>OX388212.1:5000000-10000000 GCA_947578815.1 Epinotia ramella
AGAAAGAGATTCCAGAAAGACGTGACGTCGTTCAGGGTCATTTTTTCTTGCTTCGAACGAATGTTGGAAAGGCGACCTCCAGTCTAGATATTTAAGCTTCTTGCAATGCCTCTGATAAATAAATGTGTTTGTCCCTTTCTCACAAATGTCAACGTGACAGATAAAGACACACGAGTTTTAACGGCATTTTAGCTTAAATAGGTTTTTTAAACGTTTATTAATATGGCCAGGCTTAGAGTGAGTGTGCAATAAGGTGCCAATACATAAATACATATATGAAAACGCCCATTTTCCACGGATTATTTTGATAATAAACTCGTTTGCACACCATTTTAAGCACTACGTCCTCGTAGCTTCTACTGCAAACTGAACGAATGCAAATGTCTACTATTTGGTAAACTAGTCAAAATGTAAGCACGTCGATAAGAACCGTCTAGTAACAAAAAAAACCTACATCAACCCTAACGCTTCAAAGTGAACCAATTCAAAATAACCCTATTATCACTTTCGACCGTAAACATATAAGAATTAGATTGCATTTTGAGTGCACAGTCATCTGGATCTTTGTCGTTAGTTAAACTTGCTGTCTGGCTAGCCTAAGACGTGAACTCACAGATGCGAGAACCGTAGCTTAAGTGAAAAGTTTGACATCGCTCTGACAGTCCGAAGTTACAGTAAAAATAAAAGATTTGAAACAATGGACTTCAATGCACTTTGCACCCTGTGATTCAGGGTATTTTATCCACCAAGTTTCACTAGAATAATTCCTGTCGGAGTTTAAATGATTACTTATCTTTATTCTTTGCTTAAGTCGGTCTGTGATTCATTGAAATAAAACTATATAAGTCGACTCAAGTCGACACTCCGTACAAAAGTATTTTGGTTCTCATTTCAAAACGGCATACTGAAACATAAAACTTTTCATACACGATACGAGTATGAGATTCGCCCTAGGTCGGAAATTAGTTGTTGTTGCTATAAATTATAATAGAAATATAAAATAGAAAAAAAATTAAGCGATTAGAGACTTCGTATGAAAAGCGTTCTATTTGATTTATTCTATTTTAATTTGCAGCAACTGAGACTAGTTTCCGAATAAATATTAGGGGACAATCTTACACAAATCGACCTAGTCCCAAACTAAGCAAAGCTTGTACTATGCGAACTAGGCAACGATAAACATACTTATATAGATAAATAAATACTTAAATACATAGAAAATATCCACGACTCAGGAACAAATGTTCTTGCGCACCACACAAGTAAATGCCCTTACCGGGATTCGAACCCAGGACCTCTTGCTTCGTACGCAGGGTCACTACCAACTAGGCTAAAGCGGTCGTCAAATATAGATATGGTGGATTCCATTGGGTATAAAAAGTTCCATTTTATTCTAGCATGTCGTTTTAAAATGAGAACTAAACTACGTTTGTATGGATAGAACGTCCTGGCGATCCTTCAGAGTCCGCAGTAAGCTTGATTCTCCATATAAACGTAGTTACGCTCTCATTTTAAAACTTCGTGTTGGATTGTAACGAAAAATACAGCGAATTTAAGTTTTTCATACAAAACTTGTTTTTGCTGTATTTTGTTTGTTTTATAAACTGGAACCATATAAACTAAATACAGACATAGATATACCTAATGTCATTGAGAATGAAAAGTTTCGTTACAATCGAACACGTAGTTTTAAAATGAGAACGAAACTCCGTTTGTATGGGAAGGTGAAATTCGGCCGAGCTTACTGCGGACTCTTAAGAGTCTTAAGTTCGTAGCAGCGGCGCTACCACGAACTTCGAAAGTCGAAGTTCGGGTATTTCCATCTCTATCGCACTCCCTTACTCGAGTGACAGAGATGCATTATTACGAACTTCGACTTTCGAAGTTCGTGGTAGCGCCGCGGGCTGTTATTCGCTACGCGCTCACCCCGCCGGTCACCCGTCACGAAACGAGACCTCTACCTACGCTTAGTTAATACGCATCGCGGTGTCAAGATATATTTGTGGGTGAGCGTTGAGGTGAGCTTAAAACAAGTTACAGAATAGGGGGGTAGGACATATCTGTGGACACAAGTGCAGCAAGTAAACTCGGCGCAGTTTCACCTGACTAGAATTGGGAGCAGCTTGTCTAAGGAATTAGCACTCCTTCTAGAAGTCCGAAACTCTGTAGTGTTGTTGTGTGGTGGCGAGCCTAGAGACTCAATATGTCGTGTCCTTTGTCATCGTCTTCTGTTTAATGATGTTTCGCCAAGTCTATCTGTTTTCGGCAACCTGCACGGCCTCGTGGAGCTTAGCATCGAGTAAAAAGAAAACTCCAACTTCCAATGTTAATCACCATTTATTCGCTCAATACTTATAGTAGTTATAATCACTGTACATATTAATTTACACTTCAGTACTTATCAGTTATCACTAAACATAGTTTAATCATCGACGTTCCACTAAGGAATTGTGGGGTTCTTACAAAAACTGCCCCACCTTCATTGGTGGCTCTCTGGGAGGGAGCACAATGCCGGTCTGACCATCACAAAAAGCAAAACTACCCTATTTTTACATCGAAAGTACCCAACTTTTTTTAAAATCATGACACGAGGGTGCTGCGGATTTCCCTCCACCTGTACGCCTAGCACAACTTGATGCTCAGTCGTTTCGCGCGCGATTGAGCGTATCCTGTCTCACTCGCACCGTGCAATTTAGAAAAAGGAGGGTAGATCCATGGTATAACAACACAGGTACTCTCTTCCGAGACTCGCGAACCACGTGACTGACACAAGCCTACGTCATCAAACGGCATTTAACAGCGTGATGACGTAGGCTTGTTTCAGTCACGTGGTTCGCGAGTCTCGGAAGAGAGTACCTGTGTTGTTATACCATGGGTAGAACTTTGTCGACTCGCGTCGCGGCGTGACGTCAGTTGTGCTAGCCTCCTTGGCCACTCACAACAAGGCGCTCAAGGTTCACAAGTTTGTCTCCACTCTTCCTGGCAATGTGGCTAAAGAAGTCGAAAAAAGTGGTAGATATAAGATAAGGTCCAGAGGTCTAAGAATGTGTTGCGATTGCCAACTCCGAGGCAACCGGCTCCTTACACAATGTTAAAGGAAAGACGCAAAGTGACAAAGCGGGCCGCTATTCTTTAAAAACCAGAATAACCGATATATCAAAAGGCATGTCCTTTTCAGTCAAATATCGCGGATGGAATACGGGTCTTCAAATTGTAGACGTTCATTGGAATAGTGTCTTTGTTTCATAGATTATTGTCTTTAAAGCCTTAGACTCTAAGTAAAATGAATAGTTTATAGCTACCGTAATAGCCTGAGCTGTTCGGTTTTGGCCGCAATATATTATTTAGGGCAACCTTCGGGAGGTCTGTCGCAATGGACACATGTCGGGTTGATATTGGTATGACGTTTGGCGCTCGTGGTCGGTTCCACACGCACTAATCTTAGTTGGACTAGAAATTGACGAGGTTTTTTCAAAAATAATAAATATTCGGATTTATTTATCTTAACTTCTTGACTATTGATGTGACAAAACAACTTTTCCCCATAAAAAATCATAAGAGTATGGGTCCTAAAATTCCTTTTTAGGGTTCCGTACCCAAAGGGTAAAAACGGGACCCTATTACTAAGACTTCGCTGTCCGTCCGTCTGTCTGTCACCAGGCTGTATCTCAAGAACCGCGATAGCTAGACAGTTGAAATTTTCGCAGATGATGTATTTCTGTTGCCGCTATAACAAAAAATACTAAAAACAAAATAAAATAAACATTTAAGGGGGGCTCCCATACAACAAACTTTTTTTTTTCAGGCCGTTACTCAAGAACCGCGACAGCTAGACAGTTGAAATTTTCACAAATTATGTATTTCTGTTGCCGCTATAACAAAAAATTCTAAAACCAAAATAAAATAAATATTTAAGGGGGCCTAATATGTATGGGAATACAACAAACTTTTTTTTACTGTTTTTATAGATAATGGTATGAGTCCGACTCGCACTTGGCCGGTTTTTTACCACTGCCAACTCATATAATACATTTTTGTAATATATTATCAAGTTACACCACCCCCTTCCTTCCCGTAGGCGTAAAAGTCGACTAAGGGAGCAGGGTTGAAGTGTGATGTGGGCGATGGGATACGATATCACATTTTGTCGATCTCCTTCCATGTTCTCTGCCTGCCTCTTTTGGGAATGAAGGCGTGTATCTATATATGAATAATCAAGTTAAAATTACCGTACTACCTCATGTGAATATTAATAGAAGCAAATATAAATAAAACTATAAAAATATAGATATTTATTGACATAAGTATGTTAAATTCCCGAAAAGTGCTGCATCTTTTTGTACATGGACGTGGATTCGAGGAACGGCCTTAACGCATCAGAACAAGACCACTCAACAAATCTCATACAGATATGGCCTCGAAACGTCGACTCAAACAGACTTTAGGCAAATCGGACCTCGGTTAACTTGTAGCTATTTCCGTAGCGCCCGTAATAAGCAAAGGCAAGCATATTAAACATTTACGTAATTCATTCCCTGGCCCACATCTGCCCACAGTAAAATTCAATTACTTATGTACATTGAAATTACCTCAATAACGGTTAATTATTTTGTTTGACATTTACGAGCGATATTGCAATTTACTTTATTCGCCAGGTATTTGCATTTGTGTCCTTGTTGGTATGTTTTGTGGTTGGATATCGAATGATAAAATAAATTTATACACCCATAAGCTATTATTGAAAAATATGAAATTCGTTGTTTGTTAGCGATTGAGTTGACTTTTGAGTTTTTGAGAGAGGGATTGTTACGGTTTACGAATAATAGGACCTGACCCGACCCCGTATCATGGTCGGCCTTATCACACGATAAGTGACAGGATAGAGCGTCCGTCACTGGCTGACACCGTTCGATAGAACGAGACGACGCTCCTATCTTGTCACTTATCGCGTGATAAGACCGACCATGATACGGGGTCCGGTGTATTTATGATGGGTTGCAAATCTGACACATAGCGAGAATCAATAGTGATAACTAAGGGTTTTTTAATCAATCTAAATATATACTCGCGAATAAGTAGTTTATAAGTAGTTTAGTTTTAGATATAATAATTTTATAATAAGTTTTGTGTATTTTTGATAATTTACCTTATGTTATAATTAAATTTCCATTACTCGAAACTATCAAGTTAACATAAACTTTCCAGCAGTGAGTAATAACTATTTTTGAAACCGATTAACCAAACTTTAAACAAACTTGTAAAGTATAATAAACGCTCTCCGCTGCTGTATTAATCTGAGAACATTAAGAATGTTAATATTCCGCGGTTCACCGTGTTAGACTACTTGAAAAAATATATTAGAGTTCCTAAGCATTCATCATCTACCTAGCGTTATTCCCGGTAATGCCCCTAAAGGAGCCCGAGGTCCGCTTTGACACCTAATCCCAAGATTTGGCATAGGCACTATTTTTTTACGAAAGCGACTGCCATCTGACCTTCCAACCCAGAGGGAAAACTAGACCTTATTGGGATTAGACCGGTTTCCTCACGATGTTTCCTTGTTTGATGTTAAGTTCCTAAGCATTAAAATGAAAAAAAAAATATCCTTATAGAATATGTCAGATTGTCATAGCCAATAGGATTAAAAAAAAAAAACCTGTTCAGCTGGCAATATATAGGGGGGACAATAAACAAAGCAACAGAGGGGGGGATGTAACATTTTGGACAGCAGACGTATCGACCAAACGTCATTCGAGGCAAAGGACGTTCCAATAAGAAGATGCTTCCGGTAGGTACCTAATTATCGATCTGATTTCTGAAACGGTACTAAATTCATGTTGTCGTCTATCAAAACTTAAGAACCAATGTAAAATAATGCCTAAATCGGAGAGATTAAGAATGTAAATCTTGAAAAAAAAATACACCCAAAGTGAGGTAGTATTTTTTTTTTTCTTGTTAAACCAATAGCGTGGGGTTGGACAGCTTGTTCAAAAATAATAGGGGTTTTCTATAACCATTTTTCAACTCAGTGATTCGTTTGCGAGATATTGGGCGTAACTATAGTTACCGAGTAATAGTCGACCAAAAATGTACTTAGAAAGGCTAACTTTGGAACAAATTTGGCCGACGTAACCGCAACATTTAGTTGGCGTGCACGTGTCGATGTAACTAAGACAGACGCTTTTCAACATAAACTAGTACGGAACACTTCACTTGTAGGTCGGACTCGCACTTGACCACTTTTCTCATTACAAGTCTATATTCTTATTTGACCGGTAATGAAACTTATATTACTAAACCGTACTAATTACATAACGCGTTTGTTTTACGAACGTCCGTTTTTTACGAGCGATTTTATACTGTGGCGTTTTAAGCAGTAAAACCATTTGAATAATCATATAATAATGTAATGAGTAAAGTGAAGGGTACAAGGAAATTAAAAACAAAGCCGTTTTAAAAAAATGAAATACCTAATCTTAAAATGTAGAGCTTGCCTGATAATTCAAGTGGTACTTATAGGTAAAAAAATTAAGTAAAGCCGCTCTTACGAATAAGCATTTTTTTTGTTTGTGTTAGACAATTGAAATTATGAAATGTCTATTCGAGTTCGTCACCACTACATAAGAAGTAGGGCTTTACCTAAGTGTTTACCTATACGAGTGAGTACTGTGGTTTCAGAAACTAAGGCTCACAAGTCACTAGTAATCTGAGATGAAACATCGAATTTCAGCAACTTAAGACGATATATTTGCAGGCCCATTTTTTGGTATATGAGTTACTAGCTTCCGCCCGCGACTTCGTCGGCGTGGACCGAGATAAAAAATATCCTATATTTGAATGGAGGCTTTAAACTATCTTCGTGCAAACTTTCATTTAAATCGGTTGAGCCGTTTAAGCGTGATTGAGTAACAAACATCCAAACATCTAAACATCCAAACTTTCGCATTTATAAAATTATATATACTATATATATATAATATATAGTAGGAATAGTAGGATACTAGGATACTTTACCACCGTCCCAGTATAAACAAAACTTCCACTCACCACATTCTTAGCTGGCTTACCGGGTAACGGGTCGCAATAAAAATACAACCCGAAAGAGCATCCTATATTTACAAGTCCGATAAAGTCAGATTAAAAATAGCCTCCATTGACAAATGGCCCCACCACTCGAAGTAGCCTAAGTTCAAACGGAATTTATGTCCCAGCAATTTGCGTTGATCAAAGTGCTTTTTTTAGACCTATCATTTAATGGGACAGAATCGATTTTGCCAACAACGGTTCGACGCGGCAGATGCCGCCGTTCTCCGTGTGGTACAACATAGTCTTGTTATAGATCTAGAAATACTTGTAATGATCAGAACTACATATATTTAATCACAATAAATAAAGACTTACTATAGATGTCTTGAATAGTCCTTATATAATAAAATGCATAATACACACATGCCTTTCAAATCGAATGGTAAACTTTCTCGTAGACACATCCAGCATTGGCCTTAAACGCCGCTGAGAGCAGTCAGCAGATTTCTAAGCAATGTCGGTCTAAAACGTTGGTGCTTCGAGCTGGATATCGAAAAATAATGCTGATTACAAGGAGTATGACAGACGCAACCAGGATAGGAATAAGTACCTACGCTATTTGCATCACGGTATTTAAGAGTTTATTACATGTTCCTATTGCGTAGTCCCGTCTTCGAAGCTGATGGCCCTGTGTTCAAATCTGTGTGATGAGATGAGCAGGAATGTTTTTGTCGTGTAGTACCCATAAAACAAGATTTTTTGAGGCTAGTTGAATTTGTATAAAGAATGACTCCTTATATTACTGTAAGTATTTATTTATTCAATAACTGACGAGACGCAGCAATATACACATTGTTGCGTGTCTCTCATTGCCTTTTACTCATCAGTGTCTGAATAAGGCAGGTGTATTAAGCTCTTATAGATTCATGGTCTTCTCTCCCTCTCACTGAGCATTAAGCGTAAGCGAGATGGAAGTGCGTGCTCGGAAGCGCGGATATCATGCTTTTTAATTATAATGTTTTGGCAGTTTAAATAAATAAAAAAGTAATCACTGAGTTCTCTCAAACATGATATTGACAATTTTTAAAAGCAATTGTAATATTTTTAGCTTTGGTGCATAATTTGGTACGAATATTTTATGTGTATTTTAGACCGATGTTCGTGATTTTTTTTCTATCGAGCGTAAATTGCTTAATCATGTTTCGAATCAATGATCTCGCTGCAGAAACGCCTCAAAATTACTATTCGTATTTTTTTGAAAACCACATTATTATAAACAGACGCATTATATTGTTTCAGAAACTCTGTTCGTTTAACTTTGCTGAACCTTACGGCGCCTTAAGAGTCCGCAGCAAGCTCGATTCTTCATACAAACGTAGTTACGTCCTTACTTTAATATAACATGTCACATTATCATGAAATTCTCTAAATATAATGAGGTAAGATATATCTAGGGCTAAAACTAGTTTATGACTCTTAAAATGTTAATAGAAAGAAAATAGAGCGAGTACAAGTTTTGCATTTTTAGACCCCAGAAAGTTGTTCAGTTCGGCGGCCTACTACGACCAAAATATAGTTTAGATTGAAGTCAAAACCTATTTCCGGTGTCGATTAAACTATGCAGTTTGAAAAGAAAAAAGATTTATCAAAATTGATCTTGTAGTTTTAAAATGAGAGCGTAACTACGAAAACCTTAAAATAAATTACAAAAATTTGATGCGAAACTGCAGCGAATTACTCTAGCGCGGGGAACGGTCCGGGGGGGGGCGGCGGTACGCACCGCCCTTATCATAGCTACTCCTTGCCGTGCGCTTAGTTTAGTGACAATAGTGACCCATTTGCTGTGCGCGGGAGCGACGTATTGTTTTGGTGAATTATCTTCCTACGATAATCGCGGTCAATTCACGACTTGGACTGATAAAACGGATTTGATTTTTCTTGGTGATACTGGTGGTGTGTGTGATCATACTGATCATACTGATCATACTGATCGACGACGATCTGTGGCTTTCTTATGGACTTTGCATTTTTATGTTACAAAAATGGATAAACCGGGTAAGTACCTACTTATATGCATTTTAGTCAAGTTCCAAGTATACAAATAAATTATATACATGTAATATGTACATATTATATTAATGTATATGAGTACCTAGTCATTAATCCTTAGTTGACGTGTTATTTAATTTATTTGGTAGGTAAACAAAATTTTAATCTCACAGTAGGTACTCATTCGGTATTAAATAGGTAGGTACCTACGTAAATATCACTTGGGTACGTCAAATCATTCTGGATATGGCTTTGGTGATATATAGTTTGATTCTTTTATACAGAGTGTTTTTTTTAAATGGGACAGTATGGGGAAATGCGAATCTAAAGGAGATAGAGGAAAAGTGTCCAAGGAGACATTAGGTGTTTTTTGATGTAAACAAATTTGGCTCGTTAAAATTTTTGGTCAAGCGTGAGTTGTTCTTAAAAAAATATAAAGTAGGTCAATTTTTTTTTTGACGCGGGTCGGCTTTGTTTCATGTAAGGATTATTTCATTGTATGGAAAGAAAAAAATCTGAACAGCAGAAGTTGGTCAAATTTAATGAAAACTAATCTTCATACAGTTGGTTTATTACTTGAGTAAATGTTCGATGTGGCCGCCGTCTTGTCTTATGCAGGTACGAGCACGCTTCAAGACACTTCTAGTTGCATTTAACAGAGACTTATGGTGAATTGTGTTTAAAGTGTTGTAAACAGCATCTTTTAATTCTTGTACGGAGTTGTATCGGGATTCATAAATTCGACCCTTAAGGTAACCCCATAAGAAAAAATCTAATGGCGTTAAGTCGGGCGATCGTGGGGGCCACTTTATCGGCCCATATGTACTCGTACCCATCCAACGGTTTGGAAACTGCTCGTCCAAACACAGTTTACTTGCCCTACTGTTGTGGGCTGGTGCACCATCTTGTTGGTAGATTATCTTACCAAAGTTCCTTAAAAAAATGTTCTTCTCTTGAATCATCTGGAGCTCTTATCGATTATCGAAATTTAAAAATGGAATAATTTTAAATATTTTTTTACACGCCTAGGCACTTGTAACAATATTAAAAGGTGAATACTGCAATTGTATGAAGATTAGTTTTCATTAAATTTGACCAACTTCTGCTGTTCAGATTTTTTTCTTTCCATACAATGAAATAATCCTTACATGAAACAGAGCCGCTCCGCGTCAAAAAAAAAATTGACCAACTTTATAATTTTTTAAGAACAACTCACGCTTGACCAAAAATTTTAATGAGCCAAATTTGTTTACATAAAAAAACACCTAATGTCTCCTTGGACACTTTTCCTCTATCTCCTTTAGATTCGGATTTCCCCATACTGTCCCATTAAAAAAAAACACTGTATAGCCAAAACAAAATACTTACATAGTTAAAAAAAAATAATACGCTATAAATTTAAATAAGACGAGGATGAACGAACGGACTTTATACGAAAACTACCTATCACACATTATTGCTTAGAAATTTTAATTAGTTTACCTAAGTAGGTATGTAAGTTATAGTATAGTATCCTAAAGTATATAGGATAGGTTTTTTCGTCACTCTCTATAGTAATCTACGTACTTCTATACAACGTGTTAATAAAATAACGCAAAACCTGAAAACTGATTGTTCAGAATCGAGAGTAAAATGCGAAAAAAATAAAAAAAAAAATTTTTGACGCGATTTATTTTTTACATTTGTATGGAGCAGGTCGCCCCAGACGGCCAACACTCCATACAAATGTAAAAAATAAATCTTGTCAAATTTTAATTTTTTATTTTTTTCGCATTCTATGCTCGATTCTGAACAAACTGTTTTCAGGTTTTGCGTTATTTTATTAACATGTTGTATATCATAATTATATATAGAAATTGGCACTTACCTACCCTTCCACTTTTTTGATCGAGTGACCTGACAATAACAATACTAGGTAGGTATCTAAATAAAAAAATTACGACGCGACAATAGCAGTTGTTTCTCGGTGCTACTTGAACCTTGGTTGTAGGTATTTATTATTTATGTATGTACTAGGTTCTTACTATATTATGTGCTCAGGTTGGCGCTTGTCCAATTTGTAGATATAAGATGTACAAGGTACATAGGTACATATATTTTTCAACTAAAACTATAAGGGGGCAAACAAGCATACGGTCCACCTGATGGTAAGCGATCACGGGAGCGTATAGACGTTTATAATTACCTATAGTTATTTTTTTTTCTAGAAGCGAAAAGGTGTTCAAAGACAAAATTATGGCTATCGGCTCGAAGGAAGAAAAGAGGACCGGCTCGTCGTCAAAAAGAAAATATAAATCCTAATAGGTAAGTTATAATAAGGCTATAAATTCAAATTTCATTTATTTATGGACCAACTAGGATCATTGTTGTAAGTATGTACTTTTTACCAAAAATAAAAACAATAATGTATGATCTTTTTTTATTACACCAAATCTTCAATGTGAATAAATATTTATAGGGTAGGTTCCTAGGAAAAAAGATCTGGATTCTAATTAGTGCGTATTTTTATTGATCATAAGATATTGGGCACCTATTTTAAAAATACACACAACCGAACATAGAACCTCCTGCTTTTTTGAAGTCTGTAAAAATGACGAAGTTATGGCGCGTAGATAATCCGCGTGACTTCACAAACGTATGAACCGTGACGTTACGCGCACTTATAACTTCGACATTTTTTGTTTAGTGACCAAAAGAAAAAATACGTGTCTAATATTTTTGATCATCTATAATACGGATTTTAGAGTTACTTATTTAAAAATAGTTTAAGTACTATCACTGTAATAAGCTTGTTTTGGGAAAAAGACTGACTGTTAAGTTTCTTGCGGCGTTTCTTCTTGACAGTGGTCTCTGCAGAAGCGCTGGTAGGGCCTGACTTATAAAAGTGCCCTTTACTTGGCGGCCTACTTGCAGAATAAATATTAATTTATTTCATTTATAACAAAAATAGTGGTAGTGGTATCTGAAAATCTGCTATGCAATTATGGCACTAGGTTGTTAAAATGACAAAACCTGGTATATTGTATGTTATACTTATGTTACTAGTTACTACTACTTTTGTTGGCACATCAAAACTTGTAGCCTGTACTCTACATTTACGTTTTTAGTAGGTCAAATAATCAGTTAAAATTTGCCTAGCCGCACTTACGCACTGTATAAACTGTATTGTTATCTCGCTATGGAGATGTTCTACTGTTATATTTTATTTACCGCAATAATTTCGCCGTTGTATGAAGATATTTTACTGCGATATTTTAACTGCGACATGTATAGCTCCGCCTCCCCGCGCGCTCTCGCTTTACTGCTAGCGCCCTGTCTCCCTCTAGGTGAAACAACAACATTTTAAAGCGTAAGCGCGCGATCTCAACGCGGAGTTGAGCGGACCTTGCTGCGGACTCTTAAGGCGCTATACTTGGAATGAGACAGCAATACACATCCATTATTCTAACTACAACAAGTCGTTGCGACAAATTGCTAGGTGTGTAGCCTTTGACAGACGTGGATTAACAAATGAACGACACAATACTGTCCATTCTAGCCCAACTTGTCCCAACTAGTCCAACGTCAGGCATAGCGCTCTAATTATGTCGGCAGCCATTGGCGCGTCGTGACAAATGACGGTCGTAATGGAGTGCATACGACGTGTTCTGTGTCCGGTATTAACGCTTACTATTCAGGATATTGGCTGAATAAGACAAGTTTGTCGGGAGCATGGATAGAATGCTTCAAAGGAAGGAAACTATTGAAGGAAGGTGTAAAGTCAGAATTAGAATCACACAACAAAACTATTCCGTACATAAGTTCCGCAAAACTAATAAAACTCATTGGTACGAGCCGAGACAGCCAACGACCGAACCTATGACCGCTACTTGACAGCAGCATGCCTGAACCAATAAGCTACCGTAGCTATTTATACGTTCAAAACAAATCTATTCGATATCTTAACAAGGATAACCACGAGTTAATAACATAAACATATACGTTAAAATAAACACATAGTTTAAACGGTAATGAAATGTAAAATAGACACTTTTTATTATAGGCAGAACACGGTAGGGGGTGCCTGTGGTCATACATAGAAGAACCCTGTTTTTTATTCTAATATAGTACTTAAGGCACTGATTTAAGAGCTTTATTGCTAATCACTTCTTATGTTTTACGGCATAAGATGTATCCTCTCGTTATATTACTTAGATTGAGCCATAAACGGCTGAATTTATACGTTCTTGGTAGAGATTGATTATTATGTGGTAGGTAGAGGTAGATACAAGGTTATTAATTACGTTTCTGATTAATCATCATCATTTATTTAAGAGCTTGGCTCTTGTCGGTGGAGTAATTTCCATTCTGATCTATTCTCTGCCTTTTCCTTCAACTCTCTATGAGATTCAACTTCAATGTTTTCCTGCTGTTTTTTTGCTGCTCCATGTAAGCTCTTCGTGGTCTTCCTCTTTTTCTTCTTCCTTCCATCTTTCCCTCTATTATAACTTTAATGAAGTCAACGTGACGAAGAAGATGCCCTATAAAGTTTCCTCTTCTGTTTTCAATAACTTTTAATAAACTCCTTTTTTCTGATTACCTAAGATAAATTAGCCTCATATATTGACAGTTTGCAATTTACAAGGATTAACGGTAATTCGCGTTTTATGGGTCATTATACTCGTAGTAAAGGAATGCGGCAATACATCAAAATAAATCTAATATTGATCAAAATAATATTTGAGGGGAGATGGATGGGATATTTGAGGGATATACCTAAATCTATTCTTTGATAATATGATTATCATCAAGGAAGCTACAAAGCCTAGTGGTTGTCAAACGGCGGTCGTGGTTTCGATCAATAAGTTTTTCGGAGCTTATGTTTGGAATATATAAGTAAGTTACTTATAAGACCATTTGTGTGCCCTAACCTAACAGGGTGTCATGGAAGCCTTTTTGTATAATCTTAGCATCTCTTGTACATTACTTTACAAATAAATATCTATTACCTATCTACATTTCGGTGAAGAAAAAACATCGTGATGAAACCTGCACGTCTGCAAAGACATACAATTACAAAGGTGTATATGTGAAGTCCTCAACCCGCACTGGGCCAGCGTGGAGACTACTGCTAGTTTCCTCTCATTCCTGAGAGGAGGCCTGTGCCCAGCAGTGGGACGTGTATAGGCTGATTTATTAATATAATATATGTATTCGATGATAATATTATGATGAGTACCTACATCTTTGCACAGTCAGTGAAAACAGTAAGATGCAAATTAAGGTCTGTTTGGATAAAGAAAATGCACCTAAAGTCATAAATCAACCCATCCTTGCCCATGTTATTGGCTCAAATTGTATTGCTATTTTAAAAGGAAGAATACCGAAAAATGCCTAACGGAGGAATACTGGCACTCACTTCGCGGTATTTGCCCAAATATTCGTGTTGCATCTTCTTCCTTCCTACGGCAAATGTGTTTTTTTTTTTTAATTTCAATTCAAATATCTCAAAAAAATACGAAGCCGTTATATTATTGCTACTTAGAGAGAAAGAGCGGTACGGGTGCATGACGTCACAAACATATGAAAGCAAGCAGGTAAATTTTGCAAAAAGAGACTTTAATATACTACTTAAAACCCCTCTTAAAACTGTCGATCTGCCTTTGAAACTATCTTAGTCCACAACATGTATGGTAAAAATGCATCATCATCATCATCATATCAGCCGAAAGACGTCCACTGCTGGACATAGGCCTACCCCAAAGAGTGCCACAATGACCGGTCCTGCGCCACCCGCATCCAGCGGACTCCCACGACCTTTACCAGGTCATCAGTCCACCTCGTAGGGGGCCTACCCACGCTGCGCCTTCCGGTACGTGGTCGCCACTCGAGAACCGGTAAAAATTACAATTTTGGAAATAATTATTTAATAGCAGATTATTTTTATTACCAAAATAGTTACCTAGAGACAAAATAAAACAAAATTTCGGACATCAAAAAATGGTAACTTAACTAGCTTCTGAAAATTCAGAAAAAATATTTATAAATGTGTGGCGGCTCTCAACAGTACTCTCCCTATGGACCTACGTTGCTACAGAGCACATAGTAAAACCTTTTACGTTCAATCTGTGAATCGCCGCGATATAGGTTTTGTTGCGTTTCTGTCAGCTGAAGTTCTGATGTCAAAAATGATAAAATATTATTGTACGTTTGTTATTATTGTGGGTTAGAAAATATATTCAGTTACTAGTTGAATACGTGTTATTTATGATTATCCGATCCCACAAATGTTTGGTTCATTTACATTTGCTCTATAATATTCAAGATAAATATTTAAAACAAAATGCAATGCTCCATGTAAACCTATATAATTAATTCCGGGTGGAAAGTTTGTTGGATTCTTAAATAAAGCAGATTAAAGTAACGTTTTAAAATGGAATAAACAAAACAAAACCGCTATTGTACTTAAATTAATCTTTTTCAAAACCGTAGTTTTCCTGAAGTATTTTTCAAAGTGCGAACGTCAAATACATCATAGTGGGCATAGGTGCCTTAGGTTCTGACAATTATCGGAAACGGACCCGTCCAGTTACTAACAGATTTTTTTTAAAGTTACTTATAGTAACTATTTAAAACGCGCATGTAAATTCCGCTAGCCTAACTACGCTATCGCATTCTACGAATACGTTCAGACTTAATGAAATTCCGTTTTGATAATAATCACGGATGGTCTTGCAGCCTGCTGAATAAAAAGCAAAGAGTTCACTTTGTCCTCCTACCCTGCTGTTATTAAGAAGCACATACACATGCCTACATTTGTCTTTAAAATATCCTGACCCCTCGAATCGTAACAACTATGCGTAATTGGAGATCAGAGTTATATTGGAACGTCTGAGCTGTTGTCGGTGGGGTTATGTACACCAACTCTAGAGGCCAGTCTGATACGTACAATTCGCGTTTCAAAGTGATGTCTACTCGTACTATGGTGATGAAAGTCTAGAGGGTGACGCGGTGAAGCTGCCGGTTCAGGTTTAGAAATGGTATTAAGAGCAAATATTGCTGATAGGCATGAATATGTGTATAAGTGAGTTTTTGAATAAGTCTTTCTGTAGAATTTTAACTTGTAAAAGTGCCATTATGGCCTACTTGCAGAATAAACTTCATTTATATCTTTTTGATACATCGTGGTTCCATTACAATTGCCATATTGAGTTTACTAATATTTTATTTCTTATTATTTTCTTTATATTCTTAAAACTTAGTGTAGTTTTCTAACTATCTATCTATACTAATATTATGAAGAGGAAAAGTATGTGAGATCGTAACTTTGCAAGTTAAGAATAAACTTTCTGGATGGGTAGTATGTTTATCCTGTTGATTTGCCTGCGTTGGTCGCAATAGCCGGACAAAGAAGCGCGAGCAGCTAGTATTTATATAAAAAGTGAAATATTGTATATATTCGAATGCATGCCTTAATCTCATTAAGTGAATTGTTATATTTCTTTTGAGAACAATAAAGTTCTTCAACCCCAAATATAAAATGTACATACAAAAGAAAATGCAACTTAACTACCGGAGTTTAGGGCGATAGAGAGACGAATCTCCGGACTTACCCGCCCTCTGTATCTGGGCCCTTGACCTAGCCAGAATCTCTTAAGAGGCTGACAAGACCTAATTTGGTGAAATTGATGTTATTTAAGCAGTTTTTTAAGAAAAACTATTTGTTCTAGCACATCAAATAAAATATATGTTAATATTCACCAGATTTCAAAGACCGTGGATGGGCACGATACATAATTGGATGAAATCGGTTCGATGAAAATAATCGCAAAGATTGATCTTAAAAGCACATTAAACGATTCTATGTCTTTATTTTTTTGACGTATGAGTCTGCAATTAAAAACATGAAGTCAACATATTCATACCTAAACCGCTAAGGAGTCATATTTCACAAATAATCCACCCTTTTTTTTATTTCAATATTTATTTATTATTATTATCTTCAAAAACCGGGCCGCCCAGTAACACTCGCTCTCGTTTACTCCGATACAAATAGACAGTGTGCGCGCTATCCAAAATCCTCAAGGGCATTTTGGTGTTGACAGCGTCTTAAGATGTTGATCGATATTGTTCGCTATTAGACCGTACGACGGAACGACTATCGGGACTTTTTAATACCACTAACAGCAGTGCCAACCAAGAGTATGGCCAGCCTGATAGTAAGCCGTCACCGTAGCCTATGGACGCGTGTAACTCCAGGAGCATTTATACACTCCTTACTTGAAGAACCCTATACTGTAGACCATAATTGAACCAAATTTCTTTCGAACGTCACGAATGTCAGTTCTATTACATTCGCGAATGCGAATGCGAATGTGCCAGTGCGTATGCGAATATTAAGGAAGTACACTAAAAACTCGACGTACGTAATTTTTTTGACCTATAAATTTTCAGGATATAGGTAATACTACTTAACCTAACCTGAATATGTAAGTACTACTAGTCTAAATCCGTTAAGGGATTAAGCGTAAAAGGTAACAGTGCGATGAGTTCGTTAGTTTAAATAGCTAAATCTATATAGAAATGTTCGATTTACAAATATAAATATTTTAAGTACAACAGACGTTATTGTTTTTTTCATAATGTATTATATAAAGAGAAATATTTTTTTGATGTCTACTTTGCTGCAATACTGGAAATGTTTGCCTAAATCCGTTCAGTAGTTTTACTCATGTTAGTCTGGGCTACCTGTATAGTTTTTAGTGTTAGAGAATACATTATTTTGATTAGACAATATAAACTTTTTAAATTTAAAAAATATCCGTAGAGTCAAACTTCTTTTCGGATATGTGAGGATCGCAGTTCTAACCTAACCTAACATACATTTCAGTATAATATATTTATTTAGAGGATTTTTTTTCTGAATTTATAATTTCGGTATAATTATGCTTTCGGACAAACTTTTCTTCGGTTTATTTGTGTGTTCCCTAGGGTTCACTGCATAATTCCAAAGAGTAATTTGTCCGAAACCACATTTTTTCCGAATTTCATAACTCCGAACAACCATGTTCCACTGAAGGAATTTTTGATTTTTCCTGGCGCCACGTCGTCGCGGATTCCTCAGCGCCGTTTCCACTTACGTAATCGTCCTAGATACTTACTATGACCTGTGCAACAGCTGATAATAGCCTGAATTATCGCCGGTGCAGCGGATAGAAGCCGCAAGTGGCCCTAGCGGTGTTTCCTGAACCGTCAGTAGGATGGATTTATTTGTGCGCCAGTTAGCGCGATAAGGGTTGAAAGTTCTTGTAGTAACGTGAGGGTTAACGTGATATGTCCTGTACTTTGCCCACTGCCGTGTACGAGCTGTGTGACATTGTCTAGTGTGGTTACGAAAACGGGTGTGTACCTATGCTAGAGCAAGTATTTCTAAACATTTGCGTGACGGGTTCCTTGAATATTAGCTAACCAAGTCTGGTGGAAAAAATGTTATCGGCAATTGTTAGGAGTGTCCCCAATGTCGATCTCTTAAACTGTCATTCCAAAATTCATTAGACATATGATTTAAACAAAGCTTTGGTATCGATCAGCAATCTGAGGGGTAATTGCGTAATACGTATTTAAATGAGCGATAGGAAAGCTCAACTGTAATATAATTTTATCATAATTACAACAAAAAAAAATGCAGTACCTACGTACATTCGGACTCGTAAGTAGCTGTAGAACGTGTCGTTTTGACCAGTTTGACAACTTGGTATGACAGTTTAAACACACACTTTAAGATCCGTCAGCCACCTGATGGCCTTGTCGTTAAGGTCTCTCTGATCTTCTGGATGTCCGTCGGCGTAGCGCGAAATCCTCGATTATATGACGGATTGTTTGTGCTTCGGTACTGCAGGAGCAAGTTGGGGATTCCGCCTATCCGCAACGGTGTTTATGGTGAGCGCAGCGACCGTGGTCAGTGCGGAGTCGGTTAATGTTACACCAGTCCCGTCTTGGACATTTCTTCCTTCCCTTCTATATAGGAGCCTGGCAAAATTGTGGAGCCCAATTTTTCTACTAAGTATCTTGGAGTTCCACGACTGCGATCACGCTACCTTCAGATCAAAACTTTAACCTGACACTCCTGACAGGCTTCTGGAAATGCTGCAACTAATTTATAGTCGTATCTATCCTGTTTCTGTCTCCATAATGACATACGATTAAATAAACAAATAAAACACACTTATACCTACAAAAGTGTTCAGCCCCGTGTGAATTAGAACGTAGGTACCGTCAAGTGTTTCGTAAAATCATTGTGTTAACTTAAGATTAAAGATGACAGTGGTTTACCGCATAGATTTTTAAACCAGTTTTTATATTGAACGGATGCAGAACCTTAACTAATTAAAATAGTATCGTATTGATTAAATAAATTGTTCCCACTGCTGCTGACGACTTGTAAATAAATCACAGGTATTAAAATTATCACAAATAGCTTGAACACTTTAATTAACTACAAACTTTGTAGTACAAAGCACTCTAGCAAAGCGCTTATTTGTCTCAGCTAGGTAATGAATCACTGAGTTAAAAACTAAAACAGGCTACCTATTTTTATGAAAACGGGTTGAATTAAGGCGAGGAAAGAGCAGCAGGTCTGGATCGTTTTTAGACAGGTCATCGTCTAAAAATGATCCATGCTTTAATTAGGTAGATTGTTTTCCAGCTTACTGCTGAGCTAATAAAGAGATGCATAAGGAAAAAAACTTTTCTTTGAATTAAACGATGTGTTTGATATCTTTAATACATACTTAACACGCGCTTAAATACACATTGATGAGATTAAAAAAATGTCACGTTGTTAAAAACTTTCGTTTGTGAAATTAAAATCGATACGTCACGAAAATCTGCCATGACAATAAGATATGGGTAACATTCGTGTCAATTTTATATGAAGACGCTCGGCCTACAGTCTGTCATGTGATGACTTAACTCTACGCCAGATGATCGTTTTTGAAACTTAAATCATCTGATGTCTTTTTTAGGGTTCCGAAGTCAAATGGCAAAAAACGGAACCCTTATAGATTCGTCATGTCTGTCTGTCTGTCCGTCCGTATGTCACAGGCATTTTACTCGAAAACTATAAGGTGTATTTCAATAAAATTTTGAGGATAGGTGTATTTTGTTAACCGCTACATAGTTTTGTAATTGTTTTAGGGGTGCACTCCATACATAAAACTGAAAGTCAAAATTTTTTTTTTCATTGGAAGCCCACGTGTGGCACATCAATCGATAGGCCTTTCAAAATAAATGTAAGGTTTCTCAGCAATTTTATTGATTAAGTGAATAGAGTCGGAGATAATCGCCTCGAAAGTCACTAAAATTGTGTCCCCCCCCCCCTCTAATTTTTGAACCGTGTATTTTAATAATATGAAAAAAATCATGCTCATAGGGCTTATTAAATTCTTTCAGCGAAAATTGTTTCGAACAAGATCGGTTCACAGGTTTTTGAGATATTTCAAAAAAACTGCCCTCCTTAAAGATAAGGACGTAAGTGCCATAAGATTTTAGTAACGATACGACCTTTTTTATAGGCACGGAACCCTCGTTTTGCGTGGTCCGACACGCACTTGGCCGCTTTTTTTATATTTCATTAATAGTCTGAACTGAACGTTTGAATTCCTTGTAGCACATCAAATACTATGGCAACTAAAGGAAATACAGAAATGAGGCTCATCATCGTCATCGTCATCATATCAGCAAAAAAACATCTACTGCTGGACATATGTTCCACAACGACCGGTCCTTTGTTTTTTTTGGTTTAGGAGTAAAATGCGTTACGCATACCACCCGGGTGCAGGAGGGGACCCGGGTAGTTATGTGAGACTCCCGTATGGGAGAAAAAGACCCACGGTGTACCCACTTTGTGGCGAGGTTGCGGGAACATTTGCGCACACATCCGCGACCCCGCCGGCGGCAGCCGCCCACAGGAGGCTCCTTCGCGGATGCCCGAGGGCCCGTGACGTGAAACACGGCAGATGTTTTGGCGCACCTGCCTCCTCGATCTCCACCTGTTCGGTATCGGACCCCCCTCTGAGTCCACTACGAGGAGATCATGGCTGCGGAAAATCCAGCACCCGGTGGCGGATCAGGTCTGTCGTTCCGCCACCGACCACGTCTCGGCCGCAGAGGATAGGGAAAGCGGCGCACCGTAATACCGCGATTCCTCCTCCTCTGCGGTCTCACCGATGCCGTTTCAGCGGAACGGCCCCGCGAAGTTCACAGGGGGTAGGGAGAATGGCGCACCGTTATACCAATACGCCCACCTCCGCCGCAAAAGATAGGGAGAACGGCGAACCACAGTACCGGCTTCGTCTGCGGTCCCTCCCCAACGCACCCTAAGCGAGCTTAGCCTTGACCGCTAGAAGCGCCCTCCTAAGCCAGCCGGCAGTCAAAACAGTCCTTCGCCGTAGGTGACCAGTCCACAGTTACTAAGCCCACCGCCCCGACAAGGAGGGCACCCTCGAGGGGGACAGTGACCGCTCCTGCGCCAACCGCATCTAGCGGACTCCCGCTACCTTTACCAGGTCATCCGACCACTTTGTGGAGTCTAGCCACGCTGCGCTGAAATAAGTTGTATACAACTTAAAATTTGCTACTGATTTTAAAGTACAAATTATATTTTCACGGTTCTTTCATTGAACAAAGATTTATAATTACTTTCTCTAACATCTAAAGTAAGATTAGATAAATATCCCGCAACCAATAATTTGTTTAAAAAAACCTCCTCGTAACATTTATCACTGACAATATAAGTAAAAATAAAATAAATATTTCGCGGACAATCTTACACAATTCGAACTACTCCCAAACTAAGCAAAGCTTGTACTATGGGTGCTAGACGACGACAAACATACTTACATAGATAAATAAATACTTAAATACATAGAAAACATCCATGACTCCACATCCTCTGCCCTTACCGGGATTCGAACCTAGAACCTCTAGCTTCGTACGCGGGTCACTACCAACTAAGCTAAACCAGTCGTTGATATATGATTTTTTGTTTAAATTTAGCAAGTTGTTCCGTCCGCGGGCGACGAGCTAGAACATTAGCGAGTGAACGAGACAATATTTCGGGAGCTTAGTTGTCTTTGCCAAAAGTGACTTGTCAAAAGTGGCCTGAAATTGACGAGGACAGTAATGAAGATTTAGGCGACCAGAAGAGATAAGTAGTCTCAATTTTAGTATAACCATTATGATCTTTATTCCTCTGTCTGCATGAATTTGTGACAATATTTTGAATTTGTGGTGTTTATTAGGTACTCTATGATTCAAATTGGGTGTAGACTCAAAAAATATTATTACTTCAAAAGAAAGAAAGCAATAAAATATGCCTAATGATGAAAAACCTATTGAAATATCTCAAAAAAATTACGAAGCTACAACCGTTTTAATGAGAATGAAAATGCTAGTAGATCGTGACGTCTCGATCCCCGAGCGTCAAAGTAAATGACAGTCGTTTCATATAAAGGTGCGTTTTGCGGTAAAGGGACAGAACATACCCCCTCTTAAATCTTTGGACAGTTATAACTTTGTGATTATTTAACCTCTTGCGTTGCTTTTTTCTCCATTTTACTACGTTCTTTTTCAAGTAAATACATCATTATTGATTATATGATTTAGTCTACACCCTTCACCCCTATTGTCTTTATTTAAGAGCTTTAAAACATCTTCGGGCCTCACATCTCTCTCGCTTACTCTCTCTTTCTAATGCCGAAATAAACGATTGCAGCCGAAGGCGAATCGGAAGCCAGTAAGTACTTAGTCACGGACTATCGGTATTGTGGAGCGAAGAGATCTCAGAGCATATAATACTATAGAGCGGACAAGGCGCCGGCGGCTGTGTCACACATGTTAGCGCATTGGGCATACTCCGCCGATACTAAACCGTCCGTTGTCCACCGAGAAAGTTCCGTTTTTTTCCAAAATGCCGAGTTGTGTAATAATTACTTGCAAACATCGCAGTGATTTGATTAATTTACTATAAATACTATATTTCAAATAAAACCAGGAATTCAAGAACTTCCGACAGGCATATTCAATACAAATCGCGCGGCATGTCCGATCTATATCTGTGGAAGAGATTCACCAGTGTCAGATCTTATTTATACCTGTCCTGTGTGTATAGCATTGGTCCCTCTCGTACTAACATATTTGCTAGTAAGGGAGAAATGTTCTATGCCCGACATCGCTCGTTGGAAAATTAATATTACTACTTTTAATATGGGATGGATATATTTGGGAGAGAACATACAATACCATAAGAGTAAAAGTTTTAAAATTGCATAAAAAGTAAGTATAAAGCCTGTATTAAAGCTAACCTGCCTACATCTAAAATTTAATAATAAGTAAAAATATAATATAAGAATAGAATTGAAATACCAACTTCAGTTCTCAGAAGCTCTAAGCGAGAACTTTCTGAAAACGTAGTTTCTAAGTTATTCAAAATGTTAGTATTGAAAACATGAATACATTGTTGGGTTTGAATAAGACATATTAGCATAACACAGCCACTCAAACCTCGTTATGCAAAGTTATGAAAATATCACCAACATTAAATAATAAGTATATCTTACGTATCTAATATAATTAGATAGGTATACTATAGTAGCAATCGAATAAAATCTACAATCGGGTATCATCGGTAATCATTATAGTTAAACGGCATTTACGGCATAATAGTAAACGAGTGGGCGGGGCACATTGCACGTAGAACTAGTGGCCGTTGGGGCAGAAAGGTTCTCGAGTGGCGACCACGTACCGGAAGGCGCAGCGTGGGTAGGCACAAGGTGGGCTGATGACCTGGTAAAGGTTGCGGGAGACCGCTGGATGCGGGTGGCGCAGGACCGGTCATTGTGACACTCTTTGGGGGAGACCTATGTCCAGCAGTGGACGTCTTTCGGCTGATATGATATCAACCCAATGAATCTTCAAATCAATAAATGGCAACGCGCTTGTGATTCTTCTAGCCCCTATTTGCCAACTTGACAATTGTCACCTGACAACGACAATTCTCCGTACATTGCTGGTTCCACAAATGACGTAGCAACCACCTTAACTACTAGAACAAGCAACGTATGGCGAATTGTCAGTGTCAGGTGACAGTTGTCAAGTTGGTGAAATAGGGGCCAGGAGTCAGAAGCAGCCATAGGCTACGCTGTCTGCTTACCATCTGACAGTATGAGTATGCCACTCTTGTAGGATACCAAGAAATCACCAGCTTCACAAAATAATGTCATCTGACAACGACTTCGCCATCCGCTTCTGGGTGAAAAAGCAAGAACAGTACCCAGCAACTATCTTCATTTGTAGAACCAGTAATCTCTGACGACGCGTCTGCGTCGCACAACGGCAGCACAGCGCGGGGCAAGCGGCGCGGCGCGCGGGCTGAGCGGCGACGTCACACCGGGCAGCTTTAAAAGGCCGGAGCGCGCCTTCAACGCCGGCCCAACCCAACCAACGAAGCCCTTGACAAGGAAGACCAAGAAAAAGATGAAGAGCCTGTGTGGCCAGGCCCAAGAAAAGGCAGCGCCCGCGGGTAAAGGGAACTCAGCCCCAGACGGCGAACAAAACCTCGCGGTGATGATCGCCGCTCTACTAACAGAAGCAGCACGCCAGGGCCCGCGGGCGGTCCAGGATGCACTTAAGGCTGCCATGTCCACCACGACCTGAAGAAGAACGCCAAAGAAGGCTAAACATTGATTACCGGCTCATTTTTTAATGAGCTGCGCCGAAATGCAGTCATCATAGTCTCAAAAACACTGACAAGTGCCCCGCCACACTCCATCTGCAATTATGGACAGTGTGTGAAGACACGCTAGCTAGCTTCAACGCCGGGAGTGTTCTCCGGAGTCCGCTTCGGATAGCACTGCCTCGTCCCTTCCCCCTTGCGTCTTTGAGGCGGCGGTTTTGGCTCGTCCTCGTCAGCCTTAGACGTTCCCGAATACCCTAGTCCTTGAGGCGAACCTCCATCAAGCCCTAACAGGCGGAGGATTTGGGTGTGTGGCCTAAATACACATCACAAATCTACTGCGATTTAACCTTGGCAGGTTGACCAGCTGGTGGCTGGTGGAATTGGGGCCTTGCGGCCTTGTGGAGAGTTCTCAACACGCAGTATAGCACGTTGTGACGTCACACCTGTTTGAAACATACGGATCATCGTGTCAACCGTACGTGTCTCCCGTTAACCCGAGTGCTTAGTTCCTTCCCACAGCACGTTATTTCATCTAATACCTGACTATAGCCTCCGTAAACAAACGAGATCACGCACGCTTGTTTGCGGGGATTCCATTCTATTAAGGAAAAAAAATGGCTGCCAGGGCGTGTATAAAAGCCGGTTACTGGTTGGTTTTTTGTGAAGCATCTATCGATTGGAAAGGAAAACATCACGAGGAAAGACCAAACAAGGCCCAGTTTTCCTTCTAAGTAGGAAGATCAGATGGCTGTCGCTTTCTTTAAACTAGTGCCTACGCCAAAGGTCCTACTCCGGGCTCCGTACTCTCTCCTACCGGAAAAAGCTAGGAGGATGATGATTAGTACATTGATCGGACGCGTTTCAGATCAAAATCCAAAACTTGAAACAATTAAATCAAGTAGGTACGTTACTTTATAGACAAATTTCGGGTCCAGACGCATTTTCGAGTTTGCCCGGTGGAAAAACTTTAACACTTTCACTGCCAGGAACCCGCCTAGCGGACGCCTACGCCGTAGTCACTTTCCGCTACATACGAGGAAAACCACAGGATCGGCTACGAGCGTAGCGCGTAGCAATTTTTGGCAGTGAATGTGTTAATATCTGTACCACAGATATAGATATACATAGACTTCGCGTGTCCGAACTCGGTCTCTGAGTTGGCCGTCCGACTGACATTCCGCGCGCGTCTGTTGTGGTAGCCGGTTGTCCATGAATATTAAGAAAATGCCTTATTGCAGAATCGATTTTGGGCGGACAACGGGGAATTCACATCACTAATTCGCCCTTGTGACGTCACAGTAGGGAGAAAAAAGTGACACGGTCGGTTTTCATACAGATTGAGGTGTTTAAGTTATCTAGTGTATATCAATATCTGTGATCTGTACTGTGTAGATGGATGCCAAAAGATTCCGATTCCTCCTATTGCGATCATGTCAAAATGCTTCGATATCAGGAGATTACAGTAGTCTCTTGGTAAGGCATTAATTATTAAATACAGCAAACGAAGCACTACCCAGAATCTAGGTAGTGCTTCTTAAGCTGCTCCTGCATTATTGAGTTAGCTATTGAGTAGAGTAGAATTTAGTGGTCTAGGTAAATTAGTTAGGTAACAATAAAAAACAATACTGCAAACAGTGTTTCTCATCTGTTACAAAGGTCTTTTATAACTCCTGATTCATCACGTCGCATATCAGAAACGCAGCTTTAAAAACCGTCCTCAAAGGTATCCCCTACAAATCCCACCGTAGACGAAACGAGTAATTTGCCCGAGGCTTTTTATAGCGAGTGATAAAAATGTAGGTCGCTGTTGCAGATTTCACTCCTGACAGTAAAGTATATGCTACCTTTTTAAAAATGCAGCAACTGTCTACGAGGCTAAAACAGAGTTACGGCGTTTCATAATTAGCAGTATTAAACCTGTGAAATGTTGAGCTAGACGTAAAAATGCAGGTTCAGGCGAAGGCTTTGTGCATGACACTCGCTGAGAACAAAGGTGCGTGAAATAAATAATTGCGCCAGGCATTTTAGATTCAATTAAGTGGCAGTAGGGTTTAATTTCGTATAAAGCTGGTGTTGACTTAATGCTTTATTGATTTAGGGAGTGTTGTTAATCGTACTAATCCTCGATGTAGGTTGCTTCGATGGAGCTTTGTGCTCGTAAATAGGGTCCGATTCCTGCTGGCATGGTGTTCAAAGATTAGAATAGGGAGTGCACTCTTAGGTGAATATATTCCACAGTAGTATTACATTATTAATAAATAATCATTTATTTCAGGCAACTAAGGCCCATAGTTACATATACCTTAAAGACCAACATAAAACATAACAAAAAATACAATTATAATGGGTTTAGAGTTTAGACCGAATTTGCGGTTGATTGAAAACATGGACGTATGTTTGATCTAACTAAACAATAATACACGGATGTGGTATTTCCATATTCGATATTGTATTACGGTAGGTTTGATTTGACCTGCAGAGGGGCAATCACGTAACGTTTTGAAAGCGCATTAGGATAGTCTGACAGATTTCCATATAAAAATTGTCATTTACCGCGTGTTCACACTGCGTCCGTTTCCGTGTCCGGGAGGCATCCGTCTCTGTCGCACTCGGGCGAAGCATCGCATCCGGACACGGAAACGGACGCAGTGTGAACACGCGGTTAGATCTACCTAACCTTCATACCGCTCAATCAAGTAACGTATTGTACGTGAGTCAGGAAGATCTAAATGTCACTTTTTGTTTGGGAAAATGATAGTTGAATTGTTCTAACGTGCGTTTAAAAAGTTTCGTGATCACCCCTCTGGTAAAGGTCGCGGGAGTCCGCTGGATGCGGGTGGCGCAGGAGGCCTATGCTGCCCCCTCAAGGAGAAAAACCATAAGTAAGTGACAAAAAGTAAGTTTGGAGATAAATCCAAAAAACTCTACACTTCCGTTCAATTGGTTTTATTTTAAAGTACAAAGCTGAAACTTGTTTTTATAAATCAAGATAAATTGTAGAATTTTAATGCAACTTAATTTTTTTAATAGTATTTTTATTTGAATTAGATATTAAGAAAAAAAAGGTTCCGCTTCTTAAAAAAAACATAAGAAAAAACCGTTTCAAAGAAAGAACAACACAAGTGCGCACTTATGTTGTTTGTGTTAACTTTGCACTATAGCATCTAACAAAAAACCGGCCAAGAGCGTGTCGGGCCACGCTCAGTGTAGGGTTCCGTAGTTTTTCGTCCAGAAATTATTTTGTATTTTTTTTCAAAAACTATTTAACCTATCAAGTTCAAAATAATTTTCCTAGAAAGTTTTTATAAAGATCTACTTTTGAGATTTTTTTCATATTTTTAAAAATTATGGTTCAAAAGTTAGAGGGGGGGGACACACACACAGTTTTTTTTACTTCTGGAGCGATTATCTCCCAAAATATTAACATTTTCAAAAAATTATTGTAGCAAACCCCTATTTATTTTTTAATACCAATCCAACAATATATCACACGTTAGGGTTGAAATGAAAAAAAAAAAACACTCCCCACGTTACGTATAGGGGAGGTAGAGGTACCCAAGGTACAAGGTACCAGGTAAAAAAACACTTTTTATTTTACCACTTTGTCGGCGTGATTAATATACATATTAGTACCAAATTTCAGCTTTCTAGTGCTAACGGTTACTGAGATTATCCGCGGAAGGACGGACAGACAAAGCAAAACTATAACGGTTCCTAGTCAACTACGGAACCCTAAAAACAACACAAGTACTCACATATGCTTCTATTAGTATGTGATCTAGGAACTTGAAAAAGCACAAAATGGTACTTGTGGTTTATTTAATTGCTCAAAGTTTTAATATTGATAAAAATCAGGAACTATCAAGATGTAGCACCTGTTTCATTTTAAGTATTTTTAACTTAGTAATTTGAAAATATGGTTTTTCTTCTTATGATAAAACATACTCGTATAGGCACACATCCAAGACAGAGATTTAAAGACATAGGCGGTTACTTAGTGCTTTTTTGCCTATGAACACGAAGTTATGACTTTCTACTTCGAACAAGAAGTAAACTTAACAAAATGTCATGAACTTATGCTTGTCTAAATCCTGGTTTATTAGAGATATCCAAACCCGTGTGAGATAGAAAAATCACATTTTTTCCCTCGAGTCCGAGACTGTTAAAAACTCAATTTGACAAAAATTTACACTTATGGTTTTTCTCCTTGAGGGGGCAGTATGTATTTCGTTTGGCAATGATCATGATGATTAGGAATTATTTTAGTGTTATGTACCCAAATTGTTCTAAAACTGAGCGTTTCCATAAGCTCGGCGTCGCGCCGTTTGTCTTTGCAAAAAATGGATGGACTTTTAATTATTTTGCATAACATAAACAGGTGTTATAAATGTACATGTCAGTAGAATTAATTTACATGAGGGCATGTTCCGCAGCTCTAATTTAAAACGTCATAATACTATTTACACCAATAATCTATTTATACAATTTATCAAAATATTCTTTCAAGTTATAAAATGGTCGAGTAGGTAATCAAGTAGGACTTTAATTTTTTAGAAAATTCACTAATATTATTGCATTGCTTTATGTCGTCATACCTTATAAACTTTGTATACCATTATATTCAATAGTTCTTTTAAAATGTACATTATTATTAGATTTTGGTAGCTGAATGTCAAAATTGTCTCTGCATAATCTACGTGGTCTATTAATACTATTACATACATGATTGGATTTGTTTTTGTAAACAAAAATGCATAGTAAATATATATGTAAAGCGATAAATGCTTAGTTAATACTTTGACTACCTTCACGGGCGCTACGTATTGGCAACTTGGTAGTAGTTGTGTTTGCACTGGTGTATACATACACGTACGTAACAATACGGTGTTGTTCCAGTGTTAAATGTTGATATTAACAACCGTTTCCTTTGAACAACGCGTTGGCGAGTAATTAGTTAAAAAGCGTATTTCATAATTCCGAAAACCATGTCACGCTCAAGAATTAACCTTAAATAACATAAGCCAATGTTGCGTCAAAATTTTGGAGTCCCGTCAAAATAGTTTCCAAAGCAAGTAACGCTTTCAATTAATTCACTCTTCGAAATTTTGGAGTGTTCCTCTTTAAACTACTACCCGGGATTAGGCTGAAACTGAAATGTTGAATTCAATTCAATTCAATTAATTTACTTGTTTTTAAAACATAGGTAAGTACATTGGCGTTATAAGTAGCATTCTAGAATCAATTAGGTTCTACAAACGGTCATTAGCAAATGACAAAAAAAATGTTTATTAATTATCAGTCAAAGGTCATTCAATATGCATTCATGCATGAACGTTGGGTGACAATACTTAACTTACTACTACTACTTACTTACTTTTATTTACAGGACATACATTTTATTACAATACAACAATTGATTGTGCTCCAGTGAAATATAATGAACAGCCAGTATAACTAGGTACCGTTTACATTTACACTATTGGGTGGCCACGCTCTGATGAGCAACTGGGTCGCACCCCAATTCATTACGTCGTAGCTGGCTGGCGCACAATATATTTAAAGGTTCGTAAACAAACATATTAACGTGTTAGCGGGGGTCGTGCGGCTCATCGAGCACGATGATTATGGCTTGGATTATTCCGATCTATGTCTAGGAGAACTGCTTACCTACGCCAAATCTTGGGATCAGGTGCCAAGGCGGACTCCTAGGACCTTTAGGGTACAACTGCGAAAATGCTAGGAGATGATGATGATCTAGGAAAACTATTTGAATTAATGTCTGCGCGCTTCACTTCGAACCTAGAAAAGAAAAAATCCAATCAAATGAATAAATTAAATAATGAAATAATATTCTGCGAGTAGGCTGTAATGGCACTTTTACAAATCAAAATTCTACCAGCGTTTCTGAAAAAAAAAGACCACTGTTAAGAACAAAACGCCGAAACAAACTCAACAGTAAGTCATTTTTTTCCAAAAAAAAGCTAATCACAATGATCTGTTCTTAACCTACTTAAAATGAATATGAATACAAAGAAAAAAAAAACATAATGCGATGTTCTACAAGAACACATGTCCGAATAAGCTATATGAATAATGAAGCTATTTTGGGCTCTGGTTTGGGCCATGCATTTCTGTCAGTTATTAGATAGTCCTCAACCATGCAATAAGCCTTCGACATCAATGTTTTTTTCAAGTTTAGGTAATTTATTATAAAAATGGATACATTGGCCCGAAAAAGACTTGTATACTTTTAATGATCATTCAACGTAATAGGAATGTTGACAGCTAGTCAATGCCCAACACCGCTTTTCTGTGGAGTCCCTTTGTTTCCCATAAACTTATTGTTCCGAATTTCGATAGTCAGAAATTGATATCCATATAATTTATAGACATAAACATCAATAGTCACAACATAAGTATAACGCTTTATAGTTCTAACATTAATGACCTATATATATTAAGTATTATAAATATTATAATGACAAAAGTCAGAAAATTGATGTCCATACCGATCAAAGGTCTATCGATAATTATTCATAAATATTCTAAGGCATATATTTCTACTTACTAATGGTTGTTATTCATATCGTCTTAATGCCTAAAGCGAACTAAGTCTAACGCGACCCTAAGCACCAATAATGATACAACATCTATCAAAGATTTTACAAGTACAGATTTTTCTGTTTTTTTTGTGATCGCAGTACATCTATATATAGCAGTATATCACCTTACCTTCGTCCGACATATTTGCGACCACTAAACAAAACAGTGAGCGGCATAGATACCTGTCAATCGCATCACTCCATACCCTCTTTATTTTTTCCCAAGTACCCACATTAATTATAAAGCAGTCTGGAAGAACGCGTTCAGTAACATTCGATAGTTAAAACTTCATGTATTTTATTATTTTTCTGGGAGTGTGTGTGTATAGGGCTTTAACATTATAAAGTGTGTGACACCACCATGACATTGAATGATATGACTAACTAATCCGATGACTACCAATCATTATGACTTGCGAGAAAAGACCTTACAACAATTATTATAAACTAGATTAACACTATGTAATTGCATATCACCGGGACATTGAATGTTATGGCTAACCAATTTTATGACTAACAATAATGATGACCTTCCAAAATCGGAACTCCAATTTTTATTGTTTAACCTTATAATTCTTATTCCTAACGATCGTAAGTCATAACCACTCGAAGTCATAATGACAATAATCATACATTACTCATATCCTAATTTTTTTTTTTCATATTTTTTTAAATCATATTATCATTCACTTGACCGTTTTATTTTAATTCATAATGACACTAGTAATACATTTTCTAATCCAAAAATTGTTTTTCATAATATTTTTCATCATAAATGTTCCTTGGCGTTATCGAAGTAAATAAACGATTTTGTTTGAGTACGTATCAGAATGTCTAAAATTAAAAAACGAACTTTAAATAACCTACGTTAAAAATCTCTATAATCGTTTGTTTTTGTCGCAAGGCGCGAGGCGAGGCCACGAGGCTATAGCTAGACGCTAAGCAAGCCGCCTGTCTGTGCGAATATAGCCTGAGGCAGGTCGGTGTAGGTACGACGACGAGCGAAGCGAGGAGGAGTGTTAGGTGAAGCGCAACCCTACGCGCGTGAGCAGCGTGGCAGCGGCCGGCAAAGCGCCAGAACCGTTTTTTTTATTTACTTAGCGAAAGCGTTTATTCATTAGGAAAAACAAAATTAGGAGTTGAAGTATCTTCTTAGTTATGATATTAGGACTAACAAAATTATGATGTACGTATGTCCGTTATGAAGAAACCTGGTATGATTAACAAAATTATGACTTCAAGCAAGTTCTTAGTAATGAAATTATGAACAAACATTTTAGGACAACTGATCATTATGACTTTCGATGATAGTTACAGTTTAGGAACAAACAAGTTAGGACGAAAAAATTAAGACTAACGATGATTATGACTACAATACGTTCGTATAAAAAAAAATAGGACAATGAATTTTATGGCAGCCAATATGGACCCGGGGTAGTATGTTTAGGAGAACTATTTTGATAGTCCTATGTAATGTAACCTAAGTAGGACAGAGGGCGTTTACAGTATTCGTTGGGTTGTGAAATCAGAAATCAGAAGTTTTTATTTGTCAGAATACAGTTATAATAGTAGTTTATGCAACTGATATATAATGAGAGGCCTTAAAATACGAGTGTGGTTTTATGAAACGAGCGTCAGCGAGTTTCATAATAGGATCACACGAGTGTTTTAAGGCTAAATTATGTACAGTTGCATACACTACTTTATCTACACACATATCATAAGTACTCTAAGATCGTTTCAGAAGCCGTAGGAAAATGACCTGCATTGCTACTATAGTGCTACCTGTAAAATATCTTTGTTGCAATCGTGGCTGCATTTACGATATCCGGCGGAGTGTGCATATCGTTCTCGGAGTCACTACTACTCATATTTTTAACTAAAATGTGAATTACAAACAACTTTTCACAATTCTACTTTCGTAACAGCAAAAACCAACAAAGAAATGACAAAAGTAATGGCGGCAATTTGATCCTACGTCAAGACGAATGTGTTTTTAAATCATAGACAAACGAATGATGTCCCTATTCTCATGTCACTCTTGATCAAATGTCGTGCGGTTTATATTAAAAATCATACTGAATTGACGTTTCGCATCGATAACTGTTTTAATATATATGGATACTAGAATAGAGACCCACTTGAGTTTTGACAGCTGTTCCAAATTTAAACTCATAACCTTACAAAAATCTGTACTGTAATAACATTACAGTACAGATTTTACCTACTACCACAGACAAGAAAGTTCTCATAGTAAAATTGGTTGTAATAATGCTGGTCATTTCCTACGGTTTCTGAACGCATTTTAGAGCACTAATGATATGTGCGTAGATTAAAGGTTTTACAGTATAAAATGTCCTTGTATTCAACATGCAAGCATGTGTACAAATACTTAATAAATTACGCTAGAATACAATATTGATAGATTTCACTGAATTAAAAATAATGATAATTATAAGATACAATCAGTCAGTAAGATGTCAGTAGATTTTTATAATTTAGATATTCCCTTACACTGTAAAAACATTTATCCATCAGCCATTTCGTCAATTTATATCTAAATATATTCCCCGATAATGTATTTAAATCATTTGGTAAATTATTAAACATAGTTATAGTTGTATTAAATACATTTCTTTTGTATATGTCCTTGTGACTGTGCTGTTCAGCTCGGCCGGTGTGAAAATCCAAGCAAACAAATGAATGATGATGGGATGTTGAATGATAGCCAAATTCCCACAAGGTCTAATTTCGTCTCCCGCTTTTATTTATTTATTAATATTTAAGAAAAAAAAAATTGGATATACTTTAACATATAGACAGGCAGCCAATTATACGACCTCACTGGTATTTCAATCTAAGAATCAGAAGAATCGTTAGTCGATTGCTTTCTTACGTCGCTTGTTATGTCTATGCATATTGTTAGCGAGTGGCAAATTGTTAGCGAAGAGCTGTGAGTGCTCGATAAAACGCTTAGTCGGAATGCTGCGGTCTCCGATGCTCCGAGTTTGCGGATCGCTTTGCAACTTCTTACTGTGTGGCCCAACCGAGGAGCACACGGTCTTCGTAGGAATAAATCATGTTACGATTACCCTCTTATTCATATAACTTAACAAACGTCTATTGAAGCATAGATGAAAACATTTTGAGACCCAACGCGTAGTAACTGTAAATGTTTACTAAGCAGAAACGTCCGCTAACGAAATTATTTCGATCAAAGTGGAAGATTGAAAAAATATTCACCACGAGCGGAATTTGAAATCGCGACCTCTGCGCTCAGAAGTTGTCAAAACTTCGCGGTAGATGTCGCTCCGAGCCTACCTAAGGTGTAATTAGAAGAGTGGAAGCTCAGTTGGTAAGAACGATGGACGGATTCCAGAGGTCGCGGGTTCAAATCCCGCTCGTGGCGAATAATTTTTCAATTTTCCACTTTGATCCACTGGACCTATAGCTTAATTGGTAAAGCCGGTAAGGCATTAAGATGATACGTGGGTTGAAGTCCCGCTGGGCCGAGATTGTTTTCATTATTTGATCTTTCTTTCAATAACAAAGCAGTGGAATATTGCACTTTAACGTATCATCATCTTCATCAACGTATATGGAAACAGTGATGGCAGAACCCCCTTTATTTGACAAGCAAAAAAAAAATCGTGAGTTCAAGTCTCGTTTGCGGCTTGTAGAGCAAAAAAAATAGTCTGCGAAAAAAATGCAAAAAGAGCATGAAGAAATGTGTATATTGGGATATACATAATCAAATAAAGGGTTAAGATTTTCACAAGTTAAGTTTGTCTCAATTCCGTGTCAATTAGTAGGAGCCATTTTTGCGATCTCTAGCAAATCTAGCGATGCCTGAATTTGTGTCTCTTTTATCCCTTTTTTGTTTTGCTCTAATTGCAGTTGTTAATGGCCGTTAGGGCGGAAAGGTTCTCGAGTGGCGACCACGTACCGGAAGGCACAGCGTGCTTTTCAAGGTGAACTGATGACGCGGTAAAGGTCGCGGGAGTCCGCTGGATGCTGGTGGCGCAGGACCGGCCATTGTGGCACTCTTCGGGGGAGGCCTATTTCCTGCAGTGGACGTCTTTCGGCCGATATGATGATGATGATGATGATGAATTGCAGTTGATAAAAAGGGATTTTACTCTAAAAATTATTTTAAATGGCGTCCAGCAAAAAATAATAGGAAAGTATCCAAACTTTTAAGAGGGGGTATACTCTGTCACTTTTCCGCAAAACGCACCTTCACATGAAATGATTGTCATTAGCTATATTTTTTTGCCTTCTTACTTACTCCAAAAGAAGTAATAATAAAATTGGAGTTCACAACCCTGTTCACCAGGAAAGTGGGAAATGACTCGACGTAGGTGGCTGCTTTTTGGTTCAGCTATTAAATTTCGTATTCATGACTAGAAAAGAGAAACACAGCACAACTGCATAAAACAATCCCGGCTCAATCAATGGAATGGACATTACTGTGGAGTTAAACAATGCGCGGCAATAAAGTTGGAAGTAGGACGGACCATTAACGTTTACGATACAACAAATTAACATAGCATTACAATTAAATTACACTAATCAACGATCATTGCCGTGTATAACGTATATCGAGGTTAAGCGCCGCCATTTTATATGTGGGGTAAATATGACTAAAGACGATTTTTTTTACCTATGTCACCATTTAAACACCAAGAACAGCTAAGATGTGAAAGATGTGTAGGTCAGAAAATAGTGGCAAAAAGGGCACGGCATTAGGCGTTAACTGTCAGTTAAGCAAACTTTCTACCTGATGACCCGATGGTAAAGGTCGCGGGAGTCCGCTGGACGTGGGTGGCTCTGGACCGGTCACTTTGGCACTCTTTGGGGGAGGCTTATGTCCAGCAGCTGACGTCTTTCAGCTGATTTATTTATTTATTTATTTATTGAAAAATACATTTACGTGACATTACAGTAAAAACCAATGCGCCACGAAACTAAAAACAACAAATAATACTATTTAGGCGACGAAACGGCGTGGCCCCGTTGCATCGTCATCTCCGGTGTAGGATTCGGCAGGTTGCCCCGGAACCGTCGAAACACGACACCCTTCGGCCAGAAGTCAGCACATGCGATGGTCTCCTGCAGCGGCCGCGGCACGCGCACCACAAACGAGCTGAAGTGCACATAGTGGCGCGAACGCAGCTGGAACACCCTCAGCGAGAAGCCGGTCTTCTGACGAACGTACTCCACCACGTCATCAGCCGTGGCGGTGTAATGCAGGCGCGATATATATAGCGCCTTGCTCGGTGTGGCAACCCGCAGACCGGAACCAACCGGTTCTGCAGTACCACACTGACTCTTGCGCGGCTTGCGCTTCCTCGACACCGTTGTAAAACCCTCCTTATCCACATCGGTGCGCGGGGGCTTCTCCTTTGGAGGAACCCGAACTTCACGCGCTCTCGAGGGCGCGATATATATATATATCTGGGCTGATATGATGAAGCCAACTTCATGCTTTCAAGTGAGGTTCATATTGGGTTTTAGTGTGTAGGTAATAAATTGCGTTCCACAATTCCTCCAAGTCTTAGCGTTATGCTCCATATCCAGTTACTGAAAAGATCTCGAGGTCCGCATGCTGCCTAGTCACAAGAATGACACCAATTCAGGCGCTAGTTTTTACGGAATGGGCAACTTCCGTTGCTCTGGAAGAATCCTCGATTTTTCGGACATGAAAGTAGTATATCGTTAGCCGGTGCTAAGTATAACTGCGAACAACTTGCTGCAAATTCGCATCACTTGCACTGTGTAAATTGGAAAGAGGGGCGTAGCTTTTTCACGCGTCGCGACGTCAATTTGTGTTTCGCAGCAGCACGGCTACCCCAGGATGGCCCGCGAGCGGTGTCTCTTTCTAATTAGAGCATTAAGAAGAGACGGATAGTCTATGACGCCGCGACACAGTTCGCGGACCGTCTTGTGATAACCGTGCTGGATATTTTATCGCCGACATACTTTAATCGACCATTCTCTAGCAGCTCATAAATTGCACCGGGCATCCAGCAAATCTTTTATTCGTAACAGCTTTGTTGGCTGCTCGTTTTTCGCACTGCATAAAGTTTCCTTTGACGCATTTGCGCTGCTGGTGATTATACTAAAGTAAATGTGAACGCAACTGGCAATTTTGTTGGAAAGGTAATTCCGTGGTAAATCCAATATTAAAGTTTTTGTAACTTTAGTGCACTGATGGTAATTGATTTGGGTGACTTCCTGACTTGCTAAGACGCGATATGCGGTATTCTTTAGAGCTTACTGGTGTCGCATAGATTCCCTCTCTTGTCAGTGCTGTGTTAGTATTAAATTTACGCAGTAGCAATGTCGTGTGCGGGCCGGTGCGCTTGCACTATTTACTGCATTCCCACTGACGCGCTTCCCCGGCTCTCGCGCTAGTCAGGCAGGACAGGAAGCACTCATTTAAATGTAGGTGCAGAAAAAAATCGGTACTGACTCTACTGACAGTTGACACTGACAGCTGACAGCTTACAGATATCGTCCCGCGTCTGCACTGATAAATGAGGAATTCGCCTCTCAGAGAAGTTGGGCATAGCAGCATATTATTGCGCTCGTGTTGGGAGCGCAATTGAACAATTACCTCCATCTTACAAAAGACAACAGAATAATTACACTACTCACTTTACTAAGTAAGGTTTCGTTTCCGAGGACGCGTTGTGTTGAGAGTAAGGGACATACACGTATTTATAACTTCTTATCATCACAATGAATCCTCAAATCATGGGAGTTTCTCGGTTGGCCTTTTAGTGTAATATTACAATGATTTTTTGCTTTTTTCATGCGACTGCAGCTGACATATCTGAAACTGAATGGAGTTTTCCATTTAAAACGACAGTTATGTATATTGTATGGTGACTTTAATATGCATTAAAGCCAACGAACCGTACACAGCGTGCCATGCATGTTTTATGCGCACGGGCCGTACAGAATGCAATATGCACCTAAACAAGAGCCTATGTACTTTAAACTACAATATACATAACTATTACATTCTATGTGTACCATACTATACGGTGTTTTAAATTAGCTCACGGGCAAACTCCATGCTAAGCTAACATGGAAAGTTCGCGTAATTTTAGGTGCGAGGGGTTTTCGTGCAGCGGAGTGAATATTGGGGAACTACGTTCAGTCTGAATAATAAGACTAGCTGGGATACTATCTAAGTAATTTTTAAAGTGATAATAACGGTAAAACTCATTTGGGAGATCTTCTGTAGGATGAGTGCTCTCGCAGCCGTATGGGCATACTCACAAAAACGTAAATTCTATTACTAAGACATATTTTTTTACTAAGACGCATTTAAATTTTATTTCATCATGTTTCACGCGTTAGTTTAGGCACAAACGTGAGACGACGTTATACGCGTGAGAGTACGAAATTTGGGCGAAATTAAGCTTTTTCTTATACAACTATAGTGGAATAAAGCATAGGGTAGGGACTGCCTATAAGCAGAAAACGTAACCTCCAGACGATTCACCGATGACTTGCCGGCCCTTCATAGATTGGACGATCGTAACGTATACTAAAAAAAATCTCACGATTTACACATCAGCCTATACTTTTTTCCGTTGATATTAGAAAAATCGTGCGTTAAGCGCCGTGCCGTTTCAAGGAAAACCATTTTGAAACGCAAAAGCTTTAGTTTTATTATGTTACGAAAGGCACTTTGATCGAAATAAGTAAAACTAGTACAATATTTCCCTTTGATCCTAGATTAATGAAGAAACGTTGACGAATTTGTCCGTTAAAATTGTTATAATCGAGTGTAATCGGTGGGTTGGTCGCGTTTCTGTCGGAAATCCGTCGTTGATGTCTTTCATTAAATATTTAGAGCAAAGACGCGTAGTTGCAGTGTCCGAGAGGCAACTGGACGGTTCGCGGTATTTGAGCTCCCGAACTTAGCCAACTTAGACTGGGGCGGAAATATAATAAAATGTATGTAAAAGATTTTGTGTCGCGAGGCAGCCGATTGAAACAGCGGTTGCCTAAAACTGTGTACGCTGTTTATATATAATGAAATTCTGTTTCGCTCCCCTTCCACCTCAGTCCAAGTTGGCTCAGTTCGGGTTGCACAGGGCGGTTCCACAACGCTTCGGGAGCTCAAATACCACGAGCCATCCGGTTGCCTCTCGGATACTGAACCTACGCGTCATTTCTCTAACTATTCTCTGAGATGTTTGATAATAATTTTTTGGTATGTTCACATGCAATGTATATTGTTATTGAATTATTCAATGAAATGAAATGAAAATATTAGCAAATACGCTGCAGCCTACACCGTTTTCGTTGTGGCTGCCAGGACTCCCCTGCCTGAGAGCGCGGTGCCGCGGAGCATTCAACACATTGTCCAAGAGCGCCCGTTAACTCGGTATACCGGACCTCCAGAAGACCTGATAAATTTGAACGACAACGCAGCCCTTAAGGGGCTACCCGAGGTTTTCATCGATTTTTGACAAGTTTCGAATCGTATCTCCTACTTTTGCACTACAGATAGAATTGTAAAACAGACGGCTATCGGTTCTTCAATCTTTTATCTCCATTTTGGTCCACCGGATTTTGAAACAAATGAATACTTAATTTTGTATGATTTTTTTAAACATTGTCTAAAAAAACACTTATTTCGTATCTCTATTGAAGTGAAAGATCTAACATAAATATACGAAATCTACATAGGTATTTGGGTTCGTCTGTAACGTCTCTAAAAACTGGTCTAAGGGTTTTAATTTTAAACCAATGAAGACAATATGGCCAGATAACCAGTTATTTGGCCTAAAATTGTTCAACTTTGATGCCTAATATCTCGAAAACAATGAACTTTGAAGTAAATATGGGCTATATTGCTTAAAGCCGTTGTTGTTAATATTTAAGCAACAAAAAACATTAGAAAACTAAGGGATTCAGTTCGAAGGTCATTGGCGTATGGGAGCCCTTAAAAGTGGATTAATGCTCTGGAGATTAATTAATGATTTTGTATCTGACTTTTGACTTGCCATACGAATAAATAAATTGGCAAATACACAAGTGCGAGAGGGACGAAAGCTTAATATTAGACGTAATCGCGATCGTGTTACTAGTGTTGTCCAGTCAATGAACTGACAACAAGTATGGGAAAAATTACACTTTTGTAAATAGTTTTTGATAGCTGATTTCGTCTTAGTAACGCATATACGAGTATTATAAATTAATTTAACACAAAATCCTACAAATTTTCAGACAACAAAAAAAATATAACTTCACTTAACTAGCTTCTGAAAAGTCAGACAAAGTATTAATGTTTTTGTCTTTATTTTGGTTCAAAAAAGACAATGCATGCTTTATTTAAATCTAAATAAATCCTTCCGGGTGAAAATTAAAATGTTGTTGGATTCTTGAATGGTATGGGACGCTACCTGCGTCGATACCCTTGCGCCGTCCCACCTTCCTGGAACCTCAATGAAGGCTGGTGCTGCTGCTGACTCAGCCGAGTCACGAAAAAGGCTCAAATATGCCGGCATTGACAGTGGCTACATGTTTGAGCCTTTCGGTGTCGAGACCTTAGGGCCATGGGGCACCAGCGCTTTAAAACTTTTTAAATCGCTTTCTAAGCGTCTCGTCAACGCTTCTGGTGACCAGAAGGCTGGCTCCTACCTAGCCCAACGTATTAGCATTGCTATACAACGTTGCAATGCCGCCAGCCTCCTGGGCACCCTACCGCCTGGCGCCGATCTGGGCCAAGTTTTTATTTATAATAATCGTTTTATTGTTTTCCTGTATTGCCTAACTTTATATTTTCTTGATTTTGTACGCACTGTTTTCATATATTTAACGTAAATGGAAATAAACAAGATTCTTGAAAAGAACATTTTAAAAAGAAAACAGCCAAAAAAAAACGCTATTATAAATTTATTTATTTTTTCAACCGTATTTTGCTTGAGTATGTAGTTTACTCCGATCCCAGAGATCGAATTAGATGGAGGGCCTACTGTGAGCTACACCGACAAGAGCTTAGCTCTTAATAAGAAGAAGAGAGATGAAGTTTACACCAGGGTGCCCGTACTCTTGTGCGTCGCGTACGTTTGCTTGTTGGTTATTTCACTAAAACTGCATTACACAGCTTCTCGTTTAGTGCTGACCCTTATTACTTAGCGAATAAAGTAGACTTTAAATAGTGTTTATGTAGCGGTTGAGTGTGACTAGGAAAAATAAATTTCACTTTTCCTGTGTGCGAAAGAGAGATAAACATGTCTTACTTAAATTGTGTAGGTACTATGCCCGCTGTTGGGTACATTTGTAATTATCTTTAAGGTCGAGAACGTCCTAATTACTTGGAGTTATTTGACCGCAATATACAGGGTGTGCTGTAGAAGCAAAATAGCGAGGAGCTCACGCAATGAGGTTTTTTTTATCGCATACAACGTGTAACAAAAATAACGCAAAACCGTTTAAGGGCATAACAGGTATCCTGATCTGATAAGAAAAAAAATAAGTTTTTGTTTTGTCGCGATTTTTTTTTTTACATTGGTTTGTATTGAGCAGGTCGCCCCAGTCGGCCAACGCTCCTAACAAATGTAAAAAAATGCATCAAAAAAATCTCTTAGTTTTTTCTTATCAGAACATGATACCTACCTGTTATGCCGTTAAACGGTTTTGCGTTATTTTTGGTACACGTTGTAAGTATATAGGTTGCATGACCATATTTATTCATTACAACTGATTGACATTTTTTTAATAAGACGCCTTGTAGTTATTTATCACTAGTTGAAAATTGAACCGTAAATTATTCACCTTTGTACAAAATTGTTGCAACATGCAGTAATGCTTGGAAGTTAATTGCTGTGCATGTGAAAGAGCAATGTATGAAAATTATGTTACAGTAAAAAAAAGAAACAAAAAACACATCAGTTATACTAATTTTTATAGGCCGTTTCCTATGACAACATAACTTGAAAACTACAAAAAAATCACGGAACATACATGGGGTATTTTCGGGTGGTGTACCCGAAAATACCCCATGTATGTTCTGTGATTTTTGGGTGGAAGGAATCCAAAAAAAAATATTGACGTCGCTGTTTGGACCAACCTGTACCTATATAAAAAAATGCTTACTCATGCGAGATTCAAGATTTACACGGAGAAATAATTAATAATCTAAAACTTAACATTTTAAGCGTATTGATACTGTTAACGAATGTTGTCGAAAAGTGGGTTAATTGTGCGTTTTGTGGGGTAACCGACGTGCGTGCACTATAACTGCGTTTATGTCAAGATTTCACCAGCTGATATTATAATATAACGATCATATATTATAATGACAGATTCTGTTAAAAAGCACCTAACACAATCACGCGTTAAGCGTTTCTGTTTAATTAGCTCTACGGTTGATTGATAGATAATTTCGAAAGGCATATAGGCCGCTATTTGTATCTTTTTTTATTTAATAAATAAGTTTAAATAAAATAAACCACAATAATTAAACCAGTTAAGAATCGTATTACTATTAGGTATTCCAAATACTGACGGATCCAATTGCAAAATATTTCTTTATTAGTGAGTGAGGTCTATTTAGGAAAAAAGACTTCAACACCTTTGCTAAACACCCTGTACCGTGTATACATATTCACAGCAGCGTTTGCAATTACTCTCGCAGTCTTGCGTTTACGGGCGCTGTGTTAAGGTAAGGTCGTATCTCCACCTCAGTGCCAGTGACATACGACTTTGCTAACGGCTGTAGCACGGGGCATCCGGAGACGCCCAGGTTTTCACGGCACTCGGGCTATTCTCGCCTTTGAGTGAGCTAGCCACCGGTCATTTAAAATGACTGAGTTTAAATGGCTAACATTTTCACTGCTAAGAACCCCCTTAGCCTAGCGCCTAGAGGGCGCCTATGCCGTAGCCGCTTTCCGGTACTTAGTGGAAAAGCCACGTGATCGGCTACGATCGTAGCGCGTAGGGATTCTTGACAGTAAATTTGATAAGCCAATAGAAGCCCGTCATCGCAACGTTTGCTACGCCGTAGCGTGTAGCAGCATATTGCCGATTTGTAGCGGAAAGCGCTAGCAGAGGCGTGACTCAGTCATTAGCCTTGAATAGGTTAACATAATTATTATTATTTTTCAATATAACGGAATGTTTAGTGTTCCAGATCGGATTCGAACCTTCCGGAAACCGCGTCGATCACGCTAACATTTTTTATTTAATAGCTTTTGTAGTGGTTCCGTCCATGTATAGGTATTATAACTTTACTAGTTAGTCGCTTGCGTATTGCACAGAACGTAGCCAACCCGAGGCCGTGGCTTCAAAAGTCTGTGAGATTGTAGCTCTGTAAGTTTGTATGGAAGGGGTAGTTTCCGGAACTACTAATCTGATTTCAAATTCTTTAACTAGTTTATAGGTTCGGGATGGATGCAGGCTAGATTTTATACCGCAGCTTTGCTTGTAGCGTTGATTACGCAGGCAAAGGCACGCGAGCAGCTGGTATTGTAACTACATACGTGTCTTATAATCCTGAGAATGATAGCAGAGAGGTGGGCCTTGGATATCCTCCGCCGATACACCGACCTTCATGTGTTAAGACCCAAAAATAAGTAGTTTAAGTTTAAGTTCACTAATGTAGCTAAAGGTCTTTTTTGTAACTAACAAACTATGGACCTAAGCAATCTGTAAATATTAATTTTAATTTTATTTATTTATTATTATAATGTCACTTGAAAAATAAAAAAAATAAAATTAACCGAAAAAAGTGCCAATCGTAATAATCTGTCACGTCAATCAAAATCGTTCATATATTATTTTAACAAAGGACTTACTGTTTATCATGTATTTTAAAAATCAATACATCATTTTATTCTGAAAAGATTTGCAATCTCAATAAAGGGAAATAAAAAAACAGAAGACAAAAATATGGTGTCAATTACAATTAAGTAATCTCAATAAATCTACATCAACATAATTATGTTATTACATTTCACAACCAAAATGCTATTTCGTGTTCTTGCTGCTGATACGTCATAAATTGAGGAACATGAGCATGAACATCTAACTCAACTAACTCCCAGAAGAATTAGGTAGAAATGTAAATAACTTTCTGAGTAGTTTACTCTTTAGTTTTACGTTTTCAGGGTTGCGTTTCAATGATGATTATTTTATGGTTTATCCGATATTTTTGTGGATTACTTCTTTTGTAGATTACCGTTTTCAAATATTGCCAATAGTCTCTTACATGGGACCTTTTAACTCCCTTTCGGCTTTAGGGGTATTTTTGTAACAACCTGTATATAATATGTATGTATACCTAATGTTGTAGTTGGCATGTTTGAACACTATCACATCTCATCAACTCCCTCAGTGTATGCAGCATATTCATCGCGGAAACTTACAGCTCAGTGATAGAATATTCATATCGCATCCGACGAAAGTTCAGTTTTAATTACATACAACTAGTTTACAGAGCTGACATTCACAACGCATACCCTACTGTTCAAACACTCCATTTCTCATATTATAAGCGTCGATGTGTAAAGGTTGGTCGAATTACCCGATAGATGGCGCTGTGCCGTCTGCGTTGATTCCGGAATCGCGCTATCGAGATTTTTCCTATAATGATGACGTCTGGCTGGTAGAGTTATGCTTGTCTTCTAGGAGTCATTAGAGGAGGCGCTTCAGAACTTCTAGAATAAAAAAAAATGCTTGTTGGTGTTCCCAGGCCAACGGATTTTGACCTCCTCATGTTCCACAACAGGCACAAAAAAAATAGCTTGTTGAATAATACTAAAGAAAAATGCCTGTGCATCGATACTCATAAATTAAACAATGATTGTTAAGCGGAGTGGTATTATTTTGGGTCTCCTTTGAGTGAACCTGAACACCCACTACTCCCATGATCCCATCAGTCTCCTTGCGCTATCCCGCTTCCATCCTAAAGAAGCCTTGCAGCCTAAGAAAGCCAGACATCTGCTTGTTATCTAATTCCCAGTATATGCCATGGGGAAAACAGAACAGGTTGGGATTAAACTCAGTCAAGTGAGTGGGAAATTTGGCTGTTGCTGTGAAATTCTCAAGCCACTTAGCTTCAACAACTTCAACACTAGCCGAGCCTACGTGGGTGTGAGAGATTGGAGTGCGCGTCTTGCTTCAACGTATGGTTCACTGCTAAGTCGTGATCCGTAAGGAAGTTGGTGTTATGCTAGGCACAAGTGGTGAGGTGAGTCGAAACAGTTCGTGAATTGCGTAGCAAAACTCGGGCCACCTGGTTCCATTAAACTTTGATCAACTGTTTACTTTCTTAATTTCATATCTGAAGGAAACATTTAACAGGGAAAGCGCCTGTGTTACTTTTATTGTATTGTATTCATATGCAACTATTTCGTTAAATAAGATTTAAATACACGAAATTGTAGAAACTATGTGGCATTACGAAGCTGAACGTTAGAGGGAAATGAGCGGCAGTTAGGATCTTCAAGTAGGATCCATTTATTGGCTGTATAGAGAGAGGTGAATTCATCAAATGTGACGATTATGTTTCATGAATATTTCTTAGTAGTCGGAGCTACAGGTCGAATACATTCATTACTTTCTAGCACTTATTGAAGTTGTTTCTGCTCTAACACTATACCTTGCACTTCGAAAGCAAAGTTAGATTTTAATCATTATTATAATTTCAGAGTTTGGCTCTTGTCGGTGCAGCAGACGTCTGTTCTTCATTGCCGATATCATACTCCTTTATTTAGGGTTAATAAGTATGGTTACCTTTTTGCCTTCCGTACATGGTCACTGGTCAGTTTCCGGCCCACCCCTAGCCCGTCAGAGGCCCATAAAGATTCTTCATCTTCAGCTCTGTATAATAATTTGACCAAGGTACATGCATACTTAGATAGTTCCTATTTTCTCTCGTCTTGAAAATATCCAAGTTATATGTAGCTGGGAAAAGGTTTTCCGGAAGTGAGTTCTACAGTTTAGCTGTCCCCATGAGAAAACTGGAAGCATAGCGCTTCGTGCAAATCGGTGGCATATCATCAACATAAGCTGCAAGCTAGCCGTACCAACATATATTGCCGAAAAAGAGTGCCAGCTAGCACATAAATTGGTACATTATTTTCATATTGGACCATAATTGGATGATATTGTGGTATTGTTTGTTTTGGAATAGGACCTCATAACTTCGTTACAGACGTCTGGCCTAGTCGTTACTCGCGGTGTCTTATCTCGTCTAGTCGCCGAGGCCATTTTGTTTTCTTTGTCTGCGGGACATGTAGTCCAATCAAGGAGGAGTTAGTGACTCCTGCCCCGCGACATTTCATCATCATCATCATATCAGCCGAAAGACGTTCACTGCTGGGCATAGGCCATAGGACATTTACGGGGACAAAAATAACAGTCTGCAGCTTAAGCGGCCTTTAGACCTAGCTAAATGCAGTGCACCAACTGCAGTCACACTTACAGATTAGAGCGAGATGGTTTTTCTCCCCTCCCCCAGTTAGTGCTCATCATGGTCTAATTAAGGTCACTTTTAGTAATGGGATACAGTTTTTCGCAGCAAACCTAGGCCGTGCAAATATTCAAAAATGAAGTTTTCAATCAAGAATTTTAAAACGAAAAACTTAAATAATATCATAATGTTTTACTCTGTACAAAAATTAGGGCGCGCGAACAAAACTTTTCATCATACTATTACTAAAGAGGCAAAATTGGTTACATAGCATGCAAACTAATGCAATACAATATTTTGTAAACCTACGCTGTGGGTAAAACATGGAGGTCTTATATTTTTGTACTTACCAACCTTTGTAATCTGTGTTTAACAAAATAAATAAATAAATTGAAATTGAAATTGAAATTGAAGTTTAATATAAGTGCTTCCTCGGGAATAATCGGACGGTGACAGAGTGAGAGTAAAATTTATGAAAATTACTAACATCCTGTTGCTAATGCTAACCCATTAATTCTGAACGGCGATATATTTGCCGTTATAAATAGAATAACTCTATGTAGAATCGATTACGGCTTAAACTGTAATGTTTCCATAACATTTCAAACTTTCAAGGGTCGAATCGAATTGTTTAATACTATTAAACATTTAGACCCTTTATATAATTAATGTTCAAATGGTGATGGCAGACACTTGAGCTGTTTGTCCTCCGCTTAAAATTTCAGTAGATTGGTAGCCGTCGTTGACTGGTCTATAACTCCGGTCTGCTGAGCAAGGATACTTCAATTCAGTTAGTATCTGATAACCTTTCATTCTTGACATCCCCCTAATAAGACGTCGACCTTCCAATCTATTCTTGTCTTCGCACTTCGCAGACTTTAATGAGTTTCCAAGTTTAACTGCTATTGATCGGAGTAAATCAAACAGAATTAGTGGACAATTAAACACAAAAGATTTCATCGTTGGTTGGTTAATAAACATTTGTGTGTGTGTGTGTGTTTAATTCAATTCAATTCAATTCAAATTATTTATTTCAGACTCATGTCCATATCATGAAAGTAACAATAAAAACTTATACAACTACGTTAGTTACATTAAATTATAAACCCAACCTCTTGAGCCCATGTGTAAGGTGGTACAGTGTCTCCACACTGCGCAAGCAGGACTGTCCCAAATCAGCTGAAGAAGGCTGTTGGAACTATCACGCACACGACGCATGAAGGACGCGGTTCTGTTTCTCATAATGGCACTGAAACCATCGACCCGTGCCGTGCCGAACATCCCAGATGCGCATCTGCAGTACCGTGACAGTCCCATCAACCCTCTGAAGCTGTTGTTGTACTGGACACGCAGACAGTCCCATCAACCCTCTGAAGCTGTTGTTGTACTGGACACGCAGACAGTCCCATCAACCCTCTGAAGCCGTTGTTGTACTGGACACGCAGACAGTCCCATCAACCCTCTGAAGCCGTTGTTGTACTGGACACGCAGACAGTCCCATCAACCCTCTGAAGCCGTTGTTGTACTGGACACGCAGACAGTCCCATCAACCCTCTGAAGCCGTTGTTGTACTGGACACGCAGACAGTCCCATCAACCCTCTGAAGCCGTTGTTGTACTGGACACGCAGACAGTCCCATCAACCCTCTGAAGCCGTTGTTGTACTGGACACGCAGACAGTCCCGTCAACCCTCTGAAGCCGTTGTTGTACTGGACACGCAGACAGTCCCATCAACCCTCTGAAGCCGTTGTTGTACTGGACACGCAGACAGTCCCATCAACCCTCTGAAGCCGTTGTTGTACTGGACACGCAGACAGTCCCATCAACCCTCTGAAGCCGTTGTTGTACTGGACACGCAGACAGTCCCATCAACCCTCTGAAGCCGTTGTTGTACTGGACACGCAGACAGTCCCATCAACCCTCTGAAGCCGTTGTTGTACTGGACACGCAGACAGTCCTATCAACCATCCGAAGCCGTTGTTGTACTGGACACGCAGACAGTCCTATCAACCCTCTGAAGCCGTTGTTGTACTGGACACGCAGACAGTCCCATGAACCCTCTGAAGCCGTTGTTGTACTGGACACGCAGACAGTCCCATCAACCCTCTGAAGCCGTTGTTGTACTGGACACGCAGACAGTCCCATCAACCCTCTGAAGCCGTTGTTGTACTGGACACGCAGACAGTCCCATCAACCCTCTGAAGCCGTTGTTGTACTGGACACGCAGACAGTCCCATCAACCCTCTGAAGCCGTTGTTGTACTGGACACGCAGACAGTCCCATCAACCCTCTGAAGCCGTTGTTGTACTGGACACGCAGACAGTCCCATGAACCCTCTGAAGCCGTTGTTGTACTGGACACGCAGACAGTCCCATGAACCCTCTGAAGCCGTTGTTGTACTGGACACGCAGACAGTCCTATCAACCCTCTGAAGCCGTTGTTGTACTGGACACGCAGACAGTCCTATCAACCCTCTGAAGCCGTTGTTGTACTGGACACGCAGACAGTCCTATCAACCCTCTGAAGCCGTTGTTGTACTGGACACGCAGACAGTCCCATGAACCCTCTGAAGCCGTTGTTGTACTGGACACGCAGACAGTCCTATCAACCCTCTGAAGCCGTTGTTGTACTGGACACGCAGACAGTCCTATCAACCCTCTGAAGCCGTTGTTGTACTGGACACGCAGACAGTCCCATGAACCCTCTGAAGCCGTTGTTGTACTGGACACGCAGACAGTCCTATCAACCCTCTGAAGCCGTTGTTGTACTGGACACGCTGACAGTCCCATGAACCCTCTGAAGCCGTTGTTGTACTGGACACGCAGACAGTCCCATCAACCCTCTGAAGCCGTTGTTGTACTGGACACGCAGACAGTCCTATCAACCCTCTGAAGCCGTTGTTGTACTGGACACGCAGACAGTCCCATGAACCCTCTGAAGCCGTTGTTGTACTGGACACGCAGACAGTCCCATGAACCCTCTGAAGCCGTTGTTGTACTGGACACGCAGACAGTCCTATCAACCCTCTGAAGCCGTTGTTGTACTGGACACGCAGACAGTCCTATCAACCCTCTGAAGCCGTTGTTGTACTGGACACGCAGACAGTCCCATGAACCCTCTGAAGCCGTTGTTGTACTGGACACGCAGACAGTCCCATGAACCCTCTGAAGCCGTTGTTGTACTGGACACGCAGACAGTCCTATCAACCCTCTGAAGCCGTTGTTGTACTGGACACGCAGACAGTCCTATCAACCCTCTGAAGCCGTTGTTGTACTGGACACGCAGACAGTCCCATGAACCCTCTGAAGCCGTTGTTGTACTGGACACGCAGACAGTCCTATCAACCCTCTGAAGCCGTTGTTGTACTGGACACGCAGACAGTCCCATGAACCCTCTGAAGCCGTTGTTGTACTGGACACGCAGACAGTCCTATCAACCCTCTGAAGCCGTTGTTGTACTGGACACGCTGACAGTCCCATGAACCCTCTGAGGCCGTTGTTGTACTGGACACGCAGACAGTCCTATCAACCCTCTGAAGCCGTTGTTGTACTGGACACGCTGACAGTCCCATGAACCCTCTGAAGCCGTTGTTGTACTGGACACGCAGACAGTCCCATGAACCCTCTGAAGCCGTTGTTGTACTGGACACGCAGACAGTCCCATGAACCCTCTGAAGCCGTTGTTGTACTGGACACGCAGACAGTCCCATGAACCCTCTGAAGCCGTTGTTGTACTGGACACGCAGACAGTCCTATCAACCCTCTGAAGCCGTTGTTGTACTGGACACGCAGACAGTCCCATCAACCCTCTGAAGCCGTTGTTGTACTGGACACGCAGACAGTCCTATCAACCCTCTGAAGCCGTTGTTGTACTGGACACGCAGACAGTCCCATCAACCCTCTGAAGCCGTTGTTGTACTGGACACGCAGACAGTCCCATCAACCCTCTGAAGCCGTTGTTGTACTGGACACGCAGACAGTCCCATCAACCCTCTGAAGCCGTTGTTGTACTGGACACGCAGACAGTCCCATCAACCCTCTGAAGCCGTTGTTGTACTGGACACGCAGACAGTCCCATCAACCCTCTGAAGCCGTTGTTGTACTGGACACGCAGACAGTCCCATCAACCCTCTGAAGCCGTTGTTGTACTGGACACGCAGACAGTCCCATGAACCCTCTGAAGCCGTTGTTGTACTGGACACGCAGACAGTCCTATCAACCCTCTGAAGCCGTTGTTGTACTGGACACGCAGACAGTCCCATGAACCCTCTGAAGCCGTTGTTGTACTGGACACGCAGACAGTCCTATCAACCCTCTGAAGCCGTTGTTGTACTGGACACGCAGACAGTCCCATGAACCCTCTGAAGCCGTTGTTGTACTGGACACGCAGACAGTCCTATCAACCCTCTGAAGCCGTTGTTGTACTGGACACGCAGACAGTCCCATGAACCCTCTGAAGCCGTTGTTGTACTGGACACGCAGACAGTCCTATCAACCCTCTGAAGCCGTTGTTGTACTGGACACGCAGACAGTCCCATGAACCCTCTGAAGCCGTTGTTGTACTGGACACGCAGACAGTCCCATGAACCCTCTGAAGCCGTTGTTGTACTGGACACGCAGACAGTCCCATCAACCCTCTGAAGCCGTTGTTGTACTGGACACGCAGACAGTCCCATCAACCCTCTGAAGCCGCTGTTGTACTGGACACGCAGACAGTCCCATGAACCCTCTGAAGCCGTTGTTGTACTGGACACGCAGACAGTCCCATGAACCCTCTGAAGCCGTTGTTGTACTGGACACGCAGACAGTCCCATGAACCCTCTGAAGCTGTTGTTGTACTGGACACGCAGACAGTCCTATCAACCCTCTGAAGCAGTTGTTGTACTGGACACGCAGACAGTCCCATCAACCCTCTGAAGCCGTTGTTGTACTGGACACGCAGACAGTCCTATCAACCCTCTGAAGCCGTTGTTGTACTGGACACGCAGACAGTCCCATCAACCCTCTGAAGCCGTTGTTGTACTGGACACGCAGACAGTCCCATCAACCCTCTGAAGCCGTTGTTGTACTGGACACGCAGACAGTCCCATCAACCCTCTGAAGCCGTTGTTGTACTGGACACGCAGACAGTCCCATCAACCCTCTGAAGCCGTTGTTGTACTGGACACGCAGACAGTCCCATCAACCCTCTGAAGCCGTTGTTGTACTGGACACGCAGACAGTCCCATCAACCCTCTGAAGCCGTTGTTGTACTGGACACGCAGACAGTCCCATGAACCCTCTGAAGCCGTTGTTGTACTGGACACGCAGACAGTCCCATCAACCCTCTGAAGCCGTTGTTGTACTGGACACGCAGACAGTCCTATCAACCATCTGAAGCCGTTGTTGTACTGGACACGCAGACAGTCCCATCAACCCTCTGAAGCCGTTGTTGTACTGGACACGCAGACAGTCCCATGAACCCTCTGAAGCCGTTGTTGTACTGGACACGCAGACAGTCCCATCAACCCTCTGAAGCCGTTGTTGTACTGGACACGCAGACAGTCCCATGAACCCTCTGAAGCCGTTGTTGTACTGGACACGCAGACAGTCCCATCAACCCTCTGAAGCCGTTGTTGTACTGGACACGCAGACAGTCCCATGAACCCTCTGAAGCCGTTGTTGTACTGGACACGCAGACAGTCCCATCAACCCTCTGAAGCCGTTGTTGTACTGGACACGCAGACAGTCCCATCAACCCTCTGAAGCCGTTGTTGTACTGGACACGCAGACAGTCCCATCAACCCTCTGAAGCCGTTGTTGTACTGGACACGCAGACAGTCCCATCAACCCTCTGAAGCCGTTGTTGTGTCCAGTACACGCAGGGCATTGAGTGATTTTTTAGTGTAGTTCGTCCATAGGCTGCACGTGTAAAAGGACTGACAAAAAGCCTTGAAAAGGGTTTTTTGACATTTTAAAAGTCGGTGGGTTAAACTAAGTTATAACTGAAAACATCTACGTAAAAAACTAAAAACCTTTGTACAGTGCTTATTATATCATAAGAATAGAAAATATATAATTTATGAAATATAACTCCTTTTATAAAATTATTATCTTACTGACCCTAAATATTGTTATTCCATACCCACGGAATAATATTTACATATAAATAAAAATCATTAATGAAGTAGCTTTTTAAATACTGATTAACATGCAATCTGGCTGATATCTACCAAATTTACATTATACAATCTCATTATGAGTTATTCCTAAGAATCAGAACCCAACAAACTTCAATTTCGTTATTTACAGTAAAACTCTCAATCGTAAAAGACAGGGCGATATAGCAACATCTCGTTATCAAGGCATCACATGGATGTGCAGATCCATAAAAGATCTCTTTGATAGCGGACCCCTATATTTCCGCCCGAGGGAGTTAAGTTAAACATTAGAGACCTGGCGAATAATTATAATGTGTCGGGTATCGCGGGGGAGCGAAGTGCACTTCAGTATAATGACGGGTAGGGAGTATTTTAGTACTGGATGTGTTACCGTGAAGTCGCTGTTACTTTTGAGTTTCGTTTTGTTAGTGGTTTTTCATCATCGAAAAAATCACAAAAGGGACGCGTGACATTATTGACGCTAAAGTGAGACAGTTTCTCTCCTTCAATCTGAGAAATTCTCAATTAGAGCCAATCGTTGAACTGGGACAACCAATTTACGCTAGCTGTTCAGGAGTTTTATAGCTGGAGGCAGGCTGTAGGTAGACGCCACTAAGGGGCTATCCGACATCGACAGGTCGGGTACCCGACAGGTTGTTGTCGCATACATCCGGGAAGGTCAACTAATTTAGCCAATAAGTGGATGCTGCAGACGCAGGTCTAGTCGAAGATGGCGGATAAATATAGACGCCAGATACGGGAGTAATGGCAGTCAAGAGGAGGTTTTCCTAGAGTTGGCACTACCATTTCGGCAATGAAAGTGGTAATTGCGGTGAGGTGAACTTGTAACTTAATGGCGAAAATTGGTCGCCATATTTCATTCAGTCAGGTTTTGAAGATGCAAAGGGAACCCGTGTTGTAGTCTAGGGTCTGATATACGTGCCCTTTTGAATTTCATGATTCACTTGTATGTATTTTTCGTCCATCAAAAATTAAGAAAACTAATGACACATCCAGTACATGGATCGCGTGCCCGCTATCACTACGAGGGCGACGGAAGACACATTGTGTTTAGCCGATCGATGCTGCACTTGTAATCAAAGGCTTCAGCAAATACGAGGGCGAAAATGTTTAAGAATAGCTGGCGCATGATCCTTAACAGCCGTAAGTCACTGTGGAATTGGGTGCAAATATTACTTTTTGGTGCATAGCTGTGTAACAAAAACATCGTGGGTGTATCAGCTAATTGTATTCTGGTCGAGATTTTTATGTCTACTGAAACGCACTTTTTCTCTCTCTCCGATATAAATAGAAAAACTCATCTTTTACACATATTATCCACAGATAAGATGAGTTTAGACGCGATTGTTTACCGATTGCTCAATCTCTATACGTTAATGCAGAAGTATACATTTCAGAAGGCTATTTATCTGCCATACGGCCGTGAAAAGGATTTGTTTTCTTTCTGTTTAACTTAACTTAAATTACCTTTGCAGTATGTCACTAGAGGTAGAGAGTACATACCTCGTACATACATGACTAAAATGTTGTAAGTATCCTGCCACTAGCTTTAGATTACGTAACACAGCCTTTGCTTTTACCTAGTACACTTACAAGCGAGTGTCACGTCAGCGTACATATCTCAGGTCCCCGTAGCCCAATCAACACGTTCAGGGCACCGATATCGAAGTGTGCGGAGCGTGCTTCGGGCGGATCGTAATGCCTTACTCACTGCGCTCACGAAGATAAACATTTGTCTAGCATGCGACGGTGGAACTATGCACGGGCACAGTCGATATATAGCTGAAAGGAAGCAGTAAAACAATTCAGTTCAAACGTCCAATTAAATATAATGAATATACAATTTTAATATCATGATCATCATAATTTTGTTCTGTATCGGATGTTCTGTGTGAGTCACTGTCAAGGGGCTCCCATACGCCAATGTCCTTCGATCTGAATCACTTAGTTTTTTCTAATGTTTTTTGTAGCTTATTATGTTAACAACAACTGCTTTAAACAATATAGTATCCCATATTTACTTCAAAGTTCATTGTTTTCGAGATATTTGGCATCAAAGTTGAACAATTTTAGGCCAAAAAACGGGTTTTCTAGCCATAACTCTTGTGTTAATTAAATAGTTTAAAATGAAAACAAGTTTTTAGAGACGTCATAGACGAACCCAAATATGTAGATTTCGTATATGTTAGATCTTTTACGTCAATAGAGATACGAAATAAGTGGTTTTTTTAAACAATGTTTAAAAAAAGCATACAAAATTAAGTATTCGTATCTTTCAAAATCCGGTAGACAAAAATAGAGATTAAAGATTGAAGAACCGATAATTCTATCTATAGTGCAAAAGTAGGAGATACGATTCAAAACTTGTCAAAAATCGATAAAAATCTCGGGTAGCCCCTTAAGGAGCCTAAATAGCGTTATGCTGAGCTTGATGTCTGATGTTGATTCTTATTATTTTATTTTTGTACCATTGCGTAGTGTGTGCTTATGCAAATAAACAACGTTCTTTTTCTATCATCATCATATCAGCCGAAATACGTCACTGCTGGACGTAGGCCTCCCCAAACGAGTGCCAACGTGATCGAACCAGTGCACCACTCGCATTCAGCGGACTCCTGCGACCTTTACCAGGTCATCAGTCCACCTTGCCTCCAGACTTAGCCACGCTGCGCCTGCATATTAGGGGACAATTCTACAAGACTGAGAAACAAGTATTCATGGACACGAATACTTTTTTTTTTTATTTTTTTTATTTTTTTTTTCTCCTACCGGGATTCAAACTCAGGGCCGTCAGCTTCGTAGGCACGGCCACTAGTACTAAGCCGAACCGGTCATCAATTCACTGTCCACTGGGCTAAACCTACTTTACGCACGCACGTCTGTACAAAAAACTTTAAGAAGATTTCGGCGGACTTCGCGGTGCCTCAGTCACATACGCCGCGCATGTGCCACCTAGAACTGGTTAATAGAGCGCAGGTCTAAGGCTTTAAGAGGCTCTAGATACTGCATTAGCTAATATGTTTACTGTGGTGGAACTATGCTACGTGTAAGAAGTCTGGCAATAGCTGTCGCGACTTTCGTCGTGAAGTAGGAATTCCTTAAGGAGAACTCTACTTTTAGAGAGGTATTGAAATCCGATGTCATAATTTGTTAACTACCTGGTAAAGGTCGCTGGAGTCCGCTGGATGCGGGTGGCGCAGGACCGTCCATTGTGGCACTCTTTGGGTGTGGTCTATATCCAGCAGTGGACTCATTCGGCTGATATGAGATGATGAATTTGTGAACAAACTATTGGAGTATTTCATACACAACACACTTTGGTTTAAGGTGGTTGGCCAACCATACAAAACGTCTTTTACGGCTTGATATTTTAAGAAACTTGGGGGAGGCCTATGTAACAATCTTTCATAAATTGGCTTTTCACTTGCACGAGATTGACCATTTCCTAGAAAAACTAGAATAATTTGAGAAATCAGTTTGTCACGTGATAGTTTGGGATAACGATTATTGTTTGAGATAAGGACAAGCGAATGTATCATATTTAGTATTATACCCAAATTATGTACTTAATTTTAGTAACCGATAAATAAATGAAAAACAAAAATGTCTCAGGACGAATATGCCAAAGTCAAAAAAGCGGTATCATCACACGCAGAGGCGAATTAAGGGGGTGCATTGGAAATTATCGCCTGCTTTGAAACACCGTACTGACTAGATAAGGAACAATTAAGGTCTGATTTTCAGATATATGATTGTTTATCTGATTTAATTGATACATGATTGCCTAAAATTTCCTCGATAGAAAAAAAATCCAGTCTTCCTTTTTTTACTCAGCCTACTCAAACAATACATGATTTTACGACACAAACAAGTTAATACTATAGTATTATATCTCATCTAAAAACTTACTTAATGAAATATAACTGCACTGAGTTAGATATTTATTGAAATTTGTCCTCTTTTTCTCGTGCGCGGAAGGCATAAGCGTGTCTGTCAAGGGGGCGTGAGCGACTCAAATCAAGGTATCCCCTTAAATGTCAGAACGCCCTAGGAAAGCACCTCATCGGTGCCCCCCAAGCGGCCACAGATTCAAAATAATAACCTAAAAAATTACGCGCGCGTGCTGCTTGTCGCACGGCCCTTTGGAACCGCGCGCACCTATAGTCCAGGCAATGAACTGACAACTTGTATGGAAAAAATGACAATTTTGGAAATAATTTATAATAGCTTATTTTTTATGTATAACGGATATATTATCAATTAAATAGTTACCCAGCGACAAAATCCGGCAAAATTTCAGACATCGAAAAAATGATAAGTTAACTGGCTTCTAAAAAGTCAGTAAAAATATTAATAAATGTTTTTGTTTTTATTTTGGTTAATTTACATTTGCTTTATAATATTCAAGATAAATCGTACAAAAAAAGATAATGCATGCTTCATTTAAATCTACATAATTACTTCCGGGTGGAAAGTTTGTCAGATTCTTGACTAAATCATCTTAGAATAACATTTTCAAATGAAATCAACAAAAAAAACGCTATTATAAATTAATGTTTTTCAAAACCGTATTTTGCCTGGCTAGGCACTAGGCACGTTCCTAGTTTGCCTATATGGATAATCCGCCTGTCACACAAGTTTTATGAACATACGACCTTTTGTCGCAGGACGTAAGCCGGAAACTGCGCATTGTATCACTGCACTATCTTGCGGCGCATCGTGCGCAATGTTCGCGATTAATCAGGTTAATGCGATAATTAAACTTAACTTTCGTTTGGCGACCCAAAAATACCTGCAAAAATGCCTTCTCGAAGCTATAAGTTTTTTTATACTACGACGGTGCAAACAAGTATACGGTCTGCCTGATGGCATGCAGACACCGTAGCCCATGGGCGCTTGCTTTTCCAGAAGATTAAAAGCACGTTGCCGAGCTTTTGTGAAGAAACTTGAACGAGATTTATGCATTATTGAATTTGGCCCAGTTTACATTTCCGCTGACGCAAACACTAGCATGTCATACCTGAATCAAAAAGTCCAGCAAGCAATATTGAGTAATACCGTAAACCTACGTACAAAATATGTCATATGACGATAAAGAGAAGTTATTTATCGTTTTAAAATAATTTTATACTATCTTTTATAGGTACCGCCTAAGTTATAACTTGCTAATTATTTGTACTTGTTAGTCAATAAGAGTGATATTGTATATGAATAACTTTTTCGATTTCCCTCTTTACCTCTAAGGTTTCCTTCAATTGAAATCCTTGTTTTAGCCTGTTTTATCAGTTGCCAGTGCCTATTATTGACAACACATTGCATGCAGAACCGATGGCCGTTGGGACGGCAAGGTTCTCGAGTGGCGGCCACGTACCTACCGGAAGACGCAGCGTGCGTAGACCCACAAGGTGGACTGATGACCTGGTCGCGGGAGTCTGCTGGATGTGGGTGACGAAGGAGTCGGAGGACCGGTCATAGTGGCACTCTTTGGGGGAGGTCTATGTCCAGCAGTGGACGTCTTTCGGCTGATATGATGATGATGATGATTGACGAATTATTTTATACCAATACGGTGGCAAACGAGCACCGCAGCCAAGGAAGCTTGCACCTCCAGAGGAGTCACAAGCGCGTTGCCGACCCTTTGTTGATTTAAGGATTCGTTCTATCGGCAGCTGCAGCCTGCTAGTCCTTCACTCTGCCACCTTGCCTACTCACCACCAGAAACACTCCATCTATATACAGAGGAAGTTAGGGAGTGGTGTTATTATTTATGTGAGTGGTCTCACGACTTTTTAGATAATTCTGTATAAAAAAAAACTAGCGTAGCCTACTAGCTTCTGCCCGCGACTCCGTCCGCGTGGAATTCGTTTATATTGTAGCTTCATACAAACTTTCATCCCCCATTAGTCAGAGGATGATTTCTGGGATAAAAACTATCCTATGTCCTTTCCCGGCACTCAAATTATCTTTTACCAAATTTCATCTAAATCGGTTCATACAAACTTTGCACCCCTATTTAACCCGCTTAAGGGTGGGTTTTCCAAAACCCTAAAATTACTTTTATTGTATTGTAATAAGGAGTCCATACACAAAGTTTCAAGTCTCTCACTTAAATTTTACTCCATCCCCATACAAACTTTCAGCCCCCTTTTTACCTTCTTGAGGGTCTACTAAAGTTATATTAACACACAATAGGTAGTGTGAAAAAATCAGCTTGGTTATCTATATAACCACCAAAAAAGTCCTCCACGCAGGTGCAAGAAATTAAGAAATCGGATAAGCGGTTCCGGAGATTACCTAAAACATACAAACTTACAACTTTTCTTCTTTATAATTAGTAAATAGATTAAAAACCTTCCGGAACTATCAGTAAATTTCAAACACACGGAGTCAATTAAAAACTGAGGTTAAAAATGCTTGCCATTTTTATTTGCAACGATAGCTTGTGAAAAGTAACCACCAGAAACTCGAGATCCAAACTAGCTTTGGAATTTGAGCCGTATGTTTAACGACATATAGTTGAAATTCCTCTGGGAAATGCCGTTGCAAACTGTTATCGCTGCATCAGTTTTTACAGGGTTAATTTATCATTATTCAGATTAATTCCGCCAATTTAAATTAAATGGAGTGAGCGCATTAGTGGCTTAATGAACCGGCTATTTATACAATATCGTAGTAAACAATTTAAGAGCATTTTATGTATAGAGGCGCAACGTTCCGTAGCATGCCAATTTGATCTCTAACAATTTGATGATTTGACATTAATAGATTAGACTAACAAAAAAAAATGCGTTAAATTGTGAACGGTTATGGCATTTCACAATTTTTCGGCATTTATTTTAGTTATTATTTATAATTTGACGATGTTCACAATCGTACGGTGACATATTATACTAAAATAGCAAATATAATTAGCTCTTTGTATCCTTAATTAATACACTTTTTTTGCCCTTGAGGGTAGTAGTTCACCGAATCGTGGTCGGCAAGATACCCAGGAGCTCTTACTGGTATATTTAAAAGTTCCTTCCGGTATTATTTGTATAGCACAAATACCACAATGGTAGCAAACAAGCATATGGCCTGCCTGGGCCATTTTACGGAAAGTTGTACACTCGACTTTTTTTTCTGAGTAGATAAAACCCGATTAAAAAATATTAAAATTTAAAAAAAAAGTCGAGTGTACAACTTTCCGTAAAATGGCCCGCCTAATGTCAAGGGAAAAACGTAATGCGTGTTGGCAAAAATAGGGCATCATTTGATAATTCGATATGTGGGATAGTGGTCGCTCACTTCGTGGTTTCGTCGCGCCGCTACAAGTACATGGCGGCCACCGACTTAGTTGGTATGTACTCTAATAATACGGGTGTAAACTCGAAAATTATTATTACTCCAAAAGAAAGAAGGCAAAAAAATATGCATAGTGGCGAAAGTCCCATTCTGATGTCTCAAAGAATTACGAAGCTACAAACTGCGAGGCTGCCGCAGAGTCGCCGTCGATGGCGGCGCCGAACACGATGGGACACGGCATGTTGCCGTCTATTGGTGACGTCACTAACTACGAGCGTCATCGTTTCTTATGAAGTTGCGTTTTGCGAAAATGGGACAGAGCATACCCCTTCTTAAAATTATGGACACTTATAACTGCGTGATTATTAAACCTCTTGCGTTGCTTATTTTTCCATTTGACTACATTTTTAATCCTTTTTCGAGAAAATACGACATTATTGATTATTTTATTTAGTGTCTACACACACCCCTATTACACGGTTCAGCTCACGTATTAAATGTCACTACGGGCGACATATTTCGAACTATTCGGGAGTTCTTCTTCAGGATGAGTGTTTTCGCGGCGTTGTCGCTTGAATCTGCCCGCGCCCGCTCCGAACGCCGCGCGGCCCGCGACGCACGCGCCGACAGGACGGGAGGAGGGTGGCAGTCTTGCGCTGGAGTTGTTGTGTGAGGCTGCGGCAGATGATTGTCTCATAGTAATTAATTACATTTTATACGTGAGTTGAACCGTGTAATTATTAGCATTAGTTGGTATACCTTAGTGGATGCCACGCGCTGCTTTATGTATGTATAAATAAATGTGGGAAATTATAAATAAACTAACGGGCAGAATCATGCATGCAGTTGACGATTTGCTAATGAAATACTTCAGAATGAAAGCTAACCTAATATCAAATATATTTGCTGAAGACTTTGAATCAAACGTGAGGAGTGTATCTAATGACTGTGGCGTACATCTGCTTGATGAAAATCCTTACATAAATAATCAAAATGTATCATTTAGATTAAAGTAAGTGAACGAACAAATTCTGTTAAAAATACTCAACAACCTTAACGAGAAATAAAGTCTTGGATTTGATAAAATACGCGCTAGAGCGCAACTATATTATCCTGCATAGATAAAATAATTGAAAAATATATTGGGCAACAAATTAACGAGTTTTTATCCATAAATAGTATAATTCATAATAAATAATTTGATTTTCAGAGGAATAAAAGCACGTCACAACTACTATCATTATTCACGGAGGAAGTAAATACCCATTGAAATAACAAAAAATATGTACTTATCGTTATGATAGACTTTAGCAAGGCATTTGACGCCTTAAAATATGATCTATTCTACAAAAAAAATGCTGCAAAATGGTCTACTGGGCCCGACGCTGGAGTGGTTCAAAAACTATCACTCGAACAGATTTAATACTGTAAGCGTAGCCGGTGAATAAAGCAACCTAATACCAACCGTACGCGGTACAGCACAGGGCTCAATATTAGGGCCAACCGAATACTTACTCTACGTCAATGACATGTGTAAGTTATTCCAGCGCGGCTCTGTGTACCAGTTTGCTGATGACACATGCATTGTGTCGGCGCATAGAGACGTAGAAGTGGCACAGACCATAATGCAACAAGAATTCGATCTGATGTGTAAGTGGGCACACGACGTTGGTTTATATATTAACTACCAGAAAACGAAGCTAATGCACGTACATTCCTTACCTAATAACTAAATTTCACCCAACAATTGTAGTCCACGTACACCAATGTATGCACAAACAGCCCCCACATTGTAATTTTAATCCACTTGAATTAGTGGAACAACATACCTACCTGGGCCTCAAGGTTGATCACAGGTTCAACTGGGGCCCGGCCCCCATGTGAACCATGTGTGTAACAGGTTAAGAGCAATACTTTCAAAAATGTATGTACTTAAACATAAATTGCCGTATATCACTCTAAGATTATTGTATATGTCTATGGCAGATTCGATAATAAGCTATGGTATCTCGACCTATGGAAAAACATATAAAACTTACCTTCAAAATATCTACAATTTATAAATAAGAATCTTAAAACTATCGTAGGTACCTTTGAAAATAAAATATAAATATAAGGATAACTATGGCCAACTATTTCAATACTGTAAAGTGATGAATGTATTCAATAAAATAAAGCACGCCATAATATGTGAAAACAGTGATAAAATAGAATTAAGTACTAGAAAAAAATTGTAGGTTAAATAATCTGCGACATATTTCCACCCTCCCGCGTTATGGTGTCCCCAAGCAATGTAATGAGTATGGCAGAAGAGTATGGGAGTGCATCCTTCCCCAACTATTAAACGGCTTACCATTGACAATTGCAGAAAAACTAGAAAATAAAAATAGTAAATAAATAAAAAGCTTCATAAAAAGATATTTCATGAAAGGGAAGGGACGGATGCGCACCCAGACTTTGGTTATAATAATAATGGTTAACCCACTTATTCATACAACTTAAAATGCCTCTGCTAAATAAGATGGGCTTTGTCCCTTTCTTACGAACACATATGTCAAAGTGACAGATTAGGACAAACGAAATTGAACGCCATTTTAGTTAAAACAGGCTTGTAGGACGTTTATGAATACGGCCGTAAGTATATAAATATAATAATACTAATAAAAAGCAATGTAATAATGTAACATTGTAAACAATTAATAAGGCGTGAGCAACTCAGTCTCTCTAACCGAGACCACGCACAATCTTTAATATTAAGATTAAGGTTTAGGTTATGTAAAATTAACTAATATAAAATTGTAATTTGAAATAAACAGTTTAAGGCGCGGCGAAATTTGTACGCGTCTCCGCATGCCGCAGCGGGATTCGGCGGCAGTGTGTCATGCGCCTAAAAGACGTATTAGTATTTTACGTATCATAATGCTGTAACCCCATTTTGTAACTCATAACCACAAATAAAGCCCCAGCCGTTTCAGTACCGTTTGTGGAATTAATCATATACCGTGATTTGTCAGTTGTTATATCCATTTCCATACGGATCCAGTTTTATGCGGAACCTTTCGGTAACCGCAAACCGCGGTGGGTGACTAAGCTTTTTAATGGCAACATTTGACTGTTTATGTTTTTTTTGTGCCTTTCGTATTTTATCGTTGGTTTAGGACATAGAGTATAATGAATAACCTGTTTAGGAGTTGACGTGTGAATACTTCATGGTCGGGCAGTGTAAAGTTGAATGGTTGATGAGCGGTTTCTGAACGTTGATAACCAAGAGCTGTCATAAATATTCCATTCCTAGTCGTCACTTTTTGTATGGTGTCATATTTATTTCTAAGGACGTGACGCACTTTTTTTTTAACTTTGAATCGAATACAAATAGAAAAGGTTACAAATTGCAAGTGGAAGCGCCACGCGTTTGTGCCAAAAAGCTGACCAATATTAGAATGAAACAAAAAAATCACAATTGTCATGTGTTATTTGTTTGCGGTAAAAGACTTGTCAATTTTCTTACCTCAATGATAATTTTAAAACATTACTTTGATATGGCCAAAAGTTACATCCTCTTGGAGCGGTGTTTGAAATTATTTAATTTTTATTTCTTAATATTGACGATCGTGATAAGGATTCTTATTATTTTGACATTGTATGCGAATCTATATTGTAATTTTTATCTCGAAATAAATAAATCTAAATCTAAAGAAAGATTGAGTTACATTAAAAATGCACGTTCAACTTATCTATACAATAACTAAACCTTTACTACACCATAAAAGTTTTAAAAGAAATGCTTTCCTCCATCAACAGCCATGCGTCACGCTTCATAAAGGAAAAAGTAATACCAAATTCCAAAGTTATATTACTGAACACAGATGGGGTTCTCGTCACGTTCGTAAAACTGTCTGACCACTCTTGAGTGTGTCATCCTTTTATGCATTATATACGAGTTTTAATATTACGCTGACCTGGAATTTGCTCATTTTTATGTCTGAATACATGTGCATCTTCGGTTTTAAACTTCGTTTTACTTAAACGCCAGTAGCGACTCCACGACTCATTTCATGATGCTGTCTAAACTAACACACAACTTTATGGCTCTAACCTGGACCTATGGACCTAAAAAAATATTACACGCTGTTATAATAGTTTGTCAGGGAAATGTTAGATTAAGTTTTCTGTCCCATTGTATAGTAATAAATAAATAAGTAATGTAACCTTTCAGATACCTGCTCATGAAGGCGCAATGCTTATAAAAATAACATGAAATTCCAAACTTCGGTAAATCTACACTCAGATATGCACAAAGCCGTCTGTACTTTGATTTTGTCATGTCCCTTACTAATTTTGCCAGGTTTCTCTTGTTCATAGTTTAATGTTGATAAACGCATATCTATTTAGGGTAGACCGGGGGCAATGGTACCACTTTAGAAATAATGACCTATAACTCAGAATCTAAAGCTACCAGGTAAAAATCGCTTAGTATATAACATTCTAGTCTCCTTGGCTATCAGAATCTAGAAAAATATTTTCATTTAATTGCATCAGAATGGTGCAAGTTGAGTTTTTGTTCATGAAGTCCTTGTGTTACAATTGACCCCTAGTACGGGTCAATTGTATCAGATAATCAGAGGTAAAAAAAACCCAAAATATTGCTTGAATCAATCAGTAATTATTGTTAATTTCTTAAGACGAATCAGTCTGTTACGTTACATCCGTCTTAATTATAGATACTCGTATTTACACTAGACAAAAGTAGCATTTCAGTTGAACTAAACATAACATAATATTTTCCAAGTTTTTGAAACATATTATGTAGACTTATTATAAAATAAATACTTAGGGGTGCTCATAGCAGTCATAGCACACACCTTTCAAGCAATAACAACATCTCAATACAACAAAATAACGAATTATTTAACAATGACTAATCCCATACAGTTACAATTGACCCCTGGTACAATCAACCCCATCCTTCACCACAAATAAATTTTAAATAATACCACTGAAACGGATGGCATTGCGGGTATTATAATTTATATACATTCCGAAGTATCGTATCAATGGTCGTGATGAATCATAGGTATAACATAACATACCCGAAATGTAACTTGTTACCAAAATAATTACCTAGTTTCAATTGTCTTATTTTAGCAGTCGTGTAAAAACTCTGGGTCAATTGTAGCACGGGGTCAATTGTAACGTTACAATTGACCCCGAGTGTTGTGGTACAATTGTCCTTTTTTACTCGCACTCACTAACCTTCACAAATCTCGATTTCTATATCTAACTGACCCCCACACTGTGACACATTAAAAACTTCAATTACTAGAGAATCATAATTCATTACAACTTTCACACTACGACTATTTAATTATAAACACTAGTACAAAACGTAAATCGTAAATACTTACTTTGGTCAGTCAAAAATGCAAATCGTCCTATAGCACATGCTTTTCGCACGGCAGCGAGTAGCCGACTAGTGAGCAGGTCGAGACATGCTCATGGCACACTGGTGTATACACACACATGCATATTTCGATGTAGTTGCAGATTTATAGGCGATGGTACTATAGACCCGTGGTACTATTGACCCCGGTCTACCCTACTTCCAAACTCTCATTGCCAGAAACTTCCACAGCGAAAACAAATGACCTGAGCTACCGATACCACATTTTCAATGGAGCAAAATCTTTAAACTGAAATTCTTTGTAGAACGCTCACAAATCACACTTTGACTAATACCGTCGATCAATTTGCTGACCCACTTCGGGGCACAGGTCAGCAACTGCTTATAATGCATGAGAATTGTACGCAAACTCATATCGCTGAACCTATCGATACATAGTACGTTGAATATGAACGTTGCAAAGCTAAAATTGATTGCACCGTTCAAATCGTATGCCGCCATAATTCAACCGGTTGTACGTATCAAAATGCTCGATGGAAGCGTTCGTTTTGTATCAAACAAATGTTGATAAGCCAGTATTTTATGTGAAGGGTGTTTTTATGGCGTAGTTAAAACAAATTCTAAAACTGGCACAATTAACAGATTTGTAAGCTAAATAAGGGAAGAGGATATCATTCATCGTGCGACGCTTGGCAACACTGTGGCCACAAGTAATTTTCCTGCACGACCAAAGATTTTCATTACATTTGAAGTCGCTTGGACTGGCACAAAGCAATCGAACTTACTTTTATCTTCTTAGCTAAGCATTTATTACGGCCAGATAAAAAGGTAACTGGATCAAAGGATATACAAATAATTTGAAAAGCAGAGACCAAGTCTTTTCACGGTCGAGATTCGATGGGTCTATCTGGACGGACTTAATTGCTTGACCGCTATCGCTTTTGATTATGATGTTGTTTTAACAACATGTTGGAACACTATGTATTCAGATTAGGGTTCGTAGGGCTATTACGAAACGGAGATTGTTCTCGGCCATTTAACGAATATACGAGAATAGTTTAATGAAATTCGGGATAATTGAACGACTTTGATATTTTAGGTAACTGTTCTGATAATTAATTTCGGTTGGGTAGTGGTTACATTATTTTGTATTCGTTTTATTACATTACAATCCCCATTTTCTTGCTAATAGTAGTTCAGAAACGTGAAATGTGAAACCTACAATTTCTGTAAACGTAATTAGTTGAGATTTAGTTTTAATGCTGTGGTTAGAGACTGAAAATCAGCGGTCTCGGCGAGTTTGAAACCCTTTCAATAAGCAGAGAACCATTACTTAACGTGTTTTGTCTCACTTATGAAACTTGTTTTCGAAGTTTTTTTTTAAATTATCTTCTGTCGCTAATAGGTACAGTTCAGGTCAAATATATGTATAAGTTTTCGACTTATTGGAAAGGAATAAGGTACAAAAGTGTCAACATATTTTTGGCATCGACCGCGATCTACCTAAATTCAGGTTTTTGCCACTGCGATTCGCTTCATATTTTAAGCATCATTTTGTAAAATACTTCGTTTGACCCTTTTTAGAAAAAAAACTCGATTTTCTTTGTCAAAAATTCCGAATCGCTGTAATTACGGAGTTCCGATCGCAAAGGTTTACGTTACGGCAATAATTACCTACTCATTCAGGAGTTCGCTAACTAAGACTAATTAGTGAGAAGTAATTGGGAGTTAAGAGAAGTTGTGAAGTGGATTACTGTTCCAATCGAGTTACGGAACCCTCCTGTCGCACTTGGGCGTGTTTTTAAAATACCGTTGTGTAATTGGCTACCTACGTGAGGAACATTGTTATTTTCATGCTTGTCAAACATGATATCATCATGTCAATCAAATGTGTCAGTGATCTAGTTTTAAGTAATAGGTTTGATTGTTTGCTTGGACTTATTGTTGTGAGGTTCATTTATAGTATTACAGCTTCTGACGCTGACTCCGTGCGCGTGGAACTCGTTTTTATCGTAGCTCCATACAAACTTTCATCCCCGATTTTACTCCCTCAGGGGATGATTTCCGGGATAAAAACTACACCTTGTCCTTCCGCGGTATTAAAAATATCTCCGTACCAAATTCACCTCAATCGGTTCAGCGGTTTAAGCTTTCGCATTTATAGATATAATAGATATGGATAGACCAGGTACATATGCTAGCTTTGCTTAGCCAGTGAAACCGAGCGGTAAGGCATACGACTTTTGGTCTACATATCGTGGGTGGACCCCGACCTGTCCACTGGATTTATCAGAAAGACTTATGCACGACATATCATTTTACATTTAACATTAGATTTTCGGTGAAGGAAAATAAGTGAGGATACTAGTCTATAATGCCAACAAGATCTGGTTAGAAGGTCAGGTGGCTTAGGCTTTTGTAAAATTAGTGCCTACGTCAAATTTGGAGGTACCAAAGCTGACCCCAGATTCCTTTACGGCACAACCGGGATATGCCGCCCTAGGATGATGATACTAGCTTCGCTCGAGGTATCAAGTAATCATCTTTCGCAAAACAAATATCAAACATAATATAACTTGAAGTAAGAGCTTTCCGTCCAAATCTTAAATTCGATTAAATAATTAATCATTTCCAAGTTAATTTTACTTCATCGTTCACGATAAATTAATACCACTCTCCTATCTCAGTAAAACTACTAAATATGATTTACAAGCACATTAAATGCACATTCTTAATGAAATTCATAAACACAAGAACAAACTGCATTAGAAATATGACACGAAACAAAAATATGTCTCTTCACAAAAGCGTCCATCAGTCGAGTGTTTCCGTTATTAAAGTGTCAGGAACTTTTACGATTCCATTTGTCACAAACCCTCAGAAGTTTGGATTAGTCACCCCTTTTATAGCTGCATTTTATACTTAGACAGCAAATGAGATGGGTATTAGTAGGCCACGAGACGATTGTGAGACATCTCCTTTAGTCAATACTCAATACACAATCAGCACGGTAATTACTTAGCTTTTCGAACGAGGGTGAGCTGGAGACATCATAGTATCATACGGCACAAAATTTGTTGATTCTAGTAGTTTTCTACTACCAGTAGTTTTCCGTGATTATTGCATACTTTTTCTATGCATTAATAACGGAAGACGGAACTGCAAGAATATCAGTTAACATGTAAATATAAATCCCATAAAAACATTCCATGTAAAAAAGAGGCCAAGTCTCGAAACTCTTCCACCGTAAAAAGTTGTGAGATATTTCGTAGAGCCAAGTCTCAGGCATTCTTATTAATCTTTATTTGCTTGCTATGTGATTATAGCTTACTGGATGACGAAAATTTCTGCGTTATGGTCTTATCCAGAGGTTCTCTAATAGGGGCCTGAAATTGCGGCGAAATGGTTCCAGTAAAGGATGGTACGGCAGTGTTTGCTTCGCGCTCGACTTGGCGGGGGCACTACCGTGCCCCCAGATAAATGGAAATGAGGTGAACTTACAAAAATCATATTATTGTTGTTGTAATATTATTGGTGTTGACAACCGCTTTAGCCGAGTTGGTAGTGACCCTGACTACGAAGCAAGAGGTCCCGGGTTCGAATCCCGGTAAGGGCATTTCTTTGTGTGATGAACACGAATATTTGTTCCTGAGTCATGGATGTTTTCTATGTATTTAAGTATTTATTTATCTATATAAGTAAGTTTATCATCGTCTAGTACCCATAGTACAAGCTTTGCTTAGTTTGGGACTAGATCGATTTGTGTAAGATTGTCCGCAATTTTTTTTTTGTTATTGTTGTAAAGTGAGAAAATACCGTGATTAGTCAAAATCTTTTTGAGATTGACATACGGTTTAATTTGGCCTGACCAGTGTAAAATAATTTTTAATTGTACTTGTGGTAGTTGGAATTATTTTCTGTCCCTTTTCCACTTTTTACCATTGATTTCTCGCATTCGTCTCACAGACTAAATCACCCTCTTAAATATGTGATCGAGTCTTCACGAGGTCCAAGCTTTAATCCCTTTAACATAACCACTAGAATGATAGTTCATATCTCAACCCTCTTATGTCGTTTTACCTAAAGTTGAGAATTGCTTGTGTTGGATGTGTAAAATTTGCAAGAATAGAGTCGCAGATGCGCATCCAAGTCTGCCTTGATTACTCGCTCAGAATCCGAATTTAATTTGTGTGCCATGGTTATACGATCAGCTGTGTCGCTTGTCATAGTTAATGGGTTTACGAACGCTCTCTGAATGTTTATGAAATTTCGTTATGTGTCTTTTTAAAGTTGATTCGATTTCTTTTATTCGAATTGGAGCTTATCGTGGGGTAGGATCGTGGCGGGGATTATGAGAATTAAAAAACGTCATCTGAGACGTTCAGTTCATTTCTACTTATTTTATATCGACGTATAAAATGGAAGATTTTCTATTAATTGTGATACGCAATGTCACGATTATTAGTCAACCGTTTAACTTCGCCTCCCGCACGTCGTCCGCGTCCCGTTATCGTCATATCCCTGCACCCAGGCGAGGACTGAGTTAAGCAGTCGACCTATTCATATTAATATCGTTTATTGCACTCATGTAAGTATACAGTTCTTAAAGTAATGGTACCTAACAGATCAACATGAACCCTGGAAGAGCAAAGCAATTCTACTCATACTCATATTCATACTTTATTGATGATAATATAATTTAAAATTGCATTTTTATTGAATATTATTTATTATTGTTTTTTATTCTTATACACTCTGGCGATCTTTTTGTGAATCCATGCTATTTTCATTTTATGAAATGTCATATAAATTTCTAAAATGAAATAAACTAATATGTCTCTCTATCTATCTAAAAAAATACATGTCAACATTATACATAACCGCGTGTTCAAATAAGCTTAGGTTATTAACATAGCCATTACTTATAAAAACTTATTATTTTAAGTTTAAAAACTGCTCAAGAAGACATGCTTTAAGTTTATTTTTGTCTATTTCGATTTTAATTTTAAGACCGCTTCCTCTTAGGAGTGAATAGTAATATAATATTTGTATACTCCGAATAATTAATTCCACAATTATATTACGACCTAATAATATTGATTGAATCTACTTTCTATAAACATGTGTTAAGTAACTTAAAATACAATTTGCTCGTAAAATCTTAGCATAGTAAATTTTAGTTTCGTGTAATTTAAATACAAACAGTGCTTAACAATTAATTAAAGTCTCATTATTAATCAAAAGAATGTAAAGTACGTTTCAGTGTCGGGTCGGACCTAAGAACTCATTACATTATACTTTCAACATTAAAAGCGTATTAGAACACACGTGTTCGCTTTGTAATGTGTTTTACAGAGGTTTATTAATTTGTTTTATACTGCAGTGAATTCACTGCACAGCTTTAGATGATTTATTATCGCTATGGTAGTAAAAATATAATATTATCTGGACGTAAATAATTAATAGCAAAATCACTTTTAATATAACAATACGTTTATACATTTTTTCATCATCATTTATCAGTACTACACACGAACAAAAAAGGCCTGCAAATTCATTTTTGATGAAAGTAAAACTTGTCGAAAAAAAAAAAACCGGTAAAAATCGTTTTAATTTAACTAAAGTTGCATTGACAACATCTTATACCGGCCAAAGATACATATGCTGTCGGCAGCGGTCATCTCATAGAAAACCGGTAAACTTCCTTTACAAACAAATTTGAACGGACGTAACTAACAATTACCGACGGTTGTAAACAACCGAGCCTAAGAAAATTCAAAGTTCATGTACGATTACACTACTGGTAGCCAATAAGCATATTAGTATCGTTCTGAAAGTTCCGTTATTCCCCGCACAACCTGTCGAGGCAGCCATTCAATGCAATTGAATTCCTTATCGTACACATTTACGTAAATGATCAATTCAATTTTATTATTCAGTTTCCACTAACACGTAAGACCACATCCCAGCACGTCTACCAAAACACCCAATGATTCTTATTACATGCGTATTAAAATTCAATATCGATTGGCTTTTAGCATGCTAGCGGTATACTTTAAGGCGGTTGCTACACAAACAACTACAAAATCGTGGACAAGAATCCACCTGAATCACTCATTCATAAAGACCACCTACGTTCAACCGTTGTGTTGACTTAGTCATCGTCATAAGGAAGTACGGTGTGAGCGTCGAACGTGACAATACTTCACGCTTCATTAAATAACACGAGTAAATTGTCAAAGGTGAAAAGCAGGGTGTGTATATTAATTATTTCTTGATAGCCGTTCTACATAAGAAGTGTCAGGGCATGGACGTCACGGGGTGATCTAACTTTAGAAGAATACATTAGGACACAGTGGCGGGTCCAAGCTTTTGGTTTGGGGGAGCTAGACCCCACCGAGGTTGAGATTTTGGCATGCTTTTTAACTGCTAAGGTATCTTGCAATAAAACCAAAAGTTAGATGAGTAGAGGTTGTCTGGAAGAAATCGCTCTTTAGCGATAGGCCCTGTGGTTTTACCTCTACTGTCTCCCTGTATATTTGTGTTTTCTTTTGTAACTGTTTCATCTGTGTGCGATAAAGAGTATTTTGTATTGTTAGTTGAAAAGCTAGTTACTTCAAACAGCATGATTTCACAGGCAAATCATACGCTGAACTAAGGAGAGCAGCGCGCAGAATTGCAAATACATCCAGTAAACAGATTTATTCAGCATATTATTTATTAAAAGCTCCAACTCCGTAGTCAAGCACTCGTAGTTTCTACGCGTTTGAATTTTCAATCAAGGTTGAAAACTCATAGCGAAATTGCTCTTCTGACGCTACAAGTCCTTTTGGCTATCCCTAAATCGTCTACTGCGCAGAGACTATTAAATTTATTGTCTGTGAAACGAGGTCTCTAATTCCGGCTCGAGTGCATTTCGAGCCGTAACCTTTGCGAGCTTTCCTAGTCAAAATATAATATACTTGCGACCTTATTCTAAAATGATACGGTCTAATTTGAAGCGCTTAAATTCACTTGTCAATTTAATAGCAGAAGTTTAAGTATTGAATATTGGAGCTAGGAAGAGTCGGCTTATATGGAATTTCATTATATAATGTTAATACGCTGCGCTGGGGTTTCGCGCGGTACATGTAACGTACTAAAGTTAGGTTGCTTTGTATTACGGCTAGTTCTCCGAAACCAGTTGGCTTAGCGGCGATGTTACAAAGTTGGTGGTCAAATTAATATGAAGTTACGGCGTAACTAGACCATGCTTTAAACCTTGACGCTGTGCTGGTGAGAGGAATAAGTTGAATAAGTTTTGGTTCAGTTTTGCTTGCTAAACGATGTGCATTTTTTCAATAATGTAGGAATATAATTTTGTAATAATAATAATAACCCTTTATTTCAGGAAACTAAATAGTTACAAGTACCATAAAGACATACAATACACGTAATATTAAAACATTATTATTTAGGCTACGAAATAGTGTGGCTCCGTTGCGTAGACAAGTCCGGTATAGAATTCGGTAGGTTGACCAGAGTTGGTCAGAAATCTCCTGCAGCGGACGCGGCACGTGCACCACAAAAGAACTGAAGTGCACGTAGTGCCTGTGATACTAAAATTACTTAAGGCGCCGTAGGTTCATGGTCTTCTCTCCCTCTCACTGAGCATAAGCGTGAGCGAGATAGAAGTGCGTGCTCGGAAGCGCGGATATCGTGTTTTTTAATTTTAGTTTTTTGGCTGTTTAAATAAATCAAAAAGTAATCACTGAGTTCTCTCAAACATGATATCGCCGATTATTAGAAGCAATTTTAATATTTTTAGCTTTTGTGCATAATCTGTTACGAATATTTATTTAAAGTGTATTTTAGACCTATGTTCGTGATTCTTTTCTATCGAGCGAAAATTGCTTAATCACGTTTCGAATCACTGATATCGCTGCAGAAAAGCCTCAAGATTACTATTCGTATTTTTTTGAAGCCATATTATTATAAACAGACGATTAAATTGTTTCAAAAACTCTGTTCGCTTAACATCGCTGAACCTACGGCGCCTTAAACTGTTTTGGAAAAAATATATACCTCGCCGAGTTTGTTAACCGGTTCTTCTGGAGGCAGAGGTTTTCTTTCCGAACCGGTGATAGTTTGTCGACGCTCATAGATGCAAATAATATGCCTAAGTTGAATTAAAAAATAGTCGGGTAAAAAAATGCAATAAAAGAGTACTTATTAAGTATAAAAGTGTGTATATCGAGTACCCATGGTATAAGCTTAACAAAATCACTTTTGGCGCTAGGTAGATTTGTGTAAGATTAAATATTTATTTCATTATTTTATTTTATGGTTAACCATTCTTGATTCACCCGACGAACGCGCGTCGTCTGTAGAACAGTGTAAAGGGCTTATGACCCAACTCCGCTCCCTAATAAGGATGCTAAATTCAGGTAAGTGTCATGAGCCCTTTACTATTTTCCGTTAATAACACACATGTGTTACTAGCGCGCTTGACGGGTTAACTTGGCTTTTTCCGTTTACCTAACGACTTGGACTTAATGCGTAAAATATATCGTAGAATCAATAGCTTTGAAGAGAAAATTTCACGGCAAAGTTAGTTGCCAATAGATCAGTGGAAGGTCGCGACCCCAGGGAAGGGTAGGACTTATGTGCTGGGACCCACATTCTGAGGGCAGACTAAGCACTTTTCTTTAACTGTATCATCAGTTTATTCTCTGTCCTTTTTTACGGCGGGTCGTAAAATTTCAGTGGGTTATATTTGTAATAGCAAATAAGATCGTTTTTAGAGACGAGTTTATATATTTTTTATGGTTACTTTATTGGCGTTGCATCAACGAGGCCGGTAAACGTTCAACACATAGAAAATGGACAATTTTCCCATACAATCAGATTTTGACGGACGTTACTTACATTTGATTATAGACGGTTTCAAATAATTAGTGTTTTGTAAGATGTGAATATATCAATTCTAATTCTATAGTCCTATCAATATTAAATCACCGAAAAACGTCCACTGCTAGACATATACCTCTCCTAAAGAGTGCCAAAGTGATCAGTGTTGCGCCACCAGCATCCAGCGGCGTCCCGCGACCTTCTGGGTCATAAAATATATTTAATCAAGTTTTTTAAATATATTTGTTAGGTACATATTTTTTTAATGTGGGGACGCAGCACAGTTTGATTATAATGCGTTGGACCGGTAAACTGAAGAGACTGGGTTCGATATCCTTTCGGCCCTTGATCTTTGTATGAATGCTAAAGTTACGTTACCAACCATTCATATTATATACACTCATTTAATCTCGTTTTCTTTGACTAAATAGAAAATACTTTATTTGTATTTAAGTAGTAAAAAGAAACTGAATTTTTTAAATCATGTATTTTTTTGCGTATATTTACCAGTATGGTCTAAGCCTAATAACAACTTATGTTACGTTTTATGGTAACGTCAAGTATATTTTTTTGGGTTAGTTCTATGTCACATTGGTCAAAATTCGCGGCCTTACCCTTATACGCATTTTGTTACTTGGTTATTTTGGTGAATTACATTTCAATACGACTGCCCAAAGAACAGGAGTGATGAAATCTTGAGGATGTAATCATCAATTTACAAGATTATCGCAGTCTTTTGATGCACATTTTTATCGGTTAAAAGAAAACTGAATTGTGGAGGATCTAAATGCTATACTTTTTAACTTTCTGCGCGTTCAATTTACATAGCCCTTTCAAATTAATAACAGACAGAAACATATCTTTACATAAATATGTAATTGCAGGCAATAAACGATACGTCTGAGTGTCTTCATAAACGGTCTCCAATTATAAGACGCCGCCATGGCATTTTAATGCGAGTACGTTCGTCCAGCGTCAACTGAATCGCCTCGGGGTGTATGAAACTTAAAGATGTTATTAAAGTATCTTACTGCTCTTCTTAGTAAGAATCTGGGTAGTGGATAATAAGTATGTATGTGACATAGCTAGTAGATATATCTTTTCAGTAAAAAGTTTAACAATAAATAAATATTGGGGAATCATACACGAATTGATCTATCTAGCCCCAAACTAAGCAAAGCTATCAATATACATTGATAAATACAAGCAAATTACAATGCTTTATGGATGGTTCCAAGTGTTCCAACCTCGCGGGTGCGGGCAGTGATTCAAGCGACTGAAGAAGAATTCCCGAAGAGTTCGAAAAATGCCACCCGTGGTGAATTTTTTTTTACGTGAGTTGAACCGTGTAATTATTAACAAAGTTTAAATTCGATCCAACCTTGTTTGTTTTAAGAATTTGTGAAAAAATCCAATATACTAATTTGTATTTTTTTGTATAAATAAATAGGACATAGTAAATATATATGTCAGGAAGAAACACTCGTACACATCACACAAATAAATGCCAATACCAGGATTCGAACCTGAGCGTACCGGCTTATTTAACCCAAAGTGCAACTGCATGTCATAGAGTACAGAGAAATCTGTCTTCAAGCCAAATTCAGAATGAAATTAAACAAAAGCGATGTCCTAGTGGTGTCATCTTCTGTCATTAAGCAGCTAGAATCACGGCCAATCCCAACAGACTTGACAAACGACGATTATTAACCGACAATTACAAAATACGTGACCCGGCGCAAGAAACTCGATTACTTGTATTCCGACGTTACTTTGCAAAAGCGTTATCCTAATTAACCGCTTTTCCAAAATCGACCTTAACTTTTTGATGTAAGGTTTAAATTATAGTGGAAATGTTGCCCTTTATGACTTTGGGTAGGTTACAGTTGAGTTTTCACTGCATTTCTTTAGCTTAATTACCTTTTTCTACGGGCTTTGCATTTAAATGCTACCTAATGAGGCATTAAATTTGTGAGTTGCACGCTAAGAGAATTCAGAAACAGCACGTCTTGCAAAAAGTTAGGCTAATGTTGGCTCCAGAGGTTATTTGTGTGTATTTGTTTATTTATTTGTATAGTGGAGGATTTGGTACGTCAGTCCGCATCGCAACGTGATTGCAATTTCGCGTATTTTTTCTGACGTCTATAGTGAGAATACTTTTTCAACGAGCCAGGTAAAAATGCAATCCAAAATGACAGGGAACTGTAAAAATCCGAAGTCATTTGTCCGAAAACATTTCCACTAATTGAAAATTTGTAGGCAGATGTGAATGGAATATAGGTACATACATGCATTCACGCCTCTATCCTTAAAAGGGGTAGGCAGAGCACATGAAACTTGTGTTCACTTTTAGCTGCATAAATGTGGGTATAAAAGATAGACAAAATGTGATATTGCAGTGACAGGTTGCTAGCCCACCGCCCACAACACAGTTCAACCCTGTTCCCTTAGTCCACCCACAGGAAGAAAGGGGGTAGTGCTATTCTAACCCGACACCACACAGGGGGTAATGGTAATGGATATGGGATATACTAGTATAACTAGGTCAAGATAGTATTATATTCTGAAATCCTTTATCGGAATTATTCTTCAGCGAAACATGATTTTCTGAATTATGAAACTCGGAAAAAATATGCTTTCGGACAGATGACTCTTCGGAACTACGTATTTGTAACCCTTATATCATAAAGATTGTTACTGGAAAAACTTTCTTACTTTATCAGTCCAAAATATCCTATATTTCTCCGTTTTTTTTGCGACACTTGGTTATTATTATTCAGGTTAAATAATCATATTAAATCGAAAGACGTACACTGCTGGACATGGACCTACCCCAAAGAATGCCACAATAAATAATAATAAAAAAATAATCAATATTAGGGGACAATCTCACACAAATCGACCTAGTCCCATAGTAAGCTCAATAAGGCTTGTGTTATGGGTACTAGACGACGATATATTTAATAGATAGAAATACTTCAATACATAGAAAACATCCATGACTCAGAAACAAATATTCATGTTCATCACACAAATATTTGCCCTTACCGGGATTCGAACCCAGGACCTTCAGCTTCCTAGGCAGCGTCACTACGCACTAGACTAACCGGTCGTCAACCACCAACCACAATGACCAGTTAAAGAATAAATAAGTTCGTGACACACTACCATTACAAAGTTTTTTCTTTAAGAGGGGGCGCTCTGCGAAATCGGGGTTCTTACATTGAATATTTACCTATGACAAACTAAAGCGAATGCTAGAAAAAAGAACATACCAAAACTACATCATATTTGCAATCGAATCGTCTGAAAAAAACCATACAAAACCAAAATTGCCTCGATAGAAAAGAACCGCCAAAACATGTCTTATTTTTACTCAATTTCAATGTTATAAGGTTCCCGTGCATATAAATTAAGTAAAAGTTGAGTGTATAATAGCTTTTCACATTACCTAATGAAAGTACTAGCGGGGTATTTTTATGTAGTCCCTTTTCAGACTTATTGAGGTGAAACGTATTTGGCGTATAGGCCTTTTTTATTTAGCGCGATACCCTTTCTCCCGCCGCGTGTTTCGTGCGGTTCGGTATATCTTCTGTTGCCGTTCGCGGGCGGAGTCAGTCGCAATCGCTCCGCTGAGACGAGAGGACTACGTTCTGTGCTCTCACGACAGCACGGTGAACATAATTATTTCAATAATATTGTGACCCAGTATTCATCATGTTTCATCTGACTGTCGGGGCATATACTATGCGAGAAGGAGCGGTGCAGCAATAGACGCATCAGCGCGCCGGGTGCGGGGCGCGCGGGTGATTTCTGATTTTCCCTGGCGGTACGCCCCCTCTTAACTGTGCGGTGTCTTGAAATTGACCCAGCACAGCATGCCGCTGGCTACACAGCAAGCGCAGTCTTCCGTTGGGTCCCTCCAGTGAGGACATCGCAATTGGGCACTGGGACATAGTAGAAACTTTCAGTAACTGCAAGTGCCACTTTCACAGAAAGAGACGAAAGTTTATTAATGCCAATACCATAGACTCACGTAATGAAAAAGAGCAAACTGTGTGAGTGTGTCACTTTGTAAGTACTTAAATATTATTTTATAAATATGTATAGAATTATTCTTTGGGATGGGTATAAGCTATCTTTTTTTTTGTAATATGCAGGTTGAGCTTGACTTGACTTAAGTACTCATTATTTGTAAGTAGGTAATTCATTATTTAGTAGGTAATAAAACACCACTAAGAGTCAACTAAGTACCTCGAAAAGTTACTATTTCACTGTAATCACCCAATAAAACCTGGCGTCTCGAAAGTTTTAATTATAAACAATAACTTGCTCCAAACATTTTCATGGAAAGATTAAATCTTCTGTTATTATAACAAGCTTAGTAGCCATTGAAATACATATCTCAGTCCATTGTTTGCGTCAACATATTCAGTATCACGCTTTCCAATTGAGCAGTGTGTCGACACTCGAATGATATTCCTAAGTAAATACGCCTCAGTGTAATGCTACCGCCCGTTTCACGGTGTAACCCGTGTCGCGCCTTCGAGAAACTTCGCGGTTTCTGAATAGCGTTTGATCTTATTCGAAATAACGAAGTGTCGTCAGAATGCTTTTTAGATTAACAAAGATAACGGGAGTCTTTAGCCATCCCCGTTGTTCTGTAATTCGAGTGGTGTCGTTGACAAAGAGGAGGTTACTCTGTAATAACTGGAGATCTGTTACTCTGACAAAAGCGGGGATACAAAGATGAAACATAATAATTAATATTGCAGAGTACTTGGTTCTTTCTTGTGACGATGGAAGTTACAGGACTTAATAACGAGCAAGTTGATTTGTTTAAATATAATTACTTTCCGCTCGTTCCCAAACTACTAAATTTCTAAAGTTTTGCATATTTCTAACTAAGCTTCCGAAAGCTGTCTTAACCGGATTCCCGATATACCAAACTCAAGCTCCATCACTTCACTATCATCACTATCACTACATCACTACATCATCACTACATCACTACCTACATAGTACGAGTATAAAACAAAGTCGCATCTTTATAACTACGCAACGGATTTTGATGCGGTTTTTTTAATATATAGAGTGATTCAATAGGAAGGTTTATATGTATGTATAATGTATAATATACATACTACCCGTGCGAAGCCGGTCGGGCCGGGTCGCTAATTAAGGTTTAAAGCTGAGTGATAATTTAGGGTCTGAAACGTTTCATCATATTATCTGGGAAGTTCCTGTGTATTCAATATGAAAAAACAATACATCATGAACGTATGCTATGTTTTTATTACATATACAATAAAAATTAGCTTTTGTAGCGCTTAACTTTGGCGTTGACCACATGAAAGACTCCATTAACTTTGGAATATTAACTCAATTGAGTAGGTAGGTACATATCATTGTCTGTCAACTCAAACCATCTTGACAGGACTGGCCTCCCTCGAGGATTGACCCACAACATAAAAGACATTAACATTCTGTATTCCCTACTAATATGTTAGAATAGCAGAAGCGCCTGACGCGCAGCGCCATCTAGTACACAGCGGCAGTACTATCAAACTTGATGAATTGTGATATTTTTAATTTTTGCCGACTACGGTAGAGCCAAAAGAAAGGGATAAATGTTTTAGCACTATGTTTGTATTTATGTGTGTTTCACCGTGGCGTTTAAGATACTGAACCGATTTTGATAAATGAGGTGTCAATCTATTCTTAATTATGCTCCAAGTGACACCTTTTGTACTTTTTCGTAGTCGGATTAGTGTTTCGAACTGTTCATGCTTGTTCTATGAATCATTTGGTAGGTGGTAAGTATGTGTACCATATTAACATTTAACATCAATCAGTCGTGAAGTTATTCCAGAAACCGCTATTAGAATGAGGTCATATATTAGTGAATAGAGCGGTAAGTAATTTTCGTGGAAATTATCCGATAAAGCCGTTTTCACGGAATCATTTCGCCCACCGTTGCATAATAAAATAAGCCTACACGGCTGTTCAGTTTTTCCGCGAAGTGTGGTTTAGCACCCTACGCTTAGCTCTTGGCATTTTGGTAATGTACTTATTGACTAGTTTCTTATTAATTACCTACAGAAACCAACACTATAGGGACTGCAAATGTCAACTATTTTCTGTAGGTTAGCATATAATAAACATTATTGGGTATCGTAACAAAGCGTATTAAAGTTCAGCCTATACATATATAGTTAAATTATTCACGGCTATCGAGTGGAACCATTATTATTATTTAGAATTTACTGCTACACCTACAATAAAGTTCTTCATAACATCGTCAGAAAACAGGTCTTGTACCAATAAGGTCCAGTCTTCAGTCTGGGTTGATGGTAGGTCAGTTGGCAGTCACTTTCGTAAAATCTTGGAATTACTTAGGTGCCAAAGCGGACCCTGAGCTCGTAGGGCACTAGTGGGACAAACGCTAGGAGGATGATGATATCGTTGACCTTCGTTTGTTATTTGACGTTAACTGGCAAATATTTGTATGGGCGCCTCGATTTGAAACGTTTTAAAAATTCGAAACAGCGTAACAAATTATAAAATTGTATTGCAATGTTATTGTATTGTATTGTTTGTATAAAATTATATTATTTTGCTATTCTGCAAAATAATATACTGTATAGGTAGATAATTGTATTTCTGTTTATTGTTTCAGTTTGTTTCATATTTAATTTTGCCATTAACTGCACTATCACGAACATTTCCGAATACATAATTCTAACATAGATATTGCAGTTAGTGTCTCTACTCGGCGGTAGATGGCGTTAAGAGTATGAAATCCGCAACCGCGCTCAACTTTTATCTTGGTAGTTGTACAGTCGCCATCAGATATATCGGAGCGGCCAAAGTCTCACAAATATCTGAACACGTCTCTATTGTCGAGGCATTAGAAGACTGATTATTGGCGACTGTACTGTAAAATAAAGAATGACTATTTTACATACCAAACTATATACAAAGACTAAATCAGCACGGCTAGCACGCGTCGGCGCGCGAGCTCTCTCGATTTTTCTCACACTATCCGTCTCTCTCTTATTAGAACACTTAGAACAAGAGGTATAGTGCGAGAAAAATTGGGAGTATGTCGCGGCCGTCCTGTGCTAGACGTGCTGAAACAAATGCGTTAGGTACCTTGCGGTACAGATCAGGAATCGAATTCGTTATATCGCGCTTACTGAACTTTCAAACTCTATTTCCATAATGATTACGAGGAAAGTAAACGGAATTGGGTAGGTATATTTGAGGTTAGGCTCTCTATTCTAAAATAAGCCAAAATTTTACCTACGTCAACCACTTTTTCATCCTACAGAATAATTCATTTAGATTTTTACACACGACATGTTAGATCTACACGTTTCTACGAATTTGAGATGGAATAGTAGGTAATATAAGCCCGGCGTGACCTATTTTTGCTCCTTTACACAAAAGAAAATGTGAGGAGAATAGAAACAATATATGAAAAATGTCATCTCGCTCCAATAACTCTCTTGTTATTGTACAATCAACTCATACCAGACCAAGGCTTATATTTTTATAGGATATTACGGCCCAATTGAATACAAAATATTCATACCATAGTTAACAAATGAAATAAAAAAAACTGACCTAATCCTGCACGTCTAGCACAACTCGCTGACAAGTCGCTTTGCGCGCGACTGATCGTCTCCTGTCTCACTCGCACCATGCAAATTAGAAAGAGGAGGGTAGATTTATTTCGACTCGCGTCGCGGCGCGCCGTCAGTTGTGCTAGACCCCCTGATTCACTCATGAAGGGTTCCGCACACCCGAAAATCATTATATCAGCCAAAAGACGTCCAGTACTGGATCTAGGCCTCCCCCAAAGAGTGCCACGATGACCGATCCTGCGCCACCCGCATCCAACGACCAACCGAACAGTACATTCAGAACTTTATTTTGGGAACACACAAATATTCCGAAGTCATTGGTCCGAAATCGTCATTATTCCGAAATGACAAAATTCCGAACGCTATTTACCGCTTAAGAGTCCACAGTAAGCTCGGCCGAATTTCAACTTCCCATACAGAAGGAGTTTCGTTCTCATTTTAAAACTTCGTGTTGGATTGTGACGAAACTTTGCATATACAATGACATGAGGTATATCTATGTCTGTACTCGTAATGTCATATTACTACAAGACTTACAAATACAGGGGGAAATCTGAATGCTATACATTTTTAATTAAATCACAAAAAATATAGGAATTAGGAAAGTTTCTAGTGTTTCGCTCCCGGCATATCTGTCCTCAGTCCACAGTTCTTTAAAACTTACTTCCAAAATTCTAAAGTCTCCTGTCCAACATTTCGACATTCCTTTCATGACCGAGGCCAAAAATGCATGGATCGACGCTTGTCCAAACACTGACCTGCCCGGAAACCTCGCATCCCAGCGACTCTGGGACGAGCCGCTCTGTAGGCTGGTACGGAATAATCTGTATCAAACGGCAACCAGCCTCCCAGAGCGTGCTCGGCTCCTAGCCATTGCTGAGTGGGAATCAGGGCAGTGGCTCCAAGCTCTGCCTTCATCAGTGATCGGAACGCTCCTGGACAATTCTACATTTCTCGTCGCATTTCTGTCGCTCTCCGCCTGGGCGTGACCTGCGTTGCCCCTCACCGTTTTCGCTGCGGTGGCGCGGTCGACCAGCTGGGTCACCACGGATTGTCTTGCAGCAGAAGTGCAGGGCGTGCCCCCCGTCATGCGAATTTAAACGACGTCATCCGTCGGGCCCTAGCCAGTGCGAGAACGCCGGCTATTTTAGAACCAACCGGCCTTTCCCGCGATGACGGAAAGAGACCCGACGGCATGACCTTCGTGCCATGGAAGATGGGACAGCCGCTGGTTTGGGATGCGACATGTTCCGATACTGTAGCGCTGTCTCATCTCCACGGCACCGCCGTAAAGGCTGGCTCTGCGGCAAATTCGGCGGAACTCCTCAAGCGGCGCAAGTACACAGCCATCAGTAGTGGCTACCTTTTTGCGTCGTTTGGGGTTGAGACTATGGGACCGTGGGGGGAAAGCGCCCATGAACTTTTCAAGGAGTGTTCCATACGCCTGGTAGAGGTGACGCGTGACCAGAATGCTGGATCATATCTGGCACAGCGGATCAGCATTGCCATACAACGTGGCAATGCTGCCAGCCTTCTGGGCACGCTGCCCTCAGAAGGTGATTTGGGCCAATTTTTTTATTTATAATTAAAGAAAGAAAGAAAGAAAGAAAGATATATTTATTCACAAACACACATGACACACATATTAAATAATAAAATAAACAAGAAAAGCACATAAAACATGAAAAAAAAGTGTGTCTCTGCGGCAGTGAACCGGACACTGGCTAATTATTTTAATCCTAGTTTCTAATTTAGTGTTTAGTTTTTTACTTTAAGGTATATTATGTTTTTCTTGTTTTTACACCTTTGTTAGTTAAAAATCTGTTTAAGCTTGTGCCAATGAAGCCCTTTCATCCAACACGTAGTTTTAAAATGAGAGCGTAACTACGTTTGTATGGAGAATCGAGCTTACTGCGGATTAATAAATGAAATACATAAATAAATAGGTTAGATTAGGTTATTAGGCACGCCGATCTGCTGCTAGTGCGTTCCGTGCTGAGCCTCGCCCGCCCGCCTGCCGATCGCAGCTTGCGCCTGCGGCCATTCTCTGCGGCTGAGTTCTTTCGTATCATTACGAAGATTATCCCGCACAAACATCCTCAAAGATCAAAAACAATATCAGCGGAACATGGTTTTCGGAATTACGAAATTCGGAAAAAATAGGCTTTTGGAATAATGACTTCGGAGTTATGTAGTGTACCCGTTTATTTTATGTATTGTCATTACAGAGGAAAAAAACACATCTCTTGTTTTTTTTTTATTGAGTTCCCACCTCGCGTTTGTTTCAGCGACAGTAGCTGTTAATACACACTGTGAACATTTTAAGTGTTTATCGATTGCGGTTCATAAGATCAGCCCTATGACAGACGGACGGACACAGAGCGAAGGGGGGTCCCGTTGGCACCATAATATATACATACTAGGAAACTACTTTTCAAAAATCAAACTTCACCCACAGTAAGCTCAGTTGCTGGCGTAGCCCCGCCGTAAGCGCAGTGCTATGGGTAGGTTATTAGACGACGATTTTAGGGTACAGTACCGTAGTATTGAGATTTCTGTGGCTCATTTGACTTGAAACGTGTGTTGGATTCATTAGTGAATTGGTTGGGTTAACGCGCTTCTGCGAACGTTACGGTTGTGCGTTACGTAAGAACGTAAGGCACAACCGAGTATGTGTGAGCGCGACAATCTCATATTGAGATAGTCAGCGGTACATCAGTCAGGGTGCATATGCCTCATAGAACTTTAAAAGGAGCGCAGGTGTAGAAAGGTTTTAAGCGAGGCTAGTTGAGTTACCGCTCAACCTAATATATTTACCCGCTAACGCGGGTCCCTTGTGCTGAAAGTGTTAAGTATCGATTCCTAGGCAACTTAGTCGTTTCGCAAGTAATTCGATTGTATTGGAAAACTAGTAAACAGCTTCCGGCATGGTTTGCATATGAAAGGAGATGAAATTAGCGAGGGTACGAACAGTGGGGACCGCTATAGGGATTCTAAGCAGGTGCATTAGTCCAGCCCTGCGACACACGGGTGGCGCGGCCAGCGAGCTTGAGGTTAACTATGTTTTGACACCGAAATTAACAAAAAAGAAAAATTACAGTCGTATTTGAAAATATATTATAACGTTAGTGTTGTGGCTAGGTATAAGAGGTTGCGCATAATTATGTGTCGACTGCACTTAGGTGCACAAAACTAAATGAACAGTTTGACTGAGTTGATGATGATGATGTCCTCCCAGACGTATCCGTCGACGGCGACATCCTGACAAGACGATTGTAAAAAGTTATTATTTGCGTGCATGGGCGCGAGAATGACTCGCAAATCCAAACTTGGTTTTGAAACTCCGGTGACATGAAAAACAATAAAGGTCTCCACTTGAGTTGTAAGTGTAATGGTAGGAGGGCTTGGGCCGAGTTTTACGAAACTGACGTTAGGTAGATAGTAACGAGATACTGTAAGTTCTGCAACTCATTTGATCGGATTTGTGCAGATATGAAACTACATCTCTTATTTTGACAGGTACAGAAAAGGAAAGATAAACAGAATAAATCGCGATGAAATTGTCGAGGGTGCAAACAGAAAGATCTCTAGTGGAAATCTAATGAAGTGAACTAGTCGACCGAGCGAAGCGAGGTTTTACAAACAGGTAACTAAGGCGTAGAATTAATTTTATTCCTCTAAAATGTAAGGTAAGGTAACTAAAAAGATGTTCGAATCCAATAGGATTACGATTTAGGATTTAGGATTTGGATTAGGGTTAGGAAACGTTTAAAAAGATACTGTGCATCCTAATAAGGATGCAGAGTATCTTTTTAAACGTTTTCTTTGCTCTAGAGCGTACAAATCCGATGAAAATCAGCTGGCCGATTGCGTAACGTTTTGTACGTAAGTACGTTGGGAACTATTATATATATATATATATGTATATTTAGTATGGGAAAATGCCGGTTGCCCTAACGCTCGTTTGAAAGGTTACGAAATTACCTTCTGGTCACGCATGTGTGACACTCGCTACTCCCTTAAACCACGCCAGTAAAAAACGTCGCGGTCTCCTCCGACTGTCGGTTGACGACAAGTCACTTTGTCGGCACTTTTTGTGCCACCCGTGACTGTTTTAAAAATCGGATACTGATCTATTTGACTTACCGATGAAGCTTAGCCAGGTAGCGATGAAGTAATAAAACATGAATAAAAGAAGGTGCGTAATAAAATTGGTTTTGGTAATTCGATAGCGCTTCGGTGCGTGTATTGAGCTACCGACGGCGCCACGACATCCTTTTCTCGTGAATATATTTTAAAAACCTTTTTGTTGACTGTGCCATCATTGGCGGATCCAGGACTTTGCTTTAGGAGGCTTGACTGTCCAATGTTCGTCGAACACGCGATATTTGACAGAAGGGAACATATATTTGTGTCTTTGTCTTTCAAAATCATAATAACACAGACATATAAGTGAAGACATTTCCTGTTCTGTCAAATATAAGAATAGTGAACGGTTTATTCAAAAAAGCACACACTACAAAACAAAAGTTGAGACTTAAAATAAAGACATGGAAATAGAGAGATCTTATGAGTTCAGCAAAATGTGGCATACATTGACGACCGGTTTAGCTTAGTTGGTAGTGACTCTGCCTACGAAGCTAGAGGTCCCGGGTTCGAATTCCGGTAAGGGCATTTATTTGTGTGATGAGCACGAATATTTGTTCCTGAGTCATGGATGTTTTCTATATATTTAAGTATTTATTTATGTATATAAGTATATTTATCGTCGTCCAGTACCATAGTACAAGCTTTGCTTAGTTTGGGACTAGGTCGATTCGTGTAAAATTGTCCGTAAATATTTATTTTAATAATAGGCTTAGAAGATATCGCGGATGGAAGATCAGCACGTATGGCACACCGCTGCCGGACGCCGCCGCTTGAGGTCGTGGCCGAACCTTTATAATTGTCATTTTCCCAACTGGTGTATCAGATCATCTCACGTTGTATATTCGAGTACCTTCAATAGATATTTTTGTAAGTGATGTGGACAGTTGTTGTTAACTTACAAATACGAATTTTGTGTAAACGCATAATATATGATGACTAGACATGTTTGGTTTGTAAGTTGTAACTGTTCCTTAAATAAAAAAAATATAATAAAATAGTAGCCGTCTCATTGCCTTTACGAATGAAGATAATGACAGTTGTAATAATGTTATAATTTGTACTACTAATTAAAGAGACAAGCGCAGACATTACAACCTCCTCACATTAAAACTCATCACATTGTCAGTTCGTATTACCGGTCAGCATTGCCGATTCAAAAACGGAATTCCAATTCTTATCTATCTATCAGTTCTTCAATTCGGTGTGCTGAAGCGTATCTCCATATTGAATCTATTAGTGGAGCGAGTAGAAACATTTCAATGACCGATGGTGTAGCCAAGCGAAACAGGTTCGAGTCTCTGGCTGGGACTAATTCTTAAACATTGATCATTTCCATGGGACTATGAAATACTTAATCGTACTACGTTGTACGAAACAAAAGTAGCATTCCGAATGGGCAATGGAGAGGGCATGCTGGGAGTTTCGCTGCGTGATCGCATCAGAAATGAGGCTATCTGCAGGCCAACCAAGGTAAACGATATAGCCCTCCGAATCGCTAAATATAAGTGGGCTTACCGAACCGATGGCCGTTGGGGCGGAACGCTTCATGGAAGGAGACCACGTACTGACTGGCGCAGCGTGGCGTGGGTAGACCCCCACAAGGTAGACTGATGACTTGGTAAGGGTCGCGGGTGTCCGCTGGATGCGGGTGGCGCAGGACCAGTCATTGTGGCAGTCTTAGGGGGGAAGCATAGTTCTAGCATGGGACGTCTTTCGTCTGATATGATGATGGTATACAAGATAATAATTTACATTGACTAAATTAAATTTAAAAAAGGGTCTCGAGGCAGTATAACAAGGATGCTGGCGCCATGTCGTCGCTGAATTGCAATGCAGGGGGGCTAGCACAACTGACGCCGCGCCGCGACGCGAGTCGAGACAGATCTACCCTCCTCTTTCTAATTTGCACAGTACGAGTGAGACAGGAGGCGCTCAGTCGCGCGCGAAGTGACTTGTCAGCAAGTTGTGCTAGACGTACTGATGCGTTGCGCGAGAAAGCCGCCAGCTCTTCGGTCACCAGTTCAACCAGGCGTTTCGCGATTTCCGTGCTTATGGGCATTCACTTTTATTTCCACGTGCAGTTCAGTGCGGCTACAGCGAGCGCCACTATGTATGTAATAGTTTGTTTTGATATTCTAAATTCTCACTCGGACTCTCCGACTAAGAAGAAGAGCCCTTCTTGCAGTCAGCCATGTAGGACTTGCTATTGTCTAAAGACAAAGGATACTTACACGAACAGGATCGATTGACATTATGAGACTTGTGAAGATTGTCACAACCCTTCAGCCATACAATGAATTATTAACCGATTCATAACTAAAACGTTTTTAAATCCGCATCGAAAGACATGGCACTAAGTACTGACCTAGTTTTAAATAATTAATTAAGGGGTCCATTAGCAAAGGAGTGAGATAATCTTTATGGTTCCGCAGAGGACGGCACCTTAAATCATGGCGACTTAGCGCTTTGCTACACGAAAAGCGGTATACGAACGTATGAAACTCTAATGCAGTTCAGGCGTTTTTCGTTTGAGACGGCGATATTATCGCACTTTTACGGTCTTCACCTTAACGTCGCCTTTTACTCAAAATATCACCTATTCGGCGAGATAAGTATGACTTATTGCTTGATACATTTGCTGCTTAATCGCATAGATCGTTTGGGTTTTGCTGGCGATGTATTATGCGATATTAGTTTTAAAAAGAGCATTAGGTATTATTCATTTAATTACGTCTTCATTTTAGGTAAATATTGTAAAGTGAAAATATCTTTTTTACTCCTCTGGCGCGACGACCTAAAGTGCGTCTTGCTGGCCTCCAATACAAGGGCACATGACTGATCCCGACCTTAGTAGGTATCCCAGTCGATCTCGCGAAGAGCCGCATCAACCCACCGATATCTTGGGCGACCAAATGTCTGAGGCATTCAAAATTATCTCGATACCTACCAGTACCTACTGTCAATGGCAATAAAGAATAGGTGTCAAGAATTTTAAGCGTGCTCATTGTAAAGAGGTTTTGCACCTGACTGTACAGTAGGTACATAATATTGAATATATTTGTATGTATGTAAATTGTACTTGATGTACACAAGAGGAAATTTTCACGGTACATTTCAACATAACCTACTTCGGTTTCGGTTTAAAGAACTTTATTTCTTAAATAAATTTTACATTTCACTTTAGAGAACTTAAGAACAGCTTAACGAAAACCCAGGAATAACGAAAAACATCAAATACATATTCTCGAAAAACAAAACATATTGATGCTAGGTTGATAACTACAGATAAGTGGGTAGAACAAGGAAATATGTAAACTGGGTTGTATTTTAATCCAATGCACATTAGGTCTACAATTTTAGCTCGTGATAACTTACTTTTAACTTGTAACAATTATTGTGTCTAGATTTAAAACTCCTCTAACAGTTTCAGACGAGTATTAAATACCTATTTTTAAATCACTGAGAGGGGAAGATCCATTAAGTATTCTTTCACTTTAAGTTAAAAGCCTAATAGCAAGCTATAATTAACTAAAATATAGGTTATTTACTAAATAAGACTGAGGACTATAATAGTATAGGTAAATATAGATATATGAATCGTCTACGTCCATACGTTTCCTTTTGCGCACAGTAAGAAGTGTATATAAGAAAGATGTACTAATATTGTGATTTGTGATACCATGAATTTTGAAATAGAATTGCTTTTTTCAAAACAGATTTATTGTACTTTTTAGAAGCCTCACAAAACACAAATGTATTCTCAACAAAACGACCAATTCGCCGCCTAAACACTCTATCGGGCGACATTTTTTTAGAAACGGATACGGTCAATATTAGACCGTAATTAACGCGCGGGATAATATTGCGCTATCTCAAGATAAGGGTTGTTTTGTTCCGCCATCGCCACCGCGCGATAACCGAGCCGTTTTGTCGCCTACCCGCGAAGCAGGTGTTTTTATGTCGGCTAGATATGGAGAGACAAAGAATATCGGATAGAGTGAACACTGTATTAAAGAAATAGGTGATACTTGGACGAGGATGTCATTTGCTTTGTGATGGTCAGCTTTTGTACCTCTCAATCCACTCAATCTCAATTGGATATTATCTAGGAGTATTCTTACTACTGAGATAACAGTGTCATACGTTGCATTTGCAGTAATTAAGACGAATGAATAGGACCATCGTAGAATAAGTATAAATTGAAGAATGTGTCGAACGGAGGAGAGCGATAAAGCTCCTTTTAGCGGACAGGCATAAAATGGAGGACTTTTCTGGAGTTACATAAAAGCAAAGGAGTTAATACCGGAATCATACTTACGTTATTGATTAATAATTAAGAAATTGATTGATTTAATTACTCGTTAATTTACTTACCCTACTTAGTGCTCACGTTTCAAAATAGAGATAATTAATTAAAAAAAATCCTTTTTTCCCATGTTTTTTTCTTTCATCTAGTAATACGAGGAAAATTGAAAATTTTCATGATTTTTGACGTCTCAATGCCTCCCACATCTTTTCTTACCGTATTTGTAATCAAGTTTAAGTGTAAAATTCCTGTTTCCGCGTTGTGCCTCTGCTCTTTATCTTCTACACCAATGGTCTATCCAATCTTTTCTCTACCACATCAGTAGCATTCCCGTATTTCCTGTGTTCGTAGGAAACTATATCACGACACCTGCCAAAGGATTTCGTCCACCGTGACCGTTTTATCTCGATTACCTCCTCTTTATAAAGAAACGTCACATGTACTAGAAACTTACATGGCACTTACGTCATTTCTTCCACTGTGAACATTCTATCTTCATTATAGACGGCGTAGAGTAAATGGTTACATGTGTAAGTGTCTTGAATGGCACATAGGTCGTATTGGAAGTGGTGTGGCGAAGCACCTTGGTCTTTGTTTGATCTGGACTGATTCACAACATTCACCTAAAATTTTCTTAAATGTACCAGTGCAAACCTGACCTCTGAATACGCATAGTTTTTATGAATCTTGGAGTCTTGTTATACTGGCACGGGTGACTTGTAGAGACAGGATGAATTGATGGATGAAATATGAACCTACTATGAGCTATCGAGGGTCGAATCGGATACGCTTCATTTGCTGGCAAAGGATTATTTAATGTGGGAGTTTTTGTGTCTAAATAATAAAAAATGCAGATGTTGACGAAATTGATAAATAAAGGCTGTTCTTTCTTTTATGGTGACGTTGGTTGAACATCGCTTTATGTTAACATGTAGAATTCCAAAGAAAATAGATTTATAGTAACATGTGATGTGCTAACTTGTCGACATTATTGGTCTATTTAATTTTAAAAACATTTAATTAAATTGAACTGTACCTAAATAGATAAATAACTACCATTAAATAACATCTATAATTTAGTTTAATCGGTACCTAGTAGGTACAAATATTAAGACAGATCAAGATATTGGACGCTGATTTCGATTTAGATTTATTCATTTCAAGATAAAAATGACAATATAGATTCGCACAAAGTCAAATTTACAAGAATACTTATCACGATCGTCAATAATAAGAAATAATATTCAAAATGTCATTACAGAAACCGGAAAAGTATCTCCGATTACGGATTGTCATTTAACAAGTAATTGACAGTTACTATTAAACAAATATAAACAATGTCAATTCGCGTATTACGATGTCAAAGTTGAATATACAGTATAGATGTTACATAAGAAATCAAATAAAGTATCTAATTACTCAAAGCATTATTACAATGAACTCATAAACAAAGTACCTTCAGAAGCTGCCATGACTGTTATTGGAAAAAAAGTATCATAAGACCTGTAAGTAGGTACCTTGATACGAGTATATTAGTTTTATTTCACGTAACTTAATCGGGAGTCCGCTGGATGCGAGTGGCGCAGGACCGGTCATTGTGGCACTCTTTGGGGGAGGCCTATGTCCAGCAGTGGACGTCTTTCGGCTGATATGATGATGATGAATCGCGTATAAATAAAATTAATTATAAGTAACTTTATAAGGTCTCTCGGCGTTTCGGATGTGTTGCAAGTTGCAACATCCTTGGTGACGAGCAGACTCGAAAAGGTAAATAAATAAACTAGTGGCGCTCTGAGATGTAGAACTAAAAAAAATGATTTTTTTAAAGCCTTTGGAATTATTGAATCTGCTCACAAAATTTCACGAGAATCGGTTGAGCCATGCGATCTGTAGAGGAAAAAAGCCGGACATACGAACATACGAAATTTAGACCAAGCTGAAACGGAGAACTTCATTCACTTCGCTTGCTTGTTTATTTACTATTATACTAGCTATTATACTAGCTGCCCGGCCCGGCTTCGCACGGATTAAGTACCCGTTTTCCCGTAGGAATGAAGCATTTTCCCGCGGTAAAAAGTAGCCTATGTTCATCAGGGATAATGTCAGCTTCTAATGGTAAAATATTTTTTCAAATCGGTCCAGTAGTTTTGGAGCCTATTCAATACAAACAAACATGCAAACAAACAAACAATCAAATCTTTCCTCTTTATAATATTAGTGTAGATTTAAACTTTATTGCACAAATATAAAAATAAAAGTACAATTGGCGGACTTAATGCCTTAAGGCATTCTCTACCAGTCAACCATCAAAGTCAAACTTCTTCAACTAGTGAAGTAAAAAGATTATGTCCAGTTAAACGCCTTGATAGAATTTATAATTTACGTTCAGTTTATTTATTTATTCCGCTAGATCAGATCTTCTGGAGTAAAGTTCCGTCGGCGTACTACGAAGCCATAGAAATTCCATAGAAAACCGAGCATACAATGTACGTTTTTGAGAATTCACTGATCAAGATTTATAGAGCGTTAAAATATCTGGGAAATTGAATTAAGTTTATTTTTTGCCTTATTATCGTTCGTACAGTATTTTATTTTTAGACAAATATACGAAAAAGTTCTGAAAAATAAATCGTTGTTTTCTTTCTTTCTATTATATCGATTTAATTTTGAGTGTTTAAAAGGACAGTATACGAGGAAAAAGATATTCCTATAGGTTTGACTACAGTAAAAAAAGTAGAGAGTCGGTAATAGAGGCTCTTTATTTCTAAGTAAATAGAAACTATGAAGACTAATAAATCCAGGGAACAGAAAAACCATAGAATGCGAGCTCCTTACAAATTTCAAAAACCCAAACACGTCCCTAAAAGTTTTAGAGACGTGTTTGGGTTTTTAACATGCGCATACCGGGTTTTAGGCTAAAACCCGGTATGCGCATGTTCGACCTAAACGGATGGCTGGCATCGTATTGACACCCCGCCCTCATCCCCGCATAATGGCAATGGCACCAATTCTGTGGGGCCATTTTGCGGCGCTACTTAGACTTCTATGGTTTTTTCGTTCGCTGGATAAATCTACTTGCCTCAAACCGTAACGAAACCAAGAGAAGATTTTCACACCGAAACAAAATAGAACTACTTACTCCTAAGTACCATTTTTTTTCTTAATGAGTGTGTTTTTGGCTTACTACGGCAGAGCCGAAATAATGATTTTATAGCAGTCTATTTTTATATTTACGTGTGTTCCGCCGTAGCGCTTAAGATACTGAAACGATTTTGATGAATGCGGTATCAATCCAGGTGACACAGGACGCGATATCCATATTTCGTGACACTGCACAGATTTACTTTTTTTTTGTCTATGTATTGTTAGGTATACTGTGTGTTGTGTTACGAATAAATGTTTGATTCGGATTCTGATTCACAGCCGAGATTGTTCTCTTTATGCTTGGTTAGCATGGATCAATCCATTATATTGCATCGTAAAGCTTTTGTCTTAAACCAAAGATTAACATTGTTGCACGAATTCTAATTCATAATGGCGGGTTAACGATTACCTAATTCGATTACTCATAATATCATATTTTAAATATTACCGGTAGTATTTATGAGCAACATTAAAATGTAGTAAAATGAGCGGTGATGAGAATGGTTTTAAAGATTTTTATTGCATCGCTTTTATAATATATTTTGAGTATAAAGATAGACATTAATGGCGGCATAAATTAATTTGATGTAAAGCTAATCTAATCTTCTACGAATACGGTTATAGTTATTTTAACTGCTCATCTATTGCTCAACTATTATAGTCACTCGTTATGGACAAATCAGGTAAGTTTTGAAAATTCCACGTAAATAAGTAAATAATCACTGAACATAAACCCGGTAAAAATAGTTAAGGGGATGCATTGGAAATTATCGCGTGCTTTGAAACGCCGTTCTAATCTAACTTGATTAAGAAACAGCAAGGTCTGATTTTCAGATATATGATTCTTGACTATATGATTGTTTATCTGGTTTAATTGATACATAATTGCCTATAACTTCCTCAATAGAAAAATAAAATTCAAAGTTGGGTCTTTATTTTCCTCTTTTCACTAAGGCTACTTCAACAATAAATTATTTTACGACAGAATCAAGTTAATAGTATAATATTTTATCTCATCTAAAATCTCACTTAATGAAATATAAATAAAACTTCAGTAAGTTGGGTATTTATCGAAATTTGTTCGAAAAAGCCATTCCCGAAGAGTGTTGCATCTCTTTTTCTCGTGCGCGGAAGGCATAAGCGAGTCTCTGTCAAAGGGACGTGGTCGAATCGAATCAAGACATCCTCTTAAAGGTTGTTTTTATTTATTTCTGCCAAACACAAATGCCAATGAATAATGAAGACAAATAAAAACAAACGTTCTCAGGCCTTATCATCATCAACATCGTCATTTCAGCTTAAAGATCTCCACTGCCGGACATAGATATGCCTCCTCCAAAGAGTGCCACAATGACCGGACTACCACGACCTTTACCAGGTGATCAGTCCACCTCGTAGGAGGTCGTGTGTATAGAGCCAAAAAATCGTTATTAAAATATGTAATTTTGCAAAAGGATGACCATAAAATTGTGTGCATTTAAAGATACGCTGTCATACATTTAATAATACGAGAAGAATAACGCAATTATTCGCCATTATTCTATTTTCGTCGCCAATATAATGTCCTTAAAATATACGTAATCTGACCAGTAATCTTTTCCTCGGCTAAGTCCTTCTAATGGCTCCTGTTCTTAGAAATTACTAGTTTGCTTAAGACTCATGCGACCTGAACGCCGTAGGCGCATACGACATTAATTAACACTGATCCAATACAAATACGCCCTTACGTGAAGTGAGTTTCTTTAGTTTAAAGTTGATTTTTCTGTGCACGTATGTGCGTCATTTTTACCGTCTTCGCTAGGTACGAGTACAGTCAGTGTGAATTAAGTTTGCAAATAGGGTTGATTCTCATTCTGCGAAGGTGAATATTACAGTTTAAGGACCGGTTTTTAGCCCCCAGATAAAACATATCTATCAGATAAATGTTAGCTGTCCTTTTCTTTTATATGTCTGGGGAAAAGGATAGTGATAATTTTGTCTAACAGATACATTTATCTGGTGATTGAAAAACCGGCCCTAAATGTAGCAACAGAATGCAACAACAGTTACTGACATAAATTGAAAATGTTTTAGTAATCAATCATAGTCGCATTATTATCTTAGTAATTTTATATAAATTCAAATTAATTTAAAATCAAATTATGAGAAAGTTTTTGACGTTTAATGTATGTGCGCATTTATAAATGAATAAGTATGAATATGAGTAAAAAAATATATGTTGGGGGATGATTGCTCGCGATACTAGTTCTAAACTAATCTTGACTTACATATTGACGACCGGTTAGTCTAGTGCACCGTTACACACTATACCTACTCAGTCTTTGAATGGCAGCATTCGAAGCTGAAGATCCTGGGTTCGAATCCCGGTAAGGGCAAATATTTGTGTGATGAGCATGAATATTTGTTTCTGAGGCATGGATGTTTTCTATGTATTTAAGTATTTCTATCTATTAAATATATCTAGTAGCCATAACACAAGCCTTATTGAGCTTACTATGGGACTAGGTCGATTTGTGTAAGATAGTCCCCTAATATTTATTATTATTATATAACACATAATAATAAAAAAAATGGTACTTACCTACAGAAGGACCTCTATGTAAACAAAACCGATGTGAGGGCTAGAAAACTGAAAACATGGCTCAACACTCAAGCACATAGCACGTGCTTTTTTTCAGTTAGGGTTGTCAAGTTTGTTATCGTCGTGGTAAAACGCTGGCCGCGGACGATGAGGGTCACTGTCAACTGAACAGTGTCAACCGCCTGGGTCAATTGCACGTCGGAGTTGTGCCAAGGTCGAGTTTAGCTCCAGTGATTACTCAGGAGAAGCTATGGTAATAATAATACCACAATCGAGCGAAAAGGACTACCATTTTAAACGAAAGTATCCCTTTCTGTCACACTTAATACATCGTTCATCATTCGTTGTGCTTGTCACAGTTTCAGTTTTTAGGGTTCCGTAGTCAACAAGGAACCCTTATAGTTTCGCCATGTCCGTCCGTCTGTCGGTCTGTCTGTCTGTCTGTCTTCGGCTTAGCTCAGTAACCATTACTACTAGAAAACTGTAATTCGGCATGGGTATATGGGTAAGGCCGCCGACATTGTCAGTTTTGGTCGGAACAAAACTTTCCAGCACGTTTTCTCCAAATATGTAAGCACTACTGCCGTTGTTGTTAGTTGATACTATAAAGCAATTATTGAGCTTGTTTCCCCATTTCGCAAACTGAATAAAAGTTGTTGTTTCTATAAAATACTTGCATTTATGTTCATCAAACCCCCCTAATTTTGGTCGAAAATGACGTGTCGCTTTTTTCCGAGTACTTTTCAACTACGAATTATTTTCATTTTTAAACATTTAGAAAAAAACGTTTAAATACGTTTGAAAGGTGAGACACATTACTTTCTGTAAGACCAAGAACGGTGTTTAAATACTTTGTTTTGCGTATTTTATAGGTCTTTAGATTAGTGGGCAGAGTTTTGGCTTTCGTAACACAAATTTTTGTGTTATGCATAATTACCCCTAAATATTAACAGAAAACTGGGGAAAAATGTATTTTGGCACAGAAACACCGTAAGCTGTCAATCAATGTTAAAAAAAAGAAACTGCCATTTTTAGTTTGTCTATGAGAAAAGTTGAAAGTGAGTCGCATATTTTCGTCAGAATTTGTGTTGATGAATATCTCAAGTAAGTAAGCGTTTCAGAAGTTCACTTTACTATGGTTGTTTTCGTTTATGTTTAAAGCTTACATGAAACATGTACATTTGCGTCTAGTTTGACTTAATTTGGTTTTATAACCTAAAACGCTTGTAAAAAACTGGTTTTGTGTTATATTATGGCGTTTTGTGTTAGTTTTGTGTTATGCATAACACAAGTTTTTGTGTTCAGTAACACAAAACAAGTGTAAAGAGTCATGCAGATTGAGAATACTGTAATAGTAAAGAAAATCATTTTCATATTATCGTATCATATTAAATAAAATAAAATAAATCAAATAAATAAAAAAAACTCACTATTTAGTGCATTTGCAAAAAAAAACAAATATCAACTGTGTTAACGTAGAAATAAGGTCGAGTTTTCATGTACCTACTATTACGTGTAATTAGACAGTTTAGGTTCTCACCGGACGATGTACACCAGTGATGCCGCATTGGATCAAACTTGAATTAGGTCTTCTATTATATAATTCCGTGAGCCGCACGCGTTCTATTGATTGAACTTATGAATCATTTAGTTTCTACTTGAAATATATTTTTAAATTCTTTTATGTTTGCGAGAATTATTTAAACTAAGACGCCATGCTCAATTGCCTTTGATGAATGTGATTTTTATTCAATAAATAAATAAAATAAAATAAAATTCGTTTATTTCAGACAACCACGTGAACTTATTAAATGAATCATTTAGTTTCTACTTGAAATATATTTTTAAATTCTTGTATGTTTGCAATAATTCTGAAAACTTTTTTGTTTCCTAGGAATAATGCTCAATTTGTCGTATTTTTTTATGATGATCTGTTTTTTTATGCAGAAAAGGAAATTATCTTTTTTTTATAAAAACAGATCATCATAAAAAATACTGATTTAGTCAAATACCGATCGATCACGTATTCTAAAATGTTGTCATTATAAATATATTAACATACGTAAAAAAAATGATATTTTTTCCTTACCCTTTATTTTAATACTATTATGAAACAACCTTTACAAAAAATAGTGTTACTTTTGTGTTATATTTGTGTTACGGTATCACAAAAGTGATTGTGTTATTTTTGTGTTATAAGTGATAATCTCAACGGCCTTACCCATATACACCATGGGTCAATCACGCCGACAAAACAGTATAATAAAATCTTGTAAAATATTTTTTTTAGGGTACCTACCCTACACCTAAAGCGGGGATGTAATTTTTTTTCTCGTTAAACTCATAATGTGGGGTATTGTTGGATAGCTCGTTCGTTTAATGTAAATTAAAAAATATATATATATTTTACACAAATCGAACTAGTCCCAAACTAAGCAAAGCTTGTACTATGGGTACTGGACGACGATAAACATACTTATTATAAAGATATAAATACTTAAATACATAGAAAACATCCATGACTCAGGAACAAATATTTGTGCTCATCACACAAATAAATGCCCTTACCGGGATTCGAACCCAGGACCTCTTGCTTCGTAGGCAGGGTCTAAACCGGTCGTCAAATGTGTACCTGGAAAGGCCGATTTTCGTACAAATTCGGCCGACGCAACCGCACCGCACGTCGATGTAACTAAGACAGACAGATAACTACGGAACCCTACACTGCGCGTGGCCCGACACGCACTTGGCTGGTTTTTTTATTTGCCGCGTCTGAGTTAGTAAGAAGGTTGCGGCAAATAAACCATTACCCGCCCAAATTATGTAGGTTGTTTATGGTAGGCCATCAGCCTTTTTAAGACGAGTAGATTTAGCTGCATAGGAACCTTTACGTCTCTTATGGTGGCACGCCTACGGCTCCTCTGTATCTATTACTCTTCGGGCCAGAGGGACAGAAATACCTGTAGTATGGTATGGGTACTAAAACCACGATACACATCAATTAATGCTTTAGTAAAATATCTAAGTATGCCTTTATAACGAAACAAATTATTTAATTAAATATTTTTGTTTCGTTTTATTTGTAACGAGGAAGTTCCGTCATACCCCGATCATTTTTTATTCTCTCGCTAATCCGAAACTACCTGATGTGGTTCGATTGGAATGGAGCGGGCGCATTAGCTCGCCCATTAGAGTGGTGCCAAGGCGAATGAGCCTTTCAAGAGTATACAGAGAGGGCGCTAGTCTTAGCGGGAATGTAATTGAAAAGTATACAACTTCCGTCACTGTCCTCGTAGCTGAGTTGGTCAGAGCATTCTAGCGTTAATAGAAAGGTCGCAGGTTCGAATCCTGTCGGGGGCTACAGACGAAGATGGTTTATTTTTCCAGTATATTCTTTCTCTCTGTATCATATCGTCTATATCTAAGTATGTTCATAAAAACTTTAAAGGTTTTGAAAGTAAAAGAATTGCAAAATGTCACGAAGTATACCAGTAATCGTTGAATCCCGGTAAGTGAGGCCCAGTTGACACTGCATCGCGTGTACCGTCCGCAATTATGTACCACTGTCTGCAATTAGAAAAATTCCTACCAGACTGTGGGAGAGAATTTTCAACCCAACTAACATAACTAAACGCAGTACCAACGCGAAAAATCCACTCACTACTTCACTAACCTCTTGTCTATTTGACGTGTTTTCGAGAAGTGAATTCTATGTTTAACGGGTTAACGAAGTTTTTTCAGCTTCACTCAGGGTTGGATAAAAGTATAAATGAAATACAATTTCTGCTACATTTAAAGGCTTTCGTCGGCGTAATTATAGTTTTAATTACCAGTCGTTAGTTTTCACATGATTTTAGACGCATGCCGTAATATAGCTAGTTAGAGTAATATAATTCCTTTATTGGGTAATTATGAGTCGTATGGCATTTTTGCCGTTGGTGCGATTGTAGTAAACATGGTTAAACTTCTATAACCATGCGATAGCTGTCTCACATGTTGAGTGAGTGCACCGTTTTCAGACATTGTATGTTAGATACACTTTTAATATAGAACACATTTATTGATGCTGTTTTACTTTTTTGCAGTCAGTTGTTTTGCTTAAACGCCGCTAAGAGGTTTGAATTCACGTACTTTTGCCAAGAATTGCTATTTTTTACCGTTTTAAAAAATAATTTACACTACCAATAAATAAAAGCCTCTAGAATACGAAAATGCTTGGAAAACATCATGTTTCAACTTATTTTACGTATTTTATTATTTTAAGTATAATCAAAAATCGTTTAATATTGTTGAAAATCACTTCAAATCTTGTCACTTGGTCCTGTATAAGTACATACTTTATACTATCAAAACGTTTTGGCGTTTCTTTTAAGTTGCTGATTTGGCCATAAGTGTCCATAAGGGCATAAGTCAACATGCCTAACAATAAGAAATCCACAACGCAGGCTTCGTCTAAAACACAGTAAACATCTGCAACACACTTCGCCAATTATATGATATGTGTATATTAGATTAGATTGAGTATATTAAATGGTGCGACTAATTCTATTTACTAACATAATGTCGATGATCATATTGATCATACCAAAAATCGACTTCGACAATTCCAAATGGATGCAAATAAAATATTTATCTAAGTTACATATGAGTTAGTAAGTAACTTCACAACTTAAACAGGTGGTTCCAGAGCAATCTTCTTACCATAAATACCAATAAAACTTCGTATATATTTTTTAAAGCCAAAAATAAGAAAATCAACCAGCTCATACCTTTATGTATAGACAACGTAATCTTAAAACAATCAAACGAGGAAAAATATCTGGGCTTAATATTAGACAGCGGTCTGACGTGGAAATCACATATCAAAAAAATCAAATCAAAACTAACATCTTTGTTAGTTTCAATACGGGGCATAGTAAAATGTCTCCCGCGTAAGGTTCGTTTTGACCTTAGTTAAATCTCACTTAGACTATCTCGTCGAGATATGGGGCAGCGCGGCACAAACGAATTAAAAAGAGATTCAAACAACACAAAATAAATAAATTAAGGTTCTGCTCCATTATGACTTTTTAACTTCAACCAAAAAAATTTATGCGGAAACTAAATTTATGAGTCTTAACCAATTATACTATTTTAATATAATGTATCTTAATTCGAAAAATCGTAAATAAACAAAATACAATGTCAAACAACATTTACAACTAATAGACAGAAAGGACGTCGAGTTCTTCGAAACGCAGACAATTTATATGTACCTACCTTTCCCCCGAACGAAGAGCTACGGTAATAAAAACATTACATTCGAAGGAGCACGGTTATACAATAATTTACCTAAAAATATAAAAGAGGCTGACTCCTTCAGTAATTTTAAAAACCTGGTTCTCTATTGTATGGGCAAAAATAATTTCCCAGTGTCACTTCCCAAAAAAAAAATCCCAAATATTAATTTGGCAAAAAATCACTAGTCAAATTATTATTTCGCATTTTATCACTTGGCATTATCTCCTATGGCAAAATATTACTTCGCAAATTATTGTTTGGCAAAGTTTTATATAGTCAAGTTTCATTTAGTCAAACATATTATTTGGCATAACATTCGTTTTCCAAATTATTGCATGGCATACGATTTATATCCTAATTGTGTAGTGCATACCAAGTATATTGGCAATTATTATAACCTAACCTAACCGCCAGCGTGTCGACGTCACCCCGCTTCGCGGCGTGCCTATTTCCGCTCTAAGGGACACAAGTAAACCCTAACCTGACCTACTTATAATTTTATTTCTCAAATTATTGTGTCTATTTTTGCCGTTGATGAAAGATGGCCGTTATTAAGTTAAAAAAAAACACGGTTTGTTAAACTTGTCTTATATCAAAATGTGTATTGATAAAATATAAATTAAAGTATGTTATGTTTTGCATTTCTTTGTCTTTTCGTTTTAGTTTGTAATAAAAATAAAATATTTGCCAAAGTTATGCTATGTGAAGTGTGCGAAATTAAAATTTGAGCAAATGTTTTGTTTGGAAAACAATATTAGCCCAAACAAAGTGTTTGCTAAATAAACTTTTGTCTTAATAACATTTGACAAAGCGAAATGATGCCAGATGATATTTTGACCAAATGAACAATTTGCGAAACAAAAATGTGCTATTTGTTCGTTTGGGAAATGAAACTACTGTCATAAGTTTTGTGGGAAGTGAAATTTGGCGAAAAATATTTTTCCGAAATGGCAGGACCCCGATGCATTGTGCGAGCGACGCTTGCGTGTATTTCTTTACTTAACAACATTCTACCCGTTATGCTATTTTTATTAGTGCAATATTTACCTAGTTTTGTATTTGTTGTACCATATAATTATTTTAGTTTTGTTCACTTTTTTACTATTGTTTGTTACACATGTACACGCTCACGGGCGTAACGCACAATTTATGCATGCCAATAATTGTATTCTCAATAAGTGAAATGTATATTTCTTTGAGAATAATAAATAAATCTTTAACCGCAAGTAAAAAGCGCAGACATACGAACATGTTACGTCTTACCAATTTCCGACAGAAGTTTCAAGTTACAATGACATGTAATATCACTGCGCTGTACCATGTAAGTAATGGTTCTTTGTAAAACGATTCGAGATTGTCACTTGATTGCTGAAATAATTATAAATTGAAATCGGTTCTTGGAAGTTAGGTTCTTGTTTGCTTTCATCGAAATATTAAAGTTCATTTTCATTTAACGTTGAATGATGGTTCATATCTATCGTTTTCGGTGAAGGAAAACATCGTGAGGAAACCGGTCTAATCCCAATAGGGTCCAGTTTCCCCTCAAGGTTGGAAAATCAGATGGTAGTCGCTTTCGTAAAACTAGTGCCTATGCTAAATCTTGGGATTAGGTGCCAAAGCGGACCCCGAGTTCTTTTAGGAATAAACGCTGGCAGCATGATTCATATGTCTTATAAAAGTTCAACTTTTAAACTCAATCTATTTTTTTACCTCAACCGTGGCAAATAAGTATACGGAGTGCCTGACAGTAAGCAGCGCTCATAGCCTATGGACGCTTGAGACTTTCCACTTTAAATACAAGAACTGCCGACAGAATTCCTGAAGGCTTTGAAATTAATATCGCTGAAAAATATACGGAAGGTACGCAAGTTAGGAATTTACTGTAAGATGGGCTGAACTCGCTTTCGGTCTAAGGACTCTTCCTTAGACCGAAAGCGAGTTCAGCCCAATACTACATAATTCAGATATCACCATTGGACCTTTCCCCCAAATAGGTCACAGGGCAAGTCAATGTGAATCATATCTCTCATTCCAATCGTCTTTCAATGATTCTTTCGCTCGTTTTGACATCTTTTTCGGCGTCTGTTGAAGCCAGCATCCGAAACGCGTTGGGATATATTGGAATATGAAATGTGGTTCAGAATTGACCTCCCGGCATGGCACAGGCTGATAAGTGTACAGTGAACATCCGTTTGAGCTTTTGAGCCAAAAGGACGTAACTTGTACTAAGCCTCTGTCAGATCGACCTTTTTAGGAAAGTGCGTGTACCTCTAAACATAAAAACTTCATTTTCATAAAGCGAGGGACAGAAGTTATAAAAGCGGGATTGCTTTGTTTTTTTGTAACATTTTTAGAGTTCTGTTTTAATCGCTTGGAGCGGTTGTTTCGAAGGTCTTTTAGGTTATCGTGGGGATAAAGGCAGCCCTTTTTTCCAACTTTCGTAGGGAGGAATATTTCGGATTTGTGAAATGTGAGTGAGTGTGTCAACATATTGTTATCCTACACAAATTGTAGTTCAAATACCTACTTAAATTTTTGTAATATGTATTTAAAACGTACTCAATCCAATGCGAACTTGTGTGAAGACTACACTACATTTACTCAATGGGTAACGTAAACGTCATTTTATTATAATAATGTCATCGTTAGATCGTGAACACCGTCAGTTTATAATCTTACTTGCGATATTATAAACTCTCGAAAAATTGTGAACTGTCAAAACCGTTCACAATTTAACGCGCATAATTTTTCGTCTGGCAGACCCAGGACAAGATGAAAGGATGAAGTGTTAAGAGACATAAGACAGGGCAAGTTATCCGAAACTGATGTCGAGGACAGAGCGAAGTGGAGAAGTAAGACGAGAAAAGCTGACCCGACCACCAGTGGGATAAAGCTAGGAAGAGAGAGATATCATCGTACTGATACGATGGCACTGATGCATCGGCTGACCGAAGGACATCCACTGGTGGACATGGGCTATTATTCATAACCGTCGAAATAATTTCCTGTGTACATCAATGGTGGTATGAGCGCCACATTGTCGTGTTTTTGTTAAATCATTTCACAGGTACATAAATCATGATTGAACCGAGTCGTTTAAAATTTAAAGTCCATTTCATTTCATGAAAATATCAGCCAACCGCCTCTGGGCTTCCACTTGATTAAGGTCGTGAAAACATTGTCCATTTGGGGATTAAAAGATACTGTAAATAGATCCGAGTTACGGTAACACTTCGGTATTTTTTTGTGAAACGTTTGATTACTTTTTATTCAATTATATTTTATTGCTTTTTACATTTTAAGTAAATATCCCCATGTATGACACATGAATGCCAATAGTTGACATATTAACACTTTCACTGCCAGGAACATAGGCACAGGAATGTGTTAAAAGACTACATAACATGGTTCTAGCGCGAAATTTACTTACCTACATTTCACGGGTTGCATTGCATTGAACCTTTTCAGTTACCTCATATAAATACATTATATACAATTTTTACCGAGCGGCCATATTTCGGCGCAGTTTAATTCAAGTGTCCGGGTTCCACCTGACTCTGTAATATTGAGCAAGTAAATCATCCCGGCTCGTGACCTTTAGGAAAAATTGTTGAAACTGCTGCCCGACCCTGCCACAACTAGAGTAGTTAATGCAGTACTGAACGAAGATCAAACACATTGAATAAAAGTCATTCTCAAGCAAATAAATAGTTCTATTTTTGTGATGTTGATAAGGCGCTATTTCCGCAACGACGCAGTTGTAAATAGTTCTTAATGACATTGTCAGTGTTGCTTGAGAACGACACACATAATTCTAACTGTTTTGATCACTGTTCAGTAGGTAACAAACTAGTAAGGTTTAAGAAACTTAAAAACTGTGGTTAAACACTTCATTCGTTTCGTAGAATAATACACTCAGAGGCAATGAAAACGGGTCACTTTCCATGGATTACTTTACAAAGTGACCCGTTTTCATTGCCTCTGAGTGTAATTCCCAATGTGAACTATGAAGGTACGCTACCTCAGAGGCAATGAAAACGGGTCACTTTGTAAAGTAATCCATGGCAAGTGACCCGTTTTCATTGCCTCTGAGTGTAGATTGCGGGCTGGACGTATTAAAGAAGCAGGCCGGAAATACTAGTATGTGTAAATCGTATCTCGCCTGAGGAGTTTACGCATAAGAATCAAACGTTTTGGAAAAGGGAATGTGCATATAAAAGCTAGATTGAAAATCTGAAACGCATTCAATTTAAGAGGCATCGGCAGTGACAACAACTTTGTACCATTTGGCGTCGAGACCCTCGGTCAGTGGGGTCCAAGTGCGCAAAAGTTATTACGTCTGGTTGACGTAACTGGTGACCGAAGAGCTGGCGGCTTTCTCGCGCAACGCATCAGCATTGCAATTCAGCGAGGAAATGCCGCCAGTATCCTCGGTACAATGCCGCGAGGGCCTTATTTAGATTTAACTTCGTTTTAATTTAATTTAGATGATGTTAGTTATCATCTTGTATATACTTTAGAAAATAAATATTATTAAAGCTAGATTCATAGTTCGCTAATACAAGTTGAAGATATTGTTGCTTATGTTAACTCATTTCGCCAAAAGTTAACTGACAGAGATTCGCCTTTTAATACTTATTATTTTTAGTCACTTTTACTGTTGCAGAATACAAGTGAGGGTACTGTTTACGGTCATATTATATAAACTGTTGCTGCATAGTTCGCGTATCCCTAGAATACAAAGTCGACCCAGATGTCACTGTGTCGTGCGTAGATAGGATCTTGATTATTTCATCGGAATTACACCAAGATAACAACGGTTCAGGATGCCGAGCTGAGATTAGGAGGTGAAGGTGAGTCATAGAATCTTCCTTCTTTAGTTATTGAAGCGCTCATAGCCTGGCGGCGCCTGCGAGTCGGAAACGATAACGCAGGTTAAGCAAAGATGGCAGCGGTCAGTCTTTGGATGGGTGACCGCCTGATGTTTGAGTGTTTAACATAAATGAGCGCTTCCGTGCTTTGGAAGGCACGCTAAGCAGTTGATCCCGGCTGCTGTCTATGACAGTAGTCGATAAGCCGAGTTAGAGGCCTTCGGTCGGCTTAAGAACTTCTGACAGTCGAGTTGCCCACTCACTTGACAAAGGGGGGACAACTGTTACTTGCGTCCGCAGGAGCTACCTACCACAACCCTGCACGTGTCCCCTGGGTGGTACTAAAGAGTGTCAAACTTTAAAAAGGCCAAAATAATGTATGCCATACGATTAAATAAATTCCCAAACTGAAACTAAAGCCATGATGATTAAACATTCTTTTTTAACTCCGACCGTGGCAAGCATACGGCTCGCCTGTTGGTAAGCGGTTACCGTAGCCAATGGACGCTTGCAACTCTAGGGAACTTGCATGCATGTTGCCGACCGTTTAAAAATTTGTACACACCTTTCTTGAAGAACCACATGCTGTAGTAGTGTAGACCCTCGGGAAAACCGCCGCAGAGTTCATTCCACAGCCGGATAATTTATTCTGAAACCGCACCGTGCGTGACCATTTAGGTTGCAAGGTGTGCCATTTATTTCATTATTGAATGGGATTGCGGTTACCCTTCGTCTAACCTGATGGAAAATTAAGACAAAATGTAAGTAGCAGACAAGTTTATTTTTCATTCGTTTGAATTGGTATGTATATTAAGCCTGAATTTGATTATTTTTATTATTCATTTTGAAATAATAATTGGTGGGCGTAATTGAGAAATCATTCAATACATTTTTGGCTTATTCTTGTCTGCTTGCTTACGTCTAATAGTTCAAAAGATCAAAGTAAATAAAGTAATTGAAGTGAAATTATTTCAATTCCTTTAAATATTCAATTTTGGACTGTTGTAGTTTAGATTGAATCTTTTGATTTGCAGACGCAATTTAAATTGAAAACGTTTACCGGAAAAGGTCTTCATTTTATCATTTCTTTAAAGTTGAGGACTTAATAGGCTGTTTTAATAATTATTATATGGTTTAGTTCGCGTACTACTTGTCACTATGGTCGACATGTTCCAATTCAATATAATTTATTTCCCATATAAAAGATACACTTACCTATGTCCGTAAGTAGATAAATTGTTTCTTATCACTAGAAATTATGACTTAATAATGCTAATTAGTACCTTATACAGTCTTTCCAAACATCCTTTTCTGTTAAATAATCCTTTACTCTATAATAGGATAGGATGTCTGAGTCAATAAATCTTTAACCATTTTTTAAAATTGAAAGTCTGGTAGGTCTGTAATGTCAAATGTGACTGGGAAGTTTGTTGTTTCTGGGAAAAATGTATTGACTTGTCCAGTAAATGCTTTTCTAGCTTTTGATAATCGCAACCGATGCACTGCGAGGTCTGCGAGTTTGTTTTTATTTCTGGTATTCCTGCAGAACGAATATGCTGTCGACATTAGCAGAACTACCCCACACTAGGATTCCGTAAGACATAAGACAATGGAAATAGCTGTAATATACTAATTTATATCTGCTCTGCTTTCGAATCCCTCAGGGGTTATTCTTGTCGCACAAATAATATGACCACGTTACTTCCGTGAGATGCTTACATTTACAACTTTAGTGTATTCTTCACATAAATATGTGTATAAACGCCGGGGTAAATTATTTACCGGACTGCCTCAGAAGAAGGGTAATGTGTTTCGAGCGTATGTATGTGGACATGAAAATTATATTTCAAGGGCTACAGTGTAAACGGCTTGATGGATTTTGACATCGATTGTGAGCTTCACGCTTCTGTAATATATGTACCTATTGTGGGTAGATCTAAAGTTACTATATTATAGAATAGGGTAGGCATGTATCTTGGACAAATCAGTCTTCGATTAGACCTCCAACTGATAGTATCTGCGTGTGTTATTCAGACTACCTAGACTTCCTACACTTCCATATTCCTGGATTTTATAGCTTCATTTCGCTCCAGCTCTTCTTTGTGCCTTTCGTTTCTGCAATGATCGTTTGCCGCCAGGTCTGCTTAGGACGGCACCTTTGCGCTTGCCTTGGGAATTCCACTCCAAGACTTGCCTCGGTATATGATCAGAAGGGACGCCCTTCGGAGTGTGTGGCCAATCCAGTTCCATTTGCTGGTCGATCGGAGTCTCATTGCAGCATTCCCAGAGATTGGCGTCGGATATCTTCTCGGGCAGTTGTGTGAGTGACACCACTACATAGTATAAAACAAAGTCGGTTCCCGCTGTCTGTCCCTATGTATGCTTAGATCTTTAAAACTACGCAACGGATTTTGAAATGGTTCTTTTAAATAGATAGAGTGTTTCAAGAGGAAGGTTTATTTGTATAATATAGTACCCATGCGAAGCCGGGGCGGGTCGCTAGTAAGCTATATTTGAAAAAACACTTGGGCTCTTTGAAAAAATCTTTCGTTAGGCAACTATGATTGACCTAATCTGCAAGGAATATCGCCCCCGCAAACTCCAGTACAAATGAACGTTCATTAGTACGCACGCCGTGCATGCAATCATTTATCGCCACGTAAGTGATTGCAGCTAACTTGCAAAGTGCCACGCTTTGTGCTTGCCACCGTCCTAAGCCAAAAAGCGGTATTTCACTTCGTAACGTTTGGGAATACGTCCTTTTAGCTAAACTCGGCTGTATACGTCGTTGCTAGTCATTAGTTTTCTATTTGGCTGTTGAACTTGTGACGAAATTATTGATTGCGTTTAAGTTGGCGGTGAGTATGCTTTCTTTTATTCAGGTTCGTGAAGAGGTACTAATTATTTCCTGTTTTTACGCGGAATATAGTTTTGTTCGATTTTAAGCTTATTTTGTTGTTCATAGTTCTGTATCCAACAGAATAAAGTCATCATCATCTTATCAGCCAAAAGACTTCTATTGCTAGACATAGGTCTCCTCCAAAGAGTGCCACAATGACTGCTCCTGCGCCACCCGCATGCAGCCCACTCACTGCTGCGCCTTCCTGTAGGTACGGGGTCACCACTCGAGAAACTTTCCGCCTCAACGGCCATCGGTTCCTCGTGCAATGCAGTAAAATAGAATAGAATATTTCTCTGGAACAAGCAACAAGCATCATCACATAAGGCTTAAATCTAGAAAAGGAATCTAGTGTTGCCTTAAAAAGGCGTTCTTTCAGCATAAGTCGAGAAACGAAGGAATATGGATTTATGTAAATGGTGATTTGAGAAACACTTAAGTACGGATGGCGGATTTTGTGAAGGAACAGCTTAATTTGATTGACCATGACTATCAGCGCCCGCCTTCTAAACGAAGTTTCTAGCTGAAGATTCAAACTCAACTCTCCACCATATTATGTACTCATCCCAAACCTTCGACATCATACACAGAGAACTATAATTACATTATCATCAAACATAATGTAATGGTAGCTGACACATAGGCAAAATTAATTAAACACATATTGAATATCAATTATTGTCACGCCTGATTATTCAATTGGGTTGATAAAACAACTCAACGACTATTGCTTTGGATTGTTCTAGGCATTACATCATAAGCGTTTCGTTGTACATATTTGCAATTCTAAAGAAACGCTATTTTTACAAAAATAATTCACCGCATTGGTTATTTTCTAATTTTTCACAGTTCTCGTTTTTAGGGAAAGGAATAAACGGAACCCTTATAGGATCACTCTGTTGTCCGTCTGTCTGTCTGTCAAGACCGATCTTGGGATTGCGTGGAGTTATCGAGTTGAAATTACAGTAATAATCAGGTCTACAGTCCCTTGAAGCTGTGAAAAAATCAGACTTCTAAGTTAACGTATAAAATAGATATACTTCTAGTGAAAGTGTGAGACGGTTGTGTGACAAAAAGAGGACTGTGACGAATAAATAATGTGGGGAATTGCATTTGTGCAGAATTAGGTAATTTTCTCATGTTCAAATTTATAATGTAGTGTTGCTATATTGATGTATCGGCCAAGAGCAGAAAATATATCAAAAGAATAATAACGATTTAATAAAATAAATTGCACAACTACTATGATGTCTACAAAAAAATATTTCACGACTAAAACAGCAATTTACGTGATGACAACGGTTAGTACGAACATAATGCTGTGACGTCATAATACTATGTGCTCTTTCCGCCTTTGACCCTCTTTTTGTCTTTTTATTACGTGATCTAATTGTAGCTAGCTAGTCACATACAAACTGATAGACTCAGAAAACTGGTTCGAATATCACCGTAAAAAAAAGACAAGTAGCCATTTGCGCGTAGCAAGAAACACTTTTGTGTAATGCCTATTATAACACCTTGTGTTACAATCAATTGATTAAACTATGATACAGCACATACGACTTATTTACAACATCCCGCCATTCAATTAAATAATTCAAACACCTAAAACAAAGAAACCACATCTAAATTCGATGTTCTCATTAAATTAATAATATTGCGATTAAAAATCGCAACGTGGAGATATTTAGAACTCATTACGCATGATAAATGGGTATTTAGCCCTGGTAAAACAAAATGGCGGCGTGTATTAGAAGAAGGCAATGCTTTAAGAGGGGGCGCTCCGCGAAATCGGGGTTCTTAGATTGAATATTTACCTATGGCAAACTAAAGCGAATGCCAGGAAAAAGAACATACCAAAACTACATCATATTTGCAATTGAATCGTCTGAACAAAACCATACAAAACCAAAATTGCCTCGATAGAAAAGAACCGCCAAAACATGTCTTATTTTTACTCAATTTCAATAGTGTGAGGTTCCCGTGCATATAAATTAAGTAAAAGTTGAGTGTATAATAGCTTTTCACATTACCTAATGAAAGTACTAGCGGGGTATTTTTATGTAGTCCCTTTTCAGACTTATTGAGGTGAAACTTATTTGGCGTATAGGCCTTTTTTATTTAGCGCGATACCCTTTCTCCCGTCGCGTGTTTCGTGCGGTTCTGTATATCTTTTGTTGCCGTTCGCGGGCGGAGTCAGTCGTAATCGCTCCGCTGAGACGAGAGGACTACGTTCTGTGCTCTCACGACAGCACGATGAACATAATTATTTCAATAATATTGTGACCCAGTATATTCGTCCAGTGAATGAACGTATCATTACATTCGAGTAGATATTTTGCTACATTTTGAAATAATATATTTAAAAGTCGACCTTAACATATAGATCTTAAAGTTCAAAATACAACTATAAGATTACGCAGCGATCGGCGGGTGACCGGCTTCTTAGAATAATTTGTGCAGTACATGCAAAACTAGACGAACATTTTTCTGTCGATCGTGTATTTACTTTATGAAAGATTATCACTATCACTACATAGTATAAAACAAAGTCGCTTCCCGCTGTCTGTCCCTATGTATGCTTAGATCTTTAAAACTACGCAACGGATTTTGATGCGGTTTTTTTTAATAGATAGAGTGATTCAAGAAGAAGGTTTATATGTATAATATAGTATCCGTGCGAAGCCGGAGCGGATCGCTAGTTGAGAATAAATCCGGTTAAGTTCAAAATCGATGTCTGAGAGGTCTAAATACGAATTCATAGTCAGAAATATTTCAAAAAGTGGTCGCATTATTTAAAAATTTTGAAACATTCGTTGTAAATTAATATGCGCGTTTTTTTAAAGAACAACATACATTGGCAGGCTTCTCGAGGGTGAAGATTCTAGAAATGATGTCCATTTTGAATTCCAAGATGGCGGACATTGCTTTTCGAATTTAAACTTTCGTGAGACGTGTTGAAACAGTACTAATAATTACACGGTTCAACTCACGTATTAAATGTCACTACGGGCGACATGTTTCGAACTCTTCGGGAATTCTTCTTAAGGATGAGTGTTTTCGCGGCGGTGTCGCTTGAATCTTGTCGTGATTCAAGCGACACCGCCGCGAAAACACTCATCCTGAAGAAGAACTTCCGAAGAGTTCGGAACATGTCGCCCGTAGTGACATTATTGACATTGTTTTTCTTTAAAGTCATCACGGGTGTCGCTTTTAGGGTTATCGAGAGTGCAGATTCCAACAATTATTGCCTGCGAACTTGGACATTTTGATATTAAAAAAGTGAACATAATTATGCACTTTTTCTTTAATATGTTCAAAATTGATAACTAAAGGGCCAAAGCGTCTCCATTGTCTCCAAGTACGAATCCGAGATCAGAATTGAAAAATTTGGCCGCCACACAGTAGTGGCCTGAAAATCTGACTTTCATAGACATGATCGAAGTTTTCATAATATATTATAGTTTTTTTTAATGCTACTAATAAATTCACGTATTAAATGACGCGACAGGCGACATGTTTCGAACTCTTCGGGAGTTCTTCTTCAGGATTAGTGTTTTAGATGTTTGTTTTGAAGAAGAACTCCCGAAAAGTTCGAAACATGTCGCCTGTTGTGACATTTAATGCGTGAATTTAACCGTGGATTTATTAGTAGTATTTTAGACATGTCTCAAAAAAGTTTAAATTCGATTATAGCTTTTTTTTGCTTTAGGCTTTTACTACCCATTATTATGCTAGCTCACAACCCTTACGTGATTTAGTAAAAAAACGGAAGGCCATATTTCAGTTATAGCTCCGGTGGTTTTTTAAGCAACAAAATGTAGGTAGTGGTATTCCTTGGGTAATTAAAGTAATTTGTACTCTATAAAGTGAGTGTTTTCGCGGCGGTGTCGCTTGAATCTTGTCGTGATTCAAGCGACACCGCCGCGAAAACACTCAATCCTGAATAAGAACTCCCGAAGAGTTCGAAACATGTCGCCCGTAGTGACGTTTAATAGGTACGTGGGTGAACCGTGTAATTATTGTCATTTTTTTTCTTTAAAGTCATCGCGGGTGACGCTTTTAGATTCCAACAATAGGGGCGTAGACACTAAATAAAATAATGTGATATTTTCTCGAAGAAGGATAAAAATATTTGTCAAATGGAGAAAAAATCAACGCAAAAGGTTAAATAATCACGAAGTTATGTGTCCAAAGTTTTAAGAAGGGATGTGTTCTGTCCCTTTTTCGCAAAACGCAACTTCATATGAAACGATGACGCTGGAAGAATGTGACGTCACAGAAGACGGCAACGTGCCGCGCGCATCGTGGTCGGCGACGCCGTCGACGCGGCCTGCCGGCAGCATCCTGTAATGTGACGTCACACACCGTTTGCGTTTTCTCTCTCTAACAAGCAATATTAAAACGGTTGTAGCTTCGTAATTCTTTGAGATATCTGAATGGGATTTTCATCACTATGCATATTTTTTTGCCTTCTTTCTTTTGGAGTAATAATAATTTTCGAGTCTGCACCCGAATTATTGCCTGCGAAGTTGGACATTTTTATATTAAAAAAAGTGAACACAATTTTGCAGTTTTTCTTTAATACGAGTATGTTCAAAATTGATAACTAAAGGGCCAAAGCGTCTCCAAGTACGAATCCGAGATCAGACCCCGTATCATGGTCGGCCTTATCACTCGATAAGTGACAAGATAGGGGCATCGTCTCGTTCTATCAAACGGTGTCAGCCAGTGACGGACGCTCTATCCTGTCACTTATCGCGTGATAAGGCCGACCATGACACGGGGTCAGAATTGAAAAATTTGGCCGCCACACAGTGGCCTGAAAATCTGGCTTTCATAAACATGATCGAAGTTTTCATAATAAATTACAGTTTTTTTTTAATGCTACTAATAAATTCACGTATTAAATGACGCGACAGGCGACATGTTTCGAACTCTTCGGGAGTTCTTCTTCAGGATTAGTGTTTTCGATGTGTTTTGAAGAAGAACTCCCGAAGAGTTCGAAACATGTCGCCTGCCGTGACATTTACGTTAATTTTTTAACCGTGGATTTATTAGTAGTATTTTAGATGTCTCACAAAAGTTTAAATTCGATTATAGCTGTTTTTTTGCTTTAGCCTTTTACGAGACATTATTATGCTAAATTACAACCCTTACGTGATTTAGTAAAAAAACGGAAGGTCATAATATTTCAGTTATAGCTTTCGAAACTGACTTAGCCACTAGCGAAAATTATATCTTCAAATATAGGTACTTACAGATTTTGTCTTTCTTTCCACTTATTATAATTATCTATAGGTATTCATCATGTTTCATCTGACTGTCGGGGCATATACTATGCGAGAAGGAGCGGGGCAGCAATAGACGCATCAGCGCGGCAGGTACGGGGCGCGCGGGTGATTTCTGATTTTTCCCTGGCGATACGCCCCCTCTTAAGACTTTCTGATTGTATATAAGTCAGGCCTGGTATAGTTCAATAAGTCGCATTATATTTATACTGCCGATGCATCATGCGAGGACGAACGCATTAAAATATTTGCGCGACACATTTAGCCGTGCTAAGTTAAAATGCCGTATGATACTATGCAGCGTACATGGTTCATACGTCCTTTGATTTAGCAGGGTAGCATAACTCATCACGAGATCAGGACCGATTTCTTGGAAGGACAAGTCTGGCTTACCAATGAAGCTGGGATTGGATTAATTATGCTGAAGAATTATTGTTAGTGTCGCCTTAGTGTATTCGTTTCTTCCTTTTATAGGGGCTAAAGTATCGGACCTATAAGAAACTTTCAAAATGTAAGCTATTAAATTGTTAACATCTTTCCTCTAACGAACGTAGAAGAAACTATCATCAAATCGTTATCATATGAGTCGAAATACGTCCACTGCTGGACATAGGCCTCCCCCAAAGAGTGCCACAATGACCGATCCTGCGCCACCCGCATCTAGCGGACTCCCGCGAGATTTACCAGGCCATACAACCTTGTGGACGCTGCGCCTGCTGGTAGGTAATCCCTAGAACAAACTAGATCGATAATAAATAAACTAGATAAGATTTATGAATTCACAAAGACCAGTTACAGTCGGCGATTTCTTGTCGCGCTGCAAACGCGAGACAGTATCACAGCATGGTTATCACAGGACGGCGCGCGAGCTGTGTCGCTGTGAGATAGACGTCCTTCTCTTTCTTATTAGAATACTTAAAAAGAGACGGACAGGCGGATGAAGTCACGGGCAAAAGGTAGTAATTACATACTTAGAATACTCGAAATTATTTGAGTTGGCCGAATTTCATCAAAGTAGTCCATTTAAAAAGCAACTCTACGATCTGAGGTAGAAGGCTCCAATTCCCATGTAAGTTTTATTAAAAGTCGGTCACATGAAATAGTCTCAACTATACATTTTCCACGTCTACACGGCAGACGTGCAATCGATGCAAATCGATTAATTTTGAGAGCACGTGTGTCCATTCATCGCTTGACACGTTTCTTCGCGGATAGAAAAGAATTAAATGCATAATGAGATCGCGTACAGTAGGCTACACAACACTACATAATAAATAGTATGTACCTTTGTACCTACTTAGGGACAGTCGCCATCAGATATATCGAAGCAGCCAAAGTGCTCACAAATATCTCTAAAGTTTAGAGATCGTATTTAATATCTTGTTTTACTAATTATTTATCACGTGTCAAAACATATTTTGAAAAGAGAAGGACTGTCCACATTTTGAATTTTCACTGTTCTTTCGAATAAAATATTGGTGATTTATGAACGTTTGACATTCCGAGGCAAAGAGCAAATCACCTTTGAGACCTAGAGGACCTTTAGAGTCTAAACTAGCTACCTAAATGAGAAGAATAATTTTAAAGTAAAAAACTACTTCCCACTCTGCGTCATGCCCAATCCAAAGGTCCCCAAAATGCTTGCGGCATTGCGTAGTTTTACAGCAATGGACACCAGTTGGACGAGCCATAACCCAGAGCGGGGATCATATACTTAATCTTAAAATATCAAAGGACAACATACATTTTTTTTCAGATTTATCTAGCAGCCCATATAAGAGCGTGAGCGCTTTAAAACATCATCATCATCTGGTATAGCTACTCCCCTTAAGAGGAAACAAGAAGGTCGAAACAATTAAGAAATAGGTATTTGTAAAATGTATTGCTGTCGCGCCAACCTCAAGCCTCCCCCCGCAGAGCGCGATAGAGACAACTGCAGCTTGGACCGAAAATACCTATTAAAAGAACATAAAATCAACGTTTCACGGTAGTAACCTACCCTGATATCTTCTCCAAAACTTGACCAATTTAACTATTTGTTTTACTTAAATCAAAGAAAGGCTTTGGTCGTGTTCCTTTTTTTAAATAATCTAGTCAAAATTGTTTTCTGGAAGTTTGAACACAACGGAAAATCTGGCATTTTTTTTTAGGTTTTTGAAGGTTAATATCTCTTTAAAGAATAAATTTATGAAAAAAAGGAAAACATAGGAACATGTCAATAGAAGCCATACATTTCGACGCTTATCTAAAACAAGTCGGTATCGCGAAATAATCCGTTTTGCTACTAAGTATAAGACTAGACGCAGAACACGTTAAAGTTTATCGTGACTAAGACTCACGTGTTCTAATTCAAAAAATTGCCACCGTGGCAGCATTGTGCCGTTATGCCACTGGTGGGGTGTCGACGTAATTTTATCTGGAAGACCGTCCGTAGGCCAGATGAGCCATAGCGATCGACGCCGTCACCACGTTTTTTTGTTGACTACCGGCACATCCCCAAATAATTCGTTAAAACACATCAATTTGTTTGTACAACAGCGGCATTACGCGAAATAGCTCAGTGGAACACTAGCGAATTTTTGTGCAATATAGGATTATTCATGGATGGGACACTTTCCGTTAAACAGTAAGTACCGATGTTTTGACTTAACAACAAATAAACGAGTATTCACGAAAATAATGAAAGTTGGCTTGTTCATGTAAGCAAAATAAGCCCCTATACTACATAAGACTTACTTAATTATTGGTATACTATACGAATTTGGACTATGTTCATCATAAATATGCATTAAGTTTCTTGATTCAAAACGAGAAAAGCCACTATAAATAGATAAGCAGCACGATGATAAACTTATTTAGATGTTATATGTATTGCAAAAAAGGTATCTATGTATTCATATCAATTAAAATAATAATATACAACACAAGCCTTATTGAACTTAACTATGGGCCTAGTTCGAAATGTGTATGATATTATTAACCTCTAATATTTATTCATTTTGTAATATCAAATAAGACAAGTATAAGATACATACCTACTACATGCTACATGTACATGGTGACTTCAATTACTCGTGTGCGTCTCTTTTTTGTATAAAAAGTGGTATAATAACAATAATTATTATATTTTTATTATGGACACTATTTAAGGGTTTGTCCTGCCTCACTTTCGTGGATGAATTTGTGTCAAAGAATCTGTAACTCTTTCAGTTGACTATATTATACTTTGGTTATAGAAATGAACTGGAAAAAATATCCGAAATCTGCTTTGGTTTTGTTGCGGGTAGCCTCATTTCTGATGCGATCGCGCAGAGAAACTCCCAGCATAGCCCTCTCCATTGCCCTTTGGGTGACCCCGAGAGCTTTCAGCTGGAACTCCAAAACCGTTTCCATTGCCTAGGTTTTGTGGAACCTGTTCGTGCCACTGGGTCTATGTTCTTCGAGGCCTAGCGGGCCAACAGAACTAAAAGGCTCTCTAGCTCCACTCAGAAGCTCATGAAGGGAAGGAGTCAAATGATTCTGAAGTCTTCAAACGATGCGACTTTATACCGGCAGCTAAATAAACAGAATCTCCAAGTCCCTTACCCGCGATCTGCGCCAATTCACTACGAACCGTATTAAGAGGCCATCGAGAGAAATAAGGGCTCTAATGTGTTCGCAAGAGATCTCGATCGAGTCTATTGGGCAGAGCCAGCTCGCAAGGTAAAAGACTGAGGACTGGAGAGTCGTTTTTTCCAAACCTGAGCTTTTGAGTGAGTGCGTTTCTACACGTCATACATATCGTATACACGTCAACTCGCAGACCCGAAGTTGGTCTGGCAAAAGACCCTAGCTAGACCAACCCGACACTTTACCGACGACATCCCGGACATCAGCCTGTCCGAGATTAGAATGGTTCTGAAACAGCTTAAGAACAGCAAGGCACAAGGTGAAGACGGAATTACAGCCAAACTCATGACGGCGGGTAGAAAACCGAACCTTACGACCCCTCAGAAGTTGTTCGACACCGTCCTACTGGAAGGGAGAACGCCAAAGGCGTGGAACAGAGGTTAGGGGTGCTGTTGTTCAAAAAGGGGAACAAAACCCTGCTGAAGAATTACCGACCCATCTCACTTCTGAGCCATGTTTACAAGCTGTTTTCAAGAGTCATTACAAATCGCCTCGCATGCAGGCTTAGTGACTTCCAGCCTCCCGAAAAAGCCGGTTTTCGAAGAGGTTTTAGTACCGTAGACCACATTCATACGCTCCGCCAGGTTATACAGAAGACTGGAAAGTAAAACTTGCCTCTCTGCTTAGCGTTCGTGGAGAAAGCTTTCGATTCGATCGAAACCTGGGCTGTACTACAGTCTCTCCAGCGGTGAAAAGAAGACTGCCATTATATCGAAGTACTGAAGTGTTTGTACGAGAACGTCACTATGTCAGTCCCACTCCAGGATCGGAGCTTGAAAAGTATTCCGCTACAGCGGCGTGTTAGGCAAGTGAATGTTATTTCCCCAAAACTGTACACCGCTGCAATGGAGGACGTTTTCAAGACTCTAGACTGGAGAAGGCTAGGCATCAACATCAACGGCGAGTACATCAATCACCTTTGGTTTGCTGATGGTATAGTAGTCTTGGCTGAGACCATGGAGGACTTGAGTACTATGCTCGATGACCTCAGTAAAGCCTCCGAGCGAGTTGGTCTAAGGATAAACATGGATAAGACAAAAATCATGTCAATCGGACACTTTCAAGAGTTCTTCAGACTTTCAAGTTAGATAGGTCCAACTTTGAGTAAGAGTCCGACTCGGCTGGGCAGCATTCGGGAACCTACGGCACATCTTTTCGTCCAATACTTCGCAATGTCTCAAGACGAGAGTCTTTGACCAGTGTGTGTTGCCACTACGTCACTGTGTGATGACGTAGGACACGGAAACGTAGACGGTTACCTCATAAGAAGGCTCAAAGTCACCCAAAGAGCAATGGAGAGGGCTATGCTGGGAGTTTCTCTGCGCAATCGCATCAGAAATGAGGCTACCGCAGCGCAGCAAAACCAAGGTAACCGATATAGCCCTCCAAATCGCTAAACTTAAGTGGCAATGGGCTGGGCACATTGCACATAGAACCGATGGCCGCCGGATGGCGCATCGTAGAGCCCCCCACGAGGTTCAAAGATTTCAAAGATTCAAAGATTTTTATTTTGCTCGGAATGCAGTTACATAGTTCTTAAAAATACAACATAATCGTCCAGTGCATTCAGCCTGCGTGCAGGCGTGCAAAACATTTTTATGGAGCCTTTAAGTGGACTTTAAGGCTACATAAAACAATATAAAGATAATATATTATTATGTCCATAATAATATATTATCTTTGAATCTTTAAAAAAGAGTTACTAATTTACATCCATACCAAGTGTTGTAAACTAAACTATACCGTTATTGTCTATATAGTTTAAGTATTATTGTGATGTATTTCGTTTAAGGCCATTATTGTCCATATTAAAAAATAATATTTGCGAAACAAAGCAAAATAAGTCAGTATTCTTTTAATATTTTACATATACGTTTGTCATAAAGACAATTAATACACTATTATTCATAAGAAAAAAATATTTTTTTGAATTATTTTCTATTGAGACGTTAGTACACATAAAAACTTATCCGAAGTATATAAATATCGTGTCACAACTCTAAACTGTAGTACATTTTTGAGTTTTTTTTGTGTAGTTTTTTGTTGTTTTCTTTTTATTTTCTTGGGTTTAAATAACTGGATGACAGAGGAAACTGTGACTAAAAGGAGATTTTAAATTGGTTATCTTAATAAAAAAATATAACAATATCTTTTTTGTGTTTTTTTTAAACCTCTGCCCTGAAAAAACACAGTTTTTGAGATACAGAGTTGTTTTAGATAAGCATCGATTTATGGAAAAAAAATACAGCCATTATCCAGGGAGAAAACAGGGGACTACGTTTCTATGGAAAAACGGCCGTTATGTTTCCTCTTAACACATCTATCGACAAGCATAAAGGCAAGTTGATAGTATCATGAACCTGCGCGGCCGAGTGTACGATCGACTTGAACAATTAATGTTGATTTCGATCCCGCTATTTGATTTGTATCAGGCTAACTGTAGTTAGGCCATGGGAATTGCGTCAATTAGATTGTAGCCAGTATTGGAACACGGCATCAGCGGGGCGATGGTAAACAATAAAAGTTGATTAGTTGGTGTGTGGGCCCGAATCTGTTTCACTCACGAGATGTATTTTTCAAATTCAAATTCAAATCATTTATTCCAGGCTTCCACCCATAAGTGTTAGTAATATACAATAAAATCTTAATCTATAGTTAGCGACAAACAATAAATGTTGACTTACTTATCTAAGTGTTGCGAGGACATGGAGCTGTGTCTATCGACGCATGAGCGCGGAGTCCCAGCGGTCCGCGAACACGCTCAGGATCCTGTTGGTGCTGCACTGTACCCGGGCTAGCAGGGACGCGCAACGTTTGCGCATAATGGCCGCGAAACCGTCGGTCCGCGCCTCCGCGAACATACCGGATGCGCTACAGTGCCGTGGCAGACCCATCAGTATCCGGAACGCGTTGTTATATTGGACACGCAAATCGCTATATGTCCGCTGCGTAAAATTGACCCACAAGCCGCACGTGTAAAAGGACTGGCAGAACGCTTTGAATAAGGTTACCTTGACTGGTTGTGAACATCGTGCGAACCTGCGAGCCAAAATATTGCATCGGACGGCCAGCGACCTGCGTTCCCTCTGTACATCACAGTTATCTTTTAAATCATCAGTGACCCAGTGACCCAAGTATTTGAATTGTTGCACCCTGTTTAGGGGCGCACCACAGAGCGAGATACCAGGAGCGTCTGTATAGGTCTTGGACCCTGCCTTAAAGATCATCATCTCGCTTTTCTTGACATTATACTTGAGTCCATGAGCCACCGCATATGCTTCACAGATTGCCACCAGTTTTCTCAAACCGCCAACAGATGGGCTCAGCAGTATTTACCAGTGCAAGTGAAAGTTACACTTTATTAAGAGTCACCAACACGTTCGGCTCAAGCATACTCTCCCTCAATACAAATGTAGTTCGGTTCTCACGGCATACTGGAACAACCCAAAGGCCAAAGGGGAATGGAACGGAGCATGATGAAAATAAGAAAAATACAAAAAATAAACCACTCCCTAATCCGAAAAATAACAAAAGTCACAGACGCACTTAGCCAGGCCCAGAAGCTTAAGTGGAAACGGGCTGGCCATGTCGCCAGGCTACAAGAAGACAGATGGACGCACCGGGTAACAGCATGGAAAGGACCAGCAGAAAAAAGGAAGAAAGGTCGACCTTTAGCCCGATGGTCTGATGATGTAACAAACGTGGCGGGGCCCAACTGGGTCTGGAGGGCCCAAGATAGGAAAAAATGGCAGGCTCTGGAAGAGGCCTTTACCTCAAAATAGGGTTCTGGTGCATAATATTAATTTATTGTATTTAAGTTAGTGCAATTTAAGTTAATTTTCCTTCAATAATCAAATCATGTCAAACCAGAAATAAAAGCCATTTTTATTTTATTTACTGGAACATTAAACTGAATACACAATAGCAATCCGCCATAATTAGTTTGGAAACTAGTTTGTGTTGCTATAAATGATAATAGCAATATAATAAAAAAAAAACAAGCAATTAGAGACTTTGTACGAACAACGTCCTACTCGATCTATAAAAAAAACAGTCAAAGAAACAAATTTCCGATCTAGATATGGCAGAACTCATTCTGTATTTAAAGTTTCTGAATGTTATTCTTGCATATCGTTTTAAAATGATAGCCAAATTACGTTGGACGGAGGATCGATCGTCTATAGATGCGACCCTTTACTAATGTTTTTTTCTAAGAACCAACGACTACCGATTGTTGACAACTGTAAAATAAACTATTCTTGGTAGCAAGAACTCGCGAAATATTTTTATATTTTAAGATGTTTTAATACTTAATACATGAAGATCAAAAACTAACGCTCTTTAACCATAGAAAATCGTGTCGTCATACTTCATGTTCCAATTTTCTACAGACTTCATTCACGTTTCATAAAAAGATGCTGATATTACTCAGATAACAGTCAACATCCCTATTAATATTGTACATTTCTCTATCGGTTTATAGAATATATTTTCGGTCTTTACCGCTGAACCGATTTAGATGTGTAGAAGTAGACGAACGACATGCGATTCCAGAAATCACATCTAAGTGATCAACAATGTATTACAAGTGATGAACAATATACACGATGATTTTTAATCCGTGATCACGAATCGAAAAATATTGATAAACAGCCAAAACGGATTTCAATGGATGAGGTCTAAGCAATTAAATCACTGTTTAGTTAATTAAATTTAATGATAATATTAACACTAATATCCACCGAATGTCTGGTCACCCTACATTCCTTGAAGTTAAGGATACGTCAGACACACATACGTCAAATTTTTGCAAACTAGCGTTAGGGTGACGATGATTTTGAATTATAAAGTAATTCCTTATTCAGTTTTATTCAGAAAAAAAGAACGTTTGTTTTAGGTAACTTCGACTTTATCGTGTTTGGTATCAATTAAAGAATTAGAAAAAAATACTCCTGGCCCCGTATCATGGCCGGCCTTATCACGTGATAAGTGACAAGGTAGAGCGTCCGTCTCTGGTTGACACCGTTCGATATAACGAGACTGACGCTCTATCTTGTCACTTATCGCGTGATAAGGCTGACCATGATACGGGGCCTGATCACGAATTGAAAATCATCGTGTATATTATAAGTGATGAACAATTTAAATATTATGAGGTATATAGTGTTACTCTACACTACAATATAAGTCTAATGAAAAGCATTGTCTGTAAGAAAGCACTTTACACCATTAGTTGATAAATAGACTAAGTAATATTGAATTGTCATCCAAACTATACTATACCCAAAATTTCAGCTCAATCGGATAACGGCAAGTGACAGAAAAATGGATTGCAAATTTTGAAGGACAACTTACATACATATACTTACATATATACGAACAGCCCCCGTATCATGGTCGACCTTATCACGCGATAAGTGACAAGGTAGAGCGTCCGTCTCGTTGTATTGAACGGTGTCAGCCAGTGACGGACGCTCTATCTTGTCACTGATCGTGTGATAAGGCCGTCCATGTTACGGGGTCTGGTCAAGTTACTATAAAGCTTGTAAAAAGAATAAAAATTTGCCGAAAGTTTGAAAATCCTTCACTTGCGGTCAAAATTTGTATGGGCAGGTATATTTACGTCATGTGACAACAATACGAGACATGTGGCATCATTAAGCCTTTTAATCCTAGAGAGAGTAAACCTAAGTCTGTCAGTCCTGAAATGGCCGGAAGTACTTGGCAGGCAGTGCCAAAGGTGGCAATTTCGGCGCTGTTTCAAATTTTGACCGAAAGCGAAGGATTTTTAAACTTTCGGCCAATTTTTTTTCTATTTCTCTTGCTCAGCACAACTTTCTCGACCTGCTGCCATGCATTTTATTATGTTGGCATTAGACGTAGGTGTATTGGGAGCGGGCTTACGAACTATGTATCATTCGCTAGTATACCTACTTAAACACCACCAAATATTACTAGCTAACATCAGTCACATAACTTCCCAAACTTCACTATAAGAATTAATTTCATTGTCTTTTCAACTGCCGTTTATATGTAAATTTTATACCATAGCTTCTATCTTCTGAATTAAACATTTCTACCTTCATTCGAAGTCAAGGTCATAATAGCAATTTATGTATCCTGTAATAAAATATTGGACGAAATACTTGATTTACCACTTTGAACACAGCCACCACTTAAGGTGGTTCGACGACCATACAAAACGTTTTTTGACATTCGCAGGCTAAATGCGTGATATTTTAAGGAACTTATGTAACACACTTTCATAGATTGGCTTTCTATTTGCGCGAAATTCCCCCTTTCCTCGAATAAACTTGTATTAACTAGAATAATATAAGTTTATACAAGTTTATTCTAGGTAATGGGGAATTTCGCGCAAATGGAAAGCCAATTTATGAAAGATAGTTACATAAGTTTCTTAAAATATCACGCCGTTAGCCTGCGAATGTCAAAAGACGTTTTGTATGGTCGTCGAACCACCTTAAGTGGTGGCTGTGTTCAAAGTGGTAAATCAAGTATTTCGTCCAATATTTTATTACAGGATACATAAATTGCTATTATGACAACAACGTTAACCAAAGCTCTTTTGAGGTACCTATTGAATTGAAATAAGTTAGCAGCGACGAAGTATACAGTCTCATCATCATCATCATCATATCAGCCGAAAGACGTCCACTGCTGGACATAGGCCTCCCCCAAAGAGTGCCAAAGTGACCGGTCCTGCGCCACCCGCATCCAGCGGACTCCCGCAACCTTTACCAGGTCAACAGTCCACCTTGTCGGGGGCCTACCCACGCCGCGCCTTCCGGTCCAGCAGCCATCCATTACAATTACGTCGACGGGATGTTAGCATGTTTTTTTTTTTTTCGTTTTGTTGCTCTGTTTGGCCTGCTGAGCGGTCATTTACAGTACAGATATGTTTCGGTATGGCCTTATCTTATGGGCCTCCCAATGGGAAAGAAGAAGTTAGCCTGCTCAAAGTGCGATCGTACCTTTATAAGAAAGATCGGTTACGTAAGCCTCCTGAAAGCGCATCAGAGAGTGAGACAGCAACACTCCAGTAATACATAACTATTAAAAAACCGGCCAAGTGCGTGTCGGGCCACGCGCAGTGTGGGGTTCCGTAGTTGCTTGTCTTAGTTACATAGACGTGCGGTGCGGTTGCGTCGGCCGAATTTGTAATCTTTCCAAGTACACATTAAGTTCGTCGACTATTACTCGTTAACTACTTTTGCCTTCTTGTACGTGATAGTTTTCCTTTTAAATTCATTATATGAACTATTACCACGATTTTTTTCCCATCCCCAGTAGTAGCCATTTAGCCGGCAGGACAGGTGGGGGGGACACATGACTCGAACAAAAATTAGGGCTTTAAAGCCCAATATCTCGCAAACGAATCACTGATTTCAAAAATGGTTTTTAAAAACCCATAATAGTTTTGAACGAGCTATCCAACGATACCCCACACCATGGGTTTAACGGAAAAAAAATTACATCCCCGCTTTAGGTGTAGGGGAGCTACCCTAAAAAAAACTATTTTCAAGCTTTTATCGTACTGTTTGGTCGGCGTGATTGATTTATATACCCATGCCGAATTACAGTTTCCTAGTTGTAATGGTTACTGAGCTAAGCCGCAGACAGACAGACAGACGGACGGACATGGCGAAACTATATATAATGGTTCCTTGTTGTCTACGGAACCCTAAAAAGACTTACAATCCATTCCGGTCGCTGAGGCCGAAATCGGCTAGGATACCATCATGCGAACAATGTTCCCTGCTCCTGTCAGCTTTGCCGAAAGGATGACTGGTAGAGATTGCATACGGCATTAAGTCCGCCTTTTATACGATAAGTTCTTCTTTTGTGTAGTAAAGATTATAAATGTAAATAGTTTTGTTAGTCTTTACGCACGTTTGAACCTCACTGTTATATGACCTCATAATAATTATAAATATATAAATATAAACATTAGGAGACAATCTTACGCAAATCGACCTAGTCCCAAACTAAGCAAAGCTAGTACTATGGGTACTAGACGACGATAAACATACTTATATAGATAAATAAATACTAAAATACAAAGAAAACATCCATGACTCAGGAACAAATATTCATGCTCATCACACAAATAAGTAAATGCCCTTACCGGGATTCGAACCCAGGACCTCTTGCTTCGTAGGCAGGGTCACTACCAACTAGGCTAAAGCGGTCGTCTCGAATCACATAATTATCATAAATGACACAAAAACACATCACAAATTATATTTAATAGTCGCTGCGTATGATTGATGTCGATAAAATAACTAATTAAGTATTTTAAAGGACAGTGAACACATAACTAAGTTTTAATGGATATTAAAAGCAAGGTAAACGAGTTCCCTATATTTGAGATTTATGTTTTTGTTTAATGAATCTCCACCAAGTAATCAACAACTCAAAATGACATCTATAATACGGACTCTGTGAACTGGCGAGTCGGTCTTTCATTAATTTTCTTTTTTGTCTCAAAAAACTGTATCGACAAAATCCTTATCCTTACTAATATTATGAATGCGAAAGTGTGTTTGATTGTTTGTTTGTCCTTCTTTCACGTCCCAACGGAGCGTCGTATTAATGTGTTTTGTATGGAGATAGTTTAGAGGCTGGAGAGTGACATAGGCTACTTTTTCCAGCGGGAAAACATCTAATTCCCACGGGAAAATTCAATATGTTACATTTTCCTATAACCACGCGGGCGAAGCCGCTGGCATCAGCTAGTAAGGTACGTGAGGGTAATATGGACACGTTAAGCTTTGACGCTCTGTAAAAAATTAAGTAAGGGCAGGTTGTGGATAAAAAATACACGGTTTTTAAAACCAACTAATACTCGTATACTATAAAAAAGATTACAAAATATCTTTGGTAATAATAAGAATCTATTATAAAAATCGCCTTTAAAAAAAAGTGGTAAATTACCATATTTCCGGCACGTGCGGTTATTATGGCCATCCCCAATTTTATCTTCTTCCTCCAACTTGAGGATTAGTCTTCGACCGAGACGAGCCTTCAGTTTGTTTCAATCGTAAATTATCTTTTAATCGTTTTCATTGGGAGTTTGCATTTTTTCGAGGGTGTGTTTATTTTTTATCGTTTTGCGTTCGGACTTTTGAAGATCCTACTGCCACCAATTACCCCTCAATCTACTTCTTACACCCTAAAAGCATAATATTTAACACTATTCGTTAGGTATTACTTACGAAAACAATGTAAAACATGGTTACTATTTTCATACAAAACATATGGACAACTGATGTCCATATCAACAAGTGCGTACTTTTTAAATTTTTTACGACTCACACAAAAACTTTCTTTTAAACCTCACAATGTGTATACTACCACTTTCAAATACGATAAATTATCTGTTGACTTATATCCAATAATTAGTTCACACCTCTCTTTTCGATTTTTGCAGGCTTTTAATTTTTATAGTTTTTTAGAGGACCGGGGTAGTTGCGAATCGACCCGTGTTTTTGATCTGTCAAAACTGAGTTGGTAAAGCAGTCCCGATAGAACTTTGCAAGGTTCCACTAGGCTACTAGACGCTTTTAATTACAGTGCCATTTATCCACTTTGTGTTGTACTTATTGGAATACAGCGAAGTGACCATATTAACCGGATGACCATATTACCCTCAGGTACCTTAATCTATATATTTATTGAACCTGCTCATGAGAATTGGTTGAGAAATGCGACCTGCGGCGCTACCACGACAATCGAAACTCGAAGTTCGTATGCATGCATCCCTGTCACTCGAGTATTGTAAGTGCGATAGAGATGGACATACTCGAACTTCGACTTTCGAAGTTCGTCGTTATAGTTCTGTAGAGGAGAACAGCTGGTCAGACGCCGGACAGAATTTTTGCATAATCTGAAACGAACTTGGATCACTTTAATAACAACTATATTTTTAAGAGGTAAAGTTTTTAGTTACGAAACCATTCATCCAATTTAAACGATTCTTTCTCTTTTACTACTCGGCCAACATGCGTGATTATGTCCTATGTATGATTGTTCGTTTTGCCACCTTCGTTTAAAACTATTTCTACTACTTTCCTTTAATCTTACCCGACCTAGTTCTGACCATCCGAAACTTTGAGCGACGCAATCAACTGACTGACGATCATCAATAACCGCGGTCATTGACCCCGCGGTGAACTATGAAAACGGGTGCCCCGGTCAAGATCAAGGAAGGCTGTTGTGATGAGGTAAGGGCCAAGACACATGGTAGAAAATATCCCTTCTTGGTCAAACTGCTCATAAAATTTAATCGAATTAATTCGGTGATTATATTCTCAGAGAACGCGCGCCTTAATTCATTCTTTTGATATTAGTAATTTACTGAAGTTTACGTTAGCAAGCGCGCGAAACATCATTACTATAGCACGAGTGGTATTTGATGGCGTGCCATTGAACTGATTAACTTGACTTTTGTTATGGAGACGATTTAAGAGTCCGCAGTAAGCTCGGCCGAATTTCACCTTCCCAAACGTAGTTACGCTTATACGGATATACCTCATCTCATTGTACATGCAAAGTTTCGTTACAATCCAACACGTAGTTTTAAAATAAGAGCGTAACTACGTTTGTCTGGAGAATCGAGCTTACTGCGGACTAAGTTCCAAAGGATATAAGGTGTGAAATGGGGATGAAAGCTTGTACTAATCGAATCTACGCATTACAAGGTCGTGGGTAATATATAGCCAGTCATCATCATTATATCAGCCGAATGTAGGCCATTGCTGGACTAAAGGAGAACCCAAAGAGTGCCAAAGTGGCCGGTTCTGCTCTACCTGCATCGAGCGGACTCCCGCGGCCTTTACCAGGCCCCGTATCATGCTCGGCCTTATCACGTGATAAGTGACAAGATAGAGCGTCTCGTTCCATCGAACGGTGTCAGCCAATGACGGACGCTCTATCTTGTCACTTATCGCGTGATAAGGGCGACCATGATACAGGGTCTGGTCATCAGTCCGTCTTGTCGGGGGTCTACCCAATCTGTGTCTTCCAGTACATCGAGCTTATATTGGCGAGCGAGCGAGACAATATTTTGATGGTAACAGTCGTTTTATGCCGGCTGTACACATTGGGCCAACGTTGGCGCGTGAGCAGGATGTAGCTATGCAAACGCATGAGAACGATATAAAGCACTCTTCCTCTAACGCATAGCTGCATCTGCTCACGCACCAACGTTGGCCCAATGTGTACCGCCGGCTTTAAAACATTGATTCACCAACTGATTTAGATGAAATTGGGTTTGTAGACGATTTAAAGGTCGCCAGGGCCAGGACTCTTGACTCTTCAGAGAAACGTAGTTTGTTTCTCATTATAAAACGAGATGCTAGAACAGTGAAGAAGAGGAATGGGATTCGCCATATATGGATAGGAAACTACATAGTTTCTGTTTCTTGAAATTAACCTTGACTTGAGTCGACCGTGCTGATTCTTAAGGCGCCGTAGGTTCATGGTCTTCTCTCCCTCTCACTGAGCATAAGCGTGAGCGAGATGGAAGTGCGTGCTCGGAAGCGCGGATATCATGTTTTTTTATTTTAATTTTTTGGCCGTTTAAATAAATAAAAATGTAAACACTGATTTCCCTCAAACATGATATTGCCGATTTTTAGAAGCAAATTTAATATTTATAGATTTTGTGCATCATTTGTTACGAATATTTTAAGTGTATTTTTTTGTGTTTTAGACCTATGTTCGTGATTTTTTTCTATCAAGCGAAATTTGCTTAATCATGTTTCAAAGCACTGATTTCCCTGCAGAAAGGCCTCAAGATTACTATTCGTATTTTTTTGAAACCATATTATTATTATCAGACGCATTATATTGTTTCAAAAACTCTGTTCGCTTAACTTCGCTGAACCTACGACGCCTTAAGTTCCAAAGGATATAAGACTGAAAGTTTGTAAAGGAGCGTAATTTGAAACTATTCAGAATGAATAGGCTATTGCCTGCGACTTCATTATGTATAGTAACTATAGCTAAGTAGTAAATAAACATAAGGGTGCGCCAAAGTTCATATAAAATTGCAACTTCGATTATTGGATTTCCGAATCTTTTTCTTATACAATTTTATCTCATAATGATCACTATTCATAATTATTTGTGCTTATAACTATCGTAACTCCTAATTGCCTATATTCATAATGTTATTCAACATAAGTATCTCTGTTACTACTATCTATGTTTATATACTTTTATATCATAACGATTTTAAGCAATATAGTTTAATATCATATTTATTTCTTTACATACCTACTAGTAGTTATTGCTAAATTTTGTATTCATAAAGAACAACCAAACGTCAATAAAAAAAAATGGCCAATGTCATCATCATCATGAAGAACTCGTCAAAATAAGCATAAAACGTCAAATAAACTTTTCTCTGAGATCAACTAATGCCAAGATAGTGGTGTATAAGTTCAAGTAGGCAGTAGGGAACAGGGACTTTGTGGCAAAACCGACTCGGATCGCGGATAGATTAGAAGGTCCCGCTTTTGTCTTCTAGGTTATTTTTTTTAACAGAGCGGAAAAACTTGTTTGCAAAAAAATATTAAATACACTCAAATACGAGTCTTAGTTATGATATTAGGACTAACACAATTATGATATATGTCCATTATGAAGGAAACTGTTATGAAAAACCAAATTATGAGTTCAAGTCTGTTCTTAGTAATGACATTTCCTCGCTATTGCCCCCACGTCCCCCGCCACCTACAGTCTGTGGTTAACTCCCTGCGGAACAGGGCACAGAACCTTTGTGATCCTGAATTTTTAGAGAGCGAGATGTCGCATATTCAGAAGGTCTTTAGGTGGAATGGGTATAAGTTAGACGGACGGCAACCCAGACGGAAGACTAGAGGAAAACATCCTGATGTTCCAAGGCAACCAGCTTTTATGCCTTACGTTAAGGGAGTAACGGACAAAGTTGGTACAATACTGCGAAGGTATTCCATTAATACCATATACATGCCGTTATCCAAGGTCGTGGGACATCTAAGATCACCAAAGGATGTTATCCCCTTTCAATCACCAGGAGTTTATAAGATTGACTGCAGTTGTGGAAGTTCCTATATTGGCGAGACCAAGCGAACCATCGCGGAAAGGGTCAAGGAACATATTGCGGCTTTAAGGGACGACGGTTTTAAGATTTCATGTTCGTGGAATCCTATATAAGTAAATGCCAGCGTCAAAAAACATCGTCCGTTATATCACCGGATATTATTAGTGTTGTGTGTCGGCCGGGTGACAACCCTAGTGTACAAGTGGTTAATAAAGACCAAATGCGGGTAGTTCGGAAAATCCGCGCATTAAGAAGATGTTGATACCCGCTCAAGCCACTTGTCCCGTGACCATGGATGTTGCAACACATCCGAAACGTCGGGAGACCTCAGTGAGTAAATAAAATAAGTTAATTATACGCGATTAAGTCCCGTTTAGTATAAATAATATAAATGGTAGGAAGAAAAAAAATATGAAGAGTGATGATTATGATTACAAAGCGGCATTACTAGAGAAAATCGACACATCAAGTTTATATGAGCCAATATGGACCCTAAACATAATGTAATGAAATAGTTCATGGTGGACGCCCGCCAACCGAGCCGCATTCAATCACTGCCAAGCACAGTCAGATGGATGCAAGCGTTCCCAAGTGTTGCCACACTTTACTGTAACGAGGTGCTGTAATGAAGTGTCTTAGCGCCAATGATGGGCCGTATTCTAGATGTTAATGACATCTCCTGATATCATTAAATCTTAACGATAGCAAAATAAATTACTCTAAACTTTCGCGTTTTGCGCACATATTACTTTATAAGGGATTACTTTATATCTTTACTAACACGAAATTAAGATAATATTTTCGCATAAGACGGGTGTAAACGATTTTTCGAGTATGTAATGTACAGTCACGGCATATAGTTAGTAGCAGCCAGAGTAGCCAAATATTTCTTAACACACCCTTATTCTTACAGTAATAAAGACGTGTACCTTGGCTGCTCTGACTGTACAGTCTGCATTAAAAAGATAAGTAGCATCCAAAGTAGCCAAACATATCGTACACATATTTGTTACTATTAGGGTTAGGATGAGGTACAATATTATTATTATATTCGACCATTTAAGTTGCTACGATTTATTTGATTCAGACCACATTACACACTATACCTACTCAGTCTTTGAATGGCAGCATTCGAAGCAGAAGGTCCTGGGTTCGAATCCCGGTAAGGGCAAATATTTGTGTGATGTGCATGAATATTTGTTTCTGAGTCATGGATGTTTTCTATGTATTTAAGTATTACTATCTATTAAATATATCGTCGTCTAGTACCCTTAACACAAGCCTTATTGAGCTTACTATGGGACTAGGTCGATTTGTGTAAGATTGTCCCCTAATATTTATTTATTTGATTTATTTATTTATTTTATTCGACAGATCGACAATGATAGCCGTCATAACAACTTTTCGAATAATGACACTTCGTTACCGACAATGTTTCTATGTTTACCAGGCAATGGATGGTGGTTGAAGATAGTGGCCACTGCCTGGAAATATAACGATGTTCATGGGGGACTAGAGAGGGTGTGGACTTCACCAAAGATGGTTTATGGCAGTCCACACTCAGAGAGAAACTCTGAAGTATTGTCTATACAATGGTTATTTATTCCTCAACTCACACGGTATATATATACGAGCAGCTACATCATACATCTCGCACGTACTTAATCTATTATCATCATCATCATCATATCAGCCGAAAGACGTCCACTGCTGGACATAGTCCTCCCCCAAAGAGTGCCACAATGACCGGTCCTGCGCCACCCGCATCCAGCGGACTTAATATGGCTTATCCTTACACGTTTTGTACAACATCTAATCGCTACTTTACAATGTGCCTTGTCGGCACACTTCGGAATGCACAATTAGAAAATGAAGAGAATAAATGGCCGTGTAAACAATTGACATATTTTAAAACATACTAGAAGCTACTGTAGTCGAGTGGCACGCAAATTTCAATCTCCGGAGGTCGTTGGTTCGAACCCCGGCACTCACCACCGGAATTAAAAAAATTAAATACCTTGCCGTTGATATTTACCCCACAAGGTGGCCTATTACCTGCTAAATGTCGTGGGAGTTCGCTGGATGCGGGAGCGCAGGACCGGTATTGTGGCACTCTTTGAGGGAGGACTATGTCCAGCAGTGGATGTCTTTTGGCTGATATGATGATGATGATGATGATTTACCTTTCGCTTTTCGGTGAAGGAAAACATCGCGAGGAAACCGCGGTCAAACCCAACAATGTCTTCTTTCCCTCTGAGTTGGAAGGTCAGACGGCAGTCGCTTTCGCAAAATTTGTGTCCACCTTCGCCATCACCCATTGGTACCTATTCCCATTAGAATAGGTGCCAAAGTGGACCTCAAGTTAGTTAGTTAGTTATACTGGACTCTTTTCCGCAAGTCGACATCCAGTGTGCCTATTTTGCGTGAAACGGTGGGGTAGCGCTACTCTAACCACCCCAGCTCCTCTAGAAAGTTGGTGAGTGCCTTTATGTTTTTGACTGCGTCCCGTAGTGTGTCTGGAGATCTTAGGTGCTTTTTCCTGTATACTTCTACCTGCTTGCAGTCCTTCCAAGTGGATCTCAAGCTCCTTAGGGTACAACTGGGAAACCATTATGAGGATGATCATGATGTGCAGATCGCAAGCTTTACATAATTATCAACAATTTTCCGCAACAATTCTGGGAATTAAGAGTCTACTTAAACATAAGCACGATACTACCCCGTAATTACTCTTACATTTATCCGTGTTCACACCGAAGTTATTCCATGCAACATACAGCAAAGGGCTGCCGGGAAGCAAAACAACTAATTGTTCCCTTCCGATTGCTCTAGAAACAAAGGCCTAAAGATGGCTATGTTTTCCATTACGTTCTTTTTGTTGATACGGGCAAGTGATGAGAGATAGGCGGTGAATATTTTAAAATGGTCATGAGTCTAATAAACCTACGGTAGCCTAAGGTTCAAGCAGTCAAGCGGCGGTCGTGGGTTCGAATCCCGAAATCAAACAGTACATTATTAAACGACATATTTAATCAAGTTAAAATTACGGTATTTTGCCGAACCTAAAATCTCACAAAACTAGATCGCTTGCAAAAACGCCATTTCGAAGAAAGTAATCTCATTCTCATGCGCGAAAAACATGAACGTTATTCTTACACGGGGCCCTGGTTAATAAGAATCAAAGCAACAACCCAACCAACCCCATAAACATAACAGCCTAGTGAATTTATTCATATAAGTCAGTCGAGGCAAGTGCGCCAACGGGGTAAATGCGCCTATCATACAGGACCGGTCATTGTGGCACTCTTTGGGGGAGGCCTATGTCTGGCACCGGATGTCTTCTGGCTGATATGATGATAATGATGATCATCTAAGATGTCTATAGTACTAAAATATCAGTAGATTTAAATATGTTTGATGAACTCCCACTTACCCCGGTGCCGCACTTGCCCCGACTGACTTAGTAGGTATTGTCTTGCATCGTGCATCGTATCGCGTACACTTGGACCACTTTTCATGTGCGAGTGCCCCTCGTTATGTTAGCTGTTTGCGGAATTACTTTTTTATTCCCGTCAGCATGGGTGTTGTACTCGAATAATTATTTAGTTGTATCAGATTAAAAACGGCTTATTTGACTTTAATAGGCGTCCGTTAACAGTTTTGGAGCCTTGGAAATAATTGCTCACAAGCTCAATAATCTACCGCTTAATTTTTTGCTCCTTTTCCAGGCTACACCCTGTATATCTTCGGCAGTTACCCTTCAGGATGAGTGGTTTCGCGGCAGTGTCGCTAAAATGAATCAAGAGTTCAAAACATGTGGCCCGGTACCCCGGTAGTGATATTAAATACGTGAGTTTAACCGTGTAATTTTTAGTATTATTTTAAACATGTCTCACGAAAGTTACTACAGAGGTATTTAATTCTATGTCATTTTTCACGGGTCCGTGTAGAGCTAATCGAAACGCAAACAAGATTGCGTGTGGTAATTTCACAGCCGTTGCAACCATATAATAAAGTGGTCATTTGTAGAATTTACACTAAAACTTTAATCATTGGCAGAGAGCAATTTTTATACCAAATTACCAGATTGGCCAATACTTTGTTTTTGCGCCGTTTCAATCAAATGTCGCTCTTATGACGTCTGTATAGAGTTGAAAGACTGTTGCATTATTGCTAATGACCGTGATTTGGACATAACGCAACGGAATGAATTCAAAATAATTTGTAAGTTTGTCTCTTGCCTTGTGTTTAATAACAAAGTCACATTACACAGTTGAATAAACATAAAAATATGATAATTTTTACTTCGGTTTTATAATAAGTACAGTCGTGACCCCATCTGCATACAAACTTTTATGCACCCGGATCAAGTTTCTCTGACATGCTATATATAAATTTCAAGACAAACCGCAGAATAATTACGGAAAATAACACACCAAGAGATCTGGCGACCTTACTCACCCATAAACACTAATTATACGGACGTAGAATTTATAATCAATGTTTAACAACTCAACAATAATACAACATTACATACAAAGTAGAGATCAAGACAAAGTAGCCAGAATTAGCTGCGGTATGTTATAATGCAGAAAATTACTTAGCTAGGAGCAAACCATTGAATATTGACTCCAGCAAAATAAACGGCTAAGTAATTATATCGTACAATCCAATGATGTAATATAAAAAGAGAAAGTAAAAAGTAGATACGTTGTCTATATGAAATTCCGTGTTTAAATGGCCACCAAATCTGACAGCTGAGACACGTTTATACGTGTCCATTGACGACGCGACACTGAGGAAAGGTCATACAATTGGCTGAGTTTTAGTGTGCCACTTTTGGAGCGCTTATAACCTATCTACCTCTTTTTTATATTAAATCATTGGTACAATCCACGTGAAATCAGCCGTCTCCTTCCGTATATTTTCTGTTCCCTCGACTCCTCCGTATCTCAACGAGCGTTTTAATCACCTGACTTCCATCAGATCTTCAAAAAACCAACTTCTCGCTCCACGACCTTCATCCACCACGTTCTATAACAACTCATTCACCTTTCAGGCTGTTCGGCTGTGGAATGCTTTGCTGCATTATAAGATGTGCGAAATTTCTTCACATTTTCAAAAATCTGTGGAATAGTATACATTACGTACCTAGGGTTCAATTCGTGAATGCCTCAGATCACAGGTGTTTGTGGCCCGAACCGGAGGTGAGGGCCATAAAAATGCGATCTGGGGCTTTATAAATTACCGCCCGTGGTACACAGTCTTACGTCTTCTCCTGGGTGTAAAGTGAGATTTGCCGCAGCGGCCGAGGGCGGTAAATCTCACGTACCGCCCAGAGTGACGTAAACCATATTACTTGTCGCTGCCTTAAGTTGCCTTCTTGTCTTGTAATATATTTATATAATTGTATACTAGTTTCTTTGTATCTATTTATTTATTACACTATATATACTTATTTGTGAAAGTATGTATTTGAGTGTGTAGTTGGGTCAATCAACTTTTATTGGTCCTGTAAGTACTATGTTTTGTCCCTGACCAATAATCGCAGTTCTAGAGAAAATTAAGTAGTTCGTTGGCATATGTCGCATTTATCTTATTATTAAGCAAACATACGAGTAAATTATTTTAAATAAATCACTATTAAACTGGAATTTTAATGGTTGTCCATGTGACAAAACATCTGATGTAGTGTTTTTTCGTTTGTCCCCCAGTAGCTTAGTGCAATGAAACATTACTTTATACAAAAAAATACTATATGGCAATTAATTACGCTTGTACATAATGATTCATTACAATGTCTACTATGATGCTAGCATATAGATTTTTGTTTGCTTCATAATTTTAGCGAGTTTTTTGCATGTTCATTTTGGTCCCTATTATATTTTATTATCCTGACTTCCACCGGACAACGGTAAAAACGTCCCGAAAGCAAAACATAGATGGCGTGATCAGTGCCTTGAGAACAAGTCGATTGATTTGGTGACAACACTCATCCAGCCGCTATTTTGATTTCATCTTTGCCGCGGCGTCAGTCAGCCGAGTGCGTTTTGAGAAAGTGGGTGGCTTTTTTGTGTGTCTACCGGACAACCAGCACAAAAACGTAAAAATTTGATATATCGTAGTAAATTAAAGTGAAATGTATTCTATTTAATCTATATTTTTCACTGCGCGTAAGACCTAATTCAAAATATCATTATTATTACCAGGAAGCGCAAATACTGATAAATGTCACTCGGACAACCAGTCACTTGGACAACCAAAACCGTTGTCCGTGGGACATTTTGGTTGTCCATAGGACAATAATGATAGAATCAGCATAAAGCAATACTTTTTCTTTCAGTACTAAGTTCGTTAAAAAATAGGTATAATAAAACTGATAATTATTATCATATAGTTGTTTTTTTTTTACATAAAAACAACAAATACGAGTACAGGCGATTTCAATCCTAGTATCTCCTTTGGACTCCCGAGTATGTCCTATGGACAACCGTATATGTCCACTGGACAACCATTTTGTCCCTGTCCTCTAAAGACACATTATCGTCATTTTTACTTTAAAAAAAACAGTAAGGTTTACAAAATTTTCAAATATGAATGTAACAATTAAAAGTGAATTCGTAAAGTGTTAAATATCACGTATTAATGATTATTTAACAAGTTAAATGAAAAGTTTGTTACATTTAAAGTTTGTCGTTGTCCAGGAGACAATATTATTGGTAATAACTTATAAATTAAAAGTCGCGTCATTTATTTATGGAAGATAAATTGCAATCCATCCTATATTTAGTGAGAATAAAGTGACGGTTTACAATTTCACTGAATTTCAAATGGTTCAGAAGTCAATTTAGTTAGTTGTCCAAGGGACTATGTTAACTAGAGTCATGTGGACTTCGGAGTCAAATTTACTATTTTATTTAAATAAATCGTTCTGCTCCATGTGAATTCTTAAAATATAAATAATTATCTACAGCAAAAATGTTGAAATATAAAAAAAAACAAATAAAATTAAAAAACTCAAATTTTCATTGAGTGTACACTTAAAAGTTGATTGACCCAGTTGTCAAATAATGTTGATGTATGTGTAAGCTTTTTGAAAATTTTCTGCTACCCAAAGGCTGAATGGAAGTGATCGCTTTAAAGCGATAAAACCGCCTGGTGTTATTTTTATCTATATTTAATCTACTCTTGTAACATGTTTTTCTAATGTTGTGGTGCAATAAAGAAAATCATTATTGTCATTATTATTTGAACAAACTATGATAGAAATGCACATAGACTTATTTTCAACAAATATCCTATATTCATAAACGTTCGTCAAACCGTGTGTGATTTTATGTTACTATGAAATTAACTTTTGTAAGAAAAAGAAAAAAAGTATTATAGTTAAATAGTAAAGTATTAATAATAGAGTACAGTCGACGCCAAAGATAATTATTGTCCACATTATTACGCCTTATTCCACTGCAATCAATGATGTAATATATTGATTACAATAAAGCAAAACATTAAATATCTCTGCGGCTCGTTTTGTTAGTCTCTAACCACGTTTATCAGATAATAGCACCACAGTGCCTAAGTGGAGTAGATAGCTAGATAATTCGAAAATCTGTCTACTGTGTTACCTTCGTGCCTCTAATGCATGTGAAATGCAGAGCGTTGCCACTGTGACAACCACCAATTACCATGAAAACAAACCAGCCATTCCCGAACAAGGAAAAATCAACCTTATGCCCATCACAAAGGGCCTATTATGTAGTTTTATTTTCTAGTTAATATTTAATTCCGTATTTCAGATTGCGTGCTAGAGCTAATGTGGAAATGTTATATTTGAATAGGATGTCTAGTTAGCGGGGAATTTCTATTCCATTCCCATTGCTTCGTAACAAAAGCAAAATGCAGCGATTTGGCTATGTTTTGCAAAGTTAATTTGTGGAATTGCGATTCGGGAGATAACATCATTAATAATTAATTGCGTGTTTAAATAGCATGTTGATTTCACGATTAAATTTGAACGACGTATTTTCTGCCCTGCGAGAGCACAGTGTGATAAATGACCTAAAAAACGGACATCATCGTTTTAGGACCCTAAACGATAGGTTTGATCATTATGCATATATGACGATCATTCTCGAGTGGCAAATATGCATAGAATACGAGTTTTTTTTTTTTTAATATTTTTTCTATGTATACCAGAAATTCCATAGAAACCCTTAAAACTTGGTAAATAATAGCATAATCATCGATTATTTTATGAGCTATCGATTAAGTCGTGTGTCAGGTACGTAACAAAAAATACGCGGTCTGTTTTGATGTAAGCAGTACAAAGTTTTGACAGTTTTTTTAATTTTTCGTTTTTATTTTATTTATCCCATATCCCATCGTATTAGGAGACGTTTCCTATTTTAAAATATTCCTTGGAACTTTATTTATAGATTCCTAAATTTTGTAAATTAAAATATAGCAGGATCTCTGAAATATCAACGTTTAAAATTGTTGGTTCAGGGTTGTCAAAAGTAACGTTGCACCAACATAGTACTAAATCGTACCTATAGATGGCGTGACATGCCTGATTTCAAGGGTTGCGTTTTGATTTTATTTTAACAAGGGTCTCATTTATCAGAGACGGTTTGCAGTTTAACTTTTTTCCAGTGGTGATAAGAAGAGAGAGAGAGCCCTCAGCTAGGCGTGCTTGTCTCGCCTAAAACCCTCGCGTTCCCCGCCGGGTTGTTCTGCTCTTCGCAGCCCTTAGGCCTGTTCGGTATGAAGAGCCCTATCGACACAAGCTTAGGAATCTTCTACCAAAAGCAAGTTATCACTTGGTCCTTAACATATACAGCTCGTTTCAAAATTACTCTTACTAAGTGCATTACAATGTATGTAACTATACTGTAAAGTCAATTTATATTAACAATTCCGATGAAAGCCAATGTGTAGTGCAGGGAAGGGGTCCACCCTCGTTAGGTTAACGCTAAAACCCTGTGCTCGTACACATTGGCTGGAGAAACGGGGGTGAGGCGCTATGGAGCCGTCAAAGACCCATGGTACCACGCCTCAACAGGAACTAACCCAGTCTGTCGAGGGATGTCTGTCCGGGCTCCGACCGGCTGACTTACTGCTAGGAGGGCATGAGGGCGCCAACCCTCATGTTGGTTCACGAGTGGCATTGGATGATGCTGTAGATAGCGCCACAGCCGATACTCTACAACCTTCGAGAGTACTCGCAAATCTCGAAGGTTCCCGAACACCCTACACTAGATTAGACGCATATAAGTTGTTCATTTCGCTCGCAAAACATAACGGCAAAACATGTCGCCCACCGGAACTGAGTCTGGAAGAGCGAACGCCGGCAATTCTTGATACATAAAAGATACCCAACGAAATTACGAATTTAAAAGGTATTAGAGATTTTATATCCAAATTTACGAGCAAAACTGAAAAGTTGTACATATTATGTAGACACAATATGCCATTTTTCATTAATATATAAATTAAATTATTTTATAGTAAGTACCATACAATTTCAGACTTCATAACAAATTCAAAGAATAAATATTTCAAATTCAAAGGTGAGACAGCGTTAATTCCATAGTTACAAGAACAAAACTTTAGAACGATTTATCTCTGAGATCCTACAACATGAGGATCTGGTTTTTTTTTCACAATTTGGTGTATGTACAATAAAGATATTACACCATGAGTTAACTCCTAATGCCCCAAGATATCAGATAAAAAAAATAAAATCAAAAATTTGAAAAATCGTAAATTTCTCTCCCAAAATTACAGCTAGAGCTTTAATCTAATTTACAATTGATGCGTCGAAAATTAGCTTTTTAAATTATCCTTGTTCCTTCTTTTAGTTTTAATCAAGACCGAAGATTTTTTAGTTTTTATTATTTTCCATAGAAAACGTTTATTTTTATTTTTGCATTTTCTATGCATATTTGCCACACGGGAATGATCGTCGTATATGCATAATGATCAAACCTATCGTTTAGGGTCCTAAAACGATGATGTCCGTTTTTTAGGTCATTTATCACACTGTGGAGAGCTACGGTAGCCTAGTGGTTCGGGCATGCGGCTGTCAAGCGGCGGTCGTGGGTTCGAATCCCGGCTCGTACCAATGAGTTTTTCGGAACTTATGTACGGAATATTTACCGTTAGCTTTTCGGTGAAGGAAAACATCGTGAGGAAACCGGTCTAACCCCAATAAGGTCTAGTTTTCCCTCTGGGTTAGAAGGTCAGATGGCAGTCGCTCTCGGAAAACTAGTGCCTAGTAATTTACAATGTAATAATAATAATCTTACACAATAATAATTTAAAATTTGCAGATAAAGGACCGATTTAAACGGTTAACAAAGTAAATGTCACGAAGCTAATGAAAACAAAACAAAATTGCAAAATATGACCATGACATTCGATATAAGGTCTTTATCAGCATTAACAAGAAGTTAATGGTATTAATTCATTATTCCAGAGATGTATAAGGTCTCTGAGCGTCCAAAGACAATTAATAATTATTCTAATGTTTGTAGAGATGTAAACGGTCTCTAAGCGTCAAAACAAAACAAAAAAAGGAACATTAATGTAATATTGTTAGAGATGTACAGGGTCAATAACAATAAAACGTGTCAAGATCAGAATCATGATGTCTCTCGTCAATACGATAACAATAATAACAACACTAGCATTTAATATAGATAAAGATTCTAAGTAATCTGGGTGGTACATTGACATGTTCCTTCGCAAACGACTTGATCGTTTCGGGCCTTTGCCCAGTAACATCCCGGATCACTTAGGTTCAATTAGCTTTATCTATCATCAGCCGGCCATCGCTGTCCGTACCCTCCAAATTACATCAGAGGCAAAAAACAAGAATGTGCCAAGTCATACCACAACTCTGGAACGACCTATGTCTACCCTCATTTCAATTGATTAACGGCTTTTCAAAATGACATTGAATTTCTTCTAAATTGTGCTTCGAAAAAAGAACACAAAGAAAGCGGTTGGATAGCTATTCCGCAAATTAAATTTGTAAATAAGACTCATGACTTGGCATATGTGTTTGGATTTCTTGGTAAGTCTACTGTCAATTAGATGATTAAGTGTATAATTGATAGTGCTTCCGTTTTATATTTTATACCCCTCGTAAAATTATAGCTTTGTGAAACGGCCCCTGTGACCCGATTCAATTCGAATTTAAGCAGTCTAAACTGGCAACACAAGTCAAACAGCTTTGTTATCGGTCAAGCGCCTCAGTGTTGCCCGTTTAGACTTGTTACCTACGTGTATATTTTTCTTCCGAAAACGCCATAAATTATTTGAGACAGCTAAAAAGTCGCGATAAGCGCAGCTACTGATGTTCCGTTTTGGCTGTTTAGGACATATGCCTTTTTTATATGGCCGTTTAGACTTTTAAAAACTCGACAAATAATGGAATTTGTATGCAACATTGTTGTCCAAAAAAAAACGAGTCGGCATGCGATCAAGGTCTGCCTTATCACGCGATAAGTGACAAGATAAGAATATCGTCTCGTTCTCTCGAACGATGTCAGCCAGTGACGGACGCTCTATCTTGTCACTTATCTTGTGATAATGCCGACCATGATACGGGGTCAGAATGCATGGCCAGCATTCCGCACCAATCAGGTTCGCATATAAGTTTTTACCAGAAACATTATTTCATAATGTCCATAGGGATATGAAATTTCCAATAATATAATAACTAAATACAGTAAGATATGAGTACACGTAATTTCAGTTGGTACCCTGATATTAATTAAGTACCCTGATATTTTAAGAAAAAAGCCTATGTATAATGAAGTTTCATTTTCATATGACTCGGTTACAATTTATAATAATACCTAACTAATGATATCTGCCTTAAAGGAGCACTCCGATATTTTTGCGACCAACTTCCGATATTTCCCATAATATCAATATTATCAGCCATTAAATTCTCCACGCACAGTCCCCTAAAACCGTCAAATTTACAAAACGTCCTATTTTACTATTAATTTCACCTCACTTACGCCCTTTTATGTTTATGCAAACTAGACTTAGCTACTCTACCGTTTTCTTTCAAAAGGCGTATATCACTAACTCTCTCAGACGAAGATATGACGTTTTGGTTTAGAGTGGTTGGCAGTGCGTTTACGAGGCAAATGGTGCGGCACTGCAGCACGCGATTCGACACGTGACTCATCCCCTAGGTCGCTGCAAAACGGGTGCATTACGATTTTGAAAATGGCCTAAGGTCGGGCGCATACGAACGATTGCGGCAGCTCTGCAGTGCGAGAGTACTTAGGAAGATATTTATTACCTAGGTGCTTGTAAACTACGGTCAGGAAAATGACAAAAGAAGAATAATGCAAATGAGATAATAACGTTTAATTTCGCTGGTTTGTGAACAGTGTATTATAATATCTTTAATGTACCTTATGTAGTTATTCTCCGTATAAGTCTCGACATTGACCATAAACGTAGATATCATTTAATTTTTATTTGAAGAATGTAAATGTAAAAGTGCCACTATATTATAGTCTGGTACTATGCTCAGAACTTATGAGACAGTTTAGTTGAAATAAATATGTGTAAATTGGAAAGTCGATACGGTGGTTGCTGACAGAAGTAAAAAAACCTTATTATTACATATAAACCTTATTAATAGCTACGGTCGCCTAGCGGTTCAGGCATGCGGCTGTCAAACGGCGGTCGTGGGTTCGAATCCCGGCTCGTACCAATGAGTTTTTCGGAACTTATGTACTGAAAATCATTTGATATTTACCGTTAGCTTTTCACAAACCTGAAACCTGCATACATCCACGAAGAAATTCAAAGGTGTATGTGAAGTCCCCAACCCGCACTGGACCAGCGTGGGGACTACTGCCCGTCCCCTCTCATCCATGAGAGGAGGCCTGTGCCCAGCAGTGGGACGTATATAGGCTGATTTATTATTTTTATTTATTATTACATCACTAATAAACGAAACTCACGAAAATACTCAAACATCGCGCTTCAACTTATTTTTGCTATTTTAAAGATTTCTAAGAACTGCTTGACCATACAAAATTATGAAATCGTTTGTTCCGTTTTCTCCTCAACACAAAGTTCACACGAACAGGGCATTTTTGACGTAATAAAAAGTTGCTGATTTGACAATCAGTCATCTTATAGAATCTGTAGATTGTATTTCTTGTATACATATACTGGCGGGATTTACTACCGGACACTACATGATATCTACCGTCAAAACTGACCATAGGCCGTGTCTTATCAAAATATGGCATTGGCTGAATCATCAAGGCTTTGATGGAGCCATCTCGCTCAAAAAATATTTGATTGACAATTATACGGATCGCGGCGAATCTTGATACCTGTACTAGGGACGTTGACTATAGTTATCGCGGCGAGTCTTACACCCTATGACAGCTGTCATCTCAGTACAATTATGCGTTTTAAAGTTATAAATTGTACTGAGATGACAGCTGTCATAGGGATCAAGACTCGCCGCGATACGTATAGTCAACGTCCCTATTATTGCACTTGCAATTCTATACCACCCGTATGCGGCAGCCCTTACTTTATACAAAAATGTATTGAAGCATGTAGTTTACACGATTTTTCCACCGATATCGCCCCCTCGGGGATATATCGGTTTGTTATTGATTGGCGGTTAGCTACGCCCCGGTTCATTTGTTATTCTGTCAAGATTGGGGCGGTCACGTGTCTCTCTTTACGGTTAATTGCATTAAAATCCTAATAAATTCTGCTGTTAGGGCATGTATCCTTATCGACTTACATGGATAATGTTTTAGCTGTCAACTGATTGCACAGTCTATTTATCAAGCCAAGGTTGGACCCGCCGCGACTTTGCACGGGTACTCCGTATTTTATTTACTATTTCTATCTACATACTTAGGGGAGAGTGGGTAACAGTGACTAACGGGGCACGGTGACTAAAATGCCGCTGTCCGTGTATTTACGCACACAAACACTTGTACTCTTGTCAAACGTTCGCCGCGAGTGTTCCCCCCACGCCGCGCCAGTGGCTGCCACGCTCGCACGCCGGGAGTTCACGCGCCGGCAGCGTACCGCCAGAGTAAGTAACAAATAAAATAATTACGTGTTTTTAAAAAGTGTGTAGTGTCAAATTCTTTGAGGGTTTTGTGTGTTTGTGGATTATTTAGTGTTGTGCAGTGTTTCGGTTAGCCTAAAATGCTATTATTTTGCTCATAACAAGAGTGTATATTTATTCCGAATTTTTGATTTCGGCAACGGTGGTTGGGTCACAATGGATAATTTTAACTTGGGTTACAATGGATAAGTATCCACTGTGCCCCGTATATTTGTTCTTTACATTACGTTTCTTTACTTTTTTTTTGTTTTAATTTTTTTTGAGAGATTTTTTTGTTGCATGACTGTTGTGATATTTAAGTATAATTATTTAAGTGTAATATAAAGATGGCTGATAGTTATATGTTAGCGTACAAAGTGCGTTTGTATGTTTACAGTCTTTGATCTCCAAGTTAACGTAATTGTCATTGAGTAGTTATAGTTTTGGACACTCCGTTCTATTAATACTTACTATTAGTAATTATGAGACTGAATTACCTTAATAAATACCTAATATTTTTGTTATACCATGGTTCAAATGTTTTGAAACATTACGTAATTCTTGATCTCAGAGGTGATATAATTATTGTTGATTAGATGTAGTTTCAGACACTGTTCTACTGTTAATTACTAAACGTGGTCTTATGAAACAAAATGATAAATAAATAATATTTTTTAATTGAGTTTTTCTTAATAAATCCTGCAAAAAATCACTGTGACCCATGAGGTCCACTGTACCCCAAGGGCTTATCCAATGTAACCCATGCATGGGTCACAATGGATAATTTCCCATTTATAAAAAAAAAATCTTTTGACTAAAATCTATGGCTGTTGGAATGTTTGTCATCTGTTTTTTGTATACCCTGGTAGTGTTACAAACCGATGGATTCAAATGCTAGGACTAAATTGTACTTAACTCCAGAAATATTGGGCTTCAAACAAAAGTGTATCCACTGTTACCCACTCTCCCCTACATAATATAAAAGATGAAAGAAAGATTTATTCAAGACAAAAACAAATAACTCAACAAGAAAGAGTGTCAGATATTAAACGCTATATCTGACACTCTGTGCAATCAGTAGGTATGGCAGTCCCAATACTGTAGTAAGCCCGACATCATCAATTAATAAAAAAAAACACTGATATTTTCCTGATGATAAATACCTCATTTCCAAGCGACGTATGCTTCCAGTTCCTGCACTTCGTCTTGTTTAGCAAAACTTACAAGTATATTTGTTCCTCTTTGTAATGATTTATTAACTTACAATATCACTAGTAAGGCAAAATCAAATCCGTTAAGAACATCGCGCGTAGAATAGTTGTCATCTATATTTTTCACTAGGTACTATCAACAACACAGCTAACTGACCATCCGTGCACTTTATGTGCATTGAAATAAGGTTCTATATAAATACAGGATGGTCAGTTAACTGTGTTGGCGTTTGTACAAGATGTGGTAATATGTATAAATATTAGTGTATATTATTTTGTATATGTTTATTTCAGTATGTATTTGATAATAACTTTATATTTAGTTTATTATTGAATTTGCTTTAAAATGAAATGCCTGCACCAAATGTTTTTGTTTAGCCCATTGGTTGACTGGTAGAGAATGCCTTATGGCATTTAATCCGCCATTTGTACTTTATCTTGTACTTTGCAATAAACGTTAAAATAACTAAATAAACATCTGGACCATGGTGCATGTATCAATCAAAATCTGTTGGAAAAGATCACCCAAACAAACGAAACGATTTGTAAAACACCTGTATTTTTTACAATAGTTACTTACACTACAAACTCTTCCAAAAACCTGCCTGGAAACAGCCGAGTCAGCAAAGGTAATTATACAGAGTATCGTTTGTAGACCATCAGTATCACATCGATAGCTAATCGTCTATTTGTCAAAATAATGACGGTTGGTATCGGCCGTCCACATCTCTAATTGGTTCGAAATTTAAAACATTATTTTATTCTACGGAATGTTCTTTAAAACAATTGCCATGGTATAAAGTTAAAATGTGTGCCTGTGTGCTTATAGCGTAAAAAACTATAATCAAATATGTGCGAAGATAAAACTCCGAAAGCAAAGTTTAAATTTCATATTAGAATGTTAAAAGACAGCTACGTTTCTTTTTTTACCTGGGCTGTGAAAAATAAATAAGGTATTTTTATTTCGATCATACATTACTTTCAAATCTTTTTACGTTTAAAAGTTGTCTCCCTTGAGATCACGTCACGATTAACGCACATTTTATCTTATCTTGGAATAGGCTCTGTGATGTTGATGTACCTATGAAGTTTGTTAATGCGTTTGTTATGTTCTACGTTCAGTTGTCCTAAAATAAAGAACACAAATGCAGAAAAACCGCATACAAAAATTCAAAATGTCGCTTCTCTCGGTCAGATAAGATAAAATATATAAGAACGAAAATAGGATAATTTTATGATATTGCAAGCCATAATGTATCTAATAATTTGTTCAATTTATTTATCGTATGGCATAAAATTTCTCTTCAATGTTGTCCTATAATATATCAAAGATTTTATTCTCCAATTTATCAATTTAGAGTCCAACTTAGCTTTCATCCGTGCTGAAACAAATAGAATACTCGGTCATGAACTGAACGGTTGTAAATAAAGCTTAATGTCGCCTATCAGCGCACTAAACTATATTAGTACCAGTTTGTCTTAAAAAAGAAGCGACATTTTCGGCCATATGTTTTAAGTGTTCATTGCGGTGTTGACGTTTTTATACAGCAGCGGCGTGTGAAGATCGAAAATTATTGTTCTTTTACGGGTTGTTATGATACCAACGCAGAGATTTGTAACGTTGACAGTTTAATTTTGATTCTTGTTTTAATATAGGGCGTTTAATGATCTTTTGTTTTGTAGGGGAGGTTTCTCCTGACCCCGTATCATGGTCGGCCTTATCACGCAATAAGTGACAAGATAGGAGTGTCGTCTCGTTCTATCGAACGGTGTCAGCCAGTGACGGACACTCTATCCTGTCACTTATCGTGTGATAAGGCCGACCATGATACGGGGAGGCGCGGTATTGACGATTTTAACAAAAATATATGCTATACCTACACTGCACGGCTATCATGAGTCGGCCGCGACATACTCTCAATTTTTCTCGCACTATACCTCTTGTTCTAAGTGTTCTAATAAGAGAGAGACGGACAGTGCGTGAAAAATCGAGAGCTCGTGCGCCGTCCCGTGATAGCCGTGCATATTTATTTTTGTGTTTTGTTGCTGTTCATAAAAGTAATGTTTTCCAGTCATATATACACTTATAAAGTTTGATATCCAAGTTGTAACATTAAAAAAATAGAGAAAAAAAAAGCTAATAAATGGGGCAGGCCACATTATTAGATTTAAATAAAACAACACAAATAGATTTTATAGGATTTATTATTAAATTTCGCTACATGCTACACACACTATGCTAGGAACAAAACAAGCCTAATTTACACAAGGCGTGTACCCCCGTGTGGACTTTACAACAGTAGCGTCAGAAATAAATATAAACTAAGATACTTTACCCCTTTATTCATTAAACTTAAAATGCCTCTGAGTAAATAAAATGTGTTTTGTCCCTATCTTACTAACACAAATGTCAGTGACAGATAAATCAAAGGAATTGTTACGGCATTTCACCTAAAATAGATTTGTTCAACGTTTATAAACATCTAATTTAAACTTTACACGGTTCCAGTCACGCATTAAATGTCACTACACGCGACATGTTCCTCCTGTAGAAGAACTCCCGAAGAGTTCGAATTATGTCGCCCGTAGTGACATTGAATGCGTGATTTAAACCGTGTAATTATTAGCATTGTTTATGAACATCGCCGGTTAGCAACTGCTTTTTTGAGAGGAACGATACCTAAAACAGTTAATCCAAAGCAAAGTCTTCCACGGGTACTTTTTCGAAGAAAATCTTGACATTCTTCAGAATCCTGGCAATGATGGTCTTGATGACTGGACTTGCTGTGATCTTGGCGATTTCGTTGGCGTTATTTTCAATCAGTTCACGGGCAACACGACCTAACAGAAAATACAAAATAACGATTCGAATCAATGATATACTATGAAAAAAAGGTAGATGCGCTCCAAAAATGGCACACTAAAACTGATTGATGCACTTGTCTCACCTTCGCGTCGTCAATGGAAACGTATATGTCTCAGCTGTCAGATTTGGTGGCCATTTTTAAACACGGTATTTCGTATAGGTAGACAACTTATTAGGGTCCGCTACCAAAATGTTGAAAAAAATACCCCCCCCCCCCATCTCCGAAGTTTAACAAGCGAAAATGATTAATTTTATGAGATTTTATGTCCTATGAGATTATTGACCCTTCTTTGAAATAAAAAAATAATTATATCGAAATTGGTACACGTGATAATAATATCGCTGTGAAACAAACATACCTACTAGGTTGGAAGTTAGGTATTAGTACCAAAATGCAGATGGAGCTGCTTTTGTATATTACATCATTGATTCGAACGAATAAACGCCATCTTTTGAGATACTTGGCTAAAATCTTGGCATCCTATTTTTTACATTTGCGATTATGTGGTTACTACGGTGTCACCAATGTATCTATCATCTACGACGAAATGCATTAAGGTGTATGTTAATTTGTACATACAGTCAGCATCAAAAGTAACTGCACAATTGACGTCTTCAAAAGCTCTTATTCCCTTATATTAAAGACTTTTGACGTCTTCGTTTGCCCAGTTACTTTTGATGCTGACTGTACATAATATGTGAAGTTTTCAACCTGCACTAGATATCGTAGGAATACAGCCTATTCTCTCTCATGCATGTGAGGGGGCCTGTAACCGGCAGTCAGACGATGTTGGTGAGATATAAGTGTGATAAAGATATAAGTCAACAGGACTACTCAAAGACCAATGATGTTTTTTTTTTTAAAGGCATTGTAGTTTAACCACCTTTTACCCAGCAGTATTAGGATTAGTCATAATTTTGGTCTCAACCACAAGGGTTGGTAGAGTGGAAAGTAAAGTTACAAGTATCTCTAGAATTAGAAATCTAACCCATTGTGGGGTCATCTGCTGAAAGTTCCTTCTTACCTAAAAGTTCGTTTCCGCCGAAGAGGTTTTCAAATTCCATTTTGGTTTTGCCCTTGTAATCGAAGGTGTGCGTCCAGTCGCCAGTAACCCAGTGCTTCTTGCCGTCAGCCCCGGTCTCCTCTTTGTATTGCAACTCAAAATCGATCTCCACTTTCTCTGAAGAAAAAAAGAAATTATTAGTCTTACAAGAGGATACAGAGAGGGCGCTAGTATTAGTGGGAATGTAATTGAAAAGTATACAACTTCCGTCACTGTCCTCGTCGCTCAGTTGGTGGAGCAGTCTAGCGTTAATAGAAAGGTCGCAGGTTCGAATCCTGTCGGGGGCTACAGACGAGGATGGTTTAGTTTTCCAGTATATTCTTTCTCTCTGTATCATATCGTTTAAAAATGATCGGGGTAACTTCCTCGTTAAAAATAACACGAAACAAAAATATTTAATTAAATAATTTGTTTCGTTATAAAGGTAAAAAAAGAAATATTGCAATTGATTCCCTGAAAGTTAATCGGAAAGTAGTAAATTCCCATTTCTACAGATGTCTATAATCAAAGGTACAGCTGTGGTAGTTGTACATATACAGAATCCCAATACTACACGGGAAAAAAGCTTGATTCGTGGCAAATATTCTTAAATTATCTCGAAATTATCTTTAGCAAGGAATTAAAACTTTAATGCAAGATGATTTATATTTTAGTTGAGTTCTGTGTACAAATGAATGTTTCTAGTATTAGGACAAATGTGGTCCTTGTAGAAACGTTGGAAATGGTGGGAACTACCAAGTTGGTTTATTCCACCTACTCCGTTCCTTCACCAAACGTCTAGGCGTGAGGAGTGAATGTTTTCACTACGTTGTTTACACAACATTTATTTGCCTCGTAATATATATATAATATATATATGTATAGAATATAATTCGCTCCCGTCATCTGTACCTAATCCTTGAAAATTATGCGGCCTTCAAAGCAAGAATAAACAAGTTATTACTGAACTAGTGAGCTTTAGGCCCTACCTGGTGAGACTAGAGTCAATCGTTTGTCAGTATTTTATATCAAAAAAAGTTGGTTAAGTCACTAACCGTGCTCGATGTGCATTTTTCCTTCGCCTTGCATGCGGACTAAGAGTATGTTGCCGTCCATGGAGTATTGGCCGTCCATAGTGACTTGACACTGGATCTTGGCTGATATTACCTGCTTGACGGGGTCGCGTCTGTAAATAAATATTTTTCATGTGTACTGAACGAGAAAATTAATAAGCATTGTAATCATTAACGAGTGGCACACACGACTCAGTATTTGAGCTGTGAATAATTAATCTGCGAACAACGTTCTTCTTCGTCGTTTCACTGTTGACAGAGTGGTCGTGGTCATCATTTCAGGTGTTGGTAGCAAGCTTCACAACACGCCGCCATGCCTCTCTGACAGTCGCCTTCCTTATGCTTGCGTGTAGTGATGCATCTACTGCAGCTTTTATCTGGGGGCCTAGACAAGGTTACAATCGACAAGCGCTAACGCTAACGCTAACTAATAAAATTTATGCGAATGACAGATGTTAACGAAAAGTGTTTCGTCGGCACCTGTCATTCCCATACATTTTATTCGTTAGCGTTAGCGTTAGCGCTTGTCGATTGTAACCTTGTCTACGGGCTGTTGTCCACGTTAATCCCCTAGCCTGATCCCCCAGGGGAAAAAAACGGTTAGGTTGTTAGTTGAACTGCGACCCTACAGCGCGCGAGCCGAGCGAGCGAAGCGAGCGTGACGCGGTAGCGTCCGGCGAAGCGCCATAACCGAACATTATCATTTTTTCCTAGTTGAATATAAAATAATTGCCGCTAATTCCCCTGGGGGATCAGGCTAGGGGATTAACGTGGATAACGTGGTCTACGGCCCCTGGTCTGTCCATCTCATTGGTGACCTGCCTCGTGGTCTGGTGCGAAAAACGTTGGTGTGATATAATTTTTATGTGCCAAATAAAGAAATAAATATTTAGGGACAATCTTACACAAACAGAAGTTGCCCCATAGTAAGCTCAATAAGGCTTGTGTAATGGGGGTACAAGACGACGATATATATACAACAGATTTATAGAAAACATCCAAGACTCAGATACAAATTAATGCTCAGCACACTAATATTTGCCCCTACCGGGATTCGAACCCAAGACCTTCAGCTTGCCTACTAGGCTAACCAGTCGTCAAGGTTACGTTGAATATGTTTAATCAAAACCACAACACTTTTAATCAAAATATTGCAAATATTTAGAGATATTTGCAATCACCATCTTTTGAACCGCAATAATAATAGTACTTAAGTACTTTTAACTAAAATACCACAACTTTACACCAATGTGCTGATCTGAACCTTCTTTGAGTTTTATTTATTTTATACGAGTTCAGTGTATTAAAAGCGAAAACAAGTTATACCGGAGACAAGCTCATTTTTTTGCCCTTAGATTATGACGCCTTAGAGTATGACCTATGACGTAACAATCTAACAATGACCATAAATTATTATATTTTTTTTTATACCTACGGATCTGCAATATCGAAGAAGAGTCCCCAGCACGGTTTCATTCAAGTCGACTCCCTATCTATACGAATGGAGTCAAATACAACGGTTCGTGCGAACAAATATTAGCACGAACGCGAGCCCGACTCGCTCACACAGTCACTGTCATGGCGGCGTCCGGGACTGTTCTTTGATTAAGAGGGTAGTTTTAAATTAAATCAATGTCGATATACCCCCGAGTCACACTGGGGAGGTTGGTACTGAAACTTTTTATACACGATGGGATTCGCGGGAGCCAATAATGCACGGCCCAATAATGTACGGCCCGATAATCCGCGTCAACTTTTTGTGGACTCGGATTATAGGTTCGTGCATTATCAACCCGGACAAAAGTGGGTTCCAATTATTGCCCCGGACCAAGTTTGCGCAGTGATAATGCACAGCCTAACGTGCATTTTCATGGCTGTACATTAACCTGCACCGGGATATCTAGGTCGGAAATAACCTCATTATATTAGTATAAACAATAACTTTGTCGAAACTTACTTAAGGCTCTTGAATTTGCAGGTATTCAACCCTGTAAGCGTAGAGTCTGTGAAGATGAGTTTCATCAAATTGCTGCTGGAGTCAATATTCTTGAATGTCACAGGTTCCAGCTGCTCTATGCCCAGTTCTGGGATACCAGCGGCGAAAAGAGGGATCAAGACTGCAGCGTTCTGTTTTAAGCATTTGGAGTCATCCGCCTTACATTTTATTAAGGGCACTGCAAATAAAGGTCACATTTTAGGCATTTTGTTTGTTGGTGCGCTCCTATAAAAATATCACATGAATGTTCGAGTCGAGATTGCCATACGATTAAATAAGAAAAACATAAATTTTAATTTAAAAAAAATATTGCAAATAAGTAGGTAATCCGTAATATTTATTTTCAACGCCTCTTATTCCGTCGCTATTAGGCTGATAATCCTGTGTTTTATAACACTACGGCACTCGTGTTTTATGGTTATATCCCGATTAAGACACGTTGGTACTACCTTGCAGCAAGGATGGTAGGTATGTATACGGTGCATGCTTAGATTAACCGGGTTGTATAGTTTTTTATACTCGTCAAATGGATTCTTACTCGACGTCACAACACGTCGGTTTAATCCTTTTTGTGAATTAATTGATTATTTTCTTCTTTGATATGATATAGAAACGTTTCATTTAGTAAAACTATTTACTTTTGATAACATTTTCCATGAATTTGTATTAAATACGAAGATATTTATTTTATTTTGTATTAGATGTTTAGATATTTCGTAAGTCTCGCTTATAAGACGGCCTGCACACTGCGACATCGACACTGCGTGAACTTCACAATAAAAAATGTTGCGCGCCATTACAGGTCACTTCACAAATATTTGTATATACATTGTTAATGCGTGTTTGCTTATTATATAAATAGGCACATCAAATTAGCAAAACCTGTGGACATAATCCTATAACTGTAGTTTTATTATTCTATGTTATACATAAAAAGAATTATAGTATATTGTTTAACGAGGGGGCGTAAGTGTTTGACTCGAGTTTGCAATATACTTACGCCCGTGTTATACACAATGTTTTTCATCACATTTGCGAGGAAACAAATATATTTTACATGAAATTAATACAAATCGTAAGAATGTCAACATGTCGGTTGTCCATTTTGTTGAATTACACAGTATACAGCCACGATTTGAAAAAACTTAAAAACATTTTACATAGACACTAAATAACTACATATTAAATCTGTAAATAATTCTGGTAAACATTAAATTGCAGTCAAATTTAATATAAATATATGTTTTATACATATTAAAAGTTGGTTGTAGCAAATTTTGAAGATATGAAATACATCTTGGCTGATTGGAAACATCCTCAGTCCGAAGTGAAGTATGAATGGGTTCTATATTTTAAAACTAAACTTAACAGCCCGTAGGAGGTAAAACGGCTATAACTGCTCTGTACGCTCGCAAGTAATAACGCCCTTGACGAGCAAGTGTGATGAAAACATTTTAAGGCTCCGCATCATTAGATTGAATAAATAATACTAGAAAATAAAGTGCAATGCATGCGAGTATTTCGCCGTTGACAGATAGAACCGCCGAGCCGAGCCCGAAAAGAGGAGACGAGTATTTCCGGAGACAGAAAATGAAACAGATACAGTTATTAAGAAGTCGATCCAGCTAATCGAGGGAGTTCTTCATTTAAGTCCGGATAGCACACATCACAGTAGTTGATTATGAATAAAATCAGCGTGTTTACAAGCAAAACCAAGTGTTTTAAAAGATAAATACCTTTTTTAAATATTCATCTATGCATAAGTAAAAATATGTTTTAAAATGTACAATTTTTATAGGCATTAAAAAGCATTTTAGCCCTATTACTTACTGTTGATGTGTTAATAGCCCCCTAAAAAAGTTGAACATAAAAATCAAACGTTTAGATTATTAATTCAATGTCAACGGATAATTTTGTCAGATTTACTCAAGACCTTTCAAAGACGATCATCTGGCGTAGCTACTGTCGCATCCCCTTAACACTTTTTCAAAAAGACACACAATTTCGATGCGACATAGTGGAAAGAATAAGGACCAAGAAAATAAAGGATCGACCAAGAAAGGATCAACAAAAAAAAACCCGAACGGCTAGGATCCTCATTTTTGGACCCTATTTTACTCATCAGGATAATATTAATTAAGTAAAGCTTACCTGCGCTGGAGCTAACTAAGCCAACCAAGGCTAAAGCGACTAAAGTGTGCACAAACATTTTTAGGTAAGGACGACGCGACTAACTCCTCCGAACTATTTCCACCTTGTACGAGGAATACTGATTCGGTCACCATTAAATATGCCGGACATCATCTACATACGTCACGTAATAAATAACCTGTTCTCACTCGATTGAAAGATGTAATATTTTATTGTTCCAGCTTTATTTTTATTTAAAAACTTGCTCTATGATACGTGACGCAGGTGTTTTTATTGTGTTATAAAAATAGAACACAAATTTTGATAATTGATGAATAATGAATTAATGAAATGTTTGATAAAATGATAATACTCTGCTTTGGGCTGAGGTCGGCTATTTGACGAATTACATATAGTACTAAGCTCGTGTTTTGAACGCTAAGGATTTCTTTTGGTCATTGGAGCTTAAACAAATAGCAAAATAAATAATTAATGGTAGCTTCGCACAATAATTAGCCTATTACCAGTCATACAAGTTTTAAAGTCCAATAGTTACTAAATTAATTTTTCAATTCAAGCATATTTCATGCAACTATATGAATGTCGATAAACAACCACCGGTTCGGAAAGAAAACCTCTGCCACGAGAAGAACCTCTGTAAAAACCTCGGAAACTGTTTTGGAAGGTATAACTCTTCATTGGCCAGTAAAATAAAAGTTCATTCATGCCTAACCATAATAATTATTATTATTATTTATAATCAATAAGAGCATCAAGTGTCGAGAAATGGTTGATATGCCTGGGCTGGTTTTTTGATATTTGGCAGTATTAGACAAGTAGCCGCTTTCTCGACTCTGTCTTTTAAAATCGGAATGATAACGACATTAAAGTCGGGACATATCCCTATTGGTCAATCATCGCAGGAATACCAGCTCTATTAATAAATCCTACTAATATTATAAATGCGAAAGTTTAGATGTTTGGATGTTTGTTGCTCAATCACGCTTAAACAGCTTAACCGATTTGGATGAAATTTTGCACGAAGATAGTTTATAGCCTGGATTAAAATATAGGATAGTTTTTATCCCGGGTCCACGCAGACGAAGTCGCGGGCGGAAGCTAGTAGTAAATAAGTAAGTAAGTTAATGCTGCATGACGACGATTTATTTAACCGCCACGATGACGTCAAAAAAATTGTTCCACCATTTATTCCATTCCATTCCACCAAAATTCAAATATTGTTCCACCATTTTCCACCATCATAAACATACCAGTCTACATAAACATATAGTCATAAATATATTTTTTAATGATTGACGAGAGCCATCTTCCTTTTAATTACTGGCTTTATTGATATTGACGCTATATTTACAACCTACATCTCTGACAATATTATATTAAGGCGGTGCATTGGAAATTATCGCGTGCTTTGAAACGCCGTTCTGACTAGATTAAGTAACAATAAGGTCTGATTTTCAGATATATGATTCTTGACTATATGATTGTGTATCTGATTTTATCGATACACGATCGCTTAAAATTTCCTCAGATTCAGATTCAGATTCAGATTTTTTATTCATAAAAAAAACCAGTTGGGTTTGTATTTTCCTTTTTTACTTAGCCTACTCAAACGATACATTATTTTACGACACAATCAAGTTAATACTATAGTATTTTATCTCATCTTAAATCTCACTTTATGAAATTTAAATAAAACTTCACTAAGTTAGGTATTTATCGAAATTTGTCCAAAAAAGCCATTCCCCAAGAGTGTTACATCTCTTTTCCTCGTGCGCGGAAGGCATCAGCGTGTCTCTGTCTAGGGGGCGTGCTCGACTCAAATCAAGGCATCCCCTCAATGTTACTTTTATAACATTTATGTTGACGCTTGAATACCGTATAAGATCTCTATCTCGTATAACTAATATCTAAGAAAAGAACATTAGAATACTCGTACTTACTTACTTACTCCTCTGGCGCAGCGACCCAAAGTGGGTCTTGGCCTCCAACACGACAGCACGCCACTGATCCCGGTCCTGTGCAGTTTCCCGCCAGTCGCCAGCCTGGAGCTCGCGCAGATCCGCATTCACCACATCCGCCCATCGATACCTAGGCCGACCGACCGGGCGGCGTCCTGTCGGTTTTCCCTCGTAAGCTCTTTTCACCGCCCGTTCGCCTCCCATCCGCTCAAGATGACCGAGCCACCGAAGCCTTTGCGCCTTCGTCACGCCAATGATATTTGGTTCAGCTACCATTTCCTCAATTTCGGCGTTTTTGCGGATCCTCCAGCTGCCATCGGGTCTCTGCGTTGGGCCAAGGATTTTTCGGAGAATCTTTCTCTCAGCCACCAAAAGCTTATTCTCTTCCCTTAAAGTGAGTGTCCAGGCTTCACATCCGTACGTTAAGATAGGTCGTACTACGGTCTTGTAGATTCGGATCTTAGTTTTTCTACTGAGAAGCCTGGACACCAGGACTTTATGTAAAGCTGCACCGCACCGCAAGGCATTTTGAATGCGAATGTCGATTTCCTCGTCACGGGTATTGTTGTCATTGACAGTAAAACCTAGGTATTTAAATTTGGCCACCCCTTTGTATACAGTATCTCCAACCTGTAGATCTGCAGGTTTGCCTCGACCAGTGTTATACCGTCGCATGTGGAGATACTCAGTCTTGTCGTGGTTTATACGTAGGCCTACTCTCAAGGCTTCAGTCTCAAGGGTCTTAGTCGCCACCTGGACCTCTGTTCTACTTCTACCCAATAGAGCCAGGTCATCTGCATACCCCACTACCATATGCTTTCCATTTAGCTCCAGTCCGGCTTCCAAGGCTAGAACTTTTCTAATGACATGCTCTAGCACCAAATTGAAAAGCATTGGCGATAAGGCATCGCCCTGTTTTAACCCCGTAACAACTGGAAACGCATCCGTCAGATCGCCCTGCACCCGTACTTTCATATTACTGTCCCTCGTTGCAGCTTCAACCATGGTGACTAACTTGTTAGGGATGTTGAAGTTCCTCAGTATGACGTATAGAGAGTCCCTATCTATGCTGTCGTATGCCTTAGCGAAGTCCACGAACACCACGTGAACACATTGCGCATATTCCCATCTCTTCTCCATGATCTGCTTGAGGAGGAAGATTTGGTCAACCGTACTGCGATTCCGACGGAACCCACACTGATAATCGCTGAGGATTTTTTCCGCGTACGGTTCCAGTCTTTTGAGGAGTACATACGACAGCACTTTGTATGCAGTTGGAAGCAGTGCTATACCCCGGTAGTTCGTACACTTCTTCTTGCATCCTTTCTTGTGAACGGGACAGATGACTCCCGTGGTCCACTCAAGCGGTAGGGTCCCCTCTTCCCAAACTCTACGCAATAACTCATATAGCTTGGTCTGCACTGTTCCTCCTCCGTGCTTCCACAATTCTGAGGGCAGACCGTCGGCCCCTGGCGCTTTGTATACTCGTAATAATAATTAATTGTATTCGGACGCTCAGAAACCATAAATACATCTTTGGGATACAACATTATAATTAGATTTTTTTTAACAGCCGATAGTTGACCGCCGTCATCCTGGTACAATAAACGTCAATGATGGCAAATGATGACATAAATTGTAGCGGGATGACAGCCTGTCAAGTATTCGATATAAGGGCATATTCACTATAATTTCATGAAGTTCTTGTTAATTCTGATTACATTATGTCTTATATAACCACTCACTTGCTTGTGGCAACCACAGTTGCCAATTTCGCAGACTCCTAAACTGATGGTGGCAACTGTGGTTGTCAATCGAAGTATCTGCCTTGATAATGAAAAATTAGAAGCAGTTTAGGCTACCTTTTTTAAAATATGAAAGCAAGTGAGCGGATAATGGGTAATATTTCGAGTTACATGTAGCTTTGTTAAGCTGCTTTTTTTTTTTTTATTGTAAGTTAGGTACCGTTTGACATGTAAAAGTGATTTTTAGTTTCTGTAATTTTTTAAATTTGCTTTTTTTATGTGGTATACATTGCTTTTATCAATAAATAAATTGAATTGAATTGGTAATTTAATGTGGAAAATGGAACACTTAGTTCAATAGCTGATCCGCTTAATTGGGCGCTTCTATCGATTATTATTCGACATTCTAATCTGATTTCATAAGAATTGAGTAAAAGCAATCTTTTTACTATTTAGCATTTAGCATTGAGTGTGTACTAACAGCAACGATGATTCGTTGCTGTTAGTACACACTTATACGACAACTCGAAAATATGTTGTATAATAGCAACCGACTTGCTTTTACACAGCTCTTTGGTCGAGTAACAGCGAATTAATTGCTTTGATTCGGCTAATATGTTCATTCGATTATGTTTTCTATAAAAGATGTCAGTTTGCTATTTACTCAACAATTTGGTTCTGTAGGAGTATCCGGATTGCTTTTACTCAGAAAAACAGTAGTATTCTATAGCAACCAAATTCCTTTTACTCATTTCTTCAGCTGAGTAACAGCGAATTAATTGCTTTGATTCGGCTAATTAGACATGGCATGCATGCATCATGTGCGGTAAACGTAAGGCAATCACCTTTACTCGAGTTATAATCGTATACATGAGATGTAATTTGAATTAGATTACAAAAGTAGGTACCTAATTATTATAACACACACTATTTGATTTATTAAATATTTATAATTTAAATTGAATGCATCATGGGGGCGCATAAATATATATGTCCTAGGGCCTCTGGTTTAGTCAGTAAATTAATTATCGCATGTTGAATATATGTACTTACGAACATGTTCTGTATATAACATGTTAAGGACTTTGTGAAAAAATGTAAGCTTAAAGTATAAATGATAATATATTCACTCTTTTTTTTTTCCATGAACTTTCACCACAACACTTATCACAAAAACTAATCCGAAAACACGCATAACTGCCACCAGATATCTTTTACAGCACAAATTAGCCGAATTATGCTACCGAATTTATCCTTGTGTCTTTTTTCGTGCATCGACTTTGTACCCGTCTATACATATTTATACAGCTTCAAGCCTCTAACGCTATTTATGCAAACGAGGTTATAACGCACGCATTTGCATCTTATCTTACCCACTATTTTACATCAGTGATAGATAAGTGAGAGAGCGATAGTAGTTAATTACTGCAGAGGCCGGGAAAATGGGAATTGCCGGCCAAGTAGATATAGGTCATATAGGCAATCCCTTTTCACGCCGAGGTATGTATTTATAAGAACTCAAACATGCAATGAATTAAAAATAAACTACAGGTTTTTAGGGTTCCGTACCCAAAGGGTAAAAAACGGGACCCTATTACTTATTTAGGCTCCGCTGTCCGTCCGTCTGTCCCTCTGGCCGTCAGTCACTATGCTGAATCTTATGAACCGTGATAGTTAGACACTTGAAATCACAGATAATGTATTTCTGTTGCCGCTATAACAACAAATACTAAAACTCAGAATAAAGTAAATATTTAAGGCGGCTCTCATACAACAATTTTTTTTGTCGTTTTTATAGATAGTGGTACGGAACCCTTCATGCGTGAGGCCGACTCGCACTTGGCCGGTATTTTTAATTAGACTACCACCGGATCGGGTACAGGTGCGTTGTAGGCGATAGGCTACCTGTTACTACAATATCACATTACCTTCCTCTTATACCTAGAACTGCTTGAAGTGACACTGCAAATTAGATTTGAAGTGCTCTGCCTATCCCTTTTGGAAGCACGAGCGTGAATGTACTGTCATCGAAATGGAAATCTTCTAACTTGGAAGTAAGAGTCGCTTTTCGAATGGACTACTTTGATGTAATTTGGCCAACTCTAAAATTCTCAAGTACATATATGGGACGCAGTATGGTTGAAATCTCAGTCTCAAGACGAGAGTCTTTGACCAGTGTGTGTTGGCAGTGATGACATATGGCACTGAAACGTGGTCGCTTACTATGGGCCTCATAAGAAGGCACAAAGTTACCCAAAGGGCAATGGAGATGGCCATGTTGGGAGTTTCTCTGCGTGATCGCATCAGAAATGAGGCTATCCACAGCAGAACCAAGGTAACCGACATGGCCCTCCGAATCGCTAAACTTAAGTGGCAGTGGGCGGGGCACATAGCACGTAGAACCGATGGCCGTTGGGGCGGAAAGGTTCTCGTGTGGCGACCACGTACCGGAAGGCGCGGCGTGGGTAGGCCCCACACAAGGTGGACTGATGCCCTGGTAAAGGTTGCGGGAGTCCGCTGGATGCGGGTGGCGCAGGACCGGTCACTTTGGCACTCTTTGGGGGACGCCTATGTCCAGCAGTGGATGTCTTTCGGCTGATATGATGATGCTAATGGTTGAAATTATTTCACGTGGCCGTCTTTTTATATACCTGACATACGACGACGGTAGAGCTGCTTTTTGAATAGCCTCTTTGATGCAATTCGGCAAACTCGTATACTCGTACTGTCAACTACGAGGGCTGCCTTTTAAGTTCTGTCGTTTGCAAACCTCCCGTGATTGCATAAAAAAGAACTAGTGTCACGTTAAAATATTTGAATTTAGAATTCGAAAACAAAAGAATGACTCGAAATCGGCCCAACCGTTTTAGTACAGCGTTCGTTCAAAGTTGACAAGTCAGTTGTGAAAATGGAAATTTCGAAGGAAAATTTACGTGCGATAATTTTTTACAACTTCAAAAGGGGCTTAACGCGACTTCAGTGCTTCGAAGAGTTGACTACGGTTTTCAATGATAAAGCACCATGCCTTCGGACTGTGGAACGCTGGTATTTAGAATTTCAACGTGGTTGCTCTAGTCTTGGTGATAGACATCGTGAAGGTCGACCAAAAACAGCCGTAACCCAGGAGAACATTGATGCTGTACGGCAACTGATCATCGAAGATCGCCATGCGACATACCGTGAGATAGAAGCTTCCTTAAGTATTTCAGGGACCAGTGTTCACAGTATTTTGCATGATCACTTAGGCGTAAAAAAGTTGATCTCACGCTGGATACCACATTTACTCAGTGAAGACCAAAAAACGGCCCGCGTTCGATGGTGTCGCAAAACTCTGCGGCAATTCAACCGAGGAAACTCGAAACATGTTTACGACATTATCAGTGGTGACGAATCTTGGATATATGCCTACGATCCCGATTCTAAACAGCAGTCGACTGTTTGGGTGTTCCAAGGTGAGCCAAAACCGACCAAAGTAATACGCTCACGGAGCACATCGAAAAAAATGGTCGCCACGTTTGTGGCGAAAAGTGGCCACGTTGCCACCATCGTGCTCGAGGATCGTAAAACGGTTAATGCTGACTGGTATACCACTGTCTGTTTACCAGAAGTCATCGGCGAGTTTCGAAAAAATAACCCAAGACGTCGTATAAGAACTGCACCACGATAATGCGAGCTCGCACACCGCCCGGCAAACTATTGCGTTTTTAAAAGAGCAAAACGTCGAAATTCTGGAACACCCGCCGTACAGTCCAGACTTAAGCCCTAACGATTTTTTTACTTTTCCAAAAATCAAGCAACGACTTCGTGGTCAACGGTACCAGACGCCTGAAGAAGCGGTTGAGGCATACAAAACAGCCATTTTGGAGACCCCGACTTCGGACTGGAATAAGTGTTTCGAAAACTGGTTCGATCGAATAAAAAAGTGTATTACATATCACGGTGATTACTTTGAAAAACAATAAATACCATTTAACACTTAAATTGTCTTTAGTTTTTCCAAACGACACAACTTAAAAGGCAGCCCTCGTATAGCTACCTTGCTCATTTGCCCCGTCTTTAAAAAAAGGTCGTTTACCCACCAAGGTGAACTACAAAGTCATTGGAAATATGTTTTTACAACTTATTATCATCACATTAGCATTTTAGTTCTAAAATAATATTTTCTCAAACATGCACCAACCATTGACGTTGTGTTCTTCATAATGGGCTTCGAAGTGTCACGTTTCGGGCGCAGCGAGACGAGAGACCCGTAATGGCATTTCATACAAAATTGGAGGCCTGATGATGGCAAGATGGTCTTTTTACATTTCCATTCCACAATTTGTGGCACAGGATCACGGCAAGCACGTAATTATATTCGGCAAGTTTTTTAACCTATGTTGTCCTCTAATACTTAAAAATGTAGCGACATTATCCATACTAATACTTTTTTTTTTCCACTCATACAATTATCATTACAGGCTGAACCCAATGCGACAATGTAGTGTGTGTGTAGTATTATTATAAATGCGAAAGTGTCTGTTACCTCTTTGCGCTTAAACCGCAGAACCGATTGAGATGAAATTTGGTATGGAGATAGGTTGAATCCCGGAGGACATACGATAGTTTTTATCCCGGCAATCATCTCCTAAGGGGGTGAAATGGGGGTGAAAGTTTGTATGGAGCTACGATATAAATAAGTTCTTATAAGTAGAAGCTAGTTTGTATATAACCACAATGCTTCATTATGCGTCGTCAATCAAGGAAAATTACTTTTGTTGCCGTTGGCGCTTATGCCAGTATGTGAATAAGGTGTGGTAAGGTTATGGAAATAAGGTCCGTTTTTTCTGAGAAAGACACAAATTGCAACAAAAGTTTATTAACAGTTTAAATAGTTTATTAACAAAAACCGCCGCTTTCAAGGAACGAAAAAAACCCTTGCTACTAAGTTCGAATGGAAACAATATTGCCGTAAAAAATACAGCGACTAAGGTTACTTTAGTTACTGTTTTCTCGGCATGGCTTTATCAAGTTATTCCAAAGCTAAATCTTCCACGGGCACCTTCTGGAAGAAGATCTTGACGTTCTTCAGAATCCGAGCAGTAATCGTTTTAACGACTGGCCCAGCTGTGATAGAGGCTATTTCGTTGCCGTTGTTTTTCATGAGCTCGCGGGCAGCAGCGCCTAGAAAAAAAAGTAAAAACAAATAAGGTTCAGCGTATGGTGTCTGGTTAGAAGGATGTAATTTTTTTTTTAATACAACGACGGTGGCAAAAGTGGTTAGTATTATTGTAATCGATTAAGTGTGTTTCGAGAAATAACCTATATTTTGTATTTCTGTTTGAATACCGAAAAGTTATAAAGACGTTTGCTTATTGGCATCGTGATTCTAGGTCATTGGAAAAAAAAAGTAAACGGGAAGTATCTTATCGCCAGCACGCTTGACTCTCCATACAAACGTAGTTGGGTTCTCAGTTTAACGACATGCTGCTATAACATGACACTTTGTATACACATTGGAATTCGCCATAAATATTTACGTCTGAAACTAGCTTCTGTTGCTAGAAAATCAAATAGAAAAAAAAGAGAGGGTACAACGCTTTTCATACTAAGTCTCTGATAGCTTGATAAAAAAACTGTATGAAAAGCTTAGCTTCCGAGTTTCATAACTACAACTTAGAAAAGTTGAAAAACCCTCGACATTTCCATTTAAAAGTCCAATATCTCAAAAAATGCTAACAAGATTTTCATAAAACATGGCTAACTACACTCGGGATAAAATTATCTATGACACAAAAAAAACCGCATTCAAATCAGTCCATTCGTTTGGGAGCTACGATACCACAGACAGATACACAGACACGTTAAACTTATAACACCCCTCTCCTTGCGTCGGGGGTTCAAAATACGCGGCAAAATGCGGCATAAAGCAATTGCAGACTTGAGTATTCAATTTAAATTTCAACTTGATACATTCACGCATTCCTGGGAAAAATGATGTCGACATACATACAGACAATCCTTTTTTTCCTTTTGAGGTACGGAACCCTAAATATTAACGGTAACACAGAGCTTATAAAATGTTTTAAAACATAATGTAAAACTAGCTTCTGTCAAAAATTACATTTTTGGTACAAGCTTTTATACCGTCTTCACATACTCATTGAGAAGATTCTAACGAGCCCAAACTCACCGGGGTTACATCGGTTAAGTACTGAATTTCCATGGCCACCTTCTGTCTCCATTATCAGATCAGCTCGATGGTACCATAATATTGAATTGTCATCCAAACTATACTTATACCCAAAATTTCAGCTCAATCGGTCACCGGAAAGTGGGTTAAATTTAACTTGCAAGATTTGATTACAGACAGACAGACGGGACGGGTGAAACTAAATAAAAGCTTGTAAAATGAAAAAATGTTGATGTTATGTTACCTTTTATAACCTCTAAAAAAAAAAACAGAAGAGGAAATATGTTGGGGCACCTGATACGACATGACAACTACATAAAAACTATAATTGAAGGAAAGATAGAAGGAAGGAGAGGCAGGGGAATACCAAGATGTGCGTTTATGGACCAAGCTAAAGAGAAAGTTAATGTAATGTCGTATCAGGAGCTCAAAACAGTAGCAGAGAGAAGAACAGAGTGGCGATTACTCCACTGACAAGAGCCCGGCTCTTAAGAGGAATGCCTACCTGCGATTTTCCCATACAAACGCTCTCGACTCTGGTTTTTGAACATAGAGCAATGAATTTTTCAAATAAGATCAATTTCATCAATATATTGCTTTTTTGGATATTTTTATTTTAAAGAAACTTACAGCGCCTTGAAAATCGCAAAAACGGCTTAATTGAATTGGCTGCCAAAAAAGGCGCAGTATACAAATATGACAACAAATATCAAAAAAATCAAAACATAGCGGCGTAGATTTTTTCTTCTACTAGCAGTTCCGAAAATTTTAAAATGATTGGTTGCGTTTTGGAGGAGGAAACAGTAGACAGCGAAATCTCGATTTTTGAGTTTTTTGCGTGGGATTTTTAGTCCGAGCTGCAGTTGTCCTTATCGCACGAATTGGAGGCGGAGTCCACAGCAGCGCGGCAGAAACATTGCGTCAAAAATTAGAGATTTGAAAAGTTGCTCAGCTAGGCATTGCTCTTCAGTTTGTGATGATGTGAGGGAGCATTATATAACAATTGAAAAGTTACGCAATTACCCTGCAGGACCTAAACTATATAAACTATAACTTTATAAGACTACTAAAGATAAAAAATAAAGGGATTACCCAAAAGTTCGTTTCCACCGAAGAGGTTGTCGAATTCCATCTTGGTCTTGCCTTTGTAAGCAAAGGTGTGCGTCCAGTCGCCAGTAGCCCAATGCTTCTTGCCGTCAGCTCCGGTCTCCTCTGTGTAGCTCAACTCGAAACTGATCTCAATTTTGTCTAAAAATAATAAAAAATATGTACATAATTATTTTTTTGTTTTAATTTTGGAACACTGTATTTTGGGCGTGAAATTAACGGAGCGCACACATAATACCACCAATTGCACACAACTTTTCAGCACGTGTTGCAATGCTGGTGAGGTTGCGCCATTCAGATGTACTCTAAGAGTGATGATTGCAAGGATGAATACATAATACTTGACTCTGGACTCTCTCCATCTAGCCAGCAATCATCTTAAGGTCATCAGTCCAACGAGTTGCAGGACAGGGACGTCCTGCAACTACCCTTGCCCAAACGCGGTCTCCACTCCAGACCCCGTATCATGGTCGTTATCACGCGATAAGTGACAAGATAGACCGCCCGTCACTGTCTGACACCGTTCGATAGAACGAGACTGACGCCGTATTTTGTCACTTATCGCGTGATAAGGCCGACCATGATACGGGGCCAGAACTCGTCACCCTCTCTCTCGCCTCCTCCAACGGATTTCGGTAAGTAACTATCAATCCAAACTTTGCAAATCGTTACTTAATTATTATGTAAAGGTTTTACTGAGCTTATAGCGCAGCATATACTAATCACTTCATGTGGTGGTATAGCCAGTAGCTTTCACTATTTGCATGCGGACTGTAATATTGCCTACATAAATGTAATTTGCTAATGCAAGGTTTTTGAGTGGCGACCACGTACCGGAAGGCGAAGCGTGGTTACACCGACCGTCCACAAGGTGGACTGATGACCTGGTAAAGGTCGCGGGACTCCGCTGGATGCGGGTGGCGTAGGAGCGGTCATTGTGGCACTCTTTAGGGGAGGCTTTTTGGCTGTTATGATGATGGAATTGCTAATGCCCACGCTAAATGGCATATTAATAGGCTTGGCAGGGAGAAAACGCTACATAACAGGCTTTGACACGTCGACCTATGTGTTGGTGATTGATGCCTATTCTTGTTATTACTATTACTGTTTTATGGCAAGCCAAACTCACTTAAAAGTCTTAAAATGAATCTTTTTTATCTGCAATCTACAGCCGTAACTATATATATACTAGATCAGGACAACTAAGAACACTCCTTAAGTCAAAGGGCATGGTTGTTAGTGAAGTCATTTAACGTTTCCTAGATGAATGAAATCGCAACTAGCGGTGCCAAAGGTGAAAAACAATGACATCATTTACATCAAAACAAGTAGGTGCAGACGAAGGTTTAGAGATCTATTACTTAAATGAAAAATAAACAGCCATTGCTTACCAGACTTTGACAGCAACCTTGGCAAAATGTAAAATATATTAGATGTTCTTGAACATTAACTTAATAGGTCATGTAGGTAACTAATATTTGAAATGGATATCTCAAGAGTTTAGTCGTGTAAAATCGAGCTGACAAAGCAAATATTATTAATTTAATGAGTTAAATCGCGGAAACTGAAGCAAATATTATTATCCTACTAACTAAATTTGAAATGCAGTAATAATGTCACCAAACTTGGTGCAGGAACCCAACCTAGTAGCAAGCAATATTAACCGCTCCTAAGTGACGTATGTAGTCACGATCCTTTAGTATTAACGGCCCAAAAGTGATTGGAGGCGATTTCCTATCTTGGCGGATCAGTATGCGATATTTTGTACTTTGACGTGAGCTTACTGATATCACACAAATTTCCTGACTGGTCGATATACCGTCAATGTTTAATTTGAGCAGTAGTCATATCATGGAAGCGGGGCAGTGCGCATACAGTACTGCATTCGTACCTCTCACGATCCGCTTCCGTTCATCCCGCGCCAGGCAGGAAGCACTCGTTTAAATGCAGCTGAGCAGTAATCTGTACCAACTCAATTGACCGTTGACATTGACCGTTGACAGCTTACTGATATCGTATCGCCTCTGCGCCGACAAATCGACGTTTTTTTTAAAGACTACCTGACCTAAGCGAACCGTCATTAAACCTTTGAGATGCTTACCGTGCTCAATGTGCGCTTTTCCATTACCCTCGATCTTGAGGCCCAGGACCTGACCGGACATTTCATATTTGCCGTCCAATACGACATCGCAGTGGGTCTTGGCTGATATCTTAGTGGCATCGCGTCTATAAATAAAGTATAAAATCAAAAGCTGGCAAAACCATGAATTATCAAAAACAGGAAGTCAAGGCATGTTGAATTCACTAAGTAGCAATATATAATTAAGAAAAAAAAACTGTAGGTATGCCGGGTATAAATTCTCGAAACAAAAAAAATGTTGAGATTATAAATGACCATTAAAGTAATCTCAATCGGTCGTCAGCAGCTGTAAGCCTGCAGGCCATCCGCGACATTTTGACATATGGAGACGTAGCCTCAATTTGATTTCTCTTTCTTTCTGATGTTGAAAGATAGAGACATCAAATATCGCGCATGAAATATATAGGTAAATCTCTGACCCTTGCCTTACTTTAGTAACACATCGTCGTTATATAAAATAGAGATGTATCTTCACAGGGTAACCTGCTCTTTTGAAGCCAGTAAAGACAACGACTTACTTAATGTTCTTGAATCTACAGGAACTCAGTCCTTTAAGAGTTGCGTCTCTGAAGACGAGTTTCAATATGTCGCTGCTAGAGTCTATCTTCTTGAAGCTCACGGGATCCAACTGTTCTACGCCCAGCTCTGGGATGCCGGCCGTAAACAACGGTACTATGACCTCTGTGTTCTGTTTGATGCATTTGGAGTCGTCTATCTTACATTTTGTAATGGGTACTGAAACAAACGTAGGTATTTAAGGGACATGATTTGAACCGGAATCATACTTTAGTGACACGATGACCTCTGATGGGCTCTGACGTTTGAATGAAACCGATATCTTACTTTTGTCTCGTCACGAGTGTCACGTCACGACAAGTCAGATATGTACGAACCCGCTATAGGCTACACTGTTGATTATCAATCAGTTCGATGTGAGTAACTAGATTGGAACACCAGACTGTTTGCTCCCTCTTACCAAATGTTCTATTTGCGGTTTTTCCACACTCGCGTTGGGACCTATGCATCTAGACCATTCGCATTATTCCCCGAATTGTATTTTTCCCTGTCACTTCTTAACAATTTTGACGAAGCTCCGCAATAGCAATTTCTATATATTATACCATCGGGCAACGGCAAAACTATTTTATCCTAAACCTATCTGACTACTTTAACCCGTTTTCTTTAGAAAATTGCATAACAACAAAAATAAACCTAACGTGTTTTAATCAATTACCGATTTTTAAAGAAATGGTATAATGAGAGGGGATTCAAGGAAGAATAATAAGTAAGAAAATATGCAACAGGAGAAAATCTGATAGGTACAGGAAGAATTTCTGAATGAAGCAAAATATGATAATAGCAGAAAATTGGTGTAAGGAAAAATGCAAAGCACAAATCCAACTACCGAAAGGTTTACGTAAAGACTAAACTTGAATACTAGGTTACAATAGACACATAACTAGCTATTAACAAGGAACTTGTTTGCTTATCAGTGAAATCAAATCAATCACTCATGTTAGAATAACTTATAATTTAAGTAATAATACTTGTTACATTATGTTAAAATTGTAAAAAAAGAAACAAAAAATATAAAAATTCGGATATTATAAAAAGATAAAAATTCACAATATTTAGAAATTAGATTAAAAATGGCACAATTATTAATAAATAATAATTCATAATATTTTATTAAAATTACAAAACGACTTTGCTCGTCTACATCAATTCAATCAGAGTTATCACTTAAGTATTCGTTGACTGAGTAGCAAGATTTTTAAACTAGAAATTTACTTAAAGCTATCTGAAATTCTAGAACAGTTTCTTTATCCTTGATATCACTAGGTAGAAGATTAAAAATTCCTGGGGTCAATCCTATAATACTTTTTGACATAAGTCCCGTTTTAGATGGGGCTGCACACAACTTGTTTTGTAATCTTCTACTTGAAAAGTACTGAAACTCATAGGGATTCGATTTTACAAACAAAGCTACCTCAAGTATATAATTATAAGCTAGGGAAAGTGAGAATGTGTAGGTCTACGAAATGAGTTTTACATGAATCCGTGGGCCGCAGGCTGCAATGCTCTTTTGCATTTTTTCTGCGCCCTAAAGACCAATTCCCGATGAAACAATCATAAAATTAGAAAAATATAAAAATATAGGTCTTACCTGCACCGGAGCTCACTAAACTAACTAAGGCAAGAGCCAATAAAGAATGCACAAACATTTTGAGGTAAGGAGCACGACCGACTGTTCCGGGCTTTATCTACCTTGTACGTGAAATACTCATTATGCTAGCATTAAATATACGATTTACGTCTTCATACGTCACAATATTTAAAAAAGTACCTATTTTGAGATGAGTGACAGCTGTATTATTACCTTGTCTTTAGTTAGACCTTGTCTTTTTTTAGAGTTCCGTAGACGTAATGGAACCTTATGATTTTGACGGATGGTTGGAACTTTCATCCAACATTAGCACAAAATTAGTTGGTGGATGAGGGTCTTGTTTACCTACCTTCAATGCTTTGAACTAATTAATTGAAAATCTCTGGTCAAAACGTGACAAATGTCTTATCGAAATCTTATGATGAAGACTTCTCGCGCTGATTTCCTTACGATAAATTAATCTAAAATTCAATAGAATCTTTGATAAACGGAAAAACCTCCGCCCTTATCACAGCGTGCAGTGACTGCTGAAAGATTGAATATAAAATGGAATTTGGCAAAGTTTGAGACAGATAAGCGTGTACAAATTTAGGCGTGGCGGTGTAAAGATAAAAGAAAAGTTCCCACGAAATGGATCGAGAGAGTTTTATCAGATTTCAGCTGAATTTGTACGCGGAAATACATTTGGGGTATTATCTTGTAACTTTTCTGTTTATGTGAGTCCGCGCTTTTTGGGTTGGTTTTAAGGGGCCTGGGTTTTGAAATGTTTGAACGTTCTAGAATGGGTGCTTTCAAATTAGGAAACTGTCAGCCACATTATTTATACTAAACGGAACTTAATCGCGTATAATTAACTTATTTTTTGAGTTGTCCCGTGACCATGGATGTTGCAACACATCCGAAACGTCGGGAGACCTCGTGAGGTAAATAAAATAAGTTAATTATACACGATTAAGTCCCGTTTAGTATAAATGATGTGTGAGAATCGTGAAAGTTTAAACTGTCAGCCATATTTGACCAAATTATTTTTTCCCAGGTTTAATTCATTTAAAACCAAGATAATAAATAAAGAATGACTCATCAGTCATCACAACCGTCACAGCCGCCGCATCGCATCTCACTCTTTCCCGCTGCGGTGTGCGAACCCGCATACAAATTTATATTTCGAGGTGCGATGCAGTGTGAAGTACAGTGCGGAATTTATATACAAACTGAGGTATTGACATACAACGTTGCGAACCGTTCGCTCCTCACGCCGCTTGATATTTAAGTCACATTAACGGTATTACATTGGCACTAAATTGACGGCTATCCTATCCTATCCTATACTTTTAAACGAGCACTATATGTATGTATATATGTATGTTTTCAATCACGTGTTCGGAAACGGCTCTATCGATATCGATGAAAGGTTTACGGGGGTGAAAAATCGATTTAGCTAGGTCTCATCCGGGAAAATTCGTTTTCTCCGTATTTTAACCCGAGCTGAGATTGGTCACCCAGGGACTTTATCGTATACTATTAAACGAGCAATATATGTATCATCATCATTCTCCTAGCGTTGTTCCCGGTTATGCCCCTAAAGGAGCTCGGGGTCCGTTTTGACACCTAATCCCAAGATTTGGCATAGGCACTAGTTTTTACGAAAGCGACTGCCATCTGACTTTTCAACCCAGAGGGAAAACTAGACCTTATTGGGATTAGACCGGTTTCCTCACGATGTTTTCCTTCACCGAAAAGCTAACGGTAAATATTCCGCACATAAGTTCCGAAAAACTCATTGGTACGAGCCGGGATTCGAACCCACGACCGCCGCTTGACAGCCGCATGCCTGAACCACTAGGCTACCGTAGCTTCTTTAAGCAATATAAATGTATATTATAGATATAAATATATATTTGAAATCACGTTCTCGAAAACAGCTCTAACGATTTCGATGAAATTTGGAATCTGGGGTTTATGGGGGCGAAAATTCGATCTAGCTGAGTATCGTGTCTGGGAAAATTCGGTTTCTTCGTAAATACGTGAGAAAATTCTCATTCTAGCAGATTCGGTCACCCAGGCACTACCTACATATTAAACGAGCCATATTTGTTTGTAAACATATATATTTGCAATCACTCTAAATATTTCGATGACATTTGGTATACAGGGGTGAGTTATCAACCTAGCTAGGTCTCATGTCTGGGAAAATTCGTTTTCTCCGTATATTCGAGGTGAACTTGGTCGCCCAGGGTCTGGTCATATTTTTATTTATTTATTCATTTAAATCAGGCAACATGGCCCATGTTACACAACATAACATACATATCAATATAAACTTATTCATATGAAACTCTGACCACAAAGGAATTAAACATTATAATTATATTTATTTTAATTAAATTATCATCAGACATCACATTAGGCAATAGAGGAGAAGATCTAGGAATCAAAAAATTGTTGCAAATAGTGCCTGTTAAACATTTTAGGTTTATCCATGTTTAGGTACGCTACTGACATGCTAAACAATATCCACTTATAATGCATGACGTAAATAATCTTTCAACTTTTCAATGTTGACTACAGAGAGACAAAGTTCAATGTCAGAATATTGAAGATATTATATAGACTCTTATTTTCGTTGTGTTGTAGTACACACTCAGGAGTCATGATTTTATTTCGTACCTACAGGGAACACGGTATTTTGACAGCATTTTTTATTAACTGTCAAAAACACTGTTAGTAGGAAGTTTGTAAGAAAATGCGGATGAGTGGCTTCACGTATTTCAATAACCAAACAGCGTCCTTTTAAAACCTTTATTTGTTTAAAAACCTAACTGATGCTTGATGTTTTTAAGTGTTTTCGCAAGTTTTATTTATTGGTTACTAGCTTCCGCCCGCGACTTCGTGATATAAACTATCCTATATTTCAATCCGGGCTTTAAATTATCTTCGTGCAAATTTTAATTATAATCGGTTGAGACGTTTTGCGTGTTGACAAAAATGAACTCTGTTATTCTACAAAAATAAAGGGTGGCCAGTAATTAACACCTTATACTAATAAATCATGCGAAACCATCCGTTCAGCCGGTTTTTAGTTGAGTTTTGGTTTTTAGATATATTGACATATATAGCCTGGATTAATATATACGAGTATAATACTTTTTACGCCCGTTAAAGTTCAACAAAAGGAAGTCAAGACGAACGAAGTCGCGGGCAAAAGCAAGTAAAAAAATTATAAGGTAGGTGCACCAAGGATAGTGCACATAGTCCTTTGCAGTTATGGTTGTCCAAACTACTTAAAATTTCGTGAGTACATGCGTTTACGGTCGCAAATGAAAGCAATTAAATATTTAATAATATATACAGACACTAAGCAGGCCTTTAAATAGCGCTATTTTCGTATAGCGCTATCATTTATAACGTTATTATTCCTAAAACCGCTATACTCGAAAACGATATTTGACGCGCTGTATAGCGATATCCATTATAACGTTATAAATCTAAACCATTAATATAAAACCGATACTTTTTTAACCGATATAATAATGTAATAACGTTATAGGCTACCCCTTTCTCGCATTCAGTATAGCCTACTCGTGCAATGTAAGCGATGTGATTACGTAACGTAGGTTGTTTGTTAGAGTGCACGACGTCATAGTAAAATAGAGAATTTTTCGATTTGCTCGGCTTGTCGGCGCAGGTTGTAGCCTGATACGAATATCCTGACTAATAATTTTCAAATCAGATTGTCTTTAGCTACTCTGTGCCTCATTAATCGGAAATGCGTCATCCCATAAAAAACATGCCATGTAAAAAAGAGGTCAAGTCTCGAAACTCTTCCACCGTAAAAAGTTGTGAGATATTTCGTAGAGCCAAGTCTCAGGCATTCTTTTATCTTTATTTGCTTGCTAAATAAAATTTTGTGACTTGGCAATCACACAATACTACATAGCTTTAGGTATGCAGAAATCCATTAATGCAGGAAAGTGGTGTGATTGCCAAGTTACAGAATTTTATTTAGCAAGCAAATAAAGATTAAAGAATGCCTAAGACTTGGCTCTACGAAATATCTCACAACTTTTTACGGTGGAAGAGTTTCGAGACTTGGCCTCTTTTTTACATGGAATGTTTTTGCTTGCTAAATAAAATTCTGCAACGTGGCAATCTGCATACTTACCTAAAATTATGTAGTATTGTGTGATTGCCAAGTCACAAAATTTTATTTAGCAAGCAAATAAAGATGAATAAGAATGCCTAAAACTTGGCTCTACGAAATATCTCACAACTTTTTACGGTGGAAGAGTTTCGAGACTTGGCCTCTTTTTTACATGGAGTGTTTTTTATGGAATCTCACTTCTTTTTCTAGGGTAATGTGTTATATACATACAAACTATGAATGCAGGCCCATTCTTGCTTTTGAATTTTCCCATTCACTGCAAATGTAACTTTGTAATCCTATATATTTGTATAGGATTACAAAGTAATGTATACAGTTGGTGTATCTAGAAAACTGGGTTGAAATAGCAATTTTTTATAATTTTCCCTTTATGTGGCCATTAAACCCTAACTGTACCAAATTTCAGCTCTCTGAGTTTATGCGAAGTACTAGTTCTATTTTGATGATCATGAGTGAGTGAGTGTCATAAATGCGAAACTTTGCTTTCGCTTAACTTCGGAACTAAATGACCTACAGACTTGAAATTTTGGATTTTAAGTATGTGATTACTGGATGACGAAAATTTCTGCATTCTGGTCTTATCCAGAGGTTCTCAAATAGAGACCTGAAAATGTGGCGAAATGGTTCCAGTAAAGGATGGTACGGCAGTGTTTGCTTCGCGCTCGACTTAGCGGGGGCACTACCGTGCCCCCAGATATTAATGGCATTGTTATAACATGGTAAATTATTTATAATTTAAATGCCTGCATCAAATGTTTCTGACTAATTCGTCAACGCACAGCCGAAACTACTGGGACTAAAAAGAAGGGACAAGATGGAATTTTTGGAAATCCCATCCCTAAGGGGGTTAAATAGGGGTGCAAAGTTTGTATGAGGGAAACTTTTTTTTTTTACTATTGACTTGAAACTTTGTAGGAAGATTACTTATTAAGATGCATAAAAAGTTCTTGCAGCTTTTTAGAAAATTCCACTCCTAAGGGGGTTAAGTAGGGGACAGGGGTGCAATGTTTGTATGGGGAAACATTATTTTTTGAACTAGAGACTTGAAACTTTGTAGAAAGATTACTTATTAGAATAGAAAAAGTACTTTCTGTGTTTTAGAAAATTTCATCCCTAAGGCGGTTAAATAGAGGTGCAAAGTTTGTATGGAGGGAACTTTATTTTTTGAGCTAGAAACTTCAAACTTTGTAGAAAGATTACTAAATACAATACAAAAAAGGACTGTCAGCGTTTTAGAAAACTCCACCCCTAAGGGGGTTAAATAGGGATGAAAGGTTTGTATGAGAAACACTTTTTTTGAGCTTGAGATTTGAAACGTTGTAGAAAGATTACTTATTAGAATAGAAAAACAGTACTTTTAACGTGTTAGAAAACTCCATCCCTAAGGGGGTTAAAAAGGTACTTATGCGAGATTAGGATGAGAAACATTTTTTTTGAGCTAGAGATGGGCAACTTTGTGGTACGATTACTTATTAGAAAAAAAAATCATTTCATCGTCTTGGAAAAATACCACCCCTAAGGGGGTTAAAAGTGTTAAAACGGTATTCAAGGTTTATATGGAGAGCAAGAAAATATAGTAAGATATTTCTAATGTCAGTCTTAGTCTGTATGTTAAAAGACAACAAAACTGATTTCAGAGTTTTTTTTTTAATTCATCCCCTATAGGCGTTAATGGGGCTTCAAAGTTTATATGGAGAGAAAAGTCATTTTTTAAGTAAGATTTTTTAATTTTGGCCTTAAAATAGAGAGAGCAGATTAGTAGATTTTTTTATTCATCACCTAAGAGTGTTTAATTTAAAGGGGATTCGAAGGCCGCATAGGGTCAAGACAATTTTAAAGTAAAACATTAGTGTAACTACGATTTTAGACGGTTTGTTTAAAACTAAAAAATACATTTCAATGTTTTTGAAATTCATCCCTTAAGAGGGTTTCTAGGGGGTTCAAAGTTTATACGAAGAGCAAGATATTTTTAAAATAATAGATTTATTACTTAGGTTATGGACCGTTTGTTTAATGATTAGAAAACGATTTCAGCGTTTTTTTTATTCATCTCCTAAGAGAGTTAAAAGGTTTGAAGGTTGTATAGAGAGCAAGACCTTTTTTAAAGTAAGACTTACAGATTTGAACAGTTACCAGAAATGTAGGATAGGTTAGGTTAGAACTGCGATGCTCCCAGAATCGAATAGATTTAATCAACATTGGGTACCGTAAACCGGGGTTACTTTGATTTGCGGGTCGACTTTGATAACAACTTCCATCCACTACTAAAATACTTGTATTAAAGAGTTTAAAAGCACCTTAGTAGTTTCTTTCGCATTATTGGCAACACTGGTAGTTGCTTCGTCACATAGTCAACTAGTACGTGCGTAGTGCAATTATTTCATGGAGAAAAAAAATGTTAACGGCAAGGACACTTTTTCTCTTGATTACCATGGCTAAAAAACTTCGACCGTACATATGTCAAGAATAAATGCAAGTGATTTGTTCGGTATCTTATGTTAGTCACTGGTTAGTAGTGAGTTAGAAAAAAAAATCCTCAATCCTAAAACCCAAAACTGCACCCGTAGCCGGGGAATCCATGGGTAGGGGTGTCTTTGATCACCTATATGTGGTGAAATTGACTTAACGATTAAGCCTCAGGAATTCGTTTTCTGGCGCTTTTTGTTATTCATATGAATTATAACTTAGTGTATATGGTTTTTTTTTTGTAGGAGCAATACCATAATATGACAAGAGAAAGATTGAGTCACGTAATTATAAATATTACCTTGAAAAATCGTTGAAAAAACCTTGAAAAAAGGCTGATTATGTCTGTGATCAAAAGGTATTAAAAGGTAAAGGTACTTTTATACCTGTATAAGTAAAGTTCTTACGTTTTTTCTAATAAATAATTTAATAAATCTTTTGAAATTATCAATTTGTATCATTTGGTAAGTTATCAAAGTCACCCCACACTCTAAAAATATAAATAACTGAAAAAGTACTGGTTCGAATTTATATATTTTATTTTTTACGAGGTTTTTAGCGGGTTTACTTTACATTGACAGTGAAAAAAGTAGGGGTTTTAAAGTAACCCCATTCTCAATGTAACTTTGATCGCGTTGTTTTTATTTTTTTCTGTGAAAAATATAAGTCCATATTTTTTTTTATTTGGCAGGCCTAAAGAAGAGAAAAAACCGATTATTATATTTTAATTGTATGTTTTTACGTATAATAGGATCGTCAAAGAAGGCTGTCAAAGTCTAAAATTGATCAAAGTAACCCCGGTTTACGGTACTTATTATTATAACAGTAATGTAGCTTAGTAGACATAAAAATATATTTTTCTTTAATACTGTATGAAAACGTCTGTTGATGATTCTTAAGATATTTATGTTTGTAAAAACGAAGGTTTCAATTTAGATTTATCAATTTAAACTAACGAACTCATCGCACTGTTACCTTTTACGTAGGTCTAATCCCTGAACGGATTTAGATGAAATTTCCCGTACAGATAATTTGAGACCCTTGGAAGGATATAGGATAGTTTTTGTATATCTTTAAGATGGTAGAAGTGTGTTTGGGACAGCGATAAATAGCTTGCACCGAACATAATTTAATAGCAATATTTTTTCTAAGACCATAACAAGTTCCACGCGAACGAAGTCGCTGGCAACAGCTAGTTATTTACATAAATATTTAGTGACTAAGGATTAATTAGAAAAGGAGGATGAATCGTAAGAAAAGGAGGATCGATATATATTTATGTGTACCAACCGTCCTTGGTCTCCCCTATCTATCGCGAGCCTATCTAGACAGATTATGGCGAAGAACCGAAATCGAAAATTCACACATTCTTTGGTTTCATAATCAGATTTTATTTAACTTGTCGTTTTCGGAATGGCTCTAAATCAAAAATAAAATAAAATGTCGGAAACTAAAAGTATATTTTAATTTTATTACGATTAATGAACAAAAGCACATACCAACATACCTATGCATAATTTTTTGCTCACGGCAACACCGTCGGTCGTAGGGCTTGTTTGGAATAGGTCCTAATACTGGGAGTCTGCGATTTAGTGCCGAGACAAACAATTAACATAGAAAAATATTGACCCTCTTATATATTGTAATAGTGTATACCTAGGGGCTATTAAGATTGGCACTCTTTCTTTTTATTTATGAGCAACTCCACGAATCTGTGGACAGCGTTGCGTTTCCTGTGTCCCATTTTTATTCCGCCATTTATCGTCGCAACCAACCAAATATTCACAATTCACAACCAATTTGCAAATGATCGAGGTAAACAAGCATTAATAAGATTTAGAAGCTAGAACAACGTAACGGCAACGTCGCACGTCGCGCTACGGCCCACGTGGTGGCATGTTGGCATTGGCACAGAGCGGCAACGGCGCAGCCGTAGCGCGCGGCTCGCATTTTAAAACGATATTATAACGTTATTATATATCGTTCTGTTATTCATTCTGTTACGGTATTTATATCGTTATGGAGAATATTGGTTTTGTTATAACGTAATTTTCGAACACTAACGGAATATACCGTTATAATTCCGGTTCATTTTATAACGTTTTAAAGGCCTGACACTAAGCAAATACTTGTCAGAATACCGCGCGACCGTCGGCCGCGCCAGTCTGAGAGAGGCTGGTCGTCCGAGCCGCATCCATAGATTACAAATTGTAGATAATTTGATCGATCCATACCGATACTCAGAAACAACACTATGGTCCCGCACTAGGTAGGTACCTATACCAAAAAATCTTTTTTGACGGGTTGAAAACAAGTTGAAAATATACTACAGCTATGACAGCTGATCTTGACCTTTGTACCTTTATTTTTAAAACGATTGACAATCGGCCAAGGATATCAACTTCCTATTTTAAAATGTGCAGTTTTTGCCATAACACAGCCAATATACATTACGACATCGTGTTAATAACTTGGCACTGTAGTATGTATGACAACATTACTATATATATACCTACTATTAATGATGCAAACGTATAGCAATCGGGTAACTAGCACGTAGCAAACGGAAAAGGTTAGGCTACCACAAAAAGAAACCAATTTAATATAATGTGCTGGTGAGGTAGGGCACAGCGAAATGTCATCCCGCTCGAATTTGGAGCAGCCCAACTGGGGAAGTACCTCCGCCTTGCAGAAGACCACAGCCCTAATAACACTACTACTTGCTCTGTAGTAGTGTTGTGTTCCTGGAGGTGAGCAAGGTCGCCAGAGCTCCCGAGGATGCGTTGTGTTGAGAGCGAGGGCATTTGTTCCTTCAGCTGTCAACACGGCAAATCCTCAAACATATCAAGGGTCGGCAATGTTACTCCTTTGGAGTTGCATGCGTCTATAGGCTGCGGTGTCCGCTTATTATCAGGCCGTACGCTTGTTTGCCACCGTCGTATTAAAAAAAAATGTATGCAGATTTAAAACTTCCCAATAACACTGAATAGGAGAAAATCAAAGGGTAACTTATATTTAGACGTATAAAAAAGCCCAATAAGATCCAGTTCAATGACGCACTTACTCACCTTCCGAATTTTTAAGGAAAATCGAATGAAAGATATTGTAGTCATTAAAATTGCTTGACTATTCATAGTGTTGCTGCTGACCTCAAGATTCAGCCATTATACTAAATGAGGCGTCAAATATCTATCTTAGGTTTACGGTAGAAGAATCTTCACAGTCAGCCGGCAAATACGTTGTACTAAAAGTGGCGTAGAGTAGTGTTATCATTCAAAAATGTTTACGTTACTGTCGTGTTTAAAGCATGCGTTCAAAAGCCGTGTACAGTCCTTGCAGTGTCAAAATTAATTAGTTTACACGGCCTTACAGCAATCTAATACGCGGGAAAAACCAGGTTAAGTGATTATGTACAGTAACACCTTTAGGTTAAAATTGACCACATAAAACACTGGATGTTACATACCTACTGGATATTATATTATTATACGAGTATATTATGCGTACACGGAGGATTGCCTGTCATCCATCGCCTCACAAAATCTCAAACATTCCCGGCACACGGTTACCTATCGCCACGCAAACAGTATCCCCGTATCCTGGTCGCGGTATCACGCAATAAGTGACAAGATAGAGCGTCCGTCTCGTTCTATAGAACGATGACAGCCAGTGACGGACGCTCTATCTTGTCACTTATCGTGTGATAAGGCCGACCATGATACGGGATCAGGTCACATTCAGGCACCGATACCAAGAGCGTATTGAGCAGTCAGCGCGCGCGGCGCCGCCAGCAGCGGGCGCGCGCGCGCACGCAGCTGGACTCGGGGGACGTCCGGGACGCTGAGCCATACGCCTTACCCCACCCATCTTCAGCAACAGCAAAGCGTAGGTAACTTAAAATTTCACCAATTTTTTAATGTCAGACGAAACAATAGGCATGATGCCTCATTTTCAAATTGATAACGTAGTGATGCTCAATGGATAGTAAAATATCAAATTATTGTAATAAAGTATAAATTATAAAATATAATTAAAATCATAAAAAGATATGAACCTTGAAAGTTTAGAAAAATTATGCATTTTTTTTTATTGTCTAAGAGTTAATTAAAAGCTACCAATAGAATCCTTACGCTTTTCTAGAAACAAAATTGTATGACAACTATGTACTTACACGCAGTATTTCGCGACCGAAACAACAATTTACCTGATTTTCCATACTACGATTAGTACAAATATACAAATGTGACGTCACACTTGTATAGACACACAGTATGAAGCGTTTCGCGCTGCCACCAGCGAGGTCAATCTTTATTTCAGATTTTTAGGTATTTATGTTCTTTAATTGTAGTTGCTCCCATACAAACATTTGTTCCTCTCCAAAAACTGGTTCGAATGACGTCACAAAAAAATCCAAGTCATCATCCCTATTAAATGACGTTATATTATATTCCTTGTAAGTATATGATGAGGGTTTCTAGTGCTTAACAAGCGCCATATTTTGATATTTCAATTAAATATGAAGGTTTTTATACTCGTCGACCTTAATGTTCGAATTAAGACCTCGTACACCAAACTTAAATCACATACTTTTTCTATGGAGCTCCCAAACTCCCAACTCAACATTTCATAACTGTTGAGACAACTAAAATGAAATTGACCAATCACGTGGCCCCTTTACTGAACTATAATGTATTTGACCAATAGGATGCCGTCATGAGAAAGTGAAAAGGTAATAGACATCAACGCACAAAAAAGAAAAAGCCGTTGGTTGCACTTCGTTTCAGCAGGGTTTAGATTTTCAATAGATACCAATTTTGTTTAAATAGTTCAGTTGACTCGTAGAAAAAGTATTGTATACAATAGTTATATAATTAGATTTTTAAGTCTCTTACCTTAATTAGGCCACTCAGCAAGCTTCGTGCCTAAAAAAAACCATACATTATGTAACGATTGCATAAAATACTATTTATTGATTTATTCTTCAATGTAAGCATATTACATGCACCTATGATTGTCGACAAACTACCACAGGCTCGTAAAGAAAACCTCTACCTCGTGAAGAAGTGCCGTAAAAACTCGGCGAGGTATATTTTATTCAAAAAGTATACAATAATATTTGTCAAAAATTACCCTGCTATACAGCTGCTGTATATATATACATTAGAACGTCTATTTATTTATTTTACGATAGGTTTCTAGTGCAGGACTTTATTACTACCTAATACCTATAATAATAATAAATACTCTTTACGTCACACCTGGCCATAATGTGAGTTTTACCGCACGCAGCGCGTACGGTTAAACTCGCATTATGGCCAGGTGAAGGCGTAAAATTGTGTACTCACCACGGGCAGTAAAAAAGAAAGCCCTTTATCGCATATTTATAATCCTCGCCTGCGGCTCGGGTCACAATTACCTGCGATTTCGGGCTTTCTTTCTTTTACAGCCCTTGGTAAGTAATGTACTATTATTGCACCACTACAAGAGAAACATCTTACAAAAAATTTGCTTAATAAATAATGGTAACAACAGGCGGTCTTATCGCTTTAAAGCGATCTCTTCCAGACAACCTTTGTACAGCAGGAAACGCTTAAACTAGAATTTTAAACAGGTAGTGCAGGAATTCATCAAGAAGAGCATACTAACACATCAATCTTTCAAATATTACTAAACAGGACACTTTAAAATACATCCTATCCATGATGTTATCGTTTATCTTATGATATACTTTGGAAATAAGTGTATATGTTTTACGACAGATTTGAATTTTGAATTTAGATCTAGAATCTAGAGTATCTATCTCGTTATAAGCAACTAGTTCTGTTATATGTAATTATGTATCGTGTAAGTGTTTTGGTGTTATTGTATGCTGTAAACTTACATTGACTTTTAAATGAATAAATGAAATGAATAAATGAAAAATGAAAATAAATGAACTAGTTCATATGCAATATTATATTAAGTTAGTACTTAATACCTTAATGCAAAAAACTAAATGGATATTCTGTGGTAATTCCTCAGATCGGAACATTACGACGGAACATTACGGAAGCTGAAGGTCCTGGGTTCGAATCCCGGTAAGGGAAAATATTTGTGTGATGAGCATGAATATTTGTTTCTGAGTCATGGAAGTTTTCTTTGTATTTAAGTATTTATATCTATTATATATATCGTCGTCTAGTACCCATAACACAAGCCTTAATGAGCTTACTATGGGACTAGGTCGATTTGTGTAAGATTGTCCCCTAATATTTATTTATTTATTTTATTTATTTATTTATATTCTTAACTCCATGAACGGCGCTGTCCCATGTCACGCTCCATTTGCGCTGTAAGCTTTATGATTATCCTCTACGAACAATTTAATATTGTTCCTTATAGCGAACGTTTAACTAGTAAATTAAAAGTTGCTATCTCGTTCGCCTCCGTTGTTCCGAGAACTAAGATATCTTGTGATAAAAACTTTAAGCACTTAGTTGTTCTTGAATGTGCTTCTAGACTTTGTTTGGGGGTGAAGTTTTATCGATTTTTCATTTAAGGGAGGAACTCCGGCTATTTGAAAAGTAATCGTTATAAATATTACTATTAGGTACCTACACATAGATATATTTGAATAATTATAACTCGGATACTCCGTCATATTGTAAAAAGAGTTTTCAACCAAGAAATTCTTTAGTTTTTGTAGAACAATGATTCTTTCTTTGTATTTTTAGCTCTAAAAGTGTGTGTGTCTAACTGTCATTGCCATATTGCACACAGGTTTTTTGCATTCACCCTTCATTATCTCAAATTCATAGCACTCCACTTGGCTGGTCTTAGTATTGTTATTTACCTATATAAAATATCTGCCACCACCTTTACATAATACAAAAAACTTGTACACGTGTATTTTATGCTCACCTCGCCTGCCCTTGCTTTAATACCTAAACTATTATTTTATGTAGGTACGTAATATAACAAGTTTGTTGAGTAATATTTTATTCGTCACGAGGCAGATGACGAATATTTGCAGACAAAGTTCTGTAGGTATTCTTTATGTTTTGTAATTTTTGAGTAACATATTTTTTGTATTGTTAGTATCTTACACTCGAGGAGGTGTCTATGCTTACATCTTTGTCACACATGTGTGTATATGTGATTGAGTCCCTCTATTATCACTATAGTTCATATGAACTTTGACGGATTTATATGGCAAAACAGTCACCTAAAACCCTATTCTTTCTTTGTTTATTCAAAAGAAATAAAAACAAACATGTTTTACGTCACTCCTGGCGGTAGGTGAGATTTACCGCCCACGGGCGCAGCGGCAAATGTCACTTCACGTCCGGAAGACGTAAAATTGTGTACGCACCAAGGTCGGTAATAAAGAAGGCCTCATATCGCTTGTTTATGGCCCTTACCTTCTGTTCGGGCCACAAATGCCGGCAATCTGAGCCTTTCTTTATTTTACCACCATTTTTTTTTAGGTACGTAACAGACACACAGACACACACACACAAACAGACACAGATATGACAGATATGTGTACAGTTACAGATTCCAATAGCGGTTTGATAATATAACACCACGTTCCTTCTATTTCAGTACAATTTTGCGCACAGCGCCATCTAAGAGTTATCACCGGAACTAGGTACTACGCGTGGAAGTCACTGCAGATGCTATATCGCAAACGTCTCGCCTTCGTAATCAATACTGCCTCGACATATTAAACGAATACTTACTACGAACTTGGAATGGATGTTTATTATAAAAGTGTAATGTTTTAGTTGTTTTTACATTGAAAATGGAAGTAGGAAAGATACCTATGAATAAATAAGTTGAATAAATAGTGGCTCTGTGTAGACTAAAATACCTATGATTAAAGAACCTGCTTACGAAATCGGTTCAGAAATGCGACCAGCGGCGGTACCACGAAAATTGAAACTCGAAGTTCGTATACATGCATCCCTGTCACTCGAGTAAGTGCGATAGAGATGGAAATACCCGAACTTCGACTTTCGAAATTCGTGGTTATAGCTCTGTAGAGGAGACAGCCGGACAGCCGGACAGACACCGGCCCAAGCAACCCGTAGAACTTCCTTCGCTTCGCTCGCTCGTTCGATAATTATGATATACAGTGTGTTACCGGCACGCGGGCATTTATTAAAACTGATAATAACATGTTCCATTAGAAATTGTTTGCATGTATTTGCAAATCATAATACTTTACACCGAAAACCAATACCAGGTACCCTCGCCTTCTTAGTTTGCCTAGCCATCAGACCAATTACGCTAAAAACTCTGTAATATGTAGAATATCAAGGACATACAACAATCAGTTTAGTGACATCGACCCGTTTGTGTATAACAACAAAAAATCGTTTCCGTTTCCACACACACACACACACACACACACACACACACATACACACACACACGCACGCACGCACAAACCTGCACGCGCGCGCACACACAAATCAATATTATATAAAATAGTAATACCTAGTTAAAACATAATATATAAGCAAATCCGTAAGTTTCTATCTGTATCTGTTAGGGAGGCCTGTCATTGGCTCGACGATTGTATTCTAGCTTTAAGTCTATTATATTGTATGTGAAAGCTGTTGGTCTTCTGATAAATAAATAAATAATTATGTTAAAAAATGTTTTCCGAAAGCCAAACCTTCAATGAACTAGGTGTATGACGCCGTAATAAACAAAGTATGAAGAGCTGTCATTTACACTTACTTGTCAATTTACTTTGCTGTAAGTACATTGCTGGCAATTTAAATTTTATTAGAAAATTTATAAAGTCGGAATTATAGTTAACTAGCGACCCGCCCCTGCTTCGCACGGATACTATATTACACATATATAAACCGCATCAAAATCCGTTGCGTAGTTTTAAAAATCTAACTAGTACAAGGGACAGACAGCAGGATGATTAAATTAAAGAACTATTATGTTACTTTAGTCTACTTTAAATATAATTACAGTGTATTTTATTTCCCCGTGTGGTGTCGGGTTAGAAGTTCACCACCCTCTTTCTTCCCGTGGGTGCCGTAAAAGTTGGCTAAGGGAGCAGGGTTGAAGTGTGTTGAGGGCGATAGGCTATCAACCTATCAATGCGATATCACATTTTGTCGATCTTGTATAAGTTTCATGTGCTACCTATCTTTTTTGGGAATAAAGGCGTGAATGTGTCTATGAATGTATGAATGTATGAATGTATTTTATTTGCCAAGTCACAGTTTATCAGCAAATCTGTACACATTTACAATAAAATCAACAAAGTATTAGAAATGTATCCAATGCTACATCACAATTGCAAGAAGCTGCTTATAAATTGGATTAAAACTAAAACCTACGATGAAACGGAAGGTTTACTACAACATTAATCGTATGCCTCCAACGTACACACACACACACACAACAGACACACTCTCTCTCGCACAACACACACACACACACACACACACACACACACACACACACACACACACACACACACACACACACACACACACACACACACAAACACATACACACACCTACCTAAATTACTAGTATATAAAAAAAAACCCTTAGTTGATTACATTGTTAGTAGTTAGTACTTAGTTGTTTGTTGTTGTCTCTTGTAGTGGTGCAATAAAGAGTATTTATTATTATTATTATTATCTCTTTATTTATATTTCATCTTAAGCTAGGTTTTTACAATAATTATATAAAAAGTAAAATATAAAACTATACATATAAAACATAAAATCATTATAAAAACCTAACCTAGGGTACCGCCGGCAGCGAGGCGGGGCCTAAGCTGCCGGTGGTCAGGGCGACAGAGACAGGAACCTCCTGACTATCCGCGCAGTATCCAGGAGTACCGCCTTCTGTATCTGACCCTTGATCCAGCCATCTAGCGAGAGTCTCTTGAGGTGGTGGTCGAGACTCTTCGCTATTAAACCGTTCGCCGAAACGACTATCGGGACGATGATCGTCGAATCAACATCCCACATGGCGGTTACCTCGTGAGCCAGGTCTAGGTACTTGCTGGCTTTGTCCTTCTCGGCCTTCAAGAGGTTCTCGTCATGGGGGATGGTGATGTCGACGAACACTGCCTGGCGTTTCGATCGATCTGTCAGCACGATATCAGGCCTATTGGCAAGAATAGTCCTGTCCGTGATGACAGATCGATCCCAATAGAGCGTGGCACGACCATTTTCGAGAACTGGCGCAGGTGTGTACTTATAGTAAGGCACTTCGGAGACCACAAGACCGTATAGGAGAGCAAGTTGCTGGTGAATAATTCTGGCTACAAGGTTATGTCTGTGCAAGTACTCGCCGTTAGCAAGATGACCACAACCGGAGATAATATGCCTGAGTGACTCCCCGGGACGGCGGCATGCCCGACAAATGTCGACCGTACCGTCCTTCAGGATATACCTCCGGTAATTGTTCGTCATGATAACTTCGTCCGCAATTGCACAGACAAAACCTTCGGTTTCCCCGAAGAGATCCCCGAAACGTAGCCAGTTCACCGACGCGAGCAGATCTACATCGGGCCCTGTGAGGGCCTTGTAGAACCGCCCGTGTAGCTCCTTGCTCCTCCATACCGCCCTGCGGTCCTCGGCGCTCATTACTTTAAGTCTGCGCCAGTTCTCGTTTGCCAAGGAGAGCGGGGTGAAGTTTCCGTCTACTGCTACTACGTCGCGATGCATCCCACACTCATTGTTTAGGAAATAATCCCTAAGACTGCACACCTCGCGGTTGTGGAGGTCTTTGGCATTTAAAAAGCCGCGCCCTCCACACTTCCGCGAGATGTACAGTCTCATAACAGATGAGCGTGGGTGTAACATGCGATGCGTAGTCAGCAGTACTCGGACTCTTCGGTCCAGGGCATCCAGCTCAGTCTGCGTCCACCTTAGTACGCCAAAGGAGTAAGTAAGCAAGGGCATCACCCAAGCGTTGAAGGCGCGCACCTTGTTGCCGCCCGACAAAAGACTATTAAGTACTTTGGTCAGGCGACAAAAGAAGCGCTCCTTCACCGCCCGCTTTACGCCCTCACCCTCAATACCCAATGACTGTGACATACCAAGATACTTATAGGTTTCTGCTTCGGAGATAGATTTGAGGGACATTGTCTCGGAAAGTTGCAAATTGGTTGAATTTACCACTTTCCCCCGCTGTACATGCATGACCGCACACTTATCGACACCAAATTCCATTTTGATGGCGCTACTGAAGACTTCTGTTGTTTTCAGTAGTTCCAACAAGTCATTTCCATTCGGTGCAAATAGTTTAAGGTCATCCATGTAGAGCAGATGAGAAATGACCTCACCCCCTCTCCGAAGCCGGCAACCTAGTCCTGAATCCTTCAGCAGGGTGCTAAGCGGATTCAGCGCTAGGCAGAACCACAAAGGACTCAGACTGTCGCCCTGGAAGATCCCACGTTTAATCCTTATAGAGTCCTGCGGACCAGAAGGGCAATCTCCTCCCCCCGGTTGACGAAGGACTGTGGTCCACTGCCCCATGCAAGCGCCTAAGAAGGATCTCAGAACTGCATCAACTTTATACAACTCTAAGATCCTCCCCAGCCATGAATGAGGCACCGAATCGTAGGCCTTCTTGTAGTCAATCCAGGCGGCCGAGATGGCCCCTTTGTTCCGCCGGACTCGTTGGCAAATGGTCATGTCTATGAGGAGGAGCTCTTTAGTACCACGAGACCCAACCCTACATCCATTTTGAGCCGGGGCCAAAACGTTGTTTGCAACGATGTGTGCGTTAATTTTTACTCTCAAAATGGATGTAAGGAGCTTGTACAGCGTAGGCAAGCACGTGATGGGTCTGTAGTTTTTCGCTTCCGTGGTACTACCGGACTTATAGAGCAGGGAGGTGATACCAGTTGTCAAGAAAGATGGCAGGGAACCGAGCTCAAGGGCTTGCTGGAACTGCGTTGCCAAACGCAGGTGTGAGCATCGAAACCATTTCAGCCAGAAGTTGTGTAATCCATCTGGTCCAGGACTTTTCCAGTTCGGGGCCAAACGGATGGCACAACTAACGTCTTCGGGGCTGATGGTAACAGTCCCCATGGGTTCGATGAACTCACACTCACGTTCGACAACACTCATCCACTCGCCTTCGGTGTGTTCGACTGGCACTGACCAGATACTACGCCAAAAGTCAACCATGGCAGTAGCATCCGGCTGCTGTCCGTCGGACACACGAAGATCGGTTCCCTCCCACTTTCGGTATACCTTCCTTTGATCGCTGTGGAAAAGGCAATTCTGCTGGTATCGATCCACTCGCTCTCTGTAGCGGCGAATACGGCCTGCCCATGCATAGACTTTCTGCTTCAGAAAGTCAATGCGCTCCGTGACACAGGCCATGTAGTCTTGGGGCCTGATACCAGTTCCCGCGAAGGCCTTGTTCACAAAGCGCAAGACTCGGGGGCGGTTGTTGCCCCCCCTGAAGCAGATCAGCTTTGCAATGAGAGTCCTAAACGTATTGATACGACGCTCAATCCGTACTTGCCATGCAGGGACACCCCCGGCGGTCCTAGGTGCACGGTCAGCGTCCGGAAACTTGATGCGAGCAACACGGCACGCCGCAATGGCCCCGCAGTACATGATTGAGTGTGTATCAAGTAAGTCTTCACTAGCCCGTATATACGGGTCTAGCAGACCGTTCAGAGCTCCCATTAACGCTAGATTGCGTCTATTTACGGGCAGGCGTGGTAGTCGTGGCCTAGAGTTGTTTGTGGAACGATACCCCGTAATCGCATCTTCCAAAGCCCTCCTCAGTTGCTCATTGGTCTGGGTACTCACGCTCTGATTCGCACATTCCTCCTCGTCGGCACTGGGATCAACCCGCGGTGCCCCCGATGCCAGGACGGGAGCAGGCATCGGAGCCGGCAACAAGGCGGGCAGATCCCGCGCCGAGGTAGAGGCCGCACGAGCAGAGAGTGCTTCCAGGCGTAGCCGATCAAGCGTGGCGTCATCCAACCGCTTGTGCCGCTGGATGACGCGCACCTGATCCGATAGACGCTGCGCAGACACGGTGATGGCCGGTTCAAGCGCCTGGAACAGAGGCAGCATCCGGACACGGTACGCGGACAGATTAGTTCCTCCCTCCGTCGCCCCATAGTAGGCGCGCATGCAGTTTTCGTTAATGGATTGCGTCCACTGCATGCGGCGCACTATACCACCGGCAGCGGGAGCCGTGGGCGGAGCAGGATGCCCCGCAGGCCCCAAGCGTGCCGGCAGCGGTGGTCGTCCTCGTCGCGCAGGTGGTCGTGGCGGCGGGGACGGCGGCCCGCGCTCATCGCTCGACTCGCTGGTGTCGGCCGCTGTTGCGAATTCATCACCCGATGACGATGGCGATGGCGAGGAGCTGGACGGCGCGGGCGGAGGTGGTGGGTGTGCGCGTTGTGCCGCTCTTGAGCGTGTCCTTGTTATCATATTCTTATCGTTTTAGTTTTCTCCATATGCCTTTGACAACTGCTTGTCAGTTACCTCGATACTGAGTTTGCTCCATAGCAAATAGTGGTGCCGTATTTTAAATATATTGCACATTGTGGGAAACTATCGTGTGCATTTGAACAGGTATAAAATGTTTACAAAGGCACAGAAAACATTAAAAACGAATTTATAAAATATAGATAAAAATTTACACGTCAGTCATGACAGCGTTTTTTTTTTTTTTTTTTTTTTTTTATTTTTATTATTATCTCTTTATGTATATTTCATCTTAAGCTAGGTTTTTACAATAATTATATAAAAAGTAAAATATAAAACTATACATATAAAACATAAAATCATTATAAAAACCTAACCTAGGGTACCGCCGGCAGCGAGGCGGGGCCTAAGCTGCCGGTGGTCAGGGCGACAGAGACAGGAACCTCCTAACTATCCGCGCAGTATCCAGGAGTACCGCCTTCTGTATCTGACCCTTGATCCAGCCATCTAGCGAGAGTCTCTTGAGGTGGTGGTCGAGACTCTTCGCTATTAAACCGTTCGCCGAAACGACTATCGGGACGATGATCGTCGAATCAACATCCCACATGGCGGTTACCTCGTGAGCCAGGTCTAGGTACTTGCTGGCTTTGTCCTTCTCGGCCTTCAAGAGGTTCTCGTCATGGGGGATGGTGATGTCGACGAGCACTGCCTGGCGTTTCGATCGATCTGTCAGCACGATATCAGGCCTATTGGCAAGAATAGTCCTGTCCGTGATGACAGATCGATCCCAATAGAGCGTGGCACGACCATTTTCGAGAACTGGCGCAGGTGTGTACTTATAGTAAGGCACTTCGGAGACCACAAGACCGTATAGGAGAGCAAGTTGCTGGTGAATAATTCTGGCTACAAGGTTATGTCTGTGCAAGTACTCGCCGTTAGCAAGATGACCACAACCGGAGATAATATGCCTGAGTGACTCCCCGGGACGGCGGCATGCCCGACAAATGTCGACCGTACCGTCCTTCAGGATATACCTCCGGTAATTGTTCGTCATGATAACTTCGTCCGCAATTGCACAGACAAAACCTTCGGTTTCCCCGAAGAGATCCCCGAAACGTAGCCAGTTCACCGACGCGAGCAGATCTACATCGGGCCCTGTGAGGGCCTTGTAGAACCGCCCGTGTAGCTCCTTGCTCCTCCATACCGCCCTGCGGTCCTCGGCGCTCATTACTTTAAGTCTGCGCCAGTTCTCGTTTGCCAAGGAGAGCGGGGTGAAGTTTCCGTCTACTGCTACTACGTCGCGATGCATCCCACACTCATTGTTTAGGAAATAATCCCTAAGACTGCACACCTCGCGGTTGTGGAGGTCTTTGGCATTTAAAAAGCCGCGCCCTCCACACTTCCGCGAGATGTACAGTCTCATAACAGATGAGCGTGGGTGTAACATGCGATGCGCAGTAAGCAGTACTCGGACTCTTCGGTCCAGGGCATCCAGCTCAGTCTGCGTCCACCTTAGTACGCCAAAGGAGTAAGTAAGCAAGGGCATCACCCAAGCGTTGAAGGCGCGCACCTTGTTGCCGCCCGACAAAAGACTATTAAGTACTTTGGTCAGGCGACAAAAGAAGCGCTCCTTCACCGCCCGCTTTACGCCCTCACCCTCAATACCCAATGACTGTGACATACCAAGATACTTATAGGTTTCTGCTTCGGAGATAGATTTGAGGGACATTGTCTCTGAAAGTTGCAAGTTTGTTGAATTTACAACTTTCCCTCGCTGTACATGCATGACCGCACACTTATCGACACCAAATTCCATTTTGATGGCGCTACTGAAGACTTCTGTTGTTTTCAGTAGTTCCAACAGGTCATGTCCATTCGGTGCAAATAGCTTAAGGTCATCCATATAGAGCAAATGAGAAATGACCTCACCCTCTCTCCGAAGCCGGCAACCTAGTCCTGAATCCTTCAGCAGGGTGCTAAGCGGATTCAGCGCTAGGCAGAACCACAAAGGACTCAGACTGTCGCCCTGGAAGATCCCACGTTCAATCCTTATAGAGTCCTGCGGACCAGAAGGGCAATCTCCTCCCCCCGGTTGACGAAGGACTGTGGTCCACTGCCCCATGCAAGCGCCTAAGAAGGATCTTAGAACTGCATCAATTTTATACAACTCTAAGATCCTCCTCAGCCATGAATGAGGCACCGAATCATAGGCCTTCTTGTAGTCAATCCAGGCGGCCGAGAAGGCCCCTTTATTCCGCCGGACTCGTTGGCAAATGTTCATGTCTATGAGGAGGAGCTCTTTAGTACCACGAGACCCAACCCTACATCCATTTTGGGCAGGGGCCAAAACGTTGTTTGCAACGATGTGTGCATTAATTTTTGCTCTCAAAATGGATGTAAGGAGCTTGTACAGCGTAGGCAAGCACGTGATGGGTCTGTAGTTTTTCGCTTCCGTGGTACTACCGGACTTATAGAGCAGGGAGGTGATACCAGTTGTCAAGAAAGATGGCAGGGAACCGAGCTCAAGGGCTTGCTGGAACTGTGTTGCCAAACGCAGGTGTGAGCATCGAAACCATTTCAACCAGAAGTTGTGTAATCCATCCGGTCCAGGACTTTTCCAGTTCGGGGCCAAACGGATGGCACAACTAACGTCCTCGGGGCTGATGGTAACAGTCCCCATGGGTTCGATGAACTCACACTCACGTTCGACAACACTCATCCACTCGCCTTCGGTGTGTTCGACTGGCACTGACCAGATACTACGCCAAAAGTCAACCATGGCAGTAGCATCCGGCTGCTGTCCGTCGGACACACGAAGATCAGTTCCCTCCCACTTTCGGTATACCTTCCTTTGATCACTCTGGAAAAGGCAATTCTGCTGGTATCGATCCACTCGCTCTCTGTAGCGGCGAATACGGCCTGCCCATGCATAGACTTTCTGCTTCAGAAAGTCAATGCGCTCCGTGACACAGGCCATGTAGTCGTGGGGCCTGATACCAGTTCCCGCGAAGGCCTGGTTCACAAAGCGCATGACTCGGGGGCGGTTGTTGCCCCCCCTGAAGCAGATCAGCTTTGCAATGAGAGTCCTAAACGTATTGATACGACGCTCAATCCGTATTTGCCATGCAGGGACACCCCCGGCGGTCCTAGGTGCACGGTCAGCGTCCGGAAACTTGACGCGAGCAACACGGCACGCCGCAATGGCCCCGCAGTACATGATTGAGTGTGTATCAAGTAAGTCTTCACTAGCCCGTATATACGGGTCTAGCAGACCGTTTAGAGCTCCCATTAACGCTAGATTGCGTCTATTTACGGGCAGGCGTGGTAGTCGCGGCCTAGAGTTGTTTGTGGAACGATATCTCGTAATCGCATCTTCCAAAGCCCTCCTCAGTTATTATTATTATTATTATTATAATTTTTAGTAATTACCTATTATTATTATCTATGGAAGAGCGGGGCCTCCCAATACAGGCATTGTTTGCTTACCGGGCGGCTCCATCCCTTATTATAAATGTACATTGTTAATTACGAAATAAATAATTTTTGTATTTGTATTTTGTATTTATTTATTTTCGCAAATTCAGCACATTTTAGTGCATGATCGGTATGGCAATAGGGCAGCCAGGGCCATGGGGTTTGGGGGGGATGAGGGGGTAGCGATGTACAATACAATATGTACAATACAAATACTCTTTAGTGCACACCTCACACAAACAAAGCAGTTAAAAAGAGAAACAATACAATAACATGTAGGTAGAGGTAGACAACAGGCGGTCTTATCGCTGAAGAGCGATCTCTTCCAGACAACCTTTGGGTATCGGAGACAGAGATAAAACTTGATTATGAAGTAGGTGGTGCAGAGATTAAAATAAGCCAAAAATCAAAATAATTATATTAATACACGTACATAAATAGCTCTATATAATATGTAATTGATGTAATTCGAAATAGTTTTTTTTTTTCGAAACACAGGAAGTCGTGCGAAAAAGACTTATCAATGGGTAAACGAAATGGAAGGTATTCAATTAAATTAAATAATCATTTATTTCGGAATTTTCCATATTGTATTAGTAGCCCTGACGTTCGTGACGGCCGCGATTCCGTCCACAATGATAGACAGAAGCAATATCCCCACTTACATGACTTTTCAAAATCAGAATGGCACAAACATGAAAGTGGGGATGTTGCTTTATGTTAAATATCACGGGTGGAATAGCGGCGTCCTTGACCTTGTAATATTAGGCAAAATAGTATTTTATTCTGAAGTGTAGTAGGTAGTAAGTGGCGATATAACTGGTATAAGAATTTTTTTATATTCGAAGTGCAACACGCAGTCAGCACACAGATGACAATATCATTCGCTGCCATGACGTTCGTGACAGCGGCGATTCCATCCACAATAATAGACAGAAGGAATATCCCCACTTAGGTACATGAGTTTGCAAAATCACAATCATCATCATCATCATATCAGCCGAAAAACGTCCATTGCTGGACATAGGCCTCCCCCAAAGAGTGCCAAAGCGACCGGTCCTGCGCCACCCGCATCCAGCGGACTCCCGCAACCTTTACCAGGTCATCAGTCCACCTTGTCGGGGGCCTACCCACGCCGCGCCTTCCGATACGTAAAATCACAATAATAATAAATAAATGTTTGCGGACAATCTTACACTTATCAGTCTTATCACACAAATAAATGCCCTTACCAGGATTCAAATCCAGGACCTCTTGCTTCGTAGGCAGGGACACTACCAACTAGGCTAAAGCGGTCGTCAAGAATGACAGAAACATGAAAGTGGGGATGTTGCTTTCTGTTAAATATTTCGTCGACCTTGAACGTTGAACAACATATTGTCGGTAGTCACCGCTTCAAGCTCTCTCTCACTTAAGCTTCTAGTAGTAGTAGTGCGTCTATTGGCTGCGTTCGCTATTAGCGTTAAGGCCTTGTACACACGCAGCAGTTTGTCCGCATGCAACTTTTCGCAGGCCTTGTTTTTCTAAAAGTACCTTTTTTTTTTTGCAACGTTGGGGAAATGCGTTTACGCATCCCGTCCTATCCGGGGAGGCAGGACGGGTACGACGAACTAACCGAAACTGGACTACCGTCTAAAACCACCAACGACTTCCGGCTCCGCCTTGTAGGGGAAAAAAAGTTTTTTTTTTGCTCTAAAAGTACCTACTTAGTTCATTTTATTTCTAACTTTTTGTGTTTCTAAATTTTGTATGTTAGTTGAGTAGTAGTTATTTTTTTTGTTTATTATCTTCTGTGTTTAGAAAGGTATATGTTATTGTCACTGTCTCATTTTCATTTTGTGCTTATTGTGTCGTTGCTAACCTACCGTGCCTTCACCGAATGGACCCAGCGGAAGACCAACGCTGGCTATAAAGGGTCCTTTTCGTGACAAAACTTGTTGTTATTTTCGCTAGCTTCGCTCGCTCGGTCAAAAAGATACCGCATACCAATCTCGCCCCGCAAAGTCAGGAAGACGCCTTAGGTAAGTAATGCCATATAGAATAACCCCATTATTCATAAAACTTAAAATGTCTCTCCTAAATAAAATGTGCTCTGTCCCTTTCTTACGAACACAAATGTGAAAGTGGCAGATAGAGACAAACGATTTATTTTTATTTAATTAGAAACGATGAATAAATTAAGAAAAATGGTCTTCCTATTTTAGAAAAGAAAGAACAATTATATTACACAATTTTAATGCCATTTTAGCTAAAATAGGCTTGTTGAACGTTTATAAACACGGCCGGTTATTAACATTTGTGTCAGTGCATCTGGAAAGGTAGGTACCTAGTCACGACATCTAGTTACCGAGTTACATGAGTTTTTGTGGAAGCTGGTGAAAAAGTGCCAAAATGGGTTTGTGTTATAATTGGGTTATTTACATCCTAAGGAACACGTGTGTACAAGAATATCAGTAAAATTATGTTTTTTTAGTATATTTCTCCGACTATAAAGTTTAGTAGTCAGGGTACCTTGTCACGCCATGTCTTAAAAGCCTTTAAATTTTGAATAATTTTGTCAATATTTCCATCGCGGGTAGTCAACTAGGTACCTCTTTCTAAGATAAGGTATAGGATCGGTCTATAGCAAAATAATTTTTTGAACAAAAAAAAATACTTAATGTTTTTTTATAAGAAAACATTCAACTTGCATGACTCTTGCATGAAATACTATTGAAAGACTGATAAATCATAAATTAGGTGTAGTTATGTACACAATTGAGTTATTTTTTATAGTTACTCCATTTATGTAAGATAATGACTTAGCGTGACAAGGTACCCAGTTTAGTAAAATGCTAAACTTGATCTTACACGACTAAAACAGAAGTTTTTATTAATAAGAATACATTGATTTCCGCTATAATTATCCTAAATAACATTTTGTTACAGATATTTCTTGCATTATAGGTACTAAAAAAGTTACTAAAGTTTAGTAAATGTCGTGACAAGGTACCCTAGTTACGTTTCCATACAAAAGCTTCGACCGAGTTACAAAACTTTATTGTAAAAAAAAACTGCTTTAACACCATTTCTATTATACCATTGTGGTACACCACGCTAAATACCATTTGATCTTATGATATAGCATGAATATACAAATTATTTTGTTGGTTTTTAATATTATAAGTGATCTTTTTTGTAACTGTTAAAAATGCGGTAATTATTAAATTTCTTTATGATTATGGAGTTTTCTATCATTCAATTGTCCCAAAATGCCATAGAATATGTAACTATGATGAGAAACTAACAGTTTTAATCTCGTTATTTTATGAATTGGGTATAAAACACTTTCGTGTTTCTTCCACCCTGGCATGTTCAACCTAAGAAATCAGAATAATTAACATGTATCTTTAGACAATTCACCTTTATTATAATTGTTTAACATTCAAAGATTATGATTATACCCTTCACTATGTAACTTCGAAGTAGAAGTGTGTTTTTTGCCACTATAAACTTTAAATGCAATTTTCTCAACTTGTGCATTTCGGAAGTCGAAAATTCAAAAAATTATATAAAAATAGTGGTTCCACCTACAGTTATTATTCTTTTTTGTATTGATAGCAAATTTAATGGACTTTTTGGAACTATGCATAACTCAATACCTGAAACAAGGTAACTTTCCAGATGCACTGACACATTTGATCAAGGTCTACGAACCTAGTCTGTATATGTGACTTATTTAACTGGCCACCCTAGATGGCGTTACAATACAACATCATAAAACTGAAGTATGGTTGAGATTACATAACGTGGCTGACTTTTTATAAAGCTGTCATTGGAATTTGAATCTTCTACCTAGGGCGATAGAATTGCTTTTTGAATGGAATACTTTGATGCAATTCGGCAAACTCAAATAATCTCAAGTTTAAGCGTGGGCGCTGAAATCTACGTAGGAGTGGATGTCAACTTTATAACCTAAATAAATTCGCTAGTTTAACAATGTGTAATTCAATCACTTTGCTGAGATAAAGATTAAATTATACTTTCCTGGCCTGGCTAGCACGATAGGTTTATCGTCACGTTTTACGTCGAAAATGCACTGGAGCGTCACGTAGGTAAAACATAATGATAAAACGTATCATGCTTCCAGGCCTATCATGATCGGCCGTATCACGCAATAAGTGAGCGTCCGTCTCGTTCTACCAAACGGTAACAGCCAGTGACGGGCGCTCTATCTTGTGATAAGGGCGACCATGATACGGGGGGGGGGGGGGGGGGCTTCCCCCTGGGTGGCCCATAAGGCCCCCAGTGAGGATATACCTAAACGTATTTGTTGCAGGCCGCACTGCAGGCCTAACAAGGGAAAAAAAAAAAAAAAAAAATGATATGGGATCTGAAGTAGATATTAGGGCTCGGGTACGACTTCTCGCTTCGATCTGTCGCTAGTGATTTGGGGCGATTTATCGCTTTCGAGCGCTGAAATTTAAATGCGATTGTAGTGTTAAAATTAAAGGCATTTACTTTCTAAGGATTTAATTGAATAGGAGTGGTCAATGCCGCTCGAACTTCAACAATCGCTCCTGATAGCCCGGTATTTCGCTCCCAGTTATTGAGCACTGCTGCCGCTGCCGCTGCCGCTGAAGATCGAGATAATAGTCCAGGCAATGAACTGACAACTCGTATGGAAAAAATGACAATTTTGGAAATAATTTATAATAGCTTATTTTTTATGTATAACGGATATATTATCAATTAAATAGTTACCCAGCGACAAAATCCGACAAAATTTCAGACATCGAAAAAATGATAAGTTAACTGGCTTCTAAAAAGTCAGTAAAAATATTAATAAATGTTTTTGTCTTTATTTTGGATCATTTACATTTGCTCTATAATATTCAAGATAAATCGTACAAAAAAAGATAATGCATGCTTCATTTAAATCTACATAAATACTTCCGGGTGGAAAGTTTGTCGGATTCTTGACTAAATCATCTTAGAATAACATTTTCAAATGAAATCAACAAAAAAAACGCTATTATAAATTAATGTTTTTCAAAACCGTATTTTGCCTGGAGTATAAAGATATTTCTGTAGTGAAGCAATATTTTTTTTTGCTCACACATTGAGCCATGCCAATTAGTAGAGGAGAGTTTATTTACTCTTCCGCCGTGAAATCACCAAATTCGTGACAACTTTGACGGCATGAATTATACCACATTTTTATGTAAAAAGATAACCAAAAAAATCACTCGTTCTTTGTTCACAAATGCCGTGTGGAAATCGCCATTGCGGTAGACGGTACCGAAGAAGAAGAAGAGTTCTAGTTTCTACGACTAGATACAGCTGGATCAAGTCGCCACTTATCACAAAAGTAGCTGTAGCCTACTGCCAGTTGATCCTCATCCTAAACTACTAAATCCTTTTGCCATCCGTCAAACCACTTGCTTATCATCATGTTATAATGTTATAAAGAAGGCAAATATAATACAGTATTTTGTAACCCCCACTAAATCGCGCAATTGCAAAAAAAACTTACAAAGAGGAAGCTGCGCTCACCCACGATTTCATCAATAATCACCACCTCAAACTGTTATGAAAAGTTCGCTGATAACAAAACGTGTTATAAATATTCAGCTTCCTAAGACACATACGCCTTTTTAAATATAAAGTTAGTTCGACTGACGTAGTATACCGAAACGGCTTTTGAGTCTTCATAGTTCTAACGCGCACAGAGCCTTTTGGATTTGAAAGGCACGGCATTGGGGGCTATTTGCCGTGCTTTTGTCAATGTGGGCCTGAATAGGCGGTGGACTCGTTATTCTGTCAAATTGATGCGTTTTGGGGTAGGAAGTAGTGATGGGATCTGCTGTCTGTTCATCGACATATGTTTTCTGGAACAGTCTCTAAAAATCTGCACTTTTATATAAAATACATAGCGCTCGTAATTTGGCCAGCACGGCTATCACAACACGGCGCGCGAGCTCTTTCGATTTTCTTCGCACTATCCGTCTCTTTCTTATTAGAACACTTAGAACAAGAGGTATAGTGCGAGAAAAATCGGGAGTATGCCGCAGCCGTCTCGTCAGGTCAATTGCGTTTGCGTAAGGGTACTACTGTTCGGGCCGAAGTGAATATAATCCCTAAGTTAGTTCATCGAACGAAAATATTGAACACAGCACTTTTTGTAAGTTTCATATTATTATTATGTGTTACATACTGGCAATTTGACTGGGTTCATAGTGCCCATTCGTTCACACTCGAGCGTATTCGTCAAAGAAAAATTAGGCAATTTAAATTTTCTCGTAATCAAAATTTTCTTTAACCATCTGTATGTACCATCTACGTATAGGAGGCATGCACATGCGCGCTGTCATAGTTGTAAGTATATCGATAGTTGCTTAATGTTTTGCGTTTACTGCAGCGTAAAAGCATATGTGTGAGCGGGACGCGCCGATATTGAGATGAGGTTACTAAATGTTTTTTTAATTGCATATTTAGACCTAGTTGGCTTGGCTGGTGGAATGCTGAGGTCACCTCCGCATTTTGTGGGGCGGAATTGGTATACGGTAATTTGGCCTTTACCGAGAGCTTACTAATGCCACCCAGATCTCCTTAGTTGTCTGTTTACTGTCTACATTTAATTTACGAAGCAGTAATAACATTGCACTATCGAGGAAGCATTTATTAAAATCCATTGTGGAAGCGGCCTTAGTCACAACGCTATCGTTCATTTTATGACTTTCTAGAAGTATTGATGTTACATTTACACCGGTAAATGCAGGTCGTTTGGTCAAAGGTCTTATGTAAATTAGCTTAGCTGAATACTATGTAATTCTTCTGAAGGTAAAGATACGAGGACATTAGATAAGAGTTATAATTCAATGGCACATTTAAAGTTAAACACGATGTTGTTATACAACGTGTCCCAAAACTCAACGATAAGCCGGCACCAGAGGATGGAGCTGCTTATGATTAGTCGAGAAAAAATAAGGAAAAAAATATATCTAAGTATAAGTCATTATTATTGGCAGCAGCAATCTGATTTCTAGAGTCGATTTTGTAAATCTCCCTCCAATACTTTTTGATGGGATTCAGATTGATTATTCGATGCAAGTGAAAAATCTTGGGATCATTATGGATCGCTCTTTGTCTTGGGTGCCTCAAGTGAGTGAAGTGAGCAGGAAGATATTTGCTGCAGTGGGGTCTCTTAGGCGGCTTCGTAATTTTCTGCCTACTGCAACTAAAATTGCGCTTGCTCAAACTTTACTTCTTCCTATTCTTGATTAAGCTGATGTATCCTATCTCGACCTTTCTGAGGAGCAGCTTAATAAGCTTGAGCGTCTCCAAAATGTCTGCATTCGGTTCATATTTGGGTTACGCAAATATGACCACGTTTCTAGTTTCCGTTCCAAACTCAAGTGGCTCCCTATCCGTTATCGTCGTAACTCTCACATTATTTCGCTTCTGTTTAGTGTCCTTTTTAACCCTGCAACTCCCCGCTATCTCAAAGAGCGTTTTAGTTATTTTAATTCTGTTAGATCTTCTAACAATTTGCTATTAACTGTGCCTTCGTCATCTTCGAAATTTTACAGTAGTTCGTTCACTTTTAAGGCTATTCGACTGTGGAACTCTCTCCCTCTTGATATAAGACAAGCTAAATCTATCGGTAACTTCAAATCTCTTCTTAAAGAACATTATTTGTCTCTCCCCTAACCCTGATTGTCTTACTATTATTATTATTGGCTGACTGTTTATGTATTATATTTATATATTTTTATTTGTGTTATTTGTATATATGTATGATTGTGTATGTATGTTTATATATAGAGCTATTTATGTACGTGTATTGATATAATTATTTAGATTTTTGGCTTATTATAATCTCTGCACCACCTACTACATAATCTAGTTTTATCTCTTTCTCCGATACCCAAAGGTTGTCTGGAAGAGATCCCTCTTCAGCGATAAGACCGCCTGTTGTCTACCTCTACCTACATGTTATTGTATTGTTTCTCTTTTTAACTGCTTTGTTTGTGTGAGGTGTGCAATAAAGAGTATTTGTATTGTATTGTATATCTCAATTATTTTAGAAATTACAGAAAAAAAATGAAATTCATCGAAAATCGACATCCCTAATGGTATTTTTAACGACCATGTCTACAAATATTCAAATATTACTGTTTTTTTTTGTTTTTGGAAAATTAAGTAGCCCTGCTATCCCTAGTAGCATTTTAAGTTGGCATTTCGTAGGGCCATTGATCACCGAATGGTTGGTCAACCGTTGCGAGTGAAACACCTGTTTTCGGTAAAGCCAACGGTGTCTCCCAACATTGGGCCTACTATGATGACTATGTTGGGCCAACCACCGTTTCCGGCTGTAGGGCCAATTTACATTTACAACGTAGGGCCTACAGCAATATTACTACGACAACTACGTTGGGCCAACCACCGTTTCCGGTTGTAGGGCCAATTTACATTTGCAAAGTAGGGCCTACAGCAACATTACTACGAGAACTATGTTGGGCCAACCACAGTTTCCGACTGTTGGACCTAAAGCAACATTGCGTAAGAAGGGCCTACAAAATAAAAGCACTCTGTACCAACTGTAGAATAGCCGTTGGCAGTTAGTAGGGTTAGGTACAGTTGTTTATCTCACGAAGGCGGGTTGGTCTTACTTATGCACGATCTTCACTGACCGGGTGACGCCGGGGCGCACATTGTGAGTGCCAAAAGAAATTGAAACTTCTCTGCTGTAGTTAAATTCCATATTTGCACGGAATTTACGCAGCTTGCCACCTGCGCGCGCGAGTAGTGGAATTTAACTGAAGCAGAGAAGCTTCAATTTCCTTTGGCACTTACAATATGCGCCCCGGCGTCGCTCGTGGTCGGTAGGGATCGTACATTTGTTGTGGGGTGGTACCTATTTAGTGCACATGTCCATGGTTTCTAGGTGCGTAATCTCGAGAGAGATTCTATATTGGCCGAGCACACAACAATGTGCATGTGCATAATACTCACAAACCGCCTTCGTGAGAATAAACATCTGTAACATACAAAGTAAACGTCTTTAAATAACCGAATTTACAAACGTAACTGCACATTAACTGTTAACGGAGATTTAAATGCCTTCTGAGACTTTTCACATTTACTTGCGTTACCATCATTTTGTACAGCTAGACCGTAAAATAAAACTTCACATAATACGTTTATAATTTTATTGTAAGGAAAAAAAGACAACCTCGATTTATAATCGATATGTTTCTTTTATAATTAATTGTATTTGAATGCTGGCCCTGTAGCACGATGCTTTTTGACCGGCCTTAAAGCATTCATCACTTTCTAGTAAGTATGTAAGTGAGAAAGGGACACATTCTTTATGGCGGGCCATAAAAGGCATCATACTAGCCCAAATTTGTCAACGTCATGACTGGACTAACATATTTTGACCTCCGATTCCGAGCAGTTGCACTCCGTCATTTCAGTGGGTTCAGGTGTCAAAAATCCAATGGTCCGCTCATCGCGCAAGGTCCAAATAAGTTAATTAGACGCTGGATTATTCAGCAACTTTAATGTGGCGTCCTCACTGGCCAGTTTCGTCAGCCAATTGACAAGGACGCAGCCATCTGTTAGAAGAGAGATGAACACACATTTAAATGACACAGACAAAGAGGACTGTGATGAAATAGCTAAAACTAACCTTTTCATAAAAACGACAAATAGCTAAAACTATTTATTATTACCTATGTACTTATAGAGAAATGGCAGCTCGAAACTTTTGCCAGCATCAGTTTTAAACAGATATTAAATCAAAATGAACACACGACGTTACAAAACTAAATTGACCTTGTGATTTAAAAATTAAATTAACTAATATTAACTCACCTGTCTCGTACAATATGCGTTTAATGGGATACACATGTCAATTCTCGTCCGGTAATATTTTAGTTGTGAGGCATAGGTACTGTACTGACGATTTTATGAGGAGGCCAAAGGCACTCCTTCTTGCGAGGCGTGATCCACTCTTCTGTTACATAAGTATTACACTAAGACCACGCCGTCACCATCAGAATCATTAAATTCCACCACTTTGATCATACTGAACGTGATTTTGAAAGGATTGCTTGATAAACACGATATATTGTTATTTGATTAGTGAATATAACATGTAAGTATTAACTTGCACACTATTTTTTATATATATTTGCTAAGTAAATATGCAACCCTTTCAAAAACACGTAATACTTTATACCATGCACGCACGCACTCAAAAGAAAATATAACCACTAAGTATATACTTATACGTTTACACGCACTATTCACGATGGAGATCGATAACAAAATGGCCGATCGAATTCGCGCGCCGCGCGTGCTCATGTCCACCGCCCCCCGCACCGCACTTTGTTTCCGAATTCCTCTCTCCTCCCGCTGCCATTGGATTCATATGTGGCCCACTGTTGGCCCTATGCTGTTTTCAATATGCAATAGTACTAATGCTATGTGCTCTCTGGTGATGAATAGCGTAAAAAGTACTTGTTTAGCCTATGTCCAGGCCCGTGACAGATGAGCAATGCCTCTACTCGACACAAAATAGCGCTAAATTCCAATTTTTTGGTAGGAAAGCCAACTAAGTCGGCGGTAGGACTATGTTGGCTGCTCGTATGGGATTTTCTGTTGGAAATCCGACTAAAACCGCGGTAGGTTGTATGTTACATGATCGTATGGATTTTTTGTTCGGAACGCCGTACAAAACCTCAGTAGGGCCTATGTTGGCTGCTAGTAGGGATTTTTTGGTAGGAAAGCCAATTCAGTCGGCGGTAGGGCCTATGTTGTATGGTTGTATGGTTTTTTTGTTGGGAACGCTGCGCAAAACTGCAGTAGGGCGTATGTTGGCTGCTCGTATGGGATTTTCGGTTGGAAATCCGACCAAAACCGCGGTAGGGCCTATGTTGCATGATCGTATGGATTTTTTGTTCATAACGCTGTACAAAACCGCAGTAGGGCCTATGTTGGCTGCTCGTAGGGATTTTTTGGTAGGGAAGCCAACTAAGTCGGCGGTAGGGCCTATGTTGTATGGTCGTATGGTTTTTTTGTTGGGAACGCTGCGCAAAACTGCAGTAGGGCCTATGTTGGCTGCTCATATGGGATTTTCTGTTGGAAATCCGACCAAAACCACAGTAGGGCCTATGTTGGCTGTTCGTATGGATTTTTTGTAGGAAATCTAACCAAAAACGGTAGTAGGGCCTACGTCGTTTGTTCGTATGGATTATTTGTTGGTAACCCAACTGATAACTGTGGTAGGGCCTATGTTAGATGTTTGTATGGTTTTGCAGTTGGAAAATGAACCATAAATAGCACTAGGGCCATTGTTGGCAATTCGTTAGATTGCTACTAACGATTTCCCAACTTTTTCCCAACCGTTAGCTACGGTTGGCCAACGCAAAATGCTAGTAGGGATCTAACACAGTTCTTAAAAATACCAAAATACATACATTTTATTACGGCACATTTTATCGATATCAACTCTATTGACACCACTTCTCACTACGACATCCTTAGCTGCACCTCTAGTTCCCACATTTTTTCGCAACCGCCTGGATTACCAAACAATGCCGTGCGTAGACGCACCACACATCATCTCCCGCCCAAGTTTTTGCCGACAGCCATAATGGGATTCCGCAATTCATAAAAGTTCCTTTATAAACAGGCCATTTTTACAAAAGTTGTGCAAACACGTGTCAGAGAAACGATGGACAGGATTATAAAGGTATTTGTAAAATTAATTGAATGAAGGGACTTCACAAGACGAGAGGTAGATCGTCACGTGTATAAATAAATATAATTATACAGTTATGTCCTTGAAAGGCCGCACCCTACCTAAGCTCTGGACAAAACAGAAACTATACCCTGTTCGTTTAAGAAAGTTAATAGGGGAAAACTAAAAATGCACGTTATTGGCCAGAGATAAGGACATCGTAGGCGCACATGCTGGGTTTACATGGCGGTCAACGTTCAGTCAACATCTGTCTCTCGTACGGTGCGGACGCGTTATACAAGTGCACATCTTTGTTTTGTTTTAACCTGAACTGATGCCTGTTAAACCTGTGACACTGCTTGCTTATCGGATTGTTACCTGCTACCTCAGTGACCTGGCTTGTTAATTTGGACTGTTTCGTACTTTTATTCTGTGATTCGGCTTGAAATTGGACTGATTATTGGTGAATTATGGATAATTCACAAGAAGTGATAATGAAGAGGCGTAAACAGCACTTTTCTTCACAAGAAAAGGTAATGATACACAACCTGTTTGATACCTTTTTAAAGGAGACTCCACAAGCCTCGAAAAATGACATTGCAAAAACAATTGCTTCGTCATTAGGCATTCACTGGGTTTCCGTACACAGAATTGTAAATGAAAAGCAGAAGAAAGGCGTCCTTAAATCGCCGATAAAACAAACGACACGCAAATCTGTGATAAGCACGACTGACAGCTTCACTGAAAACGCAATAAGACGAATTATCCATGGATTTTTTTCAAGGAATTAAATTCCATCTCTAGATAAAATACTGGCGATAGTAAACGACGATGCAAGTTTAGCCAATTATAGACGGACGACATTTCACAAACTACTGAAACATATGGGTTTTAAGTTTGTGAAAAGAACTCGCAATAGTATGATGACAGACCGTGAAGATTTAGAATATTGGAGAAAAAACTACTTGCAGAGTATAAAGGAAGCCAGAAACGTCAATAAGAAGATTTTTTATTTGGACGAGACTTGGGTCAACGAAGGTCATACGAATAATAAGATATGGGTTGACTCTTCAATTCAAAACGCAAGACAAGCATTCATGAACGGTTTATCTGTCGGCTTAAATAATCCATCAGGTAAGATATTACATTCTTTATGATTTTAGCACATTGTGAAATGCAAAACAATGAATCACTTAAGTAAAATTCCTTATCTATTGTATTTGCACATGTTGGTTGCATCTGGCCGGCTATTATCAATAGAAAGTTGCAGCTGCAACAAAATACAAGTTATTATTATTATGTTTTACTACAATTATGTCCTTTTGTTTCGCAGGTAAAGGGAAACGACTGATAATAACTCACATTGGAAGTGAAGACGGATTTGTGGAAAGCGGACTTTTGGTTTTCGAATCAAAAAAAACAGGAGACTATCATCAAGATATGAACTCGGAGGTGTTTGAAGGATGGTTCTCGAAGATGCTTGATGTAATACCCGACGGCTCAGTTATTGTATTAGACAACGCCCCGTACCATTCCAGAAAATTAGAAAAAATACCCAATACAAGTTCGAATAAAAATGAAATAGAAAATTGGTTAAAAGAAAAAAACTTATTGCCACCCACCAAGACAAAGAAAAAAGACTTGTTGGATATAGTGAAGGCCCACAAAAATAGGTACGAGGCGTTTGTCATTGACGAAATGGCAAAGAAAAAAAACAAAACCGTGCTACGCTTACCCCCCTATCATTGCGAGCTGAACCCGATAGAGTTAATATGGTCACAAGTAAAGGGGTACATAGCAAATAATAATAGAACATTAAAATTAGTCGAAGTAAAAAGGCTACTCAATGAAGCTATTAGTAAAGTAAATGCTGAGTCGTGGAAAGAATGCATCAAGCACGTTATCGAGGTCATCGAGCCAAAAATGAGTACTGATAATACAACAGCTGAGAGATTCATTATAAATTTAGAAAATGATAATAGTGATACAGATGATGATTAAATATTATTATTTATTACAAACAAACATATGGTTTTATTTATGTGAGATACCCTAATCCTTCCCCAATTTCCCCATCCTTCATTTATTTAATATTTTAACTCCTATTAACGGCTTCCCAAATAGGTTATTATAATTTATGATAAATAAATGAATAATAACGAATAAGTATTAGAGAACCATTATTATCAAAAATCATCAGGAATGAATAAAGACAAATATTCCAAGCGACGGCATGTAAGCCGAGCCCGCCTGTGAGGTGCAGTTGTTTACGCCCATTGCCTGTTTTTTGTCCTTTTCATTTGCATACAAAGTTCAACAGAGACGGTGCTCTATTAACTTTGTTAAGCGGATAGGGTTATAGTACGCAATGAGATATTAGGGCATATCTACACGGATTGCACGATCCACGAATTATCATCCAATCTTAGAAGAATTCCTTTCTTACGACGGTCTGTCTACTTTGAACGGATTGATAGATTTTCCAAGACATTTAGGCCAAGTGCGTGTTCCGCCACGCGCAGCATAGGGTTCCTTAGTTGCCTGTCTGTATTTGTTACATCGGCACGTAAATGGTGCGTGCGGTAGCGTCGACTGAATTTGTACGAAACTTGGCCTTTTCAAGTATATTTTAAATTGGTCGACTATTACTCGGTAGCTAGTAATCTACTTAGGCGTGATATCATAGTATTCCTTTAAAATTTATTATATGTACTACTGCCACGATTTTATATGTACATTCCCAGTAGCAGCCAATTTAGCCGGCAGGGGGTGCATGACTCTAACAAAAATTTGGGCTTTAAAACCCAATATCACACAAATGGACAACTAATTTGAAAAATGGTTTATAGAAACTCATAATATTTTTGAACATAGCTAGCCAACGATCCCAAACCATGGGTTTATTGAGAAAAAATAATTACATCCCCACTTTACGTGTAGGGGAGGTACCTTAAAAAAAATAATTTTCAAAATTTTAAACTACTATTTGTCGGCATCATTAGTTCCTTAGTTTATATCAGCTGGACAGAAAGGCGTACCAATGAAGTACCAGTGCTGGAAAAGGCTAAAGAAAAAAGACAGATAATATCCGCTATAGAAAAACGCAGAGCTAAATGCATCGGCCACATACTGAGGCATGAGGGGTTGAACGTTATTATCCTGGAAGGCAAAATAGAAGGAACAATAGTGAGAGGAAGGCCCAGAATACCGTATATGACACAGATGAAGGAATGGTGCTGTAGCCACACATACCAAGGAGTAAAGACAAGAGCCCAAGATAGACTTGAATGGAGAATGCTGCAACGACAGATTGATTAGTTTATATACCCATGCCAAATTACAGCTTTCTAGTAGGAAGATTCAATGAGCTAAGCCGCAGAAGGACAGATGGACATGGCGAAACAATAAGGGTTCCTTGTTGACTTCGGAACCCTAAAAAGTGTACAGACCACGTATCTAATGGCAACTTGATACCACAGCCTATAAACGCCATGTGAAGAATTATCAACAACAAAAATATCGTCAATACAAGGAATATAGCTTGCAGGAGCTCAGGAAGTACATCTAAGTATCTTAGATCTGTATTATTGTAGCAGTGAACTGTTGAATGTGAATTGTTATGTAACCAGATGAGGTGAAAAATTTTGTAGCGGCAATCCACCAATCCAATTAAAGATGAATATAATATTAATAATATGATCAGTTGATTTTGATACCTCAAGCTCACACCACAGTGCTTCCAGCTGGTGATATGACATTCTGAAAAACCCTCAACTTGACTTGAGAGGCGAAGTAACTAACTATATATTATTTTTCGTGTGAAATGCTATGTTTGTATAGAGGTTTGGCTCGGAAGTTCATAAATAAACATGATTTATTCATACATCTTTTGTTTCCCGAAACCTATCAGCAACAATCGAATTTTGATAAAACCGAATGGGAGCTTACAGCACAATGTAGTGCAAAAGTAGGTGTGTTTTATTTATAGTCACGTTGTGATCACTGTTCACAAATATAAAGGTGGAAAAAACACAATGCTCCCATCCTGCCGCGTTAAGAAGGACACAAGTTCCTACAGGCTTCATAGGACTTGCTGCGTTGTCAAATTGGCCGGTATTCAATTCGTGACGAAGAATGATGGGCGTTTATTCAACGGAAAAATTATGCAACCAATTGTAATTTGAGCATCGATAAAAACTGCTACTGCGGTTGTCCATTTTTATTTGCTCGGTGTTGTGGTGTTTGCGCCGTGTCAAAATATTGGTGTAATCGATTTTATTTAAGTTTTTACAACATTCAATGTGGGTAATGTTATAATAATAGACTTTCTGTTTCTTTTGCTATATGAATAAAATTATATAATGAAATCTTGTCTGTGTGCTTTCATTTCGTATTAGCATTGTTTATGTTTTTTTGGTTGCATAAAAGTGCTCCTATAGTTTCACTTAGGACACTATTCATGTCGGCTAAATCTTCATATCTATTATGATGAAAAGATTTATTCAGGAAAAAAAAAACACAAAAAAGAATAAAACTGTACCACTACATACAATCAAGATCCACAGCGCAGGTTTCGTCATTCCACAGATAATGCATCCACCACAGGTTTCGTCTATTATGATTATTCATAAATTATATAATTCAAACCATTTCCGGGGTTAGAATCAATTTAAAAAAAAATAAGTAGGTAAATAACCTGAAATACAATCATTAATTTAGTCAGTCCCACGACTGACTAAATTAATGATCTCAAGAGTTACCTTAGCTTCTGAACATTCATAGTTTTCTTGTCAGCTGTTGGCTATTACTACAATGCAGTCTAAATAAAGTTATGGATCTTGCATATCTTTTATGAAGACTGTGTGAGATTTAACTGTGGTATTAGCTTGACGTGGTGTGACTTTCTTATTGATTGGACACATTTACAGGTTAAATAACCAATCGACGAGACAGACACGATGTGATAAGGTTAATCACTCTTACAACTTCCTGTGTTATGGAACACCATCAATTGTGTAGGTTATTTTATGAAACACTAGGTATTTGAATTTTAAACAAAATTGCTAGTTTTCTTGGTTTCTTATTATATCTTCTGCTGTGTTGTGATTGTGTAAAAAATCTAATATCTTAAAATAACATCGCACTGCAAACATCTGAAGGAAGTCTTTTGAACTTAAAAAAAAAGGGGACCCAAGGCTTACCTTACGATGATTAATCCGAAGATAAGGACCTAGAACCACAAAGACGCAAATGTGCCCAACGTTGATGGAAAGCCGATAAACATAAAAAAAGAGGTTTTGTCGAGTTATCAACAATCTTTGGGTACAAACAGCAACATGCTACACTGGCCATTAATATACCTTATCTGCTTGTAATAAGGATCATGTATGATCAGTTAACTGCGTCGTAGATGGTACTTTGTTGCGAGCACGTGTTTAGACTGGCGATTACGCTTTCAATTGTCTGTTACGTTTTCTGCGGTGATGCCTATCGTGGCATCTGTAGCCGTCATTTTAGTTCCTTGTCACATTATTCCTTCTACTAATTCTCTATGGCGGTCCATGAATTATGTTCAACAGACAAGGTTTTAAAGTGTTGAGTCTTTAATGTACTACTGCGGTTAGCGAAGCGGAATTCAGCTGCTATCGTGATACTCTTGTGAATGGGCTGAAAATGAGATCTTATCCTTTTTTGTTTACGCAGTTATGAATGTACTTAGACGCCAAAGTTATCCTAAAGCATGTTAGAGCATGGAATACGTCAGAAAGTACCTACGTTGTGGAAAATAAGGCGTTTTTGATCTTGTAATGAATTGTTTTTTACCTATTATTATGATATAATAATTACTAAACGTGTGACTTTGTCCATTTCGTGCTTGATTGAGAAAATGATATCTATTCCGGAACGAAGCAATTTAAATTTTTCCTTCAATGCCTTTAGTAGCATCCTCTAAGAAAATGTAATATTTTGCAAGGAATAATAAGTTGTCATTTTCTTGGTAAAACAGTGAATGCGTAGGTAGGCACAGTTTAAGTTTTTGCAACTACGCGGCAAAAACTTGTGTTAACACTCAAATTATAAACAAAAAAATGTCATCACGACATGACTGATCTAAACTCAAAGGGTGTATAACAAGAATTCGTTCTTCCGAGAACGCGTCAAGATTATTAAACGTTGTTACACCCTCGAATAAAACGTAGATATTTCAGATAGATTAATTGCCTCAACATCGTGTGTGTTCTTTTGATGGAACGCTGATCAAAACCGTGATAATAGTCCTCAAATGTTCATAAAATTCCTTGAGGGTGAAGTCACGATGTCATTACAGTGTCTTTTGAGAGTTGATGATCTAAATGAGGTTGATTTGGGGATTAGGGCGACATAGCTCGGCTAAATGACATGAAGGTCCTATTTTTATAGATTATTCATTTAACTTATGCTCTTTCAAACGAGGGGGAGTTATACTGTTCCCTAATGACTGTGATGAACTGTTATCATAGAAGGTCGTGTTTTAATAATAAAAACCATAACTTAAGCTCTTCTGAACAAGGGTGGCATACTGTTAGTTAATGACTACCATGGTGGTTCTTTTGTTGCGGTTAGAGCTTTTATTCTAGGTGTTCTTCGCTTTGGCTTTCATACAACACTCTAGTATTATTACGGAACTCATATTTTACAGTAGAATATTTATTTATTTAAACTTTTTTTTTTTTTTAGGGGACAATCTTACACAAATCGACCTAGTCCCAAACTAAGCAAAGCTTGTACTATGGGTACTAGACGACGATAAACATACTTATGTAGATAAATAAATACTTAAATACATAGAAAACATCCATGACTCAGGAACAAATATTCGTGCTCATCACACAAATAAATGCCCTTACCGGGATTCGAACCCGGGACCTCTTGCTTCGTAGGCAGGGTCACTACCAACTAGGCTAAAGCGGTCGTCAATTTGCACAAATATTGCACAAATATAAAATTAAAGGTACAATTGGCGTACTTAATGCCTCAAGGCATTATCTACCAGTCAACCATTGGGCTAAACGGAAACTTTAGTGGTGTAGGATATGTATTGGGTAGGCCCCCCCCACAAGGTGGACTGATGACCTGGTAAAGGTCGCGGGAGTCCGCTGGATGCGGGTGGCGCAGGTCCGGTCATTGTGGCACTCTTTGGGGGAGGCTTTTGTCCAGCAGTTGACGTCTTGCGGCTGATATGATGACGTATTAAGATACTTAATGAGTTGAAGTGACCTCATTAAGTATATATGTATAATCCATAAATCTGTTAATTTGATAATGTTTTGTATCATAATACTTTTGTATTTTACTTCGTTTTACCGACAACTATAATAATATTAGCATAGTTAACAATAAATCTTATCTAAAATCGCAACGAGCACTTTTTTATTCAGTTGCTTTTTCATTTGAATAGGCGTTTTTAGCTATTTATGTAATTCACACGCTTTGTATATACGAAGTAAGTAACAATAATAATTGGCGAAATACGTAATTTTGTTTTGACATCTCGTGAAATGACTGTTTTTATGACGTTGCGCTGGAATATACCATATTTGCGTCCAATTATTCATTTTACGTTTCACATCGATAATGTAAACAACGTTTAACAAAATTGGTCTTTTGATTACTCTGAATCCATATGTTTTGTCTTAATATATAAAAGGGGGCATCACTAAGGATATCGCTGTTGCTTCATGCCGTGTCTCTCGTATAATTATGAAGTACAGAGAAATGTGAACCTGGGGATATCCGTATGATATACCTAGCAAAGACGAGATTTGTAAGGTATGTCTATTTCATCTTCTTGTAGGTGCTATCTCATGACGGAGACGGAGCCCGAAGGTGGAACTCTTTAATGGCTAAGAATATTTAGTCTATAGACATATACACGTTATACTGATATACTATATATACTGATATTGCACTGATGCAATAAGGTTTAAAATTGTGTACTTCTGCATATTTTTGGATTCGACCGTTTCACGCCACCGTGCCGACATCGGTGCAAATAAACGATTTCGGGGAAATGACGTCTTATAGCAGCATACACAGACGTCATTGTGATGGGTATTACTTGGTAAACAAAGAATTAGGGTTCCATACACAAAAACTGCAAAACGACCTCACCCAAGTCTGAACAGCCGAGCCGGCTTGATTTGTTCATCACATTATCATCCTATCGTCGTTGGGGCGGAAAGGATCTCGAGTGGCAAGCAAGTACTGGAGTGCAGCATAGGTAGGTAGACCCCCATTAGCTGGCCTGATGACCTGTTAAAGTCCGCGGGAGTCCGCTGGATGCGGGTGGCACAGGAACGATCAGTTTGGCACTCTTTGGGGGAGGCCCTATGTCCAGCAGTAGACGTCAATTCACTGATATATGATGATGATTATGATGAATAAGTACTACCAGATTGATTGAGACAGATTAAGATTGACCAGACATATTAGTACGGAACCATAGTCAGCCCTATCGGCTATCGCTTAGGATATTTTTGCTAGAAACCCCATCATTGTGCGCGTGCTATTGACAGATTATTTACTTACATTAACAAAAGCAATCCAACTTATTATAAAAACAGCGTAAGTACTGAATATTGCATACAAAGATACGCCATTGTAAAAGTAATTTCGTGAAAAGAATTACCGGGCAGTACTAACCTTCAAAAGAACGTAACTACTGAGCATGTGGTAGAAAGGTGCGTTATTGTGTAAGTAAAGTGTGATGCATTATCTAATCCTAATCCGAACGAGACAATCTTGGACGGATTGTTGCAAATATTTAATGTTCTTTGTTCAATCGAGCGTTTCAATTTTAACAACTTTTTGTGTCTTTGTTCGCTTAATCGGTATTTTCTTTGAAATAATAATGAATGGACATTGAAGTTTGCAAACATTTTAGTGAACAAAAACAAAAGACGGTCAAGTGCGAGTCTGACTCGCGCACCGAGGGTTCCGTTCAAACTATCAATTAACTTAAGTAAAGTAAATGTCCCAATATTTGTTAAAATAAATTACTTATTTTAACCCAACACAACAGAATTCAATAAAGACTACCAAGACAATTGAATCGCGATCTTTTTTTTTGACCTGCTATTGAAATATACCCGTCTCAACCCCATTAATAGAAAAATCTTACCATCGAAGTAGGAATGGGGTCAGCGCCATCTATCGGCCCCATTTGGTACTAACGTGCAAGGGCAATCAGCTTAGTATGCAGCTTAGCTTAGAATATTGTTTATCACGTGAACCGATCTCGATTATTATTTATTTATTTGAAAGAGAGTTCTTCTATTATAGTCTTATAGGAATTTCAAAACAAAAAAATACTTATAAAGTTCATTAAATTGCAAATTTAACTAGGAACTGATTTTTGAACATCAAACAAAAAATACGCTAGATACAGAAAAAGTTATACTTTTCCAGTAATATTCATGTTTATCTTAATCACAAGTAATTATTTCAAATTTTTCGCTTGTATAACTTCGGAGATAAGGGGGGGAATGGTATTTTTTTTTACATTTTCCTTTATAGATCAAAATTTTACCAATGTAGAAAAAAAAAAACTGTTTTAAAATGTCGAACTCAAGCCCTTTCATATGATACCCCACTTGACCTGTAACTAAACTTTGAATTTTTTCCCCCCTCTTATCCCTAATTTTAGATACATATTAAAAATATATATTAAAATTTTTCATGTTCCATACACGTGGATTAACTTTCTTTAAAACTATTCCAAATTTCAAATAGATAGCATTAGTAATTCCTGAGATATTTAACTTTGTGACAGACGGACAGACAGAGTCGCACCATAAGGGTTCCGTTTTTAACTTATTGGTCCGGAACCCTAATGATTCCCTTACCAGGATTCGAACCCAGCACCACCGGCTTCATAGGCAGCTGCTACAAGGTCAAAGTGTTCCCTCTCTTGTTTTATCTAATCATTAATTTCAGTTAATCATCGAGATTGTATCAAGAATGTTGACGGGTTTTAAATTTGAAAGTTAGATGTTTATAATTGACCAGTTAAGGTTTCAAAGGCATAGCATTTAATTGTTGTGAATTTTATTGCCTAAGCTTATTCGGATAATTGAAAAATCTAACTGGCTCGTAGTTTTACTACCGCGCATTTATAAAAACGTAAACATTTTTATTGTACTGCAAAAGTTTTATTGGCACAGCGTATAAATACACGGTGCTTGATTGAAAACGTTGGATGTTATTCATTAAGAGTGGGTTGCAACATCCCTCTGTAATCGTAAGCGATGTTCGTTAAACTCAAAATGTATGGAAAGTGTGACAGGTTTCTATGGAAAGACACCTGCCGCAGCCATTTTTAACGTTGATCGGTCTGTAAGTAAAGTTGACGCAACCCGCCCTAAGCGCAGTTTCCCGTCTGTAATCGTAAGCGATGTTCGTTAAAATTAAAATGTATGGAAAGTTTGACAAGTTTGTATGAAATAACTGCTCCGCCGCCATTTTTATATATATTTTTACTATACAACATACAGGGTGAAATAGTATTCACCGTTCATGGCAGGTGATTCGGTGTGTCATCTCGATCAAAATTGGATAATAAGTTGTATACAAATCGCAAAAAAAGATGACCCACCGAATCACCTCCCAAAATTTGAACTGTGAATACTATTTCACCCTGTATTATTATGTTGGTTAAAGTTACTCAGGGTCGCGATTTTTTTTCTTTTTGTTGATCCTTGTTTCAATAACACAAATATAGTATTATTAAGTATATGGGAGCTACACGGAACGCGGCAAATATTCAATGTTCAACGAATTCTTAGTAATGAATGAATGAAATATTCTATTTCAGGTCTTCACCGACCCATATAAGAGGTGTTAGTTACATTTTAATTTTAATTACTAATTTAGGTTATACAACAGCAACTTAACACACAACAGAGACTGACATTAAGTATATGCCTAATTAATATATAATAAAGTAGATTTGACCTGCTCAATCCAATACTGAAGTATTGGACACTCAAACATTTTCAGGATGTTAGTTAGTACTGTTGCGTCACTCTGGGCGGGATGTGAGATTTTGCGCCCACGGGCGCAACGGCAAGTTTCAGTTCACACCCAGCAGAAGACGTAAAATTGTGTACGCACCACAGGCGGTAATTTGTAAAGCCCCAGATCGCATATTTATGGGCTTTATGGCCCTCACCTTCGGTTCGGTACTAGGTACGTATAATGTACTATTTCTCACTCGAGCCATCAGGGATGAAATTTTATTTCGCATAATCGCATGGAAGTCGTTTGAGCGTGCTTCTGCAAACATCCCCGAGACACTACACCATAATGTACCAATGTGTATGCATGTTAGTAGTGCCGCGTCAAGCTCGATTAAGGAATAGCATTTTAAATAGCTAGAAAACCAATAAACATACTCGTGAAGGTTCACCCATTAAAATAAAACTTCATGGTATTTTATTTAATAACAAACAAGCGCGAAGCGGACTCGAAATCCCAACGGAAACGTTTTCGTATTTGTTTTATACCAGTTAATGAATATAATATTTTAATGAGCACGTAATAAAAAACTTTACGACATTTCACGACGCCCTAGATTTCGACCCACGTTTGACTCAAAGAAGTATCAAATGTTAAAAATGTTCATCATGCTTGTTTAGTTTTAATGGGGTGGCAAATACTAGTAATGATTATTCACACACTAGTAATGGTTCAACCCCAATTAGGTCTAGTTTTCGCTCTGGGCTGGTAGGTCAGATCGCAGTCGCCTTCGTAAAACTAGTGGCTACGCGAAATCTTGGGACTAGATGCCAAAAGGGGACTCAGGGCTCATTCAGGATACAACAGAAATACGCAGCGAGGACGATTCATTCATTAAGGGGGTGATTGGAAATTATCGCGTGCTTTGAAACGCCGTTCTGACTAGATTATGGTCTGATTTTCAGATATATGATTCTTGACTATATGATTGTTTATCTGATTTAATCGATACATGATTGCCTAAAATGTCCTCGATAAAAATTCCAAAGTTGGGTCTATATTTTCCTTTTTTTACTCAACCTACTCAAACTATACATTATTTTACGAAACAAGCAAGTTAATACATACTATATTATTTTATCTCATCTAAAATCTCACTTTATGAAATAAAACTTCACTAAGTTAGGTATTTAACGAAATTTGTCCAAAAAAGCCATTCCCGAAGAGGGTTGCATCTCTTTTTCTCGTTCGCGGAAGGCATTAAGCGTGTCTCTGTCAAGGGGGCGTGGTCGACTAAAATCAAGGCATCCCCTTAAGTATTAAATGTATGTTTACACACTTAAAATAAACCGATAAGATTTAATATTACTGCCATTACTGGTCACAATCGTAGGTAATTAAAAAAGCTACATGCTGACTTAATTAAAATTACTCCTTAACCGTAAAATACTTGAACGATTCAATTTTACAATACAGGAAAGTATTTGTAAGTTACGGGATAAATTAGTATTAGTCAATTAGTTGTTGTAAATGTTAATGGCTTCCAGATAAAATTAAATTGAATTAGTGTATAGTTGAAATTATTTAACAAGGTCGGCTTTTTAGAAAATTAACATTGGAATTGGAATTTTCTCACTGGACGGTAGAGTTGCTTTTTAAAAATACTGCTTTGATGCTATTCGGCCAACTGAAATAAACTTAACTAGTAAACATTATTATACAATCATTTGCATTTAGTGTTTTCATGGTCTTATGGGTATCATCTTATGCGGATCATTTCGTTTTATTGATCGTCTGATATAACTTAATGGTTTACAGTGTCCGAAATAAATGTTTTATTTAAACACTAGCTTCTGCCCGCGACTCCGTCCACGTGGAACTCGTTTATATCGTTGCTCCATACAAAATTTAATACCCCATTTCACACCCTCCAGGGGTGATTACCAGGATAAAGACCATCCTATCCTCCTTCCCCCGGGATTTAAACTATATTCGTACCACATCTCAATCGGTTTAGCAGTTAAAGCGTGAAGAGGTAACGGACAGACACACTTCCGCATTTATAATATTAGTATGGATGATTAAGCGTAATTATATTAATCCTACTAATAATATAAATGCGAAAGTTTGGATGTTTAGATGTTTGGATGTTTGTTACTCAATCACACTTATCCGGCTCAACCGATTTTTTTTTAAAATTTTGCACAAAGATAGTTTATAGCCTGGATTAAATAAAGGATAGTTTTTATCTCGGGTCCACGCAGACGCAGTCGCGGGTGGAAGCTAGTTGAATATATTATCAAGGATATATTAGGAAACCACGTCAATACATGTAGTCATACGATTGTTTGACATCAATCGAGGTTTTCCCGAGGGACTACAGTATGGGGTTCTTCAAAAAAGGAGTTTATAAATTCTTAAAGGGTCGGCAACGCGCATGTAACACCCCTGGAGTTGCAAGCGTCCATAGGCTACGGTAACCACTTACCATGAGGTGGGCCGTAAGCTTGTTTGCCACCGACGTGGTATAAAAAAAAAAAAAAAAACAATTGGCGCATCAATCTACGATCGATCATTTTCTGAGTAACTTTGCTTGGTGACTATTGTTTTTTTTATAGTTTTCCGTCAAAATTTGCAATCCGTTTTTAGTCACGCCGTTATCCGACTGAGCAATGTTATGGTACCATCGAGCTGATCTGATGACGGAGACAGAAGGTGACCATGGGAGTTCAGTATTTAACCGACGTAGTTACCCTTTGAGTTTGCGTTCGTTTGAATCATCTCAATGACTAGTTGATGATAGTATACAGAAAAGTACAGTCGGCAATAAAAGCTTACCAAAAACGACATTTTTGACAGAAACTTATTATTCCATAATCTAAACGTAATGTTTGGCTTACACACATGTACACACACTATTTGCATCTGGGATTAAGAAAGGGACAGGTATGGTTGAGATTTATTGTGACCAACTTGTTATAAAGCTGTCATTGGAATTTGAATCTTCTACCATGGACGGTAGAGCTGCTTTTTGAAAAGACTACTTTGATGTCATTCGGCCAACTCCAATAATCTCAAGTACCTATACTTTCTACCCTATTAGCATTTTCGTTGGCATTTCGTTGGGCCAATGGCCTAACGTGGTGCCAACTTAAAATGCTACTAGGGTAGTGTACCGATAAAAATAGTTTAGAGAGAGAGGTAGAGGGCAGCGAGACGTCATCTCGCTCATATTTGGAGCAACACGATTCACTAAGAAACTGGGCAGTGCGTGTTGAACCACGCACAATAAAGAGTTCCGTACTTCTATTAGTTAACCCACATTCAAAATCACTATACTATAGCGTAAGTTAAAAAGGGTCTTATCTTCGTAGGAATCATGGCACTTACGTCTTTCTCGTTAAGGAAGGTAGAGCGTCGGCAATATCCCAAAAACTTTGGACCGATTTAAGCTTTTTGTCATTTGGTAATACACACCTGTACTCCAAATTTCATTAAAATACACCATATAGTATTAAGCTACGGTAGCCTAGTAGTTCAGGCATGCGGCTGTCAAGCGGCGGTCGTGGGTTCGAATCCCGGCTCGTGCCAATGAGTTTTTCGGAACTTATGTACGGAATATTTACCGTTAGCCTTTCGGTGAAGGAAAACATCGTGAGGAAACCGGTGTAATCCCAATAAGGTCTAGTTTTCCCTCTGGATTGGAAGGTCCGATGGCAGTCGCTTTCGTAAAACTAGTGCCTATGGCAAATCTTGGGATAAGGACCGCGGACTCCTTTAGGGGCATTACCGAGAATAACGCTAGAAGGAAGGATGATGACACCATATAGTTTTCGAGTAAAATTCCTATGACACAGGGACAGACGAACAGACGGACAGACGGACATTTTGGCTGCGAATCTCTAAAAAAAGTGATTTTCTTCGTTGATCGGACTATGCTCTACAAAAACTTGTCCCATTTCTCGCCAAGGTGCAGGAAGACTGGAATGGCGCTCAAAGTCTAATTGAAGTGGCCGTGTTGGTACCCCTGGCACGTTTGACAATTAATTCGGTTCTGCCATAGACAAGCCAAACAGACGGACGCGCATTTCGGAATGTCATGGAATATTTTTGTAACCCCCCCTAACAAACGTGTATGTGTTATTTATTTATTTCTTTTTATTTCTTTTTTTATTTAATTCCGACAACATATAAACTTATTAATAACTACAAAACACACAATTGCTGCGACGTGTTGCGCAATTTCGTGGTGTCAGATAACCGACCGCGAAAACGTCGGAACTTAACTCCCTTCGGCCAAAATTCTTCCTTAGTGAAGGTCGATAGAGAGTCTGTTGGAACTCTGACCACAAAGGAATTAAAATTCACGTCATGGCGAGACTCCAACCTCACGACCCTCAGAATGAATCCAGTCTTCACGCGCACATACTCCACCACTTCCTCTGCCTCCGTTATAAGTTTAAAATTTATATCTGGATGTAACTGTGTACATATAAGTAGGTTTATAGTTAAGTTGTTCATATTCTGTTTTTCTGTTTTCACCTGCTCAAATCATCTTTTTTTGCATCGTCTCCACCACCCAAAGGTTCTCTGGAAGAGATCGCTTTTTAGCGATTAGACCTGTTGTCTACCATTGTTTATGTTTAATTTACCTCTATTTTTCTTTCATCTACTATGTCTGGTGAGCAATAAAGAATATTTGTATTGTATTGTATTGTATATCTGTGTGCACTGTGTATGTATATATATGTGTGTCTGACTGAGGCATTGTAGGTCTCAAACTGATTCGTAAGTGTTTTTTTAAATTAGAAATTCTTGTCTTTTTTTTATACCACTTCGGTGGCAAACAAGCTACCCCCTTTGTCTATTGAATTATTGAGAGTGTTGGTTCGAGGATGTTTTGATTTTGTAATGTAGGTATGTAGTTATTATTTGACTACTAATAACTATACTTTCTTTTCCATAAAACTTTCATTGTCTGGGCTCTATGATTGCAACATTTGTGTAGCTTAAGCAATGTTGACTGCCTCGAGTGGTTGGCTTCCGTAATTTTGGAAGGCGTGTTGATCCCGGTTATGTTCTTCTTATGTGACTAACTTAGTTCTTTAGGATGAAACCCGGATAACTCATCCTAATGAGGAATATTTATAAACAAAGAAATTAATAAATAATACATCTAAAATTTATAACATCCGTATATAAATACATCATCATCATCATCACATCAGCCGAAAGACCTCCACTTCTGGACATAGGCCTCCCCCAAAGAGTGCCACAATGACTGACCCTGCGCCACCCACATCCAGCGGCCTTCCGCGACCAAGTCAGATCAGTCCACCTTGTGCGGGTGTACCCACGCTGCGCCTTCCGGCACGTGGTCGCCACTCGAGAACCTTTCCGCCCCAACGGCCATCGGTTCTACGTGCAAAGTGCCCCGCCAACTGCCACGCAGAGAAACTCTAAGCATAGCCCTCTCCATTGCCCTTTGGGTCTTCTTATGAGGCCCACAAGCGACCACGTTTCGGTGCCATACATCATCACTGGCAACATATTGGACGGCGGAATATTGGACGGCGGAATATTGGACGAAAAGATACTTTTTTTTTATTTAATCGTATGGCATACATTATTTGGCCTTTTAAAGTTTGTCACTCTTTAGTACCTGCGGACGCGAGTAACAGTTGCCCCCCCTTTGTCAAGTGAGTGGGCAACTCGACTGTTCTTAAGCCGCCTGAAGGCCCCTAACTCGGCTTAACGACTACTGTCATAGACAGCAGCCGGGATCAACTGCTTAGCGTGCCTTCCAAAGCACGGAAGCGCTCATTAATAGTAACCACTCAAACAGGCGGTCACCCATCCAAAGACTGACCACTGCCATCTTTGCTTGACCTGCGTTATCGTTTCCGACTCGCAGGCGCCGCTAGGCTATGAGCGCTTCCGTGCTTTGGAAGCGCGCTCGTCTTCAGACACTGCGACGAAAAGATATTGGATGAAAAGATGTGCCGTAGCTTCCCGAACGTTGCCCAGCCGAGTCGGATTCGACGATTGACCTCTTTCTCAAAGTTGGACCTACCTAATTGGATAGTCTGTCTTAGGTATATATAATCGTCTACAACTTCGAGCAAGTATCCGATTGTAATGGGAGTTGGTACTACATAGGCATTTGACATGATCTTCGTCTTATCCATGTTCATTCTTAGACCAACTCGCTCGGAAGCTTTACTGAGGTCATCGAGCATCGTACTTAAGTCCTCCATGCTCTCAGCCAAGACTACTATATCATCAGCAAACCGAAGGTGAGTTATATACTCGCCGTTGATGTTGATGCCTAGCCTTCTCCAGTCCAGAGTTTTGAAAACGTCCTCCAGTGCAGCGGTGAACAGTTTTGGAGAAATAATATCTCCTTGCCTGACTCCCCGCTGCAGCGGAATAGGTTTCGAGTTCTTGTCCTGGAGTCGAACTGACATAGTTCTCGTCTTCTCCGGGTGCCTTGTTGTTCTTGAGCTGTTTAAGAGCCATTACAATCTCGTACAGGCTGATGTCCGGGATGTCGTCGGTATAGTGCCGGGTTAGTCTAGCTCTAGGGTCTTCCGCCCGACCAACTTCGGGTCTGCGAGTTGAAGTGTATAGCTGTCCGTAAAAGCGCTCTATCTCACTCAGAATCTCGGTTTTAGAAGAAACTATTCTACCATCTTCAGTTTTTAACATCGCGAGCTGGCTTTGCCCTATAGACAGATCTCTCGAGAACACTTTAGAGCCCTTATTATGCTTGATGGCCTCTTCAAAACGATTTGTATTGAATTGGCGCAGATCGCGGGTAAGGGACTTGGAGATCTGTTTATTGAGCTGCCGTTATAAGGTCGCATCGGCTGAAGACTGTAGAATCATTTCACTCCTTTCCTTCATAAGCTTCTGAGTGGAGCTAGAGAGCCTTTTAGTTTTGTTGGTCCCTTGGGCCTTGAAGAACTTAGACCCAGTGGAACGGACAGCTTCCACAAACCCGTCGTTTAGTTCGTCCACATCGCCGCCTAGGCAATCAAAACGGTTTTGGAGTTCCAGCTGGAAGCTCTCGGGGTTTTGAATTTGGATTGATGCTGGACGGAGCGTAGACTTCATCAATCGAGAGCACTCTTGCTTGACGTATATTCAATGTGCCTCTTACCAGTCGGTGATCGCTCCCGGTTTTGACTGTATTGATCACAGAAACAACATTGAATATATGCTTCCTCGTCGACATGATTAAGTCAATCTCGTTTTATGTTGCACCGTCGGGACTCATCCGGGTCCACTTTCTGTGCTCTTGTTTCTTGTAGAAGGAATTGGGGAAAGATGCCAGCCAGTAGTTAGCCCCGGTGGTTCCGACTTCCAACTCCAAATTTCCCCACTCTCAGCTCTTCACCATCTCTCTCTCTCTTCCCAGTTTTTCGTTGAAGTCCCCCATGACAACGGTGAAGTAGGTTTTGGAACTATGCATGGCCTTCGATATATCTTCATACATAGCCTCCACCTCTTCGTCAGATTGTGCCAAGGTAGGCGCGTAAACCTGTATGACCTTCAATGAGTACCTGTTGGTACTCTGAGTATTAGGTACGCCACCCTAGTCGACACACTCGATCTTCACCACGTTATTCACGAGGGACTTGTGGACGAGGAACCCGACACCTCCCTGGGACTGTTGGTCGCCCTCCCGGAAATAGAACAAGTTGCCGGATTTGAGGGTTATTTATTTATTTATTTTTCTTTATTGCACAGAAGAATATCTTATGGTACAAAAGGCAGACTTAATGCTATAAAGCATTCTCTATCAGTCAACTTAAGGCAAAGCAGATAAAATGTGGGCAGTGCAACTTAATTTAAAACAAAAACTCTTTATCTAAAGGTGGGATGAATAATATAGTAGAATACAATACAATATAATATAATATAATATATAAATATATACCTAGCTATTAATACATACATACACATACATATGAATATAGATGAAACTTACAAATCAGATATATTACTTTTTTAGTTCTGCCAGTAAATAATTTTTGTAAGGACTTTTTGAAGACAAGCCTGTTTGGAGATTGCTGAATTTTGACAAGGAGACTGTTCCATATGCGAGCTACTTGGACGGAGAAGGAATTGGACATAAAACTAGTACGGTGAGGCGGAATAGATAAGGAAAGGTGCCGGAGGAGCGAAGTTGACAGACCCGAGAGACACAGTAATACTGAAAAAGAGTTTTGAGGTATTCGGGAGATTTAGGATCGTTAAGAATGGAGAAGAGAGTGCAGAGCAAACGTATTTTGCGGCGTAGGCGGATGGGCAGCCAGCCCAATTGGGAGCGGAAGGAAGAAACATGATCGTATTTTCGAAGACAGAAAATGAACCGAATACAATTATTTAGAAGACGATCTAACTTATCAAGAAGCTCATTCAAGTCAGGAGTCAGGAGTTATCCTGTCCTCCCCCTCTCTTCGGACTTCAGATAACCCTATGACATCCCAACGCAACTTGCTCAACCCTTCCTCCGGTTCCGCTATCCTTTCGTCGGTCCGCAGTGTGCGCGTGTTATACGTTGCCAGGGCCAGGGGTCGTCGGTGGTGTTAGCAGGATCTTCGCCGGAGATTCTTCGCACCCCTGACTCCGCTGGTACCCTGGCCGCTACCACAACCAGGGTACCGGGGGTCGCCGGAACCTCGGGGGCGTGGTTTATTTGTACCTATCATTGGGGGGTATATGCCATAATTGCCACGCTTGGCATGCCGGTTGGCGATCGCAGTATTTCCACCGCACTCCAGGGATGCTGCTGCCCATCCCCCGGTGGTCTTGGTCGCAGTTTTAGGACGTACCCGGGTCCACCGAAATACATAATTACTTTTAATTAGAGGCATTCGCGGAACCTTGTCAAAATATATCCATGATTCAATTTGACCATATTTGGTTCAGTACTACGAATATGTCAATGGCTCCATCCGATTCCGATTCATTAGAGAGGTCAATTATTGTGCTTGCATTCGCTGGGGTAATTTGTGCGTACATATTCGTATGTACAGTCGAGGTCAAAAATATGTTTACACTTTTGCACCTTATTACAAGGCAATAAGGTGCAAAAGTGTAAACATATCTTTGACCTCGACTGTACAATGAAACTGAATCAACGACTCAGTGGCATTGTCACGGTGAATTCGGTGTACATATAAACTAATTGGGATTGTGAATATTCGTTGGTTTAAATTTTCGTCCACTTGTTGTTCGCAAAATCGGCTTTATTGTTGAAATGATATTAATGGATGACCGATATTCGAATGCGTATGGAACAGGAATAGATTCACTCAAGCACGTTCCCGAGCATTTTTTTTTAAATAGCACGTCGGTGGCAAACAAGCTTACGGCCCATCTGATGGTAACTGGTCACTGTAGCCTATGGACGCTTGCAACCCAGGGGTGTTACAGGGCGTTGTCAACCCTTCAAGAATTTATACACTCCTTTTTTGAATACCCCCACCGAAAAACCTTGGCTCAGCTCATTCCACAACCGGAGCGGTGGGAGGAAATTTCTCTGGTACCGTAAATTGGGGTGAGTAGGGATCGCGAGGAGAGTTGGGTTATGAATGGGGAGAGAAGGGATGAAAGGGGGGTGAGATGAGATTGTAAGGCTACTGCTACCTAAATAATGTATCCCAATTTGAAATGGAGCTATAGTAATATTCATTAAAAAAAAATCCTACAATCTTCCAAAATCACCTTTGTATGAAAACCCATCTCACCCCACGACGAGGTACTACGGGGTGAGGTGGGATTTCGTGTTTATCGTTAAAGTTATGAAATCAAACTACCCAAAATCATAAAAAAAACTAAAATACAAACGTCCGGAACACTTATTATATACAACATTCAGTTTGCATATGTAAAAATAAAACGTTATCGAGGTTTGAATGACAATTTTGTCCCTACTCACCCCGTTTTACGGTACCGTACGGTATCGCTTTGTTTACCAATTAACAATGACAGAATTGTATGCGAGCTAGGCAATACGAGAAATGAATTCGGTCTTAAATACAAATCCGCACTATACACGCCCCATGCGTCGCTTGTCTTTAAACAAAGCCTAAGCAGTTTATAAGTCTTAATTCACTAACATACTATGTTTAATCTTCTTAAGCCGTCGCTCAGGCTTCATATTTATCACGAGCTATCAAAAGATCGGGGCTTAAAATAATCTTATAGAGTTCGTTACCTGTACTTTCCCATCGACGATGATCCGTCTATGTAGCTCCCCATTGTTGGGGTCCATTTTGAAAGGCGCGACCCAAATATTGTCACAATGGAGCGAGAACCTGAGGGACAAAGCACGGAGTATAATTAATGACTGAGACCACGAAATGTCGTCTTCTAGAGATGAAGTGGCACAGAAATGAGTGGAGTAGGCTATGTGGGATGTTGGTGACTCATTTATGTTTTGGAAAAGGTTTTGAACCTTTACGCTTTGAAATAAAGTCTAAAACTGACGACCGTTTTCATATTTTTTTATTCGTATACTTTTTAAGGGTGGGACTAGAGCGTAATAAATATTTTTAATGGTATTAAACTGCATTATTAGATATAAATTGACACCTTGGAGTTTTTTACACGATTTCGGGTTACCTGTCTCGTTCTTTAGCATCGATTTAATCTAACAAATAACTACAAAAGGAAAACGTTTATTTATTAGTTACGTGACAGAAGATAATAAACCATCAATAAATGACAGCAAAAACTTGACATTATTTTATATTAGTTTCCTTCTTGCAGGTATATGTAGAGCTGTTGAATAATACATTTGGAGGTTTATAAGTAAACATGATTAGTATACCTGGTAACAACATATGTAGAATATGTCTTATGCCTTCCTTCCAGCCTTATAATTATCTTGTATTGTAATAATACGGGTATAGACTCAAAATGTATTAGTACTGCAAAAGAAAGAAAACAAAAAATATGCCTAGTGACGAACATCTCAAAGAGTTACGAAGCTACAACCGTTTTAATATTGCTTGTTAGAGAGAGAAAACGCTCGCAGATAGTGACATCACAATCTACGAGAGTCATAATAGATTACAATCATTCCATATGAAGGCGCCTTTTGCGGAAAAGGGACAGAATTTACCCCCTCTTAAAACTTTGGACACTCTTAACTTTGTGATTATATAACCTATTGCAATGTTTTTTTCTCCATTTGACTTTATTTTAAATCCTTTTTCGAGAAAATATATTATTGATGATTATTTTATTTCATGTCTACACCCCTATAACTTTGTAAAAACCACTTTAACACCTCCTTTTAGTGCACCTCAATAAGTTCACCCTGAAATAAAGAGGAATAATTAAAACTTCTTAATACTTACTTGTTATATTTCTTATGTAATTAGCCTAAATTTAAAAGCGTCATCAATAGTCTTATTTTCGTTTTTTATTTATTTCATATAATTTTAAATACGTAAATATACGTGATACTCCACAGTTCCCTGTGCCACAGCGTTACACACCGACGCTTACATCGTTAGATTAAGATAAAACTAAAACAATAATCCTTTTCATTTCGTCTAAACTCCTTTATTTCAACTCACGGTGTATAGTGCAGCAAATGTCTTCATATCTACGGAGAAAAAGTGTGGGACGCATTTTAGTGAGCCTTTGTTAAAAAGTCTTAGCGCGTTTTCAAGTCCAAACACCAAAAGGGCAGTATCTCACTATGAAGCATGTGTTTAAATCGCCTTTTTAACTTTGCATGGCGGTGTTTAGAAATGAATGCTTGAGATATCGCCTTAGCCGTTAGATCTAATTAGCTTTGAATTGAAGTTGAATTTTTATAATGAGTCGTTTTGTCAATCTTCTTAAGAAGATACCGCTTTCAGCAAGTCTGGTGTAGGTGTATTTCAAAAGACTTGGATTTTTGCTGGCTCGTTTTGCTTTGGTTGAGAGCTAAGTAATAATTTATGATTGTCTTTTCTGGAGTGAGAATATTGAATGACTAACTGGTTTTTAGTGGGTTCCGTACCTCATAGGGAAAAAACGGAACCCTTATAGGATCACTTTGTTGTCCGTCTGTCTGTCTGTCTGTCAAGACCATTTTTCTCAGGAACGCGTGGAGGTATTAAGCTGAAATTTATATCAAATACTCAAGTGTATTGTCCCTTGGTTCTGTGAAAAAATCAAACTTAAAAGCCAACGCAATGAGAAGATACAGTCGTTTATGCTGCAAATTTTAGAGTTTTTCGACACTCGCAAAACCTACGGGGTACTTCCCGTGAACTCAGAAACTTGAAATTTGGCCCGAAGCAACGTCATATAGCACAGACAAAGGAAAAATTACGAAAAGTAGACATTTTTAGAAAAATCATACAAAAAAATATTTTGTAAAATTAATACCTTTTTCCTCGTAAACGTGTGGAGGTATTAAATTGAAATTCATGTCAAATACTCAAGACCATTCAGGTGTAGCATAACCAAACTTTTATCTCAACGCAATCAAAAGAATTAGCAATTTAAGTCGCATATTTCCTTATTGAGCTTACTATGGGACTAGGTCGATTTGTGTAAGATTGTCCCCTAATATTTATTTATTTTTATATTTATTTTATTTAGAAACTGAGTAGGTACTTGCAAGAAACTCACAACCTAAAGGGTACTTCTCGTTAACACAGAAACTTGAAACTTCGCACGAAGAAACTTAATATAGCACAGACAAAAGAAAAATTACGAAAAGTAGACATTTTTTTTTAAATTTTAAACTTAGTACCTTTTTCCTCGTAAACGTGTGTATTAAAGGTATTAAATTGAGATTATGTGAAATACTCAGGGCTATAGAACCTTTCAGATTTAGCAAAACCAAACTTTTATGTCAACCCAATCAAAAGAAATAGCAATTTAAGTCGCATATTTTGAAACTGTGTACTCGCAAGAAACTCAAAACCTAAAGGGTACTTCCCGTTAACACAGAAACTAATAATATATATAAAATAAATGATGTGGTAAAATATATATATATATATTTTTATGATTACTAAATTGATAAAGTGACCCTGTTTAAATGTATGCTCCCGCAGCTTTCCACATTGTAATGATACGGATTCCATTTTCATTTAGTAATAAACATACTACAACTTTTGCTTGTTATAGGTTTGTACGGAACCCTCGGTGCGCGAGGATTATAAATGAAAAAATAAAGCGTAGACATGCGATACCTGCGGGAAACACTTCGCATGGAAGTAGAGTTTAATTGCGCACTTGCGGAGTCACCTTGTCCAAGACGAGTCCGCAGCGACGTATTGTCGTGGAACAGTTCTCCTATGAAAACATCTTCCCTAAACATACACATGCCCACACAGGTGAGTACACCAAAGATACTGGGAGGAGATAGACACATGCAGACAGACTAAAGAGATTTTGTCGAAACCTCACAACAAACTCACAACCGCACTACTGAGGACACAGAGAAGCCAACTACGCAAGTTAGTTAGAATAAAAACAGGACATAACACTCTGAACAGACACCTCTACAACTTAGGTATCACAGACAGCCCCATGTGCAGAGCGTGCATGAAAGCAGAGGAAACAACTAAACACATTCTACTGGACTGTAAGCAGGTAGAAGTATACAGGAAAAAACACCTAGGGTCTCCGGATACACTATTGATTGCAGTCAGCAACACCAAGGCACTCACAAACTTTCTGGAGGAGCTGGGGTGGTTAGAGTAGCGCTACCCCACCGATTCACGCAAAATAGGCACACTGGATGTCGACTTGCGGAAAAAGCCCAGTAAAACTAACTAACTAACTAACACAGGTGAGAAAGCAAAAGCCTACTCCTTTGACAGGTGTAATAAGCAATTCAGGGGAAAACTATTTTAATCAGAAAAGCAAAACCCGGTCTTTAAGAAAAACTTAGTTGGATAATCGAAGAGATTAAGAGCGTTGCTCAACTTATTCGCATCGCAAATTAAAAGTATGCAGAGCTGACTGCCAATTTTCACTAGTTTGAAAGAGAATAAAGCGTAGTAAAAATAAAATATTACCTGATGCATACACGGTAGTCTATACTACCATCCCGCTCGTGACTCCAAAAGTACCACAAGCACGTTGCCAACCCTTTATTGATTTGAGGATTTGATGTGTTCTCACTCTCAACACAGTGCGACCTCGGGACCTCTGTCGACCTTACTTACCGCCAACACCACATACCGGTGCTGTTATCTATCTGGTCTGCTTGTTTTTTCCTGCGTTATTGCATAAATATCGAATTAAGCGCCAGCAAAAGGCCCATAATGCCTTAAACTTCCGTAGGCACTCATTAGAAATTGCGCTTCGGATGACCTATTTACGGATCCGCGCTGCGGCTTCTTAATAAAGCAAAGGTGTTTAATTGGCTGACAAACTGTTCAGCAAGTAATTACGTCTTGGCGAAGGCTCAAACAACGCGTCAATCTGCGGGTAGGGGAGGGAATAGTCGATATGACTTGGTTTATTTTTCATTAATACCAATGGAATCATGAATTTGTTTCAATGTGTGTTTTTGTGCGGCGGTTCCTTTCTACAAAGTGCAGAAAGGAACCACCGTGAAACAGGATGAGAACCTTAAGATTTGACTGGTAGAGCCATATGGCACTTTTGTACAATAAGTTTTACTTTTGTGCAATAAAGTTTAAATCATTCACTTAGAATTAATAATTAACGAGCGAGCGAAGCGAACGAATTTCTCCGTTTCAGCTTGGACAATAATTATTTCGTATATCCGGCTGTGCGGCTGTAATCGTCTACAGGTCACATTTCTCAACTGATACTCGGGATATTTTTCAATAATTATATAAATGTTATATAGATTATCATTTTTTAGATTCGTAAGACGAAAGACGGAAGGAAGTTGATTTTTCTGAGAGATAAACTTTTTAATGTTAAATAATTGTAATAGTTCTGAAGTGTTACAATTTTTATGTAATATAAATTGTCATGTTTTTGTACGATAGCGCAATAAAAGAATATTGTATTTTACCACTTAAATGATAGTTTTTAATTTTATACTGATACAACTACAACTACACCAAAATTCGCTTTTACACGAGTTTTTTCCCCTGACTTTCCTTCGTTGGGTGGGCTAAAGAGTGATCTACATGGTATGGGATCCACTTAGCTTAGAAGGAATTGCGCAGAAGAAAAATAAGAAGAATAAAAGAAGGACCCTAAAAGTAAAGTTCCACAAAACCACCCAACTTTGGCCTAAGAGAATATAATCACGTCGAACGCGCGTTACTACAATTTAACTGTTACAACCCGACTGCCGAAGGAGAGGAGGGTTATGTTTTCCGAGCGTATGTATGTATGTGACCTTATTCTTTGGCACGCCCTGCAGCCTAAACCGTTTGACGGATTTCGACATGAGGTGTCGTTGGATTCCTCTTAATCGTGGAAGTGACATAGACTATAAAGTTTGAAAATAGCAGTTGGGTTTTTTGAAAAATCTTTTCATTTCACTTGTTTTTCCATATAAAAGTGACATTTAGACCTACGCGCTTACAATGCGTTACGTGATCGACCTGCTGGACAATAGTTGTGTGGTTTTATGATTCATTAACAGTATTCATTTACAATATAATCCAAGGCTCTCATAATACAGTATAATTCATCGACAACAGTAGCAACAACACCGTCTTGAGCTCGACGGCTTCATACCGAGCATGCGGTTACTAGCTATTACAGAATGTTCTAGGCAATTGCTCGCGATGCCGTGATGAGCTCGTCTTCGATTAGTTTCGCTTCCGAAATTAAACGCGGAAGACTTTTTCAGTTCAGTGCTTTTATTGAAGAAAGACTTCTGACTAAATTGGACCAAAATTCTGGACCACAGCGCATCCCACATATACCTTTACGATAGCTAAAGAGAGAACGTCTAAACCGAGTCTAGTCATAATATAATTTCGATATTTCAAGCACTTTCCGTAATTTGGAATCAGGCTAAAAGTACTACAGGCTCTAAGGAAAAAGGAAAAGAGACAAACTATGATACAATTTGTAAGTTGTTATTTTGTTATAAGTACATATGGTTTTCTTTGGCACCTCAACCACTTGTTTTTAAAATTATTATTTGTCCCAATACCTACACTCCTGAATACCGTTACCCTGTTTCCTGATATACTTATTACAAATAAAACAATATGTGAACTCCATACATACTTCATGCGTTCGGGGCAGCTCAGCCGTTCTAAGAAAGTCGTATGTTTTCAAGACTAGTACGGAGATACGGCCTTTAAGCTAAGCAAGGGACCGTCCAAGCCAACATTTGCTAAGAAAAGTCACCTTATTGCGATGGGTGTGGGTCATAACAGTAATTCAAGTCGCATGATGGACGGAGGTGCGATACGAGCGCGGCTGACCACCGCTCGCTATATTGGCTTGTTAGCGCTCACTGATGTTATTTAGCGTTATGGCGCCGTTTACATTTTATTTACGGGGGGATTTTTCATACGTCTGCTGGGTCACAGATTGGAGGTTGGGTTAGGTTAGTATCAACATTACCTTGATGAGGTTTTATGTACAGGAAAGGAGTACGGGCAACGTGTGGTGACGTTATAGCGTACGTTATTAGGTTATTACCTTGTTAACAAAACTGCAAGTATCTAGTGGCTCTGTTTTTATACAATATAGTTTAAGTAAGGCAAGGTAGGCTCAGGCCAAAATGTGTTTTTTTTTCCGACGAACGAACTCATTTATAATCAATATCATCATCATCATCATCATCATTAGCCCGCAGTCGTCCTCTGCTGGACATAACCCTTTCCTAATTGGCGCCACCACACTCGGTCCTCAGTTCTCCGCAGACAACCGCTTCCTGCCCGCTTTTGTTTAAATTTGTACACCATTTAGTAATATAGAATCGAGACAAATATGTAAATGAGCATACGTTTTGTAATATGATCCGTTTTCAATCTCCCTCTTCAATTTAAATTTCGCCTTTGACGCAACTTCCAACTTCAAAATTTCACACCGACGAATACAAAGGTTAATTACTACTCTAGCCCATTTAAGTACGAAACTATGCAACTAACGCTAAACATAAACCTGAATTAGTAATGAAACATCTCTATGAACAGCCAAGAGTTTATAACCATACTAATATTTAGCATATTTGGTAGAATAAAGTCTCTTCTTAGCACGAGTTACATGCACTTACGCCTTTGCTGTGAGAAGGCGAGCATTTTTAGGGGGCAATAAAGTTTCAGGCGATATAACGTCGAATTTAAAAGGACTTAAGTTATTGTTAATTTATATTTTAATAAGCCCGTTTCAGAGGACAGCATACTGGCTTTATACTGTAACTCTAGAATGAGTGTAATTAATTGGGTGCGGTTTTCAGTTTAATTTTGTCAACACATAGGGGCTCGCATAAATGCAAAATGCCGTGTGTACATTTAAACTCTCGTGACGCATACGTTGTTCTTGATTAAATATGACTGTGCTTTTATATGCGACCTCCGTTAAATTTTACGTTTTGTGTTTAATTTCAAAATAATCGATTAAGTACCAGTAGATTATTTGTGATGCAGTGCAGCGAACAAAGTTTGCACAAATAATAAGACATGAGTTTATTGACAGCAGGGTAAGTAATTAAGTAATTATGCAAGTGCAGTCAACTGAAATACGTAAAATAACAAAATCAAAGTGATCTACACGTGTAAATCATTTTGTTCAAAGGAACAGCCAAGCCAAGCTCTTTTCTTATATTGGAACGACGAACAATTAGAAACAATCACACATATACAGTACCTACTTATTCAGATGGGCTACTCGGAATATGAGCGAGATGAAGTTCCAATGTGCGCTACCCCTCTAAATATTCTGCTTCTTCGCGTCCGCTGCTCGACATATTGCATGGATTTCCCTCAGACCAAGAAAAATTATAGACAGAGCATTACGAACGACCTAGTGGTGCCTCATGTTCAAATTGATAATGTAGTGATGCTAAATGGATAGTAAACCATCAAATTATCGTAATAAAGTATAAATTATAAAATATAATTAAAATCATAAAAAGATTCATGAACCTTGAAAGTTTAGAAAAAATATGCATTTTTTTTATTGTCCAAGAGTAAATTTAAAGCTACCAATAGAATCCTTACGCTTTTATAGAAACAAATTTGTATGACAACTATGTACTTAAACGCAGTATTTCGCGACCGAAACAACAATTTACCTGATTTTCCATACAACGATTAGCACAAATGTACAAATGTGACGTCATACTTGTGTGTTGAGTATGAAGCGTTTTGAGCTGCCGCCAGCGAGGTCAATCTTTGTCTCAAATGTTTGGGTATTTATGTTCTTTAATTGTAGTTGCTCCCATACAAACATTTGTTCCTCTCCAAAAACTGGTTCGAATGACATTATAAAAAAATCTTATTCATCATCCCTATTCAGTTTCCAACTATGCCAAATAAGTTAAGCACACGCTCACGCACACATTTACAAACAAAATTGCTCAAAACTCTTCAGCACGTGTCGCAATGCTGTGAATTTCGAGTTATGTTCAGTTTGATGATGTGTGTGCGTGAGCGTGTGCCAAACTTATTTGGCATGGTTAAAAACCGGATTTCTCCGTCTATCTTGCGTGTCAAACTTATTTGGTATGGTTAAAAACCGGATTTCTCCGTCTATCATGTGTGTCAAACTTATTTGGCATGGTTAAAAACCGGATTTCTCCGTCTATCTTGTATGCCAAACTTTATTGGCATGGTTAAAAACCGGATTTATCCGTCTATCTTGTGTGTCAAACTTATTTGGCATGGTTAAAAACCGGATTTCTCCGTCTATCTTTTTTTCTAGGTCTGTGGGATTTCCATAATGTTCTGGGTGCGGCAGTCGTGGTCCAGGTCGGCCCTGCAGTCTTGTTAATATCGTCCGACCATCTGGCTAACGGTCTCTCCACGTCACGGTCCGCCCGGTTTTTGAACCCCCAGAACGCCACCATATTTCCCCATATGTGTTGCCCTGCTAACAAGGCAACACTTTCTGGTCCATCGGCCATCGCCCCTGCAAGAGACAATGTAAGAAACATTATAACCCTGAAGGGATTATGAAGCTGCCTACGACGTTATTTCTTCCTTCGTTAATAACTCAAAGGCAGGTTGTGGCCTACTTAGCGCTTCATGAGCTGAAGTGACAAGTTTATTCCACTGGAGTGGTTCCATGGCTGTCAGATAATTAATTATTATTTTTAAATAAGCGTATAATTTGTTTGCTAAGAAAGAGGCAACTGAAGAAATACAATGATGCTTACGGGGGACAATTTATTATGGTGGCACCTAGCTAAATTAGTTCTTTTGTAACTTCGTATGTGTTAAGGCGAAGGCCTCTTACATCACTTCTAAAACTTACTAACTAACCAATGCGACATTTGTCAACTTACTTCTGCTAAATAAAAAAAAAATTTTGGCCATGCCTGAAGTTTGTTCTAACTTAGAAATTCATTAACTATACGAATGTGTATAAAATGTATCAAGCCTGAAGCGAAAGCTAATGAGCATTTGTATTCCGTTACTATTTTTTTGCAGCATTTACTTTTAGGTGGCACAATATCAGAAAAAAACTATAATATAAAGTAAATAGTGGCACCGAAGTATGTAAAAGCGGGATATTCCAATAATCTGGATACAGACGTCAACAACGAAAGCAAACTTCCGAAAAAGTTGGAAAGTAATATCGTCCCACGAGTATAGAGTCAATAATAAACAAAGGGGCGCTTGATACACTTGTAAACTAATAACCCCGCCCTCCAGAAGTGAACTCGGTAGGTACTTCGCTATTTGAAACAAAAAGGTCTTATAATGGTGTACACCCTGGTACATTTACGTCCTTTTTAATAAGGACGACAATATGGTCGCCAAAAACGTAAAAGCCGTAAGAATGCATTGAGATCCTCGCATGTCGCTACCTATAGATTTTGGTAGCATTATTGTGTATTAGTAAATAGAAGCGCATCTCAAGGATTTTGTGAAACTACAGGGTCTGATTGATTTTTAATCCCCTTGTTATTTGATATCAGAATCCGATTCTCGATTGATTGGAACCAGCAGTTTATAAACGCAGTTTGTTCTATGAAATGGTTGTTAATATTTCACTGAAGCATTTGATTTTGGAAAATACACTGACAGTAAAATGGATTTAGTGAATATTGTGTTTGAATAATAAAATAATAAAGTATCGATGGGACGGAACTATGCATCAAAGCTAAATATGAGTTGATTAATATTATTAGGAGCAAGCATAAGGGAAGTGTATGATATTATTATCAGTGTCATAGAAAACAGAGTCGCACCAAAACAGAAGGTACCTACAAAATATAATCCAATTCCTTTAATATATTATATTAGTTATAGGGAGTTTCAAACTAATAAAGGGTTAGTTAAGACGCCCTCCCAACACGGTTGCCATTATTGAGATAATGGTAAATCAATGAAGCGACAAATAATCGGCTCAAATATCGTTAAACTTAGTGTATCAGGAGTACTTGCGGCGAATCTCCAATTAATGACGGACTTAGAATTCGGAAACTTCCGATGAACCAATAAATTATCCCAGCCAAGTTTGTGGCAGTAACAGTGAACACAGATCAACTTTGAAGTCGTCTTAATGGGTCTATTAGTGAATAAATAAGCACAGATTGCAATTACGTTGCAAGACAAAGAAAACAAAGAGTAATTAAAGTTCAACCGTTTCTTATTAAAAATGGAGGAACCGTCGATGAACGGATTAAAGAAGACGTCAGTTTTTCACGCGCCGGTCTAAACAAACAATGGCACGACGTCCTGGGAGTCAGGGCTGAATAAACTAATTATTTACAATCCGACACGCAACCGAAACTGTCCCAAAAAAGTGTTACGTGAAATCTTATTTCCTATAGTCCCGGTAAAAAACAAATAGAAAACGCTCAAACTATAGACTCGGTGGAGCGTGAGAATGAGCTTCCAAATTTAAATTTTCGCATTCGGATCGTCACTGGATGATAACGTACGGATAAAAAGGATATTTAAAAAAAAGTGCGGTGTTGTTTCTGGCGTCGGTCGATGCGTCCGTTCGCGTGACCAGCTCGCGTGTCTCATGCCAGCCTCAAATTAAAACCCAGGCGATAAGACCCCTGCACCTCACGACTGTCGTTCGACGCGTCTCTTTTAATTACGCACCCTACACCTTGTCGCTTTGGAAATTATCTCCCCTTTTAAAATTTTAATTTTATTTCTGCTAGTTTGCCTTTAAGCTGAGAAACTTTGCGTTTAAAATATGCTTAGGAGTTTATAAATGAAAAAAACATTTCACATTAAATGCTTCCAAAGACTTAAAACCAATCTAAATCGCCGTTTTTCTAAGCTATAGTATGGAACAGCATAAATCGAAGCTTAGCAGCAATAAATCCGGCTTCAATCTCGAAAAACTAGCGCCGAATGCCAAGATTTTTAACGGTCCAATTTAAATTCACGAAAACATTAAACAGTGCGCGACACCCGACAGAACAAAATGAATGGCATCGTTTAGCGTTCGCCGTTGAGATCGCGTGCGACCGATGCGAGCTGCTGGGAGCTGCCCGTGTCAATTTTAATTGGGGCAACTCCTTTTGGTTCTGTTTCGATATGTGCCGATTGTCTTTTGTTATTTGTATGAGGTCACGAACCCGGGAAACAATTTGAATTTCGAATGGACATTTTTAGTTATAAATGAGAATAGATTTATGTTCAATTGTTCTTGTTTTAAAAACTCAGTCAGCTTGTGCTTTTGTTGTATCTGGAAGCGGAGTGACGACGAAAAGTAGGTAAACTTCTGTCTAACCTCTGTCTTATTAGTTTTTGGCGTGGAGCGATTTATTTAGTAAGCTAGGTTTTTATTTATAAACCGAATTTGACCCAAATTTAAGTATAAGCATTATTTCTACAGAATTAAATCAATTACTTAAATGTCATTAAAGTTAACTTCGATGTCGATAATGATCCGTTAATATTTTACTATACCTACTATTTTGAACTCTAATATGCTTCCATTAAATAAATAAATAAATATTAGGGGACAATCTTACACAAATCGACCTAGTCCCAAACTAAGCAAAGCTTGTACTATGGGTACTAGACGACGATAAACATACTTATATAGATAAATAAATACTTAAATACATAGAAAACATCCATGACTCAGGAACAAATATTCGTGCTCATCACACAAATATTTGCCCTTACCGGGATTCGAACCCAGGACCTCTTGCTTCGTAGGCAGGGTCACTACCAAACAAGCTACAGCGGTCGTCAAAGGTAATCAATAAAATTATTTACGTCGTGAATAATGTAATGTGCACGTTTCATTTCTGATGCCAGTTTGAACAAATGACGCTTAAATGATAGTCATACGAGTGATGTGGATAGACCAAATACGAAAGCTGCAGTCGGAGGCTCGAAAAAAAAACAAAAATGATTTAACTAATTTAATTAATAATTAAAATATTACAATAAAATGGATATGACGATAGCTCGAGGTATGAACATAAAGTGATTCGTTTATACATTGTTCTAATAAAGTAAACGCGGGCCACGTTCTGCTGATGCGATGCCTCGTGGAGTCGCGGCTGGTGTTGGTACGTTTTCCAGGTCAGGTCGATAGGTGCTAGGTTGGCGGTTCTCCTACCAGCGCGTTGCGTAATTCCTCCCCCCGCAGACCAGCAACTATTTTCCAACGTCTAGTGAGAATATTGCTGGAACTCCATCAGTATTGGTGATAGCAGCACCGTGCTCCTCTTCTGGATTATCTGGTTTCTGAGTTATTCTGGGCTTCGGTGACTTTCGTATGATATATTTCCAGTTCATTATTATAACAGTGATTGCGCAGGCGCCGATAACGATCAAGTACAGGGGTATGGTAGTATGATATATTACGGCAGGAGGACTCGTGTCGAGTTTAATTGGGGTCTCGAGCATGAGTTTATTCTGGGCGCTATGTAGTTCCTTCAGGTCTGTAGATTTTAGTTTAACGTTCGTGGAAATTACAGTTAGATTCATGTCATAGGGGATCATAGCTAGCTTCAGAGGATGGCCTTTTATGTCATCATTGTCGTTGGTGATGGTGAATTCTTCTGTCCGTATGTAGCAGTTGAGTGGAACTGTCGCGAGGTAGCTTCCATGCAGCAGGTTGTAGTCCTCTCTTTCACAAGTTAGCTGAGCTCGTGTAGGCTGCGGGAATGATAACACGTAGTGCTGGTTGTCCAGTTCTTCCATAGCGGGTTTCGACAGTGATGCTGTTATAAACTGGCAGGAGTCTAGTAGAGCTTGTGTGGTGATAAGTTGATGGATGCAATCTGGAGTTGTGCGCAGCTGAAGATTGATCTCCTTCTTGCAGAGATAACAGTGACTATACTTCGGGCATTCAGCCTCCATGTACACGAACGCATTCTCGTGTGTTGCTATATAAGGATAGGAAGGGATAAGGACCTGACTGTTTTTGTTGGGTACTACTGAAAGCCTAAATAGATCAAAAATGTCAATTGAAATAATAGGGAACTGAAATACTATAACTATCTGCTTTTCTATAAAGTAAAAACTAGGTTGAATAATATCATAATATTCTCTTAAATCTAGATCTAAAATTCTATTTTTCCCATAAATTGATTTTAGTTTATCTATCATTTTCCTTAACACATTAATATCTATCATAGAATGATGAGTGATAGAAGTACGAATAAAAGCTAAACAGTTTTCTATTCTAACAAGTTCCTGTCTCAGGTTCTCGACATTTTCACTAGAAATAGCCAAAAGTTGAGCGAAATTGGTGTACCTAATTAAGCTATTTTCCTGGTTAAAAGTATGGTTCAGAATGATTTCTAACGTGGAATTAATTTTCTTTTGGTTTTCCACCAATGTTTCTAAGACATGCGTATGGTGACTTACCCAATCTTTGCTGAGACTAACATGACTATTAAATTCCGATACGATTTTATCTTGATTTAATTGCAAATGTTTGATTAGTTTACTATAATAGATGGCATCGGATTGGTCAAGGTTGCCCGTGATACTTTTTATAACGGAGCCGATTCCGTCTACAAGACCTCTTTTAGCTCTTGCAGGTTCCAAAGAATTTATCTGATTTACGATCCTGTCTAAATTGTACAAAAGGTAGTCTATTTGGTTTTCAAATAGGAGGTAAGTATCGTTAACTAATTTCATTTTATAGGTACGTAGCTGCTCGGAAATCATGTTAATTTTACTCTCGATATCATCTAATTGAATATATTGTAGGTAAGTGTGGTAATGAGTCGTAAGTCGCATGGGTCCAAGTTTATAAGGTAGTAGTCCAGGTCCGTCAGCTAGGCTCTCAAGTCTTATCTCCGTCGTGCGGGTCAGATGAACGGTCATCAGCAAAAGAATCCTGCAACAATTGAGTTCCTTTAGGGACACGCTTAAGCCGTGATTTGGCTACGGGATTGCGTTTTTTGGACGTATAGATATGTATAGGAAGGTCTGCTTGCACAATGTCTTGCGTATAACGTGGTGCAGTTTTCTGACGGCTTGCTGCTGGATTATTTATGAATACTTGTTGTTGAGGGGAGTATTGTACTTCGTCTTCACGATTTTTATTTCTAGCTTTTATGAGAGCTATTCGGTCAGCAAGTGAGGAGTCATTTATAATGTCATATACCTGTTTCATCTGTTCCCTATGGTTCTGTACGTATTGCTGTAGCAGTCTTTCTGTCATATCGATGTCAAGTGGGGTTCTTGGGTCAAAATGTCCTGTCAGTAGATCAAAAGGTCGGCATTTAGTGAAGCTGTGTATAGAGTTATTGTAAGCTATAAGTGCATAGGGCATAAGGTTAACAATGGGGTCGTCTTTCTGTTTTAACTTTAAGATGCGGAGGTGTTCGAGTAATGTAGAGTGAAAACGCTCTATAGTTCCGTTGTCATTAGGAGAGTGGGGCAATATCTTATGATGATTGACCTTGTGAAGTCGCACAAATTCGGAAAATAATTGATTTGTAAATTCTGTGCCATTGTCCGTGACGAGAGTCAGAGGGACTCCGTGGTGTGTCGCGTAATGTAGCAACGCCATAAGTACACTAACGGCGGTGCCGTCACGTAAATTATAGGCTTGACCGTATTTCGTGAAAACATCCATAAAAGTTACGTATTTTTCGTTTTGTACCGTGAACAAGTCCATATGAACTATTTCAAAGGGTTTGGTTGCGGGAGGGACAATATTAAACTTGGGTTTGATAGGATTTCTGTCGTATTTAGCCTGTCCACATATAATACATTCATTTATGAACTTTGAAATGTCATTTTTTAATTTAGGCCAATAGTATTTACGAGAAAGGGCTAGGTAGCACTCGGTTATACCGCGGTGATTAGTTATGCCTTCGTGGTAATGTTGTATTATTTCCTGTTGTCGGAGGTATTCCTTAACGTTTTCCAATTCGACTTTTGACAGCATAAGATTCAAACTGGAACTTTTGAACTTATCTTGTATAATTGGGATAATCTGATACATAGCTAGGGAAGGCTGGATGATGATTCCGGTTTTAAATTTCGGAGTAACGTACTCTTTGAAAGCGTTTATTACGTCACTTTCCAAATTGGAGTAAGAGATTTGGACGGCTATGCGAGTGTGTGTGTCAAATGGTTTTGTTACCGTGGGTTTCTTCTTCACACCATCTACCAGGGTTAAAACTATCTGTTTGTGGAATTTGTTAAGGGGCTCGTCAGTAATAGGGACCTCTAATATAGGGTGCTCTTGGCTTGTATGTGCTGTGGCTGTGGAAGAGTTTGCTACAGATCGGGGTCCCACCGTAGGGTTCGGCAAGATTGAACAAAGTTCGTCAATTACTACGGATTCGGTTTCCTCGTTATGGATCTCAATTCTGGACAGGGCATCGGCGTTAGTATTTAATTTACCTTTTTTATATATAACGTCATAGGTGTACTCACTAAGTTTCAAACGCCATCTAGTCAGTCGTGAATTAGGTTCTTTTAAGTTTATCAACCACTGTAGGGGTTTATGGTCAGTCAGTATTTTAAATGGTCGGCCAAAGAGGTAGGGGCGGAAGTATTTGGTCGCGAAAACGATTGCAAGGAGCTCCTTCTCAATGGTGCTATAGTTAAACTCACTATCATTGAGAGTGCGAGATGCATAGCATATGGGTCTATCGGACCCTACGGGACCCTGGGACAATATGGCGCCGATCGCCACATCAGAGGCGTCTGTAGTGACCAGGAATTCCTTAGAGAAGTCCGGGTATTGTAGAATAGGGTCATTCGTCAGCAGTGTTTTGCACTTTTCGAAGCAACTGATGTACTCCGCATTATGAATGATTTTTCTGCCCTTCTTTAAGCAAGACGTTAGAGGTTTGGTTATCCTGGCAAAATCTGGGATAAACTTCCGATAATAACCAAGTAAACCCAAGAATTGTTTAATTTGCTTAGAAGTTTTAGGTATGGGGTATTTCATAATAGCGGCTATCTTATCGGGGTTCGGTTTGATGCCATCACTGCTTATGACATGTCCAAGATAAGCAGTTTCGAGCTTCAAAAACTCGGACTTGTCCATTTGTATCTTAAAATTTGACTCCCTTAGCCTTTGGAAAACCTTTTCGAGGTTGACCATATGCTCCTGGAGGGAGGTACTAAAAACTATTATATCGTCTAAGTAGACGAGACAAATCTCATTCTGAAGACCTCTCAGTACGTTGTCCATGACACGCTGAAAGCTGCTTGGTGAGTTCTTGAGCCCCATGGGCATTCGGAGAAACTCAAAATGTCCTTGTTCCACGTTGAATCCAGTCTTGGAGATGTCCTGTGGGTCCATTTCCACTTGGTAGAACCCGCTTGCTAAATCTAACGTGGTAAAGTATTGACACTTCCCCAATTTATCCAGGACATCCGCGATGTTCGGAATTGGATATTTATCGTCAATAGTCTTATCGTTTAACTTGCGGAAATCTACCACCAATCGCCATTTCTGCCTACCGGAAGCATCAGCTTTCTTGGGTACTACCCATATAGGTGAGCTCCAGGCAGAATCTGAGGGTCGAATGATTCCCTGGTCCAACATCTTGGCGATCTGGTCTCTGACTTCCTGTCTATGTACAAAAGGATAACGGTAACTTTTTGTGTACACTGGCACCTCATCAGTTGTCCTAATTCGGTGCTTAATTTGATTCGTAAATGTTAGAGGTTCGCCTTCAATATAAAATATATCGGCATAACGAGAGCAAATAGTTACTAAGTTAGCCTTTTCCTCCTCGTTTAAATGGTCAGTCCGCAATCTTGAAATGACGTCACGCGAGCGCGCCGTAAACTTATCGGTGCGCATGCACTCGATACTATAGAGTTCAGCTTGCGCTGGGCGGTCGAGCGAAAATATTACGTCATTAGGAGACGGGTTGTGGACTTCGAGGTATCCGCGGCTATCTCTAACAGTTGTAAAGCACTCATGTATTAGACAACTAGAAATGGCTTGTTCCTCCACTAATACTTCGCCATCAGGGGAGTTAATTGGGACTCTAATTATTTTCGAATCGCCCGCTGGAATGATTTCCTCGTACAGGTTAACGTTACACGAGTTATACATTTGTATTGGGTTACTAGATGTACGGGTAATTAAGTTGTTTTCCTTAAGATCGATCTTTGCCTCCCATTTTGTAAGCAAATCTAAACCTATGAGGCCATCAAAGTAGTCATGGAAGTGGTAAACGAATAATTTCATATCACCGGTATCTCTAAATTCCGAGAAGCAAGGCAACGTTATGGAATGATTACTCCTACTTATCGCATGAACATTTGCTACCTCGAAAGGGTCATAGTTAAGTGGGTGATAGGGAAAGTAACGTTCTACCGCTTCAGGACTAATAAAAGACTGATTAGCCCCCGTATCAATAAGAAGCTTAAGAGGGGGTTTCTTGATCTGAATAAAGGGTAACCGCCTCTGTGATTGCAAATTTAACTCTATCTTTGCTTTCGTGATTTCGGACCCTTCCGAAAATAAGGACGGCTTCCATTCGAGCTGGTGCTAGGCTGAGGTTCGTTTTCCTCGCCCATTACGTAATTATTACCTGGGTCAACAACATTATAATCTTCCATTGCATAGCAATAATTAAAACTGTCGCCGTCATCATGGCACGCGCCGGAATAGTACTCCGGTTCCGCGTAGTAGCCATTGTAACACGACTCGTAATCGTAGGGTGCACATTCATTTATGTGCATTTCTTGGGACTTATAAAAATTATTACTCGCACTAGGTAATACCCTCGGAGTAAAATGCTGTACCCCACTCATGGGCTTAGGGCCCGAGTTAAAAGGAGGGTTGTTCCTCGGCTGGAGCCTAAATACATTACTTCGCGGATTATAGTTCGGTGGTAAAGCACGGAACATTTGCTGGGTTCGACTAGGAAACCGATTTTGGGGTTGAGCTTGCACTGGGTTGAATTTAAAAGCTTGCGGGGCTGGCGGTGGTTGACGTTGGCCTACTGGGACTTGCCAATTACCTGCCTGAGGTTGATAGTTCGGACGTGGAGGAAGAACTCCTACGTTCTGAAATTGTGTGGTCATCCTAGGCGAATGTTGAACCTTAAGAGGGTCAACGCGCTGTTGCAAATATATTACATTTAATTCCTCCTGAACATATTCAAGGGCTTTTTCTATGCTCTCAGGCCGCATACACCTAATACGCGACCCTAGAGGTTCATTTAGACCTCGAACAAAAGCCTGCGTTGCTACTTTCTTATACAGGGATCGTTTGGCTTCTATGGTACTGGCAATTGTCTCATGTAACGAAACATAAGTCATTACAGTGCTGAGCAGAGTCTGACAATGCTCGTAAAACTCCTGGGGTGTTCTATCCCCCTGCATAGCAATCGAGAGGTCATTGTAGAGGGCGGTTTCATCCCTCTGGTCAGAGAAATTATTAATAAGAGCTGTACGTATACCTAACCAGCTACCCGGAATGCCATTGGAATTAATAGTGCAAGATGCTGTTCCAGTTATTTTATTCAAAATTCCATTTATCAAGCACAGATTGGATAATTCACTACCCGCTTCATTGCTCATAAAAGTAGCTACAATTTGGTCACAAATGTTAATAAATCGAGTAAGAACATTTGGGTTCCCATCAAATTCCGGGACCATGCGTAAGGCTTTATAAATAGCTTCAGTATTATCCTGGGCCATTGTTCCTACTTCAAATAGCCTACTTACGTCGATAACTGAATCTGAATCGTCTAAATTTCTATTTAAGTCTACCAATTCCCGGCGAGCCTGTCGCGATGTAGGTTCCCGGTCACCAGAATTTCTAGGGTGAAAGATTCTAGACATAAAAACTATGGGCAAATAAGGCAATAAAGCAACACGAGAGCAATTCAAGTGCACTTACATAAGGTTCATCTCTGGTCTTCTTTCTGGAATCGATTTCTGGATTCACCTCCGGGTCTGCAGTCTTCAGGTTCTTTTTCTGGTTCCTTGATGAAGCTTTGAAAAGCTAGCTGCCGCGATCGCGAAAGCCTCAAGAATCCGTACGACTGCGCCAAATACGAAAGCTGCAGTCGGAGGCTCGAAAAAAAACCAAAAATGATTTAACTAATTTAATTAATAATTAAAATATTACAATAAAATGGATATGACGATAGCTCGAGGTATGAACATAAAGTGATTCGTTTATACATTGTTCTAATAAAGTAAACGCGGGCCACGTTCTGCTGATGCGATGCCTCGTGGAGTCGCGGCTGGTGTTGGTACGTTTTCCAGGTCAGGTCGATAGGTGCTAGGTTGGCGGTTCTCCTACCAGCGCGTTGCGTAATTGACCCTCGACACCTTATTGATAAACGTATCAAACTTATTTTAGTCAAAAATGCCGATAGAATTTGTTGGTTCTCATTTGTCACTATGACATTTATTAAATATATGTGTGAAAGTGACCAAAGAGAGGCTTGTTAAATGATTGAACTTGCGACGCATGCATAGTTATCCGTTTCATTCTCGTGAAATTTTGTAAGCGCTTTATTGTACACAATAACAAGTTAAAGTGTATATATGTCACACAATAGATCAAAGTACAAAGGCGAACTAATCCAATAATAAGGGATCTCTTCCAGCTAACCTTTGAGCAAGTAGCTAGTACCTTTGAGTTTTGCAATCATGGCATTTGTTTTCGAAACAGTTTTTTTTGGAATAAAAAAAGACAGGCTCGCAGGGTCTATATACTCGTATATATATAGGTATCTTACAGCCCACAAAGTCCCTAGTAAATATGAGGGGTAGGTATGCATTTTCAAATACTATTATCATGCTCCTCATCCTCCTAGCATTGTTCCCAGTTATGCCCCTAAAAGAGCCCGGGGTCCGCTTCGACACCTAATCCCAAGATTTGGCATAGGCACTAGTTTTACGAAAGTGACTGCCATCTGACCTTCCAACCCAGAGGGAAAACTAGACCTTATTGGGATTAGACCAAACCGGTCTGATCCCAATGTTTTCCTTCACCGAAAAGCTATCGATAAATATTCCGTACAACTCATTGGTACGAGCCGGGATTCGAGCCCACGACCGCCGCTTGACAGCCGCATGCCTAAACCACCTACCGGGCTACCGTAGCTTACGAAATACTATTCATACTTACTCGAATAATAAAAATACACATTAGATCTTCATTTACTTATTATACTTGGTTACGGTTGAAGTTAATAGGTATTTGGAGCTGCTAGCTCTTCTTTTTCTTTCTGAAGGTATTTGCGAAGAATTGTAAGTGAGGGAACTTTGGCAAGGGGGGGGGGGGTAAGTCTTTTATTTCATTTGGTACACGAAACTTATTTAGTCTTTGTTCATCGATGAATATTGCACCAAGAATTACTGAATGTATTTAGTTTTTAGTTTTGTTCTTGTGACTTTGGTTTCTCTTTGTACGGTTTCTATTAATAGGTATTACCTATAGGTATCTATACGAATGCTATAAAGAGTTAAAGTTTAATAATAATAATAATAATATGCTTTGTTCGCGACCCTATCCAGTACTCAGTCCAGTACAGTATGTGAGAAGACACCAAAGAGAAAAAAACTATAAACATTAATTCTAGGCAACAACATGCGGGTCGTATCGCTAATGAGCGATGGCTTCCTGTCAGAACCTTTAAAGTTTGTGAATGTGTAAGTTTGTATGGAGGGAGTAATCTCCGGAACTACTCTTCCGATTTCAGTTTTATTTTTCAGTACATACAATTTATTAATTTTCGGGAGAAACAACAGCAATAAAACTTAGTGTTAACGAAAAAGCCGATTACAGGATCTCACAAATAGCGATAGAATATGACTACTAGTGAATAGAAAATACCTGGTTCTTTGCAATACGCGGGCGAAGGTAGTAGGTAGAATTTGATCCAAGAGTAGAAAGAAAGATCCTTTTGCCTACAAATAATAAAACTATACAGGGCGTCCCACACTTATGGGACATGAAGGGGAAGTACCTTAAATATCGTAGATAGTGAATTTTCCTCAAAAAAGACTTTATGTTATTTTTAAAATTTAGTAATTCTGCATTCATAGATTTTCTAAAAATTACTTGCTTCGTCTGGGAATCGAACCGACTTAAATGTCAAAAAAAAACACCCTACTTTTATGATGCCAATCGAAAGAATAGCCAAAAAATAATAACTCTGCTTGAGTAACATGGTATTTTAAAAGATCGGACAAACAAAAAAAAAGTAATAAAAAACATAAGTTTGGGACGCCCTGTATAGTAAAAATATGATCATGATGAATACCTCATTAACGACATCCGATTACGGACATTACATCTTATTAATCCTTGTGAAATGTTATATATTATTTATCAATGAAATTGAATGTGACTTGCAACGAATTGAAATCGAATATTGCTTTTATGTTATAATTTAATACCTATTTATTAAATTGCTACGCCCTAACAGGGCCCATATGGAACATACGTACCTATTACTAAGAACTGTACAAGATTTGACTGTTGCTCTTCGACTTCGCTCCGGCCACATTCCATTAACCCAGATAGCCCGACCAGGTGCTATAACACCGCTCTTTTTTTTTTTTATAATTTACTCTATTGCTTGTTGCGATCTCAGATATCGCAAAATTGACCCATGTTCCAAAAAGTGCATTTAGGTGAAAGTGAGTTAAATAGTTATGCATACATGATGCGGAAAGTTGACTCGCCCAATGGAGTGTAGCCGTGGCGACGCACAGCGGCGACTACTAAAGATAAATAACTATGATCTCGGTAGGATAAATAGTATATTAGCTTATCCGACTTCTAAAGAGGCGGAATCTGTGTACAACTTAGTTAAGATTATATTAAAATTAAGAAGTAATTAGAATAAGAGAGCCACTATGAGGGTGGCATTTGTAAAACCCTCGTTAAATAAATAAAGATTAAAAAAAAAAACTATGGATGCAATAAATGATATCACTATGACTATGACTATGACATTTTAAAAACACAACGATATTTAAAATGGTGTTTAATTAAAGTATGTAAGTAACCAAAACATACAAACAATTGACAACATTAATACTGTTAATATTTTTAAATATGTAACTTCATAATTAATTTCATAGTAAAGTGTTAATTAGTAGATGAATTAAAACCATAATCTCCATCTGATATATCGGCACGTGTCAAATTGACATCCAGGAAGTATGCTGTTAACTTTTTTTTTTAATTTTGACTAATAGTCCCATTTCATGGCTTACGGGCCCATTCAAGGCTCGATTACTGGAAGGGAAAATTGGACCATTCATTTCTTGTGTAAGTCTGGAGGCTGAGTATGCCGGCAAATGGGACTGTAATCCGGTCATGAACCGGTATAGACCGGTATGAATCAACCGATTATGTTGCGCTTTTATTAAATTGGATTTCAGCGGGTTACTCGGCAGTTTGCTTATAATCTATTAGATAGCCTACATTATAACTTTATAATACTGTGCAGACAGTAAATATGTTGTGTATGTTCCGTCTACACCAAAATTGTTGTTACCATATTCTATGAACTAAATACCTAAGTGTGACTTTGACTACCGTAAACCGGGGATTACTTTGATCATTTTGAATTAAGTATAAAAGCAGAACTATTAGAAGTTAAAAAGATTAAATCGAGTAAACAGCAAGATAGAATACTTATATATTAATTAAATGCCACAGTTCACCCACACAAGTAAAAACAATGATTTCGGAGAAAAAACTATTTGAACAAAGTCGCCCTCCGAATCAAAGTACCGTCGTACCTATTAATAAAAGATTGAAGGCTTAGGTGTCGAAGTAACTTTTTGGTTATTAAAAAGACATGTGGTACCAGTAAATTCCCATAGTATAAACACATATTATTATTAATTTTATTATAACTTACGGAATCATTATCGGAAAAAAAAACCATTTCAAATAGTATCTTTAATGTAATTCTGTGCCGCTGCTATCTTGGAGATCTACCAAAAGTTTTTACACGAGTGATATCTTTTTTCCTCAGCAACAGAAGAAGATAAAAAACGATATTGCCCTCTCAGGGATAAGCTCGCCTTTGTACATGTATCTTCTGTTCCTGTAATAATTGTTTTGTTGTTGTGTTCTGTTTCATGTATAATAAAGAATTTACATACATACTCGTACATATTGATTTTAAGGCTTCGAAACCTTTTTGGATCGGTATAGATAACAGGGTTATTCTCAAGAAAGTATATATCAGCGTTTCAACTGATCTCCTCTTGAATAACTACTGTGATTGGAATTGAAATCAGTAAAAATATTATGTAATTATTTATCTACTTTAGAATAAAATAATAAAAAGAGAAACATATAAAAATTGTCAAATTTACCCCCTCAGCACGGTTGGCACAAAACTCGTGAGATAGACTATTCGTTTCTTTCTAATTAGATCACTTAGACAGAGACGGATCGGAGAAAACTCGCGCAACGTCTTGTGCTAACCTTGCTGGTTGTACTGTGGTGCTAGCACAACTGACGCCGCGCCGCGACGCGAGTCGAGAAAGATCTACCCTCCTTTTTATAATTTTCACGGTGCAAGTGAGACAGGACACGCTCAGTCGCGCGCGAAGCGACTGAGCGGCAAGTTACGAGTATGCTAGAAGTACTGGGCGCAAAGGTGCCCAATCACAGGCCGCGTTACCACGTTGCATGGCGATGGAAAACCTTTGCAATTAGATTAGCAATGAACTGTCGCGGACCGCAAGAAACTAGATCCCTTTGCACTCTTTGCAAGACTACGTCTTCGGTCCCATTGGTCAGTAATATTCGAGAGCAGTGAACAGAAGACGAACGGAGCGCGTAAATAGCCTTTATCTTTGACAAGCAGGCAAGTAAAAGAGCTGTAGACTGAACTAGTTCCTTTGACCGATTGTGCGAGTCCAGACGGGTAGTCACGTAACGTTTCGTTTTCGCGTTAGGATAGTTTAACTGTCATTTTTCCATATAAAATTTTACTTATTGATCTACTTAACGTGCGTACAATGCGTTGCGTGATCGACCAGCAGAACGCACCGTTCAAAAACTGAGCAAGTAAAATTCTACTGAGAATCACGCAACAGCTGTTCCCCACCGTCGCCGTATCGCTAATCCGGCGAGTTTCCCCGTACATTATGAATGATAACTCAGGCGGAAGGCATTAATCATGCAACAGGAACGGCAGCGCCATATCGGCGCGTTTTGTCGAAGACGTCATAAGCGGCATTGATAGGGTTGAGTGTAACAGGTAATTTTACCTGTTACTTTAGAATACTCGCTAAACCATATCCCAACTGACACTACAGTGAAAATGCCCTTACATCCAATATTTGACAGCTGTCATACCAGTACCTATAATTTAGTAGGTAGTAGTAGTAGTCATTGACGTTTATTGAACCGGGATGACGGCTGTCAAATATCGGCTGTCAAAAAATTGATCTTTGGGATTTACTCATTGACCTAATAATCACATACATATAATGAACAATCGTTTCTTTTTGCCCGTAGGTACATTAAAATATTTCAGATGTTTAGTTATAAAAATATTATATAGGTACAAGTGGACCCCGAAGGATTCAGGAGAAATTAAATCACTCTTCTTAGGAAATCTTCTGCTTTACTTACATATTATGCAGATAATTATAGTCTTGTTTCGTTCAGCTCAATTTTCACACTCCGTCATCCGACAACGCATAGGTACATTAGGTACGCCGTCCCAAAACAATTCATACTATGTTCGATTAAAAAGTACCAATCCCACATAAATATATAACAATGCTGAGCTCAGACCCCGTAGCATGGACGGCCTTATAACACGATAAGTGACAGGATAGAGCGTCCGTCACTGGCTGACACCGTTCGATAGAACGAGACGACACTCCTATCTTATCACTTATCGCGTGATAAGGCCGACCATGATACGTGGTCAGGCCTAAAAAAAAATAACGTTAAACTTTATACGTTCATACGCATAATAGCATGTAACATATTTATTTCGGGTATGTACACTTTTTACGTCCAAAAATGCCCCAGGACTTTAGTTAGCGTGCCCTAGTATAACGTAAATTATACGTAGTATTTTTTTAAGGAAAAACAATCTTCATAAGAATCAAAACAAGTCCAAACAAGTAGGTACTTGTATCTCGAATACCAAGTAAATGTACTTAGTACGCGCCAGCCACAGGAATTATGTGGAGAATGCGTCATTAAGCAGAGCCCTTACCTACAGCAGCGTTTGTCAGTCAAAACTGTCTTTCGACGCCCTTTTTTGGTGGGGATATAAATATAAGAGCTCATTAGTGACATGAGGATAAGATCAATACAATTTTACACGGAAGGTGTACGTATTGAAGCTTTTTTGGTGTAGTATAAACCTGCGTACATAAAAAAAAACTTCCTCATCCTCTTTTGTGGATTAAAATGCGCTTTTTTTATCCTTTGTTAAGGTGCCGTAGGTTCATGGTCTTCTCTCCCTCTCACTGAGCATAAGCGTGAGCGAGATGGAAGTGCGTGCTCGGAAGCGCGGATATCATTTTTTTTTATTTAAATTTTTTGACCGTACAAATAAATAAAAAAGTAATCACTGAGTTCTCTCAAACTTGATATTACCGATTTTTATAAGCAATTTAAATATTTTTAGCTTTTGTGCATAATTTGTTACGAATATTTTAAGTGTATTTTAGACCTATGTTCGTGATTTTTTTCTATCGAGCGAAAATTGCTTAATCATGTTTCGAATCACTGATCTCGCTGCAGAAAAGCCTCAAGATTACTATCCGTATTTTTTTGAAACCATATTATTATAAAGAGACGCATTATAATGTTTCAACAACTCTGGTCGCTTAACTTCGCTGAACCTACGGCGCCTTAATGTACTTTGGCTCATATAAATAATAAGTTTACCAACGCCATGGCGTACGCTGTTATGTTGATAAATTGTGTTTCCAAATAAATAATTAAATCATTTTTATTGTATCGCTCTTAGACTTTACTTTTAAATCTGATACTTTCAGTGTAGAAAGAAAACTAAATAAATGTTATACTACGTGTCTGCCCTTTTCAGATGATAAATTCCTCAATAAAACTACATAAAAAAATTATAGAGACATAGGTTCGTACGTAGGTAAAAATACCCAAATTATAGCTTTCTATACAAAGGTTTGTATAGTTATCATCTGGGTATTTTTGCAGTCTTAATCAGCTATCAATCGTCAATTACCTGTTCCTCCTTATCGTTTTCCTGTTATCCACTCCGTTCCTTTAAATTGCCAAAAGCACCAGTTTCAGTCGAACTGCCATCTGACCTTTGCACTCAGAGTAGAAACTACACCATTGGGCAGCCCTCATTTCTAATGTATGTAAACTTAAGAATGCGGGATTGGAAACCGAGTGGGTTTTAGAATTGGCGTAGGCACCGGTTTTTGTTGAAGCTACTACCGTCCCACCTTGGTACTCGGAGAAGGACCCAGAACATTGGGATTATTTCCAGCCCAACCCGCATTTCCAATGTAAAGCCAAGAATGGGATCTTTTCGACTCCAAAAAATAGCGACTGCTTATTGACTTTAGCGCTCAGATAAGAAACTAGACTGTTGCGATTATGCCAAGCACTCCTAACAAATGTATCGATGCTTGGACACTGTCACTGGTCAGTGCCGAACGATTATATTTCTTTTGTTTCTGTCCCAGAGTATTTTTTCAATAGCACTCATCATCACCCTCCTAGCGGTATTTCCGGTTGGGCGGAAGGACCCGCACAACCGGGGTCCGGGGTCCGCTTAAACGCACAAAGGTGAACATATCCATATAAGGGATCTCTTCCAGCTAACCTACAGCACTAGTTCTACGAAAGCGACTGCCATCTGACCTTCCAGCAAGCTCAGACCTTATTGGGATGAATCATTTTCAATGGCACTGTACAGTATTAAGTTAGTAGATACAAAGCGTTATTCAACTGTAGTCAAGTGCCCTTCAACGTCAACGACCTGCTTAACTTGTTATGGACAAATTAAGCCACACAATTACAAGTTGCGTGACATGGCGGACGTGATTAGAGCACGTGCCCGCGACGTGACATCGATAGCTTGATAGACGGGCCACGCCCTGACAGCAAACTACTGCTTTTCACGTAGGTCCCGTAGAGCTTACAACACGGTGGGTGAATCAACTATTTTTAGTCTACAAAGTATTAAGTAACTGTTTGGACATTGTTGCTACTTAATTTTTGTTTTAGTTATTCATTAAAGTACAAATGATTTTACTCAATACAAGAATGTTTAATGTTGGTATAAGTTTAATGGAAACTAAAATAATTAGAATAATTGATATTAAATATGTTATATTATTAGTCATAAGTCATAAGTTTTAAATTCCCAAATGATGGCGAGATGTGCTGATTTTAATTTTGTTGTTATCCTGTCTCTGTTAAGTCAGAACAAAATGACAAGTTTCTCAGAAAAATTGTTATATACAACATAGCAACAAAAAGGGAATGAAGTTGACAAGGAAACCCCATATTTGATCGATTCAATTTCATAAGATACTGAGTATAAGATATTTTTCAAGCTTCGTGTTTGAAGTTTACCTATATTGCATTTATAAAAAAAAAAATACGCTAGCTCAACGATTGTGAGAGCGAGCTCACAAAACACATTGTTACTAAACTAGCTAGGTACCGAAATGTTAGTGTCAGATTGACTCCGATCAGTTTAGGTCCAGAAAATTAGAAACAGAAACCGAGAAGGGAATTTCTATCACAGGAATCCACAGAATCGACAACGTTTTGCATGAGTCAATACTGATCCGAGGCTGGTGGGCGATTATTGACTTTCGAGCGCTCTTCTCTTGAATTCACTCGAAAAGTAACAAAAACGACGAAATGCCTTTTTAAATAGTAATAGAAAATTTAAAAACGAGTGGTATTCACCAATGATATTCAGCTCTGTCGAAAGAAGGCAAGTGCCCTCAAATTTCACACGACAATCGTATTTACCCGTGTACCTATATATTTCATTTTCGAATGCTCGAAAGTAAAAAGTCGGGCTTCTGATCAATAAGTTGGCCAAGCCCGACAAGTAGCAGTCTTTACTCTACTTTATTTTTATACAACAACGGTGGCAAACAAGCATACGGCCTACGCGATGGTAAGCAGACACCAAAGCCTACGAACGCTTGCGACTAGCAGAATTAAAAGCGCGTTGCCGGCCCCTTTTTGATATGAGGATTAATTGTATTGTCTCCTAGAAAGAAATGCACTGCATATGTTTGGGAGCCCTTGCGATCTTAAAATCCACTCGTATTATGATGGGTTACTTTTAATTCCCAAATTGTTTGTTAGTATAAAAAAATACAGAGTGGACTGACTGTCACAAAACTCTGCTGTGCAAACATCAGATAGAACACTATGATATGATACGAGGACGAGATACATTAACGTTATGATACGAGGATCTAGAATTCCGGACGTTATACTACCTTCAAATACAAAAGGACTTAACTGCTGAGCACTTGATGTATACTTGAGATTATATGACTTGGCTGAATGCATCGAAGGATTCCATTCAAAAAGCAACTCTCCGCCCAAGGTAGGAGATTCCAATTCCAATGACAATTAAATAATCTTAACCATTAGCATAGGCATGTTATTAATCAGGGCATGATTGTGACTTTATCTCGGGAGGGACTATGGTCTTGAATGAATGTTGTAAACATGGTTTTAACTTTAAAGACGTAGAACGCTTAGCTTAGCTTAGAGTTTTATAGGGCAGGTTGTTTCTTACCACCATTTTTACTGTCAATCAGTGTTTATACGAAAGGCGATGGCACCTGAGACCAATGTGAAATTTAGTTGTTCAAAATGCCTAAAATCGTAGACTATCAGGTAAGTAGTAAACTTTATTACGTTAAATAATACATCATATAAAATAATATCAGAAAAAGAGGAGGAATTTAATGTTCTATGATGGGTAATCCACAGCCGTCTTCGCATCCAAATCTTTCTATTCTTCTTCTCGTTCCTATAATTCTCATAGAGACCGCTCTGATGATTGATACTTGTATTTTGAGTTTGATCCAGCTTATTATTTGAGAGTATGGTTTGGACCATTTTTCACATAGCTTTAGAAATGTTTTCTTTATAGAGGATTCATATTCCATTCCGACAATGCCATCACAGGAGACCACAAGCGGAGTAAATGAGGCTCTAAGATCTTCTGCAGCCAAGTCGTATTTGCGGTGTTTTTCACGAGCGCGTATTTGGGCGATTGTGGGCCATGTGAGTAGGCCATACGAAACGGCGTCGGCATTACATTCATGATTTTATCGAAATGTCACAAGTCGGCGATGTCCCAAGAATCATTCGAAATTCTTGTGTGTACTCGTACCAAATTTCTGGATGGATGTAGTTTACGTTCGTAGGGACATAACAGACTGTACTATACGATATACGGTCTAAAATAGTAGCAGAGGATACATGGCTAGCGGGCTCTAGCCCACCCCAAAAACCATCTGAGTCCTTCCGGGACCAATCTTACTAGTAGGTCAACAGCCCCCCCCAAACAAAGGTAGTTGAAGACGAAACCGCGAATCTCTGAAATATACATGTAGGAGTCTAGAGTACGCTCGGTCAAGGCCTATTGGAAGAACTTGCAGCACATTAAGGGAACCTCTGGGATAAGCTGCTACCTTATTTCGAGAATCTAAATTTATAGGTTATATTTCTTCTTGCCACCCAATTGTCTACTTGACTTGGTCGCTAGTACTTCGGAAGAGCTAGAATTCTGTGAACATAATACAACCACCTTTGTATTCAACAATATTACATTTCCCTATTTAATAAATATTAAATATAAATTAATGCCAAGAATCTCATTTCCATGTGAAGTGTTTATTAACAAGTAAAAAAAAAGACCGGGTTGCACTCCGGGAGTGCCGGCAGAAGTGAAAACTCAATAACATTGTAACAGTTTTTCGATCAGATCACGTGACATCTTACGGTGTCACCCTAAAAATGAATTTGGCGCAAAATAAACAATTATCAATTATTTAGGCGGACAGGCCGCGGGCGCGTTGTGTGCGACGGGCCGGCTCGCCCGCCGCCGGCGGCGAACAAAATACCAATTTGTTTTTGCCATTGCCAAATATATTTCAAAGCTTTATCTCTTTAGGAATAACGTCCAAATTCGAACTATTCGAATTTGCAAGAACAGCGGACGGCGGCGGTGAACAAAATATCAATTTGTTTCTGCCGTTGGTAAATGTTTTTCAAAACTTTACATAACGTCCAAATTCGAACTATTCGAATTTGCTCAATAGCAAAACGGTGAAGGACGCGTGAACAAAATTACAAATTTATTTGCAGAATATGCTATTGCAAAAAGTGTTTAACGGCTTTATGCTCTTACGAATAGCGTTCAGTTTTGTCTGAAGTCGAATCGGCTAGCAGCAGAATATAAAAGTTTGTGACCTCCTTCACATCTGACGCCACAAAAATCTGTCGCGTATTTAGCAATTTTTCTCCATCCCAAAAAGTGCTCAGCGCCGCTAAAGAAGTTTTCACTTCAATAAAATACGTGTAAGAAAGTTCAGTGAAGATAAAGTCTTTCCATACCAGATTTCTAAGAATAGGATATACGAATTTTATTGTACATATATTAAGTATTGAGAAAAAAATAAAGCTATAGTTACGGAAATAATCACATTCGAACTCATTACATATAATGTTTTGATACATACAATTTATATTTAATTGACATCTAATACGTATAAAATAAACTACACAATCAGTTGTTATAAAAAAAACAATATTAAGAAAAGGGACCCCGGCAGCGCACTTGTTTATTTTCTCAAAAGTTACTTAAACAAAACGTTCACGGGACAATTAATTCTAATTGTCTCAAACTTATTAAACAAATAACAGAAGGGGGCATTGAAAAACTTTAATTAATCAAGATGAATAGCTTACAGTTTAGCCCCAAGGAATAGTAATTAAGGCTACAGTACAATCACATTCGAGGTTTTTTCCGACCAAGGGAGAAAACGTGAACAGGAAAACAAAGAAACTCGATTCGGAACCCTTCAGGGGCCGTAGGGAGCGTATTAAATTTGCATTAGACGAAATTGAAATACGCCCTTCGATGACGTTACAAGGGAAGACTAATAATATCGTCAATTCCGGAGATCTCGAGTCACGCCGTGACTATTTGATTAATTGAATCATTTTTTGTGACCCCTCTGAGGAGGTATCAGGCAGAAATTTGTCAATTTGCATTGTTAAGGGCTTTGTTTTGTGTTTATCTTGGACTGGCTGTATAACATAGCTGCCCGCACGACGTAACTTTTTTATATTGCAAGGAAGGCAGGCTGCGAAGTAAAATATACTTAGCCTCTGTCTATTCAGAAAGTCCATTCGGTACAAAAGGTGAAATAGTTTTTTTAAAGCGGATCATTGATCCGGGAATTACCCCCTGTTATACACAAATTTTCATGGCGACCTTGCCAACATTTTTTTTTTTCTATACTAATTTATTATAACGAGCAAAAGTCTGTGAGACTGTAGCTTTGTAAGTTTATAAGTTTGTATGTACTGGGTGATCTGCGATACCACTTAAGTATCCGATTAAAAAAAAACATTTGCCTGTAGATCGGACTCTCTGGATGGGGTAATCTCTCTTATCTAGACGAGGGCCCTTTCGGATACACTTCGACCCAGTGGGATCTTTTGTGCATTTGCCCTCTACTTTATGTCTACTCCCAAGCTCGCTCCATCATTTCCACAAAACGGATGATGCAGCTCAGCGGAAGCACCTTGAATTTCTTTGCAATACCCGCACGAAGTCGCGCCGGCATCCAGTATTGTAAAGAAGTATAGACTAGATATATTTTGAGGACCCGTTAGCCTAGTGGGTAGTGACGCTTATTTATTTAATCGTATGGCATACATTATTTTGGCCTTTAAAGTTTGTCACTCTTTTGCACCACCCAGGGGACACGTGCAGGGTTGTGGTAGGTAGCTCCTGCGGACGCGAGTGACAGTTGTCCCCCCTTTGTCAAGTGAGTGGGTAACTCGAATGTTAGAAGTTCTTAAGCCGCCCGAAGGCCTCTAGCTGTCTAGCTCGGCTTAACGACTACTGTCATAGACACCTGCCGGGATCAACTGCTTAGCGTGCCTTCCAAAGCACGGAAGCGCTCATTTATATTAACCACTCAAACATCAGGTGGTCACCCACCCAAAGACTGACCGCTGCCATCTTTGCTTAACCTGCGATATCGTTTCCGACTCGCAGGCGCCGCTAGGCTATGAGCGTTTCGGTAGTGACGCTGCCTACTAAGCTGAAGGTCCTGGGTTCGAATCGGGATTAAGGCAAATATTTGTGTGATGAGCATGAATAGTTGCTCTTTAGTCTTGGATGTTTTCTATGTATTTAAGTATTATATATATCTCTCAAATATATCGTCGCCTAGTATCCACAACATAAGGCTTATTAAGCTTACTATGCTAGTTCAATTAGTGTAGGGTTGTCCTCTAATATTTATCGTTTATATATAAATCATCATCATCCTCCTAGCGTTATTCCCGGTTGTGCCCTAAAAGAGCCCGGGGTCCGCTTTGACACCTAATCCCAAGATTTGGCATAGGTACTAGTTTAACGAAAGCGCCTGCCATCTGATCTTCCAACCCAGAGAGAAAGCTAGACCTTATTGGGATTAGACCGGTTTCCTCACGATGTTTCCCTCCACCGAAAAGCTAATGGTAAATATTCCGTACATAAGTTCCGAAAAACTCATTTGGTACGAGCCGGGATTCGAACCCATGACCGCCGCTTGACAGTCGCATGCTTGAACTACTAGGCTACCGTAGGTTCTATCAATTATATATATATATATATAATAATAATAATCATCTACGACTACGAAAACTAGAGCAAAAGTGTCAATCTTGACATATACACTCAGAGGCAATGAAAACGGGTCACTTTGTAAAGTAATCCATGGGAAGTGACCCGTTTTCATTGCCTCTGAGTGTATTTAATTGTATCTAGGCCGTTTTTACAAAAAGCATTTTTTTGACCGAATAATTGATAGTCATTATTAAAAATGTGTCGCAAACGTCCTGTTTAATATAAGGTTTGCTTAAAGTAACAAACGAACAAACAGCAAGTTTACAATGATTGCGTTTTGTTTTTAGTTCGGTCCGTTAAGTGATTCTTACTTAACGTTCGCAAGCACTAGAAAAGAATTTTATGCTTAGGTACACATAAAATGTTTTCACCCAAACTCCATTTTCAGACTGCTGTCTTGATAAATGGCTCTTCAAAAATCTTTTAGCTTACCTAAGTCAACAATTTATTTCGCCGTTCTTAAAGAAAGGATGAGACATAAAGTGGAGATATAAATCTTTGATATTCTGGCACTTTTTGTCTTTTATTGTACTTCAGTACCAGCTGGTAGCAATGCACCACCAATAAATATTTACTGTTTATTCTGTACAATTATTGTTATTCCTTTAATGTTAAATAATAATGCTAATAATTACACGGTTCAACTCATGTATTACACTACGGGCGACATGTTTCGCACTCTTCGGGAGTTCTTCTTCAGAATGAGTGTATTCGCGGCATTGAATCACACATAAAACGGGCCATTTTACGGAAAGTTGTACACACTTTTTTTTTGAATTTTGATATAATTGGGTTTTTTCTACACAGAATCGAGAGCACTTTCGAACCTATTAGGAGACAAAAAGTGTCCCATGACTTTTTATTCCATTCTGTTACCGTTTACATACTAAGCTTGTATGGTGGTAACGGAACGGAAAACCGAAAATGATATGTAACATTTTGGACAGTTTTTTTCTCCTATTATGTTCGAAAGTATACTCTTGATTCTGAGTAGAAAAAACCCGATAATATCAAAATTAAAGAAAAAAGTCGAGTGTACAACTTTTCGTAAAATGGCCCAATTTAGACTATTAATACGTGTCTTGAACCGTGTTATTATTAGCATTATTTCATCCCCCGGCGCGCCCCTTCGGGACGCGCTGGCGTTCATGCGTACAGAGTAGAGAAAACTGCAATGAAGTATGAGAGAAAAAAAAAAACATTAGTTCAACATGTCTCACGAAAGTTTAAATTCGATTGTTAAAGAGTACGCAAAACAACACCGGTTATTGAATTACAAAGCCTTTCCGTTTCTCTTGTCGCATTATTTACCAATACAGGAAATTAAGTTGATAATGGAATTTCCATATCATTTATATCATCAAATACAATAAATTCCCGACCACCGGCGCGTTTTCACGAGAATGTTTTTTTCAATAACGAAACTCCAAACAGTTTTCTTTCCGTACGTGCTTCAATTTCGGTGAGCGCGAAAGTGTATACATTATCGTAAACTGTAACCGTCGGACACTTATTTACTTTAGTAAAATTTGTATTCAGATATCGGAGTGTGTGTCGGCGTAGTGAATTAGCATCTGGGAGGGTAATGAAGGTGGGAAACAAATGGAGTGTTTTGTTTTGTTTTCTATCTCTGTAGGAAAATTACGTACCTACCTTTTGTATGTCCGTTTCACTATGGGCGGCCACTAAGAAAGCCTCAGATTCAGACATTGTTTTTTCCCATACGTATGTAAAAATGTACTTTCGCATAATACGATTGTATAGTTATAAGGCCCATATTTACACATACCTTACAGACTAACATACATTAACGTTTTTATAGTCCAAGCAATGAACTGACAACTTGTATGGAAAAAATGACAATTTTGGAAATAATTTATAATAGCTTATTTTTTATGTGTTACGGATATATTATCAATTAAATAGTTACCCAGCGACAAAATCCGACAAAATTTCAGACACCGAAAAAATGATAAGTTAACTGGCTTCTGAAAAGTCAGTAAAAATATTAATAAATGTTTTTGTCTTTATTTTGGTTCATTTACATTTGCTCTATAATATTCAAGATAAATCGTACAAAAAAGATAATGCATGCTTCATTTAAATCTACATAATTACTTCCGGGTGGAAAGTTTGTCGGATTCTTGACTAAATCATCTTAGAATAACATTTTCAAATGAAATCAACAAAAAAAACGCTATTATAAATTAATGTTTTTCAAAACCGTATTTTGCCTGGAGTATTAACAAAAACACTGTTAAGGCCTCCACACACCGAACGCGGGTCGTGCGCGGTGCGGGTCGGGCGCGGCGCGGGACGGGCGCGGCGCGGGACGGGCGCGGCGCGGGTCGTGCGCGGTGCGGGTCGGTTGGTATCTCTCTCACTAACAACGCATTTAATATGCGGCGGGCCCGCGCTACTGTGCGATAGCGACGCCGCGCTACTGTGGTGGAGGCCTTAACTGCTAGTTCGTGGTGTCACGTTACCAACCGCGGAAACGTCGGAACTTGACTCTCTTCGGCCAAAATTCTTCCTTAGTGAACTCTCACCAATTATGATGATTTCGTATGCTAGTTTAGAAACAATGTGTTTTGCACACTCGTTGAGGTAGCGTATAAAAGAGTCTTTACAAATATAAAAGCGATGTAAACTGATAACAAACACGATGCTTGAAAATATCTTACACACAGTATTTTATGAAATTCAATCGTCTAAATATGAGGTTTCCTTGTCAATTTCAACCCCTTTTTACCCGACTGCCGAAGGAGGGTTATGTTTTTCGAGCGTATGTATGTTATTTATTTATTATAATATTTATTTACACAGCATTACAGTTGGAACTTAACCAATGCACTGGTAAACATAGGTAGGTACATAAAATAAACTATAAATTATATTGGAACACTGGATTGCCTGCTATCCATCATCTCTCAAAACTTTCAACATGCACAACAAACAGGTGCCCATCGCCATGCATAAAAGTCGCATTCAGGTACTGACATCAGAAGCGCATTGAGATGTATGTATGTATGTATGTATGTATGTATGTGACCTTATTCTATGGCACGCCCTTCAGCCTAAACCGTTTGACGGATTTTGACATATGAGGTGTCGTTGGATTCCTCTTAATCGTGGGAGTGACATAGGCTATAAAATTTGATAAAAGCAGTTGGGTTTTTGAAAAATCTTTTAATTTCACTTGTTGCACCTGTCTACTATAGCCAGAGCTACGGTAGCCTAGTGATTCAGGCATGCGGCTGTTAAGCGACGGTCGTGGGTTCGAATCCCGGCTCGTACCAATGAGTTTTTCGGAAGTCATGTACGGAATATTTACCGTTAGCTTTTCGGTGAAGGAAAACATCGTGAGGGAACCGGTCTAATCTCAATAAGGTCTATTACTGTTCCCACTGGGTTGGAAGTTCAGATGGCAGCCGCTTTCATAAAACTAGTGCCTATGTGATTAGGTCTGAAAGCAAACCCCGGGCTCTTTTAGGGGCATTACCGGGAATAACGCTAGGAGGATGAGTCTACATATGTTGTAACAATTTCTCTGAGAAACTTGTCATTTGTTCTGGATAAACTGGGACAGAAACAACAACAAAATTAAATGTCATAAAGCGCGTTCGAATATAGTTACTCAATAACCGTGCTGGTATATATATACTCGTTGCATTAGCCATAATCGTAGTAAGCAGTGTGTATGAGTGTATTCTAAGCAGTCAGTATATTGTCCCCAGCGGAACCGGAAACACCCGAAGGCTGCCGGGGGATGGGAACGCGTCTCGATCCTTATTGAAAACTGTTGTGGAGATGGACTGCGTTTCGACGATTTTATCATCAAAAGTCCACTGCTGACCCGCTATTCAGTAACCCGTTTTTGTTCCACTTCACCCGTATATCTTGACGCCGCGATTCGTAGTAACTAAGCGTAGGTAGATGTCTAGTTTCTTTAGGCGTGACGCGTGAGGTGAGGCGCAGTAGCGCGATCCGAATGGGTGCGTAACGAGCGATATAAAAACTTTTGATATATTTCCACTGGATATAACGATGAAAGGATATAATGCACTTTTAATTTAACAACATTTGATATATTCTCATGTAATATAATTATCAACAGATATAATGAACTTGTAATATAACAACTATTAATCTAACAGTCATAACGTATAACATACATGGGATATAACTTTGTTCGATATAAAACTCAGTTGGTATAATGTACTATAATGGCATAATCTGGAATACTTATACTACTATAATTTCTTACCTATTTTACTCTAAGGCAGGTTGGTGTAGGTAGGACGACGAGTAACCATTGAAACAACAGTATAATTGCCACTGATAAGCTGGTAACACAAAGTATATTTTCGTATAAGGATTATAATATAGAATATTAGGATAGGGCACCTGTAGAAAGGGGAGCTCGGCAGGCGAAGCCCCGCAGTAAAAAAACGACAAATAATTGTAACAATGGTATTATTTGTAGGTTAGGTTAGGGTCAACTTGTGTCCCTTAGAGCGGAAATAGGCACCCCGCGAAGCGGGGTGACGTCGACAAGCTGGCGGTTAGTTTAGGTTTAGATTAGGTTAGGGTTAGGTTAAAATAATTAACGTGTGTGTGAAAAAAAAATACCAGTAATACTTCTATCCAAAATACATTATATCCATTAAACGTTATATAAAAAATGTATAATCCTATTTGAACATTATACGCCATTGAATTATACTGATTGTTGTTATACCAAAAGTTTATTACGTCCCTTGAGTGATTATATCCAATGAAATTATATTAATTGTTGTTATATCCAGTGAAAATATATCAAAAGTTGTTATACCAATCATTACACACCCGATCCGAATAACAGCGCGGTGACAAGATATATTTGTGGATGAGCGTTGAGGTGAGCTTAAAACAGGTCACAGAATCGGGGCTGTTGCGGGGCTGGATGTAGGCGTCCTATATGCTTCGCCAAAATAATCACTGCCCGCCTTATAGGACTCTCGAGAATAGTGTGCGTGTAGGTTTCGAATGCTGAGATTTATGCCGACAGATTGAACAGGTTTCCAAATTCCAGTGTCCACCTTGGGCTAATCCTACTATCCTACAATATTATAAATGCGAAAGTTTAGATGTTTAGATGTTTGGATGTTTCTTACTCAATCACGCTTAAACGGCTCAACCGATTTGGATGAAATTTTGTACGAAGATAGTTTATAGGCTGGATTAAAATATAGGATAGTTTTTATCCCGGGTTCAGGCAGACGAAGTCGCGGGCGGAAGCTAGTATAATTATATGTATCATTGAACCAGGGAGTGAATCTAACGAAATTCTCCGCTTCAGCTTGGGCCAAGACTCTTTCGTATGTTCGTTTGGCCAGCTGTGGTTCTAGACTTCTGAGGGGCAATCACGTAACGTTTCCAACGCGCGTTAGGACAGTCCAACTGTAATTTTTCCCTATAAAAAATGACATTTAGATCTACCTAACGCGATCTACAACGCGTTACGTGATCAACCTGCTGCGGCGCTACCACGAACTTCGAAAGTCGAAGTTCGTAATACATGCATCCCTGTCACTCGAGTAAGGGAGTGCGATAGAGATGGAAATACCCGAACTTCGACTTTCAAAGTTCGTGGTAGCGCCGCTGCTCTGCGGGTCGCATTTCTCAACCGATTCAAGTGAAATTATGTGAACTGGTTCAATAATTATATAGGTTTTTTTTGTCGATTCCTATCATAACACAGGAATTTGGAAGTACAAGATCGGCTTCCATACTTTCCTGACGCATAAAACTCTACCCCTACCCGAACACGACTCTTATCTGCATTGTCGCTTCTTATTGCGGCGCATAATGATGTCAACATATTACGCACTCCCGACGACTCTGTTACCAGCAAAACGATGTATCTCACAAAATGTCCCTAGGAAGATACGCTTTTTCAACTGTTACGGGATAGACCACCTCAATGCGAGTGCGACTACCTAATGGTCTTATAAATAAGAGTGAGTATTGATTAGTTCGCGCGTCATGTTATTTGAACAGAAAGCGTGGTATAATGTTTATTTAGTGTTTGTGGTTATTATTTAGGTTTGTTACGATAGAAAACGTATTTTAAACATCGAATATCCTCATCTCGGTGATTTTTCTTTGTTAAAAATAATAAAATAAAAAATAAGTCCCTTGTTTTTACATGCTAAATAGATGCACCGATTTCCTAATTACATAGATGTCCTTAAAACATTTTTTGAATGATGCTTATAATACTCAACCGCACAAGGGGCTTAACACCTTTGTATATGCCGTATATATGTCGTATATAATTATGTCGGATTCATGTTAAACTGCCATATGAAGTTGTCAAACGAGTGAAAACCAAAAGGTATTATTTATTTATTTTATTTATTTGGGGCATCAACAGCATTACAGGAAAATATTAAGCACAAAGCTTAAAAGCTAATAACAAAGCCAGTTATAGATGTCCACCGAAATACAGTGAATAGAAAAAAGAACGTATACCTGAACGTATAAAGTATAATATATGTACTTAGGTGTTCAGCAGCTTATGAGGCTGAATGTACAGCAATGTGACTATAAACCACAAATCTTTTTGCATCCATTTACATGATTGCTTTGTACATTGGTTCTGAACTTAAAACATTGATATGTGAACATTGGCGTTTTCAAATATAAGTTGTATAGCCGACGACGAAGATATGGTTGCTATTTTCGCCTCACGCCAATGGATTAAGGTACCTACACTAGCATAAACATGTCTTTGATGTCGACCGTGCATAGTCTGTACGGAGCCGCTTCTGTTTTGTTTCATGTTCTTCATCAATTCTACAGACTAACGCAGTTTCTTTTTCCTTCCCGTCTTACGGCAATGCAAACACTTGCGCAAACCTACGCAACCACCATAAATGTGAACAATAAGGCACTAAAAGCCATTCAGGTAACCCTACTAGATACTGGCGCCGCGTTGTCCATCCGCAATAAACCATTATTGTTAAAAGATAACAATTTTGAGAAATATTATGCTAATGCAAGGGTTAAACCACAGATTGAGGAGTTCTCACGACTGACTCATAGGTAATATTTTGGGTAAACAAAAGAAGCAGGGACGGTCAGTTGTAGTTACCTGAAGTAAGACCATACTGGGTTAATGATTGCTTAATGATGCTATGCGTGGGGTCTGCAAGTGTCTACAGGTAATCTTTTCGAACAATGAAGGTGTTAAAGGTGTAAATATTTCACAAGTATTAAGGAAAGTTTTTAAATGTCTGTTTTGACACGTTAATGAGGATGTCATTTGGTTATGAAGAAATTAATGAATAGTGAAAACATTATTAATACTTTTATTGTCGTATTGGGTTGGATTTATCGTTATTTTTATTAAAATAATGCAGTAGCACCCCTCTGTTAATGCATTGGGCATTATTACAATAATCTCTGTGGGAATCCTCCGGACAGTGAGTGATATGGACGTAGATTTTGATCGGGTAATATGATGTCACATAGATAAAAATAGGAGAATGAAATGAGTGGCACTACATAACTTTAATGTTGGTGCAAATATCATGTACCTAACTATATACCTACTTTAATTATAAAAAAATATAATTATAATAAAAAATATAAACGGCAGGTGCAGCGTGGGTGGCCCGGATAAGGTGGACTGATGACCTGGCGAAGGTCGCGGGTCTCCGCTGGATGCAGTCGGCGAAGGGTCGGCCATTGTGGCACTCTGGGGAAGGTCTATTTCTGGCAGTGGACGTCTTTCTGCTGAAATGTTATGTTTTTTCTCTTAACTCTATCACAGCTTAGCTACGCTCAAGTACTGAGCCCTAGCCCGGAGCAGCCTCATCTTCTGTGTCATGATTAGCGCAATTGGTTTAGGGGCGCGTTTTCACGAACTCGTTCTGCTCGGGTTGGCGCGAGCATGCCAGCAATAGGGCCAAGTGGAGAACAAGGGGGAGGCCTTTTACCAGCTGTGGGATACCTAAAGAGGCTAAGGAGATATATATAATAGATATAAATACTTAAATACATAGATAATAGATATAAATACTTAAATACATAGAAAACTTCCATGACTCAGAAACAAATATTCATGCTCATCACACAAATATTTGCCCTTACCGGGATTCGAGCCCATGACCTTCAGCTTCGTAGGCAGCGTTACTACCCACTAGGCTAACCGCTCGTCATAAAGATCGAACTATAAAGTGAGAGCGGAGATCTCTATAGCACTTGCATATTCTAGTAATAGAGAAGGAGATTTGCTACTAGGATTTGTTACTACCCCACTTATAAAATAGCCAGCATTTTTAGCCCTGCGGTTGACTGGCAGAGAATTAAGTCCGCCATTCGTACTTTTGTGCAATAAAGTTTAATAAAAATAAAATAATAATAATCTTTATTGCTATAAACCTAATTTTCTATATTATTATTAGTAATAAAATAAGAATCATAATATGTTAAGGTTTGTGACAAGTTTGCAAGGGGTGAGCCTCTGCCTCCCGAACTAGGTTTAAATAAATAATATAAAATACTATCTAGTGAACTTGTTTGCCAGTGTTTTATATTTTTCTAGTTTCTGGTGCATGAAGTATCGTTGCTCAAGATATGCTGAATCCAGATAGGCAAGAGACTAGATCTAACAATTTGATACTTACTTAAGAAGGATTGCATGTGGAAATCATCAATCACTTAACAGGTTAATGTCGAATATAATAAATAAATAAATATTAGGGGACAATCTTACACAAATCGACCTAGTCCCAAACTAAGCAAAGCTTATACTATGGGTACTAGACGACGATAAACTAACTTATATAGGTAAATAAATACTTAAATACATAGAAAACATCCATGACTCAGGAACAAATATTCGTGCTCATCACACAAATAAATGCCCTTACCGAGATTCGAACTCAGGACCTCTTGCTTCGTAGGCAGGGTCACTACCAACTAGGCTAAAGCGGTCGTCAATCCAGCGCCAGCAGCTGTGATTCCATAGAAAACTGTCAAACTTCCCATACAATCAGATTTTAACGGCGGTTTGATACAACTAAGGGTGGGTTGCGCCAATAGGGATGATGACTAAGATTTTTTTGTGACGTCATTCGAACCAGTTTTTGGAGAGGAACAAATGTGTGTATGGGAGCAACTACAATTAAAGAACATAAATACCTAAAAAAATGAGACAAAGATTGACCTCGCTGGCGGCAGCGCAAAACGCTTCATGCTGTGTGTCTATACAAGTATGACGTCACATTTGTACATTTGTACTAATCGAAGTATGGACAATCAGGTAAATTGTTGTGTCGGTCGCGAAATACTGCGTTTAAGTACATAGTTGTCATACAATTTTGTTTCTAGAAAAGTGTAAGGATTCTATTGGTAGCTTTTAATTTACTCTTAAAAAGATATGAACCTTGAAAGTTTAGAAAAAATATGCATTTTTTTTTATTGTCCAAGAGTAAATTAAAAGCTACCAATAGAATCCTTACGCTTTTCTAGAAACAAAATTGTATGCCAACTATGTACTTAAACGCAGTATTTCGCGACCGAAACAACAATTTACCTGATTTTCCATACTACGATTATAGTACAAATATACAAATGTGACGTCACATTTGTATAGACACACAGTATGAAGCGTCTCGCGCTGCCGCCAGCGAGGTCAATCTTTATCTCAAATCTTAGGTATTTATGTTCTTTAATTGTAGTTGCTCCCATACAAACATTTGTTCCTCTCCAAAAACTGGTTCGAATGACGTCACAAAAAAATCTTAGTCATCATCCCTATTTGATGGTTTACTATCCATTTAGCATCACTACGTTATCAATTTGAACACGAGGCATCATGCCTATTGTAGCTTAAGGTCACCTTTGTACCGGTTATTTTATTCGGTAATTTATAAATAAATAGTGAAAATTTTACTGATTAATCAACTGCAGGTCGATCACCTAACGCATTGCACGTACGTTAGGTAGACCTAAATATATTTTTTAACATGGAAAAATGACAGTTCAAGTAGTGTCCTAACCTAACGCGCGTTCGGAACGTTACGTGATTTGATTACCCCTGTGGACATGCAACCCGCCCTTAGCCTTACTTGGGCTAACAGTCAAGACCATCAGTTGTTAATCTTGAAACTAGAGTGAAAACAAAGTTTCAACTGCAGTTTGATCCTCTCATTCGGCGGCTCAAAACTAATCTTTCAATTATATTATTGCGGAGGACTTAGGCTAACCGCGACTGCGGCTAGAGTGAGAGCTACCCCGTTCCAAAATGACCTTTGTTACATGAAAAACAAGACAAACATTACGTTGTCCCTATAGGTGGTAGAGAAGTCGTGCTTTCTTGTTAGTAATTCGCACTCAGTGTTTCGTGATAATGATGCTGTTTTGTTTCATAATTACATTTTGAAAGCGCTTGGGTCATACAGATTAGGTATCTAATTTGACTTTTGTAACCATAGTAAGGTTACAAAATCTTGTTAGGTGTACGTTTTTTCAATAAAATACTTACTTATTAGTTTTTATACATGACACCATTTATTAAAACACAATATTTAAAGAAACAAACTAAATAAATAAAAATAAAAAGAGGACATAAAAAAAAATACTAGACACAGTTCGTTCCCAAGGTCGCGCATTGGTGGAAATAACCCCAAGATGCTAGAGGCGTTTCCCCGCTGCACATCAATGGCGATGTCTTTGGCCGAGAAAAGCGCCAGCTCTGGGATCACAGGGAATACGAATAAGCTTTTTTTTAACAGGCTGAACAACTGGTGAGCCGCTGGTCCCCGTGGGCCATGCGTCTCGGCCGCAAACGGGACGAAAATATAGTTATCGCCTTAACACAAGTATTTTCGACGTTTAGCCGCCTCAGCGTTTGTGGCCGCCCTACCTGGTTTTTGACACCTTGTTGCAACATGTGACGTTGCCAGAGTGTCCACATAGTTGGAGTCCCACACTCCGCCCCAACCGCCACGGTACTAACGTCATACCATCGGGTCTCTTGCCGTCGTCCCGTGCGGCACTTTTTATTATTTGTTGTAAATTCACTTAGGTATCCCTTTGTCGATATGAGGTTATTTCGCTATGTTAGCGGCAAGAAACAAATGGCGGCAAGGTGCCCCACTATCACCACCGCGTATCCTTAAGGAGCTCTGGGGACCCATTAATGGGCAGAAACAAAAGCACATAGTTTTTTGCTAAAGCTCTTGGACCAGAGTCCATGGCAGGCAGGCATGGCAGGGCTAATTAGTGCTTCTAAACCAGGGTTTGGAAGCTCTAGTTAGCAGAGCATGTTGAATATGATCCATAAATACAAAACATTTTGAAATGAGATATATTAATAACTAGCTTCCGCCCGCGACTTCGTCTGCGTGGACCCTGGATAAAAACTACCCTATATTTTAATCCAGACTATAAACTATCTTCATGCAAAATTTCATCCAAATCGGTTGAGCCGTTTAAGCGTGATTGAGTAACAAACATCTAAACATCCAAACATCCAAACTTTCGCATTTATAATATTAGTAGGATATTTCATGTCAAAATGCAGTTATGTTGCGCTAGTGCATGGCATGGCCACTTTATGTCAAAGTGACGGCTTGAATTCGAATTAAGAAAAATCCTCGTATTTTGAATTTAACCTATATTGAATTTAACCTATATTGCTTTGAATATAATGTGCCCATGCCACACTAGTGCAACTTTGAAGACTTGGACGTGTACAATGTACGATTTCAGCGACCGCGCCGGACCGAAGCGGGCCTAAGCGCATTTACAATTTGCCAAAGGAGTTTTTATACATTCGTTACATTTCAAATTTGAATGGATTGGCGGCCGGTCGGCTCCTCGCGGACGTGGACGGCTGCGCTCGCTGTCGTCGCATCTGATCGGCTCCGTTGCGATGCGGTGCTTTGCGATCCGGCCCGCGATGTGGGAATCGTACATTACTTAGAAAAAACTCTGTAATAGAAAACAATTATTAGGTACTCTGGATATTTAGACGCAGACGACGGATGTCAAAATTTCTTTGAGATATAAGCATACCTATCCACCTACGTCTGAGAACGCTCAATCTTCGTGGGATTCGCGCCATAATGAATAAAACACTTACAGGATACACAAAAAACCTCTTTAACATATTTCTGTTTATTAAAAAAGTTCCAGTAAAGTGCTAAAATTTCTTTTATGACTTCTAGAACACTTGGAGGCACTCAAGTCCTGTAATATTCACTTTATGTAAAGCAGACGCGGATACATAACGCGTTATGTAGTAAATAAACGTTAACGTCGACAAGACTTTTCCATTTTTCCCCGTCTCTCGCTGATAGCCGACTGCGTAAGTTCTGTCGAGTTATCAGTTAAGTGATTTGTTTTGTCGAAGAAGTTTGCATGTGATATGCTTGGATTAATTTTTGTTATAAGTTTTATGGAACCATGTAGTTTTAAGACTGCAATATATTATTAGTTTTTGAAGCTCTAAATGAGTCGGCGAAAAATCTGTAAGGGAATTTGCTATATCATTTAATTTTGAATCTGACCCCGTATCATGGACGGTCTTATCACGCGATAAGTGACAAGATAGAGCATCAGTCTCGTTCTATAGAACGGTGTCAGCCAGTGACGGACGCTCTATCTTGTCACTTCTCGCGTGATAAGGCCGTCCACGGGACCTGGTAGTTTTATTAATTAATTTATTTTCATCAGGTAACGGCATACATATGAATATACAAAATCTATGATATATATAACACGGTGTAACGGTCGCGTCGCGGGAGTCCGCTGTATGCGGCTGGCGCAGGGTCGGTCATTGTAGCACGGTAGGCTTATGCCCAGCAGTGGACGTCTTCCGGCTGATATGGTGATGATGAAGACGAAGTAGATATTTAATAGGACAGGGCCGAGTGGAAATCCAGGGACACACCAACAGGCTAGCTAAAAATAAAAACTGAAACAAACTTGAGAGAATAATCAAACTTAAAAACGTAGTTTATCAATACCGCCGAAATTACTTGACCTTTCAGGCCACTTCTCCAAAGAAGTAAACAATTGTTTTGTAGGGATCTAAAGTAACCATAAATAACATATCTTTTGAACATTTTACACGATATAAGTACCTACATCACGCAAACCTGCACATATGCGAGATAAATATCTAAGATATGAACCACCATATATCATGTAAAACATCGTCGAATATTTCATTATTCTTGAATAAAACATCGGAAAAGTGAATCCTTCTAGAAAATATTGAAGATGTGGCACTAGAAAGTAAAACCGAGCTATCTTCACAGCTCCCGAGGCGTCGCGGTAAACCTTTACTGAATTTTACATTACAAAGATGTTTGTGATAAGAGGGCCCCATAAATTATTCCTGAATATGTCCTATGTCTTAGTGGGGCTTAGTGTGAGTTTAAGTCACGTGGGACATCGGAATATACGTTTGACGTTTTTGGTGTGTACGGGAATAAGTGTTTTTTTTATAATATTATATACTACTTTCACAAAGAACATGTACCTATGAAGAGAGTCATGAATCTGAATGAAGAAAGAAAGGATTGTCAAGGGCGTAGAAAGTGAGAATCCGTGATATCTGCCTATCTGCTTGGTTATATAATCACGCTTGTTTCCTGGAGGGGTAGGGAGATATCACGCATTTTCTCTTTCGACGACCTTGACAAACCTTTCTTGCTTGAAGTAAGAAGTCCAAATCTGTCTTAAACTTTGAACCGTAAACTTAATACTTTATAATACTGGGTACCTAGGTACTATTTTATTTTCTTTAGTACTTATTGTAGATGATAATTTACATTAACTAAATTAAAAAACAAAGTGAAATAAAAAAAGAAATTAAACTAAGTTTAATCTAGAAAAAGGCTTTCGAAGTATTGTACCGAGGATGCTGGCGGCATTATAATAGTTCCTGAAATAGTGTCCATATCACCTTTTTTGTCACATCTGTAATACCTTTAAATCAATCAATCAAAAATTAAATTGTAGAAACAAGAGTACAAAATGAAGTTACATAAAAATAAAACCAGACCAGAATTTTATTATGTCGGTTTTGACGAGATAGACATGGCAGCATTTATTTAACTGAAAGTTTCATAAATGCTCACTCAGAATCACCGTAAAGTCTAAGCATGGTTTCAATTTTTTTTTCAGAAATATTTTATGTACATGGAATAACGTAAAAATAGTTATTCAAATTATGCTTTAGTTGCTGTCGTACACTGTAGCTTTGCTACGGACAGTAATTTTGCTACTCAACACGAGATGGCGTTACGGGTCCGCGCTGAACGGAGCTACGAGCTTATGGGGGAGGCGCGCGGCGGGGGGCTAAGTTGCGCGTCCCCACTGCCAGTTCCACAAGTCAACCTCTCCGCTTGTCAGTCGCAACGCAGCCGCGCAGCGAAGAGGACGTGCTCCATCCCCGCGCCGGCCTGTATAACATACGCACTAAATATTCAATACAAACCTGATCTCAAACGATAAACCCAGTTCGTCAGTGAAACTCACAATCAATCGAATTTTGTGAGGGCCCTACCACACCGGACACTAAGGACCACAGTGCAGTGATATGTTAGCGAGTTTTTCTTCGTCGCTCAAGTGTACTACGGACTTTGTTTCGGAAATGGTGATATCGACCCGAGGAGAGTGTTTATGAGACGTTCCGTAGTGAAATGAGGAGACTGTGATATAGCATCATAATGTACGCCACGGTGGCTGTAATTTGCGCGCTGCTGCATGCCGGGTGGGCTGCGCTGCCCTACGGCTCGGACAAATGCATCAAAGTCTCCAGTAACGACAACAGTGTGCTCTGCAGGATTCGCACATTAGACAGCGATGGTGCCGGCATCGCCTCTGCCACCTCCGACACCAGACATCTCTCCATCGAGTGCAACCATCTCCTGCTCTTCGAAAGCTCACTGCGAGCCCACTACTTCAGCCCCGTCCCAGATCTCACTGAATTGTCAATAAACAACTGCAAACTACTCCAAGTGCCCGACGGCACGTTCCAAGACTTGAGAAAACTTAAAAGGCTGAAGCTTCGTTCGAAAAACTTCGAGTGGAGTCCTACCAAGAATTTAGAGTTATCTTTGAACGCATTTAATGGATTATCGGAACTGCATTCGTTGGATCTCGCTCAAAATAACATCAAATTCGTTCCTTCCGGCGTATTTTGTTCTGTAGAAAATTTGAACACATTGAATTTGACGAATAATAGAATAAAGACGGTCGGACAGCTAGGATTAGGATCAGAATGTGGGTCTGGCCTGCAGTACCTAGATCTTAGCCACAACGAGATTAAGACGCTGCCTGAAGAATCCGAGCTGTTGAAACTAAGGAGCTTACAGTACTTATATCTGCAACATAATAATATCACTGACATATCAAGTGAAGCCTTCAACGGTCTTGTGTCTATGAGAGTGCTAAACATATCACACAACCGCCTTCACACACTGCCGGAGGGGCTTTTTGCTAACGCTCGAGAGTTGCGTGATATATATCTCAACGACAATTCGTTATTTGAGCTGGCTCGAGGCATATTTCATCGTTTAGAGCAGTTGCTTGTTTTAGACTTATCGAGCAACCAACTTACGAGTAACCATATCGACGATGGAACTTTTTTGGGACTGATACGACTGATTGTATTAAACTTATCAAATAACGCTCTAACCAGAATCGACGGAAAAACGTTCAAAGATCTATTTTTCCTGCAAATACTGAACTTGAAGAACAATTCTATTGGATACATTGAAGACAATGCATTTTTGCCGCTTTACAATCTGCATACATTGAATTTAGCTGAGAACCGACTGCATACCATTGATGAGAACTTATTTAACGGTTTGTTTGTGCTGAGCAAGTTAACTCTCAACAATAATTTGCTCGTAAACATAGACCGCAAAGCTTTCAAGAATTGCTCGGACTTAAAAGAGTTGGATTTAAGTTCTAATCAACTTTCGGACGTGCCTGAAGCATTGTGGGAGCTAACATTTTTGAAAACGCTCGATCTCGGTGAAAATCAAATAACGGATTTCAGAAATGGTTCTTTCAAAAATCTAAATCAGCTTACCGGGCTGCGGTTGATTGATAATCAGATTGGAAACTTGAGCGTTGGCATGTTTTGGGATCTGCCGAGCCTACAAGTGCTGAACATAGCAAAAAACAAGATCCAGTCGATCGAGCGAGGGACATTCAGCCGCAACGCACAACTGGAAGCCATACGACTCGACGGAAACTTCTTGTCGGATATTAACGGTGTTTTCTCCACTTTGGCGAGCCTCCTGTGGCTCAACCTGTCGGAGAATCATCTAGTGTGGTTCGATTACGCGTTTGTGCCTAGTAATTTAAAGTGGTTGGACATTCACGGTAATTTCATCGAACATTTAGGCAACTACTACAAGTTACAAGACGAAATTCGTATAAAGACTTTGGACGCTAGCCACAACCGTATAGTGGAAATATCGCCTATGGCGATCCCTAATAGTGTTGAACTGTTGTTTATTAATAATAACTATTTGAACAATATCCATGTGAATACGTTTTACGAAAAGAAGAATTTAACGCGAGTGGACATGTACGCTAACGAAATAGTGCATTTAGATCAGAACAGTTTGCGTTTATCGACAGTGCCCAGCAATAAATCATTGCCCGAGTTTTACATAGGCGGAAATCCTATTAAGTGTGATTGTACAATGGAGTGGTTACAAATCGTGAACTATACGACTGCCACGCGGCAGTACCCGCGGTTAATGGACTTGGAAAATGTTATGTGTAAAATGACAAATACGCGGAGCGGAACCCATGTGCCCTTAACAAATCTCAAGTCGTCAGACTTTCTATGTGCGTATGAGACTCATTGTTTTGCGATCTGCCATTGCTGTGATTACGACGCGTGCGACTGTGAAATGACCTGCCCTCAAAATTGCACTTGTTACCACGACCCATTGTGGAATACAAACGTCGTCGACTGTTCCGGACAATCTTCAATGGACGTGCCGCATAAAATACCCATGGATGCGACTGAAGTGTTCCTCGATGGAAACAATATAAAGGAACTACAAAACCATGTTTTCATTGGCAGACAGAAGATGAGGTCTCTTTACGTCAACAATAGCAACGTTGACAATATTCAGAATAGAACCTTCGCCGGGTTGAATGCTTTACAAATTCTTCACTTGGGAAATAACAAACTGAAAGAATTGAAAGGATACGAATTCCATCAGTTGAGCAGTTTGAAAGAACTATTCCTGCAAAATAATCTTATAAGCCATATCGTGAATGTGACTTTCCTAACATTAAAGTCTTTGAAAACGTTACGCCTAGACGGCAATAGATTGGTCGACTTTAGCGTGTGGACGTTCAATAATAACCCCAATTTGAAAGCATTGTCGCTCGGCAACAACCTGTGGTCATGCAAATGCCGCTTTTTGCAGGAATTAACCGCATACCTGGCTGAAAACGCGCAAAAAATCATTGACATAACCGACGTATGGTGTTGGAATGGAGACGCGAAACCGCCGCAGAAAAAAGAGCTCAATTTAAACGGCACCGCTTGCAGCGATTATTACGCTGATAATTCAGTCATCGGCAACATGCTCGTGTCGAACTATGTTCCCATGATGGTCTCGACGCTCACTGGTTTTATGTTAATTTTATTGGCGCTCGTCATACTATTCCTTTTTAGAGACTCGCTTAGAGTGTGGCTATACACGAACTGTGGCATAAGAGTGTTCTCGTTCGCGGGAGCGTTTGAGGAAAGCGAGAAATTGTATGACGCATACGTCTGCTACAGCCCGAAGGATGAAGAGTTCGTCGTGCAGTCATTAGCGGCCGAGTTAGAGAACGGAAACCCATCCTACCACCTATGCCTTCATTATCGAGATATCCCTCACCACGGGGCGCAGTACATGCAATGCGCGCCGCCGGTCGTTGAGGCGGCGGAGGCTTCCAAGCGGATAATAATCGTACTCACAAGAAACTTCATGCAAACGGAATGGTCGCGCTACGAATTCCGACAAGGGCTGCACGATGCGTTGAAAGGGTGCATTTATAAGTTGGTGCTAATAGAGGAGTGTACTGTGGTGGCAGACGCAATATGCGACCCCGATTTACGGCCTTATCTCAAAACGGGATCGCGTCTCCGCTGGGGACAAAAAAGGTTCTGGGAGCGCCTCAGGTATATGATGCCCGATTCGTCACAACCGAATCATAAGCGGCAGAGTCACAACTATAGGAAGAATATAAATACTTATACGTTGGATTCTTCGGTGCCTAACGGTGGTAATCGTACGATGCCGTTTCCGAATAAATCGCCTGTGATAGGTGGTGGGCAGGGCGCGAGTGCGCCGCCTGAGTATAGTAGTGAAGCGCGTCAGTCTCCCTCAGTGGCGAGGCAGACACAAGGAGTAGTGTACGGGCCGGACGGTCGGCCGATCTCAGACCACATATACTCCTCCATAGACTCTGACTATTCATCCTTGGAGCAAGGGATGGCCCCAGGCCGGCGGCGCGACCTCCGGCAATGGCCGCCTCCACCTCCCCTCGTGGACACAGGCAACGCCGTGCAAGCTTACCTAGTCTAGATGGGCCCGTGCCCCGCTTCCAGTCAAAACTATGTAAATAAATGTTATATTAGTGCGCTGTAAATATTGTAATTATTAGAACGTAAGTGCTATACCAAATCTATGTAATTGTACTATTGCCTATTCGTTATCCTGTGTATAGATTTCGTAATAAAATTAAAGACTGCTGTAGAATATTGTATTGTAAATAGCGAAAAACAAGTGATCATAGTGTCGGTAATATGGCGTTATTTATACAAAATAAAACTAAAAGATGAAGATTTATAACTTTGATTTTTATTCTAAACCTCAAACTAACCCCAGTTTATTTTCATTAAAAAAAACTTAATTACAAGCCAGATAACATTTCAAGGTCAACATAACAGCTGTGAGATGAAACGTAACAAATGATAAGGAATACCTAACTGATATTCTGACAATGTTCATCTATTTCAGTCTGCGTCCCACCTAATTACGTAGAATTTTGTTACATTTTATCCTGATGTTTTATATACCCAAGTTCCTATGAAAATATTCAACAACACACTTCTCATTATTAAACGACAAATACAACCTTTCCAGGTTATAATTGCAATACCCATCACAACAATGATCAGTGTTAAATTTAATGAAAAGCTCAAACATATCCGAGTGATGAAAGTGCAAAAGCAAATATAATTTACATATTTATGGCAGGCCACTCTGTTGAGAGGCCGGCTACTGAATACATTCGTAACAAGTACTTTAAGTCACAAGGGCGTATGTGAAATACTGTCACATAATGCTAAAAAGGCGTATGCCACTAGAAAGATCATTCAGAGATACGTCCTTTTGACACAGGAGAACAGAGTTAGGTTAGTCCGGTTACGCCCGTACAACCCTCCGCTCGAGTTATGTTTCGTATGTGTCCAGTGTCCACTTGTTTTATAGGCCACTTGTATTCATGGCTGTATAATGTTCTATTCTTTAGGCCGTTGGACTCTAGAAGAACGCAATTTCAGTGCGTCGCGGATTTTATTGTCAAAGATTTTAGCAAATGACATCCTCATGTGTGGGGAATATAAACTTAATTAGTGAACTTCGTTACGACTGTTTGTGTTTAGTTTTCTTCAAATGTTTAAGTGTCTATTTTACACTACAATTCGTTTCATGCTTTGTTATGCGTCAGCTTATCGACGTAGTAAATAGATTTCTACCGAGACTTTCAAAATATTTATACTAAAAATCAATTTATCTTCAGTGAAGTATAGTTTTGTTCTTTTTATTAGCTCAGTATCCAAACTAGGCAAGTAGTCATTATCATACAGAAATTAATAGTTTGTTAAAAATGTAAGATGAGTAGGTATTTTGTGTGTTAATAATTATATCTAATCATTACGAAAAACATACAATATATATACGCAGCAAATCCATGTTTTATCAATTCGTGCATTTTTCTCGAACCTACTGCTCTTTCAGACTGGTATGGCTATACATATAAGGTTTTTTTTAAATAAGCTTGCTGACTTTTGTACTAAGAGCAGTAGCAATAACCGCCATTTTGAAAAGTTATAAAATCTAACCCCGCCGAAGCATGTCCGTCTACTAATAAACTTCGTTGCTGAAAGGCTTCTAATAATATGGAACAAGCGAAAAGATTTAATTTACTAACGAATTATGTATTCCAGTATTTTAATGCCTGCTTTTTTCGGATTTACAGTACCTAACGAGTATTATAAGGGTGAAGCTCCCTCTAAACGTTTTTATATTGGTCAAGTTTTCATAAAAATCTGCTTTAGTTAAGAGTAAGAACGCCAAAGTGACTCCGGGGACTAAACAGTGTCGATTTAGAAGTTGATTGGCCCATTTATGAAAATTTAATTAAATGTGACATTTATGTTAAAATTCGATTAATTTACTAATGTCAGTTGAAGGAAAATTATTTCGATAACAGTTGTCATTCCTAGACTTCCTTTAAAAATCAGCACCGGTAGAAAGTTGGCGTTTAATACCAGACATAAAACATTCGTTGTCGCACTTAGATACGCTTTATGTTGGGTATAAATGCCACATGCTAACTACATAGTTAAGAAGTTACATTTTAAACGACGACTTGTCACAGATTCGTTATGACGTCTGTCTGTCTAGGATTCTCATATACCTACATTGTAGAACTAAGTACACAGTGATTAAGATAAGTAAAATACTTACATACTTAACTAAGTACTTTTTTTTTGAACTCTACACACCGGACACAAGGTCTAAATTGCTGTGTTAAGGCGTGTAAATGGCAGGATGAATCAATAATATCAGTGAACAGTTTCGTGATTACGTAATTATGTTGCACTTGTGGTCCACCTGCCTGTAATGAGAGTCTCAACGCACTTAAAATGGTCTCTTATGGATTATTATGCTCCTTCTTATTATTCAAGTTAAGTAAGATTTTAATTTGTTTAATTATGATATAACAAAAAATCGTCCTACTGTAAACAATACAGCTGGAGTGCGTTTTGACTTTCAAAATGTGACGTTCCCAGTATGTCTTAGAATTCCCCATCTTCATGTCTCTGTCTTTCAAGAGCAGAATGACAGAGACATGAAACAGGGGACATGGTGGGGACACGTCACACGTCAATTATTCGTAAGGGTACCTATCATTTACGAGTATTATTTGTATTGTACGTACATACAAGTTTGGTCGGCACTGTCTACGATACGTAACGGTCTGGCGTTCGATTCCTGAAATACTTCGTATAGTTAACAAAAACTTTGTTCTCTAGTGAACATTTCCTAAAATCGTTAGTGTTTTATTTAAATGAGTGTGAAAGGTAAATGATCTAGTGCTCGACACTGCTCCATTAGTTAGTAAGTGCCTTCAATCTTAGTCCATACCAATAAAGGTGACAAACAGGATATCTATTTAGTAAGCCATTATCAGCCACAGAACTATGTAGTTTAATTTTAAATAATACTCAATAGCTTCATGCATGCATACATGCATTCACGTCCATGTTCCTAGAGGAGACAGGCTGGCCAAATTAAATTGAACATGAACATGCATAGGTACATGCATTCATATCCATGTTTTTTGAGGAGACAGGCTGGTGAAATTAAATAATAAAAATACTTTCTATTATAATTAATGAGCCAGCCTTAATGAGCTTACTATGGGACTAGGTCGATTTGTGTAAGATTGTCCCCTTATATTTATTATTATTATTTATTGGTTTGCTTTGCTTTTTTCTCCTAGTTGAGGTATTTTTACTTCTATATTCGCGGGCTTTTGGCCAAACGAATATGGAAGGCATTGTTTAATAGATAGAGCCCTACGGATCTAGAGCTAGGCATTTGCGAACTATTCTGCATGTATTCATAATAACCAGAGGTCGGAATATTCGTGGCACTTTTGAGCTGTCATAGGGACTTCTCGTTTATCGACTTCCGATTATACATATGTAAGTATATCGATAAATACAGAATACAATATATGTAAAATATGATTAGTTGATTACGAGTGATGGGTAAACAACATGCAGTCTTATCGCGACTGGGCGATCTCATTTCTACGAAATTATAAATAGAAGTTAAAATAATAATATTTAATAGGTGAACATGAAATTAATAAATGTTAAAACATTGAACTGAACTGATTCAATTTTAAATTGTTAACTATTAACTTTTCATTGTTTTCATTGCAAATCTCTATTTAACAATTTCAGCCACTCAAAAGTTATCTAAAAGAGATCGCTCTTTAGCGGTAAGACTGCCTGTTGTTTACCTCTACCTTTAATCTAGTTTCATATGTTGTGTTCTATAATTTATCGATATAATTATGAATATCGGTAGTCGATAAACGAGAAGTCCCTATGACAGCTCAAAAGTGCCACGAAAATTACGACCTCTGATAACAACGGCCTTTTGCAGGAGAATATAAGTAAGCGGATGAATATTAAGGGTTTTCAGACTGGTGTGCAGAGTGCGGGGTATAACTCCTGTGGATGAAATTATGATTGGGATAGTCTTTACGGTATTCACTCTCCATTGGGATTTTATTTCTATCATTATTATTAATTACTTATTAAAAAAATGATAGTTCTTGTAAAATATCAGTTATTTTTTGTTTCATTTCAATAAACGGTTTTTTAGTACATAAAAAGACTAAATATGTAGATTTAAATAACTCTACTTGTACGTTAATATAATTGTTCTTGCTAGTCCTTCTTTCTCTTAAATGTCCTCTCAAAAGTACACTTGGCAAACACAATTCCATTCTCAATTATTTACCATAATCGGAAATTCACTTTGGCTCCCAGCCAACAATACTGGTATAGAGCTTTTCCTGTCTTGTACCAACTTATTGTTCATACGACCGTTCATTGCTTCACTGAGAATAATAAGAACTTGATTTGATCCTAACTTGAACGGTTTTCGACTTTGGTCTCTTAGTAATAAAGTTTGTTTTAAGGTTGGCAGAAGAGCAGGTAAGGTATTCGTCAATGTCATATTTCGGCTTATCCCAAGTGACTAATTGCTCAAAAACGTCACCTTTTTCTTAGGAAACATTTATAAAATGCTCTTACGTAGGACAGCTAAGGAATTATGAAGCAAATACTAGTGTGAAGTTCAAGGCATTGTTATTTCAAAAAGATCGCATCTGACCTTGGCATTTATTGTTTCATTCTAAGTAGTTATGTTGTATGGAGTGAAGTACGAGTATTTATAACAATAATTTTAAAGAGGTTGGCTTACCAGCACACAGCACAGCAGGTAGTCGCACAGTTTAATCTTAATTCATAACAAAAGAGATAAAAACTTGTTAACCATTAGGCATTAATATCAAACGTCCGGTGCGTCCTTATTTCAAACAAATGTATGTAATTGATATTTATCGAGTCAACGTCACTGAAAGATTCGCAACTATGCTGCAACTTATTGAAATTATCAAGGCTACTGTATTTTGAAGTTGGTTTACATTCAACAATCCACAGTCACGAGTATCATTAAGAAACTTTTTATTATCCACCCGTAATCCACCGGATGCCGTATCCGCCTCGGCGCGTGACCAACTCCTCAGAGGCGCCGCCTTCCACTCTTGAATACTTAATGCAGTTCTAAACCACCAAGCTACAACGCCGTAACTACGCACAGTTTCCCATCGAACACGCGACGTTTTTGCTTAGGAGGGAAGATTGCGAAGACTAGCAGTGGATGCGGTAATAAGGAATTATGGGTGTGTCGTTCAATTGCGTTGTAAAAGTTTTATGGCGTATTGACTTTGTTTTGTGAGCTGCTGTTTGGTTGAGGTGGAGGTTGAGCGAGTTAACTATGCAAGCAGATGATACAATTTTATACAATGCTAAAAATAATGTTCTCATCAGCTAAGGTTACGAATTCTGATAGTGTCAGAATTCGTAACCTTAGCTGAGCTGAGCTGAGAGAAGTGATGAATTTTGAAACGTATCTTTGACTAACCTTATAACTTTTTATTATTATTATTATACAAAGTATAACAAAAATGGGGTATGAACCGATCAAGGGCTTAACAGCTATCGTGTTCTGATAAGAAAAAATAGGAAAAAACATTTTTTTGACGCGATGTTTTTTTTTCATTACTGTGGAGCTTGTCGCCCCAGTCGGCCAACGATCCATACAATGGTAAAAAAAAATCGCGTCAAAAAATACATTTTTTCTGTTTTTTCTTATCAGAACACGATACTTGTTGAGCCCTTGATCGGTTCACAGCCCATTTTTGGTACACTCTGTATAAGGCCTGATGTGTTGCACTGCTGGGGAAATGCCCTCTTCTTAATTTTTATACGAACAGTAAAACAGGAATTTTAACATCAAATCAAAAAGCTTGTATTATAGGAGCAATTATGGTATTCAATTTATTAATTTTTGAAGGTTTTAACACCAGTATTTAAATAACGCCCGTCTCCGTGGTCTCTAGGGTACAGCTATAACAGAAAAAATATGAAAGCACCCAATAAAGAGCTGTTAGCTCATTTCCCAGGCAGTCCATGGGCAAAGCAGTTTATTTCCATTATCTCAGAGTTACGGTCTAGAAAAGTCTCCATAAACGTCCGTACTTTGTCGCTGTAACCATAACCTCGTGCTACGTCAAAGGAACTCTTCACCAGACGAGCAGTGACGATGTATGAAAACGGTCCAGCGATTTTAGTTAGTTCACCGCGTCGCACTTTAGTACAGTTTGGTTGCATATTTCGTCGGCATTTTCTCTTTGACTGGTTTGCAAATACAGCTCTGTCTAATATTAGTTACGTTGGTTACTCGACGTTCGCTTCTTTTTCATTTGTCCATGAACGTATAACTGTAACATAAACCAGAATAGAAAGAGGGACTTGATATAATTTCCACGACCGGTTTAGTTATGTCTGCCTATAAGCTGACGATCTTTGTTTGGTACAAATCCCAGCAAAGGCAAGTATTTGTGTGAGGACACCACATAACATAAGCCTTGTTGGGCCTTGTATGGGGCTAGTCCCAGTTGTGTAAAATTATCTCCTAATATTTCCATTATCTTATTATTATTTACTGTCAACCTATGCCCTAGACAATAAAGTTCTTAAAACAGGTCAGACCAAAAAGTAACGAAGACTGTTGATGTACTTATATAACTGTATGATAGTGCAAGCATCAAATTTTTCTACTAACACTCTCCATAAATCCGAGATCCCTGCGTACCTTTATTCGAAACAGGCTATTATACATGTAAAGGTTCTTATATAACTATAAAATGTAGCTTTGTATACTTAAATACATACAACAATATCATGTTAAAAAAAAAAACAGCAGTTGTAGATATTTAGAGGAAATCTAGAACACACGGGATGCAGTCTTAGCAAATTGATTTAGCCTTTGAGTTAATTTAACGGCTAAACTTAACTCAAAGCTCTGCCTGCTTCTCTCTAAAATAGAACATAGGCTTAGCATCCAATCAATAAAGTTTTTGACCCTGCTTTCATGTCACCCATATTGTGCTAAGCCATATCATACTTCAAGAAATCCTGCCAATTCTTACTATTTCCGGATGAAACATTTGACTGGCATATTAATATTAATAAGTCGTCACTCTATTCCTAAAACTGGTTCTGGAATGAGGTCATAGTTCAGTGAAAAGTGAAATCCATAAATTTTCGAAGAACAGATAAAAAACTCCATTTCCGCGAAATAATTTCGCCCATCGGCGACTCTATACTATTGTGCAGTAATTATTGACACGTGAATGAATCAAATGGTAAAAGAATTATGATTGGTATTTATTCATAAAATGCTCATAATCATAATATCAGTCATTGCTAGAAAGCTTAGTGAGGGGGGGCACAGCGAAATGTCATCCCGCTCGAATTTGGAGCAGCTCAACTGGGGAAGTAGGTACTCGTATCTTCGCCTTGCAGAAGACCACAGCGATAATAACACTACTACTTGCTCTGTAGTAGTGTTGTGTTCCTAGTGGTGAGCAAGGTCGCCAGAGCTCCCGAGGAGCTCTTTCCTTTTCCTTACAAAAAACAGTGTTGTGAGGGCAAAGCAAAGGAAGATCTCCGTTTTAGCTTGGGCAACAAATCTTTCGTATTTCCAGATGCCCCGCTGTCCCGCTGTTCCACTGTTCAGCGGTCTGGCTCTCCGGCGGTCCGGTTATCTGGCTATTCTCTGCAGGTCACATTTCTCAACTGATTCTCGTGAATTTTTCTGAACAGGCTCGATGATTATTAAATTCAGCTTTTAGTATTTTTTGAAAAAAAAGTATGTTTTTGATTGAATACTCGCTAGTTCTACAGCTCACAGAGCCACTAGTAGATAAATATGAGTACCGTAAAATGGGGTGAGTAGGGTTCGCGGGGTGAGTTGGGTTATGAATGGGGGGTGAGATGGGATTTTAAGGCTACTGCTGCTAAAATAATGTATTCCATTTTAAAATGGAGCTTTAGTAACTCATAATATTTGTCGCGTTGTCAAAAATTATGTTGACTAACTCGCCAGAAAAAAAGAAAGGGTAATGGTTTAAGTTAAGACTAATGAAAATCAGTTTTCCCGTTTAAGAGCTACGGTGCCACAGCAAACATACAGACATACACACATAGCGGCCAAACTTGTAAGACCCCCTTTGTTCGTCGAGGCTTGAATGACCCTTAGATTCAGATTCAGATAATTTATTCATAAATGTACATTTCAATTATATGTCAATTTAAAACAATACACAGCTTAATATCTACCTACTTATACTATACAATAGCTTAACATAAAGAACTACTTCGGTTATGGAATGAGCTCCCTGCCGAGGTTTTTCCGAGGGACTACAGTATGGGGTTCTTCAAAAAAGGAGTACGTATAAATTCTTAAAGGGTCGGCAATGCGCATGTAACACACCTGGAGTTGCAAGCGTCCATAGGCTACGGTAACTGTAATGTATGTATGCATAGATAGGTAGTATAAGTACGGTGGCTGCGACCGCCGCGATTAAGTTATTAAAGGTAGTTCGTTAACAGCTACGTTGCGTGTCACTTGTGTACCTGCCCGCTCCTATATCTATCAGTGGCGACGAATCGGTTATCTTACGCGTTAAATTGCCGTGCATCATGGCATCCTCTACTACAGTCGGCTTATTTTCCAATTTTAATCATCAGCAACAAAGCTGGTGCACGTACAGGAATAGGCTCAACCAGTGGTTCATTGCAAATGGCATTGATGACACGAACGACAAAGCGGGCATAAAGCGGCGCGCCATCTTGTTAAGTGCGTTAAGTGAGAACACCTATCAACTAGCAAGTAATCTTGCACTACCCAGTGTACTTGAAGAGAAAAGTTATGGTGATGTGGTGAAGTTATTGGATGCTCATTTCACGCCGAAGCGCTGCGTATTTGCGGAGCGGCATCATTTTTATTCCGCGGTGCAGCAGGTAGGCGAGACTTCGGCGCAGTGGGCCGCGCGGTTGCGCGGGCTCGCGGCGCACTGCCAGTTCAAGAACATTGAGGAGGCACTCTTGGATAAATTCGTCATGGGCCTGCAGGCCGGTCCAGAGCGCGAGAAGTTGTTCTCACAAAATGTTGACGAGCTCACCCTGGCGAAGGCGATTGACACGGCTGAAAGTGTGCGGTGCGCCCGCGCCGCAGCCAGCGCGACCTTGGCGCCGTATGCTTCGGCGTCGGCGCTCGGCGCTGAGAACGTGTTCAAGATCGGCGGGACTACGGCGGATCGCGGGAATAAGTGTTCTGTATGCGGTTTAAGTAGTCATAAAGCTGAGAAGTGTCGTTTCGTAAATTACAAGTGCAAAAAATGTAACAAAAAGGGACATTTACGTAAGATGTGCAACCTAAAATTCATGGAGGCGGGAGAGGTGAGCGAGGACGATGATGGTAAGTGTTTTAACATTCGCTCGCTTAAAGGTGCGCCGATGGCTGAAATCGTTTTGGTTAACGGGTTATCATTACAATTTGAGATAGACAGCGGTTCCGCCGTGTCAGCTATGTCGGAAAAAATTTACGAGTTCAATTTCAAAGAAGTGCCACTATCCCCTAGTAATAAAAGACTAATCGGTTATACTGGAAGTGTTATCCAAAGTAAGGGTGTTGCTAAATTACCCGTTTCGTATGAGGGCCGAACTGTTGTTCTCAACATACACATAATACCTAATGGCGGACCGGCAATCCTTGGAAGGGACTTCATTTCCGAATTCAATTTAGAACTGACGCCTGTAAATTATTGCGGTAAATCGAAACCTGAAAACGATGATGCAAGCACCATAATGGCCGAGTATCCACAACTATTTTCGGAAAAATTGGGTCGATTTAATAAGTATAAAATAAAATTAACACTGAGATCCAACGCAAGTCCAGTATTCTTCAAATCCCGGCCCGTTGCTTTTGCGTTAAGAGATAAAGTCGATAGTGAGATTAATAGCCTAGTGCAGCTAGGCATTCTAGAACAGATCGAACATTCAGACTACGCGTCGCCGATAGTGCCGGTTCTAAAACGCGACGGATCAGTCAGGATCTGTGCCGATTATTCTCAAACAATAAATAAACAACTATTAGTTGAGAAGTATCCACTGCCGACTATCGATGAACTGTTTTCACAACTACATGGAGGTATCCAGTTCACGAAGCTGGATATGTCCATGGCTTATAATCAATTCGAAATTGATGACCCCGATAATATAACGTGTATTAACACAAATCGGGGCCTCTTTAAATATAGGCGTTTAATTTTTGGTCTGTCCAGTTCACCGGCTGTGTTTCAGCGTGCTCTGAACAATATCCTTGCCGGTATAGAGGGCGTATTGTGCTTTCTAGATGACGTGCTCATCACGGGCCGCAGCAGGGAGGAGCACGTCGCGCGCCTGCGCCAGGTGCTGCAGCGGTTCAGCGATGCGGGCCTTACGCTACAAAAGGAAAAGTGCTCTTTTTTCCAAAACGAAATAACGTATCTGGGTCACGTTATTAATAAAGATGGTATAAGTAAATGTATGTCAAAAGTAAAAGCAATAGTGGAGGCCCCGGTCCCGAAAAATATAAGACAATTGCAATCATTTCTCGGGCTAATTAACTATTATAGAAACTTTGTCCCATGTGTTTCTACCATTTTAAATCCCTTTTACCAACTTTTAAAAAAAGGAGTGAAGTGGGATTGGAACTCAGAGCACGACAAGGCGTTCGCAGAAATAAAAAATAGGTTAGCATCAGATCAGGTGCTCACGCATTATAACCCTAATGCTAAGCTGATTCTGACAGTGGACGCTTCACCGCAAGGACTGGGAGCAGTTCTATCTCAGATCCATTTGGATGGTACTGAGCGGCCCATCTCGTTTGCTTCCCGTACCTTAAATTCCGCAGAGAAAAAATACGCACAAATACAAAAAGAAGCCACGGCCATAATTTACGGTGTAAAAAAGTATCATCAGTATTTGTATGCGCGCGCGGAACCATTCATTTTACGCACCGATCACAAACCCCTGTTGTCTATCTTCGGGCCGCACCGGGGCATACCGGAGATAACAGCAAACCGACTGCAGAGGTATGCAATATTTTTATCTGCATACAATTACATTATCGAATATGTACGTAGTGCAAATAACAGCGCAGATTTCTTATCTCGTGCATCGCTGCCGGACCAGCCGACAGCGGGCGCGGGGGGCGCCAGCGCGGGCGCCGAGGACTTTGCAGCATACGTACATTTTGTTTTTGAGGGCAGTTGTTTACCAATTACGCTCGAACGGCTACAACAAGAAACGCATAACGATGCGATTCTAAAAAAAGTTGTACATTACGTCATTAATGGTTGGCCGCGCAAAACTAATGATAACGAATTAAAACCATATCACCAATGTAGGCTACAGCTGTCGTTTGAAAATGGTTGTTTGATGAGGGGCCATAAGGCTGTTATTCCGTTGACACTACAAAGTCAGGTGTTGGCGGAGTTACACGATGCACACTTAGGCATTGTGAAAAGTAAGGCAGGCGCGTTCGCGGGTTTGGTTCCCGGGCATCGATGCCGCAATTGAGAACATGATAGGTACTTGTGAGGTCTGTACTCGCTTGCGCCCGACTCCCCCGCGCGTCCCACTGTCGCCATGGAAGCGACCCGAACACGTGTTCCAAAGGGTACATCTAGATTTTCTGGGACCCATAAACGAACACTGGTATTTAGTTATAGTCGATGCATACAGTAAGTGGGTGGAATGCTATGACATGAAAACAAATACGACGTCAATTAACGTGGTTGACAAATTGTACGAGTTCATGTCCAGGTACGGTATTCCTTGTACTATCGTAAGTGATAATGGTACTTCTCTGTGTAGTGAATACTTCGAACAATTTTGCATTTTAAATGGCATACAGCATTTAAAGTCACCTGTATATCACCCTTCCAGTAATGGCATGGCGGAGTCGTATGTAAAAATTATCAAAAAAGGGCTCAAAATGGCACTTTTTTCGAACAAAAATGGTAGATGTATGAATAATCACTTGCTTAAATATTTATTTCATTATAGAAATTCAAAACATAGTACTACCGGCGAATCGCCGGCACAATTGGTGTTCGGTAGACAATTGAGATCTCGATTAGATTTATTACGGGTTCAGTCATCGATGTCATCGCCCCCGATCACCTCAATCGACTCCTTTGTTAAAAACAAACAGTCCTCGCAGATTAAGCACTACGGCGGTGTTGGAAGATGCGGATTTAGCGCCGATGAGTTAGTTTTATACAAACGTTTTACAAATAAAAATCAATTTACGTGGACTTTAGGCCAAATAGTTAAAAAACTCGGAAATGTGCTTTATCTTATCAAAGATCATAAAACGGACAAAATTGTGAAAAGACACATTAACCAGTTGGTGAAATATAAAGGGAACAGTCCCGATCCGGTATTCGAACGGGACTATATTGACCGGCCAGCGGCTTCCAGTATATCGGCGCCAGTGGACATACCTCTCGTCTTTGCACTCGACTCACTCGAGATGCAGTCCAGTACAGCAGCGAGCAGTTCTTACGGGGTGCCAGATACGGTCAGCGGACCGGAAGTAATCCGGCCCCAGTCACTCGAGCAAATGGGCTTAGAGCCGGTGGTGGGGGAGGAGAGAGATGTAAGACCCCCCGATATAGCGGTGGACCGCCGCGCGGTGACCGCCGCGCCGGGCCCAGCGCCTGCGCCGCCGCCGCCGCCGCCGCCGCCGCCGCCGCCGCCCTCCGGAAGTGACGACGCCCTGGACTCACTAGCCGAGCCTTCAAGGCCTAAACGGGCTCGCCCGCCCGTTAATTATAAACAATACTTTTAGTTCATTAGGACAAGGAACTATGGGGGAGGGATTGTAATGTATGTATGCATAGATAGGTAGTATAAGTACGGTGGCTGCGACCGCCGCGATTAAGATATTAAAGGTAGTTCGTTAACAGCTACGTTGCGTGTCACTTGTATACCTGCCCGCTCTTATATCTATCAGTAACCACTTACCATCAGGTGGGCCGTAAGCTTGTTTGCCACCGACGTGGTATTTAAAACAAAATAAGAAATTTTAAACAGATCACAAATTTGGATTGACAACCCTAGGGGCAGGCGAAGTGTAGCAACAAGATGGCCGGAACATGACCTAAATTACATTTAAATCGATTGTGACACATACACGTAACTTAGGTAAAAAATAATATTAGCACAAGAAAGAGCATGAGTTGTAAATTATAATACAAGAAAAAGCTTAGCTCTATCTCTTCTTTGAGACTATTTATAGCAAAGTTCCGACAAGGTAAAAATAAACACGTGCTACCACTTCAACGAAAAAACGGCACTGATCGTAAATGGCGTTAAGTTAGCCACAATTAATGCGAGAATATTGCCATGCATAGAAAACACTATACATTTCGTAGTTTTTTGTGGAACCTGCCCTAAAAACTAGGCGGGAATTTCAACTTTTATAAAAATAGGCGATGTTAGGTATCCCAGGCGAAGTCACGGGGTTTGACGGTACTATTATATTCTATTCTATTCTATACAGCCAGTAAGCAGCAATATTTAGTCATAGCAAGATAATAACAACGTCAGCCGAAAATTCTACATTAATATCCTTCGATGAATGAATGACAACCGTATATTATTACTATAAGATAAGATAATATTATTATTAACGTAATAAACGGTTTTCCTCTTAACTATGTCTCATTTAATAAGAGGAGAATACCCTTAAATCTGGAACGAGAATTAATGATTATGTGGGCTGGGCATATGCCGTGGAGGGCATTTATTTGTTTGTTCCTGAGTCGTGGATGATTTCTATGTATTTAAGTACCTATTTATTTATCTATATAAATACTTATACATACGTATATCGTTGTCTAGTACTCATAGTACAAGCTTTGCTTAGTTTGGCTCGAGGTCGATTTGTGTAAGATTGTCCCCAAATATTTATTTATTTATTTATATTTAACAGTAGCTCTTCGGTCCGGAAGGCGCAGCGTGGGTAGGCCCCCTACAAGGTGGACTGATGACCTGGTAAAGGTCGCGGGAGTCCGCTGGATGCGGGTGGCGCAGGACCGATCATTGTGGCACTCTTTGGGAGAGGCCTATGTCCAGCAGTGGACGTCTTTCGGCTGATAAATATGATGATGATGATTCGGTGAAATTGAAAGAGAAAACCGGTCTTATCCCAATAAGGTGTAGTTTTCCCGCTAGGTTGTTAGGGCACATGGCAGTAGTTCTATGATAAAGTCAGAGTTCCATATTGCAGATAGTAAGTCAACATGCCATTACTACAGAATACCAGTTAATTAGATTCATCACATTCACATTAAATTCGCATTTCAATGTGGTTGGGGTGCAGGCAAAGGATCCAGAAATATTCATTGTATTGATCTTATTTATCTTAGGTAAAAAACCTGAGAGGAAACAGTCGAGAACGTTTGTATGTAAAATTACCCTTATCTAATGTTTCTTCTTAACTACAATTTACAAACGATATGTTTTTATTTTTATTTGCATGTTTTTGTGTATTGCAGCTAAACTTCCATAGCTATCACTGTTGAGTGCCACCGGTATTATCACAAATAAACGTATAACGTCGAAAGAGTGAATGATATAGATTGTATTTCACAATTTGATTGCCTAAATTCATACAATTATGTAGCATAGAACTTAATTGGTTGCTGCTATTCCCAATTTTGTTACCCTGGTTTGTAAAAGAGAAATAAGTAATTCAACCGTTTTTTAGTGGAAATAATTGCCTTTACTAAAAATGTATTTACCAGCCGTGTATGACGGCAAATAAAAACGCACGTGTTAATTAAAGTATCGCGTGTAAGCGGCTTTGCTGAGTGAACCGTGGCGCAAGGCTTAGTCTTAATACGAATTTGTTAGCATTATAACACGGGAATTGGGTTGGAAAGAACGTTTACACACATACACACAACGTTTTAGGGTAGGCAACGCGCATAACACCTCCGCCCCACTATTCTGTAACTTGTTTTGAGCTCACCCACAAATATATTTTGACGCCGCGATTCGTAAAAACTAAGGTAGAGGTCTAGTTTCCTTAGGCGTGGCGGGTGGAGTGACGTGCAAGAGCGCGTAAAGCATACAGCCCTGCTTGTGTGTGAAATGTATCAAGAACAAAGCCTATATTAAAAAAAAATAAGGACGTGACGTATCTGGGTAAGATTATCTTGGCTGTCGCATGAGGCGTGAGGTGACAGGTGAGGTAAGAGGTGGGTTGACCAGCCCCCCTATCCTGTAACTTGTTTTAAGCTCACCTCAACGCTCACACACGAATATATCTTGACACCGCGATGCGTAGTAACTATAAGCGTAAGTAGAGGTCTAGTTTCGCGACAGGTGACTGGCGGGGTGAGCCGCATTAGCGCGTAGCGGATAACAGCGGAGCAGCGACGGCGCGCGAGCTCTCTCGATTCGATCGTCTCTCTCTTATTAGAACACTTAGAACAAGAGGTATAGTGCGAGAAAAATCGAGAGTATGTCGCGGCCGTCCTGTGCTAGACGTGCAGTACCGAGTACGACGCCGTCACAAAAGATATGATTATTTTAAACAATAACAGCCCTGGAGTTGCTCCACAGGCTGCTGCCTGCTGGGTTGCTGTCTACAGGCTAGTGACCGCTTATAATTATACTATACCGCGTATACCATCAAGTGGGCCGTAGGATTCTTTGCAGCAAACGTGGTATAAAGAATACAATTGCTAAAGATCGTTCAATCAACGTCGACGCGCCCCTCTTTTGTAATAGCGTACTGATGTAAGGATTTTTTTTCCATTGGTAAAACTCGTAAGTACGAAGTGTAGACAGACGAATTACGGCATTAAATGATTGACATTTACATGTCCAATAATATGAAACAGTATCAGATGTCTATATAACTAGCGAAAACTAGTCTGAAGTCCTTGACGTTTGACATAACTAAAATAAGACCTATGCACAACGTGGGCATTACCATCTGATTATGACGACATCAAAGATAATAATATATTGCCCCGTTGGGGTAAAACATTTAATGAAATAACAAGCATTATTAATTAATATTCCATTATTAATCATCGTTTTCCGGCTTCATTACCCAGTCAGTGGCAATAATTTCCTATCCGATATCTGACGCAGTGTGTACCTAATATACCAAATATGTACCAACATGCAATGAACCCTCAAATCAATGAAGGGTCGACAACGTTCACTTCATCTTGCATTTTGAATGTCATGTAGGTAACAGACAACTTTTCTTAAACATGCCTAGTGACTGGACGCTTTGATGAAAATCAAAGCGTCGACTGAAACCCAGTATTGTAGAGTCAGCTATGAAAGTGAGCTACCACTTTTGACCCTTAATGTACTTACAAATAATAGAGTCTACAAGTGGTAGCACCGATAGCCGTTGGGGCGGAAAGGTTCTCGAGTGGCGACCACGTACCGCTAGGCGCAGCGTGGGTGCAAATAAGGTGGGCTGATGACCTGGTAAAGGTCGCGGGAGTCCGCTGGACGCGGGTGACGCAGGACCGGTCATTGTGGCACTCTTTGTACCGCAGGGGACGGCTTTCGGCTGATATAGAATAGAATAGAATAGAATAACATTTATTCATGACAACGACACATACATGCACATAAATCAAAATACAAAATAGAAGACAACATTGCCACGAAACGGTTCCATCTCAGCGTTGTGCTGGCCTGGTATGATGTTCGGGTTCGGGCGTGCGAAACCCTTCATGAGTGAATCCTAGCATTATGCCAGTTTCTTTATTTCATTTGTGTCGATGTGACGACGTGATATGAACGACGACGACACGACGACGACGACGTTGATGACGATAATGATGAGAAGTGGTAGACCAATCTCTTGGCTTGCTGTAAGCAATACATGTGCAAGTCGCCATACTGTCGTATCGCAAAAGGCATAAGAAAGATATGCGTTCAGCCAAACATATTAAGTGAATATTTAAAATTACTTAATTTATTGACCAAATTCAAAATTCATAAAGATTAATAAAACATTTTATACATTATTAGTATTTATGTACCTTTTACATGAAAGTAAACGTGTAATTGAAATATTTGTAAAACTTTTCTCGAGTAATAAAAACTCTTTGCGTCGGGCTGACGACGGACATAAAAATTAAAAAAAAATTGAAAAGTAAAAAGCACTAGTGCGAAAAAGTGGCACTTTCCGCACGATTTGGGTGCTTGGAAAACGCTTTTTTCGAGCACATGCATTGTAAAATATATAGCTGCACTTCAAATAATGTAATAATATTAATAAATTTTGCGATGTCAGGGTGTACACAGAAATAAAAAGTCAACGAATTTAAAAGAACAGAAAAATTCAACCAACGAACAACGATGTTGTACCTGAGTGCAGGTACCAATCATAACATGTCACAAAGTAAAAATTAAAAATAGAAAAAATAATAATGTGGTACCCATGAAGTACCTATCAACTAACTATACTGGGTGGAACAGATCGATGGACTTTTAAGCAAATGGGATATAGATCAGGTTTAGTGCTTTACTTCTCACCTAGTAACCATATTAATATTTCTAACGGTTACCGAGATACAACTTGTTAAACTTTGGTGAAAAAAACAGTATGTTTCAACCCTATCCAGCAGATTCAATGACGTGAACATCGGATGTGAACTTTTCTTGTGACTTGTGACATGTGTCAATTTCAAATGAAAATAATAACTATGTATAGTATTAGGGTTGTCACTAATATAAAATATTTCGATTTTTATGTTTTTTTTTTTCTTTTAAATCCAGCTTAACATTTATAATAGATCGTTTGTACGTCACTTATATAACACTGTCCTTTCAGCTTAGTCCAAGGAAATGTTCCTCCCTGTATAATATACAATGATGTCAAATCTAACAAATAATAACAAATGAAAATAAATAACAAGTAATAGATACAGACAAATCAAAATTAAAACCATATTCAGAGTAATTCAAATTGGTTCTCAATTTATTTAATAATTTTGATGTACTCGTCTACCGAGTAAAGTGAGTTATCCAACAAAAGGTTCTTCAGTCTGCGTTTAAATGTCTCCTCGCATGTCGGCGGGAAGGTGCTCGTAGTATGTCGGCCCGATAACCCGTGCGTTTTTGGCGTGAAGTGCCGTGCGACGCGGTACTGTTCGAAGTTTTCCCGTGCTGCGAAGGCACTTACCCGTCACTTCCACTCGCTTGAACTGAGGCAGGTGCCTTTTTGTGTACATAATGACCTCGAAGAGATACTGGGAGTAATTTGTCATGATTCGGTGCTCGGTAAACAGAGTCTTGCAGGACTGCCTCTGATTGAGGCCAAGCATGTTCCGCAGAGCTCGTTTTTGCATGCGCATCACCCTCCCAGCATCAGTCGAGCGAGTTGCCACATAGGACTACGCCATACGTCATAAGCGAGTGGAAGTGGGAAAAGTATACTTGTCTCAGCGCATCACGGGAAACCAACGGCTTTAATTTGCGCAATGCAAATACTGCGCCGCCTAGTCTATTACACAGCGAGTCCACGTGCTGTTTCCAATTTAATGTGGGGTCTACCGTAAAGCCTAAGAATTTGCATTTATCGCTCATGGGTATCGGGCACTGGATACTTACGCTCGGAGCATACCTACTAGAGAACACCATTATGTTGGAATTGCTGACGTTCAATATCAATCCATTCGCCGAAAACTATCTCTTTAGTTGATCACACACAGTAGAGATTTTCTCAGCTAGAAGTTCGTATGTGCGTGCTTTAACTACCACTGTTGTGTCGTCGGCAAATAGAGTGATTTGACCCTCAGTAATGGCAGATGGTAAATCATTAATGTACGCGAGAAATAGGGTATTTCCCAGCGCTGATCCCTGTGGAATCCCGACCGTCACGCTGCCGCTTCCTGATCTCATCCGTTTACCGCCTAGTATTACCTCAACGGCTTGGGTTCGGTTGTCTAAGAAAGATTTCATGAGATCACTGGCACCTCCTAGCAGGCCGTAACGCTTTAGCTTTTTTATTAGCAAGTCGTGGTTTATGACGTCAAAAGCTTTCGACAGATCGCAAAATATGCCGGCTATTTTGTATTTGTCATCTAAGCCTGTCGTAATGCTGTTGATCACGTAAATCATTTATGTACGCGAGAAATAGGGTATTTCCTAGGGTTTTTAATGAGCTATTCACGCGAAATATTTACGTAGATTGCGATAGCTAATAACTCTAATAAGCCCGTATAATTTTCCGAGAAATCAAATCTGAATATTTCGATCTTCGACGTATTACCTCCATTGAAGCGAGATTATACACAGAATCATCCTATAAGTATTTTCCAATTCATATTCGCGTTACATATGGATGAATAAAAAAAGTATTTTTCACTTCATATATCAAAGTTATTGAGACATTCATTGGAAAGAGCTAATTTAATTTCTCCCAACGTACGTTGGCGTTAATAGAAATATACTCGGCTTTGAATTTATATTCCATGCTTTTTTGTTAGTAAGAAATCCAACATGGTATTTTGCTAATCTCATTTGTTTTTCATTATCTATTATAAGCATGTTGATATCGTATACGAACCCGTATGGTAGATTGAAATGATGAGCCTTTCGTGGAATAGTACGGTATTTGCTTTTAGTTAAAGTACCTAAACTGGAACAGTACGTATGTTGGAGCAAAAATATTATCTAGATAATTGACTCCTCTTTTCCTTTGTTACGGCATCATGTGCTCTTAATAAATTACAGCTTACCATTGGCTTGTTCCATTTGAGTAAGAATGCCTCTGCGATCGAGCTGTGCTCGGGTGATATTAGAGAAAATACAAAGAAAACTAAAAACTAAACCCCCTATGTTCCAAATTTCATCGAAATCGTTAGAGCCGTTTAATTTTGAGAACGTACCTAATTGCAAATGAAAATATACACTTATATATAAAAAAAATCTCGATTAATAGTATACGTTGATAGAGGGGAAGCGAGGAAGAGGAAGACCTGGAATTAACTAGATAGAGAAGCTCATAAAAAGAGTTGATGTTAGGTCGTATCGAGAAGTGAAAGAGGTTGCCTGGTATCGGAGTAGATGGAGGGCCTACTTTGAGCTACACCGACAAGAGCTTAGCTCTTAAATAAGCAGAAGAGAATCGTATAGGATTTTGTCTTGCTAATATTTATTTATTTCGTTTTAAAGTGTGAGGATGTTGTTGGCGAGCTCTCGGACTATGTCTTTAAGGTATCGGAGGGAACCATCATAATAGATTCTGACATTCTATTTTGCTTAATCGCGTTCCCGTCACATTACTGCCGTATTACTCTCAAATGGCGTACATCTATAGATTTTAAAGGGAGATACGTCGCTGTCATTTTGGACAACACATTAGCACTTCACCCGTCATCAGTTCAAGTATCAAAACGAATGTCGATCGTGCTTTCACTTGTGGTCTGAAATTTAAAACCATGCATTATAAAGACGTACAATCCGTCATGGTCCAATAGAACCGTTTTCAACTTTACTTTCACTTAATGAACCGACACTTATTTCACACTTTTCCCAAAAATTTCCATTTTTGAGCGTAACGAAACGGATTCACGCATCACGTTTTATTGGGTACGGTTTGGGACGCAAATTACTGTTGTATTTTGTATTGCATCAAGGCTTTTCCGTAACGAGTAATCTTCTTTCAACTTTGCGATCAGTTGATCGAAATTATTTGGTTATCATAGATGGCTGACACCATAACAGAAGGTACGGTTTCGGATGCAAATTACGGTTGTATTTTGTATTGGATCATAACTGAATTGATTAAGGCTTTACCGTAACGAGTAATCTTCTTTTAACTTTGCGATCAGTTGATCGAAATTATTTGGTTGTCAGATGGCTGACACCATAACAGAAGCTTCCGTGCTTTCTACCAGCGAGTTAGAATAATAATTTATTTATTTAGCAACCAAAACACGGAAAAAGAAAGAAAATACAATAAAAAGGTTACGCATCATAAATAATGTGCAAAATGGGAGCCTCACTCAGCATGTTGTCACGGGGGCCGTGACGCTGGTTTTCAGTGTAAGCCCCAAATATAAATAAAACTAAAAGTAAACAATCAATTTTATAGTTTTTAGGCAGTGTATGTCTAAAAATTAAAATTAGCAGAACAAAGTAAATAAATATTAGGGGACCATCTTTTACATAAATCAACCTAGTCCCATAGTCAGCTTAATTAGGCTTGTGTTATGGGTACTAGACGAAGATATATTTAATACACATAAATACTTAATTACATAGAAAACATCCAAGACTCAGTAAACAATTATTCATGGCCATCACATAAATATTTGCCCTTACGGTTGTCAAATAAGCCATAAGCATAGTAATTCACGATCCATTACGACTGTAAATGATGTAGCGGTAAAACTAACATGTCCGGCCACGGGGCTTGGCCGTATATCAACAACACAGATTGGTACTTGCAAGAAGTAGGTATTGTTTGGGAGTCAAGGTCCGCCTGCTACTCAGTCTTGAAAGTTGACGTAGATTTTTTGGTATTATAATCTAGTAAAATGAATAAGCAACTAGGATAGCAGAAGTTCTCAAGCCGCCTAAAGCCCTAATGCATCTCCACTAATACTGTCATAGACAACAACCAGAATCAACGGCATTTCATGTGCATTCAAGAACTGACCGCGACCTACGTTGGTTACCTCGCTTGTCGATACGGGGCTGTTGTAACGCGGTAATGCGCGTCATCTCCCCCGTCACGCCCAACGAAACTAGACCTCTACTCTACCCACGCTTAGTTACTATGAAAAGCGGCATATTTGTGGGTGAACGGTGAGTGAGGATAAACAGAATAGTGGGGCAGGTCCGCGAGCATCGTTGAGGCCATGATCGCTTCTTACGTCTAAGATATCGATCAATTGTTATCTTGATATCGTATATGCGTCTCGGCAGGTGGCCCGTTTACACTTGTCGCGGTTGATAAAAACACGAATTAACAATGAACGCGAATATTTGTCATGTTATCAAATTATGTGCGGTATTTTTATTCTCTCTGGATCGTGCGGAACAATTTCCCGCGACTCAAAAGGGTTATCGAGGCGAAAACTCGTTTCATTCTCAATCCGTTTAACAGGACTACAAAGATTCTGTTGTCGGCCGTCTTCTTGCCACGTCAACGACTAAGTAAAACAATTGACCATAAAATCCGACGTACGTGTCCCATACAAAAAGAGAAAGCCGGCTCCATTCTAATGTCCCGTTTCTTAGAACATTATGTCTTATTTAAGATACGACAGAAAAAATAGCTCACGGTTGGAATGAATTTAAGACGAAATGGGTCGTAAACGGCCAAAGACAAAAGTTGGTGCTACCGGGCAGAAATGTTTGGGTTGCTGCTTAAGTGCGCTAAGTTTATTGCGACATTGTTACACATCTGCACATTTTTCTCATTCAGGGAGTTTTGACAGCTAAACAATGGCTGCTTTGGCTCCCGTTTTGTAATGAGCGACAAAAACATCTGAACAATCGGCGGGACGCAAACGTAGTCTTAGAAAAAAAAATAGCATTTACTACGCTATTTATTACGCCTTAAAATGAGTGCCGACAATAGATTTTATATGGTGATATTACGGAACAAACTTTTTGTCTGATATAAACATGGGTCTTTTCTCTTCTTCACTACCTACAGCTAGTGTCTTTGTTATGAAGTTTTAGCGAAAAAAAAATTAAGTAGGTTCTAACTAGTCTTCTGAAACTCTGAAAACCTCATTATTATGAAAATGAAAAAAATGAAAAAAATGATTTATTGGGTAACACTAGGTCTATGTAACAGATAAGCAGGTTGGTATCTCTTTTTAAGTACCGGGGTACCTGTGTCAAGAGACACCGCACTTCACATGAAGGTAATTTTGAATATATAGCAAACGAGAGGTTTAAGCTTAAACTATACATGTAAGGAGGAGTGAACAGAAGCTACTTAATTAGGTTTGTTTTAATATTAACAGTGCTACTGCTTGTTCACTCCAGCCAAAAGAAACTAAAATTAAAGTAAGATAAAATAAAAGTAGGTGTGAGGGTGCATGAGCCAGTGTATACTTATGTGCGTAGGCGTGCGTAGGCGTGTGTGTGTGTGAGTGTGTGTGTGTGTGCGTGCGTGTGTGTGTATTTGTGTGTGTGTGTGTGTGTGTGTGTGTGTGTGTGTGTGTGTGTGTGTTTGTGTACCTGTATGTTAGTTGAATTAGACATAAGTCTAGGCAATACCTAACAATAAGTTTTCTACTTCAATGTAGCTTTTTGTTTTGATCCAGTTTATTATTTTAGTTTTGCATTCTTTATAGATGCAGGGGAAAATGCTTTTATATTTGTTGTATCTAATTTTTAAAACAGCTTCTTCAATTCTCAGTCACTTACACGAATAAACAAACAAACGAAATGCCATTAGTTACCTACCCTTTCAAGGATAGGTAGCGGTGTATTTAAGTAAGAAAAACGATGTGTACGACCGTACGTATTTAACCGTCTTTAAAATTAAGGCTTAAATAAATTTAATTTATTTAAGAAAGGAATTTTCATGAATTAGCATTTATCTGACTAAAAGACTTGAAAGATAGTGCCGCCGAATGCGACAAAAACGAATAGCTTAATCGAGAAGGATTATTTTTGTAAAACCATGCGTAATTATACTACTTAATTATAAATTCCATCCTTTACTATTATTTCATGTAAATGTCACAAAAAACCCCTTTTGTTTTATTTAGCGATTAATACACGTACTTGAACTAAATTTCGTTTTATAAAAAACGGGTGGCACAGGACCGGTCACTTTGGCACTCTTTGGGGGAGGCTATGTTTAGCAGTGGACATCTTTTGGCTGATATGATGATGATGGTGATATAAAAACGAATAAAATTGAAACTCAAGCAATTGCTAGGAACGATTGTATGCAAAAGAAGAAAAAAAGGCTGTTTTTATTTGAAACATTTTTTTATCCTTTAAGATGACATGAAACGTAAGCGTATTTACCTTTGAGAAATCTTTTATCGTCGATAAAGATTTTTATTTTTTATTTGCATGTAATCAGGTACAAAAACTGGCAGTGTTTAGAAACTGTCAATTTGGTAAAACACATCGAGACTTTTTTTAATCAACACTTACATATATTACTTTGTTTACACTGGCTTTATCAAAACATCACCTCATTAAATCGTGCAAATTTTACATGAAGCTCAGTGATAGAGAATCTAATAAAGCAAATGTAACAAAAGGCGGCCTTTATTGCGTTGTTTCCGATATAAATGCAGGATTTTTTTTTGTAATTAATTAATATAGTCAATTCTCCCATTGACTGGTCTAGATCGCGTTTTGCCCCTTTTTGGAACATACGGTCGGCATATTACTCGCAGAGGCAGTCGACCAAAACCGGCCGCACACATGGATATAATTGCGCATGTCACACACACAACAATACCACACATGGTGACGAAAACTATAGACGACAACTGTTATATATACTGTTTACGACATTTTTGAAATTACGGGTACACTACATAATTCCATCATTATTCCAAAATTCCGAACGCCATTTACCGCAAAATTTAGACGCAGATTATTTAACGAAATACATAAAAAGGTTAGGTTAGTATTATATCCTGAAAGATGAAAAAAATATCAGCGGAACATGGTTTTCGGAATTATGTAAGTAATTCGGAAAACATATGCTTTCGGACAAATGACTCTTCGGAGTTTTTGTGCGTTTTTGTACTCTGTTTTCATTTGTTTTCTACAAATGAAGCATGGTATTTTAATTTTAAAGTTTATTGCTGCGGCTTACCGTTGTGGACAAGACATCTGTCACTCTCGCACTCGCATACTTGTCAGAAGGTGACGGATGTATTATTCACAGCGTTAAGTAAAATGTCAACCATGCTACGCCCGCACGTTGAATATCTACGCCTTTATTCATAAAACTTAACAAACCTCTCTTAAACATGTTTTGTCCCTTTCTCACTTACGCAAATGTCAAAGTGACACATAAAGACAACCTAATTTAAACGACAATTTAGTGCACTCAGAGCTTTGCTACTGTTCACACAGCATAAAATGACCCCGACCGATATACCGAACGATTAAAATTAAGTAAGATTTTTATCAAAATTATTATAAATTGAGATAAAGCTTTTCAAAATTCATAATTTTTCGAACTTCGAGGTCATAAACAAGTCTGAAAAAAATCAGAACTACCGATTTGACGCAAGCTCTGGATGTATAAAGTTACTGGACTATAATATAAACGGTTAACAATATCCAGATATAGCCTAAATTAAATGCATAAGAAATGCCCCAATTTATCAAAGGTACCTACTAACAGAGAAGGCTATCTCTAATAGCTTAATTATCCCAAAGCCAAGCACCCAACTTAGGATATCGATAAAAGATTTGATTCAACAGTTAGCAGAGGTCCAAACAGTCGTAAAACAGAAAAAGTAAATGGGACGGCAGTTAGAAAGTACACAAGTTCCGAAACCTTGGGCCGAGATCCTGAATAAATTAGTTTTCGGAACGGTCGAGCCAATAAAAGTTTTAAACAAAAGAATCATAAAACGAAACTTCGGTAGCAAGCAACAGTTTTTCAATGAATTACAACAACTATTGCTTCAAACTAGCATTCAATAGGGAAACATGTGTTTGCCGTCCTCCCTCGGTGTATAGAAATGGTCGCGTAATGAGGTATTTTGGGGAGGAAAAGGAAAAAATAGACAATGGGCAAATTAAATTTTATTCGACAGCTACTGAATGGCGAGGGGTGTTCGCATAATTGTGGTCACACGGCAAATGTGTTCCTATGTTCTGGAAAATAAGACTCAACTTTGATTCGTATTTTTACACTTGATCGTGTAGTGTCGTGCGTACTACGCCAGTAAATGTATTTAAGGCCAGTAAAGGTTTTATACTCAACTAACTTCATTGAATTTCAAAATAGAAAAGTGCTACCACTTACGCGACAAGTCTGTGGTTAATCAGCCAAAAGCAGTCAACTGTTGTTGTATATAGTCAATGGTTCGCCAGCGTTTTTTTTTTTTTTTTATACAACGACGGTGGCCAACAAGCGTACGGCCCGCCTGATCGTAAGCGGACACCGCAGCCTATAGACGCATGCAACTCCAAAGGAGTAACATGGGCGTTGCATTTCATCTATATTATTATTGTAGTCTACTCGGACTATAGCTTGTCGAATGAAATGAGACACTTTATTGTTGGCTTGAAAAGAATAAGTCTATAAAAAGTGAACGGTAATAAGTTCGTTTCAAATAACGTTCCTTATCAGATGTTAAATAACTGGTAGCGAAAGCATATCGCATTCGCGTGGATAATATTATGAGCCATAACGACATAATTCAAGCTATTTCATTATATCCAATCCCTTAGCGGACGGAACCGATTGAGTGAATGGTATGAAAAGAGCAGAATGGATAGACGAGTTATTTCCGGAGTCTTAAGTAAGTGAATTGCGAAACCGTAAGTAGGGTTTGTCAATCGTGGAAACGAGCAGGTTCTTAGTTTGACTGGGTAGTTGTGTAGATCGCTTTTAGAAAAGAAAGAACATGAAAAGGCTCTTTTACCATAATTTATTGTGTTGCTGAACATTTTATTTTTATTTTTTTATGATGTATCAACAACGTTTTTCCAAGATTCAAGAACGTATTTTTTACGTATGTAAGTTGTCTTTAACATTTGCAAATGAATTTTCAGTCACTTGCCGGTATCCGACTGAGCTGAAAGTCATATTTTGACGACCTCTGTAGCCTGCCTGCCTACGAAACAGGAGGTCCCGGGTCCGAATCCCGTTAAGGGCATTTATTTATGTGATGAGCACGAATATTTTTTCCCGGGTCATGGATGTTTTCTATGTATTTAAGTATTTATTTATCTATATATGTATGTATATCGTCGTCTAGTACCCACAGTACAAGCTTTGCTTAGTTTGGGACGAGGTCGATGTGTGTAAGATTGTCCCAGAATATTTATTTGCTCATCACACAAATAAAATGCCCTTACCAGGATTCAAACCCAGGACCTCTTTCTTCGTAGGCAAGGTCACTACCAACTAGGCTAAAGCGGTCGTTGATGACAATGTAAAAAAAGCAAAGTAAATAAAAGCTTGTATTCAGAGCAATGACGCGTATTTGCAGTGTCTAAGAGGCAACCAGATGGCTCGCGGTATTTGAGCTCCCGCAGCAACACTTGTGGAACCGCCCTGTGCAACCCGAACTGAGGCAACTTGGACTGGGGCGGAAATATAATTTATTTTTTTAAAGATTTTTTTGTCGCGAGGCAGCCGATTAATACAGCGGTTGCCTGAAACAATGTACGCTGTGTGTATAATGAAATGCTGTTTCAATCTATGTAATACACTGACAATTTTTTTTCACCATGCTCCAATTTCCGCCCAAGACGGCTCAATTTTAGTGACACAGGGCGGTTCCACAACGCTTCGGGAGCTCAAATACCGCGACCCATCCGGTTGCCTCTCGGATACTTAAACTACGCGTCATTGCTTTAACACGTTCGCTGCGGCAACCCAAAACCCTGTCCTAAATTTCAGTGCGTTGTTGTCAAGTTATTGAAAAAAGAAAAATACGGGGTGGCTTTAACCCCGTGTCGCACTAGAGTTAAAGGAAACAGGGGGTTTATCGAACCCCGTAACGCACACGCCGTATTTGTGTCGATAGATTTGTTTGTTGATTTTTGTGTTTGATGTGAAAGAAAACGCTGTTGTCCACGTTAATCCCCTAGCCTGATCCCCCAGGGGAAAAAAACGGTTAGGTTGTTAGTTGAACTGCGACCCTACAGCGCGCGAGCCGAGCGAGCGAAGCGAGCGTGACGCGGTAGCGTCCGGCGAAGCGCCATAACCGAACATTATCATTTTTTCCTAGTTGAATATAAAATAATTGCCGCTAATTCCCCTGGGGGATCAGGCTAGGGGATTAACGTGGATAACGTGAAGAAAACAAACGATATTTTAATAGAAATATATTTTCAAACATATTTAATTTGATTGTGTAAATAAACACTAAAAATAAAATAAACTAAACTCTTGGTATTAGTATTAAGAGAAAAATCATTTTTTGAACAATATATTCCACTCCTCAGATTCACTGTTTGTAATTCTTGATACGTTTGCCCTGTACTGGGGCTAGTGACAACATTTTCGTAATTCTCGCTATTTTGTCGCTGAAAAATCTTGCGAAATAAAGGCGACGATGTTGACTGCCTGCGGGGTGATCTTGATGTTGACGTAGGTATTTCTTCATCGTTTTTGGAATACGACAATTCTAACATGCGTCGGGATCGCTTCATTGCACTTGAATTGGTTGCACTTAATTACTAATTACCGATAACAACGTATTGCACTAATGACTGCACTAGATGCACTAAGCGTAAGCACCCCGAACGGGATAGTGAATCACGATACGGGTTCTTTGGACCCCGTACCGCACTAGAAGGTAATTTTTGCTTTGTGGTCGGTACGGGGCTCATAAGACCCCGTTCATTTTTTAAATGCCATCTGATTAGATTTTAAAACCGAATTATAAAGATATATTTGTGTCTATTGTAGGCGCAAAAATACCGAAGTTACAGGTTCCGCACCAGCGGGTAGACGGTAGTTTTCTGCCCCGCACTGAATGACGGCAGCGTACGGGGTTCAAAAGCCCCCGTAACGCAGTGAACGTGTAGCCAGTAACCAGTGTAGGTACTTATTGTAATAGAGAATGACATTTAAAGTTACTGCTGATTCTAGGCGCGATCTCGATCCATTTAGACATTACAAATTTCCCCAGCAGTACTTACGTTATCATTATCACCTTGATTCATAGCAACTAATAAAATTTTATGATCGAAAGTCAGACTGTCTCCTTCAATAACCGTAGCTGATAGTACTATGGCCATTGAAATTACTCCAATATCTTTTAGGGCCAAAGTGTTAGAATATTAGGCAAGATCGCCATTAAGGTGACTAATCTTTGCTCACGTCTTTGAGTTGAAATATACATGTATATCACTAATCATCATCATATCAGCAGAAAGACGTCCACCGCTGGACATAGGCCTCCCCCAAAGAGTGCTAAATTGACCGCCTCCAGCGGAATCCCGCGACCTTTACCAGGTCAGCAGTCTACCCACGCTGCGTCTTTCGTTACGTGGTCGCTACTCGAGAACCTCTCCGCCCCAAAGGCCATCGGTTCTACGGGCAATGTGCCCCGTCCACTGCCACTTAAGTTTAGCGCTTCCGAGGGCTATATCAGTTACATTAGTTCTGCTGCGGATAGCCTCATTTCTGATGCGATCACGCAGATAAATTCCCAGCATAGCCCTCTCCATTGCTCTTTGGGTGGCTTTGAGCTTTTAAGAATATCACTCGACATGTTTCAAATCGTTCCGCGATTCTTTATTATGTTCGCGGTTGCCTCTCGTGGATGGTTCTTTAATATTATTCGAAGTCCTTTTAACATAGACAGCGCGGAAGCGAGGCGGTACGAATGCAGTACCGAATGCGTACCGCCCGCTTTCGCGCAATGAAACGCTGCTGCGCCAATGTAACAAGTAACGTGATAGGAATCGTAAGCGACATTAGTAAGTTCTCGATAAAGTCCGAATTCCGCACATCGGAATTCCAACCCGCCAAATGCCGGAAGTGGCTCAAAGCTTTTTGTTGGTTATATTTCGGTCGTTATTTTGTTGGACAGGCAGATATCATATACACACATCGTTGGACGCCCGCCAGCCAGATGGACAGATGACTTGAGGAGGGTAGCTGATAGTGACTGGACGGCGAAAACAGGAGAGCGGTTCTTGTACCTTGGCGGAGGCCAAGGGCCAGCAGTGGACTGCAATAGACTGATGTATATGTACCTATACAGAGTGTACCAAAAATGGGGTGTGAACCGATCAAGGACATAACAGGTATCGTGTTCCGATAAGAAAAAACTAAAGGAAAATTACCGCGATTTTTATAAATTTGTATGGAGCGTTGGCCGACTGGGGCGACCTGCTCCATACAAATCGCGTCAAAAAAAATATTTAAGTTTTTTCTTATCAAAACACGATATCTACCTGTTATGCCCTTAATCGGTTCACACCCCGTTTTTAGTACACTCTGTATATATAGAGTGATAGGTCAGATGGCAGTCGCTTTCGTATTACTAGTGTCTCCGGGCACCTTTGGGGCACAGCCGGGGAAGAAAAAACAATGACTCTGAAATCTTGTATTTAAAATGGGATTTTATAGAAACTTACTAAGAACTACGACAACAAATTAGGCCTCTCGTTTATTTAAGATCCGACCGTGTAAGTTATCTACTTTGGCCGACCGTCTAAATTCAACACCTATTTGGATGCCAGCATTAAATTACTCCACAACTACACAGTATAGTGTGAACGCAGTAGGGATTTTAGAGAAAACTACTGTTAGCTTTACTTTTGAGGAATCTAGAGTAGTTTTAGTGTAGTATCTAAGAAATCAGCAAAAGTAAGATAAGGTTTATTTAAGCATGCCTTCTAGTCGTTTCCGAGGATGTGGTACAGGAGCTGGCTTCCTCTTGAAGGCAATGTCCAAGCAATATTTTTTTTGATAAGAAATAAATACCATGTTTGGTACCTTGCCCAAATAGTAAATGGTTATGGTTATACTAATATGTATATAATAGCATTCTCACTTCTATATAATCAGATTAAGCAAATCAATCATACTGTACTCACATTATGTTAATAGCCAAGACGATAAGGGAACAGAGCATCCAGGCTGGAAATTTGCAAGTGTAATTTATTTGCATTAAAATCAAGATGTTTTATATCTGTAGATAGTGAATATCATTAGCAACTGTTAATACCATCATGTCTAATTAGAAACTAAAACATTTTTTATCAACAATGTTTTTCCATCGCTATATTTTTGTTACCTGCGCGCATTCTAAGCATTGGGTAGCCATGCAGACCCTGGGCTTCAATGATTAGCTGTGGATGTAACCGGAAAACGTTATTTTCTTTGGCCCAATTTATCTCTCCTGTAATTCATATACTAAAACAGGTCAGTCAGAGAAGAATGACAACGCATGTTATTAATTGTAACACCTCACAATCACTGCTATGCTCAGAGTAAACCGACTGAGAATAACCTACTGCCTGCGCTCTATACTGCGCCATGGCTGGATTTTTGAAGCGTAATGAGTTTTAAAAGTTATTAAGGCAAATTACCTCTCTGAACGGCCGGCCGCGATCAATAAAGACGGTAATGCAGTAATACGTTACATTGATGGGCCGGTAGGCGTCGAGCTTCTGCTACGAAATAATATCAGCTCCCGTGTTGCCCATTAGTTTATGATTTATAGAAGGGTTTGAGAATCAGGACCTAGAAGGAATTTACGCTAGAATATTGTGAGAATATTTAAAGTGAGCACCGATTATCGACATTGCACGAGCAATCTTTAGTGATTTGAAGGCACTTTATTTTTTAGCCGAAGTCATACATCGCTATGGACTCCCGTAAGGTACGTAAACTCAAAAAGATCATGTTTAGTTAAAGATACTGTGATTTTCTGTTGTAAGTATTATAACACTAATTAATTGTTGTAATACGATGCTATAAAATTTAGATCAATGATCGTGTAAATCGAATAAAATATAAGTTAATAATGTAAATTAAATATATCGTTGTCTAGTACCCATAACACAAGCCTTATTGAGCTTACTATGGGACTAGGTTGATTTGTGTAAGATTTTCCACTAATATTTATATTTAATATTTATATTTAATATTTATATTTAATATTTATATTTAATATTTATATTTATTATCGCGACGTCTACAGACGTTGTGCACGTGAACGAGTGTAGATACGAGAGCATAATTGAAATTGAAATAATTTGTCAATTTACCGCACCAATAATTATCTTTTCAATAATTTCCTACAGCCCTAACATGTCTGGAGCAAGCCCTGCTTCCAAATTGAATGTGTTATTACAGGGGTGTTATTCAGAACGTGGTACCTCACGGGAACCAACGCACGGTTAGAGCTCCGATTATGATTTGTTATTACAAAACCCGACATCAAGATTCAATAGATTAGATTAGATTAGATAATTTTTTCCATGATAAAAATTACAATTACAAACACGCGTAAGTACGTACATGAAAAAAAAATAGGAATTTAGATCACGATCGTCAAATAAAAGTAAACCCAAAAAAGATTTATCTTTTTATTCACACACAACTATTTTCACAAGCATTGAACCTAATAAGACAATACAGTGTACATATTTATTATCATATGACCTGGTAAAGGTCGCGAGAGTCGGCTGGATGCGGGTGGCGCAGGACCGGTCATTGTGGCACTCTTTGGGGGAGGCCTATGTCCAGCAGTGGACGTCTTTCGGATGATATGATGATTTATTATCATAACATTATTTACATAGTACTATCATAATAAATTACGAGCAATGCTGCCTTTGTGAATTCATTCAGAGAACACGAAAACTTATAAATATTAGGTTAAACAAATAACAAATCAAAATAATATCAAGAGAATGTCAACAAATGTAATTTGTTTTGCAAGTAAGCAGCAATGGCACTTTATGAACGTGTGAACGTAGCAAAACGAAGCTCTCCGTATCAACTTGCACCAAAATTCTTTCGGATGTGCGGATATCCAGTTTTTTTTTTTTTTGTGATTAAGTCCCTGTTTGGCCAGCAATGCGGCCATTGACAGATTGGGTTTGGGATGGGCCTCTCCGGGGGCCTTATGGGCCTCCCGGAGGGAAGCGGATATCCAGATTTCTTCTTTCTGTCCTCTTTTATAGGTCGCATTTCTCAACCGATTCTCGTGAAATTTTGTGAGCAAGTTAAATATAAAAAAAAAAAAAATATATATTAAATCAGCCTTTACAGTGTACCAAAAATGGGGTGTGAACCGATCAAGGGCATAACATCGTGTTCTGATAAGAAAAAACTAAAATAAATTCCTTTTGGTGCGATTTTTTGTTACATTTGTGTGGAGCAGGTCGACCCAATCGGCCAACGCTCCATACAAATGTAAAAAATAATCGCGTAAAATAAATATTTCGTTTTTTATTATTCTGATAATAACCTAACAATACCTGTCCTGCCCTTGATCGGTTCACACCCCATTTTTGGTGCACCCTGTATACGTCCCACTGTTGGGCACAGGTCTCAAATATATATCATCATTCTCCTAGCGTTGTTCCCGGTTATGCCCCTAAAGGAGCTCGGGGTCCGCTTTGACACCTAATCCCAAGATTTGGCATAGGCGCTAGTTTTACGAAAGCGACTGCCATCTGACCTTCCATTCCAGAGGGAAAACTAGACCTTATTAGGATTAGATCGGTTTCCTCACGATGTTTTCCTTCACCGAAAAGCTAACGGTAAATATTCCGTACATAAGTTCCGAAAAACTCATTGGTACGAGCCGGGATTCGAACACACGACCGCCGCTTGACAGCCGCATGCCTGAACCACTAGGCTACCGTAGCTATTTAGGCCTCAAATATATATAGATCTTTTTTATAGATTTCATAATAAAAACAAATAAAAATGTGAACAAGCGACAAGCCTGCGAGTTCTCTGAGTTCTGCAGGTCGATCACTTAACGCATTGTACGCGCGTCAGGTAGATCTAAATGCCACTTTTTATATGGAAAAGCTACAGTTAAATTGTCCAAACGCGCGTTCGAAACGTGACGTGATTACCCCTCTGTTCTACAGCTCTACAGCCACTAGTACTACTACGGGTAAGTTGGTGAGGTGAGGCATGAAATGAGTGAATAGCATAGTACTCTCGTGTCTTTATAGATCGTATGATCTACCGAGCTACGCAAAAAGGCCTTATCATCATATATGCCCTAGAGACATACGCCATTTTTAGAACAGCCTTTTGTCATGCTGCCGGATGCCTCTTGGCTAAAACGGTGTAGTTGATAATGAAAACTCGTATCAATATGGCCTTTTGGAACCGGGGGAGGGTTGTGGAGCGTCTGTCGTTTAAATCAGCCTCATTTTGCTCGATACCTGTCTAACGAGACGATGCTAATATGCCGAGCACTGTGTAACGACGAAATTGCGACGTGAAATACACTACATATCACTATAACTTTCACTTCTCTCACATAATATTTACTAAACGGGACTTAATCGCGTATAATTAACTTTTTATATAACTCACTGAGGTCTCCCCGCGTTGCGGGTAGTTCTAAAAACCCGCGCAGCAAGATGTTGATACCGGCTCAAGCCAGTTGTCCCGTGAACATGGCTGTTGCGACACTTCCGAAACGTCGGGAGACCTCAGTGAGGCAATTAAATAAGTTAATAATACGCGATTAAGTCCCGTTTAGTAAAAATGGTATATCACTATATGACAATGTATATGGCATAAGCAACGAAATTCTAAGACATAGCAAGGAAATCCTGATACCAGTCTTCACAGATATCTTCAATGACATAATAATCACCGAAACCATTCCCCAACAATGGACTGAGTCCAACATTATCCTATTGTATTAGAAAGGAGATAAATACGACATTGGTAATTATCGCCCTATCAGCCTTATGTCCAACGTATATAAAATTTTCGCCAAGATCATTTTAAACAGGCTGGAAAAAAACCTAGATGAACACCAACCGATCGAGCAAGCAGGATTCCGCAAAAACTATTCGGTTATCGACCTTATCCACGTGGTTCGTCAAATTTTAGAGAAATATAACGAGTACCAGCTTACATATTATATCGCATTTATTGACTATAGTAAAGCATTTAATTCTCTACTACATGTAAGAATATGGGAAGCACTACTAGAACAAGGCATTGAATAAAAATACATCAGACTATTAAGAACAGATACAGATAGAGATACAGGCACAGCACAGCAAGAATTCAACTCAAAAAGAAAAGCGCTGATTTCAAAGAAAAATGCGTTAGACAAGGAGATCCCCTATCCCCGAAACTATTTTCCGAAGTTCTGGAATCAATATTCAGAAGACTTAATTGGGAACATCTAGGAATTAAAGTAGACAGCGTGTTTTTGTCCCATCTGAGATTTACAGACGATATAGTGCTACTTGCAAAAACACCGGAAGACTTAAACACCATGATAAAAGACCTTGCGACAGAAAGTGAGAGAGTTGGGCTGACACTGAATCCGGAGAAAACTAGATTGATGACGAATGGAAACCAACATACCATAGAAGTAGGGAACACAATAATCGACTATACTGACGAGTACATCTATCTGGGACAACTTATTACCCAAAAAGAACCTATGCGAAAAGAATTGGAGAGAAGAATTGCAAATAGCTGGAAGAGATACTGGAGCTTGAGAGAAGCCATGAAAGACAAAAAGTAAATTGTTCAACACCTGCATATTACCCGTTCTTGAGTACGGCTGTCAATCATGGGCTTTAAACCAAGAGATTTTGAACAAACTAGCAACTTGCCAATATGCAATGGAAAGGAGCATGCTAAATGTCAAAAAGTCGGACAGAATCAAAACCTGGGCATTAGAAACAAAACAAAAACTACAGACCTAACAATAAAAATCAAAAGACTTAAATGGAGATGGGCTGGCCACGTAATAAGAGGACACGACAAATGGAACAAAAGAGTGACACGGTGGTACCCCAGAGAAGGCAAAAGGAAGAGAGGCAGACCGCATAAAAGGTGGGATGACGACATCAGACAAGTGGCAGGAGTCATGTGGAACAGAGTAGCACAAGAAAGGAAAGAATGGAAAAGGTTGGAGGAGGCCTTTGCCGACTGGCAAACAGATCTTGGAAAGATAACGAAACAACAGATATTAGTATAAATAGTTTATAAGTCCAGTATTAATTTTTATAAGTTTAAATTATTGTAAAGAGATCTGAATAAAAGGCTATATTATTATTATTATATCACTATATGACTATTAAATGAAATAGGTATTAAAATTAAACATACAGGTATACTTTTTAATTTGTATGTCAATCAACTCATCGAGGAGCTGAGCAATACCTATGCAGGATGTCACATTGACGGAGTCGCCGTCAACAATTTTAGTTATGCTGACGACATGGTGCTGCTCGGCCCTTCGATCGACGCAATGAGGAGGTTGACAAAAATATGCGAGTCGTATGCTGCTGCCCATGGACTCAGGTACAACGTGAAGAAGAGCGAAGTGATGATTTTTAAAGCTGGCAGGAAAACTTATCCGACTGTACCGTTAGTGACACTCTACGATGTCCCTTTAAACTTTGTCACTAAGTTCAAGTACCTGGGTCACTGGGTAACAGACGACCTAAGTGATAACTTAGACATTGAGCGGGAGCGTAGGTCGTTGGCTGTCCGATGCAACATGTTGGCCCGCAGGTTCGCGAGATGTACTGTACAAGTGAAGACTACACTTTTCAAAGCGTACTGTCAGTCATTCTATACATGCAGCCTGTGGACCAACTTTACGCAGAAAGCATACAACGGCCTACGTGTTCAATATAATAACGCGTTCCGGGTGTTGATGGGGTTGCCGCGATTTTGTAGTGCCTCTGGTATGTTTGCGGCGGCACAAACGGACAGCTTTGCGGCGATAATGCGCAAGAGGTGCGCCTCACTGATGCGTCGCCTGCGCGGCAGCCCCAACAGCATTCTGAGCGTGTTTTCGGAGCGCGAAAATGGTCCCATGCTCACCCGCTGGCAGAGACTGCATGCAGTCATTTTTAATTAAATCTGTATGACATACTAACACTAGTAATAAGATTTTATTTTTTTTACTAACCATGTATGGACCTTAGTCTGAAATAAATGATTTTTATTTTTATTTTATTTATTTATTTATTTATACTTGAATTTTAATGGAGGCGCGCTGTAAAAAATCTATCATGATTTGACTGACAGCTAACAGGCACGGCACCGAACCCTCACCACCAAATGCGGAAGTAGCCTTAAACATTTAAAACTATAATACTTGCTATACAAACTAAAGAATTGAAATTTTCTGTTAGGTATCTGACGATCGTGTCATCATCACGAATTTAAGAGTTGTCTTAGAATAGAATAGAATTACATTTATTCATGACAACAACACATACATGCACATAAATCAAAATACAAAATAGAAGACAACATTGCCACGAAACGGTTCCATCTCAGCGTTGTGCTGGCCTGGTAGCCAGCGCTGATCTTCTGATGGAACCATCCGGTGATTCCACGGCGTAACACACATTTTACACTCGCACAAAATAATAATAATATAAAAGTAGTAAGGTCAGGGTGGCCAAATCCGTCAGCGGGGCATTTCCGTCAAACGGCTTTTGTGGCTATTCAAACAACAGTACACGCTTACTGACTCGATCGGTAAAACAGAGAGAAAATTTTATACCCGCAGTCAAAAACAGATGGCGCTGTCTAGCCAGTGAACGGGAAAACCCCGCTTTCAAAGTTCAGTTGCGCTCTGAACTCGAATGCGAGTGTAGTGTGCTGCTGTGTTTCGTGACGGTGCGATGAAAAAATGTACGTTTAGGGCTTAGTAAATGTGTTTATTATATAGTTCGATATGCATGTTTGACGGTAGTTTTATTAATTTTCAATTATAATCTGTTGGTGAGAAACTATGGGTGGTTAAATATTGCTACTAACGAAATGATCGAGTAGACAAATCCGTCAATTGTGAAACGGGCAAAACCGTCATGCGCCGGAATTTCCCCATTTCATATATTGCCAACCTTTTTAATTTGACTTACTTAAATAATAACTATGATTATTATCCAATAATTAATTATCAACGATTCTTAGGTTAATTTGCAGAGGATCAAGTTTATTTTTATATTTTGCTTGATTTTTTTATTTGTTTATCAACTCGGCGGACTGAGATTAGTCCCGATTGAAAATCAGTAGGTACTAAAATTGTTGTATGTAAAGGCATTGCACACCAGATGTATTAGACGTGCGCTTCCTACTGCATTTGAAGGTATACATTTCCGTGGGACAGGACTTACCGCTTGTGTGACGTGAGCACGCGTGCGTCTCGCAAGCAGTGTGACTTGTATTGGCAGGGAATACTTAAGATAGCTACGTTTACATTTTAATGCCTGTCTACGTATACCCATCTGGTGTGTAAGTATACGTCTAAGTGTGTGTTAATTAGTCCATATCATTATACGATTTCAATATTAAAATTGTAAGCACGGTTGCAAAGTTACATAATTAATTTTGATCGATAAAGGCAAAATAGCAGTATGATGGTAATCACGTTCTTCGATTGTTGACCATTTGGGATCTTAGCTAAATTGGTCGTTCAATACTTACGCTATGAAATGACCAATTTACTTATTAAATATTATTAACTTAATAACAATGAGTTGGCCACTGTACTTCGGATCTTAATAACAGTGGCGCCGTCTGGTGAACACAAAAACAGTAGCTATTACAGTAAGTAGTTATTATTTTAAGAACATGATGTCAGTTGACGGATTTTCCCTAGGGTTTGGGAATTTGTTTTAAAAGGTTTACTACTCCTGCTTATAAAAATAGGCCGGAATTGCCCCAAAAAAAAATATTTGGCGATAACATCTAAAATAAACCTTAAATTGAGTTCGCTAAAGTTTAGTTTCGATTAAGAGTTCAGCGGTATTTGTTCACTTGACGTATATGTTTGTAATACGTCACGATACAAGAAAAATCGTTAGTTGACGGAATAGCCCCAAACCGTCGGGAAAATCCGTCAACTGACATGTTTTAAAAAGAAAAACATATTTAATTAACCAGCAGTACTAGCAATTTAATATGAGTACATTTGTATAGTTAAATAAATGCCCAATCTATTACAGTGATCAGGTTTATTAAAAAGTAAATATCCTCTTAGTTATGACCAGCCAAAGTGAACTTATCAAAAAGTATGACGGAAATGCCCTCATTGACCTTATAAAAGAATAGTAATATAAAACAAAAACAATACTGTAAAGACAAACACAGCTACGTCCTAGCCATCACCACCAGCTATATCCTATATTTTGTCGTATAACTGCGTCGTGGTCTTCTCCTGCCTCTCCTTCCTTATTTCCTTCCATGATGGTTTTAAAGAAGTTGTCGTGCCGTATCAAATCACCAATCAAGATCGTATAATGACCAAGAAATGCCAAGAGAACTGCTCAGTAATTAATTATTTCTACGCACCAAACAAACGATTATTACAACTACAGCCGACAGTCAAACTCATATTGAAATATCCCGCACAGTTAAGAAATACGTTACTCAGCGTTTCAATATTGTTACAGACATTTAATTCACGTGGGATCATTTATTATGCCTACATGCAACAGGAAACGAAGATAAAAGCACCACATAGAAAAAAAAACAAAAAAAAACTCTTTATCGATCATCGTTTAGGCAGCGCCACGGTCGAAATGGTTATTTAATGTGAAAAAATTATACAACTCTTTTTATTCTAAGGTTCTGGTTATGACTGACTTAATTACCGGTTTACTATGATTTATGGTATAAGTTGGGAATAATTTTAAGTCCGACCAATGACGTATGACTGCTCTCTCTGGTGAACAGGTTGGGTTGCCGCCGGCGTTACGTTGGAGCCTCGGAGAGACTGGCGAGCGGCAGAGTGGTACTTTGTTTTGACCTATGACTAACAAGGTTGTTGATGATAATAGAAGTAAAATTATTCTTACATTACCAGGAAACAAAAGTCATGAAAATATTAGGCGTCTACTTATAATTGGTTCTTTTTAAGGAAATATATAAAAATATAAATGAATTACGCTGTTCGACACTTGTTCCTATTTGGACAAGAGGTAGACTATAAATTTCGACATTTCTTAAAAAGTTGCTGATTTGACTACGACATACTCGGGGACTGTCAGAAAAAAGAGCCAGATAGGTTATAAGCGCTACAAAAGTGGCACACTTAAACTGAGTCAATTCCACCAACTTGCCTCAGTTTCGCGTCGTCAATGGAAACGTATAAACGTGTCTCAGGTGTCAGATTTGGTGTCCATTTTTAAAACACGGAATTTCGTATAGACGCTACCTCTTTTTTATATTACATCATTGCTGCTAACTATTGTTTTGATTATGCATCCTCCAAGAATATAGTAGCGTAACCAGAAAGATTACGAATATATTTATTAACTTAGGTACGTACGGTGTCATAATAATTTAAATCGCCCTGCTCTTTCCGAAATTTTCTTCCGGCGTCTGTATTTCCGGAATCATACTTCTACAACCTACGAGTAGATGTCTTCAAAGTAAGAGTGAAAATTTCCTTTGTGAGTGTCATCCGTTTTAGTCCATGTATTACTTTTCCGTCATATTAGACGTCATAACAAACAAATATTTGCGAAAAACCGCATTTAAGTGGGTCAATGAAGACATCCAATTCGAAAGTGATCACGGTCTATTTTTTGACTAACTGATCTACCTCACTTTTCTTTGCCGCAGCGCATGCAGCCTTCTTTCAACTGCGCCCGCGCGCCCCTGTTATAAATAATACTATAATGACAAGGAATTACCGTGTTCGCTGCCACACTACATGCTAGGCATTCCCGTTCTTATACTGGTTCATTATCCAAGGCCTGAACCTACTTACTGCGTTATAATTCAGTGGGATTAAACTTGGCTGTTTGTGTTGCCGTTGCTTGAATATTATAAATGCTTGCATGTTGAATATCTTGGAATATCTGGGATTATGCAAGTTCTAGTAAAAAAAATGTAGTTTGGTGATGTTCACGAGTTTCCTATGCCCATCATAAGGAAGTTCATTATACACAATGGAAAAAGATTTTAACGGCTATTAATTGATGGGCAACCCGGAACAAAAAAAGGTATGAAAGAGTTTAGAGTTTGGAACTACGGGCTTGCCTCAAAAGAAATAAATTTTAGGGAAGCCAGTAGTAATCCGCTTCTATGGGCGCTCCGCCACTGATAAGCATGCAGTACAAACAGAAAAGAGAAAAATGAAGCAAAGATTAATCGTGTTTCATGAAAAGGGATCAAACTCCAGACAGACTGCTCTTCATTGGTGACATCTAACCGCTTACCGTAAAACGGGGTGAACTGACATTCAAACCTCGATAACATTTTATTTTTACATATGAAAACTGAATGTTGTATATAATAAGTGTTCCGGACGTTTGTATTTTGTTTTTTTTTTATGATTTTGGGTAGTTCCATTTTATAGCTTTAACGATAAACACGAAATCCCACCTCACCTCGTAGTCCCTCGTAGTTGGGGTGAGATGGATTTTCATACAAAAGTGATTTTGGAAGGTTGTTGGATCGATATTTTTATTATGAATATTACTATAGCTACATTTTAAATTGGAATACATTATTTAGGTTTTATTAGCCTTAAAAATCCCATCTCACCCGCCTTTCATCCCTTCTCTCCCCATTCATAACCCAACTCTCCTCGCGATCTCTACTCAACCCATTTTACGGTATAGAACACTTGATCTATTAGAAAAGTAAATCTAAAGAAAACACGAGTTAATGCATGGAACAGCTGATTTATTCTTTGAGATTTAATAGTGGTTAGTCTTAAGGGAATACAATTTCAGATCAACCATCTTCTTTACTTTTAGTTATTCCTGATCATGAATGAAAGAGAATGTGAAGTAAGCAGTCAAATGTGGACATGACTTCATCTACCTAGTGAAGTCGTGGATTATAACTTCCATTGCATAGTCTTCATTCAAAAACCTCACACACAATTTGTCAATAACGACGTATGTCGATATACTGCGTTGAGTATTCCAAGCCTTTACCCTACTAAGGTCTTACAATTTTATTTAGAGATCCAACACAATCTCTGATTGTGCGCTAAGCTCAGATTTCAAGACGCAGAAGCTCACATTACCACACAAGTGGTATTTATTGGCGCAACAAACCGCTCTATATAGACCTTATTCGTATGTGTTTAAGGAGTAATATGCTAATGGTATTGTTGTTTACTGTACGACGTTGAACAATGTCCGTATAGCAGCACGCGTCGTTAATTACATACAAACATGACGCGGTTCGTTATGACGACATTAGTGGTCGGGAGGTGGTCGAAATTGTAAGTCATTCCAGAAGTTAGGCTTAATTTCACACAGTTTTTAAGGAATTGAACCGTGTGAATACAAAGTTCAATTCCTGTCTGTTTAGTAAGGCCATGCCATAAATTTGATGCTTCACTGGCGTCACCGGTGATGCAAATGGCAACCAAATTAAAATCCAAATGCAAACGTTCCGACGTCCTTTCTCATCTTCTCTCATCACCTCACGACTTCGTTTTTGCAGGCCTTATCTCAAAATGTCTCTGAATGTCATAATAATCTGTCCCTTGTCATATGCATTACTTTACTGTCAAAATAGGCAAATCACGTACTAGTTATAGTCTGCTTGAGTTATATTCTTCATGTCAAACGTTATTTTTCTTTTTTGATGTATTGTGTCCCTTTTCTGTACAAAAGCCTTCCCCTTTTTTGGCTACTCGTCTTTGTCCTGTGCTAGTCTTGGCCAACCCGTACAAAATGCATCTAGGACTATGATAAAATTAAGTACTTTATTTTAAATGTCCACCTCCCAGTCAAAGTTCGTCGTCGGCGCTTCTGTTCTGCAGAAAGGCCCATTGTCCAACAGAACACACGCTTATGCGCTATACCCCGAACATCACTACAATTTGCTTTGTACAAAGGACTTACTTTTATGTGCTTTACATAGTCACTTAAGGCTTTTTAGCTGAGGCTAATAAATACTTATTATATCTGTAAATGTACAAACATTTGTCGGCAATGTGGTTCGTTATAAAGATGGTTTCGTGAGGATTTACTGTCTACACCATTGTCTTGTTTTGGCCATGAATTAAACATTGTAAATCCAGCAAGTGCCTAAGTAATTAAGAGTCCAGCTGTATTTATGAACGCCGCTAAAATATGCTTTCAATAATTGTAAGATCGTCGTGTCTTTAAAAATAGACACTTATCATTACATTATCATCATTTGCTTGCTCTATTCTGTTTAACTTGGAGTCAATACATTACATTTTTTTCTTAAATACCAAATCCTCTCTATCTCTATCTCCTCTCCTTCGGCAGTCGGGTAAAAAGAGGTAGATAAGATGTCTATACGAAATTCGGTGTTTAAAAATGGCCACCAAATCAGACTAAGACAAAGCTGAGGCTAAAAACATCGTGAGGAAACCGGTCTTATCCCAATAAGGTCTAGTTTTCCCTCTGGATTGGAAGGTCGGATGGCAGTCGCTTTCGTAAAACTAGTGCCTATCCCAAATCTTGGGATTAGGTGTCAAAGCGGACCAAAGGCTTCTTTAGGCACTTGTCCCACCGCCGGCGAGTAGCGAGTACTCTCATAGTAATTCTTACTCGATTTTACTCGCGCGAGTAAGAATTAGTATGAGAGTACTCGCTACTCGCCGGCGGTGGGACAAGTGCCTTAGGGCACAACCGTGAATAACGCTAGGAGGATGATGAAGAAAATAGTTGGATAACATATGGCATACCGCAGAATGTTACAAGACATGTGAAATCATCATCATCATCATCATATCAACCGAAAGACGTCCACTGCTGGACATAGGCCTCCTCCACGCACAGAGTTCAACAATGACCGGTCCGCGCCACCCGCATCCACCGGACTCCCGCGACCGTTACCAGGTCATCAGCCCACGCAAAAATCAGTCCACCCAAAAAACCCACGCTGCGCCTACCGTTACGTGTTTGCCACTCGAGAACCTTACCGTCCCAACGGACATCGGTTCTACGTGCAATGTGGCGCCCACTGCCACTAAAGTCTAGCGATTCGGAGGGCTATATCGATTAATATAAATAAACAAAAAATTAATCATCATCATCATCATCATATCAGCCGAAAGACGTCCACTGCTGGGCATAAGCCTCCCCCAAAGAGTGCCAAAGTGACCGGTCCCGCGCCACCTGCATCCAGCGAACTCCCGCAACCTTTACCAGATCATCAGTCCACCTAGGGGGGGGCCTACCCACGCCGCGCCTTCCGGTACGTGGTCGCCACTTGAGAACCTTTCCGCCCCAACGGCCATCGGTTCTACGTGCTATGTGCCCTGCACACTGCCACTTAAGTTTAGCAATTCGGAGGGCTATATCGGTTACCTTGGTTTTGCTGCGCTAAAAACTAACGTATAAACAAATATATATAAAACTGTTCCGTCACAGACGCTAGCAAAACAGTAACTTATAATTAGGCGTCAACCAGTAATGCCCTCAATGTTCGTGGCGCTAGTTATTGACGCAATCTAGCCTCGAACGATGCCAATAAGCCTCATTTAATGCGACGTAATGACAGCAGCTTAATTATATAGTTATTGGGCACTATCAAAGGTATTATTACTATTAGGGATAGGTAACGATGTTACTACATGCTTGCTGCCAATATCACAGTAATTTTGGAATAGCAATATTAATTGCAAGGCTTTTTTGGCAAAGGCAAAGGCAGTGTTTTATTTGTTAAACATAGGTGAAGGCTGCATAGAAACAGAGATGTTAATTTTTTTATGTTGCACTATGTTTTGCCTATTGGAGTACATTGGCTTAAATATCTACTCTTGAATTACATTACAACACTTGATTTGATTATTAATAAAGCATTGCAAATTATATTTTGATGTAAGTATACATTTAGAATATAATGTCAAAAATAAGATAATTAAATTAAAAAATAACAATACGTACAATTGAATTCATCATTTAAATAATCTTAAATAGAGTAAAAGTACTTAGTTATGAGTAAAGTTAACATTTTATGCCTTAGGAGTGACATTGGTAACAATTTAAATGTTGTTGGTAATTTATTATAAATCCTTATCGCTAGAGAATATACACTCTTCCGCATTAAAGCGTTGTTTGCTGGAGCTGTGCATAAATCCTCCCTATATCTTTGCCACAAACGGTTGCTGGTAAAGCTAGTTTTTTTAAATAGCAGTGGATTATTTTTGACAAACATCACTACTTCGAAAATATAAAGAGAGGGCATTGTCAAGATGTTCAAATCCCTAAAATGTGATACAAAACTGTCCATTCGTTGAAGGCCACGCATTGCTCTAATTCACCTTTTTTGAGCTTTGAACACCGATTCCTTGTTTAAAGAATTGCCCCAAAAAATTATGCCGTAACGTAAGGTAGACGCTGCAAAACCATGGTATGCAGTTAATACAGCATCAGGACTTGCCTGCTTTGCAAGTTTATAAAGTGCATAGGCATACTGGTTCAGTTTTAGGCACACTTGCTCAGTATGTGAGTTCCATGATAGATGGCTGTCGACATTTACTCCTAAAATGTTTGTAACAGAAGCTGATTTAATCAGTGTCCCTTCATAATTACAAAAGATCGAAACAGGCAATTTACGTTGATAAAAGTGCATGATTTTCGTTTTGTCAAGATTAATTATTAAATTATTCACATTTAGCTATTCAATTATGTCCTTTAGAGTACTATTAATTTCTATTTCATAATTATTAACATCAGAAGTGGGCTAAAATAGCTACAGAGTTGGTACCACACGATGGGCAACGGCGCCGTGGTCGGCCGAAGAGGAGATAGCGGGATGAACTTGACGTCTTTCAAAGTGACTGGCCAGAATTGGCAATGAGTCGGGATAGTTGGAAGTCTCGGGGTCCTTTGCCCAGCAGTGGGACACAACGTAGGCTAGCAAAAAAAAAAAAAAAATTAACATCACTACATTTAATAATAACCCCGCTGTCATCAGCCAATAATACCATTGGATGTTTGACGTGTCGAGGTAGGTCATTGATATAAAGTAAAAATAGTAGAGGACCGAGAACACCTCCCTGCGGCACGCCTTACATATTTGTAACCGTTAACTTAGCCAACGGGATTAACAATCGTCACATGACTTTCATCATCCTCCTAGCGTTATTCTAAAGGAGCCCAAGGTCCGCTTTGACATCTAATCCCAAGATTTGGCCTAGGCACTAGGTTTACGAAAGCGGCTGCCATCTGATCTTCAAATCCAAAAACTATACCTTTATTAGACCGGTTTCTTCACGATGTTTTCCTTCACCGAAAAGCTTGCGGTATATAATTCATTGGTAGGTACGAGCCGGGATTCGAACGCGCGACCGCTTAAAATCTTCACATGACTTTAATTAAGTACTACCAGATCTTTTAAAAAGCTTGACACGTAATATATGTGATACACACGCAAAGAGAAAAATTCCAGCAAAATATTAAAAGAGTTTTACAAACCAAGCAAAGCTTGTACTATGGATACTTGACCTTACCGGGTTTCGAACCCGGGACCGTCAATTTCGTTGGCAGGGTCACTACCTTACCTTACCTACTCTGCTAAACAGTCGTCGACGAAGTCGTTGAGTTTTGGTTCATTTATGTCTTAAGTCTTTCTCTATATTCTATTCACACTAAATATTACCAAGTTCCAGTTCTAAACAAACTTATGAATACCCTAGCTTTTAACGATCAGTCCTCGGCAGTCGGACAGTGAGACTGTCTCAGCAAATCGAAATAGAAACTGCCAGTAAAAACAAAATGCTATCCATTTTACACCAAGAATTTCGTATTAAAGCAAAGGGGGTATCACAGACAGCCGGAGATCGAAGTTCATATGTCTATCGCTTTCATACGAATTGTCTAAGTAAGAGACGACGATGCTTCGAAATCGATGTTCGGATTTCGTGGTTATATCGCAGGTGTCAAACGCTCACGACCGTCGGTTTAGTGCCAAACAACCGTTTAACCTCTGCCTGCAGTGTGTCTGCATGATTGTACCTAGACTCCTTGAGGTGTATTTCTTTGCTTGCAATCCCAATCTGGTTCCCTTGATCGCTTCCACGTACGAACTGACGTGCCAGAAAGAGCGCGAAACATATTTCAATGTGATTAGGATGTAAAATAGATGAAACGAATTGAGGCCCTGTGGTTTCATAGCTAACCTGCTTTGCTATAACGCCATTTAGATGTATGGGTTTCGTACAGAGAGAAGGCTTGGGAGCTGCTTTGTCGTGGGGAGAAAGCGTGATTTCCGTAGCAACATTAACCAATTGACAACGAGATACATCTACTTCTAATGTAATCATCATAATATTTACGTGTAATTTCAAACACAATCGTTGTATTGTTAATGAATAAAATTGATTGATTGATTGATTGATTGATTGTATTATTGTATGTGTATGTTCTATGTGATTATCACTACAGTATATACAACTCTGTACGAGCTTTACTGCCGCACAGGTATTCAAAAAATGAGACTAAAATGATTTTGAATAGCATAGACATGTTAAGTTGCAAGGGTAAAAGACTTTTACGTCAGTTCCTGACCATAAAATGCCAATTACCCGGATGGTAAATGGCATTTTTCACCGTGCGTGAAATTCCATTCCTAGCCAGAGGAGACATGACATTTTGTTTTCATCGCGTGCTCTAGTAAAGAAACCCTCTCAGATACATTCTTTATTTTACAGCCTTAAGTAAAAAAAAGCGGCCAAGTGCATGTCGGACCACGCACAACGAAGGGTTCCGTGCCTATTAAAAACGTCGTGTCGTTACTAAAATCTTATGGCACTTACGTCCTTTTCTTTAAGAAAGGCAGTTTTTTAGAAATATCTCGAATACCTTTGAACCGATCTTGTTCAAAACAATTTTCGCTGAAAGTATTTAATAAGCCTATGTCTATGATTTTTTTCTTTTTTTTTCAATACTCGGCTCAAAATGTAGAGGGGGGGGGGTGGTTTTTTAGGAATTTAATTACACAACTATGTAGCCGCTAACAAAATATACCTATCCTCAAAATTTTATTCAAATACACTATACTTTTCGAGTAAAATGCCTGTGACATACGGACAGACAGACACGACGAATCCATAAGTAAGTATAAGTTCCGTTTTTTGCCATTTGGCTACGGAACCCTAAAAATCTTCTATGTAGCCATCTTATGGGATATACATTTTCTTGTATTACGCCCTCGGTGTAGACCCTGTAATTCCAGCAAGTGTCGCAGAAAGTCCATTGTGGTCGCCCCGTTATGATATAGTGGCAAAGAATAAGGAGGCCTCGCATATTACCTTAAAGAGTGTTCAGAGGGGTTATTGCCTAATTTTTAAACCAGCGTAAGGACAACTCAACTGACATTTTCCCATACAAAAAAAGACAGAGTACCGTTTAGATGTACCCAATCGACCAGCTGAAGATAAGAGGCATTTAGTAATTGGCTACCTTTTTTAAAATTCGAAAGCAAGTGAGTGGTTAGAGGTATAGTCCATTCAAAAAAGCAACTCTATCGTGCTAGGCAGAAAACTCAATTTCAAGTTTAATATTAAGTCAGCCACATTATATAATCTCAACCATACCTAGCTGTTTTGAAACATTTGGTTCCTTATTGATTACTGAACCAGTTGGTTGCATTCCTTCGTGGGTATTTTCTATGGCTTTTTGTTTCAAACCCACAGTACATTTTCATTAATTTCATTCCGAGCCCATACTGTTCCACTGCTGGACGAAGGTCTCCCTCTCTTTTTTCACCTAATGCTTTATTTATTTTTTGAATAAATAAATAGGTTGATTGATTTGTGTATTGTCCATCCTTATCCTTATCCTTACTAATATTATAAATGCGAAAGCGTGTGTGTTTGTAGGTTTGTCCTTCTTTCACGTCGCAACGGAGCGTCGTATTGATCTGATTTTTTGTATGGAGATAGTTTAGAAGCTGGAAAGTGACATAGGCTACTTTTTTTTCAGCGGGAAAACTTCTAATTCCCACGGGAAAATTCAATATGTTACATTTTTCTATAACCACGCGGGCGAAGCCGCGGGCATCAGCTAGTACTTATACATCTTTATTTTCTCAAACATGCTCGGAAATGTAGACCATACGTTCGGGAAAATAGACTGAGAAAATACAGCGATATTGGCGTCACGAATTTACAGGTTAATAATGAAATTTGTAAAGGAAATTGCCAGCTAGTTTGGAAACTTTAAAGGGCAGGGCGGCGCAGTGCTGCAGCAGTTTTAATACTGAATTACACTTTTTATTTTTCTTGCATTTTTTTTTAGAAAATCACTGTACGTAGGCTCGGCTGGAACTAGGGAACTTGCCTGTCTCGTATTACTATCCCTATTCTACAACCCACTTGGCAGGCAAACCCTTCCTTCCCTGCCTTAGTAGTAATTTACGTACTATTATTTATTAAAGGTAATGTTGATATTGTTTATTAATGCTAATTATTCTGCGCCATGTACGGAAATTACCTTAAAACGCTACCACAAGGCTCTCAAACGTCTCTGTCAATATTTACTCTATGCCCAAGATATTATGGAGCTATGCAATTTGTGCAGCTTTGCATGTTAGTCCAGTAACGGTGCCGCCGGAGATACCGTTTATAAGGGAATTGGACTTATGTTTTATGGATATTTAGTTTCAATAGCTATAATATTTAATGGCTTTCTTCGTGGGTAAAGGTATCTAGGTCAGTACGTAGAAGGGGATACCTTTCGTGAAATTGCAGGGGTTTGAACGGTTGTGTGAGAAATGTATGTTTATGTTGTTTTATGGGGTTCTTCCAGACGGGATTGTACTAACAGGTTTTAAAAAAGTTGGCAATGCGTCCATTGGCTACGGCAAGCGATGACCATTTTCCGGGTCGTACGCTTGTTTGCCACCGACGTGTTATATATATTATTGGATTGAACAATTTTACTAAAGTGCAATATACTGGGCTTTAAAGCGGTAATTATATTTGTTCCTGAGTCATGAATGTTTGCAATGTCTTTTAGTATGTATTTATTTAGGTATATAAGTATGTGTATCATCGTCTAGTACTCATAGTACAAGCTTTGCATAGTTCGGGACTAGACTCGAATTGTAAGACTGTCCCGTAATACTTATCTTTTTAAAAAAAATATTTAACGAACGATACGCCAACAAAATACTCCACTTTCCGCCGAGACGGCGTATGTAAAATACACTGCATATTCTGCTCCTATTATATAAGGTTATTTACACGTTAGGTATTATATCAATGTTTAATTAATTGGATTAGTAAGTATTTCTTTAATAATAAATAATAAGTATTTCTTACACTTTTACTGCGAATCTTCATTCGATTCACATTTCAAATTGCAAGTTACAGTTAAAATGGGGTCCCTGCGCTTGATTGTCAATTGTTTCGATTCTATCGATTCAAGTTACTCGTACCTCGGTTCGGTAGTTAGTTTATCGTCATTTGTTTTTATACCCGCTTCCGTCAAGTTACCGAGAAGAGATCTGTTTGGTGTAGTATCGAATGCTTGACGCAATCGATACGATGTAACGCGATGCACAGCTGTGACGATGAATGCTTTGGTATGTGGCTATACCAACGTTGATACAAAGTTTTTTTAAACCTTGCATGTAGGTTGATATTTTACGTCCTAGCAATCTTTATTTCAACTCTTGTTTTGTGTTTGTGCAGTAATTACGTTTTAATTTTTAATGATTGATTTTCAACTCTTGTTGCGTTACATTTGGTCGTATTATTTTTGCAATTATTTATTTCATAACGATTCAATTCTTATTCGAAACTTAGACTTAAAACCGATGAAAACAAAAATATTAAAACGTATAATAGCCTGATAACTCTTAATACCTCATTAAATAAATCGTTCACTAAGAAATAGGAATACTCTGAATCTAAACTTAATATTATAAATGCGATAGTGTGTCTGTTTCTCTGTTACCGCTGCACGCTTAAACCGCTTAACCGATTGAGATGAAATTTGGTATGGAGATAGTTTGAATTCTGGGGAACGACATATGATAGTTAGTTCTTGGGCATCATCCCCTAAAGAGGTGATATGGGAGGTGATAGTTTTGTATAAAGCTACGATGTAAACGACGCGGATGGAGTCGTGGGCAGAAGCTAGTTATTGATATACCAGAATACCTAGAAGTCATTATACACACAGCAGCTACATAAAAAGGTTTGAAGCTGAGTACTTCTCAACAGCGCTGTAAGCTCGGATACACAAAAAGATAACTAAAAATGACTGTATGTTTTCCTTATCAACGGAGCCGGAGGACTAATACAAGTCAAACGAAAAAGGTACTAACAATACGCGTGTAATGTACGCTTTACTGCGCGTGTTTTCTGAACGGTAATGGACTACTTTGGCTGATTGCACGGAACTAGTTTAATCATAATGGGCGATTCAGTTTAATGCCTTCATTGCACAAATGCACACCTGAGGCTCCTGGTGGTCCTAACGTGGCATATGTGATAAATATCGGGCAATGGTGCGTTCTGAATATTGGTTTTCGCGACGACTAAGGACTTACGGTTGCAAGAAAACAATAAAAATGCCATGCTATTTACAATGGGCAGCATAAAGTGCGTTAAAAAATAGAGTACGTATTCAACGATTGCAACTGATTAATTATTGTGAAAATAATGTTGTGAACACGTAACTTAATTACTGACGTTTCTATTCATTTATTGCACTCCTCGCGGGACTGACACCATAGTTATTTTTGAAGTGAAAACTTCTTTAGCGGCGCTGAGCACTTTTTGGGATGGGGAAAAATTGTTAAATACGCGACAGAGTTTTGTGACGTCAGATGTGAAGGAGGTCACTTTTTGCTGCTAGCCGATTCGACTTCATTCAAAACTGAACGCTATTCGTAAGAGTATAAAGCCGTTAAACACTTTTTGCAATAGCATATTCTGAAAATAAATTTCTAATTTTAACCAACGCGTCCTTCACCGTTTTGCTATTGAGAAAATTCGAATAGTTCGAATTTGGGCGTTATTCCTAAAGAGATAAAGCTTAGAAAAATATTTACCAACGGCAAAAACAAATTGATATTTTGGTCGCCACCGCCGTCTGCTGTTCTTGCAAATTCAAATAGTTCGAATTTAGACGTTATTCCTAAAGAGATAAAGCTTTGAAAAATATTTGGCAATGGCAAAAACAAATTGGTATCGTGTTTGCCGCCGCCCGTTGGCGCGCCGACGGGCGAGCCGGCGGCCCGTCGCACCCAACGCGCCCGCGGCCCGTCCGCCTAAATAATTGATAACCTTACTAATATTATAAATGCGAAAGTGTGTGTGTTTATATGTTTGTCCTTCTTTCACGTCGCAACGGAGCGTCGTATTGATCTGATTTTTTGTATGGAGATAGTGTAGAAGCTGGAGAGTAACATAGGCTACTTTTTCCAGCGGGAAAACATCTAATTCCCACGGAATTCAATATGTTACATTTTCCTATAACCACGCGGGCGAAGCCGCGGGCATCAGTTAGTCGTTTATAAATTTGCGTCAAATTCATTCTTGATCGAAAAATTGTTACAATGTTTATGAGTTTTCACTTCTGCCGGCACTCCCGGAGTGCAACCCAGTCTTTTTTTTTGTAAAATTACTGCCAGCCAGAAGGGAAAATAAGCAGGCAAATCTATTGATGTTATTAAATACATATTTGCAACCATTAAAAGCCGACATCTGTTATAAAAGATCTCTCAAATTAGTCTAGAGATTTAGGAAAGAAGGAAAATTCAAAGTTTAATTACTCTATTGAACATTATGGCGAAATCAAAGCTGTCGTTGGTAAGCTTTAACCTTAATTTTGTTTATCTGTTTCTTTACAGGTCCAGAACGATTCCACTGTTCAATGTTCTAGAAATTAACGACAGCTTTCGAGTATCTCGATACGAAACCAGACATCACAGCATAACTTTCTCGTAAACCAAAATATTTAAATTTCCATCTCGTTCATCTGTTTGTTTAATAAGTAGGATAGAAGATGTCGAAAGAGCTAAATCGAATCGTTTTGTTCGATATCGAATGGAGGTGAGCAATAAAGAATTTTATTTACGTTCGCGCGAAAGAAGCCGCATAAAATTGATTGGATCAAAAATTTCAACGCTAATGCCGGCATTAAGGACGAAAGGAATTCCATGGAATATATTGAATAAATGTATTTGAATAAGTCTGTGGAGAATATTGCAATGTATGGAAAATAACATCAATAAATTGAACGTGTATTGGTGACGTTCTGTTTGTAAAGGTTTTTTTTTTGATAAAGTCTGTCAAGATGGTTCTTAGGTAGGTATGTATGTTGTGTTGAGGGCGTTTCATTTTTTAATTCAATGTAGTACTCTGGCGTGGAGTTGAGCTGTTATTTCTTCTGCAAGCGCAGTAGGGAACTAGGAATAAGTTCTCCCTTTTTTTTAGAGCCTCTAGGTGGTAGGTGGCAGTCTCCTGTCAGTCTTCAAATACGTCAAGTTCGTCGCGCCTTCGAAGACGAGGAAAAGTGATCGCGTGATGATCATGTCCCATCAGATAACTCTTTTGTTTTTTGCATATTCTAGCATGAAAAATACTAACTACTAGCTGTCGATTTCCTAGCAAGGTACCTAGTTGAAAATCGTTAGTCACTCTTGACTACCTACTTCGAATTTCATTGTCTTATTTAAAAGAAAATACCTATTACTTTGTTTAAAATCTCTCTATTTGTTTATTTTTCTGTTTTCTTTTGTAACAATTGTTTCACTGTGTTATTGTTGTTGTTATTATTGTCATTATTTTATAATTTTATTGCAATGTGTGCGTTGCCCGCCGTGGTTTCACCAATGGTTCTAATCCAACGGAAGACCAGCGCTGGTAATCGCCAGCACCATGCTAAGTTGGGACCATTTCGTGACGTGTATTTATATTTTTAATCAATGTTTGTCGCTTTGTGTGTGCTACGAATAAATGTTTTCCTTTATTTTTCTTTCTTTCTAAAAACGAAAAAATAAATAAAAGGGTATTTTTAGATAAATGTAATGACGCAGTTTGGTCAAGGTATCAGTAAAATTTAAAGTTTTTCGTTTTCCGCGTCCTCGTCTCAATCGGCCCGCAGAAACAAAATCCAACTAAATTTGAAACAAAAAGCCATCAGGCTCCATTATGTCTTATCTGACAGCCCACATGATACGGTATTAATTAAGCGCCGTCCATGAATTACCATGAGGTTAATAGTCACCAATGAGCTTGGAGTAATTATGTAGATGACGCTGCGCCGGAGTGGGGGCAGCGTGGCCGAGCGCCGCGAGTGATCTGCGCAGACGGGGAAATAGGCAGAAAACGTGACATGAGCTAGCACATTTGAATTCTAAATTACATTGAAAATACATACTTAAATGATTACTTACTAGAGATGTACCGATTAGTCGCCGACTATCCGGCCTCAGTTGTAGTCGGCGACAAGTCGGCGACTAGCGCCAAAATGTGCAGATTAGTCGGCACTTTATGGATCACAGGAAAACTAGACATAAAATAAGTAAACTGCCATTTTTTACCATTCTTTATATTTTACTCAATTACAGATTTAATATCACATTTGGTACTTTGAACGCATGCAGACAGCGCGATGGCAAAGCGAAACGAAGTTTCCCGATTGCACCCGAACTAAGCCGAAGTCCACGATCGGCCTAGCCGACCAAACCCATAGTCGGCCCATCTCTATTACTTACCAATACCCAGAGATAATATTAGTGAACTTAACAAGCTACTGTGTGGCCTATTCCAACATTATGATGTCATTTAGTTTACATGCTCCAAATGACGAACTGTTGGTGTATTTATAATGCGACAGAGCAGGAGTGCAAGTGACGAGTACAAGACCGATTTTTATCTTCTAGCAGACTTAAATCATGGCATACGTCTCTAACTCATGCTATGCGTGCTCTATCTTCGATTTGTATCTGCGCGTCATCATCATCGCCGCGGCGTTGTGCCACTATCACGATCCAACCATGGCAGGTAGGTGCAACAGAGGTGTCCCACTCCCACATTTTACGGTCCCGCGTCCAGCAAAAGTATAGTGTCCAGTCCCATGAATACTACTCTATGGCACCGCCCGCGCAGTAGGCGTGCCTCTCAGTTCGCGCACATCGCTCGCGTGCCCGCGCCCGCCACCCAAGCGCGCTACCGACACTTGTCCGAGCAATTTGTGCCCAAATATCTTTTAAACTCGCGATCTTAAGTATGGCTCTTTAGAACACATTTAGCTGTGAGATCTTACTTGTTTTAAATGCTTTCGTTGACTTGTTTTGACGGTATGCACTGGATACGCACACAGTCGACATTATATATTATATATTGGAGCGAACACTACAATCATCATCGTTTTCCAAAGCGGCTTGTAATCCACTTTGGCACGTAGATTTGGCGTAGGCACTAGTTTTGTCGAAGAGACTGCAGACTGAGGCAGGTAGAACTAGACCTTGTTGGGGCTAGATCGGTTTCCCCATGTTTTCTTTCACTTCACGGAAAACTTCACTTAATTAAAGGCGGAGTAAATGTGGCTACTTTTACGAGACCTATAGAAAAGAAAATATGGTGCTATTTTAACTCGACACCACATTGGGAAAACAAGCTCAATCAAATTGTAAATACCAAGCGGTGTTAAAGTAAACTTTAGTCATTCTCATTATACCACTATTCCTACTCTCTTTTAATCGTTCGTTTCAATTCTCATTTTCCGTTAAATTGAAAATTTGGGCCAGAATTCGAAATTCGATTAGTCGGAGCGTGTGTTCCGCACGCCGACGCAAATTGTATATTGTTTGTTTATTAATAAATGCCCATTCACACTTAAATTAATTCTTCACGGTAAATTCGAGATGAAACGTGGGCAACAATCTATCCGGTCGTTTTATGGGTGCACACAATTCTAAACCTTATTGACTCGCTTTTGTAGTAAACATGATGTTTTTTGTTTTATTGCATGTGGTCGGATGAGTCGAGTTGGTCAATAAAGGCGGTTTCTGTTTTAATAAGAAATTTAGTGATCCTTTATGCTCTAATAAAACTTTGGATTGGGTGTGAACTTTTTTTGTTGTTTACTGAGTTTTGCTTATGTTTGGTTTGAATTAGCAACAGTTCAAGCCAAAAGCGAGTTTGTAACACGTTAGTTAGAAAAGCGGCCAAGTGTGAGTCGGGCTCACCCATGAAGTGTTCCGTATTTAGGGTTTTTATTTTTATATTGAGTTGAATGAATGAAAGGTAAATTGCGGTTTACGATTTATGACGTATTCAAAAAAAACTACATAAGTACTACATCTCGTTCAAACCAATTTTCGGACGAAGTTTGCATGGTAAGGTAAATCATATATTTTTTTTAGTTTTATCATTCTCTTATTTTAGAAGTTACACACGCACACATTTTACCACTTTGGAAGTGTCTCGCGCAAACTATTCAGTTTAGAAATATGATATTAGAACGTATGGGTGTGATGAAAAAAAAAAATAGTTTCAGTTCTAAGTAGTAACCCCCAAAATGTATTGTTTTTTTTTTCTATTTTTGTGTGAAAATCTTAATGCTGTTCACTTAATTCATCTACTTACCAAGTTTCAACAGTATAGTTCTTATAGTTTTGGAAAAAGTGGCTGTGACATACGGACGGACAGACAGACAGACATGACGAATCCTTAAGGTTTCCGTTTTTTGCCATTTGGCTACGGAACCCTAAAAAAAGTGGCAGACCAGGTGCTGGTTCCCACAGCGTTATTGAATAAGTCAACAATTTGGACTTATTATTAGGAATAATGTTTATTTTAATAATTACTCCGTTTATCGTGACATTTGGACTTTAGTTAATGCTAGCTTATGATCATTAAATAGATGTCATATCTACATAATATAATTAATAAATGTGTCATATCTACACACCTGTGATATTAATAAATGTCGCGAGTTTTTAAAATAAATGAGACTTTTATTTTACCGTAATGTAGTTTTTTTTAGTTTCATCTATACTCGTATGTATGTGTATTCATCATAGTTTATGTATAAACAAACATATGAATATAGAAGAAACTAAAAAAAACTACATTACGGTAAAATAAAGGTCTCATTTATTTTAAAAACCGCGACAATTATTAATAACACAGGTATTGTATGTTATATGTATTAATAGTAAATACTTACGTTATAACTATATATCATATTATATAATATTATTGTATACTCGTAATAATATTCTTCCTTTGTTCTGACTTGCTTAAGTTTTTTTAATTTTTATTGGATGCGGGTGGCGCAGGACCGGTCATTTTGGCACTCTTTGGGGGAAGCCCAGCAGTGGACGTCTTTCGGCTGATATGATGAAGTTGAATGATCGCTATATTGAGAAAATTATTATCCCGTATTACCTACAATAGGTATTGTGTGTTGTAAAGTAACTTTTAGTCAATGTAGCTATGTTACATAAGCCAGTGTTTAATATGTGATTAACAACGGCTTTAAAGAAAAAAAAACTATCAGAAAAACATCGGATAGCTACAAATTGTCTCTAATAACCTATTGCATAAACTAAGTTTGATGAAATGACCCGAAACCATTCAGACTGGCGTCTCGCGACTCAAAAGACGTCTCCTAACGTGGGCCAGAGAACCTTTGTCGGCTTCGAAACTGACGAATTCTAAAAGGACGTAAGTTTATTTGGAATCATATTGACTTCTGGCGTTTTTGTTTGACGCGACTCAAAATGGCGCAGGTTGTAATTTGATAAAGTCGCTCCGCCTACGACACGGACCTTTTCTTTGAGGGTGCCCACGCAACCTTTAATCTAGCCGTGGAGGTCTGAAGGGTAAATATATGCTGAGGTTGATCCATCAGTTTGGCAGTTAGGATCGGATAATGCCAATAAGGATTCGGCGAAATTAGAAGCTCTAAAATGGCCGTTCTAAGTCATGCCAATTATATTAGACTAGCTTCTGCCCGCGACTCCGTCCGCGAGGAACTCGTATAGGTACATCGTAGCTCCATACTAACTTTCACCCCCCATTTCAACCTCTACCACCACCACCACTATAAGCATGTAAAAAAAGAGAATAAACGATTATTATTATTTTTATTTATCATATGGCCTTCCCCGGGACTCAAACTATCTACTATATACCAAATTGTATCTAAATCGATTCAGCCGTTTAAGCGTGAAGAGGTAACAGACAGACAGACAGATAGACAGAGAGAAGTACTTTCGCATTTCTAATATGAGAATGTGAACATAAAATCTTGTTCGTAACTAGGATTCTCATAAGCAAGCGCTTGTCAGTTCTTCAATGATTTAACAGCAGAGCAGAACTTGGTAAGTTGAACTAAGATAGAAAAACGGTATTCCTTTGATCCACTGTCTCTGGAGTGTTCCATTTCTCCCGGTGTTCCTCTAACCCCGCCAGACTTTACTCGTGCCTATCACTATCAATACGATATGGTTTTAAAATTACCCTAAGACATCTTCAGATCACTATTGGTTTTGCGAGACAATTAAATATAATTTTAATTAAAATCTAACGAGTAATAAGCAAAGTGTACAAAAACAAAGTGTATGCGTTTATAAATATTTCTAGTGTTTTACCATAAAAGAAAAAATAAAATAAAATAAGGAATGGTCGTAATTCCAAAAAAAAAAGATGTTTATGTAAGAGTGCGTCACCCTTCATCAAAGCACAGCCTTCTCAGCAGCGCCCGACAAAATTATACAGGTTTAATTACATCGACATTAATCCAGGATAGAATAGACCCCGGTTTAAAGACGTTACATTACTGTTATTATTTAGCCCAATGTTTGAGCTCTGGAATGCCGGGTTAGGTAAATTAAATGTCGTTTTAGTCAATAAGGGCATTCTGCCGATGGAATTCTGCCTATTCGTTTGTCTTTTTTACCTTTAGTAATTTGAGGACAGTCATCGGATTATCCTGCCGTTTAGCTACGTATCTTTTCGGTTCAGTTTCGATAATGAAGAACGCAAAAAGGTATTACAATCGTCTGAATAAAAATCGAAAATGATCCATGCAAATATAATTAAAATTGGCATTTTAATTGAAATAAGCCTTTCCAATATTTAGTAGGTACCTAATCTTATATAAAACATCTTACCTATTGAGTCTAAATTAATTAAACCCCAGGGATAACCCTTTTAAACTTATATTCAGGGTACATTCCTTGTTTATGTTAATCTAATTTAAATTTCAAAATGGTTTCGTGTGACACATACGGCAAAAGAATTAGTAAGCCAAATAAAACTATTTGTCGTACGGTTTAACATAAGAATGACCGAATACATTTACCCGTATTTGGTTCAGCCCTTATCTTTATTTATTTCCCGCGAGAATGCTAATCAGTCCCTAATCGTTATAAAAACAGACTGGAGGTATCGTGAAGGGTCTTGTTTATTTAAAAAAAAGGATCCAAATAAAGCGAAATCATTAGCAAATCACCAGAAAGCAGGTAAATTCTGAACGGCCGAAATTTTGTATCATTAAATTAATTATAGAGCAAACACATAAAGGAAATTGGTGAGCTTATTGATCGCTTGTGTATTCCCATAGTCAGGTAGAAATTATTAATTTAAATTGGTGTTATGTCGACACAAATTAAAAGTGAGTGGAAACCGCTCTATTCATAGAGTAAAAGTTCATTTGTTAACGGTGTCATTTTCTATTCATAGAGCAAAAGCTAGGTGGATATGTTGAAATGCCCATTGTCTGAAAATGTCGCTGCCAAGGTAAATGTCATGGCAATAAAAAGATATGAAATGGACGATGGATATACAACCACTCATATCAACGTGTGGACATGTCATGGAGATAAAATTAAACGTAATATAGTGTCTGTTGAGTCGTTCACATTTTTAACCCAAGATTATATGGATTGCCAAACAAAGCCGCCATGAATGCTGCCTCTGATAGCTTAGGGCTAGGATTAACCCCGAGTCTCATTTAATCGCCCCTTGATAGCCTTCGTTCATACCGCAGCAGACGCCTTAATATGCGGGATTACAGCTTCATTGATGTGAAAATTGATACCACGCTCATATATTTAGTCACCGGCACCGTTGTGAAAATATCCCTTAATCTGTACACAACCAAACCATGTTAAGACTTCTATAAAACTCGGATCAGTATGCGCCAGTTATGCGCGAGCTTCCATCACCACTTTATAGCTGCTTCTTGCCCCTCAATGAAAATAAATCCAATTTAATACAGGGTTATCGCGAACATGCTAGAAATATAAGGTGCAAATAACCACACCTTATTTAGTCATGTCGGAAATAAACCAGTTGCTAGTAGCCTGAGAAAATCATCTTAGTGGCAAGCATCTAAATCATAAAGATTCATTCTGAACATTGCTGAGGTCTGATGAACGAGTTTGCTCGCAGAAAATAACTAAGTGCGCCGCTGGTTGTTTCGATTGTAACTAGTTATTGGTAGTCTATCGCGAATTGTCGCAGGAGAGGGAGGGAGATGGGTTGTGGTGTTATTAGTGGACGTGTAGTTGATAGCTACGCAGTTCCAGAGCTGGCTCCGCTTATAAAAACCAGGCGACGTCCACACGCACGCATAGCGTCGCTATTACACAACATGACATGCACACACACACCGCCTGTGGGATTAACGTCAGACAACCCGTTTCCTGTTACCTGCTCTAGAGCAAAAAGCAGACGCTCAGTCAGTAATTTAGAATTAATTTCACATTTTGAAATCAAAGCAAGCAGCGCACGTTAACTTCAAAATAATGTGAATTAAGGTGAAGCGAGAATTCATTACGTTTTTAAACCCCATAGGAGATTAAGCTCCAATGTGGTCGTTCAACCGTTTTGAAGTCTCTATTTTCTAACACCGAAAATGTCTGTAACAAATCCGTTCGGCGGACGCCCGACGCAATCTACGGGTCTTAAAACAAACAATTACTCTGGTTTATTTGAAAAAGGGAGCAAAAAGCGGAACAACAAAATCGGTGCAGGAACGTGCAGCAAAAAACTTCGGCGGCGAGCTGCGCGGCCGATCCGCCAGCGTAATAAGGTAGCCGCTCTATCTGGCAGGTCATTTCCACTGACGAAGCAGCTTTCACTTAAATGTTCATTCCTCAACAGGGCAAAAAACCTAGAATGACACTTTTTGTCAGCCTCCATTTCGCAGATCTGCTGCAGTTAATGGAATCAACATAAGACTATTAGCATCAATAATAAAATTGTATGCATTGTATATACCGCGATTGCTTGGCCCCGTAATTGCCAATAACGTTGTTCGTGTACACAACTACGCTGAGTAGCTTGGCTGTTCAATCACGAACCCATAAAGGCAGGAATCGCAAGCCGAACCTATGATTTGAAATCATGATAGATACCCATGCACCAACAGGGAACGCGTATCTAATTCTAGGCAAGGTGACACACTTTTCTCAAACACGTCGACCCGGACACCGTAGCAAAACGTTAAATGACTACGGATTTTCATAAATAACGCATAAGATCTGAACAATAAATAAAATGATTCGTTTCGCCCCAACCAGCTGCGCTAAGGAGCGGGCTGTGTGATTAGATACGGGCCTCCATCAAGTTTGTCAAAAGGCGAACTAATAAAGTTCAGCAGATGTGATTTTCTAAACAAGACACTAACAAATGGTATCGCGATAATGCTTTATGGAGGCTAGAAAATGTGCGGCAAGCTTGGCTATTTTCCCGTGACCGTATGATGAATGAAGTAGCGTAATATGCTACGTCTTCATTTTATAATCAAGATCCTAAGAAAATAGAAACGTGGACTTTTATGCTGCTTTATGGAGTTCGCAAAAAAGCTGTTGCAAAACCAAACGGAGACTGGTTCGGAATTCAGTAACACAGCCTTAATAAAAACAATGGAGATGTTTTATTTGCACTATCGCCACACGATCACTATCGACAGCATTTCGAAGAGCGAATGTCCGTAACGACCATACCTGGCATTCTGATCGGACAAAGAAAAAGCCCCACATCATTATAGCCTATTGTTACGAATTTAAAATTTCCGAAAAGCGAATTCGTCAAACGTAAAACAATTTGATACGCGTTTGAATTTGTTGTCCGGGCTGACTTCAATTCAATTTCTTCGTCGTCCGAATCGCTCGCGTGAATTGGGTCGCGTAAACGGGTCCGCCCTTTCGGGACCAAAACGTTATTTTTTTCACACAGATTGCGCGTTCTTTGATCTGCAGAATGTGTGCGTTAGCGTTTCCTCCGCTTTGTTAAGGCCCTGTGTGTGTCTGTACCGACATTCCCCAACGGGATGGTAAAATAAGGCAGGAGTGATTCACAATGATTTTCTTCCTTGGATGATCAAATCTGGTACAATTTTTCTTACCTCCTTAAGAGACGACGTTTCTGTTAACTGTTTATAATTAAGTACGATTATCTCAGTAAGGCTCACGCTTAAATGTATGAGCGGCAGGTATCCTATCTCAGATGAAAACGGGACGTATGGAGGACACTAGAGTTGCCTCTTGAAGCGTCGGAGCGTTAGAAGCATTATTTCATTCACAGCCAGAGTTTAGCACGTCATAAACTCTAGGATCGATTGCTGTGTTGAGTTCATTACCCTTGGCACATTCAGTTTTGAGTTGAGTAAAGATTTTATTTAAAAGTGGAACTTGTAATTAAGTAAGGTACGTGCGAAGAACTCATTCAAGTCCGTAGTAAATGGCTGCAAGGCTAGGTGTGCGAGTGGGGAAGTGTAGCACCTCGTAAAGTCTAGGACCCATTAGTTGGCGATTCTGGACAACGAGCTCGTAGAAATGTAAATGTTCGCGGCTTAGCTTGCTTTTAAAGCTGTAATTTGATACGTTTTGTATTGGATTAAGTAAAAAGACTGTTTGCGAGTCGGAAAAATGTTGGTGCTAAGGTGCAAATGTTATGACTTTTAGTTCTGCTTTTGAATATTTTTTAGCCCATGCTTAGCACGAAACATGCTATAAACCTATAATAAAGACAACTTTTTATGTCTTTGTTAAACCCACGTGAGAAAATGCCATAGCGGAACCGGTTCCACGTTTGTATATAAGCGAAATTGTAATTTTAGTCTCCTTGCAGTTGTGTAACTCTCTAAAATGTAATACACGTTTACAAGTACCCACCTAACAGCACGCTTCGTTACTTCGACATTGTACTATATTACATTTCAGTTTCAAACTACTTAGAATTTAATTAAACTCACTCTGAGCATCTTATATTCAAATGTCGTACTGCTTCGTTACCGAAATAAATTAAAGGTAAGCAATTACCTACACGACGATGCAGTACTTGAGGATTTGAGACACAGTCGTAAATAATCATATTATGAAAACAAGATGTGAACATGAACATAAAAAACATCCTTCGCTGGGTCGTTCCCGTGGGGTCCGGCCGAATAATATTTCATTATAAGTAGTGAATGGTTGCTCTGAACCAAAATACGCATCTTTGTTCCCTGTGAGGTCTCGGCTCAGGTGACATCGCTGCGTTACTAATCGGGGCTTCGATCCGACAAAAAAACTACACTGAAAGGGAAATTAAACGTTAACGGGAACACAGCGTAACATTCTTTTATAGTGCCAAAGATCTTAAGGGCCGATGCTCACACGCAGCGCGCTAATTTTTCGCCTCCATGGGGTTAACATGTTCGCTTTTAACATAAAAGGTTCCGTTACGAATGTCTAAAGTATATAAATTCATGGCGACAACCTCCTATTGGACGTTATTGTTTAGAACAAAGTTGCTTTGTCTATTATAAGAGTAATAATGGGAATGTTTAACGTCAGTGCCTTTGTTGAGTTTTGTAAAAACGGAGTGATGAATAGGTCGCGTGGTGCGTATGACAAGACATTGAAACGTGATTTTTCTCGCAGTTTAGTTAACAAAAACAAAATGGATTTGGAGCTGGCTGGCATTGTAGTCATTTGTTCGCGTTACACACCTATCATTGGGAATGCTTTGTTTGAGTTCAAAAATCTTTTTCGCGCCGTGACTTTTTGTTAGAGTTTTGAACACTTCGTTATGAAATATATAGGTACTAACAGATATCAAAAAGAAAAGAAACTAGTAACGATACATTTATAACTAGTGAAACATACATTTGTTTAAAACTTATCATAAATTAATTTTCTCAAACATGCTCGGAAATGTACGCGTTAATATCACGAAATGAAGACGTGAAGTTTCTTGTTTATGGCTCCCTACATTACTTCTTGGCCTTAGGCCAAGAAGTAATGTATGAAAACCCTAAGTAAAACCATTATTGTCCGCTACTCTAACTTTTTAAATTTGCTTACTAATATTAAACTGACAAAGGAAAATTTACATACTGCCAACCACCACTAGACACTGTTAGCATACTTGCTTCATAAAAAAAATAAAAATAATCTATGGTACTATACTTTATGTGCGGTTAAACATGGTGCTCGAACGGCTTGTTCAAATGGCATGTTTAAAAAATAAAAAAGGCGCAAATGACCTATTATTTAATTGATTACCAAGTATTTATTTTAATTTTAATATTTCCTCACATCGTTTGAGAAAAGTACTATACAATCCTCGGCCGGAACAGGGATTGCTGGACTCGTTGTATTCGGCCTCGTCTACGACTCGGCCGTCTACCCCAATCTCGTCCAGCAATCCCTTACTTCACGGCCTCTGCAGTAATCTACTATTATAAGCACTCGACATATGACATGCAAATTCCCTATAATCCTATTATGGTCTTAAAGCTACCTCGTATTCAATGTTTAATCATCCCTAGAAAATGATTTAAATAAAGGTACATAATAAGTCAAATGAACATTATCTTTAAATTAAGATAATTTATGAGTCAGACAGCCTTAGGCTTACTGAAAACCTAAGTGGATTATCTTATACCTAATATTATTTTTATACGAATGATGTTGTTATGTATGACTGTCCTAATAATACTGTTGACATGTAAAACTATGTTTTATAAAGGATTAAATGAAATGAAATGAAAACGAATGATTCTTTATAAATCACTGTAGATAAAAAATATTTTATCAATGCACGACGTTGTGTCTTTAATAGAACTGGTTTGTTAAAGGAAATGCGTGCAGAAAATGGTAAAGATTAGACTGCCACGCTCTCTAGAGTGGTCTGGTTTACTTACATACGCGGTCATTAACGGTCATGTAGTGGCTAATGTTCGCTGCATGTTACATAATGGTCATAAAACTCGAATTGTTTTTAAGGTTATTTGCAAGTGGCCGGTGTTTAATATTAGATGATTTGGTATATATACCCTTATTATACTAATTGTAAGACAAATAACAAGAAGGTGCTGATACACTAAAACATTTATTTATAACTAGCTTCCGCCCGCGACTTCCTCTGCGTGGACTAGGGATAAAAACTATCCTATATTTTAATCCAGGCTATAAACTATCTTCATGCAAAATTTTATCCAAATCGGTTGAACCCTTTAAGCGTGATTGAGTAACAAACATCTAAACATCGAAACATCCAAACTTTTAGTAGGATAAGTACGATTAAGTAGGATGAGCATTCTAGCGAATATCACATTACAGATAAAAGCTCACAAAATAATCAGCGGACCGATTTTTGACTTTCGAGCGAACCGAAAGCGGTCAAAAAAGATCAAATGCTATTTTTGAAATACGAGCGATAGAAAATTGAAAAACGAGTGGTATTGACCACTGGTATTCAATTCTATCGGTAGAAAGTAGGTAAGTGCCTACAATATTGACACTTTGTTTGTAACTATTTAAGTTGGACTGACAATTATTAAAAAAACTTGATATTTTAATAAAATATATTGATTCGATGTTAAGTAAGCTGGTGTACGATTATATATTATTTAATTTTCTTGCCGAATTTTGTGGTTGAAAACAAAGATCGTTAGTCTATAGGCAGGAAAATAGTTTTATAAAGAAAAATAATTCAAAAAATTTCATAACCATGTCATAGAAACTGCTAAAAGTCTGTTTTTATCGACTAAAAATATTGTATCAAGTCCGAAAATATTTAAGTTCTGATGTCAGAATTTCACTGTGTGAATCTTTAGTTTTGTCTAAACTCAATTATGCTGATACTGTCATCGGTGGTTGTCTATTGTTCGAAACTAAAAAGCAAATACAACGTGTCCAAAATGCGTGCGCTCGATTCTGTTTCACCACACCGCCCAGAACACATGTAACACCCTATCTTAATGGAAGTGGGCTAATGAATATGGAGTCGCGACGCGCGCTGCATTTTGCCTGTATGCTATTTGGCATTGTAAAGAATCTGACACCCCAGTACCTGTATAACAAGTTAACATTTTCGCAACGGCATGTCAGGGAAGCTGTACGTCTTATCTGTCCAAGGTACAACGCAACTGCATTTCGTGGTAGTTTTAGATACTCTGCCACGAAGTGTTGGAAAAATATACCTCCGCCTATCAGGAATTCAGCATTGGTTTTTTCATTTAAAGTTAAGTACAAAAAATATGTTTTATTTTTACAGAAATCTGTTTAGTATTAGTATTATGTACAAATTTCACCCATTCAAACATTTCTTTATTTCTAAAAATAAGTAATAACCAGCTTGCAATAGCAGCTTAGAAGTTAACCACTTTAGTCCGCTGTTTGGTTTAGTTTTTATAGACTAGTACCTAAGTAATAGTATTGTTTTCTCTTAAGTACGTGTATATTTAGTAATATTTATGTATCGTTATATGTCATTTACTATGTATCCTTAATCAATGTTGCCGTAGATTGGAGCGCTCTCTTGTAAGGGTATCCACGGAAGATCAGCGTCAAGGTATTTACGCATACGTCATAGTACCTTGTCATTAAGCTGAGTGGAGTCCTTTTTCTGACGCTTTTGTTAGAATAACTTTTCGCGATAGTTTTAAGCAAAAATGTTTATTTTAACACATGTTAGTCTAAGTAGCGTCTTGAATAAATATTTTTTCTTTCTTTCTTTCTTTCTTTCAATAAGATACAATACAATACAATACAAATACTCTTTATTGCACACGTCACACAAACAAAGCAGTAAAAAAGAGAAACAATATAAACACCTACCTATATTTAAAACCTTCAGTAATGGCGAGTCTAGAGGAATATCTTATATTATTTACCACAAATAATAGGAGTAACTTTTTTCTTCATGTATTTATGTCAGTATCTAAAACGGCGGGAAAATAAGTGATAAATTTTTTTTTACTCACTACATACTTTTGTTTTTTTTTTCTGTTATGAAACGCATAATTTATAAACAAATAATAAATCTACTATACTATAAATACACAACTTTCAATGAAGTACTATACTCTATATTAGGTATGTTGAAAATTCAAAATTGAAAACCGCTAATTATCTACTTTTTGCATGCAACGAAACGCAAATAGCTAATCACTAGCTTACGAGTGATGATTTCAAAAATAGCTATTATTGGGTTCATGCGAAAATATAAGTGATAAATTTTCGTGTGCGAATAGTGGCACACCAAAATTTATCACTAATATTTCAATAACGCTCCTGGGGACCGACTTTTGACTTACGAGCGCTCGAAAGTCAAAAATCGATCCCCAGGAGCGTTATAGCGAGCAAATCTATCAGCACCTATAGGGTCTGATGGTACAAGCACAGACCGTAGTCTATGGAGCCACAAGCACGTCGCCGATCTTTTATCGATTTGGGGAATCAGCGTGTTGACAGCTAAAGAGAAATGAAGCTATAGACAAATAAAAAGTTTGTAGCATTTGTAGTTGGTACTTACTTAACTGTATGGATGAACGCGAAATATTTTTTTGCCTGAAAGCTTCTTCTTTATCTTTAAGTTCGGGTACCCAAAGGCGGATTCCAACTTTCTTAATCATGGCTCGAACATCTTAGTAAATGTTGATTTCTGTAAAAAAACTGTTCGGTTACAAAACTAGCTTTATTTTATTGCTTGAGTTAAAATTAAGGATTCGAAGTAATTACAGATATGGCAATAAATATACATTGATATATGGCCAGGTCAATTTAAACGCCGACAGCACAAAGAGAAACAATAAAAAATCCGATGACTAGTGGCCAGCTAAACGACTTTTTTCCGTTTACTACAATGGAATTAGAATTTTTAATACACCCGACATATCTAACATTCTTTGAATCCTGTCTGAATAACGTTAATGTCTCCATAAAATACAGTCCCTAAATTAATATGACAAGAGAGCGAAAATATTCCATATCAAGCGTGACAGCGATAAATTCCGCATGCAAATTCAACGCTATTTCGTTCGGAGATATTGTGTTCTCAGAAAAAGCGAGATCGAAAGACAATCGCCTATCAACACGCAAGGAATTTGGCCCGCAGCTTAAACATTAACAGGAAATCATAGGATTAGCATAATGCATTCGGGTGCCAACAGTAACTTACAACAGACGCATTTTGAATTGGTTTTAGGGTCAACGGCGACCCAGGCAACAAAAAACACATTTAAATCCATAGACAAAGAGTGTTGATACTAATATTTCCTGTCCGAGATAACTCCGACTGTCTTTTAAGAAAACTTAGCTTAGTTTTAACCGCGTCATAAGCGTTGCATTTCTACAATAAGTTGGAAGATAAGGAAGAAAAAAATGCCCGTTCTCGCCTCTTATCTCGAATAGCTGGCTCACTGCAGGTTGTATTTTTCTTGCACACCACAAAGATACACGGTATAGAAAAATCTAAAGAAAAATGCAACTTTGTGCATTAACGATGTACAATGTTATCTGTAGAAATGATCTTAACGCACTATTTAAAACAAAAGAGTGAAAAAAATGTTGTGGGTTATGCACAAGCGTTGCCGGAAGTCGTACCCTGTTTTGTTTGAGAACCAGGTAGATGTTAATCTGTTAATCAAAAGGCATCTATAAACAATCATCTGTATTGACAACACCCATTAGGTTTAACATTATGAATTCAACGGGCCGAATACAGATTTTTTATGCGTGGCAACTCGGAACGTTCACACGGCATTTTTTAACCAGGTAGTCGTAAATTTAAATTTATTTGCCAGAGTACCTTTACTTATTACGATGCAATATTTATGTCTACTTTAATACAATACAATACAAATACTCTTTATTGCACACCTCACACAAACAAAGCACTACTAACTAATACTAACACCAATACTAACTACTTACTTAACTTACTTACTTTACTAGTTAATACTTGACTAGACCAGATTTAATATGTATCTATTTCTTCCGTTCTTAAATAATTTCACACCATGTTTAAGAATTTAACTGGCTTCGTATTTGGCTACATTCACCATACCTAGCCAAATGCGAAGAAAGTTGTGTAGCTGTTATGTCTTTCACTTTAGTTTTGTCAATCACCACTTTTGTTAGATCACATCATCGCAGCAAATGCCTGTTTTTGAAATTGACTTGAATATTGGTATTGCCTACTACAAATACAACAGTTTCTGCATTCGGTCTTCTCATACTCTATTGAAATATGAGTACCGTTTCTTGGTTTATTGTTGAAACCAAATCCAATCACGCTGAATTTAACTTGAATTTAGTATAAAATGGCATAAATAAGGTAACCATTGACACTATTTGCAGTGCGTTCTAGTGGATTAATATAAATCGACATTTCAACGAGCGAAGGCTTACAATTTTTTACGCATGAATCGATATTGTAATTGGACTACTGTGTTAGGTCTACCTGATATAGGTAAAAAAAGAGATTAAAAAAACCCCTTTACAAACCACTTATTTTGTGAAAGCAAAATAGTTAGGAGGCAAAGAAAATGCACAATAATTATACCTCTTAAGCTACTGGCAAAATGAGTCAAGTACCAAAATGTCAAATGACTGTTGTCATATCTTGTGTCTTGACGATTTTTTATTGTAAATTAGTTTCAAAAATACGTTTTAACATGAGTACATAGTAAGAATCGTAAGACGAGCGTCTAGTCAGACAGACAGATACAAAAATCAATTTCAAGCAGGAATCAAATTATGTAACTTTTAAGATCAAACAATTCAACGGCTTATTTCGTGGCACAAAGCTGAGTGGCGACCATTTTAGCATGTTTTGATTATGTCTGTAATTTCTTCTTTTATTTCTTATATGCTAAAGAAACATATTTTCTTTCTTGCTTTTCATTTATTTCAATTTTCCTTTTATTGTACCATCAGCAATATCAGCTGAAAGACGTCCACAGGTGGACAAAGGCCACTCCTGAAGAGTGCTGCAACGACCGGTACTGCACCACCCGCATCCAGTGGACTCCTGCGATCTTTACCTGGTGTACAACAGAATAAGAATTCAGTTGCAAAAGTAAATCCTATCTTGGACGTCACTGTACATTAACATATTTTCGAAATTACAACTAATTCATCTGTTAATCTACAATCTTTAGCTTCTGTCAGTGAACGACCACAGACAACCATTCAAAATGTATAATTAGCACTCGACATAATCGCTCATTGGCGTTACGTGTGGGATAAAGAAATAGGTTATCATTACAGATGAGTACGCCGTTGTACGGACCACCCACGGGTCTTGTTGATACTAGGCCCTTGTTAAGAAAGGGCTTAAATACTCTTACAATTTTGAGGCACTTACTCCCTTTTAAAATAAGAAACCAGTTGATCCTAATGGGCTTATGACTGCACAATTGTGCTGCTACTATTGTAGTTTTTGTAGGGTACCGACGGTAAGGGAAAATGTTGAGTATTTTTTGAGATTTTGTTAAGTGAGAGCTATACAAGCAATAATTTACTTAGTATCTACTGATTTTAGAAAAAATAAAAATAAAGCTTATAATGAAAGTAGAAGCAACATCTTCAACGATGGTCCACAATTCCACATACATGTGAAAAGAAGTATAAAGTAAAATGTGAAATACATAAAACTGAATTAGTACCAGTTTACATTTAACATCATATAAACCTGCATTACCTCATTGTTTACAATCAGTTGACAAGAAAAATAGCCCATACATAATTAATTGCTCTTAACAGCCGTAGTAATAGAAGCAATTATATCACATCGTCTTTCATCCGTTCCCAAGAAACCAGACGTCACGTCAGTCAAACCAACATTAAACATGTGCTAGACGACTGTTTATACAAAAAGGACGAATTTTAAAAGAAAAACCCAGTCGGTTACGTCTTTTGGTGTCTAAAGACACTAAACATGTGGCTGCTCTGCTGTACATAGAAAAGGACCAATTTTAAAAGAGAACCCGTGTCGGTTACGACTTTTGGTGGCAGAAAACATACGTTGAACAGTATTAGATGAATGCCCTACTAAGGATTATGAATAAATTAGATCAACACATCGGATTCTATTGGTAATGTTAGTTGACTGATGTATCGTAATTTAGGACTTTGTTATCGGCTAAATTTAGGAGTAAAGATAAATTAGTATATTCGCAATAAAATAAATAAATAAATAAAATAAATATTAGGAGACAATCTTACACAAATCGACCTAGTCCCATAGTAAGCTCAATAAGGCTTGTGTTATGGGTACTAGACGACGATATATTTAATAGATAGAAATACTTAAATACATAGAAAACATCCATGACTCAGAAACAAATATTCATGCTCATCACACAAATATTTGCCCTTACCGGGATTCGAACCCAGGACCTTCAGCTTCGTAGGCAGCGTCACTACCCACTAGACAAATCGGTCGTCTCAATAAGGTCGTCGCAATATGTATTTAATCTACCTTACTTACAAAGAATATACTTGGTCTAACAATGATGACGGAGCTGAAATGAACACTGAAAAGATCAGGTTGATAAAGATTCCAGTATGTATGTGCAGTCAGTTGCAGATGATTGGAAAACTCAAATAGGTCGTCATCATCATCATATCAGCCAAAAGACGGCCACAGCTGGACAAAGGCCTCCCCCACAGAGTGCCACATTGAGCGGTCCTGCGCCACTCGCAGCTAGCGGATTCCCGCGACCTTTACCAAGTCATCAGGCCATGCATGGTGTCTCAAATAGGTATACGGTACAAAATATGTAATTTGACTAATGATCTGTTCGGCACTAAGTTTAAAAAATCTTCATAACAAAATAAAGCATTCACCACAATGTTTCAATCATTTCTTTAAAGTATTCAATCGATTTAAATCACACAAACACAAAGCACTAGTAAAGCTAATTAGTAAAACGAATCAAGAATTTATTGAACAATATCAACTGATTGCCTAGAATTCAGTCTCGTTTGGATATCCTAGTTAATGCACAATAGAAAATTGTAATGGCCTTTGCCCGTATTATTGAATAGTGACTATAACAACGATTCAGTTGTGGCCAATGCAATTATAGTTCCGGCATAGTACAATTTATAACAGTAGTGCAATTTAACAATAAGAAATATCGAGAAAAAAAAATATCGACTCAGTATATGATAAACCAAACACTTTTTTTACTCAATAAGGCTTGTGACCTTTAGTGCTATTATTTCACTACAATGTTAGGCACGTTTTCTATTCCAGCCTTGAACTGCTTGGCGTGTACAATATTTTTTAATTTGCAGTCACTCCTAGTACCATACCATAATCCTATAATTGCCGACTAAGTATATTATAATAGTTTAAAATTTAATTGTATTATAATTTTATATTATTTTTACCTTTCCATATTTCATTTGACTTTTTTTTTATGTAATTTATATACCTACATTTTAATTGTAATTTATTTTAAGTGATTTGAGTTTAATATCTTATTTGATCTACTTCGTTTTATATTATATAATAGTACTTAATCACATTACATGTAATGCCAATTAGTACCTACGTAAGGTTTAAATGTAAAAGTGCTAATATTGAAATAAATAAATATTATTTTACCTATGCTGCGACGATTATTTTAAAGTGTGCGTCTGAACAAAAGTTTAGTAGAGTCCGTCTGTATTGAAATTAATTGGAAACACCGCCTAAACCGAAAATTTGCCATATATATATGATATTTAATGAGTAGTGTTGCATAATATTATACGTGTTCTTAACACTATAAGGGCGAGTTGCACCAAGTTACGATTAAAGACGATCAACGTTAAATATGGCGCCGGCAGCTGTCAGTCCATAGAAACTTGTCAAACTTTCCATACATTCAGATTTTAACGAACACCGCTTACAATTACAGACGGTTTGGTTCAACCCGCCCTAATACTTGTATTATAATAAACAGATATTCGCACTGTTTCAAACTATGTAGATACCTACGCTGAACGTTAGTTAAAATGGCACTCTGTACAAGTTCAAGGTCAAAAGTGTTTAAATACTGTGCTTTATGCAACTGTGCCCCCGTTTTACACACCCCAAAATCTCATTGTCCATGATTGCACCAATTGTCTGGAATGCGGGTGGCGACAGCTTGCTATCCGTAGATTGTAATAAAATTATGGAAATATTTATGGATGATGTGTTAATATTCACACCAAATGTCACTTCAACTTGATAGGTATTTATTGTGAGGGCACCGCCATAAATTTGATGATGTTATCTGCCTCACAAAGGAAATAGAACGTGTGAGGGCTTGGGAATTGATGGATTGCTGTGTGCCTCTATTGAAATATCTTTGCTATCTATAGTAACTCCAGTTTCTGGTTTTTCTCTATATCTAGTAGTAGTAGAGTAATCTGCAACATGATGTTAATCTCTTAATGTAGGTACAAATTATTTTGTTTCACAACAAATATTTTTCTGTTGGTCAAAAAAATAAGTATCCATCCACTAAAAAAAACTGTCACTTGTTGAAAAGAGGTAAAAAAGAACAAAATATTTTCGATGTCTAAATGGATTAATGCTAAAAATGCCTCATCGGCTTATCAAATGATGGGGGTCGCTTCCCGAAATGAAATGTCTTGTCGTTAATGCTCGTCCTTAAATTTTCCTTCTTTCTCTCGCTCACAGATAATGAAGGGGTTGAGAGGGATAGAAAATAATTTGAAGAAAAACATAATGTAGGGTTAGGAGCGGACAGAATTTGTATCACCGCAGGTAGATCAATAAAAATGGCCGTTTCATTAACTTTACGTTGGGTAGCACTTATAAAGACATTAAAAGACTCTAGGAAGACAATTTTTATCTTTTGTTTCTTTTTATGTCCCCGTTGTCGCTCCAATTTGGTGGCATTAGGAATTTGATTGTCAGGTTGCACTACCGTTTTTGCTATTGACCTTACAAGCTGATCCTTATCTAATGGAGCTATTAGTGCTATTGCGTTCTAGGATGTAAAATGGACAATTTATAAGCATAAGCAGCTGAATTTAATTCTAACCGGCAACAATTTTTGTTTATATTACGATGGTGGCAAATAAGCATACTTTCCGCCTGATGGCAAGCAGACGCCTTAGCCTGTGGACGCTCGCTTCTCCAAAAGAGTCCCAAGCGAGCTGCCGACCCTTTATAGATTTAAGAAGTTGTTGTGTTGACAGCTGGAGGCAGGCCCCTTATTTTCAACACAACAGGATGCGTTGAGCGTCGTCGTTGCGGAACAGTTAAATGGATTATTCAATGGATCCTAACATAAAACGTAAGCTAATACACAAAGCGGCCAAAGAGTCCAGATCTCACAGATATCTCGAGCCCTGAACACACGAGGAATGACGGCGTTACCACGACAATCTATCGGCCACAGATACGTTGTCCCTAATGAGACACTGCGATGCCCGCTAAGTAATAGCCCTGGATCGCACAATAAATATGATCAAACAAAACGGGCATAGAGGAAGTAGTAAGTTGCATAGATAAACTGGTGCTGGCGCTCTCATAAACATAGGAAGCTCGCTATTCTCAAGGTTGGAAATTGACTCTAGCGTTCGCGTGTTCTCGCTACGTTAGCTTCGTAATTGGCAAGCCTTAGCGCTGGCAAGGCGCTGTCACTAAGGCTGATCTATTGTTGAAACAGTGCCTTTGTTTTCAGACAATAAACTTGTTTTGTTACTGAAGAGGTATCCCCGCTTCTCGCCGTTTAGCGAGTGAATAATGAATGATATGAACGCGAAGTGTTCTTAGCTTAGAAATACTGTGGCGTATTGTTGCAAGTTCGTATAAGGTCGCGGTTGACTCACTTATCTTTTTAAATTAAGTATTCACGGCGATAAAATTACGGGCTTTGCTGCTTAATTTATTTGGACGGTAATTTTATATTTAGGTATCAAAGTTTAAAGGCATATATTTTCTCGATATTAATATTTTAATAAGACAGGCACATTAATAATGCCCGTGGTGAATCTATACTTGGGGAATTAAAATGTTAGATCACATTTCAAATGACTTATAGCTACCGCTGACTGCAGGTGAAGATCTATTACCTAGTATCTTTTTTATATCCTTGGGCGCCTTGCAAGCCTTTAATGTTAACTGTAAGCACAGAATAGATAAGTGCAAAATATGTAGCATTTTTTCATCACTATCACTATCACTTCAATACATAGTATAAAACAAAGTCGCTTCCGGCGTTCTGTCCCTATGTAAGCTCAGATCTTTAAAACTACGCAACGGATTTTGATGCGGTTTTTTTATAATAGATAGAGTGATGCAAGAGGAAGGTTGATATGTATAATATAGTACCCGTGCGAAGCCGGGGCGGGTCGCTAGTGTAAGTATTTATAATATGTAATTCCTGGAAAGCGTTAACTTTTTCTTTTGCGGCCAATAGACAGATATATTTCGGTCTGAGATTAGTTGGAGACGCAGCAGCAGAAGATATCTTCAAATGTTTCATGAAATGTAAATAAACATACACATACATACATACATTCACGCCTTTATCCCTAAAAGGGGTAGGCAGAGCACATAAAACTTGTGTTCCAGTACCACTTTTAGCATAAATCGAAAAAGATCGACTAAATGTGATATCGCTGTGACAGGTTGCTAGCCCATCGCCCACAACACACTTCAACCCTGTTCCCTTAGTCGACTCTTACGATACCCGCAGGAAAAAAGGGGGTGGTGCTATTCTAACCCGACACCGCACGGGGGCAAATGTAAATATTAACCAGATCATATTTGCAGAACAGCAGCAATTGCCCTTCAGTAAATAGAAGGAGTAACGAACAGGAGAAGGCAGATAATAAGGAGAAAAAAAAAACGCTTCTTATAGAGAAATAAAAAGAAAGGCGTTATGTAGAATACGTTGGAAATAACTCCACCGACAAGAGCCTAGTTCTTGAATAAGAAGAAGAAAAAGAAAGATTAAAATAGCCAAAGTATAATTACTGCACATTTTAATATGTAGGCATATCAGTACGCCTCAGGGAGCTTAAGCCTGAGATACCTGACCCTATTGGTTAGTAAGCACACACCACCCACATTTCATTACTGGGCCGCATTATTTTATATATTATTCGCGTCGTGCCGTCGTTAATAAATCAAGTAGGATATCGTGTAATGGACACCGCAGTGTCCCAGGGGACACATAAATTCGTTTTTGTACTTTTTTAGTGAATCATTTGTTGTGAAAACATGGTTTATAGCTCCGACGAGGCATCGACGAGGCTAATGTTATTTTAATTATGAGTTTGTTTACATGAAGGAAGTAATGACAGTGATTGGGAGGGATATGCTGTTAGTAAATGACTGTTTTAAAGTCAATTTCTGGTGTGAACGAGCAGTGTCCTTGTACAGTCAGGGGCATTAATATACGCGTGTAAATAAGGACATAAATATCTGTACACGTCTTAATGACATTGAAAATAGAGTCCTATTCAGATATTTATGTTGTGATGATTTATTAATATAAAATATTATGACTTAACTCTCTTAAGGTTCATAACAATGCATCGTCTATCGATTGCTTTATGCAATATTTTGGCAATTCGGATTCAAATCCAGTAAGAGCTAAAGTGTCTAGACGAGCGCGCATCGGAATGAAGATTTTATACCGAGATAGCGCCATAGACGCATGTGATCCGCTTGATAGTAAGCAGAATTTGTATCCTAGTCAATCCTACCCAATATTATAAATACGAAAGTATGGATGTTTAGATGTTTGTTACTCAATCACGCCTAAACGGCTCACCGGATTTGGATGAAATTTTGCACGAAGATAGTTTATAGCCCGGATTAAAATAAAGGATCGTTTTTATCCCGGGTTCACGCAGACAAAGTTGCGGGCGGAAGCTAGTTATTTATAGATTTGAAGACATTTTGACTCATCATAATTCCTAGCGTTATTCCCGATTGTGCCCTAAAGGAGCCCGGGGTCCGCTTTGACCCCTACGTAATCCAATTATTTGGTATAGGCACTAGTTTTACGAAAGCGACTGCTATCTGACCTTCCACCCAGGGAAAACAGCCCAAAGGTATGTTGACTGCAGTAGACAAATGTAGGTGCCTCGATCTCAAAACGGCATATTCTCGGGAGCTATATCTTACCACCAAAAATACAACACCATAGATGACTCGAATACAGGAGCAATCCAATGTCTTTAATATGAGCACTGGAACAGCCAAAGAAATCGAGAACTTCTCAGGAACTCTTTTATAGTCATCGAATAGAAATGTTAAATGGAAACTAAATACAAGCACGCTGTTCGGCCAGCGAGAGTTTCGATACAATGCGGCGTTGTGTATTGTTCCAATGATATCTACGTTTCGCTTCACTGGTTGACAGTTCATGGCCTATTTAGCACATTCCAAATAGCCTTACATACATCAACATTAATACCTAAGTAGGTCTCTATACTTTATAAACCGATGAGGAGAATATATTATTCATGGATCAGGAAAGGACCAAATACGATGCAAATAAAAAAGGCGTTGCGAACCAATAAAATAACAGACGTAATAGGTGTATGGTAAATAACATTTCCTTGAATCATAGTTCTTTTTCAACATTTTTTTATCAATATAATACGCGAGTTCTTCAGCTCACAGAGCCTCTCTTTTTTCAGTATTTTTTGTTTTAATTTCAAAAATCTGAATCTACAAAAAATTCTCAATGACTATTGAACCAGCTCACAAATTTTCACGAGAATCGGTACAGAAATGCGACCTGTAGATGAGAAAAATGCCAGATATACAAAATATTTTTTGACCAAGCTGAAGTTCCCCGTTGTGTGACATGAATAATTATGCTTAAACCTGTTATAAGTCATATTAATGAAGTGGTTTTTGAGAGAGAGAACTAAATGTGAAATCTATTTATTCGTTTTAAACAACCCGTATACACAAAGAGAGTTAGAAATAAATAAATCATACAGGAAATAACGCTATTCCACCCGCAAATGTTGAGTAACGTATCGCAAACAATCAAAGGTCGGGAAAACCTCTTTGCTCACACATTTCGTTTATTCGCTCCCGGGTCGAGAGTGGGACCTTGCGGGCGCAATCAATAAAGCCTTCATGTTGTTCACTTTTATTAAGAGTAAGGTTTTTAGTGCTTGGGTCAGCTTACACATGAGTTTCGCCCATCGATATTTTTTTTCCACCGTGTAGGCCAAAGCCATACGACCTACCTGATCCTACTAAAATTATAAATGCGAAAGTTTGGGAGTTTGTTACTAAATCACGCTTAAACAGCTGAACCGATTTAGATTAAATTTTTCACGAAGATAGTTTATAGCCTGGATTAAAATAAAGGATAATTTTTATCCCGGGTCCACGCAGACGAAGTCGCAGGTGGAAGCTAGTAAATAAAAATTGTAGCCTGGAAGGAAGCTTACAACTATAGATATGTCATAAGCACGTTGTCGAACCTTTATCGATATAATGATTCGTTGCAATGTATGAAAAATCGGCTTGGAAGGAATAGTGATGACTATATCTTGGGCAATTGCTAGGTTTATTTTGAGAGTATCAGCTCTGCTTGGCATGGCAACCATCGTTAAAATGCTCATTTCACCGGCGACGAATTGTACGGGCATATTTGCAGTAAACATCTTTACCGCGCTGCTTCCGCCCGCGATTTCGTCTGCGTGAACCCGGGATGGAAATTAGACCATAAGGTATATTCCTGTTAAATTCCAACCAAATCAGTTGAGCCGTTTAAGCGTCATTGAGTAACAAATATCCAAACATATAAACATCCAGACATTTAAACATCCAATCATCTAAACTTTCGCATTTATAATATTAGTAGGATATAACTATGAACATAATACTTCGTAAATAATACTAGCCGAGGGTACATCCGACAAGTAAGGAAATCTGGGCGCCATCAGTAAGCTCTCAGTAAATTACAACCGTATACCGACTCCGCCCTGCCATGTCATGACATAGTCTAAGTCATTGAAAGTGACATTGAACACATATGATAAATATCGTGATATGATGGCGACGCCGCAAGTTATGTGATAGCTTACAAGCTATCATTGAAACAACTTCCGAAAAACAACGACTGACAACTAAAGCGGTTCAATTAAGTGGTTAGAGTAAAACTCACAATTAGGGCAGAAAGCAACATCGTCATTTAAGAAAATGAGTTTTGTTGAAGAGTAGGGCGTCACCTCAGTTATATAATATAATATTTTTAACGTGTCAGACAAAAATCGAAGCAAATATGCCGATAAATAGACACTTATTTACAGTCTGAAATATGTACATTTACATTCTATGTCTTCGTTCCTCGCCCAGGTCCGACGGTAGGCATGAATAATGTCAGTAATCCGCTTGCGGTGCGCCTTAAGCTAAGGGCTCCCACAACCTATAACTTTTATGTTTATTATGGTCAGACCTGTAAATCCATCGGGCGAGAAAAACCTGATATGTGTTCGGTTGTAATCAGTTTATGTTTGTTGTAAAATGGCGTTGTGAAATATTATGTCGAATTTAATACCGGTGGTGCAATAATTTTGAATGTTGGGGTCGAGTACCGTTCGAAAATATAAATTACATACTAAGTATTCTATTTTATCATGAAAATTTCTGTCATATTGAAACTTTCTAAGTTTGTACGGTTTGACTAAAGCTTTTTCTTGAAAGAAATGCGCGTTTCTCTACCAGAAATCGCCGGCACATACCGACAATTTGTTAGAAAGGGCATTGATTAATAAGCCATCTTACTTTATTCCAATCCAGTTAATTTTACAAGGAACATGGCCGATAAATAAGGGACTGCGCGAGACATTTGTCATTTTGAAAGATTGCTATCTGATTCAGTAGTTCCGGAGTCGGCGCGTTTGTAGTATATGTGAAAATCAGATGAAGCGTCGGTCCTATCACAGCTTGGGCCTTTATATAAGGGTTGCCAGCACGGCTATCTCAGGATGGCCCGCGACCTTTGTCGCGGCAACATAGACTATCCGTTTCTTTCCTTATTAGAAAGAGATGGATAGTGTATCTAGCCGCGACACAGATCGCGAATCGTCTTGTGATAGCCGAACTGGATGCTCCACTCTTCATACAAACGTAGTTCCGTTCTCATTTTAAGGGGCTCCTAGCTCCCAATGACCTTCGATCTGTAACTGTCCTTTTTTTCGTGTTTTTTACGGCTTATCGTACAACAACGAGGTTTACCAAAATATTATCCCATGTCTACTTCAAAACTCACAGTTTTCGAGATATAGTGCACCAAACTTTGGCAACTTTAGGCCATAAAACCAGTTTTTTGGACGTAACTTTTGTGAACATGACATTAAAATTAAAAATTCTTGTGGGTTGTTAGAGACGTCAATAAGAAACAGTTATATATAGATTTGATATATAAAAGTACATAAACAACATACTAATATCGAAAACAGAGCTTTTTTGGACCATGTTTGAATAAATCATAAATAAATGACATAAATATTGGTTATTCAATCCTTTATCTACATTTGCACGAGATGTTTTTTTGAAAATAATTAATATTTATTTTTATGATTTATTCAAGCTTGGTCCAAAAAAGCTCCGTTTTCGATAATAGTATGTTTTTTATAACTGTTCCTTATTGACGTCTCTAAAAGCCTACGAGAGATTTTAATTTTTAACTGATTTTCACAAAAGGTACGTCCAAAAAACGGTTTTTTGGCCTGAAATTGCCAAAGTTTGGTGCCATATATCCCGAAAACTGTGACTTTTAATGTAAATATGGGATACTACTTCAGTACACCACGTTATTGTTAATACGAAAAGCCAAAAAAACACGAAAAAACCGACCGTTACAGATCGAAAGTCATTGGGAGCTAGGAGCCCCTTAAGACTCTCACAGATTAGAGTGGCCTGCGGTGGCGGTCAATAGTTATGACACCCCAGGCCAGGTGTCATTCACAGGGGTAGTCACGCGTTTTGAACGCGCGTTACATAGATCCAACTGTTAGGTTCCCATATAATAAAATACATTTAGATCTACCTAGCGTACGTACAATGCGTTGTCGAGTGTCGATATCCAAAACCTAAAATGGTGAATTATTTATTTTTCAATCTTTATTGCAGAATATTATTGTGTCTTAGTGTACCAAAGGCGAACTTAATGCTATAAAGCATTCTCTACCAGTCAACCTTAAGGCAAAGCAGATAAATTGATAAATTTATACCTTAAAAGACTTATCCGAGTTGCATCTGCCTCTTTAATTGTATGCAATAATCGGCATTTGCGATCAACTCTGTGAAAAACGTTATCAGTACCTACATGATTGCTTCCAGCAAGAAAATCTGTTTCGTTTCGGTTCTATTTATACCTTTTATAAAAAATGTCGTGTAGCTTCGCTAGGACTAGTTTTTTTTTTTATAAAATTATTATTATTCCAAGCAAATATATTAACTGGAGTTCTGCCTTTTCGGCGAAATATGTTTCGCAGAATTTCACATGGCAACCAACTTTTCGCAGAATTTTCATTTGGCAAACCAATTGTTGGCATAACTTAACTTCGCAGTTTTCTCATTTAGCAAAATTTTTATATTGCTAAATTTTACTTCGACAAACTTTTATGTGGCAAATTATTATGAAGCAAATGATTTGCTTAGGCAAATAACAAACGTCAAATGACGTTTGGGCAACCAAAAACATGGCACCATTTAGAGCGCTTCAAAGGTCATAGAAATACTGAGGCGCGGAGCACTATTCTGGACGCGGATTATCAGGGCAGACAAAAATGGCTTGTCATAAGCGGACTGTCTTAGGTCGGTTAGGTTAGGGTTCACTTGTGTCCCTCAGACCAGAAATAGACACCCCGCGCAGCGGGGTGGCGTCGACTTGCTGGAGATTATCAGTCCGCACAGATAAAACTATGGCACTCTAGTTCGTAGTTCGTTCGTTTGACGAATACATAAAAAAATCTTATAATATAATATAATAATCTTTAAAAAATCCCAGGTAATAATTTATCAAATCAATAGTTGCGAAATGATATCAGTGCTAAAAGTATGTTATGCTAATCAATACATTTGACGAATAAATGACGTATTAAATATATCCCAGGTAATAATTTGCCTAACAATAATTTATCAAATCATTCGTTGGGAAATGATATCAGTGCGAAACGTTGAGTTGGGAAATAAAACTTCGACCAAATAAAAATATGGGAAAAATAGTTTGGGAGTTAAACATTTGCCAAATAATTTTCGCCGAAACATTAGTAAACCATAATATTAGCTATCTACAAAAGCTTCTCAATCCCTCTAAAAAGGCTATTAGATTGATAAAAATAACCATTAGTTTTTCTATGAGCATCAAAATATAAATTAATTTAGAGTTGACTTCGAGTGTAAAAGTAGGCTGTGTTTTGGGTCCATCCAGTATTTTTGTTTCATCAATTTACTTTTTAAACGTGGGCCTGTATCGATTGTATAAATAATGCACAACTCGTTTCGGACGGTGTTTCCAGGGCGTGTTATTAGATAATACTTCGCTTTGTTTGAACCATTTTCTAGTTATTATAAGGAAACTATAATCAATAGCGTTGCAACTGACACGTATAATTGGATGTTGTGCGAAAACAGCCGCGATAACATAATTACGTAATGACACGCTTTTCAATTCTAGGTCATTATATTATAACGTATTGAGTTGTTAAAAAGGTAATACTCGTGTTGGTGGTTGATAAGCAAGCAGCTGAGGTTATACTTGCAATACAATAGTAAACGCTCGTTGTCACCCGAGCCGAAGGTAGGTGTTATAAACATGCAAGCTGAGGCTTTCTTTATCACCGCTTGGGGTGAGCACAAAATTTAACGTCTCCCCTCGGAGGAACTGGGATTGCCACACGCGTAGCGGGCGATAATTGTAACTTTATGGCAAGGAAAGACGTAAAGTAAAGATTACCTACTAGGTACAGTCAGCAAAAACTAACTGGGCAAACGAAGACGTCAAAAGTCTTTATTAAAAGGGAATAAGAGCTTTTGAAAACGTCAATTGCGCAGTTACTTTTGATGTTGACTGTACGATCACGTCGATTAGAAATTAAAAGAAGTTCCATTCCGTGAGGTTTTAAATCTTAAGCTCACAGTATAAGTACTGCTAGTTTACATCATTACACATATTGGTTGCTTTGATTTTGCGTAAAACTCGTCGTCAAACGTCTTACTATTATATTTTTTACCCAAAACGCACTGATAATGAAATAAGGTACTCTTTATCTAAAATGGATAATTCAATGTCATGAACTTAGTGTAAAATTTTGGGGACAGCTTTTCCATATATATTCATAACCCTGATTCATGCGAAAATCCAAGATTATCTGTATTGGAGATATCGCTTGCGTAGATAAGAGGTGACGCGATTGGATCGTTCTATTTAAACAATGCGGATACCCCGCCCGCACCTAAATCACGCGCCGCCGATGACATCTATAAATTCCTATTCTAATTATTTTAGAGCGATACGCCGACGCCAACAAATAAAATAACATCGCCGCGAGCCCATTGGAATTGACTCGTTTTAAGTTTATTAAGCCCGGAATGAGTTTATCTGGCACGATATATTCAGATTCGGTAGACGACAAAACCACTGCCTCATGAAAAAATCTCCGCCGAAAATAAGTCTTAATTTATTCAACGCCCGAAATTAAAGAAAGCAATAATTAAAAAGCATGGAACGGAAATTGTAACGGATAATTAATTTTTCTATTGTAATTTTCAAAGAGAAAAATAAATACTAAACAGTCGGGTGAATTTATCCGCCGCCGTTCTGGCTGTAAGTGTTTAATTTGTACACCATTGTATCCGCGAAGAGACCGTCGGAATTAATTACAGTTTGCTTATTTTTTAATTAAAATTAGATTTTATGAAACGGCCGTCGGCTTAATCCGTAATATTTCATAAAAGATGGAAATTTTAGTGGCGCCATATTGTGAGAAAAGGCATCCATTTCGGCAATATTTTGCATCCCTGAGTGGATTTATTTTGCGAACAATTTGACCCACTTTCTTAGCTTTTACGGCGTTCATTTCGTTATTTAATTTAGCTAGAAACATTATATTATTCATGATTCTCATATTCTCGTTATAAATCTTTATTTCTGGAATAAATAAATGAATCGGTTTCATCTTTTTGTCATTAATTTTAGTTTTTGTGCTGCGTGGTTCATTGCCAGAGGAAAGAGTAATTGGAATATATTCGAAAGTATTAGTCAGGGATTCATCGGAATATACTAAATTATGGTTTACTTTAAGTAATTTGTAAACATTGGCTCAATTTTGGAGGCTGTTGAAGCAGGTTTCTATTCAACACGTGCCTGGGATAACAAACCCAATCACTTAGTAGGTCATATCGGGTTTGGAGCGAGTGAATTAACATATTTTTCTCTTATCGTCGAATATGGAGGTCGGACCCTTGCTTATCAAGGATGTTTTAACCGAATACAAGGGTGAGTCTTCGGAACAAATGCGTCCCCGCCCACGAGACGAGATTACGGCGTGTTTGGGTATAAATCTTTTGAGACAGTAACGTACATTTCGTGGCTAGCTAAGAATAAATGTTGGCTTTGGCTGGGTCGGTGGTTTCTGGCCTACCGCCGACTTCGGTCTTAGGGAGCTGGCACTGGAGCAATTTGTAAGACTTAATTAAACGTGAATGCAAATCTGTATTGAAGCAATACCCGTACGTATAAACATACAAGGTTTATTTATTATTTATTTATTTAGTCAACCATTGGGCTAAATAGAAACTTTAGTGGTGCAGGATCCTAAATACTGAAACTCGAATGGAAACACAAATCAATTAATTACATTAATATACATACATATATAATACATACAATATAAAATTACATGTACATACAAAAGGTTACACTTCTTTGAGCAACAAAGCGTCTGATATCTTATGTTCATCTCATCGCAAAGCAGAATTTAAATTTAAATATGAATTTAGGTTTAGTGAAGCCTGAATACGTAAAGAATGCACTTTTTTTACTAAGACACTTTACATTAAAACAATCCGAGATTTTTGGAACTCATTTATACAATCCTACATGTTAGTACAAAGTTATATCAGCCAGTTTTTTGTCCACATATTTTTTTTATCTCTAGTGACCGACCGAAGCTCGACCTTTCACGGCTTTTTGATTTACGATTGAAAGTGTCGCATGATACAGTCGGATAAGTAATCTGTTGTTTTGTAAATCATTCTTTACACATTTGAGTGCTCTAGGGTGATAAAAACATAATAAAAGGTGTATTGTGACTCCGAGTACTGAGACAATTTCAGAGATTGAACCCAAAGAACTAAGCACTTTGATTTTACTGTACATAGACGTATAAATAAAATACGCAGCAGCATTAGACTAATTGAATCCGACTTTTATTCTTTTCCAGTTTAGATTTGCAATTTGCAATTGCATTTTTAGGCTTCATATTGTCTTAGCAAGATCCGTCTCAACATGTTTTGAAATAATTAGCAATGGTAAAGAATGTAAAGTGGTAGGTAAATAATACATGTATGTCTGAGTAATGGAAGTTTTTTATGTATTTAAGTATTTATATCTATTATATGTATACATCGTCGTCTAGTACCCATAACACAAGCCTTACTGAGCTTACTACGGGACTAGGTCGATTTGTGTAAGATTGTCCCCTAATATTTATTTATTTATACACGGTGATTTAATCCGTGATCAGGAACCGAAAAATATTAATAAACAGTCAAAACAGAATTCAATGGACCAGGTCTAATGCAATTAAGTACATCATTGTTTAGTTCAAGTTAATGATAATGTTAGCACTGATATGCGCAGAATTTATGGTCACCCTATACCTTTTTCAGCGCTTTGTGTGGGAAATTTGATAGGTCTTAGGTCAATAAACTCTAACAGCTACGTGTCATGAATATTTATTCCAGACAAAATCAAAACAACACATAATTGAAATATTTACAACAAGTATATATAAAAAAACTGGCAAAGTGCGAGTCGACTCGCGCACGAAGGGTTCCGTACCATTATCAATAAAAACAGTAAAGCCCCTTTAAATACAATTTTTCCTTATATTTTTAAATTTTTCCTTTATTTAAAAATGTATAATTTCGTTAGCAGCGTAACTGCTTAATACAAAATTAATTTAGTATGGGGTGGCGCATCGATGTTGACGATTTCTCAATATAATTTGAGACGTTGGTGCCGTTAAGAAGCCTAAGTTTTCTGGTAGATGTCGCTACACGCCTCCCTAAGGCGTTGTAGGAAGGAACTAATTGAAGAATTTGGTGCACGAACCGTATTGTTCCGATAGCTCAGTTGGTTAGTAGCGACGGGCCATGAATGCCTGTGGTCGCCGGTTCGAATCCGGCTCGGAGCATTAAATTTTTCAATTTTTCCTTTATTTAAAAATGTATAATTTCGTTAGCAGCGTAACTGCTTATAGCTTGACCACAACCGCTGTGCCGCTCCTGCGGTACGCTCGCATACCGCAGGAGCGGCAGAGCGGTTGTGGTCAAACTATAATACAAAATTAAAAAAAAAAAGTTTGTTGTATGGGAGCCCACCTTAAATATTTATTTTATTATATAAGTATTTGTTGTTATAGCGGCAACAGAAATACATAATCTGTGAAAATGTCAACTGTCGCGGTTCTTGACATACAGCCTGGCGACGGACAGCGAAGTCTTAGTAATAGGGTCCCGTTTTTACCCCTTGGGAACGGAACGCTAAATAAGAACGGACAGTTGTATGTAGAGGGGGGTTAGGTGACGATGTTGGGTAGAGCTGCCCCGTCGTTGTAGCCGAAAAAATGTTTAACAGATCTGAATCTGTGCCGAGTCCCGCGAATGCACATACTTACTTAATTTAATAATTGAACACAAGGGCTTTGAGGTTGGTTTACTTTTGAAAAACATATTTAAAGCTGATTTTCCACCGGAGGGGCGAGACGAGACCACAGGCGAGAATTGAAATTTGTATGGCACTTACTATTTCCACCGAAGATGCGCGAGGCGAATTTGCCATACGAATTTAAATTCTCGCCTCGCCTCGTCTCGTCTCGCCCCTCCCCACCGGTGGAAAATCAGCTTCATGGGGGTTTTATTTTCAAGGATTTGAACTAATGTTAAGAGTGTTAAGGTGACAATGATTTTTAATTTAAAAGTCTTTCCTAATTCGATTAGATAAAAATAACGTTTGGTTTAGGTAAATAAATAAGAGTTAATAGTGTTCGGCATCAATAACTTACTTACTTACTCCTCTGGCGCAGCGACCCAAAGTGGGTCTTGGCCTCCAACACGACAGCACGCCACTGATCCCGGTCCTGTGCAGTTTCCCGCCAGTCGCCAGCCTGGAGCCTGGATACGGCATCAATAACTGAATGAGGTAAATTGGTTGCTGATTACGCATTTGACCACTACCTCACCTGATGGTAAGCGATGATGAGGTCGAGGGTATTACATGCATACCTAGATCACACCTCGGACACTGCCGATCAAATGTATGAAACAAATGCGTTCCTACGCACACAGTGTAAGCTCGTGTAGGTGAACGCGTTCCATGCTTGTGAGTGAGATAATACATGCTAGGGTTGCCCCCATTTTAGTGCGTTCGCGAATCGGGAACGCAATATGAGATGACCATGTAATAGCGACGTCGAATTATTTTGTGTGCTTGTAATTAATTATAAACTAAAACCTTTTTAACTCTATTTTCTGAGATTATTATTGACCGAAGCGTTAGCGAAGGTCTAATGCTTTGACTCGAGCAATTTGCTTTTGTATGTCCAGATGTTCTCCTCTACAGGTCGCAATTCTTAACCGATTCTCATGAAATTTTGTGACCAGATTCTATCATTAAATAGTTTTTTTTTGTCGATCCAGTTTTTGAATTTTCTTTAAGATGCGGAAGTTGGTCTGAAGGACTTACGCGCCAATATGAGCTATGGTGCTTAAGACCATTGTGAGTTTACTGTGATAACGACTCAATGAACTAAGTATTTTTCACTTTTACATTTTATAAACTTCACGCGAGGTGTACAGTCAGCATCAAAAGTAGCTGCGCAATCGAAGACGTCAAAAGCTCTTATTCCCTTTTAATAAAGACTTTTGACGTCTTCGTTTGCGCAGTTACTTTTGACGCTGACTGTACAGCTCACAGACCCACTAGTTATACAATACAATACAACAATACAAATACAATTATTGCACACCTCACACAAACAAAGCAGTAATAACAAGGTAACATAGTTATAATTACAAGGGTGCTTATTAACTGTCTTATTTTTAATAAGTAGCATTATTTACCTAATTTATATAATACATTGTTTGATATTTAAATATTTTACGTGGCCTCCGCTCTGCGCACCGCGTCGTCGCGTCCTTGCCAGCCGGTAACTGTGAGGTAACTGAGAGCGGGTGGGCGGCACTGTCAAAGGGAGGCAGGAAGTGGCCATACTGTACGGTAGTACTCTTTATTATACTGTATTAGATAGTGCCTATTCTTAACCTATTGCGAATTATATCTATACATGTCGTCCTATTAGAATATCTTCCACTGAGGCTGAGTATATTATGTACAGGCACAAACATTTTTTTTTTCCCGGTTGTGCCCCAAAGGAGCCCGGAGTCCGCTTTGACACCAAGTTTTGGCATAGGCACTAGTTTTACGAAAGCGACTGCCATCTGATCTTCCAACCCAGAGGGAAAACTAGACCATATTGGGATCAGACTGGTTTCCTCACGATGTTTTCCTTCACCGAAAAGCTAACGGTAAATATTCCGTAGGTACATAAGTTCTGAAAAACTCATTGACGAGTCGGGATTCCAATCCATGATCGCCGCTTGACAGCCGCATACCAAAACCACTAGGCTACCGTAGCTCTCAAACATAAAAAAAAAAAATAGGTTAATCGCCTATGATTAGTAGAAAAAACCTTTGCCAGTCCCTCTAAGTAGGTCGTCATACTGCGCTCTTTTATCAAAAGTAAATGACTAGTTAACATCCTTAGCCATATGGTCAACTTGTTCAATGTGACAAAACTGACACAAATGATGGGAATTAGAGACATGACATGCCTTCTGACGCCCAAAGTGCGACAATGTTAATGATCGGAAATTATAGTTATGTTAGTACGAAATTGATGGGTGGGACTGTGACAGTTGTTAAGGAATCGGAAGTATGGTGGCCTTGGTTTGGTAATAAAAAGCTGTCATTAAGTATGCCTGATTATGAGTATATGCTTTTGATGTTTCAGAGTTGTCGGGTTCTAAGAGTCGTTTGATCAGTTTTCATTGGTTGGTCCCTTAAACAGCACATAAAATAATCCCATTTATTTTGACCTCCTATTCGATATTGTAACGACCCCGATAAACTTCGAACAAACGGTTGTTAACAAGCAGCAATCAGCAAATGTCTGATACATATTTAAATTATAGGCAATTTAAGAACTCTACTGCAAACTTAATATACCTACGGCCGTTCCTATTCATAAACGTTCTACAAGCCTATTTTAACTAAAACGGCGTTAAAATTCGTTTATCATTATCTGTCACTTTGACATTTGTGTTTGTAAGAAAGGGTCAAAACACATTTTTTTTTTGCAGAGGCATTTTAAGTTTTATGAATGAGGGGGTTAGTGTTTAATTTTGATACTGACGAATATTTTGATGACGATTAGTGTCAATATCAAACAGCACATTTACATAAACTTTTTACCCCACTGGTTTTTTTGAAGTGAAAACTTCTTTAGCGGCGCTGAGCACTTTTTGGGATGGGGAATAATTGTTAAATACGCGACAGTTTTGTGAAGTCAGATGTGAAGGAGGTCACTTTTTGCTGCTAGCCGATTCGACTTCATTCAAAACTGAACGCTATTCGTAAGAGTATAAAACCGTTAAACACTTTTTGCAATAGCATATTCTGCAAATAAATTTGTAATAATACCAACGCGTACTTCACCGTTTTGCTATTGAGAAAATTCGAATAGTTCGAATTTGGGCGTTATTCCTAAAGAGATAAAGCTTAGAAAAATATTTACCAACGGCAAAAACAAATTGATATTTTGGTCGCCACCGCCGTCTGCTGTGCAAATTCGAATAGTTTTTATTTAGACGTTATTCCGAAAGAGATAAAGCTTTGAAAAATATTTGGCAATGGCAAAAACAAATTGGTATTGTGTTTGCCGCCGCCCGGAGCCGGCGGCCCGTCGCACCCAACGCGCCCGCGGCCCGTCCGCCTAAATAATTGATAATTGTTTATAAATTTGCGTCAAATTCATTTTTAGGGTGACACCGTAAGATGTCACGTGACCTGATCGAAAAACTGTTACAGTGTTATTGAGTTTTCACTTCTGCCGGCACTCCCGGAGTGCAACCCGGTCTTATTTTTATACAATATACCGCTGGATGCGGGTGGCGCAGGACCAGTCATTGTGCACTCTTTGGGGGAGGCCTATGTCGAGCAGTGGAAGTCTTTCGGCTGATATGATGATGATTCCTAATTGAGCATGCAATGTATTCACTACACCTCATGTCATTTAATTACGACACCCTTTATAAAAGTCAAAAATTTAACAAAATTGCTTTCTCATATCATTTGTACGGTCGAAAAACTATGGCCAGTATGAAATCTACGTTAGTAAATTCAGTGTCGTGTAGGTAACAATGAACAATTGTACACTAGACAGCATAAGTGCATGGTCAAGTCGCAAACTGTTTCCCTTGACGCGCTTGCTAACGCCATCTATGTGCACGACGTGTAATATCATTATAGATGTAAATGTAAACCTCAGAGGATCGGCATAGTTTCACTAGATGGCGCTGTTAACACAGATGGAAACAAAAACTAATTCCTCATCTTGGATATAATTATATTTTTCTTGGGTTATTATTTTTCCTATATTATACTGTCAAGTAATCTTGCCAACGCATTATCGATCGATAATGGCGGTATTATGACGCAATTTGGAATGTGCTTTCTATTTATGTGCTACCTTTGTGCATTTATTTTTCTTGCGATGTTTCCGATTCACTACTAGTGAATATCCAAACAATTCCAAAAACACTTCTTTCCCAACATTTTTTTCGTTGGGTGCGGGATTTGAACCCGCCACTCTAAAGCTAGGTCGACAGTTACTTGCCTCGTTAGCCACTCGACCATCGGTTCAATTGACTAGGCAGTCGAAATTCATCATAAGTTTATTTTGCTGCTCAGATATTAATCCATTACGACTATGATTAGTATAATAATCGATGAGGGTAGACGAATGATTCAAAACTACCATACTTATTCGTTTTTATCACAAAGATGTTACATGTTCGTTCGTAGACCTACTTCAGCTGTGTTATTCATATTTTTTTTGGATATCATGAATATTAAAACTAGTTTTCTATGTAATATTGATCTAGTTAAAAGGTCGCAAACATTTGCGATATATAAAGAAGCTACAGAAACTGATCTAAACGTAAGTCGTTATTTTTACATGTTTGTGATATAATTATCTACTATAAGTAACTACTACTTAACTATCATACATTTTTCTGATGATTTATTTACGTATAATATTGTTGCAGCTAAAAAAAGGTTGAGCAAAAGGAAACGTCTCTGCTACACCGACAAAGAACGGCCACCAGCCATGGTAATGGACTACAAAGAAAATGATTTTGAATCGACAAGGCATTTCGTTGATTTATTGCACACAAGTGTGGACTGTTCGAGGTGTCTCCATAAAGAGGAGGGTTTATACTATCATGGGCATGCTGTTAAACCCTTGCTTACAGAGAAGCACATAAAACAGCAATTTGATACAATTTGGACACTGGACTAAATGTCATGTTTAGTGACGAGAAGTGAGAAGTGTTTAAATCTATTCAAAAGGACAATATAAGTTCACGTTCAGTGATCACGTAGTGCCTAACATGGAATCTGGTGGTATACCTAACTGTGAACATGTAAGGTTTGAAGAAAGACAGACCGGGTTATATATAAACAAGTGACAAAAGTAACATATGAGTAGGATATTGTTTTCATCATGCTTTTTTAACCCTATAGATACTATTAGTAATAGATGTGTTAAGTTAAGGAAAATTATTATTAAACAACATAATCATGTTAATTAACGAGATCGAGTGACATAGATAACCGTGGAATCCTACCATTATAATCTATGAAATATATGGTCGTCTAGTATCAATAATAAAAGCCTTAGTGAACTGTAAGATTGGCCCGTATTTTATTATTATTTTAAATGTCATTAACACAAATGGCGGGTTTATTTACTTACTTAAAAGCTTACTTATAGATTTGGCTAACACCAGAATGCGTTCGCCTGATATATATGTTATCATAACCCGGTCTGAAATTATTAATAAAATTGTCAATAGGTTTTATTTTTATTGGGGTAAAGCTTCAATCTTTTTCCGATTTTCGGAAATGAAACTTAAGCTACATATAACCTCGATAACATGTTAGAAAGTGGCTAATTCACTAATACTATTAACAAAAACTTCTGTTAACAGTGTTGCTGCTAACGGAAGGCCAGAAAACAAGGTTGTAATTTGGCCTATGATATGGCTGTCTGAAGTGAAGAGTGAAAAAGTGAAGTGAATTAAATCCAGTCAACAGGGCCATTTAAGTTTATAGTGTTATAATAATACGCGCCGTCATAATGGTCGCGTAGTTCCTAATATAGAAAAAGTGCAGATGCTGTCGGTCAAAGAGTACGGATTACGTTAAGATTTATATATTCTATAAACCGGGTTATCCTAAATAAATTAAAAATATATATATTGTTTCAGTAGGTAATAGGTATTAATATGCCGTTTGCTTTCTTTTTTATATTCCTTTACTATTTAAAATGTGATATTTCATAAGATCAAACAAGTGTAAGTAACGGTGAAAGACCAAATAAAATTATTATGATTATTTTCAAATCAATAACACAATAATTCATGGTTTGAACGCTCACATATAGGTATAGATATACTATAGCAATTAACACCTTAATGCGTTCTGCTGATTTGAATGTTAGATAACCCGGTTGTAAGTTAATATTGTCAATATTATATTTATTGGGGTGAAGCTTCAATCTTTTTCCAATTATGGAAATGAAACTTAAGCTATTACCTCAATAAAAATGTTACAAAGTTGCTAGGTAACTATTATTATGTAGTATTATAAAATTGCTTTAACAGAACTGTAGTGAATAAAATAAACATATTGAAACATAAAATGCTGTTTTAATTATTTAAGTTATGAATATATACTTTTCTTTATGACTAATATTTGTATATAAAGCACTTTCATCTATAGGAATAGAACAAATATAAAAAGATACAAAAACATAAACCTCCCATTACCTGGGATTCGAACCTCGACAGTTCTAGGCCGCTGAGCCTAGAGAACATGTCTTAATCCATTGAGCTATCTCAACATTATAGGTAATGGTGGAAATATAGCATTCAAATACCAGTGGTATCGCACTTAAATACAGCTATTATAAATTAGCATTTACCAGCCTTGTTAATAGTTATACTAATATGAGAATATTTCTGGTGATAACAAACAGGTGTCAATTTATAGGTATTTAATGTGCCTAGTAATGTGCTTATTTTCTGCGGTATGTCTAAATAGTAGCACCAACAACGCCATCTAGTTTAATTATTGCGCACCACGTGCAACTATGTGAGCAGCAGACGTCAAACGATGCAAGCGAAACTGAGCCGTAAGGTGTCCATGCATTATTGCAGCCGATAGTACATCATCATATTCATAATATGACACTCAACGGTCCAGACTCAAAGGTCCAGACTCAAAGAATCAATTTGTGTGGCATGCGGCCTAGACAAAACTAAGACTAACAATAATTTACGATGTTTATTCTGTACAAAAGCGCTCAGACAAAGGCACCATTTACGGTCTTCATTCGAAAAGGGAACGTAAACAATTATTGGCAACTTTGACACTGACAGCCATCATGAAATGACAAAAAGGATTACGTTGCGATACAAAATTATACGTACCATTTCTCACAATCGAAATACAGAATTGTCAACCTTATAATGTACGATTTAAGACTTTTAATCGGTTTTGTGCGTCTTTTGTTTATTTTAGTCTTGCCATTTTCGAAGGTACCTCGCCACTTCTGAATAAACAATTCAGCTTTTGTTGCTGTCGGTTTTTAAACCAAATTTAATCTCCGGAAAGATTTTGCACATAGTTGACTTGGGTAAACATCCTTATTCTTACAAATTCAATCGCAAACGCTGCGATAACAACTATTATTATCAATGTAAACGTTGACATCTGCGTTTTATAAAGAATTCAATCCGAGTTGTTGAATAGTTTGAAAATCGTGAATCATTCCTCAAAACAACTTCATATTTCACTGTTTACATCGTCTCTTAGGAAAAATATAGTAGAGCTGTGGAATCTAACTGTCATGTAGCAGAGAGCTCTTTGGTTTAAAGATTTACAGTTTTTTATAGTCTGGTAAACACCCCGACTACTTTATTTCGAGGCAATAAAGCTGAAAATTAAATAGCAATCGTTTGTCTGGCTTCAACTTAGCTTGGGGTTTGGTAATAACAATGTTTTTCTTGTTATAGTTTGAAGGAGATTTCAAACAGGCATGCACAGCGTACTCTCAAATCGATGGCACTCATTGTAACAGAAAACAATTATTTGTCTTAATAAGTTCGAGACTTTCTCGAAGCAATTACGAACTGTGTTTCTTTGGCAGACTTGTATCGAGATCTTATTTACAATACCTTTGTGAGTGAACAAGTGTCTCATTATATAGGACATTTTTTTATCTTGAAGTTAGATCCTTATATAAGTGAAACTCTGAAAGCGCCGTATAAGTTATTATATTTACAATAGATTCTTTAAACTCGCTATCAATTTCCCTTTCATATCTCAACGTCGTCACCCGTCTGTCCACTATTCGAAAACAATTGAAATCTCATTCGATTCCGTATTCATGATCAGCCAGCATCATACGCAACTATCAAAACTACCAACCCTACATATAATATTATTACAGTTAAGTATTATTGCCACTGTTGCGTGTCCGGAAAGCGTTAATCATCAATACCTATTGTACAAAACGAAAGCGATAGGCACGCTGTACACGGGAACTGTGGTCCGATCTTTAATCCTGCAGGTAGCAAGTTTTTTAGTGTATCCTCAGAAAACATATATTATACGACGAAGCTAATACACTTATTAATTGAATAAACAAATATGGATGACCATTCAAATCAAACTCCTCACTGTTTCCCTTAGGCTAAACATGAATTCGGGAAGCGTCCGTTACAAACATGCTATACAAACCCTGAGTGGCAAAACAGCTTTGCTGAGAAGGAGTGTACCAGGCATGGCTTCCAAAATATATAATTTCTTACCAGAAAGCCTAAAGATATTAAATTTGTCAATTTTTTAAAACAAATTAAAATTAAAACTTTTAGAGAGCATATTATATTGATGAGTTTTTTTAGATAGAAGTTTTCTAAATATGTGAAATATCTAATAAAAATATTAGTTTAAGTAAATCTAATGCTCATCAAAATTACAATTACATAGTTTTAGGTTTTGGTTCTTGTAAGGCTCAACATTTGTACACCTTTTAGGTAGGTCACAGCGTAGTGTATTTTTCATTCCATTATCACCTATTATGTAACCTGTGCATCACAAATAAATATTTACTTTACTTACTTTACTTTATTTTACATTAAAACAACGAGCGGCTGTGTGAGCTGCAGTACTCGTAATCCTGTGTTAAAAAAAATATATTTCGAGAATCATAGTCGCCAGAAAAAAACATAATAGTTATTTACGATACAAGTGCCGAAAATAGGAAATTCGCAACGAGTGGTGAAAAATTAAAACACGACCGAAGGAAGTGTTTTAAATCGACACGAGTTGCGAATTACCTATTCGCACGTGTATCGTACGTTTTACTTCGACATATATGCACGGAAAGTGCTCTTTCCGCACTAGTGTACTGTTATGTACTGTAAAATATAGTTCGAGAATCATAGTCGTCAGAAAAAACCATAAAATTATTGAACCTGCTAAGAAAATTTCACCGTGAATCGGTTGAGAAATGCGACAGCGAGACCATACGAAATAATTTTGGCCCAAAGGATTAAAAATATTGTTAAATGGAGAAAAAAGTAAAGTTCAATAATCAAGTTTGAAGAGGGGCTATATTCTGTCCCTTTTCCACGAAACGCAAATTCATATGAAACGATTGTCATTTACTATCTGCGAGCGTTTTCTCTCTATTACAAGCAATATCAAAAACAGTCGCAGCTTCGTAATTCTTTGAGATATCTGAATCGGATTTTCACTATGCATATTTTTTGCCTACTTTCTTTTGGAGTAATAATAAGAGGAGGAGAGGAGACTAAAGGAGTAGAGTGCACGCGTTCTATGTCTATATCTAGTTTCCTCGTCTCTTTATTCGTCTCATTTCTCACACTTGATTTTCTAGCGTTCATATAATAATAATAATAAATCAGCCTATATATACGTCCCACTGCTGGGCACAGGCCTCCTCTCATGGATGAGAGGGAAATTTTCTAGCGTTCATTATGGTTTCATTTAGTCCGTGACAAGCTTCGAGCTCCGAATACGCTGTGTTAGTGACGAACCTGCTGTCTCTAGCTGTCAACACGACGGATCTTCAAATCAATAATTGGTCGGCGACGCGTTTCTGAAGTTGCAACCGTCCATACGTGACACCGTAGCTTGCTTACTACTAGGCAGGTATGCCTCATTATCGTAGTATAAAATAAAGCTATTGTGAACAGTTCTCTCTATTTCATGTTTTCACGAACTATCACTGCCTTTATGCCATTTACAGGACCTTTCACAAATGGCATTTCATTGTCTCTGCAAAGCCTCATCTATTACTAATACTATATCCACATGCGTCCTTATTTCAACAAAGCTACGATTTCCTAAACCAAGTTAACACGCTTTGGAACACGCAGACCTATGTCAAGTGATTGTTGTAAGATAATTGTAGGAATTAACATGGCATAGAAAGTCTGGTTCGAGACGGTGACAGAGGTAATTCCGTTGGAACATGTTTCCTTAACAAATAGGTATAATTATAATGGCAATCGCCTGTTCGCCGTTTCAACTGGAATAGGGTTAGTAATGTTCGGTTATTTGATAAAAAGTCGTATCTTCGTTGGAGTTTCAAATGTGATAAGACTTTTTTGTTTAAACCGGTGGTACCTATGGGCAATTAAACTTTCTAGCCAAGAGTTATTAAATGTTAACGTGAATTGTAAACTATTTTGCTGGAGCAATCGTAACTACTCTAACAATAAATGTTGGTTAAAACGAAAAATATTTGAAATCCTAAACTTTTGTGTCAGTCATGAAAGTTTATCATCGTGAGAGCTTATCAAGTTGTTAGATAGGTAGGTACAGTCAGAAAAAAAGTGGTCTACCTCTCGACTTCGACTCTTCTATTATATTTGTTAATTGTAATTATGTATTAAGTTTCAAAAATAGTTGCGAGCGTCCACAGGCTACGGTGACCGCTAACCATCAGGCGTTCATACCATCGTTTGCCACCGACGGGATATATAAAAAAACTGGTAAACAGGACATTCAAACATTTTGTTACTAGGTACTGCACATCAGTTAACTAAGAAAGCTCGTCGGTCAACTAAGGAAGCTTCTGCAATCGAATACTAAGGTGGGTAACGTTTTGACCGTACCTAAAATATAAAAAAAATACAGCCGAATTGAGAACCTTCTTTTTTCCAAAGTCGGTTCGAAACTAAGGAACGTTTTTATGTTTTATATTCTTCGCAAATTATCACCAGACAAAATCTACATCTAACTGGGTCATTTCTTACAACCAAAACTGCTAAATAATGCAAACCGAAGCCCGACATTTAGGATTATCATCGCACAATCTTCAACAACATCTCCCGCTTAAAAATGCACAAAATAAATTGTAAAACCTTCGCCCAAGGCGGCAGAGAACACTGGCCAGTTATTAAAACAGACACACTGTGTCATTATTCTCAACTACAAAAAAAAGCGAATCGTAACAGTCTCGCCACATATCATCGGAGGAACTGGCACTTATGCGCGTAGTTTCTACCGTAAATCAAAGATATTAAACGGGATGGCGGAACCTCTTTCGAGTTCGACATTATAAATCATAGAGGCGTAAGAACCTTGGTACCAATAGGACCTTACGAATGTGCCGGGGACATAAATCGTACAGTATGCAATAAAAAAACAAAAGTGCTGTGTACATAAATTATTCGGAAAGGGTTATCGCGCTTTGCGTTTATCGTTCGAATCGTGATACTTAAGAGTTTAATAGACGTAGTATGTGATACTATTCGGCTTTTATATTCGCAGTTCGGTGTTATATCATTGCATGGAATGCGTATCTCAATAGTGACTCGCGGTTAGACAAGTTTGAGTTGCGTGTCAGAAAGTAACTATAACTATAACCGAATCGAACTCATAAACAGAATATGGGTCTGTCATGTAGACAATGCAAGTTAACAGCTTAGCTTAGATAGCTACATTAAAAAAATCGTAGGTCATGTAGGTATATACCTTACATATCTTTATATGGATTATGGATCGGCTTGAAAACTCAGCAAGTGTCCACAAGGCATAACATTAACGCATCCAGTTGGGTTACATACTTACTTGCATCGTTTAGTAATCCTTAACATCATTGGTTTAAGTTTTATAATGATTACGTACAAATTATAACAACGCCTATTATTCAAAATGTCAAGTCTATTACGCTAACGAGCTAGGTAATCCGAAAAGCCATATAATTGAATATATATAAATAAATCAAGCTATTGCAGTCCACTCCTGGACGTAGGCCTTTTTTTTCACGCAGAGGGAAGGCGTTTACGCACCCTCCCGAGCCATTGTGGGGGTCTGGGGCCTCTGAAGAATAGCACCCTTCTAACGTAGGCCTCCCCCAAGGTACGCCTCAAGACTCGCTCTCCCGTTTTCGCCATCCAGTCACCATTTCAACTACCCTCCTCAACGATGCCTTGCATGCCTATCTGCCCGGAGGGCGTCCAACAATACGTTTGCTAAGCCGTTGCCTCCACTCGAGAACCTGTACTCCACCGACCATCGGTTCTAAGATAGATGTGACCAGTCCACTGCTGGTTCAGTTTGCTATATTCCTGACTTCACTTCGCCGGATTATCTCGTTCCGGACTTCACAATTGTATACAAGATAAAACACCATTACATTTTTCGTATACAAAAATGTTAATTTGTAGAATATTGATGTCAATTATACTACAATGCAACAGTGTTAACACTTCAAACTGTCACGTATTTCAATAGTGCAAAATAATAAAAACAATTTACTTTCACCAATTGAGTCTCGGTTTAATGTTACGGACAAACCTTTAGCGGAGACGTTCTATACCTTTTGATTAATACTACCTCAGGAGCACTAGCACGACAGAACACATGACACGCGACTAGACGCTAAAAATGTACTTTTTTCTTATTAGCATAGTGCGAGAAGAGGTCGCGGGAGTCCGCTGGATGCGGGTGGCGCAGGACCGGTCATTGTGGCACTCTTTGGGGGAGGCCTATGTCCAGCAGTGGACGTCTTTCGGCTGATATGATGATGATGATAGTGCAAGAAGGATGGGAGTTGAATTTATGTCTACCTTTCCTCAAAACAATAGCAATACTCCATTATTATACACAATATACGGACGACTGCTTTAGCTTAGCTTACGAAGCAAGAGGTCCTGGGTTCAAATCCCGGTAAGGGCATTTATTTATGTGATGAGCACCAACATTTGTTCCTGAGAAGTGGATGTTTTTTATGTATTTAAGTATTTATTTATCCCTCTTGAACCCTTTACCTGTAGAAAACACCAAGACCACACCACACATAAACCAAAGCATGATAATAAAATGGTCTTTCTCGCTGCACCATTGGCCGCATCCCAAACGTGATCGCTTCGTTCCAAACAGCACGTGCCAATAACAGAGACTTCATTGACTTTCCGTTTCGTTTATTAAAAGTTTTGCCAGACTCACCTATTGTAGCTCTGCGATTGCGTGTATAGATATTTCTTTTCGCTTTCTACATGATATCACGTTTCTAGAGTTTTCGGAAAATGGGGTCTGAGCCAGCCTTCTCCTGACTAATTTTTGATAACCCGATAACGAAATGGATACCTTACTGTCATGCATTTACCTTGGAATTGGCTTGGATCAATCACTGGATACTATTCTCAAATGATTTGGGAGAACAGATTGTAATTGTATTATATAAATAAATAAACTAAATATATACATATATGAGGGGAAAAATTGACACAAATCAAACCAGCCATAATAGGCTCAATAAGGCTTGTGCTATGGGTGCTAGGCGCCGATATATTTAATCGATACTTAAGTTAGTACATATAAAACATCCATGACTCGGACACAAATATTCATGCTCATCACACAAACTCCCTGGACCTTCAGCTTCGTAGGCGACGTTAAAAGTATCAAAGTTATACTTAAACATTTATTGAACGAAGTAGTGTAACACGACTAGGTTGCAGCAGTCCTCCATCAAAAATGATGAATCAGAATAAAGAAGGCCTTTTACAAATCTGATAAACGTAACCTTATTCGGTATTCTGCAAGTAGACCGCCGCAAAGGGCACTTTTGCAACATTTAGGAATCATCCCATAAGGGGGTGTAATGGGGGGTGAAAGTTTGTCTGGAGCTATAGTATAAACGAGTTCCTCGCGGACGGAGTCGCAGACAGAAGCTAGTTTCCAATAAATGTAATTTGTAGATACAGTCGACGCAAAGTAAAAGTGAATTAAGAAATGGATACGACGAAAAATCCGCTACGTCATCAACAGCTTGATCGTTTAGAGAGCCAATAAATGCCTTGTTAATATCGTGACGAGATGAGACTAGATTATATCGCCACAATTTCTTCGTCTAGTCGGTGATGCTGATAATTTCTCATTTAAAGTGTTTGCTGAACAATTGCTGTTTGTAATGACAGACTTTTACTGTGATATTTACTTAGTTGAAATCTTACTTTACTTTTGACTGTGTTATTAACTTAATTGAAATTTTATTTTCAGTATTCTGAATTTGCTCTTATTAGTGCTTTTAACTGGAGACTTACAGAAACTTTGCTAAATAAAAAGACGTAAAGTTGTGCAGCGCTACAACTTTCTCAATGAAGTACGTTTTTTAGACTTAAAGTTAGCTCAAAGCTCCATCTTTGTGGCATTGCAGAGGTTTGCGGTGTTTTCACGTTGTTTTATAATTCCACTATAAGAACGGCAGAATAAATAGTTTGGTAGTTTGGTGGAAAGGAGATTGAAAAAATGGCACTTAAGTAACGTATCCTCGGGTTCTCGAGGAATCACACAACTTTACTGCATTTATGGATTTTTGCATAGGTACCTAAAACTATATAGTATTGTGTGATTGCCAAGTCACAAAATTTTATTTAGCTAGCAAATAACGATTAATACGAATGCCTGAGACTTGGTACTACGAAATATCTCACAACTTTTTACGGTGGAAGAGTTTTGAGACTTGACCTCTTTTTTACATATAATGTTTTTATGGGATCTTACTTCTTTTTCTAGGTTATTTTGTTATTACACAAAAATTATGAATGCAGTCCCATTCTTGCTTTTTAATTTTTTGTCCTATTCACTGCAAATGTTACTTTGTAATCCTATACATATGTTTATATGGCATTACATAGTTAAATTTGCACTGAACGGGACAAAAAAATAATTGAATGAATGAACTTATTTATGCAAACTGGACTGAAATTGCAAAATATTTTATTTTTCCCTTGATTTATACACTAAACACTAATTGTATTCTAAATTTGAAGCTTTTTTGTCTGCTAGAAGTGCTTTAGAGTTTTGATGATCGGTCAGTGAGTGAGTGACACTCTTAAGAAACTTAACTACTAGTTCAACTTGAATGAAATTTGAAATAATATGCCGTTTTTATACAATGCCTGCTTAGTTACTGAAAGTTCAGGCTTCTAATTTTATCCACAACGAAGTTAGAGGGGTGTCGAAAATGGCCTGAACTGCTTCGAGAAAAGGATGGTACGGCCGTGCGCTGTTTTGCTCAACTTGGCGGGGGCACTGCCGTGCCCCCAAATATGTTAAAAAATGATTTGTTCCATCGTTAGGTCCTGAAACATAGGTAGGTATTTATGAATGTTTGTTTCCCAACGAAAAATGCAAGACTACGTATAGTAAAGTATATACAAAAAATCTTTATGTATCTTTTAACTTTATGTATCTTATAAAGAAAGCTGGCTGAAGAAGATTAAGAATAAAAATGCCCATGAGAGTAGACATGTTCTCAGCAGTAGGAATTTTATAGTTTAACGACGCTGATGATCAGAAATTTCGTGCAATGATAAAAAACCGGCCAAGTGCGAGTCTGACTCGCGCACGAAGGGTTCCGTACCATTATCTATAAAAACACTAAAAAATAAAAAGTTTGTTGATGGGAGGCCCCCTTAAATATAGATTTTATTTTGTTTTTAGTATTTGTTGTTATAGCGGCAACAGAAATACATAATCTGTAAAAAATTCTCCCGTCTAGCTATCGCGGTTCTTGAGATACAGCCTGGCGACAGACAAAACGTCAAAAAAAAACACGTTGGTTGTATGGGAGCCCCCCTTAAATATTTATTTTATTTTGTTTTTAGTATTGTTTGTTATAGCGGCAACAGAAATATATCAGCTGTGAAAATTTCAACTGTCTAGCTATCGCGGTTCTTAAGATACAGTCTGGTGACAGACAGACGGACGGACAGCGAAGTCTTAGTACCTAATAGGGTCCCGTTTTTTTACCCTTTGGGTATGGAACCCTAAAGAGCACTTAATCACCAATCAAAATCTCATCATCATATCAGCCGAAAGACTACTGCTGCACATAGGCCTCCCCCAAAGAGTGGCACAATGACTGGTCCTGCGCCAACCGCATCCAGCGGACTCCCGCGACCACCGCGTTTACCAGGTCATCAGTCTAGCTTGTGGGGGCACCCACGCAGCGCCTTCCGGTACGTGGTCGCCACTCGAGAACCTTTTCGCCCCATCGGCCATCTACTTCTCATCTCATGTATTATATAAAATACCTCCATCTAGAATAGACAGATAAGACAGTCGTATTTCTAAGTCCGATTAGAATATTCAATTTCAATAAGCGAAAAGCTAATTAGGAAATTCACACAACACAATCTTAATTAGTGTCGCTCGTTCAATCAAATGCCTTTTGTAACTACGATAAATCTCTATAATTCAATGTCTAAATCCCAATCGCTTCGCCCTACACCGCCTTTACGTAAAGCCAATGTAAATCACCTTTAACCCTAAACTGATTCCATACCAAAGGTCGTTAGGGAAGTCAATGTAGCGGGCTCGGTACACCGGTAAAGAGACGTAACGTCGTAAGTTTCACTTACGTTTATGACCTTTTTTATAAGCACTACCTTCCGACTTCCGAGCGATTTATCTACCTTAGCTGCACGCCATCTATCGAGCGTCGTTAAAAATGACAGCTTCATGTTTTTCGAAGCGTCACCTCCAAGATCCATCATGCTTAAAATGACGTAACGTGCATGAATGCCGTATCCAAAAACCGTCCCTTTAGGGAAGCCGCACATAATATCGGCCTCTTTTACATATTTTTCAATTTAGGAGCGAAATCGACTGGCAAGGCTGCTTATAAATAAAGCTACCTTTGCAAGGAAGAACGTCCTAACTACATGAGAGACTAAAACAAATTTCATTTTTTTCATTGCAAGGTATCGTAGAGTTCTGGGGGGATTTTTATACGACAGGGTATGGGCGTGAAGGATTTTAAAATTCATGCATAGCAATTCAGGTAATCTACTTGCTTATTGGGTCGTTTCTTGTTATTAAAAATACTTACAAGGCATTCTAATAAGAAATACATTGTGCGTGTATAAACAAATGGACCATAAGATTTAGTCTTAAAATCTTTAGAACCTTTAAAACGGAACAGCGAAAATAGCGTGTCTTCCGGAATATCACGCAAGAAGCCTGGCTGCCTGCAAGTTTAAATCATTGTAAAACTTTAGTCTGCATTTTTCCAATCATTCAGTAAGTTTATATTTATTAATATTTAAAATTTATTAATTAAATGTCAGTCATACAGTATACAAAACTTAAGTCCAAATATTACATGTTTAGTCAACCCCGTTCGTTATCGCTCCCGGTGCAAAAGTGCCCATAACGCTCACAGCATTACCACGCTGGATGGCCATGGACAGCCTCTGCACCAGAAACGATTCGGAACGGGGGTCCTCTCCCTTTTGCCTTAGTCGACGGCCTATGTCACGCACAAATTGTTTAGCGTCAGCACCCCAGCAGCCCGCCGTTTCCACCGCAAACGGAACGAAAATATACCCCGAGCCCAAAGGAGCATACTTTTGGCGCTTCACCGCCGCCTGAGACTCGGCCGCCGCTCCGCCCGCACGTACTGTGCGACTGATATGAGAGGCGGCGAAGGTGCTGACGCACGTAGCGTCCCAGACCAAGCACCGCCCTCTCTCCCACGGCACTAACGTTAGGCCATCAGGCCGTTTGCCGTCTGTGCGACTAAGACCCGGAGGCTCAAGCACGGACGGAACACCCGCTGACCTGAGCGCCCTCTGGACCACGTCGTTCAAGGCATGGTGACGCGGATGCCTCCCGACGCATCGCCGGCAACTCAATGCATGATGGCCGTCAGCTCCCACCGTGGAACCGCAGATGCATACGTGTGGTTGACATACATCGCAGCCCAAACGGAGAGCGACGGACACCCGCAACGAGTCACCGTCCAGTAACGTGCCCAGTTGAGGGGAGGGTAACGTCTGCAGCCAAGCCCCCGATTCCGGCCGCGACACTGCCAGAAGCCTTGCGCGGTCCACACCCGAAGCGCTTCCAACCAGACCGTCCAAGGTGGCCTTACACCCTACGTCATCCCACGCGCGCTGGAGTCTTGGGTTCTCCGGGACAGACGCACCTGGGTTGATAGCCAACCACCGACTCACAGCGTCGGCCACATACGGTATGCTTACCCCGTCGCCATCTAATGATAAAATCTCAGCAACTAGGTCAGCAACCCCATGGGCCGACGCCAAGAAGGCCGGCAGGCTAACGTCCCCCACACGCCGCACCCCAATGCCCCCGTGACGGATGGGCAAACCTGCTTGTGACCACTGAATATCATTCAGGGACACATTGACCACTGACTCAATCGTCGACTTAATAGCCAAATCAAAGGTCTCAATGTCACCAGGGAATAACCAAACAGGGGCCGTGCGCAACAGGTACGTGATCTTGGGACACTTTTGCAACAAAACCAAGGCCACGTGCGGGGCTAAACCCTTGAGACGTTCGCCCGCGAGGAGAAGGAGATCCTTACGAATTTTGAGTGCCCCAGGAACTGCGGAAGGGAAAATCGGTGCACCAAGTAGGCAAAAAGAATCAGTGTTCAGTTCCTTGAGGCCGGGAAGTAAACCCGAGTAAAAAGGGAAGAGAGAAGCTGACCGCAGTCCACAGGGGAAAAACTCACATTTGGAGGTATTCACTTCCAGCCCCATATCCTTCAGGCGCGGCAGCAAGACGAGCAAGTCTTGCTCCACCTCTTCCGGCTTGCCCCCAATGGTGCCGTCATCGAGGTACCAGATGTTAAGAGGGGACTTTAGCTCGGTTATGGCCTTCTGGATTGCGATGCTGAAAGTGAGTGGACCCAGTGGATCCCCCTGCTGAGCCCCCACTTGTGACAAAATAAGGTCATCTCCGTAAAAAAGGTTGGAAGGTGAAGAATAAACCTGGTGAAGAAAAGAAAACAGCGCAGGAATCTTCTCCCCAACCTCACCCAGCAATACGTCCCTCTCCACTGTGTTAAAAGCGTTTTTTAGGTCGAGTTTTATAATGACGCTGCCGGCATTCTCCGGTTTCAATGCAAAAGCACGTACAGCATCATCATCAATTTTTCCAATTCAAATACAGCTCAATAGGTATAACTAGAAAAGAAAAAAAAGAGTTAATTTATGATCTTTGTAATACACCAATGCATTAAATCGATGACATCCTAAGTTAGCATCATGCTACATATTTCTAAAATTCCTGAGATCATCACGTCTTAGACTCGGCATTGCTTTGTAATGTTTATATCATTCAATTATAGCCCGTAAAACAATAGATTTAGAGTCCAAAGGACTTTGTCAACATGATCTTTGTGCAGTACATGCATCAATACATCTGAAGGCGTTCACGCTAAGTTATACGCGACCGTTACATAGATTAATGTCTGTGCCATCGAATGTGAAGAAAGATCTTTGTGGGAACCGCTTTTGGAAATGGAGTGAAATGCGTGATACAGTGTTGTAAAGGATGGTTTAAATATTGTAACACAGTTCATTCAGGAGTTTATACCTGAGTATAAGATGATTTTCTTATCAGTCTTACTTTGTCAACCAATATCGAAATCTAATTGGTAATTGCATGCTAAACATTAAAGTTTACTATATCTGCTCTGCAAAAACAGATATTGTTAAGTAGATAGATACTGCTGTTTCGATATTTTCCAGGACATCGACAAAGTTATGTAGATTTATTTCACCTCCTAGTGAGTAACTACTTTACTTTACTACTATTAAGGTATGTAAAAAATTAAATGTGTGTTAAAAAAAAATATATTGTACGTACATTTAGTGGTTGGTATTTGTCAACTGGTTGCTTAGCTCATTGTAGGAACATTTTGTTTCGAAGCGTTAACAGACTTGCTCGCTAGTCGATTTCGTTACTTTTGACAACCGTGTGTCCCAGGGGGTTATGCTCTCGTCCTGTTTGTCTCTGACACTCCCTCACTATTTGATTTATAGATTTGTACTCCGACCGTCACCGAGCCTTATTAATGAATTTATTTAAACGCTAATGAACAAGTTGCGTTCAGGACAAGTGAAACTAATTTATCTGAAATGAAGAGTTATTTCAAGCTCGTAATTAACTAGAGTTAAATTCGTCGTCGGTTCAGAATGTGATTTTTCATCACTGTTATTTCTTTAACATGCTCATATTTCATTAACAGTCATGGGTATGAGAATGGGGTTTATCTAACCTGAATAATATACATGCATGCATGTTAATGCGAGGGAGTTACTAATATATGTACTCGTTGTCATAACAGACCATTGCGGGTGAGGTGATCATCTACAAAGAGGGTCTTTTTACCTGTTTCTCTTTCTTTTGTCAGGGTTACAATAAAAGTAGTGTGGTACAGATGATGGTTCTTATTTACCAACCGACAAGCACACGTTTTACCAGAAACTGTCATGTAAATTCGAACAAGAACTAAAAACATTGTCACGAAAGATGAACATAAAAAATAAAAACTTCAAATTCAATAGTCCAAAGCATCAGTCAAAATAACCAGGCAGGTCGTATTACGACCTGAGGAGTACGCTAAACAGTCATTATCATTACTCAAAACTGAAGGTCAGATGTTTTTGCCGAATAGAATGGATAGTAGTGCACAAAATGCACACGCAAATCCTTTTAACGGAACAATTACCTATTCATCCACATACTCGTAAAACAAGCAACATCATCTCTCCAAAAGAACTCAGCCTCACATTCTCAAATGCGCTCCGTCAATTCCAAACCCATAAAGACCCAGCCTCCACTGTCAGAGTTTAATTAAAAGCCGTATGTTGCGAGGTTATTAAGGAAGGTTACGACCTTTTCATAACAAGGTGCAACTCTTTGAAAAGCAGTCAGCTTTTTACTAATGCTTTCAGAGGCTTAATTAACATGCTATCCAGTGAATACTTAAAACGAGCGGCTTGTGTCCACATTATGGCTTGAATTGCCAGGAAAATTCTGGTACGGTAAGGTTGTAGCGAAACACACGGAAAAGAGTGCATGAAATGCAGAGTGGCTTTGTGAGTCTAGAGTGATTAATGCTTAACTGCTAGTAATATCCTTTGGAAAGCTGTGATGCCTTTGCGCCATTTAAATTGACTTAAAAATTATTCATTCGGCTGGATTTTGTGCATATTATGCGCTATACTCGTACGTTAAAATCCCCGGACGTGATGTCTGACTGACTGACGAGTTTGTCGTTTCTCCATACGAACTACGCAGGCGGGTTCTCTGTGACTGGTAAATAGTAAAAAAAATCAAAGTAACACATTATTTTACACTTCAGAGGGGTAATCACGTAACGCGTTAGGTATATCCAACAGTCATATTTCCATATAAAAATGGACATTTGGATCTACCTGACATACGTACAATGCGTTACGTGATTGACCTGCAGAACTACGTCGGAATCAGTATATTCAGGTCATTAAATTTGGTATGTCAAAAATAAGGACTCGAAATCCTTTTACCTATTTACCTATTTCATTAGACTTTATTCGCTAGTTTTTTACTTTACAGAATATCATGTGGAGGGGCCAGGCCTTTAAAACGTTATAAAATGAACCGGAATTATAACGGTATATTCCGTTAGTGTTCGAAAATTACGTTATAACAAAATCAATATTCTCCATAACGATATAAATACCGTAACAGAATGAATAACAGAACGATATATAATAACGTTATAATATCGTTTTAAAATGCGAGCCGCGCGCTACGGCTGCGCCGTTGCCGCTCTGTGCCAATGCCTACATGCCACCACGTGGGCCGTAGCGCGACGTGCGACGTTGCCGTTATGTTGTTTTAGCTTCTAAATCTTATTAATGCTTGTTTACCTCGATCATTTGCAAATTGGTTGTGAATTGTGAATATTTGGTTGGTTGCGACGATAAATGGCGGAATAAAAATGGGACGCAGGAAACGCAACGCTGTCCACAGATTCGTGGACTTGCTCATAAATAAAAAGAAAGAGTGCCAATCTTAATAGCCCCTAGGTAAACACTATTACAATATGTAAGAGGGTCAATATTTTTTATGTTAATTGTTTGTCTCGGCACTAAATCGCAGACTCCCAGTATTAGGACCTATTCCAAACAAGCCCTACGACCGACGGTGTTGCCGTGAGCAAAAAATTATGCATAGGTATGTTGGTATGTGCTTTTGTTCATTAATCGTAATAAAATTAAAATATACTTTTAGTTTCCGACATTTTATTTTATTTTTGATTTAGAGCCATTCCGAAAACGACAAGTTAAATAAAATCTGATTATGAAACCAAAGAATGTGTGAATTTTCGATTCCGGTTCTTCGCCATAATCTGTCTAGATAGGCTCGCGATAGATAGGGGAGACCAAGGACGGTTAGTACACATAAATATGTTTCGATCCTCCTTTTCTTACGATTCATCCTCCTTTTCTAATTAATCCTTAGTCACTAAATATTTATATAAATAACTAGCTGTTGCCAGCGACTTCGTTCGCGTGGAACTGGTCTTAGAAAAAATATTGCTATTAAATTATGTTCGGTGCAAGCTATTTATCGCTGTCCCAAAAAAACTTCTACCATCTTAAAGATATACAAAAACTATCCTATATCCTTCCAAGGGTCTCAAATTATCTGTACGGGAAATTTCATCTAAATCCGTTCAGGGATTAGACCTACGTAAAAGGTAACAGTGCGATGAGTTCGTTAGTTTAAATTGATAAATCTAAATTGAAAACTTCGTTTTTACAAACATAAATATCTTAAGAATCATCAACAGACGTTTTCATACAGTATTAAAGAAAAATATATTTTGATATGTCTACTAAGCTACATTACTGTTATAATAATAAGTACCCAATGTTGATTAAATCTATTCGATTCTGGGAGCATCGCAGTTCTAACCTAACCTATCCTACATTTCTGGTAACTGTTCAAATCTTACTTTAAAAAAGGTCTTGCTCTCTATACAACCTTCAAACCTTTTAACTCTCTTAAAGGATTAATAAAAAAAACGCTGAAATCGTTTTCTAATCATTAAACAAACGGTCCATAACCTAAGTAATAAATCTATTATTTTAAAAATATCTTGCTCTTCGTATAAACTTTGAACCCCCTAGAAACCCTCTTGGGGGATGAATTTCAAAAACATTGAAATGTATTTTTTAGTTTTAAACAAACCGTCTAAAATCGTAGTTACACTAATGTTTTACTTTAAAATTGTCTTGACCCTATACGGCCTTCGAATCCCCTTTAAACACTCTTAGGTGATGAATAAAAAAATCTACTAATCTGCTCTCTCTATTTTAAGACCAAAATTAAAAAATCTTACTTAAAAAATTACTTTTCCCTCCATATAAACTTGGAAGCCCCATTAACGCCTATAGGGGATGAATTAAAAAAAAAACTCTGAAATCAGTTTTGTTGTCTTTTAACATACAGACTAAGACTGACATTAGAAATATCTTACTATATTTTCTTGCTCTCCATATAAACCTTGAATACCGTTTTAACACTTTTAACCCCCTTAGGGGTGGTATTTTTCCAAGACGATGAAAGGATTTTTTTTTTCTAATAAGTAATCGTACCACAAAGTTGCCCATCTCTACCTCAAAAAAAATGTTTCTCATCCTAATCTTGCACAAGTACATTTTGAACCCCCTTAGGGATGGGATTTTCTAACACGTTAAAAGTACTAACTGTTTTTCTATTCTAATAAGTAATCTTTCTACAACGTTTCAAATCTCAAGCTCAAAAAAAGTGTTTCTCATACAAACCTTTCACCCCTATTTAACCCCCTTAGGGGTGGAATTTTCTAAAACGCTGACAGTCCTTTTTTGTATTGTATTTAGTAATCTTTCTACAAAGTTTGAAGTTTCTAGCTCAAAAAATAAAGTTCCCTCCATACAAACTTTGCACCTCTATTTAACCGCCTTAGGGATGAAATTTTCTAAAACACAGAAAGTACTTTTTTCTATTCTAATAAGTAATCTTTCTACAAAGTTTCAAGTCTGTAGTTCAAAAAATAATGTTTCCCCCATACAAACATTGCACCCCTGTCCCCTACTTAACCCCCTTAGGAGTGGAATTTTCTAAAACGCTGCAAGAACTTTTTATGCATCTTAATAAGTAATCTTCCTACAAAGTTTCAAGTCTCTAGTTAAAAAAAAAGTTTCCTTCATACAAACTTTGCACCCCTATTTAACCCCCTTAGGGATGGGATTTCCAAAAATTCCATCTTGTCCCTTCTTTTTTGTCCCAGTAGTTTCGGCTGTGCGTTGATGAAATAATTTACCATGTTATAACAATGCCATTAATATCTGGGGGCACGGCAGTGCCCCCGCCAAGTCGAGCGCGAAGCAAACACTGCCGTACCATCCTTTACTGGAACCATTTCGCCACATTTTCAGGCCCCTATTTGAGAACCTCTGGATAAGACCAGAATGCAGAAATTTTCGTCATCCAGTAAGCTATAATCACATACTTAAAATCCAAAATGTCAAGTCTGTAGGTCATTTAGTTCCGAAGTTAAGCGAAAGCAAAGTTTCGCATTTATGACACTCACTCATGATCATCAAAATAGAACTAGTACTTCCCATAAACTCAGAGAGCTGAAATTTGGTACAGAGTTAGGGTTATTTATAAAAAATTGCTATTTCAACCCAGTTTTCTAGATACACCAACTGTATACATTACTTTGTAATCCTATACAAATATATAGGATTACAAAGTTACATTTGCAGTAAATGGGAAAATTCAAAAGCAAGAATGGGCCTGCATTCATAGTTTGTATGTATGGATAACACATTAACCTTCAAAAAGAAGTGAGATTCCATAAAAAAACACTCCATGTAAAAAAGAGGCCAAGTCTCGAAACTCTTCCACCGTAAAAAGTTGTGAGATATTTCGTAGAGCCAAGTTTCAGGCATTCTTATTAATCTTTATTTGCTTGCTTGACGACCGGTTAGCCTAGTGGGTAGTGACGCTGCCTACGAAGCTGAAGGTCCTGGGTTCGAATCCCGGTAAGGGCAAATAATTGTGTGATGAGCATGAATATTTGTTTCTGAGTCATGGAAGTTTTCTATGTATTTAAGTATTTATATCTATTATATATATCGTCGTCTAGTACCCATAACACAAGCCTTACTGAGCTTACTATGGGACTAGGTCGATTTGTGTAAGATTGTCCCTTAATATTTATTTATTTATTTATTTATTGCTAAATAAAATTTTGTGACTTGGCAATCACACAATACTACATAATTTTAGGTAAGTATGCAAAAATCTATAAATACAGTTAAGTTGTGTGATTGCCACGTTGCAGAATTTTATTTAACAAGCAAAAACATTCCATGTAAAAAAGAGGCCAAGTCTCGAAACTCTTCCACCGTAAAAAGTTGTGAGATATTTCGTAGAGCCAAGTCTTAGGCATTCTTTAATCTTTATTTGCTTGCTAAATAAAATTCTGTAACTTGGCAATCACACAACTTTCCTGCATTAATGGATTTCTGCATACCTAAAGCTATGTAGTATTGTGTGATTGCTAAGTCACAAAATTTTATTTAGCAAGCAAATAAAGATAAAAGAATGCCTGAGACTTGGCTCTACGAAATATCTCACAACTTTTTACGGTGGAAGAGTTTCGAGACTTGGCCTCTTTTTTACATGGCATGTTTTTTATGGGATGATGAATTTCCGATTAATGAGGCACAGAGTAGCTAAAGACAATCTGATTTGAAAATTATTAGTCAGGATATTCGTATCAGGCTACAACCTGCGCCGACAAGCCGAGCAAATCGAAAAATTCTCTATTTTACTATGACGTCGTGCACTCTAACAAACAACCTACGTTACGTAATCACATCGCTTACATTGCACGAGTAGGCTATACTGAATGCGAGAAAGGGGTAGCCTATAACGTTATTACATTATTATATCGGTTAAAAAAGTATCGGTTTTATATTAATGGTTTAGATTTATAACGTTATAATGGATATCGCTATACAGCGCGTCAAATATCGGTTTCGAGTATAGCGGTTTTAGGAATAATAACGTTATAAATGATAGCGCTATACGAAAATAACGCTATTTAAAGGCCTGGGAGGGGCTTCCACAAACGTGGCATTTTATCGGTTAGAGGTGTAAGTAGAGCAGGCGAAAGTAGCTCGATACGTTTTTATCATTAGATAAGTATACAACATAGTACTCAGATACAAAAATGTATAATTTTTCACTTTTATTAAATAAATGTGAAATAATTCCAAGTGAAGTCACCTTAACCCCCGCACTAGGCAAATCCAATTCTTGGCGCTCAACCATCCGGCCAACGAAGATTTAGGGTTCATTTTAGTCGGCATAAGTTATTTGCTCATGAACATCTGGAGCCTGGGAATTGAAATGTTACCTTATGGGATAAAATTGGAAATTTATAAGAGGTTAGGTAATCATAAAGTTTGGAAGCGATTTAAGTATAAGTTTCTAAAGTAGACTGAATTTCGGGTAGGTAGTTTTGAATATGACGCCATTTTAAATTGTATAAATCTGACGAGTAGATAGGTACTACATAAACCCTATTTTTTTGTGTTGAATGCAACTAGAAGTGTCTTGAAGCGTGCTCGTACCTGCATAAGACAAGACGGCGGCCACATCGAACATTTACTCAAGTAATAAACCAACTGTATGAAGATTAGTTTTCATTAAATTTGACCAACTTCTGCTGTTCAGATTTTTTTCTTTCCATACAATGAAATAATCCTTACATGAAACAGAGCCGACCCGCGTCAAAAAAAAAATTGACCATCTTTATAATTTTTTAAGAACAACTCACGCTTGACCAAAATTTTTAATGAGCCAACTTTGTTTACATAAAAAAACACCTAATGTCTCCTTGGACACTTTTCCTCTATCTCCTTTAGATTCGGATTTCCCCATACTGTCCCATTTAAAAAAAACACTCTGTATAGCTAATAAAGGAGACTGTCTATATGTTCGCCATTGTGGCGAAAGGCACGTACGGTCGAGGTCATAAATACGTTTACACTTTTGCACCTTATTGCCTTGTAATAAGGTGCAAAAGTGTAAACATATTGATGACCTCGACTGTACAAGCTGTCGTGTAAAATTGTTGAATTTTAATTGTATTTTAAATCAGAATTGTATTTTATTTTTTTGTATTTTTTAACGATCTAATCCAATGTAGCAATTATAAGGTATTATTATATTTATTAGTCAATACGCAATGTATAATGTATGAGTCATAGTTACTTAAAGTAAATAAATTAATTTGATTTTTTACTTGAACCGGTATGAGCTAACAGGGAATTCTGGAAAATACTTGATATTAAATCTTTAGTGAGATTGCAGCTATATATCTCTCTTCTCATCTTACTCTCTCTCTCATTCTTACAATACTTACGTTACCTACGTTACGCTTTACACAGTGTCATGTTAAAAGATTTCAACAATAACACGTTACGGTTACAAAACGGTAACAAGTTACGGTTTGTCTAATTTAATGGTTGATTTTTCAGAAAATTCTCAGCCTACGAAAATGGACGCCTACAAAAAATTCGCTCAAATATCAGCAATTGAAACGAGATTATCAAAACGTAAAACCACCATATTTATAATGAAAATAGGGTTATGAAATATTATCCACGGATCTACCGCAATATTTATTTATTTCATAAACTTATTTTTATTATAAATATGGTGGTTTTACGTTTTGATAATCTCGTTTCAATTGCTGATATTTGAGCGAATTTTTAGTGAGCGTCCATTTTCGTAGGCTGTCAATTTTCGGAAAAATCAACAAAATAATACGATGAACTGTTATGTATTTTGCACTAATTAACCCAAAGTTTGGTTTTCGTTTCGGATTACTGTTTCAATTAAATTGTCCTGTATGAGCTCAACCACTAGACATATTGCTCCGGAAAATTATTGAAAACTCGTATTGGGCTCAGGCTTAGTTCATTCATTATAGATTTTGACCCGTTAATAATCAGTTCTTGAATTTTTTTTCGTAGGTTCCTCGGGGGGGTGGTCACTGGGAGTGTAAATTCAAAAAGAAGACTGAATCAGGCTCCTGGTGTATATTCGAAAAACGGTTTTTCTTAAATAACTCGGCCATTTTTGATTTTACAGAAAATTGTGAGGACCAAACTTGTAGAGAATCAAATTTCCTACAATTTTTGTCCTCACGGTTTTACTGTAAAATTAAAAATGGCCGAGTTATTCAAGAAAAACCACAATACACAGGAGCCTGATTCAGTCTACTTTTTGAATTTACACTCCCAGTGATCCCCCCGAGGGACCTACGAAAAAAAAATCCAAGAACTGATTATTCACGGGTAGGGTCGGTTTTTTGGATATAATGACAGGACTAGCTAGCCTGCCCACGTAACATTACAGCAGATTATGTTTTCTTCCTGCTATTCTATGCAAAGTGTTCGATATTAATTATTTCTGGCTCCTGCTTTGACATTTCGCTCCTTTATTTACGTAACAAGCCGAGGCACATAAATTCCGGTAAAATGAGACACAAATAGTACGCGATCCTAATAAAAGGAAACATCAAAGGATTCGTTCAAGGAACCGCGAGCTTGTTGGCACTGGGTTTTTTCCTTTTAATTGCCGGGAATGGATGACTTTGTTGCAGAAATATGTAGGAAGTACAAACGATATACCATATTCGTTTAATGTACGTGGTGTGCATAAGTATGGTAGCAAATCATCGCAGGTTCAGACCAGGATGTGTGCAAACAGTGACTGATATTCAATCCTGTGCATACCATACACGACATACTGCGGCCTTTATGGAATGAGTCCTGTAATTAGAATAAGTTGGCAGTTGGCACAAGGTTTAGTTGCATTTACTGAGCCTTAAGACACACTAGATAGGAATAAAAATAACAAATACACCACAAATTCTACCCTTGCTCCAAGCTGAAAAACGAATAGTATTAGGGTTAAGATACCATTAGGATCATTCCAATATTATTTAGTGTGATTTTTTTTAAAACAAAATTGCGTAATAACAAAATCAGTATATGCAAAATTTTCCTCCAAGCGATTATTATTCTTATGAACGTAGATTTATTCGGCATTAATGTAGTCTAAACTTTAGAGCTGCAAAAACAATGAATCAGTAATATCTGCGTTAAATTTGAAGTCTCGTTGGTATCTAATAAATCTATTTCCATCGCTGAAAATAATTTTACGGTCGATGCAAAATAAATAGACGCTTCGAAAAGTTTCGAGTTAGCCGCGGATTCCCTCAAGCAATTAATGAAATAATATACCTAAAATTGGTGCAACGCCCTGAACGGTCCACGGTCACCAATCTGGAGAAACCGTAGCTAAGAACCGACGGACCAATGTATCACTTAGGTAGGTCAGGTTTGCGAAAATGTTACTAAGTGTTTACCCGACTGTTATATTTTTCGAGCGTATGAATGTATGTGGACGAAAATAATTATATTCCATGGACTACAATCTAAACGGCTTGATATTGACACAGGGTAGATATGCCACGTGTTTGTAAAAAAGCAGTTGGGTTTCTTGAAAGATGTTTTAAAGTGATTTTCTGAGTGTTGCAAAATATTTTAGAACATAACTTCTTAGAACGAAAACAAGGAAAGTAGCGTTATCTGAGCAAATTATTGAGGATTAACTTGCAAACAAGATAAAAATAAGTCTACTGTTATAACTACATATTTTTATTTATTAAATTGTTATCAGGGGATCCCGATTTATTGGATATCAGCCCCTTAGTGCTAAACCCAGCTGTCTATATTTTCTGGGAAAACTCTAAAGGTTTGCGTTTGTTCCGATAATAGGAATTAAGAAAATCTCATCTCATCTCTAGTTGGGTTACAGGAAAACGACTTAGTTTGGCGGATCATAGACAGTCACTTTCCTATGTACGAAAGTTCCGTAGCATTAGAGTCCGTCTTTGAATAATATTTAGATATTACAGGAGTTATTTTACTAAAGTAGTTCTGGGCTCTATCAAAATTATGGATATATAAGTTAAAGCCAAACTCTTCATGCTACTCATTCACCATCATCGCTCTGTGTCAGTCTACTGCTGGACGCCTCGCGCCTTTGGACGCCTCTGGATATCGGTCGTCTTCTATTCTCTTCCATTTCTTGCCCGCTGCCACACGAATGCCTCCAAAGTTTGTCTCTCACTGAAGACGCGTGACCTTTTGTATAATTTGTAACATTCGCTCTCCAAATCTCACTTTCAGTTAACCTGTGAAAATCAGTACGCACCCTACATTACGTTTGCTAATGAATACTCGTACATCGGTTTTACTAATCGATGCCATTCAATTTGGTGAATCTATTCCTTATCTGTGACTGGAATTTCCAGTAATTGCGAGACTTCCAGTGGTCCCAGCCTACGACCCAGCAGAATGGGAATTCATTAAGAGCCATTCAAGTTATCACAATATGACTATTAGAGCTCCATTCAATTTTTAATTAAAAGCGAGACGGCAAAATGTAGAGAGCTGGTTATGGTTAGCTTTTCTTGCACATTATGCCACTTCTTCATGGTAAGTTTTTTGTAGTTAGGTAAAAATTCAAGTTTTATAGATTGGCAAAACCAGATATTGTATATTTTTTTAAGAAACGTAGTGGTAAAGAACGATTAAGAATTGGTAAGAGCCAATTAAATTAATACGAGTACTTTAACATATTTGCGTCAACCAAATCGGTACAACATAAAATGTGTCAGTTAATAACAATACATAAATAACTAATACGTCTACAAAACTACAAAACAAAAAAAAAGCCTAATTATGATGCTGTGGAATCCAAACTTTACTTCATGCAAAACAATTTTTTCCACTATCGTGATTATACTTTTTGTAACCGCGATTCCAATGACTGGTATTACTAGAACTTAATTGTATGTAAACGACTGAAGCCCCATGAATGTAACTTATTTCTTTATGATAGGGTTCAATTATATGACAAACCAGATGCTTTATGCCCGTTAAATCGTCATAAGATTCCAAATTATTTCAAATTGAAGGTAACTCATGAATATCTACGATTCAAAAAGTTTACGTGAGTACAGTCGAGTTCATAAATATTATCTGGTTTATCATCAAATTGTCGACATTCACTTCGTCGAATTTCACTTCAAAGTCAACGTTTCATTTATTTTCATTGCGTCGACAATTCAGTTCGTGGAATGGTCATTACAAGTAATTTTAAATCGTGTATTTTTACTTGTCGGATGATTCATTAAATGGTTGAAGTATGTCATGGAAAACGTTTTGTGATTAATTGTTTCAAGTATATTTCATTAACATCCTAATGATTACAAGGATTATTATTTAAAATTAAAATAGTTGGCATACACAGCCAATGGCAACTATTTTAACCTAACCTAACCGCCAGCGAGTCGACGTCACCCCGCTTCGCGGGGTGCCTCTTTTCGCTCTGAGGGACACAAGTAGACCCTAACCTAACCTTTTTATAATACAATTGTTACGGTTGTTTGTTTTTTTACTGCGGGGGGCGAACCCCCTTTTCTGGCTGCCCTAATCTAGTTAAACCCCTGTAATCAGTTGTTGTCTGTTTTTGTAATGTTGTAGTAAAATTTCGAACAAATTAAATTCGTTTTCTTGTTATTCTGCCATTTAAAATTCATACAAAATGAATCATTTGTCAAATTATATTCCCTGAACAGTTATTCTATGAAATAATAAAAATTGGAATGATCTGGTCATGAAATAAAATTACACCTAACAATAATTCGTGAACTAAATGTTACTTGAAACGTTTTCGATGAAATAAAATTCGATGAAAAGTTTGTCGACAAAACAAGGAACACCCATATTATCTACGTTCGTTCACACAGGTTTAATAATATCTAAACAACCTTATGCCCTTTACAATAAAGTTGTGATCACATATCCTTGATAATTTTCTGCGTGCATATACTTTCTAACTATATTGTACTAGTTAAGTGTGGAAGTCACTTATGTTTATCCAACAACGGCTATTTCACCTCTTAGAAAACAAACTACTGCGTAGCGATTTCATAATTCCGATTATAAATTAAATTTTTCCTATACCACCACACGGAACGTTAAGTACAGATTTTATAGCTAAAAGACAAATTCTCAACTCTGACCTTACATAAATCGTGAGTAAGAATAAAAAATGGCTTTTAATATCAGTAGGCTAGCCGGAGAAACGACTTCTTACATTGACTAATGCGTTCATATGCGTCCATATATTTGGGAACGGTCGCTGTCCAATTTGATTATGAAAAGTTAACGTGAATTTACTGTTTAACTTGATTTTGTTCCGAAACTTTTGAGGCATACTTTCGGAACAGTTAAATACAATGCAAGCAAACTTGATCAATCTTAGCTGGGTATATGATGAAGTTTACTTCAAGTATGTTTTTTGGATGTATATTTGTCACGACACAGTTTAAACCATATTAAGTAACTCAATTGTAAAACGAAGTTCATAGTCAAATATGTGTAAGTACAACAACTGATAGTCCATAGATTCGGTATCTTATAGTGCTTTTTTAGATGCAAATGGAGACTTAGTTTTTAAACTTACTCAAATCATTCAATTTGCTAAACCACTGTGTGTGCAGTGTACTTTCTAACTCTGTGTAGGTACGCTATCAAAGACATACATTAAGACGAAATTATACGTCCACTTAATATCAGACCACGATCATTCAGTATAAGGCATTTCTTTCGACCAGAACAAACATGACACGGGCCTCCCCAGAGTTAACACTGCAGAAAGGATCAAACCTAATTGGTCATGTTAAGGTCAATTGACTCTTAAAATCCATGGTAAAGATTAGCTGTTTTACCTATCAATAATCCATTACTTGCGAGGCAAACAATGTTGTGTGTTATCGGTACCAGTTGATGAATGGTCGAGTGCGTACATTAGAAAATGTCAATAAATAAAAAGTCAATATCTCGGTGGTCATCTCGGGGCGGGGAACTTGATACGGCATGTGGGAGCGTGAAGTACAGTCCGACTTAGTAGCCATCTTTTTATTTCTGAGCCTATTGATTGTCCCACTGCTGGGCAAAAGCCGCTTCCCGTGATCTCCAAGAGTCTACACTAAATGCATCTTGGGATTAGGATTAAAACTAAGTAACGATACTCCGGTGTCGGTATGAATATGAAAAATGAGTTGAGATAGTATTCACAGTAGCGATTATGGCTAAACATTTAAATGAAGACAAATATTTTTGACTTCCCTTATTCTTTATAATAATACAATTGTTAAAGAAAATAGGGAATTTTTGAGATGTTCATTAAATAAAGCAGAGGAGCAGAAAAAAATATACGTAAATACACGTAAATATACGTAAATAAAGATGGTAGTAAATACGAGACGGATGTAACTTGTATTTGGAAAAAAAATAAAAAAAAAAAGAATGACAAAAGCGCCGATATACAGTGTGTGTCTACGACCCGGGCTTTTATAGAGACTGATGATAATATGCTTCGTTAACAATTGTTTGCACGTATTAGTAAATCATAATTGTGTAAATTAACTGCGCAATTAATTTTCCAAAATACAAACCTTCAATGGACTAGGTGTATGACGCCGTACTAAACAAATTATGACGAGCTGTCACTTACACTTACTTGTCAATTTACTTTGCTGTACATTGCTGGCAATTAAACGTTTGTAAGAAAGTTAACGAAGTCTGAGATCTAGTTTATTAATTAAATTAATGTCATGGTTACATTATAAATATACGTTATATTAACCTCCTTTAAGAAAAGCCAGGGTTGTAGACACACACTTTATATATATATGTCGGAGAGGAGAAGTTTCATGCAGCGCCCTCTATTACATTCATCGTGACTTCGGTCGTAATGTGCTCCACTGTCAATCTACAAATGTCATCATTGAAATACATGCGAACGAGGACATATTTGTCTGGGCAAACTCGGGAGCTCATTAGTTCCGCCGCGCGCCAACAGAGGGCTATGACGAGTATTATTTTGAATTAGAAACAGAACAACGGACGGTTGTGTTCGCTGTCATGGAGGAAAAAGCCTGACAGGAGGTGGTTGCTCTCTTGGATGGAGAATTAATCGTTTAGAGAGAATGGTGTGACGGAATACGAGAACCGAAATTGCCAGTTCACTGTATTTCACATGAATTTTGTAATTATGCTGTGGAGAAGTCCTTAGTAAAGTTTGTAATCATAGTAACATTGTTTCCTATCAATGCCCGAGAACCCAGGATACGCCCACACCCCGACATCAGAAGTGGTGCCAAATCGGGCTAAGGAAGAAACTTGAGAGAAAATATCTTTGAAGAAATTGTAATTTGATCCATGGAAATGTTGACAGATGTCAGAAAAGATTTGAAGGAACAACTGGAAATAATTTGTCTACATGTCTGCTGGGAACTATTGGAATAAAGCGGCATTTACCTACTGCCGAGGCAGGAACCACCAGGCCCACAAGATCATAGTTCGTGACGCGGTTGAAATGCGAGCTATTTTGGAGCGTCGAGAGGACATGAGGTTCCCATGGGCGAGAGTCTGTCGTTAATCGAGTGAGTCGTTTTCATTTTGTTGGTTCTGAGTCTTTTGAAAATAACGTTGTTGAGGAAAATGTACAGGCAAATCTATAGAGAGTTAAGAAAGACCACAAGTAAATTTTAAAGTTGGGTACAATTCTAATATAAGATGTGCAGTTATCGAAGTCATTTATATCATAGTTGACTGATAAGTAACTTAATTCAATTTGCATATGAAAACTTCAAGTTGATGCTGGTATGTCTCTAAAATACCACACCATAAGCGTAAGAATGATTAATTCGTCCGTGATACGATGAAGTAAAATCTAATGCTAACACAGCACAGTTCTGTTGCTATTTTGGTAAAAAATGTGGGAATGACGTACGCTTTGGCCAGATATTTTTTTTATTTTTTCATTATGGGATATAGAAATGAAATGGGTCAATCAGCTTTTTCTTGTTCTTGTTCTGGGCCAGTGAGCCGGGAGACAGCAGTGACAGAGTTTCTATGCTGAAGAGATATAACAGAATATAACAAAACACGTGTTTGTGATTAAAACTCAATGAAATCATAGTTTTAATTAGTGACCCATAAGACGTAACCATGGCAACGAACAACAAAAAATAGTTTATTGTGTCAAATACAACATACGCGTGACAGTTTGAATGCCAACGACACCTATACAGGTCGATCGATTTTTGTATTAATGGCTCCTGTCCAGAGGGACAATTATACCTATACTGGTCGTGAGCTGCTTTCATCAATGAGTGACTTAGACATTAGACTTGCCATCAGATAATATCTGACAATTTACAGTAAAATATACTGCCTATAAGCCAATCTCCGTTGAGTAACTGATGTTTTTTTTCTTTGTGTCCCTTAGAAGCTTTTATAACATTATCCACAGTTTAAGATGACTTCGACACTCATTTTATTTGAGCCAGTTTCAATTTGGAAATAAGTGTTATATTTCCTGAGTGAGTTATTCAATTAAATTGGAATAATAAGATTTTAAGGTGTAGAATCATAAACAGAGCTTGAGATCCGTATCTATGTTCTCTGTCGAGTTCTCAGTAAATGCTCGCAATGTTGTTTATAAGGTGTATTTTTGAAATAATTGTAGTCGAAAATTGCGCATTCAATAAGTTTTCAACGATTATCGTTTCACCCTTATTATTAAAACCTATTTTTAAACGTCAGCTGATTAGACGAATAAGCAACGTCAATATCTGTGGCATATGACAAAAGTGTTAAGTCGAATATCAAAATGTTTACCGAATAAAATACAAGAATGCGATAAATAAATGCAAATAATAATGGTAAATTAGTTAAATGTTCAGTTGAGGTATTTTACGTGTAATCGACGGCTTGAGATTTCAGCCGATGGAAAATATATTCCATATTGTAACATTTTTCGTAAGTAAATTGTTTACTATTCGCCTGTTCTTTTGGGTATAGAAAAATATTAAGCGTAGTAAAAATAACATTGCCTAGGAAAGTACATACTTGCCAGGGTTTTCGTGTAAGTGTTTCAAGAAACGTGACAACCTGTCTAGTAATGTAAACAAAAAATTGGGACTACAATCTGAATATTTAACAAAATTGTGTACGTGCCAAGAGTATTTTACCCGTTCAGAAATTGTACGATTAGTCTTACCTAGTGATCCTAGTGCCTGAGCAAGTGAGCACATTAACTATGTGTGTCTACCTAAAACGTTTGTCGGAAAATAAGTATGATTTTGGAACATGATCATTTAAGAGTAAACACGAGCCTTTTCAGTAGTCTATTTATGACGTATGTATGATTGGTGAAGTCTTTTCATTACACATTATAAAGAATAGTGTATAGATCTACAGTTTATACAGGCTGCTACAAAATACCCCTAAAGCCGCAAGGGGGTTGAGGGGTCCCTTGTGGGGAGTCTGTTAGCAGTATTTGAGAACCGTAGTCCACATAAAGTGATTGACAAAAGGAGGCAATTTGGATGAATCATAGAAGAGTATGTAGCTAGTAAAGTGGTTTGCATTTTTTGCCTACTGTCATCAGAGAGGTACTTGACAACAACCATGACCGAATTAGGGTACATGTTCATGTTTCTCAATTTATGACGAATCGGCAACATGAACACGAAGTAGTCTTTTAGATGTGAAATGTAAAAGTTGACGAAGATTTAGTGAGATGGCTTGTAATTGATGCCTTTTTTTTTCTTATGTTATAAGTACTTAAAGCGGTTTGATTTCCTTTTATTGAGATTGCAAACCTATTTTTGTAATAGGTATAGTGGTTTATTTGCTTTTAAACTGGGTACATATGATAAGCAATTGGTCTTTTGTTGAAGTAATCTATGAAAATTTGGTTTGATCGACGTACAGGTGGTTGGAGTTGGTACTTTTTTTTCGGTTAAATAACGGGTTTCTTTTTCATGGGGAATTATGAAACACGTTGTATATGGTTGGTCTAACGCTGCCGAAACAAAACTGCAGTAACTTACGCTAGACAAGTCAAATTTCTAAAGAGTAAGTCATTTTCACGTTTAAACTGTTTGGTGACGGTGGTTTGTCTTAGTAGCAGTACGAATATCTCATATGACCCCCGGGACCGAACAAAGAATGTACGGAGAATCCTCTAATTAAAGGAACCGATGTTTGTCAGCTAGAAAACTCAAATAGTGCCGCCCTGTTCTGCCGCCTAGCACGTGCTTTTTCATTTAGTTAAGGCCGTTGGTGCGTTTTGTGTAACAATGATAGTGGAATGCCGGCCATGCGATTATGCCCGAACGAGTCACTGTCCGGCGGTGTGAGCCGCGTTCGTGTCAATTTACACCTCGGAGTTGTGCGAGAGCTGAGTTTGGCTTATTTAATTGTACTTATATGTGGACATTTCATGAGAGCAAGAATACGCGTTACTGCATACCAACTTTAACTACGCAAAATAAGTTAATGCAATTTAAATTTGTTATTGTCGGTCTTAGACGAGCACGTTTTCATCAGAAAAAATCATACCATAGTCGTCAGTTTCTCTATATTTGTTTTACTCGGCCAGGATTTTTTTTTTTTCACTTTGCGTTCTATTGTATAGCTACTCCTATTGACTTTCATAAAGTGGAAGAACATACCTAATTAAATGGTAATTTGGCACAATCGTGATCTTGCGAGGGACAGGCAACTTAATGTTAAGTTGGTGCAATAAGTTTTGATACAGTTAGCTACCTACTTTGGGCACTTTTGACATAAATATACCTACCTACACTACCGTACAAATCGATTCGAGTATGATTATGTCAGTTGTGTTGACTGGTATTTATACCTTTGAAAGTCAGCGGTTTATTAATCAATATTTTTATTTAGCAAATATGATGATTCCTAAACTTGTAATGGTTGATGTTTCATTTGCGCCCCAAAATTGCAAGTATTGAGTTGGTAAATCTTTATTTTCTAGCGAATTGAGCGATCACGGAGGGTTTATGTGAACAGAGAATTTTGTTTTGCGTGGCATTCAGAGTTACTAACGATAATGAATTAGTAAATCAATTGGGAATCCATAACTTTAAATCGGATTCAAGATATTCCGCCAAAGGGTTTCTAAGAATTAAAGACGCTACGCTGGTCCAGGGTTATAATAAGTAAGAGAGATTAGGTGACATTTTCCAAATTGGCAGAATGGAGGTGCTCGTAACTTATCTGGGTACTATATTAACTGACTTATTAAAAGGCAGAAAAGTTTGACGGTTGGAAATCAAGTGTTTGAGCTCTTGACGCCGACGTGCTTGATAGTAATGTGAAGTTCATTTTCGGTTCGAAAATAAGGGATGCTTTTCCGTACAAATTAAATTGCATTTGATGTCGGTGACGTTGGAGTGATATTTGCGTTGGAGGCGCTACATGAATCAGTGGTCGTAACCGCAACTCGGAGGGGTTGTGGATTGGGCGATGAGACTGATTATGTAGATGTCGGTGACGTTGGAGTGATATTTGTGTTGGAGGCGCTACATGAATCAGTGGTCGTAACCGCAACTCGGAGGGGTTGTGGACTGGGCGATGAGACTGATTATGTAGTGGGGCCTTGGTGTTGACAGACTTGGTCTGGTTGGAGAATGAGTCTGTATGACTCTCGGTGATGTACTCATGGTGATGATGTTGATTTTCTGTCGTGGTTCTTTAAAAACAAGCACGTTTAATTTGAACGGATTGGCATTTATAGTGTAGCAATGTTGAGTAGGTGAAACACGGGATAGTATTTATTGTCGTAGACTATTATTTACAAAAATCAAACCCTCAAGTTACAATTAGAGCAAAACATGATTGAAATGACTGAAGCCTCGCCTGGGTGGATATTGAAAACTACAGCAAGTACTGGCAGACATAATTTTGATTAGTTACTTGACAGCTGTACTTACTTTCGTTTAGATGGTTCTGAGCGTGCGTCTAAGTGATTTACTGTTATAAATTAATTTTATTAAAGTTTTACGAACGTATATGGATGTTATTGTTCAACAATGCAACTGTTAGGCGTAATTAAATTGGTCAGAGAAAGGGCCCTTTTTGACGTATACAGCTTTTTTTATGTCAGGTAGGCCGAGCGATGGCTTTAGATACTCCAAACTTTTGTTTTTACAGGTGTACGCAGGGACGCGTACATTGTCAAGTTGGCCGTGTCGGAGAGGAGAAGTTTCATGCAGCGCCCTCTATTACATTCATCGTGACTTCGGTCGTAATGTGCTCCACTGTCAATCTACAAATGTCATCATTGAAATACATGCGAACGAGGACATATTTGTCTGGGCAAACTCGGGAGCTCATTAGTTCCGCCGCGCGCCAACAGAGGGCTATGACGAGTATTATTTTGAATTAGAAACAGAACAACGGACGGTTGTGTTCGCTGTCATGGAGGAAAAAGCCTGACAGGAGGTGGTTGCTCTCTTGGATGGAGAATTAATCGTTTAGAGAGAATGGTGTGACGGAATACGAGAACCGAAATTGCCAGTTCACTGTATTTCACATGAATTTTGTAATTATGCTGTGGAGAAGTCCTTAGTAAAGTTTGTAATCATAGTAACATTGTTTCCTATCAATGCCCGAGAACCCAGGATACGCCCACACCCCGACATATATATATTGGTTTTTTACACTATCATGTTTAATGTAAAAGAATATTTATATTGAACACTTCAATCATGTTTATGTGGCACTAACCTGACATACTGTATAATATCTTGTATATTTCCCAGCTATATGACCTAATTAAGATATTCACCCATATTATGGTTTGCATGTGTTCTCTCTTAGGAAATAAATAATACTTCAGAATCTGTGTGCAGAAAAATTAAATTAGGGTCGGCACGCATGTGACACCCCCGGAGTGGCATCCGGCGAGTAGTACGCTTGTTCGCGACCGAAGTGGGATTAAATAGGTACAAACCCCATACAAACATTGCACCCCTGTCCCCTACTTAAGCCCCTTAGGAGTGCAATTTTCTAAAACGCTGAAAGAACTTTATATGCATCTTAATAAGTAATCTTCCTACAAAGTTTCAAGTCTCTAGTAAAAAAAAAAAGTTTCCCTCATACAAACTTTGCACCCCTATTTAACCCCCTTAGGGATGGAATTTCCAAAAATTCCATCTTGTCCCTTGCCTGCGTCATAAAAGGAAGTTCTGGTGTAAATATCAAGTTACTAGTCCCAGTAGTTCGGCTGTGCGTTGATGAATTAGTCAGGAAGGGTTGAACGCTAACCGACGAGTATGAGAAAATATAAATTTAGATTACAATTCACTGTGTGAGCCCAGCCTTAGGTTAGTAATAATAAGATTACAAGAATCCTTCTCTCTGGCCGCTGCACTGGGTCAATAATAACCCGGAGTGTACTTTAGAAAACCGGTAGTCAGATAAGTAGAGTTAAGCTCAACTTCAATATGCACAGCTCCTTCCTACGCTCAATTTGCCTCTACAATATTTTTTCTCCATCGTATTAAGGTTGGCGGAAATTTTAGGTTCACTGTTGGCGTGAGTTATCATTTTTAACGATCCAGTTTTGCACTTTTGAAGGAGAGACCCCGAGTGCGCTTTTGTGTTTATAACCCAGGAACTTTTTGACAATCTCTGCAATAACTGTCCTACAGACAGTCTTGTGGGGCAATGTTAAATTTTCAAGTATTAAGTAAATTGCACTTATTAAATTAATAAGAAAACAATCGTTTATTCAAGATAACAAGAATCTCATTCAATGTCATTCGTCAAATCGTCAAAAAACTATACTTGAGTTTTTTGAAGAGGTTGAATATATGTCGGTTTTTTAAGATTATTCAAGGATTACATCTGTAATTTTTTTTTAATAAGGATTCTTAACAAGCTAGGGCTATGGGATAATAAAGTACACGCGGGCATACAACTCCTTTTTGATTTTGGGTATGAAAAGTAACCGCGGGCGGACAAGCGTCGTTTTTTTAAAGTTGCGGGTCATATGAGCGGTTAGACAATTACAACAAATTTTGTTACAATACTTCAACAAAACTAAACTAAGTAAACAAAGTTTAGTTTCAGTTTAACGACATACTTCCTTTACTCTTTGGAAAATTGAAAAGTTAAATTCTGCAGGTTTTGTACTGAGCAATTAATAAAGTTTTTTGCTAAATCACGATAATAAAGATTTATTCAGGAAAAAAAAAACACAAAAAAGAATAAAACTGAACCACTTCTGTAATACTACATCTGTAATTGTACCGTCATCTGAATTTAGAGCTGTATTTGTATGAATTATTAAAAATATTTTAAATGTCAAGAAATATCTTACTTACGGTTTCTTTTCCATTTTTCTCACTAAATAGCAAATTGTTTCATAGCAGTAAAATTTACATAAATAAATATTTTAATATTTTGATACCATCAGTGACGCTAATCAGTAAATAATTAAAAACGTACTTTATAGAATGGCTATTAAAGATGCGACGAAACTTATTAAAGACAGCAAAACCATTGGTCCGCACCGCCTAACATTTTGTCAGACTATACGCTACATGAATTCAAAAAACTCCCGAGTCAAAGGAATCTAATCTTCATCTCTAAGAAGTTAAAACTCATAAAAGCAGTGACGTAACAACGTCGGTTAGGGGTAATTTCTATCGCAATCTCCTAACTAATTAAGCATAGCGCCTAAAGTAAACATTAAAAAAAGCGTCACATAAAAGAAAATTGTACGGTGAATTAAGACATCCGTTTACCTTTTATAAGCATGATGATGTGGAAAGATTTAGAATCTTTATCAAGACATTGATATCTAGTCTTATAAAATTGAATTTAGGTATACCGTTAAAAAAATCATATACTTACTTACTACTTCATTGATTACCATCGTTCACTCAGGAACCTTTGGAAAAGGAATAAATATGACTTTGTTATACCTCAAACCTTACGTAAATTGATATTGTTTATTTCTGATTAAAAGTAATATTTTGTTTATTTGTTGTTAAATGACAATCCGTTGTCGGAGATACTATTTCCACTTTCTGTGAAATAATAATCAAAATGTCAATCATTTTGATTATTATGTCATTTCTTATTTTATTGACGATCGTGATAAGGATTCTTATAATGTTGACATGGTTTCAAAATATTGTAATTTTATATCTTGAACTGAATAAATCTAGATGTACAATCTGAAACTTATGATCAATTAAATGTCGCAAACAGCTTACGTAAACGTAAATAATTATGTGCCTTTTTTTAGACTAAGATCTTTGAGAATAAAACCACCAGAATAATTAATTAACTACTAAAACTTAATGTTACTGCTGGGTATCAATTTAAACACAGCATGACATAAGACATACTGTACTCGTATGTCACACGTATTAAAGCTAGAGTTATAGCGGTAATAAACCTCTCCCGATATCGGCAAATTCATAAGTGATCGCCCTATAAGCTCTATGACAATGCTCCCATAAGAAGCGTAAGCTACTTTTATAGATGACTCCTGTATTCTTATCAAAAAATCTCGATATGAAGAATGGACCCACGGTTGCGTACCTACGAACGTCGTTAAGATGCTATCCTCTAGCTACAACGACTAATCTGTGCCTCTCGCACAATGGCAGGGGAGGATAACCTTTTTTTACTACTTTATTTTTATTAAGACTAGGGTCTCGTGTGACAGATCGATCATGTGAAAAAGTTGAAGTCGGGTGTGGTTTGGGTAACAAATAATTCTACGCTTGTCGGTTAAGAGCGGGGTAAAAATGTTGAGTATTTCTTATTGTGCGCCTTTGTGCTTTATTTCATTGCATGTTAGTTTTTTTTATAAAGGAATGTTATTTCCGTAACAGAAAGTTGTACGTTTATAACTTCATATAATCAAAATAAGAAACAGGATTTCACAGCACCGAACTAGGAACTAGGCAGCCTGAGTTAATTGACTTCTATTTATAAACCGTAAGTCCCATCTTATGATGTAATTATTAAAACCTATCTAAAATACTTCTAACGTTTAGTATCAATAATATGAGAAAATGATTACGCCAGATTTATATGGCTCGTAAAGATAATTGCGCCGCTATAAAGCTGTAATAAGTGCCCAATTATAACTGCACTACAGTGGTGTAGCTCTAAATGTGGCTGATTGTACTTCTCAGAAACCTAGTGAATATATATATTAGAACATTCGTCATATATAGGAAAAGGTTTATAAAGGTTTATTTGGGCTTGTGTATGAGCGTGGCGTCGCTGTTCCTTACTTCATCAAATGGCCACAACGGAAGACCAGCGCTGGCGTAGCCAGCATTACGCTGAGTTGTGGCCATTTCGTGGCAAATGTGTATCTGCGTATGTGTCCACAGTTTGTCTTTTTTTTTCTTTTTGCCACGAATAAATGTTTTCTTTCTTTCTTTCTTTATTAATGAAGTTTTTGTCTTCTTTCTAGTAACGTATTGCTAGTAGTTTTCCTCATAACTTAAAGTATCCTACTTACATCTTGAAGGATACCGGCCGTCTTGTTACTGCGTACTTAAACCCAAGAATGAATACAGTCGTTAGTTTTAATGGGCCATTACAATCTTAAGGAGAAATTAGAACACTACTTGTAACATCTCTCATTGCATGTCTCATGTTGGTATTTTCTCGGCAGGATTCTGTTAAAGTTTTAAAACTCCAATTATTTGTCACAATCCAAGTTATAATCACATATTTAATACAGAGATTAGTATCGTCATTTTTGTTTGATAATCCCTTCGAAATTGACTGCATTTAAACGTGTAGTGCTCCCGTGCGCGCACAAAATGTGCGTCCACGTATGAACACAGGCAGCAACACATTCCGCAAATACAAACTTTTCTCTCTGTAACAAATATTTAGCCAAAAATGCACTCGATTGGCGAATGGTTTTCGCTTAGTACCGCTCCTAAGCTACCCTAAGTTAAAACACTTAAGTAATTTTAGGATATGGCACTCGAAGTCTTTTATTTAACACTAGCTGATGCCCGCGGCTTCGCTCGCGTGCTTATACGAAAATGTAACATATTTAATTTTCCCGTGGGAATTAGATGTTTTCCCGCTGGAAAAAGTAGCCTTTGTCACTCCCCAGCTTCTAAACTATCTCCATACAAAAAATCACATCAATAAGACGCTTCGTTGCGACGTGAAAAAAGGACAAACATACAAACACACACACTTTCGCATTTATAATATTAGTAAGGATTTGACTGTTTGTTGCCGAAATAATAAATAAATAAAATAAAACATTATTGTTACTGGTCTGTCAGTCTGTACTTAATTTATTTGTGCAGTAAAGGTTAAATAAAAAAATAAATGAAATATACCGTAAAAATACTTTCAATACATCGGGCTTCCTTAGGTTTCCTTAAAATATGGCAAAATAGATAAAGTTTCTAACTAGGATTAAATCAAAAACTTAGAACGCTAAGCCTTTCTCTTTAGTAGACCCTCAGTTGATAATAATGAATAATGTAAGTACAATATATTATAGTTGAAAAATAATATATAAAAAATTCTAACTTTACGGAGTCGATTCTGTTAAAAACCAGTAATGAGTATGTCACAAAAGTAAAATTAAAATAACATTACTTTAAATTCAACACCAAAAATGAAGCGTAAATTGGTGATTCAAAGCCTCCGGCCACTATGATGTAATGAAGTTAAACACCACTTTATAGTCTCATTATGTCCGATGCATCGTACTTCATTAAAATATCATTAATAATATCAAAACGCGCTTTTATTCACAGTTAAACATGACTCGCGACCATAAATAATACAAACGCATCATTTGGTACCACACGTGAGCATAGCGGTTTTCTAACGACGAAATCTTAAAAGGCAACTCGGAATGAATCTCTCTGGTACTTAGTACTTTATTGAACTGGGTGATAATTTTGATACGGGCATAGCTAATTTAGGTAGCATTGTGCCCCTCCATCTTGATGCGTCTGAATAAGATTATCAAGAGAGTAAAACCCGTTGGGAGTCATTGGTCATAAATCATAGCTCATAAAACGCAACTGACAATCACCTCTTCTCCCAATACGCTTCCTAGACAAAAAAATCGTTCAGCCAAAAATGAACTTTAACCCAATGGTTATAACTCTTAATGTTTTAAAGCACTCTGTAATGAAGCGAGAGAGGAGTGTCGTTAAAATGACAAGCGAACTTAATACTCCGTTTGATCGGACCAATTGTTGGTATTGTGTTTTCTGTCTATTTTTATAGACGGCAAAAAGTCGGATGTGTATGATATGGGTTTCATTTCAGAGGGTTCCCCAGAAACAAATGTTGTTGTTATCTGATATTTGTCTTTGGTTTATATGATACGGCTTCAAAAATAGACTCATACAGTCATGTCTCAATAAGCCGCTTATACGACAACAAAAAACAATATTCTATGGCAAATTAACTAGATCTCATTTTCCCTTAATCACATACTTAGAAAACTTCATAAATGTGTGTTTTTAGAAAAAAAACTACCCATTTTGAAGTATATATCTCACACTGTGTTCCAACATAATATACAGAATCTATAATACTCAGGATCTTACTGAACACCAGCGATATGCTGACTATTAAAAGCCTCTTTTAGATACGCACATTTTGTAGTAGGTATATAAGTATTTGTCTAATTTCAGTGTAGGTATATTTAAAATCAGATGATGTGAAATATGTGTCTTAGTAAAAAAACCTCAATATTTTATCGCGATCGTGATGATTTACAATAAATTATGGGTCCTAAAAGGGCACATTATAGGTACAGCCAGCGTGATATAGTTAGTAGCAGCCAGAGTGGCCAAATATTTCGTAACACACCCTTATTCTTACAATAACAAAGACGTGTACCGAAATATTTGGCTACCTTGGCTGCTACTAACTATATGACACTGACTGTACCCGCCAGATTACCTATTTATAATCCGCTTGTCCTTATCCCATTTACTTGGGGTCGGCGCAGCATGTTTTTTTCATCCATACCTCTCTATCGCCCGTCAACTCGTCACACACTTCTTTCCTATTCAAATCCTCTCTCACGTATTCCATCAACATTTTTCTTGGTTTTCCTCTTCTCGTCTCATATGCGGAGGGATGGCAACATGACTACCATACCATCCCTCCGCATAACATGTTCATGCCACCGTAGGCGATTTGTTCTCAGCTTCACTGCCCTCCTAACGTAAAGTGCAATAACTAGTTACAAGCTACTTTCGAGAAAAAGGCGATTAAAGATTTTATTCTTGTCTATATCTCCCTTATTATGCATTTTATCGACTTGAAACTTTGACTGGAATATAGATAATATTATGTAGCTTATTCTGACATACCTAAGTTTCATTAATCTATTTATTAATGCTATGAAAAATAAGAAAAAGCACTTATGTTTAGAATATTTAATTTCTAAATGATATATTTTACTAGACAAAACTGCAATATGTAGTGTACTTATTGCAGTCATCGCAAGAAAAACAAGATATTACACTTGTGGGTAGCAAGTAATAGTTAGCTGCAATGTATTTTCGAATCATAAGTGCAATAACTATCGTACTTATTGCAGTTTTAATTAGTGAGACGTTGTAGTTGTAGCGGTTATGATTAGTACATGAGCAAACCAATTATGAAAGCGATAACTACTTATTGCAGTTTTAGCTAGTAAATGAGGAGAAATAAATTATAACCTCGACCAATTAAAAAAGTAGTATCTATACTTATGACAGTTATTATTAGTAATTTTGCTTAGAAGTATCACCAACCTAGCTATAAGTAGAGTTATGACGTTCTTTATAAGTAAGTCTTAATTCACTGCCTTAGATATAGCATTTTCGCTTAATAAAAATATGTTAACCCTGGTAGATACGCAGAAACTGTCTCAGAAGAAAATATAGAACTCGTTTTGCTGATTACGAATATGTATATAACTCAGTTTGACCCAAAACTCGAGTTATTGCACTTTTCGTTAGGAGGGCAGTTCAGCTTTCAGGCTTCCTCTTCACTTATTCCTTATTTGATCTATTCTCGTCTCGCCACATAGGTATACCTATTGTTTTAAACAATATAATTGCCGATAGCAACATTCAATACAAGTATTCAGTTACATTAAGTTAACACGGTACCCTACACAACGAATCGTACTTAATAAGCATAGCGTATTGTTAGTGTATACCGAACAAAATCCAGTCAAAAAAGGCTTATCATTCAATAATGGTCTGGTGTAGTTACGCCTCTTTACTTCCACATCCATCAGGAATGTAGGGTTGGAGGACAGGCATCAATCACAGGCTTGTCTCGTCATTTTCGGCTAATCTAAAGATTTTAAAGCACAATGACAATTTATGTATGTTTGTAATGAAGTAAGTATAGTGCTTTTTACAAACTCAGGAAGAGCGAGTCCTCCTGACACAGGTGTCTACATACCTAATAGGAGGTATCTAGTAACTATTGTTAAGTTGTTTTCAGGAAATACATTTATTGTTATTGTTCTTATTGTAGTGCCAGCACAATTAATGGGTTTATGTTAACATAGATGTTTTTGTAAATATTAAAAGCGAAAAGTAGACCTCGCGAGCCTGTCTTAAAAAAAACCGAAACCTGAATCTACAAAAAAAGTATATTATTATTGAACCTGCTACAAAATTAACGAGAATCGGTTTAGAAATGCGACCTTTAGAGGAGAACAGCCGGAAAAACGGACAAAGAATTTTGGCCCAAGCTAGCAAAGAACTTCACCCATTTCCCTCTCTCGTTCAAAAGGGTGTAGACTCGAAAAGAAAGAAGGCAAAAAAATTGCCTAAATAGTGACTATATTCCCATTCAGATATCTCAAAGAATTACAAAGCTACAACCGTTTTAATATTGCTTGTCAGAGAGAAAACGCAAACAGTGTGTGACGTCACGTTACGCGTCGCGCGCCGGAGGACAGTGTCGACGGCGGCGCCGAACGCGATGGGCACGGCACGTTGCCGTCTTTTCGTGACGTCACAATCTACAAGCGTCATCGTTTCATATGAAGTTGCGTTTTGCGAAAAAGGGACAGAACATACATTCTTAAAACTTTGGACACTTATAACTTCGTGATCATTTAACCTTTCGCGTTGATTTTTTCTCCATTTGACTACATTTTTAATCCTTTTTCGAGAAAATATGACATTATTGATTATTTTATTTAGTGTCTACACCCAATTAGTCAATTAGTTCTTGAATAGAGTATTGAATGAATATTGAAAAAATCTGACTTCTCTTTATGTATTTATTTTGTTTTTTTTTTTAAGTATGGATTAGGTACATACATTATATTCCATTATTGTCTCAGCGTTTTTTACGTATTATTTCTAATTAATATTTATTTATTATTTTAGGCTCAGCAACCCGCATTTGTTATCCCTTGAGTTCCAAGCGTCCTTGGGCTACGTTGACCACTCAGCATCAGGCGGTCCGTACTCCGTACCTACCCATGTTTGCCTACGATGTGGTAACAAAAAAAATGCAATAAAGTAGAGAAAATGAATTACAGACGTTTCCAATTCATTATGAGTATTATAAAGAGCCACTAGTACGTAATTAAAATAACCATTATAACAATAATATATAAAAACCCATTGTGAAGTGTTAAATAATGTACCGTTTTGCGCCAGTGACAGGTGTTTCCCGAACTACAATGTATTAAATATAAACGGATATTACAGCGCGCGGAGGTTAATTTGTATGATCTTGTGACGAACGGAGCTAATAAATCATTATAGCTGTTTCTTTTCATTTATTTTTTGTGAAAGTGCGACGCGAAATACTTGCCTTATAGAATAACCGTTTATGTGACAGTTCCCATTAATTATTTAAGTGTTTTGCTGTCGAATATTTAAATTATATTTGGATAATCTGCGATGATAATTTTTCATTCCGCGTTTCTATAATTGAAAACTTTTATACTAATAATGTTAATAAAAACGCCATTGAAATGGAACCATGATTATTACTTTATAAATTGAATATACGATTAAACTAACAAGACAAATGTGTACAGTAAACCATGAAAGTGAGCTACTACTAACTCTTATATTTGTAGGCTTACTCTTATTATTTAAGGCGCCGTAGGTTCATGGTCTTCTCTCCCTCTCACTGAGCATAAGCGTGAGCGAGATGGAAGTGCGTGCTCGGAAGCGCGGATATCATGTTTTTTAATTTTCATTTTTTGGCCGTACAAAAAAATAAAAAAGTAATCACTGAGTTCTCTCAAACTTGATATTATCGATTTTTATAAGCAATTTTAATATTTTTAGCTTTTGTGCATAATTTGTTACGAATATTTTAAGTGTATTTTAGACCTATGTTCGTGATTTTTTTGTATCGAGCGAAAATTGCTTAATCATGTTTCGAATCACTGATCTCGCTGCAGAAAAGCCTCAAGATTACTATTCGTATTTTTTTGAAACCATACTATTATAAACAGACGCATTATATTGTTTCAAAAAGTCTGTTCGCTTAACTACGCTGAACCTACGGCGCCTTAAGGTTCAAGAATCGTAGATCACTTTCTTGGCTGACTTAGCGTTAGACCCGTCAGAAACAATTATTTAAAGAAGGGCATTACTTAAGTTTGCTACCGAATGAACTAACAAGGCAAATTAATATAATGTTGGCAAAAATACATCACCTGGTTCAGACATCAATTTCACACAATATTCACAATTTTACGTGCAACAAAACAGTTTGAAAACACTTTTTGTTGTAATAAAGGCCATAACGCGAGCGCCGCACAAAGGGAACCATTAACTTGTTGTTTGATAACAATATAGCTGAGTTTTTATTGCATGAACGTTACATGTCCCTGCCAATTTTAAAAGCGTGCTCGGGGTAATGATTTTTTGAAAAATATTAGATGACGATTGCTTTTTAATAGTTAACAGCTACTGTACATTTTAAATATGACTGATATTTATTCACACGGTAATAAGGTACGTTCAATCTCTGATCGAAGATCCAGGGGAGAGATGTAGTGCTGATATATATAAGAGAGTGTAAGCTATACGAAACCGATGTCGAGGAGCGAGCGAAGTGGAGAAGGGAGGAAAACTGACCCCACCACCATGTGGGATAATTAGCTAGGAAGAGAGAGAGAGAGAAGTAATTATGAATTTAAACTTTATTGCGTAGTAACAAGTCACATTAATACAAAAGGCGAACTTGATGCAGTAAGGCATTCTCTTACCAGTCAACCTTTAATTACGTCAAATGGAAAATAATCATATTTGAATAGGTATTTTACTTATAGTCAAATCAGCAACTTTATATGAAACGTCAAAAACTGTTTTCCGTGTATTATGGTGAGTTTTATTTACTGGTAATGACAGAATAAATTATTTTCTCGAATTTAAACGTTCGTGAGACATATGTTTAATTAAAATATGTACAATTGAAAAAAAAAAATACTAATCATTACTCGGTTAAACTCGCGTATTAAATGTCACTACGGGCGGCACGACGGTCTCATAGCGACATTCAATACGTCAATACGTGATTTACATTCAAGTCGTGCGCATGAACATAATAATAATAATAATAAATACTCTTTATTGCACCACTACAAGAGAGAAACATCTCCCGACCACATACACCGCCGTCACCGTCTCTGAACATAGGCCGTAATCAAACCCTAAATCAAACAATACGAACAGATGCAACGAATGTATCCTAACATTCATCCCAAAATTGCCGCTTGCGGCCAAGGGAATTAGACGCCGCATTCACCGACTGTCGTATAGAGACCTCGAGACTATCTGATAAAGAATCGGCGATAGTCCCCCTTCTTCTTTCGCGACACCTTTGTCATAACAAAGGGTCTGTTTGGCCTCTCTGGCGTCTGAATGGGCTTGCAATAACCGACCCAAAGGCTTCCCGCGAGATCGGGCAGATATATGCCCTTCTAAAGATTTATTAATCTCTACTGGAACAATGAGATTCGGGCACCTGGCTTTTTTTTACGACACTCGAGTAATTCGAGCTGCGTGTTCGGTTGCATTGGGAGTTGTAGTTTTTTAGTTTTAAAGTGGTTTGAGGATCGAGGGAAATATGTTATTCAAGTTGGCCTTGGAAGTGCAAAGTAGCGAACAGGACGTAGTAATAATAATGATAAAACTTTACTGTTAGTGCAGTACATCAGAAACAAGTGGATTATTCACCTTTTTTTTCAGTAACACAAACTAATCTTTCATCTACCTCTGTTCGTTTGCGCGTAGAATACGAATTATATTGGAAGGGTGTTCATTTCTAGATTAAACTATACGATATCTGATTGATGGTCAAATCAGAAACGTTTTATGAAACGTCAGAAACGCTCTGTTAGTATGAAGTTTGTAGGGGCTAAGCCTGACGATACAGACTTTAATAGTGACCTTGTTGGTTTTAATGTATTTTTCGAAATGCCAACATTAAGTTGAAGCTTCGTACATTCTGATTATTTTCTTAAGCTTGGTTTCTTGTTGATGGTTTGTATCATGTTTGTATTAAAACGTGTTTGACGATACAGACTTTAATAGTGACCTTGTTGGTTTTAATGTATTTTTCGAAATGCCAACATTAAGTTGAAGCTTTGTACATTCTGATTATTTTCTTAAGCTTTGTTTCTTGTTGATGGTTTGTATCATGTTTGTATTAAAACGTGTTAGATTCAGATTCAGATTCAGATTATTTATATCTCAATAGTCATAAGACATGATTTCAATATACAGAAAACAGGACATACACATACTGATATCGTCAAATTGTACAATAAGAATTATCATATTAACATGTATTAACTATTATTATTTATAAAGCAATATATAATAAATTATTCATTCAATTATTATTATCTACAGAACTAATATAAAAAATGTCAAAGGTACAACAGGTATGGGAAAACATAATCAATTTAAAGATATTTAGCGTCTAGGAATTCGTTTACAGTGTACACCGTTCTCGTAAGGAGCAGTTTCTTTACACTGTTACAGAAAGTACTGATGTTCATTTCAGTTTTTATGGCTATGGGCAGCTTGTTATATAATTTTTGACCCATGGATCGATCGGGGGGATTTTTTAGCCATGTTTAACCTACAGTTAATCTGCTTTAAGTTGTCAGCGTATCTCGTCGGGCGTTTGGCATCATCTCCGACACGTTAAAATTCAGGAGGATTATTTCGAACATACATAACAGTTTCTAAGATATATGTTGCCACCGTTAAAGGAAGGCGACCTCTCCGTTTGTTATGCTGGAGTAAAAACAAAACAATTAATATTGCTACTAGAAACTTCCACGACCTCAGTTATTCTCAACCACCCAAGCGATCAAGTTTCTCATTTCATTTGTCTAGATCGCGTGCAAAGGGACAGGTGTAATCAATAAGCTTTTTATCTCGACATCGCAGGCAAACGCAGGAATTCTTACACGTTCGTTCTCTGAAGCTAGAACTTAACACTTCAGATAATAACTAGAGATAAGGCAGAAATGCGTTAAGGGTTTAAATGGAAAGTCCGAACGTGATGTTTGGTGCATCAAATTAATCAAGGTTAAAAACCGATTGTATCTCAGATTGCGAGCAGGGACGGTAGCGTATGTATTTGCTTAATTGCTCGATTTTTTATCAAGACATTTTGTTTTACTCCTTTTTTGAAATAATTTAACGGCAATATGTCATGCTGCTATTAGATTATTCAGCCATAAGTTATGCTGCCCACAAATTCAGTACCCGTTTTTGAATTTTTTTGTTTTATTATTTGGGATTCCGTATTTTTGCTGATTTTAAACATCTATCATTAAAAACATACTTAATCTTCATTCAAAATTCACTTCACATCCAACTTTTTTGCTGTTTATATCATTGACTTATGAGGTGGCTTTGAATAGAACAATAATTTAAAAAGCCCCCTGTAATCGCAAGCAATAAATAATGGCTACTGCATTTAAAACTGTCAAACCACTGCACATTTCGTAGATTGGACATCAATGTCAGCTGCTCTCCAATATAGCACATTTCTATGGTACATCTTGATAACGAACCCACATTTGGCAAATCAGCCTCTGCGGGAGGCCGTCATAATATTTTAGTGAGTATGGCTCTATATGGTCGACTAGGGCATTTTTTGTTGTCTCTTAACGTTCTTCCCAGTTGTGCCTACAGAATCCCGTGTTTTGGTTTCGAGATTTTTTGGACAGTTCTCAGGAACATTATTGTGATATTTATTGCTATCGAATATGGAATCAATAATGTGGTTTTTGTTCAACTAGTGTGCAAGCTTCTCAACTAGGTTGTGAAAGAGGTATAAATTTGTTGTCTCATTAGATTTGTTGAAATAAGATATAGGTATGTAGTTCATGACTCAATACAGTCCGGTTGAGTATATTTTACATGTGCATTTGTATCGGTGCAAAATAAATAAGCATTGGCTTTTAAGGAGTAAACCTAACTTAGACGGATACAATAAATCATAACCATCATCAACATATCAGCCGAAAAACGTCCACTGCTGGACATAGGCCTCCCCCTAACAGTGCCACAATGACCGGTCCTGCGCCACCCGCATCCAGCGGACTCCCGCGACCTTTACCAGGTCATCAGTCCACCTTGAGGGCTGCGCCTTGCAGTACGTGGTCGCCACTCGAGCACCTTTCCGTCCCAACGGCCATCGGATAAAATAAATACTCTTCCTCAATATTTACAAATATAAAAGATTTAACTACATCAAACCATCCTGCATATTCTAAAATTCAAAGTATAATAATAAAATAAGAGGTACGCACAAGTATTTCCTCTTTCTTATCTATAAAGTATTAAACCCGTCTCCACAACATCACAAAACGAGAAATTTAATAAATCCATTCTGTTTTGATCACTCCTCTTGTTCCCGGAACATTGCACAAAAGGGAACCACGAATAGCCCAAATTCGACCAAAAAACTTTGGTCTTGTCCCAAACCTCAACCTTTTGTGTGATCTCATATTAAACCGCCCTTTCCCAAATTTATCGTCGTAGAATGATATGATGTCTTTATGTCTTGCTACTATTGTGCACCACTTATCTGATCGTCTACGGTATTATGTTTAATGGTTGGAAGTGAATACTTCTATTTTTAAATTCATTGTTTGCCTGTGAGGCTTTGGGAACTACAATGGTGACAAAGATTTTGTTTATTTGATGTCCAGTTTGAGTTGCAAAGTTTTTTCCTCAATTCAAAATCGTTATATAAACGGTGGACTTTGTATTCATTGTCACCATCATCAGTTACAGCTACTCCTTTTTCAGATTTTGTCAGTTTTAACTATTATGTTAGCTTTTTCAGGATTCACATACCAAAATTTACCAACCGCGCAGTTTTCAAACAAAAGATTCCGAGTCATTCTCTAACAATTAAACGTATTCTCTGCGGACGAAACCGTATATCACATAAAACGTTGGAATAAAATCGCGGTTGCGGCACTGTGTCGGTAAAATTCTAAAGCAGTGGATGCGAATGTAGTTTTTGTTTTCGTTGTATCTAAATTTCGCTTTTAACCGCGAGAATGGCCGACCAAATTGATAACTCTTTGTTAAAAATATTTTTAGCGGGAACAATGAAAGTTTGCGGTTTGTTTATGATGAAAGTTTTCTGATGGTAGCCGATTGTAATCCAACATTGAACTATTTTGGAAGTGGAGAAATTTTTAAACAAATAGCATAACTTTAGTAAGATGCAGTTTATAGGTATCTATCACAACATACGTGTGTAAATTGAGAGTAAAAGTGTTCTTATGGTATCCGTCATCAAGTATTTAAGCGGGGTTTCACACTGCGCCGCATCTCCGGACGGAGGTGCGGAGCTGCATACAAATTTCGCCGGAAGGAGGTGCGGTGCAGTGTGCCGTACCATACGGAATGTATATACAAACTGAGGTACTTGCGTACAACGAGAAACGCACCTCGGTCCGGAGATGCGGCGCAGTGTGACATCCACCTAACATTAGGTGTCGCGAGTTTACTACGATTACTATCACCTGGTTCCACATTTCAGAAGATCTAGCCTAAAGCTGGGTCCACATTTGTATCATTTTGTCGTATCGTATCTCCGTCGCGTTGCACCGACGCGTATCAAGATCGCTAGTGTGGACGCAAAAACAGCGCGCTCATGTGGCGCGCCGTATCTGATCGCTCGGGATCAATGTTGACACGCGTCTATTATATACCTCGCACACTCGCGATCGGCTACGCGTATCAAGATCGGTACGTATGGACGTGTTTTGATACTGTATCACGATACGAAGTTATGATCTGCGGCGCTACCACGAACTTCGAAAGTCGAAGTTCGTAATACATGCATCCCTGTCACCCGAGTAAGAAAGTGCGATAGAGATGGAAATACCCGAACTTCGACTTTCGAAGTTCGTGGTAGCGCCGCTGATGCGCGATACGCCGTGATCGCTCTCGAGGCGGTTTTTCTCCGCTCATCAAAGGGGATACGGACACGCGTCCACATTAAATGATACGGCGTTATGATACGATACGCTGCTACGCTGCTACTGCTGACCTCTCATCCGGTTGACTACCATGTATCCGTTGAAGCCCCACTCGGTTCTTCGGATCATTGCTTGATCCGGAGTACGGTGCCACTCGCGTGCCCGCCGCGTCGGCGAGTTGCTTGTGGCCGCCGTGTGTGGCACTATAGGTCAGCAGATTGGGACGAGATGCGGTCCTTCTTTGCATCTTACCCTTGGGGGCAGGTTTGCTTCACGCCGGATGATCCCTACGTCGTTGCTGATTCTGTTGCTGACGTGGTACTGCAGGGAATGGAGCTTTTCATTCCTTCCTCTGTGGTCCCTGTTGGTGGCAAATCCCAACCCTGGTTTGGTCGCTTCTGTAAAATGGCCTCTCGCCGAAAGCATGAATGTTACCAAGCCTGGGTAGACGCAGCGGCAGTACGGGATGAAAAGACTAGCGTATTAAAAAAGGAGTTTAACTTTGCCTCCAGGTCCTTCAAAAGAGATATTGCCAGAGCAAAGTCGCTGCATATTGGTAGAATTGGTGAGAAATTAGAGCGCCTCCCGTCGGGAACTCGTGCGTTCTGGTCTCTTGCCAAAGCTATCCAGGGGAATTTCTGCACGCCATCTTTTCCGCCTCTGCACATGGATAACGATTCATTGGCCCACGACGCAAAAGACAAAGCCGATCTTCTGGGTAAACTCTTTGCGTCCAACTCGACTTTGGATGACGGGGGAAACGCGCCGCCGACCATTCCACGGTGCGAGAGCTGTATGCCGGATATCCGGTTCAACCAAAGCTCGGTGCGTAAAGCTCTTCTTTCCCTCGACACTCATAAGTCGAGTGGGCCTGATGGAATCCCTGCAATTGTGCTGAAGAGGTGTGCTCCCGAGTTGGCTCCGGTCTTAACGCGTCTCTTTCGGCTCTCTTATTCTTCTGGCGTAGTCCCGACCTCGTGGAAGTCAGCTTTGGTGCATCCGATCCCTAAAAAAGGCGACCGCTCAAACCCGTCCAACTACAGGCCAATAGCTGTTACCTCCCTTCTCTCGAAGATAATGGAGTCCATTATCAACTGCCAGCTCCTTCGGTACCTAGAGGACCACCAGTTGCTTAGCGATCGACAATACGGTTTCCGTAGAGGCCGCTCGGCTGGTGATCTTCTAGTCTACCTGTCACATCGTTGGGCACAGGCGATCGAGACTAAGGGTGAAGCATTGGCTGTTAGTTTGGATATAGCGAAGGCCTTTGATCGGGTTTGGCACAAAGCACTTCTTTCGAAGCTACCATCCTATGGGCTTCCCGAGAGATTATGTGTATGGGTCAGTAGCTTTCTAGCAGACAGAAGCATTAAGGTCGTAGTTGACGGGGAATGCTCCGACTCCATGTCTGTGAATGCTGGTGTCCCCCAAGGTTGTGTGCTGTCGCCCACGCTATTCCTTATGCATATCAATGAAATGCTGCAAATCAGCGGAATTCATTGTTATGCTGATGATAGTACAGGTGATGCCTCTTACACCGGCCGTACCAATATCTCTCGGGAAATCGTCATCGAGAACCGGAACAAACTTGTGTCTGAAATTGAGACTTCCCTAAGTGCAATCTCTGAATGGGGTCGACTTAACTTAGTCCGTTTTAACCCTACCAAGACACAGGTTTGCGCGTTTACCGCAAAAAAGTTAAAGTTCGACGTGTCACCTTGTTTTGAGAGCACTCCCCTGACTGCCGCAGCCAGTATCGGAATCCTTGGCGTCGACATTTCGAGTGAAGTCCAGTTCCGCGGCCATTTAGAGGGTAAGGCCAAATTAGCCTCAAAAAAGCTCGGTGTGCTCAATAGATCGAGACAGTATTTCACACCGGCCCACCGCCTGCAGCTTTATAAGTCGCAGGTCCGCCCACACATGGAATACTGTTCTCATCTATGGGCAGGGGCACCCCAATACCAGCTTCTCCCTCTGGATCGCATCCAACGACGAGCAACTCGAATTGTCGACAGCGAGCATATTTCGGATCGGCTTGACCCCTTGGCGCTGCGTAGAGATGTGGCCTCTCTCTGCATTTTCTATCGCATGTATAACGGGGAGTGCTCCGAGGAATTGTTCGGATTAATCCCTGCCGCTTCTTTTCGCCATCGTCCAACGCGACAACATTACCATCCTCACCACTTAGATGGTTGGCAGTCCTCAACTGTGCGCTTCTCCAGAAACTTCCTGCCTCGCACAGCTAAACTGTGGAATGGATTGTCGCCTGCGGTATTTCCGGACCGATACGACCTTCAAACCTTCAAGAAAAGAGCGTACTCCCATCTTAAAGGCCGGCAACGCACTCACAACACCTCTGGTGTTGCAAGTGTCCATGGGCGGCGGTAATCGCTTACCATCAGGTGATCCGTCTGCTCGTTTGCCTCCTATATCATAAAAAAAAAAAAAAAAAAAAAAAAAAAACGCTACGGTTAGTATGGACGCATTTTTTCACGCGACGATGCTAGTAATACGGTGCGCCAAAAGTGAGCGTCCATACTTAGGATACGCGAGCTCGATACGATACGCGTGATCGTGATCAGACAAATGATACAAATGTGGACCCAGCTTAAAGTTCGTGATACTATTATGATGGATTCTGCCACATCTCAATTAGCAATAACAATTAGTGTCGTAATGTGCCACTCGGATTGAATAAAGTAGTAAAGTTTTTTTTTGGAAAAAGTTTTGTTTGCCAAATAAAAACCCTATTTTACTGATTTCTTCATTTCTCGAAATAGCAAGAATCTGGAAATTTAACTTTTAATGTCCTTTGCTATTCTCACTGGCTAGACATTACGATTCATTTAAGGAGGGCAAGGGTTTTAGTTAAAAGTATATTAATTAATAATGCCAACTCGTAACTTTTAATTAATTGGATTATATATTTTTCGTTTTAGTGATATTTAGCTGCTGGGCCGTCCGTATTCATATAACTTTATTTATTTTAACTTTATTGCAAAAAGAAAGAACTAATTTTAGAAAAGGCGGATATTATGCCATATTATACCTATAACTTCACTGTGTTACAAAATTCAATAGTCATCCAAACGGAGTTCCCATTTTGAAAGAAGAATTTTAGAATTCTAAATTCAGCGACGCTACCACGAAAATCAAAAATCAAATCCATACGCAAGTACGAGTAGTAGCGTGTCTCGCACATAATCATTCATCACAAATACATTACCACAACAACACACTTCACAAATGTTACTACCATGTTAACAGCATAACAATAAAACTGTGTCTCTAATTACTAGCATCAATGGGAGTATGTCTATTTGATTTACTAAAGCACATAATCCCTTTTCAAAATTTGCACAGTTTTCCTGTGTGATCGTCGCAAATCTGTCAATTAGTATTCTGCGGTCGCGGCCATCATCGGGTTATCGAATCGTGCGTTTCCAATATTCGTTTCATTTATTTTTAAACGCATCGGCATTGTTTACGCTTTTTTGCGGTTGGTAACTAACCGCAGTGGAACCACTGAAACGGTTACGCATTTTGTTATTGCTCCGATGTGTCGTATTACGTTTACTGAGTCACGGTGCGGTAAAACAGAAGCATTTTGTATTTACATTCGCATTTGTTTGTAGTCTAATAAAGGAGAGTTGATACTAAGTATTGCCGTTTTAAAATAGTATTTTCGATTATTATAATAGGTAAATATTAAGTAGTCTCTCTCATACCTAGGTGTTGTTACAGAACACTAGAGGTATAAGTTGTCCTCGTGTAAGTTGGTCCTCTTGATTGGGCTAAACAGTATCATTATAATATCTCGTATGTCTGAAATTGTGTAGGTACGTTCTCCATCAACATCTCCGTCCGTCAGACTTCCTTTTACAACCTATCGTGAACATATATAATTGAAAACAGTAAGATAAGTGCTTCTACGCCTGGTACTAGACTAGCTCTTCAAGGAATTTCAATTCTCACTAACGTACATTCAGACTTTATGTGATCGAATAAATTTCTAATTCGACTAACAGAACTTAATGAAAACGGCTCCACTGCAGCTAAATTGGGAAAGCCAACGCTGGGGTTTTCCGCAATTATTTCACCTGGTGACGCTAAGTCTGCCTAGATAAAGTGATTCTGCTTCCCGGGAACACCGTGTTTCCATTGTTACTTACGGCAAAATATAGTTTTAAGGCTTTCGTTTCAAAATGGTTTGCTATGCATGAGATGAAGTGTTCCCATACTTTATCTTATTTCGTATTTATTAGAATGGATTAAGGAGTTCAACAAGGCCAAATCAGAAACAAAACATGGTGTAATTTTTATTGAAATAAATAGTGGTCAATCTGACAAATCAAACAACAGAAAAAGAAATCGCCTCGTTATTTCATCGAAAATCAAAACTTAAGGATACATATCAGATAGTAAAAACCGAGTAACAACTTTGTAAACAAGCGATTTTTATGAGGGTGTAGTCCTTACTTGTATTCCTAGTAAAAAGCGTTGCACGAGACATGACATTTAATAAAATTTTGCTATAATTTTAAGGACAGCCTCCTTAACATTGCTGTCTTTTTAACACGACTGCCCAACGAATAGTTGTGATATTTTTTCCACGCTGTATGTATGTATGCGAGTTCAACCTTTTAATCATAGTGAGGTGTTCTCTTGTTCCTTTACTTGTCATATTAGGTGATTGAAACTTGGAAGTGGATTGTACTTACTCTCAGAAATTGGATTGGCTTACAATTTGATACATATGCATGAATTGGGTTGTAATCAATAAAAAAGAACTGTTAATTACAAATAAAATGTACTTAAATGTCACTTTAACAATAAAACTTAGACAGTATTTAAATCTTTGTGTATGTTAATCTTATCTGTGTCCGCCTGATGTTTGAGTGGTTAATTAATATATATGAGCGCTTCCGTGCTTTGGAAGGCACGCTAAGCAGTTGATCCCGGCTGCTGTCTATGACAGTAGTCGTTTAGCCGAGTTAGAGGCCTTCGGGCGGCTTAAGAACTTCTAACAGTCGAGTTGCCCACTCACTTGACAAAGGGGGCACAACTGTTACTCGCGTCCGCAGGAGCTACTTACCACAACCCTGCACGTGTCCCCTGGGTGGTACTAAAGAGTGACAACACTAAAGGCCAAAATAATATATGCCATACGATTAAATAATAAATCTGTGTGTCCCAATAATTTAGGTAGTTTATATATATATTACATTTGTATGATCTTTCCGTGAGTCACCTTCGGTGTTGGCTGAAAATAAGCTCTGTAGGTGTCTGACACCTCAGCATAATCCTGAGCCAGTAGTGTCTGGTTCACTGCCGCAGAGACAGACTTCTTTCATGTTTTATTTGTATTTTGTTTATTTTAATGTTTATTATGGATGTCCTATGTGTTTGTGAACAATGTGATCTTTCTTTTTTTATTAATAAGAACAATGGAACCGCGCATATTCAGAATGTAGTTCAAACCGATCGCGTAATTAAACCTGAAGCTTTTAAGCTACAGATCGAAATTATAGAAACCAGTTCCGATTTCGTTACTTAACTATCTCATTATGGAGCGGTTAATCCGAGCTAAGCTTCTATAAACCGGACTTATCTAGTTTATGTTCGTTAAATTCTTTGGCCAATTTAAATTGTTCTGATAGGAAAAGAAAACGTTAATTAAGTTATATGGCATTTTAATATGTGATCTCGATTTTGATTGGAATTTAGACGGGACACGGCTGTCCGTAAATCAATATGTGTGAAGTCGTCAATGTCAAAGGTTTTATGTGATTTTCGGGGAATTAAATAAATACCGTCATAAATTTAAGTCCTGATACGAAAGATACTCTTGATATTACTTACTTAAAAGTAACGGAAATAGGTCATTGTTCGTTTTATTTTACTTGTATTAATGTGTACTTAACCAAATGATCAATAATGATCTGTTTTACTCCGTAATTTGCCATCCTTTAAGTTTAACAGTGAATTAGGAACAAAACTTATTGTTTAATTCCGGCCTGTATTAGGTAAGCAGATAGGTTTTAGGAAAGATTTTTCCATATTCATTGATTGTCATAAAAGCAAATTGTAACAGCAATAAATACTAATCCGCAAACTTCCACAAAGAAATAAAGTTCTATAATCTACATATCTGGAATGGTTTACCGTTGCATTTAAGATGTGCAAAATCTCTTCAAATTTTAAAAAAATCTGTTAATACAATATTACTTGTCGCTGCCTTAAGTTGCCTTGCTGTCCTGTAATATATTATGTTTTAATGTATTTATACTATACTTATTTATGAAAGTATGTATTTGAGTGTGTAGTTGTCATATAATGTGATGTATGTTTTAGTAAGTTTTTCTTGATTTATTCCTGCAGGTAGTGCTTGTTTATAACTCTTCTTGAAAATTTCCTGCTACCCAAAGGTTGTCTGGAAGAGATCGCTCTAAAGCGATAAGACCGCCTGTTGTTACCTTTATTTATTGAATGTACTTTTGTAACATGTTTTCTTATGTTGTGGTGCAATAAATAATATTATTATTATTATATCAATGATAAATCCGCAGCAGGCTTCGTCAACAATAAATACTACATTTAACGATTTAACTAACAAAAAGAACTGCCCCGGATCGTTGTTGAGCAAATAGTTCGACCGGCAACAAAATTATACGTACTAAAACGAATATTGTTGCCAGAAACCATAATTTTATTAGTGTTCGTGTGGGTTCATGTTTTTTTTGTAAGTAGTTTCAGTAAAGACTCGCACTAGTCACCAATCAATGTGTAAACAGAACTTTAAGTATATCTGCCTCATGAAAATTCCAAAGAAACCAGTGATTCCACAGACAATGTAAGCGGCTTCTGCTAGTGTAAGTACCAGTCTGACTTACTACCGTTTACCAGGCAAAGGCGGAATTTCTGAATATTACCATAAACGGAACTTTACTGTCTACCTAATGCCCCGTGTTTCAACATGCCTCACGTTTGTTAGGCGTACGGTCATGACCGTGCACACTAGGCAACACAAGTTCCCCTTATCAATCGCCATTCCAAACCGACCCGTATCCCAATAGCGGTAAGAGTAAATGTGAGTAGAACCCATAGTCATACCGGTCCAAATGTATACATTTGAATAATGTAAACCTGCTTTGACGGTCTCGGGAGATGACTTGACATAATACTGTATGGATACCTACGTGCATGTTGAGATTGATGTTTATGTGTTAGGACAGTATGGCTGTACGCTTTAGCGTTTTACTTTTAGTGTTTCGTATAAGTTTTATTATGAAATAAAATATGGCATGCATAAAGCGTTAGCGTGAATCCTACTAATATTATAAATGCGAAAGTTTAGATGTTTGGAAGTTTGGATGTTTAGATGTTTGGATGTTTGTTACTCAATCACGCTTAAACGGCTTAACCGATTTGGATGAAATTCTCCATGAAGAGAGTATAGCCTGGATTAAAATAAGGATAGTTTTTATCCCGGGTCCACGCAGACGAAGTCGCGGGCGGAAGCTAGTATGATATAATGAAAATCTACGCCTGAAAACGAATCCCATTAATATTAGCGTGTTATATTTATCAATTTATGTAAGGTAATTAGTAACGATCTCAGATTCAATTCAGAAAGTATGCATCTGGACGCAATGACAAAAGTCATAGCGTGCTTCGAAAAGCAACTCGCGTCGTCCACATGGCAGCGCGCAGCAAAGACTTGTAGCTCTCTAGAGCTATACATATAACATATATTCATAGTACTCTTTCCTCTAAACATACAACCTTCTGGATCAACTTTAAATTATTGTGTTGCGAATCATTAGCAATCCAATTTTAATTCTACATCATACCCAGGTTAACTCCAAACAACGAGAAATTAAAACACAAAACGTTTACAATATTTTCAATGTAAACTCTACGAGCTTGAAGCTACGGTGGTGCCTAGCCTAGTGGTTCAGGCGTGTGGCTGTCAAGCGGCGGTCGTGGGTTCGAATCCTGGTTCATACCAATGAGTTTTTCGGAACTTATGTACAATATATTTATCGTTAGCTTTTCGGTAAAGGAAAACATCGTGACGAAACCAGTCTAACCTAAATAAGGTCTAGTTTTCGCTCTGGGTTGGAAGGCCAGATGTCAGTCGCTTTCGTGAGAACTAGTGCCTATACCAAATATTGGCATTAGGTGTCAAAGCGGACCCCAGGTTCCTTAAGGGCTTAACCGGGAATAACGCTAGAAGGATAATGATGACCCTCATTAACTTTAAACAACGAGAAATTAAAACAGAAAACTCACAATATTTTCAATGCAAACTCCATGTTAGGAGTGTTAGGACTATGTTGTTGTAACTCCAACAATAATAGAGTAAGGTCCACACTATTACTCCACAGTATCTCCGGGGATCGCAGAAGTGCAGGTTACAAATTATTCCTCCCACATACTTATGTTAGTGCACCTGAATCAATCACAGCACATTCGTTCCGCCATTACTCGGTTATAAGCATTTTCTTTATTGATCTCGTGATTTATAAGACGCTAATATTCTGTATGCTGATTCGTTGCTTTCAGTTATAATCGTGGAAATTTATTACCTACTTAGGGAGGTAGGTGTGGATTTTATGCGTCAGTGAAAGATTGGTGTTGGGAAGTTCTGAGTAAAGATAAAAAGTTGTTTCTACAGGTATTTGGATAAGAGGAAAAAATATGAATTCAACATGCGGTAGTTTTAAGAAGGTTTTTAAGACTTATATATTAAATTTATATTAAAGGAAAAATTTAATGCTCCGAGCCGGATACGAACCGGCGACCACAGGCATTCATGGCCAGTCGCTACTAACCAACTTTTTTTTTAATCGTGGCATACATTATTTCGCCTTTAAAGTTTGTCACTCTTTAGCACCACCCAGGGGACACGTGCAGGGTTGTGGTAGGTAGCTCCTGCGGACGCGAGTAACAGTTGTCCTAACCAACTGACCTTTCGGTACAATCTGTCTTGGCCACTAAATCGGCTTATTATAAAATTAATTTATATTGGGATGGCGCATCGTTACTGACGATTTCTCAAGATGATTTGAGACGTTGGTGCCGTTAAGAAGCCTAAGCCTTCTGGCAGATGTCGCTACACGCCTGCCTAAGGCGTTGTAAAAAGGAACTGATTGAAGGATTTAGTGGCCGAGGCAGGTTGTTCCGATAGCTCAGTTGGTTAGTAGCGACGGGCCATGAATGCCTGTGGTCGCCGGTTCGAATCCGGCTCGGAGCATTACATTTTTCCTTTCATTTTATAATTTCGTTAGCAGCGTTACTTACTACTTAATAAAAAAATTAGTCATATTTTGGAAAAGAAAGGATTAACGAAATTTAACCTGCGCTGTTGTAAAGCCAGCACCGTAGCCTATGAATTCCAGAATAATCACAAACACGTTGCCGACTCTTTATTGATTTGAGGATTCGTTGTGTTGACAGCTAGAAACAAATGCAGCTCTCTCACTCTCAACACAGCCAATTCTCGGGAGCTCTGGCGACCTCACCAGTCACCACCAGGAACACAACGCCACACACCTCATTCAAATTCTCACACCTCATAAATTTAAAACTTAAGGCGAGTATAATCTGCTAAAATAATCCTTTCTGTTTTCCTCGGTTGTTTCCTAAAGGAGCACGAACTCCACTTAGGCACCTAATTCAGAGAAATGGCGCAGGCATTTGTTTTACGAAAGCGATTGCCTTCTGACTTTCCAACCCAGAGGAATAATTAGACCTTAATTTCCTTCACCGAAAAGCTACTGTTAAATATCAAACGATATATCGCACTTTTTTTTAACAATCTGTTGAGTCTTACAAAATCAGTACTCCTTAAGGCCAGCAGGTACCATTTAGCATAACTACGTAGGATCCTAATCGATTATTCAAATGGCAACCTTTGCATGTCTCTTAGGTCACTCATTGTGAGTCATTATAGTTGATTGTCGATCGGCGGAATTGGTTCCACTTAGTTCCACTCCATCGCAATTATGTCAAACTATGCTCTAAGCTTTTGTACCACATTATTACTTGAACAAAATATCTAACACGATTAAACGCAGGTTAGAAAAACTTGAAAGGAATAGCGTCATTTTTAGTTCTGTCCAGTAATGTGAAAATAAGCATCTTTTATTGATTGAAGTTTTTTCATTAACTTAACCGTTCACGAACTAGACAAAGGTCATAGAAATACTGAGGCGCGGATTATTGGGTCGTGCATTATCAGGGCGGACAAAAATGGCTTGTCATAAGCGAACTCTGTCTTAGGTTGGTTAGGTTAGGGTTCATTTGTGTCCCTCAGACCAGAAATAGACACCCCGCGCAGCGGAGTGGCGTCGACTCGCTGGAGATTATCAGTCAGATAAAACTATGGCAGAATACTATAACTTTGAACCACTCTAGTTCGGTCAAGTTTATGAACTAGAGTGGTAGAATGTTCTATATGATTCAGTAATAAGAAACAGAGGTGATACTGGTACAAGTCCCTGGTCCCTGTATTCTTTAAAGTTCTAATAAAAAAAGTAGCAAAAATGTGAAAAAAAAAGTTCTAAAATCGGGCCCCTTTTGCTATACTCTGACCCAGATTTGACCTCCTTAATACGTTAGTAAAGATTTAAAAAAAAAAACATAAGTTCTATGCTCACTGAAAAAACAGTAGCGTTTTTTTGCCAGCCAGCATCTCCAAAGACTCATATGTGAACTCTTTGAAGCTGACACAGATTATAAAAACCGTGTTCAACATGACATGATGGGGGTTTGACATTACTATTTCTGACTACTGTCATATGAAAATGCATGGGCCATGGTTAGTGAAGTTGAGACTACTCGAGACGTGACAAACTGTTTTTTTTATGTTTGAATATTTAAGAAGTGAATGCCACATCTGTTGTGCTAAAGGTTGAGACAAAATGTAAGGTTAATTTGTAGAAAATTATAAATTATTTGATCTACAAGTTTAACTTATGTGTTAATTAAGCGCTTCCGTGCTTCTAAAGGCAAACAGATCCTGGATCTGCGAGTTTAGCCTGGTTTGATCTGAATATGGTTTGCGAACGTCTAACATTCAAGTCCATAATCACATTGATAAGGCTTAATCGCAATAAGATTTAGTGTTTTTGATTGAAACTCCGCAGAAACTCTTGCCTTCGCCAATGCCTGGGTTTGGGTATAGATTATATGGATAGATTATCGGGCTCCATCAGGGTAGACCAAGTTAGTACAGTCAAGTGTAAAAATATGGGTACACACAAGTTACTCATAAATATGTCCCATCGCTCTTATGTAAGCGTATTAAGGTTTCGGTACATATTTATCAGAGGATTAAATCGATACATATTTTTGCACTTGACTGTTCCTACAATTCTTAGGCGAGGAAGAAGGCTTGAAAATGAACAGACAAATATTTTTGCAACCAAGAGGATTACCGCTGTCTCAAACGTGTCATGTATTTGTCACACTAATATAGCTTGTCTCCGAACGCACACCAAGTCACACACACCATTATTTTGAACAGAATTAGCATGCACTGATTGTCTATTATACTTCCCGAATACACGTCCGTTATTGTATCGGACGCAATCTAGTTGCAGTTAGTTGTATTGACATGCAAGCCGTCATTGTGCTCTTCGGATTGGATCGTATTGTCTCATCGATTGGACCTGTTTATAGTATAGACAATGTTCTCGTAATAATACCGGTGCGTGGCTCAAAAGTTTTATTGTAGCGATTTGGGATGAAGTTCGCTTTATAAGATTAAAAACTTGAAGTTTTTTGTTAACCTTTAATACCCATTTAGTTGTTGGTAAAATTACAATAATTCTACCAATTTCCAAAAAAAAAAATTCTCAATACATTATTTATACTTAATATCATTAAATTATGCAGTCTACATTTTGCTATGATATTTTTTATGTAAGTACTAGTAATTTTAGGGTTGAGAGTTGGGTTATGAATGGGGAGAGAAGGGATGACAGGGGGTGAGATGGGACTTTAAGGCTACTGCTACCTAAATAATGTATTCCATTTAAAAATGGAGCTATAGTAATACCCATTCATAATAAAAAAAAAACGATCCAACAATCTTCCAAAATCACCTTTGTTTGAAAACCCCATCTCACCCCATTTACGAGGGACTACGGGGTGAGATGGGATTTCATGTTTATCGTTAAAGTTATGAAATGGAACTACCCAAAATCATAGAAAAACAAAAATACAAACGTCCGGAACACTTATATAGGTACAACATTCAGTTTGCATATGTAAAAATTAAATGTTATCGAGGTTTGAATGTCAGTTTTGCCCGTACTCACCCCATTTTACGGTACCTACCTCAAAAATCCGCTCAATTCCAAATGGGTTCGTTCCACTTATTTTTTTAATTAAGTAGTTATAAAATAACGCACGTGACTAGTACGGTGACAACAGCGCCGATGTTGCATAGATACCCTTTGTAGAAACTTTAATTTGTTTACTATTACACCTACCGCTTATCCCTTGAACGTCGCAACGAAAATATAATTGTACTTGGCTGCGTAATATGTAAGTGTTCGACACATTCGTGGGTGGGTCCCGAAGATTTGTAGGTGACAAGCAAAACAACGGTATTATTATAGCGATTGGTGTGGAGGAGCAGGATCGATTTGGAGGTGGTAAGTGGATAATTGTTATATTGTTCGATAAAGTACTACATTTTAGTCATAAATCATTCTCTGAGCTACAAAAACAAGCGATGGTGATGAGAAGAGGATCTTGGCAGATATGGAAAGTTTTTCAATATCTTAGTCGATGCTGATGTAAATTTCAATAGAATTTAGGCCTTAGCACACCGCATTTAAACAAAGGGAATCTGAAAGCTGAAGTAAAACAAAACCAGATGAAAACGTAAATACAATTCGCGAAGTAACCTAGTAAAATTTACCTTGATCATTCATATTTGGACTACCTATCCTACCGTCCTTGAATGTGCTTGTTTAAATTGAGCATAGTTCCATTAGTAGCTCCAGAGTTCCGTTGACATCTGGGGGATCCAAATATACCCCAGAATGTTGTTTACGCCCCTGTACTGTCTCTGTAATGCGTTTGATTCATTGTAAAAAACCACGGCTGACATCCATTCCATCATTGTGTTTAGATAAAACTATTGTTATATGGCTTTTCAACTCAGAATACCCAATAGATATTTTTATTGGATTATCGACAGTTACCTTGTTTAAGGCTTGTATTTCACGTCAAGTTTTTTACGCCGGTTATTTCGAGGCAGAGAGTTTCTTTCCAAACTGGTGGTATTTTATAAACATTCATATGTGCATTTATATTATACCTATTGTACGGTGAATCGAAATTTAAAACGCTACAAGAGAATTCGTTTCTCTCAATGAGATAATTCCCATTCAATTTTATGATTCTCGTTATTCTGGAAAATCTACATTATTTAATTAGCAGGGTATTTACTTGATAGTCGGAAACGCGTGGTTCCTAGGAATAATTTACTTTAGGTAAGCTTTTCAAATAATTATATTTATTGCCTGCACACTTGTGTAGCCTCCACGAGCACACACACATTTAAATTATAAGAACGATTTCCACAAAAAGTATTTTAAAAGATCTTAGGATGCAACTTTACAGAGTGCAGAGTAGTTAAGCCTCTTCTAAAAACATCGGCACCCACGGGCCTTTGTCCAATCCAGTCTCAGTTGTTAAAAGAGGCAGGTATTTTTTGACACAAACAGCTACTGCCATCCCAACCTAGTTTAGTTTGGTAGAAAAAATAAATCTGAAAAAATATGTGAAACTCGTATCAGGAAAAGTATTTTGGCCGTTGGGACCGATATTATAGATTTAAATAAGACAGTAAATATTTTTGTAAAGAATACCTGACAAGTTTAGCTTTTAAATTGTAATACCTAACAGACCCCGTATCATGGTCGGCCTTATCACGCTATAAGTGACAAGATATGAGCGTCGTCTCGTTCTATCGAACGGTGTCAGCCAGTGACGGACGCTCTATCCTGTCACTTATCGTGTGATAAGGCCGACCATAACAGATTCAGAAATAGCCGCCAACTGGTAAACAAATGTCGATTCCAAATTCAAAATAAACTCAAAGGACTCAACAGGTAGCAAAGGTGCAATTTCCATTCCGAAATACGATATCCATTCGATAGTAGAAAACCCCATCAGCGTCGCAGAACTTTTATTCGTGCTTCACATCCGAATACGAGAAAAACGTCCAGATACCGGAAACCGAATCATTCCCGCCTCTATGAGGTTTCGCCTATTCCAATCACACGTCTTTTGACAGATGTTTGCCGGCCACAATCTAGCCCCGAATAGACTGTAACCTTCATTAGGAAGCTGAAAGGACGGCCAATTTGGGGATAAAGGGAATTAGGTTTTGAATCGGATGATGTGTCGTTTAAATGAGACTGTGTCTGGTAGGTTTGTGGAATAAAAATCTCAACTACGCAATTAACTGTATGTATGTTCTCCGTGGTAGGTAATCTTTTAATTTGTAACTTATCATTTACTCGTGGACGACGAAACTAGTACAAGTATCACTCTGTATTGTACAAAGTAAACATAGCATACGTACATACAACATAGAGTCACGCCTTTATTCCCAAAAGAGGTAAGGCAGAGCACATGAAAGTTCCAGCGCCACTTTTAGAATAAAGGTGGGTATAAAAGATCGACCAAATATTGCAGTGATAGGTTGCTAGCACATCGCCCTCAACGCACTTCAACCCTGCTCCCAAACTGCCCACAATTACCGTCCTGCGCCACACTCATCCAGCGGACTCCCGCGACCTTTACCAGGTCATCAGTCCACCTTGTGGAGGGCCTACCCACGCTGCGCCTTCCGGTACGTAGTCGCCACTCGAGAACCTTTCCGCCCCAACGGCCATCGGTTCTACGTTCAATGTGCCCCGCCCACTGCCCCTTAAGTTTAGCGATTCGGACTATCCGGAGGGCTATATCGGTTACCTTGGTTCTGCTGCGGAATATTTGTGTGATGAGCATCAATATCTGTTTCTGAGTCTTGGATGTTTTTTTATGTATTTAAGTAGTCATATTTATTAAATATGTCGTCGTCTAGTTCCAATAGCACAAGCCTTATTTTGGGGCTTGTTTGATTGCTGTACGATTGCCCCCTAATATTTATTTAATCAATCTGATAATCTGCTGATGGTTCGCTATCCGTATAATACCGTCCGTAACACCATGTTATAAATGTTATCCTATATAAACTATCCAATTGTCTCGGCAGTCAAAATTCAAAATTCAAAATTCAAAAATTTATTCTGTAAGTAGGCCTCAAGGGCTCTTTCACATGTCCGAGCTTACAATCTCTAACATTACATGACATTAATACAAAACAATGAAAACAGACAATACCTGGCATCGCAGTCGGCATGTCTAAGCTACCGCAGCTATGTCCATTCTACTCTGATTTGCAATCCCAGCTTGTTTGTTTTTCCCACGTCAGAATCATTCCTTTTCTGATTTGGTCGGCTTTAATCTGATTCGATGGCGCGGGTGATATTACTGTTAGTCGAGATCGGTGTCGAAAATAGGAACTAACGATGTCATAAGAAGTGTTATATGATTTCTGATATCATGCATAGATAGTGGCGCCCTGGTAACTGGTTTGTTTGATGCTCTGGTTAACAACTGCTACTGATTCTAGATATGTATTTGAGATGCGTTTAACTTTATCTTTGTACCGTTGATCGCCAATTTGGATTTGTGTGATAAACGTGTTTAGATATGTTTTGGCTTTTTTGTTTACACGTTTGAACTAAATTCAACTTGATCTAATTAGGTTGAATGTATTAACAGCGAAGATTGAGAGCAAGACTTCAAGACATACGGAGTGCATCAGTTAAATTCGCAAAGTAGTTACATTAATACGTTATTTTTGACTTTTACCGTAAAAAACGGGTCTATATCGGATGTCATGATTTTTATTGATTGATTTTCGTGTCGCATCTTAACATCTTTCTGCCTACAAACGTTTGGCCTAATCATTGTTATATATAATATTGTTTCGCAGAAATCGTTACGCATAATATCGATTGTCCTAATAATTGTTGTGCATAATATTTATTGTGACGAACATCAAATTATCGAACACTACATGTGCATAACTTTACAGTTCCTAATATTAGATGTACTAAAGCTGTTTGGACTACAGTTCATAATTCCTAAACATATCGACGCCGAAGTACCATGAACTCCTATATACGCAAACCTAATTTTACAGTACGACTAATTAGACGATGTAATTTACACTACTTACGTCTACTGTAAAATTAGGTATTCGTATATAGGAGTTAATGGTACTTCGCCGTCGATATCTCAATTGGGAAATAAGTATCTACGGCTCCTAGTAGCTCCTACTTTCCGCTCTGAGGAACGGGTATACTACATAACAAACATAACGTTTTGCAAATTTTACATATATAATATGTAAGTATAAGGTAGTAAAAAAGTGTTCTCTCTGGCGCTTCGCCGGCCTCTGCTATATAATAATAGGCGTAATACGTTTTAGTCAATTAGATTTTCGAGTATTTAGTATTAGGAGCAAAAATAATTAGAAGAATTATGCATAAAAAATATTAAAAATATTAATTATGCTATTAAAAGTTATGCCAAAAGTGTTCGGCCAAAATATTTTAGGACAATCAATATTAGTGCACGCCAAGGGCACCCGTACAAAACACAGAACTTCTTTTGAAACTATGCCTCATTTTTAAACGGTTTTTAATATTTGGCACAAGCAATGTATTGTCCATACAAATATAATTAAGATGTAAAGTTAGTGAGTGCACCTAACCTAACCTAACCTAACCTACCTCACCGATTCACGCAAAATAGGCACACTTATAGATGTCGACTTGCGGAAAACGCCCAGTATCACTAACTAACTAACTAACTAGCTTTGTGAGTACTTATATGTATGTTAAAATGTAGGTTGTCATCTCCGAAACTACTAATGTGATGGCTAGAACTCTTTCACCAGTAGGTATACACGGCACTCGGTGTATATTTTGTGCGAGTGTAAAATATGCGTTACGCCGTGGAATCACCGGATGGTTCCATCGGAAGACCAGCGCTGGCCACCAGGCCAGCACAACGCTGAGATGGAACCAATTTGTGGCAATGTTGTTCTCTCTTTTGTATTTGTGATTTATGTGTATGTATGTGTTGTTGTCACGAATAAATGATATTCTATTCTATTCTATTCTATATAATGAACTTTCAGATGGACTCAAACTATATCTTATCTCGCAGCTCCGTCCGAGTTCTTTGAAATATGCGCAGAACCACGCGAGCACCTAGTATCTTATAAAAACAATGTTCACATCATTTACAAGCAAAATAAACAAAAACCTATCAATGAAAAACCCTAGCAAAAAGCCAATAAAAATCACAACTTACCAGGATAACATAAGCGCCGTCTCTGCACTATCCAATCTTTCTGTCAGTAGTACAAAGTCCCGCCTATCAAAGAAAGCGGCTTACCTGACTAGAGGCAATTTCGCCGTCCACTGGTTCACGGCGACGGTACAGTAAGCCCGATCTAAGTCTTTGTGCCTGCCTGTAATACTGTTGCCACGTATGAGGCTACAGGGTAGGTGTTTGTAGAGACTTTTACGAGACAATTTGGAGTCAATGACCTTTTGTTGGATTAGATTTTGTTCTAACCTGACATAGTCTTGGAAGTAGGTGTACTAGTTGAAAAAGGCAGGAACGTTTTATTGCATGAATGTAGTTCAAAATTATATTCGGTAGCAGAAGTAGCAACGCAATAATTATCTCCACACGAAATTTAATCAAGGGAATAATGCTTCTTCAGGAAATTATAATGTAGTCTAGTTTTATATGATGAGCCGGTAGAATTAAAGATAATAGCAAAATTAATTTTTATTCATACGAGTACACGACATACACCTATGGCACCTTTGGTAGTGAAAATTATTTTTAGAGAAAACAAATGTGAGTAACTTTATGTACCTAATTAACGGTATTTGAAATATTTCAATCATTGGTTTAGTGGCCAGCATAAACACAAAACGAAAAGTAAATTCCGCTGTGACTTTTACCATTTGAAACTAATTCTCTAATATACTTAAATAGCTAATTATACTTTACAAAAGCACCAATGGAGACATGTTTTAAAAAGCAAAAGGGAAGACGAGACAAACAGATTTAATTTGACTGAAGAATCAGCTCAGTACAAATTGAGATGAATAAATATTGACGCAGGACGGTGCACTTGGGCAAACATCATTTAAATCGCAGATTCAGACGCTTGGTTACTCCTTTAAGTGATTTTGATGTTCAACCACCGCTCAATGGAATCTGATATTCAAATTCGGGACCCGAATGTTGATCTTAAATCCAATGATTTGTGGGAATGCTCCAGAAATAAGTATGGCACGTGTTTTCTTTGGAGCACTTTCAAATGTTAGAGGAAACTGGATGGTTTTTCAACGGTTGGCATGGTTGGCGGTTGGAGGTGATTAATCAGTGGTGTTTGTTTAGTGACGATTAGCCAACTGTGACTGTTTTAAAAGAAGTCGCTATTTGTCGACATAACGCTTTTTCCTCGTGCCGCATGAGTGTATCGTATTTCTGTCTATATCCATAAAGGCACTTGCAGTTAAAACGATGGGACCCTGGTTAGCCGACGACATGAAGACCTTCATAAGGACCCTGTCGTCGCGGCTGGTCCACGCCTCAGGGGACCCCAGAGCTGGCGCGTGCCTTTCACAAAAGATCGCTCCTTGCTGTCCAAAGGGGAAATGCCGCCAGCGTCATGGGGTCCATGCCGCAGGCAGAACTTTTGGACGGACTGTTTTTTTTTAATTAGTATTAATTAAATGAATACTACCCATAAATAAAATAAAAATAAAATCTATTCATTCGAGTATAACTGACCTATAAAAAATTAATTTGTAATCATACAATTTAGTCCATATTAAATAAAATCTAAACTAAGTAAAAATATATATGTAAAACAACCACCTTTTTTTAAACATATATTATTAAAAGACATACTGATTCGTGTTGGCTACTTAAAGACGATAATCGTTCTAAAGTGAGACTTGTAAATAAAATTTTCTCAAACATGCTCGGAAATGTACGCGTTAATATTACGAAATGAAGACATGAAGTGTCTTGTTTATGGCTCTCTACATTACTTCTTGGCCTTACGCCAAGAAGTAATGTATGAAAACCCTAAGTAAAACCATTATTGTCCGCTACTCTAACTTTTTAAATTTGCTTACTAATATTAAACTGACAAAGGAAAAATTACATACTGCCAACCACCACTAGACTCTGTAAGCATACACGCTACATAAAAGAAAAAAAAATGGTACTTTACTTATGTGCGGTTAAACATGGTGCTCGAACGGCTTGTTCAAATGGCATGTTTAAAAAATAAAAAAGGCGCAAATTACCTATAATTTCATTGATTACCTTGTATTTATTTTTATTTTAATATTTCCTCACATCGTTTGAGAAAAGTACTATACAATCCTCGGCCGGAACAGGGATTGCTGAACTCGTTGTATCCGGCCTCGTCTACGACTCTGCCGTCTATCCCAATCTCGTCCAGCAATCCCTTACTTCACGGCCTCTGCAGTAATCTACTATTAGTCGCTACTTACCTAAGCAATCCGTTGGCAATATCAACAAACGTTATGATCGTGAGCACTTTTTATTCTATCCTGTATTCTTGACAGAAAATACTGCACTATTATTAAGACACAAGTTGATCCTTGTGATGTTTCACCAATCATATTCGAAGAGCAGAATAGATTTTATCCAGTACAACACGTTCTGTTCTAAGGATTCAAATACGGTAGTGCCGACCCCCCTGATGGAAAGTTAAGACAAGGCCTAAGATGGATCACGCTTACCCAGAATAAGCCAGTTCACTTTTACCATGAGAGTAGTTTGCACACCATTTTTTCAAACTTTCCATAGGACGTTGTGTTCATAACACGAACTGTATACGATGCGCAATTAAAGTTGGCTAAAATGGCACGGCGACCTCCTTGTCTATAACGTTCTGCGGTAAACGCTTTTATAAAGCCTCGTTAAGTAGAAACGAAGCCAATGTGCAGGCCTTTAAATAGCGCTATTTTCGTATAGCGCTATCATTTATAACGTTATTATTCCTAAAACCGCTATACTCGAAAACGATATTTGACGCGCTGTATAGCGATATCCATTATAACGTTATAAATCTAAACCATTAATATAAAACCGATACTTTTTTAACCGATATAATAATGTAATAACGTTATAGGCTACCCCTTTCTCGCATTCAGTATAGCCTACTCGTGCAATGTAAGCGATGTGATTACGTAACGTAGGTTGTTTGTTAGAGTGCACGACGTCATAGTAAAATACAGAATTTTTCGATTTGCTCGGCTTGTCGGCGCAGGTTGTAGCCTGATACGAATATCCTGACTAATAATTTTCAAATCAGATTGTCTTTAGCTACTCTGTGCCTCATTAATCGGAAATGCATCATCCCATAAAAAACATGCCATGTAAAAAAGAGGTCAAGTCTCGAAACTCTTCCACCGTAAAAAGTTGTGAGATATTTCGTAGAGCCAAGTCTCAGGCATTCTTTTATCTTTATTTGCTTGCTAAATAAAATTTTGTGACTTGGCAGTCACACAATACTACATAGCTTTAGGTATGCAGAAATCCATTAATGCAGGAAAGTGGTGTGATTGCCAAGTTACAGAATTTTATTTAGCAAGCAAATAAAGATTAAAGAATGCCTAAGACTTGGCTCTACGAAATATCTTACAACTTTTTACGGTGGAAGAGTTTCGAGACTTGGCCTCTTTTTTACATGGAAGGTTTTTGCTTGTTAAATAAAATTCTGCAACGTGGCAATCACACAACTTAACTGTATTTATAGATTTTTGCATACTTACCTAAAATTATGTAGTATTGTGTGATTGCCAAGTCACAAAATTTTTTTTAGCAATAAATAAATAAATAAATAAATATTAAGGGACAATCTTACACAAATCGACCTAGTCCCACAGTAAGCTCAGTAAGGCTTGTGTTATGGGTACTAGACGACGATATATATAATAGATATAAATACTTAAATACATAGAAAACTTCCATGACTCAGAAACAAATATTCATGCTCATCACACAATTATTTGCCCTTACCGGGATTCGAACCCGGGACCTTCAGCTTCGTAGGCAGCGTCACTACCCACTAGGCTAACCGGTCGTCAAGCAAGCAAATAAAGATTAATAAGAATGCCTGAAACTTGGCTCTACGAAATATCTCACAACTTTTTACGGTGGAAGAGTTTCGAGACTTGGCCTCTTTTTGACATGGAGTGTTTTTTATGGAATCTCACTTCTTTTTAAGGTTCATGTGTTATCCATACATACAAACTATGAATGCAGGCCCATTCTTGCTTTTGAATTTTTCCATTCACTGCAAATGAAACTTGGCTCTACGAAATATCTCACAACTTTTTACGGTGGAAGAGTTTCGAGACTTGGCCTCTTTTTTACATGGAGTTTTTTTTATGGAATCTCACTTCTTTTTGAAGGTTCATGTGTTATCCATACATACAAACTATGAATGCAGGCCCATTCTTGCTTTTGAATTTTCCCATTCACTGCAAATGTAACTTTGAAATCTGCAAATGTAATATATTTGTATAGGATTACAAAGTAATGTATACAGTTGGTGTATCTAGAAAACTGGGTTGAAATAGCAATTTTTTATAGTTTTCCCTTTATGTGGCCATTAAACCCTAACTATGTACCAAATTTCAGCTCTCTGAGTTTATGGGAAGTACTAGTTCTATTTTGATGATCATGAGTGTGTCATAAATGCGAAACTGCTTTCGCTTAACTTCGGAACTAAATGACCTACAGACTTGAAATTTTGGATTTTAAGTATGTGATTATAGCTTACTGGATGACGAAAATTTCTGCATTCTGGTCTTATCCAGAGGTTCTCAAATAGGGGCCTGAAAATGTGGCGAAATGGTTCCAGTAAAGGATGGTACGGCATTGTTTGCTTCGCGCTCGACTTGGCGGGGGCACTGCCGTGCCCCCAGATATTAATGGCATTGTTATAACATGGTAAATTATTAATAATTTAAATGCCTGCATCAAATGTTTCTGCTTAGCCCGTTGGTTGACTGGTAGAGAATGCCTTATGGCATTAAGTCCACCATATATACTTTTTTTGTATTGTGTCACAAAGTTTAAATAAATTAAACCGGTCTCATGGCACCAGCACGCACATTACGGATGGATGGTCAGCTAAGATGCTTAAATGAGGTGGAGAGAATGAGAAATTTGATTTATCTATATATGTAAAAGAAGACTTCCTGACTAATTGATCAACGCACAGCCGAAACTACTGGGACTAAAAAGAAGGGACAAGATGGAATTTTTGGAAATCCCATCCCTAAGGGGGTTAAATAGGGATGCAAAGTTTGTATGAGGGAAACTTTTTTTTTAACTAGAGACTTGAAACTTTGTAGGAAGATTACTTATTAAGATGCATAAAAAGTTCTTGCAGCGTTTTAGAAAATTCCACTCCTAAGGGGGTTAAGTAGGGGACAGGGGTGCAATGTTTGTATGGGGGAAACATTATTGTTTGAACTAGAGACTTGAAACTTTGTAGAAAGATTACTTATTAGAATAGAAAAAAGTACTTTCTGTGTTTTAGAAAATTTCATCCCTAAGGCGGTTAAATAGAGGTGCAAAGTTTGTATGGAGGGAACTTTATTTTTTGAGCTAGAAACTTCAAACTTTGTAGAAAGATTACTAAACACAATACAAAAAAGGACTGTCAGCGTTTTAGAAAATTCCACCCCTAAGGGGGTTAAATAGGGGTGAAAGGTTTGTATGAGAAACACTTTTTTTGAGCTTGAGATTTGAAACGTTGTAGAAAGATTACTTATTAGAATAGAAAAACAGTTAGTACTTTTAACGTGTTAGAAAATTCCATCCCTAAGGGGGTTAAAAAGGTATTTATGCAAGATTAGGATGAGAAACATTTTTTTTGAGCTAGAGATGGACAACTTTGTGGTACGATTACTTATTAGAAAAAAAAAATCCTTTCATCGTCTTGGAAAAATACCACCCCTAAGGGGGTTAAAAGTGTTAAAACGGTATTCAAGGTTTATATGGAGAGCAAGAAAATATAGTAAGATATTTCTAATGTCAGTCTTAGTCTGTATGTTAAAAGACAACAAAACTGATTTCAGAGTTTTTTTTTTAATTCATCCCCTATAGGCGTTAATGGGGCTTCAAAGTTTATATGGAGGGAAAAGTAATTTTTTAAGTAAGATTTTTTAATTTTGGTCTTAAAATAGAGAGAGCAGATTAGTAGATTTTTTTATTCATCACCTAAGAGTGTTTAAAGAGGATTCGAAGGCCGTATAGGGTCAAGACAATTATAAAGTAAAACATTAGTGTAACTACGATTTTAGACGGTTTGATTAAAACTAAAAAATACATTTCATTGTTTTTGAAATTCATCCCCCAAGAGGGTTTCTAGGGGGTTCAAAGTTTATACGAAGAGCAAGATATTTTTAAAATAATAGATTTATTACTTAGGTTATGGACCGTTTGTTTAATGATTAGAAAACGATTTCAGCGTTTTTTTTATTCATCCCCTAAGAGAGTTAAAAGGTTTGAAGGTTGTATAGAGAGCAAGACCTTTTTTAAAGTAAGACTTACAGATTTGAACAGTTACCAGAAATGTAGGATAGGTTAGGTTAGAACTGCGATGCTCCCAGAATCGAATAGATTTAATCAACATTGGGTACTTATTATTATAACAGTAATGTAGCTTAGTAGACATATAAAAATATATTTTTCTATAATACTGTATGAAAACGTCTGTTGATGATTCTTAAGATATTTATGTTTGTAAAAACGAAGTTTTCAATTTAGATTTATCAATTTAAACTAACGAACTCATCGCACTGTTACCTTTTACGTAGGTCTAATCCCTGAACGGATTTAGATGAAAATTCCCGTACAGATAATTTGAGACCCTTGGAAGGATATAGGATAGTTTTTGTATATCTTTAAGTTGGTAGAAGTGAGCGATAAATAGCTTGCACCGAACAAAATTTAATAGCAATATTTTTTCTAAGACCATAACAAGTTCCACGCGAACGAAGTCGCTGGCAACAGCTAGTTATTTATATAAATATTTAGTGACTAAGGATTAATTAGAAGAGGAGGATGAATCGTAAGAAAAGGAGGATCGATACATATTTATGTGTACCAACCGTCCTTGGTCTCCCCTATCTATCGCGAGCCTATCTAGACAGATTATGGCGAAGAACCCAAATCGAAAATTCACACATTCTTTGGTTTCATAATCAGATTTTATTTAACTTGTCGTTTTCGGAATGGCTCTAAATCAAAAATAAAATAAAATGTCGGAAACTAAAAGTATATTTTAATTTTATTACGATTAATGAACAAAAGCACATACCAACATACCTATGCATAATTTTTTGCTCACGGCAACACTGATAGTCTGCGATTTAGTGCCGAGACAAACAATTAACATAAAAAAATATTGACCCTCTTACATATTGTAATAGTGTATACCTAGGGGCTATTAAGATTGGCACTCTTTCTTTTTATTTATGAGCAAGTCCACGAATCTGTGGACAGCGTTGCGTTTCCTGCGTCCCATTTTTATTCCGCCGCATTTATCGTCGCAACCAACCAAATATTCACAATTCACAACCAATTTGCAAATGATCGAGGTAAATAAGCATTAATAAGATTTAGAAGCTAGAACAACATAACGGCAACGTCGCACGTCGCGCTACGGCCCACGTGGTGGCATGTTGGCATTGGCACAGAGCGGCAACGGCGCAGCCGTAGCGCGCGGCTCGCATTTTAAAACGATATTATAACGTTATTACATATCGTTCTGTTATTCATTCTGTTACGGTATTTATATCGTTATGGAGAATATTGATTTTGTTATAACGTAATTTTCGAACACTAACGGAATATACCGTTATAATTCCGGTTCATTTTATAACGTTTTAAAGGCCTGCCAATGTGATTAAGGACAGCGGTTGGTTAAATGACAGTGCCACTAATCATAGTTCATTTGATCATATTAGAGCTATTTATGTCTTGTGATATTAAATTTGTGCTTTAAAAATAGTGGACAACCGTTTAGTAACTAACAAATACGTAGGTACAAAAGTAGTCGTTTTAGGATTTTGAAGTCGAATTGTAGTATTTATTATCCTAATGTAATATTATAAACGCGAAAGTTTGAATGTCTATTATTAAATCATGCAAAAACGGCTGAAAGGATTAAGATGAATTTTAGTATACAAATATAATATAGCCTGGATTAACATAAATAATACTTTATATCTCAGTAAAGGTCCAACAAAAGAGAGTGAAAAATGTTTTTTATATGGTATGAACATTTATGACTCATGGAATTGAATTGGCAATTTTACAACAAATTTTTCAAAACTATTTACAATATGTAACTAGTCTGGGACTGCTTAATAAAATTCTTGTTAAAATGGGAGGAATAGCTTTGCAGCAGCTAGCAGCTCGCGACTGACAATAGGTACTTTTTTATGAAATTTCCATTCCGGGTGAAAACGGTTTCCACTAACAAAATATTAACAAATCACTTTAATTTTGATGTCGATCGTTTCAGCATAATATACTCTAGGTTAATAGGTTTCTCTTAAAAAAACGACGTTTGACGTTTCTTAGCTTGAATTTATTGGAAATCTTGAAAAAAGGAAAACCTAATAATCTTTCACTGTGACAATAACGTGATAAAACATAATTGACCTTGGAAAATATTTAGAAATGGAAAAATATTTTCTCTTTTTGTATGGACGAGTACGTAGTATTCCAAAGGTATTCTTTTCTCTTCAGTAATTCAAATCATTAAAAGTTGGTTTATGTTTATTTTTTGCTCAAGCCAATTATGAATGCTCAATGCATATCACAATTATTTCGCACTTCAACACAACATAAATTACCTTCTATTGTGGTCTCAGTCAAAACACACGTATCATCAAAAGGAACAATATCATCATCACGTGGGATGATAGTTTTAATTACAACGGCTATGATACCAATCTCATTCAAAACCAGATGTTCTGCGAGGGATGGATTCACCAACAAAGCACAATGACTTTCAAAATCTGCTCCATTAAAACAATTTAGAATTTCTTTTATTGTAAGGTAATAGACACAACTGACCTTGTATCCCGTGGCGAAATATAATGAGATAGAAACCATGTAAAGAATATAATAACAAATGAAGCTATCATATCAAAGAAACATATGTGAGAGCAAAAAGTGTATCATATCAATAGCCATTTAGATTTTTTGCTTATCTTGATCGTGAAATCGTGAAAAAAGTAGGTAAGTACATGTTAAATTAAACATTGCTGATAAATATTTAAGATTGTGTGGAATATTAAAACGTTATTTATAAAATACTAGCTTCTGCCCGCGACTCCGTCCGCGTGGTACTCGTTTATATCGTAGCTCCATACAAACTTTTACTTGCCATTTCATCCCCTTAGGGGTTGATTTCTGGGATAAAAACTATTCTATGTCCTTCCCCGAGATTCAAACTATCTTTATACCAAATTTCATTTAACTCGGCTTTCGCATTTATAATATTAGTATGGAAGTATGGATAGTATGGATGGATGGATTAGTAGGCTTACTTAAATATTTTGTTACCCGAATAAGATGATGGAAGTATTATTAACTGCACAAAAAATCAACGATTTATATTATTTTATTTCAATAAAATATTGACTACAGACTTTTTGGATTCATGAAACTTTAATAAACTTCAAAAAAACGAAGTTAAATAAAAAAATAAGAAATAAAGTAAGTAAGTAGCATATGGTGGTTATGGTTAACATGTTCATTGCAAAAATAGGTTCTTTCTACTGTTTAAAAGCCACCCACAATGAGTGAAACATGTTTAAAACAATTGTTAAGGAAATAAGAGACGGTCACAAGAATAAACATATCCTAAAGAAAACAAAGAAGGCCAAAAGGCGTCGAACATTAAAAATAACCACGGCATTTTAAGTTGGTACTTAAAAAAAGTGATTGCTCACGACGCGCGGTAGGCAGCGTTAGAGGACTTGAGGTATTTGTAAAATGTGGTTATAATACATAAGGCCACACGCAAAGGCGAAGCGTGGCTCGACGAAAACCATTGAAAAAACAATAATAATTTTGTTTCAACTGAATCGTCACGTAACTTTGCGACCTTCATACAAAGCCCTTTCAATCAACCTGCTAACTAAGGTATATTTCCCCTCCGAATTCTTGCTGAAGTTGATAAAATGTCAAATGATTTGAAATATAAATCCTTGTTGGTCAAACTACTCCCCTCTAGGACTTTTCGAAAAAAGTAATCTATTCCGATAAGCCAACACGGAGTCTGCTCATTTTTATTTTGTCCATTCCCTGAGGCTTAGCATCTTAAGTTCCCGTACAAGTTTAAGGGTAAAAGCGATTCCGCTTTTTACTTAAGGCGTTCGTTCAACTATTCCAATACCAATTTCACAATTAAATCTTTCTTACTGTCGCATAAGCAGGCTTTCTTACAAATGATTCCTATTTTGAACCAACTTAAAACAACCCAGAAAAAACACGCTGATTTCTAGGATATTTAAAACAAAGTTACCCAAAATGTCGCTTCAGAGGTCTTGCTTTAACCGTCGACATAATGTTATTTTATTTATTTATACATTACCGTGCCCACAGATTAAAACAAGGCGTAACAGCATATAAAATTAAATAATTCGTGGATATCTACTCGTTGCTATTATATTTTTCGGGATTTCCATTCAAATGTTTAACTCTATACCAATGACGAATAATAATTTACTAACTATATTGCATTTCAAACTACTCGGTGTTTCTTTTAAATAGAGCCATACCAGACGTGACGATGCATTCGCGTCCCGAAGCTTTAATCTGTTACGATGCCACGATAGCGTTTATACGGATAGTTTAAGGATACCACAAGGTGTACAAATCTAAATAACGATTATATCCCTCTCTCTCGTCAGGTAAATCTTATATGTATGACAAGGTAAAAAATATCCTTTTTTGCTTAGGTTTACAACTACAATCACAATAAATATGAGATTAGCAATGGGTTTATAAATATAACTAATAATCTTAATAAAAATAAATGCTTTGGTATCTTAGTTTTATTTAAAACTTTGTGTAATCCTAGAAGTAATTAAAAGTAAGTAAAGATATGACGTTAACAATGTTTTTAAAGTGAAAACTGCTCAATGCAGAGAAATTATCGAATGAGCTATGAAAAAAACAAATTAAACTAATTGAGCCTTTCATCGGCTTTAATTAAAACGAATTCGGCCTAAAGGAAGTCACGAGGACCCACATTACTTACGGAAACTAGGTCTCGTGGCCAAGTTACCCGGCCAAGTTTTATTGCAACATCAGAGAGTTTAATTATTACTTGGGACGTATCGGGGCTGACGATCTGAGTTCGGCTAAAACGCCCACTTCCGAGCAGTCAGGTTCTGAGCACTGTTTTATTTGAGCTTCCATTTTGTTTCGTTGGTAAATCATGGGGAATTCACAGGGTCAATTCTGGATATACGTTACGTATCTCAATTTGAGTAGACGTGCTAAAATAAAAATGAACGCGTTAAAAGCAATTTTGGAGAAGACAGTTGGAGAAAAAGAAACTAAAAACTGGATTAGGTATCAAGGCGATGGCAATCAACCATACGGCCGATCTGATGGTAATCAGACACTGTCACATCAGAAGAGGTCCAAGTGAATTTGAGGATTGTCAAATCTTCATTGATTTAAGGATTCGTTTTGTTGACAGCTGGACACAAATGCAAGTCTCACTTTCAACACAGTGCATCCTCGGAGGCTCTGGCAAACATACACACCACATGCCTACAGAATAAGTTGTCTGCAGAAGGCCTTGACAAAGGAGACAGATAAAACAGTTCAAGCAACGCATATGGAATAATATTTTTTAGTACTTACCTACCGTAAAATGGGGTGAGTAGGGGCAAAACTGACATTCAAACCTCGATAACATTTTATTTTTACATAATATATGCAAACTGAATGGTGTATATAATATGTGTTCCGGACGTTTGTATTTTACTTTTTATTTTATTTCGGATAGTTCCATTTCATAACTTTGACGATAAACAGGAAATTCCACCTCACCCCGTAGTCCTTCGTAATTGGGGCGAGATGGGATTTCATACAATGGTGATTTGGATTAGATTTTTGGATCGTTTTTTTTTATTATGGCTCCATTTTAAATTGGAATAAGTACATTATTTTTGTAGCAGCCTTAAAATCTCATCTCACTTCCCTTTCATCCCTTCTCTCCCCATTCATAACCCAACTCTCCCCGCGAACCCTACTCACCCCATTTTACGGTACCTTACGGTTCCAGAGAAATTCCCTCCCTCAGACGCTCCGGTTGTGGAATGAGCTCCGGGATGCCGAGGTTTTCCCGAGGGACAACAGTATGGGGTTCTTCAAAAAGGAGTGTTAAAATCTTAAAGGGTCGGCAACGCGCATGTAACACCCCGAAGTTGCAAGCGTCAATAGGCTACGGCAACCACTTACCATCAGGTCCGTAAGCTTGTTTGCCACCGACGTGGTATAAAAAAATATACCTCCATATATTGGAGCATTAAGACATCAAGAAGAGTACAATGAATACTTGGTTAGATCTAACTTAGAGTCTAATATTATTTTGACTATTATTACATTTAGGCATTTAGATTGATAATGTCGTAGTAATACAGAGTACAATTCAGTAATTAAATGGGCTAAATATGTAGGTATAATGCGTACGACAGTTATTAAATTACAGCATTGAGTGCTTTACGTATCATGGCAAGCATTTGTACTTTACTGCCAGCCAGTGACGGACGCTCTATCTTGTCACTTATCGCGTGATAAGGCCGACCATGATACGGGGTCTGGTAAAGGTTGCGGGAGTCCGCTGGATGCGAATGGCGCATTGACCGGTCACTTTGGCGCTCTTTGGGGGTGTCCAGCAGTGGTCTTTCGGCTGATATGATGATGATGATGATTTGTCTAAACAGACAGCTTCTCTGCAACTAATTTTTGCGCTCTAAACATCCCTTGACTTGAACGCACGATGTTTTAAAATGTACTTACTGAAATACTGTAGTGAGACATCCATTTTGGAAAAAAGTGCGAATAAGAAAAAACGGTTGTTTTGTAAAAGATAGAAAAAATAGTAAAAAAATGAACTTTTATAGCCATAATATTTTTAGGCACTTTACATGAAATTTCAGATACCATTGAAAAGGATTGGGGGCCGTTAATATTAAATATTCATTAGAATCAAGCCAAACACAAGATTCGAGGATACGAATCTTTATGTACGTTATTTCTATATTATCAGGGAATACGAGATGACAATTCAAATACACAATTTTCTGATACAAATCTATTGCGACCTTACCCTAACCTTTTCGCAACCACAAGGGTAGGGAATGTTCTATTGTTTTATTCACAATATATGGATCTGCCCTCCATTTGTTTTATGGAGCGTTATATTTAAATCAAACAAAGATGTCCAAAGAAGTTTGCCTGTTTTATAACCGCCTTATTAATTTTACGGGTCTGAAACGAAATTTTATATGATAACATGATACAATCAGGTTTTGAACAAACATTTTACTACCAATGTCACATTTTATGCAGGAGGGGTTATGTTCTCTATTGATCTGATTGTACATCTGAAGCTCAATTATTCCATTTTAAGTATGTTTGTATTTATTTTCTTTCTTTGCTATTACTAAGTATAATATACTAGCTGATGCCCGCGGCTTCGCCCGCGTGGTTATAGGAAAATGTAACATATTGAATTTTCCGGTGGGAATTCGATGTTTTCCCGCTGGAAAAAGTAGCCTATGTCACTCTCCAGCTTCTAAATTATCTCCATACAATAAAATCACATCTATACGACGCTCCGTTGCGACGTGAAAGAAGGACAAACACACACACACACTTTCGCATTTATAATATTAGTAAGGATTTGACCTGTAGGTACGTAGGTACATACAATTTGAGGAAATCTTAATATTCTTCCGTCATTGTGAGTAATCAAAGTCGCACAAATAATCAAATTATAACTAGAAATTCATATTGTTCTGAATGCCGCAATTTTATTGCAGTATCGACTACAGTAAAGATGCACATTCAAATCATGCTACATCGAAAATGTATCGTGTTCAATCTTTGATTTATTGTTAAAGATCCAAGCATACACCTTCTGATTACGTAATTGGTGCTTCATCCATAGCGTAGATATTATGGTGCGTTCAGTATAAAGTTTTAGATCCAGAATAGGTCTGCAGGACCTTTTGATTCGTCCGATTAATACCGTGGCCGCGCCTGCGATCTAATTTGTTATTAAATGGGTCATTATTCCCCTACTTGGCCAACAAAGGGTTGCCTTTAGAATCTAATGAATTTTAACTTGTCACTGGAAAAGTCCTTTAATATTTAATGCGGGATGAATCGCTTAAGATACTTTAATACGTTTGATTTAGAATGTGCTTCGTGAAAGCTTGCTTGCACATATTTCAGCGTTAACGGATATACATAAGGTTATCTCAGAAAACGCCAGTTTGTGTAAACTGAATACATAATGGTTTAAACTTAGGTGCCTACACCTTGCGGTACCGGATCAGAATAGGAATTTGTGTTCCACTGGTTGTCGTTATGGATGGATTGAAGTGTGTTGTGAGTGATATAATATATATTTATATTATTATAGGCTACCATAGACTGAAGTATCAAAATCCGGCATCTTTAAACATAAAATGGTCAGAAGTGTCACAAAAGAAACATATGCACTGCCTACTCCTTTTAAAAGAACAGACGTGATTTTACTTTTGTTTTTAACAACACCGCATTTCAGAGAACTCCTGACTTAGCGATCAACTTTTTACAAAACAATTAAGATTTCCCGGTAAAACTTGTGAACTCGACTTCTTCGATAAAAGTTGCTCGTACCAATTTGTAGTCTTTGCACGGATTCTAAATTAAAAAAGTTAACGACTCCGATCAGATCAGCGGCACATTAGTACGAATTCAGATTTGTAATTCAACGCCCTTTTCTTTTTAAATATTCTCACGCTTTAGTTTGTTATCGTTACCTGGATTCGTCGAGCTCCCACATTCTAAGAAGAGTCTCTAGCGTTAAAAACTCGCGTTTACCTGATTTAATCTTGGCGCATTAGTTTTAAGGCTTTACCGCAGGCGGTGTCCCAAATGAATTTTAATCTCCAACTCAGATACCGCGAATTCATAAAGAAGCGAAATTGCGTTATTTAAGGCCGTCCGCTATCATATCATCTTGTGAGATATTGTTTGTTTTGTTAATGTTGATTCATGGTGTTACCGTAGTGAAGGGTTTGTGACTGGAATATTTAATATTGTACGATTTACTGGACTCAATGATAAAAATACAGATTTGGAATATGAATTACTGTACGATTTACTATACTAAAATGAAGAACAGGCAATACAATTTTTTAATTAAAAACAGAGAAATATATGTATGTCAACCGTATTTAGAACGATTTATTTCATATTATGATCTTATGATCTCGTTAATAGAATGACGCCGGTGTACAACATTGAGGTCTAGGTATATATTTATATATATGATGATTTAAAATGAATGACGTTTTCCTTACATGCGTACCAAAATATGTATTATTCAATGGAATGTCAATAATAAAGTACGGAAGATAAACCTCATAAAAAAGCTATATTCCAAACGGTTCTGGTTTAATAAATGAACATCCCTAAGTAAACGAAATACAATAATTAATGTCACAATTTGGAATTGTGGTCTCCCAATATTTTATCCGACAATAAAGTTACTGATGAAATCGCTCAGATATCATAAACAACAGCTGAAAATCACGACGACAGAATATTAATTCATGCAGACGATACAAGCACCCCCCGCCGGTAGGCGTGTAAAACCAAAATTTTAAACAATAAACATCAACGCTTCATTTTAGTGATACAAAGACTTATCTGACTACGATGCCGAAGCAAGATGGAACCTTATCTCACTAAACGTTCGAGATTTTGGGTAATAAATTGAGAATTCAACAACGCCTCTTTATTAAGTGGTTATGTTCGTCATGGTATGCGATTCGAGTTTCGCTAAAATATTTCTGGTGTTTTTCGGACTTTAATTGTTTTGATACATTAATAATTTTGTTGACAGGAGGCCCTAAATTAGGTAGCTTTTTATCTAAATTCGAACCTTTATCCAGTGATATATACAATGTGTAAATAATGATTTAGATAAGTATCTGTACTTCCCCCGTGCGGTATCGGCTTAGAATGGCACCACTACTTTTGATGCCGTGGGTTTTACTATGTATGATCCACTACTATCAATGATCCACTAGGGGAAATAGTTGAAGTGTTTTGTGGCTGATGGGCTAGCAACCTATCACAGCAATATCACATTTTCTCCTTTAAACCTACAATGCTAGAAGTGGCACTTCAATTTTCATTAGCTCTGCTTAATCTTTTTTTTGAAAAGCAGGGCTGATTTTATGCATCTTTACCTACTTTAATTTATACACTTCAATCCAGATTAAATCTCCTCCAAACCTTATTTATTATTCAGACCCACTTTATCCAAACAAGTCAAAGCGGTATCCCCAGCAATTCACATCCGTAAATAGCGGCGTCTACCCGACCGTAAAACGACGTTGCTTCATATATGTTTCATGGTGATGTACGCCCTTTTAGTCATATGGCGGTAAGTGAAAAGCACCACAAACGTCATCTGACCGCAAGCAGGACGCGCCATAAGGTGACGTCTTAAGAAAACTTAGCGATAGTTTTGGTCGTAAGTCTTCTGACAACAGACAGTCCTTGGCAGAAAATTAAATTAGATAAAAAAAAAATAGGGTTCTTATATAAGAATAGATAGATGTCAAGGTAGGTGTAAATTACACAGGTGTTAAAACTTCTCACCAGTTGGATAAAATTTGTCGTCAACTTGCCTCGCCTTGTTGGTGCATTTAATATGTTTCACTCAAGTAGATTTTGAGGTATTGAGGTGACAAATGAGGCTCCAAATGGTTCGTGCAAAATACTGCAAAATAACAGGCGTCGTCAGTTCTAAGCTTGAATTTGGTTTAACACGCTGCCGCCTGTCTAGATTTCTTTCGTTTATACTGTTAATAAATACTGTTTCAAGTAGTAGCTTTTTCTTCTCATGTCGATGGTTTCCTATTTATTTAGTTTAGAGTACAGAACTATAAAAGTAGTAGCTGCATATTTCCGGAATACTTGTATATGCTAACACCACTCACTGAAACTATAAAAGTTGTCATAAATAATAAAATATTTTTATACCGCTCTCACATGAAACACAGCCTGCAGAAACTAGAGCATATTTATTTTTGCATAAGTGCTCCGCAAAAATATGAAACGTCTTTACTACAAAAGGCGAGACTAACTGGGTCGAGGCTTGTGGTCATTAGACGAACAAAGACGGGCTAGTTAGGGAATTGCACTATGATGGAGCTTCGTGGCTTTAAATAGGTCTTCGTAACGTTACTTGAATGACTTGAGCTCAGGGTCTGCTAGTAAAAGTATCTACAGATACAATATCAAAGTCAGCAATTATTCGACTACGAGTACTTTTTGTCTTATGGCCGTTCCCTATCAACCACTTTTTGTTTTGACACTGCGAACAGTAGTGCGATTTGATTCGTTTTGCGGTAGCTCGGGATTTATGCGGCAGATCTAACATATATTAGGAAAAAATCTAACGTAAGTAAATATTTATGTTGTACATTCGATGTCAAAGATATGTCTACACTTTTGCACCTTATTAGTCATCTTCCTCCTAGCGTTATTCCCGGTTGTGCCCCGAAAGGACCCCGGGTCCACTTTGACACCTAAACAATATTTGGCTAAGGCACTTTTGCACCTTATTAGTGATAGATGAAAAATATTTTATGTGCTTAAAAAGGAAACCTACTTTGTACTCAACTAGAGTGCTATATTCTAGATAGGATAGGGAGATGCTTTTTTGTGTATAGAGCAGAGGGTGTATTTTATTAAACATATTGATTTAAGATTTTTATAGCATTTAATATTCAAGGAATTCAAACGTTCATGCTTCATATGAATATCACAGTATATTTTTATTTATTTAATTAAGTATCTCATTTAACAGCCTTTCAAAGGCGATCATTTGGCGTAGCTACTTCCCTTAAGGGAGCTCTTTTGTTGCATAATATTTACTCTAGTCCAACCTCTTTTATTTGAAAACAGAAATCACAAATATTTATTTGCTCCGATACAGTTCACAAGGTTAAAACATTTGAACATTGTATCAGCCCGCGAGCAGGCGTGCAAATAATTAACATAAAACAATTTAAGGATAACATCAAAAATAATTAATAATTATAATTCATTCATGTTCATGTCACACAATTCAAATTAAAAAGTAATGGTTATAATTAGCATTGAGTAATTGATAAAATAATTAAATAGGCATTGTCGAGGCGGGAGTAAGTAATAATAATTTTAATTAATTCATCTTTCCTTTTCAGTTGTGCTCCAGGTAAGCTTTCACGCTATTAAAACAATGCTCAAGGAGCCAATTTGTGAGGCTGCGTTTGAAAGCGTTTCCTGTGAGCACTTTCAAATCTTCCGGGAGCCGGTTGAAAATTATTGTGTTTTGCCATATAGGTTGGATAAACCGTCTCAGGCTGTCACCTAGCAGCATGTAACGGAAAGCCAACTTCATTATAAAACATCTTGTATTGCGTTTCCGAATTGACACACCGTAATCAAAGCGCACAATACCAATTCGATTTCAATCCAATAAGTTTTAATCAAATATACTCCCACTCCTATGAGACCGACCGGATACTAAGCGCCGTTGTCTGTCCTAACACTGTTTTTGAAGGTTCACGCTTGGCTGGCCCTTTGGCCATGGCGAAACTTTTTGCCGGTATTTTTCTACCGTTCTCGTTCTTTGACGGAAATCTAAACAAAGAAGCGGGAAATAAAAGAAAGCTTAATTGAATGTTTGAAGCTGTTATCAAGTTACGCAATTTTTAACGTTCCCTGTTATAACTTTGAGGGAAACATCAATGCGAATAAACATCTTTGTAGTTGATGAAAAATAAAATAACAGGAGTTTGATGTTAGTATCGGGACCAGTGGCGACAAGTTGGTCGGTGGCCAAGCCCCGCATTGGGTCGATGAGCCAAGACTCGCGTTGGTATAATCATCATCATCTTCAAAGTCAAAATTATGTATTCTTTAATTTAGGCTGATGACCAGGCTGAGTATGTTCACTAGAAGACTGGCTATTCGCTGAGGGGTTTCCAGCTACGTTCCGTGCATTTCAGCTCGATTGTAGTGCGCGTGTCGCGGCCGCTGCAGGAGGCCATCGCGTGGGCTGACTGCTGGCCGAAGGGTATTGTGTTTCGGCGGTTCCGGGGCAACCTACCAAATAATTCGTTTTTTTAATTTTGTACTTGTATTTTATGCATGTTAGTCATTGGCTTTAGATGCCTGTAATATAATAATAATAATATAAATGGGTTGTTATTATTATATTACAGGCACCTATGAATTTAGGCATACTACATGCATCATCGTCATCTCAGCTGAAATACTGCTGGACACAGGCGTCCACGAATGGAACGTTGAGATATTTATGTGACGTAATTCCGCCCCTTCCTTCGTGACCTTCTACAAATAGCATTTGTAATTTTTACCGTAATAAAATAACAGTTGATATGACCTAACGCGCGTTCGAAAAGTTACTATTATGTAGATTATATAATGTAGCCGACCCTTTATAAATCTGTCATTGCAATTGGAATCTTTTCCTTTGGACAGTAGAGTTGCTTTTGGAACGGACTACTTTGATGTTATTCGGCTAACTCTAATAACTAAATAAAATAATAATTAATGATGTATGTGTATGTGTGTGTGTTTCTTAAAAAAGGATTCAGAATGTAGTCAAATGGAAAAAAAAGCAACGCTAGAGATTAAAGTTATAAGTGTCCAAAACTTTCAGAGGGGGTATGTTCTGTCCCTTTTCCGCTAAACCGCACCTTGATATGAAACGTTACATCACGATCTGCTAGCGCTTTCTCTCTCTCACAAGCAACATTGAAACCATAGGTATTGTTTTTTTTTGTTGAGATTTTACAGGTTTCTACGAAAAGTCTCCTCAGTAAGTGTTACTGCCATAGTCCCAAATTCATTGTGCGACTTTTGGTCAAAAGTTTGATAGATTTACTATTGTCTTTGTCGTATCGTATTAGCCGAAAGTCGTCCACTGCTGGACATAGGCCTCCTTCAAAGAGCTGATACGATACATACATTCGCGACCGTGTTCCCATAACACCGGTGTTCGGTTATTTGACACCCAGAACTTGCGCCGCACTCCGCCGTCTTACTTAACGTGTTTTTGTGTTATGTTATAAGTTTTGTATATTGTTATGTATGTTAGTCTGTAAGGTATTTGTAAATATGGACCTTGTTGCCTGACTCAAATAAATAAATAAGGGGTAGGCACACCACATTCAATTGAATTTTCAGTGTTACGACTAGTAATTTGTGGGTTTAAAGTCACCAGGAAGCAATGTGAATATTTCAAAAATAACGCTTTTCTCCAACGTCCTGGAAAAGTAAGTGTTTACGGACATACACCGGATTCAGGAAAAATGTGGCGAAATAAAATATATGGGGCTACTAATGGGTCAAAGAGTAATGTGATGATGCTTAAAGGAAGGAATGGGACTCTTCGAGGGTTTTATGTTGGCTTAATTTGGAGCTGTCGGTAATTAGAAATAACGACTGTTGTATTGAGCTGTTTTAATATTTGGGCTTTTACGTAGTTTAACATTTTTGACTTAGATTGTTTAGTTATTTTGTCCAGATTTTGTGTAGTAAAAGAAATAAAATTAGCGTTAACTATATATTCGCTTGTTTGCAAATTTGTTTCTCTAATTTCATTCGATATTTTAGCGTCGAACATAAAATGTAACAAAAATCTTATCTTTATTTAACAAGCACATCAATTTTAGATTCAAACTGCCAATTGGTCATTTGATTGGCAGCACTATAATACCTACATTTGCGTAATAGTTATTTACGATACAAGTGCCGAAAATAGGAAATTCGCAACGAGTGGTGATAAATTAAAACACGACCAAAGGGAGTGTTTTAAATCGACACGAGTTGCGAATTACCTATTCGCACGTGTATCGTACAACGTTTTACTGTACATGGCTCTTTAAAGTTTCGACATATGCACGAAAAGTGCTCTTTTCCGCACTAGTGCGGGAAAGTAGCACCATATGTACTGTAAAAGGCTATTTCGGGATATTAAAGTGTCTGTTTAATGAGACGAAAGGTCCACGACTACCAAGCCACCCCACCCCATCTAGATTTTTTTTACCAGAGTATTATTTATATTCAACCTGTATATTTATTTTTTATTTATTTATTTAGTCATGCAACAAGGCCCATATTTACAAATATCTCACAGACTAACATACATAACAATATACAAAACTTATGACATAACACAAAAAGACGTTAAGACGGCGACGCGCGGCGCAACGCAACTTCTAGGTGTCAAATAGCCGGCCTCGAAATCGCCGGAAAACTACACTCTTCGGCCAGATCTCCTCCTTCATGAAGATAATATATTATGAACTCCAAAATTTTGTTATTGACATCCATACATTGATAGTATTTATTACGCTACCAGTATTTTTCCGCGACTACCCGCGTGATCTCCCTCAGAGTTAGCTCGGCAACAAATAATTAAGCTAACATATTTTTATGGTGATGGTTATTTTAATGCAAAGTCAGCGCTGACGGACTCTTTCAACTTCAACCCAAAAATGAATTTCAACAGCTTTCTTACTTCTCAGTTGTCCAACGTTAGATACGTTGGACAACCCTAATAACACCCGATTTAAAATAGTCTATCCTACTTTATCTTTGCCTCGCAGGGCGGCGCGTGCGCGCACTCAACCGTTCCCGTAATGACGGTGCACCCATTGATATTGCGTTCGACGCACGATTTAGCACTACGGGCTATTTGCCGCCCACCGGGTGAGGTGATGTATGGACACTTTTGTTTTTAGAAATGTTTAGGGTATCGGTTTGCCGTTGGCGTTGGGCGTGTTTTGTTTTGTAGTGGAACCAACAGGTAAGGGCCGACTCGTGATATGAAGGAACGCCACTGAAGGGGGCATGCCCTTTCGAGTCTCTGTGATCTTTCTGTCATTCGAAATCAAAATGTTAGAGACACCGAGGGGACTTGGGCGTTCGGGCAAAATAGTGAATGCGTTATGCAATATGCATAAAGTGTGTGCGATTTGGTAATTTGAAAGCAAGGAAAAAGACAAATAATCACTTGGATCATAACAACTAGTGACTGTAAAACTCGCGTCGCGAGACTTCTTAAGAAAAAAAATCATCGTCATCCGAAAGACGTCCACTGCTGGACATAGGGCTCCCCCAGAGTGCCATAATCGAAAAAATAAATAAATATAGAAGCTGCTCACAAAATGTCTTGAGAATCGGTTGAGAACGGCGACCCGTTACGGGCTTACGGGTCTCCTCTATACGAGTAGAGGAGACAAGCCGGGTAGCCGGATAAGCGCGGTCTCGCCAACAAACTGTTCGATCAGTTTGGCGAGTATGAAATTGAATATGTGTTATGTACCTCACTGAAAAAAAAAAAACCGGGCATACGACGGAATTTTGGCTTAACCCGAAACGGAGAATTTCATTAGCTTCGCTCGCTTGTTCAATAAACTCCTTTTGTATGTCGTTTTGGAAGCCACTGAGCCTCCTATGTATTTTTTTAACAAAATGCACGTTTGTTGTACAGTCGAGGAAATTGAATGTTTAGCACTTTTGGACCTTAACGTCATTCTAATAGAGTTGACATGTGCCAAACATTCAATTTCCTCGACCGTACAATGTATTAGTATATAAAAATCCTGTTATGAATTTATGTTTAAATGATAACTAAGTACTTATACTATTAACGTATTCATCATTTGTAATAATTCGGACAATGGTACATAACTCACAATATCGTCTACCGTCATCTGCCTGCACTTGTTTTTTCAACTCATTTGCTTAATGGTTGGCTGTAATCGATCCCTTTGAGGGATAAGCTCGCCTTCGTACTTCTCTATTTTTTTCTGTCATATTTAAGGGTAATACCTACATGGTTAACCACTATCGACATTTTAGTATACTTACTTATTCCAAAACAAATAAATAAAAAAATCGTGTTTGAACCACCGTAAGCACTGTTCATACGTATTTACTAACGTAGGTACTTTGTTTCCAACTATTTCATAAAATACCCTTGACAAATCATTAAACAATCAAATGTCAGCCTTCTCAAGTAGTACTGTCAGCATCAAAAGTAGTAGTTACGCACACGAAACCGTCAAAAGTCTTTATTAAAAGGGAATAAGAGCTACTGACGTCTTCGATTGCATAGTTACTTTTGATGCTGACTTCACGTTTATATTTTTTATGAACAAATAAAAACTAAGTACCTTCATATTTTATAAAGCGATGGAAGCCCATGCGATGTGCGTCACATTATACTTTCATGTAGTCTGGTAATGACACAAATTAGATCTGATCTAATGATCGGTAGGTACATTTTGTTAGGGTACTGCGTTTATTATAAAGATCCTTCCAGCAATGTTTTCTTGATATTCTCTTAGGTTGCCGTGAATGGTCATTAAAAAAAACATCATTATATATTTCTGTTTGATGATGCTTTACTCGTGTTCTTTTACCTCTACATATACTGCGTGTTATTCACAATTTCCGTTACTTGCAAGGGGGCATAGGAAAGATCAAATAAAGTTAATTTCTCCAAGACAGTTCGAGTATCTTAACTCTTACTGTTATCAAGATGTTCAATATTATAATTTAATCAGATTGGCAGATTTAACCAGTGTAAATGGCTCTTCGTCATAACAGCTTTTTAAATTTTGTAAGATTCTTGGACCTTCTGGTATTGAATCCTTGTACAATAAGACAATAACTGTTAATGCTACATGAAACTATTTTGTATGAAAAAAAAAAGGTTATTTGTTTCTGTGAATATACTCTGCATTATGCTGAAGTTAACGGAAATTCCCGGGAACACCGGTATAATAGTTACGTGTCATAAGTACTCTATATCATGTATTGATTCAAAAACCTAAATCGCCTTAAAACTGGGGGATGATTATTACTACATATTTGCATACATCACTTATCGCCGTGGATAAGACGGCCGTCGCTCTCGCACTCGCATACTTGTCAGAACGTGACGGATAATATCCACATGCTAACCACGCTTACGTCCGCGGTGAGTGCCTACTTACTGCGTCTTAACGTGTGTTCGAATAGTAACGCGATTACCTTCGTGGAGTTACTTTTGAAATTCATATAGGTAATATAATTAATTTAAAGGTTTGTATGCATACACTCATACATAACACCTTCATGCAGTACCTATATTGAGTAGCAGCTGCACTTTTGCACATGTTTCGAGTTGAAAAAATATTGTTCGCTAATAAAATGGACATATTTATCGTCAATCGATACATTTTGCAGTGGGCCGATAAAGGAGGATTTGTGTGACAACACGAAGAAGCGATAATTAAACCGAATCAAAATTGAAGGAAGACTTTAATGGGCCTCAAGGTCCACTTACTAATTCAATTTTATTTATGCACAAAAGTTAGTACCTATCTTCTTTAATTAATAAAAATTAGGTTACAATGACAAATCTACTTACTACTTAATTTTCAGGTACTAACACAAGGGTACAGTATCTACAAATAAATAGTCTTTTTCATATCTATTTAGAATTTCTGAAATCTGGCTCGGCTTAAAAATAACATAATTATTGAACCTCCTCCCAGAATTTCACGAGAATCGGTGGACACATGCAACCTGTAGAGGAGAATAGCTGGACAAAAGCCGGACATACGAAATATTTTTTTCCCTACCTTAAAAAGAGAACTTCGTTTACTACGCTGGCCCGTTCAATAAATATTCTTATGTGACAATAATACATAAATAAAGCTAGTCCCAAACTAAGCAAAGCTTGCACAATGGGTACTAGATAACGATCTATCTATATGCATGGAAAACATCCAGACTCAGGAAAAATGCTCATCACACAAATGTCCTTACTGGGATTCAAACCCGGAACCGCCGGCTTCGTAGGCAGGGTCACCATCACAACCAACTAGGCAAAAGTGGTCGTCAAATAGCCATTCTCAACCTTTGCCATCCTCAACGACGACCAGTTAAAACGCCCAGAATCAATCGGGTAATCAAACGTACGGAATCCTTTTCACAGCCCGTTTCAAAGTAGCCGACATAGTAACGCCATAAACTGTGGTAACTCCATGTATAAAACGCTTAAGCGACGAGACGTTACAGGGAAGTTGAGACTTTTTGTACACGTTGGTGAGTAACCCCCTGGGCCAAATAACTTACAATTAGCGGTAAAAAACGTTGGCGGTAAGCGCTTTTTGATGCGATCTACGCTTGTTTGCTGGACGCGATTTCATTAGTGTCTGTCGGGATGTAGGAAGTTTCAGAATGTTACTGAAAATAGTGCGCGTTCCGTGGACGGATTCTATTGGATGCGGTGCGCAAAGTTCTTTGGCTGGTTTAGTAATTTAGTTGGTTTCCGTGGCGAATCTAGGCATGTATGGCTTAACATTTATCTATGGATAGCTTATGGAGATACTGGTCGGAAATAATAAACATGCATATATGCGAGGTCAATAAAGAATGTCAAAAGTGTAAACTTACCATTTTACCACTTACCACAAAGGAAAACGTGACCCTCTCCAAGATGGCCACGAAATTCTTTAAATAGTATCAATTAACGCAATTCTTATGAAAATAAACTTTTTAGTACTTCCTGATGGCTGATTTGCCTCTTATTTGGAAATGATCCCTTTCGTTTAGATTTGTTATGAAAAGTCAGAAAGGTAATGTAATTGCTAAATGTTCAAAGATTTATTGTTAACATTTTGCAACTGTCACTCGCACCACCTCTATCAGTAACTCCGTCGTTACAAATTAAGAATTAAATTAATCCGACCACCATTGAAATCTATACAGACAGACCATTACAGGGGTCCAAAGCTGCATTAATCGGAGGTTGATAAATATTAAACTTCACGACTTCATTGATTTTGCGATGTCATTGTGTTCCTGCCGCATCCATTCAAAGGACGAGAATTTTTTCGCAGCATTCCCTATCGGGCGAAGTTTTTGCTCCGACGAACCATCGACATGTCCAAGTGCTTTTTACTCGATGCGACGAAGATTTTTTGCTGTACTCCGAACTTATGTCAGGGCTACATTTTGGTAGGCACTAGCGTCCCCTAATTGATGAAATTCGTCTGGTACAGCCTCATTTTTGTTAAAGTTTTTTACTGCTTTAATTCCGTTTCTTGTGCAAGGGATGTTGGTGACCAAGAATTGAAGGCTGTACTGAATAAAAAAATAATCTTTGTGATGTGTGCTGCAACTTCGTATTGATGGTTAAAACTTCGTCCGATCATGTCACTGAATCTATAGAATCAATCAGTACAGAGACATTTATTTAGCGATTCATTTGCTTTGCTTGGTATGATAAATTGTAGTTTAAAATTACGTAAGTTTGTCGATCCTATCTTTCTGAGATTGCTTCGTAAGTCATATTATTTTTCAATTTAATATGCATATGTATTGATTACTCTCGCAAAACAAATCCCATACATCCAGAATATTTGCGTACAAATTCAACTCGATGCAAAACACTCCACGCTGCCAGCACAAATCACCAATCTCGATGAATAGTCATTTCATTTCGACTCCGTTTCATATATCGAACGTATTTTTTTCGATTTCTAAACGCGTTATCGACATTCCAATAAGAAGAAGGTTGTTATCGAGAAGTATCGAGTTATTATACAGAGGAACAGCATGCAGCAACGGCGTCAGGATAAGATCGATGAATCGATAATCGAAGGCAATCAACGGCGGGGTTACTGTGAGATCTCGATTCGTGGTGTTGGTTTAAATAAGCAAAGATTGTATTGTGTAAACGATTTATGATGTAGATTTTGATGTTCACATTGCATTTGGTAGTAGTTATATTACAAACATTTGTTGGGTTCTAAGACATGACTACTTTAGCCCTTTTAATGCGACATTGGGCGACATGCTCCTTAAAAAAAAAAAATGTTTATTTCAATAAATTAATCTTAAAAATAAAAGGTTTATTCAGTTAAGGAGCCTGGCTCTAGGAACTAGTTAATCTTAATTAAGTGTCATAACTTACTTAATTAATTAGTTTAATTTGACTTACAGTTGTGCTTGCCTAACATGTGTCGCTTAACTATATTTTTAATTTAGCCTGCAGTTTCACCCTCTATTGATCTTGATAAATCATCAGGAAATCGATTTAAGTTACTTGGGAGAAGGCTTTTTAGGATTATTGCAAAACAAACCTACCCTAAAATATTGACTTCTATTTGATGATATTCAAAGAAAACCCGAAAAGTTCACTGTTTCAAAGAAAAATGCATTAGGTCTAGGGAAACATTAGAAAGAAAAGAAAGAAAGAAAGATATATTTATTCGCAAACACACAGGACACACATATTAAATAACTAGCTTTTGCCCGCGGCTTCGCCCGCGTAGTAAGTGTAATTTTGCAATAACTGTTGAATTGTTACGCCGGCAACGGCCTACTTACTGACTTACTTCCCTTATGAATGACCATTCGTCAAAACCCGTTATAGTATTTTTTTTTTTCCTTTTATTTTTATTCCCGTGTGGTGTAGGGTAGAATTTCACCACCCCCTTTCTTCCCGTGGGTGTCGTGAAAGTCGACTAAGGGAGCAGGGTTGAAGTGTGTTGTGGGCGATGGGGTAACAACCTATCACTGCAATATACCCACATTTACGCTAAAAGTGGCGCTGGAACATAAGTTTCATGTGCTCTGCCTACCCCTTTTGGGAATAAACGCGTGAATTGTACTAACTAAAGTACTTTTTTTGTATCTTAATAAGTAATCTTCCTACAAAGTTTCAAGTCTCTAGTTCATCAATTAATGTTTCTCTCATACAAACTTTGCACCCCTATTTAACCCCTTCAGGAATAGAATTTCCAAAAATCCCGTCTAATCCTTTGCCTACGTCATAAAAGGAAGTTCTGGTGTAAATTTCAAGTTTCTAGCTCAAAAAATAAAGTTCCCTCGTACAAACTTTGCACCCCTATTTAACCCCCTTAGGGGTGGAATTTTCTAAAACGCTGACAGTCCTTTTTTGTATTCTAATAAGTAATTTTTCTAAAAAATTTCAAGTTTCTAGTTAAAAAAAAATATGTTTCTCTCATACAAACTTTGCACCCCTATTTAACCCCCTTAGGCATGGAATTTCCAGAAATCCCGTCTTATCCCTTGCCTGCGTCATAAAAGGAAGTTCTGGTGTAAATTTCAAGTTTCTAGTATCAGTAGTTTCGGATACAAACTTTGCACCCCTATTTAACCCCCTTGGGGGTGGAGTTTTCCAAAACGCTGAAAGTATTTTTTTCTATCCTAATAAGTAATCTTCCAACAAAGTTTCAAGTCTCTAGTTCAAAAAATAATGTTTACCCATACAAACTTTTGACCCCCATTTCACTCCCTTAGGGGATGAATTTTGATAAAACCCTTTCTTAGTGCTCCCCTAGATCTTATAAGGAACCTACGTGCCAAATTAAGAATCTCGAGAACCAGCGGTTTGGGCTGTGCGTTGATATGTCAACTTTGCACCCCTATTTAACCCACCCACCACCCACTTAGGGGTAGAATTTTCAAAAACGCTGAAAGTACTTTTTTTGTATTTTAATAAGTAATCTTCCTACAAAGTTTCAAGTCTCAACAAATAATGTTTCCCCCGATACAAACTTTGGACCCCCATATCACCCCCTTAGGGGTTGAATTTTGAAAAATCCTTTCTTAGTGCTCTTCTAGGCCTTATAAGGAACCTACGTGTCAAATTTGGAATCTCTAGAACCAGCGGTTTGGGCTGTGCGTTGATATGCCAGTCAGTTTCTTCTTTTATATATTTAGACTAAGATGGTTTTTCATACAAAGGTGATTTTTGAAGATTGTTGGATCGATTTTTTTTATTATGCGTTATTACTATAGCTCCATTTTAAATTGGAATACATTCATTTTGTAGCAGTAGCCTTAAAATTCCTGCTCACCCCCCTCTCAAACCTTATCACCCCATTCATAAGCCACCACCTCTCCCCGCGAAACCTACTCACCCCGTTTTACGGTACCTAATTTTTATTTTGTTTTGTGTGCCACTACTAATTTTTGTAAGTTAATTGTAAAAAAATAATTGAGGGGGGCACTCCGTACATACAAATAACTAAAGGTACAAAAAATATATTAACCCCCTTATGGGTTGTATTTTTCCAAAACACAATGACTTTTTTTGGATTCTGATAAGTTTTAATTTTGTAGGTCACAAAAAGAGTTTCCCCCATACAAACTTTTCACCCCTATTTAACCTACTTAGGGGTGGGCTTTTCCAAAACCCTAAAATTACTTTTCTTGTATTGTAATAAGGAGTCCATACAGAAAGTGGCAAGTCTCTCACTTAAAGTTTTACTCCAATCCCATACAGACTTTCAACCCCTTTTTAACCCCTTTAGGGGTAGAATTTTCCAAAACGCTGAAATTACTTTATTTGTATTCTAATAAGTAATCTTTCTACAAAGTTTGAAGTCTCTAGCTCAAAAACTAAAGCTTTCCCCATACAAACTTTGCACCCCTATTTAACCCCTTTAAGGGTGAAATTTTCAAAAATCGCTTCTTAGTGGGTACTTACGTTATGTAAAGCACCTATTGTGAAAAAATCAGCTTTCTAAGTTCAACGGTTTGGGCTTGGCGTTGATGAGTCAGTCAGTCAGGACTTTTACGTTTATATAAATAGATAAAATAAACAAGAAAAGCACATAAAACATTAGGGCAAAAGTTAGTAGGTTAAGTGACAGGACCTCGTTTGTTGTTATAACAGAGTTAGTAACTACGTTAACTATAGTCATGGATACTTACAATGTAGCTATGCGATTGCTACCAGGAACTTTAGACTGTTGATTGGCGTAATTAGAACAGCAATAAATAGGGGCGTACACACTAAATAAAATATTAAATAATGTCATATTTACTCGAAAAAGGATAAAAAATGTAGTCAAGTGGAGAAAAAATCAACGCAAAAGGTTAAATAATCACGAAGTTATAAGTGTCCAAAGTTTTAAGAAGTGGCATGTTCTGTCCCTTTTTCGCAAAACGCAACTTCATATGAAACGATGACGCTGGAAGAATGTGACGTGACAGAAGACGGCGACGTGCCGCGCCCATCGTGGTTGGAGCCGCCGTCGACACGGCCTATCGGCAGCATCCTGTAATGTGACGTCACACACCGTTTGCGTTTTCTCTCTCTAACAAGCAATATTAAAACGGTTGTAGCTTCTTAATTCTTTGTGATAGGTACCTATCTGAGTGGGATTTTGTCACTAGGCATATTTTTTTGCCTTCTTTCTTTTGGAGTACTAATAATTTTCGAATCTACAATTCTACACCCGTATTTGCTGCAGCTAGTTTTAATATAGAACTACATATTTGCACAACTAGGCTCGTCTTATTTTGAAGTACGTATATTGCGGGTATATCGTATACGTATAGCGAAATATCGTGTACCTCAAAAGAACCTTGTCAAAGGTTTCTTAACCAATCGTTGGGACAGTCAGATCATGACAAGGTCTCGCAAAGTAAGGCTACGTTCTGTTTAACAAGACGCCGCAAATATTTAATACTTATAATTTGACGACCCTGCCTACGAAGCTAGAGGTCCTGGGTTCGAATCCCAGTAGACATTTATTGGCGTGATGAGCACGCATATTTTATTTGTTCCTGAGTTTTCTGTGTGTTTAAGTATTTTATTTATCTATATAAGTATAATACTCGTCGTCTAGTGGGTACCCATAGTGTCGTTTGGAAAAACTAAAGACAATTTAAGTGTTAAATGGTATTTATTGTTTTTCAAAGTAATCACCGTGATATGTAATACACTTTTTCATTCGATCGTACCAGTTTTCGAAACACTTATTCCAGTCCGGAGTCGGGGTCTCCAAAATGGCCGTTTTGTATGCCTCAACCGCTTCTTCAGGCGTCTGGTACCGTTGACCACGAAGTCGTTGCTTGATTTTTGGAAAAGTAAAAAAATCGTTAGGGCTTAAGTCTGGACTGTACGGCGGGTGTTCCAGAATTTCGACGTTTTGCTCTTTTAAAAACGCAATAGTTTGCCGGGCGGTGTGCGAGCTCGCATTATCGTGGTGCAGTCTTATACGACGTCTTGGGTTATTTTTTCGAAACTCGCCGATGACTTCTGGTAAACAGACAGTGGTATACCAGTCAGCATTAACCGTTTTACGATCCTCGAGCACGATGGTGGCAACGTGGCCACTTTTCGCCACAAACGTGGCGACCATTTTTTTCGAAGTGCTCCGTGAGCGTATTACTTTGGTCGGTTTTGGCTCATCTTGGAACACCCAAACAGTCGACTGCTGTTTAGAATCGGGATCGTAGGCATATATCCAAGATTCGTCACCACTGATAATGTCGTAAACATGTTTCGAGTTTCCTCGGTTGAATTGCCGCAGAGTTTTGCGACACCATCGAACGCGAGCCGTTTTTTGGTCTTCACTGAGTAAATGTGGTATCCAGCGTGAGATCAACTTTTTTACGCCTAAGTGATCATGCAAAATACTGTGAACACTGGTCCCTGAAATACTTAAGGAAGCTTCTATCTCACGGTATGTCGCATGGCGATCTTCGATGATCAGTTGCCGTACAGCATCAATGTTCTCCTGGGTTACGGCTGTTTTTGGTCGACCTTCACGATGTCTATCACCAAGACTAGAGCAACCACGTTGAAATTCTAAATACCAGCGTTCCACAGTCCGAAGGCATGGTGCTTTATCATTGAAAACCGTAGTCAACTCTTCGAAGCACTGAAGTCGCGTTAAGCCCCTTTTGAAGTTGTAAAAAATTATCGCACGTAAATTTTCCTTCGAAATTTCCATTTTCACAACTGACTTGTCAACTTTGAACGAACGCTGTACTAAAACGGTTGGGCCGATTTCGAGTCATTCTTTTGTTTTCGAATTCTAAATTCAAATATTTTAACGTGACACTAGTTCTTTTTTATGCAATCACGGGAGGTTTGCAAACGACAGAACTTAAAAGGCAGCCCTCGTACAAGCTTTGATTAGTTTTGGGCTAGGTCGATTTGCGTAAGATTTGCCGCAAATATATTTTTATTTATATACTCTATTTATATCCGTAAGGTTTCAGTTTAGTTTTAAGATATTTGCACTAACGTAAAGTCACAGATCGTTCGTGCGTCCGTCAGTATTAACCGAATAGCATTAAACCGGTTCGTCCGAAAAAAAACCTTTGTATATTACCTTTATAAATCGCTTTAATTTTGAAATGAAATCAAAAGGTTTCACGTAAAGTATCTACCTATACTATACTACATTCATAACTAATATTAATATCACATTATTGAACAATATTAATCCCTGGTATTCGACATTCAATTGAACCATACCCCACAGCAAAACCCATCACAAAATTGACCACTGTAAAACTTGTAACTTTTGCATAGGGCGTGCACTCACGCAACTCATGAATAAATTGTAGTCGCAAAGTCAACATGAACCAGTCAAGTGATCCGAGCGAATCATTCAATTAAAAACCCAGCCGGATCGAGATCAATATCGAACTTTTAATAAAACAGATGAGAATCGCTCGGATCGTTCCCGTTTCCGGCTTGCTCATTTTTAGGGTTCAGTGAGGAAATGAAGGTTTTTTGCGGCACTAGGGCGCTTTGCTTTGTCGACTGTGAAAACGGTATAGAATGGCTTTGTTTTCGACAAAGCTTTGGATTGAGGATATATTGAGAGCCGAGAGTTCTTTAAAGAGTCTTGTCATGATAAGCTGCCTTTTTCAAAATTTGCATACCTACCGCGAGCGTATTATTTAGTCTTTTTACCACCATATCAATCTATGTATCCTAATAAAATGATGAGGAAAGTCTTTGAAAGTGTAGCTTTGTCAATTTGTATAATGTTATTTCCAGAAGCACTTATCTGATTAGAAAAAATATTTCACCTACGTATAGAATGGAAGTTCAGCTTGGACATAGGCCCCTATTGTCCCGCGGCTTCGATTTCTTTCTTGTCTTCTGTTTTTTTTTTTAAGTTTTATGTGAGACCGCATAAGAGAAGGTAGAGACTGAAACAACCATACAAGTGATTTGAGATGACAAAATGTCACGTCCGACTTTCACGGCCCTATCTTTCTAAATGGAAACGACAGAGACGTGAAACAAAAGTGATATCTTAGGGTCTCCTTCTGTCATCAGCGTGTTTCTGCGCAGAGTTAACAGAATTGTGACCTTGTTTCTTTATAGCAATTGCAATTTACTAATAGAAGCTAGTATCAATGTATTGACAACTCCGAACCCAACTCAACTCTTTCGAGCTGGCCTTTTCGGGCAAAAACCATTCCCCTTTCAAAGCAAGCAATAATAATAGAAACAACGCGCTCAAAGGGTTATCTTGTTTTTATTTTCGCCTATCAGGTCCTTTTAGGAAGCGTTAAAAACGAGTGCCACTGTGGGGTAAAAAAGGTCACAGAAGCCATCAAAGAAAAAAGGTAGTAACTTTATTGTAGCTCTGCTCACTTACTGCTTTCGTTTCTGAATGCCGGGACTGGTAACTTAGCATTTTCGGGTGTGTTAGTATCTAACGGGATTTTTTAGGGACTCATAATGCTTAATGCGAATTTGTATGGGTTTGAGGAAGTTTTTAGTGAACAGATGTTGTTCTATACATTTAATGTGGAAGTTTCTGTGGAACGTATTTTTGTTTGAAGGTATTTGCATATCTACTACTATAATATAGATACAGTGGATATTTACCTACGTCTGTCAGTTCAACACTTGAGCAAGCGTGTACTTTTAAATTAGAACGTTTGAATGATGTAATATATGGACAGCCCCAAAGAGTCACCTTTTAGCAGGGAGGAGTTAGAAGATGACCAATATTAACCGATTATTATTTATTTCCACAATTATAGTACGGCAAAATATACAGATGAATAAGGTTGACTGATATTTATAAATCTGAAGGTCACTGGTGGTATCTGGATTTTTCACGTCTTAACCAAGATATGGGGAGAATTTTCATCCTTAATAGTCCAATTCCCGGGGGGGTCAAATATAGGGTGTGGATTATTATGTAGCAGTGCGATTAATAATGTTCTAGTCTTCTACGTGGATGAAGTTGAGTTGCACCGGCATGCAATGCTTTATAGCATTAAGTCCGCTTATACCGCCTGTACTATAAGTTATTATTTTGTGCAATAAAGATTAAATAAATAAAGTAGTAACATAATGATATGAATGCCAGCTGTGCTAGCTCTTTAGAATCTCAGCAAACCTAAAATGACTTTCAGTACTAACGTTGAAACGACTTTATCCTTACACCGTTAACTTAATGACTACAGAAATGTTATAATTTAGAAAAACGAGGTTAAATTAATGGAAAGAATTCCAATGAAAAGTCTCTTTATAATTGCAGTGCTAAGAAGCGTTGGTGATAAAAACTTTTAAAGTTGTATTAATGCGTGGAAGCAAAAGGTCGTATGTGGCGTCACTGTACATAGTTTTTACGTCGTTTTGTGAGTGTGTGTGAAGTGTGAACTGTGCTAATTGCAGTAGCCATTGCGTGGCTGGAAGGTGTGATAACTCGGTAGCGTCTTTAATTTTATAGAATACCCCTGGTTTAATGAATGTTATGTGTGCATTACGATGATTAAGACAGCTGTTAAATAAACAACTTATACTGGTTTTCCTCATTATATGCGTCGAAGGCTGCAGTAAATGCATCACTACACGCAAGCATAAGGAAGGTAAATGTCAAGGTCATAGCTCATTAGAGCCACCCGGCGCCCGACCCGCACCGCCTCGCCTCGTAAATGTACTAACTACGGAGTTGATGTAGTGAGCGCATGCCCGTACAAATCCATATAAATAATACTAAGCTACCAGGCGAGGCGGTGCGGGTCGGGCGCCGGGTGGCTCTAATGAGCTGTGACCTTTAGAGTGGAATGGCGGCGTGTTGTGAAGCTTGCTGCACACTGAGTAGAGTGGTGGCCACCACCACTCTATCAAGAGTTAAGATTGCGAAGAAGAAGCATGAGGACGATTTCGATCATTTTCGGTATAATGCATTCCTCCCTCTCTCACTTGTTAGTAAAGGAACGAAGGCTATAATGTTCGTCATAAACGCTATCATGCTAACTAGTCAATATTAGATACGCGTATTTACACACGCAATCGAAACTGTATCGAAATAGTACATTACTACAGAGGCCGGGAAGTAAGGGGTTGCCAGCCGAGTACGTATCTAGACGGCCGAGCGTAGCGAGGTCGGATAGTTATGAGGGTGGCAACCCCTTTCACGCCGACGTATGTATAGTGCTTTTCTCAAACATGCAATGAAATAAATAAAAAAAATCTCCAAGAAATCAAACTTTAATTTTCATGGCTGAACGCCGTGATCCTGTGCCACAAATTGAGGAATGGAAATTAAAAACGACCATCTTGCAGACCTGGGCCTGCAATTTTGTATGAAATGCCATTACGGGTCTCTCGTCTCGCTGCGCCCGAAACGTGGCACTTTGAAGCCCATTATGAAGAACACAACGGCAATATTTCATAGCATGTTTGAGAAATAGTTATTTACGATACAAGTGCCGAAAATAGGAAATTCGCAACGAGTGGTGATAAATTAAAACACGACCGAAGGGAGTGTTTTAAATCGACACGAGTTGCGAATTACCTATTCGCACGTGTATCGTACAACGTTTTACTGTGCATATGGCTGTTTAAAGTTTCGACATATGCACGAAAAGTGCTCTTTTCCGCACTAGTGCGGGAAAGTAGCACCATATGTACTGTAATACAATTCTGCATATTGTAGTTCTGTGTCTAATTACTAGGAAGGTAAAAAGTCACGTATAAAGCAGAATTATATGCAGAAACGTCAAGTTCGATCTCTTTCGAAATGATTGAAAAAGGCAAAAATTTACCGTTTTACAAAAGGACTTTAGAAATTGTATCCACCCTCTTATTAACCCTTAACCCTGGCTAGTAACAGCTACAGCAGTAGCTTACGTCACTATGCCTCGACGTAGTAACGCCGATCTCTCCAGGTGGCTAGAAGGTTCCGATGATTATCTCAATCTGGCCGAAACCATTGCTGCGGCCACCTGGCAACGCTATCGTCAGAACTAGGAAACGAGAGATCCGGTGTCTATAGTTTTTGAAGTGAAAACTTCTTTAGCAGCGCTGAGCACTTTTTGGGATGGGGAAAAATTGTTAAATACGCGACAGAGTTTTGTGACGTCAGATGTGAAGGAGGTCACTTTTTGCTGCTAGCCGATTCGACTTCATTCAAAACTGAACGCTATTCGTAAGAGTATAAAGCCGTTAAACACTTTTTGCAATAGCATATTCTGCAAATAAATTTGTAATAATACCAACGCGTCCTTCACCATTTTGCTATTGAGAAAATTCGAATAGTTCGAATTTGGGCGTTATTCTTAAAGAGATAAAGCTTAGAAAAATATTTAACCTCGGCAAAAACAAATAGATATTTTGGTCGCCTGCTGGTCTGCGTCGGTCTGCTGTTCTTGCAAATTCGAATAGTTCGAATTTAAACGTTATTCCTAAAGAGATAAAGCTTTGAAAAATATTTGGCAATGGCAAAAACAAATTGGTATCGTGTTTTCCGCCGCCCGTCGGCGAGCCGACGGGCCCGTCCGCCTAAGTAATTGATAATTGCTTATACATTTGCGTCAAATTCATTTTTAGGGTGACACCGTAAGATGTCACGTGACCTGATCGAAAAACTGTTACACTGTTATTGAGTTTTCACTTCTGCCGGCACTCCCGGAGTGCAACCCGGTCTTTGTATGTATGTTTGCGGTTTAGTGAAAGCCGTTTTTTTTAATACAACGTCTGCGTCAGACCAGCTTACGGCCTGCCTGATGGTAAAGTGGCCATCGTAGCCTATGGACGCTTGCAACTCCAAGAGTGTCATGACACTGCATGCATATGCGGGCTTTAGACTACATTTTTTTTTTAATACAACGACGGTGGCAAACAACTGTACGGACCGCCTGATGATAAGCGGACACCGCAGCCTATAGACGCATGCAACTCCAAAGGAGTAACATGGGCGTTGCCGACCCTTGATATGTTTGAGGATTCGCCGCGTTGACAGCTGAAGGAACAAATTCCCTCGCTCTCAACACAACGCATCCTCGGGAGCTCTGGCGACCTTGCTCACCTCCAGGAACACAACACTACTACAGAGCAAGTAGTAGTGTTATTATGGCTGTGGTCTTCTACAAGGCGGAGGTACTTCCCCAGTCGGGCTGCTCCAAATTCGAGCGGGATGACATTTCGCTGTGCCCTACCTCACCTACACTCCTTTCTTGAATAACCTCATTATGCAGTTCCTCCGGAAAACCTCGACATGCTCATCCCACAACCGGAGCGTTCAAAGGAGGAAATTTCTCTGAAACAGTGCCGTACGCGACCATTTCGGTTCTAGGGTGTGAAGATGAATGCCGCCGGGCAATGCTGACGGCGATCGGTGCGGAGCTAAAAAGCAGCCGTAAGATTGTTACGTTGATGCAATTCGGTCAACTTAAATATTCTCAAGTATACTACGGTAATTCTTATTTTTATGTTCATTTTACGTTAGCCTTATTACTGACATTCATTGCCAGTTTAACATGTGCACTGCCTTCGACTGATAATACAATACAAACCAAAAACAGCTATAACAAAAACATTATGACGCCAGAATGTTTAACTGCTTGAGATACCGTAGTCAGAGCCATTACGAGCGAAATATATCCTTTTCAGCATCTCACACAGATAATAATGCCGTAAAAACGTAGTTTAAAATACTCTAGATGGAATACTGAAGCATAAAAGTGTTTTATATCCAAAAGGGGTGAGCATTAAAAACAGGTTGGATGTGTGAGTCTATCGTGGGTTCTGCTCTGTCAAAAGAAGAATGAAAGGTTTTTTCAAAGGTTGGCATATTACTTCTCATCTATGACATAGCATCATCTACGCCTCTGCTCCAAAGTGCGAGGTATTTAAACTGGTGACGATGAAGTTGTACTGTTATATATGTATCCTATAGTTACGTGATCTAAAAATATTATGGATGTATTTAATTCTAAGATATCTAGTATAAGAGAGAGATAATGTAATAAGAAAAAAAGTCTTATTAGATTACCAATAATAAAAGCAATTCCTAATATGGCACAAATATTGTAGCCAACATGTTTATACTATCAGTTGATACGAAAATAGAGATAGTTACAGATATGATAACCTTTTTCTCAAACGCGCAATGAAATATATATATATGTTTTTTGTAATCACTTTATTCTATGACATAAATTTTTAATACTGATTTAGGTAGGTATGTACAAGGCTTCGAGTATCAGGTTTTAAGAGCTCGCTACGCCGTGTATATCTACTTGGCCCGCAATCTCTATTTACCCGGCCTCTGCAGTAATGTACTTATTATTCTATTTAGACTAACATTCGTTACAGATATAATAACCTTTTTCTCAAACGCTCAATGAAATAGTGACGTTGTGTTCTTTATCATAGGCTTCGAGTATCAGGTTTTGGGAGCTCGCTACGCCGTCTATATCTACTTGGCCCGCAATCTCTATTTACCCGGCCTCTGCAGTAATGTACTTATTATTCTATTTAGACTAACATTGTTTGTTACTTTGATAGTCTAATACATATTTCACTTTTTTATTATTTGTGTCTGCCAAACGCTCATTCATAGACGCACCCTTATTGGAATACGTATTAGAAAATCTGTACAGCCTACTTACATTTTGAATCGAAAAACATATATGTAGGTAGCGTATTTGTGTAGGTATATGCATACATAATTAAAAAAAAAGGAAGTGGAATTTTATTATTTTTTATCCTTTTGTTTAATTTTTTTAGGCAACTGCTTGTACCTATAAGCTTTTCTGGTAAGCCCTGCGGTTGACTGATAGAAAAGCTTAAGGCATTAAGTGCGCCTTTTGTACTTTTGGTGCAATAAAGTTTAAATAAATATATATCTATTAACAGTTACAATAAAAATAAAATGTAACCGTTTTATTGAAAGAACGGGTTTTTAACATGGATCCCTAAAAAGGTCTTTGCCCTGTTGACGTGTAGCTGCAAGGTTTATTCCCTACGACACGTTGACGAATAAGGCGTAAACACCACGGTATAGCGGCAAAGATTATTTAAATAGGTAGCCTCAGTGCGGCAGCACTAATAGGAGCAAGACAATGTGTATCGGAAGTTTAAACCGTGGAGCGACCACTATACGAGAGCATTGAATTGCAAAATCAACGCGACACAAATTGTATTCCACGGATTCATTTTAGCGATCGGAGTTTTCCGGGCCTGGGCAAACATTTTTGGTATAAGTAAGTATCCAGCGCGTCTGTCCGGCTGTGCTTCTACACGTTGCATTTCTTAACGAATTCTCGTGAAATTTTGTGAGCATGATCAATAATTATATGGAACATTTTTGTTGACACAGTTTTTGCAATTTAAAAAATAAATAAAAAGGGCAGGTTTACTTTGCGAGTTGTATCTACAGCTTACAGAGCTACAAATTAGTACATGATTATAGTATTAACCTTAGAAACTATGACGAAGAGTCCTGACACGCACTGTACTATAATATCTTTATTAATATGAAATAATGGTATTACAATCAATTTTAAAATGTGACCCAATAAGATCTACTCGTAGCCATGGCGAAGAAACAGAAAAAATAATTGGCACAATAAAAAACGTTTCATTGAAAATGAGTTAATTGCTTTTCCCAACAACTGTGTAGGACTTGAGTGTTAAGTTACAGTGCACGTAAATTGCTTTAGCATGAAACTTAATATAAGAACCTTTCAGAAAAGGTAATTGACTACCCTTAACGTATGGGCTAAAGAATTCCTTCAGCATTCTTTTTTATGAATTACTTTTTGGCACAGAGAGCATTGCGTATTTTTTCTGTAAAACAGTCGATAAATAAGGTGAAGTAATGATTGCTCTAAAAGTCATCATGCAAACTTGGTATTTATTAGTAAACGTAAAACTTTTTGACATCCCTTGTGCTGTTTTATAAAATATGTAAACCATAATATGTCGTCAAGGTTCACTTAGGATTTAGGTAATCGTGTACAGATTATTAAACTCATCATCCTTCTCAACACGCTGATATAGTGGTACTTGAGATTATTTGAGTTGGCCAAAATGCATCGAAGTACTCCATTAAAAAAGCAACTCTATGGCCAAGGTAGATTCCAATACTAATGACAGTTTCATAAAAAGTTAGCTACATTGCATTATCTCATCTCAACCATACGTGCGCTTGTAACTATGAAGGTTGGATTTGCGTGGCAGGGTCACGGCAGTTCTCGTTACCGACCCATACCGCGCTATTAAAACATCAGTTGAAATATCTTTAACATTAGCCCTAACGTTCGTTCAAAAAGTTATACGATTACCTTGCTTTCATTAACCCTTCTCATTCATCCAAATTCACCTCAAAATCCAGCTCGCTGTATCGTCTACCCACAATATTCCCTACTCTTTGCCAATTTGGGCACGGCAGCCTCGCGTGACAAAACAAAACCGCACGCACCCTGTCAAATGATAACTCCATGTCTATCAATTTCCAGAAGAATGGAACACCGTGGTGTGCTTAAAGTTTATTATGCCTTTAGCAGATAAGCCGACCCAATAGAATTAGTAAGTCACTACGGCATAAAATAACTAATAGCGGCCCCTGTTTGTTTTGTCGTTAAACTAGGTATTTATTTAGGCCATTAAATGGAAGGTCGGTAAGTGCTGCCGTGAACTTTGTTCCATTTTTGAAAGTTCCATTATTAACTTATGTTTTCAACTAGCTTTGTCCGTATCAATTATAAATTATACCTAAGAGTTTGTTGGTGGGGTATCTGAATGCCGTTTCTATCAAATGGCTTGTCTAGTCATGTCACACGTTAACACAGATGCCATTTATCGTCTCAAAAAATGAACAAGGTCTTATAAATATTAGCTGTTCTGGTGTATAATTTATACTTTGGAAAATCGTTAGAATGCATTAGGCCACCAGTTGGCACCGGCGGCTGTGGCGAGAGGTCTTTTGGCAGCCACTTTTAAAATCTGCTAATGAAATTGATGCTAGTAAAACTACTCGTTAATGTAAATTCTATGTTAGAAAAAATCTTTACAAAGGTCTTGACGGAGAAAATAGGGGCTAAAGGCTCGAAATACAAGTTTTTGTAAAGAGTTACAATAACTCGTAAACATGATAACTGGATTTGAATACCTCTCGCCACAGTGCTGCCAGCTGGTAACATAATGCATTTTGAAAACCCCTCATTGTGGTGAATTTTTACTTCGGTAGATTTACCTGAATACAAATCATGCGAAAATGTTTCTGATACTAAATGAAGCCCGTAATAATTTGGAATATACATAGTTTGACCCAATCGAATGATAAAATTAGAGCGATAACTTTGTTTAAGTTGACATAATTCGGGGTGTGACCCACCTGCTCTTATATTCACAACACCGACAACCCTCAACAAAGCAATACAAGTCAGACCCACTAATACCCACATTTTCAGAATTTTCGAGGTCAGGTTATACTAGGACGAAGGTGAGGCTGAATAAGACAAATTGTGTCTCATACCTGCTAAAGACACCGATTAATTGATAAAGATCTGTATGGTTCTGCGGGTGCCACACACAGCGCCAAGTCAAGCGTGGGACAGGTGCTATAGTTTTTACTAAAAGACAAACTGCCCTTTAAAATTTACGTGTATTTAAAGGACCGTAGCAGTATTCTTGTATTATAAATGTATGTTATCTATTTAGTCCGTTTTAATGACTCAGATGACACTGTCTGTGTTGTAAATAAATCCTTGGCTACTTTTACCACCTCCTTGCATAAAGCGTACCTACACCTGGCAGCCAAAAAGAAGAACTGAACACTTGCCCTGTTTTTGGATAGGAAAAAATGTTTGTATGGTAGCATAGCAACTACAATTAAAGAACATAAATACCCAAAACATTTAGTTAGACAACTCACTGGCGGCATCCAAGATGCTTCATACTAATTGACGTAAAAGTGTGACGTCACACTTTACAATTTGTATTAATCATCATATCATCATCATCATCATATCAGCCGAAAGACGTCCACTGCTGGACATAGGCCTCCCTCAAAGAGTGCCAAAGTGACCGGTCCTGCGCCACCCGCATCCAGCGGACTCCAGCAACCTTTACCAGGTCATCAGTCTACCTTGCGGGGGTGCCGAATCCGACTCGGCTGGGCAGCGTTCGGGAAGCTGCGGCACATCTTTTCGTTGAATATTCCGCAGTGTCTCAAGACGAGAGTCTTTGACCAGTGTGTGTTGCCAGTGATGACATATGGCACTGAAACGTGGTCGCTTACTATGGGCCTCATAAGAAGGCTCAAAGTCACCCAAAGGGAGAGGACCATGTTGGGAGTTTCTCTGCGTGATCGCATCAGAAATGAGGCTGTCCGCATGAGAACCAAGGTAACCGATGTGGCCCTCTGGATCGCTAAACTTAAGTGGCAGTGGGCGGGGCACATAGCACGTAGAACCGATGGCCGTTGGGTCGGAAAGGTTCTCGAGTGGTGACCACGTACCGGAAGGCGCGGCGTGGGTAGGCCCCCGACAAGGTGGACTGATGACCTGGTAAAGGTTGCGGGAGTCCGCTGGATGCGGGTGGCGCAGGACCGGTCGCTTTGGCACTCTTAGGGGGAGGCCTATGTCCAGCAGTGGCCGTATTTCGGCTGATATGATGATGATGGTGCAAGCGTGTTTGCTTCAAAAATAAAGTATTAACCGAGTTCAATTCAGTATCATCACATGAACATTTCCACATTTCCTTTCCACTGTACCACATAAGCATTGATTATTACAGAAAAAAAACCAAATCGCTGTATGCTGTGGGCCGATACTATATGAGGCATTCATCAAGAAAGGTGATTCTGAGACCTTTGGCACTTTATTAGTTGCTAGTTCAACGGAATCATTATCAGAATCTGTGACGTTGGTACTTTTATAGTTTTCAGTACATCATTGGGAAGTTCCGACAGACATCTATGGTCTTCATCATCAGTTCCACTCCACCACTGTTGTTATTTCCGGGTGTAAATACTCGAGTTATAATAGAAAATACTACAAGCGTGCCTAATATTCAAATTTGAGGAGTTCCCTCAATTCCTCAAGGATCCCGTCACCCAACTGGATTTTTAAAAAAGTGGGACCAATCTGAAGGCATATACTTACAAACAAAAAATAAATTGTAAGAATCGGTTCATAAATGACGGAGTTCTGAGGTAACAAACATTAAAAATAATAATGATTCAAAAAAAGTAAAACATTTAATTAAACTCCACTGAAACTATATTAATGCATATTAAAAAATATATATCAATCGTATTTGTGCGGTGGACCTAAAAAGTTTTTCTTTTTATTAATGGCCGGCCTTGATGTACTTATTACGGGCATTATACACCGCCATTAATTAATACAATAGCCGTTATTGGTTACCGGAATAACTCCTTAACGGTTGAGATGAGGGCCCTTGTTTTCGGCGTTTACGGGGTTCATTATTAGGCTGTTTATAATTTTGGGTGGCTTCTTAATGCTTACACGAAATATCATTTATATTTAGAATATTAGCAGGCAGACGTTACTTCCAAGGAAAGGTCCTCGACAGTCCGGCGCCGATTTGATTTATTTTTATATATGTTAAAGGTAACCCTTTAACAGACAATTTTTAGACAATGTCCTTCAAAGTACTGAAAAGTGACCAAACCCTCTTACTTCTGTAGAGAGATTTGTTCAAGCAAAATAATATAAATACTGGTTTCATTATTATGTTGGAGAACATGAAAAAATATTGGACACGGGTTTTGTTGTTTCACCTCAAACTCATATTTTATATGAAACAAGACACGTCAAAGTTTCATAGTTCTTTCCCCGCCTAATAAAATTATTACCATCATCCAATGGTCAACCCCCCGCCCCTTTCCCCTATTTTGAAATGACGTGATATTTGGCCTCTAACGTCAAACTCCAGAGGTGCCCAGGTGAAACCACTATTCATAATCAGGCCCAGATTTCTCACTTCCGCTGCGCAACAACAATAAAATATATACGTTACTGACCGTAAGTGTTATGTTATGTGTCAATAGGGGTGCAGACTCAAATACAAGATAATGATTGAGAGGGTTCAAAGACGTTTTGCAAGATACCTCTTTAAAAGGCAATACGGGTACTACCCTATATTGTATCCCTCGCTTTACGTCTTGGGTATGGTCGGGTTCTATACTACTAAGGCGGAAACTGTTGTTGGATGCACTACTACGGTGTCATTAATAACACCGTAAACAGTCCCGCTGTGTTGGAGAGGCTGGGCCTTTTCATTCCGGTCTGGCGTCCCTGTCCCCCGGGCCTGAGCGCACTGCCCGCGCGGCGCCCGCAGCGCCTGTTCGCGGGCCGCGCCATGCGCACCCGTCGCGCCGGGAACGCACCCACTGCTCGGGCGCTGTCTATGCTCAATGCTATGTCCATCGATGCCCCACAAATAGACGTTTTTGCGGATAGCGGTGATGGTTTTGGCAGAAAGTTATTAATGTATTTAAATGATTATTTTAATGAGTGACTAAATCTATGACGAAACAATGAATAAGTACGCTTGTCTTTTATATTATTAAATAGTTGTAAATGTAATGTATGGTCCTAACTGGGCTGTAATTAATTTAAACTGACTGGTAGGTATCTACCTATGACTTATGTTTAGTGTGTAAGCGATTTGGTCCTGTACTGTTATGCTTGCGTATGTCTAAATAAATAAATAAAATGTTATTTACTTAAAAAGGAAGGCACTAAAATATTCCTAATGACGAAAATTCTTCTCAAATATCTAATATTACGAAGCTTTAACCGTTTTAATGTTGCTTATTAGAGAGAGAAAACGCTATCAAATTGTGATGTCACGATCCTCGAGCGTCATAGTAAATGACAACCGTTTCATATGAAGGTGCGTTTTGCGGAAAAGGGACAGAACATACCCCCTCTTTTGCTACTTTTAATGAAGTTAATTAAACGAATTAATAAGTGGAATAAGAATTAAATAAACATACACTCAAAAATATTAGGTACATTATAAAAAACCTCGTCAGAAAAAGTAATATAACACTACACCCACTTGACTCTGTTACCTACAAACAAAATATACACCGGATTAGCATAGAAATGTTATTGGCTACTAGAAAAGTGCAGATTGTTAACCCACGACGTTCATTTGTCAACGAGATTGTGATCCAAACATTTCCCAAACCAGTTGTCGAAAAGGAGTGGCAAAACCCACATTAGTATGCCAGTCCAAATTTAGCAACGTAAAATGGCAGTGTGTCTTCATCATCTTTATTAATGGAACAAATTAAACGTTGTTTTAAACCCGGGAGCGTCCGATTTTTCTCTTTCACCCACCAAATTAACTACACCGAATACTACTTAAGCCGAATGAGTAATAACACGTTTAATTTTAAATTATAATTAATGCGTTTTTGTACCTGGCCAGTAATGATGCGATTTTTAAAATTAAGCAATGGAGTCGAGCGTCGAAATTAAGGCGGTGAGGTCTTAAAATGCCATTGAGCGCAGGTATCATTTATTTTGGGATAAGTGATAATATTCAGTTAATTTACGGAGTGTATAGGAAGGAAATCGGTGTATTGCTTTTTTATTTATTTTGTTTGCTCAAAATGGGTGGTAAAAATCTGGGGTAAGTATTGTTTTTATACATTCTCTAAATTTTGGTAGATATTTTAACGGTTGTCAAGTATAAATAATATATTAGCTTACGAGAAAAACACCAGAAGAGAAAAACAAATCTATTATCTAGTTCATTAAAAAAAACTCATGATTATTAAAAAATAACTTTATACTCAAAAGTATGATAGTTACTTAAATATTCACATACATTTACCTCAATATAAATTAAAATATGTACCTACCTAAAGTACATTCTCGAGTATTTTCGAAAACTGTTAAAACTTTCCAACCTATATCTATTAGGACGAGTTTTCCTCTCTGCAAACGAAATTACTGAATTTAAATCGAATTCAGTGACATTTGAGAACTTTTTTATTTCGTGTCTGTTTCATAATTACTTCGTGCGCGTCGCAAGTGTGTTTGACAGGTGGAGCGTGCTCTAATTGCCAGTTTGGAATTCTCCGTCCCGTTCTCGCAGCATGATCATAAGCAATGTGTAAGCGAGAAAGCGGTGTTTTGAATTTTGAATTTCGCAGGCATTTTACGAAATGAGCATAGCCTTTGAAGAATTTAAATAATAGCAAGTAAATATGTAATGTAATGCAATCTCAAGGTAAATGGAAGTTATAACTCAAGTTTTGTATTTCTTAGTCCACTTACGGAAATAATCTTACGGAAATAGTTTATAAAAATAAACTATACATTGTTGTAATTACGAATCATCTTTTTTCCTGTCACAACATCAGGCCATAATATCGTTAGACAACTTGTAAAACAAAAAAAAGCAAAGCAAAGTTAAGATACATTTTTAATTAAATTTACACTTCAGATTTTACTTAAGATTAAATCTGCGTTGTTAATTTCATCTAGGGCGGGTTTTGTTTTTGATTTGTTTGGTGGCTCCTGGCTAAGCTTATATACAGCAAAATGAAATAAAAACACGGTTTTATTACAGTGTAACAAGGTGACATATCGCTATACTGGTCTTAATTAAAATAATTTACTTGACATTTATTTTGTCCAGTGTTTCATCTTAGAAAGCTAAATTAAGTTTCTCAACAACAAAATATCATGGACTGTACAATATCTTACTCTTCAAAATGTTATTATAAAGACAGATATACAAAAGAACATTTTAATTTTATAGAAGAATACTCAATACTATTCCAAAATAATATTTTTATTAAAAGAGACTGTATTCAAATTTTTTGGTACTGCTTAAAAAAAACTGCTCAAGATAATTTCGCTTATAATAATAATAAATAGCCTTTATTCAGGTACTTTACAATTCTTAATTAAATGATGATTGACACTATGTGTTTGTATCTGTTTGGCCTTTGGCAAAGGCCTCTCCCAACTGTCTCCATAGATTTCTGCCCTGAGCTGTCCTGGTCCACAAATTGCCTGCCATTGCCCTGATCTCATCAGCCCAGCGTTTGAACGGTCTGCCTCGCTTCCTTATTCTGTTGTAAGGATACCAGTGAGTGATAGTCTTACTCCATTTGTCTGGGTCTCTAATTATATGCCCTGACCATTTCCACTTTAGCTTCTTGACGGTTGTTGTAACATCTTTTAATCTGGTTTTATCTTTTATTGTGGTTGTTCTTATTCTGTCACATCTTTTCTTCCCTAACATACTCCTTTCCATTGCGTTTTGACACACCTCTAATTTTCTTGTCTGAGCTTTGGTTAGAGCCCATTTTTGGCAACCGTATGTGAGGACTGGCAAGATACAGGTATTGAAGAGTTTTCGTTTGACAATCATACTTATTTCTGTGTTTTTCATTATCTCCTTCAGGCTCCAGTATCTTTTCCATGCTTGCCCTGTGCGTCTTTCTTTATTTTTCGTGGTTGATTCAAATGTGGAGATTAGTTGTCCCAGATATACATATTCATTAACATATTTTATTATTTCGTTGTTGATGTAGATAGGCGATTCGTGCTCTCCGTTTATCATAACTTTGGTTTTCTCTGGATTCATGACTTGCGACTTTTTCTGTCTAACTCTTCGAGCATTGTCTCTAGGTTATCCTTTGAATAGGAAAATATTATTAGGTCATCTGCGAATCTCAGGTGCGATAGATTTTCTCCATTGATCTGTATTCCCTTCTTCTCCCAGTTTAGCTGCCTGAATATCTCTTCCAGCACTGCTGTAAAAACTTTTGGAGATACTGGGTCGCCCTGACGTACTCCTCTTTCTATCTTGATTTCATCACCTTCTTTCTCTAATTTAATTGTAGCTGTACTGTTTTTATACACGTTTTTCAGAATTCTAATGTACTTTATATCTATTCCTTGACTCTTAAGTGCTTGCCAGATACTTTCGTGATAAAGCGAATCGAAAGCTTTCGAATAGTCCACAAAGCAGCAATAGAAGGTGGCTTTATGCTCCTTAATTTTTTCGAATAGTTGGTTAACAACATGAATGTGGTCCAGGGTTGAATAGCCACTTCTAAATCTTGCCTGTTCTCTTGGTTGGTTCTCATCCAGTATTTTAGTTATCCTATTTAAAATTATTTTAGCGAAGACTTTATATAAATTCGACATTAGGCTTATGGGCCTATAATTGTTTATGTTGTCTTTGTCTCCCTTCTTGTGGAGTAATATGATGGATGAAGTTGTCCACTGGTCTGGTATTATTTCGCTTTTCAGAACTTTATTGAACATGTAGGTAAGTGCTGGTGTGAGTAGTTCTAAATTGTACATTAGCATTTCGTTACTGATCCCGACAGCTCCTGGAGCCTTGACGTTTTTTTGAGATCGGATGGCCCGTTCTACTTCTGTTAAATTTCGCTTAAATAGAGACAATATAATTTCTTGGTTCAAAAATCAAGTTTTTTTTCTGCGCATTTGGAGGGTTGGGGTGAGTATAACAAGAACAGGTCTACGGTCTTCCCCGCCTGTCGTAGAAGGCGACTAAAGGGGGTCATCGGGGTCACAGTGTTCTAGCGGAGGCTGGGGCACTCGCTTAAGAACCCCAGGAAAGGCGACAGCATTTCCTTACCCTAGGACGAGCCGAATGTGGCGAGGCGCGAGGGGGGCTCCGGTGCGTTCAGCATGAGATCCTGGAGTCTTATGCATGAGATGCAACTACTACGGGGGGACAACTGATACTCGCGTCCGCAGGAGCTACCTACCACAACTCTGCACGTGTCCCCTGGGTGGTACTAAAGAGTGTCAAATTTTAAAGGCCAAAATAATATATGCCATACGATTAAATAAATGCATGAGATCGCAGATGCAGGGCACCGTGGAGTTTTTAGTGGATAGAAATACCACTTAACCAGTCATCCCCCGGTGATTTTTTTTCCACGACAAATAAAAGGGTGAGTATAAACAAGAACCATAGGAAATCGCATTTTTTCCTAACTCATCGCCTCGCTAACTCGCACGAGTTCCGGTGGATCACTTCACCCTCAAAATGCACGGAATCAGTCGCCTTAAAGTGGTTAAGCCTAACCACTATAGTGTTTTACTAATATACCTACTTGTAATGTGTAGAACCTCGAAATTCTCACAAAAGTAATTATAACATGGCAGCTTTTAGAAACTGTTCTCATTAAGGGTAACAGTATTCGGTGTTTCTAGGCGAAGTTTGATACCGTGGATGAGTGAAATTATCGAGAGAATTGAGCTTCTGATACGAGGTAATTACCTCAACGAGTAATTACACTTTGAGGTTTACTCTTCCATGTGAAAGATGTACCTAGTCAAGTGTAAGAATATGCCCATACAACTTACTCATAATTATGTCCCATGGTTCGAATGTTAGTGGATTAAGGTTTCGGTACATATTTATGAGAGGACTAGCTTCTGACCGCGACTCCTTCTTCTTCTTCTTCTTCTGTGCCTGTTCCCACGTTAGGTGGGGTCGGCTCTCCTAATTAATCGGCGCCAAGTCGCTCGGTCTTGGGTTGTCGGGTCTGGTAATTGTTCCTTTTTCAAAAGCCGGGTCATGCTGGTCCACCATGTAGAAGGGGGGCGGCCTCTGCCTCTTTTACGTTCCGGGATGTTTAAGGCCTTTTTGACAGCGTAGTCGTCAGGTCGCCTCATGACGTGGCCATACCACCTAAGACGGCTTTCAGAAAGCTTTTCTGGTATTGGAGCAACTTTGAAACTGCCTCGAACATACTCGTTTCTGATTTTGTCATGCCTGGTTGCTCCACCTGACCATCTTAGCATCTTCATTTCCGTCGTGTGTATTTTCTGTACATGCGTCTCTTTTACCGTCCAGCATTCTGCACCGTACATTAGAGCCGGCCGAACTGCCGTTTTGTAAACCTTGCCCTTAGTGCGAATAGGCATTCGTGGGTCACATAGAACCCCTGTTAATGACCGCCATTTTTGCCAGGCAACATTTATTCTATGCTTTACATCCGCATCTATATCGGCAGCATGGGTAAGCACTGAGCCGAGGTATTTAAATTGGGTGACCTTTGGAACTGCAGTTGCGTCGGGGTAGTAGATTGTAGAAGACCCGTTAAGATTGTTTCCATTACTAAAGCAGCATTCCATGTGTTCCGTCTTCGTCCTATTCACTTTAAGTCCTGATTTTTCGAGCGCATTTACCCATGCAGACAAGGACGTTTGCAGTTCGTCTGGGGTTTTGGCTATAAGCACCACATCATCGGCATAGAGGAGATTCCAAGGCAGCTGAGTTTGGATATTTCTTGTGATGTAGTCCATAACAAGGTTAAAAAGGAGAGGGCTAAGTGCAGATCCTTGATGCACACCGACGCGCACTTCAAATTCCCGGCTAGTGCCGGCAGGGCTCTTTACCTTTGTGCGCACGTTTCTGTACATATCCTGGATCAAGGTTATGTAGCATTCGGGTAGCGCCTGTTCTCTCAAAGCCTCCCAGACCAGCTCTCTTGGGACACGATCGAATGCCTTCTCAAGGTCAATGAAGATAAGGTGTAAATCTTCTTTATTCAGTCGATGTTTCTCCGTGAGTATCCTCACGGCCTGTATAGCATCCGTTGTTGAACGCGATGGTGTGAATCCAAACTGGTTTGATGTTATTGTCGTCATCGTGAGGATGCGCCTGTTAAGTATGCGTTCCCACACTTTCAATGTATGTGATGTCAATTTTATGCCCCTATAGTTGCCACATTGTGTAACGTCACCCTTGTTTTTGTAGAAAGGAACCAGATGACTAAGACGCCATGACTCGGGTATAGCCCCATCTTGCATTATGGTGTTGAACAGTCTTGTCAGCCAAGCTACACCCACAGGCCCAATAAACTTCCAAAAGTCAGCTGGGATTTCATCGGGTCCAACTGCTTTCCCATTTTTCATTTTTGCTACAGCAGATTTGACTTCCTCGGCATTTATCTCTCGTATTGGTCCTTCTACAAGGGCGTTGGGCACATACGCTTCTCTTGGGAACTCTACGTTCATTAGCTCTTTATAGTACTCAAACCATCTGTTGTTTATGTCGTCGTTTCTAGTGAGTAGATTTTGATTTTTATCTTTTATGAATTTCTTTTTATGAATTCTGACCGCGACTCCGTCCGCGTCGAAATTGTTTTTATGGTAGCTAAACATTTTGTATGTTTAGCTACCATAAAAACAATTTCGATGCGGGCGGAGCGGGCGGGGGAGCGGACTTTCACCCCCCATTTTACCCCCTTAGGGACTGATTTCCGGGATAAAAACTATTCTTTGCCCTTCCCCGGGACTCAAACTACCTCTATACTACATTTCACCCGTACAAACATTGCACCCCTATTTAACCCGCTTAGGGGTGGATTTTTCCAAAACCCTTAAATTGCTTTGCTTGTATTGTAATAAGGAGTCAATACGCAAAGTCTCAAGTCTCTCACTTAAAACTTTACTCCATCCCCATACAAACTTTAAACCCCTTTTTACCCTTCTTGGGGGTGGAATTTAGCTTAGCGAGTAAGGCCATAGTTTTTCAGCAGCGGCCTTTACTAACACTTGATATGTGAACAGGATCAGTAATCCACTTTAAAAGTTAACGTTATTTATTACCCTGCTGAGTCCATTACAGCTCCTACTATTGCCACAAATATCCCAAAAGTTTTATCTTCATTTAACACACTGTGAATGTAAAACAAATCGCTTCGGAATAGCCTGCATATAAACTGCAAGTTCTAAATCTTTTGAATCCTACCGGAGCCGAACTGAAAATATCAATAAACAACGACTGACAAATAGGTAGTGCAATTCCCTGGCGGAGTTTACCTAAGTGCTACCCGTTCGTTCATTCTAAGCAGATATTGCTTTTTACATTATGCTACTTTTTCTTTTTTATTTAACCTGATGCTTAGAGACGATGAGGTCAAGGATTTTTCATGCATACCTAGTGCCTATTCAATCTCGTCTTGAAAAGATCCAAGTTATAAGTAGCTGGGGAAAGGTTTGCTCCTCGCGAGCATATTGGAAGAACACCGTGCGAATTAGTGGTAAGTCAACAAAAAGGGTGGAACCCACGACCACGCCTAGTCTCAAGATTGCGAAATGGTAAGGGCGGGATTAGTTCTATTAATCCTAGCGCACACTCTCCGAAATGCACCCTGTAGAATACTGATAAGAAGGCAACTTGTCTCAGATGTGCCAGTCCTTCCAGCCTCAGTCAGATTTAAGTCACCAGTGAGCTTCTTGGCACGCCCATCAATCGAATCCAAATAGCTAGCTGATATTTAGTAGATCCATCCCAGCCCAGAATTGTCAGGCTGGCAACAGTACTCCGTACATGACCGGACCTGTGCTTGAAAGGTGGAGAGCCTGGGTGTGTTTTATTCTAAACTAGCAGATATTTTCCTTTTTACCTATCTACATACATTCAGCAGCAATGACCTACACACGACTCTGTGGATGTCTGTCTGTCTGTTACCTCTTCACGCTTAAACCGCTGAACCGATTTAGATGAAATTTGGTATAGAGGGAGTTTCAGTCCCTGGATAGTTTTTATCTGGGAAATCATCCCCTAAGGTGGTAAATGGGGGATGACAGTGTATGGAGCTACGCTATAAACGAGTTCCACGCGGACAGAATCACGGGCAGAAGCTAGTAATGTATAACCTATAACAGACTCAAGGCTCGCCTGAGGATAAGCAGGCCCTGGTCACCAAAGCTCTCAACTCAAAACACATTGAAATGAAATTTGCATAATAATTATAATATGTCATAACTAAAAACTGAGCAATATGTACAGGCAATTTTGAACTCTGTGGTATATATTAACAATACTGAGATGATCCTATTTCAACATTAAAATCTAATCCAGATTATACGCATAACGCAGATACTCGTACTGATCGTATACCACAATTAAATTCAGATAAATTTTCGAAACAAACTTTGACAAGTATTGTATTTGTTACGTGAATTTACTAACAAGTTTTGCATAGTTTGTATTTGAAACCACAACTTGAAACCTGGAGTGCCATTGGAATACAAAGAAAACCCTTAAACTGTTCTGATAGTTAATTTAATTACTAAATACTTATTCAAGTATTCGGTAAGTACTTGAAAACTGAAAGGTATATATAGGCCTTTCAGTTTTCAAGTTTCATCCGGTCAGTCTTAGAGCAACAATTAGTGCAATAATTAACTTTTATATGTTAAATTTCATTATACGTAGCGTTCATAGACGTGCAAAACTTAGGTACATGTCTTCGTAAAGCCGATATGCTAGCGACAGCCACGACCGCACTTTGGATAAGCAAATGTCGAAGATGTAGGGCAGACAGCAGCCAGGCTCATCACAATTTCGCCGAAACGATAGATCGGACAAAGCGTTAACACCTGAAACGTTCATCAAGCGCAGAATATAAATCATAGTACTTGTGTACATAAATAAGGTAAAGTGCTAATAAAACCGATATTTGGCAGCTAGAAAATTCAGATCTCTTATGCTCCTCGTAATCACAAATATCGACCCCTCTCTGTCACACTTGCTAATGAAGCGACAGAGAGCGAGAAAGACGAACGAACTTCGTTTCCGTTTCGCGGTAGCGCTACTGAACCAGCAAGAGAAACATCCAGAGCCTGCCCAGGGCCTTCTTCCAATGTATTTTTAATCAGAAATCACATCATTTCATATTTATTATTATTGTGTCAAACTTACAGGGCTCTCCGAAATGCTTGCGCTTTCATCATCATATCAGCCGAAAGACGTCCAGTGCTGGACATAGGCCTCCCCCAAAGAGTTCCAAAGTGACCGGTCTAGCGCCACCTGCGGCCACCCCTATATACGTGCGCGCATATAACCGCTCATTTGCTTCTGGCGACCAGAGCTACAACTTCGGTCACCCCCAAATCGATTCTGGCAACTTTATTTAAAGTAACTAAGCAATTTAGACTACAATCTGAAATCAAATGAGCGTATAAGTAGTCAATCTCATCGCTTGTCCTTTTAATACATTTTATAACCTCCCTTTTTATACTGGCTAGTGACAAGTTAACACTACATTTCCAAATGAATGACTCATGGCTGTAAACTTCGGAACCCGTAAATGATAACGTGAATAATAAAATAATTGCCGGTATCAAAGCGAAATCAAACAAAACCGAACAACATTTTATTACTCCAGAAGCCGAGTAACAAGTTTCGAAAGACAATTACAGAAACCGTCAGTCAACCAAAGTTTATTCTTATTTTTACCACGGTTGTAAATTTGTCCACCAATTCACACTTCTATGGTCACTAAGTGTCAAATGGCTCGTTTTACACATCAACACCTGTTTGTCGAACGATTTAGTGGAGTGTGAATGGAGTTGTGAGTTGTGACACTTACACGCTGGTCGGTCTACTGTTACAAATCTTGTACCGTTAATTAATAGGCAAGACTGCCTCAGGTATTTTTGTGGGTTATTCTATGGTCATATTAAAAGTACCTTTAAGCTGTGAGGCTGAAGGAGATCATTCATCGTAACAAGCAGCACTGGTAAAAATATATGAATTTGCTCTGTCAATGTTTTTTGACAGGATTAATATTATTTATACTAACAGTGGCTCTGTAGGTAATATCAGTTCCATGTGCCTTGCCTACTCCTTTTGGCAATAAAGGCGTGAATCTACGTATGTATTGGGTATGTGTGTAATATTATATCGCTTTAAACTCTCACGCTTTGTACACATATTTAAATTATTGTTTTACACGGTTTATAAATAAATATCGCAATAGACCCGTGTAAAACAATTATTTCAATATTATTAATATTGTGATAGCGATTGTACCTATTTGTAAAAGAGGCAATATGTCAGTATAAAAATGTGCGTTGTACAATTTACAATATACCTAAGTATAACTCTCTTCAAATACTGAAAAGCAGCTTAAATCAAATATCAAAATCTGCCATGGATAACCATCAAATTGCTAAATTGCCTTCCCTTCCATATTCATCACATCCTAACTCTAGTGATAGCCGTCACTCATTTTATATCTCCTTAAAGTCGCAGGTTGTAAAAGTCTCTCGAGCACTTGCATTGAGTGTGGCCACATTTTGGCTCACACTGAGCGGGCCGTGAGGCTAAATTTGTACCATTCCGAAATACGCTTACTCCGGCACATTATCCCATTTTATGACCTATAAAAGTCAGACGGAACATACAACATTTGCGGCGCTGCTGCCCTTATTTTCAGAACCTAATACACAATTCTCTTTATTGGTTCCCTATCCTTATATTTTATAGCACGCCATGCATAGATTTTTTCTGGTCGATTTGTGTATTTTACTTTTACCGCTTTCCGATAAAACTGGTGTTTATTGTAGGACTTTTATTAGGGACACGTGACGAGTTTGCTAATATTGCGTTTTTATTATAATTCGTAAAAGGTAAGTGCCGGTAAAATTTCATATTTGCAGGACAATCAACGGTTTACGGTGACCGTTTTTATGAAAAAGCTGTCATTTGAACCTTTCAGTAAAGTGTGACTAAATATTTGATTTACAAATCACGTTATGGATATTTTTTTATACATAGTTCCAACCATTCATTTTTCACAGTTTCAGTGGGTTGGTATGGTCTGAGCGTCCGTGCGTTGTGAGACTCTTATTAATTGCAGTTTAACAACTATAACCCATAAGATTCAATGGTGACATCACTTAGTGATGATGCTGTTGATGTAAATGATGTGTTCTAGATGGCGATACACTTACAAAATAGTTCTCATAACTTTCAATTCTGCCTGATGACTATCAAAACCAAAGATTATGTAAATTCGGGAATATGACTAGCAAGATAACTTAACTAGAGTTGTAAGTGTAATGCCAATACACTTACAACTCTAATTAAGCCTACGGGTAACTGACCAGACCCCGTATCATGTTCGGCCTTATCACACGATAAGTGACAGGATAGAGCGTCCGTCACTGGCTGACACCGTTCGATAGAACGAGACGAAGCTCCTATCTTGTCACTTATCGCGTGATAAGGCCGACCATGATACCGGGTCAGCTATTGCTCAAGACTGCGTATAATGGAAAAAGAGGGAGAAGGCATTTGTCCAGCAGTGAGATAGTACTGGGCTCGATTTAATAATGTAACTCGATACCCCGAACCGTCCTTCATAAAATACAAAGATCTTTTATGAACACAGTCCAGTTTTCCCTTAAAACTAACTCGTCCATTTATATCACTTATGAAGCGTCTTGGAGCTAATTTACGCAAGCTTGATTAAGTTTCGTTCTAGAACTCGCTAGGTATCCCTATAACTCATCTCCATGCTCCATTTATGGAGCATATTTCTCTGGAGGGACGACCGGATTTCAGCGTAACACGAAACAAGATTATTCACCTGCAATAAATCACTTAACTATAAGGGGAAAGTGACAGCAGGCTATGTATGCAAGCATTTTATTGTACACAAGTTAAAACAATGTACATGTCACACAAAATTAAAGTACAAAGGCGAATATATCCCTATCAAGGTACTCTTCCAGCTAACCTTTGAGCAATTGAGTGGAATGCGAGAAAATGCATGATTACGTACACACATGCATTCACGCCTGTGTTCAAAAGGTACTTTTGTTTGCTGGGCACAAGAAATTTAATTATCAGTGCCACATAACACCCATAATATGCGCAACGCGTCGCCGTCTTAGCGTGAGTGCTACTCATAAGTTTTGTATATTGTTATATGTTAGTCTAGAAACTATTTGTCAATATAGGCCTCGTTGCCTGAGACAAATAAATAACTAGGTTTAACAAAAAATGTGATTTTGCTGAGATGGTTGCAAACCTATCGCCTACAACACACTCATACCTTATCCCTGTCGAATTTTAGTTTGTTTCATATTCAAACGAAATGTTGGAATATTTTGTCATCCTCCAAGCGTATTTCAATATTCGGTGTAAGCCTAAAGCGACTGCTATCTGACTGCATTATGACTAGTGTAGTATTAGTAGACAGTTTTTTTACAACAGTTTTTGTACAGTTTACAAAAACAGCATAAGTGACGAAGTTATTTTCCAAATTTTTGACCAGGTAATCGATTATTAATGGAACCCAAGATGCAAGTGTAACTCTATGGCCATACGCCTGCACAGTTAATGAAAGGTATTGTTTAAAGACATCATATTTTAGGAGAATTAAGTTTTTCGCTTCCTGTTAAATCGACACCAATGCTGTTACGTTGTTTTTGTAAAAATACCCTCAATTGTTTTCAGTCGATCCAAGGTGGGCACCCTCTGGGCAACTCGTTATAAATTAATTATACCTACTGTGTCGCTCTCCGCTGTATTTCTTAGTAGATCTGCCATCTGTTCATGTCTATGCGCACTTTGTAATTTAATTATCACTTTTTACAACAAAATTCCTTTGAAGTAACAAAAATTCTGTTAGCTTCGGTCTTCATTCATTAAATTAAATCCAAAGCTTGACGTTTAATCATTTCGCAGTCGAGTTGGCACGAATTAGAAAATTTAATCAGATTACTTGTAGATAAAAACAAGTAACATTGAAAGAGGTTTATTATTGTTTTACGAGTTAAATTCAAATAAAAGTTGAAATCCTACTGCTTTTAAAACTGCAGGGAAAAATGTAAAAATAATGCTCTCGAACGGCGTATGCCTGAATATCGTTAGTTCGAATCCGGCTCGAAGTTATGTACATATATGTATATAGATTTTCTCTTCATTACAAATGTCTAAGTTACAAAATTAAAAAGCTTAGGTATCACTCCGACAAACACGACGAGCCAAGAATGACAACTCACCTCATGTTAGGCCGTTTAAGCCGTAAGCGTAAGCGTTATATAGATATATAGATCACGCAAATGCATTTACTTCGCGTGTTCGAACTCGAACTCGGTCTCCGATTTGGCCGTCCGACTGACATTCCGCGCGCGTCTGTTGTCGTTGCCGGTTGTCCGTTAATATTAAGAAAATGCCTTATTGCAGAATCGATTTTGCGCGGACAACGGGGAATTCACATCACTAATTCGCCCTTGTGACGTCATAGTAGGTAGAAAAAAGTGTCACGGTCGGTTTTCATACAGATTGAGGTGTTATATATATCTGTGGTTTAGGTTAATGTTCTAAAGACCATCCTAAATAAGGTACTGGTGATAACGTCTTCTTTTCGTATACCTATCAATATAAATTCTATTAAAAAAAAACGTGTGACCTTCACCGAATGCTTTCTTCCACCGAATTTTCATTTCATCGTTTTTTTTTCTCAGAAAACGTTTCTATTTTAGATACTTACAGCTAAAATGACACTGTTACGTTAGATTTGTTTTGTTTTATAACAAGCCTAAAAAGATTTATGTTTCTAAAAAAAAAGTTTTCGATGAATTGAAAATCCAGCTATTGATATATTTTACTCAACTACCTTAACTAGTTTGGTTTCCCTTGTTTTACAAACAAACGTTTCATTGAATGTAAGTTTCGCAGAATTTTCATCTGAACCAGATTCTTTGTAAAGCTGTCTGAAAAACTATAAGTTTTAAGAGATTTTATAAAAGAACTTTGTGAAAGAAACTTTTCGTAGAATCCCAAGGTTTTAAATACACTTAATGAACGTTTCAAGTTTCTTACAAGCTGGCGCGTTTTAGTAAAATGATATCTTCTTTAAAAGTGGTCCATTATTTCATCACAGTTGTTAAACTGTGATAGCGAAGAGTTTTGTGAAATAAAAACACAAAAACAAAAAATATGCCGTACACTAATGATAATGATTGCACAAAAAAAAATACTTCTGCAATAGGTACTATTCAGAACACATAAAAAAAAATGTGCTATAATATCGTGCAATGCAATTAGATACAAACATTAACATCTTGATTTGTTACTATTTACCTATAGGAGAGAAAATTATTTATGATAAACAAACCTAGAATAGATAATGATGACCATTTAATATGAAATACGAAACCGGACCTAATAACCTGCCTATTGAACTGCCGATTTATTAGAGGGTTTGCGCCGCAAAAAAATAATACGTTCATTAATCTGCCTAACTAAGTCATCCCAACCCTTTGGCGTGGGAACGCAAAAACTTGCTTTCTGCACACGAGATTCATTCAAGAGTTTCCTGCACGCGATGAACCCGCAAAAGCGCACTACCTGCTACCATTATTTATTTTAAAAGCCTTATGAGCCTATGAAGTTTAATCAAACTTCTGCACTTTTAAAATGACTGGGCCATGTGGACATTAATCGTACCTCCGCTTAGCACTGAATTTAAAAAGGATGGTATAGAGAAGTATTTTGTTGATGCATCAGGTTTTTGAAAATGGTCGTATAATAAACATGTGGACGACAGTCTTTTGTTGTGCCTAAACTCCTTTAATCGGGCTTCCTGCGTGATTTATGTTTTGCAAATAAGTTTTTTTTGGTTTCTTTATTGTAACTTGATGTTTTATTAGAACTAACTCGAAACTGAAGCTACGTTTACCTCTGTTTATCTATCTGCTTCGAGAATGGTAGTTTGCCCTATTAGCTTTGATTCAGCTGGCTAGGCCAAACTTGCTCTTAAATACTCTATTGCATGAATGACAGTAGAGTTGGTCATTTGTGTTATACTTGTAGGTACACGGTTTTAGGCCTCCCTTTCCGTAATAGGCCTTGTACTTCTGAGGTTATTAGGCAGTTGTTGTTATCTAGTACAATAGTATTGTTTACTTTATATTAAATGTTTACATCTGCATATATATATATATATATATATATATACTAGCTGATGCCCGCGGCTTCGCCCGCGTGGTTATAGGAAAATGTAACATATTCAATTTTCCCGTGGAAATTAGATATTTTCCCGCTGGAAAAAGTAGCCTATGTCACTCTCTAGCTTCTAAACTACCTCCATACAAAAAATCACATCAATACGACGCTCCGTTGCGACGTGAAAGAAGGACAAATATACAAACACACACACTTTCGCATTTATAATATTAGTAAGGCTATATTTGAACACAAGGTGTGTGTTGTGTCGGAGAAAGTAATGGGAAGAGAACAAGAATGAATGAAATGAAATGAATGAAAATAATCTAAACCAGAACAAGTCCATATTTAGCAAATACATCATCAGAATAATTAAATTAAATTAAATTAAACTAAATACAAATGATACGAAATAAATTAAATTGTAATTAATAATTATTAAAACATGAAAACAATAAAACATATAGGCTGGGCTTGTTGAACGCCCAACAACAAGAAAAAGAAGACACCTTTGTAGGAGAGTTTCAGATTTTCGACACAATTTCTCGATTGTACGTTCATAAAATAACCCTCCTCTCCTTCGGCAGTCGGGTAAAAATAGGTGAACTATCACTGCAACAGCAGGGGTTTCAAAGTATAAGACAATCACCTACAATTTATGATTGTTGTAAGTAATTTCGGCCATGTAATAGTTATTAGCCACATTGAGATTTCTCGGCTAAAAGTTGGTAAGGGTAGCCTCCAGGGACGTAATAAAGCTAATTTTAGAGCATCTACTACTCTGAAATGCAGTAACTTTATAGAATTTTCAGGGTTGATACGCCTCTTATCCACTAACTAGTTGAAATTATAGGCAACACTGAAAGTAGTTTATTATACGGGGTTGGGTTTGCATAATTTATAAGTGTGTAGGTACACGGATATACGCATTGAGATAATATGTGTTAGTATCACTAGTATTAAGCTAGTTGCAGATTTATACTTGGTAGTATGATAGTCATGTAATTAGTGACTCTTGAATCTATAGTTGGAAATGACAACCGACGATAGGAAAGGACGAGCAAAATCCTTTAGTGGTTTAGTAGGAGAGCCTATTTTTCTATCGTTGTTCATTGAAATTTTTCATCAGAATTTGGTAGGTTGTAAAAACTCGTGATTAAGCAATGCAAATGCAATATCCTAATATGTCCCTTAAACTTTGTACTAAAAATCTCATACGGTTTGTCATTTAAAAATAAATTGTTGGACACTGTAGGAAATTGTGCGGACATTTACGTCCCAATAGCCAGCCAAATTAGTGAGCCACCCTTTCGTGGAAACATAATCATCGAGTTCTTTATAATAGGGATCAACTCGCAGCCTGATTAAAGGGACTTTCCTAATGGCTCCCGCAACTATATAGACACGAAACGCCGACAGGATACATGACAAGCCTTAGACAATGCCCCGTTGATTGGTTTAGTTACACAGAGAGACTTCCGATCCCTGTCCGGACGACACCGAACGTGACCGTACTATGAGATTAATTTCGATACTTTTTATAGCTTCTTAACTCCACAACAGCTAAAGAATCTTTATAGCCTAAACGCTCATAAGACCTTTGGTTTACAGCTTTGTAGCAAATACGTCTATCGAATGTCTCAAAAGTTTGTTAGTGTTTGTATGTATTTCTATGTATAAAAGCCTTTTTGGATAACGGACGATTATTTCCCGTAGTTCTGCAGTCGTTAATTTTGTTTTTTAGCTTGACGCCAATATTCTGATTATTTCTGAAATGCGAAGTGATCTATCTTATAGCAAAAACCACTTCGGAAACATTCTCAATTAACCTGACGCCGGGTTTAATTTGGTAGTTATAGTTAACTAGCTTCTGCCCGCGACTCCGTCTGCGTGGAACTCGTTTATATCGCAGCTCCATACAAATTTTCACCCCCCCATTTCGCCCCATAGAGCATGATTTCCGGGATAAAAACTATCCTATGTCCTTCCCCGGGACTCAAACTATCTCCATACCAAAATCATCGCAATCGGTTCAGCGGTTTAAGCGTGAAGAGGTAACAGACAGACAGACAGACAGACACACTTTCGCATTTATAATATTAGTATGGATTATTATTTTGTGGCGTCTAATACATACTGAGAAAAAAAGTTTATACAAACTATAGTTTATTTATGAACTACTAAGCTAAGCAGCCTTCATCAATCATATTTTAACACAAACAAAATAATCCCCAATTTCACTCAGACGTTATCGGCCCCAAATCTTTCGTTGTATTAAGAAATGGCATTAAAAGTCATTATAAAGCACGTACAATAATTCTCTATCACCGATTTTATCTGACCACGCCGTGAGAGATCTTCCGAGGAATAGATTTGGAACTACATACTTTAAAAGGGAGTAAGTCTCCATAAACTCCAGGGTCATTCTGTCTTTTTTAGGAACCGCGGAAATTTTAATTGGTACACACTTAACCGAGTGTTACGACTTAATCGTTGTGGAATTGGCGTTTAATGAGCGTAAAGATTGTAAACGTTTTAACATAGGCATCAAATATTGGGATTGGAGGAATTGGGTCACAAAAAGTTGAAGTTGAATTGGATATTTTCGTTTATTAATAAAATACCTGGTCTGCCCTTAACAAAGTAAAGCTCATGAGAGGTTTTGTGTCTCATTTGAAAGGTCTAATTTATTTGTTAAACTCCCTGTAGACTTTTATTTAAATTCTTATTTGTATGTGAACATAGGTAGACTAGAGAGGGAACATTATGATTTACTAATTAACTCCAGAACTAACAGAATCTGTACGGCTGCGTGTTAAAATTAATCCATCTGTTACCAACAGCCATGGTTCATCCGTGTCACGATACGATTATGAGCAGTAAATATCTATACGTATATTTCAGAAGAAAAACGTAATCAACTACAGACTTTTTCCCCAATGCAATATTCAGTAATGGACGATAATGGTTTTAGTCAGAGAAATAAATAAAAACCCGTTAACAAATGTTGTACAAGAATGTTAAAGGTAATAACTATTAAATCGTCCGCCCGTTTAAGCTATGACAGTATTCAAAACAAACTAAAAAACTCGTAAAGAAGGGACCGCCGAAGACTAAGCATAAATCTAAATGTTCTTAATGAATGACGTTGGATATTTGATACGAGCGATGCCGTCATTTATTTGAAATCTAATCGAATAATTGATTATAAGAGTGAAACAATAAAGTGATTAGTTGAACAAAAAGTAAGACAATGAGTTATTATTCATTGGATAGGTTACTATTGTTAGGTTAGATAGGACGATCTGACAGTGCGGGTCGTCGACCGCATTGGTTCTATCATTTGTTTATGCGATCGTAGCTATATCAATCATCTAACGATGAAAGATAGTTAAGCAGATATCTTACGGTTGCTTCCTGAGTTTCAAGTCCAATTTGTCATTCGCTAGGTTGATGATCTTGTTGGTTACCGTCGTCGTTAAGGAGAACAAAGCACTGAATTTAAACTGCCATGCTCAGCGAGAAAGCCGTAACACCACAATGAAAAGCATCAATAGCATACATCGGTATAGATATCTTCTAAAATAAGAATGGCCACGGTACCATTTGCATAATCGTATTTCTATAGGCTAAAACGATCGGAAACCGATCGGATCGGATTGGGACTCGGAAACGATAACGCAGGTTAAGTAAAGATGGCAGCGGTCAGTCTTTGGATGGATAAAAGTCGAGTTGCCCACTCACTTGACAAAGGGGGCACAACTTTCAATCACGTCCGCAGGTCGTTGGTCCTACCACAACCCTGCACGTGTCCCCTGGGTGGTACTAAAGAGTGACAAACTTTAAAGACCAAAATAATGTATACCATACGATTAAATAAATATGTACGCTAAAAACTAAAATTAAAATTGGTAGGGAACGTGGTGTCAATTAATCATCCAAGGACCCAAGGCCCCATTAAGGCTGTTTACCATTTCTTTTCACGGTAATTTCAAACGCAATTTCCTTTATTTTTTTAATGTAAGCATCAAAGTTGTAGTGGTAAAATGGAGGTGTTGCCATGTATTGCAAATATACTAAATATTGCCATGATTGTCAAGTAGTTGTACTATAGATAAAAATAAGAAGTAACTAAGAACATCGCATCCTTACGTTATTTAATTCAGTTTTTATTGCTAGTCTGTAAGGTATATGTAAATATTAACCACAAGAATAAAATAAATAGAACTAGGTACTTACAGCAGCGCCGGATCTTTATTACTGATTGAGATTTCCTCGTAATGTAACTGCTACTATTAAGTTCAGAGCAAAATGAAGATCTTAAAAAGTTATGGAAACTAATTGTAGTATGCATTTAAATGCAATTTAGTTTAATGGTTTTTCGCTAGTCGCTGTTAACTGAAGCTATAACTCTATAACTAACTGGACTAACTTAATTATAGTGGTAGTTAACAAATTGTCGTAAATGTGGACACGTTGGACAAAAGCACCATATACATACAATTAAAGATGGCCGACGGAAAGTTGGTTCCTATCAAAAACTTAAAGCTGACTTAACGTAGCTAACTAGTAAGTGACGAAAATGGGTGCCCTTCGCTTGGTCTACAAATTTATGTTCTAAAATTGTTTGGCCGAAAATGTTTAGTATAATATTTAATGGTATACTTATTCTTTAACATAACCTTTTTTTTGCATACATTTTTTTTGGCCTAAAATATGTTTGACCTAAAATTGTTTAGTATATATTTTTTATCACTAAAAGGCTAAAAGTATGCAAAAGCAAGGGCTTTTTAAGTTAGGGCAGCCAAAAAAGGAGGCTCGGGGGGCGAAATTCCCGCAGTAAAAATCCAAATAATGGTAACAACTATATTATTTAGTACGTTAGGTTAGGGTTAGCTTGTGCCCCTTAGAGCGGAAATAGGCACCCCGCGAAGCAGGGTGACGTCGACACGCTGGCGGTTAGGTTAGAATTGCGACCTCTACAGAAAATGCAAAAGTAGGTTAGGTTAGGTTAGAACTGCGACAATAACAGCGTGCGAGCCGAGCGAGCGAAGCAAGCGTGCCGCGGCAGCGGCCGGCGAAGCGCCAGAACCGAACTGCTACCTGGTAAGTAGGTTATCAATTTTATGCCTAAAATACATTCGACCAAATAATGTTATTCCATACAAATGTTACACTAAACAATTTTCCGGCCAAAAAAATATATGCAAAACAATATCGGCCAAACGATTTTCGACATAAAAAACAATCGACCAATGATAATATTAGAACAAAAAATATGTGCCGATAAAAATATCGAGCAAAAAATTTTGGACCAACAGATGCGGACCCGAAAAAAATGTAGTGCTTATGTCTAGCGTGTCCATATTATGACGTATAACTACAACTTAGAAAAGTTGAAAACCCCCCGACATTTTCATTTCAAAGTCCAATATCTCAAACACGGCTTAACAGATTTTCAAGAACCATGGTTATGAACACTCGGGATAAAATTATCTATGACATAGAAAACAGTTCATTCAAATCGGTCCATCCGTTTGGAAGCTACGATACCAAAGACAGATACACAGATACACAGACAAGTTAAACTTAGAACACCCCCTCTCTTTGCGTCGGGGGTTAAAAACTGCCTCACTATTACATTTAGGTCGTATCGAGGAGTGTTCTAATTCTTGGTATGGTTGATATAATTTGGCCGACTTTTTTAAAACTGGTATTGGAATTAGCATCTTCTACCATGGACAATAGAGTTGCTTTTTGAATGGACTGCTTTGATGCAATTCGGCAAACTCAAATAATCTTAATCACTTATGCTTACGGATATGACAAGGAGTGTTATTCATTCGATGGCAAAACGCAAAACTGCTGTAACCACCACTTGGTCAAAAATTTATTTTTTGCATATTCGGAATCAGCGAATTTTTCTGCGTCGAATGGTCCGGGTCCCATGGCTCTACGACGCTTAGAAAAAACTGGACTACGTCGCAAAACGAATGTATTTTCTTGACGATGCCTACTTGTAATTGTTGTAAACACCACAAATGTAGATTTCGGTTCTTTGTAATTGTTGTAAAGACAATTTCGGTTTTAAATCATTCAAAGAATTCGGTGATTACAGCATTTGAGAAATTCAGTTCCGTGGCGGTTACAGCATTTATGCATATTGCAAAAAAATTACCCCAGACACTTACTACATATATGCTCAATAGTCCAGGCAATTAACTGACAACTTGTATGGAAAAAATGACAATTTTGGAAATAATTTATAATAGCTTATTTTTTATGTATAACGGATATATTATCAATTAAATAGTTACCCAGCGATAAAATCCGACAAAATTTCAGACATCGAAAAAATGATAAGTTAACTGGCTTCTAAAAAATCAGTAAAAATATTAATAAATGTTTTTGTCTTGATTTTGGTTCATTTACATTTGCTCTATAATATTCAAGATAAATCGTACAAAAAAAGATAATGCATGCTTCATTTAAATCTACATAATTACTTCCGGGTGGAAAGTTTGTCGGATTCTTGACTAAATCATCTTAGAATAACATTTTCAAATGAAATCAACAAAAAACGCTATTATAAATTAATGTTTTTCAAAACCGTATTTTGCCTGGAGTACAAATATTATTATCTATGATCAACGTTTACTACATTTCATTACAAATTGGTATAACAAACATACCACAGTTACGCCATTTGTAAAACGTCGTGAAGTATGCACAAGTTCACGTTACCGCCATTGAAATATGCGCAGGTGGCGATGTTGCCTGCCGGCGGGTTACTACACACGAAACAGTCGGCGGCGGTCGCGGGAGCGTCAGGTTGTGCGTAGTGCGGGTTTTGTGTGTCGAGGTGTGAAATATTACGTTTGTTGCTGAGGTATTATTACAAAGGTAAAACACGTGTAATAATTGTTGCATTGGTATTTTGATAGGAGACCATTAAAAATATTATTAATATAAAATTAATAAAATTTTGCATTTTTAGTAAGTACCTTCTTATTTATTCGACGTAATGTGGAATGTGGATAGTATTCTAACTAATTTGAGAATACAGCTTCTCTTGAAAACATTTAAAACCATCGCTATTTATATAGATAATTACTATTAATTATGGATAGGAAGAGGTCTATACCTACTCGTGCTTTTTAAAAAACCTTAAAATCATAAGCGCGTTGCCGACTCCCGATCCGATTACCTCAGAGTTTTTAGATTATGCTTGCGTCCTGATGGAATAAAATATTGTATGGCATTATTATAGAAGGTGACGACCCCTATGAGAATCTGTTCATTGGGCTACACGAGAAAACCGTTGTTTATTCTGCTGCAGAACGTACCTTCTTATTTCACTGCCTCTCGGACACGAAACTATACGATACCAGTGCCGAAAATAAGAAATTCGAATTACCTATTCGCACGTGTATCGTACAACGTTTTACTGTACATATGGCTCTTTAAAGTTTCGACATATGCACGAAAAGTGCTCTTTTCCGCACTAGTGCGGGAAAGTAGCACCATATGTACTGTAAAATAATAAATAAATCAGCCTATATACGTCCCACTGCTGGGCACAGGCCTCCTCTCATGGATGAGAGGGAACGGGCAGTAGTCCCCACGCTGGCCCAGTGCGGGTTGGGGACTTCACATACTCCTTTGAATTTCTTCGTGGATGTATGCAGGTTTCCTCACGATGTTTTTTCTTCACCGAAAAGCTAACGGTAAATATCAAATGATATTGAAAGAAAGAAGGAGAAAGAAAAACATTTATTCGTGACATATAACAGATGAGGTATGATGAAAATTAGTAAATAAAGTAAAACTAAATCTAAAAACATATTCTGTTAGTGTCACGAAAAGGTCCCGCCTCAGCATAATGCCGACTCAAGAGCCGGCGCTGATCTTCCGGCGATATTGCGTATATAAGTTCTGAAAAACTCATTGTTACGAGCCCGGATTCGAACCCACGACCGCCGTTTGACAGCGTTTGTGACTACGCGTCATTGCTTTAAGGCGGTGCATTGGAAATTATCGCTTGCTTTGAAACGCCGTTCTGACTAGATTAAGAAACAATAACGTCTGATTTTCAGATATATGATTCTTGACTATATGATTGTTAATCTGATTTTATCGATACACGATTGCTTAAAATTTCATCGATAGAAAAAAAATCCAAAGTTGGGTCTGTATTTTGCTTTTTGTACTCAGCCAACTCAAACGATAGATTATTTTACGACACAATCAAGTTAATACTATAGTATTTTATCTCATCTAAATTCTCACCTTATGAAATTTAAATAAAACTTCACTAAGTTAGGTATTTATCGAAATTTGTCCAAAAAAGCCATTCCCGAAGAGTGTTACATGTCTTTTCCTCGTGCGCGGAAGGCATCAGCGTGTCTCTGTCTATGGGGCACATCAAGGCACCCCCTTAACTAAAACTGTGTTTGTAAAATTCGCACTTCTATCATAAGCCAAACAAAGGACGATTCTCCATACAAGTGTCAAAGGGACATACGACTTTTTAGTGTAGTAAAGTAATAGCACTCGGCAGCTGCTACACGTGTATGTGGGCGTGATAAGCGTGTACTTATGCGTATAAAGACGTGTCCTCATTTGAGCATTTTGAACATGTCCAGACGAGCTATGACAATAATGCGTATAATTATTTACGTGAGTGATTTGAGGTGGAAAATGTTTCGCATGTATACGAAAATGTAATTTGTTTAAAATAAACAACTCAACATTAGAAAGGTAAGGCTAAGAGGGGTATATTGTGATTGTGATCTTAAACATAATGTCATCTCACTCATATTTGGAGCTCAATTTACAAAAGACCGCAGCCGTAATATTAACTTTACTCCTTGTTGTGTTCCTAGTAGGTCGCCAGAGCTCCCGAAGATGAACTTTAAGATGCACGCGAGAGACCTGCATTTGTTTCGTGATGTCAACCAGCGAATGAAAAAACTATAGAAGTCCAAGTAGCGCTGCAAAATGGCCCCACGGAATGGGTGTCATTGCTATCATGCGGGGTTGCGGGCGGGATGTCAAAAAGATGCCAGGCAGCCGTTTCGTTTGAACTTGCGCAAAACGGGTTTTAGGCACTTGATGGTTTTAAGCCTAGATAGTTTAGTGCATTAACGCAAAAATTGTAACGCATGCCGTGGTTGCCTATTATTAGGGTCACAATTAGACATACATAAGTACTTGATGTTTTCACATAAAATGTAACATTGTGAACTCCGTTGGCAATCCTTAAATAAATCCATACTACTTAATATTATTAATGCGAAGTGTATGTGTGTGTTTGTTTGTTTGTCCGTATTTCACGGCAAAACGGAGCGACGAATTGACGTGATTTTTTAAGTGGAGATAGTTGAAGGGATGGAGAGTAACATAGGATGGTTTCTATTCTCGTAATCATCCCCTAAGGGGGTGAAATGGGGGGGTTAAAGTTTGTATGGAGCTGCGATATAAACGAGTTCCACGCGGACGGAGTCGCGGGCAGAAGCTAGTAAATAAATAAATGGGTAGAAATTTGTAAGGAACTCGCATTCTATGGTTTGTTCGTTCGCGGGTGTCAACCCAATTAATTCTCCAATCGATAAAACTTGTGATTCGTCTCGAGTAGTGTCCACCTTAGGCAGCCGTGTCTGCCTATCCTAAGGCGGGCAGTCGGGCACCATGCTAGAATGTCGCTACTGCTAAATGCGGAAGCGGAAGAAAATAAACTCAGTTTAGAATTCATTAAGCTATGAAAAATAAGGGCCAAAAATGGTAAAAATATGAAAAATTGGCAAATAGAACATCATATCTGTTTCACAAGATACACATCTACATTTGCATCATATGCTTGTCTGCTTCGCTCACAATGGGACATACCTTTACCAAAATATCCTTAGCAAAGCAAACGGAAAAATATATCAGTATTTAGTCCCACACTTAATAAGTTGTTCGACACTAAGCGGCTTACAGTTCGCTTAGCTCGAGCCATAAATTGTGGAATCTTTATAATTTTTACACGGCCGCGTCCTTATTTCCTAATCAAAAAGGCCTATTTCTCTCTAAATCTCACGTCGCTTAAACCCTTTTCAAAACTTAAAGTCATAAATTGAATATCGTTAAACATACGAAGGTTATTCCGAAAGATAAAGTCGTTAAAGATGCCTCTTAGGGAGTTCAAATAAGTATTTAGAGGATAGTTATGTCGAGTAGTTTAATAGCACTCCACTAATCCTTTCGGACGGAGTAGTTGTTTTTACACTTGGGAATACGTTGATAACATGCAGAAATGCATGAATTAAAAATTGGTTAAGTGTGAGTCGGCCTAGCACACGAAGCCGAACCCCTTCGACCACTACCACAAAAGTAATATAAACAACCACAAGGTGACACGAAGCCGAACCCCTTCGACCACCACCACAAAAGTAATATAAACAACCACAAGGTGACACGAAGCCACAGAACTATATCAAGATAGAAGGAAAGAGTGTATGTACTTCGCGTGGCAAAAGTAAGTCCGATGGACTTCCTTGCTCGCCGCGAACTTCAATCCGCTCCCGACCTCGGAACGCGTGCGACGTCAGGTTATAATCACAAAATGACTCGTTGTTCGATACTGAGCTGTTCAAACACCACCAAAAAAGGTGAAGCTGTTAATCGTGGTATTTCCTATCATAGGTAAGTACTATTTGTCCTAAAAAACCTGTTATTAATTAAAAAAACAATTTATTTATTGCTCTGTAATATTTTCATCAAAATAGATTATGTCCAACTCTAGTTTTCCATCGCGGCTTTAGTTTGACGAGACACACTTGACGTGCGTTCAAAACCAGCGATGTATAAATAGGCTATTCAAATTGTCGAGTCGCTTCATGGTCGATTTATTCATTTTTCTGTCACTAGTGCTGTACCAGTGTGCTGTACACTGTGATTTTCTTACTCGGTTAAATCGATTATAAAAGCAGAGAAATGAAAATTACGTTTTTATATTATTATCTACTCTTGCGTTCCTGACCGATTGACAGACAGCGCACGGCCTAAACCGCTAAAGATATAAGCATGAAATTTGGAACATATATTCTTTACAGTACGTGGACGTGTACTAAGAACGGATTTTTCGAAATTCAACCCTTAAGGGGGTGAAATAGGGGTCGAACCGTTGTATGGAAATCGTTCATTTGGAAAGTTAAAGACTCGAATCTTTGTATGGAAATAAAAAACAAAAAAAAATATTTAGCGTTGTTATAAAAATTCATACACTGAAGGGGTCAAATAAGGGTGCAAAGTTTATACGGGGGAAACTTTATTTTTTGAGCTAGAGACTTGAAACTGCAGAAATATTACATATTAAAATACAAAAATAAGATTTTTGAGTGTTTTAGGAAATACCACCTCTGAGGGGGTTAAACAGGGGTGCAAAGTTATTATGGGAGAAATTTCATTTTTTGAGCTAGAAGCTTGAAACTTTGTAGAAAGATTACTTATTTAAATACAAAATAAAAACCTTAAAGCGTCTTGGAAAAATCCACCCCCACGGGGGTAAAAAAGATGTGAAAAAAATAAAACTTTTTTAAGACTATTTTTCATTTCTCTGTCGGTTCTTATCGATATTTTGAATCGATACAAAATTATTACAACTGCCGCGTGCTAGTCGATGTTGACGAATCGATTTCGCGCGGATTATGTTTCTCGTCATTAAATTACGCTTGTGACGTCAAATTACCTACGCAAAATGTTACACGCTCGGTTCCCATACTAATCGGCGCGCACTTTCCTTCTATCTTGATATAGTTCTGTGCACGAAGCCGAACCCCTTCGACCACTACCACAAAAGTAATATAAACAACCACAAGGTGACAAACAGATAGACACAAAGTTACAAGTTTTGCGCAGGAACCAATAGAACGACATCACATGGTGTTTCTTTTACAAAAATGGTGCGGGATTTCTCTTCAACGTTTATTTTTACCATTGTATAATCGGTTTATTGTGACTAGCGGCCGCCCTGTGTAAAAATTACATTTCTGTAGTATTGCGGTTCAAAAACTTGTGACAGAAAGACGCACACACAGACACAGTAGCCATTTTTTATTTCAGAGGTTTAAGATAATGAAACATCAAAAATATGAATACACTTACACTAATATTACCTAGTAATTATATTCAGGTTAAAGTAATATTCTGAACATTTTCACCTCGGACAACGCCCGTATTTTGCCGTTTTCTGTTCGTGTACGGAAACCTAAGACCCTAAAAAAGGCAGTGAGCAGAATAATTAAAACTACAGCTTGAATGCGGTCTAATAAATATTGGATGAGTACAAAGACACGTATGCATGTTCACACCCTTATTAAGATATCTACTATAGTAAAATACTGGTTTGATAATTATAAGTGAAACAAGAGTGACTTTTATTATTTAGATTTAACCGTGACCTTAGTTTTTCAACACACGTGTATTTTTGACATAAAATAGAACACAACGTTTACCACTGTGGTTATTTGAGGTTTGTTGTTATAATTATACTTTCAAGACATCAAACAGTTTAGCTATAAACGATGGTTGGAAATGAATAAATAAATACGCCTCTAGGAAATAAGTAGCTTATTCAAAGGTATGAGAGTATCCTTAGATAATAAAAAAACACACAACCGAATTGAGAACCTCTTTTATTTTGAATTAATTTAGAAAGTAAGCGCATAGTGACACTGGTGAATATAATACTCATACTCATCATCACTACATACGTTAATTAAAAAAAATACACTATAAACGTAACAACCCAGTTTTCTAAGTATACGCGTTACGAGTTAACTTATGTTCTTTCCCGTTTTTGACCCAAAATTACTCATCCTGTATAGGAAGCGTTAAGGTGCCGAAAGTCCTTTTCCACTGAACTGCCGAAGTATAAATACGAATCCAGGCAGATTTACACAGAATTTGTTGACGCTCCCCTCACGTTTCAGAGATTTCAGGAACTGCTTTAAAAACGCTATTAGGTCGATCGTTAAACTTTGAATGAGTGACATCTTTAAAGGGGCAAAAATATCTTTACAGTTAAATAATCGATACGAAACCATTCCCAACCTTATCTGTTTTTGAAATAAGGTAGCATTTGAGCTGAATGTAGTATGCAGCGGTAAATGTAATTTGGTTTCAGTAAGTTGTTGAGATGACTGTCATAGTGGACTTTTTAGGTCATCACTCGCGTTTGATACATTTTAGGATTCTGATGTTCTGGCTCCATAAGACTTCTCTTTATATGGGGTTTATAGTGACATATGGCTTTCTCGCTTAGCATGATAAGTTTATGACGAAATAGTAACGTGTCTGGGCGCTTGTTTGGAAAGAGGCTGAGTAATTACTTGACATATTGACGCAGTTGGTGTAGATAAAGTGAGAAAAGGTGCAACGCAACAATTTCTGTCAAAATTAAGTCGCTTGGCATGTGTCCGAGAATATTTCACTACTAAGCTATAGGGCTGATCTTAGAATACAGTGTTTGACTACAGTAAGAATAAATTATACCAACAAACAAAACTAACAAACATACTCGAATAATATCAAGCTATGACTTATTTTTGTTTTTTTAATGCATCAAAACAAACCCAAAAAAGACTGTCTGATCAATGATCATTCAAAACTGTGGCGTCACTAGTCTCAATTATCCTACAAACTTCTTAGGTACTAACAGAGCGTTTTTGATGTTTAATAAAAAGATGCTGATTTAACTTTTAACTCTAAACCAGCTGCACGGCTAGCACAAGACCGCAAGAGATAAACTACCAGTCTCTTTCTAAATTGTGTCATTAGAAAGAGACGTTCTTGTGATAGATGGGCAGGAGTTGTAGGCCACAATTGACTACAATGCCTGTCTACCATAATCATCATCATCATTATCACCATCAAATGGGCCAAATGCTAGTTTATTATTAAACGAGTCTTATGCTTAAGGCGGTGCATTGGAAATTATCTCGTGCTTTGAAACGCCGTTCTGACTAGATTAAGAAACAATAAGGTCTGATTTTCAGATATATGATTCTTGACTATTATGATTCATCATCTGATTTTATGGATTCATGATTGCTTAAAATTTCCTCGAAAGAAAAAAAATCCAAATTTGGGTCTGTATTTTCCTTTTTTTACTCAGCCTACTCAAACGATACATTATTTTACGACACAATCAAGTAAATACATTAGTAATTTATCTCATCTAAAATCTCACTTTATGTAATTTTAATAATCCTTCTCTAAGTAAGGTATTTATCGAAATTTGTCCAAAACAGCGATTAAGCATAAGCATCGGGTGACACCGACGTTGTTTCAAAAAATCTGTCCTCGCCACCTTATCTATAGATAGATTTCTTTAGCACCCATATCGCCGAATAATTTTTCAATAAAGCTAACTTTATCATTACTTGTGATATAGCTTAAAATAAAAGGTTTATTTATTGATATGGCGTGTAGGAGATTAAGCTATAAAGTCGGAGTCGTACGCGAGCGCGACCGGGCACCGCGGGATGCGCTGCACTTCATGTGGTGCAAGCATGAGTCGTGAGCGAGTGCCGGCAAATAACTTGCGCAACGCGGGACGAAGTGGGGGGACAGCTCGCACGTACAATTCGCCATGTGAACTGCCCCTCCCCTTCGTCCCGCGTTGCGTAAGTTATTTGCCGGCACCTGTATGTGAGGCTGATCGGTCCTGTGGCATCCACAATTCCACATCCAGCGACTCCCACTTTACCAGGTCATCAGTCCAAATTGTCGGGGGTCTACCCACGCTGCGCCCTTGTTAGGTCACTTTGGCACTCTTTGGGGGAGGCCTAAGCCCAGCAGTGGCTGTCTTTTGGCTGATATGATGATGATGATGATGTGAGGCTGGGTTTTTTTATACAACGACCTTGTCAAACAAGCTTACGTTATGCTTGATGGTAAGCAGACACTGTAGCCTATAAACGCTTCCGATTCCAGAAGAATCACAAGCCCGTTGCCGACCCTTTATTGATTTGAGGATTCATTGTGTTGTTAGCTAGAGACGAACGTGCCTTACTCTCAACACAACACATCTTCGGGAGCTCTGGCGACCTAGCTTACCACCAGAAACACTATATTCCTACAGAGCAACTAGTGGCGTTGTTATCACGACACCATTCATTTAGCTGTCATCCCGGTATGATTAATAACCTTAAATCGAGGTAAAAAAAGAGATTATAGTATGCACTGGTGGCTTACGTAACAGTACTAAAGCAATATGAAAAGCACACATATACATTTACTTGAACTAATCCGTTCGCTTGAAGCACTCGCTCCGCTCTCGCTTATAAATTTCACCTCTCGCCGAGGTGTAAGTATTACCTACACATTTTACAACTATTAGAGACGGCATGCGGGTTTATTACTCGCTCTGACCGGAACACGTCTATGAACGATCACGTTATTTCTTTTAGAACAGACAGCTATTGATTTTTAAAGTGACAGTGGTGAAAAAATATATGAAAAAGTACAGTACTTTTTGGGGTTCCGTTGTCAACAAGGACCCTTATAGTTTCGTCATGTCCGTCTGCGGCTTAGCTCAGTGACCAGAAAGTTGTAATTCGGCATAGGTATATAAAATAATTACGCCCGCAAAATAGTACAATAAAATTATGAAAAATAAGTTTTTTTTTAGTGTAGGTACCTCCCTTATACGTAAAGTGGTGGTTCTTGTTCAAAAATATAATGGGTTATAAAAAAAAACATTTTTCAATTTGGTTATTCGTTTGGCTGCTATTGGGCTTTAGTACATAATAATGTAATGAAATTAAAAGGAAAACTATCACGGCTAGCACTACAAAGGCCAACGTTCGTACAAATCCGGCCGACGCAACCGCACCATTAAGTTGGCGCGCGCGTGTCGATGTAACATGCTGCTTTCCAAAAACTGAAGTTCCTCTTTCCAGTTAAGATCGTCAATGTACACCTACTAGTCAATCAAGAACGCATTGTTCGTAAGTTAGGTAGATCTAAATGTCAATTTTTTATAGAAAAAATACAGTTGGATCTACCTAACGCGCGTTCAAAACGTTACGTGATTACCCCTCTGAAATGGTGAACACGACCACTCAGTCAAGAGTGAAAACGACGAAGAAGAAGATTGAAAGACGAAACCTTGGCTTAATATTTATTTATTTAATAAACAGAACATAGAAACTTAATAATTAACAGGGTCCCACAAAACTGTCCGAACAGTTTGTCTGTAAAAAAAGAAACTTTATAGTACAGTTAGCTAATTTGTACCTACATACTTTTAAGTTGTTTTTGTAGATGTTATTCAGCTATACCTTAGGTGTTATTATATACTTTACAGTACATATGGTCCTACTACCTACTAGTGATTTTATAGGATATTAAATTACGAATATTACAATACGTAAGTCAATTATTAAATTATAAAAAAAGATACATTAGGCGATTAGGTGCCAGGCAATTATTATTATTAGTCTTATTCCTTAACACTATAATAGTTATTTACAGTACATATGGTGCTACTTTCCCGCACTAGTGCGGAAAAGAGCACTTTTCGTGCATATGTCGAAAGTTTAAAGAGCCATATGTACAGTAAAACGTTGTATGATACACGTGGGAATAGGTAATTCGCAAGTCGTGTCGATTTAAAACACTCCCTTCGGTCGTGTTTTAATTTATCACCACTCGTTGCGAATTTCCTATTTTCGGCCCTTGTATCGTAAATAACTATTAATGTCGTTTTAATTTTCTTTTAAAGTCGTTTTCAATACTTTCACGGGTGATAGTTTCTGTTAAACTGTTCAGAGGATAGGGATACGTTTTTTTAGCGTTCTATCACCATAATGGTTTTTAACCTTCGGTACGCACAGTTTATCGGACGCCATCATAGCCCTTAGTAACATATATATTATCGGCTGTTTTTAACAAGCTATTCTCAGAGCTAGGCTCTAGACTGCTATGGTTATTTATAGCAAGCAGATATTTATATCAATCTCTGTATTACCTTTGGCACGACTGATAGAATAAAGTACTAGATTCATCGTTACCGGAAGCGAATCGACCGATGCACTGCCTGAACTTCATTTCTGGAGGTAATCCGTTCAATTCTATCCGATGTGTGCTTTGCTGGCGAGTAAATGAAGCAAATTGGATTTCATCTCCGACTGCAACTTTCGATGTGATTCTTTTCGATAGTTATAGTTACTTATTGTTTATTTATCGTTTGGCTGATTATATTTCGGCACTATTTGAACTTTATTTCAAAATTGTTCCAATTGGAATAAGGACTTGGAAATTGGGTGAGTAGGGGCAAAACTGACATTCAAACCTCGATAACATTTTATTTTTACATATGCAAACTGAATGGTGTATATATAATAAGTGTTCCGGACGTTTGTATTTTAGTTTTTATTTTATTTTGAGTTCCATTTCATAATTTTGACGAATAACAGGAAATCCCACCTCACCCCGTAGTCCCTCGTAATTGGGGTGAGATGGGATTTCATACAAAGGTGATTTTGGAAGATTGTTGGATCGATTTTTTTTAGGATCGATTTTTTTTATTATGAGTATTACTATAGCTCCATTTTAAATTGGAATACATTATTTTTGTAGCAGTAGCCTTAAAATCCCATTTGACCCCCTTTCATCCCTTCTCACCCCATTCATAACCCAACTCTCCCCGCGAACCCTACTCACCTCATTTTACGATACTGAAATAATTTGATATAAAACATCCATATTGTAAATAAATAGTATTATGCCTGCTGATATTATATTGTAAAGAACGTGTCATTTGTTTCAGAAATATATCATACGGTTTATCTCCCAAAATGAATGCATGCTTGTACTACTAGTAATCGTTAAACTCAGAGAATATTTTCTCAATAATATCTTTCTAAACAGTAAAATTCATTTTGCGTAAACCGTTTACAGAAAAAGTCAAATAGCAAAGTATTTGACATTTTTAAATCAAGAACTATCTAGGAACATCCTGTGCCTATTCCGTCAAAACCTAAGATAACTAATTGCGCGAACCGCACCTTAAAAGGCTTCTTACCGCATACTAAACCGTATTTAACGACTTTAAAACTATGAGTATTCGCGAGTTTTTACCATAAAAAAGTTAAAGCAACCTTTTTGAAATACCAGTCCGCTCCGATGTCCGTCCTTTGGGAGACTCTTACTAAAACACGTAAAACAACTAGAGGCTACCATTTAGAAGAACAAGGTTACAACTGTGTAGAGAACGCCAGCTCGGCTAGAACCTTTGTATTTTAGATAGCCATGAAGGCGTAATGGAAAACTTTATTTCTGGAAGTATCGTTGTAGGGTTCCTTTAGGTACATTAAGCAAACTAAGAATAGACTTGGCCGCTCTAGATAAATGACTTGGGATTAATATTTGAAGTAGGTTAGTGCGCGTTAGTTTTGTTTGCGTCGTTTAGACATGTTTTGTTCTTAGAATATTTTTGTAAGGAAAACCTTTTTCGTAGGATACACTGTAGGATTGTATTAATCTATTTGGGCAAGAGTGGGTAGAAGTGTGGGTGTTCAAGAAAGGTCTTGAATAACTTTAAACCGAGCTCTTGAGAAACTTTTCGTTCCTCGAGAGAAGCATAACGCTGGCAGGTAAGTTCTTTATTTTTCCTCGGTGACTTTCTTTAATGAAATGATAACAGCTGGAACAAAAATGGGACGCACTTTGTTAGCGGGACAAGTTTTTGTTATTTTGAATTTCGAATCAGTTTTCACTCTAGCGGGTAAAAATAACTTTCTTCGCTCACCTTTGTATTTATACCTGTATAATATGTTCTGTCTGTGCTTACCCTTGTTAAGTGTATAGATAAATAAATAAATAAATATTAGGGGACAATCTTACACTAATCGACCTAGTCCCATAGTAAGCTCAATAAGGCTTGTGTTATGGGTACTAGACGACGATATATTTAATAGATAGAAATACTATGGTATAACATATGGAATATTATGGTATGGTTATATATACATACATACGGCCTACCTGGTGGTAAACAGGAACCGTATCTATTGCAGGTAACCATTAAGGAATCACAACCCCGTTGCTGACCATTTATTTACTTTATGAGTTGTGTCGACAGCTAGAGTAAAGTGTAGGATAGGTTTCTTACCCTCTACGGTCTCCCCCGCCTTTCTTAGAAGGCGACTAAAGGGGGTCATCGGTGTCGCAGTGTTCCGGTAGGGGCCAGGGCACTCGGTTAAGAACCCTAGAGAAGGCGACAACATCTCTTTGCCCTAGGACGAGCCAAATGTGGCGAGGCGGGAGGGCTCCAGTGCGTTCAGTATGAGATCCTGGGGTCCCCTGCATGAGAGCGCAGATGCAGGGCACCGTTGAGTTTTAAGTGGATAGAAATACCACATAACCCAGTCATCCCCCGGTCATTGGGTACCTGCTGGCTCACAGGTTTTCTCCACGAAAACAAAATAAAATAAATAAGGCCTCCTTACCCTCAACACACGGCCCCTTGGGAACTCTGGCGACCGACCTTGCACCACCAGCAATGCATTTATTTATGTATTTATTCCATACAGTTGTGTTGTAAAGAAATAAAATATCACATGGCGCCCTGACAGGGTATGGCAAAAATTTAAACAAACTTAAAACATTTTTTTGGATACGCATAAAAGAGTGATTAGAAATTATTTAATTATAAATTTTTAATACCTATGTATTATATATCTTGCATAAATAAACCGAATTGTAGGCTTTTTCTATTATGAGTGACTCACACACACACACACACACACACACACCACACACACACAGGTCACATAGGTACAGAGTAAGTAGTACAGCAAACGAAAAAACCATGGAATGCGAGCTCCTTACAAAGGGCTTTGCTGGAAATGTATGGGCAACTGGGGTCTTTTTTTTTTGATGCTACACTAACGTCACCTTGTTAGATGTGTAGAGTACTTCCATACAAACAATAGTTACTCTGGCAGCTCAGCTCTAAAGTACATCCGTCATGAGTTCCTCGTCCTTATCTACATATAATAGTATTCGACCATTAAAATTAACTCATACTTATTCTCAGTTTTCATAATTAGATACGCGTTATAGATTAGGACGCATAACTCAAGACGGATGTACTTTAGAGCTGAGCTGCCATAGTAATAATTGTTTGTATGGAAGTACTCTACACACCTAAGGTGGCGTTAGTGTGCCATCAAAAAAAAAGCACCAATTTTTAGCAACGTGCCTAAAACCTGTGTAAAATGCGCATGTTCGAACTAAACGGCCGCCTGGCATCGTTTTGACACCCCGCCCGCCCCCAATGGCAATAGTACTCATTCTGTGGGGCAATTTTGCGGCGCTACTTAGACTTCTATGGTTTCGTTCGCTGGTAGTAGGCAAATCATGCTTTTGTATGATGGAGGTGCTTCACCAGCCAGGCTGCTCCAAATAAGATAGAGATGTCATTCAGCTGCGCCCAACCTGTCTCTAATGATTGTTAACATGTAAAGTACCTAAATAAAAATGTAATATCTCATTTTGGAAAATTTAAGTAAAGGTAAGTAGGAAGTTATGTTCGGCAAGGCGCATGTGACACTCCTGGAGTTGAAAGCGTCCATTGCCTAAAGTCATCGCTTACGTACCATCAGATGGACGCTACATTCGTTTGCCACCGACACTGTATTTAAAAAAACCGGTCAAGTGCGAGTCTGACTCGCGCACCGAGGGTTCCGTACAAACTATCAATTAACTCAAGGTAAAGTAAATGTCCCAATATTTGTTAAATTACTTATTTAACCCAAGACAACAGAATTCTATTTCAAACAACGAATAACTTTCACATGGCCTTGGGAGTCTTGGGACCATCAAACTACCAAGACAATTGAATCGCGATTTTTTGACCTGCTAAATTTACCCGTCCCAACCCCATTAATTCTACAGGTCAGCGCCATCTATCGGCCCCATTTGGTACTAACGTGCAAGCGTTACACCAACATACATATTAAGCTGATTTCAGCTTAGAATGTAATGTTGGTGTTTTAGCGATTATTGTTTATCACGTGAACCGATCTCGTTTTTATTTTTTTATTTGAAAGATAGTACTTCTATTATAGTCTTATAGGAATTTCAAAAAATAATAATAATTATAATGTTGATTAAATTGCAAACTTAACTAGAAAATGATTTTTGAAAATAAAACAAATTATTTAATTATTTTTCTAGATACAGAAAAAGTTATACTTTTCCAGTAAAATTTATGCTTATCTTAATCATTTTAAATTTTTAAAGTAATCATTTTAAATTTATCGCTTGGGGGCATCGCATAACTCCGGAGCTAAGGGGAGGGGGGGGAGATGGTATTTTTTTTATTCCTTCATAGGTAGAAATTTTACCAATGTCGAAAAAAAATTAAAATTGTTTCAAAAAGTGCAAATCAAGCCCTTTCATATGATACTTGACCTAATAGTTGAATAAATTTTTTTGGCCTTTTTTTCATAGAAAATTAAAATATATATTTAAAATTTCTCATTCTCCATGCACGTGGATAACTCTCATTTAAAACCATTCCAAATTTCAAATTGATAGCTTGAGTAGTTCGTGAGATATTTCACTTTGTGACAGACAGACAGACGGACGGAGTCGCACCATAAGGGTTCCTTTTTTACCTTTTTTGGTACGGAACCCTAAAAAGAAGGAACCGCCGATGAAACCCAACGGTTGCAAATTGGTATCAAAGTAGGCTCAGGAAAATAATCATTTTTTCGGCTTCTAACCTTAATGATTTAAATTAACATCAAATTATTATCCAATTACAATATAACTTCAAGGTGACTTCTGAATGACACACTGTCCTATCAAATACCACTATAATTACCAACCATAATAACTATGTCTTGAGGCAAATTGGATGCCCAATTATAATTACCTAATCTCATTAGGTTCAAATATTGTGCGTGTAACTAATACTAGATCAGTGTTCAAATTTTGTCTAGAATAATTTCTATCAAACATACATGTTAATTAGGTTGATGTTTACTTAGTTGGATTGCTTTGATTTACATTGACTGATATTTATTGCGCAAAGATTGAGTTTAATGCTATGACTACTGTTTATTTAAGACAAGTTTCTGCCCGCGATTTCGTCCGCGTGGAACTCGTTTATATCGTAGCTCCATACAATCTTTCGCCCCCCATTTCGTCTCTTTAGAGAATGCTTCCCGGGATGAAAACTATTATATATGTTAATCCAGACTATGCAGTATATGTGTACCAAATTTCATTTTAATCCGTTTAGCCGTTTTTGCGTGATTGAGTATCAAACGTCAAATTTTTTTGCATTTATAATATTAGTAGGATAGTAGGATTTAAACACACATGGCTTGATGGTGCTCCTGGGAACACGGGTGTGAATGTATAAAATGTCATGTAATGTTATTCCGGTTGGTTTTCTATTGATTATACTTCTTCTTCTACCTTTTTTTTTTTCGTGGAGCAAACCTACGAACCAGGTACCCAATCACCGCTGCCGTGTCATGACAAAACACAAGTGTTTTGTGCTAACATCAATAATTGAGCTTTTCGGGTGGATATCTATATATGCCTGCTAACAGACCACTCATTTTGTACCAAAATCTATGAAAAACCTCAAATCATTTTACACTGTAACTATTAAAACATAAGGTCTTGTTTTGACTAATCACTGTATGTCTAATTACAGTGTCTTGCCAGAACAGCACTGACGCTTTTTGTCGACCGTTATCCTAAGATACAGTGTTTTGTCCTAACAATCCCGCAACACCGGCCTTGAAGTGAGTGTTTTGGTTGTGTGGTACAGCGAGTGTTTGTAAACATTACTTAGTAGATCACAGGAACTCATCGTTAGTTCATGCGTTTTTAGCTTGTCCGCGATGAAAGTATTAGAAAATGAGCAAAGAACGGAATATAATGATTTTAACCCTTTCCAAAGGTGGGAAGAAAGAGTGTTGCTTACATTGTGTCACTGATTTTTTTCCAAAATGAACAGTCATTTGGTTACCAAATCCAGTGTATCTTCTCCAACCACCTGTTCTTAGTGTTGTATCGGATTTTCCTGACACAAACAGCTCGACTGATTAAGCAAGTATGGATGTCGATTACACAATTTTTTAACCAGCGCTTACCTTCGCCTTCGCCTGATCACGCCCAACTGTTTACCATCGTAGATAAAAGCAACGATCGACTTGTGCCAAACAACAGTTTAAACCAGGAAGGCAATTCCACGTTCAACGTTTCTTACATATTTATATGGAATAAAAATATACTTTCCATATTGAGAATAAAGTTAAATATCTTGATGGTTTTAATATCGATAGATTTCAAATCGTACCGTTCTACTAAGAAGAGGCTGTCTGTCCTTATTTGTAAAAACAAACTAAGTATGATGATACGAGTGACAGGAAAATATATTTTTTGATAAAGTCTGTGAAAACTGCATTGAAAATGTTAATGGATGATAAAAAAAGTTTGTTAGACAAGATTCAAAAACAAGAAAACCCCGAGAGGAATTTGCAAAGAAAAGAAGATAGAACTTCTGAAATTATGTCAGTTTAGGCCACAGTTGAGAAGACAATTTTGTGAAGAATTAATTGTATCTGATGATGATGATTTGGCAACGGAACGAGATATTAATTTTTAATTACTACGGATTTGTAAAATGTATTCCTTTCTTCCCTTTCAAATACTAAGACCGGTCAAATCTGGTCTAAAAAGAATTGATGGTTTAATATTACACAACAACAAAAAATTTAAGTAGAGTTTTCGTACTTATGAGTATCCGAAAAAACACTGTAACATGATAGTTACAGTGTTTTGTCGTAAACGTAGGTACAAAAACGGTACATTGTATTGACAAAACACTGTAACATGATGGTTACAGTGTTTTGACACCACGATTAATATAAGTATTACCAACTTATGTCACGACAAAACACGTTTTAATCTTTAAATAAATGAAATAATTTGAAATTTCGATTTTTTTGTGATTTGTATATTATAAGAGCAACATTACGTCGGTGAGATTGCCAAATCCGTTATGTACATAATTTACGTCAAAGAAAATAATGCTCTAGTAATTACACATATGGTATTATGTCTCTTGATTCAAACCGTGCACATAACGGATTTGGCAATCTCACCGACGAATTTATCAATATATTGTCCAAATTTCATCAAAATCGGATAAATATTCCCAGTTTTATGGCCAAATAACGAAAAAAAATGTTTTTTGCCATTTCTGAAAAAAATATTTTTTTAAGTTACAGTGTTTTGTCATGACACAGCAGACCGGGGGATGACTGGGTTATGTGGTATTTCTATCCACTAAAAACTGCACGGTGCTCCGCATCTTCGCTCTCATGCAGGGGACTCCAGGATCTCACTCTGAACTCATTCAGCACTGGAGCCCCTCTCGCGCCTCATTTGGCTCGTCCTTATGGTAAGGAAATGTTGTCGCCTTCTCTAGGGTTCTTAAGCGAGTGCCCCGGCCCCCGCCAGAACACTGCGACCCCGATGACCCCTTTAGTCGCCTTCTACGACAGGCGGAGGAGACCGAAGACCTATTCTTGTCCGAGCCTACACGGTGTTCTTCTACCTAGCGTCTCTGGATGTCTGGCCTTTGCCAGAGTCCGCTTGCCTACTCGCTTTTTTCCACTTTGCACGATGCTGGGTGTTTTCCTTTGTGTGCCCGTTTTCGCTCATGTCGGCCTTCACGACATCCAGCCATCGCTTCTTAGGTCTGGCGCGGGGTCGAGGGCCGCCGACGACTAGACCCAGGCATTTTATATTAATTATTCCTAATAATATTTAGCGATAGCCATATTTCGAAGGTAATTAACGTAGACAACAGCGTACGACCCAAGGTTCGAATCCACAGCATCCAGATTGCAAATTGCATGCTTTACTTCTAGGCTCCTAAATTAAGTAAAAAGATAATCAAGTAAATTGTTCTTCAACTGTCGCGATGCCTTTCCATTCCTCACTGATCCCAATATTTCAAATTAGCAAACAACATTCATCTTGATAACTGGAAGCATATTTTAAGGAAAAGTAATTGATGAAGGGGTCTGTTGCCTTTAGATGATCGTCCAACGAAATTGATAGCATCGTCCTTTACTATTTAATTCCACGACAGAATGTCGCAAGTCACATGTTTTATCACACGTATGTATGGACATGTTGAAGTCTTAAGCGAACCCTGTCATTAATGGAAATCAAAGGGTTGCCATCATATTCTTAGAATTAAGCTTGGTATTTTAATAACTCTCCCATCTGATAAAAATAATTGAATGTTGATTAGACTGAAGAAATTGTATGGATTCATTTTTGATAAAAAAAACATTGTTCGCGATTGCGTGACGCCTTGAACGTATGTTAGGTAGGTTTAAAATACAACTGACATTTGTCCTAACCCTTGTTTGAAAAATTACGCTAGTAACTGTGCCATACCAGCAGTTACAAACGCACGCACACATATAGCCAAAAGAAGTCCACTGCTCAACATAGGCGCCAAAAAGTGCTAGAATTACATATAGCCCCGCGCGAAATTGAGTTGAAATATCTTTAACTAGCTATTTTACAGAAATTCTTAAAGGATGAAACTATGCTACTGAAACTGTTGGGTCCGCTCCGATAAGCAAAAACCAAAATAAATAAAAACTCGAGTTTTTAAACCAAGTTTATAGACTCGAGTCTATATAAACTTGGTTGCCTCAAACGAAGCTTAATTAGTTCGTTCCTATTCAACACAGTTAGGGGAGTCTCTTGATTAATCAGAAAAGGTCAGCAGACTGTTAAATCTTGTCAAAACAAACTCTTGTTGGCAGCTAGGACGCGTATGGGTAATGGAAGCAGACAGGCGTGTGAGTCGCGACGCTGACTAGGGTTCCCTATGAAGTTGGGGCCACGGTAGACCCTTGGACTTCTGACTGTTCGGCTTTGATTTTGATGAGATATAAAAACATCAACAAACAAGAATATCCTGGCTTATAAATCTATGACGATGTTTACCAAAAAGTACTGCTGATTTGAAGGTGGAATTTGCACGCAGAACCGATGGCCATGGAGGCAGAAAGGTTGTCGAGTGGCGAACATGTAGCGGAGGACGCACCGTGGACTGATGACCTGGTAAAGGTCGCGGGAGTCCGCCGGATGCGTGTGGCGCAGGACCGATCACTTCGGGACTTTTTATCTTATGTCCAGCAGTGTACGTCTTTCGGCTGATATGATGATGATGATGATCGCCAAGTTGCGTTAGTGGATGGAACACCATATTTACTAGGATTTTCTAATGATGTGACTGTAGCACTTGAACAAGCCTTGAAGCGATAGGTATATTGACCTCATGCTGCTTGTCAAACATGTATCTTAACTTATTCGCATGATTTTATCTGCGTATAACTGCGTATAACCGTATCTGCGTAGTGTGTAATTTTGCAACTGCCGTCCTGAGAAAGGGATAAACTGAGACTAGCATTATGGAGTGAGAAGGCTCGCGTTAGCTCTGACGGCTCGAGTTTTTAAGGCTAGGCCGAGCTCTAACTCTGGACTAGAAGTTTCATTTAAATAAATAAATAAATATTAAGGGACAATCTTACACAAATCGACCTAGTCCCAAACTAAGCAAAGCTTGTACTATGGGTACTAGACGACGATAAACATACTTATATAGATAGATAGTTAAATACATAGAAAAACATCCATGACTCAGGAACAAATATTCGTGCTCATCACACAAATAAATGCCCTTAACTGGATTCGAACCCAGGACCTCTTGCTTCGTAGGCAGGGTCACTACCAACTAGGCTAAAGCGGTCGTCAAACTATATAAGCACGTGCAAATCTGCTTAGTTTCTGGAAAATTTGATACAGAACCCTTGTCTGTGTGTGGCCTGATATGTGTTTTTGTGAAGTGTTGTTTCTAAATGTAACGTTCACAGCCGAATGAGCAAACAAACGAATACTAGGACTCCCAGGTATGAAAGTGACTAATTGTTTTTTTAAACTTGTTAGAAAAAACAGATTAAAATTTGCATACAATTTATAGCGAATGACAATCATAATTAAGGATAACAGACTTTTCTAGCTTTGAAAGGCACACTACATGGTCGATCCCGGTGGTTTTCTATGGCATGAGTTGTTAGAGAATTTCTGGCGAATGACCATATCTCTGACATCATTTAAGACATGTTGAATTGCGCGTTATTTATTAGTTTAATTATTGTGATAAAACTCTACAAGATATAAGGTAAACGTCCCTGATTGCCACCTATATTCCAAATGTTATCCTTGTGCTTCATCTGTGTATACTATGTATTAAGATTGAATGACATAATTATATTTGGTAGTGAGATGACCTCGAGTAAATGTCATTATTTGACATTGATTTGTCAAAGTGAAGTTTGTACATTATGCTCCAGCGATAAACCCGGTCTAGACCCTGCAATCGAAACTAAGTAATTGGACTCTTTGCTGTTTGATCTCCATTACCAGTATGAGGTCATCTGCATTGCTACAAAATTTGCTTGTTGCGTTTTTTTCTTAATGTTATAAGTTTTTTTTTGATGTTACTTATGTTCATTGCTTAGGTTTTTATTTTACTTTTCATAGTTAATACCAGTGGTTGGCGTTTGTGTCGCCAATTATGATAGTTCTAAGTTATTTCCCCACCCCTGTTTTAATTAGTATTAAGCCATTTCTTTTGCTTTCTTCTTTTATTTATGTGTTTCTGTGTAAATTATGACGTTAAATATGTATTTCCTTTCTTACATTATTTCTTTCTAATAGGCCTTTGGCATGCTGGAGGTTACTCAGGAGGTCATTTACCATCATTAGAAAAAGTAAAGGTCCAATACTTGACCCTTGACTCACCCCAGAACGGATGTGATAGCCTATATATCTCGTAGGTACAATCGTGTACAGATAAAATATGTGCACGGTGAAATTGATATGTAAACACGGCTTTATTGTTGGGCATAAGGTTGCTCAGCTATTTTTGAACTTTTGTCAACGTATGAACTCGACTGTACATTGACCACACTTTATTTGCCAATCAGTAATGTTGCCTAGGTGTCATATAAACAGCTCGGGGCAGTATTAATTTGCAACTTGTTGATGATTAGACGCGCGTTTATCGCCCCCGTCACGCCCGCGTCGCGCATTAATCACGTGACCTCACCTCGCCTCGGACCATAGATTATTGGAACAGACGGTTCTAGGGGCTTCTGTGAGGTTATTTTTTTACGAACCTTCTACTTACATATTGGCTTCGTATGACTGGTAGAAAACTATTTGGCAAGTCTAAATTGGCAAGACTGAGGCACATGGCGAATGACGACTGTGTTGTCTGTTCCTTGTTGCTTTATGAAACGGGTCACTGGCAGAATTGAGTTGGTACCTAAATCATCACGCAATAACCGTCAATGACGATGACATGTAGAAACCAGGCAAAACCTACCCTAAATCGTATTTGCAATGCGGTAGCGCCTGGATTCCATTGAAATATGAAAACAATGCGACGAGTGATGAACTTCATTATTCCTCACAACGCGTTTTTGACGTACCTACCCACAATGACACTGATAACCGACTTGATCAATTTATAATGGTGTGACTCTTGAGTCCTGCACAATTAGAGAAATTCAATAGTGCCCTGCCCTGCCGTACCCGCCATCCACAATTGACCAGTTAAATGTGTGACAGCTCCGGCATCGGCAAAAAGTTACATAACTGCTGTCTATTATCCATCATAAATTCACAAAGTATATTACCGATTTACGCGTCTGTTCTGACTCGCTCTTCCTCGTGAAACGTCGTTCCACCCTAAGGTGAGACGTCGGCTTATTAGGGGAACCTAGAACTTTGGGGTCGAGTTTACCTCACATGGGCACACGAGGGAATATGTTTACCCGGACCATCCTACAATGCCCGGAGCGACAGACGCAAATATTTACCCCATCCCTTTTCCTTTCAATATGACAGAAGAAGATGGAAACGACTCAAAAATGCCAATGCCGATGCGAAGGGGATTTTACTAGGAACAGAACTGCCGCTGGCTCTTGGGAAATATAAGTTAGCTACATAAGTGGGGGCGAATCGTCAATCAGTATTAAAGTTCAAAAGGTTTATGGATACGTTTGGTATTTCAATTTGTATAATGCCCCGGTGAAATGTTTATAGCTAATCTAAAAGGGGGTAAGTAGCTTTAATCTGCTTTTGTTTTGGTTGAGTTGAGTGCAGTTTTAATTAAAATGATGCGCTGAGATGGGGTGACGTGTATTGCACGCGTAATTTGAGTGGGAGCGAGCAGGGTATGTCAGTAAAGTAGTCAAGATATTTCAGTAAACTATTTCTTGTCTTATATTAATTAATACAATGGGGCCGTGGGTACAGGAGCCAGGACGATTTTTAAAGATCTCTCAAAAAAGCTCGTGGACACAACTGGTGACGAAAGAGCTGGCAGCTTCCTCGCTCAACGCATTAGTATTGCGATTCAGCGAGGTAATGCTACCAGCATCTATAGCACGATGCCGCGAGGGCCTTATTTAGATGTTTTCTTGTTTCTAAGTTTAGTTTTAAAGTTTTGTAATTATTAATTTAAAACGTTTTTAATTTGTTTTTGTTTACCCATTTATTGTTTGAAATTAGGAAAATATAAAATAAAAATAAAATAAATATTAGGAGGCAATCTTACACACATCGACCTGGTCGCAAACTAAGCAAAGCTTGTACTATGGGTACTAGACAACGATAAACATACTTAAATATATAAATAAATACTTAAATAAATAGAAAGCATCCATGACTCAGTAACAAATATTCGTGTTCATCACACAAATAAATGCCCTTACCGGGATTCGAACCCAGGATCTCTTGCTTCGTAGTCACTACCAACTAGGCTAAAGCGGTCGTCAAATATAGATTTGAATATAGATTTGTTAGAATTTTATTTTGTTGCTGTATTCATTACAAATCTGTACCTATTATTGAACTAAGTATTCTTTTAAGTTGGAAAACTAGGACAAACTGCGTTATCTAGTCACTTGCTTGTGGCAACCACATTTCGTGTATCCCTAAACGGATAGTGGCAACTGTGGGTGCCAACGAAGTATTGGCTGCTTTGATTAAATAAAGCAAATTAGGAAGGCTTTTTTTTAATCCGAAGTCAAGTGAGTCGTCATTAATTAATCCAAGAACCTCATGCTGTCAAGTAGTTTTAAACTTTTGTTAAACATAAAACAGTTGGTTAAACAATTTCACGAATATTATGATGCACTCCGCAAATGCGAAATTACCCTCTTTTACACTAAATAACGCCGCCGTATCCTCCACAACAATTTATGAACACGCCCTAAGTCCGACCATAATTTCGTACGGTAAAAGCCAAAGGGGAGCAACAACTTGACTTATCCAAAAAGCCGGTATTTGCTAGGATATTCCTACGAAAATACGCCTTTCTGGTTCAGGGTATCTTAAGAGTCCCTCAAGGTAGCAAATGCTACAAAATTGGTCTCATACAATAAAACATATTCGCCGTAACAAAGAAGGGGGCCATAACGAGGTGCCAATTCTTTCATTTGTTGACTAGGGATCACGTGACAGCTATTTCGAGAACATGTTCATGGGAATTTGATAAATGACTTTAGAAAAGCATGAGTAAGGTTGAATCAAGCGCGGGGTGTTCCGTAGATATTTATTTTATTAATTATTTATATTAAGTCTATCGGTAGTATGTTGTGTTGCGTTCCGTGGGTCACGTACGGTGCTGTCTGAAAATCAGCGCTGTAGGTGTCGCGAAGACACACACAATATGTGTCAATTGTATTGTATATCTACTCCCTTTATCTCTGTGTGTCTTCTGTGTAGTGAATAAATGTCTTCTTTCTTTTCTTTTAGATGTAGTCATAGTAAGAAACTTTATCTTCTCTTTTAAGTAAGATTCTCAACAGGCCGGGCCGGAGCGCCTGAGTGCATTTTGCAAGTTGCCAGAAGAATTCGAAGCTTTTGCTCGAAACAGACGTTGCATTCCATATTCGAATCGAGGTGAAGAGGTATTGAAGCCTCGCGGACGTGGATTGCTGCGCTCATCTGTCGTCGCAACTGACCAGCTCCGTCCGGCGTATGCCTACTGCACTCTATTATAACGCGGTCGGCTGCCGCCAGGTGCTCGCGCATCCGGCTCGGACCGTTAGGTGGGAATCGTACATTAGCCAGGTCAATCACGTAACGCATTGTACGCCCGTCAGCTGGTAGATCTAAACGTCAGTTTTAGCATGGAAAAATGACAGTTGAGTTGTCCTAACGTACGTTCGGAACGTTACCCCTTAGGGTTACAAATGACATTTGGTGAATTTTAAACGGTAGGCATTGAATGAAAGAGGGGAGGAACATCAATGCGATACATATACACCTCAATAATGAAATAATATGATGTCGTGTCCGGCAAAAATCTTAAAATCATGGCTAAAGACTTAATAAGATACTGACATCTGGCATGTACCTACGGTACAGTCAACTTTATTCATATTCATATATTCATATTCATTTATTCGTTGCAACCACGATATTCACAGAAAGTTCTTAAAATCTAATCAGTACAGACATGGACCCTACTAGGGTGTAGCAACATATTTAAGTACTAAGCTAACCTAAACAACATATATTTATAGAATCAACATGTTATACATATATATCTACACATTAGATAACAACGGTATTTATAACACTTTCGTCTTATTCATAATTAGTCTACTTATTACATTATTACAATTTAATGTGTTGTATGCTCGTTAATGATGTGTTTTTAGTGTAATTTTGTCCGTTGATGTTTTAGTTAATTATATAATTGCATTTCTTTTTAGTTTAAATTTAATAGATTATTTTTAAAATAACTAAGGTACATACATACTTAATTAACAATAATATTGAAAACGAAATATGACGTTAAAAACCTATTTTATGGCATATACACTTATTAATCAAATTATTTGATGTGAAATTGCCATGCCCTAGCGGGGCCCATATGAGACTCAAAATGTACCTAGTACCTAGTTTACCTTTCTGTACAAAACTATGGTATAGATGTTGTAATTTTCGCCTTATTACTATGGAATCAAGTGTAATAATACATTACGTACCTAGGGAGGTGAATTCGTGAATGGCCCAGATCGCAGGTATTTGTAAATATGCGATCTGGGGCTTTACGAATTAAAATGCGAGTTTTACCGTACGCGCAGCGTGCGGTATAACTCGCATTATGGCCAGGTGTGACGTAAAAGCGTAAACATATCTTCGACTTAGAAAATATGACTATTGTTGCACGCGCTTTTTACGCGTTGCATAGATGAAGTCATTCTACTACGTAGAATAAATATAAATTAACAAATAGACTAAAATTTCATTATTGTACATATAGTTGTTATTATGAAAATTTAAGATTTTAGTTTTGATTATTTATTTATTTGTTATTAGTAGGTATTAGAAGGTGACATTTTTGTTAAGCTTATCATAATAATAATCATAATCTATTTATTATCAAGACTGTGTACAAAAGCTCACATTTTAGAATGATAGTTCCAACAGTTTATCCATTTCGGACGTACAATAACAAATTAACTTAAAAATAACTTTATTTTTTTTTCCATTTTGGGGATATTTATTCAAACTGTACTGCACAATGTATATAATAACATAACAATATTTAAAACGGAATATAACTAAACTAAACCTATAAAAAGTAAATGCCCCCAGATCCCCGTCATTGGTTATGGTGCCCAGAAGGCTGGCAGCGTTGCCTCTTTGGATTGCTAGGCTAATCCTACTTAATTATCTGTACTAAAATATTAATTTAATTTGTAGAAGCATCTAGTAGCTAGCCATTCTTTAAGTTTCCTCTTAAACTGGGTACCTTCAAGCGACTACATTCCGGTAAATGATTAAATATTTTAATTCCAGAGACATAGGCGCTCTTTTTTAAAATGTAGCTGGAAGGTCGAACTGTACATACATTATGTTTATATTGTAATCTGATATTATTTTTTAAGTCACTTTTTTATGAAAATTTCGCTTCTATATTTATCGAATAAACAAATTTCTAGTATATAATATACACGTCAGAGTCAAAATTTTATTATTTCTAAAAATGTCTCTTACTGTCTCCATACATCTTAACTTGAATATAATTCGTCAACTTTTCTTTTGCAAAACAAAAGTTGATTGTATATTTACAGAGTTTCCCCGGAACAAAATACCATATGTCAGTAGAGGATACACATTGCCATAGTATGCGTTATATATCGATTTGTACTTAATTAATAGTTGATCGACTGTAATTAAGTACATTTTTTTTTTTTATGACATGATTTTTTTGATTAAATATTGTAATTAATGGTACCTGCTCCATCAGTACCATCCAGGTACCGTATTACATTTTTTTATTATTGTTTATTTATTCTTATAATTGACATGTTTTCCATGGTGTATAATTAAATAGTAAATTGCGTAATCATGTAAACGATCGCTATATGAAAAGTATCTAATAATATATAAGCTATCTGCATAACCTGTACTTATGTGAATTTTATACAATGAGATTTAATAAACTAAACTAAACTAAACATACATCATTTTGTCTCACTTAAAAGATAAAAAAAGTAAGACGGGCAGAATTTTTTTTAATAGATTAACGGAAGAATGCATAGGCCTGTAATTTGACAAAAAGTTTCCCTTTGTCTTGACTCTTGATATTAACATACAGGCCCCCATTAAAAGTACACTCGCGGTCAAAGAAACCGGGTCAGTGACGACAACCTCAATATTTTGTAAATCGTTGGTCGTATCTGCATGAAACTAACTCTGTTTTATAGAGAATTTAATATCCTTCTAAATCCAACCTTCAATGTTCTACGTAGTAACTGGAAAAAGGTTTAATTGAAAAAAAAAAGACCAATTAGGTACTTATTTGAAATTGCGTTCGTTTTACTTTTGCTTGTTTTTAAGCAATTGTTTTCAATCTGTCAAAGAACTATGATAAAAGGCTGTCATTGTTTTATTTTGTGGTCATTCTTGAATGTCTATCATGCCGCTAACACGAGATGAATGTACTCGTATCATCACTATGTTAGAAGAAGGAAGAAGTCAGAGGTATACAGCGAGAAGAACAGGTGTGTCACTTTCTACAGTGCAGCGAGTCCTCCAACGTTACCTACAAACTGGGCAGAACCTTAGAAGACCAGGAACCGGCAAAACAAGATGTACTACAGCTAGAGAAGATCGATTTATTGTTACAACCATGCTCCGAAATCGGCACCTCACAGCAGTTGAAGTGAAAAATCAGCTTTTAGAGACCCGAAGGGACGGCATCAGCGAGCGGACTGTCAGGCGGCGGCTCAAAGAAGCAAATTTGACCCCACATAGGCCGGCCAATGGCCCAAAACTTGAAAGAATACATCGAACAGCAAGACGACTTTATGCCCGCGATCACAGATACTGGGGTGACGAAGATTGGGCAAGAATTTTGTTTTCCGATGAATCCAGATTTATGCTCTATGCAAATGACGGGCGGCAAAGAGTTTACAGACGGCCTGGTGAACGTTTTATTCCAGCATGTTTTGAGGAAAAAGTGGCGTTCGGCGGTGGGTCAGTCATGGTTTGGGCTGGAATCTCTTCAGAGAGTCGCTCGGAGTTAGTTTTAATAGAAAATGGATCATTAACGAGTGCAAGATATGTAGAAGAGATTCTTAATGAGCATGTCGGCCCATACTTAATTAATATGGGTGGAAATTCTATGTTTATGCATGACAACGCCAGGCCACACACAGCTCAAATTGTCAGAGATTATTTTTTAGAGGTTGGTATCAACTGTATGAACTGGCCCTCGAGGAGTCCGGACTTAAATCCGATTGAGCATGTATGGGACGAGCTTGGGAGGCGTGTAAGAGCTCGAAACCCCGCCCCAGCTACACTTAGAGACCTGAAACAGGCGTTAGTGGAAGAATGGGACAATATCCCGCAAGAACGCATAAAGAACTTAATAAACAGCATACCGAATCGTCTAGAAGCTGTAAGAAGAGCCCGAGGAGGCAATACGAAGTATTAATTTTTATTTTTTGTGTTGTATGTGAAGTACCTACTGCTTATTTTTGTACGTAAAATTGGTTGATTTTTTGTTTCCTATGTAATTTTATTAAACAAAAGAATTACGATTCCACCATTTGATGTTATTTAATTCAGTATAAAATTATCTACAATATGCAGTTTAATTCATGTCCCTAGCTTTATTATTTTAGGAGATATTACAGATTTTCGTACTGACCCGGTTTCTTTGACCGCGAGTGTAGTTTATAATGTTACCTAATTCAGTTTCAATAACATTATAATAAAATGTCAGTTGCCCATTAAAATACCGACGCAGTTAAACAGATCCAACGTTTAAAACGTTTAATCCCCTCTCGCTAATTTATCCCCAATCACAGCTCGATCACATTAAAATGGAATCAAATATGGTAACGAGGACATTCCCATTTAATATATCAGTTATAAATTTGAATATTAACAAGCCGTTTTGATGTATAAATGTCAATCGTTTGTTTATAATGAACTTGACTGATTGAATTTTAGTTTTGAAAGCAGTTGGATGATTTCATTCTTAAGACTTGGGGATTTGGCTACACTAAAACTTTGAATTCTAGATCTTATAATGTAATAATTAACAAGATATTTTGTTTTCATCACACTTGCTCGAAAAGGGCTTCCTAATGCGCAGACATACAGAGCTGTAATAGAATGTGTTACGCCCACGGGCGTAATGGTTTTTTTCTTAAATTGTATCTGTCACTCATGCGGCAGTTACAAAGCAAAGAGGTTTTATATCAAATACGATATCTGAAAACGTAAACTTAAAAAACTACTTAAACATGTTTAACTGAATTATTTACAGATTTAATATGTAGTTATTTAGTGTCTATGTAAAATGTTTTTAAGTATTTTTAAATCGTGGCTGTATACCGAAGGGTCATTGCCATACGCGCCTCACGTCAAGTTCAACAAAATGTACGGTTGACATGTTGCAGTTTTTATTACGATTTGTATTCATTTCATCTAAAATGTATTTGTTTCCTCGCAAATGTGATGTAAAACATTGTGTATAACACGGGCGTAAGAATATTGCAAACTCGAGTCATCAAAAGCCTTCTGATAGACTCTTGTTCGCAATATTCCACTTACGCCCCTCGTTAAACAATGTACTATTTTGTGTCAATTGCCATTTCGTATGCCAACGTCTAAGCCAGTAAAATAAAGTAAGGAAAGGGTAAGATGCTTGGCTGCTCTTCGCAGAATATTAGAGTCCAAATTTATCAGCAAAAGAAGAAGAGGAGTCTACAAGACGATTATAAGATCGATCCTGATATATGAATGCGAATCTTGGACGCTGACCTTGAAGGAAGAGAGTAAGCTTTTAGTGGCAGAGAGGCAGATCCTTAGGAACATTCTGGGACCTATAAAACGAGAAGACTGTGTCTGTGGTATTTGCGTGGGTCAGGCTGCCTCGTGGTCAGCCAGTACTGTCAAGCTGGTCTAAATTGACACTCAGATGTACGGTCGAGGAAATTGAATGTTTGGCACATGTCAACTCTATTAGAATGACGTTAAGGTCCAAAAGTGCTAAACATTCAATTTCCTCGACTGTACCATCGCCAACACAGTTAACATTTTAATAAGGGTAAATATAAATACACAATGGTCAGTTAACTGTGTTAGCGTTTGTACTCAATGAGTAATGTTTGCAAGGATAATATATATCATCTTGGATTCAGTTGAGCGCCGAGCTCACAGACTCTATGGTAACGACTCCACCTTTGAGTCAAAACTACAGCGTCTCGAACATCGACGGCGAGTAGCTTGCCTATCGGTGTTTTATCGGATACATTTTGGAGAGTGGGCGCAGGAACTCCACAACTTAATTTCATAGAATAGGCTATTACTGAACCAGCGAGCTCTTAGGCTCTGGCGTCGCTTACCATCAGGTGAGACTAGGGTCAATCACAACACAGTCTTTTATAAAAAAATATCAGTCAAGATTCTTGTGATAGGCATTTGCGTAGTACTACAGAGTTTGCAATTAATTAAATAAAGAATGATATAGGTTACTACATATCGTCGGCTCGTACTTATGAATGCCGAATTAATTGTTCGTGAAGGACTAGATCAATATCTATAAGATTCAACGGTCCACTGGGACCTTATCATCTTACGATGCATGTTATATTAAATAAAAGTATTATACATTTGGCACTTTTATGACATCTAAATATTCATAGCTCGTCTTCCAAATAATTAAGTACAATTATATGCACGCCAGAAGTCAATACAGCTTCATAGGCAATTCGGTTTTCTACTAAACTTGTCTATAAAATAAATCGTGGCAACCGCTAATGGTGTGACGGTTTTTTACGTCTAAAACAAATGCACACAGCAGGTGTCAATCCTGTCCTTACTTGAAAGATAGTAAGTGATGTGACTTAGCCATAAAAATACGTCAATTTATGTACAGCCGTTGTTGTCGTTGTCAAATCGGTTACACTTATAATCGACTTCTCTATTGGGGTTCAATGGCATTATGTTAGTAGAACAGCAGTATTCATAGAAAAACGAACTAATTGTATGTATTTTATTGGTAGATACTGCGTTCTTCTTTAGGAGAGCGAAATAGATTTATATTTCAATATTTTGACGTTGATGTCTTTATTAAAATAATTAGATGAAGAGCATCTTTTATTTCTTAAGGATACGTGGGAAAATATGATATTATTTTAATGATTTCTACTGCTCCAGTCAAAATTTATATTTAAAGTACAAATCATCAATGGCTAAGAGTGCAGAACCGAGAAAAGTAGTATACTCTCTTCTCGTGTCCGAGTCCAAGATTCATTTTGGGACAGTGGCGCAACTGAGTATAAATAAGTTATTTAGATAACAATAATTGCGAAATTATTTTAGGTAATGCGGCAGGACTGATTCAATTTCAACATTTTAGAGGGAAATATCGGCAAAAGTCTCGATTTACTTATCTCGGCCAAGATAAGAAATTCACTGATGTGTCTTATGAGGAACTCCAGAGGCTAGCAGTGAAAAAGTGGCAATTACTCAACTGAGTTTCGATAAAATGCGATTTTATAAGAGTAAAGTTTTATCTATTTCTACACAGTCATAACGAACGACAGGATTTTGGCAGCTACTTAAATAAGACATATATAGTCACATACATACGCTCGAAAAATAAAACCCTCCTCTCCTTCGGCAGTCGGGTAAAAAGGCGTGTATATAAAGGGCCTAACCTGGGATGTGCTTAGTATTATTTTACTGCGCCGATGTTACTAACAATTTTCTTGATTAAATTCAAACCTTGTATGGGTTTGAACGGATGTCTTTTAACAACAGTCGTTGGTCGCACTGTCAGTTTGTATCAATTTTACTGTAATGAAGCTGCAATCTTGTCAGACATGAGTCTAAGTTAGATACCAAATGTCTTATATCTAATTTGTTTCAGAGGTCGGTTTTGTCCCACAGTTTGATTAAACGCATAGCATTATTTCTTAATAATAGTACGACACAATCTTACGCAGATCGAAGTCAATCTAAAACTAAGGGATATCTTTAAAAGTACATACAAAGTTTGACTTTTAATCAACTTCGTGACTAACTGCGTATAGAATATATTGTATAGAGTGTGTGGCCTGTAACAGGAGCAATTTACAAGGACGCTTCCTTAGAACATCTGCAGTAACCCCCCCCAAGGACCCCTGGTGTCCAATTTTTTTTTTATCCAGTGAAATGTTGATCTAGATCGAGTTATGACCTCCAAACAGGGGACTGCATAACCGAAAAATACCGGTTTATTTTATAACCGATATGACGTCATATCGGTTTTCAAATAGCGGTTTCGGTAGCGGAACCTTTATATTTCGCTATCGAAATATAACGGTAACCTACTTATATTTTTTTGGTACCGTAACCCCTTTTTAAAGGTTACCGATACTTCGATTTTGGCGTCGATGCCAAACCACCGGCGCTGCCGTTTTGTCTTTCAGTTTTGTTGGTTCTGTTCTGATACTTTTTTGATTCGTTCCTATTGGAAGAAGTTGTCTGTGTATGTGTAAGTTCGCTTATGTTTTCGTTAACCTTTACAATACCGGTTTCGAACTGGTATTTCGACGACCGAGTGGGTAGTGACGCTGCCTACGAAGCTGAAGGTCCTGGGTTCGAATTCCGGTAAGGGCAAATATTTGTGTGATGAGCATGAATATTTGTTTCTGAGCCATGGATGTTTTCTATGTATTTAAGTATTTCTATCTATTAAATATATCGTCGTCTAGTACCCATAACACAAGCCTTATTGACCTTACTATGGGACTAGGTCGATTTGTGTAAGATTGTCCCCTAATATTTATTTATTTATTATTTATTATTAGTTATTACAAAGGTTCCGGTTTCTTTTAAATCGATAACGGTAACCGATATTTCAAAATTGTTACGGTACCATTATGTTGGCGCGGCGCGCGTAACCTTTACACCAATACGGTACCGTAATGGAATACCGGTTTCATACCGGTAAAACCGTAACCGAAATCAGTCCCTGCCTCCAAGTAATGTATCTTGGCACCACGAGATCATAGCACAGCAGTGAATGCAGAATTTTGAGGTAATATCATGTTGTTACATGTGATGTGATGTTGTCGCGTTCATTCAGCCCCTTTTCCTAAGTTTGGAGCCTCAGGTTACTGTCCCGGCGCCGTTCCCACATCAAACGTTGTTACATAGATATGTCATAATAGTTTTAGCATTTTTGTTTTTAAAAGATATTAATGTTTTTTTTTAATTTTTTGTATTTTTTGTAGTTTAAAAGAAAAACTCCTTTTTTTTCAATTAAAACCATCTGGAAATAATTGCTCACAAACTCAATAATCTACCGTTTAATTTTTTGCTCATATTCCAGGCCACACCCTGTATATAATAGGTATATATCGTTATCCTACTGTCAGAGGTTCTGACTATTAGCTTCCGCCCGCGACTTCGTCTGCGTGGACCCGGGATAAAAACTATGCTATATTTAAATCCAGGTTTTTGAACTAACTATCTTCGTGCAAAATGTCATCCGAATCGGTTGATCCGTTTAAGCGTGATTGAGTAACAAACATCCAAGTTTTCGCATTTATAATATTAGTAGGATTAAAAAGAAAGTTTATCAAAGTTTACCAGTGGTTCTACACAGTTTTCTGCTCTGTAATGTATGTTTTATCTGGATAACCTGTGATTCTATTATTATATTTAGAATAGATACTTAAGAAACCGTACACAAAACCTACAGCATGACAATGCACCCATTATTCAACATTTGTACCAATCCCAAATCCCATCTTCGCGGACGTACCGTTAAATTATACACTCAACTCCCATTACGTTATGCCGCCTAATCACAGATATAGATATACACTAGATAACTTAAACACCTCAATCTGTATGAAAACCGACCGTGTCACTTTTTTCTACCTACTTTGACGTCACACGGGCGAATCAAAGATCTGAATTCCCCGTAGTCCGAATTCTGACAAGCAAAGTACATGCATTTGCGTGATCTATGTATATCTATATCTGTGCGCCTAATGCATCTCATTCTCTATTTTGTCAAATTATAGGCCACTTTCGTGGTAATCTCACGGAATGAGGTAATGGCGAGAAGTGAGAGTCGTGTGGATAGTTAGTGACGCAGGCAACAGACATCTGACGATCGCGCGGATTCTCCGCATGGGACTGTTTGCTATGTTTGCACCATTGCAGTAAATGAAATGGAATAAAAGATTAACTATACTTTATTGAATGAATCAGACGTTACTATACGAAGATCATTAACGACAACAATTCCGCTGAAAAACGCGCCTGTCTACTTGTGACGATGAGCACCTAATTGCGTAGTTTTGCATGCGCCCACCCTCCTTTCGCACGTGCAAACATGCACATAAATACAATAAAACACTTCTAATAATGACAATAATATCTGCGCCACGTCCATTGAGCAGATCTGTGGACGTGGCACAATCAACATGATGATTCTCGTAGAGAGGCGAAACACGTGTCAAGGTTTTGTCATTATTGTTGGTGGTTTGTTGCAATTATTTGCATGTTTGCACGTGCAGAGGGAGGGTGTTCGCATTGACCGCATGCAAAACTACGCAAATAAGTGCGTATCATCGTCGCAAAGAGAACTGCAAGTTTTTAACGGAATGTCAAAAAAAATATTGTTCCAGTAAGTATACTTTATTGCTGTCGCAATGCCATATGCAGGTTTAAGTCTGCAAGCGCTCCGAGAAAGAGATCAAATACTGAGAAGAAACGCCGAACTAAACGTATCGTACGGCGCTAAGCCACAAAAAAAAATTAAACAAATGAATCAAATATCATCAATTTATCAGACTCCTGACGTACAGTCGTATTTAGGTATTTAAGTAAATTTCCCGATTCCCATCGAGCGGTATAAATTACGAAGCACCTCAGACAAAAATATACCCATGGTAGCTATGCCCAAAAGCACTCAAGAAACATCATGCTTCGTCTAAAGCTGTCGGATAAAACAATTTCGTTGGTACCTGTGGCTAGACAGATAGGTTTTATTGTTACGTTGTACGTGACGTTTCAGTACATTTTTGCCGTAAAAAGTGACGTTAAAACCCATCGTGCTAGCTAGGCTGGTGCCAAAAGGAACGTTTCGTTCGTACGGGGCGAAAGTTTCCATTGTAATGATACAATCGGATTGCGGTAACTCTGCCAAATAAGTCACCTATCAGGCTATTAGGCAGGTGTTGTGTTGGGCACTGTTTTGATGACGTCATCAGATGACAAAATAATAGCGGTAACGACTGAATAATCAAAATCAAGCCGTCATAAAATACTGGTTTCATCTTTAAGATTGAAACTTCTTTTATTTATTTAAGCTCAGCTAACTCAGTGGTTCAGGCATGTGGCTGTCAAACGGCGGTCGTGGGTTCGAATCCCGTCTCGTACCAATGCGTTTTTCGGAACTTATGTACCTTCGGGATGTCATTTGACATTTACCGTTAGCTTTTCGGTAAAGGAAAAAAAAACGTGAGGAAACCTGCATACATCTGGGAAGAAATTTAAAGGTGTGAAGTCCCCAACCCGCATTATTCCATCGTGGGGACTTCAGCCCGTTCCTTCTGATCCATGAGGGGAAGCATGTGGCCAGCAGGGGAACGTATATGTCGTATATAGGCTGATTTTTTTTTTGTTCTATTCCACGTTTTCTATGGTATGTACTATCTCAAACATTTTCCCCGTCTGCATTCCGTTCGGGTAGGTCCTAGTCTTATACATGTTGTGTCTCATTAGAACCTTGAGCTTTATAGTCTATAGAACTTACCCCATACCCACATTTGAGCACTTCGTTCCGGCTAACTAAAATCTATTCCTACGACACCCGCAAATACCCTACTAAATATTATTATCGTGCGCTCCCTATGCCTGCATCGTGCTTACGATGTTTTCACGAAGCATTTTGACTCGCCTGTGACCTATTATCTGGCATATTCTGACCTCTAGACACGTAACAACTATGGGCCTTCGGAGCTCTGATCTAAACTATCGCGCCTATTGTGATGCGTGGAAGCGTCGTGAGTAACCTCCAGGATATTTGCATACAAACGCACTACCGAAGATCGCCAGCTAACCTCCAAAAACTCCAATCAAGATTGCTTTAACTCAAATTGGAATTTTATTTCCGTAACGCAGGATTCAATTTTGTAAATTAGCGAGTGTGATAGGAGCTTGTCAAGATTATTTCGACCATGGATAGCAGATAAATTGTCGAGATAAGGAGCGGCAAAAGAAGTTTGTTGAGGGTAATTATAGGAGAGTCGGATTGAGTGTGAACCGCCTTGTGGGTGACTCATTAGAGAAAAAGCACTAAAAGCAGACTACCTAGGTTCTTCGTTAGTTATCTTTTTTTTACAACTAACCAAATCAAGTCCTGTATTTAAAAAAAATACAGGCGATGTTTACCGTTAGATTTTCGGTAGCTACAGAAGTTTATTTTTTCAAAAACTTTAGTGGTATGTAAGTGAAAGTGTTAATATCCCTTCTGTTAATTAAAAACTAAAGTTAAATGAAACACAAGTGCCTCCGTTTGAAATAAAATTGCGCTTCTTCCCGAAACATGTTCTTAACATCGTACTTACTAACTTTTCTGAAAATACTGAAAAAAAAACAACGCTACTATTGAGACCGAATTTCAAACAAACTTGTGGTTTTTAGGGTTCCATACCCAAAGGGTAAAAACGAGACCCTATTACTAGACTTCGCTGTCCGTCCGTCTGTCTGTCACCAGGCTGTATCTCAAGAACCGTGATACCTAGACAGTTGAAATTTTCACAGATTATGTATTTCTGTTGCCGCTATAACAACAAATACTAAAAACAAAACAAAATAAATATTTAAGGGGGGCTCCCATACAACAAACGTTTCTTTTTTCAGGCTGTATCTCAAGAACCGCGATAGCTAGACAGTTGAAATTTTCACAAATTATGTATTTCTGTTGCCGCTATAACGACAAATACTAAAAATAACGTTGCCGCTATAACGACAAATACAACAAACGTGTTTTTTTTTGCCGTTTTGTCTGTCGCCAGGCTGTATCTCAAGAACCGCGATAGCTAGACAGTTGAAATTTTCACAGATTTTAAAGACAGACATTAAAGATTAATAATATCACTGTTTTTGACATTGTAAATAATATTGTTTTTTGTATTGTTATTATTTTTTTCATTTATTAAGGTAGGGTATAGTTTGTTGTCTGACAATGTTTATGTGATTAGTCATTTATTTACTTTTGCCTATTAATTAATTCATTTTGACTATAATTTTATTGTAATTCTTATTCTGTTTATCGATCATAATATAAATTCATGTAAGTAGATTAAGCTAGCTTTTTTATATTGTTATTGTATATTGTGAAATAAATAAATCTAAATATAAATCTAAAGTTTGGGTAAAAATTTGTAAGGAGCTATGGTTTTTTCGTTCGCTGATTTAAACCACTTGTTTCTTGTCTCTGTGGGCACAGAAAAGCGGCGAAATGTCGATGAGGAGTCCTAGGCACTCAAATCATTAAAATCATATCCTTTTTTATGATATGGGTATGTAACAGACAGGGGACCGATTTTTTACTTTCGAGCGCTCGACTCTTTCACTCGAAAACTGACAAAAATTCCCTTCGGACCGTTTCGGAGCCAGCATTTGGAGCCAGCTACCGTATGGGAATTTAAAATCCCGTTTGGGAGCAGTATACGAAACGGGCATTTTTTTTTACCGTTTCGGAGCTAACTTCGTACCGTTTCGGAGCCAGCTACCGTGTGGGAATTTAAAATCCCGATTGAGAGCTAGGCATATTATGACTTACTGTTACGGATAGGTACGACGACGAGCGAAGCGAGGAGGAGTGTGTTAGGTATCTTTTGATCATTTGGTACGACGACGAGCGAAGCGAGGAGGAGTGTAGGTTAAAAAAGTTGAAAAAAAGTTCATGTGGTGCGATTGGTAGGACAAAGGCAGTAGGATTTTAACCTACACTCCTCCTCGCTTCGCTCGTCGTCGTACCAAATGATCACAAGATACCTAACACACTCCTCCTCGCTTCGCTCGTCGTCGTACCTATCCGTAACAGTAAGTCATAATATGCCTAGCTCTCAATCGGGATTTTAAATTTCCACACGGTAGCTGGCTCCGAATGCTGGCTCCGAAACGGTAAAAAAATGCCCGCTTCGTATCCAGCTGCCAAACGGGATTTTAAATTCCCATACGGTAGCTGGCTCCGAATGCTGGCTCCGAAACGGTCCGAAGGGCAAAAATTATGAAATGCTATTTTGAAATAGCGATAGAAAATTTAAAAACGAGTGGTATTGACCACTCGTATTAAATTCTATTGGTAGAAAGTAAGTGCCTGCCATTTTGACACTACAAACGTATTTACTTTTATTTGATTTTCGAGCGCTCGAAAGTCAAAAATCGGTCCCCTGATGTACTTCCTATATCTGAGCAGTAGAACAAACCGGACTATTTACCTAATTTCGCAAAGTCAGTTCGCAAGTTCAGTGGTAATTCGTATCTAAGTTACTATGGCACTATTCCACATCTTCTTAAGATAGCTTTTGACATGACAAACATAATGTCAACTTTGTAAATAGTGTCGAGCGACGGTCCTGTCAGAATGCCGCTATTCGATCAGCTCATTAAATCATAGCAAAATGAATTGGATATCTGATTAATGTCCAAGAAGGCACGAAATCGTGACGAGTAACGTCACAAAACGACCTCGGATACCGTCCCTACATACCGAGCCTATAAGAGTTCTTGAGTTAATTATTCACACATTTTAAATGTTAGTTTTTATCACAAACTGGATGAATTTAACAAAACGGGCACAGCACGTTCCGAACTTTCGAAAATAAATCGAACTGAGTTACTGTCAATTAAGGCGGGAGGAATAACAAACAACAGCTTTCCGAAACTCCTATCAACGTTTTCCACATGTTCAAATTCAAACCGAGTCTCGTGTGTGCAAGGTTGAGTTTACAGATATACGGTTCAGTGAGAAAGGTGTTTGGGAAAATTTTGCACGTGATAATAGTCAGTTTACCGTGCCAGAATCAGATGCAGATTTCGCGATCTGGTACCGTTAAGGATTATCTTGAGTGACGAGCCTGCAGCACCCAATTAACTGGATACGTTCAATGTATGATACTGCCGAAGAGCAGGGGCATAACGAGTGCGATTTAATGTACTGACGACTATAAGAAGATGAACTCATGTTTCATCTTATTGCCATTGTAATATTGAATTGCGGTGCCCCAAAGAAAAAACTATACATTGATCCGTACTCACAGGCGAACTTATCCATGTAAGGAATATCTTTCAGTTAACATTTGATCATTTGAGACGAGGTCAGGAACAAAATATACCTAACTAAGGTTTCGTTTATTAAATAAAATCATGTCATTTCCTTGATTTCATACAATAGGCAGTAAGTAGGTATAAAATTTATTGGAAAACTTTAAACATGGCAATTTTATTATACCAGTATTTACAAAGAACGGTGACATCAAAACCATCCTCTAACGACACCAATAAATAAGCAACTTATTATAATCAACACTCACCAATTAGACGTATCAAATCCAATCAACGACTAATCAAGTGCAAATTTAATGACAAACATTGACGAGTGGCTTTATCGGTTTCATCAGGAGTTGCCTACGAAAAGTCTCATCTAATTTGGAAGATCATGGCAGTTACAACTTTTAAAGAGTAATATAGTTGGGATTTCTCGTGTGAAACGTTTTGGAAATATGACCCTTAAACTAAGAGTGACCAGATCGTACACGCTGATATAGGATATAAATGTATAGCAATAAGAAGTGTAATCGCGTGTCCAGTGAAATTAAGTTCCGTCATTCTGGTTTTCGACAAAAAAATCGTAAGTTAACGCGACGTCGGTTTCGTTTGAATGAACAACCGTAAAATTTGCGGACAGAGTTCCGTTAAATGGTCAATTAAAAACAGGGATACCTTTTTAAACACTTCAGTATATATGTAAGATAATCAGAAGTAACCCGGTTTCTCACACTCGAAAAACGGTTAAGGGAAGCTAAGGATAGATTAGACGGAGAGGGCAAGGAAGTGACCTTATTGGCATATTTTCTTACGATTGGTCTCTTGTGGGGAATCGAACTGTAGACAAGTAGGGAAGTAGTAGCGAAGCGAACTTACCTCATCCTGAATCCATCCATCAAGCTCTAGTTTTCCATCGGGTTCGGAAGGTCAGATTATTGCTTTCGTAAAACAAGTGCGCATACGTTAAGGAGGTGTCTCAGGATTAGGCAATTATTATTATTAGTCATATACACCATAATACACAACACACAAATAACTAAGTGGGGAAAAGAGCACTTTTCGTGCATATGTCGAAACTTTAAAGAGCCATATGTACAGTAAAACGTTGTACGATACACGTGCGAATTCCTATTTTCGGCACTTGTATCGTAAATATCTATTATCATACACATACACGTCTGTAAACCGGCAATTGTTTTACAAGACCCGCATGGAAGCCCGTCGTCTGCAGTGGCGAGCCCCTTGGACGAGTCGTGGTAATATTTTCGTGCTACGTGACGTTGGACACTCAGCGCAAAAACTCACTTCCGAAGCTGACTTAACTAGGGTTTTTAAGTGCGAATAAGTTAGCACCATGTATACTGTTGATCTTTTTCATTCTTAGCTTGTATATAATCCTATCTATGTTTTCAAGCTTGTCACAGTTTAGTCAATCCATACTAATATTATAAATGCGAAAGTGTGTCTGTCTGTCTGTCTGTCTGTCTGTCTGTCTGTTACCTCTTCACGCTTAAACCGCTGAACCGATTGCGATGAAATTTGGTATCGAGATAGTTTGAGTCCCGGGGAAGGACATAGGATAGTTTTTATCCCGGAAATGATCCCCCAAGGAGATGAAGTGGGGGGTGAAAGTTTGTATGGAGCTACGATATAACCGAGTTCCACGCGGACGGAGTCGCGGGCAGAAGCTAGTTGTCTATAAAAAGCATATTTTATTTATTACGGTCTACTGTATAAGTTTACGTTATAAGACTTATAAGTATTGCAAAAAACGGATACAAAATATGTTTACAACTAATATCCCTAAGTGTAACGACTTGTGTCAATAATGCTTACCTTAATGTCGGACAATATGTGTTTATGAAACTATTTATTAAGACTGGAACTCATGTTTGTAAATTCGGAACCAAGAATGAACGCATGTTTATTTCTGTAACTTTTCTTCTCGCGCTACTATTTACGCATGAAACGCATGCCATAAAATTATACATAATATGCATCATTAATGAAATAAATATGTACTTCTTATCTATAATATATATATTTTATTGTTAAGTTATAATCGTCATATCCATGACCTTCAGAGACAACGTAACGTTATGCATATCGCAGTCACACAATCAAGCATTTTGAATTCTACATCAATTGAACGACGCCATATGACAGCCTTAAAACAGCTGCTTGTTAATTGCTTGTTTTGTCAACTAGTATTTTCCTATGTGATACAATTCATCATCAAAAGACAAAATCTAAAATTTGGTTTACTAAATGCTGGCTCGCTCGGAACCAGGCATGACGAGTTTTTGGTAGCTCTTAACCGTCATCCGGTGGACATTCTAGCCATAAACGAGACATGGTTGCGCGCTGGTGAAGAAGAGCGAGCGCCGTCTCCTCCAGGGTTCCGTCTGCGGCACTCGCCGCGACCCGCGGGTCAACGAACCCGCGGAGGCGGCGTTGGTTTCTATATAAGTCGAGACATTAGCTCGCGCGTACTAACGACCCCAATATCCCCCTTGGTTGAGCAAATGTGGATCCGTGTAAACCTTAACGGCAGTAAGATCGCTATAGGCACTGCTTATCGTCCCCCGTGGCAGAATGTTGACGTCTTTCTCGAGGCACTCACCGAGTCAATATGTTCATTGTCGATATTCGACCGCATTGTTTTGCTGGGAGATTTTAATATAAATACTTCGCGTTTACACGATAAGAACACAAACAAATTATCTGACTTTTTAACCACTTTGCAACTTTCACAATATTTTAATTATCCTACTCATTTTACTGATCACTCAGAGTCATTGATAGATTTAATATGTTCCAACACAAGTATAAGGCATGTATCCATCAACTACATTTCCGATCTAAGCAGTCATGCGCTTATTACATGCGAAGTCAATATTAAAAAAAAACAAACCGTCTCCTAGGTGGGTAGTCTATCGACCGCTTAAGGATATTGATATGGAGAGTTTCAACGCTGACCTTGAATCTATAAACTGGGAACGCCTGATATGTGGCAATATTAATGATACTGTATACTATTTTACTCTGTATGTATTTCAACTTTTTGAACATCACGCTCCTTTTAAAAAGGTCCTCATTAAAAAACAATCAAATGATGCGGCTGCGCGATGACGCGCATGCAAGAAGTCGTCTTACGAGCCTGGAGATACACAAACGATACTATAAGGTCCTAAAGTCTATCGTCAAAACTGCCTTGTTTACCGAAAAGTCGGCTTTTTACCAATTTCATATTATGCAAAATTATGATAACCCCCAAATTCTCTGGAAAAATATTAAACGTAATATAGTCGTTTTTAAAAAGCGTAACGACCTACCGGCTGATTTTAGCAACCCCGACCAGATCAATACCTAATCATTTTCTTAACTTGCCCGCAGGTCGAAACATTGCCATATCAAGTTTGACATATTATGAGTACCACAGGTTTGGTTCCTCAACATTCGAGTTATGTCCCGTGGATGAAATAACTGTTTTAAAGGTCATTAAATCCTTCTCCAGTAATACTATTGGTACTGACGGCATCACGCTGGACATGGTCGAATTAACTTTACCTAGAACGCTATATATTATCACCGCCATTATTAATCAATCCATCAGTACCAGCACATTTCCTGATGCCTGGAAGTCCGCGATCGTTAAACCGATACCCAAAATACCCGAGCCTACTGCTTTAAAAGATCTCCGGCCAATTAGTATTCTGTGTTGTGTGTCCAAAATCTTAGAGAAACTGGTGTGCATGCAGTTAACTGATTATTTGGAAACAAATAACATATTACCTAGTAAGCAGTCAGGATTCCGGAAGGCACGCAGCACGGCTACGGCTCTCTTGGATGTGATAGATGGCGTCCTGTCAGCACAGGATAAAGGAGAAGCATCGCTACTTGTCCTATTAGACTTTTCCCGCGCGTTTGACACAATTAACATCTCGCTGCTGCTATCCAAGCTTGCATACTATGGTTTTCGTAACAATACGATAAAGTGGTTTGCTAGCTACCTGTCTGGTCGCTCTCAACAAGTTGGGCTGAATAAGCCTTCCGATTTAACGGATTTCTCCCAAAATACTCCTGTGAACTGCGGAGTTCCGCAAGGTTCAATTTTGGGTCCCGTGCTGTTTATCCTGTACGTGGCTGACATAACTAACTGCTTTAGGAATTGTGACTATCACATGTATGCGGACGATTTACAAAACTTTTCACCCCTCGGAGACATTAAGAGCCGTAGACTTGTTAAATGAAGACTTGTTGCGCATTGATAACTGGTCTAGAGACTGTGCCATAAGTCTAAATTTCTAGTAGTTGGCACTAAGGGCCAGGTGGGCAAAATTTCTAGTCTCAACCTTGATGTGATGTTGGGAGAGGAACGTCTTGAGCGTGTTACCATGGCACGCAATCTTGGCCTACTCATGGACGATGAGTTACGTTTCGAACAACATGTACTGGATACCGTTAGGAACTGCTACTACAGGCTAAAAGTGTTGTACCAGGTTCGGGCGTACCTTAGTGTTGACGTTAGGATCAAGTTATGCGATACATTAATTCTGTCCAAATTAAACTACGTCGACACGGTAATTAACGGATGCCTTTTAGCTCGCTCAAAAACGCTTATTCAACGGATCCAGAATGCCTTTTCGCTACTCAGCCACGAAATGCTGGAACAATATCCCTCCGCCTATTCGTAATTCTAAAACTTCAAGTACTTTTAAGCTCCACTTCAAAAAATATCTATTTACACTACAACTCTCCTAGCCCGTGTCGTTAACTATTTCATATATTTATGTTAGTCGTATATAGCTGTACCTATAGCGTCACGTTAGTCTCATAAATCTTCATAATTTATCCCATATAATTATTATCCAATATTCTGTTATACGTGTATAGTCCGTTTCCTTAATACGCGTAGTGCGGCGTAGTACTTAATATGCATGCAACTTGCCACGTACAAACCTACTCCTAACTCTTCTTACAAGTAATTAAATATTATATTCTTAAATAAAATTTATGTATATACTAGGTATGTAAACGTTGATTCATCGTTTTATCCCTAAATGTAGGTTGTAGTACGGTCGAGGTCATAAATACGTTTACACTTTTGCACCTTATTGCCTTGTAATAAGGAGCAAAAGTGTAAACATATTTATGACCTCGACTGTACCACGTTTGCCACTTTTTGCTGTTCGGAACTACCTTACAGCCCTGGGCTCCACGGAAGACCAGCGCTGTGGCATTGTTCAATGTCAGAGCATATGCTGAGTGGTGTCCACTTGCGGCCACTATCAGCACCACCAGTCTTCTTTACGTACATGTTATTTTTAGTTTAAGCTGGTATTTATTCAGTTTCTTTTGATATATTGTGTTTTCTAATTAAGAACGAAATTGTGATGTGGTGTTATTTTGGCTGGCAATAAATTCATTTCTATTCTATTCTATTCTTCTATACAAGTGCGGAAAGTAGGTAATTCCCAACGAGTGACGATGACCAAAAACACGACCGTCAGGGAGTGTTTTTCATCGACACGAGTTGGGAATTACCAATCCGCACGTGTATCATACAATATTGTACAATGCATCATGCGAGGAAGTTAAAAATTATACATAAAAGTTGAAATTTGAATTGTCATGAAATCTCATTCTCGCACGCGTGTGGGAATATTGGCCCGAAATCCAATCCTGTACGGCCGCCCCCGTGTTCATGTTGACACATATAAATACGCACTTTCAGAGCAAGTGCATTATAAAAACATTAACTCTGCAACCAGTCGCTTAACTTCCTTTTGAACATCGACTTACTTTCTAGTTTAATGCTGTCAGGTAGGTTGTTATACGCGAGTATACACATTGTTATAGCAGTTTTTTTTGTATAGGACAGATTGACATGGTGGCCGAAGTAAAAGATTTCTGTATTGAGCCCTAGTGTGTCTTACTGTGGAGTCAGTACGATTGAGAAAATAGTCTGTTATATCACCGGACATTATTAGTGTTGTGTGTCGGTCGAGTGAAAACCCATGTGTACAAGTGATAATGATTTAGTGAGAGTGATTAATAAAGAGTAAGTGCGGGTACTTCGGAATACCCGCGTAGCAAGAAGATGCTCAAGCCAGTTGCCCCGTGACCATAGATGTTGTGACACATCCAGAACGTCGGGAACCTCAGAGCGGTAAATAAATAAGTTAATTAAACGCGATGAAATCCCGTTAAGTAAAAAGTATTTGTGAGAATCGTAAAGTTTAAATTAATATACCTACTAGGAGAATCGGTTCAGACGGTACTTAATTTGCAAATACATCGCCTTAATAGGAGGTCCGACTTACACTGGCTTGTGTGAGGTGTCATGTCATGAGTTCAATGTTGTAGCACCTTAAGCCAGGTATCATAATCTGTAATCAATACCGCGACATTCATCGAAACCCGATATGTTCATTCTGCAACGAGAAAGTGGTACGAATTACGTTGTGTACAAGGCGTGACAACTGATATTATGGATTGAAATTGGAATTATCAAACGATTAACAGCTTTTGTAGTTATAAGAACAATTTCTAACAGATGTGTCACATAGGCCCGTGCCCGTGTGGTGTCGGGTTAGAGTTTCACCAACCCCTTTCCTCCCGTGGGTGTCGTACAAGTCGACTAAGGGATCAGGGTTGAAGTGTGTTGTGGGCGATGGGCTAGCAACCTATCACTGCAATATCACATTTTGTAGATCTTTTATACCCACAATTATGCTAAAAGTGGCGCTGGAACATAAGTTTCATGTGCTTTTGGGAATAAAGGCGTGAATATATGTATGTGTCACAAAGAGCGACACACGATGCAGTGATACAAAAGCGGTACAGTTTCGATACACGCAACTATCTATAGCAGTCATGTCCTTTTACCACTTCGACTAACAACTATTGTATTATTGGTTATATATAAAGTTAAGAGCAGGGCTCATGTCGGTGGAGTAATCACTAGTCTGTTCTTCTCTCTGCCACTGTTTCAAGCTCCTGATACGACATTACTAAATCTTTCTTTTTAGCCTGATCCATAAACGCACGTCTTGGTCGTCCCCTGCTCCTCCTTCTTTCTATCTTTTCTGCAGCTATAGGTAGTGTTTATGTAATTGCCATGTCTAATCAGTTGCACTTTCATAATTATCTTCTTTTTCCTTAAGTTAGAATCAGACGGTTCACTTGAATGAATGTTCGATCGAGTGAATGCTTCATTTTTCTTTCATGTTTTGTTTCACTTTTCGTTCAGACTTGTTTGAGTGAAAGATACCAAATGAAACAAGAAAATGAAAGAAAATTAAACCGTCTGATTCTACCTTTATTGATACAGCATTACATAAACTTTATATTTAGCTTGATCCATAAACGCACGTCTTGGTCATCTTCTGCCTCTCCTTCCTTCTATTATTTTCCTCTTCTTTTTTCCTTAATGATACGACATTACATAAGCTTTATATTTAGCTTGATCTATAAACGCACGTCTTGGTCGTCTCCTGCCTGTCCTTCCTTCTATTTTTTGTGCAACTATAGTGTTTATGCAATTGCCATGTCTAAATCAGGTGCACTGACATAATTCCTCTTCTTTTTTCCTTATTGATAGGACATTACATAAACTTTCTATAAGAGCTTGATCCATAAACGCACGTCTTTGTCGTCCCCTGCCTCTCCTTCCTTCATTTTTTTCTGCAACTATAGTGTTTATGTAATTGCCATGTCTAATCAGGTGCACTTACATATTTCCTCTTCTTCTTTTCTTATTATTGGTTAAAATTAGAATTATTGTATGATGTCTGTAATCATAAGACGACAACAAATTTCAAATATTGTTAGATACCGTGAAGAAAATAAAAAACTCTTTATTTCCGTTGTAGGTTTTATATGATAATAAATATTACCATAGAAATGTCGACCTTGCATATTTCAATGGCAAGTCTCTCAATTTAAGCCGTAATCTGATTTAAATAAGGGATTTAGTGAACGGTTCGATTACGATTACGCAACATAATGGCGAATTCATCCGTGGATATCCAATAATGAATCCTATTTCTTACTTCATAAGGTCTCAAAATATCTTTACTGAATCGACACGTCAATGTCAGTTACTGTGTGGATTAAAAAGTTTGTATTACAATCGTAATTTGAGGTCTGAGATTAGTAAGCTCACTTAATCTTAATATGTATGTAGATATAAGGTAGTAGAAAGTTCTAACCATGGGATTCAAATCTGTGTATAAATTTGTCAAAAATTATTTTTAGACTATGTTATGCTATACTTTTTTACGTAGAGCGTTTCAATAGCTGTCAGTCCATGGCTCCCATTATTGTGAAATTTCCTGCAGTGTGATGCCATTTGTGGTTATATTATAGGAACCCTCTATTTAATAATGATTAATAGCTGCAATTGCCATCTAAGTCTACACTAATTTGAACAAGAGACAATTAGCAGATGAAACGTTTTCAGAATCGTTTTTTGAGGTATATCTATTATTCAGTGTGGGCAAATAAGCGGTTTATTTTTTTTATCTGGGGTAATTTTCGGAGGTTCTCCGAAATTTGCCGTCTTCTGCCTTTTTTCTATAAGAATTTCTAAGGTAACGTGTGTTTGGTTCATATCAATAAACCTGACACGGTAAAAGCTGAAAATTTTACTCGCTGTAAAAATCCGCCCTAGGAAAAAAGTATACTAAAACATTGACCAAGTGCGAGTCGGAACTCAGCAATTAGTGTTCCGTACATTCAGTTATTTTAAATGACGACGGCGACGCTCTATCTTGTCACTTATTGCGTGATAAGGCAGACCGTGATACGGGGCCTGGTAATCGGTCCACCTTGTAAGGGGTCTACCCACGCTGCACCTTCCGGTACGTGGTCGCCACTTGAGAACCTTTCCGACCCAATGGCCATCATCGGTTCTACGTGCAATGTGCCCCGCCCACTGCCACTATTGTTGTGTGTTGTGAAAGGGCTAGTTACTTACTTTACTTTACTGTGTTGTGTTAATAACTTTAAATTTGTCGAATCCGCGAGCGATAACCACAGACCAAGAAATAATAATAATAAGATATATATATATATATAAATATTAGGGGACAATCTTACACAAATCGACCTAGTCCCACAGTAAGCTCATTAAGGCTTGTGTTATGGGTACAAGACGACGATATATATAATACATAGATATAAATACTTAAATACATAGAAAACTTCCATGACTCAGAAACAAATATTCATGCTCATCACACAAATATTCAGATAGACATTACGAAAAACCTAGTAAAGCTGGTTTTCAACCAAGCCAAATAAGTTTAGCACACGCTCACGCGCACTTATACAATCAAAAAACGCCTCTATTTGGTTTATTAACCTTTGGTCTATGTATCAACTTTAAATATGGAAAACTAAAAACAAACATTCATAAAGTACAGGTTTCTTTATTTGAATTGGTATAGATTATGACAACAATAAATCTTATTTTTACTAGATGCAAATTATTCGTCAGATTCATTCGGATATACGGAGATATAAACTATTAACAATCTATCTCTAAACTACCACACACCTCTAGTATATATTGACTCCCAGATCCGCAACAACTACACCGAATCGCAGGTCAGTCTTTAACTGGAACGTGGGTAATTGTTGAAAACACCAGACCTGCGTTGTCTAATTACTTGACATCGGGTATACTTCGGTTTCGGTCGGAACAAATCGGAAACAGGAAACAACACGAAATACAATGCCTCGTTTTCATTATATCAATATTCATTTATCAGACTGCGAAGTGCAATGTACGTCACCAAGCACGGCTATTTATTTTATTTATTTAAACTTTATTGCACAAATATAAAAATAGAAGTACAATTGGCGGACTTAATGCCTTAAGGCATTCTCTACCAGTCAACCATTGGGCTAAACAGAAACTTTAGTGGTGCAGGATCCTAAGTACAGAGACTCGAATGGAAACACAAATCAATTAATTTACACAAATCAAGCATCGGCTATACTGAAGAACCAGGGTAAAATGAGACGCTATACCGATTTTATTTACTTTGATTTGTTAATATAATTTAAACTATTAAAGCTAGCGTCATGTTGATAATTTTCCCGCCATCTACACATAATTTCGGTTATGCATGTGTATTTCCAAGTGTTAGTTGGCTATGGTTTTTGAAATAGAACTGGGGACAGCACTGTATGAAAAAAAGTTACTTTGGTAATATTTTACACTAGTAAGAGCTATCGTAAAAAGAACTAAAAATGTGTGTAACCAAAATGTCTCAAAATTTTACGAGCTTTCAAATGATACCCCACACGTTCCTAAAAATCCAAAAAAAATATTTCGGAACGCCTTATTACCCCTCAAACTGCCCCTTTTATTAGGGTTTACACCTTTTTGACTTTATTTATGTAAGTAGGCCATACATTTATATATCTATACCAAATTTCAGCTTCCTATGTCAAACGGTCTTCGAAAAAACTGGCTGTGACAGACGGACAGCCTCCGAGTGATCGGAAGCTCAATAAAACTTTTTCAGGATTCCAGTTCCAGAAAATTAATCATTTCCTGCATGGCCACCTAACCGCGAGTAACGAATCTCCACATCCCCGTATGATTCTCGGGGACACTTTTGAGCTGAGAGGAGCTCTGATTCAAGACCGAGCTGAACTCTAGGATGAAATCTACGACACGTATTATCGGCACCCAATGCCACCTACATTTGACGAATATTATCAAGAGAATAACGCTCAAATAATGTCGGGAGGAATCGTCGGGAGTTAGTATTTATTTGCGTTATTTATTTTTTAAGTTGTTAATTTTTAAATAAACTCGTCTTTTTATTTTATTGTTGCTATTACGTAGCTAGCTGTCAAATCTTTTATATTACCGGTAGTACCTATATCCCTTACTGGACTAAGTAATATCATTTATATTATGATCTGGTAAAGCAGCGATTTCTACCCACTGCCATGTATTTAAGAATGTATATAGTATATTGGCACCTACACAATGTCAATTCTTATCAAATTATAATAGTAAACTGCACGCTATGCATGCCTTTAAAATGTTTTTGCATATAAGTGTATCTCATGTAAGTGAATTTAGTAAATTCTTTATGAGATAATAAATGTCTTAATCTTAAACCATAAAGCTCGCGGGAGTCCGCTGGATGCGGGTGGCGCAAGACCGGTCACATTGGCACTCTTTGGGGGAGGCCCATGTCCAGCAGTGGACGTTTTTCGGCTGATATGACGATGATGATGTATTATGTTTTAAGATATTTTTTGTAATTTCATCTCATTTTTAATAATTTGAGACGGAGTGCAATTCTATAGCGCTTTAATGACAACACGGGAAGCGTAACTATGGCCCATTGACCATATGAATGGCATATTGCCATGGAAATGGTCTTATATTATGGCAACCATGCCACAAACATGATTCGGATGTTATGCTGTATTTGAGCCGCTGTCAAATGGCTCCGTTTCCATTTGTCTTAAACTTAAAATATATTTTGTGTCATGTGCTAACATTTTAAGGATATGTGATGTCCCTAGTAGTAAAGATAAGTGGAACTGAGTGGAACATTGAATGCGATACTTATAAACAACCGAAACTGAATATTGCGAAGGAACTCAATAAAATTACTACAGTACTAAGAAATAATGCGGTGTGATATAAAAATTAGACAATTAAGAGATAAAACTGCAAAGATAGATACCCAAATGAATTAAACAATGATGCAAAAATAATTTGTTATCGTTACTGAATTACTTTTGATCAGTAAACGTAAATATAATACTCATGACGTAAAAGCGCATGCACGTCTACTGAAATGAACAATGTGGCGTGTATCAATCACTATAAGCTTAAACTTAACCCCTACAACTTTTAATAAATACGGCTCAAGATGATAAAAAAAACCGGCCAAGTGCGAGTCCGACTCGCGCACGAAGGGTTCCGTACCATTTTCTATAAAAACGGCGAAAAAATCATGTCTGTTGTATGGGAGCCCCACTCCGGCTCCAATTGGCCGGTTTTTTAGTATTTGTAGTTATATCGGCAACAGAAATACGTCATCTGTGAAAATTTCAACTGTCTAACTATCACGTATCATGAGATACAGCCTGGTGACGGACGGACGGACAGCGAAGTCTTAGTAATAGTGTTCCGTTTTGGGTACGGAACCCTAAAAAGTAACAATAACTCAAGGAACAGTTTCTAAGAAGCATGTTTGTGTGTCCATTTAGTAACACACAAGTATTGAAAGGGGGAAAACCACCAGAAAAAAGTAAAATACATGGGTACTTAACTTAATGAGGCTATTTATACCGACTAACGATCAAGCATGCAAACATAGCAACCCTATCTCGTATCTGATATTTTCTATGTTTTAGATCTTGAAACGTCAAAATATCTTACGTTATCTAAAGATCAGTGCGACGCGTCAGAGAGGTATTGTGCTTGAATACAATGCAACAAGTTGAAACATGGTCCGAGATAGTATCTTGGTGGCGGCAAAAAGAGCACTAGTTAGAGCGGTCATATTTGAAAGCCGACGAACGATGGTTTTTTTGACATCGTCGTGAGTTTATAATCGTCCGAAGGTGTTGTATTAGAGGTGTTTAATTTATCTCGTCTCTATCATAGTGATGTTTTTTTTTTGGTTAATAACGAATTATCATTTATCTGTCGCTGAATATTTGGGATTATATCAAGGTATTCGACGTTAAAAATACACACACTATAAAACTAAGTACTAAATACAACGACAAGAAAATAAAGAAAACAAAACTTAGGCAATAAATGAAAACAATAAAAAGATTATAAATAAAAAACATGGCCTCTTGATTTAATTGAAAGTGAAAACGTTTGAACCGGTGTACACAGGGATCATCAAATACATTTGAGCGAGGTGCTCACAAACACTTGCAAATAATGATATCGAGGGCTTCATGCTAAAGGGACGGCAAGAACCCTATTATTGCTTATACGCCCCTTTAGCATGAAGCCCTCGATATAGTCAAACAAGACTATTATAGTACGACCGATACTCAAGAGCTTAGGCCACTTTTAGGCACATAGACATCTTATCACTTATCATTGTGGATAAGAAATCCGTCACTCTTGCACTCGCATACTTGTCAGATCGTGACAGTTGTCTTACCGACAATGATAAGTGATATAACTACAACTTAGAAAAGTTGAAAAACCCCCGACATTTTCATCGCAAAGTCCAATATCTCAAAAACGGCTGAACAGATTTTCATGAAACATGGCTAAGAACACTCGGAATAAAATTATTTATGACATAAAAAAACCGCATTTAAATCGGTCCATCCGTTTGGGAGTTACGATACCACAGACAACACAGACACACAGATACACAGACAGACACGTTAAACTTATAACACCCCTCTCTTTGCGTCTGGGGTTAAAATTGTCAACCATGCTACGCCCGCTGGATCAGTAATTTGTCGGCTGCCAGTGTCAACTGTCAGTCAATACAAACTATACACTGCTCGCCTTTTAAGTGAGTTCTTAAAAGGCGGTGTGTTGCACGAAAGTGCCGTGGTAAGAATGCAGCATGCATTGCATACCGTCTCGCTTCCGCGCAATATAATTTTGCTGCGCTAATGTAATAGGTACGTACTGTCAGTATATTTGACAACCGGTTAGCTTAGTGGGTATTGCCGCTGCTTACGAAGCTGAAGGTCCTGGGTTCGAATCCCGGTAAGGGTAAATATTAGCATGTTTTATTTTCTGAGTCTTGGATGTTTTCTATGTATTTAATAATGTATATCTATTAAATATAAATATATAGTCGTACATACCCATAACATAAGCCTAATTGAGCTTCCTATGGGGATGGTTAGATTTTTTTATTTTTTTTATTCGCTATTTTCTTCTACCGGTCGCATTATACAATGTGTATTGCTTATACTTGATCAAACGAAATGTGCGGATACTAGACAAAAAAACATCGATAAAAAAAATAAAAATAAAAATTATAGGCTAAAAAAAAAAGAAAAAAAAGCCTACCAAAAAAAAAAAACAAAGCCAAAAAAGTGCAAAAAAGTCTTTTGCAATACACATTGTATAGGTAGATTTTTTTGTCGACAGACCGTTTCGAAAAAAAAAAAAAAAAAGACAGGCTTGCCGGTGTTACAGCTCATAGAGTCACTACTTTATATAAGTAACTAATATAAAATACAACTTTATTTAAGTTGTCTTTGAAATACAAAATAACGATTCCGCCCAGTTAAATCTGGAAGTGGTCTTAGAGCAAATTCAGTCAAATGAACGTACTCAAGCAAAAGGGACGATACCTTTCAATAAGGTGGAGGTCACACTGCGACGCATCTCCGGACGGAGGTGCGACGCATCTCCGGACGGAGGTGCGTTTCTCGCTGTATAAGACATAAGACATAAGACATTTATTCAGCAAAAAAAGTTTACACGTACAAGTACCAGTCACCAGCATTTGTAGCGTAGACTGTCTTATTATTTGTTGATTCGTTGATGAGTTGTGGGATGGGCAGCATCAGTGAAAACACATTTTATCTGGAAACTATGTATTGCGACCATGGAGGTTAGCACAAGAAGAAGGCAGGGTTATCGTGCCACAGATAACATTACAAAAGTAGTAAAACTAGGTATAAGACTACGGTGAACGTTTGTATAAAATAGGTAGTACCAACTTAACTATTGTTGGAGTCTCCAACATGCTGGGGCCACAGGAGCAAATACTTACAATAATTTACAATTGAAAACCTAAATGGTTCAGCCAAGACCAGCATAATGGTATTACCAACAAGATACTAAAGCCATAATAAAGGAACTTGAATTTACAAATGTTTTTTTTTTTTAATACACTATACAACCATACGGCATATCAGTTATACTAATAGTAAGGAAATTATAATTTAGTAAGACTTATTATTTAGTAAATAGATGTAATGTGAGTGGAACTTTTTTACAATTCTTATAAATATAAATTGATCACTATTTATTGATGTAAAGTTAGACATCATTACACCTAGTGGTTTAACGGGAAATTTGATAAATGAATTTTACAGAACTTACATATTCGTCAACAATTGTAAGCATACTACACGTAACTAAGTACTTATAAAAAGAAGATAATTATCATTTCGTTCACAAGGACGTTCACATTTTTAAATTGAAATGAAATTTTAGACAACAATGAACATTCCAGTTAGGTAGCAAATTTTGGTATAAGACTTGGCACTCAACTACAAGCTATATGAAAAGTACAAAACATTACTTATTCATTATTATAGTTATTTAAACAACCAATATTTTTTTTCTTAATTAAAATTAAACTCTTAACTAATGCTTATAAAGTGTTTGTATCAATGTACCTAGTATACTAAGCATATACTATACTAGATGTCTATTCTAAAGGTAACACAGAAAATCCACTCAATGAGCGTTTGTATATTTTTTTATTGGGCGTTATGAGATCAACGACCCTTATTTTACCATCTTGGCCTGGATAGACCTTAACAATTCTGGCCATTGGCCATGTTAGGGGCGGGCAGTTTGGCTCTTTCATGATAACCAAATCTCCCACTTTCACATTCGGTTGACTATCACGCCACTTCGGGCGACTTTGTAATGCGTTCAAATAATATTTATGCCATATTTTCCAAAACTGACTTTTAATTTTGTTACACATTGCCCAAAATTTGACTTTATTATCTGGCATATTAACCGTGTCGCCTTCAGGGAATGATGTCAACGAAGTGCCAACTAGGAAGTGTGATGGTGATACGAGGGGCGTCTGAAAAGTTCTAAGCCTAAGATAGAAAAAAACAATTTACAAAAATGAACTCGTGTTTATTTTTCAATATAGTCTCCTCCTAAATCAATGCATTTTTTACATTTTTTATACAGTGCTTTTAGGCCATTAAAAAAATAATCTTTATTTTGCCCTTCAAAATGCTCCTGTACAGCCGCCTTCATCTCTTCGTCACTTCTAAATCGCTTTCCCCTCAACTCTTTCTTCAAATTATTGAATAGAAAATAATCGCTTGGGGCTAGATCTGGGCTGTAGGGTGGGTGGTCAATTTCCTCAAAACCAACTTCCTTCAGAGCACGCCTCGCAACATTAGCGGTGTGAACGGGTGCGTTGTCTTGCAAAAACAAAATGCCTTTCCTTAGTTTACCCCGCCTTTTCTCAACTATGGCTTGTCGCACCTGTCTTATTAGATTTGCATAATAAATTCCGTTTATCGTAGAGCCTTTTTCTAAATAATCGATTAAAAGAATGCCATCACAGTCCCAAAATACCGTAGCCATTAACTTAGAGGCCGACTTTTGCACTTTAAATTTCTTCGGCGGCCTTTCACCCTATCAATCCACTGCATCGACTCAGACTTAAACTCCGGATCATACTGTCTGATCCATGTTTCATCAACAGTGACTATTCGGGAACAAACTTCATCTAAATCATCTTCGCACAATTCTAAAAACGCCCGAGAAGTTTCCACACGACGTACTTTATCGAAGGCCGTTAGCATTTTCGGTACCCAACGAGCACTGACTTTACTCATGTACAAATGTTCATGTAAAATTTCTCCGACTCTTTCTTTACTAATACCTAAGACCTCAGCTATTTGCCAAACCTTCATTCTTCTATCTTCTAATACCAGCTTTTTGACTTTTGCTACGTTTTCTTCGGTCACTACCGATATTGGCCGCCCTGAGCGGGGGTCGTCTTCGATCGATTCCGGTCCGAGTTTAAATAAGCGACTCCACTTTTTGACTGTGGCATAAGAAGGCCCAGAATCACCGTAAATAATAGCCATTTCCTCAAAAATACACTGCGGTGATTTGTCACTTTTTGTAAGGAATTTAATTACAGCACGGTGCTCAATTTTCATAAAATTCGTTGGTAATTCACACATGATGTACTTTTCCGTTGAATATCTCGAAACAGAATAATAAAAACGTGACATGTTATTTTTTAATAATTTGTTTTTAAATGGCCTTTCTAGTGGCCAGTATCATAAACGCATATATAACCTCGAAATACCTTAGGCTTAGAACTTTTCAGACGCCCCTCGTAGGTAACTAAAATCGTTTACATCGTCGACCGTTACCGCGAGTAATGGTCGAGAGTTCAGTACAGCTTCGATCTGACATAAAATTGTATTTAACTGTTCGTAAGTAAGTATGCGGTCTTGTAAAATACGCTTTAAATGGAATTTCGTACTTTTTACGCCAGCTTCGGCGAGGCCAGCAAACACAGGTGAATAGCTAGGCACAAAATGGAAATTAATTTGTTTGTGTGCTGCATATGTTTGCACTGTTGTTTGGTGGTCTCTCGAACTGTTTAACTTGTACAACTCAGCCAATTCGTTCCTTGCCCCCTTAAAGCAACCTGCATTGTCACAGAAAACGTCTGTGGGATAGCCTCGTCGCGCTATGAAGCGCTTAAAACATGCCATGAAACTGTCTGTGCTCAAATCAGATGAAAGTTCCAAATGAATCGCCTTTGTTACAAAGCACACAAAAATACATATGTATCCCTTAGTTTGTAGTGCTCTCCTGACACGTGAGTTTTTTACTGGGATAGGTCCCGCGAAATCGCAGCCTACCTTTTGATAAGCACGGCAAGCTGTTACTCTTTCAGGTGGCAAGGAACCCATTAGATGCTTTGCGCACTGAGCTTTCATTCTGAAACAAATCAAGCATTTTTTAACAAACTTTTTAACGTGGTTGAGACCATCAGTAATCCAGTACCTTTGATTCAAGCTAGACAACAACAGTTTAGGTGGGGCATGTAGCAATCTCATGTGTTCGTGATATATTATAAGGTCAGTAATTCGTGATTGCTTGGGTAATATGATAGGGTGTTTTTGTGAGAAAGTGACGCTTGCATTATTTATTCTACCACCTACACGCAAGATTTTTTCATTATCAAGGAAAGGGTGTAAGGGCTGCAGCGCACCTTTCACGTTTTCTTTATTCAAATTTAAATCGTTTATTTCTTGTTCGAAATGAATACTCTGTTCATGTCGTACAATCTGAATTAAAGCAATTTGCAGTTCTTTTGACGACAAAAAACCTGTCTTTTTTGAATGTATGTTTTTTAAATTGTAACAGAACCTGTTTATGTAAGCCATAACGCGAATCATTTTATTGAGATCTGAAAAACGATTGCAGAACTCGTAAAATGATTTTTCATTTTGTGTTATGAGAGATACCTTGACATTGGAAGATTGCCGTTTCACTTCAGGTAGGTCGCCTGTTGCTGGGAACGTCACATTGTTATTAAATTTATATTTACCATCCCGGAGAAAGTCTGGACCTTGCCAGTACAAACTAATATGTTGTAGCTCGTCTGGATCAGCGCCTCTGCTGACCGTATCAGCCGGGTTGTCCTTACTGCTTACATACAGTCAGCGCCATCTAGACGTGGCCTCCCGGATCAACTTTACCCTGTTAGCAACATAAGCTTGCAGCTTCACCGGTTCTGTGTTAGTCCACGCCAATGCAATTTGCGAGTCAGAATACAAAATGACGTCTTGTATGTCCAGCTTCAGTTTTAATATGTCATAGACTCGGTTTATTAGCTTGGTTAATAAGAGCATTGCGTTCAGTTCTAACTTTGGTGTACTGAGCGCATCTTTGTTGAGGGGGTTGATTCGGGATATAGAGCAAAGTAAGAAGAGCATAGCGTTACCAGAGTGGTCGACCACCCGGAGATAAATGCAGCACCCATAAGCAGTGGAGCTCGACGCATCAGCGAAACCAATCAATTGCACTGCAGCTGAATCGTCCGGTATTGGTATATTTCTATTTATAGTAACAGGTTCCATTTGAGAGATTTTTTTTGCAAATTATAGCCACTCTAAGCGTAAAGGTTCTGATGGGACGTCAGACCAACCTATTTTCTCAGACCAAATTTTTTGCATAAACGCCTTAGCTTTAACTATAAGTGGAGCCATATACCCCAGAGGATCATAAAACTTAGATATATAACTAAGTATATCTCTTTTAGTGGGATATTCTTTGTTGAAAGCTTCTGGGCAGGAAAATACGAAACAATCTTTTCTTATATTGAGTGTCAAGCCTAGTGTCTTTAAATAAACTTCATTCTTTTGTAACTCGAAATCATCAAAATGCTGTTTGTTAGGTGGTATTCCCTCTAATACCTGCTGATCATTTGACGCCCATTTATGTGTATAAAAAGAACCCTTACATAGTAAATCGCACAATTGCTGCTTCGCCTCTTTTATTACATTTAAATCTGAGTGCGAGTAGCAGGCATCGTCAACATATGTACAGTTTTTAATAATATAAGAAGCTAATGGGAATTCACCTTCATATTTATTTGCAAGCTCGAGCAGACAACGTGTAGCTAAAAAACTGCTACTTTTTTGACCATAAGAAACGGTGTCTAATTGTATGCATTTGATAGGTTCCTCAGGATTGTCCCTCCACAAAATGTTTTGCAGGCAAGCATGCTCGGGGTTAATGTTAATGCATCGAAACATATGGCGTATATCGGTAGAGAACGTGTATTGTCCTAAGCGAAACAAAAGCATTATATCGAAGAGCTCTTTTTGCACCATAGGGCCATTTAGCAAAATATCATTAAGCGACACTCCTGTATTTGTTCGCATTGAACAGTCAAAAACGACCCGAGTCCGAGATGTTTTACTATTCTGGTTTATGACAGCGGAATGAGGTGCAAAATATAATGGCTGTGTCACAAAGTCCAATGAGTTGAAATCTATGTAGTGTCCATGCCCTAAGTTCAAATATTCATTAATGAATTTATCGTACTCTGAGAGTAAGTTTATATTTTTATGCAATTTTTTTTCGAGGTTAATGAACCTATAATAGGCATATTCGAATGAATTTCCAAGGGCATTATTAATCTCTGCAAGAGGTAACTTTAATGGCAAGTCAACCTGAAACTTATTGTTTTCATGTACCGTGGTATCTTGAAAAACCTTTTCACACAAATCATGCTCTGACATGCTCTCAGTATAAATTTCAGGTATACTTTCAGTTTTCCAAAACCGTTTTAAATTTTCATTGAGACCAGAGTCACATTCTAGACATAGCAAAGAAACCTTACTTGAGTCTGAGTTAGCATAGGGAGGCAGAGCCCCCGCAATGACATGCCCGAACCTGGTGCTGATGAAGTGTGGTTGGACCGTTGGAGGTTCAGCGGACTCTGAAGCCGGTCGCTTAAGCACAGCTTGTGACTCCGGAAGCAGGGCCTGGAAAAATACATCCGCACCAAGAAGCATGTTGATTTCAGATGGCTTATAAAATTCCGTATCGGCTAAATTAACGCTTGATGGAATATCAAGAAGTTTCGTGTCAATTTTATATTGCGGAATTTTGCATGTTATGGTATCTAACACATGAAAGTTAGTCGTGACCTTGTATGGTGTCACAAGTGAGGAAATCTCCAGGGGTATTGAGTAATTTGCTGAAGTATTTTTGTTGCTCACTCCGACTATATTTGTGTTGTCCTTATTCGGGGCCACCCCTAGTGTGTCAACCACCTTATTGGTGACTAGGGAGATCTGCGACGCCGAGTCCAATATAGCTTTTACATGGACAATTTGTCCATTTGTTGCAACAAGCTTCACCTTCACAGTAGGTAACAGCACTTTGTTACTGGTAAAGGTGGAGATCAGAGATACAGGTTTTGTGGCTGGCGCATTTGCTTGTTGTGTTGGTTCCTGGTGAAGCAAAGTGTTATGTGATTGTTTGCAAATATTGCACCGAAAATGAAACTTACACTTGCCACGGTGAGCATTTAAGCAGATGTTACACAGATTATTATTTTTACTAAATGTTACCCGGTCACATGGTGCTGCTATTTTGAATTTATTACACTCAAATAATCTATGTGCAGACTTACAGTATGAGCAGGCGATTCCTGATTCTGATGATGCAGTAACAGTCACAACTGCCCTCTGAGACTTGCCCGGTGCCACTAACTCAGCATTTTCCAATGCCAAGGCTCGTTTCTCCATAAACAGAAGAAACTCCGCCACCGTTGGGTCCACAGCATCACTCCGCTCCAATTAGTAGGCCCTTGATGTGTAGCTATCTAGTTTGCGGTATAAAATTGCTAATATAATAGGGTCCCAGGAATCTGTGTTAATGTTTAGGTTTTTTAAAGAAGCCAAACATTGTTTAATATTGGAAACAAATGTTCTAATATTGGCTGGGTTCGACTTGAACAGAGCATTCAGGTCAAGCAGTGTGTTAATGTGTTCATTTATGATTTTAGAGGTGTGATTGTATCTGTCATTTAACAACTTAAGAGCCTCTTCATAACTGTGCATCGTTAGGGGAAGATTTTTTATAAGATCGAGTGGCTCATTAATCAAAAATGACCTCAAATAATATAGCTTTTGCACGTTGTCAATCGATTTATCGTTATGAATTATAGCCCGAAACAAATTCATAAATGGTGTGTACTCACGGTCGTTGATTTCGTTTTGGGGGTCGATGTTGCTCCACGTCCGTAGGAATTACCTTAGATAACCCTACACGTGGCCCCCGGGTGGTGCTAAGAGCGCAACAACTTTGGCAGCTGCACTATCCTTCTGATCTCGCAGCTTTCTCTACACAGAAATGAATTCGGATGCACACGCAAACAGCACTTCTCAGTGCTCCAAAATGAAAACAAAGGACATAGGACCTTCAGTCCGTGTCCTGCAGCTAAATATTGAAGGCATCAGCAAATCCAAAACGGAATGCATAAGTAAAATCGTACACGACAACGGTGTTAACATAGTCCTACTCCAGGAAACGCACACCGCAGATGATGCCCAACTTGCTAAACGAGGTGAGATACCGGGATTTGATCTGATAGCGGCCACGAACCATGGCCAATATGGGACTGCGACGTACGCTAAGTCATCTCTAACTGCTCAGGTCAACGTGATTTCGAATAACGTCGACTGCAATAACATCGCCACCACTACTATCCAAATCGGTGAAACGAAGATATGCAACATCTATAAGCCTCCACGTAGTTGCTGGCCTACGCCTCCCCTGCCAGTCTTAGAACACCCAGCCCTCTATATCGGGGACTTTAACAGCCACCACACCAGCTGGGGCTACAGACGATCCGATGCCAATGGAGAAGCAATTGTAGACTGGGCGGACAGGACTAATACATTCCTGGCTGTTTCAAACAAAGGCAAAAGGACGTTCAAGTCTGCTCGGTGGAGAAGTGACCATAATCCGGACCTAGTCTTCACAACAAGAGATGCGAATGGCGCCCCAGTTGCCGCCGAGCGGTATGTGCTAGCCGATTTCCCACACACCCAACATCGTCCAGTATTGGTTGTCATGGGCCTGAAAATACCAATGGTTGAGACATTTCCTGTCCCGCGCTGGAACTTCCGGAAAGCGGACTGGAATGGATACGCGGCCAAGCTTGACACCTGTATTAGATGGATCCCACCATTGCCTGACAACTACGAACGATTCCTGTCTCTGACCAAAAGTGTGGCCAAAACATTCATCCCGCGTGGATACCGCAAGGAATACATTCCGTGCTGGAGCAATGAGACCGAAAACCATTGGAAGGAGTTCACCAAAAACGGCGCTCGCGATGTAGCTAACAAGCTGATTGATTCTCTGGACACCGCACGAAGGAAAAAGTGGGAACAAACGGTGGAATTCATGAACTTTGCACATTCCAGTCGCAAAGCCTGGCATACTCTTAACCGCCTCTCCACTGGTGCTACTTCCCAAAGGTGCCAACCTAAGCTGAATCCTAACATTCTGGCCGATAGGATACGGAAGCTGTCGAAAACTCCCAGCCATAAGACGCACACTCGATCCACGCGTATCGAGCTTCAAAAACTCAAGGCGTCAACAAAAGCGGACGACACCTTCAGCCGCCCTGTCTCAGTAGAGGAAGTCACGCAGAGTATTAAGCGCATTGTGGCAAATAAGGCTTGCGGATTTGATGAATTTTTCCCCGAGTTTATCCAGCACTGTGGCCCCCGCACCCGAAAATGGCTTGCTCTCTTCTTCTCCAACATCATCGACTCGGGAAAGATCCCATACCTGCTGAAAAGAGCCAAAGTTGTAGCGGTACTGAAACCCGGAAAGCCGGAAGGCATGCCTGAGAGCTACAGACCAATAGCGCTATTGAGTGTCGTCTACAAACTGCTTGAACGAATAATTCACAACCGCATATCAAGCACTATTAACGCCGCTATCCCACTGGAGCAGGCTGGCTTCCGGCCCCAAAGAAACTGCACAGATCAGGTCCTGGCACTAACGACCCACATCGAAAACGGCTTCCAGAGCAAAAAGAAGTCCGCTGCAGCTTTTGTAGACCTGACAGCTGCGTACGACACTGTCTGGCGCCAGGGCCTCCTCTACAAGCTCTTGAAGATAGTGCCCTGTATAAAGATCTACAGGCTTCTGGAAAACGCACTCAGCAACAGGCCATTCCAGGTCCATTTGGGTGGGACAAGCAGTTCCGTTAGAGTACTTAACAACGGTCTCCCCCAGGGATCCGTACTAGCACCGCTCTTGTTCAACCTATATATCCACGACCTGCCTAATACCACCTCGCGAAAATTTGCCTACGCTGATGACCTGGCGCTCGTGACACAAGAGGTCAGCATGAAAACCGCAGAAACTACTCTGGAGTTGGATCTGGAAGTCCTGGATGACTTCTTCTCCCGCTGGCGTCTGTGTCCTAGCGCTTCTAAGACCGAGGTATCCTGCTTTCACCTGTGCAACAAACTGGCCAATAAGGAGCTAAGGGTTAAATTCAGGGACAAAGTTCTCCGCCACAACTCCTTCCCCAAATACCTGGGCATCACCTTGGATAGGAGCCTCAACTTTAAGGAGCACCTCTGCAAACTATCTGCAAAACTGAAAACCAGGAACAGCATCATCCAGAAGCTCACTGGAACCACCTGGGGCGCCACCGCAGCTACACTCCGAACTACCGCACTCTCCCTGGTCTACTCTGCTGCTGAATACTGCTCAGCGGTATGGCTGAACAGCGCTCATACCTCCGAGGTCGACGTCCAGTTAAACCACACGATGCGCCTTATTACCGGGTGCCTAAAACCAACTCCTACATTTTGGCTACCGGCGCTCAGCCACATCCTACCGCCAAACCTCCGAAGGGAAAAGTGCCTACACGGAGAAATCGCAAAGATCCGCGCAAACATATGCTTGCCTATACACCAGGACCTCGACACACTAAAGACCCTCAGACTCAAGTCCCGAAAACCCCCCGCATTAAAGTTCCACGATCCACTGTCAACTGAAAACTCTCTCTCTTTGTGGATTAAAGAATGGGAAGCCAGGTCAGTTTCTGGGGACCTGTTTGAGCTTGATGTTGGGGCCCGGCCTGTGGGTTTTGAGGAACCTCGACGGGTCTGGTGCCTACTAAACCGGATCAGGACAGGGGTCGGAAATTGCGCATCTCTTTGGTGCAGATGGGGATGGTGCGAGTCAGCGGAATGCCAGTTTGGCTGTCCAGATCAGACGGTACACCATACCATCTTTGAGTGTCCCATCACCAAATTTAGCGGGAATTCGGCTGACTTAAAGACTCTCTCGACGGATGCAGTTGCTTACCTTAAATCTAACATCATAAACATTTAATTAAGTAGAGAAATAGTATGCCATACGATAAATAAATAAAATTTCGTTTTGATAGCTTCGTTAAGTATTGTGAGGATGTGGAAATACTTTGCCTCGATATCAGCCACATCTTCATTGTCGTTGTCGTCGTGAGCTATAATCTGCTTATTATAACACTCATATTCATTATACCGTTCCAAAAGCCTAGTTCGCTTTGCTTGTAGGGTCGAGTGTAGGCTAATATCTACATCTTGCGGATTTGCTACAAAGTTATATAGTCGCGTAATAGAAGCCTTAGTATAGCCTCTCGAAGCCTTTAACTGCTTTAAATCTACTGCCATTTTGAACACTCAACAACACAGTATTAAGTTACTCTAATTCACAAATTATTACAACAAAATAATGTCCGCTAAAATAACTGTAAATTCGCAAGGGACGCCGCCTTGTTGCCAACTTAAAACACAGAACCACAGGTTCAAAAGTTCAGAGTTTCGGTTTGCAGCCTCTTCTTTATAGTAGTTCCGCTTTTTGTCGCAACGCACTAGCGCCGCACCGCCGGCGCAAGTCTTCGAGCGTGAGGGAGACGCGAATACAATATCTTCTATCCTACTCTGCCGTTCCTTGAGGTGAAGATGACTCGTCGTTTATGAAGATGACTTTTGTTGAAACACCGTTGAAAATGATGATGACTTGAGGCATAAAACACATAAATTGTTTATTTTTATAATTATTTGCAGTGTTTGGAGACTGAATCGCTTCTCGTCGAAGATAAAAATTTATCAATATTGTACTTTTCGTAGGCATAAACATAAGTTATATGCACTGAAGTATTTGTTACAAATCTTGCGTCTTCGGGTTGATGATGATGAGACGTATCATTATTTTAAATTGTTGCGATTGCGACGAAGATTTCGCGCCGTTCTCGTTGCTTTTCTTGGGGTTGATATTGAAGAGAAGCAAATGATTGATATATCGACTCACGAAGATACTCGATGTCCAAGGTCAACTGGAGCTTTGATCGAGCATGATAATTGGAGTAGGTGACTGATGATTTCAGTAAATGATCTTGCTGCGACGAAGATTTTCGCGTCGCTAATTATTCTGATTCTTGTGAGATGTGAGATAATATAATTTTTGACTCACGTTGCCGGTCGATTTCCAACTTCGCCGCGCCGCATTAGATCCCACTGCTCTTGCCTCTCGAAGGACCATGTAGCGTAGACTGTCTTATTATTTGTTGATTCGTTGATGAGTTGTGGGATGGGCAGCATCAGTGAAAACACATTTTATCTGGAAACTATGTATTGCGACCATGGAGGTTAGCACAAGAAGAAGGCAGGGTTATCGTGCCACAGATAACATTACAAAAGTAGTAAAACTAGGTATAAGACTACGGTGAACGTTTGTATAAAATAGGTAGTACCAACTTAACTATTGTTGGAGTCTCCAACAGCATTAATATCTGATATAACAACGCGCGCATAAATATCTGACACGACTTTATTTCTAGGGCCATTAGGACGTGTCAGATATTTTCTGCCTTTGTTATGGCAGATACTAATGCTGGTGACTGTACCTCAGTTTGTATATAAATTCCGTGTGGTACGACACACTGCAACGCACCTCCGTCCTTTAATAACGGCGCAGTGTGACCACCGCCTAAGCAGCGAAATTTGTTATGCATTAGCTAAATATTGCATCTGTCCTAAGAAACTTGGCAATAGTCAACGCATATTAATGGGTATAAGTAGAGAGATTGGGTACTACTATCGTTACGTACCAACTTATATAAGTTGGTACGTAACGATAGTAGTACGGCCAATTGTCATTGTCATACGCAAAACAAAGTAAGGCGAGTATAAAATAATGCTTGATTAAACGACATGTTGTACAGTGGTCATAACTAAACCAAACGGGGCCCGTAACGAGCGCGGCACGGTCACGCCGCCGTAAAAACTAAGTGGACTGCGCTGCGCCCGCGCTGACCAGTGACGGGATAAATACTAGGTATTTGAAGGGGATACTTAAACTACACGAGGCAACAATACTACGAAAATAGGCACGCTGGGTGATGACTGATGTCATGCTGAAAATGCCCTGAGGGTTGATCACGTAACGTTTAGAACGCGCGTTGGGACCACTTAACTGTTATTTTCCTATTCAAACAGTGAGGTTAGATCTACCTGACACGCTTACAATGCGTTACGTGATCGACCAGTAGGGCAACCTAACTAACTAAAGGAATACTTGAACTAAAGATAATAATTTGAATCTAGGAACAAGTATCAAATACCTGGCATTTTTCAGATGATATATTTACTTACCCGAATATATCTTGAATACTCGACTGGTGTATAGATATAAAATAAATTATCTTCTATCTGTACCTACATAATTATTATGCGTCCTACTGGATGTACTTATGTACTTATTTATTACGTAAATAAAACTAGTGATATAATATTTAATAGTATATAATTATTATGGTCACCGTTATTGTGGCGTTAATAAAGAATTATCTTATCTTATCTTAATTATTGAATTTATGTTATTATTTTTATTTTGCGCACATTATACGAATATAATGAGTATTTAAAAAAAATTTGGTAGTCATGTTTCGTCTGCTAGAAAGTATCCATTTCAAATGGGAGAACGTCCTCTAAACATCAACTGAAGTAATTGGTAAGTATTTAGTAAGTATTTACAGTGCTCATCAGGTTTGCGATTTTAGAGACATTGATAATAAGGTTTAGTAATTTTTAGGCATAGAAATGATTAGGCTTCGTAATATTAGGCCTATTCAAATAATCGGTTAGTAATACTTCTTTATTACTGAGAATTCTTTAATGAGTCACTATTTTTTATTCGTATGGCATATTATTTTGGCCTTTAAAGTTTGTCACTCTTTAGTACCACCCAGGGGACACGTGCAGGGTTGTGGTAGGTAGCTCCTGCGGACGCGAGTAACAGTTGTCCCCCCTTTGTCAAGGAGTCGGCAACTCGACTGTTAGAAGTTATTAAGCCGCCCAAAGGCCTCTAACTCGGCTTAACGACTACTGTCATAGACAGCAACCGGGATCAACTGCTTAGCGTGCCTTCCAATTCCAAAGCACGGAAACGCTCATTTATATTAACCATTCAAACATCAGGCGGTCACCCATCCAAAGACTGACCGCTGCCATCTTTGCTTAACCTGCGTTATCGTTTCCGACTCGCAGGGGCCGTCAGGCTATGAGCGCTTCACTATGAAAGTTCGGAATACTGTAATTTTTTTTATACCAGAAAGCAGTCCCCGCGAAGGATACGGGCCACTGAATCCACGATTACTTTATGGTAAGGTCAACCGGGGTAAACGTGCCGATGGGTCAAATGCGCGTCTCGATGACATCCCCGAAACCGAACATCTTAGAACCATTACAATCGTCTAAATCACATGCTGACATTAAGGCTATTGAACTGTTAGGAAAAATGGTATCAGATATTATGTCACAACAATTAAGATTTTAGGGTTCACAACATTAGAGCGAGTGAAATTAGGTATGAAATTCTGAGTGCTAACGGAGATGAACCTAATTGTAGACGTATTTTTTGTAAACCCTACCAACTGATATGCCGGCAAAATGCCCCCGATGTATGATCATGACAATGTAATATACGATAATCATTATCCGATATTTGTATCAAACAGATAAAATCACGGCAATGAGTCACTTTTGCAAATCAGGATTAAATGTAATCGAATTATAATTATCTCTTCTTTATCTTCTGTATGTCATGTTAGATGATTATATTGTATTTATATTGTCGTCTATTACCCATATTACAAGCTTTGATTAGTTTGGGACTAGATAGATTTGTGTAAGATAGTCGGAAAAAAAAAATATATATAATGTAGGTAAGTTCGTATGTATGTAATATATAAACTATACTTATAGTTTATTATATAAGTAATCCATACTTATATTAGTATCAAAAATTTAGCTCTTTCTATCCCTATTACCTACCAATAGCAACGAAAATAGAAATAATAGAAGAACACTTATCATCACCTGAGGCTCTAGTATAAGTTTTACCGAAACAAAACTTTACGATCGCGTTTGCGTTTTACCCTCAATTTGTATGGGATTTGACAGGTAAACGCGAACGCGGTCGTAACGTTTTGTTTCGGTAAAACTTATACTAGAGCCTCTGTTCAACTCCTCGCCTAGTGCGAGTGGAGTGAACTGCCACGCGTTTCGCGGGTCATATAAGCCAGTGGATTGGCTACAAAACTTGTTCAACTCACCTGATTCCGGGAGGCGCGATGTTCGCTTCAACTCCGGTTAGTATCTGTCAAGGTTCAGTCAACTGTCAGGTCAAGTCAAGTTCAATCATGAGGGTCACCGGGGCTGAAGAAGCCGCCGTGGTGTACGGGCCGTCTCGCCAACAATCCGCGGCGTCAAATCACCAACTCTTCCGATGTCACCGAAATATCCACACAAAACGCTCGGACACCCGTGTGTCTTCAAAGCGAGCGATATTACACCAAACAAGGAAAATGCGTTTCCAAATTATCCAAAAACACTCGGACCTCGTGTGTCTTCAAAACCGAGGTTATCTCTTTTTTCTCCGCCTTGACAAGAAGTGTCACTGTCAAAACCACAGACTCAAAAGAGGCGTACACACGTGAGGAGTTTAAGGGGGCGGGCAGACGGTCGGCCCGAACAATCACCCGCCTCGGAACGGCCTCTAAGCCGGTCCGCTATACTAGGGGAAGTCGCGATAGGGTTGCTACCGCTCGCTTCAGAACCGAGTCCCCAACCATGACCTCGGCAAACCGAGGGGTCCCGTCTTTACCGGGAAACAAATTAACGATGCGCCCCCGGCGCCATCGCAGTGGCGGAAGGTTAGCATCCTTAACTAGCACAAGGTCTCCAACTCTGGGGGGACTGGTTTTGTCAGTCCACTTGAGGCGCTGCTGCAAAACATGCAAATACTCTAATGACCATCTGGTCCAAAAGTTCTGAGCCATTTGTTGCAGCATCTGGTAGCGCGACAAACGACCGGAGGGTACGTCCCGGAGGGGGTGCTCCGGCAACGCTGCAAGTGGCTGACCAATCAAGAAATGGCCTGGAGAGAGCGCTTCCAGGTCATTTGGGTCGGAGCTGAGCGGACACAACGGACGGGAATTGAGGACGGCCTCAATTCTACAAAACAACGTCGCGAGTTCCTCAAAAGTCAATACAGTTTGACCGACTACCCGATACATATGGGCTTTTGCTTGCTTCACGCAAGCCTCCCAGATTCCACCCCAGTGGGGGCAGCCTGGCGGATCGAACGTCCAGGTGATACCCCGACGGGAGAGGTCTGTTCCAATATCAATCTTATTTTCAAATAAAAATTTTACAACATCTTGTAAATAACGGTCGGCACCCTTGTAATTGGTTCCACAATCTGACCGGATCAGAGATGGGAGTCCCCTACGGGATACAAATCTATCCAATGCCGCAATAAAAGCCTCCGTCGTAAGATCACCAACAAGTTCAAGATGAGCAGCCTTGGTCGACAGGCATACGAAAACGCACAAATACGCTTTTACAACCTTCGCATTTCGAAGTCGCGACGTTTTCACTAAAAAAGGTCCCGCAAAATCGGTCCCCACCCTAGAGAAGGTCCTAGCCTCGTTGACCCGATCAGGAGGAAGGTCCCCCATCTGGGGCTGCATCGTGGCTGCCTTGAGCCGAAAGCAAGGCAAGCACCGAAACACGATGCTCCGAATAACCCGTCGGCTGTTCAATATCCAAAAGTCTCGCTGCAAAATGCCCAAGAGTGCATTGCAGCTGGCATGCGAGTTCTTTATGTGGCGGTCAATCACCAACAATTCCACCAGATGCCCCTTCTTAGGCAGCAAAATGGGGTGGCGCACCGAGTACGGCAAGCTAGCGTTGCGGAGCCGTCCTCCAACCCGGAGTGTACCCGACTCGTCAATGAACGGGTTGAGGCGTGCTATCGCCTTCGGTAGCTTAGGACGTCCCTGCCGCAGGGGCTTCAATACGTCCCCAAAGTGTTCTTCCTGCACAACCCTAATCCAATGATGTAGGGCGGCATTCCGCTCTTCTGTGGCGAGAACTCTAACGCGTGACCGGTTGTCAGGGTGGCGACAATTGTGTATAAATCGCTTGACCCAGGCGGTCACTCCAACAAGCTTGTCGAGAGAGCTATACCGTTCTAGCAACCAAGCAGTGTCTGACACTGGAGCGGTCTCGACAAGGTGGACACCCAAGCCAGAGGATGGGGTCCCAATCACACAACTGGCAGGCCAGAGTGTCTCCGGTTCCAACAACCAATCTGGTCTCCACCACAGTGAGTGGGCAACAAGCTCAGGTGCCGTGCAACCCCTGGACGCCACGTCCGCTGGGTTCAGTTCACCTGGCACGTGTCTCCAAACCAAAGCAGTCTCCGAATTCTGGATTTGCGAGACCCGGTTGGCCACAAAGACCTCCAAAGTATGGAATGACGACTGCAGCCAACACAATACAATTTGGCTATCAGTCCATGCGTAGACACTCTCCTCAAGGTTCACGGTGTCCTTCAAGGTAGAGGCGACGTGGTTCAGTAGGCGTACAAGAAGAGCCGCTCCAGATAATTCCATTTTTGGGATTGTCAAACGCGTGCGAAGGGGAGCCACCTTGCTCTTCGCCATTACCAAGTGCAAATCGACCGATCCGGCGGAGCTGACCGTCCGCAAGTAAACGGCAGCTGCATACCCTCGCTCGGAGGCGTCGCAAAACCCGTGTAGGGTTACTCGGCATTTCCCTGCCGGCAACAGCTTACGCGGCAGTTCGACCTGATTTATCTCCGGGAGCGTGGAGAAGAAAACCTCCCAATCGCTCAACAAATTTCCGGATAGTGGATCATCCCAACCCAGTTGGACCATCCACAGGCGCTGCATAAATGCCTTCGCCGTGAAGATGACCGGCGCGATCCATCCATTCGGATCGTACGTCCTGGCTACCGTGGACAGCACAAGCCGCTTCGTCCAGACCCTCGGGGAATCCAGTTCCACCCGATAGGTGAACACATCTTGGACTGGTCGATATTGCACGCCTAGGACTGATAACATGTGCGGGCTCTCAACATTTTCGAACAGGTGCGGATCCTGCTGGTGATCCTCGGGGAGGCCGGCCACCACGGCCGGTGAGTTGGACATCCATTTGCGCAATTCATATCCACCCGTCCGCAAGAGTTCCACCAGCTCATCCCGCAAAACCAAAGCCTCTTCGACACTGTTTGCCCCGGTGCACACGTCATCGACAAATAAGTCCCGTTCCAAAATGGCGGACGCTCGAGGGAACCTCAGTCTCTCTCGAGACGCCAATTCTAACAAAGTTCGAATTGAAATGTACGGACTGCTCTTCAAGCCGTATGTATTCGTATTCAGCTCGTACACCAACATCGGTTCATCAGGGCTCTCACGCCACAAGATCAGCTGATACCGACGATCATCAGGATGGATCACTGTCTGCCGAAACATCATCCGGATGTCGGCGACGAACACCACCTGATGTTTCCTAAAATTTGTGAGGATATCCGTGATATCCTTGTGCAGCTTAGGACCTGCATGCAAACACTGGTTCAATGACACCCCAGTCGAGGTGGACGCGGACCCATCAAAGACCACACGAATCTTGGACTCCGGGGATTTTAGGACCGCGTGGTGCGGCAGGAAGCAGTGCTCCACTGTACTCCAGTCCGTCCGAGCCACCGACATGTGTCCCAAACCCTCGTACTCCCTCATGAAGTCCACATACTTCTGCCGGAAGAGCGCATCTCTTCTCATTCGGCGTTCCATCGAAACCAGCCGCTTCTCAGCCATCTCACGTGACGCTCCAAGAGGAGGTCGGTGGATGAGCAGAGGAAGTCGTGTTATGAACCGACCAGAGCAGAGGCGCCCAGTATTATTTTGGTAAAACCGTTCGCACTCTTCCTGCTCGGGGCTCATACGCGACGCGGTAGGTGGTTCCTCAATCTCCCAGAACCGTTGCACGGCTTCTGAAAGAGCAGTTCCAACCAGACAGCCCTCCTCAGTAGGAGGCGGTGGAGCCGCTAACACCAAACCCATTACAGCATAGCCAAACACCGTTTCCAGTGTAACCAATCCGCCAGGCTGTAAGGTACGGTTGCCGCTCAACAGCACCCGCCCAAGAACGTCTGCACCCAGCAACACGTCAATCGGACCAGGTCTGTCAAATCCAGCATCCGCCAGAACTAATCCAGCTGTCAAACTCCGAACCTCTGGAGGCAGCTTCACCTGGGGGAGTCTCCCCACCACTTCATCCAATACTAACGCGGGAGCATTAATCCTCGCGCGTGAAGTGGGACCCGGTCCAAAGGTGAGTAAGGTCTGCCCTACCAGGTTTGACACTGTCACATTGCCTACCCCACGTATACTTTCCGGGTGGGGTTTCAGAACCAAGCCCAACTGTCGCACCAACCTACTGGATACCATGCAGCCTTGCGCTCCCGTGTCAAGGAGAGAGCGCACGCAGGCTGATCCTCCGCCAGGGCCCCAAACACAAACCGAAGCCGTGGGCAATAACACGGTCTCCAAGGGCGTGGCGGTGGCTGGTGCGTGGGCGGCGTATCCCTAGCAGGGATAACGCGTTGCATCCTGTTCCGCATGGGCGGGCCGCTCGTACCGCTCGAGCGGGTCCCACTCCGGCTGGTACTGCCGTCGCGCCATGCGTGCCGCCTGCGGCCCCTGGTATGTCCTACTCCGGCCGTACACCGGAGGTCCCGACGCCCAGCGGGGTCGCTCCACAAGCGGCGGCGACATCCGTGGCGCCTGCCGGGGTGGAGGCGTTTGCGGGCACCCGCCCGTAAGGACCCCCCGTTGGGGCACGGGTGCGTGCGAAGTAGTCGCGTAGTTTTGGAGGGGGGGGGGAGGGGGGTGTTACCCGACGTCCCCACTTCTCCTCGGCCATGGGCCCCTGGTCAGCCCGCTGCTGACTCCGAACAGGGGAGCATGACCCCTGCGCAGGGGGGGGGGGGAGGTGTATCCCCACTGCGGTTCATGCATAAAATGGGGTGGTGCTTCCCACCACAGGACTTACACGCCTGCGGGTGGGCACAATCTCGCACAAAATGTGGGCCCAAGCAAACAAAGCACCATTGCCGCTGCTTAGCAATGTTGCGGCGTCCCACAACCCGCTGCGCAAGAAACTTCGGACACGCTGGCACCCGATGGCCAGGGTTCTTGCAGCATAGGCAGACTTCAGGGTCCAATGCACTGGTATTATATTGGTGAGGACCCGCTGGTTGTGGGGCCGATTTGCCCCACCCTCCCCTTTGAGGTGCAACTCTCCCCTGGGCCCGCTGGGCCCCAGGAGGCCTCGGGGGTGGAGGTAGATCCGAGGTGTCGGCCCGTCGACACTCAAGTTCCAATTGGTCGATAAGATTGGTGAAGGTCGGCAGATGCTGAGCACTGTCACCACCATACCGGTGCTCAAACCTGGCCCGTACATCAGCCGGCAGCCGGTTCAACAAAAAATTCAACAGTATGTAGGACCACTGGTCCACCGGCAAACCAAGGTTCTCTAACCCTTTGGTCGCTGTCAAAACAGGATTCAGCATTTTCAGCCGGATGTCTGAAGCCTGAGCGATCCGAGGGATATTCCAGATCTTAGTCATAAGAGTATCCGCAAGTCGCCGCACGTTCTGGTATCGGTCCCTCAGCAACGTGCGCGCGATTTCATAATTGTCGTCGGTGACCGACAAATGCGCGATCAAGTCGCGCGGCTCCCCGACGAGAGCAGACATCAGCTGCGCCAACTTCAACGCCGCTGGCAGGTCCGTCCGGGCATGCACCAAGCTATCAAAGAGGTCGATGAAGCTGGTCCACTCGTCCAGGTCTCCTCGGAAGACCGGCATCTGTATGGCTGGCAAGCGCGCTGCCAACCCTGGGTTATAGATAACTGCGTGTTTCGGAACGTCCCGGGCCGCACCATTCCGAACCCGCAGTATCTTAGAAGCCCTCTCGACAATCCTGTCCCCAAAATCCATACATTGCTCAAAGTCCCGCCCCACCTGCTCGGCCTCCGGGGTCGTCCGGCCGGGCTCCGCTAGGTAGAGTTCAACCTGGAACTCCACAGCCTTAAGACGGTCTGACACCTCCTCGTACCGGGCCAACAAAGCCTCCTCCCGGTCATTTCTGTCAACCAAAGCTGCTGCAGATGAAAACCAACGCAGCGCAGACTGGATCTTAGCCTTAGGTGTAGATCCCATTTTAAATTAATTTCCAACAATACCAGAGAAAATTAAAATTAATTTAATTAATGTGGAAATTCCAATCTCTTGGTCACCCTAGTGAATCAAAACCAAATATCAACTCAATTACAGAAATGCCTTACAATAACAACCAATATAGATTCTCAAAACGCAGTGGAAGCTCAAATTATAATCTATAATTGGCTAGTTACATCACTTGTACAATAATCTAGCTTACAACTAATATTTGTGGTAGCCTTATATTTTAGCTTATATTCTTAGCAAACTTGGCCGCTTATAGCAAACTGAATAAAACAAATGCCTTATTACCAAACAACAAGCTATGAAAGGCTTTCCAAATTACAATCAATCAAATATGTGGCTTTAATTTGCCTTCAACTATTCTCCAAATTAAATTGTACCAAACACTGGTAATCACCTTCCGGAGGTTGTAATCTCACTAATTTGCACTGCAAGTACAATAATTTCGTGAAATCTACAGTACAAAACACTTGCAGTGCCACAAAATAGAGGTTTTAAATACTTGTAGCTAAATTTGGTTTTAACAAATAACCTCAAAATGCCCTTTTTTACCCAAAAGGAAAAAACTATCAAAATTCGCGTTTTTTCTTTGTGAGTAACCACGCTCTGGGTACCAAAAATTGTTCAACTCCTCGCCTAGTGCGAGTGGAGTGAACTGCCACGCGTTTCGCGGGTCATATAAGCCAGTGGATTGGCTACAAAACTTGTTCAACTCACCTGATTCCGGGAGGCGCGATGTTCGCTTCAACTCCGGTTAGTATCTGTCAAGGTTCAGTCAACTGTCAGGTCAAGTCAAGTTCAATCATGAGGGTCACCGGGGCTGAAGAAGCCGCCGTGGTGTACGGGCCGTCTCGCCAACAATCCGCGGCGTCAAATCACCAACTCTTCCGATGTCACCGAAATATCCACACAAAACGCTCGGACACCCGTGTGTCTTCAAAGCGAGCGATATTACACCAAACAAGGAAAATGCGTTTCCAAATTATCCAAAAACACTCGGACCTCGTGTGTCTTCAAAACCGAGGTTATCTCTTTTTTCTCCGCCTTGACAAGAAGTGTCACTGTCAAAACCACAGACTCAAAAGAGGCGTACACACGTGAGGAGTTTAAGGGGGCGGGCAGACGGTCGGCCCGAACAGCCTCTGTTTACCAACTCGTAATGTTACTTAGTATTCATCGAATCATTGTTTTACTTAGTACTCTCTCGCGAGTACTCATATTCGTAGTCACAACACAGCTAGTACCTCTGTGTTAAAACACACGTGTGGTTTAGTGTCAGTGGGTTCTTGATAACTGGTATAAGGAAATCAAGGAATTCTCAGTAGTCCACCGTCCCGTTTATGAGAGTAAAAGTTATGAGGGACTTTGTTTACAATGTTGTGATAGTTAAGAGTGATTCAGATGTAAATTATGATAATTCTAGCTATCAGCCGTGACTTCCTCGACGTGAAATTGATTAATCGTATCTTTTTCAAACTAGGCGTAAACAAGTGAATAGGTCAAGACGATAGTACAGGATGGTTTTCTCTCTTTCCTCCTATGTTGCGTGAAAACGATATTTTTATTATAAAACTGTATCACACATAAAACCCCGTACTAGCTAATGCATACATTTCAAACATATCTAACTATTCATCGAACTGATGGGTTTAGGATGCAAAGGAAACAGTAACTTGCTCAGTTATGTAATGTATTCGGGATCAGGAGAGGAGCGTACAGCGGACTTGACTAGCACTGAGGCAAAAATGAAAAGACATTTCTGTTGACATAAACAGCTACCATAGAGTAAGGATGTATTGCGTTTACAGAGTATCCAACACGAACTTCATAAGTCGTAATAATCGTAATAATGAATTCACACATAAGTTTACCAAGTAACATAGAAACTAGGCTAACAGTGGCATAAGAAAATGAAGTCATTAACTGGATGCCACATCGTTGCATACTTTAGTCGAACATTGTTTGCTCAACTTTATACTTGAAGGGTTCTGTAAAACCTCGCAACTATAGTCCAAAACAACAACTATATGGTTAAGGGGCTACCCGAGGTTTTCATAGATTCTCTTGACAAGTTTTGAATCTTATCTCCTACTTTTGCACTACAGATAGAATAAGTCAAACGGCTATCAATGACCGGTTCTTCAATCTTTTATCTCCATTTTTGTCTACCGGATTTTGAAAATAATGAATACTTAATTTTGTATGATTTTTTTAAACGTTGTTTAAAAAAACACTTATTTCGTATCTCTATTGACGTGAAAGGTCTAACATATACGAAATCTACTTATTTGGGTTCGTCTATGACGTCTCTAAAAACGTGTCTAGGGTTTACATTTTAAACCAATTAACGCAAAAGTTATGGGCAGAAAACTGGTTTTCTAGCCTAAAATTGTTTAACTTTGATGCCAATAATATCTCGAAAACAATGAACTTTGAAGTAAATATGGGATACTACATTGCTTAAAGCCGTTGTTGTGTAATAAGCTATAAAAAATATTAGAAAACTAAGGGATTCAGATCGAAGGTCATTATGGCGTATGGGAGCCCTTTACTATGGGGCAGCGCATTCTTACTAACGATTCTCAATGTAACTTGAGACGTTGGTTAGTGCCGTTTCAGAAGTTCTAATAACTTCGCGGTAGATGTCGCTACGAGCCTCCCTAAGAGTAATTAGAAGAGTGGAAGGGATTGGAAGATTCGTCGGCACAAGCGGACACACGGTAGCTCAGTTGGCGAGAGCGATAGACGGATTCCAGAGGTCGCGGGTTCAAATCCCGCTTGGGGCAAATAATTATTATTTTTTCCACTTAATCGAAAAAATATAGAAAGAACTATATAATTATGGTTCAAAAATAAACTCATTAATTTCTGTCAATACCTTTTTGCCCGACTACGGCAGGGACGAAATGAAGGGATATGTTTTAGCAGTTAAGTAATGTTTATATTTACTTGTGTTCCACCGTAGCGTTTAAGATACTGAACCGATTTTGATGAATGAGATATCAATCGATTCGAAATTATGCTCCGGGTACCTTGAATTATTTTTAACGTCTATCTAATTACGTTAACTGTCATAAAGTTCGCCCATAACAATAAAAGTCATAGTACTTAACTCACAACTAAATCAGTAATGTTCAGCTTAATTTGGAACACAGTTTGGTGATTAGGAGTTGACAGGTTTTACCAGGTTTAGGTTTTATATTTGAACCGTATTTTGGGTTTAAATTAAAACCTTAAACACAGGTAACCAGCAAAAGCAAGTCGATTGCGTAACGCTTCCTACGTTCGTACGAATAACGATTGCGTAAATCATTATCATCATATTAGCCGAAAGACGTCCACTGCTGGACATAGGCCTCCCCCAAAGAGAGCTAAAGTGACCGGTCCCGCGCCACCCGCATCCAGCGGACTCCCGCAACCTTTACCAGGTCATCACCATCAGTCCACCTTGTGGGGGGACCTACCCACGACGCGCCTTCCGGTACGTGGTCGCCACTCGAGAACCTTTCCGCCCCAACGGCCATCGGTTCTACGTGCTATGTGCCCTGCCCACTTAAGTTTAGCGATTGCGTAAATATCGAAATGTATTTTTCTTGTAATGGTAAAATGGCGGGTTATTTGTCTTACCCTCGTCCGAAAAAGTAACGTTATTTTCGGTTTGGGCTCAAAAGCCAATAGGCACTCAACAAACGCAAATGGAACACACATAGTTTCTTTTTGTCGACCATAAAGTGGCGATTACCGCCTCATATGGAGGAATATGTCCAGCAGTGGACATCTTTTGGCTGATATGATGATGATTATGATGTAGTTGACGCGTGCGGAAAATGCTACTTCCTGGCCAGGGAACTTATAACCTTGTGTGTTTTTAACAAATTCATCTTACAATTTTTTTTTTTTTTCTTAACGGGACTTATTTATTTATTTACCCCACTGAGGTCACCCAACGTGTGACAACCCTAATTTACAAGTGGTTAATAAAGACCAAATGCGGGTAGTTCGGAAAACCCGCGCAGCAAGAAGATGTTGATACCCGCGCAAGCCAGGTGTCCCGTGAACATGGATTAAGTCCCGATTAGCAAAAATAATGTGTGAGAATCGTGAAAGTTTAAATCAATATATACCTAGAAATTAATATTGGTAAAGGTTTTTATTCCACATAACCCTTCTCACTGCTAGAAAACGAGCCATTCGCGCGCTCAACAACATTACGAGTTGCATAGAAAATGTGCCGTTAAAAAGTGCCCTCATCACGACATCCTGCACATAAAACATCGGCTTCACCATATCTGTGCCATTAGTCAAGCTAAATTATACCTTTTGTCGATGGGGTAAGAACTAGGACGACGACGGACATGTTGGAAAGGTTGTACATAATGAACAGTACCTAATTTATGCGGACGGGAGACTATCTGTCTTTGACGTTGTGTTTGTGTGCTCCTTTGGTGATATGCAAAGTTCTGATCGCAAATGATACTGTTTTTGTAAAACAGTGACGACATTTTAGTGCAGTTCACGATTTATCGTAGATTTTAATTGAAAATATAAAAAAACCATTTTAAAATTGACGTCAACTTTCGTTTTAATTTTTAATAGTTTAGTTTCAGCTGAATAAACATAATATGTTTTAATTTATATTGTATGTAACTTTGTATTTTTCTTCATAAATATTATACTTCAAAGTTTAATTAGTGTAAAATGGTATTGATATATTTTTTCAAAAGAAATTTATCTTGATTCAACACATAATATGTATAAGATAACTAACTGCGTAAAGAAAAGGACGCAGGCTACCTGCATTTATCAATCCAGAATGTTCGTTGTACATGCACTAATTAAATAATTTTTGAAATCGACATTAACAAATACTACAATCTTGCAGACTTTTCCTTTATTTTCGGTGAAGGAAAACATCGTGAGGAAACCGGTCTTATACCAGTGAGGTTTTCTCTCTGGGTTGGAAGGTCAGATGGCAGTTTCTTTGTAAAACTAGTACCTTCGCCAAATCTTGGTATTAGGTGCCAAAGCGGACCTAGAGCTAGTTTGAGCACTACCGGGAAATACGCTAGGAGGATGACGAAGGAATATCCTACTAATATCATAAGTGCGAAAGTTTGGGTGTTTGTTACTCAATGACGCTTAAACGGCTCAACCGATTTGGATTAAATTTTGCACGAAGATAGTTTATAGCCTGGATTAAATATAAGACTGCATTTTTATCTCGGGTCCAAGCAGCCGAAGGCGTGGGCGGAAGCTAGTTCTTAATAAGGTTATAACTATTTAGTTTATGTAGGTACAGGTCGATTCACAAGAGCTGCGGCGCTACCACGAACTTCGAAAGTCGAAGTGCGTAATACATGCATCCCTGTTACTCGAGTAAGGGAGTGCGATAGAGATGGAAATACCCGAAATTCGACTTTCGAAGTTCGTGGTAGCGCCGCTGGCGCGTAATGTCTATGAAATTAATGACAGTTTCATATATTTTTCGCGCCAGCTCTCGTGAATCGACCTGTACGTATCTTTAGCTAACTAGGTATAATTCGTAACTCTTTACTTCTCTCATTATCTCAAGTTGTCGGTTGTTCTTCTGATGGGTAGGAGGAATGATATATTATAGCCCTCACGATAACTCAGTGCTTAATAAAAACATCAGAACAATAATTTTCTCCACAGTTTGTACCTATGTATTCAAAGAGTACCTAAATCAATTTACCATTGGCATAAGAGCATTCTCAATACGAACGATCTTACCCGAGAAATCTTTGTTCTGCTTATAAAAGAGATATTGGAATCTGATTTGAATTTATCGGTTTCCCTTTGGCAGAGTCAAAGCGCTCAGGCTATATCAAAAAAAATATCACAGTTTTATCGGCTGTGGGCATTGAGATTGCTTCCATGGTACTGTAGTAACTTAACGGTTAGTGAACTGTGGTAAGTAGTTGTATCTGATCGGGCCACTGGTGAAATGATACCCTGAGGAACCCACTTTGTACAGTTTGTATAATGTCGCCGCAAGATTACGAACTTCGTTAGTTTATAACGTGTTAGATTACTTAATCTACCTGTCAGTGGATAATCTCACTAGGAAGATCATAAAGTAAAGGTTCTTCTCTTCAATTTTACGGTGACATTTACATAGTAGTGGTCGTGGTAGTTTTCGGTTTTCGGTACGTAGCAACTAAATGCTGGAATGTCATCCCTCCGCCGTTGCGGGACCTAGGAAATGTGCACAGCCTTAGAATTAAACTCAAAACTTTTATACTCAACCACCAACAGAGCCAGGAAACTTGTAGGCTAGACACGAGCTGCGTTTAGGAACTGAAATGACAACATAATTTATACTAAACGGGACTTAATCGCGTATAATTAACTTATTTATGTACCTCACTGAGGTCTCCCGACGTTTCGGATGTGTTGCAACATCCATGGTCACGGGTCAAGTCGTTTGTCCCGTGACCATGGATGTTGCAACACAATCTCAGTCTGTCTTGTTTGAAGTTTTAGTTGCCGGGAGCATCCACTTGTCATAATGGCGCTAGTTGGTCGGTTGGCGCGGTTATGGTTGCGTTCGGAATTTTTATTATTTGTCTTTACTGTAGGTTTTTTGTTTTATATTACCAATATTATTATTATTATTTTGTGCTAGTGTAAAATGTGTGCTACGCCGTGTAATCACCGGATGGTTCCATCGGAAGACCAGCGCTGTCTACCAGGCCAGCACAACGTTGAGGTCGAACCGTTTCGTGGCAATGTTGTCTTCTCTTTTGTATGTTGATTTATGTGCATGTATGTGTTGTTGTCGTGAACAAATGTTATTGTATTCTATTCTATTATATTATACGTTAACAACACATCATGTGCAAGAAAATTCGAGTACCTACTGCAACTTTTAGGCTACGGGTCGTTTTATTGAGCAAGCGAGCCAAGCTAACGAAATTCTCCGTTTCAGCTTAAGCAAAAACTCGTATTTCCAGCGTCTCTCTTGCTACAGGTAGTATTTCTCTATTTTTCTCCTCTACAGGTAGTATTTCTCAATTTTTGAAAAATCAATGGTTATCAAGTTCTACGGCTGACATTTATCATTCCCTAAGATAGAGGACCAAAAACTATGCCCAAAGATAATGTAAATCATTTATAAAAAAAGAAACTTGTCAAACTTTCCATACATTCTACGACGAACACCGCTCACGACTACAGGCAGTTTGGTGCAAGCCACCCTTAGAAAGAGAAAGGGCTACTGGTCAGTGACGACACGAACCTCTAGCGTCATAAATAGTAACATTCATTCCACATGCCGCTGGGCATTCTCGCGAGAAGAGATTCATCGTTAGTGACGTCACCGAGTATAAGTTAAAAGTGTTCCATTTTTAAGTAGTTAACTGGCTTGCGAATTCTACAGGTCACAAAGCCACTTGTAAATATGTTACTATATATTCTCTTATATACCTGCTTTGTGCATTTTACCTATATTTTAATCCTCCTTTGAGAACGATGCAAATGTTTTATTTTTTTATTTTATGCCACTATTACATTTAGACTGCGCGTTCTAAACCAATGTTACTGGCTTGTCTACAGTGTCCATACAGTGCACGTCGTCGCCAAGGGAAATCAGAGCCCTGTGTAATTACATGTGCTATATTTATTGGCTGTGGGGAAGGACCAAATATCGACAATATCGGCGTTTTCCTTTTGCATGCAGAGCAAATGCCAAAGAGTTAAAGGGAGTCAAACATTTCACAATTGTGATAAAAAAATGCTTTACATAATGTCTAAAGCAGTATTTGATTTAGATGACGTCATCTGAGTCCACGCCCGGTGCAACCCAATATTCATGTCTGAAATAAAGGTCAGTAATTATCGCATTACACCCGTTCCAAGTAATCTTATGAATATGTGTACAAATCTAGAGAAATTGAAGTGCTATATTTCGAATTTCTATTTGATTTTACGGGGTGGTGCAGTACTGCGTGCGTTCGGCCTCGCTTTTGCGCACTGTAATACTACTGCGCTAATATAATACTAACGATATACCAATAGTAAGAAACCTAGGCGAGATCAGTGAGCTCTCGGTAAAGTACAAAATACCGCATACAGATTCCACCCTGCCAAAAGCCGAAGTAGGAGGACTTATTATGACCTGTTTAAAGTCGCGGGAGTCCGCTGGATGCGGCTGGCGCTGGACCGGTCATTGTGGCCATAATGGCACTCTTTGGGGAAGGCTTATGTCCAGCAGAAGACGTCTTTCGGCTGATGTGATGAATTTTCCGTAGAATTTGACGGCCGGTTAAGCCTACTAGGTAGGTGAGGGAAAATAATTATTAAGAATGAATAACTGTTTCTGAGTAACGTGTTTAATTAGTATTCATATTATATTTATTTATCCCATAACCTTAATTCAATTATTATTATTCACTCGTGCCACCCAAGAAAAAACTCAAGATCTGCAGGTCGATCACGTAACGCATTGTACGTATGTTAGGTAGATCTAAACGTCAATTTTTGTATGGGGAAATGACAGTTGGACCTACCTAACGCGCGTTCAAAACGTTACGTGATTACGCATTTAGTTGAACACCCAATGTGCAAATTATTGGCCAATATATTTTTATGTGAAAACTAACATTTTTTTTAAATTAAATCCCAAATAAAAAAATTCAAAAAAGTGACATCTAATTAACGTTTATGTACGGCGTTTAGCTGTAACTATATCCTACTAATATTATAAATGCGAAAGTTTAGATGTTTGGATGTTTAGATGTTTGGATGTTTGTTACTCAATCACGCTTAAACGGCTTAACCTATTTGGGTGAAATTTTGCACGAAGATAGTTTATAGCCTGGATTAAAATATAGGATAGTTTTTATCCCGGGTCCACGCAGACGGAGTCGCGGGCGGAAGCTAGTTATTTCTAAATCCCAGTTTCCAAACAGGCAGTTACGCTAAGTGTCACTGTATGTACAATGTGCTTTACCCTGGGCGGCACAAGGTTATTATAATAACAAGTCAAGTCAGTAGTCAAAGTGAATCTTCACAGTAACTAGGGATGCATAAACTAACACCTTATGTACACGAGGTGCGGTATGCCGATGTGTGCAGCCGTATTTGCATTTCATTAAGCCTGTTGGCTGTTTATACGCTCCTGGTAGCATTACCAACTATTCTCGTTTCAGCGTGTAGACAGAACGTATCTTAATCTATTCTGGTGCTTATTTGCTAACACCACGATTTAGTATTGTAGAATGTAGGTAGAGAAGACATACACAGTTTTGGGTTTTGCAGCGCTAATTTTCTTGAATCTAAACTTGCCAATTAAAAAAAAAATGGTCGGTTGCGCTGTATAGAACGCGAAAACTCGTCTAAGAACAAGTGAAATCAAAAGATTTTTCGAAAACCCAACTGCGTTTTTAAGAATATTATAATCAATGTCACTCGTACACCTCAGATCTGATGTCCAAATCCGTTAACGGTTTAGACTGCAGGGCGTGCCAAGGAATAGGACATACACACGTTCTTACATATATACTTACATACATACACAAATACGCTCGAAAAACATAACCCTCCCTTCCTTTGTCAGTCGGGTATTTTTCTTCTTTAATTGTAGTTGCTTCCATAAAAACATTTGTTCCTGTCCAAAAACTGGTTCGAATGGCATCGTAAATAAATCTCTCTGTGTGTGTGTGTGGTGTGTGTGTGTGCGTGTGTGCGTGTTGCGTGTGTGCGTGCGTGCGTGCGTGGTGCGTGCGTGCGTGCGTGCGTGCGTGGGTACCTGCGTGCGTGCGTGTGTGTGTGTGTCTGTGTGTGTGCGTGTGTGTGTCTAACTGTCAACAAAACGACTCCTAAAGGTTCGGCAGGGCACTTGTCATTCTTCTGGTGACACAAGCGTCCATAGGCAACGGTGTCTGCTTACCAGCGTATGCTTATTTGCAACTGTCATAGCATTAAGAGGTGCAACGTCGGTGTTGACCTCGACTACGTATGTCTTTTTCGTTTATTAGTCCTTTACCTCATAAGCATAAATTACTTGTAGTTATTCACCGGATCGCATTTCACCTCGATCCTATATTTAACTATGGCGTTGTGTCTCAATCGTATTTTTTTTTGTCGCTCTTAGTTCTAGTCGCATTTCACCTCGAACGTGCATTGTGTCTTAACCCTGTTTTTTTTTGTCGCTATTTGTTTTAGTCGCATTTCACATCGATCATGTATTCAATTTTCACTTTGTATCCTAGTCGTTTGTTTTTGTATTCGACAATATAATGTCTTTAGTCGCAATGTACCTTTTTCGCTTATTTTTTTTATAGCATATCGTCGTGAATAGGTAGAGTCACGCAGAGTAACACGCTCACAATGACCTACACAATCCTGTCTCTGTTGACAATAGAGTCGTGTGCCGGTCATTGTGACCACTTGGAACGATTAGCTACTTCTGCTGCTGACTGTACGTACATGCATGCTAGAAAGGGAGGCAAATTGATATTGCAAATTGTAGCTACTTATATAAAAAGCGATCCAGGAGATAAACTACAACTGTGAAATGCGTTTAAAAAAAAACTACATAGATATATAGTGCTTAAATGAAATATCGCGTTAAGCAATAATGCTTTACAAACAAATATTTATCGCGCTGAAAAGCGACTCAAGTAAAAAACTACGCGAAAAGTAAATAGCCTGTGAATTTTATACACCGTTGCGACTGGCGACAAGTAATTTTACTACAATAAATAAATCTGTTCAGAAAATTTGAGATCGCGACGAAACGCGATCCGGTGAATAACTACAAGTAATTTATGCTTATGAGGTAAAGGACTAACAAACGCTCTTCTTCGTCGTTTTCGTGTGTCGTGCGTGGTCACCATTTCATGTGTTGGTAGAAAGCTTCAAAACATTGCTTTCTGACAGTCATAGGTGTGTATCCCAAAAGAAAATGTTTACAATAATAGTTCATGTCACAACAATGTCATACATAATACAATAAAATTAATTTCGCTTAATTATAATCACTAACAAAAGAACCTTTCATTCCCAAAACGTTCATGAATTGTAATTCGTTGTTTGTTGAACGGGAGATAATGACACAATTCTTCCGGTCATTTGTACCAAGATTGGCGACCCTTTAAGAGGGGTCTACTTACGTAGTGACGAAAAGGAAAATTATGTTCATAGCGCTGGGGGTACGAAAAACGAAATCCCGAAAGTCGGAATCACGAATTTCAAAATACCGATTATCATAATTCCGAATGTTTTAAAACTCCTTATATAACTAAATAATAATTCATAAATGTATAGGAATTATAAAACAAGTCAGAATACAACAGTGTAAAGAATGATTAAATTAAAATACGTATAAGCTCTAAACTAACTACCTAATAAAAGAGAAGAAAAAGTAAAACTACGAGTGCATCCCGCTCTGCGTCAAGCCGGAACCAAAGGTCCCCAAAATGCTTGCGGCATTGCCTCGCTGAACAGCAATTGAGACCTGTTGGACGAGCCATGACCCAGAACGGGGGTCAAGACCCCTCTCCCTTAAACGTCTGCCTAAGTCCTTGGAGAGCCCGAGAGCCTCACTGCCCCAGGGCCCAGCTGTCTCCACAGCAACCGGAACGAATGTCACTCATAAATCCGATTTTTAAATTTCGGATGAAGATTAATTAGACGGTTATAATTATCATCAAAATCCTGACTTTCAATACACCGAACAATAAGAAGTCCTAGTGAATAATAATCAGAAATATCAAAAATACGAATTCCAATTCCTAAAATACCGATTTGCGAAATTCAGAATATCATTACACCGACCAATAATGAATCCGACTAAACAAAAGTATTGGTGAAAAACATAAAATATCAAAAAAAATATACCAAACATAAAAATATAGCTCTGCAAATTGTACGTATAATTGTATTTCAATATTAGGTATTTAGTCAAAAAGTGTTCTGTTCTGGCACTGTAGGGTCGCGGTTCTTTCTAACACTCATTCGTTTTATATCAAGGTGCGTTTTGCGGAAATGGGGAAATAACATACCTATCCACTCTTAAAACTTTGGACACATATAACATTGTGATTACTTAACCCCTCGCTGCTTTTGTATCGATTTGACTACGGTTTTAATCCGTTTTCAAGAAAGTGCAACATTATTGATTATTTTATTTAGTGTCTACACCCCTATTAGACCCCTAAAGGGTCGCCATACTTGGTAAAATTTGACCGGAAAAATTGTGTCAGTATCTCCCGGTCTTAGTCACATTACACCAAACAATTTAAAAGTAAATATTTTGCGATCGCTCTGAAATTACCTTTAAATATTCACCGTTCCTTATGTACCCTTTCCGGTATAGTATATTATGAATAAATTTATTTTTTATTTTTGTTCGGTGCTCATTTGTTTTGCAAATTAATTCCCACTGCACTTACAGTTTGGAAATGGTCGGAATCACCGATTGAGCGCAGCTGACACTTTTCTCACTGGGTGTTGTGCAGCATGTAACCAGTTTGTTTTTACAATAAATTATATTGGCTTTTTTCTCCGGCGGGCAGGTACTGGCACCGAATTCATAGATAAACAAGTAAAGCAAAATTTTAACAATATTCTCGAGCGTGTCTCGTATTGTTATAGATGAGTAACACTTTTATAATCATAATCATATTTATTCATAATAATTCAGTATTACATGTCAAAACTGTTAATAATTATAATTAGTCCCTATCGTATTACAATAAAATAAAATAATTACAATTAAACAGAGAAAAATAAAAATACTTAACAGTACTTATAGTGTACTTAAGTCGTACTTAGACTAAGCAAATTCAGTAAAACTGTAGAAGGTATGCTCGATAAGCCATCGTTTTAGCCTCGATTTAAAACTGACCAGTGACGGTGCTTCTGTGACGTGGGCCGGCAGTCGGTTGGAGATTTCACCAGACGATGCCTGAAGCCGACTAGCTTCTGAGAGTTGCGCAGGTTTTGACCATGGATCTCTGCTCCACTCGAATATTTTTCCAGGTGACTGTGTACATAAGTGGCCACCTGGAGTATAACTACGGACGGCAGGGTAAGTATCCCAAGGGACTTAAAGTAGGCCCGTGCGAAAGTTCTCTGGTCCACCTGTACAATCGCTCGTATGGCTTTCTTTTGCATGCAGAAGACCCGCTCCCATTCGGCATCGCGGCCCCACAGCTCTGCACTGTATTGTAAGAGCGAGTGTACTGTGGCAAAGTAACAGGAGCGTACCACATCTCTGGGCATTACTCTCGCTTGTCGACGTAGGGCGAAGCAGGCGCTTCCTAACTTGTTGCATATTTTGTTGGCATGTGCTTTCCATTGAAGCCCTCTGTCAAGTTCGAAGCCCAGAAATGTGAACACTCCACCTGCCCTATTTTGTTTCCTTGCACTAGGACCTTCAAGCCCCTTGGAGCCCCTCCGCCTAGGTGAAAGTCCAGAAAATGTGTCTTGTTTAGGTTAAGTACCAAACCATTTGAGCGGAAATATTTTACTACCTCATTTGTGACACGGTCCAGCCGCTGCTCAAGCTCGTCGATGCTGGCTGCGCATACTACCGCGGCAACGTCATCGGCATACATAAAATATGTCACCCGCTGTAATGACTTCAGGGAGATCATTGAGAAGCAGCGAAAGCAGTATGTTGGACACCGACGACCCTTGCGGAACGCCAATCGTGGTAGACTATGTATGACCTCACTTTTCCTCCGTCGCTGACCACGACCTGGGATCGGCCGTTCGGGATGTCCATTACGAGTGCGTGCGCCTTTCCATCGATGCCATAGTGGCGGAGTTTTACGGTAAGCACGCCATGGTCAGCTACGTCGAATGCCTTCGACAAGTCACAGCACAACATGGCAACCTGCTGATTTTGTTCGCGAGCGTCCATGACCCGGCGCACCAGCTGGCGTACCATGGCACTCGTCGAGCGAGCCGCCCAATAAGCGTATTGTCGCGGGGATAGGGCGTCGGTTTCGTTCAGGAACTCTGTGAGACGGAGACTAAGACCATTTTCCAACACCTTTGCGGCCGCCGGTATAATTGAGACGGGTCTGTAACAATCAATATCTTCTCTTTTTCCCTTTTCATAGGAGTATTAGAATATCGTAGTTTTGTACAGTGTCTAGTGTATTTTTTTAAAACATCTTTTGAATCCGCAAGTCAAGTCTAAAGTAAACAGTTTATACAAATATTAAATTGACTACCATATTACTTTAAGCATTTCTAACTTTCGTTACCATTCGTCCGATTTGAAATAAACATAATAGCGCGCAGCAACGGCATATGTTTGAAACTCAATTTCTCGCATTTTCCGTAGTACACGCAGCAGTAGGCCTCTTCACTTCATCATGCATAACGCGGTCCATTAGTCCGTCTGCACAATCGATGGCGTCGCTTTAATGCACCGGATAATGCGGGATCAGCGATATATATCGTACTTTGGAACGAATAACGTCACATGTCATTATGTAACGTGGTTATATTCGGCATTTGCCGTCCAAGTGGTACGGGGGCGCCCATTGATGAGATGCATAGATTAATTTGTTGTAGTTGTTGATATTGTAAGCGTAAAAGTGCTTTTGGTGATGTTGAGTTTTTGGTGAGAATAAAATGGAAATCTAGAAGGATATAGTGTCCAGAAAACTACGAACCAAATACCCGTATTGAAACTACGCCAATTCTGGAAAGGAATTTGAAGACCTAAGTCGACGTAATCCTAATAATTTTGTCTCCCTTGTGCTCTTTACCATCCAAGAAATCTTAATTTATAGTACATTGTTTACCGAGGGGCGTAAGTGGAATATTGCGAACAAGAGTCTATCAGAAGCCCGACGCCGAAGGCGGAGGGCTTTTGATGACTCGAGTTTGCAATATTTTTACGCCCGTGTTATACACAATGTTTTTCATCACATTTGCGAGGAAACAAATACATTTTAGATGAAATGAATACAAATCGTAATAAAAACTGCAACATGTCAGTCGTCCATTTTGTTGAATTTGACGTGAGGCGCGTATGGCAAAGACCCTTCGGTATACAGCCACGATTTGAAAACACTTAAAAACATTTTACATAGACACTAAATAACAATATATTAAATCTGTAAATAATTCAGTTAAACATCTTTAAGTCGTTTTTTAAGTTTAAATTTATTTATAAATACGTTTTCAGACATCGTATTTGATATAAAACCTCTTTGCTTTGTAACTGCCGCAAGAGTGATAGATAGAATTTAAGAAAAAAACCATTACGCCCGTGGGCGTAACACGGGCTATTACAGCTCTGTATGTCTGCGCATTATGAAGCCCTTTTCGAGCAAGTGTGATGAAAAAAGATTTCTCTTGGACAAGCAAGTGGCAGGAATTCCTCATGGCTATTTGCACCCTGCACCCTGGGCGTCTTCCTTAGTGAGCCCGTTTTCGCTCACGTTGACCGAACCGACGAAGGCGACTCCGAGGCTGTGCTGGGTTCGAAACCCGGGAAGGGCAAATATTTGTTTGATGAGCATGAATATTTTGTTTCTGAGTCTTGGATGTTCTCTATGTTGTTAAGAGTCCGCAGTAAGCTCGATTCTCCATGCAAACGGAGTTTCGTTCTCATTTTAAAACTACGTGTTGGATTGTAACGAAACTTTGCATGTACAATGACATTAATTAATGTCGCTGTGTGTATTTTTTTTACTATGGTATCTGAATACCATAGTAAAAAAAATACAGCGAATGTAAGTTTTTCATACACAACCTGTTTTTGCTGCATTTCGTTTGTTTTATAATCTGGAACCATATAAACTAATAACATACATATAGATATACCTCATGTCATTGTATATGCAAAGTTTCGTCACAATCCAACACGTAGTTTTAAAATGAGAACGAAACTCCGTTTGTATGGGAAGGTGAAATTCGGCCGAGATTACTGCGGACTCTTAAGTATTTATATCTATTAAGAAGAAACACCAAGGGCGAGATAATTGAGAAATAGGTATTTGTAAAATGTATTGCTGTCGCGCCAACCTCAAGCCTCCCCCCGTAGAGCGCGATAGAGACAACTGCAGCTTGGACCGAAAATACCTATTAAAACTACATAAAATCAACGTTTCGTAGTCCCCTGATTTCTTCTCCAAAACTTGACCTATTTAACTATTTTTTTTAATAAAAAATCAAATAAAGGCTTTGGCCGTGTTCCTATTTTTTCCTTTTTTTAAATAATCTAGTCAAAATTGTTTTCTGGATGTCTGCGCACAGCGGAAAATCTGGCATTTTTTAAGTTTTTGAAGGTTAATATCTCTTTTATTTAAGAATAAATTTACGTAAAAAAGGAAAACATAGGAACATGTCAATAGTAGTCATAGATTTATGGAAAAAAAATATTGCTCTACTGCCATTATCCAGGGAGAAAACAGGGGACTACGTTTCTATGGAAAAACGGCCTTTGTGTTTCCTCTTAACACATTCACTGCCAAGAATCGCTACGCGCTACACTTGTAGACGATCCCGTGGTTTTCCTCGTATGCAGCGGAAAGCGACTACGTCGTAGGCGCCCGCTAGGCGGGTTCCTGGCAGTGAAAGTCTTAAACATAAAGTCGTCTAGTACCCATAACACAAGCTTTTTTGAGTTTACTATGGGACTAATTAGTTCGATTTGTGTAAGATTGGTTATGGGTTAAGGGGCTACCCGAGGTTTTCATTGATTTTTGGACAAGTTTTGAATCGTATCTGCTACTATTGCACTACATATTATATTATAGAATTAAAAATCAAACGGTTATCGGTTCTTCAATCTTTTATCTCCATTTTGGTCTACCGGATTTTTAAACAAATGAATACTTAATTTTGTATGTTTTTTTTAAACATTGTCTAAAAAAACACTTATTTTGTGTCTCTATTGACGTGAAAGATCTAACATATACGAAATCTACATATTTGGGTTTTTCTGTGACGTCTCTACAAACTGGTCCAGGGTTTTCATTTTAAACAAATTAACACAAAAGTTATGGCCAGAAAACCAGTTTTTTGGCCTAAAATTGTTCAACTTTGATGCCAAATATCTCGAAAACAATGAACTTTGAAGTAAATATGGGATGCTATATTGCTTCAAGCCGTTGTTGTTAATATAATAAGCTACAAAAAAACATTAGAAAACTAAGGGATTCAGATCGAAGGTCATTGGCGTATGGGAGCCCCTTAACATAAGGTTACAGTTTGCTATAATATAATTTTTACGGCAAAATATAAGTACAGCAGACAGCATAAGTGCATGGTCATTGCAGAAATAGATTCGCTTGTCCGCCGAATCCTACGCCATCTATGAGCACGACGTGTAATATACTACCATATTATGTTAATTTAAATCTCAGAGGATTAGCGAGATTTCACTTGATGGCGTTGTAAGCAATTTTTTGGCAAAAATAAAATTGATGTTTTCTTTGTATTTGAAAACTGTATTTTTGTGGGTTACCACCTATTATTTTTACATTATATTTATCCATCAACTCCAGCGCGTTGCCAATTTTTTGCTTGTCACACCTTTTTGTGGATTTATTCATCTTTTTCTTATGTTTGCGCTACGAGGAAATAACCAAACATGGAATAAATTACAAAAACACTGATTCCCACCATAACTTGGCTGGGCGCAGATTTGAACTCGAAACCTTCCAGTGATGTTAACTTAGGTCGACTTAAACCTGTCTAGTTACCATTGGGCCATTATGATAGTCGAAAGAAATAATTGAAATTCGGCATTAGTTTAATTTTGTTTGCGAATATTCGTCACATCACAACTACGAATGATTGAGGATTATACCTTACTACATAGTCGTATCTTACATTGTTCTTATTGTGTATTTACGAATTGTTAAAGTTGTTGTTAAAGCGAAAAACGGTTGTTTTATGGGCACAAGAGGAAGGATCTCGTAGACCAGGTGTCATTGATACCGCGCATTATGAAGCTGTAAAGATGACCTAACTACGAAGAAAATTTGTTTAAGCGGATAACTCACATTCCACACAAGCGAAGGCCCAGTTCGTCGTTGCTAACGGAAGCGCAGAAAACAAGGTTGTAATTTGGCCTATGATATGGCTGACTGAAGTGAACAGTGAAAAAGTGAAGTGTATTCAATCCAGTCAACAGGGCCATTTAAGTTTCTGGTGTTATAATAATACGCGCCGTGATAATGGTCGCGTAGTTCCTAATATAGAAAAAGTGCAGATGCTGTCGCTCAAAGAGTACGAATTTACGTTAAGATTTATATATTCTATAAACCGGGTTATCCTTAATAAAAAATATATATTTTTCAGTAGTATTAATATGCCGTTTGCTTTCTTTTTTATATTCCTTTACTATTTAAAATGTGATATTATAAGATCACACAATTGTAACGGTGAAAGCCCAAATAAAATTATTATCATAATTTTCAAATCAATAACACAATAATTCATGGTTTGAACGCTCACATATATTATGGCAATGAACACCTCAATGCTTCTGCTGATTTGAATGATAGATAACCCGGTTGTAAGTTAAATTGTCAATATTATATTTATTGGGGTGAAGCTTCAATCTTTTTCCAATTATGGAAATTAAACTTAAGCTATTGCCTCAATAAAAACGTTACAAAGTTGCTAGGTAACTATTAGTAAGTAGTATTATAAAATTACTTTAACAGAACTGTAGTGAACAAAATAAACATATTTATACATAAAAAGCTGTTTTAATTATTTAAGTTATGAATATATAATTTTCTTTATGACTAATATTTGTATATAAAAAACTTTCATCTGTAGAAATACAACAAATATAAAAAAATACAAAAACATAAACCCTCCCGTTAGCTGGGATTCGAACCTCGGTCGTTCTCGGCCGCTGAGCTTAGAGCACATGTCTTAATCCATTGAGCATTCTCAACATTATAGGTAATAGTGGAGATATAGCATTCAGATACCAGTGGTTTCGCACTTAAATACAGCTATTATAAATTAGCATTTACTAGCCTTGTTAATAATTATACTAATATGAGAATATTTCTGGTAAAAACAGGTGTCAATTTATAGGTATTTAATGTGCCTAGTAATGTGCTTATTTTCGGTGGTATGTCCAAATAGTATCGCCAACAACGCCATCTAGTTTAATTATTTTGCACCAAGTGCAACTATGTGAGCAGCAGACGTCAAACGATGCAAGCGAAACTGGGCCGTAAGGTGTCCATGCATTATTGCAGCCGATAGTACAATACAGTACATTGCACGTAGAACCGATGGCCGTTGGGGCGGAAAGGTTCTCGAGTGGCGACCACGTACCGGAAGGCGCAGCGTGGGCCCCCCACAAGGTGGACTGATGACCTGGTAGAGGTCGCGGGAGTCCGCTGGATGCGGGTGGCGCAGGACCGGTCATTGTGGCACTCTTTGGGGGAGGCCTATGTCCAGCAGTGGACGTCTTTCGGCTGATATGATGATGATGGTGATGATGATAATTACAATTTGTGGTAATAATATATAATGTAATCCTGATTTCACCAAACAAATTAAGAAAACTCGGAAGATATTTTTTTCTTTTTAAAGTATCTTTGAATTTCAATCATGACAGCCCCTGGTCCAAAATATGGTGAAATGAATTGTAATCATTAATTTACTAAATGATTCTTGTTTACTTACTGCAAAATAAAATTTGAACTTTGTTAGCCCCTAAGTTTAAGAAATAATTATTTAAGTACCTAGGTAATTAATTAATAAATACTAATAGTTACGTCGTAAAACTAGACCTTATTGGGATTAGACAGGTTTCCTCAAGATGTTTTCCTTACTTAATAAACAAGCTATTAAAACGATACAAAACACTTAAATAATAACAACCTGCCTCTAACCTAATCATAACCTTAATAATAATAGTAAATAAAAAATCAGGTCGAAATGACAAGTGCTATGAATACAAGTTTATTGCAATAAATGAACAATAGTCGTATAGTGGAGTTGGACAATACGTTGTAATTATGGTCATGATAAACTGTCATACAGTTGTAAAGCAATGACAATCGGGGTGACCCCAGTGTCAGAGTGTGGAGCTAGCGCAAGGCATACGAAGCAAGCGTTTCCAAAAGTTATTGACAAGATTTATATCATAGAGTGACCGGTCAAGAATTAGGATATAAATAAAATATCTAATCTTAAATTAGCCCTACACGACAAATACAGCTCAGAAAACAGAAAAAACCGCACCCAAATCGCTTCATCCGTTTGGGAGCTACGATGGCACAGACAAACACGCAGATGTATATTACAAAGAATGCAGGCAAAACCACTACATAAAATGTAGCCTATGTCCATCCTGAAGTTTTACTATGTAATAACGGTGCAATAATATTTAAAATCGAAGAGAAATATTTACAAACCCTTACAAACTCACAAATTTACAAAACTCAAAAAGGTACAATATCATACACTTTTCCTCTTTATTATATCGGATATAAATATACATAATGTATAGATTTAGAGACGGCTTTCCACTGCATGTTTGCGAAGAATCCTGGAATTTTTTGGTCACATGGCCCGAGAAGAAGGAAACAACCTGGAGCAGCTAATGGTTACCGGCAAGGTGGATGGCAAACAAACAAGAGGGAGGAGTCGAACTAGATGGGCCGATCAAATATGCTGGACACTGGATACCAAGTTGCATAAAGCAGTCCACGCTGCTAAGGACCGGAACAGATGGAGAGACATACTGCGGACAAAACTAACTTCACATCGGGGAGTTTACTACCCTGAGCAGTGAGGGTCGCGAGGCAAGGAGGAGGGGAGGGAGATATCCATTATAATAAGACTAAAGGTAACAAAATAGTTAAAGTCCCTCTTGTGTGTAGGGGTGACGTGCTCGAATAGGCATTCGTTATGTTTGTGTTAGACAATTCAAATATGTAATGTCTATTCGAATATGTCACCACTAACAAGAAGTCGGGGGTAAATAATATACGTACATAAATAAAAGGACATAAATATATGTACAAGTTTATCACATTGACAATAAAGTCATATACAGATATTTTTGTCCTTAACGTCCGTCCTTTGTAACGTATATGAATACCTCTGACTTACTCGTACATACGTTTTTTTTCTTATAGTTATATGCAAGACCATTAAATGTTCAATCAAATCAAATCAAATCATTTATTCGTGACAAAAACAACACAGAAACACACACAAACAATTCGGTGAGAGCACGGAGAGTAACAAACAAAAAATTAAAAGGAAATAATATATAATAACTAAAATACAAACATAAAAATACACAAAAAGGAATAAACTGTATCTTTTTTAATAATATTGAATAGTAATATGGTTTGTTGGCCTGCAAAAATTTGCATCCCAACAAACCACTACGCAATCGCTTCCTCTCATGACTTCCAGCCTACAAGATGTAACAGGAATTAGTAGCGACAGCCTACGAAACTCGAGCCACCGTACACATGTCCCTTATTCGTCCCACTCGGCAAACAGGGGACAAATTTATGTCATTTCATATAGAAATGCTCGCGCGATATGTTCCAAGTTCAATGTTGACATTTTGAATTATTCTACAGAGTGTTCCGTAATAATAATAAATACTCTGTATTGAACCACGAGAAAAAATAAAGACCGTACAACAAAAATGCTTAATAAAAAATGGTAACAACAGGCAAATGGTAATCCAGATGCTACCGTTTTTTTTTTCGGCCTCGCAGTAATTTAATTCATTAAAGTATATATTACTATTTGGTCCAACCCACGCAACGTAGGCTATTATTTCTTACTTTAATAAAAAAAAAATATAATAACGGGATTCGGTTTTTGGATAAAGTAAAAAGAAACTACGTAGTTAAGCGATAGCAATGTCCGAGATAGAGTTTTTTTATTTAGGAAAGAACATCATTTGACGTAGCTTCTTTAAGTTAATAATGCTCGTATACCAATATACTTATTAAAAAGTTGACAACTTTATTATTTTATGTTTCTTGACAAAATAATTGTGTTATAAAATTTTACAGCATACATTATAGAACGCACAAATGTAGATCGATTCTTATTAGTTTAAATTATAGTATTATAATAGTTACCCAAAACTCATTCAGCGGTTTTTGCTTATCCACTATTTACCCTTTTTCTGCAAATAAATCTTTATCTTATCTTATTCTCACAAATAACTTCGCTTTTGTAGACAAACGTGTAGTAGTGTTGTAACCCTGGAGGTGAGCAAGTTCGCCAGAGCTCCCGAGGATGCGTTGTGTTGAGAGCGAGGGAATTTGTTCCTTCAGCTGTCAACACGGCGAATCCTCAAACATATCAAGGGTCGGCAACGCCCATGTTACTCCTTTGGAGTTGCATGCGTCTATAGGCTGCGGTGTCCGCTTACCATCAGGCGGGCCGTACGCTTGTTTGCCACCGTCGTTGAATTAAAAAAAAAAATTGCAACACCCTATATCACAATCGAAGCCCCAGTCGGAGGTTAATCATTTTATTCAGCAGTACACAGTTACGGGATATTATTGACACGCCAAATGTCGGGGGAAACGGTCAAATTGAATGTGTGATTGGAAAATCAATACTGGCGCCGTTATGCGACTAGTTTTGGTAATGTCGATGATAAAATATGATTGAACGAAACTAGGATGTTAAAATATTATGCAAAACATGAGAATTCTACGGTGATAAAGAGGAAAACTAAGTAAGTATGTATTATCAATATGTACCTACTATAAGTATGTATCTTTCAAGTGTTGTCGGAAAGAGATGACTGTTACTAATATTAAATGCGAAAATTTGGATGTTTAGATGTTTGTTACTCAATCACGCTTTAACGGCTCAACCGATTTGGATGATTTTTTGCACGAAGATAGTTTATGGCCTGGATTAAAATAGAGGATAGCTTTTATCTCGGGACAACGCAGATTAAATCGCGGGCGGGAGCTAGTATTTCATAAATAGTTCAATCACTAAAGTAAGAAAATTTGTTGTATCATAAACCTTACGATACAATTAAGTAGTAAATATTCTAAGGCATTTATGAGAGTAACTACCTATTTGTAAGAGTGCATAATATCAAAGGAAAAGATTAAAAACTAAGTTTAACTATAAAAAAGTAAACCTATTCAACCGGCAAGTCCTACGTATTGATATTGCTAACAGAAATATTTGCAGTATGAATGTATTTTGCTAAGAAATTAAATATTGTTCGGTTTTAGCTACCCAGATTAAGTATAAATTATAATAATCTTTGCGAATTAAATGAGAACAAAATGAAAACATCAAACTGTTTACAAACCTTTATTATCTCGAAAGTTTAAATGGAATGATTTCAAAAGCGGAAAGAGTGCCCAAACGCTTGCTGAGAAATGTTTGCTAAAGTCAGTTATTATGAATAACTGAAAGCCAAGCTTGACTAATCAGTTATCGATCGATTTCATATCGAAGGAGTGAAATCAATTTCAGATTGAGTACTGCATCGATCGAGATCAGGATCCCGTTCTTCATTTACCGATTTTATCGCGAACGATTTTAATAATTGGAACTCCCTCAGATTTTGTTCCACTGATTACGATTTTTGAGTCCCGTCCTTGGGTTCCTCGAATCTTATCTTTTGAATTTATTATGGCGAAGAATGTTCTGTCATTGTTTGCTGGCCTCGACGCCTTTAATCTTGAATATATGATACTAAATAATATTATGAATGTGAAAGTATGTATTTCTGTCATCATATCTGTAGCTTAGTGGTTCTGGCATGCGGCTGTCAAGCGGCGGTCGTGGGTTCGAATCCTGGCCATACCAATGAGTTTTTCGGAATTAATGTATATTTACCGTTAGCTTTTCTATAAAAGAAAACAGCGTGAGGAAACCGGTCTAATCCCAATAAGGTCTTGTTTTCCCTCTGAGCTGGAAAGTCAGATGGCAGTCGCTTTAGTAAAACTAGTGCCTATGCCAAATCTTGGAATTAGGTGTTAAAGCGGTCCTCGAGAGGAACAAAGGCACAACCGGGAATAACGGTAGGAGGATGATATATCTGTATAGATATAACATACAAATAGTTTCTCAAACAAAACGTGTACAGAGGGGTAATCACGATTCGAACGCGCGTTAGGACAATTCAACTGTCATTTTTAGGGTTCCGTACCCAAGGAGTAAAACGGGATCCTATTACTAAAACTCCGCTGTCCGTCTGTCTGTCTGTCTGTCTGTCTGTCCGTCTGTCACCAGGCTGTATCTCATGAACCATGATAGTTAGAAATTTGTATTTTTCACAGATGATGTATTTCTGTTGCCGCTACAAACACAAATACTAAAAAACCGACCAACTGCGAGTCGGACTCGCGCACGAAGGATTTGACAGATGATATATTTCTGTTGCCGCTATAATTATAGGTAATGGTACGGAACCCTTCGTGCGCGATGACTCGCACTTGGCCGGTTTTACATATAAAAATTGTCATTTAGATATACAATGACATGAGGTATATCTATGTCTGTAATTACTTTATATTGTTCCACTTTATAAAACAAACGAAATACAGGAAAAACAAGTTTAGCATGAAAAACTTAAGGCGAGTTGCTTCGGGGTTCTTCTAGGATATGTGATTTTGTAAACGGTTTTATTTTCAAATACTACATATTAAAAATTTTAAAAAACTGTAATATTATATTTAAGACCTTTATCTAGTTCCGTCGGATGTCCGTTACATAATTGGATAAACTTTGATCGATAGAAAAAAATGCCAAACATACCTCTATTCTCATCTTAAAACTGACATTATTCCAATCTTACGTAACTTGATGAATAGAAAATTACACCAAAATAAGCGTCTATGATGATGTGAGTGATGTCGGTCATAATATTTTTAATTTATTAAGACTGTGTCTTTTTTCACCCAAAATCAACGAAATTATGGCACAATTCACTCCCGCTCCGTTCCCGCCGCACCGCGGCAGTCCCGAGCGGAACGCATTGGAGGTCAGACGTACGCGCATTTTCGCAGCACAGCATTTGTTAAGAATGGGTAGCAAAAAAATTAAAAAGAAGATATCGTCACTGGGGCTTCGGAAACGGAATAAACAGAAAAGGTTAGTACATAAAAAAAACGAATTCCCCTATTAAATACATCAACCACACACACACGCGCGCAGATTACACCGCGTACACTTCCACAGTTACACAGTATAGAGAAAAACAGTACGAGAACTACTAAACATAATATTTTATACTATAATAATTATGTGATTAGCATTAATAAATATTAAAAAAAAACCCTTGACCGACACTCACTAGTTTCCACTGAAAAATAATAATTACGAACAGTATACAGGGTGGAAATAGATTTTGGGTCAATGAGGGCAGCTACCAGATCCCGTGTTGCTACGTGAAAATGGTCTTAAAATACCTTCCTTCGATTTCAAATTAATGAAGATTGGCGTTTACAGATTTTGGAAAAAACATACAGGTTGCGAGAAAATGGTCATTTTTGACAAACTTTTTTTTTGATGCCAATCGATCCCATTCCAGTCCAGGATCAAAAGCTTGTATGGGACCAAAAAGAAATTTCCGGCTAGAAAAGCCATAAATCGTGGAATACTTTCCCCATACAATTTGTATGAAAATGAAAAAAAAAATTTTTTACTTGTATTTTTTTTATATAAATCGATTCCATTTCTATCCAGTATCAATAGTTTCCTTGGGGTCAACTTTCGGTGATGTACAAAAAAGCCAGAAATTAAAGAAAACTGTTTTCATACATTTACTATGAAGAAAAAGTGAACTTTATTTAATTTTTTCTGTCACGCTAATCAGTTCTGTTACATTGAAGGATCATAATACGGTATGAAAATCAAAGTAATAATTGCAATCACTCACTCACTCCGTTCACTTTTTCTTCATAGTATATGTATGTATACTGGATACGGAGACCACAGACTTTGCCAAAATTATAATTGCTCCATGGATCGGAACGAAAGTAGTGAATTTAGTATAATTCAGAACACAACCTTTCTCTTCCGAATAAACGCAATTGTTGCCACTGGATAGAAATGTAATCGATTGACATAAAAAAAATACACGTAAAAAAACTTCATTTTCATACAAATTGTATGGGGAAAGTTATTCTCGATGTATGGCTTTTCTAGCCGGAAATTTATTTTTGGTCCTGGACAGGAAAGGGATCGATTGGCATAAAAAAAAGGTTTATCAAAAATGACCATTTTCTCGCACCCTGTATGTTTTTTCCAAAACTGTAAACGCCAATCTTCATTAATTTGAAATCGAAGGAAGGTCTCCTAAGATCATTTTCTCTTAGCAACACGGGATCTGGTAGGTGCCCTCACTGACCCAAAATCTATTTCCAGCCTGTATAGGTCAACATTTGTTCATGTTTTTTTTTATAATTATACTATTCCCGCGGTGTTGCCCGCGTTTACTTTGAAAGTAGATTCTAAATATTGCCAAACTCACAAACTTACAAACATTACCTCTTTATAATATTTGTATAGAAGACCAAAAATATAAGAATTTTATTTCTGCAGATTGAAAGTGAAGACTATGGTGAACTTTTTAGGCCCATCTTCTGCTGATTGTCAAGACGAGTAAGCTAATGTATTTATTGTACATATACAGGGTGTCCCAGGCTATGCCACATAGAAGGGAAGTACTTTAAATATTAAAGATAGGACATTTAACAGAAATAAAACCACATTTAATTTTTAAAAATAATTATGACTGCATTCACAGGTTCGATTCCCGGTTCAAACAGTACATTTTTCAAAATCTGTGAAAGCAGTTCTAACTATTTAAAAAAATTAATGAATGAAGTCTTCTTTCAGTAAAATATCTTATCTTCAATATTTAAAGTACTTCCCTTCCATGTGGCATGGCCATGAGACATCCTGTAAAGTTTTTTTTTAATAATTCTGGTTTTTATTGGTTTATAGAACCACAGCTCACAGTATACTAACTACTAAAAAATCTTAAATTATGAAAATAACAAAATATGCTACTACTCAGAGCAATGACGCGTAATTCAATGTCGGAGAGGCAACCGGATATCTCGCGGTATTTGAGCTCCCGAAGTGATGTGGAACCGCCCTGTGCAACCCGAAATGAGCCAACTGTGACTGGTTCGGAAATAGGAGCGGTGGTTAAAAAAAAAGGTCGCGTGGCAACCGGATGACAAGCGGTAGCCTGAAAGTGTGTAAGCTGTTTATATAATGAACTTTTTATGCCATCCCTCCTAGTACAACCGGAGCCGCGTAAGAAAGCGAAAAAAAAAAATGGCAGGAAACTGCTTGAAATTGTCTGTTTGTGATGAAGAACAAGCGTGCCAATTTGCATATATTTATTTATTATTATAATATTTTTTTTTTTTACCACCCCCTTCCTATTTCCGAACCAGTCATAGTTGGCTCATTTCGGTTAGCACAGGACGGTTCCACATCACTTCGGGAGCTCAAATACTGCGAGCCATCCGGTTGCTTTTCCAACATTGAATTACGCGTCATTGCTTTAACTACATATACATATACATCGTTTCTATGAGTATACACGGCTATATGCCTAAAGTAAAGAAAGTATAATGTTTTTAATATTTATAAATTCCTTCGACAAGCTCTTTGACTCCTTTAACCACAGTTGATATGAATATAATTGAAAGTTCAAGGTAGGCTCAGGTAGTTCATCTTGCGCTTGGTTTTATTTTATACTTTTGAACTTTATTCATCATCCTATACATATACAATAGTCTGCTGATGACAAAAATTGCAATAATTAGGCTAAATGACCATGACCTGAAATATTTATTTTATTTTATTGAATTATTTAAAAACTATTTAAAAGAATCCAAACAATATATAATAATTCATAACATTACGGGTTAAGTTAAGTTTTATATGTTTTCAGTCAATCGAAAAAAAGAAACAAACGGAGTACGGAAATTTCAAATCAAAAACCTTTATATTTTCAAAAAAAGGTTTATGATTAAAATTCGTCTATGAAACAACAATGTGATTGATTTTAAAATGATTGTTAAATAATTAGTGTTTTTCTACTTTGTGTTTTCTTTTATAGGTTTCTGCACCCGTGGGTGCCAAACGGAACCATATTACTAAGTCTATACCAATCAAATCAATTTCATCTGTTTCTTCATCGGACCTTTAACTGAGTTTTCCCTAAACCCGCAAAAAATCTTAAAGTATGCACCGTTATAGTGGACAAATTGTGAAATAGTAAAATAAACAATACAGGGTTTTTTCTGTAGTCCGAAACCCGTACATAGTTCACACCCTTCACAGATAGCAAACTTGACCCTTGCACAGTCCAGTTAATATACGGCGATCGTAAGATCACTTTACTGTGACCCGTCTTGTCTGTGCTATGACTGCTGCGCGGTCACGTGCTCGACGAGCGGGTCGGGGCGCGCGGGCGGCGCTTCACGGATTGCCGCGCACCTCACCCCCTCAGATTGCTTAGCGCGTCGAATCATATCGCCTTAAATTCGCTGTATTATTTTTACTATGGTATCTGAAGCTACATAAACTAATTACAGACATCTCATGTCATTGTATATTCAAAGTTTCGTTACAATCCAACACGTAGTTTTAAAATGGGAGCGTACCTACGTTTGTATGGAGAATCGAGCTTACTGCGGGCTCTTAATAAATAAATAAATAACTATTATTATAATGATTATGTAGTGAACGTCAAAAAGATGTATCTGCTTTTCTCCTTACCACTTATTATTACAAAGAATGTTTGTATATCGTTGTGATTAACCACTAACCAGCTGGTCGATTGCGTAACGTTTCGTACGCTAGATAGATCAAAATGTAATTCTTTCTTCCAGTGGGGAAACCTGCATGTTTGCAAAACAATTAAAAGAGCAGAACAATATATGCTAGGTCCCTATCGGTAAGGTCACTGCCAGCGAACGAAAAAACCATAGAACTCTAAGTAGCGCCGCAAAATGGCCCCACAGAATGGGTGCGGCGTTGGGGGAGGGTGTCAAAACGATGCCAAGCAGCAGTTTAGTTCGAACATGGGTTTTAGGCACGTGTTTGAGACGTTTAAGTATAAATTTGTAAGGAGCTCTCATTTTATGTTTTTTTTCTTTCGCTGGTCAATGCAGAGAAAAGGAATGTGCACTTACTTACTGAGACTCATTTTCGTTGTAAGTCAACAATACAAACGTGCAAATGTGAGGTTAGTATTGCTTATTAAACAATTTTACCGCCTTGGTAACTATATATTAAATGGCTATATTAAATGCTAGTCAGTATAAATAAACAGCCACCTCTACAAATGGTGTGAACGGTTTTCTTTAGTTCTTCGTGATACATTAAGCTAAACTATTCAAGCGAATCCAGATCCTATGCCCACTTAAGCCCCATTTAACGCCACATTGCATTATATTTAAACCAGCCATGTCCCTAAAACAATATCCATTCAATATCTACTCTTATCAGATCCACACTAACAACCGTTTATGTGCCGCATTTTATTGTTTTAAAAACAACTTGGGCTATAAAGCTGGCTGTACACATTGGGCCATTATTGGCGCGTGAGCAGAATGCAGCTATGCGTTAGAGGAAGAGGGCTTTATTTCGTTCTCATTCGTTTCCATAGCTGCATCCTGCTCACGCGCCAACGTCGGCCCAATGTGTACAGCCGGCACGAGATATTATCGGCGGAATGTTTTGTGAATATTGGTCAGGCTCCGCATCGGATCTCGGATCGGACGTATCGATGAACCGATCGATACTGATTCGTATCGCCATGTTACGTAATTATAGAGTAGCTGGAGCGGTTTGTTCAGAGCTTATGTATTGTATAATTTTGAGGATGAGGCACGCTTCAATCCACAGATATAGATATACACTAGATAACTTAAACACCTCAATCTGTATGAAAACCGACCGTGTCACTTTTTTCTACCTGCTTTGACGTCACACGGGCGAATTAGTGATCTGAATTCCCCGTTGTCCGCGGAAAATCGATTCTGCAATAAGGTATTTTCTTATTAATATTCACGGACAAGCGGCTACCGCAACAGACGCGCGCGGAATCTAAGTCCGAGTGCTAACTCGGAGGCCGAATTCTGACACGCGAAGTACATGCATTTGCGTGATCTTTGTATATATCTATATCTGTGCTTCAATCTACATCAGTTAAAAAAGTGGGAGTGGTATTACTACATAGACAATCACTAGATAATAACTACAACTTAGAAAAGTTGAAAAACCCCCGACAATTTCATTTCAAAGTTCAATATCTCAAAAACGGCTCAACAGATTTTCATGAAACATGGCTAAGAACACTGGGGATAAAATTATCTATAACACAACAAAACCACATTCAAATTGGTCCATCCGTTTGGGAGCTCGATACCACAGACAGATACACAGATACACAGACACGTTAAACATATAACACCCCTCTCTTTGCGTCGGGGGTTAAAAAAAAAGTAAACGTACGGAGGTAGTCGGAAGTCTATCCAATCCACGATGTAAAGGCGTGATTCCACCGATGTGCAGCACTGTGTGGCATAAGCATATTCAGTACAAAAATGCTTGTGCCGCACAGTGCCGCCTTTAAAGCAACAGAGCATTCAAAAACAAAAAAGATGTGGGTACACTAATATTAAAACAAGAAATATGGTGAAAACTAATTTATTTATATTTCTTTAAACAAATTAATTCATTAAATATTTTCATAGGCCATTCAATTCCCCATTATAAGATAGTCTCTACCTGATGACTATTAATTTAATGCTCAGATAAGTGAAAACGAGTGAATATTACAGTCGAGTATTACGCATTTCACCACACCACCGCTGATCACCATAATGCGTTCTTCCGAAAGAACGGTTTTCACGAGATATCGTTGTCTTATACTGTGAAGTCCCATAAATTTTGCACAGCAACAACACATCTGTGACATTGCGTTATTACTGTATGGCGTTTGTGCAGACACATCAAGAAACAAATGCCGCACACAACCGAAACTCAACAGAAACAATTAAAGGATTAAAAACACATCAACACCTGAGCTTTTGGACTACCTACTCTTAATTTTGCCTGAGCATTCCGTTATCACGTTTTCCTAATTTATCCACTACTTCCGTGACATACGCCAGCTCGCACGGGGATTAAAATACATACGGGTTCGACTATTGGCGAACACAATTCTTTGATTTGTCACTACTGGTTTAGCCTGGTGGGCCTGCGAAGCTGATGGTCCTGGGTTCGAAAACCTAAGGCCCAGCATACAACACAAAAAGGCATTCAGATATTTCAGATAGGATCAACTAAGTGTAGGAAATATAATTGAAATTGATTTGTTTCAAGAAACGACCAGTAACAAGACTAATACAACTCGGTACAAATAGAAAACGATTTTCAATTATATGTTTTAAATATACCGTTGTCTCGTACCCATAAAACGAGCTTTATAGAGGATAATAATCATCTACTAACTTCTAACGGGTCGTCCAGCTTGTCAATGAACTCAGTCTTAAGGCTCCCCCTACATTTTACATTTTATTTAGTCAAGTAATACGAGTATATGCTTACAATAGGTTAATTCATGCGCGATGCCATTCTTATTTTTACGATGACTGTTGAGTATTCGTTTTTTTGTCCATATTTTAAACTTTGGAATTACACATCTTGAAAATTTTGATTCCGTTTTTTTTTAAACCTTATCGCACAAATTTAAAAATAAAGGTACAATTGGCGGACTTAATGCCTTAAGGCATTCTCTACCAGTCAACCATTGGGCTAAACAGAAACTTTAGTGGTGCAGGATCCTAAATAAATTACATTAATATATATACATATATAATGCATACAATATATACTTATACATACATAAATACATACAATTATATGTACCTGAACAAAGATATCATGAGGATCATCAATCTTTAATAGTTAATAAGAGATGCTTACGCAACTTGCGTTTAAAGGAGAATTTGCTCTGAGCATGCCTGACGGTAAGCGGGAACCATATTGTGGAACGCTTGACTGCAATGATGTAATAATAAAGAGCTAGGTTATAAGAGCTCCAAATGTGGCACACTAAAACTAAGTCAAATGGACCACTTTGCCTCAGTTTCGCGTCGTCAATGGAAACGTATAAACGTGTCTCAGCTGTCAGATTAGGTGGCCATTTTTAAACAAGGGATTTCGTATAGACAACAACTTATCTACCTGTTTTTATATATTATTACATGATTGCTTGACTGTGTTTGTTATTATCTTTTAAAGAAACTAGCCAATTTCTCCACCCGTATCTCATACAACGAAAACAATAAGCCACGGCTGAATTTGTACGAATTAAAATGCTAGGATCCGAAGCCGCAGTGAAATCCGATTATATGCTCGAATGAAGCACGATACTTCACATGAGCTGTGTCTCTGAAGTAGCAGTAATACACTCATGTTGTCGTTAAGTCTACTAACATACGGTTTAAACGATATGACACAGAGAAAATACGATATGACAAAGAATAATGGAAAAATAAAGCATCATCGCGTGCAGCCCAGACCCCGTATATCATGGTCGGCCTTACACACGATAAGTGACAAGATTGAGCGTCCATCACTGGCTGACACCGTTTGACAGAATGAGATGACGCTCCTATCTTGTCACTTGTCGCGTGATAAGGCCGACCATGATACGGGGTCAGGTCGAGATCGAACTTGTGCTCTCTGGTTTGCCGGTACAGCGCTCTCCCTATGAGCTACCCAGCCCCAGACATTAGTTTGATGTGTGTTTTCCCCCTGGGCGGCCCGTAAGGCCCCCAGTGAGGTTACCTTAACATATTTGTAGCAGGCCGCACTGCAGGCCTAACAAGGAAAAAATTAAATAAAAAAAATAAAAAATGCTAATAGGTAGGTAGATTATAGTAATAGCGACCTCTCTGTATTTCCTTGAAAGGCTCACAGTTTTTAGGCCACTCTAATAGGCAAGCTATGCGTTTGAACCATTCGAATAGAAACACATCAGGTGGTTTCGTTTTTTAACCGATTTCAAAAAAGGAGGAGGTTATATGTTTCACTGTATACAGGGTGATTCAGGAGACATGAGCAGGATCAACCCTACGGATTCAATAGTTTATAACGTAGGCTTAGGACATTTGGTAGCATACCGTGGTTCTAAAATCCATGGAGTCGCCGAATGTGAAATTTTCGAAGTGAACTTCAAAGTATGAAGTTATATTGAAGGCTTAGGACTTTTTGAAACATATCATGCTTCTATATTCTATGGAATTTTTAGTTGTAAAATAATATATAATAAAGAAAAAAGGACATTTCTTAAAAATAGTTATATATATTAATTAACAATGCATTTTATAACGGTGATATAAAAATTAAATCTAGAAAATATAACGTTAATTTCAACAGACGAAACGTGATTTACTCAACAAATCAAACTCCGCTCTATCCAGTATTTAATCTCGGAACTAGGAATATTATTAATTTTAGATGAAATCAAAAACCAATTTGACGGTCTCGTATCAAAAGTGTCAACCGATTATGTCAATATTTTTTAATTTTAAATTGCGATTTAATTTGCACTACTCACTAAACACGGGCATTAAAGAGGATGTAAGATAAATAATATTGTAGCATCACATGTGATCAGTAATTAGTATTATTATATAGGTTTGTGATAACATTAATTACGTTCGATTAAAATGCACTCAGTAACCATGTGGCAGTATGTATAAATCTTTATAGTTAATAAGACATCATACTTTTTGACTTTGACTTTGACTTCGAAATGTTTACACATGGCGACTCCAAAGATTTTAGAACCACGGTATGCTACGAAAAGTCCTAAGCCTATTTATAAGCTACTCAGTCGTACCAGCATTGGTAAGATTAACGTGAATTTTTTTTTAGTTGTGTAGGGTGACCATGATTTATTGTGAATGAAACTTTTACACAAAATGTAAAAAAAAACTGTGGGCGTTTAACTTAATTACGATGGTAAAAGATCCATTAACATTAACTGTATGTGTAGGGTTGATCCTGCTCACGTCTCCTGAATCACCCTGTATATATTTTTTATGTATGTTCTTCGATTTCTACGTAAATTGTGGACCGATTAAAAAAAATATTAATGGTCCCATTGTCACAAGTTAGGATCTGATGATGGGATCCCAGGGAAATCGAGGGCAACCCTCAAATTTTACAGGCACGTATCGTACTACGTGTTTCATGTATCTTCTAAAGCCATTCAGGTATTTGCATCGGGTAGTCATCACCTCATGTTGGTGAGCTGATGATGGTCGGTGCAACTCCTCAACGGTTAGGAGGTGGAGGATTTTATTTTTATTTTATGAGAAGATTATTTTGATACCTACATATTTTACAGCTGAATAAATAATACAGATGCTCGCGCGGTTTTGCCCGCGTATTGCAAATAACGCAAGTAAATCCACGGGTTTTTTTTTTTGTAAAAAGCCTTAACCCTCAACATAAATATTAGTAAAAAGCCGATACACATTTACAATGAAGCTTCAATGCACCAGTTAGGTAATACCACGCGGCACGGTAAGCCAGTCTGACGGGGTGTCAATCAAAATTGTGTAATTAGCGTTCCGAACTTTTTACCTTTTTTGTGGCCATTTTAGCAACGGTTTGTTGTGTTAGTGTTCGTATAGTAACTTTTGAAAATATATTTTAATTTCGTTAGCAACACTACTGCTACTTACTATATAAAAATAAAAACAATTATTTAGCGCCTGAGGAATTTCGCTATATTTATATTGTTACATTTAGGTACAGTCGCCATCAGATATATCGCAGAGGCCAAAGTGCTCACAAATATCTGATGGCGACTGTACATGTATGAATTTCACCACCCCCTTTCTTCCCGTGCTGGGTGTCGTAAAAGTCGACTAAGGGAGAAGGGTTGAAGTGTGTTGTAGGCGATGGGCTAGCAACCTGTCACTGCGATGTCACATTTTATCGATCTTTTATACCTACAGTAATGCAAAAAGTGGCACTGGAACATAAGTTTCATGTGCTCGCCTATCCCTTTTGGGAATAAACTTTATATAAAGGCGGGAATCCATGAATGAATGAAGGTATCCACATGTATTTGAACAAGCGAGCGAAACGAACGAAGTTTTCCATTTCAGCGTGGGCCAAAATGGTTATGTTTGTCCGGATGTTCTTCTACACAGATCGTATTTCTCAAGCGATCGTGAAAAATCAGGTGAAATAATGATAAAGAATTTATTTGTCGATTATTTTTTTCGGAAAAAATCAAAAGTAAATAAAAGATATGCTTGCGAGTTCTACAGCAGTTCACAGAACCACTCGGTAGGTAAGTTACTGAAAATAGTTATTTTTGCAACAAAGAGCAAAGTTTGTTTTTGCTGCGAGTGCTGATTTTGAGTCCTGAGGAAGCGAATAATTCAAAATTTGAATCTTGAGCGCAGCGAAGGACTCAAAAGCACGAGATGCAAATACTTTGCTCTCGAGTAATACATACAAATTTTCACCTCAGCAGTGAGAACATATTCACATTAAAAAATATATCATAGTATCCCGTACCAAATAGGTACGGGATACTATGATCTATTTTTTAATGTAGTCTCAAGATTATTCAGGAAGAAAACTTAATTAGGCGTTCGTTACTGCTTGTTTTAACTCCTCAGCGCCGGCCGTGCCGATAGTCAATACTATAGAAAGGCGCGACAAGGCGCGAGAAACCAAAGGATATTTCAGTATCTATACGAGTGTCGCGTGACACTAACACATTACTAATAACTAACCGTATTATTGTTGAAGTTCACAGATTTTACTAATATCTTCGAGATATTTTTGAAATATTTATCATTATCACAAGGTCACACATTAGCATATTTATTTATTTGAGTCGGGAAACAAGGCCCATATTTACAAATACCTTACAGACTAAAGCGGCATTTAGACCTATCTAAATGCAGTACACTAAATCAGAAAGACTGCAAAAAGACAAGTGTAAAGACTGTTAGCATGTAAGTCACGCTAATTAGACAGTTAGACTCGACACTGCCACTCTGAATCAGTGTACTGCATTTAGATAGGTCTAAAGGCCGCTTAACATACATAACAATATACAAAACTTATAACATAACACAAAAAGACGTTAAGACGGCTACGGATATAACGTGTATCACTATCTCGCGTGCACACCAAAAACTAGCCGTACCTACTGTTGTTAAAGCATTCGTCACGTCACTGACTCCACTTTATTTCCTAGTTAGCTAGAGAAGGGTCATCGTCAGATTTAGGTTCGCGTCTTTTCGGTGGACATAGCCAAAGTTAAGGGCTTTAAAGCCAAATTTTTGGTTGAACTCCGAATCCGCACAAACGGCGTCGCCTCTTCTATAATTCTATGCGATAAAAACATATTATATATAAACATAAGCCCTTAACTAAATTGCCCACTGAAAAGACGGTTTTTGTTTTACTGACTGACAATGACCCAGAATTGATATATCCTAGTAGTTTTTATATTTAAAACCAATATCAATAACGCAAGAATAATATACGTCTAATAAAATCTGAAACAAATTAACAGCGCGCAATATTTTAAAAGGGGCGGGGCCCCGCGCATGCGTTTGGAAACTGCATCTGTGGTATACGTTCATAGAATTTAAGATTGTTTAAACTAGAATTATTCATTAGCTAGCATAATTAAATTCATGTTTACTTACCTATTTATTATGAAAAACGGAGTTTATTCTGAGATCTTTTATTTAAACATTCTTCAATTGTAAATTCCTTTGTATAATTATTTTGATAATTTAAACTTGTTAATTTGATCGTTTTCGAACGTGTTACTTGTTTTGCGCTTTTTCTACTTTGAAATTCGATGGTCGAACTATGGATCGACCTATGTCTGCCATTTTCTTTTTTCGTAATGGAATGAAAGGGACAGAGCTAATAAAGTTCAAATATTCTGAACTTGTAATAGACCCCATACGACGAATGTCAGTGTTCCGCATTAAAATTAAAAAGCTACTTTGTCTCACGGAGTGAGCAAAATCGCATTTTGCACACTGTTTTCACGCAGCAAAATATGCTTGTTCGAGCTGCTGAGGTGAAAAAGAGATTTATGTATACTTGTCCATTTTATTGCTCGTCACACACAATCTGCATAGAGCTTGATTATATTACTACGAAATCACAGAACGCTTTTCAAAATTACGTTAGCCACAAATGAATCGTGTGTCACACTCTTTATTTCGAACCGCGTAAGGGTTGGTGCAGACGAATGGAACGGCGTGCCCTGCATCCCAAAGTTCCCCATTAACTCGCATCGCTTTGAGATGTAAATGAGTTTTTTTTTAATCTTCATTGGAAATTTCCAAGCCGCGGTGAATTTATTCCCTTCCTCATTCGAATGTTAAGCAGGAATACTTAGGTTTAATAACAAAGCTTTTGGGAATTTCTGTTGTTTGAAAATTATGCAATCGCGTCAATATATGCATAAATTTAATAGGCACGTTAAGGCTCTTTTAACGGGGGTACGGTTAAAACTTGCATTAAAAAAAATATGCAAAAATGATGACTAAAAACAACATGAACATAATATGCCATGACTTGTATGATCGAAATAGAATTTATACACAAGACCTTTAATTGCTTTTTACATTACCCTTTTACATTTTTTAATGAAATTTTTGAGGTCATCTTCCACAGATTGATTTCTGTCTATGCTGTTAAGGAATTTGAAGTATTAAAGGACTCTCGTGGTATCATTGTATCTAATATTTATAAAAAAAACAACACCATACTTCACAATAAACAATACCAGACCAAAATCTAACCAAAAACTTCGAACAATCGACACCACACACACATTAAACATGTGCCAACACAGTTAAAGTCCGCATATGAAATGTAATATTCAATTCTAAAAGTGCAGGAAGGGTAACGGCGCCGATGATCGGCCATTGTGAACGCCCTACTGTTGTCACATAATGTCAGTATCGGGGGCTCAAAGTGTCACCCGTCACGATGTCAGGCGGTGCACTTGCCACTCTACCTACTCATCACCAGAATGACATAAGACCCTTTTGATTCAAAGGTCTCATGTGACATTGTCCTAGCAATGACCCGCTATCCAGACACGATACAAGTAATTTGAAAAAGACGTATGTTAGTAAAAGTGTGGGATAAAGTTACGACGTTTTTGCACCAAAGTTGTGATATTGTGAATTCGCTATGGTGCGAATTTACCCCGGTACTTTGAATACGGACTAATTCCATTGTTAAGGGTCTGACATATGGGAGACATGACAGGGACTGTTAAGCGTTTATTGCTGATATTGAGGGCTTAGTGTTTAGAAATTTGCGATATAAGCTTGGATTTGTATTTATATACATTTGTCGATTGTTTCCTTGTAGCTACACCGTATGAAATGATATTACTTATATTAAACCTAAAAAAACCGTTAGTAACACAATGGAAACTAAAATCTGGTTCTTATTTAAGTCATTAAAATCTGTCGGTATTAAAAACTAAGCAGGATTACAGTATAGATTGAAACTAAATTTGTTAAATAAATTTCCCATAAAATCTATAAGTATTCAGTGTTTTTTCATTTAATAATAAAGTAGTCGTAACAAGAACTGCCAAATTCTTAAATTTATCTATATGAAATTGTACCTATGTAAGCTTAGCAGATTTTCTTATGCATTGTATAATATTTGTAAAAAAGTTAACGAGTCTGCTTCACTGACGTAACACTTAGATATGGCGTCATGTTCTGGAGAAATTCCACTGATCCGCAATTGATCCGTGAACTCGGCGTTGCTTGCTAAAAGTATTTTTGGGATGGCGCCTAAAATATACAATAAGTTGCCGAAACAACCTTAGTATTACATTAGATAGTTTAATTGAATTTAAGAAATGCCTGTATGGATTTTTGGTACAAAAAGCATACTATTCAATAATGGAAGTTGTTTTTTTAGGGTTCCGTACCCAAAGGGTAAAAACGGGACCCTATTACTAAGACTTCGCTGTCCGTCTGTCTGTCTGTCACCAGGCTGTATCTCAAGAACCGGCTGATAGCTAGACAGTTGAAATTTTCACAGATAATTATAGGAACCCTTCGTGCGCGAGTCCGACTCGCACTTGGCCGATTTTTTTTTCTCTCTCACATCTTGTTATAATTAGTGCATGCTCCATCTCTTCTTGATTAGGTATATTTGTGTGCCAAATGGAAAAACATAGTGAAACATAAATGATTGTATAAGATCTATATTTAACCTACTTATGTTTACAAATAAATAAATTTAGATCTTAGATTTTTTATCTCTGGCCACTGTACCTGATATTAAATAGCGTTAACAACCGTATATCAACTTTGCATTATGCCAAAAAATACTGTCGTTCATTTTCATCAGTCGGCCGGTTTCATTGGCCCCATAGACCAAATGTGTTATGCCAAAAAAAGTCTAGCTATTTCATACACTTTACTCGTAAAAATGTCTCTGAATCATGGATAGATGCTATTTTGCACCACGAAATCAATTTCACCTTATATATTTACTAAATTCCACCCGCGACTTCGTCTGCGTGGACCCGGAATAAACACTATCCTTTTCTCTTAATCCATGCTTTAATCTATCTTTGTGCAAAAATTCATCCAAATCCGTTGAGCCGTTTAAGCGTGATTGAGTTACATACATACAAACATCCAAATATCGAGACATCCAAACTTTCGCAATTATAATATTACTTAGAAGGATTTATTTTAAATATATTGTACATAAAAATAAGTACAAAAGGCGGACTTAATGCTACAAGACATTTTCTAGCAGTCAACCATATGACCAAACAATGACTTTCAAAAAGTTACAGACAGGCTAACAAAACAAAAATCCGCATATAATAATGCACATAATTATGTTAATTCAAGTATGTATCACCTACATGTTAAGTATATCTTAAGCAGTAAACCGAAATAATCACCGACAAACCCAAACAACATTATAGCACAGCAAACAATCTAAATTCACAAAGTAAAACAAAAACTTTTAGTGGCGCAAAACGCGAAATTTCCGAGCGACATTTGTCCGTAAAATAGCAAACAAAAACGTAATTTGCACCGGGGCGAGCACAATAGCACCCAAACGGTCCACTCTAGCGGCGGTTACCCTAAATTGTAAAAGTGACAGTTTGTAAGAGAAGTGCCGGGTAATGCTAATTTTGGGTGCACGCCCCTTCGATTGATATTGTGTGATACATGTTATGTTAATCAGTTTCGAAATTACGACCTAGATTTAAGTGTGAGTGAGCAATGGAAAGTTTTTAAAGACACGCATCTGGTTGAAAATTAGTCATGATACGTTAGTTTTTATCGTTAGTTTTCACTGATTTTTATCAAATACATGAACCAAGGTCAAGTCAAAATATTTGTAAAATAAACTCACGTAGCGGAACTATTTTCAGGTTCTTGATCCTCATAATCGTTATAAAAGAAAAAAGTGTCTCAAAAATTCCATTCCAGATAGTCGCAATTTTGTTCGCTTTCTTCATTTATGATGTGACGCCGTAGAAGAAATAAAAACGCAAAGTAATATCCCACATCCCACCAAAAACATTACATGTAAAGTGATGCCAAGACTCCATAGCTCATACAGCTTTCAACGTGAAAAAGATATCAGATTGCAATTAGCGCCAAGCTTCCTACGTCACACGGCGTAACTCTACCACTGCCAGCCACGCTCTACAAATTCTACATACAGACAGAGAACACCTTACAGAGATAGAATACTACGACACACAATATGGCGAAATAAAAGCAGTCCGGTCGGGATCCAGAGTAATCAACTCCTCAATTCCTCAAGGAAGTGTAGCCGGATGCCTCTTATTTCTCTTGTACATAGATGATTTTCCCAAAATACTGGATGAAACTTGCGTTTTATTTGCTGATGACATCTCCTTACTAGTGACATGCTGCAATGCAACTTATTTGAATGACCTACTCAACTTGCTACTGGATAAAATTACACACTGGTTGGACGATCATAATCTTGAAATTAATTTTATAAAAACAAAACTTATGACATTTCAACCCTACCAAAAAACCCCCCTTGACATTAGTTTTACCTATAAAAATAGGCAATTAGAAGTAGTAAATGAATTCACTCTGCTAGGTTTGGTTATAGACAAACATGTAAATTGGAAGGCACATATAAAATCCATACGATCAAAAATATCCAGCTTTGCCTACGCGCTCTACGAAACCAAAAAAACTACATAAATACAAACTGCACTAGCCTTATACCATGCATACGCCAGCGCATGGCTCTCCTATGTTATTATTTTATGGGGCCATAGTACCGACGTTTTTACTTTGTTTATACAGCAAAAGAAACTAATTCGTATCCTTGCCAATATAGGTAACATGGAAACCTGCAAACCGCACTTCCAAAAGTATAAAATCCTTAAGCTACCTTGTACTTATATCCTGGAAATATGCAAATTCACACTACAAAACCCTGACTTATTTAATCAAAGACAAGACCTACCGACAAAACACGCGCTGCGATATAGAAATAGACTTCTTCTACCAGCCTCAAGACTGAAAATCCATTCTAACAGCACTTACGTCATGGCCATAAAACTATACAATAAACTACCTAGTGTAATAAAAAGTGAAGAATCGTATGACAAATTTATAAAAAAAGTTAAATGCCTCCTAGTTTCCAAATGCTACTATAATGTTAATGAATACTTGAATGACAAATTTGAATAAATTTAAGTAACTTATTTATTTAATTATTAATAAGCGGACAGACAGACATTTTCTCTTTCTAAGTAGGTATATATTATAATTGTTTTGTATAAGTAATTTGAATTTTTGACATTAGATACTTTCATAATTTTTAGTTATTAATTCCTGGCATCGAATTTAATAAGTTAACATACATTTTTAAATATCTATTTTTTAATCAATTGCCTGTATAATTAAATTGACTGAACATTTGCGAGTAAGTTTTAGTTTATAGTTCTTGGCATCGCGATATGGAACGACTATTGCATGTAAGTCGATTGTTCAACTAATATAACATACTTAATCGATAATATCTTATGTTAAGGTTGGCGATTTCATTCCATGAAGGCTGAAAGACTTCTTTCCCTTCTTGAGATGAATATGCTACACCCTTGCCTAGCTAGTAAGAACATTGAGATGCCCTAACGGGGTATCATGTACCTACTAACCAAAAGACCACTAACATACCAAATGTAATGAACATGATCGCAATAAATATATGAATATGAATGTGAATATGAATACATCTTGGCTAAAAAGTATATATACTCGTAGCTTTGTTGGGCACATTCCGGTCGCCGCATAGACTTTCACGCCGAATGAATTTATGATGATATTAATAAGTGACGGGTCTATACCTTATAGCCAAGATATAGAATTTGTAGAGCGTGGCTGGTAGTGGTAGAGTTACGCCGTGTGGAGTAGGAAGCTTGGCGCTAATTGCAATCTGATATCTTTTTCACGTTGAAAGCTGTATGAGCTATGGAGTCTTGGCATCACTTTACATGTAATGTTTTTGGTGGGATCTCATTCCTTTTTGTAAGGTAATTTCTAAAGAAGTGAATGGGAAAACCCATACAAACTTCCATCCCCTAATTTAAAGTTTGCGGAAAAATACAAACTTCAACCTCCTAATTTAAAGGGTGGGGGTGATTTACTAAAAATCCTGAAATATGTATTTTATTATTTATAACAAAGGAGTCCCTATATAAATGTTCAGACCCCTAGCATGAAAAATTGCGGAAGTCTCATACAAAGTTCCATCCCCTACTTTAAGGGGTTGGGGGGTAAAAAATCCAATTTTTTGAATTATTTTGTTGATTGTGTACTAATACTAGCTTACATACCAAAGTTCAGCTCTCTAGGACTTCAGGGAGTACTCTAGAGGTTTTGATGATCAACATCAGTGAGTGAGTCAGTGACGAAATCGGCGTTTTTTAGATATCAATAAAATCTTAAGTATAAGAGCTATGTTACTGAAACTTTATATGTTTAATGAGTCCACTATTGACATCATATCCCGAGAATTTTGTTTATCTGGTATAATCCAAACCCATGTTACGAGGGTTCAAAAAAACGAAAAACCGCTTCGAGAAAAGGTAGGTAGTGCCCTTGCGTTGCGCTTCGCTTGGCTCGTCTTGGCGGGGGCACTGCCGTGCCCCCAGATATACAGGTTTCTTTCGTATAATTGCGTAAGAAGAACCAAAAAAATATGCACAATATGATAACATGACTCTTAAAAAAACATTCTCAAGTATAATATGTATTATGCAAATTTCAGGGTCGGTCCGTCGTACAAACAAAACAATCCAATATTTTTCCCTAGCTTGTTGTGCTACGATTTCTCATCGCAATTTTTGTGCGTCAATAGAAACTCAGTTTAAAAGCCGTATTAAATGAACAACAAATACGAGGAGTGTTGAGTGGAGTTTAAATTATTTGACTTACCATTCCACGTAAAGCTAAAATGCATTTAATTTGAGCTCAACTGCAAACATAGCAGTTAAAACTAAAACTAGAATACAAACAAGTGTTTTCATTCAATTGAGAGAACTGGAACAAACATGGAACAATTTGAAGCCTAACTAATTTCGCTGCTCTATTGTTATGTATCCAAATAAATGATTTCATTCGTCATTTAAAAAAAATAATTGACGCTGGAGATTTTACATCTCCATTATTTTATTATTTTTAATTCATTTTGACGCTGAGAGCCTTCAGCTTAAACACCTCTCATCCCTTTCTCTCTGTAATATAACCCGGAGACTATTCATGTCTCGGCAAATATGCCCGGGTAGGTCTACGCTTTCATTAATGACACCATTGTCAATGAAAACTACACCAAAAACCATATTAACCGTATTTGTTTGTACGCTCTGACATGTAAAGCCGTTGAGCCTACATTGCAGAATAATTTTTTGAATTTTGAAAAACATGAATGTCTCTAGAGATAGTGGGTCAATCGTCAAATTATCGCGAGTCTGACTCGCGCACGAAGGGTTCCGTACCATTATCTATAAAAACGGCAAATAAATCACATTTGTTGTATGAAAGCCACCTGAAATATTTATTTGATTCTGTTTTTTAGTATTTGCTTTTATAGCGGCAACAGAAATACAGCATCTGTGAAAATTTCAACTGTCTAATTATCACGGTTCATGAGATACAGCCTGGTGATAGACGGACAGACGGACCGACAGACAGACGGACGGAATGGGGTCCTGTTTTTTACCCTTTGGGTACGGAACCCTACAAATAAATAAAATTATCAGAAACATAAAAAGATAAGAGTAACATTTATACTTTATAATCTTTCAAGACTAAATTAAATACTACATATAGTCCCCAGCACGGTGGAATGAAGTCGGCTCTCTATACAAACGTAATTTGGTTCTCATTTTAAACCGGCATACTGGAATAACATGAAATTTTTTTATACACTATGGGTTCCGCCATATCTAGGCCAGAAACTAGTGTAGCCCATTTTTAGGGTTCCGTAGTCTACAAGGAACCATTCAGTTTCACCATGTCCGTCTCTCGTGTGTACCTGGAAAAGGTGGCGGGAGTCCGCTATAGATGCGGATGGCGTGGGACCGGTGACTTTGGCACTCTGTGGGGGAGGCTTATGTCCAGCAGTGGACGTCTTTCGGCTGATGATGATGATGATGATGTCCGTCTATCCGTCTGTTTATCTGTCTGTGTGTCCGTCTGTCCGTCTGGTTAGCTCAGTAACCCAGTAAGCTTACTACTAGAAAGCTGTAATTTGGCATAGGTATATAATTCAATGACGCCGACAAAACAGTAGAATAAAATCCAGCTTTTTTTTAGGTTTCCTCCCCTTCACCTAAAGTGGTGGTTGGAATGGTTGGCGCGCGCGAGTTGATGTAACAAAGACAGACAGGCAACTAAACCCTACCCTGCGCGTGGCCAGACACGTACTTGGCCGATTTTAAGAGTTCTATTTTGCGTCGCTACTTTTGTTTCTGACTGTACGTTTACTATCAAATATATCTGATGGTGCATATAGAAATAAAACATACGGTATGAGTGCCAATAGGAGCAATTCTCTTATACTTAAGATTTTATTGATATCTAAAAAACGCCGATTTCGTCACCGACTCACTGACTCACTCACTGCTGTTGATCATCAAAACCTCTAGGGTACTTCCTGAAGTCCTAGAAAGCTGAAATTTGGTATGTAAGGTAGTATTAGTGCACAATCAACAAAAACATTTAAAAAAATGGAACTTCTACCCCCCAACCCCTTAAAGTAGGGGATGGAACTTTGTATGAGACTTCCGCAAATTTTGATGCTAGAGGTCTGAAAATTGATATATCTTGGCTAAAAAGTATAGACCCGTCACTTATTAATATCATCATAAATTCATTTGGCGTGAAAGTCTATGCGGCGACCGGGATGTGCCCAACAAAGCTATACTTTTTAGCCAAGATGTAGAACTTGTAGAGCGTGGCTGGTGGTGGTAGAGTTACGCCATGTGGAGTAGGAAGCTTGGCGCTAATTGCGACCTGATATCTTTTTCACGCTGAAAGCTGTATGAACTATGGAGTCTTGGCATCACTTTACATGTAATGTTTTTGGTGGGATATGGGTTTCTAAGAACAATATATTATTATATTCCTTAGCGGAAAGTAACGCTTGATCACATCGATTCCACCAGGAGTGGTGAACAAGGCAACCTTGCTGATATGGAGAAAAAAAATTCTAGACCACAAGATCCGTTCTTTAAAAAATGAAGACCCATCGGTCCAACACAGCCCATGATTGCAGCCACGTGCCACAAATGCTTCATAATGAAAAGGTCATGATTAACAAATACTTTACTCGAATTGTGACTCTATTGTTAAAGAACTAGTTTTATTCATATTCATAATCATATTCATTTTATTGATAATATAAATTACAAGTCAGCCGTTTTTATTAGTACTTGAAGCATACTCAGTACAACATCAACAAGTAGTGGTTACACTTAACAATGAAATACAAAGGCTTTGTCCTCTCTCTGTGCCTAGTAAAAAATTAAGTGAATTCGTTCAAGAAAAATGATTCGCACATACGTCCATCCAGCTCTTATGTAACGGGCTGCCGTCCCAGTCTCTCAACCCCGAAAGCAGTATGTTAGACTTAATAATACAATGGCGTATAACTGTATCTGATACTCAATAATAGGAGTCTATGATATAAAAACCTTAAGATTAATATGACAATGGCTTTCTCACACGATATGCAACAGACGCCATACTGATCACCTAGCGAAACTAAAATATGAACTACACACAGTTTCTGTCAGACTACAGGAAAACAAACGATTTCCAATACTAGGATCATTAATTTCATCCTAATACACTTGGTTACATTACGGTAATGCTTGCTATATGAAAATTGTCTTTATTTAGTCGAGATAAGGTGGTTGTCGGGGCTGATACGAAACTGGCTAGAACAAATGGTTTAGCTCGGTACCACTTCATGCGTTTATTACATCTTGGCATGGTATGAGAGCACTACTTATTGATTCCGTTTTATCGTGATACTAAGTAGCATAGAGTCGTATACACATTCACTTTAAAAATGTTGCTTTGAAACGTTAACTTGTTCTGTGATTTTTATGTATACTAATATCTATTCTAATCTATACTTAATCCATACTAATATTATAAATGCGAAAGTGTATGTGTGTGTTTGTTTGTATGTTTGTCCGACTTTCACGGCAAAACGGAGTGACGAATTGACGTGGTTATTTAAGTGGAGATAGTTGAAGGGATGGAGAGTAACATAGGATAGTTTTTATCCCCGTAATCATTCCCTAAAGGGGTGAAATGGGGGGGTTAAAGTTTGTATGGAGCTGCGATATAAACGAGTTCCACGCGGACGGAGTCGCGGGCAGAAGCTAGTATTATAATAAAGAGAAGTCTCTGAGATTGTCGCTTTGTAAAATGTAAGTCTACATCTGGTTATTTCCGCAACCACCAATCCGATTTCAAAAATTTCACCATTTTATTGAATGTACTTTCCGAATAACATCTTCCTGACCCCGTATCATGGTCGGCCTTATCACGCGATAAGTGACAAGACAGGAGCGTCGTCTCGTTCTGTCGAACGGTGTCAGCCAGTGACGGACGCTCTTTCTTGTCACTTATCGTGTGATAACGCCGACCATGATACGGGGTCTGTATGGCATTTGCAATTCGCGGGCAAAGCCGGGCGGGCAGCTAGTAACTAATCGTCCAATAAAAAAAAACTTTCAACCGTATATAGTGCGGACCCTCGGAATTGGCTATTATTTGGGTTTACTAATGTTTCGGCGAAAATTATTTGGCAAATGTTTAACTCCCAAACTATTTTTCCCATATTTTTATTTGGTCGAAGTTTTATTTCCCAACTCAACGTTTCGCACTGATATCATTTCCCAACGAATGATTTGATAAATTATTGTTAGGCAAATTATTACCTGGGATTTTTTTAAAACGTCATAATATAATACGTTTTAAGATTATTATATTATATTATAAGATTTTTTTATGTATTCGTCAAACGAACGAACTACGAACTAGAGTGCCATAGTTTTATCTGTGCGGACTGATAATCTCCAGCGAGTCGACGCCACCCCGCTGCGCGGGGTGTCTATTTCTGGTCTGAGGGACACAAGTGAACCCTAACCTAACCGACCTAAGACAGTCCGCTTATGACAAGCCATTTTTGTCTGCCCTGATAATCCGCGTCCAGAATAGTGCTCCGCGCCTCAGTATTTCTATGACCTTTGAAGCGCTCTAAATGGTGCCATGTTTTTGATTGCCCAAACGTAATTTGACGATTTGTTATTTGCCTAAGCAAATCATTTGCTTCATAATAATTTGCCACATAAAAGTTTGTCGAAGTAAAATTTAGCAATACTTATAAAAATTTTGGTAAATGAGAAAACTGCGAAGTAAAGTTATGCCAACAATTGGTTTGCCAAATGAAAATTCTGCGAAAAGTTGGTTGCCATGTGAAATTCTGCGAAACATATTTCGCCGAAAAGGCAGAACCCCTATTATTTGATATTTCAGCGACAGGTTGCTAGCCTATTGCCCACGACACACTTCAACCCTATTCCGTAGTCGACTTTTGCACCCAAGTGGAAGAGAAGCGAGGAAGGGGAAGGTGGGCAGGGTGCTATTCGAACCTGACACCACAGGATTTAAAACCTATAACCTATTTAAAATGTAACAAATGAATACACAAAAATAGCCGGCAATCCAGAATCACCCTTACATTTGCTTGTGGTTTGATTTATTGTTCTAAAGTAGATACTACATAGTCCCTACAGGATAAAAAAAGACTAACATGACACAGAATTCGTCTAAATATTGTCCGTAGAGCGTTCTGATAAGGTACAATGTAGGTTGATTGGTTGCGTGACTTAATGTCATTTGGATCTGAAGCTGGAACATGTGAATTTGAGCGATAAAAGATGAATCATTGTAAGATGAATGCTTTCAAGAACAAGCTTATCAGCATGCTTGGCTCTTGGCATTGTCAAATGTATTGTTTTGACGTTTGGATAATGTTTGCATTAGTCGATATATGGGATAGATTGGGAATCGAACTGGGTAGGCTTCAAAGGGTAACTGGGAGGGTTTTCTTAGTCATTGAATCGTTCATTTATTCTATACAAGCTTCTGCCCACGACTCCGCCCATGTGGAACTCGTTTATATCGTAGCTCCATACAAACTTTCACCCCCTTTTCACTCCCTTAGGGAATATTTCTAAGGAAAAATATCCTATGTCCTTCGCCGGGACTCAAACCAAATTTCATCTATATTGGTTCAGCGGTTTAAGCGTGAAGAGGGAGACATACAGAGAGACACAGTTTCGCATTTTTATTAGTATGGATTGTACTCATGCGCAAATTATATATCTACTCTAACGATACCAGGTGCTTCATAAAAACATTATCCAATCTACTACTATTATGAATGCGAAAGTGAGTATGTCTGTCTGAAAGATATGAGATTTTTATCCCGGAAAAAGGAGGAAAAATGGACGAGGATAAATTTGTATGGACGTACGGTCTGAGTTCCACTGGGACGAAGTCGCGGGCAGAAACTTGTGTCGCTATAAATGTATAAAATTAATGATTGCCTTTATATGCGAGTAATAATAAATGTATTTATTCAGTATTTTTTTGATAACGTTATTGTTTAAACAGTTTTCGTTTATAATAAACAAAAACTCGTAGGTAATAATAATAGTTAGGTACCAACTTTAATAGTAAATCTCTGTGTGTCGTAAAACCTAAAAGTCTCCTCTGCGACTTCGTACTAAAAATATTTTTACTACAGCCTTAAAAATAAAATATGTCTTATAAGGTCCTTTTTAATCGCTTAAATAACCGTAACTCACCGCTAAGTAACCGATAAAGCAACAATACAGTAACTGACGCGAGGTGATACGTCGTACCATGGACGAACGAAACCAGAGGACTGTCCATGCCTTTATAAAGTCGCTTAACTTAATGAATAAATGGGGTTAATTTAACATTAAGAATATAGTATAAAATTACTACTATTTGATATTAAGTATCCATACTATCTATCTATCTATACTATACTTAATATTATAAAGTGTTTTTATCTCTCTGTCTGTCTTCACGCTTAAACCGCTGAACTGATTTAGATTACATTTTTTATAGAGGAAGAAGGAAGTCCCGTTGAAGGACATAGGGTAGTTTTTATCCCGGAAATCATCTCCTAACGGGATGAAATATTGTACGGTGTTACGATATAAACAAAGTTAGTATTTCATAAGGCAAACAGCAAGTTAGTATATCTTTATATACACACGAAAATTAACACAATAATTGAAGAATTGAATCGGTTTGATCAATGGCATGTTTTGATTCAAGTAAGTTTTACTTAACCCATCTTCGTCACCACTGAAAAATAAAGGGCGTCTAGGTACAATCATTTATTGCAAGAGACCGAATGGTCGTTCAGTTGGTCGATTGTATAACGTTTTGTACGTACTTCAGGTAGATCTAAATGTCACTTTTTGTATGGGGAAATGACAGTTGAGTTGTCTTAACGTATGTTCGAAAAGCTACGTGATCAGTGATCACCCGTCTGAACTACCCTTCTTATGGATACGTAAAGAACAGTTTCCATAGTTATAAAAGCATGTGGTAGATGGCGTCACTTTAGAGATATTTTCGTACTTTACATATATGTAGTAGGAACATAGACCTCAGCTTAACTCACTAATGCCATCTAAAAGAGCTTTTTTGACTTTTGTACGCCACAAAATTAGCACGAAAATCTCTCTAAGGAATTGGTTATGTATGAACGGGATCCCACGTCGAAAGTCGTCCAAACATATACATATGGCGTTGCTAGGGCGTGAGAGTTGCCATACTTATCAGACAGACTACTCCTACACCTATGCCTTAAGCTTTGACTGCGAGACGCGGTATGAGACAGACCGCGTCTCGCATTCAAAGCGCAGGTGGCTCCATCTACAAAAGCGTTTTTGTCAGTCTGCATCGCCTTTGGCAGTCCTTTATTTTAGTTCGTCCGCGGTCGTGTCGAGGTACAATTTGTCGTGTGGTATCAAACGCCATAAATTCTTGAATGCGTAAAATATCGCTGCCCCGTTTGCGTTTGATATATAACCACCAGTTTTAAATCTCAAGTTAATAAATGTATGAATTTTAGACTAATTCCATGATCTTTGTTTAGTTGTAAAAACAAGTTTAAAGATTGAGATTATGACAGTACCTATGCCCAATATTCCAATTAGCATGGTACCATCCTCCATCGAATGAAATGTGTTAAGTTAGAACCGAAAATGTGTGTGTAAATTCTGTAACAATAACACAAGCAAACAAATGCCTTATACTCAATGCATATTCTTTGCTTGCGTTCGGTTGGCATAATTAACTTTTAGTTTGCCTCCTACTTATACCTAATGATACAGTTGGTATGCAACTATGCAGATTAGCGCGGCTGGAAAAACAGCCTTGTGGGCACAAGGAACCATATAGAAACTAAATTGGAAAGCAGTTAGTTTATCGCAATTTGACGCTATTCATTTTGATAAAAAATTTAAAGACCTAATTTTGTAATATACTAAAAATTGAACACCTCGCCTCGAGCCTAATCGCGCCTTTTCACAAACCGTATGCATTTTTCATCGTTTTTACGAAACGGCAAAGCAGTTCCTAAATCAAGTCACATTTGCATATGTGTGCAAGAAACAAAGGGATCCGTTTTTTTTTATTCCGCGAGTAACGCTATCGGCAAAGGCCGCGGCAACATAAACAGCCAACGCTGTGAATCATTTTATTTGAAATAAAAATGGCTGGCTAAAATATATTTGAAATATTCTGATATGGAATTCATAACGGAAATATAAAATGCAAGCGCAAATTTAGCAATCTCCGGAGTTATTGTAGCATATCAAAATGGATATAATCGACAAATGCCACAGAATTATATATTATGTTCACCTTGAAAGTCCACAGGAGTAGCATCCGATTTCAAAAAATGTTGTGCTAGGGAGAGGATTATATTTGGAGATACAAAACTACAAAATTAAATTTCGCAAACCTCTGTATTATTAGTACAGAAAGATCATTGGTATAAGAGCAACTGAACTTTGTTACAAAGTAACCAAGTCCGTTTCTCTTAACCTACATACAATACAGGAGTTAGATCACTGAAGGAAACCATAAAACCGGAGTTTAAAGTCAACTTTTTATTGCCCCTTAAAAGCAGGCACACGTCAAACACTCGTACAGAATCACAATCACAAATCCATTGTTGATGATTGACAGAAGCGCGTTGAGTGAGTCTGGTCGATTTTTAGGTTATATCCTGTATCCTGGAAATATCCTTTTCTACTTACAGGTGGTGGTTTACTAATATAGTCTAGATACTTAGATTCACTAGTGGTTATAATATAACAATTCGTTTGGCCTAGCCAAACGATATAATGGAAGGGAATGAGAAGGAGAAGCCCCCAGATCCGGGCGGCGCCAATTCACCGAAGGATATGGGTTTCATCAACTCATCAAACGCTATGGAAATTGTCTGTTCTCAAGATAACAATAATAGACAAATTCTTTCAGCAAAACGTACCATAAATCCCTCAGAATTGACGCCGTCCGATAAGGCTATAGAGCCTAAAGAAAAAAAGCTGATTCAGGAATCTGCCGCCAGTTACGCCACTCTATACAAGCACCCCGATTTGGACAAGGTCCGCAAGTATGGTAACGACGATGTTGGCCCATTTATTGTCCATGTCTCCCGAGATGCAGAGTCTCCCAACTCGGGAACTTCGCTTCAGCCAATTAACGTTGGTCATACGATGTCCAAAGAAAATGTAAGAGACATAAAGATTGACGGCATTAAGTCCCTGGGCAGAAACCGCGTCTCGGTTGAGCTGAAAACAGCTGCAGCAGCAAATAGCCTCATTGATAACCCGTGCCTTATTCGCAACAAGCTTACCGCTTCGATTCCCTCCTACCAACTGTCCCGTATGGGTCTGGTACGGGGTGTTCCTGTTGAATGGTCAATGGATGAGTTTGTTACAGCTTCAGGCCTCAAGGAAGGTAATGGCAGAATTCTTAAAGCCCGTCGTCTTCAGCGCAAGGTGTTAAGAGAAGGTGGCCCTCCGTCATGGGTCCCAACGCAGTCGGTAGTAACCACATTCGAAGGACAAGTACTTCCCTCTAGGGTGTATGCCTTTTATACCTCATTAATTGTTGAAGTATATGTTCTTCCTACTATTCAGTGCAGAAAGTGTCTGAGGTTTGGTCACATACAGACCCAATGCCGATCTGATGCTCGCTGCTTCAAATGTGCCCACAAACATCCCGGTGAAAGCTGCAACATAGCCCCAGAACATGTCACGTGTTTATACTGCTCTGGTCGCCACTTTGCTACAGACCAACGCTGCCCAGAATTCTGCAGACAAAAGGCAATTAAAAAAACCATGTCTGAGCTCAGCATCTCTTACCAAGAGGCGTTGACTCGTCACCCTGCTGTTCGTAGGCCTTATGCTGATGTAGCAAAGGTTATGTTTGCTCCCGAGTCAGGGTCCTCATGCCATCCCTCCCAGTCGCCTGTCCGTCCCTCTCCCCCCCAGTCTCCTGCCTCCACTTCATACCGCCAGACGGTGTTTCGTAATCCGCGTGCTCATACTCTTCTGTCTCCGAGCTACGATCGTCATGCTCATCAAAACATTGTCTCAAGCCCTAGTTCTCAGGTCCCAAATGGTTATGCTCTGTCCCATCGCATAGGTAAGGAGACCCCTAATGACAATACGTTGGAACTACTTATCATGCTACTGACCAACTTTATCGCCAAATGGAGCGATTGCTTACCGCCCGACGTTGCCCCACTTATGATGACCCTCACAGAGAAACTTTCTTTCTCCAATGGCTCCCCTGGCCAAATTTATGGTATGGAATAGTCGAAGTATTAATCCTAAAAAAACAGACTTGATTAGTCTTATCAATGACCACACTTTATCTGTGGTGGCCATCTCGGAGACATGGCTGAGGCCGGGTTCCCGTTTCAGGGTCCCCGGCTTCGCATGTCTCCGAGAGGACCGTGACGATGGCCGTGCAGGCTGTGCGTTATTGATTAATAGACGCTATTCTTTTTCTCAAATTTCTCTTCCTCCCCACTCCCAGGACATTAACGCAGTTGCAGCTAATGTAATGGGTATAAATTTCATTTCCTTGTATATCCCTCACCCTAACATAAATATAATTCCAGATCTCTCTACGATCTTGTTCTCGGTCTCTCCGCCTCTTCTTATTTTAGGTGACTTCAATTGCCACAGCACCTCTTGGGGCTCATCTCACAGTGATGCATTTTCCTCTTTACTAGTTGATTTGTTTGATGACATTAATGTTACAGTCCTTAACGACGGCACACCTACTCATAGGGTGTACCCCGGGCAGGATCCTAGATCAGTTCTTGATTTGGCTGCATGCTCTCCCAATCTCTCCAGTGTACTCTCCCTCCAAGTTCTAAATCAATCCTTCGGTAGTGATCATTTCCCGATCATAATATCCAATCCGACATCCGTACTCCCATCTCCAGCTCCAGAGCCCCTCCTGAAATATAGGTTGGAAAAAGCTGAATGGCCTAGTTTTTCACTTCATGTAGAAGACAGCCTAAAATTACTTGATTCTAACCTATTAGACTCCTGGCAAAAATATTCACATTTTAAAAGCATTTTATTAGAAGCAGCTGATACTCACATTCCCAAGAAAAAGCCGCATAACTCCAAAATTCCTTCACCGCCTTGGTGGAACGCTAAATGCACCACTGCTGTCTCCGATCGTGAGAATGCAGAGCGCAGGTACAATGAGTCTGGCCGATCGGATGATTTCATAGCTTACCAAAGAATCGCAGCTCGCACCAAGAGGGTCCTTAATAAAACAAAAAAGAAGGGTTGGAAGGGATTTTGCGAAGGATTACACCCAAGGACTCCCCCATCACTCGTATGGAAGAATATTAAAAAATTTAGAGGCTCATTCAGACCCACCTGTTCATCGTCTACTAACTCTTCCTGGTTAGACGCATTTGCAGACAAAATGGCCCCTCCGATGGCCCCAGAGGAGTCCTGCGTTTTCCCTCCTCCCCTTTCCCACCTTAGCCCCCTAGACCATCCCTTCTCCTATCCCGAATTAGAACTGGTGTTAGATGGACTTCATAACAGCTCTCCAGGAGAAGACGGTATTCCATACAGTTTCATAACTAAATTGAACCAATTTTCAAAAGAGTTCCTCTTGTCCTTGTTCAATTCGTTTTACGAATCCGGAGAGGTCCCGGTTGAGTGAAAGAACCAAATCGTTGTTCCAATCCTTAAACCAGGAAAGAACCCTCAGGAAGCTTCATCATTTCGCCCAATCGCGCTTTCCTCGACGCTCTGTAAAATTTTTGAACATTTAATTAAAAATAAACTAGAATGGTTTGTGGAAAATAAGAATATTTTAGCTAATTCACAATTTGGTTTCCGGAAAGGTAGAAGTACCATGGATAGCTTGAACATACTGACCTCAGACATTAGGCTTGCTCTTTCTAGTAGGAAACACCTGGTCGGGTGTTTCTTGGATGTCTCTGCTGCTTATGACAATGTTCGGCTTCCACTGCTCAGAGCTAAACTGCTCCAGCTGAGCATTCCCGCGAGGATCGTTCAAATTGTCTGCAAGCTGTTTATGGGAAGAACCATCAAAATTCGTTCTGACAACTCCCTATCCCCTCCTCTAACTTTATGGCAAGGTCTTCCTCAGGGTTCGGTTCTGAGTCCAATCCTTTACAACCTGTACACATTTGATATTGAGCAATCCGTCTCCCCCTTTTGCAATATTCTCCAATATGCTGATGACTTATGTATATATGCTGACGCCCAGTCAGTTGACGCCGCTACATCAAGAGTCTCCGAGGCGCTCAGCTATCTTCAGGAGGTTCTCTATTGGATCGCATAAAATCATTTGGAATAATATAATAACGCATAATTTTTTATAGCCGAATTAGCGTTAAGCCTAATCATTTTATGGCATAAATTTTTAGGCATAAAATTAAAAATAATAAACGAAAATAGCATAATCATCACAAAGACTAACATCAGATAGCATAAATACAAAAAGACATAATAATTACTTGGCATCATTACAAAACGCATAAGTACACAAAGCAATGAAAGCATAATGCACGGCCCAATAATGTACAGCCTGATAATCCATGTACATTGGGACGGTCATCTGTGCGGACTAATAATCTCCAGCGAGTCGACGCCACCCCGCTGCGCGGGGTGTCTATTTCTGGTCTGAGGAACACAAGTGAACCCTAACCTAACCGACCTAAGACAGAGTTCGCTTATGACAAGCCATTTTTATCCGCCCTGATAATGCACGACCCAATAATCCACGTCCACGAAAAGTGTAAATGCATGCTATGTAATGTATTTAGAAAACAGAAATTATGCTTCAAAACAGATATACCAAATAATTATTAGCCCAAACAATAGTATGCGTAATATGTATTCGGCCAATACAGATTAGTTCAACTGAAATTATGCTATTAGCGTAGTATGCCAAACAAAATAGTAGGCCAAAGTATTAATATGCGACAGTATTATTATGCCAATAAAAATTATGCCAAATCAATTATGCGAAACTATATTAGTCTAAAAAAAATTATGCCAATGAAGGGGATCCCTCTTCAGGACTGGTTGGATGAACATGGTCTGTCACTATCTCCTTCTAAAAGCTGCACGGTCACATTCACAAGAAGCAGAAACGTTCCCCCGGCAGACATTGACTGTGAAGGTGAGGTTATCCCCAATAAAGAATCTGTGAAATTCCTTGGTGTCATCTTTGATTCCAAAATGTCTGGTATTCCACACCTGGAATACATAGTTGGAAAGTGCGAGAAAGGTATTAATGTTCTTAGAGCCCTTTCTGGAGTTTGGTGGGGTGCTCACCCATTCTGCCAAAAACTAATGTATAACGCTTTAATTCGCAGCCAGATGGACTATGGCTCAATAGTGTGGGAGCCATGTAGCAAAATGGCCTTAAAAAAATTTGACCTGATACAGGCTAAGTGTCTTAGGATAATTATTGGGGCTATGAGATCCTCTCCAAAAAATGCCATGCAAGTTGAAGCAGTAGATCCTCCGCTCTTCCTTCGTAGACAGTTTTTGGCTGACCGATACATTTTCAAAGCTTGCTCCATGTCAAACCACCCACTTATTCCTCGTCTAGAAGCCCTAGCCCGGGAGGTATATGTAAATCCATATTGGACAAATAAGGAGACACCAAGGACTGTTAACAGTTATGTAAAACTTAGGGCCCTCCCATACCCTGCGTACTCTACTAACACTTTCCCTCTTTTCGAAATAGACTATGACTGTATTGTTCATAAACCACAAGTTATTCTGGATCTAGGTATTTTTAAAGGAGATCCTGCAGCAAATTCAAAATTTAATAATAAATTAACTAAATGGCATGACTATCTGCCTATATTTACTGATGCTTCAAAACTAGACTCTTCTGGTTCCGTTGGAGTAGCAGCTTGGATCCCCAAATTCAAGATTGTCCTTAGTCACAAATGCCCAGCTCAATCATCTGTTTTCACTGGAGAGTCAGTAGCTATTTTAGAAGCTGTCAATTATGTAGAATCTCACAACATCCCTAAAGTTATTATTTTTTCGGATTCCAGAAGTTGCCTGCAAACAATTGTAGGCAATCATTTTAAAATAAAAAATAAATTTCCCATAATTTTAAAAATTAAACAAACTATTTATTCGTGTACAAAGAAGGGACTTCAAATAATACTTGCCTGGATTCCTGGTCACTGTGGCATTGAAGGTAATGAGCAAGCCGACATGTGGGCAAAAGAAGCTACCAATGTTGGTTCTCAGTCAATGAACTATATCCAGTCGTCTGATTTAATGACTCTCGCTCATTCCAATCTGAGAGATGCTTGGCAGGAGTTATGGGACTCTTCCAGGCACGTGAAAGGACGTCACTACGGGTATATTCAACCAATCGTTCCATATAAGCCATGGTTCTCTCGTTTTCGCTCTACAAGTAAATGGGCCACCTCTACAATTTGTCGTTTACGGTTGGGACACGTTTGTACTCCGGTGTTCTTGTCCAAAATTCGGGTTCGGGATAATTCATTGTGCGAATGCGGTCTAGATGATGGCACCCTGGATCACATTTTTTTCTGCTGCACTAGATACAGTTATTCGTTATATGATGTTCTACCTAAAAATATTCCGCGACCCGCCAACTTCCAATCGGTTCTTATTTCTATGGACACTCCCCTCACTGCTCTTCTTATTAAATATATACAAGAACATAATATTAAACTTTAGATCACAATTTATATATAACCCAAACTTTTATATTTTTTTTGCCGTCTTACTGACTGTTCACCTTTTCCCTATGTTGGTACCCCTAACGTTCTGTCACCCACTTCCCGCTCTCTCTTAATTATAAAAACGTCTTGTGATGTCTGTGTTGTCTTTAATATGTGTTATTTGTTTTAGGTTCCTGGTCCTATCCTCGCCCACCAATCAAAAATTTTTTACTGACCTATTCCCTCTCGCGTGGAAGGCAATAAACATCGACATTGGCGAAATACCCCTTGCCAAAATACGCAAGGAGTGAAAGCGCCATAAAAAAAAAAAAAAAAAAAATCCATTGTTAAAGTCTACTTAAATATTTACCAAAATGTGCCATTCGAAGCACGGGCTTCTAAACTTTACGTGATCAGGCTTACTTTAAAGCAGAAAAACGTTTTTGTTATTGTAAGCGACGCCTCCATGTTCTATTTTGATGTAACCTTTTTGGTGCTGGCTGGATGCGGCCACTTGATGGTAATAAATAAATAATAATAAAAGAAAGGGCATTCGGCTGTCACGATTTGGTTTGATATTTTCGCAGCCTGCAATTTTGTCACTATTTTAGTTATTCGTGTATAAAGAAGATGTAATTGTTGTTTTGTTTTAAATATACCATTGTGATAAATCTGGTGAACAAGTTATTTACCCTTCGCATCGTCTACATTTATATTTCGGGAGGTAATTGTAATTTGACAAATACAATCAAGAATTACTTGAAAGGGCCATGGCAGAGAATTAATAATGGTGCAGTCGAGTTTAGAAAATATGTGCACGGACCAAGTGATAAAAAATATGTAAACACAATTTTATTGTTAAGAGCGTACTATAAGGTTGTGCTGATATTTTGGGAACGTACATGTAGGGGAAAACAGTGTAGCCAATTTACTAAATCGATTTCTTCCAAGTAATTGGTACTTTAATGGAAAAAAAAAATGTTTGTAAACGTCGTGTTTTATTATGTTTACCTATATTTTATGTCGTGTCGTGTTATGTGTTTTTGGATGGAATAAGTAATATATTATGAATGCTTAATTAGGTTGTGAATTTAATAAAGAGTATTTTCATCAAGTCACCTAGTTTGAGAAGCGTTTTATAAAAATACTCGAAAATACTGAGAACTTTTTAAAAATTTATATAGAAGAGCGTCGTCATCTAACATTTCTAGCTGCCCAAAATACTATTTTACAAGATACAAAAACGGGCACCAATCTAGCTTGAATAGTTTTAATGAAAGCTTTAAGCACGTTTTGTTTCATTTTGTTTGTAACGGTATTCCGCCAATTAGCCAAGCCAATAGGCCAATTTTACGGACTTCTTCATTTTAGGAACTCGCCGGTATCTACGTACAGAAGGTACACTATGTGTCAAAACCGACATTTGACAGCTAGAAACTCAAACCATTACATCCCGCTCTACCGGACGGCACGTGCTCTATCCAAAGAAAACGAGGGGTGTCATTAGTTTAGAATATGGGCCCGTGTGTCTGTCTGTGGCACTGTAGCTCCCAAATTCCAACCAATTTGAGTGTCTAGTCTGTTGAGATGATTTTTAGATATTTGCGGTTTTTTTTACTTTAATGTACATCAATTAAATATTTAAAACAACTGCGCTTTAGACTAGTTGTTATAATAGAGACCCTGCCTACAAAGCTGGTAGTTCCGGGTTAGGCACTTATTTGTGTGATGAGCAGAGTTTTCTATGTATACACGTATTTATTTATCTATATAAGTATGTATATCGTCGCCTAGTACATACCAATATAGTGTCTACTGAAACCCTGAAACCAACTATTCTAGTGTAATTTGCAATTGCCCGATAACCTTAATACTAAGAAGTTTTTACGATATTCCCAGTTAAATTTCACTCTCGGTTTTCATCCCTAATCACCTCGCCATATAATAATACCCCGGGTTGGCGGTACAAACTTTGTTTAGTTTAGGATTAGACCGATTTATGTAACATTGGTCCCAAATATTTATTATTTATTGTTATTATGTAGTTCTTAATGAGTTTCATCAGATTAAAGCTTAATAATGGATTTAATTTAGCTTTAGGTTTAAACAGAATGTTGATTTTACAAATTACTCGACAAATCCCTGCTTACTTTACAAAGATTGGATTATAAAGGCGTACATAAATTTCATTTTACTTTTTTTTCAGTACCCAGGTAAATGAGATTCTCTTTAATATTCATATGGACTGAAGAAACGTTGCTGTCTTAAGAAAGTCTGCCTATTATCTGGCTCAAACCTAATCCTGGAATTTATATTTACATAAAAAAAATTACGTGTTTTTATATTTTATCTTAATTCTGTCTGTATTTTAGGTATAGGTACACTACACGCGCGGCTTCTCTATAACCATCAAGGAGAGACAAACCTACAATTTGCAGAGCTACTGACAGACTTTTCATATTAGTATAGAAGTATAGATTTTTGTAAAGTCTTGCTTTTGTTCTAAATATTTGCAATGAGCAATTTGTTCAACCACCAATCAAAAATCGGGTTTCTTTAGAACAAAGCCGTCTAGTTTTCCTCTTATCATTTTCTCCTTAAGCATATGCTTACCTATATAGGTACGGCTTTCTACCGAGGTCCCACTAGGGGTACATAAGGGTGCGGCAAGAACCATGATGAACTGCCGTGGATGGTGACCTGAAGCTGTACGTTATTAATCTTACGGAATCGTACCTTAAGGGTGTGAATTGGAAATCATCGTGTTCTTTGGAACGCCGGTGTGACTAGATTTGGAAACAATAGGACTGATTTTCAGATAAATGATTCCCGACTATAATATTGTTTATCTTATATAATCGATACATGATTGCTTAAAAAAAAATCTATAGAAAAAAAACCGAAGTTTGGTTTTTATTTTCCTATTTTAACTCAGCTTACCCAAACTATACATTATTTTACGACACAATCAAGTTTAATTTACTTTACCTAAAATCTCATTTAATGAAACATGATTCTTTTAAACTTACGTCTTCACTTAGCATTTATCAAAATTTGTCCAAAAAAGCCATCCCCGAAGAGTGATGCATCTCTTTTACTCGAGCGCAGAAGGCATACGAGTGTTTCTCACGAGGGGTCGTGGTTTTCGTGAATCGACTTGAATCGAGGCATCGCCTTAAAACGCTCATGTATTTTGGATTCTTTTAAACTTACGTCTTTACATATAATATGAAAGCGTTACGGGATGAAAGAATATGGATAATTGGGAGTTATGGTCAGTTTACACTTTTGCACCTTATTACAAGGCAATAAGGTGCAAAAGTGTAAACATATCTTTGACCTCGACTGTACCGTAGCTGGCTTGCGGCGCTTGCAGATTTATTTTAAGGATTTCCTCAAATTATTGTAATATGTGTAAACCTGGGAATAAAATTATAGTTGCTTCAGTTTTTAAAACTAAAGATTATTAAACGATTTTAGTTATTTATCCGTATCCCGATGCTAATAAATTCGATAAACTCGTTTTATTACGTTAGTGCTACTACTACTAGGTACTGTACTATGATGCAATTTGGCCAACATAAATAACCGATCAAAGATACTTCCTGTTCTTATTCATCAGCAATTGTTTACTCATTTATCTTAAAAGATACTTCAACATACTGGCCCGATATAAAACAACAAAGTGTATAGTTAATTCATTAATTAAGCATTCTTAACAAGTTTACCAGTCAAAACATAGGCGCCGCTGTATAAAAATAAATGCATAAGGTTTTATACAAACTTAATAAGTAATGAACGACTATAAATGTGTGCCTTATGTCTTGCTATGGAAAGACTAAACTTTATTTTTTAGGCAGCAAAATAAACGTGGCAGGAGTATCCCAAGGAAACGATCCCTCAACACGTTGACAGGTATTCATGTGTGTTACATTTTGATGAGAATTTATTAGTTTTCTATGCATTTTATTTATTTTATTAAAGGCAGTTTTTGCTTGTCATACTCCCTTTCAGTCATATCTTTGCTTAAGCTGCCTGGGCTGTAAATAATGTTTCATTTACATACCAGCCATCCATACTTAATATTATAAATGCGAAAGTGTGTCTGTCTGTCTGTCTGTCTGTTACCTCTTCATGCTTAAACCGCTAAACCAATTGCGATGAAATTTGGTATCGAGATAGTTTGAGTCCCGGGGAAGGACATAGGATAGTTTTTATCCCCGAAATCATCCCCTAAGGGGGTGAAATGGGGTGGTGAAAGTTTGTATGGAGCTGCGCGATATAAACGAGTTCCACGCGGACGGAGTCGCGGGCAGAAGCTAGTATTAAATACTTCTAAATATTCTTAAAAATCAGTTCAGGTTTATCAAGCAACTAACTTTATTATAAACGCGTAACCAGAATATACCAAGCTGAAACGTTGTTCAAGTGAAATAAAACTTTCTGGCCGGCAATATTGAAATGCATTTCTCTTGTTCCTTTTTGTTAAATATTAAGCGCACAGGAAGCATCCATTATGCCCAACCATGGGAAAAACTGCATTTTTAATTACCCTCCTTTTAGATTTTGTTCTCAACGTCCTTTTAAGAAAAGTCGAAGGGTTCATAAGCACAAAAACAAATAAAAACACAAATGATCATAACATGAATGCAAACAACCCAATCCAATAATTAAGACGTCTTAATGACTCAATTAACATTGCTAATTTACCAGACTCCTTAACCAAACGTGCCTTAATGGAATGCCTAAATTTAATGGCGAACTGATTCTTGAATATCAAGAGAACAATTAAAATGCAAATAAGACATTGTGGAGCGGAGCGGGACGGGTTAATGTTGTGCAAAAAAACATTAACAGCAACGTACGATTGTGTTGTCCGTTCCATTAGAATGTGCTCAAGAAGTTAGTCCTAAAAGGTCTGAAAAAGAACGAAATGCACGGTCCTCTACAGATAAGATCTCTGTGCCGATTAAAAAGGTATCTCCTGGCAGTATCGCGGGCTACTGATTACGATTGAGACTCACTAAAATCCTTGGTCTCGCTTCGTTGCGCGGTTTAAATAATGCCATAACTTTTGTAGTAATTACTGTTTTTATTGAATTTAGTTAGCCGTGCAAGGAAGTTGAATACGTAAATGGGTGATGGGTGATGTCATGACGCATTCTGACTGGCTTGAATATTTCCGAATGCCTTTTGCATCAGTGCAGGAGATGAGTTTGTGTAAAAAAATACAAATCTCTCTCTTGTTTGAATACAGCTATTTCAATACAACAATGCGCTAGGTTATTAGCTTTACTTTCAATGTCACTGCCAGCTTACAAACATTTGGAATGAAACCTGTATTGTCCCAACAATACTCGACCCTTTACGACTATACCTATAACGCAGATGTAATCAGAACAGGCGTACTGAATTAGTAATGAGTGCTATACCTACTCTTATCAGGTACACCCTCCATTGAATTGGTCGCACAATATGTCATAATTATTTAATTAATGCAGACCCACCCAGGGTTATCTGGAACCTTCATTATTTAAACCGCCTACGGGGATCGAGATTCAGAGCATCACTATTGCCACATGCTATAAAAAAATGGTTATATCAACTTGAGACTGGTTGATCTGAGGTCTTATCGAAGGAATAAATATTTAAGTCTGTGGTAAGTATGAATTTGGAACAATAGATTCAAAAACAACTGAAGTCCGTATATATTTATCAGTGACTCAAGTTGTTCTTAAACTGATTGTCATTTATTTCATTGATTTGGATACAAGGGAACTAAGGTAATAAAGGTAGAGTATCACGCCTGCCCACACGGTTTTTAATTATCCGATTGTATGCTCACATGATTGGGAATTATACTTTACCACGATATGGTTATTCATGAAGCGATATCGTTTTGCGTGCATCCGAATGATGACATTGAATTTTATTGCTTTATAAGTTGATATAATATGTGCTTTTTAACAGTGGTATTCTTGAGTGTATTTATATATCACATGATTTTTATATGCAGATACTTTTAAACACGAAAGTTTACAATACAATAAACGACCAATGGAAACTAATTACAGCTATTAAAAGCTTTACAAACCCCTTCTGTTGTGCAAATACGTAGATTTACTTTTTCTGAAGAAACTAAAGGTTTTGATTAAAAAACTTTCCCAGCAAGCTTGGAAAAGTCCACAACTTATAATAACGGTTCTGAAACAACTCAAGTAGTCAAAAAATTGATTAAGAATTAAGTTTTTTCAATTGAAGACAAAAATGAGGTCACAACGCGAAATGTAAGTATTAACTGCGGCAGTGACTCAATATCGGAGCAAAGGGCGCCATTAAAATTCGATCACGACCTTTTCGAGACAATTCCATACAAATGTCAAGATCATAAAGAATTTTATGTCAGAGACTGCATCGTCGCGCTCTTAAAAATCTAAGAGTTCGTTTCAAGGGACATTAAAATATAACTGCGAGATTTGCTGGCGCTATCCTGTCGAAATCTCAAAGATACGTAGCATAAAACTACGAAATGGAAGTAGTTATATGGCTTCTGTGAGCTAAAATAAATGCTAGATGAATAAATATTTAAGTACCTTAGAATTGCTAAGGAATATTTCTCACTCCCAGGGTCGAAGAAATAACGTGAGAACAAATAAACAATTTTATACTGCACACACTTAGAATCGCAGCGTGGTTTTTAAGAGTAATTGTTACAGCAATGTAAGGAAAGCTAAAGGGAATAATGGTTCTTGAGATAAAATCGCTGTCGCCGCGGCGAGAGCTGTGGTGTTCAAAGGATGTTTTACTAAGTATAAGAATATTATGTATTTGAACTGACATATTTGATTAATAACTACAACTTAGAAAAGTTGAAACACCCCCGACATTTTCATTTCAAAGTCCAATATCTCAAAAACGGCTAAACAGATTTTCGTGAAATATGGCTAAGAACACTCGGGATAAAATTATCTAGGACAGAAAAAAAGACCGGGTTGCACTCCGGGAGTGCCGGCAGAAGTGAAAACTCAATAACATTGTAACAGTTTTTCGATCAGGTCACGTGACATCTTACGGTGTCACCCTAAAAATGAATTTGGCGCAAGGAGAGTGGGCAAAAATGTATGGAGCTTGGACTTTCATTTTTTGAAAACCTAACTTCCATGTCATGGATTGTTTCAGAGTTATGATTTATTAAATAACAGGAGAATAGAAGATAAAATAACGCAAGCGCACAGTACACAACCAACTACTCGAAATCTTTCTTAAATATTCACATCTGAGAGTTATGCTCATAAGAATAAATGAAGCACATATTCATAGTTTTCGTTTAAAATTAGATTCCGAAGTGGCCGCTAGTTTTATTTTTCAACCTTTGGTCCAGAAGTGCCCAGTCTCCTTTATAAACAATTATCAATTATTTAGGCGGACGGGCCGCGGGCGCGTTGGGTGCGACGGGCCGGCTCGCCCGCCGCCGGCGGCGAACAAAATACTTAACTCTACTCTTTAGGAATAACGTACAAATTTGAACTATTCGAATAAGCAAGAACAGCGGACGGCGGCGGTGAACAAAATATCAATTTGTTTTTGCCGTTAGTAAATATTTTTCATAGATTTATCTCTTTAGGAATAACGTCTAACGTCTGAACTATTCGAATTTGCTCAATAGCAAAACGGTGAAGGACGCGTGAACAAATTACAAATTTATTTGCAGAATATACTATTGCAAAAAGTGTTTAACGGCTTTATACTCTTACGAATAGCGTTCAGTTTTTAATAAAGTCGAATCGGCTAGCAGCAAAATATAAAAGTTTGTGACCTCCTTCACATCTGACGTTACAAAAATCTGTCGCGTATTTAACAATTTTTCCCCATCCCAAAAAGTGCTCAGCGCCGCTAAAGAAGTTTTCAGTTCAAAAACCGCATCCCAATCGGTCCATCCGTTTGGGAGCTACGACACCACAGCCAGACACACAGATACACAGATACACAGACACGTTAAACTTATAACACCCCTCTCTTTGCGTCGGGGGTTAAAAAACATACTGTGAGTTTTTGAATGGGATTCTGATGTTTTGAATGAAGATATTATTATAGAAACAATTGGTACATAGATTGTGAGCCACATCATCGTCGTCCACGCGTTTTCCGGTTGATCGGGATCCGCTTTGGTGCCGTATCGCAAGACATCAACATTTTTAACAAAAATGAAATCGGCTGTTATGTGTAAAAGTCCTAAAAAACTCTGCACGCCATTTCGTATCTCAATCAAGAACGTTTGTACACAGAAGCTGAATAAAAACAAAACTGGACAACCTGTAGCTCCGGAGCCCATAGCTTTTTACGTATTACCGTCCTTGCATATTTGCGGACCAGGAGTCCATTTTTATTCAGCCGATGCAGCACTTCTGCGTTCCCCGTAATTGGTTGAACTTATCTACGTCATTACATCTCCGCTCTTCCCTTTTTTGCGGCCTTTACTTCTCTCTTTGCCTCTACTTTCGTTTGTTTTTCATTCAATTACTTTTAATACTCACCGATCATATCTCAGGGAATCGCAACGTCGGAGAAATTATAAGCCCTTTTGGAAGCTGCTGAGCGTTTTGCGAACTTTTTCTAACGCCTTCTAACTGTGGTATTCTGACGCGACAAAATCCTCGGCGATCGAGATAAAACGCCATTTTTCTTCTGTTAGCCTTGTTTATGCGACCTCAGGACTTTATCCTTAAGGACATTACATTACTCATACAGTATCGTAACTCGGATCGGTATTTCACTAAATGAACGCTTCTCGAGCCCGATATTTATAGTGCTGGTGGACATAATTTAATAAACAAAGCAGGGCCGAGCCGACATTTTAATGCCACCCCTGGCATAGGATCTGATAATGGATCATAACTGGTTTTTAGCCTTGGGAGATAGCATTGTAAGGAACTAGGACCACTTTGTAACGTGCTCCCGGTAAAATATACGCGCGCCTCCAATCGTTAAGCGTACAGCCTATCTGCGGCTTGGCTATTAATAATATTATGCATCGCAATATCTGATATATTGAAAACACATTCTAAACAGGCCACGATTATAGACCGTTTTCATTATATTCCTTAAAAAAATATCTAGAGTAATTAATAATAGGGTGAATCAACTTTTTTCTGTATCCTGGAAGACGGCGCAAACAGAACATAATATCAACAAGAAATAGTTGATGACCCAATAAATAAACGTTAACATTTCTTGAGCATGCATCATCCGTTTCATATTGCGTAAACCAAACAATATGCATCAAAGCTATTGCGTAACTAATGTCCGGTATAAACTGTGAAGCGACTTAAACGGCTTTCTGGCTGCGCCGGCACATGACAAATGACTGGCACGTCTCATATCGGCCGAGATGAAAATCAGACGAACACAAACGAGAAAGTATAAACATTTACATTCTCGGGACGGCACAAAAACGGATCGTGCCTCAATTTTGGACTTATCTAGCCGGGTCTTTGTTTTCTTGACAGGTGCATTAGTGTGGTATCATACAACAATTAAATGCACCAAACCCGCTGCATCACCGTGAGTGGGACGGCGAGCTGATACCGCGATATCGCTAAACCAGCATCGGACATCGGCGTTTTGATAGTGGAATTCCTTTGTTTCGTAATGTTCAGTAACATAGCTCGCGTTTTGGAGTTCACTCAACCCTGCTACCATATTCACGGGCTAATCCATACTAATATTATAAATGCAAAAGTGTGTCTGTCTGTCTGTCTGTCTGTCTGTCTGTCTGTTACCTCTTCACGCTTAAACCGCTGAACCGATTGCGATGAAATTTGGTATGGAGATAGTTTGAATCCCGGGGAAGGACATAGGATAGTTTTCATCCTGGAAATCACCCCCTAAGGGGATGAAATGGGGGGTTGAAGTTTGTATGGAGCTGCGATATAAACGATTTCCACGCGGACGGAGTCGCGGGCAGAAGCTAGTCCATACTTCCATACTAATATTATAAATTCGAAAGTGTGTCTGTCTGTCTGTCTGTCTGTCTGTCTGTCTGTTACCTCTTCACGCTTAAACCGCTGAACCGATTTGGATGAAATTTGGTATATAGATAGTTTGAGTCCTGGAGAAGGACATAGAATAGTTTTTATCTCGGAAATCATCCCCCAAGGGGATGAAGTGGGGGGTGAAAGTTTATATGGAGCTACGATATAAACGAGTTCCACGCAGACGGAGTCGCGGGCAGAAGCTAGTGAGCAATAAAACAAAAGCCGAATTTCACTTTAATCAATCATATTTATCGACAAATGCGTAATTGGTACTAATTTGTTAACCCAAATAGAAAGTATGTTAACCGTCATATAATTTAGAAAGGTCAGCTTCGGTATTCATTTTAACATTAAACATAGATTAAATATCCCTCTGCTTATAAAGCAATTTAGAGTAAAATGTAAAAGTAAGAGGTCGATTAAAATATAAATACGGATGCCTTCGGGTCATTTGAAGCAAGTGAGAGCATTTCGGCTATTAAATCTATATATTTTTACTAACCTAATATTTAGAGGTTGAGTGTCTAAAGAGCAGTTTTATTGCTTTTAAATAGCAGGTAACAGTTCGTTTTGGATGCGTCGTAAAAGTCTGAATGCCGTGTACCTACGGCTTGTCGGCGTGTGATTAGGCCTGTGTGTGGGTTGACGATGAAATTCTTAAGCGACAGAATGTCGAAGCAAATTTATGTGTCTTAAAAGTTGAAAGCCGTAATTCTAAATTTGGTAACGACCCCGGCCAATGTCACTAAATATGTTAATATGCAATCGACAACTACGTAACAGTCCATAGTTACGAAACGTAATTATGTTGTACCAACTATAAGAATATATAAACTAGTTACTGGCTCTTTGAACTGGAAAACGTGAGCCTGTCTCGAAAAAGGTTCACAATTTGACGATTCGACATTGATAGTTTATAAACTAACGTAAAATAACGCGTTAAATTGTGTACGGTTTTGACAGTTCACAATTTTTAGATAGTTTATAATATCGCTAGTAAGATTATAAGCTGCCGGTGTTCACAATCTAACGGTGACATGTATAACATGGACGCCAAACGGCCGCTTCGTAAAACTCGGCCAGAGCCCTCTATACTTAAAACTAGCGGACAGGTTCACTGTGCAACCAAATTTGGTTTTGCAAGTCACGCCCGAGCCCATGCACGTAAAGTTTCCCGACTCTAGTTTAATTTAGCTAGGATGTCGCCGTCGACAGATACATCTATAAGTAATTAATTTTCAAGGAAATAACGACAGTATATTTGGCCTCGTATTATAAGTACTTATTAATTATAACACGAAATTATAAAATGAAAGTGTATCTTTAAAATAGTTCATATAAGGCACTTGTCCCACAACCGCCGAGTAAGCGAGTGTTACTTACTACGTGCTACTCGCTGAAGCGAGTAAACCCGAGTAAGTTACTATGAGAGTAGGTACTCGCTACTCGCCGGTGGTGGGACAAGTGCCTAATGGTCACAAAAAGTATTTATTTTTTAATACAACTATGGTGGCAAACAAGCGTACGGCCCGCCTGATGATAAGCGGACACCGCAGCCTATAGACGCATGCAACTCCAAAGGAGTAACATGGGCGTTGCCGAACCTTGATATGTTTGAGGATTCGCCGTGTTGACAGCTGAAGGAACAAATTCCCTCGCTCTCAACACAACGCATCCTCGGGAGCTCTGGCGACCTTGCTCACCTCCAGGAACCCAACACTACTACAGAGCAAGTAGTAGTGTTATTATGGCTGTGGTCTTCTGCAAGGCGGAGGTACCTACTTCCCCAGTTGGGCTGCTCCAAATTCGAGCGGGATGACATTTCGTTGTGCCCTACCTCACCAAAGAGATAGCATCAACATTTACAACTATCACTTGAACTACTTCAGTTACTGGATTACGACAGTCGATCCTCCCAATTTCAGAAGCCGCAAGTGTGTACCAACATATTTGGTTCATAAGTCATTTTAGAACTGTACACATTACGTCGCTAGATGTTGGTACGAGTACATTCATACTTCCGCGAGCACGGCGCCTTGGTTTCCGTTACACGAATGGTCAGGGCAAACAAAATATCGAAGCTTGTACCAATACATCGGGTACGACCGTATTTAGAACTTGCATTAGGGACGGGGTTATGCAGAAGTTACACATGCTATTTTATTAATATTATGCAATGATTTATGTCCATAGCTTCTTCGATAATAAAAGCATTATTGTTAATCGTTTGAATAATAGCAATAAATTAAATGTATGACTAAACATAAACAATAAGTATATCTATTTATTAATGCAACAATCGTAACCATTGGCCAGAAATTTCTCAGAACTCTCTTTTTTTTTTTTTTCTCAGGAGTGGAAAATCGAGGGGGAAGACCTTTGCCCAGCCAGTGGGACACTCGTTAGGTTGGAAAAAAAAATGGCTATAGTACGTACAAGTCATAATAGATTTAATTTGTAAAACATCAGATTTTTAACATCGCGATTTTCATATGAATTCAAGTGACATACTCTCTACGTTATGTTTTACGAAAATAACCTCGGAAACTCTTTTTTTCAACTCCTGCATAAACGTGTCCATTTTAAGGTCAGCACAAGTAAGCTATAAATAAGGTATTTAACCCAATGTGTGTGGGCCCGCCTTAAACGGTATCACGATAGTCATGGGAAAGCTCCGGTTATTACAATAGTTCCAATTTATTCGGTTACTCGATCGACTGGGTTACGTACGGAACTAATTTGTATGGGCGGTGTGAAATGGTGAGCATAAATTAAATATTGGATGACACAAATTAGAACGTGTTTGGTTGTATTTAATTTTCCATGTTTTATTAATTACAAAAAGGCTTTGGTTTAATTAATTGTACAAACATTAAAAGAATTTATATTACCTATATAATAATAATATGCAGTTGTGAGTTATAATGGAGCAGATTAAGTATTTCTGTAATATTATATTATGAAGAGATGAGTACGAGTAAAATTAGTACAAACAAAAATTGCCTTTTTTATTCGTAAACAGAAGTTGTAGGTACCAAATATTTCGCCTCTTTTAATTGTGACAAGTACTTAATCGTTTTAAAATAATTACTATTACAAAACAAATACACTTTTTTGCACACTTCATAAAATAACACAGTAGAGAACATAAAGATAACAGTAGAGGTAGACAGCAGACAGTCAAAAAAGTAAAAAAAAAAAACGGCAATGTACGTACATTACACTGCTGGAGCACAGGAATGGGTAGTCTTCATAATGAAAAAAAAAAACAAAATCAGATGTCTCAACATTTTAATGATATAAATTTAAAATAGGTATATGATTTGGTTTTTATTTTATCTAGTTTCTAAAAGTTGTAAAGATTAAATTGAACAAAGACCCCGACGTCAAAAAAATGAAATAAAATATCTCAATCTGTCATGTTCAATTCTCGAAATAATAAAAAACAAAAGCTACATTAGGCTTATTGCAAAATGCCCTGTCTCAAGTATTACAATAAAAAGTTTGTAATATGATGCGCTTGCCGACCGAATTAACATACAATTGGCTCATTCCACAAATTATATACGAGTACGCGTACATAATAGTTATAGCTTTTGAAAAAGTGTGATTTATATGGAACGCAGTCTTGTTTGTATTTGTATACATGCTTATTTTAACTTAATTAAAATTAATTATTATATACTTACCTAAAGAAAACGATCTAATAAGGAATATAATATGATCTAGATGAGATATCTTCCCGATAATGTAGAAATAACATAATATGTACATCAATTTATTGAAAAACCAGCCAAGTGCGTGTCGGACCACGCGCGTGGGTTCCGTAGTTGCCGGTTTGTCTTTGTTACATCGACACGCGCGCGCCAACTAAATATTGCGGTTGCGTCGCCCGAAATTGTACGAAAGTTGGCCTTTTCAAGTACATTTTAAGTTACTGGTCGACTATCACTCGTTACCTCACTAGTTATGCCTAGGTGGAGGGTATTGACAAGAGATGAAACGGATAGTGGTTTGGCCGGATACCGGATACCGAATATCCGGCGGTGCAGCTGGCCGGATAGCCGCTATCCGGCCGCCGGATATTCAGCCGAAAGTTACATGCCTAAAATGAAGCAAATTCGACCGCACCCGTGCGCGGCGCTCTGTGTAGGTTGTAACTTGTCACTCGCTATGGCAGGTTTTGATAGAATAGAAACATGCGCAAATTTTTAAACTGACTTTGACTATTGATTACTTATTGTGCGTTATTTATTCAACTTTATTTTACCTACTGTAGTTCTCTTTTTACCATTGTAATATTCTAGGCCTATACATTACTGTTCGGGCCGACCGTCTGCCCGCCCCCTTAAACTCCTCACGTGTGTACGCCTCTTTTGAGTCTGTGGTTTTGACAGTGACACTTTGTCAAGGCGGAGAAAAAATAGATAACCTCGTTGTTGCGGACCCGAAAGGGAACGAGTGTTTTTGGATAATTTGGAAACGCATTTTCCTTGTTTGGTGTAATATCGCTCGCTTTGAAGACACACGGGTGTCCGAGTGTTTTGTGTGGATATTTCGGTGACATCGGAAGAGTTGGTGATTTGACGCCGCGGATTGTTGGCGAGACGGCCCGTACACCACGGCGGCTTCTTCAGCCCCGGTGACCCTCATGATTGAACTTGACTTGACCTGACAGTTGACTGAACCTCGACAGATACTAACCGGAGTTGAAGCGAACATCGCGCCTCCCGGAATCAGGTGAGTTGAACAAGTTTTGTAGCCAATCCACTGGCTTATATGACCCGCGAAACGCGTGGCAGTTCACTCCACTCGCACTAGGCGAGGAGTTGAAAAATTTTTGGTACCCAGAGCGTGGTTACTCACAAAGAAAAAACGCGAATTTTGATAGTTTTTTCCTTTTGGGTAAAAAAGGGCATTTTGAGGTTATTTGTTAAAACCAAATTTAGCTACAAGTATTTAAAACCTCTATTTTGTGGCACTGCAAGTGTTTTGTACTGTAGATTTCACGAAATTATTGTACTTGCAGTGCAAATTAGTGAGATTACAACCTCCGGAAGGTGATTACCAGTGTTTGGTACAATTTAATTTGGAGAATAGTTGAAGGCAAATTAAAGCCACATATTTGATTGATTGTAATTTGGAAAGCCTTTCATAGCTTGTTGTTTGGTAATAAGGCATTTGTTTTATTCAGTTTGCTATAAGCGGCCAAGATTGCTAAAAATATAAGGCTAACATAAATATTAGTTGTAAGCTAGATTATTAGAAGTCATGTAACTAGCCAATTATAGATTATAATTTGAGCTTCCACTGCGTTTTGAGAATCTATATTGGTTGTTATTGTAAGGCATTCCTGTAATTGAGTTGATATTTGGTTTTGATTCACTAGGGTGACCAAGAGATTGGAATTTCCACATTAATTAAATTAATTTTAATTTTCTCTGCTATTGTTGGAAATTAATTTAAAATGGGATCTACACCTAAGGCTAAGATCCAGTCTGCACTGCGTTGGTTTTCATCTGCAGCAGCTTTGGTTGACAGAAATGACCGGGAGGAGGCTTTGTTGACCCGGTACGAGGAGGTGTCAGACCGTCTTAAGGCTGTGGAGTTCCAGGTTGAACTCTACCTAGCGGAGCTCGGCCGGACGACCCCGGAGACCGAGCAGGTGGAGCGGGACTTTGAGCAATGTATGGATTTTGGGGACAGGATTGTCGAGAGGGCTTCTAAGATACTGCGGGTTCGGAATGGTGCGGCCCGGGACGTTCCGAAACACGCAGTTATCTATAACCCAGGGTTGGCAGCGCGCTTGCCAGCCATACAGATGCCGGTCTTCCGAGGAGACCTGGACGAGTGGACCAGCTTCATCGACCTCTTTGATAGCTTGGTGCATGCCCGGACGGACCTGCCAGCGGCGTTGAAGTTGGCGCAGCTGATGTCTGCTCTCGTCGGGGAGCCGCGCGACTTGATCGCGCATTTGTCGGTCACCGACGACAATTATGAAATCGCGCGCACGTTGCTGAGGGACCGATACCAGAACGTGCGGCGACTTGCGGATACTCTTATGACTAAGATCTGGAATATCCCTCGGATCGCTCAGGCTTCAGACATCCGGCTGAAAATGCTGAATCCTGTTTTGACAGCGACCAAAGGGTTAGAGAACCTTGGTTTGCCGGTGGACCAGTGGTCCTACATACTGTTGAATTTTTTGTTGAACCGGTTGCCGGCTGATGTACGCGCCAGGTTTGAGCACCGGTATGGTGGTGAAAGTGCTCAGCATCTGCCGACCTTCACCAATCTTATCGACCAATTGGAACTTGAGTGTCGACGGGCCGACACCTCGGATCTACCTCCACCCCCGAGGCCTCCTGGGGCCCAGCGGGCCCAGGGGAGAGTTGCACCTCAAAGGGGAGGGTGGGGCAAATCGGCCCCACAACCAGCGGGTCCTCACCAATATAATACCAGTGCATTGGACCCTGAAGTCTGCCTATGCTGCAAGAACCCTGGCCATCGGGTGCCAGCGTGTCCGAAGTTTCTTGCGCAGCGGGTTGTGGGACGCCGCAACATTGCTAAGCAGCGGCAATGGTGCTTTGTTTGCTTGGGCCCACATTTTGTGCGAGATTGTGCCCACCCGCGGGCGTGTAAGTCCTGTGGTGGGAAGCACCACCCCATTTTATGCATGAACCGCAGTGGGGATACACCTCCCCCCCCCCTGCGCAGGGGTCATGCTCCCCTGTTCGGAGTCAGCAACGGGCTGACCAGGGGCCCATGGCCGAGGAGAAGTGGGGACGTCGGGTAACACCCCCCTCCCCCCCCCTCCAAAACTACGCGACTACTTCGCACGCACCCGTGCCCCAACGGGGGGTCCTTACGGGCGGGTGCCCGCAAACGCCTCCACCCCGGCAGGCGCCACGGATGTCGCCGCCGCTTGTGGAGCGACCCCGCTGGGGGTCGGGACCTCCGGTGTACGGCCGGAGTAGGACATACCAGGGGCCGCAGGCGGCACGCATGGCGCGACGGCAGTACCAGCCGGAGTGGGACCCGCTCGAGCGGTACGAGCGGCCCGCCCATGCGGAACAGGATGCAACGCGTTATCCCTGCTAGGGATACGCCGCCCACGCATTAGCAACCGCCACGCCCTTGGAGACCGTGTTATTGCCCACGGCTTCGGTTTGTGTTTGGGGCCCTGGCGGAGGATCAGCCTGCGTGCGCTCTCTCCTTGACACGGGAGCGCAAGGCTGCATGGTATCCAGTAGGTTGGTGCGACAGTTGGGCTTGGTTGTGAAACCCCACCCGGAAAGTATACGTGGGGTAGGCAATGTGACAGTGTCAAATCTGGTAGGGCAGACCTTACTCACCTTTGGACCGGGTCCCACTTCACGCGCGAGGATTAATGCTCCCGCGTTAGTATTGGATGAAGTGGTGGGGAGACTCCCCCAGGTGAAGCTGCCTCCAGAGGTTCGGAGTTTGACAGCTGGATTAGTTCTGGCGGATGCTGGATTTGACAGACCTGGTCCGATTGACGTGTTGCTGGGTGCAGACGTTCTTGGGCGGGTGCTGTTGAGCGGCAACCGTACCTTACAGCCTGGCGGACTGGTTACACTGGAAACGGTGTTTGGCTATGCTGTAATGGGTTTGGTTTTAGCGGCTCCACCGCCTCCTACTGAGGAGGGCTGTCTGGTTGGAACTGCTCTTTCAGAAGCCGTGCAACGGTTCTGGGAGATTGAGGAACCACCTACCGCGTCGCGTATGAGCCCCGAGCAGGAAGAGTGCGAACGGTTTTACCAAAATAATACTGGGCGCCTCTGCTCTGGTCGGTTCATAACACGACTTCCTCTGCTCATCCACCGACCTCCTCTTGGAGCGTCACGTGAGATGGCTGAGAAGCGGCTGGTTTCGATGGAACGCCGAATGAGAAGAGATGCGCTCTTCCGGCAGAAGTATGTGGACTTCATGAGGGAGTACGAGGGTTTGGGACACATGTCGGTGGCTCGGACGGACTGGAGTACAGTGGAGCACTGCTTCCTGCCGCACCACGCGGTCCTAAAATCCCCGGAGTCCAAGATTCGTGTGGTCTTTGATGGGTCCGCGTCCACCTCGACTGGGGTGTCATTGAACCAGTGTTTGCATGCAGGTCCTAAGCTGCACAAGGATATCACGGATATCCTCACAAATTTTAGGAAACATCAGGTGGTGTTCGTCGCCGACATCCGGATGATGTTTCGGCAGACAGTGATCCATCCTGATGATCGTCGGTATCAGCTGATCTTGTGGCGTGAGAGCCCTGATGAACCGATGTTGGTGTACGAGCTGAATACGAATACATACGGCTTGAAGAGCAGTCCGTACATTTCAATTCGAACTTTGTTAGAATTGGCATCTCGAGAGAGACTGAGGTTCCCTCGAGCGTCCGCCATTTTGGAACGGGACTTATTTGTCGATGACGTGTGCACCGGGGCAAACAGTGTCGAAGAGGCTTTGGTTTTGCGGGATGAGCTGGTGGAACTCTTGCGGACGGGTGGATATGAATTGCGCAAATGGATGTCCAACTCACCGGCCGTGGTGGCCGGCCTCCCCGAGGATCACCAGCAGGATCCGCACCTGTTCGAAAATGTTGAGAACCCGCACATGTTATCAGTCCTAGGCGTGCAATATCGACCAGTCCAAGATGTGTTCACCTATCGGGTGGAACTGGATTCCCCGAGGGTCTGGACGAAGCGGCTTGTGCTGTCCACGGTGGCCAGGACGTACGATCCGAATGGATGGATCGCGCCGGTCATCTTCACGGCGAAGGCATTTATGCAGCGCCTGTGGATGGTCCAACTGGGTTGGGATGATCCACTATCCGGAAATTTGTTGAGCGATTGGGAGGTTTTCTTCTCCACGCTCCCGGAGATAAATCAGGTCGAACTGCCGCGTAAGCTGTTGCCGGCCGGGAAATGCCGAGTAACCCTACACGGGTTTTGCGACGCCTCCGAGCGAGGGTATGCAGCGGCCGTTTACTTGCGGACGGTCAGCTCCGCCGGATCGGTCGATTTGCACTTGGTAATGGCGAAGAGCAAGGTGGCTCCCCTTCGCACGCGTTTGACAATCCCAAAAATGGAATTATCTGGAGCGGCTCTTCTTGTACGCCTACTGAACCACGTGGCCTCTACCTTGAAGGACACCGTGAACCTTGAGGAGAGTGTCTACGCATGGACTGATAGCCAAATTGTATTGTGTTGGCTGCAGTCGTCATTCCATACTTTGGAGGTCTTTGTGGCCAACCGGGTCTCGCAAATCCAGAATTCGGAGACTGCCTTGGTTTGGAGACACGTGCCAGGTGAACTGAACCCAGCGGACGTGGCGTCCAGGGGTTGCACGGCACCTGAGCTTGTTGCCCACTCACTGTGGTGGAGACCAGATTGGTTGTTGGAACCGGAGACACTCTGGCCTGCCAGTTGTGTGATTGGGACCCCATCCTCTGGCTTGGGTGTCCACCTTGTCGAGACCGCTCCAGTGTCAGACACTGCTTGGTTGCTAGAACGGTATAGCTCTCTCGACAAGCTTGTTGGAGTGACCGCCTGGGTCAAGCGATTTATACACAATTGTCGCCACCCTGACAACCGGTCATGCGATAGAGTTCTCGCCACAGAAGAGCGGAATGCCGCCCTACATCATTGGATTAGGGTTGTGCAGGAAGAACACTTTGCGGACGTATTGAAGCCCCTGCGGCAGGGACGTCCTAAGCTACCGAAGGCGATAGCACGCCTCAACCCGTTCATTGACGAGTCGGGTACACTCCGGGTTGGAGGACGGCTCCGCAACGCTAGCTTGCCGTACTCGGTGCGCCACCCCATTTTGCTGCCTAAGAAGGGGCATCTGGTGGAATTGTTGGTGATTGACCGCCACATAAAGAACTCGCATGCCAGCTGCAATGCACTCTTGGGCATTTTGCAGCGAGACTTTTGGATATTGAACAGCCGACGGGTTATTCGGAGCATCGTGTTTCGGTGCTTGCCTTGCTTTCGGCTCAAGGCAGCCACGATGCAGCCCCAGATGGGGGACCTTCCTCCTGATCGGGTCAACGAGGCTAGGACCTTCTCTAGGGTGGGGACCGATTTTGCGGGACCTTTTTTAGTGAAAACGTCGCGACTTCGAAATGCGAAGGTTGTAAAAGCGTATTTGTGCGTTTTCGTATGCCTGTCGACCAAGGCTGCTCATCTTGAACTTGTTGGTGATCTTACGACGGAGGCTTTTATTGCGGCATTGGATAGATTTGTATCCCGTAGGGGACTCCCATCTCTGATCCGGTCAGATTGTGGAACCAATTACAAGGGTGCCGACCGTTATTTACAAGATGTTGTAAAATTTTTATTTGAAAATAAGATTGATATTGGAACAGACCTCTCCCGTCGGGGTATCACCTGGACGTTCGATCCGCCAGGCTGCCCCCACTGGGGTGGAATCTGGGAGGCTTGCGTGAAGCAAGCAAAAGCCCATATGTATCGGGTAGTCGGTCAAACTGTATTGACTTTTGAGGAACTCGCGACGTTGTTTTGTAGAATTGAGGCCGTCCTCAATTCCCGTCCGTTGTGTCCGCTCAGCTCCGACCCAAATGACCTGGAAGCGCTCTCTCCAGGCCATTTCTTGATTGGTCAGCCACTTGCAGCGTTGCCGGAGCACCCCCTCCGGGACGTACCCTCCGGTCGTTTGTCGCGCTACCAGATGCTGCAACAAATGGCTCAGAACTTTTGGACCAGATGGTCATTAGAGTATTTGCATGTTTTGCAGCAGCGCCTCAAGTGGACTGAAAAAACCAGTCCCCCCAGAGTTGGAGACCTTGTGCTAGTTAAGGATGCTAACCTTCCGCCACTGCGATGGCGCCGGGGGCGCATCGTTAATTTGTTTCCCGGTAAGGACGGGACCCCTCGGTTTGCCGAGGTCATGGTTGGGGACTCGGTTCTGAAGCGAGCGGTAGCAACCCTATCGCGACTTCCCCTAGTATAGCGGACCGGCTTAGAGGCCGTTCCGAGGCGGGTGATTGTTCGGGCCGACCGTCTGCCCGCCCCCTTAAACTCCTCACGTGTGTACGCCTCTTTTGAGTCTGTGGTTTTGACAGTGACACTTTGTCAAGGCGGAGAAAAAATAGATAACCTCGTTGTTGCGGACCCGAAAGGGAACGAGTGTTTTTGGATAATTTGGAAACGCATTTTCCTTGTTTGGTGTAATATCGCTCGCTTTGAAGACACACGGGTGTCCGAGTGTTTTGTGTGGATATTTCGGTGACATCGGAAGAGTTGGTGATTTGACGCCGCGGATTGTTGGCGAGACGGCCCGTACACCACGGCGGCTTCTTCAGCCCCGGTGACCCTCATGATTGAACTTGACTTGACCTGACAGTTGACTGAACCTCGACAGATACTAACCGGAATTGAAGCGAACATCGCGCCTCCCGGAATCAGGTGAGTTGAACAAGTTTTGTAGCCAATCCACTGGCTTATATGACCCGCGAAACGCGTGGCAGTTCACTCCACTCGCACTAGGCGAGGAGTTGAACAATTACATTTAATACCGAAAGAAAGTTATATTTTCGGTATAAAATACTATCCGGTATCCGGCCGGATACTATGCAAATATACGGTATTCGGCCGGATACTAAAATTGAGGCCGGATAGGCCGGATACCGGATAGTGACGGGATATCCGTTGCATCTCTAGTAGAGATGGGCCGACTATGGTTCTGGCCGACTAGCCGACTAGTCGGCTAGGCCGATCGTGGACTTCGGCTAAGTTCGGGTGCAATCGGGAAACTTCGTTTCGCTATGCCGTCGCGCTGTCTGCATGCGTTCAAAGTACCAAATGTGATAATAAATCTGTATTTAAGTAAAATATGAAACGAATAGTAAAAAATGGCAGTTTAATAGAATTTAACACATTAACACACACATTTTTAACATGTTGCCCGTAGTGACATTGAATACTTGAGTTGAACCGTGCAGTATTTGTTAGTATTAATGGCAGTTTACTTATTCTATGTCTCGTTTTCCTGTGATCCATAAAGTGCCGACTAATCGGCACATGTAGCCGACTAGTCGCCGACTAGTCTCCGTCTACAAATGAGGCCGGATAGTCGGCTTTCCAAACTAGTCGGCGACTAGTCGGTACATCTCTCATCTCTAGTATTTACCTCCTCCACCTCATTACAGGAGGCCGCACCCATAAGTAATAACATTACGTACTATACTTGCTCCGTCGTATGTATACTTGAGATGATTTGAGTTGGCCGATTTGCATGAAATTAATTAATTCAAAAAGCAACCTCCCCGTCGACGGTTGAAGGTTCAAGCTCCAACGACAGTTTAAAAAATATCAGCCACCTTTAGTGTCCTTTAGTAATGTCAAAACACATGTGGTGTTGTGTTCCTGGTGGTGAGGTCGCCAGAGTTCCCAAGAGCGCGATAATATATGCAGCTTTGGGTTCCTAGGATAGCGGTGCCGTCATATCGCGGCCGTATTATTACGGACGCCAAAAGACGGCTGTCTTTACGGTAACTACATGTGGAAAGTTCCATGGCCGAGAACGCCATCAGCCACCAACGTCAACGTATGCAGGAGGGAAAATGGGCGACCTTGATTTAGCTTTAATAATTTACTTGGAGGATGAACTATCGGAAGAGGAAAATAATCGTAGTGTGGAAGATCATTTATTCAAATCTCGTGGTACAGAAGGTGCATTTGAGTTTTTAGTACGTCGCCGTCGCTCCAGTTGGAGTTGGAACTCATTTTGTACGTCGTACGTTTTGTACGTCCTGACATAATAGGCGGATTACTTAACTATTCTACTCTAAGGCAGGTCGTTGTATGAAGGTACGAAGCGAGGAGTGTTAGGCCGCGGTAGTGGCCGGCGAAGCGCCAGGACCATTTTTTTTTTGTAATACTATGAATTTACGACAGGAATGTTTCTTGGCTATTCCGCTAGTAACCGTGATATGTCAGATATGTTTTTTATGAAACCATCATTTATCAATCGACGTTTAGTAAAATGACTTATTTTATAAAAGATTTATTTGTCAAATGATCTTTTTAAAATGACAATTTATTGTTTAATATATTTTCTTAGTGATACAGTTGCTAAATGAATATTTGTCAAATGATTATTTATAGTATGAGCAGTTTGAGGAATGATAGGTTTGTGAAATGAATGGTTTGTGAATCGTTGTTTATAAAATGATCTTTTATGAAATGTTGTTTATAAAATGATGATAAATGTCAATGACGCTCTTGTGATCCTGGCAAGGCGTCCATAGACTACGTTGCTGACCAGGCAGGCCGTATTCTTTATTGCCCCCGTTGTGCTCCAGAAATAAATAAGAAAAAGTATCAAGTCAATTACTGCTGTCATTTAGAAGTAACCTTTTTGCAAAACTGGAACGAAGCCCGTCCAACACGTTCGAAGGTAACATCTTTATTTCTGCCCTTGTCAATAAAATGAGACTTTATCGCCCTAATTTATACCTTGAATTAGCCAATCAGGGTTTTATGACCTCCTCCCAATGATAAAGTATAACCTTTAATACCACTTAGGAATATTTTTATCATAACTTAGATCTTGTTATTTTTTTTCTTGTACATGGATGCATAGTAATGTACGTTCTTAGAAGCTGAACAAACTCTTAAGACGATTAGAAGTTGTAACTCGATTTATAATATTTAGGTAAGTACCGAAAACTCGTGGCAGTGAATAGCAAAGTGCGCCCGTGATTTGAATCCGTGGTGTGATTTTCCTGGCCATGGGGGACGTAAAAAAATATACTCCTCACAGTTTGTAATTAGGTAATCTTCAGATTACATATTTTTATCAATAATCAATAATCATTTATTCATTGCAAAAATGTAGTACAAAACAATGGTGGTATAAACATTTAGTGTCCAATACATTCTGCTTTACTAAGCATGCAAGATTTTTTTTTAAATACATTTACAATTCTGTTGAAAATTATGATGTCAAAATAGAATTGAATAATACAGGATGTTGACAATGTCAAGATATAATAGATGAAAAATAGAATTAACAAAAATTTTATATTAAGGCTAATTATCAATGTTCTATTTAAATGTATGATATCAAAATTTAAATTTGTATATAATTTAATCTTGCTGAATGTCAACAATGTCAAGATATACTAGATAAAATAGAAATAAGCAACAATTTAATATACTATAATTAGTAGTGGTAGTCAACCCTACAGTTAAAATATTCATTAATATTATAAAAACAATTCTGCAAAAGCCACTTCGTCACATATACTTTTTAAACATATTAATCTGTAACATCTATATCATCCCTGCCTTCGGCTCAGACGTCAAATATCTGAGAATAACGCCGCGCATGCGCCGGCAATACGTGAAAAACATTTATATCGATTCGGAATTCAAAATTTGAGTGACAAATAGACCTCTTGTAAGTTGCGTTATACGGTAGTTTACGCTGAATTTAAGAATTCAGAGTATACATCTTCAAAATACGTTGTATAAACCGCCCACCTTGCTAATAAACAGTATACGTTCCGATAAAACCGACTCGGGCTATAAACAAACAAAAATATGAATCCAGATTACAGTAAGTAGGTAATACATGAACGTAGCATCGAACACAGTTTAGTGCCAATTTGAACTTTATCACAATGTGATAAGGTCCAATTACAGTCTTTTAACGGGTCTTCATTTGGTCACGGGTGAGCGTGGGCAACGAGAATGGTAGCGAAATGGTCAGGATTTAGGGATGCATGTATACAGTAATAAGGCAGGTTTTTGTCAACAGATGTTTTTGTGTTCTTGACTTCATAATGTATACGAACCACTTCTTTGTAATAAAGGTACACACCAGCTGAACTGTGAACGTTAGAATCCCTCATAGTTGTCGTTTTTTTCACAATTTTGAAGCTTTACCTTGCAAAGAATACGGGATTTAACTGTAAGCGTAGGGGGCAGTGAGGGGGCCGATTAAAATACGTATTAGGTACCTACAATAGTCTTCTTCTTCTTCTTCGGTTCCTCAAGACTGAGAGTCGTAGCCATCAGAGCACAATTCTTCACAACCGTTCTCCGAATCCCTCTATTTGGGCTAATGATATTGAACCTTGGATATTAACGCCCGTGGTATAGCGGATTCCATCAGTTGATTTTGTGGGTGTTCTGCCTCTACCTTCTTTCCTTCAACACAGTTAACCATTATCATCTTCTCCAAGCTGGACTGGTCTCTGACAACAATGACATCATTCTCTGGAAGCACGTAGTTGAGGTACATATTTACAAAATGATTATTTTCCAAAATGGTTTTTGTTTAATAATTAGTCTACTTTTCGTATTGTATTTTATAATGGAACCGTGTAACTACTCTCCATTTTACTTTGGCAGTTGATTAGATGAAAATATAATCTTATAATTTACACAATTTGTGATGGTTTGGAATAGATCAGATAGGATTAGATGGCATAGCCACGTCATGGCAGAGATATATATCACTATTAAATCTCGCAAATTATTTTAGACCAACAACTCATCATACATTGAACAGATTTTATTTTGGTTATTATAAATATGTACAATGAACTTGGTTTTGTCAACATCTTAAACTGTACAACAAACTCCCAGAAGCATGGCAGGGTTCCAGTGTAGCTAGATTTAAGTGTATGCTATTTAAGTTTCTAATCGAAAAGTGTTAGTATAATGTTATTGATTTTATCAATGATGATAGCTTACCGTTGTAAATAATTAAAGAATTATATGACTGTTTTATTATTTGTTATGTGTTATTGATGATGTAACGTAAGAATAAAGTAATATTAGATTTAAGTAAATACTGTAATTAGCTGCGTGTAATATTTAACACAGTTTACAAAGTTTTCGTATGCCTACGGGCTCATCATGGTCTGTACTAATAGCACATTGTCACCTACATATTATTATGTTACCTGTGATAACGAAAATAAAGATATTTGTATTTGTATTTGAAAGTCTCAGACTATGTACGGAACACCGAAAAATATATCAGCCTACCTAGCAGACGATCAGTTGGAATAAAAAGGATAAAGTTTCCTGCACTATATATGACAGTGTATCATTTGCAATTACATGTTATTGTGCCTTTGTACTATTAAACCTCGGCTCCATAAGAATGTGGCATTGTAAGCAAAATAGTTTGTGTAATTCTATAAACTTCAGCCATAGATATGCAAATAATGTAAACAAGCAATTACAAATAGGGTTTGTGACAGGTCTGCGGTCAAAAATGGCGGCGTGTCATATCCACACGATGTCAACGAGCAGTCAGGGGCTATCAACTTCGTTTTTTTTTCTCTATGAGTGATTTTTCAGGTTATTTGTCTGCATTGTTATGCGTAAGGGTAAAAAATGGCAGACGGGACGTGATAGTGACAATGCTGAGTTTCGGGCATGTTGTGACACGCTTATTTATGCTTGTCCAGTCTGTTTGAGCAAATAGTCACGATTTTTTAATTAATTTTCTTTTAAATAAAAGTAAGACATTTAAGTTCACAGTTTTACGGTTATGTTATAAAATGAATAAAACAATAAGTATGCAATACATAAGTGGATTGTTTCAACGTTAACCATTACGAAGTGTTTATTGGGTTTGGAATAAATGGAACTTAATTAGTGAAAGCAATCGGATTATCGCCGGGTTCGATTTCAAGTATTAAATGCAACCAACAAATGGAAATTCATTTGTTTTGAAAAATTAATTAGGTAGCAAATACTTTGTCGATATATTATTATGTCATTGATGTTAAAAGGAAAAAGCATAGGTTTAATACGGGTTACCTAGTAGCTCATACATGGACTGTGTTGCCATTCGAACAAAATCATGCGAAATCAACCTATAATAGACCTTATCTACACTGAATAAATTATAGATACCCACTTATTACGAATACTTCTTTAAGGGTAGTATTTAAAGGAGTGACTGTAAATTAAAGTTTTAAGTGTCAAAAATAATTAATTTACGTTATAGTATTACTAAGTGAGTGACTGACTGCGAGTGACGAGAAATCAACAGAACAGCAACATAAAAACATTAAGGGCCCCCCCACACTACCGGCGTCTTGTGAACAATTCAATTTTGTATGAGAACGTTCACAAGACGCCGGTAGTGTGGGGGGGGCCTAATTTGAGTTACTTAAAGTACAAAAAGAGAAGCTTCATAATATTTGAGCGACCTAATATTTGTTTGAGTGGCAACGTTACGTCCTGCATTTTTTCAATATTTGGCAAATGTTTTGTTTCTATACTGAGCGGCATTTTATCTTAATTGAAGTGTTTCGAATACAAAAGCCACTTTGAAAAGTACTATAATGAGCAGAGGTTTGTCCGCTCTTATATAAAAAAAAAATACCTCGAAGACGAAAGCTCAGCAAAGCTCCCGCTTTTGTCTTCTAACCTAACCGCGAGCTATTTCTAGTCGCTCACTTATGCCCGGTTCGAATAATCAATCCACCGATAGTTTTCCTTACCAACAGTTACATTTTGACACATTTTCTACAGGTAATCTGTCAAAATGTAATTATTGGAACCGGCCATTAGTAATGTAGTCGCACGGATAAATCTGAAATGGATTAATCACAACCCACTTTTTGTAAGCTCGTTCTGGATTTTATTATTAAACAAAATTCGTCGTTAGCTTAGTTAATTTTTCGCTTACTCAAATTCATACCTCTCACTCAAGTTATTAAAACAGTATGTCCATCATCAGTCGCTAAGTTTTTTTTATTCGATCTTTTTATAATTCCCCCTTCGTTACTAGGTTGGTGCATAAAAATAAGTAACCGACGTATTTTTTTAACGAATTTATTATATATATTAATAAAATAAAAAAATAAACAATCAAGTTTTCTACTACCGATTTCATGGCTCTTCAGGTCGATTGCGTAACGCTTTCGTAAGTACGTTAGGCAGATCTAAATGTAATGTTTTGTATTAGAATATGGCAGTTGATTTTTGCTATAAAAAAGTTTTAAAAAAAGTTACGCAATTACACTTATTAATTATTATGCTATCCACATTAAATATAAAATAAAGATTACCATATAATTTGATTAAAAACTGCAAAATATGAATACATAATCAAAATTATTAGGAATGATGTTCTTATACAGTTTCTGATGACTGGTCAATGTAAATTGATTTAAATATAGTATAGGTGCTCAAACATATAATAGTACGGTAATATATTTAGATTCCACCGCAAATAGCTACCTACTGACTGTTCTTCACAGAACACACTAATCAAACCCTCAAACTACTTAAGCTGCTGCAAAAACATGAATAGATAAAACTAAGTTCGAAAGCAAACGTTGGCTTGTCTTAATCCTTTCCACAAGCATTGCGTTAAGTAAATCCTTCAAATCTGCCAGGGATCTATCTGACCGAACGGTTTGTATTGAAGTCAAATTTAAATTTGTAGCGCGCTCGCTTCCGCTCTAATCTGATCTGATTCTACGAGACTTACGAGATTCAACAGTAATAGGTACCCTTTTTCTGCAAATAAATCTTTATCTTATCTTATATAGGTATAATCTTGTCATGATAATAGGTTTCATATCGACTAGGCATTTTAAATGTTCAGTATGACGTATTCGTCACGTAATTTTTTTTAGACTGAGCATTATTTGATGAGCAATGACAGAACCTAAGATGAAGTTCACTGGTTCAGTAAAATATTCACTCTTGTGTTAAAGATGTTCACTGTCAGAATATACAGATGACGGGTGCGAATTCCATTCCTTGGCAGTTCGCATTAAGTTGCGCGGTAAGTTGGCAGCATAAGTATGCATTCGCTCTTCCTGCACGTCTATCATGAGACGGCCGCGACAAACTCTCGATTTTTCTCTCTCTATACCCCTTGTTACAAGTGTTCTGATAAGAAAGAGACGGATAGTGCGAGAAAAGTCGAGAGTATGTCGCGGCCGTCTCATGATAGACGTGCTGGGCTGTTATATCATCCAACCCGTCAAGTTTGTTGAAACTAATCTTCTCTACGTTTAGTTACAACGAATCGCAGCGTAAATATATATTTGTGGGTGAGCGCTGAGGTAAGCTTAGAACAAGTTACAGAAAAACGGGGCTGGACGTTCGGTGACGTAACGGGGAATTTGGAAATATGCCGTCGTGTCGTGAAAAAGTTATATACATTATTGAACTTTGCAGAGTCCCAGACCCATGAGCCATCGCGACCAATGCGCGTTAAACTTAATTTATGTAAAAAAAATGCAAATGTCACAAATGTGCCAGGAGTAAACCCACTAAGGGTCGGTTGCACGAACATGTCTGTAGTAGAAAGTGGTGTTCGTTAAAACCTCAATGTATGGAAAGTTTGACAAGTTTCTATGGAATGACGGGCGCCATATTTAACGTTGATCGGTCTGTAATCGTAAGTTGGTGAAACTGGCCCTAAATCATTCAATAGCACACTTGCACAAATGCATTTTATGGGGAATAGTTAAATGAAATACCTGGTTCAGAGGCCTCCTTGCTCGTTCTGCTTTAGGTATCCAAGGGCCTTGCGGCAGCGTACTGGCATATGGATATTTGAATTAATGACACCGTTATTAATATAATATTATTTTCACGTTTGGTTTTACAATTTTTTGACTTGACGTGACGGTGACGACAGTAACAGCTCTTTTCTTCTTGCCGGCCCGATGTGCGATCCGCGCAAGGAGGTTAACTGGCCGAATACTGTTGACATGTAAAACTATGTTTTTTAAAGGATTAAATGAAATGAAATGAAAGTATTTATGGCGTAACTGAGTTATCGTGACATAACTTTACTTACACTATATTGATTTAAACTTTCACGATTTTCACACATTATTTATACTAAACGGGACGTACCCGCGTGTTGATGCTCAAGCCAGTTGCCCCGTGACCATGGATGTTGCAACACATCCGAAACGTCGGGAGACCTCAGTGAGGTAAATAAAATAAGTTTACTTACACTATTGATTCTTCACTTTAGCATTTGTTGCTGTCTCTCTCTCTCTGTGGTTGTTAACGAAATAATATCGCTAGCTGACGATTTATGCTTGTTAAAAATCTTTAATTTACAGTTAATGCTAATTTGATTTCAATATTATACATGTAGTCAAATAGCCCTCCAGGAGCCGACAAGTCTCAGTCAACACTTAACGAACGCGATTTCCTGCAAGTTCTTCGTCCTTGTATTTACATGTTCACACATAAAGCACATCCCGCATAGAACTTGGAGTTGAACGAAATAGCGATTCATCACAAGTTTTAATCTGTTCTAGAGTTTGGCCCACTTGTGGTTCGCTTTGGCGGCGCAGACGGGCGGTTTCTCATCATGATTCCTTTTATATGCTAGGTAACTAAACTGAGTTACGGTATTAGCTTGTGGAACATGTATGACTGCATGTTTAAAATGTTTAATTGTTAACAATGTTGTGTTAAACTGGCTACGGCTATTATGGCTATTTTTTTACATTTAATTTTGTGTTTTGACGACCGCTTTAGCCTAGTTGGTAGTGACCCTGCCTACGAAGCGAGAGGTCCTGGGTTCGAATCCCGGTAAGGGCATTTATTTGTGTGATAAGCACAAATATTTGTTCCCGAGTCATGGATGTTTATATGTATTCAAGTATTTATTTATCTATATTTATGTTTATCGTCGTCTAGTACCCATAGTACAAGCTTTGCTTTGTTTGGGACTAGGTCGATTTGTGTATGAATGTCCCCTAATACCGTAAACCGGGGTTACTTTGATTTGCGGGTCGACTTTGATAACAACTTCTATCCGCTACTTAAGTCCTGATTTTAACGAGTTGAAAACCGCCTTAGCAGTTATTTTTTCTTTATTGGCAACACTGATAGTTGCGTCACCGCATACTGACCGGGTGCACCTGTAACGTTATTATTTCGCCAAAGAAAAACATATTAATGGTAAGTACCCTTTTCTTCCTGGTTTTATTGCGTGAAAAACTTTGTCTGTACTTGTGTAAATAATAAATACATGTGCATTTTATGATATCTTACGTTAATTAGTGTTTATTCGTGAGTTAAGAAAAAAATAACCTCAATTCGATAACCTAAACATGCCCACGCGGCCGGGGAATCCATGACTCGGGATGTCTTTGATCACTTATACGTGGTGAAATTGATCAAATGATCAAAGTAACCCCAGGTATTAGCTTTGGACGTTTATATGTTAACTTTCATGACTAATGTAATAAATAGATATCGTTTATGAGTTTATGGATTTTTGGGAGGTTGTAGAATTGTACTTTATAAGTTTATACGTAGTTAGGTGGATATCCGAAACAACTCATCCGATTTCAAAAATTCTTTCATCTGAGTAGGTTGATCTTTTTTTATTATTTTATATTAATATAACATATATTGTTTCTGTTTTTAGAAGCCATGCCACGAGATTACAAAAAAAAAATCGGGTCGCGAGACTACAAAAAATATCAAGAAGAACAACTCGATAATGCACTCTCAGACATAGTGGACGGCAAAAAATCTATTCGTGCCGCATCGGAAGCATACAAAATTTCTTATGGAACATTATACAATAAGTACAAAGGGAAACATATTAAAAAACCAGGTGCACAGACCATCTTTACTGAAACGGAAGAGCTTTCCATTCTTAAATCTGCTGCAAAGTGCGCTGATTGGGGCTACCCCTTGTCGCTCTTAGATCTAAGATATATCGCAAAATCATATTTAGATAAACAAGGACGGGTAGTGGCTAAGTTCCAAAATAATATCCCTGGAGTAGAATGGGCCTATTCTATTTTAAAAAGACACAATAATCAGTTTTCACAACGAGTTTCAACAAACATCAAGAGAGCCCGAGCTAATGTTTCACACGAAACATTAAATGCATATTTTGACAAGCTTAGCAGTGTTGTTACAGATGTTCCTCCCAGCAATATATTTAACTACGACGAGTCGAACATGAGTGACGACCCAGGTAAGAAGTTGGGGATTTACAATAGAGGTGTCAAGTACCCCGAGAAGATTATGAACCATTCGAAAAGTGCTACTACTGTTATGGTATGTGGATCAGCAGACGGGACGCTTTTGCCACCGTATGTAATATATAAAAGCACTCACCTATACAACACGTGGAAAGAAGGAGGGCCGAAAGGAACACCGTGTTGCGACAAAGTATGCTGTTCTGAAGGTACAAGATACAATCGAACTGCCAGTGGATGGATAGATACGGTAACATTTCGAGACTGGTTTCGCACATGCTTCTTGCCACATGCCCAGATGTTGTCCGGACGCAAAGTGATAATAGGTGATAATCTTTCAAGTCACCTCGATGTTGATGTTTTGAATTTATGTGCAGAAAATCAAATTGATTTTGTTTGTCTGGTACCTAATTCCACGCACTTAACTCAACCACTCGACGTAGGTTTTTTCAGACCGTTGAAGAGCGCTTGGCGAACTGTACTCACACACTGGAAGATTCAAAATGCTAGAATAGCGTCAGTACCGAAAGATACTTTCCCACGCCTCTTGAAAAAGGCTTTGCTAAAGATGGACTCTGTAATTCCGAAACCTAATACGGCATTTTATGATGTAGGGTCTTCAATCAAGCGAAACCTCATGAGCAGTTTTAAAGCCACTGGCATACATCCTTTTAATCGTGAAGCAGTTATGAAACGGTTACCTTCACAAAATAATCCGGAATTAGAAGAAACTGTTGAGAATGTTGAAACCGTTTTGACCGAATATTTGCGTAGTCAAAGATTTGATGGTCCCAGTAGAGCTACCAGAAGGAGAACACGTATAAATTTAGCTCCTGGTGAAAGTGCTGCAACAGCAGAATTAACGACACAAGTAGAAAATAGAGATGAAGATATTGAACATCCGCAACCACAGCAAATTGATGATACTCATTTAAATGAGCCCCAGAATACTGCCTCAACGGTGGTACCAATGGATATTGTAGCTGCAGTAGAAGAAGATAGTCTAGATTGTGAGGAACCTGCATCGCAAGAGGATATTGAGTCAGAAATTTCATTAGGGCGATTCATTTTGGCTAAGTTCTATACCTCCCGAAAGAAAAAGATTTATAAGTATGTTTGCCGTATTATAGAAACATCTCCTTTGGTAGTAGAAGGATTTAAGGCTTGGCAAACGAAAAAAAAGTTTAAGAGAGTAATAGGAGACATATCAGAGCTTGATGAGAACGACATAATTGCATTTTTGCCACGACCAAAAATAATTAAGACTGATGAAGATGAAACTGTTGAATTTCATTACGACATCGACATTTTAGAAATGTAGCTTATTAAGAGTTTATTATACCTACTCAGGTGGTCTCAAGTTGTTGATTTTTGTTGTACTTACCTAATCTGTATAAGATATTTAAGATAGACATTAGATTATTCGGATGTGTACGTACCTACACACACTAAAGAAGTACATGTTTTTTGTTTCTTTGTTATAAGTTGATTTTTATAAAAGGCTGATTATGTCTGTGATTAAAAGGTATTACCTTTAGGTAAGAAAGAACCTCTATACCTGTATAAGTAAAGTTCTTACGTTTTTTCTAATAAATAATTTAATAAATCTTTTGAAATTATCAATTTGTCTCATTTGGTAAGTTATCAAAGTCACCCCACACTCTAAAAATATAAATAACGAAAAAAGTACTGGTTCGAATTTTTATATTTTATTTTTTACGAGGTTTTTAGCGGGTTTACTTTACATTGGCAGTGAAAAAAGTAGGGGTTTTAAAGTAACCCCATTCTCAATATAACTTTGATCGCGTTGTTTTTATTTTTTTCTGTGAAAAATATAAGTCCATATTTTTTTTTATTTGGCAGGCCTAAAGAAGAGAAAAAACCGATTATTATATTTTAATTGTATGTTTTTACGTATAATAGGATCGTCAAAGAAGGCTGTCAAAGTCTAAAATTGATCAAAGTAACCCCGGTTTACGGTATTTATTTATTTATTTCTGCAGTCGATGCCTTAGCAAGCGAAAGACTGTCACATAGGAAGTAGCTTCTAGACCTGAGTAGTCACGTATCGTTTTGAACGCGCGTAAAGACAATCCAACTGTAATTTTTCCATATTAAAATTGGATCTACCTAACGTGCGTACAATGCGTTACGTAATCGACCTGCTGGGACCCTACAGGTTTTTCTTGCTTACTCACAAACATCGATATATCTTAAACTTATAAGAAATTAAGGTCCTATTACTGCATTTTTGGTAAAATTAGAACACATTTCTCCCATGCACTATCATCACTTGCTACGAGTACGAAAATCTAACTAAATTTAGGTACTGTAAATTTATTCAAATACCTCACTACTCACTCAGTCACTCACTACACTACTACTACTACACTTTTATAAAATGTCATCAAAAGTTATCTCCAAACCGCTGGTCTGACTTGTCGCATTAGCGCGCATGTTAGGCCGGCCCGCGGTTCACCTCTGCAACTGAAAGTACCCGAATATTTCTTCCGAATTCCTACCAAAGAAAACGAAAATTGCGTTTAGTTGTTTGCTGCTATGTAACTGATTTACTATAAAAGGGAGGTTTTCGATTACTTATTCTGTAATTTGATATAATCCATAAATGAAATATTTATATGTTTAGATACTTTATTTGCAGGTTTTGGATGTCTTTTTTGTCATCATCATCAGTAAAAGAAACTAAATTTATAATTCAAACGGTTTTTTTAAAACCGCTGGTCTGACTTGTCGCATTAGCGCGCATGTAAGGCCGGCTCGCGGTTCACCTCTGCAACTGAAAGTACCCGAATATTTCATCCAAATTCCTGGCCAAGAAAACAAAATTATTTGCTTTTCATTGCGTGCCGAGGCTCACGCGATGGTTATTTTTGGCTTATTGCGTTTAGTTCTTTCCACCTATGTAACCGACTTTATAAAAGGGAAGTTCTCAATTAGAGGGTTTCTGCGTGTTAACTTGATTCCTTGGCCGTTTGTAAGATTAATAAATTAAATTTTAAAATAGTTGATTGGCAAAAAGAACACAATATATAACGGTTAACATAAGTACAATGAAATAACTTAAACAATATCTTAGAATTAAAACTTAAAATATTAAATTGCCTTACAAGATTGGGCAATGGGTGCTCGTCTTATTATATTCAAGGCTTGAAGCCTTGCGCTGATTTTCAGACGAGTCCTTCCACAGGGGTTGGTAGTAACACTACGTCTACGTATACAAAAAAAACTATTTTATTTGCTTTGTCTCAAGACAATTAATAATAGTACAGTCAGCATTAAAAGTAACTGCGCAATTGACGTCTTCAAAAGCTCTTAAATTCTCTTTTAATAAAGACTTTTGACGTCTTCGTTTGCCCAGGTACTTTTGATTCTGACTGTACATACCCAAGGACACCTCCGTTAAATAAGTTTAGTCTTAATTTATTATATTTGCAGGAGAGATATTTCGAATGAGATTTATGATCGGACTAGTGTTTTATGTATTTTCGCTTTATCATTTATTTTATATATATAAATTATGAGTAGGTACTTAAAACAAACGGAACAATACGTATTACACACAAAATTGTTACCTATATTAGGTCATATTGGTTGGCATTGTTCAATTCTCATCACAGCAAACTCCGAAGGTTATGAGCACAGATATAGATATACATAGATCACGCAAATGTATGTACTTCGCGTGTCAGAATTCGCACTCCGAGTAGGCACTCCGACTTACATTCCGCGCGTGTCTGTTGTGTTAGCGGGTTGTCCGTGAATATACCTACAGAAAATACCTATACAATCGATTTTGCGCGGACAACGGGGAATTCAGATCACTAATTCGCCCGTGTGACATCAAAGCAGGAAGAAAAAAGTGACACGGTCGGTTTTAAATACAGATTGAGGTGTTTAAGTTATCTAGTGTATATGGTTATGAGGGTTAAATGTGAAGATAAGTATTTAAATTGGTTAGTGCGAAAGAATTCATGATATTAAATTTTAATTCATTGCATTCAATCTGAAAAATTCTGCGAGTACTTAATTCTTGAACGAGTATTAGACGATTAGGTATGAGCCCATTGTCATGTGGCATGGCAAATTCTGTATAACATTCGATTTAATTTTTATAAACAAAATATTTTTTTTAAATTATAGACCCCTTTCATTAAGCATTATTCCATTCAACGTCTATGAAAATTGTTCAGGCTTGGCAACCGATATAATCGAATATGATCGAACTAGGAATTTCTCATTTAACTTTCCCTCCAACGTATCTAATTCCCAGCTAAATGCATATTTTAATATTGATAATCCATTACTGTTAAGCTCCTTCGCGTTATCGGTCTCTTTGTAACGTTACACCGCCGCGTCAAATACTAATTGATGCTGTCACTCAAAATAAAATGGGTACAGCACTAGCACCTCATAAAAAGAAAGACGTAAATACCCTTGGAGGTGCTGCAGTTGAGACCTTTTGGAATTGGCAAGATGGTATCCGTTTAATAGTCCCTTGGGAGAGATCCCGCTTATTCGATTAAAACGTTTTTATTTTGTTATATGCCCCTCTGCGAAGACGGAATGTTGGACTTTTCTTTGGGAAACGTATCTATAGCATTGTATTTTTTATGGTGTGGACTACGAACCGTACGACCATACACCAAATTAGAATTGTATAATTGAAAGAAAATAAATGTGATGAGAGCTTAAAGTACATTTCTCACCTTGGGCCCACCGCCTATGTACCTAGGACCTATGTCTCATCCTACGAAAAATGTCTCTGAGCATTCTTCTATTACCACCTGCGTTGAGTATAACATTTTTTCACACCTGATTCAGAACATTCTCGTTGTTACCTTTGCATGAAAGAAAAAAAAAGAAAGAAAATAAGTTTATTTCGCAAATACAGAAATGCACAATAACATATATTTTGACACTTTTTTTTTACATACATTTTTTCCTTCCCTGATCCTGCTCTTCAGAAAAGAATCAATGTAGCCATCAAATTACGGATTTCTATTTTCCTAAGTGGAGGTGTGAAAAGCAGTAGGATTAGTCACTCTGTAGTAAAAATATTTCCGTCTTGGGATGACACTTGAATCCCTCGTTATGCTCAAGATTATACTTTAAATCTTTATCTACGCTCAGGATTCTATTTTAGAATGTTTCGCTTCACTCTGGATTCAATATACCGCCTTCGCCGTAAATATAATATCATTTTGCTCCCTCGAGACACAATCTACTATTTTCTCCCCCTGGCCAGGTAGGGATTATTAGCAAGCGTAGCGGGCGGTAAATGTGAATTTTAATTTTGCCCCCCACAACCCCCTCTCTCCCCCCCCCCCCACCATTCAACACACCACACCCCTCCATCCCTCCCCCCCGGCCCGCCCCCGCCCCCCAACCCCGTACATCTTACATCAAACAATTTTCCCCCCCGCCCCCAAGCCTCGTCCCGAATCTCTCACCATCCTACGGTCACGTGACCTTCTACGCATCTCACCTCACAAAAATCTGTCGCGAGTTTAACAATTTTTTCCAAAAGTGCTCAGCGCCGCTAAAGAAGTTTTCACTTCAAAATCTACGTTCGGCATTGTTTAATACAGTAAAAAATACCCTCCTCATTGCATAAAACTATCCCAAAAAAAGGTTCTTTCATCGGCAACTACGCTCTAGCTTCGATTTGCAATAAATCCCAAGTTTAATTACCCGAGAAATAAAGGGATTAAGGCAGTTCCTTTTTAATAGTGCCTTCAGTTTTCATGACTCCAGCACAGTAAAAATATTATTTAAGTACATACATAGATGAAGAAGAAGAAGATTAGTCAAAATATTGCACAAACGTTTTATTTAACAAACCAGGCTATATTGAAGCAGTAGTGACTTTATGCAAAAACAGCGTTATCAAATCAAATACTTTATTTCGACCAACAAGGATCATATACAATACAATACAATCCATGCAATCCATGGTTATGCCATCTGTGTGATGCTATATAAAATATGACAATAATCTTTATACGATAAAGAGGGTACTTAGGCAAAACAGCACATGGCCCGATACTAATAGTATCAGTTAATGGGTTACCATCACGACCAACGACCAATGGACGACCAACTGGTCAAAGACCTGTTGGGCGTCCTAGGTACCGGTGAAGTAACGAAGGCCAAAAAGACCTGAACGAACTCCAGGCCGTCAATTGGACAGAAACGCCATGGAGAGGGAAGCCTGGGGGTCTTTAGCGTCGGAGCCCAAGATCCACTTTGGGTCGTTGCGCCACAGCAGTAAGTGAGTAAGTGCAGATGGTGGCTTACGAGGAGTTTTAAGTGGGCAGAAACACCACATAACTGAGACTTCCCCCGAGAGCCGGGTACCTTGTTCGCAGGTTTTCTCCCAAAAAAATAAAGGACCAGTTTTAAGCGGTTGAGCCGAAGAACAAAAAACAGTACTGCTAACGTTTTTTCACTGTCTCCAGCCTGCTTAGCTATCGGATTCCCAGCTTATTGATACAGATCTTGCAATTTCATTTTATTACCTCACTAAGACGATTAAAGCAAGCTTTGCTGATAACTTTTTTCATTGTAAGTCAAAAGTATTTGAGTTCGCAAGAAGTTTTTGCTGTGGCAATTGATTCGAGAAAGTATTTTTATTGGGATAGTTGGACTATGAAGGAACGAGAACGTAGTACCTTTGTAAAGAAGAAGTTTTTAACAAATTCTTGCGTATAAAGTCTGCAGTGTTTCAAAGTCAAACTAGTAACCGTCAAATCAGTTTTCAATCTGTTTTGTGTCTTTGCGGGAAACCAAATTATGGTAAGAAATGTTCCATTATCCAGAGATCTACCTAATAAATAAAAAATAAAAGTTACCTATTGTGTGGTGGTTGGTAAGTAGGTAAGTGTTAAAAATACCGGCAATACAGATAGTATATTTATTCCCTGTATCATATTGATATTTTAATTTCTTTAAGTGTATCACGAGCGCGCATAATCATCTAAGTAAGTGTACAATATAAAACACGGAACCCTAGAAAGGATAGCATAAACTAGCATTTTTTGCAACATAGCTTGTTAAAATAATAAACATGCCTACAAAACTAGTATGATGCATATAATAAACACTTTAATAAAACCAAGCAGTCTAAGAAAACAAAAACCTTAAATTAACACGTTAAATTCCAAGCTATTCACGTTACAAAAGAGCTTTAGCGCCCGAGTGCAAAAAAATAATAATTTTATGCGCACAATAAACCATTTGACCCCCGTTTACGTGTTGTGAAACCTAAACTAATAAGGGTATTAAAATTATACGAGAGAGAATAAGCCCAACAGGACGTCCACACAAAGGCCTAACGATTTTATGTTTACAAATATACTGGGATATATAATTTTATAGCCGCCGATGCCGAACATTGTTACCAGCGGGCTGAAAGGCATGCATTGCTAAACGACTTTAAGCCTTACGCACGGTGTCATAGAGGTAGGTATAATATATATTTGATGAGATTACGTGTAACTTTTCGTCTAAAACCCTCTTAATCCTCACAAAACTAGCCAAACACGTAAAACGGTATTTTTGTTTACACTCGTCAAATTGGTCGTGTAATAAAGTTTTACGATACATTTCTTTTAATATTGGTATCGATAAAATCAAAGAAAGGAATGACCATAGCCGTATGAATAGATGTGATTAAATTTAATCATCCATAAAAACATGGCTGTTTGATATTACACCTGAGGATTTGAGAATGAATTATTACCTGATTTACGACTGTAACTGAAGGTTACGGCTTCCAATGGCCTAACTACCATAAAGTATAAGTCAGTAAATTGCATCCTGTGAACGTATAAGTTATAAAATTAGGAATAATGAGCGGATTATGAGGCGTAAATAAATTAGCGTGTTAAAGTCAACGCTAAATCATATTATATTTATAGTTAATAGATGCGCACAGTAATACTTTATATTGCGCTATTGACCAAACTATTAGCGTTACGTTTCGTGCATACTCGTACATTTCGTATTAGTATAAATATTCGGAAATATCAAATAAAACGTCTAGTTTCTAATTATTTATGTACATGGCCATGTACGCGGGTCAGCATTGATATAGTGAAACTTTTAAGATACAGGTACAATCTAGTTTTCACCGACAGTACTTTTATTATACAGCATCATCAATTTATGTATTTATGAAGATAATTCTAACGAGCACTACGCGACGAGTTTATAATGCTACAACTTACTTGTAGCATTAAATAAAAAAATCAACCACTCAAAAGGTTTCAATCTATGAGAGACTTGGCTCACCCATGACTCTAAACTTTTATTTGACACACATATTGAAAGTATTATATCTAACGCTTCAAAAACATTAGGATTTATTATACGGAGTTCTGCACACTTCACCCAAAGTAAAACAATTAAAATTCTTTACTGTACGTATGTAAGAAGCAAACTCGAATACGCATCACAAATTTGGAACCCTCGTTATCTTACGTATATCGACAGGATAGAACGCGTTCAGAGAAAATTTATTAAGTTCCTTTCTTTTAAATTGAATACTTCATATAGTACCTACAACCTACAACTATATTAACAAATGTAAAAACACTATCTCATTCCTCTGGGTAAGCGTCGTGAAATCGCGGATATAATTTATATTTTAAACATAACCAATGGCAATGTGGACTGTCCTGATTTGCTAGCCGAACTTTCATTCAATACTCCATCCAGATCCAAGAGACACTTTCCTCCCCTTTCTATTCCCCACTCTTCGAGTAACTACCGGCAGAACAGTTTTCTAATACATGCGAGTAAAAGTCTGAATAATTTAACGAAAGACTTAGACAGTTTTAACAGTAATATCCAATCTGTGAGGCGTAATCTGGTGAACAGCAGCTTTGAGTAAGCTTGTCCTAGTCGATGACTGTAGATTAGTAATGTGTGTGTGTGATTTAAGTATGTTGTTACTTTTGTTACTGTTTTAAGTTCAAATAAGATGAAGTAGTTAGTGTTACAGTGTGGTAGTGTGAACCACCTCTAATAATTCCTAGTATGTTACTATTGGTGTGAACCTGTAATTGGCTTTTTGTAACCTAATTAAGTTAACCTTGTCGTACTAATAGCTGTTGGTTCTCCGAATAATAATAAATAAAATAAATAAATAAGTCTCCACTAAATGTATGACCGACGATGTGTGCCGTAGAACCGACGGCCGTTGGGGCGGGAAGGTCGAGTGGCGACTACGTACCGGTGGCGCAGCGTGAGTAGACCCCCCCACAAGGTGGACTGATGACCTGGTAAAAATCGCGGGAGTCTGCTGGTGCAGGAGCGGTCATTGCGGCACTCCTTGACGGAGGCTTATGTCCACGTCTTTCGACTGATATAAATGTATTTTAAACGTATACACCGTTTTACACAGCATCTTGCAACCACCATTATTCCTACCTATATACTTTAACCCTTTTGCTTCCACCAATAAGATCAATTGTGTGTTTATTTATACATCCATATTACCGCAGATTGAGATGCAACGCAACGTACGCATCACAGCGTGTCGTCCGCACGGTAATGTCCATAAAATCCGCAACTCGACGGGCGATCGTAAACACCTCCGCGTTCATGTTTTCTGCATGGTAATTGCTCCTTTTGAGTGCACCCAATTGGTGTGTTAACTGTAATTCGGAAGGTCTTTATTATTTTATTTTTATACGTATTTTGAAACTAATGTAAGATCCACTGAACCCGAGCGGTAAGACACGCGACTTTGAATCGGGAGGCCATGGTTTCGAAAAAACTTATGTAAGTTTTTTATGTAGGTACATTTGATATTTAACTGTGGCTTTTCGGTAAAGGAAGACATCGTGAAGAAACTGGTGTAATACCAATAAAGAAGTAAGTACTAGATTTCCCTCTGGATTGCAATGGAAGGTCTGATGAAAGTCGCCTTCGTAAAACTAGTGCTTATGCCAAATCTTGGAACTGAAATTTATTCGCTTATCATAAGTTTTTATTTCGGAATAAGATTCGCTTCATGACTTTCAAATCTTTCTTAAATTAAATTAAATCATAACAACAAAACTATTAGAAAAAAAAACACGACATAGGTACTAGACGTAATTTCTTTTTGTTCCTGTCCCATAGAAACTTGATCAGATATTTTTTTTAAATTACGATCATTTATTTACTGGAAATAAATGAAATATCTTTATTTAAGGTCTGTGCCCACTAGACCGTATCATACCATGACCGTAACCGTACCGTCACATGCAGGAAAATATTCTTTGTATGAGGCATTATGAGATGACGCCCACTAGACCGTTCCGGCACCGGCACTTTTTAATATGAAGAATATTTTTTTGCCTGACACGTTCATAGTACGGTCATGGTCTGATACGATGTAATGGGTACAGACCTTTATAGTAAAGTACCGACTGTAGTATACTCAGACAGCAGCATCTTAATTCATATTAGAAGAAAGTATTGACCCCTATGAAACACCTTTGTATAAGTACTAAAATTAAATAAAAATAAACGTAAGTTCGTGTGAACATTAATTTTAGTCGAACACTGTAATGGCATTTTAACTTTTTTTATAGATAATGTAATGAAACAGGTGGATTTTAATAGTCTTTATAACATCCTCGAACATACTTTGAGAAACCAGTCAAAACACTTGACATTTTATGGTGTCTTAATTCGATCAGTTATGTAAATAACTTTAATTAAAAAATAACTGACTTTGAAGGTTGCGTGAGTGGGTCAATATATATTTAGCACCACTGATGGTGCTATTATATTATGTATGTTTTATATACAAATGAGAAGACTGTAGGATGAATATTTATAATGAGGTATTTATATTATGTACAATGACTTAGATCATTTACAATTAGTATTGAGCAAGCTTGCGATCGCGATGGGAAAATAAAAGCAACAGATTGAAACTGACGCGCCGATCATAGGGATGTGGGCAGCTCGTAGTGATGCGTCACATATACTATACTTTATTGCGGTTGCGAGGGGTTCAATTCAAATCTTTTTTTTACATCCCAATTGTATTTCTGTACGACTCTCGTGGTCATTCTGACACGTCTGCACAGGGTGCGTAACGATTTGTTATAATTATAGTCGCAATAACGCTCATTTGATATAATTATTGAGTCGTATAACAACACTTAATATATTTACAAATGATATAATTATCACTTTATTATAATGCTCATTTGATGTAATAACATTTAATATACCATACTTTAAGTCGAATGCATATTTCCTATTAATGAACATATGATATCATATTAATTTCATCTAATGTACAGGTAGCATAAAAGTTTTTGGTAGACTCCAAGTCAGGTCGGTGTAGGTACGACGACGAGCGAAGCGAGGAGGAGTGTTAGACAGAACCGCGACCCTAACAGCGCGCGAGCCGAGCGTGCCACGGTAGCGTCCGGCGAAGCGCCAGAACCGAACACTTTTTTACTGCATAAGTATAATTTAACAAGCGATTTTTTTTAACTTTTGTATCGAGCGTTGGCCATTGCTCCATACAAATGTAAAAAAAAATCGCGTCAAAAAAAATCTTTTAGTTTTTTCTTATCAAAACACGATACCTGTTATGCCCTTGATCGGTTCACATCCTATTTTTGCTACACTCTGTATATTATACGAGGTACTTGACAGTTACGTAACTTAATTTTTATGCCATATTATAGTTATAACAAAAAAGTGTTATTCCAGACGATAATAATACAAATTTAACATAATTATACATAATATATATTTTGAAAATATACCAAACGTTTATTATATTAAATGAGCTATTATACAGGTTGTTAACGGGGTTATGATCCGGAATGACAAAAAGCGAATAAGATGATCATACTGAACAACCTTTCCCATGGGACCAACCACGAAATCGCAAAAAAAAGAGCCAATTAAGAGTTAACTGTGAGTTAACTGCGATTTAATTGAGAGTTAATGTATGGAATACCTGGTTTTTTTTTGCGATTTCGTGGTTGGTCCCATGGGAAAGGTTGTTCAGTATGATCATCTTATTCGCTTTTTGTCATTCCGGATCATGACCCCGTTAACATCCTGTATACTTTGCATACCCGTCTGCACACGATTTACTTCGCTTGTCCTCCTTACTTCTCTTCTCTATTATTCAGAGCAATGATGCGTAGTTGCAGTATCCAAGAGGCAACCGGTATTTGAGCTCCCGAAGTGTTGTGGAACCGCCCCGTGCAACCCGAACTGAGCCACCTTGGCCTAAGACAAATATAGGAAAATAATGAAACAAAAAATTGTCGTGAGATAGCCGATTATCTCGACAGTGTTTTTAGGGTTCCGTAGTCAACAAGGAACCCTTATACTCGTAGTTTCGCCATGTCCGTTTGTGCATCCGTCCGTCTTCGTCTTAGCTCAGTAACCATTACTACTACAAAACTATAATTCGGCATGGGTATATAAATCAATCACGCCGACAAAATAGAAGAATAAAATCATGAAGAAAAAAAATTTTTGGGGTACCTTCTCTACACCTAAAGTGGGGATGTATTTTTTTCTCGTTAAACCTATCCCCTATAGGTTGGATAGCAAGTTCAAAAACATTATGGGTTTTTTAAAAAGATTATTCAAATTAGTGATTAGTTTGCGAGACATTGGGCTTTAAAGCGATTCGTACAAATTCGGTCGACGCAGCCATTTAGTTGGCGCGCGCGTTTCGATGTAACTAAGAAAGACAGGCAACTACGGAACCCTACACTGCGCGTGGCCCGACACGCACTTGACCGTTTTTTTATGTATACAATTTCTACACGTTTTCCATACAGCCATATCCCACATTCTAAACAAAACCTCGAACACACGTGTAAAATAAAAAGCATAACGTTGTTCACACTAAGCGTATTTGATGTTTCAATTTATACGCACCAAGCAACTTTAATGGATTTATCTGATACTCGGCTGGCGCTAACAAAAGTTATGATAAGGACTTAGCTACATTAGAAAGGTCTTGTGGCAATGCCATATTTCGTCGATTAATCATCGTTAATCTTTCCTTTAAGATTTGAAGTTTTGGGTGAGTTTCTGAAATAAGTTCCGTTGTGAGAATATAGAATTTCTGTATAACATGTAAGCTTAAGCCCTACTTGTATTGGTTGAAACGGATCCTGCATATTTTTGCCTTACTTACTTATGAAGCTATATAAACCTAGTTGCTAAGCCGACAAAATGTTGTCATATGGTATTGATATTGTTATTATAACAATTATATTTATTTTCTAAATTATATTCCAGATGATAGTTAACATTAACTAAATTAAATAAATAAATAAATATTAGGGGACAATCTTACACAAATCGGCCTAGTCCCATAGTAAGCTCATTAAAACTTGTGTTATGGGTACTAGACGACGATATAAATATATAATAGATATAAATACTTAAAAACATAGAAAACTTCCAAGACTCAGAAACAAATATTCATGCTCATCACACAAATATTTGCCCTTACCGGGATTCGAACCCAGTTGTGCGTTGCGCGAGAAAGTTTCCAGCTCTTCGATCACTATTATAGTTACATCAACCAACGCCAAGCACGAAAAGAGAGGCATAAGCCCTCCTACGTGTATACGTTGTATAACCGCGACTGGCCAACTGTATTGTCACCCTTGAAATAGAGTATTTAAGAGTAAGTTTGGCCTAGCCAGACAATAAATCAATCATAGCAATATTCGAAAGGTTCCCGAGTGGCGACCAGGTGCCGGAAGGCGCGGCATACCCCTATGTCCAGCAGTGGACGTCCTTCGGCTGATATGATGAGGTCGTTTTTATAATGTTAGTACCCACTAGGAAGGGATTTTATAAAATTCTACCCTTAAGGGGGTGAAAAGGGGGTTGAAGTTTGTATGGGGATGGGGTAAATTTTTAATTGAGAGACTTGGAACTTTGTGTATGGACTCCTTAATACAATACAAGAAAAGCAGCTTTGGGGTTTTGGAAAAGCCCAACCGTAAGCAGGTTAAATAGGGGTGCAAAGTTTGTATGGGGGAAACTCTTTTTTTGAGCTGCTTAGCTTAGCAGAATACAAAAAAAATGTCTTTTTGCGTTTTGGAAAAATACACCCAGATAGTTTGCGTGCCGGGGAAGGATATAGGATCGTTTATTCTTCCAGAAATCATACTCTGAGGGGGTGTAATGGGGGATGTAATTTATATGGAGCTAAGATTTAAACGAGTTCCACGTGAACGGAGTCGCGGACAGAAGCTAGTTTTGCACGAAGATAGTTTTTAGCCGGGTTAAAATATAGGATAGTTTTTATCCCAGATCCACGCAGACGAAGTCGCGGGTGGTAGGCGGAACCTAGTATATGTGGTGGGCGGAAGCTAGTATATTTATATGTGTTATATTGGCTGCTAGGTCAATTTTCTTTCATACTGTTTGTTGTATGTTTCAATAATTTCGTAAACTAAGCTACAGTTTAGCCACCACATTAAAGGAATACATAAATTTACATCATTTGCATATGAATAAAGGTGCATTATTTATTTCTAAGTTACGTTTCGATACACGAATGGTTGGCTTTTTACTATAATAAGCAAACATAATTTTCGTATAAAAAGTGATACAAACATATTAATCGACACGACGCAAATATGTTATTCGACACCAACAACTATCCTAATTAGGTACCTTTTATAACATGTGTAAAAGTTTTTGTCGCTTTAGTATTATAAACACATTCTCCGTGTGAGAACCGGCTTGAACAAACGCGCGTTTTTGCTATTTCTATCACATGTTTCGTGCAAGTGTGGCCAGTTACGGTCAACGAACGATGTGATACTTGTGTGGTTCAAGTCATAAAAGAAAAGCACTTGCACAGTAGGAACACAACTGTAAGACTACATTTTCTCGAAATAACATACTACATACTCCTATGTCGCAACGGCCCGAAGTGTGTCGTGGCATCCATTAGGAGTGCACGCCACTGAATTATCATTTCTCGGCAATCGCCATCTTGGAGCGAAGATCTCCATCCACGACATCAACCCAATATAACTGGGGCGACAAACCGGACGTCTTCCTATAGGCCTACCTCGAAGGCTCTTTTAGCCGCCCAATGGTCTCCCATTTGCTCTAGGTAACTGAGCCACCGACGTCTAAGCGATTAACGCAATCAAAAATTACCTTATAAGTACTTAGAGCGTAAGGGTGAGTACCTGTACCTACCAGAGCAGTGCCAAGGAGCGGAGCAGTGTGCGACAAAATCCTTCAATAGGAAGAGATGCGTGAGCGAAACTAACAATATTGTTAGTGGTTTTTTTCCTCGCACACCGGTCTACTACCTTGCGCAACCCTGTTGGATACCCATCCATCTAGTTTTTTAGCAGTGTTGCGGTTTTAGACGTCTTAGTACGCAAAACTAGGACATTTAAGGACATCGCTCCCGCTACCGCTGCCTCCCATGACACACGCCGTCGTATAAAAGAGAAGCAGTGATACGGCATCGCATCATCGGTCAATTACAAAAAGGTAATCCCGGGGAGCGCTTAATGAATCATTATGCCGCGCGGCGGGCTCGACGGGTGACGCCGGTATTCATAGTCAATCCATACTAATCCATACTTATATTATAAATGCAAAAGTGTGTCGGTCGGTCTGTCTGTTAGCTCTTTACGCTTAAACCGCTGATCCGATTTAGCTGAAATTTGAAATAGAGATAGTTTGAGTCCTGAGGAAGGACATGGGATAGTTTTTATCCCAAGGGGGTGCAATGGGGGCTGAAAATTTGTACGTAGCCAAGATATAAACGAGTTTCACGTGGAAGGAGTCGCGGGCAGAAGTACTAGTAGTACTGTTATATAGCTGGTTTAATTAATAAAGAAACGTTCTTGGCTTAGAGGTACCTAGTTATGATTTGAAAAAGTTTGACAGATCCAATTTGAGAGGCTTCCTCAAAATCTAATCATCATCAGCATCCCATCAGCCGAAAGACGGTCACTGCTGGACATAGGCCTCCCCCAAAGAGTGCCACAGTTACAGGTCTTGAGCCACCCGCATCCCGCGAACTCCCGCGACCTTTACCAGGTCATCAGTCTACCCACGTTGCACCTGCCGGTACGTGGTCGTCAGAATATCTACAGCCACCGCCAATTTTTGGAATAAGGAAGCTAGCGGGATGGAAGCTTGTTCGGGATGTAAACACTGTGGTATTCTTAGGATAAGGAAGATGAAAAAGGTGAAAAATGAAAAGAAATACTCCTATTTAGAACAGTCATTCATTATTATAATTTTTAGACTGCAATGGCTGAGAATCGACTCTTCATTTAAATATGTATGCACATCAATCTTGCAGGATGATGTTTTAGTACTTTTTATGTTGACTATCACCAAATGATTAAATAACAATTTGGCTCGGAAAATAATTATATAATTTATTAAAAAATGCTCGGCATCAATAAAAAAAAAAATCTTTGAAAGTAAACTGAAAACCATAATATTCTGGCGTGTTTTTACACCGATGCTTTTTTAAATATATTTTTCGCTCAAAATACAACCAATAGAACCGTTATTAAAAAGGGAACAAATATAATGACCACCAGAAAATACTTTGATACCCTCAAGCTTTCTTACCAAAAAAATGTACTGAACACCAAAAAAAGAATTCTACCATTACAATGGTACTACCTGTTTTAGTAACGACTGCACAATTAAATTGTATTCAAAGATCAAATTTAGTAAATGATTACCAAATTTAGTAACTAAGCACCTAATCTTAGCGAACAAAATAATACAATATTTCTACCTAAATAAGTCACTATGATTGCCATAAAATGTATGCATATTACGAAATAAAGCGATCGAAAGGTAAAAATAGCTACCAAAACCCGAATCAGCGTACCCCTCTTCCACGTGGTCTTGTCTGTCTTACCCCTAGAGTGTATATAAAAGCCCGCGGAGACAGAAGCTTGCGAAGGAGGTCCTGAGCTGAGCGGGTGCACGAGGCCGAAGCGAAGCGAGTGGGGGGAGGTGGCGAGCGAAGCGAGCCGGCGACCTCTCGAGCGGAGCGTAGGTCGAGTGCGCACGTGAAACGAAGGGCCGACGAAGCAAGTTTCTGGCGGGAGCCCGGGCGGAGGGCGGGAGACTGAGTTAGTTTTGGGTTAGCAATGATTAGTTGGGAGACATTTTCTTTAATAGGATAGTAAGATGTTATAATTTGGTTATCAATTAACATAAAAATGGTGATTAAATCTTGGCCCTCATTAACTATTTTTGGGTTAGCAATGATTAGTTGGGACACATTTTATTTAATAGGATAGTAAGATGTTATAATTTGGTTTTCATTTAACATAAAAATGGTGGTAACATTTTGGTGATCATTTACTATTTATGTGTTAGCAATGATTAATTAGGAGACATTTTCTTTAAATAGGATAGTAAGATGTTATTATTTAGGTTATCATTTCACATTAAAATGTTGAAAAAAATTAGGTGCTCAGTTACTATTTTTGGTCGTCAAAAGTATTTTTTTTGTGTTCATATTTTACTATATCTGGTGGTCCGTTAAACATATGCCTATTAAAAATGCCAATCTACAAGCTAGTCTGCACTATACACGGCGCACAGCTCGCGGCAGACGGACGTTTGAGCGACGCGGAGTCAAAGGCGACGCCGTGGCATCACTCACGTGTGACCTTGCCTTTATGCGTGAGCCTCGCTTTATAAACTAGTGTTCGTACCGTTAGGCACTGTTAGCGGTCATGTGTTCTAAGACTTCTGAGCATTACTGCTGTAGTCCTTCAAAAACGTGTACCAGTAAGAGCAGGTCTTTGGGAGGGGTTTTTCCATAAAACGCTGCGATAACCGGTGACGCTTATGTGACATAGCGAGTAATTGCCCCCGTTAGACAAGGAAACCTCTAGGGTCATGCAGCAATGGAGCTAGTAGGTACTGACAAGAGAACAAGGATATAAATCGGGTTGGGCTCTAGTTCAGATATGAAGAGAGCCAGTAACTTTAACTCTCCGAAAATAATTCCAAGACTAAAATGTAAAAAACAGCTGTAAACGGCTAAAACGAACTTCAGCAAATTGAAGACTTTTTGTGATAGAAAACAAACCCCTTTTATTCCATAACCGTAGTGAAAAGAACAGTATACTTAAATAAAAAAGTTAAAACTAGTGTTTTTAGGGTTCCGTAGTCAACAAAGAACCCTTTTCGCCATGTCCGTCTGTCCGTCCGTCCGTCTTCGGCTTAGCTCAGTAACCATAACTACTAGAAAACTGTAATTCGACATGGGTATATAAATCAATGACGCCGGCAAAACAGAATAATTAAATCTTCTTAAAAAATTTGGGCAGCCTCCCCTACACCTAAAGTGGGGATGTATTTTTTTTTTCTCATTAAACCTTTAGTGTAGGGTAGTATTATTGGATAGCTTGTTCAAAAATTTGAAATCGTATGTTCTGAAGAATACATTTTATTTTAGGATTATCTACTGAACTTGGCACTTATTTAGATCTGAATTATTTTGTCACAATAATACTTTAAGAATGGCTTATATTATAGCAAAGACCAAAGCAAGTGATACTTTGGGATCAATTTATGAAAGTGTGTTACATAAGTTTCTTAAAATATCACGCCGTTAGCCTGCAAATGTCAAAAAACGTTTTGCATGGTCGTCGAACCACCTTAATAAATTATATGTATATAATAATTTATTGTATCAGGCGTTACTTTGCGGAAGTCCATGATATATTACGAGAACAATATTTCTTTGCTATTCCGCTAAAAAAACGTGCTGGTCTATCAGTGAAGATAAGATGCAACTATTTGCGTATAAACATGCAAAAAATTACAGCAAACCACCACCAATATTGACAAAAAACCTCGACACGTGTTTCGCCTCTCTACGAGGCATCATCAGGAGATGCTGGCAGGAGATGTTGCTTGCGCCACGTCCACTGAGCAAATTTTGTGGATTTTTGCTCAGTGGACGTGGCGCAAGCAACATATTGGTGGTGGTTTGCTGTAATTTTTTGCATGTTTATACGAAAATAGTTGCATCTTATCTTCACTGATAGACCAGCACGTTTTTTTTAGCGGAATAGCAAAGAAATATTGTTCTCGTAATATATATGTATATAATATATACTTAATACTTATATACCTACATTCCATTCCACCCTTAAATTGCAAATCAAAGGAAGCATCTAAAAAAACTGAAATTCACAAATTAATTGGCCCGAGCTATTCAAGCGTTCGTTTAGCGAAAGTACTACATAATTTTCCTTTCATTCGGCAGCATTCAGAATTACGTTCGTTTTGAATATTTATTTGTGAACTTGCTCAAATGACATTAATTCCGCGCCTTAGTTACCTACTGGTCAATCAAATGTCACACTGAGGAATGCACAAAAACAGAAACAAAACCTTATTATGAACATCACAACCGAGGCTCCGAATTCCGCTCAGCCGAGTACTTCTACTGATTCTACAGATTTTTCTGAAAACTCCTCAAGTACACCAAAAACACAGAAAGAGTATCTTGTAAACTTTCCACTGCAAACCTCACCCACCTCATCAGTTTCGCCATCTTCGTCACGGGACGATACGCTCATCGAATCGAAATCCTCTTCTGTTTCGATGAGTCCTACTGGCCTCCCATGCAATGACCACCGCCGCAGAAGTTGTCCGGATTTGAGCACAAGTATACACGTATGTGACGAGCTTGAAAGAGCGAGAGTACATAATTCAATGCTTCAAGAAAAATTGGAAGTCGCGGAAAATGAGATATCAATACTAGTATCTAAAAACTGCGAGTTGACACATACAATAAACAAGCATGAACGTAAAATAAGCACTCTCTTAAATTTATGCGCTTCGGTACCTAAAGAGTGTAGTAATAACGTGACAAATGACAGTCACAATACATCAAAGATAAAAACTATCAACAAAACCAACACTAACGCAAAGAATAGTAGTTTCCAAGACCAAAACTGCTCGTCGAATAGCTCAGAACGTGAATATGCAGATTTGTGTTCATATGAGGAAAAGATAAAAGAGCTACAAGCAAAAATTAACATGCTTCAGTTGAATCTAACAGAAGCAAATAAAAAAATTGATACTTTGAAAATTGAACTTAGTGCGTGGGAATCTTCGGCAGTTCAGAACAGCGATAGTGGTAGTAGATTGCGACTGTCTTTGAGGGAAGCTGGTTGGGATTCCAGCAAACGACCGGTTGACCAACACTCTAAAATTTGTTTTATTAGCAGTTCCACTAAAGACACTAAGTTAATGGCAGAACGCTATTTTGACTCGAGTTTTTGTCATTACAAAATTACTAATGGCGGGATTATCCAGCTGATGGAAAATATTGAACAAAAATTGTTGAACTATACTATGTTCGACTATTGTATAGTATTTATAGGTTCACTAGACTTTGAATCTGCATCCGACTACGGTAAATTGGTGGACTATATTAGAATGGCTCTGGCTAAAGTTCAACACACAAATGTAATACTTTGCTTACCTACTTTCATGTATAGCGACCGAGCTTCTTTATTCAATAAACGCATAGAAGCCTTTAATGGTAAATTGTATAGAGATAATCTGGAATATGAATATGCGTTTATAATGGATACGAACAAGTGTTTGGAGTACTCTTATGCTATGTTTTCCAGAGCTAACTTTCACGTCAATAGAAGAGGTATTATTTCAATATTTCTTTACTTAAGAGAGCTGGTTGTAAATATTGGTGAGAATTTAAATCCAAATATGAAACCTGAAAATCAGTTTTTTCGTGAACCCCAACAAGAGCCAATTGCAAAATGATATTCAAACTTATAGTAATTCACTTTGCGACAACGATTTGGGTAAAGACTCCAAAAAAGAACAAAAAAACATGACACATCAATCTGTAGTAACTTCCAGTCCCATAAAAAAAAGTAAAATTGCACATATTAATATTCAAAGTCTTAATACCCATAAGATATCCCAAATAGAAATATGGCTATCTTCTATTGATGGTAAAGATGTAGATGTGCTCCTGATTACTGAACATCACAGGAAAAATTCTGAGCTGAAAATAATTAAAATCTCAGGATTTGTTCTAGCTAGCTGTTATTGTAGGCCCAGTAAAAAAAGTAGTGGTGGTTCCTGCATCTTTGTAAAGCAAAACCTGTTTTTCCAAGAGTTACCACATGTAAAAAATGCCTCTATTCAAAATATATTTGAGATTTGTGGAATAAAGTTAAATGATATGCATATAGTGTGCGTTTATCGACCGAACACGATAAAAGATGACAAATTTCTGGATCATTTGGAAACTCTTCTAGAAGCATTTAGAAACTCTCAAAAATTTATAGTTTGTGGGGACTTTAATATAAATATATTGAACAATAGCAATGGCACTAAAGATTTCATATATTTGTTAAATTCTTTTAATCTTAAGACCCATGTCAGTGAACCAACACGAATTACGAGTCATTGCAGTACTTGTATCGATAACATTATAAGTAATATGGAACTAAAAGATGTCACTGTTATTGATCTTGCTATTTCCGATCACACTATGCAATTTGCTAGCCTACCTGTACCATTGCGAAGGCGCAACAAACATATTTATAAATGGGTTAGAATTTTGAGTGACCATAATCTTGATAAACTTAGAACATGCTTGGAACAGTTATCATGGCAATCTGTGTATAAAGCAAATGATGCCGATGTTGGATTTAATTTATTCCATGATATTGTTATATTTCATTTTAACAAATGTATGCCTATGATTAAAATTAAAATAAAAAATTGTACAATGCAAAATAGAAAATGGCTGACAAAAGGTATTAGAAAATCAAGCGTAGTTAAACGTAATCTATTTATCCAAACAAAATTTTGCAAAGATGATAAACTGTTAACATACTATAAATCATACAATGCCTTACTTAAAAGAGTTATAGCAGTCTCTAAGAGAAAAGTTAATGAGAGTAGGATAAATATGTCTAAAAATAAGGTTCAAGCCACTTGGCTACTCATTAATGAAAACATGAAGATGTCTAAGCATGCATCTAACTGTGACTCAGATTACATAGGACTCTCAGATGGAGGGAAAACGGCAAACTCAAATTGTGAAGCTCCAGATATCTTCAATAACTACTTCAGTTCCGTGGTGAAGAACTGTAGAAATAATCCTTCTACGAGACCAAAACCGGCTCTGCCACCCTATGAATCTAGCACGATGTTTGTTACGCCAGTAAGTAAGAATGAACTGCTTCATGTTATATCGAGTCTTAAAAATAAGAAGTCCAGTGGATTTGACGGAATTCCGTCCAAAGTTGTAAAATGTATCGCCCATGAAATATTGCCACCACTTTTATTTATTATTAATCTCTCCTTATCTGATGGAATATATCCGGCTAGATTGAAGATAGCAAACATTAAGCCTTTACATAAGCAGGGAAGTAAACTACAAGCTAGTAATTATAGGCCAATAGCTCTTCTTACAATATTTTCTAAGATTTATGAGAAAGTAATGGCAAATCGCCTATATTCATATATGGTTTCTCGTAAAATCATAGCATCAGAGCAGTTTGGTTTTCAGAGAGGTGTCTCAACGACAGATGCCTTGTTTGATATGACTGATTTCGTCTCTGAAGCCTTAAATCAACAAGACAATGTGATAGCTATCCTATTAGACCTATCTAAAGCATTCGATTGTGTTAATCATGACATTATGTTAGACGTTCTAAATCGCTATGGCGTTCGTGGAGTAAACAGTAAGTGGTTTGAGTCATACCTTAAGCACCGTGAACAATCCGTTATAGTCTCAACCTTGGATGATAAATCCCACTCCATAGTGGATCATAAATCAAATATTGCTTGTTTGGAATACGGTGTCCCCCAGGGGAGCATCCTGGGCCCCATTCTGTTCCTTCTCTATGTTAATTTTTTACCCAGACTGTTATCTCATAAGTTAATCATGTTTGCTGATGACATTACTGTTCTATTTAGGTTTAAGCGTAATGACATTGATAATCTTAGTGACTTTATCAAAGACACCCTTACAAACGTAATTGACTGGCTCCATGGCATGAACCTATCTACCAATTTAAGTAAAACTAAGTTTGTACATTTTAGAAATTATAGGACTGATAAAGTAACAATTGATGTTACATTAAATAATGATACAATTGAAGTTGTAGACGACACAAAATTTCTTGGCGTGTATATTGATAGCAATCAAACATGGAAGAAACATGTGGATTATATTGCCAACAAGCTCAGTAGTTTCACGTTCGCCTTAAGAGCCCTAGCAAGGTTTTCAACAAGAACCGCCGTAGTCCAAGCGTACTATGCCTTTGTTCAATCCCACATCCTATACGGGTTGCCTATTTGGGGTGGATGTACAGACTTGGACCGACTATTCAGGCTGCAAAAAAGATGCGTGCGTATTTTGGATGGCATTAAGTCAAATCGCGTGTCATGTAGAAATTCTTTTAAAAAATTAGAAATACCAACCCTGACTTCGCTATATATAATAGAACTTTGTAAATTAGTAAAGCGATATCCTCAAAAATTTCTTGCGAAGGCAGACTTTAGAAGCGATAGATTAAATAATATATTCTCAATGGACGTTCAAGTGCCTATTGCCAGAACGGCGGGGTTTAGGAAATGCACTAGGTTTGTTGCAGCAAACGTATATAATGCCCTGCCAAGCAAAATAAAGTCCCTGCCATACTCTAAATTTGTAGCTGCATTGAAAAAACACCTGATTGAATTATGTCCTTATAACCTAAATGAATTTTATAATTTTAATGTATGAATATGAATGAATGAATTTTATAATTATTATAATGATTATTAGTATTGGTAGAATGAAAAATGATTATTAATGTAATTTTAAATTAATGTATTATGTTCTTATAACCTGAATGAATTTAATTATAATATATGAATGAATTGATTTTATAATCATTATAATGATTATTAATTAATTAATTATTGTAGAATGTAAAATGACTATTAATGTAACTTGTTAATTAATGTATTAATCTTTAGTATGTAATTAATATTTAGCGACATCCTACGGGTAAAATTGTATCCTGCAATTTGAAGCTATTAAATAAATAAAATAAAATAGTCCGCTTCTTGCCATCCTGAGTTCTGAAAATCGTCCAATTAATTAATTTATTAAGCTTTTAAATGAAAGAGACAGATATAATGGAGGTTTTAAAAACACGTGCGGCCCCAACCCTCACATATACATTTGAATTTCTTTGCAGACCTATGCAGGTTTCCGCACGATGTTTGTCCGTCACCAAAAAGCTAACTGTAAATATCAAATAATATAGTTTCGTAAAAATCATTGGTACGAGCCGGGATTCGAACCAACGACCGCCGTTTGGCAGCCCCGTATCTGAACCACTATGTTACCGGTAACTAGTGTACGTAAACTAAATTAAACTGCTTAAAATGATTTCGAAAATAGATAAAATATTTAGAAAAATTACGAAGTAAATATAAGCTTGGAATATTTTATACACAATGCTTTGTTTTAATCATACCGCTTGAAAGTCATCTTAAAATTCACAGTTTTATTAACTTTTATTTTAAATTGAAGGGAGGAGGGGGCTTCTTTAAAAAAAGTTAATAATTTTACATTAAATATGATAGAAAAAAGGAGATCTCTGCAAAAACTATTAAAAACAGAAAAGGAAATTTGTTGGAACAATTAATACGAATGACAATTACATTAAAACTATACTTAATTGAAGAAAAGCTAGAAGGGAGGAGGCTGGGGAAGACCGAGATGTGCGTTTATGGATTAAGCCCGGCTCTTAAGTTTATGATAATGATGCGAGCAACAAACAATTCGGCGCCTGTTGCCCTGTCAAGGTAGGTCTCTACCAAAACAGGCGAATAAAACCTATACGGTAACGCAGTCAATATATTGCTAGCTCCTGAATCACCAGATATAAGAACTGGTAAATCATACAAATCATTTAGCGCCATGTTTTTAAACTAAACGTAACTTACCCGTCAGATGCTCTTTGAAAACTCTTGATCCCATTAAATTTCCCAGAAACTCAAGTCGCAATATTCTTAAAACATGTTGCCATCTGACTAAAGTATTTACCCTAAATTGGACCCTATGTAGTTACAGTAAAGCTCATTTAGCTACTGATGAGGATAGCTCCAGTTACAAAATGTCATTATGCTTGCCCCAGGGCTGAATAAACTGCATGAAATGTGCTTAAACGAGGTTGTTATAAGGCTATTACTGGCCATCGATATTTAGTTCTCGTAAAATGAGATGAAGTTTCATTATGACACGGAATACAGTAATAATGGGATATTGCAAAGTAATTGAGATTATCTCGGTAATTATATTATATATATATTGAATTATGCCAAGATTAATAGGATATTAATAAACGATACAAGAAAATTTGGAATGCGTTCTAAGCAGTATTTCAGATCTACAAAAATAAAATGATTAAGTCGTGAATAGAAAATATTTTGTTTTTCTTGTATATATATCGTTATTTAATTTAATAACATGTCTACATACTTCAATGGCTCACCGACCCAAAGTGAGTCTTGGAATCCGACACGAGTGGTCGCCAATAAATCAATAAACAATATTGTTAAAACCAGAAATCATGGTTATCCTACTTTTCATGTTCCCAGTTCGCAAGACACTGTTAAATACTACGCTGTTAAATATAAAAACATTTGTTACGTTGTCACTTTTTTGTGATAGACCCTCAATATTGAAATAGACTGCTCTAAATATGAGCGAGACGATATTCGACTATCTACCTCTTTTGTATTTTTTCAACGTCGGTACTCAAAAAATACAACGATCACAGTGCCCGTTGTATTCCATAACCTACCAACTAAAATCCAAGCATCATTATTTTAAACATATTACAAAAAACTTACAAGTATCTTTGCTTAACACAATCATGGGATTTAGCCTGAAGCTAGACCAAAAACAACTGAATCGCCCACTGTAGCAAGATCCCTGATCCCTTGAACACAACATTTAATTGTGTAGGATTAGAAGGGTCTAAACAAAATGGGTTTGGCTGTTAATAAAAAGCATTGCGTTACGGGCAGAATCATGTCTTTATTAGACCAATTACTTTGATTATACTCTAAACTCGGATTGCTGTGTATAAATAATGACAGTTAATTTGTATTAAATTTCGTAACAACAATGCTACAAATAGCTTAGTGTAATGCGGTACTTTAAATCGAGGTTAAATTGGCTAGATAATCGTTAATATTAAACTACATCAGATTAATTAAATGAGCGGGAGGTATGAACAAATTGCCGAAGTCTCTGAAGGTTGGATGTGGCGTGAAAATGCTGCTCGAGGCCAATACTCGGGCCTTAATCTCACACTTGACATCCCAGCGATTAGAAGGAAAGAAAGAAGACATGTATTCACTACACAAAACTGATAAAGATGCAATGAGTGGTACCGATCGAGATGGTTCACTTCACTTCACTCTTTTGATTCTACCAACATCATAGTATTTGCACGGTACAAATGATAGAGGGTAGACATGTACCAGAGGCTCTAGTATAAGTTTTACCGAAACAAAACGTTACGACCGCGTTTGCGTTTTACCCTCAATTTGTATGGGATTTGACAGCTAAACGCGAACGCGGTCGTAACGTTTTGTTTCGGTAAAACTTATACTAGAGCCTCTGATTGTTATAAAATCGCAAACACGGGTGATTCCTGAGAACAGATGACAAACAAACACAAATAACATTAACCATAACCAGATTAGAACAAGTAAATATGAGATTTGAAGCACAGGAATAGATATTAAGGTTACTTAATCGCTAACACACACAAAAAGAAACAAATAAATGTATCATTATTATTATTGCTGATTGTGGGCCTTTAATATGCCGATTCCACCGGCAAGTGATCTATTGTGGCACCCCTTTTTTAGAGTTCACCGTTAAGACCCGTTTGCCTTTAGGAAATTCCAGATTTTTGGGCGGTGATATGTCGTACCTCTTCACGATGTGCCGCCCTAAGTAGGTAGTTCTTTTGTACATGAGTGGTCCGCAGGAGCAGAGTATGTGACTGGCTGTTTCCTCTGTCTCCTGGCAGATCCTGGGTCCTGTTTCATACCCATTTGAAATAGATGTTTGTTCAATTTGCAATTACCTGTCAGGAAATAAATACAAGCTTAACATATTTTATTGCCGACGCCGTCCACACAGTGAATGGCTAAATTAATTTGACCACTTTTCTTTAACACCCTGATATCAAAGCTTATGCACTATTTAAATCAAGTAGGTACCGTAAAATCCCAACTATAGCTCCTTATAGCCCAGTGGAACAACCATGGTCCATAATAGACTAACCTGCCAAAACTGACCTTTTAGAATTATTTTCTTAAGTTTTATTTGCCTTATTGTAGTTACATTGCCGCTCATAGAGTCTTTCCACAATAATAGTTCGACATCATCGGTAACATCAAGTTCATTTGGATTATAGTTAGGTTATTTGGATTATAGTTCGGTTATTTGGACTATGGTTAGGTTATATTGCTTTAAACTTTCACGATTCTCACACATTATTTATACTAAACGGGACTTAATCGCGTATAATTAACTTATTTATTTACCTCACTGATCATCAAAAATATGAATAAGTTAATTAGTTATACGCTATTAAGTCCCGTTTAGTATAAATAATATGGATAGTCAGGTTATTTGGACTTTGGTTAGATTATTTGGAGTAAAGTTAGGTTATTTGGATTAAAGTTAGGTTATTTGGACTATAGTTAGCAGGTTTTACGGTAACATCTAATTTGTCAACAAATACCTACGGTTCTTAAATATTAAAACCGCATTCACACCCTACATTCCCTACAACCTTTGTCTCCAAAATCAATAGAGCTCTCCCGGTTTCTGATTTCGTCGTGTGCTTCTAAAAATAAACGCAGCTAACACACATGTCATTTGTCAGCGTTTCGCTTACATGACGTCAAGTAATTTACGATATAAGGACTCGTGCTCTCAAGTGGCCGCGATTGTTTTTGTTGAACCTAAGTCCCGAGCTATTCTGATCTTTAAGGTTCTCCCTTTCTTTTTATTGGTTTTACTCCAGTCAGATACTCTGTATAAATGATATATTAAAAAGGATTGCTCTTATTTATTAGGAAAGGGCTTTCAAACATAAACTATTGACGTTAAAGCCATAGCAAGTAAATTAATGGGAATGGATTTCGGGAATAAATTTTTTGGACAAATACTTATCGACAAAATATCTAACTTTGTGAAGTTTTATTCGGTAAAATACCGCCACCCTTTGAGGACTCTAGCGAAATTTAGATGTCTTTTGTTTTTTGTATTAGTATAATAATACATATTTTTTGCTTACTTTGTATTCTAAATACTTAACTAAATTCGTATTCTTAAATTATTATAAACACATTTTTTATAGTTTGTACAACAACACAGGTACAGTCAAGTGCAAAAATATGGATCGATTTAATCCTCTCAAAAATATGTACATGTACTGAAACCTTAATCGGCTGAGAGCGATGGGACATGTATAAATGAGTAAGATGTGTGCACCCATATTTAAATACTTGACTGTGTCATATACTGCACACACACAACCACTATTCGCTTCAAAATATGTCCATTGCTGAAATGATCAAAAAGGGCGACGCTCCCATCGCGAAAGGCACAGAAGCTTTGGAACGCACCATATTAAGATTTCGAGTTAACGTCCTGTAGTCGTTATTCACATGATGTATAGCGTTCAAAATTAGGTCGGATTAGTGATTTCACGGACGTTTTTAGTCGATTTGGACACGACCCGTATTGCGTTACCATTCAGAGTGCTTCCTTTCTACACAGGTTTCGGGAAGGGTTGGGAATTTTGCTGTGGTGAATTAAGACGTAAACACATGGTTGATAAAGAGATTACTTTAGGTAACATTTTTAGAAATTTAAGCAATCATGTTTCGACTATAATCAGACAAACAATCGTTTAATCACGAATCATGTATTTAAAAATAAGCAATTATGAAGATAAGAAGGATGGAAAGGATTACCTGGACGGAGAGAAAGACGAACGAGAGATTTTAAAGATAGTAGGTCAGAATAGATGTTTGCTAGGATATAATAGAAATAGAAGAGGCAAGATGGTGGGCCACCTGATACGGCAAGGCAGCTTCTTCTTAAACATTCTAGAAGGTAAAATGGAAGACCAGAGAGGCAAAGGAAGGCCTAGGCTAACATATTTTAGCCATGTAAAGGATACATAATTATCGTAGAAATATTTTTTTATTGTAAATTTCAGATCACCACACACCTCGACAAATTCGTCAACGGTATAACACGCTGGCGGGTCACTGGTTATTAGGTGCTTAGCAAAAAAAAGTGGTTTTACAACAGTTTTATATAGCTGCATAAGACTAAATGTCAGTAAATCTGCACATTTTTTGACACCACTTACCGACATAAGCGTAATGGTTGAATGGTAGAGAATGCCTTATGGCATTAAGTCCGCCATTTGTACTTTATCTTGTATTGTGCAATAAAGTTTAAATAAATAATTAAGCAGGTCGTTCACGTAACGCATTGAATGTACTAACGAGCGTTCGAAACGCACACATTTCGAACCCCTCTGCGGGGTCGTCACGTAACGTTTCGAATGCGCGTTAGGACATTTCAACTGTCATTTTTTCATGTAAAAATTGACATTTCAGATCTACCAAACGGACGCACAATGCGTTACGTGATCCACCTGCTTGTCGAAGGGATCTTTATGAAACTGGGACTAATAGTGTCTTTAAACAGCAGGTTACCTAAGAGGCAACGTTCATCTAATCGTGGAAGCTCTAATTAAGTTCTTATTTGAAATTGGTTCAAACCAAAAGGCAGTATTTCACAATTGAACTGGTATGGAGATGTACTATTTAGCTTAGCACAGCAACGGTAGTAAAATGCTTTGTTATGAAGTCGTAAGATAATATACTACGAACGTCTATAGTACCTTTGGAGAGTATGTAGTAATTTACTACTAGTAATATCGTGCACCCATAATGTCGATAACTTGTAATCACTGGGGCATAGTTAACAATCACACAACGCAAGTGTATGACGTAAATTGTGGAAATACTCAAAATGAAAACGTAATTCCAATGGACGTCTATTGAAATTTTAACCTAATTTCATACGGGATAGGGGTTGTATTCGAAATTGGCGAACAAAAGAAGTAAGCTTTTTTGAGGAAGCGTTCTTCAATTGTCCCTTGGAGCTCTGACGGGAGCACGCACTTGAAAAATCTACTGGTTACCTTCTCAATATCTTATCCGGTCGTCTTGTTACATTAAAATTTGAACCCTATTTTCTTTGTAGCGAGATTGATTTCACAGGTACGTATTTAAATGTAGCACGATGTTCAGTAATTTGTCAAAATAAATGTGCGCCCGAGGCAAACCCACAGCGCACAGCGGGATGCGCGAGGCATATGTTGCTTTCTGTGGCTAATATAATACTGAAATTGGATATAATTGGTGTTATTTTATAGAAAAAATGCAGTTTATTACGTATGTTATAAACTTGCGAACACGTATTACTGGTTAGCGTTGTGTTAGACTGCTGATCAGGATCAACATCTTTAAGTCAGAGATACAAAAAAAAACGTTTTATTTTAACTGTCTTATTCCAATCTGCTCCGAGCAAGATAAAGGAAATATGAAGAAGACCTGAACGAGGGAAGAATGCAGCGTAAAACCGTCACTGTAAAAACACATTACACATATACCTATACATAGGTAGGCATATGAAGAGGAAGTAAGATGCCGTTAGAATTTGTTTTCGATAAAATGTGGAGCTACGCATTATAAAAGTAGGTTTGTGGACTCGGGAGCTACTGACGATGCCCTGTACCTACTGACGAAGAGCGATCTGCATTTGGTTTCAAATTTTAATAATAGCCTTGGGTAGCTGAATCTAAAGGAATGGATATTCTTTTTAGCCATGCTTTTCTGGAAAATTAAGGACAGTAGTGCCTTGAACAACTAAATAAATATACAATATTTGTGGAAAATCACGAACTTACCAACCTAGTCCCAAACTAAGCAAAGCGTGTACTGTGGGTAGTAGGCGATGATATACATACCTACTTAGGAAAAAACATTTGTGCTCATCACACAAATAAATGCCCGGGATTCGAACCCTCCTTATTCTTAGATTTGAAGTATATTCGTATGTAAGGCTAAGATTATGACTAAACGGAACTGGACGAACTGGTTCCATCTGTAGAAGATTTGTAACCCACTTTTTTGAGTTCAAAACTAAAACAAAAGTGTTTTCGTCGAAGGATACCATACTTAGATAGCTACGTGATTGTGATGTCCTTTTACACATTCAGTCTATACAATCCATTATAATCTCATCCAAAAATACCATAAAGCCGAAAGAAGCGTTTCCTTAAGATATAATAAGGTTGTTCCCTTAAACAATGGGTTGCTACCGCCTCGAGAAACGAACAAATTAAGTATGCTCTCACGAACCATGACAAAAACGGCATGAGCTACCAACACTGGTAAAACCCTAAGAACAAGAGCTCAAGGGATATTGGTTGTAGCGGTCCCCGTAACATAAACACGGAAATTCGGTTCGAGTTAAAAATATATTTTTAACTAGCGCCTGCCCGCAGTTTCGCTCACGAGTTTAATTTGTGGCTGCATTTTACTACGAAAAACCGGCTGTTATTTTGAACAGTTATTATTGCACGTAATATGGGGGCCGGTAACAGAAAAGTAATAAATAATAATATACTTGTACGTGTACTATAGAACATTACGGTTTGGTGTCACCACTCTATACTATATTTTTTTTTAAGATTAGAATTATCTGTCAAACGGGTAAACAAAGAAGCAGTGGTCGTTAACCTTCCTTCTTCGATTTCGACCGATTTAGTGGGATATTCCTTTCTATGGCACATTTCTGACACTAATTTGTAAATATTCACCACCATCCCCTTTTCACTGGCAGTCAGAGGATTCTGCTTTTGCCTTTTCTTCTTTGGAGATGAAAAAACATTAGCCGGAACCGGCTGCGACTTCTGTAGCCCATTCGGGCAAGCCTCGGCTTCATCCATTGTAAATGTGCACCAACAAACCAAATATCTAAATAGATCAACAACTAATAACGTAATTCAACAAAAACGTTAACAACAATCTTTAAGTAAGCTTACAGCAATAGAAATCACAACCGACTCATCTGACAACAATATGAACTCGAATGAAAAACCCACATGAGTGATAGTTGACAGATAGTGACAGTGACGTTTAAAAATAGACCATTGTGTGTGAGAACTCTGCCTCTTTAGGTTTTTCAATGTACATACAACCTTTCCATGAAAAATTGCAAACGCAATTTATTAAAATTCTTATCTTTTCATCTTAGAATATAAATTAACTAATATTATGTTTTTTATCTGTTCACAACACTGAATAATGTATGTATTAATAAAACATGATGATAAATACGTGATAATTATTAACTCGTATTCACTGTTCGATCCGCAGAATGTGCCCGATAAAGAACCTTATATCTCGTTCTGCAAAGGTCTCTCTAATACTAAAAAAACATAGTATACACCTTTTCAAAATTGTTGACCTGTTGATATTTTACATACTATGACGTGCACATGTAGCCTAGTGGTTCAGGCATGCGGCTGTCAAGCGGCGTTCGTGGGTTCAAATCCCGGCACGTACCAATGAGTTTTATGTACGCAATATTTACCGATAGCTTTCCCGTGAAGGAAATCATCGTGAGGAAACCGGTCTAATCCCAGTAAGGTCCAGTTTCCCTCTGGGTTGGAAGGTCAAATGACAGTCGCTTTCGTTAAACTAGTGCCTTTGCCATCTATTAGGTGTCGAAGCTTACCTCGGGCTCCTTTAGGGCATAACCGGGAATAACGCTAGCTAATAATAATCATGACGTGCACAATGAAAAAAACCCGAAAGAAAAAATGAAACATTAAAAAACAAAGAGCGGGCGAGGTACGAAGAACACATTCTAGATTACTTCTTAAATTCTCCAGTTTCTTTAACACAATATTACCTACCTACTTATATTAAGACTCATGAATGTTTTCTTGATACCGTTAATGTACCTACTTAAAGTTATAAAAGTGGAATTAAGATAAGGCGATTAACGATGCATTTTAAGTGCATAATTTATGTTATGCTGCGACATTAACTTCTGCATCTATATTTATTTATAAGTTAACAAAGCTACATATTGACAAATAAATAAATAGAAACACATAAACACGAATTGTACACCTTCTTGCTCGCAAAAGAATGCGTCGACAATGTTAACCATAAACTTATTTATTTATTGAGAACAAGCAGAAACAAGTGTACAATAAAACTTTAAAACTAAGAACACATGGACACTTAAGGTATATATATATTTCCTGACTAGCTAATGTTATTGTATCTTTAAATGCACACATTTTTATTCACGTTTTTGCACGTTTTTCTTGAACAATTTTATGAGCTCTGTGCAACCCAGGCTTTGAACGCACGATTATTTTTGCCAAGTTTAGGGTTGAGACATAATCCTCTTTACCTGATATTCATTTTAATATCTGGCAATACGTGAGTAAATGAAAGAATGTTTAAGGACCTGGTCTACTAAAAATTAAGATATCTGTATGCAATGTACTACAAAAAAGAGGTAAGTAGATAGGTTATAAGCGCTCCAAAATTGACGAACCAAACAAAACTAAGTCAATTGCACAAACTTGCCTCAGTTTCGCGTCGTTAATGGAAACGTATAAACGTGTCTCAGTTGTCAGATTTGGTGGCCATTTTTAAACACGAAATTTGGTATCGGCAACGTATCTACCTCTTTTTATATTACATCATTGTAGGTATGTGAGCACTTTATTTTATACAATAACAGGTTTAAGGAAAAACATGTCACATAAGATCAATGCACACAGGCAACTATGTATGTACCTATGTATGTAAACACTTTATTGTACACAATAACAGGTTAAAAAATATACAAGTCACACCATAGATCACAGTACAAAGGCGAACTTATCCCTATAAGGGATCTCTTCCAGCTAACCTTTGAGCAATTGAGAAGAAGGTAGGTAGAACGAGATATGCAAACTTATACCATGTACAAAAAAACACAGCGGACATAAAAACATGCCAATACATATAGTATATACAATGTGTATTGCTTATACTTGATCAAACGAAATGTGCGGATACTAGACAAAAAAATATCAATAAAAAATAAAAATAAAAATAAAAAAAGCCTACCAAAAAAAAAAAAAAAAAAAAAAAAGTGCAAAAAAGTCTACCTTAAACTGCTAGTTTTAAAGTTACAGACACTTATTTAAAAAAAAGACTTCTTTTTCACAAATTTCTACTAATTACCTTTTTTTTGTAGGTTTATGTTTGATATTGTTATTATTTTTTGGTTGGTCGATTAGCTGCATTTTGTAGCTTTAAAACAAGACTACTTTTGAGAAACTACACCGTTTAGACGCAAAGATATGAATTAAAAACCAAACTCGGAAATATTCATCAGAAAAAAATTTAAAACTCCTTAATTTTTTAAATAGTTAGCCTATAATTTTTATTTTTATTTTTTTATCGATATTTTTTTGTCTAGTATCCGCACATTTCGTTTGATCAAGTATAAGCAATACACATTGTATATACAAGTCATTGTAATATCACAAATACACAATAAATAAATAAATACTATATTCAACCAATTCACAAGTCATTGGAAAGTCACAACATCTTCAATTAATCTTATTGACGCAAGTTATATTGTTATTTCAAAACGTCGGTAGCGTCCCAGTCTCAATCCTATATTCCAATAATGCCAATCGAGAATGATCACAAACAATAGTCAGTACCTACATAATGTTCGATCCTTAATATTATGGAGGGTCAGATGTAATTACTCTGCAGGGAATCAAAGTATAATAATAATGACAATATATAAATACATTATCTACACCGATTGAAGTGTTTTCCTAGCGGACTCAAGCCCCTGTAGCCGAGCGGTAATCCACGCGACTCTCAATCCGGAGGTCGCAGGTTCGATCGAACCAACCCCGGGTCCTGCCGCTGTCATTTGATATTAAGCAGTGGCTTTTCGGTGAACGGAAACATCCTGAGGAAACCGGTCTAATCCAAATAAGGTCCAGTTTTTGACTGGGTTGGTAGGCGGCAGTCGCTTTCGTAAAACTAGTGTCTATGGCAAATATTGGGATAAGGTGCCAAAGCGGACCCCGGGTTCCTTAAGAGCACAACCGCGAATAACGCTAAGAGAATGATGGTGATTAAAGTGTATTCCTATTGGACCAACATTGAATACGGCGACAAAGATGCTACTGAGACAGCTCAAATAGAAACACAACTTTAAGCAGTAAAATTATCCCCCGCGTACTTACTGATTTAATTTTCCAACAACGCCAGAAACTTTTTTATGTGCTACTTGTAAAGTGTAATGTTGCCCTTGATAATCCACATTAAATGGCTCAGTGCTGAAATGGACTATGTTGCCGAGTTTTAATAAGAAGATCGACCATTTTTCCAGTAAAGAGGAGCAATTACTTCAACTTGTTTCTGCCTGTTTATCTTCTAGGGCCGGCAAGATCTAATCCAGATGGCGTGGATACTTCTGGCAAAGATTATGGAATTAAGATTAATGTCTGCCTGTGATGTAGGAGGTTTTGAAAAATAATTGTCAATGCGCTAACAGCATGCAGCTAGCAAACCTATAGTATAGGATGCGGGAGGCGCAGGATCGATTATTGTAGCAATTCGACATAAAAAAAAACAAGTGGAAGAAAGTATTCGCTGTAAGCGATTTTAAATAAACCAGCGGGTTAATAAAACTCCTTTTTTATCCTTCGCTACCTACTCCAAAATTGAAGCTCATGAAGACGAAAGACTGCTGAAAATGTTTTCTTTTTTGCACAATTTCTATCAATTTTATGTTACGTTAATACGATTGTTTATTGTCTGCATTAACTTCTACCTTTAAACCTTTGCACCCGACTAGGTGCAAATTATGTATCGATTTAATCCTGTCATGAATATGTACCGAAGCTTAATCCTCTAAGATAAGAGCGATGGTACATATTTCTGAGTAAGTTGTATGCACAAATAATTGAACACTTACTGTATAACAAATTGGTGCTACAAAAAGCGGCCAAGTGCGTGTCGGACCACGCACAACGAGGGTTCCGTGCCTATTAAAAAGGTCGTATCGTTACTGAAATCTTACGGCACTTACGTCCTTTTCTTTAAGGAAGGCAGTTTTTTAGAAATATCTCAAAAAGCTTTGAACCGATCTTGTTCAAAACCATTTTCGCTGAGAGAATTTAATAAGCCCTATAAGCTTGATTGTTTCATAATTTTAAAATACACGGTTCAAAAATTAGAGGGGGGGGGGACACAATTTTAGTGACTTTCGAGGGGATTATCTCCGACTCTATTCACCTAATCAAAAAAAATGCTGAGAAACCTTATATTTATTTTAAAAGTCCTATCGATTGATGTGCCACACGTGGGCTTGCAATGAAAAAAAAAATGTTGACTTTCAGTTTTATGTATGGAGTGCACCCCTAAAAAAAATGGTTTTTTGTAATTTAGTTACAAAACTATGTAGCGGTTAACAAAATACACCTACCCTGAAAATTTTATTTTTTATTTAGACAGACAGACAGACTTGACGAATCTATAAGGGTTCCGTTTTTTGCCATTTGGCTACGGAACCCTAAAAACCCATCTTTGCTTTAACCTCGTTACTCTTTGCCGTAACTTAGTCAGTAAAACGCCTCCCTGAGGTCTCATAGAGGGTATCCATTTAATCTACACAAGCAAAATATCGCGCGCCATGTTTATTAATGTGGTGGGCTTCTATTGCTTTCATTGTAGCCAATTTATTCACCCAGGTTACAAGGAGCAAAACAGGAGCTATTCGACAAGTCGCAAGTATATGGCGATGTTCTGACTGTCTAGAGATAGTAGATTGGCTAAGAATGAAAAGCAAATCTGATTGAAACCTTTCTACAGAATTATCAGTTCTGCATGGTTAGAACAAGAAGACGAGCAGGACGCGAGAAAAGGCTCGATAAAGGGTAATTTTAGTATGTACAGTCAGCATCATATAGTTAGTAGCAGCTAAAGTAGCCAAATATATCGGAACACGTCTTTATTACTATAGGAATAAGGAAGTGTGACGATATATTTGGCTACTTTGGCTGCTACTAACTATGTGATGCTGACTGTACATGTAGGGTGTGTAAGTCATGTCGGGTTTTGCTAAGTAGCCTTGGTTGAAATCTCAGCAGAGCTGTTGTTCAAGTATTTTTGTTTAATATTTCTTGAATAAAGATTTTCATACGGAATATAGAGCTAACGGCAAGTATCATTTCATATTTACCGTTAGCTTTTCGGTGAAGGAAAACATCGTGAGGAAACCTGCACACATCTGAGAAGAAATTAAAAGAAGAAGTTGACATTCATGAGAGGAGGCACGTGCCCAGCAGTGGGATGTATGATGATGATGACGAAAGATTTTCATATTAGTATTTTGGCGACTGTTACAGTCAAGTGCAAAAATATGGATAGATGTAATCCTCTGATAGATAATATGTACTGAAACCTTAGTCCGCCGACATAAGAGCGATGTGACATAATTATGAGTAGGTATGTTGTATGCACTCATATTTTTACACTTGACTGTACCAACAGCCTTCAAATAATATAGTTTCAGAATAAACGGTAAATAAATATGAACTCGAAAAAAAAATCCACTTCCCACAATAGCTAGCTACTTACCGTACAAATACAAAACTCAATATACTCCATGTAAAGTAAAACAAAAGACGGTGAATTGTTTGGTCTTAAAGTGAAGGTCTGTAATTATGCCATCAAATTAAACAAACGAAGACCTTGACATAGTTCCGTTTCCTATCGGTCAACGTCAAATATAAGTTAATTAATTTGGTACAAAGACACTGTTACAATCATTTATGGACCTTATTACAATCACGATAAGGTACATAAATAATTAGACAAATAATGACTTCGTAGTCAACGGTAAAGATCAGGTGGCCGAAGTTAACAATGAATTGTCTTACGCTCAGTGTCATTTTTCTGAGAACACACTTAATCTATGTCAGTTTTTCATTTATAGAACAAGTTAGTGCGAGAGCCAAAAGTAAATATAAGACGTCTAGCGTCAATGAGTGCATTTCCATTAATTAAACAATAGTACATTGTTGTAAAGGCTAGAAAGTAGGCAATAGATGGACGAGTGTGTTCGAGGTCCGAGCCGCAGGTGAGGAGTACTTTTGGCCGAGATATTACATAGTGCTTTTCACGCCTACTGCGAGGAAATTGCAAATAATTATAATTATAAGTCAAAATGAAGTACCAAATTAAAGATCACAATATGAAACACTAGCTCGGGCTGTGTAGGGCAGCGCGCCGGGCCGGCCCGCGCTGCCCGCCACACGCGAGCGGGCGCGGGCGCGGGAGGGGGTGGGGGTGGGGATGGGGGCGGGTTAGTGTGATTGTTCGAATCGCTGTTCAAACTGGACTACAAAAACATTGTTGGACAGTTTGAACTCATAGATGGGCAGGTTCGTGCGACGTCCAACTAACCCCAGCTTTGAAGCCTGAATTCTAACCATCTTTTGCCACATTTCCGAGCAGTGGCGTGAAAAGATCCATTACTACTTCTAACTGCTCTCGTAAAGCAATTTCATTACATTTTGAAAGAATTCCGCAGTAAATACTAAAATTATCTCGTAGCGGATTTAAGAATATAAACATTTGACAAATGAATATCAAAGTAATGATTAAGTACATTGTTTTAAGATTTTATTTATTTTTGCAATCAATAACAATACAATCAATAGAATTTAGACTTTTGTAAACATTATGTTACGTAGCATAAGCATTATTATATGTGGAAGCTTGTAATTTGCTTCTATTGATTAAGTTAGGTAATTAATGTATACTAGACAGTAAGCATTCCAAATAAAATAAAATAAAATACCATACTTTTTTGAGCTACAAAAACATTAGTGTAATGTTTACTTGTAAGTATATCTTATTTTTTCTTGTGTTTTGAGTCATGGATGTTTTCTGTGTAATTAAGTATTTATCCATCTATATAAGTATGTTTATCGTCGTCTAGTACCCATAGGACAAGCATTGCTTAGTTTGGGACTAGGTTGATTTGTGTATGATTGTACCCAATATGTATTTATTTTGATTTATTTATTTATAAACGATGATAATTTTATCCCATAAAAAACATTCCATGTAAAAAAATGGCCAAGTCTCGAAAATCTACAACCGTAAAAAGTTGTGAGATATTTCGTAGAGCCAAGTCTCAGGCATTCTTATTAATCTTTATTTGCTTGCTAAATAAAATTCTGCAACGTGGCAATCACACAACTTAACTGTATTTATGGATTTTTGCATACTTACTTAAAATTATGTAGTATTGTGTGATTGCCAAGTCACAAAATTTTATTTAGCAAGCAAATAACCTCTTTTTTACATGAAATGTTTGTTATGGGATCTCACTTCTTTTTGTAGGTTAATGTGTTATCCATACATACAAACTATGAATGCAGGCCCATTCTTGCTTTTGAATTTTCCCATTCACTGCAAATGTAACTTTGTATCCTATATATTTGTATAGGATTATAAAGTAATGTATACAGTTGGTGTATCTAGAAACTGGGTTGAAATTGCAATTTTTTATAGTTTTCCCTTTATGTGGCCAAAAACCCTAATTCTGTACCAAATTTCAGCTCTCTGAGTTTGTGGGAAGTACTAGTTCTATTTTGATGATTATGAGGGAGTGAGTGAGTGTCATAAATAAATGTGAAACTTTGCTTTTGCTTAACTTCGGAACTAAATGACCTGACTTGAAATTTTGGATTTTAAGTATGTGATAATAGCTTACTGGATGACGAAAATTTCTGCGTTCTGATCTTATCCAGAGGTTCTTAAATAGGGGCCTGAAATTGCGGCGAAATGGTTCCAGTAAAGGATGGTACGGCAGTGTTTGCTTCGCGCTCGACTTGGCGGGTGCACTACCGTGCCCCCAGATTAATGATCGTTCGTAGTTCTTAGTATCGTTTAGGATTACCACCGCTTAATTACCAGTTTGTTTTTCTAAAAAACTAAGCTGTTTGGTGTCATCCCTATCCTCCTCAGTTATCCGAATCTCATTAAATATTTCGCGACCCGCGTCTCAATTTTTTCGGCATCGCCTCTCGGCCTATGTCTCCTTGAGATCGAAAAAAAATATGGCTTCTGAGTAACCTCCGGTACTCCATCTTTTAGCTCCAGCCCTATTGTTCAGGTGACAAGGTTCTCGATAATATTGAAATACCGGGCGTGAATGGGTCGCACATTCATCTATGGCCTAGGGGGACATACAGTTAACATTTACATCGAGCAATTTTTGAAAAGAATTCGTGGTTACTCTAATTTACTGAGGATTTTGATCACCAGAGACTAGATGAACGATGTAAAAGAAGTGAAATAATGCAGACTTACAGTTGATCGTCCCGGTTACTGTACGAGGAAAGTAGCAACTAACACAGATCAAAAAGGATATACATTACAATCAGATTCACATGATTACGCATATCTTGTGTGCATTTAGTATTGTTTTCGCTATACATCATCAAAAATCACACAACTTCCATTGTGTGATCGTAACCCTAATAAAGTGAGTGCACACCCCTTATTAAATGGTTCTCACACTCAATACCACAACACTGTCCACTGTGCAGCAAACCGATGCATCGATTGGCACATTGTCCCGGCCAAGCGTCCAAACACGTTACACAGTACTCTGTTTACTCTCACTACAAAACGCCCTTCACACGATCTAAGTATGCATGACTGCCACAAAATACTAGGGTTTGCGATTGGTTCTCTGATTGAGAACAGGATTTAGTAGGATCCAAATACTGTTTTAGTAATTATTCATTACAGACACTCTGGGTGAAAGTTAGGAATTACAATAAACCGAGGTTAGTACAATTACATTTCATAATTACACTAGCTTTTGCCCGCGACTCCGTCCGCGTGGAACTCGTTTATATCGCAGCTCCATTCAAACTTTTACCCCCTATTTCACCCCCATAGGGGATGATTACGGGGATAAAAACTATCCTTTGTTACTCTCCATCCCTTCAACTATCTCCACTTGAAAAATCACGTCAATTCGTCGCTCCGTTTTGCCGTGAAAGACGGACAAAAAAACAAACAAACACACACACTTTCGCATTTATAATATTAGTATGGATATGGATTATACATCACTACATACGTGGTGGGTGTATAAAGGTTGTATCTCCCCAGAATGTCATACGCAACAGGGACGTTTTCTCGACCTCCCATAATATAAGATAATTCCCAGTTACGTTTTGATGAAGTCGTGTAATATTTCGCTCAGCTGAATAAAAACAGGACGTCTGATTTTTTTAGTTGAACCTCTGATTAATTTCCGATATCAACTTGGTGTAATCGACACATTTTATGTGAACCAACTAAATATGTTTCTAAAGACAAACGTCTGCCAATACGCCTTACCTACCGAACAAGCTCTCCTATTTCAAAAGCAGTATGTTACCAAACATAAGTAGGTAAATCTTGGCACCGTATGATTAGCTCATTGTACTTGAGCTACCGTTTTGTGCTTTGACAAGGTCGTAATAAGTTCTATTGAGACGTAATTAAGACTTTCTATTGAATTAAATTTTGTAATATTCAATAGCGGTGGCCTTATGTAATGCGACCAACTGACAGACTCGATGTGTTCAATAGGATTACGTTTACATTGACGAGCCACTGAACTTAATGGATTTATGTAATAAAGGTATTTAAATTGATTGCGGACAGTCATAACATAATAAAGCCTTTTCTATGTTGAATACGGCATTCATGCTAAATATGCTGTAATTGTGGAATTTTGTTGCTAAATATTTTGTAATGAGACGATTTTGTACTCATAATAGGGAATATTCATGACATTTTTTTATTTTTTTTATCTATTCTATAAGTAATTATATAACCGGAAAAAAATATAACACTTTCACAATATTATTAAATAAGCTAAAAAAAAAAATTAAAATTACTATCATTTTCGGACGATCAAAACGCCACCATTTTGGCGCGCTCATTTGTGACGTCACCGTGCAGCTTAGTGCACGGCGGTTCTTAAACAAATTAACAACAAAGTGTTTGATTCACACTTTTAATAAATGTGAGTGATTAAAGCTTATAAGATCAACTTATTGTAATGGAAGAGCACACAAAAGCTTATTATAAATATTGTATTGTCCCTATGTGTGAAAATCACATTAAAACTGCAAATATTTTCATATGTCCAAAGGTGCAAATATAAGGATAAAGTGGTGTAAGGCGATGAGGAGAGATAATGTATCGTGCTTGAGTAGTTTATATTGTTGTGAAGATCATTTCGACGTGAGTATTAAATATGTATGTACCTAAAATCTTTTTTATTACGACTCGCGAACAATATAGGTAAACAATAACCTAACCTCAAAATTGTATTATATACTTATTCATAAAACTATTCTGATTCCCAATTTTTTTAGTTATTAATGTTACAAATATTATGATTTTTGTTGATCAACAGCTGACTACGAGTGTTGATTTTGATCAAGAAACGTTTTAGCTAAGTTTCTTTGTTTGCACTGTTGATCGAAGAAAGTTAAAAGAATTTAATCCTTTTTACTGAGTGACCTACACAAATTTGTTTTATTTATAAGCCTTGACGAAAACAACCTAGTTTGTTAAAGTTCATAAAGATGTTCTCAACATTTAACATTCCTAATAGGTACCTACATATCTTTGATTATATAATACTAGCTTCTGCCCGCGACTCCGTCCGCGTGGAACTCGTTTATACTATCTCTATACCAAATTTCATCCAAATCGGTTCAGCAGTTTAAGCGTGAAGAGGTAACAAACAGACAGACAGACACACTTTCGCATTTATAATTTATTATTAAGTAAGTATATATAAAATATATAATATAACTAGCTTCTGCCCGCGACTCCGTCCGCGTGGAACTCGTTTATATCGTAGCTCCCCCCATATCCCCCAAAGGGATGAAGTGGGGGTGAAAGTTTGTATGGAGCTACGATATAAATGAGTTCCACGCGGACGGAGTCGCGGGCAGAAGTTAGTATATATAATATATAAAGTTATAGTATAGTAAAAAGTATATAGTATGGATAAATATCTACTAGTTTTTTATTCCACTTATTTAACAAAGACACCTATTTGAAGTAGTTTAAAAGTCTAGCTATTTGAATCGCCAAAATAGGTTATAATTATTTAATTGACCAATCTCACGAGTATAAAAACAAGGAACATGAAAATTTATTGAATATCTGTAACTTATTTACCTTGCAGCTTTTACTCCTCTTAGTTCAGCGGACGTAAAGTCACAAATATTTGCGAAGTATGTATTAAATTTAGTCATCATGAACACATCAATTTTAGGCAGATTATCCGACTGTGCCTTGACAAAACCGCCTTCAGTCATTGTGGCGAGTCTTTTTTCACTTAATAATTACCAAAAAACACTGATTATTTATCATAAACAGCGGCCAAACAATGCGAATAACTTTCAATAATCATACTAACGACCTGCACGGTGACGTCACGTTTCGCTCCGCCAATAGCGTTGCGTTTTGGAAATTTGCGAGGGAATTTGAAAAATAGTACTTTTAAACAATTTATTTTATCAATAGAAACATGATAATTTGAAAAAATAATCATGTGTGTATATTTATTAAGCAATATAGATTACACGTGATTTTTTTTGTCCATTTCTAAATCACATGCATATTCCCTATTCGATTGCCTTTTTCCCTTTACCTTGGCGGAAGATCTTGGCGCAGTATATCTTTTTCTTTCATACTTCTCTGTAACTTTTAAAGCAGAAATAGTTAAGCCAACATTGTGTTAACTGACAATTTCTTTAATATTTCCTTTTTCATTAATATTGCGTCGCGTGTAACACTTTGTTCAATTAGTAAACTTTTGTGTCAATATTATGTTATTTATTTAGTTTCATCACCATCATCTTATTAGCCGAAAGACGTCTACTGCTGGACATGTACTGATAAAGAAATGTTATAATTCAGAATGCATTAACCTACTAAAAATGAAAAAATAAATTTAAAAAGCAAGTACCAAATCAAAACCATATATTATTATTATTATTGTGAGCCTGTAGTGTCCCACTGCTGGGCAAAGGCCTCCCCCCACTTTTTCCAGTGCTCCCGATTCTGAGCAGTCTCTGGCCATTCTTTTAAAAAGGAGTCTAGCTCGTCTCTCCATCGCCGACGAGGTCTGCCACGTCTCCGTTTCGAGCTGTCGGGCTGCCATTCAGTGGCAATCTTGGCCCACAGTTCACTCGGCATGCGGCAGACATGACCAGCCCAGTTCCACTTCAACTTGGCCGACTTTCGAGCTACATCGACTATTTGACATTAAGGCTATGACTCACTACAATTGCGTCGCTTACTCTCCTTAGCTAAATTTAGCATCGATCTAGTGCGAGGAAAGGTCGATTGTGTGGATCTCATCGATGCATTCGTGCGTCTCTTTGTCCCTGATCGGTACGTTCGCGCGCGAAGTCACCCCATGCTGGCCGTGCCGGGCGCGCGCACGCGGGCACACGCGCACGATCCCATTGCGCGCGCGTTAGCGACGTTAGAGTTCCTCAACTCCGTGCTCCAAGAGCACCCACAGTGTGATCTGTTTGTGAGTTCGACCGCGCGACTGATGATTGGATGCAGGAGGGTGGCAGAATGCGAGATGCCCGCGAGTACTATATTTTAACATGCTTAAGAGTCGTTGTTTTTTATGTTTTTCTTTTTCTTAATATTACATATTTATAAGTTTGTACCGCTTTGGCCTTGCGGTCATGGTATAAATGTTACTATATAAATAAATAAATTTTGAGTTTTGGAGCGCAGCGTGGTGTTCCGGATGCGATCCACTAATTTGATACCTAATATGCTGCGCTCCATGGCTCGTTAGCCAACCCCGAGTTTGGACTTTTGAGATGACGTCAGAGACCAAGTTTGTGCACCGTAAGGTGAGAATTGGAAGAATGCACATGTCCATGAGTCTCCGCTTAAGTGATATTGGAAGGTCACCTTTCATCAGATGTTTCATGGACCAATAGCTCCTCCAAGCGTTTTCAGTCCGTCTTTCGACCTCTTTCTCATGTCGTGCCTGGAAGGAAACTAATTGGCCCAAGTAAAGGTACTCATGGACATTATGCAATTGGTTCTCCGTTTATCTCAATCCTACGTGCGATGCTATTAGTTATAAGCTTAGTCTTAGTCATGTTCATCTCCAGTCCAACCTCGAGGCTTGCGTTGCTCAGGTCTTGGAGCATAAGTTATAGCTCGGAGGCTGTTGACGAGAACAGAACTATGTCGTCGGCAAAACGAAGATTGGTCAATCTATTATCACCGACGACCAAGCCCCGTCCCTTCCAACTCCGCAAGCACAAGTTTCCGGAAGACGTGTTCCAGTGTGCTGGTAAAAAAAAAAGCTTCGGCGATAACGGATCTGGAAACCAATATATTTTTATTTCAAATAGACTCAAAATAGTGCCAACGATGCGCGTTATAAACTGTTTATTCGTTACCACGAGACCACCGTTTAGCTACATTCGAGTAATATAAATGCTATTAATTCACAATCCCGCCCCGCGCCATATCAATAAAAAAAACCTTTACCCTTCTGTACAAGTCTGGTAAAAACTCATCTGTGAATGCAATAAAATTAATTTCAACAATGGGTTATAATTCGTTTCATAACGATCGGAAGCATAACGACAGATGTACAAACATGTTATTTACGCCCAATACTTACAGGGTTAAAGGAAGTGTGGGCAGCTGTTGCGGCCACTACAATCACAGAAAAGGAATGACCAATTACAAAATCACGTATAATATGATTTATTTATTTATTATTCAGGAAGAAATATTGATGCTCATTACGTTCCAGAATTTCGACTCGTGATCTATATAGCTTTATGGGTTACTACTGGGACTCTAATATTCGTTGGAGCAGTTGGACGTACGGAGTACTTTACTTACAGTAGGTATAAATGAAGTGTTAAGAGGGAATTCGCCAACAGAAAACAGAATACAGGCAGTTGCCTTGCAGTTTGGCGAAGATTTGTGTATACATACGCTGTGTAATTATTTACATACATACACACATTCACGCCTTTATTCCCAAAAGGGGAAGGCAAAAGAACATGAAACTTAAGTACCAGCGCCACTTTTAGCATAAATGTGAGTAAAAAAGATCGACTAAATGTGATATTGCAATATCACACATGTGATAGGTTGCTAGCCCATCGCCCACAACACACTTCAACCTTGCTCCCTTAGTCGACTTTTACAAAACCCACGGGAAGAAACGGGGTGGTGAATGCTATAAGCACAAGGTGTAATTATTTGGGTTAAAATAAAGCTTAATTCCGACAGTTTATTTTTTCGGAATTTCATGATTCCTAAAACCATGTACTGCTGAAGGATTTTTGATTTTAAGGATAGGTATACACTAACTTAACATTACCTATTATTATATTCCATTAAATCATCTGTCAAATTTTCATTTAGCGGAAAATGCAATCCGTAATTTTAAAATTTCAGAATAATGATGGTTTCGAACAAATGACTTCGGGATTTTTCTGTGTTCCCGGACGTCGAGTATGCAGGCTGTTGATGAATGGGCGATGCAAATTGAAATACTAAAAAAACTCGGTGAAGAAAACAATATTACTTATCCATTCAACTCCATTTTTACTTATAAGTTGCCAACCCGGCGTTCACCCATGGCTTCGGTTTTGAATTACATATTGTGAATCTAGTCCACACCCCATTAACTTGGCTCATCAAATTTTTAATTCGTGATCGCCAGTGACATACATCGAAGCTTTCGTAATAATGGCTGTTATTGTGGAGCAGATGGCTGCGGACCGGAATACGCAAATTACCCACGGCAGTGTGTAATTAGTAGTTTTACGGTCCGGCAGACCGTGGGGATAGGTGGTGAAGAAAGTGTTAAGGGGAATAGTAAAATAGTAAAGATAGTTTACAAAAAAAGATTTTGTAAAAAACTAGTTTTATTATTTATTTATTTATTTATTGACAAATACATTTACGTGACATCACAGTAAAACCAATGCGTCACGAAACTAAAACAACAAATAATACTATTTAGGCGACGAAACGGCGTGGCCCCGTTGCATCGTCATCTCCGGTGTAGGATTCGGCAGGTTGCCCCGGAACCGTCGAAACACGACACCCTTCGGCCAGAAGTCAGCACATGCGATGGTCTTCTGCAGCGGCCGCGGCACGCGCACCACAAACGAGCTGAAGTGCACATAGTGGCGCGAACGCAGCTGGAACACCCTCAGCGAGACGTCTTCTGACGAACGTTCTCCACCACAACATCAGCCGTGGCGGTGTAATGCAGGCGCGATACATATAGCGCCTTGCTCGGTGTGGCAACCCGCAGACCGGAACCAACCAGTTCTGCAGTACCACACTGACTCTTGCGCGGCTTGCGCTTCCTCGACACCGTTCATATCATCATAGTCTTCGTATTAGCAAAATCCCTGTTATTAAATACATACATTCTGTCACTTTTGTTTAAACACATTGATAACTAGTGGATAAGAGTGGACTGTATGGAAATGGATGTGTGAGATGGTGGAAACAACGTTAGCACTTCAAGACTGGTAAGTATTTATTAAAATATCAAAACACAGAACCAGCTAATAACATTGACGTGGCAAAGGCAGATCTACAACTGCACGTCAAGGAAAACATATAAAAGCAGAATACAAACAAAAGGGTTACATTTCTATATAAAAATTTGGCAACACAGCCAGTCGCCAACACAGATATGTAAAAAAGAAGGATTTTAACGCCATATTCATTTAAGATTTAGTTATGATTTCGTTAACGTGCTTTTACTTTTAGGTACAAGTGAAAGTCGATTTTTCTTTCATCTAATTGTTGATTATTATTCTCTTCATTATCCGTTTGGAGTCTAATAAAATCTTCCAAGTACAGAATATATTTTATCAATTGTTTTGATTGAATTTACAAAGGTGAAATCGTTTTTAAAATAAACATTCATATAGTTCAAATATATTTACGCAGACTGCATCATTAAGGAATTAGTGAGACCTTTAATTTATATTCTTAATAAAAAAACTACCAGTGTATACTTATACCAAATCTTGGGATTAGGTCTTAAAGCGGACCCCGGGCTCCTTTACTACCTACTAGGTAAGTAACTATATAAAAACCGTACAAAAAAGCAGCAAGCAGCATTATCCGTTTAAGTTCCGCTGAACTTGATTTTATTCGCGACTGTACTCTTTTAATATTAGTGACCGGATAGTGTAGAAAGTACTTTTTTAATATTTCTGTGGCTATTTAGCAATACGAATGTGCCCTGAGGTTACAGCAATTAGATATTAGCATTGGGGGAAATGAGTTCATGTCGTTCGTAAATGTGTATTTATTGCAGCAATTTCTACTTAATTATAACATTGGCGTTAATGAGTTACAGGAAACGTAGTACAATACCTAAACACACTCACAGATACAAAGTCATCTTTCATTTGGTCAACAGTTTTGGGTAATACAGTAAGTCCCGAGTCAATCACACAGATTTATATAAGAGGACACAGTAGGTATTTCACCTAGGAATCATAGATGCTACTTTGCTTGGTTTCACAGAAAAAAAAATGAATCACGAAATTATTCGAAGACCACCGTTATCTTTAGTGAAACAGAAATCATCTGGAATTTAAGATGATTGTCTGGAACCAAGAGAAAAATTCTTTCCCTAAGATAATTTAGCTGTATTCGAGAGATTTTAACATCTTACGTACCTGACGAGTTTCTAGGTTCAAGAATACCGAATCAAGTTTTTTATTCCGTCGTGGACTTAGGTCAATTTATGTATGATTGTTTCCAAATATTTATTTATTCCTTTCTAACGCTCGCTACTCAGAAATTCATGAGTATCTGCAAATCCCAACCATACTCGAAGAGGCAAAACGCTACACAGTTACAAGGACCAACTAGCAACTCCAGCCAAATCCTCTATCGTAAATGCTTCTAAAGCCAAACCCAATGAAGACTCATGACAGCCCATGTGCTGCCTAACTAGGGGAAGCTAGGCCCAGTGCCCTATTTTCCTAATTGCCAATCTCATTCAACTTATCTGCCCATAGTTGATGTCAGTCACATCAAGTTGATGTCAGTCACATCAACTATCGCAGATTAATAGAAGAAGAAAGAAACCTTTCCTAAAGATATTTCACAAAAATCATAGATAGAAAAATCAGCCTCATCGAAAGTATTTAGCTCATTGTTTATATACTATCAACAACAACAGTTATTCTTGTATAAAATCAGGCATGCACCGGAGGTAGGTGCTTCGGTTTGTTTAGCGACCACAATGCGCCCCACTAACGAGTCTACGACTGAATAAAACATACGCTGTACATGGCATGAGAGGCAGCGTGTATAACATATACCGTAATCACGTACTTAGGTCCTGGAGGGTTGTTTTATTTATAACTTCGACAAGTTTAACAGTGTTGGTTCAATAGATGGCGGTTATTTTTTTTTTTTTTTTGTTCAAGATATCTTAGATATTAAGTTGGAGTTATGATAATTTGAATTCGGAACAACAGGATTTTTAGTCCATTGAAGCGGTAAATTAAATTTTCGACTTTAATTTACGGACCTAATGGAACACTTTTGTCCAGGGTAAGTTAGACCTTCGCGAATTACTCTGTCTACCTTTTTTAACTGCTTCCATTTTTACTTTGTACCGTGACACTACAATACAAATACTCCAAGCACACCTAACTCAACAATACAAATACTCCAAGCAAACCTCACTCAGATAAAGCAGATACAAAAGAAAACACAGATATACAGGATGACAGTAAAGGTAAAACAACAGTCGGTTTTATCGCTAAAGAGCGAGGATAGCCTTTGGGTAGTGGAGAAATGGATAGTAAGACTAAGTAGTAGGTGGTGCAAAACTAAAGTGTTGATGAAAGATGACATTTTATCAATAGAAACATACATTCACATTATACATACAATAAAGGTCATAATATGGTAAAAATCAATAGTAGTATCTAGCTATAACATTAAAATAAAAGAAAATCTCATTAATTGGTAGAACAAACGATTCGAACTACAAATTAAAGAGAGATAAATAATATTGTTTGAGATGGGATTTAAAAATTGAAATAGAACTGGCACGTCTTAAGGCGCCGTAGGTTCAGCGAAGTTAAGCGAACAGAGTTTTTGAAACAATATAATGCGTCTGTTTATAATAATATGGTTTCAAAAAAATACGAATAGTAATCTTGAGGCTTTTCTGCAGGGAGATCAGTGTTTCGAAACATGATTAAGCAATTTTCGCTCGATAGAAAAAAAACACGAACATAGGTCTAAAATACACTTAAAATATTCGTAACAAATTATGCACAAAAGCTAAAAATATTAAAATTGCTTTTAAAAATTGGCAATATCATGTTTGAGATAAATCAGTGATTACTTTTTTATTTATTTAAACTGCCAAAAAATTAATATTAAAAAACATGATATCCGCGCTTCCGAGCACGCACTTCCATCTCGCTCACGCTTATGCTCAGTGAGAGGGAGAGAAGACCATGAACCTACGGCGCTTTAAATCATTATGAAGAGAGTGACATTGCTATGAGTTGTTTTCATTTTGGCCTAAGTCGTAACCCACTTACAGGATATATAGTTTTTTTTTCGAAAGGTGTTACTTACTCCCGACGCAAGACGCAAAACTTAAATTAAGTAAGGTAGTTAAGTAAGAAAAGAATTTATTCAGGAAAAACAAACACAAAAAAGAATTAAACTGAACCACTACATACCATCAAGATCCACAGCGCAGGTTTCGTCATTCCACAGATAATGCATCCACCACAGGTTTCGTCAGTAAAATATAAATACAACACACAATCCGCAACACGCATCGTCAACTAAAACTATAATACATATACATACACACCACCTAGATCCAACCCTATCGTCCTGCGAGATACGTTCCTGGCGCAAACGTCCCAAAAATACTCGCCGCATTGCCGCGCTGGACAGCCAAAGAAATACGTTGCACCAGGTACGCACCAGATCTTGGGTCACAACCCCTATCTCGCAAACGTTTCCCCAAGGCCTGTATAAAACGTTTCGCTTCGACACACCAAGGACCCGCCGTTTCGACAGCAAGAGGGACGAAGTCATAGACCGGTTCCAAGTTTGAATATTTGGCGTGCTTGTGCCTTGCTGCATTTTCTGCAGCACCGCCCGCCACCCGCGTTGTTTGGGCAAGATGCGACACCGCGAAGGTGCTAACACAAGTCGCATCCCATAACAAACTGCGCCCTTTCTCCCAAGGAACCAGTGTAAGTCCGTCTGGCCTCTTCCCATCCGTCCGACTCAAACCCTGGGGCTCCAAAACGCAGGGTACACTTGCCGACACCATAGCCCGACGAACAATATCATTGATGGTATGGTGCCGAGAGAACCTACCAGCGCTTCGTACACAACTTAGCCCATGATGCCCATTAGACTCCACCATCACCCCACAGACGCAAAGGTGTGGCTCACAAACTTTGCACCCAAGCCTCAAAGCAGCGCCAATCCGCAGAGAATAAGTAGGTAGGTAGTAGTTAAGTAAGTAGTTATTTCAGTATGTCTGTGATACTGATAACTATCGTAGCTCCCAAGCGCATGCACCGATGAGTCTTTTCTGTCGAGTTGATTCTTAGCTATGTTTGTTGTGTCGAAGGTGTTTTCATTGTAGCATTTTATCTGGAAAGACACCGAAAGTATTGAATCGTTTTCGTATTTACACTTTGAAATTGTAATGGTTTTACTAGCCAGGGATTACTTAAATCCTGTCCTGTATTTGAAAAATACTGAGTAGGTTTTCATTGTTTATCAACCATTTATTATTTTTAAATTAAACACACGTTACTTTTAACTTTTAATTCAAAAATAGACTGCAGAATACACGAGGCTGCGTGTAAGATATCTATAGATAGATAAAAAATATTAACTTCGTTTTTATTCCCATTATTTTGAACTTTAAAATCTTTAAATGTCATTACAGATTATTAACGTCGTAGTTTAATTTAATTTAATAATCTACGCCTTGAATATGTAGGGTCATAAGAAGGGAGTAAAAAGAACCTAAGTTTACATTTTTGACATCATATTTATTAACAAGTTTTTTAAAGTGTTGTAATTTGAACTATTATATTTATTAACGAGGACTAAAATAAATAAAAATAAGCAAATCTTGATTTTTTAATACGACTGGAGATTTATAACAATATTGTACTATCGCCAACACAGCTAACTGACCATCCGTCAAAGTTCTATATAAACACAGGATGGTCAGTTAACTGTGTTGGCGTTTGTACCTATTCTACATCCCCGCTCAAAACGAGACCTTAATAGCACCTTTATTGTAATTCAGAATAGTTTATAAATTAAATTATGTAGAACGCTCAGATAAAACCTCTTTGGTCTCCCTAAAAGTTTTAATTACGATTTACAACACAATAATAACTAACAAAACGCATAGATACCTACAATAAAGTATCGAGTGCCTGATTTAAATGGCTATCAATAGGGTATTTGACAACAGTGAAAATGAATTGTTTTTTCATTAGCAACAGATGATAATTACGAAAATACTCGGAAAGTATCAATATTTCATTTATGTTTGCTATTGTAAGATTTTTAAATTAATAAAAACTAACAATAAGGACGTTATTTGACTGTGACTTCACATGCAAGTAATCCCTACAAATTTCATACTAACGGAGCGTTTTTGACGTTTCATAAAAAGAAGCTGATTTGATTTTAGTCAAATACCGTATTGCTAACAAATCTAGCGGCTATACGCAAATTAATAATGGAAGCTCAACAACGAGCACAAGAAATAATAAGCTTGCTCGTAGATCAGAGGAATGACCATGAAACATCCAATTACATGCTCTTGTATCATTGCTAGGCCTATACTCGGTATGCAAAAGTAATCACATGCTGCAAGCTATATTTTGTCGGTAACTATAACTAGTGATGTGCGGCTGCCGAGCCGTCAACGTTGCTGGCAACAAAGGCAACTGCTGGTTGTACTATTATCTATTCTGTGCTGCTGGCAACTATGTAACAGATAGCCAACAGCCACCGAATAATTATTTGTCCAAATAAACCGTCAATATGTTAGTAGTCACTGAGCCGGCCATTATTTAAATGATTAAATACACACCTATTTCGAACTTTTTCTCAGAAGAATGATCTTGTGGCGCCAACATTCATTCAACAACACGAGCAAAGTTAAACGACAACATCAAAATTGAAATCATTCGGGGCTTCCCAATTTTTTCACCTTTAGCTACTCGTCTTATTATACTAGTGGCTGTATTCATTAAACGTTCATCAAACTTATTCTAATTTTAGTTAATATTAGTTTATGTCACTGTGATATTTATTTTGCGTTCCGAAGACAGGGACAAAACACATTTTATTTATCAGAGGCGTTTTAAGTTTTTTGTTATTTATACTACGACGGTGGCAAACAAGTGTACGGCCCGCCTGATGGTAAGCGGACACCGCAGCCTATAGACGCATGCAACTGCAAAGGAGTAACAAGGGCGTTGCCGACGCTTGATATGTTTGAGGATTCGCCGTGTTGACAGCTGAAGGAACAAATTCCCTCGCTCTCAACACCACGCATCCTCGGGAGCTCTGGCGACCTTGCTCACCTCCAGGAACACAACACTACTACAGAGTAAGCAGTAAGTTTTATGAATAAGGCTGTAGGCGTCTGGGAAAAAATATAATCCTTGTCTGAAACTTACAATTACCAACCTAATATTATTGTGGGACGTTGTATTTAATTTTAAGCCATTGTAAAGTGCTTTACTTAAATAATAAATAATATTAATAATAATTGTTAATTTTGTATTAAGCAGTTACGCTGCTAACGAAATTATACATTTTTAAATAAAGGAAAAATTGAAAAATTTAATGCTCTGAGCCGGATTGGAACCGGCGACCACAGGTATTCATGGCCCGTCGCTACTAACCAACTGAGCTATCGGAACAATCCGGTTCGGGCACCAAATTCTTCAATCAGTTCCTTCCTACAACGCCTTAGGGAGGCGTGTAGCGACATCTACCAGAAGACTTAGGCTTCTTAACGGCAGCAACGTCTCAAATTATATTGAGAAATCGTCAGTAACGATGCGCCACCCCATACTAAATTAATTTTGTATTAAGCAGTGACGCTGCTAACGAAATTATACATTGCCATTGCATGGTCGCCGGTTCGAATCCGGCTCGGAACATTAAATTTTTCAATTTTTCCTTTATTTAAAAATGTAATAATAATTGTTGTTCCATGACATCTGAAACAAAGTTAAAGGTCGTCATTGGACTGAAAAGCCTTATCATCATAACTTATCATTCATCATCATAATTGAAAGGTGTGGGCTAGTCCGTGGTGTAGGCATCTGCATCCGATCACTTGTACCAAAATGCTAAAGTGGAACGTTTTACTTCGCACAATAGCCTCAGTTTGGCTGTAACCTAAATATCGGATTGCGGCGGAGCAAGCATTTGTGTGATGTCGACTTTTATTGGATGGGATAATATTTGACCATGCATTTGGCTACAAATATAACCCCTTGGCAAAATAAAAATTTATGTGGCTTCCAGCCTCACTCATGCTGTGTAGAGACGGTGTATGAAAAAACGTGTGCGTTTAAAGATCCCAGATGATGTGATGCAACGCGTGTGCCCCAGCTCCAACAGCTTCCTATGAGTTGTGGTCGGCAGGCTGGCTTGTCCATTCCAGCAACACTGGATGCAACTGCATGTGAATAAGTAGCGGGCAATCTAGCTTGCGCATTTTAGTGATTAGTTTCAAATCAGACATACATTATTACATTTCATGATATAGTACGTTATGTGTTTACACTCTGCCAATAGTCGAATTTGACGGTTGACAGCGCCTTTTCTATGATAGTCTCTTATCTCTACTGATAATATGATTCCGTAGATAGTTCTGTAAAAAAAGCCCCTATGATGATTAATAAGGTGCACTGGACAGTCCGAATGGAAGTCAAGCAAATTGGCTGTCATTTATTGAGCGTTAACCATAAAAACAAAGACTTATTAACATATTTTGCTATACAAACACCTTATTACACCACCTAACTAATTATAGTGCATTACTGCTCATTATCGATGGAAAAAATGGAAGCCTACTGGTTGTAGTCACCGATTATCTATTTTTGTAGCACATTGCGAACCACCTGCCTGATGGAGATAACCAGTTTAAATTCTATCATCGCCGTGTCAGTTGGGCCTAGTAGTATGTCACTGCAAATTCTGGTTTCTGTCCTATAAAAAGTGGACAAAGGAAGAGTCGTAATCACCCATTGGATCCTTCACTATCCTAAGAGTGGCATCCTAGGTTGAACAGTTCAATTATATGGTACATTCAACTTAATACGTGTACAAATAATAGCGCTACATTAAATTGTTCGCGTTGTTGAAATATAGTCATATTTTTTGCATTTGAGAACACCTCCATAACGGTGCCCTATTTAGTCTTGAGGTGTGAAAATAATGTAGGTACCCTTTCAACCCTAATTTGCAACCTTCTATACTAAAATAATTAAAGTTTGCGTCTGTCATGATTTATGACGGAAGACCCAGGCTAAGTAATGGAGTCTTGCACCTACAGAACCCTTATAAAGCTGGCTATTTATATTCTCACTGTAATGTGGTTCAACATTCATGATCGATAGCAGGTAGTTGGTGATTTCTGCATTATACTTGCCTTTGAACTAGTTTCGTTGGCTTCATGCACTTCAACAGTTTCATGACTCACAATGGGAAATGGTAGATTTGCCAGACCATAATAGTTTATTGTTTAACATGCTTTGGTGCATACTACTTACTCGCGCGGCAAGGCAACGGGAGTCCGCTGGGTGCGGGTGGCCCAGGACTGGTAATTGTCATTCAAGTTGATGATACTTGAACTTACTCATAAATATGACCCATCGCTCTGTCAGCGGATTAAGGTTTCAGCGGTTTATGCGAGGATTAAATCCATACATATTTTTGCACTTGACTATGTAGATGAAGATTGAATTGGACGTGAAGTTATGAGTGTCCAAAGTTTTAAGAAGGGGTATGTTTTGTCCCTTTTCCGCAAAACGCCACTTCATATGAAACGATTGTCATTTACTATGACGCTCGCAGATTGTGACGTCACTAACTGCGAGGGTTTTCTCTCTCTAACAATCAATATTAAGACAGTTGTAGCTTCGTAATTCTTTGAGATATCTGAAAGGAATTCTCGTCACAAGGCATATTTATTTAGAGTTATAATATTTTTTTAGTCCACAACCGTATTCGCAATCATTAAGGGGATGCCGTGATTTGAGTCGTACACTCCCCCTAGACAGACACGCTGATTCCTTCCGCCCACGAGAAAAAGAGATGTAACACTCTTCGGGAATCGCTGCTTTGGACAAATTTCGAATAATACCTAACTTAATGAAGGTTTATTAAAATCTCATAATATGAGATTTCAGATGAGATAAAATACTATAGTATTTACTTGATTGTGTCGTAAAATAATGTATCGTTTGAGTAGGCTGAGTAAAAAAAGGAAAATACAGACCCAACTTTGGTTTTTTTTTCTATCGAGGAAATTTTAAGCAATCATGTATCCATAAAATCAGATGAACAATCAATCAATATCTGAAAATCAGACCTTATTGTTTCTTAATCTAGTCAGAACGGCGTTTCAAAACACGCGATAATTTCCAATGCACCGCCTTAAGCAACGGAAACACAATTCGCGAATCCGGAGTCAATCTGAGACACAATTTGCATTCCGATTTGATTTCTACATGGGTTGCGCGCTCGTTCAGCGCATGTGGTTAGGAGCGCGCGAAAGATTAAAACTGGAATATGAAACGTTTGTTTGAAATTGACCTTCTGGTTGAACTGAGACGTCATTTGTTTCGGTCCACTTGGGACGGAATTTAGGCTAATCGTTTGCTTGTACCATAGATAACAGATAGTAGCAAAAAGCCAAACCTGTTTTTATGGCCTGCCTTTTGGTAGCGGCTTTCGGTTAGATTACATACAGTTGACTATCGCGGGTCATTCTGAGTAGTCATCATGTAGGAGTTATGTGTAGTATTGCGAGTCATCTAGGCCATGCCAAATAGTCATAATGGAATAGTTTTGTGAGTTTCATGGCTTTTTGATATCCATTTGTTTCTAAGGCAAATGTTGATGGTATTCACTTTTATATTTAAACCACAATCTTCTTTATTAATAACTGAGTAGATGATACAAAATTAAAAGATTTTTTATCTTTTATTTTGTGATTTTTTCGTCTCCAGTTTTATTTGAATCATCTGACTTTTTAATATTCATCATTTGCAATAAGGACATGATTTTAGTTGAAATATTTAATCAAAACTGTAAACGAACACGAACGAACGGATCCTGTAAAGAAAAAATATATGTAAATTTTCGATAATTTAGCTGAAGAGATCAATAAAACCCAATTGGCTAATTATAAATTACTAGCGACCCGCCCCGGCTTCGCACGGATACTATATTATACATATAAACCTTTCTCTCGAATCACTCTATCTTTAAAGGCGCCGTAGGTTCAGCAAAGTTAAGCGAACATAGACTTGAAACAATATAATGCGTCTGTTTATAATAATATGGTTTCAAAAAAAAAAGAATAGTAATCTTGAGACTTTTCTGCAGAGAAATCAGTGCTTCGAAACATGATTAAGCAAATTTCGCTCGATAGAAAAAAATCACGAACATGGGTCTAAAACACACAAATATGCACTTAATATATTCGTAACAAATTATGCACAAAAGCTATACATATTAAAATTGCTTCTAAAAATCGGCAATATCATGTTTGAGAGAATTTTTTATTTATTTAAACGGCCAAAAATTTAAAATTAAAAAAATGATATCCGCGCTTCCGAGCACGCACTTCCATCTCGCTCACGCTTATGCTCAGTGAGAGGGAGAGAAGACCATGAACCTACGGCGCCTTAAAAAAAACCGCATCAAAATCCGTTGCGTAGTTTTAAAGATTTAAGCATACATATTTTATTATTTATTACTATTATCACTTTAAGTTAACTTTATGTGTGCTATTTATGAACTTTGTAACTGTCTACTAATATTAAGCTAAGTCTTACTAACAATAATGATCCATGTAGGTCTCTGAATAAATAAATTGAAATTGAATTATAGGGACAGACAGCGGGAAGCAACTTTGTTTTATACTAAAAAATATGTAGTGATTATCGTTCAAACTTATTACTCAAGCTAACTTCCAATACGAGTATCACCAGAGATATACTCAGGGTATTCACGTAGGTAAGTAATCAATGTGATCATCCGATTGTACGAAGATACTTTACAATACTTAATGGAGGCCTTTTTTTTTTTTTTTTCTTTTTTAACGTTGGGGAAATGCGTTTACGCATCCCGTCCAATCCGGGGAGGCAGGACGGGTATGACGGACTAACCGAAACTGCGGCGCTACCACGAACTTCGAAAGTCGAAGTTCGCAATACATGCATCCCTGTCACTCGAGTAAAGGAGTGCGATAGAGATGGAAATACCCGAACTTCGACTTTCGAAGTTCGTGGTAGCGCCGCTGGACTACCGTCTAAAACCGCCAACGACATCCGGCTCCGCCTTGTAGGGGGGGCGTCGCAGGATCGCTCTTGGCATTCAACTGCGTACGTCCCGGCGGGCGGCCCACATTAGCAGGCCGCAGACATTTTGAAGCGTCAGCTAAGCGAGCGCCTCCAGTCCTGTGGAACCTTTGTTTACAGGGCTTGCCCCGACTCCCTGCATGGTTCCGCTACAGCGGAGGCAACAGATGCGCATAGCGCCTGGCTCTGCCTCCAGTCCTTCGTCGGCGAAGCGGATCCGCGAGAGGATCGTTTTCGCGAGCCCGCTCCGCAGCCTCCTTCTGTGACATTACGTCGTCACAGAAGCAGGCCATCGCTCTCCACGCCTCCTCGCTGTTGAGCATGGCATTGACAACACTCGACAGCGAGAGGTTTGCCCCTATTACCGCCTGTAAAGTGGTCCGCTGAGGCCCCTACGGTACACTCTTCCAGAGTACTTACTTACTTAATGGAGGCCTGTTTTGTCACCGAATGTAGCGAAAAATATGAATGCGGTAATTTTTCTGTCATTAAATGATTGTGGTTTATTGTCGTACTAGCTTCCGCTTGCAACTTCGTCTGCTAACTATGTTATATTTTAATCCAGGCTAACTATCTTCGTGCAAAACTTCATCCAAATCGGTTGAGCCGTTTAAGCGCGATTGAGAAACATCTAAACATCCAAACATGCAAACATCGAAACTTTCGCATTTATAATATTAGTAAGATTTGTATCGCTACCATATTTCTAAACAACATTTAAATGCATCTCCAATAGTGTTCACTCAAATTCCCGTAGGTACTGTTGACTGTTTTGATACCAAATAAATAACTTGTGCAAAATAAAAAGTATGTGGTCAGTTTTAAAGTCGTATTTGTATCGCTACCATCTTCCCAAACAACATTGTAAGTACGTCCACAAACTGTCACAGGCTGTTGCGCCGCCACTAAAAATAAACGGCGAAATTACATGAGGTTTATTATTCTACTAGCCACTGGATGGGGTTGGGCCTAATTACAATCATGATGCACATGTCGTTTAGATGAATCGCGTAGTACCTGTACAAGGTTATTTATAAAGCGACAATTTTAAATTAATTGTCAATGTTGCATTGTCGCGATGCATTTTGCCGTCGCAGCTGACGGAGCTCCCGGCGTTTAAGGCAAAGAATAACAGTCATTATTTTTAAAGTTGACGCTGGTGGTTTTGCTACATTGTTTGTAATGTTAAAATTGTAGTTGTATTGACAGCAGTTGACAAATTATTACGCTGTCAGTTCAGTCCGTGTTTTATTAAAAGAATATATGAAATATTTCCTAGAAGTTTTTAAAAAATCTGTAAAAAGTACTAAATATATTCACCACGCTGTTTATTACGAACATTTCGATGTTGTCTATACTTCGCTCCATGTAAAAACGCCTCTCTAGTGGACCCTTTTGTAGTCGTTAAAATATTTTCAGTTTAAAAATGTATTATTCTCAGAAGAAATTGATCAGAAGAATCATCATGAGAAAAAAGTATGTCTTAAATTATACATATTTCAATAACTCTAGTCAATAAAATATGTACTTACAATAAAGGCCCTTCCCTGATGATGATAAACTATGAAGTGCGCGTTGTCACCGTAATCAAAGGATTTAACCCTCCATTCCCGCAACAAAATATTCTCTATCCAGAAGAGCTACATAGTTTTTGTACCACTTTTTACCGCCCCTGTCGCGCGTCCTACCAAGCAATTATTGCGAAACTAGTATTTCAAAAGTTGTTCGTAATTAACAGGTTGCCACAGCATCTGCTGGTAGACTTAACGACGTAAATGACAGCTTGAAACTTAACTACAATCTTATGTCGTTCAAGTAAAGTGGGTATTCGAATGGCGTTTAGTTTTATAGGCGCATGAGAGTTATTGGTTTTCTGTATTTGGTGATTAACAAACGTCTTCCATAGCTTTATTATTTTAACGTTTTCGAAGTGCCTCTGGCGCGGACGCTGTGCCATATTATGGATGTAGCAGTAAGAAGTAATTTAACACTGAGACGTTGACGTTTCGCTTGGACGGCTGTAAATTAAATGTTAAAAGTGATGAATAACTCGTTTTAAACGTCATTTGCTGCAAGTTAGTACTTAGTGTCGTTTAAGATTTAAGTTAAGCGTTTGGAAAGAACATTAACGTCAGGCCGATAATTAGTAAAAAAAATATAAGCTAAGAATGATACAATGCATTTTCTTACTTTATGATTTTTAAACATAAATTTGAGGGGAATCTCACCAGCTTTCTTACCAACAAAACCATAAAAAGAAAACAATATAAACACTTTATATAAATTTTATAAAGTTATTTAAACCGATGATATTTGTGGGGCACACACGGAAGAGAGCGAAAGAAGCTTTCGTTAATTACCTGATCAACTATTTGCACGCCCTAAGCTCTACCCCAAATATCGCTTGCACCAAAAACTAAACAAAACCTGGTTAACGGCACCAACAAATCAATGCTGCCATCATCACGCCGAAATCTCCATAAAAAACGGCCGAAAACCGGCGCTGAGTCCAACAAAGTACCACGGACGCCTTAAACCTCGGCTTAAAAAGAAGGGGGTAAGTGCTTTACTTGCATCAAGAGACTTACTCCCTTCCGTAAGTGGTTTACCTGAAATATAATGTATTTTCCGATATCCGAATTGCAGCATCGTTCGGCCACAAATCTTTTCCGATAAATTTTAACTCGCTGCGGTACCATTGATGTCAAAGTTGTTTCACTTTCGATAACTTGTATCTTTAAGATTTATCGGCTTAAACTGCGCAAGCAGATGGACCACCTAGTTGTATTTAAAGTGTTTTGACACAGTTAATGGCACTAAGATCACGCATACAATACATTCCTTTTAAAATAATGTGCACTACTATTCTTTGTTTACTTTTGCGATAAGTCTACTGCCAATCGTTCACTATAATTATCCGCAATATGAACGTTTTTCTCCAGAAAAATGTCACCAAAAACAGGTTAGCAAAATGTTATTCCTGCTGTCTTATTTTTTAGGAAAATTATGTAGTATGTTATTATTTCAAAAAGTTTAATACAAATATAAAAGCCTTAATATATATCCAAATCAGCTGGAAAAATCCCCAATAGCTATTGCTAGGGAAAGACAGCTTAAGTAGAAAAATACGCTTATTTTTCTACTTAAGCCGGTTTTCCCTCATCATCATGATCTTGATTCCCTGTTCCGTTTATTTGGGATCGGGTCTCTTTACTCTCTTGCGCCAAGTTAATCTGTCTTGTGTTGTCTCTTTTGACATCCTAAGCTATGTTTTCCCTATTTCCACAAAACTCACTGAAATGTCGAACATAACCAAACTTCATCCCGTTTACCTACTACTAGTACCGCTTCTCTAGTTTGGCGGCGGTCAGCGGCGAACCCTTCGCCGTAAATGCATTTCGTGAATTATGCCCCCGTATGTGGCGAGTAGCGATTCCGTTGGCACGCCCGTCAGCAATGCCCGCACCTGTGCCCTTGTGCGTTCCATACATACATACATTTACGCTTTTATTCCCTAAAAGGGTAGGCAGAGCACGTGAAAGTTATGAGCCAGCGCCTCTTTTAGCATAAATGTGGGTGTAAAAGTTCGCCAAAATGTGATATTGCAGTGATAGGTTGCCAGTGGGCGATGGCCCACAACACACTTTAACGCTGCTCCCTTGGTCGACTTTTACGACACCCACGGAAAGAAAGGGGTGGTGAAATTCTAACCCGACACCACACGGTTTACTGGGAAGTAATCGCCAATAGGGAATATGCATGTGATTTAGAAATGGACAAAAAAAATCACGTGTAATCTATATTGCTTAATAAATATACACACATGATTATTTTTTCAAATTATCATGTTTCTATTGATAAAATAAATTGTTTAAAAGTACTATTTTTCAAATTCCCTCGCAAATTTCCAAAACGCAACGCTATTGGCGGAGCGAAACGTGACGTCACCGTGCAGGTCGTTAGTATGATTATTGAAAGTTATTCGCATTGTTTGGCCGCTGTTTATGATAAATAATCAGTGTTTTTTGGTAATTATTTAGTGAAAAAAGACTCGCCACAATGACTGAAGGCGGTTTTGTCAAGGCACAGTCGGATAATCTGCCTAAAATTGATGTGTTCATGATGACTAAATTTAATACATACTTCGCAAATATTTGTGACTTTACGTCCGCTGAACTAAGAGGAGTAAAAGCTGCAAGGTAAATAAGTTACAGATATTCAATAAATTTTCATATTCCTTGTTTTTATACTCGTGAGATTGGTCAATTAAATAATTATAACCTATTTTGGCGATTCAAATAGCTAGACTTTTAAACTACTTCAAATAGGTGTCTTTGTTAAATAAGTGGAATAAAATACTAGTAGATATTTATCCATACTATATACTATTTTACTATACTATAACTTTATATATTATATATACTAACTTCTGCCCGCGACTCCGTCCGCGTGGAACTCATTTATATCGTAGCTCCATACAAACTTTAACCCCCACTTCATCCCTTTGGGGGATATGGGGGGAGCTACGATATAAACGAGTTCCACGCGGACGGAGTCGCGGGCAGAAGCTAGTTATATTATATATTTTATATATACTTACTTAATAATAAATTATAAATGCGAAAGTGTGTCTGTCTGTCTGTTTGTTACCTCTTCACGCTTAAACTGCTGAACCGATTTGGATGAAATTTGGTATAGAGATAGTATAAACGAGTTCCACGCGGACGGAGTCGCGGGCAGAAGCTAGTATTATATAATCAAAGATATGTAGGTACCTATTAGGAATGTTAAATGTTGAGAACATCTTTATGAACTTTAACAAACTAGGTTGTTTTCGTCAAGGCTTATAAATAAAACAAATTTGTGTAGGTCACTCAGTAAAAAGGATTAAATTCTTTTAACTTTCTTCGATCAACAGTGCAAACAAAGAAACTTAGCTAAAACGTTTCTTGATCAAAATCAACACTCGTAGTCAGCTGTTGATCAACAAAAATCATAATATTTGTAACATTAATAACTAAAAAAATTGGGAATCAGAATAGTTTTATGAATAAGTATATAATACAATTTTGAGGTTAGGTTATTGTTTACCTATATTGTTCGCGAGTCGTAATAAAAAAGATTTTAGGTACATACATATTTAATACTCACGTCGAAATGATCTTCACAACAATATAAACTACTCAAGCACGATACATTAGCTTTCCTCATCGCCTTACACCACTTTATCCTTATATTTGCACCTTTGGGCATATGAAAATATTTGCAGTTTTAATGTGATTTTCACACATAGGGACAATACAATATTTATAATAAGCTTTTGTGTGCTCTTCCATTACAATAAGTTGATCTTATAAGCTTTAATCACTCACATTTATTAAAAGTGTGAATCAAACACTTTGTTGTTAATTTGTTTAAGAACCGCCGTGCACTAAGCTGCACGGTGACGTCACAAATGAGCGCGCCAAAATGGTGGCGTTTTGATCGTCCGAAAATGATAGTAATTTTAATTATTTTTTTTTAGCTTATTTAATAATATTGTGAAAGTGTTATATTTTTTTCCGGTTATATAATTACTTATAGAATAGATAAAAAAAATAAAAAAATGTCATGAATATTCCCTATTATTATGTTATATCGATACGGCTATTAAAGTAGGCCTTACTGATACTGTGATAATTGATCTAATTTGCCTTGGAGTCGGTGTAGAAATGGTTTTTCAATTAAAAAGAGTTAGTTGTTTCGAATAGTTTTAGTTCCTTGTATACAACAAGACACATATGTACATAACAACAAGATTGACACCTGTGATTTAAATTTGGGAAAAATAATGAATACATATGTATAAATATACCTACACATGTTTTCTTTTTGAGTTGTCTAAATGACTTAATTAATGATTATTGGCGACGGCGGTGACATCATGGACATGCCTCAAAAACTCGCTTCAAATCTATATTCGATTTACAGAAAGTGATGTGTACTGTACAGTACCCGGAATGTCATGGGAACATCCCGTTTTCATGTCTCTGTCTTTCAAAATCACAATGACACTGACACGGACCAACAGCGATATTCCAGGGATGTCCCTTCTGTCAATCGAGTCAAATGGAATTACGGCCGATTAATCCTAATAATACCCATCTGATGATCTGTCATAAAAACATTCGCATTCAAGAAATAAAATAAACTAAATTAATGGGTTTAGTTATAAATTAAAATACTGACCTTTACTATAAATATCCGAAAAATGATAAGACATTTCGTAAATTACTCTTAAGTTAATTATATCGGTTACCACTGAAGGTCTAAAAGTAATTATTATTTTAGGCGCAACACGTTTGCTTAAATTTATTTCTTAATTAAAGTGGCATTGGTATTACAAATACAAATTAGTTTGCATTTGACGTTCGTAACTATCACATAATAAAAAAGGACAGTAAGACAACGGTCTTTGAGGTTAAACCACATCAGTCGGGGCCGGTCCGTGGATGGATGACCGGTTCGAGCGATGACTAACTGCAACTTTCAGTAGTATTATATTCAACAATAGGATTACGTTTGATGAGAACATAATTAATACTGTCAAAAAATGTTGGTTCAGTAATTACTAGTTATTCCAGCAATTTGTTCATTTCACCGATTTGATATACGTTCAACCTATTTTAATATTTGACAAGAACGTCCAATCGCTAATAATAAATTACAAAAGTTATGTAATTTACAGAATGACTGAATTCAGTCTGAGATTCTCAAAGGTAACGTATAATATATTCAATAACGCTCTAGGTGCGAGCGAGTAGGTACTAAATCAAATGAGACTTGTGGTTTTCAAGTCAAGGTCACAAGATAATATATTGCACCTTACTAATGACAGAAAATAAGCTTGACGCATGACAGTTCTTAAGAGCTAATTATAATAAAATATCACAGCCAATGTTGAATTAATTTAAAGACGTCATATAATTTACAGCGATAAAGTGACATTTGGTTTATAGGTCTTTAACGATACATTATAGGTATTTAATACCTCGAACCTTAATGTTTATAAGGTCAGTGGAGTCGGGAACGATAAATAATACAAATAAGACAAGCACAATAAATTTCATTGAGCGTTCAAGCCAGAAAGTGAGAGGAACCGAGTCGCCCGCCATTTTATTTGCCACGTCGCGATTGGCATTTACCTAGGATATTACAAATACTTTGTCTTGTTATGGAGGTGAATGAGTATACGTTAGGAACTGAGCATAATAAAATTGTTCAATGACTTTTAAACAATAGTGTTCCGATGAAAGCATGCCTGCGTTGTCAATTGAAAAATAATAATCGAAACTTGCCCTATGTTATACAAGTGTGATGATTATCACAATGTGTAGTGCAAAACTCGGCATTTAGAGGAAATTATCCAACATTGTATCGTGACTTTGTTAAGAAATTAAATGTTATATTTTGATTCGGGAAGCTACGATAGCCTAGTGAGTCAGGCATGCGGCTGTCAAACGGCGGTCGTGGGTCCGAATTCCGGCAAGTACCAATGAGTTTTTTGGAACTTATGAATTTACGAAATATCATTTGATGTACCGTTAGCTTTTCGGTGAAGGAAAAACAACGTGAGGAAACCTGCATACATCAGCGATTTCGTAGGTGTATGAAAAGTCCCGGACCCGCACTGGGCCAGCGCGGGGACTACTGCCCGTTCCCTCTTATACTTGAGAGGAGGCCCGTGCCAAGACTGATTTATTATTATTTATATTTTTTATTATTTTCGGACCACAGTTTGCATGTACAATTTATTGTAACCTACGGCAAGCTAATCTGTGCATTTTAGACAGTCAATTTGTGTGCATATACAAAGCCTTCAGTTTTATCACCAAAGAATCTTTTTTCTAGATCTTTACTTACGCTATTCTTCTATAACGACCTCATTGATTTTACTCACGTTTTGTCGTATTCGCTTGTTTATCGTCGGATCTAAATACTTTTCAAGTAAATCGAAGGTCCCTTGTTAGTGAAATGTCGAACTGTGGTCTAATGGTAAAAGGTCATAAGTATGAATCGTCTTCGAATATACTTACTGCGTTTTGAATGTGGATATAGGTAGACTATCTGCATCTCAATCCATGCTGTCACGTTTGACAGTTTAAAGAAATCATATCGATCTGTTTCCTTGGTTTTGATCGTGAAAATGTCGTAACTATGTTGCGTAAGTGTTACGCCTGTATTGGGATGGAAAAGTTTGGCAAACTTTTGTTTTTATTGACAAGTGGAAAGTCAAGTGAATGTTTCTGTCATTGTCAGATTGATATCTAAATATAGCAAAAAAAACGTAATGTCGAATGAGTATAATTATAGTGCGTTTTATTAGCACTAGAAAGAAGGTTAAAACACGAAGCACGAGGTTTTTATATAAGACACTTTATGCCACACAACTGACAAAGTATCTCAATCAGCCTTTAAAAAAGACTTACATTATTGTTGTCGACCTTAAAATGATGGAAGTGTTTTCATTATTTATATCTAAATAATACTTACAACAATATTTATTTAGAAATTATTTATTTTTTGACTCTGTCATTAAAAATTTTGTTATTCAGTTCTGGAAAGGTTGCATAATAAAAAACCTAAAGAAGAAGAGGTTTGAACCGATCGGTTCGTTTTTTTCGCTGTCGACGTTGTAAAAATTGTCAATCGTATCACGTCTTTTTCTTGTTTTCTTGGTAATCAAGAAATTGTTGAATTCAGATTACGAGATTATTATACGAGTATCTATTTGTTACTTAATATTAAGATTTTATTTTTCGCTGTGTGTGGTGGCGTGCGGACTGCGATGCACCAACCAAAGGCAGGCCCAAGTGGCTTGCAAAAAAAGACCGACTCGTTCTCCCCCGAACGTTTTGCCTTCACCAAAAGCAAAGAGACAGAAACAGAGTCCATTAACAACAAATAAGAAACGTATGGTGGTCAACATTTACAAGTTGGTGTGTGAACCTTGCAGCAAGGATGAATTTCCGGGTAACATCTAACATCTAATTTTCCCAAGCAGAAAAGGTTGACTAAGACTGCTTCTTTGTTTACCGTATTTCTAATCCTAAATAAAACGGACTATAGCAGGCAGGATCCTGATATATAAAGACCCAGATATACCCTTTTAATATTATCTATACTAATATTATAAAGAGGAAATATTGTTTGTTTGTAATGTTTGTATTGAATAGGCTCCGACACTACTGGAGCGATTTGATAAATTCTTTTATCATTAGAAGCCGACATTATCCCAGATGAACATAGGCTACTTTTTACCGGGAAAATGCTTTATTCCTACGGGAAAAAGGGGAATCCGTGCGAAGCCGGGCCGGGCAGCTAGTGGAAAATAATTTTGAAGGAATAAACAAAACTAAAACTACAATAACACCAATAATAACTTGGCTCAACAACAGTTCCGCGTTTTCAAAACAGTTTAAATTCAAAGTGGTGAAGTAATATAAATTCCGGCGCACAAGTGCAGGCAATATGAGACAATATTAGACAATATTTCTCAAGTTGAAAGCAATATTGGGGCAATATTGATACACTAGAGGCCTTCAAAACTTTGCTTAATGGCAGCAATCGATATTTGTTGTGAATTGTTGTTTCGAATAAGGTTTGGTCCGATAGGATTTTGGATAGATTTGTTAGACAACGATTAAAATCACGTCATCGTTTAATAAACCATAGTAAGCAAATAATTAAAACAAATTAAAAGCAGGATGGTGTTTCTTGTAATATTTCACCTTTTTGGGCTGTTAAGGAAATACATGTGTACATTGGGTACCTAAGTATTTTTTTGAGATGTTATGTTGCTGTTTCAGCACGCTTATTAGAAAACTTAGAAAGAGACGTCTTGTGCTAACTGTGCTAGTGGTGAGCAAGATGTTAAACCTCCTGGGGATGCCCTGAGTTTAGAGTGAATGACCTGCATTTTTTCTTACTGTTAACGTAAAAGCACGGCTATCACAAGACGGCGCGTGAGAGTCGCGAGTCTTGTGATAGCCGTGCAGGGTCAGTAGGTACCGCATGCTTCTTTGAAAACTTGTGGTATTCAAAAAGTTACCATTCTAAAATGAGTTACTTTCATTCCAGCACTTTAATTCCGAACTGCATTTTTTATAATAATTCAAGCACAAAATTTTATTATAAAATATTGGAAATTGATAAATAGGATTGCACATTAACGATATACCTACTTGAAATGGCGGAACGATTTTACCAACAATTACGTTAATTTTTATTGCATTACCATCTCTACGACTTTTATATTTATTAGATGAATTAAATAACCCATTAATTACCCTTAAATCTATTGGTGGTCAATGATATTGAAGATATGAATATTCTGATTTTAATAATATTCAATTTGATTCATATATAATCCCACAAAATGAAATAAAAATTAACAATTTCCGATTATTAGATGTAGATAACCGAATTGTAATTCCTATAAATAATCAAATTCGAATTTTAGTAACAGCTACAGATGTTATTCACTCACGAACAGTACCTTCATTAGGGGTAAAAGTTGATGCTAACCCAGGTCGATTAAATCAAACTAATTTCTTTATTAATCGACCTGGAATGCTGGCGGATTATGTTACCTGTTTGATATATTATCGATTTGATTACCGTCGCATTAATAAAAATTACATAATCTAAGAATCTTACATATGATTGCGACGACATTCTCAGGTGCATAAATCATTGAAGTTTTAATTTAAAATGACAAGCAGGTAAGTAAAGTCACTATTTGCATAGGCCAATGGTACGTTGTTATTAAAATTATGACTTTACTATCCAGCTTTCGTTTTCATATATTTTGTTGGTTTTGTATCAAAGTTGTTCATTAGTGTTTTCCTGTTATTTATAAATAAATTCATAAGCAGATATTGCAAATTAAGTGATGAGTATCTAACATTTTTCCTTACTATATTATTGTTTTGCAAAGTTAGCTCTGTTGATACAACCAACATCATCATCAACCTATATTCGTCTCACTGCTGAGCTGAGCTCATTAATGCGAAGGAATATGATCAGTAGCCCCCGCGCTTGCTCACTATCATGAAAAATATTGCAATGTTGTATTCGTTATATTTCATTGCAACCTGCACTTTCAAACTCCAATTTACATCCAAGCTACACAGGATGCTCTGAGCACAAAATATGACACAATATTTCAAAGTTTCAAACAATATTGAGGCGCTCCACCCGGCTTTATTGTGCAATACGAGCTACTTGAACCAGTCGACTTGCCCGAAGGTGCACTCGTAAACAAAGTAAACTTTTAATTACGGCAAATCGCGGAGGCTGTCGAGCGAGTTGCATATATATACACTTGCGCAACAGTCGTATATACTATGCGAGTAGGTTTGTAGGTGAGTAAGAAAATGGCAACAGTATAGATTTTAATCAATTTAGATTTGTAAAATAGTCATGTCAAGGGTCTTTTTTGTGGTAATAGTTAAGGGCGTTCGTGCAGCATGTGTAAAATACAGTATCAGAAAAGGATAGTTTTGTACTTACAATGAAGTTTTCACGTTCCTGAACTCTGCACAATAAAAGTCCGGATTTGAGGCAAAGAAATTTGCTATCATAAAAGAATAAATTTTGGACTTTGCACTGTCAGCTTTAATAAAACCAATGTCCATGTTTTCTTAGGTTAACTGCACTTTGGACACGAAATAATCAAATAAATATTAGTGAATCCTGAGAATGAACGATGAGTCGGAATAACATGACATTTTGTTTATTAGATCGTGACGTGCTCTGATTGGCCGTTGAGACGTTTTGTGTAAATAGGAAAATTAAATACTTAATAATTTTTAATTTGTAATTTAAGTCAAATATTCTTAATAAGGGCCTTAAATTCTATAGTATTCAATACAATACATCTTTATATGTTACCTATATCATATCATAGGGTTAAATATTATGACAATCAGAGTTTAGTGAGTTAAGTGTAACTTTGAAAGAAAAGCAGATCAAACGCTGTGCGAATGGACTTATTAAGGGTGTCTTTCGTAATTAGTTACCTAACGTTTAGTATCCAATTGAATAACGCTAACCTTCGAAAAGGCAGTATTTAGACAAAGTGCTTTTATAAATCGCCGGCACATAATGGAATTATGAAAAAATGCATTTTTAATGTTCACGCTTTATTACAATTCCGAGCATGCAGGCTTCGCATAAATCGAACCGCAAATCGAACAAACGTCCAAAACCTCTTATCTAACGTAACATAATTGATTTAAAACCGACCCTGTCGTGTGCGAGTTACAGTAAATATTAATATGGAACGTATAATTGTTATATGAGGTTCTGCGAATATGCAGTCAAAATTCCGATATTACCGTTAAAGATTTCATAAATTTAAAGCCACTGGAGTTATGATGACAGGCTGGGTTCTGATAGTTCGAGTTTTTGTTGAACTATTGAAATTTGTAACGATGGGTTACCACGTGCCGTATAAAACGCGAGTGACTTATGCAAATGACTCTCTGTGCTTTACACGGGTTACATACGTAACAAGGTCTATTGTAATACTGTGGGAAGAGCAATATTATCTTTGCACAAGGTAGTATCTTTTTCTTGGATTCTCACGCATTTTACATTGCATTAAAACATACTTACTGGTCGTTAGTTTATTCAAAAAAATTTAGATAACTTTCATTTACCTTAAAAATCCTGTACTTACTCTTTTAGAGGGAAATTAGATGGACGTTTCTTTGCTATCTAACCATTAGTAATGTATGTGTACGCTGCATATATTCAATCACGGATATTAAAATTTAGGCACTAAAGCCATGCCTTTATCCTTGGATCTCGGACATTTTCTTGAGTTAATCCTCAGATGATGCTTCGACGAAACACGTAAAAACGTGTAGTAGGTATCAATCAGACACCTTCTTTTTAGGCGCTTCCCTTCAATTGTTCAAGGTGTATCCATCATACTCCGTCAATAATCTGTAAAAGTCTTGGTAAGTATACCGCAATCTTATTTTAATCAATCTTTATTTTCCTACGAAGGATGTACTATTAAATCAGGAATATCAGGAAACTAACATGAATATCACAATCAATATCGATCCAGTCTTATGCAACACCATAATTAAACATTACAAAACCAGAGCAATATCACTTTCAATACAAATTTACATATCTTATTTACGGTGGCAGAATTTCAAAACAATTTCCTACCCACACAACTAGTTCATTGAGTCGTTTTACACACACCACAACACACCCGCGTCACATAAAAAGGTTTAACCTACTAGAAAATGGCTCGGAGTTGCGTCATTTTGTTCACGGAAACGAGAATAGGACTAGCAATTAGTGTCGTATTTACATAGCTATTTGAATGGCATTAGCTATAATGGCAGTTTTGAATATGCATACTGCCCACTGTGCAATAAGACGTGGATAATGCGAATGTGCATTCATATTTGATGTTCTTATTATCGTTGCATCAGTTTAGCGATGTTGAGCGTAACACCAGTATTAACTGGAATATTTGCTGTACAATGAAATAATGTTACTACAAAGTTATTGTAATTTTTTTCAACTTACTGTTTAATTCTTCATTTCATTGTTTCAGTTAAATTCTAACATATATGGGCTATATATGGGCACTACGCATTTTAAATATCACAGTTATTTATGTTTGCTTGTTATTCTTTTTGTTTAACCTCTGGGTTGCAAGGTCCGATGTAGTCACTATCGTAAAATTAGTGCCTATGCTAAATCTTGGGATTAGGTGCCAAAGCGGACCCCCGGCTCCTTTAGGGCACAACTGGGAATAACGCTAGGAGGATGGTTGTTTTTATTGTATTGATTTTCCAAAAAACTAGCTGGATTCTCTATCATATCAATACCAATAAAAAAAAAAAAACAAAATAAAAAAAACACAAAGAATCATGGATAGTTGTTAACTGCATTCACAAAACTTACTAGTGTAGTATACAATTAAAATAAACAATGCTACTAATATTATAAATGCGAAAGTGCGAAATTTTTGTTACTCAATCACGCTTAAACGGCTTAACCGATTGGGATGAAAATTTTCACGAAGATAGTTTATAGCCTGGATTAAAATATAGAATAGTTTTTATCCCGGGTCCACGCAGACGAAGTCGCGGGCGGAAGCTAGTTAATAAATATGTGCGGACAATCTTAGTCCCAAACCTAGCCTACTATGGGTACTATTACTATGTAGTAAGATCACGGGAACAAATATTCGTGTTTATAAGCTCATCACACAAACAAATGCCCTTACCTTACTTGTGAGTATAACATACTATTGTTATTTAACTTAAATTTATTCATTTAATGCAGCTATGGACTTTGTCTGGAATAAATATTTTCATTTCATTTTCAAATAGTAACTTATATTAATACTTTATCGTATGCTGACTTGGTATAGGAAATTAATTTGACTTTTAACAACTTCACACAAATAACCTGATTTCAAACTGGCAGTTTATTCGTTGCAGCTAGTACACAGTACAAACAAGTTATTTTGGTAATGTTATGATATGACTTTTGGCTTTATGACGGTAAGTACGACTACTATCAGAAAATATTATCGATTGCACATTTTTTATAATTTGTATTGTCTGCCACTGAACAGGATGCGGCTGTCAGCTGGATGCAGGTGGCGCAGAACCGGTCAATTTGGCACTCTTTGGGGGAGGCCTATGTGCAGCATTCGACGTCCTTCGGCTGATATGATGAACTGCCAATGCAATGCTGTGGGAGTCCGCTGGATGCGGGTGGCGCGGGTCCGGTCATTGTAGCACTCTGTGGGAGGCCTATGTCCACCAGTTAACGTCTTTCGTCTGATATGATGATGATGATCACTTACAAAAACCCTGAAACCATGTACCTTAAACCAGCAGGTCGATCATGTAACGTATTGTACGCGCGTCAGGTAGATCTAAACGTCACTTTTTATATGGAAAAACCGGCCAAGTGCGAGTCGGACTCGCGCACCCAGGGTTCCGAACAAACCTGTAGTTTCCTTAGTTGTAGTTCCATAAGTAATAACTTTAAAATTATTCAAATTATTTTTATTTTATGATGTAACTAAAAATTTACGAATTTCGCAATTTTTCCTTTATCTGTGCTATAAGACGTTGCTTCGTACCAAATTTCAAGATTCTGAGTTCAAGGGAAGTACCCTGTAGGTTTTGATTCCCTTGCGAGTTTCGAAACATTGCGGAAATTTGCGGCATTAACGACTGTATCTTTTGATTGCGTTGGTTTAGAAGTTTGATTTTTTCACAACTCCAAGGGACAGTAGATTTGAGTATTTGGTATAAATTTTAGCTTGATACCTAGACGCGTTCCTGAGAAAAAGGGTCTTGACAGACGGACGGACGGACAACAAAGTGATCCTATAAAGGTTCCGTTTTTTCCTTTTGAGGTACGGAACCCTAAAATTTACAGTTGGACTGTCCTAACGAGCATTGGAAACGTAACGTGATTGCCCCTCAGAACTACAATAAACATAAAACGTACCTCACATGGTGGAATTGCAGCGAGACAAATGCGAGCCCGGTTTGTACCGGTAGCCGCTCTAGTTCTCAAGCCTCGTCGCCCGCTCTTTGTGACTTGGGTCTATTTGGAACACACACATTTTGTCTAAGTCACAGGCGAGTAGCGGGTTCACTAAAGTCATTGTATAACTCAAGTTTAATTAGTAACTAAGCGTCTAAACTTATACCTTAATTGCTTCTGCCCGCAACCGTCCGCGTGGAACTCGTTTATATCGTAGCTCCATACAAACTTTCACCCCCCATTTCACCCCCTGAGGGGATGATTTCCGGGATAAAAACTGTCGAATGCCCTTATGCAGGGATCAAACTATTTCTTTAGGGGCTGTCAATATATTGTCATTTCAAAATAGGGGAGGATCGAATCATTGGATGACGGTAGTCATTTTATTAGGTGGGGAGGGTCCATTCAAGGAATTAACAGGATGGTGATAGGATACCAATTTTAATTATTCGGTTCTAAGCGTGAAAGGATAACAGACAGACAGACAGACACACTTTCGCATTTATAATATTAGTGTGGGTACGACTTGTCCCGATAGATATAATTCTAGTTTAATTTTTAGACGTTATTTTCTTAAATCTGTAACTGTAAATAGTAGTACTCGTATCTCTATTTTTCGAGCCTTGTCGCCCGCTTTTAGTGACTCGAGTATATCTGGACCACACACATTTCGTCTTAGTCACAAGCGTTAGCGGTTGGTTCCTTTTTTCTTTTGTTATTGGATTTTATTTAATCTTGTATAACAAAACTACTTCATATCGAATAGCGTTAATTATGTGCCGGTTTATTTCTAGTTTTCAAGCTTCATGGCCTGGTCGTTGTGACTTGGTATGTCATATCTAGGTCACACATATTTTTTCTAAGTCACAAGCAAGGTTTTTACCAATATTCATTGTATAATTTCGATTTCATTGGTAACTAAGCGTCTAATTTAAGTAATTACCTACCGGTATATATCATTGTATAATTCTACTGTTTTTTTTAAATATTGTATTGTACCTCTAGTTTTCTAGCCTAGTTGCTCGCTCTTTGTGACTTGAATCTATCTGGAACACACACACTTTGTCTAAGTCATAAGCGAGGATTAGAAAATTCACCAATATTTTATGTGCGAAATAGATTTGTTAATGGGAAGAGCGTAAATATACCGATTAAAATGCACCTTTTTTTAAAACCCCGTCGGTGGCAAACAAGCTGACGGCCCACCTGATGGTAAGTGATTACCGTATCCTATGGACGCTTAAAAAAAATTAAAATTTAAAATTTGAACTGCTTATTTCTTTACAAAAGCTATGTTACATTTCTAGCGATCAGGCTTAAACTTATTATTTTAAGATTTTAAATTGCCTTATCGAATTTTAGAATTAGACGGCATTTTTATTATATAATAAGATAAGAAAGAGATTTGTTTAAGAGTGTAAGTTATCTATTAACATTTTCTTATATATTTTTACTATAAGTTTATCAGACTCAGGCTTGCAACTCCAGGTGTGTTAAATGCGCGTTGCCGACCTTTTAAGAATTTAATCACTCCTTTTTTGAAGAACCCCATACTGTAGTCTCTCGGGAAAACCTCGGAAGGAAGCTACGTACGGTACGTGACCATTTAGATGGCCTATCAAAGTCTCTAGTTTTTTTCCTAACAGTTTACCTGTACATTTAGAACTCTTCATCGGCATTCAGAGCTTCTCAACGTTTTGCCTACGATGGGTAATGCAAGTAAGATTTTTTTGTGTGTGTAATTATTTCTTTATCAAAAGATATAAAATATTAAATTATCTATCTGAGGCACACTTATGTGAGTTCAGTTGACATTCCAATATTATGGCACCACCAAGATGATCTGATGATGGAGACAGAAGGTGGCATACCAACTCCTCAAATAAACAACACAAATCCGTCGTCCTAAACACTTCCAACACGTAGGTAATTGCTAACTGCGCAAAAAAGTACAGTCGGTAATAAAAGTTAGTAACATTCTTTTTTTTGACAGAAGCTCATTCTGCCTTGAAAATGCAAACGCCGTCGCTCGTGTTTCTAAACTCAACATAGCAATCCCCGCACCTAAAGGAATTGCGACCTTGCTTTCTAACAGTGCGATCAAACGAGAACATTTTAATCAGCCAATGTGATATAGATCAAGGCCCACAGATCACATTGATAAAGGAACAGCCGCCATCTATATATCTGCATATTTTAGTACTCTGTCGCTTTAAAATTATTAATGAGACATTAAACGAAATTATAAAGGAGTTAACGCGGCAAGGTCCTATGGTGAGCAGATATTTATGACAGCTGATAAACAATGGCTGCCTAATTAAAGCTGAGGGTGACAGATCTTATCAAAATTTTCAGCGTCCTCCAAATCTCAAGTTCCAGCTATATAATTATGAACCTTAATGCGTTCGCAGCATTGCAGCTTTTTCTAATGTGTAATGAGGAAAGATACGCAAAATTAAAAGTAAGATGCCGATACTAATATCGACTAGTTACTTTCTCAACCTCATATTTGACTTTGCTGTCCTAACGTTAAAGGAACCGTATGCCTAACGCGTAGCAGTTTATTTTAAAACTCCACCATTATTTGAAATGAGTTGATGTAATAGTAACACAGTGATATCGCGTCGGTAAGCTTCCGTTGTATCGCTTTTAGTCTATTTGTTACCCGTATCAAGATCTTGCGTAACTGGTTATGTAAATTGTAAATTTATTACAATGACGAACAAAAATAAGTATGCATAAAAGTTTGTTTTGACGTTTCACTGTAATGGGCTGTGTTGTAAGAATTTTCATTTGCTTTAATAGTTGGAATGCGCTAGTCTGGGGATTAATAAATAGAGTCAACAATTTCGACACGCGAAGATGCATAATCTCTTTCTAAATATTCTGTACAAAATTGTGGTACGGAGGTGCGTTTCTCGATGTATGCAAGTACCTCAGTTTGTATACAGGGTGAAATAGTATTCACTGTTCAAATTTTGGGAGGTGATTCGGTGGGTCATCTCGATCAAAATTGGATAATAAGTTGTATCCGAATAGCGAAATAAAAATCAGCTGTTCCATACAAACGGCGTGAGCTCAGCCGCCAAAACGTATGGAACGGCTAGTTTTTGAAGTGAAAACTTCTTTAGCGGCGCTGAGCACTTTTTGGGATGGGGAATTTTTTTTTAATGCGCGACAGAGTTTTGTGACGTCAGATATGAAGGAGGTCACTTTTTGCTGCTAGCCGATTCGACTTCATTCAAAACTGAACGCTATTCGTAAGAGTATAATGCCATTAAACACTTTTTGCAATAGCATATTCTGCAAATTAATTTGTAATATACGCGTACTTCACTGTTTTGCTATTGATAAAATTCGAATAGTTCGAATTTAGACGTTATTCCTAAAGAGATAAAGCTTTGAAAAATATTTGGCAATGGCAAAAATAAATTGGTATCGTGTTTGCCGCCGCCCGTTGGCGCGCCGACGGGCCCGTCCGCCTAAGTAATTGATAATTGTTTATAAATTTGCGTCAAATTCATTTTTAGAGTGACACCGTAAGATGTCACGTGACCTGATCGAAAAACTTTACAATGTTATTGAGTTTTCACTTCTGCCGGCACTCCCGGAGTGCAACCCGGTCTTTTTTTTTTGCGATTTGGATACAACTTATTATCCAATTTTTATAGAGATGACCCACCGAATCACCTCCCGAAATTTGAACGGTGAATACTTTTTCACCATGTATAAATTCCGTACGGTACGGCACACTGCACCGCACCTCCAAATGCGGCGCAGTGTGACATCCGCCTTAGTACGAACACGCGACACGCGACTGAACATATGAAACGGTTACTAAAATGTAACTCTGCTAAGCTTTGTAAGTTTGTATAGAGCACCCCGAAACTACTCAACCGATTTTAAAAGTTACTTCACCGGGAAAAACCTTTAGAATAGAATCTTCCGTATTTTTTTTCTGGTGAAATGGGCAAGAACTTTGTATGGTGGGATTAAATAACTGTTTCTGCAAGTTACAAGCAAAAACTAAAAATTCAATATTAATTGAATACCAGTATACTTCAGCTGAGTTTTTCTAATATCAGTGACTCCATGTTCTATTCTTGCTATCCTTGTTCCACATAACTGGACCAAATATTTTGTTGGCATTATTTATATCAATTTTTTCAATATTCAGTAAAAAAATGCTTTGACAACCAATGCAGATTGCCCAGATTCAGTTGAGGACTCAACATTCCATAGACGTGACATTGACATTTCACAGGTAGCTAGGCCGCGAGGCATACCTACTTAAAAATTGTACATTACTCAAAATGCCGATGGTTTTGTTAAGCTTCGTATAGGAAGACCCAAGTAATAAGGCGCGTGAGTTGAGCAATAATAGCCTCTCGGGTAAACTACTTAAGCGCCTTGACTCGCGCCATAATAATTGTGTCGATCTGCATAGCTTTATTGGAATTTGGATCAGAGGCTTGCTTTTTGCATTCTCATTTGATATCAATTAGTTTCTTGCTATATGTCGAGTTAACGAGTCACTACGGGCGGCAGGACATTACGTTCAGATTGTTTTTATTAATATAAGAACGGTGGCAATTAATTACACGGCCTGGCTAATGGTAAGCGTACACCGTATCCTATGGACGCCTGCGACTGCAGAGTCAGCGCTTTGCCAGCTCCTAAAGATTTTCGGAGTCTTTGTGATGATAGCTAATAGATAGTAATGCAAGTCCGTCTCAACTCTACTCGTCGTCGGGGGCTCTGGCGGCCTTACTCATTACCTGGAACACAACATTAAGCTTAGCATAAGTAAACGAAAAAGCTCATCATCATATCAGCCGAAAGACGTCCACTGCTGGACATAGGCCTCTCCCAAAGAGCGAAAAAGCTAATTTGTTGGAATCATTGCGGTACTGGCTACTGAACCGAATCATCCGCCGCTCATCGACGCAGCTTTACGTGTCCCGGAAACAACTAAAGCAAAAAAAATACAATACAAATAATCTTCTTTGGCTTCTGTAGATGCACTTCCCCAGAGCTACTTCTAAACGAGATTATTCCGCTGTGCCTCTCTAAACGCAAGAACGGCCTCGATTCAAATGTATTCCACTGCTCACTTTAATTCTACCTCCAGGCGTCCGTGATAATTACGTAATTATAATTATAGTTTGCATTATCAAATTACATTGTACCGGCGAATGGGAAGTCGAGCGACTGAGAAAACTGACATAATAGAAACATACTGTGTTTACTGTCATTATGTTCCGCAATGCACTGTTTTAAGTAGTATGTATACTGTTTTTATGTATAAAGAAACTGTTAAAGGTTGCGGGGGTCCGCTGGATGCACATGATCGATCACTTTGGTACTCTTCGGAGGAGGCCTATTTGCAGCAGTGGACGTCTTTTGGTTGATATGGTGATTATGAATAAGAAAAAAAATCTAAAAAATTTAACATGAGTTCAAGCAGTGTTTTTGTGCAGGTATACCCCAATAAAAACGCTCTTAAACTTTACTGATCCGGAAAATACGTAAGAATGGAAAGAAAACTAAAGAACATTTTAGAAATTATGTCATTGATCAGCCAATTAACTTGAAGTAGGTAGCTGGTGTAGTATTGGTGTCAAATAACATCTGGTTTAGGTATTAAATAATTAAATTAATTACATCACTTTGTCTGTGCTGCTTGTAAGCGATTCTCGAAGGCGAGACCGCGCCTGTTGTTTGCCCCTCATAATACTCTGAGTTTTGTACTTTTATTTAAACAGCAATAGTTGTGCAATGAAGATTACTTGTTTTGTTTCTTTTTCTTCGTACTCTCCGGGACACGTAAAGCTGCGTCGATAATGCAGCAAGTATTCGATCTAGCAGGGTACTGTACCGCATAGATTCCGACAAATTGGCTTTTTTTCTCCGTCTCGACTTATTTTGAGTCGACTGTAGAAGATACTTGCGAATTGCTTCGTACTGGTTCTACACCTCTTTTTCTCAACTGATGCTTAGATTTAGATGCTAGTAAAGTGGCAGTAGCGATGTATGCACGTTGATGTATTGGTTGAAATCATTTAAGGTGACCGACATTTTACAAAACTGTCATTAGAATATGTAGCTTGGATATTAGAGTCACTTTCTCAACCTTACCATGACGCAACTTGGCCAACACAAATATTTTTAAGTACACTAGAATTTTCTATAGTGCTTTTTATTGTAGTAAATGTTTGAAAGAATCATGAATAAACAATTCATTGACTTCACATGTTTTAATTTTCAAAGCTCACTTTATAAAACAGATTTTCATTAGTTACAGGCAAATGCTTTCAACGTAACAAAGATCACAAATATCTACAATGTAATAGTAGGCAGGTGCAATTCAGAAGTTCAAAGTGGAACAATATCTAACGCCTCCCACTATTATATAATTACACACCGAGTTGACGAAACGTGTTATTATGAATGTAGCTGTTACGAAATGTGTGAGAAGATAATGAAAACAATTAAATTCTAGATAAAGGTCGACACAGACGGTTCAAAGTGAAACACATTTGTTTCGAGTATTGTGTTACTGATATGCACTCTATGTATTTAGTAACTCTTAGTAGCGTCTTAGTGGCAATTAAGCACCTAACAGTATGTAGAGATGTAATATAATCTGTGTGAGCACACATATATACACCAAGTGGGTCCCATAGAACCGAATACGGCGTTTCGGTAGACCACGTAGGAGATGGCGAGACGAGCTTGACGTCATTGACCAAGACTGGTGGTCAGCCCAGGACAGGGATATGTGGAAGAAAAAGAAGGAGGACTTTGCCCAGCAGTGGGACACTTAAGGCTTTTAATAATAATCATGAATAATAGTTATATAATATATGTAAATTATATACCAAAAACATCTTCTAGAATAATACTAACACAGCATCACAACACGCACAATCCATCTAGCAGTTTCGGGGTTTATCGAACAGACACAGAAACGACTTAAAAATAAATAAAGTTGTTTTTATGTCATTAGTGTTAAAGTGGCTCGTTGTTTTAATTTTGCGCTGATTTGTGAAAATAGACAACAACCTATCAGGCTGTTTACTCGTAATTATCATATTTTTCTGAAATCTACTTGGTTTGAAAAATATATATTAATAGATTAGCTTCCACAGAGCACAGTCGTATGTTTCGTGGTATGAATAAAGTTGCAATTTCATTGGGAATATGTAGATAATTACGATATGATGGTACAGTACGCTATCAACATCTGATCATCATCATAATATCAGCCAAAAGACGTCCCCTGCTGGACAGACTATAAAATGACCGGTCCCGCGCCACCTGCATCCAGCGGACAACCGCGACCTTTACCAGGTCATCAGTCCTCCTTGTCTACCCATGCTGCGCCTGCAAGTTTCGTCATTCCACAGATAAAGTATCCACCACAGGTTCCATCACGTGTTTTTATTAATCTAATTGAATATCTCATACAAACACAACCTTAGCCAGTTTCTGCTTATTCAAACGCAAATCCAACGTTATAATTAAGTAGAGTGCTTAAGTAGCCTTTATTCACAGCGTATCTATGTAACACATCAGAATATTAGTCATCCCGTTTTATGGTTTATAATGTTCTGACTGTTCTGAGAAGCGAAACTTTAAGGCAATTTCACGGATGTCACTTTGGCAACAAGTTGATCTAGTTCATAATATGATTCATATGATTATTCATTTTGATTCACTTTTTGCGGCGGTTTCTTACGTGAATGGCTCATACCTGTGGGTTTCTCTGTGAATTCAGAACTCCGAAGCACCACGGCTATCACAACAGGGCCCGCGAGCTGTCTCTCTCTAAACGTTCTAATTAGAAAGAGACGAATACTCCATCATCGATACAGCTCACGGGCCGTCCTGTGATGGTGATAGCCATGCAGGAATGACACAATGCAATGTGAGATATCTAAATAGTAATGCAGGTACTTTCAGAACATTCTCAAAAATATAAGAATATTTCAAAAGTTTCAGGAAACTTTCACGAGGTCAATGAAAGTTTCGAATTTCATGGCAACATTGAATTTGGTATGGAAAATGTACTTTAATAACCGGGAACTTTCTACATGGGAACTTGCGAAACTGTTGATTTTTCGTCGGTGTATACCTATTTTCGAAACGTTAGTAAAATGTAGTAAGTATGATTTTAAGTGTTTGTACTTTGTACGCTATAAAGTTGAAAAAATACCTTTTCCCTGCAATATGCTGGACATAGTAATGTGTTAAGCAATTATTTATTATGATTATAATTTTGAGTGTTGTTGTTATATGCAATCATAGTTATGTGTCCTTTATTCTAGTATTAGGTACTGTTTTATTTCATACAATTTACTCATAAAATATGACGCGTCCCAGTGCTCTTATGTCAACTGATAAAGGTTTCGGTACATATTTACGAGAGGAGTAAATAGATACATATTTTCGCACTTGACTATACTTGCTTAGAAATTCGCCAAGTTTTAGAGAATTATTTGTATGATTTTGATAAATCATGATTCGATTAGATACATGATCTACATAACCAAAGTAAAAGTCCAAGTACTTGACACTGGCCCAAAATATGATACTTTCATGTTTCACAACAAAAGAGGTGTCAACGTTTAGGTATCAAGATGTCAAATCACGTTTATGATTTTAATAAGTCGAAAGATTTTCTACGTACCAAAATATAAATTCAAATGTAACCTGAAATATTCTAAAGCTATTCCAATACATGCAACGCATTACCTACTCGCATAAAACACGCCTAACAGGTGTCAGACTGTGTCAGTTACCTAAATAATAGCCTCGCCCGAGCCTGCAATATTCAATAATCCTATTTAATAAAAGGCTAGATCGTTTAAGGCCTACACATAGAATAAATCTTCCCGTACAATTCCCAGCACTGGCTCACATTCTGAGATAACAGTCGTACAAGCTCATTGCTTCGAACAATAGTATAAATCGAGTCGAAGCGGGGACATTTGTGAATTCGAAATGTTCCTCGCTTTGTTGTTTTCCGCCTTTGATGACGTTGGTTTCATTGTTGATCTTGTGCGTAGCTTTAATTATTGTTTTATCTTGTTTCAGTTCAAACGGTATTTCTGTTTCAGCTCTTGCTTTAACGACTCCTTTCTTGTATTCGTATTGTTTTTTGTTGTTGATTAACGTGTTATATTTGGATTTAATTTTTTTTTTTTTGACGAACAGCGAAACTCCTATAATTACAAACTACATTAAGTGAAATCAAAAGATTTTTTAATAAAGCTAACTGCTCTTTTCAAATATTATAGCCTATGTCACTCAAACAACTATGAGGAATCCAACGACACGTCATATGCCAAGATCCATCAAGGGGTTTGGATTGTAGCCCGTGTAAAGGAATTTTCTTCTCCACATACATACATGTACCTACATGATAGTCCAAACTTAATTCAGTGATTTTCATTCATCATTATCATGGTCATTTGACGACCAGTTAGCCTAGTGGGTAGTGACGCTGCCTACGCAGCTGAAGGTCCTGGGTTCAAATCCCGGTAAGGACAAATATTTGTGTGATGAGCATGAATATTATTTGTTTCTGAGTCTTGGATGTTTTCTATGTATTTATATCTATTAAATATATCGTTTTCTAGTACCCATAACACAAGCCTTATTGGGCTTACTATGGGACTAGGTCAATTTATCTAATTTTGTCCCCTATTTATTTTTACCCGACTGCCGAAGGAGGGTTATTATTTTTATTGCCTTTTCAAACGTGACAAATACTTTTCCGAACCTGAGGGGTAGTCACGTAACAATTTGAACGCGCGTTAGGCAGATCCAACGACATTTCGATCTAACTGACGAGCGTACAATGCGTTACATGGTCGACCTGCTGAAGTTCATCTAAATGTGCAAATTATCGGAAAATTAAGGTTAATACCCAAATGCTTCACACTGATCCAGTACTCGACGCTTTCAATCATAATTAATAGCAATAGAGGTTAACGATAAGTGTTAACTATGCAGGATTAAAGTGTTAAGCGTAAGAACCTTAATATTAAGGTAAGTATTTATAGGGAAAGGAATCGCTTACCAAAAAAGTACTAGCTACGCAACAAAAAACACTGACTTACACCACCACCAAAATTTAACAATTGCACATCAAAACCGAATTTTGATAAACTATTAGTGATTTCGGTGTGAATATCAGTATTTTTTAGGTTGTTACATTTTTTTTGATATGCCTTTAAATGCTGGTATTCACGAAAATTCGGTTTAAATATGTGCAATTTTATTGTAAAATTTCGGTGAGCAGTCGTATTTATTTACTTATTTAGGAAGCGTTTAAATTTTTCTCCTACCTATTTAATTGTTCTGAGCTGACACTCCAACACATACTCATTCCCAAATTTTATCTCTAAGAGAAAATCAGAAACGGATTGATTAGACCTTACTCTAGCAAGCCTTACCCTATATTGTGAGGCTCAGGCTCTAGTCAACCCATTCTGATATCTTCAAACGGACATTAATACATCAAGTGCAAAGCCAATCCATAAATCACAGGACATCGTCAAGACAAAGGACACATTAAGAGCTATTATGCAGATATGCTCCGGTAAATCAAATCAATATTTTTGTATGTCTCTGTGGGTGGCTAGTGAATTGATATGTGTGTTGTACATAATGGTGTACATGATCTTATTGAACTTGTTTATTTTGTATTAAAGTGTATCAGTGTAGACGAGGCCCATATAATTGATGTGTGCATTAGAAATAAAGATTTCTTATTAGAAATAACAAATTAGGCGTAGTCAGCTACTATACCAGAAAGACTACAATATATATTTTCAAAAAAGTCAGTGAGATTGTAGCGTTTGTTTGTATATTATTCTGAGTTATCACCGGCACCAATGCAATCATTAAATAACATCGTCATTAAAAATGCTATTGTTTACCCGCTATAAAAAAGGCAAATTGGCGAAAACATAATGAGAGTAGAAAACATTAATTAAAAATTAAACATAAGTATAGTAAACAAAATATGCAGCTGGTAATTGAAAGTAATGATATTTTAATGCAATTAAGTGAAGCCATCATAAATAAAGCGATATATAAGTATTTAATGAAATGTGTTGCAATAATCAAATAAAAAGCTCATTTATTATCTCCAGCGCCGGCAGAGAAATATTTCAAGCTATAAATTAAAAGTGATAATTAATGAAAGAGCAATATTACCCGAGCGTGTGACATGGCGACATAAAACATAAGTACTATGTACACAGACGGGTTTAATAATTCATTATTAGCCTGTTTTATGCTAGGGTAGTTTTGTATGAAAAAAATAACGTTTGAACATCTGAACCAAAAAAGGCTTTGGTCTTCGATCCCTCTTCCTAATCCAAAATTTACCTACGACATATGCAAGAAAAGTCGTGCCGTTATTAGATTTATAGAGAAGCCAAAAGCGAAGCTGTATCAGCTGCCATAATCCAGGATTCCAAACGTAGCAACATTCATCCGACATGGATGCAGTGGCCCATTGGCCACCATCCATTGATGATGATGATGATTTCAATAATTAGGTATCATCATCATACTCGTATGATGAATACGACAAATTACTAACACAATAATTGTGTTATAACAATAATACATTTATTAAGAACGTATTTTACAGAATGATGTCTTAGTAGGTACTAAAAAATTATAGTAAGGGATAAATGTTACAAGGGCCTGAACTAGGATCTGTGTGTTTGAGGCAGTAGGAAATATCGGCATAACTATTATTTAAACATAAACTTCCAAACTATAAAAAATATACATTTTAATACAGTAGGTACCTACTAAATTTAACAACTACTATTTAAAGATGTAAACAAACTTTGGCATTTTTGAAACAGAATTAAATATCAAGAGTACTGAAAATGTTTGAACTTCATTCAATGCTTTTTAACAAATTAATAAAATTGCTTACAAAATTATTATGAACCGGTACTGTCGCCATTTTTTTAATAAATTATTTTATAATTTAAGCAATGTTTTGTGTCCTATATAAATTGTTTTTTTAGTAATCATACATATTTTTTTTATCTAAATGCATTGCATTGGCAGCATTCGCATTTCCTTAGATACACTTCAAATTTCTAAAATCAACTAAGTATCAAAATAATTATCTAATTTCTTAACACCTAACAAAAGTTCAGTTTAGGCCATCCAAATCCATCGCGAGATCGAAATCTTACATACCTGCACATATCTATGCAAACGAAAACAGCAATAAATTATTTCCTAATTTATCCTCACCAATCAAACAAAAACAAACCAACTTTATCGATTAGGTATCAAATTTTCTTAGCCAATTATGCGACCTCAAATTAATTTCATATCAATCATTTAAGAATACGTAACCAAATGTGTCAACCAGAGTAGTTTTATCAATTAAGATTTATCTTATATCAAATCTATGGCCAATATGTTACCGAAACCTAAAAGGACATAAGTAACTACATATTTTAAGCAAGATATATTGTTTTGTGTATTATACCTTTTAAGTATGACAGGTATCGACATATATCAAATTGCTCGACTCGGTTGCGCAAATCGTAATTTGTTCTGAGACATTTTTAAATAGAGCATTATTACGACAGTATGGCCTCTAAGCGTATACTGTACTGAGATATGTTCTACTTGGGTTTGTCAAGTGTCTCGTACAATGACTTCGATAAAAGCAAGGTAATGGCAAAGTTTTTATGGAGACGTCTCTTATTACAAGCTTTTATATTTATTTAGTTTCACCTGTCATGTTGTCTGTCTGTAATCAAATCTTGCAAGTTAAATTTGACCCACTTCCCGGTGACCGATTGAGCTGAAATTTTGGGTATAAGTATAGTTTGGATGACAATTCAATATTAATGTACCATCGAGCTGATCTGATGATGGAGACAGAACGTGGCCATGGGAATTCAGTACTTAACCCACGTAACTCCGTTGAATTTGGGCTCGTTAGAATCGTCTCAATGAGTAGTAACTACTTAGTAGTTACTACTCATTCATCAACTGTTGATGATGGTATACACTGAAGAACACTCGGCAATAAAAGCTTGTACCCTAACCTAACCTACCAACAATTAAATTTTTGACCGAAAGTTTTTTTTAATTGAGTTTCGGAACGGATTCAAACGGATGTTACTAAATTGTATAGTCCCTGATTCTTCAACTAGACAATTCGATGTCGTATCCTGGGTTTACGGAGAAGAATATTTCTGACTTATTTGTTTGTTAGGAGAAAGGACAATTGTCTGAATACATACGATTGTCAATTTGGTAAAATAATGGCAGATCGTTGATCCAACTACTAGTTAGTCTGAATTTCACCATTATTGTAATACATTTTTCTTTTTGTAATTTAATTTTAAGCAAATTAATTACTAGTCCCACAGTTCACAGTTTCTAATTAATTTACATGATATAATTTGTCAAATTAGTTCGTTACACGGTAGCTAAGGTATGTTATTATTAACATTCATATTGAGTTACATAACAAACAAAAACACAATAACATTTGGTTCTAAGACGAACATACCACCATATAAGATTACGTGTCGGTGACATTTTGTCGTATTGCAGACTCCATTAGCATAAATTGCTAGTCGAAACATATCGAAATGCCGCGACGAAAGCAAACGCACTTATAATTTTTTTTTTTCTTTAAGTATGTCTGTTTGTACCTAGATAAATTTACACCTGTGCTTTAGCATGGTAAACGGTTGGTCTCGGTTGCCATAACATCAGTTGAGAAGTAAGAGGTTCAGGTAGCTACATGCCTACTTTCCCACCAGGAGGAACATAGTCCAAAAAGCAAATGATATACAAATCTGGTACTAATGAACGAACACACAACATATTTATGGCAACCTTACTATTTTTAGTAGTAAGTAGATTTATTTTATGACATTACTTTGAGCGATACATGTCTTTAAATTCAGCAAACTGTGAAATCTGAGGTGGATGGACTTGTATGGCAAAGATTAAAAATACCCAGGTAACATTCCGTGCTGTGTAAAACTTTTCGTAGTTAAGACAATGATTTTAAAATGGAATACATGTTTGCCCAAAATGTTTGACAGAGTCTTGTCTCAACATCACAAGAGCTATAGTTGCGTTTATAATTCGACATGGGCAATGTTGGCAAAAGTCCAGAAAACTTTACCCCCGATCAAAATTGATGAAAATTTGGAATAGATTATAGATTACACAAATATTTTTCCTCATAAACACATGCGTATTACTAGGAAGGATTTGTTAAGCAAAAAAAATCACTCTACCATAAAAAAAAAATAGATATTCTTGTTTTTCCAAAAAAAGCGGGGAAAGTTAAAATGTTTACACAACGTTGCAGTTTTGCTAGCTAAATTTTTCATCCTTGGCTAGCATGCATTGATTAAAAACTACTTTAGCTTGGAACGCTTTTATAATTCAATTTTAAACAATAACCTGCATACTTTTTTATACCTACAATTTGAAAGGAATTTGCATATTATATAATATACCTACTAACTTCGCTATTCTGACCTCTTCTATCCTTCTTATCCCAGGTTTGTAAAATCAGTTAGCTTAGGAAGTACCTGGCTCCATTATCTCTCTGTCTCTTTATGTCAGCGTCCACCAATTCACTGCCATAAAAAGCAATGCTTCTCCAATCACGCATTGTTAACTTATTCTGGCGTCAAGATATATAAGGCGTAAGTGGTGATATGAGGTAAAACAAGTTGTGAATAGCATCTAGTGCCTGTAGATGCTGTGGTATCGAAACTGTCTCGAGTTACCTTTGTTTCGGAATATCTTGACATCGCCTTCGCATTTAATTGTAATATCGCAAAAGAATATTATTCCTGTTAGAGAGGTACTGCGTAATATCATGTCATCTTGCTCGTATTTGGAGCATCCCCCACTGGGGAAATACCACGACCTTACAGAAGATCGCACCCATAATAACACTACAATTTTATGGAAAGTGAGAGGCTATCAGAGCTCCCGAAAATGCTCTGAAAGTGGGGAACCAATAAAGGGACGGCAACGTGCATGCGTCCATAGGCTAAAGTGTATTTTACCATCAATTAATTCACTATGAAATGCCTGCTATAGAGAGTATTAAATTGCTTGGGTATAAGGACACCTCTTATGCGCCCTGGTCAATTTTTTATCCTCAAAAATTCAAAGATGACGTAAATTCCCCTAGGATGTCAACTGTACCCGTGAACTGTTCTACAGCCTGTTCTTAGAACACGGCGTTGGCAGAATTTGAGTGCTCCTTTACGCATTAAAATAATTATGTTTTATGTTAAGTACTTATCTCAAATATGACTGGCAATTCAAAATAACACTCTCCCACCGTGTTACATCCATTCCCTAGAACTGTCATCATTAAGGAGCCACATTCGTACGTTTATCTTTGGTCTTTATGTTTCGTTTGAACCTGTTCGGCCGAGGCCAACAATGACTGCGGACAGTCCAACTCTTTATTACTCCTGGTGCCCTGGTACAATGTAATAAAACGGGAGCGTTTAGTTTGCTTTAATCGTACTGATTTTATGCAATTTTTTGTTGGTACCTACTTATATAAACAGAATGATTCATACTATTTATAGTTAATAAAAAGTAAGGTGTGCAAAATGTGCAAATGCAGTGAAAATGTTCGGGTTACTATGTGATGAACTAATAATAAAAGATCAATAATATTTTAATTATCAAAAAAGCGGCCAAGTGCGTGTCGGACCACGCACAACGAAGAGTTCCGTGCCTATTAAAAAGGTCGTATCGTTACTGTTATCTTATGGCACTAACGTCCTTTTCTTTAAGGAAGGCAGTTTTTTAGAAATATCTCAAAAACCTTTGAACCGATCTTGTTCAAAATAAGTTTCGCTGAAAGAATTTAATAAGCCCTATGTCCATGATTTTATTGATATTTTAAAATACACGGTTCAAAAATTAGAGGGGGGGGACACAATTTTAGTGAATTCGGGGCGATTATCTCCGACTCTATTCACTTAATCAAAAAAAATGCTGGGAAACCTTATATTTATTTTGAAAGGCCTATCGATTGATGTGCCACACGTGGGCTTACAATAAAAAAAATTGTCTTTCAGTTTTATGTATGGAGTGCACCCCTAAAAAAAAATTTTTTAATTAATATATTACAAAACTATGTAGTGGTTAACAAAATACACTGTGACATACGGACGGACAGACAGACAGACAGACATGACGAATCCATAAGGATTCCGTTTTTTGCCATTTGCCAACCCTAAAAACGAATAAAAATACTCTTGAACTCGCGTCTCATATTGAATGTCCAAACGTTATCAAAAAATGAACAGTGCTGTTGAGAGTTGTGGCAGTAAAATCAAAACTCCTGCCAATTTAAAAATTACCTCTTTGCGTCCTATACATAATGATGTAGAACTTTGTAATTCTCGAAATTTTGTTCTTTATATTATTTAAGGCCTAGTTCTATGTACCTATACAATTAACACGCAGACGGGACTTTTAAGTCATTGCTACGAGAAAATAGCTTGGACATCCGCCCACTACTTCTTACTTGACCCACACTACTACCCAGAAACTGGTGGTACGTTTATGCCTTCACAAAATGTTAATTTTGATGTGGTTTAGTGTCATGACACATGTCATAGCGGCACCGAAATGTCCGTGTGACCAACGACCTTGGGTAATGGTGAGAAAGATAATTGTGAGGCGGTATTCGACTGTGAACTACCTGCGTGATATTGTGACGGTTTTTGGTCTAGATATATATTATTATTTTACAGTACATATTGTGCTACTTTCCCGCACTAGTGCGGGAAGAGCACTTTCCGTGCATATGTCGAAACTTTAAAGAGCCATAATGTACAGTAAAACGTTGTACGATACACGTGCGAATAGGTAATTCGCAACTCGTGTCGATTTAAAACACTCCCTTCGGTCGTGTTTTAATTTATCACCACTCGTTGCGAATCTCCTATTTTCGGCACTTGTATCGTAAATAACTATTGTTTGATGGTGATAAAAAACAAAGTATGAAACTATTTTTTCTTTCTCCAAGTTTATAATGTGATTTTGAACGCCGAATCTAATCAAATATCGACGTCTTGTTTTTCTTCCAATCTTCTCCTCAAAAATGCTCAAGGATTCAAAAGATGAAGGGTTTTATTGATGTTATTTTAATATCTTTATTTTTATTAAAATATTCTTGATTTAATTTATAACAGGAAATCGGGTTTTTGAAATTGTATGACAGGAGATTACTAAAACTACAAACTCACATTACTTCAAACTTTACGTCTTTATTAAATTAAGTATATTTATTTATTTAATTGTATGGCGATCTGTAGAATAGGCGAATATCCATGTAATATTTTTTTAGGAGCGCCGAAAGTGTTGACGCTCATTTAGCACCACCCCCGACACGTGCAGGGCTGTGGTAGGTAAATCCTGTGGACGCGAGTAACAGATTGCCCCCCAAAATAAGGTATAAATAGGTATAAATGGATAAAACACCAACTTTCATAATCGAAAACTTTCATCTTTAATTGAATCCTTGAACATTTCTGAGGAAATGATTGGAAGAAAAACAAGACTTCGATATTTGATTAGATTCGGTGTTTTGACAGGCCTGTACCAGAATTGATCAATTTACTGCCGAATAACGAGACATAATATACTATTACCAATTCAATTTCTCAACCTTATAAATTGTTGTCGAGGGAAAAGAGAGATATTAAATGAGGTACCTGGGGATATTGAAAGATCACAATAATGTTATAAATGTCAGTCTGGGTTGACACAAAATAATATTACTAAAACATAATTTATGATACAAGATAAACGCTCCTTTCAAAAATGGTACTTAAGTCATTAAACTTAACACGTATACATGTTGATTGACATAACTTTTATCCCTTACTCCAAAATCAAACTCTTGATCTGTCAATACACGCCAATTTTATTTATAATAAGGGCATACATGTTTAAGGGAAGATAAGAATCGCGCGTGTAAAAATAATTATGAATGTCAGTCTGGGTTGACACAAAATAATATTACTAAAACATAATTTATGAAGGCTTAGGACTTTTCGTAGCATACCGTGGTTCTAAAATCCTTGGAGTCGCCATGTGTAAAAATTTCGAAGTCAAAGTCAAAAAGTATGATGTCTTATTAACTATAAAGATTTATACATACTGTCACATAAAAAGGCTATTTCCAACGCTAATTTTAAAAACGAACTTGATATTATAAAAAATGCATACGAAATTATACCAGAAACCATTACAAAACTAGAGTGTACAAATATGTCTCTAAACGACTCGTTACAAGTTTTCGAAGACACTTATATTGTTTTACAATGGTGTCCTTCAGTTCGTGTCCTAGACAAACTAGAAAAAGTGTTAGATCGGAACCCTGACTTCGACAATATCCGAAATTTGGTCACAGAGCACCATGATGAAGAAATACCTCAATTCCTCGAGAACACAACGTTAACTTCAGTGGACGTGGAACGATCGTTCTCGACACACAAAAGGGTGTTTGATAATTGTAGAACCCGTTTAACCCCGGAAAATATAGAGCAAATCATAACTATACATTCCTATTACCATTTCAATGACGAAAATGAAGTAATATTTGATGAGGATTATGACACACTTATTCCAACAGCCAGTACTTTCTCAAATATGTAGAATTATTGCTTATAAAGAACTAATAGAGTTGACCTAAAAATGTTTCATTAATTAATTTTGTTATAGCCCCTGGAAGCTTCAGTTTAAGTTTGATTTGTTGAGTAAAGCTTAGCGACGTTTCAACCGATCACGTTTCGTCTGTTGAAATTAACGTTATATTTTCTAGTTTAAATTTGTATATCACCGTTTTAAAATGCATTGTTAATTAATATATTAGGTCCTTACCTATGAAATTGGCGTTTTGTACGGAGAATTTTATGAAAACTGTGATTTTCATACATTGAATTTTGCGGATTATTTAGCAATGTCAAATTCAAACCAAACAAAATTTTGGTAGGAATATAGCAAACTTTTAAGCTACGCTACACATATCTTAATTACTTAAAAATATTTCGCATCATAAAACTATACGTAATTGAAACACTTGAACCGGCAGCACGTGAAAAGGGTGGTTTTCAAGCTTTAATTAGAAACACTAAATAAAAAATTAAAACCTATTATTTGTATTTAAAACCTTTGTTACATAGTCTAATATTGAAATTAAAAAATAATTTGGAAGTTGCAATAGAAATGAATAAATTACGTACAAAATAATATCTGTGAAAAAAAACGCCAATTTCATAGGTAAGGACCTTACATTATACTATTTATATTAAATGTCCTTTTTTCTTTATTATATATTATTTTACAACTAAAAATTCCATAGAATATAGAAGCATCCATAGAATTTCAAAAAGTCCTAAGCCTTTAATATAACTTCATACTTTGAAGTTCACTTCGAAAATTTCACACTCGGCGACTCCATGGATTTTAGAACCACGGTATGCTACCAAATGTCCTAAGCCTATTTGTGATACAAGATACACGCTCCTTTCAAAAATGGTACCTAAGTCATTAAACTTAACAAGTATACATGTTGATTGACATAACTTTTATCCCTTACTCACAAAATCTAACTCTTGATCTGTCAATACACGCCAATTTTATTTATAATAAGGGCATACATGTTTAAGGGAAGATAAGAATCGCGCGTGTAAAAATCATTATGAATGTCAGTCTAGGTTGACACAAAATAATATTACTAAAGCATAATTTATGATACAAGATACGCTCCTTTCAAAAATGGTACCTAAGTCACTAAACTTAACAAGTATACATGTTGACTGACATAACTTTTATCCCTTACTCACAAAATCAAACTATTGATCTGTCAATACACGCCAATTTTATTTATAATAAGGGTATACATGTTTAAGGGAAGATAAGAATCACCTAGAAAAGATACGTCAACGCTTATTTATAATAATTCTTATTTTTATATTACCCTGCGGGTAGTGTTGTCGTTTGTTACGTCATTTGTTAATTTTATTTTTAATTACAAAGTAGTTTTAGTCAGGGCCCCACTGAAAATCAGCGCCCCGACTTGTCGTGGCAATATGCTAAGTGGCTCCTTTTAGCGTCCATTGTACTTATTTTGATCTGTTTTGCGTAATTGTGTATTGTAACGTTAATAAATAATGATCTTTTCTTATCTTATATTTTATTCAGCACAGAAGGGAGAACCAAGGCGGAGTCAAGGGATAAAATATAGGTAGTCTATGTCCATCATCTCATTCTTACATTAGAAAATAAAATGGTCATTTTACATGCTGATGAAAGATATATAACTTAATATTAAAGTTTTGTAAATGACCCCCTAACCAAAGATATACTTTTCTACAGACATAATCTCTTTATTATTATCATAGACAAAGGATTTATCTTTCACCTTATGAAGTTATAAAATTAAGAAACCCCACGGTTCAAGTCGAATCTCCGTGCAAACGTAGTTGGTTCTCATTTTAAAACGACATACTGACATAACATGAAACTTTTTATACACAATGAGATTCACCATATCTAGGTCAGAAACGAATTCTGTTGCTATATAATAATATATATATATATAAAAAAAATGATTAGAAACTGTAAGAAAAAAAAAACTTGCAACAGAAACTAAGTACTTTCCGACCTAGTTATGGCGAAACCCATCATGTAAACAAAGTTTCACATTATTGTAGCATATCATTAAAATACGAACCAAACTACGTTTGTATGGAGAGTCGATCGTCCTGGCAACCTTTTATTAGTCGAAGAATATTTTGCTATTAGTGACTTTCTAACGTATAGCAAACAAACTAAGGAAATAAAATATTTTACCATTGTTAGAGACTATTCTTGTTGTCCTGGATTTGGTATCCTCTACTTTACCGTCTAACGCTGTTAAACCAAGACTAAGCCTATGTTATCTCGACCAACAGATCAATAAGGCATTGATGTTAACATCCTGGACGCGGTTCGACCGTGTAACACCCACGCCAATACCTGTTCCTACGAGCAAAATCAAATACTAAATACTCGTATTCTAGATAAGAATTAGATTCCGCATTACTTGGAGTTAACGCAAGGAATAGTCCGTCGTCTATCCTAAAATAAAGAATACTTACATAGATAGAATACTTGTTACTTATTAGGGGTTCGGTGAGAGCGTCCATCTTTTTTTCGTCTTTTTTAAATTCGGAAAACTGAATCGACAAAATGCCTATATACTATTGAACTGGTCGAGAACTGGACTGGAAGAGAATCGGTTGAGATTTGCGACGTGTAGAGAAAAACAGCCGGTTATACGAAAGGACTTTGGCCCACGCTGAAACGAAGAACTTAGTTCACTTTGCTCGCTCGTTCAATGACGTAATGTTTGTTGACAATTGGGTTGAAATGAGCTCTCAAGCAGCAAAAAGCTTAAATATAGGCAGTAAAGAATCTGTACCGACTTGATAAACAAACGGCACTGATACCTTACTGATACTTCACCGAGCTCATTGACCGAATGCGGAAGGTCTCAATATCATACATGGTTATGATGATACGGTTGGCGTTATGATCTTTGAAGTTAACTGTACATCCAAATGCCAGTGTCCACCATATTGTTTAATGACAGTCGCTTCAAACTTTTACTTATGATATGACGCAATAGATTATCTTTTATTACAGTGAACGCATAATTTTATTCCGTAACCACTCATTCAGACCAAATGAGGGCAAAATTGTAGGTTTCTTTGTATGGACGTCACTCTCGCTATAATTATATTGCGAACAAATTCACTTTCAAAGGTTCGGAGTTAAAAGATTACGCTACTGATTTAGATGAAGGTTGTTGTAATAGAAAAACTATTAATTATAGGAGCTCATTAAGGATTGGGTAAGTTGATGAGTCTTATTTTAGGTCAATGATGTTCACATACAATAGAATAGATGTACGCCGTTGCAATGTACCTAGTTAATTATAACTGATGGCGTTCGCTACTCATAACATTAAGATAATAGTTTCGGTTTGAGTAAGTACATTTTTAGATAGTAGTAGCCCATGTTAAATGTTAGTATACCCATGATAAAATCCATACATGAACAAAAGTATAAAGGAAATAATATATAGCTCCCTTACAATTTAGCCGTCTTGGGGCTCACGCAGGCTCCATCCATATGCTGTTGATGTACCACTGATTCACACGCAGCACTTTACCAAGTTTTATTAATACAACTAAAGGGTGAAACTCACTTCTCCTAACCTTTTCTTACCAAGACAACTACTTAGTTTTCTTGGATATTTTCAATACGAGAGTGATTAGGCACCGTCTAGCTAGTTATGCAAGTACTCGTAACACCCTAGACCTCATCATCAGTTGTCATTCAGGGGTGAATGTGGTCAAATGCTTGCCTATCAATACTTCTATACTAATATTATAAAGTGGAAATCTCTGTGAGATCGTAATTTTGTAAATTATTAGTTTGTATGTAATCTCTAGAATCTGATTTCCAAATTTTTTTCAGCTGCGTGTAGAATGGACTTTCTTACTATTTTTTATCACGCAGGTTTACCTGCGTTCTTTGCAATACGCGGACGAAGCCGCGCGGGTAGCTAGTTTTCCATAAAAGAAGTATTAAAAACGGAAAATGCATTTATCAAAGGAGCACCGGAAAGCATTTCATGCTGTAAAGTATAAAGTAAACTCATGACTTAACTATTTGAGCTATGAGCCCGTCAAAGTTTGCGAAAACACCAAGTTTTGTTAAGAGCAGTCTCATAGCAGGTTCCTGAAATAAGGGGCATACTTATCTTAAAAACATTCACAAGTTTTGATGTTCGCTATGTGCCTGAGCTATCGTAAACTATCACGAACTCTGGAGACACTGCTGTAAGTCGGTGACCTGGTGTGTTCGAAGTCAAAAATTACTTTACATATTTGCACCTAATTCTGTATACTGTAGTAAAACTGGTAAAGTATGCCTAGACAAAAATAAAAAACGAAAGGTATTTTACACCGGTAAGACCAAATAACTACTTGGGGACAACTTAATCAACTATCTCAACGTCTTTATTCGCGCCTGTTACACCGCCTGAAAATAGTAGGTAAGCATATGAGTAAACTCGTACTATGGCTATTGTCAATTGCGATTTCAGAAGAGTCAGCGCGTTTCCAACCCTTGATTTATTTGAGGATTTTGTTAAAAAAAATGGAGGCAAATATTAAATGGAGAAGACTTTCAACAGAGCGTATTTTCTGGCGACCTTATTCACCATCAGATAACAACAGATCAAGTTAAATCTTCTGCTGCTTATTTAAAAACTAAGCTCTTATCGGTGTAGCTCAAAGTAGGGCCTCCATCTACTCCGATCCCAAGCAACCTCTTTGACATCTCGATACGACCTAACATCAACTCCTTTTTTGAGCTGTACGTCTAGCACAACTTGCTGACAAGTCGCTTTGCGCGCGACTGAGCGTCTCCTTTGCAAATTAGAAATCGGAGGGTAGATCTTTCTCGACTCGCGTCGCGGCGCGGCGTCAGTTGTGCTAGCCCCGCAGCTCTATGTAGTTTATTCTAGGTCTTTCTCGTCCTCGCTTCCCCTCTATCTTTCCTTCAATTATATTGTCTAAGTTTCTCATTAACTGCCTGGTTTGCCTCACTATTTAGCACTTCTTCATTGGTTACCCTCTCTCTCCAGCTAATATTCTCCATTAGCCTCCATCACCACATCTCGAACGCTTCTAATATCTCCGGAGATATTAGACGCGATCAAGTTTAATACAATGCTTGAATACATTTTTAAGTAAACTTAAGTAGCAGTGGGTGGGGCACATTGCACGTAGAACCGATGGCTGTTGGGCCGAAAAGGGTCACGAGTGCCGACCACGTACCGGAAGGCGCAGCGTGAATAGACCCCCCCTGCGCCTAAGACAAGGTGGACTGATGACCTGGTATAGGTCGCGGGAGTCCGCCTCATGCGGGTGGCGCAGGACCGGTCATTGTGGCACTCTTTGGGGGAGACCTTTGTCTAGCAGTGGACGTCTATCGGCTGATATGATGATGATGATCAGCTTGATCTCCGATTACGAATAGTTCTCATGAATCTCGAGGCCAAGTTACTTATACAGGGAAGAGTGTTGAGGTTAAGACGGGTTGTACATTGTATAGTAAGGCTTAAGTATTCACAAAGTATCTACTTTCTTGTAATTAGGCAAACCAGTGTGAGGTGTATTTCAGACCTCCGATAAAAAGAAAATTCGTATGCTAATGTTTCGCATAATTATTTTTCGCAAATTATTAACGGTTTCGTCGTTGGAGAAATGAAGTGAATCGCGTGAAACAAATAGTGAATCGCGTAGCAGGTATGCGTAGCGTAGTAATTACTTATTCGCATCACCCGCGGCTATCGCTGTGCAATTAACTTCAGAAGCGTGTGTCGGCTTAGAATGTTTGTCCATTTATACTTAGGAATTGTGTTTGGAATCCATGCCTGCAGGCTTGTGCACTGCACAATTTGTTCACGTCTCGCTTTTTTATATGCTAAGACGATGGCGAGGAAACCTATCTGATGGTCTATCAGAGAGACTCTATCTGATGATAAGATAATTCCGTGTTTAAAAATGGCCACCAAACCAGACAGCGGAGACACGTTTATACGTTTCCATTGTGACAACGCGAAACTGAGGCAACTTGGTGCAATGGGAATCAATATCTTCATTTTCGAAAAGCAAATAAATATTATACAAAAGGTATAAAAAAGAACGGACAGTTGTATGTAGAGGGGTTAGGGGGCGATGTTGGGTTGAGCTGCTCCGTCGTTGAAGCCGAAAAAAATATTTATAGATCTGAATCTGTACCGAGTCCCGCGAATGCACATACTTGTGGCCCGGATTATGGATATTATAGTTTTTTTTCTTAACCAGCCCATTATTACACTTAGGGGTCTGTCTTCTCTTCTCATCAAAATGTTTTATAAAGAAGGACCTTTGTGGTGCGAAGTTAGTGCTTTTGACTCAGTTTTAGTGTGCAATTTTTGGAGCGCTCATAATCTATATAGGTACCTCTTTTTAGGGTTCCACAGCCAAATGGCAAAAAAACGGAACCCTTATAGATTCGTCATGTCTGTCTGTCTTTCTGTCTGTCTGTCCGTCCGTATGTGACAGGCATTTTACACGAAAACTGTAAGGTGTATTTGAATAAAATGTTGAGGATAGGTGTATTTTGTTAGCCGCTACATAGTTTTGTAATTAAAATAATTAAAAAAAAAAATTGTAGGGGTGCTCTCCATACTGAAACTCAAAAAAAAAAATTCATTGCAAGCCCACGTGTGGCACATCAATCGATAGGGCTTTCAAAATAAATATAAGGTTTTTTTTATTAAGTGAATAGAGCCCGAGATAATCGCCCCGAGTCACTAAAATTGTGTCCCCCCCCCCCTCTAATTTTTGAACCGTGTATTTTAAAAATATGAAAAAAATCATGGACATAGGGCTTATTAAATTCTTTCAGCGAAAATTGTTTTGAACAAGATCGGTTCAAAGGTTTTTGAGATATTTCTAAAAAACTGCCTTCCTTAAAGAAAAGGACGTAAGTGCCATAAGATTTCAGTAACGATATGACCTTTTTAATAGGCACGGAACCCTCGTTGTGCGTGGTCCGACACGCACTTGGCCGCTTTTTTTTATATTACAACAATGTTATAGCTAATGAACTTTTGCGACTCCAGAAAAATCAATAGCGCTTGACTGATTTGAGGATTTGTTGTAATGACAAGTAGAGGAGGCAGGCACCTCACCCTGATCACAGCGTTCTCGGAAGCTCTGACGACCTTGCTCACCAACAATTACACTACATATCTACCTACACAGTAAGAAGCGGTGTTATTATAGCAGCGGCCTTTTGTAAGTTTACGTCCCAATTTGGCTGCTCCAAATGTATGCGTGAGATGACATTCCCAAAATTCTCTGATTGGTATCAGTTCTATCGCAAGACAACGCAAACCCTTTTCGTCGGTTTTGTCCTGTACAGTAGCAGCGTAGTCTTCAGGGTAGTTTCGTAACTATTCAAACGAGCATAAGGACATAGGGACCGGCTGTCATTTTCACTTCCAAAAAATTGTAGACCTAAAGCTCGTTTGAAAAGTGTAGCCATTACCTTGCTGGTGATAATTTTAGGAGTTAGGCAAAATTTGTCACTTCATTATTCTATTCGATATCATCATCATTATATATTGTATATGTAGCTATTTTCGCTGTTCTATACGCTATTGAATAATAAGACACAAAACAATGTACCTTTACATGTGCAGAGAAGTTTACCAGACTGTCTCAGAAGGAGGGTTATGTTTTTCGAGCAGTATTTCTAATAAGTACACTTTATTTTACTAAAGAAGTGCTCCAAATTGGGTGTCTATCATTTTATCGAAATGTCTTACGTCGATTTTCATGTCGCCGAAAACTAACCCACGAATTGCATTACGTTTTTTTCCTAATCAAATAATCATCAATACATTGTTTTTTATTTATCAAACAACTTTTCATCGTTAATCGTTTCGAATTTGTCTCATCGTAGTGTAACGATTCATCGAATTTACCTGTCATAGAATATTTAGTTGTTTATAGTATTAATTTATCGAAACATGGTTCACAGTTTTGTATTGTTGGTTGGTTTGGCATTTTAGCCTAATCTAAACCTAAGCTAACCGCCAGCGTGTCGACGTCACCCCGCTTCGCGGGGTGCCTATTTCCGCTCTAAGGGACACAAGCTAACCCTAACCTAACCTACAAATAATACCGTTGTTACGATTATGTGTTGTTTTTATACTGCCCCTTTTTCTAGCTGCTCTGGCTTAATCTACTATAACTATACTATAATCTTTATACAAAAATATAAGATTTTCAGAACTGAAACTTATGTTAAACCGAAATTATACTAAAGGCGATTCGATGAACACATAGTCGTTCGATGGACCAATAAAATAATAAAGTAAAATTCTATGAGTTGACTCTCGTGTAAAAGGTAATTCGAGCAAATGTATGAGCGATCTAACGAAGTTCGATGAATGATTCCTAAGATATCCATGATAAAATTCTGCAAAGTGTAGCAGGAAACGATAATCGATGAAACTATTTTCGGTAAAATTATGGATTCCCCTCCAGAATACTTAGAAATTACTAGACTACTAGAATCCTTTGACGTGTCTGTATAATATGTTGATTTCTTTGTAAACTTTGACCGTACCTACGTATTTAACCAAAAATAAAGAAGACACGGCAGTATAAAAGACAGAACAGTAAAACGACTTCATTCAATGCATTCGTACCTACTGGATAGTGAATTTATTTACATTATACCAGACGGCGTGACATCAATTTTACGGTGCGCGCTGTTCTTGTGTCTTATTTCCTTATTGTTTCGTCATTTGTTTTTTCGCTACTTATTACCACAACTTATCATCACTTCATAAAGTCGTCTACCTGAAATGTATTACCATTAACACTCCAGCGAAATTGAGAACTAAAAGTTGTCGCCATTGCCATATCTAAAGATATCGCACAAACAACAAAATCCTGTTTAAACCGCGACAGATAATCATTAATATTATAAGATTAATATGAACAAAAACGGTGAAAAGAAGATTTTAAATTTGGATCAGATCCTGATTCAAGAAGTGGGACAATGCGGACGTTTTCAGATACGAGTGATAGCGCTATGTGCTTTAGTGGCCCTGTTTTCAGGATTCGATAGCAATTTGTATATCTTCACATTTGCACAAGTCCGGACAAGGTTGGTAAAATTTAATATGTACAGTTAAGGCTTACTTACTCAAATCGATTTGACGGATGGGTTGGCAGTGAAGATAGAAGAAGATTATAACAAATTAAAACAAATAAGTAAAGTGTACCGTGTATAACTGCAATCAGTATCCTCATGGCTGAGGGATGTGACGGCTGTGGGTGCTCTTCACCATCGCTCTCCAAGCTGCTCGGTCCTGGGCTTGATGCATGCTAGCCTGAAGTGTGTGTGCCTCTAGCCACAGATGTTACCGTGTCCGCCCAACGCATAGGCATCCGTCCTCTGCTCCTCTTCCTTGCCATGCAGCCAGTGATAATTAGCTTTTCCAGGCTTTGCGGTCCAGGCCTGACCAGATGGCCAAAGAAGCTGCGGAGACGTTGGGTACAGATGGTGGAGAGCTTCGTTTTGATGCCGCATATAATATACTACGATAACTTATTTCAGATGTTTTGTCCCCGAATGTGAAACCAGTAGTCCTCAGGCTGATTTCTCTCCGTCATGGATCCTCGACGCCATACCAGTAGACGGAGAGTCCATGGACCAATGCCATCGCTTCACAAAAATCTCTGATGCCGCCTCGAATACCTGTTCAACCAAACAGTTTAATAGAAACTCCACCGAAGAATGTGAGAAATACGTTTATGAACACACAAACTCTGCCATATTTGAAGTAAGTTCATACATATAATCGAAATCTCGTGCACCTACAATTATTTGACATATAGCACCTAAGTGATATTGATAGAATTGTATAGAAAATAATTTATTGAATTAGGTGGTATTTTGCGGAAGTCCAACATATCATATGTTACGAGAACAATATTCCTCATCATCGCTGATAGACCAGCACGTTTTTTAGCGGGATAGCAATAGTACATTACTACAGAGGCCGGGAAGTAAGGGGTTGCCGGCCGAGTACATATAGACGGCCCAGCGTAGCGAGGTCGGATATGTATAGTGCTTAGTTCACGCCGAGGTATGTATAGTGCTTTTCTCAAACATGCAATGAAATAAATTAATAAAACTCCAAGAAATCAAACTTTCATTTTCATGGTTGAACGCCGTGATCCTGTGCCCGAAACGTGACACTTCGAAGCCCATTATGAAGAACACAACGTCAATATTTCATTGCATGTTTGAGAAAAGGAATATTGTAGTCGTAACGAATTGTAAATACATATTAAATTTGATTCTTAATGCCCGTTAAACGTTAAATGTGAGAATTAGGCATATCACAGAGATCTGTCAGACTGGCCATACAAACACATTAATAATAATAATAATGGAAACCGGGAAAACCGAAGGTTTTGTCTGCGCAATTACGGACGAAGTTATCATGACGAACAATTACCGGAGGTATATCCTGAAGGACGGTACGGTCGACATTTGTCGGGCATGCCGCCGTCCCGGGGAGTCACTCAGGCATATTATCTCCGGTTGTGGTCATCTTGCTAGCGGCGAGTACTTGCACAGACATAACCTTGTAGCCAGAATTATTCACCAGCAACTTGCTCTTCTATACGGTCTTGTGGTCTCCGAAGTGCCTTACTATAAGTACACACCTGCGCCAGTTCTCGAAAATGGTCGTGCCACGCTCTATTGGGATCGATCTGTCATCACAGACAGGACTATTCTTGCCAATAGGTCTGATATCGTGCTGACTGATCGATCGAAACGCCAGGCAGTGCTCGTCGACATCACCATCCCCCATGACGAGAACCTCTTGAAGGCCGAGAAGGACAAAGCCAGCAAGTACCTAGACCTGGCTCACGAGGTAACCGCCATGTGAGATGTTGATTCGACGATCATCGTCCCGATAGTCGTTTCGGCGAACGGTTTAATAGCGAAGAGTCTCGACCATCACCTCAAGAGACTCTCGCTAGATGGCTGGATCAAGGGTCAGATACAGAAGGCGGTACTCCTGGATACTGCGCGGATAGTCAGGAGGTTCCTGTATCTGTCGCCCTGACCGCCGGCAGCTTAGGCCCCGCCTCGCTGGCGGCGGTACCCTAGATTAGGTTTTTATAATGATTTATGTTTTGTATGTATAGTTTTATATTTTACTTTTTATATATGTATTGTAAAAACCTAGTCTACGAAGAAAATTGAATAAATATTCTTTATTGCACCACGACAAGAGAGAAACATCTTACAAAAAATTTGCTTAATGAATAATGATAAGAACAGGCGGTCTTATCGCTTTATAGCGATCTCTTCCAGACAACCTTTGTACAGCAGGAAACGCTTAATATAGAATTTTAAACAGGTAGTGCAGGAATTCATCAAGAAGAGCATACTAACACATCAATCTTTCAAATATTACTAAACAGGACACTTTAAAATACATACCATACCTAATAAATAAATAAATACGCAGACATATATACAAACATACATACATACATACAATACATAAAAGGCAACTTAAGGGAGAGACAGGTAATATTGTTTCAACAGATTTTTGAAAATAGGAAGAGATTTTGCACACCTTATATGCAACGGCAAAGCATTCCACAACCGAACAGCCCGAAAGGTAAATGAGCTGTTATAAAATTTGGTAGATGAAGGTGGTGGGGCGAGAAGATGGTTTTGGGAAAATCTGATGGAAGTGAGACGATTAAAACGCTCTTTGAGATATGGAGGAGTAGAGGTAACAAAAAGTATACTGTAGAGTAACGCAAGAATGTGAGAACCACGGCGGAGACGAATTGGAAGCCACTTGAGCTGAGAACGAAAAGAGGAAACGTGCAATTAAGGAGGAATTAACTGATGTATCTAACGTTTAGGAATAAACGACCCTCAGTTAAATCCAACGTAGATAATTGTAATAGTCGTTTCTATATTTTTATTCTTTACTTGTGCAGAAAAAGAAAACTTGATTTGAGGTAATTATTCTAGAACCAAAAGGTTCATCAGGAAGAAGGTACTTAATAATTATCTATAGTGAAGAAGAAACTATCCTGAGCCAGGAAGTTTTTCTCTTCTTTTGAGAGAATCTGTTTCATTCAATACATAGATAGCAGTCTTCCATAATTTATTGATTCAAGTACAATTTTGTCTGTGATTATGTAACGCTTAACATCTTACAAGATAAATATAAAAATAAAAACTCTACCTAATTTTTTACCGAAAAATCTTTGTCTATTTCAGTATAATCTAGCTTGTGACGATTGGCGGCCGAACCTTGCTGGTTCTATCCTTACTTTTGGACATATGTTGGCACTTCCTTTCGGAGGTTTTGTAGCCGACCGCTGGGGTCGGCGCATAGCATTGGCCTTGAGTGCTTTTAACGTGGCTTGGCTGGGATGCATGCTTTACTTTGCAGACACCTACTTCAGCTATGTGATAATTGGCTTTATAAAATCAGTTATTGGAGCCAGCTGTTATGACAATGCTTACATTTTAGGTAAGTTGAGTTGTTACTCTTGTATAACTCATTACTTCACTGACAGGTTATTAAGTTTATGATCGTTATGTTTGAAATAAGTTTATATTCATTTAATTTATTTTCTCTGCATATTTTTTAGCTGGCAAAAAAAAGGTTTATTGTTAAGAATAACATGATGATTTTACATTACAGCTGTGGAATACGTAGGACCCAAAAATAGAGTATCAGTTGGCGCCGCTTTAAGTAGCTTCGCTGCATGTGGAAGGATTTTAATGGGCGTAATGACTTGGTCTGAGCCTTACTGGAGACATTTAATCCTCCTCGTCTATGGTCCTTCGCTGATCACGCTTGTTTACTTTTGGATGGAACTGGAGTCCATTCGTTGGCTTATAAGCAAAAAGCGTCATGAAGAAGCTATGGTTATATTAGAAAAAGCCGCTAAAATAAATGGAAACACGCTGTCGGAAGGTACTTTGCGAAGCTTCCACCATGTTAAAGATTTAGAAGCAAAAGAAATCGAGGAATATCAACCATGGCTGGTATATCTCGTGTTCAAACACAAAGCTGTATTGCTCAGTTGCCTGGTGACCTCTGTATGGTGGTTAACGACAGTGTTTGTATTCTTTGGTCTAACAATATGTTCAGTAAGCATCAGTGGTAACCGATTCCTGAATTACAGTTTAGTAGCTGCAATAGCAATACCGGGGTATTGGATAGCTGTGTTGTTGCTAGAAAAGTTTGGCAGAAAACCTCTGCTAATAGGGACTTTCTGGATATGTGGAGCGTGTCAACTTGCATATATCATCATACCTAAGGGTGAGTTCACGTTTACTACTCTATTGTTAAGTATTTATTGTTATTTTTTACACCAAATCTCGTTGATTGTAAGATCCTAACTTGGTTTTAAGAATGTGAACGAACAAACGTAGGCATTCTCTACTTATTATTACCATCAGTACTACTAGTATTATTATTAGTACTTATTATTCCCCCAAAACCTTTATACAGCAGATTATCGCACACATTCAAATTTCAACAATAATTTTAGTTTCATTGTTAGCGATCTAACAATAAAAAAATAAATTCGTAATTTCAATGCAAAAACATAAATTTATATATAATTCTATGTGTCAGGTAGTTATTGGCCGACCCTGATAATGTTTCTCGCCAGCAAGTTGACTACTTCTGTGGCTATGAGCATCATCTCCATATACACTGCAGAGCTGTACCCCACACGATATCGTGCAAGCCTATACGCTTTTTCAGGCACTTTTGGCACGCTTGGGGGCGCAATGGCACCAATAATACTTTCATTAGTAAGTGGTACTTTCTTAAAAATAGGCATAAAGTAGTGGGTAATTGCGCAAAAGATCGCATTAGGTTCGAGTTCGAGTGTCCAACAGTGGCATTTAATCTTCTTTTACTAGCGACCCAATGGAAAAATACGTCGTTGTAAGTAAAAATAAGCTCGTGACACGCATTATGCAATCAGTATTATTGTTCTTTATTTTAAAGATCCAGTCTTCTTAGCAGCAGTGACGGTTGCAAAAAAATATGCTTAATCATGTTCTTCTTATATTGATTTAAACTTTGTTACTAAACGCGTCTTAATTACGTATAATTAACTTGTTTATTTGAGGCTTCCCGACTTAAGTGAATTATAATTCTAGCCTGTTACAGGATTCAATGTTTTATACTGACTGTAACTTAATTTTCAGGCTGCTACTACGTGGAATCACCTTGCTTTCGCTATTTTTGGTGGAATGGCCTTCCTCTCCGGATCTCTGGTATTTCTGACACCAGAGACCTTTGGTAGTACATTGCCTGATACGATGGAAGAAGTAGCTAAGCTAGGCGAAGTACAGGATCAGGAAGTAGCGAGGGCCTCCAAAGTTTTGCAGCCCTTATTATAACATGAAATAGTTACCTATAACCTTTCAAAGTAGTTTATGATTGAAAACGTTTTGGTTTTAATACTTAATGCACTTAATATTAAACTGCCCTATTGGAATATTTTGAATTAGAATTATCAAAAAGTAAAAATTAAACACATCCAGCTCTTCAAATATGATGGTAACGTTATGCATTATTACGTTATACTATGAGTATAAACCTCCCTCTTAGTCCCCCAAGCTTGAAATCCCTATATTTTAAGCAGCTTTGACACCTCACTGACTTTCACAATCGCCATCTGTCCCCGGCTATCTGTCAAAATTCCAAGACATAATGAAAAATTCCCGATCATTTCACAAAGAACACGGCATCTGTCGGATGGGCCGGCCTCAGGCATATCCAGTCTGTAATCATCGGACATTTTGAGCGAGGTAATTGGCCAACTAATAAGAGCGCCTACGGCCAAGCTCCAGTTTACGCAACGCTAAAATCACCAATGTCACTTGTGAGGGTATGTCGCTAATAATAATGTGGTCGTTTGTGGGAAAATATCAGTGATTTAACTGTCGGGTGAATAGTTAAATGTGTGCGGTTAATTATAGTGTGATTTACTATTTCAAGTTTGTACAGTTCGTTGTACAACTTGCTTGAGATAAAAGTCATTAGCACGACGGCTTCTTCATTGTTCGCTTAAAAACATGAAGGCAAACTGCGGTGCTTGTAAAATAGCTTCGTTCGTAATAGACTATACGACGACAGCTGTCAGAGCACTAAAGTTTGTAACTTCTTTCATTTGAAGGTTATATTTTTTACTGTTATGACAGGAGTCAAGATTGATAAGCAGTTTGGAGAGCACTAGAGTATAATTATTAATTATTCTAAATGATCGATTCCATAAGTAAAAAAACATGAACAAATACTTTATTGCTTGACGAAACATCAAAGATAAACCTTAAAATTTTACAGTTTCATTCTTTACCCCGTTTGCTCGCAAAATGGTCGAAAAAAAAATGGTTTTACATAATCGCCCGATGACATTGTAGCTTAAGTTTGACGAGGCGCCGTAAGACAAAGTTTGGGTGTTAAATTTTAAACTCTCTAAAGTGTTAAGAGTTTGTGCAAACACTTTGGTGGCAAAAATATGTCGTACAATGTCGTCCTTGACCCAGTAATGTAATAGTCTACGTCTACTACATGGCTTGTAATCAAATAATAGGTACTGCTTATGAGTTTAATATTTTAGTGCACAACACGTCGCAGTAATTGTGTGCTTTTGTAGTTATTAATCAGTTTATATTGATATCTTTGTTAGTCTTTAAGGTTCTTGTAATATAGGCCTTGTTGCCTAATTTAGATAATTAAATAAATATTTGATATACGCCGGATGAAATCTTTGACTTTGCAATAAGTATCCAATTTGGCCAACAGATACCGTAGATATTGTATCATTCATAGTGAAACTCAATGGTGTTGAATAAGAGGTTTATATAAGGTTTCCTAATTTTTTGTGTTTAAATATATTTACTTTTATTTTGCGTTGTTTTTTATTGTTTTTTTTAATAAAAATGAAAAATTCAATCATTGAAGCTTTTCCATCACTACCATTAATATAAATAAATAAAATAAATATTAGGGGACAATCTTACACAAATCGACCTAGTCCCAAACTAAGCAAAGCTTGTACTATGAGTACTAGACGACGATAACATACTTATATAGATAAATAAATACTTAAATACATAGAAAACATCCATGACTCAGGAACAAATATTTGTGCTCATCTCACAAATAAATGCCCTTACCGGGAATCGAACCCAGCCAGCAAGAGGCTTCGTAGGCAGGTTCACTACCAACTAGGCTAAAGCGGTCGTCTATATATTTCTATATTGTCTGTGTCACACAAGATGAATGACGATCATAATTATTATAAAGAGCACCAACATATTTTAAATTCATATGGGTTTATGTACTTATTTGAACAAAAATTTCAATGACATTCAGGATTTAAATAGTAGATATTCTAAATGATCTGCACTTAATTCGACAAGTTGTAAGTGAATTCGATCTCACCAAATACTGATAGGTCGTAAAACAATCTGTTTTACCGCCTATCAATATTTTCCTAAAACGGCTCGCACACAAAAGGGTGTCAATACAATTTGTATAAACACTATTGGGGAACGATTACCATGTTTAGTTTTTATTACTCCGTGTTATCTTTAGTAATGGTATGTGCCATTAGCGTCAAAATGATGTACACAATGTTAGCCTTATTACAAAGCAATAAGGTGCAAAAGTGTAGAAATATTTCTGACGTCGACCATACCATGTTTTAGAGCGTCAAGTGTTTACATAGAGATATGCACCGCGGAAGCATATTTGTTTTCCTACCACGCGTATGTCACCATGTTATTGTAGTTCCTGTTTATTCTTTGGGGAACTGACACACAACGGTCTGAGCACACATTGATTACTTTCGAGTAGTGAATGGTAATCAAATGTCAACAATTACTAACCGAACATCTGTGACATTATAAATGTGAAGGGAACACTCAACATCTTCAAAAATATTTCACTAACGGCATTACTCATATTCAATGTGCTTAAGTTTTTACGAGTAGACTTAACAGAGTTACTTATGCAGTTTTTCTGTTGAAAATTAAACGTCCTTAAGAATTAGCACAAAAAATAACCTTGATTTAAGGTATTTAAACCATCACAATGTCAAATGATGTCAAAGTCGATGAAATGTAAGCAATTATCCAATGTTTCTTTAGTTTTGTGAATAAAATAGTAATACTAAATTGTTTTTTTTTCGGACGGGGACAGGGGGCGGCGGTTGCTCGATATAAAAGAACCGGAGGGGAATGACCTTCAGATCCATTACAGTGCAAGTGACGTAAGAAAAATGATAAAGGATATGAAGAGAGGAAAGTCGCCCGTCGCCCGGTCACGACCACGACCACTTAAGTATCGAGCACCTGCTGTTTGCTGGCTCTCACCTACCGCGTATATTGGCAATGTTTTTTAACCTTTGTATATGTCACTCGTATTTGCCAACTGATTTGACCAAAACCATTGTTGTGCCTATTGTTAAAAATAAAACGGGTGACATATCAAACAAGGATAACTATAGGCCCATCTCTTTGGCGACAATTGTAGCCAGGCCAGGTTTGCGTTGCTTGCTTAATGTGCAATTGGACAAATGTATAAAATTATATGAGAAATTGTATTTAAGTATTTCTATCTATTAAATATATCGTCGTCTAGTACCCATAACACAAGCCTTATTGAGCTAACTATGGGACTAGGTCGATTTGTGTAAGATTGTCCCCTAATATTTATTTATTTATTTATTTATTTATATGATGCACAGTTCGGCTTTCGAATCGGTTTATCTACTGAAAGTGCAATCATTTGTCTTAAGCAGGCTGTTGAATACTACACTCGAAGGCGAACACCTGTATATGCGTGTTTTCTAGATCTTTCCAAAGCCTTCGATCTTGTTAACTACGATCTACTTTGGAATAAGCTTGACGAAGTGCACTTTCCTAAGGAGCTCACGCGCATATTCAGGTGTTGGTATGCGGGACAGAGAAATTGTGTTCGATGGGGTAGTGTGTTGTGTTGGGCAGGGAGGACTTACCTCACCAAAACTTTTCAATTTGTATATCGATGCCCTGATCGGCGAGCTCAACAGTGCGAGTGTAGATCGAGTTTGTTTTAATAACATAAGCTATGCTGACGACATGGTACTGCTGAGCCCGTCGGTTGGTGGTCTGAGATTGCTTATTGAAAAGTGTGAGTCATATGCCCGGACGCACAACCTTAAATATAATGTACACAAGAGCGAGTACATGGTTTTCAAAGCGGGAAGCAAGTGCCCATCACACATCCCACCCATTCGTTTGAATGGCAAGCTGCTGGAAAGGGTTTACTCATTTAAATACCTCGGGCACTTGTTAACTGATGATTTTCGTGATGATGCTGATATTGAGAGGGAGAGGAGAGCCTTAGCCATCAGGGCCAATATGATAGCTCGCAGGTTCATAACATTATTTCGTGCGTTATGTACATCGCTGTACACCTGCAGCTTGTGGACTAGGTACACGCAGCGGGCTATTAACGCCATGCGCGTACAGTACAATGATGCGTAAAGGGTACTGTTGCGGCTGCCTCGCTACTGCAGTGCGTCGGGCATGTTCGCGGATGCGCACGTGGACGGTTTCCACGCGACGCTGCGCAAGCGCTGCGCCGCGACGCTCCGCAGAGTATGCAACAGCCGCCACAGTCTCCTGACCGTTGTGGCCGACAGGTGGGACAGTGGCCTGACACGGCACTGCTCCTCTCTGCATTTAAGCTTAGCATATAAGAATATTATTTAAGTTAACCTTAGTATTAGTGTTTATTTTACCTAACTAACAAAATATGGACAACATTGGTCTGAAATAAATGCATTTTTTTTTTTTTTTTTTAATTCCTTGATATCTGAAAAACATTTAAATATCGCAACCCATCTAGCTACCAGTAGGGGAGACCGAGGAGAGTTGACACAAAATAACATTTCTGGATATTATTTCTGCTTCATTATTAAAGCTGTAAATATGGAAAATACATATATCATTTGAAATTAAATTCATGTGTTATTGAAGACTTAATTTAAATGGTAATTAGAAATTAGAACTTTACAAAAAAATGTTTTTCTATACTAAGTCACTGTTTCAAACCTCTTAATACTGAGGTAATTTGAAAACATTATCTAACCTAACTACCGAATACAATTAACTCTGCCACCGAAAACAACATTATAAAAAAATAACTCTGCCACCGAAAACAACATTATAAATCTTTGTTGAATTTTTATTGTTGTTTTCGTTGGCAGAGCTTTAATGTGATATACTCGTCTTACAAAGGACACCCATTCACGTGGTTAATTATGAAGTGTTCCAGGTTGCAATAAGAGGCTTCCATAATTTACTAGCGGGAAACCAGTCTAATAACTATCTAAATTTACGACGCGGCCTACGCTAAATGAAATCGAATAGGCGAGCAAATTTACTGCTGCCTCAACGAGTTAATTGAAACAGATATTAAAGGCGACGCAAGAACTAGCCGTTTAGAACTAGGTATTAATTTATGGTAACGTTTTGGGTAAATTGTCATAATATGACACAGATTTGGTGCTTTATAACTAGGCCACTTACGCATTGGGCGGTGTGTACTTGGTGTGGTATCAGGAAGCTGGCTGGGTGTCAACTGACAGTTAAGTCAGTACAGATTCTTTAAATTTAAATTTGCAGCTGTAGCTTCCAGACTTCGTCTTTCTATTCTTCGCTAAGGCTTAGGACGGTCTTGACTAACACCTTGTGTAACCTGTTATAGTGAACAATAAAGTGTTTACAAACTTGACATACAGACATACATTACATAAGTCGCTTTAGCTAGAAGCGCCGTCTTACCTGGCCAATCTTCTGTCTTACATATAGATCCTACCCTATATCTCTTATTCTTAAAACTTGAAAAAACCTCTGTTAACAAAGATCCTCCTAGATTTTTCGTACCCTTTACATGACTGACATGCCTGCATTATGAAGCTATCGAGCTCTTACCGGGGGACAAGTCGACAAAGAAAAGATATAAATTGGTTTTATTAAATAACCAGTTTAATTAATAAGCTCTTTTTGCCTTTAATGCAACCACCACGCGTTACTTCCCAGAATAAATAAAACAAAATACTTCCTTTGACCTCTAGAGGTTACATAATTATTTCACATTCAATCGCTGTCTTCAATTCTCCGTATTGACAGTAACAGGACTTTCACCTAACATCGACTGTCAAAATTACATCGATAAGAATCTAAATGATAAAGATGGATTAGAAATAGGTTGTGCTAAGGTTGGAGGTCAAAAAGCATTTTTGAATAAGGGGAATCAGTAAAAGTGTTTTTTTATTGTGTGTACGTACTTTTTTAAGACAGCATGTTTGTATTTTCCTTTTTAGTTACCATGTAAAACAAAGAATGGCTTACTTTCGTCTCAGGCGTCAAATACCTGCGATCTGAGTTTATCTTTGGTTATTGTTGAGCAATGAGCAATTATTGGTGAACAATATATTTATGTCTCCCCTTGCCCAGGAACCGGCGTTCAGGAATTTCAAACTATGACCTTGTTTGACATAATAATAACTTGAATGTAGTTTTGCACTCACGCGTCAGTGCCGATTCTTATGCAGGATGAAATTTGATTCGTGATACAAATTAGCGCAATGTGAATTTATCCATGATTCTGAACCACTTTTAGTTTGGGATCAACCTTTTATTATGCAAAAAAAAATCAGTTGTTCATACCTAAATTTTTGTCTGTCGGCCGGTTTCGTTGGTCCCATAGAGCAACTTTGTGTTATGCCAAAAAAGTCCAGTTGTTTTATACACTTTGCTCAATACAGTGACTCAGAATCATGAATAGATTCACATTTTGCTATTTTGTATCACGAATATAATTTCATCCTGTATAATCAGATGATTAAACAAATTCTTATACAGGTAATTCTCTCATCGGCGGTAAAGTTGTAATTTTTTTATCATTGAGATCAATAATTTTTTACACTTCGAATAGCAAAACCTGTGGACATAAAAAGGTTTCCATTTTATAACTTATGAATTCGGAGGTTTTCCGCACAAAAAGCATCCTTACACAAAGGCAATAGTAGTAAATCTGCCAATTTCTGTCAAGTATTTCAGTGTGAGAATGACAAATGATTAAAACCCAGCAATGCGTCCAGCTGCCTCGTGGTAAGCCTGTCCTGTTAAGCTGGTCTCAGGACAGGTACATTGAGATGTACTAAATCCTCTAGCAGCCCAGAGGCCTTTTAAAAGGCCTTGTCAGTTGTTGAAAATTCAAGTAAATTCCATTTCAATGAAACTCAAATTACACTGTTCTTTTTAGCGTGCTGGCCAGCTAGAGGCTCCAAGTATAAGTAATGATTCCAAGCACAATACATACCTACAGTCGGATCATACACATTTTATAGCAGAGGATTACAGAAGAAGAGACGCCGTTTATGTGGATTTACAATTAAAAAAAAAAAAAACTGTACCCCTTAAATGAAAGGTGATATAAAATTTGTAAATTTGGCCCCGTGGTTATTGACATTTATTGCATAATTATTACTATTTTTGTGAATTCTATTATTTTATTTTTGTATTCTTTGCTTATTTTTTAAAGTTGATTAATTGTTATAAATTATTTAATCGTAAAATTAAAATTATTGCATGCTTACATGCGGACTGAATACAAGGGACTGTATTTGAATGTATTAGACTTATTTGTACATACCGTATTCCAGCAAATAAACGATTTGATTGATTGATTAACTTTGGCAATGTCCACAGAAATGATCCGAAATTAAATCTGTGAATGACTCAGTCAGTTTAAACCCAGCGTTGAACACGAATACAATCTGTTGCTCGCGTCCGCAGGATTTCACTACCACAACCCTGCACGTAACCCCTGGGTCACCTGGGTGATGCTAAATGAGCGACAACACTTTCGGCGAAATAGGCGCTACTATAAAAATATCACATCACATCATAAATAACCTGATACGCTCCAAAAGTAATTGTCTGTATTTTGTTTTCAGCATTACCATGAAAGTACGTGACTATTAAAAACACATTAGAAATTTCCATATCCCTGACATTAATGTCTTTTAACATGGAGGTGTGGATGTTTTGAGTCGGCTCTTCGTCAATTTCTGTACCTGATAATATCGTGTTGTGACAATCGATTATTCACCGGCTGACGCCCGAAACTACATTAGTATCGATCAACGTCGACTTAATTAGATCAGATACGCCTACCTCCTTTACACGGAATACAGTTGCATCCACACATCACCTGATTACTTCCTTAAGCTCGTATATTGCTGGCATGCTTCGAAGAAAAAGTAATCTTGATGTGAAGTTATAGAGTTTAAATTACATGCGACGGAATTTTCAGTTACGTGTTCGATTTTGAAAAGCGTCTGTTTAATGGAATTGAGAAGCCTGCCATTTGGACTAATCGCCATGTTATAATGTCCTGTTAGAAAGTATTATGTATGTGTCAAAGCTTTACATCGCTAATATATTAACGTTAACACGTTGACCGACGTTTTACAATCTGCAAGTAAGTCCGTCTTTGAAATATTTCGATGCGTTTGTAACCAAAATTATTCTTTAGACTATACATTTGTTGTTCAATCATGTATTCAGATGAAAACTCCCTAGCTTATAAAAGCCGCCAGCAGATCTTTTTTTGACAGCGAAGACAGTAATTACTGTTTGAAAAACTTTGTAAGCATTTATATCAATAATTTATAGGATTTATTCAAACAGTTATGTTAAATATTTAGAGCAAAATTGTTTGCAATCAGTGTTCTGAATCATAACACAAGCTAAAAGGTTAAAGCTTATGCACTAACAAGCTGCGCTTTGGAAGAAATGAGCGATGGAAATACCAAACTGCAGTGAAATTTGACTACGCGCTCGCTTGACGAACTTTACTGCACATGAGGAATAAAGTGGATATGATCTAAAATAATTACTTTAAAAACAAAGTTTAAACCGACTTCAATTCGGTACTTCCCCAAGCCCAAAGCAAATCGACTTACATGAACTGCTTTCCGAGAGCAATTGGGTTGAATATCACAGAAGAAAAACCCAAGTCGCTGAGTGTGGGCAGATATTATGTATATGCGGAGTTCCGTCGATTCCTCAAGGATCTCAGAATCACCTTTGGTTCTTTATTAGTTGCTACTTCAACTTCGTACTTTACGTCATTGAAGAATTTCATAAGTCATCCTGTGGTCATCATCAGTGGCACTTCACCAACCTTGCGATTTTAGAGGTTAGATACACTAATTATACTAGAAAACACTGAAATCACTACACGTGTGACTATTAAATTATAGGGTTGCCCTCAATTTTGCAAGACAAATGTTAGTAGCAATTTCGTCTACAAGATTTTTCATCTTCAAATCTTGCGTATCCACATAAGCCTACCTGCAATGGAAACAGTTTCCAATGCACCCAGAACAATAGCACTGTTTTAAGGAATTAATCTTTGGATTAATTACCTTCTGCATACGACCGTGTATAATTACCGGTTTTTAATTAAAGTCTTGAAACTGAAAGCTTTATTTGGCATTGAATAGGAGATTAAATTAGGTCTAGCTTAACTGGTTAAGTCGTTACCTTGTTTAATTACAGCCTTTGTTCTTTCAATGTCATTGTAATTATGAGTTTAGTTCTCAAATCTATTTAAGTCGGGAAACTAGTCTAGAGCTAGCACCGGCCTAGAGGATAAACATTCTTAAAACAAAATTACTTTGCGTTGAATGAGAAGTAAGTATAAAAATTCAAACAAGTAAATATCTTTATTTTATGGTTAACACTATATGTATGTATAAGTAAATAAATAAATAAATAAAGAGTATTTGTATTGTATTGTATTGTATCTTTGTACAATACAAGCATTTCATCATCGTCATCAGCCTATATGTCTCACTGCTGCTGGAGCACAAGCTTTCACATGGATGAAAGAGAATGAACAGTAGTCACCTGTGGCCATGTCACCATGTGGCTACATACAGATGTAGCCACATTATATACTTATATCTTCCTCCTAGCGTTATTCCCAGTTGTACCCTAAAGGAGCCCGGGGTCCGTTTTCGCACCCAATCCCAAGATTTGGCATATTCCTTTATGCCAAATCTTGGGATTGGGTTAACGAAAGCGCCTGGCATCTGACCTTCCAACCCACAGGGAAAACTAGACCTTTTAGGTTAGACCAGTTTCCTCATGATGTTTTCCTTCACCGAACGAGTAAGGACCAAATTCTTGGCCAGTAGTCAGCCTGGTTAGTCGGTGGTTAGTCATACCCATACCAGATGAAGAAGTGAAAAAAGTTTCGTTGTGACACAAAAATTAATCATAGAATTGTTTCCCTTTTCACGAAACAAATTAAATTAATTAATTATTAGTTTTTTTCGTGAAAAGGGTATAATGTACACCAGCGCCATCTCTCTCGCTAAGTCCGAAACTACCTGATGTGGTTCGATTAGAATGGAGCGAGCGCATAGCTCGCCCATTAGAGTGGTGCCAAGACTGTGAAACAAGTCTATAACTCGATACAGAGAGGGCGCTAGTCTTAGCGGGAATATAGTGGAAAAATATACAACTTGCGTCACTGTCCTCGTAGCTCAGTTGGTAGAGCAGTCTAGCGTTAATAGAAAGGTCGCAGGTTCGAATCCTGTCGGGGGCTACAGACGAAGATGGTTTATTTTTCCATTATATTCTGTCTCTGTATCATATCGTTTATAGAATTGTTTGATTAATTTTCGTGTCACAACGGAAGACTCGTAAAAATATATATCGGGGGAGTTAATCTGGCCAAAAATTTGGTCCTTACCTTACCCAAATATCAAATGATATTTCGTACATATGTAAGTTTTTGAGAAAACAGAGCGATGGGACATATTTATGAGTAAGTGTATGATCCCATATTTTTACACTTGTCTGTACGAGCCGGGTTCGAACCCACGAGCCCCAGCTTGAAAGCCGCGTGGCTTACCGTTCAGCTACAGCCGCATATGTAGCCATATACAGGGCGATTGTTTAACCGTCTTAAAGCCGAATGTAGCCACATATGTATAAATAAATTAAAAACATACTTCAGCTTGATCGTAGGCCCTCATATCATTTCACTAGCGATTCTCATTATAATACCGAAGGCATTAGTTATTAGGTAGCCGATGGTCTGAGATACGGTATCGGGTATCAGATGTAAGCGTGGTGAGACAGGTTAACAACCTACGGCAGCATTCCGCCTTGCTTGGTTAAATGATGGGGATTTGTATAGAGCTGCGTTAACCGGCTACGAAGCCTATAGGCTATAGGTGAAAAAGGGGATACACGAGTTTGTACAGTGCAAAAAGTTTTAGTATAGTTTAATCGTAATAAATTGGATATGGGACAAAACAGTGAACAATGTAATAATATTCACATTATTCAATTTTGTCCCATATCCAATTATTTACAATTAAACTTTACTAAGTAAATTGAAACCTCTAAAAAACAACTATTAAGATAATTCGTAACAGTTGGTTTTTAGACGCAAAAAATATAGAATGATATATTTTTTTGTTTTATGATTTATGACATACAACACGTCTTATATTTATCTAACGGTAGAAGGAGAATAGAAAATACTATGCAAAAACTTGTAATCAAAGCGACGCACTACTTTTTTTGCAGCTATGTAAAAATCTATAATATCTAAGGTTATTTTTGGAAGCGCGGTTCCATCTGATACAGGTATACTTTACTTACAAGGAGGCCCAACCGTTACGATACAAAAGTTATGATACAAAACTTGTATAATAGTTTAACTTAAATAATATTTTTTAATTTAAATTTTTAAGAAGTTAAAATTTACGTAAGTATATCTATAAAGAAAGGAGTTCTTGAACTCTACATACGAGTACATATTATGACTGTGTTTAAGATATCAAAGGCTTTTGTTCTAATCTTAGAAGATAATCGTATCCTACTCCTAGTCCCTAGAGGCCTCCAGTAAATCTACTGGAGACCTCTAGGTATTACATTGAATGGAACAAAATAACACATGGAAAGAATGAAATCTATGATAATATTCCAAGGAGGAAAAGTCTGTAAGGTTATAGCATTATAAGCTTGTATGGGGTAATTTCCGGACCCTATTATTCTATACAACTGCTTTGCCTACGAACGGCTACGCAGCAGCTAGTGTTGTTATAAAATAATCCGTTTATAAACAAGGGCCTACTGCAATTAAGTAATAATGTTTAAAAAAAGGTTTCACCAGCTCTATACATTTTAATTATATCTAAAAATCCCATACAGATAATATTGAACTGGAGCGCTGTTTACCGCCTATTTAAATGTGAATGCGATTCAATATCACCGTGTACCGCGCCGGTAACGAACTAGAGATTGCTCTAATAGACTGGCCGACAGGACACATGGTGACGGGTGCGCCGCCGTAATACGGTGCAAGTCGGGAACCGAGACATGTTAAAAGTAGAGATATGATTTGTCAGTGCTAGGAACACGAGTAAAATATGTCAAAACGTATTTAGACTCATCATACATTTACGTATCTAAAGAGGATGGATAAAAGAAGGTTAACAAAGATGAAAGAGTGTATAAGGGAAAATTTGATGGTACCGTTGGAAGAGGACGACCTCGTAGATTTTTTTCCGACCAAATCGGAGAAATACTCAAGAAAGGGCAGTTCAAGAGAAACCTAAACCGATGAGCATGTATGCAGAATATAATGAAAGTGAATGAAGCAAGGAAGATTTGTCAAGATCGTAGCAAGTGGAAATCCGTGATCTCTGCCTACCCTTCCGGGAAATAGGCGTGATTGTATGTATAAAAAAAAAGTAAAAATTTATTTCAGTATGTATTTATAAAACGTAACTAATCGCAAATTGTAGTTCTACCTTACTATACTTGGATAATACATACTTGACTGAGGCACGGGAAAGACATATCAGTACCTACATCTTGTGTATAACCTTTATAAGTAAATGAACTTTGCTAGCAGCACTATCAGGACTACCTTTTATGACCTTAATAATGTGTTTTGAGACATTTGCGTAAATGCAACTTTTATCCTCCTTTTAACATAAGATCATGTACACAACAACAAAGCCTATGATCTCCATCCATCTTCTCTGCCTCATTCGATTTTGTTTATTTAATTCAACAATTTTTAAAATTAGTCTCCGATTCAGCGGAACTACTCGTACTAGTACAACTAGTAAACCATATATGCGAAACTGTTGTCAAATGAACCTACGTGTCCTGTGTACGTTATCAAGTAGTCCACTTAATCAAGTCCCAACCCGGTAGCCAAGATCGACACAAAGAACACCTTTCGCGTCCTGCTCAACTGTGATATTAACGATAAAATAGCGCAACAATCGATATAAAATTAAACAGCCTTATGTTCAACGTGAATAAAACAAATCAAAGACAGGACCAGGTGTCGCGGAACTTGTGAAATGCTGAGACAATTTCAAGTCTTACAACTATCTAGTTATTTAAATAATCGGCGCGGTACTGTCTTGCGTGCGTTGAGGGCCAGAACAAAACAAAAGAGGTTTGCGGGTCAGCTTGAGTTACCGATTCACATAATTAATGAGTTTTCGTGGTGACGGTACATTTGAAAGAACAGATGGTATCTTCTTCTTCGTCGTTTCACTCTTGAAAGCGTGGTCGTGGTCATAATTTCAGGTGTTGGAAGTAAGCTTCACAACACGCCGCCACACACAGATGGTGTACGTTTCTGCACTAAATTTGCGGTGTTGCTCATGCCAACAAGCGGATTCCAGGATTTCCAGGCTCCTTCAGAATGCAACCGTGATATTAAAAAGATGTGTGGCTGTATGCAGGACTCCAACCAAAACTCTTTTGTATATCCGGAGCTACGGCTGTCCTGCTGTCCAGCTTATCTCCTCTTTCTGCAAGTTGCATTTCTCAACGGATTCCCGTGAAATTTTGTAAGTAGGTTCGATGATTATATTACAACCTTCCTCTCTTTTCGCATTTCACGATGTCAGTGTATGTTATCGTGTATTCTGTATTGCGAAATAAACCCGTTTTCTTTCTTTCTTTCTATATAGATTTTTTCACAAATTATTTAGATTAGATTTAGATTTATTTATTACACGATATATATATACATATTTTTTTATTTTTTTCATTTTTTTCAAATCAAACAAACTATTGAGTTCTGCAGCTCACAGAGACTCTAGTTAATTTATTGGTTCATGGATATTAACCTAAGATCAAATGATGTATTTTATTCAGTGTATAAACAAAGATTATCAATTCGCTGGCTGCTATTGACTTGCCTCTGCACGTCTCGGTCAGGTGGCACAGTTGCAAAACGCCCTGTCGGATCTAATGCACACAACTCCATACAACCGGTCAGAATTGTTTTGTCCTTCACACACAAACGGTCTTAACTCACTGTGGTTGGTCGTAAAATACGCCATTTTATGAAAACAGCGCGTGTTATCAACCGCATTGCCCATAAATAGGAGTAAACGTTTCTATTTGTTATATTTGTATTTACACAATAATCATAACTATAGATTATCATTGAGTTTCTTTATGTGATTGACATTAATTATCCAGCTTGATGTTAATTGCTTAAATTGAGGCAATAAGTGTTATCGAGTAACGTTTCAAGCTCTTATTTTTTACTGTCAGATTCTAATCATTTACTTTAAAAACAAAGTTTTAACCGACCTCAATTCAGTACTTTGCCTTATTTGAAGAGATCCCTCGAATTCTCCAGGATCGCATAATCAGATCCTGCCCTGATGAACATGGGACCATCTGGGAAGGATACCCTTTCAAACAAAAAAATAATTTTCTGAATCGGTCCACGCGTCTTCGAGTAATCAGGGAACATACCCACATAAAGATTCCGACGAATTGAGAACCCCCTCCTTTTTGCAGTCGGTTAGAAATGCATTTATATCATAGCGAAACATTTTACGAAAACAAGCAGCAAGCATCTGCCTTGCATTGGATGAGTAGAAGATGGTGGTACGAATGAGTAGACAAGACTGAGAAAATATTCAAGTGTCTATATTTTGAAGTGTAAACTTCTTTAGCGGCGCTGAGCACTTTTTGGGATGGGGAAAAATTGTTAAATACGCGACAGAGTTTTGTGACGTCAGATGTGAAGGAGGTCACTTTTTGCTGCTAGCCGATTCGACTTCATTCAAAACTGAACGCTATTCGTAAGAGTATAAAGCCGTTAAACGCTTTTTGCAATAGCATATTCTGCAAATAAATTTGTAATAATACCAAAGCGTCCTTCACCGTTTTGCTATTGAGGAAATTCTAATAGTTCGAATTTGGGTGTTATTCCTAAAGAGATCAAGCTTAGAAACATATTTACCAATGGCAAAAACAAATTGGTATTGTATTTGCCGCCGCCCCGTCGGCGCGCCGAGCCGGCGGCCCCCGTCGCACCCAACGCGCTCGCGGCCCGTCCGCCTAAATAATTGATAATTGTTTATAAATTTGCGTCAAATTCATTTTTAGGGTGATACCGTAAGATGTCTCGTGACCTGCTCGAAAAACTGTTACAATGTTATTGAGTTTTCACTTCTGCCGGCACTCCCGGAGTGCAACCCGGGCTTTTTTTGAGGAATACGAAATACAGAACTGAAATCTCTTAATCTTTGTCTAGCTCACTGGCAGGCACATTGGTGTTTCGATCATAGACGAAAGTGTCCACAGTCCCAAACTGGTCTAGTAAGAGTAAATGACTAAATTATTGCAGTCATAATTATTTCGAACATAATTTATGATCACTTGCAACCAGTTTTAGATAAACACGTTGAATGATTTATCGTTTTGAAGTTAGATCTTAATCAATTTGTGTATCAAAGTCAGGTATCGGAATATAGCCCACGAAGTTTGACAGGCTTTGCAAAATACAGCTAACAATTAAATGTAAATGAAATAATTAAATATCATACACCTGCAATAACAATTCATATATACACATACATTAGAGTTACCAAATTAAAGACAATCCTTTTTTAATTGTTTTCAACACATTTGCTCGTAACGTACCTCTTATTACGTCGCCATGAAGCGCATCAGTTTGCACCCTAATTACGGTCTTCTGCAATTTTAGTAACAATTGTAAATTATTTGTTTCTAAAATTATTTTCTGCTGGTTCTCTCTGATTTGAGCACTTAAATCTCTTTAGATGTGACATCAAATGAATACAGCATTTACCTGCTAAGGGAGACTACTTCTGCTTACTTATTCACGTCCAACTATTGTTGCGCAATGCTTTACCAACTGCACCATATTAGGTTTTCTAACAAAGCCGTGCCTGTTCCAAATATGAACATAATAAAGCTTTTATAGCAGGATTAGGAATTCGGAATCCGGTAGCTGCAATAACACGCGAATAATTTGAACTGATAAAGAAATTGTAAGGTATTTTCCATAATAATATTATTATTAAGTACCAAATTCAATTGCATAAGATAAGTAGATTCTAAAGTGGATGACAATTATTAGAATAAGAATGTCAATGGGACTATACTCTAATAACTGCATATTAGTAAAGATAAGAGTTCCTTATATGAAGCTTTTAAATTGGTTTATTTGAAAGCATCTTTCGAATATCAACAACAATTTGCAAATAAACTTTTAGCAAACTCGGAAATTGAATTCTTCTGTTTTGTGATACTAACTTATAAGTATGTTAATTTCGTCGTGAATTATAATAAGCAACCGAGTAACAGGGTAGGTAATTTAATCTGGCAAATGGTGTAAGGAATTCGAAGGGAAATACAGAAAACTCGGCACCATAGCAAAACGCAAGTTTAATTTCTTTTTAAGAGATTTCGTCGTGGACTTTTATCGAATTCAGTTGGCGAAAGTGAAAATGAGATAATTATGCAAATGGCAACAAAATAAACTCATTTTATTAATAATCAAATAACGGGAGTTCGCGTTCGCAAATGAAATAAAATTTCGTAAATGGCGGCATTAATTGTCGGGGAGGCGTCCCTCCCCCACACCGCCTCTGGTTTCTATCAAACAGAAGTTATCTCAAAGGGGCAAAGTTTTAATAAAATTCCGAATGCCTTGAGCATTTAGATACAGACAGATTCGAATCTTATATGCATATTATCTTCTAGTTATGAGTGGCAACTAAGTTCGAGGGGATTTCTCGCTTGAACGGAGGCCTTTGAGTCCAACTTCAATATTCCGCTTTTGCTTCCTGTGATTTGCGCAAAAGTATGATCTCATAAAACTGATTCGAAGACTTGCGCGGAAACTTTTGTGGGCCTTTGAAATCGGCGAAGGGCCAATTTAGCAGGATTACAACTCAATTTGTTCTGAACTTATTTATAGACAATACTTTTCTATTTGTTCTTGGATAACCTAATAAAAGTTACGATACTGATATTATTGTTTGCAATAATGTTACCTTTATGAAATGTGTTTTATGACAATCACATTTCCAAATTTGTTCTTATACTTCACACTGATATTGAAACTTAGGGTTTTTTAGAAAAAGTATATATATTTTTATTGTAAGAGCTTATTCTACACAAGATAAGAAAAATCGTGCGTCATCAGTCATTCAACTTCAAGAAAAAATAATTATTGCAATACATAAAATAAGTAAAATGCCAATAAGTAGTTACTATTAAAAAAAAACGAAAACGAAAACAATATCTTCGATACCCTAGAAAATCGAAGAAACGTAGACGAATGTGTCCGCCAAAATTCCAACGTTATTTGGAACAATAAGGCATAAGTGAATTTATATATATTACTATAATCTTTGTTAAACTACCAACACAATGCTAAACTTAGCCACTTCAATGAAATTGTTAACGATCCCCGTCCCTCCCCATTTCAAATTACACAAATTTTGTTAGCATATTTAAATATTTCAAATACAAGTGCTTTTACTTAATCCCAAATTCTGTTAGTTAATGATAAATTCTAACTTTGCTTTTATATTTCATTTTAGTTTTCGTGTTTTTTTCTTCTGCGGGCGTAGCACGAGTTCTATTTTATCACTACTCGCAGACTTGTCATAACATGATGGACTTCTTATCCACAGCGATAAGTAATAAAATAGCGATCATGCTACGCCCGCTGTAGTTAGATATTTTGTCTTTTGTACCTTGGAAAATATTTTTACAGCAAAAACTTAGCTCTAGGTGCTTTAGTAAATAACGAGTACATATTCATATATTTGCTTTACTTGGACTTTTAATTCTTCATAGAATCAAAAAAAGGAATGTAGATGCCGTAGGTTATTACTACAAACATGTTGCGTAAGATAATCACGAAGTTATAACATTAAATGATAATCTATTTCATTATCAGCATTGTAAAAGGACTATAAAGAATTTACAATTAATATCCGATATTACTCGTTCAATTATTATTATTGAGAGCTACGGTAGCCTAGTGGCGCTGTCAAGCCGCTATCGTGGGTTCGAATCCTGGCGTGTCCCAATGAATTTACCGGAACTTATGTACGGAATATTTGCCGTTAGCTTTTCGGTGAAGGAAAACATCGTGAGGAAACCGATCTAATCCAAATACGGTCTAGTTTTACCTCTGGGTTGTAAGGTCAGATGACACTCGCTTTCGTAAAACTAGTGCCTATGCCTCTTGTGATTAGATGTCAAAGCGGACCCTGGGCTCCTATAGGGCACAACCATAAAAATCCATCCTCCGATTACTAGTATTACTACTTAAATTACCAAACAAGACGCTTAATCATTAACTACTCCTGTTATTATAACAAATCTTAATGAATAGATGTCTGTTTATCACAATATTACGTCATCAAAGAGACCCTGAGAAATGACGTTACACTCAATTAAAATGGACCAAGTAAATATTGCTGTGTTACTTAGCTATTTATGGTCCTTCTAAGGTTTAATTAATGCTCTTTGATCTCCAATCTGTTACCGGAAACCCAGTAATTTCCCCGTAAGTAGGTGAAGGAATTTTTGCCAATTACACTTTGGTATAATCTGAGGGAAATCGTCAGAACAGATGGCTGGAGGATTTTAGCACAGGGAGAAACGGTACGCTTTAAAGTTACGGAAATAAACGGGTTGTGTATATTTTTAGATATAAAAATCTTATAAGGAATTTTTGGAAGTCTTATGAGTTTTTCACGAACGAAAACCAAACTTTTAAGTCTATCTAGTCAACCGTATGAATTGCAATAAAATCTGAAACTTTAAGTCGATTTTTTTTTTCACAAGGAGTAAGATTTTTTTTGTAGTAAATGGTACAGCAACCCATTCAAATATCTTTTAAGTGACCTTTTATTATTGTGTACTAATCCAACTAACTTTATTTATACATGGAAATGTCTTTAAAGACGTTACAATATATTGAAATCTATTTCTTGCATTGAATGGAAAGGTCATAATCAAACTAAATAAATAAATTTTGAATGTCACCATAAAATCTAAATAAATGTAATCAATTTTATCAGTACTATTCTATTGACAGGAACCATTACCTATTATGATATTACCTACAACGCCCCGCATAAAGCCGTTGACAATTATTAAGATAAATCCCACATACAAAGTCTTATTACCCCATTACTATAACCATAACACAATTATCACCACTCCCTTAGCTACTTATCTATAAACCACAAAAACTTAATTAACCAAAATATATATGGAAGGGAATAAACAAACACCCGGCAAGGAGTTCCCTCCTCCCTTGGGACTTTATACGGTGATACTATTTCGTGTAATGACTCCAAAATGAGGATACAGCTCCCCGCAATATACGTGACTTACGGTGAAGGATAAGGTTGCACTGAAAGTGACATTGTTCCACGGTTTTGAAATCTTATCGTGTCTTTGTACATCTTGTTAATACGAGGGGTGATCCAAAAGTTTTGATAATCAGCATGAATTGGTCTCGTGATGATAATTTGTGATTGTCATTCCTACTGTGCCACAATAATAACCTGAAAACTTAAAAAAAAAAGTTTTCATTAATTTGTTTTTCTTTAATAGCTAAATAAATATGATAGTAAAGAATATATTGTGACGTCTGTAAAATGGGAGGATATTTTGTTACATGTTAGGGGCGGTGTTGGCAAAATTCTGGTGCGGTAATATAAAAAGTATATAATAAAATCAGAAGTTTATTTATTTGGATGCTACGAAATTAATAAATCAAACTCATGTCATCATTTTTTTAAGGCACGACTCACGTAACAAAGTTCAAGGTAGGTTTTTCTGGCCATCAATAAATATTTTTTAATTTCTTTAAATAGGGTGGACGTAGGTGACAAAAGTATGAATATAAATACGGAGGGAGAGTGATACATCATAATTCTATAGCAATTAAGCGAGGCCGTCTCAGAAAAAAACCAAAGAAAAAAAAACCAATTCTATGAGTTTTCTTTTGGCTAAGCTTGCCGATTACTAGGGCTGCTTTTCAGGCTTGTGCATTCTATAAAACTAGTTACCTACTTTGTTATCTAGACCAACGCTTTTACTATTAGGTACTTCTTATTCTTAGATATGGAAAACTCCTCAATAAAATCGGTGCAATTGCGTCGGTGTAAAAACTAAGCTTCATTTCGTCTATGCAAAGTTTTTTTTTATATGAAGCATAATTAAAACATTTTTAATATATTATATTAAGTTAATTAATAAAGAGTGTATTTAATAATTTAAAATGATATGGTACGGAGAACTTCTGTTTTTAATACCGATTATCAAAACTTTTGGATCACCCCTCGTAGTTCTAGTCTAGTCTAGCTACAATTAAACAAATGAAAAAGTAACGGGCGTTTCAATTTTGCTGGCTACAATACTAAATGGCTACTAAATTAGTTTTTCAAGAATGGAGAGCCGACAACACGTATGAAATGTCTAATCTGGAGAGAATTCTCTTACCGGCTATTATAATAATAAATATTTCATAATTTAATAATGAATCGGCGACCTCTGGAATCCGTCCATCCTGCTCGTGGCGAATAATTTTTCAATTTGATCAAAATTTGGATTTTTGTTAGAGGACGTTTCTGCTTGGTAAAAACGGCGTTAAACTATTTTGTCCTTATGTGTCTCACTTTGACATTTGTGTTCGTAAGAAAGGGACAATGCACATTTTATTTAGTATAGGCATTTTTCAGTTTTATGAATAAGGGGGTTACTGTTAAAGGCGAGGCACTTCAATAGTCCCATATTCCTTGTACCTCAAGGTAGCCCCCCACACATCACGTGTAAAGGCACGACGCGCTTCCGGTAACTCGAGAATTTGCACGAAATTAAAGTATCGCCTCTTAATTTAATAAGTCGTGCGCGCCTCGGCGTCGTGTGTTTATCTTAATTATTCGCTTTTGATGATGTATTTTTTACATAATAAACCCGGGTGTGTAGCAATACCTTTAGTATATCAACTGTCTAGTTATTTGTAAGCGACTCATTTTCGGTACCTACATTATTTATTTAAACCTCAGTTACCTTTTTGTTTTACTTCTTTAGCGACGCTGAGCACCTTTTGGGATGGGGAAAAATTGTTAAATACGCGACAGAGTTTTGTGACGTCAGATGTGAAGGAGAGTCACTTTTTGCTGCTAGCCGAGTCGACTTCACTCAAACACTTTTTGCAATAGCATATTCTGCAAATAAATTTGTTACGACACAACAAACAAACAAACACGACGCGCTTCCGGTAACTCGAGAATTTGCACGAAATTAAAGTATCGCCTCTTAATTTAATAAGTCGTGCGCGCCTCGGCGTCGCGTGTTTATCTTAATTATTCGCTTTTGATGATGTATTTTTTACATAATAAACCTGGGTGCGTAGCAATACCTTTAGTATATCAACTGTCTAGTTATTTGTAAGCGACTCATTTTCGGTACCTACATTATTTATTTAAACCTCAGTTACCTTTTTGTTTTACTTCTTTAGCGACGCTGAGCACCTTTTGGGATGGGGAAAAATTGTTAAATACGCGACAGAGTTTTGTGACGTCAGATGTGAAGGAGAGTCACTTTTTGCTGCTAGCCGAGTCGACTTCACTCAAACACTTTTTGCAATAGCATATTCTGCAAATAAATTTGTTACGACACAACAAACAAACAAACACGACGCGCTTCCGGTAACTCGAGAATTTGCACGAAATTAAAGTATCGCCTCTTAATTTAATAAGTCGTGCGCGCCTCGGCGTCGCGTGATTATCTTCATTATTCGCTTTTGATGATGTATTTTTTACATAATAAACCTGGGTGCGTAGCAATACCTTTAGTATATCAACTGTCTAGTTATTTGTAAGCGAATCATTTTCGGTACCTACATTATTTATATAAACCTCAGTAGCCTCAGTTACCTTTTTTTTTGTTTTTTTGAAGTGAAAACTTCTTTAGCGGCGCTAAGCATCTTTTGGGATGGGGAAAAATTGTTAAATACGCGACAGAGTTTTGTGACGTCAGATGTGAAGGAGGTCACTTTTTGCTGCTAGCCGATTCGACTTCATTCAAAACTGAACGCTATTCGTAATAGTATAAAGCCGTTTAACACTTTTTGCAATAGCATATTCTGCAAATAAATTTGTAAAAATACCAACGCGTCCTTCACCGTTTTGCTATTGAGAAAATTCGAATAGTTCGAATTTGGGCGTTATTCCTAAAGAGATAAAACTTTGCCGGCGGCCCGTCGCACACAACGCGCCGGCGGCCCGTCGCACCCAACGCGCCCGCGGCCTGTCCGCCTAAATAATTGATAATCATATCCATATCCATATCCATATCCATATCCATACTAATATTATAAATGCGAAAGTGTATCTGTCTGTCTGTCTGTCTGTCTGTTACCTCTTCACGCTTAAACCGCTGAACCGATTTAGATGAAATTTGGTATAGAGATAGTGTGAGTCCTGGGGAAGGACATAGGATAGTTTTTATCTCGGAAATCATCCCCCAAACGGATGAAGTGGGGGGTGAAAGTTTGTATGGAGCTACGATATAACCGAGTTCCACGCGGACGGAGTCGCGGGCAGAAGCTAGTTGTTTATAAATTAGCGTGACCTGATCGAAAAACTGTTACAATGTTATTGAATTTTCACTTCTGCCGGCACTCCCAGAGTGCGACCCGGTCTTTTTTTTTTGTTGACGCAGAGGGAATTTACCAACCCTTACCTCAAAATACTCCAACAATTTTCTATATATCCCGCTCGTCGCGAATAATTTTTAAATTCTCCACTGATCGAAATTTTGGAATTTCGTTAGCGGACGTTTTCGGCTTAGTAAACATGTACTGTTAATATGGGGTAGCGCATTGGTACTAATGATTCTCAACGTAACTTGAGACGTTGGTGCCGTTTCAGAAGTTGTAATAGCTTCGCGGTAGATGTCGCTACGAGCCTCCCTAAGGTGTAATTAGAGGAGTGGAAGGGGTTGAAAGATTCGTCACCACTATCGGACCCACGGTAGCTCAGTTGGCAAGAGCGATGGACAGTTTTCTATATGTTTAGGTCAATAAATTCTATTTCATCTTCTGCTCAAAGTTTCATATTCCACTCAAAATCATTTTATGAAGTATGCAACTATGCAGTAATAAGGTCAGATCATCAAGTAAACATTCATTTAAATTCTCAATATGTCAATGAATCGTGTCGTGTCTGTATCGTGATCGTATTTGTACCAATATACTAGTAATTGGACCATTCCCATTCCGTTAGAACATTAACAACTTTATAAAGCGTATTGTCGATTGAAAATAAATTGACACTGGCTCTGTGAGCTAAACTCAGGAGCAACGAGTCGGTCTAATTTTTTTTTAATTTCGAAAAACATAATCTTCAAAAAATATTATTGTGACGGTTCAACCTTTTAAAATGGCCGACTCTTTATGCTTACCTATTCTGAACTTAAATTAACCCCTAGCTGTAAGCTGAAGCTCCTGAGAAGCCTCTAGTCGTCTGAAAATGGAATCCTACCTGAAGGAAAAGCTATTGAATAAAATTAAACGGATAGTAGTGAGAAAATAAATCATTTATTTACCATAGAAATATCGAATTAGTTTGGTTGTTTTGAAGCTAAAGAACCTTTGATTAATTAATCCAGTAAAATCAAGACTCGATTATGCTGGATATCCACTTTGATCCTATAAATACTAACTCGTACCAAAGCGAATAGAAAAACCGAGTTAGTTCCGGCCGATCCTACTAGAAAGGTTGAGTTTTATTCTAGTCTAGATAAATCTATCCTACGGCTACAGAATCTCTGGTTATTTATGTTAAAGTAATCGAGCTTGAGTACTTTAACAGACCAAATCGTCTCCTAGGATATTGTCGGACGGAAAGAGATTCGGTCAAAGAAAAAACCATCCGACTCCAGACCTACAATGCCGTAATCTAGGAATGATTATCTCTGGAACCTAACCTCGAAGACCTATTTAGACCTAAGCTATACGTGATTCGCGCTGGTGAAGTGGCTTGGCGTGTGATAGCGTCTAGTGGAGGAGGTCCCGCATTGCGTGAGTAGACCCAGGCCCTTTTCGAGAAGAATGGAGGCTGTATTTCTATAAAGGAAAAGTTACACGTTAATTGAAATTGTACAATAAACTCATTTCAGCAGTAGAACCTTTAAACTTAAGTAAGACAAATATACCAGTTCCTTAGAATTAATCTACAAATCCATCGTTTCATTATGCGATGCACAACTATGGAGGCTAATGTAGGCATAAATTCCTTGTTATACTAAATTGTGGGAAGTGTTAAGTTACGCTATGTCGTAGGCGACGCCCTTTAAAATAGATTCGCAATACAACAGTGGTCAACTTGTGTTGGCCATGTTGAGATCGCTATTGATGATGACGCGATGATCTAATAATAAAAATAATTATGAAGAAAGCGAGATATTGATGATGATACAACAGTAATCTACTGAAATATAATATTAGTGCATATTTTACCTACAGGTACATAAATGACGCAATGTCTAGCGTAGTATCGATTCTCCCTAACGATGAATCTTAGAGTTGTTCGCGAACTGTAGCGCTCGCCTCTCGCTCGCCTGCGACCGCTCGTACTCACAGGTAATCCCCCACCTCAACTGTTGGTTCTGCCTACCCTATCGTTATTTCTATCACATTTAATACAAATTAGTGCGGACATTTACCTAACCAATTTATAATACAATACATACCCCAAAATATCTCAATGGATGTAACACAGTGTCTTAGCAACCAATCTCACCCAATCAACTCAAAGGCACTTTATAGTCAAGGTGTTTTAGATGTATGACAATGCACAGTTGAGCTGATGAATGATAATTAACTACCAATCCACTGTGAAACCTTTATTGAGAACCCGATGGTAATAACCCCACCTAAGAAGAGACCTACTTAATTATTGCTGTTATTAAAAGCGAATGTGTTGGATTTCCTTGTAAAACCAACATAGCCAGCTTCACGATAAGAAGCCTCGGTTAAGGCAAAACGACGGCTTGGCCAGCGAAACCCCTCAGTTTGCAAGACTGAAAGGCCTCACCAACCTCTCCTTCGCTGACACATCCATGAGAGGGCGCTACAGTGCGGGCACATCTCTGCTGACTAAGAAACCCCTATTCGGGTGAATTCTCGTGTGGCCAGGGTCCTCAATGTGCCCTGTGGATATGGTTGTCGCGACACTGAGCACGCAGACACAGGTGTACATAAGTAAATTACTCGGTTACGTTCATCTAACAAAGGAATCCCACACAATATAGCTATAAGTACTTATATCTGATCACTTCACAAATCAACGCAACCGCACCCCTTGTTAAGAGGTTAGCTAGGACTAAGACGGGAGCTCGACGGTGAAATCCTTCAATTTGCAAGATTGAAAACTCTCAGCCACTCACTCCGTCTATACACATTTATGACTGGCGCAGCAGTGCGGGCACATCTCTGCTGACTAAGAAACCCCTATTCGGGTGAATTCTCGTGTGGCCAGGGTCCTCAATGTGCCCTGTGGATATGGTTGTCGCGACACTGAGCACGCAGACACAGGTGTACATAAGTAAATTACTCGGTTACGTTCATCTAATAAAGAAACCACTCATCCGTACCCATAATTAACCACTAGATAATAATATACACTAGAAGTATTATTCGCTTATCCGCATCAACAGCCTACTCTTATACTATAACGCGTATCACAGCCCGAGTTGATTTCTATAGCTAGAATATCGTATAATATTTGTTCACTTTATCCCGTAAAAGCGCACGGAACCTTAGCATTCCGTAGTATCAATGCAGCTAGTAATATGTACAGAACAACCTACATTCCTGTAATGTCGTCAGTTATTTAACTAATGTCATAGACCCGTTCATACGTTATGCGTATAAATGCTCGTACTTTATCTAGCATGTCTCGCAAACTATACCCCGTATAACTAGACTTCGACACACAAATACAAGTATGATAACGTTGGAATGGTTAGATTATAGTTCCAGAAATCAATTTATCAAGTTTCAGAATCACTTAATATAGAAATTGTAAAGGTCACTCACCAGATTTTATCTTTAAATAAATGCGACACGAACCCAGCGTCTCGTAAGGTGGACTCGGCTGCTCGTCCTCGTCGCTCGAAACAAAGAGTCCTCGAAGGAAGATGAAGCCTCGCCCCGCGGCCGCGTCCCGTGTGCAGTGATGTGTTGCTCCGTCCGTGTCCCGAGAAAAAGTGCCCTCCGCCTCGAAGTCGCCCGCTATTCCTTCCTCTAGCGTCCAGCACCACACTAAGTTGAGCTCCACCTGAAAACAGTCTTTATCCCTACCTCAATAAATGTTATATTTCTATCCGCCCGCGTCTCCGAGCCGTACCGATCGATAACATCTTTTTACCATTATGTGGGTATTTTTCCCCTTTGTTGGCGCCGCTCTGTCCGACCATGCCAAGAAAACTCATCTCTCTAACTACCCCGCAATAAGTACACTCAGCCGGAATATTATGGCCGGGAAATGAGTTTTCTACATGTTTAGTTGTAGTCTAGATTTTAGTCTATAACCGCAACTTAATGCAGCTTACATCTAAGCTACATTTAATGTATCTAAATTGAAATCTCTTACTCATGACCTAGAAATCGAAACATTTTTACATACCAAACCCCTTCCGTTAACTATCCATATTTTGAAGTTATTTTCGCCCAATACTAACATAATACTATGCTCAGTCATCTTGTGATAACTAAGCCTATATTAACCAATCATCATATTCGTATACTATTAAGTAAAATGTAGCAATTATTTGCTGCCAAGAATATTAGTTAACCTACGTAAATTAAAATATATACCAGATGTTGATGTATTTATGTACATACATTCTTATTTACTAATTTTAAAGCTAATATAGCTTGTAACTATAATCGAAAATGAAGGCTTCAAACCCTTAATATTCGTACCTGAAACTCATCACGCTAACATCTATCAATTTAAATGAGCAATTCCTTCCTTAGATACTATTGAGTCCAAGAGCGAAGCTCTTGGATCGTCTCATTCTGCCCCATGATCATGCACAGCGAAAAATCTATGATTTTGAGCGAAGCATTATCACAATCTAACATATACCTAAACATTAAACAAGGAATTGCGACAATGGTGGTGGTGAATTCTAAAATAACTTGAGTAGATAATTCCGTTAACCTGCTGTCTTTACATGAAAATTTAAATATAGTATTACTCTAACTGAAGGCTGGGTTTATTTAAATAACTCTCCCAATTAATTCTGACCAATAATCTATGATTATAATTTGCAAAAATGCCAACCCCATAACTCGGGAAGTTTCAATTCGTTGATATATCGATCTCTCCAACAAGTGTATTTTAGGTGTGTGAATTTTTAACCACTACGTTTGCTTGATGATGGACGTTGAAGAATAAGCCCCCTGTATCACCTTGCACCTCCAGTCGCCTTCTGGCTTCCGTCAGTACAAGTTAAGCCACATATCTCGGCCGATGACACACATACCCATCCCTACGGTATCACCTTGAGTCCACAGATGCCCTCTGGCCACCATAAACTCAAGTTTGGCCACATATCTCGGCCTGCAATACTAACCCCTATACTGCATCACCTTGCACCTTCAGTTGCCTTCTGGCTTCCGTCAGTACAAGTTAAGCCACATATCTCGGCCGATGACACAATATAATTATCTTCTAGCTTCACCTTGAGCCTACAGATGCCCCCTGGCCACCATAAACTCAAGTTAGACCGCATATCTTGGTCGGCGCCGCTAGAAAACTTCCCCAGAATTCTCCCATTCGCACAAGGTACTAGGTTGTGAGCCCAATAGATCCTAATGACCACGGTGTTGCAATAGCACCCCGAACCCTCAGATACCTTCTGGCTACCAAGGATCCAGGTTCGACCACATATCTCGGTTTATGTTATTACAATAACTCCCCATGCGAACAGCAGAACACTGAGTACAAAGATCACCAAGCAAACTCAGTGGAGAATGTTTCAACTCGACTAGGATATCCGACTTCAGACTGTATTCCACACTAGAGGCAAACTGTTCATAACTACTGGGTTAATCTTACATTAATCCCTTCAATGCCCTGACAGCACCATCAAACCATTAATGATAGTGATAATACTGACAAAACATCAAACAAACTTTAATTGCAATCGTCGTTCGCGATGATACTCTATCTCTATACCAGACGTGACCCAGTCGCACACAGTAACATTCACCAACCCCGTGGGGTCACTAGGAAGTGCCTTGACATCCTATGGGGAATCCGACTACATGCGTCCAAGCCCCACCCAGCTTTACTGTAGAAATGTCGCAACTACTATAAAATACGTTTGCATTACTAAAAGACAAAATGCAACACTTCACCATCGTGTAAAAATAACAGCCTTACTAAACTTAATTTCAACAAACCATGTTCATTGAACCCTTGCAAGATTGAAATCTTGACATTGCAAATTACTTAACATAAAATAGGAAATTTCTGATAAATTCCCAGTAATGGAAGTTAAAATATTATTACTTAAGTTTCAGAATGAATGTTCGTTGACAAATCATCCCGAAGAATATGGTGTCGGAAGTATCTTTGCCAAGGAGAGATGTGTAGAACGAAGATAAGACTAGCTTAGCCTTTCAGCTTAGCTTCTGTAGAGTACAGTGTCGCCACAGTTAGTCACACAAGGACCTTGTCAATTGATGACTTTAACCTAACCAACTATAACTGCGGAAACACCGGTGTAAATTGGTTTGGAGAGACCAATCAGTACCAACAAACCTAGGTTGCACTGCGAACTCCGGCCAATCGGTAAAAGCCCATTAATACCATACAATCACACACTCAACGCTGCCTTTTATGCGGACTCATACATCTCTTAATTCAATGTACACACTATATACCCTCCCAACCTAATTAACCCCCTTGCCCTAAGCACGGCTTAGACCAACTAAACGGAATCCGACAGTACAACCACATTAACGATATATAATGTTCTTCCCAAGTTATATGCTATGAGAATTTACATTTACTTTAATCCAATTAACTAATACAAGACGAGAAAATTATGATATGAAGAGTAGAACAACGTGACAATATAATATTACTACTTTACTTATTTGGCAAGACAAAATTTTACTGTAATTTAAAATTACCCGCACAGCCCTATTCGTACACAGCCAACCAACCCGGCCCTCATATGTTTGAAAGTTATTAAAAAGACAGCAAGTAAAACTCACCTAATCTTATTCCCAGACTAACCTGTAAATATCTAGGTTTTAAGCTATACCCCTTTTACCATTTACCTATCAGTCACAAATGAATAGTACTACCCCCTATTCGCACAACTTAAATAATTTTATAGTTGGATCCGAATTTTTCGCAATACTATAATTTAAGTAGTAAATACCAAAATGAAAAAACCCTCAAACCATTATTCATAAGTTTTATCTTACTACTATTGATGCTTAAATATAGTCTTCTTCAATACCATATTCTATGACTATGACGTAACGTAACGTAACGTAAGATTCGCCGATTACTAAATGAAGATTTCACCCATGCCCCATTAGGACCCACATAAATTTAACGTCTAATGTCAATATTGCATTGACAACTCCCGTACATCTTAAGATACACCTGTAATAAAATGGATTATTTCACGTGAATATTTAACGTTGTTTATGCACTACCTAGCGCATAAGATGTGGACATAATATACCACATGTCATGCTTGAGATAAATTTAAGCCGGAATAATTATAACTACGTAAGGTCCTAACCACTAGACGATCACGGCCCCCATCTCCTTTCCTTTATTATGAACTCCATCCCTCCGTCGTCATAAGATACCTGTAAGTTTCAATAATTAGTATTCAATTGGTGCTTGAATTTCAACTCCCGCAACTGCAACTGCTGTCACGCTGCCATAACCCCGCCGCCTTTACACCTGTATCGTAATTCAAAACACATATCACACGCTAATCGCATTCGATAGTCGCGACCTCTTCTTTTCCAATGTCGACCCCGCCCTCTTGAACTCCAAAAGTAGCCCCAAAATTCGAAATCCGCGTATTACTCAAAAATGATACTCGCCCTCATGAATTCTAACTTAAGTATCGAAAATTTGACACGTACAACAATAGGTTATCCGATTTCCCCTTTATACCTCCTATGAGATGCCAATCCGCCGTATACCTACTCTCTGCGTGGTGAAGGGTGAGATGAGGTGAGGTGCTTCCCTAGTAAATACGTCCAGAATAGCAGCTCAGCTGATAGCGAGACATTTCCGCGGTCATTGCACCAACTTTGATATTCACCAATGCAGATCGACTCGACTCAACTCGATTTATTGCTTACAGCCAGTATAACCTGGTCTCTAAACTCTCAATATCAATATAAGACCAGGGGTCAGTGCTAATTTTGACACCTCCAACGCGGCGATCGCGAATCTACCTTAATAGATATCGGTATAACCCATCGTGAAATACATCTTTGACAATTTATTGACTTAGAAATATTTCTGACGATAAATGTCACGCATTAAAAATACCTAAATTGCCATACTACAATCAAACATTTTGTTACTATTTTATAACAAGTACCTAATTTGTTGTTGAACAACCTATATAGGCGCCTTTAATTAACGCCCAACCTGATTTAAAGAAGTAAAATACAACCCATCTGAGAGCCCTCCCCTTTTTGAAAGTCAGTTAACCTTCACGACGCATGACCTCCCGTGCGTTCACACTATAGATACCTACGCTTTACGATCTCGACTACATAATATCTTATTTACAAACTTACAAGTTGCCTATTCTATTCTAGTTTTGTACCCGAACTCAAAAATATGCCCTACTAATACTGTTTATAAACAACCATACTTTCAGTTCAATAGATCCACGTAAAGTGCCTCGACGATAATATTACACATCCGTAAAATTATGCCGCAAGCCCTTATAATAGTTATAATATCTAAGTACAACTTTTTTCATTAACCGATAGCCCTTTCGTCAAAAACACTTCATCACTTATTTTTATAAGTGACGGACCCTTTTGTCGTACACAACCACACAACTTAATGAAAACCTAAATCGCATAATGTTAAAACTATGAGCGCCTAAATATATAACTGTCCCAAAATAACCTTAACTTACTCCAAACATTGTAAAATTTGTTCAATTTAATAACCAAAGGTTCAAAAGGTAGTAGCCCACAATATTGTTAGTGAAACCAAAAAATAAAAAAACACAAAAAGATTTATCTGTGCCGGGGAGCGACCCTGGACGCTCGTGATCCATAGCCCACCGGACATACCATCCATCCACTGCGCCGTTAAGATTCAATGCGAAATTAATGATCTATTTTGAACTAATCGTTACCTCAAGCGAAGCAATTAACTTACACACTCCAATAACACATACTATTGTAACCAAATTAAAGTGCCATGCGATATATACGACTCCTGCCTTAAGGTACATAATTTTATTCCTTACTTAACACGTGCACAACATGATATTGCAAATATAATTTCTCCGACTTGCACCGTTACCATATAATGTAAACATGGTGACTTCCTTCTCGTAATTTGACGTGAACCGGTACCTATATGGTATTTGTCTAACAAGTTCTAATCTTCCAGTTTAAGACTGGGATAAATATCCCTCTTATATTTTTTTTTCAATAGCATATATTTTGTTCACGCGACCTTCACCGTTTTGCTATTGAGCAAATTCGAATAGTTCGAATTCGGACGTTATACCTAAAGAGATAAACTTTGAAAAATATTTACCAACGGCAAAAACAAATTGATATTTTGTTCACCACCGGCGCGCGGCCCGTCCACCTAGATAATTGTTGTTGCTGTTGTATTGCGCCAAATTCATTTTTTGGGTGACACCGTAAGATATCACGTGACTTATCCTTTGAAGCGAATGACAAGAATGAACTGTCAAGTTATACATGACTTCTATGCCTTTTATATACAGTTCAAAATGGCGCGGATCGGCGGACTTTCCGGAAGGTCAGCGACGCATGAAACTAATGTGCTGCGTTCATGGGCTCGTGTATTTGGCCAATCGCACAATACCTTCACACTCATATTTCAAAAGTTAGTCATAAACTCAATTGTATTATGAAAAGGTAAATATTTTTAATTGAATCTCACATAAATATATGCCTCAAAGAAATTGAATACAGTGAAATCATCTGTTTCCATTAAAAATAACTATGGTGCCCTCAGTGGCCAAACCAGCGTGGTGCCACGCAAAGAAAAAAAACGTCAATAACGTTGACAGATAACAAGACGTTAAAATAGATAGACGTCAGACGTGCAATCGTTTTCGTTTGAAAAAAAAGCAAATGTTTCTGAGTGCACAGCTGTGTAGTTGGTTAGTTTTGCGATATATAAGTTTTTATAAATTACGACTCGGCTCGGCTTGAATAACGGATATCGATACCCTTCTTTAGCGACCTACTTGGCTTAAAACACGGACTAACGATGGAATCCACATATTGTGTAAATTGTGGTTCAGCAAGTGGCTCTATGGTGCTGGAAGACGAACAGATTTTTCACTGTATACAACAATGGACTGCCCCACATTCCGTAAGTATATAATTATTCCGATAATGTTTCTTTTAAATAAAAGAGAAAGTAAAGCATATATATTTTTTTCTGTTTCATACAGTAGGTTCTGGTTATACCTTAGTCTAGGTACCTAATATGTTTTGTTTTTTTTTTTAATTCACTAATAATCCTTAAATTCCAGGTGCAACCTCATGATTTAATATGTACGACTTGTTGGACTGAAGCCAGTCGAGCAATTACAAACTTGAGCTCAGCTGGGAGGAACTGTGCTCTTTGTAATACCGTGTTGCCACTTCGCACTCGATCACATCAATTAATCGCATTGAGGACTGATACTCAATATCATGTGAATATCAGGAACATCATCTTTGAAAGACTTCTACCATTGCAGGCATGTTCATTTTTTTTCAAATACTGGAATTATTTAAGGTACTCGGATCTATATCATTTATTTGACAATTTTTTTTTAATTTTATTTTTACTGGTTTAGGTTCGGGCATCACATTACATTTGTCATCCTTGCTGGCAAAGAGCGGAAAGAGCTGCGAAACATGACTCTTTACCATCAACGTCAAGAGGTACTGCGGCCCCAAGTGTACCGTTGAGATGCATTAACTGTAATATTAATTTGATAAGAATGAGACAACATATTTTAGAAGATAATGCAATTCTGTTACGAGTACAACAACAGATTACACCAAGAGTGGTAAGTGTTCAGCTTGATTTCAAAGAATAATCATTTCATTTTATTACTTTAAGCCAAACCAGTCAATAAATCACTCACAATATTTTAAATGTTGCAGGCTACTTCAGCGGACTACATTTGTCAAGCATACAAATCTCGAAAAGTGACATTATGTCGGTGGGTCGTAGAGGTTGAGAATGGGAGATTTAAAAGAGATTTTAAATTGTTGAGACAGGAGTATTTCAATAAAGCTTCAAAGCATTTAATGGCAGATTTTAAGGTCGCAGCAGGGTTACTTAATAAGTCTCATCCGCTTTTAGTTGACAGAGATGATGCAAGAGAAATTGTTTCGGTCATCCAAGAAAAAATGTTTACAGAAAATACATTGGCAGATTTTGTAGAAAGTAATAATTTAAATAGAAAACGGGCCCAGTTCGAAAACATGACTGTTCAAATAAACACCCTTAATCATTTTCCACAATTGGAATATAGCGATTTGATTCTGATATCTTTAGGGATTTACCAAATCAAACAAGCCCGGTCCTACTATGGCGAGCATGTTCGTCAAGACGGCAATTATGTTGTTGAAGTTTGCAGGGAGGTTGAAGAGGAGTTGATTAGTGAATTACATTTAACACATTCTGAAAATGTATGGCTCTTGAGAGGGAGAATACACAGCCCCCACATTAGTAGTAAAACATATTGTGTATGTATTTTAGTTGATGAGTCGGAAATTGGGAGGGAAGCAATTAAAAATTATTGCTGTAATTGTGTTGTTGGGCCCGATACCAAGAAAATATCAACCGCCCTGCTCAATTCTTGGATAATATTTTGCTCGAAAGTAATGATGATTGATAATATCAATTATCATTACTTTGGATGCCAAATGAGAGTTTTTATGTTGTATTTATTTGGTATGAATAAAATAAACAAATACCTAATCACAACCTGAGTTTTATTTATTTCCCTTGCAAGTGCTAGGCTAAGACAAGAAGCAATACTTATTACTGCATCTTGCCTTCTGTGGTCTTTAAATCTCGGAAAAAATTAGAACTGCAGCGCTCTTTAGGTCATCATCTCAAGATGTAAAATAGCATTTTCTAAGAATTGGCGTGCCTAATCAAAATACCAACAAGTTTTACCTCGGTACTTCACATAAATAAACATTTTGCTCGAATTATACAAATATGTATTTAAATAATATTAAACAAGGCTAGTCATAACTAGCCGTTAAAATGTGCTTAAAGTGCTTACATTAGCTAGCACTAACATTATGTAGTAATCATAGTAATAATGTTTCATAAAAATAAATCATAACCTCAAAATCTCTATTATAACTGCTAATATTTATGTTTTCAGAAGTGTCCGTCAGGAGTTATTGTTCTTACATACAAATATGTGTAATTTCGGACTTAGAAAGGTATATTTTTTCATTGTTGGTTCTTAAGCGAACATTGTATGGACGCAGAACAATGTCCTTTCCTCAACTAAATTATTGTTAAATACCAAAACTAATCTCTGTCACAAATTTTCCTTTACTGAATTTATTTTATCTATTATTCCAATCAGGCTGCCCCCCGGGAAGTGAACTAAAATCCAACTTAAATAATTATGATTTACTAACACTAAAATTTTTAACGATCAAGTCCGATACTATTATTTTATATCTAGTGTCTCTGTGAGCTGTAGAATACACGAACAAGTCTTTTGACAAAATCTCTTTTATTCTAGAACCTATGTACAACATTAAAGCATCTAAAATATGTGCACAAAAATTTCACGATTTAAAAATAACGTTACTTGCAGAGGAGAACAGACAGACAGACTGACATCCGAACACATTATATAATCTTTGGCCACGCCAAGTCGGAAAACTTCGTTCGCTCCGCTCACTTGTTCAATTACTCTTCGTAAAGTACCTATTATAAATCCTACAAGCTCTAAACTAAAAGTAAAATACCTAAAACATGTGTGTCACTAAATGTTTATGGAACTAATTTTCTTAAATTTATCTGCAAAACAGCTTTTACCACAATGGTGGCAAACAACCCCTAGCTCACCATTCACTAACTCTTTCATCCTGAAGCCAATTTAATTTCCTACAACCTACAGTATTTCATTTAACTTCATACGAACGGTACCCTTTTGAATAAATATTGTTTACACTTCTCGGAAAAGCTTTAACGATTTCGATGAAATCTGCAATAATTACATTGCCGGTAATTACATCTGTCCTACAGAGCCGTATGAAAATAATAGTAGGTACACCTATGTTTAAAACCATTGATGCAATATTTGGTCTAGAATGCGGAAATGCAACGCAAATACCTATACTGGAACCTGGAGTGGCGCGATCTTCATACCCCTCAACTAGACACTAATACCTAAGACAACTTCAAAATTACGAGTATAAATAACGAACACACATACATACTTATCTATTACCACCTGTATCTGATCAAAGTCTTTACGTATAAGTCCACATTCAAACTTGACCCCCAACTCCCGCGTTTCGAAAGCGAACATCTGCCGTGTCTTTCTTTCTCCCTCAACCGACTATAAGGCGCCGAAACGACCGAAGGACAAACGTTCGCCATTTTAAAGTTTTACGCGACTAAATGAAATAGTCAAATTTTACTATCATGCAACTTCTATAAGTGGCATCTTAAATTTTATTAGGTTTTCCCTCAGTTCATATTGATACAATGCGCGGGAACTATTGTCTGCTAGATTTTGTCTTTTAAATGAAGTTATTTCGTTGTTCCTTGACTATTCAACTACCTGTTAATGTTTAAAGCAGTGATACGCGTAGTTTAATGCAGTGATAAGCAGTGATAGTGAAAGTTGTGTGTGAAATAAGTGATGTTTTCATAGCTGAGAACATAAAATGATTGCATTATGAATTGGGAATTTGGAAGCGAATATCCGATTCGGAACCGATAAACAGGTATTGTCCCTCAATGATGACTTCCTTGACACTATTTCTAGCCTTAAATAACCTATACGTATCTAAAAATAGAAACTCCTTGCGTGCTATACAAGTCTGTACGTACCTACGTAACTTACACGTTGCATTATGACGTGAAATCCTTTGATATTTTCCGATATTCATAATCTACCATAACTATACGACCCGTAGTATTACCTTAATGACTTACTTTCTAACTAGACGTTCGCGGCCTAACCAAATCTACACTAAATCGTTACGCCGTAAAGTGCATTGACCCTGATGAAATAGGTACTTACCTACTTACTTACTAAATAGATATTTGACCTAATTATACTAGCACATACCTCATTGTATGTTGTACCAAATCACAAACAACGATAATTATGAACCCGATGTATGTGTAACTATTTCTCAGCTAGTTAATGTCTTGCTAAAATAATATCTATATTCTACTATCAGTCCCTACAACTCTCGAATCTAAAAATAGGTGCTAGTTTTCTCAGAATCCCCGTAATTCCGTTTCTTTACGACTATTTAGGTATTTCGCTACCAAATCTCATTCAAAATAAACAATTACACACCGAACCTTACTTTTACAATAATGTATTGATATAAGAAAACAATTAAGCAACCTAATACAAAAATATGCACCTATACTTGAATTTAAACGGAGACGTGACGTGAAAATACCTAATGTTCCTACGTTTTACTTGTAGCAGGGGTACGCAACTAGCGTTCGCGGGTAAATGGCGCGCCACAGATTATAAAAAAATCGATATATTTGTACGCTAATAATAACATGATAGATTTCCTAATCTCATATATATTAATGAATAATTATCCTTATTATGTAAACGGAGACGATTCTTACTAAAATTACTTCAAGTCGATACAACTTATCTCAAAAAATCCAAAATTTAAAACCTAGCAAATCATACAACGCTAAGAAAGCTACGTCCTATTAATTAACTTAACAACCACATACCTACCACGATAGACCAAACTCTAGTTTAGTTAGTCTAAACTACCTAAACTTCTAACTATAAAACTATTTCTAGTGTATTTTCACATAAAATTACGAATCATAGCAATTTTGCAAAGATCTAATAGCAAATTTTAGTTCTAAATAGATTCTAGATGATGCCTCTTAAAGATTGAAGATATTTAACTACTAACTACCAAGAAGAAAACTGAACCTTAACGAAAAGGTTGTCGATCTCTGATTCAAATGGCAACTTTGCATTTACAAAATTAAATAAGTGATTTGAATTAATGATAAGCGTAGCTAAGTAAATAAAGGACGCATAAATAATGAAATATTAGCTAGGTGCAACATCGATAGTTATTAAAATATTTAGGTATCTAAAATGTCAATGTATGCCTAACATTATCGCGGCGCGACGGCGCGAGCGGCCACAGTGTGGGGCACACGGCACGGATAGACCCTATCTGCCCCCCAACTTCATACATTTGGCGTAGGCACTAATTTTATCTAACCCTTTACCCAATTACACACGTGGTCACGACTAAGCGAGTGAAACGCGTCCTTCCCCGGCACAAGAGAACCCGATCTGCCCCCCAGTTCTACAAGTTTTACGTCGGAACTAGTTTTGCCTTTATAAGATTAAAAACCCCAATTTTTATACCCAAATCAATGACGATCCTATGCATAATTATAACGAGACGTAGTTCGACAATAACAAAGCCGAAAATTCTGCTCAATTTAACTGATAATTCTGCTCAACTAACTATAATGCAACTAAATGTACCTACTTTTCTCCCATAACTTACGAAAGTTACCTATAACTCTAACCCCTATTATGTGATGAGTTCTTAAGTATATACCTAAGTCCTTGATAATATATACATTAACCGGTACTTTCCTAACCGCTATGTAACGAATAATAGCCTAAACCGTGGGACAAAATGTCAATGACCTCAAACCTATTTTGCCAATTGGAATGCAATAATTGAATATGAAGGGTGAGATAGTCGTAACTAAAATACATAAGATGCTAAACTAGTAAAATACTAATTTTAGGTACCCTGGATCCGTTTTTTTTTAAATTTCATTTTATTTTGGAGTAAATGCAATATACCTAAACATTATTATAACTACTACAGCAACCGCCTGATGGATATGGATCCTACACAACTGCGCTATGGCAAAAGCAGATTGTAAGGCCATTCCGCATACCATTCCTGCCCCCCTATTTTACAAATTTCGCGTAGGCACTATTTTTACACGACTGTCCGATGAAAAGAAGTGTTTACTATTACGCCTTTACTTAATTCTTAAATTAGACCCTCTTCTATTGCAATGGTAGATCGTAAGCCTCCCACAAAACATCGCTGCCCCCCTAATTTACAAATTTCGCGTAGGCACTGGTTTTACACGACTGCCCGACGAAAAGGGTGTTTACTATTACGCCTTTACTTAATCCTTAAATTAGACCCTCTTCCTGACTTCCGTTCGGTCTAAAATTTCGCACGTATGTATATATCGCATGACAAAGTAAGGTTATGATGACAAGGAACTAATCCGATGCTGGAGTTGGAAGACGGGCATAGGAACTTCGTGATACAATGACACAAACCCATCGAGTTTGGGCTCGTTAGAATCGTCTCAATGAGCAGTTGATAAAAATATGCAGAAAAGTACAGTCGGGAATAAAAATGTGTACCCCCAAATGAATTTTGTCAAAATAATATTACCGCTCCGACCACAACAAAATTAATCCTATGCATATTTTTCATAGCTTAGTGCGATAAAACCCTATTGATTAGTAATTCACCTACAAACCGCGCGTGAAAATCCCTTTGAAATTAAATAAATAGAAAGAAAATCCTGAAAATAATACATAACACAAAATAAAAAATACAAACTCCATCTCTCTATCTACTCCACGGCAACAAAATGTGGGTTATTTGTATAACCCACACACAGAAAAATCTGTAAATAAATTTAATTAGCCCTTTCACCAAGCGAATCACGTAATAAAAAAAATATTTTTCCTTTTATTATTATTATTTATTTAAAATCGAAAATACTCTATTCCGTAGTAACCCGGGTTACTAAAATGTGAATTTAAATACCCTATTTCCATCGTGGTCACGGCCTAACCAAAATGTGACGGTTCAACCTTTTAAAATGGCCGACTCTTTATGCTTACCTATTCTGAACTTAAATTAACCCCTAGCTGTAAGCTGAAGCTCCTGAGAAGCCTCTAGTCGTCTGAAAATGGAATCCTACCTGAAGGAAAAGCTATTGAATAAAATTAAACGGATAGTAGTGAGAAAATAAATCATTTATTTACCATAGAAATATCGAATTAGTTTGGTTGTTTTGAAGCTAAAGAACCTTTGATTAATTAATCCAGTAAAATCAAGACTCGATTATGCTGGATATCCACTTTGATCCTATAAATACTAACTCGTACCAAAGCGAATAGAAAAACCGAGTTAGTTCCGGCCGATCCTACTAGAAAGGTTGAGTTTTATTCTAGTCTAGATAAATCTATCCTACGGCTACAGAATCTCTGGTTATTTATGTTAAAGTAATCGAGCTTGAGTACTTTAACAGACCAAATCGTCTCCTAGGATATTGTCGGACGGAAAGAGATTCGGTCAAAGAAAAAACCATCCGACTCCAGACCTACAATGCCGTAATCTAGGAATGATTATCTCTGGAACCTAACCTCGAAGACCTATTTAGACCTAAGCTATACGTGATTCGCGCTGGTGAAGTGGCTTGGCGTGTGATAGCGTCTAGTGGAGGAGGTCCCGCATTGCGTGAGTAGACCCAGGCCCTTTTCGAGAAGAATGGAGGCTGTATTTCTATAAAGGAAAAGTTACACGTTAATTGAAATTGTACAATAAACTCATTTCAGCAGTAGAACCTTTAAACTTAAGTAAGACAAATATACCAGTTCCTTAGAATTAATCTACAAATCCATCGTTTCATTATGCGATGCACAACTATGGAGGCTAATGTAGGCATAAATTCCTTGTTATACTAAATTGTGGGAAGTGTTAAGTTACGCTATGTCGTAGGCGACGCCCTTTAAAATAGATTCGCAATACAACAGTGGTCAACTTGTGTTGGCCATGTTGAGATCGCTATTGATGATGACGCGATGATCTAATAATAAAAATAATTATGAAGAAAGCGAGATATTGATGATGATACAACAGTAATCTACTGAAATATAATATTAGTGCATATTTTACCTACAGGTACATAAATGACGCAATGTCTAGCGTAGTATCGATTCTCCCTAACGATGAATCTTAGAGTTGTTCGCGAACTGTAGCGCTCGCCTCTCGCTCGCCTGCGACCGCTCGTACTCACAGGTAATCCCCCACCTCAACTGTTGGTTCTGCCTACCCTATCGTTATTTCTATCACATTTAATACAAATTAGTGCGGACATTTACCTAACCAATTTATAATACAATACATACCCCAAAATATCTCAATGGATGTAACACAGTGTCTTAGCAACCAATCTCACCCAATCAACTCAAAGGCACTTTATAGTCAAGGTGTTTTAGATGTATGACAATGCACAGTTGAGCTGATGAATGATAATTAACTACCAATCCACTGTGAAACCTTTATTGAGAACCCGATGGTAATAACCCCACCTAAGAAGAGACCTACTTAATTATTGCTGTTATTAAAAGCGAATGTGTTGGATTTCCTTGTAAAACCAACATAGCCAGCTTCACGATAAGAAGCCTCGGTTAAGGCAAAACGACGGCTTGGCCAGCGAAACCCCTCAGTTTGCAAGACTGAAAGGCCTCACCAACCTCTCCTTCGCTGACACATCCATGAGAGGGCGCTACAGTGCGGGCACATCTCTGCTGACTAAGAAACCCCTATTCGGGTGAATTCTCGTGTGGCCAGGGTCCTCAATGTGCCCTGTGGATATGGTTGTCGCGACACTGAGCACGCAGACACAGGTGTACATAAGTAAATTACTCGGTTACGTTCATCTAACAAAGGAATCCCACACAATATAGCTATAAGTACTTATATCTGATCACTTCACAAATCAACGCAACCGCACCCCTTGTTAAGAGGTTAGCTAGGACTAAGACGGGAGCTCGACGGTGAAATCCTTCAATTTGCAAGATTGAAAACTCTCAGCCACTCACTCCGTCTATACACATTTATGACTGGCGCAGCAGTGCGGGCACATCTCTGCTGACTAAGAAACCCCTATTCGGGTGAATTCTCGTGTGGCCAGGGTCCTCAATGTGCCCTGTGGATATGGTTGTCGCGACACTGAGCACGCAGACACAGGTGTACATAAGTAAATTACTCGGTTACGTTCATCTAATAAAGAAACCACTCATCCGTACCCATAATTAACCACTAGATAATAATATACACTAGAAGTATTATTCGCTTATCCGCATCAACAGCCTACTCTTATACTATAACGCGTATCACAGCCCGAGTTGATTTCTATAGCTAGAATATCGTATAATATTTGTTCACTTTATCCCGTAAAAGCGCACGGAACCTTAGCATTCCGTAGTATCAATGCAGCTAGTAATATGTACAGAACAACCTACATTCCTGTAATGTCGTCAGTTATTTAACTAATGTCATAGACCCGTTCATACGTTATGCGTATAAATGCTCGTACTTTATCTAGCATGTCTCGCAAACTATACCCCGTATAACTAGACTTCGACACACAAATACAAGTATGATAACGTTGGAATGGTTAGATTATAGTTCCAGAAATCAATTTATCAAGTTTCAGAATCACTTAATATAGAAATTGTAAAGGTCACTCACCAGATTTTATCTTTAAATAAATGCGACACGAACCCAGCGTCTCGTAAGGTGGACTCGGCTGCTCGTCCTCGTCGCTCGAAACAAAGAGTCCTCGAAGGAAGATGAAGCCTCGCCCCGCGGCCGCGTCCCGTGTGCAGTGATGTGTTGCTCCGTCCGTGTCCCGAGAAAAAGTGCCCTCCGCCTCGAAGTCGCCCGCTATTCCTTCCTCTAGCGTCCAGCACCACACTAAGTTGAGCTCCACCTGAAAACAGTCTTTATCCCTACCTCAATAAATGTTATATTTCTATCCGCCCGCGTCTCCGAGCCGTACCGATCGATAACATCTTTTTACCATTATGTGGGTATTTTTCCCCTTTGTTGGCGCCGCTCTGTCCGACCATGCCAAGAAAACTCATCTCTCTAACTACCCCGCAATAAGTACACTCAGCCGGAATATTATGGCCGGGAAATGAGTTTTCTACATGTTTAGTTGTAGTCTAGATTTTAGTCTATAACCGCAACTTAATGCAGCTTACATCTAAGCTACATTTAATGTATCTAAATTGAAATCTCTTACTCATGACCTAGAAATCGAAACATTTTTACATACCAAACCCCTTCCGTTAACTATCCATATTTTGAAGTTATTTTCGCCCAATACTAACATAATACTATGCTCAGTCATCTTGTGATAACTAAGCCTATATTAACCAATCATCATATTCGTATACTATTAAGTAAAATGTAGCAATTATTTGCTGCCAAGAATATTAGTTAACCTACGTAAATTAAAATATATACCAGATGTTGATGTATTTATGTACATACATTCTTATTTACTAATTTTAAAGCTAATATAGCTTGTAACTATAATCGAAAATGAAGGCTTCAAACCCTTAATATTCGTACCTGAAACTCATCACGCTAACATCTATCAATTTAAATGAGCAATTCCTTCCTTAGATACTATTGAGTCCAAGAGCGAAGCTCTTGGATCGTCTCATTATCTGCTTTCAAAAGTTCACTAGAATCGGTTGAGGAATGCGACATGTAGTGGAGAACAGCTGGACATCTGGACATCCGGACATATACGAGGTAATTTTGGCCCAAGCTTCGTTCGCTTAGCTCGCTCGTTAAATTATTTGATTTGAACGCGTTGTGTTCCTGGTCATGAGTATGGTCGCCAGAGCTCCTAAGCATGTGTTGTGTTGAGAGTGAGGGATCCGCGTTCATCACTAGCTATCAACACAACGAATCCTTAAATCAATAAAGGGTCGGCAACGCGCTTCTGATTCTTCTGGAACCGCAAGTAAAGCTACGATGTCTGCTCACCATCAGGCAACTTGTATGGTTGTTTGGTACAATCAAGCATAAACAGTTCAATTAATTGGTTCCGACTAAGTACAGAAAAAGTAAGTGAAAAAAAATTTTTTTTTTCTTACCAATAGTATAGCCTAAGGCTATACTCGGAGCATAATTTCGAACCAATTGACACCTAACTAATCAAAATCGGTTCAGTGACTTAAATGCTACGTAAATACAACTACTGCTAAAATTATCCCTTCCTTTGGCTCTGCCGTAGTCATTCACACTTCCATAATGCGAAAACCGGCGTTATATTTTATCAACTCTTCAATAAATAATGCATATCACTTAAGAGGGTAGTAAATATTCAGGATTTTTCCATACCGCAGTTACTTTTGCATACACAGCACGCACTATATTATTCTCGTAATATCCTCATAATATGAATATTTGTCTGAACGAATGAAGGTATTACTCGAATGAGGCTTCCCCGTGTGATTTATCTGTCACATGCATTTGAGGAATTTCATACCAAGCGGCGAAATTGTTGCAATTAGCGTGCGTGGTGCGAGCTCTCCATACAAACGTCTCTCGGGCTACATTACTTAATTTACCATCAGCATCATCGTATCAGCTGAAAGACGTAGGGTGACGTCACTGCTGGACATTGAGGCCTCCCCCAAAGTGCTTGATCTTTCGCCACCCATGCATACGCAGGTGATTACTGAGGGGTAATCACGTAACGTTTTGAACGCGCGTTCAGTAGATCCAACTGTCATTTTTCCATATTAAAATTGACATTTAGATTCTACCTAACGTACCTACGTACAATGCGTTTCGTGATCGACCTGCTGAACTACAAAACTTTTTTGAGCAACTATTTTTACATTTTCATATTACCCTGTTCTCGCAAAATTAACAATACTTTTTCATAAAATAATCATCGTTGTAATTTATCGAATCATTTACAAAAAATGCTAAAATATGTATTATCCAGAAAAATATACCTACTCCCAGCATTCTAAACTGTTATTCACTACAGTTTTTTAATACGCTCAGACTAGTTCTTCTAACACTATTCATTTTGTTTTAGGCATTCATTTTGAACAATTTATTATCCTTATTCATAATAATTATGTAAGAGCGTCATCATGCTCGAGTTATAATTCCAAGCTATTTCCGAACTATCTATCCTTCGAAATATTTCAAGCGATAGCTTCAAAACATGACTTTAGTTCTAACTAATTACTTCACTAAAGTTTACATCCAACTCCTACGTCCGAGCTAAGTCACGCTAGCAAATAGCACTACTGTAAGGCACGGATGCCTTCCCCCTGCTATAAATGACTCTAATTAATCTGGAGTGGCGTCTGTCATGTTAAAGAATAGTCAAGACGCCCCAGGGCCAACGAACACCAGTCACCGAGCCAAGTAATTGCTTTTGTTAAATCAACAGCCAAGTTACATTACGAAATGAACTATGGCTTAGTTCATTTGTCACTATTCGATTTTAATATTTACTGCCCAATTAGTCAAAGTAAAAGCTTATTATTACGAAAACAGTATTACGCAACGGATAAAAACAATGGACAGCTAGAGATTACTGTATTTTGGTGTGTTTCGTAATCATAAAACGGTGTCTCGTAAGGCCGCGAGAGGTGATTTGCGATGTAAATTACGGGGCATCGACGATAACTTCCTGACTGATGACTCTACCCGCGCAAATGCCTATAATGACTAATATTTCACTTTTATGTCGCTCGGAGGCCGCTCTAAAAAACCTAATTATCCCCGAGGAAAGTTGCGGGCTCGAACGACGGCTGTGATTACGGTGCCATAAAGTTAACTCGAATTACTGTGTTTTTGTCAAATATTTCCGAATAATCGATACTTCGGAAGGCTGCTTCGATTATGGCCATCAGCTTCAAATTGTCGGTTAACAATAGAATGAAAGGCCCGTGTTAAGTGAAATGAATTTATGATTTAAGAGGTTTTCCTATTGTGTTGACACCTACTCGATTATTTTCGATTTAAATTCTTCGAGGGTTGCATAATCTTAGACGTAACATGTTCGCATCATTGCCGTCTTAGAGATATTAAGGTTCTGAGTTTTCCGTCCTGTTTCTGATAATAAGGGAAACAGGTATATTTTAATACCCAGATGTTTAATACCGCCAGCATCTTCAGTGCAAATGCCACGGGAGCTGATTTATTATAATTTTATTTTAGGTTAGCTTGTTTTTTTCATTTAAAAAAGGTTTTCAGTCTCACTTATAAATGAGTTGCTTGAGTTACTTTTCAAACGAAGGTTAGGACAAATTAACTGTAATTTTTTCACACAAAAATTACATTTAGATCTATTTAAGGTACGTAAGAAACGTTACGCTATCGACCACCAGAATGCGGAGATATTTCACGATCAAAAATGTGGCTCCAGTGAACATACTTGTATTCTCACTCGTCACTTCTACTCTGTATCACATCAACCAAGCTGATTCAAAAGTACTACATTGTATTCCGGATAAATAATAACTTGCAAACGTTGGGCATTGGGCATAACTCAAATTCCACCCGTAAATTTTGACTTTCAACTATATCTCACGGCACAAGCCGTCCACGGGCAAGGCGTGCGCTAAAGATTAATACTTATTCAATATTTATCGAAAGAATTGTGGAATATGTCAGTAAAGCTCACGACTGAACAATATCTCCTCACGGCTAGCGCTAACTGTCGATTTATTGGAAACATGTTAAATATCAGTTGTTGTGATTATTGAAAGGTGAAAAGGGGGTTTGCGAAAGATGGAATATTTTCGAAACAAGCTGATCTTTGCGCTGTAAAAGGCTAAGTAACACAGATGAACCATAGCTAAGTAAGAGTTACATTCCGGTCTCTATAGTTAGGTTACGTAACGTAACCCTCCATTTGCGATTAGAAATACCATTTGATTATTTGTGCATCATGCCGGTAGCACTAGGATGTGCGTACCTATATGATTACAATGCGTCATTAAATACACATATAAATAATCATAATACACCCAAAAATTTACCATTAAAGGTATATAATAAATAGTGCATAATAAATAAATCAATATTACAGGACAATCTTACACAAATCGACCGAGTCCCAAACTAAGCAAAGCTTGTACTATGGGTAAAAAAAAATACTAGTTTATACCTGCGACTTCACTTTCGTTAACGCTCGTACCCACTTTCACCCCTGATGTTAACATTTTGGGGGTAAAAGGTAGCCCAGGGCTTAATTCAGATATAACCTGTTAAATAAATAAATAAGATATTCCTTTACCATTTTTAATATAGAATTCCTTCTTCAAACGTCGTTCAAGCCTTTTCATTACATAATTAAAACGAAAAAGTATGAAGATAACCGCTCTACAAATATTTAAAAGGTTTTTAAAAGGGAGTTATTAAAAGTTACATTACTATCAGACTTCGATACCGTCAATAAAATGGCCAGTTGTTAATTCTTCCAACTAGATAAGAAACATAAATGTTTATAAATGTCGATACACTAATTATCGTGACAGTCATAAAGTTAAGATTACTACATGTAATGCTTGACGACCGGTTTCCTAGTGAGTACGACGCTGGCGATCCAGGGTTCGAATCCCGGTGAGTACAAATATTTGTATGATGAGCATGATTTTTTTTTCTGTGTCTTGGATGTTTTGTATGTGTTAAAGTAAGTATTTATCTTCGCCTACTACTTCTAGTACACCCTTTGCAAAGTTTAGGACTAGGTCGAATTTTGAAATATTCACGGCAAGTATATTCATCATAAAACGTTCTGTAATTAACAAATCACGTCACAAACTCCTGCACTCTAGCACTTTTTATGTTCAACAAGGTATTCTTTTTGGAACCCCATACATTCCAATTAACCTGCCAATGGTATCTTTACAACACAATGTAAATAGGCCAGTGGTAATGCTTCCATTGTTGCTATTTTTCATTTCGAGAAAATAAACAAATTTATGGATCGTCCATTATTTTACGCGCATAAATTTTAATACAAGCACTCTTAAATATTTGTGAACAGAAACGATGTTCCCACCGTCCTCACAGCTTTGGCTTTGAGCTGGCAAACACGCTTACCAATACCTTTATATTTCTGCCACCTCTCGAATCTCAACCCACTTTCAACCCTAACACTTTATTTTCATGGTTGAAAATTCCCTGGAAACTCTGGATTATTAAGTTGAATGTTGTTAAGCTAATATAGAGAGGTTCATATGGCAAACAAAGAGCTATCGGATCCACGATTTTTTCAACGGGTTCCCAATAAAAAGGTACGGGAATGAGTGACTTGCCAACACTCAATATTTTAGTGGCCCATTATAATCGGGGAGGAGATAAGTGAAGTGCAGCGTTCAGTCGAGTTCATTTGAGGATATTGAATAGTGAGTTTCGTATTAACGATGGGATATGTAACAAAGTGTTGGGTTTATAAAATACAAAATGTTGAGGAGTACTTTTTGATGCGAACGTGCGAATAATGTTTTTTTCTATAATAATATTATTATTATCCTGCTAATACTTTTTAACTATATCCTACTAATACTATAAATGCGAAAGTTTAGATGTGTGGATGTTTAGATGTTTGTTACTCAATCACAGTTATGCAGATCAACTGATTTGGATGAAATATTGCACGAAGATAGTTTATAGCCTGTATTAAAATATAGGATAGTTTTTATCCCAGGTCCTCGCAGACGAAGACGCGGGCTAAAGCTAGTATTTGATATTTGATGATGATATGTTTGGATTTTTGTATGTTTAGATGTTTGTTACTCAATCACGCTTAAACTGCTCATCCGATTTAAATGAAATTTTGCACGAAGATAGTTTATAGCCTGGATTAAAATATAAAATAGTTTTTTTTCGAGGTCCACGCAGACGAAGTCGCGGGTGGAAGCTTTAATAAACATAATAAATAAATAAAAATAAAAAAGCCTTTTATTTCCAAATTTCCCATTTCTTTTTACATTAGAAGTTTTTTTCCGTATTGATTAGTAAGTTCCTTATAGTTAGTAGTTAGTGTTATGTTTATGAATCTTATTTACTATTCATTTATTTAATTTGGACCCCTCTTCGAGTGTAGGCCTCCTCCAACTCTCTCCATTTTTGCCTGTCTTTCGCTTTGTTTAGCCAGTCTTTCCCTGCAGTTTCTTTTATATCGTCTAGCCATCGTTTATATGGCTTTCCCACTTTCCTTTTGCCAATAGGGCCTCTCCATTTCGTTGCCAAAATTGTCCATCTGTTATCTTTATACCGTGCGATATGTCCTGCCCATCGCCATTTTAATTTGAGGGCTTGAGTCAGTGCGTCTTGTATGTTTGTTTTTTCTCTTATAGATGTACTCTTTATTTTTTGTATCTTTCTTATGTTGAGCATGCTCCTTTCCATGGCTCTTTGGGTGCTTCTTATCTTTCTCTTTATTTTATCTGTAATAGTCCATGTTTGACACCCATAGAGCAGGCTCGGTAGAAGGCATGTATCTGCCACTATCTTTTTTAGGTTTAAGCTGTATTTGCCTTTTAGGATTTCTTGTAGTGACCAGAATTTCCTCCAGGTTATGTTGGCTCTCCTTTCTACCTCTTCTTCGTTGTTTGTTTTTGTGAATGACAGTTGCTTTCCCAGATATATATATTGGTCTACATAATCTATGTTGTTGCCGTTGATATTTATTTGTATTTGCTTGCTGTTTGTCATTATTTTGGTTTTATTTGAGTTCATTTGTAAGCCTGCTTTGGTGCTTTCTTCGTCTAGTTGTTTTATAAGCTCTCTTAGTTCTGTTGCAGTTTCGGCTACTATGACTATGTCGTCTGCAAATCTCAAATGGTTTATGATCTGACCCTCCAGGTTAATGCCTTTTGATTCCCATTTGAGATTCCGAAATATGATTTCCAGGACAGCAATAAAGATCTTGGGTGATAAGGGATCTCCTTGTCGGACCCCCCTCTCTATCCTTATTTGTTTTCCTCTTGTCTCCAGCTTGACTCGGCTAGTGCTTTTCGCGTATATATTCTTTATAATATTAATGTATTTTTGGTCCACACTAAGCTGTTTCAATGCATTCCAGATTGAGCTGTGATTGATGCTATCAAATGCCTTGCTATAATCTATGAAGGCGACATATAGGTTTCTATTGAACTCTTTGTACTTCTCTATTATCTGTTCTAGTGCTTGTATGTGGTCAGTGGTGCTGAAACCTGCCCTGAAGCCAGCCTGCTCTCTTGGTTGTGAGTCGTCAATTGTTTTGGATATTCGCCTTAATATTATTGAGGAGAACAGTTTGTAGATGCTCGCCAGTAAGCTGATTGGCCTATAGTTACCAATGTCTAAGGAATTGCCTTTCTTGTACAGCAATATTATATCCGATGTACACCATTGCTCTGGTACGGTTTCGGAATTAAGTACCTTATTGAATAGATGTGTCAGATGTTGAAGCAGAATTGGTGCACCGTGTTTTAGAGCTTCGTTTGTTATTCCATCTGGACCTGGGCTTTTTTCGGTTTTCAGCTGTTTTATATGCTCATACACTTCTTTTTCTTCAATCTGCTTTACTGACAAGTTTACATTATTCGCAATGGGTGTTTCCTCTTGTATGTGGTTGTAGTCTTTCATTCTGTAGAGTTCTTCATAAAAGTTTGTGGCATGATCTATTACGTCTTTCCTTGTTTTTGTTTCTTCTTTGTCTTGTCCAAGTTTTTGTATCCAAGATTTGTTTAGATTAAGTTCTTTTAAAGCTCTTTTTGTACTTCTGTGTTTCTTTAGGTTTCTTGTTATTACTTCCTTCCTGTGATTCCTGTAGTCTATTCTTGTAGATTTCTTAGTTTCCTTGAACAGCCGGGTAAGTTCTTTCTTCATGTCTTGATCTTTGTCTTTCTTAAACATTAGTTCTGTGCGTTGTTTTATTAGTTGTTTTGTATTATCGCTAAAGACATTGTTTATTTTTGTGCGGTCAGTCTTAGTCTTCTGTGTTGCGCTGTCTATTATTGACTTTTCTATTTTATTGTAGTAATCTTGAACACTTGTATCATCTGTTTCGTTTCCTAGTTTTGTCTCTAAGCATCTGATATAACTATGTATTTCCTCTTCTGTCTTAAGGCTTTTAAAAGAAGAATGGAAGTTTTTTCGACTCTTTTTTGGAAGTTTCAAGTTAAATGTTGCTCTCAGAAGTCGGTGGTCTGATGGAAATGGTACATTATTCAGGACTTCGAAATTAGTGATATGTGCTGGTTGGTTTGTCATTATGAAATCTATTTCATTCCTAGTGTTTTGGTCAGGTGATATCCAGGTCCATCTTCTGTTCGATCTTTTGTTATAGAAGGTATTCATTATGGAGAGTTTATTTCCTAGTGCATAGTCTATGAGTCTTCCTCCTCGTTTGTTACGGTCCCCATAGCCATACTTGCCCATAATTAGATTTTCTTCCTTCTTGGGGTAGCCTATTTTTGCGTTAAAATCTCCCATAACGATTGTTTTGTCGCCGGCTAGAGAGTGAGCTTTATCTATGTCATTGTAGAATTTTTGGATTTCATCGTCGTTTGATTTTTCTGTGGGCGCGTATACCTGAATTATCGAAAGTTCTACCCCTTCTATGTTGAGTTGGAGCAGGGCTACTCTTTCTGAGAGTCCTGTGAAATTAGTGATTTGGTTTTTCAGATTCTTTTTTATTAGAAACCCCACTCCGTTCAGTCCTTTAGTTTCTCCATAGTAGCAGAAGATATAGTTTTCGTACTCTTCTATACTGCTGCCCATTCTTCTGACTTCGCTCAATCCTACTATGTCATGGTTTATTTTACCGAGTGCGTTGTTTAACTCTATATATCTTTCTATTGATGCTAGGGATCGTACATTATAGGTGCAGATTTTCAATGTTTTCTCTGTTTTTCTGCCTACAGGCTCTTCATTTGTTTTGAAATTATTTATTTGTTGAAGGTTCTTTTGTGTAGTTTTTTGTTGTTTTGTTTCGCTGGGTTTACTGGTTAACGAATTTTGTTGCGCATGATTTGTTTGTGGTTCTTTCGTTGGAGGGTTGCGGTCATAATTCCCCACGATGACCGCTATTCGTCTTGGGGAATGATAGTTTATGTTGGTTGTTTCTTTTTCTGTGGTGTGTTTCCGGGGGTCCGTCGTTCGTTGCTATTGTTTGTTCGTGCCCTGGTACGAATTTGCCCTTGGGCGGTTCATGAAATCGAAAGCATTTGTCTTATTTATTTTATTTGGTGCCTTCTGTGGCACTTCTTCATAGGAGTCTTTTTTTGTTGGTGTTTTCGATGGTGACCTTTTTCTTTTTTCTGTTGCGTTCGATTTTCCTCTAATTATGAGTCGGTCATAGCGAATCACAGCATTGTTGCCTTTTTTGATCTCATCTTGCAGCTTTGTTTTGAGTTCTTTCCTTGTGTTTAAGACGTCTTTTGGGAAGTCTTCTGTGACATAGGTGTCCGGGGGAAACATTTTGTTGTTTTTTAGCAGTTCTGTTCTCCTCCATGCGAGGGTAAGTTTTACTAGTATGGGTCTACGTTTCTTTTCTTGCTTTCTGCCCAGTCTGTAGACGTCACTTAGTTCCCACTTATCGAACAGTTCTGATCCCGTAGCTGTGCAGACCGTGCTGAATGCCTCAATGACCAGTTTTTGGAGCTCGTTATTATTTTCCTCTGTTTCATCGATCCCATGAAGAATAATGTTGTTCCTTCTTATTTCTTTTTCCAGGCTTCGGACTTTGTTGTTTAGAGTTGCTACTTTGTCTTTCAGTACCATATTTTCTTCTAGGAGTGGTTTCAGCTTGTCATCGATTGTGGAAGCCAAATCGGTGGTGAGTTTTTCAGTTTGTGCCTTTATTTGGTCTTTGAATTCTTCCTTCATTTCATTTATATTTAAGTTCATGGTCTCCATTTTTTCTAATAGTTGTGCTAGCTGTTTTTCCATAGTTGTTGGAATTTCTACTAATTGGTAGGAATTTTTAATATCGTGCAACACTGGGCAGTAGTTGGTAATACTAATTTTGTCTTTGGTAGCTTTTTTGTACTGGCAACTTCTTATGTGTTTGACAGCTTAAGTGTCATAACACCGGATATCGTGCTTCGATATGTGACAGCTCGTAGGTTTGATATCTAGTTATGCGTATAGTTATGTTTATTCTTGTTTTCTGTTTTCACACTTTTCGGTTTTTACGCACTGTTTTTTCCACTTTTAGTTTTGGATTTAGGTGTCACTAATTTTAGTTCGTACCGCCGTACACTTTCCGTAACGAGATAGTTGATATTTCACTAGATTTTTAATTAAATTTACGCTGTGGCACAGATACGGTTCGTTACTTGACAGCTCCCGGAAGTCACATAAACATAAGGGGACAATATAACACAAATTAACTAGCCATATAGTAGTGGTCAATAAGGCAAGTGTTATAATAATAATAATAAACAATTATTTCAGGCCACTAAGGCTCATTGTTACAAATAGCTTCCAGACTAACATACATCCATGCTAATATTATAAATGCGAAAGTGTATGTGTGTGTTTGTTTGTTTGTTTGTCCGCCTTTCACGGCAAAACGGAGCGACGAAATGATGTGATTTTTTAAGTGGAGATAATTGAAGGGAGGATGAGTAACAGGATAGTTTTAATCCCCGTAATCATTTATTGTTTGTATGGAGCTGCGATATAAACTAGTTCCACGCGGACGGAGTCGCGGGCAGAAGCTAGGTAGTACAATATAATATTAAGACACTAATTATTTTTTAGGCGACGAAACAGTGTGGCTCAGTTGCGTCGTCAAGTCCGGTGTAGAGTGTTCGGTAGGTTGCCCCGGAACCGGCGGAACACGACACCCATCGGCCAGAAATCAGCACACACGATGGTCTCCTGCAGCGGCCGCGGCACGCGCACCACAAACGAGCTGAAGTGCACGTAGTGGCGCGAACGTAGCTGTTAAACCCTCAGCGCGTGCTGCTGGTGAATATACTGCACCGTGTCATCAGTCGGTCAGCACGGCTAGCACGCGACGGCGCGCGAGCTCTCACGATTTTTCTCGCACTATCCGTTTCTCTCTTATTAGAACACTTAGAACAAGAGGTATAGTGCGATAAAAATCGAGAGTATGTCGCGGCCGTCGTGTGCTACTCGTAGACGTGCAGGTTATGATCAGGTTATGGGTACTAGACGACGATATATTTAATAGATATATCATCTAAGACTCAGAAACAAATATTCATGCTCATCACACAAATATTTGCCCTTACCGGGATTCGAACCCAGAACCTTCAGCTTCGTAGGCAGCGTCACTAGGTACCCACTAGGGTATAATAACTGGTCGTCTATTATATCTTGTGTTATGTCCATGTTGCGTACCATAATTTAGTTATATTATGGTTATTATAGTACGAGCGAATTACGAGTATAAATGAGTATTTTCCATCATATCTTAAAGTAGCGACCCGCCCCGGCTTCGCACGTGTACTTATTATGGGTTACTAATGTGTTGCATAAAATTGATTGTCATAATTTTATTTTGCATAACAGCCCTTGGCAGAATCATCATTTCGCAGAATTACTTTTCGCATAAATTTCATTGCATAACGTCATTTCGCATAACTTCCTTTGGCAGAATAGTACATTGGCATAATGACGATTGTAATAATAGTCCTATGATCGAATAATCGTGTCACCGAAATTTGTATCGCATAATATTTAGCTGGCATACTGTAATTTGGCACAACGTTATTTGGCAGAATCGTTTTTTTGTAATCTTATTTAATCTATTCCTATTATTGATATTAAAACAAGTTTTCTGCTCTTTTATAAAAAAAAAAATCTCAAAGACGGAAGCGGGAGCAAAGCTCCCGCTTTCATCTTCTAACCTATCCGCGATCCGAGTCGGTTTTGCCACCAAGTCCCTGTTCCCTACTGCCTACGTGATTCGTGAAATTCCGTAGTAATGGGTATTGTACAATTTCTCGCTAGGCTCGCGCGTTTTAGGGTCGTCGCTTCGCTCGTCGTACCTACACCGACCTGCCTTAGAACGCTTTCCGCGCTAGTTGTCACCTAGAGCAGCACGGTTCAATATTTGTATGGCTTCGGCGAAACGTATATTCAGGCACATAAAATTATGCAAAAATAAAGTCGGTGATATTAGTTGTATGCTTCAAGAAATTCGGCGGAATATACGTTCTGCACCGTAAAATTCTGGGAAAATAAATTCGACCATATTACTATTCTGTAATTCAAAATTCTGCCAAATGAGTGTTATGCGACATGATAGTTATGCTAAGTATATGATGATGCTAAAGTATCATTCGGCTAAAAATGTTTCTGCGATAACTGTTATGCGGAGTGTATTTCGGACAATCGATATTATGCCAGATAAAGGGAACCCACTTATTATATGTACCTACTCGTATTATATCATCCTCTTGAATCACTCTATTTATTAAAAAAACCGCATCAAAATTCGTTGCGTAGTTTTAAAGATCTAAGCATACATAGGGACAGACAGCGGGATCGACTTTGTTTTATACTATGTAGTGATGATGTCCATAGTTCGCAGAAAAGTAATTTTCTTGAATCCAGTAAAATAAAATATTTATATAATATTGTTACGTTCGTCACTTTCTCATAGCTACGGTAGCCTAGTAAGTGGTTCAGGATGTCGGCTGTCATGTCAAACGGTGGTCGTGGGTTCGAATCAATGAGTTTTCGGAACTTATGAAGGGAATATTTTAATAACCGTTATATTTTGTTGACGCTCCAAAAATCTCAACCCTAACCCATCCAGCACTTATTTAAACATCCCGTTTCGCGTTTTTTACTTGATCGTGTTTCTCATCTCATTGTGCTAGTGTTACATATTTAACAAAATTATATGAATTATTTATTTATTAAGTATGTCTATACGTTAGTATGTTGTGTTGCGTTCCGTGGGTCACGTACGGTGCTGTCTGAAAATCGGCACTGTAGGTGTCTGTCTGGCACCTCGGCATAATGCTGAGACAGCGACCGATTCACTGCCGCGAAGACACACACTATGTGTCAATTGTATTGTATGTCTACTGCCTTTGTCTCTTTGTGTCTTTTGTGTAGTGAATAAATGTCTTCGTTCTTTCTTTTCGGTGAAGGTAAACATCGTTAGGAAACCACTCTAATCCCAATAAGGTCTAGTTTTCCATCTGGGTTGGAAGGTCCGGTATGGTAGTCGCTTTCGGTTAACTAGTTCCTATGCCAAATTTTGGGCATACGTGTCAAAGCGGACCCCGGGCTCCTTTAGGGCACAACCGGGAATAACGCTAGGGATGATGGTGACATTCGTTACTTCCTCAACGAAGATGTTTGGGATTGATGCTGTTTATTACTGAAACGAATAACTAAAAAGTTTTTAGTGATAAGTTGCCAGGAAAAGGGTTAACATCCTTTATTTCATTTGAAGAGGCAGGTACGTACAGTCAGCATCAAAAGTAACTGCGCAATCGAAGACGTCAAAAGCTCTTATTCCGTTTTAATAAAGACTTTTGACGTCTTCGTTTGCGCAGTTACTTTTCAATATTGTTCAGGCAAATTATATTCAGGCACGCGCCTAACGACGGTTAAACGTAAACCTCCTTGAAGCCTTTATTAAAAAAAAAGAATCCTGTTGTTCACCTTTATTGGTATGAATATTTATTGGTGTCAAATACTGGAGCATTTACCTTATTATAACGAAAAGATGACCATCGATAAACACGTGCACGGCTCAAACCAATTAGACTTAGTTTAAAGTGCAGCTGAAAAACAAACAAGTCTCACAATATTGAACGAAAAATGGAGGTAAGGCGCGGTAAGAGTTGCAGCGTTTAAGTATCATCTTCTTTCTTTCTTTATCAAGGATTGTTCATAAAACTTAATAAATTGTAAATTAAATGTTGAATCAATATTAGTCAGAAAGATACCATGATAATGACATCAAATGTTTACATAATTTCCGTCACATGTCCCTTTTGTTTCATGTTTATGTACTTAATTCTTAGTTTTTAATACAGAGAGATAAAAGTGGGGTAGTCTGATATGACATGCTGAGTACATGTTTTGTGCCCTGTCATTTGCCTTGAGCTGGGTGCGAGAATGTTAGATAAGATCTATATTATTAAGAAATTTGTTGTATCTAGTGGATACACGTTTATACATAGTTGCGCGTTTAACGGCGGCCTTACTTTTAGGAAGATTACATGGGTACGTTGACCGTAATCTTGTTGAATTAAGAGCCTGGCGAAAACGGTTTGGTGGGAGCTGCGGCAACCGGTATCGCCAAACCTTGTTTTTCGGAGTATGATAGCATCGGTGTCTAACCGTCTATCTCGGAGGGATGGCATATAACGAGTATAATCAGTTTGCCGCGTTCACATTCAGTTGGTTATACGCAACCGCAAGAGCACAAGATTCAAGGCTTTACAAATTTACAAATTTTAGTAAATACTTGCAAAATCTACTCACCACTTTCTAAATTATGAAATACCTAATTATTAAAACATGACTATAAGATTTTTTTTGATTAATAGTACATAGTGTTAAATATGTCATTTTACCAATAAAGTTCTGAATTAGAACCTGAATCTGAATCTATGATGGGGGGTGGGTTTGGGACATTTTGGGAGATTTACCAGTGATACGACCTTCTCAAGACGTGACGTCACAAAAACGATTATTTAACCAATTATTATGTCTGGCATATCACAGCCATGCCATCATACGGCTATATAATTGTTAATGTGACACCATTCTTACGGAAAACCCCTAAGGGGGAGTATCCATCAGAGGTTGTGTGAGGTAGCGAGGCAGTGAGTGAAGAAAACATCGACCAATGCTCGAGCGATTCAGTCACGCTATTGGTAGATTTTCCCTCATCCGCCGCCTCGAAACCCCGCACAACTCTGGTAGATACTTCACCCTTAACGACCGACTTTACGTAATTAGATTCCTTCACGCGAGAAAAAAAGAAAAAACACTGCTGAATCTGGAATAGTATCCCAAATCCACGACTTATTGACTTATTGGGGACGAGCGAGCGAAGCAAACTAAAGTTCTACGTTACAGCTTGGGAAAAAAATATTCTATGTCCGGTATCTGTTATCCTCTACAGGTCGCATTTCTCAACCGATTTTTGTAAAGTTTTCTAAGCAGGTGAAATATTTTATAGGTTTTTTTTGTTTTTCAGGTTATCGAAATTTTAAAATAATATAAATGACAGGCTCTCGACTACGCATCTCACAGAGCCACTCGTTATTAATTGCGTCAACGTATCACTGACACAATTTATGACTAATCAGAGACATAAGCGTATCTCTCTAAAAAAACATAAAACCCTTTCGTATGTTGCTAAATATAACTCTAAGAGAACAATAATTAATGTTGCTAGTATAACTAACACAAAAACTAAGTTTGCGCGCTCACAGTACAATGTTAAGTCTGGGCACATTTACAAAAAACTCAACAAATGCTTAAACATTTACCCAAAACCATATTACGATTGCAAAAGAATAATTACACAGTGGCTGTAATCAAAAAACTACCAGGAAATAGAAAACTTACAAATGTAACAAAATAATTTAAGCTACGCGTCATTTACACAACAACTTATTTAATGCAGACAGACACAAACACACACACAAACGCACATATACACACACGCACACACACACACACGCACACACACACACACACACACACACGCACATGCACACGCACACACATAAACATCTACTGGCTGGTACGAACCATTACTGAATAAGATATGATAATGATATTTAGCTCACCATATCAGCCGAAAGACGTCCACTGTTTGGACATAGGCCTAGTTATATATAAAAGTGCTTTTGTTTACTTACTTTTCTAGTTGCTCAAGTAGTACCTAGTATAATTTTTCATTTCATGTAACATCCTGGTAACCTAAGGAAGAGAGGTGTCTCCCAACACAGGCAATATTTTGCTTACCGGGCGGCACCATCCCCTAGACTATAAACACGTGCTGTATTTTACGAAATAAATATATTTTTTTTTTTTTTTAATAAGCGTGGAAACTTATCCGTGCCCGCTGTCACTCGGCCGCGCCTGCCCCCGCTGTGCGAAGCACGAACCCGGCTGACATACAGCACCAATTAAAGTTGACACTACCGCCTCGCTGCTTTTCGCACCTCGCACGTTAGCGGAACGGTGCATTGACTCGGGTTTTTTGTTCCATAGTTTGTTAAAAAACTACGGAGACTTGCACGACGAAGTTTACGTGCCAATTACTATATTGCGATCGAAATTTGCCTCAAATTTTCTTTTAGAAATTGGAAATGCGACCATTATCTCGAGTTTTAATTAAGGTTTCGTCTTTCCAATGATATGTTAGACTAATTTGAAGTTTAAGCTTACGACATCAGAAAACTACAATTAGATGGCAAGTGACAATTAGACGTTGTGTTTTTAATCAGACATTTTCAAACTGAAGGTTTTCTTACAACAGTCGTGAATCAACATTTTAATTTCGAACTAAAAAATAACGAAGCTAAAATTGCGTTTAATTAATAGCAAAAATATGACGTTTTTTATTTGCTCCCGCTTTATAGTTATAAAATCGCGCGACGGTTGGCAGTTAAGTGTGGAGCACACGAGGCGTTTTAGCACCGCGCTTTTCCGCGTTGGTTGCACAGATCGCGTGAACAAAATGAATGTATGAACGAATGTAGAACAACTAGAATCGCTAAACTCCTTTGTAGTAGACCTGCGCTCTATTGAACACCAGCCTTACGCTACAATGTCACTGTTGCCCTGCCGAGTCAGCTGATGTCCGCTTTGGTTTCATGTAGCGACGCGTGCGATGTGACTGCGTCAAATAGCACGTTTGTAAGGATTTGTTTTACTACTTAAACCTGTTTATCTACTGAGGCGTGAACGCGCGTAGAGGCAGACGCAACGCGTAAACGCGCGATGATGATCGACAGCCTTGAGAAGACAGCCCTACACGTCACCGCTCAAGACTACTGCGCCTAGTGGGAACAGCACTGACCCTTTGCGCCTACGCGCGGCGCGCAAACCGCTGAAGAGCGGCGACGGCGACGACGTTGCGCGGTGCCAAGACGCCTCGTGTGTTTAAAGCCTTAGTGAAACAATCGACTCCGAAACCATTCCAGTCAAAGTGGCAGCCCGTGCAGTGCCACAGGCAAACGCAATTCCAGTCAAAGGGACTGCATTCAACGTTTATTTACAAAATATCACACACCTTTTTACCGCGGCAAAGCGAGCTCTTAAGGGGAACGTTACGTGCCACTTTCCATATAAAAGTTTTTCTTAGTTCAAATACATTTTCATATTATTACGGTTGCATGCTGGCTAGTGAAATAAAAGAAAGTTGATTTTTCATTGAAATATGTAGCTATTCGTTTTGAAAGTGTTCAGAAAGCTAGCAAGGCATCGCTACTGACGCTAGTCAATTGAAATATAATAAAAAACCTGTCATTGTTAAGTAGTACCTAGTAAGTTGTTGTACCTAACTGTATAATCCGGCCTGTGTTGTAATAGGGGCTTAAATGCTTTTACCTACAAGATTTACAGAAAAATGTTAACAAAACCCGATTGGATTATTTTGCGTGAAATATAATAAAATAACAACAATCCTCCAAAAAATTGCGATAAAAAGCAGGTTATACGATAAGAATTAAACCAGCATTTTATGTGCATGCATATGCTTTTACTGTTTAGTACGCTTTCAACAAAATCCGACGTCGAAAACATGAATTATAAACCTGAAAACTTGAACCCGAATGAAGGTACTAAAGCAGGTTAGTCGTATTTTAAATTAGATAGTTCATATCACTGCTAGCTCTCACGGCAACTTTACGTTAATATTCAAGACAGCTTTTTATATTTTTGTTATTACACCGTGTTTCAGCGTTGAATTTGGTGCATAAAGTGGAGACCTGGGGGTCAATATGACACTAACACTTCGCATACCAATTCCTCGCACGCTAAGTTTAGCATGATAGATATAATCGTTTAGTATCTGTAATATGTACTAATTATGTTCGTAAACATGACTTTAATTTATATCTCTTCGAAATCGAAGTAAATGCTAGGGACAACTGGTACATAAAACCCATTTTATCCTCTGCTAATGATTGCTGCTTAATATCTACCCTCGCTTGCGAGTCTGATCGATATATGGTCTTGCATTTTTTATACAATCTACTTTTATTCAGTAATAGGGAAAAAAACTCTTTTCTGGGGCAGACATTGGGCTAGGTTAGGTTTATTTTATTAATAACATTCGGAAAAAGTCAAAAGTATCTGCAAAACACGCGTTGCACGAAACTTTACTTTATAGCATGCGATACGCTGTATTAATATAGAAATAAAGGCTCAAAAGTGTTTGCTAAGATTGGATTCCTATAATTTTGACATTGTATGTATGACGAGATAAAAATTACAATATATGTGTATATTGTAATTTTTATCTCGAAATAAATAAATCTAAATCTAAGCAAATCCTCGCAATGGATGATAAACGTGCCATATAAACCCACGCACGGATGAGCTGCAGGACTTCGAGTCTGCTAAAATGGCAATGGCTCTTGAGCACTTTAAGGACAACAAGGCCCTTGGAAACGACGGTATTACAACTGAACTGCTAAAAACTGGAGGACGCCCAGTCCTAGACCAACTTCGGAAGCTGTTTAATACCGTACTCCGGAAAGATACGACGCCGGCGGCGTGGTCTAGAAGTGTTAATACTGTTCTTCAAGAAAGGAGATAAAACGCCCCTGAAGACGTAGCGACCGATATCACTTCGAAGTCACGTTTATAAGCTGTTCTCAAAGGTCATCTCAAATCGTCTTAGCCGAAGACTTGATGACTTCCAAATCCCAGAGCAAGCCGGGTTTAGGAAAGGCTACAGTACCTAGAACACATTCACACTTTACGGCAGATTGTAAAGAAGACTGATGAGTACAATCACCTTCTTTGTCTTGCGTTTGTGCATGGGCAACGAAAAAGCCTTCGACTCCATCGAAACCTGGGCTAATCTGGAGTCCCTTTCTTTGATGCCAAGTCGATTGGCGTTACATCGAGGTGCTGAAGTGTTTGAATCGGAGCCGCTACGATGACCATCCAAATCCAGGATGTCCGGACGAGACCAATCGCGTTACAGCGCGGAGTGAGACAGGGAGATGTTTTTTCTCCGAAACTGTTCACCAACGCCCTGAAGGACGTCTTAAAAACGCTGGACTGGAACAGACGGGGCATCAATATAAACGGCGAATACATTTAACACCTTTGGTTCGCGGACGACATAGTCATGATAACTGAATAGCTGGAGGAATTGACAGAGATGCTGCTAATCGAGTCTAAGTGTTTCTTCCAGACGGGTAGGTTTGGAGATGAACTTGGACCAAAGGCAAGTTCAATTCATTCATGGACCCACTGTCAATCACCATCAATAATGTTAGCATCAAAGTTGTTCAGGAGTATGTATACCTACTTAGGACAAAATCGTCCAGCTCTAGGTAGCACCAACTTCGACAAGGAACACTAACAGAATAATACGGTTGGGCTGAGCAACGTATGGAATGCTTCTTCACCTCTTTGAGTCGCCACTGCCCCAGTGCCTCAAGCCGAAAGTCTTCGACCAGAGCATCTTTCCAGTCCTCGCATTTGGAGCTGAGACGTGGACACTCACAAAAGGCCTCGTTCACAAATTCCAAGTGCGGCGAGCCATGGAGAGGGCTATGCTTGGAGTTTCTCTGAAAGATAAAATCCGGAATCAGGATATCCGACGGAGAACCAAGGTTACCGACATAGCGCTGAAGATAAGCAACCTGAAGTCGCAGTTGGCGGGGCACATTTCTCGCAGAACAGATGGCCGATAGGGCAGTTGAGTTCCGGAGTGGAGACCGTGAACAACTCGCCCTGTGGGACGACCCACTGCCAGGAGAACCGATGACCCGAGAACGGCGGGAAGCGGTTGAATGCGGAGAGCTGAGGACCGGGTATGGTGGCGCAAATTAGGAAAGGCTTACGTCCAGCAGTGGACGTCTAAAGGCTTAGGAATCATCCTCAGCCTGTAATATGAATTTATTTTAAACAGCACGCACATGAAGCATTTCCCAGAAATACTAGAAATGCTAACAAGCTTGTTGTACATAAACAGATACGAACTGACTTTTAAGAAACACTGCTACTCAATGTGTGTCACTATCTACGAGTACCATAAGCTACCAAGGCACATATAAGAGACTTGCCAAGTAGTAAATTTAAAACAGCGTTATTTCGATGGTTGTTGTCACTTGGATTTTTATTCCGTAAATGAATTCTTAGGTACTAATTCGTGTTCGACATTATATTAATATTCTAATAGCAGGTTAGGTAGCTGACTAGATTGTAATTTGCATGCTGTGCATGGACAGCTAAAAAATATGGGATCTGTGGTGTATTGTTTAAATGGAACAACTTTTGTAATGAACCCTTTTTTAGGCAAATTATGAATTATGTAGATGTTTGTAAACCCGCGAAGAAGCGATTTCTTAAAACACATTGATAATTGATATAATCTAAATGTATAATTTTATCATGTATAAACTTAATCTTAATTGTATATCTGACGTGTAAAACATTGCTTTTATCAATAAATAAATTGAATTGAATTGAATTAAATAACAAAGAGGAATGCAAAAAGGGTGTGTGAAATAGATCCCAAGGCGTTATTGCTTGCATTTTTGCAGTGAAATGCATGCAATATTTCTTTGCATATTCGTGAACACCCTGAGTAACGACACCATTTGGATGAGTAGATAGTACCTACATAGCTCTATGGAATTTTATGTCAGAATATCCTGATGCACTTCAGTCACGTACTCGTATGTCAAAGCTACGCAAGTTGTATTCACTTAATTTGATAACAGGATGACATTGACATACCCTCTAATGTCAATATTTACTTAAATTGTAGAACCATTAAAGAACTAAGAATATTATGTTGTATATTACTCGCCTAAACATTTTTATACTTAAATATTTTAAAAATAATTAGGCATTTCGTAACTATCTATATCTATCTATCTATATTTGGGGACAATCTTACACAAATCCACCTAGTCTCAAACTAAGCAAAGCTTGTACTATGGGTACTAGACGACGATATACATACTTATATAGATAAATAAATATTTAAATACATAGAAAAGAGCCATGACTCAGGAACAAATATTCGTGTTCACCACACAAATAGATGCCCTTACCGGGATTCGAACCTAGGACTAGGACCTCTAGCTTCGTAGGCAGGGTCACTACCAACTAGGCTATGCAGGTCGTGAAACTATAACTATAATTAATGTTCAAACTTTTCGGGATCGTCTTTGGCACCGAATCTCGATACTTTATTTCACCGAAAATGATTTTTGTAAAAAAAAACCAGTAGCGTTGCCGGGGTTTGATTCCTGCAGATTGAAAGTCGCAAGCCTAATGGCCGCTCCACACGATGGGCCATCCTGACCCATCAAACAGGACGCGGCTATGCGGTAGAACGAGACATAAATATGTCTTACTCCCTTTAACGCATAGTTGCGTCCTGTATGATGGGTCAGGATGTCCCATCGTGTGGAGCAGCCATACCCTCCGGTTATAGAGGCTTCTGACATTTTTTTTTGTATGTACCGAAAAACATATTGAATGAATAACTACCAATCGCCGCAGTAAATAACTCCGAAAAACACCCTTTTATTTAAATTTAATGTTACTGCTTCCGTGCAAATGGATCTACAAACACATTTACGCTGAAATAATATCAGATTTGTAATTCCAAAGTCCTTGCATGCAAAGTACGTGCAAAGATGAATAGCGTCTGGGTTTGAAGAAGCGTGCAAAGTGCCAGGGAATAGAAACAGTCAACAGGGGTTTAGATATTTTTGAATAAATACCGACAGCGCACGCGATGTACTGGATCCAATATGGCTGGCTGAAACGAAAAGCGTGAAGTGTATTTTCTAAAACATTATTCTTACTAAAAAACGGGACTTAAGGCGCGTTTGTATTGTACCAACTTATAATTACAGACCGGTGAACGCAAATATGTCGCCGGTGGCCGTAGCGTCGAACTTTCCATACTGTAGTAAATTTTAACGAACACCGCTTACTATTACAGTACAGTTTGGTGCAACCCACCCTTAATCGAATAAAACTCACTTATTTATTTAACTCTTCGAGTGTTCTCAGCGTTTTGGATGTGTGACAACATCCATGGTCAGTGGTCACGGGACGACCACACGGTGGTATGATACGCGATTAAGTCCCGTTGAGTAAAAATAAGGTCAAAATCTGACGACATCAGTCTATAAACTTGACAGGATGTTTATACATTATATCCAGCAAAATGCGACCCGAATGTATGGCCAAATTGCGTGTTTATATAGGGTTACAATTTTGCATTACAATCTCGGCTTAACTTGTTAACTTTACATTAAAATTTTAACCTTGAATGTGGCTTTTATGTTACTAAAAAAATTACGCCTGAAATATTTTTATAGACAGGTGGCATTTACCACAAAACTCTTTAATAATAAAACGGGGCTTTATGGCGGTGAAAACTCTTTATTGTGATAAAATTTTCTGAATAAAGAACGAGAGCCTTTATTTTATTAATACTTAGAAATTTAAAAGGGTTAACGCCTTCTGGCAAATAAATACTTTTGACTTTTTGACAATGACAAGTAGCAGACAGAAGAGTATAAAAATAAAAATTACGTATTATGCAAGGTGATTAATTATTAATATACTTAAGGAATTAAAATAGTATTTTTCACAATCGTGTTATAATAGAGAGCTTTTTTAGTCGAGTACCGTGTTTAGGCCATGAAGCTTGCTGAGTGGCCTAAGTAAGGTACGAGATTAAAAAGCTTGATTATGACAATATTGTGAACAATACTTTTTGTAAGAGTTCATTAAAATTAATAATTCAAAGTCATACGAGTATATAAGAAAACTAAATATTGTCTAGTTCTACTATTGTAAAGGCGCTTTGACTTTTCAGGTAGTAAGGTAAGTGTGGCTTTCTCAGCCATATTAGTTATTTCTTGAGGACTTCAAGATGTTTCGTCACTGTCACTACTCAGTTTCTTAGTTTTTATTTCAACTTTAAAGTTTAGCTTTGAAAATAAAAGTTATCACATCACACCACCGGCGTCCTTAATGTTGCAGTACTGTGCTGTGATCTGTGATTGTCTATGTTGTATATGTATACTAACTAAACCAATCACAAAGCGTAGATTTTTTTTTATGCGCTGGATCCAGCAGCAAGTTCAAGTAGATTTTTGACAGATGACGCGACGCTGCTACGTTCCGAAACGCCATAGATTGGCAATCTTGTATCGGATCGAGTCTCCTTAAACAAGGACACATATTATTGAAATACGAAGTTCTATTTTAAATTTTTTTCGGTTGTGTAGAGCGTATCGAAAAAGTTATTTCGGTTGTTTCGGAAGTAACATAGACTATTCAACGATGAAAAGAGTGACGTTGCAGTATTCTCTATGAAATCTTAATAGGTACACAGATTTTAATCGACGAGTACATAAATAAAATTATAACATCTTGATTCAACAACATGATTCTTGACTGTATCATGTTGTTGAATCACTAAAAACAGTAAATAGTAGCCTGGATTCAACGTAGTTTAAGAGTGGGTTGCTCCAAATCGTTTGTAATCGTAAGCGGTGTTCGATAAAATCGAAATGTATGGAATTTTGGACAAGTTTCTATGGGGTGACAGCTGCGACGCCATGTTTAGCGTTGATCGGTGCGTAATCGTATATTGGTGGTCTCGCCTTAAGAAGATACTGATTATTTATCCGCCTGTGCAATATCATAGCTGAACATTTGAATAATTGGCGGATTTAAATTGTTGAGGTGTTCAGGTTCTTCAGAACTGTAGAATGGATTGTCGCCTGCGGAATTTCCGGACCGATACGATCTTCAAACCTTCAAGAAAAGAGCGTACTCCCATCTTAAAGGCCGGCAACGCACTCACAACACCTCTGGTGTTGCAGGTCTCCGGCTAATCGTTTACCATCAGGTGATCCGACTGCTCGTTTGACTCCTATAAAAAAAGGTGTTTATTGAATGCTTATAAGCTAAGCATATTTTGAAAGCGGTTGTTTATTTAGTAGGTACTACTTGTTTTGTTAAAATATTTTGTACATTACTTTTTCTATTTTTATATCACTAGCTCTTGCCCACGACTTCGTCCGCGTGGAACTCGTTTATATCGTAGTTCCATACAAAGTTTCACCCCCTTAGGGATGGGACTCAAACTATCTCCGTACCAAATTTCATCTAAATCTGTTTAGCGGTTTAAGCGTGAAGAGGTAACGTACAGGGGTCATTCTTGAGAATTGCATTATTCATCTCATTCCCTCGGCGTTTTTTATTTTAAGAAATTTCTACTAAGTTACAATAAAATCAAATCAAGTATTTAATAATAAACATATTTCTCGAATAGGCATCACTTTGGGTCAATTAGGTACGGAAATATACCAATTCAAAGTTTAGCTGTCGAGGGAATGAGAAAAAATGACGGGGGAATGATAAAAAGTACGAGGGAATGATAAAATTGACGAGGGAATGATAATCTTTGGTATTAGATCAGATGTTTTATTAAATAATACAAAATATTAGTTTGAATAAAGAAAAAATCACAGTTTTTTCTTAATAATCTTATAGACTAAGTACCATAATTTGAGACTTCAGTCTTAACCATTCATTGACATTAATTCTTCGCATTACTTGCAACAATCATCATTATCCTAGCGTTTTTCCCGGTAGTGCCCTACACGAGCCCGGGGTCCGCTTTACAAAAATACTTCTACAAATATATATTTTTCTTTTGCTTATCACAATCTAACAGGGAAGTAATTTAATAACATCTAACTCACTTAAATTCTGAAACTTCTGAAAATGATTATCATTAGGTATACGCTTCGTATCAAAGACTAAAATAGGTACTTTATGTTTTTTTCTCAAATACTTGATTTAATATTTGAGATCCCATAAAATTGCATGCATGATTAGAAACAAGTGAAACAACACACAATAATAGGTCCAGTTCAACAAAAATAACACAAAAATCGTTTTGCTGGACATTTGTTTTCAAGCAATTCTTTTTTTATAAGTTACATTTGTTGATAAAAATCAGACTATTAGTTAGTTACCTAAGTATTAACATCTTTTTGGTTTGATTCCTAAAGAAACTAAAATTCACAACTTTACTTATAGCATTAATATAATATTTTTGTATTACTAATAATACCTTTTTTTACTATAGTCGCAACATTTTTTTATATACTACGTAATCATAAATATCACTTGAGATCACAAATAAAACATATTTGTAACATTTATATAAATATCAGACTCTTCATTCGTTATTAACGTTTTTTTAGTAACAATTTAATAATAAATGTATATTTTCTAAATTCTAAAGTAACCTAAATTGACAACCATGCTTATACTTAGTATTGATTTCAAGACCTTCTATTTAACAGAAAATGTAATGTTACGTTCATGATATTATAAATAAATTGTTGAATAAATGAGTCGACCATAATATGTTATAAGTACGGTATAAGGGTTTGGCCTGTAATAGGAGCAATAAATGAAACGGTGGATTACTAACCCAATCAGCAATCAGTTCTAAGTGGTTTAACAAAAATCAAACAAGAAAACACTATTCATCACTATGACATATATATTCTATGGAGTCATCCTCTAAATTTATTGTTCCTATTACAGGCCACAGCCGGTACATATGATAAAATATTATAATTTTCAAGAAACTTCAGAAATCTATCATTACCCCGTTCAGAAAACCGGGGGAATGAGAGTCGAGGGAATGAGAAACCGAGGGAATGAGAAACCGAGGGAATGAGAGTCGGGGGAATAAGAAAAAGTATGTTTCTTGTCGATTATGCCGAAACTGTTATTAATATAAGAGTAACTATTAAATCAACACATGCAATCATTCATGTGTTATTCTCTACACTAAATATTGTATGCCAATTGCAGGAAATAGATTTTATACGTAAATATAGGGTAATGATAATCGTAGTGAACCAAAGTTAGGGGATGATATATCTACCTTCATTGCTCCGAGCTCCAGCGACGAGACGCGTCCTCTCTCCGCGGCGTCGGTAGCGCTACAGACGAGGGTGAGACACGGCCGAGATTACGCGTCACAAGACGTTGCAGTAAGGATGTACGCGTTGTTTAGTCAGGCATTAGGGAAATAATAGGTTAGCTCTGGACAAACCTTTGATATAGATTCCTATAAAAACTATGATAAATAGGGGAACCATATTTTTATTTTTAAATCATTAACTTATATTCTAACGATTTAACTCGATACAATATTTGATTTTGATCCATAACTAGTTGTTTTCAGAGTAGATTGTTCACAAAATGGCGAATGGACGCACCGGGGGAATGATAATTTAGGTGTTTGACATTTTTTTATGGCTAATTCTACTTACCTTTAACAAAAAGTAAATCCTGCCCCAGTTAGATTAAGTGTTGAACTACTGTACAAAAATGTGTAAAGTCAATTATTTTATTTTTTCGGGTACTTTTTCCCTCTGGACGCTGAAAATTGACCCTCTCAAGAATCACCCACAGACAGATACATTTTCGCATTTATAATATGAGTATGGATGAGAACTCTATAACTTTTCATTACGTTTTTCACATAATTGATAAACAACGTTGTGCATTTGTACCATTTTTACCAGTTCCATATTAAAAGAGCCTGATGTTATATTCCATTTAGGTAATATTCGACAAGAATAATCCAAAACTGAGATGAAACGAAAACCTGAAAATACTATGAAAAACTAATTTCCCATAATTACCAACGAAATGCTTCAGCACCTAGTTAATTATGCGCCTCGGTGAACGCTACTGGAGACTACTTACAGCCATGCGTTTCACCACCACCCCTATATCTTGACCTCTAGACCCATATCCACTACGCGTTATCGAAAAACAGACTTAGACTGGTTTTATTCAAGTAAGTGGTCTATAAGCGTCATGAATACTAGCCAAGGTGTCCCCCTATTTACGCAAAAGGTCTAATAATCCAGGAAACTTCACTTCGCTTACTATGTCTTGTAAACGTGAGTGTGTCCCTCAAGTTAATAACTTTAATTAAGAAGTACGGATTGTCTTGTAGACATAAATTAATTATACTTGAAATAAGCTGTGGATTTCGGGAATGAACGATGTGGAAAATATTGTTCGGGAAGACATGTCTGTGGAGTTTTCATTAATTCCCTAAGAACCTTATTAATTCGATTTTTTGGAATATAGAGAAAGATAATGCAAAATACAATCATAGTTTGGAGGAAGTTGGTTTTACCTTAGGTAATCGTTATCGGAATTAAAGTAGCATACTGTCATTAACTTATTAATTATCATATATATAACCTTGACGACCGCTTTAGCCTAAAGTGAACCTACATAGCAAGAGGTTCTGGGTTCGAGTCCCGGTACGGGCATTTATTTATGTGGTGAGCACTAGTATTTGTTTCTGAGTCATGAATGTTTTCTATGTATGTAAGTATTTATTTATCTTTATAAGTATGATTATCGTCGTCTTCTAGTACCCATAATGTATTTTTTGCTTTGTTTAGATTGTCCGCAAAAGATGTATTAATTAAATAATTGTTCTAAGTATAAAAATATAAAATTGTAGTAAAATTGTTATATGTCGACCTTTCTAATAAGGAGGAACGGTAGGCCACTCGGTGCGGGATCGGTGCGGTGTCACTAAGCTGTCAACTATCAGTCAAGTCTCAGATTCTGAGAGCCTACCGCGAAACGAATACGAACTTCGATCGAGTATCTCTCTCCCTCTCGCACTTGCAAGCTCGAACGACAGAGAAGGAGATACATGAACGAAGTTCGTTTTCGTTTCGCGGTAGTCTGAATTCAGAAGCGAGGCGGTAGTGGCGGTACGAATGCAGTACTTCATCATAGCATAGCTCCCCGCTTCCGTACAATTTACGAGTAATACGTACGTATTACTCGTAAATTGTACGGTGTCGGTGCTGACGGTGCTGTACCGTCACTCCTGTCAGATGTCAAATCTGACATTTACTGCATCGCGCTATCGGAGTTTCTAAAATCAGTTGCATAAATACAATATCCAAACCACTCTCATTGGACTTCGGTCCCTGAAAGATGTCTCTTTTACCGTGTAGGTACCTATTGTAAATTTGCATGTAGGTAACCCCCCGTTCACACTGCGTCCGTTTACGTGTCCGGGAGGCATCCCTCTTTTTCTCGCTTGCGATGTTTCGCCCGAGTGCGAGTAGGATGATGTACATTACCCTTTCCTGTTGATATTCAGCCCCAGTCAATATTTCCTACACTACTGATAGTATAACAAGGAGGGAAATCTGCGCGACATTAGTAAACTCTCCGTCGAACACTCTTAACCTATACTATTGGTAAGGATATAGATAAGTAAAGATATCATGTAGGTAAGTAAGTACCGATGCAGTATACACACGTTGGCTTTCATATAATGTTGAGATATCCTGCAAGCATTACTCGCCTCGACACGAACATAGGTATTCGTGAGTTAGCATTATTCTACAACTCAACATACTTACATACACGTAGTTACATTATCTTTAAAATGCTGTATAAGTATAAATCACCCGGAAGTTACTTTGCATCCCTCTCAGGTCAACGACCGGGCATATTCGCACCCGCCCCGCACTCATATAAGCAAACACTTTTGCACTCTTAGTGGAAAAAAGGCCCACGTGCCTATTACTGTGGAAGTCACTTACGGCGTTCGTAAGGCAACGTTATTCGGGGACTGAAATGCATGCATATTTGTAAATATTATGTTAATTTAATAGACAGTTGTTGTGGGGCGGCGAAGCGGAGTCATTTGTTTTAGTAAATGAAACGACTCTTTATGTAGGTACTTTTATTATTTATGGGCGGAAAGGTTTGCGATTAGTTAATTTGCTTTTTTGCATAAATTAGATTGTTTTACAATTATGTTACAATTAATGGTTTTATTTAGGTATGATTTAAATATTTGGTAATTTTCATTATGGGAAACCAGTTAATATTGCATGTTGCTACAGCATTGCATGTTTTTTTTCTATCTTCCAAGTCTCGATTTCTTCGTGTTTCATATGGTCACATACACAGTTGTCAACTGTTTCTTTATTATTACATAAATTATAGTATTTTTTGTTAATCAGGATGAATAAATTTACAAATTGTGTAAACTATCATACTTTTTTTATAGTGTCCAAAGTTCCAAACCTTAATTTCATGTCGGTGACTTTAGTTTTATTTTATTCCATAATTTAACTACTCGTTAAAGTTTTAGGAAACTAAACATTAACTACTAGGGAAATCTCATGCCATCAATAAAGTCTGCTTGTAATTTAATTGTAGGTGTAGAGTGGTCACGAAAACAATAAACTTAAAGTGTATTTACATAAAATAGTTCAAGGCCTCTCGAATCGTATCGGTCCGGTTTTATACTTCACGTTACCTAGAACTTGTAATAAAGCCTCTACTAGTTTTAGCCCGCGTGTGCACTTGAGTGAACAAGTAAAAGGCCCATTTTAGGGAAGAGAAAAAAACTGTCCAAAAAATTACATAATTTTCGGTTTTCCGTTCCGTAATGCAAGCTTAGTATGGAAACGGTAACGGAGTGGAATAAATTATCTTGGGACAGTTTTTTTCTCCTATTATGTTCGAAATTGCTCTCTATTCTGAGTAGAAAAACCCGATTAAAATATCAAACTTAAAAAAAAATGTTGATTGTACAACTTTCCGTAAAATGGCCCAAAAGATTCTGATCTAGAGTGATACCTTGTTAAATTTGGCGTAACTATGTGTTTTTAAGACAATACTTCATTTTGCACAGGTAAGATGACTTGTACGGTCAACGAAAATGACGATGATGTAAATTGAGCGCGACGCGCCAACAAACTGTTCACTCCAGTTTGGCGCATTTATTGTACTGTTTTGTAATTGTTTATATGAATAAATTATTAAAAAAAAAAAGAAAAAAGAAAGGATAATGCATACAATCACCGATTAAAATATAGATATTTGATACACATTTTAAGTGAACTCTCGACAAAGTCCTTCACATCTTGGGCATGTCATGTAAAAAATCGAAATCAATTAGAAAGAAAGAAAAAAAGAAAAAAATATTTATTCAAGACGCTACTTAGACTAAGGTGGATGTCACACTGCGACGCATATCCGGACGGAGGTGCATTTCTCGTTGTATGCAAGTACCTCAGTTTGTATATCAATGCCGTGTGGTACGAAACACTGCAACGCACCTCCGTCCGGCAAAATTTGTATGCAGCTCCGCACCTCCGTCCGTTGATCCGGCGCAGTGTGACGGCCGCCTAAGACATGGAAAATAAACATTTTGCTTAAAACTATCGCGATATGGTAATTTAACAAAGCCGTCAGAGAAAAGGACTCCCTTGTTTCCAAAACGAGCCCTGTAAAGAGACCTCGTCCCAAAATTCACATTTACAGACAAACGATACTATTTTACTATGTGTATTGGTAAATAAATGTGACGTTTTCTCTTGAAGAGATTGTGGGACGTGAGCGCAATCCGGCATTTCGTTGGTTCTGAGGTTTACGATTCCCTAAAGACCTTCGTCCTGTCGCCAAAGAGTCGGCATTCGTTCACCACATGACCCCTACGCAAGCAATTCGAGCAAAGGTTTAATTTAGAGACCTCTATACATCTATTTTCAGGGGACAATTGCTTAAAAGCCGGGCAGTCCATGATCCGGTGTTGCTGATTACAAAAAGGACATGAAAAAGCCGGCTTGGCATTGGCAGAGGTGACAAAGCTCTTAGAAGTTTTATTATGGTAATGATCTTTATTTTTAAATTCAGTTTTTCTCTGATTATCTTTGTAGAAATTAGGTTTGTGATCGCGCTTGTCGCTTCTGCTGCTTGCCATTGTCTCGAGAATATCAGCACGATTACGCAAAAACTGCATAAAATCAGATAAAGCGGGTAAGTTTTTAAATGTGTTTTTATACTCTTCCCATTTGCTGAATGTGGTCGCATCTAATTTCGTGGACACAAGGTATATAATGAGAATATCCCATTTATCAGTGGGCTGTTCCAATGTATTAAGCGCCCTTAAGTTTTTTGAGACGTGGTCAATCAAGAACCGTATTGCTCGGTGTGACTCATATGACACGCATTCCATTTCAAATAACGCCTTTAAGTGGTTATTGATAAGAACCTTTTTATTGTCATAACGCTCACAAATTAAATCCCAAGCAATGGTATAATTTTTAGAGCTAAACTCTAATGACTTTATAATTAAAGCAGCACCACCCTCCAACGATGATCTCAAATAATGGAACTTCGAAAAATATTCGAATCCTTCACGACTGAAACGAACATTCGCGTATATTTTCAGATTCGTCAATAATTGTAAAAAACATACGAAGAGACTGACGGGTTCTCTTAATGAAACGGAACTTCATCAATCTCTCACTTATATTCTCAAAACCGCACAGCAAGACTCGTTTGGTCCCGAGATAAATGCACTTCATCAAAATAAGTCCCTAAAAGCAAATTCTAATATTTTGCAATTATCTCCCTTTATTGATGACAGTGGACTATTGCGAGTAGGCGGTCGTTTGGAAAATGCGAATCTTAATTACGACGCAATGATGTCAAGTGAACATACGAGATTATTTCACGCTGGTCCTCAAATGCTTCTCAGCTCCTTTAGAGAACAGTACTGGCCCATTGGAGGCAGAGCACTCGCTAGAAGGATAGTTCGTAAATGTGTCACTTGCGTCAGAATGAAAGGCAAAACTATGGAGCCATTGATGGGTAACTTACCAATGACGAGGGTGTCTCAATCGTATACCTTCCAAATCACAGGAACTGATTTCGCTGGCCCTTTCATGATTGCTAGTAAAAAAGGTCGGGGTAGTAGAACAACAAAATGCTATTTGTGCATCTTCATTTGTTTTTCTACTAAGGCCGTGCACCTTGAGACGGTCAGTGATCTCACAACTCAAGCCTTTATTTCTTGCCTCAAGAGATTTATCGCTAGAAGAGGTAAACCTGATTACATTTGCTGCGACAATGGCAAAAATTTCGTCGGAGCGAACAATGAGTTAGGCAGGGTGTTGCAGTCAAATAGGAGTAGTTTATCTGATTTTGCAACCAGCAGGGGCATAAAGTTTGTTTTCAATCCCCCCTATTCTCCTACCTTTGGCGGCCTCTGGGAGGCAGGCGTTAAGAGTGCCAAATTTCACCTGAAGCGTATAGCAGGAAATGTTAGTCTTACATACGAGGAGTTGAGCACGCTCTTTACTCAAATTGAAGCGATCCTCAACTCCCGTCCCCTAACTCCTTTATCATCCGACCCAAACGATTTTTCTCCTTTGACCCCAGGGCACTTCCTCATCGGGCGGCCACTGACGTCACTACCAAGCCCTCATAAACCTGAAAGCATGAAAATTCGCACAAGATACCAGTTGGTTGAGCAGCTCCGATGCAATTTCTGGGAAAGATGGAGAAAAGAATATCTGGCCGAATTACAACAGCGAACGAAATGGCGTTCCAGGCAGATAAACCTTAAAGAAGGAGACATGGTGGTCTTCAAAGAACCCAACCTACCACCACTTAAATGGAGACTCGGCCGAGTTCAGCGGCTTTATCCTGGCGACGACGGAGTGGTGCGAGTTGCTGATTTCCTTACTTACCGAGGCGTAGAGCGGCGTGGCGTTAACAAAGTCTGTCCCTTACCAACCACGATGGAAGAGCCTGATGTCTTGGAAGAAGCTGCATGTCCTTCCAAGGGCGGGGAGGATGTCGGCGACCGCGTAAGAGGACGAAGAGGTAGACGCGCGGGAGGAGAGGTCCCGCCAGAGCCAGATCAACCGTCAACGAGAACGCGCGCGCGCACCCAGTTAAAATAAAGACAAAATCATTTGTAACCACTATTCGGGAGTAAATCTTATGTATTCAAGAATCTGCATTTTATAATCATCACCAACAAAACTGGCGACCGTGACAGGACTCGGCCGAGTCTCCATTTAAGTGGTGGTAGGTTGGGTTCTTTGAAGACCACCATGTCTCCTTCTTTAAGGTTTATCTGCCTGGAACGCCATTTCGTTCGCTGTTGTAATTCGGCCAGATATTCTTTTCTCCATCTTTCCCAGAAATTGCATCGGAGCTGCTCAACCAACTGGTATCTTGTGCGAATTTTCATGCTTTCAGGTTTATGAGGGCTTGGTAGTGACGTCAGTGGCCGCCCGATGAGGAAGTGCCCTGGGGTCAAAGGAGAAAAATCGTTTGGGTCGGGTGATAAAGGAGTTAGGGGACGGGAGTTGAGGATCGCTTCAATTTGAGTAAAGAGCGTGCTCAACTCCTCGTATGTAAGACTAACATTTCCTGCTATACGCTTCAGGTGAAATTTGGCACTCTTAACGCCTGCCTCCCAGAGGCCGCCAAAGGTAGGAGAATAGGGGGGATTGAAAACAAACTTTATGCCCCTGCTGGTTGCAAAATCAGATAAACTACTCCTATTTGACTGCAACACCCTGCCTAACTCATTGTTCGCTCCGACGAAATTTTTGCCATTGTCGCAGCAAATGTAATCAGGTTTACCTCTTCTAGCGATAAATCTCTTGAGGCAAGAAATAAAGGCTTGAGTTGTGAGATCACTGACCGTCTCAAGGTGCACGGCCTTAGTAGAAAAACAAATAAAGATGCACAAATAGCATTTTGTTGTTCTACTACCCCGACCTTTTTTACTAGCAATCATGAAAGGGCCAGCGAAATCAGTTCCTGTGATTTGGAAGGTATACGATTGAGACACCCTCGTCATTGGTAAGTTACCCATCAATGGCTCCATAGTTTTGCCTTTCATTCTGACGCAAGTGACACATTTACGAACTATCCTTCTAGCGAGTGCTCTGCCTCCAATGGGCCAGTACTGTTCTCTAAAGGAGCTGAGAAGCAGTTGAGGACCAGCGTGAAATAATCTCGTATGTTCACTTGACATCATTATTTTTGTTAGATGATGATTAGACCTCAATAAAATGGGGTGCTTTGCGTCGTAATTAAGATTCGCATTTTCCAAACGACCGCCTACTCGCAATAGTCCACTGTCATCAATAAAGGAAGATAATTGCAAAATATTAGAATTTGCTTTTAGGGACTTATTTTGATGAAGTGCATTTATCTCGGGACCACACGAGTCTTGCTGTGCGGTTTTGAGAATATAAGTAAGAGATTGATGAAGTTCCGTTTCATTAACAGAACCCGTCAGTCTCTTCGTATGTTTTTTACAATTATTGACGAATCTGAAAATATACGCGAATGTTCGTTTCAGTCGTGAAGGATTCGAATATTTTTCGAAGTTAAGAAATTTGAGACCATTGCTTTGAGCATGGTGTACTTTAATTTCAGGTAATTGGGTTACCGCATTAACATGTTGCTGTGGCCATTCAGATTCGGGCCTTGACAAAAACTGAGGACCACTCCACCACAATGCAGAATCGACAAGTGCACTGGGTTCAATCCCTCTCGATGCCATGTCCGCCGGATTGACATCTGTCGGTACATGCCTCCACGATTCTCGTTCTGTTAACTCATGGATTTCATTGACTCTGTTGCAAACGAACGTCTTTAAGAGTTTCGGCTGAGTCTTAATCCATGCTAATGTTATTGTGGAATCTGACCAAAACGTTTTTGAATCAACTTTGCAACGCAAAGCTTCACAAACCTTTGTTGTTAAGCGTGCGCCGAGAAGAGCAGAACAGAGTTCGAGCCGTGGAATTGTTACGGGTTTTAAAGGCACCACACGAGTTTTCGCGCACAAGAGTTTGGTGCTAACGTTACCATCGCTACCTATTGAGCGTAGATACACACAAGCGGCATAAGCGTCTTGTGAGGCATCTACGAAGCAATGAACTTCTGTGATGACAGTAGAAGGGCCCAAAACAAACCTGGGGATCGAAAGTGAGAGCAAAACATCTAAATTTTTTGTAACCTTCTCCCAAGTCTTTTTTATGCCGTTTGGGACATTGTCATCCCAATCTAATTTAAGTTGCCAAAGTTTTTGCAAAATAATCTTTAATGTGATTGTACAAGGGCTCAACAAACCTAACGGGTCAAATATCTTGCATGTGTTTGATAAGATGACACGCTTGGTAATCTTTGGTTCATTTTTGTCGATATTTATTTCAATTCTGAGTGTATCTGAGGTAGGTGCCCACAAGACGCCCAGTACGCTAGACTCTTTTGATAAATTATGAGAGTCTGATTCGACGGCTCCTTGACAGATTTGTGGACAATTTGTTCGAAATTTATGTAAAGGAAAACCTGCAGAATTGAGAACCTCAGTAACCGTTTCTTTAATATAAGCTAATTCGTCCTCTGTTGCAGCACCTGTCAAGAGATCGTCGACATAAAAGTCGTTTTTGATAATTTGAGAGACAACAGGATCTGAGCATTCCGTTGCTAACTGAACGAGGCATCTAGTGGCCAAGTAAGGCGCACAGGCTGTTCCGTATGTGACGGAGTTCAGCTGCAGAGTTTTAAGCGGCATGTTATCCTGTTCTCTCCATAAAATAAGCTGGAGGTGTCTGTGCGACTCGTCAACCATGATTTGTCTATACATCTTTTGAATGTCTCCGGATAATACGTATTTATGCTGGCGGTATCGAACTAGAATATTGAACAACTCATCCTGGACTACAGGGCCAACGTGTTGAATGTCGTTAAGGGACTTGTTAGATGATGTCTTTGCGGAGCAGTCAAATACTACACGTAATTTCGTCGTTTCACTTTTTTGACGTGTCACTGAATGATGAGGCGCAAAGAAACCGAATTGGGGTTTGCTGATCTGAGTTAAGTGACCTAGTTCCTCATACTCGTTAATGAACTTACTATATTCTTTTTTCAAATTAATGTCTTTATTCAGCCTTCTCTCAAGGCTCAAGAAACGCTTTTCCGCCATCAAGTAGGAATCACCGAGAGCTAATTCAGGGGATTCTTTAAAAGGCATCAAAACCGAAAACCTACCATCCTCAAGACGCTTTGTAGTCTCAGTAAAGTAGCGTTCGCAAAATTCGTCATCAGCTGACATAGTTGGTTTTGAGGTTGGAACTTCTTCAAGAGTCCAAAACTTTGTCAGTTGATCACTGATCTCTTTAGTAAAGTTACAATGTACTTGTCTTTTTTCTTGCAGGTTGCTAGTATAAAGAGGACCTGCCACAATCCAACCTAACTTAGATTCTTGGAGTAACGGTTTGTCCAATCCTAGTTTTATCTGGTTAGGAGACATAAGTTCAAAAAACAACTCTGCGCCCAGTAGTAAATCAACATCTGAAGGACGGAAAAAGTTAGGATCCGCCAGTTGTATATTACGAGGTAAGTTAAGCTCTGTAACATTAATTAAGGAATTGGGCAACAATCCAGTTATTTTTGGAACCACCAAACATTTAAGACGTGTACTGAAGTCGTTGACACGTGATTGTATCGTCATTTCACAGCTATCAGATATGGGCATTTGACAATTATTTATGCCGGATATACATAATGTATCCGTACCCTTACTTATGAATCCGATTTTTTCTTTCAGGTCTGCCGTTATGAAGGACGATTGGCTGCCCGCATCGAGTAAAGCGCGTGCTAGGTAAGTATTTTTATTTTCAGGATTTATCACTTTAACTAGAGCAGTGCCAAGAAGAACTTGACCAGAAGACCGAGCTGGCAAGGATACAGGTAAGTAGCTGCAATGATTAAACGTTGCGCTTGTTTCAGGAATGTGACTATTGTGAGTATCTACGTGCAGTAATGTATTATGTTTCCTTTTACAGGTCTTACAGGTGCCAAAGAGTCGACATTCGTTTACCACATGACCCCTACGCAAGCAATTCGAGCAAAGGTTTAATTTAGAGACCTCTATACATCTATTTTCAGGGGACAATTGCTTAAAGGCCGGGCAGTCCATGATCCGGTGTTGCTGATTACAAAAAGGACATGAAAAAGCCGGCTTGGCATTGGCAGAAGTGACAAAGCTCTTAGAAGTTTTATTATGATAGTGATCTTTATTTTTAAATTCAGTTTTTCTCTGATTATCTTTGTAGAAATTAGGTTTGTGATCGCGCTTGTCGCTTCTGCTGATTGCCATTGTCTCGAGAATATCAGCACGATTACGCAAAAACTGCATAAAATCAGATAAAGCGGGTAAGTTTTTAAATGTGTTTTTATACTCTTCCCATTTGCTGAATGTGGTCGCATCTAATTTCGTGGACACAAGGTATATAATGAGAATATCCCATTTATCAGTAGGCTGTTCCAATGTATAAAGCGCCCTTAAGTTTTTTGAGACGTGGTCAATCAAGAACCGTATTGCTCGGTGTGACTCATATGACACGCATTCCATTTCAAATAACGCCTTTAAGTGGTTATTGATAAGAACCTTTTTGTTGTCATAACGCTCACAAATTAAATCCCAAGCAATGGTATAATTTTTAGAGCTAAACTCTAATGACTTTATAATTAAAGCAGCACCACCCTCCAACGATGATCTCAAATAATGGAACTTATTTATGTCTGATATGGAATCATTCGAGTGAATTAACGACTCAAAAGTGTCCCTAAATTCCAACCATTTTAAATAATTACCGTCATAGGTAGGTAATTTTATTGTGGGTAGTTTAATATTACTAAAATTGTGATTACTACATGAATTAGAACATGCTGAGCGAGCAGAGTGCAGGCTCCCTTCTTTTTCTTCCTGATTTTTCTGACGCGATTCAAGTATGTGTTGTGCTAACGACACTGTGCTATAGTAATTGCCTTCAAAGGTTTCCACCTCACTGACATCTTCCTCAGATAATAACATATCAAGTTGATACTGCACCTCATTAAACTCAAACAACAAGTTCTCATTTTTTTCTAAACGAACTTTCAATTCTTTAATTTTTAAGTCACTAATGTCCTCTTGTTTACTTGTGTTAAAGAGTGAAACATAATCTCTAAATCGCGTTAAACGTCCCTTAATGATACCCCGTGATTTAGTTAAGTCTTTAATTTTCTTCACCTCAGATTCACCAGTAGAAGATTCACTAAATTTCGAAGTTTCATCCGGCATTTTTATGGCAAACAGATTAAGTAAACAATGAGTTAAACAAATAAATGTGCACCAAACCAGTTAACAATAGATGCGGTAGGCACCCGATGTATTGACACGGTGAGACACGGCGGCGTCGCGCCGTGCCCTTTCGATAGTGCGTGCGCTTCGACGCGATGAGACACGTGCAGCGCCGTGCGCAATTCAGTGCACGATGACAAGGCACAGTTGCAATTACTGGCAGCGAGTTACCGATTTCGCCTGGAATGTTCGGCGATAACAAATTGGCAAATGTTATTTATTAGATTTAAGTTTACGTTTGACTTTGCTGTGGTTTTATTAAGTGTAGAAATGTATAGGTAAGCGAGCAAATAAATAATAAGGGCAGAAAGTTTGCTTCCAATAATAAAGTGCAAAAAGTAAGTGCAATGAACAGCTGGTTGCAGCAATAATGAAAAATAATTACGTATATTAATTATGGCGAGAACGCTGGGCTAGATTAATATATATGTATTTACACGTGCTATTTAAGCGTTGAGCTATAATTTAAGAGTTAAGTTTTCACAGTCGTTGCATTAAGCAGTGCTTGAACTTAAGTAAACACCTTTTTTTATAAAGGCAATTGCCTGAAACAACCTACGCATTTAAAATAGCCAACACACGTAAACGTATAAGCACCCTGGTATTCGTAAAACTAAAAAAAATATATTTTAGTCTTACGCGACACCAAAATATGCACACAAAAAAATACTGGTATTACACACTTGCAATCGAACTCGTCTTTAAACAAATTGAACGGAGTTAAGGTAATAAAGGAATAAGGACAGAGCTACTCCCCTGGTTATTCTGATGTCGCCGTGATGTGCCACTGATACACAATACTTGTTGTTCCAGCCAGTATTACCGATGCGATGTGAAGCCAAGTTTGAAATTTGTTCGTTGAATAATGAATTCCACCGTTGTATTCGTTCCTTAAGTGTCCTTGTACGGTCGCCAGTTTTGTTGGTGATGATTATAAAATGCAGATTCTTGATACATAAGATTTACTCCCGAATAGTGGTTACAAATGATTTTTGTCTTTATTTTAACTGGGTGCGCACGCGCGTTCTCGTTGACGGTTGATCTGGCTCTGGCGGGACCTCTCCTCCCGCGCGTCTACCTCTTCGTCCTCTTACGCGGTCGCCGACAGAAGAAAACAGTCTTAACTCCCTGGGAGTTCAATAACGTCTTTACTACTTTACGTCTCTGTAATGTGACGTAATAGCATATACAATGTTTTATTTATCTTTTCCGTATCGGTTTTCATGTGGCCATATTTCAGTTCCGAATAGATTTCGCTTTAAACCCTGGATACATTTTGTTTGGCAAATAACTATTTTATTGCGGCTGGATAATAATGTATGGGGATCAGTTTTATGTCATATTAGTAGTAAAAGTGTAATAAAATTTGCCCTATTACGGGTAGTTACAATGTTTAGTAGCTTTTATACAATCATAGGTTTTTGGCTGATCCCAAAGGAAATTGAAAGGTATCTATATACCTATTATCTAAGTGTTGTTCTAGCCGCCGAAAAAGTAAATATATCCCTAAGTATATATTTAGGTTCTGTTACAGGTTACATGTGTCTCTCTCTATCCAAAAAGTTGCAGTTTTTGATTCATTGAACGGGTTACAATTACAACATCAAACACTCTCACTATGATATTATTTACGAGGAAATACAGTTAATGAATTTACCGTCGGTACCGATAATGATTATTTAGTCCACACAGCTCTATTTCGTACACAATTGTTAACTCTGCTTGAATTGGTTTTGATACGACTGTAATAATAACAAATGGTAGATATCTATATTTGCTCTTTATTACAGCGGTTACCAAGTATTTTTTTAATATCGTAATTTGCATAACGTTACCATAATACAGGGTTACCTAATACATTTTCTTTGGAATTTGATTTCAAAACTTCCAATCAAGTGTCTTTATGCTAAAGCTAAGAGTGCTTTGTGATTATACAATGAAACAGTTGGCAACATTTCGCTTACAAGCGAGGGTGTTCATATAAAATTAATTTCGCAATTTCCTTACTCAGGTCAACATCAGAACCAATCGCCGATTCCCTTATAATTAATTCCCCGCTAAGCGCTAAGGCTGTGGCCATTTTGGCGTGACTAACAATGTGTATCACGGTGACTGTGACAATATCCACTGTATTCCTTTTCATTATTTTGTAGGAAAATCAAGGCACTTCTTACTGAAGGGAACACATTAGAAATAGACCTTTCGTAACAGAGAGGCTAAAGCACGAAAGAATGTATATCAACCAAGATAATTCACATATCATTTCGATACCTCTGAAACGCGTTTTGTACCAGGGACTTAGGTATCCAGCTTACGGAAAACAAGTAAAACAACTAATGAACATGGCTGCCTTCTAAAAATATCATGACAGCCTACCATCTGTGCGTCGTACGATATACTCCTGCTATGGTCTATTACGTAACAAACATCTAAACATTCAAACTTTTGCTTTTATAATATTTTAGTATAGTAGGATATTAGCGATATCTTTGAGATGGTGCAATTAATGAAACCATGCAATACACCTATGAGCAATATCTCGAGTTCTCTTGCTGCTTAAGCCAATATAATGAAGATAGGTATTCGCTCAGGCTGCTCGTATCCAACCCCCCTATTGTGTAACTTGTTTTAAGCTCACCTCAATGCTCACCCACATATATATCTTGACAAGGCGATGCGTAGTAACTAAGCTTAGGTAGAGGCGTAGCGAATAACAGCCCTGTATTCAGTCAAACTAAAGGTGATATACCATCTTCATAAATATCCTCGTTATTTATTATTTTCTTAAGCCCTGTTCATAGTTTCATTTTAATTAGTACAGTGTAATTTCTACTGAATTAATTTACGTCAGCGCTAGAATTTGCTTTGAGTCTTGTTTTTGAGTATTTCTAATTATGCGTAAATATTTAAAATGTCTAGCTTGTTTTTTTATTAAATTAGGTGTAAAAAAGTACTTTAAAGTTTTTCTTAGCATGTCACAAAATAACTACGTGTTTTGCCTTCAATTTCAAAATTACTTTTCAGCACAAAGCTCTATTTTTGTATGCAAATAACGAAGTTTCAGGTGGATTAAAAAAAATTGCCTCTTAAGCAAGTAAAGTTTAGTTAAATAACAATTATAAGAGCCTATTTGTAATTCCATTACAAAAAAATATTTCACCTCTATACCGAATCAGTTGATTAAATAGGTAACTAGGAAAATACATAGTAAAGTGGGTCTCAAGTTGGAGATAGCCATAGGACCTCTTACTCTCTTCAGCTTTTTTTTTTCTTTTATCTTTTAAATACAACGACGGTGGCAAACAAGCGTACGGCCCGCCTGATGATAATATGCAACTTCAAAGGAGTAACATGGGCGTTGCAGACCCTTGATATGTTTGAGGATTCCCCGTGTTGACAGCTGAAGGAACAAATTCCCTCGCTCTCAACACAACGCATCCTCGGAAGCTCTGGCGACCTTGCTCACCTCCAGGAACACAACACTACTATAGAGCAAGTAGTAGTGTTATTATGGCTGTGGTCTTCTGCAAGGCGGAGGTACTTTCCCAGTTGAGCTGCTCCAAATTCGAGCGGGATGACATTTCGCTGTGCCCTACCTCAACAGCACATTATATGCTGCACGGAGAACAGTCCAAAATGTAATGGTTGAACGAGCAAGTGTAATTTTGTGAGCAGGTTTAATAATTAATAGATTATTTTGGTCGATTAAATTTGCAGTACGCGGGCGTAGCCTCTCGGGCAGTATTAGTATAATTCTTCCTAATTTAAGTAAGTTTTCCAGCCAGTTAAACTTCGCCTTATTGATACCTGTATTTCTTATCTGCTTCGGGCACGAGCAATTGGACCGGCGACTTTATCAAATGTATAAATTGCACGAGCATGCTCCTAATTAGGAACAGAGATGTTATCGGGTCTGTGCCTGACGGGCATTCCGTTAAATGGTTAAGCAGTATTGCATTTCGGCATATTATCTATCCATACTATAATATTATAAATGCGAAAGTTAGTCTGGCTGTGTGTTACCTCTTTAAGCTTAGACCACTGAACCGATTAAATTTGGTATTGATTGAATCCCGGGGAAGGTTCTGGAATAGTTTTTATCCCGGAAATCATCCCTTAAGAGGGTGAAATGGGTCGTGAAAGTTTGTATGGAGCTTCGATATAAAAAAGATCCATGCGGACGGAGTCGCAGGCAGAAGGTAGTACATACATAAAATGACTTCCACATTCCAGAAGGGGTAGGTAGGTAAGTTACTTAGGAGTCAACTAGTGAAAGAAATGTTATAAGGATACGTTTAAATAAAACATATATAACAACCCAATACTACACGTACTAATATCATTGAAATTAAAGTGTTATTCATTGTGATTCAATTAATTTGCTGTGCTTTCTAAAATGTTATCTACTCTTATTTTGTATTTTTTTTAAATATATCTAGTCGTGTTTTAAAATCAGATAAGCAGAGATATCTAATAAAATCAATATCCCAGGAATGTTCTTCTATTAATAATTCAAATGGAATTGTGGCCCTGATTAGTTGGTTCTGCATGTAGAAAATTTCGTGGTTAACGAAAGACGTAATTTGACAGTAAATAATCTTATATCGTATATGTTTATTCTTCTTTAGATCGAGTGATAAATCCCTGCGATTTGAGATATTCTTTGTTTGTACGAGTAGGTATGTTTTTACACAATAACGCTTACGGACATTCTGAAATACAAATCTATGATGAACCCAAAATTTAATTATGAAAACCAAGTAATTGCAGTAGGTAACTGAGTTTTTGAGTAACTAGTGGTGGAACTAAAAAAAAAAGACAAACTGTAACAATAATAACAGCCACCTGTCAATTAAGTCTTCGAGGACATTCCATCATGTGTGACTCAGCTTTGAGACAAACACATACTTTTTCAAACTTATAACAACAGAAAAATCGCAAAAATAAACGAACATGAACACCTTTAAGCCATTGAAATAAAGTACAAAATTCCCTAATCGAAACGTTTTATTACTGTGTATATTTAAGTATAGTTATTATTGCCGTAATCATAAGAATAACGCCATTATCTTTATAAAAACTGGATTAATTAAACGCATTTAACAGAACGCGGTGTTCATACAGATGTGACAAGATACCGGCCGTGTAACCGGGTTCGGAAAACTAAAGGTCCCATGTTTCTGCCTTGGGGAGAACCTTATGACAGTTTGGTCCTGAACATGACAGTATGTGACGGCGGTTATCTCGAGGTGCAGTTTAATTGAACAGAGCATGCTGTGAGTGGAGTGACGCTTAAGAGTTTAATAAGAGGTTGGTGTGCTATAGTATGGCTCAAGCTTCAGTTGGTCTTAGGAATATCATTGAGATTTTCATTTTTGTGGCGAATGTTTGATAAAAAAAGTCTGATGTTTATAGACAAAGAGAAGCTTCATATAAGTACCTCATCATCATCATATAAGCCGAAAGACGTCCACTGCAGGGCATAGGCCTCCCCCAAAGAGTGCCAAAGTGACCGGTCCTGCGCCACCCGCATCCAGCGGACTCCCGCAACCTTTACCAGGTCAGGCCTACCCACGCCGCGCCTTCAGGTACGTGGTCGCCAATTGAGAACCTTTCCGCCCCAACGGCCATCGGTTCTATGTGCTATGTCCCTCACCCTCACGCTATATCGGTTACCTTGGTTCTGCTGCGGATAGCCTCATTTCTGATGCGATATAAGTACCTAACCACGCCTATTTCCCGGAGGGGTAGACAAAGATCGCGGATTTCCACTTGATACGATCTCGACAAACCTTTCTGGCTTCATTCACTTTCATTACATTCGGCGTACATGCTCGTCAGTTGAGGGTACAGTCGAGTTCTCCTATACAGACAACCTTTCAAAAATATCTACAAATGTGTCAGTCAGTAACAATAAAGTCTCTGTATAGATATTTTTGAAAGGTTGTTTGTGTAGATATTGGAGAACTCGACTGTACACTTGACCTGACCTTTCTTCAGGCTTTCACCGATTTAGTGAGAGCCACATGTTGTTTTCCTGAGCTTGACACTCATACGAATTATGTGATAAATGTTAGTTTGAAAATACTTTATCATATCATATTTAACTGCAATACCAAAATCAATCTCAGCTATTAAAAACTGCTACAATGATTTCAACCTAATCTTAAGACCAAATTGTCACGAACCAGCGCTCACTGGGTTAAAAAAACACAGGAATAAAAAGACAAAATGTTGAAAATGACGCAACTTTTATCGTATGTACACGATATCGTTTAGGTTCTCACCTTTCGTAATATCTTACCTTACCCAATGTATTACCAAAGTGTGTCCAATCACGACCTTTTTAAAGAATCACGTTGCGACCCGAATAAAATAAATAACCTGTCACACAAAACATTGCCAACCCTAGTTGCGATTGTCTTGATAGTACACTAATCACTTCTAACCAACGACAAGTCTATCTGACCCTTCAGCTAGACCATGATTCTATCATTTAAGACTCAAGTATAGCTGGTCAATCCAAAAGTATCGATTGTGACGTGTGAGACACGATGTGCCCATAGATTTTTTTTAATTACTTTCCGTCAATGAGATAGGGAATCATCAATCAACAAGTCAATGAGATTGATGAATGGGCCAGTAAAATCAATTCAGTGGTGATGAGATGTTGCCAAACAAGGTTCGTTTATTTTGTTTCTTAATTTGACATTAAGTACGCTCATGAGAATGATTGGAATTATGAGTGTTCTTAAAGTCAACGCTCCTTTGTTTGTCATGGGCTTCGATGTTTTTTTTAATTGTTGTTTTATAATTAGTTTCATTCTTAAGCCGTTTGGTTTTTCGCTCAGTTATCAGCATCTGGTGAAAAGGGTAATTTTAATTTAAATCTAATTTTACTCACCTTCACAAGCCCAATTTAAAGTGGTCTGTGAGTTTTTATTGTAAAGTAACAGGGGACCGATTTTTGACTTTCGAGCGCTCGACTCTTTCACTCGAAAACTGTCAAAAATTATGAAATGCTATTTTGAAATAGCTGTAGAAAATATTAAAACGAGTGGTATTGACCACTCGTATTCAATTATATTGGTAGAAAGTAGGCATTTTGACGCTACAAACGTATTAACTTTTATTTGATTTTCGAGCGCGCTTTAATTTGGCACTCTTTGAGGGAGGCCTATGCCCCCCAGTGGACGTCTTTCGGCTGATATGATGATGATGATGATGATGATGAATAAAATAATTAAGTCGCAACTGATTCTTGCAAATAAGCCTAATTGAGGCTTCAGTAAGAATACAGCAATAAATGTATTAGCATAAGTTTATATTTGGAATAAATACAAGTAAAAAAAAAACAGTTTAATAATTATTATAGAAAATAAAACATAAATAGCATAGTCGTCATGTAATCCAGAGGGAAACTAGACCTTGTTGAGATTAGACCGGTTCCCTCACGATGTTATCCTTCACCGAAAACGTACAGATAAAATAAAAATATTATAAATGAAGCCCATAAATCGCTATTCACCGCGCCGCATCTAAATCTATCTATACCTCTCCACGTTCACAAACCTACTCCATATAAATCTGCCTACCAAAAACCTAATGTGACAGATCATCAGTCGAAACAATCCTCCCTTATCACGGCATCTGAGTGGCTCACAATAAGGCCTTAAATAACTGTGGACGTCGCCGCGGCGCCTGAACAGACGTCCGCGCTGTGTCTGTAGACTGACAGACAATACTCTCTTACTGACTTCTCAGTGAACAGCTTCGCTTTGACTCACCGGTCAGAAACCGCATTATGGAGGCTTTATTTTTGCATGCAATTGAAACGTTAGTTGGTGGAATATAAATTTGCTGTTTGGTTTATAGTTTGGTCTATTTGGATGCTAGGTTTGTAACTTGATTTCAATGTTAGCTAGTGAGACGATGAAGGTTTTATGCAAATGCGTAACTATTTGATTTTTGATTCGTCTGAAAACATGTGCGTATTCAACATCAGCTCCGCCACAATATAGCCTATGTGTAAAATTTTGCTACTCAAAAGGCATTATGTCGTATTTAGAAGTTCAAGTGAGTAAGCATATACGGTAATCATCTTGTGGCGGCCACATCCCACGACTCACGAGATAAAGTGCTGTTTTGAGGTTCCGTCGAATACCACTCTCAGTTAATACACACTAGCTATTGATGAAACTTCTCATTTTCCTCATCGAAAATTAAACATAATACAAAATCTTCGCGTCTTAGTAGGAATCATTCGAAACCTCCCCCGTAGCCTGTTAGTCGGTTTCACGTCAAATTAAATTGATATTTTAGACAAGGAAAACACTGCGACGTGTAATCAAAACACGTCAGGGGTAAACTCCGTGGAAATGACACGTTAACAAATTACGAGTAATATCACGGGGGAAATATAAAAATATAGGCCTAAGCACATTCAATCTCAATCGTTTAGGGTAAACACTTCTAACCTTGAATCAAAGGAGTCGTTTAGTTAAAAATATATTTTCAACTAGGCCTAAATGAGGCAACGTATTTATAGTAAACATTATTGTATGGCAATTTATAGTGAGTTAGGCCTAAATTGACATATAGAACTTTCCGCTTATGAACAACTCCGTCTGCAACGTTTGCACATTTTGAAGCCAAGAAGCTGATTACTTGAAAAATCAAGTAATCATATTATACAGTGACTACACCCAAAGGGCGACAGCCCCATGTGCAGAGCGTGCATGGAAGCAGAAGAAACAACTAAACACATTCTACTGGACTGTAAGCAGGTAGAAGTATACAGGAAAAAACACCTAGGGTCTCCGGACACACTATTGAACGCAGTCAGCAACACCAAGGCACTCACAAACTTCCTGGAGGAGCTGGGGTGGTTAGAGTAGCGCTACCCCACCGATTCACGCAAAATAGACACACTGGATGTCGACTTGCGGAAAAAAGCCCAGTAAAACTAACTAACTAACTAACTAACACCCAAAGGGCAAAGCCTTCATGCACTGTCTGTTTGTCCTTCCGTCTGTCTCATGGCTGTATCCTTAGAGTTCGCTAGGTAGCATGCATTTTTTACAGTGTGAAGGTATGTAGGTATACAAACCGTAATACTCGTAACAAAACTTGAAAATACCCACTATTAAATTAAACGTCCACCAGCAAGATGGGTTGACGACGTAAACAAGACCGCGGGTCATTTCTGGATGAGACTAGCACGGGAACGGGATAAGTGGCGTACTCGAATAGAGGCTTAATGCTCAGCAGTGGGCGATTAAAGGCTGAACATGATGATGATTATGAAAATTAAAAAGTGGTAGGCATGGTTCCTTCCTGTGCAAGCCTACCGATTTTTTATACCACTGATTATAAAATTGATAGAGTTACGGTGACCCACAGGCCAAATTTGAGAATATTTGGATAAAGTTGTCTACTTTACGCAACAGCGCCATCTACATACATACATACATACATATACTCACGCCCGTATCCCATTGGGGTAGGCAGAGACTAAGGAACGCCAAATACTACGGTCCTTACATACTTCTTTCGCTTCGATGACATCCATACATCTTCTCATACACGCTCGTCGGTTGCGGGTACTCCTGACCTGGCCTTTTAACAGTATCGCTGAAATTTGGTCATGATACCCCATCCCATGAGCGCCATCTATCTGTTTATTAATACGACAGCCCAACGAAAAGTAGTGTTATGTTTTCTGTTTGTCTGTTTCTGTCCGGGTATCATGGGAAAACTATCGAATGGATTAATATGCAACTTTCACTAAAACGTTCAATGGATCTTCCGCCACACAATAGGATATAAAAATTAAAAAGATAAGGGTGCAAAAGGGTTAAAAAATGGGGTTGAAGTTTGTATGGGAACCCCTTGAATCTATGAGCTAAATACTTGAAAATTGGCAAGCATATTCTTGACCAGAAATTAAAAAGAACCCTATTCAAACTTTCAGCAAAATATAGAAAAAACGTGAAAAAACACGGGATGTAAAATTGTTTATATATATTTGTAATCATGTTCAGATACCACTGATGGGTGGAAACGGTCCTTGTGCCCTATGTATTTTCTCGCCACTTGAAGAACCCTATCTTATGGATCAAGGGGTATGAGAACACCGGCTTGTAGAGCAAGGGCCGTATTAAAAGAGCTCATTAAATACTTCTTCGTGAGGGTTCGTTTATCTTTGTACAAACGCCAACACAGTTAACTGACCATCCTGAATTTATATTTAACCTTATTACAATGCATATAAAGTGCACGGATGGTCAGTTAACTGTGTTGGCGATGGTATTACTACCAATTATCTACATCTTAAATTTTGGATTTGAGATGAACATTGGTGAATGGCGGTTGTTTATAATATAGAAAACTCTAAAGCCGGTTGTACACATTGGGCCAACGTTGGCGCGTGAGCAGGATGCAGCTATGCAAACGCATGAGAACGATAGAAAGCCCTCTTCCTCTAACGCATAGCTGCATCTGCTCATGCGGCCATAAGACAATTTCACTCCCCTAACGAACATACCGTAGGTACGTACGTAATTAGGGGTTATTTTTCTCTGACTAGGCTGTAAAATTAAACTGAACTAGGTAGCTAAACCTTTTAGTCTCATTTTACGTCCAAAACATAGACAGTTTATGTGCTTCACTATTCAGATATAAATAGTACAGAAATGGTCTTTATCTGTATTTTCTTGCAACTGTATCTTGATTTAAATGGTTCAATCTGAATAATTTCGTTGCAGACCACCTGCATTGCTTAGTGTATATTTATCAATAATGCTTGTCTAAATGAAGGCTGCCGCGATTGAATTCGCCACAGGAGGCGCTAGTGTAGCGTGAGGTCTCCGAAATGTCAAATGCTACTGTTATAAATGCGAAAGTTTAGATGTTTGGATGTTTGTTACTCAATCACGCTTAAACGGCTTAACTGATTTGGATGAATTTGCACGAAGATAGTTTATAGCCTGGATTACAATATAGGATAGTTTTTTATCCCGGGTCCACGCAGACGAAGTCGCGGGCGGAAGCTAGTTTAGAATAATGTTGTTAATATTTTGCTAGTCCTGAGAGTACTTATGGCAAATATGAGATACGGGTCAATGAATGTCAGTGCTTTAAAAGCGAATCTAAGAAAAAGAGGTGTAAAATGAACTCTGAGGTAATAATAATAAATAAGTACTATTATTTTAAATTATTAAATTAAAAATTAAAATTAAAATCGTTTATTTCAAACCAGTGATCCATATTTTGTAAGTACAGAGAACCTTAAGAACTATATTAGGAAAATATGCTAAGGTATACAAAAATAAATTACAAAAATAAAAAAGATATAAACATTACGCGGTTTAGGCTAGCCCTTCGCAGTGCCAAGCAAGTTCTCTACTTGGCCCTGCCAATAGCTACCTCCACCCAATACTTCATGAGCGGACAGCCGAGGCGCTCGGCTAACGCCCCTAGAAGGCTGTTATTGATTTACTCTTTTAAGTATGATTAAAATGTAAATTTTGTTTTACGCCCGTAATAACAAACTTTGACAGCTGTAATTATGGACCTTACTAGCCAGTGGCGCCAACTGGTGAGCGCAAATACGGTAGCCCTCATTGTTGTGTCCCGATCGCAGCTCCAAAGGGGATGAACCGATTTGAGTGCGGTAGCTGCTTTTAGATAGTTTAGGCATGTCTGTTGCACCACCTTCCGATTACCGTTCGTTCGTTTCTATTACCTTCGACGAAGCTGTACGTGTCCCGGGTGCACTATACTACGAAGGCAGAGGAAGTGGTGGAGTATGTGCGCGTGAATACCGGATTCATCCTGAGGGTCGTGAGGTTGGAGTCTCGCCATGACGTGAATTTTAATTCCTTCGCGGTCAGAGTTCCAACTGACCATCTGTCGATCTTCACTTAGGAAGAATTTTGGCCGAAGGGAGTCAAGTTCCGACGTTTTCGCGGTCGGTTACCAGACACCACGAAATTGCGCAACACATCGCAATAATTGTGTGTTTTGCAGTTATTCATAAGTTTATATTGATATGTATGTTAGTCTTTAAGGTATTTGTAATATGGGCCTTGTTGCCTGATTTAAATAAATAAATAAATTAATAAACTCTGAATGTATGTAAAGTCACATGGTTGTGGACAATATTAGCAGGAACGTAAAAGCTGAAGGACTCTAGAGTTGTTCAGTATCCTAGAAAAGTAATAAATTTATTCCACTTTGACCCCAGCACTGCATTCATGTTTTGCGATAAAACTGTTATATTGTAAGCACATCACATCATTCACGTCTAGGTCATTATTATTATTACACGCAGCAATTAGAAGCATAACGGCAGCATAAACAGACGATCGCGTACAGTCAGAAGGCTGTATAATGGTATTGCAAGGGAGAGTCAAGTGACAGCCTCACTGCCATCCATTATACGCAGGGAGGTATTCTGGGAGGAATGTAATATGAGGTTGCGTGGATAAAACAAACTTTGTTATATTGTTTTTAACCCCCGACGCAGAGAGGGGTGTTATAAGTTTAACGTGTCTGTGTATCTGTGTATCTGTCTGTGGTATTGTAGCTCCCAAACGGGTGGGCCGATTTGAATGCGATTTTTTTTGTGTCATAGATAGTTTTATCCCGAGTGTTCTTAGCCATGTTTTATGAAAATCTGTTCAGCGTTTTTGAGATATTGGACTTTGGAATGAAAATGTCGGGGGTTTTTCAACTTTTCTAAGTTGTAGTTATTTGATACGAGTTTTTGTTAAAACTATTTTTGTACATCATCAACATCATAAAATATCAGCCGAAAAACGTCCACTGCTGAACATATACTCCAGGCAAAATACGGTTTTGAAAAACATTAATTTGTAATAGCGTTTTTTTTGTTGATTTCATTTGAAAATGGTATTCTAACATGATTTAGTCAAGAATCCGACAAACTTTCCACCCGGAAGTAATTATGTAGATTTAAATGAAGCATGTATTATCTTTTTTTTGTACGATTTATCTTGAATATTATAGAGCAAATGTAAATGAACCAAAATAAAGACAAAAACATTTATTAATATTTTTACTGACTTTTTAGAAGCCAATTATCTTATCATTTTCTCGATGTCTGAAATTTTGTCGGATTTTGTCGCTGGGTAACTATTTAATTGATAATATATCCGTTATACATAAAAAATAAGCTATTATAAATTATTTCCAAAATTGTCATTTTTTTCATACATGTTGTCAGTTCATTGCCTGGACTAATAGGCCTCCTCCAAAGATAATTTTTATTTTGGTCAAAATAGTAGTGAACAATCCCATTAATTAGCTCACGTACACTTAAATGAGAATGTACTCGTATGGCTGCAAGGTTTCATAACATAGTGAGTCCATTTTTGCTTATAGTGGTGCAGAATCGGTGCAGTATCTGTAACCAAGTTTAGTACCTACTTCTAGATTAGTGCGGAAAGCATAGCGTGTTCATGTTTTAATTTCACTTCATGAAATCGCAAATCTCGCATGACTACCAGTACTACCACACGCCTTAACTTAAACCCTTAACTTAAAATTTTATGTGAACAGGTTTTCTCGTAATACCTGATTAACGTTGCTTAATAAATACTTGTAATTAAATATATTATTTCATAAACAATGTCATAAAAAACAAAAATACACGCACATTAAATTATTTTAGGTTCACATAGTTTAAGTTAGTTTTTAAGTTTTTTTTTTTAAATCTTTTCTTTGTTGTTTTTTTTTTCAAGATTATGTGTACATACTTAGGTATAAATTACGGTATAAGATTATTTTAGTTATGTTATCTATTTAATACAGAACACACGCATTCAGACGCATTTTGTACACAAAAACAAACTCATAAAGTCCATCTCTCTCATAAGTCAGCAAAAACTTGACAAAAACATCCAAAATCCTCAAAACTTTTTTCCTCTTACTCCCCCCAGGCTCTCAGAATAGGGGCGCAAAGACGTTGCCTATACACTGCATTCATTAACTAATGTAATACACTTTCAAAATATTTGCACATAAATTTCGCTTAAGTGAAAAAAGTAGGGAAAATGTCAAGAGGAAAATGAATGGTGTGGGGGGCATCATCATTTTTATGTCGATTATATCTTGATGTGTGCTAAGATTTAGCGGGACGCTGATGATGTTAAATTATTTTGGATGACAGCTATGGAGATGTGATTGATTGTGTTTCAGAAAATATTAGCTTTTAAGCCGTTTGAAGCGTTCGTTCACACTGTTGTAGACGTTAACGTGTACGGTATATGCTAAGTAATCATTAATTTTATGAATTTTATGATCTGGTAAGCCGTTCAAATATCGGGTTGTGGGCTGAAACAGAGGCTGTAAATGATGATACTCGTAGTTTTTCTAGTTTTATAATAATATGGTATAAGTTAAAGGTAAAGTGTTTGATATAACTCTGGTTAAAAGAAATCGTATTTTTCTTAATTACCAACTTAAATTATCTCAATAATAATCTCAATATTGCAATGTTGTTTTAGAAACAAAAGGGTCATTACGTATAGGCTGTTTCAGATAGCCAAGACAATCTCAAGCAGGAAACTTTGGAACAAAGACATAGAATGGTATGTTTGTTACATTTATGGTTATAGAAATATTAGTATTTTATTTATGTCGATCGCTGTTTTAAAGTCAAAAGTATTTATTTGCCAGAATACAGTACAGGAAGGTCTTACATGATTGAACATGACGGTGTATTCAGCCTGCATGCAGGCGTGCAAATATTTTACTGTGACGCGATGAATTTAGTACAAATACATTATTATCAATTGCAAAATTAATATCCTACATTAAACAAATTTAAAATAATAATACCAATTTATGTCACTTACAGTAGATTACCTACCTACATGTAGTAATAATGTAGTAAATAATGATGTATATTATTACTTATATATCTGATCTATTGTTATTTATTATAGATGGTTTTATTTATTAAATCTAAACGTACCTTAATTGACAAATATATTGTAAGACCCTATTAACATAATATTATATACCTATATTTTCCGTTATTACAGAAAAAACATGTTCATGTATTGCCAGTAAAAAATATGTGTTTGTACGTGTTGCTTTATTGTACACAAGACATGACAAAATTAAAAAATAAACAAAAATGAAGTATAAAAGCGAGCTTATCCCTTTAAATAATCTTGTATTGCTTGCTAACCTTTAAGCAAACGAGTAAATAAATATTTAAAAAGAAAAACATGAAATTACTATTAAGGCGCCGTAGGTTCAGCGAAGTTAAGCGAACAGAGTTTTTGAAACAATATAATGCGTCTGTTTATAATAATATGGTTTCAAAAAAATACGAACAGTAATCTTGATTCTTTTCTGCAGAGAAATCAGTGCTTCGAAACATGATTAAGTAAATTTCGCTCGATAGAAAAAAATACACTTAAAATATTCGTAACAAATTATGCACAAAAGCTGTAAATATTAAAATGACTTCTCAAAATCGGCAATATCATGTTTGAGGGAAATCAGTGTTTACATTTTTATTTATTTAAACGGCCAAAAAATAAAATTAAAAAACATGATATCCGCGCTTCCGAGCATGCACTTCCATCTCGCTCACGCTTATGCTCAGTGAGAGGGAGAGAAGACCATGAACCTACGGCGCCTTAAGTCTATAATACTTGGTGCATTGAAAGGTGAGTACCAAAATATTGTCTGGAAGAGATCGCTCTTTAGCGATAAGTCCGCCTGTTGTCTATTTGTTTCATGTTTTAAGGTGTGCAATAAAGAGTATTTGTATTGTATTGTATTGTATTGTGAGTGGTCAACTTTACTAATCAGCTACATATTACCGCAAAAACAATTATTATTATTATTAAGAGCCTTAAATGTCCCATTGCTCGGCAATGGCGTCCCTCTTATTTTTCCACATATCCCTGTCCTGAGCAGTCCCCACCAGTCTTGATCAAAGACGTCAAGCTCGTCTCGTCATCTCCTGCCTAGTCTACCGCGACGCCGTATTCGGTTCTGTGGGACCCGCTTGGACCAAAAAAAACATTACTTACCTAATATATTTTTCCTACCATTCTATAAACTTAATCGAAAGACACAAGCGCATCCAGGCAACTACTTCAATTCTTTATTTCGCTGTTTGCTCCCAGACAGAGTTTAATATCTCAGGGTGTCAGGCGGCGCAATCACGGAGCGTTCCTGTACCCTGACGTTTCTTGTTAAGCCTCGCCTACTGAGTCTGGCTGCACTGTTCAACTATTCCTATTATTTTTTGAATTAATACGAGACGTTACGTCTAGTGAAGAAGAATGTAACCCTGAAAATTTTGCCACGTTCGCTCGCTAGCATAATAGCTTCACCCGCGCACGGAAACTAGCGGAAAATAATATTTAAATAGGTCCTTAACAAAATGTTTTTTTTTAATATTCAGTGATTTTGTATTTTAATTATTTTCTTTAAAGAACTGTCAGAATGTTACTTGAAATTTAGAAGCAGTAGCGAATTTAAAGTAGAAAACAGCGTATTTTTTGGTTATGAGATTTACGTCTTAATATATTAACAGAAGAACGGCGGTACATGGAAAAGCGTTTGGCGTGCGAAAAGTAATGTTACTATGTTCGATTATAATATTAATTAAAGTAGTTTGGTCGTGAACTCCGTTTTGTCTTTGCAAAATAGGTTTAATAGTTGAACCATTTATTTAAGAAAATGAATAATAACTAATGTGTTATCATTAGTAGAAAGAAAAGAGCTACTTTTCCCCTTGCCCTTTACATGATACAAACATATGTTTTAAAAAGGATACTGAATTTCTATATCGCCGTAAGATTTTACTTCATCAGTCCGTTATTAGAGTGTTATTATATATAAGGAGGTAGTTAAGGGGTTGACCTTTAAGACTCAAATGATCGTGCAAGTAGTATCAAAAAAAGTGAAATGAAAGTGAATAATGGCAACTATGCTTTAGCATATTACATAAGTAAAAAAAACCTCCCAAATAAGTGAACAAGTTGAAAATCAAAGTGAAAAGTGTAAAAAGGTATTTTTTAAGCCTTAAAAAGTTAAAACATTTATCCATTAAACCCCCGAGGCTAACACTAAGTCCTGTTTGCGTTCTCCTTCGACCGGACGCGACCGTTATTCTTCTTCAAGCTAATCTGGATTACAAAAAACATGTCTTGACGGTTACGGTTGATGCTGACCGGCGTTGAAAACGCGCGTTTTCGCCCGACTACGGCAAACACGAGTGGAAGCGATGTTATTTTAGCCCTACGGTTGATTATTTATTAATCGTATGGCTGATTATATTTCTCTACTTCAAAGATTTACAGTTTGCAAGTACGCTACCGCGTCTTCGATTAAAGTTTTAAAATCCTCCACTTTCCCGTGGTATTTGGTTAGAGGGCAGTCAAATACCGTGTGGTGTACAGTCTGCTCGGGAGCTCCACACTGGCGGCATACTGGTGAATCGCACCAGTTCCATTTGTGCTATCAGTAAGGATAAGGACATAAAACATTAATAATATCACTGTTTTTGACATAGTAAATTATATCGTTGTTTGTATATATTTTTTATTTTTTGTTTATTAAGGTATAGTTTGTTATCTGACGATCTTTGTGTATTTATCTTAGTCATTTATTTAGTTTTGCCTATTAATTAATTGTGACTATAATTAGAATCAAATGTAACTTGACATTTTATTACAATTCTTATTGTTTTTGACGATCATAATATAAATAAGTACAATGAAAATATTTATATTGTTATTGTATATAGTGAAATAAATAAATCTAAATCGAATCTAAACCTAAGCACAATTCCCAACTCCCGTCCTTATCCTATTCAACATGCACCCAACGCGTCGGGTCGGGACTCATACCGATAGATATAGATACCTAATTAAAAAAAAAGCTCAGTATTTTAAATGCTACTGTTTAAGATACTGAACTATCAATCGATTTAAAAATTATGATTGTATGGAAGAATAGCGAAAGTTGCTGGTGTCTGTACGATAAGGGTTTTTAGCCTATAGACGTAGAATAGAATCTCCAGGGACATCAAAAGCTCGTTGCCGACCTTACAAAAATGGCAAGAGCCGAGTTTAAAAACCTCTTGGTTTTTGCGTTTCTGGTCAATAACCATAAGTAATCATCCTCCTTATCTTCGGGGGCGCTTTGGCACCTTATTCCAACATTTGGCGTAGACACTATTTCTACAAAAACGACTGCCATCAATCTGACCTTCCAACCTAGAGGAAAACTAGACTTTATTAGGGATTTAACCAGTTATGAAAAACGTCCTGAGGGATCACGATGTTTTTCTTTACCGTAAATATCATAATTTTTCGTATATTACTGAAAACCCAGTGATAGGAGTCGGAGTTCGAAGCGACGTTATAATGACTGTAATAAATATGTTAGATTCACGATTTTTTTAATGAAACCAAGCCAGCCCAGCAGCCGCCGGTCTGCTAAGCAGCAATAAACCACACAGAATTCACTATTACATTTGGCAGCATTTCTTAACATTTTAGGTCACTAGTAAACAGCCCCACAAATACACACAAATAAATTACGACCATTAGCATGCGACGTGGTGAAAAATTCCAGCCCATTTTCTTTCACTAAATACCTTGGATCGTGATTTTTATTGACATAGTTTTAGCGTGAGTTTTCGTATGCGATAATGAAGTTGTTGCTATTTTTAGTTCAGGGAAAAATATGAAAAGTTACTGTCAAAAAGCACAATTGGAATCTGAATATTTTTTCAAGACCTTTAATTTTTATTTAATTTTACTAATTGCCCACGCATCTCTGCCCACGTATTACTCTATAAAATATAGCATGTGCTTAAGATGAGTAGTACCGGAGGTTACCCACTACAATACAAAACAAACGAACAAATAAAACACAATACTTTATTGATAACACCCTAGTTACAAGTCAATTTATTAATGTAAATTAATTCATTAGTTATGTGCACGGTTTCAGAAACTCCTCGTCACTAAAAGCAAAACTACCTACAATCTCTCAGACCTTAAAACATACATTGCTAACTATATCCTGTACCACGTAGGTGTATATTCCCTGTAGCAACTAGCAACCCGAAACAAAAAGTCACCGCTGCTGCCATAATGATGCGGAAAATATGAGGCGCGATACATCAGTCTCACACCCTTTATTAAATCGAGGCGCAGGCTAAGCCAGGCTTATTTTTCGACGTCATTAGTTACAGAATATGAAAGGATAATGCATTCTTTGTATACAACAATAAAGTGATATGCGTAAATAATGTGAAAATGCTGCAGAGGGTGGCTTAATTTTTGACGCGGAAGTGCTTTCATTGAAGGTAGTGTTGGAATGCAGTCAGTTTTTTATTTACCGAGGTGATAGGAGGAAATATTTTCAAAATGGAAATGGGTATTCTGGAATGTGTCATGTTTTTCTTAAAGGAAATAAACAATCTGAATATTAACAAATAATAAACCGGCCACTGATGGCGATGGCGTGACTGATTTATATACCCATGCCGACAGTTTTCTAGTAGTAATGGTTACTGAGCTAAGCCGAAGTAGGACGGACAGACAGACGTACGGACATGGCGAAACTATAAGGGTTCCTTGTTGACTACGGAACCCTAAAAATGGTATGACGACTTGACTTTATTCAAAAGGCTATATTGTTGGAGTAAATAACAGATGAAGCATTTCACAAGTTAAATCAGTGCTTCGAATCACAGCGCTTACAAAACAGGAGACAAATGTTCACTATCAAGATCCGTGATCCAAGACTTTTAACTTTTTAAGCGAAAAAACTAAAAGCACTTCAAAAAAAACCATTGGCATCTAAAACAAGTGCACTTCTCTATCTGGATGCACCGTCAGCTAGTCTTTTCGATTTTTATCGCATCGTTGATAAAACCTAGTTCAAAGTATGAAAATTGCTCGCTTTAAATAATAGATAAATCGCGCAAAGTATGCAATTTTATACGCGGTATTAAAATCAGTCGCTCAAAGCTTTGATAGACTCTAACGCTTGAATTTATGTACAGCGTAGCCTAGTTGCCATTTTATTCCTTATCTTTGTCGATAAGACATTCGTCACTTTCGCACTCGCAGACTTGTCGGTCGGGACGTGACAGATGTGAAAATTGCAACCATGCTACGCAAAGCATTTTGTCTATATGATCACATATAACCACACTTTGTCACGCATTTCAGCCGCAGTCAGGATCAAGATCATTAAACACCATCGCATAACAGACTATAACAAGTTCTAACGACCACACACAGTTTACCAAAGATAACTTCTAATGAATACAGACTGATCCCACACTAACCTGCATAGTAAGATAGGTCTTTTGTTAACCAAGAGCACTATTATATCATTTTCATCGAACGAAGCTGGTGCGGACGCGACGAAAGCGTAGGAATTAATGATGCTAATAAAATAAATGTGCGACATTCGTTTACACGTCCCTGTGTTTATGTCTCATTTAAGACGACGTATACTTTTACTGCTGAGCCGTAAAACGTCCCATGTGGCGTGGTTTATCAACCGGGACTTTAAGAAGTCAATTCGTATGTAACTTTCTAATGACACGGAACGACAAAGTGAATTTGGACGTTCGTTACTTTATTGGGGAATTAGAAGTAATCCGAAAGACTTTACGGTTTATGACTTCTCGTGGCGGTGGTTGGAGAGCAACATGTAAATAAAATCAGTGTTTAGAATGGGGATTGCGTCAAATGGATCACGTTTGGGTATATCGTAAAAATGTTGTGATGCTTCTACGCAAGCTATTGTTTCCATGTTATTATTATTTATTATCTATTTCGCCTATCTATAAGGTTACAACCTCTTAACGAAACAAACTATTTTTATTAAATATGTGATGAAAAGATACGCTACATAAAACTAATCTCTAGGCAGCTCAGAGGGAGAACGCTGTACCGGTCTTTTCCTGGGTTTCAGACAATTATGGTTGATTTTCCATTTTATTTGTTCTCTGTATCATATCGTTTATCTATAAAGTTGTTCAATGTCCAATTGTCCCGGGGTGAATTTAATCAAAGTCATGAAAATGCTAATAAACTATCTGGAGAAAGTCCTGGGAATCTGGTAGATACAGGCGACACAGAAGGTCTTTTTAAGAGATGTTGTGCATGTTTTTACTGCTAATTTTGTTTTCCACCCATATTATATATGTATTTCAATTATTTTTTACTAGTTGTTTACTTCTTGGATCTCTTTAACAGGCTTTAAAAGTCAGATTAACGGCTTCACTATTGGGCAGAAATAACCTGGTAGTCTGTGGAACTGGGCGTCTTTCAAAGCGACTGGCCAGAAACGCCATTAAATCGGGATAGTTGGAAATCTAGGGGGCTTTTGCCCAGCAGTGGGACACTACATAGGCTACCTATAAGAAAAAAACCCGGTAATAGACCTGCTAACTAATTTGAAGAGTTGATCATCACATGGTGGACTGATGACCTGGTAAAGGTTGCGGGAGTCCGCTGGATGCGGATGGCGCAGGACCGGTCACTTTGGCACTCTTTGGTCGAGGCCTATGTCCAGCAGTGGACGTCTTTCGGCTGATATGATGATAATCATCACATTATATCCTTCCGAAGTTTTTTACATTCCTCCCCAATTAATTAAGTTTTTCGCCATCCCTCTTTTAATAGCCCAAATTTTTGTTAGAGTCATGTTTCCCCACCCGGCTAAATGACTGCTACTGGGAATGTGCAAAAATTCGAGGCATTAGTACATACAATGAATTTAAAAAGAAAACTACGACGGCTAAGTAGACATTATACTAGTTACCGAGTAATAGTCGACCAACTTAAAATGAACTTAGAAAGGCCAACCTTCGTACAAAATCGGCCGACGCAACCGCATTTACTTAGCGCGTGTCAGTGTAACAAAATACTATACTGCGAGTGGCCCGACACGCACTTGGCCGGTTATCTCCATAACTCGACTTGTGATTTCTACAGCTCAAATTTAAAAAGCGAGATTTTTGACTAAACCCGTAGACAATTAGCGCGATTTAAAAGTATCACGTTCCTAAATCGTCCATTAATATTTCCGTAAATATTTCGTCGGTGCACCGAGGAACTGTAGAAATCGAAATAACGAAGCTGGGAGATGTCATTTAATGGCGTGTTGGTTTTATTTCAGTTTGTTCTGAGTTTGAAATTTTATTTCTATATACATTTTGTGGTTGACTGCATTTATTAAAATTTTGTTGGAAATAAATCGCTAATTCAGAACATTTCATAATATTATTGTTGTAATATAAAAAAAACTGCAGTAAATAGAGGCAGAGAAAGACTTTTTTTAAATTATATATGTGAAATGTATCCATAACGCGTATGAGCAATGCCAAAGAAGAGATAATAATAATGTTTTATCAGGATCTCGAAATATTAGTGACGAAGGAAACGGAATGGTGGCAACTACATGAACACAAATAATATCACCATCCTAGCAGATACCCAAGCGACTGGTGATCCATGGAAAGGTCCAGGGCACTAGACCACCAATGAGATGGACAGACCAGATTACCTCTGCTGCAGTAGATGCATCACTACACGCAAGCATAAGAAAGGCGACTGATCACTACACGCAAGCATAAGAAAGGCGACTGATCACTACACGCAAGCATAAGAAAGGCGACTGTCAGAGAGGAATGGCGACGTGTTGTGAAGGCTACCAACACTCGAAGTGATCACAACCACTCTGTCAAGAGTGAAAACGACGAAGAAGAAGCAGCCATCCAAGCGGTCCGAATCTGAGTCAAAATGACATTTTCTTACAGCATTTCAAATTACATAGTACATGTGAACGTATCAAATAAAAAGCCAGGCATGGCAAAATGGTAGCAAAGTGGCCTTATTTAAAGCAAACTGTTATCATAATTTTTGATCTGTCAACGTCAGTTCAAAACAACCCTCGACTTTATCTACGATAAGAAATTTAATTTAAAACTTTGAGTTTCAAATTGAGACTTCTAAACTAACAGTAACAATTAAAGGTTCAGCAGTTAACTGAATAAAATTTTGATATTGTATAATATAGCGGTTACCGTAGCCTATGAACTCTTGCAATTCTATGTTTATCTAATGCGCGTTGCCATTGCCAACTGTACAAGAAATGTGGACACTCCTATGCGTAAAACTAAATCAAAACGGACTTCGCAATACAAGCTTTTCGACACTTTAAGATGATCTAGATTACTGGATTACCTATCCTTACGAAATCGTGGCCAGATATTAACGGTATACTATCCAGTGCATCGAGTTATATTTAAAGATAATATCAAAAGTCGTGCAAATGTCGTCACAGATGGTAATCGACCTCGTCTTCCATTCGCGCCATAAGCGACGGGGCTTGGCAATGAAGATAGGTTCTTTTGTGTACAGAATGTTGTGGATATTGGACGCGATAGTAGACAATGTTGCAAAGGTGCTATTGTTCGGGTATTTTAGATTCAGCCAGTGCGGTGGGAAAACTCTGCATATGGTCAAATAGATGCATTGTAGTGCAAAGTAGTTATGATACGAGGAATTTATAATTTCGTCATTGTAGCCTTGACTGGGACTGGAAGCACTCTCTCAGGATTATATCTTGGAATAGCATTGGCCTTGATTTCGATGGAGTAGGTATTGCTACATTTGTTTGATGTATGCTAAGGTGACTATTCTAGAAACGAGAGTGAGAAATCTATACCACAATATTAATATTATAAGTGCGCAAGTAACTCTCTCTACTCTGTCTTTTTGTCTCTTGCCTCTTCGAGTTTAAACCACTGAACGAATTAAGGTGAAATTTGGTATGGATGGAGGCAGTTTTTACCCGGGATAAGGACAGAAAAGTTTTTATGATGGAAACCAATCCCTTTTTTTTTTTTTTTACGTTGGGGAAATGCGTTTACGTATCCCGTTATATCCAGGGAGGCAGGCCGGGTATGACGGACTAACCGAAGCTGGACAACCGTCTAAAACCACCAACGATATCCGGCTTCGCGTTGTAAAGGGGGGCGTCGTAGGATCGCTCTTGGCATTCAACTGCGTATGGAAACCGATCCCTAAGGCGTGAAATGGGAGATATACATTCAATTTGTACCACACCAATGAAGTAGCGGGCAGAGGCGTTGTATATCAATACAATATTAGCTATGAATTTACCATGATACTATCGATGGGAACCTGTGATTGACTTTTTGTATTTTATCTATAAAATCAAAGTAGCTGTTGGTACTCCAAAAAAAAAAACAACCTTCATACGTCTCCCTGATGAGAGGGAACGGGCAGTAGCTAGTCCCCACGCTGGCCCAGTGAGGATTGGGGACTTCACAGACACCTGCATTACACCGCCACGGCTGATGACGTGGTGGAGTACGTTCGTCAGAAGACCGGCTTCTCGCTGAGGGTGTTCCAGCTGCGTTCGCGCCACTATGTGCACTTCAGCTCGTTTGTGGTGCGCGTGCCGCGGCCGCTGCAGGAGACCATCGCATGTGCTGACTTCTGGCCGAAGGGTGTCGTGTTTCGACGGTTCCGGGGCAACCTGCCGAATCCTACACCGGAGATGACGATGCAACGGGGCCACGACGTTTCGTCGCCTAAATAGTATTATTTGTTGTTTTTAGTTTCGTGACGCATTGGTTTTTACTGTAATGTCACGTAAATGTATTTGTCAATAAATAAATAAATAAATACACCTTTGAATTTCTTCGCAGTTGTATACAGGTTTCCTCACGATGTTTTTCCTTCACCGAAAAGCTAACGGTAAATATCAAAATATAAATGAATAAATAAATTAGATTTGTAAACGCAATACATTCCCAATATAAAATAAAGACAAATATATGTTAATATTGGACGAGTTACTAACATAATCTCCTATTGGTGCTCTAGAGAAATAGTTACAATCAATTTCAGGATACTATAGCGGTAGGGGATTGCTTTGGACATCTCTTAAGATACACAAAACGACAGTAAATAAAGCAAGGACCCAAATATGGAAAAGGACTCAAGTCTCTTTACATTACTAACAGCCATAGTCCTTTTCTATTCCCAGAGTTACCGGCCTCGTGTGGTACAAGTAACAATCCAATTTCTACATAGAAGATTTCAATTACGAAGTCAAATACTGGCCCGAAACAACCGTTCGGAAATAATAAGCGAGCAAACAAATAGTTATAATGACATGTCATTAACACCTACTGTTGATACAGTAGGGTGGCGATTCTGCAGAACTGAACCGAAAAGGCATATCTCCATATGAAATCAGTAAGACAGTGACATTTAGTCTTCTAAGGGTTGGATTGAATCGAATTCGGATCGGTCGATATGTACGTAAATATTTCTATCAACGCTTTACGAGTATTACGTACTGGCGTTGTTACGGGAATCTCTGAAATAGACATAAATATTACAACTGCGAAAAGTTTAGATGTTTGGATGTTTGTTACTCAATCACGCTTAAACGGATCAACCGATTTGGATGAAATTTAGCACGAAGATAGTTTATAGCCTGGATTCAAATATAGGGTAATTTTATCTCGGGTCCACGCAGACGAAGTCGCGGTCGGAAGCTATTTACACATAGATAGTAGTAGTAATATAAACACGGATACACTTTGTTTTGATATAATTATAGCTTCTTGTAACAAAAGAACACAGGCGAAGTCACAGGATATAATATGGGTTATGTCTATTGCTAAGGCACTAGCTATTTTATTTCTAATATTACATGTTTCGGGGACTCCTTCTTAAGAACGACACATAGCTAGAAATCTGGGTGTTAATATACAGTACATTTTACTGTGAAACATTTCCAGAAAAGAAACAAGACGAAGGTTATGTGTACCGAAGAATAAGCGGAGAAATCGTGTTTGTTGTCAAACAGCAAGATATCAAAGACCTTTGTTTACCTCGGTCATACAATAGGAGTCTTGGAGACGTGAGCAGGCCAGATGTGACGCACTGACGCATAAAAATACTCAGCTAGCACCAAATATACTCATCATCCTAGCATTTTATCGGATATATCCTAAAAGAACCCGGGGTCCGCTTTGTCACCTCAATATTTAGCGTAGACACTAGTTTTACGAAAGCGACTGTCATCTAACCTTTTGCCCTAGGGTAAAAAACAAGACCATGTGTCCTTGTTGTTCAACAACGGAGATGGCAAACAAGCATACAGCTTGCTTGATGTTAAGCGGATACTATCTGTTGCTAATGGAAAACAATTTATTTTCTCTGTTGCCAAATACTCTATTGTCTTGGTTCTTGGTCTTATGCGCGAAGGAATATACGAGTAAGTGTATTAGATTTGAATTTTATTTCGATTTCTATTTAAACTGCGCAATGGAGGCTCCTTAACTTCTTATTCGCGTACTGAATATGGAAGTTCAGAAAGTAATTTAAAAGTAGTTAAACAATCCAAGGATTGAGATATTATTGGATTTCGCTTGACAGACGCTAGCCAGCAAATTGAATGTTAAAATAACAAACTTAATATAATCTCCATTTTGAGAACCCTCCCCCCCCCATTCCCCCCAAGACGGGAATATACGTGACAAACAATAAATGGAAGCATTTTGAAAAACACAAACACGGGCTCGTTGCAAATTTGAATAATGTATTCGTCCGGAGCTATCAAATATCACTCTTCCATTAGTAACCCTCGTAGACCACGCTTAAAACAAATGTGAACCTTATGCTGTTGAATCAAGGTTAACTTTTCATTTCAGGCGTCCAACTGCAAATTAATAATTGTGTAGGTATATTATGTTAGTTGTATCAGAAATGTATCCTAATGTTGTTTATTTGGTCAGGGTTGATTAGGATGCTGTCACCCCGGGGAACACCGATAATAGGCGCATTAATATGAGTAGGTGTTGATATGTCATATTAGTTAATCTAGCCCAAATTACGAAGTCAACTGCGTTAGTAGACGTTGTTTACGAGTATATTGGTAAATTGACGAGTATTATTATTATAGTACGTATTGACATGGAATCTCATTTTCTGATACTTACGAAAGTGTGTTATTTACTTTTATAAGTTGTATGGATACTTATTTAAATTCAGCGTGATGAAGTAGTAGATATAAAATATACGATCATGACGAAAGCTACAGTTTTATCTACTGGAGCACCTTTTGAAACTAGTTAACTTCTAATGTCATTCTTCATTCACCCAAATTAACAAGACGACAAGGGTTCAAGATTCTAGTGTTGTGAGCGCTACACTAATATAACATGAAATTGCCTGACAGTCGGAACAAAGGGAGGAAAAGTATTGTGACGATTTAAAAAAACCATTTGCACAGAACTCGCCGAGGCGCTTGACAAGTGACATCGCAATTCTAGCGAACCCTTTTCATATTTCCTTGAGCGGCAAATGGTGCGTTAAAGAAAAGTTCTTTCAAGATATCATAGAGAGTTTACAGGGTGTAATAGACGTACACAATTGGAATAAAGCGGAACACGTATAAATATGTTTCGATAAACATGATACATTTTGACGTTTTCTGTCAAATATGATTGTTACATTCAGATTTATGCCGCGTTAAGGACCATAGACGTGACGCTCGCATTGTAGTCGCCCAAACACAAACATATTTTTATGTCGTTCATATTAATAATGTATATGTATTATGTCAATTTTCCTGCATTGTAATTAAATTTTTAATAAGTTCGAGATTTCAAGGTGTACAACAAAAAACAGCATAAAATTTAACATAATTAAAAGTATTCTTCTTACGACCTCTGTAGCCTAGTTGGTAGTGACTCTGTCTACGAAGCCGGAGGTCCCGGGTTCGAATCCCGGTAAGGGCTATTAATTTCTATGATGAGCACGAATATTTGTTCCTGAGTCATGGATGTATTCTATGATTTAAGTTTTTATTTATCTATGTATGTATGTATGTCGTCGTTCAGTACCCATAGTGCTTTGCTTAGTTTTGGAAAAGGTTGATTTGTTTAAGGTTGACCCCAAATGTTTATTGTTTATTTATTTATTCTTCACTGTCATCTACTGATTCCTAAGTTTATACCATGCTGTCGTTGATAAAAATAGATATTGGCATTACCGGCCCAATTGGCAGCTACCAAGTGCACGGCCTTTCCATAAGCCTAGTCCAAAAGTACAAAGCAGTAAAAATACATTTAGTTCCCTAGATACATAATGCTTTATTACCTCAACGACAAAGCTGCCTGGAAGGCGGGCTTTATTTTTGCACGTACTCAATTTTTCGCTTCACTGACTGTCTCTGAGACTAGATATTAATTTACATAAATAAACAAAATTTGCATTAGGAGCGTCCGAGGCGGGTAGAGAATACTCTTTAAGTGGGTCGCGTGGTGTGTATTACTGAAATGATAGTATTAGGTTACTGGAAGAAAGGAACTAGTTTTACGCTTGGTGGCTTCTACTTTGTTGTTTTCTAGGCACATTAAATTCGTCGTCTTACACAAACGGTAACGTGCATTTCATGGCTAGTTCACTTTTATTGTAAAAAAAAATACAAATTAGATGTTTTGCTTTTATGTTATGCAGTTTAGCTTGTTTTATGTTTAGCCTCCAAACTTTCATGTAAGTTTTGTTTGCAATTCAGTTTTATCTAGGGTCTAAAATAGTTTGCGTAAATATGTTTCGAAAATATTTAGCAGAAGCTTCCGCCCGCGACTTCGTCTGCGTGGACCCGGGATAAAAACTTCGTGCAAAGTGCGGTTGAGCCGTTTATGCGTGATTGAGTAACAAACATCCAAATATTCAAAAATCTAAACTTTCGCATTTATAATAAGTATAAGTAGGAAATAGGATTATTAATCGCAACATTTTGCATTTACTCTAAATATCTAACCCGCACTGGGCCAGTATTGCGACTATTTCTGGTTCCCTCTCATTTATTAGAGGAGGCTTGTGCCCAGCAGTCAGACTTATATTAGCTGATGATGATAATGACAAAATACTATATAAGTGGCATATAAAAAAAAAGTAGTTTTCTTCTTCTGCACAGGTTATTGGCATCTTCACTTATTCATCCGCTCTTTACGGCTGATCAAAACAGCAAACACCATGTTAAAAAGGATTTTCATTATCTTCATTCAATTTGAAGGAGCGTTCATTACTTTACATGCACATGTCAATGAAAAAAACTATTATCCCGCCACAAAACTCAATATCCCTTTGAGAAATTTGTTATGTTTGATTGCCAGTTGCGTTTTCCCGTAGCTCTTGCACTCCCCTTCCCTCAGGGATCTAATGGTAATGCATTTTCTTCACGCCAATGATATTTTGCCAGGGTTTTTTGTTGACTCTCCGAAGCGTGTTAATGAAATTCGCTCTTCTGTTGTTGCAGAAAATATTATTCTTTCCAAGTCAACTGGGATTTCGAACCTTAATTAAAATTAAAATAATGTTTGCAGCGAGTTCTGAGAAATTTTCACAAGATTTGTTTTAGATAAATCTGGTGTAAGATTGGAAAAAGAAATTGGTAAAAAATCTTGGATTTTTAGCGTTAAGCCAACATTGAAATTTTGGTAAGATTTTTTATACTTAAGTCTAATTACCAACGAAGCTTCTCATTTGAACAGTTTTGTTAATCTCTTTGGGCATAAAATATTAAAGAAAAATATTTAAAGTAACGAGGTAGGTAAATTAATTATGCTTACTCATAGTACAAAGATAATCTTTTTAACTACCTTTATTTAATTTAAGTTTTAACCAGTTGGTGAATTTACCATCCCAATCGAGTTGGTAAATATATGAATTTGTTTTAAAATGTATATAAATGTATACCTTAGTTTTAAACTGTACCCTTGAAAGGAGTGAGCACTACAGGTAGTTTTTCAGACAATACTAGCATGTGTGCGTATTGATCCAACCTGAACTTCAAACGGACGTCGTAACACTCGTAACTAAGCATCTTTAATAGCTTAGGTAGGTTAAATGCAACTTGACATTGGAGTTATGTAGCTGCCTTCTATTTAGTATCCGTTTAAAACGATAGTCGAACAGCGCAGTAGTAAATCCTATAATAGGCACTCCTGACTTAGCACTGCCATGTTCGTAGACGTTTACTGGAACGATTTCAATTCGACATAAAGTTTATCGCTAGCTACAAAAGGAGTGGGGTATAATTGCAAACTTTGCCACCTTCACTTTATTCGACTTAAGTCGGTAGGCAGGTACAAAGAAACGAATCGCAGTAGAGGATAAGGTTAGTCAGGTCAAACCCTTTTGTATTCCGTTTGAATTCTATATTAGGTGTGATAGTAGTCTTTGACGACGTAATAAAGACTGCGGATAATTTCTGGAAAGACTAGCACGGGACCGGGATAAGTCGCGTACTCGAAGAGAGGCTTATGCTTAGCAGTGGGTGATTACAAACTGAAAATGATAATGTCATAGTGACTTAGGTCAAATTCAAGTTTATAAAAGCAGTAACGTCTGTTCTTTATATAAAGCTCTTTTAATTGAGAGCGACTGGCAGTGGATCAGCAAATTGCAGCTTCAAATAGTGCTCGGAAAAATAAATAAAATGAATGATTTAAATGATACAGTAGTCGTAGTATTAATTACGACTAAGTATAGTCGTAATTAATACAAGGGATAGTATTTACATCCCTAAACTTATGCTTTAAGTCAAACGTACCAAAACCATTCAGAGTGCAACAAATTTGAACAAGAAATCCCGAACAGTCGTTCAAATAACATTTTTACCTTTACAGGTATCTCCAAGATCTTCGTCCCGTTCCTACTATGTTTTACAATAGTAATAAAAGATCCGAGGTTATCCAGCGCGAATGAGGGTCCGAAAAGCCCCTGGATCTCAGATACGGCTTACGGTTGAGAAAATATATGTATACCTTTTAGTTCCTTGTCGTTTAAACATTACGTTTGTGATGTTTAAAGAGAGAACTTTGACACGTTTTCAGTAGAAGGGTTGTGAATATTTTCCATCACAAGAAATTGTTTTCACAGACTTGGCTATATTGCCTATGGATTAGGCGGACATGAGTGGTAAATAATGTCGTATCTGTACATTTAAATCTAATTTTCTAGTAATTTATGTTAATGTTAAGTTTGCAACATTTATCATCTATCTTAATATTGAAGTGAGTAAAGCTTTTTGGCTTCGCATTGAAATTTGAACCCCCGTAAGTTGGGGTCTTATTTAATGTCTTTAAAAATGTCTTAAAGTGACAATGTTTGTCAAATGACCCCGGAGAACATGAGTGTTAGCGCTTCGAGTGCTCCGAAGTGATTATTCTACCTATTCTTATTCCCAATGTCTACTAGTGACCGTCCACTAGTGTGACTTCTCCCAAATACCTTTTATTTTAAACATCGTCCATATTTTCATAATCTTCGGCACATGTACGCAGATAACAATCAACCCTAACCTCAAACATGGGAAGGAGTAAATCCAATTTTTAAAAGTCCGACTTTCAAAGGATTTCTGCGACCCATTTACCAGGGGTCGGGCTTTCTTCGGCCTTGGGTCGTATATCCCTGTGATAGATTGCCCTCCCGGCCGATATTCAATAAACCTGAATAATTTGGGCAAAGAAATACCCAAATAAATTCAAGATTAAGAACAAGACCCATCCAATTTGGCTCAAAGGTTTTTAATTAAGGAGCGGGTAGTCGTAAATCTCGTAGTTTTAGTTTCAATTTATTAGAAATCAGTTAACTTTGCGCCTCTTTTATGGTTTTTGATTAATAGTAATCAATCTTAAAATTTTAATTAATTTGTTTTTAACATATTACCAATATTATTATTTATTTAGAGAAATTTATTAATACTTGCTATGGAAAAAAACTTCCTAAAAATAAGAAGTGAACTTATACGAAAACACACCAAAGTACTAGATGTCTTAAACAACAGTCACATGTTAAAGTAGCGATGGGCTGGTCACCTGGCACGATACAACGAAAAACGATGGACAATAGATGAGATCGTGTGATGGAAAGGACCTAGCGGAAAAAGACGAAATGGGAGACGTCTGAGAAATGGAACGATGGCATCATAGCTACAGCAGGAAAGGAATAGGAACGAGCTAACGACAGGGGAAATTGGATCAAACTGGAGGTGACATATACCCAAATAGGAAATATCCAAGAAAATTATTATTATGTTACATACAGTATACTGTAACGCTAGGTGATGGGAAATAAAAGGCTTTATTATTTATTTATTTATTTATTTAATCTTTATTGCACAAAAGAACAACTTATAGTACAAAAGGCGGACTTAATGCTTAATTATGAATAATAATAATATTCAAACTAGGAATCCAATATCTCTTTGTATCATGAAATTACAGTTAAAGTGTACAATGCCACGTTCACCTTAATTTAAAATTGCATCAACTTAGTTGCTAGACATAAATCATTCGTCTCTTACTGGAAAGTAAGTAAAGTGCGAGAGGGACGAATGCTATCCTTTCCATCGACCATGAAAGCGATCATACTATCTATAGACTGTACCTAAATATGTTATTGAACCTAATTAATACATTTATTTCCTACTCTGTCTCCATTTTTTTTTATACAACGACGGTGGCAAACAAGCGTACGACACGCCTGATGGTAAGCGGACACCGCAGCCTATAGACGCATGCAACTGCATGAGTGCAGTTGCCGACCCTTGATATGTTTGAGGATTCGCCTTCTTAACAGCTGAAGGAACAAATTCCCTCGCTCTCAACACAACGCATCCTCGGGAGCTCTGGCGACCTTGCTCACCTCCAGGAATACAACACTAAATTTGGGTAAGGCCGCCGACATTGTCAGTTTTGGTCGGAACAAAACTTTCCAGCACGTTTTCTCCAAATATGTAAGCACTACTGCCGTTGTTGTTAGTTGATTCTATAAAGCAATTATTGAGCTTGTTTCCCCATTTCGCAAACTGAATAAAAGTTGTTGTTTCTATAAAATACTTGCATTTATGTTCATCAAACCCCCCTAATTTTGGTCGAAAATGACGTGTCGCTTTTTTCCGAGTACTTTTCAACTACGAATTATTTTCATATTTAAACATTTAGAAAAAAACGTTTAAATACGTTTGAAAGGTGAGACACATTACTTTCTGTAAGACCAAGAACGGTGTTTAAATACTTTGTTTTGCGTATTTTATAGGTCTTTAGATTAGTGGGCAGAGTTTTGGCTTTCGTAACACAAATTTTTGTGTTATGCATAATTACCCCTAAATATTAACAGAAAACTGGGGAAAAACGTATTTTGGCACAGCAACACCGTAAGCTGTCAATCAATGTTAAAAAAAAGAAACTGCCATTTTTAGTTTGTCTATGAGAAAAGTTGAAAGTGAGTCGCATATTTTCGTCAGAATTTGTGTTGATGAATATCTCAAGTAAGTAAGCGTTTCAGAAGTTCACTCTACTATGGTTGTTTTCGTTTATGTTTAAAGCTTACATGAAACATGTACATTTGCGTCTAGTTTGACTTAATTTGGTTTTATAACCTAAAACGCTTGTAAAAAACTGGTTTTGTGTTATATTATGGCGTTTTGTGTTAGTTTTGTGTTATGCATAACACAAATTTTTGTGTTCAGTAACACAAAACAGTGTAAAGAGTCATGCAGATTGAGAATACTGTAATAGTAAAGGAAAACATTTTCATATTATCGTGAGATTTATTCGAATTGTTATTTTGAATAGTACTTACAGTCTTAACGTATTATTCTTACAGTATGGTCGTCGGGTGACAACCAAAACTCACTATTTAGTGCATTTGCAAAAGAAAAACAAATATGAACTGTGTTAACGTAGAAATAAGGTCGAGTTTTCATGTACCTACTATTACGTGTAATTAGACAGTTTAGGTTCTCACCGGACGATGTACACCAGTGATGCCGCATTCGATCAAACTTGAATTAGGTCTTCTATTATATAATTCCGTGAATCGCGGCTATTATTATTTCAGACAACCACGTGAACGTATGAATCATTTAGTTTCTACTTGAAATATATTTTAAAATTATTTTATGTTTGCAATAATTCCGAAAACTTTGTTGTTTCCTAGGAATAATGCTCAATTTGTCGCATTTTTTTATGATGATCTGTTTTTTATACAGAAAAGGAAATTATCTTTTTTTTATAAAAACAGATCATCATAAAAAATACTGATTTAGTCAAATGCCGATCGATCACGTATTCTAAAATGTTGTCATTATAAATCGTCCCCTGATTGCGAAAACCGCTTAAGCTACGTTTTGGTCAAAAGTGAGATATTAATACTGCTATATTATGCTTTCCATGATCTACCCGCTACAAAAGCCCGTTTTTTGATACGTGGCTCCATTCCTGATTTGGTGTTTAGGATAACGTCAGATAACACTGTTTTTTCTAAATAATTTACAGGCAAAACCTATTAAGTGTATGTTATGGGGGCTAGCACATTTTTTTTTCAAGATCAAAACATTCTATCATTATTCAAGCGTTTTTGGAATGTTGGTAGTTTGAACGAAACTTGCAATTTAATTACCAGTCTAAAGATGCTAACGAGATAAACTAGATTTTTGCAGCAAGCGATAAAACCAAAATGTGTGTTTAGTCATCTGTCAAAATAGTCTAACCACCATTAATATGTTTTGTCAGAACACCAAATCAATCAATAGTTAAAATTGATCTACAGCAAAATCATGCTATAGGTAATATAAACGGCTTTGCTCGTTACGTTTTGCCCTCGACCACATTCAATTCATTCAACCAAAACCGCCTTAGTGCACTTTCGCCGCTATCCCGGGGAGCGCGGGGGGGTCACACCGTGCCCGCACTTGGCGTACTTAGTCGTGTTTTTATTTCGGAGCGATAATTACGCTACTGCGCGAGCGCATACCTTTTTATTGGATTGTTATTACCTTTTTTTTGTTTTTATTGGGAGGAAAATCCGTTATGGATACCTCCGCACCACGGGGATAGCGCGGAGGTTATGTCGGACACGCACCGACTAAAAACCCCCCGATGGTCCTCCTCGACGCATTTCGGACAGCTCTGGGATCTCCTACGGAACGCACCAGTGCCGCCCTAGCGTCACGCCTCTGTGGGTCCTACCCTATATTTAGACGATCGCAGGCCGCAACTGCGACCGTGTGCTGCCTCGAGAGAGTTCCATTTAGTCGCCTTGTACGACAGGAATTGAATACCATAGCCATATTATACTGCCCGGGCTACAGGGGGTAGTGGCGGCGACGTGTTATTGTAGCCGCCTCCTCCTCCTCCAAGCAGGATCTGTACGCTCCCGCTCGCGCTCTATTGTCTCCTTACGGACCATGACACTCTCACAAAAGGTGACAGCTGCATCCCAAGTGGAGCTCCTTCTTAACATTGCCGCTATGAGAGCGGGTGAGGAGAGATTTTGTCCCACTTCTTGCATTAGGACCTGCCGCTCAGACTGCCACGCTGGGCATTCCTCGAGCGTGTGCTGCGCAGTCCAGGTCAGACTGGCAGTGGTGACATCGTGCCGTCTGCTCTTTTCCTATTATGTGTAGGTACTCACCGAAGCAGCCATGTCTGGTGAGTACCTGTGTTAGCCCGAAGGTAACACGCCCCTTCCGCTCCAGCCACTAGTCAAAATGTGGTAGGATTGCGGTAACTATCCGCTGCTATGTACTTCGGGGTTCTTCCAGTCGTTCACGCCAGTGAATTATGGCCTGCTTATGGACACCCTCTCGAACCGCCGTAACTTCTTCCTTCGCTGCTGCCTCCATTCTCTGCGCACAGGGCATTGTAGACTTGGGAATCCATTTCAGCCAAGATGTTAAGTGGTGGGAACCGTGCTAGGAGAGCAGCCGCCTCGTACGATATCGTACGGTATCTGCGGGCGATCCTAATAGATATCCGGCGCTGAACTGCCAGTATCTTCGCTCTACTACGTCGGTTGCGCGTCAACCTCTCTGACCACACGGGCGCCCCGATGGACCGCACCACCTCTGCGTAAAGGCGGCGTACTCCTTCTTCTGGCCCTCCAAGATTTGGCAGCAGTCTGTGCAGTGCAACCGATGTTTTTTTTAATCCGGGGGACGAGCCGGTTGAAGTGCTCGTCAAAGCTCCATCGGCCGTCTACCGTTAGGCCCAAGTATTTTATAAACTGACCTACTTGGAGCTCTACCTCTCCAACCTGCACGGAGGTGGCGCGAGGCTCCCTGCGGCGACGCAGTCCATGTTGCCAAAGCGCCTCTGTCTTGTGTGGCGCGATTATAAAACCGAGACTGCGGATCTTATTTACTACGACTGCCACGCCTAGCTACGCCAGTCTAGTGGTCCTCACGTAATTGTCCCCTTCGGCAAAGACTAGAGTATCGTCTGCATAGCAAACGACGCTGACGCCGATGGGGAGTGCTGCTCGTAGAACTGCGTCGTATGCATTATTCCACCGAAGAGGTCCCAACACCGACCCCTGAGGTACCCCGCATTTGACTTGCCTGCATGTCGGCGCCATAACGACCGGGGTAACGAATGCTCCTGTCAGATAAGTAAGCTTCGATCACGGTCCTCAGGTAAGATGGCTTTACTGATAGATGGCAACTGATCCTAAAGCTCGCCGAATTGCATTCCAAGGAAGAGAGTTGAAAGCATTGACAATGTCAAGGCTGATCTCCAGCCCCACCCTTCCTCGCGAAATTTCCTGCTCTGACAATGCTCGGACGCGAAGGATTGCATCCACAGTCGATCGACCCCGGCGGAAGCCAACTGAGTATCCGACAGGTTTGGGCCTTCGTTATTTAGATACCTGTTTACACGGAGGGAGATAATACGCTCTAAGAGCTTGCCTACCTGGTCCAATAAGCATATTGGCCGGTACGCAGTAGGTGAGTCTGCAGGCCTCCCTTCTTTTCGCAAGAGAACCAGTTTTGCCTCCTTCGTGCAGCAAGGCGCTTCACGGCCCACTTCAATTCGGCTTCGGTTATCTCTCTCAGACCACGGGTTCAGGTCACACAGCAGCTCATCCCATGACCGAGATTTGGCGTCGGCGATTGCATTCTGCAATGCCATGGTCGCTTCGCTGTACACTGCATAGTTCTCCTTTTTCTCTTCCGGCGTCGCCCTTCTGCGTCTTCTAGTCGTCGTATAGTTTTCAGTCAATTGTCTCAATTAGTCAGAATGAACGAATATTTTACATTCATATGTTGTTTATTTCATTGGATTCCTACTCTAATCTAATTACTATTTCATTGCTAACTCTAAAATATCTCCCTTAAGATAAATGTCAGTTCAGCAGAAATACCTTTCGAACACCTTTGTTATTTATTTTTACCTTTTCCCTTATATTGAACTTTGTCAAGAAACAGGTTAGAGTTACGATGGAAATGACCATTACAAATAATAAAGTAATTAAACCACAGGAGATGAAAAAATTGTAATGAAACCTCACGTGCCAAAACATTGCACATGTATTTTCTAATTATAAGTGCTTTTAATTCCTTAATTTTAAAATTCTTCCAGAAAAAACCTACAAACTGCATGGTAACTTTTAAATAAACTCAAATAATACAGAATCTGAAATCGTTTGAAGACTTTATTCAGTTCAAACATTTATTAATTTACATCAGAAATTATTATAAATCGAAAATTCCGATCTAATGCTATTACTTTAAGAGATACAAAAAAAAGGTGTCTTCAGGAACAACCGCTTAACTGCAGCACTTTTTAGGGTAAACCCTAAATTTTATCCTCTTATCCTAAACAAAAAGTAAATAAAGTCAAATAGTATTAATAAGCGATAAACTGTTCATATAAAAACACGAAAATGCTTTAGTTATTATTGGCCCTTCATAGAAATATTAACATGCAAATCTTTAAATGCGTTTTCCTCAAAACTACATGTCATGCACTTAAGCGGTTTTCGCAATCAGGGGACGAAATATATTAACATAGGTACGTAAAAAAAATGATATTTTTTCCTTACCCTTTATTTTAATACTATTATGAAACAACCTTTACAAAAAAGAGTGTTACTTTTGTGTTATATTTGTGTTACTGTATCACAAAAGTGATTGTGTTATTTTTGTGTTATAAGTGATAATCTCAACGGCCTTACCCTATTACAGAGCATAGTATGGTATTATGGCTGTGGTCTTCTGCAAGGCGGAGGTACCTCCCCAGTTGGGCTGCTCCAAATTCGAGCGGGATGACATTTCGCTGTGCCCTACCTCACCAGTTTGCTCTAATACCAATTTCAAATGAGTAAGTGAAAAATAAAAAGGAAAATGAAAAATGCTTATTTAATTTCACAATAATCATCTTAAACGTAGTGGTTGGTACTTCCTTTTAAGCTTTATTACAGTCAGGAGGTACCACTCTTCCATTAGCTAAATGATTGCTAACAAAATTGTGCTACATTTATGTTAGGTAAATTATAGTAGTAGGTGCTAATTTTTATTTTACAGTTACTTTAACAGTTACAATAAAAATAATAAAAGGGTAGTAGTATGTACGAGTATATAGCATGCAAACGGTATACAAAAAGATTATAAAACTACAAAATTAAATTATAACATAGGACATAAGTGAGTGTTCGTGTGTGTGTGTGTGTGTGTGTGTTTGTGTGTGTGTGTGTGTTTGCGTGTTTGTGTATTTTATGCTGAATAACTTAGTCGAGTAAGTATTTCCTCAGTTTCCTCATATGATTTCGTTTTAAGGTAAGTAACGGTTATCGAGGCTTGATAATTACCTATTACTTGCTCCATTGATTTAATATCTCTCAGTCAAAGCCTGCTCTGATGTCAACTGCAGATTTAATTAAATTCTCCTGCGTGAGTTAGAAAATACTAAGCTCGTTGGAACGGCAATGTCATGCATACTTGATCTTGTATTGAGGTTTTACGGAGTCTTTGACTTTAAAAGAAGATTAACTTCTGTTAAACCCTGATTACGTCAAGTAAAACATTTTCTCTTAAAGTAATATAATATTTAAATATTCGTGCAACGGTCTATGGTATTACTAAAAATAACGGTTACGGCTAAATTTGAATCAAAACTTTAATATTTCTCTAGTTTTTCTATTGTTATTTGTAGCACGTATTGTATTTTTTGCCCAAATCCAAACTATATCACTGAATTTCATTTGTACAGTGTGTGACTTCCGTATGAACATATATTCTAAGGTTTGAAAGTATAAGCCCTAAGTACCGTAATTGATATCTCTAGTTAAAAAAAAAACGTATAAATTAATTAGGCACGCAATTTATCGGTAACAAAGCTAACTGACAGTAACATTTGAAACTAGCTCAGCCTCTCTGGAACGTCAAATAAAAGTTAGTAGTACATTGCTGATCAAGAAAATTTTTAAGAATTAATCCATTAGAAAAGGTAATTGTTATATTTTTTCGATAAAACGGTTAACATCACTTTTTTCATTAAAAAAAAAAAATAGGTCTTATAGTTCGTCAAAAACAGTGGATTCTAATGAATGTCACACGCTGTATATTGCGCGCATATTGCACGCGTATTGTGGGCGCGGGGAAGGACAAAGGGACGAAGGACCGTGCCGTAGAAGACCGTAGGCCGAAACGAAAGGTACGGATTGGTCTGTGGAATGAAAATGAGCTAAATGGGAGTCTGCCGTACCTGATGATGTTCCTTGTCGAGGTTTCGGGCGGACGCCACTTGCTTCTCTTTAAAATCGAAGGTATGCTGATTGCCTTTCTTCTTCTCATACGCCAAACATGCCCACACCACCTTAGCTGACCCTTCATCAAGAGCGCCTCCATGCCAGGCATCTTGCAACGACAAAGTACTTCAGTGTTGGGGACGCGATCTTGCCATTTTATACGCATAATGGAACGTAGACAGCGTAAGTGGAACGTGTCTAGCAAGCGAATGTCGCCTTTGTACAAACACCATGTTTCCGAAGCATACAACAGAATCGGAAGAACCATGGCTTTGTACACCGACAACTTCGTCCGCAACTTTAGATCATGCGACAGCGATGCGTTAACCGACCGAAAGTGGACGCAGCTTTCGCAATCCTAGATGGGATCTCGGAGGCTAGTCTGTTATCCTTTCGGAATAAACGGAAGCAAGGTGGGCAGCACCTACATTACAAGGACGTGCTTAAGAGCCACCTAACTGCCTGCGGTATACCAACTGACAAATGGGAGGAGTTCGCTTCACAGCGGCCAGAATGGCGTTCTCGTGTTAAGCTGAGCGTGAAGAACTTTGAAGACGCTCGTCTCATTGACCTTGATGCGAAACGTCAGATACGTAGATCCCGGCCGAAACCCTCCTATAATTATACTTATAATAGTTCTGGACAACTTTACTGCCCTACCTGCGATAGAGTTTTTAAAAGTAAGTTCGGCTTTGCAAGCCATATTAGAGCTCACGCTCGTAATTAGCTAGGGTCGCCGTTGCCGATTACGGCATGGATAGCTATATATATCTTCTGCACAATTTACGGGTTTATCGCGTACTTATTTTATTGAGAAACGTATTATTTTCTTTCAAATTGTTATAAATCTTTTACACGAACTGACAGATATTTTTCTACTGTCGGAATTTTAATTTGGCAGACAGGCCATAGTCTGTAAAAAGAGTTTTGATGATGTGCGTGACCGATGGCGGATGAAAGAGAGGGCGATAATTGGACTAAACAGTATTTGTGAACTCACACTATTAGTGATTAGGTAATTCAATTTTATAGTCATTATTATTTATGATATATTGAAGATTTTGCCAGAATAAAATTATGACTGACTGAAATGATGACTTGTAGATGTAAAATCATAGGTTTAAGTGTTAAAAGCGGATCCGTACTTAATACAACTATTGTCTCTTTGAGGTGTAGTACTCGCGATTCAGTCTTTAAAAAAAAAACTGGATCAATAAGAGTATAATAATAATTGAACCTGCTCACTTAGTTTCAAGAGAATCAGTTGAGAAGTAAGGACCTGTAGAGTAGAACAGCCGGACAGACGAAAAAAAATTCGCCCAAGCTAAAATGGAGAATTTCGTTCGCTACGTTCACTCGTTCAATGAGTTAAAGTAAGTTAAACGACACTGCCTAACTAATTCACCGGCAAGGCGCGGATGATGAATAGTTTCATGTTATTGGAAACGAACAATATATTTCTTGGCCTATGATGTTATCCGCTCCACTAATGAAAAATCTCGCAGACACGCTTTAGTAGTATTTTTTTTACTAAAGATTGCCAGGAGAACTATATAGCTTCCATAAGTTATTCAAAGACCTCAACGATGCTTACTAAGTACTACTGAACAGCGTCGCCGTCGATAGGAATCGTGCCCTTTTAGTAGCTCTTTTAAATGCCACCAGTCGCTTAAGTATCGTTTATTGGTAGTAATGCTACAAGACGATAGATAAAATTAACAAACTCCTATCTAATTCCACGTAGTTGTGTGAAACACTACCATATTCAACGGGATTAAAGTGGAAAGTCGAATGTAATGGGGGATTTTATATCATGTTTTCAAGACTGTTCGATTGCGCAACGCCAGACCGATAGAGAGGTAAATTGTAAGGTAAAGTGCTTGCAGTAACACTTTAGCGCGGATGTAAGAAAGGGCATGCATTGGAAAAGATCTTTGAATTGCTTGCAACATTAAATTTCCTTAAGAAGTGTTGAGGCGGACGTGGCATGTAGAATGCGGTATTAAGGAGTATGCAGTCATAGGTACAACCGTTATTCGTACATAGAAGTTTCATTTGAAAAATGTTAAATAGCAATACACTAAGGATCCAGTTGGACCAACTGAGGAAGTATGTTCACTTCTATGACGTGATACCTAACATAATGAAACAAATGAACGCCATCCTGCAAAAACGATATCTAGGCCGCAGTTAGTAGTAGTCATCGTTTCTAAAAGAAGACTACAGTTGAGGAAAAGGTAGGTCCCCCAAATATGAGGAAGATGACATTCTGCTGTGCCCTAGTTTTCTCTTGATTGATGTTGACATTAGATAATTACAGCGCCATATATCCATGAGCGGGTGACAACCTTAACTAATTAAACTTCACGAAATTTCTTATTAATTTCTTTCCGTGATAACGCAAGACACTTCACGAGAAGCTCAAAGCATAACATGTTTAAAAAAGATACACCTCTCTTTTCAGTATTTTCGGCGTCTATTTGCACACAATTTCCGTCTATTTTGTTTTCGCTAAACCCCATGAAATAAGACATCGGAAGCTTCCAAAAATATCTATACCAATCTGAATCCTATGCCCTAAGACATACATGTTAGGACGTGCACGTGTTTTATGTGGAAATATACTGAATCTGCGCCGTAAATCGATTCACTATTCTTTATGGTAATGCATATCGCTGCAAAGCCTTTGGAATATAACATCCACAATAATAGGCCGGGAATAACCAGGTTTTCCACCTCGCATTTTCCGTATTAAGTATTTTGTTGAAAGCCCTTTGGCCCCCAGGATCCGATATCATCCCCTCGAAATTATGAAAGTGTATAAACATTTTCACGCCCTCGGTCGCCCCCTGATTTCCACATTTCCGCTTGTAACTTATTATTATCAAATCAAGTTAGATACCTAGGTAGGTAACGGTTGCATGTCGATATTCCCGTTCGCCCCCGCATGGAAATAATAAGGGAAAACTTTTGAGATTCTAAATCATTGTTTACGATACTGTTACTTTGTGGGGAATGGTTTTTTAAACTTCGGGCGTGATGTTTTTGAAATTGGTTTCACATTTATCTTCCCCTCGTTTTCTATGTAGATGATTTTATCAAAGAATTCGTCATTTTACTGACACCCGGAAGAAAAGGGGAGCCGATATGCCAAAATGTATGTTCTTAATACCTTTTACGGGATGTCAGTACACGCTTTGATTATCACATTCATTATTCAGTAAAATTTATTTGTTAAAGAATTAGAATAATTAATGAGGAATAAAGATCAGATCGTATAGTTTCAAAGATAATTCAGCACCATGAAGTCGACGCAAGCTGCGTAAATTGAAGATCATTTTTCGAATCTATCTGTCTCGCAATCTTTCTCTGCAGGTCTCTAACTTGAGAGACCTGCAGCTGTGTTAAGACACAGTGCATCATCAGGAGCGCTGGCGACTTTACTCACCATCAGCAACACAACACCGCATACTAACAGAGCTAGTATACGTATTATAGCGGCTGTGGTCTTTAAGCTGGGTTTACTTCCCCATTTGGGCTGCTCCAACTGCGAGCGATGACATTCCGCTGAGGCCCATTATGGCGAATCGTTTGTAGCTACGGATAAACTATTTACCTAAGACTCATAATAGCCATTATTATTGGAAGCCTGTAGTGTCACACTGCCGTGCAGGCCTCCCCTCCCCGTTTCCGGTATTCTCGATCCTGAGCTTCTTGTGGCCAATCCTTTGAGAACGTGAGTAGCTCGTTGCACCATCGCTGGCAGGGCCTACCGCATCTCCTTTTCGAACTATCAGGCTGCGAAACTCATTAAAATGTAAGAAATAAACAAGGAAGTTCGTAAATAAAAGACGATATTAACTCAAACAAAAGCCCAGCTTAAACCAACACTGCCGATGCATCCAAGCCTAAATCAATTACGCAAAGCAAACAAGCAAAACACCGAACAAGAACTCCTCCCATGCAAATGTCTCGTCAGTCTCCTATTAAAACTCATTTAGTACGTGCTAACAAAGAACCTGTCTGGATATGCGTTGATTTGCATAATCTGTGCATCAAATTCCGTTAATTTTCTTTTAATGCACAGCCGTGGCTGCTGGGGGCAGATGTGTTTGGGAGGATAGCTAACTTCCAAGCATTTTGTCAGCCGTATATCAATTTGTATAAGCAAAGGTTGGTTGGCTTTTCCGCTAGATGGCGCTCTACTGTGTGCGTAGATTCCTGAATCGCGCTGTTAAGATTTTTCCTAGGTTAATGATGTCTGGGATTTGTATCCAAGTTTTATAGAAGATTATCCTGTGCTTGCTTGGACTTTTGCAGTCGCATGTCAATTTGCATTAGCAAAGGTTGGTAGACTTTTCCGCTAAATGGCGCTATACTATATGCGTAGGCTTCTGAACCGAGCTGTTAAGACTTTTCCTACGATAATGATCCATTCTTGTTTGGTTTTAATACCAGTGATTTTATACCAGTTTTATAGAAGACAAGAGTTTTATAATATGTGTAGATTATCCTGTGCTTTGAATTAATAAAATGTGTTATGGCACCCCTTTGAATAAGCTTACTAAGAGTAAAGTTATTAAAGCCACTTAAAATTTACATAAATAAAAGAACCTCTGAGTGTAGAAAACATGTTTCATATGTATGTGTACTCAGCTTATTTTTTCAAATATAATTCTTTAATAATTAAAACATTACTTAATAATATTTATTGATGTGGTTTAGTCATTCTTCAAAGCATTAGCTATCCAATACGTAATAAATCTTAACTGAGTGAAATGCAAACAACGCTTGCAGGCGACAGTCTTGCTATGTGTACCCAGCCGGAAATGTATACATTATGACTGTGAAATTTGTAGACTGTGTATACCTACCTTTAAAATTAAAGTGCAGTTAGTGGCTAATCAAATTAGTTCCAAACTCAAGCTTATCATAATGTACATTAAGTCTAAAATTGTAAAAGCATAATTGATGGTCTGATGCTATTTTGTTTATTAGTAAAGTAGAATATGATCGCAAATAAAGTTTTGCTGCAACGTTATAAGCAGTTAGGTTGTGCAGGAGTCTTCAACCGTTACAAAAATGCTAATTTCAGTGCCCTTTTTTGTGCAAACTAAACTAAATGGTATTCAGGGGTTGTCAACTGGAAAGTCAAGCTTCATGCTAAAAAAAAGGTATGTTTTCCTAGTTAAAAAATAAAACAGTTCCCTAAAACGCTGTAGCAGTAACTATTTTATTTATTTATTTGATTATGGCGACACCCATATTTGCATAATGATACCTCCTACCTTACAGCTTAATATAGCGATGGTGTTACGCAACTTCTTGGTGTCATCTAACTTACCTTGAAAATCTCCGAACTTTACATACTTCGACCAAAATACTTGGAGGAAAACACTCATAGTAAACCAAGTTTAGTAAAAATGTCGGTTTACGGTCATTTTGACATTTATATTTGTGAGAGAAGCAAATATTTTAGTAAACGGAAGTTTTTCACACTGGCGGTAGCCACCACAGATTTGACATTAAAGGGCTATTTACATGGAGCAACAACTCACATGCGAGTTTTATTACATTGCAGGGTTTGATTGAATTCGTCGTATTCCGCTAGCCCGCAGCCCCCAATGTAATCAAAATCGCATACGAGTTAATGCACCATGTAAATGGCCCCTAACTGTCAAGTTTACTATTGACCTGGCGGCCAGTGGCAGCAGTCCGCGCTCAACTTGTAGCAATTGTTATTAATAATATATTTTATTTCATTTCCAGTCTGTGGAGGCTTTATGAATAATGGGTATGTCTGCTTACACATAAGTAAAATCGTTAACCATGTTTGGACATAGACCATAAACAACATGTTTTAGGAATAAATGATTTGAATTTGAATGTGGATGACCTGAAGTAAAATTTCCTCATTTGATAAGCGCTTACATTATTAAAATGTTGGAACGAGCCAAATAAACGAACTTTCCTGAAAGGTTTCCTAAGTTTATTTTACTGTAAATTTTCTTGAGACGAAAACAACAGAGCAAGACATAGAAAATACATCAAAATTAGCTTCAATAACAGTCTGGAAACAGAACATTCTAGACAGGATGTTAATATTCATTAGGCGGGTCTCTTGGGAGCTCGGGAGAGCAGACGCGGAAATAGAACCTTCGCCAACACGTGGTCTGGCAAATAATGTAGTAATTACAGTAGTAAAGCGAATTATTGAGAATATAGGAGATAACGGAATCTATGTTAAAGTGAAGCAGCCGGACTTGCAAGTTGCAGCAGATGAACTTAGTTTATAACCTTCATTTAAGAAGCAAATAAGGCAACAAACATATTTAAAAAATCGAGAAACAAGACTTTCGATCTAATCAAATCGCTTTATCTGTTTGGGAACTACGATACCACAGACAGACACAGATACACACACAGGCCTTAACAACATCTCTCGTTTGCTGCGTCGGGTTAAAAAGTAGACGACACCAGTCCTGTCCCACATACCGCTTAGAATTGGTACTCATATAGTGTTTTTTTTTTGTCTAGCACGAATTCACTTCTCTTTGTACTAGGCACAAAAAGAAGACAAAGCCTTTGTCTTTCATTGTAAAGTGTAGCCGCTAATTGTTTACCGTAACTAAGTATTCTGCAACTACTAATAAAAAGTTGTTAATACCGTAATTCCTTTAGTTTTCATTTGAATCTTTCTTTTTTAACAATATAGTATCACTATTTGAGTAAAGTATTAGTACCTCCGCCTTGCAGAAGACCACAGCCATGTAACACTACTACTTGCTCTGTAGTAGTGTTGTGTTTCTGGAGGTGAGCAAGGTCGCCAGAGCTCCCGAGGATGCGTTGTGTTGAGAAGCAAGGGAATTTATTCCTTCAGCTGTCAACACGGCGAATCCTCAAACATATCAAGGGTCGGCAACGCCCATGTTACTCCTTTGGAGTTGCATGCGTCTATAGGCTGCGGTGGCCGCTTACCATCAGGCGGTGTTTGCCACCGTCGTTGCATAAATATTTATAAAACATGGCCACTTAATTTCAATGCGTTTGTGGCACGTGGCAAAATAAAGGCTTTGTACGCCCCACGGGTTTTAAGATAAGATCCGTTCAAGAAAAATGATTCGCACCATAAGACCATAACAATTCAGCCATTGCAGTCGATAGTAAATAATAATCAATATTACGGGACCATCTTATACAAATCGACCTGGAGTGCGATTTTTGAATCTCACTGGTGATATCAAAGTCACCGGTGACTAAAATTATCACCGATGACTTTTATGTCACTATTTTCCAAGAGCCGTATTTTTGAAAGTCACACGCTGTTTACCAACATGCAGAAATTTTACAATGTCAGTCAGAGACAATCTTCCCGTTACTTTCCTTTTTACGCAGATGTTATAGTGTTGTCCTTGATACCGGTTTTTAGGTTTCCGTAGCCAAATGGCAAAAAACGGAACCCTTATGGATTCGTCATGTCTGTGTGTCTGTCCGTCCGTATGTCACAGGCATTTTACTCGAAAACTATAGTGTATTTGAATACAATTTTGAGGATTGGTGTATTTTGTTAGCCGCTACATAGTATTGTAATTAAATTACAAAAAAAAAAAATTTTAGGGGTGCACTCCATACATAAAACTGAAAGTCAATTTTTTTTTTCATTGCAAGCCCACGTGTGGCACATCAATCGATAGGCCTTTCAAAATAAATATAAGGTTTATCAGCATTTTTTTTGATTAAGTGAATAGAGTCGGAGATAATCGCCCCGAAAGTCACTAAAATTTAGAACCGTGTATTTTAAAAATATGAAAAACAAAACATGGACATAGGGCTTATTAAATTCTTGGTACTTTTGGCAGATGTCACAAACGTCAACTGTCAAAAACAATCGCATGGTGATTTCAATTACGAGTGGGTAGGGGCACTCGTAAATCGATATCATAGGTATGACAAATGTAAGTCACCGGTGAGTTTCAAAAATACGAACTTTCGGAAATCACTCACATCGGTGAGAATTAGTCACTTGGTGAGATTCAAAAATCGATCCCCTGGTCCCAACCTAAGCAAAGCTTGTACTATGGGTACTAGACGGCGATAAACATACTTATGTAGATAAAAAAATACTTAAATACATATAAAACATCCATGACTCAGAAACAAATATTCGTGCCCATCACACAAATAAATGCCCTTACCGGGATTCGAACCCAGGACCTCTTGCTTCTGAGGCAGGGTCGTCGTCATAGTGACACTCATAGCCACGCGGTCGGCCTTGTGTCTCGACGATGTCACCCTAACTGGACTAAATGACGATACGGTAGAGCAGGATGCCATGATTCAGGTTTGTTAGCTGTCAAACATCGTTTTTTAACCCCCCACGCAAAGAGAGGGGTGTTATAAGTTTAACGTGTATGTCTGTGTATCTGTGTATTTGTCTGTATCGTAGCTCCCAAACAGATGAACCGATTTTCGTTGAGTTTGTTTGCGTCACAGATAATTTTATCCCGAGTGTTCTTAGCCATGTATCATGAAAATCTGTTCAGCCGTTTTTGAGATATTGGACTTTGAAATGAAGATGTCGGGGGTTTCTCAACAAGTTGTAGTTATGTTAGAAAGTAGACTTTCTGTATGTTATTATTATTGTTGTGAGCCTGTAGTGTCCCACTGCTGGGCAAAGGCCCACTTTTTTCAGTCTTCCCGATGCTGAGCAGTCTGTGACCATTCTTTTAATAAAACTGAGTCTAGCTCGTCTGTCTCTACGTCGCCGACGTGGTCTGCCACGTCTCCGTTTCGAGCTGTCATTATTCCATATAATATTAGTAAAATCATGCGTTAAACTTCATGCGATTTCAAGGGAAAACTATTTGAAACGCAAGTATATAGTAGATACTGCTATGTTTGAAAAGCACTTAATGATCGAAAAAAGTAAAACGAGTATAATATTTCCCTTTGATATCCCAGATAAACGAAGAAACATGGATGAATTGGTCCGGTAAAATGTTAATGATTCCTATGTGATCGTCAATAACATACAATAAAATTCAATAAAAATAATTAAAAGTATGTGGAGTAGTGCGTCGTCTGGAATGATGTGAAGTGTGTCTAGATGTTGTAGATCCCAGCAATCAGCGCCATCCAATCTAAAACCATATCTTCAATCAAACTGCAAGCAAAGTCATTAATAAGTCCTAGCGTCTCACTATATTAGAAGCAGTCAAGTAAATTGCTAATAATGTTGTCTTAACTTACTGAAACTTGGCGTTACAGTATCAATAGATAATTCACTAACACACAAGGTTAGACGTGGCGGTGCGTATTAATATTCATTAGAGGCTGTCGAGGATAAACCAACGAGGATCTTAACCGCAGTAAGAATATTAAGAACTAACAGTATATTAACTATATTAAACAAGCCGTAAATGTCAGATTTTTTGCCGAAAGAGCCTGCAAAGCGAAGTTGTCCGTTTCAGGCCCCGTATCATGGTCGGTCTTATCACCTGATTCGAACGGTGTCAGCCAGTGACGGACGCTCTATCTTGTCACTTACCTATCGCGTGATAAGGCGACCATGATAAGCGGCCTCCTCTTCTACAGGTCACATTTGTCGTGAAATTTTGTGAGTAGGTTTAATAATTATAAAGTTTTTTTCTCGATTCAGTTTTCTTTAAAAAACATAATCAAAGGCAGGCTCGCAAGTTTTGCAGATCATTAAGAGCCACTATATAGTGTGTAGTTTTGTTAAACAAACCGTTTCTATAATAGATATTGATTACCTGTAATAAATAGTGTAAAAACGCTCATATGATATTCAGACAATAAGCTCTGAAATCCAGACTGCAAAAAAAAAGAAACCTAATTGGACTAGTCGCTTGCCAGTGATAAAAAATACTAAAAATATCCCAAATTTACAACATTAGTTGTATGCGCGAACTCTCACTATAGTTTGGACGGCTATTTGAAAATAATATTCTGTTTCCTATTACTCTACTGTGTATTTACGCAGCTTTAACATATAAAGATATATTGGGTAATGTGATCATATGATATAATCCTACAGGGGGTCTTAACTCCTATGGTGACAGCTGACGCATTTTTATTAAAGAAACCTAATAAAACAAGGGGTGTTTATGCGACTGTCAAAATGTCACTTTGACAGCAGCAGAAAAGTTTTATATATTTTTTTATCGTTACGACTGAACTGACTGTATGGGTTTATCCACTTTAATGTTGTAATCGTTGTTATTCAATCTTTGTGAAGGTGACGTCCCCAGCATGTTGTCTTCGTCTTTCAATATCAGGATGAAAGAAGAGAGAAATAGGAGAGATATAGGTTAGGTATAGGTTAGGGGCGATTCGTTATGTAATTAAGAGAACTGGATTGGCGGTCCTGTCAAATTACATTAAACTTGACAATGAAAAGTTTAACAAACTGATTGAATTGAAGACTTTGACCATAGTTTTAAATTACTCAATAAAGATTGGTTGAGTAGTTCCAGAGATTACACGCAACATCCAAACTCTCAGACACTCGCAAAGTTCGCAAACTCAAGAGAAGTACAGGTGCATACGATTCAATCAAATAAGGAAATCAGATATACGGAACAAGTACTTTCTTCCTCCGTGTCTTTGTTTCTTTCAATCAGATTTTTCTTGGTATTTTATTTAATATCAAGGTAGAGTAAGACAATATTGATTCCATTAGCTATAACAATAATTATGTGTATTTAAATACTTCATTGTACACAAGACACATTATAAGTGTATGTTTTGGTTTGTGTGTGTTTTAATTTTTTATTGCTATTCTTTTAATTTTGTGTTTTCATATGTTGTATGGTGTGGTTTTTGTTATTTTTATTTTATTTATTTGGAGAACAAACAGACAGATGTTCAGAAGAAAAAAAACCGTATTCTTTATATACTAAGAACATGCATCTAAGTCCTTAACAGTTCTCACAAGGACTTAAGTTGCTAATAAATAAAATAAAAATAAATAAAAAAATAAATATTAGGGGACAATCTTACACAAATCGACTTAGTCCCATAATAAGCTCAATAAGGCTTGTGTTATGGGTACACTAGACGACGATATATTTAATAGATAGAAATACTTAAATACATAGAAAACATCCATGGCTCAGGAACAAATATTCGTGCTCATCACACAAATATTTGCTAATGAATGTACTTACTACAAAAAAATACAATTTAAGAATAAAATAACACTGAGTGTACAGCGCATTGAAATAAATAGCTAAGTAATCTAAAGCCATGAAAGTAACTCTAAACAAATACTACTTATGTTTATTAAAAAAAAATACCATGCCTCTACCTAGAAATGAATACAAAAACTCGTGTAACTACTAACTATATGAAAGTTAATAATTATGTAGGTACATTGTTTTTTCACAACCAAATAAATTAATAGACACCGGTAAAAATACAGACAAAACTATATTGTGCGCCTGTTTGTTATTAAGTTCGCCTTTTTACCGATTCAACATATGTTACATCGGTAAAAAGGCGAACTTATACCTCTAAAGGATCTCTTCCAGTTAACCTTTGAGTGGAGAACAGCAACAAAAAAAACTTACACGTATAAATACGTAAATTTACCTTTACGCTACAGTAAATTAATATTAATATATAATATACTTTCATTTGGGGGGTATACGCCATAATCGCTACGCTTCGGCATGCGGGTTGGCAATCGCAGTGTTTCCACCGCACTCCAGGGATGCTGCTGCCCATCCCCCGGTGGTCATGGTCGTAGTTTAGGACATACCCGCGTCCATGCCTGGATGCGAGTGGCGCAGGACCGGTCGCTTTGGCACTCTTTGGGGGAGGCCTATGTCCAGCAGTGGACGTCTTTCGGCTGATACGATGATGATGATGATGATATATATACTTACTACAAGCAAGTAGAAATTAAATAAAACTACTCTACACATGTTATAAATATAATTCCTTACATCGGAAATTCTTGGAAATAGTGTCCTTTCTGTTTTTAAAATATGTTGCTTTCTCGTCTCTACTTCGTCTCGCTTGATGAAGGATAAGGTAGCTGACAAGTTAGCACCTTCTAATAAAATATTCAAGGCATCGAGTCTCCGCTAAGTTTCCACGGAATACGTGTAGTAGGGTTAGTCATAAGTATGATTTCTCAAGGATGATGCTTTAAATACACACATCCATATCCATACTAATATTCAGGGCTCGGATTTTTCATCGCACGATAAGACGAAAGAAAACTATGGAGTCGATATCAACATTAAAACTTTACTGATATTCATACTCATACTCATTCATTTAATTAATACCAAAAGTTTATTATATTGTAAATACAAATGTTAACCGCCACACCATGTTTATTACATTATAAGCTAAATAATAAAATGTTCACGAAATAATTAAGTTAATTAATATATGCACTAATTGCAAACTTAAATAAATGACACGTCTAAAGCCGTCAATGATTGAGACATGAGGCAATTAAATAAAGCGGCCAGTACCCACCGTTAAGTCTATCGCAACAATATGGTCTGGATAACTAGGTATGCAAGTAAGTTGACATTTTGACAGCATGATAAATATATAATAATTACGGGACTAGGAAAATGAGTGAGTATGAATATGAGTAAAGTTGTAATGTTAATATCGACTCCATAGTTTTCTTTCGTCTTACCGTGCGATGTAAAATCCGAGCCCTGCTAATATTATAAATGCGAATGTGTATGTGTGTGTTTGTTTGTTTGTCCGTCTTTCACGGCAAAACGGAGCGACGAATTGACGTGATTTTTCAATTGGAGATAGTTGAAGGGGAGGAGAGTAACATAGGATAGTTTTTATCCCTGTAATCATCCCCTAAGGGGGTGAAATGGGGGGGGTAAAAGTTTGTATGGAGCTGCGATATAAACGAGTTCCACGCGGACGGAGTCGCGGGCAGAAGGTAGTATATTATAATCACACCTGTTACCCGCGGGGGTAGGCAGAGATGACGGATTTCCACATGCGAAACCTTTCTTGCTTCATTAATTTTCATGACTTTCTTCAAAAACGAAAAGCATGATAGCGTTGTTTTCCGCATTGGATCCGCATATTTATTTTTCAATATTTTTTTTTGGTTTGGGTTGCACCAATCCGTCTGTAATTGTAATCGGTGTTCGATAAGATCTGAATGTATGGAAAGATTGACAAGATTCTAAGGGTTGAAAGCTGCCGGCGCCACATAAAAAAAAAAAAAAAAAAATGCCGGCCTGTCATCGTAAGTTATTGCAACTCGCCCTTAGTCATCAAGAAGTCTTGTGTAGTCACAGGTTTACTTGTAGTTTAGGGATTGCTATGGCAAACTTCTGTGTATCTCAGATCAGCTCGATGGTTCCATAATATTGTGTTGTCACTTGTCACCGAATGTAGATACGAATGCCAAAGAGCACAATTAATGGCCGGCAAGTGACTGAAAAATGGAGGGCTTTTGCCGACCCACTTACATAGGAATAGTGCAAGTTAAATAAATCTTGTAAAATGCACAGAACCCAGTATATTACTAGGCACTCTGTGAGCTTCAAGAACACGCGAGCCTGTGATTAAGAAAAGGACAATCTGATGCGACAAGAAAATCTATATATTTATTGAACATGCTCACAAAAAAATCACAAGAATCGGTTGAGATAGGCGACCCGTAGAGGACAACTGCCGGATATCCGGAAATCCGGACATACGAAAGAACTTTGGCCCAAGCTGAAGCGGAGAACTTCGCTTCGCTCGCTTGTTCAATAATATTCAGCAACCGCGACAATTATAACGACTACAGAGGCCGGGAAATAAGGTGTTGCCGGCCGAGTACATATAGACGGCCGAGCGTAGCGAGGTCGGATAGTTATGAGGCTGGCAACCCCTTTTCACGCCGAGATATGTATAGTGCTTTTCTCAAACATGCAATGAAATAAATTAAAAAAACTCCAAGAAATCACACTTTAATTTTCATGGCTGAACGCCGTGATCCTGTGCCACAAATTGTGGAATGGAAATTAAAAAAGACCATCTTGCCGGCCTAGGCCTCCAATTTTGTACGAAATGCCATTACGGGTCTCTCGTCTCGCTCCGCCCGAAACGTGACACTTCGAAGCCCATTATGAAGAACACAACGTCAATATTTCATTGCATGTTTGAGAAAAAAAATATAATCTCACTAGCTTCTGCCCTCGACTCCGTCTGCGTGGAACTCGTTTATATCGCAGCTCCATACAAACTTTCACCCCCCATTTCACCCCCTTAGGGGATGATTTCCGCGACTCATGTCCTTCTCCGGGACTCAGTTTGAGTACCAAAATTCATCTAAATCGGTCCAGCGGTTTAAGCTAGAAGAGGTAACTGACAGACAGACAGACAGACAGACAGATGGACAGACAGACACACTTTCGCATTTATAACATTAGTATGGACGGATAGTACTTCTGCCGCTTTAAACTCAGCTCTCGCACACCTCCAAGGTATCCGATCCCTATCGCGCTAAGAACGAAATAACAAGTGATTTGCGGCAAACGCGTGCAAGCGGGATGTCATGATTTATATATCCTAGCTGTCAAATATCGGTTTTATCAGGCAGAGGACCTTTTGACGACCCATTCAATAGGAACAGTGCAAGGTAAATACAACCTCCTAAAATGGACAGAAGCCATCAGCGGCGCTACCACGAACTTCGAAAGTCGAAGTTCGGGTATTTCCATTTCTATCGCACTCCCTTAATCGAGTGACAGAGATGCATGTATTACAAACTTCGACTTTCGAAGTTCGTGGTAGCGCCGCAGGTCACGTGTCCGTCTTACGAATTTTCAATCTGTTGAATCTTACGGTCACGTGACCTGTTGCGAGTATCTCTCGAATCTCACGGTCACGTGAAATCTTACGGTCACGTGACCTGTGGCGAGTTTAACAATTTTTCCCCATCACAAAAAGTGCACAGCGCCGCTAAAGAAGTTTTCACTTCAAAAAATAATCTAATGTCACCCTTGCGAGTTCTGCAGCTCACAGAGCAACTAGTAATAGGTATACAGCGGCGCTACCACGAACTTCGAAAGTCGAAGTTCGTAATACATGCATCCCTGTCACTCGATTAAGGGAGTGCGATAGAAATGGAAATACCCGAACTTCGACTTTCGAAGTTCGTGGTAGCGCCGCTGATCGAAAAACTGTTACAATGTCATTGAGTTTTCACTTCTGCCGGCACTCCCGGAGTGCAACCCGGTCTTTTTAATGACATCTCAATAAAAACCAAATAATTAACGATCCTGCTCACAAATCTTCACGAGAACAGCGTGATAGACATACAATTTTCGGCCCAAGCTGAAGCATAGAACTTCGTTCGCTTCGCTCGCTCGTTTAATTATTTAATGTATTCTGCGCTCCAGTAGCATAATCGCTATAGCAGACGTATCCCCGGTCTCGAATTAATGCATCGAAGATGAGCACCCAACAGTTGTAATAACACGATACGAGTATGGGGACGCATAATTTGCAATCTCTTTTTGCTCGGCTTATCTGCGTCATTTCGACGTGCGGGCTGCAAGTTTGTTCCTTTTGGTATTTTATTATTTCTGATAAGTAACCGCTGACTTGATTTCGGATTATAAAAAGAAACCTAATATACTTTAAATTTTTCATTATCCTGTGGTTGACACAATTAAGTGAGTGGCTATGAAACTATTTGTATTATATATTTTTTTGTCGATTTTTATTATTCGTCAGACTTGGATAAAAGTGGAGATCGGAAGAGCGCCTGATTCTGTGTAATAAGAACCTAAATATCACAAAAAAAAAGTTTTTCGTCTAATATAAACTGCGGAAAATTGTGCAAATAATGTAAATAATCATGCGCTCTCCATACCTACTCACTTTTACTCACTTGTGACGTGAATGAAAATTGATCCAGTGCCTGGTAATTGGTATCCAAGGTTCTAGGACAATAAAAGTGTAAAATACTTTTTTTCAGTGAGTGGAGTACAATTCGTTCGGCTGGAAATTCCATTCTGTATGCAGTTTGTAATGAAGATTGCCCAAAGCGGGCTCAAAATGCCCCTTGTTAATTTCATGCAATGGAATAACATGAATTGTGAAAGTTTATTTATTATACATTATGGTTTGCTTCACTTAACGTTTTCTTTTACCGCTTTGTAGCGGAAATCTTATAAGACTCTTATATTATCTGTGTAATTGATTCAGCATTTTCTGTTACTGTCTGTGTCTGTAACCCAAAGTTCGCACGTAATCTCTTATATTAGTTTTCCTACCTTAGCCAGAGTGCAAAGTAGAACAGACCTTTTAGAATGGTGAATATTATTTTTAATTTTCACATTTGACTTCGTGGGAGATCTAATGCTTTAACTACCGCGGGGTAGTTATTCAAATGGTACTGCTACTTTTGCACCGGTTATCATCGCTAAGGATTTTGTGTCTGTCGCATGACGTCGTAACTATTTACTTTACAGTAAATGTTTATTAAGCAGAAACGTCCGCTAACGAAATTCCAAATTTCGATCATAATGGAAAATTAAAAAAAAAAATTCCGCCACGAGCGGGATTTGAACCCACAACCTTTAGAATCCGTCCATCGCTCTGCCAATTGAGCTACCGTGGGTCCGCTGATGGCAACGAATCTTTCAATCCCTTCCACTATTGCATTTTACACCTTAGGGAGGCTCGTAGCGACATCTACCGCGAAGTTATTACAACTTCTGAAACGGCACCAACGTCTCAAGATACATTGAGAATCGTTAGTAACAATGCGCTACCCCATTTTCGTTAGCGGACGTTTCTGCTTAATAAACATTTACTGTTAAAAATGGCCATAAACTAGGAATTTCAGCACGTTATGAGTGCGGAAAATCTCACTTCCTGGCCTGGGAGAACGTTGAATGTATTCACCACGGATGGTAATAAAGAAAGCCTCGAATATCATAATTATCGGGCGTCAAAAATCTGCGATCAGAGACATTCTTTGTTTTGCCTCCCTAGGTAAGTAATGTACTATTGTGGCTATGTTTTAGGGTCATAATAACAACTATTATATTTGATTATTGATTTACTTAAATGAATTTAAACTTTCGTAACTTCGAAACATGTCGCTCGTAGTGATAATTAATATTTCACTGTAATTATGATTTACTTCATCATGATCAAAAAATATTTATAGATAACTGGTATGTCTTTCGATAACAATAAGACCGGAGATAAGGCCGTGAGAATAGTCACCCTAAAAACAACAATTTAAAAAGTATCAGTTCGTAAACCAACGTCACATAGATAATTTTCCAGAAACAATTATTGAAGATTAAGTGTTGCTAACGAGTCTAATGCAAGGGGTCAATGGGGTCATGTGCCAATCTGGGTCATCCGAATGTGGCCTAAAATGTCACGGACAGAGTTTCGGTGCATACAATTTACAGTGTTGTATATTGTTTACCTTACCAGATTAATCTGAATAGGCGTATTTGTTAAGCTCGACTTACGTGCAACCATCATACCTTCCCCGAGAATATTCCCGATCTGTATCAGGAATAGTCCCAGCTAAGGAATAATCCCCCAATGTTCCAACAATATTCAATATTTGAGAACAAGTTTTGCCTCGCTAGTACTTGTTATCATACTCTACTCCCTGTCTCTTTGTGTCTTTTGTGTAGTGGATAAATGTCTTCTTTCTTTCTTATCTACAAAGCAGGTGCTCAAAAGGTTTAATTGCGTGGCTTTTCGATAGAGCCGGTTAGGTAGAACAAATCAACTGTAAAATTTTCCCACATAAAAAAATGCATAAGACTTTGTTTTTATAACCATACTGTGATTTATGTAAGATATCGATTTGTGTAAAATTGTCTTCTAATATTAATTTATTATTCTCGCGAACGGGAAATATCTATGAGACAACGAGCGCGCGCCATAAAATAAATGTAAACTTCATACTAAACCTCAATAATTCGGCGACCGGTTAGCCTAGTGGGTAGTGACGCTGCCTACGAAGCTGAAGGTCCTGGGTTCGAATCCCGGTAAGGGCAAATATTTGTGTGATGAGCATGAATATTTGTTTCTGAGTCATGGAAGTTTTCTATGTATTTAAGTATTTATATCCATTATATATATCGTCGTCTAGTACCCATAACACAAGCCTTACTGAGCTTACTATGGGACTAGGTCGATTTGTGTAAGATTGTCCCCTAATATTTATTATTATTTATTTATTTATTTATACGTTAGTCGGATAGATCCCGTTCACGTCGAGAAAAGCATTTGGATCACGTAAACGCGTTGTACGTTACTTTGTTATGGAAAAATGACAGTTGAGTTGCCCTAACGTGCGTTCGAAAAGTTAGGTGGTAGTAACCCCTCAAAACATAATTTATGCAATATACGTTCCTATATGCCTTGCTACAGGTTTATGTTAATGGTTCTGTTATGTCCGGGAAAACGGTAAAATTCCTTTATAACAATATCCAGCGCACTCCAATTACGGGCGGCAATACAACCCTAGTAGCTGCAGCCTGGAAGAATTTTCTACACGTAAAAAAAGAGGTGCACGAGCTTTTTGAGTTTAGAAGGTTCCGTAGATTAGGAGGCTTAGAGTGGCGATAAACTAGAGACCCGGTTGCGTTCTTGATAATAAACTACAAGTGAGCATCGCACTTTAACCTAACTCATAATTCTCCTGCCTCTGTAGACAATACCCCTCCCCCTACCCCTGCATTTCAAAAGTGTTTCACTTCACCCAACATCTACATGGCACTAATTGAGTTGTAGTGGATTTATAGCACACGAACAAATACTTCTTGCACTCTGAGAGTACTTCTCAACGAAAATTTGAATAGAGGTATACAACGTGTTAATAAAATAACGCAAAACCTGAAAACCGTTTGTTCAGAATCGAGAGTAAAATGCGAAAAAAAAAAAAAAAAAAATTTTGACGCGATTTATTTTTTTAGATTTGTATGGAGCAGGTCGCCCCAGTCGGCCAACACTCCATACAAATGTAAAAAATAAATCTTGTCAAAAATTTTATTTTTTATTTTTTTCGCATTCTATGCTCGATTCTGAACAAACGGTTTTCAGGTTTTGCGTTATTTTATTAACACGTTGTATATAAGGTGCTTCCAAATTACATGCCAAAAGAAAGGTGCGAAAGGTTTAACTGTTACTGCTAATATAGAAATAAACAAATTAATTAAATAAAAATAAGTCCAACTTCAATAAATACAAAAAAGTATTGATTATGTAGCGGTTCAGGTTCAGGTATACAAAAAAAAAGTTCCAGAGCTGATAGTACTCGTCCTTAAAAGTAGACTTAAGTATAAAACTAATTTAAAGTTTATGTTAGTTTTTTCTTTTTGTCCTAATTCCTATTAAAAGTATTTTTTTATGTATGTTTACATCTTTTAAAGTCGGTATTGCATCTAATTTGGAAGCACCTTAGGTATATAGTTAAGCACACGTATTGAAGCTAAATAATTTCTTCGCAGACCTCCCCCGCACCTTACTATAAATACTAACCATACTTTGATATGTTCGCCGTCATCGAAATCGATGATGAGGACAATATTTACTATAGGTATAAATACAGTCGGCATTAAACCTAATACATTTTTAAAATTACAAGTGTATGACAAACTTGGGATGAGATGGGCTCCTTTAGGCCACAACCGGGAATAAACTCTAGCAGGATTATGACTTTACTAACTACTTTATCTAACTACTTTCGCGAAAAATGTTGCGCAAGTAGTTAATTTTCTTAAGAGAACGTAGTTTGCTATCATGTGTGTACAAAGTTTTATGTTATTCCAGCTCGCCGTTTTAAAATTATAGTCAAATTATGTTTGTATGGGGAGCTGATTTGTACCGAGCCTTCTGTATGAATGCTATTATGAACTTTAATCGACTCATACGTTCCTTTACGAACTCCTTAAAATTTGTCTTTGTTTTTCTTTCTCCGTCTTTATACCCAATGTGCACGAAACACTAACACTCCGCCAATACTCGTACGCTCTAAGATTCCGCAATAAACCCGCTTTACTCTCAGAATGTTAAGCTAAACAATTCAATTTACAGTCCGGACCAAGACCATTTTACTGCGGAACACTAAAAATAAAACTTGGGGTTGGGGTGGCGCGTGACGGCACGATCGGTTGCAACAGAACCTAATAGGAAACGCGATCGTTGTCTTTAATCGAATCTGTGCGGACTAGTTGTACCCTGGAGGTACGGTACAATGGAGGCTTTGGATTAAGTTAGTTTCACCCCTGTCCGCACCAAGAAATGTGATTTTTTTCCGTAAACTCGCAGAAGAGTTCTCCATTTCACACGATCTTGCGCGACTTCTTCTAGCTCTTGCCAGCCAGCGACATGTATTACGAGGACGACTCGGCCGTCTTCTGCCTGTAGATTTCCAGTGGGGTGCCTGCTTGGATAAGTGGTTATTCGCACATTTAAGCGCGTGTCCAATCCATCCATTTCCAGTTTTATGCAACATGTTATTTACAACGAATAGGAGTCGTACAAAGACTATAGAGCAGGCCATGCTTGGCATTCAACTACAAGATCGAGTGAAAAATGTTGAGATCCCACGTCAGACAAAGGTGCGTGATGCCAATATCAAACTCAAGTGGAGTTGGGTGGAACACCTTACCATGCAGAATGATGGCAGATGGACCAAAATGGTATGGGATAATGCGTGATCGAAAAAATCGTGAAAAGAGGCCGCGCGACAGCTTACTGGGTTGACGATATTAGGAAGATCGCGGGCCGCTCCAAGAAAGTTCTACGATGTTGTGAGGAGCTTGGACCGGAGTCGATGGAGAGAGCACATTCGTGCTCGAATGGAAATCACCAGCTATGCTCATCAGTTATGAATGTTATGATGTAGAAGACTAAGAGAAAGAGAGAAGGCAACACTTTTTACAGCTACTTTAACCAAATGTCAAGGAGAGATTTAAGAAAATTCTGAACGGCCAATGATTGTGGGGAATACTGAAAAAGTCAGAAACCACATGGCCTTCACCTGGCATAGTAGATTATGGCGCTCTGTGGGAGGGGCCTTTCCAGCAGTGGACGATATTTGGCTGATATGATTATGGCGATTATGACTAGATGACTTCAGCGCGTTGTGCCTCTCATGCCGTAGCGTTGCTGTAAAAACACTCACCCTGATGAAAAACTCGAAATATGTCGTCAGTAGTGACACTTTTTGTTGCTGCATTTGCCAGGGTGGAATTGATATGTGGTATTTCGTTAGTTGTCTGTATAAGTACTGACTGTGTTACATTTACGCAATAATATTTAATTGCGCGGATGTGGGGCGGTGCGCATTCAGAACAAACGCCAATACAGTTAATTGACCACCCTGTATTTATAAGAACCTTATTACAATGCACATAAAGTGCACGGAAGGTCAGTTAGCTGTGTTGTCTATAGTACCACATACTTACGCTTCCAGCATTCATTTAAAAATAGGCGTTCAGTAAAGACTTTGTACTTACTTGCAGTCAAGTAAGTACAAAGTCTTTACTGAACGCCTATTTGTCAACTGTCAGTACAGTTGACAAATACTGCTAACCGTACTACCAAATATTATGATTCAGGTCAGCTCATTGCTTTCGTAGCTTCTTGTTGAAATAGGCAGTGGACTACCAGCTATGTGGAAACAATGTTCCCGCTCCATTTAAAATTAATTCATTTATAAACGAACTGTGTAACTATTTTAACATTGTTAGGTCATGTTGCTTTTAATAATTCCAGATTCCAGTTCGCACTTAGCATAGGATAAAATTTAACCAGCCTATTCATAAAATTTAAATGCCTGTGATAAATTAAATGTGTCTTGTCCCTTTCTTACGAACACAAATTTCAACGTGTCAGATGAAGAAAAACGAATTTTAACGGTAGTTTAGCCGAAACAGGTTTATTGGACGCCTAAAAATCTGGCCATAAATACTTAACGTGCAAATCCGTAACTTAGGAAATATTTAATCACAAATCTTGCCAATACCAAATAACTCCACAGGGATCAGACTTGCGCTGTTCGGATCCACGGTTCCCTATGGATCTTGACTGGTCGTTTCTTCATCTGGATGAAGAACTTACACTCTGCGTCCTTGGGTACCTACGTCATCATCAGAAGTTCCTTCGAAGAGGATCCTAATCATGTCGTATTCCGGGTGACAAGAATTCGCCAAAAGCTGTGTAGGTACATGTTCAACCCATGTTTTTGTTACACTAATCAACCCTGCATAGTTTTGTAACTATGCACGGTGTGTGCTGGACGAGCATAGTCCAGTACTCCCGTAATGCCACAAGCCGTCAGTGGCGCGGCATAGCTAAAGCGGCGACCACTGGCGAGAGGCGCAACACCGATGAAGACCCACAGAGTACACCATAAACCACGACCACGTCCACGACCACTCTGACAAGAGTGAGAACAGTGAGGGAGTTGAATTATCTGCATCATTTGTGCATCATGGTTGTGAAGCGCGCATCATGGTTGTCAACCGAACATTATATCGGCCTCAAAAGCGAACAGCTACGAAGTACGAACATGACCGCCTGACCGCCTGTTGTCTTTTTTTATTTTCCTTTTTTTTTCTTGTGCTATTTGTGGTGCAATAAATAATTGTATTATTATTATTATTAAGACGCTGTCAACACCAAATGCCCTTGAGGATTCGGGATACGGCGCACACTGTCTATTTGTATCGGTATAAACGAGAGCGAGTGTTGCTGGGCGGCCAGGGGATCGATTTTTGAATCTCACCAAGTGACTAATTCTCACCGATGTGAGTGATTTCCGAAAGTTCGTATTTTTGAAACTCACCGGTGACTTACATTTGTCATACGAGGGGCGGCTGAAAAGAAATCTACCTAAGTATGAAACAAAAGACTGTCATGTATGTATTTTTTTTATTTTTCAATATAGTCCCCTGCTAGTGAAATACACTTATTACATTTGTCAAATATTGACATTAACCCATGAAAAAAAAAATCTTTCGGTTTCTCGTCAAAAAAGTCACTAACTGCAGCCTTCATTTCGTCATCGGTCAGAAATCGTCTTCCTCGGAGATCTTTTTTGAGGTGTCTAAATAAAAAATAGTCGCATGGGGCTAGGTCTGGACTGTAAGGTGGATGGTTAACGGCATCGAACCCTAATTCCTTCATGGTAAGCATTGTTGTGCGGGCGGTATGCACAGGTGCATTATCGTGTAAAATCAGGATCCCTTTGCTAAGTTTACCCCTCCTCTTTTCTTTTATCGCGTCTCGTAACTGATGCAGTAAGCTGGAATAATATTCAGCATTCATTGTCCTTTTTTTGGTAAATAATCTATTAGTAAAATTCCTTCTGTATCCCAAAATACGGTAGCCATAAGTTTGCCTGCCGACGGCCTGACCTTAAACTTCCGAGGAGGCTTCTCATCCTTGAATTTCCACTGCAAAGACTCTTGTTTGCTTTCGGGGTCCCACTGTCGAATCCAGGTCTCATCACACGTCACCATTTTAGAAACAATTTCTTCCTCATTACCTCGACTCATTTCCAAAAACTCCTCACAACATTTGACACGTCGGTCCTTGTCAAACGCCGTTAACATTCTGGGGACCCAACGTGCACTCACTTTGGACATATTCAGATGCACATGAATTATCTCATTGACTCTTTCTTTACTGATGCCCACATCTCTAGCAATCTCCCACTGCTTCACTCGTCGGTCTTCTAAAATTATTTTTTTAACTTTGGCTACATTTTCGTTTGTAACGGCAGAAACCGGCCTTCCACTACGAGCGTCATCTTCCAAGCTCTCACGACCGAGTTTAAATTGTTTAGACCAAAACTTTATAGTAAATTCGGAAGGGCACGAACTACCGACCACACACATCATACGTTCTCGGATCTGTGAGGGAGTATTTCCTTCTTTTGTTAGAAATTTAATCACTGCACGATGTTCAATTTTAGCGATATTCATTTTTTCAACCGATATGTCGCAAACATTCGAGAATTGTAGAAAAATGGAACGGAAAAAACAAATGAACGTCAAATAATTCAAAAAAATAATAACCAAAGAACAAGAATGCATTTCAGCCAGTATCATTTTCGCATATTTTTTTAACCAAGGAGATTACTTTTCAGCCGCCCCTCGTACCTATGATATCGATTTACGAGTGCCCCTACCCACTCGTAATTGAAATCACCATGCGATTGTTTTTGACAGTTGACGTTTGTGACATCTGCCAAAAGTACCAAAGTATGTTTTTCGGAAGAATTATCAGCGGGGTTCGATTGTGATATTTGTGATTGCGACGATTTATTGAGAATATAAATAAGCGGCCAAGTGCGTGTCGGACCATGCACAACGAAGGGTTCCGTGCCTATTAAAATGGCAAAAAACGGAACCCTTATAGATTCGTCATGTCTGTCTGTCTGTCTGTCCGTCCGTATGTCACAGGCATTTTACTCGAAAACTATAAGGTGTACTTGAATAAAATTTTGAGGATAGGTGTATTTTATTAACCGCTACATAGTTTTGTAATTCAATTCCTAAAAAAAAGTTTTACTCCATACATAAAACTGAAAGAAATTTTTTTTTTTTTTCATTGCAAGCCCAGGTGTGGCACATCAATCGATAGGTCTTCCTCCACCTCAAAAACCTTTGAATCGATCTTGTTCAAAACAATTTTCGCTGAAAGAATTTAATAAGCCCTATGTCCATGTTTTTTTTCTTCATATTTTTAAAATACACGGTTCAAAAATTAGAGGGGGGGGACACAATTATAGTGACTTTCGGGGCGATTATCTCCGACTCTATTCACTTAATCAAAAAAAATGCTGAGAAACCTTATCTATTTTGAAAGGCCTATCGATTGATGTGCCACACGTGGGCTTGCAATGAAAAAAAAAATTGACTCTGTTTTATGTATGGAGTGCACCCCTAAAAAATTTTTTTTTTGTAATTTAATTACAAAACTTTGTAGCGGCTAACAAAATACACCTATCCTCAAAATTGTATTCAAATACACTATAGTTTTCGAGTAAAATGTCTGTGACATACGGACGGACAGACAGACAGACATGACGAATCCATAAGGGTTCCGTTTTTTGCCATTTGGCTACGGAACCCTAAAAACCGGTATCAAGGACAACACTATAACATCTGCGTAAAAAGGAACGTAACGGGAAGATTGTCTCGGACTGACATTGTAAAATTTCTGCATGTTGGTAAACAGCGTGTGACTTTCAAAAATACGGCTCTTGGAAAATGGTGACATAAAAGTCATCGGGGATAATTTTAGTCACCGGTGACTTTGATATCACCAGTGAGATTCAAAAATCGCACTCCGGGTCTTACAAGATAATAATAAATAAATAATGTAATAAAAAAAGTGTGGATTATCATCAATCATCAATATCAATACATATAATAAAATCGTAACTGATCGCTGTCTGTACATGGCAAATTAAAAAAAAAATACTTTTATCCTTCATAAACGCAATAGAGCCCAAATAAATGATTTTTGAATTTCCTGTCTGTTTGTCTGTTTGTCTGTGCGTTTGTGCACGCTAATCTCAGAAGCGGCTGAACCGATTTGGATGCGGTTTTCAGTAATATATTATGCTAGACTTCCCTTAACATTAAGTGTTTATTTTATTCAAATTGGTTAATAAATAAAAAAGTTATGTCAATTTAAGTCACGTAGTATATAAGTAACGCATAAACTGGTAGTAATACTCATACTGATGTATAAATACACTCAGAGGCAATGAAAACGGGTCACTTCCCATGGATTACTTTTACAAAGTGACCCGTTTTCATTGCCTCTGAGTGTATAATATTGAATAATATGTAAAACAAATACTGACCTGAATTATCCGAAATTTAGGTAAAATAAAAATAGCTTCTGCACCCCGGTCTTTTTTTTTTATAAACAACTGGTTTCTTTTTTTTCTCTGATTGATTAATGTTTTTTTGTTGTTTATAAAGGAACTGCATTACAATGCCTCGAAAAACATATTATATTTGCTATGAACTCATAGGTCATCTAAAATTGTTCGATAGGTTGAGTTGAATACTTACGAGTATCTCGAATTATCATAGTTCACCAACGTCAAAGAATATGGGTATAAAATTTGGACAAAACTGTTTTACGCGGAGAATTGAGTTTTTTTTATGTACAAAACTCCCGTGACTTTCTGAAATATGAATGGGGCTTTCTTTTCTACGAAAACCTCAGCCTTCGCTTCGATTCTTCTTCGCTTGCCTCCCTGTTAACCTTCATGATTTCGGCCCTCAAGTTTCGCTTGCAAGACATCGGAAGATAATGAGTGTCGTTAGGGGTCATTGCTGGCATTGAGACCGCTATCAAAAGGGTTGCGAAGGGCCCAATGAATCCTTTCATTCCAACGAAAAGGCCTTGCTTGCCTCGCCACTCACCGTCGGAACTTTGGCCTGGGGTTTCGCTTGCAAAACCCCGGGGGATAGTAAATGTATATCCGTTCATGGGGCGCATTTAGAGCGTTTTCTGCAGGAATGCTTCGAGTCTTTCATTCCAACGAAAAGCACGGCCTTTGGCCTCGCTTGCCTTGCCACTCACCTACGGGACTTACCTCGCCTCGCAACTCACCTACACGGGATAGTATGTGTCCGCCACAGGTTCCGCTTGCAAGATACCTAGGGATTGTAAGTATCCGTGGGGGCTTGCCGTTGGGTCTTCGGCCCTCGAGCTCGCCTAGGGAGCGCTCTCTAAAAGCATGCTATAGTGCTCAGCCTTCGGCTTCACATACCTCCCCTTTTACCTGCGGGAATTTGGGCCCCAGGTTTCGCTTGCAAGACACCCGAAGATAATGAGTGTCCATAGGGGCTCGTATTAAGAGCGCTCTCTAAAAGGATGCTTTGGGCCTTTCATACCAACGTAAAGCTCGACCTTTGGCCTCGCTGCCACCTGGGGATAGTAAGTGGCCTTCAGCCCCGAGCACTTCAGAGAGTTTGATTTGGACCTTTCATTGTTACGAAAAGCTCGACCTTCGGCCTCGCTTGCCTGGCCGCTCACCTTCGGGACTTGGTTTCCAGTTTCGCGGGACAGTGTCCGTGGGGGCTCACCCACTGGCCTTCAGCCCCCGAGCTCGCATTGCGACCGATCTCTAAAAGCGAACTTAGGGCCTTTCATTCCTCCGAAAAGCTCAGCTTTCGGCTTCGTTTGCCTCCCCGTATACCTTCAGGAATTCGGCCCTCATCAGGTTTCGCTTGCAAGTAACTCTGAGATAACGCGTATCCGTGGGGGGTCGGCCTCTGGCCTTAGGCCCTCGGGCTCGCATTGAGACCGCTCTCTGAAGGATTGCTTTAGGCCTTTAATTCTAATGAAAAGCTCGGCCTTCGGCCTCGCTTGCCTCGCCGCACACCTTCTGAACTTTGGCCTCAGATCTCACTTGCAAGACACCTGAGGATAGTGCGTGTCCGTCGGGCTCGCCCTAGGGCCTTCGGACCTGAGGCTCGCATAGGGAGCCCTCTCTAAAATGATACTTTGGGCATCTATATAATATTATTGACGAACAAGTTTATGAGGGTGTTTATTTAGATTCGAAGTGAACTGTTTACTGATTAAATGAAATCTTTATTTTCAAATTTGGCAGATGTATGGTTAAACGTAAGATAAACATAAAAATATCATGTACTTAAATCATAATTTATACCCGTACGAAGTCGCGGGCAGATGCTAGTTTGTGAAATATGACTCGTTAGCGGTTTAGGCTTGTATATGTTGACTTAATTTTTTTTAATTGCAGACCCATACGTCAAAAAAATAAAGACATCTTTGTTACATTCAACATTCATGCATTCAACATACTGTACATTAGATACAGTACATGAAACCCGTGGCATAGAACCGTTTAATGATGATTTTAAGACTAATCTTTTTAAATTATTTTCTATCGAGCCGATTTCGTCCAATTATGTATCGAGTCCGTCCACGGTCTTTGAAATACGATGAATAAATAAATAAATATTAGGGGACAATCTTACACAAGTCGACCTAGTCCCATAGTAAGCTCATTGAGATAAAAAATGAATGAATATAACATTTTTCTTCAAAATCCTGCTTAAATAACATCAATTTCAACAAAACAACTTAACATGTGGTTTGCTTACTGCTGACTTTAGCAACCACGTTACATGAAGTGTGTTGTTCAAGTCTTCAGCACAACGGACATAATATTTGCATGTTTAGCCCCCGACGACGAAGCAAACTTGGGGTGGTACAAGTTTAACATATGCATCTGTATCTGGATGTGAGTCTATCTCTGTCTGTCTATGGCATGGACTACCATGCCGTAGATCGTAATTGATCGATTGGGACTACCCAATTATACAGATGAACCGATTTGAGTGCGGTATTTTATTCGAAAGTCTTGTCCCATGAGATGGTCCCTAGCTGTGCAGCTATGTTCTCAAAGGAGTGTTTTAAATATTTGGGTCATACGGAGTGAGTCAAACCAAATCCGTCTTTCCGTGCATATAAATTGTTTTGATTGCATGAAATCATATAAAAGGAGACGCCGTTTATGCGGATTCAGAGCCCAACCAAGAATTTAGCTTTATAGCTCTTAACTATTTCCTCAGAAGAGACGCGAACCTAATTATCTGTGTGACCCATTAAATAACTGTTTTTTTTTGATGTTGTAATATTACTTTTATATCCACAGTTCTTTCTCCTTAGGCTGTCTCCCGAATTTGTCGCTTGAATGATCTCCATAAAACAGTAATAACAGTAATGGCGTTTGCATGTTATTTATACGGTAGCCATAAACACGCCGTCATTTGAGGTGCGCTTTAATTAAGGTGGAACCTAAAATACAAACCGTGTCCGAGATTATTTGCGAAATTAATGATACTTACCTGCCAGCACGGCTACTCGTATCCCAGGACGGCCCGCGATCTGTGTCGACTCTTTCAAAGCGTTCTAATTAGAAAGAGCCGGATAACCCATCTCGTGGACTGTCCTGTTAGCTCTGCTGATATTACACCGATGGGGAGTGACTTTTTTGAACAAGAACTATCAATTACTTTATATTCTCGTGGTGGTCGACTTATGAGAATGAAGATAACACCATACTAGTTTATTAAGTGGATTTAATCTGGATTAAAAATGTTGCTTTATACTCGTAGCCATACCGTGTTTAACATCGAGTTGTGGCTTCAGAATATGTAACGATGACTTAGATACTGATGGCTAACCCCCTTATTCATTCATTAGTATTTCTATCTATTAAATATATCGTCGTCTAGTACCCATAACACAAGCCTTATTGAGCTTACTATGGGACTGGACGATTTGTGTAAGATTGTCCCCTAATATTTATTTATTTATTTATTCATAGAAATTAAAATGCCTCAGATTTAAATAAAATGTGTTTTGTCCCTTTCTTATGAACTCAAATATCACAGTGACAATCAAATTTGAAATAGGTACATTTTAGCTAAAATAGGTTTGCTAGCTAAAATAGATTTGTTAGGTCAAATAGATTTATTAAACGTTTATGAATATGTATCATTAAGAATAATAAAATGAACTTGGGTAAGAATTCTATGCACAATATTGATCGCTTTATGTGTGATTATTTTGCTCCCTTATGAGTTTTTTTTTTGTTAAATATGAAAAACATCTCGGTAACTTAAATTTAAATAAACCTGTGAAAATATCCAGCAATTTGAGAATAATTATAATATATTGCAAACCACCCCCCGTGTTTTACGATTACTTTTTTTTAAGTATTTTATAGGTGTAATTAAAGTAAGAAAAACACATTTTAATATGGTACTAATAACGCAGTAAATCTTTATTAGTTTTTAATAAGAACCGAGCGCGAAAATGTTTATTACAACCCAGTGCCAACCCAATAAAGGTTGAGCTCTGCGGGTATTTTTTGTTCCAGTTTTCCTGCCCGGGCGGTAGCTTTGAGGGAAACCACGTAGGTCTCATAATAATAGTCGGTCTAAGCCGAGGAGAATTCCGCAAGAGCCGGTATTAGTAGAATATATGGAAGTGAGAGGCCTTAAGTTGTATTAACTTGAACCCCGAGTACCTACGTATCTTACTGGGGGCGAAACAAGGATTGCATACGAAGGCGTATGTAATATGGTCGAAAGAGAGAATATTACGCCTACGTTGTATTCAGGAAAAGCTTCGCCTAGTGGTTCAGGCATGCGGCTGTGGGTTCGAAACCCAGCTCGTACCAATGAGTTTTTCGAAACTTATGTACGAAATACACTCGCGGTCAAAGAAACCGGGTCAGTGACGAAAACCTCAATATTTTGTAAATCGTTGGTCGTATCTGCATGAAACTAACTCTGTTTTATAGAGAATTTAATATCCTTCTAAATCCAACCTTCAATGTTCTACGTAGTAACTGGAAAAAGGTTTAATTGAAAAAAAAAGACCAATTGGGTACTTATTTGAAATTGCGTTCGTTTTACTTTTGCTTGTTTTTAAGCAATTATTTTCAATCTGTCAAAGAACTATGATAAAAGGCTGTCATTGTTTTATTTTGTGGTCATTCTTGAATGTCTATCATGCCGCTAACACGAGATGAATGTACTCGTATCATCACTATGTTAGAAGAAGGAAGAAGTCAGAGGTATACAGCGAGAAGAACAGGTGTGTCACTTTCTACAGTGCAGCGAGTCCTCCAACGTTACCTACAAACTGGGCAGAACCTTAGAAGACCAGGAACCGGCAAAACAAGATGTACTACAGCTAGAGAAGATCGATTTATTGTTACAGCCATGCTCCGAAATCGGCACCTCACAGCAGTTGAAGTGAAAAATCAGCTTTTAGAGACCCGAAGGGACGGCATCAGCGAGCGGACTGTCAGGCGGCGGCTCAAAGAAGCAAATTTGACCCCACATAGGCCGGCCAATGGCCCAAAACTTGAAAGAATACATCGAACAGCAAGACGACTTTATGCCCGCGATCACAGATACTGGGGTGACGAAGATTGGGCAAGAATTTTGTTTTCCAATGAATCCAGATTTATGCTCTATGCAAATGACGGGCGGCAAAGAGTTTACAGACGGCCTGGTGAACGTTTTATTCCAGCATGTTTTGAGGAAAAAGTGGCGTTCGGCGGTGGGTCAGTCATGGTTTGGGCTGGAATCTCTTCAGAGAGTCGCTCGGAGTTAGTTTTAATAGAAAATGGATCATTAACGAGTGCAAGATATGTAGAAGAGATTCTTAATGAGCATGTCGGCCCATACTTAATTAATATGGGTGGAAATTCTATGTTTATGCATGACAACGCCAGGCCACACACAGCTCAAATTGTCAGAGATTATTTTTTGGAGGTTGGTATCAACTGTATGAACTGGCCCTCGAGGAGTCCGGACTTAAATCCGATTGAGCATGTATGGGACGAGCTTGGGAGGCGTGTAAGAGCTCGAAACCCCACCCCAGCTACACTTAGAGACCTGAAACAGGCGTTAGTGGAAGAATGGGACAATATCCCGCAAGAACGCATAAAGAACTTAATAAACAGCATGCCGAATCGTCTAGAAGCTGTAAGAAGAGCCCGAGGAGGCAATACGAAGTATTAATTTTTATTTTTTGTGTTGTATGTGAAGTACCTACTGCTTATTTTTGTACGTAAAATTGGTTGATTTTTTGTTTCCTATGTAATTTTATTAAACAAAAGAATTGCGATTCCACCATTTGATGTTATTTAATTCAGTATAAAATTATCTACAATATGCAGTTTAATTCATGTCCCTAGCTTTATTATTTTAGGAGATATTACAAATTTTCGTACTGACCCGGTTTCTTTGACCGCGAGTGTATTTACCGTAGCTTTCCGGTGAAGGAAAACATCGTGAGGAAACCGTTCTAATCCCAATAAGATCCAGTTTTCCCTTTGGGTTGGAAGGTCAGATGGCAGTCGCTTTCGTAAAACTAGTGCCTATGCCAAATCTTGAGATTAGGTGGCTCCTTTAGGGCACAACCGGGAATAACATAATAGGCTAGAAAGATGACAAACGTTTTGAGTAATTCAATAGTTATTTGTGTCACAAGGGAGCAAAATAGTATATTTACAGCGAGGGCGGTGTATTAAATCCTGAGCGTAGTGAGGGATACACGTGTTAACGCCCGAGACGAAAATAATTTTGCTACTGAGTGGACACATACTATTTTTCACACCGACTATGAAAAATTTAAAAAAGATACTGTTAAAGTTAATTAAGAAGTTTTAACAGTTTTTCTTGATTCTTATTACTAACTTTTAAATAGTACGAAAAAAGTGAAAACTTGCGAATTGCTTTAATTATCAGTATTAAAAAAACTCACCCTCCCCTCCAACCCCCCCCCCCCCCCTCTCCTCAGCTCCCCCCTCCAAAACCTCCCCCCACCCCTCCCTTCCGCCTCTCCCTCATCCCCCCTCACCCACCCCCTCCTCTTCTAACTTACTTTTCTGAATGAAAGGTGTGAAAAAATCTTAAGAACTTATTGGTAATATAAACATTTTACTCGCAATGCAGTGCCGGAATGCTACCTGCGTGATATTTGTTTTAATGTGTTTCGTTATTATTACTTTTATATCTTTTCGTTCATGTTTTTAGTTAAAGAGGTATTTATGTTATTTTAATAAACATGTATGTCATAACAAAGTCCTTAGAAAATGGTCGTAGGAATTTTAGTGTAATTTATTTATTTATTTAAATCAGGCAACAAGGCCCATAATACAAATACCTTAAAGCTAACATACATATCAATATAAACTTATTAATAACTACAAAACACATAATTACTGCGACGTGTTGCGCTATTTCGTGGTGTCAGGTAACCGACCGCGAAAACGTCGGAACTTGACACCCTTCGGCCAAAATTCTTCCTTAGTGAAGGTCGATAGATGGTCCGTTGGAACTCTGACCACAAAGGAATGCTTGAGGTAATGCTTGTATTACACATTTCTTTCCAAAACAGAGACTGGCAGGTAACTTAATAAAGAATTTGGAATTGTAGTAGTTTGTGGACAAACATTGCCGCTTCAAATCGGGGACCGTTACCGGTATTCTTACTACCGGATAAAAATAAGGTTTTACCGGTTATCTGTAGTTCCATTCGACTGTTTATACCGCTAAATAGTTCATTGCCGGTTTAAAGTCATATCGGTTTGTAAGTTGTAGGCAAAATCGAATGGATAAGATAAACAGATAAAAATAATTAATAGAACTTTGTATCAATTTTGCGTACAATAAAACTAATTATTACCAACAGAAATATTCCATCACATATAAAACTGAAAATTTCCATCAGCTTATTGATCGCGTAACGTTTCACAAATACGTTATGGTAGATCTTAATGTTTTATTTTAATTAGGAAAATGACAGTGGAGTTTCTTAACGCTCGTTTGAAATGCTACGCAATTATCCTTCAGATTTACTAGGATGACATGCGGTTACTAGTGAAATATTCAAAACAAGCCGCAACATTGCAATTTATTCCTATTCGACATAACCCTACTATTCCAAAGTACAAACCTCCCAAAATACTTTTCAGGTGAGGTACCAGGACGACATAGCCAATAGGGATTCCTTTTAATTAGAATGCAAATCTAATAGCCTTAAGGCATTTACATGTCAATGGCTTCCTAAATAACGCAATCTGAGGCACAAAGGCTGCCCGGCGGTAGTGGCTTCTTACTAGCTTTGCCATATTGATCCCGGTTTACGACCCTTGAAGTCTATGAATGCGAATAATGAATTTATAATTTAACTGCTGTTGGGATGGTTGAAAAGTCTGTGCTTAATTTGCTGAAGACTGAATGTCACTGTGGCTACTTACTGACTTGGCGGGGTGAAATCAGTGGCCAGTATTTTGCACTTTACTGACTCCGCGCAGACTACCTTACCTGGTGGCGGGCGCTCTGCGCGGTACATGGGTTAATAACACCTTGGACTCAAGATGTAATCTATATTGACGACCTCTTTAGCTTAGTTGGTTGCGACTCTGACTACGAAGCTAGAGGTCCCGGGTTCGAATCCCGGTAAGGGCATTTATTTGTGTGATGAGCACGAATATTTGTTCCTGAGTCATGGATGTTTTGTATTTACATTTAAGTATTTATTTATCTATATAAGTATGTAAGTATGTCGTTGGGTAGTACTCATAGTACAAGCCTTGCATAGTTTGGGACTAAGTTGATTTAGTGTAATATTAGGCAAAAAAATATTTATTTTATTTAATATAGTATATAAGAATTACGTGTATTCAGTTGCTTGTATTTCAATAAATCTATCAGTATTTAAAAAGTGTCAAGTATCAGTCAAAATTCTTTAAACCGTATGTACAGAAATTTATACAGCGCATATATTTTGCATCCATAAGCCACGTATGCAACTTTTTTTAAAATTTGAATTTCGTATGCGACAATGGATGTTTAAAACGTGCTAAATCGTTGTAAATAATTTTATACCCGCTGACCATTCCCGTATCTGGCCGACCCTACGCGTGATAATGCATTATTTATACCCTAAGACGACCAAACTGAAGTCTTAACCGGAACGCAGCAACTTTGTAAAGGACACATACGTCTTTAATGTCTTTTGTCTTAGGACAGTAAACTGAATGCAAGATACTAACGAAAAAGAACGTACCGACTTAGCATCTCTTCTTTTGTCTCGGCGACAAAACGTGCCTCCTGAATAAATAACACAAATAAAAATCCTATAAATATTGAACAACCATATATTTCACACTTAAGCGAGAGCCCAGTATAACTGAGATATATTATGACGCCGCTTTATGTCGATGCCAGTTTTTAGGGGGTCATGTTTTTCGTAGCTTTGTTTGTAAACGAATGGAAACAATGCGTGTGTTTTTTTTACTCTTTTTGCCGCCTTGTGCGCAAAAAGCGCTGAGGCAGGGGCATAAATTTGAGATGACAACGTGCTGGCTCTGCCAAGCTATCAGAACGTAATTTTTTACCGCCACCGATGGCAGATGCGAATGCGAGTTTTTCCCATGTCTCCTTATTTGGAATAATAGGATCAACAAGATAATAAGTATGTTTTAAATACTTTACAGAAATACTGCACTGCTTGCCGTTAACGAGCAATATTTTCAAGTATTATTTTCATAAAAATCAAACTGTCATTTAATTGATTGAAAGGTAAAATATGGTCATTGTTATCCTTGCAAGTTTCGGTATATTTTTACGGTTTAACTTTGGATGCTTTTTTTCTAAAAAAATAACACAGCGGAACAATTCGCGATGACATTTTTCGCGTGTACTTTTGAATTTCACAGTTTATTACTGCTAAGATAAATAAATGAATAAACGCTTATATCGTATATTACACATAGTATTCAATTTTGAAAAAAAAAAACGAAATCATTAAGACCAAAAAAAGTTTTATTAAACTACATACATTAGGGTTTTATAAACATTTAGACCAAATGTGAGATCAAAAGATAGTAACTTTTTGATATAAGTTACTGGCATAGGGTCACACGGGTCTTTACAAAACCAGGGGTATGTCACCGAGCTAACAGACATATAGTACCTTTAAGACGCTGCTGTCAACACCAAAATTCCCTTGAGGATTTTGGATAGCGCGCACACTGTCTATTTGCATCGGAGTAAACGAGAGCGAGTGTTACTGGGCAGCCCGGTTTTTGAAGACAATATTACATAAAGGGGTGGATTATTTGTGAAATATGACTCGCTAGCGGTTTAGGTATGACTATGTTGACTTCATGTTTTTAATTGCAGACCCATACGTCAAAAAAATAAAGACATTGTGATTTTAAGACCAATCTTTGCAATTATTTTCTATCGGGACGATTTCGTCCAATTATGTATCAAGTTCGTCCACGGTCTTTGAAATATGGTGAATATTAACATAATTATATTTTATATGACTTGACTGAGTTTTTCTTAAAAAACTGCTTGAATAACATGAATTTCACCAAATTAGGTCTTGTCAGCCTCTTAAACAATTATATTACTTGTATAACTATTTATACTATTTCAGCAGATAAGTACTTGTATATATATGATATATACAAAACTACTACCAAGTTTACGATCGTAGTGAACAAGCATGTCAGTGCACATGGAAAGGTACCTTGTTGCAGATATTGAGTTATGCATAATTTCAAAAAGTAGATACAATTTGCTATCAATACAAAAAAGAATCATGACTCTAGGTGGAACCACTATTTTTATATAAATTTTTGAATTTGTGACTTCCGAAATGCACAAGTTGAGAAAATTGCATTTAAAGTTTACAATGGGAAAAAACATACTTCTACTTCAAGGTTACATAGAAGGGTATCAATCAAATCTTTGGAAGTTAAAGAATTATAATACTTAAAGGTTAATTGTCTAAAAAAACATGTAAATTATTCTGATTTTCTAGGTGAACTTGCAAGGGCGGAAGAAACTCAAAAGTGTTAATTATAGCCAATTCATTAAAAAATGAGATTAAAACTGTTAGTTTCTCATCATAGTTACATATTCTAAAGCATTTTGGGATAATTTAATGAAAGAAAACTCCATAATCATAGAGAAATTTTATAGTTCCCGCATCTTTTAACAATAACAAAAAGGTCACTTATAATGTTAAAAAAAAAACGTGTATATTGATGCTGTATCACAGAATTAAACGATATTTAGCATGGTGTGCCGCGATGGTATCATCAAAATGGCGTTAAAGCATTTTTTTAAACAATAATGTTTAGTGACTCGCTCGAAACTTTGTATGGAAACGTAACTAGGATACCTTGTCACGGCATTTACTAAACTTTAGTAACTTAAACTCGAAAGTCACTATTTAGTAGGTAAAAAATATTTGTAACAAAATGTTATTAGTATAATAATTGCAGAAATCAATGTGTTTTTTATACATAAAAACTTCTGTTTTTGTCGTGTAAGACATAAAATTTAACATTTTACTAAACTGGGTACCTTGTCACGCTAAGTCATTACTCATTATCTTACATAAACGGAGTAAAACTTGAAAAAATTACTTAATTATATAAATAACTGCACCTGATTTATGATCTCTATCTTTCAATCAACATTATAATATTAATTATTTACGCGGTATGAAACATCTAACAACTAAAATCACAGTAAAATTTTTCATTGACTAAATTGGAGATCAACAATTAATATTAATACAGAAGCACCTCGGTAGTGTGCGACGTCATAAAGCTACATATAGTATACACGTACATAGTTCAACAGTGGTAAGGTCTCAAGCCGGAATCGCACATAAATATGTGGTGTGGTGTGTCGTGACGCGACCTTGGTGCGGTTGGAGTAAGAGAAATATCTCCGGCCTCTGATCTAAGTAATGGCAAACGTATTAAATTAATTAGTTATACTTCTACGTTCATACAAGAGTCATGCAAGTTGAATGTTTTCTTATAAAAAACATTGATTTTCATGGCTCAAAAAATCATTTTGCTATAGGCCGATTCTATACCTTATCTTAGAAAGAGGCATTTGACTAACCGCGATGGTAATATTAACAAAATTATTTAAATTTTAAACGCTTTTAAGTCATGCCGTGACAAGGTACCCTGACTACTAAACTTTATGGTCAGAGAAATATACTAAAAAAACATAATTTTACACAATGTGTTCCTTAGGATGTAAATAACCCAATTATAACACATACCCATTTTGGCACTTTTTCACCCGCTCACACAAAAACTCATGTAACTCGTTAACTAAATGCCGTAACTCATACCTCTGTGACATGTAGCACTCGCGAGCGAATCTTAAAAAAAAACTGAAAAACAAATGCTTACCTATGACTTGCCATAACATTCAATGACAAATAAATCTATTAATTAATTATTGAACCTCACACGAACTCGATTGTGCAATGCGACCAGGCCCCGTATCATGGTCGGCCTTATCACGAGATAAGTGACAAGATAGAGCGTCCGTCACTGGCTGACACCGTTCGATAGAACGAGACTGACGCTCGCTTATCGCGTGATAAGGCCGACCATGATACGGGGCCTGTAGAGTAAACCAGCTGCACAACTGGACATACAAAATATGTTACTGCTACTTCGTTAGCTTCCCTAGTTCATATACAAATACAAAACCGCCTTTATATTTGTTGAGATCTAAGTAAAATTCTTTAGAGAATATACGCCTAATGTAACATACATGTAGCATGCCAATGGCACTCCAGACTCGTCAAAGTGTTTCCTCTACGTTTGATGTTTCCGTTTTCTTTAAACATACAGCATGCACTCGTTTATATAGAAATCTCGTTTATACACCTATGGAAAATACGGATATACCAAATCACTTTGAACACAAAAATACTTCTGTGTATAAGATTTTGAGTTTATATTAAATATATTATTATATATATTTTGATTAAACATGGTTTCAACACTTGCAACTAGGGTCTGGATAGGTTAAGAAAATATGTTCTTAATACTTTGTCTTCCGTCTTTTCGTTTAGTTTTTCGTCAATGGCTCGTAAACGGTGGTCAATACCAAAAAGTGTTCTCGTAGACAGGTAATCTACATAAAATTCATTCAGACCAGATTATCACCCCCCTACCCGTTACCTCCACCTCCACTCATCAGTACTTTTAGTATGTTGTATAAGACACATTTACCTACAACTAATTATATCAAAATTCGCTTTTACACGGATAATTTCGCCTATTTGGCAGTCTTTGGTCTTCTTTGGGTGTACTAGAGAGCTAATAACTAAAAACGAAAACGAAGAGGCAGAGTCGCCGTAGTCGTAGTTGTCGACTTTTATGACAGCAAGGGACGAAGACGAGACGGCAAATGCTATTCTATCCCGACATGAAACGGATTTTTTTTTTTCAAAATTATCGCTAGGGACACAATTACATATTATAGCGGACAAAAAATATTTTTGAAATGTCGATATCTGTAAGTAAGTACCTAACGGACAGATATTAGACGAATCGACATTACGAAACTACGAGTATAAGGGGTTCCATTTTTCGTAATTTTCACTATGGTACCCTTAATACTGGGATACGAGACAGCTGGAAAATTAGATAACGGCCGAATCGGCGGCCGTTTAGCATACATTACGTACATTGGGATCGGATGGACACCATTTACTTTTCCTTTTTTCTCCGAATGATATATGAATATGTACTATGAGTATATGATATGATTTACGTATACTGCATAAATCATATCATATACTGGTGTATATGATATGATTTATGCAGTATATATTTATGTTTGTATTGACGTTTGTTCCACCGTAGCGTTTAAAATACTCAACCGACTTTTCCCGGTCCGTAACCGTGACAAAAGTCAAATCCGCTTCGTTTTATAAAACGTCAAAAACACTCTGTTAGTATGGAATTTGCTTGTGACGTCTCGATCAAACAACGTCCTTATTGTTAGTATTTATGAATTTAAGAATCCTAAAATAGCAAATATAAATGTAAAATTGATACTTTCCCAGTATTTTCGTAAGTTGTAATGTTTATCTGTTGCTACCGAATAAAACAATTTATTTTCACTGTTCTCAAATACCATATTACGCTGCGGGTGACAGGCTACCTTTTTTATTAAAAAAAAAAAAAAATCTGTTTCTGTCACCGACTAGTTACAGTTTTTTGTTTTTTTTTTATGCTTGTTTCTCCATTGCTAACGATATGATGATCGAAATACAACTCTCAGACTGCAACTTTTCCTACACTCTTTAAGCTTATTCGCCTGTGAGAACGACTGTAAGTAACCAGCTACCAATTGAGTAAATGTATGTAGAAAATCGTTTCTCTTGTTCTTTCAAGGGATTTGATAAATACTCTGTAAGCGTATAAGCTGCACTTTTTAAAGTCTGAGTGGTGATCCGTTCCTGGGCATCGACTTCTTTCCAGACTTCTTGTCTTCTCAAATTCGTTCTTATTTTTACTTGTTAAAACAGATAAACAAATAAAAGTTCATAAATAACAGCCACAGAAACATAATGCACAACATAACATTCAACGAAACATATTTCACAGCGCCACGGATCGTAATTGGTTAAATCTATTGCACTTTTCCTAGAAACAAATCACGTAACAGCTTCACCTTTATTTATAGTTGCCTTATTTCATTAGTCATATTTCACACCCGCCTGTGTCCGCTCTCGATTCACTTTGATCATTTAAAGCAAAATATGACGCCGTTCAAACTGAGGCACGAAGATAGAATAACAACCTTTAAGAGTTGTGAGACTGCGATTCGCTTAGGAATTGTGTTGGTGTTATTTTAGTCTGTGTGTACGGCAATTTGAACTTGGAACAGTGGAAGGAACGCGAAATGAATTGTGATGAACGAGGCAGCGCGTGGCGAGGTGAAATGCCCGCTGCCTTTTGGCGATGAAGTATTGATGGAGGCTTGCTCTGACGTACATGTAAAATATGGCCGTGGAAATCGTTTTCTTTTTTTTATCTACTGTCAGAGTTGAACGGTTTTTGGCTGTGGTGGGAGAGAAAGGAATTGCTGAAATAGAAATATCGAAAGATTTGGAAAACAATTTGTAGCCCAGCAGGTCGATCACGTAACGCATTGTACGCACGTTAGGTAGATCTAAATGTTAATTTTTATACGGCAATATGACAGTTGGATTGTCCCAACGCGCGTTCGAAACGTTAAGTGATTACCGCTCGGGATGAGTTTTCAAAGTTAAATAAAATCTAAGAATGTAACAGACGAGTGTCAAGAAAACAAAATGGCTTGCACACAAAAAAAACTTTTTTTAGTTAGTTGCATTTTTTGCATGGCTGCCAGTCAGTCCGTAAATTGTATAAACAAAAAATAAATTGTACGCTCTTGAAGTCCTTATTGAATACTTACACTTATTGTGCTTGCCACAATACTGTCGACCAACTAACCGGAGATCGAATAAAGCATTTTAATTTCACTGTACAAAATCATTTAGGTATCATAAACCTCCCATTGTTCCTTCAAAATGAACCACATTAAACTCGTATACACGGTTCCATAACAAAGGTTCCCGACAACTCCTTAATTAACAACTAGAGTCTAGTCCGGGCTGTAACAGGATCAAAAACTCCAATTATTCCCTATCTGGCAAGCGAGATAACAAGCAATTTGGCGTAGATTACGGCTCGAACAACATACGAGCAACTAATAGCAGCATCGGACGGCATTAAGAGGGTTAAAACTTTTAATGTTAATGCGATTATAGAAACTTGTGTGGGTGAATGTACAATACTTGAGGTGATTGGCTTTATAAGCCCGTCTTTTGGCATAACGTATGTGTTTGTATCTTGCGAAGAGATTTACGGTAATTTTCATTATTGATTAATATTTTGTTACAATTCTATTTTTAATAGTAAGTATACTGTAATGATGGATTCAATCAAGTCTTCTGAATTAATAACTGTAGTTTAAGATTCAGATGCTGATCTTCACAGTTACTAAGAATCCATCTTACATTACGCACAGTTGCACGAAATAATGTTGCACCGACCCCAATTTTTCTGCTTTGCCTTAACGTTGACTGGACTTTAAGGTAAAAAGTCCTCCCTTGCACTGTTATCTCCTGTTTTGTGCAATGATGATTTAATAAATAAATGAATCCATTTCATTCATGTATAAAACCTGAATATTGTAAATATTATTTTCAGTCATCATTATCGTCTCTTAAGAGCCTTGCTCTTTTTCGGTTGAGTAACCGCCACTCTACTTTTTACTATAGTAAAAATTAGAGTGGCGGTTACTCAACAAATAAGATTAGAAAAATCGTAGAAAGTATTGGAATAAGGTATAGTTTAAACTAAAGACTATTCAGACTTATTCGATGATCAAACCACGTCCAACTTGCGAACCAAACAGCCGTGCACTACATCAACAAATCCAAATAATCGTCACCCACAACACACCTCAATCCTCGAACTCAAAGCAAACAGTCTCAGACGAGGCGGGATTGCGATAGACCTGTTTACACTGCAGTCCATTACGGTAATTAAGTACAAACACTACCTTGCAACGGTGACAACTCAAACACTGGTATCGGTGAAAATTGTGAGCAAATAATATCTGTCGCTGTTTGCTGTGCGTGGGGTAAAATGACGCCGGGACATCATCTCCGGAAGTTTAGTTTACTTGTCGAACGAGCGAGCGAAGCGAACGAAGTTCTATGTTTCAGCTTGGGCTAAAAATCGTTTCTGTCCCGCTGTTCTGCTCTACAAGTCGCATTTCTTAACCGATTCTAGTGAAATTTTGTGAGCAGGTTCTTTCATTATATAGATTTTTTTGTCGATCAATATTTAGTTTTTGTTTGGACTAATATATCAGGCTCGCGACTTTAACAGCTCAAGGAACCTCTCGTTTTTAACATTTAATATTTAGTGGACAAAAGAAAAACTTAAATAAAAGGCGGAATTAATGGCACATGGCATTCTCTACCACTCAACCTTATAGCAAAGTATTGTGGACCGATATAAAAATGTTGTAGCAATATTATTGTATTCACACGTTACCTTAGGATCAATAAGTTTGTGTAGTTTATGCAATGTTCCTGTGGAACCTATATACCTACGTACATTAGTCAATCGGGCCAAAAGGAAAAAAAAACATACCGTCCGAAAAATGATAACAATGCAACTAATCACAAATAATTATAATATAACTCTCATACCTGAAAAAGAAGCAGCATTTTAATTTCCGAGATTATCATGAAAGTGAAAATAATTTTGATGATAAACAAAATAATTGCGAACAAGTTCATAAGTTATAGAAAAGTTCTAACAAACTTTTACTTGGAAATAAATTCAATAACTCGTGCCTGTGTCAATATTGGAGTTGCGTCGTTTCGGCTGCCTCCGAATTTTACTTTCGGCTGAGATTGTTCTTAAATTCTAAAGTTTTAAACGAATGTTTATGTTGATGATCTCTTTTTTCTGCAACGACATTACCTTTCGATAACTGTTGGAATTAAAAACAAAATAGTAATATGCATTTAATAATACTTAATGGAACTCCTAAATGAACATCACCATTAATTTCCAAGTATCAAACATAGAATTGAGTTTCTAGGTAAGATTTGCCCTAACTTTTATTTTTATCATCAAGTCATTTTCATTAATTAGGTAATAAAATACTTATCAACATCGTCCTAGCGTTATTCCCGGTAATGCCCCTAAAGGAGCCCGGGGTCCGCTTTGACACCTAATCCCAAGATTTGGCATAGGCACTAAGTTTTACGAAAGCGACTGCCATCTGACCTTCCAACCCAGAGGGAAAACTATACTAGACCTTATTGGGATTAGACCGGTTTTCTCACGATGTTTTCCTTCACCGAAAAGCTAACGGTAATTATTCCTTACATAAGTTCCAAAAAACTCATTGGTACGGAGCCGGGATTCGAATCCACGACCGCCGCTTGACAGCCGCATGCCTGAACCACTAGGCTACCGTAGCATAATAAAATACTTATAATGTGACAAATATTTTTCTATATTTAATATCATCCATTGAAAGGGGAATCCTTTAAAAAATGGCTTTCATGGCAGTGATTTGAATAAAGAATTCAAAAAATATAAAGCCTTTCAGCTTTCCAATAACCGTTTCTCACCAAAACAAAACACATTCACACTTATCTTCAAAAAATGTAAAACAACCAGCCAAACTCGCTAAAACTCCGGAGAAGTCGATTCTTGATCGGAACTTTGTAAAACATTGCACTCTGCCAGCTACTTATGCGCTACTTGAGACGCTTAGTCCCAGGCTACATCTTAACAAAGTGATTCAGGCAACTTTGTCGTGCAATACTGGCAACCGACTAAAAGGCAGTAACAATGCCTCGACATCTAAATACGCTTACTGCATTTCTTCTTTGAACTGCAGAATAGTAAAGTCGATGCACCTTCTCAATCATATCTCGCTTTTCAATTCTTTGGAATTGTGGACTTTATTTTGCGTACTGTATGGTTGCTTTTTGAAGTACGCATGGAAGTTAGATTAGATGTTTGACTCACTGACAGACTAGTGCTATGCTGATGTAAATATCTTGAATAGATTATGACGTTAAACTTGAAAGTGTCGGTTTAGTGAAAATCTGTTGCTTTATGTTTAGTTTTGAGGAGATAAATTTGGTTTATAATGAAAACTTTATTTATTAAAAAGTTATTGCAAAAATATAAACCGGGAACATTGGCAGACTAGACTTAAAGCTTTCTCTACTAATCAATCCAAACCAGTAGTGATTTTCATTGATTTATATTGTCCTGATTAATTATCACGCTCACGTAGTTCTGTAACAATTACTATTGATTACAGCCCAAGTCCGCTTTCCAGCCGCAAACCGTTTGACACAGTCGTTACGTAGCCTGGATTAAAATAAAGAATAGTTTTTATTCCGGGTCCACGCAGACGAAGTCGGGGCGGAATCTAGTTATGTATAAAAAAATATGGGTTAGTATTTATACTAACAAGTCCCAATTAGAACCTGGACCAGCATATGGCACGAATACAGTCCTAATAGGGTAGGTATAGTTTGTTTCAGTCTAGATGACGAAAAGTACTTAAACCTAACCATTACCAACCGCTATTGTTTAATTATGATTATGAAGATAAAACAAATTAGTACGCATAAATAATATAACAAACAGTCAGTTTTATGACGACACTTTGTTATCTTTTCCCTTCATATTTAGCAACAAAAGTAGTCGTAAATCCGAGGTTTAGTGTATTTTCGTCATTTTAACTGAAACAGACTATAGAGGCAGAGTTGCAATCAAACACTGCACTCTCACAGCCCATAATAGAAACACAAGGAAATTAAACATGCACGTCGCAATCGAGTTGCCGAAGGATATTAGCTGAAGATTGCTCGTCAACTCGAGGCTCCAATCACCTCGGCTTCAATAGTGCCGAACGTTGATTATGCAGAACCGGCTCACTAGGACAGTGATGACGTTGCAATCGATAATCGACTAGTCTTTACTCGCTTGGTAAAGCAATTACAATACACGGTAACAATCTTTCCTTAAAGCAGGGGAGATGCAGGGATGACAAAATTAGTACATTACGTACCTAGGGCAGTGAATTTGTGAATGGCCCAGATCGCAGGTGTTTGTAGCCCGAACCGAAGGTGAGGGCCATAAATATGCAATCTGGGGCTTTACGAATTACCGCCCGTGGTGAGTACACAATTTTACGTCTTCACCTGGCCACAATGCGAGTTTTATCGTACGCGCAGCGTGCAGTAAAACTCGCATTATGGCCATGTGTGACGTAAATATATATATATATTTTTTTAATGTGTTTTTAGGCCTGTCTATTTTTATGTATTATATTATTCCATAGTATTATAGTGTTTCAGAGTTGATATCTTAAATCCTGAAATATGTACCGATATTACAGACGGACAAAGTCGCTCCGCTCCATAAGGGTGTCCCTTTTGTACTTTTTGGGACGGAACCCTGAAAACGACCGTAATCAAACGACTATATCAGGTATCTATACAGGCCTTATTAGTAAATTTATCAAACCTTGTGAGGGTAAATTAAGATGAGCATCATTGTGCGACTATGTTTCAAATGTATTATGTACTTACATAACCCTTTTCTTGGCAAAAATATAGAAGAAATTCAGCATCATTGGTAACGTACTCTTAAAACTAAAATGCAGTAGACAGCAAAAATTACCACCAAAATATGTGTATCTATACGTTATACATCATCAATCTATAGAATACTAAAAATAAGGTGTTAATACGATTAACTACTATACTACCCTTGAATGGAATGTCTTCAAAAATCTAGTCTATCAGATCCTCTCTGTAACCTTTTGTATCGAATACGAGTATCGTAAAATAAATATACTGTTTATATTACAATAACAAAAGTAACATAACACTTTAAACAAGTTTAGTAGACAAAAATCACAATTCAACAGTTATGTGAATGAACTTGAATTTTATTTATTACATTCTCTAAATACTTAATCTGCATTGTGCAACCCGTGTCAAAAAGTCAGAAATGAAGGTCATTATACCATTCATACAACGTTTTAAAATGGTACGGCATATCAGTTCTGTACATTCATTATTTGCTTCGTACACACGACAGTTGGATGAAGAAAAAGTGCTTGAGAGGACTCTCCTCGAGTATCTGAGTCTGTCCTCGAGTTTGAGGGCTAGTTTCTCTTGCGCAAACTGGATTTTTAGCTATCGTTCGTTGCTACAGAGTTAACTGTATCTTTATACTTAAACAGAAAAAACAGATATTTAAATAGATAGAAGATAACAGAATGGAAAAAAAAACATCTTGCAACAACAACAAAAATATAGGCACTTCAGGTAGATCACATTGATCAAATCTTTGAATTAATTTTGCTTCACAAACCTCAAGATAATGACATGGCAATAGTAAAGAACTAGCAAGAGCTTCAAGGAAACTTACCCATTGAAGCAAAATAAAACCATTTATAGACTAACGCTGCTATGGTATTAAAAGTACTTAAACCTAACCATTACCAACCGCTATTGTTTAATTATGATTATGAAGATAAAACAAATTAGTACGCATAAATAATATAACAAACAGTCAGTTTTATGACGACACTTTGTTATCTTTTCCCTTCATATTTAGCAACAAAAGTAGTCGTAAATCCGAGGTTTAGTGTATTTTCGTCATTTTAACTGAAACAGACTATAGAGGCAGAGTTGCAATCAAACACTGCACTCTCACAGCCCATAATAGAAACACAAGGAAATTAAACATGCACGTCGCAATCGAGTTGCCGAAGGATATTAGCAGAAGATTGCTCGTCAACTCGAGGCTCCAATCACCTCGGCTTCAATAGTGCCGAACGTTGATTATGCAGAACCGGCTCACTAGGACAGTGATGACGTTGCAATCGATAATCGACTAGTCTTTACTCGCTTGGTAAAGCAATTACAATACACGGTAACAATCTTTCCTTAAAGCAGGGGAGATGCAGGGATGACAAAATTAGTACATTACGTACCTAGGGCAGTGAATTTGTGAATGGCCCAGATCGCAGGTGTTTGTAGCCCGAACCGAAGGTGAGGGCCATAAATATGCAATCTGGGGCTTTACGAATTACCGCCCGTGGTGAGTACACAATTTTACGTCTTCACCTGGCCACAATGCGAGTTTTATCGTACGCGCAGCGTGCAGTAAAACTCGCATTATGGCCATGTGTGACGTAAATATATATATATATTTTTTTAATGTGTTTTTAGGCCTGTCTATTTTTATGTATTATATTATTCCATAGTATTATAGTGTTTCAGAGTTGATATCTTAAATCCTGAAATATGTACCGATATTACAGACGGACAAAGTCGCTCCGCTCCATAAGGGTGTCCCTTTTGTACTTTTTGGGACGGAACCCTGAAAACGACCGTAATCAAACGACTATATCAGGTATCTATACAGGCCTTATTAGTAAATTTATCAAACCTTGTGAGGGTAAATTAAGATGAGCATCATTGTGCGACTATGTTTCAAATGTATTATGTACTTACATAACCCTTTTCTTGGCAAAAATATAGAAGAAATCCAGCATCATTGGTAACGTACTCTTAAAACTAAAATGCAGTAGACAGCAAAAATTACCACCAAAATATGTGTATCTATACGTTATACATCATCAATCTATAGAATACTAAAAATAAGGTGTTAATACGATTAACTACTATACTACCCTTGAATGGAATGTCTTCAAAAATCTAGTCTATCAGATCCTCTCTGTAACCTTTTGTATCGAATACGAGTATCGTAAAATAAATATACTGTTTATATTACAATAACAAAAGTAACATAACACTTTAAACAAGTTTAGTAGACAAAAATCACAATTCAACAGTTATGTGAATGAACTTGAATTTTATTTATTACATTCTCTAAATACTTAATCTGCATTGTGCAACCCGTGTCAAAAAGTCAGAAATGAAGGTCATTATACCATTCATACAACGTTTTAAAATGGTACGGCATATCAGTTCTGTACATTCATTATTTGCTTCGTACACACGACAGTTGGATGAAGAAAAAGTGCTTGAGAGGACTCTCCTCGAGTATCTGAGTCTGTCCTCGAGTTTGAGGGCTAGTTTCTCTTGCGCAAACTGGATTTTTAGCTATCGTTCGTTGCTACAGAGTTAACTGTATCTTTATACTTAAACAGAAAAAACAGATATTTAAATAGATAGAAGATAACAGAATGGAAAAAAAACATCTTGCAACAACAACAAAAATATAGGCACTTCAGGTAGATCACATTGATCAAATCTTTGAATTAATTTTGCTTCACAAACCTCAAGATAATGACATGGCAATAGTAAAGAACGAGCAAGAGCTTCAAGGAAACTTACCCATTGAAGCAAAATAAAACCATTTATAGACTAACGCTGCTATGGTATCATTTACAAAAATCATGAAGTACCTACTACTACCGGGAACTTTCTACTTAATTTTCACATTTTTAATTGTTCTCTTACACCTTCTTATTTTTTTAGTTGCAAATTTATAAACGTTTCTAAGGAATTTAATTTAAATTTGCGTTTTTTAAGAAGGTAGAAAACTTTACCAAAATGATTATGTATAATCTTGACCATATTTAAAGTGTAATTCATATTTTTTCTGTTTTTGTAATTGACCAATTAATTAATTGTGTTTAAGATGTGATTTTATACTTTCGTGCACAAGTACAACTTTCAAAATTGTAACGTTTTCTAAATATGTACACTGACAAATAAAACAAGTGCTAGCGACAATTGTTACAAATAGTCTCTATTAAACCCTTCGAACGCTATCTATAAGAAGTTATGTACCTATTAGCAATGGAACCGTTAGTCTTATCAGATCGACTCGAATAGGTGTGGGCTCTAAATTTCGCCGCTTTGTCTAGTTTTAATGTCGATTCTCGATATCGATATGTTATGGTATTGCCTCTGGCAGATTCACTGAGGAACTTTATACATTACGTTTTAATTGGAAGCTGTGTATAGTTTGATGTTGTAAATTTATTTGAGTTTGACTATTTCTTGTGCAAATCAATTTAATTGTTCAAATCTTTAGAAAATTAAATGTATAACATCTTATAAATTTTTGAGTTTAGTAGGTAATTTAAAACACGTGATATTCTGATATGGCTAGATTGCTAAATAAATGATGCCATATTTATGTTCAATAACATTTTATTAATTATTGATACCCTTTAAAGTAAAAGTTTCCAAGATCTGTAACAGTCTTAAGTCCAAGGTTGTAAATGCGAAATTCGGTGCTGTGGCCTTCGAAAAATAAATATTTCTAAATCCCCAATCTTTCATACGCAATTCGTTGCGATTTTTCGCACAGGTACTTTCACTGTTTCTTTGTAGTACCTACCTTGTAACTGTCCACTACCATAGCGTTTCCTTAACCTATCATCAATTTTTTTGTTGGTCGGCATCTTTTTCCAGCAATCATACTGGTCTCTACTACAAAGACATTTGCCGTACATTTCGAGTACCCAGTGGCCATATTTATTTGTAAACCCAGAAATATATGTCATCTAGTTGGTATCATCGACAAATAACGCGTTCTCCGAATGAATACGATATTATTACTTTCTTACTCCGTTGGTTCTGCGACCCAAAGTGAGTTATGGCCTCCGACAAGAGAGTGCGCCACTCTTCTCGGTTCTGCGCTAGCTCTTCACACAGATCCACCTGTACCATGTCGCGATACCTAGAACGCCCAACAGGGCGTCGTCCTGTTGGACGACCCAGGTAAGCTCTCTTCACTTTCGAAGAGGAGAGACCATATTATTATTAACGCAATTGTATTACTTTTCAATTATACCGCTTTTCAAAATTTTCTTACTTGACGTACACAATATCGCAGGCACCGCCTTGTGTAAAGCCTCCTCGATTTGAATAGAACACGCAACAGTCGGTGTCGCGTATCGGCCTCAGGTGGCGATCCTAGCTGATAGGGAGATACGCGGGACAAGAGCAGCTTCGCAGCTGTTGTCTAATTATATTGTATTATTGGTGAGCTACGGTAGCCTAGTGGTTCAGGCATGCGGCTGCTAAGGAGCGGTCGTAGGTTCGAATCCCAGCTCGTACCAATGAGTTTTTCGGAACTTATGTACGGAATATTTACCGTTAGCTTTTCGGTGAATGAAAACATCGTGTGGAAACCGGTCTAATCCCAATAAGGTCTAGTTTTGCCTCTGGGTTGGAAGGTCAGATGGCAGTCGCGTTCGTAAAACTAGTGTCTATGCCAAATCTTGGGTTTAGGTGTCAAAGCGGACCCCGGGCTCCTTTAGGGGCACTACCGGTAATAACGCTAGGAGGATGATGATGGTGATAATGTACGAGTTGACGAACGTGTTGCGGTGCCTTGCGATATCCATACGGATTATCACTGCCCGATTAAATCCTAGTCTTACTCACTTATATACCTGTATGTGGCCCGTTTCGTGATTCTAAGTTTAAATTGATGACAATAAGGCGCTAGACTACAACGAATGATTTGTAGAATTGTTACTTGTGGCTTCGTGAACAATGGTATGATGCACGGTACTTGGTAAGGAGGGCGAAGTTGGCAATGTGATATGTGATGTATAATATAAAATAGCAGTCATATTATTCAGAAAACTGAACTGGTATTCAATTAAGTGACAGTTTCAACTAACAATTTATTTTATTGTATTGTCCTTATCGTAACGGAGTTACTAACTGAGGAGCGGATACACCGCGTATTTCTAGTTGCGAGAAATGATAAGATAAGAGAATGGGCTTAGAAAATGAAAAGCATTCATCAAATGTGCTTAAGTATTATACAAATGTTCGAATCCCGAAAAGGGTATTTATTTGAATGATGAGTATCAATATTATTTGGTCCCAAGACTTGAACTTCCCCTTTCCCTGTTTCTGTTAAAGTATTTATTTATGTCTAGATTCTAGATAGAACGCTTATGAGAAGTGGTGCTTAGTTTGGAACTAGGTCGACTTATTTAATTAATTGATTATTTTCAGCAGAGTTTACAGCTATAACTAATTGATGACTGTGTATTTAAGCATATTGGACATGACAAGGCTATAAAATATTACATGGTAAATTAAAATGATATAAAAAAGTAATAAAGTAAAAATATGTGAACGGGTTGCGTCTATAATGAAATGACTGTAGGTGTAGACGCTAAGCGACACAATTCTCCAGATTTAAGACTACTACCGCCATCTGTGATGGCATGATTGCAAACTTGACGAAGCACAATGTCAGTATTATAGTATCTTTAATAGCTTCGTGTTTTGTTAGGTGTTGTATTTAATTAGTAATAATTAGGCATACATTGATAGGTATTGTGCAATATAATTTCATATATTCTTTAAAAAGAAAACGTTAGTAGTAGGTTCAGATTTTTCAATTATTTTACTTCTTTTAGTTTTTCTATTCGTTATGTTGTAATCGATTCTTACCAAATAAATAAATATACGTACAAAAATATTCTCGCAGTAAATAAAATATAATAAAATAAATTAGTAATGTAATACAAAGTCTCCATTGAACCTCTATTCTGCACTAGAAAGTACTTGATATACGGTGGCAATGCGTTAATATCCCGGCAGATACCCGCTACCAATAACAGGATTTCTACCAAGACATACGCAACTAGATGCAGATAACAATTGAATAAACTATCTAGAGGCAGAATAAAGCGCGTTTTAATTACACTTCCTCGCTTTAAATAATACATGTAGCCTTGTCTCTGGTTCTACGAGTAATGGACCAGATTATATCCAGGAAATGTGTCTATAAATTCGAAGTATCGCAGCATCTTAATAGAAAACTAATTTGTTGCAGTCTCAAAATAGAAGTAAGGAATAAATAATGAAAATTTGCTCAGAAAATTCGGAAATAAGGAGTAAGTTTAAAATCGACACCGATCCGAATAATCCAACGAGATGATACGAGGTCGTGTAATCGTGTTAGCACCCGCCATTGGCAGTCCGAGCACGTTTGAGCCAGCTTGTGACATCCAGCCTCCTGTAACAGAAAAAAACACGAACAACTTCGCGAAAGTGGGCGAAGTCATTTATCAAGCTAGCGCTAAGAACTCTCGACAGCGACAACTTTTGATACAGGATACTGCCACCAGACATTAATATTAAGGATATCATAGTGGTCGAAGTGTTTTTAGGGGGTCTTCAAACAAGGAAAACTTTCCTCTTATCGTCGTGTTGTTTTTGTGCTCTTTCGGTGTTAACCGCGACCTAAATTGGACAGCTTAGTGGTGTTGCTTCGGTGTAGGTGTTTTTGCAACATTGATATGATGATTGTTGTGGTTTATTTTCATAACAAGAAATGCGCTATTCGCTATCATTGTAAAATAAATTCCTTTATGTTCATGTTTTCTGCTTCGCTTATATTAATTCGTTAAATGTGTGTGTATTTTATATTCTTTGTTTGTCATTTTTTTCTAGAAACATTGTAGACTAGTATTTTTTTATAATATCCAACAGTATATTTTTATTTTTTATGTTTAATAAATTGCTCTAAAATATTAGCTTAAGATTATGTTTCTTACTGAAGATTTGAAAGTGCTTGTTACTAAGCCTACTTGAATAAAGATTATTTTGAGTTTTTAGTTGAGTTTGTGTTTATAAATCGTCAGGTAACAACGTAAAGTCACTAAATGCAGGAAGATACATTAAGTAATATCATTTGTGTTCAAGTAGCAATGAAGTTGGGTTTTCCTTCAACTAATACGTGTGATTAGTGAGAATTAGTGATCATCCGACGAAATGGTGCTGTTATGCGTTAAAAAAGGTACTTTGCATGGAAAATCATTGCAAACAGTTACGGGTATCATTAACAGTTATTAACTGTTTTTATATATAATGGTACGGAATCCTTCGTGCGGTTTTTCTCGATTCAGTTTTTCAAACTAAAAACTGAAGACAGGTTTGCTTGTACTACTCGTACAGTTCACAGAGCAACTAACATTGGATTTGCTATTTCTATTTTCGTCACCAAAAGTTGCAGCACTATTAAGTTCATAATATCTTCGTACCCTTATGGAACATCCCGGGCGTTGTTACAAAACTTCTGGCCCGTATTCTGTACACAGCTAACTTCCAGTTAGGCCGTAAACGACTTTACGTGTCGAACAGGGAAATCAAATTATCAACTCCCACCAACTTCGCACCTCTTCCAGCGTATCAGGGATACCGGAATTTGTTGACCCTATATGCCCTTCTATTTGAAAATTCTGTACGTTTCTCTAGACAAATGTGAGGGGCACAATGCGCCAAAGTAGCTTTATTGGGTGTCTTCACCAAAGTATGTGAGCCGGAATCCAATAAGTGAACGGCGAGAAGAATTAAAGATGCCCGCGTGCAACATAGCTGCACTATGTTCTTGATTGTCACTTTGATGTTCCCTTTGTCCTTATTTCACACTGCTGTGTTTTATGTCTCTTACACTTCGAGGCAACTAAGTTTTACTTTTTGTCTAATCTGTTTCAGTTCAATAAAGGGGAAATAGATTCAATGATCCGTTAATATTTTACTTTATTTTAACTGCCTAGTAAAAACATAAGTTAATTTGTTACTCCTACTAAGCTTGAATTTATTTGACAGATCAAAAGGTAAAAAAACTCCCTAACACTCTAACATACTGATATATGATATGATGATGTTTTCTATACTAAGCATACTTACAAGTTCAAGGGTAAATCAATTTCAATTATATTTTCCATTTAGGGTTCCATTTTTGACGCGATGCGGTGGTTTGATTAAGAAAACATTACATAATTGTGCGAGAGCGGTCGGCGCAAGTGGCGCCAAGCAAGGGAACGTGTAACTATGTGGGGGCGGGGGGGTGGAGTGGGGCGGCACTACTCTCGCCGAGCCGACGACGGTCTGCGCTCGCCAGTCGTACACCAGCCACGATGAGGGCGGCACGTGCTTCGCCGCCTCCCGCTACGATAGTACGCGCACCACATAAACATCAGTGAAGTGCAGCACAGCTGACGCAAAGATTTACCATTTGTAAATAAAGTGAAGTGACTTTTGTGAATAGTTTCAACTAAAACTGCTAAGACCAATGTGTGTAGAAAATGTTTCAACTCCTGACTCTTTTGTTAGTGACTTTGGGTGTTAATGCTGCGTATGCTCCCAGAGGCGTGGATAATTGCAGTCGACGACAAGGTGAGGAGACGAGTACAATATGCCGGGTGCGAACTCTCGAGGCAGATGGCTCCAGCCTGACACAAACACCATCCGATGCCGTGAAGCGTCTCAATGTAGAGTGCAATCAACTTCTGCTTTTCGAGAGCTACATCGAGGCGAACTATTTTCAAAAATTTTCGTCGCTCACTGAGCTAACACTCGAGAATTGCAAACTCCTCAGAATACCCGGCAACGCGTTTGAAGGATTACGTGAGCTGAAAAAGTTGTCGATTCGATCTAAAAACTACGATTGGAGTTCAAATAAAAACTTGGAGCTTTCGCTTGGAACTTTCAATGGATTGCGGGAATTACAGTTACTCGACTTAGGGAAGAATAACTTGAAAGCAATACCATCTGAAGTTTTTCGCCCTTTGGGTAATCTGCAAGTTTTAAATTTGACTCATAACAAAATCAAAAGTGTCGACCGTCTTGGATTCGGGAAGAATTGCGGTTCCGGCCTGCGAAGTTTGGATTTAAGTGATAACGATCTGCGGTCCTTGAGTGAGGAATCACAAATCACCGGCTTGAAGAATCTACAGGAATTACGGCTACAGAATAATAATATCACCGATATCTCAAGTGAAACGTTTAATGGACTTATTTCTCTGCGGATATTAAATGTTTCCTACAATAACCTCCAGATAGTGCCCGAGGGCACGTTCACGAACACGAAGGAGTTACGAGAAATATATTTAAATAATAACCTGCTATTTGAATTAGCCAGAGGCGTGTTCCACCGATTAGAACAGCTGCTTGTCTTAGATTTATCTAATAATCAGCTCTCGAGCTCTCATATCGATGGCAGTACATTTATTGGCCTTATACGCTTAGTCATTCTGAATTTATCCAATAATGGCTTGACGAGGATAGATGGTAAGACGTTCAAGGATTTATTTTTCCTCCAGATTTTAGATTTAAGAAATAACTCCATTGGGTATGTGGAAGAAAATACATTTCTTCCTTTGTATAATTTACATACGTTAAATCTTGCTGAAAACCGCTTGCATACTATTGATGAGTTACTTTTCAATGGGCTGTTTGTGTTAAGCAAATTGAATTTAAATAACAACCTTTTAGTAAATATTGATCCTAAAGCTTTCAAGAACTGTTCCGATTTAAAGGAATTGGATTTGAGTTCCAATCAGTTAACAGAAGTTCCAAATGCCATTTGGGAATTGTCTCAATTGAAAACATTAGACCTTGGTGAAAACCAAATAACCGATATAAAAAATGGTTCTTTTAAGAATTTGGATCAATTGACAGGATTAAGACTAATAGATAATTTGATTGGAAATTTGTCAGTAGGAATGTTTTGGGATGTACCTAGCCTACAAGTATTAAATTTAGCAAAAAATAAGATCCAAGCGATAGAGAGGGGAAGTTTCATAAGAAATTCTCAATTAGAAGCTATAAGGTTAGATGGTAATTTTATATCTGATATTAATGGAGTATTTTCTACTTTGATGTCTTTGCTTTGGCTTAATTTGTCCGAGAACCACCTTGTTTGGTTTGATTATGCTTTTGTACCTAGTAAATTAAAGTGGCTTGATGTACATGGTAATTTTATCGAACATTTAGGCAACTACTATAAACTTCGAGATGAAATTAATATCAAAACCTTAGATGTAAGTCACAACCACATTGTCGAAATATCGCCCATGGCTATTCCAAACAGTGTGGAACTACTGTTCATAAACAATAACCACATTAACAATATCCAAGTAAACACGTTTATGGAGAAACGCAATCTCACTCGGGTTGATATTTACGCAAATGAGATATCTCATTTAGATATCAACAGCCTCCGGCTGTCCCCGGTTCCCTTGAACAAGTCATTGCCCGAGTTCTACATCGGAGGAAATCCGTTTAATTGCGATTGCTCCATGGAGTGGTTGCCTATGATAAACAATATGACGGCCATGAGGCAGCACCCTCGGATAATGGACCTCGAAAATGTCCTTTGTAACATGACGCACACTAGAGGCGTAACGCATTTACCGCTCAGTAACCTCCAATCGGCTGACTTCTTGTGCCCTTATGAAACTCACTGTTTCACATTATGCCACTGTTGCGATTACGTTGCATGTGATTGCCAAATGACCTGCCCCTATAATTGCTCTTGTTATCACGATGAAACCTGGCATACAAATGTAGTCGACTGCTCCAGTAAGCGCGCAATTGAAATACCGGAAAAAATACCCATGGATGCAACCGAGGTGTACTTAGATGGTAACGACTTTAAAGAATTGCAAAATTATGCATTCATCGGGCGAAAAAATATGAGGTCGCTGTATGTAAATTCAAGCGGAGTCGAGACCATACAAAATAGAACGTTCGCTGGGTTATCCTCCCTATTAATATTAAATCTTGCGAGTAATAAACTGAAACAGTTAAAGGGCTATGAGTTTGAGAATCTGACGCAGTTAAAGGAACTCTATTTGCATGACAATTTTATCAGCTTCATAGCAAACTCCACTTTTGCATCGTTGTATTCATTGAAAATTTTAAAATTACATGGCAATAGACTAGTAGAGTTTGCGGTTTGGAATTTGAACAGCGTAATGAACGTAAACGCTCTCTCTTTGGGAAATAACATGTGGTCGTGTAAATGTAGATACTTACAAAGATTTACTACCTTTGTCGCCGACAATGTTCCTAAAATAGTAGACGTCCCCGATTTGTTCTGTTGGAGCGCCGATGGGCAATTACCGCAAAAAAAAGAACTCAATCTCAACGGCACGATATGCAGTGACTATTACGCCGGAGATTCTGTTATAGATAACATGCTGGTCTCAAATTACATGCCCATGATGGTGACTACGCTCACGGGTTTTATGCTAATCATGCTAGTCATCCTTTTGATTTTCTTATTCAGAGACACAATTCGCATCTGGCTTTATACAAGTTGCGGAATAAGATTGTTCCCATTCACCGGGGCGTACGATGACACTGATAAATTGTACGATGCCTACGTATACTATAGTCCTAAGGATGATGACTTCGTTATTCAAACGTTAGCCGCTGAGTTGGAAAATGGAAGCCCCTCGTATCACCTTTGTTTGCATTATAGAGACATCCCACAGCACAATTCGCCTTACATGCAGTGCACATTGCCACTTCCGGAGGCAGCGGAAGCCTCTAAGCGCATTATTATAATTCTCACTCGGAATTTCATCGAAACAGAATGGTCTCGTTTTGAATTTCGACAAACGTTGCACGAGATTCTCAAATCCCGATTTTATAGCTTAGTTATAATAGAAGACAGTTCAGTTTTACCGGAAGTGGAATGCGATCCTGATTTAAAACCGTATCTAAAAGCTAGTTCACGTGTGAGGTGGGGCCAAAATAAATTTTGGGAGAAGTTGTGGTACGCGATGCCGGATCAGGGGCGCAATAAGAAATCGTCTAGTTACAGGAATAATATAAATTCGTACACGATGAGAAGCGGTATGCCAAACGGGACGATGCGGTCGTTTTCGTTTACGGAGAAGATGAGAGGGGCTGCTGGGGGCTTGAACGGTGCTCCCGAGTTTGCGGAAGTAGGTTCACAGCAAGGGCAGGCTTCGTACGGACCTGATGGAAGGCCGCCATCAGATCATATTTACTCATCAATAGACTCTGATTACTCCTCGTTAGAGCTCGGAGGGAGCAATCCTACCCGACGGCGGGAATTTCGGCACTGGCCGCCCCCGCCCCCTCTAATTGATACCCAACCCTCAGGTCAAGCCTACCTAGTCTAGTCCGCGCTTCTCATGAACTCACTTATGTAAACTATTTTAGTCAGCTTCGTGTGAATCATTATGTCATTACAAAACGCGCTATTATACCAAATAATTAAAATTTTAACCTATTTTTGTATTTTCTCGCCATTCCAAAGGCGTATGTTTCGTAATGTTGGTGTAAATACATTCTATAAGACTGCTGTAGAGTATGTTACTTTGTAAATAATGTAAATAACTGTCCATATAATTTAAGTCACGAGTATACTATTTATATACTTTAATAAAGCCATTGTGATAATTTTTGCATAAATCGACATTTTATTTCCTTCATCCTTTTCCCTAATTTTGTGTTCATTTTCGTATGTATTTAATTAGTAGCATAACAGACATTGTTCTTAAAACTTAATAATAATATTTGAAAATTAAACGTATTTCATTTATGGAATCGCTACACACTTAAATGCATACACAAAATAGCACCAGAACTAGTCCGAACCACTAACACGAAGCGCCTTAAAATGCGCTCACAGTAACAGTATACATTACACTGGGGAAAAGAGAACCTTTTTTCAAAGCTCGAGATTATAAAAAGGCTCTATACTTGCACCACCTAAATCTGACAAGGCACAGGACGGCAGACGTGACCAGAATGCAGCGGTCACCTCTCATAGCGTATCATAAGCCTAAGGTAAGGCACCTCCTGAATTTTAAATCACACCGCTATAATCTACAAAAGAAGCCCGCTTGCAAATTGCGTGGTTGCAATTGTCAATTTTACTACACTGCCATAAAAATGTCTTTGGTGTTGCTTTGCCGTATCAGGAAAACTACATCACAACGGTCGTATCATTAACCTTGCGGTCATTTAAATGTAACGTTAAAGGTGGCAAGCTCTACTACAATACATTTCGTTAAATATATCACTGGACATAAGCTGCTAAATTCCACTTTACGAGTTCACTTACTTCGCCTACGTAGGCTTTTATTGTTATGACTCATTTATTCGATTTTATCGCTTAAGGATATAGTATGATACTATTCCAACACACATTTCTCTATCCATTACGGCATCTAACAATGAGTCATCAAGCAATCGTCTCAGTGGCCTATCCGGTCAACAGAACTGTTAGATTATCACAAATGGACTCTAATTGAGGTCTCCTTTGAGGCATGAGGATCCCCATTGAGTACGGACAACTTCGTTTGCCAAGTTTGTGCCAACAACATAGATAGGAGCGGAAGACGTGGATAAATGCATGTGGCGTACAATATCATGATTACGACATAGGAAGTCCTAAAATGGTATACGAGTTACGCTTTGCAAAGGATTATGACGTAATCGAGGAAGCAGTAAATACAGATTAAAATGGATCAGAAATATAAAATCACTCAGTTAATGAGCAAAGGAATTCATAATAAAACAGGTTTTAATGAACAATTTTGCAGCAAAGTGTGGATAGAACTGTTACAATGCAATGCAAAAAGCTTGACGTAATCTTAGGGTACAGCCCTAAGATTACGCCTACAGAATTGAACAGGAATTGATAAAAAAGTGTTGTTTTTTGACGAACAGTAGCCTTTCTTTTGAAGACAATGGCATTATGCTCGAAGGCCATAAATCTAAGAAATGTTATGACTCTCAGTGAGTCCCTATAACATTGACAACAAAAGATGTGTCGTTATTTGGCTTTTTGTTTTCTGACTACCTGCATTTTTTAGACTCTGAAGTGGCCACTGCTTATGAATTATTCTCCCTGCCTTTGCATTACTAAGCAAGACCAGTGATATCTCTAGCGTTATGAATGAAATATATGACATATTTATCTGCAATTAACCCTTAATTGTAACGTATGCCAGTGTGTAGTGTAGTGTATGTCAGAGCAGCTTTTGCCATCAGCCATCCCGTATGCATTTTAGCAATTAATAAAGGAAGATAGTATTATGCGCGGAGGAAGAGGAGTCAAGAAGCCATGTAATCACTTCAGCAGTGCAAGTAGTTTCGCTGCACCGTCACTATGGTAAGTTGTCTAATACCCTACTCGCTTCGCTAATAAAACTGGTAAGTAAATAAAAAGAAGGTTTCAAATCTTTATTAGAACAAATTCGGCTGGTAGAAAAAAAGAAATGACTCAATTCCTATGAATAACTGTTTCTGGGCAAAACTAACGCCTTTAGCTGTTTTTCCTCGAAATACCTCCTCGTCCTTTTACCTAGAAATAATGACTAGTACACAACAAAGTAACTTCTCAATACATTCAAGATGAACGCGAACCGAATTATCTCAGATAATGCAGCTTATATTGGTTTCAAGGCAATCAAACTCATTACTATGACCTAAATAAAACAACGAACAATTTTTCAATTATAATGACTTTCTTACCTTTGTCTTTATGATCCACACGACCTTTGCGTTACGCAAGGAGGAACCTTCGTGCCAATGCGAATGAAAGTACATCAATTTTAATATCTATCATTACTGCCCTGATCTGTAATTAAACGTAGGTTATTAAAACAATTGCAGAGTAGACCAACTACATTAATTAGCTGTTATAATCAATATCTAGTTAATTCTTCAAAATAAACTTGAAGGTATTCATGCCGTACTCGTAGTAAATTTTGCTGTTAATTATGAATTTATGTAGTCAGGTTAGTTTAATTTTATCGATAAAGACTCAAATAATAAAATCGATAATAAATAATTTGTATACTAAAACCTGCAAAATTGACAGTTATTTTTGCACAAACCGTATTTACTACCTAGAGTCCAATTATCTAAGTGGTCATAAAAATATACGAAGACTATAAAATGTCAAGGTCATCTAAACACAAACAGTAATATTATTGATTAGAATTATAAATCCATACTAATATTATAAATGCGAAAGTGTATGTGTGTGTTTGTTTGTTTGTTTGTCCGTCTTTCACGGCAAAACGGAGCGACGAATTGACGTGATTTTTTAAGTGGAGATAGTTGAAGGGATGGAGAGTAACATAGGATAGTTTTTTATCCCCGTAATCATCCCCTAAGGGGGTGAAATGGGGGGGTAAAAGTTTGTATGGACCTGCGATATAAACGAGTTCCACGCGGACGGAGTCACGGGCAGAAGCTAGTATGGTATAAAATCAAGTGTGTTTCGTTGGCAATCGTCCATTAACACAATTAACGAAACAGTTCCATGCATAGGAATTACCATATTTGCTCTTGTGCGTGATGCTTGATTGCTGGTCATCTTGATATTACTCAATTTAATTAAAAGGTTTAGTTAATAGATTAAGATTGAGATTGAGATATTTATTGATATACTTACTTATAAATAATTTTACATGTCAAATTACATTATTTTGGTTAGTTACATTTTATAAGACTTACTATACATTGGTCTGGTCTAGAAATTAATCTATGTTAGTATTTTAATGTAATAAAATTACAACTCATTCTTAATTTCATTATTTAACATTTTAAGTTTTTCCTTCCTGTTACATTTTTTTTCAGTTTTGTATTTTTATATTATTTTACTCACTATGAATCTTGACACATGATTAGAGCAAAAATAATGAGATGCATGATATGACTCATGATTAAGGCAATAACGGCTATAATCTCAGCTTTTAAAGAATCATTCACTTATTTCTTCCAAAAAAAGCTAGTTTGCAAAACTTGTAATCTTAGTAGGTAGTAGGTATGGTTGAGTTGAGACTATTTTATGTGGCCAAATTTAAAAAAAAATGTAATTGTATTCTGCCTTGAGCAATAGAGTTGCTTTTTGAATGGCAAACTTAGAAGCAATTCGACCAAGTCATATATTCTGGATGTACGAGTATGTATTTTTGTCAGGGTCAAATCTTGCAAGTCAGACCAACTTCCCGAAGTCCAGTCAAGTTAACATTTTGTAGCAAAAAGATGGAGACGGAAGAATAGGAATTCTCAATCACATAAGAATAACCGTCACGTCTGAGTTCAGATTCTTAAGGCGAGTTGCTTCGGGGTTCTTCTAGGATATGTGATTTTGTAAACGGTTTTATTTTGAAATACTACATATTAAAAATTAAAAAAAACTGTAATATTATATTTAAGACCTTTATCTAGTTCCGTCGGAAGTCCGTTACATAATTGGATAAACTTTGATCGATAGAAAAAAATGCCAAACATACCTCTATTCTCATCTTAAAACTGACATTATTCCAATCTTACGTAACTTGATGAATAGAAAATTACACCAAAATAAGCGTCTATGATGATGTGAGCGATGTCGGTCATAATATTTTTAATTTATTAAGACATGTTTTTTTTCACCCAAAATCAACGAAATTATGGCACAATTCACTCCCGCTCCGTTCCCGCCGCACCGCGGCAGTCCCGAGCGGAACGCATTGGAGGTCGGACGTACGCGCATTTTCGCAGCACAGCATTCGTTAAAAATGGGTAACAAAAAAAATAAAAAGAAGATATCGTCACTGGGGCTTCGGAAACTGAATAAGGAGAAAAGGTTAGTACATAAAAAAAACGAATTCCCGTATTAAATACATCAACCACACACACACGCGCGCAGATTACACCGCGTACACTTCCACAGTTACACAGTATAGAGAAAAACAGTACGAGAACTACTAAACATATTTTATACTATAATAATTATGTGATTAGCATTACGAAATATTAAAAAAAAACCTTGACCGACCAGGGACTGAAAAACCGCAAAAGACCGGTAACCTAAAATAAAGGTATCAATTGAAAAAGTATCCAACAGTATCGGTACCCGAATAAATCAAATTTAATGGATACCCTTTTAAACGGTACCGCTATGGTGAAAAAACCGCAAAAGACCGGTACCCTAAACCCGTAGGTTAACCGTTTCAAGTAAAGGTACCTGACCGAAAAATGAGCCGTACAATTACGGTGACCGATAAAACGGCCTCAATGATTTCGGTCCGAGTATCGGATACCGAATAAAGTGATGGTTACATTTCTTACATTTTTCGTAACTTTTGACCCGCTCGCGTAACATGTGTTGTGAGGGGGGGGGGGGGGGGGGGCAGGAGGGGAGGTGTAGGAGGGAGAATAGGAGAGGGGGAGGAGGGAGAGTAGGAGGGCGGAGCATGAGGGGGGGGCAAGGGCGGGGCGGCAGAGGGGGGGGGGGGGGGTCGCCACTTGAGAACCTTTCCGCCACAACGGCCATCGGTTCGACGTGCAATGTGCCCACTGCCACTTAAGTTTAACGATGCGGAGGGCAGCCGAAAGACGTCCACTGCTGGACATAGGCCTCCCCCAAAGAGTGCCACAATAACCGGTCCTGCGCCACCCGCATCCAGCGAACTCCCGCGACCTTTACCAGGTCATCAGTCCACCTTGTGGGGGGCCTACCCACGCTGCGCCTTCCGGTACGTGGTCGCCACTCGAGAACCTTTCCGCCACAACGGCCATCGGTTCTACGTGCAATGTGCCCACTGCCACTTAAGCCTAGCGATGCGGAGGGCTATATCATCATATCAACCGAAAGACGTCCACTGCTGGACATTGGCCTCCCCCAAAGAGTGCCAGAATGACCAGACTGATATTTTGCCCCGGGATACATAATTTAGTCATCATCATATCTGCCGAAAGACGTCCCCTACTGGACATAGGCCTCCCCCAAAGAGTGCCACAATGACCAGTCTGATATTTTGCACCGAGATACATAATTTAGTCATCATCATCATATCATCATATCAGCCGAAAGACGGCCACTGCTGGACATAGGCCTCCCCCAAAGAGTGCCACAATGACCAGTCTGATATTTTGCACCGAGATACATAATTTAGTCATCATCATATCAGCCGAAAGACGTCCACTGCTGGACATAGGCCTCCCCCAAAGAGTGCCTGAATGACCAGTCTGATACTTTGCACCGAGATACGTAATTTAGTCATCATCATCATATCAGCCGAAAGACGTCCACTGCTGGACATAGCCCTCCCCCAAAGAGTGCCAGAATGACCAGTCTGATATTTTGCACCGAGATACATAATTTAGTCATCATCATCATATCAGCCGAAAGACGTCCACTGCTGGACATAGGCCTCCCCCAAAGAGTGCCAGAATGACCGGTCTGATACTTTGCACCGAGATACGTAATTTAGTCATCATCATCATATCAGCCGAAAGACGTCCACTGCTGGACATAGGCCTCCCCCAAAGAGTGCCAGAATGACCAGTCTGATACTTTGCACCGAGATACGTAATTTAGTCATCATCATCATATCAGCCGAAAGGCGTCCACTGCTGGACATAGGCCTCCCCCAAAGAGTGCCACAATGACCAGTCTGATATTTTGCCCCGGGATACATAATTTAGTCATCATCATATCAGCCGAAAGACGTCCCCTGCTGGACATTGGCCTCCCCCAAAGAGTGCCACAATGACCAGTCTGATATTTTGCCCCGGGATAAATAATTTAGTCATCATCATATCAGCCGAAAGACGTCCCCTGCTGGACATAGGCCTCCCCCAAAGAGTGCCACAATGACCAGTCTGATATTTTGCACTAAAATTTTATGATTAAAATTCGTCTATGAAACAACAATGTGATTGATTTTAAAATAATTGTTAAATAATTAGTGTTTTTCTACTTTGTGTTTTCTTTTATAGGTTTCTGCACCCGTGGGTGCCAAACGGAACCATATTACTAAGTCTATACCAATCAATTCAATTCCATCTGTTTCTTCATCGGACCTTTAACTGAGTTTTCCCAAAACCCGCAAAAAACCTTAAAATATGCACCGTTATAGTGGACAAATTGTGAAATAGTAAAAAAACAATACAGGGTTTTTTCTGTAGTCCGAAACCCGTACATAGTTCACACCCTTCACAGATAGCAAACTTGACCCTTGCACGGTCCAGTTAATATACGGCGATCGTAAGATCACTTTACTGTGACCCGTCTTGTCTGTGCTATGACTGCCGCGCGGTCACGTGCTCGACGAGCGGGTCGGGGCGCGCGGGCGGCGCTTCACGGATTGCCGCGCACCTCACCCCCTCAGATTGCTTAGCGCGTCGAATCATATCGCCTTAATGAGTAATTGTTGACTATGCAGAACGGTCGCCAATAAACTTGCACTAAATTAACTCGAACTTTTTTTTTACAGATCCTTATCAATCTAGCTATTGAACATTCTACTTTTCTAGAAACGGACCTATCTTACCCAAAGCGTAATTTAGCAAAACTTAATAAAAAAGTCAAGTCAATCAAAATGATTTATTTCATAGAATATGGTAATTACAATTTTGGTGATAAAGGATATTACATGTAGTAGAAATAGAGTAACATGTCAATTAATTAATAAAAAAATCAATCTTATGTGAGAAACTGAAGACTGAGACCTCCTTATTAAAACCTGTGTTCATTTATATCTCCATATAAAATTATTACAAGCTGAAGTCACTTAAATATATCGTCTTCCTTGTGTAATCCGTTACCTTACTTAACTGGCTAACTTCTAATGCAGCTTCAAGGCGCCTGGATAGCAGTTGATTCTTAAGGTAGTTCGATCACCATACAAAACGTCTATTGACATTTGCAGGCTAACGGCGTGATTTTTTAAGAAACTTATGTAACAATATTTCATAAATTGGCTTCCCATTTGCGCGAAATTCCCCATTTCTTAGAATAAACTTGTAAATTATTCTAGTTTATTGCAAGTTTATTCTAGGAAAGGGGGAATTTCGGGCAAATGGGAAGCCAATTAACGAAAGTGTGTTACATACGAGTTTCCTAAAATATCACGCCGTTAGCCTGCGAATGTCAAAATGACGTTTTGTATGGTTATCGAATCACGTATTTTAACTCGGCTTTAAGTTTAAACCGGCATATCATCTCGGAATATATATTTGTTTCATCGCACAAAAATGTAAACGCTAATTTAACAAAAACGTTCCGCCTAACTGAAGACAGTTTGTTGCAACTCAACTGGGTAGTACCTTCACTTTACAGAAGCACCTAGAGCCAATGACACAATAATTTGTACTATCGGTATGTGGTGTTGTGTTCCTGGTAGTGAGTATACTTACCACCAGGAACCATGTGGACCATTATTTAAAAAACTTAATTTACTTTCCCTCCCTTGTCTTTATATCTTTAATACAGCAAATTTTGTCAAGAAACACTTACAGCTTTTTATCATAATCGATAAAGAAACTACTAGACCGCAGAGAAGATATCGTTTAGCATTGCCAGAAAATAACAAACTAGCCCTTAGAAGCAAAAGCGCGCATAACATGTGCATCAAAGTTTTTAACAAACAACCGGCATCATTGAAATCATTATCTGACCATGAATTTAAAACTTAATTATTTAAATTATTATGTGCCCACGGTTTTTACAGTGTCAAAGAATTTTTGGACCACACATTCTGATAGATATGTCACAATTTTAATGTTCTAATTAAAATGATAATTTATAATTGTAATGCACTGATTTCTTTTATGTTAGGTTATTCTGCAGCAAATTTTAATTTTGACCTGGTTTTGTACTCTTATTTAAATTTTAATGAAACTTATTAGTATGATGAAATGTATAATATTGTAAATTTTGATGACATATCTTACTTAACTTGATTTGAATGCTTTACATTTTATAGTATAAAATAATGATTTCCATTGACTTGACATAATATAATTTTATTTGACTTGAACTTTGTATTTGTGTTAAATTCTATTAGACGTTTTTAATTGTAAAAATTTTCACATGCCATTCATGGCTAAACATATTAGGAACACTATATATAATTCTGCAACACCTGCACCTGTACCATATGTTTATAGTGAATAAACTACATTCATCCATTAATTCATTCAGGAACGCATCCCCGGGAGCTCCGGTAACCTTGTAAGGTTACCGGAGCTCCCGGGGATGCGCTGACTTCTAAAGTTATTGAACGTGAGGGCTCATAGCTTGTTGTTGATTATATACGAGTACATAGCTGCTTGATTTTAGGAATCGCTGTGTTGTGGACACAGCGATTCCTAAAATCAAAAGAAATAAATAGACATATAATTCTTCACGCTTGGTTCTATTTCTAAAGAAGACATTGAATTCCTACCTTTTATTCACAACACAAATAGGTGTTTCTTTAAAACGTTTCAAAACTTATTCAGTTAAATTTTTATAATGAAATACGTAGGTGCCTATTATTAGATAACACAACAATATAAAATACTTACATAACTAATGAAATTGACATGCAAATTCTTAAAGCAAATACAGCGGCATTTGATATTCAGTATCAGCTTCTCGTTAAGAAAGGCAATACATGTTTCACTTACAGTACCTAGTATCATACTCTGACAATGTACCCATATTTCACGGAGCAGGAGAACTATTTTAATCGTCATCTCCACTACAGTAGAAATTGATTGATTACTTGGAAGCTAATGAGAATTTCAGAATGAGCAATTAACTAAACGCTGTTATGGTTAGGTTTGTTTGTAATTGTCATATCAACAAAGGCGAGAATTCGGGAGAAACAGGAATAATCCGAATTTATGTTACATCCTAACTAATGGTGGTGTAACAAGAGATTTACGGGATCAAAATTCAAATAGGTAATTAGAGGAGCAAATAGGATGAGTGTATTCTAGAATACAACGTGAGATATATTAAATTTAAATTAAACGCCTACGGAGCATGTTTTTGAGCAAAGAACATAATATATCTATATTTTTGTAACCAAATTCATACTATCTATGCTAATATTATAAATAGGAAAAGTTTGTTCGGTTGTAAGTTTTTATATAGGGGGTAACCTCGCTAACCAACCTATTTCAAAAATTATTGAACTATAGAAGAATCCTTTTAGAGGATATAGGTAAGCTATATTTTTTCCCGCCTCTGTTAAGTAAGGCGAAGCCGCGCGGTCAGCTAGTTTCAAATTTAAAAAATATCTGCGTAATTTATAACAAATAAAATACATCATCATCATCATTAACTTAAGAGTTATCCTCTTGTCGGTGGAGTATTTTCCATCTCTCTCTGTCGTACGCCAGCCCTTTGATTTGCTGATACGACACGACACCAGCTTTTTCCTTTATTTGGTCCATATAACTGCGTCGTGGTCTTCCCCTGCCTCTCCTTCCTTCTATCTTTCCTTCCATTATGGTTTTAAAGAAGTGGTCGTGCCGTATCAAATGACCAATCATTTTCCCCCTTCGAGTGCTGATGGTGTTCAAGATCGATCTCTTCTCTTTTACCCTTCTCAAAACATCCTCATTTGTTACTCTCTCAGTCCAGCTTATACCTTCCATCCGTCTCCAACACCACATTTCAAACGCTTCCAGTCTTTCTCGGCCCCTTTGTGTCATTGTCCACGTTTCGCTGCCGTAAAGGGCAATACTCCAAATGTACATTTTTATTAGCAACTTTTTGCTCCTACATGACAAACTGGATTTGTCTCTTTTCGTTAAAAGCTTTTTTCGCCATGGCTACTCGAGCGACAATGTCTGGTGTGCATCTAGAGTCTCTTGTTATCAAACTGCTTAGATATTTAAAACTATCGACACGTTGTATGGGTATATTGTTTACAACTATTGGTGGGTGGTGTGAATTGTGTTTTGCGGTGGTCAGCGTTTTCGTTTTCTTTATATTGATCTTCAAGCCCAATTCGTTGAACGTTGTATCCATGATTGAAATTAATTCCGTCAACTGATCTGGTGTTTCTGCAAATGCTGCGATGTCGTCTGCAAATCGAATAAAATGTATTTTCTCTCCATTAATTTTGATCCCTCCCTTACCAGTTTCTCTGATTTTTCTTATTGCATATTCTATGTATATATTAAAGATTAGCGGTGAAAGTGGACACCCTTGTCTGACGCCCTGCCTAATTCTTGCAGTCCCGCTTTCATCTCCTATCTCCACCCAAGCTTCCTGATCCTTGTATAATTGAAAAATAACTCTCCTGTCTCTAAAATCTAGTCCGGCTTCTTTCAAAATACCCATCATTTGCCTCCAGTTCACTTTATCAAACGCCTTCTCTAGGTCTATAAATGCGATATAAGTTTCAAGGCCAAGATCTAGGCGCCTATCTACGGCTAATCTAAGAGCGAGTATCGCTTCCAAATACATCACAGGTCTTATAATTTATTTAACAAAAAACCCGTTATTCAAAATTTTACGTCAGAGATAGATTGATATTCACGGCAATGAAAAAAGGTATAAGTACAAAATTGTATCATGTTGTATGCAGGTGAAATTAATGTGGGATGTACTCAATAGATAATTGGGAAGTTTCAAATATATTTTAAATGGTTTCAAAAACACGATTAACAAGTTAAATACGATATAGTTTCTGTTAATGGTAGTCGAAGTAAATTATGCGGGAAAAACGACGTGCATAGTGCTGTCCTGCTGTCTATGGGCGGGTTGTACCAACTTACGATTACAAATCGATCAACGTTAAATATGGCGCCGGCAGCTGTCATTACAATATTGAAACTTGTAAAACTTTTCATATGGAAAGACGCTAAAATCTGAATATATATTCAGACGCGGCGTTCGCTAAAATCTGAATATATATTCAGATTTTAGCGAACGCCGCTGACGATTACAGGTGGTTGCAGCCCACCCTAAACCTCATCTAACTAGGGACTTTCAGTGCAACGACAAAACTTTTCACTACATTAGAGATGTCATGCAATGCACAGTTGCGATGTAACATTTAATACATTTCATAATTCCTTGTGAAACCATTCGACTCCTCACATTCATCAAACGTGTGGCTTTTAACAACCTTCTTTAATTATACAATAGAACAGCACTTCATTAAATTGTCACTCATGATGCCACTTTTCGTAATCAACGTTGTTGCGTAACTCCATATTGATACGAACGTGACTATATTGATTTTCGAAGTAATGGATATATATTGTATGGAGCTTTCTCAAAGTAGGTACGTGTTGAAATTGCTTCTTGAACCTATTGGTCATTGGCGTAATTGATATGTGAAGTCGTTAGTTCGTAACAATTGTAATGTGACAAGTTGCTAGTGATCAATGGAGGCTTTTGTGTGGGCTAGGTCAGTTTTAATTAGGTAATTAATATTCAGTTAGGTGTACACTACAAAGTATTTATACTTCCAATATCGCGAAAATATTACCTTGTAGTTCTGAAGTAGTAGAAAATTTAAAGTTAAAACAGTTTTTTTCAAGAATTATTCCGAAAAAGTTTTTAAGGAGTATTAAATTAAAAGTTGAAACGAGCTTTTAAAAAAAAGTTGTTTCTTGTGTATTAGGAATTCGTACGATCAGATTAAAAATTAAATATTAACGAATAATGACAGCATCATTTCTTCAAAATCCAACATTTTACATATTTCAAATGAAATAAAATGTGGAGGCTACAGTTCTAAATTGTATACAAATCTCGGAATAAACCCCATTTATGTTTGATCAAGTTAACACTGATCAATGTCATTTTAACACAGAACGTCTATCGGTTTTACTCCCAAATGGGATTCCAGATAGATCCTATTCCTGTTTACCCAAATAGGGCCATAAACAAGTAACCAAATTGAAAATATTATATTCCCGTGTCATCGTCGAATACACCTTCGAAGTTGCGATCCCTCCACCAGGTCCTTTGTCACCCAGGGGTGACAAAAACGGCGCATTGGGTTCGGTCTAAGAACCTGGTCTATCCGATTGAGGAGATAAAGAAGATGACAAGCGAATGTCATATCTGCTCTGAGGTTAAGTCTCAATATATAAAAGCTGACCCGCAAAACAAATTAATAAAAGGCTTTTGAAAGGCTGAGCATTGACTTTAAAGGACCTGTCCCATCTAAATCAAACAACAAATTCATAATAACTGTAATTGATGTGTGACGCTTCCCTTCCGCTTTCCTGTGCTCATAAGCGCAAAGACTGTCATAAAGCATTGGACAGCATTTTCAACATGTTTGGCATGCTGTCGAGTGTACGACATGTTACCCACACAATATGTTGTGTAGTAGCCAATATGCTCGTAATCACTTTTAAAAAACGGAATAAGTATATAGTATTATTACCTACGTTAATGATATAGGTACGGAAAGGTAAAGAAAGATGCTTGACGACTTTTGCATATTTTGACCCCACCGCAGATTTCCAGTCCACTTGTCGCCGTATAGTCACTTCTGTGAGGGGAAATAGGAAATAGTTTTAAAGGGGTCCCCTTATAGGCTACAAAAAGTATGGAGTGTTCAGTTACAGAAATTTTGGCAATTATTTTTGAAAAAGGTTTAATAGGAATAATAAGTATAGCTAACGAAGTAATTAAAGTATGAAGTTTGTTTTATTTACTTTTATCCGAGTTTGTTTTAGCTCAGAATTGAACATATTTGATCATAAAGAGGTCGTTATAGGCATTTACTATAAGTTCCAGATGTTTTATATAGACAAGTCAACAACGTTTGTTTATTAACTTGCGCGCGATTTCGCCCGGGCCACGTATTGCAAATAATTCCGCAGATCCAATTTCCATTCAGAAAGTGCATTTTACACACTAGTGAAAGAACTTTTGAAAAAAGGTAAGTGGTTCCTGAAATTACATACAAACTTACTAAGCTACTATTACAGATTATTATGTTAGTGTTTACGACAATTCTCTGACATTAAAATACAGAGGCATCTCTTTTCTTTTCTTTATTCTCTACAGTCCATCGTTATTCGCAGCAGAGTCGGGCTTCGGCCAGTTCGTTCGAGTTTCAATTTCAATTTAGATACTTTAATAAATAGAATTGCATATTTTTCTTTTTTCTTCGATAGTTGACTGCCAATTTCAACTCTTGGCTAATGGAGTATTCCATTTGTGTGAATAGAATATTAGTTTTATAATATTATTTTCTGAATTTGAATCATTGCTGAACTGTGCTCAAACTTCAGTGTTAAATACTTATATCTTGGTACGATTAATACCAAAACAAGTATTTTGACGGTTCTTGGGAATTTAATTTTAATTATAAATATTTTAGAAATTCACTAAAGCTCATTTTGTTTACTTTTGTAAAAATAACACAATGTGTATTTCTGAATAATGAACCCTTTACAAATGAAAGCTTATTGTTAAGAACAAGGTCGACACAAAAAATATATTTCTTTTACGTCATACTTTTCTAATTCCATTTTATGGTTCGATAACAATCTTAATGGGACAATTCAGCGAGCATTCAATTACGAAAACAATAACTTAACCCTTCTAAAAAAGGAATTAAATGTATACCCGTTGACACGGCATCCATTTTCTTTTGAAATACCGCGTTTTCGTCATCATAGTAAGACATAGCGACAAAAAACCCAAATTAAAACACATCATGATTCTTAACAGCCAAGTTCAAGCAAACTCGGCCGTAATAAAAAAGTCAAATATTAGACAATGATAACAAAGTTTACGGCCGAAATGATGGGAGATGAGAATAATTTTATGGCGTAAAAATGGGCCATAGCGTGGAATGAGACGGGATGAGTCTTTATTTGCCCGCTGTCAACGGTTCTTGTTTGAATTGAGACTTTCCCCACTCGGCTGTACCTGGAACAGCGGATGCCAGTAATAAATAATGAAGTGTGGACAGCTCTTTCATACACTTTAAGGCTTATTTAATTTCGTGTGAATGAATTATAGTTCAAACTTCAAACACCTGTTGACGCGACAGTTTTACTGCAGAAACGGAATAAAAATTCTGCTCCAAAAACTCCTAACGAGCCCGATTGAGAGAAATTTTTCGTGAAATTCCCGAACTCCTGAAAGTCCCGAACGAGGAAAATTTATAACACGCTGAATACAATCCGCGAACGCATAAATTACGAATTTAATGAACAGTTTTATTTGCTTAATAGAACGTCCTTTGCCTGCGAAATGGAAGCTTCTTTACTTAACGACATTGTCGCAAAAACATTGCTCGGGAGAAATTTTCTGGTAGTGCGCTCTTAATTACTATAATGTCATTCGCGCTCTGCTTTGGTGGGGAGTGCCTATTATTTTCATCCATGGTTTGTTGAACACCTTAAATAGCAACATTATTTCACCGTCTAATTTTCATTGTGCAAAATTTCATTCAGTTGCCCATAAGACTTCGCAATTACGGAGGTACGTGTCCTACCGCATATTAGCCGTTTCGTGTGTTCATCGTTTGTTCGCAGGGAAATTATATGTTTTACGATATCACAATGAAGGCCTGTGCGGAGAAAGCTTCGTTTCCCGTAATTGGATTTTAATTTTCCTTTAAGGTATGTACCTACTTTGCTTTTGTTTACTTTGCGTAATTAGGCTTCAGGATCGTCAGTTTACCTAGAATTTGCGACTATGACATTAAGCGTTCTACCACATTGTAAACTATGTAACAATAAGTATGTAATGGTACATTAGTACTACTTAATTGCCGAGTTCTTTCTTTTGCTTTACTTTTTACGGTAATGGTAATGGTTGGTTCTTCTTTAATGTTGTCTTGGCTAATTAGTGGATGATATTCTTAAAAGTTACATTCAATTTCATAAAACAATTAAAACTAAGGAAATCAGGATACTTGTTATTAGGTTTTACTAATAATTCTTAGTGTATTTCGAAAGCCTGTTGCTAAATGCACTTTAGAACTTCCGTGTGTTAGTATACAACCATAAACATGCAATTTACGCACAGTCCGAACGGAAACCTGGCGGGATGTGATATTTCCAATAGCAGGATACATGTAATCGTGAATTACTGCACTTGTTCGTAAAAGTCTTGTATGAAATGAAGTAATTACGCAATCCGTTAATGATTCTGTCGGAATGTCAGCGGATATGGTGATAATACGGGTATACCTAAAAATCTAATTAAATATTGAGGCGTGGTAAGAAATGGCTTTTCATTTCTTTTTAAAGACTGATATAGAAAAAATAGAAATACATACAAAATAGTAAAATAAAACAAAACAAAAGAAAGACGTTAAGTAGGCACTCAGCATGGTACCGCAGCATGCGGAGGCGCTGGTTTTACACTGAGAACCAAAGATAATATATTAACCACTCGTTATAAGAGACGGGACTTCGAACAAGGTTTTGGATGACAGTGATATTATCATTTGATTCTGACATGAAAAATCATTCATGATATAGCATTGTTTTGCCATACTTACCACATAAAAAAGTCTAATACAAGGAAGTAAGTCGTACCAACATAACGGCAAGATAGAGATGTAGTACTTGATATTATCGATTTCGATAATATTAGTACGCAACGTTATCGATATCGATAAATTATGATTGGGGACGTCGTCTTGTATCAACAAAAAATATTTAACTATATCGACACTAAATAAAAAAATAAAAAATAAAATATTTCATGTCAGTTAATTTCACATCTATTTTGAAATTGCAATGATTTAGGAACACATTTTACGTTTATAACAATGACAATAAACTTGAAAAGAACTACGTGTTAAATTTAAAGATAAAATGACAGCACATGATCTCTCCTGAAGTTACAATATCTATGGTAACCATTCTAATGGCGCCATGACAGAATGACAGACAGAGAAAGTACGGAAGTAAGAGATATCATGTGTCCGCCGTGGTAGAAGCACAGATAGAAAACTTGTCACTTGTCACAACTTGTAAAATTTGATGCTGTACTTGAGCAAATGGATGTCATTCTTCTATTTGTTACTAGTTGCGCGACACTGACTTAAAACTAGCATCGATGACAGCATAGAGGCCAACGACTAGACACACTTTCTTTATTTTTCAGAAGCCTATTTTATGTCCCACTGCGGGGCAAAGGCCTCCACCTAGACTTCCAACTATCACGACTCATTGCCATTTCTGGCCAGTCACTTTGAAAGACGTCCAGTTTATCCCGCCATCTCCTCTTCTGCCGACCACCGTGCAAATTGCCTATCGATGGGTCCCATTAGACCCAATAAAAAATCGGCCAAGTGCGTGTCGGGCCACGCGCAGTGTAGGGGTTCCATATTTGCCTGTCTGTCTTAGTTACAACGACACGCGCGCTCCAACTAAATGGTGCAGTTGCGTCAGCCGAATTTGTACGAGAGTTTACTTTTAAATATATTATAATTATGTAAGTACTATGTACTGCCGCGACTTTTTCAACATTCCCAGTAGCAGCCATTTAGCCGGCAGGGGGGGGCACATGACCCGAACAAAAATTTGGGCTTTAAAGCCCAATATCTCGCAAACGAATCACTAATTTGGATAATCGTTTATATTTTTGAACAAGCTATCCAGCAATACCCCACACTATGGGTTTAACGAGAAAAAAAAATTACATCTCCACTTTAGTTGTACGACAGGTACCCCAAAGTCACTTTATCTGTATTAAGTATTTTAGGTTCTTTACTTTTACTTTCTCTATTCAATTCATATGAACTCAAATTACGACGATCTCAATACTAAAATTAGAATCGCTAACAACATTTTCAGGATCATAACAAGAAAAAAATGCCACAACATTTGTACAACTCAAAACACCTTTATGCGACTTACGAACATCATAAATTTATTTGCAAACCCGCCAACGGAAGACATTTAATTTAATATAACAGATGTTCCCATCTCGAGTGGACACGGCTCGCTGCGAATCCTTTGAGTTTGTCGCGGGTTGATAAAAAAAACATAAGAACTGTCAACAAAGGATTGTTATTACAAGTGCGTCCAAGGAGTTTTGCTATTGGGCGCTTCAGTCAAGAAAAATATATTGATATTGATTTTGCTGGCTCGGCAGTAACACAATTTTATTTTTGTTTCGTTTGCAATGTGATATTTTACTTGAGGTTCTGGCTACTGTATTTTATTTAACATTACATTCTCAAAACGATTTTTTTTACTAATTAATTAGTTGAAATATTTAGTTTTCCCGTTTCTGATTTTGTAAGGGTATTCCCACTATAATCGATCGATGCCATCGATCGATATCGAGCGAATGATGATCTAGGTTTGGCTCATAGTAGAAACCATCGATTGACGTCGAACAAATCGATCAATTGGTGTGGTAGTAGAAACTGTCGATCAATTCAATTCAATATAATTAACAAAACTTTACGAGTTTCGGTTGAGAAATGCTACCTGTATATGAGAACAGCCGGACAGCGGGACATCCAGACATACAAACGAATTTCGGCCCATACTGAAGCATAGAATTTCGCTTCGCTCGCTCTTTCAATGATCTGTATTATACAAAAAAAAGCGGCCAAGTGCGTGTCGGGCCACGCGCAGGGTAGGGTTCCGTAGTTGCCCGTCTGTCACAGAATGCGGACTTAAAAGGGGCTTTTGGGGTTTTTATTATAGTTAACCCTCGTAAATAATCTTAAATATTAGATACTACAGCAGGACCCGCTTAAAACGATCACGTTTAATACGATTTCCCGCATTATACGCCATTTTACGCCGGTCCCTGCGACTTGAGACTTGTTTTCAAACATTTTTTCACGGTTAATACGACTCGCGTCCCCGCTTAATACACCTTCTAAACCACCCACCTTGACGACCATGACCACTGAATGTTCATGACGCGATACTAAACATAATCAGCGGCATGGCAAGCTATTAAGCCAGAAACCATACAAAAAAAGCAGGGTTCCGAAATGATGAGCGTAATATCATTTTAGAACAAGGGAACCCACCATATTGCAGGATTTCCCAGGATATTCATCCATAGACGACAATGTTGCAACTTTTGGCAGATTTAAGACATAATATGTATCGTCTATGGGCAACAGCGAAGACGCGATCCATAAATTAATTTATATTCAAAATCTTGTTATATCAAATGCGTCCAAATCTCTGCGTCAAACTAAAATAAATAACTACTTTAAGTAAAAAAAAAATATTTTTGTTGAATAGGTACTATAGGTAGGCAATTTATACACCTCACTAATATATCAAAACTACAATTATGTAGACCAAATTATCCATTCTAAATAAACAAATTACATAAAATAGTAGGTACTAGTTTTTTTTTCACGTTTAATACGATTTCCCGTATAATACGCTTTTTTGCTGGGTCCCCTCAGAATCGTATTAAGCGGATTCTACTACGAGTATATATGGGGGCATGTCGCAGGGCAGGTCTTTTGCGCGCTCGCCGCGGGCAAGAAGCACCGTGCCGTGAAAAAGCAACTCTACCGTCCACGGTAAACGGTTCAAATTCCAATCTGTCGAATCTCACGGTCACGTGACATCTTACAGTCACAGACCTGTGGCGAGTTTAACAATTTTTCCCTATCACAAAAAGTGCACAGCGCCGCTAAAGAAGTTTTCACTTCAAAAACATTCAGTCTGCAAGCATAATATAATGTTGATCGCACACTGCCAACGACAGCATTTATTTCTGATATACAGAACTTTGTTGTCAGAGGCAACAACCAAGCGTGTGATTCAGGAGGGTTAAAATTATAAATGTACGAAAAGCCTTGTTTATTTATTTATCGTGTCAACTTCTGGAAATAATATATATCGTAGGCGGTATTTATTTATCTGGGGAGACCATATGAAAGTTCAGACGTTAACAATGTATTAAGTTACACGTGTGAAGAGTACCTACTTCATGCAGGATTTCTTTCAGGTATTATCTGGTCTTCCACTAAAAAAATAGTAGGTAATTATTGATTATTGGTGTGTTAAGTGGTAAATACCTATGTACTCTTAAAATATTCCAAGGTAGCAAGAATTTCAGAGCTTTTGTAAAATAAATATAAACAACATACCTGCTATTGATTAAAGTTGCTAGGGATTAAAGTTGCACTTATCTTCCTTGGTTTTGTTATTCAGGAAAGAGTAATTGTAGCCCGCAAACTACTATTTTTTTTTTCTCGTAGAATGTGTGAAAAGCAGTAAGTATGTGCCTCGGTAGCTAGATTATTATAACTGAGGCGTAAACACTTGAAACCCTTTTTACGCTTAAGATTCAATATACCGCCCTCGCCGTAAATCATTTTGTTTCCTTGAGACACTATCTACTATTTTATAGGTATTCGTCCCTGTTAACAAATCCATTTTTATTAGGCCATTTATTTCCTAATTTTGTTGATGGACCTTTACGTCTACGGACGTCATGTAAAGAGCATTTGCGTTTATGGTTTGCACTAGGTACTCATTCGAATAAAAAAATCTTTCACCGGTATATAGAATGGATCTTTTGGTCGGATATTGGCTATATTTTATCCCGCTGCGATATACACGTGGGTGGAACCGTATGGCAAGCTACTATGTATACATATTTTCCCAAGATATGTAAATATTATATCCATAGATTTACTTATAATTGATTCAACCGAAAGACTCATTACAATTACAATAGAACCTAAAATAGGAACTTAAAAAAACATGATACTAAACTCTCTTATCCTGTCACAATCACGCGCGCCACGAACGTGATTTCTTTCCATCATTATCTCGTATTTATCAAATGCTTTCAAATTTAAATACAGATAATTATACACTTGGCTTATCGGTCGACTTATTTGACAGCTTGATATTCAGTTAGCAAAACATTCCCATTCTAATTTAACTTCAAACAAAAGCTACTGGGAACGTTTAAAAAACAATTGAACATCGCTTGGAGCAAAGTCACGTATCGTCATCGCCACATTTTATGCTTTGCGTGTACAACCTACTTAATGCTTGATATTTTAACCGACTTTAAAAAAAAGGAGGAGGTTCTCAATTCGGTTGTATTTTTTTTATTTATATTTTTGTTATCATTTTTTTTTTCAATGTGTGTTACCTCAGAACTCCGTCATTGGTGAGATAAAATTAAAATACTACATACCTAGTTATGTATGCTGGTTCCCGGCCAGTTACAGTGAATACATAACCGCTGACATCGCGGTCGGGATGTTATGCCCAGCGCGCCCACGCGCAGGTGGCCGGTAGCGAGAATAAGCCCACCGCTGAGTGTGAGATAGTTATTAAGTAGATTTAGTTAGTTGCAACTTAAACTTCAAGCTGTACACTCATTTATATTTTAATCATTAAAGTTAAATCAAAGTAACTTGAGTTTTACCTTGAAACGTCCTCACGAGCTCCCAAATATAACTGGCGCAGCCTTGGAGGATATTCGCGAATAGTGCGTATAGCCGCGACGTGTGATAAAGGACACTACTATCGGTTCTCACGCGTAACTCGAATATCTTCGAACCAAATAAATAAGTTTATAAATTGTGGACATTGATTGAACTTCAACGTGAGGTGCGTGATAAAAGGTGTCATCAGCAGCGGAAGTCATGGCAATCGGCGGTTTGTGAGTAGACCTTTTTGCATTCCTTGCTTATTCCTGATTGTTCCATAAAGTTGGTGAAAACTCGTGTTACAATAGTAGGGTTCGGATAAGCTTCACTGGAAACTCTAGCAAATAGTGTTTAAATTGTCGTGCTTTACACTTAATCGGTAGAGTCACGTTATAATAAGATATTGTTATAGGGATAAGTGCTATTATAGAATAGAAATAATAAAATAGTTTTGTGTTGATTTTTTTTGTGAAAAATACTTTTTTTGAGCCAGTAAATAAAATTTTTTTTTTTTACATTGGTTTAGTGATATTTAATTAAAATGGCTCAAATCCAATTACAGATAATTCCCAAAGAAATGATTGATATAATTCCTAGATTTGAGGGTGATGATAAACAATTAGACTTATTCATCCGTAAAGCTGAATATGTAATTCAGAGATTTAGAGGAATAGGTGAAAATGCTCGAGTGCAAGATGAATATGTATTTCATTCTGTAACAAGCAGGCTTATTGGTAGGGCTGCGACCCTCCTGAGTGAACGAGGTGATTTGGTGTCATGGAACCAATTAAAAGTTGTATTACGCCAGCATTTCGGTGATCCTCGATCAGAGCAATGTATTGCTATCGAATTAGAGAATTTAAAGATTAAACAAGGTGAATCTTACACTGATTTTTGCAATCGAATTCAGCACGTGAGAAGCACTTTATTTGCCAAGGTCAATGAAATTGATGACGCAGGATTGCGATCTGCTAAGACGATAATATACAATAATACCGCGTTAAACTCGTTTATGTATAACCTCCCTGAGTACATGCTTAGGATAGTGCGCCTTAGGGGTTGCACGACCTTGGAAAGTGCGTTAGGTGTAGTAACTGAGGAAGTGAATTTCCAATACCAATATAATTCTAAAAATCATACGCGACCAATGCCACTGCAACAAAATGCACAACCACGTCAGATATTTCAACCACCTCCACAAAATCGTTCTTTTAGCGTTCCCCAACAAAACAATTTTAGATTTGGCACTCCTCAAACTCTGACAACGAGGCCATATGGATTCCAACCTACTTCAACACCCAATCAGGGTTTCAGATTTGGTATCCCGAATCAGCCACAGCCAGGCTTTAGGCCTACTTCTAACCAAGTGTTTGGGTATGGTGCACCCCAACAGTACAATGGATTTAGATTTGGCATACCCGCGCAGCAAGGCTACAGGCCTTTGACCCACCAAGGTTTCAACCAACAGACAGCAACCCCAGGCTTTCGATTTGGTGTTCCACCGGTTCGGCCAAACCAAAGGACTCTCGACAATACTGACGTCACCATGCGCACAGTTAGGCAAAACAACTTGGTCGTGCCATGTGAGAATGACAACCTGTGCTACAGCGACAGTCCGCAGTGTATGGACAATGAATATTATTACGAAGAAGAGGCTTTTGAACCGACTCACATTGAAGAAATATCTGAAGAAATCCAGAATGAAGAACAAAACATACAGGAATCTGAAAATTTTCGGGTAACGGCCTCGAACAAGCCAAACCGTTAGTGATCGAATTAAATTGCGACAAAATGTCGAAATTGCCGTGCATAGAATTACCGGAAATCAGTGCGCGTTTTATGATTGACACTGGAAGCACCCGATCGTTTATAAATACTGCATTAGCAAATCGCTATTTCTCAGAATTCAAATACACAGAGCCTTTTGAGGTGATAAGCACCCACGCAAAGAGCGTACATAACGAAGTTATATACATACCACTTTTAAAAACCTTTAAGAGTACGGAATATCACAAATTCTACGTATATGACGTCGCGCAAGGTTATGATGGACTTATTGGATCTAACTTGCTTAAACAATTAGACGCAACTGTGAACATGAAAGATCTCATGTTACACACACGGAATACAAGCATACCAATTATATACAACCCCCCATGCGAAATCAGCTTAGAACCAAGGACAGAAACAAGAGTCAAGATCCCAACGGATCTCCGCGACGGGACAGCTATCGTACAGTTTCAAGAGTTCAAGGACGCTGTAAGAATGCCAACTGCATTAGTCACATGTGAAAACTTCTTTGCAACTACAGTTATACAGAACGCGACCGATCAAAATGTGACTATCAAATTTAAAAAACCTGTTAAAGTTGAAAAGAGTGAATTCAATGAAAATGATGTTTTAATTAATTTTACATCTGTGGCAAATTGCGACGTGGACGATTTGCTTAAACAAAATTTATCAAAGTTACGGTTAGATCACACCAACGCGGAAGAACGAGCATGCATACAAAGACTATGCCACGAATACCGCGACATTTTCTACTGCGATGAATTGCCGCTTACCTTCACAAATAACGTAAAGCATAAAATCAGGACTAAGAACGAAGATCCAATTTATATCCGCCCATTCCGGCACCCACCTTCACAGAATGAAGAAATTCAACGTCAAGTCGACAACCTCCTTAAGAACAACGTGGTGCAGGAATCTTACTCTCCATGGAGCGCTCCAGTCCACCTGGTACCGAAGAAACCAGACGCAAGTGGTGAAAGGAAATATCGAATGGTAGTTGATTACCGACGTCTGAATGACATAACCATCGACGACAAATATCCGCTTCCGAATATTACTGACCTTTTTGATAAAATAGGAAGAGCCACTTATTTTAGTACGTTAGACCTAGCGAGTGGGTACCATCAAGTGGAGGTCGATGAACCAGATAGACCAAAAACTGCATTCACGACGCAATCAGGACATTATGAATTTGCCCGATTACCGTTCGGTCTTAAAACGGCGCCTGCTACCTTCCAGCGCACCATGGATAACGTGCTCAGAGGCCTACAAGGCATACATTGTCTTGTATATCTGGACGACATCATCGTCTTCTCAACCAGCCTACAAGAACACATGGAAAAGCTACGCAAGGTTTTTAACAGATTAAGAGAAACAAATTTAAAAGTCACATTGGACAAAAGCGAATTCTTAAGAAAAGAGGTGCTTTATTTGGGTCACCAAATCACAAAAGACGGCCTCAAACCAAATAATGACAAGATTAAAGCTGTCCTCGATTTCCCTCTTCCTCGAACGCCAACAGAAATTAAAAGCTTTTTGGGTTTTGTAGGTTATTATCGCAAGTTTATAAAAGATTTCTCCAAAATAACCCAACCACTTACCGCTTGTTTAAAGAAAAGAAACAAGGGAAGACAAATTGTGATAACTGATGAATATAAAACAGCGTTTGAAAAATGCAAAGAACTTTTGGTGAACGCACCATTGCTCCAATTCCCTGACTTTTCTAAACCATTCGTGCTCACCACAGACGCGTCCAATTTGGCGATTGGCGCAGTTCTCTCCCAAGGGCCGATCGGCAACGATAAGCCCATAGCGTATCTTAGTCGTACTCTGAACGATGCTGAAACGCGCTACAGCACGATCGAGAAGGAATTATTGGCGATAATTTGGGCTACGAAACGCTTCCGGCCCTACCTTTATGGTAACAAGTTTACCATATATACCGACCACAGACCCCTCGCATGGTTAAAATCTATCAAGGAACCTAACAGTAAGCTAACCAGATGGAAGCTGAGACTGGAAGAATTTGATTATGACATTATGTACAAAAACGGAAAACAGAACACGAACGCAGATGCGTTATCCCGCGTGGTAATTAATGTAATAGAGAATGATGACCTTGATGAACAAAGTTCGATGCGTGCAAACATCGACCCAAACGAACAACACGATAACGGACTGGATAATTCTGATACGGAAACAGCACATTCATCTTCGTCAAGTACTATAACGGCTTCGGAAAAACGTAGCAACTCTAGTACAGAGACTGCACATTCTGCAGAACTCGTGGACACTGCTGGCATACCGATTCTTCGAGAAGCCATCGACACAAAACCTAATCAAATACTGATATTCGACTGGAACAGAAATCATATTACCGTAAAAGACCTTTCAAGAGATAAACAAAAAGTTTTAGAAGTTCACCTTCCCAGAGACAGACCTGATCTAGTGAAACAGTTCCTGAAAGAATACATAAGACCGAAGCTAAAATATTTCTTGTATTTCGAAAATAATGTTCATAGAGCCCAATTTACCCAAGCCGTAATGGCCCTTTATAGAAAAGACTCCGTATGGTTCTTTGAATGCACTGAAAGAGTAATATATGTTGATGATGAAAATCAACAGTACAATATCGTAAAAAGTTATCACCAAGGTAAAACATGCCATCGTGGCATTAGGGAAACCCTAATGCATCTGAAAAGAAATTACTATTGGAATAATATGCTCACAACCGTAGCCAGTATTATTAATTCCTGCGAAACTTGCCAAACTATGAAATACGACAGGAGGCCACTGAAACCTAAGCTGCAATTCACCCAAACACAGACAAAACCGTTTCAAGAAGTTTTTGCCGATCTCTTCTCTATTGAAGGTACATACTTTCTTACCATAGTAGACGCCTTCAGCAAACTGGGGCAGGCTTTTGAAATCCCAAATCGCTCTACCCCAGAGGTTATCAAAGCCCTCCTAAAGTATTTTTCGTTTTATGGAATTCCTAAAAAATGGAGCTCAGACCCAGGGTCAGAGTTCAACAACACACTACTGAAAGAGATGTTAGAATTCTATAAAGTAGACATGCACATTGGTACCCCACATAACCCCAACTCCATGGGTATTATAGAAAGGTTTCACTCTACTATTTTGGAAATATATCGTTTAGCCAAGCGTGAATATAAACTTACTGATGTAGTCTCGACTATGTCCTATGCGATCATGTCATATAACTCAACAATACACTCCACAACGGGCTTGACCCCGTTCGAAATAGTATTTGGTCACACTGATTCTAACGAAGTGTTTGACGTGGATTTTAATAAACAGTATACTCAAAAATTGGTTCAAGATCATGTTCAAAAGACGCAATATCTCTATAAATACTTAACTGATAAAATAGTGAAAGAGAAAGATAAGGTTAGGGAAAAACGGGGTGGAGAAACTGAATTTGATATTACAAAAGGCGATACAGTCTTCATAAAAGGGGTCAATGTTAGACGTAGTAAAGATGCGCCTCGATATCAAAAAGCGAAGGTTACGGGCGAAGTCGCTAGAAACACTGTCCCTATAGAAATTCGAGGCAGAAAGACTAAAACTCCAATTAAGGATGTCAAACGTCTTTCGCAGGGTTGCCGTCGTCCTGCTGATCCAGGGTACGCAGAGCCAGACCCTTCTTCAGCAAATGGAAAATAACCGAGGCATTCTCCCGATCCGACAGGGCCAAGCAGTTATTAGTTACGACAAATGGACTATAGTTAAGATTTTAGATTTAGATTTGCTTTGTGAAGATTTAGAATTCAATATTAACAGATACGCAAATTTATGCAAACATATTTCAATATTTTATACAAAAAGGGGCATTAACTCAGAACTAAGTAACGTTAAAATCCAGACAGATCACATAAAGAATATAACTATACAAAAAATTGTTCAAATTATCCCAACGCGTAGAGTTAAACGTGGAATTCTAAACCCTCTTGGCTCTTTAGTTAAGGCTATAACTGGTAATCTAGATCACCAAGATGCCCTTAGGTATGATAGATTGATAAGTGAGATAAAGTCGGGCCAGGATGCTACAAACAAAAGATTCACCTTGGTTTCAAAAATGGCAGACTCATTCATAAATGCCACCAATTCGTCTCGATCTAATTTCATTCAGCTGGACAAGGAAATATGGGAATTAAGAAAAATGTTTAACCAAACTGGAGGTAATCAGACCGTCAACAAGCTCATTCTTACATTTAATTTGTTTTTGCATAATTTCATGATGCTGTATGTCCGCCTGGATGAAATAGAAACAGCCATAGCATTTAGTAAGTTAAAAACCCTACATCAAACCATTGTGAATAATAATGAATTGTTAACTATGCTTAAAACGATTGAATCAAAGGACACTTTAGTGTACCCTGCTACCGTTGAGAACTTATTAAAGCTTGAACATTGTATAGAATTAAAAGCTTATGCTAAAGGAAGTAAAATAACGTTTTTGCTAGACATTCCAGTTATTCGGAAGGAAACTTATTCCTACTATAAAATCTTACCTTTACCAACAATAAATACCCATAACCAAATAACCTTAATCATTCCTGAACACCCCTATATCCTTGTAAATGGGTCGAAAACTGAGCCGGTTGCTACACCGTGTACGGAGATTGAAGAAGGCCTTTTCCTCTGCCAAGAAGATAAAATACTCACGTTAACCCCTGACCGCTGTGTAGCAGATTTGATGAAGTTCAACTCAAATATCAACTCTTGCCATCCTATGGTTGCTAACATCAAAGGTGTAAAAATAGAAGCCCTGCAACAAAATCAATGGCTAATTTTTACAAAGGATCCACTCACGCTAAATAGGTTCTGCGAAACAGGAGTTACTCAGCATAAGATCCAAGGCGCTTACATACTTACCTTGGAAGACAGTTGCGAAGTAAAGATTAAAGACATCCGTTTGAGCCAACATTTAATAAAAGGAAACGATGTAACAGTTACAAAATTACCAATTATAAACTTACCAGAGATCGTTATGCCGACGCCGCTACCAGAGAAGAAGCCGCTGAATTTGGATGGAGTCAACCTGGCGGACTTGCAGTTCCTACGATATGCGTTACAGAAAAGTGATAGTGAAATAGTGGAAGGTAGTAATGAAAGCATAGTGAAAGTGAAAGGTATCAGTGTCTGGACATTGGGGCTTTATATAATCCTAGTTTTAGGAACATGTGTAATCATTTTTGTTAAATATAAGAAAATTGAATGTTTTCAAAATCATCAGTCGCAAACTCATCCGACTGAGGATTTTGAACTTGCGGAGGGAAGAGTTATGTATGCTGGTTCCCGGCCAGTTACAGTGAATACATAACCGCTGACATCGCGGTCGGGATGTTATGCCCAGCGCGCCCACGCGCAGGTGGCCGGTAGCGAGAATAAGCCCACCGCTGAGTGTGAGATAGTTATTAAGTAGATTTAGTTAGTTGCAACTTAAACTTCAAGCTGTACACTCATTTATATTTTAATCATTAAAGTTAAATCAAAGTAACTTGAGTTTTACCTTGAAACGTCCTCACGAGCTCCCAAATATAACTACCTATACCATAGGTATGTAGTATTTCAAACCCATAAAAGTTGTAACTATGTCACAATAAAACAAGGTTAGAATAGAAGTAAACACTAGTCTTAAAGTACGCGTATCGTAATATTTCAAAAGGTTGTAAGAGTCCTAAATGCTTTACATGCCGACTGGTTCACTGGGTTCTTATGTAAATTAATTCATAATAAATATTGTGATATAGCGACTCCATAGCAGTTGAATGCAATGCCTCGTTAAGGCGGAATACGGTGTATTACCATATTATTATTTATTGCAAAAACCATTACTGCTCCAGTTTTAATATTTACAAAATGGTAACATGATTCAGAAAGTAATAAGATGCATATAAAGTACTTTCGCAAAGCAATGTTCACAATAAGTTTGTGCTAGAAATCCAAAGCTATCTACAATATCACATGTTATCCATCAATTTTTTTTTTCGACTGCCTACTCCTTTGTGACGTGAGTTATTAGTGTACAGATAAACTAATATTATAAAGAGGATGTGTCTGTGAGATAGCAACTTTCTAAGTTTGTATGTTTTAGGTACTCTCCGGAAACGTTTAACCCACAGATACGGGAAATAACGAAAAGGAAATGCCGGGCGATTTGTATTGAATGTGCCTGTGATCCCATTGGTGTGGAAATTAATCAAATCACTGCGATGTTTGAAAGTAATTATTGCACAGCTCGGCATTTTGGAAAAACACAGAACTTTCTCGGTGGACAACGGACTGTGAACTGGCGGCGGAGTATGCCCAATGAGCTAACATGTGCGACACAGCCGTCGGCGGCTTGTCCGCTCTATAGTATATATGCTCTGAGGCTTATCCTATTTCGAAAATTCATTCATGCGTGTAAAACGGACTTTCTTGATGGTTATAGGCTATATTTTATCCCCCGGCTTTTTAATACGCGGGCGTTGCCGCTCGTGCAACTAGAATAATGTACGTTTATGTATGAAAAATTATCACGAGTGACGTAATTATGGTACGAGTATTTACTTTTGATGAATAAATAATAGTAGATTGTACAACAAGTGCATAAAACGCACCATTTTACGCGAGACGTTTCACTCACTCACTCGTAAGCTCGCTCAGGTGGATATAACATTGAGTGTAAAATGGGTTTTATGGACAAATTGTACACTCTACTTTTCACTTCGATTGCGAAGAAATGAAATGAAATACTTTTATTTTTCAGTAGGTATATGGTTCAAATATATTAATTTACTAATACAAAAAACAAATTTAAAAAATAATAAATAAGACGAAATAAAAACTATAAGTTTATTTCATGAAGTTTTATTGTGTACTTTGGCGGTTGGTATCCTTGCCTTGGTCTTAAAATACTAACGAAACATAATAAAATTAAAATAAAGAGTTTATTCTATGAAGTTAAAGTTGCTCGTGTGGCTGTTGGACCGATTGCCTTGGTCTTCGACGAAGATTTTACTTTATGCACTAGAGCATAAAAAGTGACTTTATGTCGCCTACTCACAGCATATTTAAATAAATATATTGCTCTTAATTTCAATACTCGTAAAGGACATCACGCCTACACCTGCATTTCATCATATTGACCTTAGACCTGATTTGTACTTACTTAGCTTTGACTAAATTAACTGACCATTGACCTCTCCTTCTCATTTATTAAGTTCTGTTACGTTTAATTTATAATTTTAACTTATATTTTAACATCTGTATCTCTCTGGGTGCCCTGAAAACCAGCGACTTTAAAGTAAGTAAGTACCAGTACCAGTAAACGTTTTGTTTTAAATTGTTTTTTTCTTCACCAGCTTCCAAAACTAAAAACACTGGTGTACCATCATCTTTATTTTTTGCAGGTTGTATAAATTCAGGAAACGTTTATTTCTATAAAATCTACCTACCTAATAAGGACATACTTTGACGTTTATTGTCTTTTACACAATTGTTATCAAACGGACGAGTTCGACTTAATTCCTAGTCAGTAACTTTTTTAATATGCAAAAAAAAGGATGGTTGAGTGAGACTATTTAATGTGTATGTCTTTTTATAAAACTGTCATTGGAATTAGAATCTTCTACCTAGGACGATAGAGTTGCTTTTTGAATTAACTACTTTGATGCAATTCGGTCAAGTCAAAAAAATCTCAAGTATAATTCCTATTCAGTAACTTTTCTTAATGTTTAGAAAGTAAAGTAAAATCAATGACCAGCTTTCGTAGCTCAAAACACAATTTAACGTAACTAGTGTGTTTTTGTAGTTATTAATAACTTTATGTTGATAATATATGTATGTTAGTCCTAAAGGTATTTTTAATATGAGCCTTGTTGCCTGATTTAAATAAATGTGTAAAGGAAATAAATAAAACAATGTTGTATGCATACGATACGGTTTTTCGCGAAACTGAATGACAGGAGGGCTTGTTAAAACTTCACTGTAGAGGTTCGACCAGCCATTATTTTAAACAGTTACGATCGAAATACATACGCAAATACACAACAACATTCATTTTTCACAATAAAATTTCGTGTAAGTACTACTACTTTCTTTCGAATTCTGATATGAGTTTAAAACGCAGAAAAAGTTGGATGAATTTGATATCATTTTACTCGACTCATTTTTTTACTATAAAGATTAATACGAAAGGAAACAATTGCACAGCGGACAAAGCCATGAAACTGCCGCTGTATTAAGCAGTGATTAAATGATTTGCTCAATAGAATGCACTTAAGTACTGCAACGAAAGGGTCTGTGAGCTGTAGAACTATCGAGCCTGTTTTTATTTAAGTCAAAAACTAGATCTACAAAGAATCTACATAATCAAATTATCATGAGCATCGGTTGAGAATTGCGACTTGAGTGGTAATCACGTAACGTCTTGAACGCGCGTTAGGTAGATCCAACTGTTATTTTTCCATATAAAACATGTCATTTAGATCTCTACCTCTACCTGACGCGCCTACAATGCGTTACATGATCGACCTCGTTGTCACAAGATAATATACAGGAGGAATGTTTATAATATGTGCATAACAATTTTCGGCTCCCGGAAGATTTGAAAGTGCTCACAGGTAACTCTTTCAGACCACCTGCAGCCTCAGAAATTGGCTCCTTAAGCATTGTTTTTAATTATACTCGTAGCGTGAAAGCTTACCTGGAGCACAACTGAAAAGGTAAGATGAATTAATTTAAATTATTATTCGCCTCTTTAATTATTTTATCAATTACTCAATGCTCTTGTAAGTATTAGTTTTTAATTTGAATTGTGTGTCATGAATTAATTTATTTTGAATTATTAATTGATTTCGATGTTATTCTTAAATTGTATTATGTTAATTATTTGCACGCCTGCTCGCGGGCTGATACAATGTACCTTTTGATTGTAAGACCTTGTCAACTGTATTTAGCAAATAAATATTTCTGATTTCTGACCTGTTGTAGAGGAGAATAGCCGGGCATCTGAACATCTGGACATAGGTACGAATTTTGGCCCAAGCAAAAACGGAAAATATCGTTAGCTGCGCTCGCTCGTTCAATAAGATTAAGCTAAGATTTCTGCGTGTGATGAGACTGATGAGCAACGGGAAAAATTACTAGATCATGATCAAATTGTGAAGTTGATCTATGTGGTCGCCAGTTCCCAAAGATGTGTTAGTGTTGATGGACCTGCATATCTGTTTTTGAAAGAGCGAGCGAAGCGAACGAAATTCTATGTTCCAGCTTGGGCCGAAAATCGTTTGTCTGTGCGGTGTCCGGTGTCTGTACTGCTGTTCTCCTCTTCTTCTTCTTATTGAAATTTCTGAGCAGGTTCATTAATTATACAACGTGTTAATAAAATGCAAAACCTGAAAACCGTTTGTTCAGAATCGAGAGTAGAATGCGAAAAAAATAAAAAATAAAATTTTTGACGCGATTTATTTTTTACATTTGTATGGATCAGGTCGCCCCAGTCGGCCAACACTCCATACAAATGTAAAAAATAAATCTTGTCAAACAATTTTTTTTTATTTTTTTCGCATTCTATGCTCGATTCTGAACAAACGGTTTTCAGGTTTTGCGTTATTTTATTAACACGTTGTATAGACTTTTTTTCTGAAATCACTTAAAAAAAAAACCTGCCTCTCTTGCTCTACTAGCTCCCCGATCCACTAGTAAGTTTACATGTCAACTTATACATCTTATTATGTGCTAAAGTTAGAGCGAAGCCCGAAAACAGCTATCGGGACGGAAATCGATCCATTAGTTCTGTAAAGGCATCAATCACATTGGGCAAATATAACCATTATATTGAACAAACATTTGTTGAGCCCTTTCTTTATTTCATATTTTTCTTGTCTACTTTTGGCTTAATATTACTTCCGAGATTGCCAGTATTGGCCTAAGTTTTATTTCCCATACCCATTTTTTTCTTAACTTGCACTTGTTTCAAGGTTTATATTCAAGAAACCCAACACAACCTAATGGGCAATGCGATGATATCCCCATTTAAGTATATGAGAATGATGCAAAATTAAAAATATGGCGATAGTTCGGCCAAATGAACGACTACCAAAGGTCAATAAAGGATAAGGGTCAATAACAATAAACGAGGATGCCCTGTATTGAGAGGGAACTGGATTTGTCTCCAGCTGTCAACACAACGAATCCAGAAATCAATAAAGGGTCGGCAACGCACTTGTCGCCCCGCCCTATGGAGTCGCAAGCATCCTGCTGCCAAACACCAGGTAGGCTGTCTGTCAGCTAGTTTGCCGTCCTGGCATATTTTATTTGTTATGTTTTTGCCATTTATGATACGTATACAAGCACTTAGGCAATTTTATACAAGCACTCCGAACAGTCTGAACGTCATCTCTGTATGTTGATAAATAAGTAATAGATTATTTTGAGGCTAAAATATATATATGTCATGTTGGTCTTTGCGCTTTCAGTGCTGGATTTGAACCGCCCCACATCCGCGTTACCCGCGCCATTTAGGGATAGGGAGCACTTATTTAAATACATATTTTCAATGCAGGCGCGCAGTAAAGAATCGGTACAGACACGATTGATAGTTGACACTGACAGGTGATAGCTTACTGATATCATACCACCGACAAATCTGGAAGTCACCTTAAGCAAAATGGTCCCCTGTCTTCCGATTTTCGGAAGGTTTCGTGCGCGGACGAAATACAGAGCATAATCCAGCTACTAATAGCGTGAAACCGATTTTTAATTTATGGTATCATCATTATCATCATACAAGCCGAAAGAAGTTCACCGCTGCACAGAGGCCTCCACTAAAGAGTGCCACAATGACCGTCATTGTACCACCAGCATCCAGCGGATTCCCGCGACCTTTCCCACGATTCATCATTAATTTAATTTATGGCAATATTACCTAATAGTTCAGTCCTTCATAACTTAACAAACACTTTGCTTTTAAACTACACTCTCTTTATATATTTTCGATAACTGCACTATTTATTGGTATCAGCATAGCTACATCATCCCTGAGTGCACGTTATCAGCGATTGCAAAGCCTACGCACCTCCGAGATGTCTGTATAGTGATCCGTAATGATCGCAGCTCTATCTTTATCAGACGCCGTTTCTTATTCTATACACGGAACCAACTGGGAGATACGGAGCTATGTTGTGTACGGCACAAGATAGAAGTAGGAGCGGTGACGCCACCACATCTCGCAATGCAACACGAAGAATTTTCCAGAGTTAAGAAATTTCTTCTACGGAAAATTCTCAGAACTTAAATTTTACTAACAGTCAGTCAAGAACTTTCTGGATACATAAATTACATTAATTACCTGTCTAAAGAATAATATTTTAAAAGCCGACGCATAATTTTGATACGTTGGAAATTCATTGGAAACTTCCTAACGGAAACTTTTTGAAATTCTTGTGAAAGTACAAATACAAATAACTTTATTTACCAAAGCTGCATTAAAAACATGAGTTTTACAAATTAGTGTGGCAAATTATGATTGGTCTTAGAGTATCAGTGGTCCTCACACTAGGTCGAGCCTGTGTCGTGAGAACCGAAAAGTCGTTGCAAAAGAAGTTAAACATCAACAGATTCTTACAATAGTATAAGTAGTAGTACACTGTGCAGCAAAGATATTATTATTATTTATTTATTTTTATTGAATTTTATGGTTACAAGTTGATAAGTAAATAAGGGATCTAAAGAAATAAAGTAAAATTATACTTAGGTTAACAGAGTGTATGCTAGTATGTATGTGTGTGTGTGTGTGTGTGTGTGTGTGTGTGTGTGTGTGTGTGTGTGTGTGTGTGTGTGTGTGTGCGTGTGTGAGTTTTAGGAAACTTAGAACTTTCCTGTTATTTTAAGAATGTTCTGCAAATTGTACATTGCTCAAAACACCTACTCAACGCTTACCACATCTACGTCGACGCAGCTTTTCACGTGTCGGATAAAAAAAAATGACCTTTCCTCGCGGAATAAACCTGCAAATCAAGTATCTAGTCTTCGAGGAAAACTGGGTAATGTTGTGTGGTATGGTGGAGTTATTATCCTCTAAAAACTTAAAGGCAACAGGGGTTTTATTACCATTACCTTAATGCTGAATGTAAAAAAAACAGTGACATCCAGTCACTTTTTATGATCTAAGGAATAGATCATGACCTTTTTGATTGAAATTGCACGATTGAAGCCCAGAGGAAAAACACAAAATGTTTAAACTTACCCCTTTATTTTATGTTTTCGATCAGTGGAATTTACAAATACACTCAATAAACATTTACTGTTACATCTTTATGGTATAAAGTGCATATACATATACTATTTATGCAATACATACAGTGCGTCTAAGACCTCGGTGAGATTCTGGTGGTCAAACTGAATCACTTTTGTTCTGCCTTTTAACTTTAACTGTACCATTAACTGTATGCAAACACGGCCTCGTTATTTAACATCCATGACAGTGACAAGTAGGTATTATAATTAAACTAATAGATGACATTGAAAATTTAATTTAATATGAATGAAATAATAAAAATGTAAAAAGATGATATTATTGAAATGTTGTAGAACAAAAGTAGATCTGTTTTAAGAGAATAATCGATATTTGCATTTAAAGCTCCAAACTCCGAGGCACCTAGTATACATAAGTAATATGTTGTAAGAATATAGAAGAAGCCTAAAGAAAACTTATAGGTTAGAAGTGACCGAAGCAAAAAAAAAATAGATTATATATTATAATACACACATCACTGGCGAGGCGAAAGCTTGTTTGCCGTCATCGGGGTATAAAACAAATTGCTAGCAAAAGGCAGCTCTGAACATCTTCGCCAATGATATTTTGGATTTTAAGTACTTATCGCTTATAGTTTGTCAATTGGACAATCACAAAGAGCTGAAGGAACGGTTGAAATGGTCCACTGCCTTTGACGTGACTATTTTATGTAATATTTACCCGGTGTCTGTCAGGTGACGGGTCGGGTTTACTGCCACTGTCTAAATGTTAAATAGTCTTAGCTTAGGTTCCCGTACAAAGTAAGGTCTATAAACTCAGCAATTCGGGAATGGTGCCACTCAGCTTCTTTTGTTTTCTAGATTGAATTATGTTTTCAATTTCGACGACCAGTTCGCCTAGTGGGTAGTGACGCTGCCTACGAAGCTGAAGGTCCTGGGTTCGAATCCTGGTAAGGACAAATATTTGTGTGATGCTGATGAGCATGAATATTCGATTCCGAGTCTTGGATGTATTCCATGTATTTCAGTATTTATATCTATTAAATATAATATCATCGTCTAGTTCCCATAACACAAGCCATATTGAGCTTAAATACTATGGGGCTAAATCGATTCGTGTAAGATGGTCCTCCGATTGTTAACTGACTAATGGCATATCTTGGAAGAGAAGAATTTACTGTTACAGGCAGCCCCGTAGTTTTGCGAATTGTGTTTTGATTTTAGCAAAAATAATCATATTTTCATTCTTCTGCCTTGATGTTTAAATCTCACTCATATATAAATAAAAGATTTTTTCTACGAGTAATAATAAAAAAATTAGTAGTAAAAATGTTTTAATCAACATCTTAAAAACAAAACTTATTCATATTTTTAATTTTGTAGGATTATCTAACAGTCAGATCTAAATCATCATTCTCAAAAGCGAATTCAAACATAAAATCCTTCACAGATAAACTCATCACATTAACTCCAAAACACAAAACCACCCCTTGCACATTAACAATAGGGAGACTTAAGACACTCGAGGCTCGAGCAGGGCATTGATCTCAAATGGGCCGGCACCCAACGCATCCGGCAAATAATTAAAACTTTTACCAAACCCAGCGAGATGTGGAGAAAAGAAATAAATTTTGTACTCGAACGCACACTTTCGTTTTTATCCTAACTCTTGATTTATTCCATTGCAAAGTTGCATGCGGTCGAAATGTTTAATCGAGCTTAGTTTGTCTGTGACAGAGCGACGGTTTTGCTTCGAAATCTATTACGGGAAGGGCAAATACAGCATGTGCACTTGAAATTTTGACTTGGATTCTAAGCTGTGTTCTGTGGCAAGACTGATGTTAACCAAACTTGCATTATTGAATTTTATTTTTGATTGAATGTTTTTAGAAGTTAAGAATCCCTGATTTTCGTTGCCGTTGATTGTGCAACTTAACCCACCAACAAGCATTCTTTGCTTTGCTCGCAATTCAATTAAAAAATCTCTCAAAACATTATGACTTACTAAATATTTATTTCAAAAAGATTGCGAAATTTGAACGTCACAATATATGAATGGATAGAAAGCTAGGTGTGGATACACATCCATGTGGGTGGCGCAGGACTGGTAATTTTGGTTCTCTTTGGGGGAGGCCTATATACAGCAGTGGACGTCTTTCTGCTGATATGATGACGAGAAAGCTAGTATAGTACTAGCATTCTTATGGACCGCCATAAAAACATAATATTCAAACGAATCACCACACACAATTACATATTATCTTCTTCTCTTTTGCTAGATTTCAGTCTTCAATTCCAAGCATACCTTGTAACCAAATGAAAAAAAATATTTTGGTTACTCACAGAATATCTATAAAGGCAGCATAAAGGTTTCAATGTTTAAGAAACACAATAAAGCTTAAGCCAATTGCCGCGACCACAAACTTCCGAGGGTTAAATATATCCGGATTTCGATTCCCTAATTTCCGTGGCCGAACCTAGATTTATATCCAGATTTAAGTCGGCCGGGAAATTAGTAGGAATTATGGCCGGTCTTGCTGGATTTAGTTCAAAATAGAAGCCCTTTGATCTGTGAAATATCACTCGAGTTCCATTGACGAGTCGCGAAATGTCACTGCGGATGGTTGAAATTGTTGGAATCGGATTAATTATGAATGTAATTAGTAAATCATGAGTTTCTGAGAGCGAGCCGCGTGTAACTTTTGGGTAGATATAATATGGCAAGTTTAATATTGGAACGAATTAATAAAAATATAAGAAAATATAGACGGAAAAAACTAGTGCATTCTTTATTCTAACGACACATCAAATAAATTGGTACATATACTTGAAAAAATTAGCCTATTCTTCAGATATCTGTTCCAACCAAATTTGTCAAGACGTTCAGCATTATAACTTGAAAATATATAAATATATTAAACGGAAACCTTTTTCGAAAGTTTTGCAAAAATAAATCGTCAAATCAAAAACAACACTGTAATATATTTTTTTGTAAGAGAAAAGACCTGGCTTCTTGTGATTTACATTTGTATATTATAAAGAATCCTCTTATCAAGTTTCATTGTAACTGAATCTTTAAAGTTTCGTCTAACAGGTTTATACGTGCCCATATAATACATTATTATGACAATGTTGTTTACGTCTTTATCTTTCGTGATAAAAAGAACGGTGCTCGTTTTATTTACGTTTTTATTGCTTGCTGGCCGCAGACCGTATGAGTAGCGTTTCTATCTGAACCTGTATTACGAAATTCATCATCATTGTTACTTGTGTTGTCATTGGTACTTGTCTTGTGTTGTTGTCTATTCTATTACTGTTTTGTTAAGTGCGAGCTGGTAAAAACAGTCTTAAGGGGCTCCCATACGCCAATGACCTTCGATCGGAATCCCCTAGTTTTCTAATGTTTTTTATAGCTTATTATATTAACAACAATGGCTTTAAGCAATATAGTATCCCATATTTACTTCAAAGTTCATTTTTTCCCAGATATTTGGCATCAAAGTTGAACAATTTCAGGCCAAAAAACTGGTTTTCTGGCCATAACTTCTGTGTTAACTAGTTTAAAACGAAAACCCTAGACATGTATTTAGAGAAGTCAAAGAGGAACCCAAATATGTAAGTTTTCGTATATGTTAGATCTTTCACGTCAATAGAGATACGAAATAAGTGTTTTTTTAGAAAAAAAAACATACATAAATAAGTATTCATTTGTTTCAAAATCTGGTGGACCAAAATGGAGATAAAAAATTGAAGAACCGATAGCCGTTTGATTTATAATTTTATCTGTAGTGCAAAAGTAGGAGATACGATTCAAAACTTGTCAAAAATCGATGAAAACCTGGGGTAGCCCCTTAAGATTCGAAGTAGCGTGTACATTAATTTAACTAAACTGGACTTAATCGCGTTAAGAATAATTTTACTTATAGTCGATAACTTGCAGAATACCGTATGATAGAAGAAGCAGGTTCCTAATCAATGTCAATGTAACTTACATTATTGGATACCATGTTCACAATCCAATCAGACAATCTTGAGTACATAATGTCTTCATTATGTTGCAAATATGAGTTTTTTTTCCAATTATACAATAACAGGAAGGTCAAAGAAAAGGTGGATGGGCTGTGTGAGAGACGATATAAATAGGAAGGAAGTAAGTGACAAAATGACTGGTCATAGAAAGACTTGGAAGAAAAAGACATTTTGCGACGACACCAAATGGGTCAATATGTATAACAAAAGCAAGCGAATAATGACGATACGAAGGGACATACTTCCTATTACATTGTTAATTCGAATTATGTAAAGGCAATGGTGAGGGCTATGCTTGGAGAGGCGTATGTCCAGCAGTGGATGTCTTTCGGATGATATTATAATAATGATGATGAATAAATTACCATGATATTTATCTGTAAAGCAATGTCACTTTTGTCATTCAGTTTCGTTGTTAGTTGTTTTTTTTTTAGTTGTTATTTGCACTGCCCACATTTTTTTCCGCTTTGCCTTAAAGTTCGACTGGTAGAGAATGCCACATGGTATTAAGTCCGCCTTTTGTACGATATTTTTTTATTTTGTGCAGTAAAGTATAAATAAATAAATAGCATAATTTAAATCCTCGCCTTTTTTTTCTCTACAGGCCAACTAATAGATCAATCCCAGGAGCTTCAAAACTAACAATCGAATTCACATTGTACAAAAGCTATTCATCAAACCCAATCAATGCACTAACTATAACCCTGTAAACCTCCTCGTTTAACCCCAGTCTTTTAATTACATATAAACTAAAAATAACAGTCGCAACACGGTTTACGTGCGGCTTTTGGTATCGAATTACCTCTGTAATTGCTCGGGCCTCCGTTCGAACCACTCCTGTATGGGCTAATGCAACAATTTACGCATCAGCTAATCTGCAAATTGGTGCAGCTTTGTCGGCAGGAGCTGCCCGTGTCGACGGCTCGGCCTGTCTGCAACCGGCTTTATTCAGGTACCTGCATACGAGCGGGTAAAGCGATTAGGCTAGGTACATAATTACTACTGTTTTCATTATGTAGGCTTTAGGGGTGAACTAGATTTGGTCGGTTCATCAGTACCGATACAAAAGCACACAGAATATCCACTTCCTTAGTGTTGGGGTCAGCAGTCAAAATTATATTACAAACAATTTAATAGCGGGATAACGTAAGAGAGGGCCGTCGACAGATCAAATTAACACCTTGTATACAATATTCAGTACCCATCCTAACTAACAAGCTATCCTATATTTTAATCCAGGCTATAAACTATCTTCGTGCAAAATTGTATCCAAATCGGTTGAGCTGTGTAAGCGTGATTGAGTAACGAATATCCAAACATCCAAACTTTTGCGATTAGTAGGATGTTTTAACGTTGTATCTATCGCATTTTAGGCAAAACTTAAATATCTACCGCGGTGTACGATATCTAGTTCGGCATTGAATGAATGAATGAATAATTTATTTCAGACGTATGTCCATATGGGTTAGTATACATTGTGAACTTATGCTATTGTTAGTACATTCAAATATAATGTCGGAATTTAATAAAACATAAAATAAAATAAAACATAAAAATAAAACCCATTGACCCATACAATTTCAGACCTAGGTACACAGCTTTTTTACCATAGAAAAAATATTTTTTTCAGCAAAAAACGAACGGAATACCTTAGTGTGAAGGAATCCTCAACATTTTATTCCGTCGATACATCATTTGATTCCGAAGAGTCATTTATCAGAAAGAACATTATTCCCGAATTGTATAATTCCGATAACCATGTTTTTTACTTGTATTAAATCATTTTCTTATAGCGGTTTTTTTTAAATAAGAAATGCTAACTGCCTGGTATACACTAATTAACTGAATAGCTAAAAGCAAATTAAAAGCTTCCACAGATATAATGCTAAGTAACATCATGTCAGTTAGCAAGCTTAGCTTAGCTTTCGGAATTATGAAATTTCGGAAAAGTTACGCTTTCAGACATATGTCTTTGCAATTTTTGTGTGCTTTGTTGTCCAGCTTTCCCGCTGTCTCATGCTCCCTGTCCGTACCTGAAGCCGCAACCAGGGGCGGTTTAGTTTGCTCCGCTCCAACTAGTAATTAATTTAACACGTCTGGTCACCGGCGCCTACATAACTTTTAGATAATCCACACACAGATACATCCTATAATCCTGTTTGCAAAAAAATAGCTAGTAGTAGTAGTGCTAGTTGGTAGTGACCCTGCCTACGAAGCAAGAGGTCCTGGGTTCGAATCCCGGTAAGGGCATTTATTTGTGTGATGAGCACGAATATTTGTTCCTGAGTCATGGATGTTTTTCTATGTATTTAAGTATTTATTTATCTATATAAGTATGTTTATCGTCGTCTAGTACCCATAGTACAAGCTTTGCTTAGTTTGGGGCTAGGTCGATTTGTGTAAGATTGTCCCTTAATATTTATTTTATTTATTTTATTTAAATGTTATTTGCTTATCAGAGACGTCTTTGGTTCACATAAAAGCTTTATAAAGCCATTAGTCGATAACAATATTGATAGTAGAAGTTTCACTAGGGACTCCATTTTGGCACTAACATTTTTATTACTTGTTTCTCGTTCATACACTTCACAAGATTCTGCCGAACCACCAAGAGAGTGCATAACATTATAACAATTCGATAAGACGTTTTTTTTTGTTTATAGGACGCTTTCGGATTTGTGTCCCAGTCTTTATTTCTTATTTTTTTGCAGGAGATGTCACACATCATCCATTACACATGGTTGCACTGAGGTTGTCCTGTGTTTCATTTATGTATAGGTACTTGAGATTATTTGAGTTGGCTGAATTTCATCAAAGTAGTACATTATTTTATGCAGCTGTTGTATAAGTAGGGTCTTAAAACTCGAGTGTCGTGAGTTGCGATGCGAGCCTTGGCGAGCAATACAATTAAAGACGCCACGAGCGTTTTAAGACCAAGTTATACACCGTTGCATACAATACTTTTTCTACGACTAATTTTAAATAAATAGCATTTGACTTTTCAGGCAGTAAGTTTTCCGTTAGTTCTATTACTACACACGCAATTTCTTCAACGTTGCAGTTATTTTCTTCTTCGTCCATTTTAAAAGGAACGTACTTACACATTTTTTTTCACTTCACAAACACGAATAAAATCTTAATAAGTTATTAATAACGAATAGTTGTCAATATCATAATTCGTCTTTTAATTTTGAACTGGAACTTTGGTGGGAAATTAGAAATATGACACATTGACACCTCTTGTGTATGGTCTGTTTTGTTATTAATTTCCTTGAACTTGCCATCCGAACTAAACTGAATCCGGATCCGAACCGAATCGGATCGGTAATTATTTATAAATAAAACCAATAACTGGTAAAATATGTATGTCGAGGTGTGGGCGTATCCTGGGTTCTCGGGCATTGATAGGAAACAATGTTACTATGATTACAAACTTTACTAAGGACTTCTCCAGAGCATAATTACAAAATTCATGTGAAATACAGTGAACTGGCAATTTCGGTTCTCGTATTCCGTCACACCATTCTCTCTAAACGATTAATTCTCCATCCAAGAGAGCAACCACCTCCTGTCAGGCTTTTTCCTCAATGACAGCGAACACAACCGTCCGTTGTTCTGTTTCTAATTCAAAATAATACTCGTCATAGCCCTCTGTTGGCGCGCGGCGGAACTAATGAGCTCCCGAGTTTGCCCAGACAAATATGTCCTCGTTCGCATGTATTTCAATGATGACATTTGTAGATTGACAGTGGCGCACATTACGACCGAAGTCACGATGAATGTAATAGAGGGCGCTGCATGAAACTTCTCCTCTCCGACATGTATATTAACACACAATACATAATCATATATTTTTATTTTAGTAAATAATTTATGTTCTACAAATGTTTGATAGTACCTAAATAAAAACTTTTTATTACGAAAAATTTGCTTATGAAGTTGGTACCACTGCAATTTTTTTGTTTATAAGACATTTTTCGGAATTGTGTCCTAGTCTTTATTTCTTATTTTTTTGCAGGAGATGTCACACATCATTCATTACACATGGTTGCTCTGAGGTTGTCCTGTGTTTCATTTATGTATAGGTACTTGAGATTATTTGAGTTGGCTGAATTTCATCAAAGTAGTACATTCAAAAAGCAACTCTACTATTAACTAATGCACACGATTCCAATTCCTATGATAGTTTTATTAAAACAGATAGTTTTATTAGTCGGCCACTTTGTATAAAACTTTTATTAAGTCTTGATCTCTGGATACTAATAGTATTTTATGCAACTGTTGTATAAGTAGGGTCTTAAAACTCGAGTGTCGTGAGTTGCGATGCGAGCCTTGGCGAGCAATACAATTAAAGACGCCACGAGCGTTTTAAGACCAAGTTATACACCGTTGCATACAATACTTTTTCTACGACTAATTTTAAATAAATAGCATTTGACTTTTCAGGCAGTAAGTTTTCCGTTAGTTCTATTACTAGGTACACACGCAATTTTTTCAACGTTGCAGTTATTTTCTTCTTTGTCCATTTTAAAAGGAACGTACTTACACATTTTTTTTCACTTCACAAACACGAATAAAATCTTAATAAGTTATTAATAACGAATAGTTATCAATATCATATTTCGTCTTTTAATTTTGAACTGGAACTTTGGTGGGAAATTAGAAATATGACACATTGACACCCCTTGTGTATGGTCTGTTTTGTTTTTAATTTCCTTGAACTTGCCATCCGAACTAAACTGAATCCGGATCCGAACCGAATCGGATCGGTAATTATTTATAAATAAAACCAATAACTGGTAAAATATGTATATTAACACACAATACATAATCATATATTTTTATTTTAGTAAATAATTTATGTTCTACAAATGTTGGTCTGTGTAGTAGTATCTACCTAAAAAAAACTTTTTATTTCGAAAAATTTGCTTATGAAGTTGGTACCACTGCAATATAGCGGTATATTAAAAAAAGTTAAATGATTTGACATCGTGGTAAACAGTGCTTTTATGAAAAATGTATCAACCATAAAAGTACGCTAAACAGTGCATTTATGGGCCATAGAGCATAGAGTTTTTCTACGACTTATTATCGGTGACATTGTCGAAACATTCACTTGTTTAAGCGAATGAATATGCCTGGCAGAATCACCCGTCAGACGGGGCGATTAATGCCAGTGTCGCGGCGACTTGCGCTGCTCGCAGGAGCCCGCGCGTAATAGGCCCGTCGATGTAGTGAGCGCCTACCCGCCACAATTAAATATGAGACCACAAACGACATATTTGAGAAAAGAACTTTATTGACTATTATTTATTATTGTTCCTTATTCTTATACACTCTGACGATCTTTTTGTGAATCCATGCTATTTTAATTTTTTGAAATGACATCAAAATGAAATAAAATAATCTAATCTAATCTAATCATTGTATTTTTTGAGCTAAAGCCTTTATAAATGACGGATAACGGTACAGAAGTAGAAAAAATAACTTATTTACCTACTTAAGGCATGTAGTTTACAGTAACATCTAGATTCCAACAAAAAAAATACAGTTTCAAATGTAGTGATTAGTGATACACCTAGATTCAAACAAAAAAAAAACAGTTTCAAATGTAGTGATAAATCTAAATTCTATATATTCTAGATTTATTATACTGTCTGTGTTGTGAAATGTTTTATTTATTATGATTTTTACGGGTTGCAAAATAACGTAAGTAGGTCCAACCAATCAGATAATATTCATCCAATTTGTTAAATTACCGCAATGTTCCAATGGTTAAATATTAATGAAATAATGGATAGCACTAATATTAGATTAGTGGTATGTAATGTGGGCAGCCGTGGTATTAATAAAATAGTAAAATGCTCTGTACAACATCGGTCGGTGCTTACTTTACAAGGTATGTGTTCAAACAGCGGCCTAGTACAAATAATAATACAAGGTAGAGGTCGTCCTCCGAATAAACGGTCTGTAACTGACTTGACTTTGGTTTGGTAGCAGATTCAAGAACAAATGTTATACTGATTTTAATTTTAAATGAATCACACTAATATATGTCCTTAGCGGAACTTCAACACGAGATCGCCACCTTCGTCGGCTCACTACCTACTGATACATTTTAGTCGACCTTCCACCGACAGAAACACACCACAGAGTAAGTAGTGTTACGACTAACGACAAAAAACAAAAAAAAATGAGTACTGGCTTTTATCTACCGTGAAATGGATATAAAACCAATGCCTCGAAAAAACATACTATTAAAAAACTTATTTTAAGAACCGTTGCCGTCGTATTAAAGTTTCAGACACGGCTGATTAAAATTAACCAAGTTTAGTGCGATTGAGTCATTTTATTCCCAATGTCTTGGTAAGTAGATATAATTCATATAACATACCAAAAGCCGATAAGCTGTGCCGCTGTCATTCCCACACCTTTTCTGACATGTGTCATTCTAATAGGATTAATTTGACAACAACTCGGAAGAATTCGAATTTTAAATTTGATTCACATTTCACACTTCAGTTTTTTGTGAGCGAGTTTTTGGGTAAAAAAGATAAAGTTAAAATGTATTTTGTGACGTGCCGACTTAGACTGGCATGTTTTTGTCACCAAAATTATTTAGATTCATCAAAAAATAGGTATCAATTGGTATGAAGCTGATTTAAATTTTACTAGTGGAATATACATCTAATTCAAATATTATAATGAGGAAAAGTCTGTGAGATTGCAATCGTATCTTTGTAAGTTTGTATGTTTTGGGTTATCTCCGGAACCCTATATCCGATAAAAAAACCGACCAAGTGCAAGTTGGACTCGCGCACCAAGGGTTCCGTACAAAACTGTAGGTATTATAGACTTTTGTATTTGACATGAATTTCAATTTAATAAAGGGGTATAGTAACTTTAAAATTATTAAAAATATTTATATTATGCCAAAAAAGCCTTCAATGCTAAAAAACAAATATTAAAAGCAAAAATATCTCGAAATATCAGGAAACGATTTATTAAGACCTACATCTGGAGCATAGCCCTGTACGGAAGCGAGACGTGGACTCTAACCCAGCGTGATAGAGAGAGACTGAACGCATTTAAAATGTGGGCATGGAGAAGGATGGAAGGTATTAGTTGGACAGAAAGAAGAACAAACGAAGAGGTTCTAAATTTGATAGGAGAAAGAAGATGTCTACTAAAAACGATTGAAAACAGATGGGGAAATATGTTGGGGCACCTGATACGGCATGACAATTACATAAAAACTATAATTGAAGGAAAGATTGATGGAAGGAGAGGCAGGGGAAGACCAAGACGTGCGTTTATGGACCAAGCTAAAGAGAAAGTTAATGTAATGTCGTATCAGGAGCTCAAAACAGTGGCAGAGAGAAGAACAGAGTGGCGATTACTCCACCGACAAGAGCCCGGCTCTTAAGTTTATGATGTGATGATGATTTATATTATATGACTTAACTAAAAAAATACGGTTTTCGCAATTTTTCCTTTATCTGTGCTATAAGACGTTGCTTCGTACTAAATTTCAAGATTCTGAGTTCACGGGAAGTACCCTGTAGGTTTTGATTCCCTTGCGAGTTTCGAAAATTTGCGGCATAAACTGCTGTATCTATTGATTGCGTTGACTTAGAAGTTTGTTTTTTTTTCACAGCTCCAAGGGACAGTAGACCTGAATATTTGGTATTGATTTTAGCTTAATACCTCCACGCGTTGCTGAGAACAAGGGACTTGAGAGACGGACGGACGGACAACAAAGTGATCCTATAAGGGTTCCGTTTTTTCCTTTTGAGGTACGGAACCCTAAAAAACTGCTTGTAGAATGGACTTTCTGGATGGTTATAGGCTATTATCCCGCGGGTTTTCCTGCGTTTTTTGCAATACGCTTAATAATACAAAGTGTTATTTTAGTACACGTAGGTATATAAAAAAGTTACTAAAATATAAAAGATCATTTATCGATATTTTTATTTTAGGAATATTAATGACAGTACTTCAGTAGTTTTAATATTCAAGAGTAGAAAACATTTTCATATCACTAATGTAATGTTGAAAGTTTTTAGTCCGCTTATTCAATTGCAGGAAAACTTTGACGTCTCCCCTGATCGATGGTGTGTCGACATGAACAAACTTAACTGAACTCGCCCCGACTATAAAACAAAAATAAAATAACCTGAAACAATATACGGAACCCGTCATAACATTGTTTGCTTTGCGAGGAAATAATCATTGTATTGTTTTTGTAAAAGCATAATGCGAAATACCTATATTATGTTAATTTTTTTTTTATAGTCGTCGACTATAATCTTGAAATTAGAACCTCGCAAACCATAACACAATGGAATACTTTTATTCTGATGAAATAGTTCATGATCTATGGACAATCAAAATAATAATTATTCATTTGTACACTGAACTGAAATGAATTTTGACCAATCACGATGCTCGATTTCCAGAAGACATCACAACGCGCAAAAATAAAAAAGCGGTTGGCTGTACTTCGTTTCAGCAGGGCGATTTTCAATAGATACCAAGTTTGTTTAATAAATTATTATTTCCGTTAACTCGTAGAAAAAGTATTGCATGGAATAGTTATATAATTAGCTTTTTGATTCTCGTACCTTAATTAGGCCACTCAGCAAGCTTCGTCGTGGCCTAAACGTGGTACTCGACTGAAAAAGCAACATTATATAACGATTGCATAAAATACAATTTTACATGTATTATTTTATTCTTCCTACTTGTAATCTTGAATCCTAATTTTTTTTGAAGTGAAAACTTCTTTAGCGGCGCTGAGCACTTTTTGGGATGGAGAAAAATTGCTAAATACGCGACAGATTTTTGTGACGTCAGATGTGAAGGAGGTCACAATTTTTTATATTTTGCTGCTAGCCGATTCGACTTCATTCAAAACTGAACGCTATTCGTAAGAGTATAAAGCCGTCAAACACTTTTTGCAATAGCATATTCTGCAAATGAATTTGTAATTTTGTCCACGCGTCCTTCACCGTTTTGCTATTGAGCAAATTCGAATAGTTCGAATTTCGACGTTATTCCTAAATAGATATAGCTTTGAAAAATATTTGGAAATGGCAAAAACAAATTGGTATTTTGTTCGCCGCCGCCGTCCGATGTTCTTGGCGCCGACGGCGGCGGGCGAGCCGGGCCGACGCACCCAACGCGTCCGTGGCAGTGCTACCGAGGTGCACCGTTGGAACTCAGAATTATACCTAAACTTTGCGTACCGAGGCCGGTTCATTCAGCCAGTTGGGTGGCTGGCACACGCGCTCACGGCCGGACGCTGCTTACGCGCTCTGTTAGATATTTAAAAATGACTTCGTCGCGAATCAATTCGGTTCACTGCAGTCTTAGGGGTGTGAGAACAATATAACAAATAGATATTTATCTTTTTTCTAATATCTATTTCAAATACGTAATTAATTTTTAAGGTCTGCTTTAGTTTCGGTAATTTTGTATACCTACCCCGAGTCTCGGGCAAGTTTACTCCGCCACTGCCATGCTGTCCAAATTATTTAGATGTTTCGTAGATTTTATGTTTATGTTTATCTCTGTCTAACAGCAATTAGTATAATAGTTTACTTAGTAAGATTCGCACGGCAGCCTAAGAAAGGGCGTAAAAATCGTCGTTGCTACAGGGACTTCTGACTTTTTGGAAGGGCTGGAATGCACTCGCGAGGATGAAAAACGTATTCAGAATATTTTAAAACAATACATTAAAACAACTTATGCTTATAGTGACTACTTTCAAGTTTGTAATGCTATTTTTAAACTATTATACAACATTACGCTGTTTATATACTTACGCTATAAATTACGAAGATAGATAGCCTACCTAACAAACTTTATTTCGTACTGTCATCGGGATATATTTAAATTAAGTTACTTACCTACACAAAAGGTGTCGTTTTGTAATATGTGGTAGATTAATAGGTATATTCTAACTGTCGTATGTCGTAACGTAACCATAGACAGGGTGAGCGATAGGTAACATGGCATTCAATTGTATTTAACATGCTGCGTTGATATGCCTGTATGTATGTATGTAAGTAACTATGCAGTTCAGATACTGGCAGTATCTTGGGAAACCCCGGATACTTACGTTACGGGTCTCTAGAAAAATAAAAATTGAAAAAAGATAACAATTCAATTAATTTAATCAGTAATAAACCGTTTTTTATTTCACTCAACTATTAATTATAAAATCATTTCTAAGCGGTGTCAACCCCAGCGTCGATTGGCCCGTGCATGCGGGCAACGATCCGCGCGTTCAAGGTCGCTCCATTGTTAAATTTCGTAGGCACTTAAGGCGGTGCATTGGAAATTATCGCGTGCTTTGAAACGCCGTTCTGACTAGATTAAGAAACAATAAGCTCTGATTTTCAGATATATGATTCTTGACTATATGATTGTTTATCTGATTTTATCGATACATCATTGCTTAAAATATCCTCGAAAGAAAAAAAATCTAAAGTTGGGTCTGTATTTTCCTTTTTTTACTCAACCTACTCAAACGATACATTATTTTACGACACAATCAAGTTAATACTATAGTATTTTATCTCATCTAAAATCTCACTTTATGAATTTTTAATAAAACGTTACTAAGTTAGGTATTTATTGAAATTTGTCCGAAAAAGCCATTCCCGAAGAGTGTTACATCTCTTTTCCTCGTGCGCGGAATGCATCAGCGTGTCTCTGTCTAGGGGGGCGTGTTCGATTAATATCAAGGCATCCCCTTAAAGCAGTAGGTATTGGCATTTTTATTCAGACCTGAGTATCTGTTCGTAGAACTATTATATAATCTGTGCCCGCGGCCCGTGCGCCTAAATAATTGATAATTGTTTATAAATTTGCGCCAAATTCATTTTTAGGGTGACACCGTAAGATGTCACGTGACCCTGATCGAAAAACTATTACAATTTTATTGAGTTTTAACTTCTTCCGGCACTCCCGGAGTGCAACCCGGTCTTTTTTTTACGGAGGGCGCGCGCATTTTGTAATGATTTTATAATTTTTGAACCACGCAAGTAAAAATGTTTGGGCACATACAACAAATTTACTCATAAATATGTCCCATCGCTTTTATGTCAGTGGATTAAGGTTTCGGTAGATATTTATGAGAGGATTAAATCGATACATATTTGACTGTATAATATTCAGGTGTAAAAGCTGTGTGTCAAAAAAAGTCAATTTGTAATGGATATGTTAGAAACAAACACACGTACAGTACGTATAAAGGTAAAAAGATGTATATAGATTATTTACATGCCATTAAAGTTAAAGAAAAAAAACAAATGTGTGCCTGAAAAAAACTGTTTACATTGTAACAAATCGGAAGCCATGTTTACAAATACAACCACTTTTATTATTAAGTCGTATCAACAATTAGGTACACACATACACAGACACAAATACCAACAAAGATATAAAGTACGCTTAAATATCAACATTACTAAATTCCAATAATTTGTTTTGGCTTTTATTTACTTAAACTATTAAATGCACCGTCATCGTGAACATGCCCTTAAAATTATTTTGTTAATATGGAATTTGTACAGGGAATTTCGAACACACACTAACATTTACTAAACTTGATTTAAACTACATGTACATATTATCGTCTCGATGGAGTTTTAAAACTTCTCAAAATGTATCTATTATATATTTTTCGCACGACTATGGCAGAGGCGAAAGGATGGGATACATTTTCAGCAGTCTTAGTTTGTATTTACGTGTGTACTTAATATGTTCTACCGTAGCGTTTAAGATACTGAACCGATTATGATAAAGGAGGTGCCAATCGATACCAAATGATGCTGATGTAAGTTACCTTTTGTATGGAAAAATACGTTGTTTTTCTGTTCGATCAATTAATAAAATCATGTAGCACTACACAGCATATATATAATATATATATATATACTTTTTTAAACTTTATTTGTTACTTTAACTCAAAAATTATTCCAAATCCGAATTAAACCGCGTTTCCTCGAGTCACTTCTTGTAACATCCTTCCACGTGCCTTTACAATTTACCGACGCAATACTACGGTGGGTGAGTGCTTGTGATTAAACAATAAATCGTCCTGAACGGCGACTTAAGAAAGCTCGGCTGGTTGATTCCGTACGAATTGCTCTGAGGGAATAAAAACTCGTTAGGGCTTATTGCATGATTATACAGATTGTGTTTTGTAGGAATGTTGTCTAAAGTTTAATAGAAAAAAATGTTTTCACTAAAAATGTGCAGAATGGAAATATTTTGTTGTTCAAACAACTGGCTTTTAATAGAACTCAATTCGTATAAATGACAGATTGAAACAAATACCATTGGATGTTGCCTTAAGACATTTGTGTGAAGAGGTCATGCCTAACATCTTGATAAAAAAAAGACAGTCAAGAAATACCGTGTTAATTCTTGATGTCTAAAATAAACGCGAAAAGCAAACCAATCTTTGAATATCCAAGCCTTACACCACCTAAAAATTTGTCTGCTAGCGACGCCCTTTTACTTTTCAATTGGCTTAATTTACTTTACACAATAACTACTTCACACTCGAACTTAAATTAAAAACATTGACAAGAATATAAACGTTATCGATTGCGTGTAATCTGACATAAAAGTGCATGCTGAGAACAAAACAATGCGACAAAAGATTTAAAAGGCATGTAAATTTCATTTCTCGCTTCAACATGTCAATTGAAACAATGACACGAAGAGCATTGTAACTCACAATGGGTACAAAACAGGGCTAGCGGTGCAAAGATACCCCCTGCCGAACTAATTTCCTTTTTTAGAACCGCCCGAGGCAGATTTTAGGGTACCCTTTTAAGCCAAAAAGGTGCATTCGAAATACCAATTAATAAGTTTCGTTGTAAAATTTTGTGTACTTGAAATGACTTGAGATGAGTGATTAGTATCACAACATATTATCATATAAATACTTTGTAACATTGGCAAGATAGTTGAACTTGAAAATAGCTTGTAGAAGTGATCAGTACAGTTCCAGTGTAGCCACAGCGCAGCGTTGACATACTTTGGGTACCATTCAAATGTGTCTTAGTGAGAGTTAGTTAGGTAATAAGTGCATTCTTAATGCCCATGTGATCTTAGCTTATAAGTTAAAGTTATATTGTAAATATGTTTCAGGTGATAGTTCAATAATAAAATAAAATTACACTTTATATTTGTACTCAATAGGAATCGTGCTTATTTTGTGTTCTTTTATTATGAAGTTAATAACTGAGGACATAGATTGTCTATAATCTGGATAAAAACAAAGGATTTATTCCGGGTGTTATCAGCATATAAATTGATTAAGGCCTTGGGTCTTGGTCTCCGGTTGACGCCGCGCGCCGCGTACTGTCGCCATCAGATATATCGGGGCGGCCAAGGTGTTCACAAATATCTGAACACGTCTCTATTGTCAAGGCATTAGAGACGTGTTCAGATATCTGTGAGCACTGGCCGCTCCGATATATCTGATGGCGACTGTACAGCGTCAAGTTGTATGAAAGGGCAGCTGCTTGGTACATTGCTTATAGAACGTGACGCTATAAGGTAAGTGGCGTGTGGAAGGCACAGTCCGCGTAAGTAGGCGTTCGGGTGACGTCGTGGTAAGTGTCAAGTATGTAGTGTATTTTCATAACATTACACAATACATACTTACTTTAAAATACTACATCTTTAGCTTCCATATTTAGGGTTAAGGAATAAAATAAAAAAAAATTTAGTATGTTTCTTATCCATATCCCGGGACCAAGGGGTCCCGGGCTTTTGGCAGGCATGCGTGGAGCCGAAGCCAACAGCGCAGAGGCCCTTTAAAACAAAAATGTTCTAAAACGTATACACATGGTTAATTATTATTATTACAAATTCGACCTACAGAACCAAGAAGCCCTCAAGCCTATGCAGCTTGTCTCACTCATATTTTTAAACTCAAAAGGCAATAATTAATTACCAGTCGTTGAGCGTATCGGACATGGCGGGGGCAAATGGGACGGATGGCCACATTCCATTGTCGTGTAACTTACGCACATCGTTCATCAAGTTGACAAGCGTTAATCCAGTTTCCGGGGGACCTACTACGGGTTTGATTCGAGTTTTTGTAGGTCCACCGACAAATTCACTAATGGCCTTATCTTTGTCGATATCTGCCAATTAGAGAACTGTTTTCAAAGATTGTTTGTCAGCGGTCTCTTTCAAAAGCTTTTTGCTTACGGTGCATTATTATCGAATGTACCTATATTCCTTTGTTTATCAATTTCTACACAAATTCGATTATTGCACCAGGTGTAAACATAAAGTTAGTATAAGGCTTGAAATAATAAATACTACCAAGCTTTGTACATAATAAATTGTTGAAATGCTTTTAACTTTTTTACTGGTTTTCTATTTACCTAGAGTATAATTAAATCTTTATAATATGCCAAGACTTTGGATCCAAAATAAATGAAAGTACTTACTGTCCAAACACGTTTGTATCCATTTTATAACGGCACATTAAGATTAAGATCATATTTTTTCAATTATCTTTAACTTTATCGCTTACAAATTCATTGCTGTGTCCTAGAAGCACGCTTACTAACTTAACGTTGGACTTGTCTATTCTTCTCATTCACCAAATTGAAGTTCCTTCCGGCACAAAATGGCCACTTTAAAATCTGCCTTAAAACGCCCAATTTGCTAACTGCCAGTTTTTGTCATAACAGACAAGTAGTACCGCGCCGGGACCGCCCCCCGCCAAATCTCGATGACAAATCGCCGCGTAAATGATAGTGTGCGTTGAGTCGTACACGTTCGAGCGCTGTTTTTGTTGTTTGACGTATGTCTGCGCTTTTGTGCAACGCTTTTGTTTGGTGGGCATGGATTGCACGGTTGCTCGCTCCATTAAGTCTACCTTAGTGGGGAATTTTGGGTGCTTTTTTAGAAACCGTACCTACCTGATTGTACATTGCAGTAGGAACCGTGTGCAAATGTATTGCGTATGCGCTGCGACTCTAAGGACTAGGGTCAATCAACTATTTTTTGTGTGTCGTTGCCATGGTTACGTCTCCTGGGTCACTCTTTAAAAATATGATTTTATACAAAAATTCTATATTTTTAATCCACTAAACGCGTGTTTTTGTTATATTGGTACACCCATTCCAAGTTGTGTCCTTAGCATGATAGGAGTCCATTTTATTGTTTTTGAAGTGAAAACTTCTTTAGCGGCGCTGAGCACTTTTCGGGATGAAGAAAAATTGCTAAATACGCGACAGATTTTTGTGATGTCAGATGTGAAGGAGGTAACTTTTTGCTGCTAGCCGATTCGACTTCATTCAAAACTGAACGCTATTCGTAAGAGCATAAAGCCGTTAAACACTTTTTGCAATTGCATATTCTGCAAATGAATTTGTAATTTTGTCCACGCGTCCTTCACCGTTTTGCTATTGAGCAAATTCGAATAGTTCGAATTTGGACGTTATTCCTGAAGAGATAAAGCTTTGAAAAATATTTGGCAACGGCAAAAACAAATTGGTATTTTGTTCGCCGCCGCCGTCCGCTGTTCTTGCAAATTCGAATAGTTCGAATTTGGACGTTATTCTTAAAGGGATAAAGTTTTGGAAAATATTTGGCAATGGCAAAAACAAATTGGTATTTTGTTCGCCGCCGCCGTCCGCTGTACTTGGCGCCGAACATTCATTCAAAATTAATTTTTAGGGTGACACCGTAAGATGTCACGTGACCTGATCGAAAAACTGTTACAATGTTATTGAGTTTTCACTTCTGCCGGCACTCCCGGAGTGCAAACCGGTCTTTTTTTTTCCTTTTACTGTTGATTCTTGGTTTACCGGAACAAAATAACAACAAGAAAACATTGATTGACTCACTAACATCTTGATATCCAGAATAGCATTCACAAAATGAAATTGAATGAAAATTAAAATACTCGTGAATTGGTTTTTATCAGGTGAGTCATTCTTGGAGATTATTAGGGGGTAATAATAATCTGCTTTGTAGGTACATAAAAACGTACAAAAGCTACAAACTTTACTTCTTCATAGTATTATTATATACTAATGACAAAAACCTTGTAACTTAAGAAGAAGTGAACCAAGTAATACAGACGTATTCGACCTTACGCTGGTAACGTAAGAACTAACTTTTCAACTGGTTTTATTTAAACTGTCACTATCCCAATGAAAACATCTGCTAGAAAGTGTGACATTCTACGAAACGTTCCATTGGCGCCCGTTTTTCATAATCAAAACGGTTTCCGGGAACAAATTTCAAAACGGCCTTATCGTGATGTCCAGTCGCGGAAAGAAAAGGCCCCATCACTTTGAACCTTAACGGATTTGATATAAAGTCGAAAACTGTCGAAGCTTTTTATTCCCCGACTCTCCAATCAAACCCTTTTACACTCAATGATCAGATAGCAGGCACCTGGCCGATAAAACTATTGGGAGCCCACCATGTGGAAGCCGATGACAAGTACTAAAGTGTATAATTAATCATTATTCCCTACAGAACCCCGAAAGTGAGGAACAACACGTAATGACGACCGCGGGCGGTTTTTTGTTAGAGCATACGTTTCCTGTAGCTACTTATGCTGGCCCCAGACATATGCCCTCATTCATACTTATCGTCTCTTAAAAATTTACATTTCAGTGCCAGGAACCCACTAGGTGGGTACTGTTCTCAAACGGTTACCTATCGCAATCACTTAATGTATTTCCCAACTGTATCGTTTTTCCGAATTTTCATTTCGGAAAAATGGCGATATTCTCAGTAACCATGAAATTTTCAGGATTATTATAAAACAAACCTTAAACAACAACATCGTTGCGGTCTTCGAGAAAACTGGCTTTTTGCCGAAAAAAAAATCAGACAAACGATACAGTTAGGAAATTAAATTAAGTGATCGCGATAGGATAGGTACACCTCTACAAATGGTTTTTCGCATGTTTATCGGCCAAGAGCGTAGTGACACAAAACCGTTGGCACTTAATGTGTTAACTAAAATGCCGTAAACTATCACATTCATTTTTGTATTTGTAAGAAAGGGACGAAACCTAGTTACGTGTTACTCGTAAACGAATATTTATGCTTCGTATATCCATAAATCATAAAATGCTGAAGTACCTATGATCTCAATCGTAAAATGTTATCTTGTAAGAATTTTCTTTTATAGTTCGCGATTATTCAAGACCCTTTTTAAAAAATATTTTATTACTTACTAGTCTACTTTTCAAACAATTTAATACTAAGTAATTTTTAATTTCAATTATTAAACCTGTTATCCTTTCGTCCATTTTCTAAAAAAAATGTTTTTCGTAGCTTACGAGACGATTATAAGAAAATAGCTACTTTAATATTAACCGTAGCACAGGAATATGACTGGTTGACTGGTAAAAAATGCTTACGGCATTAAGTCCGCCTTTTGTACGATAGTTGTTCTTTTGTGCAATAAAGATTAAAGAAATAAATAAATATGGGAGTATGGTAATCGAGAATAACTTATTAACGCGTCCCAACTATAACACATGTCTGGACCATCTTTAGTTTTTCTATTAATCAATAAAACCACAACAGCAAAAGAGTTGAAAGGATTTTTTTGATTAATTTCTCGTCAAGTTTTTTAATCTTCTCCGGCACGCAATGCGTGTGATCCCCGTTTTGACAGCTTACGTCAACCTCTCAAAAGTTGTCATAGTAAAATTCCATCTCAACTTCTCAACACGCAATTTGCGACGAAAACGCGAATCAAATACTGCATTGTCATCTGAAACCGTGGAACAATCTGAACTTGATACTCCAAAAATTTTAAGGGCAGGAAAATTAAAAAAAGGCTCGAGGCCGTTGTTCAGATTTCAATTACGGGACAGCATATTCACGGGATCGTGTTTTGCTTTCATTCATTCCAACCGAAATAATCTCTACCGCAAACAACGTTAGTACAGTCGGCTTGACAGACATAATGCTCCCTTTGTTGGCCCAAAATCGATTACGGCCTTTTTGTTGTCAAAATTGTGGATAGAAATTCTCAAGTTTCACAATAGTTACGATGTTTATCGCGGCCAGGTGTGTGCGGTCCCTTAAACGTGTTTTAATTGAGTGCAAGATGGTTGCCCAATCCCAAGGAGTTGCTGCGTGTTATTTTAAGACTTAGTCTTAGTTTTTGTTGAGTGACGCGAAGTTACGGGTCTGAGGATTTGTTTATTTGTTATCTTAAGTTCTTAGAGCGTCCCGCGTCATCCCTGATTCCCATCAGCATTCTCAAGCTGGGATCCCTAATCCTCAGTTAAGTCTTAGGCAAGGTAGGCTCCACAATTAAACTTTTGGTGCTTGAATTAGATGGACGTTACTTTTTTTATTGTCTATTTGGTATAACAAACAGCCGTTAATATAAATTTCTCAAAAATTTAACTTCTTTTGAAGCACATGATACCGTCCGTGGTATTGCGCTAGACTAGAAAATAATTAACACAAATTAGAAAGTTCTAGGAGTAAAAAAAATATACTTGAAGGTTCCTATTTTATAAAAATGTTATCTATAGTACCTGGGAAGTCAATCTTAAGGAAGGAGTTTTGAGTGATAACAAAAATGAATTTTCCCGGAAGTGAAAGCTTTATAGATTTTTGCCTTTGTGAATTAGATATGGTAATTTCATTAGAATTGTAAGAAGCGTTTTCCATAAAGGATTTAAATTTTATCCTATTCAAAGTTAGGAATTAAGTGCGCTTTATGCCAAAACTTACCTTGTAACATGTTTGACTATTGGAAGTCTAATTTTCAATCTGCTAAACCAAGAGGCTAACTACGTTTAAAAATCCTTCACAAAAACTACAATGAAGATGTTTAACGACGTTTCCTTTGCAACGGGCTTTGTTCTTGACAAAAGAACCAACGGAAGGTCCTAAACATTAAAGACAAAGCCATTGCATTTAACAGTAGCTGCATAATAAAAACGTTTCACTATTTATTCAAATAACAACAATACTGAACAAAACTGCGCGTTTCACACCGCGTTCAAGAGGAAACGAGGCAACCCGCTGCGCAGTACACTGGGTAAAAAGCAGTATGATACTTAGGTATGCCGAGTGTGTCTCAATTTTGTCGGAACAGAGACAAAGACTAGTAAGTCTCATCCCATATTTAAAACTAGATTAAAGTACTATTTTTCTCTTCCGTAACTATCAATTCCTACTTTATATTTGCTGTTTGTTTTGGACTGTTGATGATACTATTTCTTGGATATTTAGTTATTGTATTCGTATGTGTATATGTAGATTTTCACATATGTGTATTTATGTAAGTATTTCTTTTAGTTAAGATGTTTATATGTTCTGTTTTACCTACTCAAATCAATCAATATAATTATGTATTTTGCATCGTCTCCACTACCCAACGGTTGTCTGAAAGAGATCGCTTTTAGCGATAAGAACACCTGTTGTTTCTGTTTAATTTACTTCTCTTTTTCTATAATGTACTATTTGGTGAACAAGAAATAATATTTGTATTGTATTGTAAGTACCTATTGTACCAAAGAGTCAACTGATTATTGAATTTGTTTAGTCAAGTAAGGCAAGGCCACATCCACATTTGTCAATGCGGGCTAGGTGCGGTTTCGGTAGCTGCTGGTGCCAACTAGCGTGGGATGCGCGGATCGATCAATTTTTAGGCAATATGGCCCCATCAAAGCTTTGATGATTCTGCCAATGTCGAGTTTAAAGACACGGCCAGGATTTTAACTTGACGGTAGACTACAGGTAGTTTTCGGTAGTATATCCGAACAACAAAACACAGACTACACCAGAAACAATCTAGAGGACGACAATGATTCTTATTTAATTGTTAAAAAAAAAAGGTTAAGGGGTTTTGATTATATCAACTACTTATCCACTCACTTGCTTGTGGCTACCACAGTTGCCAATTTCGCAGACTCCTAAACTGATGGCCACCATCAGTTTAGGAGTCAGTTGCCACAACTGTGGTTGCCAATCGAAGTATGGCAGCCCTTGATAACGAAAAATTAGAAGCAGTTTAGGCTACCTTTTTTAAAATATGAAAACAAGTGAGCGGTTATACATCGAAACTGTTATTATTGAGGATCTATCACAACTTTATGCTATTTTTGGATAAGAATTTATTAAATATTTCACATATAGCGAGAAAACTAAAGTTAAGAGATTGGACGACTTATAAATCTTGTGGGAAAGAAATGCGCGGAAGTAAAGAATCTGTAATACTTGACTGACAGTTGACACTGACAACTGACAGCTTGCTGATACCGCACCGGGCCCGCGCCGTCAAATGCGGAGATAGAGAAGGCGTTATAAGATTGCAGTAATTGTTGTATTTTCTTTGTCTAGTTAGGTCAGGCGGCTAAATAGGTGTATGAGATGAGTGAACCCAGGCTAAAATCCTTCCAGGCAAAATTAAAAAAATTCTTCTAATTTACTATTCAATATAAGCATTTATTTACAACAATAATTTGAACTACTACCTTGATGCATGACTATAATAATAGATTGTATGACAAGGGTCTAAAATAATCCATATCACCACGAGATGGTTATTTTTTAATACAGTTGCTCAAAAAGTGGTACTTTTTGTGCTGCGTAGCGTACGAGAAGCTCAATTTCTCTAACTAGTGCTTTTTACTTTTTAGTTCTAAACTATACTTTCGAAACGCAGTAATTTTATATTAGATTTTTTACTTGGAAATTATGAAATTATAAACGCTTACGAATACTAGGAGTATTTATTTAAAGTATTCATTAATATATAAATGACGAAAAAATATTAAGAATTTGCATTTTATAGCCTACTCTGTCTTAGGTATCTATGTATGAAATATTTACTTTCCTAAAAATCGTTTCAGTATTATAATTATCTGCATTGGGCTGTGGCAAGCTAAATATTATCCTTATGAATACTGTCAGTGTCAACTGCCAAGTGTCAATTTAGTTTCTCAACTTGAGGCCGATGGCGCTGATTCCAATAGTATGTTGTCACTGTCAGTGTCATTTGTAAAGTATGGGTTCGTTCAAAAATAACTTCGAAGCAAGCATATTTTATCGCAATGATATATTACTTTATTATTTTTTCGCAATTGTATTAAAAAACGTCGTTTACAACACGTGTGAAATGTCTTTTACCACTCGTACCGAGTCTTGCCACTCGCTTTCAGCTCGTGGCAAGATACCTCGGTACTAGTGGTAAAAAGACATTCTTTTCACACTAGTTGTAAAATGTACTATTCCCGAACGAAGGGAGGGGAAATAGTTCGAGGGGTAATATGGCTTTTAGACCAGAGTTATACAATCAAATTTTCACTTCGACTGCGAACAAATAGTAAAAACAAACATTGTCCATCCACAATCAATAATAAATACCAAGGCGAAAAGATTGTTCAATTTGGTGCCATTTTTTTTATAAACTGCTTTGAAACTGATACAAAATATTGACACCACGAATAAACGCCTCTGAACGTCTAATAGCCGCGTCCAAACGGCCGAGCGTGGCGGACAACATACGATAAAGCGAAATAGAGAGCAGCTATACCGCTCAATCTTCACAGCTTATGCCATGTACGCAATAAGCCACGCTTGAACGTTTGGACGCGGCTATAGACGGTCAGAGGCGTTTATTTTTCTAATGATTGTGAATTAGGGAATAAAAAACACCTAATGTTTGAAACTTTGGAGCAGGTTAGGGAGGTTTAAATTTGTTAATAAAGTACCTACACATTTAATACCGTGCAAATACTTGTTTTCCACGGAATCTATCAATATTTCTCCGAGCAAGCAAATTCAAATTCTATATAACAAAAATTGCAAACAGAACGTCACTTGAAAATATATATTTATAAATCAGTTTATGCTCTGTATACTGCGTCAATGTATAAGAAAATGTACTTATCCTTGCATTGCAAAACATAAAAACTTATTATCCTCGGATGGAAATGGTCGAGACAGTCTCCTTTTTACAACCTTCTCGGAAAACCTAATGATACACTGTTTACTTTCGCAGTAAGACTTTTGAGTGTTCAGAGGATAGATTTAATTAAAATTAGATGTGTTTTATCTACAAATCTATTTCTAAATTTTTACCGACGTTAATCTTGTTTGCTGGATACGGGTGGCGCAGGACCGGTCACTTTGGCACTCTTTAGGGGGCTATTTAGGCTGAATATGATGATGATGATCATAAATCTTGTTTTGTTATTATTTATTTATTTATTTATTGATACATGGAAAACCAACAGCGCATCATATTTATAGACAAAATAATAAAACCATATAGCCAATTACAGGTTCTCACTTATAGAAATAAACTAACACAAATAAATCTATAGCCAAACTTAAACTTAGCGTACATTACGCACAGTAACCAATCGCGCACCAATAGCAAGCATAAATATATTATGTTAACAATAAATAATTTGGTTACTTATAGCAATCAGTTACTTTAATTTCCCTATTGTATCGTTACGAAGTATAGTAATTGCGATAGGGTACCAAATAATATAAATGCAAACAAAGGTACAGTCGAGGAAATTGAATGTTTAGCACTTTTGGACCTTAACGTCATTCAAATAGAGTTGACATGTGCCAAACTTTCATTTTCCTCCACTATACATACTCGTATTATATTATGTTTACTTATAGAGCCCATTCTGATCACTTGTGAACATCAATTTTAAATGTGATGAACAAGCCTTTTCGATCTCATGGACTTATTGCCAACGCTATGGTTGCAAATCCAGAGGCTTTATTTTAAGAAGCGTACCCAACATGCTTAAGTCCGTGGATGATGCTTTTATATTTTAAAGTTATTTATTACTTAGTCCGGACGTACCGGAAGGCGCGGCGAGGGTAGGCCCCCCACAAGGTGGACTGATGACCTGGTAAAGGTTGCGGGAGTCCGCTGGATGCGGGTGGCGCGGGACCGGTCACTTTGGCACTCTTTGGGGGAGGCCTATGTCCAGCAGTGGATTTTTTTTGGCTGATATGATGATGATGACGATGATTACTTAGTCAACAATGTGACTGTGTAACAATTAATTTATTAAAATAAAAAAATTAAAACCCAAAAAACTTAAGAAAATAGGAGAAAGTTACATGGGTAATGCAAAAGAATAACTATATAAATTTATTTTATACTGTATTTTGCACACTAAAGAATAAAACAATAAAGTGTATCATTCACTAAATAATAACAAATTGAACATTTCAATTCGTTGTTAATCATTGGTACAAATCATTCACATTCGAACCACCTATATATATATAGTTCAACTTTTTTATATCCCAGCAGTATAGACACAACGCGAGAGAAAAGGGAGTCCGTATCTATTATTAACGCCATCTAAGGTTAGAAGCGTGCCATATAATTCAGTTAGTTTTTGTCGAATACAGTCGCCATTTGTATAGAACAATAAAGCCTACTGTTAACTTTTCTATACCTGGACTATTTGGGATCAGCCCAACAATTCTAATGATCCACAAAGTCATTGAGATTCAAGGACATTGCGTATTGTTTTTTGTCCTCATCCACTTAATTTATGAAAGTTAGGGATGATGACATTGACTGACAGCTATGGGTGACTGACAATAATAGTTAATTGTTGTTTTTTACATTAACAGTAGGTCGTTTTCCATCGAAATTACATGCAGAAATTGAAGGTAACAAAGCTTTATTTAATAATGTGAGTTTGAAATGTACACAGACGGCTAGATTAAAAAGATTGTCAGATTGATCGATCGATAAAAGATTTCGAAATGCGAATAATCTGAATATGATAAAGCCATTTTAATTTTGGTTGATGTTCAAAAATCACGGAGGTCGGTATTACATGGGTGCTTCTACATTGGTGAAAATGACAGATAGCCGGATTGAAGACAATCACAACATAAGAAAGAACAAGAACATAAAAAATAACTAAAAGCGTACCTATATGAGAAACTCATAATATGACTAAAATACGGCTCTACTTAAGAGAAAAAGCTCATTCATTTAGAAGGCAGCCGTTTATTCCAATTTATAGTCCAATAACGTATGTTAACTGTCAATATGCTTTTATTCTCTCGCAAAATAAAACCAAACAGGCTTCGGATAATTAAATCAATAATTAAGTCTCAGTAGGTGGACTTGTTAAGTATTGACATAAATATAGAGAACATCTCAATGTGGAAGGAGTTGGGAGAATTTACATAAACATCGATCGGTACAAGTCTCAGTCACAGCTTGAATACATTACCGACGCGTTGTTTTTTATTGGGTCTATAATTTAAGAATTAAACTGTTCTAACTCTGATTTTGGGGTTCTGGAAATAAATGACAAAATTTGTAGACCGAAATCGTTTTTTCATGAACAGAGCGTAGTTTTGAATGAATCCGTTAATACCTATTCAATCAAAGAGTCGGTCTACATCTATTCTATTGGTTAAAGTTTAGTTGTCAGTGCGAATTCGTCTGGGGATTATGCTAGAAAATATTTAAAAAGATATAACATTGAAAACTTTGTTTTCCATTTATGTTCACATAGTGAAACATGTCTTTGTAGTACACAAACATAATATATATTTCTCAATCATCATACCTAAGCAAAAATATAAGAAATTGCATATGAACCCTTATGAACAATTTGTTATAAATATGAATAAATGAATGATAATTTATTTGAAACACACAGCACAACAACAAACTTGCTTAAAACTAGAGAAAAAACAAAAAAAAAATTGATACATTGTTGAGGTTTTTTAAAAAGGAGTCCACTCAGCATGTGTCGAGACATGAAGTGCCACGACGCTGATTTTCAGTGAATTATTATGTTAAATAGGAATTATATAAATTAAAATATTACCTAGTCTGTGATATATTCGTTATTGTATTAACCACGGAGCCCTCCACAGTGCGTGGTCTTTGACGCACATACCCACATTTATTTTGGCCTCCCTTATATCGTCTTCCTAGCGTCCCGTGGTTCGCGCCTATATTGGTCCTTCGGTCGTAAACTTCGATTGCTTTATCTTGTACAAGCTTTGGACTTTAAATAATTATGTGATCGTAAAACTGTGTCTGTTTTTACGATAAGTGCGCCTATCTCTGAAATCAGACGTCTTTATGTTCATATCTTTATTTGCATTATATTATTCAACATTCTTATTTGATTCATATAATAAAAGCATCTACAATATTACATAAAACAGATCACTATATATTCATTACACACCATAAAAACAGTTATAGCAAGAGAACAAATATTAAAATATATTCCGATTGAGAAATAGTCCCAGTAATAAATATAAGCCTATTCGTTGAATACAAAAGACGAACTTTGTAAGCCAGTCGAACGTCCATTGTCTGGTAGTATAACTACACAGAATGACAAACATTAAAAGGCCATTATTGTTTTACTTAACACTACCATTAATAAACCGAGCGACAATCAAAGGGAAACGCCGGCATTAACTTTCAAAATCAAAAAGGTAGTAACAGTATAAGAGCTTCTTATGATCCTGCGGCGTACTGTCTCCAAGCACAAGTTTTGACCAGTTCCTCAACGGTGACTGCTACTTAAGCTATTACAACTTAACTGCATTCGAATATCTGATAAGAAACTTGCTAACCGACAAAAAATGCCACAGGTACCAACGGTAGCCTTAAAAATTTATAGACGGGGTCAATATCTCAATTTCGATTCGGTCCTATCGCCATTTATCAGGGGAATCTAATGATCAGGCAGCTATAATACGGCATTGGGTGTCAAACTAATGAGAATATATTCCATTATTTCACAATAAATTTCGAGAGGTCTCGAATGGAACGGCATATTAATTGGATATTAGTGTACATTGACACCTTCAATGTAAGCGGCCGCGTTAGAAACGATTAGGTACATTACATGAGGCATCAAATCCAAAGCTTTTTCGGTGCCTATAGAATTTGACGGGTATACTTTTTTAACGTTGACCCTATGCTGTTTTGAGTATTGTAGTTTAAAAAATTAAAATTTAAAGAACCTGTTTTTTCGCGAATTACTAATACTCGTACTGTATCCGGACTGAAGAATTCATGCATAAGATTTATGAGAATGATATGGAGAAATCGATTCCCGTTTAATTAAAAGCCGTTTAATTAAATTTAAATAATTAGTGACAAATTAAATTAACGCTACATAAAATGTAGAATAATTTAATTAAAGTTTAGGTTTACTGTTTGATACGAAATAAGATAGCAATGACAATAATTTTAATAATTTCAGTCACAAATTTGGTCGTCCCTTACTCTATTTTGTTGTAAGACTAATAAAAACATTAGAATTCTAATGTATCTGCTGTTATCGCTGTTAAAGGGTTATCAAACTTGGTTCGTCGAAGAAGAATTTAACTGGATCACTTCAAAGCAATCTTAGGATCAAATAAGAAACAAAAGAGTCCAATACCAAAAACTTTTATTTAATAACTCCCCGGGCGATTTAGATAGAGGCATTTCTTTTGTTTTAACAAATTGAATCTTGCTAAATCTTCTAGAGAGGTCACCGCAATCGGGGATCCGTTGTCACTTTAGATAACATCGAAGGAATCTCATTAGTTGAACATTCGTCCTGAGCCTCATTCGCTTTTAGACGGTGCGTCTAACTTCCCCATCGGAATCTTAGCTCTGGAATTGTTCCGAGTTTGTATCCGTATGGGGCTTAACTTTACGACTGCGTATTGACTCGGGGTTTCTTCCTCTTTGAAGCAAGTCTCTTGAGTTACAAGACTTGAGTCTTGTCTTGTACATAATGTACAACGCTAAATCGAATTCAAAAACTTCTTGTAAGTTTCTTAACCGCTACAAGAGTTCTTATAAGGCTCTTAAGTACTTAAAGTAAGTTTTGTATGAGAAAGGGCTTAGAGTGCAGGGGGTTTACCAAGTCCTTTACAATTTTGAGCGCAAATGATGCGTTTTAATTTTAAATTCAACACAATTGCAACAAATTTAATTTTTCACACGACGTCTCGACTTGAACTGGTGCAGATTGAATCAGCCGCAAACTGTAAAAGCCCCAGCGAACGGAAAATTAAAAAGCAAAACGGGGACCGTTTCCTTGCCATTATTTTTAATTTCTCCCCGTCACGATGGACGTTGGAATCATTAAAATTTCCACCATGTGCCACCCCAGCGGATTTATTTGATGTGGAATGATAAAGTTGTTCAGCTTTAAGAATTTGCGATGGAGCGTTAATAGGGTAAACTGGCGGTGCGAATGCTCCATGGAAAACAGGTGCAAAAGCAACAAATTTACGTTAAAAGCATTTTGAATTTGAAGAAAAATTCTTCTGGGCTTTTACAGTTTAGATTGGAGTTTATAAGGCACTATCACTATTTTTTTGTTGTTGTAACGGGTAAGTTATACTAAATATAATCACTTACAAAGACTGTACATTGCGTGAGCTCGAACTTAATATTATTTTAAGTTGGAACATAGGTAGGGTCACGATTATTCGACTTTCTGTCTACTATGATTAATGCGGGTCTAAATTGTTAAATATCGTAATAGCCTTAAATTGTAGAATGTCGGAGCTACCAATTCGTTAGTCAAAAGGGGTTATTGAATTCGATTTATGTCTTCGAATTTTGTGCGGAATTAATTGTAATGAAGTGCAGAATTGCGTGTCTGATCCTATCAATTTTAAACTCATGTTATTAAACTTTAATATTTTAGTGCTATAAAGACTTAACTTCATAAGAAGTACAACGAGAAATATGTTATTTAAAGTGGAAGAACTATGCTACTGCATTTATTTTTCAAATGTCAATGTAATTTGAAAATTGCTGCTTTTAACATCTTGTTCACACAGTACATTGTATTATGTGTCATGCTTAGGGACTAGAGGTCTTATTGTCGTTGACGCTTATGCTAATTCACGGCGGAATAATGGAATTAGCGCAAACGCCAATAAGGTCCCTTTTCTCAGAACAACTTACATACTCGTATGTGTTAGTGTTAAGCCTAGAAATCAATCGTAACTTGTGTGACGGATAAGGGTTTATGACATTGAATAATCTTGTATGAGAATTCACAGTGGCCTTGAAGGGTACCTACTAGATTTCGTGAGATAATTATTGTGAGAGGTTTTCGTTTTGATGCTTAAAACGGCGTTTCATGAAAATTAAGTATGAAAATACCAAAGTATTTATTGATTGTATATTGAAGCACATAGTACCAAAAAATACATGCAAGTATCTTTATAACGAAACAAATTATATAATTAAATATTTTTTTGTTTCGTGTTATTTTTAACGAGGAAGCAGGTTCAAATCCTGTCGGGGGCTACAGACGAAGATGGTTTATTTTTCCATTATATTCTTTCTCTCTGTATCATATCGTTTACATGCAAGTATGTTTTTTGGGCTCTATTTTGCAAGTCTACAATGTGAAATAATCTGGTCGTGATAACCATAAAAAGAAAATCACAACTGTTAACATTTCCGACAAGGGCATAAAATATACAACATATATTATATGCACTTTCTATAGAAGTAAAAAGCATGTCGCTCCAAAATAAATACACGACAGCGTCATATTATTTCCATAATCCTCTAACCGACGCTAATGCTAAAGTAAATAACAAGGTTATTTAATACTTTTTTATTTACTATAGGCTGGGCAGGGCAAAGGTTCAATAAATCACTGACCATTAGCAAACCAAATGTGTTTTTAGGAAAAATATACAGAAATAATTTGATTATTGGGATCGACTTGTCGGGAAATCTGCGTACGCCATTTTCTATATTACACTCAACTTTTTTGAACATTAATATAATGTATTACTATATTCAGAGCCGCTTTTGGTTTGTTTGTGATAAAAAAGTAAAGAAAATAATGTTGTACCCCAATGCATTAGCAAAGGGATCCAGGCTTATAGGTAGTCATATCCTTCCATACATACATATTATGTATGTAAAAATTATAAATAATTTAACAACTGTTTCAACTCATATTGACCAAAGCTTTACCTATCTACAAATATAACTTTTTTAGTTTTATTACCTACCAACTTCCACCCGCAACTTCGTCTGCGTGGACCCGGAACTGTCTTATATTTTAATCCAGGCTATAAACTATCTTCGTGCCAAATTTCATTGAGCCGTGTTAGCGTGATTGGGTACCAAACATCTAAACATCCAAACATCCAAGCATTTAGTCAGAGATGTACAAAATACTTTTTAAAAAGTATTTAAATACAAAATACAAATACTTTTCTAATTTAGTATTTCAAATGCAAAATACAAAATACTTTTGCTTTTTGTATTTAAATACTAAATACAAAATAGGTATTTTCAAAATACTTTATTCAAATAAAATACTTTCAAAAAGTAATCGAAACAAAATCGATGTCAATCTCGGTAAAAAGCGAAGCGTAACGTCATGTTTCACAGATAATAACGTTCATTTTGTTTTAACTGTAATTTTGCACATTGACTTTCAAAGTTGCAGCGCCTCTAGTGGCCATTTGCTGATTCGCTGACCCATTCACTTGAATATTTGAGTGGTAAAGGTAATAATACTTTTGAAACTTAGCAGTAATAAAATATTTAATATAAAGTATTAAGTAGCACACCAAATCCAACTCTGTACTATTAAATAATATATTTTTGATAACAAACAGTTACAATACAAACACTACTTATATTAATAAATAGTAACTGTCGGCGTTAGGTTAGATATAAAACGTAACCGAGGCAAAATGAAATGGAAAACGCGCGTACGCCGTAATGACATGTAAACAGTGTTGCCAACTCTGAATTTCATTTAGTGCTAAAACTATGTCGAAATGTACTAAAAACGTGCAGTCTTAAAAAAATGGTGCTAAATAAAAAAAACGTCACAGTCTGATTTAAATGTTTTTACTATTATTATAGTTGTACAGTAAACAATTTTGAAATCCAAAGATTTTTATTAATATAGAATAGATTTAAATGTCAATTAGCACACAAAACGACCAAATTAACTTATGATATGATCGAAGCTTATATTTATATTACATACATGCCACAATGCCCACAATGACATCTTTTTTGTAGTGCTGTTTACGTACCGGTTTTTTATAAATATATTTTTCTATTTCTGTATTTTTATTTGTCATTTATACATTCATAATCACTTAAATACGAATCGTTAAAATAACGTATTATTTATTGCCTACAAGGCATATTGTTTAAATACAATTTGTTTTGGCATTTTTTTAAAGACATTTCGAGCGAACAACACAGAAATAATGAAATAGCTGCCAACACTGCAAAACGTAATGCAGTGAGTTATTTAACGTTTGAGGATTGTCAAGAGGGGTCCCTCATATATTATTGGTCATAGGTCAGGTTTTATATGCGTTTTGTTTCATCTGTCATTTTGCGCATAGACTTTCAAAGCTGCTGCGCCACTAGTGGCCATTTTTTGTTTTTACTGAATCGCGGAATGCTTTAGAAAAATGAAGCTAAGAATAAAAAAGTATTTTGTATTTTACAAACCATTTTACAAATACAAAATACGTCTCGAATAGTATTTCAAATAAAATACAAAATACTTTTAAAAAAAAGTACTTAAGTACAAAATCCAAAATACGTATTTTGTATTTTGTATTTGTATTTTAAATACAAATATGTCACAACTCTGCATTTAGTAGGTTATTAGGTGTAGGATGTTTATCATTAGTCGAACAATAAAAGTTTCTCACTGTTTGTTATATCTATATGTGTGCAAAATAAAAACATAGCTTACCTTATCGAGAGCATAATTAAGTATCATTAACCATTCGTTTTTGTGTGGGTGACTTTACAAATGCGGGGAATTGTTGTTAACTATATTCAAATTGGCCATTTTCTACGAGCAAATGTCACCATTTGTATAGATTAAAGTTTGGAGACGTTATTTAAATGGAATCTTGTAAATAAAGAACAATGTGAGATTTGCATAAAGTAAATTGATGGCCACGCATTAATTTTCGTTTAATAAAATGTTTGGAACTACTAGACGCGCATATTTTAAGATATTTGATAATAAACTATGTTTACTGTCGATAGGCCATAAGGTGACGATGAACGCTTTCCAATAAGTTGAACCTCTACTTGTCATGTGTTTAATTATAAAGCGTTTGACTTGATAATATACGGTTATTACATTTTAAATTGGTTTGTTGTGGCAGTAAATACGTCATCGCACGAGAAGTCCCAGCATGCTGAATATATTAATTGGTATTTCCGATCAGTCTGGCTAATCGAGTCAAACTATCAATTTTTTAATTATTTGCGGTTCCTGTCTGTTTCGTAACGTTACTTACGAGTATCCAGTGAAGCCTCAAATGATATTTACAACCAATGCAAGTGTAATAAATGTAATAATGGTCCAACGGCGCAGGCCCGGTCATTGTGGCACTCTGGGGGAGGCCTATGTCCAGCAGTGGACGACTTTCGGCTGATTGTATGAAATAAAAGCAGTTAAGTTCACAGCTGCCAACGAAATCCCAATTGCACTTGCAATAACAGAAAATAAATTTAAAATGCAATAAGTGATAGTAAAGGGTGTCATAGTTTTTGGTAGCGTTCCAGCAGATGCGGCGTTGTTTGACACCCGTCGTAACATATTTGGCAGCTGTGAGTGTTGGCCTACTTCGAACACGTGGTATTATATTTATGAGCAGTGATGAGAACGCTTGAGAGGTTAAAATTTATGTCTAATTACGGTCCGAAAGGGTATGACCTATTTGAAATATAAGTGTCTGTTAAGGGATTAAATAGGAAATAGAAAAAAATTTAAGATGACACAGTTACAACGGTAAACAACAAACCATGGTTCTTAATGAGGATGACAAAGATGGCACAGGTCGCAGCCGAGGCATAAGAACCAACACCAACTGTTCATTAACAGTCATCATACCTACAGATTCTTCAAACTAATTTAGCGAAGATGAGTTTTAAAATTTGGTTGATGTCGGTAAAGTATACGTTGCTGTCCCTTATTAACCGAATTGTAAGTCTAAATACAGGAACAAAACTTGCAATAAGACAAGAAGGAAAATTGTCTGACTGACGCTCCGTTCGCTCCGAAGCAATAACACGGGGGCGTAATCCCATCTTATTACTGTGGTCGACTCGACTCGTTGCCAACAATCTAAGAGACAATTTTTTCAATTATGCTCGCCCGCCACCGCGAATGCAATCAGATTTTCTTTTTTATTTATGTACCTAACGTGCCTGTTAATTTTAATATTTCTTCTTATTACTGCAAAATTGTTTCTCCCGTCTATAATAGGGTTTTGGGTCAGCGTGGAATTTAAAATCTCTTTATTACCGCCGGCTAGCTCAAAGAGCTCATTTGTTAACGTGAAGTCGGATCCGATGTTGAGACTAAAGCACCGTATAATGTAATCCAGGATTATGCATAAAGATTAATCATGCCTTGCGACATCTAGCCGCGGGCGTTCAAAATTGGCGGCCGCTTATAGAATAAAACACGCACCAGTTCTAGATTTATACCCGACCATAAGACACGATAAATCAGGCAAGGTATCGTGTCTTCTAACAATTCATAATTAGGCACCGATATCGACTTCTTTGTGCTTCCAAGCATGCAAATGTCCCTTGGACTTATTTATAGTAAGGCCGCGCACTCCATGTTTTACTATAGTCCGTAATTAATGTCGCAGCATAGTGCTTTATTGTGTCCTGAAGTTTGTCGGCTCGAGCATCCGCCTAAATTATGGCATGACTTTGTCGCGTGTGAACATTATAACGTTGGGGCTTTATGTTAGCTTTACCTATGACGAATGAGCGCAGAATAACACTAAACCCTTTATGTTTATCGTTGGATTCAACTTGTAAACTGTCTTTAGATAATGACCGTTGGAATCCTTCTTGGGAGTGTTTCTGTAATGTATTTAGTTTTATGAATAGCTTTACAGGTATTTCTGGGTAGTTCGGGTTTAGTTGAATTAGAAACTTCTATTTTCACAGCTAACATACGACCGTTTCTGACGACTGGCTTAGCCTGGCTACGAAACTGACGGTCCTTGGTTTTAATTTTGGTAAGGGCGAATATTTCTGTGCCGAACATGAATATTTGTTTCTTAGTTGTGATTTTTTTCTACAGGCTGTGGCCTGGAATAGGAGTAAAAATTAAACGGTAGATTATTGGGCTTGTGAGAAACTATTTCTAGGTTGTTTTAATTGAAAAAAAAATACGTGTATTTTTACTCTTCTGGGGTGACACAAGTAGCTTTGTTTTATTTTAAAAACACTAATAAATAACAAAAAAATTAAGAAGTCACAAAAATACTTTTAAAACAAAATGCAAAAACTATTATGCTATGACTCATTACATGATTTTACCTCAAAAATCTGCATTGACTGCTGTGCTGTGATCTCGTGGTGCCAAGATACATTACTTTGGAGGTCATAACTCAACATTTCTCCGAATAAAAAAATATATTTAAAATATTGGACACAAGGGGTTACTGCAGATGCTCTAAGGAAGCGTCCTTTTAAATATTTGCTCCTATTACACATTGTCGAATAGAATAGAATAGAATAATTTTATTTCTCCGAGTATGGTATATTTGTTGGTATGTTTTACACATGTCAGTTTCACATATCCTGCCGACATCGGCGTAGAAATCCATATCCATACTCCATACTAATATTATAAATGCGAAAGTGTGTCTGTCTGTCTGTCTGTCTGTCTGTCTGTTACCTCTTCACGCTTAAACCGCTAAACCGATTTGGATACAATTTGGTATAGAGATAGTTTGAGTCCTGAAGAAGGACATACGATAGTTTTTATCCCGGAAATCATCCCCCAAGGGGATGAAGTGGGACGTTAAAATTTCTATGGAGATACTTAAAGCGCCCTACCGATTTAGGTTAAATTTGGTGCAAAGATAGTTTGAATCTTGGGAAAGGACATAGGATAGTTTTTTTCCCCAAAATTCATCCCCTATGTGGGTGAAATAGGGGTTTAAAATTTCTATGGAGATACTTAAACCGTCGAACTGATTGAGATTAAATTTGGTGCAGAGATAGTTTGAATTCTGGGGAAGGACATAGGATAGTTTTTCCCGAAAGTCATCCCCTAAGGGGTGAAATGGGGGGTTACAATTTGTATAGAGCTACTTAAAACGCTAATCCGATTTAGGTGAAATTTGGTGCAGAGATAGTTTGAATTCTGGGAAAGGACACAAGATAGTTTTTTCTCGGAAGGGAAGGAAGATGATATCCAGGAAATCATCATACCCTATAAAATTCGAATGACGCTGACGACACTGTCCCACTTTTTTCTGCAAAATCAACAGATGAAGTATATACGTATGCACAGCGCGGACTTAATGTTGTAACCAACTGGCTTCAGCAAACTTCGCTCGATCGCGGAACCACGTTTAATCAAGCAAGTATATTATGCTATATGTCAATCGATACTAACCTACTGCATTTCTTCATGGGGTGGTATAGCTAAAACTACGCTACTTAACCTAGAAAGAGCCCAAAGCGCTGTCCTAAAAGTATTTACATTCCGTTCTTTCCTCTACCCTACTAACCTTCTCTATGCATCATGTGAAGTGCTCACTGTTCGACAGCTATTTATTTCGAGCACAATATTAAAACAGCACTCCGCAACCCTGTACAACGTTGAACTCGTTAGAAAAAGACGAAAAGATATTGTTTGCCTCCAAAATTTACATAGGAAATGTGTATTCTCATCCAGATTTTACGTTTTCTTGGGTCCGTTCCTTTACAACAGGTTAAATGCCAAGTTAGATCTATACTCTCTCCTCTATACTAAATGTAAGAAAACTCTCCGAGATGCCCTTCAAAACATGTCGTACGAAGACACAGAGAACCTATTTATTGTTCTAAAATGAATCTTGATGTATGTAAATAAAATAAATACTGTGTTTAGTTGTTAAGTTTTGTACAGTATTTAAACGTAGATTTTTTATGTTTTGCAAGTGTGTTTATAATAGTTATACTTACTGGTCTTTCCTAATGCCTGAAACACAGGGTATCCTAGTTCAGGCCCTCGTAAAATGTATCCCTAAATATAATATTTTAGTATTAAGACATCATACTGTAAAATACGTTTTTAATAATAAATGAAATGAAATGAAATGAATTGTATTGCCACAATATACGCATTTTTACTAAAAATTTTAACTTTCTGTCTAGGTTCATAAAGCTTGTGCGATCTGCCATTAGTTTTATTAAGGACAACGTTATGTAGAGGGAACATGTGTGGATTTTTTTTAACAAAAGTATCTCATATATGTATAAGCAGGGCAAGGGGAGAACTTTTAGCTCCTTAAATATTGGTCGGCAATGGGCCAAATAATGGGCTCCATAGGCAGCTCGGATACATTTTTTTTGTGAGATAAATAATCTCTGTACGTCAACCAAGTGATTACCGACCACATGATTATTCCGTAGCGAATCACAGATGATACGTATCCGTGATATGCAGAAAGTGCAGCCTCCATTGATGCAACGGCTCTGAGATGCCGTACGGCGAACACGAATCGGTCTAACCTAGAACAAATACTATGAATGTGGTTTTTCCAATTGAGATGTTTGTCAATTGTAAGGCCATGGAAATTAGCTGAATCTATAGGTTCAATTATGGTGTTGTTCAAGTTTATCTTGATGTCTATATTAGGGCTATTATAATTCTAGAAATGTATTATTTTAGATTTTCTTATATTTAGTTTCAATTTATTATCTTCTTACCATTTGACAGCATTGCATAGTTCATTATTTGTCTCAATCTCTAATCCGTTCTTATCCTTATTTTTAATAATTAGAGTGGTGTCATCCGCAAACAATATACAACTGTGTTTCAAGATTGACGGTAGGTCATTAATGTATAACAAGAAAAGAAGGGGGCCTAAGACGCTGCCCTGTGGAATGCCACTTTTAATTAAGTCCGGAGTAGATTTATATGTTTAATTTTTTGTGGTTTCTTATCCTTCTTATTTCGGTGTATTCGGTGTATCGACGGTTATTATATATATCGTCGTCTAGTACCCATAACACAAGCCTTAATGAGCTTACTATGGGACTAGGTCGATTTGTGTAAGATTGTCCCCTAATATTTATTTATTTTATTTATTTATTTTATTACCTTCGATTGCACAAATAATTTTCAAGCCAGCGGTGTGCGTTACCTCTGTATATATTTAAGAATTTATATCTATTGAAAATATCGTCGTCTGTTAACAAAAGCCTTAAAATTATGATTAGTATGCTTGCAAACTTTCTTTAAAAATATTCTAGATGGTAAGATCGAAAGAATGTACTCTATTATATCTTAGCTAACCCCTCGCAGGTGAGCAACGGCTAGCATCGGTATATACAATGCATGCCTACATGAACGAAAATATTTGCTTACATATATAATAATAATAATAAATACTGTTTATTGCACGACGACAAGACAGACATAAAAAAATTGCTTAATAAATAATGGTAACAACAGGCGGTCTATAATAATAATAATATTTTCTTACGACTTTAAAACGATTTCCTATTTTATGCAATCTTATCTTTATCATAATTATACTCAAACACGATTAACAATTAAAAGATTTTATAGCCTAGATATTCTTTATTTCATAACCTTATCTCAATGATTTAAGGTATACAATTGCACAGACACTTTTGACTTGCACTTGCATCGCGGCTTTTATTGACTAACTCCAGACCATTTGCAACAATTAGCCGTACTTGGTTTCTGTTAACGAACCAATTGTCCCCTGTACCCTCGTCTATGAATATTCTTCTTAGTTTCCGTAATATACGTAAGTGCTTCTAAAGACAGACCAACTTACGCTCTTTTGTTTCTAGAGTTGTGTATGCTTCATTATTCGATCCTATCGCTGCTGAAGTGAGAAGTGCAGTATGATAGCATAAAGCTGATAGATTTTATCTCCTTTTGTATAGTTATCATGAGAGTAGTTTGAGATGGAAGGGTTGATAAAATTAGCCTTCTATTACTATGGCTGGACGCAGGCTGTTAAATGTATTGATTGTGGTCAGAGATACTAGTATAACCAATTAGTGTAGTTGCTGGATGGTTTGGTGGGATATACATATAAGGGGTAAACTTTAATACATAGACCATTTGGAATCACTCGTTCTCAATTTAATATTTTCAACACATCAATTCTAAAAGTTGTTACTTCGGGTTTCTTTTATTTACCAAAGAAGATTTTTTTGAAATGTTTAATTTCGTATAAACTGTAAGTATTTGTAGAACTCCTGGTTTCTTTCAAGAAGGAAGCATTGTACTGTGGACTGTGAATCTTCAATTCTTGAGTTTCCAAAACAATAGCACTGGATTTTTTTTTGAGAAAATGGTCTCTATATATATTTAGTTGTTTCAGTTTTCACTATAGGTACCTTTACTGACACGCTTTAAAGGATGTTTATATTAAAAGGGTTTACGTTGACTACCCATTCTAGCAATGACGTCTCTTATAGGTAATGTAAGAACAGTACATTAATTTTATTTTGGAAGTACCACCAGTATTATTTTGTTTGAAGGCGGGTTAGGAAACAGCGGATTGACATCTCGTTCATATTTGGAGCAGCCCAACTAGGGAAGTTCCTCCTTACACATTGCCGCAGCCATAAAAACAACGCTATTTTCTTTGTGGGTATTTGGTGTTCCCAATGCCCTGAGATGCACAGCGAATCCTCAAATCAATAATGGGTCGGCAACGCGCTTTTTGATTCTTCTGGTGCCGCAAGCGTCCGTGGGCAACGGTGTCTGCTTGCCATCCAGGCAGGCTGTATAAGTTGTTTGCCAACGTCGACACCGTCAAAAAAAACATAAAGGTACCAATTTCTTTACACTACCGTCTTAAGGAAGAAAACCATAAGTGTAACTTTTTGTCAAATTCAGTTATTAATAATCTCGGACTCGGGTCTGGTCTATTCTGGATCTCACACGGGTTTGGATATCTCTAATAAACCAGGATTTAGACAAGCATAAGTTTATGTCATTTTGTTAAGTTTGCTTTCTGTTCGAAGAAGAAAAGTTCATAGGCAATAAAGTACTAAGTAACCAACTATGTTTTTAAATCTTTGTCTTGGATGTGTGCCTATAGTTTGTATTATAAAAGAAAAACCATTATTTCAATTTTGTTTCAAATGAATAACTTAAAAATACTTAAGATGAAACATATGCTGTATCTTTTTAGTTCGTGATTTTAATAAATATGAATACTTTGACCAATTAAATAAACCACGAGTACTAGAAGTATTTGTGTTGTTTTTTTAGATGTTGTAGTGCAAAGTTAACACAAAAAACATACGTGCGCACTTGTGTTCTTCTTTCTTTGAAAGGATTTTTTCTGTTTTTTAAAGGAGCAGAACCTTTTTTCTTAATATCTAATTCAAATAAAAAAAAGAAAAAAGTTGAAAAAAATAAAATTATATAATATATCTTTTATTATAAATACAAATTTCACCTTGGCGAAAAGTTTTTCGGGATTTTCTCGAAACTTACTTTTTATCACTTATGGTTTTTCTCCTAGTACAAGTCATAACCCTTGAATCAATAACACAATCAAATTGGGGTTAACATTCATATCATTGAGTTACCTATAAAATTATATCGTGTGAAACATGTCGTCTATTTATACTCTTAGAGCTGATGACATTAATTAAAGCTATTGGTCGTTAACCTAATTCGAGTCCATAGGCGGAGGAACCATTAATTCGTATCATCATTAAACAGATCACTGTCTTAAGAGCGACAGTGAAAGAGTGTAATAAAGTAGACTTTGGACACGAACAATGCGGTGTTTTACTCAAATTTTATCATTAAACGATCGAGCGAAGCGAACGTACCGTAAAACGGGGTGAGTAAGGCAAAAACTGACATGCAAACCTCGATAACATTTAATTTTTACATATGCAAACTGAATGTTGTATATAATACGTGTTCCGGACGTTTGTATTTTAGTTTCTTTTTATGATCTAGGGTAGTTCCATTTCATAACTTTAACGATAAACACGAAATCCCATTCAACCCGTAGTCCCTCGTAGTTGGGTGAGATGGGTTTTCATACAAAGGTGAGTTTGGAAGATTTTTGGATCAATTTTTTTTATTATGAATATTATTATAGCTCCATTCTAAATTGGAATACATTATTCAGGTAGCAGTAGCTCTAAAATCCCATCTCACCCCCCTTTCATCCCATCTCTCCCCATTCATAACCCAAATCTCCTCGCGATCAATACTCACCCTTTACGGTAGTTCTCCATTTCAGCTTGGGCCAAAATGCTTTCGTATGTGACGGATGTCCGGCTGTTCTCCTCTAGAGGTCCGAACCGAACCGATTCTCGTGAAATTTTGTGAGCAGGTTTTATAATTAATATATGCAGTTCAAAACTCATTTTCACTGACAGTCGCTTGAATTTATTTGTATGGTTGTACAGTTAGCAGTGGAGTGGGCACGCGTATGAAAGTTCATCATTACCTGCACGCACACACGTCTTTATTATTATTAGGTCAATAACAGCTTGTGCAGATAATTCTGAACACTTCGCCTGCGTATCTAGTAGCTACTGACTTCTAGCTGCTGACTGTGTCCTGGAGACCCTTTAAAGATTTAATTAAATACGAGTATAACGTTAACATTTTGTCATTTATAAATATAGTGATCTAATTCATCATTATCATCATATCAGCCGAAAGACGTCCACTGCTGGACATAGGCCTCCCCCAAAGAGTGCCAGAGTGACCGGTCCTGCGCCATCTGCATCCAGCGGACTCCAGCAACCTTTACCAGGTCATCAGTCTACCTTGGGGGGGGGGGCCTACCCACGCCGCGCCTTCCGGTACGTGGTCGCCACTCGAGAACCTTTCCGCCCCAACGGCCATCGGTTCTACGTGCTATGTGCCTCGCCCACTGCCACTTAAGTTTAGCGATTCGGAGGGCTATATCAGTTACGTTGGTTCTACTCTACTGCGGATAGCCTCATTTCTGATGTGATCCCGCAGAGAAACTCCCAACATAGCCCTCTCCATAGCCCTGGGTGACTTTGAGCCTTCTTATGAGGCCCATAGTAAGCGACCACGTTTCAGTACCATATGTTAACACTGGCAACACACACTGGTCAAAGACTCTCGTCTTGAGACACTGCGGAATATTGGACGAAAAGGTGTGCCGTAGCTTCCCGAACGCTGCCCAGACGAGTCGGATTCGAGGTGATGACGTGATCTAATTGGAAAAATCTAATTCATTTGACATACATTGACTTTTTTGGCAAGTGAGTTTTCCGAAATTTAAAAGCACAAAAAAGAGGTTCGCGAGTTAAACATCTAGCAAAGCCATTAGTTACTGTTGAGTAGAAACTTATTGAACAACTTCTTTTTCAAATACGTATGAAAGATAATGAATGTTTTAACGAAATACATTAAAGGGAAATAGACGTCCCAGGAATAGTTCGTAGCTTCTTGTTATTTTTATTTGCTCCTCTGATTTATGCGTTTATGTATTCTGGAATATAGGAGAATATCGAGAGATCACGGTATTAAATATGCTGTAACGAGCGCGATACTCGATACAATCAATCAATCATAATTTATTCATCAGAATATATGGTACATAAGGTGTTATAACAACCCAAACAACAATCAACAATCAATGTTAGGCAATTGAACGAATTTGGTTAAAATGGTTTTAATCATCATTTTACAAACGGTATTCTTTTATTTACGTTTAAACAAGTATGATTGTTAGTTGATATATTGATGACTTACACATATATGCTCTGTACGTAAACGAAATATTATTTAAATATTGTGTGGGAATCGTGAAAGCTTAAATCAATATATTGTTAATGAAAACCGTTGTAACAAAAATTATTCATGTAATTGTACAACTAACAGTTATTTCACTGGATGTAAAAACTTTTATAGCTATTATCACATTATTCTACCCGAAATAGCTACCTGTACTGGACTGGAGTCCCTCGGTACTTAAAAGGACCGATTCGTTTTACCTCTTTTCTGCCGTTTTTGCTTCTTAATTTGTAATTAACGAGTTTACTTTGTCAAGTGCAGTCTCGGGTTGCAAGCGTCGGACTTCGACAAAAGAAAGGGTTACGATAATTAAGTTTGAGTAGGTACAGAATAAAATTGCGAAGACTGAGTACTTGAGTTAGCTCCGTTTACGTCGACGTCAAAGATATGTATACAATTTTCGCCCTATTACTGTGGAGTAAGGTGCAAATTTGTAAACATATTTTGACGTCGTCCGCATGAATTTATTTTTTTATAGTTCTGTGAAGTTCAGAGGGGTAATCACGTACGGTAACGTTTCCAATGCACGTCAGGACAGTCCGTCATTTTTCCACATACATACAATTGGACATTTAGATCTACCTAACGTGCGTACAATGCGTTACGTGATCGACCAGCTGGTATAATAAGTTAGTGTACCTACTAACATTTTGCAAGACACCATTTTTTTACTGGATTAACTACTATCAAGAAATGATGAAAACCACTATCTAAATCGTTCCATTCACGAAGACGTACCCCAAATCCAATGCAGAAGGCTAGTTTTGCGAATGAAGAATTGAGGCGCTTTCTCGACGATTCACCACTTTTGATTTCATGACGAATTGTTTGCTAAAATGTTGGACACAAACCTGAAATTTAAAATATCTGCGAACATTCAGTGTGTAGACAACCTGGGGAAAAAGTAACAAATAGAGGTCCCTCTTCGTCAATACAATGAAACCATTGAAACATTTTTTTAATTGGCCCCAGTTAATTATTTACAGCTTCTGGTGTTCGAAATGTTCTTCATTATATGACCACTACAGTAGATTTAATATTATACAACTGGTCACCAGAAAGCTTAAACGTGTTTTTATTACGCGTATATATGCGTACGGACTACAAATATTGTGTAATTTTTTTAGGTCTTGCCTTTAGATCAGCAATGTAGGTAATGCGTATATAATTGTACTTCTTTTATTTATATTTAAATAGCAACTTTTATAATTTTTTTGGCAATGTTTTGTATAGTCACGAATAAATGTTCCTCTTCTATTTTTGTTATAATTTGTCTAAAAAAATCTGCAGATTGTTATCACACCTTGCCTAAGATTTATTCAATAATCACTTACATACATTTGATGGCAAAATAATTGTGATAATTAAATAAACTGCAATATTTATTGCAATATCTCCTTCCACAGCCAGCGTCCCCTTGATTGCAAGTTAAACGATCCAACAACAGCTACCAAAATCCTTGCCTCAAAATCACCCTGAAATCCCGGTCAAGCCAATTCAGTAGTACCAAAAGCAAATGAAGACAAAGCTTTAGCTGCTCGTAATATCGGGTTACTGTACCAACACGGTACCCATCAAGCGGCTCTCGAGTTACGCTTAAGTGAGTGGTCGACCACCACAGAATATTCCATTAAATTGTTTTCTTTGCTGAACACAATCCGTCTACACAAGACAAATAACAGCCCTTTAGCGAGATAATCGCCGATGCCCCGTGGAGTCTTTGAGCCAGTAAATCTATTACGGTGACCTATTTGTGTCCTGACTATTGTTGTGTCGTCAAGGATGCTTGGCAGGAAAATGCTCGCTGTTTGAAGATAATAAATTCGTTGTAATTTTGATGAATTAATAATTCGCAACATTGTAATGGAATAGATGATAAGGGCTATCAATCTGCCATCAGAATTTTTGATAGCAATGACGAAAAAAACATTTTTTTTTATTAAATATTTTTTATTTCAGAGTTTCAATATCCATATTAAATGTTAGTGAATCTTAATTTAAGTTAGTAACATAACACGTACCTACACATGTACTTATATCTACTTAACTGTAAATTGAGCAACCGCTTTTATTTTGGTTCCAGTTATAGGGCAGTCGTACGTCGTCGTTGTCAGCAATGACACCCAGGATGCTGTTGGAGCTTCCTCTGAGTCTGTTCAGCAGCGAGGCGATCTTCTTATAGGTTATAGGTTATAGGTGTACGCGGGCTTGGTTTCCGCAACTCGACGTCATAATAGCGCCTATTTTGCGTATGGGTTATTGGCACTACTGTTATTCGTGCCAACCCAGTTCCACCAGGAAGCCTAGCAAACCCTTTACGTTGCCGACGGCCTCCGGTAGCGACCCCGGTGTTCCGAGGTGTTTTGCCCGGTATTCTGCCACCCCAGGGCACGTCAAGATGACGTGGGCGGCTGTCTCTTCCTCTTCCATGCAGGCTCTGCAGAGAGGACTGTCTGTAATACCTAGAGTGAAAAGGTGTTTGTTTAGTAGTGCATGACCAGTTATGGCTCCTGTCATGAGACGGAGTGCCGGCCTCTTTAGCTGTTTTAGCTTCCTTGACAATCCGGGATTGATTGTCGGGAGGGCCTCCCTGGTTTGCCTGCAGGTGCCTAGGGTATTCCAAATTTTTTGGTGTTCTACCTTGGTGTTTAGTCGCAGTGTACTCCGCAGCCATGCAGGGGGTAGAGGGATCATAGGTTCCGGTCCTATGGCTTCTGATTCTGAGCCTTCTCTAGCCAGTGCATCCGCTGCGTCGTTACCACGTGAATTGCTGTGTCCTTTGATCCATTGCAGGGTTATAAAAACATTTAAACCGCAGTTGGTACATACCTCTGATAGAATTTTGTGGCACTCGTGTATCAGCCCAGACGTTGTTGTGTAACCTTGCAGGGCTTGCAGTACGGATCGACTGTCGGAAAGTATGCGGATGGGATATCCACTTACCTCCCTGGAGGCGATTGCATGAGCGGCCATTATTATGCCCATACACTCTGCCTGGAAGACTGAGTTACGGATTCCTAATGGTGTCGCGATTCGTATGTTTAGGTCTTCCGAGAACACTCCTGATCCGGTGCCTGACCTTGTCTTGGACCCATCCGTGAATATTCTTAACTCCCTGGGGTTAAGTCCTTCCTGGAGGGTTTCGTATAGTTCGATTTTGTACTTCTTGTCGAAGACGAACTGTTTGGGGATGATGTCGGTTGCTGCCTCTAAAAGGGGTTCCCTACCTACAGCCTCGTAGAGTATCTCGGTGTGTGGAACCCTGGGCGGTCTCCAGAGATGCTGTTTTTTGAGCCGTATGGCTGACGCCAGGGCTTCTTGCCTGATGAAGAGGTGTAGCGGCGGAATGTCCATGATGGCTTCCAGGGCTGCAGTCGGTGTGGTCCTCATGCAGCCGCTAGCCGCCATGCAGGCCAGTCTCTGGAGGCGTTGTAGTTTAGCTTCGACCGTGGTTAGTGTGGTGCGAGGCCACCACACTACGGCTCCGTAGCTTACTATTGGTCGAATTATTGCCTGGTAAAGCCATAGAGTGATCTTGGGGTTTAGCCCCCAAGTCCTACCTACCATTCTGCGGCATTGCCAGAAGGCGACTGTAGCTTTTTGGATTTTGTTGTCTAGGTGACTGCTCCAGTTAAGTTTGGCATCTAGTATTACACCCAAATACTTTACCTCTGTTGCCAATTGGAGCTCTGTATTGAACAGTCTGGGTAGGCGGTAGGTCCCCAGATTCCGTTTGTAAGTGAACATTACCAGCTCGGTCTTCCTTGGGTTGACTGTTAGTTCATTGTCGTTGCACCAGCGCTCCACCATGGCGAGTGCGGAACGGGTAACGTCGCACACTGTACCTGCGTGAGTGCCACTTGTGAGTATTGCTATGTCGTCAGCATACCCGATGGTGTAGTGATGACTGTTGTTTAGCTTGGTGATTAAGTCGTTGACCACCATGTTCCAGAGTAGTGGCGAGAGGACGCCTCCCTGGGGGCACCCCTTCGCTACCCTTGCCTGCTTTGTCTTGTCTTCCCCGAGCCTAATGACTCTTTGACTTAACATGTTGTTTATCCATTTCGTCATAACCCCACTCACTCCGTGTCTTACCAGTGCTGCGGTTATGCTGGTGAATTTAGTCTTGTCAAAGGCTCCCTCGATGTCGATGAAGGTGCCTAGACACACTGACTTGTTTTTGATCGCGGCTTCAGCTTTGGTAACCACCGCATGAAGCGCAGATTCTGTTGATTTACCTGAACTGTAGGCATGTTGGTTCTGATGCAGAGGCACCCGCCGAAGCGCCCTCTCTCTCAGATGTCTGTCACACAGCCTTTCCAACGTCTTCAACAGGAAGGAGGTTAGGCTTATTGGTCTAAAGGATTTGGGGTCCGTGTAGTCTCCTTTACCTGGTTTCGGTATGAAGATAACCTTGACTTCTCTCCATTGCCTAGGCACAAACGTATGTGCTAGACAGGCGCCCAGGACGATGGTGAGTCTGTGCGTCAGCACCGCCCCACCCCATTTTAATAGGGCGGGGAAGATTCCATCTGGCCCTGGTGATTTGTAGGAGTCAAAGCTGTCAATGGCCCATTGTGTTCTTTGTGGGGTTATTACCTCGCTGGCCAGTCTCCACCCCTCATCTGTGGGGGTGGTTACCTCATCCAGTTGCCTGGTTGGACTTGATATCACGCAGTCCGGGAAATGCGTCTGAACCAGGACGCGCTCTGTTTCCTCCGGCGAGTTGGTGAGGGTGTCGTCAGGTTTACGGAGGGTTCCTAGAGTTAAGGCTGTACTGTTGGAGAGAACCTTTCTTACCTTGTTGGCCTGTGTAGTAGACTCAATATCGGTACAGAAGTTACGCCATGAGCTTGTGCTCCTGTATCTGAGCCGCCTTTTGTACCTGGACTTGGTGACCTTATATTCGTCCCAGTCCTGGTCTGCCATGGTGTTCATTGCCCTGTTAAATTGCTTCCTCATTTTCCTCCTGAGTCTCTCCAGCTCAGGTCCCCACCAGTTGGCTTTGTTCCCCTTGCCTGTTGGTGGGGTTGATAGAGGGCAAGTTTGCTGGTAACAGTCTATGATGGTATCCGTAAGGATTCCTACCTGTTTGTCTATTTCTGCGACGCCTGTTATTTTCGGAGGAACCTCGGTACGACTTAGTTCCTGCCGTATTTTCTGTGCGAACTGAGCTCGGTTCGTTTTCCTTGGGTTCCTCCTGGGTGCTGCCGCGAGTGTATTTACCTGTAAGTCGAATCGAATCCATCTATGGTCTGAGCATGAGAGTTCACTCGATACATGCCAGTTTGAGATGTATTTCGATGCCTCTTCGGTTGCTAGTGTCAAGTCAATGATTGTTTTACTTCGTCTGTTCACAAACGTTGGAATTGAACCTCTGTTGATTATGCTTAGGTTTGTAGTGAATAAGTATTCGACAAGTTTTTTACCTCTGTCGTTCCCTGTAGTCATGCCCCAGAGGACGTGGTGCGCGTTCGAGTCGGTGCCCATGATGAGCTCGAGTCGAGGCGATCTTCTTATTGAGTCACTTAAATCAATTTAAAACAACATTTATGAATCAGTACTGAATGATAACCAGTTTTATAATATTAAATCTACTGTAGTGGTCATATAATAGTTATTTTTATACAGTACCTAAACTTAATTATCATCCATAAAATATTGACAAATACTTCCTTCTCAGCAAGAAACTTTTAAAATGGTGCCAAAATACAATAAAAAAAGTAAATAACTTATTATATTTACGCACAAAATTAATTTAAAAAAATCTCATCACGATATATTTATCTTGACACTTAAAATAGCCGAGCATAATGGGTTGCGGTTTTAAATTGATTATTTAATTTATTAGATTATATGTATTTAATACAAAGATTTGGTTTTAAATTGTTCTTATTGAATAAGCAGTCACGCGCCTAGGCACATTAGTGATAAGCAACACACATAAATAACTTCTATTAGGTTTTCTAGGCATAATGCGGAGATAAAATCACAGTAGGCCAGCTGCGAGTGAATGTTGAATGGGGTGTTATTGTGAAGCTTGAGTTCGGGGGTTGAGGTTTTGCAAAATATAATCACATGTGGTATTAATGTGATACATAAAAAGAGCTAAGCTGTAGTTAATTCGGATATCGAATAACTGTTGCACTGATGGCTATTTAGTAATAATAATATCAGTACAGCAATCCGTAGATTTTTCTTTTTTTAATGAGAAGCTTATATAAAGATTGCTTCTTTTATTGAATACCTACACAGTAGGCAAAAAACTTTGTCAATGTCAGTTTGATTTATGATGTTTTTTTTGTACAATTTAATCTAGTTAGGTAAGAATATTAATATTGAACTAAAAAAAAAATGTGTTACATTAAGGCGTTATTTTATTAATTTTAATGTTTAAGAAATAAATTTGTCACGTGATACTTTGGGAAAACGATTATTCTCAATTTTTTCTAGTTTATACAAGTTTATTCTAGGAAATGGGGAATTTGGCGCAAATGCGAAGCTGATTTATAAAAGACTGTTACGTAAGTTTCTTGAAATATCACGCGTTAGCCTGTGAATGTCAAAAGACGTTTTGTATGGAAAGCGAACCACCTTAAATTTATTTATTTATAATATTTAATTTAAACTACAATTTATGAACGAAAAAAAAAAATTATAACAACCGATATATTTTGAAAATATTGAGTACAGAGATGGTGACTATTCAATGTACGGGATCTCTCTCGTGACAGCTTTTTCAAACAAACCTACTGTATATTTTCACAGCACCGCAAATCTTTTACGCATAGACTTATCTATTTAGGCATAAATTTGATCTTAAATAAGCTGTCCCAAGCGACTGCGGTATAATTTTATGCCTATCCGGATTATACTCTTTTATCTCGACCCCACATAGCACGGGTCAGAAATCACTTCGTTATTGAATTATCATTTGAATATGATTTATATCGAGATAATAAAATTGGGGTATGTAGGTTGGGGGTCCGTTTGATATGTGTGAAATATTGCGATGAAGTGAGATAAAATTGTGAATTGCATGTGATTGAAATATGCTGGGCTGATTGAAAAGTTTATTAGATTCTATTCATAGCTTGTTTTTTTTATTCAGTAATAGCGACTGGTGCATATAGGTTTACTGTCTATATTGCCTTTTATAAAAAAAGTCATCTTTTTGCTTCGTTGGCTTATTGCAGTTTCGTATGATTCATAAAACTAACTTTATGCTTATCATTTCTAATCGAAAATATTTTAATTAGTCTAGTATTCCTACGAACAATATTAATTGACTAATAAAAAAAAAAATTATATTATCTATATTCAACTGTCTCAGCCTTTTACAAAATTTATTTACAATTTAAATTCTTACCCACTTTTTATACTTTTTTATACTTTCTAAAATATACGTTTAATTTTATGTTCTCATAATAAGTGAATTGTAAAAAATGTAATGGGAATCAATGATCTTTAAACCTAAACCTAATTTAGTATACCGATTATACACAAAAGTATTTCTTCATCGCCTATAAATACGAACCACCCAATATTTCAGCTAAACTCACACATTTAAATATAGAATTTCGGAATCGGTAAAAGCAATTTGTCTTGAAATAGCGCGATGGCGGCCCAGCTGCAAAGTTTCCGAAGGGACAACACACAATTAAAATATCTGGCTAATGGAGTAAATGGAATTCGAACCACTTTAATGAACATATCGCCGTCTTGTTCTTTATTTGTTCCTGCGAGGATTTCAAAATCCTGTGATGCTTCTGAATATGTTGCGGAATAATTTAAAAACATTTATGCCTGGCACACACGTTACAAGAAATCTATACGATCGCACTGTACCGTTTAAACTGCACTGTGTGTGTGATCAAAACTGTACAGTTTTTACGATTTTGATCACACACGTTTTGATCATCGGTACAGTTTTTAAACGGTGTACAATCGTAACGATTTCTCGTAACGTGTGCGCCAGGCATAAAAAAATAATCGTGTAGAGAGTGTCTTTGTATTCTTTTAAAGAATCAATGTATGACTGAAAATAATTGGACGTCAGTTAGTTATGAAGCAGACTTACCCTGGTACTAAATAAAAGTCTAACCTCTGTTACCTATTATGACTGAAATGATTAATTTGACCGATAAAGCAGACGATTTACGTTTATGAATAACGGTATAAGGATCTTCGGTAACATTTTCGGTATTTTTATTTCTCAGTGCTGTGCTGAAGCAAAATGTCTTGACTCTCGTCAAAATGATCGTACTTATCAAATGATCAATACTTGATATACCACAATATAAGAAGGAAACACTTCAAGATAAAATAATATGAGTAAGGGAGAGAGTCAAGGCGGCTATGGAGAAGTTAGAAAAAACTTGAAGGATTCCTAATAATGTATCTCTAATTAAAATTCCAGCATCTGTCGTTCCTCGTTAAAGATTTCCCTGTTCACAGATTGCAAAAAAACGTTACACAATTCTTAAGTATCATAATTATAAAAGTTGTAACTTGGCGACGATTAGAGACTAAAATATTATTATGAACGATGAAGTAAAACTGAGATTTTATTGTAACGGTCGAAATAGTTATTTACGATACAAGTGCCGAAAATAGGAAATCCGCAACGAGTGGTGATAGTTGCGAATTACCTATTCGCACGTGTATCGTACAACGTTTTACTGTACATATGGCTCTTTCGACATATGCTCGGACACTACGGACAGTGCTCTTTTCGCACTAGAGTGCGGGAAAGTAGCTCCATATGTACTGTAATAATACATTTCGATGCTAGTGCGGAAAGTATGTCATTACGTTAGGAGTACAGAGATATCTTGCCGGGACGAGTGAAGTTTGACATTTCCGCACGTGTACCTATCGAACGACTTTTTTTTTTTTTTTAATTCATTTCAGAAAAAAAGTATGGTACGGTTTACATTTATTTCAGTTCCGCCAAACATTACGTTTATCGGCGCATGGTACACTCACTTTGATTTGTGTAGGTACCAGTGGGTCGATTACGCAATACAGTATTTAATAACAAGCTTACGAAAACGAATACGAATTACGAATAGTAAGTGTAAGAGTATTTAATACAGTTGGGCAAACTTCTTTCGTATGTCCGGCTGTTTGTAAGTCGGAAACTAGTTTCTCTTGCTAGAAGTTAAAATAGAAAAAAGAGCGAGTAAACGTATGCATACAAAGTCTCTAATCGCTTATTTTTTCTATTATAATTTATCTAGTTTCCTCCCAAGGTATGCCGCATCCCATTGTGTATAAAATAGTATTTTATGCAATCGTTATATAATAATAATATTAATATTATATAATGTATGCTTTTTCAGTCGAGTACCACGTCTAGGCCATGAAGCTTGCTGAGTGGCCTAATTAAGGTACGAAACTTGAAAAGCTAATTATATAACTATTGTATACAATACTTTTTCTACGAGTCAACTGAACTAATTAAACAAACTTGCATGGTATCTATTGAAAATCTGAGCCCTGCTAAAACGAAGCGCAGCCAACGGCTAAGTATTTGTTGATGTCTTTTCCTCTGTAGCCAAGGCGACGTTCTATTGGTCAAATCCTTACTAATATTATAAATGCGAAAGTGTGTGTGTTTGTATGTTTGTCCTTCTTTCACGTCGCAACGGAGCGTCGTATTGATGTGATTTTTTGTATGGAGATAGTTTAGAAGCTGTAGAGTGACATTGGCTACTTTTTTCAGCGGGAAAACATCTAATTCCCAAGGGAAAATTCAATATGTTACATTTTCCTATAACCACGCGGGCGAAGCCGCGGGCATCAGCTAGTTCATTATAGTTCAGTAAAAGGGCCACGTGATTGGCCAAATTCATATTAGTTGTCCAAACAGTTGTAAAAAATTGAGTTGGGAGCTCCATAGAAAAAAGTATATGATTATAGTTTGGTGTACGAAGTCTTAATTCAAACATTAAGGTCGACGGGAGTAAAAAGTTTCATGTTATTTCAGTATGCAGTTTTAAAATTATAACCAAACTACGTTTGTATGGAGAGTCGACTTCAGTCACCCGTGCTGGGGACTGTCAATTTACGGGTAAGCCTCACTTGAAAATCCTCATTCATTACACTCGAACTTATCTCGGTTCATTTTATATTCCAATCCACATATGACAATACTCTGTGGTATTTAAATAACATATTCCGCCATGTTGATTTTAGACACTAGGGGCTGGACATCTCCGCGTTAATAGAAATATGCAAATACAGTGCCTCGCCCATGCTCGATCGAAAAACGTATTAAGCAACGTTATTATCGTACTAAGATATGACCGTTTAAGATCAGTTTGGTCAACTCCAGTACAGAATTGTATGTGTAAACATTGACAAACCGAATGGACGGTCGTAAATTCATTTGGGCAGTAATCATGTTTTTTCTGTCAAATGAAAGGGTGTATATTTCATTTGGGGGCTTTAATATTACATTACTAGCTTCTGCCCGCGACTCCGTCCGCGTGGAACTCGTTTATATCGTAGCTCCATACAAACTTCCATCCCCCATTTTTCCCCCTCAGGGGATGATTTTCGGGATATAAACTATCCTATGTCCTTCCTTGAGATTCAAACTATCTACTAACTATACAAAATTTAATCTCAATCGGTTGAGCGGTTTAAGCGTGAAGAGGTAACAGACAGACACACAGGCAGACATACAGACTAATCCATACTTAATATTATAAATGCGAAAGTGTGTCTGTCTGACAGGCACACTTTCGCATTTATAATATTAAGTATGGATTAGTATGGATGATTAGTAAGTGACTTAAAAATAATGTTTATTGTAGTATTCCTTTAAGCACTCCAATCATTTGTATGTTTCCATTTGGAATTGCGATGGCTTCATAAAAACTTAAAAAATACATTTAAGGCAATTTATTAAATGTCTACAAAATAAGTTATTATTATTATTTATTATTATTGAATGACGCGCTCATTTGTGTTTTTCGATCGTGAACGAACTTCGCCAATTAAGACCTCTTTGTCTGAGCTTCTTTTAGTTAAAAGTTTATTTATGACTGAAAAATATTTTTACTTAAGTACGAGAAAAGCTGAAGAACTACATTATTTTCATTCGTTAATAAAATAATAATATCTGATCAAACATTTGTACTGATGTTGTTTATATCCATTGCGAGTAATTTTTTGACCTAAATTTCGGTTGATATTGTTACATCATCATCATCGTCATCATCCATCAGGTGTCCAAGGGTCATAAGGTGTCAGGTGTGCTGCATTGCCTCCTTTTAGGCATTATAAAGATTAGGCTGTAGCACCTATGCTGGACTAATTGGAGATTGGGGGGGTCTATTAATTTTCTCTCATACCAGTACTTTAACAACAACGTTGTGTACGGAAATTAATCCATGAAGATCTTCAAAATAGTGTGGATTAGGATGCTTAAGTCTCTTTAGAGATAAAGATTCCATCATATGGACGTTTTCTCCAAGTTATAGGAATTTAAGAAAATATGGTATTAAGGTCCGTATGTTGTTCTTTTCACCAATATAGACCTGATATTGTCACAAAACTAGAAAAAAACTGAAAAAAAACAAATGTTACAAACGAGACCCACGTCACATATATACAACGCATTAGAGCACTTTAGATGATACAAAAATCACACCCAATTCGCATTTCCGTTGTCGCATTTGGTCAACAACAACAAAAACTTCTAATTATTCCAAATTCAAACGGAATCGCGTCACATACAAATGCTCGTTAAGTTGGTAAGATCCCCGTGGGACAGAAAGCATATGCGCCCGTTATAATTAGCGAACAATGTTTAGCTTTAGCAAATCCCTTTTGGGGCGTAAATTAAGAGATTTCGCTCTCGGACGGCTTACTCAGACATTTGCGTTTAAGCCCGCAGAGGACCGATGTTTGTTTGTATGTAGATTGCCTGGTCTTGTTACGCGTATTAGGATTTGCCAATTAATTTCAAAGTCTTTGTTGAAATTTTGGTTCCTCGCATGCTTTTGGTCTATTGTAAAGACTGCGGAAACATTGGGAAGGGTTAATCGGATTATTTTGTTATTTCAGGCCCATTATTTTAAGTAAGACTTACTTAGTAATGCGTGGAATTATAAATGTAACATAACAAATAATGCATAATTTAAGACCTACAATGCCACCGGTAGAGAGAAACATACAGATACAAGATTTTTATTCTACCGATTCTGCGTCGCCACATTAAGAATACACAACTAGGAATCGGTGAGAATAAATGTAGGTTAACAAATGCATTGTGTTAGTCATAACTAGCTCGTTTTTTCCTAACTTCGCATGTTAGGAGCACATTCAGGCCTGATTGTAACATATTTTTAATTAACCAGGTTTCATAAATTATGGTGTTATGTTAAATTAACAATAAACCCCATTGTAACCCTTCCTGCCTTAGGTTTACAATTGAATATTATTGGCATATGTCAACGTTTACTTTTAATGAGGTAAGTAACTAAAAGTTACAAGAAAATAACAGAATAATAAATTAATACAGAAATCTGAGTAGAACTAAACGTTAAACCGCATGGCGGATGTGTTCTCGATCAAAATCTTAATTTAATAGGAAAAAAATGCACCATCATCATCAGTTTTTTCAGCTGAAAGACGTCCACTGCTGGACATAAGCCTCCCTCAAAGAGTGCCACAATGACCGGTCCTGCGCCACCCGCATCCAACGGACTCCTGCGACCTTTATTTATTATTTATTTATTTATTTATTTATTGACAAATACATTTACGTGACATTACAGTAAAAACCAATGCGTCACGAAACTAAAAACAAGAAATAATACTATTTAGGCGACGAAACGGCGTGGCTCCGTTAAGTTGCGTCGTCAAGTCCTTTAACCATTTCATCAGTCGACCCACGCTGAGCCTTATAGTACGTGGTTGCCAGAACTCGAGAGAACCTTTTGCCCCAACGGCCACCGGTTCTACGTGCAAGTTTAGCGATTCGAAGGGCTATATAAGGTAGTAACCGTATCTTGTTCTGCTGCGGATAGCCTCATTTCTGATGCGATCACGCAGAGAAACTCCCAGCATAGCCCTCTCCATTGTCGTTTGAGTCAGAAATGCACGATTTTATTCAATGCACCTACTATCCGATGGTAAATATAATTTTTGCAATGGATTCATAAACTTAATTATCAAGAAGCGTTTCCCAAGGCAACCTTTTATCCCACCGTTTTTAAACTTGATGAAGTCAGTTAAGTACTTAAAATGTTGATAGTTAGTATTCGGACGCGTAAATAAACTTTTATGTGTCGGTATTTCTAGTTCTGAACTTCTGACTCACGTCAAATTTCTTGTCATTATTAATATCGTCACAACTCTGCTTGCTGTTATTTTTATTTGCTATTTCAACTTGTCTTCGGACTGACGCATATTGCAAAAACCAGAACACGACACACCATTAGCATGTGGTTCAATCACGTTCTTCCACCCTTTCTCTCGTCAAAAACTCTAACCACCTATCAGGCAAACCCATCTGCGTAGCAAAATATTTTACGGCCAATTCCATTGCAGTTCATTCAATATAGAGCCTTAATAGAGAGCGTATAAAATTTGCTAGGATTTTTTGCGACATGTACAATCAAAATGGTTATTATGGTGGGCTAATCTCTCAGCTGAGCCGTTGAGATCGTTTAAAAGCTGTCCCCTTGTTATTGTTTATTTAGGATGGCTATTCGCGGTGGAATCCGGTTTTTGAGGCGTGAGCTAATGCGATTGTACGTCCGCGAAGTGGTATCACGATGTTCGAGTGACTTGAGTGTGTGGACAGCTTTATCGGGAGTTAAGCGCGTGATTTTGTTTGATATAATTCTTCAATAGTTCGCTGACATGTTCAGGCCTTTAAGGGGATGCCTTGATTCGAGTCGACCACGCCCCTTGACAGGGACACGCTTATGCCTGCCGCGCACGAGAAAAAGACATGCAACACTCTTTGGCAATGGCTTTTTTGGACAAATTTCGATAAATACTGACTTGGTGAAGTTTTATTCATACATATTTCATTAAGTGAGATTTTATTTAGATGAGTTGAAATACTATAGTATTAACTTTATTGTGTCGTACAATAATGTATTGTTTGAGTAGGCTAGTAGAACAAAAAAAAAACCCAACTTTGGATTTTATTTCTATCGAGGAAACTTTAGGCAATCATGTATGATTAAATCAGATAAACAATCATATAGTCAAGAATATATATATCTGAAAATCAGCCTGATTGTTTCCTAATCTAGTCAGAACGGCGTGTCTAAGCACGCGATTTCCAGTGCACCCCCTTAAAATAATAGTTTAGAGAACGGTACTTATAAACAGTCATAACTCATAACGGACCCATAGAATCATCAAACTTCTCACAGAGGTCAACAAAGCGCATAGCTAGCAAACGCTTGAGATAGATGAAGTATCGATTTTATGTATTATATCAACGTCTGTATGTAACACGTATTGTCCTTACAGCCCTGGGCTCCACGGAAGACAAGCGCTGTGGCATTGTTCAATGTCAGAGCATATGCTGAGTGGTGTCCACTTGCGGCCACTATCAGCACCACCAGTCTTCTTTACGTACATGTTATTTTTAGTTTAAGCTGGTATTTATTAAGTTTCTTTTTATATATTGTGTTTTCTAATTAAGAACGAAATTGTGATGCGGTGTTATTTTGGCTGGCAATAAATTCATTTCTATTCTATTCTATTGTTATAATCATATTTTTTTCTTGGAGGTAGATTTTTTTTTATTTCAGTGGTTTTATTTAATTATCTAATTGAGATTTTTGACCTTGAAATATTTTTCTGTAAGCGTACAATTACAAAAGTTGAAAGACCCCCGACATTTTAATTTCAAAGTCTATGTCATTCATCTGTCACTATCTCAAAAACGGCTGAACAGATTTTCATAAAACATGGCTAAGAACACTCGGGATCACATCAGCTTTCGAATAGTTTAATTTTTGAAATTTCGTCTCAAAAGAAAAATAATGTATAATGTATAAATGTACCTTTATTAGTTATGTTTTCCTTAGTTTTAAGCAAATATTGTACACCCGAAATGGGTAACCGTTGGGGCCTAACACTTGTAATATTTAACCCACTTTCACCTAAATGCACTTTTTGGAACATGGGTCAATTTTGCGATATAGAGATCGCAACAAGCAAAATAGTAAATTATTTAAAATTAAATGAGCGGTGTGGTGTTATAGCACCTGGTCGGGCTATCTGGGTACCATCTATGTAACACGGTTAAACAATATTTTTTTTCTATTCTATTCTATTCTATAAAAAAAACCGCATTCAAATCAATCCATCCGTCTGGGAGCTACGATACCACAGACAGATACACAGATACGTTAAACTTATAACACCCCTCTCTTTGCGTCGGAGGTTAAAAAGACACGACGCGACTCCATATGGAATCATCAGTTACCTTTTAACGTTTTTCTTTCTTTCATATCGGGAGGGTTGATTTTCGAAAATTACTCTACCAATTTTCGAAAATCAAATGTCAGTTGAATTGTAACGCGCGTTTGTTACTACACCATTAATGGTGAGCATTTCTTTTTAAAACTTCCTTTTTTACGAGAACTTTCCTATTGTGTTATGTGCCATACAACATTAGGATCGAAAGAGCTTGTAATTCTCAGTGCAAATAACACAAAACTCGTAGAAAAAAATACAATTAATAATATCGTTTTTTTTTAAACGCACATGCACCCTGTTGGTGTTTCAAATCATCTTACGTCTTTGTGCGTTATTTTGCTCTTAATATGAAAGTTTTACAAGCGAAAATATTAAATGTATTGTATAAAATTAATATTAATCTCAGTTACTCGCACATGTAAAGTCTTCCCGGCCAATATTCTCTAATGACGGTATAACTCTAACTCCAGGTCAGATTCAATAGGTCCTAGCCAATCGGCGGGTCCAACGCCGTACAAAAGGACAATTAAGTGCAGTGGGGACCGATAACAAAGGCGAAGAGCACACAATTTGTTGCAGCCGTCTTTATCTGACCCACTACTGACCCCTTTATCCTAATTTACTGAACATCCCTACCCTCGGCTCTTAAACCCATTAGGTAAACAACATATCGAACAAAAGTTTTGGATACTGTGCGTTCACGAACAAAATTACGTGGATAGTGTTTAGCTGTGGCGCGGTCTCAATCTAGGGGTGTCTATTTAATATTATTCAATGAGAACAAAACATGTGGTTTCGGTTCGAGAATTATGTACGCTTTAGCGACATTTTGAGAGTGATTCGCATATTTATTGTATGCGAAACCCTTAGGATGCGTGGCTAATGATATCTATCATTACTCTTATAATGCACGTGTATTTTGAATGGGTTTATCTGGGCCTGATGATTGGATTATAATAAATTTTGGGGGTAGCGTTGATTATTGTTAATGATATGTGTACTTAACAGTTATTAGGCATACTGCAGGTGAGTTTATTGAGTAATAAATGTTTTTGAATAATACATAACTTAGGTAACAGATAAATTTTATCCAGAGCTGCTATATATTTATGGTAAGTTCTATGTAAGATGGCTTATAAGTGTGTTTTAAGACATCCGTAAGCTGCAGAGCTTCGTGACTCCTTTTTATATTCAGTATGAATAAATAGTATTTCAGGTTTTCGTGCTACATGTACCTAACCGTTTACCTCATTGAAAGTGAATTTATGTATAAGCTAGTAATTTGTAAATAGCGTTAACGTTAAATTTATTAAATTACTATTATGTAGTAGCAAAATCGTCTTACCGTATACGAATCTAATAATATTGCACCGTCCTTCTTATGAATAATTAATAACTGAATAAGTCTGAACTGAAATACTGAATGGCCTTAGAATATAGAGTCAAAAGGTTGTTCATCTGCAAGAACGTTTTCACTACGAATGATGAGACAAAGAACTTTTAGCGGTGAACTCGACGGCCTAAACAACAATCTAGAAGCAGGTGAAGACAATGACAAGGCATTGCGATTGTCCAACAAATCTACGTAAACCACCAGCAAGTGAGCAAATGTATAGTTCCTACTTTACCATTAACACATGCATTACAGTTTAGACCATATGTTCAGCGAGGAAGACTCAAAACCCCCCGCCTATTAGATCCTTTATCCTATTTTGCGTCTCAAACGAATACGTGCACTACATAAAATCTGCCGTCATTACCACTCGCGGTTGCCGCGTCTTCACAATTCTAACGAACAGTATGGTAATAACTCGAGCTATCCAATTACAGGGCAATACGCAGTCAATCACGCTTCTGCTGGACAGCTCATTCTGCGTCACATATAAACATCTTGGCAGCGCAACGTCTGGTATGAGAACCGGAGATATTGGACATCTGACTTATGGATGCTGAGGTGCATATTTTGTTGCGGACTGTACTTTATGGTTAAACGTGCGGTTTAGGTGGTTGGGCTTTAGAATGTTTAGCAACGGAGTCTCATAATGGGCTGTGAGAGTTACGAGTCTTTAACATTCCATGGATATTGCGCTAATAATGTAAGGACTAAGGACTTCAATAAGGAAGTAAATACGTCGAACAAAATTACTTCTTTCTCAGGGTGCAATATTGCCAAAAATGTAATGTTTACGCAAATTCTGGTCAGTGTATGTTTTTATTTTTTTATCTCGACAACGCAAGAACAATATCAAACATAAATCAGAATAAGTTCTACTGTCTTGAATTTCTCGTGTCAAACAAAGAAATGATTGACGCCCACTAAGCTAATTTCATTTGAAAAGTGGTAACTGTCGTTAGACTAACCATGAGTATGCGTTTAAACTACCTATATATTTGTATTTTAAAAGCAGTCAGTTTGTGCTTATTTGAACGCAAAACGACAGTAATGGCAACGCTAAGTGCGCAAATTATAGTAGCTTCGCCAAGGGGCTCTGAAATGACATAAAATTCGCATCCATAATCAAAACATGACAGAATTAAGTATACATTAAGACCCTCTTTTGTTACGGGTAATTAAACATTCGTAAAGTTGTGTGACAAATCATATGCAATTCAAATAAATACGTTGACTTCCGTGTGTCTATTACTAGATGGATATTGAATGTTGCTGAATAGCCCTGGTAACGCCTACATCGGACACAGGCAGCACAACCCACTTCTCACTAACACTAGATTAGGAGAAATTTACTATGTACCAAAAAAAGACAGGAGCCGGCAGCTTAGCAAGCGAGCGACCGCTCCACGTCCCCATAGATTATAGGAAATTAGTTGTAAGAATAGTTTTAAGATAGGACAAAATGAAACAACTTTTAAATTTATATAAATCTATTCAGTACGCACACACTAACAAGCACACAGCACAAACAACATGACACTTATACAGATCTTTCAGACAGACATAGGTAGATTGTAAGTAGCTGACACACCCGCAGGCCGAACACACCACCGGCATGATGGACATAATGTAACACATAAACTAGAGAAATAAACACCTTTCTATTCTATTCTATTCTATTCTGAATGAACTTGCCACTTTGTAAACCTAAAACGCCTTGATAAGCGCATGATTGTAATGCTAAACGATTTAAACATGCACATTTGATTTATTGTCTAAATAATTCATTGGTATGTGGTTCTTAGAAAATAAAACCGCTCCGGTTCCTAACCAAAAAGTATTGGAGAATGAGGCTCCCCTCATTCATTTCTTTTGCATGAACCTGTGTTACGAGTCTATCCTACATGAGCTCAATATCAAAACAAGAGACAGAAAGTCTTCAAGTTTTTCGGACACACGGTCAGACGCAGCGTGGACATACTAAAAAGGTGCATAATAACTGGGCGTGCTGATGGAACGAGAAGCAGAGGTCGTGCCTCCAGAGTTTTAAGAAGTTACCGGGTCCACGCTGCCGGCAACAAGTTAGAGTCAACATCGGAGAGCTGTCGTTGAGAAAGTTTTCCATAGAAGTCACGTCGCTCAGACATATAAGGAAGAATAAGAAGTGTTACGGGCGCTCTCTTCAACGCTTGTCGAGCTGTCCTGTCAGGATCAGGACAAAACGCGTCACAAAAAAATGCGAAGTACATACACATGGAGGAGATACACAAATGCATCGTATTTACTTATTACATTTAAGAGTCCGCAGTAAGCTCGATTCTTCATACAAACGTAATTACGCTCTCATTTTAAAACTACGTGTTGGATTATAACGAAATTTTGCATGTACAATGACATGAGGTATATCCAGGTTTGTACTTTCTCTACTACTCTTAAATTATTTTCAACAACGCTCTGATTTAATGAAAATCTTTCAGTAACAAACCTCTACTCATCAACCTTCGCAGCCATTCGCTTACCATTCAGCACCAACAGCTGATATCGGACTTCTATATAAAATAAAGGCTAGCATAACCAAAAGTAAAGGTTGTAAGTACTAACTTAACTGTATAGCACTAACGTCCTTTTGTTTAAGAAGGGCAGAATAACGATGCATCGCCGATGAATGGGTCCCGGTTCACAGTTCCAATGCACTAATTAGAGGTTGTCGCCAGCAGTTTGCAATAGAAAAGTTTTAAATGCAGTTTTCTGGAGCAATTTGGTAAAGCTTTATGCGCACGGTTAGGTTGACTAGAATCGGGTCTGTGAGTTCTTTAGGTTTCTGAAGCATTAGCATTTGGTTTGATACAAATTTTGTAATCAGCGATCGCCTTTTCCTGAAATCACTGGTTTTGGACTGATCGCGACAATATTCATATTCATATTCATTTATTCATATATAATATTACATGTCACGATGTTTATAAAAATATTAGCATTAAACAAAAAGTGTCAACAAAAAGGTAATAAAAAACATAGTGATAAATAACATTGTTTTTAGGGTTCCACGTCACCAAGGAACCCTTATAGTTTTAAGTTACATTACGGTTTACTCATATAATGTCAATATTTATCATGAACAAGACAATTATACAAACTTAACCACTTTGAAAGACATATAACTTGAATATAAAACTAAAACTAGCTACAATTAAAATAACTAAAGCTAAAAGATTAAAATACCTATCAAAAAGTAGTCCTCTTGGTAGGGTGCCCATCACACAAGCAGCGTTCCCGTAAAAATAATAATAATAATAATCTGTTTATTTCATGAGAAAAAAAAGTATGTGCCAGTGACATCACACGTCGCTCCACTCATCTGCCAATGTCACGATGTGCCAGTGCCAGCCCGGATCCAGGGGCGACCCTTTAGGCAGCAAATCTACTTTCGTTGCCCGCTCGTCGACCCGAAGTGTTCGCCGAATCCTTTTAGCCGAACTATCCGGCTCGAAGGACCAATGAAAAACTGGGTCCCAAAATGATACACTGCTCCAGACACCAATACAATTTATTCAGCTAATGTACAAATTGTCATAATGACCACGCTCCCCAGCCTTATTGGTTTTTGTTGGATTTTCCGCAGGCTAACTCTTCAACCACCACGCAGTTTGACCGCTTTATTGGGTTCGTCTTATTCGTGACAGGGTAAATATAGGTAAGGTATATATGACAAACAGCAAACAGCTTCGTTCAACTGTGTGCCTAATGACAGTTCCTCGTCGCATGGTGCTTTGAAAGAAAAATCCCCGGGTTATTGGGCCTACTTATTTCGAGCAACTACCCGCCGATATAAGAAACGAACCTTGTGACGAAATATTTGGGCGTAGACTGAGAAATCTTTTGTTGGATAGACCTCTGTACTCTGTTCATGGAAATAATGTTTTAAGTAATTATTTGATTTATTGATACCTAATCTGATACTATTTCTTGTCTAACATTTATATTGTTTTCTACTTTGAAATTGTAATACGTAAATTGACAATTTTTGTTTAAAATTAACATCCACTAGTTGTTAAATGACAATCCGTAATCGGACGTACTATTTCCACAATACAATAGAATACAAATATTCTTTATTGCTCACCAGACATAGTAAAAATAAAATAGAAAAATAGAGGTAAATTAAACATAAACAATGGTAGACAACAGGCGGTCTTATCGCTAAAAAGCGATCTCTCCACTTTCTGTATTGACATTTTGAATATTATTTAATTTGTATTTCTTATTATGGACAATCGTGATAAGGATTCTTATGATTTAGACATTGTATGCGAATCTATATTGAAATTTTTATCTCGAAATAAATAAATCTAAATCTAAATCAAAGGAACACAAACGTTTAAATAAAACATAATTTATGTTGTGTTTTATCTCATTGGCAATGTGTATCATGCATCAATTTGGAAAATGGAAGAAAATCGACTCCACCGTATTATAAGTCAACGCAAGGTTAAGGAAAGCCAATCGGGGACAACTATCATTCATATTTATGAATGCGAAGGTAATACTTAGGTCTAGTGCATCTACGAAGCATCATCTGATCGTCATCCTTACACGCCCCGTTTTGCTAGGCGCAGGGCTTTATCAGTTCGTCGCTGACAGTTTTCAAGTCAGCTCTACTTTAGTAACGTCCCATCTCAACAAGTATGTTTTATTAAAATACATGACTTTATCCAAATAAACATTCCAACCCCACAGTAACATCCACAACACTTTTAAAATCAGAAGTCTTAGCGTCGCCGTATCTGTCGCGCATTTGCTTCAATGTAAGCAATTCACTGCAGCACCACGACAAAACAAAAGGAGTGCAACAATTTCGCACCCTACTAGGTACTCTACCGCAGGTCATCCTAGTTCGAAAACTTTCTGCAGATATTTTTGAGCACAGAACTAGAATGACGTATTTTTAGATAGGTCCGGGAGACATGGTTCATTTTTAAGGTAGGGATATTGTTGAGGGGGTCTCTAATTAGTACATTCGGTTGTGGGGCAGACAAAAGGGCGAAGTTTGCGATTGCACAGTTATACGGAGCCATCTAGTTCTATATTGTCGAACACGTTGTTAGGAAGTTTAACTGATTTAGTTTTGTGCAGAGAGAAAGTGAACTAGATTGTTGTTGACTTGCAATGGCTGTTCACTGTTAAAGTGTTTGATATTTTAATTTTAATGCTCAAAGCTCCGAATATTGTCATCATAGTAACAAGAATCAAAGTGTTTAAAAAAATTTCAAAATGTAAGCTTACGTATGGAACTAGCTGCAGGATAGCTACTAGTGCGGGATGAAATTAAATTTACTTAATTTAAGTACGGGATGGAGATCGGTTTTTGAATTCGGACGAGTAGTTCATGCTTGCAAGGTCATAGTACTTAAATACTAGTGTTATTATTATTATCGTATTGACGAGAGACATCATTCTGATCTTGACACGTTTTATTGTTATTGATCCTGTACATCTCTGACAATATTACTTTTATTTCTTTTCTTCTATGTTCCTTTTTTTTTGACGCTTAGGGACCGTTTACATCTCTACGAACATTAGAATAATTATTCATTGTATTTGGACGCTCAAAGACCTTATACATCTTTGGAACACTGAATTAATATCATTAACTTCTTGTTAATGCTGATACAGACCTTATATCGAATGTAACGGTAATATTTTGCAATTTTGTTTTGTTTTCATTAACTTAGTGGCATTTTGTTTGTTAACCGTTTATATCGGTCCTTAATCTGCAAATTTTAAATTATTATAGTGTAAGATTATTAATATTTTATTGTAAATTACCGTTTGACATGTAAAAGTGGCTATTGGCAGAATAAAAAAATGATTTGATTTGATTGATTTGATAGTTTCGATATTTATTTTGAATAATTGATAAGACAAAAAACAAATAAATAAATGTTACAATGCCCATCTAGGCAAATTTAGAAAGTCACAAACTTTATCCCTTTATAATCTTAGTATAAGTGTAGTCAACAGTAGTAGTATATTTAGGTTTAGGTACGCACAGCATAGTTTTCTAACGAACTGTTAAAAGCAAGGTTTTTAATTTTCTCCTTCATAATCACTTAGAATTTTTAATTAAAATAAGCACGAAGCCGTCTCGCGACCAAATTAAATAGTTAAACAAAAACCACAATTTCACACCTGGTTTGCTCCCTCTACGTCCAAGTTTCCTCTGGGAGCTGCGGAACTAGACAACACTTGAAATTAACTAAAAAGTATTTAACTTGTAGGCTCTTATGACCTTTCCAATTGATCAGTTGACGGTGTCGGATGTTGACTAATTAGGGCTTGCGTTGACGCGGAATGGAGGGACCAATGCGGAGGTGCAGAGTGAAGTGATACCCTGCATTTTTTTTACAATTTTTATTAAAACAACTGCATTGGTTATTTCAACGAAGCAAAATAGGGAAAAAACAGTTTCCATAAATGCTTCTATTGGTTCTTTTGCAAATGTTCAAATAGAGGTACTACCTCATTAACTCATGAGTGTTGTACGAGCACCTACCTTATATATATACCTACCCTCTCTTTTTATTAAGTAAAAGATTTTTATAAATAACATCAATAAGAATAGTAATATTCACATACCTAGTATATACATTGTATTTAAGCATGATGACATGTTATATTTATAATATTATATATAAACTAGCTACCCGCCCCAGCTTCGCACGGGTACTATATTATTCATAATATAAACCTTCCTCTTGAATCACTCTATCAATTAAAAAAACCGCAACCAAATCCGTTATGTAGTTTTAAAGATCTATGCATACATAGGGACATACAGCGGGTACCGACTTTGTTTTATACTATGTAGTGATGACTTATTTTAGGACCTAATCGATATGATCCGGGCATCTGTGCTTCTATAAATAAATAGGCATGGTAAGGTAGTATATATTAAATACAAATTCCCGTTTATTTAAAGGAAATTATTGAGCCGATACTTCAAGAAAGAAAGAAACAAGTACTTAGTTGCATAGTTTTAAAACAATACAGTACCTAAAGGATAACATTAAAATGTATAAAACACATTAATGGAACTCTACGTAAGAATCAATCGTAAAAATATGTATTTAAAAACATTCCTGCAGGTACATTTTTGCGGCGGAAGAATATAAAAGGCGCGCTGTACGCTGGCATCCTCATTAGATAGATTGATGACTGCTGCAGTGCTAACTGAACGACATCTGTTACTGATATAACATGCATTCCTAGTTATGCTTGTTCATTAGTAACATTCTCGTTCATTCAATATGTTTCTGAATGACGTTTTGGTTAAATGTTGCGTCTAGGCATTTGCTTCTCTTGGCATGTTATCTGTATTAAACAATGAAATAAAATCACCATCACTGCCTTGGCATCGATATTTTTTTTATAGTCTATAGTTTATATTATAGTCATACTGAGAACCTGCTTTTGCGGAAGTCAAATAGAAGAAGTCATAAGTAGTTCTCTTATAGCACGGATTCTTTTTCGAGACCGAATCCACTTCTCTTTGTATACAAAGCGATTGCCTTTCATTTTTAGGTGTAACCACAGAGTGATACTGTAAAATAAAAGTAGCAGATATTGACACTTTTTGAATGTATATACTCGTATATATGGAAAGGAGGGCTAGATAAAAACTACTATTTAGTAATGTTTCCCAACATTTATTTTATAAAGCTGTATAGGCTACTTTAACAATGCTTAAACATGATCTTTTTACTTCGAAGCATTTGTGGAACGTGGCTAAAGAATTGCTTTGTTGGACCGATGGCTCTTAAGATAAGATCCGGTCTAGTAAAATAGTCCATACTAGGTATACTAAAACTAAAACGATTAAACGCGGAGCTTTTCAGAAGGTATATTCAGGGGACATATAAGGACATAAATATCTGTACACGCCTTTATGACATTGACAATAGAGTCCTGGACATTTATTTATGTCCTTATTTACAAACGTTTATACGGTATTAACCCCTGAATGTACCTACTTCATAAGTAAGTAAACAACGCTTAATTTAGAGACGTCAGATTATTTTAGTTTGAACTATGCTAATATCAACGTAGCTTACGGAGGCAGTCACCCAAGATGGTTTTCAATATTTTATTAGACTTAGCGAAAAAAACCTCATTCCAGATAACATTAGATTTTTAACGGGCAAATTCGTGCGTATACGAGTATATCATCTTTTATCTAACGGGTCAATTACATTTATTTTCAAAAAGCCAATACATAATGATGAAAGAATCAAAGAATGAAAGAAAGGCCAATTAATCGTTTGTCTAAGATATCAAAGGGGAATGTCGTACAAAATTTACTTATTTCGATCATTTAGTGCTTTTGAAACAATTTTTAGGGATCCCTAGTCAACAAGGAACCCTTATAGTTTCGCCATGTCTGTCTGTCTGTCTGTCTGTCCGTCTTCGGTTTAGCTCAGTAACCATTACTACTAGAAAACTGTGATTCGGCATGGGTATAAAAATCAATCACGCCGACAAAACAGTACAATAAAATCTTGTTTTATTTTTTAATGTTACTCCTATCTACACCTAAAGCGGGGATATATTTTTTTTTCCTCGGTAAACTCATGGTTTGGAGTATTGTTGGATAGCTCGTTCAAAAATATTATGGGTTTCCTAAAACCATTTTTCAAATCAGTAATTCGTTTGCGAGATATTGGGCTATAAAGCCCTAATTTTTGTTCGAGTCATGTGTCCCCCCCCCCTGCCGGCTAAATGGCTACTACTGGGGATGTGAAAAAATTCGTGGTAGTAGTACATATAGTGAATTTAAAAGGAAAACTATCACGAACAAGTATAGGCATAAGTAATTACCAAGTAATAGTCGACCAACTTAATGTGTACTTGGAAAGGCCAATTTTCGTACAAATTCGGCCGACGCAACCGCACCGCACGTCGATGTAACTCATGTAACTAAGACAGACAGGCAGCTACGGAACCCTACACTGCGCATGGCCCGTCACGCTTTTGGCCGGTTTTATATATTCACAATGGTTTTCCTTGAAATCGCTTGAGGATTAACGCTGCTTCAGCTTGGGCCAAAATTATTTCGTATGTCCGTTTGTCCAGATGTTCTCTGTTCATCTCTCCAGATACTCTCCGCAAGTCGCGTTTCTCAACCGATTCTGATCCTTGATTGTGAACCTTGACCATTTGTAAGCAGGTTCAACAATAACCTATGTAGATATATTTGTAGTCTTTTTTAGATTAGGGAAAAAAATCGCGAGTTTAACAGCTCACAGAGCTACTACTTATAAAATGACCCAATACCGTTTTTGACCAAAAATCGTTAGTTCTAAATTCCATCTAATTCTAGCTTACTTCAGTATCATCTGCTAACGCCCTATTGTTTCGTCTAGACTCCACTCAATGGTTTGTGTATCCAAAGGCTTCACGCTGAGACTTGCACAGTTGTCTGTCTGGGACTCAGTTTCGTTTCACTTATCAATGCATTGTCATTTTGCACTGGTATTTGGAACGTCAATGGAACTAAAGGAGATTTCAGTCTAGACTCGGAAATTCTTTTAAAATAAATTCTAGCTTTGAGCTGAGCGTAAAATTAAACGATTTAAAAGCTACGTGGGTACAGTTAGCTGCAGAAAAAGGTGACCACCCGAGACGTTTGTCAAGCGCGGTCACATGTCCCTGTTTCTGCCTCTAACTGTACATGTCGGGGGAGTTTTTATGAAGAACTTAATTAACAAACATACGTTTCTATTAGTTTCTTGTTTTATTGTACAGTCGACGCGAAATAGATGTTTACATTTTTTGCCTTATTGCAAAGCAGATGCAAAAGTGTAAATATATATTTAATGTCGACTGTATACACAGGACACAAGTCCAAGAAATTTATATTTATTTTAAGTAGAGAAGAGATTATTGGCAGCGAAAGTGTTAAGAGTGATGCTGCTTTCTCTCCCAGGATGTCGTGAAAACCATCCAATATCGTTGATGCGCAGCAGAAGCGTGGCAACCCACCCCAATTGCGCTCCTAACTCATTGTTACATTGGACCCGCGGAGTATATATATACACCGCGGATATTTGATCCATAGCTGCCCGCGTACATAGACGCTTACACAGTCATCTTTGAAAAGTTTTATTTTGACAGCGTCCAAACACTTGGCCAACCTACGAGTCAACAGATTAGCTTTAACGGACAATGCTCTGCGTTCCCTCTTCATGTACATCGTCTTAAAGGTCCTCTGTAACATATTGCCCCTTTTTAATTGCTTTAGGTACCCTATTTAGCACTGTCAACAAAACATTTATTTATTATGGCTACGAATTATTATTTTCATACATACTTAAATCGAACAAAACAATAATTATTTACGTTGTAATCTATTCAAGTACTTATAGATGTTTGTTTGTCAATGACGCAAAAACGTCTTAACGGATTTATACGGATTTATAGCCATCGAAAAATTGATAACCTGAATCAAAACAGAATACTTTTTATCGCAAAAGCCATCCCCTAGAGGTATTCAAATATAGAGAGAGAATATAGATATAGAGTTATGAAAATTGACGTGGACAAAGTTGCCGGCACATGCTAGTTTTTAATCTATCCCTCAAATCCATCTCCATCCACGTTATCCTGGGTCCGATTTTTACGAGGTACCTTTTGGAAGGATGCGGAGGATATCCTTTGTTAAAAGCGAACCATTTTATAGTTCATAGTTCAGGGATCGCAGAGCAAAGAAAGGCTAAGTATTGGATGATTTAGTGCAGCAATATAATCTGGATAATCGGTGGTTAGCACTTAAAGCCGGGCTTAAACGACCCGTGAGGTCGTATGGTAAGTAGTGGGCACGTAGCGTAAGACATCGGCAACGAGCGCTAGGTACCTATACCGAAATCTCTAAAAAGGTTGCGACTTATTACACAATATGTTTAGAGACATTCCTGTTCATGGGAGTGTCCTAGTGTGGCTGGCCTAAAACAGCAGTCGAGTTCAGAAAATAAATATACTTAATACAAATCGCTACACAAATACTTTTTACCTGTCAAATACTTTATGGCATTGATGTATGATAGGATTTTATTTGGCACGAGACAAGTTTTTTTACTATACTCATACCTACATTAGTAGTAGAACACAAAAAATAGCATATTTTGGAGGCAAAATTTCATTGATGTACATAATATCAACGAAATTTTGTTTTTAACTTTATCTTGGCACCGCACTATGTATATATGTAAATAATTTATTTTACACAAGACACAGGTAATAATACAGATAAAACAGATTCAATCGGTACAAAAGCGAACATATCTCTGTAAGGGATTTCTTCCAGTTAACCTTCAAGCAAAATTGAGTGGAGATCAGGAACAAAAAGATAGACAAACTGACACGTGTACAGAGACCTAATCGTATTAACATTTACGCTACAGGCAATTAGAAATTAAATAAAATTACTATATACATACTGTAAATACATAATATATATATAATACACATATAGTATCCTATCTCCAAAATCTCAAGTCATGGGTTATGAAAAAAGTTTCATTGATGTATAACATAATTTGCAGCCAAACTGTCATATACAGTAGTTGCATTTTGACAAGCTTTATATTAACTTGACCTGTTCGTATGTAAGTATGTAATGTACGTTGTCCGTCAAAATTTGCAATCTATTTTTCAGTCATTTGCTGTTATCCAATTGAGCTTAAATTTTGGGTATTAGTATAGTTTGGATGACAATTCAATATTTTGGTACCATCGAGCTGATCTGATGCTGGAGACAGAAGGTGGCCATGAGAATTCAGTACTTAACCGACGTAACCCCGTTGAGTTCGGGCTTGTTTGAATTGTCCCAATGAGTAGTTGATGATGGTATACAGAAAAGTACATTCGGTAATAAAAGCTTGTAACAAAAATGATTTTTTTGTCAGAAACTTATATTTTTTGTGTATAATTTGTCTACACAACTATGTTGCGATTTACAAAATACATATTTTTAACTCATTTCATTTACTTAATAGTGTGTACTATAAGTGCCCGTGACAGGCAGATCGACAAACAGCCATGAAACTATATAGGTAAGGTTTCTGTTTCTGCAATTTAATACGGAACCCTAAAACTACAAATTAACACCCCAAGACCTACGTGGTCTTAGTACAATTAATCATACTAATATAACCCAGCGGCAAACGGACGTGTGATAGTGAAGAGAATTCAATTAATGCCAAGGTTGCTCTCAAATTCAAACATATATTATAGAAACATGTGGTTCATGTTCATTTATAGGCAATTATGATTGACATTTCGCTGGGGTGCTTGCGTGAGAACTGTGTCGCATATGTCTAGTCTACTTTGGTAATTAAATTATAATACATTGTTAATATTATATCGCATATCACGCAACTTTGCCGTTGTGCTCCGGATTTTTTTGGAAATAAATGTAAAATTTCAGCGGTAATAAATAATTTGATAAATCGTGGAGTGTTTCTTTGAACCTAATCTGCTAAATATACCGTTAATGTATAATTGTGTATCGTAATATGCAATGCAAACTGCCGGGACTTCGCGCATACATCTTTGACTTTTGGCGAAAAAGCAAATGAAGTATTCAAATTATATTTCCGTTCATCCGTTTCCAGCAACTCATTGGCACGAGTCGGGATTCGAAACCATGACCTTCGTATGACTGCCGTGCTTGAACCACTGGATCATTGCTAATAAAAATCTAAGGATACTAGTTACCAAATGGAATTAAAATCCAAGGATACTAGTTACCAAATGGAATTAAATGTCGTAAATGTACCTACAACGAGACTACAACATACCATGGCGCTTTCAGAGTTTCATTCAAGTCACAGAATATTTATGTCCGGGTGAAACCAGCTTAAAGCGACCTCCTTCCAATATTTATTACGAGTATTACTATATTTTATAACACATCATACCAGCTGAATGGTACCTATATAATTCTGGTTCATGTTCTTCTTTTTCAGAAACGATGGCAGAATTTGGCTTGTGAAAATGCCACTAAAGAGCTTGTAAAGTGCCTACTTGCAGAATAACATTCATTTATGTATTCCGTACAAGATATAGGTACCTATTTTAAAGATGCATAATTTTTCACGGAAACACATTTATATTTATTATTTACGTAATGATATTGGCGTGCCAGAGGTGAAGTACAGAGGAAGGATCTGACGGTACCTTCTAGAAACAACCGCTGTTTTAAGGCATCACGCCGCTCAACCCGAGTTCCGTAACACCCGACGGTGGCGAGCCCAACCATGCTAGCTCGTGCTACCCACAGTGAGCCCCAGTCCTGTCCCCAGGACTCCACAATGCCGCAGACATCTTAATTCATGTTAATGATTTGCCGTTAGCAATTCAACAACAGAGTGTGTTATTTGCTGATGACACCACTATCATTGTAAAAGGTAAATGCTTTGATGAGTTAGCAGAAAATATTAACAAGGTCGTAAAATATACAAACAACTGGCTAAGCGATTATGTTTTGCAAATGAATTTTACTAAAACCAAGATTATACATTTTATTACTCAAACAAACACAAGGAACAGTGTCAATCTTAATATTAAAGTTGGCGAGGACTGTATAGTAGGTGCAAAACATGCAACGTTTCTCGGCATTACTGTTGACGAACACCTAAATTGGAAGCAATATGTTGATGTAATATGTACGACAATCAACTTCTTAAGAAGCTGAGCTGGATAACTTCCAAGGAAACTGCACTAATCGTATATCACAGTTACGTCTGTTCAGCAATTCGGTACGGACTTGTTTTGTGGGGAAATTCTACAGACATACATCGGGCTTTTGTTTCGCAAAAGAAATGTCTACGCACAATTGCTGGTATTCGATGGAGAGAGTCTTGCAAACCTGTATTTAAAAAGTACAAAGTTTTGACAATCCCTAGTCTTTATATACTTGAAATATGCAAGTTCGTTCGTAACAACATTCATCTCTTCGAACTAAAGTGTAACTTAAATAAACGTACAATCACACATAAAGCCCTAGTCCGACCAAAATGTAGACTAAAGCTTAATCGCAAAAACTGTTACCATATGGCAATAACGATTTATAACGCTGTACCTATTTCGTGGACATTCTTACCTGACAACAAATTTTACTTTGCATTAAATAAATTGCTGCTTACCATTTTTTTTTATTCATTAGAAGAATTCTATACTAAAGGCATGCGAATTGCATAGATTATCACTATTGTTCTTGAAATTTACTTAATTTTAGGACATTATTATTATTATACAATTGTTAATTAAAATTATTTAAAATTTACATGTAATAATCATCTCGTTAATTTAGCTCGTATGACTGTATCTATTTTAAAACGATTGCATATACATTCATGATTTGACAATATTGATTTGATTTATTATTTAATTTAACTTATGAATTTAATATACTTTGATGGTTATGAAATGAACTATAACCACAGCAAATGTGTGTACGCCTGGAAAGGCAGGATTTAGTGATTCTACATTGTCATTTGTACCTTCGACTACCTATTTGTACCTGATTTCTTCACAAAATAAATGATTACTGATTACTGATTACTGACAGGGCACCGATACTCTCAACACTGCTGGACTGTCCAGCGCCATACCTCCACTTAAAGAGTGTGTGAAGATCCTCTGACTTCTTGAATAGTCTTGACTCTATGGCTATTCTACTCAGTTGTTTTTTAGGGTTCCGTAGTCGACTAGGAACCCTTGTAGTTTCGCTTTGTCTGTCCGTCCGTCCGCGGATAATCTCAGTAACCGTTAGCACTAGAAAGCTGAAATTTGGTACTAATATGTATATCATTCACGCCGACAAAGTGGTAAAATAAAAAATGATTATTTTATTTTATTAGGGTACCTCCCCTATACGTAACGTGGGGAGTGTGTTTTTTTTTTCATTTCAACCCTTACGTGTGATATATTGTTGGATAGGTATTTAAAAATTAATAGGGGTTTGCTAAAATCATTTTTTGATAATGTTAATATTTTCGGAGATAATCGCTCCAGAAGTAAAAAAAATGTGTCCCCCCCCTCTAAGTTTTGAACCATAAGTTTTAAAAATATGAAAAAAATCTCAAAAGTAGAACTTTATAAAAACTTTCTAGGAAAATTATTTTAAACTTGATAGGTTAAATAGTTTTTCAAAAAAATTACAAAATAATTTCTGGACGAAAAACTACGGAACCCTACACTGAGCGTGGCCTGACACGCTCTTGGCCGGTTTTCGTTAATTTATTTATAACTTATGGCATGTGTTGAAGGCGTGATTTTAAGAAACGAATAAATGTTTATATTAAAGTTCGTGTATGCCTACATTAATAAAATCCTCCCACGTCAATGATAATGTATAGCTACTCAGTTATTGACAATGGACTTCACTATAAAAAACAATATCACTATAGCTGATTTTCCTGAAAGAAAACATCATGCATAAACATTAGTCTAGTATTAAAAACATCTATGACAGAAATGTCTGACTAACCATTTATGGCACTAGAAAACGTCAAGTAAAAAAAAAGTTGTTTTTGTATATTATTTTTGAAGTGAAAACTTCTTTAGCGGCGCTGAGCAATTTTTTGGATGGGGAAAAATTGTTAAATACGCGACAGATTTTTGTGACGTCAGATGTGAAGGAGGTCACAAACTTTTATATTTTGCTGCTAGCCTATTCGACTTATTTAGGGACCCCTGCTGGGTGTAGGCCTACCCCAACCTTTTCCATAGTGTTCTTTTTTGTGGTTTTTTAATCCAACTTTGTCCCGCTACTGGGACAATATCATCTTTCCACCTGGTTTGTGGTCTCCCTCTGTTTCTTGTACGATGGGGTCCTTGCCATTCTGTCACTGCTTTGGTCCATCTCTGGTCTTCTAATCTGGCTAAGTGGCCTGCCCATTTCCATTTTAAGGTTGAACTTGAGTGGTTGAGTGCGTCTATGACTAGTAATATTTCTTATTTCTGAGCATCTCTTTTTATCTCTAAGTTTAAATTTGAGTATACTTCTCTCTATACTCCTTTGACATACCTGGATATCATTGTTTGTCTTTGCGTTGTAGATCCATGTTTGGCATCCGTAGGTGAGGCTGGGAAGAACAAGTGTACCTTGCGCTTCAATCTCATTGGTAGGTTTGATTTTAGAATTTCTTTATGACTCCAGTACTTTTTCCAAGTGATACCAATGCGTCTGTTTATTTCTTCATAATGTCTAGTTTTTCTGGATGATATTTGTTTTCTTAAGTATATATATTACGTGTACGAAAAGACATTACATATTCTAATTGTGTAACACAAAAATAACAAATGCCTATTCGGGCACGTCACCCGTGAGAGGGGCTTTACTTAAGTGTTTTACCTACTCGTAGATACCTGGAATTAAGTTCTCAAAATACCTAAATACTTTGCTAATTTCAACATACTCCAACAAAATTAATCAAAGATAACTTAGACAGGTTAAATTTGTTTTCCATAAAGTAAACGTCTATGACTTATCTGGAATCATGAAAGTTGGGGCAAACAGTAAACATTACGAGGTTCATTAAAACTTGCTCGTACTTTTCTAGCGGGTCTTAATTATCGCTTTCTTATAAATTTTCGCTTGAAAATAATATCGAATAAGTTATAATTGGTGTGCTTAATGATTATAAAGGAAGTTGTATTGAATTGTAATTTGATAGGTAGGTATTTTGTGTATTCTCTTGCATACCATACATAATATATTATAAGCATACAAAATATTATAATGAAATAACTTTCTCATAAAAACCAAATCTCATCCTCATTTTAATTTAATTGTATTTAACATATTACTTTTTCTGTTTTTTATGTCTCTTTTATTTTCGACGGCATAAGTACTTATTTTTTTTTTTTTTGTTAAGTAAGTTAATTGTGTAAGTTGTGACGTTAAATAAATAAATATATTTTCTTTCTTTCTTTCATATTCTTAATTTTGACATTGAATTGTAATTTTAATTTTATTTCTGGAATAGTAATTTTCACTGATAGAATTCTAATATTGTAAGCTTTATAATCAGCTTCCAGCTTATATTTCGTCATAATCAGCCATTTGACGAACTATAGAAATAGCTACGGTAGCCTAGTGGTTCAGGCATGAGGCTGTCAAGCGGCGGTCGTGGGTTTGAATCCCAGCTCGTACCAATGAGTTTTTCCGAACTTATGTACGGAATATTTACCGTTAGCTTTTCGGTGAAGGAAAACATCGTGAAACCGGTCTAATCCCAATAAGGTTTAGTTTTTCCTCTGGGTTAGAAGGTCAGATGGCAGTCGCTTTCGTAAAACTAGTGCATGCCAAATCTTGGAATTAGGTGTCTAAGCGGTCCCCGGGCTCCTTTAGGGGCATTACCAGGAATAACGCTTGGAGGATGATGATGACGAACTATAGAACTATTACCACCTTTAAAATCACTCTCATACTATAAATAATTTGTATTTGTAAATTAATTGTCACGTTTTGGCAATGCCCCTCTATGTCTGGGAACACTGCACTCCACGTGGGCGTTACTCAGAACGCTAATATCAATATCTACTCGTGACAATGACATTGAGGTGACGTTCGCAACGAACTGTCAATGCTATTCGAAGTTTTAATATAGGTAATTCGAATATGCCTGTTCGAAGTATATTAAATCTTAAAATAAACTACTTTTATTGTTTGGTCTAATCCTAAGTTGTATGAGATGCAGAGAATTAAAGAACCAATTCAATATTTTAATAAAATATAGCTGCCCGGCCCGGCTTCGCACGGATTACCCGTTTTGTCGTAGGAACAAAGCATTTTTCCGCGGTAAAAAGTAGCCTATGTTCATCAGGGATAATGTCGGCTTCTAATGGTAAAAGATTTTTTCAAATTAGTCCAGTAGTTTCGGAGCCTATTTAATACAAACAAACAAACAATCAATCAAATGTTTCCTCTTTATAATATTAGTGTAGATTTATTTCGGAAAAAAGACGAAAATATGTAACATAGCGCTTGATAATAATCGTAAGCTAGAAAAAGCAGACAGTGTTATCCCAAAAAGAAGTCCATTTCTTTCGAAGCAGCAATGGTGCACTCAGTGTGCTTTGTTGCTGGTCTTCAGTGCACAGTTAGGGCTTTAGCCATCGCCAGTATCTGGTTCCGCACAATCTAAACCAAGGAAATAGGAAACTTAACCTCGACATGCTATTATTTAAAACTAGCTTCTGCCCGCGACTCCGTCCGCGTGGAACTCGTCTATATGGGAGCTCCATACAAACATTCACCCCCCATTTTAGGAAAGTGGGGGTTAGAAAGAGACAAAAAGTAGCCTATGTCACTCTCCTTCCTTTCAAATATCTCCACTTAAAAAATCACGTCAATTTGTCGCTCCGTTTTGCCGTGAAAGACAACAAACACACACATACACTTTCCCATTTATGATATTAGTATGGAAGTATGGATAGGTACTATGAATATGGCCGAAATTTACTTTGGCTCTTGGCACTTTAAGTTACAACATGACTATCATATTTTAATAACAAGGAAAACGAACATGATCGGTGTATCAGTAAACATCGTTTTTTGTGCTCATGATTCACATAATTGAACTAATCACGGGATTTACGAAGAATCAGAAATTACCGGGCAACATATATTCCGCGGTGGATTCTTAGAATTGTGTCATTTGCACGGCTAAGTTAAGTTTAATTGGTGTAGGGTACGCCATAATGAGGGCAGTGTTGAAATAATAATAGATATTTTGTGGCAAAAAGCCCAGGAGGTCAATTTAGTTAAAACTTTCGTGGCACATTCGAAATTCAATGTATTCGCGCTCTGACACGTTTCACAGAAAAAAAATTAATTCGAGGAAAATATATTCTTGAACCAAGAAATTCATCACGAAGATGTTAAATTATGTCGAATAAAGCAAAAATTCCCCCAAAATTATGTTGGCTTGTTCGAAAGAATCATCTTGGTTTTTAATTTTTCTATGTAGATAACAAACGGCGGTCTTCTTATTTAATTAGTGCAAGTCAATGATGTAATATAAAAAAGAGCTAGACACGTTGTCTATATGAAATTCCGTGTTTAAAAATGGCCACCGAATCTGACAGCTGAGACGTCCATTTTGACTACGCGACATTGACGCAAAGGTCATACATATAATTGACTGAGTTTTAGTGTGCCACTTTTGGAGTACTTATAACCTATCTACCTCTTTTTAATATTGCATTATTGGTGCAAGTCATATTTTTCTGTGTAGGTATGGTTGGGATTATTTTATGTACCTATACAAAACTGACATTGGAATTGGAATTTTCTTCCATGCACGGTAAAGTTGCTTTTTGTCCATTCAATTGATACAATTCGGTCAACTCAAAATATCTCAGTAGGCAAAGCTCCGCATGCACAGATAAGAACGCGCGAATTGAAATGCAATTGCGTTGCGAAGTGACAAACTCAATCGACCTCAGCAGTTTCACTTAGCATAACAATTTTGGCAGGCTGCTAAGTAGGGAATACTCTCCATTCGTTTTTTTTAATCCCAAGTAATCTGACTTCAGCTAACTTGATTTTAATTGTAGGTACTTGTAACACCCATTTTAATCAGTTTAGATGTGTTTTTCCGGGACACAAAATCTAAAAGTGGTTTAGCGGTTCTTAAGCACAAAAACGTAACAAGAATTACCTTTTTGCGTATTTTATATAATTATTATTGAAAGAGCGAGCGAAGCGTACGAAATACTCTGCTTCAGCTTGATTGTTTTTTTTAGAAACATTCTAGACTAGTATTTTTTATACAATTTTTACTTCATATAATTTTTATTTTTTATGTTTAATAAATTACTCTAAAAAAATTGCTGACGATTTGAAAGTGCTTGTTACTAGGCCTCCTTGAATAAAGATTATTTTGAGTTTTGAGTTTGAGATGCAAACCATTCTAAAAAAACTTTTTAACAAAAAAATTAAACCGCCGAAGAAAACTGAAAAGCAACAAATAATAAACCTTTTTTATTTAGTTTAATAACTAAGCTCTTAAATTAATCTAAGTGTACCTAAGTAATTTTAAGTCGGCGCCAAACAAGCATTTTAATTAGCACGTTGCACTGTTAATTTGATTTGGTGTAACTTGTACTTGTTTGGAGTAATCTTTGTTCATTGATTATTTGGCGCCGACTCAAAATTACTTAGGTACACTTAGATTAATTTAAGAACTTAGTTATTAAACTAAATAAAAAAGGTTTATTATTTTTTGCTTTTCAGTTTTTTTCGGCGGTTGAATTTTTGTTAAAAACTTTTAATTCTTAAATTTTCTGTGTCTTACTTTAGTAACACAACACAACACACACACACACACGCGCGCGCGCGCGCACTCACACACACACACATTTCAATCAGTAAGTGAACAATCAATCATCCCCTGTTTTCCTACCCTTAGGGTTAAAAATTTTATTTAAAATTTATGTGGGACCAACTTTGAGGTATATCCTTTCTAATAAAAAAGAATTATCAAAATCAGACTACACTATACTCTGTAAAAAGTTATGCGTGGTCATACACAAAAAAAATATATATACGTTTCCGACTCCGTTTTTTTCGTCGGTTAAAAATAATGAATGCAACTTTGATAACAACTATAGACATATCCAAAGGCTACGACAATGAGAGCTAAAATATTTTTATTCCCACTTTAACTCACAAACTATGATTATTCATGTGCAAGGAAGAAGCACAGACATATATTATTAGATGTCGTATTGTACCACGAGTTGTATGAATACCAAGCGCGCCTATTTCTGAGTGAAAAATAAGACGTCACTAGTGTAGTAGATATCGCTATTAATAGACGAAGAAAATAGACGTGTTGACCCCCATTTTTTTGGCCATGTAGGTATATTTTTTTGTTCTTTTATTCATGCATGAGCCTAAGGTCCAGAGCTGGCTCGAAGAGCATGCAGCAGGGCGTTTGCATATACAAATAGATAATTTAAGGCTGTCTCCACGTCTCCAGGGCCGTTATTCGCTAATGCGCCCACCTTCCCCGCCACGCCTAACAAAACTAGACCTCTACCTACTCATAGCTACTACCAATCGTGGCGTCGAGGTATATTTGTGGGTGAATGGTGAAGTGAGTTTAATTAATACAAGTCACATAGACTGATGACGCTAAGTTACGAATGGTGGCGTCAACATTTATTGCGGGGTTGCTGTGACAGAATAGCAGCGCAGTTGACGCTCTGCGCCATCAGCAGCGTCAAAGTTGTACAGAGTATGGCCTTACGGTTACGGTACGCACTTCTCCGCTGCTCGCACTCAGGTCGTACACTCATAAATCAAATTATAAAACACACACAGAAATACCAAATTAAAAGTTGGAAAATATTTGATGCGATAAATAATCTAATTTTTTTTTTATATGCTTTTTTTAGTTATAAGCATCCAAAATTTTAAGAGAACCTTCATAATCATAATCAATTTATTCGTAAAGCCAATTTACATGTCATAATATTTCATTGTAAATAATAAAATACGATAAAAATAAAATATTAAATTTTTACTATTATATAATGTTATTATATACAATCAAACGAATGACGCTCGAAGATCGTGACGTGACGAACCCCGAGCGTTTTCTCTTTTTAACAAGCAACATAAAAGGGTTGAGGACTATCTCACTGACAGAAATGCATGGCCCAAACCAGAGCCCAATTAGCTTAATTATTCATATTCGGACATGTGTTCTTGTAGAACAACGCATAATGATGATTTTTTTTCAACGTATTCATATTCAGTTTGACTTATTTTAGGTAGGTTAAAAACTATCATTGTAAAAAGCTTTTTTTGGGAAAAAATGACTGAGTGTTGAGTTTGGTTCGGCGTTTCTTCTTAACAGTGGTCTTCTTTTCCAGAAACGCAGGTAGAATTTTGACTTGTAAAAGTGCCATTATGGCCTACTTGCAGACTAAAATTCATTTATTTCATTTAATAATACATTTTGAGCCCACAACCCTATTAAGTTGGTTTGCGGAGTCTATCTAGAATGTCTGTGGAAAGAAGCATTACATGTCGTTAGTGACGCTGCTTGAGTTCAGAATCTGCAGGCACGTGGCCACACTTAGAGCTTCTTAAACTCAGTCGTTAAATTTGGGGCAGAGGGATGAAACTCTGGGGTTGTAAAACTGTTCAAATGGGAACTTTTATGAGGATATTTTTAGTAGGCATTGTTCATTTTGTGTTTTTACTTTGTATATATTGTATACAAGGTGTAAATCATATAACTGAAAACCTGAAAGTAGTTTGTTCAGAATCGAAAGCTGAATCGATTGCACCATCTTTTAAGGTAGGTTGTATTTTTTTTGAAAAATATTTTTTTATTGTGCCGGGTCTAAAAGTTACGAAGGCAACATACGCGAATCAGAGAAATGTTGGAGGATGTTGTTGTGAGGTGAACGTCAGGATCTACGTAACTGACAAGTACTGATTAGTGATTACAAGTGTAGAGTTACGAATCAAGTAGATCTGCTTGATAAAGAAAACCAACGAATATCTTTTGAAATAATTAACGTATTTGTAAATGGACGTATTAATCTTATTAAGGATTAAAAAACTCAGTTGGGGTGTCTGAGGTTTTCAGTATAATAAAATACACCTTGTATATAAAATTTATAATATCCAGTGTAGAAGCACCATTTGCGACATAAGGATGTAAATACAGTGAACTACAAATAATATACTTCCATCCATTATTGCCGTGTAATAAAGAGAAAAAAAAACGAATACATTTCTTCATAGTCAATTGTACGTTCAACGTCAAAAATATGTTGGTACAGTCTTTGCCTTAGTACAATAGCATGAAGTTGCGACGTTGACTGTACCTACTGGTAGGTACTCGATAGAGATTTCGCTGTATCAAACTGACGTGTCAATTATACATGTCACACATGGAGTGAAATAGTTCCAACAAGAATTGCTCAGTACATTGAAATATCTTCATAATATAGAGCGCAATCCATTACAAGTTACACATAGACTTATAGCTCGCTAGCTTCAAAATACATTTTCTACGGCAGTACAAAAGTTCCGAACTCCAAATAACCTTCAGAAAGTAACCATTATGCAGAGTAAAAAACATTCTCATATCAAATTCATGGAACTTTGCAGGTATTCATAATAATAAGGACCGCCATTCACGATGCGATTTAGTAAACGATCCTGCGTTATAATGTTGATCAAGTAAATGTTCCGAAACGCTCCATTGAACGGAGCCGGAAAGTGGTTATTTCGTTGCTCTGATGTATATCGGTAGAAAAAAATAGTCGTTCAATAAATGGCAGTCATTAGTGGCCTCGGCTTTTGTGTTGAAAGTATTACGGCGAGCTAATCTTCAGGTCCGTTCTTTTTCATAATCTATCTTTATTTTTACCTTTTGATGGGAGATTTTGGAGAAAGGTCAAGTTAAGGATCGCCAAGACGCTCGACTCTCTGTACAGCCATCAGATATATTGGAGCAACCAAAGTGCTCACAAATATCACACACACAACACACAACACGAACACGACCCACGTAACACACACAACACACAACACAACACACGAACACGAACACGTCTCTATTGTCGAGGTATTAGAGACGTGTTCAGATATTTGTGAGTACTTTGGCCGCTTCGATATATCTGATAGCGACTGTACAAACCTAGTTTGGTTCTCATTTTAAACAACACATGCTCGAATAATGTGAGACTTTGTAGACACAATTGGATCGGCCATTTCCAGTTTGGAAACTAGTTTATGTTGCTAGAAAAGAGCGAGTGTAACGTTTTTCACACGGTCTCTAATCACATTTCCGACCAAAATATAGCGTCTCGTTGTGTATAAAAAGTTCCATGCTATTCCTGCCAGCCGTTTAAAAAAAAAAAACAAACTACGCTTTTATGGTGAGTCGTACTTGAGCTGACCCTAGTGGGACCTTTATAAGTACGAGTACTAAACCAAGTGCCTACATGAAATAAAATAATTATTGAAGAGAAAAATCATATCACTAATGTTTTATCTACGGCTTTTTATTTTATGTGTGTATGTGTAGTTACCATATGCATAGGTGTGAACTTCAGTGAAGTAGTAGGTATAATGTTATACTCTCTAACAAATGCAAAGTTTTTGTTAGATTAAGTAAATACAAGTTGAGCAAAGAACATTGTTCGCAGAAATAAAGATGATTGATATTTAGGCATAGTTCAGTTTTTGTTGATTTTTTACTTTAATTAGCAACGACCGAGAAACGAGATAGATGGAGCAAAGGTCAATACTAACTAGCAAATTATTCACTATTAATTGTAAAATAGCTACCATATCATTATCGTATCATATCTCGTTAAATAAATACAGAATTATGCTAATAATGCATTTAAAAATACAAAATAATCCATTGTTTTAACGTTTCTCCCAACAGAATTAACGTTGCATCTTGATTGATATTTAATGGTACCGCTTATATTGGCATTGGCGGCAGGCACACACCTTGGCCCCAGATCTAATAAAAAATTAAAAGCATTTCGAAATTCGAAAACATCATAATGGTAACAACGGCATAATTGCTTAATGGCAGCCAAATTGTGATTCCATTATATATTTATTCATGAGTTGCCGATCTTCACATGCGATCGCCTCGGTTCAACCCGAAATTATCTATCCCATTATGTCATCAAGCGTTTTATGAATCTAAATTCTTTATTATATGCTTTAAGTGCCTTTTTATAATAAGCGTCATGGTCGCTTACCTTCTCTCGATTAGCCCTAATAAGCATTTAGCGTTGTTTAAGTCCGTATAATCTGACGTCTGAGTCACCTTATTGATATTATATATAAATTATTAAATGGTTTATTCTTGCTGAACTTTTAACGGAGCGTTGTTTTCAATTTGATTTTTATTAATACCAATTATCTGCGTAGTCCTCATCTGATTATTTTATATAGATTTTAAATATTGAATAGCATGCTATTTACTTTAGCTTTACCATTACCATTAGTAACAATTATTGATTGATAATCATTGAATTGACGATGTATGTGATGGAGTGATGTGTGTCTTAAATAAAACTAGCAAATTTTAACGCTGCATGAGGTAAAACATAAAATTAAGTTAACATGATATCGAAGAATATCATGAAAGTAATGAAGAAAGAAAGGTTTATCAAGGTCGTAGTAAAAGAAAATACATGATCTCTGGCGTGATCATAATGATGTGTATGTAACATATTCTGTAATTCATCGTTGCCCTATTCTTTAAACATCTATGCTCGAGATGAATCAACATTCCATTAAATGCGTCGTACAATACACTCGCTTACAGACAGAAAACAAAATAACTTTGACACGAATCAAAACCCTCCTCTAAATAAATTGTATCCCTTAAATTGGCCTTTTTTCACAACATTCCATACCACACTTTAAACCGTCTTTCTGAAACCCTGTTCTATGCTGACCCCGATTATTTCAAAATTAGTCATCTCTACAAGCGATCTCATTACGGGATCCCTCATTATAAAGTTGTTACGTACATTCAACATAGAATATAATAATTTCGTATTAGCATTTAATTTTCCAGGCCAACGATCGGCCATGCTTTTGGTCAAACAAGGGCTTATGTGATACTAAATTCACATTAAAATAGGACGTTTTTATAAAGATAATATTTGCTGTCGATTCAGTTCCCACAATTCTTAAATTACTGTCTTTTGTCTTTAATACTATGGAACTATAAATGCGAGCTTTAGTTAAAATTGTGAGTTTCATATAATAACGTGAAATTATGTTTTGAAATTCCGGGTTTGAATTCTTCACACGGTTCGTCCCTTGTCAAATTGCCTTAAATACGAGTGAACTAAAAGGATAACTGCATGATTAGATGTTTTGTGTAAACGCTTTAGTATTTTTGACCAACATTCAATTATTGAAAAAAAAATATATTAAATAATTACAGTTGGATCCACCTAACGCGCGTCCAAAACGTTACGTGATTACCCCTCAGATCTACACGGGTTTAAGTAATTAATTGCGCGCAAATTATATTATCTGCCAGTCTGCCAGTTTAGTGGTTCCCGTATTGGCTTGCACTGCCATTGGCAGACGTTTTCAACCTTTCTGACACTGCTGTTAATGATTTAAGACTATTCATGTTGGACGTACGGCAGTTTCCTTAATATGAGAACGAACGACAGTTTCCAAAAGTCCGTTATAATACTTATATTAATTTTATTCGACGACCGGTTAGTCTAGTGGGTAGTGACGCTGCCTACGAAGCTGAAGGTCCTGGGTTCGAATCCCGGTAAGGGCAAATATTTGTGTGATGAGCATGAATATTTGTTTCTGAGTCAGGGATGTTTTCTATGTATTTAAGTATTTCTATCTATTAAATATATCGTCGTCTAGTACCCATAACACAAGCCTTATTGAGCTTACTATGGGACTAGGTCGATTTGTGTAAGATTGTCCCCTAATATTTATTATTATTATTATTTTTATTATTATTTAGGTGTATATAAAAAACACAGTACTGTTTTACATGCTCTTTCTACCAGAGAATGAGGGTTGTTAACCTTGGTTATGCTGTATAAGATGTGACTACTACAAGCTTATCTTATAATGGTACAACCCCTAAATCCACCCCTCCCGAGGCACCGTGCGTGACCCTCCGTCTGATATTTAAGTACCGGCCGTCTTTAAGATACCTTAATAGGGTCACGTGCCTTGTCAACGGGGACACAAAAGCGTATGATGTTTGTCTTTGGTCTCCCTTGGGTTAGCTTTGCTCGCTTCAATATACAATAAGATGGCAACTGGACTATTTGTTGATATAATGCCCGGCAAACAATTTGAGCAAATGACCTTGCCTGCGCAAAGGCGAATCGTACGTGCGAGCTGCCCCCCCCCACTTCGTCCCGCATGTTAAAGTTGTTTGCCGGACACTACATATTTTGTCCGTGGTTGGTTGAGATTCTTAATACAGTTTTCTCAAAGCAGGCGTCAAAGAAAATTTGACTGCGGAGTCACTACATTTGTAGTGACAATATCACATACTGAAAACGTATCAATCTCAAGAAATCATTCCAACATTATTTGAATGACCATGACCTGAAAAGCAAAATTTTTAAATGATTGAAATACCTCAAAGCTGAATTTTATGTGCTGGATGAATAAGGAACGATCTAATGATGTTTGAATTGTATTGCTTTGGAATAGCGGATGCGATTAACGAAGTCTAAATGTTCGTGAGTAAAGGTGTTTTAATGAATATGATTTCAATGAAAAAAAAAAACATTTTTTTTATGTGGACGCATTTCAGGGTATACATAAATAGTATAACTTATTTTAAAGTTGAATATTAACGTACGTAAAGTACCCCTCCATAAAAGTGCACTGATAGCCATCCGAGGTGTCAAATAAAAACATTGATTACATTAATGCTGGCATCAATCATTAGGTAAACCCGTGCGTCGGGCAGATTAGACCCAAAGCGGTTCGGCCGACGTGGCGGATAAAACAGTAATCCTTTTAAGTAATGAGCAAGTGCAAGATAGACGTAGGAAAGGGAAGACCTTCCCATGCCCCTCAGCGTGGCCTAGAAAAAAAAGACACAATGTGGCTAAATGAAATTATTAGGTACCTACCTGTTTCAAGTTATATTATGTGAGCTGTGAGCAATGCTTGAAACTAAATTAAATGTTAGTTAACAATACTATTAAAACAAATACTTTTTATTGCACATCTCAATAAAAGAACACTGTCCAGAATATAATACCTAAACACAAGTAGAGGCAAACAACAGGCGGTCTTATCGCTAAATAGCGACCTCATAACGTTCATAGTGCATCATTTTCCTACCCATACCTACACTCAAAATTGACATCATGGTTTATGTAATGCCAATGTATTTTCAATCGATTAAATATTGCGTGGATGGGTTATGTTGAAAAATAGGCAAGTCATCGAATGCAAGTGTTCATAACTTTGCATGTTATGCCATTCACTGTTGGTTTTGCTATTTGCTTTTCACCCTGTCACAAAACAAAACCTTCCAGCTAGCTTTCAGTTGAATGAATTAATACTTTTAGTCAGTGTGGAGAGGCCTTACCTTTACGAGTCTTTACTTATTTTTTTTTAATAGCTTTACTTTCATCATCATCATCATCATATCAGCTGACAGACGTCCATTGCTGGACATAGGCCTCCCTCAAAGAGTGCCAAAGTGACCGGTCCCGCGCCACCCGCATCCAGCGGACTCCCGCAACCTTTACTAGGTCATCAGTCCACCTTGTGGGGGGCCTACCCACGCCGCGCCTTCCGGTACGTGGTCGCCACTCAAGAACCTTTCCGCCCCAACGGCCATCGCTTCTACGTGCTATGTGCCCTGCCCACTGCCATTTATGTTTAGCGATTCGGAGGGCCATATCGGTTACCTTGGTTCTGCTGCGGATAGCCTCATTTCTGATGAGATCAGAAATGAGCCTTACCTTTACTTTAATTTTACTAAAAACGAATAAAATTATTCACAACCTTTCTATATTTCCCTAACTCTTCCGATCTAACTAGGGGTTAGCTTATCAATCTACATTATGATCCTTCATTATTAAGAGTGATAGGTGCGGACTGCCAGTGCAGATTTATCTCAGGTTCTACCTCAACGATACCGGCCCCGAGGGGATCGGCAGGGGAAGGAATTTGTTTACTTTAGATAGTGATAACTGGCCAAGTGCAATGTAATGGGTACTTAAAGTTTTTGGCAAGAGAGTGCATTATTGAAAAGGTTTTTGCCCTAATTTGGGTTTGAATGAGTATCTAGAAGATGGACGTGGTGAGGCATTAGCTAATGTATCTCAAGCATGACTTGATTTTATTTGCAACGCAATCCTAGACGTTTGTTGCTTGAAAATAGATTCAATTGGACTGCACTGTGCTCAATCTAACAACATTCTCATTATCATGTAAAAAATAAATTTTGGGTTGATATTAGAACCGAACAGCCCGAAACTTGATTTGCGATTCTTGTGAAGTCCTAGAACCGTTTTTTTGCGGGATGTGTTTATGTTGACCAGAGTTCATATACGTACAAAGCCAAATGTCTGATATAGAGCCGGATATTTCATTTCGCAAACCTATTTCAAGTTTAGATAAGATATAATACATTTAGCAGGTCGTTTACACGTAGTATAAGTATTGGTTCCTACACTAGGCTTTGCCTGTATTGTAGGAGGCCAAGTTACATTTTTAGATTGCATGGATTAGGTACATTATTTAAAACAAAACTAGATACGAGTAAGATATAGAAATTATCAATTCCAGTAAATACTGTGTGTTTGTTAAATTGTCTGTGTGGGCATGTGGTTTACTCGATTATTTCCATATTTTCTATGACCTCACAAGAATGTTATTTAAGCCATGATTGTACCTTAAATTTTACTTCTCTGGTTGAGTAACACATTCATAGATTTAGTTACCATATTTGTGTTTTGTACTTATTTAACAACTTCACTTAAAAAGCTTTCATGACCGCGCTTGACTAACCAAACAAAAGTATCATTATAAAAGTAGCTAGTCATAAAACTACTCCTAACCCCGCATTAAGCGGTTGTAAAGATTTAGAAGATACCAGTGAGCTTTGAAGGCAAACTCTGGATTACGAGAATTATGCTTAATCTTGCACTAAACAAGTGTTAACGTGACTCGTAAAACTGCATTAATTTAATAGGTCATAAAGACTCGTATTAGCGTAAACATTTCGAAACATTTTGAATGCGTTGAAGACGTTGTTAACAAAAAGTAGATTACTGTACTGAATAATAGGCTGCCAATGCTATTTTGACAACCCACTATTTCTGTTGTTGACGGTTGGAAGATATAAGTAAATATGTAAGTATACTTATACGAAACAATAGATTACTTCAGCGGGATGTAAATCAATCTTTTATATCTAAGAGAATGCATATCAATTCACTTGTGATCTTGCTCAAAAAGTTCCTCAGAACAGTCAAAGTGTCGTTTAGTTAAGTTGCACTATGTAAGCAAAGATGTACCTCTTCCACGCCATCATTTTTGTTTACATATTTTAGAACTAGAAATCCGTTAGTATTCTTAAATAAATTAGGCATAAATCCCATACTTTCACAAGATTTGTTAGCCTTGACTATAATTTTGCAGCCAGAAATCGTCTTTGATTTTAAATGAAAAGGTTACGCGACAAACCTGTCACATTTATACTACAATTTAATAAACAATCTCTCAAACACTCCCAAGACGCAGCAAACACAGTAAGTAATGTCACTTAAAATAAGTGCCTGGATACTGGCACTCAATTCTCAAAACTCGAGACTGAGTTACCAAACAGTAAACATTAGCAACCCTAGAGACAAAGAAACAAATGAACCCCACCGGCGAAACAAATTAAGACAATTTCGAATTAACGGAGACTGGAAAGTCTGAAATATGTGCGTAGAAGCCGAGTTACATAAAGTTCTTGAATTACTTGTGTGAGCACAACGTGCAACTCGCGACCTAACTGCCACGAAGACACGTGCTACAATTGCATACATCGCCCACAATCCTTTGAACCGACCACAGACTAACTAAATCTCTTGCAGTAAATTTCACAACTGCCAGTACCGCAAATCCGAGGAACTTGTTTATTTACCGGTTTAAACAGTGCCGTTGTGTGAGCGTGGTGTTACGAATGACTCTCAAGACCTGAAGGGGTCCTTTTGCTAGGGGCTGAGGCCCCTTAGGCCCCTTCCTAGCGAAGCGGGGTCCCTAATGAGTCGCCGGAGCACTAGAGTTGTAGGTCGTCTCGCGTTAAAACTTGCCAGTCCCCTGGCACTAGAGTTCCTTCGAGCGACTGCATCGCGGGGAATTTTCTTTTGTTTTCAATGCAGGCATTATTAAGGGAAAGTAGGACGATTTGCTGGGATGGAAGCTGCGTAGTTGACTCACGCGACACACATATGGGGGAGAAAACTGGGTAAAACGCTTCTTTGTGTGGAACAACAACACAGCTACATAGCTCTTTACCCTAGCGATAGCGCTACAAACGTAGAGGTTTCTTGAGCTTCTTATTAAACATAAACTTATACCCAGTGGCTTGTTTTTTACCTTATTATGTATAATACTCATACTCATATAGTCATTTATTGATAAAATATACAATTTTACATGTAAAAAAAACACGTACATGTCAATTGAATTACCAAATGTCAACGTTGCATTCAATGCATACATTACTACTGCATTTTTTTTTATTCTCGCTTCAAAAACTCATCGTAGCTGTAGAAAGTGCGTTCGAGAATCCAATTTTTTTCGCTTTCGTTTAAAGCATTTTAAGGAGGGGGCTGACTTAACTGTTTATATCGATATAAAATGATCTCATTTCCGTATTCAGTGATCGCAGACTTCATCATATGATCATCATCAGATAAAGACAAACTATTTTTTACTGCATTTTAACTAATATAGATTTGGTGGGCGTTTATGAATAAGAGAAGGGTATTATCGTACAGTCAAGAAACGATTGTACTCGTATTTACCCATTGTATAAAGCAATCAAGAGTTGTAGCTGTTACCCAATTTAGACAACTTAACAAAACAAGTACCCAAGCAGAATGACTTAAGCTTCACCCTAGTAGCATTTTCGTTGGCATTTCGTTGGGCCAACTTGGTGATCAATGGCCCAACGTGGGGCCAACTTAAAATGCTACTAGGGCAACCTCATCAAGTCCTTTATTTTGGGTCGACGTGGGAGGGCAAAGACAAAAGGCATGTATTATTTATTCTCAAATTTATTCAGATCCGTTCACAGAGATAGCTACGGTGTTCATTTGTAGACTGTTATCTATGGAAAGTTACGTTTTGATAATGAGTTTTGGTAGGATGCGCGTTTTCAAGTTCATAGAATGCAGAGATTATGAAGGAAAGTTGGTATTTTTTTTATACGTCAGTGACAAACGCGCGTACGTAGCCTCATGGGAAGCGGCGCTTGTAGCCTATGAACGGTAACACCACTAAGATGGCCAATGCTTATTACCGACGCTTAAAAATACATTTAATAGGTACTTTAAATAAAGGTTATCAAAAATATTTCCTGGCAAGAAATGAAAGAAATTAAAGGCGGTAGAAGGCCTGTTTGTGACCATTTCTACATTTATTTATATAAAACTTGACTAACGGCGTCAACTACATCTCATTCTACTTCTAGTAGATATTTATATTATTAGGGTCTTATAATAATTGAACAAGCGAGTCAAGGGAACGAAGTTCTTTGTTTCAGCTGGATTCAAAATTATTTCGTATTTCCGTTATCTAGATGTCCGCTCTTCTACCGGCGCATTTCTCAATCGATTCTCGTGGTATTTTGTGAGGTTCAATAATTATTATACCTTTATATTTTTTGTTTATTCAGTCATTCGATTTTATTGAGATTAAAAAAAAACAGTCTCGCAAGTTCTACAGCTCACGAAGCCACTAGTTATTATAAGAATAGCTACAGTCTCAATCAAGATCTTAAATAAATTACTCCATTATACAACGATATAGAAAGAAAGAAAGAAAGAAGACATTTTCACTACGCAAAAGACACACAGAGACAAAGAGAGTACAAATACAATACAATTTACACATAATGTGTGTTTTCACAGCATGGCAGTGAATCGGGTGCGGGTGAATATCAACAAAGTATGAAAGCAAATTATTTTTTTTATATGGCAAGGACATACTTAAAGATATTATTCAAGGAGTTATACCCACTTTGTGTCATATCCCTAAAAATAGGCATCAAACTGAAGGGTACTTCATGTCCCGAACTTGAGCTGCTTATGAAATACATTCATGGGAATTGCTTAATCAGTGAAATCGAAATGTAGACGCAAAGTTCCAGAAAGATCTCGTTCAATCGAAGTTCCATTATTATTCTCTCCAGATTATTTCCGTTGGGCTATCATCAGAACTATTACTAGCTTATTATAACTTACAAAAGAGACGTAGGCGTCGAGATATTAGCTCCAGATAGATGCGGGGGTGATTCTATATTGTCATCGTGACCCGGGGTGATTGAACTGGCAATCCGGATATCAATGTCAACACAATTCGATTGAGCAATTGGATTGATTTAAAAGATAAACAGCATTGTTTTGGTAGTGACTATGATTTGTGGTGTTAATTGTAAAGTTTCCCAACACTAGTAAATTCAAAAGAGCACTTTATTTAAAAGTAAAACGAGAAGCCGTAGAAATGTAGGAGCAATGTCCTATTTGATTTAATTTACCTACTTTAAACGTTGCAATACTCTTTAGTTTTTTTATGCATTACATCCATATATGGAAAACTTTGTCTATCATTTATTTCACTGAGCAAGATAATTGTTTGCGGAATACTGAGACTCCGCACTCTTACGTCGGTGGACTTCATGTGACTTGTAATGTCATAATGTCACTAACTTTAAACTAAGATGTTATTACATGTTTACTAATATTTATGGGTAGAAGCCGAATCGAATTGATTTGGTAGTTTTAGATACTCAACGAATATCTTAATCAAATAAGAGCAAGAAGCTACGGATAACAATGTAATCAAATAGAAAGATCTATAACTAAACAAAAGCCGTCTCGCAAAACTATGTCAAATAACGGCACGTGGAAACATTTAATTGAAATTAATTCCATCCTTAAACATTTCGTAGACTATTCCGAGCTAAGTTTGACGCGCTAACAAAAATCCCAAACAACGGAGCACGGACAAAAGCAGTAATTCAGTCATCACGAAGTCTCTCGTCAAGACCATATATTCTTAATTACTTTGAAACCATCTCATCTAATAACGCAACTTTACTGCAAAAGTAATCTTATTTCGATTGACATAAAGTTGAATGTTAAAATGTAAATGGATAGAGAAGTAAGTTTAGGAAAGTGAGCGAGCGGTATTCGAGTCGTTAAATGTACGTCCACACATCCTCCCGTGCCTAATTGAGACATTTAACACGAAAGGATGTGATTATGTGCGACCCATAAAACAGTATTTTGGTGTGAAACGGATCTTTAAAAATAGAAGGGGGATTATGGAGTGCAGAGTAACTGAACTTTTAGGTTATGATTCGGATCAATATTTAGAGAATGAAGTTGACTAGTCATCAGGCACTAAATATAGGGTACAGTTTGTATATAACAAAACTATACAAAGACATGATTATTTGTTGCATTTGAGGTTAGTTTTAAATTCTATATTTTACGTTTATTCATGTCACATCATCCATGCTGCTAAAATGGCTGCATGGAGATGGTTATTTTTTGAAATTAATCTTAATTTCGCCTCGGGCAAATTTTTTTTGATATTTGCAAAAGTCTGCTTTGGACACTATGTGTTTACTTTCCGCACAAGTGAGGAATCGTTGTCAAAAATGTGAACACATTTAGACACTCTGTTTTTCTGATACCATATCCAGAACAAACACTCGATATCTTCGCAAATCACTACACTGCTCTAAATAGAAGAGTTATTTTAGATTCTATTTCTGATTTAAATTATAGAAAATCAATTTTCGGTACGCGCCTCCGACACCGAGTGCCTAAGTCTTAAAATCAACAAATGCCGAATCTCATATTTATTATGATCGCATTCAATTGCAAATTTCAAAGGAGTTAGCACCTTTACGGTCCAAATTCACGATGTTTCGAATAATGACTGAGTATAAACTGATTTCATGCAACGAAACAGCTAACAAAGAGCGGAATGGGCAGACTCAACGTGCATAAAGTGTTGTTCCCGTCCAAGAGGTCGCATAGTGGTCATATAAGCATACTATATAACGCCTTCTGTAAGATAATTTGTAGCTGTGTGGGGTTTTATGGTTTACGATACAATGTGCCTTCATTAATGTTTTGGCTGAAAATACATGTGCTCGAGATATCTTTTGTTGTAGTAAGGAACGCAAGGAAGCCATAATTATCGATATAATACTGATAGTTCTTCTCTTCTAAATTTATCTTTCTTGAGTGGTCGTCATGGGTTATTTGAAGCTGAGGCTGTGGTTCTTATTTTTCCATTGTATTCATCTATTATGTATTTCAACTCGTATTTTTATTTTGTTGTATGCACATCATCGAAGAGTTTCCAATTTAAACGAGCTACGTCGGTTGCCCTCCATAGGACCTGATCATCCTTAGCGACGAAGATATGAAGTGGCTGGCTAGGCTTGATATTAATTTATAATGTTTTTTTTACTGTTTTAAACAGTATACCATACAATAAGGATGCGGACTAAGATTTTTATATGATGTCATTCGAACCAGTTTTTGGAGAGGAACAAGTGCTTGTATGGGAGCAACTACAATTAAAGAACATAAATACCCATAAATTTGAGACAAAGATTGACGTCGCTGGCGGTAGCGCAAAACGCTTCATACTGATAGACACCCACGTATGACGTCACTTGTACAAAGTAGTTGTATCGTTGTATGGAAAATCCTGGCAACCGTACTGTCTTTTCGAAGATCTCACGGTTCTTAATACACGTATTTGCCATACGATAAATAAATAAATAAATGGGAAATCCGGTAAATTGTTGTTTCGGTCGCGAAATACTGCGTTTAAGTACATATTTGTCATACAACTTTGTTTCTATAAAAGCGTAAGGATTCTATTGGTAGCTTTAAATTTACTCTTGGACAATAAAAAAAAATGAATATATTTTCAAAATTTTCAAGGTTCATATCTTTTTATGATTTTAATTATATTTTATAATTTATACTTTATTACGATAATTTGATGGTTTACTATCCATTTAGCATCATTACGTTATCAATTTGAACATGAGGCCGCATGCCTATTAAAGGAATAAATCTGGTGTAAATTGGTTGGTTTATATACGAATTGACTTAGGTATTCAGTTAGTAGAAGTAGAACCTATATTTCACATTTTACGAGGAAAGGTCCATGATGACGTAATCGATTGTGTTTAATACATCAAACATCCACGCTGAGAATTAGATTTGTCTTCGTATTCAACAGACACGGTAAATCAGCCTAAATCATATCGATTTGTTGAATCGAATAGTCCAACATGATATACGGGACTTGAAACTCGCAGTCAACGTTAGTAATGCATTGCACCTACGTCAGCTAATCGAGCGGAAAACAGCGCTTAATCGACTAGAGTCGAACGATTGTGATGTCAGCAGCTATAAACAAACCAATTTGGATGGTTTGATTTGTTTTGTGTGATAATTTGGATGCGCATGCATTGCGTTAGTTTGTGTATCATGATATTGTTTGTTGAAGAGTCATCAGGAAGCTCTGTTTGATACAAACGTAATTGGAGGTTTAACTGCTTATTAACGTACAATGTTAAGTATTTGTTAATCTAATATCAGTATAGTAATTGGAGTGCTGGAATATTGTAGGTTGGAAATGTTGGAATTTACTCCAGCGATAAATACCTGGCCTAAATATAACTTTATGATGACTACAGCCCCTAGCGTAGATGCAGATGAAGTCAATAATTTACTTTAATTACAGGTTACATTTGCCTTTACATGGACTTGAACCCTTCCAGGGTTATTTTAGCAGAGTCAGTGACACTGTGTCATATTTACATTAAAAATATTATTATTGAAATAAACTTTTAACAAAGTTTAATGCACCGATAAACTCTAAGAAATAACCTGTATGGTAGTTGAGGCATTTTCATGCACATTAAAAGGAATTTACAAAACAGTTTCAATCTTATCTACACCAATAAAGTAACAAAATTAACAAGCTCCTATTAATGCTTTTAAAGAGCCATGCATCTTTATATCGCCTCCTAAGATCGGTGGAGAATCTGATATAGCGCCTTTAAAACTCCGATGATCAAACGACTGATATGACACCGACAAGGAATCTGAACAGCTTCTAATTTATAGTTTAACAAACTTAGTAATGCAGTTCACCGGCGCGCTACTCCCAAACAACTGTTAGCAAATAACATTGAGAAGTTTCGGTTCAGCAGCTGGCCACCTGCATTAAAAAGTTTGCATCGTGTTCCGAAATTTAGGCGTGAGCTTTGAAATCTGAAACCGCGACGTGAACCTAGTTTAATGAGAAACTATCTGTGAAACGGGAACTGGTTTTTAATAAGGGCGTTTGCGTCATCGTCATTTGGACTAAACTACACTAGGAATTAAACTGACCTGAAATTCTGTGGTAATAAACGTGCTTTGTTTTGAAAAAAATATTACGTGACTCCTGATGCCTAGTTTTAAATCTACCATAAAATACCTATGCACCTTTTCAGGTACAGAAATCAATCTACAAGTGCGCTCGAGCAACGCACACATAGACACTGCTCACGTACACGATATCTCGGACCGGTTCGGACCAGTGCGAGCGTGACTGCCATCCGCTTGCGACGCGTCTGAGAACTTTTTTGTGCAATAATGGAGCAACAAAAAAAAGTTATTTTAACTGTTCAGTAAACGGTTGTTTAAATTCAACATTAAACGGTGAATTGTCGTTTTTTAAGCTAATTTGTAATATAACAATGACATTAAAAATAAAATATTTTAGAAATTATTAATTTATATTTCCATTCTTCCCGTTTCATTCTCAACAATAAATCAAACAACTGGATACGAGTGCCACTACCACGATAGTTGTTTGTGCATAAGCCATAGTTGACAACCCTAGAGCGACCACCGAGCGTAGGTATGAAAAGTGAGGTACATACATGTGATTGACTTCTGTATTTATCTATTTTGTGCTAATACACACACACCATTTCACGTAAGTACAATTTTAAGATCATGGTCGAATGGACTAAGAATAACAGGAATTTAGTCTCAAATGAAACGTCAAAATTCTAAGGACTAATTTGACATACCTACTCTAGTCGCCTTTAGGTGAACTTATACTAAAACGATTAATAAACTTTTTGTTTTGAAGTTCGGTTTAAAGAAACTTTATTGTCTAAAGAAATTAAGTATTTCACTTACAAGACAACTTATAAATAGTTAACTTATCTAAAGCTATTTATTACAATTTAACGCAATAAGCAAGCATTTATGACAATGTTTAACAAACAGTGATATTTATATTTAACTTAGGGTTCAGAGAAAAAAATATAATTTAGGAATAGACCCTATAGTTTTAACATAAGGTTTAGATTTCTGTGGTTAGTAACAGGATCATACGAGTGTATCTTTGATTGCTCGACTCGTAACTACTTCACTTGTCTAGGGCCAGTTAAACGAAACTTTTAAACATAAGTTAATTGTAGGTTACCGTAGTGATACTATTTTAGGGATATCATTTTGCGTATATCAATATATATATTAGAAATACTTTAAATACGTATCTATATATAACTACTTTTTTTTTTTTTTTTTTTTTTTTTTTTTTCGATTTTACTTATATTTTATTTTAATTATGTTAGTGTGTTTGGCTTATTCGGATCCACAGTTATACAATTCTTATAGGTTGTTTATTTTAAATGAAGTATGTATTTTAAACATATGAGTCTGCGTAATATTAATGTATACGGGATGTGATTTGATTTTTTTGTACATGTGACTTGTTATTGTTTTTATTTATTTAAGTTATATACATTTTATGTGGCTTGTTCGGATCCACAAATTTAAAATCCGTATAAGTTGTGTATTTTTAATTTGTTAGTGTATCGCGACAATTCCTGGGTATGGAGTATTATTTGGTATTTGTTGGTATTCATATTAATAGAGGTACCAAGTTGATTATTAGTAGGACTATCAATATGAATGGATTTTAGTTTAGGATTATATATTTTTATATGATGTTATTTATTACATGTGATTTTATTCTGCTTTTGAAAGCATTAAATGATTTAATCTCTTTTAATGTTTTGGGTAGGTTATTATATAATTTAGCACCATCGTACATCAAATTTAAGGATCCGTATCGAGTTCTAGGAGAACGTAGTGCTAAGTGGTCCGCGTTTCTGAGTTTTATTCTTTGGTATTTACTTTTTGTGCTAAAGGTTATTTCCGAGTGTATATCACCGTCTAGTATTTTACGTATTAGGAGACATGTTTGATATACGTAAATTTGTTTTAAGTTCATAAGACCTGTTTCTTGATATAATGTTTTTGTTGGTGTTAGATAGTCGTAATTGAATAGGACTTTAACTACTTTATTTTGCGCAATTTGGAGACCTTTGAGGTTAGACATTGCTGCATTACCCCATATTACAGCTAGATATTCTAAGTGGGGTTTTATTAGGGCATTGTAGATATTAATACGAACTTGTTTTGGGAGACAGTTTGAAATGTTGCGCATAGCGGCTGTTAATGACGTTATTTTAGTTCGTATTTTAGCTATATGGGCTTTCCACGTAAGCTTACTATCAAGGATCAGTCCTAGGTATTTTTCATGGTCTTTCTTTTCTAGCGCTTCGCCATCTATATATAAGTCGTCATTTTGTTCATTTTTTTTGTTTTTAGCTGAAAAGATAACATAGCACGTTTTAGCAGTATTAATAGTAAGCAAATTATTTTGAAACTGTGATGTAGGTAGATCGATAACAGCTGTCAGTTATGCTATATGTGTGTCGCTTACGTCAGTCCGGAATAAATCCTCGAACCAACCAGACGCCTATCATTTGCAATACCTACCAGGACACCTAATATCCCGAATACACCACAGTGGCGACGAATAGTGAGTGTCCGCGTGTGCAACAATTACATAAATAATTGGGTCAACAAAAATGTCCATCGGCAAGCTACACGAATTCAATGTTAGTAATGGGGCGTGGTCGTCGTACATGGATCGGGTGGAGATGTTCTATAAAGTGAACGTAGCCGAAGAAGATATGAAGGTACCGATTTTAATCGCTGCGATGGGTGATGAGGCCTATGAGCTGCTGGAGAACCTGGCTAGTCCTACTAAACCGGCGATGCTAACCCTAGCTCAAATAAACGACCTAATGGCGCAGCATTTACAGCCAGCGCCATCAGTTTTGGCGGAAAGATACCGGTTCAGACAAAGGCGCCAAAATGTCGGTGAAACCGTATCTATGTACGTGGCGGAATTAAAACGGCTGTCTAAACATTGTAAGTTTGGCTCGAACTTAAGTGAAGACTTGCGGGATCAATTCGTGTGCGGCTTATCTAGCGATATAATTAGGCAGCGGTTGTTTGCGGAGGACGACAAGGTGACCTTCACAGCAGCAGTCAAACTTGCAACTTCATTAGAGGCAGCGGAGAGGGACGCGGCGATAGTGGAACAGGTCAAAGTAACAGGTTCGAGAGGGACGGGTGAGGTGCAAACCGTTATGTTTGCGAGTAGAGGGAGGTCTTCTAGCACATTCGGCGGGGCGCAGGCGCGTGCGCCTGTATTTACGTCACAGCGGCGGGGTGCTAATGGCCGCCAAGAGAGACATTGCGAGGCTTGTGGGGCGCATAGTCATAATTATGTCAACTGCAAATTCCGTGACTATGTATGCAGCAAGTGTCAGCGAACAGGCCACTTGCGGCGCGTGTGCCCGGACTGGGGCGCGGGCGCGGGCGCGAGCGCAGCGGGCCGCGGCGGAGCGCGGGCCCCGGCGCGGCGCGGAGGGCCAGCGGCGGCAGCGCCGGCGCGGAGTGCCATGTATTATGGGGACGCCGATCGCGAATCCAGCGAGGAGCACGGCGGAGATATCGAGGAAGAATTACATCACTTATGCCTAAATAACTACCAATCGGTGAGTTTACCGCTACAAATTGATAATACCGTGATTCAAATGCAGGTCGATACCGGGACGGCAATTTCATGTGTGAGCAAGGTTACGTATGACCTATATTTTTCTCATCTGGGTATAGGTAGTGACAGTACGGTGTTGAAGTTTTACGACGGAACCATTATTAAACCATTAGGTATAATTAGACCCATGGTGACGTACAATGGCTATAGTAAGCAATTAGAATTGTTTATTATTGAAGGTGGTACAACTTCTCTCTTAGGTAGGCAATGGCTGGCCGAGCTGAGCATAGAAATACCGAAGTTTAATAATTGTAATTTTGTAGTAAAGGAGGCTAGCGGACCATTTAGTGACGAGATTGTGAATTTACTTGGCAGATTTGAGGAGTTGTTCAGCGACGGACTGGGGCGATACAAGGGCGGAAAAGCGACATTGAGGGTGCGCGAGGGTGCGGCGCCAGTGTTTCACCGTGCGCGGCCCCTGCCGTACGCGCTGCGTGAGCGCGTGGACGCCGAGCTGGACGCCATGCTGCGCGCCGGCGTCATCGAGCCCGTCGACTGCTCCGACTGGGCCTCCCCTCTGGTACCTATTAATAAGCCGGATGGCTCACTTAGAATTTGCGCAGACTATAAAACCACCTTGAACCCGTATTTATTGGTCGATCGTTACCCGCTACCTAAAATAGAGGATGTTTTGGTGAATTTAAATGGTCATATGTATTTTAGTAAAATTGATCTATCACAAGCGTACAACCAAATTGAACTGGATGAATCCAAATGTTACACCGTCATAAACACTCATAGGGGGTTGTTTCGGTACAATAGACTGGTATATGGGCTTTCATCCAGCGTAGGAATTTTCCAGCGTATCATGGTTAATTTATTAGGTAACATACCCAACGTCGAAATATTTTTAGACGATGTCATTATTGGAGGGAAGAGCAAATCGGAACATTTACAGGCTTTAAATTCGGTTTTCCAGCGTCTTCTTACTAGTGGGTTAAAATTAAAGAAAAGTAAATGTGTTTTTCTCGCCAAGGAAGTGACATACTTGGGGTATGTTGTGTCTAGGGAGGGTATTAAGCCGGATATCTCAAAAATAAGTGCAATCTTGAAAATGTCGCAACCTCGTAACATTTCAGAATTAAGGTCATTTTTGGGTACAGTAAATTTCTTTGGCAGGTTCATTCGGAATCTCAGTCTCAAATTGTCACCTCTTTATAACCTCTTAAAAAAAGGAGTGGAATGGTATTGGAGTAAAGAGTGTGACGAGTCTTTTGTACAGGTCAAGCAATCGTTGTCAGGCGCCGGGGTATTGAGTCATTACGATCCAACCAAACGTTTGATAGCTACTTGTGACGCATCCCCGCGAGGGGTGGGGGCGGTGTTGACTCAAATCGGGCCTGACGGTGAGCGCCCGGTCGCGTTCGCTTCACGTACACTAAACAGCGCGGAGACAAACTATTCACAAATTCACCGCGAGGCCTTAGGTATTATATTCTGCGTTAAGAAATTCCACCAATATCTTTATGGGCGTCATTTCACGTTACGTACGGACCATAAACCGTTAGTATCCATTTTTGGGCCAAACACGGGTATACCAACAATGACAGCTAGCAGGATGCAGCGGTGGGCAATAATCTTAGCGGCTTATGATTACGACATTGAATATGTGAATACAAAGAATAATTGCGCGGACGGATTGTCTAGGTTACCGAGTACGGCAGAGTTGAGTAATAGTTCATATGAGTTAATTCCAGAGCAAACTTATCTTCACTTTGCACAAGATGCGTTGCTATTAGATTACAATAAGATAAAACACTACACTATGCGCGATCCGGTCTTAGCTAGAGTTTTGACTTTTATTAGTAATGGCTGGCCAGACAACTGCGATTTAGAAGGGTTAAAACCATATTTCAATAGGAAGAATGAACTATATGACGAGCTAGGTTGTGTTATGTGGGGTCACCGGGTGGTGGTGCCGGAGAAATGCCGCGAGAGAGTATTAAAGATTTTACACGAACCACACATGGGCATAGTTAAGACAAAGGCGTTGGCCCGCAGCTATGTATGGTGGGCAGGCATCGACGAGGCGGTGGAGGCGGCGTGCCGCGGCTGCGCGCCGTGCGCTGAGCTGGCGGCCGCGCCGCCGCGCCACGCGCCGCGCTGCTGGCCGTGGCCCACGCGAGCTTGGACCCGAGTACATGTAGACTTCCTGGGCCCTCTATATGGTAAAACGTATTTGATAATGGTGGATGCCATGTCCAAATGGGTTGAAGTGTTTCAAGTACCCAGTACGGCTGCCGGGTCTACTATGGAAAAGTTGAGTGAAGTGTGGGCTAGGTGGGGAATACCTAAGCAGGTGGTAAGCGATAACGGGCCTCCGTTCTCGAGCCGAGAATTCTCGAACTTTTTGTCCTCGGACGGTATCGAACATATTTTCACGGCCCCATATCACCCGGCGTCGAATGGGGCCGCCGAAAACTCAGTTAAGATTATTAAACAAGTGATTAAAAAAGCAGTTATCGAAAAGGCGAATATTATAAAATCCATTAATACCTTCTTAATATATTATCGCAATACGGCCCATTGTTCTACCGGCGAGAGCCCCGCGGTGCTAATGACGGGTAGGCATTTACGAACTCGTTTAGATTTATTAAGACCTGATGTAGGATTCAAAGTATCAAAGGTCCAACAAAAGCAAATTTCAGCATCGGGGGGGTCGGAACGGAGAATAGATGTAGGTGAGGACGTGTGGTATCGTAAATATTTGAAAGGTGAGAAATGGCAGCCTGGAAAAGTGACTAGGGTTATAGGTGAAACAGATTATAACGTAAGTGGTTCTGATGGTAATGTTATTCACCGACATATTGACCAATTAAGACGGAGAACGAGGAGTTCTATAGTCTGCCCAATGAGTAGCGAGGAAGGGACCGAATCTGTAACGGGGATTCAGTCTCCACGGGTACTCGCGAGGCCCAGTGATGGAACTGGGACGCCACGGGCGAGTACCAGTAGGTCGGAGCAGACGACGGGAACTTCACCGCCGAGGTACGATGCATCGTCGGGCCAGAGTATGGGGGAAGGGGAGGAAGACGACGACGAGTGTTTCTCTACGCCGGGGAAGGAAACGGTCAGCAGTGATGCACAGACCAACCGACTGTCACCCCCTCTTGTATCGACCCGGTCACGTCCCGTTAGGCAGTGTAGAATGAAAAAGCCTCTGTATAAGATATAGGTAGTTTCTAAGACACTTAGCAATAATGTTATATTCTTTAGATAGTATAATAATTATACCCTTTTCACGAACGAGACGAAAATGGTTTGTTTTTCCATTATATTCATTCTCTGTATCATATCGTTTAGTATAATAATTATTATTTTCTGAAGTGAATGTAATTAAGCATTGAAACTAGTTTAGAACACTTTAAGTGAATAACCCTTATGTATGGTTATCCCATTAGGTATCTTATTCTCAGCGCAATAGGGTACAAATCGGATGAATGTGGTTAGTGGAACGGATTACATTGTAATATAAAAATACATTCCATCGAAGACACAGCTAACCCGTTGTGAACCTAGTTGCTATGAGATTAAGTTCAGTAAAGCATGTTGTATTAACAAGATAATATGTAAATGCATAATAACGTGTAACCTAGTACAGTCGGCCGCAAGTTAAGTGTGGAAGAGTGTGATGTAGGTAGATCGATAACAGCTGTCAGTTATGCTATATGTGTGTCGCTTACGTCAGTCCGGAATAAATCCTCGAACCAACCAGACGCCTATCATTTGCAATACCTACCAGGACACCTAATATCCCGAATACACCACAGAAACCAGTTGAAAAGTAGGTCTAGGTCTTGTTGTGCCTGCCTGATTATACTGGAAAGCGAGGATCCGAAGTAAAACAGACACGTGTCATCCGCATATAAGGTTAGGTGGCCCTGTAGTCCAGCTTCATGTAAGTTGTTTATGTAAACTAAAAAGAGCAAGGGCCCTATAATAGAACCTTGTGGTACGCCACAGTTTATAGGCAGTGGGGTACTTTTGTGCTGACCTAGCTGAACTATTTGAGACCTATTTTTTAGGTAAGACTCAAAAATGCTATACGCTTTGTTCGTTAAATAACAAAAGCCTATCAAACTCAACGAGCATACAAACTGGCCCACTTGCGTCGTAATTAAAAATGAAAATGTGTATCGATTTTCGTTAAATGGGTGTTTATTTCTCATTCTCGTATTCAGCATTAACATTCCATTTAAAAACCAACCATACACTCGAGGAAATAAAGTCTCCATTGCTATACTTAGCAACGTCCAGTAGGCAATCAGTAGATTTTTGGAAGCGCACAGAATATAATAAGCCGAGTGACGGCTGTTGATTCAATGGCCCCACTCAACCATTTAAAAGTGCAAAATGTGCAATTCGGGTTTTCGAGTAAGAGCATTGTTAACACATTACACCGCGAGGGGGTGTATTTTTAGTCTTGTTTTGGGCACGTGCCGTGTATTAGGGGCCCCTATTAGACCGTTTAGTTTGACGTACGAGTATGGACCCGCTCGAGAAATGTATAAGAAATGTTCATGTTTACCGCAAGATCACTAACTATAATGCATTGCATTTTTGAATATAATGTTACGATTGAAACAAACAAACAGTACGAAATTGAAACAAAAATAAATTAAAGCGGTTTTTTTTTGTAGCCTTTACGAAATCAAAAGTTTTTTTGTCTTTTTAAGACAACACTTATATCTATAACAGCTGTGACAGAAAGACAAAATTCTTATTAGATCCTCACTATATTTTCACGTTAAAACAAAGCTTTTAAACGCAAACGTTTAACTTTTTTCTGAAACATTGTTATGTTTTGTAATTTTAATATGGGAAATATACCACAATTTTAATGTGCCATGGATACAATGATCTAAGCACATTTTTTTTTATAAATGGCTTTTAGCTACCTACTCTGTAAAATTTTAGTTCCGTAACGACAAGCCACAATCCCATTAATTTGCGATATTTATTATTTTCTAGCAGTGTGACAGCCAGCCACTTAAGGGGCCATGTTTTTGGCCCCTGTCGCCATATTGCGATGGACACGCGTTCGCCACGTGCCAGCGACGTATTTATCTCGACGCGGGATGCACATTCACGGCACCAGTCTTGAGTATTGTGACACGAGATGCAGACATACAGAAGATCCAAATCGTGACCTGTGTAAATTGAATGCATATTGGAATACAACAAAGGTGAAGAAAAACATCGTGAGGAAACCTGTTTTATCTCAATAAGGTTTAGTTTTCCCTCTAGGTTGGAAGGTCAGATGGCAGTCACTTACGTAAAACTAGTGCCTACGCCAAATCTTGGGATTTGATGCCAGAACGGACCCCGGGCTCAAACACTACCGGAAAAACGGTAGGAGGATGATGAGTGGTGGTATAGGGATCAAAAACAGGAACAATAAATAAAAATAAAAACATACGACTCTGAACGTAACCAGAACAAAAAGTTATTGATAAAAATAGTTGATTGGTTGTGACCAACAATCCGCAGACTGTTGATATATCTTGCTGCGGCAGGCGATGCGATTTACTAATGAAATCAATAATTATGTTTGCTAATACAGTAAATTAGACCGAAAAACATTTGTGTGAAAAGTTTACATATTCATTCTCCCATAATACCACAAAAACTTAGACAATACCACTTTTTTTTTTTTTTTTTCAAATACAGAATGGCAGGTCTGAGGTCTCAATTTTAAACCAGGCTGCCAAAGCAACTTGTAAAAGTAAGACGTTCTGTTTTTGTATCTTTTATGTAACATCACTAGTCAACACGTCTGCGATGAGTTTGCAATTGGATTAAACTATTTGGAACTAGGGTGTGTCATATTAGATTTCGTTTTGTAATATTATTTGATTATGGAACATCATGCATTATCTTATTTCAAAATATTTTTGAACTAAAGTGAGGATTTAATTGGATTATGTTTAATGCGATTGCTTTACTTTAATGTTATGCTCTCGAGGTTGGCTGTCCCACTTAAAAGGGACCTGCAGATGACAAAATAATGAATCCTCAAGTAAATAAAGAGGTGGCAACGCGCTTTTAACTCTTCTGAAGTCTTAAGTGTTCATAGGAAACGGTGCCTACTTATCATCAATTCACGAAGTCGTATGCTTGTTGTAAATACAAGTCACCCAAAGGGCAATGGAGCGGGCTATGTTAGGAGTCTCTTTGCGTGATCGCATGAGAAATGAGGCTATCCGCCGCAGAACCAAGGTAGCCGACCAACCAAGGTAAGCCCTCCGAATCGCTAAACGTAAGTGGCAGTGGGCACATTGCACGTAGAACCGATGGCCGTTGTGGCCATGGTAGTAAAGGTTCTCGAGTGGCAACCACGTACCGGAAGGCGCGGCGTGGGTGGGCCCCCCACATAGTGGACGGATAACCTGGTAACGGTCGCGGGAGTCCGCTGGATGCGGGTGGCGCAGGACCGGGTTACATTGGCACTCTTTGGAGGAGGCCTATGTCCGGCAGTCTTTCGGCTGATATGATGATGATGATGTCATAAATACAATAGGGATGATGCTAAGGCCCACCTTACTCTACCATCATCCCGATGAATCAGTTTCAATCCATTTTTTTGTATGATTCTTGTTGAGGAAATAAGACAATTTGACATAAGTACTAGCAACCGGCAATAAAATGCTTATTTCTGTTAGAATTTATAACCTAACTTTGTTTTTACTTCGCTACATTTATGGCTTACTTAGGTTTTTGATTAAAAATTTGTGTGCTAGGTGATAGCAATAGGCTCTTTATTTGTAAATCAACAAACCTACAGCTAGTTAACTGTGATCAACACATACGGGCGGTTTGGACGTTACATTAGTTAATCCTTTTTTTATTTATATCTTTAACTATAGTAAAAGTGAAATGTACCTTAGTCTGTTAAGAATAGCCTTAAATCAACATAGATACCTACTGGTTTTTTTTAAATTTGAGTAGTAGTTCCGGGGATTACCTACCTTCCTACACACTAACTTAAATTTCTCATACTCACAAAGTTAGAAACTTAGCTTCTTTATAGTATTAGCAACGTTCGACAATTTAGTTTACCTACACAACACACACACGGTAGGTACAGTTTGACACAGGTTCGAATATATTTTGTCTAACTTTTAAAATGTACTGAATGTAATTTATTATTGAAAAGATTCAGTTCATGTGTGCGAGCAATGAATATCATATTTCTGGCGGTTACTTTAAGGCACCGTAGGTTCATGGTCTTCTCTCCCTCTCACTGAGTATAAGCGTGAGCGAGATGGAAGTGGGATCCCCTTCATTGGCATAATTTTTTTTAGACTAATATAGTTTCGCATAATTGATTTGGCATAATTTCTATTGGCATAATAATACTGTCGCATAATAATACTTTGGCCTACTACTTTGTTTGGCATACTATGGTTTTAGAATAATTTTACTTGGACTAATTTGTATTCGACTAATACTCATTATGCATACTATTGTATGGGCTAATAATTATTTATCATATCTGTTTTGAAGCTTTTATGCGATCCAATAGAGAACCCCCAGATGCTGACCACGACATGCTCAGACATGACGGACCGGGAGCCAATAATGCACGGCCCAATAATGTACAGCCTGATAATCCGCGTCCACTTACTCTACTCGGATTATTGGGTCGTGCATTATCAGCCCGGACAAAAGGGGCTTCCAATTATTGCCCCGGACCAAGTTTGCTCAGGGTGATAATGCACGGCCCAATAATGTACAGCCTGATAATTCGCGTCCACTTTTTGTGGACGCGGATTATTGGGTCGTGCATTAACAGGGTGGACAAAAATACTTGTCATAAGCGAACTCTGTCTTCGGTTGGTTAGGTTAGGGGTCACTTGTGTCCCTCAGACCAGAAATAGACACCCCGCGCAGCGGGGTGGCGTCGACTCGTTGGAGATTATTAGTCCGCACAGATGAGCGTCCTAGAAGTAATAATGCACGGTCAAAATAATGTACAGCCCAATAATCCGCGTCCATACTGTAAATGGATTATCAGGCTGTACATTATTGGGCCGTACATTATAATTTTTTTTTTAGGACAATGTTTATGCGTTTTGTAATGATGCCAAGTAATTATTATGTCTTTTTGTATTTATGCTATCTGATGTTAGTCTTTGTGATGATTATGCTATTTTCGTTTATTCTTTTTAATTTTATGCCTAAAAATGTATGCCATAACATGATTAGGCTTAACGCTAATGTGCATAATTTGTTACGAATATTTTAAGTGTATTTTTGTGTGTTTTAGACCTATGTTCGTGATTTTTTTCTATCTAGCGAAATTTACTTAATCATGTTTCGAAGCACTGATTTCCCTGCAAAAAAGCCTCAAGATTACTATTCGTATTTTTTTGAAACCTTATTATTATAAACAGACGCATTATATTGTTTCAAAAACTCTGTTCGCTTAACTTCGCTGAACCTACGGCGCCTTAAATCCGTTAACAAACGTGGAAGATTTACGGTTTCAAAAAAAAAGGGATCTATGTGAAAAAAATGAATTACCAACCCTTTTTTTTTGGTCGGGGTGCAAATGCACTTACTCCCCGCCCTAGCCAGAGAAGCTAAAATAGGGGGTATATGGGACTCACACCCTCCAGCCATCTCTATTTAAAGAGAAGGGAGTCTAGTCTACCCACTAAAACCACTCCGGTGTTTCCGTCTTTGCCGTTATTGGGAGCGCCATGGCAGAAACATGTCACCACGACGTCCCCCGACCATCACCAACCTATATACATCACACTGCCGAGCACAGACCTCTTCTCATGAATTAGAGGTAACGGCCATTAGAGACAGTTCTGGTTAGTGACTTCACATACACCATTCAATTTCTTAAATAAAACAGGTGTGATAGGGTAGTTGCGTCATGTTACAATTGCGGTTATGAGAGTACTGCGACTACGAGATAATCGCTCAAAAAACGTGACCCATAAGTAGTAGAAGGTTCACAAAATCAAATCAATTAAATTTTTCTGCCGCTTTTGAAAGCGTCGATTGGAGTCTGATTTTTGCCAGAAACAGCGACGCCAGTAGCCTAGTAACGTCACTTATAAACATTATTGCAAGTAAATTTGGCATTTGTTTCCCATTAGAAATAATTTGGTTAGAGATGGCCCAACTTGGATTAACAATGACATCTAATTATTTAAATCTTTTTTATTTGACACGATAGAATTAGGAAAGCGACATATGACTAATGAAAATATTAGTAATTTTATAACTGACATCGAATTGCAATATGAGATATTAATTAGGAATAAAAAATCTAAGTACTATAGCGAATTGATCAATAACGGCAACAATAAATCTAAAATGCTTTGGAATGTCGTTAACAAGGAAAGGGGAAAAATAACTGCCCGCGATTGGATGTCACAGAAGTGATCATGAACACCGATGGGTCACAGTTCACAAGCAAGAAGGCCGCTGTCAATGCGCTAAACACCAGGTTCCTCAGCGCCGCGGCGGCATGCGGTGCGCCGCGCGCCGACGGCGCCCGCGCCCTACGCCTACGCCAGTTGCGCGCCGCGATGCCGGCCGCGGATCGATCCCTTAGGGCCGGCGCTCACTGAGGGCGTGGCACGGCATGGCACGACAGGTTATACTGCGGCATCCCGCGGCGTTCCGTCGCATGCCGTGGCATCCCGTGGCATGCCAGTGCGTCTTCTCCCTCCCTCCCGTCGGTGCGCGGGGGCAAGGGAGGGAGAAGACGCACTGGCATGCCACGGGATGCCACGGCATGCCAAGGAACGCCGCGGGATGCCGCAGTACAACCTGCCGTGCCATGCCGTGCCACGCCCTCAGTGAGCGCCGGCCCTTACGCTCCGACCATTCAGCGCGGATGAGGTGTAACGTTTGATAACCTCACTTATCCCTCCTAAAGCCTCAATGGACATCTACGGGATAAATATGAAGCTTCTGAGGGCTGCTCCAACCCCCTTAGCCTACGCCATGGCGGAGCTATTCAATCGCTGCTCTTGCTCGTATGCAGTTTTCCTAGGCGTTCTTGCAGTTTTAATCAAGCTACGGTCCCTTGGTTCCTTCTGTAACGCCAAAGTTTGAAAAATACATTTCTGCGCGCTGCTAATGTTAACTCGCGGTTTAGGCAAACCTCCTTACCTATTTTCAGTTATTTTGGGCTGTATTTAATCATTATTTTCACAATTATTTAGGTTTCCTAAAAATAATTAAATTGTTGTTTACCCTTTTGACAACCTGTCATACAACGATAGGTAGGTACGTCGATTTTGTCGACCGCGCTGCCATGAAGTTAAGGTTGTATGCTTTTAGTCTAAGGTTGTTATAATTTTACGTAAATATGTATTCCAGGGGCCGTAGACAAGGTTACAATCGACAAACGCTAACGCCAATAGAAAACTAATAAAATGTATGGGAATGACAGATGCCGTCGAAACACTTTTCTTTAACATCTGTACCTTATAAATTTGAAATTGTAAACTTAGAATCGGAAATGCTTGAATTCGGATCCTCAGGGGTATATAAGCCGTACTACGGACGGATCCCAGAGCGGCGGGGGCGTCCACCGCGAATTCACGACAACACAGACACATACAGTCCCTATTCGTCCCGGTACCGCCGCATACCGGGTAGAGTCAGTCCGACCCAGGTCGGGCCTAGCTGAGTTTCTTGCTGGACTCTTTTTAGCTAGGCTAGGTTTTAGCGAACCAGCGATAAAACTCCCAGTAGTTCGACACCACTCACACCCCAGATTCGGTTGATACCGTTCAACCAATCTCACTGGAGCGCAAACTCGTAGAGTATTCCAGTGTACAAACTTTCCCGCGTGGTCGTGCCGGAGGCTCCCCCTGGATTTTCCCCAGGCTACCCTCCAACCATGCAATTCGACCGCTATATTGGGTCCGTCCTATTATAGCCACAGTCAGGTTCAAAAAAAAAAAAAAAAAAAGGATCCCAGAGTTTCACGTCGACTTCCGAAGTAAGAGGTCTTCTAAATTGATCCGTTGCCGGGTCACAGTTGGCCCCGCAACTCAAGAAGGATCCCCTCTACTATTTTATCGGCTCTCCGTCCCGCATAGCTGCGCGCCCACTTGCCACGCACCCCAGCTGCACGCCTATCTGCCGCGCACTCTAACCGTGCGCCTGCCTGCCGCTGCCCTGAGTAACGCACCTGCGCGCCTGCCTACAACGCGCCCCTGAGCTGCGCGCCTTCAAACAACGCGCCCCGCCCGGAGCTGTGCGCCTTCTAACAACGCGCCCCTGAGCTGCGCATCTTCATACTACACATACTACGCGTCCTCGCCAACTGATTCTTCCCCTGAAGGATCCTTCCGGTTCCTTTTTTGTCTTTAACCATTCCCGAATCCTCCTGCCCTGGTAACATTTGTCAAAAATAAGAAAATAGAAACCCTGGCCTACCTCTTCTTTTTAATTTAGTAATTTAACTTTTTTTATCTGTTCTGTGGCCTTTCAAGCCTCTGAAAGTCCACGTAACGTGACAATGGATCTTGAAAGTTTTTAAAAATACGTTTTTCTTTTAATTATTAAGAGTAAATTTACAGCTAGGTACTTATTAAACGCAGTATTTGGCTACCGAAACAGCAATTTACTAGATTTTCCATTATAACGATTATTTATACAAATTGCAAAGTGTGACGTCATACTTTTACGTCAATTAGTATAGCCAGCGACGTCCGTCTTTGACTCAAATTTTTGGGTATTTATGTTCTTTAATTGTAGTTGCTCCCATACAAACATTTGTTCTTCTCCAAAAACTGGTTCGAACGGCATCGTAAATGAATCTTAGGTCACAAGCCTATTAATAATTTGTTAGTAAAACTCTTCAAAAACCTAGAGATGATCGTCATCAGCTTTGTCTAAAATCTGCTCGTTTATGACCATCCTGAAAGCGTCGGAATGTCGTGGGCGTACAGAATTTGCATAATTCGTATTTACGACTCAGTCGAGTTCTGTTTTTGTAAGCGACTTCTAACGCAAACTAATGTGCGTAGGAGAAATAAGGCTGTTGAGTGTAGCCGTGAAGTCTACGTCGCTTTCTCAAGAAAGTCGGCGAGTCGCGACTACTGATATTCCGTCGCCAATTTTCCCATTCCCGGGCAGGGGTACGAAATATCGATGTAGTTTTCTTAATTTTAATTGCAAAATAAGTACTATAAAAGGATTTAGATTGTGTGTGTGGTGATCTGTTTTTTTGGCTCGGTAGATAACAAAATATCTCTGTCATCAGCCGTGGCGGAGTAATGCAGGCGCGACACGTACAGCGCCTTACTAGGTATGGCAACCCGCAGACCAGAACCAACCGGCTCTGCAGTACCACGCTGTCTTTCGCGGCTTGCGCTTTCTTGTCACCGGCGTGAAACCCTCCTTATCCACATCGGTGCGAGGGGCCTTCTCTTTTGGAGGACACCGATCTTCACGCACTCTGTAAGGTGTCTCTCCGGCTGGCTGCGACAGGCTGACCGGCAACGACGTCAGCATAGCGATGACGTCGTGACTTCGAGGAGGCGGGTGATTATGGTCGAGGTAGGCGATGGCTGACATGCGCATCATACTCGGGAACGGGTGCTGTTTGAGGAGCCCGGTCAGTTCGTGTTTAAGGTGCTGCCACACCGAGGTTATAAAATGTTACAAAATGCTACAAAACATCAACTGTTTCTTTTCAACATCTTAGTGTTACATAGCGTTATCCTTGTTACACTATGTTTTAAATATAACCTCGGTGTGGCAGCACCTTTACAAGGACGACAAGTACAGTCATCACACATCACATTATTACAGTCTTCAACGAAATTCACATAAGAGACTTCACTCTGTTCTCATTTGATTATATAAATGTATTATTTAATAAGTAAGTATTAAATTAGTTTAGTTAAAGTCTGAGAGAGAGTTGTGAAGCGACTGAAGATGTAGTGACGAAAAATGAAAAGGGTATGCTAAGATGCTTTGGGCATGTAGAGAGGATGGATGAAAGAATATTAACAAAGAGAGTTTATCAGGGAAAAGTGGATGGTACAGTTGGAAGCAGACGACCTCGTCGAACTATTTCCGGCCAAATCGGAGGAATCCTGAAGAAAGGTCAGGTCAGGAGTACCCTAAACCGACGAGCATGTATGCAAAAGGTAATGAAAATGAATGAAGCAAGAAAGGTTTTTTAAGATCGTAGCAAGTGTTAATCCGTCATGTCTACCTACCCCTCCGGGAAATTGTCGTGAGTATATGCATGTATGTATGTATTATTTAAATATTAACCCTCACAGACCTTATACATGTCCAAGTATTAGGAATTGATAATGTAGTTTAATTTCTTACGAATGCATGGTGTGTAATATAGAATCATAGATACAACTATAGGTCTCCGTGTGGGGTCGGGTTAGAATTCGACAAAGGGAGCAGGGTTGAAGTTCGTTGTGGGCGATGGGTTAGCAACCTATCACTGCAATATCACATTTTGTCGATCTTTTTACCCACATTTATGCTAAAAGTGGCACTGGAACACAAGTTGCGTGCGTCTTTTGTAAGTATGTATGTATGTAATAGCACGTTGGACCGATGGCCGTTGAGGCGGAACGGAAGGCGCGGCGTGGGTAGGCCCCCCACAAGGTGGACTGATGTCCTGGTAAAGGTCGCGGGAGTCCGCTGGATGCGGGTGGTGCAGGACTGGTCATTGTGGCACTCTTTGGGGAAGGCCTATGTCCAGCAGTGGACGTCTTTCGGCTGATATGATGATGATGATGGTGATGTATGTAATAGATACACATTTACTTGTTAAAGTGCCCTTGTGACCTATTTGCAAAATAAATACTTAGATTTTGATTAATTTTGAATGTGTTTAAAAGAGACGAGCGTTTTGAGATCGGATTGAGGCTCTATACGCACGTTGGTTGCTTGCCAACTCACAGCTGTCCATGCACGATGCGAGGTGGAACCGTAAGTGGCGTAATGCTGGCTAGTGAGCACAACTGCCTGTGATCGCTCGAATAGGTGATCCTGTAAATTTTTCAGCCACAGACCCGACTCCCACTCTGCAGTCGCAAGGAGGCGAGCACGGTCTGCCGAACTAGTTGACGTATCTAAAAGGTTTTTCCGTACTAGCTGACAGAGCGGCACGTCCCATTGCCTCTGCGAGCAGGGATTAGCAGGCGGGTCCGCGTCGGGACAGGTTATGGACCAAACGTTGTTGGCCTCGGAGCAGTGCGCGGCCTCCATAGATCCAACGGAAACATCTAATATTTTCTCTATAAGGCTTTGAGCACCATGCACCGAGGACAAGAACGCAGGTAAGGGCAACACAAGAAATTTTGCGGATACCCAGGCCGCCGAACCTAATGGGTAGGCTAGCCTGGGTCCAAGATCTATCGTCAAAAGGAATATTGAAGGGATGTGAGTGTTTCTACGACTAATGTATCCAATTTTCAAACCAAAGTGGGGTATTTCCAAAAACGGGCTCCGCGAATTATCTATGTAAATTTTAGGACGAAAAGACAATGCTTAATCGGAGTGGGAGTCGGGTCTGTGGATGCAGGCGCTACCCTCTCCAAACATAGGTACTTTTCTAGATAACACCACCTTCCGCCTGGCAGCTAGCTTGCGTTTGGGGGCATCAACAAATCAGCCACATCGCTTTCAATGCGGCGCCATGGTAGACATATTGGCCCACCATGGCCTCTCTTGTGTTCGGAGCGCTGGTAGGATCTCCCGCCACGCCAGTATTAATGATGTTATCCGTCGGGCCCTTGTCAGTGTGAGAGTGCCGGCAGTCCTCGACCCCATAGCGGGCTGGCCAGGGACGACGGCAAGAGGCCTGACGGAATGACGCTGCTGCCTTGGAACAAGGGTCAGCCGCTAGTTTGGGATGCTACTTGTGTTGATACCCTGGCACCATCCCATGTTCCAAGCACCAGCGCCGCCGCTGGCGCTGCAGCATCCTCGGCCGAAAGCCTCAAGCGCGGCAAATATGCCGTCCTAGGAAACAGCTACATATTTGCGGCGTTTGGCGTTGAAACCTTGGGGCCATGGGGGCCAAGTGCGCGTCGTCTATATAAAGATTTGGCGACGCGCTTAATAGAAGCCTCGGGCAACCAGAGGGCTGGCCACTATTTTGCACAGCGTATTAGTATCGCTATACAGCGAGGGAATACGGCCAGCCTTCTGGGCACCTTGCCCGTTGACGGCGATTTATGCCATTTTTTATGTTTGTTTTTATTAATTCTCTGTAATAAATTAATAGATGATAACTAACATTAACAAAATTTAGTTAAAACTAAGTTAAATCTAAAAAATGCCCTCGAGGCATTGTACCGAGGTTGCTGGCGGCATTTCCTCGCTGAATTGCAATGCTGATGCGTTGTGCGAGAAAGCCGCCAGCTCTTCGGTCTCCAGTTACGTCAACCAGACGTTTCGCGATTTCCGCAAATAACTTTTGCGCACTGGGACCCTATGGACCGAGGGTCTCGACGCCAAATGGTACAAAGTTGTACTCTCTGCCGAGGCCTCTATATTTAATGCGTTTCAGATTTTCAGCATTTTTCACCGCTGCACCCGCTTTAGAAGTAGTCCGTTGGAGGTGGGACGGTGCCAGTGTGTCTACACAGGTAGCGTCCCACACAAGCATCCGTCCCAAACTCCACATTATCATAACACAATACATAGACTAACTTAATTAAACGTATTTACATTCATTCAAAGATTTCAAACATTATTAAAAAAAAAATCGCATCAAACAATACCTACATGCAATTGCATCATGCACATACAGTGTGTGAAATCGATCAACCTCCGCACTCGTAAAATATGCACGGAAGGGAACTCATCTTACGGCACTACTATGAATGCTCGCCTACCGCGGCCTCGTCTGCACACTCGATCGCACGAAGAGTCATAGGCTACAGGCGTCACATCATTCATCGCCCTTCTACCTCGTTACCCTTCAAAGGCAAAATGCAGTAAACTTCTCGAAACTTCATAGATCATTACTACTTTTCTCGCTCAAATTGCAGCTCTCACGTGTTCACCCGGTTATAACTCCTGAACTTTCACACTACGAGCGAAAACCAAACGTAGTGCGATATTAGGCTTAAATTCCAACAGTGCAGCTTTAATAATTGACCGGAAAGGGCTGGCTGAAAATGAATCTTAAGAACGCGTTAATAGATGCCGTTTTTGATTGGTGTGACGGCAGTACAGGCGCGAGAACGGGCCAAAACGTGTCGGTCTGTAATTCAATAAGGGCTAACTAAATTGACTCAGATGCGCTCCGCGTTTGTGGGCTGCCTAATTTGTTGGCAAACATATTATTTTGATAGACTGTTGGACGGGGCTAGACGCAAACAGTATTAGTGATACGTATTTAATATGGAGATCATTTATATTGCGGTTTGTCATTGTATCATCATCAAACTACAAAATGACTACTTAATAAATAAAAATCAAGTTCTTGCCATTAAAAATGTACTTACTGGTGATAAAGAAAAATGTAAGTACAATTTTCTACGCCGTGTTTTGATTTCTCTTGACAGAATTTTTCACTAGCTTACGCACTCGTTTTAAAAAATATTTTTATGTGTAGGTAATTAACATAGTTTAATTTACCAGCGCCTTGGCATATATGCTGTGAATTTGTTGAATTGTATATCTAAATAAATAAACAAATGATTTCTATTTAGTACAATTCTCGAGATTAGCTCTCCTTTTAAATGTACAATACATAGTTCATACAAAAAGGGTATTTATTGTATCCTGTAAATTCTGTGTTCTGTATATATTTTTTGTAAAATCCAATCCAAGCCTCATTTTGCCATCTCTGGCCTAAACCTTGTGAAGCTCGGATGAGTTTGAACCTGTGATATGAAAAAAGATTGCTTCTAGCCCTTTATGCCTGTTTAATCTTCAAACCGCCAATAATGACCGCTACTACTGACCGCTGCTCGTTTGCTGCTTATACTTTTGTCTGCGCCCCTACCTCCAAGCTCCCGGAAGGTGTGCTCTAGACCTGGTAACCCAGCGGGACCTCAGAGGTTATCTAAAACCTGCGGCTATCACCTTCCAAACTACAGATATAGACGTCTCTACTATTCAAGCCAGTGACCTTTAGTTAGTACATGCTACGTACTGATTGAATTATTTACCCATTCTGCACATAAATAAATAAATATTAGGGGGAAAATTTACACATATCGAACTAGCACCATAGTAAGCCCATTAAGGCTTGTCTTATGGGTACTAGACGATGATATATTTAATACATACTTTTACTTTATTTTATTATTATTATCTTATTGTATATATATAACTAATAGTTTTATTTCTTAACCGCCGGCTAGCCGGGCTACAAAAGTGACAGATAAAGATTAACTAATTTTATTTGAAATAGGTTTGATGGACGTTTAAAAACAAGGGCATTAGCATCTAAATTTTGATTACCAAATTGTAGCTTAAGTATTCCAAGTTAGCCAGTCATCTCACACCAGCCTCAATAAATCATCATTCCTTAAATAAAAAAGTGCTTTTTCCTCATTTAATAACACAATAACTATATTTTTTCAGTGAACGACGATCAATCTTCGGTTTTGACCGTTTATGGATATCTGTGTGGACTTTAATGTTAATTGGTTTGTGTAATTAAGTTTCGCTTATGATTTATGGGCCAAATGAGGTTATTAATGCATTTTTTGACATTTGTGGTTATAGCCTTTTGACGGGGATCGGTGTCGGGCGCAATAAAATAAATAAAAGTACTGACGATGGGGAATTGGTTTCGAATATTATTATATTTTGGGATTTAAGTCCTTGGTGTGGTTTTAGGTTGTTCAGGGTCCCGTATCCACGGAGCGACAATGGTACTAAATTACCAGGGGTCTGCCAATTTATCCGTCCACTTGAGTCATTATTTCTCTTTCTCCTGTCTTTTTAGGGTTCCGTAGCCAAATGGCAAAAAACTGAACCCTTATAGATTCGTCATGTCTGTCTGTCTGTCTGTCTGTCTGTCCGTCCGTATGTCACAGGCATTTTACTCGAAAACTATAAGGTGTATTTGAATAAAAATTTTAAGGAAAGGTGTATTTTGTTAGCCGCTACATAGTTTTGTAATTTCAAAAAAAAAATATTTTTAGGGTTGCACTCCTAACATAAAACTGATGGTCAAAAAAAATGTTTTCATTGTAAGCCCACGTATTGCACATCAATCGATAGGCCTTTCAAAATAAATTTCAAAGTAAAGGTTTCTAAGCAATTTTTTTGATTAAGTGAATAGAGTCGGAGATAATCGCCCCGAAAGTCACTAAAATTGTGTCCCCCCCTCTAATATTTGAACCGTGTATTTTAAAATTATGAAAAAAATCATGGGCACAGGGCTTATTAAATTCTTTCAGCGAAAATTGTTTTGAACAAGATCGTTTTGAAGGTTTTTGAGATATTTCTAAAAAACTACCTTCATTAAAAAAAAGGACGTAAGTGCCATAAGATTTCAGTAACGATACGACCTTTTTAATAGGCACGGAACCCTTCGTTGTGCGTGGTCCGACACGCACTTGGCCGCTTTTTTTAACACGACGGTGGCAAACAAACATCCGACCTGTCTGATTGTAAACAGACACTGTAGCCTATGGACGCTTGCGGTTCACTCTTTAAATCCTCAATGATACGCTATCAGACCCTTATTTCATCACCTTGAAAAAGTATGTATAAATGCAAACGAATTCATTTGTAACGAGAAGTCATGTATCAAATTATGACGTAGATAATGTTTCAACATATCCCTGTCGGTTCAAATAAATATGTGTGGCAAATTATGATCACACTTTTACAGACAATAATAAAATTTACTAAAAGGCACTTACATTGCTAAGCAGTATGTGATGTGGTTAACGAACACCAAGAACACTCGGCCACCACACGTACCGACCTACATTATAATTTAAGAAAAATGTGCGACATACGAAATTACCACATAAAAATGCCACGCAATTAGGTACCTATTATTTAAGAAATTACAATTAAGAATTCACAAAGTCCTCTGCACATAAAGTATCTCGGAAGATACACACGTCTCACTGCCGCCGCATAAAAATTAAATCCTCTAAGATTTACGACCAACGGCTTGAAATACAATAACAGAGTTCAGGTTACAGACTCCAGTAATTTATGTTTATAGGTGAGGGTTTTTGAAAACTTTGTGAGTGTAAAAAGCTATAATTCTGGTTGCCGTACTGATTTATCGAGTGGGAAATCAAGTGGATGTGCTAAAACATACGATCTTGGGAATAAAGTCGTTGCAGCATATTTAACGCTTTTGTTACTGCTACGTAGCATATAACTTATTTATGTACGTGCTTTAAAATGCACAAAAACCTTAAATAGGACTTAATCATAACTATTATTATCAGAATGACAACCCCATGGCATTAGCTACTCACTTGCTTGTGGCAACCATACTTCGCGCACCCCTAAACTGATTGTGGCAACTAAGTATGGTTGCCAAGCAAAGTATAGGCTGCTTTGATAAAAAAAGAAACATATATATTCGATGTCCCCGTTCGATGCCCTGACATCATCATCATCATCGTTCACTGCTGGAAATAGGCCTCCCATGTGCTGTAGGGTATTTATTTGTTATTCCAGGCTAACAGCCTTCGGAACTTCGGAACACGCTAATGCGCTTCACCTATTCCGTCAAGTCTAACGAAATTAGAGCTCTGATTACGCTTAGTTACTACGAATCGTGGCGTCAAGATATATTTTGATAGTGAACGGTGAGGTGTGTTTAAAATAAGTTACAGAATAGCCGGGGCTGGGGGTAGACAGAAAAGTGAGTATTCGATTTTGATCACCATGTATCTCTCTTACTCAAGCCGAGCGGTAAGGGCGACTTTTAACTGGAGGTCGGGTTACAATATCTGTGGACCTGGCGTCGATGACGTAACGTCGGCGCTCTGGTACGGCGCGGGGCGAGCGCGGGTAGGTAAAAGAGAAGCGGAGGGGCGTCACATTCCAGCGAGGTCCACAGATATTGTAACCGAGTTGTACGAACCCGAATTGGGATTTTCGAAAATCTTTGCACGACATATCATTTGTTACTTAACAGTAGCTGTGAACCGGTCTAAGCTCATTAAGGTCTAGTTTACCCTCTAGGTGGGAAGGTCAGATAGCAGTTGCTTTCGTTAAACTAGTGCTTACGCCAAATCTTGGAATTAGGTATAATGCAAACTCCGGGCTCCTTTAGAACCAACTAGGAAAAACGCTAGTTATGTATGTATTAATGTATCTCTGCTCTTTCCAGACATTACAAACCTATCTTTGACCGAACCATTGAATATGTGCTCTATTTACAAGTCTTTGCTAGGAGGAAAAACACAAAATAGCAATTCAGGATAGTTATACCGCAAAATTGTATAACTTTGTTGCCACGTTTTTTCCTTCAACCAATGACCGATAGCCCGACGATGCCCGATGGGTCAAATTTTCGTTCACGGAACACAATTTCCCTGCAAAATGAACGAAACGACAAAAAATGGTACAAGCGGCCCCGTGATTTGTGGGGGACATTCGTCGTAGCGACAGGCTAGTTCGGGTCGGCGCACACGACGCGGTTTTTGAATCCAACTTCGGATTTTTGAGCTGGGATTCCTTCAGATGTTCTTTTCTCATAGTTGCATTTTTTACTTGTGATGACGATTGATCTTAATTAAAAAATTGTTACTAGTGAAATTCCAGTCTTTTCTAATTCCAAGGTAAAAAATCAACTCTTATGTATTTGATCGACTGTTTAGTTCTAAATATTTTTTTTTCTATACGACGGATCTTGAATAAATTTTCTTAGGATTAGTACATACTGGAATTCATTTTTTTCAAAATATTATTGCACATATTTAAACTTATTGTTATACAATTAAAATCATTTTAGTTGCAGCTAAGATTTTTAAACCAAAAACATGGCGACGCAGGCTGTGGAAATCTATTTTCCTCACTACCACGGTATGTAGTATGCAGCATTAGGTATTTTATTGTTGACGCCGAATGTTTAGTTCATTCGTTCCCAGAAAGTGATAATTCTATGATCTGTTCTGGACTTTCAGGAGAATTATAATGTAAGGCTCCTTACTCCAAGGACCTTTAAGTAACGGGTGTCCATCTAGTCGCATAATGACTCTCGTCATAATTTCGAAAGCCATGCAACTTTACGCATAAAGTTGTTGCGCATAAAAGTCTTTTGTCATTAATAATTCTGCGCATAATACTTTCATTGTCATAACTGTACTATTTCATATTTTGTTTAACCATAATGTTGATCAGCATACAAGTTTTAGTCATAATATTGAAGATCATAATAATTTTTAGTCATAAGAATTGCTATGCATAACTTATGACAAAAAGCTGTCATTATGATTGATTCGCTAAGAAAAACAAGTTATTATATTAGTTGACCAGCATTTAATTAGGTTAGACAGCTAGAAAAGGGGGGCTCGAGCGGCAAGGCCCCCCACAGTAAAAAAATAAACAATCGCAACAATTGTATTTTTGGTAGGTTAGGCTATAGTTATCTTGTGTCCCTTAGAGCGGAAATAAGCACGACACGCTGGCGGCTAGGTTAAAATATTTGCCGGGTGTTTGTTTAAAAAAAAAAAAAGTTGGATTAAGTTTAGGTTACAGAGACAATTTAGAAAATTTTTAAAAAATGTACAGGATTAAAAATGTTTCTCTTATACCAATTACTTGCAAACGTTATGCGCAAACATATTATGGTGATTGATATATATGCTTAAAGCTTTTATGCACAATCAATATATGACATTTGCTATTTATGCTCTCAAATATTATGACTAAAAAATGTATGCGAACTAATTTATGACTATTGTCGTTTATGCGTAATGATGATTATGACCTAAGTAGTAAACCTATCGGCCTTATGGCTACAAATATTATGCAACCCGATATGGACCCTTAAGTAACCATTCCGTCATTTTATTATAAGCGGGTCCTGTCGCTTGACTTACTAACTTTTGTCCTAATGTTCTACTAGACCTAATGCAATTTTCGTCGAGACAGTGATCCATTCGGGTTTTCTTTAAATATCATCAAATATAAGACATTAGGTTAGGTTAGTTTTGCAACAATCCCATTAAGTTTACTATTTAAGATAAAATGCATTAGGTCATATAAAGCATTATGGGCTAAAGTAGTTAGGTGTAACAAGGGAGAACATGTTATCAGTTATTTGGTAATAAATAATAAACTTATGTCAATCAATAGGCACTAGTGTGTTCAAGCTTGTACTCGACCGTCGTAATAAACAACAATTTTAAATCCTACCAATTATTTGAAAGTTAACAATGCAATGTTCCATCTATACGCAAATACAGAATGGGCAGGGCACGCCTGTTAAATTCACGTCGCTGGCTGATGTTGATTGAGTTATGCGTTCTGCCGGCGTCGATATGCCATAGGATTTTAAACAAACAACAGAAATAGACGTAAATGAAATGCGTTTTAGCAGGAAATTGATTTCGTTAATAACACGCGGAAGTGTAACTAAATCGCCGTATTTTTATCTAAAACTTGCTTTTAAAATAAGTTGTAACAGTTTGTAGAAAGTTTAATAATATCCTGTTGAACCTGAAAAAAAACATAATTTGCCCCCCACATACGGCACCTATGTGACTACTATATGAAATATGATGGTTTCTGTCCTTGGGGATCTTTATCTTTACCTGATAAGACTAGTCATACATTACTGACATTGTAAATTGCGTACTATCACCGATTAGTAATTTTATTGGCAAAGTTACTAGCTGATGTTAAAATGTGCTGAATGAATTCCCTTATTATTATTACCAAATTAGTACTACGTCTAACTTAAATAAAAAATATAACTAATCTGTAACAAATCAAAGTCAATTATCTTGTCAAGAACATCTCAATAAAGTAAATATAATTAAGTCCCGCCAATTTTAACAAGTGGTCGCTTTTACGCAAACGCAAACAAATCGGTTCAATGATTTGTTTAGATTTAATTAATTCCAACAAAAGCTGGAACGGGGAAAGGTAGAAATATCACCTAATATGAACCGGGCCTCTGGATTCCTTAAGCCAAGGGTCGAAAGTATAATTGGTTTCAAGTGCGTTTGAGGATGAGATGAACCATATTTTTTATGGAGTCCCGGACAAAGGATATGTGTTTCGAGAAAAAAATTACGTCCGTCAGGGCTAACGATTTGCAGTTCATTTGAGCAGCTTGACACAGTCAGTCGACTATTTAAAGTCTTGTCCTATGACTTTAAGGGATAACTGGTTACTTGAGTATTTGACGCGATCTAGTAAAACATAACTTATGTCAGTTTTAATGCAACTTATTATTAATTGTGCACTGTGTCGTGGGTATGAAACAAAATACAGCAAGAAGATTCTGTCAGGATTCGAAATAAACGACTATACTTACATATCCTTTACTCAAGCGGACGAGAAATGCGCAAAAGAAGCATCTACCTATGGAATCATATCATGTAGTCGAAGGAAGTACAACTTATTATGTCACAAAGAGTCTAGAAATATATAAAAGCAGCATCAATGAAAATGAAGTGCGGCTACAAGGGTTGTTATTCAAAACTGCACATAAAAGGCCAACAACTACATTATATAGTTAGCAGGGAAATAGGTTTCCGCGGCTTCGCACGGTAAGGACGAATCCCAAGATTGAAGTTATCTTGTCCCTCTCCCAGAACAAACAACACACATAAACATTAATCCTTTTTCATATCCAAATAAAAACATATAAACTTTTGTTGGCATAAGTCGTCAATGTCATTCGACATTCTACTTTTAGAACTATTTAATTATTTCGTTAGCCCAGTTGACTAACTATTGATTGTTAGAACATCTTAAACTTTCTTTGACTCGGTCTGGCTTTATTGAGTTGAATAGAAGCCAGTTTATTCAATCTTTAGTCTGGGCGTTTTTTGTGTTTAGCTCAGACTAATGAAACTCTTAAATGAATCAATTTTGTTTTACAAAAGATTGCTTAGGAGTAATAAATTAAAATATCGATAAGATTTCAATGCTTTATGAGAATTTGACCTGAACTTGCAAACGGTATTAAAATCTGATTATATTATAGATTCTGATGCAACAACTTATCTCGGCAGGGTGTTGGTTCATCCAAGACTCGTGCTCATCTGAATACAAATATTTGTCCTTACCGGGATCCAACCCAGGGACTTCAGCTTCTTAGGCAGCGTCACCACCCACTAGGCTAACCGGTCTTCAATTCAAGAGTACCTCCTTAAAAATGTATCATTCAGTAAAATATTCCATACCATTTTAGCAAAAAAACATAATGTATTCAAAGCCTTTTTCATGTCCCACTAATGTATTTCCCGTTTTTTCGCCTCCGTGTTGCTAAAACACGGGCGTTTTTTCACAAACACTCTCCCGCTAAGTGAGTGCCGTTATCCATGATGCACAGATTGTGTTCAATCATTGAAAACGCCTCCGGGGACAGATAAAAAATACCCGTGTGAAAATTAACACTACTCGTCCGAGGAGCGTAAAAAACAGTTCGCGTTCCTGCTTGTTAACACTTGGTTCGCTCGCAAATTGGCCCAATTTTATTGATTTTGGGCATGTAAACGGGCTTAGGGGCAGCGTTGGGCACGAAACAGTATTAACTATGGACTTTCTTGACAAACACCTATAATTTATTCTTTCCCGTAAATGAAGATTAGCCTTAAGATAAACGCTTTCACAATAGTGTGTTTTTATTTTTATTTTGGTTATTTTGAAAGAAGGAATTAGTTCTCACTGAAAATGCATGGTTAAAAAGGTTGTCATTGGAATGCTTTACAGTGTAGAATCCTAAATCTATTACTATTGGCTCTAAGAGCTGTAGAACCCAAACTCCTGTCTTTTTTGTTTTTTTTTTTTTCAATTTCAAAAAGCTGAATCGTAAAAAACAGCTCATATAATTAACGAACCTGGTGACATAATTTCACAAGAATCGGTTGAAAAATGCGAAAGAATTTTGGCCCTAGCTGACACGGAAAACTTTGTTCACTTCACTGGCTCGGTCAATTGCATAAATATGAGCATATCAGCCGAAAGACATCCACTGCTGGATATAGGCCAGGGGAACGATTTATGACTTTCGAACGCTCGACTCTTTCAAAAACTGACAAAATTTATGAAATGATAATTTGAAATAGCGATAGAAAATTGAAAGACGAGTGGTATTGACTACTCGTATTTAATTCTATTGGTAGAAAGTAAGTGCCTGCCGTGTTGACACTACAAACGTATTTACGTTTATTTGATTTTCGAGCGCTCGAAAGTCAAAAATCGGTCCCCTGGTATCTGGATCATGGTAATTTAAGTTTAAGAGTATTAATTTAAGTATATAAATAAAATCCACTTACTCAATAAACCTTGCTTGCTTTGTTATCCCGGGTACTCGACGACTGTATATTTAATTGATGCAAATACTTAAATACATGGAAAGTATCCAAACTACAGAAACAAAGATTCATTCTCATCCCACAAATATTTGCCCTGACTTTCCATACAAACGTACTCATTTGGTTCGTTGGTTCTCATTTGAAAACGACATGCTAGATGCTAGAATAACATGAAACTTGGTGTTGGTACAGTCAGCATCTGCACGTCTCTATTACAACGACAGGAGTAAGGAAGTGTTACGATATATTTGGCTACTTTGGCTGCTACTGACTATACAGGGTGTGGCCTGTAATAGGAGCAAAAAATTAAACGGTGGCTTATTAAGTTAATCAGTAATTATTACCAAGTGGTTAAATTGAAAAAAAAATTGAAAAAAAAATAGAAAAAATAAATAAGTAAAAGCGTACGTGTGTTCTTTTGCTTAACTGGAATGATATCCATTTTGTTTTACTTCAAAAACACCAAAAAATCTTGTAAAATTGAAAAAAAAAAAACAAAAAGAATTAGAAAACCAAAGTTAGTATAATCGCAATTACGAAAGTGCCCAGTGTTCTACCAAGATAGTTAATGACTGGCATGCTACGATATCGAGATGTCGAGATCCATTACTTAGGTATCACAACTTCAGATAAGATTATTTCCGAATTCAAGAATCTTGAAACACTGGTACCTTTACAGAATCACTGCGGATAATACATAGAGTCAGCCCTTAAATTTATTGCTCCCATTACAGGCCACACCCCGTATGATGCTGACTGTATGTATACACAATGGGTTCCGCCATATCTATATTAAATAGATTAGGTGTATTATATCTTGAGAAATCAAAAAATCCTTCAGCGGAACAAGTTATTCGAAATTGAGCGTTCTCAAAAAAAACACCATTATTAGTTGTGATTTTTTCTAGGAGTTCTGTTATTTTCACTCAGAATCACGAAAGCTTTCGATCCTAATAGGACAGAAAAAACCGGCCAAGTGCGAGTGGGACTCGCGCAGGGGTTACCATTATCTACTCGTATAAAAACGGCGAAAAAATCACGTTTGTTGTATGGGCCGCCTTAATTAAACATTAATTTTATCCTGTTTTTTAGTATTTGTTGTTATAGTGGCAACAGAAATACGAGCATCTGTGAAAATTTCAACTGTATAACTATCACGGTTCATGAGATACAGCCTGGTGACAGACGGACTGACAGCGGAGTCTTAGTAATAGGGTCCCGTTTGGAGCTTTGGGTACGGAACCCTAAATATGTCCCAATTTTTTTTTCCTATTGTGTTACGATTTCCCAATATACTTTGTATGGCGGGTAACACAATAGAAAAGTTAAAAAATGAATGGAAATTTTGGGACACTTCTTTTCTCCTATATTGGGATGGAAAGAGATCGTGATTTTCTGAGTACAAATAATATAAAAGTTGCAGAAAATCTCGTAAAATGTAGTGGCATTTTTTTTGAGCACCGCTCAGTTACGAAATTCAGTTGAAATATCCTTTCGGACCAATGCTGTTTCAGAATTATGTAGTGTACCCGTCTCAATGAGCTTGATCCTGTTCTTACCTATACAGGGTGTAATCGTTAAGTGTTTACAGGCCATAATTCCGTAAATATAGCAGATATCAGAAAACTTCTAACTGATATCGAAAGTACGTTACCCAACGAGTAAAATTACAATAATAACATTTTGTAAATAGATAAAGTAAAGAAGAAGAAGTTTTCTGATATCTGCTGTATTTACGAAATTATGGCCTGTAAACACTTAACGATTACACCCTGTATACAAATTTGACTTGGACACATCCAGTCCAACATGTGAATCGCAATTAGTTTTATATTTTCACTAGCTTCTGCCCGCGACTCCGTCCGCGTGGAAATCGTTTATATCGCAGCTCCATACAAACTTCAACCCCCCATTTCATCCCTTTAGGGGGTGATTTCTAGGATGAAAACTATCCTATGTCCTTCCCCGGGATTCACACTATCTCCATACCAAATGTCATCGTAATCGGTTCAGCGGTTTAAGCGTGAAGAGGTAACAGACAGACAGACAGACAGACAGACACACTTTCGCATTTATAATATGGAGTATGGATTTGGAGCACGCCTTCATTTCTAAATGATTAGCGATATTGAGGATGGTTTTATTCCGCTTAAAATTATTATAGACAAATCGTTACCCCGAATGCCTAAAAATTAAAATTAATTAAAATTTATCGTGCCTAAAAATACAATAATTAAAATAGGTTAAGTACTTACATTTGGGATCGGAGAAGATGGAGGGCCTACTTTGAGCTACACCGACAATCCATATCCATACTTAATATTATAAATGCGAAAGTGTGTCTGTCTGTCTGTCTGTTACCTCTTCTCGCTTAAACCGCTGAACCGATTGCGATGAAATTTGGTATGGAGATAGCTTGAATCCCGGGGAAGGACATAGAATAGTTTTCATCCTGGAAATCACCCCCTAAGGGGATGAAATGGGGGGTTGAAGTTTGTATGGAGCTGCGATATAAACGATTTTCATGCGGACGGAGTCTTGGGCAGAAGCTAGAAATATTAAAAATGCGAAAGTGTGTCTGTCTGTCTGTCTGTTACCTCTTCACGCTTAAACCGCTGAACCGATTTGGATGAAATTTGGTATAGAAATAGTTTGAGTCCTGGGGAAGAACATAGGATAGTTTTCCAAGGGGATGAAGTGGGGGTTGAAAGTTTGTATGGAGCTACGATATAAACGACTTCCACGCGGACGGAGTCGCGGGCAGAAGCTAGTTAGCTCATAAATAAGCAGAAGAGACCTACAGTGCTGTGTGGGTTTGGGTGAGAGCGTTTTCAAACTTTCCCGAATAATGTTGTAACATAAATACAACTGGTGAAAAAAAACTTTGTAGTTAATGATTAAACCTGCTCACGTAATTTCACGAGAATGACATGAAAACATTCAAATTATTTTTTACCCAAACTGAAACGGAGAAATGCGTTCGCTGCGCTCGCTCGTACAAAAAGTTGAAATTGTTGTACAACGTTGTCGACTACAAAGAGATCGATACGGTCAAAGTTACAAAAATATGTATACACGACCTTAATATAAAGACAATACAGTCGTGTATACATATTTTTGTAAGTTTGGCCTTATCGATCTCTTTGCAAAAATAAGAATACAAAATTTCATGATAGAAATTACAGGAATTTTCATCACGATTATCAAAATTTGGAAAGGACAAAACAAAAAAGACTGAATTTTAACTCCCAAAAAGGATCGTCATTACACAAGATATTATGATCATCATCATATCAGCCGTGGACGTCTATCGGCTGGACAAAGGGCTCCCCCAAAGAGAGATATTATGCCCCAACCAAAATGCTTAATTTACCTCATCATTCCAGTTTTGATACCGAAACAAAAGCTGCAACCCTCGCAATCAGAAACTCCGGTGCACTTTGCGACAGCCATAATCTATCATAGTTGGGTCGTTATTTTTTACCAGTTAAGGCGATATGATTCGACGCGCTAAGCAATCTGAGGGGGTGAGGTGCGCGGCAATCCGTGAAGCGCCGCCCGCGCGCCCCGACCCGCTCGTCGAGCACGTGACCGCGCGGCAGCCATTGCACAGACAAGACGGGTCACAGTAAAGTGATCTTACGATCGCCGTATATTAACTGGACCGTGAAAGGGTCAAGTTTGCTATCTGTGAAGGGTGTAAACTATGTACGGGTTTCGGACTACAGAAAAAACCCTGTATTGTTTATTTTACTATTTCACAATTTTTCCACTACCTATAACGGTGCATATTTTAAGATTTTTTGCGGGTTTAGGGAAAACTCAGTTAAAGGTCCGATGAAGAAACAGATGGAATTGAATTGATTGGTATAGACTTAGTAATATGGTTCCCTTTGGCACCCACGGGTGCAGAAACCTATAAAAGAAAACACAAAGTAGAAAAACACTAATTATTTAACAATCATTTTAAAATCAATCACATTGTTGTTTCATAGACGAATTTTAATCATAAACCTTTTTTGAAAATATAAAGGTTTTTGATTAAAATTCGTCGAAATCATAAGTCCGCAAACTTGACAAATATTCCAATTCGAATACACTGTCCTCCGGTTTACACGGCTCGATAACCACGGCTCGAGTAGGTAGTATTGCGTTGTCTTCTAACGATTGTGGCATCGCCTCATCTTCTACCGATTGTAGTGTTAACTCATCTTACCGATTGTAGTGGCAACCGGATGACAAGCGGTAGCCTGAAAGTGTGTACGCTGTTTATATAATGGAATTTTTATGCCATCCCTCCTAGTGCGACCGGAGCCGCGTAAGCAAGCGAAAAAAAAAATTGGCAGGAAACTGCTTGAAATTGTCTGTTTGTGATGAAGAACAAGCGTGCCAATTTGTAAGCGGTTGCCTGCCAATTTTTTTTTTCTTCGCTCGCTCACGCGGCTTCGGTTGCACTAGGAGGGATGGCATAAAAAAATAATTATATAAACAGCGTACACACTTTCAGGCTACCGCTTGTCATCCGGTTGCCTCTCCGAAATTGAATTATGCGTCATTGCTCTGAATAGTAGCATATTTTGTTATTCATAATTCAAGATTTTTTAGTAGTTAGTATACTGTGAGCACTTCTATAAACCAATAAAAACCAGAATTATTAAAAAAAAACTATACAGGATGTCTCATGGCCATGCCACATGGAAGGGAAGTACTTTAAATATTGAAGATAAGATATTTTACTGAAAGAAGACTTCATTCATTCTTTTTTTAAAATAGAACTGCTTTCACAGATTTTGAAAAATTTACCGCCTGAACCGGGAATCGAACCTTTGAATGCAGTCATAATTATTTTTAAAAATTAAATGAGGTTTTATTTCTGTTAAATGTCCTATCTTTAATATTTAAAGTACTTCCCCTCTATGTGGCATAGCCTGGGACATCCTGTATATGTACAATAAATACATTGGCTTACTCGTCTTGACAATCAGCAGAAGATGGGCCTAACAAGTTCACCATAGTCTTCACTTTCAATCTGCAGAAATAGAATTATTATATTTTTGGTCTTCTATACAAATATTATAAAGAGGTAATGTTTGTAAGTTTGTGAGTTTGGCAATATTTAGAACTTTCAAAGTAAACGCGGGCAACACCGCGGGAATAGTATAATTATAAAAAAAAAACATGAAAAAATGTCATGTTGACCTATACAGGGTGGAAATAGATTTTGGGTCAGTGAGGGCAGCTACCAGATCCCGTGTTGCTAGGCGAAAATGATCTTAGGAGACTTTCCTTCGATTTCAAATTAATGAAGATTGGCGTTTACAGATTTTGGAAAAAACATACAGGGTGCGAGAAAATGGTCATTTTTATAAAGCTTTTTTTTATGCCAATCGATCCCTTTCCTGTCCAGGATTAAAAGCTTGTATGGGACCAAAAAGAAATTTCCGGCTAGAAAAGCCATAAATCGAGAAAAACTTTCCCCATACAATTTGTATGAAAATGAAACAAGTTTTTTTTTACATGTATTTTTTTTGTCAATCGATTACATTCCTATCCAGTATACATACATATACTATGAAGAAAAAGTGAACGGAGTGAGTGAGTTATTGCAATTATTACTGTGATTTTCATACCGTATTATTATCCTTCAATGTAACAGAACTGATTAGCGTGACAGAAAAAAAAAAAAAAAGTTCACTTTTTCTTCATAGTAAATGTATGAAAACAGTTATTTAATTTCTGGCTTTTTTGTACATCACCGAAAGTTAACCCCTAGGAAACTATTGATACTGGATAGAAATGGAATCGATTTATATTAAAAAAATACATGTAAAAAAAAACTTTTTTCATTTTCATACAAATTGTATGGGGAAAATTTTTCACGATTTATGGCTTTTCTAGCCGGAAATTTCTTTTTGGTCCCATACAAGCTTTTGATCCTGGACTGGAATGGGATCGATTGGCATCAAAAAAAAAAGTTTGTCAAAATGACAATTTTCTCGCAACCTGTATGTTTTTTCCAAAATCTATAAACGCCAATCATCATTAATTTGAAATAGAAGGAAGCTCTCCTAAGACTATTTTCACTTAGCAACACGGGATCTGGTAGCTGCCCTCACTGACCCAAAATCTATTTCCACCCTGTATACTGTTCGTAATTATTATTTTTCAGTGGAAACTAGTGAGTGTCGTGTCAAGGGTTTTTTTTTAATATTTCGTAATGCTAATCACATAATTATTATAGTATAAAATATGTTTAGTACTTCTCGTACTGTTTTTCTCTATACTGTGTAACTGTGGAAGTGTACGCGGTGTAATCTGCGCGCGTGTGTGTGTGGTTGATGTATTTAATACGGGAATTCGTTTTTTTTTATGTACTAACCTTTTCTGCTTATTCAGTTTCCGAAGCCCCAGTGACGATATCTTCTTTTTAATTTTTTTGTTACCCATTTTTAACAAATGCTGTGCTGCGAAAATGCGCGTACGTCCGTCCTCCAATGCGTTCCGCTCGGGACTGCCGCGGTGCAGCGGGAACGGAGCGGGAGTGAATTGTGCCATAATTTCGTTGATTTTGGGTGAAAAAAGACATGTCTTAATAAATTAAAAATATTATGACCGACATCGCTCACATCATCATAGACGCTTATTTTGGTGTAATTTTCTATTCATCAAGTTACGTAAGATTGGAATAATGTCAGTTTTAAGATGAGAATAGAGGTATGTTTGGCATTTTTTTCTATCGATCAAAGTTTATCCAATTATGTAACGGACTTCCGACGGAACTAGATAAAGGTCTTAAATATAATATTACAGTTTTTTTTAATTTTTAATATGTAGGTTTTCAAAATAAAACCGTTTAAAAAATCACATATCCTAGAAGAACCCCGAAGCAACTCGCCTTAAAGCTTCAAGTGGCTCCTGGCAGTAGGGGAGATAAGATTGTGCAACGTACCTAAAATAATCGCCTTAATTAACAGTTTGCGGTTCTTTGGTTTTCCGGGAAGTTTCAGTTGTTAACTGAGAATTTAGATAAGGATTATAATGAAATGATATGGACATCATAACCCGTAACGTGAATAGATACCTTAACATTTTATCGCTTCGATGCTCAAAAAACGCTGATATACTTAATCAGTCTGAAGGCTCATTTTCTTTGGCCAATATTAATTAAATATCTTTGGCACAAATAAAGGCTTTTTTATTTTTTATTTTATTTTTATTTTTATTTTTATTTTTATTTTTTTATTTTATTTTTATTTATTTATTATCTTTGGCACGGAACTCTCTGCGCTGTTTCTCTGGTTATGCGGAGGTGACACTATGGATAAATGTTAATAAGCCTTTAAGCGTGAGCTTTATTAGTTCTATTGAAAATAAATTATGGTCTTACTTAAATGCTCAACATTCTCATTCATATTTCGGTGCAGAGATAAAACAGCTGCTGAAGTTACATACCATACAATAAGCGACCTATCTTGTAATGTCTCAGGACTGGTTAATAAATGAAATCCTTGCTGTTATAATGTTCAATCCAATCAATGTTTTGACGACCGGTTAGCCTAGTGGGTAGTGACGCTGCCTACGAAGCTGAAGGTCCTGGGTTCGAATCCCGGTAAGGGCAAATATTTGTGTGATGAGCATGAATATTTGTTTGTGAGTCATGGAAGTTTTCTATGTATTTAACTATTTATATCTATTTATATATATCGTCGTCTAGTACCCATAACACAAGCCTTAATGAGCTTACTATGGGACTAGGTCGATTTGTGTAAGATTGTCCCCTAATATTTATTTATTTAATCCGTTAACGGTCTTCAATGGAATACCTTAATCTTTACGAGTAGTATAATAAATCTATACTTTAAACTCTTAATGATTCAGAATTAACTGGAAATCATCATAGGATGCGAATCTTATAAATAAATACTGATCGATATGCAACTAATCTTATACCAACCGGAATAAGAAAAACAGAAGCAAATCGTAATAAATATTGAATACCTACTGGCTGTTAAGAATCCTCCCGACTTTTTTACCAGCCAGTTCCGACAAAAATTAAAAATAATCGGTTCCATTTTTGAAACGTTCGTTTCGAATTAAATATACCCAAACAGGTGCTGGTATTTAAGTTAATCCTACAGCATCTGCCTAACTATTGCGTAATACTCAAAAGATCTCATTCATGAGAGCTCCGGTTGGAAATACGACCTTTAGACTTTAAAGGACTAAACTGACGTATGGCTTTTAAAATGTTCGCCTTAAGATTATGATTCCGATTCTGACACGTACGAAAATAACCACGAAATATGCGAGGCGACGACCCGAGACTTTTTTTTTGTTTCCGTTTCGTTGGTGGTGGCGCGGATGATGGTTGCACAGATTTTTTGCGTACAGGGAATATGTCATCGGCTGCTGCTGAACGTTTATAGATGTTCAGTGGATGTTAAACATATTCCAGCGTTAGTAGGGGAGGTGAGTGTATTTAATTGTTTTGGAACGTGTACAAAGAGGGATGCGTAATACGTACGTTGCCAAATTAAATATAAGTAGATACCCATTTTGAACTAAATATTTATCCATTCCCTAAAGATATAACAGGCACAGTAGAAAGCAGAAGACCAAGAGGCTGAAGCCCCAACCGTTGGCTCAACCAGGTGTCGGAGCATCTTTAAAATGCGGGTTAACGCAACTCCAACAGACAGCCCACCGAAAGTCCTGGAGAATTATACTGGCTATGATACGTCGGTAGTCACGATCGAGTGACCGATTGATGAGGACAGAAATAATCATACTAAAGTCAAAATATCATAATGTTTATACGTATTTAAAATTGATAAAGAAACTAATTAAATATAATACCTCTTATTAACAGCGCACGTATGATATGACAGCGCCACGTCTCATTTGTGAGACAAGGGTTACAGACTGATTGATTAAGGTAATGAGCGACTCCTGTGTCCTTTGGACATCAAAATACGGTGAAGTGTGAATTGAATTTACACCAAACTAGAATTACAATACAATACAATACAAATATTCTTTATTGCTCACCAGACACGGTAAAAATAAAATAGAAAAATAGAGGTAAATTAAACATAAACAATGGTAGACAACAGGCGGTCTTATCGCTAAAAAGCGATCTCTTCCAGACAACATTTGGGTGGTGGAGACGATGCAAGAAAAGATGATTTACTTATTTTATTTGATCCTACTGACTCCTTAGAGTATAGATTTCTACAGACGAACTATGGTAATAATGATACCACGACCGAGCGAGGTGGTAGTGTATAAAACTTAATAATTGTGATAGAAAGGAATATACCATTACCCGTCCAAATTAAGTAGGCTGTTCATGGTAAGCCGGCAGCCATTATATGACCAGTTCTTAATTTGGCTTTTCCGTCCCTTATGGTGGCAACCGTATAACTCCTCTGTAGATCAGTTTTTGAATAACTACTTATGGTTACGTCGTAATCTTGAATGAAAAAGGAAGCATTTTGCAAAATAAGCTCGTCTGTAGGAGCAAGGACTCTTAAGTATATATACATCTACAGAGATCTATACAGGTTGCCACCATAAGGGTCGGAAAAGCTAGGACTCTTAAAGTACTGACTTCTTAGAGCGACGGCGACAGCAATAGCGGTGCACCATACGTGGGAGCGAGAGGTCATTATTAAGTAGTTACATACGTACAAAATACAAATCAGATTGATAAGGAGAAATCCTGTCGTCGCACTCATCCATATGACTTCTACTACTAGGTGAATTAAGAACACTAAAATCTAAATTCTCCTAAGAAAATTTTGGGGGTTTTATGTATACTTTTGAGTTAGATATTTTAATTCACCTGAATGATGTATTCGGTATACTAAAAGTATCGTGCTATAGCAGTCTACTTGAATCATTGGAACACTCGCCAGATGAGATGACGGTGATAATAGTTGCTTACTTGTGCTCAAGAGATTACGGACTATATTATGCAAGAATAAGTACCTACCTATATACAGAATATTCGGACAGACTTACTGGCGATATGCCCTGTCCGTTAGAGATTCCTTAATAATGAACCTTCACCCCTCGGAATGAATGGTACCATGGAACCCTAAAAATGCAAATCGAGTGCTCATTCCAAATCTCCCCAGACAGCACTCAAAGATTTCTTTACCAACAAAAAGGCGAATCAGAAACCATATTTTATTTCACGGCCGTCATGTGGATTCCCGATACCGATCTTCTTTTGTTTCGCGAAAATGTTTACGCGCCGCTAACACTGAAATATGCATTCATTCATATAAGTCATAATTATTTAAGATATCGGCGGTGAGCTCTAGCAAGATCGTATCGAAGTCAGCTTGGAAATTAGACTCTGTCACGAAGGAATTAGGTTGAATTTTAAGCTCGATGATTAGTAGAGATACGAAAGTGTGTTTTTCTCGATGTGCCGGGGTCGTTACGCCATGACATATGGCCGTCAGAATTAGTCGGATTAGTGATTTCACGGCGCTCATGTTGGGTCCAATTACATACGCCGGAACAGTGAATTAACGGAAAAAAACAAACGAATATGGAACACAATTCAAATTACGTATTTCTGTACGTAACGTTGTAACTATGTATGAAATTCGTATGGAGTTACTACGTTTCACGGCATTTTATTAATGTTTGGTTTTAACCATGTTGCGGATATGAAAAAGCTTCGGAAGGCCGTTTTCAATTAGCCCTGTATATTTACGAGCGTTTACTGACGTTAACATCTATGATTTGTATGGGTTACCGCGGGCCATTTCCGTTACTCGAATTGTTGTTTTGAAAAATATTCAAAAAATTGAGGGAAAATATGTTTTCCCTCATTTTTGATGTAGGTATGTGTTTTTCTTTAATAATTTACTAAAATATTAAAATGTGTTTCTGTATCCTGATTCTTTGTAAACTGGCATAATTATTGTTTATGTCATCTGACCACTAAATATTGGAGCTTTCCTCGTCTTAAATACGTGCGTTAAATTATTTATTTCAATTGTGTTTTACTTAATTCTTAGTATTATCAGTCATTGGATTTCATATAGGTCCCTATTAAATTACAGACTTTATCTCAAATCCAAAGGAGTATATCGGAAATTCCTTTTCTTAGATAAAACTAGAATTTATCAAAACTAACATTATCCCCTAAAAAAATGTGAAAAATGGGTGTAAACACGAAAAGTTATTACATTAAACTCCTGCGCATGTGATGCTCATAGCGCCATCTAGGTTTGAGATCTAGCATTATTAAAAGTTCTGCTATTCGCCGCTAGATGGCAGTAAGAAGAAACCTAATAACACATTTCAAAATAATTAATTACTTGTTACCGTGGTAACTTACACACACTAGTTATTTATTTATTTTAGAATTATAATTAGAACAAATTGTATAATTGAAACTAAATTGTATAATAGGTTATAAAATTGGTGTGATTTAATAACAGAAATATCGAGCGACCTTCGGATAACAAAGAACAGGGACTTACTTACGGTTTAGGAGTAGCAGATCCAGATGATCGTTTTTGAATCCCTAAGACTGGTAATTAAACTGTGAACCTTTAATATTTCATTAAATAATCTGAACGTTTAAACTAGTGAGTACCATGAGTGTATACAGTTGAGACTTAAATCATTTGAAAGCTCTTAATAAGGGAGCTTTACTTGAAGAACATCATACAAAAAAAAAACAAGTGGTATTCCCACGGGTCCGGATCCGAAAAAGATTGGTAATAATTTAAAATCTGAACCTAGTATTCCAAAATGATTACCGTTTAGGCAATACGACTTATTATTAAAATTCGCAGAGTGGTCAACGGGCATAGCATAGTTTTATTTATGTTTAACCCCCGAGGCAAAGAGAGGGGTGTAATAAGTTTAACGTATCTGTCTGTGGTATCGTAGCTCCCAAACAAATTTAACCGATTTTCGTTTTGTTTATTTTGTGTCACAGATATTTTTATCCTGAGTGTTCTAAGCCATGTTTCATGAAAATCTGTTCAGCCGTTTTTGAGATATTGGACTTTGAAATGAAAATGTCGGGGGTTTCTCAACTTTTCTAAGTTGTAGTTATAAATTTTAGATTACTTGTATCTATCACCGCAGCGATAGTGGATAAGACAACTGTCACGTTCCGACAATTATTATGCGGGTGCGAGAGTGATGTCTTATCGACAACGATGGTCCATGAGTGATAAAATGGCCACAGCGCACAGTATATCGAGCTAAGAATAGCGACCAAGCGATACAAATTGTTGGCGTTAGAGTCGCCTTAATCACTAACGTGATGATACTGATTTACCTGGTCACATGTGGAAATGGTCGCGGGAGCCTGCTGGATGCCGGTGGCGCAGGACCGCTCAATTGCGGCAGTCTTTGCGGGAGGCCTATGTCCAGGCAGTGGACGTCTTTCGGTTGATATAACAATAAATATTTGCGGACAATCTTACACATATCAACCTAGTCCCAAACTAAGGAAAGCTTGTACTGTGGGTACTAGACGACGATTAACATACTTACATATATAGATAAACAAATACTTAAAGACATAGAAAACATCCATGACTCAGGAACTATTCGTGCTCATCGCACAAATAAATGCCCTTACCGGGATTCGAACCCAGCACCTCTAGAATCGTAGACAGGGTCACTACCAACTAGGCTAAAGCGGTCGTCTGTGATGATACGATGATGATAATGTGGAAATGAACGCAAGAAACACATTGGACTGGGAAATGATAATCTTTGACGGACCCCCTTCACAACTTGACTAGATTAGGTACTCGCCTTCAAAATACACCAATTTTTTTTCAAGCAACGTAATTGGATATCGTCTGTACAAACAATTCATCAGTTCAAATCCCTACGATCAGCACGCGTTAATTCGTTCCCATTCATAATTCAGTTTAATTAAAACAAGGCTGAATTATAACAGGGAACTTATAAAATAATTTTGCCCTAAGCCGGCTGTCAACTGAACAATTCCGCTCAGTCCATCAAAATTAATCTAACCTAATCCGAAACTGTCTCGAGTTTAAACAAAGATATTGAAAACTGAATACGAAGAGGGGTGGAAACATACGGGCTACTATTGCTGACAGCAAGGCTACTATAAGAGACATAGGTACCATACATTATTCCGCCTTTACCGCGCTTTTTTTTTACGCGCCTGCATTACTCCGCCACGGCTGATGACGTGGTGGAGTATATTCACCAGAAGACGGGCTACTCGCTGAGGGTTTTCCAGCTGCGTTCGCGCCACTACGTGCACTTCAGCTCGTTTGTAGTGCGCGTGCCGCGGCCGCTGCAGGAGACCATCGCGTGTGCTAACTTCTGGCCGAAGGGTGTCGTGTTTCGGCGGTTCCGGGGCAACCTACTGAACTCTACACCGGACTTGACGACGCAACGGAGCCACACTGTTTCGTCGCCTAAATAATAATTAGTTTTTTAATATTATATTGTATGTATGTTAGTCTGTAAGGTATTTGTAACTATGGGCCTTAGTTGCCTGAAATAAATGTTTTATTATTATTATTATGGGGGTCTTCAATAATTTTTTTTTAACGTAATTTGGAAATTTAAGGTTTTTTGAGAATTGTCCGTGATTTCGTCGCCCCGCTACAACTACATATCGGCCTACCGACTTATTTGGTATGTTAGTGGTTGCTGCACGCTGCTACGGAACGCACTCGTTTGCGCTTTACGTCATTCGCTTACCAATTCACTTCGTCAATACTTTTAAAATTTTCTGTGCACGATGACTTTTTAAATTAATTCTAGGAAAGAAACGCCTCCAATCGCTTTTATCTATTCTGTGGTTTGGTATTGATTCTAATTAAAGCAGTGTCCTAAATTGTTTGTACGTTTTGTAGACTTGAACAAAAATATTAGGGACACTTTTTTATTCTTTATAAAATATCAAAAGTGCAGTAGGAAAAGTCTAAAGTTTACAAATTCGAAAAATAATAAAAGGATCTTTGTCTTAATGTGTAAAATTTCACTGATAATACTACTGCGGCGACTTATGTCATATTATAGTGTTTTAGTAATAATTTAGATATTTAGAGAAACAATTATAAGGTAAAATGTATATATTCGATTCTTCTATAACCTTCGCGTACCTAGATGTAGATATGAAATCTTCAATGTTCATCTCTCTATGTACTCTGTGTACATGACATAACTAATTGCATGCTGTTAAGAAATAGCTGAAGAAGGTTGGACAATTTGTTAACCCAAGACCTGTAATTTACTCTATTTCTGCAAATAAATCTTTATCTTTTCTTATTTTATCTTAAAAAACCGGCCAAGAGCGTGTCGGGCCACGCTCAGTGTAGGGTTCCGTAGTTTTTGTAATTTTTTTCAAAGACTATTCAACCTATCAAGTTTAAAATAATTTTCCTAGAAAGTTTTTATGAAGTTCTACTTTTGAGATTTTTTTCATATTTTTAAAACTTATGGTTCAAAAGTTAGAGGGGGGGGGGGGACACACATTTTTTTAAACTTCTGGAGCGATTATCTCCGAAAATATTAACATTATCAAAAAATCAATTTAGCAAACCTGTATTCATTTTTAAATACCTATCCAACAATATATCACACGTTAGGGTTGAAATGAAAAAAAAACACTCCCCACGTTACCCTAATAAAAAAAAAACACTTTTTATTTTACCACTTTGTCGGCGTGATTGATATACATATTAGTACCAAATTTCAGCTTTCTAGTGCTAACGGTTACTGAGATTATCCGCGGACGGACGGACAGAGACAGACAGACAGACTAGCGTTGAAAATTTCCGGAAAAAATCCCGATTCTTTCCAAACGCCTCGTTTTTTTCGGATTTTTACGGAAAAATACCATGTGATTTTCCGCTTCAATTTTTCTGAAAAAAACGATTTAGACAGGTTTTAATCGGTTATTTTTCTTAATACTGGTGGGTCCGTGAATGATTATAGACTTACTTTGCCATTGACATCCGTGTCAGTTCAGTTCAGTTGTCACAATGACTTATTGGTTTTTTCGTTAAAAATCCGAAAAAAACGAAAAAAAAACGAAAATTTCATAAATTCCCGAAAAAATCATTTGAATTTTTCCAACATTATCAACGCTAGGACAGACAAAGCGAAACTTAAGGGTTCCTAGTCGACTACGGAACCCTAAAAACGTCTTATAGTACATTCACAACGAGGATTCTCCTTATTCCTTGGCGTAACGTAAAAACATAACCCTCCTTTACTTCGGCAGTCGGGTAAAAAGTAGACAGGTGCTTCGTGTATAACTAAACATGTATCTCAGTCTCATCATCTTTACAGTATTGTCGTTCTATACAGCGTGTCTCTGACTTTGGGGCTATAAATGCAAATGTCAATTATGCTCCTTAAACGGAACTACTTTTGCTCTACAACTTTTCAAAAATACGTTCTTTTTATATTTTCATTATTCCATACAAATAAAATAAAATGTTCAATGTACATCATCCATTAGTTAGTTTTCATACTTGTCAGTGTCATGGGTGTCAAATAATGAGGCCGTGTTTGCAATACATTGATGGTACAGTTAAAGTTCAAACACGAATAAATTATAGAAATAATAGTTATTTTACAAAGTTGCGGAACAAAAGTGGTTCAGTTTCAGGACCGTAATGGACATTTACATTTAAAGCCCCTAAGTCAGAGACACACTGTATATGCAACGCCAACGATTTAGGAAGGTATTCCTACACGTATGTTCTCACAGTCGAAACGGACTCCACTATTGTGTTGTGTTATCCCTCCCTTTTCTGTCGCCCATTATTAAACTCACTCCCTAACTCCGCGTGGTATGACGAATTACTATCGAGTTACTAGAAATAAACAGCTTAGCAATACAAGTTGATAAAGTGTGAGGGTTGAGTGTTTGCTAGATGAAAAAAGGAGCAGTAAATATTCTTAATAGTGTTGCCTCCGTTAATATAGCTGGGTAGGTACGCTAGATCGGAGCGGCCAAAGTGATCACATATATCTGTACACGTCTCTAATGCCTCGACAATAGAGACGTACTCAAATATTTGTGAGCACTTTGGCCGCTCCGATATATCTGATGGCGACTGTACTATCAAAGTACGTATCTCGTAGGTACCTACATACACAGATGTAACGGTTTCTACACAGGAGAATTATTCCTGCATTGAGAACCCAAATAATAATAAAATTATATATATAAAATAATATAATAATGCTATGTTACTATAATATGCTACAATGTTAGATACCTACATTAAATAATTTTACATAAAAAAAAACAAATGAATTAGCCTGTATATAAGTTTATTACAGAAGTCATGAAATTATTATAAAAAATCTAATATCACTTCCACAAACTCTTTTACGAAGCATCAAACAAAAAAACATCCCTAAAAAGTTATGATTCGGAAACGAATATTTTTAAAAGGTTAGCCAACAGAAGCAAAACACGAAGCAAAGCGGACTTTAACTTCGATTCTATTCTAAACTCAATGATAGAGATGAGAGTACTCAATTTCGATTGCACTTATATCTATGCTTTTAATTCTGGAAAAGAGCATCGCGTCCAAGCTGCCAGTTTTAATCAATAAGTAATGCCAGTCTCAAATGTCACGGGACCCTTCCGACTTATCGCAGGCGATATTACATCGTTCGTAAATCGTTTCTAGCACGTTATTGTGTTGCATTTCTACTCGTATTTGCCTATGGTTTATATTGGTTATGTATTTTGTTCTTACTGTGGGTGAAGCCAATTTTTAAATTTTGTCAGAATAACGATAGACATGAGGATAGAAAACTGTGCAGTTACATAAGTAATGTTTTACTATTTATTTATGTCGTTCCGTTAATAACGGCTATGAGGCGTCTCCGTAGAGCAGAATTCCCATTGGCTTGGTTTTTTACACGACTACCGCAAAGCGAAAGGAAGTATGATTAAGATATCCGAGCACCTTATTTTACGACCACTGAAGAAGGAAAGTTAGCTTGAGGATATTTTGAATATATTTGACGCCACGTCATCGGTAGTTTTAACGAAATCAATTTTAATTGAACTAGAACCATCATACCCATTTAAACAGTAGTAGAATACAAAGTAATTTTAAAGGACCATCACTATTATCATGTTTACCTTCAAAGGTTCGTTGCTTCGAAACTCAAAGTTCAAGGTTCCAAATAATTCGTCTATTACAGACTTGTCAAAGACCTAACATTTCATAGTTCGGGTGAACATCCGCGAACTATCCTAGAAGCCTTGACGTTATCACCGACCCATTATTTGTCATCATAACAATCTCATTATTTTTAACGAGCGTCTGACCATATTTTTGCTTGTCAAAAATCTGCCCAATTTATCGGAAAAAAATAAAAATAGCCGAGTAATTGCCCGATATTGTCGGGGGAGGTCGCGCCAAAATGGACCCTACGGCTGTGGGGTTTTATAGCGCTCCCATTATTTCACAATAACCAATCAGTGCCATACATGTCACTTGCCTGACGCTCCCTCGTGTTGGCTGAAATTGTTGGACACTCGGTAAATGTTCGCGCATTTGATACTGTACGAGCTAACTTTGTTACGAGCTACACTTACTTGCTGCGCAATACAGTAACAATGGAAATTAAACAAACAAATGGGGAACATTGGTAGCGAAGTGCTGTTACAACATTTCTAATTATTTACTACATTTGATTATGTATGTTAGTATGAAGCTTCATACGAATAATGTATCTGCTTTTTGCATGCAAATGTAGGTACCACGTTTTACTTTGTCGCATTGAAAGAAGACCGAAACCGACTATAAGGAAATTGAAACTGACTTAGTGATTTGGTTAAGGTGGTAGACTATACTCTTCTGGAATTTATATTAAAAGAGTGATATTGCGAGCGATACCATAGTTTTATAAACATTATTGTCAAATTAGAATGTATGTTTTAAGTCATTAAAAAAAAAACCCTGAATTTTATAGTGTATCGAACGCGCTTGTATTCTCGAGAATACTGTAACATCACGGCCTACCATAAACCGTATAAAAAATGTGACTTTCAGTAAAGTTCTGGGGTGAAACAACTGCTATTGAAAATTTAATAACGTAAATGTTTTGTTCTTGGCGTTACTCAGAAAGGGTAGAATTACTTCGATCTTTTATTAAAATGGATCCAGTCCATTCTGCTGCCATGTTAAGTAAGAAGTTTCATTATGACCGAATATAACGGTAATTCAGTTAAACGCTAAGTTAAAAACAAAGAGTTAGAGTTAGTACTTAAATACAAATGATCTTTTACTCTTAAACTCTTAAGGGGATGCCTTGATTTGAGTCGAACACGCCCCCTAGACAGAGACACGCTGATGTCTTCCGCGCACGAGGAAAAGAGATGTAACACTCGTCGGGAATGGCTTTTTCGGACTTTCAATAAATACCTAACTTAGTGACGTTTTATTTAAAATTCATAAAGTGAAATTTTAGATGAGATAAAATACTATAGTATTAACTTGATTGTGTCGTAAAACAATGTATCGTTTGACTAGGCTGAGTAAAAAAAGAAAAATACAGACCCAACTTTGGATTTTTTTTCTATAGAGGAAATTTTAAGCGATCATGTATCGATAAAATAAGATAAACAATCATATTATAGTCAATAATCATAATATATCTGAAAATGAGACCTTATTGCTTCTTAATCTAGTCAGAACGGCGTTTCAAAGCACGCGATAATTTCCAATGCACCGCCTTAACTGTTTGTGTTTTTTGAGGCACTTCTTAACTAAAATCTTTATAATTTCTTCTTTCGTCATAATCATCTATTACATTTGGCTTTGTCAGTCACTTTAACAACTGTTTGTAAGACAGAGGCAAAATCTATGTTCACTTGATTAAACATTTTATGTGTTAATAAGTAAGTAATACTTTACATTACAATAAATAATATTTTCTTCCCATGAGTTTTGAACAACGAAAACTAGACCAGATTTCGATTTAAGTCTCTTTGAAGTGATCGCGAACCTAAGAATAATGCTTTTAATTCGAAAGACGTCGTCGTTACTTTATAATTAAACTTGATTTTAAAATCTCTTAAACGAGGTTCGTTTGTAAAGTTTAATTTTGATAGCGTTTAAAAACAATCAATAAAATGCTGTATACCGCCGTTTTCAACGCTCAGAAAATAAAACGGTTATCTTCCAACTCAAAGACGTTGACACATAAATCGAATCAAACTTGGAATAATTGGTTAATAACACGAAGTAATCCTCGCTCGAGGAATTCAAACACACGCTCGCTAGGAAACTATTCGCGAAGTGAACAATAAAATCGGACTGGCTGGTTGCAATTAAATAAATTGAATGCCGTCGCCGCCCGATTCATTATGTGGTTGTACGGGTACGTCTAGTGTAGGGATTTTATCACTGCTTTATGCACTTAGTGGATAGTGTATGGTTTTAGCTGCAAGTAAAGTAAGTGAATATTCGAACAGAATAGCAAAGTTGGGTACGTTTGTGTAAATTATTTAGTCGGGAGTACTTTTCGGTCGTGGTTTATTTACAGTGCTTTAAAAAAACTAACGTGTATATTTCTGGAACTTAATACTTCTATTGTGGTGGTTATGTTTTATCATCTGGTATTCAGCTGTTTTGAGTAAATGGTAGTCTTTTTAAATGATGTGTTATTTCGTATTTTATATGACCCACTGTAACCGAACGGTTAAGCACGCTACTTCCATCTGGAGGTCGCGAGTTCATACCCCAGCTAGTACCACTGGGTTGTTTGAAAAACTTATGTACGAATTATCATTTGATATTTAAGAGTGGCTTTCGATGCAGGAAAACGTGAGGAAACTGCTCTTATCCCAATAAAGTCTAGTTTTTCCTCTGGGTTGGAAGGTTAGATGGCAGTTACTTTCGTACAACTAGTGCCTATGCCAAATCTTGGGATTAGGTTCTCAATCGAACCTCGGGCTCCTTTAAGGCACAATCAGGAATAACGCTAGTAGGATGATGATGTTATCGCATTACCAGTTAACTAGTGTCAATAAACATTTTTTTCGGTTGGAATCGTCTGCTTTTCTTAGTTTATCTAGTATTTCAAAGGGAACTGTTTAACCAGTTTTACTTATTTTGATCATTTAGTGCTTTTCAACCTTAACAATAATAGGTTTTTACGTTTCACAATGGTTTTAATTGAAATCGCATGACGGTTTACGAACGATTTTTCTACCATTATATGGAACTGGTACTAAAACTTTATCATCCCAGCACCTCCACCAATTTTGGACAACCTGCAGGTCGATCACGTAACGCATTGTACGCGCGTCAGGTAGATCTAAATGTCACTTCTAATATGGAAAAATGAGTTAAATAGTCCTTACGCGCGATGGGAACGTTACGTGGCGTGGTTACCCTTCTGTACAACAAAGGGGGGATATAAACAGAAATATCTTCAGAAACACGCTGTATCAAATAAGAATAACCTTATATTTTTCTTTTATCTCATCTCTCGGCACAAAAACAGGTTGCAAATAAATCATAACATCAAAGCTCACCTGAAACCCAATAAAATAACGTTTGTTCACCGTGAAAGAGGAAGAAAACGATAACCGTTGCCGGATATCCGGTTACGCGCCCTAAAATCATCGACTTATTATAATACCGCGATTTTTGCGGTTATTTGATTGCAGTTATAATAAAGCCTTTTTGTAAATGAGTAAGGCTTCATAGATACTTCGGTTTTAATTTCAGTTTAGATGTTATGTTGATTTGTAATCAAATTATTTTAAGTGCTATGAATCATGATCCAAAACGCAGAAAGTATTTTAAGTCAAATACAATCTAACGCATGCTCTTTAAGCCCTACTAGTGTTATTGGTTTGCCGTATACGTGACAATAGTACATTTTTGTAAAGGCTAGAAAGTCGGCAATAGATGGACGAGTGGGTTCGAGGTCCGAGCCGCTGGGGAGCTGTTATTGAGCGAATCACCTAGTCAAACTGCCCAACAATGTTATTTTTGGACAGTTTGAACTCATAGTTGGCCTGTTCGTGCGATATCCAACTAACCCCAGCTTTGAAGCCTGAATTCTGACCATCTTTTGCCACATTTCCGAGCAGTGGCGTGAAAAGAATATTTACGGCCCTTGAAAGTAGTCCTTCTGAAAGAGGTTGCCGAAGTTTTTGATTTTTGCTTGGCGTGAACTGCGGCGAGCGTAGCGTAGACATAGAGATATATTAAGCTTGTCTTTAGGCATATCCTTTTCATTGCAATGTGGATTAACAGTCAAAAGATCATAACAGCAAATACTCAATAAATTGAAGCTGTGAAGAAAACGTACCTACCATATTTCATTTCGGAATCACTGTTCTGCGTCTCCGGTATTTAATTCCGACAGATATTCAAGAACGCATAAATCGAATAGGTACCGTAAAATTTACAGATGCCATAGAAGTGTTCCGGAGAAACTGTTATATTGCTATTATACAACAACATGATGGCCGAAGCCAACTCAATCATCCTATTGGCTCTAGAACGGAAAATTGGAATTCGTCACCCTTTTGAGTGATCTTTCTCAGCTTCGAGCATTTCGCCCCCGCGGATTTGATTGAAATATGGCGTTGGAGGATATGAATTAGTAAACAACTGGGTTCTAAAGGATTACGGATCGAATATTCTTGGTAGTATTTATGGGTTTTGTCAGGTATATTCATATTTATTACGACTTCTGTGAAATAATTAAATAAAACATGAATATAGTGTAGCGTAACATTTGAAGTAGACCTCGGTGGAATTCAACTATTTGTTTTGAAACTAAAGTTCCAAGATTTTTTTATAATATATTAATCTCAAAAGACTTACCTAATGGCTGTTCCACACGGACGTCCGAAAAATGACTACAGTACCGGGCAAAAATAAAAACACTACCTTAATCACAGCATCATCGTCATCATCAGTTAAGGTGGTTCGATTTCCATACAAAACTAATGTAACTAACTTTCATAAATTAGCTTTCCATTTGCGCGATATTCCCCCTTTTCTTGAATAAACTTGTATTAAACTAGAATAATTAGAGATATTAGTTTGTGACGTCATACTTTGGGAATAGTTATTTATGATACAAGTGTGGAAAGTAGGTGATTTCCGACGAGTGTCATTTTTATACATGAGCGAGTGAAGCGAGCGAATGTATAATTCGACACGAGTCGGAAATCATCTTTACGCGCGTGTATCATAGAACGTTTTACTATGCCTTGTGTGAGGAAATATATTAAATGGTGAAATGTCGGTTTAAAATAGAAAGGTTAAAATTGAAGAAGAGGTAGATTGTCAGGTACCTACTTATTATCTGGAACTGCATTTAACAACTTCTCCACATCTTTTGCTGTCAAGCTTATTCACTTAAAAGTTAAATCCATTGTATTGTGGTTTTGGAACAAAATTAATTTTGAGTAACTCAATATATTTAACAACAAAAAGACACTGTACCGTCGTAGTTCTAAGAAACATACTGACACTATTGAAACGCAATACCTAAATCATTATTATTATTGATTACTCACTTTCACTCGATATTTTTAACTTATTTACATAAAATAACTCCAAAGTAAACAACAATCACAACAATGGCGGGCTTTTTAGTTTTAAATACATGCGCGGTCAACATATGCGCAATGCGCATGTGCAAGTCGCCATACTGTCGTATCGCAAAAGGCAAAAGAAAGATGCGTTCAGCCAAACACATTAAGTGAATATTTAAAATCAATTAATTTATTGACCAAATTCAAAATTCATAAAGATTAATCATTTTATACATTATTAGTATTTATGTACCTTTTATATTGAAAGAAAACGTGTAATTGAAATATTTGTAAAACTTTTCTCGAGTAATAAAAACTCTTTGCGTCGGGCTGACGACGGACGTAAAAATTAAAAAAAAATTGAAAAGTAAAAAGCACTAGTGCGAAAAAGTGGCACTTTCCGCACGATTTGGGTGCTTGGAAAACGCTCTTTTCGAGCACATGCATTGTAAAACCATTTTTCTCAAATTATTCTAGTTTATACAAGTTTATTCAAGAAAAGGGGGAATTTCGCGCAAATGGAAAACCAATTTATGGAAGTTAGTTATCCTGCGAATGTCAAATAACGTTTTGTATGGAAATCGAACCACCTTAAGAGCCTTGCCTAGGTGGAGTAACCGCCACTCTTCTCTGTCCTTCGCCAGCCTCTTGACATCCTCAAACGTTCACAGTAATTACAGGTGAAAACACGACGCAATGTCTGTTAGAGCGTTATCACACTTGCGATTTGCGAGCTTATTTTCTATACAATTATCAGTCGCGGCGAACACGCTGCGTGATCGCCTTCATACAAAATACGCTTGGAAATCGCAAGTGTGATAAGGCTCGACTAACATCGTTTGTTATTGTACACAATAACAGGAGAGATCAAAATACGTCTGAGATATGCGTCATACTCGTGATCGGGTGCTGTTTGTGGAGTCCGGCCTGTTTATGCATGCAAGGGCATAGTACCTAGTTAACTACTTAAATACTAGTGTTATTATAATTATTCTCGTATTGACGAGAGACATTATTCTGATCTTGACACGTATTATTGTTTATGACCCTGTACATCTCTGACAATATTACATTAATGTTCCTTTTTTTGTTTTGAAGCTTAGAGACCGTATACATCTCTTAGAATATTAGAGTAATTATTAATTGTATTTGGACGCTCAGAGACCTTATACATCTCTGGAATACTGAATTAATATCATTAACTTCTGTTAATGCTGATACAGATATTATATCGAATGTAATGGTCATATTTTGCAATTTTGTTTTGTTAACATTAACTTAGTGGCATTTAGTTTGTTAACCGTTTATCTATAGTTTTAAATTATTATTGTGTAAGATTATTATTATTTCATTGTAAATTACCGTTTGACATGTAAAAGTGCCCTTGTGGCCTACTTGCAGATTTTGTATCATGAATCTCTCATTACATTTATTTTTATTTATATATATATATATGTATATATATATATATATATATATGTATATCTATAAATATAAGGGGACAATCTTACACAAATCGCCCTAGTCCCATAGTAAGCTCATTAAGGCTTGTCTTATGGGTGCTTGACGACGATATATATAATAGATATAAATAAATACTTAAATACATAGAAAATTTCCATGACTCACAAACACATATTCATGCTCATCACACAAATATTTGCCCTTACCGGGATTCGAACCCAGGACCTTCAGCTTCGTAGCCAGCGTCACTACCCACTAGGCCAACCGTCGTATTTAATTTAACAGTTTAAAACTCTATTTATATACCTAATAACTCTAGAATTAAGTTTTTCATATGTTTTTTTACTAACAATGGACATGTTCTGAAATAAATAAATTGAATTGAATTGAATTACACTCTAAACCGACTCGCTAAACTGATGTGGCAGTGGGCTGGGCACATAGCACGTAGAACCCACGGCGGTTGAGGTGGAAAGGTTCTCGACTGCCGACCACGTACCGGAAGGCGCGGCGTGGGTAGGGTAGTCCCCCACAAGGTGGACTGATGACCTGGTAAGGGTTGCGGCAGTCCCGATGCGGGTGGCACAGGACTGGTCAGTTTGGCACTCTTTGGGGGAGGCCTATGCCCAGCAGTGGACGTCTGTCGGCCGATATGGTGATGATGATGACATTCTGCCTCGTTTTAACACAAAATTACTGAGTCAAACTAACCCGTGTGACCCTTTGGCATTTCATTCACTTTTATAAACCACATAGCGCTGTCATTACGGCCTGATAATAGTCAGATAATAGTTATGTACCACACTTTTACAGCACTATACGCCTGTTGGAGCTTCAAATGCGCCACCCTAGGTTTTGCGGTTGTCCAATACCGCTGAGCGTTAAAGCCGGCTCCACAACTGCGTCACAAAATAGATAAATACAGAAGTCAATCACATGTATGTACCTCACTTTTCATACCTACGCTCGGTGGTCGCTCTAGGGTTGTCAACTATGGCTTATGCACAAACAACTATCGTGTTAGTGGCACTCGTATCCAGTTGTTTGATTTATTGTTGAGAATGAAACGGGAAGAATGGAAATATACATTAATAATGACTAAAATATTTTATTTTTAATGGCATTGTTATATTACAAATTAGCTTAAAAAACGACAATTCACCGTTTAATGTTGAATTTAAACAACCGTCCACAGAACAGTTATAATAACTTTTTTTTGTTGCTCCATTATTGCACGAAAAAGTTCTCAGACGCGTCGCAAGCGGATGGCAGTCGCGCTCGCACTGGTCCGAACCGGTCCGAGATATCGTGTAGGTGAGCAGTGTATATGTGTGCGTTGCTCGAGCGCACTTTGTATGTAGATTGATTTCTGTACCTATCTGTTTTGTGACTGCGTCGTTGTGGTTCGCGAACACCAGCAAATACGATGCGTGATGAGATGACAAATATATTTGTATAGGTGCTTACTGACTTCAACGTTCAACATTGCCTGAATGTGTCCTCGTTATTGTCAAATGAAATCAATTACAACCATTTTGTTTTTGGGGTATAGTTCTTATGATAATAATCCACCCATATAAACATTCCATGTAAAAAAGAGGCCAAGTCTCGAAACTCTTCCACCGTAAAAAGTTGTGAGATATTTCGTAGTACTAAGTCTCAGGCATTCTTATTATTCTATATTTGCTAGCTAAATAAAATTCTGCAACTTGGCAATCACACAACTTTACTGCATTTATGGGTTTTTGCATTCCTAAGAATACGATATATCTCACAACTTTTTACGGTGGAAGAGCTTCGAGACTTGGCCTCTTTTTTACATGCAAAGTTTTTATGGATTCTCACTTCTTTTTGTAAGTTATTGTGTTATCAATATGTCCCATTCTTGATTTTTAATTTTTTGTCTCATTCACTGCAAATATAATTTTGTAATCCAATATGTTTATATGGGATTACAAAATTATATTTGTGCAGTTGGTGTATCTATAAAACTGGACTTAAATTTGCAATTTTTTTTAGTGTTCCCTTGATTTATTCACTAAACACTAATTGTATTCTAAATTTGAAGCTTCTGTGTCTGCTAGAAGTGCCTTAGACTTTTGATGATCGGTGAGTCAGTCAGTGAGTGACAAAATTAAGAAACTTTGACTAGTTATGAATCTTAAACCACTGGTTCAAATTGAATGAAATTTGAAATACATCGTGTTTATTCAATGCGTGCTTGGTTAATGAAAATGCAGGCTTCTAGGTTTATCCACAACGAAGTTATAGGGGGGTCGAAAATGGCCTGAACTGCTTCGTGAAAAGGATAGTACGGCCGTGCCGCTGTTTTGCTCGACTTGGCGGGGGCACTGCCGTGCCCCCAGACGAGAAAAGATTTGGGAACATTATACTCACTTTCGTTGCTTCTATTTATTTACTTGGTCTCACGTAGTATTATGATCATCCTAACACCACTACTGAATTGTTTAATCCACAATTATGAACAATATGTAAACATTAACAAATCGTTATATTAGGTGAGATTCCTTTTATATTTTATTGTAATTCCATTAGTAGTTGTTTTAAAATGTGAAGCATATATAACGTAAACCTGTATAAGAATCCATCTGTTCTCCACTAGAAACCAAAATAATATTACAAATACATCATCATCGTATATTTTTTCATTTTCCCATACAGGCAGGCGTCAGATGTCTCATCCATTTATTAGTACTTATCCAATTATTAGACAATTCCCAGCCATAGTTCCATAATTCTCTCCCAATTACCCGTTTGATTTAGATTCCACCAACCAACATAATCCCTATACACCCCAGCGGGTGCTGTCTCTGTGTGTGTTCCATGACATGGGCAATGACAGCATCCGCTCGATGTACTCATTGCATTTCATTAAATTGTCAAAAGTTACTCCACGTGTTGGTACTTTGTAGGTACCTGGCTCTACCCACGCCTTCCAAACGTCCGGGACACCATTGTCCCATGAGCAGGATAGACTTAAAAATACGATAATCGTAAAGTCCCGGAAGGTGTATCGCCAGCTTTATTTGCATCCTGCAAATGAAGGCTGTAATGAAATCAATTACCATCAGATCGACGATAACAGATTGCTGTGGCGAACCCGCCGGACCGACTCTTTAAGCGAATTATTGTTATTGGTGGGACTGCGAAACTGTTGGCGCATTGATTACTGCTATACGCATTTTAGGTGCCATTATAATTAAATAATTAAATATTAGGGGAAAATCTTACACAAATCCCATAGTAAGCTCAATAAAGGTTGTGTTACGGGTACTAGACGACGATATGTTTACTTAATATAAATAATTACTTAAATATATAGACTCGGAAACAAATAATAATACTTATCACATCATTTATATTTGTATATTTGCCCTTACTGGGATTCGAACCCGGGATATTCAACTTCGTAGGCCGCGTCACTACCCACTAGGCTAACCGGCTTTCAGAATATCAATTATTTTTGTGTTGAATACTAGATTAAGATATTATTTTCTGAATGAAAAAAATATGGGAATTTTATTGATCCCATAATCCAGGTGTATTTTTAGAATAACTCTTGGATCTTTATTGATAATAATCCATTATTAACAACGATTTCATTCTAAAGGAAATTAGTAGAAATTAATACATTGTCTCCTTTTACATGAACAATTCAGGGATAAGTTCGTTGGAGCTATTTTGTATTAAATTGTTGTACTTTATATAACTACGAGTAGGTAATTATTATGAATAGGTATTTACCTAAAAATAAGTGATTCTAACGATGGGGCCAATAATCAGATCGTTATTATTACAATAAATTGTTATTATAATAATAAGTCTCTCGCGTTGTAAGATATTTTTTTTCTACCTACTATTTTTTTAATAAATGTTATGTATATCACAATAGTTCAACACGAACGGAAGAGCATTTCGTTCGCAAATCAACCTACCTGCAGTGACCCCTGACTCAACCAAAACTATTTTCCTTATCCCACCCATAAATCCTTTGAAAACAGTGCCGCATTTTAGATTATCGTTACAAAACCAATTATCATAAATAACATTTGGTTTGTGACCTAAAGATATAGACTTAAAATGAAAGATTTATTACTGCCCAGTGACCGCAGAGCGATTAAAATTCACCGAATTAGAAATCACCTGTGGAGTAACCTATACTGTAGAATTGTAGATAATACAACAGAGAGCCGCGATTCCATTTGCCTTCATTAGTAAAAAGGGACATCCCTAGGACATCATAGGCTATGTTCATTGTTCATTTGATTTTGAAAGTCACACATGTAAGTCGGGATATCCCTAAAACTCCTTCTTCGTCGTTTTACTCTTGACATGGTCGTGGTCATCATTTCAGGTGTTGGTAGCAAGCTTCACAACACGCCGCCATGCCTCTCTGACAGTCGCCTTTCTTATGCTTAGTGATGCATCTACTGCAGCTTTCATCTGGTCTGTCCATCTCATTGGTGACCTACCTCGCGGTCTGGTACCCTCGACCCTTCCCTGGATCACGAGTCGCTCGATAGCTACGTCTCCTCGATGACACACGTGCCCGAAAAACGTTAAGATGTGAGACTGCACTACGGATGATAGACGCTGCTTGGTGCCAAGTTCCTTCAGTATGGACTCATCGGTACAAAATTAATTCCAAGATACCCCAAGCATTTTCCTCCAGCATCACATTTCTAGAGCGTCTATCTTCCTTCGCTCTACTTCACGTAGCGTCCATGTCTCTGCAGCGTAGAGAAAAATGGGGAACACAAGCGCTCGAACAAGCCGGATTTTCGTTGCTCTATAAATTATTTAATGTTGCGGTACTTCCAATTTTTTTTTTTACCTCTGTCGCTGATCTAGCAATCGCCATAAATAATATAAATAATAAATAAATAATAGAATATATTATTAGTTTCTTAGAGATAAGGTAATATCTTTTTTCACATGTTCAACAAAACAAATTTGACAATATAGCTTCGCTTTTGAAAAGTCACTAAAGGTAAAAGTTTTGTTTGGAGCTCAGCTTAAAATTTTAACGATTTAGTCGATGAGTTTATTTTAGATTTATTAATTCATAATTGACGATAGTTTTACTTTTGTTGCCTTTTTGAGAAAACTAATTATGCCTCTTTTGAAATGGATGAGACTAGCACGGGACCGGAATAAGTGGCGTACTCGAAGAGAGGCTTATGCTCAGCAGTGGGCGATAACAGGCTGAAAGTTATGATGATGGTTGATGTTATTATTGGTGGGTAGTGGCTCTGCCTACGAAGCTGAAGGTTCTGGGTTTGAATCCCGGTAAGGGCAAAAAATGAGCGTGAATATTTTGTTTCTACGTCTTGGATGTTTTCTATGTACTTAAGTAAATATACTTAAAAAACTACTACTACTACTTAAACTACTACTTACTTATTAAATATAATAGATATAGATTAAATATAACGTCGTGTAGTACCCATAAAACAAGCCTTATTGAACTTGTTGTGGGGCGAGTTCGATTTGTGTAAGATTGTCTCCAAATATTTATTTATTTATTTTATTTATATGTCATGTACAATCCCCACATACACTGCCACACTGGTTCGTTGCCTTAATCATTATTAGTGTTTTAATATTATATTATGAAGGCCCCCTATAAAAGTTTTTTTAATAAATTTGCCATGTACAGACAGCGATCAGTTACGATTTTATTATATATATTGATAATGTTAGTCAGTAAGGTATTTGTAACTATGGGCCTTAGTTGCCTGAAATAAATGTTTATTATTTCAAGGTTTTCTGGAAGAGATCGCTCTTCAGCGATAAGACCGCCTGTTGTCTACCTCTGCCTACATGTTATTGTATTGTTTCTCTTCCTAACTGCTTTGTTTGTGTGAGGTGTGCAATAAAGAGTATTTGTATTGTATTGTATTATTTTTATGTATCCCCGGTTTAAATTCACGGGACAAAGCCCGGTCATTCAGAAGGCGTGCGTGGGGATTGTCCTACTAATATTATAAATGCGAAAGTTTGGATGCTTAGATGTTTGGATGTTTGTTACTCAATCACGCTTAAACGGCTAAACCGATTTGGATGAAAGTTTGCACGAAGATAGTTTATAGCCTCGATTAAAATATAGAATAGTTTTTATCCCGGGTCCATGCAGACGAAGTCGCGGGCGGAAGCTACTTATTACTATAATTCCGTTTTAAGAGTTCCGTAGACAACAAGGAACCCTTATAGTTTCGCCATGTCCGTCCGTCTGTTTGTCTGTCTGTCCGTCTTCGGCTTCGCTCAGTAACCATTACAACTAGAAAACTGTAATTCGGAATGGGTATATAAATTAAGCACGCCGACAAAACAGTACAATCAAATCTTGAAAAAAATTTTTTTTAGGGGGAGCCACCCTACACCTAAAGCAGGGATGTAATTTTTTTTCTCGGTAAACCCATGGTGTGGGGTATCGTTGGATAGCTCGTTAAAAACTATAATGGGTTTTCTTAAGCCATTTTTGAAATCAGTGATTCGTTTTCGAGATATTTGGCTTTAAAGCCCTAATTTTTGTTCGAGTCAAGTGTCCCCCCCCCCCCCCCCCCCCCCCCTGCCGGCTAAATGGCTACTACTGGGGATGTGATAAAAATCGTGGTAGTATTGCATATAGTGAATTTAAAAGGAAAACTATCACGAACAAGAAGGCATAAGTAGTTACCGAGTAATAGTCGACCAACTTAATGTGTACTTGGAAAGGCCATTTGTACAAATTCGGCCGACGCAACCGCACCGCACGTCGATGTAACTAAGACAAGCAACTACGGAACCCTACACTGCGCGTGGCCTGACACGCACTTGACCGGTTTTTTTTATATCATTGCATGACAAGATATATCAGACTACGTTTGCGAAAGAGAAGACATCAACTACAAATGTTCTATGAACGACCGCGCAATAGACTAGTGCTCTTTCAATTAATGAGACATACCTAGGTACTGAAATGGTGTTACTTTATAACCCCTGACGCAAAGAGAGGGGTGTTATAAGTTTGACGCGTCTGTGTATCTCTGTATCTGTGTATCTGTCTGTGGTATCGTAGCTCCCAAACGGATGAACCGATTTGAATGAGGTTTTTTTTTTGTGTCATAGATAATTTTATCCCGAGTGTTCTTAGCCATGTTTTATGAAAATCTGTATAGCCGTTTTTGTGATCTTGGACTTTGAAATAAAAATATCAGAGGTTTTTCAAATTTTCTAATTAAGCCACTTTCTCATATATTGTATTCGTTTAACGTAGACTTGAGATTATTTAACTTGGCATAATTGCATCAAAGTAGTCCATTCAATTAGCAACTCTGCGCCCAGCCCATGTAATCCAGACATTTATCCGTTTGTCGCTGAATGACTAACAGAGAAACCGATTCACGTAAATGATGTCGCGCAGGTAACATAAATTTTAACTGCGGTTGACTATAAAATGATCTCCACAGTTCTATTTTTTTTTATCGTTTGCACAATATCTGTTGATATGTCTAAAAGTTTCATTGACATTTTATTGTTGTTCCATCTAAAGTGGGTTTTATAGCATTATATCGTATTTGAGTCATATCTGAGACAGAAATCTGAAAGCCCTATAATAAAATTAACGTTGTTTTAACTATCATTATATTTTCCTTATAAGCTATTGAAAAGTACGCATGCAGGAAAACTGGCGGAAATAAAAAGCCTACTACTATACAGAGTCCATTCTACATGCAGATAAAATATTTTCTGTAATCGGATACGCGGTTTCTAAGATTACACAAAATGACAAACTTACAAAGCTACAACTGTGAGAGACAAACGAACGTTTCTTGACGTCTATCATGGGACGGCCGCGACAAACTCTCGATTTTACTCGCACTATACCTCTTGTTCTAAGTGTTCTAATAAGAAAGAGACAGTGCGAGAAAAATCGAGAGAGCTCGCGCGCCGTCGCGTGATAGCCGTGCTGTTTATCGAACTAGTAAGCGAAGCGAACGAAGTCATATGCGGAGCTAGGGTCGAAAATCATTCTTATGTCTGTGTCCCGCTGTCCGGCTACTGGCCCCGTATCATGTCGGCCTTATCACACGATAAGTGACAAGATAGAGCGTCCCTCAGTGGCTGACACCGTTCGATAGAACGCGATGAACGTTCTTATCTTGTGACTTATCGCGTTATAAGGCCGACCATGATACGCGGCCAGGTCCCATTTCTCAACCGATATTTATGAAATTTTGTAAGCCGGTTCGTTGATTAAGTACCTCTATATTATAGTTTTTATTTGTCGAGCCAATTATTCGAAATTCAAAATAGTACATTGTTTAACGAGGGGCGGAAGTGGAATATTGGGAACAAGAGTCTATCAGGCTTTTGATGACTCGCGTTTGCAATATTCTTACGCCCGTGTTATACACAATGTTTTTCAGCACATTTGCGAGGAAACAAATACATTTTAGATGAAATGAATACAAATCGTAATAAACACTGCATCATGTCAGTCGTCCATTTTGTTGAATTTGACGTGAGGCGCGTATGGCAAAGACCCTTCGGTATACAGCCACGATTTGAAAACACTTAAAAACATTTAGTATAATTCAGTTAAACATGTTTAAGTAGTTTTTTAAGTTTATTTATAAATACGTTTTGAGACATCGTATTCGATATAAAACCTCTTTGCTTTGTAACTGCCGCATGAGTGACAGATACAATTTAAGAAAAAAACCATTACGCCCGTGGGCGTAACACAGGCTATTACAGCTCTGTATGTCTGCGCATTATGAAGCCCTTTTCGAGCAAGTGTGATGAAAAAATATTTTTTTGAAAAGAAACAGGCTCGCGAGTTCTTCAGCTCACGGAGCCAATAGCTATTTTAGTATAGATGAACATGTTATTGCATAGAACATTCTATTATAAAATAGGTACTTTTTTCAAGCCGTTAGACTACTTTACAGTGTCTTACTCTCAATTTCCACTTGTCCCGATTCTGAGCCATAATTAGCCCTTATCGGGGATCGAACTCGGGACAGTTCGTTTTGTCAGCAGGATCACAAAGCTAATTGAACCGGGCGCAATATTAATATAAGTTCACAAACCAAAATGATACATAAAACATGTCAGTTTAAAACGCCAACCGATATAGCCTTCCGTATCGCTAAACTTAAGTGGCAGTCGGCGGGGCATATTGCAAGTAGAACCGATAGCCGGTGGAAACGTTCTCGAGTGGCGACCACCTACCGGCAGGCGCAGCGTGGGTAGAGTAATGATCTGATGACCAGGTAAATGTCGCGGGAGGGCGCTGGATGCTGGTGGCGCAGGACCGGTCGTTTTGGCAATCCTTGGGGGAGGCCTATCCTAGGATAGCTTCCAGCAGTGCTGATGATGCTCGAAATATGAGCCAGGTGACACTCCGTCGTGGTGCCCTACGTAGGTAGAAACACGCCAAAAAAGAATTTAGTGGGTTCTGGAGGCTTTTCAATCATGCTTTGCAGATCTGATATTGATAATAATTATCTGGGGGCACGGGAGTGCCCCCGCCAAGACGAGCCAAGCGAAGCGCAAGGGCACTACGTACCTTTTCTCGAAGCGCTTCGTCGTATTTTTGAACCTTCTTAACTTGGGTCCGGATTATACCAGATAAACAAAATTATCGGGATATGATGTCAGTGGTTGACTTATTAAAACTATAAAGTTTCAATTGCATAGCTCTTATACTTTAGATTTTATTGATATCTAAAATACCCCGATTTCGTCACTGACTCACTGATGATCATCAATATTCTTATGGTTCTTCCTGAAGTCCTAGAAAGCTGAAATTTGGTATGTAAGCTAGTAATCGTATACAAACAACGAAAAAATCTTAAAACTAGAAACTTTTACCCCCCCAAACCCTTAAACTAGGAGGTGAAAGTTTGTATGAGACTTCCGCAAATTTTGATGCTAGGGGTCTGAACATATATGTAGGGACTCCTTGTTATAAATAATAAAATACCCTTTAAATTAAGGGATGGTATGGTAGAATGTATAGGTTTTCCCATTCACTCCTTTAGAAATTACCTTACAAAAAGGAATGAGATCCCACTAAAAACATTACATGTAAAGTGATGCCAAGACTCCGTAGCTCATACAGCTTTCAGCGTGAAAAAGATATCAGATCGCGACTAACGCCAAGCTCACTACCAGCCACGCTCTACAAATTCTATATCTTGGCTAAAAAGTATAGACCCGTCGCTTATTAATATCATCATAAATTCATTCGGCGCGAGAGTCTATGCGGCGACCGGGATGTGCCCAACAGAGCTATACTTTTTAGCCAAGATATAGAATTTGTAGAGCGTGGCTGGTAGTGAGCTTGGCGTTAGTCGCGATCTGATATCTTTTTCACGCTGAAAGCTGTATGAGCTACGGAGTCTTGGCATCACTTTACATGTAATGTTTTTAGTGGGATTATTATTTTCTAGGTAGGTATCAGTAATTCATGATAAATATGAACGATGATTAATCATGTTTTTAAAAACACCATAATGCAAGACTGGTATGCGTCAATAAACATCAGTGATATTTTTCATCGTTGTTCAGTATAAAAGCTATAACTTTATCACACTATAGTAGAAAAGTAACATAAATCAATCACCAGTTAGTACTATTCTTTGAATTAGGTATTAGACCAATCAACGCAGATGTTGGTTCTAAAAAAATGGTCCCGTACAGAAAATTGTTCAAGAGGAACAGATGAAGTGGACTGGTCAACATAATAAAATAACCAATGGAAAATAATTTTACTAAAACATGGGTCATTAGCATCCCTTGACACGAGACTAGTAAAATATAAAGGCTATAATCGACGGGGAAGAAGGGGAAATATGTTGGGGCACCTGATACGGCATGACAATTACATAAAAACTATAATTGAAGGAAAGATTGATGGAAGGAGAGGAAGGGGAAGACCAAGACGTGCGTTTATGGACCAAGCTAAAGAGAAAGTTAATGTAATGTCGTATCAGGAGCTCAAAACAGTGGCAGAGACAAGAACAGAGTGGCGATTACTCCACCGACAAGAGCCCGGCTCTTAAGTTTATGATGATGATAATCGACGGTTTGGCCTAGTGGTCAGTGACTCTGCCGTAGGCAGAGTCACTGACTGAATAAAAAAAATAAAAAAAATCTGAATAAAAAAAATCGATCCAACAATCTTCCAAAATCACCTTCGTATGAAAACCCATCTCACCCCAACTACGAGGCACTACGGGGTGAGGTGGGATTTCGTGTTTATCGTTAAAGTTATGAAATGAAACTACCCAAAATCATAAAAAACTAAAATACAAACGTCCGGAACACTCAACATTCAGTTTGCATATGTAAAAATAAAATGTTATCGAGGTTTGAATGTCAGTTTTGTCCCTACTCACCCCGTTTTACGGTACACGAAGGTAAAATATTTTTTGAAATTCGTTATGCGAAGATTACCCAATACCCAAAACATACAAACTTACATTTTACAATCACCGACTTCTCCTCTTTATAATATTAGTATAGACTAGTCTCTCTGTGTACTTAACTTGCCAAGCATTTACATACAATAATAAAGCTAGTTTTCCACCAGAGGGCCGAGACGAGACGATGCGAGAATTGAAATCGTATGGGACTTCCTACCTATTTGCACTGAGCGCGCGCTTTATTATTGTATGTAAATGCTTGGCAAGTTAAGTACACAGAGAGACTAGTCTATACTAATATTTTAAAGAGGAGAAGTCCCATACGAATTTAAATTCTCGTCTCGCCTCGTCTCGTCTCGGCCTTCTGGTGGAAAACCAGCTTAACACTTGTTGATTAGAGTAGCATGATGATGTAAAGCGTCGTCCATGAGTCATTTCTAACGAAGCTTTTAATGGTTCTCTTAATTTACGACCCTGATTAAGGTTTCTAGATTGTTCACTTTTACGACCTTTTAAGTACGAGTGGGATTCTTAAAAAGATATTAATTTTCCTCCCATTGAGCAATAATAGTGGGATGTGTTGAGATGAGACATTGTCGGGACCGTAAAATGGGGTGAGTAGGGGCAAAACTTCCATTCAAATCTCGATAAAATTTTATTTTTACATATACAAACTGAATGGTGTACCTATAATGTAATTTATATTACCAATAAATGGATTATGATTATGATTATGATTATGATTATATAATAAGTGTTCCGGACGTTTGTCATAACTTTGACGATAAACAGGAAATCCCACCTCACCCCGTAGTCTCTCGTAATTGGGGTGAGATGGGATTTCATACAAAGGTGATTTTGGAAGATTGTTGGATCGATGTTTTTTTATTATAAGTATTACTATAGCTCCATTTTTAATTGGAATACATTATTTTTATAAAGCTAGTTTTCCACCAGAGGGCCGAGACGAGACGATGCGAGAATTGAAATCGTATGGGACTTCCTACCTATTTGCACTGAGCGCGCGCTTTATTATTGTATGTAAATGCTTGGCAAGTTAAGTACACAGAGAGACTAGTCTATACTAATATTTTAAAGAGGAGAAGTCCCATACGAATTTAAATTCTCGTCTCGCCTCGTCTCGTCTCGGCCTTCTGGTGGAAAACCAGCTTAACACTTGTTGATTAGAGTAGCATGATGATGTAAAGCGTCGTCCATGAGTCATTTCTAACGAAGCTTTTAATGGTTCTCTTAATTTACGACCCTGATTAAGGTTTCTAGATTGTTCACTTTTACGACCTTTTAAGTACGAGTGGGATTCTTAAAAAGATATTAATTTTCCTCCCATTGAGCAATAATAGTGGGATGTGTTGAGATGAGACATTGTCGGGACCGTAAAATGGGGTGAGTAGGGGCAAAACTTCCATTCAAATCTCGATAAAATTTTATTTTTACATATACAAACTGAATGGTGTACCTATAATGTAATTTATATTACCAATAAATGGATTATGATTATGATTATGATTATGATTATATAATAAGTGTTCCGGACGTTTGTCATAACTTTGACGATAAACAGGAAATCCCACCTCACCCCGTAGTCTCTCGTAATTGGGGTGAGATGGGATTTCATACAAAGGTGATTTTGGAAGATTGTTGGATCGATGTTTTTTTATTATAAGTATTACTATAGCTCCATTTTTAATTGGAATACATTATTTTTATAGCAGTAAATCTCCTTAATATCTCATCTCACCTCCCTTTCATCCGTTCTCTCCCCATTCATAACCCAACTCTGCCCGCGAACCCTACTCACCCCATTACGGTATCTAAGTATAAACAATTGTGTAAACTAAATTCTCGCTATATTGTATAGTAAGTATCTAAAACTAAAAGAATAACTGTTACACTGACCATTAAGGAATTTCGCATTTATAATACTACTGGCTTTATAAGCTGTAGACAAGCCTGCAAGCCCAAAAAAATTTAGAAAAGTAGAAAAAACCCCGACATTTTCATTTCAAAGTCCAATATCTCAAAAACGGGTGAACACTTTTTCATGAAACATAGCTAAGAACACTCGGGATCACATCAGCTTTCGAATAAAAAAAAACCGCATTCAAATCCGTTCATCCGTTTGGGAGCTACGATACCACAGATACACAGACACGTTAAACTTATAATATAACACCCCTTTCTTTGCGGAGGGGGTTAAAAAAAAACGAAATCGACAATATTTTTTATGTAATTATCAAACCTGCTCACAAAATTTTATGAGAATCGGTCGAGAAATACGACTTGGATGGGAGAAGACAGCGGGATAGCATGGTATCCGGACACTCGAAATAATTTTTGTCCAAGCTGAAGCGGAGTTTTCGTTTAACATCCAATAATGACATTGTGACACGCACGAGTATTAAAAGACATGTCAAACATAGCTAGGATTCATCTCGACATACAAGACTTTCGATTATATAAAACGAACTCGAATCAGTTGATCCGTTTGGAAGCTACGATCCCACAGACTGACACACATACACAGTCATGTTAAACTTATAACACCCCTCGTTTGCGTCTGCAGTTAAAAATAACAGAGGCCGTATTCCACCTACGATATTTGACAGAACGGGACATGTCGCTTTGATGTGTCTCTCATCCTAATTTTCAAAGACAAATACTTCAACAGGGGAGATGTTGCTTTCTATCAAATCGCAGATACAATACCACCCCACACCACAGCAAAAATATGTTCAATAGTCTCAAATCAAATCATTATTCGCAAACATTTGTAGATTTAAATAGCAGTACCGTACGTGAAATTACTCTATTCAGGAGAATACATTTGGATAATTCACTATTCAATGAGAAAACTACATTCAAACTTCGCCAATGTTAACGCATAAAAGCAAGTAGGAACAGGAACGAAGTAGATAACCCTGCCAAAGAAGCAAATTAATACAGAACTAGTACCCGAGGTGCATATCCATGTCTCCGATGCGGGAAATTGGTTCCATTGGCTGCACAAACTTTCCAGATTTCCGACCGAAGGACGAGTTCCCAACGGGTACGAATCAAACGAATTTAATTCTTATTTGGAGACGTTAAAGTCTTTTCGGAAGATCGAGTTTGTCTGATGCAGATTATACGAAAGTAACGCAAGTTTAGACAAGGAAAATGTTCTCTACTGTTTTTTGAGAGTAATTTCTGAAACTGATGATTAGTTACGTGCATTTTAATCGTGCATGGTATTCTTTTGAACGATTTGGATATAAAATGGTATTTTCAAGAAGTTTTACATTTTCTAAACTACGGCCGGCCGCCTAAAGATGTCTTAGTTATCGTACCAACAGAACGCCAGGAACGAATAATTACGCAGTCTTTCCGATTTCAAGTTATCTTTACATTTGGCCCTGTTTTATTATTTAGCTGCGATTCGATGGGAATGGAAGTGATCTTTTGGCAACATACTTAGTTACGTCAGAGTATATATATGAATAGAAACCTATCGTATTCGAAGAATGGCATGTGAGTCAGTGACATTTTTGAATAAAACAAATCTGCAATTTAGCATCTGTATATTAGTAAAGAACTATTTTAATAAACTGATTGTATGAAAAGTTTTGCCCTAGATCGGTTAAATGGCCACACCATAAAACATTACCTATGCGGTAACTGATAAAAATCCGCCCCACAAGTACTTGAAGCATTAAAAAACAATAAACACGTCTCAACAATTCGCCGAGGAACTCTAAAAAGTTTGGATGATCGCCAACACGAAACGACAGGTCGTGTTAAAACCTGTGCTAATTTATTTTCTGCGCTCCAGTTCAACTAAATATGGCTGCAAAAAGTTAATTAAAATGGAAGAAAGGATTGTGAACGAGGACAGACCACGCCTTTTGTGGATCGTCATTTATTTAGTTCGTTGCAACCAACCTTTTGCATGCTACTTCATTTAGCCCTGTCTTAAGCCCTGTGGCCTTCATCTGGATATAGGTATCCTTCACTAAAGTAATGTAGATATTTCCTTTGTTTATAAGCCTGGTTTAAAATATTTTTTTCATCACACTTGCTCGAAAAGGGCTTCATAATGCGCAGACATACAGAGCTGTAATAGCCTGTGTTGCGCCCACGGGCGTAATGGTTTTTTTCTTAAATTCTATCTGTCACTCATGCGGCAGTTACAGAGCAAAGAGGTTTTATATCAAATACGATGTCTGAAAACGTATTTTTAAATAAATTTAAACTTAAAAAACTACTTAAACATGTTTAACTGAATTATTTACAGATTTAATATGTAGTTATTTAGTGTCTATGTAAAATGTTGTTAAGTGTTTTCAAATCGTGGCGTATACCGAAGGGTCTTTGCCATATGCGCCTCATGTCAAATTCAACAAAATGGACGACTGACATGTTGAAGTTTTTATTACGATTTGTATTAATTTCATCTAAAATGTATTTGTTTCCTCGCAAATGTGATGAAAAACATTGTGTATAACACGGGCGTAAGAATATTGCAAACGCGAGTCATCAAAAGCCCTCCACCTTCGGCGTCGGGCTTCTGATAGACTCTTGTTCGCAATATTCCACTTCCGCCCCTCGTTAAACAATGTACTATTTATTGCTTGATGAACATTTTACAACGGTTGCTATCAAAATCATCTTTTTGCAAGCGACCGTGGTGTAAATGATAAAGTATACTTACTAAGAAAATATCCCAGTCTCGACACTACCTTGTTACGTGGAATCTTCAATCTTTACTAATTGCCATTGAGGTGAAAAATAGGGGGTCAATGGAATTAGGATGTCCACAATTTGGGGCGTTAAACATTATTTTCTCCATATCAAAAACCTATATTATTATTATATTCGCCTATTGAATCTCTAATTTATATAAGCAAATATCACAAAGAAGTTCCAATATACTTACCCGTAAGTGTTCCACGAACGCCCCGTCCTACGTTACAACCAAAAGGTTACGCGAAATTTAATTATCGTTACTAACTTACATTTCATGTTAGACTTAACAAACTCAATATTAACTAATACATACTTTACAAGCAAGATCAAACAGAATTAATTTAGTTTATTAAGTTACGGTTAGACTTGAACCTGTTTCCCCTTAATTAATTTTATTCAATGTGTCTTGATTACCGATAAACAATTTTCGACAAGCTTAATAATAAATTAAATTGCCAATACCAAAATTACCCAAGTTCTTCCATAAGCCAACACTACATCTATAACTTAATTGCTTTAGAATTTTCTTTGAGTTTGGAAAACGAAATTTCCATAAGCATATTTCGGTAACACATTAATTTCCTCTTTAGGAAGATTTTGATCGTTTGATCTTTTTAAAATTGAGTTTACGTTGGATCGGTATTTTGGAAGCAGGTATAAATAAATTTTCTTCCACGTTTAATAACGTTTTGGAACAGCTTTGGAGGAAAAACATGCAAATGTTGACCTTAGTTTCGGCACACAAACCTCTCCAAGGTTTTGCCTAGATGGGCTTTGTAATGATATTCATTGTTTTTGTCTTAATCAATAAATTTGTTTGTTTGTTTGTATTATAGCACTTTTATAGGCCATAAACGAATATTATCTCGCTGATTTTTGTGGCAACCCAATTTGGAATTTGTGTTGGGTAAGGTCGCTAGAACTCCCGCGGATTGTGTTGAGAATGACGGACCGATATTTGAGTCTTACTGACACCATCCTCCTAGCGTTATTCCCGGTTGTGCCCTAAAGAAGCCTGGGGTCCGCTTTAACACGTAATCCCAAGATTTGGCATAGGCACTAGTTTCGAAAGCGACTGCCTTCTGACCTTCCAACCCAGAGGGAGAACTAGACCTTATGGGGATTAGGCCGGTTCCCTCACGATTCACGATGTTTTCATTCGCCGAAAACCTAACGGATTCCTTATATAAGTTCCGAAAAACTCATTGGTACCGGGGATTCGAACCCACGACCGCCGCCTGACAGCTGCATGCCTGAACCACTAAGCTATTGTAGCGTTGACTCTTACTAACACCGAATCTTTAATTCAGTAAACGGTCGTTAACGCGCTTAAAGACTCTTTGGAGTCGCAAACGTCTTTAGGGTACTAACTATCAAACCTTTATTCTGCAAATAGGGCACCAGGGCACTTTTACATGTCAAACAATAATAAAAAATAAAAAATAACAACAATAATCATTTTGATGTTGCAGAACTAAAAACAAAATAACAAAACATTATCCATTACATTAGATATAAGGTCTCTATCAGAATTAACAAGAAGTTTATGAAATTATTTTTATATTTATATCACAGTTATGTAAAGGTCTCTGAGCGTCAAGATACAAAATCATTATATTCTAATGTTCAAGAGAACAGAGTCGTATAGAGTATCTAAACGTAAAAACAAAAAATATAAACAATATTGTAATATTGTCAGCAATGTAGAGGGTCTATAACAATAAAACCAGTCAAGAACAGGATCAAGTCGCTGGTCAATACAAAATAATAATCATAATACAGTGATCGGTTATTTGGATTCTCCCTCGCGGGATATCATGAAGAAAAGTTAATATAGATACGACAGTTTCCCGCGATACCGAACAAACCGTACAAAAATAAAACAATTTAAATTATCTACCTAAGGATTTTTTTACTCTTACATGGCAACCAGTTGAGACAAAACCTTCTATTCTTTTCCTAATCTCTACACTTTATTTTAAGCAAAATATATTAAAACCTCCACAAAGTATTAGCTTATAATTATATCTGTCATGATGGAAAAAATACTTCATAATTTTGACATTGACATTTCATTATTTTCTCTGGATTTCAGTTCTAATTATTTGCTTCTAAGGATTGCATAAATAAATAGGTATTAGCTGTATAATTTATACTATAATATTAGGTCACAGGTTATCGTATAAGTGCAAATACATAGATCTTATAGCTCAAAGGCGATCCAATAAATAAGTATCCACGTTCAATACATTTTTAGTAGGAAAAAAAATTGTGCAAGAAATTAATTACTCGTGTCCATGTAATAATTTCGTCATCAAATCCGATAGCCGATCACTGTTGATAACGAATTCATTTATTTAAACAATTAACCCGTAGTAACCATATATTAGCTGATAGGCACGCGTACTTACTCGCTGAAGTTTTATCCAAACGGTACAAAATGTGCCGCTTTGGAGGCAGCAAATGAGCTGTCAGTGTAAACACTTGTGCTCATTTGTTCGATTTAGACAAAAGAACGGAGAGTAAGTACTCGTCTATCAGCTACTTAGATGTTTTAAAGTGTAATAAAATAAACACATTGTATTTTTTTGCCGTTTCTAACAACATAAAGCCCGGATTCCCGGGGCATATCCATACTAACATAATGATTGAGGTCGTTCACCCCATGTCGAATCCAAAAAACCGATCATAATAACAGTAGTATTTAGGTAGTTGTTGTGCCCTTGCAAGCATGAACTGACTGGACTTCCCGAAACAGCGCCCGTTCACCACGAGTATGACGCGTATCTCAGCCATGGCCTCCCTCGCATCTGGCAAGCCAAAACCTTGTACGCATTGAGGCCCAGCGTGGCCCAGCTAAAAATTTGAAGCGAGGCCAAAGACCGAGGTATTCTCAACAGCTTTAATTTATTTACTTTTAAGAACAAACCGTAATGTATTTTTTTTTTTTTTTACAAACAAGTCAAATAATAAAAATTATTAAATTTCCTTATTTATGTTCAAGTTCTACAGTGTACCAAAAATGGGATGTGAACCGATTAATGGAATAACAGGATATCGTGTTCTGATAAGAAAAAACAAAAAAAAAAAAACCTATTAGTTTTTTCTTATCAGAAAAAACAAAAAAAAAACTATTAGTTTTTTCTTATCAGAACACGATACCTGTTATGCCCTTGATCGGTTCACACCCAATTTTTGGTACACCCTGTATACAATCTTAACTACGGTACCTACTCAGTATTTATCTCCACATATAATAAATGTGAAAGTTCATTGAGGTTGTCAGTGAGACATAATAAGTAGAGCTTGAAGGAAATTGTATTTATACAACATACATTAAAAACTTCAATAGCGCGATTCAGAACTTCACCAACTTCCACGCATTTAGAAGGTCATTCTCCAGATTTTTGTCGGCGTCTGAACTCCAACAAACCATATTAAACGTATAAAAAAGTTTGACGGCGTTACGGTGACCCACAGGCCAAATTTGAGAATTTATTTGGACAAAATAAAATATTTACCACCCACTCAAACATCATGCATCATAGCCTAGCGGCGGCTGCGAGTCATTTCTGACTCGCAGCCGCCGCTAGGCTATGATGTTGAAGTTTGGACCTCAATCACGCAAAAACGGATTAAAATGAATTTTGGTATACATATAGTGTTTATTCCGGGAATCATCGTCTAAGGGGGCGAAATAGGGGGCGCAAGTTTGTATTTAAGGAGCTACGATATAAAAGAGTTCCACGCGAACGAAGTCGCGGGCAGAAGCTAGTTATTTATAAGGCGGGCGCCGGCAGCCGGCTTGTTTAATTAAACTTTTCATATCCAGTCACATCTGACGCCAGATAAACATAATGTAGATGCGAGGCTATTTACTACGCGGGCCTTTATTTACTTAAATGATAGGCTAGATAAGATAGGATAGAGTTTGTTATAAAGGATCGGGAATCTTTTTGTCTTTGACTGCGGTATTTGAAATAATTATTTTGTCTGAACACTTTTAATAACAGGAACCCGCCTAGCGCGTAACCGTTCTTGGCGGTGAATGTGTTAAACTTTCACGACTATTACATAAGTATTTTTACCAAACAGATTTTCACCTATCTTTTGTTTAATTTACCTGTTACTCGATGTTTGTATGTGCCACAAGAAGCTTGGTTACGGCTGTACTTTTCTAATTTACTACTTTAGAAATTATCAACTATCGCATATGGAACTGAATTGCGTAAGACATATCTTTGAATGTCCGGTATCAGGTTCTTGACTATTTTTACAACGAATATATGATTAAGGAACCTGGCAATTATTCCGATTTATATATTTCACGATACAAATAACAATATAAGTTTGTTACAAAATGTCAAAAGTACAAAAATTCCTACTTTGATCGCCAACAATACTAATAAATACTTAATGCTCAAAAGTAAATCTTATTAATGTATTATATTCTTTTTAGGGTTCCGTACCCAAAAAGGGACCCTATTACTAAGACTTCGCTGTCCGTCTGTCTGTCTGTCACCAGGCTGTATCTGAAGAATCGCGATAGCTAGACACTTGAATTTTTCACAGATGATGTATTTCTGTTGCTGCTATAACAACAGATACTAAAAACAAAATAAAATAAATATTTAAGGGGGGCTCCCATACAACAAACGTGTTTTTTTGCCGTTTTGTCTGTCGCCAGACTGTATCTTAAGAACCGCGATAGCTAGACAGTTGAAATTTTCACAAATTATGTATTTCTGTTGCCGCTATAACAACAAACACTAAAAACAAAATAAAAGAAATATTTAAGGGGGGCCTCCCATACAACAAACTTATTTATTTTACTGTTGTTATAGATAATGGTACGGAACCCTTCGTGCGCAAGTCCGACTCGCACTTGGCCGGTTTTTATTAATTCTTATTCTACTATATCGTAATATGGACAAAATAATATATTATTTACTTATTCAACACTTTGTTAGAACTAAGGATATTACTCAAGAGACTTTGCGTCTTACCGAACGCTAAATGGCTTACAATAACTTCAATCTCAAAGAACCAATAAGCATCAGTATGTACGAGTTAAAAAGAGTTTCTATTGCTAAAAAACAATCTCGAACTGTTATTAAATTTTTCTCTTGCCTCCCAAGAGTTTTCCCAGAAAATGCAAGAATATTAAGTAGAAGTTTCTGCAAGACGAGTGTACGCTTTAGTAAATGCCAGACTAGTTCTAATAGAGTGGTAACTCGAGTGGGAAATAGGTTAAACTTTATTGCGCGCTAGGTAATGTATGTGTGACTGGTATTTGTGGTAAACAACAGAATATATTCACGTTTTCAATATGACTTGATCATCCTCATCATCATATCAGCCGAAAGACGTCCACTGCTGGACATAGAACTAAAGAGTGCCAAAGTGACCGGTCCTGTGCCACCCGCATCCAGCGGACTAGCGCGACCTTTACCAGGTCATCAGTCCACTTTGTGCCTACCCACGCCGCGCCTTCCGGTACGTGGTCGCCACTCGAGAACCTTTCCGCCCCAACGGCCATCGGTTCTACGTACTATGTGCCCCGCACATGGATAAGACGAAGATCATGTCAAATGCCCATGTTATACCAACTCCCATTACAATCGGACACTTTACGCTCGAAGTTACACAGACTAGTTCGACAGACTATCCAGTTAGGTAGGTCCAACTTCGAGAAAGAGGTCAATCGTCGAATCCGACTCGGCTGGGCCGCGTTCGGGAAGCTACGGCACATCTTTTCGTCCAATATTCCGCAGTGTCTCAATACGAGAGTCTTTGACCAGTGTATGTTGCCAGTGATGATGGTATGGCACTGAAACATGGTCGCTTACTATGGGCCTCATAAGTAGGCTCAAAGTCACCCAAAGGGCAACGGGGAGGGCTGGGAATTTCCCTGCGCGATCGCATCAGAAATGAGGCTATCCGCAGCAGAACCAAGGTAACCGATATAGCCCTCCGAATCGCTAAACTTTGGCAGTGCACATAGCAAAACGAGTTGTCTGCATTCTATTGAACCTAGCGACGGTCAATGTCCATCTTCTTTTTCAAACTAGTTAAATCATTATTCTTCCTTTTCAAAGTTTTGTTACTTGCCGTTTCGTAGGGAAAACAATGTCTGGCCATTTTATTTATTCCTGAGCTTTTAGCAACTAGTTATTTAGCAAGTTGGTGATATCGCTGCATGTCACATCCCTCAACACGGGTTTCACTGGCCGTATTCTCAGTTGACTGACGCCTCAGCATGTCGTTAACGGAGGTATGGGTAGATAAAATATTTCACTGCCCTACGAAATTCAAATAAAAATGTGGGGGCTAGAACCTACTATTACGTGGAATAAATTGACTACATAGTTACTTGTACATTCTTAAGTGGCTCTGTGAGATGTAGAACTCGCAAGCAGGCAGGTTTAATTTATTTTTCTAATTCGAGAAATTGAGTCGGCAAATTAAAAATATAATTATTGAACCTCGTCATCCTCATAGCGTTATTCTCAGTTGTGCCCTAACTAAAGGAGCCCGGGGTCCACTTTGACACCTAACCCCAAGATTTGGCATAGGCACTAGTTTAACGATAGCGGATTTGGCATAGGCACTAGTTTAACGATAGCGACTGCCATCTGACCTTCCAACCCAGAGGGAAAACTAGACTTTATAAATAAATAAATAAATAATAAATTAATATTAGGGGACAATCTTACACAAATCGACCTAGTCCCAAACTAAGCAAAGCTTGGACTATGGGTGCTAGGCGACGATAAACATACTTATATAGATAAATAAATACTTAAATATATAGAAAACATCCATGGCTCAGGAACAAATATTCGTGCTCATCACGCAAATAAATGCCCTTACCGGGATTCGAAACCATGACCTCTTGCTTCGTAGGCAGGGTCACTACCAACTAAGCTTAAGCGGTCGTTTACTGGGATTAGACCGGTTTCCTCACGATGTTTTCCTTCACTGAGAAGCTAACATTAAATATTCCGTACATAAGTTCCGAAAACTCATTGGTACGAGCCAGGATTCGAACCCACGACCGCCGCTTGACAGCCGCATGCCTGAACCACTAGGCTACCGTAGCTTCCGTACCGTAGATTATAATTATTGAATCTGTTTAAAATAAACCACGAGAGAAATGCGACCAGGAGAACAGGCGGACATCTGGATATCCAGAGATACGAAAGAATGTTGGTCCAAGCTGAAATGGAGAACTTCGTTCGCTTCGCTCGCTCACAATAGTACATTACTACTGAGGCCGGGAAGTAAGGAGTTGCCGGCCGAGTACATATAGACGGCCGAGCGTAGCGAGGTCGGACAGTTATGAGGCTGGCAACCCCTTTTCACGCCGAGGTATGTATAGTGCTTTTCTCAAACATGCAATGAAATAAATAAAAAAAAAACTCCAAGAAATCAAACTTAAATTTTCATGGCTGAACGCCGTGATCCTGTGCCACAAATTGTGGAATGGAAATTAAAAAATACCATCTTGCTGGCCTCTTATTTTGTATGAAATGCCAGTACGGGTCTCTCGTCTCGTCAAGCTGCGCCCGAAACGTGACACTTCGAAGCCCATTATGAAGAACACAACGTCAATATTTCATTGCATGTTTGAGAAAAATAATTTAAGGGTCATCAAAGGTTCATCATTGAAAACTACTGTACGAATACAGTAGCACTGAGCTACTCTTTTACTATTGAACCACTCCACCGGGGAATACGTTGTATTACACATCGACAAACCATTCCAGGAGCAAATACGCCTTTTGCCATTCGCCACAACAAATACCCTCAGCAATCAAAGGTTCCCGGCAAAGTTGCCAATCTATTCTATTCAGTCTTTCAACTTTGCATTAGACTCCCGCGGGTCGTCTTGCACTTTCCAAGCCGTTGTTTCTCAATTTGACGATATTGAAAAATTGCTCCGAGATTGCAATTGCCGCTTTGACGTACCGATTGCTATTCGCCCGGGAGTTCCATCGGGAGACTACTTTCTTAGATTGTGCTGTCTTTTTGAAATTGTGCGCGACGGTGAAAAATTTACTGTATCGGTGAAGCGAGTGGTGTGAAATTGATCTTGAATATTAAAAATGTTAGGTTCTTTTTATTGCGATTGTCATTTTGTATTCGTTCTGGAATTAATTGCAGTCAATTGACCATTCTCTGTGAATGCGTAATTGTGTTTAACAGCGTTTTTGTCTATAGCTCAATAAAAGGTTTTTTTACGTAACATTAACAGGAACTTATTCATAAAGAGCTTCTATACAACTTTTTTTTTTGAGTACTCTACGGGTCGATCACGCAACGTATTCTGCGCGTGATAGGTAGATCTAAACATCACTTTTAGTATGGAAAACTTACAGTTGAGTTGTCCTTAACGTAGGTAAGTTCGGAACGTTACGTGATTACCCCGTGATGAATGGAGACAGTGCATTGGTTTTCTACGTGTGGTGACGGGTTAGAAAAGCAACTCCCCCTTTCGGGTTGAGGTGTCTTTTGTTCGATAGGCTAGCAACATGTCACTGCAATATCACACTACCTCCGTCTTTGAACCCACAACTGCTAGAAGTGGTCCTAAATTTGTATTTCATTTGAATTAGATCTGGCTATCAGTGCGTTGCTCTCACAAACATTGGGCGACACGCTAGCGCGAGCAAGAAAGCACAATTGTTTCCTACTCATTTCAAACAAGCCAGTTGGCGCATGCAACTGAATTTGTATTACATTCTAATTCAATCTGACTATAAATGTGTTGCTCTCACACACGTTTGACGACACGCTAGCGCGAGCATACGAGCACTATTGTTTCCTACTCAATAAGAACACGCCAGTTAACCAATACAAATATAGACATCCTCGTTCAGTTGTGACCAAAATAATAATATACACTCGTTTGAAAACACCCAAATCTGCACCCCAATCGCGTCGGGTGTTAAATCGACATTTGCATATGAAAACGCCTGTCGATTTTTAATTAAAACATCAGTTCAGAATGTTTACAGTGTACCGGCCAATTAAGACAAGGGACGAGACGTGTGCTTTATGAGATGTTTTTGGGATGAAATTTGCATGTAAGTTTGTTGATACGGTATTCGATTGATCGTCAGATTAGCACATTTTATGTAATGTCAAAAACGCTTATGAATTTTGTAGAGAAATACTTGCAAATAATTTCATGATTTTCTATGGTCAATCAGCGACCATTTTATGATCTATAAGTATTTAAATGCAGAGTATAAATATGTTGAAGCGTGATGTTTGTGTATTTTTGAGAGTTTTATTTATTGGTTCTTTTTTCTCTTATTTAAAAGCTAAGCTCTTGTCTGTGTAGCTCAAAGTAGGCCCTTCGTCTACTCCGATCCCACGCAATTAATTAGTTATGATAGAATTATTTATTACTACTAGAATACAAAGATATTGCAAAATAATAGAGATGTTTTATTAATTGATGGGACTCGAGGGGACTTGATAAAATGTGAGAGGCGAAAGAGTATGTAGGCAATTTTACCGTGGTGAAGACAGTATATTTACAGCCTGGTAATTGAATGGGATAAAATGATTACATGTAATATTAGATATCGATGGAGGAGGGGAGAGAGGAAACAACATTTTAATTTTCACTATAAAATTCGTTTTTTATTAATTTATTTAAATCGTACAGATAAAAGATAAGTAATTTAAAAGAGATCAGATTAACTGACTAAACTGTACTTACGAATCATATCAATATCCAATATCAACGAATCTGGAAAGCAAATTCATGTCACATTGCACCAAACAGGTTCGACTGCTCAAAGTTAAAAACAAGTAAGTGCATTTTTTCATTCTGTTTTGAATCTACCTGATTGAATGTTTGTATCGAGACAAGCAAGACAATTTTTTTATCTAATTATAAATATTTTTTCAGTTACTTTTAAAAAACGGTTTCAAGGTACTTGTTTACCAACATACAATCGGAAATAAATGATAAATGTTGGACGACTTAATTCCAATAGTTGGCAGTTGCTGTAACATTTAATATAACTTATGTTTAAGGCTGGTTAACTTTTAAAGTAATATATTGTTAGGCTTTTATGATCAAAATAATCAAGAAATTACAAAAGTATACAACAGACATGTATAGTCTGACTTAAAAGATAAACGGATAATTAAAAAAAAAAATACACTTACTTAAAATACCAGAAAACAGTCTAAAAGGTGCAGTTTTTTTTAGCGTAGAATTTTCTGTAATAGAATAAAGATGCAACTGTATGTATATGGAAAACGCAGAGATGCTCCAAATTTTTGGCCAAAGCTGTCACTTGTTTTTCTCTTTGAGCAGCCAGGTTGATCTCGTATTTAAAATGCCACAAGATAACGTTATCTTTCCATTAAGGTGTACAGTCAGCCAAGAAAGTGGTCTACCACTTTTCGACTCTATTGCATGCAAAATAAGGTCCAGAAGTGGTAGACCACTTTTTTTACTGATGGTACATCACCGTTTACGGCTGCTGTCTCTTTGACGCCGGCCCTTATTAAAATTATCGATAAAATAGATTTACACTGATGGGACTCGTGGTCTTGCATATTAAATAGTGGTGCGTTAATGCAATATAGAGGGACTTAAAAAGTACCTGAGCATGAGCTTAAGAGCAATTTGAGGGATTAAACTTAATTGAGTAAAAATAAACCCATCTTTAATGAGGATAGTACATTCTGTGCCTGCAGTTTAAAAGGGTAACAAAAGAAAACAATTTTACGATACGACCAATAACTTTTCAATTCGGTTTTTGTTGCACCTATTTTCGTTTCCACGTGCATTGTGTTTAATATACACTCAGAGGCAATGAAAACGGGTCACTTGCCATGGATTACTTTACAAAGTGACCCGTTTTCAATGCCTCTGAGGTAGCTTACCTTCATAGTTCACATTGGGAATTACACTCAGAGGCAATGAAAACGGGTCACTTTGTAAAGTAATCCATGGAAAGTGACCCGTTTTCATTGCCTCTGAGTGTATATAATAAAACGTGAAGCTCACTGGTACCTATCGAAACGCTAAAGATTAGTTATTTAGCACAGAGGCACAATTCTACTTGTACTAGTTACTTAGGGATGCTGAGCAAAACTCGTATTTTTTTTTGTGAAAATATACGCACTTTTAGTATTGTTTGGTAAATAGTCTGAGATTCCCTTAAATTATTGTACCATTTTAACATGTTATGAAACATAAAACGATTGAAAATGTTTCATCTTTAAACATCAGTATACTTAAAGCTAATTTGAGATAACCAGAAGTTATTGCAGCTTGTTACCGGTACCGAAAGGACAGTGCGATGCGATGGTGCGATAAGATTGATTTTTGAATGAACGCACCTTTAAGAAAATTTATTGCCAATAGTCGCAAAGCAATGGGTAATAATGTAAGGTTGACGACACCTGGCAATATATTGTTTGCATTATGTACCTGCTTCTTGAAATTGATGAATAATGTTACATTCAATTCATGACTTAAGTAACTGTTGTTTTTCGTACTAGCATTTCGATGAATTAATTATGTTATTACGGTGTTACAAAAATACCTCTAAGGCGGAACTATGTAAACTTTTATAAGGCAAACGTTGAAAGGCTTGACATCCTAATACCTGAAAGTTACAGCTATTGTCTACCTCTACTGTTATGAAATAAGATTGAAAGTTTCAGTTATTGGGTCAGTGTCAATCACTGGGACCTTTATTCAGTGGTTTACAGCATCAACATTGTGACTTATTCACCTTTCCAAAGTATACTTTGTATGTATGTATACATCAGTAGGTACTAACATATTTTAACCCTTCAAATAACAGCTCTGCAAAATAAAATAGCAAATAGCAATACGTTACATAATGCCATACTCTCATTGAAATTCTCCGACTGACCGGATTCAGAGCAAATATATAAAATCAAACATGATACATTCAATACAATTGGGGCACTATCAAGTTAGTGTAAAACATGACCTATTTCCAATTGTTGAGGTTTTCATTATTATTTTCGGAAGTTTATTGTCGAAGCAAATACTAACGAAAACTGGAGTGATGTGACTTCAGCTACGGTAGCCTAGTGGTTCAGGCATGCGGCTGTCAAGCGGCGGTCGTGGGTTCGAATTCCGGCTCGTACCAATGAGTTTTCGGAACTTATGTACGGAATATTCACCGTTAGCTTTTCGGTGTAGGAAAACATGGTGAGGAAACCGGTCTAATCCCAATAAGGTGTAGTTTTCCCTCTGGGTTGGAAGGTCAGATGGCAGACGCTTTTGTAAAACTAGTGTCTATGCCAAATCTGGGATTAGGTGTCTAAGCGGACCCCCTGGCTCCTTCAGGGCACAACCGGGAATAACGCTAGTAGGGTGATGATGCAGTGATTATATCACAGTCATCAACTATTCATAGGAGATTCTAAAAAGCGCTGTAATTGATGAGTTCCAGGGGGCCTAGACAAGGTTACAATCGACAAGCGCTAGCAAAGGTTACAAGCGACAAGCAAAATGTATGGGAATGACAGATGTTAACGAAAAGTGTTTCGTCGGCATCTGTCATTCCCATACATTTTATTAGTTAGCGTTAGCGTTAGCGCTTTTCGATTGTAACCTTGTCTACGGCCCCTGTAATATTCTTCCGTCTCCATCATCAGACCAGCATAATGATTAATGATGCCCTAACATTGCTTTGTCACCCGCTTTACAAAAAATGTACATTTCCACTTGGACGGGAAGTTGCTCGAATTTGACTTGTAAGATTTAATCGGAACCGACGATCATTGCAAGAATTAAAGCTAGCAAAAATCACAATACTAGATCTCTCTCATAATACTATAGTATTACTTTGAAGGCTTAGCGACAGTACCAGTTAATAAAGATAATTAATACAGTCAAAATAGAACAAGGAGCTGGCAGAAAACTAATTAATTAAGAGCACATACCTGAATACATCAACTTAATTAAGCCAGGAACACCGCAAACTTCCAGTGTTTTCCTTCTAATGTTATGAGAGAGCTTAAGTGAATATACCGCTAGTGTATTATGAGCATGTATTCTGAATGGAATAGCTAATTGAAAAGTTGTACGCCTTGGAATTTTGTACAAAACTAGGGCACTGCTCAGGCCTCTGTAACAGCGGAGCCATAGCATCAAATATAGCCTATGTCTATCTTGAAAATCCATTCTCCATAGCAGTGCAAGATTTTTTTTAATCGAACAAGTAGGTAGCTCTTGACATTACCCTATATACAAACTTACAAAGCTACAAACACGCAGATTTCCTTTTTTTTTGTAGTGCAAACTTCTTTAGCGGCGCTGAGCACCTTTTGGGATGGGGAAAAAATGTTAAATACGGGACAGAGTTTTGTGACGTCAGATGTGAAGGAGGTCACTTTTTGCATCTAGCCGATTCGACTTCATTCAAAACTGAACGCTATTCGTAAGAGTATAAAGCCGTTAAACACTTTTTGCAATAGCATATTCTGCAAATAAATTTGTAATAATACCAACGCGCCCTTCACCGTTTTGCTATTGAGAAAATTCTAATAGTTCGAATTTGGGCGTTATTCCTAAAGATATAGAGCTTAGAAAAATATTTAGCAACGGCCAAAACAAATTGATATTTTGGTCGCCAACTCGCCACCGCCGTCTGCTGTTCTTGCAAATTCGAATAGTTCGAATTTAGACGTTATTCTTAAAGAGATAAAGCTTTGAAAAATATTTGGCAATGGCAAAAACAAATTGGTATTGTGTTTGCCGCCGCCCCGTCGGCGCGCCGAGCCGGCGGCCCCCGTCGCACCCAACGCGCTCGCGGCCCGTCCGCCTAAATAATTGATAATTGTTTATAAATTTGCGTCAAATTCATTTTTAGGGTGACACCGTAAGATTTCACGTGACCTGATCGAAAAACTGTTATAATATTATTGAGTTTTCACTTTTGCCCGCACTCCCGGAGTGCAACCCGGTCTTTTTTAAATTCAACGACGTTGGCAAACAATCATGCGGCTTGATTGATGGTAAGCAGACACCGTCGCCTATGGACGCTTGCGAGACCAGAAGAATCAGAAGCGCGCTGCCGACCCTTTATTGATTTGAAGATTCGTTGTGACAGAGTGACATATGCAGGTCCCACGCTCTCAACACAGCACATCTTCGGAAGCTAAATAAATCCTACTAATATTATTATAAATGCGAAAGTTTGGATGTTTGGATGTTGAGATGTTAAGATTCAACCGATATGGACGAAATTTTGCACGAAGATGGTATAGCCTGGATTCAAATATATATATTTTTTCCTGATTCTGACGAAGTCGCGAGCGGAAACTAGTAATAAATAAATATTTGGGGACAATCTTACACAAATCGACCAAGTCCAAACTAAGTAAACTAAACTACGATACACATACTAATATAGATAAATAAGTACTTAAATATATAGAAAACCATCCATGACTCACGAACAAATCGTGCTCATCACACAAATAAATGCCCTTACCGGGATTCGAACCCAGGACCTTCAGCTTCGTAGGCAGCGTCACTACCCACTAGGCTAAACGGTCGTTAAATCGTATGTATCACGATTTAAGAGCGTAAGACGTGTCAGAATTTATATTATAAGCTTTGGTATTGTACACTACTTTTTTTCTTTAGAACAGTCACCGTCCAATATCTGCCATAAAAATAAAAGAGCGGGCATAAATCTCTGATACGTCCTTACGGCCCGGCCCTAGAAAAAGAGTCGTGTCAGATATTTATGCGCGCTATGTTTCCAATATCTGCCATAAAAAAGCGGGCATCAATCTTTGACACGTCCTTACGGCCCGGCCCTAGAAATAGAGTCGTGCCAGATATTTATGCGCGCTTTGTTTCCAATATCTGCCATAAAAAAGCGGGCATAAATCTTTGACACGTCCTTACGGCCCGGCCCTAGAAATAGTCGTGTCAGATATTTATGCGCGCTTTGTTTCCAATATCTGCTATAAAAAAGCGGGCATAAAACTCTGATTCGTTCTTACGACCCGGCCCTAGAAATAGAGTCGTGTCAGATATTTATGCGCGCTTTGTTATGGCAGATATTATTGCTGGTGACCTAGTTTTAGTCAGTATGTGAATGAAAAGGATATAAATATCTTTAAAATCGAAATTAAAAATGTGACAAATCTACAGCATGGCATAGCAACGTCTCCACTTATCCTGTGTGTGTTCATTAAAATCAAAATAATAGATAAGAGATAAGAATACATGAAATTTCCTTTTCTTGTCGGGACGCTCTCGGTTGAATGCTGAAAGCGAAAGACGAATGACGGAACCGGCACTTGTCCCTACCCGGGATGGTAAAAGCCCTCTTTTGGATGCTACTCCAAGGCGTTAGGTACGGTAAGTGCGTCATAACTTGATTAAGAAAAAATATGTAGGTAGCGGGCCTGATTCTGCGCCCAAAAATTGGTGCTTCATATTTATGTTCCTAGCAGTGCTGTTGTATCCTAAAGGAGCCCGGTGTCCGCTTTTAACACATAAACATAAGATTTGGCGTAGCGGTTTACGAAAGCGACTGCCTTCCAATCCAGAGGGAAAACGAGACCTTGTTGATGGGATTACACCGGTTTCCCCACCATGTTTTCGCTCACCGAAAAGCTGCAGCCAGATACTAATAAAACACTACTACAGAGGCCGGGAAGTAAGGGGTTGCCGGCCGAGTACATATATAGACGGCCGAGCATAGCGAGCGGATAGTTATGAGGCTGGCAACCCCTTTTCACGCCGAGGTATGTATAGTGCCTTTCTCATGTAATGAAATAAATTAAAGAAACTCCAAGAAATCAAACTTTCAGTTTCATGGCTGAAAGCCGTGATGCTGTGCCTCAAATTGTGGAATAGAAATTGAGAAAGACCATCTTGCAGGCCTAGGCCTCCAATTTTGTATGAAATGCCATTACCGATCTCTCGTCTCGCTGCGGCCGAAACGTGACACTTCGAAGCCCATTATGAAGAACACAACGTCAATTTTGAGAAAATTTAATTTCGTACATAAGTTTCTGAAATACCCATTAGTTCGAACCCACTACCTCCAAGAAGAAAGTCTTATCGCTCGGCTACTGTGGTTCTCCAGGCTTCATATTAATCTTAGAATATAATCAGCAATGCAAGCACCCGCATCGCAACTGGAATGAAACGCTGGGCGAAAGGAAAAGAGGAACGCTTCCAATCGGTCATGATTGAGTAAAAATAGTTTCTTTGAATCCGTTGGACAGTGCACTCTTGATTATCCGTTTCTTCGTATTCTGATTTAATGAAAATCCAAAAAAGGATTTGAAAAGGTTTTTCACATATATGTTTTCTGTGTGTGTAATGGTGGCTTCCGGGCTGTGAGAACCCTTGTGTATCATTGCGACCATTGCTGATAATGTGTGTGTAATATTATGCGCTGTTTTTATTGTGTACACTTTATAACGCTGTGCGTTTAATCTTAGATATACGATAGATAATAATGTTCTCATGTAAGTGAATCCCGTGTACTTTTATGATACTTAAGTTCTTTAACCATAATATGTGAAAGTCCTGACCCGTTTAGAGATATTTAGAAATATGACTTCACCAAAAACTACAACTGCAAAATTATGGTCATGAAAAAGATTGATGCTTTTGTCATTCAAAGTACAAAAGTACAGTTAGTACCCATTCTAAAATACCATAGATACCCAAAGCTGCTTACTAACTTGGTAGGGTGGATTTGGTACGTGGTATATTGTGCTTAACCAAGAGCTTACTGATGAGTTAGCATTTGTATTATATTGCGCGGCTGCGGAGCAGCACCCATGCAGCACTTCTGCGCATTGCGCCGTTCAGGTAGCACTGACAATTTACTGATACCGTACTGAGCCCGCAAGGAAGAGACTTTGTACAAACGGAAACTGTAAAAAAATGTTCAGAAAAGAGTGTGACCCAAAGCCATGGCTATAATATTAAGCGCACCTTAGGCAATATTGAAGGGACAGGGATCTGTACATTGCCGAAGACAGGCTGTTTCAGCTACAGGTCTCCATAAAAATGTAATAGCTTTAATCTTTTAAAGGGTTTTTTCTATTTTTCGGTCGTCATTAAATTTTCGTTTACGACATACTCGTAAATTCTGCCAGCATGTTCCACTTTAGTTAAAAGGTTACGATTATCTTGTGATTACAAAATAAATTGTGTTCAATTTTCCGACTACTTTAACAAACGCGTCAGTCCAAAAAAACCCTTCTCCGCTCAAAACACGTTGTTCATCCCTGCAATACATTCACCGCCAAGAATCGCTATGTGCTACGCTTGTAGCCGATCCCGTGGTTTTCGCCGTATAAAGCGAAAGCGACTACGGCGTAGGCACCCACTAGGCGGATTCCTAGCAGTGAAATGTTAGTATATTCACTGCCAACAATTCCGTAGCACTAGCTGCCCGGCCCGGCTTTGCAAGGGATACCCGTTTTAGGAATGAAGCATTTTCCCGCGGTAAAAAGTAGCCCATGTTCATCAGGGATAATGTCGGCTTCTAATGGTAAAATATCAAATCGGTCCAGTAGTTTCGGAGCCTATTCAATACAATACAAACAAACAAACAATCAAATCTTTCCTCTTTATAATATTAGTGTAGATGACATGCGATAAGCTGTTTGTTGAGGAAAGCGCCTACAAAAAGCTCACCCAGAGTGGGTTCCTGGCACTCGAAGTGTTAATTTATATTTATTTGGGGCCAATCTACTATTTTTTGTTGCACGTTGCCATGGTTACGTCTACTATAGTACACCCTTTAAAACCATGATTTTCTGGGGTTTTAATCCACTAAGCACTTGTTTTTGTTATATTTGGTAACCCGTTCCATGGTGGGGCATCTCCTTAGCACGATAGGAGTCCAATTTATAGTATTTTTTCTAAGAAACTATGTCACTGTTGTCTCCTGGCTTATCGGGAAAGAATAACAACAAGAAAAAGCTGATAGACCCATGACATGAAATACAGATACATAAAATTAGGAATACCCTACATGATATGGCAGCGAACTCACGCACTTGACTCCAGAAGCGGGCTAGCTATCATAAATCATAATACACAAGTCCCCAAATTCAAGTTCCCAATTCTAATATTTATTCTGCAGGTCTGTCAGAGCTTACAAATACAATTCATTAACAATGGCATCACTAACTGACATGAATACATAAAAACAATGAAAGCATAAGACAACCTGGCCCCGTAGCATGGATGGCGTTATCACGCGATAAGTGACAGGATAGGCGCGTCGTCTCGTTCTATCGAACGGTGTCAGCCAGGGACGGAAGCTCTATCCTGTCACTTATCGCGTGATAACGCCATCCATGCTACGGGGCCTGCAGGTTGATCACGTATCGCATTTTAAAGTCAGCATCAAAAGTAGCTACGCAAACGAAGACGTCAAAAGACTTTATTAACATAAAGATCCATCCACTCTTTCTTAAATTAAAGATCCTTCCACTACCTAGCCTTTACATATTTGAAGTGTGCAAGTTTGTAAAATTAAATATAGACCTATTCACGACAACCAAAGAAGTACTCCCAAGAAATACTAGAAACCCTAGCAGGCTTGTCATTAACAAAAAGCTAAGAACTGCCACATTAAAAAAAATGCTACTCCTTGTGTGTCACTATATTTAATGAACTACCAAATTATATGAAGGAAATGCCTTATAGTAAATTTAAGAAGACATTATTTCAATTGTTAATATCATCGACATTTCCTTAATAATAATAATGTAATGAATTTATATTAATGAAAACTATTTGGTCTGTCTAAAGTGCATTTTATTGTAATGTTAAACTCGTCAATGTAATGTTATTTAATGCTAGGTTAGGTTAGTTATGTTATAAAAATTTGCATGCTGCACGGACAGTTAAGAAAGGTGGAACAAAAAAACATGTATATTTCAGCAGCTCGTATTCGATACAAATCCACACTTATCGCGTTCATACGCACCGCCCACCGATTGCTGGGCGGGCTGCATTAAACAATAACCGCGCTTGCAACCGTAAGTGACACTTTATGCCGCGACCGCACGCGATCGCAAATGCGTCGATGGCGATTTGCTGTTCAAGGTGGTTCGACGACCATAGAAAACGTTTTTTGACACTCGCAGGCTAACGGCGTGATGTTTTAAAAAACTTATGTAGCACACTTTCATAAATTGACTTTCCATTTGCGCGAAATTCCCCCTTATCTGAAATAAACTTGTATAAACTAGAATACTTTGAGAAATTAGTTTGTCACGTGATACTTTGAGAAAACGATTATTCTCAAATTATTCTACATAGTTACTACAAGTTTATTCTAGGAAATGGGCAATTCCGCACAAATGGAAAGCCAATTTATGAAAGATTGTTACATAAGTTTCTTAAAAATCACGCCGTTAGCCTGCGAATGACTAAAGACGTTTTGTATGGTCGACGAACCACCTTAATAGATAATTGTTAAACAAGCCGTTTGAATGCAAATACTCATAGCACAAATGAATTGGTTATATTTCGTCATAACTAAATTAAAGGGTCACCAGGTCCCACGACTCTCCATACAAACAAAGTTTGGTTCTCATTTGAAAACGACACGCTGGAATAACCTGAAACTTTGTTTACATTGGCATCCACCATATCTTGGTCGGAGACTAGTTTCTGCTTAAATAGAAAAAAAATACAGTGAGTACAAAGATATCATACAAAGCTACGCCACTACGAGCTACGGTACCCTCTAGTGGTTGTCAAGCGGCGGTCATGGGTTCGAATCCCGGCTCGTACCAATGAGTTTTCCGGAAATGTACGGAAAATTTACCGTTAACTTTTCGGTGAAGGAAAACATCGTGAGGAAACCGGTCTAATCCCAATAAGGTCTAGTTTTACCTCTAGCATGGAAGGTCAGGATGGCAGTCGCTTTCGTAAAAAAGGAATAAGATATATCTATTAAATTTCTCCGTGCGGGGGATTTTTTACGATTATCGATAACAATTCGCGTTACATCTCAACCAACTTCCATGTGACTGAGGTTTTCACACTTATTTATCTATTACAATGTCCCCGAAAAGCCCCAGTCGGTCGGCCGTTTTCACGACATTTTAATTACTCGCAATTGGACATGACATTAAATTCCAGCTACAACTTTAATGTACGAAAAATGGACTGTCTGACATAAATATTTCGGAGGACATTGACCCGTTGGACATTAAATATACTTAATAAAAACAATGGAGCCAATTAGGTGTGACCGTGCATACCAGTTGGAGCATTACCTCCTTGTGTTAACGTGAATAGGCAGTTTATTTTGAAATATGAACGGAATACACGTTAGCATTTGTTTTGAAAATGTGAGCGCACTATTCGTTGATGTAAAATGGCTATATTTTGTAATTATATTGTAATATAGATGCATACCAGTGCTTCATTGTAAATTGTAGCGTGTATTTACTGAATTGTAGCCAAAATCTGGCACAAAGGCGTACACGTTTTTGTCATGTGCGGCGGAAAGGTTGATAAGCTATTATAATAATATATTACAAACGAATCCTGTTCTATTTATAAATACCCTTGGGCGATTACTATAGTGTTAATATATCGTCGTCTAGTACCCATAACACAAGCCTTACTGAGCTTACTATGGGACTAGTTCGATTTGTGTAAGATTGTCCCCTATAAAAAAAAAAAAAAAATGTATAAGCTAAGTAGATCCTCATCATCCTCCTAGCGTTATTCCCGGTAATGCCCCTAAAGGAGCCCGGGGTCCGCTTTGACACCTAAGCTAAGTAGATCCTAACTTAATCAAATTAATTTGTTCAAAACGTACGCTAACTACTTTTTAATCTTACAAATGTAACTAAATAGGATATTTTAAACCTTCCTCTATCATGCACCAGACCAACATCGTCCTAATAAATAACAAAGAAGGTATGAAAAAGCCAAAAAGCCTTATAAGCTACATTAGCATACAGTTTCGTGTTCGTCTGACAACGAAGAATGTGGCGTGCTATCTATTGTCCGCGACGGTTGAATTATTATTACAATGGTATTTTTTTTATTAGAAAAAGGTAGCGTTTACTAGAAAATAAACAGAGCTATTGACATATCGCGCGAGGCTGTCGCCCAGAGCCGTGACCCGTGAAGTAATTTACGGAGCAGATTCCATTTATAACCTTTCCATCGTTGCTCTTCTATCAAACCTCAAGCTTCCATCCTCTCGCAAAAGTAGCATTGGATAGTATGTAATTCAAAAGCGTCTGATATCGTGTTATCGTTGCGTGTTTATTGGTACGGTTTCCAGGTCGCGTGCTCAACTCGCGTGATTTGTGTGGCTCTGAGTCTTTCGTGACGTCGCTTGGGGGACCTTCCCCCCACAAATGGTGGGGTCAACAGGACCCCACATACCACCGGGTGCGGTAACATGTCCGACCCCGTTTCGCTATGAAACGACAGTTTTATTTCCCCTAAAGTCGAGACAAGAGCTAGAAATCAGATTGCTTCCCTTTACAAATGTAGGTTACTGAAGCGGCCTGAGGCTTCTAGGCGTTCAGTTTGTGGTTTGAGATATGTTGTCTATATTGGGGGCTCTTTAGATACCTGTACTTAGTTACTCTTATAATAATAAAAATAAATAATAAATTAGCCTATAAACGTCCCACTGCTGGGCACAGGCCTCCTCTCACGGATGAGAGGGAACGTTCTTAACACGTTCGCAACCAAGAACCCGCCTAGGGGGCACTCGTATAGTTTACTCAGATGCCGGCTGAGCCCGCTAGGCGGGGAGTAGTAGTAGTACGCCTAGCGAATTCCGTCGGTTTCTGGTGAATTGTTACATTTTTAGTCCGGTTGTGAAAGTGTTAATTTAGTTAATTCAGTTATACTACATACTTGCATTAAATAAATAAATAATTATGTGAACACAATGACAAGAGAATACACAAATCGACCTAGTCCGAAACTAAACAAAGCTTGTACATAATATGGGTACTATTTAGTCGACGATATACCTACATAGTTTAACCTTTAGGTGTAGTTAAAAAAAATAGCTTAAATTAGAAAACTAAACTCTAAATTAGAAACTAGGTTAAAAATTATTATAAATATTGATTTTAATAAATACAAACTAAACAACAAGACAAGTAGGAAACATCCTTAAATCAGGAATAAAATAGATATTACCTACGTGTGTTTGTTGCTCACGACGGTTGCCATATTAAAAATATTTGTGTCATTCTATATAATTCTTAATTTGGTTAATTCAGTTTCATGAAATTCCACAAAACTCACTGTTTAAGAACAATGTGTCTTATATAATTGGAAAATTCAAGATCGTGTCAAGACAAAATAAATAATTGTCTTCGGCTAGCATCTAATAGGTACCAAGCAGTATCAAGCAGGTTAAAGGTGCGACCACACCGCCGCTTAAAAAACGGTCACGATACGGAATCGCAGCAAAATGTATGAAGAATACGTGACGCATACGACACGTCAACGCGTATACGCAGCGTTACGCACCGGTGTGGTCGCCTTAAGTCAGTAGCAAACAAATTATCCGCGCCGTTTAGTACACTTATTTTACAAATTGATGATTTTAAATGCTGATCTTCAACTTCAAACGGAAAGAGTTGCGATAATCCCCAAGTTATTCTACTCCAAGGACGCATTTCACGACATTTTTAATCAGGGCTTGAAAAAATCCCGGAAGCAACAAAGAGAAGGCATTAATAAAAGGTGCTTAGAAACGAATAATCTCTGTCCGCAGTCGAGTGACGGCGTGGATTCTAAGGGACCGATCTGAGACTGACGTTTTGCATTCAATTGAGTTTCGAGCGCCTGCTTAGTGATGTGTCGTTGGGAATATACACATTTTAAACGGCGAATATTTCCAATATTCCTCATAAAAACCGGGAACTTTCAGGCAAAACCCCGACAACGGTGCATAATTACCCTTGATTTCATGCGTGCAGTTGCGTGTCAGAAATATCGGAATAAGCGTCTGCAACATCGATATCATATTAGAATCAGGAATGTAATTGTCATATTGACCCTGAAGACAGTTGATTATCGTAAAACGAGTCTCAAGAAACATGGAACTAAAGTTTTCGGAAAATCCTTTAACCCCTATTACTATATCTACCTTTTTCTAACTTAGTACGGGACGTCTCCCTACATGAAATCTTTTCTCTTAAGCCTGCTGTACACATTGGGCCAACGTTGGCGCGTGAGCAGGATGCAGCTATGCAAACGCATGAGAACGAAATAAAGCCCTCTTCCTCTAACGCATAGCTGCATTCTGCTCCGCGCCAACGTTGGCCCAGTGTGTACAGCAGGCTTTAGAGGTGATCACGTAACTTTTCAAACGCTCGTTAGAACAACTCAACTGGTATTTCTCATACATAAAGTGAAGTGACTGTTTGTTTGTTTAAGGTGTGCAATAAAGAGTTTTTGTATTATATTGTATTGCATTGTATTTAGTCTACCTAACGTACGTTCAATGCGTTACGTGATTGACCTGCTGAACTCAGTTTCTTTTACTTTTATGGTTGGCAACAGGGGAGATAAATATTGTATCGATGAGTGTGTGAATTAGAGAAAAGATTTAAAGAAAATAATTTGGCACCATAGTTACGTATGAATCAGCTTTTCGGTGAAGGAAACCGGTCCAAACCCAAGAAGATCGAGTTTTCCAACCGGGTTGGAAGGTCAGATGGCAGTCGCTTTCGTAAAACTGGGGCCTATGCCAAATCTTGGGATTAGTTGTCAAAGCGGAAGCGGGCTCCTTTAGGGCGCAACCGGTAATAACGCTCATGTAACAAAGAGCAAGTCCTTATTCGAGTCGGTAAATCCTATTTAGATTAAGATTTTCGTTTTTCTTGCGACTTAAGCTCAGAGAGCTTAACACTAATATTACGAGTGGCTCTGTAAGCGGAAGAACTCGTGAGTATACGCCTTTAAAAACAGATATTGTAAAACTGAACCGCCATAAATAAACTATATAATTATTAAAGCAACTCGCTTAATTTCACGAGACTCGGTTGAGAAATGCAACCTGGGCTGTTATTCGCTACGCGCTAAAGCGGGCTCACCCCACCGGTCACCCGTCACGAAACTAGACCTCTACCTACGCTTGGTTACTACGCATGGCGGTATATTTGTGGGTGAGCGTTGAGGTGAGCTTAAAACAAGTTACAGAATAGGGGGGCTGTAGAGGAGAATAGCTGGACTGACGGCCGACATACGAAATAGTTTTGGCAAGCTAAAGCTGAACTTCAAATCGTTTTCTTTTCAAGTGACAAACTCATAATTATTTTTTCTAAACTTCGTTCGCTTCGCTCGCTCGTTCAATAAATAGGTAATGTATGTGAAGTTGTAAGTTTCTGTTTATGTATACGAGTGAGCTAGCATTACTCCTTTGACTGCCGCATGTCGCGCCGCCTCACGCGACGCCTAAACACGTCTCTTCTAGCAACTCTACATCACGCTGATATTATCTACCAACTGAAATGCGTCTACAGAAGTGAAAGAATGTATATTACAAATGATTCAATTTGAAGCATCATTCTTTTATTCGGGACTCGGGAATCCTGGAATTGATTCGTTCCTTTATTTAGTGCGAAGTTAGAAGCGAATGTAACTACACAGACTTGGCGCTCAAAATTATCCACACACCACTCCAGTGGCAAGAGAATGAGGAGTTTTGCATAATGTTGAGCGTTTTTTTTGCATTGTTATCTGCTGCTAACTATACATACTACATTTTGACCATGTGACCATTGACGACAGGGCAGCCTAGTGGGTAGTGACGCCACCTACGAGGCTGTAGGTCCTGGGTTAGAATCCCGGTAAGGGCAAATATTTGTGTGATGAGCATGAATGTTTGTTTCTGAGTCTTGGATGTTTTCAATGTTCTTAAGTATTTGTTTCTATTAATTATATCGTCATCTAGTACCATAACGCAAGTCTTATTGGGCTAACTCGATCGGTGTGATTGACCCCTAATATTTATCTAGGTACTACACCCTGGTGTGGCTTTGTGTTTACTATCTCATGACTCTATTTTACTTAAATATTCTAAATGATGGTTAACAGTCAACCTGTGTTTCATGATAGTTACATAATATATTGCTCGCTCTCTCACTCTCTCTCTCTCTCTCTCTCTCTCTCAACATTAAAAAGACAATATCATCAGAATTTTAGTTCTATCGTTCATATCTGTAACACTTATACATTTTAATTTCTTTTTTCAATATAAAAAAACTCTTTAAGGGGTCCAAAATAAAATAATAAAACATTGGGGACAAATTGAAGGAAGTTCAAGCGGTTTAATAAACTGCCGGAGTAATCATATTGATTTTGGTTATAAGACTCTTAATATCAGTCCATACAAAATTTAAGATAATACGGATACTGAGAATGACATGTATGTTGTACAACATATACACACATAACGGACTATTTTTAAATAAATGTAAAGAATAAATAAATATTAATAATAATCATTATTTCACATAATAATCCATAATTACAGTTTAAAAAACAATCGAAAAACATCAATTATTAATTATTTATTAGGGAACAAACTTACGCAAATTGAACTCGCTCATAGTAAAGCTCAATAAGGTTTGTGTTATGGGTACTAGACAGCGATATATTTTATTTCATATAAGAATAAAAACAATTATTGATTTACTGAAAACATTCCAAAAATAGCTCTTTTATTCTCCTGATGCAATACAATTTTAAAGATAGATATTTTTAAATTCAGCGGGCGATGGGAACTGAATACGGAATTTCCTGGCACTCGCAGTAGTCAAGTGTTTATCCGCTCGCTAACTATTTCGAGAGCTACTCAAATAAAACCTAGTTTGCTGACACAAAGCAGTATCATTATTTTCAATTTCGGCATTATTAGACTTGAAGTATTAAATATACTTATTGTTGACACATGTATTAAATGTACTGCTAGGAATCCGCCTAGCAACCGCCTACGCCGTAGGCACTTTCCGCTTCTTAGCAAGAAAACCACGGGAGCGTAGAGATTCTTTGAATGTGTTAAGCGTGTTATAATGTTAACGTCCTTGACGTTGTACTAGTGAATAGCATGGGGCACTTTATTTCAAAGAGGCATGGATTAAATTCGAATTAAGAAAAATCCTTTTACATTATATTTACTAAACGGAACTTAATCGCGTATAATTAACATATTTATTTAACTCTTTGAGGCTTCCCGGCGTCATCTTTCATCTATCCTAATATGTGAGAATCGTGAAAGTTTAAATAAATAAAATAAATAAGGGGACAATCTTACACAAATCGACCTAGTCCCATAGAAAGCTCAGCAGTAAGGTTTTTGTTATGGGTACTAGACGACGAATTATATATAATAGACATAATTAATTTTGTAATAAGCAGTAACGCAGCTAACGAAATTAAAATTTAATTAAAAAAAGCAAAATTTTAAAAATGTAATGCTCCGGATTCGAACCGGCGACCACAGGCATTCATAGCCCGTCGCTAGCTAAGCTATTGGAACAATCTATCTCGGCCACTAAATCTTTATAATAGACATAATTACTTCAATACATAGTAAACATCCATGACTCAGAAACAAATATACATGCCCATCACACAAATATTTGCCCGGGATTCGAACCCAGGACCTTCAGCTTCGTAGGCTGCGTCACTAGCGATCAGGCTAACCGGTCGTCAATCAATATGAAAATCCTCGGATGTGTCCTTCATCCATCCTAATGTGTGAGAATCGTGAAAGTTTAAATCAATATATAAATTCTCGGATGTGTCACCACATCCTTCATCCATCCTAATGTGTGAGAATCGTGAAAGTTTAAATCAATATGAAAATCCTCGGATGTGTCACAACATCCTTCATCCATCCTAATGTGTGAGAATCGTGAAAGTTTAAATCAATATGAAAATCCTCGGATGTGTCACAACATCCTTCATCCATCCTAATGTGTGAGAATCGTGAAAGTTTAAATGAATATATAAATCCTCGGATGTGTCACCACATCCTTCATCCATCCTATTGTGTGAGAATCGTGAAAGTTTAAATCAATATACAGAGTGTTTTTTTTAAATGGGACAGTATGGGGAAATCCGAATCTAAAGGAGATAGAGGAAAAGTGTCCAAAGAGACATTAGGTGTTTTTTGATGTAAACAAATTTGGCTCGTTAAAATTTTTGGTCAAGCGTGAGTTGTTCTTAAAAAAATATAAAGTAGGTCAATTTTTTTTTGACGCGGGTCGGCTCTGTTTCATGTAAGGATTATTTCATTGTATGGAAAGAAAAAAATCTGAACAGCAGAAGTTGGTCAAATTTAATGAAAACTAATCTTCATACAGTTGGTTTATTACTTGAGTAAATGTTCGATGTGGCCGCCGTCTTGTCTTATGCAGGTACGAGCACGCTTCAAGACACTTCTAGTTGCATTTAACAGAGACTTATGGTGAATTGTGTTTAAAGTGTTGTAAACAGCATCTTTTAATTCTTGTACGGAGTTGTATCGGGATTCATAAATTCGACCCTTAAGGTAAACCCATAAGAAAAAATCTAATGGCGTTAAGTCGGGCGATCGTGGGGGCCACTTTATCGGCCCATATGTACTCGTACCCATCCAACGGTTTGGAAACTGCTCGTCCAAACACAGTTTACTTGCCCTACTGTTGTGGGCTGGTGCACCATCTTGTTGGTAGATTATCTTACCAAAGTTCCTTAAAAAAATGTTCTTCTCTTGAATCATCTGGAGCTCTTATCGACTATCGAAATTTAAAAATGGAATAATTTTAAATATTTTTTTACACGCCTAGGCACTTGTAACAATATTAAAAGGTGAATACTGCAATTGTATGAAGATTAGTTTTCATTAAATTTGACCAACTTCTGCTGTTCAGATTTTTTTCTTTCCATACAATGAAATAATCCTTACATGAAACAGAGCCGCTCCGCGTCAAAAAAAAAATTGACCAACTTTATAATTTTTTAAGAACAACTCACGCTTGACCAAAAATTTTAATGAGCCAAATTTGTTTACATAAAAAAACACCTAATGTCTCCTTGGACACTTTTCCTCTATCTCCTTTAGATTCGGATTTCCCCATACTGTCCCATTTAAAAAAAACACTCTGTATAAATCCTCTTAGTTCGAAATGAACACATATTGCTTTGACATAAAATGCCATGTCATACACTAGTGCAACGTCATGGACTAGGACGTTTATATCTTACGTTGCCTCGACACAGAGTGATGTTTATAATTTTTCAGATCTGATCATGATTCTCACAGGGCTTTTGCTGTTCTGCCAGAAACTTTAACCATAGTTTTAACAACAAACTACCTGTAACTAGTATTGGTTATAATCGGAAACCTATTTTTAACTCTTTTCATTAGAATGAGGCTCACGCTTATAATAAAAAAATATATGCAATAGGCCCTGTTCAGTTGTGTTTCGGTCTCGAGGTAAACGTAAGAACAGAGTCGGTGGAACTACTGAAAAGGGATTCTCTTTTTTATATTTTTTTTATATTGTGGTGCATTTGGTGGTTAGATTCAATCCAATTCAATCATTTATTGCGTTTCATGTTAGTGAATTAAGATGTTAAAGCTAAGTACAGGCTAAATATTAACTCTGTTGAGCATAGCAATATCTAAAATCTACTTTAAAATGTCAACATACGGAAAAGCTTTAATCAATAGTTATAATGACGTTTCGAATAATATAAATAAAGAGAGAAAATAAGGTATAATAATAACGTGTGTTATATTTTTCGTACCCAAAGAGAACATTTCTGCGACGCCTAGCTGCTGGCCAGAAATTCCCTAATCAAACAGTTTCTCTATACTAAAACATATGCTGTAAGAAACTTAAAGTTGTTCCGAAAGGTACTCCAGATACGAAAATCTTAAATGTGAAGATATTTTCACAGCTTAAATACCAAAATTTTCTTCATTTGGCTTACATGTTAAGCCTTCTTCTGAAATCAGGAGAGCGCGTTGGCGTAAGGCCAAGTTTGGAACTCTGCGGTCTTTTTACATTTAATGCTCTTAAGTTTGATGTACTGGACCGTACTTATTAGGTTGCACTGAGATTAATACTGTTTATTTTGCTAAGAGGTTTACGGGAAATTGCTTTCAGGGAAATGGGTGATGAAACTTCGTGATTTGAAACTTCAGTTTGCTTGTTAGCTGTGTGTAGAGATTGTAGAACGATGTAATTTCTGAACCGAGTTGATGAAGTTTGAGATGCAATGCCATTAAAGGCTTTGACTTGGCCTGTATTGGTGCAAATATGTATCAAGCTCTTAGACTTTGAGGCGAATGCCGCAGGCAGCGTGACGCCTGAAGTTTGCGGTTGCTGGAAGAACACTTTAGAGCTCAGCATTACTTTGGGCAACGAAGGGCCACTGCTGGAGTGTGCTTTCAGTCCCGATTATAGGTCGCGTTGTTTTAAATACGTCCATGTTTATGTGTCATTCTTGACACACAAGCGCCTTATGATTCAGCCCATCTTATAATCCATAAAATCTGCATATGGGTGTTAAGATGATAAGATGTTTCTTAATTGTTCACATTTTGCAGAAATAAAACTTGTAGGTAGGTACATGAAATAAACAAATAAACGCCCATGGCTAGAGCTATTAAAAAGAAGAGGATAATAATGAATAGACGAACCTCCTTAATACATAGATAACTTCGTGGCATATGATTGTATCTAGTATTAGAACAGTAATGCTTAAAGCAGTACGTCGTCTATCAATCCGTCTACTGTGTATCAATGTTTTGTTTTCTTCACCAAATGTTGTAATATTCTGGAGAGCAATATGTATTCTAATGCTAAAGTAAATTTCAACAATAATATTTTATGCAACTGATACATAATCAGAGTCCTTAAAATACGAGAGTGGTTTTATGAAACGAGCGCCAGCGAGTTTCATAATAGGATCACACGAGTGTTTTAAGGCTAAATTATGTACAGTTGCATACACTACTTTATCTACACACATATCATAAGTACTCTAAGATGGGTTCGGAAGCCGTAGGAAAATGACCCGCATTGCTACTATAGTGCTACCTGTAAAATATCTTTGTTGCAATCGTGGTTCCATTTACGATATCCGGCGGAGTGTGCATATCGTTTTCGGAGTCACTACTACTCATATTTTCAACTAAAATGTGAATTACAAACAACTTTTCACAATTCTACTTTCGTAACAGCAAAAACCAACAAAGAAATGACAACAGTAATGGCGGCAATTCGATCCTACGTCAAGACGAATGTTTTTTTAAATCATAGACAAACGAATGAAAGTCCCTATTCTCATGTCACTCTTGATCAAATGTCGTGCGGTTTATATTAAAAAACATACTGAATTGACGTTTCGCATCGATAACTGTTTTAATATCTATGGATATTAGAATAGAGACCCATTTGAGTTTTGATAGCTGTTCCAAATTTAAACTCATAACCTTACAAAAATCTGTACTGTAATAACATTACAGTACAGATTTTACCTATTACCACAGACAAGAAAGTTCTTATAGTAAAATTGGTTGTAATAATGCTGGTCATTTCCTACGGTTTCTGAACGCATTTTAGAGCACTAATGATATGTGCGTAGATAAAAATATTAAATCAAAATGAATTATACTGCGACGACGTTCAGAGGTATTACAAAGCGTTTTCGCAAAAATCCTGTCTCTCAGCGACGACGCCAAAAGAATAAATGCTACAAGCATTCATGAGCACGTTTTTATCATGCCCCCATCATTTGTCAGCGGAACAGAGGCGAGCGTTAATTTGACAAGGGATCAGCTCTGACCTGGACAGGAAGACTCGCGTTATTACTTGGTACCCTGTCAAAGTTTTTCGTAATTATCTGTACGGGCGGGAAATATTATAACGTTTATTAGCTTACTTTATTTGAAATGAAAAAAATATAGTCTTAAAGTATTCCTATCTATGTTTGATCGGGCGATCTCTAAAAAATAGACACTAAAATTCTCCATTGTATCGTTAAAATGATATATTAAATTACAAACATTCTTGCTAACTAGACCATTTATTTTATATGCTCATTTTGTTTCGTATTCAAAATATTTATAAGGTAGATGTTTTATATTTATGTTTTGCTTGTTAAATTATTAAAACCGTTTCGACTCCTTGCCATATTATGATCATCAAATCACGAATGTTACTTACGGGAAGTCCGCTGGATGCGAGTGGTGCCGGTTCCGATCACTTTGGCAATTTTTGGGGGCGGGCTATGTCCACCTGTGGACGTCTTTTGGCTGATGTGATGATGATGTTACTTCATCTGATAGTAACGGGCCGACACAAAACCGAACGTTTGACTTTAACATCACTTAAGCTAACCTGAAGCTACAACTTTTATTAAAACTCTCCGAACAAGGATGTTCGATAAACATGAAAAATATTCTTCAGAATACATACATTAAGAGATACATCGTAAAATTATGCTTAGCTTATCACATAAATAATATAAGGCCTCACTGCCGCTCCTGCCCAATGCGGCCCCTGGAGCAATGCATGAAACTGACAGGTAGCTGTTCAAAAGTTCATAACTAGGAAACTAATTGGTCCCACTAGTCTAGATAGTAGTGGTGGATGACTCCCTAGAGCTGGTCTAGTATAACAGATACGAAAGTGATTGGTCACAAACTATATTTAATCAAGTTTTTGTTTCCATTTTGCATTTGCATGGTGCAGTGTTTTGTTAGTAATTTAATGTACCGTAAAATGGGGTGAGTGGGGTTCACGGGGAGAGTTGGTTTATGAATGGGGAGAGAAGGGATGAAATGGGGGTGAGATGGGATTTTAAGGCTACTGCTACAAAAATAATGTATTCCAATTTAAAATGGAGCTATAGTAATACTGATAATAATAAAAATCGATCCAACAATCTTCCAAAATCACCTTTGTATGAAATCCCATCGCACCCCAATTACGAGGGATTACGGGGTGAGGCGGGATTTTCTGTTTATCGTCAAAGTTATGGAATGGAACTACCCAAAATAAAATAAAAACTAAAATACAAAAGTCCGGAACACTTATTATATACAATTCAGTTTGCATAATATGTAAAAATAAAATGTTATCGAGCTTTGAATGTCAGTTTTGCCCCTACTAAACCCATTTTACGGTACTTACTTACCCAGTTTATAAACTACTTGCTGCCAGCGCGGCTTCGCCCGTTTATTGTATTTGTGCATTGTAAATAAATGAGTATGAGTATTGTAATCAGCGCAGGCAACATATCAAGGGTCGGCAACGCCTATGTTACTCCTTTGGAGTTGCATGCGTCTATAGGCTGCGGTGTCTGCTTACCATCAGGCGGGCCGTACGCTTGTTTGCCACCGTCGTATAAAAATAAAAAAAGGCAAATCCGCGGGATAAAGGGTAGTCAATAAAGACTACTTTCGAAGACCCTTTACTCTGAATGAACTATTCAGAAAGTATTCTATACGCAGGTGAACGGTTCAGGAGATTTTCCATTGCATGGAAACTTACAAACGTATATTTTACAAAGCTACAATATCAAAAACTTTTCCTCTTTATAATCCATACTATCCATACTAATATTATGTATAAATGCGAAAGTGTGTCTGTCTGTCTGTCTATCTGTCTGTCTGTCTGTTACATTTTCAAGCTTAAACCGCTAAACCGATTTAGATGAATTTTGGTATAGAGATAGTTTGAGATCATCCCCTAAGGGGGTGAAATGGGGGGGGTGAAAGTTTGTATTGAGCTGCGATATAAATGAGTTCCACGCGGACTGAGTCGCGGGCAGAAGCTAGTATTAGCATATTTATATTATATAGGGCTTGATCAGAAGTTTACGTTTTGAATTCAATTAGGATAATATAAGATAAATAAGGTCAAATGTCTTTCGTGCCGTCCTGCCTGACGCATTAGCTTACCGCGCATGGAACCGAGCGTGCAATATACAAACATTTTGTATCAAATTGTATGCAATACGTGATCTCTTTGATCTGCACAGGAAAAATGTTTTTTTAGGGTTCCGTACCCAAAGGGTAAAAACGGGACCCTATTACTAAGACTTCGCTGTCCATCCGTCTGTTGTCACCAGGCTGTATCTCAAGCACCGCGATAGCTGGATAGTTGGAATTTTCACAGATGATGTATTTCTGTTGGCGCTATAACAACAAATACTAAAAACAAGTAAAAAAAAATATTTAAGGGGGGCCCGCACTTGGCCGGTTTTTTTTAATGACCCAATGGCGAAATGCAGTGCATTTGAATATTAATTCTTAAAGGCCTTTTTGTCAGATTCGAGTGAAAAACGATTCTGTTGGACAAAAACAATGATAACGATTATAAAAATTATCCCATGTCGTGATAATGTTTTGAATGAGGATTTACTTAACGCGGTCTATCATGTTTTCTTAGAATACCATAAAAGCTGACGGCAAGTATGAGATAAAATCGTCTCTATGTTTCTTTTTCCAACAGCAATGTCTTGGAACATGTCAGGTCTCGGATAAATAAATGTAGACAAAACCATAGAAACCAAATCGCAAACGACACTACGGCTTTAGACTGCGATGCCCATATATATTCATGGCCAGTTCATTACAAACAACGACATATTAGTAACCCCGAAACTTTAAAACGTCAACACAACATTATAAATTCAAATAAGGGGCATAGCCAGTGTCGAGTCCAAAACAGCATCGTCCGTAAAGCGGCACCGAGCCCTTTACCAACATAACCAATTTACCATGACACTTGCCCCTATTAACGGTGTACACGTATCAAGAGCGAGGAACGGTAAGTGCTTAACCTACAGAGGTCCAGTTACACCAGACGATCCGTATTCACAGAGCCGAGTGCGATTTTATGATCCGTGAATATCGCGCAGGCATTTCTAGATGTTCGGATCACATTTTTATTGTTATGGAAATGGAGTTTCCCGTTAGTTGGAATTTCAAAAGGGTCGATTAGGACGTCTGGTTTTGAAGGTTGTACACAATACGGCGTTCCCCCTTATTTGTTGGATGTTCCTCGCTTGAGTTTCGACGCATGCATTTCGGGCTGAATCTTTACCCTTGTGATTTCTTTAAAGTTCTATTGAAAGTGTGCGATTGAGGGCGTCTGTAGTTTGTGTTGAAAATTGAAATATCCTTTAATGCTTTTATTTAAGCTCAGTTGTGTGTGATTTTGATTACTGGCAGTTTTTAACTGAATTTAGAAGGTGCCTTGACTGCATTTTCATATTTGTATTGAAAAGGGAAATATTCGTTGCTGTTTTGTTGCTGTCATGTTTTTTTTAATCTAGCTTAGGTTGCTGGCAGTTTTTAATTGACGTTGAAAGGGCTTCTTTCAAATTGTGCGATTGATGGTTGTTTTTTGGTTTTTATGTAAGAATATTGATATATATTTTTTAATGTTTCATGATTCAATTTTTACAGACACTTTTTGATTTCTTTTCATTTATATGTATACAAAGAATGTAATCGATTGCGTTTTTATAATTGTATTGAAAACAAGAATATCCTTTAATATATTTTTATGTCAAGCTCAAATTGCACAGCATACAAATGCTTGCATGTAGTTTTGATTAGCGGCAGTTTCAAACAGAAATCAAATAGAAATACTTCTATAAAAAAGTGCCACTGACTGCGTTTTCGTAGTCTGTTTTGAAATGAGTTTTTTTTTCATGCTTTTATGTTTGTAGCTCTATTCAATATAGTTTTGATTACCAACAGTAACTAGATTTCCAATACGAGCTGGATTTAAATCAATTTCAAGTACTGCCGGAATAACGAAACGCGCCAATGGTTAACAAATGGAGCTGGCAAGCCGACTCGGCTCGCAAACTATGAAATCGACTGATCAATTTTTATTGAATTTTCCGTCCAATATGAGCGACGAGGCGTTATTGATGGTGGCTCCGTGACAAGGCAGGAGCGCTAAAATGCTCTTAGTTGAAGAATATTACAATGTTTGTATGTAGAGGTGTAAGGTTCTCGAGTGGCGACCACGTACCGGAAGACGCGGCGTGGGTAGCCCCCCCCCCCCCACAAGGTGGACTGGTGACCTGGTAAAGGTTGCGGGAGTCCGCTGGATGCGGGTGGCGCGGGACCGGTCACTTTGGCACTCTGGGGGCGGCCTATGTCCAGCAGTGGACGTCTTTCGGCTGATATGATGATGATGATGATGTATGTAGAGATTATACCTTTTTTTATTGTACAAGTGCGTCACGAATAAATGTTTGATTCTTGATTCTAGATACCATGACGTACGGTGCCGAGACATGGCACAATAAGTGAGGCTGTGCACAAAGTACGTGTAACACAGAGAGCCATAGGGCCTGCCATGCTCGGCATTAAACTAAAAAACCGAGTGACGAATGTTGGGAGGCGACGTCACACTAAAGAGAAGAGACACCTTACTAGGCAGAGTAATGGCAGATGGACCAAAATGGTGTCAGATTGGTAGCCACTTCTAGGTTTAAGGAACGTCAGACGTCCACTAGCTCGATGGGTCGCGGGTCACTTCTGGATAAGACTAGCTCAGGATGAAGAGAGGAATATTTATGCTCAGCAGTGAGCGATTACGGGCTGAAAATGATGATTATGATGAAAGATTGTAAAGTCAGCAAAGTAGTTGCGCATCCCTGCATTCAAACTCGTGTGCAGGGGTGAGCAACTAGTCTGCTGATTGAACATGTAAGTAAGTAATTAAACGGGAAATCTACTTAGTGAAATATTATCAGGGAAGATTAAATAACTCGTAGATACATCATTTACAAATGCATTCCTCGGAAATAAAGGTTAGCCCATAAGGGAACTCGGGATCCACTTTGGCAACTAATCCAAAGATTTGGCGTAGGCAGTAGTTTTACGAAAGATCTTACCTGAAAAACTTAAACCAGTTTCCTTGTTCACCGAATGAGTTGTAACTAATATTATAAATACGAAAGTGTGTCTGTCCGTCTGTCTGTCTGTTACCATTTCACGCTTAAACCGCTGAACCGATTAAGATTAAATTTGGTATAGAGATAGTTTGAGTCCCTGGGAAGGACATAGGATAGTTTCTATCCCTGAAATCATCCTCTAAGGAGGAAAAGGGAGCTGGAGAGGGAATGATGAGCCAGTATCCGGTTCTCGGTCGCAAACTGCAAAGTATTTTGTTTTAATATGTGGGTCTGTGTGTTATTGACTGTAGTAGTGTATCTGTCTATTGGGGGACAATCTGTTGCTCGCGTCCGCAGGATTTACCTACCACAACCCTGCACGTCCCCTGGGTGGTGCTAAATGAGCGATAACAGTTTCGGCGAAATAGGCGCTCCTATAAAAATATCACTCGATATTAGCCTATTCTACAGATCGCCATACGATTAAATAAGTAGTGTATCTATCTCTCTTCTTCTTCTATATTAAAATGATAAATCTGATGTTACATTTTAGCCATCCAGTAAATAAATAAAATAGTATTTTTGATCACATTTTCGCATAACTTTTGTTTGATCCCCATAATATATGTGCCAGTGGCCGCTATCGCGTTTACGGGATTGATTGATCTGGTCCATGTCACTTGGGATGACATAATTTTCATGAATACGAAAATTCGCTGAATGATGTTTGAGATACAAGACCGTACTCAGTGCCTCTGTGAGCTTTAGAACTCGCGAGTGCCTTTTTAACCCCCGACGCAAAGAGAGGAGTGTTATTAGTTTAACTTGTCTGTGTATCTGTCTGTGGTATCGTAGCTCCCAAACAGATAGACCGATTTGAATGCGGTTTTTTTTTGTCATAGATAATTTTATGCCGAGTGTTCTTAGCTATGTTTCATAAAAATCGGTTTAGCCGTTTTTGAGTTATTGATCTTTGTAATGAAAATGTCGGGGATTTTTAACTTTTCTAATTATTATTTTTATTTTTTTCTACGCATCTGCTCACAAAATTTCACGAGAATCGATTGAGAAATGCGACCTGTACTAGAAAACAGCCGGACAGCAGAACAGCCCAAGCTGAAGTATAGAACTTCGCTCGCTTGATACAAGACCACACTCAGTGCGTACGTACAAGTCAAGGGCACCAATGCTGGGGCTGCCGCTTATACAGCTGAAAACCTCAAGCGGTGCAAATATGCAGCCATTGATTCTGGCTTCATGTTTGAGGCGTTTGGGGTTGAAACGCTTGGGCCGTGGGGGCCCGGAGCACACGCAGTTTTCAAGGAGCTCGCGTGTCGTGGAAGCAAGTGACCAACGGGCTGGCGGCTATCTGGCGCAACGGATCAGCATTGCTATCCAGCGCGGTATGTATACACCACAAAGTCTCAAAAATATGTAGGTACTTTATTTCTGCAACAATAAGGTTGTAGTATACATATTTATGAAACTAAGTGAATACATATTGGTAGGTACCATTGACTGTACACAGAATAAACTAGTAGTTTGCCTTTTTTTGGGTTCCGTAGTCAGCAAGGAACCCTTATAGTTTCGCACGTTATCCACGTTAATCACCTGACCCCAATCACCCAGGGGAATTAGCGGCAATTATTTTATATGCAACTAGGAAAAAATGATAATGTTCGGTTATGGCGCTTCGCCGGACGCTACCGCGTCACGCTCGCTTCGCTCGCTCGGCTCGCACGCTGTAGGGTCGCAGTTCACCTAACAACCTAACCGTTTTTTTCCCTGGGGGATCAGGCTAGGGGATTAACGTGGACAACAGCTAGTTTCGCCATGTCCGTTTGTCCGTCTTCGGCTTAGCTCAGTCACCCTAACTACTTGAAAACTGTAATTCGGCATGGGTATACAAATCCATCACGCCGACAAAATAGTACTAAAATCTTGAAAAACATTTTTTTTATGGTATCACCACTACACGCAAGGTGTGGAGGTATTTATTTCTTTAATCCCATAGTGTGGTGTACCTATCGTTGGGTAGCGCGTTCAAAAATATTATGGGTGATTTTGAAACAATTTTTCAACTCAGTGATCCGTTAGCGAGATATTGGGCTTTAAAGCCCTAATGGTCGTTTAATTCGTTCTATTCGCTCTCTTGTTCAATAATAGTACTAGAAAGGTAAACACGATTTAGGCTGCAGGGCGTGCCAAAGAATAAGACATAGTCACATACATACGCTCGAAAAACATAACCCTCCTCTCCCTCGGCAGTCGGGTAAAAAAGCGAAGTTACTTTTTTTCATAGCCTACCTTCAGAAGTAAGTGACAAGAAAAGAGATATTTAGTAAATGCGATAAAATTTGTTCTATACACGTTACATATATTTTTAATGAATTTATTTAAACAGTAGTATCGAAATCCAAAAGTGGTGTTATTTGGCATCATCTTTACCCAGCTTTACCCCGTTCCAAATCTTCCTAAGCCCTAGTTAATGACCTCCATCTAACCTACACGGAGGGGAAACTGGACCTTATTTAGTGTTATCATATCACACGTTAACATTTATCCTCTCCAGAGTTAGTTTAGAAATGACGCAGAAACGTTTACCTTAGGTGCGCTCGAGTTGATATCACAGCGTTGCAGCCGGGCCCTTGTCACAGTAGATATACAGCTGAAAGCAGTAAAACATTTCCGTAAAATTTCCGAAGCACCCACACCGCCACGTGTCAGTAAAATAAACTTTAGCTTATAGGGATAATCACGTAACGTTTCGTACGCATTTAAGGACAATTTAACTGTAATTTTTAGGGTTCCGTAGACAACAAGGAACCCTTATAGTTTCGCCATGTCCGTCCGTCTGTCTGTCCATCTTCGGCTTAGCTCAGTAACCATTACAACTAGAAAACTTTAATTCGGCATGGGTATACATATAAATCAATCACGCCGACGAAACAATACAATAAAATCTTGAAAAAATATTTTTTTTGGGGTACTTCCCCTACACCTAAAGCGGGGATGTATTTTTATTTTCTCGTTAAACCCATGGTGTGGGGTATCGTTAGATAGCTCGTTCAAAACTATTATAGGTTTTCTAGAACTATTTTTGAAATCAGTTATTCGTTTGCGAGCTAATAGGCTTTAAAGCGCTAATTTTTGTTCGAGTCATGTGTGTCCCCCCTGCCGGCTAAATGGCAACTACTGGGGATGTGAAAAAATCGTGGTAGTAGTACATATAATGAATTTAAAAGGAAAACTATCACGGACAAGAAGGCATAAGTAGTTACCGAGTAATAGTGGACGAACTTAATGTGTACTTGGAAAGGCCAATTGTACAAATTCGGCCGACGCAACCGCACCGCACGTCGATGTAACTAAGACAAGCAACTACAGAACCCTACACTGCGCGTGGCCCGACACGCACTTGGCCGGTTTTATTCCATGTAAAATTTGACATTGAGATCTACCTAACGTGCGTATAATGCGTTACGTGATCGACCTGCTGGTTGGGGTAGTTGGTGGTACCTACATAAGTCCGCGTGCTGCACATGGCTTTAAACGGAGCGCAAATCTATTTAAAGTAAAAATTTAGAATCTAAATTTAGTAGTAAGTATCTGATACTGTTTTAGCTGATATATTTACTGTACCCTTTTGACCCTCGGCCATTCGCGTTTCACGCCTGACTCGTGCCCATCTTTTATTGTTTTGTGAGCTACCCTTTGCAATTTGTTTACTTCGCGGCTGAACGAAATTTGTGGTACCATTGCGCATATCAATGCGAGAATGTGAGGTATTTTCTATATGCTGTTTTAGTAGTTATAGGTGGAAACGGTAGCAGTACATGTCCAAAGCTCTGCAATTGAAAACTGTATTGATGATCAAAATCAAAATGATTTTGCATATAAAATGAATAATAGTGATTAACATAACGAAACATGAAGAACGAAACGATATAAAAGTTATAATAACTAAATTAAAAATTAAAAATTAATATCGAAATTGGGACCGCTGGGTGTTGCATAGGTTTTATTACCTAACGTTTTGTTATTCGGGTTCTTAGTATTTGCCTAGGTACAGTAAGAATTTAGTAAAATGATCGTAGGAAGGATAACAATATTTTAACGTAGGTACTATTTTTTATCGTGAATATTGTGGATACTTGTCTAAGAATACAAAACATACCCCAGTTTTGTAGATAATAATTATTTAAGTCTGAAAGACATGTTGAAGTTGAGTGACAATAATGGTGAGGATGATAAATACATCTGTAAACTCAGACATATAAGAGGACCCATGAAACCTATTTGAAGAATAGATGTTTGAAAACATAATTGTGAATCGCTTCTCAGCAGGAACGTGGGGGATAATATGCATGCCAACCATTCCTATAGTTTAAGCTGGCTACCCTTTTTATTGTTGTTTGCACAGGCAGCAATCGACTTACACTGATCAGAAATCCAACAACAAAACGATCCAGGTCATAATCTACCAGCATCGGCGCGCCATAATTCCGATCCGGCCCTTAAATAATTCCTTCGCCTTCAAAGACGGCTTACGGTAAAAAGAAGAGTCAACCGAGCGTCCTGGATCAGCCACGTCTGAATAATTTACACCTAAAGACGTTGAAAATACGGTCTCACCTTGCCCAGTATAAAGTAAAATTCATAATCCACCGTCGACGCTTATCTCGTCCGGTTAAGATCGTTTATTGCACGCTCGCGGTCCGGCGCTTGTCAGTTTTAATTTTGTTTTTTATGCTTCCCGTCACAGGCCAGCTTCTTGCCGCTCTCGATGTCAGTGTTTGTTGCCTCCGTGCGCCATTTCGTTTTAAATGCTTTTAATGCATGTCTTATTAGCTCGCGGGTGTTCCCGAGTAAAAGAAAAGTGGTTTTATTTCGTTTTTAAAACAAGACGTTGAGATGCGGCATCTGCTTTAATTCGCGTCTCGTGTAATTGCTCGGCCGACAACCGTGACAAGCTTAGTATTCAAGTTGTCGGTCTGAGCGTAAAAAGGTGTTCATAAAATGTTGTGGGTACAAAACTTATCGATGGCAAAAAGCGAGAACGTAGTAACCGCCAAAATGCAAACTTTACACCAGAGCCAAAAAACTTTTCGATTTCGAGAAAAAAAATTATAACTCAAGCATTTTCGTTCATAAATGAAAGCATTTATGAACGAAAATGCTTGATATTTGGATCTAATTCATAACTTATGGTTTTCTTTCAACTGGCATATTTAATATTTAACAAAAAAGACTGGTTTACGACTTAGTGGCGGTTACGACAATTGAACTCTTTTTTTCGTTACGCGAAAACGCTGTAAACGCCAGTAGTAAATGTACTAAAATGGTGAAACGAGTATTATTTCCATAAAGCATAAATGCTGTAACCAGATGCATATTTATTTTAAGATTCAATCATTTTGACGTAAATGTCATTACGTTCTTTATAGGACTAACTGAAATGTGGTAAGTGTCCACCGGCAAAAAGAAACTGTGAAAATAAAACGACTTAAGTATCAATCAACTTTTATCAACATACGTTTTTAAAATGTTTCCAAATTTTAAATGCAGGTTTCTTACAAATTAAAAGCTCAGAAGCAACAATTACCGTCTTAACATATCAAATACTATCTAGTCTCAATTTCTCTGTATAAAAACATTACGAAAGTTACTTAAAACCTCTGTTGCTTATAACATTTTAAAAGGCTAATAAAATCTCTCATATTATAAAATCACAACCTTGTACTTATCGTGCTAAAAACAAACAAATATTCTTAGGGTTAATCAGACTATAATATTGTTATCCGCTAAAACGAAATATTATAGGTAATGAGGTTTAATATTCCCGTGAAAACTTTAAAACTTTACCACTTTTTTACTTTTAACATTTTATCTTCAGTTTTGGCATTAAATTGTCTTTTAAGTAACTTTTATCGATATAAAACTCACTACCTATTAAACCCACTAACTATAAAAGATGTTTTGAATGTAAGTATTACTTATTATATAGGTTTTCAACATAATTCTTAAACAATTGCTTGAACACAACTATCACCTCAATTATAAAAATATTTCTTTGAACTAATCTCACTGAACCATTAATATTTAACTTAAATAACTAGACGTTATATTACTATGGTACCGAACAAATTAAAATTGTTATTTCACGGATACACAGAGTACACAGACTACGCACACCGACTCGCTCCGGCGATCGCCGATAGACTAAATCACAGGTCGTATTCACGAGCCACATCGCCGCGAGCGCACATTTTTATTGCTGTATCTTCAAGCACTACCCACTTCACGTTGTGTTTCAAATGTCGTTACTGTAGCTTGCTGTTAATTCATTTTCGAATGAAATGTAGTAAGCGTCAATCATAGATAATTTATTTTAGGATAATTGCAGTAAGCTTGGTTCGTAATTTTTTCACTACATGCATAAATGCTGTAACCGCCACGGAACAAAATTTCGGCAACGCTGTAACCGGCACACCCTTTGATTTATGAAAAAACAAAATTAGCGTAAATGTACTCGTTTAGAAAATTGCTACTATTTGGGTGTTTACAGCAATTAGATGTGGGCATCGTCAAAAAAATACATTCGTTTTGCAACGTAGTCCAGTTTTTTCTAAGCGTCGTAGAGCCATGGGACCCAGACCAGTCGACGCAGAAAAATTCGCTGATTCCGAATATGCAAAAAAAACTTTTTTGACCAAGTGGCGGTTACTACGTTCTCGCTTTTTGCCATCGTTATGTAAAGTGCCTACTTCCCAAGTAACACATCAAAGCAGTATAACAGCCGAGTTACAGCATTTGTGTATCGTTTTGGCATTTTGAGTTAGTTCTAAAGTAGCATTATAAACGTTTATACGGCTATTGTAGTGCTTATTTGGGCACAAATTTTACTGCTTTAGATCCTAAAAAGGTTCACAATAGTTGTTTAATTGCATGACAGGCGCATTATACAAGCATTATTGTGGTCAAAGAAAGTGTCAATCGCATTAAAGCAGCATTATTATGGTCAATGAAGTTGCCAATGACATTACAGAAGCATTAAGCCGGCAATATTATTGATAATGAACATGTTAATTGCATTACAAAAGCATTAGACTAGAATTAGAATGTACTAAAAGAATTATAAATGTTCACATGTAGGCCTACATCAGTATAAAAATTTCATCGATCGAATACATCGCTAGTACAAATGTTAATTGTCTCGCAATAATATATAATATATGGATGCGTGAGTGTTCAAAACTGACAGCAGTGACGAGTGTTTGCAAAATTTATGATAGATGGTAAAGTGTTTAACTCTTTAGTTATTTTATGCCTTCAAATATTACTGCGCAATGTAGTTTACTGTAAATGTCTATATATGTTTCATTCAATATTTTCACGCGCCTTCGATATTTTGTGGTTTTTATATAAAGTGTTATATAAAGATATTTGTGAAATAACCAAAACATTTTTTTTGTTGCTAGTATACAACGAATTTTGCATTATTGACATAATAGTTTTCGTTGGGCAGTATTAAATTAAGTTATATCATTATTATTCAGGTATATTACTTTTATAAATAGGTCCTCATGGTAATATTTTTTGGTTATAATATTAAACAAAATGGTGTCGGGCTATAGCAGCCCGGTGAGCCTTTAAAAAGTCCAATTAATGCCGCAAGCAGTAGAAATACTCACATGTGAACGATTATTAAGCCAGAGGCCAGAGAGAAGACTTTTGGTGAACCACTGTGGTGCCGTTGTCTATAAAGTAGTTATATATGGGTTCACCGGTATGCCACTAGACTTGATGTGGACTAAAATAGTGCCATTACTTGATTGCAATTTTGGGGATCCTTGAGCAAAACAATAAAACCCATTTCAGAATTTATTTATTTCGTTACTATTAGTACTAAAAGCGCGTGTGCTTTTTCCCAATCATGGCGGACACATCGTTTTACGAATACTGTAAAATAAATGTTTATATACAGCTTTACGCATTACACGCACTCACGTGTATTAGATTAAAGAGCTGTTAGCTGTAAAACAGAACTCGGGTGACCTTTAATAATGCAAGCATTACATTGATTCACGTTTCTGCTGTTCAGCAGCATTAGGCATTATCTTACTACTTAAAAATGCTATAGTAGGCCCTAAGGCCTAAAAAACAGCTGAAAGCTGTTTAACGGATTTACATGGCATTATAATGGTTCACGTTTATGCTATTAAATAGCATTAAGCATTTATTTACTACTTAAAAATGCTATTATAGATCCAATGGCACTAAAAACAGCTGAAAGCTGTACAATTGCGTTGTGGTTTGCTGCAGTAAAACTAAAGGCTTTATAAAAGCATTTGGATATGCCATTATCTTACCGTTATACAGTGTAAAGCATCATAATGGTTTTGAAATGCCAATATAAAGCGTCAAGATGTTCGGTGAACTTATATAAGAGTTTATACGGACCTTAAGTTCTACATAAGTTTACTATTCGTGTGATAAAATGCTTTCTGTGTTACTTGGGTTACCTTGGCTATTTGACAGAATAATAAAGTGAATGTCTTTTAAATAACTGGTCATCCTGGAACCAGAGCGCACGTTAGGACAACACAACTGTCATTATCCCATACAAAAACTGCCTTTTAGATCTACCTAACGGCGCGCGTAGAATGCGTTACATGATAGAGTTGTAGGTGAGATAGGGTGCGGGATAGTGCTAACGGCATCCTGAGGGCATTGTCGGATAGGTTTGATTGCCAGTATCTGAACCACTGCCACATGATTCATGTACTGGCAAACAAACCTGGCAGACCTTTATACGATTATAGATATTAGTGACTAACAATAGGATAAGATGTTTCTTTAATTATTTGTAACTAACACATAATTTATTTAATATTTTAATTGAATCTAATAATATAATATTATAATTTTGTATTAAATAATTTTGTATGAATAATTGTATTGTATATGATCCTTGTTGGTCGAAATAAAGTATTTGATTTGATTTGATTTGATAGGCGGTAAGTTACGCAATTATCCCACTGCTTACACAAGACAGTCTGTAAAACATGAAGTTAGAGTCACGAAGTTTGTAATAAAGCTATGAATAATTTTTACCCCCATTACCATACGTCTAATGTGACTCGCAAGTGGTCTGCAGGCATTATTAGAACAACACACATTACGGGAAGTTAATTTGAGTTCGTATAATAACCCATTTATATGCAAATTAAACTTTTCAAAGATAACATAAGGGCTCTTGCGTTCATACGTCTCGACTTAGGTTCATGCGACATACACGTGAAAAAGCAAAAACGCAGTCTGTATGACATTTTTGATTGGTTTAGGTTGAAATAAAAACTCTGTAATTCCAAGTATTCCAATTAAAAAACAGATATAAAGAAAATAAAGTTCAAGGATGGAGGCTCGTTATATATTTTATACGTCTAACGATAGAAACTTAAATATTGTTTCGGTTGAAACTTTTCTCGTTTGAAAAAATAATGATGTGCCTAGCCTAAAAACTGCTTCGTCTGTCAGACAGGATCATAGTTTTCATAAAAACTGCCGCTCATTATTAATTTGATATTATACTGACTGAAATGAATTTCCCCACAAGGTAGACTGTCGCGAATCATGTCAGTTGATGATATCGCGAGGACTAATTCATGGTCGGAGCGTGTAATACCGCCTTAAGAGATTATTTACTCTGGCAAGGTTGTGTTGTGTTATATGTGTAACTGAGGGTAAACTAAGAATTGTAGTCTTTTACGTATTTAAACGAATAACGCCTTTGAAGAGACCTCTTTTATTGTCTACCATTGTGCAGTGGCGAGTTTCGGTGTAAGCTGAAGTAATCTCAACGAGGAATTAGGGACTACACAGCTAATTCCTATTGAAAGCTAAGTGTCTTAGTTTCTTGGTTCATTCTTTGTTCTATTCGATTTATTGTTCTGCTATTATTGTGATCTATAACCTGAGTACATATGCGAGAGGTTTTATACTAGTAGTATTTCTGATTCCTGTGTAACGTAAAGCCAATTAACCATCATGATAACATGCTACCAGTAACCTAAGAATATAGTTACTGATTTGAGAGATCGTATGCCCGTCCTGATAACTTTTGTTGAGCAATCGACACGTGTTAGGTGTCGACTTTGTTTCCCTCTTTATACGAGCTATAGGGGCCGCCCGTCCGCGTGTCGGATGGGGGCTCAGGTGTGTGGCTGCAGGGTACCCTGATGTAAAGCCTGGTCCAGGTAGCAAGATCGTACCATACGTGAGCCATAGCGGACAAGGTTCCAATATTAGCAAGACCGTATGCGTGTACGTGAGCTTTGTGTCCCGGTGTCCCCTTGCATGAACACCGAGGAAGAGGTGGTGAGGGGACCGAAGACCCTGTGAGGTCATGTATGCCCAGGGGTCGGCATGGCCGTTATCGGCATTGATTATCAGCCGCGTGTTATCTACACAGACGAAATGTGTAGATAGCAAAATCACCCTTAGGATGTTGTTAGTAAGGAGTTATTGGTTGAGAGATGAGGCTCGTGGACTAAAGACAGACATACAGTAGGACTTGACATCTGGTAGTTAAAGTCGCTCCTATATACCCTTACTACTTACAACCAACACGACAAACCCTCGGGGTACTCGGAAACAGTCTTGATCCATAGTTGCTCGGCCGGTTGGCGAGAACATGAGATGGACACAGTATAATAGAATGTGGAGTCCCAGGGTTGCTCGGCCGATAGGCGAGAACCTGGACAGTAATATACAGTGCACACACCTTATGTGGCTAACCGTTCATAGTATGAGAAACTGGTAGTATGTAATTGAGATGAGTGTTACGACTACTATTAATATAGCTACAAGGAGGAAAGCATCTCATCAGCATGTGTCGTCAGTACAACGACTTGGCTGCTAATAATAATACTGACCTAATTGATATATTTGATCCTCGCATTACTAAATTCAAAAAGTCCTTAACGGACGTCCTCTTCTCTACTCACCCTGAATAATACATATTGTTACTCTAACTTTTGTTTTAGATTTGCTTAAGTTCGTTTCATACGTTTTTAACATTTTGGACTTGTTTTTGTGATTTATACTTACTGCATATGATATTAATATTCAATGCAGATTCGTCGCTGTTGCTTGCATACGCGCTAACTTGCTGATCATGCTGTGTGCACTTGCCTTGGATGTCATGCTAGTCTATAAGCTATTCATAAAGAACCATTGTATCTCATATCATAATGTATGATATCTGTAAAGTGTACCTAATAAATAAATAAATAAATCTCCCGTTGTTTAGTAGTTAGAACTAACGTGTGCCAAGTTCTAAGGCTCTAAGTGACCGTGTTTTCATAATAACACTCAACCCACAGGTGGGACAAGCCGTCAGAAGCGAAGCAGATATATACATGGGCTGCGTGGGATGATTTTAAGGTAGGATTCAAATTTCCTCTCCTTAAATCATTTTTAAACCTATCGTGGTGTCCTCAAGCTTAACGCAGTCTAATTGTATTATACAAGAGTTTATAATATATCATTAATGTGTAGCATTCCATTATAAAGAGGGCGTCGCGACAGTAGACGTTGATCTGGTAAAGGTCGCAGGAGTACGCCGAATGCGGGTGGCGCAGGACTGGTTACTTTGGCACTCTTTGGGGGAGGCCTATGTTCAGCCGTGGACATTTTTCGACTTCCGGCTGATATGATGATGATGATGGCGATGCTGATGAAATAAATGAATGTATTTATTCGATACCGATTTCGTTAATTGGTCGTATGTAAAGTAAAAAGTTTTATTCAACTTAAAAAGAGGTTTTTTTCTGTTAATAATGTCAACTTGTAATTTATTGTAAGTATATTATGATGCTGTGATGTACCCAAAATGACCCAAATATATTGTGATTAGATAGATTGATAATGATTTCACTCCATTGAAAATACCGCCCGGTATTAAACGCCAGAGTCCTTCAATCTCATCCCCAACTAATCACACCCAAGTCCCCATTCTTCCACTAATCAGGCGAGAAAAAATATCAATGTTTAACAAACAAGCCACTTCTAAACAAGTTTTAACATGTCATCAATCATTGGCAGGATTGATGGATGAGTGGCGGACACTAATGAAATTTTACGCCCGCATTGGTTGCATTTGTTGCGGTAATAAGCTATTTGACCAGGCTGATGAGGTTAGTTTTTGCTGGAATATCAATTTATGTTTTAGATTCTTAGGTACTTACTTGTTTTAAGTTATGTGATTTATATTATTAATATTTTTTATGATACATTTTACTCTTAGATAATTACACGACAGTGTCATCATTGTTATTTTCTCTATAAGTAATATTGAAGTTCTGTACGTATCACTGAAAATGAATTAGAAGTGTTTATCTTGTTCGCGACGCTTAAAGACTCTGTTGGGTATACAATGTGTATTGCTTATACTTGATCAAACGAAATGTGCGGATACTAGACAAAAAAATATCGATAAAAAAATAAAAATAAAAATTATATTTAAAAAATTAAGGCGTTTTAAATTTTTTTCTGATGAATATTTCCGAGTTTGGTTTTTAATTCATATCTTTGCGTCTAAACGGTGCAGTTTCTCAAAAGTAGTCTTGTTTTAAAGCTACAAAATGCAGCTAATCGACCAACCAAAAAATAATAACAATATCAAACATAAACCTATAAAAAAAAAAGGTAATTAGTAGAAATTTGTGAAAAAGAACATTCTTTTTTTAAATTAGTGTCTGTAACTTTAAAACTAGCAGTTTGAGGTAGACTTTTTTGCACTTTTTTGGCTTTTTTTTTTTTTTTTTGGTAGGCTTTTTTTTTTTTTTTTTTTATCGATATTTTTTTGTCTAGTATCCGCACATTTCGTTTGATCAAGTATAAGCAATACACATTGTATAATACCACGCCGAAAAAAGAAAAAGGAATGATGTAACGAGTTTTCATTATTATTTTAATGGTGAAATCATTTTAATAATCGAACGCGTAATTTCAGAGATTACTCTCTATAATACATAGGTACAGACTTTGTAAGCTACGATTAAAGATTAAGATTCTACAGACATGATTCTGGATAAAAAACTAAAAGCTAAAATAATTGATCAGGTATGATTATATCGACTTACAGACAAACATTTTTACAATCATCGAATCTCCATATTTGCCGACCTAAAATAGTTAACTTAACCGCATAACTTCGTTCAAAATTTTACCTCCATATCTATAGTGTGCCATTGAGTTAATGGCAATGCACACGCCATTTACGTAAATCAAACGTAAACTTACGTTACAATTTTCAGGTTGCCTACAGAGCCTTAAAATACACATGGCAAATGCAGTGCGTGGCTTTTCAGATTTTTCAATGCTCCTATTTTATACTATTACAGCCTTTATTAATTATAAGTTAGAGATTAAAATAGCTTGTAAAGTTGAGTGGAGTTGGGTACACGAAATGCATGAATGCATAATGTTTCGCTGGCAGACTCGCGGGGCTCGAATATTTAATCTATGCCCCGTTGGTCTGTGATTTATCCATGTCTATGATTATGAGGTGCGTTGGATTCTGAATTGTTTACTTGGTTAGGAGCTACCCAACCGAGTAAACAATTACATTTAGACCGCCTTACAACTGCTAGGTCTAAATGAAAATAAACAGATAGATAGTTAGCAACACGATCTCAAATTTAAATTAAGAACCTACCCAGTTCATCGTCACCCATTTGTAGAGAGATATGATGATGATTAAAATTATCAATAGGGGTGTAGACACTAAATTATATAATCAATAATGTTGTATTTTCTCGAAAAAGGATAAAAAATGTAGTCAAATGGAGACAAAAGCAACGCAAGAGGTTAAATAATCACAAAGTTATAAATTTCCAAAGTTTTAAGAGGGGGGGTTCTGTCCGTTTTCCGCAAAACGCACCTTCATATGAAACGTTTGTCATTTACTATGACGCTCGCAGATTGTGACGTCACTATCTGCGATTGTTTTCTCTCTCTAACAAGCAATACTAAAATGTAGCTGCGTAATTCTTTGAGATATCTGAATTGCCTTCTTCCTTTTGGACTAATAATAATTTTTGAGTCTACACCCATATTGTAACGAAATTAAATTTTTCCACCGGTCTTTTCAAACGGAAAACAAGTAAGGTAAACGTCCGAGTACTATACAGGGTGTTAACGGGGTCATGATCCGGAATGACAAAAAGCGAATAAGATGATCATACTGAACAACCTTTCCCATGGGACCAACCACGAAATCGCAAAAAAAAAAGAGCCAATTAAGAGTTAACTGTGAGTTAACTGCGATTTAATTGCGAGTTATGTATGGAATACCTGGTTTTTTTTTGCGATTTCGTGGTTGGTCCCATGGGAAAGGTTGTTCAGTATGATCATCTTATTCGCTTTTTGTCATTCCGGATCATGACCCCGTTAACACCCTGTATAAACGTTACGCTAATATATGGCATGGCCCCTTTATGTCAAAGCAATATGGGTTAAATTAGAACTAAGAGGTTATTTCTTCATTCTTTAACACATTCACTGCCAAAAATCCCGTACCGGAAGGCGCGGCGTGGGTAGGCCCCCCGCAAGGTGGACTGATGACCTGGTAAAGGTTGCTGGAGTATGCTGGATGCGGGTGGCGCAGGACCGGTCACTTTGGCACTCTTTCGGGGAGGCATATGTCCAGCAGTGGACGTCTTTCGGCTGATATGATGATGATGATGATGACTGCCAAAAATCGCTACGCGCTGCGCTCGTAGCCGATCCCTTGATTGTCCTCGTATGTAGCGGAAAGCGACTATAGCGTAGGCGCCCGCTAGGCGGGTTTCACGCAATGAAAGCGGTCATTTTTCAATAATTCGTGTACCCAATTAGCGTGAGTTGTTAAACAAAAGTTAACTCAGTGTCATTTTTGTGACGACAATTAAGTATTCAGTTTGTATAAAAATTCACTTTTTCTTTAAAAATTATAAATGATCTGCATATACTTATTATTTAAATATGAATACACATAATTTGCTTAATTTTCGTCACAAAACTGACACTAACTTAATTTTTGTTTAACAACTCACGCTAATTGGGTACACGAATTTTTAAAAATGCCCACCCATGTCATTTTACTAGGTCAACGTCGATTACCAGGACGTTTACTTTATGTCATGATTGTTAAGAGGAAACACTAATGGCGAGATAATTGAGAAATAGGTATTTGTAAAATGTATTGCTGTCGCGCCAACCTCAAGCCTCCCCCCGCAGAGCGCGATAGAGACAACTGCAACTTGGACCAAAAATACCTATTAAAAGTACATAAAATCAACGTTTCGTAGTCCCCTGATTTCTTCTCCAAAACTTGACCTATATAACTATTTTTTTTGTTACAAGGCTTTGGCCGTGTTCCTATGTTTGCCTTTTTTTTAAATAATCTAGTCAAAATTGTTTTCTGGATGCTTGAACACAGAGGAAAATCTAGCATTTTTCTTAAGTTTTTGAAGGTTAACATCTCTTTTAAGAATAAATTTATGAAAAAAAGGAAATCATATGAACATGTCAATAGTATAGCCATAGATTTATAAAAAAAAATATTGCTCTACTGCCATTATCCAGGGAGAAAACAGGGGACTACGTTTTCTATGGTAAAACGGCCCTTGTGTTTCCTCTTAACTTTTTAAAAAGAGTTTTCAAAACCACCCACCCGCATTATATTTTACAATTAAAAGCGGTCCAGGTAGAAAGACAGTCATTACGTTACACATTTAATTTGTTCACAGAACTCAAATTGATTTCCAATGTTGCTGTAAGTCCGTATTCAGCGTGCTATTTCAAGCTACTCTTATCCATCATTAGAAACGATTTCTGTAATTGCTGGACGTTTAAAAGCTGAATCGATTGGAATAGCTAAAAACTGAGTCGCTTTGTGGAACGGAAAGTTTGGTTCAGTAGTCACATTATAAATGATGGGACTTTGACTGACAATGTTATACTGAGAACATTTGTTACACAAAGTTTACTAGACTGTCTCAAATTGAGTTCATGTGTTCTAGATTTTTGATACGTATATAATATATATAGACTAGCACCCATAAAAAGCCGCACTTGGCGGGATGGAAGCGGTATGCGGTATTTTGTACCTTACTGCGTTATTTCTGACTTTTTACTGTAGGTACTGTTTGTAATACGTTTGCGCAATAGTAAAATTACTTATGTTGCGCGGTGGCATGCGGTACCGCAGCCGCACCGCACCGATTCTGCGTACAGAGCAATCAAAAAGCAGTAATTTAAATACAGACGCGCAGTGCAATATCGGTACTGACTTGACTGACAGGTGACCGCTGACTGATACCGTACCGATAAATGCGGTAGTGGCCTTTTATTGACAATCTTATACTGGGAATATTGATCTCCAATTTTACTCGACTGTATATAGTCACCATACATATACATACATACATATTTATAAATATACATATACATATATGACTATATTATTATATTTGTATAGGTATACATATTTTTGGCACGTATATTGTCGAAACAATTTTATTAGTATCACGCAGGTCAATTCGAGAGATAATTTTGCATTCGGTCTTAATTTCGACGCATTTCTATGCGCGCCGATTCAACGTGTCATAACAAACGCACGCAACTCATTAAATTCAAGTTGGTATGCCAAATGCATGTCTCAAATTAAGCCTTTGATATAATATTGACTTGACTGGTGGTAAGCGGTGACAGAGCCTAAAGATAAAGCTCATTGGTTCAGTAATAGAATAGCCTGTTCACTCTTGTTTTGAAGGCATCTAGATCGTAGTTCTCATCAGGAAATACAGATGAAGGGAGCGAATTCCATTCCTTAGCAGTTTGCATTAAGAAAGACGAGGCAAATCGCTTCGTGCGAATGAATATGCGTATTCTTCTATGCGAGTTCTCGAAAAGTTGTTCCTTTTCTACTAGATTCCTCTATAAAAAGCACTGAATGTCCTTATACCTACTCTCTTTTATTTTCAAACGTTAGGAGCGAATCGTATCGACGCGGAGAGCGAAGAACAGTTTTACAGCGTGTTTCACATTACCGGGGCACTACCTCTGAATAGGACCACAGAACATAACAGCTTGGGTTGTTGGCGAAAAAATGTTTGAAGTTGCATTGAGAGTCCCCAACTAAGTGTTCTTTTTTCCAGTTGCATGAGGGAAAATGGGTTAAGTTGCATTGAGAGTCGCTAACTAAGTGATGGCCATATCTAGAAACTATACTACACTAGTATTCCTATTATATAAGCGAGTAAAATATGCCATATCTTGCTTGATATCAAGTAACTTAACAATAACAAATAACTATTGAATTGAGAATTCGCTGGGTCAACGAGAGTCGGCAATTGGCATGTGATTTCTGCTACAATAACATTTGCTTTGTGCTATCGACTGATATTTTTCGCTTGTCGTTATCCAGTCGGCGTGGGCACCCGCATGCGGCAGTATACGTTTCATGGCAAATCTTGATCCTCATGACAGCTGTCATCTCAGTACAATTTTACGTTTTAAGGTTATAAATTGTACAGATAATACTGCTGTCATAGGGATCAAGATTCTCCGCGATTATACCAATGAAATTGCGTCTTATGCCCAAATTACTAAGAAGATTTAAAAGTGACCCGGCTGCATTTTACTCTGTATGCGTTTAGCAGTTGTGGGCAATGTATGAAGAGTACCAAGTAAGGCGATGGCTCAGCGATGTCGTGACGCGGCTCGCGGTGCCATTCGTCGCGGATTTAGAGTGAATAAAGTTCAGATACACCGCGGACCGTTTAGAGTACAGACTTGGTTGAAGAGCAAAGAAGTGGTTGTTAGCTTCAAAATACAAACTGGACATAGGTAATGATAATTCCATTGCGTATCATTATTAACGAAACAATTTTTGTTTATATATTTTTGTTTCGTGGAATCTACCCGATGTGGTTTGATTACAATGAGGTCGAGCGCATAGCTTACCCATTAGAGTGGCCTGAAGGCTCTGATCCTTTCAAGAAAATACAGAGAGGTCGCTACTATTAGCGGCGGCAAATGTGATGGATAGATACGGTTCACCGGTTAATGTCAAGGTTAACTGGAAGAGTTCCCTTACAGGGATAAGTTTGCCTTTGTACCGATTTAACTTTATTTTTGTCTTTGTTTTAACCTGTGTCTTGTGTACAAAAAAGTATTTACATACATACATACATAATATCTGAGTAGCTCAGTTGGAAGGGCGCTGTACCGGCAATACTGGCACCGGTTCGAGTCTTGGGCTTTAGACGTTGACGGTTTATTTTTCCATTATATTTGTTATCCGTATCATAACGGCCATAGCATTTACCTAAACAGAAGCAACAACGCAGCGATCTAGATCTTCTTTGTGCAGACAATCACGAGTGCTGTAAAAATATTCATGTATAAACAACACAATAGGTCAAAATCAGGAACTTAAACCCAGGCATCTTTCTTGTAGACAATGCAATAGGTAACGGTTTACATGCATATAAATTATGTTTCGATCATCCAAATTATAAATCTCAAAGTAGCTTTACAGTCCTCCATGGATCCAGTGCTAAAATAACTTTAAAAGTTTGGATATGTTCAGATAAAAACTGATCACTTAATAAAAATGTTTTTGGCCTACGTATCTAACTAGATTTTTTATCCGTCTGCCTATTTGGAAGTTTCAACTATGACGACAAAGTTAGCAAACATTAATTGACGAGATTCGGAAGTTCTGGAGTTGCTCACACTGCAGTATAAATGAAACATGCGTAAAACAGCGACGACCGCCTATACCCGCCCCGCCTACCCGACCGCCCGTTCCATAGTCATGGATTTCAAGGAAAACCATTGTGAAACGTAAATAAAATTGATAAACGTTTCAAAAGCGCTAGTCGATATAAGTTAAATTAGTACTACATATATTTCCCTTATGATATTTTAGATAAACGGAGGAACACAGACGAATTTGTTCACTAAAAATAGAAGATGTTATTTTAAGGTATAGTTGGTATTGGCACTTTCTACGAAGCAAGAGGTCTGTGTTCGAATCCCTGTAAGGACATTTTATTAGTGTGATGTGCACGATAATTTGGTCCTGAGTATATATGTTTTCTATAAGTATTTATTGATCTATATTAGTATGTTTATCGTCGTCTACTACCCGCAGTACAAGTTTGGGACGGTTGTTTTGTGTAAGATTGGCTGCAAATATTTTATTTATTTACTGGACTTTAGCTATCGCATCTACAATATCAGCCATCTTGGTTTCCAAGTATACATGCCGCCGGCGTCCAGTGGCCCTGTACTGCCCGGTGCCCATTTCGGGAGACCTCGACACCGCGGCTCTTGTTATCTTACTATCTTTAACACGATTCCGACCGATATAGGTTTGGAAAGTGCCGAACACTGGAAAATAGGATGACGAGAATTTACTGGAAAAAGTATACCGCGCACACATTGACGTCAGTGGGTTTTCTAAAAAAAAATTGTTAAATGTCAGAACGCATCCTCTACCAGCCAACCAATATAGGTATCTTGTTTTAGTACAAGTTGGAAAAAAGTGAAGGGGTGAAAACTGACGGCCGTATTCATAAACGTCCTGCAAGCCTGTTTTAACTAAAATGGCGTTAAAATTCGTTTATCCTTATCTGTCACTTTGACATTTGTGCTCGTAAGAAAGGGACAGAGTACATTTTATTTAGCAGAGGCATTTTACGTTTTATGAATAAGGGGTGAGTCTGTATTGTGTATTTGAAAAATGTAGAACAATCACCTGATTATAAGGCTTATATTTATTCCGATACTGTAATGTTCTTCCTAATTTATTTGAACAAGTTACTTCTAATTAATACTTACTCTACTTAATAGCACAAACATACAGTAGGTACAAAAGGCGGGCTTAATGCCTTAAGGCATTCTCTACCATGCAACCGCAGGGCTGAACTTCTATACAATCGAACCATACGTTTAACCTAAACGAAGGTTTGAAAAACTTGTTTAGCCAGCTGTAGTCAAGTTGTTGCTCATTTAATGTATTCGCTCGATTTACTTTTTCGCTTTTTCATTTAAGTATTCCAAATCATATCCAACTTATTACTGTCTCTTAATACAATTTATCTCCCGTGTCATGTTGACAAACTTAATCATACAACTTTTAATGTGTACCTACGCCAACGTAATTGCATTTTTTTTTTCAAAGCTCTAGAACAATTTTACTACCAGAATTTCATGTAACTGTGAACTTTTCAATTTGAATTGTTCAAAGTTTTGCTTTATGTAACTGGACTTTGAATAAGCCGACGTCAAAGAAATGTTTACATTTTTCACCTTATTACAATCGAATAAAGCGTAAGTACTATTTGTGTTTTAGGGCACAAAGCGTTTTGAAAAAGTTTTGATCCCGAGTGAGAGAAGAGAAAAACTATTCAATTTTGGACAAAAATTGAGCTCCCGAGGATGCGTTGTGTTGAGGGCGAGGGAATTTGTTCCTTCAGCTGTCAACACGGCGAATCCTCAAACATATCAAGGGTCGGCAACGCCCATGTTACACCTTTGGAGTTGCATGCGTCTATAGGCTGCGGTGGCCGCTTACCGTACGTTTGTTTGCCACCGTCGTTGTATTAAAAAAAAAAGTCAAGAGTCGCAGAGGTAAATCCTTTGATTTTTGCTCGGATTCTACGTCATTAACGTTCGTTTGTCATAACTTCCTAAAGACATTAGTTAGCCCCAAACATACCTAAATTGCCATCAAAATTTATGGACGCTAGACGACAAAACACAAAACTTCCTCTTTTACGGCCACATAAGGTCAGATTCGGCTACAAATCCAGGATATAAACCGACATGACTTATGGCACTTTTCCACGAAGTCTTTGCTCTGTCGCGACACACCGACAGAAGCTTTACAGCGCGTTAAATCCCGACTATAAAACTGTTATAAATCGATTCCGCCAGGTTTAAGAATTAAATGGGCTGTAAAAATTAATAGGACTCCGTGGCGGGATGGTCGAAGCCGGATGGCACTTCCCAGTTTTGGTTGAATATACTAAAACCGGGTAAATGAGTAAGGCGGGGAAATTGTTCTTACTGTAATATTGAACGTATATTTGTATCTTAGGTCAAGAACCAAACATTGAGGAATCCGACTTGTATGTAAAAAAATATTGCGTTTTATTGCTGGTTCTGTGGTAAGTGGTAATTTAACTTTGCGATACATTATATTAGGCTACTATGACAAGTTAAACCGGGGTTTGAAAGCAAAGTATTTACTGTACGTGAGCTCTGAGAACAGTATTTGGGTTCAGGTGGAATTGTTTATTAGGTTTAGCATAAAATCATGTACGTGCTATATACCGAATTCTGTTCTAAACTGTAATACCAAATAACTGGAAAATACCAGGTTCTCCCTTGTTAGAATAACTACTACTTAAAGCTAAATGCTTCATTTAACCTAATGTTTCATTAGACCCATTGCATGTTTTTCTTGAATAAAAAATTTAATAAGATTATTGCAACAATCCATACTTAACCTAATGACTTCAATTTGATGATATTCAGAGAAATTCCGAGAAGATCACTGTTTTGAAGACAAATGCATTAGGTCTAGTGAAACATTAGGGCAAAAGTTAGTAGGTCAAGTGATAGGATACAAAATACCAATTCCCAGCCGCTGTAGTCCTTCCAAATCTGCTCGTATTGGATGATTTCTGAAGAAGACACCGTCCAAATGTCCTATACTCAGTTATGCCGACACTTCCCAGTTTATGAATTACTTAGGAACTTTATGACGGCTTTGTCAGGCTTTCCTGCGCGTCACGTGTTGTAGACGGATGCGAAATTGGATTTTTTTAGAATGAGAAATATGCGATTACGGCACGCGTGAGGAAAGGGGATTATTTTTTGTTCTTTTATAAAGATGTTCGTTTACCCGCTGGATTGTGAAGGCGAACGATGTTATGATGTGATTGACGATTAAGTACTCCCAAAACAGAATATTAAATTAGTGCTATGGTGAGATATATATAATATTGTGGTGGTTAGGTATGGTGGGTGAATGTATATTATGTACCTACTTATGTATCATCATTATCATCCACCTAGCGATTTCCTGGTTGTTCCTCGCTTAATAAACATCAGAACCCCCGTATCTCTTTAACATTTTCAAATGATTGCTTAAGTATAGATTTTTTTGAGACGGTATACATATTTTGAGTTCTTTTTACGATAGCTCTTACTAGTGTACAATATGACCAAAGTAACTTTTTTTCATACAGTGCTGTCCCCAGCTCTATTTTAAAAACTATAGCCAACAAAGACTTGGAAATACACATGCATAACGGAAATTGTGTGTAGATGGCGGGAAAATTATCAACATGACTTTATTAGTTTAAATTATATTTTCAAATTAAAGTAAATAAAATCGGTATAGCGTCTCATTTTACGCTGGTACTTCAGTATAGCCGTGCCTGGTGACGTACATTGCACTTCGCAGTCTGATAAATGAATATTGATATAATGAAAACACAGCATTGTATTTCGTGTTGTTACTGTTTCCGATTTGTTCCGACCGAAACCGAAAAATACCCGATGTCAAGTTATTAGACAACGCAGGTCAGGTGTTTTCAACAATTAGGTACTCACGATCCAGTTAAAGTCTGACCTTCGATTTGGTGTAGTTGTTGCGGATCTGGGAGTCAATATATACTAGAGGTGTGTGGTAGTTTAGAGATAGATTGTGAATAGTTTATATCGTCCCCTGATTGCGAAAACCGCTTAAGTGCATGACATGTAGTTTTGAGAAAAACGCATTTAAAGATTTGCATGTTAATATTTCTATGAAGGGCCAATAATAACTAAAGCATTTTCGTGTTTTTATATGAACAGTTTATCGCTTATTAAGACTATTTGACTTTATTTACTTTTTGTTTAGGATAAGAGGATAAAATTTAGGGTTTACCGTAAAAAGTGCTGCAGTTAAGCGGTTGTTCCTGAAGACACCTTTTTTTTGTATCTCTTAAAATAATAGCCTTAGATAGGAATTTTCGATTTATAATAATTTCTGATGTAAATTAATAAATGTTTGAACTGAATAAAGTCTTCAAACGATTTCAGATTCTGTATTATTTGAGTTTATTTAAAAGTCACCATGCAGTTTGTAGGTTTTTTCTGAAAGAATTTTAAAATTAAGGAATAAAAAGTACTTATAATTAGAAAATACATGTACAATGTTTTGGCACGTGAGGTTTCATTACAATTTTTCCATCTCCTGTGGTTTAATTACTTTATTATTTGTAATGGTCATCTCCATCGTAACTCTAACCTGTTTCTTGACAAAGTTCAATATAAGGGAAAAGGTAAAAATAAATAACAAAGGTGTTCGAAAGGTATTTCTGCTTAAGTGACATTTATCTTATGGGAGATATTTTAGATTTAGCAATGAAATAGTAATAAGATTAAAGTAGGAATCCAATGAAATAATCAACATATGAATGTAAAATATTCGTTCATTCTGACTAATTGAGACCATTGACTGAAAACTATACGACGACTAGAAGACGCAGAAGGGCGACGCCGGAAGAGAAAAAGGAGAACTATGCAGTGTACTACAAAGCGACCATGGCATTGCAGAATGCAATCGCCGACGCCAAATCTCGGTCGTGGGATGAGTTGCTGTGTGACCTGAACCCGTGGTCTGAGAGAGATAACCGAAGCTGAATTGAAGTGGGCCGTAAAGCACCTTGCTGCACGAAATACTGCACCGGGACAAGATGGTATTCCTGGCCGAGCATGGAGGATGATGATGATTGCGATGGAGGCGCCTATTCAGCAGCTGTCTCCGATATGGCTGCTTTTCCATGATATGGGAGGAGGCAAAACTGGTTCTCTTGCGAAGAGAAGGGAGGCCTGCAGACTCACCTTCTGCGTACCGGCCAATATGCTTATTGGACCAGGTCCAAGCTCTTTGAGCGTATTATCTCCCTCCGTGTAAACAGGCATCTAAATAACGATGGTCCAAACCTGCCGGATACTCAGTTGGCTTCCGCCGGGGTCGATCGACTGTGGATACAATCCTTCGCGTCCGAGCGTTGTCAGAGCAGGCAATTTCGCGAGGAAGGGTGGGGCTGGAGATCAGCCTTGACATTGTCAACGCTTTCAACTCTCTTCCTTGGAATGCAATTCGGCGAGCTTTAGTGTACCATCAGTTGCCATCTTACCTGAGGACCGTGATCGAAGCTTACTTATCTGAGGACCGTGATTGAAGCTTGCTTATCCGACAGGAGCATTCGTTACCCCGGTCGTTATGGCGCAGACATGCAGGGAAGTCAAATGCGGGGTACCTCAGGGGTCGGTGTTGGGACTTCTTCGGTGGAATAATGCATACGACACAGTTCTACGAGCAGCACTCCCCATCGGCGTCAGTGTCGTTTGCTATGCAGACGATACTCTAGTCTATGCTGAAGGGAAAAATTACGTGAGGACCACTAGACTGGCGTAGCTAGGCGTGGCAGTCGTGGTAAATAAGATCCGCAGTCTCGGTTTTATAATCGCGCCACACAAGACAGAGGCTTTGGCTACATGGACTGCGTCGCGGCAGGGAGCCTCCCGCCACCTCCGTGCATGTTGGAAAGGTAGAGCTCCAAGTAGGTCAGTTTATAAAATACTTGGGCCTCAAGTTAGACGGCCGATGGAGCTTTGACGAGCACTTCAACCGGCTCGCCCCCCGTTTAAAAAAACATCGGGTGCACTGCACAGACTGCTGCCAAATCTTGGAGGGCCAGAAGAAGGAGTACGCCGCCTTTACGCAGGGGTGGTGCGGTCCATCGGGGCGCCCGTGTGGTCAGAGAGGTTGACGCGCAACCGACGTAGTAGAGTGAAGATACTGGCAGTTCAGCGCCGGATATCCATTAGGGTCGCCCGCAGATACCGTACGATATCGTACGAGGCGGCTGCTCTCCTAGCACGGTTCCCACCACTTAACATCTTGGCTGAAATGGATTCCCAAGTTTACAATGCCCTGTGCGCAGAGAATGGAGGTGCTGCGAAGGAATAAGTGGCAGTCTGAGCGGCAGGTCCTAATGCAAGAAGTGGGACAAAATCTCTCCTCACCCGCTCTCATAGCGGCAATGTTAAGAAGGACTCCACTTGGGCTGCAGCTGTCACCTTTTGTGAGAGTGTCATGACACTGGACCATGACCTTGGTCCGTAAGGAGACTAGACAGAGAGAATAGAGTGCGAGCGGGAGCGTACAGATCCTGCTTGGAGGAGGAGGAGGCGGCTACAATAACACGTCGCCGCCACTGCGCCCTGTTGCCCGGGCAGTAGAATATGGCTATGGTATTCAATGCCTGTCGTACAAGGCGACTAAATGGGACTCTCGAGGCAGCACACGGTCGCAGTTGCGGCCTGCGATCGTCTAAATACTCCACTCACACACACAAAACCACCCACAAAGGCGTGACGCTAGGGCGGCACTAGTGCGTTCCGTAGAAGATCCCAGAGCTGTCCGAAATGCGTCGAGGAGGACCATCGGGGGGATTTTAGTCGGTGCGAGTCCGACATAACCTCCGCGCTATCCCCGTGGTGCGGAGGTATCCATAACGGATTTTCCTCCCAATAAAAACACAAAAAAGAGGTAATAACAATCCAATAAAAAGGTATGCGCGCGCGCAGTAGCGTAATTATCGCTCCGAAATAAAAACACGACTAAGTGCGCCAAGTGCGGGCACGGTGTGACCCCCCCGCGCTCCCCGGGATAGCGGCGATAGTGCACTTAGGCGGTTTTGGTTAAATGAATTGAATGTGGTCGAGGGCGAAACGTAACGAGCAAAGCCGCTTATATTACTTTTAGCATGTTTTTGCTGTAGATCAATTTTGACTATTGATTGATTTGGTGTTCTGACAAAACATATTAAAGGTGGTTAGATTATTTTGACAGATGACTAAACACACATTTTGTTTTTATCGCTTGCTGCAAAAATCTAGTTTATCTCGTTAGCATCTTTAGACTGGTAATTAAATTGCAAGTTTCATTCAAACTACCAACATTCCAAAAACGCTTAAATAATGATAGAATGTATTGATCTTGAAAAAAAATGTGTTAGCCCCCATAACAGACACTTAATAGGTTTTGTCTGTAAATTATTTAGAAAAAACAGTGTTATCTGACGTTATCCTAAACACCAAATCAGGAATGGAGCCACGTATCAAAAAACGGGCTTTTGTAGCGGGTAGATCATGGAAAGCATAATACAGCAGTATTAATATCTCACTTTTGACCAAAACGGAGCTTAAGCGGTTTTCGCAATCAGGGGACGATATTTCCGTATTTCCGAATGAATCCGACGAATAATTTGCATCTAGTAAAAATAAGATTTATTGTTGTCATAATCTACACCAATTCAAATAAAGAACTCCGTACTTTATGAATGTTTGTTTTTAGTGTTCCATATTAAAGCTGATACAAAGACCAAAGGTTTATACCAAATAGAGGCGTCATAAGTATCACGTTATTTAGTGTTCCCATATTCAGTTTTGTGCAATTTTTTTGTTTGTATAAGTGCGCGTGACCGCTTGCTAAACTTATTTAGCTTGGTTGAAAACCGGCTTCACTAGGTTTTTCGTAATATGTCTATCTTTTTTCTTTGTCTGAGGTTATCGCTCGCGGATTCGACAAATTTAAAGTTATTAACACAACACAGTAAAGTAAAGTAAATAACTAGCCCTTAAACAACACACAACAATACGTGGCAGTTTATTTAATCGTATGGCATACATTATTTTGCCCTTTAAAGTTTGTCACTCTTTAGCACCACCCAGGGGACACGTGCAGGGTTGTGGTTGGTAACTCCTGCGGACGCGAGTAACAGTTGTCCCCCCTGACGGGGCACATTGCAGGTAGAACCGATGATGGCCATTGTGGCGGAAAGGTTCTCGAGTGGCGACCACGTACCGGAAGGCGCAGCGTGGGTCCCTACAAGGTGGACCGATGACCTGGCCCCGTATCATGGTCTGCCTTATCACGCAATAAGTGACAAGATAAAAGCGTCGTCTCGTTCTATCGAACGGTGTCAGCCAGTGACAGACGCTCTATCTTGTCACTTATCGCGTGATAAGGCAGACCATGATACGGGGCCTGGTAAAGGTCGCGGGAGTCCGCTGGATGCGGGTGGCGCAGAACTGGTAATTGTGGCACCCTTTGGGCGAGGTCTTTGTTCTGCAGTGGACGTCTTTCGGCTGATATAATGATCACGCATCAATATCGATGAATATTTCGGATTTTGTAATTAAACGATTCAGTTGAGAACTAAAAAAAAAAATCCTATTGAATCTTCTTATATGCGGTTTTGTTTGGGTTACTAAAACACACAAATAATTCTATGCTTAATAATGGCTTCAGATTTCAACACTACAAGCAGCTTTTGGTGTTCTATATTTTAACAGTTCTACATATTGTTGACTCTATTTGCTTAAAATCTAGAAACAAAATATCATCAAAGTACGAGGTTCTTTATTTGATTTAAAATTGGAATAACGAGCTGTAGTGGTGAATCGTATTGTTGCCTTATACCAATCAAGTTTGAGAGCTTGCTGCGAAAATTTTGAACCCGACACCTAAAAATGAGATGAGCAGCAGTTTAGTTAGTAGTTAGCTTCAAAATCAGGAGATAAAGTATGAATCATTTAAAATAATTTACATTATACATTACGTACATTCGTACGGAACACTAATTGTTGAGTTCCGACTCGCACTTGGCCGATTTTTTTAGGGTTCCGTAGTCAACAAGGAACCCTTATAAATTCGCCATCTCCGTCTTCGGCTTAGGTCAGTGACCCTTACTACTAGAAAGCTTTAATTCGGTATAAGTATACTCGTATACATTAATGACGCTGACAAAATGGTAGACTACATTTTTGAAAAACGTTTTTTTTTTAGGGTACGTTCCCCATACACGAAAAGTGGCGACTTATTTGTTTTTCTTAGTAATTTCATGGTGTGGGTTTTGCTGGGATAGCCTGTTCAAAATTATTTTGGGTTTTCAACAACCATTTTTTAACTTATTGGTCTATTTGTGTGATATTGGGCTTTAAAGCCCATTGTTCTAATCAAGTGTCCCCACCCCCTATCGGCTAAATGGCTGCTACTGCGAATGTTAAAAAAAATTGTGGCAGAAGTACATATAATGAATTTAAAAGGAAAATTATCACGACCAAGTAGACATTACTAATTACCCAGTAATAGTCGATCAACTTAAAATGTAATTGTAAAGGCCTACTTTCGTACAAATTCGGCCGACGCAATCGCACCATTTACTTAGCGCGTGCGTGTCGATGTAACAAAAAGAGGCTACTACACGGAAACCTGCATTGCGCGTGGCCCGACACGTACTTGGCCAATTTTTTGGTTTATGTACTTCGAATATTTTACTAGTCTGTGATATTGCCCTTATGGTCGTCACATCTTGGTACTAAAACGTGTAGCATATGGCCTGTTTTTATAGTCCCTCTAGTCTGCTTCATACTATGTCTCACAAACAATGTTACCAGTTCTCCCTATATTCCAAAATGCAAAGCATAAAAGTTGTCCATAAATTCCTAGCAGAAGCACGACTATATAAATATAGTGTCGCGATAAGTGAGGTGTAGATAACGCTGCTCACCCATTGTGTTCCAGCGCCCCGCTGTGATGACGACGCGATCAGTTTCAATTTGGAATATTATACGGGAGTTAGCTGTGTTTCTATACTATCTATATGCAGTCGTATACACGACCTGAATTGTCCTATGTAGCATGGGGAACCTAGCAAACGTTCCGAAATTAACCAGAAAGTAGCAACATCACTTTTTTGAACATTTTTGTTGCATAAAGTAGGTAACTTTTTATACTAGGACAGTAGCAAACAAGCATACGGATTGCCGGAAGGTAAGCAGACACCGTAATCAATGGACACCAGAAGAACCACAACCGCGTTACGACCCTTTATTAATCACTAGCTTGCGCCCGCGGCTTCGTTTGCGTGGACCCAAGATAAAAACTATCGTTTATTTTGGTTTTTTTTTTAACCCAGGCTATAATCTATCTCCATGCCTTTTTAACCCCCGACGCAAAGAGAGGGGTGTTATAAGTTTAACGTGTCTGTGTATCTGTCTGTGTTATCCTAGCTCCTAAACGGATGGACCGGTTAGAATGCGGTTTTTTTTTGTGTCATAGATAATTTTACCCTGAGTGTTCTTAGCCATGTTTTATGAAAATCTGTTCAGTCGTTTTTGAGATATTGGACTTGAAAAAAAATTGTCGGGGGATTATAAATTTTTCCAAGCTGAAAGTTATATCTCAATCCGTTTAGCCGTTTCTGCGTGATTGAGTAACAAACATCTAAACATACAAACGTCCAAATTTTCGTATTTATAATATTCGCCCGAGTGGTTATAGGAAAATGTAACATTGAATTTTCCCGTGAGAATTAGATGTTTTCCCGCTGGAAAAAGTAGCCTCTCCAGCTTCTAAACTATCTCCATACAAAAAATCACATCAATACGACGCTCCGTTGCGACGTGAAAGAAGGACAAACATACAAACACACACTTTTGCATTTATAATATTAGTTAGGATAGTAGGGTAGTACGATGATTGATCTGAGGAACTGTGTTGCCAATGCCAAATAATAAAACTAGTGCCCCGTCACCTTTAGAACACGTGAATTTCCGGATGTTCAGAGGTTCTGCTATCCACTGGTTTAAGGACAGTGGGACATTCGGACATCCGGACTTACGAAATAATTTTGGCCCAAGCTGAAGCATAGAACTTCGTTCGCTTCGCTAGTTCGTTCAATTATAAGTATCAAACGACATATTAAGTTAAAATGACGGTATATTAACCATTAAATGACGGTATATTAACCATCTAAAATGAATAAACTTCCAAAATAGCTATTCTCCAAGAATGTTGCGTCTCACTTTCTCGTGCACGGAAGACATAAACGTGTCTCTTACACGGGGAGTCGGGGACACAGTTTACAAGATTTTTTCTGGATATTTCTGGTTAATTTAACGACGTAGTATTTTGCACAGGGTTCGGAAAACAAAATGTGTACCTACTGTATAAGTTCATTATTATTAGGTATATTTATTTTCAAGTAACTAAGTATTATTAAGTAAGTGTAATATGCATTTACTTATATGTATAATATTAATATTAGGAAATGTATTTTCGTTAGTTAAAGCTAGCTCTTTTTTTGTTTTTTTTGGTCAGCTGCCTACATATTAATAATAATATTAAACCATTTATTTCAGGCATCTAAGGCCCATAACAACAAATACCTTAAAGCCTAACATACATACAATACATATAAAAAACTAATTATTTAGGCGACGAAACAGCGTGGCTCCGTTGCGTCAAGTCCGGTGTAAAATTCGGTAGGTTGCCCCGGAACCGCCGAAACACGACACCCTTCGGCCAGAAGTCAGCACACGCGATGGTCTCCTGCAGCGGCCGCGGCACGCGCACCACAAACGAGCTGAAGTGCACATAGTGGCGCGAACGCAGCTGGAAAACCCTCAGCGAGTAGCCAGTCCTCTGATGAATATACTCCACTATGTCATCAGCCGTGGCGGAGTAATGCAGGCGCGACACATACAGCGCCTTACCAGGTGTGGCAACCCGCAGACCAGAACCAACCGGCTCTGCTGTACCACACTGAGTCTTTCGCGGCTTACGCTTTCTTGTCACCGGCGTGAAACCCTCCTTATCCACATCGGTGCGAGGGGCCTTCTCTTTTGGACGACCCTGATCTTCACGCACTCTGTAAGGTGCGTCTCTCCGGTTGGCTGCAACAGGCTGACCGGCAACGACGTCAGCATTACGATGACGTCGTGACTTCGAGGAGCACATAAGCTTTTCTGTTTATGTGTGGTTGACACGTAGAGAATGCGTCAAGGCCTTAAGTCGGCCTTTTGTACTGTTTATTTGTGCAATAAATTTAAAATAAATAGAGAATCGAGGGATCCCCTTCACATTGGACTGGCAGTTTTTTCATCCGTATCATGCTGAATGTTTTAAAAAGGCACACATTAATTTTAATCTCCGTTCATCTCAATCCCACTTTGCACGTGCTGAGGCGGGTATAAAAATGAGTTCTCATTACCGTAATCCATCCGCGTAATGAAAGCAAATTTAAATGCAGCCTGCTTGCATCCAGCCGTAATGTAAATCTGCGTTATGGTCCGCTTTTAACAAAATTGATGAGGTAGGGCACAGTGAAATGTCATCCCGCTCGAATGTAGAGCAGTCCAACTGGGGAAGTACCTCCGCCTTGCAGAAGACCACAGTCATAATAACACTATTACTTGCTCTGTTGTGTTCCTGGAGGTGAGCAAGGTCGCCAGAGCTCCCGAGGATGCGTTGTGTTGAGAGCGAGGGAATTTGTTACTTCATCTGTCAACACGGCGAATCCTCAAAAATATCAAGGGTCGGCAACGCCCATGCGCGCTCCTTTGGAGTTGCATGCGTCTACATTAGGCTGCGGTGTCCGCTTACCATCAGGCGGCCTTGTTGTTGCCACCTTCGTTATATAAAAAAAAAAACTATATTATTAACAAGCTGCCCACGCGGTTTAGTCCGCGTGTTACACAGAAAGCAAGCGATGCCGAGTGATAAAAGAACGACAAAATTTTCGAGACTCGCCTAAAATTATCACTAACAAAGAAAAGAACACCTAATATTATTATTACCTTATATTCACGGAGAGTCAAGAATCGTATGAGGAAGGTTTGCAATGGCCAATGGCCAACATTTATTGTCCCCCCTTGACTTTATTCAATGCCAATATTTATAGAAATAATATTGACAAGTACTTATTTATTTCCTTATATTGTATTGCACAAAACAAATAAGTATAGAAGGTGGAAGTACCTAATGCCTCAAGGTTGTGTCTACCAGTGAACCGTATAGCAAACAGAGACTTGCAAACTGAGAATAGAATAGAATCGAGCTTGCAATTTTTTTAAATGGAAAAACGGGACAATTTATTATAAAAGTTGGTTAAAATACAACTCACCGACTGCATGGGGCTTTTCCCTGTATCACCGATAAATCGGAACCAACAAAGAACTACACTTTTTTTTTAAACTTTTAAACCGTTTTAAAAATTAATATCTTTCAACAACAATAAAGTCACATGTGACAATTGAAGCTCTTGAGATAGGCCATTACAGTTTTGATCCCTACCAGAACACAAGGGTCGATCAAACAATTACATATTGAATTCCCGGTCAAAGTGAAAAATGTAATCGTACTCGTCAATTTTATCCGAGTAATATTGTAACGTATTTTGTAGTTCGTCACGTATGATTGACGTAGTTGGCGCAGCTCCTAGCGTATCCAAAGAGCACTTTGTTATTTTGCGAGCTTGAATTGGCTTCGTTTTCGGAGTCACCACCTTCCAAGTCTGGCAGGATGACCGACATCCGTTTCTTGCTACCTCCCATTGTCATTATGCAGCTCGGACATTGCCAATCCACTGCGGTTGTTTCTGACAGCGCACAAAGTTGTACAGTGGATAATGACACGTAGCCGTGATACCTTTATTGCATTTAAGCGCCGGGATTCTTTTTTCCAAGTAATCTGCTGCACTTTGAACATTTCGCGTTCTTTGCCATGTTGTTTACCATTTTTGAATTAGAATTTCCGCCTTCGAACAGTCGGTCCGGTTGTGGAATGAGTCCCTGACGTATTCCCGAGGGACTACGGTATGCGGTTCTTCAAGAAAAGAGAATTATATTTCAAAGGGTCGGCAATCAGCATGTGACACTCTTGGACTTCCAAGGATCCATATGCTATGGAAACCGCTTAGCACTAGGCAAACCGTACGCTTGTTTGCCATGGACGTGGTATAAAGAATATAATGCAAAACATACGTGTCAAATTGATCCCTAGGGCGCCATGCCCTGGGACGCGTGCGTTTACCTCGTAAATCACCGGGTGCATCCACTTTGCATCGCTAGCTATTAGCACAAACCACTGCGCTCGCAGTCGAAGCACATCAGTAGCCTCAAGCGTAATCATTAATATCGACAATTCTTTAACTCATCTTTGCGGGCGGATGTCTGTGTGCGTGTGCTTAAAACCATGCAGTTATAATCGAATTCAAACCTGAGACATGTTGAAATAATGCTAATAATTACACGGTTCAACTCACGTATTAAATGTCACTACGGGCGACATGTTCGAACTCTTCGGGGTTTCTTCTTCCAGATGAGTGTTTTCGCGGCGGTGTCGCTTGTGCCTGTCGCTGTGGACAATAGAGTTGCTTTTTGAATGGACTGCTTTGAATCCTTTCGGTCAACTCAAATAATCTCAAGTAGGTATGCAGACGCACGCACGCACACAACGGCAGTTATAAGTGCACTTATGAACAGGACTTAAATGAGGGTCAACTGTGATTTTATCCATATACTCAGCATTAGTTCTTAGTGCTGACTGAAGATTTTATTTTAACGCCAAACAAGCATGCGGCTTCCCTGATGGTAAGCCTCAGGAATTATGGCGACCTTACTGACCACCAGGAAAACAAGACCTCAGACCTACACATCAAAAGTAGTGTTGTTATTATGTACAGACATCAGCTCAAAGATTTTTATTATCCAAAAAAAACTACATAAATTCGCTTATATTAGAAACTTATACAGTAAGTAGGTGGGCAGAAAGACAACTATAAAGTTTATAATAATTACTTACAGAAGTTCCTGGATGGGGCAGAGGGTGTCCACAATGCGGCGCCAACCTGATCGGTCGTGAGCTTCACGCTTCATTTCGCTCCAGGACGGCCACGTTTGCGCTTGCCTTGGAGATTCCAGTCCAAGGCTTGCCTCGGTATATGATCAAGGTCGCTTCGGAGTGTGTGGCCAATTTTCATTTGCGGCGTTTGATCTGCTGGTCAGTCAGACTCTCATTGCAGAGTTCCCTGAGATTGCTGTTGGATATCTTCTCGGGCCAGTAAATACCGAGCATCCGACGGAGGCACCGGTTGACCTGCAGTTGGCGTGAGATGTCTTTTGTGACCTTCCGCGTCTCGCATCCGTATAGTAACACGGTTTTGACGTTGGACCGGAATATTTTTAGCTTAACTCTCCTAGTCAATTTCCGTGATTGCTATACAGAGCGGAGCAGTGCACTAGTTGCTCTTGCTTTGGCGATTCTGGAAGCAATGCCCTCCTCGGTCCTTCGAGCTTCCGACACAACACTCCCGAGGTATGTACATTTGTGGACTCATTCCACAACCTCTGTGACGATGAGCAACGGCAAAGAGCTTGTTGCCCCGCACCTCATCTCCTGGGTCTGGGTATAAAGTTTATAATACGTGTCGCTAAATATACTTTTCGAATAACAAATTCCTTTTAAACTTGAGTTTACTTTGAGTAGGCCGAATTGCATCAAAGTAAGTACATTCAAAGACTTCTGTAAGGTGTAAGGTTCAAGGTCTTCTTTAAGTGTGAGTCATCATCATTACCATATCAGCCGCAAGACGTCCACTGCTGGACATAGTCCTCCCCAAAGAGTGCCACAATGACAGGTCCTATGCCATCCACATCCAGTGGACTCCTGCGACCTTTACCAGGCCATCAGCCCATCTTATGGGAGGTCGACTCACGCTGCGCCTGTCGGTACGTGGTTGCCACTCGAGAACCTTGTCATCAGTTCTACGTGCCCCGTCCACTGCCACTTCAGCTAAGCGTTTTGAATGGCTATATATTTAGGTTACTTTCGTTCCCCTGCAGATAGCCTCATTCCTGATGCGATCTCGCGAAGAAACTCCCAGTATAGACCTCTCCATTACCCATTGGGTGACTTTGAGCCTTATAATAAGGCCCATAGTGAGCGACCACGCTTCAGTGCCATATGTCATCACTGGCAGCACACACTGGTTGAGGACTATCGTATTGAGACACTGCGGGATCTTAAACGAAATGATGAGCCGTCGCTTCCCGAACGCTGCCCAGCTGAGTCGTCGAGTTACAATAAGATTACTGTTAGCAATTCCACTGTGGCTTCCACGCTCGACAAAAACTCATTTGTAACTGGTATCGTATCACCGTTTAATTATATATCACTTATATCAGCGTATCGCAACTGCGCATTCGTTGTCGACGAATTTTCGCCGCTTGGACGACGCGTTTACTGCGATAGGTTTAATAGTACGCCTCCGGGAGAATTGTGACGGGTGTGAAATTTATTGTCAGTCATTCATTCTTTCCCTATTTTTTAGAAATGTGTAATGAATACCTGGGTCTGGGCTGATAATGATGATGACGATGATAGAGGAAATTAAGAAAGCACCTAGGTATTGTGGCGAAATGACAAAATAAATTCAATTATATATTACACTAAAAGTTAGAAAATACACTAAAGATGAAACCAAAAAACAAAACTAGAAAAAGCGTTTCTATATACCAAATTTGAAAGAATTACATGCTGCATTATATTACATAAATGCTCGTTAAAAAACTATATATTTCAACAGTTATTTTGAATAAGAACTTACTAATTAACATCATCCCCTGATTTTTTAAAAATAAATTCGATTTTCTACTGTATTTAATATTTGAAAAAAAAAACGCTATTCTATATCAACCACACCTGCAATTGTTTCTTCGGCTACATTACTATTATTGGACAAATCTTCAACTGAAATCATTCCAGAACCTAAAGAAACATTAACAACTATAGAAAATGTAACTTTATCAGACAGTAATGGATAATATTAGTGCAGTATTAGACCAAACAAATATTAAAAATGACTTATTTGTTTTGCAAGATGCACGGAATTTAACGACCGCATGAGATGACGCTTTTAGTTGCATTCAATACTATACCTAAACATCAAATAATTGAATACTAATGCACTTTTGTCGCGAGATGACATGAAAGCAGGCTGCAAGGTTGTTGCAAATATTAAGAGGAGGATTTAGAGGCTCTAGAAAAAACATTAAAAAATTAAACCATAAATACATAATGCATTTAATACATAAAAGATTAAACCATTAATTCTGCATGTACGTACATAAGCTGCACTTTGAATAAAAGCGAATTATTATAAGTTCATTTATAACATTCCCCGTTAGTTTTTAAGCAAGTCAAAATTCTACTAGCGTTTCTGAAAAAGAAGACCACTGTTAAGAAACAAACTCAACAGTCAGTTATTTTTTGCCATAAAAAGCTGTCTCCGTTTGGATTTAAGAGCGGTTGTACTAAACAGAAAAGATCTGGGGAATTCGAAAATGAAGCATGTTAATAAAGGCAGATTAAAATATATGGTGAAAAAGCCCGAAATGCCTTTTTATTTACCGAGATAATGCCTAGGTATAGGCAGCGTCCTACCCAATTAGTGCTTAAGGCCGATCCTTAACTAAAGTGTGAAGTTTCAATGAAACTTCACACAACTATATGTATGGGTACTAGACAACAAGAAACATAAGATATAAATTAATTTTGTATTAAGCAGTTACGCTGCTAACGAAATTATACATTTACAAATAAAGGAAAAATTGACGCCTCCCTAAGGCGTTGTAGGAAGGAACTGATTGAAGAATTTGGTGCCCGAACCGGATTGTTCCGATAGCTCAGTTGGTTAGTAGCTACCATAGTAGCTGGCCATGAATGCCTGTGGTCGCCGGTTCGAATCCGGCTCGGAGCATTACATTTTTCAATTTTTCCTTTATTTAAAAATGTATAAGATATAAATACTTAAATACATAGAAAACATCCATGACTCATCTCTCAAATAAATGCATTTAGCCTGTAGCCTAGTTGGGAGTGACCTGCCTACGAAGCAAGAGGTCCTTTGCTTCGTAGGCAGGTCACTAACCAACTAGGCTACAGCGGTCGGCATTATTCACCCTTTATTGGAATTAACTTATTATAAACAAAATATCTATAGACTTGATTTAATGTTTTTGCAATAGGAGAGTGATATTTTATTTGCTTAAAAAGTGTTGATGTTATATTGTTGTTTTATTAAAATTTTAAAATTACGACCAAAAACGGACAGATTTTTTTTTCTCAAAAATTAGCGTGAAGGCCTAAAATTTTTACTTTTACGCCTACGTTGCCTACTTATTAATTTCTTCTCCGTGACTGTTCGCGATGTCTATTAAAACTGTTACATTCTCTAATTGTAAAACCACCTTCTGACCATTTCCGTTTTTTGAACATCATAATATATATGTATTTATTTTGGTAGTGTCCTTGAAAATAATATTTACTTCATAACCAGTCCAAAAATATTGTTTCTCTGGTATTATTATTGTTTATCAGGTTTACGCTCGATTGTACGCTGCATATGAACTGTATGTGTGTGTATTCAGCTGTATTATGCCATCACAAACTCGCAAGAAACCATCCGTTTTTACAAAGGCTTCTATTACGTACGCCGCTATGACGGATGGTGGAAAATCAATTTCAATCGACCCCAACGGCTCACTTACCCTCCCTGCATGTTTTCGCTGATCTTGCTGTTTTTCAACATCGTTACACACGTCAAAATAACCTTAGTCAAGCAGCAAGTACATTTTAAATTCACATTTTTCGTGTCTTATATTTGGTTATTGAGAAAGTTTTTTGAATTGAACGAGCTAGTGCGAAGCAGGGTGGGTAAATGTTTTCATTTACAGGTCGCATTAACCAACCAAAGTTTCGTGAGCAGGTTCAATAATTATATAGATTTTTTTCTGTCGATTCAGTATTTCGAAATAAGAAAGAAATTTTTTTCGCTCGCGAGTAGCTTACAGAGCCACTAGTTATAATAATTTGTTAAGGGGCTGTCAACACCAAAGTGCCCGTGAGGATTTTGGATACCGCGCACACTGTCTATTTGTATCGGAGTAAACGAGAGCGAGTGTTTTGCGGCCCGGTTTTTGAAGATTATATTACATAAATATTGAAATAAATATGAGCGTGGATTATTTGTGAAATATGACTCGCTAGCGGTTTAGGTATGAATATGTTAACTTCGTGTTTTTAATTGCAGACCCATACGTCTAAAAAATAAAGACATAGAACCGTTTAATGTGATTTTTACGACCAATCTTTGCAATTATTTTCTATCGAGCCGATTTCGTCCAATTATGTATCGAGCCCGTCAACGGTCTTTGAAATATGGTGAATATTAACATATATTTTATTTGGTGTGCTAGAACAAACAGTTTTTCAAAAAAACTGCTTAAATAACATCAATTTCACCAAATTAGGTCTTGTCAGCCTCTTAAGCTATCGAGTATCGAAGGTTCGCTAACAGAATTCGGATTTGCGTACAACTCTTAGTACACGAGTTGTACGCCTATTTAATTTACATTTCGTATTTGGGATACTCATACATGCAATCTATTTGATACTCATGCTTCTATAAAGCCTTAAATTTATTTGCGAAAATTTCATAACACTCTCTGCAGCAATGTAATTTTTCATATGAACGTGGTCTTATATCGCCACGACTCCAAAACTTACCAAAAATTTACGCTCCGGTTCGCTGTCTATGGGGCTGACTGTCACAAGGTTTTCCATACAGCAAAATGCCAACTTAACTTGCTTATAACGAAATCGAATCGCTAAACTTAAGTCGCAGTAGGTGGAGTACATTGCACGTAGAAAGGTTCTCGAGTGGAGTAGACCCTCTTAAGGTGGACTGATGACCTGTTAAGGGTCTTTGGGGGAGGCCTATGTCCAGCAGTTAACGTATATCAGCTGAAATAATGATGAAAATGCCAACAGCTCAAATCGCACGGCTCCTTACTATCTATTTACGTAACATCAATCAATTTGCGACCGCATCTTACGGAACCCCTCTTAATGATAAATGCACACCCCAAAAGATCACTTACACCGTAAAGCTTAATGCGCATTTAAATATGTTTCCCCGGATTAATGTGCGTGACTTAGTTTGTTGTGATTTAATCGTCCCGGAAAATTTATTCGAAATCATAATGGCGGACCGGTTTTGCTAATAGAGAGTATGTCTTTAAGAAAACCAAGTCGGTTACTTCTTTTTGAACGAAGCGTGGAATGACGGGGGTGAGTTGCTTAATAACCCGAAAATAGGAATGGAAAGTTTTCATTGCGCGTTTATGGTGGCTTAAGTGTTAAGTTAGTGTTTTGCAAGGCTTTGAATTCGTTAGGGAAACTATTTCCTAATCAGCAACTTTTTATTACCTACGTTAAAATGTTTCTTTTACATCTTTGTCTGGTTCCGCCGAAGATTCTCAGAAGTGTAAATTATGTGTCATACTTTCTAGCGGTGACATGGTATCGTACGGAATTCAAACTCATATCAAAAAAATGTACGAGAAATGTACTAAATTGTACGCTAATGGAAAAAAAATGTACTACACGTACTTACAAGAAAACAGTGATCAATCTGTCACCGCTAGGAAGCATACTTTCTGGCAGTGTCATACTTTCTTGGTATCGTACGGAATTCAAACTCATATCAAAAAATGTACGAGAAATGTACTAAATTGTACGCTAATGTAAAAAAAAGTACTACACGTACTTACAAGTAAAAGGCAATTCTGGCGAACGCTATCTATTTCATTATGTAACAATCTTATAGTTAGTTAATCTTACAGTTCTTTTTTTACATTAAGGTACAATTTAGTACATTTTTCGTACATTTTTTTGATATGAGTTTGAATTCCGTACGATACCAAGAAAGTATGACACCGCCAGAAAGTATGCTTCCTAGCGGTAACAGATTGATCACTGTTTTCTTGTAAGTACGTGTAGTACTTTTTTTTTCCATTAGCGTACAATTTAGTACATTTCTCGTACATTTTTTTGATATGAGTTTGAATTCCGTACGATACCAAGAAAGTATGACACCGCCAGAAAGTATGCTTCCTAGCGGTGACAGATTGATCACTGTTTTCTTGTAAGTACGTGTAGTACATTTTTTTTCCATTAGCATACAATTTAGTACATTTCTCGTACATTTTTTTGATATGAGTTTGAATTCCGTACGATACCATGTCACCGCTAGAAAGTATGACACATAAATTATTTCATTTTCATGTCTTGCTGTATGTGTTTAGAATATAATCGGTTTGTTTGTGGTTACATTTTGTAATAGGTAATGAAGTTTCTTTTTTTTTTTAATTATATTCTTCATACTCGTAATTCAACGTGGCTATCATCATCATCATCATCATCATATCAGCCGAAAGACGTCCACTGCTGGACATAGGCCTCCCCCAAAGAGTGCCAAAGTGACCGGTCCTGCGCCACCCAACGCAACGCGCAACGTGCGCAACGTGGCTATGAAACCGTAAAAAGATTCAATCACAGCAAATCTACCACAGGTAAGCCAACATTGAGGGATCAAAAACATTTATATCGCCTTTCAAAACGTCATCGATCGCCACCCCTTAGTTTGACGCGAACTTTGTCGCACAAGGGAAAAAATAAATATTTCACAGCACCCTCAATGCCCTCAGTTGCACCCTTGTTCGTGGAATCACGCGTTGCTCGCGCATGTATTTACGAAGATGGATCAGTGGTACATGCGACGAGTTGATGCTAGACGGACGGGCGGGTGAGCGCGTTTTGAACGCTCGGCCCAAACGTTACATGTAATAATTACCATATAAACCGCTCACCTAATTTTAAAAAGATTATTATTTAAGAATTAGTTACAATTGATTTGGTTGTCAATTTTGGTTGCCAGCAGCAAGTGAGTGGTGAATAGTGCACCATGTGTTCATATATTACCTACTGTTACAACCAGTAGTAGAAATATGAAACTATAAAAAATGATGACAATAGTTAAAACAGTATTTTTTTATATTAGTCACGTTTGAGTTTATTCTTGATTTTATTTTTCAGAGAGAAAGAAAGAGATAATTTTTTCATCAATTTAGTTGGAGGATACTATCAGTGTACTGAACCATTCAATTCTATTCTGACAACGACACGCACCACACATGCAAAATGATCCCTATACAATCTAAAAAGCCACCTGACAGTCCAAACGGAAACCCATGGGGACTCTATAAGTCACACTGTAACGTCTAAATTGGCAACACTGACCTCTTGAACAATTACGACTGGCTATTTGACCGGTTTTGCATTTTTAGCCTTGAAAAATTGTAACTTACATTATAATTATAAGCGAACACTTACATAAATCGAACTAGCCCCACATCAAGCTATGTAAACCTTGTGTTATGGGAAGTTACACAACGATATAATTAATATACGAATACTTAAAACGAGACTGAGACAGAGCTGCCTTGTCTGTGTCATCATCAAAAACTTGGGAAACCGGCCAAGTGCGAGTCGGACTCGCGCAAGAAGGGTTCCGTACCATTATCTATAAAAACGGCAAAAAAAACACGTTTGTTGTATGGGAGCCCCCTTAAATATTTATTGTATTCTGTTTTTTAGTATTGTTTGTTATAGCAGCGACATAAATACATCATCTGTGAAAATTTCAAGTGTCTACCTAACTATCACGGTTCATGTGATACAGCCTGGTGACAAGACGGATGGACGGAAGGACAGCGGAGCCTTAGTAATAGGGTCCCGTTTTTACCCTTTGGGTAGGGAACCCTAAAAACCGTCAAAAGTAACTCCATCGACACTAAACTTAATAAAACTAGCGTTCGAAACGCCCGTATGCTCAGCCTACCCTCGGAGATGGATCATCGAGCGGCGCGGCGGGGCGATAGTGCGATAACCGGCCATACTCGGCATGCGACGTTCCGAACAGAATGTTATATGGGAAGCAATGTGTTTGTAGCACATGGCGCCGTGTTTTATGGAGAATCTGTTGCTCGGAAACAGACGTCTTTACATTGTATTACTTTAAAATGATATTCAATGCAACACCATAACTTCTGAAGATATTTAGATATTAAATTTATTTAAAATCATTTTTATCTGAATCGAAAATTGTTTTTTTTATTCTTTCTGCATTCGAAGTGTCAACTCAACCTCCATGGTCATATTCTTATGATGGTTCACTATTGTCTTGCAGAAACTTTTTTGACATATATTTGATTTTCATAATGATACTTGGCAGAAGTAACGTTTGGCAGAAACACTTTACGTAGATTATGTAATATGGCATACATCATTTCGCAGATGTTTATTATATCGAATCTTGTATTGGCATAATGTTGATGAGTATAACTGTCTTCTAAACGAATAGTACTTTCGTACCTTACAGTACCAGTACCTTAGTACAATTATGAGCCTACAAGTGACATACATAATAAGAGGTATGTTACGAGCAAATGTGTTGAAAATATATGAAAACAATGTACGCTTGCTTGAAGTCAATATTTCAAAGTCAATTAAAAGTCAAAAATGACTAAAGCCTTAATCCTAATACTTACAGTCTTGGTCAAAAATATCTTTATTTTACAAAGACATTCATTTCAAGAACTTATTAACTTAACTTTGGACAACAAATCCTTTAGGGTTGCCGTCTCACTGCGCCTGGGAGTGACATGTGTCGTTCCACATCCGTGTCACTGCGGTAGCACCGTCGACAAATTTGGCCACCATGGCCTCTCCTGCCACAGGAGCACTGGCCGCATCCCGCGACACGCCGGCCTAAACGATCTCATCCGTCGGGCTCTCGTCAGTGCCGGAGCACCGGCCGTCTTAGAGCCTACTGGTCTTGCCCGAGACGATGGCAAGAGGCCCGACGGCATGACGCTCGTGCCCTGGAGCTTGGGGCGGCCACTGGTATGAGACGCTACCTGCGTCGATACCCTTGCGCCGTCCCACCTTCCTGGAACCTCAATGAAGGCTGGTGCTGCTGCTGACTCAGCCGAGTCACGAAAAAGGCTCAAATATGCCGGCATTGACAGTGGCTACATGTTTGAGCCTTTCGGCGTCGAGACCTTAGGGCCATGGGGCACCAGCGCTTTAAAACTTTTTAAATCGCTTTCTAAGCGCCTCGTCGACGCTTCTGGTGACCAGAAGGCTGGCTCCTACCTAGCCCAACGTATTAGCATTGCTATACAACGTGGCAATGCCGCCAGCCTCCTGGGCACCCTACCGCCTGGCGCCGATCTGGGCCAAGTTTTTTATTTATAATCTTTTTATTGTTTTCCTTTATTGTCTAAGTTTATATTTTCTTGTTGTTGTATTTAGTACTTAGTTTTATAGTGTGTGTATTTTATACGGAAGTAGTAAAATAAATCTCCAGCTCACTCAGAACTTATTAAAAACAGGATTTCATTCAATTAATTTAAAAACCCGTTTTTCAGCAATGAAAGTCAGTCCAAGTCCCTACTTAAGGAGAAAACAATACGTCTAAAGTATTCAAATATGCATGAAGATGATCAGAATGGCTGAAATATCTTTATGGATGAATATTGTTACATAGTTACTAAACTCTGCAATGAGGGCAGTACCTACTAGGTATATACATTCTACGCAATCAAACGGTTAAAATGAACATTGAAAAACAATCGAGAAAACAAAACACATTCATCTGATTTTGACGGGATCCCCTTCATTGGCATAATCGAATCTTGTATTGGCATAATGTTGATGAGTATAACTGTCTTCTAAACGAATAGTACTTTCGCAGACATTTTTTTTGCATAATGATTACACCAACACAGGACGACATACGGACATGGCAAAACTACAAAGGTTCCTAATTCCTTGTTGCTTACGAAACCCTAAAAGGTTCTCTTGCTCTTGCTTACGAAACCCTAATTGGTTCTGGCGCTTCGCCGGCCGCTACCGCGGCACGCTCGCTCGGCTCGCGCGCGTAGGGTCGCAGTACACCTAACACTCCTCCTCGCTTTGCTCGTCGTCGTACCTAACGGGGACTCTATTTGCTTTTTGATAGCGAATCGGGAATTATGCTATTGTAATAGTATGCTATAGGATTATTATGGTACATAAAATTATGCTAAACCAAAGTCGGCCAAAGTAATGTTCTACAAAACAATGTGATGCAAAATGTGTCGTATGCGTGGTAGTAGTGATGCCAACTATTTATTACCTTTATGCAAAATTACCATTCGGCCGAAAGTGTTTGTGCGAAACATGTTATGCCAAGTGTATTTCTGACCAGTATTATTCTGCCAGATGAGAGTTACCCTCCTCTTATGATAAGTAACTTTTGATGTATGGTGGAATAGAGATGAAATTGATACTGCGTCCCACCCAAGTGAACTCAACAGAGCTACTTTAATCATACACATAGGAATTAGTTATTTAATTCCAAACTGCACTTGATAACGGAAGTTGGGTTGCCATCACCAACATATCAGTCAAAAGACGTCCACTGCTGGACAAAGGCCTCACTCAAAGAGTGCCACAATGACCGGTTCTGGGCCACCCGCATACAGCGGACTCCCGCGACCTTCGTCATCAGTCCACCTTGTCTACCCACGCTGCGCCTACCGGTACCCATATGCCAGGCGGTTGCCATATATTTATAATAAATTATTAGTTAAGAGTATAAACGTAGTAAGTACTTAAGGCGCCGTAGGTTCATGGTCTTCTCTCCCTCTCACTGAGGATAAGCGTGAGCGAGATGGAAGTGGTTAATCGGAAGCGCGGATATCATGTTTTTTTAATTTAAATTTTTTGGCCGTTTAAATAAATAAAAATGTAATCACTGATTTCCCTTAAACATGATATTGCCGATTTTGAGAAGCAATTTTAATATTTATAGCTTTTGTTCATAATTTCTTACGAATATTTTAAGTGTATTTTTGTGTATTTTAGACCTATATTCGTGATTTTTTTCTATCGAGCGAAATTTGCTTAATCACGTTTTGAATCAGTGATCTTGCTGCAAAAAAGCCTCAAAATTACTATTCGTATTTTTTTTTTACCATATTATTATAAACAGACGCATTATATTGTTTCAAAAACTCTGTTCGCTTAACTTCGCTGAACCTACGGCGCCTTAATACTTTTGCGTGTCTTCAAGTTTGCCAAATGCCTGAATATTTTTATAAAATGTATACTTTAAGAAACAAGATTACTATCCCACACTCCCCCGTAACCCCGCTCACATTATCCAAAATTTATTCAGGTTTCACGCTTTTAAATACACGAAATTCTCTTCCCAAACGCAAACACCTGATGTCAAAGCCACTCGGAATAAAGGGCTTAGCCAAATATGAAAACATTTACTTATACAAGTTGCATTCCGAACCCTCGTACAAAGTTGGGAACTGTGCAAAAAGAACACACACTTAAAAGGGCATTATCTTCGTTCTTTTTGTATTAAACTTGAACCAAGAGGAAGTACTGTAAGCGCCTTAAGCTTTTCATCTTTCAGGGACAGATGTTGCAACGTCCCCATCCAATTTTGCAGTTTATTTTTCGTCCGCCGCTGTTGGGAGTTTACTTTGCTTTTATTTTTGAACTAATTTAAGATTTGTTTTTAAATGGAAGGAGGTAGGCACTTACTTAATTATTTATTGCAAATAGGTATTGCTACTTAATGCGCTGTTCATTAAGAGTTTTTTATCGCTACTTTTTATGAAAAGCTTAAGTTAGTAAGTAGGTACCTACTTAATAGTACATTGTGATACAAGTGAGGTATGTTGATAATTACATCAGAAGCGGAATTGTTGACGCGAACCGCAGGTGAGCGTGATAAGAGAGCCGAGGATGTAATTTTCAAAGCTCACGCGTTTCATACGACGTTTATCAACACATTTTGCGAGGAAAAAATCCTTTTCATAATGAAAATTGTATAGACCTGCCAAGCTATTTTCTTTATTTTTCTTTTCCTGGCAACAGGTTTTTACTCATATATTGTACATCGCCAAGAATTTCCAGTGGCGTCCATTCTATTTATCACTTTTCTAGTTACCACGAGTCAGCATTTTTGATAATAACCAAACACGCATTAACAATGTTTATAAATATTTGTGAAATAACCTATAATGGCGCGCGCAAGATTTTTTTTTCGTGAAGTTTGTGCATTGCACGCGCATGTGTTAAGCCCTTAGGTTAAGCCAGACTTAGATGAAATCTCTAAACAGCCAAAACAACATAAAATAAATATTTTCGGTTTAAAATGTTATCTTTATTAATTCATGTAAAATTTTATCAAAAGTGAACAGTTTTACTAAATTAAATGTTTCTTTATCATAACCAAAAAAAAATAGCCAATTAATTAACAAAAAGGATTTAATTTGTTTAGTTAGTAAGAATCCATTTGCCGAGAATGAAAAAAAAACTGTACATTCTGTACAACCCGGTTAATTTAAGATTTCATGCATACATCTTGCTGCAAGGTGCAAACGTGACTTAATCGGGATATAACCATAACACATATAAAACACGCGTGTTTAATACCCTACAATTATGAGCCTACAAGTGACATACATAATAAGAGGTATGTTACGAGCAAATGTGTTGAAAATATATGAAAACAATGTACGCTTGCTTGAAGTCAATATTTCAAAGTCAATTAAAAGACAAAAATGACTAATGCCTTAATCCTAATACTTACAGTCTTGGTCAAAAATATCTTTATTTTACAAAGACATTCATTTCAAGAACTTATTAACTTAACTTTGGACAACAAATCCTTTAGGGTTGCCGTCTCACTGCGCCTGGGAGTGACATGTGTCGTTCCACATCGGTGTCACTGCGGTAGCACCGTCGACAAATTTGGCCACCATGGCCTCTCCTGCCACAGGAGCACTGGCCGCATCCCGCGACACGCCGGCCTAAACGATCTCATCCGTCGGGCTCTCGTCAGTGCCGGAGCACCGGCCGTCTTAGAGCCTACTGGTCTTGCCCGAGACGATGGCAAGAGGCCCGACGGCATGACGCTCGTGCCCTGGAGCTTGGGGCGGCCACTGGTATGGGACGCTACCTGCGTCGATACCCTTGCGCCGTCCCACCTTCCTGGAACCTCAATGAAGGCTGGTGCTGCTGCTGACTCAGCCGAGTCACGAAAAAGGCTCAAATATGCCGGCATTGACAGTGGCTACATGTTTGAGCCTTTCGGCGTCGAGACCTTAGGGCCATGGGGCACCAGCGCTTTAAAACTTTTTAAATCGCTTTCTAAGCGCCTCGTCGACGCTTCTGGTGACCAGAAGGCTGGCTCCTACCTAGCCCAACGTATTAGCATTGCTATACAACGTGGCAATGCCGCCAGCCTCCTGGGCACCCTACCGCCTGGCGCCGATCTGGGCCAAGTTTTTTATTTATAATCTTTTTATTGTTTTCCTTTATTGTCTAAGTTTATATTTTCTTGTTGTTGTATTTAGTACTTCGTTTTATAGTGTGTGTATTTTATACGGAAGTAGTAAAATAAATCTCCAGCTCACTCAGAACTTATTAAAAACAGGATTTCATTCAATTAATTTAAAAACCCGTTTTTCAGCAATGAAAGTCAGTCCAAGTCCCTACTTAAGGAGAAAACAATACGTCTAAAGTATTCAAATATGCATGAAGATGATCAGAATGGCTGAAATATCTTTATGGATGAATATTGTTACATAGTTACTAAACTCTGCAATGAGGGCAGTACCTACTAGGTATATACATTCTACGCAATCAAACGGTTAAAATGAACATTGAAAAACAATCGAGAAAACAAAACACATTCATCTGATTTTGACGGGATCCCCTTCATTGGCATAATTTTTTTTAGATTAATATAGTTTCGCATAATTTATTTGGCATAATTTCTATTGGCATAATAATACTGTCGCATGATAATACTTTGGCCTACTACTTTGTTTGGCATACTATGGTTTTAGAATAATTTTACTTGGACTAATTTGTATTCGACTAATACTCATTATGCATACTATTGTATGGGCTAATAATTATTTATCATATCTGTTTTGAAGCATAATTTCTGTTTTCTAAATAAATAAAACACAGTTTCGTTGTTATCATGCATTTACACTTTTCGTGGACGCGGATTATTGGGTCGTGCATTATCAGGGCGGATAAAAATGGCTTGTCATAAGCGAACTCTGTCTTAGGTCGATTAGGTTAGGTTTCACTTGTGTTCCTCAGACCAGAAATAGACACCCCGCGCAGCGGGGTGGCGTCGACTCGCTGGAGATTATTAGTCCGCACAGATGACCGTCCCAATGTACATGGATTATCAGGCTGTACATTATTGGGCCGTGCATTATGCTTTTATTGCTTTGTGTAATGCATGATTTTATTTTTTAGGACACAATTTTTATGCGTTTTGTAATGATGCCAAGTAATTATTATGTCTTTTTGTATTTATGCTATCTGATGTTAGTCTTTGTGATGATTATGCTATTTTCGTATATTCTTTTTAATTTTATGCCTAAAAATTTATGCCATAACATGATTAGGCTTAACGCTAATTCGGCTATAAAAAATTATGCGTTATTATATTATTCCAAATGATTTTATGCGACCCAATAGAGAACCGATTTTGACACATGTTTTATCATTATCATCATATCAGCTGAAATACGTCCAACGCTCGACATAGGCCTGGTCCTCAGTCTACCTAAGACTTTCATTTTTAACAACGCAAAACTTAGCGAACACAGCTTCAACGCACATGACAGACGCACCCTACTGAATTAGATTTTGTTTAAAAAAAGGAATACTCGAACATTTTTATGCCCTTTGTCTTTTCTTCGTTTTTGTTTTGTTCAAAGCTTAGCAGGTGTCGCCTATGTAGATTGAACAATGTAATATTTAATTTATTAAAAGTAAAATGGTTTTCAGAAATCGTGAATCTTTCCGTGAATTACAGATTGACACTGGATTATCGGTATTTGACTGTCAACCATTATGATGCGAGCGCAATTTTTAACGAGGGGAATCCGTGACAGTGACAAGTTTTAAGCTTTAAAGGGCGGCAAAGTGAATAAATCCGTTCTATTGTTGAATGAGCGAGCGAAGGGAACAAAGTTCTCTGGTTCAGCTTCTCAACCGATTCTCGTGAAGTTTTGCGAGCAGGCTCAATAATTATATAGTATTTTTTTGTCGATTCAGTTTTTTAAAAAATTTAAATGAAAAAAGGACTGGCTCGCAAGATCCACAGCTCACAGCGCGATTTGTATTATGTTATTAAACGTGCCTCTGTGAGATGTATAACTGAGTGTCTTTTTTTAATATCTGATAAATGACAAAAAACAGACAAGACAAAAAAAGCCTACTGTGATATTATAAATGCGAAGTTGGGATTTTTGTTACTCAATCACATTTAAGCGGCTGCACCGATTTGGATGATTTTTTTCACAAGGATAGTTTATAGCCTGGATTAAAGTATAGAATAATTTTTATCCCGAGCGGAAGCTGCTATATAATTATCGACCATGCTCACAAATAATCACTAAAATCCGTTGAGCTTTGCGATCTGTAGAAGAGATCAGCCGGGCAGCCGGACATAGGAAAGCATTTTGTCTCAAGCTGAAACGGGACTTCGTTAATTAGTGATGATCGGGGTAACTTCCTCGTTAAAAATAACACGAAACAAAAATATTTAATTAAATAATTTGTTTCGTTATAAATGTATTAGTTAATTAGGTTCAATACATACTTAAATGACAGTTATCTTACAAAATAAGCTTATTAAGTCACAACTGCCACCGACGATGCTGAGATGGTGATATTCGCCGATGACAGTTGTGTGATTGTTGCGACTGACAGCCAAGACCTGCTTGAAGCGAAGCTTACCAAAGTTATGTGTCAAGTAGCATCTTGGTTATCTGTCATTGTATGACACTTAACGTAGATAAAACCAATATAGTTAATTTCTGTTTGCGTGGTAAAAAGGAACACCCGCTGAATATCACGTGCAACGGCCAACTCGTCCCTCAGGTTGAACAGGTTAAATATGTTGGTCTCACTATTGATAGCAAACTATGTTGGAGCCCCCACATAGATGGTCTATGCGACCGCCTGTCGTCTGCATGCTTCGCACTAAGCAGACTCGTACCCAGCCTTGACCTAACCAACATCAGGAAGGCCTATTTCGGATAATTTCATTCCCTGCTGACATAAGGCGTCGACCTATGAGGCGATGCTGCGGATAGATTGAGACCATTCAAGCTACAGAAGCGCGCGATCCGATGCATATCAGGGGTCCCATTCGACCATCCAGCGCAGGAACTATTAAGAAAAAATAGAATATTGACCCTACCAAGCATATACATTCTCGATGTAGCAAAGTACGTGCGACATAATCTACCAAACTTTCCTACTCGTGCAACTGACCGGGGTATGATGATCAGGAGGGGTGACGAACTGCGACCACCACGAACGCGGCTCGCCAAGTCGAAGCAGTGTCTGCACACGGTGGGACCTAAGATCTACAACGCAGTTCCAGTAGAAATAAAAAATGCCACTAGCAGCAAATCGTTCGTCTCGAAATTAAAATTAAAATTATTAAGGGAGGCCTCTACTACCTGGATGCCTTTTTTCGAGTGCCAGACTCATCACAATAGTAACTATAGTAAATTGAATACATAGTAAATAATAAATTGAAAACTGGTTCGCAAGCCCAATAAATAAATATACATCCTACTTATATAAATAAAACGTCAGCATTGTTAAAATATTTGCCCTTAATATTATTATTATATTTCTTCCTTTGACATGTAAAATGAAATTTTTACCAATAAATTATTGTATTGTATTGTATTGTAAGTAAAACAGTTTTTTATGCACAGATCTAACAAAACCAACTTACTCTCTCTTATTATAAAGAATAACATTTGTTTCTTCAGTTCTTTAGCTATTTATTAATGAGAAAGTCTTACAAAACACGAGTCACATTTTCCTCTATATTAGTTACCGCAACCACAGATAGAGAAAAGTATCAACGCTCAAGACACAGTGCATACAGTGTTGCCAATATGAATGTATACATAATACCAACACGCCTCCTTACATTTATATTGCAACCTATAAGTACCTAACACATAGTAAGTACATAATTAAAATGTTCTTAATAGAATGCAGAACAGTTTCTAGTAACATAGCAATTTTAAGTATAAGTACTAAAATATATATTTATAACTAACTACTTATACAGGGTGGAATTTCATAAACTGTACATAATAAAAGGAGAAAAATTTCAGCCAATTTCATCGCTGAAACGGTGTTTTTTTTTTTTTTCTAGTCATTAGTTTTTTTTTTACAGAATTTTGAAAATTTTTGTAAAAACTCGGGTAATACACCTAATTCAGACGGTATAACTTTTGATCCAATGGTCCTAAAATGAAAATAAAAAATGCAGAGTATTACCAAGGGACAGGTTAATAATTCGTAATAACAATAAAAAACCAACTAGAAGAGAAAATCCGCAAAAAAAATTATTGTCTTTGAAAAATGGCTACAAAAATTACGAATTTTAAAAGAAAAACACAATTTTCTAAAAAAAACGCATATTTAGTTACCATTTTTTTTACTTAGTATTAATCCTCACTTAATGCCGATTCTAAAACTGTTTTTAAACTGTCTCAGACTTTGAAAAATACCACGCAAATGGGTACGTAAATCAAACCATAATTTTATTAATTTTAATCCTCTTAAAATCCTTAATGACCGTTTGTTCACAGGTAGTTGAAGGGTGTTATTGGGTTTTAGGTGGAAATAACAAATTACGTACTTAGTATTAATCCTCACTTAATGCCGATTCTAAAACCGTTTTTAAACTGTCTCAGACTTTGAAAAATACCACGCAAATGGGTACGTAAATCAAACCATAATTTTATTAATTTTAATCCTCTTAAAATCCTTAATGACCGTTTGTTCACAGGTAGTTGAAGGGTGTTATTGGGTTTTAGGTGGAAATAACAAATTACGTACTTAGTATTAATCCTCACTTAATGCCGATTCTAAAACCGTTTTTAAACTGTCTCAGACTTTGAAAAATACCACGCTAATGGGTACGTAAATCAAACCATAATTTTATTAATTTTAATCCTCTTAAAATCCTTAATGACCGCTTGTTCCCAGGTAGTTGAAGGGTGTTTTTGGGTTGAAGGTGGAGATAACATGAGGGGTATAAAGGCATTGGGCAATAGGTCAACTATTCAGTCGCTCGCAAATCGCAATTGCTTGTCTTTGCTCGCCACTTCTTTGATTACTCCAGTACTTGTTCAGTTTGAATCATCATGCCCCGCTTACGAGAGTTTTCGCCGTTACAAATAGCCAACATGCACTATTATTATGGATTGTGCCATGGATCTGCAAGAGCTGCGTGTATCGCCTATTTGGAGCAGTATCCTAATGACGTTCCAAGACCTGCTGCTCGCCACTTTCAAGAAGTTCATCGCCGGTTGTGCAATATTGGCCTGGGATACGGTGACCGAGATCGCCGAGAGCCAGTAAACATAATTGATGTTGCCATAGAAGAAGCAGTTCTCAGAGACTTGTACGCGGACCCAACCACGAGTCTAAGACGCTTGGCATTGAGGCACGGAATCTCAAAATTCTCTGTCTGGAAAATTTTGAAGAAGGAAGGACTGCATCCATTTCATTATCAACGGGTACAAAATTTGCAAATTGGCGATGCCCGCGTTAGGTGTGTTATGTCGACTTGGATACTTGGCAATATCAGAAGGGATCCGGAATTTACTAGAAGAAACTTTACTTTTATGGATGGACGAAGCAAGATTTACTCATACGGGAATAACTAACTTCAGAAATTTACACACATGGGCTCACGATAATCCAAACCTAGTAAGACCATCTAATTTTCAAGACCAATTCTCCATAAAAGTTTGGGCAGCGGTACTCGACGATCAATTGATTGGACCAGTCTTCTTACCGAATACTTTGAACGCCGACAGATTTTTACTGTTACTGAGAGACGAGCTCCCAGAGCTTTTGGAAGATGTGATGTTAGATGTGAGACAACGCCTGTTTCTCCAAATGGATGGATGCCCAGCTCATTGGGCATTAAGAGTTCGACATTTTTTAAATGAGCAATATCCCAATAGGTGGATCGGCCGAGACGGCCCCGTTGGATGGCCTGCAAGATCGCCTGATATGACGCCGTTGGATTATTTTCTTTGGGGTGATATGAAGCAACGGGTATATCACAGAATCGTCAATACCGAAGCAGAATTGCACGACAGAATTTTAAATGCAGCACAAGAAATAAAAAATAATCCGGGAATGATTCGACGGGCTACGCAACAAATTCAAGCTCGGGCCACATTGTGCCTTCAAGAAAGAGAAGGTCATTTTGAACAATTAATACCATACAGGGAACGCCCTATGCAACACTAGAATAAGTTTTTTCTTTAATAAAGGTTTATCAATCGAATTTATGACTTTTAATTAAAATACATGATTTTATTTACGCAATTTTTAGGACTACTTTTCTTCCTATTGTTTTCTCTACCTAAAACCCGATAACACCCTTCAACTACCTGGGAACAAGCGGTCATTAAGGATTTTAAGGGGATTAAAATTAATAAAATTATGGTTTGATTTACGTACCCATTAGCGTGGTATTTTTCAAAGTCTGAGACAGTTTAAAAACGGTTTTAGAATCGGCATTAAGTGAGGATTAATACTAAGTACGTAATTTGTTATCTCCACCTAAAACCCGATAACACCCTTCAACTACCTGTGAACAAACGGTCATTAAGGATTTTAAGAGGATTAAAATTAATAAAATTATGGTTTGATTTACGTACCCATTTGCGTGGTATTTTTCAAAGTCTGAGACAGTTTAAAAACGGTTTTAGAATCGGCATTAAGTGAGGATTAATACTAAGTACGTAATTTGTTATCTCCACCTAAAACCCGATAACACCCTTCAACTACCTGTGAACAAACGGTCATTAAGGATTTTAAGAGGATTAAAATTAATAAAATTATGGTTTGATTTACGTACCCATTTGCGTGGTATTTTTCAAAGTCTGAGACAGTTTAAAAACGGTTTTAGAATCGGTATTAAGTGAGGATTAATACTAAGCAAAAAAAATGGTAACTAAATCTGCGTTTTTTTTAGAAAATTGTGTTTTTCTTTTAAAATTCGTAATTTTTGTAGCCATTTTTCAAAGACAATAATTTTTTTTGCGGATTTTCTCTTCTAGTTGGTTTTTTATTGTTATTAAGAATTATTAACCTGTCCCTTGGTAATACTCTGCATTTTTTATTTTCATTTTAGGACCATTGGATCAAAAGTTATACCGTCTGAATTAGGTGTATTACCCGAGTTTTTACAAAAATTTTCAAAATTCTGTAAAAAAAAAACTAATGACTAGAAAAAAAAAAAAACACCGTTTCACCGATGAAATTGGCTGAAATTTTTCTCCTTTTATTATGTACAGTTTATGAAATTCCACCCTGTATATACAGGGTGGCTCATTCAGAGCGGTCAGTATGGGAAAGTCTGAAACTATAAGATATACGAAGATCTGTTCTTAGGAACCATGTCATCGATTTTAGTAACAAGAAAAACTGCATTCATACATTTAAAAAAAACTTGTACTCAGCTCGGGAATCGAACCCGGTCGTTTTGAAAAAAAAAACGAACACTATTTCTATTTAGATATCGATTGTGTAGGTCTTAAGCAGTAAATGTTTCTATGGAACATGATGTCTAAAATGAATAAAAGGCATTGTTTTCACATACTTTAATTTATTTTAGTAGGTGTTCGAAGTGACCACCGTTTTTTTCAATACAATATTCAACACGTTTAGGTAACGATCTTACTATTGCATTTTGTATCTTCATGTGGTGAATTTGCGTTAAAATTGACTCTATGGCTGCTTTTAGGTCTTCAACGGTGTCATAGCTTGTTTTGTACACTTCATCCTTAACATAACCCTACAAGAAATAGTCTAGAGGCGTTAAATCGGGCGACCTCGCGGGCTATTTGATAGGGCCGTTCGTACCAATCCATTTCTGGGAAAAGTGCTCAGTTAAAAAGTCTCTAGCTATGCGACTATTGTGAGCCGGTGCTCCTTCCTGTTGAAAATAAAGTTGTTTTCTTACTTCTGCTGACATTTCTCCTAGGGCCTCTAAAAGATCTTCTAAGATTGCAAGGTACTTGAATCTATCCAAATGTCTATCATAAATTTTAAACATGAGTACCTTATCATAAAGTACGGCGACCCAGCAGTTAAATGAGAATCTAACTTGACGGCGTCCTTCGTGCATTCTTAAGGGATTTTCTCGACTCCAATAGTGATGATTTTTACGATTGTACATTCCGTTGTTGGAAAATTGCGTTTCATCAGAAAATATTACGCACTTAAAATGAATAAAAGGCATGGCATGGCAGGCGAGCTGAGTACAAGTTATTTAAAATGTATGAATGCAGTTTTTCTTGTTACTAAAATCGATGACATGGTTCCTAAGAACAGATCTTCGTATATCTTATAGTTTCAGACTTTCCCATACTGACCGCTCTGAATGGGCCACCCTGTATATCTGATCTATCCTTTAATATTTAAGAACTCTCTGAATTTAAGGAATTTAACATTTCCCAAAGCTTTAGTTAATATGTCAGCAACATTATTTTCAGACTCTACTTTAACAACATCAATATTTTTTACGTCACACCTGGCCATAATGTGAGTTTTACCGCACACTGCGCGTACGGTAAAACTCGCATTGTGGCCAGATGAAGACGTAAAATTGTGTACTCACCACGGGCAGTAAAAAAGAAAGCCCTCTATCGCATATTTACAACCCTCGCCTGCGGCTCGGGTCACAAATACCTGCGATTTCGGGCTTTCTTTCTTTTACAGCCCTTGGTAAGTAATGTACTATTTCTTTGACATTTTCATGAATGTAATGGTAATGCACCTCAATGTGCTTGGAGTTCTTAGTGAAATTTCCATATTTAGCTATGGCTATGGCGCCTGCATTGTCTTCATACATTTTTACTGGTTTACATATTTTTGTAAATACATCTTTAATTAAGTATATTAAAAACTTTATTTCTGTTACTGCTTCAGACAGAGCAACATATTCTGCAAATGTAGAAGATTTTTTTACACAGTTCTGTTTTTTGGATTTCCACATTATAACATTTCCAAACAATCTTACTACATATCCGGTGGTAGATTTTCTGTCTATTGCATCTCCTGCCCAATCAACATAACAGTCTAATATATCAGCACTATCATTTTTATAATATTTTAATTTTAAGTTTTTAGTCAAAAACAAATATTTCAACACTCTCAAAGCATATCTAAAATGTGTCTCATTACAACAATTTTGAAAACGACTCAGATAATTAACACAGAATGAAATGTCTGGTCTTGTGCCAGAGCCAATATACAACAATGCACCAATCAAATTTCTGTACTTGACATCTTCATTTAGTTCACATTTTTCCAATTTTAAATTTATTTCCATAGGTGTTTTATACAATTTTGCATTTTCAACATCATAGCGTTTTGCTAGACTCAATGTAATGTTCCTGACTCAAGGTTAAAATGTTGTCTTGTCCATATTTATATTCAATGTCTATGCCAATTAAATTTTTTACTTTACCTAAATTTTTCATTTTAAATTTATCACACAATTTATTTTTAATGTCATCTTTGACATTTTGGTCTCTACAGCAGATTAACAGATCATCAACAAATAGTAAAATGTAAACAGTCAAGTTATTTTCCTTTTTGAAATATAAACAGTAATCATATTTGCATCTTTGAAACTCTAAGTCAGTTAAAAATGTGTTGAAACATTCATACCAGGCGCGTGGACTCTCTTTTAAACCATATAATGTTTTATTTAGCATATAAACCTTTTCAGTGTCATCTTCATAGCCCATTGGCTGCTTTACATAAACTTCAGACAAAACTTTACCATTTAGAAATGCCGTTTCCACATCCATTTGATGGATTTCCAAAGAGTTTTGACAACAATATGACAATAAAAGCTTTAAAGTTGGCATTTTCGCTACAGGAGAATAAGTATCGTCAATAGAATCGGTTTGTTGAAATCCCCTGACCACTAACCTTGCTTTATACTCATCTTCACTCTTCTTTTTGTAGATCCATTTCACATCGATTACCTTTTTGTCCTTGGGCGGCTTGTCAACTAGTGTCCATGTTTTGTTTTTCACTAGGCTGTCCATCTCACGGTCCATGGCTGCTTCCACTTATTTGTATCTTCACAGTTCATCGCCTCCTGAAAATTTTCTGGGGTCATAGCATCACAGTAGTTTACACTAATACAATAATAGCCGAATTCTTTATTTTCTTCATGGTCTTCATCACTTTTTATATCATCATTATTTATTTGTTTGTCTGTATTTTTCTCTTTTAAACATTCTGTAGTATCGTTTTCCATTTCTTTTTCTTCTGACTTTTTATATTTCTCATGTACACATCCTGTAGTATTCTTTTCCATTTCTTTTTCTTCTTCTGAATTTTTACATTTCTCATCTTCAAATCCGCACAATGTCACATCTTCATATAACAGTGTCTAGCTACTACTACTTTATTGTTGATCAATACTCTATATCCAGTGTCACTATAGCCCAGTAAGATTCCAGTTTCCGCTTTCTTGTCCCATTTAGATTTTCTTCTCGCTTCAGGGATTCTTACAAAGACTCTGCTGCCATACATTTTCAGATACTTAACTGTTGGCTTCCTTTTGAAAAATATTTCATATGGAGTTTTTCTCTCAATAGTATTAGTCAGGGTTCTATTTTTAAGATAGGCAGCTGTTTTTATTATTTCTGGCCAATATTTTCTTTCAACTTTTGCTTCTGATAGTAAACATCTTCCCATATCCATTAAAGACCGGTTATATCTCTCTGCGGTTCCGTTAAGTTCATGTACATAAGCTGGGCAAGGTTTCATTACTATTCCTTTCTCTTTCGTAAACTGAAAAACTCTTGCATTCATGTATTCTGTACCATTGTCACATCTCAATTCTTTTAACATCTTACCTGTGAGGTTTTGTACTTCATTTACATATTGCACTAAGCAATCATATACTTCATCTTTTGTCTTTATACAATACACTTTGACCAGTTTGCTATAGTCGTCTATAAAGCTTAAAAAATATTTTTCGCCATGATCTCCAGTTGCAATTCCAACAGCTATGAAATATTCGCTAAACTTTATAAATAGCAATACAGAGCCAATTATAGGAACTCGCAAATAGAAACTGAGTATAATAATATGTTAGACAGTACACGCTATATGATAAGTGATGTCCATATCCTCTATTTCCAGTATATCCACGACCTCGACCCCTTTGAGTGTGTCCAGTACGGGTACGGCAGTCTTTTTGGAAGTGGCCAGGTCTGCCACAGTTAAAACAATTTGAATTCCTTTGTGACGATGGCCTGGTTTCAGCTCGAAAAGCATTTGAGCTGTCATTTGTTGCCTCATTCGATTCTTCATCCACACTTTTTAATTTTATTTTACTTTTTAAATAATCCACTGCTCTGTCTTTTTCTGGGAGCACATCTATCAAGTCACCGATATGACTATAATTTTGCGGCAGTGATTTCAACATATAGTTAAGCTTTTCTTGCTCTGTTATAGACGCACCTGCTTGCTTTAATTCGTTTACTGATTTTTCAAAATCGTCGAAATACAAAGACACTTCCGCATAGTTTTTCAATTTGACATTTTCGAGGTTATGTCGGCACACAATTTGCAAGGCCGTTGACTTTTTCAGGTACATTTCATCAAACTTTTCCATTATCTCGTGGGCTGTCTCCAAATCGCTTATGTATTCTAGTTGTCTGTTTGATATTGCGCTGTAAATATAGTTAGTCGCCTGAATATCACGATGGTCCCAGGTGGCATCGTCGGTCTCTTTTTTTGCTCGCATTGTAACATCTTTACACTTTTTGTACTGTAAGAATTTTAGCATACGTATCTTCCAGTTGTTGTAATCTGCTCCGTCAAAGATCGGAATATTTATTTCACCGTTTTTCGCCGCCATTATGCTACTTTAATTTACGTTTCTTTTTCTTATTATTTCCAAACACAAATCATAGTCTTAACTTCACTTTTTTAAACCACTCATCTGCTACCATCTTATTATAAAGAATAACATTTGTTTCTTCAGTTCTTTAGCTATTTATTAATGAGAAAGTCTTACAAAACACGAGTCACATTTTCCTCTATATTAGTTACCGCAACCACAGATAGAGAAAAGTATCAACGCTCAAGACACAGTGCATACAGTGTTGCCAATATGAATGTATACATAATACCAACACTCTCATACAAAACACCATTATCTTTTAAAAGCATTATCGTTTCGCGTTTTCCATATTTCATTTCAGGCAAGTGGTTTCGCTCAAACACGCCACAGAAACAAAATGGACCACACCCACGAAATCGAGAATAATTTCTCAATACAAATACTTTCCCACCGGTCGCATATTTTGTAAAAGTCCGATAACCGCTTCCCTACAATTCCAACTATCCATAAATGTCTGAACCCTTTTACAATAATCGAATATAGCTGTCTCGGCCGCTCAAAACGGACACTTAGTATAATGATATTACTTTTTTCGCTTTATTTGTATATCTTTTGGAGTTACGTACCTACTGTCGGGATACGTTTATGCAAAATGTTATTGTCGGGTCACGGGTCTTTTAGACACCCCAAATTTGGCAGAGTATCTAAAAATGCACACATTTTTAGGCAATTTTTTAAATATTCTTCTTCTCGAACGATTTTTTGCGCAAACGGGGCTTGAATGTCTCGATTATTTTTTAGTTTGCAAAGTTTAGGGTTAAAGCGTATTTACACAATGTCTGTAAACACCGTTCGGAAGTAAAGACGAGAAGTAATCATTGGCAGTGAATGTGTATGTGTACTCGTATGTGTCGCAACGCTCGTAGCCGATCCCGTGGTTTTTCCCGTATGTAGCTTAAAGTGACTACTGCGTAGGTGACCGGTGAGCGCTATGGGCGGGTTTCGCTACATAACGACAATCGAGGCCAAGCAACGTGTGCTACCCCGCAGCGCGTAACAGTATTTTCCCGCTTTGTATCGGAAATCGAGCGTGATGTGTGATGTGATGAGTCGCGCCTCAACTCATGTGGTGAGTCATTGGACTTCAATGGGTGAAACTGTGGCCTACTGCGGTATTTGGCTGTAACTTCTTCGTAAAGGATTGTAATAGGCGATGTAGTCGTCACCTAAACCTTTCTTTTCATCGTTAATCGTATTTTCAGGATGTCCGATTTCTCCATTTAAGGTTTCAGCTTTGACGGCGTCTTTTGGATCATTGTTAATCATGTTTTGGATCATCACTTCTACTGAGATCTTATCCCAATCGAACCATGTGATCAGTATCCACTATCTCTTCACCGTGCCAGTTTTACGATTTTAAAACTGTAGGCCATCCTAATACGAATGTGGATATGTTGATCTTAATAGACTCTGAAGTACACACTTTGTTCTGCACAGTGTTCTTTTACATTAAAACAAGGAATTAAAGAAAAAGTCAATATATTGAGATTTACGATCAGAATAACGTAATTATTTTTGATCAAACAAGCTATGAGAAATTGACGACGAAGAAAATAAATAGCTAAATCGGAAGGAAGAGAGAGTCAGAAAGAAATGGAAATGATTAGGATGAACATTAATAGCAGCAACCAATATTTAAAGGAAAAAAATAATTGGGGACAATCTTACACAAATCGACCTTGTCCCAAACTAAGCAAAGCGTGTACTACGGGTAATGACTATGGTCATATAGATAAATAAATACTTAAATGTATTGAATCACACAAATAAATTCCCTTACCGGGATTCGAATCTGGGACCTCCGACTTCGCAGGCATACCGGCGTCCGTTTACTGGATGGAAAGATGATGAATATGAACCTTGAAAAACAATCGAGAAAAAAATATATATTTATATTATTTTGAGCATCGCGAAACTTAGCGAACACATCTTGAAATCTTATTTTCTTTATGATGGCTATTTTATTCCCTTAGTAACTAACTGTTACTAACTTAAAGTTTCAATACCAATTTAGCCTCCGGCCTTTCTTCAGGTTTAGTGATATTTTTATCTAGGTCTACATCTAATAACATCTTTAACTTTGCCGTTAGAAATCAGCGAAGAATGGATTTTTTCTTCCTAAACACTAAGACTTGGCGTTTAAAATTTGCAACACAATAGGGTTCTCGGCAGAGACCATCGTCTGTAAAATTTATTTGAATGTCCTTCGACTCTTTTAAAGATTGAGTCGTTTCTTGTATAGCAGTAATAGAAATATTGGGACAGTGCCAAAAGGGAAATAATACTATAAATTTCATCAGTTTATTCGTAAATGTCCAAAGTTTTGCATTTTATAGAAGAGGGCTAATATTTAGATGTTATGCCCACTTTCCACTGCGAGCGGAACGAGCTCCGTACGGAGTCCGTTTAACTCACAATGGCGAATTGCATATAAGTCTACTCTTATTCAGTGGAAGCACAATTCTATTCTATTAAACGGACTCCGTACGGAGCTCGTTCTGCTCGCAGTGGAAAGTGGGCATTATGCTTCCACATTTGACGTAGTTATGTTGTTGTCTGTACTATCACAAAAAATAATTAGATTTGAATTAGAAGATTAATAAGTTACACTTGGCTTTTCAAAACAATCTATTAATGATTAAATCACAGGACTGACAGCAATGCATTAACGACAGTCTGCTTCGTTTACGATAAAGTTGAAATGTCCGACGTCACGTAGTCATAAGTTTTTTTTTTATATAATTAATCTGATCTATATGATAATATATAGTCGTACAATAACAACTTATCTATCATAAGCATGTGACTATGATTATGATTATACATATATAGAAAAGTACACAGCGGAAAAATAATATTTCATAATTTCCAAGAAACACAAACCAATCACTGTTACAACTTCTCGAACTACTTATTCTTGAATAGTTACCGCCATTTTTCTTCCTAAAATACCTTCGTTACAACGACAAAGTTATGGCAGAAGAAATATTTACAGGGTTGTGGCATGGGATTGCTTATCAGGCGACAAATTGCCTTATGCAATGTATAATTCATGAAGGTCCTAGCCAGGTTAGGAACATTGTATCTTCATGTATCCCTTTTTATCGTATAGGCGGATCCATGGGTAAAAGGGAAACAGGTAGAGAGAGGATAGTATCTTTCAGAATTGGTTAGGTGGTAGGGATTGGTAGTGGGCCAAATTGTATGCATTTGTATAGTACTCGTATTTTCGTAAATTTTATTTGGTTGTTTGTGTTCTCAGGTAATGTAAAACACTCTTTTGAAGTTATTTATGTTTTCTTATGCCAAGATTTTGCCTTTGACACATTAACATAAAAACTTGATATAGACAAATATTTTTTTTTGTTATAAAAGAAAAAAAAAGATTCCTTAAAAAGGATTCCGCTTAGGCGCACTTGTAGTACATAAAAAAAAACTTATGACAACAACGATAATATTTTTTCGTTACATAAAATATGAGACGATTAAATCGATACAAATGTTTGCACTCGACTATACAAAGTGTATCAAGGCGAAGAACAACATTTCAAAATTTACTATTTGATCTAAATAATTTTGAGCAACCCAGCAATACAACAAATTTAATAGTAAATCTAATATTAGAAATAAATAGTCAACAGAAGAAATTACATCAAACACACGAAACCAACAGACAGCATTAAAAAGTACCAAAGGACATGCAACCAAATCTATTAACAAAGACAAACTAGGACATAAACTCACATCACGAAATACCATGTCTGGAAAAAAGCAAAATGGTGGAAACTCCGTGAAAACCTCAGCGTACCGTGCAACAAAAATTTAATTTTGCTACAAAACTTTCTATGGCCACTCTTAAATTACTGACATGGCACAGAGGAACTTTTCTTATTAGAAGTCCCAAGCGACTAGACAATGTGGATACGGCTTTGGATTTCTCATTTAAAACTGCGTCTCTAGACAAAATCGTTAAACTGTTATACATTCTTTGCATTATTTGTGAAGTGCCTCTTTTTGAAATGTGATGAATGTGAATTGGAGTCGATTTTACGCATACCTTCAAAATATATTTAATGTGTGACATGCTGCCATGTAGTTTATTTACATAATTGTTTATAAACTATATTATGAATAACACAGAAACATATTGGTGTATCAAAAGGCCCATTTCTCTACAGCAACAATGACTTTGTATCTGTGGGGCACTACTGACGCTGCGCTGCGAGATGAGATAGTCTGCCCTTCTCTTTCTAATTCACACAGAGCGAGAGAGACAAGGAGACGCTGAGTCGCGCGCGACAAGTTAGCGGCAATTTCTGTTAGCTCTCCTGAAAGTAACAAATTAGTTTTTTCAACCACGTTTTTTATATTTATATTTATATTCCACATTATAGGCATACAGCTTGTTGTCGAGTCCTACGAAGACGTCAAGAGGCTGGCAGAGGACAAAAATCAGAGGCGGTTACTCCACCGACAAGAGCCTAGCTCTTAAATAATGATGATAATGAGGCACACAACTGAAACGCTTCCATAATTTAAAAGCTCGCCCATCCCATACTTTTCTCTCCCTACCTCGCCCGCTCCTTTATCGGACATTGCAATAAAGTTGTAGGCCGCGGCACAATTTATGAATAGAAGGGGCCCGATACCACGCTCGAACTTAATATCTGTGACACCGGCGCTTCTAGGAGTAATGGCTTTAGTTCCGCGCCATGCGATATTGTTTTTAATAAATTGCCGTTGTAAGGTGTCGTAAATACGGCTGTGGGTTGAATAATCGTGCGGCAATTGTTTTATTAAACGCTCAGATTTCCATAGATATGTACTCGCCAGCGATAGGAGCTATGCTCTTACTAGTTGTACCTGCCTGTAAAGGTTGTTCACATAATGTAACTTTCGTTAAAAGGCATATAAGTTGCAAATATACAGCTAATTCTTTATACATAGAGTGGTAATGGCAGTGGGACCAATTCGCGTCATATAACCGTAATTATTAAGTTTATATTACTAACTTCAGGAGCTTAAATGTTGAATATGTTACGTTGCTGCGTAACAATATGACTACATTTTGCTAGTTGGGTATAACTTATACTTAATTGAGAACCCCTTTGGAAGCGAAATAAGAGGCGTAAACACGATACAATCGGTTAAGTTTTCTTACACATCTATTGGGTCAAGTTTCTTCATATATCATCCATTCGCAGCGATCCCAACGTTGACAATATAACATTGTCAAAAATGGCTACCAAGATGAACTATAATTCCGCTAATTTTGAAAAGGGCGTATGAGTCGTTGAAGTTCATACTAAGATACGGCATTTTGATTAACAGGAGCGAGTTAAATGATATATCTTTAACGGTCGATAGAGTTTTGACGTGGAGGCGAACTTCATTCATAAAAAGTTTGAACAAGGAAACTAGCCGTTAGGGTCTTGGAATATTACTCAGTCGCTACTGCCATTAAGTAAAAATGGTGATCAAAATAAACGTCAAAATCGGTTAATTAACGAATCAGTTCTCTCAATTTTTTTTCATTATAACTTAGAGTAGGAAGGTAACCATATTATCTATGTATATCATTTTGAGGACCTGCCCGGATATGCCGTTATAGAAGTCATCATGAACACCTTTTAAATGTTTGCCTCTGTTGAAGATATTTGAAGTAGCGTCTTTTAAGAAACAACGTCAAAAATATTCGACGCAATTAATGATTGAGTATAAATCTAAACATTAACTTATTTCAAAATGGGTTCATTCTGCGGTTTCGGCCTGTATGTATAAGGTGAGTCGGGGCAAGAGTGTCATACTTTTTTTAAAGTTAGATTCATATAGTGTTTGTGGTCTTATTATTGCATTAATTCGTATAATAAAGCGATAACATACAAGTAAATTTTATATATTTTTAATTGAAACCACTTATCAAGCAAAGAACCTTTTAAAACATACACTTTTTTGTAAAAAAATAAAAATCGGCATGACTGTTCCTCTTGCCCCATGACTGGGGTAAGAGTATCGTACGCACCTAACTTGAACTAGGTTAGCTCCAGTGGATTTACGTATTTAGTAACACAGTTGGTAGACGCTGTCAAGATAATGAATACCTTAATAAGTTGAAAAACTCTTCAAATATCTGGGAAACTGCGTTTATACATATTCTGGGGCAAGAGTGTCATAGTAAATGTTATCAGGGGTGACAAACCACCTTACACTTAAATAAAAAAAAAATGCTTCGAATTTTTTAATTCGCTTCGAAAACTATACTATTTACGAGTAGGTATTACAACAATACCTAGTAGTATTTAGGCAGGCACACTATTTATAAATTCTACTTAGCTTTAATCACAAGTAGGTACTCTCAGTCTATACTCACTTAAAACTATTTAAAAAATTACTTAACGCAGGGCTTTTAAACGTTATAAAAATAGCGATATTATAACGATATAATTCCGTTATTTGCTGAGATTTGTATAGAAAATTTAAATATATCGTTATAATATCACTATTTTCATAACGTTTTAAAGGCCTGTACTTAAGTACGTAGTTTTTTTTAATTACTTATAATAATAACTATGAAGGAAAATCATGACAAAGTAAACAACACATTTTTAGTGCGGCAAGGTTAATGCATTTTATTTATTTATTAATGTGTTTACTTTTATTCGTATAATTTTATATTTATACACAATGAGATCACGACTGACCCCTATCTTACCTGGGGCCGTAGACAAGGTTACAATCGATCAGCGCTAACGCTAACTAATAAAATGTATGGGAATGACAGATGCCGACGAAACACTTTTCGTTAACATTCCCATACATTTTATTAGTTAGCGTTAGCGCTTGTCGATTGTAACCTTGTCTAGGCCCCCAGATATGCAGTCATGATGAGGTTTACAATGGTAAACGCGCTCACGTACCTACACTAAACATAAATGGCTTCTATGTGGTATTTTCTTTAAAATCTGCTGCTAAGTTATACAAAAAGTCTTTCCTGTTCCAGCGCCCCACGCTTTTACAATCAAATATTATAATTGAAAGCACATTGTAGTTTACACTTCAGCCCAGAAATAGAGACAACTTGAACGATCTAGTTTTTTTTTTGTTTTTAAGTGCATTTAAAAAAGCGTGTTATTCTAGTGTTTTTATTTGATTTGTTCGTAATTTTAATTGTGTCGCAATATGGTTGATTATTTATGTTTTTGAGTGCTTGAAACGATGTAGGGTAACATCCGCATCTTCAAATGTCAAAAAATCGCATACGCACATGCCTGAATTAAACAGTGCCAATTTGTAATAAAAAAAAAACAATTTATAAAAGGTTTGACCGCCCTGACATGGGGTAAGAGTAGCTTATGACTCTCTTCCCCTGGACTGAACTGGCACTCTTGCCCCACTTAAATAATTTGAGGTTAAAATTTTATTGGCTTGATAATAACTTATAATCGATAGGAACTACAGAAAATAACGATGTAACGTAAGAAATAAACTATAAATATTCGACTCACCAACAAACAAATCCGAATGAACAGCCATAAATCACACAAAACCGCTTTTGAATTATACACGTGCATTTCCACTTATCACAAGTCGTAACCAGTCAAAATTGTTTCAATATGGCGTGAAAGAGACATGTATGATATGATGATGGAACGAATACACGCCTGTCTGTTTTACCGACGGTACAAAAAGGCGCTCAATTCAATAGAATTAGCTGGAGAAGCTTTTGACCCTCTTCCCCCGATGTTACTCTTGCCCCGACTCACCTTAGTATACTTCCATGTAAAAGTAACAAAGCTTGAAATAAACTAGACCTAAAGGAATCCTGCCAAAGCAATAAAATCTACGTTAAAAGCATTCGCGAGTCACGAATGTACCCAAACCTTTGCGCTGAATACAACCAGTCATCCCTCAGAGCGTAATGCGAAGAGAAATACTTTGATTTATTCTTTCAAGAGCCGTTTTCCGAGTGACGTAACAGCGACGTCGCATTTTAATATTATCTCTGGAAAACTACGGAAAATCTCCTTCTACACGAAGAGACATTACTTCATATTCCCCATGTAATAAATCTTGGGGGAGAGACATATCTGTCAAAAGTGTAAAATATGTATTTCTTGTAACGCTCGTCGCTCACACTTAAAGTGAATAAGATACGTTCGTACACTTTGTTTGTGGGGAGGCTTCGAAGTTGTCTTAAGTTCATGAAAGTTTTTGTTGATGATATAAAATGTAATGCACTTTAATTGTACCTTTTGGCTGTATCAGTTCCTTTCGACTATAAGTTTTTTTATAACTAATGAAACGTATCTACTATAAACTTACCGTTATAGACTAGGTACTAAAAAAGTTCTACTAGACATATATATTTTGTTGACGTGACAACTCATACATAATTTCACCCCCATTTCACCAGATATCCAAACTAGATTCCTTTTAACATCTTAAGCCCTAACCTGAGAGGAATGAACGCAGGTTCCTAATTGAAATATTATGTAAATATCTATCGGAGACTTCCGAGGCTAACGATAGGCAGAGGCAAACACGTTAGCATTTATTATAATCGTATAGATAGTATGGATTGGTCAATTAATAATTGTATTATACTTGGTCCCTTTGTTATTCGATACAATGCGTTCCACTTCTAAACTAATTACACATAATTATTCCAAACCGTTCGCCTTCAATCCGCTATTAACCCTTGAGGTCCGAAGGTCTATCTGACTCAACCTATTAATATGATATCGGTATGACATTAGTCACCCACCGTTCCCAGGCGGGCAAACTCTGAACGAGTGTGCACAACAAATGCCATACTGAAATAATTTAGTACGTCGAGCCAAATAGTCCTGATGGCGTCCGCAAACGCTCGTCCGCTCGAGCGGAACTTATCGCTTATTGAAATCGATCGCAACTGTCCGATACCCCTCACCCATACAACGTCACAACACTAAGAAACCACTGGGCACTTACACCCTTCTTCTTCTGCTAGTATTTTTCGCTGCACTATTGAATAGTGATGGGATGACGCGCTTAGAATATTTTCACTTATGCCGCATTATGTAAAACGCGTTGCGGTGAGATGCAGAAACTTTGAATATTTTTGACGTTTGGTAAATTGAATGTGTTTCCACCTAAGTATGAGGTATAAATTTAGGGTTCATTTTAAGTTACCAACATCTTCTTAAATTGTCCACGAAATTACATGTAACATTGTAATTGAAAAGGCGTTAGTTATTTGGCTTTCTCTGTCGCCTCGACATTTGCGTTTGTAAGAGAGTATTAGAAATATTATAAGGATCGCAACTCCATTCGTTAAATTGACAGGTGGGACATTCTTGGAATAACGCTTCAATGTTGTGTCTCTATAAATTCTGAAACATGCCGGGGGCATGGTCGTATTCTATTTTGAAACCCGAATTGGGCTTAAGGGATTAGAGCCCGTATCATGGTCGGCCTTATCACACGATAAATGACAGGATAGAGCGTCCGTCACTGGCTGACACCGTTCGATAGAACGAGACGACGCTCCTATCTTGTCACTTCGCGTGATAAGGCCGACCATGACACGGGGTCTGGACAATCTATACTAATATTATAAAGGTGAAAAGTTTCTTACATTGTAGCTTTGTAAGTTTATTCGTTTTTCATAATAATAATAGTCCATTATTGACAGGCAATAACCCATAAATCAAAAATTACATAAAAAGATTTTATGTAATGGGTAATTCTACGATTATACGATTTCAAAAATTCTTTCACCTGCGTGTAGAATGGACTTTCTGAATGGTTAGGTTAGGTTAGGTTATATCCTGCAGGTTTGCTTACTTTTTTTGCAAAAACGGGCGAAGCAAAGAGGGCAGCTAGTCTTATACAAAGTAGTTCCACGAATATGTTTGTCGAGCTAAAAAACGCTCGTCATTGGAGAATCTAGAGAACGATAAAATTTAATCTTAATGATAGCATTTGGATTAAATTTTATCTTTACTATTATCCATAGCGATAAACGGCTTAGTTATCACCAATATTTTTTGATTACTTCTCTATTGGTATGAAATATTTACAATTCGACGGTCCCAATTAAAAGAGATCGGATCTGCAAAAGTTGAGATTTTTGCTTTTCAGCGGCTTAGGTCGTAAAAAACTCTAAATTTTAAAACCACATTCACAGATTTTAGTTTTCCTCAATACTTTTTGTAAAAACCAAGATAAAAATGTCGGATCTAAGAACAGATGACGTTTTAAAACGTCGGTTGTGACAGTTCCGACATTTTTACGGGACACACAGTGAGTACGAAGTGTCGCATATAACACATTCTTTGTTGTGTATTTTATGTAATTTACAGCCTGTTAAGTTATCAAGTAAATTTTCTCTGTATTCAATTGTTACATAAGAGTTTCCGTGCAACAATGTCAGTTCTGCCAGTTACGACATTTTTTGGAGTACCTTTTTGTCGGATGTGGTACATCCGACATGATTATGTATACAATTTCCAGACAAAAAGGTCGTATGTGGCACTTCCGACAAATGATGCTTAAGCTATTCAGTTTATTATTACAGTTAAAAAAGTAATATAGGAGGTTTTTGTATTTTTTTTCGAAAAATGGCTGATAAAGTAGTACACCGGCTAGTAATAAACAACCTACTAATAAGCAAACATTCGAAGTTTGATAACGATATTCCATTTATTAACAATTTTCCCATACAATTTTTTTTTCCAAAAACTTTGACAGCTTCTTCTAAAAAGTAGCTGTTTTGCAGATCCGACTCTTTTAATAGGGACCGTCGGTGTATGTAGGCATTTGAATTGAACATTTTCAGACGTTATTTTCACTAAACGGGACTTGGTCGCGTGTGTTTATTAACCTGTATCTCTTGGTACAACCTTCGCTTGGAACAACCGTCTTACAACCAACGATGTTGCACACATCCGAAACGCCGAGTGACATCAAAGAGTTAATAAATACATTTAAGAATATATGATAAGTCCCGTTTAGTCAAAATAATCGGAATAAATAAATATAATAAATAAATAAACATTTGCGGACAATCTTACACAAATCGACCTAGTCTTAAACTAAGCAAAGCTTGTACTATGGGTACCAGACGTAGATAAACATACTTACTTATATAAAGATAAATACTTACCTATATACAAAGAAAACATCCATGAGTCAGGAAAAAATATTCGTGCTCATCAGACAAATAAATGCCCTTACCGGGATTCGAGCCCACGACGTCGAACAACACCAACCAAAATAAATGAAGCGATTAGAGACATTGTATGAAAAACGCTCAAGTCGCTTTATTTGTTTTTTTTTTTAATTCATAGCAACAGAATCTAGTTTCTGACTTAAACATGGGGGAGTTGCATTTTATTCTAGCATGTCGTTTTAAAATCAGAACCAAACGATTTGTATGGAAAGTCTACCGTCCTGGCGAACCTTAAGACCTCTTCCGCCCTCATAACTTTATATCACTGGAGTGCCCCAAAATACTCGTATCGATAAACCCCGCTCCGGTAACTCGAATCGTTGTCACCTTTTCAGCTTCGCATCAAAGGCTCTCTTTTGATCGGTTCTCATGTCCCTAATTAGCAGATACTCGTCCGTGGCCCACCCGACTGGAAGTTATTGCTTATTGGCAGTAGCTCCGCCGCACCCAAGCGCCGGGGCTATTGGCACGGAAAATTGAGGCAAAATGGTATGCTGTAATTCTTACCTCTATTTCATATAAATCTGGATTTTGATTGAGTATATCCAATATAGGTGCTGGAAGGGAAAGGCTCACAAAAAACAGAAGCGATTTAGCGAGCATTGCGAAACTACGGTAATTATTTTTACATCACACCTGGCCATAATGCGAGTTATACCACACGCTGCGCGTACGGTAAAACTCGCATTGTGGCCAGGTGAAGACGTAAAATTGTGTACTCACCACGGGCGGTAATTCGTAAACCCCCAGATTGCATAAATATGTATCGCAGGTGTTTGTACCATAAATATGGTACAAACACCTGCGATCTGGGCCATTCACAAATTCACCGCCCTAGGAACGTAATTTACTATTTCATCACACTTGCTCGTCAATGGCGTTATTACTTGCGAGCGTACAGAGCAGTTATAGCCGTTTTACCTCCCACGGGCAAGTTTAGTTTTAAAATATAGAACCCACTCATACTTCACTTCGGACTGAGGACGTTTCCAATCAGCCAAGGTGTATTTCAGATCTTCAAAAGTTTTTTAATATAAAATTTGTGTGCATTTTAATATTTAGCAGAATTATTAACAGATTTATTATGTAGTTATTTAGTGTCTATGTAAAATGTTTTTAAGTGTTTTCAAATCGTGGCTGTATACCGAAGGGTCTTTGCCATACGCGCCTCACGTCCAATTCAACAAAATGGACAACTGACATGTTGACATCGTTACGATTTGTATTCATTTTATCAAAAAAAAGTATTTGTTTCCTCGCAAATGTGATGAAAAACATTGTGTATAACACAGGCGTAAGAATATTGCAAACTTGAGTCATCAAAAGTCCGCCGCCTCGTTCGTAATATTCCACTTACACCCCTCGTTAAACAATGTACTTACTATTATTGTTACTACCTCCTATTTACCTCCGCACAGCATTTACTGCAGCGTTCGCTAAAAAGATCGTGATGTTCGTGGCTCTGTTCCGTGCTTAGTTCGCGCAATTATAAAACAAACGGTGAACGCTCGATGTTCTTTTGCATGTGAATCTTCAAGTTTATCGGCACCTTAAGATTTCGTGAAACTGCCTTTATATAAAACTAAAAACTGCAACGAATGCAAGAGAAGCGGTGATACAAAAATATTATACCCTGTCGGAGACTACTCCTTACGTAAAAAAAAACGTACAAAGCTGCAAACTTTACCCCTTCACTGAAAGAGCGAGCGAAGCGAACGAAGTTCTTCGTTTTAAATGAGGCGGAAATTAATTTGTATGTCCGCATCCAGAGGTCCCACTTTTTGGTTGTTCACCTCAACAGGTCGCGATTTCTGTACTGATTCTCATGAAACTTTGTGAGCATGTTTAATTATTATATAGATTTTATTTACCAATCCAGTTTTTGAAATCACAGAAAAAAAAGACCTGGTTGCACTCCGGGAATGCCGGCAGAAGTGAAACTTGATTAATTTTAAAATAACATAAAATTCTTAAAAATCCGCGTTTTGAAAGCGCAGCTCCCGCTTTTTGTATTCCGAAATCTTACGGTCACGTGACCTCCTACGATCCTACACCTGTGGCGAGTTTAACAATTTTTCCCCATCCCAAAAAGTGACCAGCGCCGCTAAAGAAGTTTTCACTTCAAAAAAATTGAAATAGCTAGTTTTTGCGAGTTCTACATCTCACAGAAACACTAGTAAGTAATATTAGTGTATAAATAGATATAGATTAGTATAGAAAAATATTACTGGGTTACATTACAATGTATTTTGTATGTATGTATAAATACTAAGCACCCTAAGCACACTAAGCAGAGCAGCTAAACCTTCAACGCCACAGACAAAGTTCAAAATACTAAGGATTGCATGCCAACAATGGTGGGGTAGGGCACAGCGAAATGTCATCCCGCTCGAATTTGGAGCAGCCCAACTGGGGAATTACCTCCGCCTTGTAGAAGACCACAGCCATACTAACACTACTACTTGCTCTGTAGTAGTGTTGTGTTCCTGGAGGTGAGCAAGGTCGCCAGAGCTCCCGAGGATGCGTTGTGTTGAGAGCGAGGGAATTTGTTCCATCAGCTCTCAACACAGCGAATCCTCAAATATATCAAGGGTCGGCAACGGCCATGTTACTCCTTTGGAGTTGCATGCGTCTATTGGCTGCGGTGTCCGCTTACCATCAGGCGGTCCGTACGCTTGTTTGCCACCGTGGTTGTATAAAAAAAAAATGGAGATAATAGAATATAACTCTCAGTAATTTGTCAAAAGCCGTTATTGCATTGTACCTGCTGGAATGGGGAGTTATCCCTCGAATATCAATTTTAGAAGTTGAAGAAACACTGATTTTGTATTGGAAGACACACGAAAGTGGGTGTTATGGTTGTCATTATTTAATGTGGCCGACCTTTTATAAAACTGTCGTTAGAAATAGACTCAACTACCTAGACTGTAGAGTTACTTTTAGAATGAACTACTTTGTTCAAATAATCTCAAGTATACATGAAAGTGGTCTCTCTACGACACACCAGCAACATAATTATCACATTTTGTAAGACGAATACCGCTCAGGTTACCTTATGTTTAAATTGGAACACAAAACCGCAGAGGTATCACTTAATTTTCACGCTTGATGTTCAAACAAAACGTAGAGCTTAATTTTCTCCCTGTTCAGAAACTCGGGCTTATTTGGTAAAGTATTTCATAAAATCTTAAGTCAAACCAACGTTTAATAAACTTAATAAGTACATAAAATAACTTACTTATTGCCAGAGCACCGAAAGATTACAACCTAACGGTGCCAAAAGACCCATAACCATATGATTTATCTATCTCCTTAGCATCTCCATTGAAGCAAAATCCTTGCATACCTAGCCAAGCAGACCGTCGTATGTTTAAAGTTCTCAACTAAGTTAGCCGGCCAAGTTTTCCTTATGAATACTTTAACAGTCTCCCAGCGATCTTGGGCATGGATAAACTGAATAAAACTCCGGCACAGGTACAAACACTTTATAAAATAACTTTCTGTTTGTTAAACAGTCTATGTGGCTTTTGCAAACGTTGAAATGTTTATTCATAATCATTTGTTTTTCTTAGCCACGGGCCAGGCCGAGCCCGTAGCCTGGATAGTAACTGAGAGACAAGTATGCGAGTGCGAGAGAGTCAGATGTCTTATTTATCACCAACGATAAGTGATAAAACGGTAACCATCTTGGTAATAGAAAAAAGAAGAAAAACATTTATTTGTAACACACACAAAACGACAAACAGTGAAAAAATTAAAAATACGTCACGAGACGGTCCCAACAGCATTATGCTGGCGATAATCAGCGCTTATCGCCAGCATAATGCTGTTGAGAACTTCTCGTGACGTCGTCGTCTCTTTGGGGGAGGCCTATGTCCAGCAGTGGACGTTTTTCGGCTGATTTGATGATAATGATGATGAATCAGCGCTTGTCTTCCGTTGGAACCATTGTTGAAACCACGGCGGGGCAGCGCATACATGGCAATAAACAAAAGACAGTAATAATAACAACAATAAGACGATGAGACTTAGCCCCACAAGGCCGGAATTGCACTTAAAAAATGTGATGTAGCCCCGTCATGTCAGAGAGATATCTTCACTTTCATGCATCAACACAGACAAAACAAAAGCCATATCTATATATAGTTTTCGTTGGGTAGATATAATCCGTAAATTAAGTTCATCGTTACCAGAAAAATATTTATGAACGCTAATGTTTTTTGTGACTGCAAAGTTAATCCTAATTGCTAGAGTATATTTTAATGCATTCATCAAAAATATTTTCATGATCATTGTACTTTAACAGTATTACTATTTCGAAGTTAAAATTCATGCTTTAGTTAGCTCCAGCGAATTATATTTCAACTGACGAAAATATATAATAGATTAAACAATTTAAAACTGTGTACAGGTTGTTGACTTTTGGTAGCTCTAGCATTTTACTTAACGGACTGATGGATTCAAAGTATTTAAATATAAACAAAGCTTCATCACAACAGACAGACGTAACAGACTCATCTTTCTAATGAGGGACATACATTTTAGCAACCCCAGAACTGAAGTGTCTAGCTAATTTGCAATTGATAAAGTCCATGACCTTGACTTTTTATGTTCTTTCGATGATTCTTATTCGAAGGATAAGCAAAGTTTGTTGAATTCGAATAAGTTAATCAATCGCGTATTTTATTTACCTCACTGACATCGTAATTTCAATCGGGACGACGGTTTTAAGATTTCTTTGTGCAGTTGCAGATTCTTTGGAGAAATCAAATCATAGAATCATTTTAAACTTGGGAGACGTTTAAACCCAGGAATTCTTACGGCGCGTTGTTTCAAACCGTCGGTAGTCCTAAGGTACCTACGGTACTCTATGGGATGACAGCAGAGCCATTCTTAACGTTAATCAATGTCTTATTGTATGTGTTTGATGCAACCCGACCTTATTAAGAACGGCTAAGTATATTACAGTTTTTAAGATTTATAAGTAGCTAAATTATCTAAAAAGTGCCACCTCGATATTGCCAATCAGCGCTTTAATCTATGAACCGTCTAGGTTCATGCGCTCCGTATTGCATGAGTGCGTAGCCAAGTGTGTGTGAGCGCGACATTCATATTCAAATGGGAATCATTTATATTTAGGCTCCGTGCAGTATTTTGGACAGCCTACTCTAAACTCCACTTTCATATTTTTTTAACCATAAACTGCAAAGTATTACAAATAGGCGATTACAATAACAAAAATATACCAGCAAATTACTCGTTCAAAACCCACGTCCCCAAGCAGACAGTATAGGTATCAAACTTTTTTTTAATTATAAGAAATGGCAGCTCGAGTTCAGTCGATAAGAATCTGTGGACGAGAAATTCAGACCGGCCTTCGCATTGATGCCTGGGAAACTTTTATCAGTTCCTAGACTGGAATTCAGCGCAGCAAGTTAGTTCTGTCGTAAGTAAAAAGTGTTATTTAGATGTAGATAGTTATTTAAATTCTATTCTAATTATACAAAAACCATTAGTTTTATGGGTAAATTTATTTTTATCCTTTGCCTTATTTGGCAATATGGATATGGGCACACAGCGACAAAATAAAGAGTAAATTTTTGCTTTTTAACAGGTTTTTAGGGTTCCGTAGCCAAATGGCAAAAAACGGAACCCTTATGGATTCGTCATGTCTGTCTGTCTGTCTGTCCATCCGTATGTCACAAGCATTTTACTCGAAAACTATAAGGTGTTTTTGAATAAAATTTTGAGGATAGGTGTATTTTGTTGGCCGCTACATAGTTTTGTAAAAAAAACTATAAAGCCGCTACATACTTTTGTAAAAAAAAAAAAGGTGCACTCCATACATAAAACTGAGAATCAAAAAATTTTTTTCATTGCAAGCCCACGTGTGGTACATCAATCGATAGGCCTTTCAAAATAAACATAAGGTTTCTCAGCTATTTTTTTGATTAAGTGTGTAGAGTCGGAGATTATCGCCCCGAAAGTCACTACGCCCCCCCCCTCTAATTTTTGAACCGTGTATTTTAAAATTATGAAAAAAATATTAAATTCTTGCAGCAAAAATGATCTGAATAAGATCGGTTCAAAGGTTTTTGAGATATTTCTAAAAAACTGCCTTCCTTAAAGAAAAGAACGTAATTGCTATATACGTAACGATACGACCTTTTTGATAGGCACGGAACCCTTCGTTATGCGTGGTCCGACACGTACTTGGCCGCTTTTTTTTTTTCTTATAAAACCGTTTAAGATTTCCTATGGGCCGGGTTAAGAAGTATTTCCAAAGCAAAATCACATCAGTTTTTTTTCTATTAGTCTAACACTTCCTGCAGGCAATATAAACCACGCACTGCGCTATGCGGAATAAGAATAATAGGCCAAACAACTGCATTGAAAAACATCATAAAAATAAATTGAATTATTAAATATCCTGTTTTAAACAAGCCGCCTGACCCCCGTCTTAAATTAGACAAAATGTCGCAATTAAATGTTCATTCCTGCAATAAACGGACCGCCACGTGGCATTTTATTGCCAAATTTTGAGACTTGATCAGAATTTATCGCGATCTGCGAATCATCACAGTCAATTGTTTTTATTTAATACGTTTGGTAACTCAACTGGATGAATGTGGACGGATGTACGAGACGAGGTAGGGCGAGGAAAAGGTGGATGGACTGTGTGAGAAACGATACGAAGAGAAAAGAAGTAAGTGATGAGATGACGGCTGACAGACAAGTATGGAAGAAAAAGACACGCTGCGCCGACATAAATGGGATAAGGGCAAACAAAGATGACGTTTGGTACCTCAACTATAAATGTAACATTTCATATTCGATTCTGTGTGATGGTTGAAGGTTGGTTCCATAGTTAAAGTTGTTAACAAACAGATAAATTCCCTTCTTTTGTGTCCGACTTACGTGTTACCAGGTATATCAATATTTTTTTATTTTTTTATTTGATGTTTATGTATATTTATTTACAAGGCATAACGGATATAACAATTTGCCGAGAAACTAAACCAATACATGGTCAAGAAAACAATTACCACGAACTTATTTATAATTATTACTCACACAAACTTAGGTGGTTCAAGTTGCCTCGGGGTAAGCCAGTCCTGTCAAGCTGATCTAATTTGACAGACATTCAGACGTACTCTATGAGTAATGATTCCAAGGATAATACTTTGAAGTCACATACTTAGGTGGTTCAAGTTGCCTCGGGGTAAGCCAGTCCTGTCAAGCCGGTCTAATTTGACAGACATTCAGACGTACTCTATGAGTAATGATTCCAAGGATAATATTTGGTGAGGTAGGGCACAGCGAAATGTCATCCCGCTTGAATTTGGAGCAGCTCAACTGGGGAAGTACCTCCGCCTTGCAGAAGACCACAGCCATAATAACACTACTACTTGCTCTGTAGTAGTGTTGTGTTCCTGGAGGTGAGCAAGGTCGCCAGAGCTCCCGAGGATGCGTTGTGTTGAGAGCGAGAGAATTTGTTCCTTCAGCTGTCAACACGGCGAATCCTCAAACATATCAAGGGTCGGCAACGCCCATGTTACTCCTTTGGAGTTGCATGCGTCTATAGGCTGCGGTGTCCGCTTATCATCAGGCGCGCCGTACGCTTGTTTGCCACCGTCGTTGTATAAAAATATATATATATGTATAAGTCACATACTTACTCGTAGGTAAGTACTATAGTTTGCCTAGCGTGAATCATCTCACAAAATCTTGGGCGTTCCCAATGTGCAGCCATCCATCTTCATGCAAACTGATCACATTCAGGTGCTGAAGCCAGGAGAGCATCATCGTCTAGTACAGTCAGCATCATATAGTTAGTAGCAGCCAAAGTAGCCAAATATATCGGAACACGTCTTTATTACTATAGGAGTAAGGAAGTGTTACGATATATTTGGCTACTTTGGCTGCTACTAACTATGTGATGCTGACTGTACCTACCCACAATTCAAGTCTTATGATCTTATTATGGTACAGTCGTCATCAAATATATCGGGGCGGCCAAGGTCCTCACAAATATTCGATTTTTCTAAAATGTAATACATAATTGCATTGCCAAATGTAAAGTTTGCCATAATCATCATTTGCCGTAACGTAATTAGTGTTTGTTAGAAATAATCAGCTTATCAAACAGACATTTTTATGAAACAGACCTAAAACATAACTTATGGTTCTATGTAAAATTTGTATACTTTGGCCTGATAATGTTATGTATTTATTTATTTGAACAACACACATTTAAAAAAATACAAAAGGCGGACTTAATTTATTTCATTTATAAATTTCGGGGGTATTTGTTCAAATTATATTATATTAATGCCTTCTCCTTGCCAATGCCTGCCAAGGCATTCTCTACCAGTCAACCATATAGGGCCAAACAGAGACTTTCCAACGGTGGGTGCAAGGACGGACTAACAAAACAAAAATCCTTAGATACATGAATTCATAACATGTTGATTAATACATATAAAGCTAAATATATGTTACGGTTTCAGAGAAAATCACTTAAATATGGAAACTAGCTTCCGCCCGCGACGATGTTATATTTTAATCCTGGCTATAAACTATCTTCGTGCAAAATTTTATCCAAATCGGTTGAGCCGTTTAAGCGTGATTGAGTAACAAATATCCAAACATCTAAACATCCAAACATTTAAACGTCCAAACTTTCGCATTTATAATATTAGTAGAAAGAATAGTAGAATATTATTATGGCGTTATTGCAGATTAAATTGTTGATATCGAACGTATCCGGTGAAATTCATTACTTATTTCGATGGAACGAAAATAATTTCACCCTTACACTCCGTCACATCTCGCATGGAGGCACTCTGTGGCGAAGTTACAAACGAGCACAGCAGGGAAGTAGGCTCTGAATAATTGAAGAAGTCTGGTCCCGAGCGTGTCAGATCGTCTACTCGCTCGATCAATACTGGCCGCGGGTACAGGACTCGCCAGTTTCGGACTACGAACTAGATCTGTATAAATACACCTTGAGTTATTTTCAGGCTGTTGTCGCGCTAAGAGGCATACTCGTCTAGAGGTAGATGACTCGGTCCCTCAACTTGCGTGCCCCAAATATTGTCTAGAAACTGGAGTCCGGACTGTTCATGCTTGCAAGGGCATAGTACCTAATTAACTACTTAAATACTAGTGTGATTATTATTATTATCGTATTGACGAGAGACATCATTCTGATCTTGACACGTTTTATTGTTATTGACCCTGTACATCTCTGACAATATAACATTAATGTTCCTTTTTTGTTTTGACGCTTAGAGACCGTATACAACTCTTAGAATATTAGAATAATTATTAATTGTATTTGGACGCTCAGAGACCTTATACATCTCTGGAATACTGAATAATATCATTAACTTCTGTTAATGCTGGATACAGATCTTATATCGAATGTAATGGTCATATTTTGCAATTTGGTTTTGTTTACATAAACTTAGTGATTTAGTTTGTTAACCTTTTATATATCATTTTAAATGATTATTGTGTAAGATTACTATTTTATTGTAAATTACCGTTTGACATGTAAAAGTGCCCTTGTGGCCTATTTGCAGAATAAATAATTGATTGATTGATTGATTGATTAAATGTGACCCCAGCACGGACGACTCAAGTCGACTGTCCATACAAACTAAGTTTGGACCTCTTTTTAAACGGCATACTGGAAATGCATGTTTTTTGGTATACAATGAGATCCGCAATATCTAGGTTGGAAACTAGTTTTACACCGTGTATAGTCAACAGCAAAAGTAGATCATTTTAGTACTTTGTCACTTTCACTATTTGACGCATTCCGACTGTAGCACTATAGTTACGTTAAGTGCGACAAAGTATTAAAATGATCATCAATATTTGCTGTTGACTTACTAAAACGCAGAGAAAATATATCCATGAAATAGGCGTAACGCTAATGTAATACGGAAAATAATTTATTGAATCAGGCGTTATATTTGCGGAATTCCATGATAAGTAGCTAAAATATTACTATTCTGCTAAAGAACGTGCATGCATATCTTAACGATTTATTTTATTTAATCGTATGGCATACAATATTTTGTCTTAAAGCTTGTCACTCTTTAGTACCACCCAGGGAACACGTGCAGGGTTGTGGTAGGTAGCTCCTGCGGACGCGAGTAACAGTTGTCCCCCCTTTGTCAAGTGAGTGGGCAACTCGACTGTTAGAAGTTCTTAAGCCGCCCGAAGGCCTCTAACTCGGCTTAACGACTACTGTCATAGACAGCAGCCGGGATCAACTGCTTAGCGTGCCTTCCAAAGCACGGAAGCGCTCATTTATATTAACCACTCAAACATCAGGCGGTCACCCATCCCAAGACTGACCGCTGCCATCTTTGCTTAACCTTCGTTATCGTTTCCGACTCGCAGGCGCCGCTAGGCTATGAGCGCTTATCTTAGCGATGAATCGCTTGTAGATGTGAATGTTATTTATTAGAATAGAAAAATAATATACAGGATGTTAACGGGGTCATGATCCGGAATGACAAAAAGCGAATAAGATGATCATACTGAACAACCTTTCCCATGGGACCAACCACGAAATCGCAAAAAAAAACCAGGTATTCCATACATTAACTCTCAATTAAATCGCAGTTAACTCACAGTTAACTCTTAATTGGCTCTTTTTTTTTTTGCGATTTCGTGGTGTCATTCCGGATCATGACCCCGTTAACATCCTGTATACTAGTGATAGTGACTCATAAAGACATTAAACAAAAGCGATCAGCTAGGGATGTCCTTTTCGGGACTTTGAGGGAATCGCGGCTCTGGTAAGTGGCGATGTTTCTGCTACCTTAAGGCAATTTTTACTTGTACCGTGGACGCATTTTGGACGCACTGAAATGCACGTGTTATTGTTTTTGCATCAAGTGTATAATGTGTAATGCGTATCGTGTGATAGAGACAAGATAAAATCATTCAGCTCGTTCTGATACCGAGTGACGTGTGTTATTTAGTGATTGTATCCTGCACGGTTAGCACAACACGGTAAGCAAGATAAGAGACTCTAAAAGAGACGGAAAATCTATCTCACCGCGAGACATCTCGCGCGCCGTCTTGTGCTAACACGTGTGTGACCATAATACGCTTATGTTTAGAGTTAATAGAATAGAATAGAATTATTTATTTCAGGTCAAAGAACCATATAATTGTTTAGTCCAGGCAATGAACTGACAACTTGTATGGAAAAAATGACAATTTTGGAAATAATTTATATAAGCTTATTTTTTATGTGTAACGGATATATTATCAATTAAATAGTTACCCAGCTACAAAATCCGACAAAATTTCAGACATCGAAACATTGATAAGTTAACTGGCGTCTGAAAAGTCAGTAAAAATATTAATAAATGTTCTTGTCTTTATTTTGGTTGATTTACATTTGCTCTATAATATTCAAGATAAATCGTACAAAAAAAGATAATGCATGCTTCATTTAAATCTACATAATTACTTCCGGGTGGAAAGTTTGTCGGATTCTTGACTAAAGCATCTTAGAATAACATTTTCAAATGAAATCAACAAATAAAACGCTATTATAAATTAATGTTTTTCAAAACCGTATTTTGCCTGGAGTATAGTTACATTTGTGCTTGTTCTATGTTTAATGTTGTCATTGTGTGTATTGGTGAGCATGTTTTTTCTCGATATGTACATTAAAATAATACATACGTATACGATATATTAAATTGTAAGATACGTCCTTACTCGTGCTCGAACGCTGTCTGTTGACTGTTCTATTGGCGTGCCCGGTCATCCAAACCAGACGAATTTCTCTTTGAACTCTCAACGACCCTTAAGACTTGTACAGAGGAATGAGATAAAAGAGGGTGCTTCCAGCTTTCGAGCTCAGGTTCCCTGACGATTGTTCCAAACACAATATTATATAGCAAGTACGGATTGAGTCGTTGACGTGTTTCAATATGAGTTTTTCTTAATCTAAAAAACGTATAATCTAGTATATGTATGTAGAAAGTTTATAAAGTCAACCGGGGCAAATGCGTCGATGGGGTATTTACCCCATCTGCGTCTCTTGATGATATCTCCGAAACTGAACATTTTAGAACTATTAAGGCGCCGTAGGTTCATGGTCTTCTCTCCCTCTCACTGAGCATAAGCGTGAGCGAGATGGAAGTGCGTGCTCGGAAGCGCGGATATCATGTTTATAATTTTAATTTTTTGGTCGGTTATAATATAATATAAATATATATGTCGGAGAGGAGAAGTTTCATGCAGCGCCCTCTATTACATTCATCGTGACTTCGGTCGTAATGTGCTCCACTGTCAATCTACAAATGTCATCATTGAAATACATGCGAACGAGGACATATTTGTCTGGGCAAACTCGGGAGCTCATTAGTTCCGCCGCGCGCCAACAGAGGGCTATGACGAGTATTATTTTGAATTAGAAACAGAACAACGGACGGTTGTGTTCGCTGTCATTGAGGAAAAAGCCTGACAGGAGGTGGTTGCTCTCTTGGATGGAGAATTAATCGTTTAGAGAATGGTGTGACGGAATACGAGAACCGAAATTGCCAGTTCACTGTATTTCACATGAATTTTGTAATTATGCTGTGGAGAAGTCCTTAGTAAAGTTTGTAATCATAGTAACATCGTTTCCTATCAATGCCCGAGAACCCAGGATACGCCCACACCTCGACATCAGAAGTGGTGCCAAATCGGGCTAAGGATTGAAAATCGAAACTTGAGAAAAAATATCTTTGAAGAAATTGTAATTTGATCCATGGAAATATTGACAGATGTCAGAAAAGATTTGAAGGAACAACTGGAAATAATTTGTCTACATTTCTGCTGGGAACTATTGGAATAAAGTGGCATTTACCTACTGCCGAGGCAGGAACCACCAGGCCCACAAGATCATAGTTCGTGACGCGGTAGAAATGCGAGCTATTTTGGAGCGTCGAGAGGACATGAGGTTCCCATGGGCGAGAGTCTGTCGTTAATCGAGTGAGTCGTTTTCATTTTGTTGGTTCTGAGTCTTTTGAAAATAACGTTGTTGAGGAAAATGTACAGGCAAATCTATAGAGTTAAGAAAGACCACAAGTAAAGTTGGGTACAATTCTAATATAAGATGTGCAGTTATCGAAGTCATTTATATCATAGTTGACTGATAAGTAATTTAATTCAATTTCCATATGAAAAATTCAAGTTGATGCTGGTATGTCCCTAAAATACCACACCATAAGCGTAAGAATGATTAATTCGTCCGTGATACGATGAAGTAAAATCTAATGCTAACACAGCACAGTTCTGTTCCTATTTTGGGAAAAAATGTGGGAATGACGTACGTTTTGGTCAGATTTTTTATTTTTTTATTTTTTTTCATTATGGGATATAGAATTTAAATGGGTCAATCAGCTTTTTCTTGTTCTTGTTCTGGGCCAGTGAGCCGGGAGACAGCAGTGACAGAGTTTCTATGCTGAGGAGATATAACAGAATATAACAAACACGTGTTTGTGATTAAAACTCAATAAAATCATAGTTTTAATTAGTGACCCAGGAGACGTAACCATGGCAACGAACAACAAAAAATAGTTTATTGTGTCAAATACAACATACGGGTGACAGTTTGAATGCCATCGACACCTATACAAGTCGATCGATTTTTGTATTAATGGCTCCTGTCCAGAGGGACAATTATACCTATACTGGTCGTGAGCGGCTTTCAGCAATGAGTGACTTAGACATTAGACTTGCCATCAGATAATATCTGACAATTTACAGTAAAATATAGGTACTGCCTATAAGCCAATCTCCGTTGAGTAACTGATGTTTTTTTTCTTTGTGTCCCTTAGAAGCTTTTATAACATTATCCACAGTTTAAGATGACTTCGACGCTCATTTTATTTGAGCCAGTTTCAATTTGGAAATAAGTGTTATATTTCCTGAGTGAGTTATTCAATTAAATTGGAATAATAAGATTTTAAGGTGTAGAAAATGTATGTGTGTAATCTATGTTCTCTGTCGAGTTCGCAGTAAATGCTCGCAATGTTGTTTATAAGGTGTATTTTTGAAATACTTGTAGTCGAAAATTGCGCATTCAATAGGTTTTCAAAGATTATCGTTTCACCCTTGTTATTAAAACCTATTTTTAAACGTCAGCTGATTAGACGAATAAGCAACGTCAATATCAAAAGTGTGGCATATGACAAAAGTGTTAAGTCGAATATCAAAATATTTAGGTACCGAATAAAATACAAGAATGCGATATGCTTACTTAGTTAAATGTTCAGTTGAGGTATTTTACGTGTATTCGACGGCTTGAGAGTTCAGCCGATGGAAAATATATTCCATATTATAACATTTTTCGTAAGTAAATTGTTTACTATTCGCCTGTATAGAAAAATATGAAGCGTAGTAAAAATAACATTGCCTAGGAAAGTACATACTTGCCAGAGTTTTCGTGTAAGTCTTTCAAGAAACGTGTGTGTAGTTTACATTACTAAACAAAAATTGGGACTACAATCTGAATATTTAACAAAATTGTGTACGTGCCAAGAGTATTTTACCCGTTCAGTAATTAATTGTACGATTAGTCTTACCTAGTGATGCTAGTGCCTGAGCAAGTGAGCACATTAACTATGTGTGTCTACCTAAAACGTTTGTCGGAAAATAAGTATGATTTTGGAACATGATCATTTAAGAGTAAACACGAGCCTTTTCAGTAGTCTATTTATGACGTATGTATGATTGGTGAAGTCTTTTCATTACACATTATATAGCATAGTGTATAGATCTACAGTTTATACAGGGTCTTACAAAATACCCCTAAAGCCGCAAGGGGGTTGAGGGGTCCCTTGTGGGGAGTCTGTTAGCAGTATTTGAGAACCGTAGTCCACAAAAAGTGATTGACAAAAGGAGGTAATTTGGATGAATCATAGAAGAGTATGTAGCTAGTAAAGTGGTTTGCATTTTTGCCTAGTGTCATCTGAGAGGTACATGACAACAACCATGACCGAGTTAGGGTACATGTTCATGTTTCTCAATTTATGACGAATCGGCAACATGAACACGAAATAGTATTTTAGTTGTGAAATGTAAAAGTTGATAAAGATTTAGTGAGATGGCTTGTAATTGATACCTTTTTTTTTTCTTATGTTATAAGTACTTAAAGCGGTTTGATTTCCTTTTATTGAGATTGCAAACCTATTTTTGTAATCGGTATAGTGGCTTATTTGCTTTTAAACTGGGTAAATATGATAAGCAATTGGTCTTTTGTTGAAGTAATCTATGAAAATTTGGTTTGATCGACGTACAGGTGGTTGGGGTTGGTACTTTTTTTTCGGTTAAATAACGGGTTTCTTTTTCATGGGGAATTATGAAAAACGTTGTATATGGTTGGTCTAACGCCTCCGAAACAAAACTGCAGTAACTTACACTAGACAAGTCAGATTTCTAAAGAAAAAGTTATTTTCACGTTTAAACTGTTTGGTGACGGTGGTTTGTCTTAGTAGCGGTACGAATATCTCATATGACCCCCGGGACCGAACACGAACAAAGAATGTACGGAGAATCCTCTAATTAAAGGAACCGATGTTTGTCAGCTAGAAAACTCAAATAGTGCCGCCCTGTTCTGCCGCCTAGCACGTGCTTTTTCATTTAGTTAAAGCCGTTGGTGCGTTTTGTGTAACAATGATATTGGAATGCCGGCCGTGCGATTACGCCCGAACGAGTTACTGTCCGGCGGTGTGAGCCGCGTTCGTGTCAATTTACACCTCGGAGTTGTGCGAGAGCTGAGTTTGACTTATTTGATTGTACTTATGTGGACATTTCATGAGAGCAAGAATACGCGTTACTGCATACAAAACTGCAACAAAATAAGTTACTTAATGCAATTTAAATTTGTTATTGTTGGTCTTAGACGTGTACGTTTTCATCAGAAAAAATCATACCATAGTCGTCAGTTTCTCTATATTTGTTTTACTCGGCCAGGATATTTTTTTTTTCACTGCTTTCTATTGTATAGCTACTCCTATTGACTTTCATAAAGTGGAAGAACATACCTAATTAAATGGTAATTTGGCACAATCATGATCTTGCGAGGGACAGGCAACTTAATGATAAGTTGGTGCAATAAGTTTTGATATAGTTAGCTACCTACTTTGGGCGCTTTTGACATAAATATACCTACCTACACTACCGTACAAATTGATTCGAGTATGATTATGTCAGTTGTGTTGACTGGTATTTATACCTTTGAAAGTCAGCGGTTTATTAATCAATATTTTTATTTAGCAAATATGATGATTCCTAAACTTGTAATGGTTGACGTTTCATTTGCGCTCCAAAATTGCAAGTATTGAGTTGGTAAATCTTTATTTTCTAGCGAATTGAGCGATCACGGAGGGTTTATGTGAACAGAGAATTTTGTTTTGCGTTGCATTCAGAGTTACTAACGATAATGAATTAGTTAATCAATTGGGAATCCATAACTTTAAATCAGATTCAAGATATTCCGCCAAAGGGTTTCTAAGAATTAAAGACGCTACGCTCGTCCAGGGTTATAATAAGTAAGAGAGATTAAGTGACATTTTCCAAATTGGCGGAATGGAGGTGCTCGTAACTTATCTGGGTACTATATTAACTGACTTATTAAAAGGCAGACAAGTTTGACGGTTGGAAATCAAGTGTTTGAGCTCTTGACGCCGACGTGCTTGATAGTAATGTGAAGTTTATTTTCGGTTCGAAAATAAGGGATGCCTTTCCGTATAAATTAAATTGCATTTGATGTCGGTGACGTTGGACTGATATTTGCGTTGGAGGCGCTACATGAATCAGTGGTCGTAACCGCAACTCGGAGGGGTTGTGGACTGGGCGATGAGACTGATTATGTAGATGTCGGTGACGTTGGAGGCGCTACATGAATCAGTGGTCGTAACCGCAACTCGCAGGGGTTGTGGACTGGGCGATGAGACTGATTATGTAGTGGGGCCTTGGTGTTGACAGACTTGGTCTGGTTGGAGAATGAGTCTGTATGACTCTCGGTGATGTACTCATGGTAATGATGTTGATTTTCTGTCGTGGTTCTTTAAAAACAAGCACGTTTAATTTGAACGGATTGGCATTTATAGTGTGGCAATGTTGAGTAGGTGAAACACGGGATAGTATTTATTGGGTGTCAAGGAAGTCAAGTGTTATCATTGTCGTAGACTATTATTTACAAAAATCAAACGCTCAAGTTACAATTAGAGCAAAACATGATTGAAATGACTGAAGCCTCGCCTGGGTAGATATTGAAAACTACAGCAAGTACTGGCAGACATAATTTTGATTAGTTACTTGACAGCTGTACTTACTTTCGTTTAGATGGTTCTGAGCGTGCGTCTAAGTGATTTACTGTTATACATTAATTTTATTAAAGTTTTACGAACGTATATGGATGTTATTGTTCAACAATGCAACTGTTAGGCGTAATTAAATTGGTCAGAGAAAGGGCCCTTTTTGACGTATACAGCTTTTTTTATGTCAGGTAGGCCGAGCGATGGCTTTAGATACCTACTCCAAACTTTTGTTTTTACAGGTGTACGCAGGGACGCGTACATTGTCAAGTTGGCCGTGTCGGAGAGGAGAAGTTTCATGCAGCGCCCTCTATTACATTCATCGTGACTTCGGTCGTAATGTGCTCCACTGTCAATCTACAAATGTCATCATTGAAATACATGCGAACGAGGACATATTTGTCTGGGCAAACTCGGGAGCTCATTAGTTCCGCCGCGCGCCAACAGAGGGCTATGACGAGTATTATTTTGAATTAGAAACAGAACAACGGACGGTTGTGTTCGCTGTCATTGAGGAAAAAGCCTGACAGGAGGTGGTTGCTCTCTTGGATGGAGAATTAATCGTTTAGAGAATGGTGTGACGGAATACGAGAACCGAAATTGCCAGTTCACTGTATTTCACATGAATTTTGTAATTATGCTGTGGAGAAGTCCTTAGTAAAGTTTGTAATCATAGTAACATCGTTTCCTATCAATGCCCGAGAACCCAGGATACGCCCACACCTCGACATATATAAATAAAAATGTAAATACTGATTTCCCTCAAACATAATATTGCCGATTTTTAGAAGCAATTTTGATATTTATAGCTTTTGTGCATAATTTGTTACAAGTATTTTAATTGTATTTTTGTGTGTTTTAGACCTATGTTCGTGATTTTTTTATATCGAGCGAAATTTACTTAATCATATTTCGAAGCACTGACTTCCCTGCAGAAAAGCCTCAAGATTACTATTCATATTTTTTTGAAACCATATTATTATAAACAGACGCATTATATTGTTTCAAAAACTCTGTTCGCTTAACTTCGCTGAACCTACGGTGCCTTGATCATCTAAATTTTTTTTTTTTTTTTTTTATGATATAGGAGGCAAACGAGCAGACGGATCACCTGATGGTAAGCGATTACCGCCGCCCATGGACACTTGCAACACCAGAGGTGTTGTGAGTGCGTTGCCGGCCTTTAAGATGGGAGCTAATGCGAGCGGGATGGGAGTACCTAATTGAATGTTTGGTAACCATACTTTGAATTGAACATCGAGGGCTATAATAGTAGTTGTAATAAGGTGTTTCGAAGATATATTCAAATCAAAAGACGCATTTACCCCATTGACACATTAACCCTGGAACTTACCTACCCTGGAATTAACCTTACAAGAATTACCCAGACAAAACAAATATATAGAACATTGTATGTTACATTAAAACAATATACCATTAACGATAATGATGGTATATATATATATATATATATAAGGAAACCCGCAACAAAATTAAGTTAATAACATATTAATCAATATAAATATAAGAATAATTCAAATCGGTTTTTTTTTTATAATCACGGCGCTATCATTCTGTAATAATATTTTTTACATTATATCTGATACGGGTCAATTCAAACTCAATCAAGATTTTTATCGCTGCGTGTGATAACATACAAAAATGGAGCATTCGGTGTACGTTCATCGCAAAAAGCACACGAAAATGGCCGTTAAAATCTTGCTTGTTTCACTATCCTTGCTAGTTCTCGCAAATGCGCAACTGCAAGCTGTGAACGGTAGGATCAAAATCAGTACTGGTACCACTTCTGGATGCGGTGACACCGTGAACTTCATAACGGCGCAACTAGCAGATGCCTACGAAGAGTACAAGCAGTTCTTGGACATTGAGTTCGTGCCGTGGGGAAGAACCGTCCGGAACGCTGATGACAGTCTCACCTGCCAGTTCGGAGTAAACGACTGCTTCGCCAACCGCCTCCACCGCTGCGTAATCGACCAGCTCAACGGCAACCAGCAAGCACAGATGGACTATATGCGCTGCGAATTCTCGCCGCCTCACCCTTCATTCCTACAGAGAAGCTACGAATGTGCTGCAGCTGCTGGTGTGGATCTCGTTACCATCGATGTTTGCGTGGCTACGCCTGTGGGAGATCCTCTCGATGCCGCCGCTGAGGCGGCAGCGTCCGCGCCCATGTCGACCATTGACTTCGTCCCTTCCATCGTGTTCAATGACCAAATTGACACAAACCTCCACACTGAGGCTAGGAGCCGACTGAAGAGCATGATCTGCTTCGCCCTCGCCGAGTTCCCCGAGACTGGCGTCACCAACTGCCAGATTTAATCAGTTCACGCGTGAAACATTTTCGTAAATGCAGATAAGAACTACTTAATAACCAAGCAATTAATTGAAGCCTGGGTATTAAACAGCATTCCTTGAAATAAAAGTTTTATCTTAGTTAGCCTCAGCGCCGGAGATTTTAGAAATTTCGAGAGATCCCAACTTTCGGCCTGTAATCGACAAACTTGTGCAATTGGACAGCCGGCGGCTAAGTCGGTCTCAAATATTATAAGCCGTTTATTTTTATTATATATTTTCTACTATCCCTAAATCTAGTGTTTTACTGTACATTACCCATCCTGCATACTGTCTTAGATTTAAACAACGCTTATAAAGTTTTAGTTGCAAATAGAAATATTATGAAATTGGCATTAGTGAAAGTACACGCTCATTAAAAAAACACGTGCATTTTTTCTAGAAAGCTGGTTACTTTTGCCCCAAATATATATTTAAATCTAATCTTATCTAGGTAAGTATATGTTGTGATTACGCACGATAGCCCAATCCCATTACTAGTTACGAGTACAAACAGGTTCATAAAACCCCATCGACATAAAAAGTACCGAATTTGATAAACATTGATTGATAATACTCCATAATGCTGGGTAATGAATTGATAAGTAAGCCAAATCATTTTAATAACAAGCGATATCGGAGATTATACATAGCTGAGGATTAATTACTGAAATAATATTTGTATAACTTTAAGTATCGATTCTTAAAATAACATGAATTTAATTCGTCAATTATGAAAGTTCTAAGTGAACACCTAAACAACCTAAGGAATTATATACAAATAAACATTTGCGGACAATCTTACACAAATCGATCTAGTCACAAACTAGGCAAAGCTTGTACTACGGATACTAGACGATGATAAACATAAATAAATACTTAAATACTTCGAAAACATCTATGTCACAAGAACAAATATTCATGCTCATCACACAATTAATTGCCCTTACCGAGATTCGAACCGAACAACTAGGCTAAACCGGTCGTCAAATATTTCTCGTAAATAGTCATTATTACAGCCTAAAACTCTTTGAATATCCTACTAAAAAGACATTTTGTGAGCATCATGAGCCAATAAAACCGGTCAATTGCTATTGAAAAATGTCACGAGCCACTTTGCCCCCGCCGCGCTACATTAAACCCGAGTTAGGGAAAATTACACGGAAACTGAAATTGAAATGGTCGTTACTGAATTGTATGCGAAAATAACTAAGATTATAGTAATAGAATCGTTATCTTAAGTCATAATTAATAATAAAGGTTTTTTTCACAAATAAGTATACTCTTTCAAATTGTTACCTGTTATCTACAATAATACTAATATTGCAATATAGAAAAAAAAACGATTGGCCTTTAGTTTTCAAGCAAGTAAAATTTTAAAGGAAATTCAATCAATCATTTAAACAAGCTTATTACATTTATATGTGATCTGGAAACACATTTCTGTTCTTTTATTTCATCAATGTATTCTTATGAGTCGTATTTGTGTACCTACCTGTCCTGTCTTACACAGCCAGAAATCAGTGCTTGTCAGCATAGCTCCTTCTGAAGAAAATGTATAGATACAATGGAGCAAACATTCGATAGCACGAACTCAAAATTGCTGCTCTTGAGCATTTCAATAGCAAATTTCGTCAATACTCTGTAACCCGTTTTATGTCAATAAATCGTTACTAGTATCACAATAACCAATATACCGGCGATTTGGTGCTCATACTGGTTGTATCCAGCAAATACCGTGTATTCCTGTAAGCACAGGTATTAGTTGTTGCATTATTATGCAAATTGATGCAGATTGCGATGCCACTAGCTATAGAACCAGTTAGAATAGAACATGTTACGGGTATTTGCGTCACTCGGGAACTAAGCTGTTGTTGGAAAGGATATTGTAGAATGGAGATTCTGCGACTATTAAATACATTTTTTTTGTATCGAACTGATAAGCGTTTGGTGGGTATTACCAAAGTATTTAAGGCAGATCTTCACTCCCCAATCATTTTTTCTCACAATCGAATTGGCCATCTTAACATTCATCATAAACATGTTTTGTAAGCGAACGTTATGCAAATAAATGTTAAGGCATTAATTTAGTTCGTCGTAGTAATCATGTCAAATTTGAATGTAGACGATTTATCCTTCCAGAATATACACTACCCAAAAGATAATATAGCAAACATAATGCTTTGCAATGACATGTTCAGACATTATTTTATTTAGTCATAGTTTATATGTAAGTATATACATATTACTAAAAAATATCGGTTCTGTCGCAGTTCTACCAACACTCCTCCACGCTTAACTCGTCGTGAGATGTTCCTCAAGAGGCTGACAAGACCTAATTTGGTGAAATTGATGTTACTTAAGCAGTTATTTAAGAAAAACTATTTGTACTAGCACATCAAATAAAATATATGTTCATATTCACCATATTTCCATTCAATTAAAAACATGAAGTAAACATACTCATACCTAAACCGGTAGCGAGTCATATTTCACAAATAATCCACCCTTTTTTTATTTCAAAATTTATGTACTATCTTCAAAAACCCGCCCAGTAACACTCGCTCTCGTTTACTCCGATACAAATAGACAGTGTGCGCGCTATCCAAAATCCTCAAGGGCATTTTGGTGTTGACAGCGTCTTAAGATAGGTAGGTAGTAGGGCTCGCGGTCGTGTCCGGGTTTCGTGTATTCGTGTCGGGTACCCGTGCCCGTGTAACACGCCCGCGGGTTTAAGCGACCGGTCCGAACGGATCCGTGTAATTAGCGCACGGGTACCCGTGTACACGTGTACACGGGTACCCGTGCGCTAATTACACGCGGGTAGTACTACCCGTCCTTGAGGTGTGAAGCTAGGAACTATCCCGTAGTTCTAAGAATGTACATACAAGTACTAAATGAGTGTTTGTAGCTTTGCAAGTATAACATCTTTTTTTTTGTGAATAAAAATAGCAGATTAATAAATGTAACAAATTATAACAAAGTACGTAAAGTTCGCCATCTCAAATTCAGATTTTAAAAAAAGTACGAATCCATACTGTTATAAATGTGAAAGCCTGTGTCTTTCTGTTACCCCTTCACGCTTAAACCGCTGAACCGATTTAGATAAAATTTGGTATAGAGATTTGAGTCTGGGGGAGGGACATAGGATATAAACGAGTTCCACGCGGATGGAGTCGCGGGCAGAAGCTAGTAAGTTTTATCCCATAAAAAAACATTCCATGTAAAAAAAAGGCCAAGTCTCGAAACTCTTCCACCCTAAAAAGTTGTGTGAGATAAATATAAATATAATATAAATATATTAGGAGACAATCTTACACAAATTGACCAAACTAAGCAAAGCTTGTACTATGGGTACGAGACGACGATAAACATACTTATATAGATAAATAAATACTAAAATACCTAGAAAACATCCATGACTCGGGAACAAATATTCGTGCTTATCACACAAATAAATGCCTTTACCGGGATTCGAACCCGTGACCTCTTACTTCGTAGGCAGCGTCACTATCAACTAGGCTAAAGCGGTCGTCGACTTTGATATTTCGTAGTACCAAGTCTCAGGCATTCTTATTTTTCTTTATTTGCTAGCTAAATAAAATTCTGCCACTTGGTAATCACACAACTTTACTACATTTATGGATTTTTGCACACCTAAAACTATGCAGCATTGTGTGATTGCCAAGTCACACGGTGGAAGAATTTCGAGACGTGGCCTCTTTTTTACATTGAATGTTTTTTTATGGCATCTCACTTCTTTGTGTAGGTTATTGTGTTATATGATTGCAGTCTCATTCTTGCTTTTTAATTTTTTCTCCCACTCACTGCAAATGTAACTTAGTAATCCTATATATTTATATGGGCTGGCAAAGTTATTCATGCGTATCTAGAAATCTGGACCGAAATTTGCAAAATATTTTAGTTTTACATTGATTCAAACACTTAACACTAATTTTGTTCTAAATTAGCGCTTTTGTTGATCGGTCAGTGTGTATGTGAGTGACAAAATTTAGAATCTTTGACTGGTTGTAATTCTTTAACCACTGATTCAAATTGAATGAAATTTGAAATATACCGTGTTTATACAATGCCTGCTTGGTAACTGAAAATTAAGATTTTTATTTGAGCTTAAAATGTGAAAAATTATGTAGTAGCATTAATCTCGTTTTGGTTTAGAACCAGAATAGTTACCAGCTCTTATTGTAGATGTTAGAAATAATGACGAGATTAGCACGACCTTTTATTTATAACCTCACAAAGGGAAGGAATCAGTTATTAAAAAGCATGTATCCATTAAAAATTGGTCACATTTATTTCAGATTGTGTGGGCCTTTACGAACTCTCAATATCACAAATAAAATATAACACTACAGTATCTGACAGAAAAAAAACTAAGAAAATCGCAACAAATGATGTCATTTTTTTTAATCACAACTGTTGAACAATAACATAGGTATAAATATTTATTGCAGATCATTGTAATGAGGCGAGCATAGTAAATAGCTAAACCAAATGTACTAAATGATAGTAATATCCCATAAAAAACATTTCATGGAAAAAAGAGGCCAAGTCTCAAAACTCTTCTACCTTAAAAAATTGTTAGATATTTGGTAGAGCCAAGTCTCAGGCATTCTTATTAATCTTTATTTGCTTGCTAAATAATATTCTGCAACTTGCAAATCACACAACTTTACTGCATTTATTAAATTTTGCATACCTAAAACTATGTAGTATTGTGTGACCCCTTCCACCTCCCTAATATATCCGTTCAGCGGTAAAACACCATAGCTCAGGTCGGCGAAGATAACAGATAAAGAATTATTACCTGCTTTAGAACGATGAAGTTCGTGCCTATTTGAAAGTAATGCCATAAAACCCTTTTCGCCGACAGGCGACGAACAAAACAAACAAAGGAAACTCAGGAGTCTTAAGACGTAAGTAAAGTCGTCTTAAGCTTCCATTTTTTTGTTGAAATTTCGACTTTATCGCAAACGCATAAAACTTAATATTGCTTTGGAATTCAACGACTTGTTTATCAATAGTTTACCCGCTAAGAATTTTGGGTTTATCCAAAAAAAGTTGCAAGACACTGACAATGCCTATCCAAATTAGAATCTCGTTGCTGCAATTACTGCAAATTATTTTTACCTCTTTAAACTACATCAACGATGTACGCCCGAAATTGTAAGATAAAATCCTGTCAAAAACGCAAGCAGAAAACTACTTTATCATGAGAGCACAAAATCGTTTTTTGCTTGCATTCATTTGATAGAATTTACTCTAGTTTCGGAACTTCGGATATACTATACCCTTAAATTACGTTACCGTTATCCGATATCAAAATAATTACGGCATACTTTGAATCGGTAACGTAAAAGCTAACGTATCATTTTGTTTGAGTAGGTACCTTTATTTTAAAATGATAACGGTATACTTTGAAGCAGTAGCAAAATAGTCGCAATATCGTTTAGTACGAGTACCTTTTTTTTTAAATGATAACGCTATACTTTGAAGCAGTAGCAAATTGTCGCAATATCGTTTTGTTCGAGTACTTGTATTATATAATGATAACGGTAAACTTTGAAGCTGTAGCAAATTGTCACAATATCGTTTTCCTACCTTTCTTTTAAAATGATTACTGTATCCTTTATATAGGTATCGTAAGCAGAGTAATGTTGCAAGTATCGTTTTGATTCAGAACCTTTATTCGGTGCTCATATTCAACCTCGTGAGTAAAGGTACGGTTTAAAACCGTATACCTTGCAATACCTTTATTAAGTACCGTTAGTTAAAAACCTTAATTTCGATACCACATTCAGTCCCTTATTTAGAATCATAATGGCATGTACGGTCGAAGTAAATGAAGGATTGGCAAATGTCAACTCTATTTGAATGACGTTAAGGATCAAAAGTGCTAAACATTAAATTTCCTCGACTGTACAATACAATAAGCGCTTCGTTAAAATTAAATAGTTCTCATGTAGTCAGCCAGCCAAGAAAGTGGTCTACCACTTTTGGACCTTATTTTGCATGCAATAAAGTCGAAAAGCGGTAGAACACTTTCTTGGCTGACTCTACTTACCTACTCTTTTTGTTAAGCTATCATATCTTTAAGCGGCTATTAATAAAAGTTAAACAGTTTGCGTGCCCTTTGTTGGGCAATCATTAAATAAAATACTAGGTTTATACAATACTAGCTTCCGCCCGCGACTTCTCTCGAAAAACTATCCTATATTTTAATCCAGGCTAAAATCTTCGTGCAAAATTTCATCCAAATCGGTTGAGCCGTTTAAGCGTGATTGAGTAACAAACATCTAAACATCCAAACTTTCGCATTTATAATATCTATATATATATATATATATATTATTTTTATTTATTTATATATATTTATTTATATATTTATATTTTAGTAGGATTATGACGCAATAGAGTAAACATGGGCCTCCTGCGATGTTTTCTTTTGTCACATACCTAATATAAAACAACATCATACACACCGAACCCATAGAGTTGCTAATGCCAATAGAGTAAAATGAAATAATTATATTCTATTTGCCTCAACTCGAACGGCCACGGACGGTCCGAACCCGCGTGTAATTAGAACCCGCGGGTACGTGTGTACGGGTACACGGGTACCCGGGTACCCGCCCGCGGGCCGGGCGGGTTCGGGCGTGTCCGTGTAGAACGGGCGCTTAGCACCGCGGGCTTAAGAACACGGGTATTCGGGCGGGCGGGTTAACACGTGTAGCGGGAGCCCTAGTAGGTAGTAGGTAACAACACTATGAATAATATTTCAAACATTATTATTTATACACGGGCCAATCGCTACCATTTTGTGGTAAAAAACCAGGTAGGCAATTTATTTCAATTTGATATTTACTTTAAATTTTTTGAGTGTGTGTGTTTTTTGTGTGTCATTAAAATGTTTACTTAACTTTAGATATTATCTGATATTGAATTAACTGTATGATAATTTGTATTCTTACGGGTCAGACTGTTACTCGAATTAAATGTTATTAATTTTATCATCATATCTTAAAATTGGTAAACGTAATGTTATCGATAGAAAGTTATTTTATGATTTTTATACTTAAATTATTTATTATTATTATGCCTTATTGTCAATTTTTTGAGACGTGAATGTTGTCCAAATGAAGCCTATGGCTAATATTTATCTGAGCAAACTTTGTTCGACAAATCGTTTATTTGCCTTTAAAAAAGTCCATGACAACAATTTGCCTAAATAACATACATACATACATTTACGCCTTTATTCCCAAAAGGGGTAGGCAGAGCACATGAAACGTATGTTCCAGCGCCACTTTTAGCATACATGTGGGTATAAAAGATCGACAAAATGTGATATTGCAGTGATAGGTTGCTAGCCCATCGCCCACAACACACTTCAACGCTGTGTGGTGAAATTCTAAACCGACACCACACGGGTAACGCATTGGGAAAAATTCGTCCAAAAAAGGCCAACAATATTTCGGTAAAATAAAGACTATCGCGTTTGGTCCTACTACCACCTGATAGTAAGAACAAGGCCATATTTTGGACCAGCACACATATTTGACGTTTAAGTAAGCAAAGGCATACATTCTGGACAGTTAGCAACTTTACTTTTCCGCCTGTTTTCCCGAGGTCTTCGTTTAGGTACTATTTTGTACCTGAGATGCAGGGCGATATTAAGAAATAAAGCTCCATTCTGATAACGGTTGTATTCGGTGTCAAAGGCTGCTAACAGAGAACTACACTGCACAGCAACTAAAAAGGATAACATGAATAGGTGCGTACCTACACTACAGTACCCACATATATATCCTCGTGGCGCCCAGGCGCCTTTTAAAAGGCCGTGTCAGTGATGAAAATTCAAATTAATTCCATTTAAAAGAAACTTCAAATTTCACTGTTCGTTTTTGCGTGCTGGGCGCCACGAGGTTATAGGATGTCCCGTAAATGGCACGTCACATTGACACCGAAGGTAAGTCAGCTTAACAGGACCCGTACCAACCTAACTGACCCCAATAAAAGTTGCACGGTTTTCGAGTTATTGACAAATTTAAGTTTGGACACTGATATTGCATTGTGAAACAGCTATGGCAAATTCCATGTTTACCGATAGTGAGTATGCTGAGATGCACATGGTTTAACGTGAAACTAGGCGTGTTTCACCATAAACCATGGCTAGAGCCAATGTTACTTACAACGCAAGATTGGCTGTAAGAATTTACAAGAAACGATATGGAAATCGTAATCCGACGAATTACGAAGTTATTTTGAGAGTCGCTAATGCATCGCAATGGCAAAGTACCAGGAGCGAGTCAGTCTGAAGGAAGACCTCGAACTTTTAACGACGAGGTGATTTTAAACGAAGTGCGAGTAGAGCCAGGAACTTCAGTGCGTATGATTGAACTTCGCACCGGCGTAAGTTAGTCCACGACGTCCAAGTAGAGGGCTTTCCAAGTAAATGACGACACTAACAATATAAAAAATGGGAAATGCTTAAGCTTATAACTCGAAAACCATGCAACTTTTACTGGGGTCATGTTAGGTTGGTTCGTGTCCTCTGCTGACCTACCTTCGGTGTCAATGTGACGTGCCATTTACGGAACACCCAGTAGACATGGTGAATCATCAGTATCCTACCTATTCTACCAACGTAGCATTAATTTATGGAATGAAACGATCATGGATATCGTTAGATGCGTACCTCCAAAACATAAAAATATGTAGGTACTGGTAACTTAAACAATTTACCGTGGTCTTTCCCCTATAAAAATATTTAAGGCAATCTCTTAGATTACGTCTTTAAAAGTAAGCCACCATATTTTCTTTAAGGGGAAAATATGTTTTTCCCTGCAAGCCTAGCTGGCTTGAATAATAAACAGAAAGTTATTAACTCCCATAAGAAAAAATACAGCAGCAATTCCTTGGGGAATACAACATTATGTCTTTTCGTTTAACTTCAACTAGAAAAACAGAGACTGTAGAATAAATGAAATCTTCATTAAACCTAGGACACTTAAGATTTATTTTATTACTAGCTTCTGCCCGTGACTCCGTCCGCGTGGAACTCGTTTATATCGCAGCTCCATAAAACTTCAACCCCCCATTTCATCCCCTTAGGGGTGATTTCCAGGATGAAAACTATCCTATGTCCTTCCCCGGGTTTCAAACAATCTCCACACCAAATTTCATCGCAATCGGTTCAGCGGTTTAAGCGTGAAGAGGTAACAGACAGACAGACAGACACATTTTGGCATTTATAATATTAGTATGGATATGGATTTTACATTTGACATAAAGATTTAGAAGAGTAATATTTTGGTAACGAATTTGTTTTAGCATCGTCAAGGTTAAAGGGTTTTCTAGATTAAAATAATCAAGCTATAAAGCCTATTACCTCTTGAGGAAAAAAGATTACGTGATGAGTAAGCTTTTTAATTAAATTAGACAAGGCCAAAACAACTTCACGAAGCAAGATCTTAATTGTATTTCATTAACGAGAATTTATTTTTCTGTATCAAACTAAAATAATAAGTTGGGATTTTATCCGTAATTGCTGCTTAATGATGATAAAGCGGCTATAAAAAGGCCTTCAATAGCTACGCAGGCTAATCTACGCTGCATTAAAACAGCAGGTATTCAATTACGGTTAATATATTTAAAAATGTAAGACAACCCCTGAGAGGGGTCCGTGGCTGCGGTATTAATGAAATTGGCCTCCCTCGGGATTCAACATGGGGCCAGATGTTTACGTGACAATTCTTGGTTTGCGACCCTTTCACGCGATGTTTTTTTCTGTGCCAAAGGATCCAACTGGGTGTACTGGGAATCTTTTTGTGAGCAGAGCCTACATAGTTTGTGTGTTATTTATCCGATCCGTAAACTTATCTGAAAGGACTAGAAGTTTGTTTTTCAAATTCATAGTTAAATTAAAGTTTGTTTTTTGATTAAATAATAAAATTAAAATATACTAAGACTTTGAGCATCTACCTAAAACAATGAAGAAATTAAACCCGATTATGTCATATTAGATGATGCGATTATTATGAGCAATAGGCGGCGGTGAAATAAATATTTTAGTGTAGTTCCGTACCCAAAGGGTAAAAACGGGACCCTATTACTAGGACTAGGACTAGATGGGGAGATAGATGAATTTTAAAGAGTACACCTACATGACAGGTTTGAAAACTATATTAATTTGTTTTTCTAAAAACATATAATGACTGTATTAAAACGTATAGACTGGTGATGATGATAAATTATTTTTTCTACGCTGAATGCCATAGAAAACTACCAGAATCTTTTAGAAGCGGTGATAGTTAGTTTAGAAAATTAACGTTTTTGCTTTATCATTATCTCTTTCTTGCAACGAAGGTACAGTCGCAATCAGATATATCGAGGCGGCAGAAGTGCCCACAAATATCTGAACATGTCTCTAATGCCTCGACAATAGAGACGTGGTTAGATATTTGTGAGCACTATGGCCGCTCCGATATATCTGAAGGCGACTGTTACATCCTTGGAGTTTAAACCGTAACGCTACGCTATCCTTCCGCTCAATGAATTCGCCCACCAGTTTAATTTAGGAAGAGCGCTACAAAAGGCAACTTTGCCTGTAGCAATTAAAACGGCTATTGACGTTTAAAACAAAGGACCTCAAACTTTGCCGAGCGACGTAATCTAATCCGGTGTCGACGAGTTGCGACTGACGTGCCGTCAAAATTTCGCTAAATTTAATTAGTACAAACTGCAGGCGAGTCAACTCGCGACCCGGGAAGACCCTAAAGCTAAATCCTCTCTACAAACGACTGCTAAAACTTAACGACTTCATACATCCCCGTTTGAAGTTACAATGGGGCTCGTAAAATTAATACCTTACCTCCGAATTGCAGGGGACTCTCAAGATGGTAATTTCCCTTAAAATATTTAAGTTTTCTGTGCACCCTCCATCCGCAACAAGATTCAATTTCACGCCCTGGAAAGGGGTCCGTTTTGGTCGATTCCCTGTACCTCAAATATCAGGAGACAGGGCAAAGCAACCAGCGTAGCCTGAGCTCCGCAGTCTCATCCTTCTTTCTGTCTGTTTTATTAATCAATCGTTTCTAAGCGCCGGGAGGGTCCGTTTACGCTGGTGCTAACAGAAGGTTGAACCATTTGTAGGATTATTCGGTTGCATACAGAATTGAAATGGCGGGAACTCAATTGAATCAATCTTGCATCAAATTGGTAAAGGTTTTGCGGGAAGTACACCTTTTAAGCTCATTTAAAACGTTTCAGTAACAAGCGGGCTTTATTTGATAAGATTTATGAAAGGGTCTTGAATATCTTAGGGACAACATAATTCTTCGGTATAATTTGGAACAAAAACCAGTTTGAATGACTATCAAGAAATCAGCGCACGTAATAGCCGATACGACCTCCTAAATCACATCAAACATTATCAAACCGCGTGATTAATTCGGTTACGTGCCTGGATTCAATTCGATTAGTTTACATAGTAATTTTATAGTAAATTGGTGTAGCATGCATGACTATAATAATCGTAACGCTCGTTGCAGGAATGTTGACGGTAGTGCCAGCACGAAGCCTAATGTATGTTTCTATTGCCAGATATTGCAATGGCATGTTGTGTGTGGCCTACTTTATACGTTTATTTGATGTGCTACAAGTTAACCGTACCAAATTTACCATATTTCTTCATCTTTCCATGACTTAGGGCGTTGCGCATGGGCGCGCGTTTGTGTCGATTAACACGTTTGTGTTGATTTACACAAACGTGCGCATAAAAAACGCAGTCTGCGTAGTCCTTTAATGTCCTATAAGTATCCTAATTTTATATATTTTGATGTTTGAACATGTAAATTAGAGCCTTTGGCTGGACATAACACATTTTTTACAAGCTTTTATTTAGTTTCACGTGGCCCGTTGTCTGTCTGTAATCAAATCTTGCAAGTTAAATTTGACCCACTTCCCGGTGACCAATCGGTTCAATTTCAGCTCAATCGAGCTGAAATTTTGGGTATAAGTATAGTTTGGATGACGATTCAATATTATGGAACCATCGAGCTGATCTGATGATGGAGACAGAAGGTGGACATGGGAATTCAGTACTTAGCCAACGTAACCCCGTTGAGTTTGGGTCACAGTGTTACCAGTATGAAACCGGTATTCCATTACGGTACCGTAATGGTGTAAAGGTTACGCGCGCCGCGCCAACATATCGATTTAAAGGTAACCGAAACCTTTGTAATGCCGGTTCGAAACCGGTATTATAAAGGTTACCGAAAAAATAAGCGAACTTACACTTACACAGACATCTTTTTCCAATAGGAACGAACGAACGAATCAGAAAAGTATCAGAACAGAACCGAAAAAACTGAAAGACAAAACGGCAGCGCCTAAGATTTGGCAAAGACGCCAAAATCGAAGTTACGGTAACCTTTAAAAAGCGGTTACGGTACCGAAAAAAATAAAGGTTACCTCAAGGTTAAGGTTGGTTTTATAACCGATACGAGGTCATATCGGTTATAAAATATACCGGTATTTTTTGGTTATGCAGTCCCTCGTTAGAATCGTCTTAATGGGTAGTTGATGATGGTATACAGAAAAGTACAGTCGGCAATAAATGAAATTTTCGACAGAAACTTTAAGACAATAGACTCTGTTGAAATTCCAGAACAGAGTATTAACGGGGCTATAAGATCTGATGAAGGTTTAATAAGATATGGAGTACCGCAGGGTTCAGTGTTGGGACCCTTGCTGTTCATAATCTTCATAAATGACTTACCAGACTATCTCTCATGTGGTACGCCATATCTTTATGCCGATGACACAAGCATCATTCTGATGGCAGACAGTTGTGACGAATTTAATAATAAGGCAAGTAAGTGTTGGAAAGATCTCACAAGCTGGTTTTTAAATAATGGACTAAGAATCAATTGTGACAAGAGTTTCTACATGACTTTTTGTCGTGGTACAAAGAGCATCGATTTTCACTGTCAGTTGCCAATAACCAAATCTAACTGTGTGAGGTTCTTAGGTGTAGACTTAGACCCATACCTGAGATGGAATCATCAAATTAATAAAGTTAATAGGCAACTGGCTAGTGCATGCTACACTCTAAGAACTGTCTCCAAAACAAGTGACAAGAAAACCCTACTAATCATCTATTTCTCTTATTTTGAGAGTATAATTCGCTACTGTGTTGAAGTCTGGGGTAACTCATGTAATATTCAATCAGTTTTACTTATGCAAAAAAAAGCTATTCGTATTATTGAGAGGTGTAAACATGTGCCAGTTACTCACAGGAAAATGTTTGTAGAAAATAGGAGCCTTACTGTTGTCTCCATTTATCTTTATCGTATCTGTTTGTATGTCTATAAAAATATTGAATGTTTCCCAAAAGCTAGACAGCACACTACTTGCAACCTGAGAAAAACAAATGATCTAGCTCTATCCAGGCCACAATTTAGACATTTTAATAATAGTATTAATAATAATGCAATTAAAGTTTATAATCATCTAAATAATGATATTAAAGATTGTAATGACATCAAAATATTTGACAGAAAACTAAAACAATTTTTCATAACCAGACCATTCTATAATACCATTAAGGAATATTTTACAAACGCACTAGATTAAGACAAAACATGTATCTGTAAAAATAATTATAATGATATAATTGCCTACAATCGCCTCTTTTGCTGTTGCTCGTTTAGCGCTACCCAACTTGAGGAAGCGTGGAAGAAAGAGTGGGTGGAAGCGACTGGCGATCAGTGTTGCCTACGTACTGGAAACCCTACTCAGAAGCCGAAGGGCTTCTCGCTTAAGAGGAAATACTGGTGCCGCCTCAACAGAATCCGTACGGGTCACGGCAGGTGCAATTACATGTTGCACAAATGGGGATGGAGCAAAAGTCCGATGTGTGACTGTGGCCTTGAAGACCAAACCACTCAACACATTGTGGAGCGCTGCCCTAAGCGACGCTATAAGGGCGACCCGGAGGACCTCTACACTAACTTAACATCTGACGCGATCGACTGGCTGTGCGACCTGGATGTCGATTTATAATAGTATATAAGCCTACAGCGTATACGCCATACGATTAAATAAATAATTATAATGATTACCAATAATGTGTTAATTTAATATGTATTTGCATGTATTACTATATACTTATTGCAAATAAAATAATTTTGATTTGATTTGATTTTTGACTCATTTTTGGTAGGTACATTTTTCACTGTTTTCTTTTTTACGCTTTACGTTACCGACGAGGCTAGAATTAACCATTTTCCAACAAATGGTTTACCTAATCGTGTATCAAGTATTTTCTATGTGTTTTTTAGGGTTCCGTACCTCAAAAGGAAAAAACGGAACCCTTATAGGATCACTTTGTTGTCCGTCTGTCTGTCTGTCAAGACCATTTTTCTCAAGAACACGTGGAGGTATCAAGCTAAAATTTATATAAAATACTCAGGTTTATTGTCCTAATCGTTTATGCTGCAAACTTTAGAGTTTTTCGACACTCGCAAAACCTACGGGGAACTTCCCGTGAACTCAGAAACTTGAAATTTGGCACGAAGCAACGAAAAAGTAGACATTTTTAGTAAAATCATACCTCATCCTGCATCGTTACTGACGATTTCTCAATATAATTTGAGACGTTGGTGCCGTTAAGAAGCCTAAGTCTTCTGGTAGATGTCGCTACACGCCTCCCTAAGGCGTTGTAGGAAGAAACTGATTGAAGAATTTGGTGCCCGAACCGGATTGTTCCGATAGCTCAGTTGGTTAGTAGCGACGGGCCATGAATGCCTGTGGTCGCCGGTTCGAATCCGGCTTGTTGCATTACCAATAAATATTTTTAAAAATTTGTAATTTAAGTACTTAATACCTTTTTCCTCGTAAACGTGTGGAGGTATTAAATTGAAATTCTTGTAAAATACGAGTACTCAGGGCTATAGCACCTTTCAGATGTAGCAAAACCAAACTTTTATGTCAACGCAATCAAAAGAAATAGCAATTTAAGTCGCATATTTTGAAACTGAGTACTCGCAAGAAACTCAAAACCGAAAGGGTATTTCCCGTTAACACAGAAACTTGGCACGAAGAAACTTCATATAGCACAGACAAAGGAAAAATTACGAAAAGTAGACATTTTTAGTAAAATCATACAAAAAATATTTTTTAAACGCGTAGAGGTATTAAATTGAAATTCAAATCAAATACTCAGGTCTATAGTACCTTTAGCTGTAGCAAAACGAAACTTTTATGTCCACGCAATCATATAATTATAAGTCGCATAATTTAAAACTGAGTAGGTAATCTCAAGGGTATCAAAACCCAAAGGTACTTCCCGTGAACTTGATTTTATTTTATATCAACGCAATAAAAAGAAACAGCAATTTAGGTAATCCGCTTATTTTGGCGTTCACAACTACTCGCGGGGGAATCAAAGCCTAAAGGATGATTCCAGTCGACCTAGAAACCCTTTAAAGTTGATATGTAGTAACTTCATACTCTTCATAGCACAGATAAATGTAAAATTGTAAAACGCATAAATGTTCAGTAACACACTAACGCCGCATAATAAAAATAGTTTTCATAATTTTAAACTTACTACCCCTTTCCTTATGAACGTATAACTTAAATGCGTTTATTATATTTCTTAGGATTTAGTTATTATCAGACTGCTTACTAAATTAATAAAGTGACCCTGTTAAAATTTATGCTCATTGTAATGTTACGAATTCCATTTTCATTTAGTAATAAACATACTACAACTTTTGCTTGGAATAGGTTTGTACGGAACCCTCGGTGCGCGAGTCCGACTCGCACTTGGCCAGTTTTTTGTTTCTGGTATAATCACATCAAGGAACGTCTAAATACTGTGAAACACACAACGGTATGTGGAAAGTTTATCACATGAAAGCAAATAAATAAGCAAAGTAAACTAAACACTTTATCGTCGAGTACTGTGCAAAGGCTTGCCCACAAATAAGGAGGTACAATAGCCAGGGCTGCCCCCGACCGTATGTATAAAAACAGCGACCTGAATAGTGTCTGCGTGTTCTCATTACCAGGGCTGGCACTGTTGCGATCTAGTTTTACTCGTACCTAAGTCAAATATAATGGTTGATAGAAAAAAGATGTGGGATTTAGTCTACTGATCACGCTTCTGATGATAATTTTGCAACTTTTTGGTATATCTGAGTAATTTATGTTACTACATACCTTCATTCGTTAGATTAGGTGCTTACAAGATTCTGATACAAAATCATAGAGTCGTCAAAATAGTATATTATCAAGATATAATTCGCAAGTATCCAAGTATTAAATAAATTAAAGTTATACCCTTATCACTTAAAGGTCGCAGGTTCGAATCCTGTCGGGGGCTACAGACGAAGATGGTTTATTTTTCCATTATATTCTTTCTCTGTATCAAATCGTTTATAAATTAAAGTTGTTAATAGATACTAAGAACTTGTCACTTGACATTTAATTCTGCTCGAAATTCCAAGGTTGGCTTCAGGGATCGGTATCCATGTATAATTTCGCGATATGTTTTCAGTTTTCCAAAATTGTATTAAAGTAATGACGCTGGAATATTATTTGAGTTCGTTAAAATACAAAATTGTGAAACAATAATTGCGACACCGTTTAATAACGGTATTTTTGTAACAAAATAATACCGGTTCTAGGTCTACTTTTACAAGATTTTTCGCGATTGAATTGAAAATACATTTTGCTTCCAGCCACGCCGGTCGATCACGCAAAGCAATTACCAGTCGACTAAAGTGTGGTCTGGCCGGTTTGGATTGAACATCTTCAAAAAGGTTCAAAATATGAATGAATCTACATTTAGCGTCAACCCTAGCTGTCCAGTGAAACAAATGCTATTACCATACAAAGAGGGCAGCGGCCCTGCAGCCTGCACCGATTGTTTGTCCAGCCCTAATACAATCATTTAAAATTCAACATCCATTTGTCTCTTGTATGTGTGTAATTCCGTTAAAAAAATTAATGGATTTACATACGACTTTGTGTGATAACGATGTTTGTTTGTATTTTATTCTGTAGCTTATTATGGCTAATGCAAGGATTTAAATTATTTGCAAGAATATTTCACTTAAGATAATATGATTTCGTAATGTAGATAGTTGAAGCTTGTGAATCCGCAACTCAGTAAAGTACAGGCAACGCTCATGTGACGTCCGCTTACCATCAAGCGGGCCATTCTTGCGTTTAAAGAAAAATTACATAGCAACAAATGTTATCCTAACTGGTGTCATTAGGTATACGTCTTCTATACGGCTTTTATGTTCAGACCCCGTATCATGGTCGGCCTCATCACGCGATAAGTGACAAGATAGAGCGTCCGACACTGACACCGTTCAATAGAACAAGACGGACGCTCTATCTTGTCACTTATCGCGTGATAAGGCCGTCCATGCTACGGGGTCAGGTAAGGTCACTTCCGCATATGTCGGGGAGGGCATGGTGCGGTGTTAAAAATGACGAAAATTATTGGTATATACACAATCTTTGACGCATAAAATCTCTGTGGTGAAACTAATTTCAAACATGGCGTTCTTAACTTTAGAAGGGCTAAAGCCCTCTTAATGAAAGTCAAGTGCGTATTACTTCTAGTCCTTTGATATTTATCACATTACCCCTTTGCTTAAATACAACTGAGTTCGAATACCAATTAGAGCATGCTTCTAATCTTTACTCCAGCACCTTTGACCTCAAGGGTCTTATCTCCAAGGGCCTTCGTATCGACTCGCACGAACTGCCTCGGCTCTGTATGATCCTGAAACTATAAGGAGCGCATTTCGTACCCGGTACACGGTCAGTGTTGATCATCATTCGCTTTGCTCAATATTTTTTTTTAAAAAAAAGCAAGCCCGGTAACGAAACCACACCGTTCTGCCTAAATATTGTTTGAGACTTCTTTAAGACTGCTTGTGGACTTAATTACTCCCTTTATGTCAAGGCTTGTTCGTTCCAATATTATATAATCTATTTTGCAGGCCAGGCTTATAGTTGCTTCAATTTCATAGGGCTGTTTTTACCAGATCAAAGTAAAGGTATGTTTTCATAGCAGTTGGTCTAGTCAAGCTAAAATCGGTACTGGTATGGATGGAAACAGTTTATTATTTCTGGTGTAAAAGAGCCTTAAGATGAAATTATGTTCCACCAGTGATTTATTTTGTGCAACAAATGATTTTTTTACCACAATTATCGTGTTGAGATGAAGCTCGTCATTATTTATTAATTTCTTTATTTCAAAAGGCACAGTTACAAGTTACAAACTTAAGCATTAGTTATTACATTCAATAGTTTAACATAATATTAGTTGATAACTCAATGACAACTATGCAAAACATCAAAAATATCGGCATAGTACATGTAAGTACTTTAAAGATACATGTCCTGCCATGGCAGCTGCCTATGAGTAAACATGTATGAACTAAGTATTTCAGGTTTCTCTATGGACAGCGATACTGACAGTGTGTGTCGTTCTTAACTCGGAAACCGAAACCAACTTGGAGCCGAGTGACTCGAGTTTAGGGATTAGACTAGACTTAATGTTGGACTTTATTCTTAACTTGCATTAGTTAGTTAGAAGCTAAGTTTACCCTCTATTGGTGCTTGGCTTGGGGTTTGATACTGATAATATAGTTACGATACTAAGAAACTTTGTTTTTGTTAAACAATTGCTTTGGTCAATATTCTTCGGTCCAGATTTCGGTACACAGCGAGTCTACTTCATGAAGAAGATCTGTGACATTGACAGCCAAGCTCTAAGGTAAACGTCCTAGTCCTTGACATTGCACTAGTTAATAACATGGACATTTTATGTCTAAGCCATATAGGTTAAAATCGAACTAATAGGATTTTTCTTCATTCTTTAAATTCATTCTAATTAAACCATGTCACTTTGCAACATCGAGATTCTTTACCAGCTAGATTTGTGCTTTTTTGGTTGATAGAGAGAGGGAAAGTATTTAAACATTCTCCTAGACCCATCCACCTCATACAAATAATACCCGCTATGCCACTCAGCGACGTTAACCCTCGGCTGACTAGCTTTTTGTCAAGACGCTCCACGATATTAACCTGCCTAATTATTACTAGCAGGAGCTGTAGACCTCGCGAGACTGTAATTTTTTTCAAAAACATAGTCGACGAAAAAAGTCCAATATAAATATATAACCTGCTCACAAATTTTCACGAGATTCGATTGAGAAATGCGACCTGTAGCAAAGAACAGCCAGACATACGACAGAATCTTTAGGCAAGCAGAAACGGAGAATGTGGTTAGCTTCGCTCGCTGGTTCAAAAATGAAATAAAAAATAGGTTATAGGTATATAATGCTTTTCCAGGTCTGAGGAATATTTTCCCACTCACCCTTTTATACCTAAAGATTAATTGTATTCGAAGGGGCTTGGAAGTAAATGGGGCAAGATAGCGCCGCAGAGATTACCGGTGCAGGCTCCGGGGTAACCCCTGTAATCCTAGCAATAGATGTATTTGTATTTTGTACCCATTCGATACTGGTTAATACTAAGCTTCGGGGAAAATCGGTAGTTGCCTGTAGTTCACTGTTTCCGAGGTCGCATGTGAGCTAGAGACCGTTGATCGGTTCAAGGAAACTTTCATACAGCAGGTCAATCATGAAACGCACTGTACGTGCGTCAGGCAGATCTAGATGTCACAAAAGTATGGGAAAATGACAGTTGATTGGTCCTAACGTACGGTCGAAAAGTTACGTGATCTGTTCCCTCATATTCGTTTTAAAAAGACCTATTCGCGGCAGATTTCGTTACACGCCTTCCTAAGGCGTAATAAAAGGACTCTGGTTGAAAGATTTGTTTTTTGCTTGACATCATTGCGGTCAGGATGATTTTAGATTAAAAGCGTTATGTTTTTCCTGGAACTGGACTTAGATGGATTGGTGGGTGGTTCCCTGGATCCCAATGGGTATTGGAAGATACACACTTGTGTTAAGACTAGCACAAGTCCTCGTTCACGTGTTTTGACCATTATTTTTCTACAACTTGTAAAGGTATAGGCAGACGCGTGCTCATTACTAGCACGAAAGCATGCCACTATTGAGCAATTGCTCATTAGTAGCACGTGTGTAACAACATTGCTTGAACCGACGTCTGATTTTCGAGCATGCTACCTGAGGCGCGGGTGGAAGGGGGCGTGCTCCGAGCGCGTCTGAACAGTCCGTACGTTTGCTTTGAGCATGCTTATTAAATTTATGAGTACGCTTAAAACAAGCATGCTTATTGCTGGCAAATGTGAACAGTTGCAGAGCATGCTTATTTTAAGCAAGCTTATAAGCATGCTTTTTTTTGAGCACGTCTGTCTGTAGCTTAGTGTCAAACTTCAGGGCAAAGGCTTCCCCCCTTGACTTCCACTCGTCCCGGTCTGTAGTAATTTCGGGCCAGATGTTGAGAACAGCGTCCAGGTCACCCCCCTCGGTCTGCCACCTCTGGATGTATGTAGCATAGCATAGGTAAAAGTTAGACGCTTCTTCGTAAGCAGAACGATATCTATCTATAACATCTCAATGAGACGTCTTTCTCTCATGACTGTATTAGAGCTCTCCGCAAATCCTTGTTACATGAACATCAATAAATTACCCGAAAAGTACACAACAAATGTTTTAGTTCTATCAACAGCCAACCTCCAAATTAATTGATTTTTGTTTACGTTGCTAACAACTCCACATAATTACTTGTGCATTTGTAGGCAGCGAGCACCACGCGAAGGCATACAGAACCGTAATTAAGCCTTAGAGTTGTTGCATAGGGTTCAAGTTTGATTGATCGTTTATTTTAACTAAATTTGCGCCTACACGAATGATTCCTTATTCATTAGACGAACATGTGAAGAGGAGAACCAATTTAAGTGTTCAAATATGGGGTTCGGTTGTGGCGTGACTTTGTTTCGGGAGCGCTATTTGTGTGTATGAAATAACAACTAACAGCCCGCGGCGCGGCCGCGTGAACGTATTGCAGAGAATCCCGACAAAGCCACGGAATAAAACAAAGCTTTATCAACCACCTTTAACTGCAGTCAATGAGGTAGTTTGACAAATTGTAGTGAAACTGTAACGGTATGCATTTAGAAATGTATTATGATATTCTGTATAATATTACTTATTTGCATTAAATGTTTCTAATAGCACAGAATAGATAATAGTACAAGTACAGAAGGGACACCCCTTTGATCTTTACAAAAGCCGCTTTTTTCTCAGCCAAAACATTATGATTTATGGCTCTCTGGCGTCGTCGACTCCAGCGCAAGCCAAACGGAACGTTAAGGCTGTGTACGAACGGTGAAAATGAATTGGCTCACTCGCCGCGTCGCCGATAGTGAGGGCTGACAACGACTAAAAATATATAATAATGTATTGCCTATTTATTGGTTGCATTCAATATAGGTAGCAATAAATGTATATTCTACATACATTATTTCATTATTTATTGACATAATGAATCTCACTATTTGGACGAATTGAATACACCAAGACCGCCAGGCCACATTTTATTGGCTTTGCTGCAACCCACAGTAATGCAAAATCTTATTGCATTATTGAAAAAAAAATGTTTAATAAAATAAAAAAATGCAACGAATGCGTTACGTTACCATGTAACGCAACGAATAGAAAAACGCGGGATTCGTATTTTTATCATTATTTCTGCAACCTGCTGCGATACAATATCTTCTCGCTGTCTTTTTATTCATTTCAATAGCATCAATGCAACACACAAACAGACGAATGCGGCACCGTTCACTTGCGATATATTTACGTAAGCGTGTGCGCGCGAAGCAGCATGCGCGTGCGGTCCGGTCCGATGCACAGCGTGACAGCCACTGAATAGACCCCAATATTGGGGTTCCGGCATGTACTTGCAGCGATGAACATAAATCGCGGAGTGTCCTGTGCCTGCTAATAGTCCTAGGAAATAGCATTAACATAATGAAATATTTCATTAAAATGTATAAAATGATATTGTTAATCCATACTTATACACTTAGTACGGTACAATTGTCAATTATGAATGGAACTGGATAAATGTAGGCAGAGGGAATATAACAGGATGGCAACGACGGCGTTGATAATACTTATTATACGTTTGAGTGTTTACAATATTATCTCTAGCGTAACAACAGGTAGGTACGTCAATAAGGTGAATTATATAGGTGATGAGTCATTTAGAAACTTATCTACCGAGTCAATGATGTAATATAAAAAAAAGGTAGGTTGTCTATAAGAAATTCCGTGTTTACCACTTTTTTATGTTTCAGTACATTATTGTACCGAGTAGTATGCTTTGTCGAGGAGGAGTTCTATTTATTAGTACATTACTGCAGAGACCAGTAAGTAAGCCATCCTGGACGAGTATGATTTAGCCGGCCGAGCCGAAGGCGAGGTCCGGCTATAATACGAGGCCAGGATGGCACTTATGGTCGAAGCGTGTATAGTGCTTTTCTCTAAAATAAAACAATGTTTGAATAAAAGTTAGAATAAATAATATATAGGTACAGTCACCAGCATTAGTATATGCCATAACAAAGGCAGTAGAAGTAAAAACTTGAATAATTTTAATTTTCCAAAAAAAAAAAGAAAAAAAAAGAACAAAAAAAGAACAAAAAAAAAAACAAAAAAAAGGAAAAAAAAAGTTTGTCTTACATCAAACTATCCCCCCCCCCAAGCCTCGTCCCGAATCTCTCCCCATCCTACCTCCTACGCATCTGACGTCATAAATGTTCTATATTTAAATATTATGATATGTAATGGGATTTCATACTTACTTACTGGACACTCTTGTTCTATACTATTTAAATATTATGATATGTAATGGGATTCCATACTTACTTACTGGACACTTCTAAAAATTGTCCAGGATGAATCACTTTCGGATACTGTCTGCACAGATGTTATGGGAACATTTCGTACTATTTTTGAGAAAAATAGTTTTATATCCATTTTCCATTAGGTTCCAATTTGATGCGATTAGAAGTTTGTTTGTTATTATAATACATCAATAGTGAGGGCTTATTTTGCAATAGCTATCTTCGTGTTTGGTATAGCTACCTGATTTTTTGATCAACTATTGCTGTGATAAACTTCTCTCTTGGCTTTGAATAGTTGTATGTATGTATGTAAGCACTTTATTGTACACAATAACAGGTTAAAGAATATACATGTCACACAAAAGATCAAAGTACAAAGGCGAACTTATCCCTATTAGGGATCTCTTCCAGCTAACCTTTGAGCAATTGAGAGGAAGGTAGGTAGAACGAGCTAAGCAAACTTATACCGTGTAAAAACATACACAGAAAATAAAAACAAAACCTAATAGGTAATTCTAGAACAAAATAAAAACATGCTAATACATATAGGTATAAATATACAATATAAAATAGGTATAATACACACTATCATATGTAATATATATCGCAAATAAACAATAAATAAATGAATACTAAGTATATTCAACCAATTCACAAGTCATTGGAAAGCCACAACTTTCAAATTAATCTTAAGTGACGCAACAGACCGCGACTGTCTGGGTCATTGTCAGATTTAAGTTCGCGTCTTTTCGGTGGACATTGCCAAAGTTAAGGGCTTTAAAGCCTAATTTTTGGTTGAACTCTGAATCCGCAGAAACGGCGTCGCCTCTTCTATAATTCTATGCGATAAAAACATATTATATATAAACATAAGCCCTTAACTATTGCCCACTGAAAAGACGATTTTTGTTTTACTGTTTGACAATGACCCGTCTCAGCGACAAAGGCAACTCATTCCACAACTTAACAGCGCGCGCGGTAAAAGATCTTGGTATATAGTTCGGTGTGTTTCCTGACAAACGTTGCTGCTTCCAAGATATACAGGGCAATGTAAGTAGCTAATGATTAATTAAGAACGGATATTAATGTCAGGATTGTCAGGATGCGGACATATTTAGTTTTAGAATCCTAAACGCCTAGACAAACCTCGACAGTTTTGTTTTTACATCCTGAATCCTGAATATGGCTCTTCCAGTTGATCCTCTGTGCTGTCCATCGTGTCTATCCCTAGTAACTTACATTCATTAACTTCTTCAATAATGATAATTTATTTGTAATTTTATTTCCAGCGGTTTTTACGAAAGGGTTTAAATTGAAGTATTTAAGTTTTTTTAAGGTTTATTATTAGGTTTTGCTCTTAGTCGGTAATTTTTTGCATAGTTTGTTGAAGCACTTCGTTGCATTAATAATTGCGTACTGCTTTTAGCCCCTAAAAGTACAGACACGTCATCGGCAAACATAACACATCTATATTTTAAGGCGAATCATTTATGTGGGCAATAAACAGTAGACAGACAATTAAATAACAGACCCTTGTGGTACAGAACAAGTAGTTAAACACATAAGAAGTTATTCTCCTAATTTCTCCTGAACTCCCGGTTATAGTGTTTGATCTCTACTTTGGTGTCGGTTGTGTAGGTATGACTTTAGCCACTGGTAGGCCATACCTTTGATTCCTATAGTGTGAAGTTTATTTAGCAAAAGCCCTATAGTGTAGTGTTTTTTATCTATTCAATTTAAGGTTGTTTGGATAAGTTTATATACAGCTACTTCCGTAGAGCATTTTTTTCTAAAGTTGTATTGATTCCTGTCTAACAGGTTATATTTCTCGAGTATGTACAGACGGTATGACATTGTTTTTTCATAAACTTTCGATAGAACAGGGCAGGAAAAAAAAGCTAGAAAATTAACTAGCTAAGCTAGCTAAGAAATTATTGGTTAATGTCATTCTTGTCGCTAGCTGGTTATAGAATAGGATGTATAACGGATACTTTAAGAGCATGTAGAAAGATGCTTTCGTCATAATATGTAATGTGGGCGCTTATTTCCGATGCGCATAGTCTAAGTAACGCACCATAACTTATACTTACTTACTTATGCCTTAAATTTTTTGTATATTTCGAGCTCGGTGGCTCGATGCCGTATAAAAATCGTGTTCAATGCGGGGGTGGGTCCGAGCGCACAGTCACACACAACTCTGCGAAGTATTTATAAAAAGGTTTAATAGCCCGCTGGTGAAATATCAGACTAATGACGAAACTATGTTCCACTCCACACAAATCACAAAATCCAGCTGCAGCATTTTCCAGAAATGCTTGAAGTCATAATTTTCCCAGAATAAACCCTTTATAAGGGTCTAGATGCGATTATGCAAACTGGCACGTTGCGGGCACTGTCAATATTTCCCCCACAACATTCACAGTCTCGACTATCCTTATAAAAAGCTGGTATAACTTAAGCTCTACTTTCGAAACGACTATGCGTAGTCATAGGTCAGCTTATACTGGTTGGCTTGACGTTGGTTGGTTGCGAAGCTTGGCTTCGACGTGTTTACTCGCTACCGTGGCCTGACTAGCTTCTTTCTGATGCTGTGAATATTAGTGGCAAGGAGACGCTAATATTTTACAGTTCTTTGATTTTTCATTTCTCTAAATCGCTTTTTGTATTTGATTGACACCAGATTTATTTTTATGCGTAAAAATACGCTGTAGAATTTGATACAATAATTTTAACGCAATTTTCAAGTTTACCCATTTTGTCACGCTATTTTAGAAATTTGAAGTTTATTATGTACGATGACGACGTCTTTGGCACAGGTTCGAATCCCGGTCTGGGCATTTATCTGTGTGATAAGATACGAGTATGTATTTAAGAAAGAACTATGTATTTATCTATACACGGTGAATTTGAGTAACCCGACAGATTTTAACCATCGCTTCCAGAGCCTAATAGGAGTAAAAAAAGTAGTATAACTAATGGTCTAAAACGGCCTAGTTTTCGAGATATGAATTATTAAAAAAAAATACACATAAAAAATTGTCAAGTATAACACACCCTAAGGACGTGACGTAGCCAGATGGATCTGACACATTCATACGCAAGACTACTACCTGCTGATTTCCGGCCAGTCTGTTAACAAATCAGTGAGCTTAGGTATTTAATTTTTATTTATTTTTTAAATTTTCTCTTTCACTCCATTAACTAAAGATTTGTTTACAAGAGAGTAGCATCAGTAATAGATTTTTTTTTTTTTTTTTTTGCCGTATTTGCCCTATGTTCATATAACATTATTTACTCGTAATATCATCAGGAATTTATGGTTAAAATCTGTCGGGTTACTCAAATTCACCGTGTATAAGTATGAATATTAAGGTGTTCCTTAAAATCTGAAAAGTTGAAATTTCACTGAGGCCCCTCTTACATTGTTCTTATTCGTTGTTGTTTGTTCGTGAAAAAATAACGTAGGTATGTTTTTTTATTTTTATTATTGAATAAGGTTTAGGGGTCGCTACCGAATTTTGTACTTTTTAAGGTTTCCATCAATACTAAGTATTTTATTATTTTTAACATTTGCTACTTTAATGGGTACATGATAGGAAATGAATTGCCGCCTTAAAAAGTTTAAAAATTTGGTAGTGTCCCCTTAAATCTTATCCAATAATAAAAACAAAAACATACGAATATAAGAGGATCCCTCAATTAAATTTCAACTTTTAGATTTTGAAGGAACACCCTAATGAATATCGTCCTCAATTACCCAAACTACAAGCTTTGCTTAATTTGGGACTTGGTTGATTTGTGTGAGATTATCGCTAATATTTATTTATTACGAGTACATGTACGTATAAGGTTCAAGCAAAAAAAAACCAGCACAATAAGACTAGCTATCCCATGTAAATAGTAAAGTTTAATACTTAAACATTCTTAAGAATTAACTATCTATAGAATACCTAAAATCTATGGACAGTTATGATACTTATGATAAACATTATATTCTTGATAATTTAATGGTAATACTAAAATGCACCTTTGCAAAACCATCGCTTGCTTGGCGACCCGAGTAATATCTCATCAACAAGTCAGCAAGGTTGCGACTGTTCCGGGAAATTACAAGAAACTTGACAAACATTTGTGTATCTTAAGACGTTAATTTAACACCTCGCATCACACTAGTTCTAGAGGAGCTAATTTTACCAGTCAGACGTTTATGAGTATAATTGCATTCCTTTTGATGTGTCATTCGCTCATTTTACTATGCGATGAGTACATATCGTCTAGAGTAGGTACTATCTAGATAAATGTCGAGATTCGTTTTATGGCCGGTTCACAACAGTTACATTTTGACACATTTTCTACGGTTAATCTGTCAAAATGTAACTGCCGGTAAGGAAAACTATCGGTGAATTGATTATTGGAACCGGCCATAAGTCTGTTGCACTTGTGGTCATTTAACTTCTAATCCACTTCCATACTAATATTACTTGCTAAGGTAACTCTGTCTGTCTGTTACCTTTTCACGCTTAAACCTATATTAGACGGATTTAAATAATTTGGTATGAAGATAGTTGAAGACCCTGAGAGGCTTTCGTAGAACTCGGTTTAAGCAGACTTTCTGTTTTTTTAATAATTGTACACCATTAGCTTGTTTATTACGAAACAGTACTTCTCCTTGCCTTCGGATACCACGCCACTACTACCACAGAATAGATAATAGTCATCATCATCGTCATCATCATATCAGCCGAAAGATCACAGCTTAGGCCTCCCCAGCCAGTTGCTTAGTGCCACAATGACCGGTCCTGCGCCACCCGCATCCAGCGGAGTCCCGCGACCTTTATCAGTCCATCAGTCCACCTTGTGAGAGGTCCTACCCACGCTGCGTCTGCCGGTACGTGGTCGCCAGTAGGGAACCGACATTCAAATAATAACAGATAACAGTACTTACATACCTCTGTCTAAAGACACCGATGTTTGATAGCTAGAAAAGTCAAATGATGGCCACCCGCTCGCACGCCCTCTCCGAATAGCACGTATTCATTCGCTCATAGCGCAATCAGGTATGTCGACGACCAAGAGGTTTGCGAGATCAGGCCTGCTACTACATAGGTAAGTACATAAACTAGGAATAACATAATCAGCTTGAGCGCTATAAACTTGCGCTACGTTATGTATCTCGGCCCCTATGATGTCGACTGCAGGTATTTCCCTGTTCCAGTCTCCATTTGCTCGTCCTGTTATCTTTATCCTTAGCACAGTTTAATTTAATATGCGCCGTTACCAAGTAGGTTAAGCGGGTACCGGAACAAAGCCTTAGCCAAGCGTTACAACTTCTATGAGCTGAAACTTGCCATTTTACACTTCTTTGTCACTTTGTATTGTATTAAGAAGCAATGGATGAAGTTGATAGATTCGGTTCTTACGAGGAGATAACTATTCTTCACATAGAACATACATTAACGAGATCATTATTTTTGACAGAGAACATAATATATTAATGCATCTATTCGTACTAAACGTCATTCACCTTAAGTCAAATAAAACTTAACATTTTACCATGATTTGTCGATTACGTAACGCATTTGACCACCTCTGTAGCCTAGTTGGTGGTGAACTAACTCTCATTCAAAAAGTAACGTGTTTATCCCTCTGATTATTGTAAGCAGGGCTGCAACTCCAATCTTCTCAGAAGAGGACATCCCTAGCATATCGCTTTTGATTCACCAGAGAGATGCAAGTGGGAATATCGCTCGGAGATGTCATACAATTCATAATCAATAGTTCTGTTACTACATAATATTGCCTATATCAATACTACAAGTTATTGAACATAATATTACCTAAAGGCATTTTATAGACTAAGGCCTGAATTGACCAATCTGGAATTACAGTTGAGTTCATAAATAAATGTACGTTTCCAAAGGTTCAATAATAACTATGCATTCTTATGCCCGAAGTCGTGTTCACATTTTTTTTTACGTACTTTGTACGTGCATATTTTAGAACTCGACTGTACCTACTTACTAAGTCTTAAGTTAAAAGCCTACTTACTAAGTCTTAAGTTAAATTGTCTACTTCAAGATACATCCGTACAATAATGCCATTTAAGCTTTGACGAGCGGTTTAGCCAATATAGTGGGTACATCGCATACGAAACTGATGTTCCTCGGATCGTATCTGGGCAAATATTTGTGATATTTATTTGTGAGTCTTAGATGTTTTGTATTTAGCACATTCACTGCAAAACATTTTGTAGCGCTACTCTAGTAACCAATAGTATGGGAGGGAATGGGGTAGGTAGAGGAAAGCAAAGCGCCCACCTAACGGGTTTTTGGCACCTTGCACTAAAAATGTTAGTGTGTGTAGTGTTGTGTGTATTGGACTCAATGGAACGTTTGGTGGTGCAAGGGAAGGTCGAGGGCAATCAATTTCGTGGGCACTCTCCAACACGATGGACAGACCTCATCAAAACGGTCACAGAAGACTGACAATCAATGATTGCTCTCACTCCGCCAAAAACATAGCCACTTGGCGACGCATTGCAAAAGCTGCAGTGGTGCAAAAGTCGACCGTGACATGACCACGACCACTCTGTCAAGAGTGCACGGCTAAGAAGAGAGACTCAGTGTTAGTTAAAATCGAGTCAAGTAGCACATCTACAACATAACCTTATTCGATGTTGAAAAGTTGGAAAATATGGAAGTTTTATTTAGTTCTTCAAGGTTTCCTTCTCCGCCCGATATGCTTCAAGTTTATATTAAATTCCTTTGTCTTAACACCACTGTTCCGAGTGCCACTTCGGGTCCAATTGTTTCTAGCTGTTTCACCGGACTTTTATTTCAACTTGCATCTCAGACGAAGTTAAAGAAATCTGAACAAAGACATTATTCTTATTTTATAATGTCAAGGAGCCATTGTATCGCCTTGATCTCAAAAAGTTGCGATGCGAATATACAATTATTTTAAACGCGTATTTGGCTTGGTTTTGCGTGAGTATTTCGGGTTGTTAATAGAGTTCGTCCAAACCTTAGGGAACAAATACTGATTCTTCACTACCAACAAACACAGTGCGTTTTCTGTAACTCTAGCGTCTTTACTCGCCACCCAGAAAACAACGTATATAATAGCGCAAGTAGTAGTGCTATTGTAACTGCGGTTTCCAATGAGGTGGTATCATCACTATCGCCATCATCATATCAGCGGAAATACGGCCCTGGATAAAGGCCTCCCCCAAAGAGGTGGAGGTATATTCAAATATATTACAATATTTATAATATAGGTGGAGCTATTTCCCTATTTGGGCGGTTGCTTCATATCTCAGCAAGAGGAGATTCTGTTTTTCACTAGGTATACTCTTTTTTTGTTTGGGGAAACAACTAGCACAAGGCCGGTTCCAAACTGTCTCTCGTGAGAAAGACTATCTGTCTGCTTCCATTTAGAACATTTAGAAAGACACTGTTTATGTCTCAAGACAGCTCGCGGGCCTATGTTACCTATATATACAGGGTGATTCAGGAGACGTGAGCAGGATCAACCCTACACATACAGTTAATGGATCTTTTACCATCGTAATTAAGTTAAACGCCCACAGTTTTTTTTTTACATTTTGTGTAAAAGTTTCATTCACAATAAATCATGGTCACCCTACACAACTAAAAAAAAATTCACGTTAATCTTACCAATGCTGGTACGCCTGAGTAGCTTATAAACTATTGAATCCGTAGGGTTGATCCTGCTCATGTCTCCTGAATCACCCTGTATATAAAGTCTCGTATAACGATATTCAGTCAAAAGACAAAACATTAATTCACGCCTTATCTCCAACCTCACAATATAGAGCCTCTAGACTAGATAGATGACTTAAACAACAAGGAATTCTCGATTCGCTTATCGCCAGTCTGGGGAATGTAATATTCATTTTCAATACCATTCCGATGAATGCTCTGACTGAATAGCAATTAGATTCAGCAAACACGTACCCGGGCACTCAGTCGGAACAATATGACGGGGTGCAACCGCTACAAACAAAAGCGGCTGAGCGTATGGTCAGAGTATGGGTGCTATCGAATTTCAACTTTGGGTCTATTTCAACGTATTGGATTGAAATCAAATTAACATGTCTTGGGCACGCACTCTAGGCTTGGTGCGAGACGAAGCGAGCGAGCGCGAATAAAGTGATTTTGTTTTGAATGAATGAAAATGGTTCCTTAACCATTTTTATTAAAAAAGCATCCTTTATCCTTGATAAAGGATGCTGTTGAAAAAAATAAAGGAATGGATCTAATAGCTCAGGTTCGGTCTTTGTAATGTGTTGCAGGTTGCTAGGGAAACATGTGGGTTTACCAATTATTAGAAAGTTTTGAGTCAAAAAAAATATCTCGCCGTGATTTTGACGACTAAGCTAAATGGATTTATCTTGCATTAAAACATAGGCCACTTCCGCATTTGGCGAGGTGGTATCTATATGCGGTATTTTGTACTTTACCGATAGCTTATAGATGACGCCAAGATTTGCTAGACAAACTTTACAGACCGTACTTGTCAGTGTACTGTCCGTTTTATACTCACTGTAATGAAATATTGCGGGGAAGCGGCGCGGTACGCATGCAGTACTGCCTTAACTGTGTCATCGATGGCATGTGGTGTGCGGATTCCCCTTTCAAGCCACAAGCTAAGGTGTTGTGCATACGATCGGTTGGTTGATTTCCAATTTGTGCCCGAAGCGTTGCCTAGTAGGTTTCCTATCGATTCTCAACCGACTGAATGCAGCCCATAGGTGTAAGTGTCAGTGGTTGGCGGAATTTGGTAAAAAAATACCATTGAAGGAGGGACAAAGGTTTAGGCTTTCTTTTCTATGGAATTTGTTTATTTTCTCAAAACTATCTTTTTAACTTTTGCCATCTGATCTTTCAACCCGAGGGAAAATTAGACCCTGTTGGAACCTGACCAACTTTTTACAAGCATTTATATATATAACTTGAACAGTTCGTCTGTTAGTTTGTTAGTGTGAGACAAATCTGAATTTTGAACGTTTTAACCTCAACCGTTTGGATGTCAATTCAATATTATGCTACCACCGAGCTACTCAATCAATCAATCAATATCATTTATTTGCCAGAATACAATAGGTATATAATATAGATGTCAATAAGATTTCACAGCACAGTGTATTCAGCCTACATGCAGGCATGCAAATGTCATGAGTTTCAATACATACGTGCATAAATAATCAATTACAAAAAGTCAAATTTTCACAACACAAAATAAAATGATGTCAAAATAATAATAATCATAATATCCTATTGCTATCAAAGAACTTTACATTATAATAACAATTGTCCAATAACCAGTCCGTCAAATTATGCTTAAAAATATGTCCTTGTCTTAATCTTATGTCATTTGGTATACGGTTGTATACGGATTTATATATTTCAATACACATGTTATAAATATTTCTTCTATAAGATGTACCTCCTGATCTGATGATGGAGACAGACAGAAGGTGGCCATGGTAAATGGGAATTCAGTATTTAACCGAGGCGTAACCCCGTTGAGTTTGGGCTCGTTAGAATCGTCTCATTGAGAAGTTGATGACGGTATACAAAAAAGTACAGGTGGTAATAAAAGCTTGTGCAAAAAAATATTTTTTTGATAGAAACTTATTGTTTTGAGACTCTCCTTCACAAATGAATAATAAATAGGCACAGGGCACAGGCCTCCTCTCATGGATGAGAAGCTTCACATATTGCGTTTAGTAATTGGAATAATTATTTTCTCCAACCTAGTTGGCTGTAACTGCTGGCAACCTTATTTAACAAGGGGACACTTGGAGCGCAGTTTTATAGCATCAAGCACATTGTACGTGGAATGTTTCCGTAGCTTCAAGCGTTGGTCTACCGTTCAACTCGAACGTTGCCAAACGGCTTCTAGAGACGCGATTCGACATGTTTTTCCTAAAACTCGTGATATAGAGCTTCTGAAAAACCATAATAAATGGTAATCCTTTCTATGATTTAATACATTTTGAATTCATGTGATGGCGGCGAGCCATTATTTTGCGTATTACGGTGAGCACAAATGTGGCTGTAGACTAAATACGAATAAAAATAAATAAATTATTTGTACACATTTCAAACTAATTTACAAGCTATTTGTTTAAAATTTATTATATACATATACATTTTAATGAAATATCTATTTACGGGTATAGGCCTTCTATAACTGTCGTCAAAATGCTCTGTCAACGGTGGTTGATAGACGACGGCGAGACGACGTAGAAGGTGTTCTACGTCGCTATTTTGCCAGCAACCTCTTCCAAGTCATCTTTCCACCTTTGATGCAGCCTGCCGCGGGGTGCCGCTCCCCGTACAGATACTAGTGGAGCACCTTCTCCGTCCACCTCCCGTCGGTGCAGCGCGCCACTCTCAGACTAAGCCATCATTATCATATCAGCCGAAAGACGTCCACTGCTGGACATAGTGCCATAATTACCGGTCCTGCGCCACCCGCATCCACTAAGTCATATTTGGTCTTAAATATACAGTGGCCAGTGGTGGCGTTGGGGCGGAAAGGTTCTCGAGTGGCGACCACGTACCGGAAGGCGCGGCGTGGGTAAGCCCCCGACACCTGGACTGATGACCTGGTAAAGGTTGCGGGAGTCCGCTGGATGCGGGTGGCGCAGGACCAGTCGCTTTGGCACTCTTTGGGGGAGGCCTATGTCCAGCAGTGGACGTCGTTCGGCTGATATGATTATGATTATGATGATGATACAGTAGCCTTACAGAAGCTCGCCGCCATAACAAGACTACTTGCTCTGTACATATGTGGTGTTGTTTTCGTGGTGGTGACTAAGCTCGCCAGAGTTCCCGGGGATGCGCTGTGTTAAGATTAATGGATCTGCGTTAATATCTAGCTGTCAACGCAACGAATCCCCACATCAATAAAGGGCCGGGGAAGCCCTGTTATTCTCCTGGAATCGCAACCATAGGTCTTCTTACCATCTTTAAGCAGGTTGGCCATCATAATATAGTATATAGTTTAAAAAGTTGCATTGCGTTGCACAACTGCAGGTGAAGTAAAACAGAGAAGAATTCAAATTATTAATGATGCCATACGCAACACCTTGAAGCATTATAAAACATAAGAATCGCGCATAAGTTATATTAAACGTACGTCTCCACACGACTTGAGCCGTACAGCGGAACCAGCAGCGCCTGAAGGAATCGGCCGGTGAATTCTAAACATGTCAGTCTTGCGCCTGTCAGGCGCCTCCATTTAATCAAAATGCAAATTCGAACGCTTCCGCGACCGTGTGGCGTGACAAAACGACACTGATGTGTATTTTATGCGAGCCCGAGGCACGTTTGCGCCGAATAGCTCGGGTTAGGTCTGCGCGTATGGAGAGATAAGCGCTAGGCGCTAATCCAGACTTGAACCTAAATGGTCACGGCGGCCCGGTTTTAGGGAAATTTCCTTCCTCGAACGCTCAGGTGGGGGAATGAGCGGCCAGGGTTTTTCAGAAGGACTACGTATGGGGTTTTTCAAGAAAGCCAGCCACAGAGTGTCACCGTAAAATTGTTACCTAGTGAGATTATAAACTGGGTTAAAGTTATCTAACCTGACTTAGGTTAGATAACTTTTTAATTTAACGCGTTTCATAATAAACGGAAGAACTTCACAATAGGGATGTACGAGTAGACTCTAAATCAATAATGTTGTATTTTCTCGAAAAAGGATTAAAAATGCACTAAAATGGTGAAAGCAGCGCAAGAGGTTCAATAATCACAAAGTTATAAGTGTCCAAAGTTTTAAGACCGGGTATGTTCTGTCCCTTTTCCGCAAAACGCAACTTCAAATGAAACGATTGTTATTTACTATGACGCTGATTGTGACGTCACTATCTTCGTAATTCTTTGAGATATCTGAATGGGATTTTCGTCATTATGCATATTTTTTTGTAATAAATTAAGATAATATAAGTAATTTTGGAGTAATAATAATTTTCGAGTCTACAAACGCATTTTACTTAATAAGTATGTATGTTACCGTAAAAGTATTACTTATAATTTTTTATAGGGTCAGAATGTGACACCACTGGAATTACAAGCGTCCATAGGCTACGGTGACCGCTTACCATCAGGCAAGCTGTAAGCGGGTTTGCCACCGATGTGGTATAAAAAATCAGTCATGAACCACAGCTTGGCCGAATCCAACATCCAACTATCAGTTTTTTTCATTGAACTAGCAAAAATGTTCAATTTATATAAATGTGCTGATGGAGGCGAGTAAGCGAAATACATTGAAACAAAAGCAAAAATGTAAGAGGTAGATTGACCCCTAGGCCCGGGGTTTTATCAATTTGACAACTGTCACCTGACAATGAAAATTAAAGATGGATGCTGGACAGCATTTTTTCCTATCAACCAAGCAATGTAAGACGAATTGTTATTGGGTGACAATCTTCAGGTTAAAATAGTAGCCTTTAGGCTTCCTTCGGTTTTCTCAACAGAGAGCCAAAGGAGTTAATTAGGCCAAAGATCATCGCTATATTCGATTTATTGTAAAAACAGCCCTGGTTCACTCGTATATTGACGCCAAGAAATTCCTAGACCTTCGGCATCCTCCATGTGCGTGATGTCGTTGACATTTTCTTCTTTCAGTTTCGATAGTATGGTGGAATCAAATTATGAATTCAGTACTTCACTCACGATCCAAAAATAAAAAAGATTACCAAGCTATTGAGTTTAAGCCGTGCGTGATATTCAAGTCATCCCTTTCCATGGCAAAAATTACCACTTGTTAAGGTAATTATTTTTTATGGTGCAGAATTTGAATATTTAGATCTATGCAATGCAAAAGACAAATGAATTAATGTCGGCCTGGTTAAGGGTTAAGTTATACAAAAAGCCGGTATGTTAGATGACTTAGCATTGAATAGAAAAGCAGAACTATCAGACAGTGAGGTGAGGGAAATGCGCAATAAGGCGCACTGCCCTGTTCCTAAAGAAATAAAGAAAGCGTAACTAGTAACTACTGGGCGTGTTTATGGAAGGGTCAGAGCTCGTGTGCCCAGGAGATGGACAGATGTGGTCCAAGAAGTTACCGGGTCCACATTACACGCAACCATACACGAGGCTCAAGACCGAACAGCCTATAGAACAGTTGTTAAGAGAGTCATCCATAGACGTCACGTTCCTAAGACATGAGGATACGACCAAGAAGAAGAAGTATAAAGCAAGGCTAGATCACAAATTTATCTCCCTTGCCTTCGGCTCTGATCTTGTTTGTACCTGCGATCTGAGACATGCTTTGGTTTACCACCCTAGTAATGTCATCATCATCATCATCATATCTGCCGAAAGACGTCCATTGCTAGACATAGGCCTCTCCCAAAGAGTGAAAGAATGGGCGGTCCTGCGCCACCCGCATCTAGCGGCCTCGGCCTCGACCTTTACCAGGCCGTCAGTTCACCTGTGGGGTGTTCCCGTCCGTGGTACTCTAGAACCGTAGTAATGTACTGTTATAGTAAATATTCGATTATCAAACACTCTTTGCCGCCAAGCAACTCATGTGTAAATGTCTTTACCGTGAAATATATCGCCTGACATCCCGAGCGAGAACTAGTAAACACTAACTGACAAGAAAATAGCTTTGACTGCAGTTACATCGTTGCTTAGCTACAATTTGCATCGAATTAGACGTGTTAGGAGCACTAGTATTCAATTTATCTACAACCTAATGTATTCTACAGATGAATTAAAGCCGGCTTCCATTCGTCTTGTCAAGGTGGTGGGCTGTAATAGCGGTTGAATATTAGACAATCATTATTGCCCTGTAAATTTCATGATTGACGACCTATCTTCTTTGATTTAAAGACAAGTACTTATTCCAAGACAATATTAGTATCCGTCGACTGTATGCAATACGAATTGGATGAAAAGTTCATTATCATGATCATCATCAATCATCATAAAAGACATACGTCCACTACTGGACATAAGCCACCCCCAAACAGTGCCAAAGTGACCGGCATCCATCAACGAAAAGATGAAAAGTTAATGCTAAACATTAATATACCATGATAAAAAGAAGTATACTTCATCTTGTATATATAGGTACTTTAGAAAAAAAACTGTAATGAATTCGTATAGTGAATATATATATAGTCGTGTTTGGAATGCCAGGCCCCTATTTCACCAACTTGACAATTGTCACCTGACAATGACAATTCACCACCCATTGCTTGTTCTAAAAGTTAAGGTGGTCGCTAGGTTACAAAAAAAATAGACATCAGCATTCACATGCAACAAATCATCGAGCATTCGCCGTTTTTAAATGTGTCGAACTGAACAACGAACAGAGCCAAGCATAGAGCCAAACATTCGCTACGAAAATTTTCACGATCATTCTGGCGAACTCTCTAGTAAACGGCGTGCGGAATTTTGCAGGATATAGGACGTGTGGGCGGCGAGTGAGGGCGGCGGAACAGTAACAAAATTAATTTTAAAATATAAGTTCTTTTTTTGTGCAATAAAGATGAAATACATAAATAAAATAAAAATATCACCGAATAAATAAGTATTTCTTTTTTTTTCTCTCGCTAAAAATAACTTTTCAAACCGCTTCGCTCTCTCTTTTATTCATGTTATCTATTACGAGTATATCCACCTGAGGTTCGAGCGTGTTTTGTTTATCAGACAGAATGCATTCCCATGCGTTCCTATTTGTTCCGCATTTTTAGAAACTACAAAATTGCAGCCAACGAAGAAACCGTACAGAGACAGTAAAGAACGTAGAACATTCCCTCAACCCTGCAACCTTTGTCTTATTTCATACTTGAATAAAAATTCAATATGCATGGAATTTGCTCCACGTGGAGCATAGTTCTTGAAAATATGCAGCGGAATGGAAATGCTACTGTGTAACATTTATATGCGGTTCTTCGATTCTCATCGCTCTTATATCAGAATCCTTCTGTGCTGTTTCCATTGTTGCACGATTTTTTGACGTTATTATTTAAGAGAAATGTAATTGGAAAACATATTGAATGACAGTTATATTTATTTTGTGAAAACCTTGTACCTTGTTCGATAGGTTCGGAAGTTCTAACTAGTTCGTGTTGAAGAGTTGTAGTTCACTAAGTGGATAAGAGTGGATTGGGTGCGGTATCAGTAAGTTGTCAGCTGTCAAACAGTCAAGTCAGTACAGATTTTATTACTAGGCGCCTAAATATAAATGACCGGACATTTGTTTATGTGATGAGCACGAATATTTCTGATTTTTGTTCCTGAGTCATGGATGCTTTCTATATATTTAAGTATTTCTTTATCTATATACTTTAGTATGTATATCGTCGTCTAGTACCCATAGTACAAGCTTAGCTTAGTTTGTGACTAGGTTGATTTGTGTAAGATTGTCCGAAAATATGTATTTATTTTTAACTAGCTGTTGCCCGCGACTTCGTCCGCGTAGAACTTGTAAACGTCTTAGAAAAATGATTGCTATTCAATTATTATAGGCGGAACCTTAGTTATCGCCGACCCAAACAAAGTTCTACCATCTTAACGGAAGATTTCTGAGATAAAACTATCCTATATCCTTCCAAGAACGGTCTCAAATTATCAGTACGAAAAATTTCATCTAAATCCGTTCAGGGATTAAGCGTAAAAGGCAACATTGCGATGAGTTCATTAGTTTACATTGCTAAGTTTAAATTAAGAACTCCGTTATTACAATTATAAATATCTCCACAGACATTTCTGCTTAAATTGTATATGTTTTCATAATGTATTAAAGAAAGCTACATTACCGGAAGTTTTTGCCTATCTCCGTCCAGCAGTTTTACTCACGTTAGTCCGGGCGACCTGTATAGTTTTGAAAGCAAACTTGTCTAATGCTAAAAGACGTAGAACTTTCCATCTCCATCCGCCCATTTGACGGTGTTAGAGAATATTGAGTATCCAAAATGAACTTTTTAAATTAACAAAATAATCCGCAGGTTAAACGAAACATTAGGTACCTTCTTTTCGGTTCTGGGAGTATGCTCCCAGAACCGAAAAGAAGCACTTGCTATGGCAAGTCTAACTTAACCTAACCTACTTTTCTGCTAGCTAGCTAGTCGGATTATGTATTTTGACTAATAAATGGCTACTAATATTATAAATGCGTAAGTTTGGATGTTTAGATGTTTGGTACTCAATCACGCTTAAACGGCTCAACCGATTTGGATGAAATTTTGCACGAAGGTAAATTATAGCCTTAAAATATAGAATAGTTTTCATCCCGGGTCCACGCAGACGAAGTTGCGGGCGGAAGCTATTATAGTATGTATGACCTAAGAATTCCCTCAAATCAAAATTTACTTGTTCCTCATACATACTACCAACCCTTTCTAACCTCCTTAGTGGATGAATTTTAAGAAACGCTGTAATTAGTTTTCTACGGCCGTATTCAGAAACGTCATATAAGCCTGTTTTAAATAAAATGGCGTTAAAATTCGTTTGACCTTACCTGTCTCAAAAAATAAAGTTCCTTTCATACAAATTTTGCACCCCTATTTAACCCGCTTAAAGATAGAATTTTTTGTATCTTAATAAGTAATCTTCCTACAAAGTTTCAAGTCTATAGATCAAAAAATAATGTTTTCTCCAATACAAACATTGTACCCCTATTTAACCCCTTTAGAGGTAGAAATTTTTAAAACGCTAAAAGTACTTTTTTTTTATGTTAATATGTAATCTTCCTACAAAGTTTCAAGTCTCTAGTTCAAAATATAATGTTTCCCCCATACAAACTTTGTACTCGTACCCCCATTCAACCCCCTTAGGGATGGCATTTCCAAAAATCCCGTCTTATCCCTTGCCTACGTCATAAAAGAAAAATCTGGTGTAAATTTCAACTTTCTAGTCCCAGTAGTTTCGGCTGTGCGGTGATGAATCAGTCTTCTTTTATATACAACGTGTTAATAAAATAACGCAAAACCTGAAAACAGTTTGTTCAGAATCGAGCATAGAATGCGAAAAAAATAAAAATATTTTTTTTTGACAAGATTTATTTTTTACATTTGTATGGAGTGTTGGCCGACTGGGGCGACCTGCTCCATACAAAATAAATGTAAAAAATAAATCGCGTCAAAAAAATTTTTTTTTTTTTTTTTCGCATTCTACTCTCGATTCTGAACAAACAGTTTTCAGGTTTTGCGTTATTTTATTAACACGTTGTATATATAGATTCTTCTTTTATATGTATAGATTACCACACCGCGTACATGCAACACACACAATACTACTGCACAAATGTAATGCTGACAGCATGCCGACAAAAGAAAATCTGTACGACATCAGTTAGCTTTTGGTAGAGTACAAAATACCGAAAGCGCGACCATGCCACCTAATGAGGAAATGACCTTAGAGACGCTTTTCTTTTCCAATAAGCGGTGAATAAGTTAACCTGTTAACCCAATCAGAGCCAATCACGACACACATGCGTCAGAGCGCTAAGGGCACTTTTAGCTACATCTAGAGTTCAAGCTACGAGCGTACCGTGGCGTTGAACGGGTTTAATAAAACGAGTCATTATTAAATAGGGTAATATTCTCAACCGAGACGATAACGTGTCGCACGCAGAAATACAATGGAAAATGTCGACGGCGCATCACGATAAGTGCCAAGGCCAGAGATGGTTTCTGTTACACTCGTAGACAAAATCTAATTTAGTTTTGAAACTTTTACAATCCTGCGTCTAGACTTACGTCCAATTTTCTTAATGACATTTTATTTTAATGTTTTCTTTCAATTAACTAGCTTTTGAGCTTTATTTGATTATTGTGAGACGATAATTTGCGCTAGTTTGTGTGATTTGTCACACAAACTAGCGCAAATTCAAATTGTTTCAACAACATTCACACAGTATTTGTGAATGTTGTTGAAACACATTTAACTCATTAAGATACGAAAGTATAGGTGAAAAACTTAAGAGGAAACAGATTCAGATTCAGATATTTATTAATAAAATGCGATATTTTACATGTCAGGATAGTAAATACATATAGTTGAATTAAAAGTGTTACAATTATCTTATTTTATTTAACATTTAACGTAATTTTATGATTACCGTAGCAATCATTTTAATTTGGGTCACCACACACCTCGACAAATTCGTTAACGCTATAGCACGCTAGGCTGGTCAATAGCGTTTTTAAATGTTTGGCAAAAGCTGCAACAGCGGCTATTAAGGGCGAGAAGGCGAGATAATTGAGAAATAGGTATTTGTAAAATGTATTGCTGTCGCGCCAACCTCAAGCCTCCCCCGGCAGAGCGCGATAGAGACAACTGCAGCTTGGATCGAAAATACCTATTAAAGCTGGTTTTCCACCAGAAAGGCGAGGCGAGACGAGACGATGCGAGAATTGCGATTTCAATTTTCGCATCGTCTCGTCTCGTCACGCCCCTCCGGTGGAAAACCAGCTTAAAAGTACATAAAATCAACGTTTCGTAGTCCCCTCATTTCTTCTCCAAAACTTGACCTATTTAACTATTTTTTTTATTAAAAATGAAAGAAAAGTTTTTGGCCGTGTTCCTATGTTTTCCTTTTTTATGGTTCCGTAGCCAAATGGCAAAAAACGGAACCCTTATGGATTCATGATGGCTGGCTGTCTGTCTGTCTGTCTGTCTATCCGTCCGTATGTCACAGCCACTTTTTTTCCTAAACTAAGAGAACTATACAATTGAAACTTGGTAAGCAGACGTATTCTGTGAACCGCATTAAAATTTTCACACAAAAATAGAAAAAAAAACAATAAATTTTGGGGGTTCCCATACTTAGAACTGAAACTCAAAAATGTATTTTTCATCAAACCCAGTGTGGTCTTAAAAAAATATAATATATTGAGGTTTTTAATATCATTTTTTTCTAAACTGAATAGTTTGCGCGAGAGACTTCCAATGTGGTAAAATGTGCCCCCCCCCCCCCCCCCCCTGTAACTTCTAAAATAAGAGAATGATAAAACTAAAAAAAATATATGATGTACATTAGCATGCAAACTTCCACCGAAAATTGGTTTGAACGAGATGTAGTAAGTAGTTTTTTTTAATACGTCATAAATCCTAAACCGCAATTTACTTTTCATTCAACGGATAATGGTACGGAACCCTTTGTGCGCGAGTCCGACTCGCACTTGGCCGGTTTTTTTAACAGTCTAGTCAAAATGGTTTTTTTTTTTTTTTTTTTTTTTTTTTTTATGATATAGGAGGCAAACGAGCAGACGGATCACCTGATGGTAAGCGATTACCGCCGCCCATGGACACTTGCAACACCAGAGGTGTTGTGAGTGCGTTGCCGGCCTTTAAGATGGGAGTACGCTCTTTTCTTGAAGGTTTGAAGGTCGTATCGGTCCGGAAATACCGCAGGCGACAATCCATTCCACAGTTTAGCTGTGCGAGGCAGGAAGTTTCTGGAGAAGCGCACAGTTGAGGACTGCCAACCATCTAAGTGGTGAGGATGGTAATGTTGTCGCGTTGGACGATGGCGAAAAGAAGCGGCAGGGATTAATCCGAACAATTCCTCGGAGCACTCCCCGTTATACATGCGATAGAAAATGCAGAGAGAGGTTTTCTGGATGTTTGAACACAGCGGAAAATCTTTTTTTTTTTTAGGTTTTTGAAGGTTAATATCTCCTTTTTAGGGTTCCGTAGCCAAATGGCAAAAAACGGAACCCTTATAGATTCGTCATGTCTGTCTCTCTGTCTGTCTGTTCGTCCGTATGTCACAGGCATTTTACTCGAAAACTATAAGGTGTATTTCAATAAAATTTTGAGGATAGGTGTATTTTGTTAACCGCTACATAGTATTGTAATTAAATTACTAAAAAAAATTATTTTAGGGGTGCACTCCATACATTAAACTGAAAGTCAAACATTTTTTTTTTTCATTGCAAGACCACGTGTGGCACATCAATCGATAGGCCTTTCAAAATAAATATAAGGTTTCTCAGCAATTTTATTGATTAAGTGAATAGAGTCAGAGATAATCGCCTCGAAAGTCACTAAAATTGTGCCACCCCCCCCTTCTAATTTTTGAACCGTGTATTTTAATAATATTTAAAAAAATCAGGCTCATAGGGCTTATTAAATTCTTTCAGCGAAAATTGTTTCGAACAAGATCGGTTCAAAGGTTTTTAAGATATTTCTAAAAAACTGCCTTCCTTAAAGAAAAGGACGTAAGTGCCAATAGATTTTAGTAACGATACGACCTTATTTATAAGCACGGAACCCTCGTTGTGCGTGGTCCGACACGCACTTGGCCGCTTTTTTAAGAATAAATTTATGAAAAAAAGGAAAACATAGGAACATGTCAATAGTAGCGATAGATTTATGGAAAAAAAATATTGCTCTACTGCAATTATCCAGGGAGAAAACAGGGGACTACGTTTCTATGGAAAATCGGCCCTTGTGTTTCCTCTTAAGTGGGGCTCTTGCATGTATAGATAGACCGCCTAACTCAGTCCTCGCTTACATGCCGCGCGGTCGCGGGAGTAGGACGATAACGGGGCACCAGGGTGCGCCTACCCACCCACACGTCGCCCGCACCCCGTTATCGTTAATGTCGAGGATTTATTCGTTTTCTTAACGTCTCATCTTAATTAGGTTATTTTACCTCTATCCCTTTTGGGCATTCGCTAGCTTCATCTATTAAATCTTTTATCCACGGCGACAAGTGTCAAAATATGAGACAATAAAAACAGATTCTTACTTTTCTGACGTGTCCTGTCGTGGTACATGTAGTACGGTTAGATTAACATTAATCTAGTGCACTGTACGTGTAAGCTCAGCACGGCTATCACGCGACGGCGCGCGAGCTCTCTCGATTTTTCTCGCACTATCCGTCTCTCTCTTATTAGAACAGAACAAGAGGTATAGTGCGAGAAAAATCAAGAGTACCGGCCGTCCCATGAAAGACGTGCTGGTTACGTCAGACGTCAGAGCGCATACGAAAGCATGACGTCATAAAAGTATGAATCCGGCTTTATATTATTTAAAGATAACTTTGAATCGACGCCCTAATTATGACAGTATATTTTGGGATACTGAGCCCGACCGTATTTTTACACTCCGAAACAACGGCATACGGACCAGAACCAATCTTACCCCTGCCACAAAGCTACATATACAATCAACTTGACCTATACACCAAAGACTTACACCAAAGATACTGAGAGGTGATAGACACATGCAGACAGACCAAAGAGATTCTGTCAAAACGCGACAACAAACTCAGAACAGCACTACTGAGGACACATAGAAACCAACTACGCAAGATAGTAGGAATAATAACAGGACACAATACCTTGAACAGACACCTCTACAACATGGGTATCACAGACAGCCCCATGTGCAGAGCGTGCATGGAGGCGGAAGAAACGACCAAACATATTCTACTGGACTGCAAGCAGGTAGAAGTATACAGGAAAAAGCACCTAGGGTCTTCAGACACACTACGGGACGCAGTCAAAAACATAAAGGCACTCACCAACTTTCTGGAGGTGCTGGGGTAGTTAGAGTAGCGCTACCCCAAAAATTCACGCAAAATAGGCACACTGGATGTCGACTTGCGGAAAAGAGCCCAGGATAACTAACTAACTACTAACTTGAATGCATTTCAGCGCCAATTTATCTTTTCATATACGTGAGCACATTATTCATCTATATCAGTATAATAAGTGCTGCACGTACGAACAAGCCTGCATCTGCGACATGCAATATCGATTTGTAAGTCACCAGCAGTAAATAGCGAGGTATATGAAAGTAGACTCCTTTGGGAATGCGGGGATTATTACGGAAGCGGTCGATAAATGTGACATGATTGTCATTTATTTGAATATAAGGAATCACGGGACTGTTACAAATGGAAGTACCGACCTGGGAAGAAGAAGAAGCGCTCATAGCCTCGCGGCGCCTGCGAGTCGGAAACGATAACGCAGGTTAAGCAAAGACGGCAGCGGTCAGTCTTTGGATGGGTGACCGCCTGATGTTTGAGTGGTTAATATAAATGAGCGCTTCCGTGCTTTGGAAGGCACGCTAAGCAGTTGATCCCGGCTGCTGTCTATGACAGTAGTAGTTAAGCCGAGTTAGAGGCCTTCGGGCGGCTTAAGAACTTCTAACAGTCGAGTTGCCCACTCACTTGACAAAGGGGGGACAACTGTTACTCGCGTCCGCAGGAGCTACCTACCACAACCCTGCACGTGTCCCCTGGGTGGTACTAAAGAGTGACTACATTAAAGGCCAAAATAATATATGCCATACGATTAAATAAACCGACCTGGGAAATAGGAATTATAATACCATGTAATATTATGAGTCCGTGGGTGACCGAGCTCAGCCCGGGTGAAAATAAACAAAATACTGAGAGAACGAACTTTCCCGGACATGAGACCAAGCTAGATCGATTATTCGCCCCCGTAAATCCCAATATTCTAAATTAAATTGAAATCGTTAGACCCGTTTTCGAGAGCGTGTTTCCAAAATATTGTTCGTTTAGTAGTATAGGACATAAACGTTACTCACTCATATACATTGTATTTTTTCACGCAATATTAAATTTAATGATTAAAGTACCTATCAGTAATGTAATATTAATTGTAGCAAGCCATATTAAAAGGGAGCTTACGGCGCCAGGGGCGTATGATTGTCTGTAGGTAAAAGTGACATTCAACTTTGACGACCGCTTTAGCCTAGTTGGGTCATTCTCAGTCAGTCAAACAAAAGTCGTATTTTCAGTGGGCTATAGTTAAGGGCTTATGTTTATATATAATATGTTTTTATCGCATAGAATTATAGAAGAGGCGATGCCGTTTATGCGGATTCCGAGTTCAACCAAAAATTAGGCTTTAAAGCCCTTAACTTTGGCAATGTCCACCGAAAAGACGCGCACCTAAATCTGACAATGACCCAGTTGGTAGTGACCCTGCCTACGAAGCAAGAGGTCCTGGGTTCGAATCCCGGTGAGGGCATTTATTTGTGTAATGAGCACGAATATTTGTTCCTGAGTCATGGATATTTTTATGTACTTATTTAAGTATTTATTTATCTATATAAGTATGTATATCGTCGTCTAGTACCCATAGTACAAGCTTTGCTTAGTTTGGGACTAGGTCGATTTGTGTAAGATTGTCCACTAATATTAAAAAAAAACTTGATGGCAGTGAATTTCATTCTTGGCATTCGACCACCCAATGGACAAAGGGTAAACAGCTGTACGTACCTTAAAACCCTCGAGGAACTTAGGAACCCTCGCGTTTCTAGGTAGTAGACATTTAAAATCGTTATCTTATATCGTACGATTGCATAATAAACCCCCGTTATAGAGGAAGTTTCGACTAAGCTATCACCTGCCCCTTGGACTATTTTGCCGTACAAGCTAGTGGGATTCTCGGCTATTTTTATGGCCATGCTTAATGCAGGGGAATTGTGTTTTACTCGAAATATGTATGAATAGCGCAGTTGCTGTTTAGCGATATTGTACTTTGTAGTCCTGTAGTTTGGGACCAATTTGCATCGATATAAATCGACTGTGGGAGTGTGGGTGTTGTATCTCACCAAATTAATTGATCCTGTTACACGCATACTTTGGAGCTTTGGCAACCCGGATCCACAGTGGAACCATCTCAAATTAAACATCACTGAAAATGAATATTGAAACATTCTTATCACCTACTTTATTCATAGTACAGTCGACAACACAGCTAAGTGACCATCGGAAATCTAATCTGACCTTAAGTGCATTGTAATAAGGTTCTAGGTTTTCACGGTATGGTTAGTTAGGTGTGTTGCTGTGTGTACTATTTGCCCGCGCATCTCCGCCTGCATATTACAAAGATCGCAAGCAAAACGGAGAGATAAAATATAGTTTTTTTTATAAAGGAGTAACATGGGCGTTGCCGACCCTTGATATGTTTGAGGATTCGCTGTGTTGAGAGCTGAAGGAACAAATTCCCTCGCTCTCAACACAACGCATCCTCGAAATATAGATTCTATATTCTGGTGAAAGATTTTTTTAAATCAAATAGGTAGTTCGGGAGATTACCCCTACAACATACAAACTTAGCGAGCTACACACTAAGATACTTGACTCCTTTATAATTTTAGTAAAGATTACACGTACTTTGACATAGTTCCAGGGTGGGTTCCGACACTAGGTAGTAACACGTAGTGTGATAAAACTTAATTGGTATATTTTTTTCCATGGCCAGCCTTACACAAACACACTTGTAAACTAGTGTCCGACCGAAACACGATTTTTAGCCGAAACCGAATTACGGCCGGAACCGAAACCAAAATATTCGCAAACTTATTAAATTGATCATTTATTTAGCCTTACCTACTATAGAGAATCGGCTTGCACTTTCAACCGCTAAGGTATTAAACAGAAATCTATAACACATCCGTTTGGTTGTTGACTATGTTTTTTTTTTAATACCACGATGGTTACAGTAGCCTATTGACAGAGTGGAATGCGATAAGGAAGTATATAACGACCGGTCCGGTCTGACAACCGGTTAGTCTAGTGGGTAGTGACGCTGCCTACGAAGCTAAAGGTTCTGGGTTCGAATCCCGGTAAGGGCAAATATTTGTGTGATGAGCATGAATATTTGTTTCTGAGTCATGGATGTTTCCTATGTATTTAAGTATTTCTATCTATTAAATATGTCGTCGTCTAGTACCCATAACACAAGCTTTATTGAGCTTACTATGGGACCAGGTCGATTTGTGTAAGATTGTCCCCTAATATTTATTTATTATTATTTATTTATTTATTATATGAGATCAAAACTTTGCCTTTTCGGCCGAAACTGTCAGAAACTGGCCGAAACCGAAACCGAAACTTCGGTCGGACACTATTGTAAACTTATCTTCATTATCCGCATGGCAAAGCAATCGTCTGTGGCTTATCCCTTGGGAGTCGTGCTTTTTCTCAGCAATAGAAGTCTTGGCCACTTTACAGGTAATCTTAGAACAAATTAAAAATAAGGTGATAGTTATACTGCGACATAACTAACATCATTGCTCTACCAAGATCTACTCAGGCGAAAATATAAGGACAGAGGCTATATTCACGGGGAAAAGGTTCAAAGGTATATTCAAAGGGGAAGGGAAAGGTTCTCGAGTGGCGGCCACGTACTGGACAACGCAGCGTGGGTAGATAAAAGGTGGACTGATGACCTGGAAAAGGTCGCAGGAGTCCGCTGGATGCCGGTGGCGCAGAACCGGTCACTTTGGCACTCTTTGGAGGAGGCATATGTCGAGCAGTGGACGTCTTTCAGCTGATATGATGATGATGATGAGGCTATATTTTATCATGCGGGTCCGCCTTCAGTCTCTACCCGGGCGGATCCTAGTCCAGGCAATGAACTGACAACTTGTATGGAAAAAATGTCGATTTTGGAAATAATTTATAACAGCTTATTTTTTATGTATAACGGATATATTATCAATTAAATAGTTACCCAGCGACAAAATCCGACAAAATTTCAGACATCGAAAAAATGATAAGTTAACTGGCTTCTAAAAAGTCAGTAAAAATATTAATAAATGTTTTTGTCTTTATTTTGGTTAATTTACATTTGCTCTATAATATTCAAGATAAATTGTACAAAAAAAGATAATGCATGCTTCATTTAAATCTACATAATTACTTCCGGGTGGAAAGTTTGTCGGATTCTTGACTAAATCATCTTAGAATAACATTTTCAAATGAAATCAACAAAAAAAAACGCTATTATAAATTAATGTTTTTCAAAACCGTATTTTGCCTGGAGTAGAGAGTATAATTCCCGCGCGCAGCAGTCTTTATAACACACAGATTGTATAAGAAAAAACAACATATCAGCTAACGATCACTAAATCCAAATACGTAGACACACACGAATCACTTTTTCCAAGCCAACGAAAAGGACAGTAATGTTCAAAAGCATTAACAACATAAAGACCATGGCAAAAGTTCACTTACCAGCGGCATTTTCGAAAATAGACTTTAAACCAAAAACGATAGGGGCTTCGATAGCTGCATTTAGAGAATGCACCAACTGTATCAGAAGTTCGGACGATGTCGCGTGGAATACCGATGCCCCCACATGCATTATGTATCCTAAGCCCAAATGAATGCACTGGGGAAAAACAACGTCGCGGGTCCGTGGTCCCTGGAAGAGCCTCGACTTTGTTAGCGGGGCAGATTGCTAGAACAAATAGGAGTAAACACCAAATAAAATACCCAATAATGTTGAATTTTCCCGAAAAAGTATTAAGGATATTGTCATTATAAATATGTTAGTAAGTACCGAAACCTTAATTTGATAAACGTTAAACTAGCGTTTTTTTGTTTATTTCTCTTTAAAACGTTACTTACTTTAAGATTTTTTATTCAAGAATCCTACAAACTTTCCACCCGGACGTAATATATAATTTTAAATGAAGCATGCATTGTATTTTTTTTGCATGATTTGTCTTGAATTTTATAGAGCAAATGTAAATGAACGAAAATAAAGATAAAAACATTTACTAATATTTGTTCGGACTTTTCAGAAGCTTTTTTTTTTATTTATACAGACAAAAACAATGAAATACATGTTATCGACTATCGTTATAATGCCCATCTAGCCAAAACCTTGGAGAGGTTTGTGAGCCTAACCAGCTAAGTAGTAGTTAGGTTATCATTTTTTTGATGCCTGAAATTATGTCTCTGTTTTGTAACTATTTAATTGATAATGTATATTTTTTTCCCGTACAAGTGGTCAGTTCATTGACTGGACCACTATACATATATACAGGGTGTGGCCTGGAATAGGACCAAAAAATTTAACGGTAGATTGTGAGGAATTATTTCCAGGTGGTTTTAAGTAAAAAAAAAAATCTTTTTTTTTTTTCTTTAAAGAAAGTTTACTTCTATTTTTTACTCTTCTGGGGTAACACAAGTTGTTTATTTCATTTAAAAAACACTAAAAAAATAGCAAAAATGTTAAGAAAACAAAAACACAAAAATATCTTTTAAAAACAAAAATGCAAAAATTATCATGACATTACATTATGTTACCTCAAAATCTGCATTGACTGCTGTGCTATGATCTCGTGGTGCCAAGATACATTACTTGGAGGTCAGAACTTAGATCAACGTTTCTCCGAATTGAAAAAAAATTCACAACGGGTTACTGCAGATGCTCTAAGGAAGCGTCCTTTCAAATATTTGCTCCTGTTACAGGCCACACACTGTAAAACCCTTAGTCACTTCCAGAGTTCAGGTTTTTCGTCCACCGTGTCGCCGGTGGACGTGTAGCCACGGCTAAACGACGGAAATAAAATTCCTATAAATATTGAGCAACCATATTTTTCTCACTTTGTCGCGACCATGCGTCTGCAGTCCACCGGATCATGGACTAAGGCCGCGACACACGACTGGCCATTCTTATTTTTGTGCACAACCGTGGGTGTCAATAACATGTAACTACGAGGTAATTTTTGGCTTTATTCTAGTAGCATCCGCCCGCGACTTCGTCCGCGTGGAGCTCGTTTATATCGTAGCTCCATACGAACTTTCACCCCCCACTTCATCCACTTGGGGGATGATTTCCGGGATAAAAACTATGCTATGTCCTTTCCCAGGACTCAAACTATCTCTATACCAATTTTCATCCAAATCGGTTCAGCGGTTTAAACGTGAAGAGGTAACAGACAGACAGACAGACAGACAGACAGAGACACTTTCGCATTTATAATATTAAGTATGGAAGTATGGACTAGTATGGATTAGTATGGAAGTAGGGAAGTATGGATGGATGGATACGGATTTTACATTTTATACAGATAAATATTCTTATTTACTACGTATTTTGGATAAAACCGCTTTGTTCATCGGTAGCCTAGTGGTTCAGGCATGCAGCTGTCAAGCGGCGGTCGTATGTTCGAATCCCGGCTCGTACCAATGAGTTTTTCGGAACTTATGTATGGAATATTTGCCGTTACCTTTTCGGTGAAGGAAAACATCTTGAGGAAACCGGTCTAATCCCAATAAGGTCTAGTTTTCCCCCTGGATTGGAAGGTCAAATGGCAGTCGCTTTCGTAAAACTAGTGCCTATGCCAAATCTTGGAATTCGGTGTCGAAGCGGACCCCGGGCTCCTTTAGGGCACAACGTATTTTGGATAATAAATAAATTCATCCTTACATTATCGATTTATTACAAACAAATCCTCAAACCTATCAAGCATGTAGGCCTCTGAAGTTGAAGGTGTCCATAGGCTAAGATGTTCGCACCATCAGTGTCAATAGCCTGAAAAAACACATGAATAAAAAATATTTTTGATAAAACCATAAAATACTTGTGAGTGGTTGCTTAACCCGTTTCTTGACAAATGAATTAAATCGTGAATTCAGGTCAGTCGGGGCAAGTGCGCCAACGGGGTTAATGCGCCTATCATACAGGACCGGTAATTGTGGCACTATTTGGGGGAGGCCTATGTCTGGCACTGGACGTCTTCTGGCTGATATGATGATATCGATTTATTTAATCATATGGCATACTTATATTAATTTTGGCCTTTAAAGTTTGTCACTCTTTAGTACCACCCAGGGGACACGTGCAGGGTTGTGGTAGGTAGCTCCGATGATAACGATGATCATCTATGATGTCTTAAGTACTAAAATATCAGTAGATTTAAATATGTTTGATGAAATCGCACTTACCCCAGTAGCGGACTTGCCCCGTATTACGTCCCTGCCTCGTTTACGCCTTGAAGAGCAAAAATGATGTACATAATATTAAACCATCTTATACCAACCATATTAAGTCAAGAAAAACGTAAAAATGGTGTTTTATTGGCAGATTTTATTGAATGTGAACGCATCCTTATGGACCACTGCGTGTACCTTAATCCAAGGCATAGCATGCAATGCGCGAACGGCGACTGATCTTTACGGCCCCTTCGATTTTTTAAGGATCAGCGAGATATTGCTTCCCTTTGTAAATGCAAAGGGATTTGTGTTAAACGAATGGGACGATATGTTTCCATTAGGGATGTTACGGAGCTTCGCCTCCGCATCCGTTAAGGCGGAACTTCCGTTCGGTTTTACACCTTCGGATTCGCCTCCGCTTTCGCTATTTTTTTATTTTACACCTCCGCCTCCGCCTCCGCCTCCGTTAATTTTTTACCGAAGTTATACCGGAGCTGAAGGTATTGCATTTGTCGCGGTAGCGCGGCGCACGCCTACGAGTTTTGACTTGTCCGGGAATTACTTACCTATCACTCACGATCGTCCGCTTTTTGTCTTAACTTCTTAAGCCGGCTGTACACATTGGGCCAACGTTGGCGCGTGAGCAGGATGCAGCTATGCAAACTAATGAGAACGAAATAAAGCCCTCTTCCTTTAACGCATAGCTGCATTCTGCTCACGCGTAAACGTTGGCCCAATGTGTACAGCCGGCTTTAGTTTGCATAGCTGCATCCTGCTCACGCGCCAACGTTGGCCTAATGTGTACAGCGGCCATTTCATATAAAATATAAATCAGTTAGTTCCGTGTTGGTATTGCGTTGCGTCATATTAGTTTAAAAAAATACGTTTAAAACTAGTGCCCTATGGAATTACTTTGTTAATATAAGTACAAATCGGCAAAGTGTGAATTATGTGAGAAAGTGTAATTATTCTAGGAAAGGACGAATAAGGGCCACCTAAAATCGTTGCACCATAAAGAGTATGAATATGAAGACTGCCAAAGCAGACTCAGAAAAAAAGGTAGCTCCGTGTCCTCAGGTTCAAATTCTATGCATATTCAAGAGGTAAAAAAACAAATTAGGCGGGGTTGTACCAAATCGTCTGTAATCGTAAACGCTGTTCGTTAAAATCTGAATGTATGGAAAGTTTGACAAGTTTCTATGGGGTGTCAGCTGCCGGCGCCATATTTAACGTTGATCGGTCTGTAACCGTAAGTCGGTGCTACTCGCCCTTAGAATACAAGATGTGTTGACGAAAAATCAAACATCTCACACCTCCGGCTCCGCCTCCGATAAACCTCCGGATCCGGCTCCGGATCCGGCTTCGGTAACGGCTCCAACTTCGCCTCCGGATCCGGATCCGACTCCGTTAAATAAAAAAAATAAACTCCGGATCCGGCTCCGGCTCCGGTAAAGCCGCCTCCGTAACATCCCTAGTTTCCATATAGCTTGGGGTGTTTTGGGTAAGCCGAAATAATACAAAGAATATGTTCATGAGAACAACACATCAATGAAGAAGTGGTCAAATCGTCGTGGCAAGATCAGAGAGATTTTTTTAAGACGGTAATCGAACTAAGTAGTGGTTCAGGCATGCGGCTGCTAAGCGGCGGTCGTGGGTTCGAATCCCGGCTCGTACAAATGAGTTTTTCGGAACTTATGTACGGAATATTTACCGTTAGCTTTTCGGTGAAGGAAAACATCGTGAGGGAACCGGTCTAATCCCAATAAGGTCTAGTTTTCCCTCTGGGTTGGAAGGTCAGAGTCAGTCGCTTTCGTAAAACTAGTGTCTATGCCAAATCTTGGGTTTAGGTGTCAAAGCGGACCCCGGGCTCCTTTAGGGGCACTCCTAGGAAGATGATGATGAAGCTAGCTTACAGCCGAAGATTTTGTATACCCGGAAGTCCCGCTATCCCGCTGTTCTCCTTTACAGGTCGCATTTCTCAAACGGTTCTCGTGAAAAAAAAATAGGAAGTTTGTTAATTTTTGTAAGTAAAATATATTTTTCGAAAATAAAAAAAATAATGTTTAAAGGCAGGTTTGCGAGTTCTACAGCTCACAGAGCCACTGAGTCTATAAGGATGCTTTCAGATACAGTAAAAGTGGGGTATAAAACGCCATTTTCTACATTTTTCTTAACATTGTATCTTAACCCATTCCGGGCCCATGACGACACATATGCGTCAGACCGCCGTAGTCGCTTTCCGCTACATACGAGGAAAACCACGGGATCGGCTACGAGCGTAGCGCGTAGCGATTCTGGGCAATGAAGGAAGAATACCATCTTAAGACAGACAATAGGTTATTTTTTGATGAAATTTCCATTTCGGGAGAAAACGGTTTCCACCAACTAACAGGGGTCACCAATTACTTTCGCTCAGGGTCCGTTTTTAGAAATGAAATGACCACCGCGGTCCGCACATTTTACAGAAAAAAAAAACAAATATCAACGGTGTTTTTTTAGATATCAATGAGAAAAACTTCTTTTCAACTGCTTTGTTTGTGTGAGGTGTGCAATAAAGAGTATTTGTATTGTATTGTATTGTAAAAACTCTTTCTCGCAAGTTAACAATCTCTCTCGCAAGTACAAGGGTACATTTTTATTTACGGGTCCGCCATTTGGTGACCCCTGAAGGCCTGAACTAAATGTTCACAGATCAGTTTGAGTTTGATGTCGATCGGTTCAGCATAATATTTATATTACAGGATTGCAGGATATTCGCTCTAAAAAAAGGGTTTTTGAGGTGCCTATAAGTGAATTTATTGCAAATTTTGAAACAAGGAAAACCTGTAAACCTTGTCTTTCATTGTGATTGGAAAATACTTCGAAGTGGAAAAACATTTTGTCTTTTTGTATGGACGAGTACATAGTATTCAGGCCACTTCGGCACTAGTTGGGGCAGGCTCAGTGCGTTATCAGTAAGTTGTGAGCTGTCAGTGTCAACCGCTAGTCAAGTCCAGACAAATTCTTTACTCCGCGCTTGCATTTAAACGAGTGCGCGGGATACGCGGAAGCGGGGCGGGGCGGTACTGCATGCGTACCGCGCTGCGTCCGTGCGCTATATTCGTGCTGCGCAAATGTAATATTTACTGCCAGTATACCACAAGTATATTTCAGTAAGTGCCAATTCAGAGTTAATTCGGATGGGAAATACAATATCGACCATGCAATTATCTAGGTACTACCTAATGAATTCTTGAAATACCTACTCCTATTATGTAGGGCAATTGACAAAAATAAGGTTTGATCAAAAGCAAGTAGTTTAAATACCCGCAATCACAATTAATATAACACATTTTTTTTGTAAACAAGTCTCAACATTAAAGTAATTAGACGTCCTATTGCCCTTGTAAAATGTAAAATACCAATCTGCACGACTATTCGATATTTTCTTGAAACTAATCAAATGGTTGATTTCAATCTACCTTTTAATCAATTCAGTAAAATACTTATAACAAAATGTGTACAACCGTTGAGACGTAACCTAATTTAAATTTGAAAGTTTTTCTAAGTCAGGTATTAATGAAATTGAAGTTATTTGATATCAAAAGCTTTCGTCGATGCCAATATTTGAATTCTACAATTTAAGGGAATTTTAAACAGATATTATATTAAAGCCCCATCTCACCAAAATAGTAGCTTCTAATTTAAAAGATAGATAGCTATGTTTAGTCTATCTCGCGCGCTAAACAGCTTGCGCAAGGCATTATGTTAGCCGTTCTCAGTGCTGCGAGCCTAAGATTGTTGTCATTTTATCATTTATCATTGTGGATAAAGTCAGGGTCCCACGGCCTGATTTCCCACAGGCCAGGCCGCACCAGGCCGGACCGACGGGCCGTGGCAACAGTCGCATCCGATGTGGCCTGCGGCGGCCTGTCGTCGCCCGTCCTATCCATCGGGAGCCGGTAAGTACAAACTTCAAAGGCGCGGCGCGACGGCGCTTGTCGGGGCCTGTAAGGGCGTACCTGCGTCCGTTCTAATTCTAACTCATTCATTTCACCAGCGGCGGTGCGTGCGCGAACACGCAAGTGATGTAGTGGACGAAAGTAGTCGGTAACGACAGGCCGGTACACGCCGTGGGAACGGCTCGGCGCGAGACGCAATCAGCCGCACAGGCGTCCACAGGCGTGGCACTATCCGGCCTGGCCTGTGATAACACGGGGCCGTAGGACCCCGCCATAAGACATCCGTCACTGTTGCACTCGCATAAAGGTCGGCGCGTGATGCGCTAGCGACCATAGGCTACGGTACCCGCTTAGCAATAGGCAAGACCTGTGCTTGTTTGCCACAGTAATGGTATCAAAAAATCCTTAGTTCTTACTAAATATGTACATAGTAGTAAGTACTGAAACCTTAATCCGCTGACATAAGAGCGATGGGTACGGTTTATGAGTAAGTTGTATGCACCCATATTTTTCACTAGACTGTACATAACTATCTCACACATCCGCTCCCGATCGGCCGGTCTCATCGTGAAGCATAATTAGGTAGCGCTCGCCTTGGGCTCCGAGAAGGTAGCATTCTTATGAATAATTCTTAGTTTAAAATGAGAAAAGACGCAAAAAAGATCGAGGAACTTGAGTAGAAAATGTTATTCTGTCAAGTTTTAATCTTATTTCGTTCTTAGTGTTTCTTAGTGTTGTTGAATATTACATGATTGAGAGCGTGCCGTGTTATAGTTATTTACGATACAAGTGCCGAAAATAGGAAATTCGCAACGAGTCGAGATAAATTAAAACACGACCGAAGGGAGTGTTTTAAATCGACACGAGTTGCGAATTACCTATTCGCACGTGTATCGTACAACGTTTTACTGTACATATGGCACTTTAAAGTTTCGACATATGCACGAAAAGTGCTCTTTTCCGCACTATTGCGGGAAAGTAGCACCATATGTACTGTAAAAGTAATTAAGTACGTACCTATAGTATTTAAAGGAATTTAAAAGTTTCTTCCACACAACACACCACGTTGGACTGGCAACCCGGAGAGGTACCGACCTGAGGGGTAATTGTGTCACTTTTCGAACGAGGTCAACTCAACAGTAATTTCCCATACAAAAATACAAAATACACTTAGATCACCTATATCGTACGCAGGAAACATTACGTAATCGACTAGCTGAACTACATTTAGTTGGAATTATTTAAAAAAATGTACTTTACCATTTGTATGTATGTAACAAAATACAGATAAAACAGGTTATACAGGTAGAAAGGCCAACTTTGTAAAGCAATGTAAATTTGTAGAGGTGTCAGACCCTGCTTTATTGAAAATTGTTTCCTCATATTTTCAACAAGCCCTGCTGTTTCGTGACACGCTAAGCCGACAGGGAAATGTTAAAAACGCGGATCCGTCACGTCCGTAAAGGGTCATTAATGTTATTGGATTATTTTCATTAAGTGCATAGCTCCACGCGGCTACGCGTGCACGGAATACGGCCGGATGACTTGTTTGTTTACTGACAATACGGGAAATACGAGGGTTATTTATATGGCAATTTCTTCTAAACTTAAATTGTGGGCTGAAACAGGAGCAAAAAATTAAACAATGGACTATTGAGCTTGTGAGCAATTATTTCCAGGTGGTTTTAATTGAAAAAAAAAAGAAAGTTTATCTTAATTTTTTTTTTGTTTAAAGTAAGTTCACGTGTATTTTTTACCCTTCTGGAGTGACACAATTTATTTTATTTTATTTTAAAAACACTAAAAAGATAACAAAAAAACTAAAAAATCACATACTTAAATATCTTTTAAACACAAAAATGCAAAAACTATTATGACTCATTACATGATGTTACCTCAAAATCTGCATTGACTGATGTGCTATGATCTCGTGGTGCCAAGATACATTACTTGAAGTTCATAACTTTAGATCAAAATTACTCCGAATAAAAAAAAAAAAATTGGACACAAGGGGTTACTACAGATGCTCTAAGGAAGCATCCTTTTAATTATTTGCCCTTGTTACAGGCCACACACTGTATAACATCTTCAGCCAGTATCTTCTGATGATGCTTCGCAGGGAGGTGAAACACTTGGCTAGGTTTTTCATTACCAGTGATATAACCCAGTCATGAAGCTGTCATCTCGATAAGAAGTATATTAACTAACCAATATATTCATTAACCAGTTGATATGTTACGACCAGCCGGTCGACCACGTACCTAACGCATTGTACGCGCGTCAGGTACTTAGATCAAATGTCACTTTTTATATGGAAAAACTACAGTTAAATTATCCTAATGCGTGTACGAAACGTTGATTACCCTTAGGATAAATGCGTTATATTTCGAACGAGCATTAGGAAAAGTATATAAATCAATATAATAGTGTCATAGGATCGTGTCATCGGACCCGGGGGCCTAGACAAGGTTAAAATCGACAAGCGCTAACGAAAATAGAAAATAATAAATTGTAGGGGAATGATAGATGCCGACAAAACACTTTTCGTTAACATCTGTCATTCCCATACATTTTATTAGTTTTCTATTGGCGTTAGCGCTTGTCGATTGTAACCTTGTCTACGGCCCCCGGGATCCTTTAGGGCACAACCGGGAATAACGCTAAGAGGATGATGACATACATACCTACTGTAATTTATCCTATACAAAAAATAAAATTTAAATCTAGCTGAGTAGTAATGGACTAGCTGGTCGGGTTACGTAACGCATTGTACGCGCGTCAGTTGAATCTAAATGTAAAATGGAATTTTTGAACATATGGGAAAATGACAGTTGAAATGGTCCTATCGCTCGTCCAAAACATTACGCGTCATACGAACAAAACGTTTCCAAATCGACCAGCTAGTTATATCACCGTATTTCCCATATTGTTCAAACCCAACCTGTCGTTAATAAAAATTGGGGAAATTCTTGCACAAATCGGTATAGTACCACAGTTTTTGAAGTGAAAACTTCTTTAGCGGCGCTGAGCACTTTTTGGGGTGGGGAAAAATTGTTAAATACGCGACAGAGTTTTGTGACGTCAGATGTGAAGGAGGTTAATTTTTGCTGCTAGCCGATTCAACTTCATTCAAAACTGAACGCTATTCGTAAGAGTATAAAGCCGTGAAACACTTTTTGCAATAGCATATTCTGCAAATAAATTTGTAATAATACCAACGCGTCCTTCACCGTTTTGCTATTGAGAAAATTCGAATACTTAGAAAAATATTTACCAACGGCAAAAACAAATTGATATTTTGGTCGCCACCGCCGTCTGCTGTGCAAATTCGAATAGTTCGAATTTAGACGTTATTCCTAAAGCGATAAAGCTTTGAAAAATATTTGGCAATGGCAAAATCAAATTGGTATTGTGTTTGCCGCCGCCCGTCGGCGCGCCGGACCCCGGCACCGTTGCGCCGCGGCGGCGCGTTGGGCCCGTCGCACACAACGCGCCCGCGGGCCGTCCGCCTAAATAATTGATAATTGTTATAAATTTGCGTCAAATTCATTTTTAGGGTGACACCGTAAGATGTCACGTGACCTGATCGAAAAACTGTTATAATGTTATTGAGTTTTCACTTCTGCCGGCACTCCCGGAGTGCAACCCGGTCTTTTTTTTTTGGACCGGTTCTTTTGCAGCAACCTTTCGGGTTTACGTTGCTCGTCTTGACTGGCTTGTGGGTAGGCGCCACTATGGGGCTACCCGACTGCCGAATTTTAGTACCACAGTAAGCTTATATAGGAACTAAGCGACGATTTATTGAACGAGCGAACGAAGTTCACCGTTTCATCTCAGGCAAAAATTATTTCGTCTGTTGTGCGTCCGTCAGACTGTTCTATTCTATTCTATTCTATTCTGTAACTGATTTTAAGCTCACCTCAACGCTCACCCACAAATATATCTTGACTCCTCAATGCGTTCTAACTAAGCGTAGGCAGAGGTCTAGGGGTGAGCCGCTTTAGCGTGTAGCGAATAACAGCCATGGTCTCATTCAAACAATTCTCGTGAAATTTTGTGATCAGGTTCATAAATTATGCACATTTTCGTCAATTTAGTTATTCGAAATTTTAACAAGGACATGAAGAGAAACTTGTAGAAGAAAACTACAACTTTAAAAAGTTCAAAAACTCCTAAACTGCTAAACAGATTTTCATGAAACATGGCTAAGAACAGTCAGGATAAAATTGTCTATAGCACAAAAAAACCGCATTCATATCGGTCCATCCGTTTGGGAGCTACGATACCACAGACAGATACACAGATACATAGACACGTGAAACTTATAACACTCCTCTCTTTGCGTCGGGGTTTAAAAACAGACAGGCTCACGATTATTTCTTCCTGAATAACTGCTGCATTAAAAAAAAATGCTTGCCATTTTTATTTGTTTACAAACACTAATATAGTAAGGTTTGCTATGGTATGTGCATCTGTGAAAATTAAGTAGTCACAAGTTAGCATTTCATATAAATTTAATAATAATTATGCTTTATTATACACTAGCTTCTGCCCGCGACTCCATCCGCGTGGAACTCGTTTATATCGTAACACCATACAAACTTTCATCCTCAATTTCACTCCAATCCTCATCTTCATACCAAATTTCATCTCCATCGGTTCAGCGGTTTAAGCGTGAAGAGGTAATAGACATACAGACAGACAGACCAGACACACTTTCACATTTATAATACTAGCTTCTGCCCGTGACTCCGTCCGCGTGGAAATCGTTTTTATTGCAGCTCCATACAAACTTCAACCCCCCATTTCTTCCCTTTAGAGGGTTATTTCCAGGATGAAAACTATCCTATGTCCTTCCCCGGGATTCAAACTATCTCCTTACCAAATTTCATCGCAATCGGTTCAGCGGTTTAAGCGTGAAGAGATAACAGACAGACAGACAGACAGACACACTTTCGCATTTATAATATTAGTATGGAGTATGGCTAGTATGGAATGGATATGGATTAGTATGGATTATTAATACTTATTCTGAGATGGGCAGCGGCGGTGACGTTCCTGTCATATCATAAGCCGAGCTGATATTGACTACGTTTACCGACCATTCACATCAAAGCAAAACCAGTGAAAGTCTGACCTCCGAACACGCATAGTTGTTATGACCCTCGGAATTGTTATACATATTGGTTGAATGGTGAGGTGGATTGGAAAAGGATGTGAATATTATGACTGTCACATTGATTATTAAAAATCGTTCATGAGACGTTGTTTGCAATGGCTGGGTTCTTTTATCAGAAAATGTATACTAGGAACCTAATAATGAATTTCAATCAACTCTTTTTACCCGACTGCCGAAGGAGAGGGGGGACATGGCATGTTTTTTTATGGGATCTTGCTTATTTTTGTATGTTATTGTGTTATCATCAATATACAAATTATAAATGCAGTCCCATTCTTACTTTTTCATTTTTTGTCCCATTCACTATGCTCCAATGCAATTTGAGAAACGCCAGATCCTTTCAAATTCGTCGGCAATTTTCCTCCACGTCTCTTCGTTTGGCTGTGGCATCACCTCTTTCATTAAACAATAAACTATTGCTGGACGAGTTTCGTCAACAATTTTACAAACGGCAGAATGACCCATTCGAAAATTGAGCGAGAGTGTTTTGAATGAATCCCCGTAGTCAGGAATCTGCAAATAAATTTAACCTTTAGTTTATAATTTACAAATAGATTTAAATGTATAATTATTGAAACGTCGTAGGTACCTATTATTATTGGGTAGCATTACCTATAAAAGTAACGGTAGCCTAGTGGTTCAGGCATGCGGCTGTCAAGCGGCGGTCGTGGGTTCAAATCCTGGCACGTACCAATGAGTTTTTTGGAGCTTAGGTACGGAATATTTACCGTTAGCTTTTCGGTGAAGGAAAAAATCGTGAGGAAACCTCTTATTCATCAAAACGGACCCCGGGCTCCTTTAGAGGCACAACCGGGAATAACGCTAGGAGGTTGATAGTTAGTAGCAGTAGCATTTCTAATTTGTTTTGAAGTAGCACCTCAAGCGTCAACTCCGAGCGATTGACTGTTTCCTACCAAAAACTTATACATCCTTATAAAAGAACTTATATACCTAAACGTCCTATTAGTCCTGTACTATAAGGCAAAGATATGCTCTTGTGGATGAGAATAGGCTAAGGAACAAAGTGGGCCAGTGCTGCTTGGACACTTTTCGTCAACATCTTCGCAGATGCTGTACATACCTGTGCAAGTTTCCTCACGATTTCCCTCCAACTAAAACTATCGACATTCTCCACTCACACTGGCGAGTCGACCGTCGCGCACGCCTCCCAAAGGTCCGAAGCACCATTGCGTCGTGAGCGGGAAATACATTCAAATAATAATAACGCGCACATTTATGTTTTCACAAAATTTCAACTCGTCAACGTCACACAAACAATATAGGATCTGCCCACCTGACCGTACACAAACACAGACACCATAGCCTATGAATACTTGCAACTTGTGCAGTATAACAAGCTTGTTCTCAACCCTTTATTTAGACTTCTGATTATGCTTAGTCGAATCGCGGCGTCAGGATATATTTGTGAGTGAGCTTAAAATAAGAAACAGAATAGCGGGGCTGGAGAAAAATGCACACTCACACTCTCATAGCACATACCTACTCAGATTTTATTGGATTATTTATTCGATATTGCTTACCTTAAACAAAGAGCTAGTCGATGTTCGGAGGATATAGGTTTCTGGAACCTTGTAATTTTCTTTTCCAAACAGTGTTTAACTTTATCATGGATATGCAAGGAAAGAATCTTGTGTCATGTGAAAGTAATCATAAAATTTGTCATCATAGGTCCAACGATCTTTACACATAATTTCGGATTCTCCTCTTTCTTCACGGGAACGCCAAGCGGATGCACGCCAAATTGTCTTGAAGAACATGGTGCCAAATCTTCTTCTTCGTCTTGAATTGTTGCAACAGCCAATATTACATCGAAATCAGACACTCTCAACATTTTATTATTTTTATTACATATGTATTTAAGATTACATATTTATAAGATAATATAATTATGATGCAAAGGGATTATGTTGCAGTACTCGAATAAATTGCAATGACAATGTCAATGTCTTTGTTAATGACATTAAATAGCGAAAGCGGCCCGGTCGCTGCCCGTTGTGATTGACACGCAACGCTCGTGAGCGGCCCGGCCGCAGCACGGTGTCGGCCCGGTGTCGGCCCGGCCCGGTGCGAGCTCGGTGACATGTCGTTTGCATAATGTCCCGGCCCGGTGGCCGAGCTGCGGACGAGGCTCGGCTCGTTGCAGGCTCGGACACGGCCCGTTGGCGAAATGTGACAACCAAATAAGCTCGTTGACGGCTCGTCACGATTACGGCCCGGGCCCGTCACGGCCCGTTCTAGCGTGAGTCATCCTTTATATAGCATAGAGCCACTATTTTAATATATATAATTAGGTATTTACTCATTATTATCTAGAAGACACCCAGAGGGGTAATCACGTAACGTTTTGAACGCATCTAACTGTAATTCTTCTATTTAAAAATTGACATTTAGATACCTAACGTACGTACAATGCGTTACGTGATCGACCTGCTGGAATAAGAACAAACAATCATGCTCATCAAAAAATAAATACGCTTACCGGGATTCAAACCCCGGACCGTCAGCTTCGCAAACAGAGTCGCTTAACCCTTCGTATCTCTTAGCACTGATCAGTGATGATCAGATCAGATCCTTCAGCAATGTCAGCGTCAAAGCATCCGAAGGGTTAAGACGCTGTCAACATACAAAATGCCCTTGAGGATTCGGGATGCGGCGCACGCCGTCTATTTGTATCGGAGGAAACGAGAGCGAGTGTGGATTATTTGTGACATATGACTCGTTAGCGGTTTAGGTATGAATATGTTGACTTCATGTTTTTAATTGCAGACCCATACGTCAAAAAAATAAAGACATAGAACTGTTTAAATGATGATTTTAAGACCAATCTCTGCAATTATTTTCTATCGAGCTAACCTCGTCCAATTATGTATCGAGTCCGTCCACGGTCTTTGAAATAGGTATGATGAATATTTAAAAAAAAAATTTTTGTGTGCTAGTTACAAATGGTTTTTCTTAAAAAACTGCTTAAATAATTTCAACAAAATTAGGTCTTGTCAGCCTCTATATTTTGCAAGTTATAAAAGCTAAAGCTGTAACCTTCGGCCGTGTCGCTAATGCAACCCAGTATGCCCCATAATCACGGAGCCTTATTTGCATCGCTGTAACTCGCGCGGCTCGCTCAAGTTCATAATTAGCTATTTCCTTGCGCCCGGGGCTCGTAGTGATGTGCTTTCCAATCCCGACCGGGACTATATTTATATATTAACATTCATATTCATTATGTTATGTGTTGTTTATACAGTGTGGAAGTCTAATACAAGCAAATAATTATACGGTGGTTAATAAAGATCCTAAGACGAGTATTTAGTTAGTTTTTATCCTAAATTACGCCAAAAAAAATTTCCATACAAAATAATTCAGCCCGCAGTGTAAAGCACTCATTACGCAGCATCACTTTACTAAAGCTGATTGACAGGTAGGTACTTGTCAGACTTTTTGACAGTTGTTACGTGGTGTATTAGCTGTGTGCATTACATTGCTGCTTGATATTTTTTCAAAAATTATTTACATGCTTTAAATTAAGTCTAACTTAAAAAGTCCTGTTAATTCATGATTACGGTACTTAATCCTATACCTGATTTAATTATTTGCTTGTATTAGACTTCCACACTGTATACATATTATGTAAAACCATTCAATTTAAATTGCATAATAAAAAAAAAATACTTACAGCACACAAAAAAATTACGTAATCGAACGAGCGAGCGAAGCGAAGTTCTAAGCGTCAGCTTGAGCCGAAAATCGTTTGTCCGGTGTCCGGTGTCCCGCTGTCCCGCGGTTCTCCTCTACAAGTGGCATCTGTTAACCGATTCTCGTGGAATTTTGTGGGCAGGTTAGTTAATTATGTATTCGTTTTTTTTGACGAGCCACTTTTTCCTACTTCAAAATTAATAAGAAGAATTCTGTAACTTTTGTGTTACCACCAAATATTGACGCCATCGACTCGTCATCAATGACGGGCCTTCCCGCCATCGCTGTGACGCGATCCGCCACTGCTTCAAGCTTCAGCTTCGGGTTCGAATCCCGGTAATGGCATTTATTTATGTGATGAGCACGAATATATTTTGTTCCTGAGTCATGGATGTTTTCTATACAAGTATTTATTTATCTATATAAATATGTATATTGTCGTCTAGTACCTATAGTATAGTCGAGTTCTCCAATATGTATACAGACAACCTTTCAAAAATATCTACACATGTGTCTTATGTCAGTAACAATTAAGTCTCTGTATAGATATTTTTGAAAGGTTGTCTATGTATCTTCATCATACAGTCGAGTTCACAAGCATTGCTTAGTTTGGGACTGGGTCGATTAGTGTACCCTGCCCCCCTCCCCGTGGCAGAAAGGATGCGTAAAGGCTATTCCCCAACGTAACAACAAAATAAGGTCGATTTGTGTAAGGTTGTCCCGTATATATTCATTTATTTATTCAATTTAGGCACAACACTAGGCGGGTGTTAATTAACCGAGACTGCAATAACACGAGTGTGTCAATACAAGTAAACGCGGCGTAGTTTAATAGACTGTTGTTACACTTGTTACTGTGGTTAATAAGATGACGTCGCTAAAGGCAAAATACGAATAGAATAGATTTTTGCCTATAGTGGCGTTATAATGGAGAAGAGATATAGGTTTCAGAAAACAAGTTAAATAGGCGTAAATATTGTATCCCTCCAGTCAGTCAACTCAAAGCCATTGCTAGAAATTACGTCTCCCAGGGAAATTAATTTGAGTAATTGGCAAAATCTAGGTAGGTAGCGCCAAAAGAGATTGGCAGCAAATGTCTTGACAACCCGATAAATAAATGAATATTAGGTGACAATCTTACACAAATCGACCTAGTCGCATAGTAAGCTCAGTAAGGCTTGTGTTATGGGTACTGGACGACGATATATATAATGGATATAAATACTTAAATAAGTACATAGAAAACTTCCATGACTCAGAAACAAATATTCATGCTCATCACACAGGATATTTGCCCTTACCGGGATTCGAACCCAGGACCTTCAACTTCGTAGGCAGCGTCACTACCCACTAGGCTAACCGATCGTCAAATAACTAACGCGATTACGCGAGCTCACCCGATAGACCAGTTACTTCCAATCCATATAAAAATAAAAAAAATAAAAATCGTTTATTTATCAAACAAAAGTTGCACAACTTAAGTTGTTGTTGTATATCCATACTAATATTATAAATGCTAAAGAGTGTGTGTTTGTTTGTTTGTCCGTCTTTCACGGCAAAACGCAGCGACGAATTTACGTGATTTTTTAAGTGGAGATAGCTGAAGGGATGGAGAGTGACTTAGGCTACTTTTTGTCTCTTTCTAACCCCCCACTTCCCTAAAATGGGGGGTGAAAGTTTGTGTGGAGCTACGATATAAACGAGTTCCACGCGGACGGAGTCGCGGGCAGAAGCTAGTTTATAATATTAGTAGGTATGTATTTGCAGACATTTTCGAATATGCATTCAGTTCAGTTTACTCATAGACCTAACAACTAAATATTTTTATCTAAGACGGTGGAAAACTCTCATACGGTCTGCCTGTTGGTAAGCAGATACCGCAGCTAATGGACGCCTACGATTCCGCACAAGCGCGTTACCGACCCTTTATTGATTTGTGGATTAGCTGTGTCGATAGCTAGAGACGAATCCCTCACTCTCAACACAGCACAACCTCGGAAACGTACTTAAACGCAGCCGGTTCTGAATCTCCAGATAATGATAACGCGGCGGCATACATAATTATTTATGAAGTAAATTTAAAGTTAGATTGTTGCGTCGGGTAACCAGGCTACGATATTTATAAAAACTGACCCTTTGACTCACAAAACTTAAGAAACCTCTATTAGCTAAAATGTGTTTTGTACTTTTCTCAAAACCGCTACTAAATATCTAACCCCCTTATTCATAAAACTTAAAATGCTTCTGCTAAATAAAATGTGCTTTGTCCGTTTCTTACGAACACAAATGTCAAAGTGTCAGTTAGAGACAAACTAATTTTAACGGCATTTTAGTTAAAATAGGTTTTTTTAAACGTTTATACGGCCGTAAAAGTCTAACAGAAACGTATTTGAACGGAATCTTAGCTAAAATAGGTTTGAAGAGAGGTTTGACTCTGAGAGTTCTAAGGTATCAAAAAGACGAAAATATAAACATTGAATAATAAATAATAGTCAGTATAGCATGTGACTCTGCCTGCGAAGCTGCCAGTCCTGGGTTGAAATCCCGATAAGGGCAAATGTTTTTGTGATGAGTATAAATATTAATTCATAGTCCTTGGATGTTACCCAATATTTAACTGGCTATATCGGCAAACGCTTATATGTATTGTATATGTTGAGGTGTGTAATAACGAGTATAGTAGAGTATTTTGTATATCGTGGTCTAGTATACATAACACAAGTCTTAATAAGGTATATGATACAGAGAAAGAATATAATGGAAAAATAAACCATCTTCGTCTGTAGCCCCCGACAGGATTCGAACCTGCGACCTTTCTACTAACGCTAGACTGCTCTACCAACTGAGCTACGAGGACAGTGACGCAAGTTGTATATTTTTCCACTATATTCCCGCTAAGACTAGCGCCCTCTCTGTATCGAGTTATAGACTTGTTTCACAGTCTTGGCACCACTCTAAATGATCGGGTTAATTTCCTCGTTAAAAATAACACGAAACAAAAATATTTAATTAAACAATTTGTTTCGTGAAAAGGGTATAAGTCTTAATAAGCTTATAATGGGACTATGGGACTAGTTTAATTCCAGTAAAATGTACCCCTCTTATTTGTTTCTGAATTTGATACATAACTAATACTTTACTATGTCTATTTAATTTTCATAAATCGAACCGGAACCGAAAGTTTGGCATCGCTAACTATTCTGGTTTGATTACGAAGCCAAAAAAGCCATAGAAACTACGTCAAAAAACAACGCAATAATAAGTAATTGATGACAGTTTAAATGATACATTGAAAGAACTGCAATATCAATAGCAAAAATCTTGTCAATATAAGTTTCTTTAAAAAAAAAAATTCTTGATACAAGCTTTTACTGAAGACTGTACTTTTCTGAATACCGTCATCAACAACTCATTGAGACGATTCTAACGAGCCCAAACTCAAAGGGGCTACGTCGGTTAAGTGCTGAATTCCCATGGCCACCTTCTGTCTCCATCATCAGATCAGGTCAATGGTACCATAATATTGAATTGTCATCAAAACTATAGTAATACCCAAAAGTTCAGCTCAATCGGTTGAAGATATCTGCTTCAAAATTCAGTGGCAAGATTCCACCCGGACTACATTGCAAGTTAAAAAAAAGCTTGTAAAAACTAAAAAAATACGAACGCTCTTTTATATTGATCTACCTCATAGCATGGCCACTCTATACTCTGTGGTAGTCCGGCAAATATTACCACTTAATCGGAACAGGATTGCCTGTTATCTGTCCCATGCACTCCTGCATAATTGCAGCTTTTTACTCGCTCACTCGTATTTAATTAAAGAGAGATAGTCTGAGATGGCTTGCTAGTTTGAAACTTTTATACCTTCTTTTGTGCTGATTAAAAGTTACCTCTTGTGTGGCTTTCGGAGGATAAGCTTTCGGTCATTAGTTACACATCTTTCTTCTTGCCACACGTAATTAAATGTAGAGTGGTTAGTTACATAACATATAAATAAATAATTTAAATAAAAATGGTTTGCTTTCATACAGTAAAATTGTTATTGAATGGCATTTTTTTAATGTTATAATCTAACTATGTTAGTAATTCATTATAATAGCTGCTAGTAGTTACTTAACGCGCCGTAGGTTCAGCGAGTTTTTAAAACAATATAATGCGTCTGTTTATAATATGGTTTAAAAAAAATACGAATAGTAATTTTGAGGCTTTTCTGCAGCGAGATCAGTGATTCGAAACATGATTAAGCAATTTTCGCTCGATAGAAAAAAATCACGAACATAGGTCTAAAATACACTTAAAATATTCGTAACAAATTATGTACAAAAGCTAAAAATATTAAAATTGCTTCTAAAAATCCGCAATATCATGTTTGAGAAAACTCAGTGATAGTTTTTTTATTTACGAGTATTTAAACGGGCAAATAATTTAAATTAAAAAAACATGATATCCGCGCTTCCGAGCACGCACTTCCAGTTCCAGTGAGAGGCAGAGAAGACCATGAACCTACGGCGGCGCCTTATGAACTTCTGAACCGATACACCAAGATTTTGATGTAGTTCTATAAACCGGCCCAGAGAAACAGTGTCAAATCGCTCGACTCGCCTGCTCAAGATCTCGCTGGAGTGGTGTACAGTCTCCAGCATTAATATCTGGCATAACAAAGTTCGCATAAATATCTGAAACGACTTTATTTCTAGCGCTGTTAGGACATGTCAAATATTTTGCTGCCTTTACAGAAGGCAGGAAGGAAGGTTTTTTTTTTTTTTGCTGCTTTTGCCTTTTTTTGGCAGATACTAATGCTGAACTGTACGTGGGAACGTACATGGTGTATTACTGGCTCAGTTTAATTTTACGTAATAAATAGAGCATTTAAAGGACATTGTTGAATCCTGTGCCAACGTTACATTTGTGCCACAACCAAACAGGCGTCATACATAAAACTTGATTTTATTTTCTACCCAATCTGTCTTTTTTATAGCTATATATATGAACAGGGAAATGTGAGATCAAGTAAAAAAATGACAAGTAAAAAACAATGACAACTTCCGGCGCCGCCATTGTAAATAACGTCTAACGAACGATTTTTAATCTTCAAGCAACCTATTGACAGCCACAATATTCACACCCTTTTCCAACCCACCTCACCATTCAACCAATATGTATAACAGTTCCGAGAGTCATAACAACTATGCGTGTTCGGAGGTCAGACTTTGACTGGTTTTGCACTGGATCACTCGCTTTCGCTGTCAAGTACATTCAAATCCATCAAACTCTGCATAACATAATGACATTTTGTTTGACACGCCATTATACTGCTTATGATGGATGCATAAATTATTGAATTGGTTTTATATGCGTGGCTTTGAGTCACTTTAATTTGTAACTAAATAGGTAAGTTGGTAAATATCACATAGCATGTCAAAATTGTTTGTTAACAAAATGATATGTAGGTTTTTTCCATATCTCAGGACCATCCCGGACTTTTGAAAGGCGTTTTTTTATATTATTATTATTTTATTATTATAGTGTAGATATATAGTACCTAAGTATAGAAGTATAGATAAAATACTTGGTGTAGTTGAAATGAGGTTTATTGTCCTCAAAATACACGAGTTTTGGATGTCACACAAAGAGTCTTGTATTGGTACAGTCGCCATCAGATATATCGGAGCGGCCAAAGCGCTCACAAATATCTGAACGTCTCTATTGTAGAGGCATTAGAGGCGTGTTCAGATATTTGTGAGCACTTTGGCCGCTCCGATATATCTGATGGCGACTGTACAAACGTACCGGGGAAGCGCGGCAATGTCCTCTCGTCTTGTCTATTTTATGATTCAGATTATATCACTATACCCTATTCAATATAACATTAGATAAAGCGTGCGTTAAACGTCATGTGATTTCAAGGAATACCTTTTTGAAATGTGAAAACATTATTGTTATTGTGTTGGACAAAGCACTACAAGTACAGCTGCTAGAATGTTTTCCCTTTGATGACCTACTCGTAGATATAGACACAGAAACAGACGAATTTGTCCGTTAAAATTCTAATGTTGAAATGAGGTGAATATTTTTTTATAAATATACTTTTTGTACATGTAGAGTGTAGACTAGACTAATAAAATATCTCCAGTAGAAAGATGTATGAACCAATCTTCTGTTTCTTTTTAGGGGTAAAAACGGGACCCTATTACTAAGACTTCGCTGTCCGTCTGTCTGTCTGTCACCAGTCTGTATCTGAAGAACCGCGATAGCTAGACAGTTGAAATATTCACAGATGATGTATTTTTGTTGCCGCTATAACAACAAATACTAAAAACAAAATAAAATAAATATTTAAGGGGGCCTCCCATGCAACAAACTTTTTTTTTTACTGTTTTTATAGATAATGGTACGGAACCCTTCGTGCGCGAGTCCGACTCGCACTTGGCCGGTTTTTTTTTTAACTTGTGTATAGACATTCTGGATGTACTAGGCTATATTATATTTCAACCCGCCGGTTTGTCTGCGTTCTTTCGTAATACAATAGGGGTGTAGACTCGAAAATTATTATTACTCCAAAAGAAAGAAGGCAAAAAAATATGCCTGGTGACGAAAATCCCATTCAGATATCTCAAAGAATTACGAAGCTACAACCGTTTTAATATTGCTTGTTAGAGAGAGAAAACGCAAACAGTGTGTGACGTCACATTACAAGGATGCTGACGGGGGGCCGCGTCGACAGCGGCTCCGACCTCGACGAGCCGTTGCCGTGTTTAGTGACGTCACAATCTTCCAGCGTCATCGATTCATACGAAGTTGCGTTTTGTGAAAAAGGGACAGAACATACCCCTTCTTAAAACTTATAACTTCGTGATTAACCTTTTGCGTTAATTTTTTCTCCATTTGACTACATTTTAATCCTTTTTCGAGAAAATATGTATGTATGTAAATACTTTATTGTACACAAGACAGGTAAAAATACAGACAAAAAAAAAGTTAAATCGGTACAAAGGCGAACTTATCCCTGAAAATATGACATTATTGATTAGTTTATTTAGTGTTTACACCATTATTGTCGCAGGTACACGCGCGTTAGAAATAAAATCATCAATGAGCATCCATCTGAAAACAACAACACACCCTCCACCTACCTACATTACTTATTCATCCATTCCGTACGTCTTTTACCGTCATGCCTAATTCGAGTTTAATACGGGACGGCGCAAATAGAAAAAGCACAAGTAAAAGGAATTTAATATGACGGCAACAGAGTTCCGCGGAAAGTATGCAGAAATCCATTAGGTGGAATCCCTGGGGCCCGGCAGTTTGCCGTTTCGGAAATTACGTTTAAAAAGATACTTTCCAATAACTGGAGGAAGCACGTAAAATGTACCATCTAATATTTTAGGTGCAACTTTGATGTTGTATTTCTTTGATAGCACACCGAAAGCGTAGTAAGTTTTTGCCATTTGCGCAAAATTTGCCAAGTAAAGCCACGGCCGACCAGGAGCAGTTTAAGCTACTAAAAGTCAGAACAGAATAATTCAGCTGAAAAACCCACATTCCAAAAATATGACAAATATCCGGATAACTACCGAATATTCAGCACAATTAATAAAAAAACGAATTCGAAAACATAGTGACAGCAATCAACAAACACATCATGACAAAGACAAAAAGACGGCCTAGGCCGTGTCACAAAATGGACCCGACTCAGCATGATTCGTTTCTTCATTTCGCAGCCTGCGCTTTACTCACAAACTCCAACTCCATCTTTTCATTTGCTTGTGTAACATTAACTCACTAATTAATTGTTCTCGTCTCATATGATTGGAAAATCAGTATTGAATATTTAAGTAGGCTCCATGGTCACCTAAACCCACAACGCCGTATCAGCCATATCATGACAATACTGTAGATCCTTTTGTAGCTCGGGTGCGTCGGCGCGTAAAGTTAAAAAACAAAAAGAGAACCCTCTTTGTGAGTTACTCATAGAGGGGAGGTAGAAAAGACATTAGATAGGTATTGATTGTAGTTTCACTTCTTTTGTGCTGGTACACTTACGTTTATTTCATCTTCACTCCAGTAGCATTAGTCTGAGTTTGCATTGAGTCACGTTTACTTGAGTCGCAAGCGACTGCGTAAATTATTAGTATAAAGAATCTATACACCGCCCCTGGCAGTCACTTATAGAACTAAAAATCCAGTCGGTAGCTTGAGTCACTTATAACTATAAGTTTACTGAGGCGCCTGTTCTAAGAGTGAATGAATTTGTTATTTTGATAGCGAAGCGGTGTAAAGCGAAAGCGAAGCTGTTTTGATAGAAAGAGGTGTAATTGGAGGTTCAGTATGAATAGTTTTTTTGTGTATATAATTTTAAACCTGCTATACATTTTTACAACTTTTCTCACGTCGGCTAAGAAAATAACGTAGAGAGGCGAAACACGTGTCGAAGTTTTTGTCAATATTGGTGGTGGTTTGCTGTAATTGTTTGCATGTTTATACGCAAATAGTTTCATCTTATCTTCACTGATAGACCAGCACGTTTTTTTAGCGGAATAGCAAAGAAATATTGTTCTAGTAATATAAGAAAATAACGATTATTTAAAGTACACCCTGGCCTAGGCAGTGTATTTCGTCCACGGTGTCGACAATCAACCTGTTCAAGCCCTAGCTAATACTTTATTTTTTTAAACGAAGGATGTTATAAACTAAGTTTAACATGTCTATCTGTGTGTTTGTCTGTGGCGTCGTAGCTGCGAAACGGAAAAACCTTTTAGTGTTGTTTCATTTCACTGAAAATTTATTTTGTCGAGATAGGTCTTAGCTGTATTTGTTGTATCGCGTCGAGGGCTTATTTACATTTTAATTTACGTCCTAATTATTGAGCCAGCGATTTGTCAGTCAAATCCATACTCCATAATTTAATATTTCTAAATGCGAAAGTGTGTCAGCTGCCTGTTACTTGTTTACGCTTAAACCGCTGAACCGATCTCGATGAAATTTGGTATAGAAATAGTTTTAATCCCCGGAAAGGTTATAGGATAGTTTTATCCCGGAAATCATCCACTAGGGGAGTGGAATAGGGGTTGAAAAATAAAATGCAGCTACGATAAACGAGTTCCACGCGGACGAAGTCGCGGGCAGAAGCTAGTCTAAAATGAATCATTCGATTTGCCGAAATGCGACATCCATAACAAGCCCAACCAACGAAATAATGATAGCGCATCCATTATTAAAATTCACATTCGAGGCAATCTTCACGCAAAGGAAGTTAAAAGCAGAGGTTCCCCGATATTGGCTCCTTCGGGTTTATTGAATTGGAGATAACTTCTTTGTTGTTCGCTTTGGATGAGATTTCGGCAAGCGATGAGCGACGCGGATCCATCTTGAATATTGAACACCGTTAAGTGGCCGTTTTGATGTTGTGGTTTTTTTTTCAGGTTACGGCCGATCCCTGTAGGTTCTAGGGCTCTACCGTCTGTTCGTCTATAGCAGGCCTGTATATTCAGAACTGCAATAATTAGACATTTATTTACTGAGCATAGCCGATAAATATATTAAAAATACTAATTTTAACTTTCAAAGTCATGACACAATACACAACTACAGTTCAAAAGATACAGCCCTGTTAAAGCCGGAAAGATAAACAGACATTTATCGCTACGAGCTAAGACGTCAATGTATATGTAAATGTCTCACAGATAGTCTAACCCTAACCCCATCATTACCCCCACCGTGCATAACTCTAATTTAAACAACTGCCTATATCCGTCCTTCAGAATACTAATTACATAGTTCCAAAACCGATTCCTCCAATCCAATTTGCAGAGAAAAGCCCCGGCATCCCTCAATAACGATTATTCGATTACAGCTCAACAAATACACCAACTGCATTATTCACTTTGAGGGGCAAGAAGCGAGTTTAATCCGCACCAAATTGCTTACCGTCTACCCGATTATCCCTAGTCTTTAGCGCCGCATTCGAATATTCTGGGAATTAGGACTTGCGACTGTTGTTTAAAGGGGAGGAAGGTACCTGTAGATTATAGTTCCATTTGACGTTTGGAGACCTTTTCCATCTCCATAAGTTTATTAAGCGTCGCACTCGAATAAGCAGGGACTTAGGGATTGGGAATGTTGTACGTTATAAATAGGAATGGTTTACATTCCATTTGACGTTTGGAGACCTTTTAGACCTCCATAACTTTTTAAGCGAAGCACTCAATTAAACGCTTGGGAATATTGATTTTTTTTTTATACAACGACGGTGGCAAACAAGCGTACGGCCCGCCTGTTGGTAAGCGGACACAGCAGCCTATAGACGCATGCAACTCCCAAGGAGTAACATGGGCGTTGCCGACCCTTTATATGTTTAAGGATTCGCTGTGTTGAGAGCTGAAGGAACAAATTCCCTCGCTCTCAACACAACGCATCCTCGAGAGCTCTGGCGACCTTGCTCACCTCCAGAAACACAACACTATTACAGAGCAAGTAGTAGTGTTATTATGGCTGTGGTCTTCTGCAAGGCGGAGGTACTTCCCCAGTTATACATAGGAATGGTTTACAATTCCATTTTATGTTTGGAGACTTTTTACACCTCCAAAAGTTTTCTTTTCTCTAAATCTATGTCATTATATACATAATGACATGGGAAACGTGAAACTTGTTCCTATTTCCAGGCGCTTGACTGTTTTTGCAAAAATGATTGATTGATAATAATTATTGTTTTGTGGTGCGGAACTATCAGGTCATGACCCTATTTTTTAATTACTTCTTGAGGGTAAACGTCACGGTACATTTTTTCCATATAAACTTACTATTACTAAAGTCGTATTTAATAGCGTTTTGACATTGTGATGCACAACGAATAACGTTATATTTAATATTTATTATAGTACGGTCGAGGTCATAAATACGTTTACACCTTTGCACCTTATTGCCTTGTAATAAGGTGCAAAAGTGTAAACATATTTATGACCTCGACTGTACCATTAAAATGCATACTTAGGTATTTTTTTTCAATTGGACGATATCGGCTCGATAGAAAATAATTGTAAAGATTGGTCTTAAAATCATCATTAAACGGTTCTGTCTTTATTTCTTTGACGAATAGGTCTGCAATTAAAAACATGACGTCAACATAATCATACCTAAACCACTAACGAGTCATATTTCACAAATAATCCACACTTTTTTTGAAGTGAAAACTTCTTTAGCGGCGCTGAGCACTTTTTGGGATGGGGAAAAATTGTTAAATACGCGACAGAGTTTTGTGACGTCAGAACGTCAGATGTGAAGGAGGTCACTTTTTGCTGCTAGCCGATTCCACTGCATTCAAAACTGAACGCTATTCGTAAGAGTATAAAGCCGTTAAACACTTTTTGCAATAGCATATTCTGCAAATAAATTTGTAATAATACGAACGCGTCCTTCACCGTTTTGCTATTAAGAAAATTCGAATAGTTCGAATTTGGGCGTTATTCCTAAAGAGATAAAGCTTAGAAAAATATTTACGAACGGCAAAAACCAATTGATATTTTGGTCGCCACCGTGCACCGCATCTGCTGTTCTTGCAAATTCGAATAGTTCGAATTTAGACGGGCCCGTCGCACCCAACGCGCCCGCGGGCCGTCCGCCTAAATTCATTCATTCATTTATTTCTTGATAAAAATATTGTATTTTACATGTCAACTTAAATAATAATGATTTACATTTCGTTTCTAAAATAATGTTAATGTCAATAAATTATAATCATGCGATATTTTTCATGGTACATACTTATTCTAGTAGTCATATTTTTCATTTTGTCTTTTGTCAGCAACGCTATCCGACATACTCATCGATGCTATAATATGCCCGGTCAATTAAAAGCGTTTTCAGTTTATTTTTAAATAATCTATCATTATCTAATTCAGATATGTCTTGTGGGAGCGAATTGTATAATTTGGCCCCAATGACACCAAGTGACTTCCTACATTTAGCGAGTGTGCATCTGGGAGTTATCAAAAGATTTCGCCTACGAATGCTCCTACTGTGGGCGTGGGTCTTGTCGAAGCTGTGAAGGTTTGCTCTTACGTAATTACAAGCAGTCAAGATGTAAACAGCGGGCAGCGTAAGTATTTTAGACTCCCTAAACAGGTCTTTCGCGGGGTGATCGTAAGATTTGCGTGTTACACACGTGCTCACAACACTTATCACTGAATGAGTCCAGCCCTCAAGGTCTAGTCGTTCTGGGTGACGAAAATCATGACCACACCACCACTGTGACGCCGCCGTCGCCAGCGGCAACGCCTGCGCGACGGGCAGCTCGCTGATCTAGAACCCATGGTACGCCACCACCGGCATCCACATCCACCGAACCCACTAACATTAGCCCCACTCGGATGTCGAGCCAGCAAGGCGCTACGGGCCTGCGCGTTGCAGGCCCCCGTGTCACGAGCCTGCACATGTATGTTCAACCTCAACGAGGACACCACGTCGGATGACGTTATTCATAACGTGCAACTCAAATGGGTATCTTGAAGCCTGTTTGCGAGCAGTTAGTCGTCACCCGAGGGAAATACGCGTCGTTCCGCCTTGATATACCAGCCGATAAGCAAAAGATCGTAAGGGATGCAAAAAATTGGCCAACCGGTGTATCAATTCGTTTGTTTAACGTGGTCCAGGCAAAAAACTTGCCTACAAAACGAAATTTTGCAAAAAAGCGATAAACACAATGTTTGTAATTATTCACCAGAACGTGAGATCCATAAGTGGCAAAACTTCACTTTTAAATTTATTAACATGTAACGAAAGACCGGGTGTATTAGGTTTAAGTGAAACTTGGAGCCGAAATAATAAAATTGTACTTATTTTTCCGGTAACTTTTATAATACCGGTTTCAAATCGGTAGTACAATGGTTTCGGTTACCTTTAAATCGAATACCGGGAACCGATATTTCAAAACGGTTACGGTACCGTTATGTTGGCGCGGCGCGCGTAACTTTTACACCATTACGGTACCGTAATGCAATACCAGTTTCATACCGGTAAAACCGTAACCAAAATCAGTCCCTGATCAGAAGACTAATACATCCTCGACTTCTCATATCCTATATACTTTAGTCGTATTATATCCGTGATGTCGGCTTCAGTACAATTTTTTGACAGGTGGCGAGACTGGCGAGTAACAAAGCTGGTGACAAACAAAATAAAAACCAACCAAGTGCGTGTCGGGCCACGCGTAGTGTAGGGTGTCGTAGTTGTCTGTCTTTGTTACATGGATACGCACGCGCCAACTAAATGGTGCGGTTGCGTTGGCAGAATTGGCCTTTCTAAGTACCTACATTTTAAGTTGGTCGTCTATAACTCAGTAGTTATGCCTACTTAGCCGTGATAATTTTCCAATGTCTCGCAAACGGAACACTGAGTTGAAATAGTTATTTACGATACAAGTGCCGAAAATAGGAAATTCGCAACGAGTAGTGATAAATTAAAACACGACCGAAGGGAGTGTTTTAAATCGACACGAGTTGCGAATTACCTATTCGCACGTGTATCGTACAACGTTTTACTGTACATATGGCTCTTTAAAGCTTCGACATATGCACGAAAAGTGCCCTTTTCCGCACTAGTGCTGGAAAGTAGCATCATATGTACTGTAAAATGGTTTTAAAAAACCCATAATATTTTTGAACAAGTTATCCAATGATACCCCACCCTATAGTTTACAGAGAGAAAAAAAATACATCTCCAATTTACGTGTACCTATTATTTTCATGATTTTAATTTACTATTTGATTTATAATTACCCATGCCAAACTAAGGTTTTTAGGCTTCCGTAGTAACAAGGACTTGTTGACTACGGAACCGTGAAAAGCCTATACGCGCTGAGGGGCAAGAGATACAACATTGTATCTCGTTCCCGCTTGTGATATTGTCTATGCTTACATCTTTGTCACACACATGTGTGTATGTGTGTATGAGACCCCCTACAAAACATCCTTTCTCCTTTCTCTATGTTGCTAACAAACCACGTTTGAGAAATAAAAATATAGCGCCGCATCTGCGAGGCGTCCTCTTTTCGGTTGGTTCTACGACTGAAACAGTTGAAACAAAATTCCCCAAGTAGCCTGCAACCTTCGTCCAGATTTCCTCCCAGATTACTTTGATCGATCCGCGCTGCGGCTGACACGGGTCAGCTCGTTCCTCGTTAGCCAGGCCGCGACAGGTGAACGACCTCATGTGTCACACTGAAAGGGAAAATCTTGCGATGATATCTGTGCTATTGACGAAAAAGGACTAAAGCGCCATTGGGACTAGTACAGATTTGGGACTATTTGTGTCATACTGATTTCGAAACTGTTGTAGCTGGGAATTTTTATTTTATACGTTTCGGTTTTTGTGGTCGCCACTCGAGAACCTTTCCGCCCCAACGGCCATCGGTTCTACGTGCTACGACGTGCCGGTGTTTCGTAAAGTACGTAACTTAATTGTTCAACTGTACCTGCCTAAACCCATTGTTGTTTGTCCACTGATGTTGTTACAATAGCTTAACAGGGGAACTATGGCGCCGACTAATCGGGTAGTGCAATTTTTGCTAGAATACAAAATTGCAGCCGACTGTCAACAGTAACGATTTCGAGGAAATTTCAGTGCATGCACTTGGTAAAACGAAGATAATGAAGCCTGCTGGATAGGGCATTATTATTTGAAGGCGGATAAGTATACAGTATCCAACTAATACAGTACTACTACTGTTAGTAGGAGTAGGATAGTAGTAGGATACTACTTATTATAAATGCGAAAGTTTGGAAGTTTAGATGTTTGGATGTTTAGATGGTTGTATGTTGAATGTTCGTTACTCAATCACGTCTAAACGGCTCAACCGATGGGGATAACATTTTGCACGAAGATAGTTTAGCCTGGATTAAAATATATGATAGTTTTTATCCCAGGTTCACGCAGACGAAGTCGCGAGCGGAAACTAGTTAATGAATACTTTACATAATGATATGCAGCAATGCAGCGCCTGTTATATTATACTAAGCTGCCCGGCTCGGCTTCGCACGGATTACCCGTTTTCCCGTAGGAATGAAGCATTTTCCCGCGGTAAAAAGTAGCCTATGAAAATGAAAATGAAAAATGAAAATGAAAATGTTTATTTGGGTAACAAATAAATTACAATTATAATATAATGGCTGGAATTTCCTAGTAGATGAGTGTGTACATCTGTGTCAGGAAACCCCGCTCTTCCGCTTGAGGTTAACAATAATTGTTTCCTAAATAAACTACATACTTGCAAATTTTTGTATACAATGACAGATTCACATTACATGCGTAAATACATCATTCAGAGCGTGCGTGTGTGTGTGCATGCGTGCGTGCGTGTGTGTGTGTGTGTGTGTGTGTGTGTGTGTGTGTGTGTGTGAGTGTGTGTGAGAGAGATTGTTGGAAATTGATTATTTTAAAAACCTTAAAGCTTGTCCTTGTAGTAAAGCCTCTGTTTCATCATAGTTTAAATTTTTTAACCACTGCACAAGGTTTTTCTTACAGTCAAAAGATGTCATCGGGTATATATTTGTCGTCTTGTTTACTTTATTGTACAAATAAGCAGATTGGTATGAGAACTGTCTTTTTGCAAAAACGGACTTGCAGGCAGGTAAGGGCACTATAGTAGTGTTTCTTCTACGGTTTTGGGTGACGGGTTTATAGTTTAGTGTCTTGTGTAGCTTCAGTAGTGTATGCAAAAGATAAAGTTTTCTCATGGTTAATAAGTCACAGATACCATAGAGTTCCTTTGTAGAGTATCTGAGCCTATGTTCATCAGAAATAATGTCGGCTTCTAATGGTAAAAGAATTTTCCAAATCGGTCCAGTAGTTTTGGAGCCTATTCAATACAAGCAAACAATCAAATCTTTCATCTTTATAATATTAGTGTAGATTATTAAAGTGTAGACAAGCTTGAATGCCGCGGTGGACTGCGGACTACCAGACTGAATCATCTGGATCAGATGGGTAATAGCGTTACTTTTCGAGGGAGCGTTATTACAACTCCAATGTTTTTTTCCTATACCAAAAAATGAGACTTAGATCTACTTAAAGTACGTACAAAACGTTACAAAATCGAACTAAGATAATTCACAATTTTCATAACAAATGTAGGATATAAATAATGTAATGCCATTTCTATTCCCCTAGATCCAGAATTAGGGTTAGGATAAACACGCCGCGTGCCTGTCAGCTGCCTCCGTTAATCCAGGTCTTAAATTAGCGCGGGGGCAATCCTGGTCACGACATGCTCACTAACTTTAGAATTGTTTTAGGGAAAATTGGCTGAAATTTTTCAGTTTGAATTTATTCTGCTTTGGACTTAAATAAAGTTGATACTCGTAGAACCTGGACAGCTATTTCTAACTCCTACGGTAGGTATGTGTAATGATGATGATTTCTATAATAATATGGTTTGCAGTTGTTAAATATCCTAATAATAAAATAGAAGTGCTACCAGGCAGAGGGGAACATAGCAACACTTTATTTTCTTTGTCATTTCGATTTTGAAAGACCCTGTATTATGTTTCCGTCAGTAAAATAACTTGGATGAAATATCAAGGTATAAAATCGGATTTTCATTTGGCATAACGTTTTAGAACACACCTGTATGTCGTGATAACAACCAATATATATATTATTCCACTGCACTTATTTGTCATCAATGTAATTAGACCCCAAACTCGCATTTGTAAACTCATCCGTTTTAATTGGTATTTTTTTGCCATACCTACCATATTTCTGTAAAATTTAGTCATCACAATCGTATGCTAACCAAATTATAATTCTCAACGAACTTGAAGAATTGTTTGCCACGAGTAGGTCATATCATATTATCATATTTTTTATTATTTTATTATTATAATATTTTCAGCTCGACGATTACTTGAAATAAATAAATAAATAAATTACGTAACGCTTTGTAAGTACAAAAACCACATTTAGATCTACCTGACAGATCTTGTCCCAAAAATGAATTTTTTGACTGAAGTTTCTGTCAAAAAATTCATTTTTGGGACCGGCTTTTATTGCCGTACAGTTGGCACGTGCTTTTTGTTGGTTGTGTTTTTTCTATTTGCGCCGTGCCGTATTAAACTCGAATTAGGCATGACGGTAAAAGAGGTACGGAATGGATGAATAAATAATGTACGTGGAGTGTGTGTTGTTGTTTTCAGATAGATGCTCTTGGTGATTTTATTTCTAACGCGCAGGCACGCGACAATTGTATTACGAAAGAACGCAGACAAACTGGCAGGATGAAATATGTTACAGCCTAGTACATCCAGAAAGTCTATAAGTACACAAGTAAAATAAGTTTCTGTCAAAAAATTCAATTTTGGTACAAGCTTTTATTGCCGTCTGTACTTTTCTGTATACCATCATCAACATCATTGAGATGATTCTAAGGAACCCAAACTCAAAGGGGTTACGTCGGTTAAGTACTGAATTCCCATGGCCACTTTCTGTCTCCATCATCAGATCAGGTTGAATCAGAGAATATTGAATTTTCATCCAAACTATACTAATACCCAAAATTATGTTCCACCTCGAAAATGTAAATCTTCGTATTTTAAAATCGTATTATTTTCTTTATTACCCCCAATTTGTAAAATACGTCCTAGCTACTAAGTACGTGAAATTGGGCGTTGAGAGGGTTCGCTTCATATTCACAACTCAATCCTAAGCACAGTCGCAGTTGCCAGTACAAATGGACTGGTTAATTACTACCCAGCCAAGAGCCACATATTGGAGGGTTATGGCCAATTATAAAGTTTACACCCACCACTGTAACGAGACCTGCCAATCCTTTACCATCCAATGAAGAGACTGGAAGCCGGGAGTTCAACACTAACTGGCCGGTAGTCACCCTCGTTGGTCCAAAACTAAATCTCAAAGTTTGGCAAACTGTGTCCGTTAGGTGTTTCCATTTTGTTAGGTGTGAAAAGTCTGCATTGTTTAAGTACCTAATTTTAGTTTCCCCTTGTCCAAATTAGGGTTTACAGTAATATTAAATAAGACGGAAATTCACTTTGAAGTTAAAATAAGGGAAGGTTTCGCTACTTACACAGTCTTTATAGGTACTTAGCTAAAAAGTAGAGTATTAAAACTAGCGAAATCCACGTAGTAGACGTAACTATGGTATGACTATAAGGTAGATAGTATAACTTCAAACATATCTCACGAAAGTTTAAATTCGAGTTTCTTATGTTTGCTTTATAATGCAAATATAAGTTAGAAAGATTTACCTGCAACCTGCCTGCACAGCTGCATTATATCTGAAAGCGCTTTAGCCAATTTTATTATAACATTTATAATATAAGGCACTGCGGTTGAGCAGGTAACATTTTTTACTACCATTGGTTAAAAGTTGGCCATTTCGTCAAGACTGGCAAATATTTTTTACAGACGGAAAGACAAAAGGAGAAGCCAATTATGCGAATAAAAAATAAGTTATATAATGCTTAACGCTAGGTGAGCGTTTTAAAAAGTGTACATGACCTTATTTTTCCAGATTTTTGTTTTTTTCTTACTCAGAATCGTTGATTCTATTTTTTGGCCAATTTTTTTAATACATAATATAGTAGCGTGACGCACTGGAAGAAAAAATATACAAACAAATATTAAATCTGGGACGACCTTTTTCTTGTCATAAAGAATCGAAAAATATGGTAAAAAAAAATAAAGAACACCTTTATCAGAAAACGCCCACCTGTGTCCAAGAGAAACAGGGGAATCTACATAGATCTCTATATGACCCTTATAGTAGGTACATAGTTTCAGGGTTTTTTAGTATGAAGCTACGATAACACTAATAACCTTCAGCGACAAGATAAACTAGTTACCGCCGACAAGCACAACAGCGGTAATTGACGTCATATCGCTCACATTGACGGCTTAATCACTACCGTAGCACAGCATAAACGATAGTAAATATGAGTATACGAGTATATTAAGTCCTCATCGATTACACTAAATAATAGCAAGTATAAGTATATATTTACGAGGGTCACGCCAAAATAAGTTAGATACTCCATGGTCATTTGATTGACACCGGCAAGTTATAAGTACATAAAAATGGAACAATCGTAAAATATTAGTATATATTTTTTTTCTGGTTGAATTTGGGGGGAATTTGTCGCAAGTATGGAGCTCACTCGACGTGATTTTCGTGTTATGATTTATTATGAATTTAAAAAAGGTTTAAAACCTCAAGAGTGTTTTGAACTTTTAGTCACGACTTTTGGTGAGTCTGCGTGTTAACGTGCAACTGTTTTTAATTGGTTTGCTGAATTTAAAAGAGGACCGGAGAGCTTTGAAGATGAGGCGAAGACAGGACGGTCACCAACCGCAGTCACTCAAGAAAATGTGCAAGCTGTGGAAATAATAATCGTGCGAACCGACGAATTACATATACTTAGCTCGAGCGTGAACTGGGCATTACATCAGCAGCATTGCAAACTATCATTCATTATCAACTGTTGCTTCATAAGTGTTTTTCAAGATGGGTGCCGCACAAGTTCATTAAATCAATATTTTTTTTTTCGAGGTTACCTACTCTAAATATATTTCATGAAAACGTACAAAGTGAGATCAAAAGTAAATCAGATTGAGATTTATGCAGACTCTAAAAATATCCAAGTTTTTTGTTTTACTGAAACCTTCCATGATGAGGCAAAATCGTTACAATTAGAAAATTTCAAGTTAGCCGCTCATTTCTGTAGGAAACATAAATTAAGGGTATATATGTAAAAAAATGTATTAACCATGTTACTCTTGATTGGATATCGGCTATGTCCATTGAGTCCCATTTTGAAAGTGGCATTATTATTCCTGACTTAAATAAAAATTTTATTTGTATCTATAGAACACCCAATGGTAATTGTGACTTATTCATGGACAATCTAGAACTTTTGTTAAATAAACTAGTGTTACGTACTCGTAGAAGGTGCAAAAAAATGGTTAGTGCAGGAGATTTCAATATAAATTTACTCAAAAATGATGATATGTCAAATAAATTCAAAGCACTGTTATGTAAATATAATCTAAGTATGACTATTAACAAACCTACAAGAATAACAGCACATTCAAAAACATGTATTGATAATATAATAACAAATGCAACAAAATGTTATATAGAGGTATTGAACTTGGGAATATCTGATCACACAGGCCAACTCTTAAAACTACCAACCAACCTGAGCTTTAATGTAAAGTACTGGTATATTTATAGAAGAAAAGTAGATGCTAACTTAGAAATTTTTGTTAAATACATTTCGCAGATATTTTTTTCAGATGTTTATTTGCAATTAGATCCTTGTTTAGCTTATAAATTATTTATGAACCTGTTCATGTTAGTTTTTGATCTCTGCATTCCACTAGAAAGAATTAGTGTTGTTTGCAGTAAGGTTCATAGTTGTGTGAGGAACGAAAACACGTCTTGTTGGTATGATTTTTGTAATTTGTAATGCGACTAAATAATAAATACAAGTCTAATAATGCTGTCAGCTTAAAGAGTTGGCGTTAACATACCGCCGGCCAAAGAACTACTAAGTCCTTTACTAGTACTTACAATAAACAATTGTAACTTTCATGCATGCAAAATTGACACAGAATGTGAATAAACATTAATTAATCTCTATTGGCATCAGAGATAATTTTGTCACAGGTCTTTTAACTACCTGTCACCACTTTTGACACTGTACACTCGTGTTATGCCGTCTGGTCCTGGATGTTTGTCAACAATGCGGTCGAGATACCATTTGGCGGGTGGAAGATTGTCAGTTTTTATTAAAACGATTTGTCCTTCTTTGAACTTTTCTACTCTCTTTAACCACTTTGGTCGCTGTTGTAAACGTGAGAGGTATTCTTCCTGCCATCTCTTCCAGAAATCTCTGACCATTTTCTGTGTGTGCTGCCATCGTGATAGCGAGCTTATCCTGGCCCCGTAGCATGGATGGCGTTATCACGCGATAAGTGACAGGATAGGCGCGTCGTCTCGTTCTATCGAACGGTGTCAGCCAGGGACGGAAGCTCTATCCTATCACTTATCGCGTGATAACGCCATCCATGCTACGGGGCCTGGTGTATTTTTAATCGGGTGATGAAAAATTTTTTGGTACTTCACCGATCAGAAACTGTCCAGGCGTTAGGGGTTCTATACTGTCTATGTCACCATTATCGATTGGACTCAACGGTCTAAAATTCAGACAAGCCTCAATTTCACAAAGTACGTTAATCATTTCTTCGAATGTAAGGTGCGTGGTAATTATTATTTTTAGGTGGTATTTTAAAGATTTTACACCAGCCTCCCTCCCACAAACCTCCAAAGTTCGGACTGTATGCTGGAATGAAGTGCCACTGTGTACCTTCTGGAGCTAGTGAATCAGAGATCTCTCCCGTAAATTCAAGCTGTGCTTCTTTCCATGCATTAGTTAATTCTTTATTAGCGCCAACGAAATTTATTCCTTGGTCACTTCTCAAATGAGTACATCTCTCTATCCTGGCAACAAACCTCTTGAAGGCCTCAGATGTAAGATTGCCAACCAATTCAAGGTGTATGCATTTGACGGATAAGCAAATGAATATCGCCACGTACGTCTTTGTTGTCTTCGCACCTCTGCCCTTTGACATGAGAGTGGCAAAAGGACCTGCAAAGTCAACGCCACTGTGTAAAAATGGTCTAGTGGGAGTGACTCTTTCTTTTGGCAAGTCTCCCATGAGCTGTGGATTAGGAGCAGCGTTGTGTCTGACACACACTAGACATCGATTGACATGGGTTTTCACTAGATTCTTTGGTTTTATGAACCAATATTTAGATCTCAGATAGCTCATCATCAGTGTTATACCGCCGTGTAAATTTTTTACGTGTGCGTCGGCTACTATAAGCGGGGTTAAATTATTTTTATTTCCCAGAATTATAGGATACTTAATGTCTTCATTTATGGTTGCAAGCCTTAGTCTTCTTCCAACTCTCAGTAGATCGCCTTCTAAATAAGGATTTAAAGATTTTATTAAGCTCCGTTTGTGTACTTGCTTGTTCAATTTTAATCTGTTTATTTCTTCTGTAAATTCTTCCCTTTGAACTATTTTTATACATGTAGAGTTATCCAGATCATGTGTATTGATTTTTAGAGCATCAATGTGCAGTTTTTTCATGTTTATTTTGCAGCAGAGTGTTATAGTTTTTACCAATTCTTTTAAGTTCTCAAAATCTTAAAATTTTTCAGATAAACACCCTTCAGTTCCGACTTCGTGTGTAGTTACATTTGCCTGTATACTTTTCTTTTGTTCCATATATGTTGCGATGATGTTAGGTTTTTTATATTCAATCTCCTTTTCTGTTAACCATTCCGGCCCTCTCCACCACAGGTTCGAAGTCTTTAATTCTGATATTAACATTCCCCTGGAGGCAATATCAGCAGGATAGTCGTCTGAACTGACATGATGCCACTGTTCTTTATTTACATTGCTCGTAGTTTCTACAACCCTATTTGCCACAAACGTTTTCCATTTTTGCGGTTCACCAAAAATCCATGCAAGTACAATAGATGAGTCTGTCCATGCAAATACTTGTGAAGCTGGTATTCTCATAGCATGGCTGACTTGTTTTAACAATTTTGACAACGTAACAGCTCCGCAGAGTTCAAGTCTCGGCACCGGCAGTGAGACGGTCTTAACTGGAGCTACTCTTGTTCTGGACGCAATCAATTTTGTCGTGACTGTGCCATTCAATTTTAACACTGATATAAATGGATGCACCGCACCGTAAGCGGAGATCGACGCGTCGCTGAAGCCGTGTATTTGAATGTTTGCTATCTCAGTGCTCAATGTACCTACATATCGATCAATGCGGATGTCGTTGACGTGTCTTAGGTCTGCTCTCACTTTTATCCACTCATCTTTCAACGGTTGACTGATTTCCTCATCCCAGCTTACTCTCGCCATCCATAGCTTTTGTATCAGTATTTTAGATATGAGAATGCATGGTGAGATCCATTCCAAGGGATCAAACAGTTTCTGAATGTCAGACAAAATTGTTCGCTTGCTGATGTGGTGCTTCAATTCTAGGAGACGGAAATTGTATTCAAACTGATCTGTTCCCATGTTCCACTGGATACCAAGTGCTTTGATAGTACCATCCATGTTTAGATCGACATCTGCGTTGACCGATCGGTCTTCAGGTTTCAAAAGGCGCATGATTTCAACGTCGTTGGAGGACCACTTCTTTAGTTGAAATCCACCTCTTTGTAAAATGTCTTGCAACTGTTTACTAACTTCAATTGCCTGGTCTGTGGTATCACATCCAGACATCAGGTCGTCGACGTAGAAATCTTCAGTTATCTTCTTTGCTGCAACTGGGTAGTTGCCTCCTTCGTCTATAGCCAGTTGTTTCAATGTTTTTATTGCCAAATAAGGCGCTGCTGCTGTGCCGAATGTGACTGTGAGTAGGCGGAAATCCTCAATTTCGTCGTCACTTTTGTTTATCCATAATAGTCGTTGATAATCTGCATCTTCTTTGGTTGTCAACACCATTCGATACATTTTGTGAATGTCTGACACGAAGCATACAGCGTGCATCCGCCATCTCATTATCACGTTTCTCAAATCTTCTTGTAATACTGGCCCCACAAGAAGATCGTCGTTCAACGAAGACCCATTAGTACTTTTACAAGACGCGTCAATTACGATCCGCGTTTTGGTCGTTTCTTTATCCTCGCGGACTACTGGGTGATGTGGCAAGTATACACTCTTTTTTGTATTTATTTCTTCATTTGGTACCTTTTCAATGTGTTTCAGTTTGACATAATCTTCAATTACTTTTCTGTATTCTTCTTTCAAACTTGGACTTCTCAAAAATCTTTTCTCCAATTGTAGTACCCTGCTTTGTGCTCTTTCTCTTGTATTTCCTTCACATGCTCGTGGTACTTCTGTCTTTAGCGGTAGTTTGACGACGTACCTTCCATCTTCGTTTCTGGTGTAGGTATTATCGTATATTTTCTCGCACTCTTGTTCTTCTTTTGTCCACGTCCTTGTTTCTTCAGTGTCTACTTCCCATATTGTTTTCAATAAATCTTCAACACCGACTAGATGGTGCATGACCATAATGTGGATGGGTGTGTGGGTGTGTGGGTGTGTGTGGTGTGTGTGGTGTGTGTGGTGTGTGTGTGTGTGTGGTGGACCTCTGATTATGTCGTCTTCAATAATTTGTGCATCGGATCGGCCAGGTGCAGATCTTGTATATGAGTCCATTTGCTTGCAGGTATAGTACGCGTAGGCATCTGAGTGGTCAACTGCTTGGATATCACTTAGGCTCGAAGCTGCATGTTGAATGACGTTTGATAGTGCGACGAAACCTGTAGCTGAACCACTTGATTTACGCATGATTGATTGATTGTCTTCGTGGAGCCCACTCTGACTATACTGCCTCTTGCTGGTTCTCTTGTGAGCTTTCATAATTGAGCTGCCTTCTCACTAATAAATGAGGCCTGTGACCCCTGGTCGATGAGTGCCCTGAGTGCAATGGAATTTCCTTGTTTGTTTCGAACATTCACTATAGCAGTTGCTAATAAGGCAACATTTTGTCTGGCAGTATGGTGAGATGCAATCGCCATGGAAGCTTGTAGTGCTGCTGGTTCGTCTTCGTCGACCTTGGAGAGCGCTGATTGTATTTGGTTGTCTTGCTCTGTGGGTTCAGCACTCTTACTGACATGGACGAGGGAGTGATGGCGCTTGCGACATATGCGACAAGATAAGGGCACTTGACACCTGTAGACCGCGTATCCTGGTGCCAGACAATTATAACAAAGCCTATTATTTTTTACATATTCACATCTCTCGGTAGCTGGCATCTTTGTAAAGTTCTTACAATGAGCGAGTGTGTGGTTCTCTTTACACATAACACAACTCTTCTCAGTATCGGTGGCATGGAACGAGCGTTCTTTCATAGTAAATCTCTCGCGCGGGGCTGATGTAGATGAAGTGGCGGTGATGAGTTCTAATGTTCTAAACTTGCCCTCCAGAAATTTGACGAAGTCTGTCCACTTGGGTAATTCCTCAAAATTATCCTTGTGAGCGTACTCCTCCCAATCCTTATGTGACTCCGAGTCCAATTTCTGCACTACCAGAAACATGATCATAGGATCCCAGGAGTCGGTGGCTGCGTTCAAATTGGTCAAACTTTTCAAACATTCCGTTGTAGTGTCCAACAATGATTTTAATTGCGTGGCCGACTGGGTACTTAATTTCCTTTGCATGAATAATCTCTTTAATATAGAATTGACAATTAACCTTTTATTCCCGTAGCGCTTTTGAAGAATGTCCCATGCTTGTGCGTTATTACTTTCCAAAACTTGAACGTGTTTTAATATCGCCTCTGCCTCGCCGGATACACTGATTTTCAAATAATGTAACTTTTGTACATTACTAAGCGATGTGTTGTTATGCACGCTGGCCATTGTTCATATCCCCCATAAAAAACGGGAAGATTAATTCGTGGCAACTTCCCTAATTGGTTATCCGCATTACTTGTAACGGGGTTGACATGCTGTGTGTTGTTTAACAAGTCCTTTAGGTCACCTTCTATGTTTAGGTACAAATCTTCGTAAATAAAATAATCTTCATTTATGAAATATTGCGTCACAGCTCGTACTTCCCGTGGCATAACCTTTATTAACTCTTGATGTGTCTGTTTAATGTCGCCCAGTATTCTTGTATGCAATTTAACCTCGCCTCAATGTAACCTCTTGTTAGTCGTACCTTAGGGCATTTCTTCAAATTAACTTGAGTTTTTCGTAGTAAACTTGCCGTATCTTCTAAGACAGTCATCAATTGATCCGCCGTAGACATTTTCGTATATTCACTTTTCGTATAAAGGTCTTCGCACATTACAACAACTCAATGGCGACTCGACTCTATGCCTAATATTAAAATTTAAGCCCTATGTCATATGTTGTAGGTTGAATTTCAAAAAATGAAATTAAAGTAGTGTACGACGAGTGGTCTACGCGTTGTACACCAAGGTCAACTCCGACACGTTTGCCACGCATTGTCCACACGTCGTCCCCGCAACGACTGCGTTTGCGACTGACGCGTGACTGGCAACAATTTGCGTTGCCCACTCGTTGACACCGCGTTGTCCACTAGTGACCATTGGGTGGATCAACTAGTTGACTACTCATCGAAAGTGTGAGTTGAGTTGCTGTCGCAGTGGCGTGGAGTTGATATAGTGTGCGAAGACCTTAAGTCTCGTATAACAGCAAGTAAACACAATGTTTTGAAGCGAGTTGTAGAAGTTATGAAATCTAAATTGCGTTAAGGCGCCGTAGGTTCATGGTCTTCTCTCCCTCTCACTGAGCATAAGCGTGAGCGAGATGGAAGTGCGTGCTCAGAAGCGCGGATATCATGTTTTTTAATTTTAATTTTATGGCCGTTAAATAAATAAAAACGTAAACACTGATTTCCCTCAAACATGATATTGCCGATTTTTAGAAGCAATTTTAATATTTATAGCTTTTGTGCATAATTTGTTACGAATATTGTAAGTATATTTTTGTGTGTTTTAAACGACCATGTTCGTGATTTTTTTCTATCAAGCGAAATTTACTCAATGATGTTTCGAAGCACTGATTTCCCTGCAGAAAAGCCTCAAGATTACTATTCGTATTTTTTTGAAACCATATTATTATAAACAGACGCATTATATTGTTTCAAAAACTCTGTTCGCTTCACTTCGCTGAACCTACGGCGCCTTAAACCGTTCACTTGAACTTGTTTTTATCGGCTACACTAATCACCTTCTTTTGTTCTCGCGGCTACACCTGGCCATCGGCCACTTCTCGCTTGATGCACATTCCAGTTCGATTGGACCATATGTTGTTTGCAGTAAGGTTCATAGTTGTGTGAGGAACGAAAACACGTCTTGTTGGTATGATTTTTGTAATGCGACTAAATAATAAATACTCGTCTAATAATGCTGTCAGCTTAAAGAGTTAGCGTTAACAATTAGAGTTACGTATAGAATGAAACCAGAATGGAAAATCAAGGGTGTTTTAAAGTCTTGCAAAAGTAGAGATTGAAGTATTTACAGTTAAGAACCAAAAAGAGTAATGCTCCACAATCATCTGAATCTAGTAAAAACAAAACAAAAGCAACCTGGAATCTAATTAGGCAACACACCTCCTCGACTAATTCTGTAACGAATACGGTAGAAAGTATAAAATTTCATGACGTTGTTACCCTTTAGAAATTGCCAAGCTTTTTAACAACTTTTATGTAACTCGTAACTATGACAGTAATTCATCAAACCATAAGTTTAAACCAATCTCGACATCTGTTTTTAAAAGTTTATTTTTAAACCCCGTTGATACATTTGAAATAAAAAAAGTTACCAAAGCACTTAGAAATACTAAAAGTTCTGGACATGATAATATACATATTCAAGTAATAAAATCATCTTTAGAATACATAGCTGAACCACTCACTCACGTAATGAATCTTATTTTCCAAACAGGGACATATCCGGATGATTTGAAGAAAGCCCTCATAAAACCGTTATTTACGTAAAAAGGGTAAAAGAGACGATGTTAGCAATTATCGTCCTATTGCAATATTGCCAAGCTTCTCCAAAATATTTGAAAGGTATACAATAGAATTGTTCAATTTCTAAACTCTAATAACATTATACATCCCAACCAGTTCGGATTTCAAAAAGGAACATCAATATCACTTGTAATGTTTCAATTATTCAAACACATTTGGGATGAAATCAATAATAAAAGGCCATGCATCGCTTTATTTTTAGACATGTCCCAAGCCTTTGATTGTGTAGTGCATGATATATTGTTATCGCAACTAAGTAACGTACGTATTAGAGGCAATGTATTAAAATTATTAGAAAGTTATTTAGAAGGTGGACAGCAAGCTGCTATTATTGAAAAGTATAATACGAAAACTAAGACCATACAGCAAACACAGTCTCAATTTCAACATATGAAAGTTAGTCCTTCTAGAAGTAGTGCTTCTCATCGATTTCGATGAAGGCGATCCAATTTTGGGTGCCCAATGGTCCCTTTGGTAGCTCTGATATAGCTGACTAGGCTAAAGTTGCTCTCAAGCACTCTATTGGTAGTATATGGATGGTATTACTTATGTGCAGAAGGTTCACCGTCTAACAAAACCTATGTTTGACAGCTAGAAAACTGAAATCATGGTATCCCACTCTTCTAAGTTTATGCTCGTTCGTTTAGTTAGGGCTGCCTCGTTTTCGCGTTATCATCGTGGCTCAACGTGGGTGACTGTCACTAAGAACCGCGATCGGGTGAGTTGTCTGCTCGGAGGTGCATGAGAGCCGAAGTGGCGAGTGGAACAGGCCTGTCCGTGCCGTACGACGTGCATATTGACAGTTAACGGACCTCTCAATTAATAAGTAACCGCTAGTGCAACAGAGAGCGAACTAACTGATGCGATACCAATGTGATACATTATGTCAGTAGATGTTCCTGAATAAGGGTGAGTATCCACCAGAGATGTGCTAAGCTATGTTTCAAATGTCACCTAGCGTCAGCGCATGAGCTACTAATACGAGGTATACTATTTTCCCAGTTTGTTCAAAACCCTGGCGGTGTTTTCGTGCCTCTGCGGCAAAATCGTGCTATATTTAGAAATGGGTATTTTTTGTAAAAATCTTTCCAAGCGAAAATTGCGGCCGAATAGTAAGACGATTACGTATCGTAGGCGTATGTGTAAATAAAATAAATTCAGATAGATTATGCTGCCTAGACCTTTCTTTGAGCTTTAGAAATTCAGTCGGCCTTTGGTGAGATATTTATTACCTTATCACAGTTGAATTGAGAAACGTTATAGGCAGAAGTCTTTAAAGCAGTATTTTACCCTTTGTAAAATGCCTGTACCTTAACGGAACTAATTACCTCCTTTATTTGTTTGTATAAGTTCTTTTGTCTTCGAATGTACACTGTGTTGTTACGGTGAGCACGAGAACTGAAACTATGGTGTTGCATGTCCCGAACTGGAATCACGTATAAGGCAATTTTTGGCATTTCGATTTTCGAAAAATTCAGCGTGTATTAAGACGTTTTTAGGAATTTTGGACTAGTACTGGAATTAGATAATTCGAAATGATACTGACTCAAATTAATTATGTAAGTACCACCAAAACTTTGACGTCACAACCACAATTAAGTTCATCTAACCAAGTATCTATTTAATATTACTCCATTGTTTAATATTACTTACAGGCTAAGTAATAAGGAAGATATTAATAAAGTTCCCTTCAGCTTGTTACTGTCCCGATTCGTTTATCGAGGTATTTCATTAACATCGTAAGGCGTTATTAGAGGAATAATATTGAAGGTACATGCCAGGTGTATTATCAGTTTTGTGATACAGCTTCTGTATGTTGCCAGCGCCAACACAATCATCTGCCTTGCAAATGTCTCCTAATACCAAGCCCCTATTTTACCAGATTGACAATGAAAATTTGCAAGTTAAAGTCAAAGTTATTTCAATTTAGGCATATTACATGCACCTATGAATGTCGATAAACTACCACCGGTTCGGAAAGAAAACCTCCGAGTCCTCGAGAGGAACCGGCGTAAAAAAACTCGGCGAGGTATCAATTTTTCAATACAGTATAAGTGCAATATAATTTCAGTGTGAGATTATTATAAAATTACATTGCTACAGTAGGAAGTTTATTTATTTAACTTGCGATAGATTTCTAGTGCAGGACTTTATCTTTTTTATAATCATTTAATTTATAACATGCTTTTGAAGTAAGTATCTGTTTTACGACAGATTTGAATTTAGAGTGAGTAAGTTCGGTAATTTGTTTAGGAATTTTATTGTAGCATTTTACACAAATTTCCAAGAACGACTTTTTCGCTTTTACTAGTCTGTAAAAACTTCTTTCGAGCTTCCCTGTGCTTCTGGTAACCTTCGGATTACCAGTGGTCTTTGGGAAGTTGTATAAATAATAGAATATGTATTAGTAAACATAAACATAGTCGCTGGGGTTGTTACTGTCAGGGAACAATTGATAATGTGACATAATAGGGCGCACGAAGTCTTCTAATTGTCGCTTTCGTATCCTAATCGCATTTCAATGTGCTTGACACGCTCGCTTCCTTGCGAGCCGAGCAGACGTGACAACGAGCGCCGGAAACATATTGCTATACGATGGGTGTTCAGAGGGATCTCAAAATGATCCCACTATTCTTGTTAATAAATAAATTATGCATAGAACCTTGTACAACAATCAAATACCTGACCAGAGGGGTAATCACATAAAGATTCGAACGCGCGTTAGGACAGTTTAACTGTCATTTTTCCATATAAAATTTGACATTTAGATCTACCTACCTAACGTACGTACAATGCGCTACGTGATCGACCTGCAGAGGTCATTATGCCAAGAAAAATCTTAACCGCGTGATCAAAGCAGACGACGGCACAGCGCCATCTAGCGGATAGGTAATTCGATAACATTTACATCGACGTTTATGAACATGAACAGCAGGTCGATCTCGTAACGCATTGCACGTTAGGTAGATCTAAATGTCAATTTTATATGGAATAATGACAGTTGAATTATCCTAACGCACGGACGAAAAGTTATTACCCCTCTGAACTATGGGCATGTGAAAAAAATTAACCAAATTGAATCAAACCATAATGTTCCTAATAAAAGCATGCTTGAGTGTTGGAGGGCCCGCGTCGGGAGTCGCTACACACATGTACTCGTATAGCGTTGCCAAGAAGTGTGTACAGGCGTGAGCGATTACATAGTTTCCTGACAGCACGCGTGTCGCCTTGTCAACCTTGTGGGTTGTGGGGGGGTCTAGCCACGCTGCGCCTTCCGGTTCTCGAGAACCTTTCCGCCCCAACGGCCATCGCAAGGTCGCGGCCTGGCAAATGTCGTGGGTGTCCGCTGGATGCTCGTGGCGCAGGGCCAGTCATTGTGGCACTCTTTGGGGGAGGCCTATGTCCAGCAGAGGACGACTTTCGGCTCATATGATGATGATAATCACGCGTGAACTGTCCGTAAACCACATTCAACAGTCGAATCGACAAAGTCTACTCCTAATAACGTCTAGTTTTACTGATGAATTATCTGGTAAAAATGCAGACGATCTCGCTAAAACTAATATTTCTACTAATTATTGAAATCGTAGCAGAAACGCTAAAAGGAGAACGATGCTTGCACTATATTTGGCCTTAAGATAAATGTGAAAAAGACAAGTCATGACTACCATGGATGGCATTCACAACGTGCCTTTTACCGGTGTGAGCATCGGCGGAGAAGCGTTATCTGAAGTGGATAAGTTTAAATATCTTGATAGCACAATAACATCCAAGAGCGACCTGTAGTCGGAGATTAATGGCCGAATTGGTGCTGCAGCTGCGGCTTACGGCAAGCTGCGACCCAAGGTTTTCCGGTCCCACGACCTTAAACTTGCCACAAAAGTTAACGTCTACATGGCTGTTGTGCTGCCTAATCTCTAATACTCTTCCGAAACATGGGCCCTCTACCGTAAACACATCCGCATACTCGATAGATTACATAGAATACAAATGTCCTGAGGCGCGCAAATGTCGGAGGCATTGAGGTGTATCTGATGAGGCGGCAGCTGCCGGTAGTGTGGACACGTGTCGCGAATGTCGGACGACAGAGTGGCGAAGCGCATTTTCTTTTCAGAACTCCAAAATGGTAAGCGTAAATGGGGTGGCCAATACCTTCGCTATGAGGACGTTCTGAAAAGACACATGAAGAAATGCAATTTAGAGCCCTCTGAGTGGGAGGAGAAGGCAGCACGGCGGCCCGAATGGCGACGTCTAATCCATCAACAAGTAAATGCCTTCGAAATTGAGCGTCGTAACGAGCTCGATAAAAAGCGAGACGAGCTGAAGGCTCGCCTACCAGCAACCATCCAGTACAACTTCGTGGGCGGGGTATTAACCTGTCCAATTTGCGCTCGTACCTTTGCAAAAAAGATAGGATATGCAAGCCACATGAGAGCGCACCAGAGAGTAGAACAACAACACTCTTGTCATATTGCTAATCGATGATATCAAGTCCAGATCACACAGTCGCTGTGGCCGAAATCGGTCATGAAAGCATCATCAACATCATAATCAAAAGGAGCACACAACTCATAGAGTGACCGGAACGCCTATCATTCATTCCATTCGTTCCTGTCGCATCTATACATTCATTCATTCTTTCAATCATGGTCTGTCTGAAAACAGCCATGTAAGTTACCGGGTGCTTTTTATAATACAACTCTCTTAACTGAATACGCCGACTTTTAATCACTTCGATTCCAACAAGAAACAGCGCCTACAACCACTGCAACCCTGTTCATATGGTCCTTCGAGAAGAAAAGGAAGAGAAGTACGAAAAAGCAAGTCACCGGCCTCAGGCTACCTAGTCTGCAACGTGTTCACCGATCAAATTCAACGTGCAACCTATTCACGCAAGATCGCAAAAAGAGAAGAAAACGGCGCGAAACTATATAATATATGCATAGCATATTCGCCGCAATATTTCATTTTAACTAGAGTGGTACTCCGTCGGTTCTACGCTACATTCCTCGTGAACGACCAATATCGAGTTACCCTTAACATACAAGAAGAAAGGATCAATCGACGCAACATCCATCGTCGCATCCTACTGGAAGTTGTGCAATTTCAACGTCCGACTAACGCAAAATTTCCTCGTGGTTGACGCAACATCTCACATCGCAACATCCATCAAATCAAGCAAATACCTAGCAAGAAGAGTGCGTCGCGAAAACCTATCGTCGCATCCTATTATATTATATGAAGTTGTGCAATATCATCGTCCGACTAACGCAAAATTCATCGTAGTCGTCGCAACAATCAAACCACAACATTTACTTATATCAAGCAAGAAGAGCGGGCGACACGAACCCAATCGTCGCATCGTGCAAATCCGAAGAAAGTGTTAACTTCGTCATCTCACCAAAAAATCAAAAAATCTCATCAAAATTTCACCAATTTATAACTATCATCGGTGTCTCGCCAACTCAGCATTCTCATCGACATCATAACAAGAGAGAAGCAAAACCAACATTGTTGAAGGAGAGAACGAGACGCAACATTCACTTCAAAATGGCGCTCACGCAAGTATTCCAGCATTAGTTTCGACGAACGGCGCGGGAGCGGAATTCGCTGTTGTCTTTGCTCGCCGCCAGGGTGAGACGCTGATGCACAGCGGAGCTCGGCCAATCAGCGATCGCAGAACTGAACTTACTCGTTCTTTTCCACTGCCATTCCTTACAATAACTTTATTCGTTCACTCAGCGACGCTTAGACGCCATTTGCATTCCCTACTATTCGTTTTCTGTCGTGCTGTGCAAAACATCAAAAAGTTATTGTGAGGTGTGAAATACATAGTGAATTGTCATAGTTATAGTGATAAGTTATAATAAGTCGTCATAATGGCGACACCCCCGCAAGAATTAAAACAATTGCGTGCGGCGAGAGGTTACAGCAAGTCTTCGATCACACGGCTGTACAATTTTGTAAATAATAGGGAAGATGTCGAGCTAACCCCTCTAACAACGTTACAATCAAAACGAACGCGAATTGTAGAATTGTTCGCCGAGTACGAAAGCTACAATAAGAAAATTTTAGCCTACGACGACGTCGACTCGGAGGATGTAGCAGACTGTGAGACTAAATATTACCACATCCTAACCGTCTTAAATGAGGCAATTAAAGATAAATCTTCGCCCACCTCGGAGGCGGTAGCCTCCTGCCACAATTTTAAGGCCAGATTACCAGCGGTTCAGGTTGAGATCTTTTCAGGCAAGTACAGAGACTACACTCCATTCATTAACTTGTTTAGAGCAATTATACACAATGATAGGTCAATTGATAATGAACAGCAACAGAAATTGTATTATTTGCGGTCTTTTCTGTCAAAGGAACCCTACGATATTGTGAAAGATCTGCCGTTAACCATGGGCAGTTATGATGAGGCTCTCAAGCTTCTCGATGAGAGGTACAATCATACCAGTAAGATTGTTAATGAGCACATCAATTCCTTGCTTGACATAAATGCTTTGTGTAGGTCTACTCCTGGTCATTTAAGAGAGTTTGTGTCTAGTGTCAAACAATGTTTGTCTGCCTTAAAAAATCTTAGTGTAAACACTGAAAATTGGGACCCAATTATATTAGCCATTTTGTATCGTAAATTAGATAGTTACACGTCGCGGGCCTATCAGCTGGAGCGGAGTGATGCCAATGACCCAACGGTGGCTGATTTTCTGCTGTTCATGGAGAAAAGGGCCTTGGCATTGGAGAATGCTGACGCGGTGGCATCGGGCAAATTCCACAAGGCAGTGGTAAATGTAACTGCGGCACCAGGACCAGGACTCACCTGTACTTACTGTAAGTCTGCACAACATAAAATATTTGAATGCAACAAATTTAAACTAGCATCCCCCGGTGACAGAATAGCCTATTGTAAAAGTAATAGTTTATGCAATGTCTGTCTGAATGCCCACCGTGGCAAGTGTCGCTTTCACTTTCGGTGCAATATATGCAAAGAAGCCCACAATACTTTGCTTCACCAGGAACCGACACAAGTTAATACTCAGGCCACACGACCGGTGTCTCTAATTTCCACTTTTAACAGCGATAGGGTGTTATTACCAACAGTTAAAGTGAAACTTTTATCCAAAACAGGACAAATTGTGCATGTGAAGGCAATACTTGATTCGGCGTCACAGATCTCCTTAGTGACAAGTAAGGTTATTAATACACTAGGAGTGGCCCCGAACAATGACTACACAAGTATAGTCGGAGTGAGCAATAGCAATGCTTCAGCGAAATATTCAATACCTTTGGAGATTGCCTCACTCGCGACACCTTATAAAGTTACAACTAACTTTCATGTATTGGACAAAATCACATGCAAAATCCCTCAATACAAAATTGACACCAAGCTATTGAACATTCCATCAAGTGTCAATTTAGCCGATGTAGACTTTTACAAACCATCAGAGATCAACATGCTCCTTGGTGCCGATGTGTTTTTCCAGGTGCTGCTTCCGGAACCACAAGCTGCACCTCAACAACCGGATTTGCAGTTTGCTGAGCATCTGGCTACTCAACCACGCTTTGTTAACACAAAGTTTGGGCATGTCATTGCTGGGGCTTTGCCTCACAATGCTAATTCTGATACAAGTAAGGTCTCCTTGTTATGTGTACAATGTGACTCAAGTCTTAATGACAGTTTGCAACAATTTTGGAAAGCAGAAAGGATCCCTGAAACTTATTGCGAAAGTATGTCTGAGCATGAGCAGTCTGAACACATTTTTCAAGCTACAACAGTGTTTGAAAACAATCAGTTTCAGGTAGACTTGCCTTTAAAAGTTCCATTGAATGAAGTCAATGAGGTGCTCGGTTGCTCGTTCGATATTGCCTACTACAGGTTTCTTAACCTTGAGAAAAAGCTTCAAAAAAATGTAAATTTACTCACAGATTATGACAAGTTCATCAATGAATATGTAGATTTGAAGCATGCGCACTATGTTGACTTCAGCTCGCTGGACTTTGAGAATGACCCTCTTTATTTTGCTGCGCACCAGGCAGTTACTAACCCGCACAGCAAAACCACTCCGACTCGGGTAGTTTTTGACTGTTCTATGCAGACTAACAAAAAGATAGCTCTGAACGATATTTTGCTTAATGGTGCTCCGCTACAAAAAGAGTTGTTTGATATAATGCTTTTATTCCGACTGGGTAAATATACCTTCTCTACAGACATTCGACGTATGTTTCGCTGTATAAAAATTAACCCGATGCATGCCAAATTGCAAAACATTCTGTGGAGAAGCAATCCTAATGACCCGCTAAAATGCATACAGTTAGATTCAGTAACCTATGGGCAAAAAAGTTCCACGTTTTTGAGTACGCGCTGTTTGCAAGAGCTTTCAAATAGGTATCATAGGGAATTCCCGCTGGCATCTTACATATTAAATAATTGCACCTATGTAGACGATGCGTGCTTCTCACACTCTGATTTAAACGTTATCATAGAAGCACGGCTGCAATTATGCGAGTTGTTAGCTAAAGGCAGTTTCCATACCCATAAATGGGCATCAAATGACCACAGAGTGCTAAAGGGCATTCCCAATGATAAACAACATTTTGATAGCTTAGATTTCCAAAAGGATTTGTATTTAAAGACACTAGGTTTAAAACTTAATATGCAAGACGATTGTTTTGTCTTTTCTTGCCCAGAACCCTTTGATAAGCAGAATCCAACAAAAAAAGACATTTTGAGTCACATCTCTAAGTTTTATGATCCGCTAGGATTTATAGCGCCTATAATCATGAAAGCGAAGGCTTTCATGCAAAAAGTATATTCTGAAAAGATAGGCTGGAACGAGGTTCCATCACCACAGCTGCGAGAGGAATGGATTTCATTTGCAAAAAAATTAACTCAAATGAAAGCACTCACAATCAATAGGTACCTACAGATCCCATACAATGCAACTGCATTGCAATTGATCGGTTTTGCTGACGCTTGTAGCACCACGGGTTATGGATGCTGTGTGTATCTTCGGGTGGTTGACGAACATGGCACCGCTTCACTTTCCTTGCTATGTGCGAAATCTCGAATCAACCCCCGCAATAAGGATACACACACTATTGCACGCCTTGAATTGTGTTCTATGCTTCTACTGAGCAAGCTAATTAATCGAGTTTACGAAACGCTAAAAGCAGCGTTAAATATACAAGGTGTTTATTTGTTTTCGGACTCGCAAATTGCTCTAGCATGGGTAAATACGGAACCTATAAAGCTTCAGGCCTTTGTTGCTAATCGGGTCAGGTTGATTCGAGATCTCACAGATAGGTGGCGCTGGCTGTACGTCCCCAGTGAACAAAATTCAAGTGACTGTGTGAGCAGGGGTACAGACCCAGATGAACTGCATAACACACCCATGTGGCTGCACGGCCCAACCTTTCTACATGATGGTAAATATGAGTTTATTAATACAAGTAACCTACCGGCACTCGATGGCTTGCCAGAGTTAAAGAAAGCGCCCTCTAGTGACAGAGTGACGCTTTTTACCCAAAAGGGATCTAATTTCTACGAGTTTTTAGACCAGTTTTCTGATCTCAACAAGATGGTAAGGGTAATGGCTTATATAATCAGGTTTTGTTTCAATTTGAAAAATAAAAACACGAATAGTCCTAAGTATGTCACTCCAACGGAGCTGAAAAACGCCTTACTTAAGATAATAAAACACGAACAAGGCATTTATTTCAAGCATGAACTCGACAATTTAAAGGCTAATGATAATGTTAAAGGTACGCTCAACCCTTTACATCCCTTTCTTGATGATCAAGGCATTTTGAGAGTTGGTGGCAGGATAAAAAACGCGAATGTGTCATTCTCACAAAAACATCCCATAATATTACCAAGAGAGTCTCGAATAACCAATCTGATTGTACATCATGAACACATTAGACTGCTGCATGCTCCACCCAAGTTATTATTGTCAAGCTTAAATGAAAAATACTGGATTGTAAACGGTCTTAGCTATGTAAAGAATATTGTCAGTAAATGTTTACCTTGTTTCAGGATGAAGGCTCAATGTGCAAAACAGCTGATGGGTTCTCTGCCACCTGAAAGGGTCAATGCTTGCCGGGTATTTCAAAAAATAGGAATCGACTTTGCCGGCCCAATAACCGTAAAAAACTCACGTGTGAGGAGAGCTTTACAGACTAAAGGCTACATATGTGTGTTCGTTTGTTTTGTGACAAAGGCCATACATTTGGAGCTCTCCTCAGACTTGACCACAGATGCGTTCCTAGCATGTTTCAAACGCTTTATAGCGCGAAGGGGCCTTCCGACTGACGTGTTTTGCGATAATGGCGGATGCTTTAAGGGGGCAGAGAACAAATTAAATGAGCTGTACAAGTTAAATAAATCAAAAGGTCATCAAACTCTGCAATCCTACGCGGCACAGCAAAATATTGCTTTTCATTTTGTGCCAAGCTACTCACCAGTGTTTGCTGGCCTAGCTGAAGCAGCTGTTAAAAGTACAAAGTACCATTTAAAGCGTGTCCTACAAAGTTATGTACTAACATATGAACAGCTAAATACTATACTATGTCAAATCGAAGCTGTCTTAAATTCTAGGCCGCTATTACCTGTAACAGCTAATGATATTAATGATTACAGCTATCTCAGTGCCGGGCATTTTCTTATCGGTGCTGCAATGACATCCCTTCCAGAAGCAGACCTAGCCGACTCACCAACTAATAGATTAAAGTTCTGGGAAATGTGTAACAAGGTCAAGGGTCAATTTTGGAAGGTATGGCATAAATACTATTTAAATGTCTTACAATGTCGTCCCAAATGGCGCGATAGCAAACCGAATGTTCAAGTTGGCGCCTTAGTAATTATGAAGGAGCCTAACTCCCCACCCATGACATGGCCTATGGCCAGGATAGTTAAGGTGTATCCAGGCGATGATAACAAGGTCAGAGTTGTTGACCTCATGACACCTAATAAAAAGGTGTACAGACGCTCTCTAAGTGGTTTCGCTGTCTTACCTCTTGAATAATTTTACTATGTAACTACTTTATGTATGTCTATGTGTACATACCTACACACGTGTGATGCACATATTACAATAGCAAAGCTATATTTTTAGCAATAAGTGTTACGGCATTATAGAACACCGAGTTGCTATCTATTCTGTTGTATTAGTAGATAAGAATAAAATTTGAACAGTTAACTAAACTTATGTCCTATGTATAGATGCATATATTAGAATAGCAAAGCTATATCCTTAGTAATAAGTGTTACAGCATTATAGAACACTGATTTACTATCTATACTGTTGTATTGCTAGTAGTAGATAAGAAATTGCTTTGAATAAAAATATATGTCCATTAACCAGGGTAACAGTAATTTTAATGTAAGTAAAGTTTAATTTAATGGTATTGCCATATTATTAATTTAAACACTGTAAAAGAGTGCATACTTATATGGTTATAATTTTGTTAACGTAAGGAAACTATTTTTAATGTCTTTATAACGATTAAGCTTTAGGATAGGCAACTAAAGCAAACTGGTATTTAAAGTGTATACCTAATGGTTGGGCCCCGGCCCCAGCATGTTGGCAACTCCAACACAACTCATAGAGTGACCGGAACGCCTATCATTCATTCCATTCGTTCCTGTCGCATCTATACATTCATTCATTCTTTCAATCATGGTCTCTCTGAAAACAGCCATGTAAGTTACCGGGTGCTTTTTATAATACAACTCTCTTAACTGAATACGCCGACTTTTAATCACTTCGATTCCAACAAGAAACAGCGCCTACAACCACTGCAACCCTGTTCAAGGAGAACGAAGAAATATGAAATCTATCAACGAATGCAGGCACATAATTCGTATACTAGTGCGTCAATAGTGGTGCAAAAAGGTAACAAAGCGTCATCATCGTTTACGTAATCACCCCATCCAGTTACGAATCCAACCCTATTATATGTATCAAGTTAATTACATCAAACTATATTAAATTTGCACCCATCCTCCGCGATTCGTTCATTACGCCATACCTTACCTCCATAAAACAATTCAGACCCATAACTAGTTGCAAACTTAGTGAAATACGATCAATTAAAATTGGGTGTGTTCCGAATCTGACCCGCGCCTGGCAGCGTCGTTATTTACAGGAGAGTCTCGGGGGAAATTTCGCCGTCCACATTTGGAAACGGAATTCGATGAATGGTATAATTTTGATTCTTCACATAATTAATGGCTGTTGGAGATATATGCAGGGCGTTAGTAAATTGCGACTAACTTTTCAAAAAAACGCTTAAGCCAAGAGGTATAGATACGTTTGCATTGATTGTGTGGTTGATTTGCTGGTGGTTGGCCGCTTTGAGTGACTAACTTAACGCTCTCGCGCTAAGAAGGGTCGTTAAGGCGGTGATATGCATCTGCATCTGCATATCACTGCCTTAACGACCAAGACAAGCATCTGCTTTGATTGTAAAATTTTAGTCAATTAAAGCATGTATTGTGCTTTGATTGACTAACTAAACGCTCCCGTGCTTAAAAAGGGATACTAAGCCGTTGTTCCCGGTTGTTGTGTCCCAGGTAGCAAGCTGACGTCAGCGACGCATAGGCGACGTCGTTCGTAGGTGATTATAAGGTCGGTAATTTAAACGTCGACAGCGGACGTTACAAGGACGTCAATTTTAGACTCGATCCTAATAAGGTCATAAAAAGCCCTAAATTTTACGTCAATTTAAGGACATAATTTGAAGTTAGTGACAGGTGCTAATGTTGACCTTGAAACGACGTCAATCTTGAGTCAATTTTAAAATCAGTCCTTAATTGGTCTTTAGAGGATTTACGGCTTACGTCACTTTAAAGACATATTTGGACGTCAATGATAAGTTCTAATGTTGACCTTGAAAGGACGTTAAATGATCACCTTCTGAAGACGTTATTATATTCTCTTAATATGACGTTTTAAAATGACGTCTCAGACCTGCGACATGTGGACGTCCCCTGAAAGATAAAAAGACGTCTCTTTTGACGTCATTTTCGTCATAAATGACTAAGAAAAGACATCATTGATTCGTCAAAATGTTACTTGAGGTGTGACAGCAGTTGTTAAGCTGAGTTAGAGGAATTTAGATGGCTCGAGAATTTCTAAAAATCAAGTTACCCTCTCTCTTGACATGGCTTAAAGTTACTAAAGTCTAGACTTTCTTTAATGAAATCTTCCAGCTTCAATGAAAACTTCCCAGCCGCCTCAGCAAAAAGGAATGCCTACTCTTAATTTGTCAATTTTTTTTTCGTAATTAGATCTCCGACCCGAGTTTTCTTTAATAAAGCCAATAAAACAGCAAATAATGTGTGGTAATTTGATCCAAAACGGGTACAATTTAATACTTTTGACTTTATAATAATGCATCATTAAAACAAATTAAAACTTTAACCGAAGACGCGGTAGCGTACTTGAAAACTGTACATCTTTGAAGTAGAGATATATTATTATAATCAGCCATACGATAAATAAATAATCATTGACCACAATTTAGGGAGCTAACTCGATACTATTGCATCTTTTAAACCGTCAAAATTAGGAAAATGTTCATTAAGAAAACGGAAATTAGTAATGTATTGTCATCGTCAATTCATCATCATATAAGCCGAGAGACGACCACTGCTGGACATAAACCTCTTTCAAAGAGTGGTCCGGCGCCACCCGCATCAAGTTAGATATACCAAGTCATCAGTCCACCTTGTCTAACCATACTGGGCCTTGCGGTACGCGGTCGCCACTCAAGAACCTTTTCGCCGCAATGGCCCCGCCCACTACCACTTTACTAAATGTTTAGCGATTCGGTGGGCTATATCGGTTACTTTACTTCTGCTAAGTATCGCTAAGTCCTTCCCAAGGTCGACTGATGACCTGGTTAAGGTCGAGGGAGTACGCTGGATGCGGGTGGTGCAGGACCGGTCAATGTGGCACTCTTTGGGGGAGGCCTATCGGCAGTGGACGTATTTCGGCTTATATGATGATGATGAAAATACTAACATAAATTAATGACATTGCTAAGCTACCAGTGGCGGAGCGCCCATACAAGCCGATTCCCAACTTGTCTAAAATGTATTTCTAGGCAAGCCTAGTTATGTACTCTAAACTCATTCATTACTTTTTCTCAAACTTGCAATGAAATGTTGACATGACTTGCTTCAAATTAGGTCCGGAAATATTATACGTATCCGGTGCGATGAGTGAAGATGATATGTAAAGGAATTTCATACAACCTTACACACCTAGGCCTGTAAAGCAACCTTCTTTTGTTTTTGAACGGGGGGGGGGGCGCGGCGGGGGGCGCGGGCCAGCTGGCGGCGCGGCGGCGGCGGTGCAGGCGGGTGCACTTCAGAATAGTTATTTATGAAACAAGTGCGGAAAGTAGGTAATTCCCAACGAGTGACGATGATCAAAAACACGACCGTCAGGGAGTGTTTTTGATCGACACGAGTTGGGAATTACCAATCCGCACGTGTATCATACAACATTTTACAATGCATCATGCGAGGAAATTAAAAATCATACATATGTACTGTAAAAGTTAGAATTTGAATTGTCATACAATCTCATTCCCGCACGCGTGTGGGAATATTGGCCCGAAATCCATTCCTGCACGGCCGCCCCCCCGGCCCGCCCCGCCGTGCGGGCATGGAGGGCTTCCCGTGTTCATGTTGACACATATAAAGGCGCACTTTTAGAGCAAGTGCATTGTAATAGTTATTTACGGTACAAGTACCGAAAATTGCAAATTCGTAACGAGTGGTGATAAATTAAAACACGACCGAAGGGAGTGTTTTAAATCGACACGAGTTGCGAATTACCTTTTTATTTTATTACTACTTTTTATTTTTATATCATTGAGAAAAGCACTATACAAATCTCGGCGAGAAACGGGGTTGCCGGCCGCGTATCCCTATCCTACTCTATAGATATAGAGTACTTGGCCTGCAACCCTTCGTTTCCAAGCCTCTATAGTAATGTACTATTTTATATTCCGCGTTGCCCATAAAAAAAAATTACGAGCCGCCACTGTTAGCTAATCATTCCATATTATAAACAAACAGTATCAATATATCGTAAGTCTGAGCAAATATTTGATAAAGATATAATTAATTGTATCCCGACTCTTAGAGGAGTAATAATAGAATAGGACGAGGTAAAGTTCTCGAGGGACTGAACCGATTGATCGTTCGGTTGTGGCCCGAGTGACGGGCGGAAGAACTGGTTTCTGTGATACTTCCGTTACATCTTGGGGACCGGTTAAACCTCGTGGATTGTGACCCTGCCTACAAAACGGTCCTGGGTTCGCATACCGGTAAGGGCAAATATTTGTGTGTTGACCATGAATATTTGTTTCTGATATTTTTAAGTATTTATATCTCTTAAATATATCTTCATTTAGTATCCATAACAGAAGCCGTCCTGTTCTTACTTTTGGGCTAGCTCGATTTGTGTATCATTGTTGTTTAAATTATTTATTTATACTTACATATCAAGCTAAAGGGGCGCTTAATTTTCAGGACAGGCAAAACCTGAATATTTTTTTGGGCATTTACCGATTCTTCTGTAAATTGGCATGGGGCGTTTAAATGACTGTCTTGTTATTTCTAATGCCTAAGTTTAACGTTTTACGGTTAAATATTCTGAAAAACAATAAATATGTGCTGTGCCTTGACGAAAATATCCGAAAACTCGACTGAAATTCCCCTGAAATACACTCGACGCTTTTGGTTGTATGATTACATAAGAGAAGAGTAGAGAGCGATAAACTCGTAATTATGTTTATATTTATATTTTTTCAGATTTTTATGTGCCTGCATGGTCTTTTTTTTAACGTTGGGAAAATGCGCTTACGCATCCCGTCCTATCCGGGGAGGCAGGACGGGTATGCCGGACTAACCGAAGCTGGACTACGTCTAAAACCACCAACGACATCCGGCTCCGCCTTGTAAAGGGGGGCGTCACAGGATCGCTCTTGGCATTGTATGGCCTGACGAAACACAGTCCTGTGTAATATATTCACATGTCACAGTTCTGTGAGATCTTTGTGTGTGGCCGTATAGTAAAACACCAAGTTCCACTACAGTAATAGTAATAAAAACTATAAAACACCGTGAAAGTATAGCATGTTGGAGGTGGTGGCATCGCATAGCGAGACTATTGTTATAAGAGTAAAATGGCCGGTTTTCATAAAAGGTGACAATACTGACTGAGGCGATTCTCCTGTAGTTTACCTGTTTTGAGACTTTTGAGCCTAATTTAGCCAAAACGATAAGTGGAATAAAGACTAGAATAAAGACTCAATTCCGTTAATCTATATAGTCAGAAGGAATGTCCCTATGATATCGCTTTAGTTTGATGTCACTGTCATTACATATAGTTTTGAAAAAAAGTGTGCATATCCCTATGATATGTCGACGTCACATTTTGTCGAAAATTGGTCCAGGACCAGTCGCCATTTTTATACCTCGTCGGTGGCAAACAAACGTACGACCCGCCTGGTGTTATCGGTCACCGTAGACTTCAGACGCTTGCCACGCCAAAGGTATCACATGAGCTTTGAAGGGAGGAAATTCCTCTAATCCCGTACCGTACGCGACCATTTAGATGCCTCATGTAGATGATGGTTTTGAAGATGAATGCACTGCTGATGGCGAACGGTGCCATATCACGCTCATAACTTGTTTTCAATAACAGTGTAAATGTAATGGTAGAATTCAATATTATTATTACCGTCCAAAGCAAAATTCAAATGTACATTAAGCAACCCCAATTAGGCTCCAAGCGTGACCCTTGCGACCTGGCGCCAGATTGTTACAAACTATTCAGTTTACTGAAATCAGGAACTTTGATTTGAGAAGTTCACTACTGTTTATTGGCGATTGTTGGACTGTGGAAGTACGGGATCGAATTGATTTAGTGAACTAGATAGGTAAAGGATCCTTTTATTGTATTGGCCGAAATGAGAAATTGTTAGCATAGAGTGACGTAAGGGGGCTTTGTGATTTGTACAAGATGGAGTCCGGGTTATTTCCTGATGATCCGTGATATCGCCTATTTTTCGAAGTTTCGTGGCAACGCGTGTAACGTGTATGGACCATTATTTTTCATTAAGCGGAACGCTTGAAGTAAAATACAAAAAATATACAATATATTGTCACTCTTTCCCTAATCTCTGAAATTTGTGAGCCGTAAAGTCGCGTCTTGGGTACACATAGACAAATGGGTCTTTGTTTAACCAACGTTTTTATGATTTAAAAGTGTTAGAATGTCTTTATGTTTTCTAAATAATAAATTGTAAATTTTCTTTCTGATTTTTTTTTATTAAATGGGTAAGGACAAAATTATTTGCCAACTTAACTCACTCAATAAAATTTTCTACAGGTCGCATTTCTCAACCGGTTCAAGTGAAATTTTATGAGCAGGTGCAGTAATTATAAAAAAAAAAAATTCAATATACGGACATTTTTAAAAAAGATGGATGTTTGAGAAAGGTAATCTTTAAGGTCGACCGAAAATCAACAGACTATAGCAAAGTTAATGGCACACTGGTCAAAGTACTCGATTGGTTTACCGTTAAAAATCTGCTATTAAATGCCAAGAAAACGAAATGTGATAGATTTTCTTTGCCTAATGTTAGACGGGTGGAAAGAGTATATTTGTAAATGATGAGTGTTTAGAAATAGTCGATAAAACAACATTCTTGGGTATAACATAAGACAAAAATCTACAATGGAGATATATAGGCAATAGCGGTGTTGGCGCGTAAACTAAGTTCAGCCGTATACACTATTAGAAAAATTAAATAGGTTTGCGAGTTCGAAAGCTCACAGAACCACAGTCTTAGATAATCAATTATCTCTTTTTTTGTCCTCATCCTACTAGCAGTACTACCTCAACATCAAAATTTGCGAAATCATCCTCTTAACGAGTAGGAATAACGCAAACTCAATATAATATTCTACAAGGAATAAAGTCGCAGACTAAAGCCAGTTATAACGTGTAGATGCGTTTTAATGACCAACAAGCAATGCATAAAACGTCATTAAATCGGAGCTTTTTTTATAAAAGCGCAGACTTTAGAAGCACTGCGTCTGGACAAACTTTAAGGCGCATAAAACGTACTAGACGCTACAGCGAAGGTCCTTGCCCAGGCTAGTAGGGCTGCCACTGGTATACTTTTGCGTGAATTTAATCATTTATATCATTAAAAATACTTGTTTTTGCATGAAAACGTACAAATACCAATAGTTTATAGCATGACTGTGAGTAAGTAGTTAATAATTAACAAACGGCCCGACATTTTCATTTCAAAGTCCAATGTCTGAAAACCGGCTGAACTGATTTCAGTGAGAACCATCTTGACCACGCTAGCTTTCAAATTAAAAAGAAACGCATTAAAATCGTTCTATTCGTTTAGGAGCTACGATTCCGCGGACAGACACACAGATACACAGGCACGTCAAACTTCCACCCCTTGTTTTTCGTCGGGGGTTAAAAAGATGACAAGGGCAATTTAGCTTGGCTCAATTAGCCAATTTTATTGCCTGCCTACAATGATGTTACATAAAAAAGAAGTAGAAACACTAGAACCGTTGTCTATATGAAATTCCGTGTGTAAAAATGGCTACCAAATCTGACAGCTGAGACACGTTTACACGTGTCCATTGACGACGGGACATCGAGGCAAGGTCATACAATTGGCTGAGTTTTAGTATGCCACTTTTGGAGTGCTCATAACCTATCTACCTCTTTTTTATATTACATCATTGCCTGCCTACGTGCTTTGCCACCACTCAGTAATATTTCCAAATTGGTGATAAATGTCATGATTAAATGGGTTCGGTACCAAAGGCCTAAGTTCCATTTAGCCTTGGCATTCAAAACATCTTAGGTTGTAAATTGTCTGGGTAGCAAAATGTCTTGGTCTGTCAAACGCCCTCATTGCTATAAGCCTTAGTAAGCGGAATGACTCTGCTGTAAAACGACTTAAAGTCGTAATGTCTTAATAGGTAAATGGTCTGGATAATCTTCGCGGCCAATATTATAGAATGTCTTGATAGCATAAAGACTACGTAGTTATATCGTAAAATATAAAAAAATGTCTTAGTAGCAGTTTGTCCAGATTGTCTAATGACAATACTTTATTTTATTATCACCTCCTTAGTACTTCAAATTCAATTACAGACCACTTGATATTTAAGTAGATAGTGACATGACACATGACACTGACAAGTAAGTTTATTTTTCATACAATGAAGTCGTTTAGCAATCATGACGTTTCTACCACTGGCTCATTTTATAGCTAAGACGTTAATCAAACAAGATTATTTGATAACATAGTCCTTAATACAATCAAGACGTTACACAATTGAGTCATTCTGCTTATTGGTTATTTTCACGACCTAGACGTTTTTCTACGTATGTCTTTCTGAAACTAAGACAATTTTGTAACCGTGGTATTATAAAAAAAAGTCATTTTGTACACTTGGTCAGTGTACTACTAAGATGTTTTGAATGCCAAGACTAAATGCAACTTATGCCTTTGGTACCGAACCCGCTCGGAGCATTACATTCTTAATTTTTTCCTTTAATTCAAGGCAATTTACTGTTTGAAGTATTATACATATGTATATTATATGATTACTTACGTATTGTATGTACACAAACGATGAGGTCAGGTACATAGACGTCACAAAACATGTTTGCAAAGTTGCTTCGATCCGACTTGGCCAAACTGGAATCCCGTAATTTTACGTCCAAACGTAAGGCACATTCCACTGCGCATCGCGTCTGTCAAATCATAACGCACTAACCTGACGTCACGCAACGACTTTAGTCTGTATTGTCTAGCTAGAACCACTATAAGGTAAAATCCCAGTTACTTGACACTTTCAATCTTAATTCATGACAGTGGAGGTGAACAATACTTGTCAACTTTAGGAACCAAGGTGTCAAACATTGAAAGTTTACCTTAAATTGGGTTTAATTTGACTCTTTGTGGCAACCCTATAAGAGTACAGTAATGAGCCTTCACGTGTATAGCCTTTGAAACTAAATATTCCGCTAAGTTGGCGCTAGTACGAATGCAGTCTCGGATTTCAACGTCTCCGTAAAACACACGTTTAAAGTCATTATGGAACTTAACTACGTTTTCAAAACTTGCAGCTGAATAGCAGCATTTTGACACCCTTCTACGGTTGTGTGACTTGAGCTGTTGTTTATTTTACATCTGCATGCAACAAAGACTTTGTGCCCTTGAGGAAACAAAGTAAACCTGCGGGGTAAATGCAACTCCGCTAAGAGTGAAGTAATGGTCTTCAAAGCGGGCAAAATCAAGCCTTATTTCGTGCCCCCCGTCACTCTTGGCGGAGTTGTACTTAAGGTGGTCAACAGCTTTAAGTATCTTGGTCACATTATTTCTGAAGACCTGAGTGATGACCAGGATATAGAAAGGGAACGTAGGGCGCTATCAGTCAGAGGTAACATGCTTGCCCGCAGGTTCGCTAGGTGTTCTGCAGAGGTAAAGATTGCACTTTTTAAAGCCTTCTGCCAATCTTTCTACGCTGGCGCCCTGTGGGTTAACATTATTATACATAAAGTAAATGTAATATGTTCTCTGTGTGTCAGTCTCTGTTGTGTGTCAAATTTTTGCTGTGTACAAGTTGTGTAACCTAACCTAATAATTAAAATTAAATTAAATTGTAAATTGTAACTAACACCTCTTATATGGGTCGGTGAAGACCTTTGAACGAGCGCTAGGACATAATATCAACTGTCACTTTGCCCCTGCAATAAAATACAATTGATTGACGCACGTTCGCAACGTAACGCCATTGCCGTGCATAGCAGTAATTAAGTATCCTTTCGAAGGAGTGTTGAGGTAAACGACCGAGTGCTGGCATATGGCATGGGCACTCTATGTCAAAGTGACATGGCTTAAATTCGAATGAAGAAAAATTCTATTAGTTCGAATATAGCCCATAATGCTTTAATATAGAGTGCCCATATACTAATACAGCGTCGAGCACTCGGACGTTTACCTTATATTAGGACAAATCAATTGTCATTTTCCGTTAAAAAATATGATATTTAAATCTACTTGACTTGACTTTGACATACAGATTTATGTTTTGTGTTCTTAGTTGCTCTCAAAATGTCGCTGTCATATTGAGCTTTTCCTTTTTTATTTTTATTTAAAAAACATTTTAAACAAAATATGCAAGTGATGTGGTAGCCATATCACGAAATGTACTTGTTTGTGACTAGATACAGTTTGAATACAAATAATCGACCAGTTCCAGAAAGGCTTCGTAAATTTTCGAAATTTCTTTAAATTTTAAGTGTTCCCGCGCGAAACATATTGAAACGCAGTCGGGGTCATCAGATGTAACAAACAAAAATTGACCTCTCATTTCATCCCATAAAATGAGTAAACTGTCACGTCTCAAATGCTGTTAAACAACTCTGACAGCAAATCTAATTTCGTAGCATATGTCATCCGTAGCGCTACGGCCGCATCTAGCTACGGCGTAGACCACAGACGTATTGGAGTAGACTTCGCATTCCAGTCGCCATAAGATAATACACATATCCCAAGCGAACAAGTTGAAATTTGACGACCGCTTTAGCCTAGTTGGTAGTGACCCTGCCTACGAAGCAAGAGGTCCTGGGTTCGAATCCCGGTAAGGGCATTTATTTGTGTGATGAGCACGAATTTTGTTCCTGAGTCATGGATGTTTTCTTTGTATTTAAGTATTTATTTATCTATTTAAGTATTTTTATCGTCGTCTAGTTTCCATAGTGCAAGCTTTGCTTAGTTTGGGACTAGGTCGATTAGTGTAAGATAAAAAAAAAAAAAGTTGCTTACGAATATCTGAACTTGGATTAATTGTCAAAGGATCTGAGTGAATGGTCAGATTTTCTTAAGCTTCTGATGAGAAATATTTGGCGGCAATATGTTAACGCGTAGTATGACCTCCCAGCGTGTCCATTTCTGAGTGAAGAAGTGACGTCACTGGGTTGTCTTAACAATGGGCAAAGACCATGGATGTCTTGCCCTTTTATTGTATCAATGACACGCGATTTTGTATAATATACACAGGAATATTCATTTTGAAACCCTTCTGAACTGAAACAACTATTAATCCAAAGGAATAGCGAAAGTTCGGATCTGACCAAAACTGTATGAATTATGTATATTTAGTGCTTTTGAGTAATTCACTAAAGATAAATAATAGTACGAGTAATTGGAGAAAGTAAGTACTTAAACAGATTATAAAATAAATACGTTACCGTGAAATTGTACGAACCATCATTTTAAAATTTACGTAGCGAGATTAGCGAAGTACTCGGATTAAAAATATTTGTAGAAATGTCCGAGGAACTTGTTAACACTTTGACTGCCAGGAACCCGCCCAGCGGGCGCCTACGCCGTAGTCGCTTTCCGCTACATACTTGAAAAACCACGGGATCGGCTACGAGCGTGGCGCGTAGCGATTCTTGGCAGCGAATGTGTTAAGGGTAATGGTCAGAATCCTGAGCACCAATTTTCGTTACGATGTCGCTCACACTTGTATACATCTGTGCCATGGCCTAAAGGCGCTGTTACACTTACCGGATTAAGGACGTGCCGTCTTGACCCATTTGCACGCCCGACACGTTGCCTCTAATTATACGAGCACTAACGACCTAAAAACTATTATAGCGTGGAACGTGAGATAAATATCTTAGTAGTGACGTGCTAAACGCTAGGCTAACGCTAGATGGCAGCTCTGATAGCGTATCGGGGAAATTATTACTATGTTGAAACTAGTTTAACGTTAGCCGTGTAGCGGATAGCTTCTTAAGGGTGGGTTGCACCAAACCGTTTGTAGGGCATTTTCAATAATTCGTGTACCCAATTAGCGTGAGTTGTTAAATAATAATTAACTCAGTGTCAGTTTTGTGACGGCAATTAAGCATTCAGTTTGTAAAAATATTCACTTTTTCTGTTTCATTTATAAATGATATGCATATAAAAAAGATTTTATTGGACATGTCGTGTTACGCCATTGACGAATTTAATGATAAGGTATTATTGACCCACGCATTACTTAGTTAATAACCCTTAATTAGACTGACATCTACAATGTCAATGAATATTTTTTTAGAAATATTGTATATCTATTTATAATTAAAACTACCTTGACATGTATAAAACGTATGTACCTACTCTATTTGACATGTAAAATAATGTGTTTTATGAATAAAATCTGAATCCGTAATCTGAATCTGAATTGTATGTGACACTTAAATACCCTTATCACGAAACAAATTATTTTAATTAAATATTTTGTTTTCGTGTTATTTTTAACGAGGAAGTTACCCCGATCATTTTATAATCGAAAAAAAAAATACACAGCGTAAGTCAATGTCCACGTAGCTCAGTTGGTAGAGCAGTCTAGCGTTAATAGAAAGGTCGCAGGTTCGAGTCCTGTCGGGGGCTACAGACGAAGAATGTTTATTTTTCCATTATATTCTTTCTCTGTATCATATCGATTGTATGTGACACGTTAATTATATGTGATAAAAGTTCATTTTCACATCATAATATGTATGCTTAATTTTCATCACAAAACTGACACTGAGTTAATTTTTGTTTAACAACTCACGCTAATTGAGTACACGAATTACTGAAAATGCCCGAATCGTATGCTGTGTTTGTTAAAATCTCAATGTATGGAATGTTTGACAAGTGTTTACGGAATGACAGCTACGGTCGCCATATTTAACGTTGATCGGTCTGAAATATGTAGTACGTTGGTGGAACCCGCCCTAAAGCCGTGTTTAAGGACAAGAAATTCAGCGACGTGAGACCTCTCCTTTACAAGTTTTAACTTATTACAGTGCACTTGTGGCTTACTTACAGACTAAACGTTTTGATTTTGAGTATGGAAACGACGCCTGTACGCCAGACAGCATAAGTGCATGGTCATTGCAGAAACAGATTCGCTTGTACGCCGAATCCTACGCCATCTATGAGCGCGACGTGTAATATAGTTATGGATGTTAATTTAAACCTCAGAGGATTAGCGAGATTTCACTAGATGGCGTTGTAAGCAATTTTTTGGCAAAAATAAAATCAATGTTTTCTTTGTCTTTGAAAACTGTATTTTTGTGGGTTATCAAGTCAACTCCAGCGCGTTACCAATTTTTTGGTTGTCACACCTTTTTGTGGATTTATTCATTTTTTTCTTATGTTTGCGCTACGAGGAAATATCCAAACATCGAATAAATTACAAAAACACTGATTCCCACCATAAGCTTGGCTGGGCGCAGATTTGAACTCGAAACCTTCGAGTGATGATAACTTAGGTCGACTTAAACCTGTCTAGTTACCGTTGGGCCATTATGACAGTCGAAAGGTTGGTTGAAATTCGTCATCAGTTTAATTTTGTATGCAAATATTCGTCACATCACAACTACGAATAATTGAGGAGGGTAGACTGTATTGTACACACTTCTTGTTCGTTTGTCGGCCATTTACGATTCGATTTCCTTTTATACAAACATAACAATGAGCTCTCGATTGATCTAGTTAAAAGATCACAATTAATTGGTAAAATATAATGTAAACGTAAGTAGTGTTTACATATGTTTTGTATTATATATTACACCTTACTACATACTCGTATCTTACATTGTTCTTATTGTGTATTTACGAATACAGTTGTTCAGCGATAAACGGTTGTTTTACGGCCACAAGAGGAAGGATCTTGTAGACTAGGTCTCATTGATACCGCGCATTATGAAGCTGTGAACATGACCTAACTACAAAGAAAATTTGTTTAAGCGTATAACCGACATTCCCCACAAGCGAAGGCCCAGTTCGTCGTGGCTAACGCAAGCCCAGAAAACAAGGTTGTAATTTGGCCTATGATACTTAACTGTCTGAAGTGAAAAGTGAAAAAGTGAAGTGTATTAAATCCAGTCAACACGGCCATTTAAGTTTATGGTGTTATAATAATACGCGCCGTGATAATGGTCGCGTAGTTCCTAACATAGAAAAAGTGCAGATGCTGTCGGCCAAACAGTACGGATTACGTTAAGATTTATATATTTTATAAACCGGGTTATCCTAAATAAATTTAAAAAATATATACAGGATGTTAACGGGGTCATGATCCGGAATGACAAAAAGCGAATAAGATGATCATACTGAACAACCTTTCCCATGGGACCAACCACGAAATCGCAAAAAAAAACCAGGTATTCCATACATTAACTCTCAATTAAATCGCAGTTAACTCACAGTTAACTCTTAATTGGCTCTTTTTTTTTGCGATTTCGTGGTTGGTCCCATGGGAAAGGTTGTTCAGTATGATCATCTTATTCGCTTTTTGTCATTCCGGATCATGACCCCGTTAACATCCTGTATTGTTTCAGTAGGTAGGTATTAATATGCCGTTTGCATTATTTTTTGTATTCCTTATATTTATTGGGGTGAAGCTTCAATCTTTTTCCAATTTGGAAATGAAACTTAAGCTATTAAATAGTAAATAGTAAAAATAGTAAATATTAGGGGACAATCTTACACAAATCGACCTAGTCCCATAGTAAGCTCAAAAAGGCTTGTGTTATGGGTACTAGACGACGATATATTTAATAGATAGAAATACTTAAATACATAGAAAACTTCCATGACTCAGAAACAAATATTCATGCTCATCACACAAATATTTGCCCTTACCGGGATTCGAACCCAGGACCTTCAGCTTCGTAGGCAGCGTCACTACCCACTAGACTAACCGGTCGTCAAGCTATTGCCTCAATAAAAACGTTACAAAGTTGCTAGGTAACTATTACTAAGAAGTATTATAAAATTACTTTAACAGAACTGTAGTGAACAAAATAAACATACTTATTTAAACATAAAAAGCTGTTTTAATTATTTAAGTTATGAATATATGATTTTCTTTATGACTAATATTTGTATATAAAGAACTTTCATCTGTAGAAATACAACTAATATAAAAAAATACAAAAACATAACCCCTCCTGTTAGCTGGGATTTGAACTTCAGCCGTTCTCGGCCGCTGAGCTTAGAGCACTTAATCCATTGAGCTATTTCAACAGTATAGGTAATGGTGGAAATATAGCATTCAGATACCAGTGACAGCTATTATAAATTAGCATTTACTAGCCTTGTTAATCATTATACTAATATGAGAATATTTCTGGTAATAACAGGTGTCAATTTATAGGTATGTAATGTGTCTAGTAATGTGCTTATTTTCCGTGGTATGTCCAAATAGTATCGCCAACAACGCCATCTAGTTTAATTATTTCGCACCACGTGCAACTCTGTGAGCAGCAGACGTCAAACGATGCAAGCGAGACTGGGGCGTAAGGTGTCCATGCATTATTGCAGCCGATAGACACCAAGTATCCATGACCAGGAAAAAATATTCGTGCTTATCACACAAATAAATGCCATTGATACGAAACTTATATTGATGACATTACTAATGTTTAATACGGTATACTATGTTACTTATATGTTTTTACCGAAGTAGGTATTCTTTGTAACCACTACACTTGCAGATATTCCTACTACATACAATACAGTATTCACCACGGGCGTAAAGAAAACCTCAGATCGTGTATTTATCGCCCTAGCCTAGTGGCGTCAAATATCTGTGATCCGATACATTCTTTGTTTTACCGCTCTAGGTGATTAATGTACAATTATTGGCTCATTGAATGGTGTCCGACTTTATTAAGTTATACTTGTTACTACATCACTACAATCAACGTGCAATCAGCGAAAAAAAAACAATTTTAAAATTTATGTTATTTAAACGAATGTCTGATTGCTAAGCCTACTACTAATATAATAAAAAATAAAAAAACCCGTTCTCAGGCTTGTTACATGCACTTGTAATTATTTCAGCGAAAACTATACATTTCCGCTAACTAGTGCAGTGGGAGGTTCTAACAATTTAGTAATTATTCATTTCAACGGGCATTCACAAAGACGAACCCCGAGAGAACACAAATAATTAACAACTTAGAAAAGTTGAAAATCCCCGACATTTTCATTTCAAAGTTTAATATGTAAAACCAGCTCAACAGATTTTGTTTAAAACGTACTAAGAACCATCTCAATCACGTCAGCTTTCGGACAAAAATCGCATTAGAATCGGTCCATTCGTTTCTGAGCAATGCCACTGACAGATAGATACACAGACACGTCAAACATATATAACACACCTCTTTTCGCGTGGCTCGGGATAAAAACTACTCGTTATTTTATGCCAGGCTATAAACTGTCTTCGTGCAAAATTTCATTTCGTGCAACTGTTTAAGCGTGATTGAGTAACAAACATCCAAACATCCAAACTTTCCCATTTATAATATTAGTAGGAGTTAAATTGCATACTAAAATAAACATTACATACAGAGTTTATTCTCGATTGTGCTCTCTTTTTCTTCACTAACAACTAAAGCGTCATGTTGATAATTTAGAATTAAAATTAATACCGTTTTTAAACAATTTACTGCCGCAAATACCACTTTCTGCACCATAACTGATTCCAAAGTACTTACTAAAAATTCGAAGAAACTTGGTTTTAACTGTGACTTGTACTAGTTTACTGACATAACTAAGTCGATATATAAACATGTCGGCTGTTGCAGTATTCGAGGTTCGACTTAACGTGATAGTGGCACTTGACAGAATCCTGCTGAGAGGAATTAGTTCCCATATGGACGAGTGCAACCCGCTACATCATGGAACTGTCTCAATAATTAAATCAACTAATCATTGTAGTCGTAGTAATCGGACTACATAGTGATTTAGTGACTAAGACAATCAAGACATTTAAAAATAATAAATAAATATTAGGGGACCATCTTACACAAATCGACCTAGTCCCAAATTAAACAAAGCTTGTACTATGGGAACTAGACGGCGATAAACATACTTATATAGATAAATAAATACTTAAATACATAGAAAACACCCATGACTCAAGAACAAATATTCGTGCTCATCACACAAAAAAATGCCCATACCGGGATTTAAACCCAGGTCCTCTTGCTTCGTAGGCAGGGTCACTCACTACCAACTAAGCTAAAGGGGTGGTTTAACTTTTATTGACTAATTGTATTATAAAGTTAAGTAATTGTGTGGTTTCATTAAATAATGACAATTATGAGTGACAGACAAAGACTACCTCCTGTAACGACGAATCTTATGTAAATCAACTTTCATGTATGTAAATGGCCTACGGCTTAAAGTGCGTATATACAGGTGTCAGTTAGTAGTCAGCCATCCCAGCGCTTGATGTCGACTCAATAACTTACGTATTCAACATTATTTTTTAACAATAAAAGTGACCAATATGTGTCATTAAGGTGTCACAAATTGGGACCTTTACCTTACTGGTAGTAGTAGTCGTATTAGTTAACACTTTTGTCCAAAAAAAAAACAAGTACATAGCAGAAGATACATTAAAAAAAACATCGGGTTGCACTCCGGGAGTGCCGGCGTAAGTGAAAACTTGAATATTAACGTTGTGCATTTTTGATATTTTGGAATGACTAGGGAATAATTTTGCACAAATTGCTTTAATTATCAGTATAAACCCCCTGTGGCGAGTTTAAAAAAAAATCCCCATCCCAAAAAGTGCACAGCGCCGCTAAAGAAGTTTTCACTTCAAAAGAACTTTTTTACAAAAGGCGAATTAATACCTTTATAAGATCTCTTCCAGCTGACCCTTGACCAGCTGTGGGAAAAATTGACACGGCAGAAACATGGCATGACTTGTGAATGCAAACCTATTAAAATCTATTTCAAAAATTAAAAGATAGCTATTACGATTTATAGTCACTGCAATACCGTTTTAGAAGTAAGTCATTTAAAATAGAGTGTAGTTTAAAAGATTGTTTAGTCTTCAAAGGAGAAAATCTAACAACACGAAGCGAGAACGAGGTTTACCGCTCAACCAAATTGGTTTATTACCTCTGTTACGTTTCAGGCCAATATGCGTGGTAAAATAAATTGTCTTAATACTTATGGAAGGTAAAACATAATATGGCGTAGTTAAAGATTACTTTAGACGGTTACTTATACAGGGTGTACCAAAAATGGGGTGTGAACCGATCAAGGGCATGTTCGGTAGCGTATTGCGATTCCAAAAATGCATTGGTTTATTTTTCTTCATTTTCGATTTGTTTTTGTTCATATTTAAATGTTTGTTTTTGTTTACATTATAGTCTTTGTTTTTGTTGACATTGCTTGTGTATGTCATCAAGAACGTAAAAGCTGTCACCTGCGTGTCAAAAAACATACATAAATCATATGTTTTCATAAAACAGCTGTGCTCGCAGCGCTTGAAAATGAAATAAGCCCTCCCACCTTTCACCCTCGCGGGGGAATGTTGTCACACACAGGCGATGTCAACGAAAACAAAGACTGTAATGTAAACAAAACCAAAAATATCAATGGTAACAAAAATAAACAAGAAATAATAAACACATTCAAATGCATATTTGGAATCGCAATGAGCTACCGAATATGCCGTTGCTCGGTTCACACCCCATTTTTGATACTCCCTGTATAGGTCTAACGCGATATTCAATACTTCATCATCATCATTAACTTAAGAGCCGGGCTCTTGTCGGTGGAGTAATCGCCTCTCTGTTCTTCTCTCTGCCACTGTTTTGAGCTCTTGATACGACATTACATTAACTTTCTCTTTAGCTTGGTCCATAAACGCACGTCTTGGTCTTCCCCTGCCTCTCCTTCCATCAATATTTCCTTCAATTATCGTTTCAATCGTTTTTAATTGCAGTTATTATTCAGTACTTAAGATGTATTAAATACTTGTTTCTCCCAGTGTATCAGTCTCTTGTGTGCTAACCAATTATGTAGGCTGGGAGTCGGAGGATTCGAGAGAAACCAAAGAATGCGAACTTAAATTCCTTTAATGACGGAATTACAAAAAGATTAAAATAAATCAATTAAAATTAATTATATTTAACAGGTGCCTAATGGTCGATGTGAGAACCAACAGTGACGAACACTAGTCTTTTTGGGAAACGGGGCACGGTGCGTGTTGCGAAATGCAGAGTCGGCACCACCTGCATGGCCACTTGGGCGGTCGCTGGTTATGCAAGCATGTAACAAACCTGCTTATTCTACATATTTATTTACCACCATTTATTACCATTTCTTTTTGACGTTTCGATGCGAAACGCAACGGCTGTGATCGCATATGACTGACGTTACAGTGAACACTTGTCCACCAGGTAGATACGCGTCTGTTTATGTTATCCCAGTTACTGCCATGCTACGCTCGTAGCGCTACTCCGTAGTTCATAGCAGCTATCATTTACTGCCAAGAATCGCTACGTAGCCCATCCCGTGGTCTTCCCCGTATGCAGCTGAAACTGACTACGGCGTAGACGCCCACTAAGTGGGCTCCTGGCAGTGAAAGTGTTAACATATTCACCGGCAAGAATCGCTACGCGCTACGCTGTCTGTCTTGATTGGTATTGAATTATTTAAAGTCCATACAGTTGTTGTACATGTATTTACTCTCGGTCACTTTGGCACTCTTTGGGGGGAGCCTATGTCCAAGTGGACGTCTTTCAGCTGATATTATGATGATGATGTTACAGAAGTTGTGTTACACAATCGTTGTTACTAAATATACACTATGTATCACGCTACACCGAATTCCGGGGCTTATTTCAAATTCAATCCTAACTTTTCCGACGGCATAGGTTTGTTTATTTTTAGTAATTACGCCTCGAGTGAGTTGGGAGTTTCGCTCACGCCAGCGCACTGAGCATGGACTAGTATTCATAAAACAGACTACTTCGACTGGCTGCTGGCTGGCTCAAGGGACAATATTGTATTTGACAACAGTGAAATAACACCTACTTGCCCTGAAGGTATGTGGAGTTGTTTTGTGCTCCTGGTGGCTAGGTAGATACGGTTGACAGAACTCTCGAAGGTGCACTGTGTTGAGAGTGAGAAAACTGCATTTATGTAAGCGCTCCTGCCTCATCTGCCTAAGATGGTTGCCGTATCAACACTTATCGCTCTCGAAAGCAAAATATAAAAAAAATAAGACGTACGTCACATTCGGACAAGAGTGCTAGAGTGACAGATATCTTATCCACATCGATAAGTGGTAAAATCGCAACCATCTTAGGCCCCCTGGTGACAGACAGGCCATTTATATGTATGCCACATATTCTTTAAAAAAAACGACCGGGTTGCACTCCGGGAGTGCCGGCAGAAGTGAAAACTCAATGACATTGTAACAGTTCTTCGATCAGGTCACGTGTCCGTCTTACGAATTTTCAATCTGTCGAATCTTACGGTCACGTGACATCTTACGATCACGTGACCTGTTGCGAGTATCTCTCGAATCTCACGGTCACGTGATATCTTACGGTCACGTGACCAGTGGCGAAATTTAACATTTTTTCCTCATCACAAAATGTGCACAGCGCCGCTAAAGAAGTTTTCACTTCAAAAAATCCGGATGTTTTCAAGGATAAGCTAAATGTTATACTTTAAATTTAGGAGCACTGGTAACGAGTGCTATAGACATACGTAAATCTCCATGCTCAGGGCGAGCGTGTTAAACCATTAATACGCTTCCGAAGCGCAACAACGCAGCATGTCCGTCGTGTCACGATGACATGACGCTGTCACGGCCGAGTGTCTGCCGTGACACATTTGACCGCAGCCGCAAACCGCTCGATGCGCTCAGGCGCACGTGACGTCATGTATTTACCTAAGTTATATTAGACCGGGAGATACTCAGACAATTCCTCCGGTCATTTGTACCAAGTATGGCGTCCCTACAGGGGTCTAAATACTAGAGACGCAACGGATATCCGGCCACAATTTTATTATCCGGCCGGATACCGGATAGTATTTTATAACGAAAAACATAACATTTTTTCCATACTAAAAGTAGTATAATGTGAAGGTCAAATATTACAATGGTAAAAAGAGAACGACAGTAGGTAAAATAAGGGTGAATAAATAATGAACTACAAAGTAATCAATTATCAGTCATTTTAAAAATTGCGCATGTTTCAAGCCTGCCATATTAGCGTGTGAGAAGTTGCAATTAACCTACACAGACCGCCGCGCACGGGTGCGGTAGAATTTGCTTCATTTTAGGCATGTAACTTTCGGCCGAATATCCGGTGGCCGGATAGCGGATATCCGGCCGGCTGCACCGCCGGATATTCGGAATCCAGTATCCGGCCAAACCACTATCCGTTGCATCTCTACTAATTACGTAATGACGAAAAGGAAAATGATGCTCCTATGAGCATTCAGATGCCAGCGCTATCGCTGGCATTACGCTACCGCCTACTTCTTTTTTCATCTACTATCGGAAAATACAAGAGTTGTTGTGTAACAAATCGTTCGACTTTCGTAATTTATCCGAAACGTTCGATTAACGCCCACGCGATTGGGCGACTGGTCTCTCGCTCGGTGACCATCATTTTCCTTTTCGTCATTACGTACTTAGACCGCAGAAGGGTCGCCATACTTCGTACAAATGACCGGAAAAATTGTGTCAGTATCTCCCGGCCTATGTTGTCTTGCGATGTACCTGTAGGGGTACCTAAACGGATAATACCGCACACGATATATTATTTGAATCTTGACTAGGCCGCACGATACTCGAAATCTTTAGTTAAATACATTTGGAATTTCACAGGCATGTTTGGTTTGATAATTAATGTTCACTTTTACTCTTTCTACTTATGTTTCATGTTGAAGTATAAATATGAGGAAATGGTATTGTGTTGTATAAAGTGCTCAATTTGATGTATGTTACATTAGACAATCTAGTCTATTCTATTGTATTTTGTACAAAAACATGCAACGAGATGTATTCGTTGCGAACACTCGTTCTTAACCATTATCTTGTGAACCATTAAATTAATATTCTAGCCTAGCACATGCATGATTGTAGCATTACCAAACACCCTACATCACACATGCGTTTAAGAACATCCAATTTTAAACCTTTTTCCACTGAGATAAAATTATAAATGCCTAAATACTACTACAGGAGCACGTCGGTTCCTAATTCTTCCTCGGACGGTACAATCTCGCCGCGGTCTGAACTCCTGCCCGGACCGTGTCCGAGACAAAACGCTTTCAATGTAGCGCTGCGACGTGTGGTGCGAGCGAGAAGCGAAGACTTCAGACACTTTAAATAAACATTCATATTATGCATGAAATATCAAGAATAATATATTTTTTTATATATATCTTAATTACCTCATTTAAGACTTAGCGTATCAATTATCATCTGCACATCATGAGACGGCCGCGATTGATGCTCTCGATTTTTCTCGCACTATCCGTCTCTCTCTTATTAGAACACTTGGAACAAAAGATATAGTGCGAGAAAAATCGAGAGTATGTCGCGGCCGTCTCATGATAGCCGTGCTGGCGTAGCTATTCCCTTAAAACATTTTACATGCACGTTTGAATCGTTATGTTTAGAAACACTCCATTTTTTGTGAGTGTGTAGCGGAAACGATGGTGGGTTAATATGTTTGACAGCTAGTGTACTACGTGGATTCTCAACCTACTTCAGACATATAAGGGCGAATGGGGAAAAGAGGACTGGATAATTCCTACTTGTGTAATCATGGCAACACTTTTGGCGAGTACAGTATTTTTAGTTCTTCAGTGAGAAACTATAAAATAGTCACTTATTTTATTTCTCTTCGAACTTCAAGATGATCTAATATTTAAGTTATGTGAAAATGTGTGTTCCTTTTAATCTAAAAAACTACTACGCGTCTTTTTATTAAATTTTCATTTCCAATGAGGGTTCAACAGGGGTTGAAAGTTTGTATGGGCAGACTGGATTTTTCAAAGTGTAGACTGCTAGTTAAAAAATAAGAAAAGCAATTTTAGCGTTTTTGTAAAAGATCCAAAAGATGGTTGAAAAGTTGAGAAAGAACTGTGAATAATCTTTTAGTCTGAGTCGAATCATCTTTAAGAGTTATGAATGCCGGTTCTGATTGAGCAATCGTTTCCGTAAATATGTATTAAAAACGCTTCATTCTAATGATTTGCACCAAGGTAGTCTGCGTTAGTGCCGCTATAAAGAGGACAGCGAGAAACAACTGGTCCCAGTTTAGAAAATTTTAAGTGGAAAAACTGTCAAAACACGAAACACTAGGGGCGAACTTTTGCTATTCCTGCACTTAAGTAAAAAGTTAAGAGATTTACGAAAAATAAATATCTGATTAATTCATGAACGTGTTTTCAAGATTGCGTAGGTGGTCTTGCATATTCTTAACAAAGGAAACGTTTTTTTTTTAGGAAGCATTAATTTAAGATGTAATCACGCAGTGAATAATCTACTGGGTGATTTTGGTGTCATGTCATGGTCCGGAATGGCCAAATAAGATGGTCATATTAAACCACTTTTCCCATGGGACCAACCACGAACGTTAATTCACAGTTAATATAACAGTTGTTCAGTATGACCATCTTATTCGCTTTTGACCAAATCGGATCATGACCCCAAAATATACTGACTTGACTGACATTTGACAATAACAGTTGACAGGTATCGGAAGGCGCGTCGTGGGTAGGCCCCCGACAAGGTGGACTGATGACCTGGTAAAGGTTGCGGGAGTCCGCTGGATGCGGGTGGCGCAGGAACGGTCGCTTTGGCACTCTTTGGGGGAGGCCTATGTCCAGCAGTGGCGTCTTTCGGCTGATATGATGATGATGATGATGAGTTGACAGGTTCCTGATAAAAAAAAAAAAAAAAAAAAAAAAAAAAAAAAATATGCGGCAGTGTCCTAACCGTAAATAGTTGAATAAACATATTTCTATTCTATTCTAAATAAATGAATAAAATGCAACGCGACGAGCATGCCTTAAATTGAGTCCCAGGTGTTAAGTACCTTTGTATACATAATAAAATTCATTTTCTCAAACATGCAATGAAATATTGACGTTGTGATCTTCATGATGGGCTTCGAAGTGTCACGTTTTGAATTTCCATTCCACAATTTGTGGCACAGGATCACGGCGTTCAGCAATGAAAATTAAAGTTTGATTTCTTGGAGTTTTATTTATTTCATTGCATGTTTGAGAAAAGCACTATACATACCTCGGCGTGAAAAAAGGTTGCCAGCCTCATAACTATCCTTACTTTCCGGCCTCTGTATAGTAATGTACTATTATTTGCCACTACCCATATTCATTTTTAGGGTTCCGTAGCCAAATGGCAAAAAACGGAACCCTTATAGATTCGTCAAGTCTGTCTGTCTGTCTGTCTGTCTGTCCGTCCGTATGTCACAGGCATTTTACTCGAAAACTATAAGGTGTATTTGAATAAAATTTTCAGGATTGGTGTAATTTGTTAACCGCTACATAGTTTTGTAACTAAATGACAAAAAAAAATTTAGGGGTGCACTCCATACATAAAACTGAAAGTCAATTTTTTTTTCATTGCAAGCCCACGTGAGGCACATCAATCGATAGGCCTTTTAAAATAAATATAAGGTTTCTCAGCAATTTTTTTGATGAAGTGAATAGAGTCGGAGATAATCTCCTCGAAAGTCACTAAAATTGTGTCCCCCCCCCTCTAATTTTTGAACCGTGTATTTTAAAATTATGAAAAAAATCATGCTCATAGGGCTTATTAAATTCTCTCAGCGAAAATTGTTTTGAACAAGATCGGTTCAAAGGTTTTTGAAATATTTCTAAAAAACTGCCTTCCTTAAAGAAAAGGACGTACGTGCCTTAAGATTTCAGTAACGATACGACCTTTTTAATAGGCACGGAACCCTCGTTGTGCGTGTTCCGACACGCACTTGGCCGCTTTTTATAGAAGCTACGGTAGCCCAGTGATTCGGGCATGCGGCTGTCAAACGGCGGTCGTGGGTTCAAATCCCGGGTCGTACCAGTGAGCTTTTCGGAACTTATTTACGGAATGTCATTTGATGTTTACCGTAGGAAAAACATCGTGGGGAAACCTGCATACATCTGCATAGAAATTCCGAGGTGTTTGTGAACTCCCCACCTACACTGGGCCAGCGTAGGGACTACTGCCGTTCCCTCTCATCCATGAGAGGAGGCATATGCCCAGCAGTGGGACGTAGGCTGATTTATTCTCATATATTCATTTTGAACTATACCTACTCTCATTATCATCCTCCTAGCGTTATTCCCGGTAATGCCCCTAAAGGAGTCCGCTTTGACACCTAATCCCAAGATTTGGCATAGTCACTAGTTTTACGAAAGCGACTGCCATCAGACCTTCCAACCCAGAGGGAAAACTAGACCTTATTGGGATTCCTCGCGATGTTTTCCTTCACCGAAAAGCTAATGGTAAATGAATATTCCGTACATAAGTTCCGAAAAACTTATTGGTACGGGCTAGGATTCGAACCCACGACCGCCGCATGACAACCGCATGCCTGATACTATATTTGCCTTATCGATAAAACTTAGTTAAAGGCAAATATTGTAAAATATCGATAAAACTTAGTTAATTTTTAACTAAAAATAATGGAGAACCATGGTTAGGAACAGTGATAGCCTGACATGTACGAGTAAGAAAACCCGCAGTGCAAAGGATTATGTGAGTTCAGCCTCCAGGGACGGTTCTAATTAAACCCTATATGGAATCGTTCCAACAGAAAATACTTTGTGAGGTTTTAAAGTTGGAAGCCCTGTGTCTGTGCTAGTACGAGAAGAATAAATATTTTGGTGAGGAAAAATATTTGTATAGGTACTACAAGATAACCCAGTCAGTATGCTTATTCTACTCTAATGATTAAGATTGTATACAAAAATCTAGTAGGTTTTACTATATGCCATTGAAAAAAAATATTTGAACATATTTTTTAAACCTTCATCTTTGTATGGTTACCTACGCAAACTGTATGATGTTTAAAGTGATGCTATACTTTCCAAAAGACTCAGATTCTTCCTTATAAAACATGCTGAGATTTTCCAGGGTTTTGATCGGGTGATTTTTGTTAAATATTATATTTTGTAAATGAATATTTATGTAGGTTGCTCCCATAGACACCTCTCTCTCGTTTTCACTCCGTTTCCGATTCCGGATTCCGGGATAAGAACTGTCCCATGTCCTTCCCAGATTCACAAACTTTTTCCATAACAAGTTTCTTCTAATTCGCTTCTGCTGTTTTAAGCGTGAAAAGGTACATCAGTACACGACTCTCGAATGAGGGAGCGATGAAAGAATAAAATGTTGGGGCTTGTGGAGGAGGAAAGTATAGACTTCTCTCTTCTACAGGAGACTCAAAGTCTCCTAAGCATTAATTAATATCTCTCACATTCTGAGAAATACGATCAATTAGATTGCCTCGTAAATACGGCACCCTGTGGGAAATTACTGGTTGAAGAGTTGAGTACCGCCGTTACACTGTGACCTTGAGACGGTTTCTTTAATATGCTTGAACAAATTGCGCAATTACGCTTAAGTAAATGTTGCCTTTGCATTCTAATGTATACATTAAGTAGGTCGATGCATGCAATGTGCAGTGACAGCAACAGTTCAAAGATGACGGTAGTCTGCCGCATTTAGTGACCGATGGCTGCAATCGCCTATGTATGTGACCGCAGTAGGTTGACAGACTAATGTGAAGAATACAGTTGTCGGCCAAAATTGTTGAAAACAAGTCCGGTGACCGCTTAAGGCGAATAAAGCAGTCATGTACAGTAATCAAATCTTACACGTACAGTATCAAACTCACTCAAGGTAATCTTAACCTCGCTAAAACTACTCAGCAACATATTACCCGCCACAGTGTCTTATTTACAGAACTCGTTATTTCCAAGTGCTCATGAAAACGCGCTCATCCCTCCCTCGGGGTGGTTTTAGCAGCTCCCGTAAACGATACGTTCGGTCCCTTTACGTTTACGGCGAGAAATGCGAGAGATTTTCCTTCGTAATGCGCGCGTTCCGCGATGATGAGACAGGTTATTGTTATGGCTTTGATTCGATATTAATGGTAGTATTCTGAATTTAATGTATTGAGTGGTTAAATTGTGGTATTACATTTACAGTAACGCAGATCTATATTGTACCTGTAACTTCGCTTAATCCATTAGACCACCTCCTTGCGCCTTGTAGCCTAGCCATCAGAATTTAATACGGCTACTCTCCTGTTTCTCCTACAATCAAGTACACCAATATCTGTTGTTACTGATATAAGACGCACGTGTAGATATTTTTGAAAGGTTGTCTGTATATTTGAGAACTCGACTGTACAAGGCGGCTAAAACGCGTCCTTCGCGGTGTTTGCTATGTCTGTCAAAGTAGCGCTTGGCGCTCGAGGTCACAAACTTGGATTATTCATTGGGCCATCATGAAGTCTGCAAAAAATCAGAACTACCGGATTTGACGCATAGTACCCCGTACTTTCAGGCGACAAGGTTATTGGATTCAAATGTAAATAATCAAGACGAATTAGACGAAGCCTGCGTTGGGCATGTCTTATTTGTTCAGTTTATTGCTATATTTTATGTTTAATTAAACAAAGATTTAGACAATAAAAAGTTGACGAGTGAATAATCAAGTAGGTTAAGTTTTGGTTTACTTATATCTAGAATGAATAAGTAAGTTATTGGCCCTTACATCAGGGTGTCATGAAATACTAAAAACGAAACAACTTATTATGTATGCATGACAACAATGAATAAATGAATATGAACAAATACCGGGGGGTATTTGGAGCATTCACATCTAGCACCACATTTCGAATGCATATGTACATTAAGTACATCTCCTTTTCTTGAACTATCCACGTTTTTACCTATGGGAAATTCGACTACCAAGAACGTAATATTAATTTCTATTAGTTACCTTGGAAATACCTTCTCGAGCAAAGCTGCATTTAAAAACTTTGCACGACAAGCAGTCTTCATCCACTCGCTCTTATTTTTTATCGCATATTTCAAATACCAAGTTTTGTTCTTTAAGTCCATTAGAAATATGAAATGAAGGTGGGACGAATGCGAAAACTTGCGAAGTGGAGTAAGGGACGTTCTAGTTTTTTTATGGATGACTTTTGTCACTCTACTGAATTTATTCTTCTCTTTGCACAGCAAACATTTAATTTTACGAAATATGAAATAGTTTCCTATGCTACGTAGGTTTTACTGACGTTATTTTCTTTGAAACTAGAGGTAATCGAAGCGTCAGTCTTGGAGGTGTATGTTAATACACGTCTCCCTGAGATAAGAGATAAAAGGGCACTAGTTGAAAGATTCGTTGAACCGACCAACGGTTTTGATAGCTCAGTTGGTAGAGAGCGACTCGCCACGTATGCTATAAAGTAGCTGGTTCAAATCCAGTTTCGAGCATTTTTTTTCAATATTTTCCTTTAACCCTTAATTAATGTTGGTATCATCTGTTCAGTAGGAGTGAAATCACCTTGACATGAACAAGACAGAGCGGCTAGGGCCTGAGTTTTTTTTTTTTTCCTGTTAACCGATTCGTGTCCCTGGAAATTTTGCTAATCCCACTAATATTATCAATGCGAAGGTTTGGACCTCAATCACACAAAAACGGATTAAAATTAATTTTGGTATTACATATAGTGTATAACCTGGATTAGCTTAAGTGTTAAATATGTCTTATTATGGGAATCATCGTCTAAGGGGGCGAAATAGGGGACGAAAGATTTGTAAGGAGCTACGATATAAACGAGTTTGACGCGGACGAAGTCGCGGGCAGATACTAGTGAGATGTATAAACTAAAACAAAACTATAACTCTGTGAGCCGTAGAACTCGAGAGCCTTTCTTCATTTTCTTTTTAATTTCCAAAAAACTCAATCTGCAAAAAAGACTATATAATCATTGTAGCTGTACACAGTAGTAGCTCACAGAATTTCAAAAGAATCGGTCGAGAAATGCGACCTGTAGAGAACAGCCTGACATACGAAAGACATTTTCCCCAAGCTATAATGTAGAAGTTCGTTCGCTTCGCTCGCTCGTTTACTAATATTTCGTACATAAATAAGGCCAGAGCTACGAACAAAAATAACATGGAAGCATTCTGTCCCCTCAATTCTAGCGCAACGAAAACTGTGCCGCTGTGGGCGGGCCTTACAAACTGTGCCGCATACGACTTCAGTTTGACTGGGATGTCAGTGAGTGACGGACATGACGGACAAGAACGCGATTACTAACAAAATACAAGATTTATTCTAATTTAAGATGCCCTCATGTGTTGTTAAGTGGTGCAAAAACCATTCCGACCATTCGAAGGAAAATGGCATCACTTTTCACGCGTAAGTAAACCGATAACTTCAGTAAAACCTTTAAAATATATGATCACTTTTTCTCTATAGGGATGATATTATGCCAAATGAAGTAAGTAGATTATTTTATTAGGTAACTTATTGGATTTTAATTGGAGATGGACCGACTTACTGAATTTTAACACCTTAATTATAGGTAATGTATGTACATGACTTAACAATGAAATAAATGAAATGAAATGAAATGACTACGGATTTTGCCGACAGGCCAGTCGGCCGACTCGTGGGTTTTTGAATTGCCGATTAATCGGCCGACTGGTTGGCAGTTCCGATCGTATTTAGTCATCATCATCATGTCAGCCGATAGACGTCCACTGCTGGACATAGGCCTCCCCCAAGGATCGCCACTGCGGCCGACCTTGTACCACTCGCCTTTGTATTTAGTAAAAATAAATAATTATTTGGAATATTCAAAATCTAAACTACCTATAGGTACTGTGTTAAGATACATAATATAACGGTGTAAAAATGTAGATATGTAAATAAACTGTGTATCATTGAGTAAAATGATTGATAAAATAATATGCGTACCTATAATAATCGTGTAAAATGTAATAATGTACTTGAGTAAATAATCAGTGTACCTATGTTGGTACGGTTTTATAATTTGTGTAAACATTCTATGTAGATATGGTGTAAATTATATTACCTGTAGTACTCGTATGTGAATAATCTATATGTAACACACAATAAACACTAAAACAAAATAAATCTATTGTGACACTAAAAACCTTTTTTATTTATTAAAACAATTGTTCAGTTGTTGCGTCGCGCACTCTGTGTGGCCAAGCCTTTATGAATAGTGTAGTAACTTAACCTTATACTGTATGATGACAATTACCTATGCCAACTTGAGTCTGTTTTATTTTATTACAATATTCTAACCTACTCGTACATATTTGGTATCTTCAAAACTGCACAAATAATACATTAATTATTTGAATGGCTCTTTAATGTATGGCATAAACCTATCCATAACTGACGAACGGTGAACGGGCGTTGGCTGGGCGGGCTGCTGCTAGTGCGTGCAGCAAGAAGCTCATTGGCGGATAATGTTACTGATTGGTAGTTATTGACAATCTATCTATTTCACTTACACGTAAGTGTTCACAATAGAGTAAAAGAGATGACTATTATTTTGTTTGTCATGTTCGGAGAAAGGCTCTGTATACGTAACGTCTTATTTAAATGTAAGTGTATTTGTGTTTGTGTGCTAACTGTCCCGATAAATTTAACGGCGAAGTACTGAGATGCGGCTTCCATGTTATTTTTGTTCGTAGGGCCAGAGAAGAACATAACAATAATTTCATAATTTGCTGAAATAAGCGAGTTTTGAAACGGAAAGCCCGGATACGAAATCGACTAAAGGTTGTATTTGAGTTACCAACTTTCGCCCACATTCGTCCAAACGAGATCACGGAGCGTTTCCCGTGTTCGTTTTGTGTTGCTTTCGTAAGTGTTCAGTTTTCCGGGAAGTAAATAACGAAATATGTTTCAGCTGAAATTAAATCGTGTTACATAAAGTATGACAGCTTATTTTGTATTAAAGTTGTTAATTAAGGAGCAAATATTAAACGGGAAAAGTCTGTTAGACTGTAGCTTTATAAGTTTTTAGTTAGGAGGTAGTCTCCGGAATTACTCAGCAGAATAAATTATATATGCCCATCGTATATATTATATGCACTGATATACTGTTGAAATACACTTTTATATATGACGAGTATTTTGGAGTATTACCCTCTACTTGGAAGCTTACAAAGCTACTACCTCACGAACTTTTCCTCTTTATAATACACGGTGTTTTTTTAACCGTCTTAGAAGCCCAGTTAATGTATACAATACAAAGAACTTAAAAAAAGGGTTTATCTTAATGTATTACTTAATATTGTTTTTTTTGTATTAATATTAATTTTAATCATCCAGCCGAGTGACCGCAGTGACCGCTAGCCGCCATCTTATGTAGATAGGTACGAACTCTAACCGGGTGAATGAACTTGGCACCGCGCGCCATACAGGATTTTTCAAACTTGATTACCTTTTATTACTAAAAACGTAACTATTTTTTTTTTTCACGAATGATTCGTACGTTTTGGATACTTTAAGTGGGCTTCGGCTCTAAGACGGTTAAAAAACAAGCTGTATTATAGCATAAAAGCTGCTCGCTTGAGAGTTGAGATAAGTTATAGCTTATGTCCATCCTGAATACCTATATATATCGACGGTGGAAAGGCAAAACCACTGAAGCGACATTTTTTGAATTTTACAGGAGAGCGTTTTGAAGTGTTTTTTTTACTAAAAAAACATAAATATTTTTCTAGTTAACTTAGAGAGTTGGGGAGATTGCACTTGTTATTTAATTCTTTTATAGCAATTTAATAACCGATATGGCCCTCCGAATCGCTAAACTTAAGTGGCAGTGGGCGGGGCACATAGCACATAGAACCGATGGCCGTTGGGGCGGAAAGGTTCTCGAGTGGCGACCAAGTACTGGAAGGCGCGGCGTGGGTAGGCCATACAAGGTGGATTGATGACAGGTCATCCAGTCTACCTAGTTAGCTAAAACATTAATGATTACACTAGTTTGGTCATTAAAATAGCAAACACACCCAGTTAAATCTAGTCTCCAATGCTTGTCGGTGTCGCTAACTGAAGCGACCGTATCCGTTTCACTGCGTTTATAAAAACACCATTTGCGGGTACCTACCTAAATCACGCTAAACAGATTCATTTAAACGATATTCCACGGAGATGGAGACACTTCAAGCGCCATAACACCTCTTACAATTTTCAGTTACCCGAGCTACTGTGGTTTTTACAAAATACGTCAAAAAAATAAAGACATAGAACCGTTTAATGTGATTTTAAGACCAATCTTTGCAATTATTTTCTATCGAGCCGATTTCGTCCAATTACGAGTATGTATCGAGCTCGTCCACGGTCTTTGAAATATGGTGAATATTAACAATGGACCCAAGCTTCTTTGCCTATTCGGCTTGGTGGCATTGGGATCCGTAAAATTTCAAGCGTTTCTCTTCCGGCTTTCCTCTCTTCAGCACACGGCTCACAAATATTAATAGGTCAAATTCTAAAAGCTCCCAATAATGATTTTGAAATTCCATTTCTCGCTGAAGCTGAGTGCTGGTGGAAAGATTTATGTCCAACTGCAGATCTACCAAACAACAAACATTCGCAGAGGCAATGGGACGGGCCGCTGTGTGAGCTGGTACGGGATAACCTTTATGAAACGTCTACCAGCTCCGCAGATCGCGCCCGTCTCCTTGCCACTGCTAGGTGGGAATCCGGTGGTTGGCTCCAGGCACTCCCTTCACACAACTTAGGTACAATTTTGGACAACAAATCCTTTAGGGTTGCCGTCTCACTGCGCCTGGGAGTGACATGTGTCGTTCCACATCGGTGTCACTGCGGTAGCACCGTCGACAAATTTGGCCACCATGGCCTCTCCATGCCACAGGAGCACTGGCCGCATCCCGCGACACGCCGGCCTAAACAATCTCATCCGTCGGGCTCTCGTCAGTGCCGGAGCACCGGCCGCCTTAGAGCCTACTGGTCTTGCCCGAGACGATGGCAAGAAGCCCGACGGCATGACGCTCGTGCCCAGGAGCTTGGGGCGGCCACTGGTATGGGACGCTACCTGCGTCGATACCCTTGCGCCGTCCCACCTTCCTGGAACCTCAATGAAGGCTGGTGCTGCTGCTGACTCAGCCGAGTCACGAAAAAGGCTCAATTGACAGTGGCTACATGAGAGATTAGATCTCTTCCCCGAAATCGTTAATTCCGCGTAGCAAACTTTCCATTCGCATTTTTCCCCACTCGAACTTTTACCCATTCTCCTTTTTTATCATTCATAAATAGTGTCATAATTTCCTATTAGCGTACTTATCCGATCCTTTTGTTTATCGTTCGCGAATATTACCAGAATCATAATTTCCTAATAGCGTACTTATCCGCACTTAGCGCCAGAACCGACTTTACGGATTTTTTTTCCCCATAAAGTCGGTTCTGGCGCTTCGCCGGCCGCTGCCGCGGCACGCTCGCTTCGCTCGCTCGGCTTGCGCGCTTTAGGGTCGCGGTTCACCTAACACTCCTCCTCGCTTCGCTCGTCGTCGTACCTACACCAACCTGCCTTGGAGAAGAATCAGGGTTCTAGTTATGCTCAGCTCAAAAACGGTTTTGGATATGTGTCGTTTTGCGCATAGGTATATGGCATTAATGCGTGTGATTGAAAAAAAAAAGTATACCTATAGTAAAAAACGCGACTGGAAAACAATCAGTCTATCAACACATGAAAATATGAACTACATCAACTAGAAAATTATCAGTTGGAGAAAAACGCTACTAGAAAACAATCCGTTTGTAATATGAATTGAATCGAATAAGAAAAATAAAAAGTGGGGAAAATGCGAATGGAAAGTTTGCTACGCGGAATTAACGATTTCGGGGAAGAGATCTAATCACTCGGCTACATGTTTGAGCCTTTCGGCGTCGAGACCTTAGGGCCATGGGGCACCAGCGCTTTAAAACTTTTTAAATCGCTTTCTAAGCGCCTCGTCGACGCTTCTGGTGACCAGAAGGCTGGCTCCTACCTAGCCCAACGTATTAGCATTGCTATACAACGTGGCAATGCCGCCAGCCTCCTGGGCACCCTACCGCCTGGCGCCGATCTGGGTCAAGTTTTTTATTTATAATCTTTTTATTGTTTTCCTTTATTGCCTAAGTTTATATTTTCTTGTTGTTGTATTTAGTACTTAATTTTATAGTGTGTATTTTTAATATTAACATATATTTTATTTGATGTGCTAGAACAAATCGTTTTTCTTAAAAAACTGCTTAAATAACATCAATTTCACCAAGTTAGGTCTTGTCAGCCTCTTAAGTGACACAGGTCAGATAATACTCAAATTGTGTCGCATAAATTAAGGTTTTTTTTATCCTTACTTTTGGAGGCAAGGGACATGAAAGTCATCAGATCGCCGTGAAACCCTCAAAAGACGGGGAAAAAACGCCGGTTTCAACTATATAACTATAAATCTACAACACAAACGAACAAAATGTCGCTTCGGCGGTTTTGCCTTTCCACCGTCGATATTATATATATATATATATATATTTTTTTTTTTTTTTTTTTTCGGTTAACCAACAGTTATTTACACTGAAGATATCTCAATTATTACACATTTGAAACTTAATCGCTAAGTGTAACAACTACTTATAGGTTAACACCGCATGCATGAGAAATAACAGAAAAATAGTGGCCTATGAGAACTATTTAAATAATCCTTATTCTAACTATCAACTATCATCGCAACGCTCTTACGAAATTCATGTGGTGAGTCGACGTGTATGTCCGTAACGTGACTGCAACTATTTAATAGCTTGCAAAGCCTTGGAATAGGCGAGTTGCTGCCGAAGACTGTCCGCCTGAGCGGGGCACTGAGGGGTGTGATAGGTATGCGCGGCTTTCGGGAAGGCGCCCGGAACGACAGAAGAGATAATATTTGGGGACAATCTATTTTATTTCTAACAACCTTGTACAGAAACATGGCATCAGCTACGCCCCTGCGCAATTGCAGCGATTCTAAGTCAAAATGCTGTAACCGTTTTGTATACGACCTTATTTTTTTAGCTTTACCAGCTGCAAATGCCAGGTTGCGCAGAAACCGCTTCCGTACCCGCTCAAGCCGCAGTGAGTGCGTGGCATAGTGAGGTCGCCACACCACACTGCAGTATTCAACAATATATACCTACCGGTGACAGTTTTTTTTTACATCGAATGAGTAGTCCTAGAAATAACCCCCTACATACAAACTTACAACCGCACGGACCTTGAACATCCAACTCAGTTTCGCTGGTTTATTCATACACCGAGAACGCATACGGCAACACAAAACAACATGAATATTTCGCCTTCAAAAATGTTCATAGGAAAAGCCGTGACAAATCCGGGTTGTGCACGCCGACAAATGCGTTACGCGATCTAAAAGGACGTAAGTAACATTGAGAACTTAGTGTACATGTGACGTTTTGTTGTCCTAAGGTGGAGGTGCATTCGGGAGCCCCTGTGAATACAAATAGGCCGCATCTGAGCGAAATAGGCGCAGGCCCGCATGTATTACGCGAATGCTTTTAATATCACAAAACGCGTCCCCATATTTTCGTGAAAAAACAAAATAAGATTTGCGAGCGATGCGGTGTCGTCAATGGTAAATAGAGGAATGTTGTGTTTAAGTGTGTATCCACCATAAGGCGTGAAACAATTGACCAATCACGTGGCGCCTTTACTGAACTAGATGATGTATTTGACCAATAGGACGTGAAACACACTTGCGCGGCCTGCGGTGACGGTCAAAAACTTGCGCCAGTGTGATAAAGGCCTTATATTTGCTAATTTCGTTTCCATACAAGCACAGACCACTTAACCTATAGACCCCGCTTACTAAGGCGCCCGCGTGAGCCAAGCTTAAGCATAAAAAGCACCAAGCAGCTACCACGCCCCCAAACATTCTTTTAGTACGCGGTCGACCGTTCACGAAGTAACATGCAATATTCAACTGCTTTCTTGGCTATAAAGTATACAAAATATGCCTTATTATATGGTGAAACTGTGTGGAAAGTGTAGCATGACATCTAGTCGTCAAAAGGATGAGATTTCATTTCACAGGTAAGCAGGTTTTTTCTTTTTACAACGAAAAAACAATAATAATTTAAAATTTCAATTTATAAAGTAAAAGTTTCTTAACGTGGCGACGCGTTGATGTCTTTCAAGGGCTGTCTTTTTCTTTCGCTTACAATTTTGTGTAATTCCGTCTTTGTCGCACCATTGCAGTGTCTTAATTAGTGATGTGACTGATCGATTACTTACGTCACCGATATCCGTAAAACAATATTGAAGTGTTAATACCTAGCGTACAGAACGAACTTGTATTATTGAAATAAATACTACTAATACTGTATATATTTATGAGAGGTTTATTGTATTTGTAAATAATCGTTTGTTTTGTTTTTTAGTATATTGTTTTACAAAACTCTAATAGTGATATTTATTTCCATAGATGCATTGAAGATGTTTAAAAGAAAATCGACCGCTTTAGCCTAGTTGGTAGTGGCCTACGAAGCAAGAGGTCCTGGGTTCGAATCCCGGCAAGGGCATTTATTTGTGTGATGAGCACGAATATTTGTTCCTGAGTCATGGATGTTTTCTATGTATTTAAGTATGTATTCATCTATATACTCGTAAGTATATTTGTCGTCGTCTAGTACCCATAGTACCTACAAGCTTTGCTTAGTTTGGGACTAGGTCAAGTTATGTAAGATTGTCCCTTAATATTTATTTATTATTTTAAAATGGAAAAGTCGCGGATTCAAAAACCAATTTTTAATAATAATTAATAATAAGTTGTTTTTTTCTAGTAATAAAGGTGCAACAGATGATGCGATGATATTTTTAACGTTTTTCAGATTTCCAAAATGTTCTACACAAAACCAAATTTGGATAGACACAAAACAGTCACAAAAATGGATTCCTGCTACAAGCAGCGTAATTTGTTCGCGGCACTTCGAACCAGTGTTTCAAATACACGAATAACAACAGACGCTTGTTGTTCAAATTCGAAACCAATAAAATATGATATTCTCTTTAATGTTAAATAATTAGAAATATTTACATGTATATTCTGTAGTATTATTTTCGAGTGTGTCCCATCACTAACCAAAATGGTGCGCGTCACGTGTCAATCGTGTGATTGCTCGTTGACCTTGAGCTAGCCAATCACAGTTCACTTGTCGCCCCCCGCGCCCCGGCAATTTGGCATAATGAGATACTAGACAAAGTTTTGTGAAGTGGAGTCTATAGGTTAAGTGGTCTGTGCATACAAGTGACACCTAGCTGTCAAGCAAACATGGTAACTACCAACACAAACAACCGGGTGTGCAGTCAAGGGCACCAATATGTATTCACTCAAAGTTTCATAAACATGTACATAATTATGTACTGTATGAAAAATAATCAGTAATTGTTATCATGAGACGTAACATGCCGATACCGATAACTTATTGAACGCCAAACGTACATGTGCAAGAGGAAGCTTTGTAGGCGAATAAAGCGAGTCAGTAATTAATCAGGCCAGTAGTACTGAGGAGGGTTGATCTTTTTTACATTGATGGGTGGTGATTGAAAGGGTTAAAACTCATTAGTTGCTCGTCCCTATTCTGGCAATGTCGAGATATTAGAGCGGACGCATCATTGTGAGTTAGTGAGATTAATGGCGCATATGTAACCCCATTATTCATAAAACTTAAAATGCCTCTGATGTAGTACAGTCATCATCAAAAGTAGACGAACGAAGACGTCAAAAACATTTATTGATAAGAGCTTTTGACGTCTTCGATTGGGTTGTTACTTTTGATGCTGACTGTACGTGTTTTTGACAATTTCCGTATTTTTTTTTTCTCAAGAAATAATTATGCTAATTTGATTCTGTGATACATTCAATACGTCGAAGTTAACGGAAATTCCCGGGAACACCGTGTATAAAATGTGTTATGTCCCTTTGTTACGAACACAAATTACAACAATACAAGTACCTAATGCTGGGGCTCTGTGAACTGCAGTACTCGCGAGCCTGTTTATCTTTCCATTTTGTTTTAATTTCGAACAGTTTCTATAATTTAAACGCCAAAAAAAGTCGATAAAAAAAACAATAAATCATTTAATTTCATAAAATTATTGAATCTGCTTACAAAAATTCACGAGAGTCGGTTGAGAAATGCGACGTATAGAGAACAGCCGGATAGCCGGAGATCCGGACACACGAACGAAATTTGGCCCAAGTTTAATAGGGAACTTTGTTCCCTTCTCTCGCTCGTTCAATCATGATTATTTTATAGTGACACCACTAACGTTGGAAATGATTTTCCCCGCCTTAAAGTAATCTAACCTCCTTAAGGCGTAATCCATTCATAAATATAGCCAAGAGCAAAAAGCAGTACCTTCTGTAACGCCTTTTCATGTGATTTGACTCGTTTTCATTGCTCTGGAGTGCAGATGAGTGTCAAATGGATGAATAATAAGTTTATGTCTAAATTTCATTTTTGGTACAAGCTTTTATTGCCGACTGTAGGTACTTTTCTGTATACCATCATCAACTACTCATTGAGAAGATTCTAACGAACCCAAACTCAACGGGGTTACGTCGGTTAAGTACTGAATTCCCATGGCCACCTTCTGTCTCCATCATCAGATCAGCTCGATGGTACCATAATATTGAATTGTCATCCAAACTATACTAATACCCAAAATTTCAGCTCAATCGGTCACCGGGAAGTAGGTCAAATTTAACTTGCAAGATTTGTCCCATACTAACAGGGCAAGATAAATAAAAGCTTGTAATAAAAAAAAAGCTTGTGATAACTAATTTCGAATACGGAATCAAAGTCAAAATGGAATACAAAAGTATACTTTAGATTATTTGAGTTGGCCGAATTGCATCAAATTAGTCCATTCAAAAAGGAACCTACTGTCCAAGCTAGAAGATTCCAATTCTAATAATAGTCTTATAAAAGTCAACCACATGAAGTTATCTCAACCATAATAATAGCTACATGCTATTTCTTTTGGGGTGTCCCCGTCATTAGTGGGGTTGTGCTAGAGCGTGCTTAAATAGCTGATAACAGATGGGGGAACAAGCACAGATAGTGTGTAATATTCAAATGGTCCAGTCAGCATCCTATAGTTCGTTTTGGCTGCTACTAACTATAATGATAAAGTAAATAATAAATATAATAATTAAAGACTATTGGATTTACTCGACATGGAAAATTGTCCAGCCTGAATAATGCTAAAATACGTTCTAAAACTAAAATTGACATACCTACTTGATATAGGTCGAAAGAAACCATTATACGTACATATGGAATAACGCACCTCTACACTCCTAAACTATGACGAATTGGGAATACGTCACATATGAATATTGTACAAAATAGTCGATTTTCAAATGTCGCTTTGCCTCCCGCACGTCGCCCGCGCCCCGATATCGTCATACCCCTGCACCCGCGCACCGCGCAGGCAAGGACTTAGTTAAACGGTCGTCCTATAGATTAATTTTGATCAAGACTTTTTTTTTACATAAAAATGTTCGCCGTAGAATGTATAAAATTCGCAGGTGACGGTTGTTATTTAGTCTAAGCTGTACAAGGCACACGGGTAATTAGTTCACGCTTTCTGTCTGCTTCCAGTTGTGGAACGTTCGGAGATCTGTTCTGCAAGCATTTGTTCGCCGTAGAATGTATAAAATTCTCAGGTGACGGTTGTTATTTAGTCTAAGCTGTACAAGGCACACGGGTAATTAGTTCACGCTTTCTGTCTGCTTCCAGTTGTGGAACCCTCTGAGACCTGTTCTATGAGCCCGCGGTTCATTAGCGCTTCGAGTGCTCGCTCCTGCTGGCGTGGGCAACACCTTTTTGGGTAAAGACCTTAACTCAAATAAAATAGGTGTTGCCTTCTTTTTTCAGTACCTACTTTTTCCGTTGCTACAACTCCTAGTTTCGCTGAAGTTACGCTCCACGACCCCGTCACACTTTACAGGCTTGATTTTAAAGTCAAGCGCGCCAACTTTTTCAAAGGGTTTTTGACCCGAGCTTGTTTTCCCCTCTCCGAATCCTCCCGTCATCAGTGAGAGCCGAAGCGATGGTCCGAGCCATATTAGCGGTTAGGGCAGTACTACCCATTCAAATCAAGAAGAGCGAATGTCTGAAGGAAACTCCTATCAGGTTTGACCTTCTGTACATACAGTGGTGAAGAGTAAAAGGGGACAGGTTTTATGCGTACTTCTCTTAGACTAGCGCAACTGATGAATTGAACGACCTTTTTTATAAATGAGCGAGCTTAGTATCGTGCACATATTGATTTGTTTGCAGCTTTTGAAACAAAGTTATTTGAGTGTGTGGTAAGAGTTATTAACGTACGCAAACTCAGTCTTCAGAGATGTTACTGTATGGTTATCGTGAAAGAGCATGCTATACACACACAACCCTCCACAAGGTGGACTGATGACCTGGTAAAGGTCATAAACATCGACTAGACGTGTGTCTTTGTTATATTGGTAAACCTATTCCATACAGCATCTCCTTAGCATGATACGAGACCAATTTAATTTTTTTTTTCTACGAAACTCAGTCACTGTTGTCTTCTGGTTTACCGGGACAAAATAACAACAAGAAAAAGTTGATTGAACCAACAACAACCGGGATCAATGACTGAACGCTGTTAATCAATGAAATCTACCGACATTGCTTCTAAGTTCCGTAAAACGGGGTGAATCCGCAAAACTGACATTCAAACCTCGATAACATTTTATTTTACATATTATTATGCAAACTGAATGTTGTATACAATAAGTGTTCCGGACGTTTGTATTTTGTTTTTTTTTTTTATGATTTTGGGTAGTTCCATTTCATAACTTTAACGATAAACACGAAATCCCACCTCACACCGTAGTCCTTCGTAGTTGGGGTGAGTTGAGTTTTCATACAAAGGTGATTTTGGAAGATTGTTGGATCGTTTTTTTTATTATGAATATTACTATAGCTCCATTCTAAATTGGAATACATTATTTAGGTAGCTTTAGCCTTAAAATCCCATCTCACCCCCCTTTCATCCCTTCTCTCCCCATTCATAACCCAACTCTCCTCGCGATCCCTACTCACCCCATTTTACGGTACACTATTTATAACTTACGTTATCATGTATGTCTACATTTCTTCTTTTATTTCGACTGCAAAACAAGTTTTGCACCCAACGAAACAAGCCGAACTTTTCCCAATCACAATCAGACTTAAATCTCCTATTGGCGAAATACCTAACCATCGTTTGTTCTTTCAACGAACAAAAACAGCAAATTAACCTTCACCCTAGCTACTTACTTAAATGACAAAGCACACCGATGTAAGAGAATTTATTCGGGAAAATTTGTCCAAAAAATCACCAGTCTTAACTCTCTTTGATTAGCAGAGTTCCCCTCAAAATAGGTTTCATTCAAATTGATGACTTCATTGGTTAACCCCAATAAGTATTGAGCTCCCCGACCAAGTTTGTTTAACAAGGCGAGAGTGAATTGTTTTTGCTGATTCTGATCTGATTACTTAAGTTAGATCAGCGGCGCTACCACGAAAATCGAAAGTCGAAGTTCGTATACATGCATTCCTGTCACTCGAGTAATATAAGCGCGATAGAGGTTGAGATACCCGAACTTCGAGTTTCGAAGTTCGTGGTTATAGCTCAGTATAATTGACTTTGAGAGTGGAGTGGTTGAAAGTGGTTTACGGCAAACGGACTCCTCTTGAATATTTCAAAATCGAATATGATGTTGTTCTCTGGTCGTAGTATCGCAATGCCTCCTGCTTTAGCCGACACACCTATGGCATTATGCAGCGAGTGTAGGTTTCTCGGCTTTTCGTTGGACTCTAATCTAACCTGGAAGTCACATGTAGGTATACTCTGTGGTAGACTGAGTGGTGCAGCTTTCGCGCTGCGAAAACTAAAACCCCTGATATCAGATGACGCATTAAGATCTGTTTTATTTGCCCACTTCCACTCGTTGATGTCGTATGGAATAGTAATCTGGAAATTCGACTGACGCAAAACGGGTGTTTACTATACAAAAACGTGCACTTCGCACTCTGGTCGGAGTGAAATCCAGGCACTTTTGCAGAGATCTCTGTGCGAAGCAAAACATCCTGACACACTATTCCCAGTAGGTACCTCTATGAAGTATTAATGTATGTCAGAGACAATCTTGCAACGTTCAAACGCGTTAATGTTTCTGGCATACATATACATACGTTCAATAGGGCGACTACGTACTGTCCCTCGTCGCATGGCCCTAGCAGAAAAAAACCCGCGAGTTATTGGGGCTACGTATTATGAACGTCTTCCTGCCGATATCCGAAATGAATCATCTGATCAGACCTTCAAACGTCGACTGAGAAACTTTTTGTTAGATAAGGCATTATACTCTGTTAATGAATTTATGGACATGTAACCTGCATTTATTATTAAATTAGCTGCTGTATCCTAGGCACATAGACTGACGATCCATTATCGGAGACAATCTAGTAATTTATTTGTAATTTTGTTTAATTATTTGTTGACTTTGTATTGTACTTAAATTGTAACCTAGACTGACGATCCATTAATGGGGACAATACAGTACTTAATTCATTGTATTTTGCTTTATTTATTTGCGGACTTTGAATTGTATTAAATTGTTATTGATTATAATTACATTTGTTTTGACGATCATAATACGGATTCATATAAATTGACATGTATAATTTATCATGTAATGTTGTATTATGAAATAAATAAATCTAATCTAATCTAATCTATTTATTCTACAAAATAGTTTGCGTCGTTTACAGATTAGGTAAAAAAAAGATTATTATAAACTAGCTACCCGCGCGGCTTAGCTCGCGTATTACTTACAAAAATGTCAGCAAAGCCGCGCTATTAAATATAGGATTTATCCATTCCTGAGGCCTATATTCTATAGGTACATATACTGGTGGGTATGGGCCTCATAAGAAGGCTCAAAGTCACCCAAAGGGAATGGAGAGGGCAATGTTGGGAGTGTCTCTGCGTGATCGCATCAGCAATGAGGCTATCCGCAGCAGAACCAATTAACCGATATAGCCCTCCGAATCGCTAAACTTAAGTGGCAGTGGGCGATGCACATTGCACGTAGAACCTGTGTCCGTTGGGGCGGAAAGGTTCTTGAGTGGCAACCACGTATCGGAAGGCGCAGTGTGGGTAGACCCCCGTGACTGATGACCTGGTAAAGGTCGCAGGAGTCCGCTGGGTACGGGTGGCGCAGGACCGTTAATCGTGGCTTCAAACCTAATTTAGCTAAAATAGCATTAAAATTCATTGCCCCTATAACGGCCATTTTGACAGATTACCCATAGAAAATGTGTCAAAATGTAACTGCTGGTAAGGAAAACTATCCGTGGATTGATTATTGGGAATGGCCGTAAGTCACTTTCACATTAGTGCTTGTGAGAACAATACAAAGCATATTTTAGTTAACAGAGGTTTGTCAAGTTTCATGAATAACGGGAAAGATGTTCAAAGTGTTCGCACTTGTGATTTCCCAAGAGCCGTGAATAATTCGGGCGCGTGGACCTCACCTTGGCGACGAATAATTAACCGAGCAGCCCCGCTGTTCTGTCACTTGTATTAACCCCACATAACCGTTCACCCACTAATATATCTTGACACCGCATAGTATACCGTAATCAGCAGGTGTATATCAGTTACCTTGGTTCTGCTGCGGATAGCCTCATTCTCGCGCAGAGACTACGTTTGCGCTTTTGTTTACGCTTAGTTCGCGGCGAATCGCGGCGTCAAGAATCAAGGATATTTTATATTTGTTGGTGAACGGCTGAGCTGAGGTTGGAACAAGTTGCAGAATAGCGGGGCAGAGGTCTAGTTTAGTAAGGCGTGACGGGTGAGGTGGCAAATGAACGCCTTCCGAATAGCCCTGCAACTTTACTTTGCCCTGCAACTTTACTTTTGACCCGGTTCACTCGGTCGATAGTTTCTTAATGCTTAATGCATAACTGCCCCGCGATTCCGTTTGACTTAATTGACAAAAGGGAACATCCCTAGGTATCGCTTTGTTTCTTGAAAATTTAGTAACTTTTCGAACGACGTATAGGACAACTCAACTGATTTTTCCGTACTACAAAACGATACGCAATCGACCTGCACGGCTATCATGAGACAGGCCGCGAGGCGCAGCGCGCACTATCCGTCTCTCTCTTATTATAACACTTAGAACAAGAGGTATAGTGCGAGAAAAATCGAGAGTATGTCGCGGCTGTCTCATGATAGACGTGCAGCACAGCTATCATAGCCCGCGAGCTGTGGCTGTGTCGCGGCGACATAGACTATCCGTCTCTTTCTAATGGTTTAATTAGAAATCTTGGCGTCCGTGCAGCTGACTCTTTCATTCAGATGTTGGAAGACAAAAACATGAAAATCGGGCTAAGGCTATCCTTATGCAAATGCAGGTGACGTCACATGTCACATTTAATTTTATTAGGCTTCTAGAAATTTTAGATTCACGTGCACAATGTTTATAGACGGAACATACAGAAACAAATCTTACCTCACGTGAACGGGTTACCATAAGGTATTTACCTTTTTTCAGCATGCATGTCTAATATAAAATGACTTAAGGCGCCGTAGGTTCAGGGTCTTCTCTCCCTCTCACTGAGCATAAGCGTGAGCGAGATGGAAGTGCGTGCTCGAAAGCGCGGATATCTTGTTCTTTAATTTTAATTTTTTGGCCGTTTAAATAAATAAAAATCTATTCACTGATTTCCCTCGAACATGATTTGCCGATTTTTAGAAGCACTTTTCTTATAGCTTCTGTGCATAATTTGTTACGAATATTTTAAGTGTATTTTTGTGTATTTTAGACCTATGTTCGTGATTTTTTTCTATCGAGCGAAATTTGCTTAATCATGTTTCGAATCACTGATCTCGCTGCAAAAAAGGCTCAAGATTACTATTTGTATTTTTTTGAAACCATATTATTATAAACAGACGCGTTATATTGTTTCAAAAACTCTGTTCGCTCAACTTCGCTGAACCTACGGCGCCTTAACTACGAGTATGAGATTTATATAAGTACGAGTATGAGTGTTTTCTGGTAGACATCGCTTTACTTATAGCGATATGAACGCCGGCTGGTATTATAGTATTAGTTGATTCTGTTTTTCTGTTTTCACTCTCAACTTTGTGGTGCACATGATAAAAAAATACTAATGTTATTGCTTTAATGGGCTGTACTATCGATATCTAAATGTCGGTGATATGCCAAAACCCCTATTCCATGTAACTTTAGAAAAATCGTTTGCTAATCGTCATGCAATTTCAAGGAAAATGTTTGAAAAGCACTTAATGATAGAAATATGTAAAACTAGTAACTAGCCCTTTGATATCCTATTTAAAGAAGGAACGTAGACGAAATTATCCGTTAAATTCTAAGGTTATCTGAGTTGGATCTGAATTGAAAAAAATATCTGAATGAGTGTAAGACGCGGCCAGTACCTAGAGGTTGTCCTTTAGTAAAACCTGGAAAAACCGTATGCATTGCAATTCTCAATATGACCTCTCCTCTCCCCCAACCCATAAAAAACTCAACGTTCCAAATGTAGCCGCATATTTTTCAATAACAATTTTACTACAAAAATTTTATTCACAGTTCTAAGGGAAACCCACCTCAATTGGCTAGGTTTAGGGTTGGTTTTGAGGTAATATTACAAGCAAAAAGCTTTAACAATATGTTAAGCTTTACCCTATTTTGGTTCCTGAGACGGATTATGGAGCACAGGTGCATAATGAAATGCGACTTTCAGACTCATATTCCACTGACGAGCAGTCACCAAATACTTTCTTACATTTATTTATTTTTGTTAACTTCAGTTCAGAGAACAAATTCATTTATAATTTCAATGATTTTTATGAAACTAAGGCTACCCAATTTACAAATACAAAAATACAAAATAATGTATTTACCAAAACAACAAAACAATAGATACATTATCAGTACTAGGTCCAGCCTGTATCGTGAGGAGGACGTGTGTGTGCTTTTATGTGTTTGTGTGATGAGTGTGTATCTATGTGCGTGCGTGCGTGCGTGAGTGCGGAAACGTGTGAGTGTGCGCGGCAAACGGTATTATTAACGCATATTAAAATATCTTCTGTGGCCTAGTAAGAGAGCGTGAGTAGCCATTTAACTTCTGTAATCCTCGAACACTCATTTCTTTAACATAAGGGTAAGCTGTAAGCCCTACTCGTATTTTAAGGAACTAGGAATATTAACTGTTCCCTGCTTATACTCGTATATAATGGAATGCCTAACTTTCATAAGGAAATATGACGACCGTTTTCAGAAAAATCTAATCAACCCTGAACGTAATTTTCGACTAAGAGATAAGTACAAAATTCCACGAGCACACTGTGCACTATTCAGAAAAAACGTTTTCTACATGTCAGTCAAACTGTTCAATAAGTTGCCGGAATCTCTGAAAACGCTACCAACTAACAAATTTAGAAATAGAATAAGTAAAATACTTAAAGATAAATGACGTACAAGAATATTTAAATGATTGTGTTTTATGATTTATATTTATTTATATTTAATGGCTTGACTTGGGTAATTGTAACAATGTAATAATGTTTATTAAGTAATTTGTAATTAGGTTTGGTACGTAAGGTGATGAAATCGCCTGACTTAAAATTTGCATGCCGTTTTATCGGCAAAAAGTAGAGATCCTCTGAATTGTCACATAACACCTGTTGTTAACATTACCTACTTTTTGCACAAATAAACTTTTGACTTTGACTTTGATAAAAACCTTTTGCTATACGATTGTACCTACCTACTGTACTGTATCTATACGAATCGGTGCGAATATTGAGGGAAGCGTCGGGCAAAGGTTACCTAAAGTTTGTTGAGGAATAAATGGAATTGTAGACGAATTACGAGTCAGTCCTTAACTTAAAGTGTAGGGATTTATGAAATCTATCGACCACTATGTGGTCGATAGATCGACACTAGTGCAATCGATTATAAGTTACTCCCTGGATTGCTATGGCCTCAGCTTTAAAACGAATTTGTAAAAAGTAGAAAAATTGCAAATTAGATTTCTAAAACTATTAGTAAAAAATAAAACTAAAAATAAATATAAAAATGATTATTATCAGTTATTCAAAGTAGGTAAATTCTTCCGGCAACACTTAGACATAAATACTTAATTTTAGTCAATCAGCATGGCAATCAAGAAAGTAACTTATCTCAAATGAGCCAAACATATGGCACCAGATCCGTAGCTGCAGGTAAGTATGCCGTTCTCAGAGTAATCAATTACTACGAGGATAGGCTCATCGAAAAACGCTTACCATATTTGCTTATTGCTTTACCTGCGGCTATTAGACAAGAGAAAAACAAAAATAAATTTAAAAGAGCCCTGTTGAAACACTATCTCGACAGTATTTAAATACTTAAATACCTAATATCTTATATCTAGTTACCTATCCACTTTATACAACATCATTTTAAGCTGTTCTTACTTCTTAAGACTTTACTAATTATATAGACTGATTAGGACTTTACCACTTTATATAGACTCATTATCATTAAGACTACCTCAAATTATATAGACTCATGGATCCCACAGTCAAACTGTGCAAACAGTTTTGTGGGACTTTGTATTTAATTTTAAGTCATTGTAAAGTGCTTTACTTAAATAAAAAATAAAAATAACATACTATAACAGCATAGACTACGCCTCTCTTTTTAAGTGTTCTAATTAGAGCACTAACGAACTGTCTCATCTTGTGCTAGCCATGCTGTAAATAGCTTGAAGCGTCTAAAACAACACGTAATTATTATTTGAACTTAATTTGTTGTACAGTTGTCAACAGATATATGGGACCGTTGGGATCGAGCACTGTGCTCATAACCATCAGAGTGTGATCACGTAACTTTTCGAACGCACGTTAGGAACAACTCAACTGTAATTTTTCCATACAAAAAGTGACATATAGATATCTACCTGACGCACGCACAATGCCTTACGTGATATCTGCGGTAATCACGTACCGTAAAATGGGGTGAGTAGGGTTCGCGGGGAGAGTTGGGTTATGAATGGGGAGAGAAGGGATGAAAGGGGGGTGAGATGGGATTTTAAGGCTACTGCTACAAAAATAATGTATTCCAATTTAAAATGGAGCTTAATACTCATAATAAAAAAATCCAACGATCCAACAATCTTCCAAAATCACCTTTGTATGAAATCCCATCTCACCCCAATTACGAGGGACTACGGGGTGAGGTGGGATTTCCTGTTTATCGTCAAAGTTATGAAATGGAACTACCCAAAATAAAATAAAAACTAAAATATAAACGTCTGGAACACTTATTATATACACTATTCAGTTTGCATATGTAATAATAAAATGTTATCGAAGTATGAATGTCAGTTTTGCCCCTAATCACCCCGTTTTACGGTAACGTTTTCAACGAGCGTTACAACAGTCCATAATTGTTTTAATAAATTGACATTTAGATCTGCTTAACACCATCGGTTGTCAAAACTTTGAAGTAAAAGTTCAACTGGTCGATTGCGTAACGTTTCGTACGTGCGTTAGGTAGATCTAAATTACATATTTTTTATGGGGAAATGATACTTGAGTTGTTCTAACACTCGTTCGAAAAGTTACGTAACTACTCAGATGTTTTGAGCGTAACGATGATTTTAATTTATTACCATCACAATAACGTAAAATTATCTTAACAGCCTTTAAAGCACTAATTTGACAAAATAACTTCATTAGCAATTAAACACAACACAGTTAGCTCATTAACAAAATGCCCAAGACCGAAAAGGTCATCGTAATCGTTACGTAAAAGGCCCATTAATGGTCATTTCCCGCACGTGAACAAAAAACAAGTAATAAATAACGGGACCGCGGCCATGCGTCTTCCCCCCGCACTAAATTCGGCCGGCAGTTAGTGCTGCGCGACGGCTTTGTCTGGCCCGATGTCGGGTTGATGGACGGTGTATACTTCTAGGGTTCCCATTTGCTTGGAACTGTGATGTCATTGGACTATGTACTTTTTTTCTTCGAGGATCGATGCATTTGCTTGCGATCTTTGTCTACCTACTAATTTAAGTCGCCCCTGGTCGAGAGGTACGTGCAACTACACGCACCTGTCGCCGCGAAAGTTGTAAATGTTATGTAATGTTTTGTTGTCTCTTTAAGTGTAGTACTAACACAAGATATATAAGTTACTGTATTACCTAACCCTATGGACTTCAAGTCTGAAATAAATAAATAATAATAAGTTTACCCACCGATCACGTTAAAAGTTAAAATGCATGCAATGCAAAAGCTAAATAGTAAGACTCAAGTCAAATGATGTACTACTTATAATGAACTTTACTTATTTAGTTAATTTAAGATACCTATCTATTTTTCTTGTGTGAATGTAAATATACACACATACCAACGCTCACCATAACAATGTTAACTTAAGTACCTACTACCTACTTTAATTCTCTTGTAAGTGAATTGTAAATATTCTTATGAGAAATAAATTTCTTCAAACTGATTTCTTTAAACCGAAGATCAATCTAAGTTTTTTTTTTAGTTTGCTACATCTCAGATGGTTGAGGACTATGAAATTGACGGTAAAAATATGTAATTTTTTTCATCGTTACCTAGTGCGCCCGAACGTATTAAACAAAAGGAGTTAATAAAGTACGTTTTCACTTCTCATGGTCGGAAAGTGTGTCATATTAGGCTTAGATAGCGGGGCTAAAGTAGTAGGTACATTTATTTATGATTTGACAACATTTTAATTTGACCAATCAAAACACTTCAACGTATTAATCCACCAATCACAACTGGTTAAAAAACCATTTCTATTTGCTATCAACTAATCAGAATACAGCTATATGTATATTAAAATCAACCAATCAGGAAACAGAATAAATTTCAAATATTAGGCGTTTTTTATTCCCGAATTTACATCATAAAAAAAATAGGTAAACGCCTTTGGCCGTCTATAGCCGCGTCCAAACGTTCAAGCGGGGTGGCCTGCAAATATGACATAAGCTATTAGATTGAGCGGGATAGACTGCTGTCTAGCTGGCTTTATCTTATGCAGCGTATGCTGTCCGCCGCGCTCGGCCGTTTGGATCCGGCTATATCCGTATATAGCACCGTTTATTTTTGGTGTCAATATTTTGTATATGTGTCAAACAGTTTATTAAAAAAATCATGCCGCCAAATTGAACAATCTTTTCGCTGTGGAATTTATTATTGATTGTGGATGGATCATCTTTGTTTTCCCTATTTTCTCGCAGTCTAAGTGAAAAGTAGAGTGTATAACTCTGGTCTAAAAGCCATATTACCACTCGAACAATTTTCGCTCACTGCGCTCAGGAAAATAACCATCTCGTGGTAGTATGGCTTATTTTAGCTCCTTGTCATACAATCTAATACTATTTATTTTAGAATAACGAATGCATTTATTTTACAGCAGTTGCTATTGAAATAAAGTCGAGAAGCGGTTAACTTTTTAATTGCCTCGAACAACATTGTGGTATAAAACACACAAACTATAAAAAACATTAACAAAAAGAACCTAATACAAACATGCAAACATAAAAGGAAACCTAAAACTACAAAAATAAACACAAAAACTAACTACTACCTTAAAATTAACAACAATCAAAACATGCCGCCGGGCGCGCGATCGGCACCACACTTTTCGTGCGGTGATGAACCAACAACGCGCCCTGCGGCACGCAGGCCACGCCCCTCGCCCCGCCCCGGCCGCCCGTCATTGCGGCAGCACGAGGCGAAAAGCGAGCCGCAGGCGAGTCGGCATATAGCCGCCCGACTTATACATGCAATCAGAAATATACAAACTTAAAACTAGTGTGCAAACCATGCAGTAAACCTAAGAACAATCAAATGTGCAAAAACCTAAAATTTTAACGTGCAAAAATATAAGCAAACAGAAAAGCAAACATGCACATATGCGAAATGAAACCGATTTATACAGAAAAACACAAACATGCAGAACTTAAGACAACCAATAAATTAATAACAAGTATATACAGGAATGTATACAGTCACATAAAATAAACAAAAACATTAAAAACCTAATACCAAAATATAAATAAAAGCGAAGGGACCTAGCAATAAAATGTACAAATAATAATGAACAAAATAAATGGAGAAAAATATACAATGAAGCGATAAGCGCGATAAGAAAGTAAACAAGGTCACGTGCAACTTAAGAGTAAGCAAGAGTAGAAACTAACAAATTGAATTATTTACATTTGAAACTATAGGAATATGAAACATGGAATATGGGACTTAATAGGATTATTTATTGCCTGTTTCTAATAAATGCAGAGTAAACACAATTCGAATATATTTTTTTATGAACCTTTGCACAACCTCCACGAAGGATTGTGCAATCGCTGCTCCCAGTTTAAGAACGGGAAAAAAACGTGCATGAATCATTGAAAAATTGAACAATAAAAAAATGCGAATCATTAGTTTCACTTTTCCAGTATGTATCACTTTTCCAAAAAAAAAACTTAACGTCTTACAAAACACGTAAACAGACCTATAAAATGTACATCCAATTGAGCAAGTGGGCATGAATTACGAAGCGACCTCAAATAAACAAAAGTTTGCACGTAAACACAAACAAATATAAACAAGAGCAGAGACAAACAGTACGTAAATAGACGTCGTAAACTCTAAGGAGGCGGTGCACGTGACTCGAACTTTTATCGAGGATTGTTACTCAAATCCAATAAGAGGATTCTGGATGAACTGCAGGAAAACTTTGACAAGAATTAAGTCGGTTAAGGGCGGGTTGTTTCGCTGTTGTCCACTAGAATCCCCTAGCCTGATCCCCCAGCGGTAAAAAAAACAAAATTAATTATTTTATATTTTTCGTAGACTCTAAGCCAGGTCGGTGTAGGTACGACGACGAGCGAAGCGAGGAGGAGTGTTAGGTGAACTGCGACCCTACAGCGCGCGAGCCGAGCGAGCGAAGCGAGCGTGACGCGGCAGCGTCCGGCGAAGCGCCATAACCGAACATTATCATTTTTTCCTAGTTGAATACAAAATAATTGCCGCTAGGTTCCCGTGGGTGATCGGGGTCAGGTGCTTAACGTGGATGACGTGGTTGTTTCAAGTCGCCGGTAATCGTGAGTTACGTTCGTTAAAATTCTATTTTTTATATGGATATCTGACAGTTGGACTGTCCTAACGCGCATTCAAAACGTCACGTGAGGGAACCCGCCTAGTAAGTGCGTGCCTACGCCGTAGTCGTTTTCCGCTACATACAAGAAAACCCCGGGATCGGCTACGAGCGTACCGCGTAGCTATTCTAGGCAGTGACTGTGTTAAGGAAAATGTAGCCCCCAAAATTTTGTCAATCTATCTACTAAGATATCAAAGGACTCATCACAGGTCCAAAACATTTCTTTACTAACATCTGCCCGAGAGGAGCAGAGGACGGATGCCTATGCGCTGGGCGGACACGGTAACATATGTGGCTAGAGCCACACTTCAGGCCAGCATGCATCAAGCCCAGGACCGAACAGCTTGGAGAGTGATGGTGAAGAGCGCCCACAGCCGTCACGTCCCTTTTATTTAATCGTATGGCATTATTTTGGCCTTTAAAGTTTGTCACTCTTTATTACCACCCAGGGGACACGTGCAGGAGTGTGGTAGGTATCTCCTGCGGACGCGAGTAACAGGTGTCCCCCCTTTGTCAAGTGAGTGGGCAACTCGACTGTTCTTATAAGCCACCCGAAGGCCTCTAACTCGGCTTAACGACTATACTGTCATAGACAGCAGCCGGGATCAACCGCTTAGCGTGCCTTCCAAAGCACGAAAACGCTCATTTATATTAACCACTCAAACATCGGGCGGTCACCCATCCAAAGACTGACCACTGCCATCGTTGCTTAACCTGCGTTATCGTTTCCGACTCACAGGCGCCGCTAGGCTATGAGCGCTTCGACGTCCCTGAGTCATGAGTATACAACAAGGAGGGAAGGAAGGAACTTCTACTCGCGTGGGACTCGTTCATATCGTAGCTCCTTACAAACTTCCGCCCCCCATTTCACTCCCTTAGGGGTGAGTCCCGGGATAAAAACTATCCTATGTCCTTCCTGGGGACTCAAACTATCTCTTTACCAAAATGCATCTAAAATCGGATCAGCGGTTTAAGCGACAGACACTTTAGCATTTATATTAGTATGGATTTCATTTAAATCGCAGTTTAAATTGCATGCATTAAAGTTTACTTTTGAGCATAATAATATGTGCCCAGCAATCGCAATAATTCAAAGTTAAACCTAGAATAGTAGATTATACACTAAGGGGATAAAGCACTGTTTTATGTCACGGGAGCGAATTGAATCCCGAACGTAACGAAGGACTCATAATTTAACTCCTGAGCGTAGCGAGGGAGTTATAAGTTAATTCCTGAGCGAAGCGAGGGAATTAAGACTGAGTCCTGAGTGCAGTGAGGGGTTCAACCGCCCAAGACTAAAACAGTCTTATCCCCGAGGTGTATACTCTACTTTTCACACCTTATGCGAGACAAAAAAAACAGGCTCAGTAGATAAATATTCAAAATAGACCAGAAGCACTGATTCAGACACAGACTTTACGCCTTTTACAGCTTTCCATTTGTCAAAATCGTTGTAGGCTTTTAGGTATTTTTCCTTTGACTTCTCTGGCAGCAGATTGTTGACAATGCCTATGGCATCTAATTTGATAAACTCAGGAGTCAAAACACTTTCATCACTCGACATTTTCAATATTATTTTTGAAATTAAATCTTCTATAGGCACCTACAAGAACTCGATTTGTTCGTCACGCGTGAACAAATGAAGGCGCGCGACGGTCCAAATTCGAAAGCACAAGCCGTGGTCCTAGATTCGAAATTCGAATTTCGAACACCGCGCTCCTCCGGACCGGGGTTCACACGGAGGCAAACTTCATTTATTTTGTCAAATCAAGTAGGCCATGGCCTAGGACAAATTGTGTTTAGCAAAATTAAACTTTATGCATATAGTAATAAGAATTATGAAAAGTGAAATCATATTATTAACCAGCGGGTTATAATGAAATTCAGTACAACATTATAACCCGGCTAATACCAAGGGATTTAATGTCTTGCTTTCGGTAGGGTTTACATGACCTATAATTCGGCATTGTCGAGCATGTGGTTTGAAAAAGTTGTTAATAACACTTCTCCAATAGGAGCACCATTATAAAATGATTTGAAATGATATGAAATGAAATGAAATGATTTATTTTGCGAGAACATACACGGGTGTTTAAGAATACATGTCAGTGATATACAATATTTTACATCTATGCATGTTCCGCTACAATCTAAACTAATAAAAAATAACAAAATAATCATCGTGATTGACATTCAAACTTAATTTATTACTATGGCATGTACCCACAAAGTTGCATAATTTGTTTTTGGTTACTTTCACTTTTAAATTATTACAGGATAACCTTTGTATTGTTCATGCTAATGTTACATTTATACTGTCATTATAAGTAATTAATCGTTACCCTATGATCATTTCCCTTCTTATTGCAAACGCAGTACTCGCAAAATGGCGGTTTCGAGATAAACGCGGTAAACATATTTTATGATATCTAAACAAAAAATCTATAGTACTGCTTTTTCATCAACAATCGGGGCTTGTGAGCATTACTGTATCACTAAAGCTAAACGCAGTATTCAGCGAGGAAATGCCGCAAAAATCGTCGGTACAATGCCACGAAGTATTTTTTTAGATTTAACTTAGTTTCATTTTAATTGAGTTAATGTTAATTAGAAAATAAATGTAATCAAATTCTTGAAAAAAATAGTTTTCAGAATCAGACGCCTCGTAATTCCAATCCTCTCCATACAATCACCGAACGTATGCGTTTTACTCGACTCTCCTATAATAAAGCCGACCAAACCATTACTTAATGCAGTTTACCCTTAAGGCGCCCTAGGTTCATGGTCTTCTCTCCCTCTCACTGCGTGAGCGAGATAGAAGTGCGTGCTCGGAAGCGCGGATATCATGTTTTTTAATTTTAATTTTTTGGCCGTTAAATAAATAAAAAAGTAATCACCGAGTTCTCTCAAACATGATATTGCCGATATTTAGAAGTAATTTTAATATTTTTAGCTTTTGTGCATATTTTGTTACGAATATTTTAAGTGTATTTTAGACCTATGTTCGTGTTTTTTTCGATCGAGCGAAAATTGCTTAATCATGTTTCGAATCACTGATCTCGCTGCAGAATGGCCTCAAAATTACTATTCGTATTTTTTTTAAACCATGTTATTATAAACAGACGCATTATATTGTTTCAAAAACCTGTTCGCTTAACTTCGCTGAACCTACGGCGCCTTAATGCAGTTCACCCTATATGTGTGTATATATTTTAGGGTCTATAGGTACAAAGTTGAGACGCATAAATGGATTTCACATAAATACAGTACGTGCGCTCTTATAACAGTATTTGGGTTCAGGTTTAGTTCGTATCGTTTATTTTGTCGTAAAAATGTGTAAGACCAAGGGAGAGAGAAATATAGCCCCGATCCTATTGTAAATGCTCACGGGCTGTACATAGCTGACCAAACCAGGCCAGACCTTAGAGAATTACAGGTCCATAATTTAGACTGTGCATGTTGTTTCAGTGCGTGATGCGTCTTTTAAAAAATGACAGTATTAAGACTACAGCGTTGCATAAGAATAATAAAGAACTACATTACAAAAACTTGTCACTGGCAAACTTTGATGTTTTTATTTGGCCCGCAAGTTGTAATACATATTCTAAGAAATGTCAACTAATGCCGCCCCAAGAGAGGAAACTTGTTGATTTTTAATTCCTGCTAATGCGTCGAATTTTTCTGAATGTTTTGTTTCTCGAAGTCTGGTTATCCGTATTTTTGAAAATATTATATAATTTTCATCAGTTTTTTTTATAACAATTCATCTATTTGATAAGTACTCCACCAACCATCCAACATCGAACCAACCACCAACGCGAGTAGGTATTCATTATAATTGTATATAATGCTTGCTGACTGGTAGGTATCTATATCTACCTATGACTTATGTTTAGTGTGTAAGCGATTTGGTCCTGTACTGTTATGCTTGCGTATGTCTAAATAAATAAATAAATAAATAAGATTCAATGGTCTTATATAAGCAGAAACCGGCACACAAAGTGAAATATCTTTTGTAAAAGTATCAGTTTCTTCGGTAACTGCATTTTGGTCGGAAAATAAAATTATAGACTACCTTTTCGCAGCAGGAAAGCGTAATACACTTGACTCGCGAGTCGCATACTAAGTTGTGGGTCTGTCTATTCACGTTTAATTCTGTGAACTATTCCCCAATGTAGTTAGATCCTTAGATTCGTTGCAAATATGGGTATCACGAAGGTCACGCTTACTTTGATTCATCTTTAGCGAAATTGTTGGTAAGTTTTGTGAATAAAAACGTTGGAATAGCGGACCCAGGTATCGGTTTCTTCACTTTAGTATCCGATATTTTACGTCGGATGAATTATCGAATTTACATTTAATTCGAGAATTGTGCAATTTGGAAAAACCTGTAGAAAAGAACCTGAAAATTTACACTTGTAACTAAAATTTTAGAATACGCTTAAACTTAATGAAATCTGGAACGTTTACATAGTATGTAAATACCTAGGCGGAGCCACAAGATAAAACATAAGGTTTTCAAATCAATATTGAAATTAGTCCCACATACAAACTTACAAAGTCACAAAATTTACCCCTTTAGAATATTACCTACCTAGTTTAAATATAGGTCGATCAACTTTATCTTTCTGTTATTCAGTCCGGTAAGCCAGTAAACAAAAGTAACTTGGTTATTGAAATACCTACATAAAACCAAGATGCCAAGGGATAGTTTACAATAAAAAGCTATCAAAACGTGATTTAACGTTTTGCCCGTGAAGACGTGTACACCGAGAACACCCAAAAATTTTAAACATTTATTTTTCCGAAAGCATCATTAGTAATGAAATTTCAGAATTCTGAACGTCATCATTTTCCGTATATCGAAAAATACGACATAGGATACAATGAAACACAGAAGTAAAGGGCAAGTCAGTATTTATCCTGAAAAATCCATCTGTCTGCGAAATAAGGGACCACCGGTGTTAGTACACATAATGAATTTAAAAGAAAAACTATCACGGCTAATTAGCATAATATATATATATATATATATAAGCAGTTACCGAGTAATAGTCGATCAACTCATTGTGCACTTGAGAGACAGGCAACTACGGAACCCTTCACTGCGCGTGGCCGATTTTTTACCTTTTTGATACGAAACCCTAAAAAAGTGTACGCTAGGCAGAACTTGGCAGTGACGCCGTGCACCCTTGATGAAGGCTATCACAACTATCACCACACGTTCTAATCATATTTGACTATCGGGCGTCCGAATTACGTAGTGTATTTGACGTAAGCATGGCTACGCGCTGGATGAAAGAGTAGATTGACATAAGATAAGAAGTTAAATAAACTAAGGAAATACGAGTAAACCTATTTGATTGCCGTAGCCTCTTATATACCTACTATATCCACTTAAATGAAACTATGCAATTCAAAACAAATGGAGAAATCAGACAGATACTCAATAATGACAGTCACATGCAACGTCAATTTAGTTGTTATTACGTCACGCCACGAGAAAGATTACAGTGGCATATGTTCAATATACTTAAGGCGCATGTAACCCTCTAACAAAATTTTGTCTCGCTCGCATTAGCATACACAGCATATCGAGCGAACATTAGTTCGCTTGTGTGCTCTTCGCGCGAGCAGAGAAACTTGCGAAAATCAATATTTCAAACAACCATAAGAACTTCAAAACCTACTTATACCCAGACGAATACTAACTGATTTTATAGTTTATGTTTTTCATACAAAAGGTATACATATATGTCACCCAAAGCATAATATTGCATCGATTGCTATCTCGTTCATCAAAATCGGTTCAGTATCTTACGCAACGGTGGAACACACGAAAATACAAACGTAGACTGCTGAAATAAGATACCTTTCGGCTCTGCCGTAGTCGAGCAAAATAAGAGAGACTCATGAAATAAATGTCCCTAACAGTGAGGCTAATTAAATAGGGATAAATGAATAATCTATATACGAGGCCCAATGCAAATGTGCACGTCTAGTGAGAAAAAAAACCTAACCTAACCTAACTACAACCTGAAAATTCAGTATGACTCAGGTGTACAGAAGTACTAGTTACATAAAAACAAAATAAGTTATAAATCGTATTTTATTTATGAAATAAAAAAAAAACAACTTTCCACAATAATAAAAAAATAACATAGTTTGCAAAATGTAATGCATGCAAAAAAGGCCGTCTTCAGTGTTCCCAACGCCAACCACAACCGCCAACATCTACCACTTAGTGGCGTCACCTTATGCATCTAAAACTGCTTTAATCCTGAGCGGCATTGTATCTACCAGCTCTCTACACTCTTCAGGGGTTATTCCATTCCAGACACATGTAAGTTTGATCGAGAGGGGTCGTTTCGCAACTTCTTCTTAATTTTCCACCACAATGTAGAAACATCCCGGCAGCCCGGACTTATCTCCAATAGAAATTGGAGATAAGTCCGGGCTGCCTGGCGGCCATCATGGTAGGAATTTTCTTAGCCTTCAGCCACGCCGTCGATGCCTTAGCGGTATGGCATGAGGCACCGTCTTGTTGAAAAGTATACGCATTTTTATACTTTAACTTCCGTATAGACGGCAGCAAGTTCTCTTGCAAGATGCTTTTGTATTTTTCGGCATTGACGGCTCCATCTATAAATTGAAGACGCCCACACCCTGTGCAGACATGCAGCCCCAAATCATCAAAGAGGCTGGAAACTTCACCTTGCGCTTAAGGCAGTCTTTTTGAAATGCCTGTCCTTTTTCACGAATGACTTAACTGCGTTCATCGCCAACTGTGACCTCAAATTTATGTAATTCCCAATGTGAACTATGAAGGTACGCTACCTCAGAGGCAATGAAAACGTGTCACTTTGTAAAGTAATCCATGGGAAGTGACCCGTTTTCATTGCCTCTGAGGTCATCACTCCATATAATTTTTCACTACTGATCGATTGTCCAATTCCTGTATTTTTTGCGAATTTCAACCTTTTAGTTTTCTGCCTTTGTGTAAGTAACGGGTTCTCTTTCGCAGCGTAAAAACCGTAGCCCATCCTCAAAATTATTGATCAACAGCAGGATTTGTTCGCGCAACAACTGTCAACGTTAAATCGACTTCTTTGGTAAATGTAGAAACTAAATCACCATGAAAAAAAATCATGTTTATACCCGAGTAAAATGATTTTAATAGTGCTATCAGCAAAAACACGTCCTAAAACAGCTTCACAACGGCTAATAAATAACTGGACATCAATTTTGCAACTAATAATGTCATTTTTGTTTGTTTCCAATACCATCTCAAAATCAATGCATTACGCAAAGTTATGCGCTTTGGCTACACGGAAGAGGGAGAGCATGAATCGAGGTAATTGACATAATATGATTGAAGTAATATATACCATAACCCGTATCGCAGTTAGGTCCCTAGCGTCATTGTTCACTATAACTTTGCTATTATATATATAAACCGCTTGACCTCGGAGGTCATTTGATAAAAAACCACTTGACTAGGTAGTGCGGCCCTACTAAGGTAAAGCAATTTTTTTTTTCAGTTCCATTACCGTTTTCATAGTTTGATGTATTTTTAAAACGACATGTAGACGTTATTTTGTTGGTTGCATTAGAAATCATAATCATCAGATCATCACCAAATTTATACGGGCGGGACCAAGACTTATCAAAATAAAACCTGGTAGAATTGATCATCAAAAAACCGGCCAAGTGCGAGTCAGACTCGCGCACAAAGGGTTCCGTACCATGATCCGTTGAATGAAAGGTAAATTGCGGTTTACGATTTATGACGTATTAAAAAAACTACTTACTAGGTAGATCTCGTTCAAACTAATTTTCGGTGGATCATATATTTTTTTTAGTTTTATCATTCTCTTATTTTAGAAGTTACAGGGGGGGGACACACATTTTACCACTTTGGAAGTGTCTCTACCGCAAACTATTCAGTTTAGAAAAAAATGATATTAGAAACCTCAATATAATTTTTCAAGACCTATCCATAGATAACCCACACGTATGAGTTTGATGGAAAAAAAATGAGTTTCAGTTCTAAGTATGGGGAACCCCCAAAATTTATTGTATTTATTTCTATTTTTATCTGAAAATCTTAATGCGGTTCACAGACACAGAATACATCTACTTATCAAGTTTCAACAGTATAGTTCTTATAGTTTCGGAAAAAAATTGCGTATTCCTTCGTTATACGTTCAAAATGTAATCAATCACACTTAGAATAAAGTTTTTCAATTCTATACGTGATATCAGAAACTGAGAATTGTACAAATAAATATTATAGAGTGGTCGTTGTCATACAATTCCTTCATAAAGTTGATTATTCTTACTCCATCGAAAATCACTTTACATGTGGCCCGTTTCGCGAATCTACAAGTTACAATTTTACAAGTCTGAAGACAAAACACTGAGGCGCTTGACCAATAACAACTGGCCATTTGACCTTGCGGGTGGCGCAGGACTGATCATTGTGGCACTCTATGGCGGAGGCCTATGTCCATTAGTGTACGTCTTTTGGCTGACGATTTGACCAGTGTTGCCTGTTTCCAAATGTAAAATTGTAACCTGTAGCTTCGTAAACTGCCACCGCTCATCATAGCTCGATATTGTCCATACCTACACCCACGGCTGTGAAAAAAATCTGAAATAACAACTTAGAAAAGTTTGAAAACCCCTCGACTTTTTTATCTTAAAAACGGCTAAACAGATTTTCATGAAACATGGCTAAGAACACCCGGGATAAAATGATCTATGACACAAAAAAAACCGCATTCAAATCGGTTAATCCGTTTGGGAGCTACGATACCACAGACAGATGCACAGATACACAGACACGTTAAACTTATAAGTAAAGTAAAGTTTATTTGTGAAACACAGGTAACAAAGATGGTACAATGGTAATATGTGTATCACTATGTTTGGCCATTAGGCATACAAATTTGCGAGCAGCATGCATTTCATGCTTATACATATATATATTAGTCTTAATTATAATTATATTTCGCTACAGTTTAAACACCCCTCTATTTGCATCGGGGGTTAAACATGATGATCATACCAATAACATGAGACAACCTAAATCTTCCAGTTTATCAATGGCACCGCATACGACCAACGACGGGGTAATTTCGGAAGAGCCGGCAGACCGGCCGAAATTGGTGGCTCCACAGGCAGACTCCTGGCGATTCCGACTGTCCTACTTTAACGTGGCTCTCTTCTCATACTTCCACTTGGCTGGCCTGTATGGACTCTACTTATGCTTCACCTCGGCTCAATGGCGCACAATTTTTCTTGGTAATTTACTTATACAGGGTGTGGCCTGTAATAGGAGCAAAAAATTTAAGGGCTGACTCTATGTATTATCCGCAGTGATTCTGTAAAGGTACCAGTGTTTCAAGATTCTTGAATTCGGAAATAATCTTATCTGAAGTTGTGATACCTAAGTAATGGATCTCGACATCTCGATATCGTAGCATGCCAGTCATTAACTATCTTGGTAGAACACTGGACACTTTCGTAATTGCGATTATACTAACTTTGGTTTTCTAATTCTTTTTGTTTTTTTTTTTCAATTTTACAAGATTTTTTGGTGTTTTTGAAGTAAAACAAAATGGATATCATTCCAGTTAAGCAAAAGAACACACGTACGCTTTTACTTTTTTTTTTTTCTATTATATATATATATTTCATATATATATTATTACATACATATATTTTATTATAATATATATTTCATTCCAGTTAAGCAAAAGAACACACGTACGCTTTTACTTTTTTTTTTTTTCTATTTTTTTTTCAATTTAACCACTTGGAAATAATTACTGATTAACTTAATAAGCCACCGTTTAATTTTTTGCTCCTATTACAGGCCACACCCTGTATAAACGCACGCCTGTGCTCCTAGACCGGATACGCAGAGCTCATGAAATTGTATGATCAGTGCCAATTTAACCAACTGTAGGTAAGGCTAATAAGCATATGACCCTTAAACTTTTACCTTGCTATGCGCCCGCACACGCAAACTTATGAAAATGGTTGTAAAAATATGTCGTGGTCAGAATGAATTGTTATTTAAAAATAGTAAACAATGATGTTTTAGATTAATGGCATATTTACAGAATAAATATTTGATCATGTTTTTGGATTTCTTCCAGCTGCGATTCTCACCGAAGCATCAACACTGGGTGCCCTGTGCGGGGCTCACAGACTCTGGTCCCACAAGAGTTTTAAAGCCAGGCTGCCGCTCCAGATCATCCTAGTCTTGTTCCAAACGCTGTCGGGCCAGTATTCCGTGTACAACTGGGTGCGGGACCACCGTATGCACCACCAGTATAGCGACACGGACGCTGACCCGCATAACGCGACCAGAGGCTTTTTTTTTTCGCACATTGGATGGGTACTGGTTCAGAAACATCCAGAGATCCACAGGCGAGGAAAAGACGTAGATATGTCTGATATAAAGAGCAATTGTTTGCTAATGTTTCAAAGAAAGTAAGTAAAGGATTATGATTTGAGTACATGCCTATCAATTAAATATGACACGGCCGGCGAATGCCCTGCAGTCTTATAGTTTGTTCACACAATTCAATACCGAGAAACTTTGATAATGCATTACAGTATGGAAGGCAAGTCCATTAGAATGTAGTAGTAGTAGTAGTAAACACTTTATTGCACAAAAACAAAGAAACAAGTATGTACATTGTAGAAGATACAATAAAAAATATACATTTGTACAAAGGCGAACCCTTTTTAAGACGGTTGAAAGAATGCCTTAACATTTCTGGGACGTACTCAAAAAAGCGGCCAAGTGCGTGTCGGACTACGCACAACGAGGGTTCCGTGCCTATTAAAAAGGTCGTATCGTTAGGTACTGAAATCTTATGGCACTTGGGTCCTTTTCTTTAAGGAAGGCAGTTTTTTAGAAATATCTCAAAAATCTTTGAACCGATCTTGTTCAAAACAATTTTTGCTGAAATAATTTAAAAAGCCCTATTAGCATGATTTTTTCTATATTTTTAAAATACACGGTTCAAAAATTAGAGGGGGGGGACACAACTTTAGTGACTTTCGAGGCGATTATCTCCGACTCTACTCACTTCATCAAAAAATTGCTGAGAAACCTTATATTTATTTTGAAAGGCCTATCGATTGATGTGCCACATTTGGGCTTGCAATGAAAATTTTTTTTGTTGACTTTCTGTTTCATGTATGGAGTGCACCCCCAAAACAATTTTTTTTTAGTAATTGAATTACAAAACTATGTAGCGGTTTATACACCTTATAGTTTTCGAGTAAAATGCCTGTGACATACGGACGGACAGACAGACAGACATGACGAATCTATAAGGGTTCCGTTTTTTGCCATTCGGCTACGGAACCCTAAAAAGGCCTGGTGTGAAGTACAGGTAAGGGTCGCAGTATTTGGCGTCTTTTGCTATCTGCCTATCCCAATGGGAAGCAGGCGTGAGTATAATATATGTATGCACGTGTATGTTTCTGGGATCATAAGGACTTAGCTTATCAGTTGAATACTAGTCTCGTAAACAATCCATACTTACTACTTATACTATATAATATCACTAGCTGTTCCCGCGACTTCGTCCACGTAGAACTTGTTATTGTCTCAGCAAAAATGATTGCTAATAAATTATTTTCAACGCAAGATTAATTATCACCGCCCCAAAAAAACTTCAACCATCTTAAGGGATAATTTCCGAGTTAAAAACTATCCTATATCCTTCCAAGGGTCTTAAATTATCTGTACAGGAAATTTCATCTAAATCCGTTTAGGGATTACCTAAGCGTAAAAGGTGCGATGAGTTCGTTAGTTTAAATTGCTAAATCTTAATTGAAAACTCCATTTCTACAAATATAAATAAGTATCTTATTTTAAGTATCGCAAACATACTTCCAACCCCTTTTAACGTCCTTAGAGAATTAATTTTAAGAAACGCTGTAATCAGTTTTCTAGTCTTAAACCGAAGTTAGAGTTCCCTTCATTTAAAATTCCTTATAGAATCAATTTCAAACAATCTCTTACTATATAATTTTCTTGCTCTCCATATAAACCTTGAATCCTGTTTTAGGCGTTTGGTGGAACTTCCAAAACGCTGAAGTTCTTTTTTTTTTAATTCTAATAAGTAAGATTTCTACAACGTTTCAAGTCTCTAGTTCAAAAAAAAGTGTTACTCATACAAACCTTGCCCCAGGTGCACCCTTTTTTAACCCCCTTAGATATGGAATTTTCTAAAACGCTGAAAGTACTTTTTTGTATTGCAATAAGTAACTTTTCTACAAAATTTTAATCTCTAGCTCATAAAGTGTTTACAATATCAACCTTGCACCCCTTTTACCCCCTTAGGGTTGGCATTTTCTAAAACGCTGAAAGTACTTTTTTGTATTCTAATAAGTAATCTTGCTACAAAGTTCCAAGTCTCTAGCTCATAAAATAAAGTGTCCCCCATACAAACCTTGCACCCCTATTGAACCCCCTTAGGGGTAGAAATTCCAAAAATCCGGTCTTATCCCTTACCTACGTTATAAACGGAAGTTTTGGTGTAAATTTCAAGTTTGTAGTACCAGTAGTTTCGTGTGTGCGTTGATGATCAGTCAGTACTTCCTCTTTTATATATCTGTCTATCTGTCTGTCTGTCTGTTACCTCTTCATGCATTCTTAAACCGCATAACAGATTTACATGAAATTAGTATAGAGATGGTTTAAGTCCCGGGTAAGGACATAGGATAGTTTTATGCCTAACGGGGGTGAAATGGAGGGGTGAAAGTTTGTATGGAGCTACGATATAACGAGTTCCACGCGAACGAAGTCGCGGGCAGAAGCTAAATATTCTTTGAAAGTGATACATAGTCTCTGAATTATGTTACAGATATGCGGCGATGCTATTCACGCTCGTTTGCTACGTGCTACCAACAGTTATCCCAATGTACTACTGGAATGAAACCCTGAACAACGCCTATCACGTCAACTTATGGCGGTTCATTCTTAGCCTCAACTTCACGAGCCTCATAAACAGTGCTGCACACATGTTTGGTTACCAGCCTTACGATAAAAAGGTATACGCCAGGCAGAACTTGGCAGTGACATTGTGCACCCTTGGCGAAGGCTATCACAACTATCACCACACTTTCCCATGGGACTATCGGGCGTCCGAGTTGGGCGACTGGTTCAATTTCTCGAAGACTTTCATTGATTTTTTTGCGTGGATTGGTTGGGCGTACGACTTGAAGACCGTTGACAAGGAGTCTATTCTCAAAAGAGCTCTGAGGACTGGAGACGGAACATATTCGGAAATGTCTCACACTATCATCACTACCTAATATCGCCGTCATCGATAATAAGGCACGACGAAAAATAAACTACCATATAAATAAGTGCTAAATAAACAAATACAGACAGCCTAATTGGAACACAAATTGGTATTTATTAAAATCATCATCCAGTGGTTAACAGCTCTAGATGATCACTTTCGGATTAAATGTAGACGCATAATTCTATTCATTGACAATGGCCCAGCTCACCCTAAAGGTGTTGAGCTACAGAATATCAAGATTGTTCACTTACCTCCAAATGCGACAAGCAAATTACAACCGATGGATCAGGGCATCATAAAGGTCCTTAAACAAGGTTACAGGACAAGACTAATGCACCGATATCTTAAAGAAATGGAAGACCCTGATAGCAAACGACCCTTGACTGTGCATGATGCGATTCGAAACATTGCAGCGGCATGGGAAGCGATTACGCCTGAAACCAAACAAAATTGTTTCAAGAAAGCAGGTTTCAGAAATAACGGGGTTGACGCCGTGTTGCAAGTGGAAGAAGAACCCGTGAATCCCGTGATACTGCAGGGTTTTCCTGGATATTCTTCCATTGATGACAATGTAGCACCGTACGAAATTCAATCAATTGAAGATCTTATTAAAGATGTGAATGACACACAAAAAGAGACCTTAAGTGATGATGCAGAAGACGAAGATGGGTCAACTCCGATTTTGTCAAACACTCAGGCTTTATCAGCAGTAAACGATTTAAGACGCTATGTAGCTTATTTGAGTCAAAGTGAAGACGCACTGCAAAAGTTAAATTACATTGAAAATGTCGTAAATGTTAATGCATCAAAATCTTTTTGTTACCAAAATAAGTGATTACTTTAAGTAACGTAATTTATACACTAAATACACTATTTTATAAGGTAATTTAAAAACACATTATGTACTTACATAACATTATATGTATGTAATAACTTCCTAACAACTAATTGGATACTTCAACAAATAATATACTAATAATATACTATATTAGATCATTTATGTGTATTACGTTTTATTTTTCACTATCCCCCCACCCCCTATCCCGTATAATACGCTTTCTCGCTTAAAACGCGTTTTTAGTGTCACATTGTAGTGACTTTTTAGTGAGTACATACAGCCTTTACAAGTTGTGGGTGTTTTTTGCTTGCTTTTGATAATAGTTTAATACAGTTAGTGCACTCATTGACTTTTACTTTGATGTAATCTTTGTGCCCAGTCTCGTCTCCAATGACACCACCTAAAAATCGGTGGGAAAGTACTGTCTTCACGCCTAGATTCCCAAATAGTCTCTTAGTCTCTTCACATGAGCTATTTTTTACAATGATGTTATATAGCTTTTAGAAGGTTCCGGGAAGTAACCGTGTGTTCGGCCTTGTTTTATCAGTTTTTCTGGCCAGTCTTGTCAGTTGTGACTTGGCTGTTATGTAGATTTTTTATGTCAATAAGGCCCACTCCCTCCTTCTTTCCTTGTTAGTGTCAGTCTGTATACACGATCTTGGGTAGTGGTTTTGAAGTTCGGTCATTGTCGTGTTAATTTAGCGATGTAGTGCTTTAAGATCCGGTTTCGTCCAGTTTATCACACCAAAAGAGTAAGAATATTAATAATTACTAGCTGATGCCCGCTGCTTCGCCCGCGTGGTTATAGGAAAATGTAACATATTGAATTTTCCCGTGGGAATTAGATGTTTTCTCGCTGGAAACAGTAGCCTATGTCACTCTCCAGCTTCTAAACTATCTCCATACAAAATCACATCAATACGACGCTCGGTTGCGACGTGAAAGAAGGACAAACATACAAACACAACCACTTTCGAATTTATAATATTAGTAAGGATTTAAATATGGAACATGGAATTCCCGTAAACAGATGTAAAGGTTTTATTTTCTCTGCATCAATTGAAAATCAACATTATTATACGTAATAGTGTCATTAGAAACTTGTCAAACTTACCACACTTTTTCTGACGGTTTGATGCAACCCAGCCTAGTTGTGGGAGTGATGTGTGTTACAACGATCAAAAAGCCATAAAACCGTTGCTGAGTGTGTGCGTACAACTACTAATGACAGAAATTGATAATCGTCAAACGCTGTACCTACTAATATTTCCACAGAATTTCGGTGTTTTCACAAGCCAGCTGCAGTTCCTTGTAAAAAGAAGTTCAATTTATCCTCGCCGTCCCAGCCATGGGTTTTCATTCGTGCCCAAACTAAGTGGACATCCTTAAGTGCTATTTGGTCAGAAGGGATTTGCGATTCGAGACTAAACGTTTACAACCTCCGTTTTACATCGCCATCTAGTTGAAATCACAATCTTATTTCGAACTGTTAGAGTATAGATTCTAAGACAGCAAAAATGTGGGATAAGAGGACTGGAAAGGAATTAGTCGCTGATCTTTTCGACCCTCGGTACTCAATCAAACACAGGCCGTAAGCTTCAGCAATTTTCCCTTTTGTTTGATCGTTTTAAAGGTGAGAGACCTGCTGCTGCCCAATTTGACCTGAGAACTTTAAAATGTGATTGAGATAAATGTACAGTTAACATTTTCCCAATATGTATGTTTTGTAACCTAGTGGACGCTGAATTGATTGATTGAGTGTATTTGCCAATAGATTTGACAGCCCAATCTTTAACAGTGGGTTGGACTTATTAAAGGGTCCTTAAACTGTCCCGACTGACAGAAAAAAAACCTGTATTTCAATTTATATTTAAGTTAAGTTGATTTGGCTATTTTGTATAACGACTAACCTAGTTTTAATTTATTTACATTGTTTATTTTTCATGTTACTAACAGCTATGGAGTCTTGTGCTCCGAAATAAAGATTAGATATTATTATGATTATTATTGATTACTAAGTTTTTTTCGCTATTTTGGCGGCGAAATCCTAAGATAACTCGGTGTGTAAGCTTTACTTGTAGTTTTAGGGTTCTGTAGACAAAAACAGTGACATTACAGTTTCGATATGTCTATCCTTTTGTCGGCTATCTTGCTTAGAAACTAAATACAGGATCAATACAAATTAAATGTTATATAAGTGTCTTTTGGGTGCCTCTACAGAGATACCATCAATTGATCACAACCAACGTTAAGATGATAATCAGTGGGTGGTTTTGGTGCATGGTCTCCATAGGTCGCGAGTGCTGACTTTTGGCCGAAGGGTGACGTGTTTCGGCGGTTCCGGGGCAACCTACCGAATTCTACACCGGAGGTGACGACGCAACGGAGCCACACTGTTTCGTCGCCTAAATAATAATTCGTTTTTAATTTTATAATTGTATGTAAATAAATAAATAAATAATATATTTATTTATTTATTTATAATTGTATGTATGTTAGTCTTTAAGGTATTTGTAACTATGGGCCTTAGATGCCTGAAATAATATAGGTATAACTTTCCTAGGTCCTTATCTCATATTAGGTATTATGCAAAAACGAAGCATTCATTAACGCGTGAGCTGTAGAACTAGGGAGCCTGTTTTTTTTCCAAACAATTGCAGTCTTTTGAATTTCCATAAATTGGATCGGACAAAAATACTACATGATTATTGAATATGCTCACAAAATTTGAATCGGTTGAACAATTGCGACCTGAAGGGGAGGGGACACAGCCGGACATCCAGACAAACGGAAGAATTTCGGCCCAAGCCGAAACGGATAACTTCGTTCGCTTCCCTTGCTCGTTCTAATACTATCTGGTTGCCCACCCGCGTATTACAAAGGTCGCCATCAAGACCCGGGATAAAACGCCGTGAACACACGGAGCGGTGCGCCACCACTCGCCGCGGCGGTGCGCATATTAAACCCTCTCACAGCACAGACTGGCGCGGCCTGGCCGCGGCGGTCAGTAGTAAACTTGTCATTAACTGTCAAATTTACTATTGACCGCCACCGCAGGCCGCGCCAGTGTGTTGCAGGATAAAGGTGCTCTTATACGAGCGATAAAAATTGCCGAATTGCCGGAAATACGGGGCAATTTTGACGTCACGGCCACTTCAAGCAATTCGAATATTGCTCAAATAGGAGCGATTATTGCTCCAGTATGGCGCCATTCTGGCCCCATAATTGCCGCAACTCGGGAAACTAGGCAATACGTTCATACAAGAGAAATTCAGTGGAGCAAATTTTAGTCGGCGATATGGAGCAACACGGAATGAATGGAGCAATTCGAGAAATCATTTCCGAAATATTGCCGCAATTTCTATAAATTGCCCCATGTTGCTCAATTAATTGCTCCATTAATTTCGGCAACGTGTCGCCGGGCAATAATTGCCCGAAAAATCGCCCGCGTAAGAGCGCCTTAACTCTGCCGCGCGAAGAACCGGCACCGTGTGCCCGCTCTCGGCGGATCACCTACATCGTGATACATTTCACCGCAGCGAGCGGCGCGGCAATGACTTCCGCGTCTAATTATCCTCTCCCCGGCATAATAATTATATAAACCTAAAATGGCTAAAATTTAATTATATCCATCCCGAAAGTCCATGAAATTATTATTATATACATGTGAAAGTTTTTTTCAAATCCTATAAGCAGTTCCGGAGGTTAGAGAGAGAGGTACAAACTTTACGTATTTGCAATATTAGTATAGACATGTAATTATGCAACTTTTACATTGTAACTTTTGCAGTTGGCGGGACATTACCGCGCAGCGACAGACTCCTAAATGAAAAAAAAACATAAACCGCCGTATCATAATATTCTTTCCGTAACCCTGAGGTGCGCTATAAAATATAAATTTCCTCATCAAGCAGTAGGGCTGCCACTTGCGGCCCGCGTCACGTGCGCCGCGGACCAGCCGTGTTTGTTTAACGAACCTCTAGTGGCGGCGGTTGCCAACCCTAGCTGCGAGGGCTGCCAAAAACATGATACTGGCATTAGTCTTGGAAAAATATAAAGGAAAGAAAATACTAGAACCTAAAAAGGAAGAGTGACAGTGCTGCTAACTAACAATACAATAGACATCAGAGATGAGGCATAGAATTAGTAATGTACCAAACAGGGAAAGCGTTCTTCCACGTTCGCATAGTTAATGCTGACGCTTCCTCCTACAGCAACCTTACATGGCAAAAAACAGCCCAAAGACACAGCCGAGAAAAACATCTAAAATATGACCCAGCCACAGAAGACTTAAGAGCCTCATTTACACCATTAGTAGTCTCATGTGATGGAGCCTTAGGGACTGATATGTTTTTTTTTTTTTTTAAAACCGCATCCAAATTATCATCCAAATGGGAAAAACCATACTCACAATTAATTTTCTAACTAAAAGTTAAAGTTCAAATATCACTCATACGAGCTGTCTCCATGAGAGTGAGAGGCACCAGAAGACACATCAAAGCCTTTGATTGCGAGGACGGAGCAGGAATTCTAAACTAAGCAAGATTTTACAATGTACAAGTTCGATATATAACCTTCAAAAGGACTGGCACTAGGCCAGGCTACTGATCTGCCATTGACTATATTCGCAAAGAAAATTCTTCAACCTATCCCAACCACAGGAACAAACAACAGGGAAGGAACAACAGGGAGGGAAGGGGAGGGAACAATCTTATACAAATGAGCTAGCCCCACAGTAAGCTCAATAAGGCATGTGTTATGGGTACAAACTTACAAAGTCATCGATATACTTAATAGATATAAATTGTTGAAAGTATAGAAAACATCCAAGACTCGGAAACAAATATTGATGCTCATCACACAAATATGCTCATTTTTTCACATACCTGTTAACCGACATGGAGTCTTGCGGATCTTTATTGAACCCGGGGTATCTTGATAGATAAAAACATTTGTTTTCTTAGTGTGCATTAGCCACGTTTTGTTTCTCTTTACACATTAAGGAAACTATAGGTATATTTTATGCTCATCAATGTCTGTTCATGTTTATATACAACTTACTTACCCGGATTCGAACCCAGGACCTTCAGCTTCGTAGGTAGCGTCACTACCCACTAGACTAGCCGGTCGTCAAATATTCATAGCTGCTAGTGACACCCCTACTGACTCCATTATTAAATCCACCAGGAACGAAAACACTAGATTGTTCCACTTGTTTTAAAAGTTTCACTGCAATTCATTGATACGATTGCGCTCCAATCGGTGCGGTGGAAATTAAAATTAGTTTTGATTGAAGAGAACTAGCAGGCTGGCAATTTAAACATAAAACTAGGATTTAAACTTTATGACTATAATTGAGTAAGAACTGGAACAAATTGTGAACCAACTCTACTTGCTGTTTATAGGAAAATTCTTTGGGAAATAGTCACCACACACACCTGTGTTCCATGCCTTGGCGCTCTCCCTTCCAGTAAACAGAATCAAAAAGAAGCGGGTTGTGTCGGAGATACAACCGTTAATTAATTTAAGTGGATACTTCTTCTTCTATGGAACCCTTATAAACAAAAACCGGCCAAACCTTCTATTATGCTGTACCTACCCGTAAAATATCTGAATGAATTCACTAAAATCTGTATAAGTACAGTTAAATTGGTATATATTGCAACACTGACTGACGTAGCTCATTTGACTCGCGATACGTTGAAAATAACGGTCATTTCAATATTAATTATTTTCATGTCCGCCACATAAACTAAATAACATTTTGTGATTAACAACTAATGGCAAATATAGAAGGATTAAAACATGTAACAAACAATTATTTGAAATCAGATTAGGCTTCTCTACAAAACGTTATTGCGGAAGTCACGTGATACATTTTGAACTGTACCCCTATACAAGAACGTGAGCAAAGAAGTATCTACTTCAAAAACTTCTGAAGGGCCGTAAAAAATAGTTTTCTGTTTAAGAGCCTTTACAATCTCGTACAGGCTGATTGTCCGAGATGTCGTCGGTATAGTGTCGGGTTAGTCTAGGTCTAGGGTCCGCGAGTTGATGTGTATAGTGTCTCTAAAAGCGCTCCATCTCGTCCATAAGCTAAGGTTAAGATGAAGCTATTCTACCATCTTCCGGTTTTAACTTAGCGAGCTGGCTAAACGATACCCCACACTATGGGTTTATCGGAAAAAATTAAACATCCCACTTTAGGTGTTGGTAGTGGTTTTAAAAAAACCCATAATATTTTTGAACAAGCTATCCAACGATACTCCACAGACTCCACACTAAGGTTTAACGAGGAAAAAAAGGAACATCACCACTTTACATGTAGGGGAGGTACCATAAAAAAAGTTCTTTGGTTTCATTCTACTGTTTTGTCGGCGTGTTTGGTTTGGTTTTTAAATGCCCATGCCGAATTACAGTTTATTGTTGTAGGGTTAGGTACTGAGCTAAACCGAAGACGGACGGAGAGGCGGACGGACATGGTGAAACTATAAGGGTTCCTAGTTGACTACGGAACCCTAAATATAAAATCAAAAGCAACCAACAGGGGTCTTCGAGTAAATTAAGTTTTAACAGAAATTAAAATTCGGATAAACGATACAGTTCATCATATCAGCCGAAAGACGGCCACTGCTGGACATAGGCCTCCCCCAAAGAGTGCCAAAGCGACCGGTCCTGCGCCACCCGCATCCAGCGGACTCCCGCAACCTTTACCAGGTCATCAGTCCACCTTGTCGGGGGCCTACCCACGTCGCGCCTTCCGGTACGTGGTCGCCACACGAAAACCTTTCTGCCCCAACGGCCATCGGTTCTACGTGCTATGTGCCCCGCCCACTGCCACTTAAGTTTAGCGATCCGGAGGGCCACATCGGTTACCTTGGTTCTGCTGCGGACAGCCTCATTTCTGATGCGATCACACAGAGAAACTCCCAACATGGTCCTCTCCATTGCCCTTTAGGTGATTTTGAGCCTTCTTATGAGGCCCATAGTAAACGACCACGTTTCGGTGCCATATGTCATCACTGGCAACACACACTGGTCAAAGACTCTCGTCTTGAGACACTGCGGAATATTGGACGAAAAGATGTGCCGTAGCTTCTCGAACGCTGCCCAGCCGAGTCGGATTCGACGATTGACCTCTTTCTCGAAGTTGGACCTACCTAACTGGATAGTCTGTCCTAGGTATACATAATCGTCTACAACTTCGAGCGTAAAGTGTCCGATTGTAATGGGAGTTGGTACTACATGGGCATTTGACATGATCTTCGTCTTATCCATGTTCATTCTTAGACCAACTCGCTCGGAAGCTTTACTGAGGTCATCGAGCATCGTACTTAAGTCCTCCATGGTCTCAGCCAAGACTACTATATCGTCAGCAAACCGAAGTTGAGTGATGTACTCGCCGTTGATGTTGATGCCTAGCCTTCTCCAGTCCAAAGTCTTGAAAATGCCCTCCAGTGCAGCGGTGAACAGTTTTGGAGAAATAACATCTCCTTGCCTGACTCCCCGCTGCAGCGGAATAGGTTTCGAGTTCTGCTCCTGGAGTCGGACTGACATAGTGGCGTTTTCGTACAAACACTTCAGCACTTCGATATAGCGATAGTCAACCGGCACCGCTGGAGAGACTGTAGTAAGCCCAGGTGTAGTCCACGAACGCTAAGCAGAGAGGCAGGTTATACTCCTCGGTCTTCTGTATAACCTGACGAAGCGTGTGGATGTGGTCTACGGTACTAAAGCCTGTTCGGAAACTGGCTTGTTCGGGAGGCTGGAAGTCATCTAGCCTGCGTACGAGACGATTTGTAATGACCCTTGAAAACAGCTTATAGACATGGCTCAGAAGTGAGATGGGTCTGTAGTTCTTCAGCAGAGTGTTGTCACCTTTTTTGAAGAACAGCACCACCACCCCTGTGCCTTCCATGCCTTTGGAGTTCTCCCTTCCAGTAAGACGGAATCGAACAACTTCTGAAGGGCCGTAAGGACCGGTTTTCCACCCGCCTTCAGAATTTCGGCTGTTATTCCGTCTTCACCGGGTGCTCTGTTGTTCTTGAGCTGTTTAAGAGCCATTACAATCTCGTACAGGCTGATGTCCCGGATGTCGTCGGTATAGTGTCGGGTTAGTCTAGCTCTAGGGTCTTCCCCTGACTAACTTCGGGTCTGCGCGTTGACGTGTCCGTAAAAGCGCTCTATATCACCCAGAATCTCAGGTTTAGAGGAAACGATTCTACCATCTTCAGTTTTTAACTTCGCGAGCTGGCTCTGCCCTATAGACAGATGTCTCGAGAACTTTAGTGCCCTTATTACGCTGGATGGCCTCTTCAATACGATTTGTATTGAATTGGCGCAGATCGCGTGTAAGGGACTTGGAGATTTGTTTATTGAGCTGCCGGTATAAGGTCGCATCAGCTGAAGACTGTAGAATCATTTCACTCCGGTCCTTCATGAGCGTTTCATGCTAGTGGAGCTAGAGAGCCTTTTAGTTCTGTTGGTGCCTTGGGCCTTGAAGAACTTAGACCCAGTGACACGGACAGCTTCCACAAACCCGTCGTTCAATTCGTCCATATCGCCGCCTAGGCAATCAAAACGGTTTTGGAGTTCCACCTGGAAGCTCTCGGGGTTTTGAATTTGGATTGATGCGGACTTCATCAATCGAGAGCGCTCTTGCTTGACGCATATATTCAATGCGCCTTAATAGGCAAACTAAGCTAGCTAGGCTTAATAGGTAATCCAGACGGTGATCGCTCCCGTTTTTGACCGTATTGATCACAGAGACATCATTGAATATATGCTTCCTCATCGACATGATGAAGTCAATCTCGTTTTTAGTTGCACCGTCGGGACTCATCAACGATACAGTTGGGTAATCAAATTTTGTGAATGCTATTAGATACCGTCCTGTCACTTGACCTTATAACTTTTACCCTAATATTTCATTAGACCTAAGGTTTCACAATACCTCATGCATTTTTCTTCGAAACAGTGAACGTTTAGGGCTTTCATTGAGTATCATCAAACAGAAGCTTGTTTTCCAAGAATACTATAAAGTTTACTATTTAACACTTTCACTGCCAGGAACCCGCCTAGCAGGCGCCTACGCTGTAGTTGATTTCCGCTCCATACGAGAAAAACCACGGGATCGGCTACGAGCGTAGCGCGTATCGATTCTTGGCAGTGAATGTGTTAAGAAAACAATGCATTAAGTCAAATGAAGCAGCAGCAAGTAGTTAGATCCAACAAGGGAGAACTTTCTTGTCTATAGTACGAGGTAAATATTCTTGGAAGATGTCAAATTATTACAAATATTATCTTATATATATATTATCTTTAGTCAAGATTTTAAATCTAATGATTTTCTTGGTTCAAGTTCTTTGTTCTGTTAACATCACAGATATACACTAGATAACTTAAACACCTCAAGCAGTATGAAAACCGACCTTGTCACTTTTTTCTACCTACTGTGACGTCACAAAAGGGCGAATTAGTGATGTGAATTCCCCCTTGTCCGCGCAAAATCGATTCTACAATAAGAAATTTCATTAATTATTACGGACAACCGGCTACCACAACAGACGCGCGGAATGTCAGTCGGACGGCCAACTCGGAGACCGAGTTCGGACCCTCGGAGTAGATGCATTTGCGTGATCTATGTATATTATCTATATCTGTGGTTAACATCATCATCATGGCGTGGTTAGCTCGTCCAATGTGATTTTTTCACAAAAGCTACAGAAAACTTTACGATATTTTACAACGCTGAAATATTTAACGATTTTATTATTTATATTGAAAATCTATTTTTAAACTAACCTATATTCCTTACAAGGAAAGTAACTTGTTTAAAGAAATATATTACTGTAACTTAAAAGAAATTAAAAACCGGCGAAGTAAATTAACTCAAATGGCTTGAAGCGATTTTCGACCTCGTACATTGTAAAGCTCCTATGTCAAAAGATTATGTTAGCAAAAGCAACCTTAATATAAATACATTGAAAACCACATCGCAGGACATCCGAAGAAGGATATGTGTCGTTTAGGAAAGGAGCCGGTTTTCGCTTGTCGATTTTTCGAAGCGTTGACCGATAGCGTTAAAAAGTTAAAACTCTATCCGTTTAAGCGAGCAACTAGTGACCGATTAGTGCACATTCACTTCAAGTTTAGCTTTTAAAAGTCTTAAACGGGTATTTTTCTGAAAATTCTCTTCTTGAGTGTAATGAAATGTTTCCTGAATATATATTTTTTTTTATTCTCGTATGTAGTATCGAACTAGTGAGCGAAGCCAGCGAGATTCCAGCTTGGGCCAAAAATCTTTTGTCCGGTGTCCGATGTCCTGCTGTACTGCTCGACTATGCGACTGTTCTGCTCTAAAGACCCCTTATTATGGTCGGCCTTATCAGTTATCACACGTTAAGTGACAGGACAGAGCGTCCGTCACTGGCTGACACCGTTCGATAGAACGAGACGGCGCCCTTATCTTGTGTCACTTATCGCGTGATAAGGCCGACCATGATACAGGGTCTAGGCGAATTTCGCAACCGATTCTCGTTAAAGTTTGTGAGTTACAATGATTATTATATAGATCTTTTTTTACGATCAAATTTTTCGAAATTCTTGTTTTTAAGACAGGCACGTGACTTTTACAGCCTTCTTTAATTAGCTGTAAAATCTGTAAGGTAATCGCGTAACTTTAGTTAGAACTTTTTGATGACCCGTTTAGCTTAGTTGGTAGTGACCCTGACTATGAAACAAGAGGTCCTGGGTTCGAATCCCGGTGAGGGCATTTATTTGTGTGATGAGCACGAATATTTGTTCCTGAATATATGTTTTCTATGTATTTAAGTATTTATTAATGTTTAATCTAATCTAAGTATGTTTATCTACTCAAGTGCCCAGCGCAACTACGGTTGCGATTCGCCAAATCGCAAAGTGCTCTCGCAACACTAGTTGCGAGGTGGAGTTCAAACGGTTTTTAAATGATATCTATGTGGAACGTGCGAAGACCTCTTTTCTGTTGACTTAGTTAGGTAGAGGATTAATGTGGCAATATAAAAAAAATAAAAACCGCAGTCTATGGAACAATTTTACAAAAAGTAAAGATGGTTTGTTGTTGAATTGCGAAACTGACATTTTAGACATCGCAAATGAAAAAGGTTTTATGCGGAATATTTCCCCGCGACCATATACTTTATTTAGTACCAATCGAAGCGTAAACTATCAGAGTTTTAAATAAACATAAAAAATACCGTGTAATTTAGATTTTTAAAAACAAATATATTTCTGGCTTATCCCTATTCGAAACTGTAAGTACGTCAACTTTGTGATATTTTTAATATTAATTTCACTATTTTGACTTATTTCATTATTTATATGAATAAATTGCCCGTTTCTTTAGCTTTACAACGTGAAAAGAATCAGATCAAAAAATTCAGTGAAAGCCAAGCAATTGATTTATTTACAAAACATGACACGGCGCCGCTGGCGCGCGGTAAATCTTAGGCACTTTACAGCACTTTTTTTAAATCGCGGGCACTCAAGTGGTTAGCGCAAGCTTTGCTTAGTTTTGGACTAGGTCGACTTCTGTAAAATTATCCGCAAATATTTATTATTATTATTATTTACTAACTTGGTTTCGGTGTATCTGTCGGCGGCCGATCGTAAAATCCGCCAGATCACGAAACTCCTAGGCATATCGTGAAACGCCGCCATTTCATGATTTGGCTAAAGGACATCCGCCATATCGTTCAAAACTTAACGTTTAACGATTTGTCTAATGACGTTTAGGCAGATCATGAAATTCCTAGGCATATCATGAAACGCCGGCATTTCATGATTTGGCCAAGCCAGTGACGTTTAGGCTGATCATGAAATTCCTAGGCATATCATGAAACGCCGGCATATCGTTCAATACTCACCGTTATACGTAAGTAGGGTGTCCAAAATTGAATTAGGTAAATTGAAAAAAATAAGAAGTGCGGACTGATAATCTCCAGCGAGTCGACGCCACCCCGCTGCGCGGGGTGTCTATTTCTGGTCTGAGGGACACAAGTGAACCCTAACCTAACCGACCTAAGACAGAGTTCGCTTATGACAAACCATTTTTGTCCGCCCTGATTATTAGCCCCCAACAAAAACGGCCACCATCGCATGTGCAGCGCCACCAGTGGCCAAGAAAGAAACTATTTTACGATGTGCCCGGTATAGAGCTAGGAATATCGACGAATGTGTTGCTCTAATCGATCTGCCGTATTGTTTATCAGGCACATCGTGATAAGCCTAGCCGACTTTTAGGCATATCATGAAATGGCGCCGTTTCACGATATGCCTAGGAATTTCGTGATCTGGCGTATTTAACGATCTGCCGCCGACATATCCATTGTCATCGTTTGAAGCTCAAAATTTCGCAATTACTACTAGATTTTGAAAATTTACTTAGTTTTTCATCCAAGATAGTGGCTTTATTTACATTGAGGTACTGTGATTGAATATGTTCATAATTCAATAAAATTACTTTTGCGCAGACCAATGGTGGTACAAACGTATGTATGTATGTACAATGCATATTAATGCATCGTAATCCGTAATATTTGATTCTCATTTGAAAAGACATACTTAGGTGTGTATATTTACAATCTAATTTTGTGGGACTAATTTTGTGGGGTTAGTCCCACAAAATTAGATTGTAAATAGGTTCGTATTTTTCTCAAATCGAGTTTTTATTCCGTTGGATGTATTCAAGAAACGGCCAGCAATATACAAAATTTAAATGTGTAATATTACTATTCATCTTACTCCTTGCATACTTATTTAGATCAAATCCTCTTATCTTAAACATCGCAAGACTGGAATATAAACAACCGTATGCATTCCCATAAACACAAGCCCGATACAAATATAGGTCGTAAAAATAAATAGCTCACCTTGGTAATTCCATTCCACATATGTACTTGTGTAATTATTGCCTAAATATTTAGACGGCGCGAGGCGAGGCCATAAAACCCTCGAAGTTATGGCCTCCGCCGGCCGTAACGAGAAGCAGTGTGCCTGGCAACCGCGCAATGTACATTCGACCATTATTTTTGTAGCTTTTCAAAATGGCGGAAGATTTTTTCCAGTGACAATGTTTTTGGAGAGAATAAACAGTGGAGTTTGTTGCTGTGCGTTGCGGAGTTTTTACTTCGGAACGTATCGAGTATTTGCTGTGGCAATGTTGTAATGTGTACCTACATTACAACAGCACAGCCAGAGGCAGCGGGAAAATAGGCATTGCCGGCCAAGTAGATATAAGACGAGGCAGGTCAGGCATACGAGGCTGGCAACCCCTTTTCACGACGAACATACTTAAAACAATCCTTTTCTCAAACATACAATCAAATAAATAAAAACTTCAAGTTTTTTTGTCACTAATTGATACTGAAACAAAAGAAGGTCGCTTTGCAGGCCTAGGCCTCCAATTTTGTATGAAACGTCAACATCAATATTTCATTGTATGTTTGTGAAAAGGATTGATTCAAGTATGTTCTTCGGTCATTGCGTTATTTTCGAACGAGAGCTAGGGCGCTTAAAAAATGACACCTAGTTGATATGTCGTCGCAATGTTACGTGCCTAATTGCCCTGCTGTTAGTCGACTATAGTTCCTACTACCACCTTATTGTCCAAATTATCTAATTTATAAAACCAGGCGATAACACATCTAGAGGAGAGGACAATATTTTAGTGATGAATATGAACAATAAGGTCTATAAGGGATGAAATTTATCTCGACACTTTAAAACCAGTAGGAATATTGAGAAACCCTGAAATAATAACACACCATGTATTTAATTAAATACTTCATAATAGTTGATCTTATGTGTTTCAGAAAGCATAATTAAGAGGAAACACCAAGGGCGAGATAGTTGAGAAATAGGTATTTGTAAATGTATTGCTGTCGCGCCAACCTCAAGCCTCCCCCCGCAGAGCGCGATAGAGACAACTGCAGCTTGGACCGAAAATACCTATTAAAAGTACATAAAATCTTTGTCTGGCATGCCCTTGCCAGACAAAGAATGAATTACTTCGGTAACGGCTATCCGCAACCAAAGTAATTCAAGGTGCTCCCGCTAAGCTGCATCATCCGTTTCGTGGAAATGATGGAGCGAGGTTGGGAGTAGACATAAAGGAGAGGGCAAATGCACAAAAGATCCCATTGGGTCGAAGTGTATCCGAAAGGGCCCTCATCTAGATAAGATAAGATAAGACATAAAATCACGTTTCGTAGTCCCCAGCTGATGTCTTCTCCAAAACTTGACCTATTTAAATATTTTTTTATTAAAAATCAAAGAAAGGCTTTGGCCGTGTTCCTATGTTTTCTTTTTTTTAATAATCTAGTCAAAATTGTTTTCTGGATGGTTGAACACAGCGGAAAATCTGGCATTTTTCTTAGGTTTTTGAAGGTTAATTTCTCTTTTAAGAATAAATTTATGAAAAAAAGGAAAACATAGGAACATGTCAATAGTAGCCATAGATTTATGGAAAAAAAATATTGCTCTACTGCCATTATCCAGGGAGAAAACAGGGGACCACGTTTGTATGGAAAAACGGCCCTTTTGTTTCCTCTTAAGTAAGAAGATTTAATAATGAATTACCCAAATAAATAGTTGGTAAATATAACAAAACCTTAAAAGGCCAGACAACATTTTAGTATTTTAACATGATCATGTCATCAAACCTTGTAAAAAAAAAATATAGATTAAGGTAAACATCTCAATGACACTACCTAATAGTTCACTCCGTTGTTCATTTCTATTGGTACGAAATCAGACTGAAAGTGTCAAGTATTAGGTTAGTGTCAACCAGTAATTACACAGTACAGAGATTTTATTTGCAAGCTTATACATACTTAATACTAATTTTGGTCATCCAGCAAACCGGCACCAGTTCCAAACCCACCAAATTATGTAAAACAACAACCATTAATTTTTTGACATTAGTCACGTGAAGTCAGTCAGTTCCTAGCTTTGTGTTTTCATCTTCAGATTTCCATGCATAAGACCCGTCTCCAGTTCTTTTAGCTCGTCTGACAATAGTATCATGGTCTACAGTCCTCAAGTCATACGCCCAACCAATCCGCGCGAAAAAATCGATGAAAGTCTTCGAGAAATTAAACAAGCTTCCCAACTCAGCTGCCCTATAGTCCCATGGGAAGACGTGGTGGTAATTGTGGGAGCCTTCGCCAAGCGTAAATAACATTACAGATTGATTTTCTGTGGCCTTTAATTGTTTGTCATAAGGCTTGTCCCCAAACGCGTGAGCCGCGCTGTTGATGAGAGCCGTGAAGTTAAGGCCAAGAATAAAGCGCAGAATGTTCACATGATGGGCGTTGCTGAGGGTTTCGTTCCAGAAGTACATGGCTGTGACGGTTGGCAGGACGTAGCAAACCAGCGTGAATAGAATCGCCGCATGTCTGTAACATAAAGTTAGAGTAACAGTCTTTTATCTTAAATAATATTAATTCGTTGGGATCTACAGTTATCAACTTTGGAGTTAAGAGTGATCCACTTTATCTGCAAGGCCGCACGCCTCCTTTGGGAAGGGCTTCATGCAGCAGGTTTTCATGCCTGTTTACATCCTTGCGTTTGAGGAGTTGGAGTACTTATACTCCAACTCTCACTCTTCGAAGACATTTTTTACTGGGTTGACTTATATTATGGGATCTGGGGACATCGGGTGAATTCAGGGAGCGTCAAAAGCGTGTCGCTGACTCTTTAGTTAGTTAAGGATTCGTTTTGTCGACAGATAGAGACAAATTCATGCCTCTTTCTCAACACGACGCATCCTCCTGGCTCTGAGGATGCGTCGTGTTTAATGCGGTGTATTTAAAATATTCACCTACAGGGCAAATAGTCACGAAACGCATAGAGCGAACCAGTGTAAAGATGTCACATTTACATAATGATTCCATTTTCTCTCTGGGTTTCAACGTCAGATGACAGTCGCTTCCACAAAAACTAGTGCCAAAGCGGTTACGAAATAACACTAGGAGGAGTAGGAGAATGCGCCTTTACGACATGCCCCTTAATTTATAGTTTCAGCAATACCTCTATGTTCTTCTCCACTCACTTTTTTTGGAATGCCAACAATGGATTGCCCAGTATATCAGACATGTCTATATCCTGTCCTCTCCTGTGGACCTCAGGGTGTTTCTGGACCAGCAGCCAGCCGATGTGTGAGTAGAAGAACCCTCTGGTCGCATTGTGGGGGTCAGCGTCTGTGTCGCTGTACCGGTGGTGCATGCGGTGGTCACGCACCCAGTTGTACACGGTGTACTGGCCTGACAGTGTCTCGAATGCGACTAGGATGATCTGGAGGGGCAGCTTGGCTTTGTAGCTCTTGTGGGACCAGAGTCTATGAGCACCGCACAGGACGCCCAGGATAGAGGCTTCTACAAGAATGGCAGCTAAAAGAAAACAAATTAAAGTTAAGGTAAATGTTCCAATGATTGACACTTCAATGCCTAATGTTAACACCTCTATTGTTTTGATATAGGATTGAAAGTTTGATGTATTAAGCCAGTGTCGGGCACTATAGGACGTTTACCTTATAATTAAGTATCTTTAACAGTCAATTCTCATGGCTTGAAATTTTGGGTTTGTCCTAGGTCATGTCATCACTATGCAGTCATGGATACAATTAGTTTTGTTAAAAAAGCTGTTTGCAATTTCAATATATTTTTCCCCTTACTGCCTCTGAAAGCCGTCTTTTATCCTTTAAAACCAATGGGCAAAAACGCATTTTATCCACTAGGTGGGGAAAGTAATTTGATCTTGGAGCGTGTTTAACGCTCATAAAGAGATCGGATATTCGGATCGATATTTACCTAAACTTGGCAAAATACCGGAAATTGTTGGGAAAATATGGAGTCGGCTTCTTTTTTATTATAATTTTAATAAATATGCTCCGGGACTCCGGGATCGTACGAAATGACATAAGATGGTACAAATTTACCTACATGTTTAGTTTATGGCTATTTTTGACTATTTTTGTAAGGAAATATGTATGATATATAGATCTAACAAGAACAGTGTATTGTAGTGTAGCCGCAGCGTGAATTGGCAAAGTAATGTAAGCATTTCTCTATACATATCTTACATAACTGGTAAATCATACATTATAGTAGATTCAAGGGTTATGTAATACTTATAGGGGAATAATAAAACAGTTTTTTTGTATAACACATATATGTGACGTTTTCAAGCAAAATGTACAATTTTGTCGATTGTAATTTGTAAATAAGGTTCACGTCTAGTTAAATCTTGATGGTATTCGCGACTCTATGATTTGCGTCAAAGTAGTACCTTTTGCTCAAAAATGACACATATGTTTATTAATAAATTAAATATTTAGCAAGAGTTCTATGGAACAGGTCCGGGAATCCAAAGCACAAGTGGGTGTTGAAAAAAGAATCCAAAATCCAAATCACAAAGCAAAGCAGAAACCGTTGTTGAATAGCCGAGTAGAAACGTAAAACCAAAGTAAATATGACACCCGAATGCATGTACAGTACAGCAACGAATGATCTATGCACACATATTATTCATATTACTCTCAACACCCTACTTAACTTCTAAGATAAAGCCCACGTATACCTAAAGTACACGTGGTGATAAATTTTCTTTGTATTGCCCGCCTTTTTTTACCTGCTATGCGTAAGACAATAGCGGCAGCAGAGATAGCGGATTGGCAAAAATTTCGGGGATAATGTCGTCCTTGAAACGTCGAAGGAAAACAATTCTTAAAAGTACTAGTACTCACGACAAGTTCCGTTAAACTAAGTAATGGTAATGATACTTCGCTAGTTGAATAAATCTCAGGTAAATTGAATTTAATATTTCCCCATAGTAAATTACATTAAATACATAATAAATAAGCGTATTAAAATGTTCAAATATGAGTTTAGATTGCCTTGTTACATAGTTAAGAAATCCCGGGAAATTCCGTGAAATTTATTACGAAAATAAAGTCGAGTCCGTCTCCATACCGTTCACGCCGCCAAAGTTTAGGTAAATATCGATCCGAATATCCGATCTCTGACTCATAATACAAAAATTTCACAGATGATGTATTTCTGTTGCCGCTATAACAACAAATACTAAAAAACATAATGAAATAAATATTTAAGAACTTTTAAGAAATTGCTTGTTGTCTTCATCAGGAGCTGGGTCTCAAAATGTATGGGAAAACTAAAATCCGACTCGCACTTGACCAAAATTCTTCTTGATATTACTGTTAAAAAAATGAAAAATAAATTATCATTTAAATTAAATAAAGTTGTTTTGCATGCTTTCCTCGCTACAGTGAGGTGAAAAGTTTTGTGTTACACACGGGTGCAAATGTATTTCTATACAGAATGAGAGGTCATTCATCCTGCGTTCAGAAACTGATGGTGTTTGCCAATAACTAATTGTTATTATTTTGATAAAATTAAATTAATAATACTTATTCATTCTTAATTACATACGAAATATCAATATTTAGACTGACTTATAAGGATACAATACGAATAAATAATTTAAATATGTAGTTTTATTTTTCAAAAATTTTCGTGTTTTCCACATTTAGAACGCACCGTTTGAAAAGTTAATTTAAGTTTTTTTTTTTTTTTAAGTATATATATATATATATATGCAAATTTAGCGGAAAAAGTGAAATAAGCGTATTTGAGCCTTAGTTTACCCGTGCGTGAGTACCCAACAATACTTTGACTTTTTTAGTGTAGGTAAACGTGGAGTTATTTAAAGATTCAAAAATGTTTATGTTACATTTAATAATTATAAAATGCTATATTCTTATGAGATGTAAACAAACCTTTATTGAAAATGAGTATAAGTTCCAAATTACTTCCATTACATTTATAATTTTCCTCGCGGTGGTGAGGTGAAAAGTCGTGTGTTTCGCTCGGCAGCAAAGTTGTTTGGCGTCTCGTGCCTTGAAAGCCTCGCTATGCTCAGGATTGTACTTTTGAACCATTCGCTTCGCTCATGGTTCAATCTTACCATCCTTCGCTAGCTCGGCTTTGAAGCACTTGCGCCAAACAACAACTTTGCAGCCTTGCATAACAAATAACAATTCACTTCTCGTGTGTTAAAACACTCGCTACGCTCAGGATTCTATTTTAGAACTACTCGCGTCGCTCGTGGTTCAACTATAGCATCCTTTCGCTTGCTCGTGTTTCAATTCCACACTCGCGGGTAAAATACAACTTTGCACTTTTATAACAATAAATATTTCTGGTTTCCTCTATACCGGCTGTTTCAAGGTAATGTCCTTTTCGTTTGTGTTACCAAAGGGTAATTACCAAAGACAATCGTCGGCCAGCGTGCTGACATGAAGCACAGGTAGAGGCCGTAGAGGCCTGCTGCGTGAAAGTATGAGAACAGCACTAAGTTGACGTAGGACAGGCGGAACCGCCACGAGTCGGCCTGCGGGGCAACCAGCTTCAGCAGCTCTGCTGGCTCTTCCAGGATAACGTCCTTTTCGGTTGTGTTTGGAGCCATTGTTTAACTGGAAGAACATTACGTTGGGTTTTAAAAGCCCTAGCGGGTCGGCCATGAGTTCAAGCGGCGGCAGGTGGTGCGCCTTAAGTGGGAGCGAGAGAACGGAGTGCGGCCTCTCAGTCCCTCCACCCACGCATGGCGCACCCTGCCGCTACCTCTCCAATGTCCACTTTGATTAGTGTTTAGTGCGAGCTCATAGAATAGGCGCGTATTTTTTTTTTGCGATTAATATGGGGTCGCTCGAAACCCTAATCAAATCAATGGGTAACCGGGCCTTAAATCATGGCTGCGCCCTTTAGGTAGGTTCTTTAGGTTTCATACACATGACCGGACCGGACCGCGTATTGGAAGAGAACTGTGTGGGTAGGTTTTTTACCACCTCAAAAGATGGATAAAATTGCCCAAATCAAGGAGAATAAGACGAGAGGCGGGATTCCAACAAGGAGGTCTGACACTACCAAGATGGCTGGTTCCATGCATAAAAAAGCTCAAATAGGCCTTAACTTGACCGTGTCGTGTGGAAGGCCATCGTGATTGGTCATATCCTCAATTTTGAGGGAATAACTAAGAAAAAGAACAGTTTTCTTACCTGTCCTTGAGTAATCGGAGTTCATTAAATATTATTGGCACACCGCACACAAATAAGGAGTTAGTAATTTTCTTTAGTAAGTCATGCACTTGGTCTCGGAGATAATTTTAAAGGATGAAATGGAAATGCGTCTGGTAAGTCACCGTAGTCCTAATTGAAAGACTCTAAGGCCCATGGGCCTGCTCATAGGACTTATTCTGTCGGAGGAATTTAAATAATATTCAACTGGAATAGAGTTGAATTTGTTTTGTTTCGGGCACTTTTTAAAGCAAACGAAAGTCAACTCTACGAGTATTTCCGACACAACGCGATCCCAATTTCAATGCCATTTTGTATTGTATGCTGGGCCTTAGGAGATTATAATCTACTATACTTACATTATGTCCAATTAAATATGCTTTCTTCAATAAACACTACACAATCCAAAATAGTTATTCAACTGTTTAATTTTATTTTTATTTATTTCTTGACCCGGAACTTTTAAAGTGCGACGTAACGAGAGCTCCCAGAGTGTCTAGTGCAGCGTACAGTTGACAGCGCGTCAACTGTTTTTGTTTTAACTCATTCCGTTTTGATACTTACCTACGCATGTTTGCAAACTAATGTTAATGTTATGGTTATGACAAAAGTGCTAATAGCCAGTTGTTTACTTTCTTCATTGGAATTTTTGTATCGCGTTTTATGGTTGTTCAACTAATTAATAGATCTTTACTGAAATGTTTGTGTAGATTTCGAGTTATTCAACCAATATCCTGCAATGACGGTGATGTAATCAACAGGTGAATGCATATTTTTGTTTAATACATTATTGACACTTCGCTAGGCCTGTGAGAATGCAGTGTTTTTTTATTTTATTTAAGAGTTCGAAGCACAGTGGATTCAAGTCAACTCCCCATTTTAGTTCTCATTTTAAAACTACATTCTGGAATAACATATCTACTTCTTACATTTCTTAATGAAACAAGTTATTAATAATAATAATAATAAATCAGCCTATATATGTCCCACTGCTGGGCACAGGCCTCCTCTCATGGATGAGAGGGAACGGGGTGTAGTCCACATCGTGAGGAAACCTGCATACATCCACGAAGAAATTCAAAGGTGTATGTGAAGTCCCCAACCCGCACTAGGCAAGTCGGGGTAGTCGGGGTAGTCGGCGAGGTGGTACATTGAGTCCGGGTGCCACGCAGCACGCACATGTGTGCGTAGAATTGATTGTAAATGGAGCGCAGGTGTAAAAAGTTCCTAGAAGACCTAAGATACTGTTACAGCTAAACTGTGGTGGAGTGTAGCAATTTAAATAAAATAAATAAAAAAACGATAAGAATGAGGGGACCTGAACTAGAACTTCCATGACACGTATAAATGAAACCCTATTACACTGTTAAAGTTTGACAAATCTCGCAATAACCATGGACATACCCGTTAAGCCTTTCATGTTTCACATTAACCGCGTGTTATAATTATAAGCCACTAGTTCCAACGCGTGAACATAATATATACAGCTATACACTCGTATGTAAAATACGTCATGCTAGTTCAGTACAGTTACAGTTGTTCAATCCATCGACGCTTAACTCATTACCTCAAAATGTATACGAGTATATATAATACTTTCACAGCCACGAATGTTAAATACATCTGTGAAATGACAACGAAGCCGAAGGTCAGGATTTATATTCCCATTTAAACTTGGTTAGAAAGACTTTTATGATCACCTAACAGCAATAGTCAGGAGACCTTTACTTGTACAAACTTGTGTTATCTTTCAAACTAATTCCTGCCTAAAATTTCATACACAGGGTGACTCGGGGACGTGAGCAGGACTGACCTGACAGATGCAGCATTGCAAATACTACTAATACTTAATTATATCAAAGTTTTTACTCAATACTTAGGCAGATATAAGCTACAGACAGATATAAGAGAGCTACGGTAGCCTAGTGGATCAGGCATGAATTTATCACGACAAACACTCATTTGAGGGTTCAACCAGTTAATGTTAACTCAAAACCCGTCCCACCTCTGGACTCTCTAGTCCAGTTGGCGTATTGTCAAACAGACGAGCGCTGACTCGGCGTCGTAAACCCCATGCTTATGCAGGAGCACGCGTGAGCCTACGTCAACTATAAAACGCCGTTTACCTTACAACCTCAACCGCACATCCGCCCTTTTAAATCCGGTTGTAAGGTAGGATTTTATGAGCCCCGTAGGCTTAGGTCGGCAGTCCAGCTTTGTAGTTCTGGGTTGATGTATTGCTACTATGGTAAATAATCATATAAGTGTAGGAAATAAATCGATAGTTAAGGCTCCACTGATAAGAGTGTTAACTATAGTGTTGTAGACAGCATCGTGCCGTCCTAAAACGAATGTGAAATGCTGTGTACCTAGTTTATTAAATTCCGACAAACATGACCAACGGAGACACTTACAAATAAATCAACAATCTGTCCGTCTTTATTAATGAGAATACCCCATAGACGAACTCGCAAGCAGCAGCCAGCAGGAACATGCGCGTGATACACACACGTCTAACGCGGCAAAACAGTCTAATTCGGAATTTTCCCGCAGCGGCCGCAAACTCGTAAAGTTACTCGAGTTACTGCAACGCAAACTCGCTTATACCGCAAACTTTATAAACAACCGCGCAGTAAGGGCGGTTTGTTGTAGCTTTTGCGAGTTAGGATTTCGTACCTATGTAACAAGTCAAATTATTATTTTTACAAGATTATTTTGCATTTATTCTGCCTTACGTAGTACTGTACTTACTATACGTCCGTAGGCGGATACTTGACTCGATCCAAAAGTAGGGCTTTAAAGCCATCACGCAAACGGATCACTGAGTTCAAAAATGGTTTTAGAGACCCATCGTATTTTTGACTGAACTTCATACTAACGGAACATTTTTGACGTTTTATTTAAAGTATCTAATTTATCTATCAGTCATTAAACGTATACCTACATATCACACAGCAAACATAACTTGGGTTAAAAATAACGACAGGTTACGTGATTGTGTATACAATACTTAACGCCAAACAAACTAACAGTGTGTCTGGTACACGTGATAAATGCTTATACAATCTACCTATGCTAAACATAGTCTCAACTTAGCATCATGTAAATGATTCATAATATAATACCGATCCCGTGTCGAATGGGTGACTTTTTTATTGACATTATGCACCTGACTTAAGAATGGCATTGACAACCGCTCTAAAAAGTCATTTGGATCGGCGCCGCGTCAAAATAGGTTCATGAATGTCAAATCATGGCTGACGCAGCCCTTCTAGAAATCCAAACGGCTGGGTAGCCAAAACAAAAAAAACCTTGACAAAGCAGCTGGCAGCCGTGCCCGTGAATGTAGTCAAAATATTTTAGCCTAGTCGGTAGCGACCCTGCCTACGAAGCAAGTTTATTTGTGTCAAGAGCACGTATGTTTGTTCCTGCGGCGCTACCACGAACTTCGAAAGTCGAAGTTCGGGTATTTCCATTTCTATCGCACTCCCTCAATCGAGTGACAGGGATGCATGTATTACGAACTTCGACATTCGAAGTTCGTGGTAGCGCCGCTGAGTCATGGATGGTTTCAATGTATTTAAGTATCTATTTAAGTATGTTAATCGTCGTCTAACTTTGCTTAGTTTGGGGTCTAGGCCGATTTGTGTAAGATTGTCCGGAAATATTTGTTTGCATCAATTTGGTAAAGAGACAAACTGCGCGGCGCGGCTCATACGTGAATGTCGAGCTTTATCTGTGTGTTCTTGAATTGGCATAACACGTCGTGATGGTTATTGTATTGTTACCCAAAACCTAAATAAAACATAGTTCATAGTTCATAGTTATTTATTCAGTAAACAATATACATTGCATTTGAATATTTACATTAAAACACAAATCAGGTACACTTTAACAATCTAGCTTATATTAGACTATATATTAGACTATTTATACTAATAATTGATTATACTATTATTTATACTCAAGTTAAAATAATCAACAATAAATTTAGTCCTATATTAATTATACACATTTTAAAATCTATTTTCTTGTCAAATTTTACTCAATAATATACAATAAAATAAAATAAAAAATAAAATTACCACACATTCAAAAATCTAAATTCATGTCAATTTATTTAATAATCTACAATTCAAAATCAAATTATTTCATTATTATTCACAATAATTCTACTACACTGAATGTCCTGCTTGATAAAACTCGTCCACTGAATAAAAACACTTCCTTAACAAAAATGCCTTCAAATTAGTTTTAAACTTGTTTAGACTCGTAACTGACTTAAACTCAACGGGTAACCTATTAAAGAGAGCAATTGCCTGGTAGCTCGCAGAGTGCTTGACAATTCTGAGTTTAGAGTTTATCATTTGAGGTAAATCCATCCTTCTGGTTGCCAGTCGCTTTTGCCTGTCTTCCAAAGTTTCAATACAGTTCAGATTCTTTATTAAATCACTCAGGACTATGAGAATGTACAGACTAGGAACTGTAAGGATTTCAAACTCAGAAAAGTAACTTTTACAGGATGTTGTTTGAGGTATTCTGGCCATTGTTCTGATCGCTCGTTTCTGACTCACGAATGCAGATTGGATATTGTATTGGAAACTGTTGCCCCAGAACTTAATACTATATCTCAGTTTGGATTCTACCAAAGCAAATGATATACTGCTTTAATATATGGTATTTTTTCCAATAAAATATACTTAGTCATAAAACATAAAATAAGAAATCCACAACGAAGGCTTCGTCTAAAACACTGCAACACACTTCGTCAAAAAACCCACACCAGCAATCAGCCACAGGCATCGTCAATAGCATACAAATAATATAATCCGCAACAAGCTTTGTCGAAGTTAACCCTTTCAGGTTGGCGCATTTTACAGATCCCGGGAGGGCAGGCCTACTGGTGCAAAACTGATATGCTCGCGGCATTTCCCCGCTGCACTGCCAATGAAATATGCTGGACCAGGTACGAGCCAGCCCTGGGATCGCAACCTCTCTCTCTCAAACTCTGACCTAACTTTTTAAATAAAATTAAACAATATATTTTTTAGTGAAAACTACTTTAGCGGCGCTGTGCACTTTTTGGGATGGGAAAAATTGTTAAACTCGCCACAGGTGTAGGAGCGTAGGAGGTCACGTGACCGTAAGATTTAGTGTTGCCAGATTATAGATTACCAAAAGCGATTTTAAGATTTTGAAATGAAAATACGGATTTGCGGAATACGTTTAAAGTATAGGTTTTTTTTTTGCAAAATTAAAATTATTCAAATTTTCACTTCTGCCGGCACTCCAGGAGTGCAACCAAGGTTTTTTTTATTGAATCATATGGCAAACATTATTATTACACATACATTACACAGTTGAGTGGTAATATGGCTTTTAGACCGCCCCGTAGCATGGATGGCGTTATCACGCGATAAGTGACAGGATAGGCGCGTCGTCTCGTTCTATCGAACGGTGTCAGCCAGGGACGGAAGCTCTATCCTGTCACTTATCGCGTGATAACGCCATCCATGCTACGGGGCCTGAGTTATACACTCTACTTTTCACTCATCAATTATAAATTCCACAGCGAAAAGATTGTTTAATTTGTTTTATAATTTTTTTAATAAACTGTTTGACAGATACAAAATATTGACACCACGAATAAACGCTACTCACTATATATAGCCGGGTCCAAACGGCCGAGCGCGGCGGACAGCATACGCTGCATAAGATAAAGCGAGATAGACAACATCCCAACTAGCAAAAACGTACCAGATTTAGTTGTATATCAGTGATATAAGGAGTCCTATATCCGTGATAGAAACGTCTCTATCATTGGAAAGTGGCCCCAGTTTTACAGCTGTTTGATGTTATACATGTGTATTTTGGTACCATTAAACACTACTTTGATGTATATTCGTGATATTTCGATGTCATATGTATCTGTTTGGTGTTACATCAATGATGCCTGCCCCCCTAGCACACTAGGTTTTATGTCCGACATAAAGCATTTGTCCCTCTTGCACTCGCATATTGGCCAGAATGGGACGAATGCTTTATGTCCGACATAAAACCTAGTGTGCTAGGGGGGCTGGATCACTATATCACTAAATGATGATATCGTAGCAACGGCGATGCTGATAGTAAGCATTAACTTTTATATTGTTGATAGAGATTCTGTTATATCACATACCGCCAGTGCTCGACTGCTAAAACGTGTACTTGAAGAAAAAGTGAAATTAATAGTTTAAAAAGTATAACATATTGGTAATGTTATAATCTCCATGTTTTTATCTCGCAGTATTTAGTTGTTGTGCGTGCATTATAGCGGTTATTTTTATCTTGCGCTTCAAATTGTATTGATGAACTAATAGCATATTATTAATGTTTTTGTGATGCCCCCTTTGAATCCATACTCCATACTAATATTATAAATGCGAAAGTGTGTCTGTCTGTTACCACTTCACGTAAACCGCTGAACCGATTTGGATGAAATTTGGTATAGAGATAGTTTGAGTTCTGGGAAAGGACATAGGATAGTTTTTATCCCGGAAATCATCCCCCCAGGGGATGAAGTGGGAGGTTAAAATTTATATGGAGATACTTAAAGCGCCGTACCGATTGAGATGAAATTTAGTGCAGAGATAGTTTGAATTCTGGGAAAGGACATAGGATAGTTTTTTCCCAAAAGTCATCCCCTAAGGGGGTGAAATGGGGGTTTGAAGTTTCTATGGAGATACTTAAACCGCCAAACCGATTGAGATTAAATTTGGTTCAGAGATAGTTTCAAGTCTGGGAAAGGACATAGGATAGTTTTATCCCGAAAGTCATCCCCTAAGGAGTGAAATAGGGGGTTACAATTTGCATGGAGCTACTTAAACCGCTGAACCGATTGAGATGAAATTTGGTGCAGAGATAGTTTGAATTCTAAGAAAGGACATAGGATAGTATTTTCCCGAAAGTAATCCCCTAAGGGGTGAAATGGGGGGTTACAATTTCTATAGAGCTACTTAACCGCTCAACCGATTTAGGTGAAATTTGGTGCAAAAATTATTTGAATTCTGGGAAAGGACATAGGATAGTTTTTCCCCGAAAGTCATCTCCTAAGGGGTGAAATGGGGGGTTATAATTTGTATGGAGGAGCTACTTAAACCGCTGAACCGATTTAGGTTAAGTTTGGTGCAAAGATAGTTTGAATCTTGGCAAAGGACATAGGATAGTTTTTTTTCGAAATTCATCCTCTGAGGGGGTGAAATGGGGGTTTAAATTTGTATGGAGATTCTTAAACCGCTGAACCGATTGAGATGAAATTTGGTGCAGAGATAGTTTGAATTCCGGGAAAGGACAAAGGATAGTTTTTTCCCGAAAGTGATCCCCTAAGGGGTGAAATGGGGGGTTACAATTTGTATAGAGCTACTTAAACCGCAGAACCGATTTAGGTGAAATTTGGTGCAAAAATAATTTGTATTCTGGGAAAGGATAAAGGATAGTTTTTTTCCCGAAATTCATCCCCTAAGGGGGGAAATGGGGGGTTAATTTTTTATGGAGATATTTAAACCGCTGAACCGATTAAGATGAAATTTGGTGCATATTTGGTGATAGTTTTTTCCCGAAAGTCATTCCCAAAGGAGGTGAAATGGGGGGTTACAATTTTTATGGAGATACTTAAACCGCCGAACCGATTGAGATTAAATTTGGTGCATATATAGATTTAATTCTGGGAAAGGACATAGGGTAGTTTTTTTCCCGAAATTCATCTCCTTAGGGGATGAAATGAGAGGTTTAAATTTGTATGGAGATACTTAAACCGCTGAACCGACTGAGATGAAATTTGGTGCAGAGATAATTTGAATTCTGGGAAAGGACATAGGATAGTTTTTTCTCGAAAGTCGTTTCTAAGGGGTGAAGGGGGGGTTACAATTTCTATAGAGCTACTTAAACCGCTGAACCGATTTAGCTGAAATTTGGTGCAAAGATAGTTTGAAACTTGGGAAAAGACATAGAATAGTTTTTTTTCGAAATTCATCCCCTAAGGGGGTGAAATGGGGGTTTAAATTTGTATGGAGATTCTTAAACCGCTGAACCGATTGAGATGAAATTTGGTGCAGAGATAGTTTGAATTCCGGGAAAGGACAAAGGATAGTTTTCTCCCGAAAGTGATCCTCTAAGGGGTGTAATGGGAGGTTACAATTTGTATAGAGCTACTTAAACCGCAGAACCGATTTAGGTGAAATTTGGTGCAAAAATAATTTGTATTCTGGGAAAGGACAAAGGATAGTTTTTTTCCCGAAATTCATCCCCTAAGGGGGGAAATGTGGGGTTAATTTTTTTATGGAGATATTTAAACCGCTGAACCGATTGAGATGAAATTTGGTGCATATTTGGTGATAGTTTTTTCCCGAAAGTCATTCCCTAAGGGAGTGAAATGGGGGGTTACAATTTCTATGGAGATACATAAAACCGCCGAATCGATTGAGATTATTTTGACGACCGGTTAGTCTAGTGGGTAGTGACGCTGCCTACGAAGCTGAAGGTCCTGGGTTCGAATCCCGGTAAGGGCAAATATTTGTGTGATGAGTATGAATATTTGTTTCTGAGTCATGGATGTTTTCTATGTATTTAAGTATTTATATCTATTATATATATCGTCGTCTAGTACCCATAACACAAGCCTTAATGAGCTTACTATGGGACTAGGTCGATTTGTGTAAGATTGTCCACTAATATTTATTTATTTATTTATTTATTAAATTTGGTGTATATAGATTGAATTCTGGGAAAGGACAAAGGGTAGTTTTTTTCCAGAAATTCATCCCCTTAGGGGGTGAAATGGGAGGTTTAAATTTGTATGGAGATACTTAAACCGCTGAACCGACTGAGATGAACTTTGGTGCAGAGATAGTTTGAATTCTGGGAAAGGACATAGGATAGTTTTTTCCGAAAGTCACCCCCTAAGGGGTGAAGGGGGGTATACAATTTCTATAGAGCTACTTAAACCGCTGAACCGCTGAACTTTAGGTGAAATTTGGTGCAAAAATAATTTGAATCCTGGGAAAGGACATAGGATAGTTTTTTTCCCGAAATTCATTCCCTAAGTGGGTGAAATGGGGGGTTAATTTTTTTACGGAGATACTTAAACCGCTGAACCGATTTAGATGAAATTTGGTGCAAAGATAGTTTGAATCCTGGGAAAGGATAAAAGATAGTTAAGGATAGTTTTTTTTTATATTAATCCCCTAAGAGGTTGAAATGGAGGGTTGACTTGCATGGAGCTATTAAAACCGCTGAGCCGATTTAGATTAAATTTGATATAGGGATATTTATATGTAGTTCCGAGGAGGGGCATACGATAATTTTTATCCCGAATATGATCCCCTTACTGGTGAGTGATTTGGGTTATTAATTTTTTGGTCTACTTCCGATTTACTTTCATGAAATTTGGTATATAGAGATAGTTTGTGGCCCATGGTAGATGATATCCGGGAAATCATCATAGGTACCCTATAAAATTCGAATAAAATTAGGTCTAGACATATTTTGAATCCTTAATGCCGTTTTCATCCCTTAAAGGAAGTTTTTAAGATTAAATCAACATTTTAAATATGTACCCCCTTATTCATAAATGTCCATCAAATAACCTACGAGGGTAATATTTATTCAAGCTGGCTACTACTACACAGAAGAGGATTTTTACTTATGTTTTTTTACCTTATACTTTCGTTAAAGTGCTACTTAATTGTCAGCTTTTTGATTCCTAGAATGATCCCGATCTCATAATAATAATAAGTATTATATATGCGGAAGTAACTCTGTCTTTTTGCTACCATTTCACGCTCATAACACTGACCCGATTTCGACGAAATTTGGTATAGACGTAGTTCGAGTCCCGGGAAGGACATAGGATAGTTTTTATGCCGGAAATCATCCCTTAAAAGGGTGAAATGGGGGGCAGAAGTTTGTATGGAGGTACAATACACGATGATTCTTAATTCGTGATCAGGAGTAAATTTTTCTAATTCTGTAATTGATACCAAACACGATTAACTCGAAGTTACTTAAAACAAACGTTCCTTTTTTCTGAATAAAACTGAATAAGGAATTACTTTAAAATTCAAAATCGTTGTCACCCTAACGATAGTTTGCGAAAATTTGACGTATGTGTGTTTGAAGTTTAACTTCAAGAAATGTAGGGTGACCAAACATTCGGTGGACATTAGTGTGAGCATTATCATTAAATTGAATTAACTAAACAGTGATTTCCTTGCAGAGACATCATCCATTGAAATCCGTTTTGGCTGTTTATCAATATTTTTCGACTCCTGATCACGGATTAAGAATCATCGTGTATAAAGGTGTTTCCACGCGGACGGAGTCGCGGGCAAAAGCTAGTTTTAAATATATAGATAAATATTAAATATTTAAATAAACACATTAATTTACTGTCACCAATATGTATCTAATATATGTTACGGTTACCGATATATCACTGATTTACAGTTTCCCGCCGCCATTTTAAAACTAACGTTATTGTGATATAAATGTTACAAGATCTGTTTTAGAGCATAAACTTGATATACAAGAGTTAGAGACTACTGTTATATTCTTATTTTGCACTATATAGGAGATAAAGATGTTTATATATGTCACTGGTGTTATAATGGTCATACAAAAGTGTATTTATAACTAATTAGTGTTATGGTAGATCTCTTAACACTTTTATACTGCTTAGCGTTAAGGGACTCTATTATACGATAAAATAGACGTATATCAGCTGGGGTGTGCTTTAATATACCACGGGTTAACTCCAATAGTGCTAGACATAACATCAGTGATATTGCAGCAACTTAGAAACTACAATACAGTAACCTAGTTGTATATGAGCACCGTTTGTATCTAATATACCATTAATTTGCTCTAAATCACTGTTGCGGACAGTGTTGTATTGCTGAGTTTTATTTACTGTATAAACTAGTCGAGTAAACGTTTCTATCATCATTTATTATCACCATTAGGCTATATAAGATAATACAGCGAAATGATGATACGAGACCCCACTATACAATACAACAAGCAGTCGCCGCGTTGCTTATTTATAACTTTTATAACACTATTTAGTGTTAATAGATTTTCTTTTAACACTACTTTGCTAGTTGGTGCAGTCAATCCCGCACAATCTAATAGCTTATGTCATGTTTGCAGGCCACCCCGCTTGAACGTTTGGACGAGGCTATAGACGGCCCGGCGTTTAATTTTTTTTAATAATGTGAATTCGGGAATTAATTGATCCTGATTGGTTGATCTTAATATATAGCTGTATTCTGATTAGTTGATAGCAAATACATTTTTTTTTAACAGTTGTGATTTAATTCGTTGAAGTGTTTTGATTGATCTAATTAAAATGTTTTAAAATCATAAATATGTTTACATATTTTCCCTAGGGCCTAAATGTACTACTTTAGCCCCGCTATCTAAGTCTAACATGACACACTTTTCGAGCATGAGAAGTGAAAATAATGATGTTAATCTAAAATATCATTCACTTTTTTTAAAGCTTTTATTCTGCTTAAAGTTACGTTTATTATACTAATATTTATTATTTAATATTTATTATAATTAATGGAAAGTATAACGCATTCCCGATAAATTGTATAAGCAATGCAATCATTTAAACTCAACAGCGGCGCTACCACGAACTTCGAAAGTCAAAGTTCGTAATACATGCATCCCTGTCACTCGAGTGAGGGAGTGCGATAGAGATGGAAATACCCGAACTTCGACTTTCGAAGTTCGTGGTAGCGCCGCAGTCCCGTAATAAACGGAAACTGTAGATACCTATTAGCGGCACTATACAGCTGATCGGGAATCAGGATTACCTGGAAATCCTCGGAGGGCCCTAACTCTATTACCGATCCGATTAATCAACATCAATTATGCTGATTACTAACCTCAGTCAGTTTTAGGACCAGAATTAGTATATGTTTCATGTTCTGGACGAACATTTGGTCAGTTACATAGTTTTAAACAGTGCATTACCTTTGTACCGACTTAACCTATTTAATCTGTATTTTTACCTGTGTGTTGTATACAATAATGTACAATTCCATACATGCATACATACATACATACATAGATATATGTGTGTGACTGTACCTCTACGTTGTGGTTTTCATTTTTAGAAATAGGTACTTGCTGTGCTCTAACAGCGTTCATGTGTGAAACAAACTTAATGTACCACCTATTTGTACAGTCGACAACACAGCTAACTGACCATCGGAAATCTAATCTGACCTTAAGTGCATTGTAATAAGGTTCTAAGTTTTCACGGTATGGTCAGTTAGCTGTGTTGTCGACTGTACCACATGATAATATATGCAATGAATGAATTATGGACTATGTAAATATATGTACCTAGTATTTAATTTTGGACTACATTATTCAGTATTAAAGTTATAACGAAATTACCTAATATCCGTAAGTCTAGCTTATTTTACCAACAGGGATGCCACAAACGGACGTTGAAAATACATATTTATGGTGCTCGACAAGAACATCCAGTTTAGGATTTTTCTGCAATTAGTAGTAGGTAATAAAGTAATAATAGTATAATATAGTAATCGACTGGTTGTACAAAATAAAGACAATAAGGTATACAATATAAATGTGCATATTATTATAAAGAAAATGTATATTTTTAGGCTTCCGTACCCAAAGGGTAAAAACGGGACCCTATTACTAAGACTCCGCTGACCGTCTGTCACCAGGCTGTATCTCATGAACCGTGATAGTTAAACAGTTGAAATTTTCACAGATGATGTATTTCTGTTGCTGCGATAACAACAAATACCTACTAAAAAACCGGCCAAGTGCGAGTCGGAGGAGTCTTTTTTGCCGTTTCTATAGATAATGGTACGGAACCCTTCGTGCGCGAGTCCGACTCGCACTTGGCCTGTTTTTACTTATACCTGTATCAGAATAATATGGGTGAAATTAATTTGGTTCTCTGTAGTTATTTCTAGTTGGCAGCCCTACTTGGCAGGAATATTTTCCGCCCATTTCCCAACTTCGAGTTCCTAAAGAAAACATCTCGTCGCGTTGCTAAAACAAAATTATACAAAGTCAACCCAGAAATGCTCCCGAGGTTTCCTCCACTTTTCAATTAAATGTATATTCAGTGGCTCAGCAAACGAACGCTATGGTAAAGGAATAAAGTTCAAACTTGAAGAGTGGATTTCGACATATTTTATGGATAATTTGCAAAGAACTAGCTCATTATAACGTCTGAGAAGGCCACGATTGGCCAGATTTATCTAACGAGGGAGCGAAGCCAACGACGACGTAAAATGCCCAAAGGGGTAATCACGTAACGTTTCCAACATGTGCTAGGACAATCCAACTGTCAATTTAAATTACAAGCTATTTTTAGTTTCACCTGTCCCTTTGTCTGTATGTCTGTCTGTCTGTAATCAAATCTTGTAAGTTAAATTCGACCCACTTCCCGGTGACCGATTGAGCTCAAATTTTGGGTATAAGTATAGTTTGGGTGACAATTCAATATTATGGTACCATCAAGCTAATCTGATGATGGAGACAGAAGGTAACCATGGGAATTCAGCACTTAACCGACGTAACCCCGTTGAGTTTGGGCTCGTTAGAATCGTCTCAATGAGTAGTTGGTGATGGTATACAGAAAAGTACAGACGGCAATAAAAGCTTGTACCGAAAATGATTTTTTTGTCCGAAACTTGTTTCATGTAAAATTTGACATTTAGATCTACCTAACGTACGTACAATGCGTTACGTGATCGACCTGTAGATGTCCGGGTGTCTCGTTTTCCCGCTGTTCTCCTCTACAGGACGCATTTCTCAATCGGTTCTCGTGAAATTTTGTGACTGAGCTGAGCTGATCACAGGTAGATCTAAATGTCACTTTTTATATGGAAAAATAACAGTTACAATGTCCTAACGCGCGTTCTACTCCTCAAGTTTGTTAATTATATAGTTTATTTTTTTTTGAGGCCACTTTTTCGATATTCAAAAAATTATTGTTTTCAAAAAGGCAGGCTCGCGAGTTCTCACCCCCTTAAATTATCACGCGATAAGTGACAAGATAAGAGCGTCGTCTCGTTCTATCGAACGGTGTCAGCCAGTGACGGACGCCCTATCCTGTCACTTATCGGGTGATAAGGCCGACCATGATACGGGGTCTGCAGCTCACAAGCTGTCCGGAAACAGCCGGGCTGTCGATCTTTTGTCGCGTCAGCCCCTTTCCCTTAGCTCAGATAAGCTTAGATACAGCCCCGTCAGCATTCCCACATCAAATTCTTCGATTCATCTTGTTTTCCTGCAGAACAGAAGGACATCTTTAAGACGCTGTCAACACCAAAATGCCCTTGAGGATTTTGGATAGTGCGCACACTGTCTATTTGTATCGGAGTAAACGAGAGCGAGAGTTACTGGGCGGCCCCTGAAGATAATAGTACATAAATATTGAAATAAAAAAAGGGTGGATTATTCGTGAAATATGACTCGCTAGCGGTTTAGGTATGAATATGTTGACTTCATGTTTTTAATTGCAGACCCATACGTCAAAAAAATAAAGACATACAACCGTTTAATGTGATTTTAAGACCAATCGTTGCAATTATTTTCTATCGAGCCGATCTCGTCAAATTATGTATCAAGCCCGTCTACGGTCTTTGAAATATGGTGAATATTAACATATATTTTATTTGATGTGCTAGAACAAATACTTTTTCTTAAAAAACAGCTTAAATAACATCAATTTCACCAAATAAGGTCTTGTCAGCCTCTTAAGGTCGACGTCCCTCAATGCGCTCTCCTTTAAGGCGCCGTAGGTTCAGCGAAGTTAAGCGAACAGAGTTTTTGAAACAATATAATGCGTCTGTTTATAATAATATGGTTTCAAAAAAATACGAATAGTAATCTTTAGGCTTTTCTACAACGAGATCAGTGATTCGAAACATGATTGAGCAATTTTCGCTCGATAGAAAAAAATCACGAACATAGGTCTAAAATACACTTAAAATATTCGTAACAAATTATGCACAAAAGCTAAAAATATTAAAATTGCTTTTAAAAATCGGCAATATCATATTTGAGAGAACTCAGCGATGACTTCTTCTTCTTCTGCTTATTTTAGAGCAAAGCTCTTGTCGGTGTAGCTCAAAGTAAGCCCTCCATCTACTCCGATCCCAGGCAACCTCTTTGATATCTCGATCATCATCATTCTCCTAGCGTTGTTCCCGGTTATGCCCCTAAAGGAGCTCGGGGTCCGCTTTGACACCTAATCCCAAGATTTGGCATAGGCGCTAGTTTTACGAAAGCGACTGCCATCTGACCTTCCAACCCAGAGGGAAAACTAGACCTTATTGGGATTAGATCGGTTTCCTCACGATGTTTTCCTTCACCGAAAAGCTAACGGTAAATATTCCGTACATAAGTTCCGAAAAACTCATTGGTACGAGCCGGGATTCGAACCCACGACCGCCGCTTGACAGCCGCATGCCTGAACCACTAGGCTACCGTAGCTATATCTACCTATAGCTACCTACCTCTCCCTGCCTGTAGCTATATCTTTGATATCTCGATACGACCTAATATCAATTCCTTTTTTGAGCTGCTCTATGTAGTTTATGTTTGCTACCCCATCGCCCAGAACACAGGTTAAAGTGTGTTCTGGGCGATGGGGTAGCAAACTATTACTGCGATATCACATTTTGTCGATCTTTTATACCCACTTTTATGCTAAAAGTGGCACTGGAACATAAGTTTCATATCTGCGAGCTCTGCCTACCCCGTTTGGGAATAAAGGCGAGAATCTTTGTACTCATGTATGTGTAACCTATAAAAAAACGTATTTATAGTCAGTAGTGATATTTTCATCACCACTGGTTGGAGTTCGAATATTTTAAACAGATACAGGTCGCAATCGAGACGGCTGGTCCTTGGTGTTCGGAGGGCAGGAGGCTTGTTTGCGAGCTGGGTCGGCGTCTAAGAGACAAGGGCTGCGACCCTCGTTTTGGCTCTTACCTGGTCCAACAAATATCGGTGGCAGTTCAGCGGGGCAATGCAGCCAGTATCTATGGCACCTTTGGACAAGATGGGAGCCCGTCATAAAAAATATATTTTTATTTCATTTTCTTTCTTGGTTTTCTTTGCTATCTTACTTTCTAGTTTTATTTTTATTTAGTTTTCTTATTATTCTCTTAGTGGTTAAGCTTAGTTTATAATTTTTATTTAATATGTTTTGTAGTATTGGTATAGGCACCAAACAAATGTTGTGAGATGGGCTGGTTGTATATCCGACGTGTACAGGTTGAGGTGCGGAGTGAGACAGGGTGGGCTGACGTCTCCAAAGCTCTTCAATCTGTATATGAATCGACTGATCGAGGAGCTCAGCAACACCCCAGTGGGTTGTTCTATTGGTGGAAAAGTTATTAATAACATCAGTTACGCGGACGACATGGTGTTGCTGAGCCCTTCCATCAGTGCGTTGAGGAAGCTGCTGACCATATGCGAGAGTTATGCTGCTGCCCAGGGCCTCAAGTACAACGCGACGAAAAGTGAGCTATTGTTGTTCAAGGCGGGCAATAAAACCTACGATATTGTCCCACCAGTGGTACTTGACGGCACACCATTAAAAAGAGTCTCCCAATTTAAGTACTTGGGGCACTGGGTAGTGGAGACGCTATGCGACGATCTCGACATTGAGAGGGAGCGCCGAGCATTGGCGGTCCGGTGTAATATGCTGGCTCGTAGGTTCGCGCGGTGTGGTGAGGGTGTCAAGGTTACTTTATTTAAAGCATTTTGTCAGTCTTTCTACTCGTGTGCGCTGTGGGTTGAGTATACACAGCGGGCCGTCAATGCTATAAGAGTGCAGTACAATAATACGTTCAGGATGCTGATGGGTCTGCCCCGCTATTGCAGTGCGTCCGGCATGTTCGCGGCGGCGGGCGTGCCGGGATTCCACGCAATAATGCGCAGCAGGGTGGCATCACTAATGCGGAGGGTGCGGGGTAGTACCAACAGCATCCTGAAATCGCTGGTGGAACGGGTGGACTGCCCGATAATGCGGTATTGGGACGAGGCGCATGCTCCGGTGCGTGCCCCCTCACGCCGATTTTAGTTAGCTTTTAAGTTACTTGTTAATAACACTAGATCTTAAGTAAATATATTGTTACTAACAAATTATGGATTATAAAGTCCGAAATAAATGATTTTTGATTTTGATTTGATTTTTTTTTGATTTGTGTGTTTTTAACCAATATGATGCCAGTTGGTTGATAAATAAATGAATTGAAATTGAAATTGAAATAATCTTATTTGTAATAAAGTATTTTTTATTATGATACGGGGTTAATTATTTAAAGAGAATGTTACATTCACCCACATTTATGTCTCTGTCTTTCAAAATCAAGTAAGGTATTTCATGCGCAATATTTGACATACATTTTTAAATCCGTAGAAGAATACCATAACATAGTTTTGTTATAACAATATGTAAGCTGGTGAGAATCGAGTTCTACGAACGTCACGCCACGAGTACCTACGTATTTTGCTCCACGACAAAATAGAGAAATCATTATCATAAGTATCTACTTATGACTACTATGTACCTACTTGACATCTGTGAAGAGTCACGCAACAACTGCTTTTATCGTAAAATATGACAAGATTAGATCAGATAATATCTTTTACAATGCTTTTACGGTTATTGTTTTATTGAACTATTACAAAAATAAATAACGATGCGATCATATCGCGTTTATCCGAAAACTTTCAAAGTCATCTGAACTTCGACAGAAACAACGATTGCTTTATCTTCAATGCAATATAAACAGATTTGATAGTTTATAATCGTCGTAGATCAAGTTTATCGCACGATTATCGACGGACATTTCAATGTTTAAATTGCTTCAACACAACAGTAATTTTTTCATTCATATGAAGATTGCAGCAACTTGCACTTCTGTCACAATAGTAAAAAATACGTAAAATCATGGACAAAGAAACAAAAACCTCGAGAGACACTGGTGAGGAATTGGAAAAACGCAACGGAAAAGGCTCGCATAGCAATAGTGGAGCACCTAAATCAGGCAGACCTGGTGGCCCTGAAAACTCTGATGGTCCAGAAATAAACCTCGATTGGGTGCTCGTCAATGAGCTGGGACCAGGGACCGGAACCGCTTACCCTTACACGGGTTTTTAAGCGGGTTTTCTTAACGCTTGTTTTGAGAAACCATATCATTCCGGTTAAGCTTATTAAGGGTTAATTGCATGAACGGTTAAGCCGATCGTTTGAGTTAATTCAAGTTAACTCAAATCCCAATCAAAACCCTGTTTAAGGGTTTTAGCGGTAAGCGGTTCCGGACTGAGCGTAAACTAAATGTATCTTAATCGACATAGTTATTCCGTTCATTTTGGCTTGAAATGGCCGCGCCGTTCATTTGAATTAATTCAAATTAACTCGAAACCCGATCAAAACCCTTTCCAGGGTTTTTAACTTATAGAGCATTAAACGTAATCGATATTGGTCCTAAGCGTTATACAGATACGATTCAATTTTTAAATGAGGATCGCCGAATTGAGCTAGCCACCTGCCGCGCCTCACTGCGCAGGCGGCGGTGGTGTATGTCAAAGCTTTTAAAAAGGCACCGCTACTATTTTTGCGTCACACAAATTTACTACAAGCTGCCTTAGGAAGAGATGCCATAATCGCCTGAACATATTGCACCTGTTTCGGCAATTTGTTTGTTTACCTATGAAGTTCGTTACTTTCATTGCGAATAGCAAACTGATGCACATAGTAATCGTGTCTCGACCGTCTCGTCTTGAAAGTAACTTAAGACACGCGCGCGCCAACTAAACCTTGTGCCGGCTGTACACACTGGACCAACGTTGGCGCGGAGCAGAATTACTATGCGTTAGAGGAAGAGGGCTTTATTTCGTTCTCATGCGTTTGCATAGCTGCATCCTGCTCACGCGCCAACGTTGGCCCAATATGTACAGCCGGCAGACATTTATTAAGTTGGTCTTGTTGGTTTGGGTGGTTGGATATATGCCCACTTATGCGTGAGAGTTTTTGTAATTCATTATATTGACTACTGCAGTATTTTTTTTCATATTTATCCATATGGCCGGCAGAAGGCCGGTTACACGACTCTAATATAAAGCGGCCAAGTGCGTGTCTGACCACGCACAACGAAGGGTTCCGTGCCTATTAAAAAGGTCGTACCGTTACTGAAATCAAATGGCACTTACATCCTTTTCTTTAACGAAGGCAGTTTTTTAGAAATATCTCGATAACCTTTGAACCGATCTTGTTCAAAACAATCTTCGCTGAAAGAATTTAATATCCATGATTTTTTTCATATTTTTAAAATACACAGTTCAAAAATTAGAGGGGGACGACGACACAATTTTAGTGACTTTCGGGGCGATTATCTCCGACTCTATTCACTTAATCAAAAAAATTGCTGAGAAACCTTATATTTATTTTGAAAGGCCTATCGATTGATGTGCCACACGTGGGCTTGTAATGAAAAAAAAAATTTGACCTTCAGTTTAATGTATGGAGTGCTTCTAAAAATTTTTTTTTTTGGAATTTTATTACAAAACTGTGTATATTCTACTGTTTTATCGGCGTGATTGATTTATATACCTATGCCGAATCACGGCTTTCTAGTATTAAGGGCCACTGAGCTAAGCCTAAGCCACAGACGGACGGAAAAATGGACGGACGGACATGGCGAAAATATAAGGGTTCCTTGTTGACTACGGAACCCTTAAAAAATTGTGAACTGTTATTATTTAAAAAAATGCACTATTAAGTAAAGCAACATTGATAACTCACAAATCCAGAGCAACTACATTTGAAATTAATAAATCTATAGGTACTTCGTTTATTATTATTTGACAAACTGTGAAAAAAATGAAAAATGAAAAAAGTTTATTGGATAAATTAACATTTCAGTACATCACGACCCTGTGTCCTGAGCTAGGAACCCCTGTGTTACAGGACTCAGTTTCGTATCAAAGCATCATGCACTTAGATATACAGTTATACAGGGAGACGGTCAGTCTCAATAGAACTTATGCTTAACTAATTTTTATATATTATCTTTGCGTGTGTGAGCGTGTATGAGTGTGTGTGTGTGTGTGTGTGTGTGTGTGTGTGTGTGTGTGTATGCATGTGTACAGCTTAATATATATATATTTCCATAAGGGAAGGGTAAGGAAATGGGTAAGTAAAATAGAGCATAAACAGCTTTACTTTATCACGGTTAGGAGATGTTCGGTCTCGTTATAATCCAGCTGCATAAGCCACCTTGTTAGCAACTGCTTGCTGGGGGGCCTTTTTATGTCATGGTGTTTGCAAAACGCTCTCATTACTAATGGACAGATAAAGGCATGGAATCTCTGCGCAAATCTTGTCAATGTTTTAGGGGTTTTCCAGCGCTGTCGTCGTCTTATATCTGCTTCGAAGATCCTGTCGTGCAGTTTGCCATAGCTGTAGAGTACTTTCCTCAAAAACAGTTGACGGACAGTGAGAACATTTGCAATTTTGTAAATCTCTTTCGTGCTGAAGCGGGAAGATTTCTGGAATATTACTTTGAGGAGAGACCGTTGGGCTCTTTCTAGTTTAATCAGATGCGTCTTTGCCGCTCCCCCCCAAGCCGAGTTGCAGTATCCTAGCACGGACTCGCAAAGAGCGAAGTAAATTGTTTTCAGCAGTTCAGGATACGCAATAGTCCTTAAAGTACGGAAGACAAACATTAGTTTTCGAACACGACACTTCAGTGACTCAAAGTGCTGCTGCCACGTAAGGTGGGTGTCGAGAAGTACTCCTAGGTACCGTATAGTATCCGAACGTTCTATGTTAGTGTGGCTAGGGATAGAGGGACTGAGCCGGGGCTCAATTTGGGGTCTCAATTTAATGCAAAAATCATCACAAGGCTGTCCTTTAGAGTTAATAGAAAAACAGAGGAATTTGGTTTTTTGTACATTCAGCGTCAACAAATTAGCATCAAGCCATTCAGCCACTACTGTATTCATATTAAACACATCACATCACCATACCTTCAAGTTCAGTCGCAGTCGGATAAAAAAAAATGACAACTCTAGCACAGACTGGTTTTTGGCTTGTATGCTGGCTCAGATTATTTTTGCGTTTTGCCCACTAAAAATTAAACGTACTACGTATTATGTTTTAAATCACTTCTAATACTTCTAATACAATAAAACTAATGTGCCAAATTTATGGCCGATTATAGTCTTTAGTTACGAGACGTATCAATAGGTACAATAATCCTAAAGTATAAAAAAGCGGCCAAGTGCGTGTCGGACCACGCACAACGAAGGGTTCCGTGCCTATTAAAAAGGTCGTAACGTTACTGAAATCTTATGGCATCTTACTTCCTTTTCTTTAAGGAAGGCAGGTTTTTAGAAATACCTCTAAAACCTTTGTACCGATCTTGTTCAAAACAATTTTCTCTGAAAGAATTAAATAAGCCCATGTCCATGATTTATTTCATATTTTCAAAATAAACGGTTCAAAAATTAGGGGGGGGGGAGGACACAATTTTAGTGACTTTCGGGGCGATTATCTCCGACTCTATTCACTAAATCAAAATTGCTGAGAAACCTTATATTTATTTTATTTTGAAAGGCCTATCGATGGATGTGCCACACGTGGGCTTGCAATAAAAGAAAATGATTTTCAGTTTTATGTATGGACTGCACCCCTAACAATTTTTTTTTTACACATTTCATTACAATACTATGTAGCGGCTAACAAAATACACGTATCATCAATTTTTTATTCAAATACACCTTATAGTATTCGAGTAAAATGCCTGTCACATAATTGGACGGACAGACAGACATGACGTATCCATAATGGTTCCGTTTTTCGTCATTTGGCTACGGAACCCTAAAAAACATACAAACGAGGACAATGTTTTTTTTGGCCTGTTTAATGATTTCTGATATATTACCAGATTAAAAAAAAAAAGGTTTTGCCTAGTGGCAATGTAGGCATGTTTCACGGCTTTAACTATTTCATTTAGTACCTACTAATTTGAATTCTCCGCTCTAAACCATACCGTTCTTACCCCACCCAACATACCTACCTTATGTAAAATTATTGGAACTGTAAAAGGCCTCTACAAAATTATCCAAGATGTGTTTATTTTTAATACTACGACGGTGGCAAACAAGCATACGGCCTGTCTGATGGTACGATAACACCGTAGCCTATGGACGCTGGCGACTTCACAAGAATCACAATCAGGTTGCCGGCCCTTTATTGATATTTAGGGTTCCGTAGCCAAATGGCAAAAAACGGAACCCTTATGGATTCGTCATGTCTGTCTGTCTGTCTGTCCGTCCGTATATCACAGGCATTTTACTCGAATAGGGCTTATTAAATTCTTTCAGCGAAAATTGTTTTAAACAAGGTCGGTTAAAATGTTTGTGAGATATATCTAAAAAACTGCCTTCCTTAAAGAAAAGGACGTAAGTACCATAAGATTTCAGTAACGATACGACCTTTTTAATAGGCACGGAACCCTCGTTGTGCGTGGTCCGACACGCACTTGGCCGCTTTTTTACTCGCTCGTCACCGGCCCCAGGAAGGGGTAAAGAAGTGTGCCAGCTTCATACCAATAAGTAAGCGGTTAAATTAAGCCAATAAAAACCCTTTCATAACCCCTACAAAAACCCTTAAAAACCCCTTCAAATAACCCTATCAAAACCCTAACCCAAAACCCTGAGGTTATTTAGGCTTAACTCTGTTGAAGGGCTTAACCCGTATATAAGTTAAGCTGAGGATACAGTAACCCAAACAAGCGATTAATCCTCGAACGGCTTAAGCCTTTCGAACGGATTAAGCCAAAGAACGGGTTTTCCGGTCCCTGGCTGGGACAGTTCGGACGCTACCAGCTTACTAATATTCTCCTGGTAGCCTTTCCCATCATCGCTCATGCGTTTTTGGGAGAATACATATTTTCCGCCGCTGCTGTTTCCCACAGGTAATTAATGTGAAAATGTGTTTGCTGTCTAACATTTATTTATTTATTGACAACATTTACGTGACATTACAGTAATAACCAATGCGTCGCGAAACTAAAAAAAAATACTATTTAGGCGACGAAACGGCGTGGCCCCGTTGCGTCGTCATCTCCGGTGTAGGATTCGGCAGATTGCCCCGGAACCGTCGAAACACGACGCCCTTCGGCCAGAAGTCAGCACATGCGATGTCTCCTGCAGCGGCCGCGGCACGCGCACCACAAAGGAGCCGAAGTGCACATAGTGGCACGAACGCAGCTGGAACACCCTCAGCGAGAAGCTGGTCTTCTGACGAACGTACTCCACCACATCATCAGCCGTGGCGGTGTAATGCAGGCGCGATACATACAGAACCAACCGGTTCTGCAGTACCACACTGACTCTTGCGCGGCTTGCGCTTCCTCGACACCGTTGTAAAAGCCTCCTTATCCACATCGGTGCGCGGGGGCTTCTTCTTTGGAGGAACCCGAACTTCACGCGCTCTTGAGGTCGCGTCTCTCCGGTCGTCTGCGACAGACCGACCAGCTACGGCATCAGCATAGCGATGACGTGATTTAGAACATGAAGGGTAGACGTATTAATTATATTGAGGAGTTCCTATGGCTACTAGGTGGAGTCCGTCTTCATTATTATATCAGTTTGATAATACCATAACACTACATAGTTACCGAACTCACATAACTATGCCAAATTTTTATAGACTATTATAGATATCAGGAAATGGGATTGAACGTCTTTTATCTTGTGTAGATGTCGGATCCCCGAATGTGGAGAAAGCGGTGGAGCCAACTACGAGTTAGCACCAGAGTGGATACTGAACGCATTACCCGGCAGCAACGGTGCACCGGACAGCTGCTCCCGCTACGCGCCCGCGGGCGGCAACGGCTCGCTGGCTTACTGCCCGGCCACCGTCTTCAACCAAGACATCTCGCAGGAGTGCGATGGATTCATTTATGAACGGACTAACTCGGTTGTCTATGAAGTAAGCGTGAAGTTGATCCCCATTCCGCATTGGGCTAGCGTGGGGACTTCTGCCCGTTCCCTCTCATCCATGAGAGGAGGCTTGTACCCAGCAGTGGGACTTATATAGGCTGATTTATTTGTTTATTTATTGTATTGGTTTGATACATTTCTCCCCGGGAAACTTAGTTCCATTATCCATATACAGGGACAGGTGACAGGGCGCGCGTTAGCTTTCGTCGTGATCCCTCGGATGTAAACCACCGGAAATACTTATCATTACGAAACCGCTGTAATAAGGTCTGTAGGAACGCGAGACGTTGCTATATGCACAAGTCTATCGAGGAGTGTCCTCCTGCAAAGTTGTGGAAATTCTTGAAGTCACTTGGGGTGGGCAAAACTCAACAAAATTCCTCTAGCAATCTTGATTTAGACGCTATCAATACCCATTTCAGTGCCTCGCCGGTTACTCTTAGCCCTCCCATTAAACAGTCAACCTTATCCTTTCTTTCGAATGCCACACACCCCGACGTACCTCCTTTTGAATTTGTAGATATTTCACCGCAAGAAACACTTGCCATCCTCAAGTCTATCAAGACGAAGGCCGTCGGTGAAGATATACGCCTAGGCTAGGCGTGGATATGCTCAGCTCGTGGCGGATTTCATTGCTCCCATCCTCTCTGTAATTATTAACTTTTCCCTATCCTCCGGCACTTTTCCTTCATCGTGGAAGGCTGCGCATGTAATACCGCTTCCCAAATCTCAATTCCTGTTATTTTCTCCGATTATCGTCCCATATCCATCCTGCCAATTTTGTCTAAAGTTATTGAGCATTATGTGAATCGTCGTCTCCTTTCCCACATCAATAGGCATTCCTTGCTCAATCCTCTCCAATCCGGATTCCGTCCCGGGCATAGCACCGTCACCGCTTTGGTTAAGGTCACCGATGACATTCGCTATAATATTGAGTGCAAAAAGCTCACTGTCCTACTCCTCCTTGACTTTAGTAGTGCCTTCAACACAGTGGACTTTGATATACTTCTTGGCATACTCCACAAACTCAATGTTTGTCAAAGTTCTTTGTCATGGTTTCGTGACTACCTATTTGGCAGGCGCCAGCGCGTTGGGATCGATGACAAGATGTCCGAATGGTGCGAACTTTCCGCTGGTATCCCGCAGGGAGGGGTGCTTTCGCCGCTTCTTTTTTCAATATTTATAAATGGTATTACCGAGTCCCTTAGATCGTCTAATCATCTGTATGCAGATGACCTAAAGATCTATGCCGCGGCTAGTATTGAGGAGTTTCCATCCCTAATTCGTCAAATTAACAGTGATTTGGAATTTATACGGTGTTGGGCGTGCAACTACGGTTTAAAAGTTAATGCGAAGAAATCGCAAGCAATTGTCATTGTTAGTCCTTACTACATAAGTATACTCTCGGAAGGGGTGATTCCAGACGTGCTTTTTGATGGTACTGTCATTCCTTTTGCCTCTACCGTCAGGAATCTGGGTATCACCATTGATCAGACGCTCTCTTGGTCTCCCCATGTTGCTGAGGTAAGTCAAAAGATGTTTGCCTCCGTCCACTCCCTAAGGCGTTTGCAAAATTTTCTCCCTTTCCACACTAAGATGACCCTTGCCCAATCTCTTTTACTTCCTCTTTTAGACTATGGTGACATAGCATTTTTAGATCTCAAAGAGGAACTGCTTGGAAAACTTAAGCGATTACAAAATGTCTGTGTAAGATATATATTTGGCCTGCGCAAATACGACCACATCTCTGAATCTCGTTCTCAGCTCGGCTGGTTACCGATCCGTCGGCGCAGAGACGTGCACATCCTCTCCTTGCTTTTTAACGTACTCTTCAATCCTGCTTCTCCACATTATTTATCTGAACGTTTTACTTATATGGCTGATGGCAGTAATCACCGCTTGCGGTCTAACGCTAACCTCACTATATATTGCATTACCGTCTAATAAGACGCGCGCTTATTCTGTCTTTCACGGTGCGCGCTGTGAAGTTGTGGAATGGCTTGCCGTTGTCCTTTAGACAGTCCCAGTCTGTGGCATTACTCAAAGAAAAGTTGAAAAAGTTGTGGCTCTCCAACGACTTGTGATTTAATAGGATACTGTTTGTATATTGTGTAAAAATGTTTATTTGTATATATAGGTATATATACATATATATATATATATATATATATATATATATATATATATATATATATATAGTTATAGTATGTGTATACTGTTTATTTTTATTTGTACTTACACGTAGTAAATATATGTATTAAGATTAATTTACTTTAGCGTCAAGGTAAATACGTCCGTACACGTGTTAGTTTGTCTATCTTGTTGTTCCTGATCTCAACTCAATTGCTCAAAGGTTAACTGGAAGAGATCCCTTACAGGGATAAGTTCGCCTTTGTACCGATTTAACTTTTTTTTGTATGTATTTTTACCTGTGTCTTGTGTACAATAAAGTATTTACATACATACATACATAAAAAACTGGTATTGTTGAAATTGTTCCAGTTTGACCTCGGATGCGAAGAGTGGATGCGCGCGCTGGCTGGTACTCTGAGCAGCATAGGTACCCTACTAGTCCTGCCAATCACCGGCTACGTGTCCGACAAGTACGGGCGACGTGTGGCCCTCAGCATCAACGTGTTTAATCTGGCGTTGTTCGGCCTGATCCGAGCATTCTCTGTCAACTACCCCATGTATCTGGTGTTTCAGATTTTACAGACCACCCTTGGAGCCGGCACGTTCAGTACCGCTTACATTTTTGGTATGTTAATATTAATGTGTAAAGCATACCCGTAATGTACAAATTAATTATGTCTGTAATTTACAATACTGAGCTAAATGATGCCCGGGACGGGCACTCTACGGTTGTCAATTGAGCTATAGTATTCTTGTCTTGCATAACTTTAGGAAGAAGTGAAAACTTCTATTTTTCCATGTCCGTTTACGATAAAATTATTTTCAGCGACGGAGCTTGTGGGCCCTAAATACCGAGTGCTGACCAGCTCCACATGCTTATCCATATTCTCAACGGGCCACATCATCATGGGCGGCCTGGCCTGGCTGGTGCAGCCATGGCGCTACTTCATCATGACACTGTACATCCCATGCTTCCTGATGGTCGGCTACTACTGGGTCCTCACGGAGAGCGTGCGGTGGCTGCTCTCGAGGGAAATGTTTGGGGAAGCCAGCGTTGTGCTTGAGAAAGTCGCTAAAGTCAACAAAACAAGGATCAGTGAGAAGTCTATGCAAGCGCTGTTGACGCCCGCGCCTCTGATAGACACTCGGGTAAAAATAAAACAATTAATGGCAATGTTCAAAAAACGGAAATTTATTAGAAACATAAGTTAACTCCAGATAGTACAAAACTACTTCTTACAAATATCCGATGTAGAGAGCTTTACTAAACCAATTCAATAGCCAATTACTAAACATGACTTATTAGAGAGAGAGAGAGCTGTGATATAATCCCATTGATATCGTTGTTATCCATTATCTTCAATTGCCGTCTTCGCCTTTTTCGGACAATCGCAACATTTTTTGACATTTTGCTTCATTAATACGGTAAAGCCATCATGTAAACCTTACTGTTACAAATCTGCACACGTATATTCATAGTACATAGCTGATAGGTACCCATGCTTTTCAGGTTGAGAACTCCGACGGCTTAATACATACCATCGTCAAATCGCCTGTGCTTCTGCGGCGCGTCTGCACTACCCCAATCTGGTGGATCACGACCACCTTCGTGTACTACGGGCTGTCCATCAACTCCACTGGCTTGCCTGGCAACATGTACGCCAACTACATGCTAGTCGCCGCTGTGGAAATACCCGGCTTCTATACTGCGGCGCTAGTTTTGGATCGTGTGGGTCGGAAGGCTACCCTTGTGACTGGGTTCTTCCTTAGTGCTGTGTGCAACATAGTATTCGCCTTCATTGACAACAATGGTAAGCCCTTTCCTTTTTTATGACCATTATCACAGGAATACTCTTTTTTTAAAGGCGAACACGGCATCAAGTACAATCAATTCTTGCTATATTTGATCTATTTAAGACATTACCGTTAATTGTATAAATGAAAAATAAGTCCGAGCTATGTGTGGATTAAAAATTACATATATTTGCATTCCATATTTCAAACAACTAAAAATCTTGACAGTACATACAGGGGGTATGTATATTTTAGCAGTAGCTATTTTGTAAAATGTAATCTCAACCTTTATAATAAACTAGCTGTTGCCCGCGACTTCGTCCGCGTAGCACTTGTAGCTGTCTTAGAAAAATGATTGCTATTAAATTATTGTGGGCGGAACCTCAATTATCGCCGACCCAAACAAAGTTCTACCATCTTAAGGGATGATTTCCGATATAAAAACTATCCTATATCCTTCCAAGGGTCTCAAATTATCTGTAAGAGTTTTTTCATCTAAATCCGTTCAGGGATTAAGCGTAAAAGGTAACAATGCGATGAGTTCATTAGTTTAAATTGCAAAATTTGAATTGAAAACGTAACAGATAAATTATAATTGTGGTAATAACGACGAGACTAAATCCGACAAAATATTAGTGATTTAGATATTTTAATAAATAATGATGTATTTAGTTGTTTATTTAAACATCTTATATATTAAAGCTAACTTAAACATAAATACAAGATAAATCATAATCAATAAAAAAAAAACTAAATTGGCTATAACTAAAAATGAAAGAAAAAAAAGAAGTTATAAAAAGAACACCGCCTCTAGGAGGTCAGACTGCGGCATGGACCCCATTACGCTGGCAGCATTACCTCTCTGAATCGCAATGGAAATTCGTTGCGAGAGGTAAGCGCCAGCTCTGGGGTCACCAGTTGCTTGGACCAGCCGCGAAGACAATGCCTTGAAAAATATACACATATCTGACGACCAGGGACCCAAGGTTTCCTCAGCAAGCGTCGCAAAATCGTAATCCTGTAACAAGGAGGAGTATTTGCGGCGCTTGTTTACTTAGGCCTGGTCGGCAGCAGCGCCGGCCTGTGAACGGGTGCCCTGGATGTGGGACTGGGCGAAGGTGTCAACGCAAGTTACATCCCACACCAGGGCTCTGCCTAGTTTCCAAGGCACCAATGTAGCCCCGTCTGGACGCTTGCCATCGTCACGCGCCAAACCAACAGGTTCTAGAATTGCTGGTACGGAGGCGGTGGCAAGCGAACGACGGATCAAATCATTTAAAGTGCCATGGCGGTACAGGCGGCCGGCATTGAAAACTCCGTTTTTACAAATATAATATCTTAAGAATCATCAACAGACTTTTCTGCTTAGATTGTATATTTTTTAATAATGTAGGTATTAAAGAATGCTACATGACTGGGAATTTTTGCTTAAATCCGTCCAGTAGTTTTACTCACGTTAGTTTGGGCTACCTGTATATGATAGTTTTGACAGCAAACTTATCTAATGCTAAAAGACGTAGAACTTTCCATCTCCATCCATCATCCCCATTTAACGGTGTTAGAGAATAAATTACTTTGATTAAGCCCCTTTACCCCCTTATTTCATCCCTTTAGGGGGCAAATAGATCTACATATTATAAAATAAACCTGCTGTCCTGCTTTCATGTTTCTAGCCACAGTTTAATATTAAAAATCACACATTACTTATATGAACTTTCAACCCCTATCTTAACCCCTTCAAGGGATGAATTAGAAAAAATCCCTTATCAATGTTTTTGACTGTTCACTAGGAGCTTTGTGACCGAAATTTTAAATGGCTAACTTTAAAAATGACATGTTTCCCATACAAACTTTCAACTCTTTTTTAACCCCCTCAAGGGATGAATTTGTATAGCAAAGCTAAATCATTTGTTTTGCTTTTTAGTAAGAAACCTTCATACAATGATTCAAGTCTATAACTTTCCAAATGAATGATTTCCATACAACGGTTCGACCCCTATTTCACCCCCTTAAGGGTTGAATTTCAAAAAATCCTTTCTTAGCACACGTCCACGTACTGTAAAGAATATATGTTCCAAATTTCATGCTTATAACTAGCGGTTTAGGAAATCACACATTACTTATGTGAACTTTCAACCCCTATCTTAACCCCTTCAAGGGATGAATTAGAAAAAAAACCCTTATCAATGTTTTTGACTTTACATTAGGAGCTTTGAGACCGAAATTTTAAATTGCTGACTTTAAAAACGACATGTTTCCCATACCAACTTGCAACTCTTTTTAACCCCCTTAGGGTATGAATTTTTATAGCAAAGCTAAATCATTTGCTTTGCTTTTTAGAAGAAACCTTCATGCAAAGATTCAAGTCTATAACTTTCCAAATGAACGATTTCCATACAACGGTTTGACCCCTATTTCCCCCCCTTAAGGGTTGAATTTCGAAAAATCCTTTGTTAGCACACGTCCACGTACCGTAAAGAATATTATGTTCCAAATTTCATGCTTATATCTTTAAATATTATATTTTTGATTTTGATATCATAGATAATAGGTCAATTGCATGAACAAACAAAACATTATAAATATTTGTACGCCAACTGGCAAAACATAGTGTTTCGCTATATATGCTTTAATATTAAGATCTTTACATGTACACAAATAAATACATTCATTCATTAATTCATAATTATTTCGTAACGGTTATCTTTTATGGTCACTTACCTGCATGTTTTATCAAATAAATAAATAAATAAATAATAAATAAATATTAGGGGACAATCTTACACAAATCGACCTAGTCCCATAGTAAGCTCATTAAGGCTTGTGTTATGGGTACTAGACGACGATATATATAATAGATATAAATACTTAAATACATAGAAAACTTCCATGACTCAGAAACAAATATTTATGCTCATCACACAAATAATTGCCCTTTTATCAAATCGAACTATAGAACATTATATTTATGAGAACAGTATATTTTATACTTAGTTTATCAGATAACTTTCGATTTAACCTTGACTTTTATCGCAACTTCGTCCAACTTTTCAAAGAACGCCTCTGTAAATGAACATTTTGTACCGCCGATTGTGATACTGATAGCTATCAGTGGAAGACGCGATATTATATTGCGATAAAAATATCAATATTAATCAAATTGAATTATTATATTTATTATATACATGTTTCAGAACTGGTAACAGTGGGTCTCGTGCTATTTCTGATGGGCAAATTCGGAATCTCAGCAGTGTTCACGTCCCTATATCTGTATACTTCTGAACTGTATCCAACACAGTTTCGGCACACACTCCTGGGGTTCTCGTCAATGATTGGCCGTATTGGTTCCATCACCGCACCGCTTACTCCTGCCTTGGTAAGTCATCATCATTATGGGAAACGAGTCAAACGACCCAGCGTCAACGGTACTTATTTCTCCAGTGCGAGCGCTTCCTCTAAGTACCTTATAAATCTCTATCTCTATATCTCTCTATCTAAAATAGTATCAAATCTAGTGCTAGGAACTAGATTTGATACTTTGTTATTTATTTGTCTAAGTCATCAAACTGATAAACTACGTTTTATGGCCTAATTTTATTGAATAATGCAATGACAGTCAACTCGAATTAGGAAACGTACCTACCGTATGACAAAGGTTTTTTTGAAGAAATTTTTTGGGTCGCTATAGCGCTGACGAAAGGCTGGAAGTATTAAGCTAGGTACCATCCTGAACGTAAATAAGTACCTACTGGTAGTTTCGGAAATCACCCCTTTTATTACAAGCTTATACTTGCCTTCTTAGTTCGCTGGCATGTGATGGTCAAATCTTGCACCTGAATTTGAAAGTTGTTATAATCAACCATTTAGCTGAAATTTTGTTCACGCATGAAAGATCAATGACAATGCCATATTATGGCACCAACGAGCTGATCCGATGATAGGAGACATAAGAAGGCAATAGCATCTCCTGAAATTCGCACGATAAACTTGTCGTGTTTGGGCTCATAGTCATAGGAACCCCTACAACGAGTAATTGACGACCGTGTTAAAAGTACAGTCGACAGCGAAAGCTCATACCAAAAGCGAACTTTGGTACAGTCAGCGTCATATAGTTAGTAGCAGCCAATATAGCCAAATATTTCGGTACACGTCTTTATTACTGTAAGAATAAGGGTGTGTTACGACCTCTGTAGCCTAGTTGGTAGTGATGAGCACGAATACTTGTTCCTGAGTCATGGATGTTTCCTATGTATTCAAGTCTATTTATCTATATAAGTGTGTATATCGTCGTCTAGTTCCCATAGTAAAAGCTTTGCTTAGTTTGGGTCGATATGTAAGATTGTAAAGAAAAAAAAATGGCTACTCTGGCTGCTACTAACTATATGACGCTGACTGTACCAACACACTAATTATGAAAGTTCAGCATCACTTATTTACTATTCGTCATTCCACTGATAGGCTATTCTGTAAATAAATCTATTCAAAAACATATACCCAGTAACTTGATCAGGTTCCGTATTGCAGGCGGTATTCTGGCCCGGCATTCCTTCGGCCATGTTCGGCGCCATGGGCCTGCTAGCTGGCGTGTTGGTGCTGACGCAGCCCGAGACGCTGGGCTGCAAGATGCCCGACACGCTGCAGGAGGCGGAGGCTCTGGGCACGCGGAAAAACACCGATAGCTAATCTATTGGACTACCGTTCAGCAATTCTCTAGATTAATTCTACACTACATTAGGCGTGATATTTTGCTATTATTATTATTATAATAGAGGCTTCTAGGACTTTTGCCAGTCAGTGAGAGTATAAATTAACTACAAAACGAATTAAATTTAAAAAAAAAACACATAAAACGTGACTCTCGCCAAGATGGCGACCCTGTTCTCGTGATATTTTGGTTTTACAGCCAAAAATTTACTGGACTGCATCTGTCACTCGTTGCTAACGTCGAGAAAAATTGTAGGGCTACTATTTCACAAGGTGAAATATACTTTACTAATCATGTTCTTATTCAAACTTACACTTAATTCTCATAACAAAACTTTTCTTTATTCCAAATATGATTGATATTTAAATTTCAATATTACATGTAAGTAATTACTGGACGTGTTGAGGGAAAGAGAGAGCGTGCGTCCAGAAGATGGACACTATGGACAGTGTTGAGATATTTATATTGTATTGTCTGTGGTTCCACCGTTGCCATAGCTGCTGTTTTGTATTGACAATCGTATTCAAGTGTCATAATTATAAAATGTGTTCCCGAATAAATTAGATATTGATACAAGTTGAATCTTTTCCATATTCTCCCTACCAAGATACACTCAACAGACAGATTCGCGACGCTGATCACAGCTCTCAACTCTCTAGATTTATTCTATACTATGCCTGCACCACACTGGCGCAGCCTGCGGTGACGGACAATAGTAAATTTGACAGCTAATGACAAGTTTACTATGGTCCGCAGCGGCCAGCGGCGCTACCACGAACTTCGAAAGTCGAAGTTCGGGTATTTCCATCTCTATCGCACTCCCTTACTCGAGTGACAGGGATGCATGTATTACGAACTTCGACTTTCGAAGTTCGTGGTAGCGCCGCAGGCCACGCCAGTGTGATGTGGGCACAATACTGGCCGTGGTGCATGTCAGTGTAATTTATGTCAGTCACCACACCAAAATTCGTGGAAAATTGTTTTACAAGATCTTGATATATTTTGAAGTGTGTGTGCTGGCGCGAGCAGCAAAATATTATGGCTGCGTTCTTCATAATTTGTATAAAGGCTTATGCAGGCGTAGCAACTTGTTGCATGCCAACAAGTTGCTACGTCTACAACTTTACTGTTTTTTTAATTAACTCAGATCACTCAGTCAGATTGTCGTTCCTCTTTTCGCGGCTTCGCACGGGTAGGTACTATATTATACATATAAACCTTCCTCTTGTCTATCAGTCTACCTATTAAAAAAAACCGCATCAAAATCCGGTGCGTAGTTTTAAACACATTGTCATTCTCTCGCACTATGTGTTTATTTGTATATCTCTTGTTGTGTTGCCTTCCGTTCCTTCACCAAATGGACTCGGCGGAAGACCAGCACTGGCAGTTAAAGCCAGCATCATTCTGAGCCGGGTTCATTTCGTGACATGGCTTAGGCCGTATATATTTAATTCGCTTTTTCCATATGTCATTAGTGTGCATTAGCTGTCACTAGTGATTGAATTTGAATTTGAAGTAAATGTTATTAAACAAGTTATAATTTTATAAGTTTACAAACTACACAGGTTGAAAAGCCAGACTTTATTGGTCAGGCACCCCTGTGAGGTGCCTGTTTAGAGTTTGATGTCTGTATCAAACTCTCAACAGAGCAGTCTGCTGTTGGACTCGAACCCGCGCCCTCTGCTTAACCGGATCAGTGTCCTGACCCCGTATCATGGTCGGCCTTATCACGCGATAAGTGACAAGACAGGAGCGTCGTCTCGTTCTATCGAACGGTGTCAGCCAGTGACGGACGCTGTATCCTGTCACTTATCGTGTGATAAGGCCGACCATGATACGGGGTCTGAACTCCTTACCTCTAGACAGTACCACACGTGTAGCTTCATGCCACAGGAAGCACTTAGGTACGTAAATATAGGCGCACAGTAAATAGTCTGTACTTGCTTGACTGAAAGTTGACACTTTACAGCCTAAGACGTGCGGTGGCGGTCAATAAGTACTTGACAGTTATTGACAAAATTATTGACCGCCACCGCAGGCCGTGCCATTGTGTTTCAGGCTTACTGATACCGCTGCGAGCCCGCACCAAGGAATGCGTACCTAAGTGGCCTAAGCACAAGCGGATAAAACTCTCGCTTGCATAATAGATTGCCATAACACGAAAAGCAGGCGCAAGGAAATAAGTTTGTCGTTCAATTGATTATTATACACGGAGTAAGAATTGGAATAGAATGTATGTGACAGTCGTGACAGTAAAACTCGTTAATAGGCATACGGGACTTCGTGTGGACTTTTATAAAAACTCCATAGAACAACTCTATGACATATGACAGATTACCGCTGACTCCATCAAAGCCGCCATGTCAGCGATATCTTATATTCATAATTCAATTATTGTGGTCATGTCCATTGTCCATACAGTAGATCTTAAAAGTGTATAATGTATGATACCCTGCTAGGGCATTCGAGTTGTGTGTGAATTCAATTACGGATTAAATGGGAGAAAGGACAAATAAATAAAAATAAGAATAAAATAAAATAAAGTTATAATGAAATAACAAAGTCTCAATTTGGAGAATCGGTTGTGTATTGTTTTTTCTTTATTTATTTAGTTACTCTCATTCAAATTTTATAAGACACTCAATATTGTATTTACGGCATTTTAATCGAATTCCAAAAGTAATTTCTTCGTGTCCTAATTCCTAATTGTAAACAGACGAAGTCACAGCTAATAAATAAACTCGAAATTAGTAAGTAAAAGTTGAAACGAGCCTGTAACCACTTAGCGTAATGGAAGGAAACACTCCGGTTTCAATGGGGTAAGTTTTATATTAGATCCGAAGTATGCTGAAGGTAGCGGCAGCCGTAAAATGGCCACATTACGGTGAGGGAGCTCTGAGATGCCTGGCTCCAGTATTTACTTCCCGAACATTAGAACACACACCAACGAAAATATTAAAGTACTTAGGTACAAAGTTGCGGTACACATGGTTCTTTCCGAAAGGCGAAAGCTTCTCCTATATCCTTAAACTATCTCCTATCGATATGCTGGCTCCATTCCAACATTATTTATAAGCGACACGATTACAGATTCACCGATTTCGGAATTATTCCTTTACATAATGTAGGGTAGGGAGTCTGGGTGGGGCGGGGTGGGGGTGCGGGTGGCACAAGATCGGTCACTTTGGAACTATTTGGGGGAGGGCTATGACCAGCAATGGACGTCTTTCGGTTGATAAGATGATGATGATGGTAATGTAAAAACTTACTTTTGCCAAAAGAATTGAAATGGAATGAAAATTAATACATTACTAGCTTCTGCCCGCGACTCCGTCCGCGTGGAACTCTTTTATATCGTAGCTCCATACACACTTTCACCCCCCACCTCATCCCCTTGGGGGATGATTTCCGGGATAAAAACTATCCTATGTCCTTCCTCAGGACTCAAACTATCTCTATACCAAATTTCATCCAAATCGGTTCAGCGGTTTAAGCGTGAAGAGGTAACAGACAGACAGACAGACAGACACACTTTCGCATTTATAATATTAGTATGGAAGTATGGATATGGATAGTATGGATTAATAACAATTGTAACAAGTTGAACTTCCAAACTTCATGATGTCAAACTTCATGGACTTTAGTATAAAACCTATTGAATCCTTTGCCTGTAATGTTACCAAGATTTTACATTTCAAGTAAGGGTATTGGTAGGTATAATCACAAATATTCTGTTGCAACTATATCGCATATTTTGATTCCCTTGCGATTATCAAAATTGGCTGCATAAACGTCGGATCTTTTGATTGCGTTAGCTAGGATTTTTTGACAGCTCCAAGGGACTGCAAATATATACCTCCTCGTGTTCTGAGAAACAAGGTTTAGGCAGACAGACGTACAACGAAGTGATCCTACAGGGGTGAATTTCCATCACCAGCTGTCGAGCAAGCGAAGTGTTAAATATAATGATAACAAAACTATGCACATATCTTGTAAATATTCAACCTAAGGGTTCCTTTTTGCTTTTGAGGTACGGAACCCTAAATCAGTTTCTGTCAAAACTTTCATTTTTAGTACAAGCTTTTATTGCGCATTACTTTATAGCTTGAAGAAAATTAAAAAATATGAGAGCATATTATAATTTACTACCTCTTGCTCTTAAGTTAAATCCCCCTTTGCACCCTTGGAGCCTATTCATCACATCATAATGCAACCCTGAACGGCCTTACAATTTTAAAAGTAGGTGTCTATTAAACAGATACATAATAGGCCCTCCCTTTACCTACTTAATTAGTGAAAGTTCCCCGTCTACCAGCCCCTACAGTGACCCTAGCCTGCCGTCAACATCCCGAAGGACTGCACAGCAATTTTTTATACCCCACTGCATATTTGAGCGTACCTTTCCTATACAAATTGGATTCTTCTATTTGCATTATTTATTGCAAACAAACAGACGCGAGACCGAATGTAGAAATGCAATGAATTTTGAATCACTTTGGTAAATTCTGACTCATTACGTTTGTACACACATGTTGTCGCTGTAAAAATTTTTTTTTTTTGGATACACTTTATGGCACGCCTCAAAAAATAACACAGTACCTACAGAACATAAAGCTTAAAGTCGATGTAAACAACCGGCAGTTTTACGAACATCAAATCATCAAAATAAATTGTAAATAACGAAACGAAAAGTCAGTGTGGTTGTAATTTTGTATGCAGGAGGAAATCTTCGTAACTACTTATCCGATTTCAAAAATGATTTCATCATTCCATAATGGGCCTTCAGTGTGGACAATCGTTTAATCGTTCGTTCGTAGGTCCTCTGCAATCAGCTGTGCATAAGACGATCCGTGGTGTGGTCTTAGCGAACCATTACATTACTAGTAACTCTGTGACTGCGAGTTGTAGAACTCACAAGCATCGTCTTTCAATTTAGAAAAAAGAAAATTGGTAAAAAAAAAAATAACTTGCTCACATCATTTTAGGACAACCGGATGTGAAATGTGATCTGTAAGAGAACAGTTGGACATCCATACCTATACACGAAAAAATCTAAGCCCAAGCTGAAACGGAGAATTTCGTTCGCGTCGCTCGCTCGGTCAACTAAGAACGACTTTTTTTTATACCACTTCCGTGGCAAACAAGCTCATGTGATGGTAAGTGGTTACCGTAGCCTATTGACGATTGCAACTCCAGGGTGTTACATGCCATATGAATACACGACTTACACATCTGTTACAAACCAAGGCCTACTACAAGCTGATCGTAAAGAGGCAAACAATATTAATGTCTACGATTAAGCCTGCTGTACACACTACGCCAACGTTGGCGCGTGAGCAGAAGGCAGCTATGCGTTAGAGGGAGACGGCTATAACTCGATCTCTTTCGTTTACATAGCTGCCTCCTGCTCACGCGCCAACGTTGGCCCAGTGTGTACAGCAGTCTTTATGGCCGCTGTACACATTGGGCCAACGTTGGCGCATGAGCAGATGCAGCTATGCGTTAGAGGAAGAGGGCTTTATATCGTTCTCATGCGTTTGCATAGCTGCATCCTGCTCACGCGCCAACGTTGGCCCAATGTGTACAGCCGGCTTTACAATCGCATCCGCTTCCAGCTTCCAAGCAAGTTGCCCGAGGGTGGAACACATATGTTCCAGTACGGATTACTCGTACCTTACGCCTTAGCCTTAAGACCCTACGGTTCCTTAGGCTGTGCTACATTAGGATATCGGAGTAAGTCGCTACCAAAACGTACGTTTCCGAGGGTGTTACTGGGAAATACAAGCCGAGCACCTAATACATATAAATGTTTTGATACATATCAGAACGAGTGCGCAAAACATATTAAAATGCGATTGGGTGCCAAAAATATGCCCCAATCATACATTAAACAAATTGTCCTAATTGCCGTTATTTATTAAGTTTAAATTTATAGATAAAAATATTATTAAGAGGAAAACAAGCCTGTGAGGACTTCAACTTAGGAAAATTAATTTTATAGGCGTGTATGTATGCTTGCACACGATATCAAAAAATCTTTCACCAATTTATAGAGGGAAGCGTGATTATAGACCGCAAATGAATCCACCCTGAATAAAGAAGACGCTACACGGGCCGATATCGGCGGACAGACAAGGAAGGTCACAGAAAATCTTGTATGTAGTGACCTTGATATGGCCGGCCGCCGTGCTTCCGACACGTATCCACACTGGCCGAATCACGTGTCGACTGGCATGCAGTCCGGCCGATATCTCCTTATCACTCTCTATAACACACGGGCGGAGCTGCGTGGGCAGCTAATCGAATATTAAAAGAGTGCGGCAGCTAAACCTTTCCTACTCCTCTTGAACGCAAATACAAACCACCATATGCTACTCACAAGGATTACCCAAGCTCCCATATGTTAAGCCTTAACAGCAAATCGGCGCTATTTAGCAACGCTCCAAGCCCTTAATTAAGGGCCCTTTTCTTGACGTCACTAGCCCGTACAGCCGAGTAGACAAATTGTTTGGACAGTTGGAGCTTACTGGGGGTTGAAGTTTGAGCCTATTAGCTATGCGTACCCTCACATGCCACATGTATTATAAAGCTATCCTTAGTTTTAGTTCATGTAAAGTCAATTCACGAGAAAGTTACGGGAGTACTTAATACAGCACTCAGCATTTGAATACTGTAAATAATGTTATTTTTGTTACGGTAGCAAACAAGCATACACTATCTTTAGACGCTTGCTACACCAGAATCACAAGGCGCTGCCAACACTTCATTGATTTGAGGATTCGTTGTGTTGAGCTAGAGACAAATGCACACTCTCAACACGGTGCATCCTCGGGAGCTCTGGTGACCTTACTCACACACACACAAAAGACAGCATCACAACACTACTCTTAATACCCACAAAACAGGTAGATACCCTGAAATACCCTAAGAAATAGGTGCTTTAGAATGTCTCTAGGTAGGTATATAGATTTAAACTTTCACGATTCTCACACATGATTTTTACGAAATTCGTATAATTAACTTATTTATTTGCCTCTCTGAGGCGTCCCGACGTTTCGGATGAGTCGCAACATCCATGGTCAAATTGGTCACGGGAAAACTGGCTTGAGTGGGTATCAACATGTTCTTGCTGCGCGGGTTTTTTTTTTCGTTGCCTTGTTTCCATTATCCTTAACCTGTAATGTAACACGCAATAAACAATTCTATTTTATTCTTATATTATAAGTAAAGTATTTATCCTTTCAACCAAGGTAAAACTAGACCCATTTAGCGCGAAGTAACGTGCACAAAATAATCAGAATGATCTACATGTTATTACAATTTACGAGACGTTGGCCACGAATGGTGGCGCTTCTAGGAAGGATGCTTTCTGGCCGAATCGCCATCTGATCTGTTTCTAGGAGATCACATCTTCTAGGATCAAGCGCTTTTTACATGACAGTAATGGTACAATGGGAACACGGAAAAAATCATGTCATTCATTGCCCATCATTATTTCGAAATTTCAATATTCCGAACGCGATTTACCGCTAAACACAAATCTGGATGCAAATGATTTCATGGAATACATCATCATCATCATATCAGCCGAAAGACGTCCACTGCTGGACATAGGCCTCCCCCAAAGAGTGCCAAAGTGACCGGTGGAATACATCAATAGGTTAGTATTATATCCTGAAAATTTTAAAACTCCTTGAGTAATATGGTTTTCGAAATTATGAAATTCGGAAAAAATATACTTTCGGACGAATGACTGTTCGGAATCATGTAGTCCATGTACAGTAGACTATAATCAGATTGTTTTACCAGCCGATATTTGACAGCCGTCATCCCTGTACAATAAACGTTAATGATGACATATGATGACCTAAATTGTATTGGGATGACAGCTGTCAAATATTGGATGTAAGGGCATTTTCACTAACTAAATATTTGTTTAATAAGCTGCAAAAGTCAAACGCCGATCGCTAACTGAATTGTTAATCTTCAAGATTGGACTATTGTCGATGCACGGTTTCGACGGATATAAAAACAAAAGGAAATGAAAATAGGTTAACAGTTCCCCTGGGTGGCCAAAGGTCTCCACGATCGGTTTTTGTATCAGTGGACCGAGTAGTTTGTGACTCTGCTCCCTAATAAAAATTTAGCAACGCCGAATTGAAAGCGGGATTGCACGCGGGGGATAACCCATCTTGTGTTCCGTATAGTTTAATATTGTGTTTTTTTACTGATTTACTCGAACGTATTTTTCTCAATGATTAATAAATTTTGGTAGTTTTAACATTATGTACAAATAAGTACCGTAAAATGGGGATGAAAGGGGGGTGAGATGGGATTTTGGGCTACAAAAATAATGTATACCAATTTACAAATGGAGCTATAGTAATATTCATAAAAAAAAAAACGATCCAACAATCTTCCAAAATCACCTTTGTATGAAAACCCATCTCACCCCAACTACGAGAGACTACGGGGTGAGGTGGGATTTCGTGTTTATCGTCAAAGTTATGAAATGGAACTACCCAAAATCATAAAAAAAAACAAAATACAAACGTCCGGAACACTTATTGTATACAACATTCAGTTTGTATATGTAAAAATAAAATGTTATCGAGGTTTGAATGTCAGTTTTGTCCCTACTCACCCCATTTTACGGTAGTTTTTATTTATATGTCGGAGAGGAGCAGTTGCATTCAGCGCCCTCTATTACATTCATCGTGACTGCGGCCGTAACGTGCTTCACTCTCGTTCTAAAAATATCATCATTGAAAAGTCAGCGAACGAGGACATATTTGCAATGCAGAATTAAGATTTAGAAACCGCAAAAAAAAAACAACTGAAAACGTATTGTACAAACGCCAACACAGTTAACTGACCATCCTGTATTTATATAGAACCTTCTTACAATGACACGGATGGTCAGTTAGCGGTGTTGTTCGTAGTTAAAAATTAAAAAAAACTAGAAAGTTTTTATAAAGTTCTATTTTTGAGATTTTTTTCATATTTTTAAACTTATGGTTCAAAAGTTAGAGGGGGGGGACACATTTTTTTTTACTTCTGGAGCGATTATCTCTGAAAATATTAACATTATCAAAAAATTATTCTAGCAAACCCCTATTCATTTTTAAATACCTATCCAACAATATATTACACGTCAGGGTTGAAAAAAAAAAAACTACGTATAGGAGAGGTACCCTAATAAAATAAAAAAAACACTTTTTATTTTACCACTGTCGGCGTGATTGATATACATATTAGTACCAAATTTCAGCTTTCTAGTGCTAACGGTTACTGAGATTATCCGCGGACGGACGGACAGACAAAGCGAAACTATAAGGGTTCCTAGTAGACTACGGAACCCTAAAAAAACAAAACTTCCCTGTTTCTAATTATTTTACTCTATATTCTGTATACGAAAAATGGTCTACATCGGTAGAGATTTGTTACACAAAACCTACAATAATAAATACAAACAATAAAACAACAACTTATTCTACAAAGTTTAGTACTCTTTACCATACTGTGTCTACAAAGACAGTTAAACTAGGTCCATTTTAGAGGAGCAATCAGTCGTGAGCCGGACCTCGAATTTGCCGTTTTTTGTATGAACTGGCGGCACGTTACATGTTATACGATATTTACGATATTTATTTTATTTATTCTTGTACGATAAACTTAAATACCCATTTTTATTGCAAAATCTTCTTGTCTGACTCCTCTGATTTTAGGTTTAAGATGGATGCAGAAAGTGGCCACTGTAACGAAACGTCGCAACTCCCAATGGAGAAACTCAATAGTTTCTAAATATTTTTTTTTAACCTGGCAATCACACACTACTACATAATTTTAGGTAAGTATGCTAAAATCCATAAATACAGTTAAGTTGTGTGATTGCCACGTTGCAGAATTACATTTAGCAAGCAAATAAAGATTAATAAGAATGCCTGAGACTCTACGAAATATCTCACAACATTTTACGGTGGAAGAGTTTCGAGACTTGGCCTCTTTTTTACATGGAATGTTTTTTATGGGTAGTACAGGTAAAGTAAGACTAAATATAATAGTTTGGCGGCAAATTATGTACCTACATCAATGAAGTTTTGTTGATAACTTTATCTTGGCACTAGAAATGAGGATCTGCCGAGTCCTACCAAAATTAAGGGACGGAGGGGTCCCACTTTCACTTTCTTTATCCCGGGCGAAAGAATAATGCAAAAATTACTAATCGAATATAAAAATAAGGAATATGAACATTTATTGAATATCTGTAACTCATGCAGCTGAAACCTCAACTGAAACTGAAACCTTGCAGCTTTTTACTCCTCTTAGTTCCGAGTGAACGGTGACGTCACATTTCGATCGCAAATAGCGTTGCGTTTTGGTAATTTGCGAGGGAATATGAAAAATACTACTTTCAAATAATTAAATTTATTAATAGAAACATGAACAGTGTTTCAATTTAGCGTGCAAATAAAAAATCAATTCAATCCGCGCTCATCCGGTGGAAAACCACCTTTAGCTGTCAGATTTGGTGGTCATTTTTAAACACGGAATTTCATATAGACAACGTATATACGTAAGGTAAAGTATGTATTATAAAGTAATATAAAAAAGAGGTAGACCTCTTTTTTATATTACTTTACATTACATCATTGGGTTCAGCGGTTAAAGCGTGAACAGCTAAAAGACAGACAGCCAGCCAGACACACTTTCGCATTTATAATATTTGTAAGATAAACTGATGGGTACCATCGCCGACACAGTAACTGACCAACCGTGCACTTTATGTGCATTGTAATAAAATAAGTTTCAATATAAATACAGGATGAACAGTTAACTGTGTTGGCGTTTGTACCTAACCTAACCTAGGTAAGTTTATAATCTGTTTATAAACTGACGAAGTTCACAATTTTACGGTGACGTATAGATGTCGCAGGGAAATGGCTAAAACAGAGATTTGAACAAATCTCTAAGGGGTATGATCAAATCACGCAGGATGTTAAAATGGCGAATACATTTTATCATTTGCCTAGAAAAAGCAGTCATTTGATCAAATCTCTGAGTCTGTTTAGTGAAATGACGAAATCGGCCAAAAAAGGCAACTCGTTTTTTCATTTCACTACATTTGTTTAGTGATTTGATAAAATCCCTGAACCGCGTCAGTGAGTTGACGAAACTAACTCGCAAAGCCAACTCATTTTACCATTTCACTAGACAAGTTTAGTGAAATGATAAAAATCTCAACTCTAGTACGGATTAAGTCGCTAGTGCGGTCGTGTTACCCCCCTCCTGCACCTTACCGCTACCCGCTCTCGCCCTTGAGTGTCAGGGAAATGGCCAAAACAGAGATTTGAACAAATCTCTAAGGGATATGACCAAATCACGCAGGATGTGAAAATGGCTATTCCATTTTATCATTTGCCTAGAAAAATCAGTCATTAGATCAAATCCCTGAATCTTTTTAGTGAAATGACGAAATCAGCCAAAAAAGGCAACTCGTTTTTTTTTCATTTCACCAGAATTGTTCAGTGATTTGATAAAATCCCTGAAACATCGTGTGAGAGATTTGATCAAACTTAATTGTAGAGTAACACTGAACCAGTTCAGAGATTTGATCACATCACCTATACCATGTTACAGTAGAGACTTTACCATTTCACTAAACGTGTCTAGTGAAATGGTAAAACGAGTTGGCTTTGCGAGTTAGTTTCGTAAACTCACTGACGCGTTTCAGGGATTTTATCAAATCACAAAACAAATCTGGTGAAATGAAAAAACAAGTTGCCTTTTTTGGCCGATTTTGTCATTTTACTAAACAAATTCAGGGATTTGATCAAATGACTGATTCTTTCTAGGCAAATGATAAAATGGATTCGCCATTTTAACATCCTGCGTGATTTGATCATATCCCTTAGAGATTTGTTCAAATCTCTGTTTTGGCCATTTCCCTGACACTCAAGGGCGAGAGCGGGTAGCGGTAAGGTGCAGGAGGGGGGTAACACGACCGCACTAGCGACTTAATCCGTACTAGAGTTGAGATTTTTATCATTTCACTAAACTTGTCTAGTGAAATGGTAAAACGAGTTGGCTTTGCGAGTTAGTTTCGTCAACTCACTGACGCGGTTCAGGGATTTTATCAAATCACTAAACAAATATAGTGAAATGAAAAAACGAGTTGCCTTTTTTGGCCGATTTCGTCATTTCACTAAACAGACTCAGAGATTTGATCAAATGACTGATTTTTTCTAGGCAAATGATAAAATGGATTCGCCATTTTAACATCCTGCGTGATTTGATCATATCCCTTAGAGATTTGTTCAAATCTCTGTTTTGGCCATTTCCCTGCGACATATATATTATACCACGTCGGTGGCAAACCAGCGTACGGTCCATCCGATGGGTACCCATACCCTCGCCCTCCGTGATGGGTCTCTCATATAGCTGCTGGCGAAGCCGCGGAGGTGTACCTGTATCCAAAGCAGGGATGCTGCAGACATTCGCATCTGCATTCGCAAGCGCCAAAATCGTTGCGGAGTTTTTGCGGATGCGAATGGAGTGCAATTCACGACAAGAAAGGAGCCCACGCGGCGCTTACCGCGCGCGTTGTAGATATGTTCGCCATTAGAAAAAAAACTTATTTTCGTTTCTGTGACCAAGAGCGTTCGCTTTTTTGATTTGTTCGCTATGTAATTTAGCCTCAACGTGTTTGATGATCGTGTGATATCATAAAAGGGACGTTGTTTTTTAGTGTTGGACCCCAAAATGATGGATGTCAAAAAAATCTCATTCGCGGCATCTCTGATCCAAAGCAGGGTTGGGCAGTATTTTAATGACATGTATTTAATATACAAATATGTATTTTGTATTTGTATTTTAACTACAGGTTGGATAAGTATTAAGTTGTAAGTATTAAGTTGGTTGGTATTTGGTTTCAAATACCACACTCACATGTATTTAGTATTTCGTATTTCAAACACTTTAAATTATAAAATATTTTTTTAATTATTATTATTATCTCCTTTATTCAATTTTCTTCTTAGACTAGGTTTTTACAATACATATATAAAAAGTAAAATATAAAACTATACATACAAAACATAAATCATTATAAAATCCTAATCTAGGGTACCGCCGCCAGCGAGGCGGGGCCTAAGCTGCCGGCGGTCAGGGCGACAGAGACAGGAACCTCCTGACTATCCGCGCAGTATCCAGGAGTACCGCCTTCTGTATCTGACCCTTGATCCAGCCATCTAGCGAGAGTCTCTTGAGGTGATGGTCGAGACTCTTCGCTATTAAGCCGTTCGCCGAAACGACTATCGGGACGATGATCGTCGAATCAACATCCCACATGGCGGTTACCTCGTGAGCCAGGTCTAGGTACTTGCTGGCTTTGTCCTTTTCGGCCTTCAAGAGGTTCTCGTCATGGGGGATGGTGATGTCAACGAGCACTGCCTGGCGTTTCGATCGATCTGTCAGCACGATATCAGGCCTATTGGCAAGAATAGTCCTGTCCGTGATGACAGATCGATCTCAATAGAGCGTGGCACGACCATTTTCGAGAACTGGCGCAGGTGTGTACTTATAGTAAGGCACTTCGGAGACCACAAGACCGTATAGCAGAGCAAGTTGCTGGTGAATAATTCTGGCTACAAGGTTATGTCTGTGCAAGTACTCGCCGTTAGCAAGATGACCACAACCGGAGATAATATGCCTGAGTGACTCCCCGGGACGGCGGCATGCCCGACAAATGTCGACCGTACCGTCCTTCAGGATATACCTCCGGTAATTGTTCGTCATGATAACTTCGTCCGCAATTGCACAGACAAAACCTTCGGTTTCCCCGAAGAGATCCCCGAAACTTAGCCAGTTCACCGACGCGAGTAGATCTACATCGGGTCCTGTGAGCATTTTTTTATTTAGGAAACAAACGGTTGTTTACAGGATTATAATTATTAGGTTATAGGATTTACACTAACAACCATCGCTCGTCGCTGCTTGTGTCTCTACACAAGCAGGGATTGCAGGTTGCAGACCCTGGATAAAACGGGCCACTGACTGTATTTTGTATTTCAAATAAAAATGCTTAAAATACTATATACTTATTTCAAATGCACAACATGTTGTATTTTCTATGTTAATTACAGGCGTGATAGTATTTTGTAATTTATATTTTAATTAAAGCAAAACATGTATTTTGCCCAGCCCAAAGCATAACATAATATGAGCGCGGTAGACAGTAGATGAGCATTTTCAATAATTCGTGCACCCAATATTATATATATGCATAGGCATATCATTCATAAATCATAAACAGAAACAGCTAGTTTTTATACAAACTGAATGCTTAATTGCCGTTACAAAACTGACACCGAGTTAATTTTTATTTAACAATTCACGGTAATTGGGTGCACGAATTATTGAAAATGCCCAGATAATAGAAATTCAACGCGTCCCACGATTTTATTTCAATCTGCTAATGCCCTACAGTGCTGAGGAGAGTGGCGTGATGACGGATACCTGGCCCCGTAGCATGGATGGCGTTATCACGCGATAAGTGACAGGATAGGCGCGTCGTCTCGTTCTATCGAACGGTGTCAGCCAGGGACGGAAGCTCTATCCTGTCACTTATCGCGTGATACGGGATCCATGCTACGGGGCTTGGTTTTGTGGTGGCCACTGGCGCTCTCTGCAACGAATTTCTAGTGTTAACCTCATTGAAAACCTATAAAGTAGATTAATCCATTCAAAGCGCCGCGTCTCCATGCAACGTCCGCAACATCCTGACGGCAAATAAATTAGATTTATGTCCCAAATGCCGGCGCGATGCTGACAGCACTTTCCACTGGGCACGCGTTCCAGGTTTCTGATAAATCAATGTGATATATTTAAGGCCTATGTCACGTTGGGGTCAAAATGTCCGGTTTGAGCAATGTACAAATGACACAACCAGAAATTCAGAAATAAAAATATTACCGATTGGTAGTTGAATTTTATTATGTGATTCTATTCTATTCTAGTTAGTGTAATAACAGGTAATTAATAATTAAGCAATTATTTATGTTTATGATTGTAACGGATTTTGTTTTCCAAACAATACAATAAAAAAAAACAATTGCCCGTTTCCCATTTTGGTTTCACTTCTTTTTCTAAACTACTTAATTATGTTAACTTTCTATGTGTATTTTGATAATTTAGTCGGAAATACAATCAAAATAGGTATAGTAAGCTATCGCATCATTGTTTTTTACAGGAGTTTAGTTGAGGACCTTCGGAGCGCAACTTACACAGAAGCCGTGTCTATAAAAAAAAAATTGTTTTTGAAATAATGATTCGTTCTGATAAGATACAGTTTATATACCAATTTTTGCACGTTTCCGTGGGCGGGCAAAGACCAAAGCATATATTGAGCTAACATTAGCAAACAAGCAATACAAAATGGGGTTACATTCGCCTTAATCCCGAGGGCTCGCCTTATAATAAAGATGCATTGCGCTCGTCACGTTACGCCAAATCTATTGAAAGACATTCAAACTTTACACGGTAAAGAGAAAAAAGTTTTCCGCAACATGCTCGGAAAATCGCCTTTTTATGTTGGTGATAAAATACCGCAGAACGCCGCATATAGCATTGCCGTCCTTGGCCGGCATTATCTGCGTCGTTTTATTTGCGTATGTTTACTTCTAGTATTGTATTACGTTATTTTCCTCATCATTTTTGAGAAATACTACAACGTGTTACCTCATGAAAAAGAAAATATTTATTTATCCGAAGAAAAGTGCCACCCTAACAAATTGGCACGTCAATCGACGACCGCTTTAGCCTAGTTGTTAGTGACCCTGCCTACGAAGCAAGACTAGCAAGAGGTCCTGAGGTCGAATCCCGGTAATGGCCTTTATTTGTGTAATGGGCTCGAATAATTTGTTCCTGAGTCATTGATGTTATCCTATGTTTTTAAGTATTTATTTATCTATATATGTATGTTTATCGTCGTCTTATACAAGCCTTGCGTAGTTTGGGACTAGATCAATTTGTGTCAATTCAATAAATCTCAATAAATCTTCATCAACATATTACATGTCAGAACTAAAAGCCTTTTTTCGTGTTCTGGTTTCCAATTAGTGATAAATTGAGAAACATGAGCATGACTTTAACTCGGTTATGGTTATTGTCATTTACCTCTCTGAGGAAACTAGGTCAACATTTAAATAACGTTCTGGGTAGTCTACTCTTTAGTTTTCCGTTTTCAGGCTTGCGTTTGAATTAAGATTATTTTATGTTTTATCCAAATTCTTTTTTTTATGGATGATTTCAAATATTGCCTATAGACTCTTTACAGAGGGACGTTTTAACCCCCTTCCGGCTTTAGGGGTATTTTTGTAACATCCTGTATATCTAGGTGCCTGTTGGTTTGAAAGCTTGTCCACACATTCTGCAGGCAATTCCTTCTTTCCCGGTGTATGTACTATGTGTCGATAGCCATTTTCGTTTTTATGTTGTGGCACGAAAATTGAAAAAGTATGTTTAAAAACTAATATAGTGTTGTCATAAATAGGTAATTTCTTTGTTATTTACTGCTGTTAGTTGGGTGGTGAAATAAATAGGTAATCGGCTGGGCATAATTCGATTTTTAAAATACCTTTCGGTTTTTTTTATTTGCTTCCCAACGCCAATTTTGCTTCGTTTGTTTGACGTTTTTGTGTTATTTGTGTGACGTTTTGGTGTACACAAAAAAAAATCCATACAAATTACCGAGTTTGTGTAACATTTTTGTGAATATACTTTTGTGTTACGAACAATTTTTTTGCAATCCACCCTAATGTGCTATTTTAACGTATCAAATTTATTATATCCCATAAAAAAACATTCCATGTGAAAAGATAGGCTAAAGTCTCGAAACTCTTCTACCGTAAAAAGTTGTGAGGTAGCACGTAGAGCCAAGTCAGGCATTCTTATCTTAATTTGTTAACTAAATACAATTCTGCAACTTGGGAATCGCACAACTTTACTGAATTTTTGAATTTTTGCCACAAAATTTTATTTAGTGAAGATAAATAACGTTTGGTTCTACGTAATGTCTCACAACTTTTTACGGTGGAAGAGTTTTGAGAACTGGGATTATTGTTTGTGGGATCTCACTTCTTTTGTAGGCAGGAACTCCTCCGTGGGAGCTTGACGCAGAGGTGCTGGCTGAGGCACATAGAGAGCGGTCGAGGTACAGGGCCTCTGGAGAGTTCCCCGCTCCCGAAGAGGTGAGGGCTGCCCGTAGACAGACCGAAAGAAGGATGAGGGACAGATGGAAGAGCGACCTCGAGGACTCCCCTTATGGAGTCCGCACTATAGGGGCACTGTTAGGGTCATTCGACCTATGGCTTGAGAGGTCCCACGGCAAGGTGGGGTTTAGGTTGGCGCAGGTAATGACCAGACACGGGTGCTTCGGTCATTACCTGTACAGAATTAAGAGGGAGACCAGCTCCACTTGCCACGAGTTCGGGGCTGAGGACGACACGGCCCAACACACCCTAGCGGAGTGCAGCCACTGGGACGCGGAGCGCCGCACAATGGTTGCGGTCCTTGCAGTGGATGACCTCTCGCTACACAGCGTCGTTGCGGCCATGTTGAGCTGTGAGAGGTCCTGGGCAGCGGTGGCCTCCTTCTGCGACACAATCATCTCGCAAAAGGAGGCGGCGGAAAGGGAGCGCGAGAACAGGGCAGATGCGCCCCCAATCCAGCGTAGACGAAGAGGGAGAAGACGCGGGCGGTTTGCAGCCGTAAGCCGTTTCCTCCCCCAGTAGGGTCTTAGTGGGTTGGGGACCCACATTCCACGGCCTCACATGTCTTGGAGGAGGGTCACATGCGTTTTAAGCCCTCCTCTCCTTGGGTGTGGGTGCCCGCATTTCAATCTGCGGAGCCGCCGGGGGGCGTCGTGGTGGAATGCTCGCAATCCCACTGCGCCCCCATTAACGGCAGGTACGGAAACGCCGGAGTTGTTTTAGTGGGTAGACCCTCTTCTGAAAGAAAGAAAAGAAAGAAGACATTTATTCACTACACAAAAGACACACGGAGACAAAGGGAGTACAAATACAATACAATTGACACATAATGTGTGTGTCTTCGCGGCAGTGAATCGGTCGCTGTCTCAGCATTATGCCAAGGTGTCAGACAGACACCTACAGCGCTGATTCTCAGACACCACCGTACGTGATGGGTTGAAGTGGTGGTGAAAGTGTAGCATAAATGTGGGTCGACAAAGTATGATATCGCAGTGATAGCTTGTTAGTCCGTCGCCCACAATACACTTCAATCCACAGTTCTTTACGTAGAACCAAACGTTATTTATCTTTATGCCTTAGTACTAATTTTACGACACCCACAGGAAGACAGGGGGTGGTGTTATTCTAACCCTGTAAAGATACTTATGTATTGAAATGTTTTTTTACAAACCGTAAATAACGTATGTATAGTTTTCTAGTGCATTGTACACCTAATTCTAACCGCATGCAAAATCTCGTGTTTGGACGTCTGCTAGAGGTACCTTAAAATGTTGATGATCGGTGAGTTAGTAAGTCAGTCAGAAACAAAATTGAGGAACTTTGCAATAATTCCTAAACTACCGGTTTGAATTTAATGTAATTTAGAAATATATAGCTATATAATGCCCTTTTGGTCACTGAAAATTTAGGCTTCTAGTTTTTTCCACAACTAAATTACATGGGGGTCGAAAATGGCCCGAATGGCTTCGAGAAAATTCATTCATTCATTTCATTTCATTTATTTGCCATAAATTGCATGTTATACACAGGATGGTACAGTGGATACAGTTTGTTAATTTGTCTCAATACAATTTTACCAATTTGGTGTAGCAATAATACTAAGAATAATTAAACATTAATTACACATAAAATATCTCCATATTATTGATTTTTCCTTATATAGTACTCACTTAAGCTATATGGACACACTTCAACAAGGTATTTTTTTAATGCAAGTATAAATTTTGTAGACGATAGGGCCTTAATTTCAACTGGCAAGGCATTGTACACCTTTGCTGCAACATGGTTATGGCATCTAGAAAACATTGCTGTTCTGCCAGCTGGGACGGGGGGGCTTAACGTCATTCACAAATACGAGTATATGATTAAGTCTGTCACTTTTAAAATCGTTCTTCAATGGAAACTCGTCTGGAAATCGGCGCACGAGTTTGCAGAGCTCCATAATATAAAGAGCTGTCAGAGTAAGCAGACCTAGAAGTTTGAAGGATTGCCTACATGACTCTCGACTTGACCTAATTCCACTTAAAATACGCACGCACTTTTTTGTAATATAAATAATCGCTGTATGTCCACATAAGGATGGCCGTGCCTTTTTTGTTATTTTGCTCGACGAGGCTTTGCTCGACTGCCTTGCCTCCAGTTATACCCATATTCATAATTGTTATTTCTTGGTAGTCACCTGAAAAGATGCGATTATTGCGTAGTAATAACTGCGGAATAATGGTTATAATCCCCTTACACGTTTACGCGCGGAAAATAAGTCATTAGTACGACAATAGGATAAGCAACGACATTAGGTATTTCTGACGATTTCTTTCAGAATCCAATTCAACACGATCAATCGTAACAGATTTTCCGTGCCTACTGAATATACCATCTACGAGTATATGGATACATGTATACGGAGTGAATGAAAACGCTTTTTCCTTTGATCAGTATTTAATAACACAAGTTATGATCACACATATCTAAAGATGTTTGATTATAAGGCAAGAGGCCATGTGGATCATGAGTTCGCCCATAAATAAGGTGATATGGACTTTAACTTTGGCTCCATTCACAGAAAGACGCGAACCTAAATCTGTATGATCCGTACCTACACGCACACGGTGATCAGCCGACATCGATCAGCCTATGTAAAAGACTAGAATTAAAATCCAAAGAAAAGGTTCCGGAAGACTGCAAAATGTCCATTTCACGCAAGCAAAACCACGAGCAGAAACAAGTTCTAAACAAAACTAATTGCATAAACAAATTGGAAATTCAGCCTGCGACCCGCTTACGGCGAAACTCGTTGAAATACATTAAACCGTGTTACCCGTTGATAAAGCACGCGATGTAAGCCTTCCTAGTACCTAACTATTTGGACACAATCAGGGCATCGCGTAATGTATTCCTAGAAAATAAGGTTTTGTAGCTACGGGACACGTGCAGGTCTAGCTAGCCAATATCTATCTATACACGGTGAATTTGAGTAACCCGACAGATTTTAACCATCGCTTCCAGAGCCTAATAGGAGTAAAAAAAGTAGTATAACTAATGGTCTAAAACGGCCTAGTTTTCGAGATATTAATTATTAAAAAAAAAATACACATAAAAAATTGTCAAGTATAACACACCCTAAGGACGTGACGTAGCCAGATGGATCTGACACATTCATACGCAAGACTACTACCTGCTGATTTCCGGCCAGTCTGTTAACAAATCAGTGAGCGTATTTAATTTTTTTAATTTTTTATTTTTATTTATTTTTTAAATTTTCTCTTTCACTCCTTTAACTAAAGATTTGTTTACAAGAGAGTAGCATCGGTAATAGATTTTTTTTTTTTTTTTTTGCCGTATTTGCCCTATGTTCATATAACATTATTTACTCGTAATATCATCAGGAATTTATGGTTAAAATCTGTCGGGTTACTCAAATTCACCGTGTATATATAAACGTAAAACGTAAGTCCTGACTGACTGACTGACTTAAATCAACGCCCAGCACAAACTGTTGAACCTAGAAAGCAGTTTTTTTTCACAATAGGGAGTTTATATAACGAAAATACCCACTAAGAAGGGGTTTTTGAAAATTTCACCCTCAAGGGGGTAAAAAGGGGGTTGAAAGTTTGTATGGGGATGGAGTAAAATTTTATGTGAGAGACTTTAAGCTTTGTGTATGAGTCCATACACAAAGTTTAAAGTTATTACAATATAAGAAAAGTAATTTTAGAGTTTTGGAAAACCTAAGCGGGTTAAATAGGGGTGCAAAGTTTGTACGGGTAAAAATTGGTATACAGATAGTTTGAGTCCCGGGGAAAGCCATAGAATAGTCTTTATCCGGAAATCAGTCCCTAAGGGAGTGAAGTGGAGGGTGAAAGTTTGTGTGGAGCTACGATAAAAACGAGTTCCACGCGGACGGAGTCGCGGGCTGAAGTTAGTCACAGAATAATAGTGGCTACATAGGGCGAATTTTGCAGCGATACAAACGCGATACAGTATCGATACAGCACGGATAACCCAAGACGGCGCGCAGGCTGTGTTGCGACGAGACAGAATGTCCATCTCCTTGTAATTAGAACACTTAGAAAGAGACGGATACCTACACTATCTCGAGATAGCTCGCGCGCAGTCTTGTGCTAACCGTGCTCTATGGCGCGATAGAAATGTATAAATTTGAATCGTTGTAAAAACTCGACCTGTGTATCCGCTCTAAATAATAGTACTTACGGAATTTTCTGTTCTGTGGTTCGAACAAAAGCGATGTTAACAGCTGTAAATTCGCGCGCGCTCGCCGCATGGTTCTTTCGTTCTTAGCGCGTTCGAGCGTATCAATATCGAAGGTGTGCGAGGGCCTAGTTTAGCCGTAGAACGCCGGTAGAACGCACTAAGTATTCGGCCAATATACACGACTTTTATTATGACGTTTTCAAACAAGCCTTGGTGTGGCTGCGGGTACTGTCACCAGTGTCAGTAGTGTTTAAAATTGTAGTGAGGATAATTGTCTTGTAGTTACGCAAAGGCAGTAAGTTGTAGCTAGGTCCAACTTCGAGAAAGAGGACAATCGTCGAATCCGACTCGGCTGGGCAGCGTTCGGGAAGCTACGGCACATCTTTTCGTCCAATATTCCGCAGTGTCTCAAGACGGGAGTCTTTGACCAGTGTGTGTTGCCAGTGATGACATATGGCACTGAAACGTGGTCGCTTACTATGGGCCTCACAAGAAGGCTCAAAGTCACCCAAAGGGCTATGGAGAGGGCTATGTTGGGGGTTTCTCTGCGTGATCGCATCAGAAATGAGACTATCCGCAGCAGAACCAAGGTAACCGATATAGCCCTGCAGCGGGCGGAGCACAAAGCACGTAGAACCGATGGCCGTTGGGGCGGAAAGGTTCTCGAGTGGCGACCACCTACCGGAAGGCGCGACGTGGGTAGGCCCCCCCGCAAGGTGGACTGATGACCTGGTAAAGGTAGCTGGAGTCCGCTGGATGCGGGTGGCGCAGGAGCGGTCAGTTTGGCACTCTTTGGGGAAGGCCTATGTCCAGCAGTGGACGTCTTTCGGCTGATATGATGATGATGATGAGATACGCGAAATAGTGTAGCTACAGTTTGTGATATAGGTAGGCCATATGTGAATAAATTACTTCTTGCTTTATAAGAATGCCAGTCGGCAGAGTAAATGATAAAGCAGTAATCCTCTTAAGTAACATGGTGTCTTAAATACAGGAACACCGTGAAATGTTACATTACATTTTAGAGACTTTTCTTTCATATCACGTAGCCGTAGAACAAACTGTTTTTGCATAAGATGTGAGAGTGTGTGTGTGAGTTCGATGTTATTTGTAGCATAAAGTACTTTCTTATTCACATTTATTTGAAAGCTTTAATAACAGTAATTGCTGGAAACAAGAATATAGAATCTTATATAATGTTGTTGTTTCCATTGATTCGTATTAAAATTACGAAGCAAGTTATTTGTGAGCGAAATATTCCTTCAGACGAACTCACGTTTACAATAATCGGAAACATTTTGCTTCGCCCTACAAAGACTTCTGATTCCCAATTCTGACAAGTATTTTCTACAAGCTCGCAACTGAAACTTAATAAAGTTTTAAAAACGACCTTTGTGCGTTGGATTAAAGTTTAAATTGGAAGCGGGTTTCCAGCTTGTTAAGTTGTTATCTAGGTGGTTGGATTTGAATCGGCGCCGAATTTAGTCGCTACGATTTGAACGAGCATTGTTAAAGTATTTCTCAAAACTTGACACAATAGGAGACTCTCATTAATCGAGAGCAGTTAAATAATAATCTGTATCTCTTGGTATTGAGCTTAGAACTAAGCTCAAATTTCTAAATTGGTCCTTATGATGACATTTCATAATGAGCTTGTAAAGAATGTAGTTTTCAATTGTTTACCATAACTTCTTTTGGTTTTGTTGATTTTATTATATTTTATTGTACAAAAATTTACATATTCTGTAAATTAAAGGTAACTGATTTGACTACTTTGTTAAGGGAATGAATGAGACCTGATGATGATGATGATGGCATCCTGGCCGATTACGACCTCAGCGACTGTATGTAAGGATTGGGTAACTTTTGTAATAATTAAGAATTATTGTAGTGTTGCTGTTCTACTCTCTGGTGCGCTCTCAGGTGGCTAGCGTACCCGACCTTTCTTACAAAGGTACGGGCGCACTTTGAGCAGGTTAACACCCCGCCGACATAATTGTAACGGATGGCTGCTGGTGGACGAGCCTTGAGCTCGTCTCGCTTTAAGTCAAGCTCGTTACGGCGCTCAGTCTCAAACGCATTGACCTGCTCATGGATGAGTCGTCGCCATTCGGGCCGGCACACTGCTTTCTCTTCCCGGTTTTAACTTGCATCTCTTCATATGTCTTTTCAGGACATCCTTGTAGCGAAGGTACTGGCCGCCTATTTTCCGTTTACCGTTTTGGAGCTCTGAAAAGAAGATGCGCTTCGCCACTCTTTCGTCTGACATGCGAGACACGTGTCCAGACCACCGCAGCTGTCGCCTCATCAGATAAACCTCAATGGCTCCAACATTTGCGCGCCTTAGGACATTCGTGTTTCTAACGCGGTCCGACCACTTGATGTTCAATATGTCACGGAGACATTTGAGGTGTAATCTATCGAGTGTGCGGATGTGCTTGCGGTACAGGACCCATGTCTCGGGTGAGTACAAAAGATTCGGCAGCATGACAGCGATATAGACACTTATCTTGGTGCAGAGTAAGGTCATGAGACCGAAAGACTGTGGTCCGGGGCCTGCCATAGGCAGCAGCCGCAGCGCCTATTCTGCCATTTATTTCAGATTCTAGGTCACACTTAGACGTTATTGTGCTGCCAAGGTATTTAAACTTCGCCACTTGCGTCAGAGCTTCTCCACCAATGCTCACACCAGAATTAAGCGCGTTGTGAGAGACATCCATGTTGGTCATGGTTTCTGCCTTCTTCACATTTATTTTAAGGCCAAATTTAGTGCAAGCATCGTCGAGCCTCGACATTAAGCTTTGAAGGCCTTCCGCAGTATTCGAGACAAAGCACAGATCATCCGCGTACATTATCTCGATCATAAGTGCATGAAGGATACTTTAGTACGGGATTTGAAGTTTGTGATATTGAATAGTCCTCCATCCATGCGGAATCGAATACTAATACCCTCTGACAAATTCTTTAAAGACTCTCGGGCGACGACAGCAAAGTAAAGCGCAAATAGAGTTGGTGCAAGGACACAGCCTTGCTTAACCCCACAGGTAACAGGAAATAGCTCTGATTCTTCGCCGTTGATAGACATGCAGCACTTCATGTCATCATGCAGAAGCCGTAATAATTTCACGAATTTCTCAGGGCACCCCAGCTTAGTCAATATCAACCAAAGGGCTTCACGAGAGACACTGTCGAATGCCTTTTCAAGATCAACAAAACAAAGAAACATAGGTTGATTTTGTTCTCGGCTCTTCTCAAGCAGCTGACGGACTGAAAAGATGGCTTCGCAGGTCCCTCGATCTGGCCGGAAGCCAAATTGAGTTTCAGGAAGAATAGATTCGGATAGAGGCAGCAGACGATTTAAGAGAACTCTGGCAAATACTTTCCCCGGAGTGGATAGTAAAGATATGCCACGGGAAGAATAACAGTCGGAGCGGTTTCCTTTATTTTTGTACAGTGAGCAGATGCGGGAGACTTTAAAACATTCTGGCACTTGTTCCTCATCCCACACGCGTACAAATAACTTCCACATGATGTTATGTAGGTTTTCGCCTCCGTATTTCAGTAATTCGCCGCAGATGTTATCGGCACTGTTCGCTACTAGTCCGGGCTTGCAAGACTCTACTCGGTTGAAGCCAGGGCTGGGCCCGACGAGTTCCTGACCCGAGTAGAGGCCTGGACTAGAACGACCGGTATAACCCCGCTAAGCTATAGCTTCCAAGAAGCGTGGCATACCGAAGATGCGCCAGGTATCGGTCCGATACAAAACAAAACGTGCTTTTACCTTGATGGAGGCTTCATCCGCCGTTGTCTCTCGGCCGGCGTCTAGACAGGGCGGCTTCGATATGTGTATTTGAATGTATGAGTATGGTGTGTGTGGGTGTCGAGGCCGTCGCGTGTCCTGGTGAACACTTCCTGGCTCCTGGATGATAGCTCACCACGTAAGCGCACCCGAATCCAAACTACCGACACTAAATTTATCACTTCAGTCTCCAAAACACTGGCAGGCAACAACAAAACTCCTCGATAGGAGCGCCTGGCCTCAATTATGAACTGATTCCAATTAACATAAATCAAATGTCCCGAATGCTTTCCCAAAAATCAAATACAAATCAAAGCATGGGTGGTTCCCACCAACAAGGTCAAATTCTAGGTTATACTAACTAAATGGCAGACGTCAAACGTCAAAAAGTGACGTGTCTTTTTCTTCCCAAATTATCAACCGAGTGATACCCGCGGTAAAAAGCCGGTACCGAACAATCCCCCGCTCCAGGCAGAGGAGCTCTGTCTGCTAATAAATGGGCAGGCGGGCTAAGCTCGCTACAGCTCGCTTCAAAACCGAATCTCCGACCATAACCTCCGCAACCCTGGGGACCCCGTCAGACCCATACAACAAATTTACAATGCGTCCACGACGCCAATACAAAGGTAATAAATTAGCTTCCTTAACTAGTACAAGATCTCCAACGTGAGGAGGATCAGTTTTGTCAGTCCACTTAACGCGCTGCTGCAAGATGTGCAAATATTCTAGCGACCAACGATGCCAGAAGCTTTGGGTCATCTGCTGTAGCAACTCAAACCGACTTAAGCGTGATGATTTTACCTCCCTGAAGGGGTACTCCGGCAGCGCGTAAGGGGCTGGCCAATCAAAAAATGACCAGGAGTCAATGCTTCCAGGTCATTTGGGTCCGACGAGACAGGGCAGAGAGGGCGCGAGTTGAGGACAGCCTCAATTTTACAAAATACCGTAGCAAGTTCCTCGAACGTTAAAATCGTTTCACCAATAACTCGGCGGAGATGCGTTTTTGTAACTTTTACAACAGCCTCAAAAATACCACCCCAATGTGGGCAAACAGGGGGATCAAATTGCCACTTAATGCCCATTCGAGACATTGCAAATCTTAAATTATCCTTATCACTATTCAAATAATTACAAATTTCATTCAAGTAACGGTCAGTGCCTTTATAATTGGTGCCGTTATCAGAGCGGATCAGAGATGGCAGTCCCCGGCGGGATACAAATCTACCTAGCGTCGCAAGAAACGCTTCCGTGCTGAGGGCACTTACCAGTTCCAAGTGAACTGCCTTGGAGGCCAGACAGACAAACACACACAAGTACGCCTTGACAGATCGAGCGTTGCGAAGCTGCGAGGTCTTTACCAAAAAGGGGCCGGCAAAGTCCGTGCCCACACAAGCAAATGGTCGACTCTCCGAGACTCTGTCGGAGGGCAGATCCCCCATCATGGGCTGCTTGGGGGTGGCCGTCAAACGATTGCACGGCATACATCTGAAGATAATGCCGCGAATAGTGCGTCTGGCAGACGAAATCCAAAATTCACGCTGCAAAATGGCTACAAGGGCATTGCAGCCTGCGTGAGCGTTAGCAACGTGTCGATCAGACACCAACAAACTGACCAAAGTCCCCCCTTTGGGGAGCAACAAAGGATGGCGAGCTCCATAGGGCAAGTTCGAGTTTCGAAGTCGTCCGCCGACTCGAAGCAAACCCGATACGTCGAGAAATGGATTCAGACGAGCGATCGAACCCTTAATTCTCGATCCTCCTTTAAGCGCGTCAATAATCGGTTCGAAGTGCTCCACTTGCACCACACGAACCCAAAATAGCAGGGCCTCTTGGCGTTCCAAGGGCGACAAGGCCAATTCCGTGGTCAATGCCCTCTGAGCTGGGTTCCGTGCGTGGAGCAAGAAACGTCGGATCCGCGCGGTAACCCCAATCAATTTCGACAGAGAGCTGTACCTCTCCAACAGAGGATTCAAGTCGTAGACAGGTTGCGTTTCCATAACGCCCACACGTAAACCTGGCAACGCCTCTGGAGAAGAGAACCGATTCTGGGGCCAAGATGCCGCAGGATGCGACAACCAATCTGGTCCCCACCACAGGGAATGGTTTACAAGTACCGGAGCCTCGCAGCCTCGCGAAGCGCAGTCAGCGGGGTTCAGTTCCCCTGGAACATGTCGCCAAATCAGCGGGGTCGCTGAACTCTGGATCTGTGAAATCCGATTCGCAACAAAAACCTCTAAATTATGCACGGAGGTGCGAAGCCAACAAAGAACGATCTCACTATCAGTCCACGCAAAAACATCTGAAATCTCCACGGTACCACCCAAAGTATCACAAACATGATTGAGGAGCCTCGTAAGGAGGGCTGCTCCCGACAATTCCAACTTAGGAATAGTTAACCTAGTCCTGATAGGAGCCACCTTACTCTTGGCCATTATCAAATGTAGTCCCACATGACCGGATAGGCTAATAGTCCGCAAGAATACCACGGCCGCGTACCCTCGTTCAGACGCGTCACAAAACCCGTGGAGGCTAACTTTACACTTGCCGGATGGCAGAAAGAGTCTGGGCAAGGAAATCCGGTTCACGTCCGGAAGTGAGTAAACAATCGAACACCATTCGGTTAGCAAGTCTCCCTGAAGAGGTTCGTCCCACGTAACTTCCGCAATCCACAGCTTCTGCAAAAAACACTTAGCCAGAAAAATGACAGGTGTGATCCATCCATTAGGATCGAAGGTCCGAGCAACAGTCGACAAGACCGAACGCTTCGTCCAGGTCTTAGGGGGGTCCAACTTAACCCGATAAGTGAAGACATCCTGGACGGGCTGGTACTGTGTGCCAAGGACCGCAATCAAGTTAGGGTTGTCCGCATCTTCGAACAAGAGAGGATCTTGCTGATGTTCCACCGGAAGATCTCGCAACAAATCAGGGCAATTTGACAACCACTTACGCAGTTCGTACCCACCTGACTTCAGGATCGCAATCAACTCATCCCGTAAAATCAAAGCCTCCGTAGCAGTGGAAGCCCCAGTGCAAACATCATCAACATATACTGAATCTTCCAAGATGGCCGCTGCACGGGGGTATTTCAATCGCTCCCGATGAGCCAACTCCAACAAAGTCCGGATGGCAATATACGGACTGGAGGTAAGACCGTACGTGGTAGTGTTCAGCTCGTACACTCGCATAGGATCACAAGGTCGCTCACGCCACAAAATCATCTGATAACGCCGGACATCTCGGTGAACAACCGATTGACGGAACATCATTCGGATGTCAGCCACAAAAACAATTTGATGACGGCGGAAGTTGGTGAGGATATCCGAAATGTCCCGGTGCAGTTTGGGACCGGAGTGCAAACACTGGTTCAAGGAAACCCCATTTGACGTAGGGGCCGAACCGTCAAAAACCACCCGAATTTTGCCCCCAGGCGTCTTCAAAACCGCATGGTGGGGCAAAAAATAGTGCTCGAGCGAACGCCAATCAATAGTCGAGCGTGACATATGTCCCAAAGCCTCATACTCGCGCATAAACTCAATGTACTTAGCACGAAGATCTGAATCCCTCTTCATTCGGCGCTCCATGGACAACAACCTTTTTTCCGCTAGGGCATGAGACTGACCGAGAGGGGGGCGTGCAGCCCTAAAAGGCAACCGAGTAACAAAGCGACCATCAGCGAGGCGACCCGTATTATTCTGATACGACAATTCGCATTCTTGTTCCGCTGGATCGACTCTGGGAGCCTTGGGGGGCTCCTCGACCTCCCAGAAACGCTGGACGGCGTCCGAGAGCGAGAGCCCTACGGTAACAATTTCATTTTCAACCCGTGGGATCAAGCCCCTCAACACGGGTCCAAAAAAGGTGTAACCAAAAATGGTTTGCAAAGCCATCAAACCGCAGGGTTGTAAAACCCGCTTGTCCCCGGACAAGATCAAACCTAAGACATCAACACCCAAGAGCAGGTCTATAGGTCCTGGAACAAACCATTGGGGGTCAGCGGGGGTCAACCCTGACGTCAATTTCACCGCGGTAGGGGAGATAACCACCTGCGGGTTGCTGCCCAAAATATCGTTCAACACAACCGCTTTGGCCACAATGGCTGGCCCACAATTGACAGTTGAAAAACAAACATTAATTTCCCCCATGGAACCCTGCACCTGAAGGCCACCTATTCCGTGGATGACGGAGGGGCGGGGTCTACATGGGAGGCCCAATCTCTCCACCAAATAAGACGACGCAAGACAGCCCTGGGCACCCGAATCCAAAAGGGCACGAACTAACAAGGACTTCCCCATCGGGCCCCAGACCCTGACACAAACAGTTGGCAAGAGTACTGTTTCAGGGTGGGCGGCTGTGGTGGAGGAGCGGGCGGCAGCTACCTATTGGGGGCGTCCCTCATCGGGCCGCCAACAACCCTCATAGCCGCCGTCCTGTTGGGCTGGCACCGCCCAATTGGACCGCACCAGGTACTGGTCCGCCGGAACCTCAGGGCAGCGACCCGGGCGCACCCAGGTCGACGCGTAGTACTCGGAGCGGCGTCCAACTTGGGGCGGGCGGCGTTCCAACCGCGGTCGTTCGCACAACGGTGGTGAGAAGCTCCGAGGCGGGGAGCTGCGCTGAGCAGCAGCGAACCTGGCCTGTGGACGAGGAGATGGGGGAGGGGTACCCCCGCCCGTGGACGGCGAGCCCCGACGAGACTCCCTTTGGGGGTAATGGGGAAGCGGGCCCCCGCCCGTGGGGGAACGTCCCGCACCATCCAACCGATTACCACCATTTTGGTTGGCGCACAACACCAGGTGGTGTTTCCCTTGGCACTGCGGGCACGGTTCAGGCCGTGGGCAATCCCGCTGCAAATGCTGCCCCAAACAGGAGTAGCACCACCGGCGATCATTCGCGACACCGCGCCCATCCTTCACCCTCTTGTGCAGGAACCTGGGGCATGCTGCAACCAAATGTCCACCAACCGACACTCCTCCTCCAGAAAGGAGACAAGGTCCGCAAAACGTGGCAATTGTGTGGCACTGCCCCCATCGTGCTTGTACTCAAAACGGAGCTTCAAGTCCGTGGGCAACCGTGACAAAACTATATGCAAGAGCATGAACGACCATTCATCCACCGGCAGGCCAAGCCGTCGTAAAGCATTCAAGGCCACCATCACGGGATTCACCAAATCCCTCCGCAACGTGGCAACCCCATAAATGTGAGGAAGCGCCAAAATTTGTGCCACATGGGTGTCTGCCAAACGCCTAATGTTGGCATATCGTTTCTCCAAAAGCTCCTGGGCTGTGGTGTAATTTTGGTCGGTGACCGCAAGATGTGAGACTAACTCCAGTGCCTCTCCATTCAAGGTGGAGAAAAGATATGCCAACTTTTGGCTCGGTGCCAAGTCCGTCCTGGCGTCCACCAGACTTGAAAACAAGTCGTGGTAGGCGGTCCAACATTTTAAGTCCCCGTCAAAATGGGGCAAATCCAGGGTTGGCAAACGTCCTAGGAGAGCCAGGGGTGGCGGTGATCGCGTCTCCGCCGTCAAAGGACCCCGCTGCACCTTGTGCGCAGCCTGAACCAGCTCATCATGCAAGTCATAAAATTGTGTGATGTCTGCCTCCACTGAATCATCAATCTTTTCGTCCATCGCCAAAAGCGCTGCATAAGCACTCTGAACTACCGCACTTCGGTCCGGTAGCTCAGCCGATCGCTTCAGCAAAGCGTCGGTCCGGTCGGGTCTACCTATCAAATGCACCGCAGAGGACAGCCATCTCAGCTCCGCCCTAATCTTGGCTGTCCACTTTGCCATGGCTGTAGCCAGCAACAACAAACACTCACAAACAAACGCAAGTCCAATCGACTTCTAATTAAAATGTTCAATAATGCAAAACAAAAACAATATAAACTAAAATTATTTGGCACAAGGAACCCTGCAAAATGTTACTTGTTGAACCCTAAATCAAGTAATATTTATAATGAGAATTAATTTATTTTAACAAGTATAATTTATTTTCAAATCGCAACACATTGGTCAATACAGAACCCTTCTGGACAATATTCACTTCTCAGGGAACCCCAAAATATTCCAAACCTGTATGTTCCCAACGCACAAAACAACTAATCCAAATAATTTTAGTCAATGCAAATTATATTTAATTACCAACTTATATGGCTTGCCAAGGAACCCCTCAGAATATTACTTATTCTCTGAGTGAACTCTAATTTATAACTGCTAAACTAAGCCAAACAAACAATGTCAAACAACCAGGGGCAAACTTCAAATAATTATAATCCCAATCAATACTGATATATATCCAATGGGTCTCAAATCAATACCCATATATTCACACCGAGCAATCCTGAGATATAGTTCAAATTATTATATAAACAAGCAATATCAATTTCCTATGTGTTTAGTATATACCTAAGAATTGAATTTGAGATGCTATTGCTATTGCTATGTTCAGTGACCAAGAAATTCACCAAATAATATCAAATCAACTATCAAAACAATTAGCAATGTATGCTATTATATCACTACAAACCAATTCAGTAATATTTTGCTATTTTACAACTATGTTCCATCAAGGGTTAACCTCAAAAACGTTTTTTCCACAAATCTCAAAATAATACTGTGAACCAGTCAAAGATACCTATTGACACGGCCAGAGGCGTTTCAAAGAACCACGCCCTTGCTACCAAAATGTTCGCTACTAGTCCGGGCTTGCAAGACTCTACTCGGTTGAAGCCAGGGCTGGGCCCGACGAGTTCCTGACCCGAGTAGAGGCCTGGACTAGAACGACCGGTATAACCCCGCTAAGCTATAGCTTCCAAGAAGCGTGGCATACCGAAGATGCGCCAGGTATCGGTCCGATACAAAACAAAATGTGCTTTTACCTTGATGGAGGCTTCATCCGCCGTTGTCTCTCGGCCGGCGTCTAGACAGGGCGGCTTCGATATGTGTATTTGAATGTATGAGTATGGTGTGTGTGGGTGTCGAGGCCGTCGTGTGTCCTGGTGAACACTTCCTGGCTCCTGGATGATAGCTCACCACGTAAGCGCACCCGAATCCAAACTACCGACACTAAATTTATCACTTCAGTCTCCAAAACACTGGCAGGCAACAACAAAACTCCTCGATAGGAGCGCCTGGCCTCAATTATGAACTGATTCCAATTAACATAAATCAAATGTCCCGAATGCTTTCCCAAAAATCAAATACAAATCAAAGCATGGGTGGTTCCCACCAACAAGGTCAAATTCTAGGTTATACTAACTAAATGGCAGACGTCAAACGTCAAAAAGTGACGTGTCTTTTTCTTCCCAAATTATCAACCGAGTGATACCCGCGGTAAAAAGCCGGTACCGAACAGGCACCTACTGCCCTTTTATTTTTCAGTTGCTTGATAGCAGTTGCTGTTTCAGTGAGGGTCAAAGGAGCCACGAGCTCAGGATGTGATGATGACTCTGGAAGTGCACGAATGAATTCTAGATCAGCTAGCCGATCGACGTTAAGTAGATTATTAAAATGTTCTACCCAATGTTTTATTACTTCGTCTTTGCTGGTCAGTGGAACACCATCCACTGATTTTAATGGGACCGAGTTATGATTAGCGGGCTGTATTCGTTTTCTAACCTCGTCATAAAAAGCTCCTAGCTGGTTAGTATCTGACAGCCATTTCAAATAGCGAGACTTTTCTTTGGCTTCCCGCGTAAGCTTCCGGATCCTTGCACTGCTGTTTTTTACACTCTCCAGTACACTACCTTGACGATCTCTCATGCTCTGTTTCCTGAGCAGCTCCCTGTGCTTTTTAAGTGCTTCAGCGAATGACTTATCGTTCTCGTCGAACCAGTCCTCCCGTTGTTGAGTTTTCAAGCCCAAAACTTGAGTGCATATTTCGATGAGATACGTGGACAATGTCTGCCAAGTTGTATGGAGAGAGTCATTTTCAACATCAAGTGAAGACAAAGCATCATCCAAGGCATTTACATATGCCTCTCTTATAGGAATGCGCTGAAGTTCGTCTACATTAGTGCGCAGAGTTTTTACTACATTCCGCCTGCAAGGGCGACGCAGACATATGTTAAGTTTGGTCAGCACCAGACGGTGGTCGGTCCAGCAGTTAGCATCCCTCATGACACGCGTAACTCTGACTTGGCCTATATCTCGGCGTCTCACAATAGCATAGTCAATGAGATGCCAATGCTTTGATCGTGGATGCATCCAGGTAGTCTTGTGTTTCATTGGAAGTCGGAAAAAGGTGTTAGTAATCGATAAGTCAAATTGCGCACATAGACTAAGTAGTAACTGCCCATTGCTATTCATATTTCCGATTCCATGTCTGCCAAGAACGTTCGGCCAAGCTTCAAAGTCGCGACCAACTCTAGCATTGAAGTCTCCCAGTAGCAGTACTTGCTCGCGAGACTTAATTTTGGATAAGAATGAGACCTATTGATTGATTGATTCTCTGTTCAGATCTTTTAGTTACTCCTGCGCCATGCCTCACTTTGATCCAGACTGTAATCGTAGATAGATGATGTCCTAGCTTCCAAGTATAAAATAAAAATCATAATAAAATAAATGAAAATAATTGAACTGCTACTAAGTATTTAAAATACCCTTACCTATCTATAGGTTTGTCCAAGACGAGTTTGTAACTAAGCATTAAATCAGTAATACTTTGTATTTCATTTCCACACATCACATGCATGGGAGTTAAGACGTTGTCAACACCAAAATGCCCTTGAGGATTTTGGATAGCGCGCACACTGTCTATTTGTATCGGAGTAAACGAGAGTGAGTGTTACGGGCGGCCCGCTTTTTGAAGATAATATTACACAAATATTGAAATAAAAAAAGGGTGGATTATTTGTGAAATATGACTCGTTAGCGGTTTAGGTATGAATATGTTGACTTCATGTTTTTAATTGCAGACCCATACGTCAAAAAACTAAAGACATAGAACCGTTTAATGTGATTTTAAGACCAATCTTTGCAATTATTTTCTATCGAGCCGATTTCGTCCAATTATGTATCAAGCCCGTCCACGGTCTTTGAAATATGGTGAATATTAACATATATTTTATTTGATGTGCTAGAACAAATAGTGTTTCTTAAAAAACTGCTTAAATAACATCAATATCACCAAATTAGGTCTTGTCAGCCTCTTAAGGGACACCAGAACGCCCGACTCTCCATACAAACGTAGTTTGGTTATCATTTTAAAACGACAAGCTAGAATAACATGAAACTTTGTATCTAGGTTCCGCGATATCTAGTTCAGAAAGAGTTCAGAAGTTAGTTTCTTTTGTTAGAAATTAAAATAGAACGTTTTTCATACAAAGTCTCTAATCGCTTTTTTTTCTATTATACTTTTATTATAATTTATAGTAAGAGAAACTAGTTTTCGACCTAGATATAGACAATGGGATCCCAATTGTGTATAAAAAGTTTCATGTTTTTTCAGGCGGTGAGTCGAGTCGATCGTGCTGGGAACTCTTAAGATTTTGCTAGTACCTACTTATACAACGTGTTAATAAAATAACGCAAAACCTGAAAACAGTTTGTTCAGAATCGAGAGTAGAATGCGAAAAAAAAAAAAAAAAATTTTTTGACGCGATTTATTTTTTACATTTGTATGGAGCAGGTCGCCCCAGTCGGCCAACACTCCATACAAATGTAAAAAATAAATCTTGTCAAATAATTTTATTTTTATTTTTTTCGCATTCTATGCTCGATTCTGAACAAACTGTTTTCAGGTTTTGCGTTATTTTATTAACACGTTGTATATATATATGTCGGGGTGTGGGCGTATCCTGGGGTCTCGGGCATTTAAAGAAGACGATAATAATAGGTTTACAAACTTTACTTCTGACTTCATTACAACATTGTTACAAAAGTCATGTGAAATACAGGGAACTGGCAATTTCGGTTCTCGGTTTCCGGCACCCTAAACCATGTTTGCGTTCCTTCACCTTCTCTCCGACTTATCTACTCAATGACAGCGTTGACAGCCAAGCCAACCGTTTTTTTTTTGTCCCCAATTCAAATAACCCTCTGTTGGCGTACGGTGGAAATAATGAGCTACCGACTCTGCCCAGACAAATATGTTCGCGTTCGCTGATATTTCAATGATGAGTGATGACATTTGTAGAATGATAGTTAAGCGATGTACCGATGAATGTAAAAGAGGGCGCTCAATACAACTTTCTCCTCTCCGACATATATGCGCGTGCCGCGGCCGCTGCAGGAGACCATCGCATGTGCTGACTTCTGGCCGAAGGGTGTTGTGTTTCGACTTTTCCGGGGCAATCTGCCGAATCCTACACCGGAGATGACGATGCAACGGGGCCACGCCGTTTCGTCGCCTAAATAGTATTATTTGTTGTTTTTAGTTTCGTGACGCATTGGTTATTACTGTAATGTCACGTAAATGTATTTGTCAATAAATAAATAAATATACTACATATAACAAGTTTAATAGAGCCCTCTGAGTGGGAGGAGAAAGCAGCACTGCGGCCCCAATGGCGACGGCTCATCCATGAGCAGGTTAATAACTTCGAAACTGAGCGTCGCAATGAGGTCGATAAAAAGCGAGACGAGCTCAAGGCACGTCCACCAGCAGCCATCATTTATAACTACGTCAGTGGAGTTTTAACTTGCACCAAGTGCGCTCGCACTTTTGCGAGAAAGATAGGGTACGTGAGCCACCTGAGAGCGCACCGGAGAGTAGAAGAACAACACACTACTAATAATAATTGTTAATACCAAGCCAGAATACGCAGTCGCTGTGGCCGAAATCGGTCAGGACGACATCATCATCATCATCATAACAAGTTTCCGTCAAAAATTTCATTTTTGGTACAAGCTTTTATTGCCGACTGTACTTTTCTGTATACCATCATCAACAAACTCAACGGGGTTACGTCGGTTAAGTGCTGAATTCCCATGGTCACCTGTCTCCATCATCAGATCAGCTCGAGATGGTACCATAATATTGAATTGTCATCCAAACTATACATATACCCAAAATTTCAGCTCAATCGGTCACCGGGAAGTGGGTCAAATTTAACTTGCAAGATTTGATTACATACAGAGACAACGGGACAGGTGAAACTAAACAAATTTCTGTCAAAAAAATATTTTTTGGTACAAAATTTTATTGCCGACTTTACTTTTCTGTAAACCGTCATCAACTACTCATTGAGAGGATTCTAACGAGCCCAAACTCGATGAGGTTGTGTCGTTTCATTGCGAAGTTCCTATGGCCACCTTCCAGATCCATCATCAGATCAGCACCATAATAAAAGCTTGTAAATAAAAGCTTGTAAATTACCACTTCACCTTGCTTGTGGGGCAGCCCTTAGTGTTGGCGTTCCCCTTTGCACCGCCACAATTAGCTCCCAAGGATAGGAGCCAGCCTTATAGACTCTGACGTAATTATAAATATTTTATTCAAGAGTAACTTTATTGCATTTTGTGTTTAATTTCCATACAAATTGAATCATTATCGACTCAGGAAGATAGGTAAGACAACGTAGAAGTTTAATTGACTTGTATGAATGCTTCCGACTTCCAGATCGCGTATCAAGCAGTAAGCGCCACATTTATCGCTGATTTAAAGCATTTGTCCCTCTCTCGCGCTACACGTTTTACACAGGTATCAAATAACTCATCATCATCCTGCTAGCGTTATTTCCGGTTGTGCCCCTAAAGCTTGACACCTAATCCCAAGATTTAGCACAGGCCCTAGTTATACGAAAGCGACTGCTATCTGAGCTTCCAACCCAGATGTAAAACTATAGACCTTGTTGGGATTAGACCGGTTTCCTCGCGATGTTTTCCTTCACCGAAAAGCTAACGGTTAACAATACGTACATAAGTTCCGAAAGCTCCTTTAGGGGCATTACCCGGAATAACGCTAGGAGGATGATGGATGGATGCTGGAGGGATACGCGAAAGAGTATCTGTTTGTCTGTGACCTTCTCACACTTACCTCTGGAACCTATTGATATTGGTATGGATATTGAGTTTCAGGGAAGAATTCACAATGTTTTTTTGGAAAGTCCTAACGGGTTGTGTGTACGCGAATGCGCTCAACAAATATTATGCTGGTTGTTCCACGGGTACAGCTAAATATGCTATAAACCATATAAGTACTGTACCAAGGGGCAGTTACACTAACCTCTCTGCCATCAATATAACCATCATATCAAATCAAATCAAATCAAATCAAATCAATTATTTATTCTGCAAATAGGCCACAAGGGCACTTTTACATGTCAAACGGTAATTTACAATAAAATAGTAATCTTACACAATAATCATTTAAAATGATATATAAAAGGTTAACAAACTAAATGTCACTAAGTTAATGTAAACAAAACAAAATTGCAAAATATGACCATTACATTCGATATAAGATCTGTATCCAGCATTAACAGAAGTTAATGATATTATTCAGTATTCCAGAGATGTATAAGGTCTCTGAGCGTCCAAATACAATTAATAATTATTCTAATATTCTAAGAGATGTATACGGTCTCTAAGCGTCAAAACAAAAAAGGAACATTAATGTTATATTGTCAGAGATGTACAGGGTCAATAACAATAAAACGTGTCAAGATCAGAATGATGTCTCTCGTCAATACGATAATAATAATAATAACACTAGTATTTAAGTAGTTAATTAGGTACTATGCCCTTGCAAGCATGAACAGTCCGGACTCCACAAACAGCACCCGATCACGAGTATGACGCATATCTCAGCCATCGCCTCCCTCAATCGGGTCGCCACCTTCCCTAACATATGGATGTTAGGGAAGGTGGCGACCCGATCAACGCCGCCACCGTAAGCAAAGCCCTTTAAGCGAGCATGACATATTCAAGCCACCGGACGTTGATAATAGCATTTTTTATTCTTTGTTTTGATAAATTAATATTTCCTCTATAAGTTTGATGATAAATCAGGCAAAAAATGTTTCCGAATATTACATTTCTATTTAGTAGATCCCTAACATTTTATTCATTTACCATATTTCCGTGTCCAAAAATAATAATTGGCTGTAGGTTCCTACATTCTTTGATGAATGTAGTGGACACAAACATTAAAAACGAATCGCACACTAAACAACAACGGAGGGTGGATTTTAGGGGTTAAATGCTGTTTAACTATTTAAAAAAATGCAAATTGATCAGTTACTTTTGGGATTTTCATTATAAGCTATTTTTCATCGAATAATGTACGAATCCCCTTATAAAATCGGTTGCAAGTAATGTTATTACAAACACCTGTTAAAATAGGTTTAAAAATGCCGCGCGCGAGCCGCAGAGCTAACGTGATTGGCCGGCCGCCCGCTCGCCGCGTAGGTACTACATACTAGGTAGGTAGGTAGGTACCGCACGAATCGCAGCGATTCGCGAAACCATCTAACGCGTCTAAGATCTAGTTGTTGATAGTAGTTAAATTTTAATATACTCGTTGTGAAACGAATTATGAAAATATTTAAGTATTTTTATTTATTTATCAATGAGTGACACTGACGAGCGTGGGATGAAGATACCTATGCAATTTAACTTTGAACTTTGACTTAGGTAGTGGAAGTTGGAAAAAGGGACTTCAAAGATTGTGCACACGTGTATATTATGTAGTTTGTGATGGACTTTTTAAGACTAGAGGAAGATGCTTGCTTTGTTTACATTAATTTCTTTTTTGGTTCAGTTTTATTTATATATTTAGTCTTTATTGCACTAAGGACAACTTATCGTACAAGAGGCGGACTTAATGCCGTAAGCATTCTCTACCAGTCAACCTTTGTGCAAAGCAGACAGATTGTGGGCGTGTAGTAATTGTAATAGAGCAAAATTCGTTAAAATAGTAAACTATACCCTTACCTATTATTTGATTTTTATTATGCCCAATATTACACGTTAGATAATATACAGGGTGAAAAAATCTATGGAACCTGAAGGGAAACCCTTAAGACAGCTCATTCTCTCGCTCTCATTGTCATGAATTAAACACTATTTAAATTTAATTTACCGACTTTTAGCCCGAATTACATTTGAATTACAATTTACTATCGCAATCACTAAAATTTATTGACCGAATATCTTTTGTCCGAAAACTTTTCGTATTTTTATGACTTCTCCGAATATACAATTCATTACTTTTTTCATTTACCATTTGATGTTATCCAAATGTGTCAGTTGTCCGAAAAACTTTTACCACTACAGTCTTTTGAGCTTTGTTACAACTTTTGTTTCATAGCCAATTTTTGACTTATCCAGCATTACTTTCCGCATTTCATACGTTTAGTCAAATGTTCATTTTGAATGAAATTCAAAGTAGTTTTACAGAGACTAAGGCAGGTCGGTGTAGGTACGACGACGAGCGAAGCCAGGAGGAGTTTTAGGTGAACTGCGAGTTTGCGACCCTACATCGCGCGAGCCGAGCGAGCGTAGCGTGCCGTGGCAGCGGCCGGCGAAGCGCCAGAACCGAACACTTTTTTACTACTTAATATTTACATATGTACTGTATAAGTAAGGGTCAGGTCGGAAGAAATAACTTGATAAACCAAATGTTGTAATTATTTAGTATCGATTTATTTAAAGAACACCCTGCCTAGAGATGGTGTTTACCCAACCTACCCAGAGTTACCCATTTCATCCCAAACGTCGTCTTGTGAAGCATTTTTGCAAAATATAATGAAACTTCTTACGTCATAGTCATATAGGAATGTGTAAACGTAAACGTTGTTCTCATTGAGATTTTCTTACTTGGTTACTTGCTAAATATGCAAACAATATAGGCTCATCTTTCCCTGGCCAGACTACTTTTGAATAATAGTACATTACTGCAGAGGCAGTGAAGTAAGGGATTGCTGGACTAGTCCAGGCAATGAACTGACAACTTGTATGGAAAAAATGACAATTTTGGAAATAATTTATAATAGCTTATTTTTTATGTATAACGGATATATTATCAACTAAATAGTTACCCAGCGACAAAATCCGACAAAATTTCAGACATCGAAAAAATGATAAGTTCTTCTAAAAAGTCAGTAAAAATATTAATAAATGTTTTTGTCTTAATTTTGGTTCATTTACATTTGCTCTATAATATTCAAGATAAATCGTACAAAAAAAGATAATGCATGCTTCATTGAAATCTACATAATTACTTCCGAGTGGAAAGTTTGTCGGATTCTTGACCTTATCCCACCCAATCCAGACCCAATCTTAGAATAACATTTTCAAATGAAATCAACAAAAAAAACGCTATTATAAAAAACGCTAAATTAATGTTTTTCAAAACCGTATTTTGCCTGGAGTTGACGAGATTGGGGTAAACCGGATACAACGAGTCCAGCAATCCATGTTCCGGCCGAGGATTGTATAGTGCGTTTCTCAAACGATGTGAGGAAATATTAAAATAAAAATAAATACAAGGTAATCAATTAAATAATAGGTAATTTGCCGCCTTTTTATTTTTTAAACATGCCATTTAAACAAGCCGTTCGAGCACTATGTTTAACCGCACATAGGTATAGTACCATCGTTTTTTTTTATGTCACAAGTTTGCTTACAGAACAGAGTCTAGTGGTGGTTGGCAGTATGTAATTTTTCCTTTGTCAGTTTAATATTAGTAAGCAAATTTAAAAAGTTAGATAGGGGACAATAATGGTTTTACTTAGGGTTACTTTTCTCAGTCCAGTTCCATAGGAAACAATTCACAGCCGTTACTAGTGTTAGCAAATTGGTGGGAACTGGCGAGAATAACCATCGAATACCAAAACCAAATGGTACTCAAGTATTGCATTTTTATCGAGTCGATACACGCGTAACGTAGCTGAAAATCGAATTTACCAGTCAGGGATATTAATATTTGTACCAGAGTAAGGATAAAAACTGACATAGAGGCGTACACAGATATTTATGCCCTTTTTTTGTACATATATTAATGCCTGACTTTAAATTTTCACCAAGATTAAACATATGATTAGTAAAAATAAACCAAATTAGCCCAAACTACCTACAATAGACGGACAGACAGACAGACAGACAGACAGACAGACAGACAGCGGAGCCTTAGTAATAGGGTCCCGTTTTTACCCTTTGGGTAAAACAATATCACAGATTTGAGTAGGGCAGGCAGTGTCTTTCTGCCTTTACGTGGTGCACGCCACTGATGTTATGGATTTACGGTGGTTTTCTTTCAGGGCCCATAGGTTTTTCCACTCTGTATAGCTATAGCAGCTAAGCAGTATTTAAGCAGCGTGTTCTTTCTTACCCATTCCAATAATTAAGTACCTACTTCCGTTACTACAATGATGTGCAGATGGATCTTGTACTACAAACTCACAGACGACTTAACCTAGGTTAAGTGGTCTGTGTACTACCTACGCAGATTAAGTGGGAAATTAACTACTTTAAGTAGGAAATCACCTGTTAAAATTGTCGTCACTGTTTTATAATGATGACATTTATCAGTAAATAAATTCTTGGCATGTTTTCACTAAAATATGTTTATAAATTTCATTAATTGTTAGCGCGTTTCCCGCTTACGCCATTATTACACCGTGAATAGTCGCATTCTCCTACTAGTACATCGTCGAAGACGATATAAATGATTACAAATAATCTGCGTAGGTAATGTAGGTATCTATCTACTTCGCGTCACAGAAAAGGACTCGTTGCGTGCCGCCGTTGCGACCGAATGTGATCGTTAACACACGCGGAAAGAGCTCAAGTTCAATTGTAGAATTAAACAGGACTATTCAAATGTGTATTATGCTTTACATAAACCTTTTTTCTGTAGGATTCGTGTACTACTTTAATAATCTATATAGTTAAATTAAATTTGGACACAATTTGGTCCTATAAATATATTTACCGATAGTTTATTGGAGTAAATGTATTTATATGCAATTCTAAACAAAAATCTATACGATTTTTAGCAAAATAGGTTCATCAATTATTTTTATGAGAATCAAATCAAAGTACTACTTATTACAATTTTTTTCTACCAACTTCTGTCACCTGTCACCCAAGCCATGCATTTTGTTAATATATTGATTTTACATGTAAAAAAAATGTCGGATTTCATTGTTTACAGGTTAAAGACAATAATATTGTTGTGTTGACGATTATAGACAACTATTATTAATTTTAATTAATAAAATCGGCGTATATTTGACAGTATTTTTTTATACCTACTTTCGGGTCGAAAGTTTGTAAGATTCGTAAATAGAGTATCTTAAAATATGTATTTATGACGGAGAAAAAAAACACAGGCTATTATAAATTAATGTTTGGCGAAACCGTATTTTGCCTGGAGTAGCTCTCTTCTTACATAAAACGGTACAGTTATTTCAGGTAGGTACTTATAATGATTACATGTATTTAGGTATATTCCTAATAGAATCAGACTACTACTGGCTTAAAGGCATTTTTGTCGTTTAAGAAATCGTTGACAGTATAATACGCCTTGCTTAGCAAATTACTCTTAACATGAGACTTAAATTTAATGTACGGTAAATTAACAATTTCAGTAGGTATTTTATTGTAAAAACGTATGCAGTTCCCCACGAACGACGTGCTAACCTTGCGGAGACGACTGGCCTTCACTGCGATCTTGTTTTTACTTCTGGTGTTGTAGTCGTGGATATCACTGTTGAGTTTGAACTCATGAAGGTTTTTCCGCACATACATGATATTCTCAAGAATGTATTGGCATGCTACAGTAAGAATGTTTGCCTCCTTAAATTTGTCCCTGAGAGAATCTCGAGCTTTTAGTTCGTATATGGAGCGTACAGCTCGTTTCTGTAGCACGAATATAGTCTGGATATCAGCCGCCTTCCCCCACAACAGGATTCCGTAGGACATAACAGGTGTGTGTAGGTAGGTGTGTGTCAAAGCGGACCCCGGGCTTCTTTAAGGCACAACCGGGAGTAACGCTAGGAGGATGATGATAACACTGTGGAAGTAACTGTAGTACACCAGCCTAGCCGTCTCAACGTTTGTTAACTGCCTTATGCGTCTTACTGCATAGGCTGCCGAACTAAGTTTTCCGGCTAGGGCGGCGATATGCGCCGGAAGACGTCCACTGCTGGACATAGGCATCCCGCAAAAAGTGACCGCTCCTGCGAACACTCGCCTCCAGCGGACTCCCGCGACCTTTACCAGGTCATCAGTCCATCTTGTGGGGAGTCTACCCACGCTGCGCCTTCCGGTACGTGGTCGCCACTCGAGAACCTTTCCGCCCCAACGGCCATCGGTTCTACGTGCAATGCCCCGCCCACTGCGGCATAAGTTTCGCTAAACGCGCTTTAGAGGGCTACGAGTATATCGGTTACCATGTTTCTGCTGCAGATAGCCTCATTTCTGATGCGATCACGCAGAGACACTCCCAGCATAGCCCTCTCCATTGCCCTTTGGGTGAGATTAGAACCCCTCTCTGTATCTTTGATTTATTATACGTGCTGGAGGTCTACTTTTGTCCGTTACTTTCGATTCTAATCACATTTAAATCCGCTTCAGGAATGATATACTAACGTGTTGGAGCGAGCAAGCAAAAATATCAAAATTTGATTGAGATGTGAAGCAACCGAATTGAGGCGCTCTTTCTCAAAGGCCCTTAGTATCTAAACAAGGGTAGTTCAACACGCATGAATTGCTATTTATGCCTCATAATCTTCTAGATCCGGGGCTTATAGGCTTACAAACTTATCAGAGCCCTAGTTCACACGAGAATAACCTTACTTTATAACGGGGTAAGTACTTGGTGGGGGTATAGGGAAGTTTGCAGGTTTGCCCGTTAGGTTTGAGTCATCAATCTTGCTCAGGCCCGCATAATCGCAGAAAACTCGGGATTACACTGCGACCCACATTTTAAATGATATTTATGTATAACTATTCGTTAGCGACACGCTAAGTACTTACGCCTAGCCTTGTAACTCTTGTAAGTCTAAAACCTCGAAGCGGAGTGTGCGGTGGGATGACATATATTCCGTGATCTATAATCTATCTACACTAATATTATAAAGAGGAAAGATTTGATTGTTTGTTTGTTAGTTTGTGTTTTTATTGAATAGGCTCCAAAACTACTGGACCGATTTGAAAAAATATTTTACCATTAGAAACCGACATTATCCTTGATGAAAATAGGCTACTTTTTACCGCGGGAAAATGCTTCATTCTTACGGGAAAACGGGTAATCCGTAGCAATGCACTCACGAGAACTTTCCAAAGTTGTGAAACTTTTCACATGAGCATTTCTCGGTAACTTCTGGTTCTCTGAAATACAGTGAGAATTTAAGCAACTTATTGGTAACTTATCACTTATGTAATAGACAATAATATATGCATAATAACATTTAGTGTTAAGTTATCCCATCTTAAACTTTATTTCAAGTATATTCTCTTGTTTAAACAATAATTTTCATGTTGCAGGAATGTTCTGAGAACATTCTCGCGAACGTTTCCGCTTTTTGGGAATTTTCAGCAAATTTGTACATTGCTAGAATCCGTGCGAAGCCGGGCCGGGCAGCTAGTAATGTCATAAAAACACTGTCATGTTGAGGTGGGACGAGCAATATTAATCATTTGTACACACACACAGCGCCCACACAAGACTATGAAGTTCCTGTTAGGTTCTCTGGGTTTTCCTTATCTTGAAGTAAGGCATAACAAATATCTTCTAGTGCAATGATGTAATATACAAAAGAAGTAGATAGGTTATAAGCACTCCAAAACTTCCAAAAGTGGCATGTAAAAAAAATCGTGGTAGTAGTACATATAATGAATTTAAAAGAAAAACTATCACAGACAAGTAGGCATACGTAGTTACCGAGTAATAGTCGACCATGGGTATCTCCCCTGTACACCTAAAGCGGTACTGTAATTTTTTTTTCTCGTTAATCCCATGGTGTGGGGTGTCGTTGGATAGCTCGTCCAATAATAATATGGGTTTTTTTATACCATTTTTCAAATCAGTGATTAGTTTGCGAGATATTGGGCTTTAAAGCCCTAATTTTTGTTCGAGTCATATGAAGTTTTAAACTGTACAGTGCTTTGGTTCTTTAGCATCAAACTGATTACATTTTGTATGAAATAAATAAATAAATGCTCGGTTATTGGATGCACGGTGGTTTTGGAAAAGGAGGAGGTTCTACATAGTTCTTCCACTGTATGTTTTAATTTTATGAATGTTTACCAATTTATGAAAGAAAAAAAAAAAAAGAAAAACCATTTATTCCATAAAGCACCACATAACAGGATTAAGAATAAGATAAAATTGAGGTAGAGAGGTTGGTGAGGGCATAGCGAAAGTCATCCCGCTCGAATTTGGAGCAGCCCAACTCCGCCTTGCAGAAGACCACAGCCATAATAACACTACTACTTGCTCTATATTAGTAGTGTTGTGTTCCTGGAGGTGAGCAAGGTCCCCAGCGCTCCCGAGGATGCGCTATGTTGAGAGCGAGGGAATTTTTTCCATCAGCAGTCAGCTGTCAACACGGCGAATCCTCAAACATATCAAGGGTCGGCAACGCCCATGTTACCTACTCCTTTGGAGTTGCATGCGTCTATAGGCTGCGGTGTCCGCTTATCATTAGGCGGGCCGTACGCTTGTTTGCCACCGTCGTTGTATTAAAAAAAAAACTAGACAAAACATGTTAAGGCACAGAGACGTGTGCACATTGCACAGTGGGTCCAGTAATGTGTGCAATAGGGAAAATGCTCAGACCCATGACCCAGCATAGGCATGAGGCATGTTGATATTTGCGAAGCATGCAAATTACAACACTGCTATTCTGCCACGTCTAATACAAATTCAAACAACAAACACAAACAAATACTCTTTATTGCACCACGACAGGAGAGAAACATCTTACAAAATAATTGCTTAATAAATAATGGTAACAACAGGCGGTCTTATCGCTTTAAAGCGATCTCTTCCAGACAACCTTTGTATAGCAGGAATCATTTAAACTAGAATTTTAAACAGGTAGTGCAGGAATTCATCAAGAAGAGCATACTAACACATCAATCTCTCAAATATTACTAAACAGGACACTTTAAAATACATACCTATTAAATAAATAAATACGCAGACATATATACAACCATACATACAATACATAAAAGGCAACTTAAGGGAGAGACAGGTAATATTGTTTCAACAGATTTTTGAAAATAGGAAGAGAGTTTGCACACCTTATATGCAACGGCAAAGCATTCCACAACCGGACAGCCCGAAAGGTAAATGAGCTGTTATAAAATTTGGTAGATGAAGGTGGTGGGGCGAGAAGATGGTTTTGGGAAGATCTGATGGAAGTGAGACGATTAAAACGCTCTTTGAGATATGGAGGAGTAGAGGTAACAAAAAGTATACTGTAGAGTAACGCAAAAATGTGAGAATCACGACGGAACCGAATTGGAAGCCACTTGAGCTGAGAACGAAAGGAGGAAACGTCGTCATACTTGCGCAAACCAAATATGAACCTAAGAGACAGATTTTGAAGGCGCTCAAGTTTGTTAAGCTGGTCCTCAGTAAGGTCCAGATAGCACACATCAGCATAATCTAGAACGGGAAGAAGGAGAGATTGAGCTAGCGCAATTTTAGCGGCGAGTGGCAAAAAGTTACGAAGTCGACGAAGAGAACCGATCGAAGCAAACATCCTCCTGCTGACCTCGCTCACCTGAGGTACCCAAGATAATGTGCGATTCATTATGATACCAAGGTTCCTTACCTGGTGCGAGTATGGAATTTGAACACCATTGAACATTACGGCTGGTAAGTTAAATCAAAGGGTAGTCAAATCGATTGTTTTGTTGTCTGTCAATTGTTGTTCGATTTTATAAATTCTTTTTTTATTCGAAATCAGGATCTGATGATGGAATCCCACGGAAATTGAGGGCCACCCTTAAATTGTATAGGCACGCGTGAAATGATTTCGGTATTTTCTATTAAATAACTCGCGCATTTACCCTGGGAAATCGCAAGTTTGGTGAAGTAGCACTGATGACGAAGACCACAGATGACTTATGGAACTCCTCAATGATGTATAGTACCTACGTGATAATTTCTGTTATGATTCCGTTGAAGTAGCAACTTATGAAGTGTCAAAGGTGATTCTGAGGAATCATCAGAAAGGTTCAGGTTTTAAGATTTCATCTTCGTGGAATGCAATCATAAGTAAATGCCGGCGTCAAAAAACATCGTCCATTATTAGTGTTGTGTGTCGGCCGGGTGACAACCTTATACCCCAATCACACGTAACGAGTAAACAGGCGAGACAGTACTCGGTAGATAGAAAGGGAGCCGAGCTACTGTCTCGCCGCTTTTACGCCGTGTGTGTGCTACTCGGCGTAAAAGCAAAATACGGTTTTAAATAACATTAATTTATAATAGCGTTTTTTTTTGTTGATTTCATTTTAAAATGTTATTCTAAGATGATTAATTCAAGAATCTGACAAACTTTCCACCCGGAAGTAATTATGTAGATTTAAATGAAGCATGCATTGTCTTTTTTTGTACGATTTATCTTGAATATTATAGAGCAAATGTAAATGAACGAAAATAAAGACAAAAATATTTATTAATATTTTTTCTGACTTTTCAGAAGCTAGTTAGTTTATCGTTTTTTTGATGTCTGAAATTTTGTCGGATTTTGTTGCTGGGTAACTATTTAATTGATAATATATCCTTTACACATTAAAAATAAGCTATTATAAATTATTTCCAAATTGACTTTTTTTCCATACGAGTTGTCAGTTCATTGACTGGACTACACTGTCTCGCCCGTTTACTCGGTACGTGTGATCAAAGCATTAGTGTACAAGTCATTAATAAAGACCAACTGCGGGTCGTTCGGAAAACCCAAGATGTTGAATACCCGCTTAAGCCAGTTCGTCTCGCGACCAAGGATGTTGCGACACATCCGAAACGTTGGTAAGCCTCAAAGAGGTAAATAAATAAGTTAATTATACTCGATAGTGTCGTTTAGTAACTACGCTACGGTAGCCTAAATAGTTGTACAGGCTTGCGGCTGTCAAGCGGCGGTCGTGAGTTTTTCGTAACTTATGTACAGAATATTTTCCGTTAGCTTTTCGGTGAAGGAAAACATCGTGAGGAAACCGGTCTAATCCCAATAAGGTCTAGTTTTCCCTTTGGGTTGGAAGGTCAGATGGCAGTCGATTTCGTAAAACTAGTGCCTATGCCAAATCTCTCCTTTAGGGGCACAACCGGGAATAACTAGGAGGTTGATGAAAGACTTATTTAGTAAAAATGATATCGTGTATTAAATCAACAACAACAACAATCAACTTCGTTTGTTTCTCGCTCAAGTGATTTGTAATCTTAGAGATATAAATACATAAATCTGAAATCTGAACTTTATATTAATATTACTTGCATTCTGAGAAGAACGATAATAGAAAAAAAATACTTATGAAGGGGCACAGTTTTATTACAGTTTACCAAAATATATAAAAGAATCTTAAAGTTTTAATATTTTCAAACATAAGTTAAAGAAGTCATCATCATCATCATATCAGCCGAAAGACGTCTACTGCTGGACATAGGCCTCCCCCAATGAGTGCCACAATGACCGGTCCTGCGCTACCGCATCCAGCCTGGAGATAAAGGAGTATTTAACTAAAAATATCTAACTTCTAACTCCGGCTCCGCCCCTGAACACACTGGCATAGAAACTGATTTATGCGACTCGTTATTAGTGCAATACACACAAGCACATTGTATTAGAGCTCATTATGCATTGTATCAACGAGAATAACTTAGTCTATCGCAACTTATTGCATTTGCATTGCATGTGATTTTTTATTAATATGTACCTACCTACCCACTTAAACTAAACATTGTATTAGGTACCTACTTTTTAAACTAATGTGCCAAAATGGAATTAAGTATCCATTACTCACTGTTTACTTTAAAATATGTAAAAACATGTATTATTTTCTCTGTTTTAAGTGAAATGTAAATTTCCTTAGAAATTAATAAAGTTCTTTAACCAATGCGCGAGGGTGTCCATATTCGCTCATATACCTACGCCAGTATAGGTTTGTGTTCGCGCGTGTCGCCGCGTTTGTTTATTTATAATCGTGGACAAAATTCTTGTCAACTATCCAATACCTACAATCCCCTCTTCATCATGCCATGACAATAACGGTTACTTGTATTATTATGCCATGGCTAATTGGCTGTTTACACATTGATTAGTAATTAGTGCGAGTTCATAAAGCTGTAATTGCGAGTAGCTTCTACAGAGTGGAATCTTGTACGTGATCCAAAATAGCAAAATGTGAATCTATCCATGATTCTGAGCAACTTTTATTATGGGACCAACTTTGTGTTATGCCAAAAAAATCCAACTATTTCATTAACTCTGCTCATTTTAGACTGACAAGAATGTATGAACAGGTGTGTTTTTTTTGGCATAACACAAAGTTGGTCCCATAATAAAAGTTGCTCAGAATCATGGATAGATTCACATTTTGCTATTTTGGATCACGTTCAAGATTCCACCCTGTATAAGGAAACCCTTAGACGAAGTGCAGCGGGTTTTAGAAAAACACAGATAGTGACCTAAGATTATGAGTACTTACTAAGTAACTTAGGACAGACGTAACAACCTTTAACATACTAAGTTTATTCGCTTTAGTGGACTGTCGCCAACCCAGTTTTACGCTCGTCGGTCAACTACCTTTTGGCAATCATGAGGTCAGTTTGACTTGTCGTATCGCATACCAAGATGTTATCAGTGTGCTACACTTGTTGTGCTACGTAATTCACAAACTTGTCTTATCTCGCCTCACTACTCGCCCCTATTATAACTTCACGTTGAGTTTCTTAATAACAACGTGTAATTAAAGTTCTGACCTTCACTGGTCTGCAAGTGCACATGGGAAGGTCCCAAAGCCGCTTGGAAGTGACCGCGCGCAAAACATTGATATCATATTGGTATGCAATATGTCCATTCATGTTGATCATCTGTTGCAAAACTTGTGCATAATTCAATTACAATATACAGTCTGGCTGGCTTGCATTTGCCGGAATCTCATGTTTTTTATGCTAATATCATAAAGATATAAAGTTTGTAGCTTGGAAGGGGGATCCCCGTAACAACCTAAACGATTAAAAAAAAAATGTCACCATTATATGTAAGTATAGTGTGGATAGTCGGGTTAGACATAGGCTATATTTGGAAACGCAGCCTGCAGCCACGCCTGCATTTTTGTAATACGCGGGTGAAGGTAGTAACTAAATAGGATGTCAGGTAGAACGAAATGTCGTTTGTTAGTCCTTTACCTCATAAGCATAAATTACTTGTAGTTATTCACCGTATCGCGTTTCGTCGCGATCTCAAAATATCTGAACATATTTTTTGATTGTAGTAAAATTTCTTGTCGCCAGGCACAACGGTGTATAAAATTCATATGCTATTTACTTTTCGCGTAGTTTTTTACTTGAGTCGCTTTTCACCGCGAGAAATATTTGTTTGTAAACTATATCTACGTAGTTTTGTTTTTTAAACGCATTTCGCAGTTGTAGTTTATCTCCTGGATCGCTTTTTATATAAGTAGCTACAATTTGCAATATCAATTTGCCTCCCTTTCTAGCATGCATGTACGTACAGTCAGCAGCAGAAGTAGCTAACCGTTCCAAATGGTCACAATGACCGGCACACGACTCTATTGTCAACAGAGTAAGGATTGTGTAGCTTTTTGTGAGCGGTTTATTCTGCGTAGCTACTTCCTTTGCTGACTGTACCTATTCACGACGATATGCTAGAAAAGAAATAACCGAAAAAGGTACATTGCGACTAAAGATATTGTCTAATACAAAAATAAACGATTAGGATACAAAGCGAAAATTTAATACATGCGACTAAAACTAATAGCGACAAAAAAAAACAGGATTAAGACACAACGCGATAATTAAATGCATGATCGAGGTGAAATGCGACTAGAACTAATAGCGACCAAAAAAAATACGATAGAGACTACGCCATAGTTAAATATAGGATCGAGGTGAAATGCGACTAGAACTAATAGCGACCAAAAAAAATACGATAGAGACTACGCCATAGTTAAATATAGGATCGAGGTGAAATGCGACTAGAACTAATAGCGACCAAAAAAAATACGATAGGGACTACGCCATAGTTAAATATAGGATCGAGGTGAAATGCGACTAGAACTAATAGCGACCAAAAAAATACGATAGAGACTACGCCATAGTTAAATATAGGATCGAGGTGAAATGCGACTAGAACTAATAGCGACCAAAAAAAATACGATAGAGACTACGCCATAGTTAAATATAGGATCGAGGTGAAATGCGACTAGAACTAATAGCGACCAAAAAAAATACGATAGGGACTACGCCATAGTTAAATATAGGATCGAGGTGAAATGCGACTAGAACTAATAGCGACCAAAAAAATACGATAGAGACTACGCCATAGTTAAATATAGGATCGAGGTGAAATGCGATCCGGTGAATAACTACAAGCAATTTATGCTTATGAGGTAAAGGTCTAACAAACGCTAAATGTCAGTTTTTATAAGGAAAAATGACAGTTGAATTTTATTGTCCTAAGGCGCGTTCGAAACGTTACTTGATTAGCCCTCCGAACAACAATAGATTGAAACATGAGAAATTAAATAATAATCCTATACCAGTTTTATTGGGATATTACGAGAATACTCATAACGATCTGTCGACATAATAATTACAACGATCATATTGAATTTAATCATCTAGAAACCGCGTGCATTTTAAGTAGGCATATACCGGTTTTATTTATCTCAACAACAAATAACTGTTTTGTCATGTGTTGGTACCTATATTATGTCGGTAATGTTGTTTAATCAGGGGTCAGTTCGCGAAGTGTGTTTGCACATTGTAATTTTATTTTATATATGTCGCGCACTCGCTTTTTCGTCGCTAATGTGAAAGAGTCAAATTGCTACGGTAGCCTAGTGGTTCAGGCATGCGTGGGTTCTTATCCCGGCTCGTACCAATGAGTTTTTCGGAACTTATGTACGGAATATTTACCGTTAGCTTTTCGGTGAAGGAAAACATCGTGAGGAAACCAGTCTAATCCCAATAAGGTCTAGTTTTCCCTCTGGGTTGGAAGGTCAGATGGCAGTAGCTTTCGTAAAACTAGTGCTTTAGCCTAATCTTAGGGGTTAGGTGTCAAAGCGGACCCCGGGCTCCTTTCGGGGCACAACCGGGAATAACATGGATGATGAATGTGATAGAGTGAGCGTGCGAAACTAATTGAAATGCGAAACTCGACGACCCCCATGCGTGAAAGTGAAGTTTACTTCACACACAAGTAGCTACTTGAGCACAATCCTTCCAGTAGTTCTTCCAGATCCCGAATATGCTGCAACGCCTGTCATGTATCTTCTGGCACTATTCCGGTCCATGGAGAGTCGAAGGTTATTCCGACAAGTGCCAACAAGTCCACATACCTACCTACCATGAAAATCGAATATCGTTCGTATGTTCGTATGTCGTGAGTATTTTCTATCTATTAAATATATCGTCGTCTAGTACCCATAACACAAGCCTTATTGAGCTTACTATGGGACTAGGTCGATTTGTGTAAGATTGTCCCCTAATATTTATTTATTTATTTATTTATTATTTAAGCATCCATCTCTGTCGCATAGGTAGTTTAAGTGCGATAGATACGCAGATATCCGAAGTTCGATTTCAGTTATAGTGTTCAGTGAGCTAAGTTTTAGTTAATATCATAGTTTCATTTTAAATTAAAATTTGGACAAATAAAACAGTTGGCACGTAAAATTTAGAGATTGGATAGGTAACCGAGACAGTGCCTATATAGTCAGAAAAAAAAACTATAACTAATTATTTCCGTAGAAAAACACTGCACTCACAGATAGTCACGTATTGTGCGGTGTCAACTACGCCTTTTCTGTAAAAAGTTTTTGTTAGTAATTTTTAATTTAATTATCGATTTTATCTTTGTAATTGAAATGGGTTAACACCTAAATAAACAACAATTTATTATCATTATTATTGCACTGTAATAACGCAATAGATGTATAGATACGTGTCTTTTACAGTGACTGACCTGCACATGCATAATATAACATAACTTGAACATGCGCAGTTTAGGGAAAATGCTTCGACTCAATATCAGAATTTAATTTCGAATTTGTTTTGCAAAAAGGTTAAAATTTCGTAATTTACGACAAATGGCTTGGGTCCTTTTACAAAACTGCCTCGACCAGTTTAGTGGTACGCCATTTTAATATTGTGGACTAAAGTCACTACCTGAGAGTACACATTGGTCGAGATGTAGCAAGGGGTAATCAGGTAATTCATAGTAGTTGTATCCATACTTTTGGAATGTTGGGCGTTTACATCAGTTTGGAATATATATATATAGGTAAAATTTCCTCTATAGAAAAAAAATCCAAAGTTGGGTCTGTATTTTCCTTTTTTTACTCAGCGTACTCAAACGATACATTATTTTACGACACAATCAAGTAAATATACTATGGTATTTTATCTCATCTAAAATCTCATTTTATGAAATTTAAATAAAACTTCACTAAGTTAGGTAGTAAAAAAGCCATTCCCGAAGAGTGTTACATCTCTTTTCCTCGTGCGCGGAAGGCATCAGCGTGTCTCTGTCTAGGGGGCCTGTTCGACTCAAATCAAGACATCCCCCTAAGGCAAAGCAGATAAAATGTGAGCAGTGCAACTTAATTTAAAACAAAAACTATTTAACATGTCTAAAGATGGGATGGATAATATAGTAAAATACGATACAATATATTATAATATGATATAGGTAACAATATTTACCTATTCAATTAAACTTTCACGATTCTCACACATTATTTATACTAAACGGGACTTAATCGCGTAGATGTGTCAGTGAGGTAAATAAATAAGTTAATTATACGCGATTAAGTCCCGTTTAGTATAAATAATATACCTATTAATACATACATACACATCAGAAACTTACAAATCAGATACTTAGATTATTTTTTAGTTCTGCCAGCAAATAAATTTAGTAAGGTCTTTTTGAAGACAAGCTGTTTGGAAATTGCCGAATTTTGACAGGGAGCCTGTTCTGTTCGACAAAGAAGGAATTGGGCATAAAACCAGTATACGGATAAAATACGGCCTTTTGTCTATCCTGGAGGTCTATTCTATGTACTTCTGAAAGATTTTTTCTAATTGAATGTAAACAAAACTTAACTATTTTCGGGTCCGCGCTTCACGTTGTTATTATTCTCAAAGTTTTACCTCAAAGTAAACGTTGCGTAAGCTTAAAACATCATACCTATGCAAACTTTGTTTACAGTTGGGCATGATCCAAAACAACGGTCCGATACCACTATTGACGGCGCAAAACCCAGCCTTGTTTTCCGCTCTGGGTTTAAAACTGTAATAATACTGTATACATATTATATTATAATATATATAATTTTTTTATTTGTTATTAAACATGAATGGTTTACACCAATTACACTTGTTAATTAAACTAGCTTCTACCCGTGACTCCGCTGAACTCATTTATATAGTAGCTCCATACAAAGTTTCATCCCTCATTTTACCCCCTTAGTGGATGATTTCGGGGCTAAAAACTGTCCTTCCTTCCACGGGACTCGAACTATCTCTATACCTTTCATCACAATCAGCTGATCGATCACGTGACGCAATGTACGCGCGTCAGGTACAGTCGAGGTCATAAATATGTTTACACTTTTGCACCTTATTACAAGGCAATAAGGTGCAAAAGTGTAAACCTATTTATGACCTCGACCGTACATCTAAATCTCACTTTTAGTATGGGAAAATGACAGTTGAACTGTCCTAGCGCGCGATCAAAACGTTACGTCACTACCCCTCTGGTAACATAAAGACAGACACACTTTCGCATTTAGTATGGATACCAGACACCAGATAGCTGGCAGTATAAATTACGATGCACGCATTTTTAATAAGCTATTTTCATTGTAGTATATACAACGTGTTTTTTTAACCGTCCTAGAGCCGAAGCCCACTTATAGTATCCAAAACGTACTAATCATTCCTGAAAAAAAATGTATTAGTTAAGATTTTGTTGTTAAAAGTTTGAAAAATCTTGTATGGCGCGCGGTGCGAAGTTCATTCACCCGGTTAGAGTTCGTACCTATCTAAAAAAGATGGCGGCTACTCGGTCGGTCACTCGGCTGGATGATTAAAATTAATATTAATACAAAAAGTAACAATATTCATTAAAAAAAATCTTTTTTTAAGTTATTTTTAATGTAAGTATACATTAACTGGGCTTCGGCTCTAAGACGGTTAAAAAAACACCGTGTTACCGTGTATAACTATTGTTTTGCTCTTCACAGCGTCACCGGGTCAGGCACCAATGATTGATTATAATTTAAATCTAAAAGTATGATTGAAATATGTATGTTAATAAGCTTATAGTCTGTTAATATAACTAATTTTATTTATATAAAACTAGTTTTAAATGGACTCTTACGCCCGGATTAGCGTTTTTATATGAAATTCAACAAAATAACGTTAATTTAATTGACATTGTAATTAACCTACCAGTTCGTAGAAGTACAAATAAAAAAAATTGAGCGACAAATACTTGCACCCTGAGGTTTTATTTGCCGCCTTAGCTATGTAACTTAGTATTAAACCATATGCCAAGTTTTAAATATAATAACGTCACAAACTTGTATTACCAGCGCCAGCGCAGCGTCCACCGAAAGCCAAGCCATAAATTGCGGTTATATAACCATTATTAACCGATTTAACCTTTTACATTTTATAGTATACATGTGAGTGCGATAAACTTATTTGTTACGCCTGTTACGGAGTCTTCTTGTATTTTTTTCCTATACCAACTTCGTTGGCTTCGTTGGATGCAGAATAAATTTATTGATGCCAATTGATATGGCGACGGAGTTGTTTCGAGAATTGAAATTAGTATCGTACCGGCATTAGCGACGTTAGGTGATCACTACTGATTATATTTATAAATATTTAAATCAATTACTTAATAAAAACTTTTGTTTAAGTGATAAGAAGTGACCAACTTAAAAAAAGTGTTTTAAAAATGAATATAAAAGTAATTCCAAAGGACGGCGAGAAGAATTCGAACGGGGGGGACGTGTTCAGCCGATTGTGCGACTTTGGAACATTCCAGACTATACAGTATTTTTTAATTTGTATGCCACTGGTAATGGTGTCTATGATGAATGTGAATTATATATTTGTTGCGGAAAATGTAAACTTTAGGTAATGTAATCTATGTACTAAAAGTTTTGCTTGGTTTTAACATTCAAGCACTGTTGCTTATGTATGATCCAATATTTACTAAACTCTTTGATATCGCCATAAAAAGTATAAGGGTTTTTATAAAACCGATCCTCAAGTGTTTGTATTACTTGGATTTTCATCGGATGAAGGTTGTGGAACTAAGGACAGCTGTCGAATGCGTGTAGTGTTTAACTCGGGTGTAAGTCCATTTCTAGCTTGTACTATTAGCGTTCGATATATAGATACAGCTATTTTCACCTCCCAAGTGTTTAACTCGGGTGTAAGTCCATTTCTAGCTTGTACTATTAGCGTTCGATATATACATACAGCTATTTTCACCTCCCAAGCTCGGAAAGGATTACTTTATCGCTAAAAATCTGCGCCCAAAAGTCCATTATTTCCGCTAGCGTGGAAAGTGTTTTTGAATTTCGAACGTGACGCTCTATCACGAGATTCAACTTTTTTCTAACTATACAGGCCTCGTAACATGGTCGGCTTTATCACGTGATAAGTGACAAGATAGAGCGTCCGTCACTGGCTGACACCGTTCGATAGAACGAGACTGACGCTCTAATCTTGTCACTTATCGCGTGATAAGGCCGACCATGATACGGGGCCAGGAATGAGAGGTCGCTATCCTACGTTCAGAAACGTATGCTAATATAATTAATTATTAGCATACACATTTATTATGTTGATAAAATTAAATTAATAATATTTATTGTGTCTTAATTTCATATTTAATATTAATAATTAGACTGACTTATAAAGACACAATACCAATAAATAATTCCATTTGCTAATATAGCGCTTATGACTTGAAAATCAAGTTCTCTTTACAAGCTTTTATTTAGTTTCACCTGTCCCGTTGTCTATCTGTCTCTCTGTCTGTAATCAAATCTTGCAAGTTAAATTTGACCCACTTACTGGTGACCGACTGAGCTGAAATTTCGGGTATAAGTATAGTTTGGATGACAATTCAGTATTATGGTACCATCGAGCTGATCTGATGATGGAGACAGAAGGTGGCCATGGGAATTCAGTACTTAACCGACGTAACGCTTGTTAGAGTCGTCTCAATGAGTAGTTGATGACGGTATACAGAAAAGTACAGTCGGCAATAAAAGCTTGTACCAAAACTTTTTTTTTGACAGAAGCTTGTTTATATGAAACATATATCTTTATGTAGGTTATAAATAAACGCCATGAGCAACTATTGAATTATATTTAGAGTTGTTATTATGGACCACATTTCTTGTAATTTTTGTTCGGCATTTTGAATCTATTTACTTCGAGACGTTAATTATTGGATGACAATTGATATTGCGACGGAGTTGTTTCGAAAATTGAAATTGTTAGTGTCGTACCTGCATTTGCGACGTTACATCACTACTGACTATATTTATAAATATTTATATCAATAATATAAAAACTTTTGTTTAAGTTATAAGAAGTGGCGAACTTAAATAAGTGAATCCATCCATACTAATATAATAAATGGGAAAGTGTATGTGTGTGTTTGTATGTCCGTCTTTCACGCCAAAACGGAGCGACGAATTGACGTGATTTTTTAAGTGGAGATAGTTGAAGGGATGGAGAGTGACATAATATGCTACTTTTTGTCTCTTTCTAACCCCCCACTTCCCTAAAATGGGGTGTGAAAGTTTGTATGGAGCTACGATATAAACGAGTTCCACGCGGACGGAGTCGCGGGCAGAAGCTAGTTAAAAATAAATATGAAAGTAATTCCAAAAGACGGCGACAAGAATTCGAACGGGGACGTTTTTAGCTAATTGTGTGACTGGAACATCCCAGACTAAACAGTATTTTTTAACTTGTATGCCAATGGTAATAGTATCTATGATAAATTTCAATTATATATTTGTTGTGGAAAATGTCAACTTTAGGTAATGTAATCTATGTACTAAAAGTTTCGCTAAGTTTTTTTTTTTTTTTTTATATTCAAATCCGATTTTATAAAGATACGTATTATTATATATTTTGCTTCATCATTATCATCATCATATCAGCCAAAAGAGGTCCACTGCTGGACATAGGCCTCCCGGAAAGAGTGCCACAATCCTGCGCCACCCGCATCCCTCGGACTCCCGCGACCTTTACATTGTATTTTGCTAAACGTCAAATCAAATATCACATTTTATTGATATCGTAACAAAAAGCCTAACGAGTTTTGATAAAACTGATTATCTAGTGTTTGTATTGGGTGCGTAACGATCGATATAAAAACTTTTGATATATTTTCACTGGATATAACGATTAAAGGATTATAATGCACTTTTGATATAACAACATTTGATATATTCTCATGTACTTAATATAATTATCGACAGATATAATGAACTTGTAATATAACAACTATTAATCTAACAGTCGTACCGTATAACATACATGGGGGACTTTGTTCGATATAAAACTCAGTTGGTATAATGTACTATTGGCATAATCCCCCGCAGTAAAAAAAACGACAAATAATTGTAACAATGGAATTGTAATATGGAATTAATGAATGGAATTGTAATAATTGTAACGAAGCGGGGGGTGACGTCGACACGTTGGCGGTTAGGTTAGGTTAAAATAATTAACGTGTGTGAAAAAAAAAACTTACAAAACATTATACGACTAATACTAAAAATGTATTATACTATTTGAATATTATAGGTACGCCATGAAATTATACTGATTGTTGTTATACCAAAAGTTTATTATGTCCCTTGAGTGATTATATCCAATGAAATTATATTAAATGTTGTTATATCCAGCGAAAATATATCAAAAGTTGTTATACCAATCATTACACACCCGTTTGTATTCCTTGATGAAGGTTGTGGATGTGTGTTAACTCGGGTGTAAGTCCATTTCTAGTTATTTCAGAAATGAATAAGTTCGTACTATAATAATCATTCCGTTCACATTGAGTGGGATAAGTCAAAAGCACTAGTTCGCGAAAACCAACTTTCCACACGCTAAACCGCTACTAAAGCTAGTAAAGTAGCACTTTTTGAGCAACTGTATTAAACAAATATAAATATTTAAGAAACGAATCTGCAATACATAATTATATGTCACAGGTTACTCCGTCAATACAAGTCGTAAATAACGGTATGTCTACGCACGACCTTGAATTATATGACTTCCGTGTCACTGGGTTATGGTCAAGATCACTGTCATTTCATTGATCATTTTAACGAGATTTCAACAACGAGCTAAAATTAATATATATATTTGTCACGATATTTTTGGTTAGCTATGCAAAAGTCACCTTTTCAATTTAAACATTATTCCTTTTTTAGGGTTCCGTAGTCGACTAGGAACCCTTATAGTTTCGCTTTGTCTGTCCGTCCGTCCGCGGATAATCTCAGTAACCGTTAGCACTAGAAAGCTGAAATTTGGTACTAATATGTATATCAATAACGCCGACAAAGTGGTAAAATAAAAAGTGTTTTTTTTTAGGGTACCTCCCCTATGCGTAACGTGGGGAGTGTAGTCCAGGCAATGAACTGACAACTTGTATGGAAAAAATGACAATTTTGGAAATAATTTATAATAGCTTACTTTTTAAGTATAACGGATATATTATCAATTAAATAGTTACCCAGCGACAAAATCCGACAAAATTTCAGACATCGAAAAAATGTTAAGTTAACTGGCTTCTAAAAAGTCAGTAAAAATATTAATAAATGTTTTTGTCTTTATTTTGGTTCATTTACATTTGCTCTATAATATTCAAGATAAATCGTACAAAAAAAGACAATGCATGCTTCATTTAAATCTACATAATTACTTCCGGGTGGAAAGTTTGTCGGATTCTTGACTAAATCATCTTAGAATAACATTTTCAAATGAAATCAACAAAAAAAACGCTATTATAAATTAATGTTTTTCAAAACCGTATTTTGACTGGAGTAGTGTTTTTTTTTTCATTTCAACCCTTACGTGTGATATATTGTTGGATAGGTATTTAAAAATGTGTTGTAATAAATGGGGTTTGCTAAAATCATTTTTGATAATATTAATATTTTCGGAGATAATCGCTCCAGAAGTAAAAAAAAATGTGTCTCCCTCTAACTTTTGAACCATAACTTTTAAAAATATGAAAAAAATCTCAAAAGTAGAACTTTATAAAAACTTTCTATGACAATTATTTTGAACTTGATAGGTTGAATAGATTTTGAAAAAAATTACAAAAACTACGCAACCCTACACTGAGCGTGACACGCTCTTGGCCGGTTTTTTATGTACCTATGGTTTGGATGTTTGGTGTCTTTAGTGGTTTTTTGGCAATGAAGTATCATCGAGATTTAAAATGAACTAATCAAATTCTGGTCAAAATTCAAGTTTGCTGTTTATTTTCTTTAAGAGTGCCTTTGAAATGATATCAACATCAATGGTATATTTACGCCAATAACTATTAAAATAATATAATATTGTAATGATAGACTCATTATGCTCATTCAAATTATCTCATCATATTATGTGCATTTTCTAAAATACTTCAATAGACGACCGGATCTTCTTTAGACGACCGGTTAGCCTAGTGGGTAGTGACGCTGCCTACGAAGCTGAAGGTTCTGGGTTCGAATCCCGGTAAGGTCAAATATTTGTGTGATGAGCATGAATATTTGTTTCTGAGTATGTTTTCTATGTATTTAAGTATTTATATCTATTATATATATCGTCGTCTACTTAGTACCCATAACACAAGCCTTACTGAGCTTACTATGGGACTAGGTCGATTCGTGTAAGATTGTGTCCCCCCTTATATCTATTTATTGTTTCGTTTGTACTTGGATAAGTCCAATAGGTAGGTATAGTAAAGTCTTGACATTTTATAAAGTCAATTGCAAAAACATGTATCGATTTAATCCTCTCATACCGAAACCTTAATCCGTAGCGATAAGAGTGTTGGAACACATTCTTGAGTAGGTTAGTTGTATGGACATGCACCCATATTTTTACATTTGACTGTAAGCTGCGGCTCGAATCAAGATAACAAATGTGACTTCCCCATCATGCCACAGGGATATCTCCCCCTCTACATCTCCGAGGCCGTTATTCCATCCGTAATATTTAACAGTAGGGAACAGGTCCCCACTTTAATATCTCTGATATTCTAACTTTGAAAGACAGTCATTAAACAGCTATGTGCCCTTCTGTAATATCTCGTATGTAATACCGGCCTGTATTTCAAAATCATAATTACAGTGATATGAAATAAAGGCGATATCCTAGGGATATCTCTAACTCAATGAGACGAATGGAATCCCGTCCCTGTTGACTTATACTGTGTTCTTCAGATGCCGTGTCCCTGAGTGTGACGGACCCGACGCCACAGCCTCAATACCTTCTTGGTGGCCAACAGACGACTCCAAATGTGTCAGACCAATATTTAACTTAACGGACGCCAAGGCAACTTGCTCTAACCAAATTGCTGTTGAATTTACAGAATGTGATGAATGGCTATACGAGCATAGCAATTCAGCTGTTGTAGAGGTAATTAATCATATAATCATGTTAGAAGGCATAATGTGTGACCCTGGTAAGCTTAATGTCTGTCTATTCATATGTTTGTGTGATGAGCATGAATATTTGTTTCTGAGTCATGGATGTTTTCTATGTATTTAAGTATTTCTATCTATTAAATATATCGTCGTCTAGTACCCATAACCAGCCCCAGCCAGCCCAGCAGCAGCCAGCAGTGCCTTATTGAGCTTACTATGGGACTAGGTCGATTTGTGTAAGATTGTCCCCTAATATTTATTTTACTATTTATTTATTTATTTATCTAATGTCTTGTGAAGTAAAAAATCTGAGACTACTTATTATGTAAGAGCTTGTTACACGTGGCGACTTTTAGCAGTGCTAACAACGCGATACAAACGCGATACAATATCCATACAGGTGATTTTGAGAGGTGATCTATGACTAGTATCGCGGGCCAGTCGCACATACTCATACTCATACTCATTTATTTATAATGCACAAATACATTAAACGTCAAAAAGTTAATATTAGATTAAATTTAATTAATTCGGTCGTGAAACCCGCGTTTGTCATCATCCTCCTAGCGTTATTCGCGGTTGTGCCCTAAATGAGCCCGGGGTCCGCTTTGACACCGGTCCCAAGATTTGGCATAGGCACGTTTTACGAAAGCGACTGCCATCTGACCTTCGAACCTAGGGGGAAAACTAGAACCTTATTCGGATTAGACCGGTTTCCTCACGATGTTTGTAACGCAGCAAAAAGTGGTTGAGTCGCTATCGTGCCGCTCTAAGGTGGGTTTAGATAAAAGGCAATTCAAATCTAGCCTTTACGGTCGCAAAAAAAGACAGATCGTGTTCGTTCGCTTTATACACGCTACTAGAAGTACGCATGTCTTCTCATTTTGAATCACGAGAACAGAAAACTGTTGTGCAGAACAAAATCAAGAAAAAAGATAATAGTGAGCCCAGACGTGATAAACATAAAATCTAAGTCACGTTTCATCCTAACTGGTTATAGATAATTGATGTCATTATTGCAATAATAAATAATAATAGATAGTCTAATCGTGTGCATGCTGCAATCATGTGCACACATCACTGACATCGGACAAATATACTGTATATATCGTATAGGACATATACAGCGTGGAAATCTAATACGAGCAAATCTTTAAATGGTGGTTAGTACAGGACGTAAGAAGTTTATTTAGATACCTTTTGTCTAAAATTACAACGAAAAAATTAACCATACAAAATAATTCAGCCCGCAATGTAACGCAAAATATTCAAGTTAAGGCTCGTTGACAGTTACTTGTCAAGTATTTGGACAGCTACGTTTGCGTTACATTGCTGCTCGGTAATTTTTGAAAAATTAATTACAGGCTTTCTATTAAGTATATCTTAAAAAGTCCCAGTAATTAATGATTACGGTATTAAACCCTATGTCTGGTTTAATTCTTTGCTCGTATTAGATTTCCAGGCTGTATAAGGTGCTAACAAATTAAGTACCAATATTTTAAGAGGTGTTACATTACATCAAAACAATTGACTTTAAATAGAAATTAAGAAAACTTTTCATATGATATTTTTGTTTTAATTTCCGGTACAAAATAAATAAATTAAAATTTCGACCAAACATAATCAGCCTGTGCATTCAACTGACAAGATGTTAAAACACTATCTGTCAAGTGAACATCGTCGTTTGTGACAAACGTCAATGATTGATTGTTGACTATCTCATTAACAGGGTGTTTTTACGCAGTAACGTTGTATCCCTAATTATCTCCAAAAAGTGATACACACTTTTAAATGTTTCATACTTAACTCTACTCCTAGAGACTAGTACTATCAGCTCTAAAAGTATTGGTACCTAATTTGTTAGCACCTTATATAACCTGTTTTTTGCGATAAATTCAAGGAAACATTCCATGGGTTGAATAATAGTAAATTACACTATTGTTAATACATGAAGTAGGCAAGGGCAGGCTGAGTATTACTCACAAGCTCGTCCGTTTAATTAATACGAAGCCAGCAATTGCCATTCCAGCAATATACAGGATGTTAACGGGGTCATGATCCGGAATGACAAAAAGCGAATAAGATGATCATACTGAACAACCTTTCCCATGGGACCAACCACGAAATCGCAAAAAAAAACCAGGTATTCCATACATTAACTCTCAATTAAATCGCAGTTAACTCACAGTTAACTCTTAATTGGCTCTTTTTTTTTGCGATTTCGTGGTTGGTCCCATGGGAAAGGTTGTTCAGTATGATCATCTTATGCGCTTTTTGTCATTCCGGATCATGACCCCGTTAACATCCTGTATATAGTGCTTTTCTCAGAATTGGGGGAATAACAAGACTAAATAATAATATCGAAACGCTATCCGACCATATTTTTTTAATAGAACCATCTGGCCATTGAATGGGCTTTACACGACTTGTGTCATCCTTATGTTGGACCGTTTTATCTTTAAAAAAGTTTGGAACTCGACATATAATGGAATTTATATGTATTATATGACACGCGCGGAGAATGCCTGCATTTTTTTTATCAGTTACCATAAACTGTACACTTCACCTTCCATTCCAGTCAGGCTTTTTGAATGGTGTTGCTGGCTTAAACTAACTTGTAGCTTCGTGGGGTCCCTAATAGGTACGTCAGCACTGCACGCGTGGAAAAAAGCGCGACATACATTGAAATACAAAGTCCATTCCTGTAAGTATACCTCATGATTTTAGGCAAATGAAGAATAACTTAAATGATAGGAAAGGCATTAAAGTTGTGCTCTTTTTGCTAATCAGTAAATAGTTATTGTAGCACACAAGTGAGGGATTTCAATTTTCCTCATGAAAGGTGTGAAAAGCAGTATGTGCCATTCGGTAGCAAAATAATTTCCATCTTGGGCGTAAACATTTGGATTCTACTTGAGAATCCCTCGCTACGCTCATTCTGGAATCTTTCGCTTTATTCGGGATTCAATAAACTGCCCTCGCCGTAAATATATAATTGCTCCCTTGACATAAAATATATTAATCTGTAATTTTTCCTTCCAGCTCAACATCGGATGCCATTCTTGGAAGGCTTCATTCGTAGGCAGCATTCACAACATAGGAATGCTATTCTCAATGATACTAATGGGTTGGATAGCAGATAGGTAATCATCAATTTATCATACTTCAACTGCGAATCTCTTAGGTATTTCAATGCCAATTAAAAATATATCATCTCTCCTATCTCAATCAACAGTCTATGCCAGTGCTTTTCAACCTTTTTCATGGCGCGACCCCCGTACAGTAAGATCCTCCTTTCGGCGCTGTTCTTACACTATCCATACTATCCATATCCATACTAATATTATAAATGCAAGAGTGTATGTGTGTTTGTTTGTCCGTCTTTCACGGCAAAACGGAGCGACGAATTGACGTGATTTTTTAAGTGGAGATAGTTAAAGGGATGGAGAGTAACATAGGATAGTTTTTATCCCCGTAATCATCCCCTAAGGGGGTTAAATGGGGGGATAAAAGTTTGTATGGAGCTGCGATATAAACGAGTTCCACGCGGACGGAGCCGCAGGCAGGAGCTAGTAATTTATATTTTACAAATAAGACGTACGTGTTTTAACACTTTTAACGTACAAAATTCAAGTTGTCGCGAGCCCGTTGAAGAAGCGTCGCAACCGACCAGGGGGTTGCGTCCCACAGTTTGATAGACACTGCTAGGCCAATGAGGACAATTATAAAGTAATAAAATTTGGTACCTATGATATTTTACTACACCAAAAATATAGTAGAAGTTTTGCGCCGATTTTTTTCCTGCTCAAAATCACGTGTAATTACTATTTGATTCTGGCATAGAAACAAAATTACAGATCATACAAAATGCGTGAACCTACGCCACAAAAATAGGGACACTTTTTTTGTCAGTGCTCATTCAGAGTATAAGAAAACCCAAACTTTCCAAATTCTGAAAAAAAGTTACACTTTTGAATGAAAAAGATTCCTCGTACATCTATTCTTAAACCATCACAATGACCTTCGACATTATCAGTGTGATCTTGACGACCGGTTTAGCCTCGTTGGTAGTGACCCTGCCTACAAAGCTAGAGGTCCCAGGTTCGAATCCCTGTATTGATGAACACGAATATTTGTTCCTGAGTCATGGATGTTTTCTATGTAATTAAGTATTTACTTATCTATATAAGTATGTCGATCCTCGTCTAGTACAGTCAGCATCATATAGTTAGTAGCAGCCAAAGTAGCCAAATATATCGGAACACGTCTTTATTACTATAGGAATAAGGAAGTGTGACGATATATTTGGCTACTTTGGCTGCTACTAACTATGTGATGCTGACTGTACATACAAACTTTGCTTAGTTTTGGACTAGGTCGATTTGTGTAAGATTGTGCGGATATATTAATTGAAAAAAATATATAGGTATCTTGATACATCGGTGTAAAAGTAAAATAAAGATTGAACTATTTTTTTTAGATATGGAAGAAAACCAACTATTATATTCTGCGCGGTAGGAGGAGCTATCGGCGTCTCAAAAATATTTGTTTCCGACTTCTACTTGTATCTTGGAGTGGAATTCCTGGAGTCCTTTATCGCATCCGGACTTTACACTGTCGCTATTGTCTGGAGTAAGTTTAATTACTACATCTTAATGACCTTTTATCATTACAAACATGATAACATCATCCTTAAGAGGAAACACTAAGGGTCGAGATAATTGAGAAATAGGTATTTGTAAAATGTATTGCTGCGGCGCTACCACGAACTTCGAATGTCGAATTTCGGGTATTTCCATCTCTATCGCACTCCCTTACTCGAGTAACAGGGATGCATGTATTACGAACTTCGACTTTCGAAGTTCGTGGTAGCGCCGCTGTCGCGCCAACCGCAGAGCGCGATCGAGTCAACTGCAGCTTGGACCGAAAATACCTATTAAAAGTACATAAAATCAACGTTTCGTAGTCCCCTGATTTGGGTCATTGTCAGTCAGTAAAACAAAAATTGTCTTTTCAATGGGCAATAGTTAAGGGCTTATGTTTATATATAATATGTTTTTATCGCATAGAATTATAGAAGAGGCGACGCCGTTTATGCGGATTTGGAGTTCAACCAAAAATTTGGCTTTAAAGCCCTTAACTTTGGCAATGTCCACCGAAAAGACACGAACCTTAATCTGACAATGACCCATTTAACATTTTTTTTTTTTAATCAAAGAGAGGCTTTGTCCGTGTTCCTATGTTTTCCTTTTTTTTAATAATCTAGTCAAAATTGTTTTCTGGATGTTTGAACACAGCGGAAAACTGGCTTTTTTTTTAGGTTTTTGAAGGTTAATCTCTTTTAAGAATAAGTTTATAAAAAAAAGGAAAACATAGGAACGTGTCAATAGTAGCCATAGATTTATGGAAAAAAAATATTGTTCTACTGCCATTATCCAGGAAGAAAACAGGGGACTACGTTTCTATGGAAAAACGGCCCTTGTGTTTCCTCTTAAGCACAATAATTTTCTGTAATTACTTATTTGTTGCGTGGATACAATATGATATTATGTGTTGCATTGAATTCGTTAGCCGTGTGCAGCGAACGACAAAATCATAAAAGTGTATGTAAGTAGTGCCGCAAAATGGCGCCACAGAGTGATTGTCATTGCCATTATGCGGGGATGTCAAAAAAAAGCTATGCTGATCTCTATCCTCATGAATAGATTTTCCGTAGCGTTGAACGGGTTTCCATAGTCGCCTGTCGCCTGTCGCCTGTCGCAACGCCACACGCGTTGCCTATCCATAAACGAGGCCTGACTTTTACTACCAACATGTAGGACGAGGATCTTTACTAGGACGGCCAAGAAAGAAACAATAGAAATCCACAGGTCGACTATTGAATAAAATCATTGGAATTGATTAGATTAGATTTATTTATTACACGACAAAAATTACAATGTAAATGTGTGTCAATTTTAATAATAAAAACTTAATGATTCAACTGTACAGCAAACGAAATATTATATTATCCTATCTCCCGAAAAGAATCGTCATTCATTACACACAATAACATAATAGAATAATAATAACACATAACGTTGATAAATATTTAAGTTAACAAAAATAAATGTCAATTTAAGAAAGCAAAATACACCATTAAAAAGTTATTTCCATGTACTCGTACTCGTTAACGGAGTACAGAGGGTTTTCCAACAAAAGATTTCCCAGTTGGCGCCGGAATGTTTCGTCATATGGTTCATTCCTTAGATTGGCCGGTAAGTGTTCATAATAAGTGGGTCCGATGACGCGGGGGTTCTTTGTTAAAGCGCCATGCGACGAGGAACCGTTCTCATACGCCCAGTAGAACGGAGTTGTTACCCCGGCAAATCAACACGCACAAACTGGGAAATATTGTTTCTTACAAATAACAAACAGTCAAATAAGTATTGTGAGTAGTTGTTGAGATTTGAAGAGTTCTCTACAAGGGTGCCTATGTTTTACTCCAACAAGTGTACGGATTGCTCGTTTTTGCACGATTAACACCCTTTTAGCATCTGTAGAGCTCCACCAGACGAGTGTGCCGTAAGAAAGAAGTGAGTGAAAATAAACAAAGTACCTACACCTGTTTCAATGCCTCCCCTGAGATCAATGGTTTCAGTTTTCTCAACGCAAAGACTGACAGACAACGCAAAGATTGGCACAGTATTTGACTAAAGTCAAATCAGCGTTTCTTATGATACGTTTAAACGCTCCGTTACTATAGAATTTGTAGGGGCTTGTGACGTCACGATCAAACAACGTCCTTATTGTTGATTTTAAGAATATAAAAATCTTAAAAAATAGCAAACATAAATGATAGCTTGATACTATTGTACTAACCACTTGTAATTTATTGAAGCTGAAAATTATAGTTGTTATGTTCTAATGCTCGTTCGAAAAGTTACGCAATGACTCTGCAGATTTGAATTAGATGCCCTTTTCATATTAGACGAATGGCTAACCAGACTACATCATCATTCGACATCTTTAATGTGTGTAATTAATAGTAAATATAGAGGCCTCGGCAGAGCAGAATTGTACCCTTTGGGGTCGAGACCCTCGGTCCGCGTGATCCAGTGCGCATAAGTTATTTGCGGAAATCGCAAAACGTCTGGTTGATGCAACTGGGGCCGTAGACAAGGTTACAATCGACAAGCGCTAACGCCAATAGAAAATAATAAAATGTATGGGTATGACAGATGCCGACGAAACACTTTTCGTTTACATCTGTCATTCCCATACATTTTATTAGTTTTCTATTGGCGTTAGCGCTTGTCGATTGTAACCTTGTCTAGGCCCCCAGCGGGGCTAGCACAACTGACACCGCGCCGCGAAGCGAGTCGAGAAAGATATACCCTCCTCATTGTAATATGCACGGTGCGAGTGAGACAGGAGCCGCTCAGTCGCGCGCGAAGCGACTTAGCAGCAAGTTGTGCTAGACGTACAGGTGACCGAAGTGCTGGCGGTTTTCTCTCGCAACGCATCAGCATTGCGATTCAGCGAGCAAATGCCGCCAACATATTCGGTACAATGTCTCGAGGGGCCTATGGTAGATTTAACTAAGTTTTAATTTAATTTAGTTATTGTTATTTATCATCTTGTATATTATACTATAGAAAATAAATAAAAGTAATTAATTATTTTGTTTACAGTGATTGAAGTCGGCGGCGAAACTAAAAGAGTCTCAGCTGGTGTTATATTCTCGTATGCCATATACGTAGGCGAAGTAGCATTCGCCTTTATAGCAATGGGTCTACAACATTGGAAACCTTTGATACTGGCAATATACGCTCCAGTAATCCTATTCTTAATATACACCATTGTTTTGCAAGAAAGCACAAGATGGCAGATGTTACGAGGAAAAACTGCCGATGCGAGGAAGACTTTCAAAATAATTGCCAAGATCAATAAACTAGCATTAACCAATGAAGAGATAGACGGTATAAATGAAGACGAATTAAGATCTAAATTTAACGTAGCCTCTCAGAAAGAGCAGGAAACAGTGAAAGATATAATTAGATCTAAAGAAATAATGATACGGCTCTCTGTTATATCATTCTGTTTCTTCACCTCTAGCTTCATTTACTACGGGTTGGCGGTCCAGGCGATATCATTGCCGGGTGACAAGTATTTAAACTTTGCACTGACTTCGCTGACTTCGTTTCCTGGAGACTTGTTGGCATTTTTCACGTTTTCAAAATATGGCAGAAGAATTTCGTTGCAAGGCGGCTACTTTACCTGCGGTGCGTTTATTCTTGCACAGGCGTTTTCTCCGGAATGTAAGTACAGTTTCATACGTTACTCGCCTACAATGATTATTAGGAGCACGAGCCAAAGTAGAGGGTTTAAGCTCTTTCTTCTTCCACCACTAGTGCCTTTATTCCTTAATGCTCCTTCCAACAGTTCCAACTGGGGAAGTACTTTCGCCTTGCAGAAGAGCACAGCCATAATAACACTAGGTACTACTTGCTCTGTAGTAGTGTGTTGTGTTCCTGGAGGTGAGCAAGGTCGCCGGAGCTCCCGAAGATGCGTTGTGATGAGAGCGAGGGAATTTGTTCCTTCAGCTGTCAATACAGCGAATCCTCAAACATATCAAGGGTCGGCAACGCCCATGTTACTCCTTTGGAGTTGCATGCGTCTATAGGCTGCGGTGTCCGCTTACCATCAGGCGGGCCGTACGCTTGTTTGCCACCTTCGTTGTATAAAATAAAAAAAATGCCTGAATAGACTGATTCGTGTTTAGTGTGTGTCACTGCGAGTTCATAGAACAGGAGGTTATTCTATTTTTTGCGAGTAGCTTTTGTTTGTATGATCTCACACTAATTGAACGAGCGAGCGAAGCGAACGAAGTTCTCTGCTTCAGCTTGGGCCGAAATTCTTTCTTATCGTTTGTCCAGCTGTTCTCCTCTACAGGCGGCCTAGACAAGGTTACAATCGACAAGCGCTAACGCCAATAGAAACGAATAAAATGTATGGGAATGACAGATGTTAACGAAAAGTGTTTCGTCGGCATCTGTCATTCCCCTACATTTTATTCGTTTCTATTGGCGTTAGCGCTTGTCGATTGTAACCTTGTCTACGGCCCCAGGTCTCTCAAGCATTTCTCAACCGATTCTCGTGAAATTTCGTGAGCAGGTTCACTATTTCATTATATTTAATTATTTTAAAAAATATATTAATAGTTAATAAAAAAAAATCAATACAGACTTTGCTGTTTCTACAGTTCACGAGCCACTAGTCACTAATAAATGTGGAAACAGGCCGTTAGGGTCTTTTCATGCAACCACTTGTGTGTCTAGAAAAAAATAGTTTCTGGCCTCGTAGGATACCAGATGACTTACGGGCCGGGGTGATAACTAAATAAGGATAAATTGCTTAAATATAAATACTTGTACACACAGCAACACACCTAACTAACCATACCGTGAAAACCTAGAACCTTATTACAATGCACTTAAGGTCAGATTAGATTTCCGATGGTCACTTAGCTGTGTTGTCGACTGTACATAAAACTAAACGCTTTTTCTCAGACAGGCCATCAAATATTGACGTTCGTTGTGTTGTGTCTTTTATGAAGTATCAAGGTATACCTGGTGTCACGTAAAAAGAACGCCGAATGCCACATAAAGTCTAAGGCCACCAGCGTTCTTTTTACGTGAACTGAAGACTACGGGCGCGGCGAGGCGAGAGATGCCAAGCAAAGCGCAAAATGACGTATTGTTTTGTAGGGTATAGAAATAATTGACGTGTGGTTTGTCTCAGCAAGAAACGGAGACAAATAGTTCTGCCAAGAACAGCTGATTGCTCTGACAAGAGCAGACCTCTGTTAAAGTTTCACTATCAATTCGTGAGACGACGTCACGGCGTTCAGCCATTTAAAAATGCTTGGTGTTCTTTTTTAGGGATCCGTACCCAAAGGGTAAAAACGCGACCCTATTACTAAGACTTCGCTGTCCGTCCGTCTGTCTGTCACCAGGCTGTATCTCAAGAACCGCGATAGCTAGACAGTTGAAATTTTCACAGATGATGTATTTCTGTTGGCGCTATAACAAAAAACACTAAAAACAAAATAAAATAAATATTTAAGGGTTGCTCCCATACAACAAACGTGTTTTTTTGCCGTTTTGTCTGTCGCCAGGCTGTATCTCAAGAACCGCGATAGCTAGACAGTTGAAATTTTCACAGATTATGTATTTCTGTTGCTGCTATAACAAAAAAGACTGAAAACAAAATAAAATAAATATTTAAGGGGGGCTCCCATACAACAAACGTTTTTTTTTTTCAGGCTGTATCTCAAGAACCGCGATAGCTAGACAAATGAAATTTTCACAAATTATGTATTTCTGTTGCCGCTATAACAACAAATACTAAAAACTAAATAAAATAAATACTTAAGGGAGCCTCCCATACAACAAACTTTTTTTTTACTCTTTTTATAGATAATGGTACGGAACCCTTCGTGCGCGAGTCCGACTCGCAATTGGCCGGTTTTATTAATTTAATTGCACGTTTGAGGAAAGTACATACAAAGCTTGGCGTGAAAAGGGATTGCTGGCCTCTGCAGTAATGTAGGTGCTTCTTTTGTTACAGCAATACCGTGGTTGAAGCTGTTGCTGTTTCTCCTGGGCAAATTAGGAACAGCGTTATGTTTTACTGGAGTATATACATACAGCTTAGAATTATTCCCTACCAGTGTAAGAGGATCACTATTTGGATTTTGCAATACACTTGCGAGAATCGGCAGTATGCTATCACCGCTTGCTCCGTTATTAGTAAGTTATATACTCATATTATCTTCTTGACAAGGGTTATAATAATAATATAGTACTCACCAAATATCCATATAATAATAATAAATACTCATTATTGCACCACGACAAGAGAGACACATCTTACAAAAATTGAGCTTAATAAATAATGGGAACAGCATCAGCTTTAAAGCGATCTTTTCCCGACAACCTTCGGTTAGCAGGAAATACCCCCTTAGAATCTATTAGATCAATCCCTATTGATCAGTTCAGTGCTCATTTTTGTTTACTGTATCGCATAGGTACAGTCAACTGCAATAAGATACGATTGAACAAGGCGCTCAAGAATATCTGACTGAACTTTATTTGTAGAATTTTAAGGGAGAGTTAGATATTATTGCGGCCTTTATTTAATATTTATTTATTATTCACCATTATCAGCACTAACGTTAAGGACGTGCTTATTGGTATTACATTTAACATTCGAGTCAAATACAATATTTAAATACTTAAGTACATAGGTACTTAAGTATTTAAATATTGTATGTGACTCGAATAGGTTTATAGAATCCGATTGCAAATAGTTACATTAGCCAGGTTAGGTTAGTCAAAAATTAAATAGTCACATTAGATAGTCATAAAACTTAAAAATTCAATACTAATAATCAGGTCTACACGTATAATTAGGGGGTTATAGAGCTGGCACTAGTAACTGTTTCCATGTATCGTAATAAGGCGGGTAGAAATCTAGGTTCTGGGGTTAAGAAAATGTCCAGTTGCCTAAGCTGCTATAATGCTGTTTAGTAGCCTCGGAGCTGGATGCAGTAGCGAAGAAGTATTTTGTCGAGTCAGATATTGATGCAGGGCTGTTATTCGCTACGCGCTAATGCGGCTCACCCCGCCGGTCACCCGTCACGAAACTGGACCTCTACCTACGCTTAGTTACTACGCATCGCGGTGTCAAGATATATTTGTGGGTGAGCGTTGAGGTGAGCTTAAAACAATTTACAGAATAGGGGGGCTGGTCACTGCGTGTCACCGTGGGGTGCCGGGTTAGAATTTCACCACCCCCTTTCTTCCCGTCCACATTTACGCTAAAAGTGGCACTGGAACATAAATTGCATGTGCTCTGCCTACCCCTTTTGAAAATAAAGGCGTGAATCTATGTATAAATGAATCTATGACTGTATATCTACTATGTTAAACTGTTTTATTTATATGAAAAAAAAATGAATAAAATGGTTCCTTACTTTTTTTGTAACATGAAAAAGTTAGATCGATGGTTCCCTATATACTCGTACCTTGGTCAAAGGTGATATAACCTTCATGTCATGACGCAACGAACAGTAGGTAGGTAATATAAAAATATTTACACGTGTCTTATACAATCTAGGATTTATTACTGAAGTTCCAATTCGTAGAACGTTTGTTTCTGCAGAATATTAATTTTCATGAAAACTACATGGTTTCTGATATCAACAGTATTCTACGAATGAATAAAAGGACGACCGATATAAAATAAATGTTTTGTTTTCAGGTAAAGGAGCTTTCTGCCCTGCCATCCATACTTTTCGCCTCGACGGCATTGATGGCGGCTGTATTATTAACATTTACGCCCGAGACGAAAAGTCTACCATTATTTGATACGATAGAACAAGTAGAGGCGTACAAATCTAAACTCACTACCAAACTTTAGAGTATTAATAAATTGTAGACATGTCGACTTCGTTTTTATGGAAAGGAATGAGATAATAAAAGAATACGAAAAAATACTATACAAATTAAGAATCTCAGGAAAGGCGACCATAACTAACCCCCTTATTCATAAAACTTAAAATGCCTCTGCTAAATAAAATGTGTTGTCTTTGTCCCTTTCTTACGAACACAAATGTCACAGTGACAGATAAGGACAAACGAATATTAACGCCATTTTAGTTAAAACAGGCTTGTAGGACGTTTATGAATACGGCCGTAAGACTTTGACGATATAAGTACATGATTTTTACTTACAACTCTAGTTGCAATTTGACTAATTTAGTCGATCTCTTTGCTAGAGATGCTTCAAGAGGGATTCAACCTTTTCATGACGTCGCTGTCATGCCGAATAGTAAATCAACCAATTCATGGGTCCTGTCGATGTGATGGTGACGTTTGGGCAATGTCATATAACTGTTGAATCACTCCAAGAGTACCACCCCCTTAATTATAAAACTTAGTTAAGTAAACAGACAGAGAGATAGTTATCCTCTGTGACCGAAATTGTGTAATACTAAAAGTCAAAGTGACATAAAGACAAACTAATTTGAACGGTATTTTAGATGACAACGATTTTCGATCTTGTCGTTCGAAGTCGTCCTAATCTGTGTAGTTTGTTTTAGTTAAAATTACGAAAATACACTTAACGTGGGCTTGTACAACTTCTTTTGTTACTTTAGTATTCATATTTATATGAATAGAATTGATAACAACGAGACGTCATAAACCTGAGGTATAACCACGAAAATCGAATCTCGAAGTTCGTAAATCTCCGTCGCACTTATGGTTTATGGTACAGTGGAGACAGAATAAATATATAAATATAATGAATAAATGAGTACGAGTATGAGTAGATATACGAACTTCAAGATTTGATTTTCATGGTAGCGCCGCTGACCGAAGTGCGGCACCTGTCCTGACCCCGTATCATGGTCGGCCTTATCACGCGATAAGTGACAAGATAGAGCGTCCGTCTCGTTCCATCGAACGGTGTCAGCCAGTGACGGACGTACCTTGTCACTTATAGCGGGATAAGGCCGACTATGATACGAGGCCAGAAGATATATATTCAATATTCTCTTTGGCCAGAAGTAGGTACGGTTTGTTCTATGGTGTATGCGTAATGCGTAAGGGTATTTGGCAACAGTGAAAATAAATTGATTTTTCATTAGCAACAGATGAAAATTACGAAAAGACTCGGAAAGTATCAATATTTCATTTAAGTTTGCTATTGTAAGATTTTTAAATTAATAAAAACTAAGAATAGGAACGTTATTTGACTGTGACGTCACATGCAAGTAATCCCTACCATACTAACGTGGCGTTTTTGACGTTTCATAAAAAGATGCTGATTTGATTTTAGTCAAATACCGTATTGTTTTACAACCCTACTTGAAGATAACAATTAAAGAATAAATGTCGGTAATGGTAGTTTGTTTTAGTTTAAATGACGAAAAGTGCCTACTTAAAGCCAACCGTTACCGACATCTATTCTTTAATTTTTATCTTCTATATAGACCATCGAGCCACTTAGCAAACTCAAAGAATGAGATGGTTTGAACTTTTTATATAGGTACAATAATAATATGATGGGGAAAGAAACGACTTTAGCCTTCAAGTTAATCAGATCATATTTCCAAACAACCGTGCATTCTAAAGGAATGTGCTTATAACGAGGGAAAGTTTGGGGTGAATTTTAATTAAACGCGCAGGACATTAATGAGATGAAAGTGAACTCTGCTTCTTAATCGTGATTTTTTTTATCCAATGTTATTGCGAGGGGGCAAGGCTATTCAGGACGTTTTAATAACGGTTCGTGACATCCCGACCCTTTTTAAGGGTTCCGTAGTCAACAAGGAACCCTTAATAGTTTCGCCATGTCCGTCTGTCCGTCTGCGGCTTAGCTCAGTAAGCCTTACTACCAGAAAACCGTAATTCGGCATGGGTATATAAATCCGACAAAACAGATGTCTTACTTAGAACCATTTTTCAACTTAGTGATTCTTTTGCGAGATATTGGGCTTTAACACATTCATTGCCCAGAATCGCTACGCGCTACGCTCGTAGCCGATCCCGTGGTTTTCCTCGTATGTAGCAGAAAGCGACTACCTACGACGGTCTGACGCATATGTGTCGTCATGGGCCCTGAATGGGTTAAAGCCCTAATTTTTGTTCCAGTCATGTGGCCCTCCTCCCCCCCCTGCCGGCTAAATAGCTACTACTGGGGGGGATGTGAAAAAATTCGTGGCAGTAGTACATATCATTAATTTAAAAGGAAAATCACGGCTAAGTAGGCATGACTAGTCGACCAACTTCAAATGTACTTAGAAAGGCCAACTTTCGTACCGCACCATTTAGTTGGCGCGCGCGTGTCGATGTAACTAAGAAAGACATGCAACTACGGAACCCTACACTGCGCGTGGCCCGACACGCACTTGGCCGATTTTTATAAGTTATATAAATGTGAGTAGGTAAGTACGAGTATAATGACTTATAATGTTAAATTATATCGATTTTATATAGGAATAAAGACAAAAAAACATAACTGCGACATACCAAACAACAGCGCTTATGGTAAGGTAGTAAAGATATTTCATAAAATGGATGATGTAAGGTAGACGTGCCAATGGCCCATTACTTGACACTATCAATCTAAATTCAAATCTATAGGTGTCGACTACTAGGCAATAAGGTGTCAAACATTGAGACGAGTAAATTGATAATGCTCATCATCATCGTATCAACCCAAAGACTGTTTCCGTGTGTTGTCGACTGCTGGACACAGACCTCCCCTAAAATAATGATTAAATTGCAAATAATGAATATGTTGCATATATTAAATTGTTAACTTTGCAAGCAACAACACAGACAACCTCCATTAATAACAGAAAAGTACGTTACATTGAACTTCAGTTCGATATTCACGGTTCAATTGTTAAAATTTGTTGTTATCTTTCACTTTGAATATTACAGGGCTTCGTCTAGCTAGGCAAAACAATAGGGAGATAAATTTTAAAATAAAGCTTGTAATTAGTATTTTGAACACCCAACAGGCGGGTTGCAAATGCAACTTTACGGGTGAGTAAACGTTAAATATGGCGCCGGTTGCTGTCATCTCATAGACAACTGTCAAACTTCCCATACAGTAATTTTAGGTAGTAGCGTACGATTACTGACGGTCTGTAACAAACAACCAAGGCTGTTAGGTTGCATCAACTACATTTGACTGACACATTTCATAGAGAACTGTCAGTTTCAAACGAATGAATTATATTTATTTCAGATTAAAATCCATTTCTTTGTTAGTAGGATACATAGTAGGTACAAAATATTTTTTTTAGTATACAATTACTTAATAAATAAAAACGACTGTTTTGCGATCATGATAGATTTTTTTGTAATTTAGCACATTTATGAAAATGTATGTATATTGTAATTTTTATCGGGAAATAAATGAATCGAATTCTTTAATAGAACAGAATTATTTAATTCAGGTCAAAGACCCATATCATTGTTAGTGATAAAATGATATCATACAGAGAACAAATATAATAAATCGAACGTCTATTGAATATTTTTTTTCGTTAAGGGGTTGTATTGCAATGATAAAATATTCAATAAATTTAAGATATGTAATTACCTACAACAATATTAGCGGGCATCCCGAGTGCATTTGACCGTAAGTATATATGGTTACATCAAAAACAAACTTAGTCATTTGAGCAGAAACTTGACTTATACAGGGTGTCCCAAAAGTCAACGTCAAGCCGCAAACGGGTGATAGGCTGATAGCCTAAGTCGTAACAGTGATAAAAATGACCAATGTTTTAATTAAAATTACTGTTTTGCTGCGCCCTATCCGGGTCCTCGTACTGTATACCTAGCATTAAGTTGCATGTGTTTGTGTACTTGGTTGCAAATAAATAAATGAAATGAAATGAAATGAAAAAACCCGGACAAGTGCGAGTCGGATTCGCCCACCGAGGGTTCCGTACAAATTGATTACGTACCTACTTCAAATACGTACCCGCCGTACCCTAAATAATTCTTGTGTTTCACTTGGTTTGTAATTTTTGTGTGTATAGTATATTTTATTTCATAAATTTATTCGTAATTATTTTATTGACATAGGTATGTAGTTGATGATTTCACTACTTTTGTTCCAATCATTTTGTGAATTTGGTTTCGTTAGACAAAGTAAATAATTGATGATTAGCTATTTAATATTGTTATTACTACTATTAATGTAAAAATATTAATAATTATTATAATAAATAAAAATTGAATAGTTTCACAATGTAGAATCGCATTTAATAATAATTTATAATTACCTAAGTCTCTGCTACCGCTATGTACTCCCTAATTAGTCAATGCTATGTACTCCGTAATTGTCGCATATATCAGTAGTAAATATCTTTTAAGATTAATTTAAGTCAATTATGACATATAAAGGTTGTGGATGTACTTATATAAATAAATAAAAAACAAAATAAAATGAAGACCATATTTATTATGATTTAATTACAAATGTATAGACCCGTGTGTTGTCGGGTTAGAATTTCACCACCCCCTTTCTTCCCGTGGGTGTCGTAAAAGTCGACTAAGGACCAGGGTTGAAGTGTGTTGTGGGCGATGGGCTAGCAATCTATCACTGCAATATCACATTTTGTCGATCTTTTATACCCACATTTAGACTAAAAGTGGCGCTGGAACATACGTTTCATGTGCTCTGCCTACCCCTTTTGGGAATAAAGGCTTGAATGTATGAATGTATGTATAGTTCTTAGATTTTCCCCTGTACTTTGTAGTATAAGACGATATTACTTCCCAAACATAGTTCTAGGCCAACGGAAAGTACCCTATAAATTTTGATTCCCTTGAGATTGTCGAAATATACTTTTATAGTGGCATAAACGGCCGTATCTTTTTTTACGTTAACTTGGAAGTTTGATTTATTCACAGCTTCAATGGACTGTGGACCTAAGTATATGGTTTTAATTTCAACTCCACGCGTTCTTAAGATAAAGGGTCTTCACCGACAGTCGGACCACAAAGCGATCCTATAAGCGTTTCCTTTTTTCGTTTTTAGGTACGGAACCCTAAAAAAGAAAAAAAACCAAGTCAAGGCTAAACAAAAAAAATCAGTACCTACTCGATGAAATGGAACTTTGAAGTGTTGTTAGAAGACTAGTCTTGAAGACTTTCGAACCTTAAAGACTCGCAAACCTTGAAGGTTCAAGCTTTGAAGGTTTGAGCTCAAAAACGGTTCAGAACCTTAACGACTTAAGCTTTTTATGAGCTCTTAAGACAGCCTTCATACAGAGCTCAAGCTTTAAAAACTCATTTATTGAACGCTCAAGCCTTCCGAACCTCGAAGGCCTCAGTCAAGCGTTAAGAGCTCAAATACTGAGCGCTCTAGGTACAATTTCACGATTTTTAGTACGATTTTATCTCAAGTAGGTGTGATGTTACTGATGTTAGATAGTAACAAGAGGTTTTACTAAGATTGCAAATACAACTACTTGACCAGTTCTTTCCCGTCCCGGTTGACTTAAATTTGGTTCAACTAGTAACAATTTCGTGAATTTAAAGTAATTAGGTACTTATAATCATATTTTGAGTAAGTTGTTTGCAATTATATTTTTTCACTTGATTTTACTTAAAATTACACGTTATACATTTTAAAAAAAACATATTGAATATATATGACACGATTTGATTTATTATTTATTAATATTATTAATAAGAAAAGTAATGGCGATATATCTCAAATATGTCACAAACTGATCTGATTTGTTACAAGCTTTTAAAACTTTTAAACGCTCTAAACCTTATAAACTTACACCTTCAAAGCTCAGGAGGCTTTAAAGCTTGAGCTTGAGGCATAAAGACTAGAGGTTTCTGTGCTTGAAAGCAGTAACAGGAACCTTTTAATTTCAGGCTTATACGCTCGAGGCTTTAAGGTTCGAGGCTTCTAGACTCAGCAGTCGCGACTCGAGTCTTGTAGTTTATGCCTCGAAGCTTAAATTCACAACACTACATTCATCCCACATTCCAAGGTTCATTCTCATTCCGATTCCAATGACAGTTTCTATAAAAGTCCGGGTCCCAGATGCCGACATTTTTGCCAACATATTGAGCAAGTTTTTGCATAAGTAAGTACCACTTTGTCCGCCTTAAACTCTATTACAACTAAATATAACTCAACTGTGTTACCTATTGGTAATATAATTTGAATATTTGTTCCTCTTTGGATATGTGAACGTTTTATATTTTATTTATTATATGTGAAAACTGGTGGTGGTGGTGAAATACTGTGAGCGTATATGTGTGTATTTAAATAAATAAATGTATAAAAAACCGGGCATATCAACAATATCAACTATACATCAAAAATAGGAGAAAAAAAATACAACCGAATTGAGAACCTCCTTTTTTTTGAAGTCGGTTAAAAATAGTACGAAACCTGTCCGAATATCTGGCAGGACAAGTAATAAATAACGCAACAATATCTGACACAATCCTATTTGTAGAGCCGTTCGAGCATATTAATTAATTTGCGTCTTGACTGATATTATAAATTTTATTGCAGGTAGGACTGCCTACTAGGCTACTTAATCCAGAAAATCCGGTTGAAATTGGTGCTGAAGAATTTATACCTATTCTACTTACTAGGTATTTATCTGACAAAACAAAAACTCTAAACAAAACTATCGCTTGTACCTACTAGCTGTCCAAGCGATTTACACGGAGGTGAAATATTTTTTTCACACCTTTCATTCGGAAAAGTAAGTTTGCTTCACGACGAGAGGGATCAAAATGCTATTTTTCTGTTCAAGCTACTTTTTTAATTTATGCATTGGCATGTAGCATTTACACAATGTGCCAATTGAACACAGATCTTCATAAAGTAATCTATTGTAATTTCATCGTAATCGATTAAAAACGAACTTATTTCAAGTTTTAACTTTAACAACGTTATATGAAAATTTTATGAATTTTTCGTAATATTTAAAAATCTGTAATAAATATTAAGATGTTAAAACTTGTTAAGTAATTTTTCATCACACTTGCTCGAAAAGGGCTTCATAATGCGCAGACATACAGAGCTGTAATAGCCTGTGTTACGCCCACGGGCTTAATGGTTTTTTTCTTAAATTGTATCTGTCACTCATGCGGCAGTTACAAAGCAAAGAGGTTTTATATCAAATACGATGTCTCAAAACGTATTTATAAATAAATTTAAACTTAAAAAACTACTTAAACATGTTTAACTGAATTATTTACAGATTTAATATGTAGTTATTTAGTGTCTATGTAAAATGTTTTTAAGTGTTGTAAAATCGTGGCTGTATACCGAAGGGTCTTTGCCATACGCGCCTCACGTCAAATTCAACAAAATGGACGACTGACATGATGCAGTGTTTATTACGATTTGTATTCATTTCATCTAAAATGTATTTGTTTCCTCGCAAATGTGATGAAAAACATTGTGTATAACACGGGCGTAAGAATATTGCAAACTCGAGGCATCAAAAGCCCTCCGCCTTTGGCGTCGGGCTTCTGATAGACTCTTGTTCGCAATATTCCATTTCCGCCCCTCGTTAAACAATGTACTATTAACAGCATCTTTTGTAAATTTCTTCATAGTCGGTGTGAAAAATAGTATGTGTCACACGGTAGCAAAATTATCATCGTCTCGGGCGTTAACACTTGTAGCCTACGTTAGAATTCTATTGTAGGATCCCTCGCTACATTCAGGATTCAATACACCCCCTTCGCCGTAAATATACTGTTTTGCTCTCTTGTGACACAAATAACTATTGAAATCGTATAAGCGGTTCCGGTTATTAGGTACCCATTACATGCAAACTGACAGCTACGCTACTACTTTTTGGCGACAGTCGCTTATTAAATTCGAATTCAATATTTTTTTCATTAGTGTGAAATTGCGTTGAATATTAACAGTCGAGCAGTCCGCACGACAAAAGCAGTCGGGTATGAAATTCCCCAATTATCGCACAACCCGCTTAAATCGGCGCAACTGACAATGTTTTAGTACTAAGAGCTAGCGTCGGGATAAATTGCATATTTTTTACCAAACAAGTTACTTACGGCATGCTGGAATAACATGAAACTTTGTATACAGCCATATCTAGCCATATCTAGATCGGAAACTAGTTTCTGTTGCTAGAAATTAAAGATAAAGACAGATGAAACTTCCATGAAAAAAATCTTCTGTCTACAACGCTTCATGTCATTACAGCATGCGGTTTTGAAATGAGAACCAAACTACGTGTGTATGGAGAATGGAGCGGCGGCTTGAGGACTCTTAACTACTCTTAAGATACAAGTTAGGAGACGCTACACGGGCCGATATCGGCGGACAGCCAAGCAAGGTCACAGAAAATCTAGTATGGAGTGGCTTTGATTTGGCCGGCCGCCGTGCTTCCAACACGTATATGCACACGGGCAGAATCAGGCGTCGGCCGGCATGCAGTTCGGCCGATATCGGCCCGTGTAGCGTCTCCTTTACGCATTTACAAGTATACAGAGTGTTTTTTTTAAATGGGACAGTATGGGGAAATCCGAATCTAAAGGAGATAGAGGAAAAGCGTCCAAGGAGACATTAGGTGTTTTTTTATGTAAACAAATTTGGCTCATTAAAATTTTTGGTCAAGCGTGAGTTGTTCTTAAAAAATTATAAAGTTGGTCAATTTTTTTTTTGACGCGGGTCTGCTCTGTTTCATGTAAGGATTATTTCATTGTATGGAAAGAAAAAAATCGGAACAGCAGAAGTTGGTCAAATTTAATGAAAACTAATCTTCATACAATTGCAGTATTCGCCTTTTAATATTGTTGCAAGTGCCTAGGCGTGTAAAAAAATATTTAAAATTATTCCATTTTTAAATTTCGATAATCGATAAGAGCTCCAGATGATTCAAGAGAAGAACATTTTTTTTAATCTTCGTAAACATCATGGCACGCGATAGTCTTGAAATTATAAAAAAAAGAATTCAAATTTGGAACGTAAGTTATTTCTGCAGCTGTGATTTTGTTTCCAATCAGTTCATGCTTGTAATTTTATTCATCATGGCGTTTTTCTTATGGTTACCTTAAGGGTCGAATTTATGAATCCCGATATAACTCCGTACAAGAATTAAAAGATGCTGTTTACAACACTTTAAACACAATTCACCATAAGTCTCTGTTAAATGCAACTAGAAGTGTCTGGAAGCGTGCTCGTACCTGCATAAGACAAGACGGCGGCCACATCGAACATTTACTCAAGTAATAAACCAACTGCAAAATGCGCCCCACAGAATGGGTGCCATCGCCATCATGCGTGGTTGGGGGCGGGGTGTCAAAACGATGCCAGGCAGCCGTTTAGTTCGAACATACCGGGTTTTGATCACGTGTTTTGGTAGAAATTTGTAAGGAGCTCGCATTCTATGGTTATTCGTTCGCTACTTGCAACACACACATTAATGTTAAATTCACGAAGGAATTCGTTCTAAAATATGTTTCATAATACCCTTATCACGAAACAAATTATTTAATGAAATATTTTTGTTTTCGTGTTATTTTTAACGAGGAAGTCCATCCTGTCGGGGGCTACAGACGAAGATGGTTTATTTTTCCATTATATTCTTTCTCTGTATCATATCGTTTATGTTTCATAATATACCTCTTTACATAATATAGTGAAAAAAAAGGCCTCAGCTCCTAAACTATTGATCACAATTAAATACCCTTGCTTCTTCAAAGGGTGGTTTTAATTTAAACCTAGCCCTCGCATTGGTCGTTATTAGCACATTCAACTAGTGAAGCAGAGATTCGCCGGGGGTGACCAGCCTTTGAAAACCACATTTGCACAATTTACGATTAGAGCCTCAATTCGATCGAATTTAATCGAATCTTTCGCATCCCTATCGCATTGGTTCGCGCTCGTTCTGGCACGCTTGCTGGACGCGCGTGGAAGCGAGCACGCCAATCAATGCAACGCGATTCAGATACAAAGCGGAGAATAAAAATGGATCTCTCGGTTTTCTGTAGGGTAACCGCAATGCTATTTTTGAAGGTTTATTATGACAAACGGTTGGATAAAAAGACGGCCCAGTATCTGATTAAACTTGGAATTTCATGAATCGATTTTGGCTTCGACGTAGACAGCCGTATGAACAACAACAATGCCTACAACAATCGTAAAGAACTTTCTACTTAATGCTCATTGCCTATGACCATTCGTGATTTTATATTACTACCTGCCTACCTACGTCGGTAGCTATTCATTTGTTTATAATTAATCGTTAAATATCTTCAGCTTTCTATTTTGATATAATTTCACCGTAAAACGCTTTATACGTAGGTACATAGGTACTATGTGCCTAGTAGTGACTGTCTTTTATGCGCACAAGTACCGTAAAATGCTGCAACTTTGCCATTTAAACTCAATTTTGCCTATTTCGTTTCAATTATGACCTCTCGAATTTGCTTAGTTTTTTCTTGTTTTTTACCATTTGGTAGGAATTTTCATTATTCTGGCAACACATATTTATTTTTTTACAATGGTAACTCCATTGTTGCTCCGCCAGTTACGCATCATAAGTCGGAGTGAGTGGCAGCATTTTTTTAGTGTCTCGCAACTTTTGAACTTTTATCTACAAAAAAGGTGTTTTTTGAGAAGTGTTAACGTCCCAGGGTAAGTAAAGACTGTCTATTTTCCGTAAGTTTAATATTTTCAAGAAAAGGACATGATTTCAGCATAATAACGTACTAGGCAATATTGGGCAGTGTTTTGGAAACTTGAATGACACAATTTTGCCTGGGTCTAGGGCTGTCACTAGCTGGGTTTTATAAATGTACAGAAAATAGTAAAAATAAGCCTGCTTAAATGAGTTTATTTATTACAAGCTTTTTATTGTTGGTTTAAGTCAAATCTTGCAAGTCGATTTTCACCAACTTTCAGTGTGGGTAGATCTGCTGACAATGCAGTAATAAACTAACGTTAACAAAAAAAACTTAAAGGTACTTAAGTTATTTTTATTGTAATTACTGGCAAATTGTATATCTATTGTATTATAATTATGTTGTATGTTTGTCTTTTAGTTCAAGATTTGCAATAAATTTTTCAACCACTTATTAGCGACCAGTTGAGGTGTTTAACGTACTTATGTAACTTGGGTGACAGTGCAATGTTTATGGTACCATCGAGATGGTCTGATAATGGAGACCGAAGATAGAAACTTCTAAACAACACATAATAAACCCACTGTGTTTAGGCTCGTTTGATTTGTCTTGCAGTTATCTTTCTTATCAAATGGGTTGTCAGGTCGATTACCTACAGTTGGAGTTTAAAGGTGATGGGTGATTAGAACTTTACAATGAAATAGAACTTTACACTATAATAATGCATTGACATTGTGAATTACCAAAAAAGTGTACTTGCAATGTACTTATAATAAATAAATAAAAGACCGGGTTGCACTCCGGGAGTGCCGGCAGAAGTGAAAACTCAATAACATTGTAACAGTTTTTCGATCAGGTCACGTGACATCTTACGGTGTCACCCTAAAAATGAATTTGGCGCAAATTTATGAACGATTATCAATTATTTAGGCGTTATTCCGTTTAAAAAAATAAGGAAAAAAATGGGTATTATTGTTTGTTGATTATTTTGTAACTAAAAATAAAAATATTTTATTTAAATAATGATCTTTTTTTTGGCACAACCCTACAGTTAACAATATTTTTGTATAGAAAGTTTGTGGAACCTGCTACAACTTTACCTATTGCCTGTGAAAAAAAAAGTATTAAGCTTATGGCAATAATTTGACTGCCAGGGACAAGCCCAATGTCTCATGCACACGAGTAAATATTATTACAAATAGCAACACATTATTTATTGAGATATCCGCCTAGGCAAAGTTACGTCTTAGGTCTACAACTTTGCCTGCCACTTTGATTGCTTGTAAATCGGAAATACAGTATGATTAGGTAATGAGATTTGAGTCTTATCTGGCAAGACATAGGGTATGTTTTCCGACTAATACTCATTAAACTCATAATGAAAAATAGGTTCACAGATATAAGAAAAAAACGTCAAAATCCAGGCAAAGTTGCAGCATTTTACGGTATAGGTACCTACCCGCCCAGCTCAGCTTGTCATGATTGCAATGGCACACGCTGAATGCAGCAGCTATAAGTATACACGAACTTCGAAGTTCGGCGTGATTCGGGTATCTCCATCTCTGTCGCAGTTACATTACCTACTCGAGTGACAGGGATGCATGTTATACGAACTTGGAGGTTAGATTTTCGTGGTAGCGCCGCAGATCCTCAAACCTCACAACTACTCACAAGTGGCTCTTGTTAGTTTTGTGCCGTCTTGCGTGAATTCTCCTAAGCCGAACAAAAGACGAACCAACAACCAAACGGAAACTATAAAAAAACAACTTTAAAGACAGGGGAGAGGCGAGTGCAAACATCCATTCGCACCCCCGAGGGGTGGAGAAAATTATCTCCTGAATAAATTATATTTTCCCCCCTTTATGAAGACAGTTGAAGTGCATTTTCGTCCGTTTTTTCTCGCTCTCAGATCAAAGGCATCGCAGGAATTCCGGCCGTGACCTCGCAAAAGTAAAATGAATAAACAATTTAATGTGACTTGATGTCCGGGATAATAACGTTAAAATGCTTTAGGACATTTTTCTGTACCTCGTTTGTTTTGACAATTCAATCTTCTTTAAGTCCTTGCTGTTTGTGCGTTTGAGTTTCGGTGAATCGAATTACGTTTGCAAATCGTGTTTTGAGGCTGAGTGGAGTCGGCATTTGTTGATCAAAATATTCGCGTTAGCTTAAAGTCTGAGTAACCTACCAACTCAGACCAAGAAATAAAATATAGACGTAGCATTACGAACAACCTAAGTAGGTAGTGAAGCCGGTTAAATAAGTTAAGCACACGCTCATGCACACATTACACAAACTAAATTGCAAAAAAAGATGTACCGAAACTTGTGAAGTCTAAGTATAACCTACGTTATAATTTATAATAAGAGCCTTCTCGTTTAAAACCATTTATAGGTAGGTACCTACCTATATTCTCACCTAAAGAATCTCTAAGAGCTCCTCAATTATAAATACTAATTAAACTAAAACAATTCACGACTCCAATCCTTGGATCGAGAGCCATCAATTTGAGTGCTCTCCTTAAACTGACCTCAGACTCTCGAACCTTGTCTCGGCTATAATTGAGATTGTTCGATGGATCATATCGTCATATAATTTGTCGCGAGCGCAATCTTGGAATTTAATCAATCAATCGATGCTTTAGAACTTTATTAATAACACGAAAAAATCCGAATCTTTAAACTTAAGTGGCAGTGAGCGGGGCGGGGCACATTGCACTTAGAACCTATGGCCGTTGGGGCGGAAAGGTTCTCGAGTGGCGACCACGTACCTACCGGAAGGCGCAGCGTGGGTAGGCAATGACTGATGACCTGGAGTCCGCTGGATACGGGTGGCGTAGGAACAGCCATTGTGGCACTCTTTGGGGGAGGCCTACTATGTCCAGCAGTGGATATCTTTCGGCTGATGTGATGATCATGATACGATATGAAAACCTAGGGCCTATTTAGACTCATAATAAGGTGAAACAAGTGAGATTATAGTACATTGTTTAACGAGGGGCGTAAGTGGAATATTGCGAACAAGAGTCTATCAGAAGCCCGACGCCGAAGGCGGAGGGCTTTTGATGACTCGAGTTTGCAATATTCTTACGCCCGTGTTATACACAATGTTTTTCATCACATTTGCGAGGAAACAAATACATTTTAGATGAAATGAATACAAATCGTAATAAAAACTGCAACATGTCAGTCGTCCATTTTGTTGAATTTGACGTGAGCCACGATTTGAAAACACTTAAAAACATTTTACATAGACACTAAATAACTACATATTAAATCTGTAAATAATTCAGTTAAACATGTTTAAGTAGTTTTTTAAGTTTAAATTTATTTATAAATACGTTTTCAGACATCGTATTTGATATAAAACCTCTTTGCTTTGTAACTGCCGCATTAGTGACAGATACAATTTAAGAAAAAATCCATTACGCCCCTGGGCGTAACACAGGCTAATATTACAGCCCTGTATGTCTGCGCATTATGAAGTTCTTTTCGAGCAAGTGTGACGAAAAAAGATTTTTAGGTTTCCGTGCCCAAGGGGTAAAAACGGGACCCTATTAGCTCCGCTGTCCATCCGTCCGTGTGTCCGTCTGTCACCAGGCTGTATCTTATGAACCGTGATAGTCAGACAGTTGAAGATTTCACAGTTGCCTCTATAACAACAAATACTAAAAAACAGAATAAAATAAATATATAAGGTAGGGCACAGCGAAATGTCATCCCGCTCGAATTTGGAGCAGCCCAACTGGGGAAGTACCTCCTCCGCCTTGCAGAAGACCACAGCCATAATAACACTACTACTTGCTCTTGCTACGTGAGCAAGGTCGCCAGAGCTCCCGAGGAAGCGTTGTGTTGAGAGCGAGGGAATTTGTTCCTTCAGCTGTCAACACGGCGAATCCTCAAACATATCAAGGGCGGGCAACGCCCATGTTACTCCTTTGGAGTTGCATACATCTATAGGCTGCGGTGTCCGCTTACCATCAGGCGGGCCGTACGCTTGTTTGCCACCGTCGTTGAAAACAAACTGAAAACTGAACTGAACTGTTGAATGAAATAAAACAAACGTGATTTTTTTGCTGTTTTATATAAAATGGAAAGGAACCCTTCGTGCGCGAATCCGACACACACTTGGCCGGTATTTTTTTACATGATACCTAGCCTATCTCATTCTCACGATTATGAGGAATCTGACGACACGTCATATGTCATAATCCATCATGCCTTTTGCACTGTAGCCTGTGAAACAGAATTTTCTTGTCCACATACATACTTAAATACTTTTACGCTCGAAAAACAGATAGACAGATAGATGAAAAATTGAATATTATTTATTAAACAAGAATGATTAGGTACATAAAAATATCCGCAACGCAGGCTTCGTCAATTGCGTACAAACAAACACCCCCCTAGGTACAATAATAGAATCCGCAACAGGCTTCGTCAATAACACGTTATAGATAGATTCATTTATTAAAAAGTTTCTCAGTCGACTTTTAAATTTTAAGTCAGATGTTTAGTTTTTTAGTTCTGGGGGTAGTCGCTCATAATATCTCGGGCCGATGACACGCGGGTTTTTCTCTGCAAGTGCCATGCGACGGGGGACTGTTCTTAACACTGTCGCAACCGGACTAAAAATGGAACAATTTACCAGAAACCGACAAAATTTGCTAGGCGTGTATGAATCTGTCGAATTACCCCACATGAGCGCACCGTACGACATTAGCGAGTGAAACATTGCAAAATAAACCGATATTAATGAAACTTGCGATATGAGGGGTCTCAATTATCGCACAGTTTGTCGACATGGCACTTCTAGTTAAGGTTCGAGTCTAAGATAAATCCGAGGAACAGACACTCTGTTCTGTGCACAGTGGCATTGGAACGTTGGATATGCAAGGTGGAAGAGGAACATGTCGCCCTGAAAAAATCAGCATAACATTCAGCAAAAAACCGTTTGCCGTAAACGGGTGTTGCAACTGCTCACATGTGTTGTGGATTTTTTCACCGAGCGGCTCATACGTCCGTCCTCCTTCTGCGGCAGTCAGGTAAAAAGAAATTGGCCTTAAGTTTTTAGCCTTCACGTTTAAGTGAGATCTCAATTTAAAAGCCAATTAAGATTAAGGGGTTAGTATTCAAGAAAATACTTGAGAATTCGTTCTAAATATATATTTTATACATGTTTACAAACATAACAAAAGCAACATAAGCTGCCATATAATGATCTCAAAAAAGCCAGTCGGAACATATACTTGTGATTGGCACTTTCAATAATGCTTAACATACAACAAAACAATATATAGCCAACATAAATGTAGTGTGGAGTGCTTTGGAATTTGACAATTAGCGACCAGAATCATTATTCATAATTATTGACACGTATCTTGATGCTATCAAATATGTTATTTGTTTTAAATTATTTATTACTAACCGGACCCGCACATTAAGTATTAACAATTAAATGAGCAACATTAGCATAGGTATTTGTTTGTAAATGGGTTCTCGATAACGGCTCTAACGATTTCGATGAGATTTACAATATAAGGGTTTTTGGCATGAAAATATCCATCTAGCGCCTAGTCTCATTCCCGGGAAAAATGGTTTCCTCCCGGTATCTAACTCACGACGCCGAGCAAAGCTATCTTCCAAGTACCAGTTGTACTCTTAGTACCAGTACCAGTACTTGGATACACTCATAACGCATAGTATACACAACATTAGCAAGTATATGATTTGCTAATATAAGCACTATCAATCTTGAAATGGAATGAAGTAAAAACATAAATTTATTTACTTACATTTTTACTCACTTTTAGACGCCGTTTTATATTTTTATAGTCATTGATACTTTCCTCCCTACAACAAACTTATTTCATTAATTCTCTTTTTGTAACTCCACGAGTAACCAGTGTTTACTAACTCAATCATTGTCATACACATGCAATAAATTATTATTATTCATATACATATAATTTACTTTAGAAACAAAGTTTTAACCGACTTCCATTTACTACTCCGCCAAGCCACGAGAACATTTCCACATTTATTTTCCAATTTACAGCATGAATTGATTTCCGAGAGCAAACGCGTTGATTATTAGAGAAAAAAACCCAATCGCTGTATGTGGCCCGCTAATATTTGAGGACTTCCGTCGATTCCACAAGGATCACCTTTGGTACAATTGGTACTTCATTAGCTGCTATTTCAACGGAATCTTATCAGAATCTGTGACGTGCTTTTGTACTTTAAGTACATACATTGAGGAATTCCATAAGTCATCTGTGGTCTTCATCATCAGTTCCACTCCACCAAATTCATGATTTCCGGATGTAAATACACGAGATATAATAGAAAACACCAAAATCACTACATGCGTGCCTAATATAATTGAGGAGTTCTCTCAATTCCTCATGGATCCCCATCATCCAACTAAATTTAAAAAAAAATGGGACTCATCTGGATGCATAGACTTACAAACAAAAAAAAAATCGAATCGGCTCATAAAGGAGTTCTGAGGTAACAAAAAAAAATACAACCGAATTGAGAACCTCCTTTTTTTTGAAGTCGGTTAAAAATCTCACCAAAATAACACATCACCATCACGATCACATATTAATTGACAAGCATTGATTATCCATATAATATTTGCCCACAAACCAAGCGATGACTATAAGTAATAAATAACTTAATAAGTATACACAAATAGATACTTAGGTATATTGGCACATTTTAGTACCCTGATAGTTAAAATTTCGTTAAATTTTACACATCAATTTAACGGATCTTTTAACATTAATTCTAATTATAATGTATCATTTTCCTATTACTTATCTTAACTAAAAATTATCATTTTTAAACTATTTCTTTCACATTGGCTAAAAGCATCCATGGACATAAAATAGATTTTGCTCAAACATGCAATGAAATGCCGTCATTACGAGCGTTATCACGTTTCGTGCGGAACAACTCGAGAGAACTGTAAAGGAATTTCATACAAAATTAAAGGCCTAGGCCGGGAAGTCATTTATTTATTTATTTGTTTGTGGCACAGCATCACGGCGTTCAGCCATGAAAATTAAAGTTTGATTTCTTGGAGTTTTTATAATTTATCTCATTGTATGTTTGAGAAAAGCCCTATACATACCTCGGCGTGAAAACGGGTTGCCGGCCTCATAACTATCCTCTATGCCTATATGTACTCGGCCGGCAACCCCTTACTTCCCGGCCTCTGTAGTAGTGTACTAATATTCAAACATCAATTTACATTAAAGTAGGTATAATTATCCGTGTCGTTTTAACGGCTGCGCCATACGTGGGAGCGAGAGGTCGTTGCACGTATACCGCTGCGCTGCCTCCTCCGCTCGAAATTATGACAGAGCCGATAGAGTATGTACATTTCAATGTACATTTGAGAATATCGTCAGCTTACACTCTTACGCGTAAAATTACTGTCAGTTTATAATCTTATGCGTTCTTGCGTACTTTAATGATGAGCGACGGCGATATAGTTACTAAGTGTAGTACTATTCTAATGGGATAGACATCTATAGACGTTCAAGTCCAGCTCTTTTTCTACGAAATGATGGTCTACGTCTTATTAGTAATTGGACCGACTACTTTAAATACTAGAATCTAGGCCGTTACTAATCACAGCGCATAATAACTTTCGTTGCTTTTATTTAAACAATCTTCTACACTAATTTATCAGGAAAAAATATAATTTTATACAAATGAGTATTAGTCACGGAAACCGTAGAACAGAGGGCCTGCCGCGATACGAAAACGAACATCGTTCGTGTTCGTGTATCTCTCTGTCGCTCGAATAAACAAGTGCGACAGAGAGGGAGATACACGAAAGAACTTTGATTTCGATTTGCGGTAGTCACTAACCCCCTTATTCATAAAACTTAAAATGCCTCTGCTAAATAAAATGTGCTTTGTCCCTTTCTTACGAACACAAATGTCAAAGTGACAGATAAGGACAAACGAATTTTAACGCCATTTTAGTTAAAACAGGCTTGTAGGACGTTTATGAATACGGCAATACGGCAATACTTACATTGCGCATTTTGTACAAAAATAGGCTCCGTGAGCAATACCATTTACAGTCCACATGCAGCTATAATATTTACCATTATTTTGTGAATGTTGAAAAAACATAAAATATTAGCTACTGAAACGTTTTTACTTTAGTTTATGCTAATTTCAAACAATACTTACGATTTGAAGTAATGTGAAACGGAACGTATCCAACAATCAGTCAAAAGTCAAAACTTTGGCAACTCTATGACATCTAGGGACGAACCACGGCCAAACAATTATGGCGAGTGACACACATGAGTGACGTCACAGGAACTGTAGATCCGTTTAGGCGCAAAAGTTTAAATTTTCAGTTTGTAACAGGAATTTTTGACTATAAATCATTAATTAGTTAGGAATTTTTGACTATATATTTTAATTGTTTTATACTTTCGTGGTCTATCTACATGCGGTTCTTTCAAATGAAAGCAATATAGAAAATATTGCATCTTCCCTGGCGCGTCACTTGGATCTTATCGGTATTGGAATGAAGACGAAAACATTTTCACTCTTCAACTGTTTCATTTCAATGTATTTCATTTATAAAATACATAACATTGTAAATACGACCTTTTTTTCGAAGTAGTTTGATTCAAAATAGAAACATCTATTGTAAGGCATATGCTGAACATACATGCTGAGAATAATGATGATGACATAGTATGCATCACAACATCTAATATTCATAATGTAAACTTTATAAATGTACATTTGGTGTTATTCAAAGCAATGACGCGTAGTCGAGTTTATTTAATCGTATGGCAAGCATTATTTTGGCCTTTAAAGTTTCTCACTCTTTAGTACCACCCAGGGGACACGTGCAGGGTTGTGGTAGGTAGCTTCTGCGGACGCGAGTAACAGTTGTCGCGAGTAACGTGTAGTCGAGTGTCCAAGAGGCAGCCAGATGGCTCGCCAACTTGGACTGGACGCCCCGCCCCAGTCAAGTTGGCTCAATTCGGGTTGCACAGGGCGGTTCCACAACACTTCAGGAGCTCAAATACCGCGAGCCATCCGGCTGCCTCTCGGACACCGAAATTACGCGTCATTGCTTTAACTATGTTCTATAGAGGATGCCATTTCTAACACTTCAGTGTTTTTATACCTAATACATATCTAATCAAATATATTTTGGGGCTCTTTTATTAGTACCGTACCTAATTATTCTAAATATTCTACAATATTCATACAGCCGAATACTACTGAATACTATGTATAGGTTTTGGACACACATATTGCTATATCTTAATATTATTTCCTAATATTTAGACCCGCTTTTATATAGATCCATTAACTTTATATCAGTAAGCAAAGTCAAAAAAACCGGTGTGTAGGGTTCCGTAGTCTTTACTACATCGATACGCGTGCGCCAGGTGCGGTTGCGTCGGCCGATGTTGTACGAAAATTGGCCTTTCCAAGTACACATTAAGTTGGTCGACTATTAGTCGGTAACTAGTTATGCCGTGATAGTTTTCCTTTTAAATTCATTTTATGTACTACTGCCACTAATTTTTTTACATCCCCAGTAGTAGCCATTTAGGGCTTTAAAGCCCAATATCAGGCACACGGATCACTGTTGAAAAATAGTTTAACCCCCCCGTTTTTTGTAAAACCCATATTTTTTGGAACAAGCTATCCAACGATACCCCACACCATGGGATAAAGAGAAAACAAACTAGATCCCTACTTTACGTGTATTTTTTTTTTCAAGATTCTACCGTTTTGTCGGCGTTTCATCCGCTTCGCTTTCGCCGAACCGTGGCCTCCCAACTCGAACAACGTATAATTATTACAAAAAATAACTCATAGATGGCGACACAGGTACCGAGCGAAACGTTTGAACCAGTAATCGTGAAGATATAATGAGTTTTACACCTTAATAAATTCAACGTACCTTAATTATATCGCAAACATCCTTCCGTACAAAAATAAAGGTAAATTATATAAGTTTAGTAAATGCAATATAATTGGTACTAAATCCATGTAACTCGTACATACGTGTCAGTTAAGTAAGTTTGCTAAGTTTGCTACACGTAATATTGGATAATGCCACTAGATGGCGCCATCACTGGTCGCGAAAGTTATAGAACCACAAGCTCCAAGCGGTTGGTTATGTATGATTTTGTGTGATGTGTAATATTGTCTCGAAAATACTACTTTTATATCAAAAAAATCAAAAATACGCTATTTGTTGCCCGGGAAGTCAATGCCATCTGGTGATATCTCAATGTATTATTAAAACTATCAGGTAGGCTGACAGCGTCATAGCCGTGGTAGCTCGGATACTGCATCTACTGGTGTAGCTACGGGACTAAAATTGTATACAGAATTGCCTACATTAGGACGGTACGCTTTTGCTCTATGAGATTGGGTATCTGTACTTGTATGCTTTAATCTGTGGCCGAACATACAGCTTTCTAGTAGTAAGGGTCACTGAGCTAAGTCGCAGACGGACATGGCGAAACTATAAGGGTTCCTTGTCGACTACAGAACCCTAAAAACCTAGCGAGTTACTAATATTTGATCTGACATATAGAGCATAATAATGGTAGTAAATTACCACTGTATATATATAACCGTATTTATCAATTTTAGTATACGAGAATAGAGCGCGTAAATATCTAGTAACAATAACAACAGAATATAATTAACTTTAATTACAGATCAAGCGGGAAAAACATTCACATATCTTTACGAGATTGACATACAAATGAATTTGATTCGTTGGTGAGGTAGGACACAGCGAAATGTCATCTCGCTTGAATTGTGAGCAGCCCAACTGGGGAAGTACCTCCGCCTTGCAGAAGACTAAAGCCATAATAACACTACTACTTGCTCTGTAGTAGTGTTGTGTTCCTGGAGGTGAGCAAGGTCGCCAGAGCTCCCGAGGATGCGTTGTGTTGAGAGCGAGGGATTTGTTCCTTCAGCTGTCAACGCGGCGAATCCTCAAACATATCAAGGGTCGGCAACGCCCGCGTTACTCCTTTGGAGTTGCATGCGTCTATAGGCTGCGGTGTCCGCTTACCATCAGGCGGGCCGTACGCTTGTTTGCCACCGTCGGTGTATTAAAAAAAATTACGCCAGACCTGTACGAAAGACTTCGCTATTTCAGTATGTCAGTAGTAGTAGTAGTACTTTTCACTTGATTTTATACGTTAGTACGCATAAAACTGAACCTTAGACTGCACAATAAAGTCCCATTTTCATTAACCTAGGAAATTTTAATCTTTATATTATATATTTATTCTCACTCACACAGTCAGTTGCCAGCCGACCCAATTTTTATACTCAAAATTACACTGAGCACTGTACAGAAAGTCTATTGTAGATTCCAGCCCGATGTTTCCTCTTTATTCGACCTACCTCCACTTTTACACTCGAGACTGCACTGAAGGTCTATTGTGGAATACGGCCCGCTGTTTCCTCGCCTCCATCTTTCCACTCAAAATTGCACCTTAAGCACACAAGGTCAATAGTGGATGCCAACAAACAACATACCAATCTTTTTACACTCCAAATTGCACATAGCTCAGCCGAATCTCACCTTCCCATACAAACATAGTTACGATCTCATTTTTAAACTACGTATTGGATTGTGACGATACTTTGCATATACAATGACATGAGGTATATCTATGTCTGTAATTAGTTTATATGGTTATAAAACAAACAAAACACAGCAAAAACAAGTTTTGTATGAAAAACTTAAATTCGCTGTGTTCTTTTTACTGAAGCTACATAAACTAATTACAGACATGATATACCTCATGTCATTGTACATGCAAAGTTTCCTTACAATCCAACACGTAGTTTTAAAATGAGAGCGTAACTACGTTTGTGAAGAATCGAGCTTACTGCGGACTCTTAAGCACTGCACACAAGGTCCACAGTGGATCACAGGCCCAGCAGGCAGAAGGCGAGCAGGTTGGAACATCAGTCGTCCGCATCCTCCTCGCTCATCTCCTCCTCGCTGGTGCAGTCCGGCTGGGAGGACTCCGACATGCAGCGGTGGCACTCGCAGACAAACAGGTAATTCTGGGCGAGCTCCTGTTGGGAAAACATTTGATTAAAGGCGGTGCATTGGAAATTATCGCGTGCTTTGAAACGCCGTTTTGACTAGATTAAGAAACAATAAGGTCTAATTTTCAGATATAAGATTCTTGTCTATATGATTGTTTATCTTATTTTATTGACAAACGATTGCTTAAAATTTCCTGGATAGACAAAAATTCCAAAGTTGGGTCTGTATTTTCCTTTTTTTACTAGCCTACTCAAATAATACATTATTTTACGACCAAATCAAGTTAATACTATAGTATTTTATCTCATCTAAAATCTCACTTTATGAAATTTAAATAAAACTTCACTAAGTTAGGTATAATATCGAAATTTGACCAAGAAAAGCCATTCCCGAAGAGTGTTACATCTCTTTTCCTCGTGCGCGGAAGGCATCAGCGTGTCTCTGTCTAGGGGGCGTGTTCGACTCAAATCAAGGCATCCCCATAAGGGCCGGTTTTTCAATCACCAGATAAATGTATCTGTCAGACAAAATTATCACTATCCTTTTCCCCAGAAATAAAAGAAAAGGACAGCTAACATTTATGTGGCAGATATGTTTTATCTGGGGGCTAAAAAATCGGTCCTAAAACTGGTATTTTTTATCCGGACACGTCATAAGTTTATTTTCAGGACCCGCTTAGTGGGCGCTCTGCTCGTAGGCGTTTCCCTCTACATACGGGTTTTGGATTTTATTGGCTACGAGCGTAGCGGTGCAGCATGTTAACACATTCACTGCCAAAGATTTCTTAAATCTTAACATGTGTCTCGTATTGGTGTTTTTTTTTTTTTTTTTTTTTTTAGCAGGCATGTTAAAGTGAAACCCTATTCGGCCAGCGCTCGCTGACGGCACGGTACAGTTTTGTTTGGAGATGAATGATGAAACTTAGAAAGGTCTTAGCTGTCCCTTATAAAATAAATAAAATAAAATAATAAAATAAAAATAGCCTTTATTCTAACACATGCATCCTCATACATAATATCTTATTTTTACAATAATTTAATTGAATACTTTTTATTTATTTTCTTTTCACAAGACAATAGCAATGTATCTTTTTTAATATTATTGCTTAGTTTTGTTATTATTTATTTTACATTTCATCATATTCGTTGTACATTATTATTATTAAGTATTATTATTTTTTGTAAATATTCAATTATTCAATTATATTTAACTAAAGTATTATCACATTTTGAATTTCTTGTTTTAGATTTTTATTGATATGTGTAAGTCGCCTCTGCGGCGTAGGCCTCCCCCAATTTCCACCATCTGTCCCTGTCTCTAGCTTGTCTTCTCCAGTCTGGTCCACATATTTCTTTAAATATATCTTCCCATCTTTTCCTTGGTCTACCTTTGTTTCTCTGTCCATCTCTAGGTACCCACTCTAGCTGTCCCTTAGTCCGTAGAAAATACCTTCTAACTAGGAGCCTCAACGGAATAAATCATTTCCGTTACAGTTTAAAGTTTTTGGAGGGAATTACCCAAATAAAACGTTTTTGCGCGTAGAATGCCTCCAGACAGAATGAGCTGTGGAATGAGCTCCCTGCCGACGTTTTCCCGAGGGACTACAGTATGGGGTTCTTCAAAAAAGGAGTGTATAAATTCTTAAAGGGTCGGCAACGCGCATGTAACACCCCTGGAGTTGCAAGCGTCCATAGGCTACGGTAACCACTTACCATCAGGTGGGCCGTAAGGTTGTTTGCCACCGACGTGGTATTAAAAAAAGATAAGACAGAGAGAAGAGAGACACAGAGAGAGCAGGGTTCGAAAGGATAGTTATCAATATCAATGATAATGTATAATGGATAATTATCGATTGATAATAACAAACAATTGCGCTCGTGAAAGTGAACTGTTTTCGAAGTATTCGAACGTGTATTTCCTCACTTGCGTCTATCCGAACGCACGAAGTGTCAACGTGACGCGCCGCGCCGTGGGGATTCCCCTTACAAGAAGAATTCAGTTCGGATTATGCAAAGTTGAGCGAACTCGTGTGTCATTGGTTCTTATACTGGTGATAATTATCAAGAAGCGTTATTATCTTGATAATTTCGAACCCTGAGAGTAACGGAGAGAAAGAGGAGGCTTATGGAACATACTACAATCTTCTGTGCTTGACAGACAAGTTACCTTCTGCCTAGAATGCCTGGAGCGCTGCAGCCAGCAGTCGTCCAGATAGCTGATGCAGAGTTCATCTCCCGCGCGCACGGTCTTGAGGGTCCGTAGCTGTAGGCGCTGGTCGCCGCGCGGGAACGAAGACTCCGCGTTGGGGGAGCAGCTGTGGTTGCAGGCGCTCTGCAGCTGGTACAGGCCGGAGCCTTCCGTGTTCAGGAATGAGCCGGATTCTGGAATCAATTGGCATGAAAATAAGTGATTGCTCTTTAAACTTGCTGTGCCCTAACAGGGTTCATGTCTGAACCAAACATGTAACACTTATTTTGTACAGTAGTACCGCAAATATAAGTTACAACGATGGACCTGCGTAGAAGGCATTTTAATCAATCATAAGGCAGCGCGTTTGCGCGGGTAAAATCTTCAACGCCCATTGGCCAAAATTTTGCGCGCGACGCCGGCAGCTCCGGTGCCCGCCGTTTTGTCTGGCGCCATCAGCGGGAAAGCACGAGTTCACCTGTCATTGCATATTGTACCTTGCGTATAGTGCATCAAGGTCTTTATTGAAATGGTCATACGTTCGATTTCATTCGGTACTTAGTTTGTCAGCTCTCGTCAGCGTGGACGAAGATTGCCGATGTAACTTATATTTGTGGTACTACTGTACCACATGATAACTATGCAATAAATGAATTATGAATGGATTATTACGTCGCATTACAAAACACAAGCTTCCATCCGACAGTTCAAGACGTTTCCTCCAAAATTGCAACCATTATTTTGTACAGAATGGCAAAGTAAAGTTTCAAGTTCAACAGGCAAAGTGGAAACTCCATTTAACAGCAGACCGAAATCAAATAACACTACTGAACTCGCTCAGTAAATGGGTTGATCATTTAAACCCTACAAAATCATAGTTTGGAATTGAAATCAGATGTCATCACATCACCAAATCTACATGTAACCCAGAAAGTTGCAAGCGTCCATGCGTTCTGTACCACCATCCCTTTCAGATGCTGTCTTATTAAAAACTTCCATCCGCCATCTATTGCGCCGTCCTTCATCAAATGGCCACAACGCAAGACCAGCGCTCCCTCTGCCAGCATTACACTGAGTTGTGGCCATGTCGTGACAAATATGAAGATCTGTACAGTCACCAGCATCAATATCTGCCACAACAAAGCCGGCATAAATATCTGACACGACTCTATTTCTAGGGCCGTAAGGACGGGTCAGATATTTATGCTTTGTTACGGTAGATATTAATGCTGGTGACTGTACGTGTCCACAATTTAATGTTATTTAATGTCACAAATAAATTATTTCTTTCCTTCTTCCCCGTATTTTTTATTTATTTATTTATTAGCCTTTATGCTGATATTATATGATTTTTAAAATTTATTTTTCATTCTTCAATTGTTTCTGTATCAGCGTGTCCAGCAGACACATAGGCCTCCTCTAACATTTTCCATTTTTGTCTGTTTTTGGCCAATCCTGTCCATGATGGCCCAGCAATTTTTTTGATGTAAAAAACAGAAATAACCACATACCCTCCTGCACCCTGTCATACATCCTAGTGAGGAACAAGTCAAGCTGCTTCCTCTCGTCGTCTGACAGCGTCAGCTCCACCACAGAGCTGACCCACATGGCTAGGGGACTGGTGCCGATGCCCTGTCCGTTGGTGCCCACTAGGGCCATTAGGCTGCAGAAACCGTCAGGGGTCAGGAACTGGAAGAATCACCATATCATCATCAAATTCAACAACCTAATAGGTAATACCTTTATAACGAAACAAATTATTTAATTAAATAGCCAAGTGGGTGGCTGGGTGTGGTGCCAAGGCTGTGAATGAGTCTTTCAAGAGGATACAGAGAGGGCGCTAGTCTTAGCGGGAATGTAATTGAAAAGTATACAACTTCCGTCACTGTCCTCGTAGCTCAGTTGGTCAGAGCAGTCTAGCGTTAATAGAAAGGTTGCAGGTTCGAATCCTGTGTCGGGGGCTACAGACGAAGATGGTTTATTTTTCCATTATATTCTTTCTCTCTGTATCATATTCGTTTAACCTAATAGGTGGGTGCTTCAAAAGTGGTCCCCCATAAAGATAAAGAATCGTAATGAGCTGAAATCGTTGGAAAACCGCATCTGATTGTTCTGGAATCACTAGCGTCCATAAGCTCCGGTGTCTGCTTACCATCAGGCAGACCATATGATTGTTTGCCGCCATAATATCGAAAAAAAGATCTGACTTGGGATTCTAAATTAATCAACGAACATCGTATTTGATTTTAGTAAAAACTAATACATCACATCAGAAATTTTGTAGGGATAAGGCGATAAGGGATAATCCAAGATCCAACAACCGATCCACACGGTATTTGTTCTGTAAATCTTTATTATTTGCTTGCCGCCCAAGTGGATTGTTAAGAGTCCGCAGTAAGCTCGACTCTCCATACAAACGTAGTTACACTCTCATTTTAAAACGACTAGCTAGTTTGCTCTGAAACTTTGTACTTAGAATAAGTTAAGGTATAACCAGGTCTGTAATTAGTTTATGTAGCTTCAGATACCACAGTAAAAAATACAGTGAATTTACGTTTTTCATATAAAACTGTATTTTGCTGTATTTTGTTTGTTTTATAAACTGGTGCCATATAAACTAATTACAGACCTACATATACCTCATGTCATTGTATATGCAAAGTTTCGTTACAATCGAACACGTAGTTTTAAAATGAGAACGAAACTCCGTTTGCATGGGAAGGTGAAAATCGGGACTCTTAATCCTTACTATAATATTATAAATGCGAAAGTTTAGATGTTTGGATGTTTGTTACTCAATCACGCTTAAACGGCTTAACCGATTTGGATGAAATTTTGCACGAAGATAGTTTATAGCCTGGATTGAAATATGGGCTAGTTTTTATCACGGGTCCACGCAGACGAAGTCGCGGGCGGAAGCTAGTGTAATAATAAATCTATTAGCTATATTCTGAATTAAATCTCACCTGTTGCACACTATCACCATTTACAACATTAGCAGTAAGTTCTCTCAGTACATTCAGTTGATCCTCAAACTGCTCTCCGAGCAGCTTGTGGACTATCTCCTCGTCCTCGTTCACGGTGCGATGGCAGAACTGCTTGATTTTAGCAACTGCGGCGCTCGGGTCTGAGCTTTGTTTGATGTATGCTAGTATTCTGACTAGGAGCATTATGCTGGTTGTTTCTGGTGGGTAGTGGAGAGGCCTGAAAAGAGTTTAGAAAATATTTGAAATGATTTAAAGTGTTAAAGCGGTTCAGCATGGTACTATCAACAACACAGCTAACTGACCATCCATGCACTTTATGCGCATTGTAATAAGGTTCTATATAAATACAGGATCCAAAATTCAAAATATTTATTCAGCAAATAGGCCACGAGGGCACTTTTACATGTCAAAATGTCTATCTATAGACATTATCTTCTATAGACTCAAAATAGTATGAGTACATTATTCATAATAGAATTAACTATGTCAGAGTTTACATGTCAAATACAATACGACAAAAAATACAATCTTATTTCTTAGAGATGTATAAGGTCTCCAAGTGTCAAAATTAAAATTATTATATTTAAATCTCATAGGTACCCACAGAGATGCATAAGGTATCTATGTGTCAAAAACGAAGTAATAGAATAATACTATCAAGTGAAGACAGATTGAAATCTCTCATATCAATTCCGCAGAAAAGTGGATTGAAGTATTAAGGCTTGGCCAGACACATGGCGTGACGCAGCGCGATGACTGTTCAAACAGGGCGCGCGCGGATCGCGCCGGCCTCGCGCTCTCAACCCGCCCTCATCGCGCGCGCGAATGCGGCGCGATGCGGGCGTGATCGCGACCGGATACAGCATGCGCGCGCGGAGGGTCGCTCATCCCTTCCGAAGCCATAGATCAGGGTCATATATAACTTTATGATCTCTTACGAGATTAATATATTGTTACGCTCGTACTATGCACCGCGCGCTGCCTAGCGTCCGACTGATGTGACCCAGCGCGGCTGTGCGTGCCGCCACGTCCGCCCGGCGCAGCGCTGCCGCCGCGACAGAAGCGGGGCGCGATGCCGGCGGGACGCAGTCTGTTTGACGTCGCTAACCTGTTAGCATGTATTTAATGCCGCCGCGGTCGCGCCGCGCGACCGCGGCGCTGCGTCGCGCCGTGTGCCTGGCCAAGCCTTTAAGTTAGGACGGTCAGTTAACAGTGTTGGCGTTTGTACATACATATTATGTTATATTATTTTATTTGTGCATAGAGTTATATGTGGCAGATTAGCATTTAACCTGCAAAATATACATAGCTTTCGAATTAAACTCAAGAAATATATTTTTAAACACCAGCTCAGTAAAGAAAATTATATGGACATGGCACTAGCTGCATATAATTATAGTTATTGGCCTGCTTCCTTTTTTAATTCCCTGTTTATATATCCACTTCTAAATTCTAACTTACTAGCAACCTGACCCGCCCCGGGGTACTATATTATTATACATATGAACCTTCCCCTTGAATCACTCTATCTATTAAAAAAACCGCATCAAAATCCGTTGCATAGTTTTAAAGATCTAAGCAATTACATAGGACAGACAGCGGGAAGCGACTTTGTTTTATACTATGTAGTGATGATAAGCCTTGCCATAACTCTATCTCTTTTATTTATTTATTTTCTGTTTTCTTTTTACAATTGTATGACTGTGTTATTGTTGTTAGTATTATTGTATGTTTTTATAATTTTTATTGTAATGTGTTCTGCCCGCCGTGGTTTCACCAATAGTTCCAAGGAAGACCAGCGAATCGCCAGCACCATGCTGAGTTGGGACCTTTCGTGACGTGTTTTATTTGTATTCAATGTTTGTTGTTTTGTGTGTGTCAGGATACATTTTTTTTCTTTCTTTCTTTCCCATTGTATGCATAGGCTTAAGCATTTTAAATGTAAAGGTTAAGGTTTATTTCTGTGAGGCAAAATCTGTATCTCTTCATTTAAAACAGTGTTACAACAACCTTTATGATGCATCATCTTTAACCTTAGTTTAGGACTTTTATATTTTTTTATTTATAGCCTCTTTTCAGAGATTTACAATTAAATACTTAAAACTAACCACAATGATGACTATTTTACATTTCTGTGTGCCTACTGGCAAAGGCCCAGTGCTTAGTTTAGGACTACTTTGTTACAAAAAAACATGATTAGTTCGTTTTAATTCAGACATAATATTTTAAAAAGTTAATATCAAATTTATTTACTTTTTTTTAAGATTTTCATTCAGGAACATTTGCCATATGAATGATATTATACAGATAATGTTCTTGAATGGCATCACTATTAACGTCACTTACTTCCAAGCCTCCAACAACACAGCGATAGGATGTTGAAAATCATTCGGATCATAGCATATTGTCCTGTGGTACTTCGCATATGCCTGCTGACGGCAGCTCTCTGAGCAATAGGGCAGTCCACACTGGTCACAGCTGGTGATATCCAGGCACACGTCATAACAGTCCGGGTGCGGCAGCACCATGTCCGGATTTGCTGACAGACGTCTCACATTTTGCTCCGGAGTTTCTAGCGGCCTGGGTAATATACATATTAGGAAATTAAGCTTTTTACAAAACAGTAAGTAAATTACCACAAATTACAATACAGAATACAATTGTCCCGTATTGGTTTCGGCTAATGCATGTTTATTTTCATTAGAAAAGCATGGACTGGACTAATTACTAACCTCATACAGTGATCACATGCTAGGTATTTATATGCAGCATTCCATGCAAACTGGCACGACACCAAAGGATCTTCTTCCAAAATTATATCGCCAGCTTCATAATTCTTTGTAGCGAACATCGCTTTACCCTGTAACCATAATCAATGTTGAATAAAACATTGAACAATACGTAAAACAGTTTACGAAATGTGTTCGCTCACAATGCATCATACCTTTTTGCTGTTGCATGTCCTTATTTCGAAACCAGCCATTTTATTCATATTGTTCGTTTGATAGTTGACTTCTCTGCGAAATTATTATACGATTTTGATATTCGGACTATAATTAACTTTACCGAAAAATACCGCGATACGTAAAACGACGGTGGTAGGGGTAGGACAGGGGTGAGGAGAGGAGAGGAGAGGGGAAGACGTCGAGGACGAGGTGGAGGGAGGGGATGAAATGAAATGATTGTCAAATTTGAGACCCAACTTACGCAGAAAATGTTAAGTAAAGTACAAAGAATGTATCAAGAGATTATAAAAATATATTAGCTAACATGACCTAATACAATTTTTCTTCATGAATTTAAAAACATAGAAATAATTACTACAACAATTTGCTTTATTGCGGAGAAAGGATTGGTAAGCAGTAGTGACGTACACAATCATTAATTAAATGATTTTTCACGATTAGATTAATGCTTGTAGTCAATTCGCGGAGTTATACGTCCAAGGGGATAATAGACTTCCAATTCTTGTATCAGACATTTTCTGAATTCACTCTGTCCTGGTCGTTCGCGCACGAATGTATGGAAAAAGTATACAGTGCTTCATCTCCTAGTTAGAATTATATCGTTTGGTCTCCAATAAATCGTAAACACCTTTTCGCTGCTTCCGAGTCAAACTTTCCATCCGATTTCCAATCGGGAGTAGACATCCGTTCATACAAATGTACAACGTGTCCCAAAAGGCAACGTCCAGCCGAAAACGAGTGATTGGATTAAGTATAACAGTTACCAAAAAATTCAAGTAAGTAATGCATAAAAAAATATTAAAGGCACTAAAAATATGGACACCCGATAATGATTTTTTTGAAGTACTATTGTAATGTAATGTTACCGAGAATAACCCCTCCGTAACTTAAATATTAACGACTGACACAAGTGGCTCCGTACGAAATTGTAGGTATAGAGAAGATTTGTGTGTGTGGTTTGTCTCAGCAAGAAACGGAGACACGTGATCAGGCCTTTAAAACGTTATAAAATGAACCGGAATTATAACGGTATATTCCGTTAGTGTTCGAAAATTACGTTGTAACAAAATCAATATTCTCCATAACGATATAAATACCGTAACAGAATAAATAACAGAACGATATATAATAACGTTATAATATCGTTTTAAAATGCGAGCCGCGCGCTACGGCTGCGCCGTTGCCGCTCTGTGCCAATGCCAACATGCCACCACGTGGGCCGTAGCGCCACGTGCGACGTTGCCGTTATGTTGTTCTAGCTTCTAAATCTTATTAATGCTTGTTTACCTCGATCATTTGCAAATTGGTTGTGAATTGTGAATATTTGGTTGGTTGCGACGATAAATGCGGCGGAATAAAAATGGGACGCAGGAAACGCAAAGCTGTCCACAGATTCGTGGACTTGCTCATAAATAAAAAGAAAGAGTGCCAATCTTAATAGCCCCTAGGTATACACTATTACAATATGTAAGAGGGTCAATATTTTTTTATGTTAATTGTTTGTCTCGGCACTAAATCGCAGACTACAGACAAACAAGCCCTACGACCGACGGTGTTGCCGTGAGCAAAAAATTATGCATAGGTATGTTGGTATGTGCTTTTGTTCATTAATCGTAATAAAATTAAAATATACTTTTAGTTTCCGACATTTTATTTTATTTTTGATTTAGAGCCATTCCGAAAATGACAAGTTAAATAAAATCTGATTATGAAACCAAAGAATGTGTGAATTTTCGATTTGGGTCGCGATAGATAGGGGAGACCAAGGAAGGTTGGTACACATAAATATGTATCGATCCTCCTTTTCTTACGATTCATCCTCCTTTTCTAATTAATCCTTAGTCACTAAATATTTATATAAATAACTAGCTGTTGCCAGCGACTTCGTTCGCGTGGAACTTGTTATGGTCTTAGAAAAAATATTGCTATTAAATTATGTTCGGTGCAAGCTATTTATCGCTGTCCCAAACACACTTCTACCATCTTAAAGATATACAAAAACTATCCTATATCCTTCCAAGGGTCTCAAATTATCTGTACGGGAATTTTCATCTAAATCCGTTCAGGGATTAGACCTACGTAAAAGGTAACAGTGCGATGAGTTCGTTAGTTTAAATTGATAAATCTAAATTGAAAACTTCGTTTTTACAAACATAAATATCTTAAGAATCATCAACAGACGTTTTCATACAGTATTAAAGAAAAATATATTTTTATATGTCTACTAAGCTACATTACTGTTATAATAATAAGTACCCAATGTTGATTAAATCTATTCTATTCTGGGAGCATCGCAGTTCTAACCTAACCTATCCTACATTTCTGGTAACTGTTCAAATCTGTAAGTCTTACTTTAAAAAAGGTCTTGCTCTCTATACAACCTTCAAACCTTTTAACTCTCTTAGGGGATGAATAAAAAAAACGCTGAAATCGTTTTCTAATCACTAAACAAACGGTCCATAACCTAAGTAATAATAAATCTATTATTTTAAAAATATCTTGCTCTTCGTATAAACTTTGAACCCCCTAGAAACCCTCTTGGGGGATGAATTTCAAAAACATTGAAATGTATTTTTTAGTTTTAAACAAACCGTCTAAAAACGTAGTTACACTAATGTTTTACTTTAAAATTGTCTTGACCCTATACGGCCTTCGAATCCCCTTTAAACACTCTTAGGTGATGAATAAAAAAATCTACTAATCTGCTCTCTCTATTTTAAGACCAAAATTAACAAATCTTACTTAAAAAAATACTTTTCCCTCCATATAAACTTGGAAGCCCCTTTAACGCCTATAGGGGATGAATTAAAAAAAAAACTCTGAAATCAGTTTTGTTGTCTTTTAACATACAGACTAAGACTGACATTAGAAATATCTTACTATATTTTCTTGCTCTCCATATAAACCTTGAATACAGTTTTAACACTTTTAACCCCCTTAGGGGTGGTATTTTTCCAAGACGATGAAAGGATTTTTTTTTTCTAATAAGTAATCGTACCACAAAATTGCCCATCTCTAGCTCAAAAAAAATGTTTCTCATCCTAATCTTGCATAAGTACCTTTTTAACCCCCTTAGGGATGGAATTTTCTAACACGTTAAAAGTACTAACTGTTTTTCTATTCTAATAAGTAATCTTTCTACAACGTTTCAAATCTCAAGCTGAAAAAAAGTGTTTCTCATACAAACCTTTCACCCATATTTCACCCCCTTAGGGGTGGAATTTTCTAAAACTTTGTGACACAATACAAAAAAAAGTATATATGGTGGACTTAATGCCATAAGGCATTCTCTACCAGTCAACCAACGGGCTAAGCAGAAACATTTGATGCAGGCATTTAAATTATTAATAATTTACCATGTTATAACAATGCCATTAATATCTGGGGGCACGGCAGTGCCCCCGCCAAGTCGAGCGCGAAGCAAACACTGCCGTACCATCCTTTACTGGAACCATTTCGCCACATTTTCAGGCCCCTATTTGAGAACCTCTGGATAAGACCAGAATGCAGAAATTTTCGTCATCCAGTAAGCTATAATCACATATTTAAAATCCAAAATTTCAAGTCTTTAGGTCATTTAGTTCCGAAGTTAAGCGAAAGCAAAGTTTCGCATTTATGACACTCACTCATGATCATCAAAATAGAACAAGTACTTCCCATAAACTCAGAGAGCTAAAATTTGGAACAGAGTTAGGGTTTAATGGCCACATAAAGGGAAAACTATAAAAAATTGCTATTTTAGCCCAGTTTTCTAAATACACCAACTGTATACATTACTTTGTAATCCTATACAAATATATAGGATTACAAAGTTACATTTGCAGTGAATGGGAAAATTCAAAAGCAAGAATGGGCCTGCATTCATAGTTTGTATGTATGGATAACACATTAACCTTAAAAAAGAAGTGAGATTCCATAAAAAACACTCCATGTAAAAAAGAGGCAGTCTCGAAACTCTTCCACCGTAAAAAGTTGTGAGATATTTCGTAGAGCCAAGTTTCAGGCATTCTTATTAATCTTTATTTGCTTGCTTGACGACCGGTTAGCCTAGTGGGTAGTGACGCTGCCTACGAAGCTGAAGGTCCTGGGTTCGAATCCCGGTAAGGGCAAATAATTGTGTGATGAGCATGAATATTTGTTTCTGAGTCATGGAAGTTTTCTATGTATTTAAGTATTTATATCTATTATATATATCGTCGTCTAGTACCCATAACACAAGCCTTACTGAGCTTACTATGGGACTAGGTCGATTTGTGTAAGATTGTCCCTTAATATTTATTTATTTATTGCTAAATAAAATTTTGTGACTCGGCAATCACACAATACTACATAATTTTAGGTAAGTATGCAAAAATCTATAAATGCAGTTAAGTTGTGTGATTGCCACGTTGCAGAATTTTATTTAACAAGCAAAAACATTCCATGTAAAAAAGAGGCACAGGCAAGCACAACTTTCCTGCATTAATGGATTTCTGCATACCTAAAGCTGCTAAGGGTGTAGTATTGTGTGATTGCCAAGTCACAAAATTTTATTTAGCAAGCAAATAAAGATTAAAGAATGCCTAAGACTTGGCTCTACGAAATATCTCACAACTTTTTACGGTGGAACAGTTTCGAGACTTGACCTCTTTTTTACATGGCATGTTTTTTTATGGGATGATGCATCTCCGATTAATGAGGCACAGAGTAGCTAAAGACAATCTGATTTGAAAATTATTAGTCAGGATATTCGTATCAGGCTACAACCTGCGCCGACAAGCCGAGCAAATCGAAAAATTCTCTATTTTACTATGACGTCGTGCACTCTAACAAACAACCTACGTTACGTAATCACATCGCTTACATTGCACGAGTAGGCTATACTGAATGCGAGAAAGGGGTAGCCTATAACGTTATTACATTATTATATCGGTTAAAAAAGTATCGGTTTTATATTAATGGTTTAGATTTATAACGTTATAATGGATATCGCTATACAGCGCGTCAAATATCGGTTTCGAGTATAGCGGTTTTAGGAATAATAACGTTATAAATGATAGCGCTATACGAAAATAGCGCTATTTAAAGGCCTGCACGTGATTGACCTCAGGAAACAGCTGTTCTGACAAGAACAGCTGATTGCTCTGACAAGAGCAGTTTTCGATTGTCCCGAGAAGGACATTTATAATTGTGAAGACGCCGGAAACGCAGCATCAATATCGTCGAGGTTCTTCAGCGGCGCTACCACGAACTCCGAAAGTCGAAGTTCGTAGTACATGCATCCCTGTCACTCGATTAAGGGAGTGCGATCGAGATGGAAATACCCGAACTTCGACTTTCGAAGTTCGTGGTAGCGCCGCAGCTTCGATCTTCGAGCACGGAGCGACAGCGCAGCGATTTTGCGCGCCAAAATCTTTTATAGGCGAGCGAGTTGCCACGCGCCGCCTAGCTCCCTCTCGCTCGTGCGCATCCGTCCCGCTCTAATCATGTAATTGTTGCGGGTTAAAACTGTCACTAGTTGTAAGCTTTTTTTTTGTATATAGTTAGGCGTATTTGTAAATAAAATTATTCCAGTTTCAAGTATTCTACAATTAACAACAGAGTTTTACTAAACTACCTACAAGTCTCCAGCCAAGTCTCCCTGCACCAAACCTCTGTTAAAAAATAAAATGAAACTTTTTTCCCAAACATGTAATTAAAATCGTTAGACCAACTAACTTTAACTGACTGTACTTTAAACAAAATTACTTTACTACGCTTATTTGGCAAGCAGCTTCAAAACATAGCTTTTTAAATGGTATACCTACACTGCTATTGGTAATTGAAGAAAATATTAAAGGAGCGTGAGGTACGTTCTTTTTGTGTAATTCGGCATAGGAAAATCAAAGCTTCCTTCGAGTAAACAGATTCTTCTTTAAACTTTACATGCTTTTTTTTTTGCTATTCTTGTTATAACTTTTATGACTCCCATTTGCGGCTTGACGTTGACTTTTGGGACATCCTGTATTTAGAACTGACGCTTACCGATTGTCTATCCGACAGATAAGTAAATACAGGAAGAAAGAATCGAAATTGTAGTGCCCTGCTGCTGTACCCTCATATTATAGTTTGATTTTTAATGATCATACAAAAAACGTTTAGGTGGATGATCGATTTTCATTCACTATAAAACGGTATGTTATAAATTGAATCGACTACATTAATGATTCTATTTATAATGATTTGTAAATTGTAAATCACTAGCGGCTAATGAAGGAATACAAGTAGGTTGCCCCTTTTTTTTCCATTTCAACCCATGATATGTCACTGGACTTCACTCTGATTGGTTGAAATATTGTAACGAAGACTATTACTGGTACAATCCAACTGTAATGTCATAAGTTAAAAAAAATAACATATCGTGTTCGAGAACGGAACGAGCGTCAGGCAGGAATGGCGCCCTAATTGTTGATAATCACAAATTTCTTCTTTATGTTGTAAGAAAACAGCGAAAATGCATATTAAACAGGTAACAAATCTAAGCTCCGAGAAGGTCTTTATGTTATTACAAGGAACAAATGTATGACATCGGTTCAATAACCACTCGAAATGTGTTACCGTGTTGTGTTTTTGTTTACAGGTGATAATTCAGGGTTTTAAGAGTTATCGCGAGCAAATCGTTGTAGAGCCTTTCGACAAACGACACAATGTCGTGGTCGGACGTAACGGTTCTGGGAAAAGTAACTTCTTTCACGGTAAGTTACAATAATTCAGTACATTGAGATATCGCTACAGTTTTGGACCGATTGCTTTACGACTACTAAACACTGTAAAGTATAGATGTAGCCTGTATGTCATTACCTCGCATAGGTGCCCATATCTGATATCTCATTCAAAGTTATATAGTATTCATGATTCAATGTTAAACGCCAGCAGTAGGTGAGCTGTAAGCCGTATGTAGCTAGTTTATATGAAATAACACCAAGTTATGTGGACACAGAGAGTTTAAAGTATTTTCCAGCAAATATTTGGCTCAATATACACCAGTGGTGTGGCCCCAGACAGTTGTTGTTATTCTGTCACTACCTGACACGGTTTCTCCGATAAATGGTTATATTCTGCAAACTGTTGACTTGAAAGAGCCTGCTATGTACATACAAATTCTATTGCACACACCACAAGAAGAAAACAAGCAATGGTATGCCAGACAACCTTTGGTAGTGGTAATAGTAAGTTTATTATATTTTGATTGTCATCTGATGATATGTTTTATAATTATAGCCAATACATACCTGTTACAGCAATCCAGTTTGTGCTGAGCGATGAGTTTTCTCACCTCCGCCCGGAGCAGCGGTTGGCACTGCTACACGAGGGCACGGGACCCAGAGTCATTTCTGCCTTTGTTGAAATTATCTTTGACAATTCTGACAACAGAATACCTGTGAGTACAACTTCAAATAAGTGTTTGCTTATTTATACTTTTACTGCCGCTTTTTGCAGTTAATCAATTGATTGGTACTCAATGAGATGATCTTTAAAAAGCCCAATCATTTTAGTAATGTTTATCAAGTAGGTTCTTAAATTCCTAACCTGTTTTTTATTCATCTTTACACATTGTGTTATTTCAATGATATATATGTATATACAGTACCGGTCAAAAGTTTAAGTTCACTCTGCGAAATAAGGTTATCATATTAAATTAAGTTCAAATATAAAATATGTTTTGAATTTCAAACGTTTAATTGTTTCCACGACTACCAAATAACAATAAAAATACCTCTTGGAGGAATCATTTTATGTTATTCGGAAAATTTTATCCATTTAATATTTTTGTTCCGTATTTCCTATGAGATTTCGTGAAGTTAGAAATCATTTAAAATGGGTCGCAAAGCCGATTTGAGTGTCGAAACTCGTGCTGTTATTGTAGCTCTGTCAAATGTCTACACGACGCGGAAAATCGCTGAAAAAATGAAGGTTTCTCAAACCGCTGTTGTGAGTACTTTGAAACGAAAACAAGAAACCGGTCTTAATTGCAGTTGATCTCGATCAGGTAGGCCAAAAATCACGTCTAAAAGCGAAGACCAATTTATTTGCGTGCAGAGCAAACGCCAACATACTCTAACTGCTCCACAAATTTGCGAAGAACTCAACGCCACCCGAGAACAGCGAGTAATCGGTTTCGACAGTGCAACGGCGTCTGCGAAACTATGGTCTAAAAGGTCGTATTGCTGCCAAAAACCCTAGTTACGTAGTCAGAATAAAGTTAAGAGGTTGAAATGGGCCCAGAAACACAAAAACTGGACGTCTGAACAGTGGTCTAAAGTTTTATTTTCTGATGAATCGAAGAAATTTCATTTTTGGAGGGAGACGTCGTCAATATGTTCGACGACAAGTAGGCGAACGAATGATAAAGCAATGCGTGCAAACAGTGAAGCACGGTGGAGGATCAGTTATGGTCTGGGGATGCTTTGCGGGTGATAAAGTTGGTGATCTCGTGAGAGTCAATGGCGTGAGAGTCAATGGATAAGAAAATGTATCATAACATTTTGCAACGTCACGCTTTTCCATCTGGAAAACGGGTTGTAGGCAGAGGTTTTGTTTTCCAACAAGACAACGATCCCAAGCATACTTCGAAGTTGTGCAAAAACTACATTTCATCCAAAGAAAAACAAAAAGAATTAAAATATATGGATTGGCCTCCTCAATCGCCCGACCTCAATCCGATTGAGTTGTTATGGGATAAATTCGACAGGAGTGTGAGAAAAATGCGGCCAACTAATAAAGAACAGCTTTGGGAATACCTACACATTTGTTGGAATAAAATTTTGAAAAACTAATTACGCGAATGCCGAAAGTGTGTACGGCAGCATTGAAAGCAAAAGGCGGATATTTTGAAGAGTCTAAAGTTGGCAAAAACGGATATTTTTTTATTTAATTGTGGTTTTAAATTAGAGAATTACCTTTGTTTTTGTATGTAATAAAAGATTATTAAATACTTTTATTAGTACCTTGTGTTATAGCTTCATTTAACCGAAATAACAGAGTGAACTTAAACTTTTGACCGGTCCTGTATACAACAGTTCAAAACGGAGACGCGGCAGACTTCGCCGGCGATGGGACGAGATAGACTCTTTTTTAAAGGATTGGCCATTAAAAATGTTTTTTATACATTTATTCTTGGAATGCAAATCAATGGGTTCCCTTTATCTGGCATAATATCGATTGTCCGAAATACACTCCGCATAACAGTTATCGCAGAAACATTTTTAGCCCAATGATACTTTAGCATAATCTTAATCATATACTTAGCATAACTATCATGTTGCATAACACTCATTTGGCAGAATTTTGAATTGCAGAATAGTAATATGGCCGAATTTATTTTCGCAGAATTTTACGTAGCAGAACGCATATTCCGCCGAATTTCTTGAAGCATACAACTAATATCACCGACTTTATTTTTGCATAATTTGATGTGCCAGAATATACGTTTCGCCGTACAAATATTGAACCGTGCTGCTCTAGGTGACAACTAGCGCGGAAAGCGTTCTAAGGCAGGTCGGTGTAGGTACGACGAGCGAAGCGACGACCCTAAAACGCGCGAGCCAAGCGAGAAATTGTACAATACCTATTACTGCGGAATTTCACGAATCACGTAGGCAGTATGGAACAGGGACTTGGTGGCAAAACCGACTCGGATCGCGGATAGGTTAGAAGACGAAAGCGGGAGCTAGCTCCCGCTTCCGTCTTCGAGGTTATTTTTTTTATAAAAGAGCAGAAAACTTGTTTAAATATCAACACACATATTAAAACAAGTTTTCTGCTCTTTTATATAAAAAAAAGGAATTGCCATTATTCTTGTTTTTACTTTTACATATTTTCACGAATCACGTAGGCAGTAGGGAACAGCGGCGCTACCACGAACTTCGAAAGTCGAAAATCGTAATACATGCATCCCTGTCACTCGAGTAAGGGAGTGCGATAGAGATGGAAATACCCGAACTTCGACTTTCGAAGTTCGTGGTAGCGCCGTAGGGACTTAGTGGCAAAACCGACTCGGATCGCGGATAGGTTAGAAGACGAAAGCGGGAGCTTTACTCCCGCTTCCGTCTTCGAGGTATTTTTTTTTATAAAAGAGCAGAAAACTTGTTTTAATATCAATAATAGGAATAGATTAAATAAGATTACAAAAAACGATTCTGCCAAAGAATGTTGTGCCAAATTACAGTATGCCAGCTAAATATTATGCGATACTCGGTGACACGATTATTCGATCATATTAGGACTATCATTACAATCGTCATTATGCCAATGTACTATTCTGCCAAAGGAAGTTATGCGAAATGACTGTATGCAATGAAATTTATGCGAAAAGTAATTCTGCGAAATGATGATTCTGCCAAGGGCTGTTATGCAAAATAAAATTATGACAATCAAATTTATGCAACACATTAGTAACCCTAAATCAATATATAGTGAATCCTGAAACTAATGAAGACCTCTGTAGCCTAGTTGGTAGTGACTCTGCCTATGAAGCTGGAGGTCCCGGTTTCGAATCCCGGTAAGGGCATTTATTTGTGTGATGAGCATGAATACTTGTTCCTGAGTCATTGATGTTTCCTATGTATTTAAGTATCTATTTAGCTATATAATGTATATCGTCGTCTAGTTCCCATAGTACAAGCTTTGCTTAGTTTGGGACTAGGTCGATTTGTGTAGATTGTCTCTAAAATATTTATTTATTTATTATTATTATTAATAAAGACTCAGCAATATGCATGTTACTCTCGGCGTGCATAGACCACGGTTTTCGCTTACTATAGGGCAGGCTCTGAGCTTGTTTGTCACCTCTGTAGGTTAAAATAAAATTATTTATAATCATTATAATTCATTAAAGTAAAAAATTGTTACAAAAGCAGACCAAATTCCGATATTTTGTTATGTTTAATTTCTTAGAAAACTTTTATCAGCATCTCTCTGTAGGTATGTTCCAATACAATAATAGTATTTTATGCAATCGTTATATAATGTATGCTTTTTCAGTCGAGTACCACGTTTAGGCCACAAAGCTTGCTGAGTGGCCTAATTAAGGTACGAGACTTAAAAAGCTAATTATATTACTATTGTATACAATACTTTTTCTACGAGTCAACTGAAGTAATTTAACAAACTTGGTATCTATTGAAAATCTAAGCCCTGCTGAAACGAAGTGCAACCAACGGCTTTTTCTTTTTTGTGCGTTGATGTCGATTACCTTTTGACTTTCTCATGACGGTGTCCTATTGGTCAAGTATATTATAGTTCAGTAAAGGCGCCACGTGATTGGTAAATTTCATTTTAGTTGTCTCAACAGTTATGAAATGTTGAGTTGGGAGCTCCATAGTAAAAAGTATGTGATTTAAGTTTGGTGTACGAAGTCTTAATTCAAACATTAAGGTTGACGAGTATAAAAACATTGTTATTTACAGATTGAGAAAGATGAAATTTTCCTCCGCCGAGTGATCGGGTCGAAGAAGGACCAGTTCTTCCTGAACAAGAAGGTGGTGCCGAGGTCGGAGGTGCTCAATCTGCTCGAGAGTGCAGGGCTCTCCAATTCCAACCCTTACTACATCGTCAAGCAGGGAAAGGTAAGACTTAGGTTAGGCTGTATTTATTTATTTATTTATTTATTTGGACCTTCAACAATAAGTACACTGATACATGATAGTATTACATTTTCACTTAACAGTTAAGCGCCTCATCACTTATAGAAGATCAGCACATGCACAGATAAAAAAGTATTAACATAACTAAATTCAACTTACTTAATTTTAATAAAGGAACTTTTGTATTGTTATGGAAATAGGCACATAATCTGAAAGAAAACATTAAAACTATACATGTATTAAGGCATTTTCTAGCTAGTTGCGGGCATGGCCTCTGATATGGCTTGCAAAGCGAAACTAGAATAATTTGATATATTAGTTTGTGACGTCATACTTCGGGAAAACCATTTTTCTCAAATTATTTTGACTGCTTAGCGTGCCTTCCAGAGCACAGAAGCGGTCATTTATATTAACCACCCAAACATCGGGTGGTCACCCATCCAAAGTCTGACCGCTGCCATCTTTGCTTAACCTGCGTTATCGTTTCCGACTCGCAAGCTCCGCTGGGCTATGAGCGCTTATAACGATAACGATGCGCTGATACAACACGATTCACGATGTAATAATCTGAAAACGCCAACAACATATATTCCCTCAGAAATAAGCTCACTTCTTCCTCAGAAATGACACCTTCAATGTAAGGTGATTCAGATTCAGATTCAGATTCATATATTTATTAATAAAATGCGATATTTTACATGTCAGGATAGTAAATACATATAGTTGAATTAGAAGTGCTACAATTATCCTATTTTATTTAACATTAAACATAATTTTATGATTACCGTAGCAATCATTTTAGTTTGGGTCACCACACACCTCGACAAATTCGTTAACGCTATAGCACGCTAGGCTGGTCAATAGCGTTTTTAAATGTTTGGCAAAAACTGTGCTGCTTTGCACCAATTTTAACTCTGCTGGTAGTGAGTTATATAATTTTGTGCCCATGACACCGAGTGATTTCCGAGTCTTTGCAAGTCTACAACTCGGGACGACCAGCCGTTTAGAAAGAAAGAAAGAAAGAAATAATTTATTCGTAACACCAAAATACAATAACAAAGTAAAACATACAATCCTAGTGGTGTCACGAAATGGCCGCAACTCAGCATTGTTGCTAGCGTAGCCAGCGCTGGTCTTCCGTCGACGACGTTTACATCGACGAGCACTGGAATGAGTAGTGTACGTATGTAATATTGGGGCAACAACAACAAAACAATTATTTTTGGCCTATCCCATTTCACTACAGTGTGCAATTACCCTTGCAGATCAACCAAATGGCCATCGCCCCGGACTCCCACAGACTGAAGCTTCTCCGGGAAGTGGCTGGCACCCGGGTGTACGATGAACGCAGAGAGGAATCCGTCACCATACTCAAGGAAACTGTTGGAAAGGTATACTCACTGGCCAATTCTATTCTAAAAAAAAGATGAGTAAAGTTCTAGTTTTAGATGTTGGTTTTATGAGACAATGTTGAACAGCCAGGCCGATCGGGACGCCCAACAGGGCCAAAACGTCCACTGCTGGACATATGCCTCCCCGAAAGAGTGCCAAAGTGACCGGTCTTGCGCCACCCGCATCCAGCGGACTCCCGCAACCTTTACCATGTCAGGCCTTTATGAGGTCAATCGTCGAATTCGACTCGGCTGGGCAACGTTCGGGAAGCTACGGCACATATTTTCGTCCAATATTCCGCAGTGTCTCAAGACGAGAGTCTTTGACCAGTGTGTGTTGCCAGTGATGACATGGCACGGGAACGCGGTCGCTTACTATGGGCCTCATAAGAAGGCTCAAAGTCTCCCAAAGGGCAATGAAGGCTATGTGGGGAGTTTCTCTGCGTGATCGCATCAGAAATGAGGCTATCCGCAGCAGAACCAAGGTAACCGATATAGCCCTCCGAATCGTTAAACTTAAGTGGCAGTGGGCACATAGCACGCAGAACCGATGGCCGATAGGGCGGAAAGGTTCTCGAGTGGCGACCACGTGCCGGAAGGCGCGGCGTGGGTAGGCTGGTGACCTGGCCAAGCCTCACGCCAACAATATCTGGGCCATCCAGTATGGCGGCGACCGTTCGGACGTAGTCGAAGCAAACCTGCGCTATATTCAAGCCATGAACTGGCGGGAAATGGCACAAGATCAGTACAATTGTGAGGCCATGACACGCTTTGGGTAGCACACACAACTTATCAAAAATTATGGCATATGAAGATAATGTTGACCACGAATTCTGCGTAACTTTGCTGCCAACATTAATAGACTAATTTTGCAAAACCAAAAGGTGTAATTAAAGTATTGACGACCACTTTAGCCTAGTTGGTAGTGACCCTGTCTACGAAGCAAGAGGTCCTGGGTTCGAGTCTCGGTAAGGGCATTTATTTGTTTGTTGAGCACGAATATTTGTCCAGAGTCATGGGTGTTTTTATTTATTTGTATTTATTTATCTATATAAGTATGTTTGTCGTCGTCTAGTACCCATAGTAAAAGCATTGCTTAGTTTGGGACTAGGTCGGTTTGTGTAAGATTGTCCCCTAATATATATTTATTATTTCTGCTAAAATTATAATTTATTTAAAGGTGGAGAAGATCAACGAATTCCTCCAAACAATCGAAGAGCGTCTGAAGACCCTGGAGGAGGAGAAAGAGGAACTGAAGGAATATCAGAAGTGGGATCGCGCGCGGCGCGTGCTCGAGTTCATCATACACGACACTGAGCATCGCGAGAACAAGCGGAAACTTGAAGAGGTACAGTTTTGCAACAATAGCGGCGTAGACACTAAATAATATAATCAATAATGTCATATTTTCTCGAAAAAGGATAATAAATAATAAATGGAAATGGAGAAAAAAAAGACCGGGTTGCACTCCGGGAGTGCCGGCAGAAGTGAAAACTCAATAAAATTGTAACAGTTTTTCGATCAGGTCACGTGACATCTTACGGTGTCACCCTAAATATGAATTTGACGCATATTTATAAACAATTATCAATTATTTAGGCGGACGGCCCGCGGGCGCGTTGGGTGCGACGCCGACGGGCCCAACGCGCCGCCGCGGCGCAACGGTGCCGGGGTCCGGCGCGCCGACGGGCGGCGGCAAACACAATACCAATTTGTTTTTGCCATTGCCAAATATTTTTCAAAGCTTTATCTCTTTAGGAATACCGTCTAAATTCGTACTATTCGAATTTGCAAGAACAGCAGATGGCGGTGCACGGTGGCGACCAAATTATCAATTTGTTTTTGCCGTTGGTAAATATTTTTCTAAGCTTTATCTCATTAGGAATAACGCCCAAATTCGAACTATTTGAATGTTCTCAATAGCAAAACGGTGAAGGATGCGTTGGTATTTGCAGAATATGCTATTGCAAAAAGTGTTTAACGGCTTTATACTCTTACGAATAGCGTTCAGTTTTGAATGAAGTCGAATCGGCTAGCAGTAAAAAGTGACCTCCTTCACATCTGGCGTCACAAAACTCTGTCGCGTATTTAACAATTTTTCCCCATCCCAAAAAGTGCTCAGCGCCGCTAAAGAAGTTTTCACTTCAAGCTTCAGTGAAAATTCTTTAGCGGCGCTGAGCACTTTTTGGGATGGGGAAATTAGAAATATGACACATTGACACCTCTTGTTTATGGTCTGTTTTGTTTTTAATTTCCTTGAACTTGCCATCCGAACCAAACTGAATCCGGATCCGAACCGAATCGGATCGGTTTTATATTTATAAATAGTACCAATAATTGGTAAAATATGTATACACATAATACATGATCTTTAATTTTTTTTAGTAAATAATTTATGTTCTACAAATGTTTGATAGTAAAAAAGTAAAAAGTTTTACTATGAAGTTGGTACCACTGCAATATGGCGGCCGATTGAAAAAAAGTTACATGATTTGACATCGTGATAAACAGTGCTTTTATGAAAAATGTATGAACCATAAAAGTACACTGAACAGTGCGTTTATGGGCCATAGAGCATAGAGTTCTTCGACGACTTATTATCGGTGTCATTGTATTTGAGCTAGAGCCTATATAAATGACAGATACCGGTACAGGAGTAGAAAAAAAAATTAATGTATGGAAAGTTTGACGGCTTTCTATGGACTGACAGCTGCCGGCGCCATATTTAATGTTGATCGGTCTGTAAGTCTCTTTATAAGGCAGAGGGAACTATATTCTCACCATGAATGAACCTTTTTTCTATGTGATAGGATTCAATTCTATGAAAAACCAAATGCCCTTATGCCCGTTAAAGGGTTAACTCATAATTTGAACGTTTCGTCTCGCTTTCCATACAAACGTTTATCTGGCTCGTGAGTTAATCGTGTATTTGTTGCAGCTGGAGAAAATCCGCTCGAACAGCGGCAAAGAGCAACAACACTACGCGGACATGGTCAGAGAGGCGCAGGACCATGTCAGAGAAGCCAACAGGTCAGTTGACTAATGATCTGACACAGTGACTGATTTCGGTTACGGTTTTACCGGTATGAAACCGGTATTCCATTACGGTACCGTAATGGTGTAAAGGTCACGCGCGCCGCACTAACATAAAGGTACCGTAACCGTTTTGAAATATCGGTTACCGTTATCGATTTAAAGGTAACCAAAACCTTTATAATACCGGTTTGAAACTGGTATTATAAAGGTTACCGAAAAAATAAGCGAATTTACACTTACACAAACAAGTTCTTCCAATAGGAACGTAAGAATGAATCAGAAAAGTATCAGAACAGAACCGACAAAACTGAAAGACAAAACGGCAGCGCCGGTGGTTTTGCAACGACGCCAAAATCAAAGTATCGGTAACCTTTAAAAAGCGGTATCTGTATCGAAAAAAATAAAGGTTATCGTTATATTTCGATATCGAAATATAAAGGTTCCGCTACCGAAACCGCTATTCGAAATACGATATGACGTCATATCGGTTATAAAATATACCGGTATTTTTCAGTTATGCAGTCCTTGATCTGACAGTTTTTTACGGCATAACGGCAATATACGTTCCAATACTCTGGAACAATTGAAAAATGGATTCTGGGACGTACCACATTTAATGACTTTATCATTTAATAGTATCAGGCCTTGCCGCAAAATTGAGAAAACCTGGATAAAACTATTTTTCCCACAAATGAAGCCTTTCTCATCAAGAGCCGTTTTCGAGGACGCATTTACAAACAAATGAATACTGCTCGAATCTTGTAACCCTCTCAAAAAAAGAAGCATGATGTAGAACCCACAGACGTTTTTTTCTGTTGATTCATTAGCTGTGTGTGTGTGTAACAATCATATTCATATCGAATAACCATTGTTAATAGAATATCATTATTTATTTCAGGTCAAAGACCCATATAATTGCTTGTGCATTTTTGCTTATTCCAGGTTAGTTTTATGTCTAGGCAATTATTATGCCAGAGGCACTGCACCATCTCGGTAACCCTAACAGCATCCTGAAGGCATTGTTATATTGGACGCGAAGGGCGTTATATGCTCGCTTGGTGTACTTGACCCACAGGCCGCTGGAGTATACGTTAACTTAAGGCCTGTCCAGAAAACTAGACTTCTTACCAAACTTTAACTTCAAAAATGTAAATGTTTTAAATTGGGCATAATGTCGCAGCAGTCTTTAATTTCTTTATACTTTTACCCTCAATAGGAAGCTGAAAGAGGCACGCAAGGACGTGGCCGCGGCGCGGGAAGAGAAAGACATACTGTCCACCGAGCAGCAACAACTGCTGCGCGAGAAGACCAAACTGGAGCTTGGGATCAAGGACCTGAGCGATGACGTGGACGGAGACAACAAGTCTAAGGTGAGAAAGACATACTGTCCACCGAGCAGCAACAACTGCTGCGCGAGAAGACCAAACTGGAGCTTGGGATCAAGGACCTGAGCGATGACGTGGACGGAGACAACAAGTCTAAGGTGAGAAAGACATACTGTCCACCGAGCAGCAACAACTGCTGCGCGAGAAGACCAAACTGGAGCTTGGGATCAAGGACCTGAGCGATGACGTGGACGGAGACAACAAGTCTAAGGTGAGAAAGACATACTGTCCACCGAGCAGCAACAACTGCTGCGCGAGAAGACCAAACTGGAGCTTGGGATCAAGGACCTGAGCGATGACGTGGACGGAGACAACAAGTCTAAGGTGAGATAGACATTTTTTTTTAATCTGCCTGTTGCGGTGTAGGACAAACCCAATAAAGCGAGCGGAATGCTGTGGTTATCCAGGGGAAACCTAATTTGGACCTAATCAGAGGAAAAGGAATTTTAACACTGGAATACTTTGAGAGTTTGCGCTCCACTGAGATTCGTTCTTCGCCATTCGGTTCTTCTTTTTAGGCCATGCAAGTCATAAAAAAGTTAAAGCAAACAATGATCATCGACAATTAAGTCTTCACACATTATTGGTCGCTTCTTCCTGCAGTTATTTATGACATTAGCACTGACACAGCACTTAACCACATCTATAATACGCATAAAATTGCTATCATCTAATTGTATTTTGACACCAATCTTTTATTTTATCCCATACAGGAACGCGCTGAGGCGGAATTAAAGCGGTTAAGGACGCAGATATCAGAAAAAGAGCGAGAGCTGGAAGCTCTTAAACCGAAGTATGAAGAGATGAAGGCCCGAGAAGAAGAATGTACCAGAGCCTTAGCGTTGAACCAGCAGAAGAGACAGGAGTTGTACGCGAAACAGGGACGGGGGACACAGTTTACATCGAAGCAGGACAGGGACAGATGGATCGAGAAGGAACTTAAGTAGGTCATTTGTCTCATGTAAAATCAAGTAGAAAATGTGGGTCACAATTCTTTGGACACTGTTTGTTGTTAAGGTGACTAAAACTAACCAAGTTAGTTTTGTTTGTGGCTTTACAGACACTAACAATTTTTTTAAATTTATTTAATTACATATTTAGGATTACCAACAGATAATACATCATACATGCACTTATATCTAATTTATAATCGAGACTGATGCTTATCTAATTATAGGTAACCACAACTTACTTATCTACACAAAATTATCTTAGGTGAAAAGTTCACTTTGTGTTATAAAAAATATCGAATGATAATCGATTACTGACTTCATCGACACCTTCCATATATCGACATATCGATATTAAACTCGCTCATCTTCCCCCAGATCTCTAACCAAGCAACTGAAAGACAAGAAAGACCACGAGAACAAGCTCAGCGAAGACCTGCGCCACGACGGCGTCAAACTGACAGATCTGGAGAAGAAGATCGAAGAAACCACGAAGGAGATGGAGCGACAGCGCGTGGCTATCGACGAGCACAACAAACAGTACTACGAGTGCAAGAAGCGGAAAGACCAGGAGCAGAGTGCTAGGAAGTAAGGCCTTAATTCTCTTCTTATTCTGTTCCTCAAGGTGCTGTTCTTCGCAGTTCTTCACTATCGCTCTCCAAACCTCTGGACTAGTTGGATTGCTCCCTGGATGACGGCCGTGGCGTCACGGATAGTATCTGTGTCATCTTGTTCGGGCTGCCTCCTTAACGCAACCAATAGCGTTGTACTAAAATATGGTAAATGGTTTTCGAGGCACACAAACGTAGAACCGTTGAAGCGGAAAGGTTCTAGAGTGGCGACCACATACCGGAAGGCGCGGCGTGGGTAGGCCCCCCACAAGGTGGACTGATGACCTGGTAAAGGTTGCTGAGGTTGGTGAGTCCGCTGGATGCGGATGGCGTAGGACCTGTTGGGAACCCTATTTGGTGACAAATTAAATTCCAAAGTTTGAACACTCATTTATTTCACTATTAATCTGACTCCATAAAAGTGCACAATGTTTATCACGAAATATTAGCGTAGAAAACCATGTAACAATAATGACCAGGCGGGGCCGCGGTATAGACTTGTATCAAAACGTGTTAATGTCGACGCGCTCTTTAGGTGACTGGCGGGTCCCCGCTCGGTGTAGCTAGCGTACACAAAATCGCTGATACAAACATTGCATATGTCGCTACATCACTTCCCTTCTTTCTCTTTTTTGAAAAGAAAAAATAGAAACGATGTCAGTCAAAAAACTTAAATCTAATTACAGTAGTACACAGAAATAACTTATTTGCTACCAGTATACAACACTCCTTATTGTTCCACTTTTACTATGAACGCTGAGTCCGCGTCTTGAATGCGCGACGGTAAACATCCTCAACTGTAACATTATACTTTGTTATCGAACACACGTCACGTCGGGGTCACCACTTGTTGGGAACCCTATTTGGTGACAAATTAAATTCCAAAGTTTGAACACTCATTTATTTCACTATTAATCTGACTCCATAAAAGTGCACAATGTTTATCACGAAATATTAGCGTAGAAAACCATGTAACAATAATGACCAGGCGGGGCCGCGGTATAGACTTGTATCAAAACGTGTTAATGTCGACGCGCTCTTTAGGTGACTGGCGGGTCCCCGCTCGGTGTAGCTAGCGTACACAAAATCGCTGATACAAACATTGCATATGTCGCTACAGACCGGTCACTTTGGCACTCTTTGGGGGAGGCTTATGTCCAGCAGTGGAGATATTTCGGCTGATATGATGAGGAGAGATTTCGCCAAGTTGGGAAGATACCTTCCATCAGTTCCAACACTAGGAGCATGCTATGTTTAATAGTTTTTGAACTGCACCCTTGTAGAGTTTCGTGATTTTCGTATGTTTTTAATTTCAAGATTTTAAGAGTTTTCATCCACCAAAGATTGGCGAGTTAGCGGTGCGGTGTGCGAGAAATAAATAATAGAAGAAGAAGATACATGAACGAGGCTAGTTGATTTTATTCTAGCAAAGTTTTCAAGGCGAGAGTAGAGTTATCTGCAGTTCAAAATTATCTACATTAGTAAAATAATTGCATTCTTTCAGCGAACTGTGGCGAAAGGAAACTACTTTGACACAGAACTTGTCATCACTGAAGGAGGACTTGGCTAAGGCCGACCAGGCTCTGCGCTCCATGGCGGGAAAGGTAATTTGAACCTTGTATCTTTGCAATAAATCTCTATTTAACTTATTTTCAATTTAGTATCTTGCCATATTTAGTGTTTTTTAGCCTTGTTTTACAATGACAAATCATTTGAGTCTCTACCTTTTTAGCCCCCGAAACAGATGAACCGATCTGATTGCAGTTTTTATTACTCTCGTCTTGTCTGGCGAGATGGTTCTTAGCTATTAGTGTTCCGTAGCAAAATTGGTCCAACGGAAAACGTACCCAGATCAAGCTACTCATACAAAATATATGACAAATTGACATTAAACAATTTAAAAAAATAGTTGTACTATGCACATTTTGTTTGCAATCCATCCTTATGCGATGACTCGGTGTCTGTCCGCCTTGGTTTTCAGGGTTCCGTACCCAAAGGTTAAAACGGGACCCTATTACTAAGACTCCGCTGTCGGTCCGTCTGTCTGTCCGTCTGTCACCAGGCTGTATCTAATGAACCGTAATAGTTAGACAGTTGAAATTTTAACATTTATATGATTTATATCTGTATAACAACTAATACTAAAAAACGGAATAAATCAATATTTAAAAGGGCTCCCATACAACAAACGTGATTTTTTGCCGTTTTTGTAAATAATGCTACGTGCGTGAGTTCGACTAGCACTTGTTTATTTTTAACCCCCGACGCAAAGACAGAGGGGTGTTATAAGTTTAACGTATCTGTCTGTGGTATCGTTCCTTCGAAACGGATGGACCGATTTGAATGCGGTTTTTTTTGTGTCATAGATCATTTTATCCCGAGTGTTCTTAGCCATGTTTCATGAAAATCTGGTCAGCCGTTTTTGAGATATTGGACTTTGAAATGTAAATGTCGGGGGTTTTTTTTGTTGTGATGAGGGTCTTTTGGTGTGTTATATTTTTAATTTATAATATTATAGTAATAAGTATCTTTTCTTATAAGTGTATTTTTTCCAGCCAATTCTCAATGGAAGGGACAGCGTCCGCAAAGTGCTAGAAACATTCCAACAGAGAGGTGGAGAGTGGGCCAAAATAGCCACGCAGTATTTCGGACCCGTCATCGAGAATTTCAGTTGCGACAAGACCATTTATACTGCTGTTGAGGTATGTAACAAACTTGCATTACGAATTACGATTGTCAATCTTTTAAAAGTAATTAGCGTACTTTTTGTAATACTTTTCTCATTATTCCTTAAAACATATTCCCGACAAATGTAGTTTATAGTTGTATTTACTCGTTTTGAACAAAAAACACGAGTCGCTTTTGTAACTACAATACTCAATTAGTCAAGTTCACTTGAGACGGATAACCCTGTGTTTTTTAGCCTGACTAGTGTCCTACAAGATTTCTAATTAGCCCCATTTATTACCAAATCGGGCCAGTAGTTATGAAATATGGCCATTTCCTCGGCTGACCACTTCACCGTTGGCAACAACTCAGCACGGCTAGCACGCGACGGCGCGCGAGCTCTCTCGATTTTTCTCGCACTATCCGTCTCTCTCTTATTAGAACACTTAGAACAAGCGGTATAGTGCGAGAAAAATCGAGAGTATGTCGCGGCCGTCCCATGATAGACGTGCTGTAGCTATTTTTGTGGCTTGCTATTAATGTTCATCAGGGTTCGAAAGGATAATTATCACGATAATACGATACGATAACGTGTATTTCCGCACTTGCGTCTATCCGAACGGACGAAGTGTCAACGTGACATGCCACGCCGTGGGGATTCCCCTTACAAGAAGAATTCAGTTCGGATTATGCAAAGTTGAGCGAATTCGAGTGTCATTGGTTCATATACTGGTGATAATTATCGGATAATTATCTGATACTTCTCGGATACTTCTGAAGAGGCGTAATTATCTTGATAATTTCGAACACTGATGTTCATATTTTTGTACACCAGACACAAGTAAAAATACAGGCAAAATCCTTTAATACGGTACAAAGGCGAAATTATTCCTGTAAGGGATCTCTTCCAGTTAACCTTTGAGCAATTGAGTGGAGATCAGGAACAAAAAGATAGATGAGCTAAATAAATAAGCCACTAAAATTGCTACGGAGTTGTTGCCAACGGTGGAGTGGTCTGCTGAGCTCCGGGTCCGGGTACATATACAACAGTGGCGGTCCGTGAAAATGTTCAATGGGCAACCCGGAACTAAAAAGTTTTGAAAGAGTTTAAAGTATATAACTATAGGACGGTGGGAATCGGCTTGTATGCTCCGCCACTGATATGTAATGTTATTTTTTGGAGTAATCACAATTTTATATTACTTCTGTAGGTGACAGCGGGCAACAGACTGTTCCATCACATAGTGGAATCCGATACCGTGGGCACCAAAATTCTGAAGGAGATGAACCGTCAGAGCTTACCCGGAGAGGTCACCTTCATGCCTCTGAACAGACTACAAGTGCGAGACATGGTCTACCCGAACGACAATGTAAGTGAAAATTTGATGACCTCTGTAGCCCGGTTGGTAGTGACCCTGCCTACGAAGCTGGAGGTCCCGGGTTTGAATCCCGGTAAGGGCATTTGTTTATCTGATGAGCACGAATATATGTTCCCGAGTCATGGATGTTTTCTATGTATTTGAGTCTCTATTTATCTATATAAATATGTATATCGTCGTCTAGTACAGCCACTAGCATTAATATCTGCCATAATAAAGCATAGGCTAAAGTGCGAAACATGTGACACGGCTTAATGACCCTAGAAGTAGAGTAGTATAATGACGTGAAAATAACAACTGTTCCAGAACGCCATAGCCATGGTGCAGAAGCTTAAATACGACCAGAAGTACGCCAAGGCGATGAAGTACATCTTCGGCAAGACCCTCATCTGCAGGAACCTCGAGTGCGCCACGGAACTGGGCAAGCAGTTCCACCTTGATTGCGTCACACTGGAGGGCGACCAGGTACTGTAAATACACCTAATGCCGGCTGAACACTCTCGGCGAGACACCCCGAGACAGACCGAGAACGAGAGTGTACATGATGCTCTCGCCTTGTCTCGCCTCGGTACGTCTCGGTCGCGTGTCGGTTATTGCGGCCGAGTCAAAGGGTTGTTCCGCTGTTGAAATGACGCAACGAGAGTGTACATGGTGTGCTCTCGTCGAGAACTTCTCTCCCGAGACTCGGCGAGAGGTCTCGGCCGAGAGTGTACAGCCGGCATAAGAGCGTTAAACATGGCGACTATTTGTAGCGAAACAAAGGCGCCACACGGCAACTTTTTGTAGCGATACAAACGCACGTCTCACGAACGCGCGACTATCACGTGACACTAGCCATAGCTCGCCTGTTAAAATCACCTGTATCGATACTGTATTGAGTTTGTAGCGACGAAAAAAGTCGCCGTGTTTTTTGGGTATAATGATTCGCCTTTTAAAATCTATCAAAGATTCTTTCAGCCGTCAGTTGCGTCCATCCTGCCTGTCCTTAGCTTGTTTTTTCGCGGACGTAACTGGGAGGCCTGTGAAAGTTTCTTCGCCCATCAGCTAGGGGACCAGCCACAGCCAACCATTATTTTGCAGCTTTAATGCCATAGGCGACTTAACTATTATGATTCTATTCATTAAAATTCCCAGGTATCGTCAAAAGGCTCCCTCACCGGCGGTTACTTCAACCAGTCCCGCTCCCGTCTCGAGATGCAGAAGACCCGCTCAGAACTCATGGAACAGATCACATCTCTGGAACTAGAGCTGAGCACACTCAGACTGGAGCTGAACAAGACCGAGTCCAACATCAACACCATCGTGTCGGAGATGCAGAGGACGGAGACCAAACAGGGGAAGGCCAAGTGAGTGTTCCTAGTCTAGGTTAACTGATGGAACAGATCACGTCTCTGGACCTAGAGCTGAGCACACTCAGACTGGAGCTGAACAAGACTGAGTCGAACATCAACACCATCGTGTCGGAGATGCTGAGGACGGAGACCAAACAGGGGAAGGCCAAGTGAGTGTTCCTAGTCTAGGTTAGCTGATGGAACAGATCACGTCTCTGGACCGAGAGCTGAGCACACTCAGACTGGAGCTGAACAAGACTGAGTCGAACATCAACACCATCGTGTCGGAGATGCTGAGGACGGAGACCGAACAGGGGAAGGCCAAGTTAGTGTTCCAGGTCTAGGTTAGCTGATAGAACAGATCACGTCTCTGGAACTAGAGCTGAGCACACTCAGACTGGAGCTGAACTAGACGTGAGTCGAACATCAACACCATCGTGTCGGAGATGCAGAGGACGGAGACCAAACAGGGGAAGGCCAAGTGAGTGTTCCTAGTCTAGGTTAGCTGATGGAACAGATCACGTCTCTGGACCTAGAGCTGAGCACACTCAGACTGGAGCTGAACAAGACTGAGTCGAACATCAACACCATCGTGTCGGAGATGCTGAGGACGGAGACCAAACAGGGGAAGGCCAAGTGAGTGTTCCTAGTCTAGGTTAGCTGATGGAACAGATCACGTCTCTGGACCGAGAGCTGAGCACACTCAGACTGGAGCTGAACAAGACTGAGTCGAACATCAACACCATCGTGTCGGAGATGCTGAGGACGGAGACCGAACAGGGGAAGGCCAAGTTAGTGTTCCAGGTCTAGGTTAGCTGATAGAACAGATCACGTCTCTGGAACTAGAGCTGAGCACACTCAGACTGGAGCTGAACTAGACGTGAGTCGAACATCAACACCATCGTGTCGGAGATGCAGAGGACGGAGACCAAACAGGGGAAGGCCAAGTGAGTGTTCCTAGTCTAGGTTAGCTGATGGAACAGATCACGTCTCTGGACCTAGAGCTGAGCACACTCAGACTGGAGCTGAACAAGACTGAGTCGAACATCAACACCATCGTGTCGGAGATGCTGAGGACGGAGACCGAACAGGGGAAGGCCAAGTTAGTGTTCCAGGTCTAGGTTAGCTGATAGAACAGATCACGTCTCTGGAACTAGAGCTGAGCACACTCAGACTGGAGCTGAACTAGACGTGAGTCGAACATCAACACCATCGTGCCGGAGATGCAGAGGACGGAGACCAAACAGGGGAAGGCCAAGTGAGTGTTCCGTTCCAGGTCTAGGTTAGCTGATAAACAGATCACGTCTATGGAACTAGAGCTGAGCACTCTCAGACTGGAGCTGAACAAGACTGAGTCCAACATCAACACCATCGTGTCGGAGATGCAGAGGACGGAGACCAAACAGGGGAAGGCCAAGTGAGTGTTCCTAGTCTAGGTTAGCTGATGGAACAGATCACGTCTCTGGACCTAGAGCTGAGCACACTCAGACTGGAGCTGAACAAGACTTGAGTCGAACATCAACACCATCGTGTCGGAGATGCTGAGGACGGAGACCGAACAGGGGAAGGCCAAGTTAGTGTTACAGGTCTAGGTTAGCTGATAGAACAGATCACGTCTCTGAAACTAGAGCTGAGCACACTCAGACTGGAGCTGAACAAGACCGAGTCCAACATCAACACCATCGTGTCGGAGATGCAGAGGACGGAGACCAAACAGGGGAAGGCCAAGTGAGTGTTCCTAGTCTAGGTTAGCTGATGGAACAGATCACGTCTCTGGACCTAGAGCTGAGCACACTCAGACTGGAGCTGAACAAGACTGAGTCGAACATCAACACCATCGTGTCGGAGATGCAGAGGACGGAGACCAAACAGGGGAAGTTTAGGTTAGCTGAACAAGGGCTGAGCAAACTCAGACAGGAGTTAAACATGGCCAAGTGAGACTGTTCCTGGTCTAGGTTAGGTTAGGTCAGCAGTCATTTAGCTTGATGGGACTAGAGCTTAGCTGAGCATACTGAGGCAATTGCTGAATAAGGTGGAGTTCAAACATTAACGCCATATAGAGCATGACTAAACAGTGGAAAGCCAAGTGTAGTAGTTGTTCCTCCTGTATTTGATCAAATCATCCAATTCCTTTAATCAAATGCACATTGGACAAAAATCTTGGACAGCTGGAATACCACCCTTAATTACTGTTTTTCATCTGTGAACATAATCCTACTTCTCGAATTACAGAGACATATTCGACAAAGTGAAGGCGGACATCCGTCTGATGAAGGAAGAGTTGTCGTCCATCGAGAGGTTCCGAGGACCCAAGGAGCGCTCGCTGGCGCAGTGCCGCTCCAGCCTCGAGGCCATGCAGGCCACCAAGGAGGGGCTCGAGTCAGAACTTCATCAGGTAACGATACATCATCATATCAGCCCGAAGGCGTCCACTGCTGGACATAGGCGTTAAAGAGCGTTAAAGTGACTGGCCCTGCGTCATCCTCATCCAACGGACTCCCGCGGCCTTTACCATGGAATAGATGTTTTCTTTCTTTCTTTACAGTAGTACCGCAAATATAAGTTACAACGATGTACCTGCGCAGAAAGCATTTTTTGAAAACATTTTAACCAATCATAAGGCAGCGCGTTTGCGCGGGTAAAATCTTCAACGCCCATTGGCCAAAATTTTGCGCGCGACGCCGGCAGCTCCGGCGCCCGCCATTTTGTCTGGCGCCATGAGCGGGAAAGCACGGGTTCACCTGTCATTGCACATTGTACCTGACGTATAGTGTAACAAGGTCTTTATTGAAATGGTCATACGTTAAATTTCATTCGGTACTTGTCAGCACTCGTCTGTGTGGACTGCCGGTGTAACTTATATTTGTGGTACTACTGTCATCAGTCCACCTTGGTCTACCCACGCTGCGTCTCGTCCTACACAAATACATACTTATATAAAAATATACAAAGTGAAGATATCCGTCTGACGACGGAAGAGTTGTCGATCGGGAAGTTCATATTTTGACTAAAGCGACTGCCATGCCGACTTGCAGCTTCCAAACCCGAGGGAAAACTATTAGACCGTTTTCTCACCATGTTTTTTCACTGAAAAGCTTGCCGTGGACTAGTTTTCAAAGTTCCTTAAATTCTAACCAATATAACTCGACCCACAGGAACTGATGGAACAGCTGTCGATGGCAGACCAGGGCAAGGTGGACGAGCTGAACGACGCCATCCGGCGGCTGACGCAGGAGAACAAGGAGGCGTTCAGCGCCAGGATGAACCTCGAGGCCACCAAAAACAAGCTGGAGAACCTGCTCACCAACAACTTGATCAGGTTCGTAGTAGGAGAGGTACTAGAACGGGCAAAAAGACATTTTTTCTTATGCTGGTGCCACACTCAGGGCCTGATTTACCCACAGACTAATAAGGCTAGAGCTAGGGCGCAAGGAGCCCACACTACGATTATCGCGATAATTAATGGAATTTCTCGTTAGTGTGGCCCCAGCATTATTAGAGTTTAACCTTATCACGTCGAGATAGATGTTCAAAATCATTGTTAGAATATGCCTTAAATGGTTAGCCTCAAATTTCGTGTAGGCCTTTAGAATAGGTAGAGGTATCTAATAATAATAATAATGGAATATTTTATTTAATACAAGAATAACAATGAAAAGAAAAAGAAATGGGAAAAAAATGAAAACTTATAAGCGAACTAAACCCAATAGGTTGATTTCTTTCGATTTTTAGTCTTTATATGAAGTATTACGCTTAATCATCATAACATTTTATTGATGACAATGTCAGGAAATAAATATCATTTTCTCAAACATGCTCGGAAATGTACGCATTAATATCACGAAATGAAGACGTGAAGTTTCTTGTTTATGGCTCCCTACATTACTTCTTGGCCTTACGCCAAGAAGTAATGTATGAAAACCCTAAGTAAAACCATTATTGTCCGCTACTTTAACTTTTTAAATTTGCTTACTAATATTAAACTGACAAAGGCAAATTTACATACTGCCAACCACCACTAGACACTGTAAGCATACTTGCTTCATAAAAAAAATAAAAAAAATCTATGGTACTATACTTTATGTGCGGTTAAACATGGTGCTCGAACGGCTTGTTCAAATGGCATGTTTAAAAAATAAAAAAGGCGAAAATTACCTATTATTTAATTGATTACCTAGTATTTATTTTAATTTTAATATTTCCTCACATCGTTTGAGAAAAGTACTACCTATACAATCCTCGGCCGGAACAGGGATTGCTGGACTCGTTGTATTCGGCCTCGTCTACGACTCGGCCGTCTACCCCAATCTCGTACAGCAATCCCTTACTTCACGGCCTCTGCAGTAATCTACTATTTTGAAGTGAAAATTTCTTTAGCGGCGCTGAGCACTTTTTGGGATGGGGAAAAATGGTTAAATACGCGACAGAGTTTTGTGACGTCAGATGTGAAGGAGGTCACTTTTTGCTGCTAGCCGATTCGACTTCATTCAAAACTGAACGCTATTCGTAAGAGTATAAAGCCGTTAAACACTTTTTGCAATAGCATATTCTGCAAATAAATTTGTAATTTTAACCAACGCGTCCTTCACCGTTTTGGTATTGAGAAAAATCGAATAGTTCGAATTTGGGCGTTATTCCTAGTGATAAAGCTTAGAAAAATATTTACCAACGGCAAAAACAAATTGATATTTTGGTCGCCACCGCCGTCTGCTGTTCTTGCAAATTCGAATAGTTCGAATTTAGACGTTATTCCTAAAGAGATAAGGCTTTGAAAAATATTTGGCAATGGCAAAAACAAATTGGTATTGTGTTTGCCGCCGCCCGTCGGCGCGCCGGTAAAGACGTCCACTGCTGGACATTGGCCTTCAGGCCGGAGTTTTTCATTATATAATTATTTACAGACGTAAAGACGAACTTGTCCAAGCTCTCCAAGAAATATCAGTGGAAGACCGAAAGCGGCGTCTCGCCAACAGCGAGTCGGACCTCGCGGGAGCAGAGAAACGGATCAAACAGATCAACAAGGAGAATGAAGAGGTCGAGCGGAAGGTGCAGGCCGCGGTGAAGAATGAGAAGGCGCTGAAGATTGAGCTGGACAAGTGGAGGAATAAGGTTAGTAAAGAGGAAAATATTAGACTTTTTGGCGGGTTGCCTGCCTCTTTTCAAGCTTTTTCCAGATCTACTGGTGTTTGTCACAGACAGGGATTTTTAGAGGCCTGTAAGGTATGTCTTAGGAGATGAAACGGATCAAGCAGATCAACAAGGAGAATGAAGAGGTAAAGCGGAAGGTGCAGGCTGCGGTGCAGAATGAGAAGGCGCTGAAGATTGAGATCCAGATTATCTGTAACTCGACCCCATACAGAGATTTGTGATGTGGAACATGTGAGCTGTTTGTTAGGTGATGAAATGGGTCGAGCAGAGCCACAAGCAAATCCAGAAGGAGGAACCATCAACGAGTAGTTGCTGGATTGATGACTGTGAAGAAATAGTACAGTTGGCTTGTACAAACGACAACACTGTTAACTGACCATCCTGTGTTTATTTATAGAATCTTATTACAATGCACTTAAGGTGCATCAATGGTCAGTTAGTTGTGTTGTAGATAGTACCAAAATAGTTTTTTTGTATAGAAACTTATATTATGTATTATTTTGCACAGGAAAAAGAAGCGCAAGACAAAATGGAGGAGGACGCCAAAGGTCTGGAAAAGATGGCGTCCAAAGAAGTGCTGCTGCAGGAGAAGATACAAGAGTCTCTGGACAAGATCGCCGCTCTGGGGACGCTGCCCAACGCGCCGGAGTTACACGCCAAGTACCAGAAGATGTCGCTCAAACAGGTAAAAGAAACAGAGACAGATTTATTCACAAACACACGGACACAGATACAAATACACACACAATACAATTAGGTGAGGTAGGGCACAGCGAAATGTCATCCCGCTCGAATGTGGAGCAGCCCAACGGGGGAAGTACCTCCGCCTTGCAGAAGACCACAGCCATAATAACACTACTACTTGCTCTGTAGTAGTGTTGTGTTCCTGGAGGGGAGCAAGGTCGCCAGATCTCCCGAGGATGCGTTGTGTTGAGAGCGAGGGAATTTGTTCCTCCAGCTGTCAAAACGGTCGCCAACGCCCATGTTACTCCTTTGGAGTTGCATGCGTCTATAGGCTGCGGTGTCCGCTTACCATCAGGCCGTACGCTTGTTTGCCACCGTCGTAGTATAAAAAAAAAAGACCGGGTTGCACTCCGGGAGTGCCGGCAGAAGTGGAAACTTAATAACATTGTAACAGTTTCTCGATCAGGTCACGTGACATCTTACGGTGTCACCCTAAAAATGAATTTGACGCATTTATAAACAATTATCAATTATTTAGGCGGACGGGCCGCGGGCGCGTTGGGTGCGACGGGCCGCTCGCCCGTTGGCGGCGGCAAACAAAATACCAATTTGTTTTGGCCATTGCCAAATATTTTTCAAAGCTTTATCTCTTTAGGAATAACGTCCAAATTCGAACTATTCGAATTTGCGAGAACAGCAGACGGCAGCGGTGAACAAAATATCAATTTGTTTTTGCCGTTGGTAAATATTTTTCAAAGCTTTATCTCTTTAGGAATAACGTCCAAATTCGAACTATTCGAATTTCTTCGGTGTGATTGCCAAATCCGTTATGTGCATCATTTACGTCAAAGAAAATAATGCTCTAGTAATTAGTGTAATTACACATATGGTATTATGTCTTTTAATTCAAACCGTGCACATAACGGATTTGACAATCTCACCGACGATTTGCTCAATAGCAAAACGGTGAAGGACGCTTGGACAAAATTACAAATTTATTTGCAGAATATGCTATTGCAAAAATTGTTTAACGGCTTTACACTCTTACGAATAGCGTTCAGTTTTGAATGAAGTCGAATCGGCTAGCAGCAAAATATAAAAGTTTGTGACCTCCTTCACTGTCGCGTATTTAAAAAAAAATCCCCATCCCAAAAAGTGCTCAGCGCCGCTAAAGAAGTTTTCACTTCAAAAAAACAATACAAATAAGCAAACAAACTAAAACATGGAACAACACACCGCCGGTAACCGCCGCAGACAATCAAACAAAGGTTACAGGCAGCGAGATTTTAGAACAGTATTGGGATTAGGGTGGAATCGTTTATTTTGCTATAAGAACGTGTATTATGGGAATTAGACTTTGGGAATAAGTTTAAATGAGACCGGGTCCATTTGAAATTGGGTCTTATTTGCATACTATTGCATACCTGCATATATTGAGAACCGCTCTTTTTGGTAGTAAGTCCATTCGGGTTTCATCCCTTATGAGAAAAGGTCGTTAGATCTTAGGTCGTATTCAGTATAGTGTATTTCGAGATTAGTTCCAAACAGCCCGGATGGGATTATGTTTATACCAGCGAACGAAAAAACCGTAGAATGCGAGCTCCTTACAAACTACACAAACACGTGCCTAAAACCCGGTATGCGCATGTTCGAACTAAACGGCTGCCTGGCATCGTTTTGACACCCCGCCCCCATCCCCCCATAATGGCAATGGCGCCCATTCTGTGGGGCCGTATTGTCGCGCTACTTAGATTTCTATGGTTTTTTCGGTCGCTCGTTTATACTATTTTTAACCCCCGACGCAAAGAGAGGGTTGTTATAAGTTTAACGAGTGAGTGTCTGTGGTATCGTAGCTCCCAGACGGATGGACTGATTTGAATGCGGTTTTTTTTATTCGAAAGCTGATGTGTTCCCGAGTGTTCTTAGATATGTTTAATGAAAATCTGTTTAGCCGTTTTTGAGATATTGGACTTTGAAATGAAAATGTCGGGGGTTTTTTCAACTTTTCTAAGTTGTAGTTATAAATGCCTGAACAAACAAAACAAAAATATATATTTTAAGTGCAATCTCTCACACAGCTGTTCAAAGAGCTGGAAAAGGCGAACCAACACCTCAAGAAGTACAACCACGTGAACAAGAAGGCCTTAGACCAGTTCATCAGCTTCTCCGAGCAGAAGGAGAAGCTGTACAAGCGGAAGGAGGAACTCGATATTGGGTGAGCGATACAACTGTTGGAAATCAGTAGATTGTACAACAAGTGCATAAATAAAATAAAAAGCGTTTATTTCAGACCTAAAACGATCCATAGTGGGTTAGTATCAAAAACATTATTACCTACTATGTTAATTAAAACCAAAGAAATCCAGAAAAATATCTTAAAACTAATTATTATTATTTGGCCCTCCCTATAACAACCTCCATCCAATACTTAGCGAGCGGATATGCCAATCGCATAAAACGCACCATTTTACGCGAGACGTTTATTATTATCGATGTAAAATCGAGTGTAAAATGGGTTTTTGGGACGAATTGTACACTCTACTTTTCAAATCTCATGCTCTGATAGTAGGTCGTTGTTGTTCTAAAAAGTGTCCAGAAAGTGATACGTTTCTGCTCTAGTGCAGAAAAGTAGTGGATTCCAATTAGTCCTCGCCTTATAAGATAAGCATTATATGGGAACTATTTCTAATACATATCAATACTTACCCCGCTACTCACAAAGGGAATTATTTTTATTCTTACTATATCATGGAATTTTTTTTTTTAAGGGCCTGTTTCACAATCGCCGGATAAAGTTATCTGCCAGTTAAAATTATTGCTATCCTTTTCTCCCGTCATATAAAAGAAAATTGACAGCCAACATTTATCTGACGGATATGTTTTAACTGGAGATTGTGAAACAGGCCCTAAATATAAAATAAGTTTATGTTGTAAATTCATGACTTTCATTTTAGCTAAAATATTCACTAGGGTCTATGAGGTGGTGGCAAATGGAATGCACCCACAAAAGCTTTTTTAACTAAGAGCCTTATCACACTTGCGATTTGCGAGCGTGTTTTCTATACAATTATCAGTCGCGGCGAACACGCTGCGTGATCGCCTTCATACAAAATACGCTTGGAAATCGCAAGTGTGATAAGGCTCTTAAAGTTGTGTATGTGAGCTAAGGCAGAAACTCATACAGCCACTCTTCAACTAATACTTATAATAAATACAAATAGTATGAACATATTTGAATAGGCTATTTTCGTCTATCACAATTAAATTATGAAAATATGTTATTCATATAGTTTTGACTTTAGGAAATAGCAATAATACCATTTGGTTATAAAAACATGAGCAATATTTTTGATTTCAAAATTAAAATCGTAGGTTTATTATCTGTATGTCACGTGACCGAATTACATCATATAACCATAAGCGCGAGCGAGACAGATATTTGCCTCTTTCTTTAGGAAAGGTGAGATGGGACTATACTTTCGGCTCGGATGACGTCACGCGTAATGGCGGCTGCCGTTTTTGAATTGTATACTTTGAATAAACATATTGTTTTCACCTCACCAGCTCGTAAAAGCTTACTTTATCGCTCAAAATCTGCGCCCAAAAGTCCATTATATCCGCTAGCGTGGAAAGAGTTTTTGAATGTGGAACGCGACGCTCTATCGCGAGATTCTACTTTTTTCTATACAGAATAAGAGGTCATTATCCTGCGTTCAGAAACGTATGATGTTATGCTAATAATAATTTATTATTATTAAAATGATTGACGACTAATGATTAATAATTACAATAAAAATATTTGGGATCATCCTATATGCAGCGTGACGTCAAATTGATGTCATCGGCATGAAAATTACGGGCTCTGCTTACAACAGTAACCTGTTGAACAAGTTACTGTTACTGTACATGTTACTGTTAAGTAAGATGAGCTACTATTATTAAGTTCCGGTACAAGGCACAGTCAGTGGCGTGCATAGGGTTTTTAGTTAGGGTAGGCATTTTTTTTTGAGGAGACCTATGTCACCTACGAGTATGTGGGGACGAACAAGTTGTGTTTAGCAGTGCACGTGTAAAGTAATGTTATACTTACCAAGCCTATTTCGACTTTCGACAAAGTGAATCTCCGTCAGCGTGCGTTGCGTTAATAGTGGTACTATACATGAAATTGAATATTAACCCGAGTTTGAGCTAATTGCAACTGTGGCATACACCTACCTATATTAACTACCTTATTGACGACCGGTTAGTCTAGTGGGTAGTGACGCTGCCTACGAAGCTGAAGGTCCCGGGTTCGAATCCTGGTAAGGGCAAATATTTGTGTGATGAGCATGAATATTTGTTTCTGAGTCATGGAAGTTTTCTATGTATTTAAGTATTTATATGTATTAAATATATCGTTGTCTAGTCTAGTACCCATAACACAAGCCTTTATTGAGCTTACTATGGGACTAGGTCGATTTGTGTAAGATTGTCCCCTAATATTTATTTATTTATTTATTTATTATTATCGAACAATAACTTGCTAAATTCACCGAAAATTTACTTCCGCAAATACACTATGTCAATACACCGGTTCGGTCACAGCTAAAACACATAATACGCCAATATACAAAACACACGGAAAATTCAATAGAAAACGTAAGATAATCGCTCCGAACCGAACTATTTAATGCAACTGCAACATGCAACTACAGTCAAGGAATTTAAATACCTACCCATTTCGTTGAAATGTCGTTAGACATTCGCAATGCATTAAGGTCGAAACTTCTATTTCAGTAATAGTATTGAAATGTCAAATTGTCAATACATATTTATTTGTCACTCTTTGCGAAAAGTTATCATTTGCTTTTCTAATTTCAAACATGTGTCAGTGTCAATCGAGAAATCTGAAAAATATTTATCAATTACGTTATTAATTTGAAAAATAAAATACCTGTCGCTAACCGTGAACTATTAAGAGCTAGAAATAGCAGATTTAAACCAGGAAGTGGGGATTGAGGAGATAACGCGTTTAAAATTTCAGTTCACCATGTCAACGTAGTTAATCTGGTTGCCTAGTTACTAACATATAAGAATGCATGCGATATGTCAAAGGAACGTCGTGCTCTAGCTAGCTCTTATGGTGACAGTTTGCTATACAATATTGAGCCTTAGCTGGGTCGGAAATTAAATTCCTTGACTGTACAAGAATATTTATTTCACAACACAGTCAACACAACACAACTGGGTCGTACGTAACTAAAAATCCATAATGGCGGCCTTCCGAATAGCAAATTCAAAACAAAACACCCTGACAAATTAGAACGCCCCACATTACGAGATTTACGAGTAATAATCACAGCAAAAGGGACTTCTTTAATTTTCCGCATGAAGTCCGGCGGCCGGATTTGGGAGCATGTGTGGGTGTGATTTGCGTATACGTGTGTGCACTGAGCAAATCCGTACATAGTTCAAGGACGATATTTACACAAGCGCACTATGAGAGTGTGTGCCGTGGCTTAGGCTCTGTTCGCGGTGCCTAACCTGCGGTGAGCGAGTCTGGTTCGCGCGCAAATTTAAATTGCAGCGCGTCCCGTAAAGAAGTAGATTGTTTTAAAAACTATTAGGTATAGTATCATCATAGAGAAGAAAAATATATGTGGTGGAGTTATTTAGCAAGGTAGGCACTGCCTATTTGCCTATATGGTACGCACGCCACTGGGCACAGTGAATGTTTAATCAACAAGGAACGAGAAACATTAAATTGAATAATTTTGCGTCAAAAATGAAAGTACAGACCAGTGTGGGGCAAAAAGTAATTGCATTACAAATTAAAATTACAAAATGTAATTTCAATTATGGCATTACAAATTACAAAATGTAATTTAATTAAATTACATGTAATGCAATTACGTGTAATGGATTACTCGTAATTGCAATGTAATGCGATTACGAATGTAATTCATTACTCGTAATTGCATTACATGTAATTTAATTTGTGATGCGATTACAAATGTAATGCATTACGCCCAACACTGGTACAGATCATTACATTTTGATTTTACTGAAACTGAAATGACCAGATACATTTTATTTTAATTCTCATTTATCGTCAGCACAATTTTGTCGTAAACCTTATCTCTAGCGTTAGACGCATACAAATAATCCAAATGTGTAAATCCCTCCAAGAAATTATATCCCACGACATGCGGCAGCTTTCCTTTCAGCATATCCACATCAGCCTCATCAGATAGCATATCGTTGTCACTGTAAAATATTTCCACTGGCACCGTAACCCTCGTCACATCGTAATCAGGCGGCGAAGGCAGTCCATATTCAGCCATGTTCACCTCTTCACCGAAATCGAACCTCGCAAACCGCCCAGAATTAACTAGTTGTCCATAGTGAACGAACTGAGCGGCCGATGCTCCGGTAGGCATATGCCCTAATACAACTGGCAGAAAACTGCCGTTTATGTTCTTATGGTCGTTACCTTCTAACATGTATAGCAAATTCTCGCAACCGTTAGGGAGGTAACTGCAAGATACTGCTGTGATCCTGTTTAGCAAATCCATACTTGGCCATTTTGTCTTCAGATTGGATAGGAAATAACCCAATAGACTTACAGAGGAAGAAACTTTTCTTACGAAGGCACTTTTAACGTTTCGCATCCAAGCGATCGGTGACAGGGCAAACATGATGTTGATCTTCTCATTGTATTCTGGCTTCATTGAAGTCATCACTAAGAAGCTTGTAGTTCCTTGCGAGTTTCCAACATAATACAGCCTTTCCTCGCCAGTTACATTTAGCACATAGTCTATCGTCGCAGGCAGGTCGTACAAGCCGATCTCTTCCCAAGTAAACTCCCAGAAGTCGCTGTTCTCCACGTGTAGTTCTTTATGAGACATCGCATGCTTGTTCCCTCTAGCGTTCCCCATCCATACATCGAAGCCTCTATCCGCTAGAATGTATCCTAAAGCTTTATCAGGCCCTTGAAGAATCCAGCTATCAGAAGAATCTATAATCCCATGCATTAGGAACACCACCTTTCCGTTTAGAGTTGCATTTCTCCCTTGCAGTCTGTGCAGCGTCAGTATGTAACCATCTTCTGTTGCGACTTTATGCTCTTCCATGTTATATCCATATTTTGTTGCGAGTTCCATAATGCTTAAAAACGAGTCTGGTGGTGCTGCCATAATTCCATTTGGGGTATTGCTGTTTATAATATTCTCGACGCCCCATAAGAACGTAGCGACACTCGACACACTTTCAGTTATATCTTTCCACGATCCGAAGAAACTTCTACCAGTTTGATACTCGTATTCTTTGGCAAAAACTGACGAGAATATTGCAAATGAAATAAATAATTTGGAATAATCCATGATTTACAATAACGTCCGAGGTCTTAATGATTCGAGTTGAGTGCTGTCGATATATTTAAAGCCCCATAAAATGCCATTAGCCTGACTTTGGATACTTAAATGTTAATTATGGCGCTCTTGACACCTTTAGATTATGGACACCGATTTATTTAAAGCCAGTTACCGTAATCTACATACCTAGTTTACGATGGTTAATTTAATATGGTGACTTATTTCGTTAGTAATGCGACATCGTTTTGGGCTAAGTTTTTAGATTGACTATGTTTGTCATTTGAGATATTTTGGTAATTAACTATGGTTCAGTTTCTCTAAGTTAACTAGTTTAATTAATGTATCATACTACTGTGTTTCTGATCTCATTGTTCTTACTCAACAATCATAGAAGAATATGTGCATTTCAGACTGCTAACGAAAACTGTTAGGTAATACGTAGTCAATTACATTATATTTAATAATTCCTAAAGGTTGCCTGGAAGAGATCGCTTTATAGCTATAAGACCGACTGTTGCTACCTGTTATACTAGCTTACATCTAATATTGTTTGTTTTGGTGCAACAAATAGTATTATTATCATTTATATGTTTTTTCCGTATCTTCGGAGTTATTCTAATTATAACATTCCCACCCGAAACAACGTTGTCAGAGCTATGTTTCTGTTAGGCTGGATGGTAAGTCAACCACGGATGGCAAGTCAATCAGTCAATAGGTAATGTGTCAAGGAAATTATGTCTTTCATTTGAACTTTGTACAGTGCAATACTGTAAAATTATATTCTTTGCAGCGGTGAGAAAATCCGCGAACTCATCGAAACGCTAGAGCACAGGAAGCTCGAAGCCATACAGTTCACGTTCAAGCAAGTGAGCAAGAACTTCACGGAGGTATTCAAGAAGCTAGTGCCTACGGGGCGCGGCAGCCTCATCATGCGCGTGGCTACTGACGACGGCCAGGAGGTCAACCCTGACGTAAGTGCATGTTCCACAGTTCACGTTCAAGCAAGTGAGCAAGAACTTCACGGAGGTATTCAAGAAGCTAGTGCCTACGGGGCGCGGCAGCCTCATCATGCGCGTGGCTACTGACGACGGCCAGGAGGTCAACCCTGACGTAAGTGCATGTTCCACAGTTCACGTTCAAGCAAGTGAGCAAGAACTTCACGGAGGTATTCAAGAAGCTAGTGCCTACGGGGCGCGGCAGCCTCATCATGCGCGTGGCTACTGACGACGGCCAGGAGGTCAACCCTGACGTAAGTGCATGTTCCACAGTTCACGTTCAAGCAAGTGAGCAAGAACTTCACGGAGGTATTCAAGAAGCTAGTGCCTACGGGGCGCGGCAGCCTCATCATGCGCGTGGCTACTGACGACGGCCAGGAGGTCAACCCTGACGTAAGTGCATGTTCCACAGTTCACGTTCAAGCAAGTGAGCAAGAACTTCACGGAGGTATTCAAGAAGCTAGTGCCTACGGGGCGCGGCAGCCTCATCATGCGCGTGGCTACTGACGACGGCCAGGAGGTCAACCCTGACGTAAGTGCATGTTCCACAGTTCACGTTCAAGCAAGTGAGCAAGAACTTCACGGAGGTATTCAAGAAGCTAGTGCCTACGGGGCGCGGCAGCCTCATCATGCGCGTGGCTACTGACGACGGCCAGGAGGTCAACCCTGACGTAAGTGCATGTTCCACAGTTCACGTTCAAGCAAGTGAGCAAGAACTTCACGGAGGTATAAAGAAGCTAGTGCCTACGGGGCGCGGCAGCCTCATTATGCGCGTGGCTACTGTCGACGGCCAGGAGGTCAACCCTGACATAAGTGCATGTTCCACAGGGTGTACCCTTGCTTTGTCGACAACCTTTTCATCGACAACGATTCATCGAAACTTCAGTACTAGTAATATTGTTTGGCGTTATTTCATTTCAACTACTATTTATTTAAATTTATCTTATTACTTAATCGCTGATTTGTTTCAAATTATCTTAATTGGCACAACTACAAAACATTGCAATTAATTTCTTCGACTGCACATTTATACAATATTCAAATGATATAGTTAATTGTGTGACATACAAATATGTATAATATGTTTGTATAATGAAACTAAGCATCACTGGTGTAAATCGTTTATTACAAAAAATATCAGGGCAGACAAATATGGCTTGTCATAAGCGAACTCTGTTTTAGGTCGGTTAGGTTAGGGTTCACTTGTGTCCCTCACACCAGCGGGGTGGCGTCGACTCGCTGCACGGCAAAAATAGGTTAACAAAACGTTAGGGATTCAGATATAGATCTGAATTAATTTTTATGCGGAATAAATATTATTAACTGTAAAAAATAAATAAATAAAAATAAAACGAAATGAAAAGCCACGACATGAATTTTATTGAAATAAGTCAACTACCAATTAAAAGACCTCTGTTCATATTACCTAGTATCGAGTCCTCGACGCAATGACTTGTCGATGAAATGAAAATACTTGAAACATAGTCTTTGAAATAATATTCGATTAAATATTTGTCGGCAATTCAATGGTAAACAGTTCCACAGTTAACGATCACAAGTGTCGTTTTAAATCGTATATAAAATGTTTGTAGGTCATTAAATATAGATGTGTGTGCCCATGTGTGTACAGTACCACAAATATAAGTTACATCGGCAATCTTCGTCCCCGCCGACGAGTGCTGACAAGTACCGAATGAAACCGAACGCATGAACATTTTTCAATAAAGACCTTGTTGCACTATACGTAAGGTACAATATGCAATGACAGATGAACTCGTGCTTTCCCGCTCATGGCGCCAGACAAAATGGCGCGCGCCGGAAGTGCCGGCGTCGCGTGCAAATTTTTGGCTAATGGGCGTTGAAGATTTTACCCGCGCAAACGCGCTGCCTTATGATTGGTTAAAATGTTTAAAAAAAATGCTTTCTGCGCAGGTACATCGTTGTAACTTATATTTGCGGTACTACTGTACCCTGTACACTCCATAACAAGGTTAACGAGAACTTTAAACTTCAGTAAGGGCTCATTTTCCGCAGGCCAACGCCGACCAGTTCACCGGGGTCGGCATCAAGGTGTCCTTCACGGGCGGCGAGGGCGACATGCGCGAGATGAACCAGTTGTCCGGCGGACAGAAGTCGCTGGTGGCTTTGGCGCTCATCTTCGCCATACAGAAATGTGATCCCGCGCCGTTCTACCTATTCGACGAGATCGATCAGGCAAGTTGAATAGGATTAGAATTTACTTAGAGAAAGGTTATTTTACTAATCGATTTGGTCCCACAATAAGCTCGTTAAAGCTTTATGGGCAGAATATACAAATATATATATATATGTATAAATATAATAAAAATAATAATCATTTATGTCAGATAAAAATCCATAATTACATTAATATTAAATTCATATTTTAAAAAAAACAATCATTACTTATACATTACAATTAAATTAAATACATTAAAATTAAAATTATGCATGTACGGTCGATTACAAAGAGATCGATCGATCTCTTTGTAGTCGACAAAAATAGTTAAAAATCATCTAAGGCAGGGTCGTTAGTCTGTGCTAAGTAGTCGTCAAAAGCGCCGTCATTTTTACTGTTTTTGTGACTGTTATGAATACCAAGGTGACCAGGGTGATATGCAGCAGATGAACCAACTGTCTGGCGTGTCTTCGCTATACAGAAGTGTGATCCCGCGCCGTTCTACTTGTTTGACGAGATTGAACAGATGAATACAGTTTACTGTTATGTATGACTGTTGTGCCCATGACGGTGGAAGGTGAAACAGCTATCATGTCTATCTAAGTAGTAGTCAAAAGCGCCGTCAGTTTTACTGTTTTTGCGACTGGTATGAATACCAAGGTTACCAGGGTGATATGCAACAAATGAACCAACTGTCTGACGTGTCTTCGCTATACAGAAGTGTGATCCCGCGCCGTTCTACTTGTTTGACGAGATTGAACAGATGAATACAGTTTACTGTTATGTATGACTGTTGTGCCCATGACGGTGGAAGGTGAAACAGCTATCATGTCTATCTAAGTAGTCGTCAAAAGCGCCGTCAGCTTTACTGTTTTTGTGACTGGTATGAATACCAAGGTCACCAGGGTGATATGTAACAGATGAACCAACTGTCTGGCGTGTCTTCGCTATACATAAGTGGGATCCCGCGCCGTTCTACTTGTTTGACGAGATTGAACAGATGAATACAGTTTACTGTTATGTATGACTGTTGTGCCCATGACGGTGGAAGGTGAAACAGCTATCATGTCTATCTAAGTAGTCGTCAAAAGCGCCGTCAGCTTTACTGTTTTTGTGACTGGTATGAATACCAAGGTCACCAGGGTGATATGTAACAGATGAACCAACTGTCTGGCGTGTCTTCGCTATACATAAGTGGGATCCCGCGCCGTTCTACTTGTTTGACGAGATTGAACAGATAAATACAGTTTACTGTTATGAGATGACTGTTGTACCCATGACGGTGGAAGGTGAAACAGCTATCATGTCTATCTAAGTAGTCGTCAAAAGCGCCGTCAGCTTTACTGTTTTTGTGACTGGTATGAATACCAAGGTCACCAGGGTGATATGTAACAGATGAACCAACTGTCTGGCGTGTCTTCGCTATACATAAGTGGGATCCCGCGCCGTTCTACTTGTTTGACGAGATTGAACAGATGAATACAGTTTACTGTTATGTATGACTGTTGTGCCCATGACGGTGGAAGGTGAAACAGCTATCATGTCTATCTAAGTAGTCGTCAAAAGCGCCGTCAGCTTTACTGTTTTTGTGACTGGTATGAATACCAAGGTCACCAGGGTGATATGTAACAGATGAACCAACTTTCTGGCGTGTCTTCGCTATACATAAGTGGGATCCCGCGCCGTTCTACTTGTTTGACGAGATTGAACAGATAAATACAGTTTACTGTTATGAGATGACTGTTGTACCCATGACGGTGGAAGGTGAAACAGCTATCATGTCTATCTAAGTAGTCGTCAAAAGCGCCGTCAGCTTTACTGTTTTTGTGACTGGTATGAATACCAAGGTCACCAGAGTGATATGTAACAGATGAACCAACTGTCTGGCGTGTCTTCGCTATACATAAGTGGGATCCCGCGCCGTTCTACTTGTTTGACGAGATTGAACAGATGAATACAGTTTACTGTTATGTATGACTGTTGTGCCCATGACGGTGGAAGGTGAAACAGCTATCATGTCTATCTAAGTAGTCGTCAAAAGCGCCGTCAGCTTTACTGTTTTTGTGACTGGTATGAATACCAAGGTCACCAGGGTGATATGTAACAGATGAACCAACTGTCTGGCGTGTCTTCGCTATACATAAGTGGGATCCCGCGCCGTTCTACTTGTTTGACGAGATTGAACAGATAAATACAGTTTACTGTTATGAGATGACTGTTGTACCCATGACGGTGGAAGGTGAAACAGCTATCATGTCTATCTAAGTAGTCGTCAAAAGCGCCGTCAGCTTTACTGTTTTTGTGACTGGTATGAATACCAAGGTCACCAGGGTGATATGTAACAGATGAACCAACTGTCTGGCGTGTCTTCGCTATACATAAGTGGGATCCCGCGCCGTTCTACTTGTTTGACGAGATTGAACAGATGAATACAGTTTACTGTTATGTATGACTGTTGTGCCCATGACGGTGGAAGGTGAAACAGCTATCATGTCTATCTAAGTAGTCGTCAAAAGCGCCGTCAGCTTTACTGTTTTTGTGACTGGTATGAATACCAAGGTCACCAGGGTGATATGTAACAGATGAACCAACTTTCTGGCGTGTCTTCGCTATACATAAGTGGGATCCCGCGCCGTTCTACTTGTTTGACGAGATTGAACAGATAAATACAGTTTACTGTTATGAGATGACTGTTGTACCCATGACGGTGGAAGGTGAAACAGCTATCATGTCTATCTAAGTAGTCGTCAAAAGCGCCGTCAGCTTTACTGTTTTTGTGACTGGTATGAATACCAAGGTCACCAGGGTGATATGTAACAGATGAACCAACTGTCTGGCGTGTCTTCGCTATACATAAGTGGGATCCCGCGCCGTTCTACTTGTTTGACGATATTGAACAGATGAATACAGTTTACTGTTATGTATGACTGTTGTGCCCATGACGGTGGAAGGTGAAACAGCTATCATGTCTATCTAAGTAGTCGTCAAAAGCGCCGTCAGCTTTACTGTTTTTGTGACTGGTATGAATACCAAGGTCACCAGGGTGATATGTAACAGATGAACCAACTGTCTGGCGTGTCTTCGCTATACATAAGTGGGATCCCGCGCCGTTCTACTTGTTTGACGAGATTGAACAGATAAATACAGTTTACTGTTATGAGATGACTGTTGTACCCATGACGGTGGAAGGTGAAACAGCTATTATCATGTCTATCTAAGTAGTCGTCAAAAGCGTCGTCAGCTTTACTGTTTTTGTGACTGGTATGAATACCAAGGTCACCAGGGTGATATGTAACAGATGAACCAACTGTCTGGCGTGTCTTCGCTATACATAAGTGGGATCCCGCGCCGTTCTACTTGTTTGACGAGATTGAACAGATAAATACAGTTTACTGTTATGAGATGACTGTTGTACCCATGACGGTGGAAGGTGAAACAGCTATTATCATGTCTATCTAAGTAGTCGTCAAAAGCGCCGTCAGCTTTACTGTTTTTGTGACTGGTGAGGTGTATGACGCAACATCGAATATATCTTATGCAACATTGTAAGTTATAATATAACCTTGAATATCTAATAATCTTGTGGAATATGCTCTAGCCTTGAAATACAATACCCTAGCATCTGGTTCACGCTCGTGTAGACATAATCACCGTTAAAGTGCATTAGCGATAAGGATCTAAAGTCGTAAACCCTATGTAAGCGACCACACACACAGCGGCACCGAGACCCTATATAAACCCCTGTTTATACCTAAATAAATGTTCATTAATATCCCAACTCTCGTCTATATTATTTACCCTACGAGCTACATCTCATGGCGACCTTTCCAGGCCTGGCAGGACATTTTTCATAGTGATCCTGCCAGGGCAGGTCGCTTCGCGGCGACCTGCCTTTGCGACGAAGAAAATAAAACCGCGCCGCGTTCCACACAATTTGCGGCCAGCTAAAACTATCACCGTAGCGCATCAACCACAAATCCAGCAACCAGCTTCACTGCGCCAGCCATAACGACAAGATGACCGACAAGACTCAGACCACCGAAATGAGCGCCGACATTACACTAGTGGGCCCTATCAAGCTGTTCCGGAATCTCCAAATGACGGTAGCAGCTCCACTGCGCCAGCCAGAACGACCAGATGACCGACATCCCGGCCCAAGTTCGAGGGAGTCCAGGGTTTTCCCGGCCCGCATCAGCGACCGACGCAGCAGCCGTCCCGGAGGAACACACTGCAGCCGCCAGCCAGCCAGCCAACCAGCTTCGAGGACGAAAGACGAGACGAAATAACGAAGACGTCGTAATCGTATCGTATACTTTTAAATAATCTTAATATTTTTTTTTTTTTTAAACTAATTTAGAAAAGTAGCTAAGTAAAAACTATTTCATTCATATAGATAAATAATGTGTAAATTTAGTGTCACTAAAAATTTAATAAACCCCAGTAAATTTAAATATTGCAATATTACAGACATTCCTTTATTGACAATTATACATTAGCTAATTATTGGACTGGCCATCTGATACCTTAGCAAAAGTCTAATTGATTAAAAAATTAAATAAATAATTAAAGTTAAAAGATAAGTACGTTGAAGAATTAGTTCAAAGTTAGAAAGATCACAAAAACACTACAATGAACTGTTAATCCAGTCTATAACAATAAAATGTTTTAATCATTATTTCGGTTCGGTTATCGATATAAAAATGTATATAAAAAATTAAATAAAATTACACCAGTATTAAAATACTGAGAATAGAAAAGAAAAAGAATAATAATAAACATAATGTTATATTAAAATCATTATAGACAAATATATAGTAAATTTTAACACGACTTATAGGCACCATTAATTTATACTCATGTTGATAAAAGATTCAGACGCAAAATTATTTATTGAATTAATTCATTCCAAAAAGTACATAAAACGGACAGTAATCCAAATTAATATTAAAATTATTAAAAGAATTCGTAACCAAAACCCGATTAACTCAAAGTACTAAAATTTCAATAGCGGAACCTCCGCGACATCATGTAAAGCATAAGGAAACAACGTCACAACCTAGCCGTTTCATCTCTTTTCATAACTAAGAACTAAATTCTAACTTATAGTCACATGAATAAAGTGCGATCTGATACAAACAGCACTATACACTTTATAAACATGAACGTCAGCGCATAACATACGCGGATTAACACATGAAGCATAGGTACATATATATTTTTTATAACCAGACTTTCTTTGTCCAATAATCCCATCAAATTCAAATAGTATTTTTTTATGGAAGTCACGTACTCAATGGCGTGACTCATTTAGTGTAAGGGATAAAATTACCGCGACATATGTTAATCCACGGTAATAATATATACAAAATTATATATATATATATATACTAAAATTATAATACCAAACGCAAATAGAAATAACACGCCGTTTGATGAATAAAAAGTAGGAAATCATATGGTTAAAATTACGGTATCATTATTACTTTGCAATATGAATTTAGAATCTTATAGCTTCTTAAATTGAGTTTAAAATAACACAAGTACGACGTGTCCTTATGGCACCCGACAGCTGATATTACAGCCCGAAATACAAATTTTATATAAAACTTCGTGCATTGTTTTAGAGACTTACATACAAATTACAAAATTATATATATATATTTTTACGAACCCATATTATCTTATCAATGACCCGTATAGAAATTGTTTTCATAGAGCACAAATATTCGTTATAATTAGTATAGACCCAAATACCTACAAACACCGAATTTTAACCATATCGTATTAAAATCATTTCAGCAGATTTAGTAAAATCATTTTTTTTTATCGGTATGTATCCGAGAAGGCTAAGACATGTAAGTTTTTCACAGTACGATTAGACTGATCACCTAAAAGTAAATGAAATTCTTATATGACGATGTTTTCAAGGATCATGCATAGTAGTGAAACATAAAATAAGTGAATCATATTAGCAAAAAGATGCATAGCCTATTATTATTATTAGGAGCAAAAGACTCCAACGGCAGTTAATATACGCGACGACGTCGCGACGTAAATAAGATATATAGTACTGAGCCATGATACCGATAGGCTAAATGCATAGAACTAATACGATAAAGTGAAAAGTAAGATAATTTCAAATAAATATATAAAAGATAATGAAAAATATATTAAAAAAAAAAAGAAATGAATAGGTAAAAATCATTAAAATAAATCAACATAAAAAGAAAAATTAATATATTTATTTTTAAAAACAGTGACACTAGATTATATTTTAAATAGAAAAATAAGCTATTACTTTCATCATATTCAATTCACTAGATTATATTTTAAATATGTTCAATTTATTATTAGATAATATTTAAATAGAAGCATAAGCTATTATTAACATTATATTCAATTTACTAGATAATAATTTAAAAGAAGAAATACCCAAAATATAAAAATAACAAAATAATATTTAAAATGAAGGAAAAATCTATTATATCCATTATATTTCAGATCACTAAATAACTAACAAAAAACAAACCCAAAAATTTTTTAGTTGTAAATTTATATTCAAAAAATTAAATTAAATAACTGACCAACAAAAATTAACGAATAAAAGAGCAAAAACAAGTAAATCGTTCAGCTTACAGCTAGTAAGGTTTCCAACTGTGATTGGCCATTAACACCAATCTTGGCGGAAATCCTTAAAAAAAAAATATATATACAAATTGAAATAATATAACTTTTATAAAAACGACAATAAGTGTATAGGTGATATAAGGGATGCGCCAGGTACAATGCAGGCAGGAAATCTTTGGATGCTGATCATGATTCGGTCGAGATATCAATCGCGAGAGCCCCTTAGACACATGGTAAAGTGTTAAATGAACTGTCTGTTTACACATATATTGATATGTGTGCGCGCTTAATAAATTAAATAATCTTGTACCATAAGCAAATTATTATATTATATGTAAGGTCGGCCGACCACGTAAATGCGTAGCCCTAAAAACCTAAAAAACTAAAAACAAAAAAATCTAAAAAACCTAAAAACCTAAAATTTAAAAATGATAAATAAAAGATAATTATGATAAAAAAAATGTAAATAGAAAAGTATTGACGTGTAAAATTAAATAAACAAATATAGTAACCCAGATAAATATAACATAAAAAAGCTCTCAAAAAGATAAATATTAAAGAAAAATATTTAAGGTCAAAATAAAAGTAAATAAAAAAAAAAAAAAACGTAGGAAACGACATAAAACCATAAAAAACTTGCTATAATTTAGCAGGATTAAAGTAATATATATATATTTTTTTTTTTTAACAACCAATAAGGAAATACTAATATCATATTTTAAATCACGTAAAAGTAAACATACGAGGGCTGCCTTTTAAGTTGTGTCGTTTGGAAAAACTAAAGACAATTTAAGTGTTAAATGGTATTGATTGTTTTTCAAAGTAATCACCGTGATATGTAATACACTTTTTCATTCGATCGAACCAGTTTTCGAAACACTTATTCCAGTCCGAAGTCGGGGTCTCCAAAATGGCCGTTTTGTATGCCTCAACCGCTTCTTCAGGCGTCTGGTACCGTTGACCACGAAGTCGTTGCTTGATTTTTGGAAAAGTAAAAAAATCGTTAGGGCTTAAGTCTGGACTGTACGGCGGGTGTTCCAGAATTTCGACGTTTTGCTCTTTTAAAAACGCAATAGTTTGCCGGGCGGTGTGCGAGCTCGCATTATCGTGGTGCAGTCTTATACGACGTCTTGGGTTATTTTTTCGAAACTCGCCGATGACTTCTGGTAAACAGACAGTGGTAAACCAGTCAGCATTAACCGTTTTACGATCCTCGAGCACGATGGTGGCAACGTGGCCACTTTTCGCCACAAACGTGGCGACCATTTTTTTCGAAGTGCTCCGTGAGCGTATTACTTTGGTCGGTTTTGGCTCATCTTGGAACACCCAAACAGTCGACTGCTGTTTAGAATCGGGATTGTAGGCATATATCCAAGATTCGTCACCACTGATAATGTCGTAAACATGTTTCGAGTTTCCTCGGTTGAATTGCCGCAGAGTTTTGCGACACCATCGAACGCGAGCCGTTTTTTGGTCTTCACTGAGTAAATGTGGTATCCAGCGTGAGATCAACTTTTTTACGCCTAAGTGATCATGCAAAATACTGTGAACACTGGTCCCTGAAATACTTAAGGAAGCTTCTATCTCACGGTATGTCGCATGGCGATCTTCGATGATCAGTTGCCGTACAGCATCAATGTTCTCCTGGGTTACGGCTGTTTTTGGTCGACCTTCACGATGTCTATCACCAAGACTAGAGCAACCACGTTGAAATTGTAAATACCAGCGTTCCACAGTCCGAAGGCATGGTGCTTTATCATTGAAAACCGTAGTCAACTCTTCGAAGCACTGAAGTCGCGTTAGCCCCTTTTGAAGTTGTAAAAAATTATCGCACGTAAATTTTCCTTCGAAATTTCCATTTTCACAACTGACTTGTCAACTTTGAACGAACGCTGTACTAAAACGGTTGGGCCGATTTCGAGTCATTCTTTTGTTTTCGAATTCTTAATTCATATAATTTAGGGTGACACTAGTTCTTTTTTATGCAATCACGGGAGGTTTGCAAACGACAGAACTTAAAAGGCAGCCCTCGTATAATAACAAAAATATAAATTTGTAGATTAAGAGATTTAATATTAATTAAAAAACGGAAAAACAGCGGTAATCAAACTACACACAGAAACCATAAAACATCAATCAATTCAAGATCACCTTTTCAAGTTCAAGTTTAAATAATATGTAATATCAGGAAAATATATTATATTACGCAATCAAAACTAAACTCAATTGCTATTAACAATAAAACCCAAATTAAAAACTTACCGTTTCACTGCACACTGCACCAAACTACACACAAAGTTATTGTCCATCTTTCATAGTTTCATGAACACTGCCTACCCCTTTTGATAATAAAGGCGTGAATCTTTAAATTAATTTACACAAAACCATACATACAAACCGGGAACACACACGAACACGGCACCTAACCACATAAAATTGTTTAACTCATTTACAAACTAGATATTTTAATAATAACTTAAATAAAACTCAAGCATAGTTTAAACCGACTAACCAACAGAACAAACTGAACTAAAAATAACTTACACCGACACAGTGACATAAAAATTCCACAGAAAGACCACCGGCGAAGTTGATAAATGATAACCATAACAATGTATTCGCAATGTAACCTAAGATATCAAGACAACTAGTAAGCATACTCGCACCCAGATGTATCACACAGTAAACAGTTTAAGAACAGTAACACACAGTAAACAGTTTAAAACCAGTAAGATAGTATAAGAAACAATATAGCAACGAACATAGTAATGTAATACAAGCCATATACAGGACGTCTAGAATTAACATTGACAAATTGTAACACCCATATTATTGTATACAGAATGAAAAATAAGATAAGTTTAAATACAAATGTAATACATTATATAAGTTAGTTTTAAGCCAAAAATATGTAACCACATTTTTGTCTAAAAAAAAAAAAGGATGGGCGTGAGGTGTATGACGCAACATCGAATATATCTTATGCAACATTGTAAGTTATAACCTTGAATATCTAATAATCTTGTGGAATATGCTCTAGCCTTGAAATACAATACCCTAGCATCTGGTTCACGCTCGTGTAGACATAATCACCGTTAAAGTGCATTAGCGATAAGGATCTAAAGTCGTAAACCCTATGTAAGCGACCACACACACAGCGGCACCGAGACCCTATATAAACCCCTGTTTATACCTAAATAAATGTTCATTAATATCCCAACTCTCGTCTATATTATTTACCCTACGAGCTACATCTCACTGGTATGAATACCAAGGTCACCAGGGTGATATGTAACAGATGAACCAACTGTCTGACGTGTCTTCGCTATACAGAAGTGTGATCCCGCGCCGTTCTACTTGTTTGACGAGATCGACCAGATGAATACAGTTTACTGTTATGACTGTTGTACCCATGACGGTGGAAGGTGAAACAGCTATCATGTCTATCTAAGTAGTCGTCAAAAGCGCCGTCAGTTTTACTGTTTTTGTGACTGGTATGAATACCAAGGTCACCAGGGTGATATGTAACAGATGAACCAACTGTCTGGCGTGTCTTCGCTATACATAAGTGGGATCCCGCGCCGTTCTACTTGTTTGACGAGATTGAACAGATAAATACAGTTTACTGTTATGAGATGACTGTTTTACCCATGACGGTGGAAGGTGAAACAGCTATTATCATGTCTATCTAAGTAGTCGTCAAAAGCGCCGTCAGCTTTACTGTTTTTGTGACTGGTATGAATACCAAGGTCACCAGGGTGATATGTAACAGATGAACCAACTGTCTGACGTGTCTTCGCTATACAGAAGTGTGATCCCGCGCCGTTCTACTTGTTTGACGAGATCGACCAGATGAATACAGTTTACTGTTATGACTGTTGTACCCATGACGGTGGAAGGTGAAACAGCTATCATGTCTATCTAAGTAGTCGTCAAAAGCGCCGTCAGTTTTACTGTTTTTGTGACTGGTATGAATACCAAGGTGACCAGGGTGATATGCAACAGATGAACCAACTGTCTGACGCGTCTTCGCTATACAGAAGTGTGATCCCGCGCCGTTCTACTTGTTTGACGAGATTGAACAGATGAATACAGTTTACTGTTATGACTGTTGTGCCCATGACGGTGGAAGGTGAAACAGCTATCATGTCTATCTTACTCTCTGTATACAGGGTGATTCAGGAGACATGAGCAGGATCAACCCTACGGATTCAATAGTTTATAAGCTACTCTGTCGTACCAGCATTGGTAAGATTAACGTTAATTTTTTTTTAGTTGTGTAGGGTGACCATGATTTATTGTGAATGAAACTTTCACACAAAATGTAAAAAAAAAACTGTGGGCGTTTAATTTAATTACGATGGTAAAAGATCCATTAACATTAACTGTATGTGTAGGGTTGATCCTGCTCACGTCTCCTGAATCACCCTGTATTGCTGTAAAATCACTAAATTCAAAATTCAAATATTTTTTCTGTAAGTAGGCCTCAAGGGCTCTTTCACATGTCGGAGCTTACAAATTCAATAAATTAACATTAAATGACATTAATACATAACAACAATGAACACAGACCATACCTGGGCACACATTTCCCGAGAGATGTATAGTCTCCGGGTCCATTATATCACAATAATCTTATTCTATAATAATATGGAGATGTAAAGTAATTAGTAATTCTACAGTGTCTTGTATTGTCAGTCAGAGACCCAATGTTACCATGCCTTGACCCTCACACGCACTGATTATTTGCCAGGCGGCGCCGAATCGCAGTACATGTCTGACCACGGGCCGATATTGCATTGCCTGTATAAGGCCGCCTGCAGAGTCCTAGAAACACGTCGTGTTATTCTCAGCGAGCGTTTTCATTGAGTTCATAGATGGCGCTATTAGTCTTTGCTACAAGAATGCTTCCTAATATTATTATTGCCAGCTTTTAATTAACTTGCAATGTATGTTTCCGGGTGGAATCTTGCAACTGAATTTTGAAGATATCTTCAACCGATTGAGCTGAAATTATTAAAGGTATAGTTTGTTCAGCTATAGTTCATCAACCTGATCTGATGATGGAGATAGAAGGTGGCCATGGGAATTCAGTACTTAACCGACGTTACCCCGTTGAGTTTGGGCTCTTCAGAATCGTCTCAATAAGTAGTAACCGAGCTTGTATCAAAATAGTATTTTACGTCACACCTGGCCATAATGCGAGTTTTACTGCACGCTGCGCGTACGGTAAAACTCGCATTGTGGCCAGGTGAAGACGTAAAATTGTGTACTCACCACGGGCGGTAATTCGTAAAGCCCCAGATCGCATATTTATGGCCCTCACCTTCGGTTCGGGCCACGAACACCTGCGACCTGGGACATTCGCGAATTCACCGCCCTAGGTACGTAATGTACTATTATGCAATCGTTATATAATGTATGTTTTTTCAGTCGACTACCACGTTTAGGCCACGAAGCTTGCTGAGTGGCCTAATTAAGGTACCTACGAGACTTAAAAAGCTAATTATATAACTATTGTATACTACACTTGGTATCTATTGAAAATCTAAGCCCTGCTGAAACGAAGTGCAACCAACGGCTTTTTCTTTTTTGTGCGGTGATGTCTACCTTTTGACTTACTCATGACGGCGTCCTATTGGTCAAATACATTATAGTTCAGTAATGGCGCCACGTGGTTGGTCAATTTCATTTTAGTTGTCTCAACTGTTATGAAATGTTTAGTTGGGAGCTCCATAGTAAAAAGTATGAGATTTAAGTTTGGTGTACGAAGTCTTAATTCAAACATTAAGGTCGACGAGTATAAAAATGATTTTTTTGATACAAATATAAGTTACATTGGCAATCTTCGTCGACGCCGACGAGTGCTGACAAGTACCGAATGAAATCGAACATATGACCATTTCAATAAAGACCTTGTTGCACTATACGTAAGTTACAATATACAATGACAGATGAACTCGTGCTTTCCCGCTTACGGCGCCAAACAAAATGGCGGGCGCCGGAGCTGCCGGCGTCGCGCGCAGAATTTCGGCCAATGGGCGTTGAAGATTTTACCCGCGCAAACGCGCTGCCAAATGATTGGTTAAAATGTTAATGCTTTCTGCGCAGGTACATCGTTGTATCTTATATTTGTGGTACTAACTGTATCTATCTTTCCAGGCTCTAGACGCGCAGCATCGGAAAGCCATCGCTAACATGATCCACTCCCTCTCCGATTCGGCCCAGTTCATCACGACCACCTTCCGACCGGAGCTTCTAGAGCACGCGCACAAGTTCTACGGCGTCAAGTTCAGGAACAAGGTGTCTCATGTCGACTGCGTCACGCAGGACGAGGCGCGCGACTTCGTGGAGGATAGCGTCACGCACGCTTGAACATTACTGGTGAGTCCTACACAAGTATGGTAAAGATCACTAGCGGATCCTAGTGTGGTAAAGGTCACTAGCGGATCCGAGTGGTGAGCCCTACACACTAGTGTGGTAAAGGTCACTAGCGGATCCTTCTAAGAGTGGTGAGTCCTACACACTATTGTGGTAAAGGTCACTAGCGGATCCTTCTAAGAGTGGTGAGCCCTACACATTAGTGTGGTAAAGGTCACTAGCGGATCCTTCTAAGAGTGGTGAGTCCTACACACTATTGTGGTAAAGGTCACTAGCGGATCCTTCTAAGAGTGGTGAGTCCTACACACTATTGTGGTAAAGGTCACTAGCGGATCCTTCTAAGAGTGGTGAGTCCTACACACTAGTGTGGTAAAGGTCACTAGCGGATCCTTCTAAGAACCCGCCCCAAAAGCATCTGAGTCCTAACTATAATCTAACTTCAATGGGGCCAAGCAAGCCATCAACTCTTTTTTTGAGCTGCTCTATGTAGTTTATGGAGCCAAGCAACGAACTAAAATCCTGGCTCTACCTTTTCTTAGTATGCAACAATCTCGAGGAATGTCCCAGTAAGTTGCCACGGGACGCCGTCAGGATAGCGCATTTCATGCACAGCCAGCCAATACATCTTTGTAGTAAACCAATACAGCAAATACGCTGCTGTAGTGACCTAAATACACCGAATACGCCGATAGATACACCGAAGGATATTAAGGCAGACCGCTTAACTCAGTCCTCGCCTGCTTGCGTCCGGGTTCAGGGGTATGACGATAACGGAGCGCGCACGGCGCCCGCACACCGTGCGCGCCCCGTTGTCGTCATAACCCTGCAACAGCGCGCAAGCAGGCGAGGACCGAGTCGAGCGGTCTACCTATAACCACTAATGTAGATATAGTCGGTATATATGTGGAAATAGGTCGAAGATCTACTTAAATTTCCGTGGCATATTCTGGAACTTTTCAGTACAGCCAGTTTTCTCTTCTGTCCACAGAAAGGATCAGCAGTAGAATATAGAAAACATGGATGCTGACCAACATGATTCCGGGTCATACTTGACCCAGAAGATAATGCGTATAGTGCGTTTCACAGTAGGCCGAGAAAGCGGTCTACCATTTTCTTTGCTGCACTAGTGGGCCTATGATGCTCGCGTTTGTCGCGTGATAAAACCAAGATAAAATTGTATTAATCATTTATCATTCTGAAGCTATCTTTTGGCACAGTCTAACTACATACAGTCTGCAAGCTACGCGGGGTACGCGGGGAAGTCGGAGGCGAGGAAATATAGCGCAAACTCAAACTACTCTGAAGGGGTGTCAAACTTGAACTTGACAAAGTTTGACCTTGTAAAACCGACTTCTAAAACGTTAGGTTAAAATTACGTTTGGGTCTTTTTTTTTCTAATAATGTCACTTCAATTATGCTCGAAATCTATATCTGAGGGCTCGAGAGGTCTTTTAATATGAATCCGAGGGTAAATAAATACAGGCCGCCATCTTGAAATTCTTTAAATACGTCCGATTTCGTTCAAAATCGATACCTGAGCGAAACGAAAAATAATTACCGGAATTTCTAAATCTATTTCTATTGAAAGATCTGCGTGAGTGATCTACATACCTACTTATAAAATGCTTGAAAATGAAACAAGACAATAAGAAAATTAATATCTCTTCCAAACATATTTTGACAACCCTGTCTCTTGAGCGGTTACGCTAAGCGGCTGCGTAAATTTTAAAGATGAATGAAGCTTGCCTACTGGCCCCTATTCCACCAACTTGACAATTGTCACCTGACAACGACAATTCTCCGCACATTGCTGATTCCACCGGTAAACTAGCAACCACCTTAACTTCTAGAACAAGCAATGTATGGCGAATTGTCAGTGTCAGATGACAATTGTCAAGTTGGTGAAATAGGGGCCTGGTTGTAGTTCTGTATACTGTGCCGTTAGACCGTCTCGGCCGCGATAAACGCGACCATTATACGCCACATCACTGAGGGATAGATACTGATTTAAATTGTAGCATTATAGATGTTGTATGTACACTGATTTATTAAATGAAACACTGAATTAATTTTAAATGGTCTTTTCTGTAAATATCAGCTAGATTGTCTTAGACTAAACAGGAATAAAGACTAGATTTATTCGTAAACGCTTATCAAGCCTACTTTAGCCAAAATGCCGTTAAAATTAATTTGTCTTTATCTGTGACTTTGATATTTGTTTTTGTGAAAAGCGATAAAAAACATTTTAGTTAACAGAGGTTTGTTAAGTGTTATGAATAAGGGGGATTACGTAGGTGTAGAACAGATCAGTTTAAGACTGAACAACCATTATCTTGAGGTCAATACATTTTGGGCAGTTCTTTGACGGTTAGTTAGTAGTTCATGTTGCACTTATAGACATTTTTTGACTATTTATGATGCAGTCTATTGCAGGCAAATAGTTACTTGACTAATGATACATTTTTTTTTAATATTTTATTCATTTAATTTAAACACTTAAATATAAATATTTTAGTAAGGATTATAATGTATGGTACTCTTTTGGCAAGTACCTAGAAATGATGACTTCAATGTTCTAGTTTTTTTTCGTTACATGACTGTTCGATTCTGCAGACTTGTCAAGACTCGTTACCTACTGAGTTATTCCAATAATATTCGCTAGGCATCACATGTTGTACAATGTGGTGTTGAAGCAAAATCTATTGTCGACGTTAGATTAAAACACATAATTAAATAAGTTAAAAATACATTTATATTTTAAAAAAGTACACCGTCTTTTATGTTACAATCGACGATACAGATACAGCCCCGACGATACCCCTTTTTCAGGCCGAGGCGTAAATACCACGTCTGTTGCGCTTGTGACTTATCACAAGCGTCCTCAGGCAACGATGTCCGCTCCGCGTCAGGTAGGCCGTAAGCTAGTTTGCCACCATTGTGGTATAAAAAAAAGACCGGTTTGCACCCCGGGAGTGCCGGCAGAAGTGAAAACTTGAATAATTTTAATTTCAATTCAATAATGGACGATGTCGTCGATGTCCATAACTGGGTTTTTTAAGTGGTCCATAATTGGGTTCTTGGTTTTGTCTTAGATGGCACCAAAGAAAAATTACACCCCCGAACAAATGGGGAGGGCATTGGATGCTGTAAGGATGGGAGAAAAGATAAGCACAGCTGCCCTCCGGTTTGGGGTTCCTCGAATGCACAACAAGGTGACAGGCAAAAGTCCTGCAGTTTGTGCTATGGGGCCTCAAACTATCCTCCCGGCAGAGGAAATTTGTCCCAAGAACTAATAACAAGGAAAACCCATCAGCAACACCCGAGAGTGCGTCAGAAACTACTGCCAGAGTCCCTGTACCAGGCGTAACTCCTCAAAAACATCCTTTCGAAGCTGCTTTAGGTGTAGTGGTTCCATCACCTTTTAAGAAAAGCCTTTTTTGGCCCGAAGAACCGAAGGAAAAAAAATAAAAAAAGAGAAGGTACCATTTGCAGTGACTAGTAAATCTTGACAAGAATATCACAGAAAAAAAGAAATAGAAAAACAGAATCTACAACAAGAAAAAGAAAAGAGAGCCTTAGAAAGACAGCAAAAAAAATATTAAAAGATAAAAATATTGCTGAGAAAAAAGGAAAATCTAAATCTAAACCGAAGTCTAAACATCGCAAGGACACTTCGTCTGAAGACACAGATGCAGAGACTGTATACGCTGAAAGTGATGTAGTGTTTTAAGTAATTCTTCTATTTGCGTTAATAAAAGTTGATTTGTGACATCATTTGTTTCATTTATATGTTCAATACAAAAGTGACCATTAATCGATGTTCATAATTGGGTCCATGTCCATGACTCGGTGTCCATTACTGAATTTTTGATGTTCATCAATGGTGATTTCGTAAATTTCAATTTACATATTTTTTATTAATTATATATTAAACATACAGGATTTTTGGTTTTGTTTAAATGTTCCTCATGTATTTGAATGCGGAAAAAAAAATCACCATTTTTGTATCGTCAAAAAATTCCCATTTTTAAACAAAATTCTAATTTAGTGCGCTTAACATGTCCATGACCCTAGCATGCCGTCACCCTAGCATGTTGGATCACGTTCGGGAGATCGTTGATCATAATGGTGAAATTAAGTGTACCCAAATTACTTCCTTGACTGACTCCCGAAAGCGTCCGATAGCTGTCAGAAGTGTAACCTTTGAAATCGACGTAGGGTCATTTCGCCGGTTAGCGACCACCTAATTTCATGTGCCGGTGGGCGACCACTTAAGCTGAGTTGGTGAACTGAAAGGATATTTTCTCGGTTTTTTAGTAGATTTCTATTCTAAAACAACAAAAAAATGCATGTACAAGTAATTGTCTCAATAGGGTGTGTAGAATTGATGTTATCTTCAATAGAAAAAACCTTCTCCTTGAGGTGGTCGCTAACCGAAGGTGGTCGCGTAACCAGCGAAATGACCCTATTGCTTTCGGTTACTAAGGTAGTTTGCAAAAAAGTGTAGGAGTCGGGGTGTGAAACCGACAGCGGCTATAGTTTCGTTAGCAATATGTCGTTATCGACGGTATCGAACGCCTTCCTAAAGTCGAGGTAGGCGACATCGACCTGCCCACCGAGGCGGTCCACCTCGGGTGCCGCGTAGTTCATGAAACAGCTCTTTCCGTGCTCCGGCCCGGTCGGAAGCCGTGCTGCGCATCGTTTAGCCTCGCGCTTACCTGAGGATACCTATATTGCGGCGTGCATCACCGCTTTGCAAAGGTTGATAAAACCGCCACCGGACATGCACTTACATGGGTTCCGGAGCCTCCCTTCGGAACGGGTGTCACTAGGATCGTTTTCCAGTATTCTACGACACAATCAAGTTAATACGATAGCATTTTATCTTATCTAAAATCTCACTTTATGAAGTTTAGATAAAACTTCACTAAGTTAGGTATTTATCGAAAGTCCTAAAAAGCCATTCCCGAAGAGTATTACATCTCTTTTTCTAATGCGCGGAAGGCATTAGCGTGTCTCTTTATAGGGGGCGTGTACGACTCGAATCAAGGCATCCCCTTAATTCTATTGTTTTTGGACTTCGTATGACGTCGGTGACAGGGTTGAGCAGCGACGATCTTGGGTTTAAGTCAGTGGCGGCGAATGGGTTAAACTATTCGCAAGTCTGATAAAGAGGGAAACTTCGAATAATGGTTACTAAACTTTATTGATGGGTATTGCAAAAATGAAACAAGGGTTAAGTAGAAGTATGTACTTATTTACAAAAGTAACTGACACATCACATCATATTGCCGGCCTCGTCCTATTGCTTTCGGAGCCTTACGCTAAAGTATACTTATTCAATGAAACATACGATATAATCATAGACATATTTTTATAAACAGTTAGTTACATGTAATAACTATGATATGCATGATGCAAAGTAAATAATACTGCCGTTCGAATTATTATTCCGTCTCACGACGTTTCGCGTAATTCCATGTCCTGCCTTTATAAGGTTTTGTTTTTTTGGATCGTTGAATATCGGTGTCACCTGACTATAGGTACTCGTAGGTATGAATCTTAAGAAAAACCCCTATATGTAGTAGTGATGAGTTGGAATAGGTACCTATTCCATATCTGAAAACGGTTTGCGAACTCATTGGTTACATAACTAAGAAATTTAATTGTTCCTTCCAGTTAACATAAAATATAAAATTATTGGCTATGTCAAGAAATTATTATATAATACGTTTTTGGGGCTTCTAGACGGGCTATACTTTTCCGGAAATGTGTGGCCGGCAACTATGGGCGTCCCTCTCTTACTCACATGTTAGACAGGGACACCAATAGTTGCCGGCCACATATTGCAGTGAAAATATGGCCCGTCTAGAAGCCTCTTTACTTAAGTGTTTTACATAGGTATATGCACATACTTAATGGGGACACTGACAAGCCCTTATGTTTTGAATATGGCATATTCTTGCTAACATAAGCCGCGTCCACGCGGTCCTGCAAGTTGGGTAGAGCTAGTAAACCAAGGTCCTTCGTCTCCCTTTCTCGTATTTTATTATTTGTAATTTGTATGTAATATGCCTAACTTGAAGAATAAAGAACTAATAGCTCGCAGGATCATATGGATGCGCCTATAAACACATAGAAGAATGTTACTTGATTGGTACATTCAATTCAATTCAAATTGTTTATTAATAAAATATAGTTACATTATACACGTCATATAATAAATACAGTTACATTTTTAAGGATAAGGCATTGATAAGATTTTCCGATTTCCTGTACATTCAAACAAATATTAAATAATTGAGCTACTTATATTTTGATTGAAAATTTTATTCTTATACAAATCACTGAGTAAATCTAAAAATAATATCTAGATTTCTAGGATTCTCATGGCAGATACCTAACCATGGCCCAATTTGAACCTAAAAGATAGCATTTGGAGTCTGAGAATAAATTGCATGTCAAATGTATAGAAAAAATAATAATATCTATCATCTTCATAAATAAAATACATCATAACGAAACAAATTATTTTATTAAATAAATTTTGTTTCGTGTTATTTTTAACGAGGAAGTTACCCCGATCATAATTTAAACGATATGATACAGAGAGAAAGAGTATAGAGGTCAAAGCACTCTAGCGTTAATAGAGAGATCGCAGGTTCGAGTCCTGTCGGGGCTGCAGACGAAGATGGTTATTTATCTATTATATTCTCTCTCTGTATGTTTGTTTATAAAAATGTTGAAAGCATAGACGCATGACAATTATTTTACTAATTAATACCATTGAACACTATTAATTACTTTACTATTATATAGATTTATAGATTAACTCTGAACAGGTACAAGTTTAAAATACATTATAATATATTGCCCTACATGGATATAAAAAAACTATTTTAACAGTCACACAGCTCCCATAGAATCATACGAAGGCACGCGGTCATACAAACTTTAGAAAAATGCAGTCTAACTATAAAAAACAACACACAGATATATTTTAAGTAAAAAAACGTTAATACTACAATATTTCAAAACTATGACTAATAATTACGGACAAAAAGTTTAAAATTAAAAACCAAAATCACAACCGAAACGTATACAGTAAAAGGTATCGTTCCACCTGCGACCTCAGTAAATATAGTTGAAGTTAAGTCTATACCTGGGCCGTTAGCATCTGAGCGTTAGGGTAATAAAACCCGCCGGCAAACACCCATGAGTGCGAGCGAGAAGGCGATAGCAGAGTTTTATTGCCCAAACGCTCAGATGCTAACGGCTCTATTATAGTAATACTTAGCAAATCTACAGCTAAATCCACACTGTGCCACTTTTCATTCAACAAGGGCATGCCTTATAGAGCTGTCATTAACTCAGTCTTAGTAAGAATAAGTGTGACAGCAATATGAGGCACGCCCTTGTTGAACGAAAAAAGGGCACAGCGTGGACTTAGCTCAATGTGTTTATTTTTGAGCAGGAATAATCTGATGTAATTCGAAATTAGAACTGGGTTGGTTACAGGCGATTTCCTTGATTGAACGTCGCTGCGGTCGACCGTGGAAGAGATACCTTAAGTAGAAAAACCAAAACACACATCGAGCTCTAGAACGAGCACAGAGACTATTCCCTGCAAAGGGTACAAATCAACTATTAACTGTAAGAAGTAAAAAACTTGAAATTTAAAAGGTCTCTGACCCTTTGACGTTTTAGGTTGTACCTACATATTTGATTTTAAGGTGATTCGATTTCCATACAAAACGTTATTTGACATTCGCAGGCTAACGGCGTGATTTTTAAAGAAACTAATGTAACTAACTTTCATAAATTGGCTTTCCATTTGCGCGAAATTCCCCCTTTTCTTTATGCATATCTTTTTAGAACAATTTTACATGCTTTATACTTCTGAAAATGTTGGACCAAGCGGTTTGGATAATCAAACTCGTTTTTAAAGTGGTGGTGTAAGTTTAAGAGGGGGCGCTCCGCGAAATCGGGGTTCTTAGATTGAATATTTACCTATGACAAACTAAAGCGAATGCCAGGAAAAAGAACATACCAAAACTACATCATATTTGCAATTGAATCGTCTGAACAAAACCATACAAAACCAAAATTGCCTCGATAGAAAAGAACCGCCAAAACATGTCTTATTTTTACTCAATTTCAATAGTGTGAGGTTCCCGTGCATATAAATTAAGTAAAAGTTGAGTGTATAATAGCTTTTCACATTACCTAATGAAAGTACTAGCGGGGTATTTTTATGTAGTCCCTTTTCAGACTTATTGAGGTGAAACGTATTTGGCGTATAGGCCTTTTTTATTTAGCGCGATACCCTTTCTCCCGTCGCGTGTTTCGTGCGGTTCTGTATATCTTTTGTTGCCGTTCGCGGGCGGAGTCAGTCGTAATCGCTCCGCTGAGACGAGAGGACTACGTTCTGTGCTCTCACGACAGCACGATGAACATAATTATTTCAATAATATTGTGACCCAGTATATTCGTCCAGTGAATGAACGTATCATTACATTCCAGTAAATATTTTGCTACATTTTGAAATAATATATTTAAAAGTCGACCTTAACATATAGATCTTAAAGTTTAAAATACAACTATAAGATTACGCAGCGATCGGCGGGTGACCGGCTTCTTAGAATAATTTGTGCAGTACATGCAAAACTAGACGAACATTTTTCTGTCGATCGTGTATTTACTTTATGAAAGATTATCACTATCACTACATAGTATAAAACAAAGTCGCTTCCCGCTGTCTGTCCCTATGTATGCTTAGATCTTTAAAACTACGCAACGGATTTTGATGCGGTTTTTTTGAATAGATAGAGTGATTCAAGAAGAAGGTTTATATGTATAATATAGTACCCGTGCGAAGCCGGAGCGGATCGCTAGTTGAGAATAAATCCGGTTATGTTCAAAATCGATGTCTGAGAGGTCTAAATACGAATTCATAGTCAGAAATATTTCAAAAAGTGGTCGCATTATTTAAAATTTTTGAAACATTCGTTGTAAATTAATATGCGCGTTTTTTTAAAGAACAACATACATTGGCAGGCTTCTCGAGGGTGAAGATTCTAGAAATGATGTCCATTTTGAATTCCAAGATGGCGGACATTGCTTTTCGAATTTAAACTTTCGTGAGACGTGTTGAAACAGTACTAATAATTACACGGTTCAACTCACGTATTAAATGTCACTACGGGCGACATGTTTCGAACTCTTCGGGAATTCTTCTTAAGGATGTGTTTTCGCGGCGGTGTCGCTTGAATCTTGTCGTGATTGAAGCGACACCGCCGCGAAAACACTCATCCTGAAGAAGAACTTCCGAAGAGTTCGGAACATGTCGCCCGTAGTGACATTATTGACATTGTTTTTCTTTAAATTCATCACGGGTGTCGCTTTTAGGGTTATCGAGAGTGCAGATTCCAACAATTATTGCCTGCGAACTTGGACATTTTGATATTAAAAAAGTGAACATAATTATGCACTTTTACTTTAATATGTTCAAAATTGATAACTAAAGGGCCAAAGCGTCTCCATTGTCTCCAAGTACGAATCCGAGATCAGAATTGAAAAATTTGGCCGCCACGCAGTAGTGGCCTGAAGATCTGACTTTCATAGACATGATCGAAGTTTTCATAATATATTATAGTTTTTTTTTAATGCTACTAATAAATTCACGGTTAAATTCACGTATTAAACGACACGACAGGCGACATGTTTTGAACACTTCGGGAGTTCTTCTTCAGGATGAGTGTTTTCGATGTTTGTTTTGAAGAAGAACTCCCGAAAAGTTCGAAACATGTCGCCTGTTGTGACATTTAATGCGTGAATTTAACCGTGGATTTATTAGTAGTATTTTAGACGTCTCACAAAAGTTTAAATTCGATTATAGTTTTTTTTTGCTTTAGGCTTTTACTAGCCATTATTATGCTAGCTCACAACCCTTACGTGATTTAGTAAAAAAACGGAAGGCCATATTTCAGTTATAGCTCCGGTGGTTTTTTAAGCAACAAAATGTAGGTAAGTAGTGGTATTCTTTGGGTAATTAAAGTAATTTGTACTCTATAAAGTGAGTGTTTTCGCGGCGGGGTCGCTTGAATCTTGTCGTGATTCAAGCGACACCGCCGCGAAAACACTCAATCCTGAATAAGAACTCCCGAAGAGTTCGAAACATGTCACCCGTAGTGACGTTTAATACGTGGGTGAACCGTGTAATTATTGACATTTTTTTTCTTTAAAGTCATCACGGGTGACGCTTTTAGATTCCAACAATAGGGGCGTAGACACTAAATAAAATAATGTGATATTTTCTCGAAGAAGGATAAAAAAAATTAGTCAAATGGAGAAAAAATCAACGCAAAAGGTTAAATAATCACGAAGTTATAAGTGTCCAAAGTTTTAAGAAGGGATGTGTTCTGTCCCTTTTTCGCAAAACGCAACTTCATATGAAACGATGACGCTGGAAGAATGTGACGTCACAGAAGACGGCAACGTGCCGCGCGCATCGTGGTCGGCGACGCCGTCGACGCGGCCTGCCGGCAGCATCCTGTAATGTGACGTCACACACCGTTTGCGTTTTCTCTCTCTAACAAGCAATATTAAAACGGTTGTAGCTTCGTAATTCTTTGAGATATCTGAATGGGATTTTCATCACTATGCATATTTTTTTGCCTTCTTTCTTTTGGAGTAATAATAATTTTCGAGTATGCACCCGAATTATTGCCTGCGAAGTTGGACATTTTTATATTAAAAAAAGTGAACACAATTTTGCAGTTTTTCTTTAATACGAGTATGTTCAAAATTGATAACTAAAGGGCCAAAGCGTCTCCATTGTCTCCAAGTACGAATCCGAGATCAGACCCCGTATCATGGTCGGCCTTATCACTCGATAAGTGACAAGATAGGGGCATCGTCTCGTTCTATCAAACGGTGTCAGCCAGTGACGGACGCTCTATCCTGTCACTTATCGCGTGATAAGGCCGACCATGACACGGGGTCAGAATTGAAAAATTTGGCCGCCACACAGTGGCCTGAAAATCTGGCTTTCATAAACATGATCGAAGTTTTCATAATAAATTACAGTATTTTTTTAATGCTACTAATAAATTCACGTATTAAATGACGCGACAGGCGACATGTTTCGAACTCTTCGGGAGTTCTTCTTCAGGATTAGTGTTTTCGATGTTTGTTTTGAAGAAGAACTCCCGAAGAGTTCGAAACATGTCGCCTGCCGTGACATTTACGTTAATTTTTTAACCCTGGATTTATTTTTTGCTTTAGCCTTTTACGAGACATTATTATGCTAAATTACAACCCTTACGTGATTTAGTAAAAAAACGGAAGGTCATATTTCAGTTATAGCTCTCGAAACTGACTTACCTAATACTAGCGAAAATTATATCTTCAAATATAGGTACTTACAGATTTTGTCTTTCTTTCCACTTATTATAATTATCTATAGGTATTCATCATGTTTCATCTGACTGTCGGGGCACATACTATGCGAGAAGGAGCGGGGCAGCAATAGACGCATCAGCGCGGCAGGTACGGGGCGCGCGGGTGATTTCTGATTTTTCCCTGGCGATACGCCCCCTCTTAATCTGTGCGTCTGTCTGTGGCATTGTTGCTTCTAAACTAATGGGTCGATTTTAATGCGGTTTTGTATGTCTGACGCGATCGAGACGGTTCTTAGCTATGTTTCAACGAAATCGGTTCAGCTGGTTCTTAATTCTTATACATTGAACTTTGAAATGAAAACTGGTGATTTCAACATTTCTAAGTTGTTAATGAAGTTCAAAGGAAACAAAACAAAAGAAACTGTTCAAAGGAACAGATTAAATAATTTAAATAAAGAAATTTGACGTTTTTTGACATTCGCAGGCTAACGACGTGATATTTTAAGAAATTTATGTACCTAACACACTTTCATAAACGGACCGTTGTCGAAAGAGAGTGCTTGAAGTAGTGTGAGATGCTTATTTAGTATTACTTTTTAATTTTAATACACTATAGGACACATCCGCGCCAAAATCATAACGTTCATTTTCAAATCCGCTGTGCGCGCAAATCTTAGGTGCGCTAACAGATAGTCGTCTCTTTTCTTCCCGATCGCGTCTCGCTCGTTCGACGCTCCTGCGCCGGCGACAGTCCGCTCCACCGCTCGTGACTCGCCGCCAACGTTTATTTTCGTAGTGTAAAGCTAAAGCTAATCAATTGTGAAAAGTGCCTAATTTGTGTTCTCTATCGTTTATTGAATACAATAACTTAAAGTACGAGTGATTTTCATTAAAACACCACACCGCCGTCACCTAAAACTATACTGGCGTCCAACTAGCGGCACTCAGTACCTAGAATTCCGCGAATCGCGCCCGCGCGCGGATATGTACTGTGCACGAACTCAATTTAACAGTGAAATATGAACTGTAGTGATTAGGTATTACGTGTTTGTGTGGTGTTAAATAGTGTCTACTCTAAAATGCCTCCACGTCGTCGCAAAAGCACAAATTGTGATCCCGACGACTCCACGATGACCGAGGGGCAGCTCTCTTCGTTCCTGTCGGCGTTCGCAAAGGCTCAAGCAGAATCCAACCGTCAACTGGTTGAGAGCCTTCTTGCCGCGAAGATCGCGAACTCGCAAGACAAGCTACCCGCCCCGTCTCCGGCTCCATTATGTGCGAGTGCCCTGTCTGCACAGAATGCTAACTTCGCCAACTGTACCGCACGGTTTACTGGCTCAAGTCGCGACCCTGTCGTGCTAGAAGCATTCATAGACAACATAGAAGTATACAAAGAAGCTACGAATATCAGTGACCAGCACGCGCTCCGAGGTCTTCCTATGCTACTTGAAGAGGAAGCCGCGTTGTGGTTCAGAGGGGTCAAGACCCCGGTAACTTCATGGGACGACGCGCTCAAAAAGCTACGTGCGGTTGTAAGTTTGCGGTTATCGCGGTACTGGTTTGATTGACACGGCAGCTAAACGTAGTATCGCGGGTTTTAGTCTTTACGCGTTGTTACGTAAATTACAGCACCCTTTTCGCGATAGTTGCATGACGGTCAAGCTCGCCGATGCCTTAGTGCGCGATATTAATGTAAAGCTTGCTGACGTAGATGTAAAGCTCAAGGGTTCTGTGATACCTATTACATTCGTTATATTCCCAGAGGCAGTAAATAATGACACGTTATTGGGAATCGATTTCTTGCGCAAAGCTCGTCTTGTCATTAACATTCCTGATGATTTGTGGTTTACAGCTGATCGGCCTCAGGTCATTCACCCTCTTCAGTGTGAGACATCAAGGTCTTATGTAGGGTATGCGACCGCGGACGTTCTTCGTTGTGATGAGGGCACAATGCTGACACCGGACCAAAAGGCTATCCTGGCTGAAACCTCACAGGAATATGACGACATCTTCAGAGAAGGGGGAGGTCCACTCCGTTTGCAGAACACTGTATCGAAACGGGTGACCACAAACCGATCGCCACGCCGCCATACAGACTCACTCCAGCTAAGTGTAAGGCCTGAGTGGACGCCCCGCTCAGAGCGGGGCGTCGAGCGTCCATATAAATTGCATTTGTTTTATATGGACGCTGCACGCTCCGCTCTGAGCGGGGCGTCCACTCAGGCCTTACACTAAGAAGGCTGTCATGGAAGCTGAAATAGAGAAAATGTTAAAGGACGGAGTCATTGAAGAATGCGAGTCACCGTGGGCGGCTCCGGCTCTCCTAGTGCCAAAGAAGGACGGGACTTTCCGTTTCTGCGTGGACTACCGTAGACTTAATGCGGTAACAAAAGCTGATTCTTATCCACTACCTGTCATTGACGACTTGCTGCAATATACCGGAAGAAGCTGCTACATGAGTACCATCGACTTTCGTTCAGGGTACTGGCAAGTCTCTGTCAAAGATGAGGATCGAGATAAGACGTCTTTCGTTTCTCCGCTCGGCGTTTACCGCTTTAACCGAATGCCGTTCGGCCTGCGGAACGCACCCGCCACATTTCAACGTCTAATTGACAGATTTCGCTCTGGTTCATCGCTTCAGGGTATGACCATACTGGGATACATAGACGACCTGATCCTGATATCCGACAGCTTCTCTCAACATGTGAACGACTTACGTGCTGTTCTCGACCGCTTACGTGTCTTCAATTTGAGAGCCAACCGCGCCAAGTGCGTGTTCGCGCGGGAAAACGTCAAATATCTAGGACATATCATAACGTCCCAAGGACTATCACCAGACCCAGATAAGATCGCTGCGATATCAGACATGAAAGAACCGACCTCTGTGAAGCATCTGAAAAGCTTCTTACAGACCTGTTCGTGGTTCAGGAAGTTCGTTCCAGGGTTCTCTCAAGTCGCCCAGCCGCTGACTATGCTTATCAAAAAAGATCAGTCGTGGTTGTGGGAAGAAGCTCAGGTAAACGCGTTCAACGAACTGAAAAGACTACTTACCTCTTCGCCAATCCTTGTCCAGCCAGATTATGCTCGTCCATTCGTCCTCAGAACCGATGCCAGCAACTATGCTCTGGGTGCGGCTTTACTACAGGGGGAGACTCAACGTGACGAGCGTCCAATCGCTTATGCCAGCCGATTGCTAACGCCTGTCGAGCGTCATTACTCGACTACGGAAAAAGAGGCCCTTGCAGTCGTATGGGCGGTCGAGAAGTACCGTGGCTTTATCGATGGACACCCGGTACGGGTAGCTAGTGATCATCAACCTCTGAAGTGGCTACTTACCCTTAAGTCACCTTCGGGAAGACTGATTCGCTGGGCGATGAAATTGCAAGCCTTTGATCTTCAAGTGGATTATACACATGGAAAAGCAAACGTAATAGCTGATTCACTTAGTCGCCCTCCGTGTGAAGACCAAGATCGTGAGTCCTGCGGGGTCTGTACTGTGATCATCGAAACGCCGCGATGGGAAGCCGCCGCTCTGCGTGATGACCAGCTCGCCGATCCAGAAGTAGCGAAGATCATCAATGGCCTGGAAGGAAAAGAAGAATTAGAGATTAATAGGTGGACTGAAAGAGGTTACCACATGTCCAAAGGAGTCCTTTACCGCTGTACTGATGTAGACACCGAAGAGCCGCAACTTGTTATACCTGAAAAAAGAAGAAAGCAAGTTATGACAGAGTGCCACGATGCTGCTACTTCAGGTCACGGAGGTTTGGACAGAACCTTGCACCGCATTTCACAACGGTTTTACTTTCCTGGCATACGTCGCTACGTAGCTGAATACCTGAAAACGTGTATCCATTGCCAGAGGTTAAAACCATCAAACGAGAAACCTACAGGATTACTCCAAACTCCTGTACCAGCTCAACGATTTGAAGTGCTGGCTGTAGACCTATTTGGACCACTTCCGAAGGGTAGAAACGGAGAGAGATGGGTGCTTATTGTCGAAGACACCGCAAGCAAATGGGTGGAACTCTTCTCTCTCGTTGAAGCCACAGCGGAAGTGTGTGCCAAAACACTGATTGAGGAAGTCTGCTTACGCTTCGGGTTCCCTCGGCGCGTCGTTTCCGACAACGGAGTACAATTTATTGCGGAAGTCATGCAGAAAGCGATGTTTACTCTAAACGTGAAGCAAAACCTCATTCCATTGTACCATCCAGAGGCTAACCCGGTCGAGAGAAAGAACCGAGATTTAAAAACTCAGCTGGCGATTCTAGTGCAGGATCATCATAACGAATGGCCAGAAGCTCTTTCTTTCATACGATTTGCCATGAACTCGTCCCGAACCAAGTCTACGCAACAAACTCCCGCATATCTGACTTATGCTCGTGAGTTAAGGTCACCACTGGATGTACAAAGTGATCTCCGTGCTATCATCATGGCAGAAAACTACGTTCCGCAGATCACTCCGTACCTGCTCAAGCTCGCTGATACGCTCAGCTCAAGCAAAGTCTATAGAGAAACAACAGGATATTCAAAAGGCTGCTAAGGATCTTCGTCGTCAACCCGATGAGTTGGAAGTTGGTGACTTGGTGCTTATGAAATCGCACGTCCTTAGTAGTACTTCCAAAGGCATCACGTCCAAGTTCGCACCGAAACGTGATGGCCCTTACGTGGTCAGTAAGAAGGCTAGTCCCACCGCTTACTTCATCGCGTTTCCCGAGAAGCCACATGAGATCGTAGGAAAGTATCACATCTCAGATCTGAGGCGTTATCACGGTAGAGAGGCGACGAGACGGGTTATCTTGAGGCTCCGGTCGCGCCTGCTCGTCGTAGAGGCCGGCCTCGTAAACGTTAGTAACAAAATTTGTTTGACTAGTTGTGAGGACACTGTCCCAGTCAAAAGGGGGAGTGTATAGGACACATCCGCGCCAAAATCATAACGTTCATTTTCAAATCCGCTGTGCGCGCAAATCTTAGGTGCGCTAACAGATAGCGTCTCTTTTCTTCCCGATCGCGTCTCGCTCGCTCGACGCTCCTGCGCCGGCGACAGTCCGCTCCACCGCTCGTGACTCGCCGCCAACGTTTATTTTCGTAGTGTAAAACTAAAGCTAATCAATTGTGAAAAGTGCCTAATTTGTGTTCTCTATTGTTAATTTAATACAATAACTTAAAGTACGAGTGATTTTCATTAAAACACCACACAGCCGTCACCTAAAACTATAACACACATTTCTAATATGACCCATAATTTAAAAATAATTGTAATGACTTAGGATATTTCCGGTAATGTTACATTTTTTGTTATTTTTCGTGTCTATAAATAAATGAATTAATTAAATAATCTTAGGTGCGCTAACAGATAGCGTCTCTTTTCTTCCCGATCGCGTCTCGCTCGCTCGACGCTCCTGCGCCGGCGACAGTCCGCTCCACCGCTCGTGACTCGCCGCCAACGTTTATTTTCGTAGTGTAAAACTAAAGCTAATCAATTGTGAAAAGTGCCTAATTTGTGTTCTCTATTGTTTATTTAATACAATAACTTAAAGTACGAGTGATTTTCATTAAAACACCACACAGCCGTCACCTAAAACTATAACACACATTTCTAATATGACCCATGATTTAAAAATAATTGTAATGACTTAGGATATTTCCGGTAATGTTACATTTTTTGTTATTTTTCGTGTCTATAAATAAATGAATTAATTAAATAAACTGGCATCCATTTGCGCGGAATTCCCCATTTCCTAGAATAAACTAGAATAATTTGAGAAATTAGTTTGTCACGTGATACTTTAGGAAAATATCACAATTTTCTTAACACATTCATTGCCCAGAATCGCTACGCGCTACGCTCGTAGCCGATCCCGTGGTTTTCCTCGTATGTAGCGGAAAGCGACTACGACGGTCTGACGCATATGTGTCGTCATGGGCCCTGAATGGGTTAAAATATCACGCCGTTAGCCTGCGAACGTCAAAAGACGTTTTGTATGGTCGTCGTACCACCTTAATGAACCCACCACATCACCATCCTCCTAGCGTTATTCCCGGTTGTGCTCTAAAGGAGCCCGGGGTCCGCTTTGACACCTAATCCCAAGATTGATTGATCCAATGAACCCACCACACACGAAAGGTTAAGCCCGTGTACGCACTAAGCGGCTTGCCGTGCGGTTGGACAAAACATATGAAACCGCAAACGCAAAACCTCTACGCATTAAGCGGTCGCCCGCAAGTTGCGCTTAATGCGTAGAGGTTTTGCGTTTGCGGTTTCATATGTTTTGTCCAACCGCACGGCAAGCCGCTTAGTGCGTACAAGGGCTAAGGATGGCCACTCCTATACTTGACGCCGTATATAGATTTTTAGCTAAAAACTAGCTACGTCCATCATTTGGAAGAGTGTAAGTTTACCAGTGTCGGTTTTTTCTTCATTTGAATGGCAATTTGAAGGTTATTGTTGTGTAATCTATCTACGGCGTCAAGTTTAGCTCCTAGGTGTTCACTATAAGGTCCTCGGCGGCAGCCCCAGCGGCAGCGGCACGGCGTACGGCGAGCCCCAGTCGCGCGCGAACACGCCCGCGAGCTGCGCGCGCACGTCCCGCGTCGCGTTGGAGCCGCGCGGCTCCTGCGACAATACACATTTTACTCAAAAATTACCCGCATGGAGAACATTACTCGCTACATATTGGAAGGCAAAGTATCAAAATAAATAAATAAAAAACATTGCAGGCCGCCTGGAATACATCGTTCACGAAGAAGCGCTATAGACAAAACAAAAACTAGTACGCAATGATAATGCCGAAATGAAAAGCAGGCTCAATATGATCCCGATAAAAATTGCCGAATATTTAATAAATAAATGTTTTTATTAATTGATAGAGTTCTTTGAAAGCTAATTAAATAGTGACATAGAAAAAGACCGGGTTGCACTCCGGGAGTGCCGGCAGAAGTGAAAACTCAATAACATTGTAACAGTTTTTCGATCAGGTCACGTGACATCTTACGGTGTCACCCTAAATATGAATTTGACGCATATTTATAAACAATTATCAATTATTTAGGCGGACGGGCCGCGGGCGCGTTGGGTGCGACGGGCCAAACGCGCCGCCGCGGCGCCACGGTGCCGGGGTCCGGCGCGCCGACGGGCGGCGGCAAACACAATACCAATTTGTTTTTGCCATTGCCAAATATTTTTCAAAGCTTTATCTCTTTAGGAATAACGTCTAAATTTGAACTATTCGAATTTTCTCAATAGCAAAACGGTGAAGGACGCGTTGGTATTATTACAATTTTATTTGCAGAATATGCTATTGCAAAAAGTGTTTAACGGCTTTATAGTTTTACGAATAGCGTTCAGTTTTGAATGAAGTTGAATCGGCTAGCAGCAAAAAGTGACCTCCTTCACATCTGACGTCACAAAATTCTGTCGCGTATTTAACAATTTTTCCCCATCCCAAAAAGTGCTCAGCGCCGCTAAAGAAGTTTTCACTTCAATAATATAAAAATATTATTACAAAAGAAAAGGGAAGCATAAAAATGTTACTTATAGCTATTGATAGAGATTAACTCTGTTATTAACGATGTTAACGAAATATATAAATAATTTAAGGTAAAATGTATGTCAATAGTAAAAAAATCGTCATAGAACTTAAATAGAAAGTGTAATTTATTATAACATGCAAAATGATTTATTTAATTACTTGTAAGCTAATTTATATACTCATGAAACGCATGTTGCAGTGCCCTGCAGGGTTCCATCGCAGAACATTTATATTTTTTACCAACTATAGTCCTCCTCGCCGTCTCCGGCGACAGCAACTCCGTCAGTTATTCATATTTGGATTATGGAACGCTCTGATGTGACTCGCAAAACTAAACTTCGCTTTAAAGATGCGCTCACACGGTACGCAATGAAGTTGTCCAGCTTGATTATAGGTATAGGTGTAGGAGGGCTTTGGCCGAATCTTTTGGATATGACGTTACCAACTACAGTACCCATGAAAAGCAATAAAGATTACTGATTACTGAAGGTTATGTAATGAAGTTGTCCAGCTTGGTTATAGGTATAGGTGTAGGAGGGCTTTGGCCGAATCTTTCGGATATGACGTTACCAACTACAGTACCCATGAAAAGCAATAAAGATTACTGATTACTGAAGGTTACGTAATGAAGTTGTCCAGCTTGGTTATAGGTATAGGTGTAGGAGGGCTTTGGCCGAATCTTTCGGATATGACGTTACCAACTACAGTACCCATGAAAAGCAATAAAGATTACTGATTACTGAAGGTTATGTAATGAAGTTGTCCAGCTTGGTTATAGGTATAGGTGTAGGAGGGCTTTGGCCGAATCTTTCGGATATGACGTTACCAACTACAGTACCCATGAAAAGCAATAAAGATTACTGATTACTGAAGGTTACGTAATGAAGTTGTCCAGCTTGGTTATAGGTATAGGTGTAGGAGGGCTTTGGCCGAATCTTTCGGATATGACGTTACCAACTACAGTACCCATGAAAAGCAATAAAGATTACTGATTACTGAAGGTTACGTAATGAAGTTGTCCAGCTTGGTTATAGGTATAGGTGTAGGAGGGCTTTGGCCGAATCTTTCGGATATGACGTTACCAACTACAGTACCCATGAAAAGCAATAAAGATTACTGATTACTGAAGGTTACGTAATGAAGTTGTCCAGCTTGGTTATAGGTATAGGTGTAGGGGGGCTTTGGCCGAATCTTTCGGATATGACGTTACCAACTACAGTACCCATGAAAAGCAATAAAGATTACTGATTACTGAAGGTATGCGGCTGTTCACAAATACCTGCACCACGAAGGCGACACCAGCCGTGTCCACGAAGTAGTCGCCCGACCAGTTGGAGGTGCCGATGTAGGCCGCGCGGTCCGTCACCATGTACTTGTTGTGGTTGACGCGCGCGTACGGAATCTTCGCCTGGTCTGGCGTCGATGGCACGATGTAGCGTCTCTGAAATAAAAAAAAACTTAACTATATCTATCTTCTATATATACAACGTGTTTTTTTAACCGAGCCGAAGCCCACTCAAAGTATCCAAAACGTACTAATCATTCGTGAAAAAAAAACGTATTAGTTAAGCTTTTAGTAATAAAAGGTAATTAAGTTTGAAAAATCCTAGTATGGCGCGCGGTGCGAAGTTCATTCACCCGGTTAGAGTTCGTACCTATCTACAAAAGATGGCGGTTAGGTCACTGCGGTCACTCGGCTGGATGATTAAAATTAATATTAAGTAATACAAAAAAAATACATTAAAAAAAACAAAAAAAATACCTTTTTTAAGTTCTTTGTAATGTATACAATAACTGGGCTTCGGCTCTAAGACGGTTAAAAAACACCTTGTATAAACGTAAAAGTCCTGACTGACTAACTCACTCACTAAATGAACGCCCAGCCCAAACCGTTGAACCTAGAAGGCTGTTTTTTTTCATAATAGGTAGTTTATATAACGTAAGTACCCACTATGAAGGGATTTTTGAAATCCATCCTCAAAGGGGTAAAAGGGGGTTGAAAGTTTGTATGGGGATGGAGTAATTTTTTAAGTGAGAGACTTGAAACTTTGTGTATGGACTCCTTATTATACTATAAAAGAATAGGTGAAATAATATTTGAAAAACATTACCTCTTTGTAAGATTAGTAAAGACGACATGTACTAGTAATTATTGTTCGTGACGACATTGATTGACCGGTTATACATAGTTCCATTTAAAAACGTTTATAAAGACATTACTATTACTAGTAACGTAATGCTTACTTACTTACTTACTTTGAAAAAATAATTTTGACATATAAGTGAAAATCCTGATACCTCACAATAAAATCCTGTACCACTCAAAATACAAACAAAGTTCATATTCCCGAGAGAAATTGCCGTCATAATTTAGGAAACTCAATCAATTACAGGGTACAAAGACAATCTCGAGATATCCCATTTGGGTTACCAGCTACCTTGCCACGATATTGCGCGTTGCCTCAAGAGTATTATCCCTCCCTGTTCTGTTAGTGTATGGGGGAAACTCTTTTTTGAGTCCCGGGGAAGGACATAGGCTAGTTTTTATCCCGGAAATCATCCCCTAAGGGAATGAAATGGGAGGTGAAAGTTTGTATGAAGCAACGATATAAACCAGTTCCACGCGGACGGAGTCGCGGGCAGAAGCTAGTAGAGATATATGAACAGAGCATTCTCCAGCGGGGCATGCACCACCATACTTATTCACCATACATACTTGGTCACCATATTTATTCGTGTATGTTAACCCCCGACAAAGGGGTGTTATTAAGTCAGGAAAGAACCTGAGAAGCATTAATGGTAGGAACACGGGTAATCATTTATTCATTGAACAATGTACATTGTGTTCGAATGATTATTAGCGTAAGACAGAGTTACAATTATATAGTGATTCTATGCATTACACCATTTGATTAAAATGTAATAGTTTACAAATTTCAAAAATTAATACATCTTATGATTACATTACAATATTACATTAACCCTTTATATTATTTATTTCAAGTATTTCAAATATGATTACAATACGAAACTAGGACAAAATGAGAAAATATAGTAATACCTAACCATAAAATAAAATAATAAAAATTCAAGTAGAATGTGTAAATTAGATTCATGTCAATTTCTCTAAATTCAAGCAATAATTAAATTCTCTGATGTCAAATATAATTTTACATAACATTTACATCGTAGTAAAATGACAATTTAGTAGTTAGTAGTATTTAGTAAAGTGACAATTTAATTACACTACTAAATAACTACCTGTATAAAATATGTAAAATATGTAGTCATTGAATAGGTTTCAGGTGATAGTAAAAATACAAGGAATAAGGAGCCAGTATGGTCAGTATGGTATGGCCGGTCGCTGTGGCACCCTTTGGGGGAGGCCTATGTCCAGCAGTGGACGTCTTTCGGCTGATATGATGATGATGATGGTCACAAAACGGTTCTATCTCGGCATAGTGTTGGCGTAATAGCCAGCGCTGATTTTGGTGTCCTACCAATCCTAGTCAAGTGATTTCATAACATACCAGAGAAATACATTGGTAAATAGGTATACATATTATGTTATTTATTTATCGTATCAGGTAAACGTATTCAATGTGCGCACTCTATTCGTACGACCCGCATTGGACGTATACGTACGACAGGAATTCGTGTCCAGTGGGCGGCCGGCCTAAGCCGGATTCATACTTATCTGACGTGATGCTTTCTGATGATGACGTCTGACACAACAGAAGCTGCACGTCAACGCGCATGTGTCCAAGTGAATGTAGCCGTAATAAACGCGTCACGACACGTCACGTCAGACAGATATGAAATCGGCTTAGCTAATCCGTATCTTATGAGTCTCATAAGAAGGCTCAACGACTCCCAAAGGGCAATGGGCTATGTTGGGAGTTTCTTTGTGTGATCGCATCAGAAATGAGGCTATCCGCAGCAGAACCAAGGTAACCGATATAGCCCTTCGAATCGCTAACTTAATTGGCAGTGGGCACATAGCACGTAGAACCGATGGGCGTTGGGGCGGAAAGGTTCTCAAGTGGCGACCACATACCGGAAGGCGCGGCGTGGGTAGGCCCCACAAGGTGGACTGATGACCTGGTAACGGTCGCGGGAGTCCGCTGGATGCGGGTGGCGCCGAACCGGTCACTTTGGCACTCTTTAGGGGAGGCCTATGTCCAGCAGTGGACGTCTTTCTGACATGATGACGCTGATGATGAATCCCTATCTAACACTTACAGTGCCAGGAACCCGCTAGGTGGACGCTCCACTCGTAGGGGATTTCCTCTACAAACGGTTCCATATGACATCAGCTACAAGCCTGCGCTACAAAACAATTGGCACATTTAGTGTTAAGTGACAATACGAGTTACCCACCACTTGCACATCAACGCGAGGATAGGCCGCAGTCAAGGAGGCCAGTGACCTCAGGAAGTTCTCTTCCGAAGGCGCGGAATGTTGCCACCAGCTGATGAGCATCTTCACTTTGACGCGATGCTCGAGCGCCGCGCGACGGATCGCGTCATCTATCTTCGGCCAGAACCTGCGACAAAGAGTTTACCATGTTGAACTAATAATATATTACACTCCCGCGTTATAGTAAGATTGGGTTTGATTAAATTACAAATTATTTGTTGGCAGTAATGAGACGAAACTTTAAAACACATGTTGACAGGCCACGCACGTTAAATACAAACCGAATGCACAGGCGATAGTAGTAAATTATCTACTACAGAGGCCGGGAGGTAAGGGGCTGCCGGCCGAGTACATATAGCCGTCTATTATGTATCTTATGAAGAACACAACGTCAATATTTCATTGCATGTTTGAGAAAAGACTATTTCTATAATGGGCTTCGAAGTGTCACGTTTCGGGCGCCGCTAGACGAGATCCGTAATGGAATTTCATACAAAATTGGAGGCCTACGCCTGCAAGATGGTCTATATGTACTCGGCCGGCAACCCCTTACTTCCCGGCCTCTGTAGTAATAATGTACTATTGTTGTAGCGCTCGCCTGGGTTGACCTACGGGGGGTATGGAACATAAATGGCATGAACTCACGTCAGGTTGGCCGTATAATCGAGTACAGGTGCGTAGTCCATGACGAAGATGTGCACCAAATGTTACGCGTCTTCGTTGATGCGCTCGCCTGGGTTGAACTGTGGGGGACTATGGAACGTAAATCACGTGGACTCACGTCAGTTTGGCCGTATATTCGAGTACAGGCGCGTAGTCCATGACGAAGATGTGCACCAAATGTTACGCGTCTTCGTTGATGCGGTCGCCTGGGTTGATCTGTGGGGGACTATGGAACGTAAATGACGTGGACTCACGTCAGCTTGGCCGTATATTCGAGTACAGGCGCGTAGTCCATGACGAAGATGTGCACCAAATGTTACGCGTCTTCGTTGATGCGCTCGCCTGGGTTGAACTGTGGGGGACTATGGAACGTAAATGACGTGGACTCACGTCAGCTTGGCCGTATATTCGAGTACAGGCGCGTAGTCCATGACGAAGATGTGCACCAAATGTTACGCGTCTTCGTTGATGCGCTCGCCTGGGTTGAACTGTGGGGGACTATGGAACGTAAATGACGTGGACTCACGTCAGCTTGGCCGTATATTCGAGTACAGGCGCGTAGTCCATGACGAAGATGTGCACCAAATGTTACGCGTCTTCGTTGATGCGCTCGCCTGGGTTGAACTGTGGGGGACTATGGAACGTAAATGACGTGGACTCACGTCAGCTTGGCCGTATATTCGAGTACAGGCGCGTAGTCCATGACGAAGATGTGCACCAAATGTTACGCGTCTTCGTTGATGCGCTCGCCTGGGTTGAACTGTGGGGGACTATGGAACGTAAATGACGTGGACTCACGTCAGCTTGGCCGTATATTCGAGTACAGGCGCGTAGTCCATGACGGAGATGTGCACGAACTGTTCCGCGGACTCGATGATGGAGACAATGGCGTCATCGTCATTGCTGCGGCCGTGTGGGCTGAAGGGCGGCGGAGAGCTCTGGAACAACCGAATACCATATTTAATCTTGTTCTGAATTCGAGCGAAACCACAAAATAAATAGAAGTTATTACGATCTGCACGACATAAGGAAAAAGGCGGAGCGGCGCGGCCACTCGCTTCGCTGCGTTTTTTCACTCTTACATTGGAACGCCCGGTGGTCTCAACACGAATCAGGGCCAGAAATCTCGTGACATTCAGAAGAAATGCCGTAAAGGTTCATTCCCACTTGTTCTATCACCTGTTCTATTGATAGAACTAATTGCACTTTTTCTCCCTGTAGTTACATTAAAATTCCAACTAGTTCCATCAATAGAACAGATAATAGAACTAGTGGAAATAGACCGTCGTAAAACCCATCGGCTGATGATATATCCGGAATTAACGCTTTTGCTACAAAAGCTACAGGCAAGCAATGTAACACCTGACTCTTTTTACCAATTGTTTTGTTAAAAACGATAGTTTCTGCCCTGTTGTCGGGGAGAAATTACCTAAGTTGCGAAATTTCGTCATTTGTTTCAATTGCTAAGGAACAATAAGTTATAGATGTAATTAATGATATGTACAGTCAGCATCGTGTAGTTAGTCGCAGCCAGAGTAGCCAAATATATCGTAACACACTCTTATACAGTAATAAAGACGTGTACGGAAATATTTGGTTACTTTGGCTGCTACTAACTATATGATGCTGACTGTCATCCATGAAAAACTCCCATTGGAAACTTTGTAACAGAAAATTGTCGTGAGTTTCCGGAATATTCTGAGAATTTTCCGATTTTTGAGAATGTTCTGCATCTATTAAATAACTTCATATTTGTACCATTTATTTTTTTATAAGTTTTTGCTATTGTCCCGAATCTTTATTTAACGGGCCTTAATCTACAATTTTCATTAGATTCCTGTTGATGCTTGAGATGAGAATAGGAACTCCGTCCGTTTTTTCATTTTTATTTCGTTTTTCAAGTATAATAGTCGTCGTTAAGGTTAATAGCGTTGAACCTAAAGTGGGGTCAAAAAGTTTGACCTGATCATAGCTGTAATAATGACCGTGTTCATACATGTTTTTAAACCATTTTTAGGTAGGTGACCTCTATTTACACCTGAGGTTGCTCAAGACTATTTTCCACACTCATTCGGTTAAAAAATAAGTTAGTATCAATCATTGTTAGGTATACATAACGAGTACGGACGTGTGCCTGATTTGCTCAGAATTTGGAAATGTAGGATTTTCCTAATCATACCAGATTGTGATGAAGAAAAAGTGTCCCCATTTTTTTAACTCCACTATGTGTTATTTATACCAATTTTTACGGCCCGTCACATGAATCGGGCTCGGAGCACTTATTTTTTTAATTTGAAACTTTCTATTATTCATACCTACGACTCCTAAGTTTGACAAAGACTAACCCCAGATTATCAAATTCTGAAGAAGAAAGTAAAACGTAAATATTTTACAACCGCGATACATTTCGGTACGTTATACTGGACTTTTGTCCGTAGGCACATTACAATTACATTTAGCCGTAAATTATGATCACTGGCAGCGTCGCCAAGTCGCCATGTAAGACCCTCAATAAAGCTAAGCGTGTGACATTTCACTTCTACAACGCCCTAGAGGTGAGCTCGATGCCAAAGGTCAGGGCAATTCGCAAAGCTTACCGACCTGTAGGTGAACAAGTACATGTGACCTCTGATTACGTGGAGAAGGGAAGATCATACGGGTAAGATTAGATTAGGGACGACAGACGGGATAGGCAAGGCTCACATGCTTCACACTGCATAGAGGTTGCCGTTGTTTTTTTAATAAAAACTTTATTCATTGTGACATTGTTTGTAGGCATAGTTGGTAGGGAGCTACGATAAAAACGAGCTCCACGCGGACGGAGTCGCGGGCAGAACGCTAGTAAAACAATATTTCTTCAAATTAATTCATTGACATTGTGAAGCGCTTATAGCCTAGCGGCGCCTGCGAGTCGGAAACGATAACGCAGGTTAAGCAAAGACGGCAGCGGCCAGTCTTTGGATGAGTGACCGCCTGATGTTTGAGTGGTTAATATAAATGAGCGCTTCCGTGCTTTGGAAGGCACGCTAAGTAGTTGATCCCGGCTTCCGTCTATGACAGTAGTCGTTAAGCCGAGTTATAGGCCTTCGGGCGGCTCAAGAACTTCTAACAGTCGAGTTGCCCACTCACTTGACAAAGGGGGGACAACTGTCACTCGCGTCCGCAGGAGCTTACCTACCACAACCCTGCACGTGTCCCTTGGGTGGTACTAAAGAGTGACAAACATTAAAGGCCAAAATAATTAATGCCATACGATTAAATAAATTGACATTGTTAATGTCAGTCTAATTAAGGGTTATTAGTTATTAGTGGGTCAATGATACCTTATCATGAAATTCGTCAATAGCGTAACACGCCATGTCCAATAAAATCTTTATTGCTTTGCCTGAAAATGGCGTCAGTCGATGAGTTTTTCAATTCAGTTGGAAGAGTGATAAAATTTAATTCCTATTACATCAACTGATTTTCATGCCTTTGCTAGCCTCCGCACCGGGGCGACAGCAAGTGCAGGGCGCGCGTAACTATATACAGGGTGTACCGAAAAAGGGGGTGTGAGCCGATCAAGGGCTCAACAGGTATCGTGTTCTGTAAGAAAAAACAGAAAAAAAAACAATTTTGACGCAATTTTTTTTTTACCTTTGTATGGAGTGTTGGCCGACTGGGACGACAACTTTTTTTTATCAGAGCACGATACCTTAAGGTTGGCATTGGATGTATTAGTAACACTATCCTAATCTAATCCCTGCAAAGTCTTTTTTCGGGTATCTCACTAATCTAAGCCCAATTAATATGAGAATAGGGTCATCGTCAGGTCGCGGCTCAAGGCTGGGTAGTCTTCGTTAGCATATTGCCGGATTCAGGCCGTTAGATTACCTAGAACTAAGCCGTAGATTGCTTAATGTGATAGCAGCGGCATGTTTTACCCGTCTACCTATTAGAGCCTTATCACACTTGCGATTTGCGAGCGTATTTTCTATACAATTATCAGTCGCGGCGTACACGCTGCGTCAACGCCTTCATACAAAATACGCTTGCAAATCGCAAGTGTGATAAGGCTCTTAAATAAATAAATAATATTAAGGGACAATCTTACACAAATCGTCCTAGTCCCACAGTAAACTCAGTAAGGCTTGTGTTATGGGTACTAGACGACGATATATACTTAAATACATAGAAAAACTTCCATGACTCAGAAACAAATATTCATGCTCAACACACAAATATTTGCCCTTACCGGGATTCGAACCCAGGACCTTCAGCTTCGTAGGCAGCGTCACTACCTACTAGGCTAACCGGTCGTCAGTATTAAGGTAAAGGTTTACAATGTATGTAAGTATAGTTGGCACGTATTGAAATGTGGTTGACAATCGTTTACAGAGCCAGAAATCCCGGGTTGAAAAGCAAGTGGACTAGACTAGTATGTCCTCGTTAGTTGCGTTGATAGTTTCAGCAGGTAAATAAATGCATGTGCTGCGCTGTGTTAATAACTTGAATGTTTTCATTAGATGAACAGACTTTCGTCGGCAGAGGTGTCCGACACAGATACGGATCACTATGTGAAGTTTATTCAGGGTTTATTTGAAAGTTGACTCATGTCAGGTGATAGCTCGACCCTGACGGGCAAAGCCGTCAAATAACTTAATGAGCGCATTAAAGCCGAGGTCGGGTGTTTGTTTGTCGATCGGGTGAATTGCGGCCTAATAGATAACGTGATTGATTACTAAAATGTCAGTGTACAATTTACATGCTATTTACTAACGATGAAACAAAGAGAGTAATACTAAAACTCATGAACAAATACCCGAGCTTTACACACGAACACTTTTGACAAGTTTTCATAATAAGGAAAAAAGCGGCCAAGTGCGTGTCGGACGACGCACAACGAAGGGTTCCGTGCCTATTAAAAAGGTAGTATCGTTTAGTGCAAATCAATGCCTTTACCGGGATTCGATCCCGGGACCTCCGGCTTCGTGGGCAGGTTCACTACAATGGGTATAAAACACTACTCAATCGACTGCCGCCGCTGTGCAACTGTATAGTCCGCACCCGAAGTAGCTACGCATTATATGGTGTTATTCCATGCCTGTATACTCAAAGATTCATTTTGAGCAATTGAGACCCTGTGGACCCTAATCAATACTAAATACTAATTCGATCTAGACCTAGAGTTGCAAGCTCCTATAAGTTATGATTATTACTTACCACCACATTCAGGCAGTATAGGGGCAGCCATGGCCAGTACGACGGTATAGAATAACAAAACTTAAAAGGTTAGTGACAGACTCCTAGTGGCTTTCTATAGGCGACAGGACAACTAATTGCTGTTCCTTAGTTGCTGGTCGATCTATATTGCACGTATGCAAGTATTGCATCTATATTCACCGCGGTCGGTATGAAATGTCTCACCTCTGCTTCCCGGTCGAAAACCGGCAATACAGGTTTAATTCTTCCTCCCAATAGATGCAATACTTTCAATGTAAATCATAATAAACAACATGACCATTATAAAGTTAAATTACGGAGGTAGCTCAAGATAAGACGAGTATTGCCCTGTAAACATCGTACAGTCGACTACAAAGAGATCGATACGGTCAACGTTACAAAAATATGTATACACGACCTTAATGTTAAGGTAATAAAGTCGTGTATACATATTTTTGTAACTTTGGCCGTATCCATCTCTTTGTAGTCGACTGTACAATACAATTAAAATCAGTTAACGATTCGGCTTTTCTCGGATATCATCGCGTAAATCCGGAGACGGAAATGACACTAAATACATTAAGTACCGCGATTTCTTTTAGGTACCATTCAATTTGAAGTATCATAAACGCAATGTATAGCACCTGCCAAGATGACATTACTAACCGGTAGACCTAAGAAATGTATTATGCAGAAGTGACATGAATTTGAACGTTCATTATTTATTGAAGCTATACTTGTATACAATACATATAATATAAGTACTCACCGGCAGAAAATTTGGCCCAAAAACTTTTTGTGATTTCAAACTATAAATTGAGTAGATTAAATAATGTTTTAAATAATTAAATGCATTCTTCTAATTTGAGCCAATTTTTCTGCCGGTGAGTGTATAAAAAAAATACATATATAAGTCAATGTTTTACTGTTTAATGTAAGTAACAGTACGATATTACGTCGGATTAATAATCCATACTAATATTATAAATGCGAAAGTGTGTCTGTCTGTCTGTCTGTCTGTCTGTCTGTCTGTCTGTTACCTCTTCACGCTTAAACCGCTGAACCGATTGCGATGAAATTTGGTATGGAGATAGTTTGAATCCCGGGGAAGGACATAGGATAGTTTTCATCCTGGAAATCACCCCGTAAGGGGATGAAATGGGGGGTTGACGTTTGTATGGAGCTGCGATATATATAAACGATTTCCACGCGGACGGAGTCGCGGGCAGAAGCTAGTTGATAATAATCACCAAATTAAAAAAAAAAAAAACCGACTTCAACCGATTTTTGTTGATTTTTCATAAACTGCTAAAGGTTGTGTTAGTTTTGAGCTACAAAGGAGGTTTTGTTGCTCATATCGTTCTTGTATTGTATTCAATAAGACAACGAGTAATATAATTAAAGGTCATATCTGTAAATTGGTAACTCTATGTGAGGAATGAGGGATTCACGACAATAACCGAGGTTGGCCGAATCGTTAACTGATTTTAATCGTATTGTAAAAGCTTTAGTACGCCAATCCACTTTAACGCCGCAACAACCTACAGAATACAGAACCTTTGAAATTGATTCGCGCATAACATATCTCGTATTCTCGTTATATTCCTTACTAAGTTTTTAGGGTTCCGTAGCCAAATGGCAAAAAACGGAACCCTTATAGATTCGTCATGTCTGTCTGTCTGTCCGTCCGTATGTCACAGGCATTTTACTCGAAAACTATAAGGTGTATTTGAATAAAATTTTCAGGATAGGTGTATTTTGCTAACCGCTACATAGTTGTGTAACTAAATTTATAAAAAACATTTTTTTAGGGGTGCACTCCATACTTAAAACTGAAAGTCAACATTTTTTTTTTATTGCAAGCCCACGTGTGGCACATCAATCGATAGGCCTTTCAAAATAAATATAAGGTTTCTCAGCAATTTTATTGATTATGTGAATAGAGTCGGAGATAATCTCCTCGAAAGTCACTAAAATTGTGTCCCCCCCCTCTAATTTTTGAACCGTGTATTTTAAAAATATGGAAATATCATGCTCATAGGGCTTATTAAATTCTCTCAGCGAAAATTGTTTTGAACAAGATCGGTTCAAAGGTTTTTGAGATATTTCTAAAAAACTGCCTTCCTTAAAGAAAAGGACATAAGTGCCATAAGATTTCAGTAACGATACGACCTTTTTAATAGGCACGGAACCCTCGTTGTGCGTGGTCCGACACGCACTTGGCCGCTTTTTAGGTTTAGAATTGAGTGTTATGCGCGAATCAATTTCAATGGTTCTGTATTCTAGAAAATATTTGTACATTCGCGTCAGTTGGCGTTGACTAACATTTAGAAGTACTAAATAATATCTAAAAATCCTCTATTTAACAAGTTGTTGGTACTTGAAAACGAGACGTATTAGTACACAAAAACTGAACTAGGTTTCATTTGTCTGGACTATGTTTTCTATTGTTGCTAGTGCATCACGCAATACGGCACAATACGCAAACACTCACAGCATGGCTTGAGGATAGCAAATTAGAAGAATATGTTATTTTGAAACAAGACAACGTGATCAATTTATGTGCACGCAATTTGCGCGTGCCATATTCCGGAAACTTTTTACTAGGAAGTTATCACTTTGTACCAATTACAGCGAACGAAAAACCCATAGAATACGATCTCCTTACAAACTACCCAAACACGTGCCTAAAACCCGAACTAAACGGACGCACCATTAGAAGACCTAATGGTGCGTGCGAGTTCTAATCAGGCCCCGTAACATGGTCGGCTTTATCACGTGATAAGTGACAAGATAGAGCGTCCGTCACTGGCTGACACCGTTCGATAGAACGAGACTGACGCCCTATCTTGTCACTTATCGCGTGATAAGGCCGACCATGATACGGGGCCTGGAGGTCGTCAGTTCGAACCCCGGATCGTACAACTGTATGTTTTTATGTACGAAATATCATTTGATATTTAACAGAAGCTTTTCGGTGGAGTAAAACATCGTGCAGAAACCGGTCTAATCCCCACAGGGATTTCCCTCTGGGCTGAAGGTCAGATGGCAGCCGCTTTCCTGAAACGCCTGCCCCAATCTCGGGATTATAGGTGCCAATGCGGACCCTGGGCTCCTAGGGTACGAATGGAAAACGCTAGAAGCATGATGATCATCATCATTATCATCACATCAGCCGAAAGACGTCCACTGCTGGACATAGGTCTCCCCCAAAGAGTGCCAAAGTGACCGGTCCTGCGCCACCCGCATCCAGCGGACTCCCGCTACCTTTACCAGGTCATCAGTCCACCTTGTGGGGGGCCTACCCTAAGCATAATGATGAGATAACAATAAGCTGTTACCAAGTCAAACGGATGTTCAATGACTGTGGAACTATTACACCGAAAGGCCACCACTTCACCATATTGCCAATTTAAAGTCGGGCTAGCCTTTACGAGCTCTGTTATGGCATATTCCGACAAGGAACATTAACCCTATGACGTCCTTTATAGCGGTCGTTACTTTTCATATTAACTACATACACTCGTAAAACATTGTAGGTAAACGTTGACGGGATTAGTATAATAATGGTTATAAGTAAACTTGGCGAGCATTTGATGGTGATCATAACCTATGTAGTAAAAAGATTAGGGAAACGTCGTTAACTTTTGACGTCGCGTTGTCACAACTGTATCTAATATTTTATTACAACGATAATCGGGGATCATCTTACACAAATCGATTTAGCCCCACAGTAAACGTATTAAGGCTCGTGTTATGGGTACCATGGATAATCAAACATCAAAAACTTAGAAACACATATTCACGCTCTTCATCTTTTAAGAGCGAGGCTCTTGTCGGTGGAGCAATTTCCAATTTATGCTACATTCCGCCTTTCTTTTTATTTCTCTATACGATGAAGCGTTTATTTATTCTTTTATTTGCTCCATGCAAGATATCCTCGGCCTTCCCCTTTTCCTTTCCCCTTCTATTTTTCCCTCTATTATTGTTTTCATCCAGTCATCGTGGCGTAACATGTGTCCTATAATTTTTCCTCTCCTGTTTTCAACAATTCCTATCAGATTTCTTATTTCATTGACTATATCCAGAACCTCCTCATTAGTTATATTTTCTGTCCAATTGATCCTTCAAATATTTCATGATATTCGCGCTCATCATACAAATATTTGCCCTTACCTGGATTTCAACCCAGGACCGTCAGTTTCGAAAGTAGGGTCACTAAACTAAGCCGGTCATCGAAATTGTATTGCAACATATTTCATTTAATATGACTCTTCGTCGTCTGCTGTAAAGCAAGCTCGTGTTAGACACAACTTGTCCCTGGCTGTTATTCGCTACGCGCTAATGCGGCTCACCCCGCCGGTCACCCGTCACGAAACTAGACCTCTGCCTACGCTTAGTTACTACGCATCGCGGTGTCAAGATTTATTTGTGAAACAAATTCTAGAATAGGGGGGCTTGATTTGGAGCGCGGTTATACTTTTCTCATAATATAAACGTGGCGTACCTAATCTTGAAGTTATCCCGGTCGTATGAGGGAGATTAGACACTAGTCTTTGCTGAAGCGGCTGCAATCTGACCTTCCAACCCAGAGGCAAAACACCTTCCAAAATCCTCAATCCATTCGAAAACTTCTAGCACGACTCCACTGTCGAAGATAACAAGTAGTGACACAATTTAAAGGCCAAAATAATGTATGCCATACGATTAATTAGACATAATATAGTCGTCTAAACTTACTGTAAGGTAGGCCCCGAAGCTGTGGTACTGGTCGCTGATGTTGATGGGGTTTTCCAGATTGATGTCGGTGCTGACATTCGCCGGCCAGTGGTCTGGTATTACCGCGTCCGGCGCGCCCAGACTCCAGTACACCTGTGTGCATATAAAGGTTTGTACTTTAATAGGGGTGTAGACTCGAAAAATATTATTACTCCAAAAGAAGGAAGGCAAAAATATATGTGTCGTGACGAAAATCCCATTCAGATATCTCAAAGAATTACGAAGCTATAACAGTTTTAATATTGCCTGTTAGAGAGAGAAAACGCAAATAGTGTGTGACGTCACATTACACGAGGCTGCCGGGGGGCCGCGTAGCACACGACGGGGCGCGGCACGTTGCCGTCTATAGTGACGTCACAATCTACAAGCGTCATCGTTTCATATGAAGTTGCGTTTTGCGAAAAAGGGACAGAACATACCCCTTCTTAAAACTTTGAACACTTATAACTTCGTGATTATTTTAACTTTTGCGTTGATTTTTTCTCCATTTGACTACATTTTTTAATTCTTTTTCGAGAAAATATGACATTATTGATTATTTTATTTAGTGTCTGCTATTACCAGACAATTTGTCGGTTCGGGCTCGGTGTGGTACCAGGAAGTATTGAGTGCTTACTGCTTGGTCCGGGATGCACGGAAGCGAGGCGGTACGAATGCTAACAGGTACATTCTTATCTTTAAATAGCTGTCTGACATAAATAACAACGTACCTACATATAATTAATTAGACTATTCAAAATTGAAAATTGCTAGTAATTTAATACCCGTGTGGTGTTAGAATAGCACCAAACCCTTTCTTCCCGTAGGTGTCGCAAGAGTCGACTAAGGGAACAGGGTTGAAGTGTGTTGTGGGCGATGGGCTAGGAACCTGTCACTGCGCTAAAAGTGGCACTGAAAGTTGCATGTGCTCTGCCTACCTCTTTTGGGAATACAGGCGTGAATATATGTACGTATGTATATTAAAAAAGAATACAATAAAAAACACCAACCCATTAGTTTCATACCACAGACATTACATTTCCTCATAAACGTACTTACAATACAGTATAGGTATATGAAAGCCTTGACCCGCAGATCATTCCGCTCTAACTAGGTGAGCCAAGGTTAAGGTTATGATAGGTTTGTCTGCTGCTTGTCTGTTAACGTCGATGTGTTGTTTTCACCATGTGTTTTAGCTATTCAATTTTAATCTGCCGATTGAAAAAACTACTACGAATTTATGTGAATTTATATTTAAAGAAGGGAACGCGGCCAAGTTGAAGTGGGACTGGGCTAGTTATGTCAGCCGCATGCCGAGTGAGCTGTGGGCCAAGATCGGCACTGAGTGGCAGCCCGACAGTCTCCAAACTGAGACGCGGCAGACCCCGTCGGCGATGGCGTGACTGGAATCCTTTTTAAAAGACTGTCCGGAGACTGCTCGAAATCGAGGTTGGAAAAAGAGGGGGGAGGCTTTTGCCCAGCAGTGGGACACCATAGGCTCATAAATAAAAGGAAATATAATTTACTAGCTGCTAGCGCCGCTCCGCCCTGAGGTCCACTGTATTTTTTTGGAGACTTGCATTCAAAGCTACAAACTCATAAACAATACGTCTTTATAATGCCCCCCTGTGGCAAATAAAAATCCCGGTAAGGGCATTTATTTGTGTGATGAGCACGAATATTTGTTCCTACGTGCGTATGTTTTCTATGTAAGTATTTAAGTATTTATTTATCTATATAAGTGTGTTTATCGTCGTCTAGTACCCATAGTACAAGCTTTGCTTAGTTTGGGACTAGGTCGAGTTGTGTAAACTTAACTATAAACAGTAAGTTGCAAAAAATCGTGACCCTCTCGCTGCTGTATATTTATTGAACTGTCTGTAAGTAAGGTGAGTCGGGGCAAGAGTAACATCGGGGGCAGAGGGTCAAAAGCTTCTCCAGCTAATTCTTTTGAATTGAGCGCCTTTTTGTACCGTCGGTAAAAAAGACAGGCGCCTAGTCTGTTTTACCGACGGTACAAAAAGGCGCTCAATTCAAAAGAATTCGCTGGAGAAGCTTTTGACCCTCTTCCCCCGATGTTACTCTTGCCCCGACTCACCTTACATCATTAATGTATATGATGTGTATGATATAATTAATAGCAAGCATATAATGAATAAGTTTATTTATTTATTTATTAGGTACACTTTACAGACATCATACATTATGAGATACGAGGGACGGCTGAAAAGAAATCTACCTAAGTATGAAACAAAAGACTGTCATGTATGTATTTTTTTTATTTTTCAATATAGTCCCCTGCTAGTGAAATACACTTATTACATTTGTCAAATATTGACATTAACCCATGAAAAAAAAAATCTTTCGGTTTCTCGTCAAAAAAGTCACTAACTGCAGCCTTCATTTCGTCATCGGTCAGAAATCGTCTTCCTCGGAGATCTTTTTTGAGGTGTCTAAATAAAAAATAGTCGCATGGGGCTAGGTCTGGACTGTAAGGTGGATGGTTAACGGCATCGAACCCTAATTCCTTCATGGTAAGCATTGTTGTGCGGGCGGTATGCACAGGTGCATTATCGTGTAAAATCAGGATCCCTTTGCTAAGTTTACCCCTCCTCTTTTCTTTTATCGCGTCTCGTAACTGATGCAGTAAGCTGGAATAATATTCAGCATTCATTGTCCTTTTTTTTGGTAAATAATCTATTAGTAAAATTCCTTCTGTATCCCAAAATACGGTAGCCATAAGTTTGCCTGCCGACGGCCTGACCTTAAACTTCCGAGGAGGCTTCTCATCCTTGAATTTCCACTGCAAAGACTCTTGTTTGCTTTCGGGGTCCCACTGTCGAATCCAGGTCTCATCACACGTCACCATTTTAGAAACAATTTCTTCCTCATTACCTCGACTCATTTCCAAAAACTCCTCACAACATTTGACACGTCGGTCCTTGTCAAACGCCGTTAACATTCTGGGGACCCAACGTGCACTCACCTTGGACATATTCAGATGCACATGAATTATCTCATTGACTCTTTCTTTACTGATGCCCACATCTCTAGCAATCTCCCACTGCTTCACTCGTCGGTCTTCTAAAATTATTTTTTTAACTTTGGCTACATTTTCGTTTGTAACGGCAGAAACCGGCCTTCCACTACGAGCGTCATCTTCCAAGCTCTCACGACCGAGTTTAAATTGTTTAGACCAAAACTTTATAGTAAATTCGGAAGGGCACGAACTACCGAACACACACATCATACGTTCTCGGATCTGTGAGGGAGTATTTCCTTCTTTTGTTAGAAATTTAATCACTGCACGATGTTCAATTTTAGCGATATTCATTTTTTCAACCGATATGTCGCAAACATTCGAGAATTGTAGAAAAATGGAACGGAAAAAACGAATGAACGTCAAATAATTCAAAAAAAGAATAACCAAAGAACAAGAATGCATTTCAGCCAGTATCATTTTCGCATATTTTTTTAACCAAGGAGATTACTTTTCAGCCGCCCCTCGTACAATGGTTCTTTATGAATAGCTTATAGACTAGCATGACATCCAAGGCAAGTGCACACAGCAGGATCAGCAAGTTAGCGCGTATGCAAGCAACAGCGACGAATCTGCATTGAATATTAATATCATACGCAGTAAGTATAAATCACAAAAAACAAGTCCAATATGTTAAAAACGTCTGAAACGAACTTAAGCAAATCTAAAACAAAAGTTAGAGTAACAACTTAGTATTATTCAGGGTGAGTAGAGAAGAGGACGCGACGTCCGTTAAGGACTTTTTGAATTTAGTAATGCGTGGATCAAATATATAAATAGTATAGTAGTAATAGTATAGTAGGTAATAATATGTCGTGTTGAAGCAAAGAGAAATGGATATACAGAAATTACTAGACTAGCTCAATAATTAATGATGATAGAGAATGATTTATTGGGTTAACTGTAAATCAGTTTACAGTTTAGCAAATACATTAGCAGTCGTGCATTTTCACCGAATCCGTACAATTTGTTTAGAGTTGCTAACCAAATATATCCGTTTTCATTAATCTATAGTAACCGTCTGGCCGACTGACCCAAATAGGTTGACCACTTAGTTCAAAATTAAACTCATTTGTAATTCACCTAGATACATTATTTTATTAATTGAGCTAACTGGTAGACGCTTTAGTTTTACCGTTGGACACTGAAGTATCCACGGGCAGCCAATCGATTAGAAAGAGCCCTAGTATCAAAAACAAGATTCCTCTATACTATTAATTTAATAAGAATAGACCTGACCCCGTATCATGGTCGGCCTTGTCACGCGATAAGTGACAAGATAGGAGCGTCGTCTCGGTCTATCGAACGGTGTCAGCCAGTGACGGACGCTCTATCCTGTCACTTATCGTGTGATAAGGCCGACCATGATACGGGGTCTGTACTATTAATTTAAGGCTACAGTATTCTACGCCGTGTGGTATCGGGTTGGAATTTAGAATACACTCCCATTCTTCCTGTGGGTGTCGTAAGAATCGTACTAAGGGAACAGGATTGAAGTGTGTTGTGGGCGATGGGCTTGCACCCTATCACTGCGATATCACATTTTGTCGATCTTTAATACCCACCTAAAATGCTAAAAGTGGCACTGGAACATAAGTTTCATGTGCTGTGCTCCTTTTAGGGAGAAATGGGTGAAGCTGTGTATGTACCTGCTAGGGCTGCTCCGGGTACGAGCAAGGCGACATTCCGCTGATCGATGATGATCCTAGACTAACACCATAGTAAAGTAAAGTAAAGTAAATTTGTATTAATAACATCGTTATACGTCATCACATTATTGTATTATAAATACATTCGCAATTTCGTTATAATATTCATAATGTTACATTTATTTACTTGCTCTCTTTATTCACATAAGACCGGATCCTATTATTTTGGATTACAAGCAGGTTGTCGGTGATTGAGCTTGAGCCGTAAAGTAAGCTACAATCATCGCGCCACCTGCTGAACCCTGCAAGCTCAAAAGCGCCGCAGCGTTCGAAATTAAAAAGCTCTGAAGACCTTTAAGGCCTTTGAGGCTCTAACCTTTCACACTTTCACTTAGCGGGTGCCTACGCCGTAGTCGCTTTCCGCTGCATACGAGGAAAACCACGGGATCGGCTACGAGTGTAGTGCGTAGCGATTCTTGGCAGTGAAAGTGGCTTAAGGCTTGACTGACACTACACATTCGCTGCCATGAATCGCTACGCGTTACGCTCGTAGCCGATCCTGCGGTTTTTCTCGTATGTACTAGTCATAAGTCATAAGTCATAAGTATTTTATTAGTAAAGCCAATTTACACGTCATAATTGTAGAACATATTCACATATGTCGTAAAAAAATTAAATATACACGTCAATATGACATAAATAACATAAGTCGTGACATTAATAATAATTATTAATATTAAGTACAAAATATAGATTATATAATAATGATTACTTGACATCCTTTTTGTGGAAATCTAAGAACTCGTTATAATCGTAGAACGGGTGCTCAACAAGCCAGCGTTTGAGGCGACATTTAAAAATAGCCAAACTTTGGGCGCTGGTGATGCTGTCAGGTGCTAGCGACTACGGCGTCGTAGGCACCCCCCGCCAAGCAGGTTCCTGGCAGTGAAAGTGTTAAAGGTTCAGAGCATTAAGTGTTAGGAACTGGCTAGATGAGCGCTGTGCTCATATACACTCGATTTTTTGTATTTTATCAACTACGAGCGTAGCGCAGCGAAGCCATTGGCACTAAATGTGTTAATTTTTATTACGACTGAATAAGAAAGTTAGCATTTTTGTAGTCACAACTGAAGGTGAGTGCCATGCCAACCTACGTTCAGTTAAGACTAAAACTGTACCACAATTTAGGTAAATTCTTGTAAATGTTAGTTAAACTTTGCGGTTACGTCAACAGTTGGCACAGTCGCGTGACTGGAGGAATTCCTAATCAACGAAAACGATCCGTAATTTCAAGAAATTCTCCATTTCATGTCTTTACTGACTAAAGTAATTACATTAATTCTTGGATTAAAGACTATTAAAAGATTTGAATCAGTAAAAGCTGGTACTAACTTTGTAGGATTATGTTTTAAAAGGATTTAATGATCATTATTCGTGAGACGTAATTTAACCATTCACGTAAGTAGGTCGTCAAATACATCATAATTCATAATATTGATGAATGCTGCGAATTTGAATTGGTACCTAATCATCTATAATCTATATAATGAAAGAAGCGATTTTTTAGACGGTTCCCCATTGTATATTTCCAATATTGTATACTTGTAGTTAAGGGGCTACCCGAGGTTTTCATCGATTTTTGACAAGTTTTGAATCGTATCTACTACTTTTGCACTACAGATAGAATCATAAATCAAACGGCTATCGGTTCTTCAATCTTTTATCTCCATTTTGACAGACCGGATTTTGAAACAAATTAATACTTAATTTTGTATGATTTTTTTAAACATTGTCTAAAAAAACACTTATTTTATTTCGCATCTCTATTGACGTAAAAGATCTAACATATACGAAATCTACAAATTTGGGTTCGTCTATGACGTCTCTAAAAACTGACAGAGGGTTTTAATTTTAAACCAATTAACACAAAAGTTATGGCCAGAAAACCAGTTTTTTGGCCTAAAAATGTTCAACTTTGATGCCAAATATCTCGAAAACAATGAAGTTTGAAGTAAATATGGGATACTATATTGCTTAAAGCCGTTGTTGTTAATATAATAAGCTACAAAAAACATTAGAAAACTAAGGGATTCAGATCGAAGGTCATTGGCGTATGGGAGCCTCACTTTTAAGGAGGTGGCGACATCGGTAGATAAAACTTCTCTCTCTCTCTTCAGTCACTCCCTCATTCTTGAGGATCGGGATCACAGTTGGATTTTGCAGCCCTAGTGATTTGTATGGCAGCCCGGCAGTTCAAAACGGAGACGCGGCAGACCTCGCCGGCGATGGCGGGACGAGATAGACTCCTTTTTAGGGTTCCGTGGCTAAATGGCAAAAAACGGAACCTTTATGGATTCGTCATGTCTGTCTGTCTGTCTGTCTGTCCGTCCGTATGTCACAGCCACTTTTTTCCGAAACTATAAGAACTATACTGTTGAAACTTGGTAAGTAGATGTATTCTGTGAACCGCATTAAGATTTTCACACAAAAATAGAAAAAAAAAACGATAAATTTTGGGGGTTCCCCATACTTAGAACTGAAACGCAAAAAATTGTTTTCATCAAGCCCATACGTGTGCCCCATATGGGGTATCTATGGATAGGTCTTCAAAAATGATATTGAGGTTTCTAATATATATTTTTTCTAAACTGAATATGTAGTTTGTGCGAGAGACACTTCCAAAGTGGTAAAATGTGTGTGTGTGTGTGTGTGTCCTGTAACTTCTAAAATAAGTAAGTAAGTAAGTAATTTATTTTGCTTAAAATGTGGTAGGTACATAAGATGGCATACATTAACAATTGAACACACATTTTACCAACAAGTGGCATGCAAAATGAGAGTAAATCGAGAAATTCGTAGAATACAATTTAGTTAACAATAAAAAAAAATAAAAAAAAATCTTTCATTCAATCAACTCAAAAGTAAAAATAAAAACCCTTAATACGGAACCCTTCATGGGCGAGTCCGACTCGCACTTGGCCGCTTTTTTTAAAGATTGGCCAGAGGGTGTTCGGGATCGGGATTCCTGGAAACGGAGGGGGGAGGCCTTTGCCCAGCAGTGGGACACCATAGGCTCCTAATAATAATGATATCTCTCAATCCGTGGTTGCCCCTCACTGCTTGCTGGAATTTGCTTGAGGATGTGGCTTCCTGACCATCTTATTGGCGAGCGTCCGCGGGCTCTTTTGCCTTCTATTTCGCCTTTCGTCTAGGCCGCCTTAACCTATCGAGGCTCGGGACACTACAATAATGGGGCCTCAGCTAGTAGTCAAGTCTGTGAAAATTTGCACAGGCAGGAGCCAAAAATACATAAGGCCACGACACGACATTGCGTGTGGCGGCGGCAGCGGTTTTTCTAATTCATTGCGTCTGATCCCAATTAACCACAGTGCATTGCGCGTCTCGAACAGATTAAACGCTTGCCGCCCCGCAATTCGCGCAATGTCTCCGCCGGGCCGTAAAGCTCGCTCCACACTCTCGACAAAACTACACGAGACTGGTTTCGCCGGAATATTGGCCGAGACCGGACGAAACCGAGACTGGCCCTCTACATTCTCGCCTTGCGCATTTGTAATTGGACTTTCATACGAGATGGACGCTTCCTACGGTTGCCGTCGGTCGGCTGATGGAAGCGCAGCGAGAATGTGGAGAAGTTTCGCGCAAACACGAAACTTCACGAGAGCTCTTTGATGTCTGGTCATTTTACCGACACGAAACGGAGACTGGACGAATATACGCAAATACAATACGAACATAGGCGAATACTCACTCCACACTCTCGTATTCGGCAAATCTCGTGTAGTTTTGTCGAGAATGTGGAGCGGGCTTAAGGGTGAGTATCCATAGCTGTGCGTGGTAGCGGAGCGGCGTGCGAGGAAAAAATCTACCAATAGGACGAGACGCGAGAACGAGGCTGGCAATGCTGTTATGGATTTTTTCCTCGGACACCGTTCCGTTACCTCGCGCGAATAAGGACTCCAAGTTGGTCTACCAATTAAACTGATAATAGAGCCAATGGGACCACATAATGCGACGACAGCAGAGGGTGACATAGCCGTGACGTGTCGTGGTGACCTTGTCAAGTGACACCGCTGCTATTTATAGTGCAACGCAATTAAATATGCATCCGCGACCTCGGCCCTATCATTATTTCATTTCATTTCATTTAGTCCTTTATAAAACATAGTTTTACATGTCAACAAATTATATCGAAAGTTCGAAACATATCTATTTATCTGATCTGTCACTATCCGCTTTATGATACGTTGATTATTATTATTATATTTAGTGAAATACCAAGTAATGATCATGTTACAATATGGTTAGTAAATGAAACTACACCTGGACATATCTACTTATATAGTGCGTGTTAAAGATTGCAATTAACCAATTATCGCCTAACAACATTATCGGTCTAAGATTTTTAAAAAGTAATATATATATATATATATTGTCTATGCAATGACCAGTCGAATTTGAGTCGTTTCGTAGCAGCTAAAGTTGTCGTTGTTTTCGATTGCCGTAAAACAACTGATTGTCGCGTCGCAGTTGTGAATAATATAATTTTAATATATAAGACGTGTGTGGAAGCACCCAAGCATTAAGTCAATTCAGTTGAGTGCCGACAAGGCTCCTGTCGGTGGAAGCTTCAGGAAAGGTATTTCGCGAACTGTAGGTAACTCGGCTTGCTGAAGGTTGGTGAAAATACTCTGCCCTGTTAGCTGACACCGACTTCTGCATACTACAATCGCAGACAAGCCTGGTAAGTGCTCAATTTGCTTGACTTTGAGACTATTCCACACGGTATTATTTCAGACATTTTCGTATATTCTAATATCGTAATTTACAGTCCATTAATGAAAAAGACAGTGCTAATATTATAACGTGGTAAGCTGCGTAGCTTTGCGGCTAAAGGCAAGTTGTACAGTCGAGTTCTCCAATATCTACGCAGACAACCTTTCAAAAATATCTATCCAGAGACTTTATTGTTACTGACATAAGACACATGTGTAGATCTTTTTGAAAGGTTGTCTGTATAGATATTGGAGAACTCGACTGTACCTACCTAAATACGATTAGTCGATTACAGACCGATCAACGTTAAATAGGCAGCCGTCATTCCATAGACCTTAGGCTCCAGTATAAGTTTTACCGAAACAAAACGTTACGACCGCGTTTGCGTTTAGCTGTCAAATCCTATACAAATTGAGGGTAAAACGCAAACGCGATCGTAAAGTTTTGTTTCGGTAGAACTTATACTAGAGCCTCTTGTCAAAGTTTCCATACATTCACATTTTAACGAACGCCGCTTGCGATTACAAACGGTTAGGCGCAACCCACCCTTAGTATTTTTGTATGTAGACTGTAGGTGTAAATCTCCAGAACTGCTCATCTACTTTATAATAAAATATTCGGGAAGAATATTGGCTATATTTTATCCCGCGGCTGTTATTGTGTTATTTGTAACACGCGGAGCTAGTAGCTTTATAAAAATAAGCTATTCATTTCAGTAGGATAGCATAGTCTACCATAATTAGTATTTTATGCAATCGTTTATAATGTATGCTTTTTCAGTCGAGTACCACGTTTAGGCCACGGAGCTTGCTGAGTGGCCTAATTAAGGTACGATGATAAAAAGCTAATTATATAACTATTGTATACAATACTTTTTCACTTCTCATGCTCGTAAAGTTCGACTTTAAGTCGTGCGTATACGACATAAAATCGCTTTTTAAGGCAATCGGTCCAACAGCCAACTTTAAGAGCATCTTTAACTTCATAGAATAAACTCTTTATTTTTATTTTATTATGTTTCGTTAGTATTCTAAGACCAAGGCAAGGATACCAACAGCCAAAGTTCACAATAAAACTTCATGAAAAAAAGATTTTCATTTCATTTTCTCGCAATCGAAGTGAAAAGTAGAGTGTACAATTCGTCCATAAAACCCATTCTAACAAACGTCTCGCGTGAAATGATGCGTTTTATGCACTTGTTGTACAATCTACTATTTCTACGAGTCAACGGAAATAATCATTTATTAAATACAATTGGTGCTTATTTAATAAACGAAAAGAAATGCTGAAACGAAGCGCAGCCAACCGTTTTTTTTTTAAACGCGTTGATGTCTTTCTGTAAATCGAGCCTCGTGATTGGTCAAAATTCATTTTAGTTCTGTGTACAATTGAATAATTATTATTTCGATTGACCATAGAGTATAAACTTTTGCATCAGAATAAAAGTATTCAATTGCGTTATGGTTTGCGAGGTTCTAATTCAAAGACGAAGCGCAGCCAACCGTTTTTTTTTTAAACGCGTTGATGTCTTTCTGTAAATCGAGCCTCGTGATTGGTCAAAATTCATTTTAGTTCTGTGTACAATTGAATAATTATTATTTCGATTGACCATAGAGCATAAACTTTTGCATCAGAATAAAAGTATTCAATTGCGTTATGGTTTGCGAGGTTCTAATTCAAAGATTATAGTCGACGAGTATAAAAAATACTTTTCATCGCATTTCTGAGTGATATCTAGTGGCGTAGTCCTCGCGTTACTATGTGGGACCCTAAAAGAACCCATGCTATCCTTGGTCACCTAATCCTCCCTAGAATAGGCATAGGCACTAGTTTTTGAGGCGACTGCTATATTTGATATTTTTACAGAGAGGGAAACTATTTATTAAAATTAGGCTTTTGGTCAAGTGATTTGGAGCTCTTCATCCAATGTTTGTCCGAATAAAATATTTAAATTCAATAGGTTCAGTCAGGCATGGGTTCGTTCGGAGCGGCGTCGATTAGCCGGCCATCTTTGAATATTTCAGGAGCTATCAAACATTCACGGTGGGTGTTTAGCGAGGCCATTTTTAAAAGCCGATTATAATTTTCCGCTTCTGACTGAACATACAAATTTTAATAGAAGGGGTTTATTTCGCTTCTATTTTATATTACAATAAAAAAATGGTAAACAACTGTTACATGAGTAAAACAGCAGTTCACTTGTTTTAAGCATACAACGATTGGTAATAGGCTGAACTTTGTGACGTTGTGCTCTAATTATACTTGGCGCTATACTGACGTTTAACCTCTCTAGAGTCTGACAAAAATAGGACACTAACCTACTACCAAGTTTCAGGAAAGTTACTACAACGACTAGTTCGTTAAACTTTCCCATTACCACTAAAAATACACTGTAAAGTGGCGCAACGGGTCGGGTTTCTTGAAAAGCGAGCCTAATGAGGCTTCACCCGTGCAGCGAGCTAATTATACCAGAGCCTCGCACGTTCTCTACTGCAACTTTAGACTATACCTAGAGCTTATACACTTGGTAGACGTTTCTTGTGACCTAATTAATAGTAGTTTATGCAACTGATCCATAATGAGGGCTGAAAATACGAGTGTGGTTTTATGAAACAAGCGTAAGCGAGTTTCATAATAGGATCACACGAGTGTTTTAAGGCCTAATTATGTACAGTTGCATACACTACTTTATCTACACACATATCATAAGTACTCTAAGATGGGTTCACAATTCTACTTTCGTATCAGCAAAAAACCAACAAAATAATGACAACAGCGATGGCGGCAATTCGATCCTCCGTCAAGACGAATGGTTTTTTTTTTTTAAATCATGGACAAACGAATGAAGTCCCTATAATACTCAACACGTTTTAAGGAGTGCCAATCATTATCAAATTGAGTTACGAGGGCTGTTTGATAAGTACCCGTTTTTTAAAGTTATGTATGTCACTGGCTGAAAATACGTATAGCACCGCTTTGAGGCATTCTTCATGGGCTTGAAAAGAAAAAAAACGGCGTCGCTCTTTTGTTTTTTTTTTCATTAGATCACTGTCAAATGAAAGCATTCGATTGTAGTTGCAAGTATGGAGAAAGAACAGTATCGGTCAGTAATTCGGTTCATGTTTTTAGAAGGAAAAACTTGTGAGGAGATAAAAGTAAAGTTGCAGGCGGTTTATAAGGACTGTACTCCTTCCATGACTACCATCAGATATTGGTTTAACGAATTCAAGCGTGGCAGAACATCCGTCTTTGATGAGGATCGTCCAGGCCGGCCTATTGAGGTAACTACGGAAGAAATGGTCAAAAAAATTCAAAATATCGTACTGGCCGACCGCCGAATAAAACTTAGAGAAATCGTTGATATTGTAAATGTTTCCATCGAGCGAGTACAATACATTATAGAAGAAAAATTGGGTATGAAAAAAGTATCTGCGAGATGGGTGCCGCGTTTGCTCACTGAGGAACAAAAACTGAACCGGGTGACTACATCTGAGTACTGTTTGGGGAGGTTTAAACATAATCCAAAGGAGTTTCTGCGTCGTTTCGTCACGGTGGACGAAACATGGATTCATAACTTTACTCCGGAAACAAAAGAGCAGTCAAAGCAGTGGATTTTACAAGGTGAACCTGCTCCAAAGAAAGCTAAAACCGTCCCATCGGCCGGAGAGGTTATGGCGACCGTGTTTTGGGATTCGCAAGGCATTATACACATAGACTATCTGGAAAAAGGTAAAACAATAACAGGGCACTATTATGCCAACTTACTGTGCAAATTTGACTCCGCGTTAAAGAAAAAACGACCCCATTTAACAAAGAAAAAAGTTCTCTTCCACCACGACAACGCACCAGCTCATTCATGCAAACTTGTAAAAGCAAAATTAAAGGAATTACGTTACGAATTGTTGCCGCACCCGCCTTACTCGCCAGATTTAGCTCCGTGCGACTTTTTTTTATTCCCAAACCTGAAAAAATGGCTCGGCGGAAAAAGATTTGCGTGTAACGAAGACGTCATTGCCGCTACAGAGGCCTATTTTGACGAGTTTCAGAAATCATATTTTTTTAACGGCTTACTGAGACTGGAATACCGTTGGCCAAAGTGTGTAGACCTACATGGAGATTACGTAGAAAAATAAATAAATACATATCCAAAAAAAAGTTTTTTTTTCCTAAACACGGGTACTTATCAAACAGCCCTCGTAGCGGATCATATTAAACAGACAACAAACACAAACTACATAAAGCTGAACATCGAGTAGATTTAACCCTATATTTGGCAGAGTAACACCATAACGTGCACACATTTTGTACATTTTTTAAGAACGATATTTTGCTTTGCAGCGCAAATTAGAATTGAACGCAGGGTATTTTTTTTGCAAAGTTCTGGGTTAAGGTTCATGGTCTTCTCTCCCTCTCACTGAGCATGAGCGTGAGCGAGATGGAAGGGCGTGCTCGGAAGCGCGGATATCATGTTTTTTATTTTATTTTTTTGGCCGTTTATATAAATATAAATGTAATCACTGATTTCCCTCAAACATGATATTGCCGATTTTTAGAAGCAATTTTAATATTTATAGCTTTTGTGCATAATTTGTTACGAATATTTTAAGTGTATTTTTGTGTATTTTAGACCTATGTTCGTGATTTTTTCCTATCAAGCGTATATTGCTTAATAATGTTTCGAAATCAGTGGATTTCCCTGCAGAAAAGCCTCAAGATTACTATTCGTATTTTTTTGAAACCATATAATTATAAACAGACGCATTATATTGTTTCAAAGACTCTGCTCGCTTAACTTTGCTGAACCTACGGCGCCTTAAGATAGCTTTAGTATCCATATCTCTGTCAATAGGGGTGTAGACTCAATATGTATTATTACTTCAAAAGAAAGAAGGCAAAAACAAGACTAATGACGAAATTCCATTGAAATATCTCAACAAAATACGAAGCTACAACCGTTTTGTGGTTAAAGAACTTTATTTTCTCAAAAGAAATGTAACATTTCACTTAATGAGAATAAGCCACGCATTAACGTTGCTTGTAGCTGTGTAACGGCTAAATGGCTACTACTGGGGATGTGAAAAAAACGTGGCAGTAGTACAGTCGAGTTCATAAATATATGTACACTTTTTTACCTAATCGAACGCGTTTGCATACTAATTGTTAGCGGCCGCATTCGAGTTGGTAAAAAAGTGTACATATATTGGAGAACTCGACTGTACATGTAATGAGTTTAAAAGGAAAACTATCACGGCTAATTAGGCATAACTAGTTACCGAGTAATAGTCGACCAACTTAATGTATAGGTACTTAGAATTTCTAATCTGTACCGAATTTGTACGAAAGTTGGCCTTTCTAAGTTAAAGGCCAACTTTCGTACAAATTCGGCTGACGCAACCGTAGTATTTAGTTGGCGCGCGCGTGTCGATGTAACTAAGACAGGCAACTACGGAACCCTACACGCGCGTGGCCCGACACGCAATTGGCCGATTTTGTTCAGTGTCTACACCCCTATTTAGTGTTGCTTTAAGATAGGTCAAGCATTTTTGCCCAACTTGCTTACAGGTCGATTCACGTGAGCTGGCGCGGAAAATATATGAAACTGTCATTAATTTCAGACATTACGCGCCAGCTGTTTAAATCGACCTGTTCAATCAATCGCAAATCAATAAATCAGTTTTTGACGTATTCGAATATAAAAACGTGCGCAAAGAATCCAAAAGCGTCTCCCAACACAGGCAATATTTTGCTTACCGGGCGGCACCATCCCCTAGACTATAAACACGTGCTGTATTTTACGAAATAAATAATTTTAATTTTTTAATTTTTTTAATTTAAAAAAGCTATGCCATATAATCAAGGAACTCGTGTGCTGCGGGCCTTAGGAAACAAGTAAAAAATATAATTGTTTAAGTAGGTACTCACATCAAAAATCTTGCTCAAATCCGTGGCGAGGCACGAACAGTTGTAAGCCACGATGCCCAACTCTTTCACCTGCAAAAAAATGTTTATTAAGCCTATACAACACTATTAACACTTATTTGATGGCCGCTTTAGCCTAGTTGGTAGTGACCCTGCCTACGAAGCAAGAGGTCCTGGAACCGAATCCAGGTAAGGGTATTCATTTGTGTGATGAGCACGACTCCTGAGGCATGGATGTTTTCTATGTATTTAAGTATTTATTTATGTATCCATACTAATATTATAAATGCGAAAGTGTGTCTGTCTGTCTGTCTGTTACCTCTTCACGCTTAAACCGCTGAACCGATTGCGATGAAATTTGATATGGAGATAGTTTGAATCCCGGGGAAGGACATAGAATAGTTTTCATCCCGGAAATCACCCCCTAAGGGGATGAAATGGGGGGTTAAAGTTTGTATGGAGCTACGATATAAACAATTTCCACGCGGACGGAGTCGCGGGCAGAAGCTAGTATAAGTATATTTATCATCGTCTAGCACCCATAGTACCAACAAGCTCTGCTTAGTTTGGGACTAGGTCGATTTGTATAAGATTGTCCCCTAATATTTATTTAATTACTAGCTTCTGCCCGCGACTCCGTCCGCGTGGAAATCGTTTATATCGCAGCTCCATACAAACTTCAACCTCCCATTTCATCCCCTTAGGGGGTGATTTCCAGGATGAAAACTATCCTATGTCCTTCCCCGGGATTCAAACTATCTCAATACCAAATTTCATCGCAATCGGTTCAGCGGTTTAAGCGTGAAGAGGTAACAGACAGACAGACAGACAGACAGACACACTTTCGCATTTATAATATTAGTATGGATAGTATGGATATGGATTTATTAGTTAAACAGTCCGAGAGGCAACCAGATGGCTCGCGGTATTTGAGCTCCCGAAGTGGTGTGGGACCTCCCTGAACGACCCGAACTGAGTCAATTTGGACTGCGGCGGAAAAAGAAGGGGTGAAAAAAAAGTGTTTTAGACCAGCATTTCATTATATAAACAGCGTACACACTTTCAGGCAACCGACTTCGACTTTCAATCGACTGCCTCACGAATAAAAATATCATTTTTTTTTCTATTTCCGCCCAAGTTCAAGTTGGCTCAGTTCGGGTTGCACGGGGCGGTTCCACAACACTTCGGGAGCTCAAGTACCGCGAGCCATCCGGTTGCCTCGTGGACACTGCAACTATACGTCATTGCTCTGAATATAGGTACCTATTAATACGGTGAAAACATTTGAAAATAACGAAAACCAGCAAACACTGTCATAACAATTCAGACCGTTCCACTTTGATCGTACGATACTAACGCGGCGCGGCGTACTAAGACGGTCAATACTCTTATTTAGGCATAAAATATTCATCTCAATTTCAAATACAGTCATTATCCCGGAGTGATAAGCAGAGATCAGTTCGAGTTTTATTAATTAATATGTTAGGAAGGCGTTTCCAGGAAAAAAAAAGACCTGGTTTCACTCCGGGAATGCCGGCAGAAGCAAAAACTTGAATAATTTTAATTTTGCTAAAAAAAATCCGCAAATGTGCATTTTCATTTAAAAATCCGCTTTTGAAAGGGCAGCTCCCGCTTTTTGTATTCCGGCATCTGGCAACACTAAATCTTACGGTCAGGCTACGCTCCTACACCTGTGGCGAGTTTAACAATTTTTCCCCATCCCAAAAGTTGCACAGCGCCGCTAAAGAAGTTTTCACTTCAAAAATCATGGCTTCGAGCTGCGTCTCTAGCACAGGACGGCCGCGACATACTCTCGATTTTTCTCGCGCTATACCTCTTGTTCTAAGTGTTCTTATAAGAGAGAGACGGATAGTGCGAGAAAAATCGAGATAGCTCGCGCGCCGTCGCGTGCTAGCCGTGCAGGATCCTATTCAGCGATCGCCATACGCAGCCAGTCGCTCTGAACCAACTGAGCTATCGGAAACGTTGGTCGATTCAACGACTCTTTAGTCCAGTTCCCTCTTATTACGCCTTAGACCGCGTATACACCAGGGACTGCATTACCGGAAAATACCGGTATGTTTTAAAACCGGTATGTCATATCGGTTTTCAAATAGCGGTTTCGGTAGAGGAACCTTTATATTTCGCTATCGAAATATAACGGTAACCTTATTTTTTTTCGATACCGTTACCGCTTTTTAAAGGTTACCGATACTTCGATATTGGCGTCGTTGGCAAACCGCCGGGCGCTGCCGTTTTGTCTTTCAGTTTAGTACTTTTCTGATTCGTTCGTTCGATCCTATTGGAAGAAGTTGTCTGTGTAAGTGTAAGTTCGCTTATTTTTTCGGTAACCTTTATAATACCGGTTTCGAACTGGTATTACAAAGGTTTCGGACCGGTTTCATACCGGTAAAACCGTAACCGAAATCAGTCCCTGATACATACGTAATTTCTCGGGGCAAAAATAAAAACTGGTTACCTGCGTGAGCGACCGCCAATCCATATTGGCGCTGCCGATATAGAAGTGCTGCCGGTCCACGATCCAGAACTTCGTGTGGAGCACACCGTTGCCCAGCAACTTGGAGAAGTTCAGGCTCCGCACCTGAAGAGAACACACTTGGTAACGGCAATGGTACGGCTTTGTTACTGGCTTTGGTACAAGGAAATTGCGATGCTACTAATAAATCCAAGTCACTCTGTCGCTCCAGGTACGTCTAGCACAACTTGCTGACAAGTCGCTTTGCGCACGACTGAGCGTCTCCTTTCTCACTCGCACCGTGCAAATTAGAAAGAGGAGGGTATCTTTCTTGAATCGCGTCGCTCCGCGGCGTCAGTTGTGCTAGCCCCGCAGGGCTGCTCCCGCGAAGGGCCGAATATACCCACCTGTTCAACAACATCATCACTGTCCGCCTCTACCTGTGGGTACTAGATCCGAATACCCTATGACCTTGATACTTAGTAACTGGACATTAGAATACAAAAAAATACTCAGTACCGAAAAGAACCAAAGAACCGGCATTTTCACCCGCCAGAACCGGTACTGGGTTTTTTGAAAATTCCCGGTACTTCTGGTACCGGGAAATCCCGGGAGCATGCCCTACTAACTATCAAAGCTACTCACACACACTTTGCCTTTTACGATAAAAGTAATAATAATGTAAACTTTACCTGTGCTGCTTTCTTCTTAACTAAATAGTCAGTATCTACATTAGGGTATAACTTAGTGGGCCAGTTTTGAGCAATCTTCAAATGTATATGTCGTTTTGACCCGGCGGCGTATAACGCCTGGAACACTTGTTCACCCTACAACAAAACACATACAACTTATTAGGATATCAATTCGCAGGTAAACAAAAAATAAATAAGAAACATGTTTTACAAAGATCTTTTAGACTTTGTCGCTCGGTCATTCATGTGAAATATTTATTGAGATACTCAAATTTGATCTGACATTTTGTGTAACGCATCTTTATATGAGGTAACGGACAAAATACATACAAGTTACAATTAAATAACAGCTACAACTTAGAAAGTTGAAAAACCCCAACATTTGCATTTCAAAGTCCAATACCTAAAAACGGCTAAACAGATTTTCATGAAACATGGCCGCATTCAAATCGGTCCATCCGTTTGGGAGTTATTGTACCACAGACAGTTACACAGATACACAGACACGTTAAACTTATAACATTTATATATTCCCATTGGCCCGTGTCACGGTGACACAATTCCCAGATCATTTACATCATAAAGTACAAAGTAACCAATATACGAAACCAAGATCATTCATCTATCTGTTTCACTCTATCTTATAGGTTCGTGCTTTAATCAAGCGTCTCAATGTTTCCAGATTATAGGCTAATACAATTGTGGCGCGGTATGGTGCTTTTAAGTAAAGATAGCCACAAAAGGAATAATTTATTACGTTAAATTAAAAATAAACTCATTTTGTAAACTTACCTCAATCGAGGAATTATATGGATATGCTTCATTAAATCTAAGAGACCAGTAAAAAGACGCTATTTCTATGGATGCTTGAGCTTCATCTATTAAATCTAACCACACATTTTTTGTGGGTGTATGAGTCATGTTTGAGGGGTACATGTGTCCCTCTGGAATAGTTTCTACTAAAGATAACCTGGAACAAAAAAAATATAATTAAAGCGTAGTTATGTATATCTAACAAGAGATACCAAAAAGACAAATGCTGCGCGATGAATTAGATCAATCAATAGGGTCAAAGTGGTAAGTTTCTACACCACTTTTTCTCGCCAAAAGTCAGTTTATTCTAAAGCATTATACAACACGACACCCTTAGAAAAGCGACGGTTTCAGGCTTACGCCCTAGAAGCTATGAGAGAGAGAGAGCCATGCAAGACCGTCTGAATGCACCTAGTAGAGAATGTTAACCGGTTTGAACCTAATCGAAGAAATCGGTAATAGCCGATTATATCGACAATATTTCAAAACCGGATTTGGGAATTTTGTAAAACCGGTTACGTTGTTTTCGGTTATACTTTTAGTTACTTAAATTATCGATATAAATTAAGTTTCTTACATTATTTCTGGGATTTTGACATATAAGTAAGTGTAGTTTTAGTGCTGAATGATTGCATAATTACTTAAAAACCCGGCGAAGTGCGTGTCGGGCCACACGCAGTGTAGGGTTCAGTAGTTGCCTGTCTGTCTTTGTTACATCGACACGCGCGCGCCAACTAAATGGGGCGTACATTTTAAGTTGGTTGCCTATTACTCGGTAACTACGTAGTTATGCCCAGCGAACGACAAAACCATAGAATGCGAGCACCTTACAACTTGGGTACGCTCGACAGCGGCGACTGCGCGACGTTGGGCTGATCCAACAGTGGGACGAGTACGACAAGCACTAGCACTATCGACACTGCGATGTAAGTAGTGTGTAACGTGACCGTACCTACACTCGTCTGAGCAGTGGCGAGGCGTGGGTACGCTCGACAGCGGCGTCGGCGCGACGTTGGGCTGGTCCAACAGTGGGACGAGCACGACAATCACTGGCACTATCGACACTGGGATTTAAGTAGTGTGTAACGTGACCGTACCTACTCGTCTGAGCAGTGGCGAGGCGTGGGTACGCTCGACAGCGGCGACTGCGCGACGTTGGGCTGGTCCAACAGTGGGACGAGCACGACAAGCACTAGCACTATCGATACTGGGATGTAATTAGTGTGTAACGTGACCGTACCTACTCGTCTGAGCAGTGGCGAGGCGTGGGTACGCTCGACAGCGGCGACTGCGCGACGTTGGGCTGGTCCAACAGTGGGACGAGCACGATAAGCACTAGCACTATCGATACAGGGATGTAATTAGTGTGTAACGTGACCGTACCTACTCGTCTGAGCAGTGGCGAGGCGTGGGTACGCTCGACAGCGGCGACTGCGCGACGTTGGGCTGGTCCAACAGTGGGATTAGCAAGACATCCACTAGCACTATCGACACTGGGATGAAAGTAGTGTGTAACGTGACCGTACCTACACTCGTCTGAGCAGTGGCGAGGCGTGTGTACGCTCGACAGCGGCGACTGCGCGACGTTGGGCTGGTCCAACAGTGGGACGAGCACGACAAGCACTATTAGCACTAGCACTATCGATACTGGGATGCAGGATGGCCGGCACCATATGCTCTTCTTCTTTCTTCTGAAAGGAAAATGTTTTTAATCCTACTAATATTATAAATGCGAAAGTTTAGATGTTTGGATGTTTATTACTCAGTCACGCTTAAACGGCTTAACGGATTTGGATGAAATTTTGCACGATGATAGTTTATAGCCTGGATTTAAAATATAGGATAGTTTTTATCCCGGGTCCACGCAGATGAAGTCGCGGGCGGAAGCTAGTAAGGTCATAAAGCCAACGCTTGTTGCAGCGCTGGTGCTAGTGCCAAAAATCAGCTCGCATTGGGAACGAAAAATCCTCAATGTTGCATTCAGTAGTGAAGCTCGGCGGTGGCCAGGGCCACCCACCTGGGGATTGACACCTGATATTAAAGGGTGACTAGGTGACACCCACAAATTCCGCACCTTGTGCCAGCCATACTAGCTACGCCAATGAGTGCATTCGATATTGTAAGCCAGTTATAGAGACAAGACTACTTTTCCCAACTGTGTGATATAAGTAGGTAAAAAATAAAATTGGCAAGGGCTATTATAGTGCGGATTCTTTTTCTAGACTGGATTCACTTCTCTTTGAGCCTAGTAAGCAATGAGATTGCATTCATTGTTAAATTGCAAACAAAGCGATTGTCTTTTATTGTTAAGTGTAATCGCTAGTTGATACTGTAAAATAAACGTAGTAAACATCAACACTTTTACAACCAAAAGGCGCTTTATGTCTAAAATCATCATATCAGCCGAAAGACGTCCACTACTGGACATAGGCCTCCCCCAAAGAGTGCCAAAGTGACCGCAACCTTTACCAGGTCATCAATCCACCTTGCGAGGGGCCTACCCACGTCGCGCCTTCCGGTACGTGGTCGCCACATGTCTAAAATACTACTTAGCAATGTTGACCATTCAGAATTTAAAACAATAGACTACTTTATCAATAGTCACTTTTCGAGTAAAGTATTTCTTAAACATGTTTTTCCATTTCGAAAAAAAAAAGAAAATAAGTTTACTCATGACGTTTTAAAACTCAGGCTAATACATAAGAAGTAACCTTGAGAATTTTCAATCGTCATTGAAATTGCCTCCACTCAGCTTAATGTCATTTCGAAGCGTTTGTGGTACGTGGCTATTGTGGCTAAGCAATTGCTTTGTTGGGCTGATGTATCTTCAGATAAGATCCGGTCTAGAAAAAGGATCCACACTATGCCAAAATGAAAATGATAATAAATTAAAAACTCCCCCAACACAACAAACATAGATAAGAACCATCTCAATAGACAACTTTCAATAAAAAAAACGCACTAACGGGTTTGTTCGTTTGGCAGAATACGATGCCACAGACAGGCACAAGTTCAACTCATATCTCATATCACACTTCATTTTTGTTTGAGGTTAAAAAAATACAATTTTACCTAAATCAAACTAATAAATAAACTTGGAACGAACTGCCAGATGATGTGGTTTCAGCTCTCAATGACAACCAATTCAAGAATAAATTAGATGAAGCTAAGCTTAGCAAATAGTCTTAAAAAATTGAGATTGTGCTAAGTAATAAGTAGGAATGTACCAATTAAATTAAGGCAATAAACAGTTTAATTTTTTTTTATATGCAGATTTCAAGATATTTTTAGCTTAACATATATATACTTAAAGTTAATTGGATACTGGTATTATATATTGTTTTAACTGCCTGTCTGATAAATAAATAATAACAATACATATATAAAATACTATACTCAAATAAGTATATAATGATAATACTCACTTATCATTGTAACTATTGCCGTTCTCATCTCTCATCATGAAGATCTGCTCCCACTGCTCCAATTCCTCATCAGACGATGAAGCGTTCCCCACACTCCCTGACTCTAGCACAGTCTGCCAACAACACAATATTTACATCGTCATTATTGTGATAAAACTGAGGAAATACAGGGTTGCATTTTGAATTGAAATCATAAGGAAATCACCTAACACTTCTTTAGCGGCGCTGTGCACTTTTTGTGATGGGGAAAAATTGTTAAACTCGTCACAGGTCACGTGACCGTGAGATTCGAGAGATACTCGCAACAGCTGACAAAGATTCGACAGATTGAAAATTCGTATGACGGACAGGTGACCTGATCGAAAAACTGTTACAATTTCATTGAGTTTTCTTTCACTTCTGCCGGCACTCCCGGAGTGCAACCCGGTCGTTTTTTAATTTTTATTCATAGCCTGAGTTAGACTTGGACCAGCAATCTTCTGAGCGCTTGGAGCTAATAGTCGGTACAACAAATGCAGGTAACCAATCTATCCTAATACTAGCTGCCCGCGCGGCATCACCCTCACTACCATCTGCGTATTGCAAAGAGTGCAGGCAAACCCGCAGAATAAAATATAGCCTATAATCATCCAAAAAGTCCATTCTACAAGCAGGTGGGACAATTAAAAAACACCGGCCAAGTGCGAGTCGGACTCGCGCACGAAGGGTTCCGTACCATTATCTATAAAAACGAAAAAAAAGATATTTGTTGTATGGGACCACTCCGACTCGCACTTGGGCGGTTTTTTAGTATTTGTTGTTATAGTGGCAACAGAAATACATCATCTGTGAAAATTTCAACTGTCTAGCTATCGCGTTTCTTGAGATACAGCCTGGTGACAGACAGACAGACAGCGAAGTCCTTGTAATAGGGTCCCGTTTTCACCCTTTGGGTACGGAACCCTAAAAACCATTCATCAAATTTGATATAAATATTAGGAAATAGAGTAGACAGATAAATATTAGGAAACAAATGCAACTCCGTTCCAATTTAGAATAGAATAGTTTTATTAGTCCGAATACTTTAAAATATATGTACAGGTATTCAGTTGTTGAAGGACATGCAAAATAAAAATTGAATAAAAGACAGGCTAGCGAATTCTACAGCTCACAGACACACTAGTTAACCTTATGCCCTGTATTCACTTTGATTAGTGATTAGTGTGAGTCCATACAAAAGCTACTCACACTCACAGCAAATGTATGAACTCACACTAATCACTAATCAAAGTGAATACAGGGCTAAAGGTCACGAAAATCTTCAAAATCAAATTGTCAGCCTGAAGGTTACTAAAAATGAAAAGGTTTTTGAAGAAACTATTTTAAATCTTTAGTTAGAGCAACAGAGTTGACAATTTATTTTGAGCGGTTAAGTGTTTTTTGCAAACTATGGCATGCATCTGTTTGGTTAACCTCTATGGTTGGTTTCGTTTTAATACTTGACGTGCCGCGTCAATGTACTCATTGTCAATTTATTATTTTAACAATAAAAATCTTACTTGAATTTCAATCGAGTTCATAACTAAACATGGTGACAGCGGTTTAAAAGAATGACCGAAACCACGACCCCGGCGCCCGCCGGTGAATTCCCGGCGCTAGCACCCCCGACGTTCTCGGGCAAGGCCGAGGATTGGACAGCGTTTAGTAAACGTTTCGAATGGTATCGACAAGCCTCGGGCCTAGCTACTCATTCGCAGCCCAGGCAGGTTAGTACGCTAATGTATATTCTTGGTGAAAAAGCCGATCACCTATTAACGTCGTTTAAACTAACCGACGGAGACAAACTTGATTATGATAAAGTCCACAAGGTATTTGCTACATACTACACTGGGGCGCAAAACAAGATACACGCACGTGCGAAGTTTAACAAATTATGCCAACAACCTGATGAGAGAATCGACGATTTCATTGCACGAGTATACTCGGCAGCAGAGGGATGTAACTACCCGGAAAGCATTGAAGACGAACTCATCAGAGACAGGATCATAGTCGGGATAAAGGATATGAAACTTTCTAACACCTTACAACTCGACCCAAACATAACTCTAAGCACCGTTATCACAAAGTCAAAACAAGCGGAGGAAGTTCTGCGCCAACAAAGTTCAGTAAGGCCAGGCACTGCACATGAAGAGGTCAGCGTTGTGCAAGGAAATAAGACTCGCAATTACTACAAACCGCCTAACGGCAATGAACAACGGTCATTTATGAAATCGTGTGGCAACTGCGGCAAAAGTCCCTCACATCCATTCTCGGTGTGTCCCGCGAAGAATAGCGTATGCACAAGATGCAGGCGGCGCGGCCACTGGGCGCAGCGATGTCGATCCGGGAGATCCGTAAATGAAATGGAAGAGACTCAACATGACCAGGACCAAACCAAAGACTTATTTTTGGGAACGGTAGGAAACGATGCTGATGTAGATGACCAGTACGTTTACGCTGACAACAGCGACCCCTGGCGTGTCAGTCTCCGGGTCGAAGATAACGAAATGAACTTCAAGATTGATTCGGGTGCAGATGTCACCGCGATCGGCGAAAATCATTTTAAAAAGCTTAAGAATGTGACTTTGGTTTCAACCAATTCCAAGCTTCGAGCTGCCGCTCAGGGTGAGCTCACAGTCCAAGGGATGTTCAAGGCGGAGATTATTTGGAGAAATAAAATAATTACATCCGAAGTATTTGTAATAAAAAGATTAGACCAACCATTATTGGGCAAGCCAGCCATTGAAGCATTGGGGCTAATAAATCGCATCGATTGCATATCTCACTCTCTTTATGTTGTCAAAGATGCTGATTCTCAAGAGCTTGAGCCATTAAATGATTTTCCTGAGTTGTTCCAAGGCCTTGGAAAATTAAAGGGTGAATATGAAATTTGTACGGTCCCAAATGCTAAACCCTTCGCGATCGTATGTCCAAGGCGAGTCGCAATTCCGTTGTATGACGCGCTGAAGAAAGAATTACAGGTTCTACAAGATCAAAACGTAATTTTTCCAGTGGAGAAGCCAACAGAATATTGTGCTGGTATAGTCGTGAGACCGAAGGATGACGGAAATATAAGGCTTTGCGTAGACTATACAGAGCTCAACAAAAATGTTTGCAGAGCAAGGTTGCAATTACCTTCTGTTGACGAATGTTTAGCGCAAATAGGTGATGCGCGATATTATTCCAAACTAGACGCTAATAAGGGCTACTTTCAACTACCTTTGGAAGCAAAATCCAGACTCCTTACTACATTTTTGACCCCGTTCGGTCGGTTTGCATTTAACAGAATGCCCATGGGAATCGCCTGTGCCAGCGAAGTCTTTCAAAAGAAAATGCAAAATATGATTGAAGGCATTGAGGGAGTCATTTGCTGTCAAGATGACATTTTGATAACTGGCAGAACCTTGAAAGAACATGATACTCGATTAAAGCAAGTGCTTAAACGGATGTCCGATGAAGGAATAACACTTAATAAAAATAAATGCCAATTTCGAGTACAAGAATGCACATTTTTGGGACATCTGATCACAAAGAATGGGATTAAACCTTGCCCAGATAAAGTTGACGCAATTCTGAATATGCCGAATCCAAAGGACGTTTCCACTGTTCGTAGTCTTCTGGGCATGATTCATTACCATCTCAAATTCCTTCCAAATCTGGCAACCATCACCAAACCATTACGTGACCTAATGAAGGTCAAAGATCGGAACAAGAATGATCATAGTGTCATATGGACGAAAGAGTGCGATCACTCTCTGGACCTTATTAAAGAAAATTTGACGAAGCCTACAACCTTAGCTTTATTTGACCCGAAAAAGAAGATAAGGGTATCTGCAGATGCTAGTTCCTACGGTTTAGGTGGACTCATAGAACAATACGAACCTGGACAGGGAATTTGGAAACCCATAAGCTTTGCATCTCGTGCCCTGACTCCAGCAGAAAAGAATTATGCTCAGTTGGATAAAGAGGCTCTAGCACTGACGTGGGCTTGTGAGAAGTTTTCGATGTACCTTATAGGTCTACCTGGGTTTGATCTGCGGACGGATCATCAACCTTTGGTCAAGATTCTTGACGACAAGCCCATTGCCGATCTGAATGCACGTATGCAGAGGTTTCGTGTTCGATTAGCCCGTTTCACTTATAGAATTTTCCACGTTCCAGGGAAGTATTTACACTCCGCTGACCTACTCTCTCGGGCACCATTATCTTTTTCCCAGTCTGCGGCCGGTGAAGCAGAAGAAGTAGAAGTAGTGTTGGCGATTCAAACGCAAATAAAATCGCTCCCAATGTCAGACTGCCTGCTTGACGAAGTTCGCAGAGGTCAGGAAGAAGATGATGTTTGCTATATTATAAAGGAATACATAACATACGGCTGGCCAGATAAGAGAATACTAGACAGTGACTTGCAACCATTTTACCCGTACAGAGGAGAGTTGGGATTACAGGATAATCTCATTATGAGAGGTCACAGATTATTTATTCCAAATAAATTACAAAAAGATTTTCTGCAGCGATTGCACCAGGGCCACCTGGGAGTAGAGAAATGTCGCAGACGCGCCCGTGAATCGGTATGGTGGCCTGGGGTATCCAGTACTATAAGAACAATGGTTCAACAGTGCTCGGAGTGTATCGAACACCGAAGAAATCCTGCTGAACCTCTCGTAACATCAGATATTGCGAAATATCCTTGGGAAATGGTAGCGATTGATTTATTTACTGCCAAACAAAAGGAATACTTAGCAGTTATTGATTATTACTCCAGATATCCTGAGTTAACCGCTTTGACTACGACAACATCAGCTGCTGTCATTTCGCATCTAAAGGTCATATTTGCCAGATATGGAGTCCCGAGGATAGTGCGAAGTGATAATGGACCACAATTTAACTCAGCCGAGTTCAATAAATTTGCGACAGATTGGGGTTTCACGCATAACACCAGCAGTCCTCATGCACCATGGAGTAATGGAATGGCCGAAGCTGGTGTAAAGATTTTAAAAAATATAGTCCTAAAATCAGAAGAGCCAATTTTAGGGCTAATGGCCTACAGAAGTGCTCCGGGTGAAAATGGATATAGCCCTGCACAATTGTTATTTGGTCGCAGGATTCGCACCAATGTCCCAACCACTTCAGATCGCCTTATTCCAAAATGCCCAGATTTAAAAAACATAGATGAAAAGGAGCAGAAAATTAAAAGCAAAATGAAGTTAAATTATGACAAAAGACACAATGCTAAATGTTTACCTGATTTGTCGCCTGGCAGTAGAGTGTGGGACTCGATTTTAGGATCTTATGCCACAATATTGTGCAAAAGGAATGAACCTAGGAGCTACAATTTAAAAACTGATAAAGGGAATCTCATTCGCCGGAACAGAAGACATTTGATTCCCGCCAATGAGGCGGCAGATAAGCAGACTGGGTCTAATGATCCATCGATAATCGAGTACGATTGCCAAGAAGGAGAGACGCGCCAAGAGACTGAAGCTTCGTCGCCCGTTTTCCACGACTGTGAAGAATGTGAAGATGAAGACCAACCGGCAGCGCCAGAAGAGCCTTACAGATCGCGGTTCGGTCGATGCGTCCGGCCTCCGCAAAGACTCGATATTTAGCATCGCATTAACTTTATCTTATTTTATCCGAAGAGAGGATGTTTGGTTAACCTCTATGGTTGGTTTCGTTTTAATACTTGACGTGCCGCGTCAATGTACTCATTGTCAATTTATTATTTTAACAATAAAAATCTTACTTGAATTTCAATCGAGTTCATAACTAAACAGCATCAACCACATAATAGCATTGTTTGGATTCAAAGGCTTTGTTTTGACGATAAGAGACTACTTATAATAAAATAGAATTTCCTATATAAAATTATTGTCTACATCCAGTTGAATATGTATATTGTTGGTTATTTATGACATAAATAACAGTACATAAAGGCGGTGGTTACAGTTTACAGGAAGCATATATGATGGCATTCTAAGTTTTCTTTTGTTTTCGTTCTAGAAAATTTCTTTGTTTGTAAGTATTTCTACTAACCTTAAACGTTTCCAATACAGTCTTAATCATCATAAGAATATATCCCATCTTGCAGTCTTAAATAATACAATTGTGTAAATGACTAAATTAATTTAAAACATTGTATTTTTGCAATAACCCAAATACATAATAATATTACGATACGTAAGTGTTTTGTTTTAAAAATGACAACCGGCTGAATCAGCAGTTTGACAGTAGTAGTGATGTGACATTTCGTTTGAATTGAATAGAAACAAAACCGCACGATTAACTAGTGAGGTCTACATACATACGTTACGATTTAAATTAAATCACCACATACACTGTATTTATAAAACTCAATTTCTTCTGTATGATTGAAAATTAAAATTGTATGGCATCACTGAGTACTAACCATTTATTGTAAATATCCAGTTCCCAGCTAGGTAACCAACGATTTAAGATTTATTATTAAACTAAATAAATCACGGAACAAACTTCCTAAAATGCAATCACGAACACAACGCTTATTAAACTGCATTTTCGTTAATCCTTGCGTTCCTTTACGAACCGTGTTGGCGCATTAGTGGCAAAAATATTACTGCAAAGTAAATGACGTCGGCAACCTCTGCATTGTGCATGTGCATTTTAAATACTAGGTTAAGTAGTTGAAACTGTAACTATTCAGGGCAACGATTCTGACAATGCTATTACTATAGTACCTAGATATATTTAGTTTGTAAGGGCTAATTATCGTTATGCTATTATTGTTTTAACACGTCAGAGCTTACTATTTCATTATTATGGTCGTTACGTCAATGTCTTTAAAGACAAGTATAAAACAGCCGGGTAAGTGTGACTGACTCGCGCACCGAGGGTTCCGTAAAACTTGTACATGGACTAGTTTGTCTTAACTCTTATCCATTCTGAATAAGTTTGTAACAAAAACAAATTAGCAGCCCGTTGCACAAAGCCACAGGTTACAATTTTACAAGTCTAAAAGGAATTCCGAAGATGTGCGATATTGAAACTCCGTGGTTTATAGGAAACTCATCATCATCATATCAGCCGAAAGACGTCCACTGCTGGACATAGGCCTCCCCCAAAGAGTACCACAATGACCGGTCCTGCGCTACCCGCTGGCGGACTCCCGCGACCTTTACCAGGTCATCAGTCCACCTTTTGGGAGCCTACCCACGCTGCGCCTTCCGGTACGTGGTTGCCACTCGAGAACCTTTCCGCCCCAACGGCCATCGATTCTACGTGCAATGTGCCCCGCCCACTGCCACTTAAGTTTAGCAATTCGAGCGATTCTCGAGTAGGTATAGGAAACTGATGTAATTTTATTCGGTAGTTCACAAAATGCGTAGGTACCTAAGTCCCTATATAAGGTTTGCTCAAAACACAAGATATGGAGGTAAGCAATGGCGCACAGTGCGGGAGCTCTAGTTACGGTTATTAAGTATTCCTCTGTCTAGTGTGGCGTCCCAGAAGCAATATCTAAGCCATATCGGCAATATTTAGTGTCCGGCCAATCGGTGTGACTCTATCCGGTGCACCCTGATTCTCCTTTTCACACACTCCAGGAGACATGTTGGCAGACCTAGTTACAATGTGCAGACGACATCAAAACGCTCAGGTCAGGGGAGGCAGCTACTTCAAATTAGGGTGTATGAAAGATTGGAGAGACGTAGTGGGCGTATACGCGCTGAAGAAGAAGTCCAATATTTAATATTATAGACACTGTACAGTCGTCTTATCTCCCGTAAAAAAGCCGGCAAAATATCTGATCTGACACGTCCTAAACGGCCCAAGAAATAAGAGTCATGCCAAATATTTATGCGCACTTTGGTGTGGCAGATATTATTGCTGGTGCTATCAGTCTCCCGTCCCGACCTTTAAGACTAAATAAAAAAAAATGGCTTATTGAGCAATTTTTTATTGGTATTAAGGAACTTTTAGAATATTAAAAAAAATACTTTAGTACTGTAATGCAATGTCATAGTATTATTAATGTAATCTATAAATGAATGTACAATTGTAAACAATGACCTGTCATCTTATCCCATAAAAAACATTCCATGTAAAAAAGAGGCCAAGTCTGGAAACTCTTCCACCCTAAGAAGTTGTGAGATGTTTCGTATTCATTAAGCATTCTTATTAATCTTTATTTGCTTGCTTATTTATGCAGTTGGTGTATCTAGAAAACTGGATTGAAATTGCATTTTTTTTAGTTTTCCCTTTATTTATACACTAAGCACTAACTGTGTTCTAAATTTAATGCTCCTATGTCTGCAAGAAGTGCCTTAGAGTTTTGATGATCGGTGAGTCAGTCAGTGAGTGACAAAATTAAGAAACTGACTAGTTATAATTATTAAACTACTGGTTCAAATTTAATGAAATTTGAAATATATCGTGCTTATACAATGCGTGCTTGGTGACTGAAAATTCAGGCTTCTAGTTTTATCCACAACGAAGTTTATAGGGTCGAAAATGGCCTGAACTGCTTCGAGAAAAGCATGGTACGGCCGTGCCGCTGTTTTGCTCGACTTGACGGGGGCACTGCCATGCCCCCAGATTACCAATAAATGATGTCTATGTCTATGTCTACCTCCACATAAACTCAACAACAAAATTTATGCGTGATCACACTGACACACTATTAAGCCTGAATCACACTGGCGCGGCTTGCGGTGGCGTTTAGACATACAATAGTAAATTTGACAATAGCAGTCCACATTGACCGCCACCGCAGGCCGCGCCAGTTTGCTTCAAACGTTCCGTGCCCTGAAATAAATCATTTTTGAATTACTTAGGTAATTCGCTAACTTCCGCGACATGCGATGCCGGAAATTATCATCCTCCCTTGGGCCAATTAACTTTCGTAATTGTGCTAGCACTGTAAACAACAATCACCTGCGATAAGTCGACACCAGGCCGGGCGCTCGCGTGTCCCCCCACTATTAGGCTATAGATCATACACAACACTTTTTTAAATGATTAGTTATTTTCCCGCCTCGGAACTGTCAAAATTAAAACGTCGTTTCGTGCAAAAATTCCCGCGCTTGTTGATATCGTGTGGACAAGCCAACGGTTGAAATAACACTGTGTGACAAAACTTTCGCTTTTATTAAACTGAATGTATTCCATGAATTCGTTGCTACGACCTGTTTATTGAGCGGACAAAAGCCACACTAGATTACTGTTTTTCAATATTCAAAAGATTGATGGTTCCGCTACATAGGTACCTAATGGTTTCATGATACTGAAAGGTTCTTTCGTGAAAACCTTGATTTTAATCCGTACAAAATATTTTTTTTGTGTAAGTAGTCCTTTGTTATATTAACTAGGAGGTAAAGTGGCCGTCAATAGAATTTGCTAACTATGTTAACAAACCGCCATATTGAAATTGTCTTTCACTATGGCGGTTTGTTATACATAGTTAGCAAATTCCATTGACGGCCACTTTAGATATGGTATCCCGTAGCAGGTATAATAAGTATACCATATACATATAAGTGATTAATTTAGAATTAGTCAATTGGTTGGTTCTGTGATTTGATTACCGACCTCTCTCACTGTCGCATATCCTAGTAGGTACCTACAAACGCCAACACAGTTAACTGACCATCCTGTATTTATATTGAACCTTATTACAATGCACATAAAGTGCACGGATGGTCAGTTAGCTGTGTTGTAAATTATGTCTTACATTCGCTTTCCATAGACTTTTGTAGCTATTCATATAATTAGATTTGTTTCACATAGGTACCTAAAACTTTCACATCTGCCAAAGTCACGAATTAATGAATTAGAAAATCTGTTATAGTTTCAGTTGTTTGTGCTCACTTCACAAGTAAAAGAAAACAAGATATAAAGGTCAACGCACCCCAATGTTGACTTAACGTAAAACTCATCTGAGGAATTTATTGGTCATAAAATAGGCAGTGAGCAAATAAAAGCATTCAACATTCAGTTAGTTTTAATGTGGGTAGCTAGGTATGTAGGTAAAGTTTCTGCAGGGCTAGAATTAAAGATTACGTTACTTAATTTTATTTCCTAGATGATTGAGAACCGTGTACGAAAGTATACCTATACCTAATGCCAAGAAATACCCACCTTCTGCTCCCTAATAGATTAAGTAGGTAATATGTAAAAATAAACGTATTTTTTTAATAAGTGGTCTTTTTAGGAGAACAGCTTGTGCAGATAATTTTGATCATTTTGTCTTATACGTCTACGGACGTACAGCATTGTCTTATTCCTGTCAAGGGAGCTAGCACAACACAAGAAGGAGGGGATTCTTCTCGTCTCGAGGTGTGTTGTGCTAGCCCCACCCACTGCACGGCTATCCAGCACGGCTAGCACGCGAGGGCGCGCGAGCTCTCTCGGTTTTTCTCGTCTCGAGGTGTGTTGTGCTAGCCCCACCCACTGCACGGCTATCCAGCACGGCTAGCACGCGAGGGCGCGCGAGCTCTCTCGGTTTTTCTCGTCTCGAGGTGTGTTGTGCTAGCCCCACCCACTGCACGGCTATCCAGCACGGCTAGCACGCGAGGGCGCGTGAGCTCTCTCGGTTTTTCTCGTCTCGAGGTGTGTTGTGCTAGCCCCACCCACTGCACGGCTATCCAGCACGGCTAGCACGCGAGGGCGCGCGAGCTCTCTCGGTTTTTCTCGTCTCGAGGTGTGTTGTGCTAGCCCCACCCACTGCACGGCTATCCAGCACGGCTAGCACGCGAGGGCGCGTGAGCTCTCTCGGTTTTTCTCGTCTCGAGGTGTGTTGTGCTAGCCCCACCCACTGCACGGCTATCCAGCACGGCTAGCACGCGAGGGCGCGCGAGCTCTCTCGGTTTTTCTCGTCTCGAGGTGTGTTGTGCTAGCCCCACCCACTGCACGGCTAGCACGCGAGGGCGCGTGAGCTCTCTCGGTTTTTCTCGTCTCGAGGTGTGTTGTGCTAGCCCCACCCACTGCACGGCTATCCAGCACGGCTAGCACGCGAGGGCGCGCGAGCTCACTCGGTTTTTCTCGCACTATCCGTCTCTCTCTTATTAGAACAAGAGGTATATTGCGATAAAAATCGAGAGTATGTCGCGGCCGTCGTGTGCTAGACGTGCAGTAGGTCTAGCACAACTTGCTGCTCTGTCGCTTCCCGCGCGACTGAGCGTCTCTTATCTCACTCGCACCGTGCAAATTAGAACGCCGCGCCGCGCCGTGGTTGGCCCACGAGCTGTATCGCGGCGAGATAGACTATTCATCTCTTTCTATTTAGAACGCTTAAGAAGAGAACGATAGTCTATGTAGCCGCGACACGGCTCGCGGGCCGTCTTGTGATAGCCGTGCTGAAGAGCCGCTAGTGTTAAACTACGATATCGTAATCACGTTGCTATGTGACTAATGACCGTTTCCGAGAATCGGGTGTGGCAGACATATGGGCGCAGGGTCACGTGAGTGATGTTATTGTTGTAGTTTGGTCAGCTAATCCACAGTGTGCTTTTCGACCCAAAAAATGACATTCCTTTTTTATTAGACAAATCTATTGCTTGTATCATTACAAATGCGAGACGAGATGTTGCGTCTATTCGTCGTGATGCGAGTCTAATCACATTTATGAGCAAGTGAACTCGGATTAATATGCGCAGTTAATTACCATATAAAACAATGCCACGTTAAACGATGAGCTGGCTATTGTTTTTTTTTATAGGAATTAATTTTCCTTTTCCATTCGTGAGGTCACACAAACTTTAAAAAATATATTTGAAAAAATATTGAATATCGGCACAGGGGACATCTCGTCTCGCATTTGTAATGATACAAGCAATAGACTTGTCTAATAAACAGAGAATGTCATTTTTGTGGGTCGAAAAGCACATTGTAATTGTAACAGCAAAAACTTACTTAGCGTAGAAAAGTAGGTAATAAGTAGATGGATATCCCTAGCTACTTTCTAAGGGCACAAACTGGCTGGTCAGACTCCCATGTTAGAGGTGATAATGTTTTTCATTTTAAGGAGACGCTACTCGACCGAAATCGGCAGGACTGCCAAGCAAGGTCCCTGAAAATCCCATAGTGACCTTGATTTGGCTAGGCGCCGTGTTTTCGACACGCATGCGCATCCACACGGACTGAATAAAGCATGCTTGCAGTCCTGCCGATATCGGCCCGTGTAGCGTCTCCTATATAATAGGGCCACTATACACCTAGCATTTTTTTTTATTAGCAAAAATATACGTATCACTTACAGACTAGTCCAACACATGATGTACAACAAAGAGACATTAAGATTAAAACAACAAATAATACATCAATAAAACTAAGTAATTAGCTTACCTATCTACACTGTTATACCTATTCTGCGAATATTTAAGACAATAAGCATGATGCCTCATGTCCAAATTGATAACGTAGTGATGCTAAATGGATAGTAAACCATCAAATTATCGTAAATAAGTATAAATTATTTGAAATATAGAAAAAATATGCATTTTTTTTTATTGTCCAAGAGTAAATTAAAAGCTACCAATTCAATCGTTACGCTTTTCTAGAAACAAAATTGTACGACAACTATGTACTTAAACGCAGTATTTCGCGACCGAAACAACAATTAAACTGATTTTCCATACTACGATTAGTACAAATGTACAAATGTGACGTCATACTTGTATAGACACACAGTATGAAGCGTTTTGCGCTGCCGCCAGCGAGGTCAATCTTTATGTCAAATTTTTAGGTATTTATGTTCTTTAATTGTAGTTGCTCCAATACAAACATTTGTTCCTCTCCAAAAACTGGTTCGAATGACGTCACAAAAAAATCTTAGTCATCATCCCTATTGTCACAACATAATAATAACTTATAGGCACACGCTACATTGTGCAGGAACCCATGCCAGGGGATGGAGCATCTAACACTTTAGGATTAGGATTAAATTAATTTGTACAAATAACCCTGGTTGGTAAGTCTTGATTGTCCGAAATAAAGAATTGAATTGAATTGAATAATAAAAAAAAAAAAACTTACTAAGTATATAGGTAGTTGGAAAGAGATGTGTCTCTTACAGTGTGTCTATACCTTCCAACTAACTATAACAAGTTGGTGTGACAAATTGCATCGATTGTAGCTGGCGAAAGCATTAGGAACCTTCGAAAATACATCTCGTTGTTAATGAATACAATGTCAGCTTCAGAGTTGGCATATTGACAAGAGAAGTTATGACAAGAAACGAGGCTAAATGGAAGGTCGTTAGCATTTGCTGGAAGTGTAAACAAAAATACAATCACGTTTCGGTGTGATGAAGGGTTCAACGAACCTTATCGTAACTTTTCTAGTTGTTGCAAGATATACTAGTATATTTGAGGTTAAAACAGTATGTGAGTACTCGAAGAGAGGCGTATGCTCAGCAGCGGGCGGGTATCTATGTTTTAATTATTATTAGGTACCTATTAATATGATTATGATGATGATAAAATGATAATGACGACGATGATGCCGACGACGATGAGTATGATGATGATGAAGATTATGATGATGATTATGATGATGATCAATGGTGATGCAAGTAAGCTTAATAAACGCAATTAATTTAAGACGTGTGTAACTTTAGTTGATGCTATTAGATTAAATTCTTCAACTTAATGATAGGCACCAGGCACAAAACACTAGTAGCCCGCTTAACGCTACAAGTCTAAGTGCAAGGCCTGAGTGGACGCCCCGCTCAGAGCGGGACGTCGAGCGTCCATATAAATGGCATTTGTTTTATATGGACGCTGCACGCCCCGCTCTAAGCGGGGCGTCCACTCAGGCCTTGCACTAAATGTTTCCGGTCTAAACAAGCAACACTCAATCACAACACTGTACTTGAGCGAAATCGGCAGGACTAGGTACCAAGCAAAGTCACAGAAAATGATGTGGTTGGCCGCCGTGCTTCCGACACGTATAACTTGCACGTGAATCCGGCCACAACGGTTTTACATGGTCCTTCGAGTCCTCCTTTTCTGGTCCTTTCGTTTTACATAATTAGGGTTCCGTAGGCAAAATGGAAAAACGGAACCCTTATTGTTTCGTCATGTCCGTCTGTCTGTCTGAAAAAAATACTATTACTTGTGACTAGACGTAAAAAAATATCACTGTAGGTCGACATGCGGCACATCAATCGAAAGTTCTTTAAAAATAGATATGATGTGAAGAGGAAGACCTAGAATAAACTACTTAGAGCAGCTCAAAAAAATAGTTGATGTTAGGTCGTATCAAGATGTCTATTGTGCAAAGTTAGCACGCAAATGTTGCCCTTGACTGACATATCTTCCATATAAACAAGAAGTTTTGTTAATGCATGATTAACTAATATTTAAAAATGTTTTTAGCTATATTTTAACTAAGTATTTAAATCGGTCCCGTGCTAACTCTGTCGCTACTTTCAAAGCACACCTAAAGGAGCACTATCTGTCTCTGTCATGTATCCTCATGGTTTCTATTTTTCTTTATTTATTTATTTCCGTCTCTATGGTTAACACTATGTATTAATGTTTATGTAGGAACTTATGTATGTTTATTTGTATGGTTAATATCAGTATGTTTATTACTGATATAATTGTGTATGTTGTAAGTACTTTTACTTGTAATTTTTTGTTGCAATTTCTCCGCTACCTATAGGTTGTCTGGAAGAGATCGCTCTTTAGCGATAAGACCGTCGGTTGTTAACCTCTATTTTTCAGTTATGTCTATTTGATTCATGTTTTGAGGTGTGCAATAAAGAGTATTTTTTATTGTATTGTATTTACTTATTTGGGGTGAATACATAACTGTAGGTAGTAGTTCAACGTAAATATCGATTGAAAGCACGTAAGTGAACTAGGTAATGCAATTTACTTACTCAGGTAATTTATTTTCACACAAGGGAAATACACTGACTGTTCGCCGTTTTAAAGATGCTGATTACGTAGACAAGATTTACGCCGACGTCACGGGAATGACATACCTTGTTTTATATTCTACCATGTAGATAGATACCTAGATTGTATAGATACGTTTATGGGTGGCACGGAATCACCGTGATCCGTATCTATTATATTTGTCTGGTTGCCGTGACTTCGGGGCCAGCGAACTTTTAGGTGGACCTGTTTGAATAACCTCTGTTTAACATGGGAGGGTGTATTTATCCCGTTAAATCAATATGTGAATTTGAATTGAATTAGGTATTGCAAAGTGGTTTTGGTTAAAAGTGATCATTTAGGTACGTCCTAAAGCCATTATCTGGATTTTATTAGGCTCGCATTCGTACAAATCTCTTACTGACCTTGTTGCACTATATGTTATTCCATCTTAAGGCGCCGTAGGTTCATGGTCTTCTCTCCCTCTCACTGAGCATAAGCGTAAGCGAGATGGAAGTGCGTCCTCGGAAGCGCGGATATCATGTTTTTTAATTTTAATTTTTTGGCCGTTTAAATAAATAAAAATGTTTGAGGGATCAAACATGATATTGCCGACTTTTAGAAGCAATTTTCATATTTATAGCTTTTGTGCATGATTTGTTACGAATATTTTAAGTGTGTTTTAGACCTATGTTCGTGATTTTTTTCTATCGAGCGAAATTTGCTTAATCATGTTTCGAAGCACTGATTTCCCTGCAGAAAAGCCTTAAGATTACTATTCGTATTTTTTTGAAACCATATTATTATAAACAGACGCATTATATTGTTTCAAAAACTCTGTTCGCTTAACTTCGCTGAACCTACGGCGCCTTAACCATGTTTCGAAGCACTGATTTCCCTGCAGAAAAGCCTCAAGATTACTATTCGTATTTTTTTGAAACCATATTATTATAAACAGACGCATTATATTGTTTCAAAAACAATGCTCGCTTAACTTCGCTGAACCTACGGCGCCTTAAGGTAGCTTTGACAAATAAAGATTGGTAATCCCTGAGCTCGCAGTAAATACCTAGGTTTATATAATTGCAACATTAGAAAACCTTTGTAAGTGAAGAGATGACTTGTCCTAATAAAATATTTGTCAAGGCAAGGCTTAGATTCAGCCAAGCATAGCTAGTCTGCAGTGCGATTCACAACATGTCGCGAATCAACTACTACTATTACTTAGTGTAACTTGATACTGTTGGCCAACCACGATGCGTAATTGGAAATTGCACTAAAACCGGTACTCTTGAGGCGTTGTTGGTTAGCATTGTGAATATCAGCACTGGAACGTGCATATTGGACGATGTTTGAGATGACTATGTCCATAGAACCTCGCGGGGTCAGCACTTTGACTATCTTTTCTCAAGAGCTTAAACAATTGTTTGGAAAAGGTCTTGTGATTAAATACGTTAGTGAGCGACTTTTACTGTAACGGGTTACATCAGATTTTATAATATTCATTACTTGCTGCCCACGCAGCCTCGGCGTGCCTCCGCGTATTGAAAGGAACGTAAGCGAAGCCTAAATACGTACGAGTTTTGTAAGTTTGTATGTAGGGTGGTAATCTCTGGAACTACACACCCATAGCATAGGACATCCTGCGGCTCCGTCTGCGTTCTTTGTAATAAGCGGGCAGAGCCAAAGGGCAGCTTGTCTATCTATATATACTGGGTGGAACAGATCGATGGACTTTTAAGCAAATGGGATATAGATCAGGTTTAGTGCTTTACTTCTCACCTAGTAACCATATTAATATTTCTAACGGTTACCGAGATACAACTTGTTAAACTTTGGTGAAAAAAACTGTATGTTTCAACCCTATCCAGCAGATTTAATGAAGTCAGCAAGATTCTTGTGACTTGTGACATGTGTCAATTTCAAATGAAAATAATAACTATGTATAGTATTAGGGTTGTCACTAAGATAAAATATTTCGATTTTTATGTTTTTTTTTTTCTTTTAAATCCAGCTTAACATTTATAATAGATCGTTTGTACGTCACTTATATAACACTGTCCTTTCAGCTTAGTTCAAGGAAATGTTCCTCCCTGTATATTATCGTAAAAGTCCTGACTGACTGACTCACTCACTCACTTAAATCAACGCCCCGCCCAAAACATTGAACCTTTTTCACAATAGGTAGTTTATATAACATATGTACCCACTAGGTAAGGATTTTTCAAAATTCCACCCTCAAGGGGGTAAAAAGGGTTTGAAAGTTTGTATGTGGATGGAGTAAAATTTTAAGTGAGAGACTTGAAACTTTGTGTATGTATATCCTAATTACAATACAAGAAAAGTAATTTTAGGGTTTTGGAAATACCCACCCCTAAGCGAATTAAATAGGGGTGCCAAGTTTGTATGGGGGAAACTCTTTTTTTGAGCTACAAAATTAAAGCTTTATGAAAAGATTCCTTATCACAGTCCCGGGGGAAATAGGATAGTTTTAATCCCAGAAATAATCCCCTAAGGGGGTGAAATGGGGGGTGAAAGTTTGTGTGGAGCTACGATATAAACGAGTTTCACGCGGACGGAGTCGCGGGCAGAAGCTAGTAAATGCAAAATGCAAAATCTTAAGTCTACTGTGTACCTATAGTTATATTCCACTACATTTTTTATACCGATCGAACAAACAAGAAAATCCAAGTTTCCTTACCGTCTCCTCCAAACTTTATTAATTAAAGTCGCTTCAGACGTGCTTGTTTACCTACAAACGCCAACGCAGTTAACTGACCATCCTGTGTTTATATTGAACCTTATTACAATCCACATAAAGTGCAAAAATGGCTGTGATGGCGATAGTACGTTTTTAAAGTCTCTTAGGCCTGAAGCTTGTATCCAAAGCACTTTACATCGGCTAGAAAGTTAATGGGTACTGCCACGTTTGATATGTATGCGTTTTAGGACTTTATATATGGGACATACGATTCAAAGTTGTGTGTATACATTTGGAGGTGTGCATTATTAATTAAATCCTAAGCGAAAGAAGAAAGAAATATATTTATTTGGTGTGATATCATGTTACATGTGTGTTACAATTGGAATTCACCAAAATGGATGCCACTCAGCATAGGCCACCAGCAATACATGCTAAAGGCGCTGGTTTTCAGGGCACCCAGAGAGAGATACAGATAAAGATCTTAATATATAACTTATAATTATAACTTAAACGTAACAGAACTTAATCAATGAGAAGGAGAGGTCAATGGTCAATCAAGTGTTTACAAATCAGGTCAGGTCTAAGGTAAGTATGATGAAATGCAGGTGTAGGTATGATGTAATTTACAAATATTTAAATGAAGAGCTACGTGGATTGTTCGCTTATGCATTCGATATTTGTTTAGTGGGAGCTGTCCCGCATGGTAGCCTCCGACCCTACGACAAAGGTGCTATAGTCCAGGCAATGAACTGACAACTTGTATGGAAAAAATGACAATTTTGGAAATAATTTATAATAGCTTATTTTTTATGTGTAACGGATATATATATATTTTTTTAAATAGCTTAAATTGTGTCCCACTGCTGGGCAAAAGCCTCCCCTTTTTTCCGCCACTCGTCTCGCTCCTGTGCTACTGTTCGCCAATCTGTGCAAAACGTTTTGCACAGATTGTAACGGATATATTATCAATTAAATAGTTACCCAGCGACAAAATCCGACAAAATTTCAGACATCGAAAAAATGATAAGTTAACTGGCTTCTGAAAAGTCAGTAAAAATATTAATAAATGTTTTTGTCTTTATTTTGGTTCATTTACACTAGCTCTATAATATTCAAGATAAATCGTACAAAAAAAGATAATACATGCTCCATTTAAATCTACATAATTACTTCCGGGTGGAAAGTTTGTCGGATTCTTGACTAAATCATCTTAGAATAACATTTTCAAATGAAATCAACAAAAAAAACGCTATTATAAATTCATGTTTTTCAAAACCGTATTTTGCCTGGAGTACTAAGGGACTCCTTAATACCCTTACCCTTATAACCTAAAACTAGGTTCTGCCCCCGATTCCGTCCGCGTGGAATTCGTTTATATTTTGACGACCTATGTAGCTTAGTTGGTAGTGACCCTGCCTACGAAGCCGGAGGTGCCGGGTTCGAACCCCGGTAAGGGCATTTATTTGTGTGATGAGCACAAATATTTGTTCCTGAGTCATGGATGTTTTCCTATGTATTTATCTATATAAGTATGTATATCGTCGTCTAGTACTCATAGTACAAGCTTTGCTTAGTTTGGGACTAGGTCGATGTGTAAGAATGTGCCCAAATATTTATTTTAATTTTATTTAGTTTTAATCTTATAGCTAGATACAAATTTCCACCTCCGCAGTTCACCCCCTTAGGGGATGAGTTCTGGGATAAAAACTATCCTATGTCCTTTCCCGGGACTCAAATTTCATCTAAATAGGTTTAGCGGTTTAAGTGTGAAGAGGTAACAGATAGATAGAGACACTTTCGTATTTATAATTTTAGTACGGATTAGTTTGGATTAGTATACCTAAATACTGTAAGTATAGGACTACGACTGTGTCCTTTTCTGAGACCTGGGTGTCTCTTAATACAGTATTTGACTGATATTCAAGTATTACCTAGGTACTGAATTTTTCTGAATGTTACTCAATCTGCGACGCTACCACAAACTTCGAAAGTCGAAGTTCGGGTATTTCCATCTCTATCGCACTCCCTTACTCGAGTGACAGGGATGCATGTATTACGAACTTCGACTTTCGAAGATCGTGGTAGCGCCGCTGTTACGAGAACATTATTCCTTTGCTAATCTGCTAAAAATGAGAGGCGTATTTTTGCATTAAGGGGGTGCATTGGAAATTATCGCGTGCTTTGAAACGCCGTTCTGTCTAGATTAAGAAACAATAAGGTCTGATTTTCAGATATGTGATTCTTGACTATATGATTGTTCATCTGATTTTATCGATACATGTACGTCTAGCACAACTTGCTGTTCAGTTGCTTCGCGCGCGACTGAGCGTCTCTTGTCTCACTCGCACCGTGCAAATCAGAAAAAGGAGGGTAGATCTTTCTCGACTCGCGTCGCGGTGCGGCGTCAGTTGTGCTAGCCCCGCAGATTGCTTAAAATTTACTCGATGGAAAAAAAAAACAAAGTTGGGTCTGTATTTTCCTTTTTTTACTCAGCCTACTCAAACGATACATTATTTTACGACACAATCAAGTTAATACTATAGTATTTTATCTCATCTAAAATCTCACTTTATGAAATTTAAATAAAACTTCACTAAGTTAGGTATTTTTCGAAATTTGTCCAAAAAAGCCATTCCCGAAGAGTGTTACATCTCTTTTCCTCGTCTGCGGAAGGCACCAGCGTGTCTCTGTCTAGGGGGCGTGTTCGACTCAAATCAAGGCATCCCCTTAACTTAACCACATGCAAAAATACGCATAACACTTTTAGCGGGTTAGCAAAGGAATAATGTTCTCGAGTGGCGACCACGTTCCGGAAGGCACATAGGCGCGTGGACTGATGACCTGGTAAAGGTCGCGGGGGTCCTCTGGATGCGGATGGCGCAGAACCGGTTGTGGCACTCTTTGGCGGAGGCCTATGTCCAGCAGGGGTCTTTCAGCTGATATGATGATGATGATGATAATCGTTCTCGTAACATATCATGGACTTCCGCAAAATCATTCATAATTTCATTTATTTCTGGGTATCTTTCAATTTGTGCACCCTTAGATACGAGACAAAGTAATATTTGCTCTTCTTTGAATAACACATAGGTATACTTTTAACGCTTACGTGGGACAATAAGTCCGTCTACCTAATTACGAACTGTTAAAGTATTTATAAAATCCCGAACAGACAAATACGTAGTAAGTAATCTTTTTATTTATACCTGTAATTGCTTAATACGATACAAGGTCGCAATTACACAAAATTGTACTAAGGTATTACTTACTGAGTAATTTTCCTACAAAGAATACATTAAGTACTAAAGTGTTGTTTTCCACATTTTCATAGCCCAAAAGCCTTCAAAGTACGTAGTAATAGACTAGGCGACCTCGTGCCTTCGATTCCTGGAATCAAACCATTCAGTGCTAATGACAAAGGGTGGTAAAAATCTATTTTATAACCTTCGATGCGTGACAATCTATGGTTAAAATATCATGACGGGTCGGTTCAAGGTACGATACCCATTGGAATTTGATTTTGGTTTGATTGAAAACTATACGGTCTACAAATTCGTCTACGGCTTTTTATTTATCTAGGATATCAAAGATAAATATTCTACTAAGTTGTTTTACTTCTTTCCACCAAAACAATCACTAAATAGCGATTATCAAACTTATCAAACGTAACAATGTAAATGTTGTTGTGTTCCGAAATGGTTTTCCCTGAAATCGAATTACGATTAACACACGATTTTTGTAATCTTAAATGGAATAATTCCTATAACAAGACAACGACGGCTTAGGTCAGGCTACATATAAATCGTGTACCGATCAGGGGCCGTAGACAAGGTTACAATCGACAAGCGCTAACGCTAACGAATAAAATGTATGGGAATGACAGATGTCGACGAAACACTTTTCGTTAACATCTGTCATTCCCATACATTTTATTAGTTAGCGTTAGCGTTAGCGCTTGTCGATTGTAACCTTGTCTAGGCCCCCTGGCCAGTCTTAAGTCGCAGAGGCGCATTATAAGAGTAGCCCCAAAACTAGGCCTTATAACTTTTGATGTGTACACAAGGAAGACTGAACTATAGTGTTCAGTCTTAGTACGAACTGCTTTTGACTTCGAAATGCGTACAAGAGGTCTCCAATCACCACCGAGCTGAAGCGCTCATAGCCTAGCGGCGCCTGCGAGTTGGAAACGATAAGGCAGGTTAAGCAAATATGGCAGCGGTCAGTCTTTGGATGGGTGACCGCCTGATGTGTGAGTGGTTAATATAAATGAGCGCTTCCGTGCGCCTTCCAAAGAAGGCACGCTAAGCAGTTGATCCCGGCTGCTGTCTATGACAGTAGTCGTTAAGCCGAGTTAGAAGGCCTTCGGGCGGCTTAAGAACTTCTAACAGTCGAGTTGCCCACTCACTTGACAAAGGGGGGACAACTGTTACTCGCGTCCGCAGGAGCTACCTACCACAACCCTGCACGTGTCCCCTGGGTGGTACTAAAGAGTGACAAACTTTAAAAAGGCCAAAATAGTATAAGGCATATGATTAAATAGACACTGAGCTTTGTGTGTGACCAACCATATTACACTCTAATTTGACATTTATACTTACTTATCAACGCAAAGTTCACACTGCCCGCAAACATTGCATAGTGAAGATAAACATTTTACATAACGACTATCGATTGCCGAACGCGCTTAGATAGAGTCTTTACTGCTATGCGATTTACCTGCCTATTCTGTTTGTGTGTGTAACTTGTTTTAACCTCACCTCAACGCTCACCCACATATATTATATCGGAGGCTCTAGTATAAGTTTTAACGAAACAAAACGTTACGACCGCGTTCGCGTTTAGCTGTCAAATCCCATAAAAATTGAGGGTAAAACGCAAACGCGATCGCAAAGTTTTCTTTCGGTAAAACTTATCCCACCAAAAACATTACATGTAAAGTGATGCCAAGACTCCATAGCTCATAAAGCTTTCAGCGTGAAAAAGATATCAGATCGCAATTAGCGCCAAGCTTCCACGCTCTACAAATTCTATATCTTGGCTAAAAAGTATAGGTAGCTTTGTTGGGCACATCCCGGTCGCCGCATAGACTTTCACGCCAAATGAATTTATGATGATATTAATAAGTGACGGGTCTATACTTTTTAGCCAAGATATAGAATTTGTAGAGCGTGGAAGCTTGGCGCTAATTGCGATCTGATATCTTTTTCACGCTGAAAGCTTTATGAGCTATGGAGTCTTGGCATCACTTTACATGTAATGTTTTTGGTGGGATCTCATTCCTTTTTGTAAGGTAATTTCTAAAGAAGTGAATGGGAAAACCCATACAAACTTCCATCCCCTCATTTAAAGAGTGGGGGGTGATTTACTAAAAATCCTGAAATATATATCTTATTATTTATAACAAGGATAACAAGGACCTTCTAGCATCAAAATTTGCGGAAGTCTCATACAAACTTTCACCCCCTAGTTTAAGGGGTTGGGGGGGTAAAAGTTTCAAGTTTTAAGATTTTTTCGTTGTTTGTATACTATTACTAGCTTACATACCAAATTTCAGCTTTCTAGGACTTCAGGAAGAACCTTAAGAATATTGATGATCATCAGTGAGTCAGTGACGAAATCGGGGTATTTTAGATATCAATAAAATCTAAAGTATAAGAGCTATGCAATTGAAACTTTATAGTTTTAATAAGTCAACCACTGACATCATATCCCGAAAATTTTGTTTAAATGGTATAATCCGAACCCAAGTTACGAAGGTTCAAAAATACGACGAAGCGCTTCGAGAAAAGGTAGGTAGTGCCCTTGCGCTTCGCTTGGCTCGTCTTGGCGGGGGCACTCCCGTGCCCCCAGATACTAGAGCCTCTTGACACCGCGATTCGTAGTACCGCGTAGGTAGAGTTCTATTAGTTTCGTTTCGTTAGGCGTGACGGGTGGGGTAAGGCACATGAACCCGTAAAGAATAACAGCCCTGAGGCTCTAGTATAAGTTTTACCGAAACAAAACGTTACGACCGCGTTCGCGTTTAGCTGTCAAATCCCATTCAAATTGAGGGTAAAACGCAAACGCGATCGTAAAGTTTTGTTTCGGTAAAACTTATACTAGGTAGAGCCTCTGTATTGACTCGACTCACTGCACGGCTATAACGCGACGGCGCGCGAGCTCTCTCGATTTTTCTCGCACTATCCGTCTCTCTCTTATTAGAACACTTAGTACAAGAGGTATAGTGAGAGAAAAATCGAGAGTAGGTCGCGGCCGTCCCATGATAGACGTGCTGGTCGCTCATTTGGCGCGAAATGACAGTTGTCTACGGGGATTTCCCGAAACACCGTATATAGCACACCGTGAGTACCTATTTCAATTTTACTAATAAATTACTTTAAAAACGAAGTTTTAGCCGACTTCTATTCAGCAGTAAGGGTGTAGAACCTAAATAAAATAATCAATATTGTCATATTTTCTCGAAACAGGATTAAAAATGTAGTCAAATATAGAAAAAACAACGAAAAAGGTTGAATAATCACGAAGTTATAAGTGTCCAAAGTTTTAAGAACGGGTATGTTCTGTCCCTTTTTCACAAACCGCAACTTCATATGAAACGATGACGCTTGAAGATTGTGACATCACTAATAGACGGCAATGTGCCGCGCCCCGTCGTGTTCGGCGCCGCCTTCGACGCGGCCGCGCGACGCGTAACGTGACGTCAGACAGTTTGCGTTTTCTCTCTCTAACAAGCAATATTAAAACGGTTGTAGCTTCGTAATTCTTTGAGATATCCGAATGGGATTTTCGTCACTAGGCATATTTTTTTGCCTTCTTTCTTTTGGAGTAATAATAATTTTCGAGTCTACACCCGTATTAGCTTTATTTAAAGAGTTCCCTCGGTTTCTCCACGATCCCATCATGAAATCTTGACTTGATGACCATGGGACTACTTGGGAAGGTTATCTTCAAATTATCCCGTTGTTTAAATCAGGAACGAAAACTGACCCTAACAACTTCAGGCCAATATCAATACTACCGGCACTAAGCAAAGTTTTTGAGAAGCTTATTCTTCATCAGCTTATGTCCCACTTTAGTTGCAATAAACTGCTCAATACCAATCAGTTCGGATTCACTAGGGGTCGCTCTACCACTGATGCAGGGGTGGTACTAATTAAACATATTTTTGATGCCTGGGAAGAGGCTCAAGATGCTATTGGAGTGTTCTGTGATTTATCAAAGGCATTTGATTGCGTTGATCACGAGAATTTAATCAGAAAGTTGAGACATTATGGGATTAAAAACGGCGCTCTTGATCTTGTTTCATCGTATCTCTCGGAGAGAACACAACGAGTAGTCATCAATGGGACCCAATCAGCAGGGACAACTGTTGCTCTTGGTGTTCCTCAAGGCTCGATTCTGGGTCCGTTTCTGTTTCTGATTTACATCAATGACCTACCAAATGTGTTGCAAGATAAACATGATATGTGTGATATAGTGTTATTTGCAGACGACACGTCGCTTATCTTCAAGGTAGACAGGAAAGAGAAAAGCTTCGATGGTATTAATGATGCTCTCAACACTGTTGTGAAATGGTTTACAGCAAATAATTTACTGCTAAATTCTAAGAAAACAAAGTGTATCAGATTCACTTTACCTAATGTCAAGCAGGTAAATAATACCAAGATCCAATTAAAGGGCGATGAGCTGGAATTTGAAGATGTAACAGTGTTTTTAGGTATCACCTTGGACTCAAAACTGCAATGGCATGCGCATATCGCCGCCCTAGCCGGAAAAAAAAAAAAGAAAAAAAAAAGTTGATATAAGGTTAGATGGCAGTCGCTTTCGTAAAACTAGTGCCTATGCCAAATCTTGGAATTAGGTGTCAAAGCGAACCTCGGGCTCCTTTAGGGGCACAACCGAGAATAACGCTAGGAGGATGATGATGCGTCGCATGTAATTTAGTTAAAATAGTAAACGTGCTAAAACGAGCGCGAAACACATTGATATCACATTGCGAAGAAGATAAATTCACATCAGGGGTATTAACTTTTGTTAGTTTTCTTTGTTATTGTTCGCTGAATAAATAAATAAATAAAAATATTTAAAACAGCCAAATTACATAACTTGTTGGAATTTTAATGGAGGATTCCAAATTGTATAAGAATGCTTCAAGATTGAAATCGAACATGCATTGCAATTTATGACACTTTCGTTTCAAAGATGTGATTTATTATTAGCAAATATAGAACCTTGATACCCTGCAATAAGTGCTATATTGGCGGTAAAAGCGTTTGCCAATAAACCGCAAACGTAGCAGGCAAACAAAGTTGTGTACTCACTCAGCGTCGTAGCCGTGTCAATTCGCACGTAGCACCGCTACGTTACTACGCTACGAGCTACGAGACGCTACGCGACATTTTCGATAGCGTAATGTACAGTTGGAACAGGTAAATTTTGGAACTTATGTCTGGGGAGTAAGGTTTGTAATCGAATGCATAATATCACTTGACCGTTCGTAGGGTACTATTGCTCAAGTAGTGATGTCTAGACTTTCGATCAATAAATGATATTGACAGTTTTCAAATGTATTTGGCTAGCGGACATAAAACACGAATAGTAACTATATAGTATGCACACAGAGTAAGTAGAGCAACGCGAACAAAATACGGTAGTTAACTTAACAGTAAAAATCAATCATTCTTAGACTCGAAACACAACACGCTTCCTTTTTTTTGCGGTTGTATAAATATTTTTTAAATATGTAGACCTATTTCTTTCGGTAAAACTCAAAACTAAATATAGGTGTATAGTCCGGTACGCGAACACTGTAATGTGTCGTCAAACTAACATAACTCCCAAGTTTGATTTTTTTTTGTTATCAGCGAGAGTACCTTAAGTACTAACAGCGAAAAATAATTTCTAACAGTTTTTGATATTGGTTTACGAATAATTAACTTTTTTGTAAGGAACACTTGTAAAACTTTGCAAAAATTATACAAGTTATTGTTTTTTCCTATAATGCATCGCATTTGATTATTCAAACCTTACTTATCGTTTTCTAATAGTTTTGTCAAGAGATTACGTCAGCAAAAAAGGAAACGATTAAAAAATTATAAATCTCCTGAAAGAATATTCAAGTGAGTAGTGGCTACTATAGTGCATTCAAAACTACTAAAATATATTGCAGCTCAAATTTCTAACAGATTTATCAATAGTCTTTTTTTTTATTAGGAATTATATCTTGAAACCATTCTCCTTACCATAAAAAAAATCTCATAAATTCTCAAGTCGGCGTAATTCATTTCAGTTCTATCGAAGAATATATAAACACAAATTCTAACGGATTCATCAATAGCTCTTAATTGCATTAGCTTATCAGTTATTATCCGCAATTTAAATCTTTCGCGCGCGACTCGCGCGATTCGTGTGCAGCGTGCTAGCAGCCGAGTACCTCTCCAAGGCCGTGCCGTGCGTACGCTCAAACTTGTAGGTAAAAACTTTTAGTACTTGATTTTACTTTATATTTAGTTACTAGTTGTTTTTCGGTTGCAATTATCTATTTTATTTTACCAATAAAGAAAGTTATATAGGGTTATTTAGTATTAAACTTAAATTAGCTTCAATTTTATTTGTAGGTACTTATTTACTAGTCGCGATGTCATATCTGATGTTACTAATATGAAGTAGATACAGAAAGTATATATATACAGGGTTATTAGTATTAGTTATCTCTCTAAGTAGTAGTAGGTAGTAAACTTAGGGTGTAAGGTAGGAGGTAAACTCCGAAAGTTAGGTACTCAAGAATCTTTCAAATTCCGATTAGAGCCTAACACTAAATGATCGAATTACCAAAAAAAATTGTTGTTCATCGAAGCGGAAGAGGACTTTTTAAATTAATTAATACTAAAAATCCGGAGTTATTGAAATTATAGAATTTCGATCCATATTTCTTACAAGGGAATGCATACCGGTTAACCGGTCAATTTTCTGAGTATAAGGCCGATATAAAACCGGTAAATTTAAATCAAAACCGGTAATTTACCTAAACATGAATTATTAGTAAAATAATATTTTTTTACAATTATTAATACTTGATCGTCATGATTATATCTCAATCAATACCCTCCTTTTGTCATGTAAAATGACAATTGATTAACTGGCTAGCGTTATAGTACCAAATTAATACAATATCGTTTGCAGAAGCTTCTTAAAATACAAACACGGTTTCTTTCTATAAAATATGATCTGCTTGGATTAGTACGACAGAGAGCGCCTTATTTAACATAGTTTGTAGGTAATAGGTATACTAATCATTTCATTTTCAAAACAAGGAATTACCTCTCTTTGTCTTAGTGTAAGAGTGAACGGCAAAGGCATCGAACAGAGGTGTGCTGGTGCTTTTCTTTAAAAATGGTGACAACACCCTGCTTAAGAAACACCGACCCATCTCACTTCTGAGCCGTGTGTAAAAGCTGTTTTCGAGAGTAATTACAAATCGTCTCGTGCGCAGGTTAGATGACTTCCAGCCTCCCGAACAAGCCAGTTTCCGAAGGGACTTTAGCACTATAGATAACCAACTAGCTTGGATACCAGGGCACGAGGGCTTCATCGGCAACGAAAAAGCAGATGAACTTAAAGCAAGAAGGGGGTCTACAAATTACTTTTCGCGAACATGAAATTATGTATTGACGTTGTGTTATTCATAATGGGCTTCGAAGTGTCACATTCCACAATTTGTGGCACAGCATCACGGCATTCAGCCATGAAAATTAAAGTTTGATTTCTTGGAGTTTAATTTATTTATTTCATTGCATGTTTGAGAAAAGCACTATACATACCTCGGCGTAAAAAGGAGTTGCCAGCCTCATAACTATCCGGCCTCGCTATGATCGGCATATGTACTCGGCCGGCAACCCCTTACTTCCCGGCCTCTGTAGTAATGTACTATTGTAGGTCCAGAACAATTTGTGGTACTCTCGTAGGGAACCATGATAACGGCCTTTGAAGCCTACGCCAAAACCAAACACCAACATGAGTGGAGGAATGAGGCTGGCTTAAGGCAATCTAAGCCAGCTTATAGAAGGAGTGGACTCGGGCTTGACCAAAAGCTCTGGAAATCCAGCAGAAAGCAACTCAGAATTATATTTGGGGTGTTGACAGGTCACTTCGGGGTCAAGAACCTCTTGGCCAAGATGGGACTATCGGATAGTTTAGACTGTAGAATGTGTGGTGAGGAGGATGATACTATGGAACACTTACTGTGTGAATGTCATGCCCTTGCCAGAAAAATAATTAATTACTTTGATAACGGCTATCCGCAACCAGAGGATTTCAAGGTTCTTCCGCTGAGCTGCATCATCCAGTTTGTAGAAATGATGGAGCAATTTGGGAGTAGTTATAAATGAGACGGCAAATGCACAAAAGATCCCACTGGGTCGAAGTGTATCCGAAAGGGCCCTCACCTAGATAAGATAAAATAAGACCACCCGTCAAGTTATATAGAAGGCTGCGGAGTATAATCAGATCTGCCCTTTTGCTTAGCGTTTCTGGACTACGATTCAATCGAAACCTGGGCTGTACTACAGTTTCTCCAGCGTTGCCAAGTATTTTATATTTCAATTTTGTAATTCAAGGCCCTGTCATGGCTCGCTAAGCCAGCGCCATTTCTCAGCCACGACACATGGCTTCTTTAGAATTTACTTCTTGCATGCTTTCTTTAGATATGTATATTATTATTATTTTCTTTTACCTTTATTATTTAAATGTCGTATTTTATCAATGCCATGTATGTTGTGGGAATTAATAAAGTTTTAATCAATCAATCAAACGAGAATGCCACTTCACTGTGTAAATCCGACTCCAGAATTGGAACGCGAAACCTATTCCGCTGAAGCGAGTTGATCAAGGAGATGTTATTTCTCCAAAACTGTTCACCGCTGCACTGGTGGATGCTTTAAAGACTGGACTGGAGAAGGCGAGTATATCACTCACCTTCGGATACCATGGAGGACTTGAATACTATAAAGCCTCTGAGCGGGTTGGTCTAAGAATTAACATGGATAAGACGAAGATCATCTGATGCCCATGTATTACCGACTCTCATTACAATCGGACGCTTTACGCTCGAAGTTGTAGACGATACAATACGTAGGACAAACTGTCTCCTGTCGACTCAGCTGGGCAGCGTTCGTTCGGGAAGCTACGACACATCTTTTCGTCTAGTATTCCGAAGTGTCTCAAGACGAGAGTCTTTGGCCCATGTGTGGTGCCAGTGATGACATATGACACTGAAATGTGTTCGCGCACTATCGGCCTCATTAGAAGGCTCAAAGGGCTATGGAGAGGGCTATGCTGGGAGTTTGTCTGCGTGATCGCATTAGAAGTTAGGTTATCCGCAGGAGAGCTAGGATACAGAAAGTATACATACAGACCTAGCCCCCCCAAATCGCTAAACCGATGCCACAATTTGGAACCCCATGAGCAACAGTACACGCTTTTCCTAGATAAAGTTAATAAACCATTTGTCCGAACGCTCTTTAGTAAAATGTTCGGTTACTATTAGTACCGTTTTCTCTATCTTTTCGCTCCTGGTATGGTTGGTTACGTCTTTTGAACATTCCTTAGAAACAGCTATTTGGTAAAATACTTTTTTTTACTACTACGTGGGCTTGTAGTCAACTAGTCAGTTTGTGTTGTATTATTTTGATTGTTTTTTTATTCAGTAAATAATTGTTTTTTTAGGATTGTAAATCCGTAGGGTTGCGTATCTGTAGATTTAGGAGTCAAAACAATGACCGAGGGCACTGTGTGACCCGCCGACGCCAATGATGGGTGAAGGGGAACAGGCAATGCACCATAATACTAATATTCACGTTAACCTTCGTCACTCCATATTCACTACTGGTACTGTTTTGTATTGTACTGATACTACTGATGTTGTAATGGTAATCTGTAAAACTGAGACCAATTCCTATTCCTACCGACCTGTTAATCCCCAAGGAACGTTTTCAGTTGTGTTTTAGCCCTCCTACCACGGAGCAAGTTTTAAATATTAAAGAAAATTATTATTACGACATTTACGGAACATGAAACCACCTTTTACTCTTTATACTACCTATTAGCTTATTTTTACGATAAATTAACATCAAATAACGCTACTTATAAACCAAATTGAAATTACCGGTAATTTACCGGTTAATAGGTTTTGTCCTACTCAAGTCGGTAATTTACCGGTTTTGAATTTTGCTCGGTAATTGCATATTGCATTCCCTATTTCTTACATACGTTACGTAAACGCTTGCTTTTAGTTTTGTATGTTAAGTTAACATACACATTGTATCATATTAAGGCGAAACATTCTCTTCAATCATATTTAAGGCTAACCTTACCAAATATAGCAACGAAACCAAATTGCTATACTATGATTACATACATACGCTGGACAAAGAAAACCACTTATTTGGCTGGGCATAATTCATATTTATTTCAACTTATGTAATGCCGTCTTCTCCCTAAGGCGTTGTAAGAATGAACTGATTGAAAAAAAAGGTGACCGAGGTGGATTGTTCCTATAGCTCAGTTGGTTGAGAGTAGGGAATGCAAAACCGATTTTAACCGAAACCGAAGAAACCCGTTAACCGACTGTAAGAAATCGGGCCGCGGCTGGGTCGGCTAGAGATCTGAGGGGTAATCACAAAACGTTTCAAACGCGCGTTAGGACAATTCAACTGTCGTTTTTCGATATAAAAAAATACATTTAGATCTACCTACCGGTCACTCATACGTTGTTTCAGTGGGTCAATCTAGCTTGTTAAAGCTACACAATAAGTTGATTATTGAATAAGTCATTGCATAAGTACGTTGATAGTTACTCTTTAGGTTGATGAAACTTATGAGTGTATAGGTAATTAATAGACGGAAAAGTCATCATTACAAAGATTTATTTATAAATTCATTCATCATTACAAAGATTTATTTATAAACACAACACAATATAAATTAACACAATCGTAAAATCAACATTCTTTCATTTTGCAAGTGAGCTGATCAACAGAGGGGAGGCTACCGCGTAGGAAACAAGCAACGACGGCGTGCTGTGATTGGTCATTGCGCTCTCGCCGTCGGCGCACTAGACTCGCGCGCAGTTCGTCGTGCGTTCAAATTTAAAAAATAATTGATTAATGAATACAATGTGGAGCTATTGATGAATTACTTAGATTTTTTATCAATCGATGACTATGATAAAGCTGGATTATATGTGTCGACTAGAATTTTTTTGAGATTTATTTTAAAATAATTAGAAGGCTTTCAACATTAAACTGTTCATACAAATTTAACCTATTGATAAATATGTTATTAATTCAAACTTAGGTTATCTTTGATAGTTTTTAATAGTATTCAGTAATCAAAACCCACTTGTATATTCTTTTAGAGGAAATATATATTTTTTATTCGTTTCGGATTATACTGACGTAAGCACTTGACGAAAGTTTTAGCAAATTAAAGTGGAGATTATAATAGTAAAATGCGATACTCTATTGAAGAAAAATACCACTTGTATAATCTATCCCTGGATTTACAAGGGTCGCTAAGAAAACGCTGTGTAATACCAAAAGCAACGTCAAATTTCCCTATCTTTTTTTACTACTAGTAGTACTCATCATATTCTAAATATTAACAAAAAAATCGCGACCTTGGGAATTATCGAAGGTGCATTCATTTTACGTACCGTACTAGTATAGTTATGGATTGTATGTCATCTAGTAATGAAAAGTTCCGCCAATTTTAGACTATATTTCGATGCAGGCAAGGTCCAAAATGAATTTACATGTGCAAGGCATATGCAGCGATACCGATATGTCTGGCATGTGTTGTATACAATCCACATGACGGTATAGCCATAGCGTTCCACATAAGTGATATTCTAATTGATGTAAATTGAAACATCGATCCAATATGTAGGCTTCGTATTTACATAAAAGGTAGGTGGCCAAATGGCCGGCAAACACACGCCGTGTGTACATAGCCGCCTAATTTATAGGTTTGAGCCTCGGCCCATTTGTGGCTGATAAAGCGTATGAGAGTTAAAAGTACCGGAAGCTCTACTGCCTAAGTGATGACGTTAGCTGTATTTTTTTGCAATAGACAATCATAGAGTGAGGTTGATGACGTACCACATAACAGAACATCCAAAAATAACTATTTTAAATTAAAGGAAAATTGTAAAATTTAATGCTCAAAGCCGGATTCACAGCGCACACACAAAATTAATTTAGTATGGGGTGGTGCATCGTTACTGACGATTTCTAGCGAGTAGCGACGGAGCATGTATGCCTGTGTGCCGGTTCCAATCCGGCTCGGAGCATGATTTTTAACCCACTTCAAAAAAAAAGGAAGAGGTTCCCAATTCGGTTATATAATTTTTAAATTGAAGTCGGTTAAAACTTTGTTTTCAAAGTAAATTATTTAAATTTTTCCTTTAATTTGAAATGTATAAATTTCGTTAGTAGCGTTTATGCTTAATACAAAATTAATACATAACAATTTTACTTCTTATGTTAGTTATCGAAATGGACATCCATTTTGGGAATAATATATGCAGCTATAAAAATATATACAATGACCGGGAAGTCTGACGCGCTAGACCTACACCCTGGAGGTTACCATATGTCAATTTTCTACGTTTACAATATTATCTTTACGTGAAGCTGAGCAGCTGTTTGGGCATTTTTGTATTAAGCCCATACGTACCGGCGAAGCGCGTTGTGGCAACTTTTCGATGAAGTATATTCTGAGTATTATAACACAATACTGATCTATCGTGCTTAGAGGTAGTAAATTTAGTTGAGAATTTATTTCAATACATAATACAGGATTAATGACGCAATACAAAATCGGCGCATTCGGCTTTTCTATTAGCAAACAATCTGTAGGTATAATGAATGGCATCATTTTGTGAAAACATACAAAAAATACTTTGCTACGCCCTAAAGAAGAGGAGTAGATTCTTCGCGAAGAAAATACTTATTTTAATAAGTGAATCAATTCATTATTATGCATTGTTTTCATTCGGCATAATATTAACACTGATTTCGTCAACAGACTTACAATCAATCAATCGACTATCTTGAATAATTTTTAACGCCCTTCAGGGGTCTGGCAGAAACCTAATCGAAAACAAGCTAATTTTTTTTTTTGGGCTGAATTTATGGAGACCCCACATATTTTATTTTTTGTTCGCCTGACAGAGACGGCAACAATTCTAAATTGAAATACTGCTCACCTAGGCTAGCGTTAGACTGTAAAGATACCACCTTTACAGTACGCACAGCTGACCTGACCCCTCATTACGTTTCTTTGCAGCTAATTTGACTGTATCTTGGTGACCGACGCGTTTTTCGTGTTCTTCCGGAGAAAATATATCTACTGTCGATCTAGAAAAAACCAAATGAAAGATGGCTATCCTACATTTCGAGACATAAACATATGTGTGTTAACATAGCTGGAATTCATGGAATAGGGAATAGCTATTATTATATTTACTTACGTCCAATGTATTCGGTATTACTGCACAAGGTCCATACATTTAAATCACAGGGTTCATACTTCACAAACACGCTGTTACATGGACAAATCTCAAAGGAAACCTTTAGCTCGAAGGTCGAAGAAAATTGAAAATAACAATGCATTCTGTTGCCCAGAAGGTCACAAGCTACGCGAATTCTTTGCACAGCTATGACCTTATGTAAACGACTTGGAAAAACCTAACGGGGTGTGAGAGCGTCTAAAATATTCATGTTATTCATATTTGAAACGGCATGTGTCGTGGCTTTCTCGCATGGAATTTGGAGTCGACCGCAAGGTTATATGCAAAGTTGTGAATATTAGTCAGTTACGCTGCTTATATTTAAGTTTCTATGGTTACTCGCGTTCTAAACAATATTGGCCGAATCTTCAGCGCCTTGATTGCTGCGTGTACAACATATGGATGTAACAAATTACTTGAAAAAAACATTGATGTCGAAGGCTTATTACAGGGTCGAGGATTATCTAACTGACAGAAATGTATGGCCCAAACCAGAGCCCAAAATAGCTTAATTATTCATATAGCTTATTCGGACATGTGTTCTTGTAGAACAACGCATTATGATGATTTTTTTTCTTTGTATTCATATTCAGTTTGACTTATTTTAAGTAGGTTAAGAACTATCATTGTAATAAGCTTTTTTGGCAAAAGATGACTGACTGTTGAGTTTGTTTCGGCGTTTCTTCTTAAAAGCGGTCTTCTTTTTCAGAAACGCTGGTAGAATTTTGACTTGTAAAAGTGCCATTACGGCCTACTTGCAGAATAAAATTCATTTATTTCATTTAACATTGCTGTTTAAGTTAACTTCAGTGATATGTATGTCACTAACTGTTACTTAGCTCTTATGATATGGTCAACCTCTCGGACTACTATAGCCTAATCGTGTTAGGTGTTACGGTAACAACTATTTCCCCAAAGAAAGGGGTGTGTATTTTTGATATAATGTTTTTGCTTCTGCTACTGGGAAAATTGGTACGCAAACTATAGTTCTACCCAACTGCACGATACAATAATACCCTGAAGTGTGTCACATATATGGACATATTTCTGGTCCGTTATAGATTTACAAGGTAAAGTTCAACTGTAACCTGTTACCCATATCTCGAAATCGATATTATTTTTTAAGTATGTTTATTGATAGTACTTACATCTAGTATAAGGAAATCATCCGTGGCTGCTGAATAAAAGGCAAAATATTTTATTTTCCAAAAATCTCATTCTGCATGTCGACGCTGAGTATGGAAGAACGTTATTCAGGGAAGACTAGAACTAACATCGTTATTCACTCAACCCCTACACATTCAACCTCCGCGCTTCTCTGCCTTCAGGGTATTCACAACACTCCACAACTCTCGTACCAGTATAAAGGGCGGTTTGCTTCAACTTACAATAAAATTACGGACCGACCAACGTTAAATATGGCGCCGGCAGCAGTCTTTCCATAGAAACTTGTCAAACTCCCCATAAGGTAAACGTCCGAGTGCTCGGCGCTGTACTGGTATATGGGTAAGGCCGTTATTTCTTGTTCCTGATCAAGCAGTTTAAATCGTCTACATTTTAATCACTTCCAGTGTGTTACGAATATTAGTAATCCATTTATATGGCTTATTGGCGTAACACACTGGAATTGATTAAAAAGTGGACGATTTAAACTGCTTAATCAGGAACAAGAAATAACTTAGAGAATTAGTTTTGAGTGCCCATGCCATATACTAGTAGAGATAAACTACGATAACATGTCCCGCGCCTCCAAATTACAATTTCAATGTGTTTAGGCACAACAACTAATCCGAGTATAATGTTTTTGTTTAAAGGCTGTGTCGGCACGCACACATGCGTCCCAACAAAATAAATACTTTATAAATACTTTCACAAATATATTTAAGCGTTTTGAATTTTGGGGGCGCGGGACATGTTATCGTAGTTTATCTCTACAGCGTCGAGCACTCAGACGTTTATGCTAAATTAAGATTTTAACGAAAACCGCTAACAATTACCGATGGCTTGGTGTGTCTCACTTCCTTTACGGTAAATAAGTATATATTTAGCTAAAGTGTTCGCTACACTTGCGCTTCTTTTAAAACCAGTTCTATGAGGCGCACAGGCGTCATGCGGATTGATGTACCGCCGACTACCCCGACTTGCACTGAATTTTACCTACTGTACGCGTGTCTTCTTTTATTGCTTGTAGCCAATGTGCTTTAACGCATGCTTGCTACAGATCCGTGGCTCAAGATATAGGTACTAGGCATTTGAGACGAGTCGAGGTCGTGACTAGTTTAGCAGCTAAACAGCCGCTATTCAGTTGCCAGTTGCTTTGACACCTCACTTCACATGAATGGTAAAGTTGGCCATCGATTGTGAGGCAGCCTTCGAGCTTGCCTGAGATTTCAACCATTCTAACTAGGTCTCTGAACTTGGATAACTGTTTGTTATCGGAGGTCATAACGCCGATTAGGTACCTATCTTAGATCTCCTCAGCATTGTCATGTTAATAACGGAACGGAAGCTCGCAGTAAAATAGGTCTCACTATATATGTAGGTAGAACTATACAGCGTGTCTCTGACTTTGGGGCTATAAATGCAAATGTCAATTATGCTCCTTAAACGGAACTACTTTTGCTCTACAACTTTTCAAAAATACGTTATTTTTATTATTCCATACAAATAAAATAACATTTTCAATGTACATCATCCATTTGTTAGTTTTCATACTTGTCAGTGTCATGGATGTCAAATAATGAGGCCGTGTTTGCAATACATTGATGGTACAGTTAAAGTTCAAACACGAATAAATGATAGAAATAATAGTTATTTTACAAAGTTGCGGAACAAAAGTGGTTCAGTTTCAGGACCGTAATGGACATTTGCATTTAAAGCCCCTAAGTCAGAGACACGCTGTATAGGTTTTAATGGAGTTATAGATGAAGGGTTGATTTAGCCTATTTCTAGATTGGTTGCCCTCCGAATCGCTAAACTTAAGTAGCAGTGGGCGGGGCACATAGCACGTAGAGCCTATGGCCGTTGGGGCGGAAAGGTTCTCGACCACGTACCGGAAGGCGCGGCCTGGGTAGGCCCCCCACAAGGTGGGCCGACCTGGTAAAGGTTGCGGGGTTCGCTGGATGCGGGTGGCGCAGAACCGGTCACTTTGGCACTCTTTGGGGGAGGCCTATGGCCAGCAATGGACGTCTTTCGGCTGATATGATAATGATGCCAATTGGTTTGGTTTCGGCGATGTTTGCGAATGTTTGCCGGCAGCTATCATCCCATAGAAAACTTGTCCAACTGTCCTTACATTCAGGTTTTAAGGAACACCGCTTACGATTTAAAACTGTTTGGTGCAACCCACCCTTATTGCCGTTTCCAATAATCAATCCACCGATAGTTTTCCTTACCAGCAGTTACATTTTGACAGATTACCCATACCCCGGTGCACGCCGCGAACGCGCCCACCTGCCGGGCCGTCTCTCTCATGAATAATGTGCTGATCCAGGTCCCGGATGCCGACATTTTTGCCGACAGATTGAGCAAATTTTTGCATACCACTTTGTCCGCCTTAAACTCCACTAAGTAAATAATATATCTACTCAATTGTGTTATTTATAGGTATTATCTTTAATTGGAAAATTTGTTTATGATATTTGTATGTTTTTAGGGTACCCTAGTCGACTAGGAACCCTTATAGTTTCGCTTTGTCTGTCCGTCCGTCCGCGGATAATCTCAGTACCCGTTAGCACTAGAAAACTGAAATTTGGTACTAATATGTATATCGATCACGCCGACAAAGTAGTAAAATAAAAAGTGATTTATTTTATTTTATTAGGGAACCTCCCCTATACGTAACGTGAAGAGTGTTTTTTTTTTAATTTCAAACCTAACGTGTGATATATTTTTGGATAGGTATTTAAAAATTAATAGGGGTTTGATACAATATTTTTTTGATAATGTTAATATTTTCGGAGATAATCGCTCCAGAAGTAAAAAAAAATGTGTCGCCCCCCCTCTAACTTTTGAACCATAAGTTTTAAAAATTTGAAAAAAATCTCAAACGTAGAACTTTATAAAAACTTTCTAGGAAAAATATTTTAAACTTGATAGGTTGAATATTTTTTGAAAAATTACAAAATAATTTCTGGACGAAAAACTACGGAACCCTACACTGAGCGTGGCCCGACACGCTCTTGGCCGGTTTTTATATTTTTAATTTGTATATTGTTACCTAATATGTTACCGTGTAAGCGTTTTGGTGAAATACTGTGAGCTTATGTGTGTGTGTGTTTATAAATAAATAAATAGAAAATGTGTCAAAATGTACCTGCTGGTAAGGAAAACTATCCGTGGATTGATTATTGGGAATGGCGGTTAATCGACAAAAAACAATATAACTGTCGGTACTGCTCCAACAAGTTCACGAGGTTCGGTTGAGAAATGTGACCTTGAGAAAAGCCGGACAGCGGGACAGCGGGACACGAACGAATTATGGCCCAAGCTGAAGCACAACTGCGTTCGCTTCGCTCGCTCGTTCGATTAGGCCCTTTATCTGCGTGCGTTATAATTTTGCTTGCTTACTCTTATAATAGGTACCTAAGTATTTAATTAGCGTATATCCTTGAAGAGATCCTTTGTCGACTTACAAAGAGCTTTTTCCCTTTGATATATGCGCAATGAATCTCTGAGCACTGAGTAAACAGTCTATTTGCCTTCGTTATTACGAGAAATGACTCAAAGATAATAACGGTAGGTAATCCAATTATGATATTCTATTTTCAAAAAGATCTAGTTCTTTTGAACCAAGCGATTTAAAATAAAATACCCGCTAAAGTATGAATAATAAGAATGCTGTCACCATCAGACGTATCTGTAAGTATTCATCAGGATGCTCAAAAATATCTAGCACTATTTATTTATTCGTATGGCGTGTATACATAAACGTTTCATGCAATCACTGTTTATTAGAACGTTTATTTCGCCTACAGGTTTGATGGTTAATATGCCTCGACAATAGAATTGTGTTGGGATGTTTGTGAGCAAAAGGAGTTGTCTGAAAACTGCCACGTTGTCACTAATTGCCACAACATTGTCAATAATCGACACAAAAATGCATAGGAATTTGAACCAATAAGCTGCTAGAAAACTAGTTTTTTTTAAATACAACGACGGTGGCAAACAAGCGTACGGCCCGCCTGATGGTAAGTGACGACTATAGACGCATGCAACTCCAAAGGAGTAACATGGGCGCCGATCCTTGATATGTTTGATGATTCGCCGTGTTGACAGTTGAAGGAACAAATTCCCTCGCTCTCAACACAACGCATCTTCGGGAGCTCACCTCCAGGAACACAACACTACTACTACACAGAGCCAGTAGTAGTGTTGTTATGGCTGTGGTCTTCTGCAAGGTTGAGGTACTTCCCCAGTTGGGCTGTTCCAAATTCGAGCGGGATGACATAATATCGCTGTGCCCTACCTCACCATTTAATTGATTGATTTGAATTTAATTTGTTCTTAAAGAAAATGAGACAAAACAAATGCCACTCTGATACCGTGATAGACTGCTGGACTCAAGAGGCTACATTATGCAGGGGGTGACAATGACCATATATGCATAGCAATAGGTGGCAATAGGTATATCTAGTTTCACGATAACCATCTTTTTAATACTTAAAGATTGTCTTCAACTCCCAAACACTCTGCGCAATAATCTACTTAAGGTTTTTATGTCGGACTAAATATAATAGGGGGGTAAATTAAATAATCACTAACGATGTAACTTCTTCAAAAAGGATCAAGAATTTAGTCAAATAGAAAAAAACCCGCAATATTGCGTAACTTAATAAAATTACTTATTGATAAAATTTATTTATTTTCATTCTTAGTGCGAGCTCGGCTTGGGTGAAAACTATACCCCCCCCCCCCCCCCCCCCCCTCATACTGCACATAGGAATCGTTAGAGCAGTTTTCGACAACGTGATTTCAAAATATACCTATACATACACGCAAATAGTGCTAGTTTAATAGTATTACGACATCTACCTATATATTTTGCTTTTAATATTATTTAAATCCCTTGTCTATAAGTAGAACTGACGTTAATTGTATTGCAAGTACTATCGCTCGGAGCTGTTGTGATGCAAATCGTCCTATTACTGCAAATACCAACTAAGTGACTTTTTGACGAAATGCCTTTTCTTAAACCAATAGAAATATTTTTTCACTATCTACAGACTGGTAAAACCCCTGTTTTGATACGACCCCGCGTTCAAAAAATAGCTTAAGCATAAAGTAACATATTGGTAATCTTGTGGCACTCTAAACAAGCAAAATCTAATATGTGTATGATAATAAGCTGATTCATGTTTTCACCTTCAGGTAAAAACTACTACCGCCATATAGTGTTTTTTTGCATAAACATTTTGTTGAATATGAGCCAATTTATTCTCAGAAAATACGTTCTATATATACCTATTTGTTTTTGGCATACATGCATATCTACTAAGTTATATATTTTGACGCCAGGTAAAATATATCAAACATCTTTAACATGTTTTTCTAGAACTTCTTTGCATTCATTAACGACAATTTCTTACTGCCATAATATTGTACGGCGCCTAAATTGGTTTTGCCTGCATAGCTTTAATCCGATATGACCACAAAACTCTACTGGAAAAACCAACTAAGTGCGCTTACGAATTTCGCGCCGTAGTTAACTTCACTCAGTTGGTGCTTACGCGCTGATATTGACGGTTGGTTATTATTGTGTTGGTAGATCGATAAACAGTTTAAAAGCCTATTTAATGACGGTGTGATATAAAGATGAATTCAAGAAGCAGAAGAATCGTTAGACTGGCAACAAGAAACAAGGATGCAGACCGTAAGTAACAAAATAAGTCAATAATACTTACAATTTAAGTTTGAGGGTAGTATTATAAAAAATGTTTAGGGCAGATTATGCGGCATTTAGGTACATAAGAATAACATTGAATGTAAGAATAATGCATCATTTGAAGTAGATTTAGACAGTTACAACAATGAATGTAATTATGACGGTAACTTTTTCGTTTACTTACTTTTACACACGGGTGTAAAAGTACGTAAACGAAAAGGGTGTAAAAGTAAGTTACCCACTTAAATAAATAAAATAAAATATAATATAATATAATAAATCGTGTATACTCGTAATGTAGTTATTTTATCTTTCTAAATAAGTGTATCAAGTTCTCATAGCTCGATTTTTAAGTCGGCGTCTGTGGATAAGCGAATCCTGGGTTACTTTATAATTTCGTTTTCGCAATGGTAGAATCTTGTGCAGGGTTCAAGATACAATACAGAACGTTGCAGCTGTTTTACTCTGGGCGGTTAACAAAATAGATCATCTGCAAGTCATTGAACATAACTTCCTGGAGTCTGGGCATTCCTACATGGAAGCAGACTCTATGCACAGCAGTATTGATAGTGCAAAAAAGAACAAAGATATATTTTCCATGACGGACTGGGCAAACATTATTAAAAGTGCTAGGTCGAAAGAAGTTTATAGGGTTGGTAATAAAAAGGTGAACAAAGAACCTTACCATGTTAAAGAATTTAAATACCACGAATTTTATGACCTGAAACGGCTAGCTGAAGCTTTGTTGAAAAATAAAAGTAAAGACTCCAATGGTAACAAAGTTCTTTGGCTAAAAATTAAGAAGATGAAATTCGTGAAGGGTGATCTGAAAATATACTTTAACTATGATGTATCTGACGTGTATTTAAACTTTGATACCAGCGCCGCTCCAAAATCTTGCAAGACATCGACACCTCAATCTGGTCCCCGACATAGTACCAGGAAAGGGAAGCAACGTGATAAGTCGTACCCCAATTCAGTGGAACCGCCACCGACCCCTGAAAATACACTATCATGCCTACAATTGCGCCAATTATACAATGAGCCATTAACAATTTCAGCAACCAAGAAGAAGGATTTAGTTGGTCTTTGCGACAAAGGGGTCATTCCCGAGGAGTACCATGGATGGTTTCGGTCACTTAATTGTGATAATAATTTAATAGAACGTGTGCCCGATGTCGCAGCATGCGAATCTAGTAGTGAGGAAGAAGATGATTAATGTTTTGTAGGCTTATTCTTAATAAATTCATAACTCAGTAACTTGGGCTTTGTTTATTTTTACACACCTCAAATAATACTATAATTACCGGACATATAAATTAAATAATAAGCATACAAAATATAACTTATTTGAAAAAAAAAAATGTTTTGAGTTACCTACATCTAGTGAAGTTAAGGGCTTTTAATTACATACTGCAATATTTCCTACGGATAAAACCGGCTAAGTACATGACACTTTTATTAATATTGTGTTTTTACCCTAAATAAAACAAAACTTGAGAACTTTTCATGATTAAGTAGTAAAAAAAATAAGATAAACTTCAGAATTTAATAAATACAAACCATATTTTACCATATTTACTCATAAAAAAATACATCCAAACTTTAAAATGCGATTATCTCAAAAGAACTTTTTTGCAGATACTCGGTATTTGCAGTTTGTATAGGACGAAATATACTTTTCCTACTTCAATTGATTAAATTAACATATCTAACGCTGTTATAGGTCGTGACGTCTGTCAATTACAGAAATGGAAGATCATGATCAAACCTAATAAATAGGAACTTATTAACACTTTCGCTGACGGGGCCCGCCTAGCGGGCGCCTACGCCGTAATCGCTTTCCGCTACATACGACAAACACCAAAGAATCAGCTACGAGCGTAGCGCGTAGCGATTCTAGGCAGTGAATTGGTAACCCATTCAGGGCCCATGACGACACATATGCGTCAGACCGCCGTAGTCGCTTTCCGCTACATACGAGAAAAACCACGGGATCGGCTACGAGTGTAGCGCGTAGCGATTCTGGGCAATGAATGTGTTAGGTGGAAAATCAGCGTGAATATTCAATACAAACGTCTAACTGACTACATTAATACCAAACCATTTTTAATTATTACTAGCTTCCGCCCGCGACTTCGTCTCCGTGGACCCGGGATAAAAAACTATCCTAAATTTGAATCCAGGCTATAAACTATCTTCGTGCAAACATCCAAACATCTTAACTTTCGCATTTATAATATTCCTAGCTTCTGCCCGCGACTCCGTCCGCGTGGAAATCGTTTATATCGTAGCTCCATACAAACTTTGACCCCCCATTTCATCCCCTTAGGGGGTGATTTCCGGGATGAAAACTATCCTATGTCCTTCCCCGGGATTCAAACTATCTCCATACCAAATTTCATCGCAATCGGTTCAGCGGTTTAAGCGTGAAGAGGTAACAGACAGACAGACAGACAGACAGACAGACACACTTTCGCATTTATAATATTAGTATGGATAGATTAGATTAGATTGATTTATTCCATTTTGAAAATTGACGTCATTTTTTGAAAATTAAATAGCATGAATTCACAAAAAGATCGTCAGAGTGTATAAGAATAACAATAATATAAATGAAAGTCAAAAATCTAAATATGGGGGTTTAGTTTACGGGGCGAAAAATCGATCGACTAGTGAATATATTTTTTTAATTTTCACCCAAGCAGAGCTCGCACTAATAATGAAAATAAATAAATTTTATCAATAAGTAATTTTATTACGTTACGCAATATTGCGTTTTTTTTTCAATTTGACTAAGTACAGATCCTTTTTGAAGAAGTTTATTTATTATTTATTTAAGGTTCACCTACACTTGTTGACATCGATACATTGGAAACGTACAAGCTAATACATATATAAGGAGACATTGCAAAATGAAAAAGCAAAAATAATAATAAGGAACAATTGAAATAATATTAAAAACCGGCCAAGAGCGTGTCGAACCACGCTCAGTGTAGGGTTCCGTAGTTTTAGTAATTTTTTCAAAAACTATTCAACCTATCAAGTTCAAAACAATTTTCGTAGAAAGTTTTTATAAATTTCTACTTTTGAGATTTTTTTCATATTTTTAAAACTTATGGTTCAAAAGTTAGAGGGGGGGACACATTTTTTTTACTTCTGGAGCGATTATCTCCGAAAATATTAACATTATCAAAAAATGATTTTAGCAAATCCCTAATCATTTTTAAATACCTATCCAACAATATATCACACGTTAGGGTTGAAATGAAAAAAAAAAACACCCCACGTTACGTATAGGGAAGGAACCCTAATAAAAAAAATAAAAAAAATATTTTACCACTTTGTCGGCGTGATTGATATACATATTAGTACCAAATTTCAGCTTTCTAGTGCTAACGGTTACTGAGATTATCCGCGGACGGACGGACAGACAAAGCGAAACTATAAGGGTTCCTAGTCGACTACGGAACCCTAAAAATGGTACAAATGTCAAAGGAGTAAAATGTGTTTAAATGTCAAATTATTAAGAGGGGGCGCTCCGCGAAATCGGGGTTCTTAGATTGAATATTTACCTATGACAAACTAAAGCGAATGCCAGGAAAAAGAACATACCAAAACCACATCATATTTGCAATTGAATCGTCTGAACAAAACCATACAAAACCAAAATTGCCTCGATAGAAAAGAACCGCCAAAACATGTCTTATTTTTACTCAATTTCAATAGTGTGAGGTTCCCGTGCATATAAATTAAGTAAAAGTTGAGTGTATAATAGCTTTTCACATTACCTAATGAAAGTACTAGCGGGGTATTTTTATGTAGTCCCTTTTCAGACTTATTGAGGTGAAACGTATTTGGCGTATAGGCCTTTTTTATTTAGCGCGATACCCTTTCTCCCGTCGCGTGTTTCGTGCGGTTCTGTATATCTTTTGTTGCCGTTCGCGGGCGGAGTCAGTCGTAATCGCTCCGCTGAGACGAGAGGACTACGTTCTGTGCTCTCACGACAGCACGATGAACATAATTATTTCAATAATATTGTGACCCAGTATATTCGTCCAGTGAATGAACGTATCATTACATTCCAGTAGATATTTTGCTACATTTTGATATAATATATTTAAAAGTCGACCTTAACATATAGATCTTAAAGTTCAAAATACAACTATAAGATTACGCAGCGATCGGCGGGTGACCGGCTTCTTAGAATAATTTGTGCAGTACATGCAAAACTAGACGAACATTTTTCTGTCGATCGTGTATTTACTTTATGAAAGATTATCACTCACTATCACTACATAGTATAAAACAAAGTCGCTTCCCGCTGTCTGTCCCTATGTATGCTTAGATCTTTAAAACTACGCAACGGATTTTGATGCGGTTTTTTTAATAGATAGAGTGATTCAAGAAGAAGGTTTATAAGTATAATATAGTATCCGTGCGAAGCCGGAGCGGATCGCTAGTTGAGAATAAATCCGGTTATGTTCAAAATCGATGTCTGAGAGGTCTAAATACGAATTCATAGTCAGAAATATTTCAAAAAGTGGTCGCATTATTTAAAATTTTTGAAACATTCGTTGTAAATTAATATGCGCGTTTTTTTAAAGAACAACATACATTGGCAGGCTTCTCGAGGGTGAAGATTCTAGAAATGATGTCCATTTTGAATTCCAAGATGGCGGACATTGCTTTTCGAATTTAAACTTTCGTGAGACGTGTTGAAACAGTACTAATAATTACACGGTTCAACTCACGTATTAAATTTCACTACGGGCGACATGTTTCGAACTCTTCCGGAATTCTTCTTAAGGATGAGTGTGTTCGCGGCGGTGTCGCTTGAATCTTGTCGTGATTCAAGCGACACCGCCGCGAAAACACTCATCCTGAAGAAGAACTTCCGAAGAGTTCGGAACATGTCGCCCGTAGTGACATTATTGACATTGTTTTTCTTTAAAGTCATCACGGGTGTCGCTTTTAGGGTTATCGAGAGTGCAGATTCCAACAATTATTGCCTGCGAACTTGGACATTTTGATATTAAAAAAGTGAACATAATTATGCACTTTTTCTTTAATATGTTCAAAATTGATAACTAAAGGGCCAAAGCGTCTCCATTGTCTCCAAGTACGAATCCGAGATCAGAATTGAAAAATTTGGCCGCCACACAGTAGTGGCCTGAAAATCTGACTTTCATAGACATGATCGAAGTTTTCATAATATATTATAGTTTTTTTTTAATGCTACTAATAAATTCACGGTTAAATTCACGTATTAAACGACACGACAGGCGACATGTTTTGAACACTTCGGGAGTTCTTCTTCAGGATGAGTGTTTTCGATGTTTGTTTTGAAGAAGAACTCCCGAAAAGTTCGAAACATGTCGCCTGTTGTGACATTTAATGCGTGAATTTAACCGTGGATTTATTAGTAGTATTTTAGACATGTCTCACAAAAGTTTAAATTCGATTATAGCTTTTTTTTGCTTTAGGCTTTTACTAGCCATTATTATGCTAGCTCACAACCCTTACGTGATTTAGTAAAAAAACGGAAGGCCATATTTCAGTTATAGCTCCGGTGGTTTTTTAAGCAACAAAATGTAGGTAGTGGTATTCCTTGGGTAATTAAAGTAATTTGTACTCTATAAAGTGAGTGTTTTCGCGGCGGTGTCGCTTGAATCTTGTCGTGATTCAAGCGACACCGCCGCGAAAACACTCAATCCTGAATAAGAACTCCCGAAGAGTTCGAAACATGTCGCCCGTAGTGACGTTTAATACGTGGGTGAACCGTGTAATTATTGACATTTATTTTCTTTAAAGTCATCACGGGTGACGCTTTTAGATTCCAACAATAGGGGCGTAGACACTAAATAAAATAATCAATCATGTGATTTTCTCGAAGAAGGATAAAAAATGTAGTCAAATGGAGAAAAAATCAACGCAAAAGGAAAAAATCACGAAGTTATAAGTGTCCAAAGTTTTAAGAAGGGATGTGTTCTGTCCCTTTTTCGCAAAACGCAACTTCATATGAGACGATGACGCTGGAAGAATGTGACGTCACAGAAGACGGCAACGTGCCGCGCGCATCGTGGTCGGCGACGCCGTCGACGCGGCCTGCCGGCAGCATCCTGTAATGTGACGTCACACACCGTTTGCGTTTTCTCTCTCTAACAAGCAATATTAAAACGGTTGTAGCTTCGTAATTCTTTAAGATATCTGAATGGGATTTTCATCACTATGCATATTTTTTTGCCTTCTTTTGCAGTAATAATAATTTTCGAGTCTGCACCCGAATTATTGCCTGCGAAGTTGGACATTTTTATATTAAAAAAAGTGAACACAATTTTGCAGTTTTTCTTTAATACGAGTATGTTCAAAATTGATAACTAAAGGGCCAAAGCGTCTCCATTGTCTCCAAGTACGAATCCGAGATCAGACCCCGTATCATGGTCGGCCTTATCACTCGATAAATGACAAGATAGGGGCATCGTCTCGTTCTATCAAACGGTGTCAGCCAGTGACGGACGCTCTATCCTGTCACTTATCGCGTGATAAGGCCGACCATGTCACGGGGTCAGAATTGAAAAATTTGGCCGCCACACAGTGGCCTGAAAATCTGGCTTTCATAAACATGATCGAAGTTTTCATAATAAATTACAGTTTTTTTTTAATGCTACTAATAAATTCACGTATTAAATGACGCGACAGGGACATGTTTCGAACTCTTCGGGAGTTCTTCTTCAGGATTAGTGTTTTCGATGTTTATTTTGAAGAAGAACTCCCGAAGAGTTCGAAACATGTCGCCTGCCGTGACATTTACGTTAATTTTTTAACCGTGGATTTATTAGTAGTATTTTAGATATGTCTCACAAAAGTTTAAATTCGATTATAGCTGTTTTTTTGCTTTAGCCTTTTACGAGACATTATTATGCTAAATTACAACCCTTACGTGATTTAGTAAAAAAACGGACTGTCATTTCAGTTATAGCTCTCGAAACTGACTTAGCTACTAGCGAAAACTATATCTTCAAATATAGGTACCTACTTACAGATTTTGTCTTTCTTTCCACTTATTATAATTATCTATCATCATGTTTCATCTGACTGTCGGGGCATATACTATGCGAGAAGGAGCGGGGCAGCAATAGACGCATCAGCGCGGCAGGTACGGGGCGCGCGGGTGATTTCCGATTTTTCCCTGGCGATACGCCCCCTCTTAATAAAAGCTAGGCCATCCTAGATATAAATTGTCAATAGTAAAAAAACATACTTAGATATAAATATAATGAAAAATTATAAACAATATTCATAATAAAATAATAATTTCATTTTAAAACTAAAACATGTCAGATACACATACAATTCAGTGGGATCTATTGTTTAAGCTACATAGTTAGTCACATAATTTTGCCAGTCCCTGGGCGGCCGAGTTCCGCACGGGTATGGAGAAAACGATTTTTCCCAGATATGAGACCTAGCTAGATCGATTTTTCGAAGCCCCTATACTGCAAATCTCATCCAAATCGTTAGAGCCGTTTTCGGGAACGTGTTTACAAATATATATATTTATATACAAATATTGTTCGTTTAATAGCATAGGATAGAAAAAGTTGCAGTATTCATAATTATCCTCCCAGCGTTTTCCCGGTTGTACCCTAGTCCCTAAAGGACCTCGGGGTCAGCTTTGACAACTTGGCCCAAGATTTAGCGTATGCACTAGTTTTACGAAAGCAACTGCCATCTAACCTTTGAACCCAAAGGGAAAACTTGAGTTTATACCGCTTGCCTCACGATGTTTTCCTCCACCGAGAATATTATTAATTAAATATTAAATACCATTTCGTTTTTGAAAAACCCACTGGTACGAGTCAGCGTTAAAAAAACCCACGATCCCAATAGGGAATATTCATGACATTTTTTTATTTTTTTTATCTATTCTATAAGTAATTATATAACCGGAAAAAAATATAACACTTTCACAATATTATTAAATAAGCTAAAAAAAAATAATTAAAATTACTATCATTTTCGGACGATCAAAACGCCACCATTTTGGCGCGCTCATTTGTGACGTCACCGTGCAGCTTAGTGCACGGCGGTTCTTAAATAAATTAACAACAAAGTGTTTGATTCACACTTTTAATAAATGTGAGTGATTAAAGCTTATAAGATCAACTTATTGTAATGGAAGAGCACACAAAAGCTTATTATAAATATTGTATTGTCCCTATGTGTGAAAATCACATTAAAACTGCAAATATTTTCATATGCCCAAAGGTGCAAATATAAGGATAAAGTGGTGTAAGGCGATGAGGAGAGATAATGTATCGTGCTTGAGTAGTTTATATTGTTGTGAAGATCATTTCGACGTGAGTATTAAATATGTATGTACCTAAAATCTTTTTTATTACGACTCGCGAACAATATAGGTAAACAATAACCTAACCTCAAAATTGTATTATATACTTATTCATAAAACTATTCTGATTCCCAATTTTTTTAGTTATTAATGTTACAAATATTATGATTTTTGTTGATCAACAGCTGACTACGAGTGTTGATTTTGATCAAGAAACGTTTTAGCTAAGTTTCTTTGTTTGCACTGTTGATCGAAGAAAGTTAAAAGAATTTAATCCTTTTTACTGAGTGACCTACACAAATTTGTTTTATTTATAAGCCTTGACGAAAACAACCTAGTTTGTTAAAGTTCATAAAGATGTTCTCAACATTTAACATTCCTAATAGGTACCTACATATCTTTGATTATATAATACTAGCTTCTGCCCGCGACTCCGTCCGCGTGGAACTCGTTTATACTATCTCTATACCAAATTTCATCCAAATCGGTTCAGCAGTTTAAGCGTGAAGAGGTAACAACAGACAGACAGACACACTTTCGCATTTATAATTTATTATTAAGTAAGTATATATTGTAGTATATGTAACATATTGGTAGGTAGGCGAATATAAATGTACCCACATTTATGTATGAATAAATCAGTGTTCGTCTAGCAAGCTGCGTTTCATTACATGGTGGCAGCGGCGGGATCTATTTCTTGAGTTTACGAACGATTTTTAGTTCATAGTATCGGTTATTGCTTTTACATAGTGTTTAAGGTGTGTTCTATCGAAAAACGAGCAATGGAGCATGCACGGCCGCCGCCGGAGTTACAGATTGAAGGAAGCCCGGGCGCGCGGGCGGCGGCGTGGCAGAGGTGGTGGAAACACTTTAGTGTATTTATTAAAGCATCCGGAGTGAATAAGGAGCCAAAAGATGTCCAGGCGAGCTTGCTGGTGAACCTCATTGGGCCGGAGGGTTACGAGATATACTCCACCTTTGAATTTGGAGCAGCTGAAAAGGCGGAAAGCCTTGAAACCATAAAAGAAAAGTTTGATTTGCATTTTGGGACCAAAATTAACATAACTATGGTGCGTTTTAAATTCTTTACGCGCAACCAAAATGACGGTGAAACGATTAGCCAATATGTAACAGCTTTAAGATTGCTGAGTCAAGGGTGTGAGTTTGATAAACTGACGGACGGATTGATAAGAGACCGCGTAGTTTGCGGTATCACCAATAATGTAGTCAGGGATCGGCTTTTGAGAGCGGACGACTTGACCTTGGAAAAGGCAATACAGATCTGCGAAGCGGACGAGATGTCTAAGGAGGAGAGTAAACAATTCGAGGAGTTGAAGGTGCAAGTCGACGATCTGGTTGGCGGACGCGGCTCGCGATGGCCCGCGCGGGCTACGGCGGGTCGAGAGCGCAGGGCGCCGCGGCGGGAGCAGCCCGGCCGCGGGCGCCGGCAGCGGCCGCGGACGCCGTGCGCGCGCTGCGGCAGCGGGGCCTGCCGAGATGAGGAGCGGTGCCCGGCCGTGAGAGCGACGTGTTTTGTATGCGACCGTCGGGGCCACTTCGCGCGAGTGTGTAGTAGTAAGCCGGTCGGTATTGTGCATAATGTGAGTGTCTCGGAGCTGACGGACAGTTCAGAAAGTGACGGCTTTTACGTTGACGTGGTCGAAGAGCAGAAGCGGCGCGGAGAAAGGTCCAATCAGTGGATTGAGTATATGGACGTTAAGGGTAAGCAACTCGCTTTTAAATTAGACACTGGTTCTATGCTGAACATAATTTCTGAATGTGATTTTAATCGCTTAGAGTTGAATTGTGAGCTTGTTCCTTATAATAAAAAAGTTTATTCCTATACTGGTAACACTGTTCCAATAATTGGCGCCTGTACCCTAGCGTTAAAATTTAAGGACAAATATTTTGATGTAAATTTCGTGGTAGCTAAAATGCGATGTCAAAATATTTTGGGATTAGATGGATGCGTACATTTAGGCCTTGTTCGAAGGGTAGACTTGCTCAATATAGATAGCTATGCGGAATTATTTAATGGATTAGGTAAATTGCCAGGATTACATAGGATAGTGGTAGATAAGGCAGTTCAGCCAGTAGTCTGTCCTGCTCGCAGGGTCCCTATGGGCATGAGGGACAAATTGCGGGAGGAATTAACTAGGATGGAAAATATGGGTGTCGTACGTAAGGTGACACATCCTACGGAATGGGTTAATCCTATCGTAATAGCGGCTAAAACGAACGGGGAAATTAGGGTCTGTTTAGATCCGCGAGTGCTTAACACAGCCGTCAAGCGTGCGCATTTCTCGCTGCCCACGGTGAGTGAGATGGCGGCACGCCTGCGCGGCGCCAGCTGGTTCAGCGTGCTGGACGCGCGCTGCGGGTTCTGGATGTTGCAGTTGGACGAGGCTAGCTCAGATCTTTGCACATTCGCCAGTCCCTTCGGTAGGTACCAATTTCTGAGGCTCCCTTATGGAGTCAGTTGTGCCCCAGAGGTCTTTCATGCAAGAGTGCGACAACACCTGGAAGACCTGGATGGCACTGATTCTTTCATAGATGATGTTATAGTTTGGGGAGCGACTAAAGAGGAGCACGACGCCCGTCTCGAGCGTCTCCTGCAACGGGCACGAGAAATAGGTATCAGGTTCAATAAAGCCAAGTGTAAATTTGGATTGAGACAGATTGTTTACTTAGGTCATGTATTCGACGCGGAGGGGATGAAACCCGACGAAGCTAAAGTGCAGGCAATTGTCGATATGCCCGACCCGACCGACAGGAAGTCACTTGAGAGATTCCTGGGAATGGTGAACTATCTTTCTAAGTTTATTCCGAACTATTCTGAATCGGTGGCTATTCTAAGAGGACTTCTTAGAAAGGATTCAGAATGGTTATGGGAACGAGAACATTCGGAAGCGGTAAAGATACTGAAAGCCAAAATCTCATCTGCGCCGGTATTGTCCCTATACTCGAGTGAGCTCCCAGTGGTAGTTTCGGTGGACGCTAGCTCGGAAGCGCTGGGCGCTGTACTGCTGCAGGGCGGGCGGCCGGTTGAGTTCGCTTCCGTGACGCTAACGGACACTCAGCGGCGTTACGCGCAAATCGAAAAAGAAATGTTAGCAATAGTTCACGCCTGTGAACGTTTTAATCAATATATATTTGGCAGGAGTGATGTTACCATACAGACAGACCACAAGCCGCTTGAATCAATTTTCAAAAAGCCCTTATCATCGGTCCCAGCTCGCTTACAGCGGATGATACTGCGCATGCAAGGGTACGACGTAAGAGTTCAGTACACGCCAGGGAAGTTAATGTACATTGCTGACACGTTGTCGCGTGCGGCATTACCTGAGTTAATGAATGAACGTTTAAATAGGGATTTAGAAGCACAAACTTGTTTTTTGATTGAACATTTGCAGTTCAGTGACGACAAATTGAGTAAGATTAGGACACATATAACCAACGACGATGTATGTAAGTCGTTAATTAACTACATAGTCATAGGGTGGCCCAAAAACAAATACGATGTGGACATGTCTTGTCGTATTTTTTGGCCCTACAGGGGAAACCTGCAGTACACAGATGGACTTATTTTGAAAGATGATCGTGTCTTCATTCCTGCGGCGCTGCGCGGGGAAATGGTAAGGCGAGTACACGAGGGCCACCTGGGGATCGAGCGGTGCAAGCGGCGCGCGCGCGAGGTGATGTTTTGGCCAGGGCTGGGCGAGCAGGTGGAGGCCGCCGTCCGCGCCTGCGCCGCCTGCGCGCTGCACGCGCCGCCGCCGCGCCGCGAGACGCTGCGCCCGCACGCAGTGCCTGACGTGCCATGGTGCAAGCTAGGCTCCGACATATTCGAGTATAAAAAGAAATACTATCTGTTGCTAGTAGATTATTTTTCGAATTATGTGGAAGTCAATGAAATTCACAATATAAATAGTAAATCTGTCATTGCAGCAATGACCGAGCAATTTTGTCGCCACGGAAGACCGATGGAATTGGTGACAGATAACGGTCCAGCGTACAACTCCCGAGAGTTCAAACAATTTATGTCAAGCTGGGAAATTAAGCATACCACCTCATCACCTATGTATGCCCAAGCGAACGGAAAGTGCGAGCGTTCTGTACGTACTGTCAAGAACATGCTAAAAAAATGTTTGGTGTCCGGACAGGATTATCGCGTTAGCCTATTAAATTATAGGGCTACGCCACGGGATAACATTGATTCTCCCGCGCAAATCCTTTTTGGCAGGCGGTTAAACACGCGGTTGCCGACATATAAGTCATTGCTTACGGAGCCAGTCGACAATAAAAACAATTACGCCGCGATTAAGTTGCAGCGACAAAAAATTAAATCGAACTACGACAAAACGGCCCGGGACCTCCCTGCACTACCTAATAATACCAAGGTAGTAGTAGCGGACGGCAATACCCGGCGTTTTATGAATGTTGTCACTAGAGCAGCGGAACCACGGTCTTACATACTGCAGGATGCAGTAGGGCGTAAGTACAGACGGAACCACCGCCACATCATCAGCCGAGAGCTGAAGCGGGAGCCGCTAGAGGGCAGCGACCCGGCACCTCCGCCCCCCGCACCTCCCGCTGCCCCCACTGCCTCGGGCTCCCTAACGCAAGGAGTTACCAAATTGACAATTCCTGATCCGCCTGTGGAAGTGAAGCCACCGCTAACCAGGAGTCGAGCTCAGAAACTGGCTGAACAGGCATTTGCATATTTTTAAAATCAAATAGGATTTAGTTGCATGTTTAAATAAAAAAAATTAAAAATTTAACTAGTTTCTAATCATTTTCATCCTAGCTAAGTAGGTACTTCTTAAGAAAAAAAAAATCAAATGTAAATTGTAACACTACTTTAATCAATCATAACCAAGTACCTATCTATCTAATAATAAAAATATTATTAACTAAGTATCGGCTTAGAGATCGAGTAGTGTATAAACAATCATATAATAAGTACCTAGTTACGATACCTACAACAGAACTTTATCGTTAGGTATCATAAATGTTTGGATTCGGGCTTAAGCATAAAAAATGTATTGGGTGAATAGGTGAAGGGTATAGATATAAGACAGGTATCCAAAGTAGTATGTTTAGTATAAAAGTATATATCTAGTAATTTAAGATAGGCATGTATTTTAAAGATTAGTGGACCAATGCAATAAAATGGAACATCTGTTATCTTATGTAACCAAACTAAAGTTAGCCTGAGTAAATATAGTGTTCTGTTAACAGGTGTGCAATTGATTGATTGTTGATTCCATAACGAGAGAGATGTAGTATATGTAACATATTGGTAGGTAGGCGAATATAAATGTACCCACATTTATGTATGAATAAATCAGTGTTCGTCTAGCAAGCTGCGTTTCATTACATATATAAAATATATAATATAACTAGCTTCTGCCCGCGACTCCGTGCGCGTGGAACTCGTTTATATCGTAGCTCCCCCCATATCCCCCAAAGGGATGAAGTGGGGGTGAAAGTTTGTATGGAGCTACGATATAAATGAGTTCCACGCGGACGGAGTCGCGGGCAGAAGTTAGTGTACAAATCGCTAAGCATTGTTCGTCAGTTGTATTTACCCAATTACCCGAGAGATGTCGCTGTTACCTCGGAGGCGATTTCTGCATCGCGCGAACGAGATTTTTCTGCGAATGTACATAGTCTCAGCTTATACTTTTTTTGTTGTCGATTTGGTGTGGTGTTAATTTCAAGTAGAATAAACATACGAGTAATTATTATTAATTCCGGTGTTTAATTTCTACTTCCGTTCGAGACCTGAGTGCGCTATTGTACATGGTCCTATCGAATCGGATAGCCAATGAGGGTGGCTTTTTGGTAGTCCAGTGGAACTACACTTTGCTCCGCGCGACAAACAGTGGTTCGCTGTTTTTAAGGCGGAAAGGTTGCAGCAAACGGAGGTTGCTATCGCCATCTGGTGGCAAGTGAGCGAAAACTCTGCTACATGGGAGGTAGCTAGCGCCATCTAGCGGCGAATAGCGACAGCGGCATCGATCCTGTGCAAGTGGCCCAGGCCAGCCAGGCCCAGCGGCCATCTGGAGCAGCAGAGGGGGAGTTCAGCGAAGTGTGTGACGTCACATTTGTGAGGAGTGAGTGAGTCAAGTGCGAATTGTGAGTACATTAAAATTTTATGCACGCGAATATCAATAATTTTCTTCGGAATATTGAACTCTATGATCAAGCAAGAAATCACTTTGAAGAATATTAGTTTGTTTACATGGACTTGGAAGTTTTGTGATCAGCATTCATCGACTTAGAAAATTTTGGACATTAATTAACTTGGAACAGCTGTCTGGTGGAATTTGTATGAAATCTTAACACTAGTTTTATTTGTGATAATTACTAACTTAGAATATTTCGAGTAATCCTGTTGGAACGGGGAATCCATGCCCGATTTTGTACAAGTCGTAGTAAAGTTTAAACACTTGTAATTTTTTCAACTTTTGATTGCGACTCTTTTTCTAAGTGTTATTTTAGGTGTTGTGATAGGTTGATATTTAGGTCAAATTTGGGTTACATTATTGTATTGGGTTGTGCATCATTATGGAGGCATTACTCAACTATCAGGATGACTTGTGTAGTCGTATTTTCAAGGCAAGGAATAACTTTAAAAAGACTCCTAGGGATCGGTTAACCAAACACTACTTCGAGAGTAAATTGCAGGCTTTAGAGCAGTTGTGGGCTGAGTTTAGAGATGGTCACAAACTGTTGATGACAACTTCGGATAAGGCGAAAATTAAGGCAACGCCGTATATTACCGAGGAAACTTACGATAAGACCGAGGATGAGTATACTCGGTACGTATGCGAGTTAAAAGACAAGTTAGCTGAGAATAGTCAACCGAGTCAGTCCAAGACCAGTAGCGAGAATGGGAGCATTAAAGCGAGTGTAGTTAAACTGCCGAAAATAAGTATTCCTAACTTTTCGGGACAGTATCATGAGTGGACGACATTTAGGGATTTATTTACGTCCATGATTCACAACAACTCATCCTTAGATAGTGTGCAAAAAATGCAATATTTAAAAAGTTATTTAACAGGAGAGGCAGAACAGTTGTTACGAAATATACCTGTGTCAGATACGAATTATGAACGATGTTGGAGTCAGTTAGAAGCACGATACAATAACAAAAAGTATTTATCGCATTGTATTTTGAAACGATTGCTAGGTCAAAAGACTGCAACTACAGAGTCTGCGGCTTTTCTGAAAGATCTGATGGACACTTCCACAGATTGCTTAAGTGCTTTAGCTAATTTGGAAATTAATGTGTCGACTTGGGATATAATGGTCATTCACTTGTTAACGTTGAAATTAGATCCCGAGTCACGTAGGCAGTGGGAGCTCAACGTAGCGACAAATTCGGCTTCAGACGCTTTACCTACCTTTCAGCAGTTTAAAGAATTTTTAACGAGTCGATACCGGGCATTAGAATTCATCGAGCCGAAAAGCGCTGGTAGACCTTCCCCTGCATACGGGAAAGCTTTCAGTAGCAGTAATTATAACAAGCCGAATGTACTTCATGTTGCGAGCGCCCCCACATTGGCGTGTGAGTATTGTTCTGGGCCTCACAAACTATGTTTTTGCAAACCGTTTGCAAGTGAAGATTTTGTTAAAAGGCACGAGTTTGTAACCAACAATCGCATGTGCTATAATTGTTTAGGTAGTAACCATAGTGTGAGATTCTGCCAAAAAACCACCAGCTGTCGGATATGTAAGAGGAAGCATCACTCTTTGCTTCACCCAAAAGAGGTCTCGACTTCAACTGCCAGTTCGAAGACGCAAGGTCAGGCAGTTGAAGGGAGGGGGGAAACCACACTTGTTGCGACAGAGAATACATCGATCGAAACAGCGCCGATAGTCAGTTGTTTCACAACAGGAATACGAGACGAGGTACTTTTAGCTACAGCCCTCGTCAAAGTTCAATCGAATGTAGGGGGGTATCAAGTTATTAGAGCGTTACTAGATCAGGGTTCACAAGCTTCATTCGTGACTGAAGCTGTAGTGCAAGCCTTAGGAATAAAAAAAATTCCCATAAAAGGGTCTATATCAGGATTAGGCGGCGATGACACTTCAGTAGTGTCTAAGTACATGGTACAATTAAAAGTTCAGTCGTTGACCGATCCAAACTTTAACATTGTGTTAAAGGCGTACGTATTAAGCAAGATCACTACTTATCTTCCGAGTAAGAGAGTAGCAGTTCCAGAATGGTTGGAACTAAAGCAGCTCGCGTTGGCGGATCCGACGTATAGTTCACCCAATAAAATAGATGTTTTGTTGGGAGCCGAAGTTTACGGCCAGATATTGAAGGAGGGAGTGCTAAAGGGTCCGAAGGGGACTCCAATAGCACAGTGCACCGCCCTTGGGTGGATTCTATCTGGTCCAGTAAGCTCAGGTAGTCCAAACAAAAACGTTACCGTCTTACATGCGCGGGTAAGTGAAGACGATTTATTAAAGCGCTTCTGGGAGATAGAAGCCGAGCCATCAGGTCAAATCAAACGCTTCACCGCAGAAGAACAAAAGTGTGAAGAGCTTTTTGCAGCCACGACGGTGCGAAACGAGGAAGGTAGATACGTAGTAAAGTTGCCGTTTCGTGACTACGATCCCAGCTGTAAAGGTAGCTCAAGAGAGATTGCAGCTAAAAGATTATACACGTTAGAGAGAAAGTTGGGAAAAGATCCAGGTCTTAAAGCTAGATATGTAGACGTTATCAGGGAATATCAGCAGTTAGGTCATATGATCCTGGTAGAAGAGCCCGACAGGAAGCGAAACGAAGCCATATATCTGCCGCACCACGCGGTGATCCGTGAAGACAAGAGCACAACGAAAGTGCGCGTAGTGTTCGACGCCTCCTGCAAAAATGTCAAAGGAGTGTCATTAAATGATTTGCTCATGACAGGGCCTACGTTACAGCCAGACTTACGCCACATAATTATGTGTTGGAGAAGCTACCCAGTCTGCTTGGTAGCTGACATAATCAAAATGTACCGAATGGTAAGAGTAGCCGAAGAGGACACGGACTTCCAAAGAATATTGTGGAGAGAAAATCCGGAGGAAGAAATAAAAGATTATAAGTTGCTCACCGTTACGTTCGGCACCGCGTCGGCGCCGTACTTAGCAGTGAAGGCATTAAATCAAGTAGCTTATGATCACAAGGACACTTACCCAACGGCTGCGAGTCGCGTTCATCGAGAATTCTATATGGACGACTTGATGACGGGCTGCGAAACTATTGAAGAAGGATTAAAATTGTACAGAGAGATGAGAGATTTGTTGAACGAAGGAGGGTTTGTGTTGCAGAAATGGGCTAGCAACAAAAAAGAATTATCGAGAGAAATAAATCAACGTGAAAGAGAGAACAAAGAGCCTGATGATGAGAAGGACAACCTAGAAATAAAAACGGATAGTATAGTAAAAATTCTGGGACTTACCTGGAATAGAGACGAAGATGAGTTCCAATACTCGGTGAAACTGCCGCCGCTGTCCCCACCTGCAACAAAAAGAAAAATAATATCCGACGTTTCGCGCTTGTTCGACCCATTGGGGTGGGTAGCACCATGCGTCATCAAAGCGAAAATATTCATTCAGCGATTATGGATATCAGGTATAGGGTGGGACGAGGAACCACCAGCAGATATACTACAAGATTGGCTGACTTACCGTGAACAGTTAGCTTACCTTGTAAACTTCCGGATTCCAAGATGGCAGCACACAAATTTAGATGACGCAGAGGTAGAACTACACGGCTTCAGTGACGCTTCAAATGCTGCTTATGCTGCGGTGATTTATCTGCGAGTCGTCAAGGCATCTGGGGATATAAATGTATCTTTGATAACGGCCAAAACCAGGGTATCGCCGGTTAAACAGATTAGCATACCTCGACTGGAGCTTTGCGGTGCCGTATTAGCAGCCAAATTGCTGAAAGAAGTAGCCGAGGTATTGGAGATTCCCAAGCCAAACCTAAGAGCATGGACTGATTCCACAGTAGTGCTTGCTTGGCTCAACAAACATCCAAGCAACTGGAAAACGTTTGTCGCAAACAGGGTTTCTGAGATACTAACCACTATGGATGCATCGCAATGGTCCCATGTTCCTACCAAGGAAAATCCAGCAGATTGCGCCTCACGTGGAATCCGGCCAGCAGAGTTAAACGAATATAACTTATGGAAGTTCGGTCCCAGACTTCTGTATAGTGAAGTCATTACCTATGCGAAACCCAAAAACAACGACACAAATCTAGAAAAATCAACCAAAGTTCACTTAGGAGTCGTAGAGGAACCATTTTGGAATAAATACTCTTCACTCACCAAGCTCATTCGTGTCGTAGCTTATTGTAGAAGGTTTTTAAAGAAGCATGAGTCACATAGAAATCAAGGTCACACAAAACACTTGCAAAGGTGGGAACTGGACGAAGCAATGACCACTTGTGTAAAAATATGTCAACAGGCAAGTTTTAAACCTGAAATAGCAGAGATCAAACGAGATGGTTATATTAGCTCAAAAACCTCCAAGATCCGATCTCTAACGCCGTTTCTTGAAAATGGGATACTGCGAGTTGGTGGACGGCTAGAGAACGCTTCTGAACCCGCAAATGTGAGACATCCTACTATATTGCCTTGTGATTCTCATTTAAGCAAGCTGATTGTGGCAGACGCCCATAATCGAACACTTCATGGCGAGCAGCGAGCGATGTTAAATTATTTGAGGTCTGCCTATTGGATAGTGCGGGCAAAAGATTTGGTAAAGCACCACATTCGGAAATGCATTTCGTGCATCAGACACAAGGCTCAGATTCAGACTCAACTGATGGGCGCTTTACCACAGACCAGAGTCACTCCGGCTAGAGCTTTCATTCACAGCGGAGTGGATTATGCCGGTCCAATTCAACTCAGAACATCGAAAGGCCGAGGCCATCACTCATATAAGGGATACATATGTCTTTTTATATGTATGGTCACGAAAGCCATACACTTAGAGGTCGTAAGTGAATTGACCTCACGGGGATTCCTTGAAGCGTTCAAACGCTTCATCGCTAGACGCGGACGCTGTTTAGAAATCTACAGCGACAATGGCACAAACTTCGTTGGAGCCGCCAAGGAGCTAAAGGTGTTATTTAACGCTGAAAGGTCAAGTATGATTCCAGAGATAGTGGAAACTCTGGCGTCTAGTGGGACGGCTTGGCACTTCATTCCGCCCAAAAGTCCAAACTTTGGTGGATTATGGGAAGCGGGGATTAAATCCACCAAATATCACATAAAAAGAGTCATTGGAGACTCGACGCTTACATACGAGGAGATGTCGACGCTGCTTAGCCAAATAGAGGCATGTCTGAATTCGCGGCCTATTTCAGTAATACCTAGCAGTTCAGATGAACCAAACCCCTTAACTCCGGGTCACTTTTTAATAGGAGAATCCCTCGTGACAGTGCCGGAAACAAATTACGAGAGCTCTAATGTAAGTTCACTCAAACGATGGCAACTGACTCAGCGTATGCTTCAACAATTTTGGCGTCGATGGTCAAATGAATGTTTGACTCATTATCTGCATCGCTACAGGTGGGCCCATCAAGTTCCGGAACCCAAGGTGGGAGACGTAGTTTTGGTAAAGGAGGATGACCTACCTCCGACTAAGTGGCTTTTCGGCAGAATAACACAGAAACACGCTGGCTCAGATCTGTTAACCAGAGTTGTCACCATCAAATGTAAAGATGCGTTGATTAAACGACCAACGTCGAAACTCTGTATTTTGCCAGTTACTGAGTAGGTACACAATTTTATACTGTTATTTATATTAATTTAGGTTAGTTAGAGAACAAATTCTCAGGTAGTTAATATTTTGTTGTATTTTAAACTGTTATGTTAGTCGCTTCATGGTGGGCGGCTATCTTTCAATTATGGTAAAGGACATGTTGTCCTTGGTGGGCGGTATGTACAAATCGCTAAGCATTGTTCGTCAGTTGTATTTACCCAATTACCCGAGAGATGTCGCTGTTACCTCGGAGGCGATTTCTGCATCGCGCGAACGAGATTTTTCTGCGAATGTACATAGTCTCAGCTTATACTTTTTTTGTTGTCGATTTGGTGTGGTGTTAATTTCAAGTAGAATAAACATACGAGTAATTATTATTAATTCCGGTGTTTAATTTCTACTTCCGTTCGAGACCTGAGTGCGCTATTGTACAGTTAGTATATATAATATATAAAGTTATAGTATAGTAAAATAGTATATAGTATGGATAAATATCTACTAGTATTTTATTCCACTTATTTAACAAAGACACCTATTTGAAGTAGTTTAAAAGTCTAGCTATTTGAATCGCCAAAATAGGTTATAATTATTTAATTGACCAATCTCACGAGTATAAAAACAAGGAATATGAAAATTTATTGAATATCTGTAACTTATTTACCTTGCAGCTTGTACTCCTCTTAGTTCAGCGGACGTAAAGTCACAAATATTTGCGAAGTATGTATTAAATTTAGTCATCATGAACACATCAATTTTAGGCAGATTATCCGACTGTGCCTTGACAAAACCGCCTTCAGTCATTGTGGCGAGTCTTTTTTCACTTAATAATTACCAAAAAACACTGATTATTTATCATAAACAGCGGCCAAACAATGCGAATAACTTTCAATAATCATACTAACGACCTGCACGGTGACGTCACGTTTCGCTCCGCCAATAGCGTTGCGTTTTGGAAATCTGCGAGGGAATTTGAAAAATAGTACTTTTAAACAATTTATTTTATCAATAGAAACATGATAATTTGAAAAAATTATCATGTGTGTATATTTATTAAGCAATATAGATTACACGTGATTTTTTTTGTCCATTTCTAAATCACATGCATATTCCCTATTCGTAAACTTGTGTATAAACTCAAAAAGAAAGGTACTGTGTATTCCAAGATCTCATTGAAATGGCCGTGACTAGCTCCAAGGTTATCAGGAACCATTAAATGCGATCGCCATAAAATGGCAGCGCCACGGAATGAGTCATAAACTGAGATACCATCAAACTGCATCTACGGCGATTAAAATGAACGTAAATTGGACACAGGTAAAGAGGGTAATTCTGAAACAGTATACAAATTGACAACGTAACCGTGTCCATAAAGCACACACAACGAGAGACAATTTGAACTACCCAACGCGTCAGATTGAGCTTGCAAAACACTTTGAAATCAAATTAAAGTCCTCCTAGCGTTATTCCCGGTTGTGCCCTGACAAGAGTTGGGATAGGCACTAGTTTTACGAAAGCGACTGCCACCAGACCTTCCAACCCAGAGAGAAAACTAGTCCTTTTTGGGATTAGATGTTTTCCTTCACCGAAAAGCTAACGGTAAATATTCCGTATATGTATAAGTTCCGAAAAACGCATTGGAACGAGCCGGGATTCGAACCCACAGGCCACAACCGCCGCTTGACAGCCGCATGCCTGAACCACTACCGTAGCGTGAAATCAAATTAAAATACGAAACGTAATTATCAAATTGGCCGCCTGGACTTTTTACAAACGAATGATGAATTTTATCGTGAGCGTGAGGCATCGGACACGAGGAGGTCTGACTTGCCGTGGTTTCATATAGTTGTTTACTTATTTGCATGCGATATGGAATATTTTATCAGTAATCATTCGTAAATAGTCTCTATGAGTTAATTTTGGCAACCGTACTGTCTTTTCCAAGATCTCACGGTTCTAAATACTGATTTGCCATACGATAAATAAATAAGTTAATTTTGAAATACAATAGCTTTAAGCGTGTAAATACGTCAAATTGCAATTAAAACCTCTCTTTAAAGCTTCATGCCCATCGCCAACCATCAAAGTAGTGTCAGTATCTAAGTATATTAACGTCTTAGGTAGGTAAGTTAGGTATGTCTATGTCTTAAGAACTTTGACACAAGCATCTTGAGTGATCCTACTCCTACAGTGCAGAATTAAATATTCTAGAGTACCTACCTAATTAAGCGAGGTCGTATATACCTGCCCAAATTGGCTGTTGAATAAATGAACTCATACTTAAGCACCTATCGTCGACGTGCCATTTAAAATTAAACTGTGTAGGTATCTGACATGAAATGACGAGTGTTGACTAAAAGTTCGTTAAAATTATCGTATATAAATTTTATCAAGCATCGTCGAAATCATAATTTTCAAAGTATTTTCTTTGTAGCCGAATGGGATTTGAACTCGCGCCTTAGCATCCACTGAACGATAGCTTGGTTGATTTATATAAAATCATTGATTTTTTATGGCCACTAAAAGTTTGAACTAAACGGCTGCCTGGCATCGTTTTGACACCCCGCCCCCAATCCCGCATAATGGCAATGGCACCGATTCTGTGGGGCTTTTTTGCGGCGCTACTTAAACTTATATGGTTTTTTCGTTCGCTGATCGAAGGTGAATGACCAGCAAAGTTTTTGCTAGATCTTTTAGGAGACCGTAAAGTCTTGCTATTGCCTCATTGCTCATCACATTTAACTGGTTGGGGATACACGCATTGACCGATTTACAATCAAACAAAGCGTTACTATTACTTTCTGTTTCAATTCAGGACGGTATAGTGCCCATGCCATATACTAGTACAGCGTCGACCACACGGACGTTTACCTTACATGTTTGCTTCGCCAAGCCAACGTACAGGTCGATAAAAGCTCGCATGTTCCCATAAATTACTTCAGAACCAGACAATTGCCCTAGTAGGGCAATAGAATAAATTCACTCGATGATTCAATCGGTTGACAGAAAGTCTCGCGTGCAGGCGTGCCGGGCAAGCCACAGGTACGGGGAAAAACATACGAGCGGTTTCTGCTAGAGCTGGGCGTTTTTTCCCGTAAGCGTTTTCAAAAACGGTTTCTCGTACAATAACGGAATAACAGTTTGTGGCTAGAAACACAAACTGTTTTTATAAAAACGATCGAACGGTCACACGCAACGGTTGCAATGCAAAACGTGAAAACGTAACTCGAACACTGTAAACTGTTTCATCCGTTTTTTCGTTTCACTTCGTTTGGCGACCGGCGACGGCGCCAACGCACGGAGAAACTAGTTATTTTTGAAACTGTTTTTCAAAACAGTTTTGTGAGAGAAAAAAACGGTTACGTTTCGTTTCACGGAAAAGTCGAAACGACCCAGCTCTAGTTTCTGCACCGCGCAACCACGGTAGAGATATGGCGACAGTCAAACAGATCCGGACAAATGTCAGATGCCCCTCGCACAGACACGCGTCAATACTGTACACTCAAGGGGATGCCGTGATTCGAGTCAACCACGCCCCCCTTGATGCACGCTTATGCCTTCCGTGAGAAAAAGAGATGCAACACTCTTCGGGAATGGCTTTTTTGGACTTTCGATAGATACCCAACTTAGTGAAGTTTTATTTACATTTCATTAGGTGAGATTTTAGATGAGATAAAATACTATACTATTAACTTGTTTGTGTCACAAAATAATGTATGTTTGAGTAGGCCGAGTAAAAAAAGAAAAATAAAGACCCAACTTTGGATTTTTTTTTCTATCGAGGAAGTTTTAGGCAATCACGTATCGATTAAATCAGATAAACAATTATATCAAAAATCATATATCTGAACAATTTTCATCAAAAAAAAATGCTGAGAAACCTTATATTTATTTTGAAAGGCCTATCAATTGATGCTTGACACGTGGGCTTGCAATGAACTTTTTTTTTTTTGACTTTCAGTTTTATGTATGGAGTGCACCCCTAAAATTTTTTTTTATTTAGTAATTTAATTACAAACTGTGTAGCGGCAACAAAATACACCTATCCTCAAATTTATAATCAAATACACATTATAGTTTTCGAGTAAAATGCCTGTGACATACGGACGGACAGACACAGACAGACAGACAGACAGACATGACGAATCCATAAGGGTTCCGTTTTTTGCCATTTAATTAGCCAGTTTTAGCTACGTCCATCATTTGGAAGAGTGTAAGTTAGCCAATGTCGGTTATTTTTTCATTTTAATGGCAATTTTAAGGTTATTTTATTTGGTCGCTAATTACGTTTTCAAGTATAGTGGTTCAGGCACGCGGCGGTCGTTCGTTCGAATACCAGCTCGTACCAATGAGTGTTTCGGAACTTATGTACGGAATATTTACGTTAGCTTTTCAGAGAAGGAAAACATCGTGAGGAAACCGGTATAATCCCAATGAGGTTCGTTTTCCCTCTGGGTTGGAAGGTCAGATGGCAGTCGCTTTGTACAGCCAGGAATAACTCTAGGAGGATGATGACAAATAAGTTTCTGTCAAAAATTTCATTTTTGGTACAAGCTTTTATTGCCGACTGTACTTTTCTGTATACCATCACCAACTACCTACTCATTGAGACGATTCTAACGAACCCAAACTCAACGGGGTTACGTCGGTTAAGTACTGAATTTCCCATGGCCACCTTTTGTCTCCATCATCAGATCAGCTCGATGGAACCATAACATTGAATTGTCATCCAAACTATACTTATACCCAAAATTTCAGCTCAATCGGTCACCGGGAAGTGAGTCAACTTGCAAGATTTGTCCCATACATACTTACTAAAAGGGCAAGTTAATATAAAGCTTGTAAAAAGACACACAACATTTTAGACAAGCCACTGAAAACAACAGTTAGGTATATTATGTTCTTAGAGCCCTGATTTAACTAATATCTGTACGTACTTCAGCTGGACTTTCACAAAGACCCTTTTCTGTGTGATTTGTTTGACGTTGTAACCCAAATATGTGGGTAAGGAAATGCGAATAATATGAGATTAAGTAAATATTCCACGGTTCCATCTGTATACCTATACCTAAACAAATAAAAGAAACACGAACACAAAGTGTTCCTTATCTATAGGAATATACTTTACCTATTTCGTAAGTTAAAAACAATTCAAAATAGAAGAGGCAAAACAATCGGACACTTAAGGCGCCGTAGGTTCAGCGAAGTTAAGCGAACAGAGGTTTTGAAACAATATAATGCGTCTGTTTATAATAATATGGTTTCAAAAAAATACGAATAAGTAATCATGAGGTTTTTCTGCAGCGAGATCAGTGATCCGAAACATGATTAAGCAATTTTCGCTCAATAGAAAAAAATCACGAGCATGGGTCTAAAATACACTTAAAATATTCGTAACAAATTATGCACAAAATCTAAAAGTATCAAAACTTCTAAAAATCGGCAATATCATGTTTTTTATTTATTTAAACGGCAAAAAAATTAAATGAAAAAATATGATATCCGCGCTTTCGAGCACGCACTTCCATCTCGCTCACGCTTATGCTCAGTGAGATGGAGAGAAGACCATGAACCTACGGCGCCTTAATACGGCACGTCAGCTTCTTTTTAAATATCTTGGAGGGCAAGATTGACGGGAAGAGAGGAAGAGGAAAGCCCAGACATACTGAAACCAGTCAAATATAATTTACTTTAAAAACAAAGTTTTAACCGACTTTAATTTAGTACTCCACCAAGCCACGAGAACATTCCCACATTTCTTTTCCAATTTACCACATGGCCTGACCCCGTATCATGACCCGCCTTATCACGTGATAAGTGACAAGATAGGAGCGTCGGCGTCGTCTCGTTCTATCGAACGGTGTCAACCAGTGACGGACGCTCTATCTTGTCACTTATCGTGTGATAAGACCGAGCATGATGCGGGGTCTGATTTCCTAGAGCAAATGCGTTGATTATAAGAGAAAAAAACCCAATCGCTGTAGGTGACCCGATAATATTTGAGGACTTCCGTCGATTCCACAAGGATCACCTTTGGCACTTCATTAGTTGCTATTTCACTGGAATCTTATCAGAATCTGTGACTACTTTTGTACTTTTAAGTACATAATTGAGAAATTCTATAAGTCATCTGTGGTCTTCATCATCAATTCCACTCCACCAAATTTATGATTTCCGGGTGTAAATACACGAGTTATAATAGAAAATACCAAAATCACAACACGCGTGCCTAATGTAATTGAGGACAGTCAATTCCTCATGGATCCCATCATCCAACTGGATTTTTGAAAAAAATGGGACCCACCTGGAAGCATATACTTACAAACAAAAAAAATAATACAGCTCATCAATGACCGAGTTCTGAGGTAACAAACATTAAAAAAAAACATGATAAAAAAAAAAAAAAACAACCGAATTGAGAACCTCCTACTTTTTTTTGAAGTCGGTTAAAAAGAGAAAGTTGCTGTCGATTCGTGCGAAGACGTCAAGAGGCTGGCAGAGGACAAAATCACTGGCGGTTACTCCAGCGACAAGAGCCCAGCTCTTAAATAATAATGATGTGATTTCGTGAGCATAATTTCAAACGATAATAGTATTTATAATGTAATGTAGGTATGTCCTGGACCCGGGTATGTCCTAAAATTACGACCAAGACCACCGGGGGATAGACAGCGGCATCCCTGGAGTTCGGTGGAAACACTGCGATCGCCAACCCGCATGCCAAGCGTGGCAATTATGACCTATACCCCCCATGCCACCCTACCACCCTAGCAGGCTTGTCATTAACAAAAAGCTAAGAACTGCCACATTAAAAAAAATTGCTACTCGATGTGTGTCACTATATTTAAACTACCAAATTATATGAAGGAAATGCCGTATAGTAAATTTAAGAAGACATTATTTCAATTGTTAATATCATCGACATTTTATTCGGTTAATGAATTCCTTAATAATAATAATCTAATGAATTTATATTAATGAAAACTATTTGGTCTGTCTAAAGTGCATTTTATTGTAATGTTAAACTCGTCTAATGTAATGTTAATGCTAGGTTAGGTTAGTTATGTTATAAAAATTTGCATGCTGCACGGACAGTTAAGAAAGGCGGAACAAAAAAACATGTCTATTTTACAGCTACAACTATATTATACCTAACCCTTTTTTACGCAAATAAATGATTATGATTATGATTATGCAGATCACAGGCGCAGGACCGTTCATTGTGGCACTCTTTGGGGGAGGCCTATGTCCAGCAGTGGATGTCTTTCGGCTGATATAAATATATATTAGGGGACAATCTTACACAAATCGACCTAAGTTGTCCCAAACTAAGCAAAGCTTCTACTATGGGTACTAGACGACGATAAACATACTTATATAGATAAATAAATACTTAAATACATAGAAAACATCCATGACTAAGGAACAAATATTCGAGCTCATCACACAAATAAATGCCCTTACCGAGATTCGAACCCAGGAAGAGGGAGTTTCGTAGGCAGGGTCACTACCAACTAGGCTAAAGCGGTCGTCGTATGATGATGATGATGATGATTTATAATGTCTCATGTGTGTGTGTGTGTGTGTGTCTACTATGTCTCATCTACGACTGCTACTAACAGACATGGAATGAAGCCGTGGGCAAAAAAAAAGTAAGATGGTATATCTTTCCACTACATACGAGGAAAATCACGGAATCGGTTACGAGCGTAGCGGAAGTAAATGACTTAGCTAAGCATACTAAACGAAGTAATAAGATGACTCGAGTTTGCAATATTCTTATGCCCGTGTTATACACAATGTTTTTCATCACATTTGCGAGGAAACAAATACATTTTAGATGAAATGAATACAAATCGTAATAAAAACTGCAACATGTCAGTCGTCCATTTTGTTGAATTTGACGTGATGCGCGTATGGCAAAGACCCTTCGGTATACAGCCACGATTTGAAAACACTTAAAACATTTTTAAACATTAACACTAAATAACTACATATTAAATCTGTAAATAATTCAGTTAAACATGTTTAAGTCGTTTTTTAAGTTTAAATTTATTTATAAATACGTTTTCAGACATTGTATTTGATATAAAACCTCTTTGCTTTGTAACTGCCGCATGAGTGACAGATACAATTTAAGAAAAAAACCATTACGCCAGTGGGCGTAACACAGGCTATTACAGCTCTATATGTCTGCGCATTATGAAGCCCTTTTCGAGCAAGTGTGATGAAAACTAAATAACGAAAATATTCATATTATATGTACTTCATATAATCGCTACTAATATTATAGGTAGCGATCGTATCGAATTAATATTTTTATGAAAAGCTTTTAGCAGCACTTTTAGAAACGACGCTCGTTCTTCTAATTAATGCTACGCTAATGGAAGCTGTTTTTGCATTTTATCTACTAGCGGGGAAAGTCATTTGACCTTGGAGCGTGTTTGAGTAGCTTTCGACAGATAACAAAACGTAAAACGTTCATAATACAAAAATTTCACACATGATGTATTTCTGTTGCCGCTATAACAACAAAAACTAAAAAACAGAGTAAAATAAATATTTAAGACCTTTAAAAAATTGCTTGTTGCCTTCATCAGGCGCTAGGTCTCAAAATGTATGGAAAACTAAAATCCGACTCGAACTTGACAGAAATTCTACTTGATATTGCCGATATTACTGTAAAAAAAAAAACTATTCAAATTAAAAGTTGTTTTGCATGTTGCACTTTCCTCGCTACGTGTGTTGCAGTCACTACACTCACTACGCTCAGGATTCTATTTTTCAACTATAACATCCTTTCGCTTGCTCGTGTTTCAATTCCACACTCGCGGGTAAAATACAACTGCACCCTTCTTCTTCTATAACAAATAATAACTATTAAATTTGGTTCCAGAGATCATACCCTAAATACAAACATTTAACGCTACAATCTTACAAACTTTTCCTCTTTAGTACGGATTTTAAAGTACAGTAAAGGAATTTAATTTCCAACCCACCGAAGGTTCAATATCGTATAGCAAACTGTCACAATTAGAGCTAGCTAGAGCACTACGTTACTTTGACATATCGCATGCATTGTTCTATGTTAGTAACTAGGCAACAGATTAACTACGTTGACATGTTGAACAGAACATTGGGACGCCAAGGCACTTTGCCAAAAGGAGTCCGGATTCGTATGTCATCTCGCTAATTCTGTTATATGATATTAGCGGCAACCATTCTATTTTTCAAATGAATAACGTAATTGAAAATTTAAACTTTCACGATTCTTACATATTATTTATACTAAACGGGACAGGATGACGACTGGGGACTGGGGAAGGGATGTTGATACCCAGATATAGATATACATAGATCACGCAAATGCATGTACTTCGCGTGTCAGAATTCGGACTCCGAGTTGGCACTCCGACTTACATTCCGCGCGCGTCTGTTGTGGTAGCCGGTTGTCCGTGAATATTAAGAAAATACCTTATTGCAGCATCGATTTTCCGCGAACAACGGGGAACTCAGATCACTAATTCGCCCGTGTGACGTCAAAGCAGGTAGAAAAAAGTGACACGGTCGGTTTTCATACAGATTGAGGTGTTTAAGTTATCTAGTGTATATCTATATCTGTGTTGATACCCACTCAAGCCAGTTGTCCCGTGACCATGGATGTTGCAACACATCCGAAACGTCGGGAGACCTCAGTGAGGTAAATAAATTAGTTAATTATACGCGATTAAGTCCCGTTTAGTATAAATAATGTGATTGTAAATTATTTTACAATTTGTTATGTGAAGTCACAAATAATACGTAGGTTTTGACATTTCAATACTATTACTGAAATTGAATTTTCAACCTTAATTTGCGAATGTCTAACGACATTTCAACGAAATTAAATTCCTTTCCTGGGACTTCAATTCCTTGACTGTAGCTATAGACAAAACTGTTACTAAAGTTTCGTCTCGATTCAATCACAAGTTCCACAAAGTTGTTATCAGTACAATTGACAGTTCAACATCTGAGTCCGCTGAGAAGAATACAGGATGTCCCAAAAATTACGCAAGATTTAAAATTGAATAAACACGGTATTTTTAGGGTTCCGTACCCAAAGGGTAAAAACGGGACCCTATTACTAACACTTCGCTGTCCGTCTGTCTGTCTGTCACCAGGCTGTATCTGAAGAACCGCGATAGAATGAATGGATGAAATTTTCAAAGATGATGTATTTCTGTTGCCGCTATAACAACAAATACTAAAAACAAAATAAAATTAATATTTATGGGGGCTCCCATACAACAAATGTTTTTTTTTTTCAGACTGTATCTCAAGAACCGGCATAGCGCAAGACAGTTGAAATTCTCAAAAATTATGTATTTCTGTTGCCGCTATTACAACAAATACTGAAAACAAAATAAAATAAATATTTAAGGGGGCCTCCCATACAACAAACTTTTTTTTTAACTGTTTTTATAAATAACGGTACGGAACCCTTCGTGCGCGAGTCCGACTCGCACTTGGCCGGATTTTTTTTCTTATTTATTATTGAATCATTAAAAACATAGAATCATACCTTTACACATTATACTTTTCACACAATAGAAATTTGGCGAGCATAATAGAATGACCTAGTTCTATTTTGTAGCTTGCAGTATACTTACCTTGCAGGACCACCTGAAGGTGTTGTAATAGCGTCATCCCGACTCAAGTCGACCTTAACGTTTTCATTATACAGTGGCAATAATCCTCAGAAATTCGAGCTATTGTCAAATGTTCAGGACGTGCCCTAAAATTCTAAAACAACTCCGCCGTTATCATTACCGTTGCTGTTACGAGTACATGTCACGATCAAAGCCCTATAACAATCAACGTCCATTTTGACAACTGGACGATTCACGAAGTCGTGATCACAGATATAGATATACCCTAGATAACTTAAACACCTCAATCTGTATGAAAACCGACCGTGTCACTTTTAACTACCTACTGTGACGTCACAAGGGCGAACAAGTGATATGAATTCCCCGTTGTCCGCGCAAAATCGATTCTGCAATAAGGCATTTTCTTAATATTCACGGACAACCGGCTACCACAACAGACGCGCACGGAATGTCAGTCGGACGGCCAACTCAAAGACCGAATGCATTTGCGTGATCTATGTATATCTATATCTGTGGACGTGATTCACCTCCAATCACCTCCATAAGGTCCACTTTTACTTGACTCTGATTTTTTTTACTGATGAAGTACCTATTTATTGTACTCGTATTATATGTAGTCGAGAATTCAGGATTTTTGTTTGGTTCAATTTAATCCCACATCGGTAGCAAACAAGCGCGCCTGATGGTTTGGTTACCGTAGACAATGGACGTTCGCAAATCCAGGGGACTGGGTACGAGGGGCTAATCCTAGATCCGCCAGGTACTACAGCTACACACATGCCTCATTGAAGTTAGATACAGCCAGCAGCAAAAGTAGCTACATGCGTCAAGTGCTGAAAACGACCAACACACAACTCTAATGTCAAGAGGATAAGGACTGTCTAGATCATTATCAGCGTGTTATTTTGCGTAGGTACTACTGCTGCTGACTGTACAATACGCGCCACAAGTTTGTGTCTCCAAAGTTACCCTCGAGTTACCTCCCGTACACCCGTGGAACCCCTAAGCATCAGAGACTCAAACTTATACTATGGGCTTAGCTCGATTTGTTTAAAATTGTCCCTTTGTGTTCTACTAGCTTCCGCCAGCGACTTCGTCTGCTTACACCCGGGATAAAAACTATCCTATATTTTAATCCAGGCTATAAACATCTTCGTGATAATGTTCATCCAAATCAGTTGGGCCGTTTAAGTGTGATTGAGTAACAAACATCTAAATATTCATACTTTCGCATTTATAATATTAGGGCACAGCGGAATATGATCTCGCTCATATAAGGTTAGCTCGTGGAGATCCCTTAAAGGGATGAGCTCGCATGCGATACTCTTGCAGCGTCTATGCAGCCAATGAACACGGTGCATTCTTAAATTAACCGGGTTGTACATGATTTGACATTGAATGTACTTACAGCTTTTTTTTTTATTCTCGGCAAATGGATTCTTACTCGACTAAAAAATTGATCCTTTTTGTTAATTAATTGACTATGTATTTCTACGCGTCGTGGACAGTTGGCCTAAGGCGAGTTATCGATAAGCGTTGTGAATGCTTAGAACAGTTTCCTTCGACCTTGCCCAAGTTTTGATGGCGCCGTGCCTAGTCGCAAATCGGGGCAACAATGGGCAAAATTGTCTTGTCACGGTTTAAATGCCCTAAATGGACGAGAACATCGATCACTCGGCCTGGTAGTGTCGGAGCGATCCATTAGTCTTAGACTTGTTTGACAACAGAAAAACGAAATAGTTTTTACACAACCTATAAAAAAAACCGGCCAAGTGCGTGTCGGGCCACGCGCAGTGTAGGGTTCCGTAGTTGCCTATCTGCCTAAAGGCCGCTTCCCACGGCCCGCGATTCTAGGGATCATTACGCACAGCCGACGACCACGGACGGCAACGTACCTTTGAAGTTACCGCCTCGCGACGGATACCGCGGCGCACCGCCACAGACGTCCTGTGCTACCACGGACGAGACCCTTCCCACGGTGTGTCGTGCGCGCTGGTCCGCGTCCGTCCGCGATATCGCGAACCGTGGGAAGCTGCTTTTAGTTACATCGACGTGCGGTGCGGTTTCCAAGTACAGATTAAGTTGGTCGACTATTACTCGGTAACTACTTATGCCTACTTGTCCTTGATAGTTTTCCTTTTAAATTCATTATATGTACACTACTACCACGAATTTTTTCACATCCCCAGTAGTAGCCATTAGCCGGCAGGAGGGGGGGGGACACATCACTCGACAAAAATTAGGGCTTTAAAGCCCAATATCTCGCGCACGAATCACTGATTTAAAATGGTTATAGGAAAACCATAATATTTTTGAACGAGCTATCCAGCGATACCCCATGGGTTTAACGAGAAAAAAAAAGTGTCGGCGTGATTGATTTATACAGGGCGTCCCACGCCTATGCCGCATGGAGGGAAAGTACCTTGAATATTGTAGATGGAAGATTTTACTAAAAGAAGACATTATTTTAATTTAAAAAACAATTTAAACTGCATTCATAGATTTTTTAATAATTACATGGTTGAACCGGGAACCGAACCCGTTACACGGGAAAAAAAAATACCACGTAGCTTTATCATACCGATCGGAAGGCTGCATCATAAGGATTATTTTTTGCGAACGGCTCTACGGACAGACGGACATGGCGAAACTATAAGGGTTCCTTGTTGACAACGGACCCTAAAAATTACAAACATACCTCCTCGAAAAACATCCATTTTCTACTTAGTTTTTCTATATCAAATATTTTTGCATAGTCCATCATCGTCCTAGTGTTTCGGGAAGTGCCCAGTTTTACGAAAGCGACTGCCATCTGACCTTCCAACCCAAAGGGAAAACTAGACCTTATTGGGATTGGCCCGCCCGGTTTCGTCACGATTTATTTTTTAATAGATGAAGATATAGTCGTGACTTCACCATTCATCTTCATTTAAGTGAGGTAGGGCACAGCGAAATGTCATCCCGCTCGAATGCGGAGCAGCCCAACTGGAGAAGTACCTCCGCCTTGCGGAAGATCACAGCCATAATAACACTACTACTTGCTCTGTACTGTAGTAGTGTTGTGTTCCTGGAGGTGAGCAAGGTCGCCAGAGCTCCCGAGGATGCGTTGTGTTGAGAGCGAGGGAATTTGTTCCTTCAGCTGTCAACACGGCGAATCCTCAAACATATCAAGGGTCGGCAACGCCCATGTTACTCCTTTGGAGTTGCATGCGTATATAGGCTGCGGTGTCCGCTTACAATCAGGCGTACGCTTGTTTGCCACCGTCGTTGTATAAAAAAAACCAACTTGTATTTCCCGACAACCTCATACTAACAAAGATTTTTAAAGTTTTATAAAAGACACATACTACTTATTTATACAGCTCTGATTTCTAGATGACGTTTAGAACATTTCTTAAAATCTTCAGATATTGGGTATAAGTACCTATACCTACATACATGTCCGTTGCCAAAGTTGACCTGACTGACCCAAATGAAAGGCGCCACGGCACGGCTAATAAGAGTAAATAAGATTAGTTTAAAGATAGTGCTTCTGAGAAATTGAGTCATGAAAAATGTTACGTTTTATTTTTACCTTCGAGGAATAGCTAGCAGCTGGCCTACCTAATTGAATCGCTTATTTCGGGGCCATATGCCCCTCTATGCCCAAAATTATTAAGTTTATTACCAAAATAATACTTAATAGGGCTGAGCGCACTAAGCAATCGTTATATTGTTTTTGAATCTCAGTATCTTAATCAAATTAAAACTGCCAGGAACCCGCCCAGCGGCAGCTACGCCGTAGGTGCCTTCCGCTACATACGGGGAGAACCACGGAATCGGCTACGAGCGTAGCGCGTAGCGATTGTTGGCAGTGAATGTGTTCAGTATGACTCGTTCCAGACTGGTCTCATATTTGCTCGAAGTGAGATAATCTGCACAAGCATCCGAGTGCGAAAGTAACGGATGATAGTGATCGAATGACAACCATCTAAAACCCCATGGTCAGCAATCGACGACTATAGAATCGCACAGCAGCGACCTAGTACCAAAATCAGCATAACTTTGTACTTTGGGTTATTTATTTAATCGTATGGCACACATTATTTTGGCCTCTTAAAGTTTGTCACTCTTTAGTAGCACCCAGGGAACACGTGAAGGGTTGTGGTAGGTAGCGCCTGCGGACGCGAGTAACAGTTGTCCCCTTTTTGTCAAGTGAGTGGGCAACTCGACTGTTACAAGTTCTTGAGCCGCCTGAGCAGCCGGGATCACCTGCTTGCGTGCCTTCCAAAGCACGGAAGCGCTCATTTATAATAACCACTCAAACATCAGGCGGTCACCAATCCAAAGACTGACCGCTGCCATCTTTGCTTAACCTGCGTTTTCGTTTCCGACTCGCAGGCGCCGCTAGGCTATGAGCGCTTCGCTAGGTTATGAGCGCCTGAGCCCACAAATAAATACCCTTACCGAGATTCGAACGCGGGACCGCCGGTTTCTTAGGCAGTCTCTCCCAACTATGCCACACATATGCCACATCAAAGTGGTCGGCACAAGTCACAAGGTTTTGTAATTATATTTGTGTTTGCTTTTTCTACTCTTTGCGAATAGAAACAACTGTTCATAATTATACTTCCAACAGCTGAGTTTCAACGCAAATATTTCCTAAAAGGCTCGCGGCTTTAATAAAAGCTTTGTAAAGACGGCAAGCGGCACTTTGTGCTGAGAGCTGACCATGAAAAATATAATACTTAATACAAGATTCTAGGCCACTATTCAACAAGCGCTAGAGATATACCGGGTGTACAATCCAAATGGGTCAGTATGGTGAAGTCGGAAACTATGAGAGATAGCGAGATCTGTTCTTAGGAACCATGACGTCGATTTTAGTTTTAATAATAATTACATTCAAACTTTTTTATTAACTCTCATACATAACCGGGAAACGAACCTGGTCAATATTTTTGTAACCGCGTTAAGTAAAAAGGACCAAATTTGGCTATGAAATCTTGTGTAAACACAACTGACAGTAAATTAGACTAAAATTGAATGTGAATGTAATTATTATTAAATCTAAAATCGACGTCATGGTTCCTAAGAACAGATCTCGATCTCTCATAGGTTCCGACTTCTCCATACTGACCCATTTGGATTGTACACCCGGTATAATTAGAACTAATGTTATACTGGCGATAATATTAGGACTTCGCTACTACTTCTCCTTTATTGAATTGGAATCTGAGATAGGGTTTTCACAATATATCTAGGTACCTACAAATATGACTGTAGCTTGTTATTAAATACTAGACGTGCCCGCGGCTCCACCCGCGTGAATGAATTATAAATATGAATATATTTGTCTCAATTGTATTATGTTCATGAGCCCTGATTAGCAACGTAACGATATGGAAATAAAAAAAGACCGGGTTGCACTCCGGGAGTGCCGGCAGAAGTGAAAACTCAATAACATTGTAACAGTTTTTCCATCAGGTCACGTGACATCTTGCGGTGTCACCCTAAAAATGAATTTGACGCAAATTTATAAACAATTATCAATTACTTAGGCGGACGGGCCCGTCGGCGCGCCGACGGGCGGCGGCATACACTATACCAATTTGTTTTTGCCATTGCTAAATATTTTTCTAATCTTTATTTCTTTAGGAATAACGCCCAAATTCTAACTATTCGAATTTTCTCAATAGCAAAACGGTGAAGGACGCGTTGGTATTATTACAAATTTATTTGCAGAATATGCTATTGCTTAAAAGTGTTTAACGGCTTTATACTCTTACGAATAGCGTTCAGTTTTGAATGAAGTCGAATCGGCTAGCAGCAAAAAGTGACCTCCTTCACATGTGACGTCACAAAACTCTGTCGCGTATTTAACAATTTTTCCCCAGCCCAAAAAGTGCTCAGCGCCGCTAAAGAAGTTTTCACTTCAAAAAGAGTATATATTTTCATATACATTTATTAAAATGTCAAGATGAAACTCAGTAATACGGGTGTAGAGTAAAACAATATTATTACTGCAAAAGAAAGAAGGCAAAAAAATATGCCTAGTGACGAAAATCTCATTCAGATATCTCAAAGAAATACGCTTCACAACCGTTTTAATATTGCTTGTTAGAGAGAGAAAACGCAAACAGTTTGTGACGTCACAAACTGCGAGCCTGTCGCAGAGCGCGTCGCGCGCGGCCGCGTCGATGACGGCGCCGAACACGATGGGGCACGGCACGTTGCCGCCTTCTAGTGAGGTCACAAACTGCTGTCAATAGGGATGCGGACTAAGATTTTTTTACGATGCCATTCGAACCAGTTTTTGGAGAGGAACAAATGTTTGTATGGGAGCAACTACAATTAAAGAACATAAATAACCAAAAAATTAAGACAAAGATTGACGTCGCTGGCGGTGGCGGAAAACGCTTCATACTGATGACGTACCACGTATGACGTTACTTGTACAAAGTAGTTGTATCGTTGTATGGAAAATCCGGTAAATTGTTGTTTCGGTCGCGACATACTGCGTTTAAGTACATAGTTGTCATACAATTTTGTTTCTATAACAGCGTAAGGATTCTATTGGCAGCTTTAAAGTTACTCTTGGACAATAAAAAAATGCATAATTTTTCTAAACTTTCAAGGTTCATGTCTTTTTATGATTTTAATAACATTTTATAATTTATACTTTATAACGATAATTTGATGGTTTACTATCCATTTAGCATCACTACGTTATCAATTTGAACATGAGGCCCTATGCCTATTGTTTCATATGAAGTTGCGTTTTGCGAAAAACAGAACATATCCCTTTTTAAAACTTTGTACACTTATAACTTCGTGATTATTGAACCTCTTGCGTTGATTTTTTCTTCATTTGACTACATTTTTAATCCTTTTTCGAGCAAATATGACATTATTGATTATTTTATATAGTGTATTAAAACCAGGCACCCCTATTAAAACCAGGGCAACCAAGCAGGGCTCAAGGTATTATTATAGACCAAATGCGTCTACTTAAACGTAAGGTATTAAGCGAGAACGATCCGAACGTTAGCGTTAGCCGAAACATTTCCGAGCAATGGCCGACGGTTCAAATTGTCAATGTTATCGAGATTTCATTACGTGATTGTAGAAAAAATACGCAACAGAACCGGGAGCCCTTATGCACTTATTCTAAGGTAATATTTAGAAAATTGATTCTAAAATTTATTTCTCGTGTTACTTGCGTTGTTTTTGAGAAACGTGACGCCGGAGATCGTGTTTTTTGTAAGGCGCTACCTCGCTCGTTTCTTAGTGTTTTATCCCCTTCTGGTTTTTCGATTTTATATAATAGATACTTAGTCGTTAATCTAATAGTGCAACAATCAAGCAAACATTTTATCCAACCCTGATTGTAATCATGACCGAGATTGTCCAGATCAATGATTAAATTACAAAGGGATGCCTTTAGCTTTGTTTACCATGCACTTGCTGACTCATTGTTGAGTTATGGACTCAGTTGCTATGGACGTACAGTCAAGGAATTGAAATACCTACCCATTTCGTTGAAATGTCGTTAGACATTCGCAATGCATTAAGGTCGAAACTTCTATTTCAGTAATAGTATTGAAATGTCAAATTGTCAATACATATTTATTTGTCACTTCACATTACAGATAACCTATTTGCTTTTCTAATTACGAACATGTGTCAGTGTCAATCGAGAAATCTGAAAAATATTTTTCAATTACGTTATTAATTTGAAAAATAAAATACCTGCCGCTAACCGTGAACTAGCAGATTTACACCAGGAAGTGGGGATTGAGGAGATAACGCGTTAAAAATTTCAGTTCACCATGTCAACTTAGTTAATCTGGTTGCCTAGTTACTAACATATAACAATGCATGCGATATGTCAAAGGAACGTCGTGCTCTAGCTAGCTCTTATGGTGACAGTTTGCTATACAATATTGAGCCTTAGCTGGGTCGGAAATTAAATTCCTTGACTGTACCTTCAAAACATATTTGGATAAAATAAAGCAACTGCAAATTAGGTTAATGAAATATTTAGTTCGAAGAAACACGAGGAATAAACACCAGTATGACTCATTGGTCTCAATTTGTAAAATTCTCCCAGTACATTGTAAAGTTACTTACTTAAATGTAATTAATACGTATTACACAGATGACTTTAAAGTACTTACAAAATAAAAATAAACGTATGACTCGATCCACTAAAATAGTACAATTAAAACAACCTGTAGCCAAAAAATATTATGGACGAAGAACTCAAGAATACTTGATCCCCAAAATGTATAATGAGAGTCCTAGGTTACTTGATAACCCAAAATTAAAAATAGGTAGCTTGAAAGAAATTAAACAAATACTATTAGATAAGTTCGATGACTCATTAAAACAACAGCAGTAAGTAACTATAAGTTAAGTTAGTATTACATTGTAATAAAGACAAGGTAGTTTATAGTTTAAACACAAGTTAGTTTATATTTAGTTAATAGCACTAAAAACAAGGTAGTTTATAGGCACCGTTGTATTCCTGTCCCGCCAGTGGCTCAGTCATCTTATTTGCACGTGAATGGAAAATAATATGTTATGAGTTATGAATGGGCTACGTCGGGCTGGTAGTGCAGTGTAATTTCTATGTACGGTACTTTTGTAATAAACCGAGCGAGCTCATCGCCAACAAACTGCTCCGCAGTTTGGCGAAATAATGTATTTACGGTACACATATTTTATATTTTCATGTTTCAATAAAAAAAAAAAAAAAAGGTAATACTCTTGCTTGTGGCAACCACAGTTGCCAACTTCGCGTACATTGATTGTGGCTGTATTATTCTATTTTGCGGCGCTACTTACTCGTAGACATCCGTTTTTTTCTTTCGCTGGTTTTTAAGCATTAAAATATGCTTGTGTTAAGAGACCCCGCTCTTCCACATGTCTAAAGTGTAATTTCAGGTGTCATCATCATCATCATATCAGCCGAAAGACGTCCACTGCTGGACATAGACCTCCCCCAAAGAGTGCCAAAGTGACCGTTCCTGCGCCACCCGCATCCAGAGGACTCCCGCAACCTTTACCAGGTCATCAGTCCATCTTGTCGGGGGCCTACCCACGCCGCGCCTTCCGGTACGTGGTCGCCACTCGAGAACCTTTCTGCCCCAAAGGCCATCGGTCATTTCAGGTGTAGTACAGGTATTTTAAAGACGTCACTTAAACTTAAACATTGCTTCTTACTTTTAACATTATATTGGGTTTACTTTTAACATAATCGACGTCGTTGACCTAGAATAAGGGACCAATTACCATGGTATTGGCAAACACCACAGATATAGATATACATAGATCTCTCTTCTATACTTCGCGTGTCCGAATTCGGTCTCCGAGTTGGCCGTCCGACTGACATTCCGCGCGCGTCTGATGTGGTAGCCGGTTGTCCGTGAATATTAAGAAAATGCCTTATTACAGAATCGATTTTGCGCGGACAAGGGGGAATTCACATCAGGAGCCTTAGCATGGATGAGGTTTTATCACTTATCACGGCGTGACAAATGACAAATCACGTGATTTGTCTACTTAATCACTCAACTTACCGATTCATAACATGGTTGCACGTGTCAAAATGGAGTTATCCAACTATGACATATGACAGCGATATATGACATTTGCATAACATGGTACGTGGTTAATGTGGTAATTTGACGTCTCAACTTGGTTTATTTTATTTATTTATCTAAGTGTTTCCGAGGTATTAACGATAAGCTATTTTAAACTTGGTTTTCACCAAAACTACGAGTGAATATTCGATTCTAGTGACAATAATGATAGTTAACTGTGATAATGGTAATTTTTTCCCTATAATCAAACATAGATTTGTTTGTTGAACTCGCACCTATTATTGAAAAACTAGTGAAATTTCATCATGGAGAGTTTTCAACAAACGCTGTTGGCCCTTGGACTTGGAGTTCCTAAACCAGAAATTTCGCTGCTACTTATCGAAGCGGTACTTAAGGTAAGTAATGCTATTTGAATTAATTAATAAATTGTATGGACCCCAAGGTTTGTTGGGAGGATGGTGTTTAGTACCTAACAATGTTATCCTATAATACAAATGTAGCCAGTATATTTAATTTGGTTTGAGGTAGCCAGTGATTATTTTATTAAACCTAGGTACCTACTTAGGTACTGTAATCAACCTGTACTTGGGAATCAGTCATTCCTTAAAATTTTTCATTGAATTTGTCATTCTTATTTATCTTATACCAGCTTCTGCCCGTGACCCCGTCCACGTAGAACTCATTTATAACACATTTCCATACAAACTTTCACTCCCGTATGGAATGATTTCCGGGATAAAAATTATCTTTTGTCCTTTCCCGAGACTCAAACTACCTCAATACCAAATTTCATCTAAATCGGTTCAGTGGTTTAAGCGTAAAGAGGTAACAGACAGACATAGACACTTTCGCATCTGTAATATTAGTAAGGATAGATATTCAGGATATTGTGATATAATACGTGTAATTGTGCTTCAGGCTAAGTACTCATGACTTGTATTTTATCTTCTTTTCAGATCTATTAGCGAAGAAAGAAAAGAAGATTACAACCGATGGTACTCAAAACATACCACATGTTCAAAAATCGAATTACATAAATACATGAATAAGTTACCGTTTCATTGAAATTGATTGATTCCTTTACTTATTATGCCACCTATATGCAGGGAGTGTTTGAAAGGTGAGGTTCAAGACGGAGGACAAGACAATCCATACTAACATACCTACAACCTTCAAACACTTTGTGCATGACAACCATTTTTTAAAGATATTCTCAAGATTTTTAAGAATCTAACATTTGTGACACAACACAACACAGTATTACAATACAAACACAAAATAAATTTACTTTATTGATGTCCTTTCTTGAAGAACTACATACATAGAAGGAGAATTGGCAACGCAATTTTCAAGCTTCAATAGGCAACGATGCCCGCTTACCTTCAAGCGGGCCGTACGCTTTATTGCCAACGATGTGGTATAAAAAAATACACAATATAATGATCACATTGAATTTATTACTTTTATTTCAATTTGTCAATTGTGCAAAATAAACTCAATAGGTATACAATTTACAAAAGAGAATGTAAGAGTAGGTACAAACACAGATTTATCCATTTCAAGTCCAGTCAAACTTTGAGTAGATTTGAGTTAATTTTTAATGTTTAGATGTCATTTCCACCATTCTGAAACATAAAAGTATTGTTAAGTACATTCTTAATAATATTAATAGACTGACTTTTGTGATAGGTATAGATATAGACAGGGGGGTAAGGTGGCCAGACCTCCCAAAGGTGTGATTAGAGTAAGAGACTTGCATTTGTCTCCAACTATTAAAGGATTCAATCTTGGATTTCTTTGAAGTTGCAACCAACCATTAGTGTCTGCTTATCACCAGACAGGCCATATGCTTGTTTGCCACTCTTTGTCCAATAAAATTGCATGGTATGGGAGTCAAATTGAGTAACATTTCAGTAGTCTAGAAACAGATATGAAGTTAACTAATAAATTTTAGTTTTATTTCACTAATCCACAGTTGACTGGATATTTATATCTTACCTATTCCAATATAATTTAAATCACAAAGTTGTTGATGATTAGTATTTTTTTACAAGTAATACCGGTGAAATATGATTACATGGATACATATTTCACACTAGTAGACATTATATATATTAACTTAGATAATTTACCACCAACTTCCACATTCAACTAGTTTTATCAAAATTGGTATTGAAACTGTGTAACACACAATTTGGTACTTACACAAAATTTGTATTTAGCCAAAATCTTAGAACTTAAAGGCTAGTACATTTACCTACTTAATGCTATCTAAAAAAGGTAGGATTTCAGAAAGAACTTGCCTGGTTTTTTGACAAGGAATGTTAGGTTAACCATTTGGGACTGAAAGAACTATAGGTATTACACAGCAAAAACTTTTTTGTCTCTAGTGTAGATCCGGGGTCTGAAAAATAATTTTAGAAGTTAGTATTTGCTTGGGCAAACAAGTATAATCACTGTAAATGTCAACTTACCAATTCATTTTTGATTCACAAAGGCAATCTTATGTTTCCAATAAAATTATTATTTCTATCATCGTCTTGAAGTCTGTAAAAAGAAGAAATACAGCGGTACACTCGGTAAATAAGCATACTTTTGATAAAATGTGTTGGTAATAGTAAACAAACATACAAACCTCTGAATTAGCTGTATTTCGGCTCGCTTAATTCGGCCTGGCTTTTAAAGCACTGCCTTTCATTGATACGTAACACATATTTGCCATAATTCTTTGCAGGTATAGCAAAATATTCACAAGATTATTCTTAGTTTAGTAATAATCCAGCGTAACAGAAGCATTTAACAATAACATTTGACATTTTTCAATGTTGACGACATCACGCGCCACTAGCGCCTCTAGCGGTCCTTCACTCGTAATTCCTTATCGTATCGATTGTGGTTAATTTACCAATAATCCAAACATGCTTTCATGTATGATAAATTTAATCCCACGACAAGTGCCAATTGGTCGAGCTTCAAAAACTCTAGCCATAAAGCCTTTTTTATACATTTGTTGGTAATATTGGATGACTGCTTGCTCATAAATAGTACGCTTTATTATAATGCCATCAAACCGAGAGGTAATAAAAATGTTTCACCTTCACTCATAGTAGACTAACTTTTCAAAATATTTGGGTTTTCATTGTATTTTGCATCTGTGTTTTTTCAAAGGCTTGACAGTTGACAGCAAGCAAAATAAACCGTCGCCGTCAAGCAAGTTAAATAACAGTGTAATATCATCATTCTCCTAGCGTTATTCCCGGTTATCTAAGTTTAAAACAGTATATAAGTTAAATTCAGTTTACACGACGATGAAAAATGCCACGAAAAGTGTAAGTAACAAACAAAATAAGTTAGTTTATTATTTCAACGTTGGTCGTCTTACTTATTTGTGTGATGAATACGTTTTCAGCCGTTCAAAAGAGGAAGCTTTGCGAGTACATGGCGACGCACGCGCTTTTTGCCAACGTCGAGTACGGCGTGCCCCTGGGTGCTCGCCAGCGCCAGCACGAGGCTCAGTGGCAGGAATTGAAGTGGCTGAAGGAGTTCGGCCCTTAAGGTGGATGTCACACTGCGACGCATCTCAGGACGGAGGTGCGTTTCTCGTTGTATCCAAGTAAATTCCGTGTGGTACGACACACTGCAACGCACCTCCGTCCAGCGAAATTTGTCGCAGTGTGACGACCGCCTAAAAGTCGGTGGCAACGTGGAAAACCGCAAGTAATTAAAATTTTATCTATAAGATACATGAATATATAATGAAATCGTAATGAGATTTACTTAAGGTGGAATCAGACGGTTCATTTTTCGTTCATTTTTATGTTTCATTCCGCACCTTTCACCCGAAGTGACACGTCTGCTCATGAAGTGAACCAAAAGTGCCGAATGAATTGACTAGTGAACCGATCCAACAATGTTTGATATTTTCATTCGGCATCTTTCACTCGCACTCCAAATGACCGAAAAATGAACGGTCTAAACAAGGAAAGAACGTTCACTAGTGAATTCATTCGGCACTTTTGGTTTACTTCATGATCAGACGTGTCACTTCGGGTGAAAGGTTCGGAATGAAACATAAAAATGAACGAAACATGAACCGTCTGATTCCGCCTAGAATAGTGAATGTTAATTTATATGTCATTTTACCTGAGTTGTGTGAACATTGAGTGAAAGAAAAAAGAATCAATCACCCGAGGGAACATTCATCCGAGTGAACCGTCTGATTCCGCCTTTACTACCGAGTACCTATGTTATATTAAATTTATATGTAGGTATATTTAATCATGGCACTATACTTAATCTGTTTAAGGGAATAAGTGTATTTTGCTTGTATTCACTGAGCATATAAATAAAATAAATAAATAAATATTAAGGGACAATCTTACACAAATCGACCTAGCCCCAAACTAAGCAAAGCTTGTACTATGGGTACGAGACGACGATAAACATACTTATATAGATAAATAAATACTTAAATACATAGAAAAACATCCATGACTCAGGAACAAATATTCGTGCTCATCACACAAATAAATGCCCTTACCGGGATTCGAACCCAGGACCTCTTGCTTCGTAGGCAGGGTCACTACCAACTAGGCTAAAGTGGTCGTCGGTATAGTGCAGTGACTAAGGATTCAGTTCAATAATGAGGCATATTTAACTATGTTTACTATTTTTAACCCCCGACGCAAAGAGAGGGGTGTTATAAGTTTAACGTGTCTGTCTGTGTATCTGTCTGTGGTATCGTAGCTCCCAAACGGATCGACCGATTTGAATGCGGTTTTTTCGTGTCATAGATAATTTAATCCCGAGTGTTCTTAGGTATGTTTTATGAAAATCTGTTCAGAAGTTTTTGAGATGATGGACTTTGAAATGAAATGTCGGGGGTTTTTCAACTTTTCTAAGTTGTAAAATATTATATTACTATAGTATTTGCATTCCTATTTGCATTTTGACAGAGCTGTCATCCTAGTACAAATTATGTCGTCATTGACGTTTATGGTACTGGGATGACAGCCCTTGTTATATAAAGGTATAAGGTCCAAATATCATACATTTTCATTATGTTTACAGTACAAGTCACCAAAACCATACGAGTACATGCTCAAAGATGCAATCAAAAAGAGCTCAAAGAGGCCAAGAACTGGAAGAGCTGCAGGCAAAGGAGATCACTACCTGCCGTGCAAGCAGGCGCCGCCCGCGCCGCCGTAGACTGCCGCCGAGCCGACACTAGACGACCGATGACCCATATGTGCGTCAGAATTTAGTATGGAGTACAAAATATATTTTTTTTGCCGGAAGAGGAGGGATTGAAAGGATAGTTTCATTCCTTTATTAAGTATAATTTAATCCTGTAAATAGTGAATCTTAAATATTTGTAGTTTTTTACACTTCGGAAATAAGTGAAATTACAGCCTCGGCTAACGTCATACTAAATTTATGGGAGCGTTTAAACTTAATATTTTCGATATTTCTAGGTTTATTTTTAAAAAGGTATTGATGTGATTTTACTTATTGGGTAACGTACTTTCGATATCAGTTTAAAGTTTTCTGAAATCTACACTAATAAAGAGGAAAGATTTAATTGTTTGTTTGTTTGTTTGTTTGATAGATGACAAAAGTAAAGATGGATGACAGTTGTGTCCCGCTTTTTAGGAAGCTAAATATTCTGCCATTACCATGTTTGTATATTAGAGACGTGTGTGTTTTTGTCAATTGTCAATATTGTCATCTTTATCAAACGTAGTGTAGCGATACCAAGGCAGACAAGACTATACAAACCACCCTGGCGCAAAGACGTACAAAAGGAATATTGTAAATATGAGCACAGTTTTGTATAATAAATTACCAAATGAATTAAGAGCACTGTCGGGACAAATGTTCAAGCGAAATATGACCAAATGGTTTATAGAAAAATATTTTTACAGCGTCAAGGACTATTTAAATTATAAGAATGTTTGACATACGACATTATTATTTGTATGCTTGCTTGAATACGAGGACTTTTACACCATAACCTAAGACCATTTATGTAACTGTATTCTTACAAATAACTTATTTAGAATTTTTAGAATTTTGTATTGAATTGCAATATTCAAAAGGAAGTAATAAAAATTATTAATAGATAAATGTTATTATTCGCTTAAGGATTTCATAAATTATAGTCATTTATAATTTGAATTTGAATTCTTTTTTAAAATATATATATTTTGTTTTTTTTTGAATCTCAAGATTTTTTATTTAATTTAGAAGATGTGTTAACTTGGATGTTTTAATTACGTGTAATAAATAGTAATTTATTATTTATTTCCGGTAAAAGTATAGGCTTATTTATAATGTATTTCAGACATTTCATTAATCAATTTTGAATTGTGTATTATGAATTTTTGTCAATATTTATTTGAAATTTTATTAGCTTTAAGATATATTTATTGTTGTGGGCGTCATGGACCGACTTTTTAAAACTTGTAACACCTTGATAATTATGCGTGTACATGACTTTACAATTGGATAAATGAAATGTAATGAATAGGCTCTGAAACTACTGGACCGATTTGAAAAAATATTTTACCATTAGAACACGACATTATCCGATGAACATAGGCATAGGTAAAAAGTATTACCGCGGGAAAATGCTTCATTCCTATTCATTCGATTCACCCACTGCACCGCGCCCCGTCGCGTAGCGCGGCGCCGCAGATTTTACCATTGTATGAAATAATCTCAATTTATATAGAAAACACGCCTAGTATCTAGTACTACACACTGCCGACGCGGCAATGCGCGGGACGGCGCCTCGCGCTCCGCGCACCGCGGCGGGACACATCTCTAGTGGGAGAAACGCCTTACGGAATAATCGCCTTGCTACACTTAACGATTACACCCTGTATATATAATTATTCTGTAAGTACGTGTTAGTCACCTAACTCCTCCTAAACGGCTGGACTGATTTGGATGAAATTTTGTGTGCACATTTCAATGGGTTCTTGCATGGTTTGAAACGTTCATGTGGGTTTGGGGGTTGGTTTTGGGGGACCCGCTAGGTGGCGCTGCAGTTGGTATGTCACTGATCTCCTAAACGGCAGGGACCGTTTTTAATGTCATTGCAAGCTTTTATTTAGTTTCACCTGTCCCGTTGTCTGTCTGTAATCAAATCTTGCAAGTTAAATTTGACCCACTTCCCGGTGACCGATTGAGCTGAAATTTAGGGTATAGTTTGAATGACATTTCAATATTATGGTAACATCGAGCTGATCTGATGATGGAGACAGAAGGTGGCCATGGGAATTCAGTAGGTACTTAACCGACGTAACCCCGTTGAGTTTGGGCTCGTTAGAATCGTCTCAATGAGTAGTTGATGATGGTATACAGAAAAGTACAGTTGGCAATAAAAGCTTGTATCAAAAAATATTTTTTTGACAGAAGCTTGTTATTTGTAAACGTGGGTCCCTGCAAGGTTTGAAATTCAGATTCAGATTCAATAATTTAGTTTTGAGCTTTATTTTTAAGTAGAATTCAGTAACATGGTGGGTTGGTTACCTTTAGTACAATCTTTATTATTTAAGATTATTTCCTAACTTTTATTCTTAATAACTAATTTATAACTACTTTTTTTGTACTTTTATTCTTAATTATTTTACTGTAGTAAATTATTATTTAAATGATTGGGACATTCTAATGCGTAAATGTTAATTTCAAATGCAATGAATGTTGCTCATGAATAAATCAATGAAATAACAACATTTTCTTAATAATATTTTTAGTTTCTGTAGGTTTACTCTCTATGTTATTTAAACAAATTCGATTTGATTCGATTTAGTCTAAGTGAGAATGGTCACTCAGACTTCGATCCATTCGAGAAACAATATACCTAAGTTACCTTTATATGGACCGGCAACACGTCGGCGTAATGCGGCCGGAAGTCCTCGTCCAATTCATCAAATAATAGAGTGCCATCTCTTTGCGCACTCTATATATAAGGTCAGTTCGGGTATGTGCGCCACCGGGGAAAGTGCGCCCCCTGGGGTAAGTGCTGATATTGATTTAAATGACTGACTGAATGATGAATGAGGCGCACTTTCCCCGGTGGCGCACATACCCGAACTGACCTTATGTGACAGAATTCGGCACCCGGCAATTCAAACGGGCTGCTGGCATCCCGGATGGCCCGCCGGTGCTGGTTTTCGGCAGCAGCAACCGACAGATCTAAAAATAAAATCTTGACATATCAAGTGTTTGTACGTTATTCTCGTATAAAAAATATACTTAGTTACTTGAAACGGTGCGGAAATTCAGGTTTTCTTCATGCACAATATAGGTTATCGTCACTAATCCAAATAGCATTACTTACCTTAACCTTAAGTACCTACCGTTTCGAAAAGAGTGTCATCCCCTTGCACACTAATGATATGCAGCGAAATTTCTGCTTTAGGAACTCCCAAGTTCCAACAGCGTTTGTTAAAGACTCTCCCTTCTCTTTCAATAAGGTGTGACTTCAACAAACAAATCTGTTTTTTTATAGAGAAAAAATAACTTATCACAGTAACAATAATTATTCATCATCCTCCTAGCGTTATTCCCGGTAATGCCCCTAAAGGAGCCCGGGGTCCGCTTTGACACCTAATGCCATGATTTGGCATAGGCACTAGTTTTACGAAAGCGACTGCCATCTGACCTTCCAACCCAGAGGGCTAGACCGTATTGGGACTAGACCGGTTTCCTCACGATGTTTTCCTTCACCGAAAATCATCCCTAAGGCGTTGTAGGAAGAAACTGACTGAAGGATTTGGTGGCCTAATTGCCGTAATTTAGTATGGGGTGGCGCGCATCGTTACTGACGATTTCTCAATACAATTTGAGACCTTGGTGCCGCTAAGAAGCCTAAGTCTGCTGGAAGATGTCGCTACACGCCTCCCTATGGCGTTGTAGGAAGGAACTGATTGAAGTATTTGGTGGCCGAACCGGATTGTTCCGATAGCTCAGTTGGTTAGTAGGTAGGTCAGTTAAAACAAAAATCGTCTTTCCAGTGGTCAAAAGTTAAGGGCTTATGTTTATATATAACATGTTTTCATCCCATAGAATTATAGAAGAGGCAACACCGTGTATGCGGATTCAGAGTTCAATCAAAGATTAGGCTTCATAGGCCTTAACTTTGACAATGTCCACCGAAGATACGCGCACCTAAATCTGACAATGACCCAGTAGCGACGGGCCATAAATGCCTATGATCGCCGGTTCGAATCCGGCTCGGAGCAATAATTTTATTTTTTATGTTTTTCCTTTAATTTAAAATGTATAATTTCGTTAGCAGCGGTACTGCTTAATACAAAATTAATCATTATTATCACTAGAAAATCGAATATTCACTCGTAGTTTTGGTGAAAACCAAGTTTTATTACATCCGATATAGCTTATCGTTACCTCGGACGCACTTAGATAAAATAAACTAAGTTGAGACGTCAAATTACGATAATTTATCACATTAACAACGTACTATGTTATGCAAAACGGTAATGCCTGTCATTTGTCATGTATCCCTGTCAAAGTTGGATAACTCTATTTGGACGATTGTGAATCGGTAATTTGAGTGAATAAGTAGACAAATCACGTGACTTGCTATTTATCGTAACCTTATTGCTTGCGTGCCTGTATTTAAGTCCCCTAATATTTATTTATCTATTGACTAGCTTCTGCCCGCGACTCCGTTCGCGTGGAACTCGTTCATATCGTAGCTCCATACAAATTCTCACCCCCCATTTCACCCCCTTAGGAAATGATTTCCGGGATAAAAACTATCCTATGTCCTTTCCCGGGATTGAACTATCTCTATACATTGGCGCTACAAAAATGTATCTCTAACCGTACATTTAAAAAAGTAACTTAAGATTATTACACTCAAGACATTTCTAAATCGTCTTAATTTGGTGGTATAATAAATAAAGCATTCTATTTTTGTGCAAACATTCATCCAATATCACCTAAATAGCCTCTATGGCTAGAGTTGTCACAAGTCGTGGGATAAAGCGACAAACTGTCATCTTATCACTCCTCGTGGGATAAGCGGTAAGCTGTCGACTGTCGTTTGGTTAACGTATCCCATTGGATAAAGAATCATATCCACTATAGCGTGACAAGCGATAGCAGCCATGGTAGTAATTCGCCCTTGTGACGTCACAGTAGGTAGAAAAAAGTGACACGGTCGGTTTTCACTGGGTCTAGTGCCTTGTTCAGTGCTTGAAGGATATCTAGACTATTAAAAATGCGAGTGGACTGTAAACACCTTTGTTTAATTTCGAAGTTACAAATATACAATTAGTTAGCGCGAACAATATGTGCGGTACGCAGCGCGAGTGTCCGGTGAATCCTCCGACCGTCCCCGCGAACCGTCCCCCGTAGTGACGTCGCGGCCGGCTTATCAGTAGCAGTAACGGTAAGGTAGCCGTGCTTCTTGCTCCCGTGGAATTAAGTTGAAGATGCGGCCGCTTTGTCGCCAACGGTGTGTAAGTTATCTAGTTTATATCTATATCTGTGTTAAACAATCTATGAATAACGTCTAGAAGTTCCATCTTAATTAACTCTCGCGAAACAATCTGTTAACTCAGGCAGGACTATAAATGGTATGGCGTCTTCATATTACATTTAGGTTACAGTTTAACTTTAAATATGGCATGGATATTGTTACTTTATAAATAAAATAGCGTTGATTTGACACGTCATCTGTATACGGTAGGTAGGTATTAGTGCGCATAAATCCATGCTAATACTAATCCATACTAATCCATACTAATATTATAAATGCGAAAGTGTGTCTGTCTGTCTGTTACCTCTTCAAGCTTAAACCGCTGAACCGATTGCGATGAAATTTGGTATGGAGATAGTTTGAATCCCGGGGAAGGACATAGCATAGTGTTCATCCTGGAAATCACCCCCTAAGGGGATGAAATGTGGGGTTGAAGTTTGTATGGAGCTGCGATGTAAACGATTTCCACGCGGACGGAGTCGCGGGCAGAAGCTAGTAATATTATAAATGAGAAAGTGTGTCTGTGTGTCTGTCTGTTACCTCTTCACGCTTAAACCGCTGAACCGATTTGGATGAAATTTGGTATAGAGATAGTTTGAGTCCTGGGGAAGGACATAGGATAGTTTTTATCCCGGAAATCATCCCCCAAGGGGATGAAGTAGGGGTGAAAGTTTGTATGGAGCTAGTAGTATTATAAATGCGAAAGTGTGTCTGTCTGTCTGTCTGTCTGTTACTTCTTCACTCTTCAACTGCTGAACCGATTGAGATGAAATTTGGTATAGAGACAGTTTAAATCCCAGAGAAGGATATAGGGTAGTTTTTATCCCAGAAATAGACGGCGTAAGAGGGTGAAGGAACTACGATATAAATGAGTTCCACGCGGACGGAGTCGCGGGCGGAAGCTAGTATCTGAGTACTTTAGGAACTACGACCCTGCCCCCCCTATTTACTAAAGCGGGATTATGGTGCCACTTAATCAAACAATTCGTTACAATAAGCGATATCCTAGGCATCTCCCTTTTTATCATTAAAACCACAGACCCCGTAGCATGGACGGCCTTATCACGCGATAAGTGACAGCGTCCGTCTCATTCTATTGAACGGTGTCAGCCAGTGAAGGACGCTCTATCTTGTCACTTATCGCGTGATAAGGCCGACCATGTTAGGGGTCTTGAATCGGCACCCTAGCCAGTAGGTAACTAAAGAGTTGACACGCCAATCCGTGACACAACCGGGGCCGGGAGTCGAACCTGGGCAAAACTGTGAGGTTCCTATTTGAAGCGTGTGTGCACGAAATAAATACTTTAATATTTTCTGACGACCGGTTAGCCTAGTGGGTAGTGACGCTGCCTACGAAGCTGAAGGTCCTGGGTTCGAATCCCGGTAAGGGCAAATATTTGTGTGATGAGCATGAAAATTTGTTTCCGAGACATGGAAGTTTTCTATGTATGTAAGTATTTATATCCATTATATATATCGTCGTCTAGTACCCATAACACAAGCCTTACTGAGCTTACTATGGGACTAGGTCGATTTGTGTAAGATTGTCCCCTAATATTTATTTATTATTTATTCAATGCATTGGATAATTTGCTGTGTAAGAAACATACGTGTTTCATAGTTGTAAGAAACATACGTGTTTCATAGTTGTAAGAAACATACGTGTTACATAGTAGTAAGAAACATACGTGTTTCATAATTGTAAGAGACATACTGTAACTCTTGGAGCGCAATAAATTATTATTATTATTATTTGTGCCTTTGAGATTTTGACCCTGTGCATCTCTGACAATATTATTAACTTTCCTTTTTTTTGACGCTTAAAGTCCGCACACATCTCTAAGATCATTAGAATAATTATTAATTGTATTTGGACGCTCAGAGACCTCAATAATATATAAATTAATATCATTATCATTAACTTCTTGTTCATTCTGATACAGACCGTATATCGAATGTAATTAGATATTATTAAAAAAAAATGTTTTGTTTTGATTTATTGACATTTAGTTTGTTAACCGTTTATATATCGGTCCTTAATCTGCAAATTATAAATGATTATTGTGTAAGATTATTATTATTTTATTGTAACCATCTGACATGTAAAAGTGCCCTTGTGGTCTATTTGCAGAATAAATAATTGATTGATTGACTGACAGCAGTCCGCATATTTTTTGCTCAACTACAGCCGAGCCGAAAAGAAGTGTGGGCGTGTGTATTTACGAGTGTCGTTACGTCCGATGTTGATAAAAAAAAGGTTTTTTAATTTACTTTTCCGTACCTAGTTAGTTTACAGTGTCTTGAACTGTATAGGCTTGTTATTTCTATGCAGCGAATGCGAATGTTAATATAGGTAACGGCAAATCATTATGCATATTCCAAACTATTTACCTATTTCAAGGGCTTTCTCATGATCTTGTAAATAGGCATTTTCAAATTATTGTGTACCCAGTTCGCGTGTCGTCAACAAAAAAATATTCAGTGTCAGTGTGTTACAATTACGTATTCATCAGCTTCTATGAAAATTCACTTTTTCGTTTCTTATTATAAATGTTATGCATAAACACGTTACTTAAATGTGAAACTAGTTCATTTTTACATAAGTTAAGTGTATACTTAATTTTCGTCACAAAACTGACACCGAGTTTTTTGTACACAAATAGGTACGACATATAACACCAGTTATGTGTGCTCTAAGACTGACACTTACACACTCGCACACAATTACACTGATCATAAAAATGCCCGCATGTTCTGTAAGCACATGCGGGCATTTTTATGATCAGTGTTCTATGGCGAGGCGATTTTGTGAACCGATTGTGAAATTGCACTCTCACACATATTTTTTGCATTATTTCTTTTGAAGTAATGATATTTTTTGAGTCTACACCCCCGTATTCAAGTAGGTGTGATTCTTGGGTCGGTTGTATGGAGTATTTCCTGTGAACACTTCCATCTTTTAAGGCCTAATTTTACTGTTACTGGGACCATATTAGTATGCAGAGTACCTGTGTGACTTAGGTACCCATGACTGCTATGATCGGAACATACATACTAATATTATAAATGCGAAAGTGTGTCTGTCTGTTAACTCTTCGCGCTTAAAACGCTCAACCGATTTAGATGAAAATTGGTATATTACAGATACTTTGCGTCCCGGGGAAGGACAGGATAGTTTTGATTCCGGAAATCATCCCCTAAAAGGGTATAATGGGGGTGAAAATATGTATGGAGGTACGATATAAACGAGTTCTACGCGGACGGAGTCGGGGACAGAAGCTAGTAATTTATATTTGTAACTATGATCGGAAGTCAGAACATAATTTATATTTATGTAAGTACCTAATTCGTAAACTATTATTGTCTTCAGGAAAGACTCCACCTTTACCTTGCCTATAAATGTTAAAGAAATAAGTATTCAAGAAAAAAGTTATATTCTCAAAATCTATAGCCATTGCACTTTTTAGTACCTAAATAACGTCTGAATGAACCTAAACAAAACTAGCAAAACGTAAAAGTAAACATACATAGTAGGTACCTAATCACAGAACCTTGTACCTACTAGTAACGTGAACTAACGTATGCGCTATTAACTTCTAAAATAGGACAATTACTATAAGAATCAAATTGCGTCGAAGATCGCTTATCGAATGAATATTCATATACCCATGATTAATGATAAACCTCCCCAAAATACTCCTGAACACCAGCAGCATAAAACAATTGGAACAAGGTTACCGTACGGTGCCTTCGGCCGTTTCATTGCGTTCAAAATCGATACGACGGTCGCACCGCAATAAAATGCGAAATGAATTATAAACTAACTTACCTCAAAACGAATCAGCTTGTAGAAATTTCAGTGTCACTGCTACTTGGCACTTTTAGCCACTGGTTGGCACTGGTACGTGGGCCGCGCGCGAAAGGTGGTGCACGGCTATGAATGCATCTTTTAAACTGGACAAGGACTGCTATGATATAGAGTTTTGTTTGTAAAATGCATCGCGGGCTCGCAGGGCGGTGCGAGCAGGCATGAATGAAACGTCTTTAATGTTCGATTAGCGTTACAATATTATGACGACGCGATCCCTTTGTTTCTGGTTTCGTTTGTTTCGCTTTAGGAGATAAGGACAGCACTTGCATCGTTATCGTTTATTATTCGTCGAAAGCTTATTTTGTTTCTGTCAAGAGTACTAACGTGCGTCAAGGCGAGCAAAAACTTTGTATATAATTTCCGTACACATTGACCTGCTCTAATTGCTACTGTGACTCGTGAGGTTAGGTAACTAACTAGTTTGTTTAAGAAGTGGTCTAAAATTTAATTTTTGGGAAGGTGGTATGTTTTTAAGATACGCTTAATTAGGACAAATCAGTTAATTATTATTCGTTTTCATTTGTAAGTAATGCTAGCAATAATATATTTTACAGTACATATGGTCCTACTTTCCCGCACTTGTGCGGAAAAGAGCACTTTTCGTGCATATGTCGAAACTTTAAAGAGCCATATGTACAGTAAAACGTTGTACGATACACGTGCGAATAGGTAATTCGCAACTCGTATCGATTTAAAACACTCCCTTTGGTCGTGTTTTAATTTATCATAATAATAAATATCATTATAATAAATATAGGAAACATATGCCTACTCCGAATAAATACCGGGTTTTAAAATGCAACTAACTAAGCGTATTACTGATTAATTTGAAACACTGATTTACTGATTAAACTTTATTACGGAAAGAGTCTACAACAAGATACCTAGCTGTTTCAATTGTTGTTTATTATTGTTGTGACTATCCATTAACGCGTTTTATCATAAAGCTCTTCTTGCCTTATAAATAAAGTCTACATTTCTTAAACGCAAGCATATTAAAATAATTAACCTTTATTTTTTTAATTTCACCTTTCGTATCTGGATATCGATTTCACGTCAAAAATCAGCTCGACGTGTGTAATTTACATATTAAATACAAGGGCACAAACAGCTGTTTCACGACTTACCGAGAGTCCAGGGTTGCAGCCGGCCGTCAATGAGTTCTTTCTGAATTTGGGAATGCACACCTGCATTGAACTTTTCGCCTCAGGAGGGCCTGCACAGCCGTATTCGTCACTTCTGTTGTTTCTCGTCAAGTTAATGTTGTTAGTGTTGTTCACTTTGACCAGGATATTGCAGGTTTGCGATGCAATTTGGAACAGGCCTTCTTCTAGGTTCCTCTTATTGTTGTACTGCCGGTTGAAGCGGAGGTAGTCCCACCAGGACGGCATGGTTTACGCGCGAGAGCGGGAGTCGACGGCACGTGCGACCGCGGCGGGTGGCTTCCCAACAATGTGCCTCGCGTAAGAAACAGTCAGACTTGCGCGGTAAAAAGTTTTTACTGCACTAGTGGATAAATTCGAGCAAATGTACTTAAGATAAATACATTAAAGCTAACCTTTGAAGTTTAAATATTAACTTGTTTTATATGAGTACCTGACGCTTCGCCTTCAGACTAAACCTGAAAGCTATTTTGAATGACGCATTATTGATAGTGCAGATTATTTTAGAAACACATTATAAGCTTTTTGCATATTAAATGATTATTTTAAATTGATTATCTCCATAGGCTTAGCTTTATAACACTCAAGGCTAGCCTTTTATATTGAAACTCGCATCGTTAAGTCCTATGAAGTTAAGACGTTAAGAGTACAAAAGTGCTTTCAGAAAAAGGTCGGGAAAGAGTTAACTGCAGACTAGTGACGTTCCGAATGTCGTAAAAAAAGGCACAGAAAAAGTTACCTTTATTGGTAACATGTCCGTTCATCGATCCATTCCAAGAAGTACTTACCTATAGCCGTCACGGTTGGCTCCTAATTCTGGGACTGAATTACAAATCGATCGATGGGTGTAATAGTACATTACTACAGAGGCCGGGAAGTAAGGTGTTGCCAGCCGAGTACATATAGACGGCCGAGCGTAGCGAGGTCGGATAGTTATGAGGCTGGCAAGCCCTTTTCACGCCAAGGTATGTATAGTGCTTTTCTCAAACATGCAATGAAATAAATAAATAAAAAATCCAAGAAATCAAACTTTAATTTTCATTACTGAACGCCGTGATCCTGTGCCACAAATTGTGAAATGGAAATTAAAAAATACCATCGGTCCCGCTGTTCTCCTCTATTTACCAATTCTATTGAAATTCTGTGAGCTGGTTCGATAATTATATATATTTTTGAAGTGAAAACTTCTTTAGCGGCGCTGTGCACTTTTTGTGATGGGGTAAAATTGTTAAACTCACCACAGGTCACATGACCGTAAGATGTCACGTGACCGTGAGATTAGAGAGATAGATACTCGCAACAGGTCACGTGACCGTAGGATGTCACGTGACCGTAAGAGCACGTGACCGTAAGATTCGACAGATTGAAAATTCGTAAGACGGACACGTGACCTGTTACAATGTCATTGAGTTTTCACTTCTGCCGGCACTCCCGTTTTGTCGATTCAGTTCTTGTTTTATTATTTTTTTGTAAGTGTTCGATGAACGAATGCTAGCTAGAAGCCAGTGCTTGCGATTTCGATGCCGTTCCATCCAATAATGCATCACGAACGAGAATAGAGCCACTGGCCTACTCTCTTATGAATCTTCGATTCATTCGGCCCATTTGACCCACTAAGCAATAAGTAGAGCAGGTATTTTCAATGCGACTGCACGTTTTTGTATGTCACAGACGTAGAATTTTCCATAGTCTTTCGTGTAAGTCCTTGAATGCCTTTAAATTTCCTAAAAATGCTCGCCGGAGTTCACATCAGTAATGTGATCTGATAATGACTCATGTGGAATCGATGGAACAATTTAAATTGTAAGCATAGGTACCTATAAGTATTAATGGGGTGTTTACCCTCGACTGGCATAATTTAAGAGTCAGCAACGCGTATTTACATAAAATACTCTTGCGTTGTGAAAGGTCGAAAACGGTACACATTGACCGATATCCGTATTTCCTATAGTCAATAGTTAACAGCTCTTTTACATGTCAGTTATGATTAACTAGCATCCGCCCGCGACTTCATCTGCGTGGACCCGGGATAAAAACCATCCTATATCCAGGCTTTAAACTATCTTTGTGCAAAATGTCATCCAAATCGGTTGAGCCGTTTAAGCGTGATTGAGTAACAAACATCTAAACATCCAAACTTTCGCATTTATAATATTAGTAGGATTCACATAGAGTTATTTTAGTGGAGAACGCGTTGAATCACAATTTGTTTCAAAGTTTGGCGTTATAGGTAGGAACTGGGTGCGTCCCACGAGATATAACAACAATATATATAATTTCATATTAATAACGTTCACAAGATATAATGAACGTTAGCTATAACAATAAAACCAATACTTTAAAAGGAATAACGGTCAATTGACATAATATTCTTATTATATAACGTTTTTTTCTATAACACTCAAATTGACTAATTTCATTTCGTATAACATACATAACGTATAACGATCATAACATAACACATAGTTTATTTTCGTATAATGATTATAATATAGAAAATTAGGTTGGGGCAGCTAGAAAAAGGGGTGACGGGGGGCCGAGCCCCCCGCAGTAAAAATGAATAAATATCCTTAACAATGGTATTATTTCTAGGTTAGGTTAGGGTTATCTTGTGTCCCTTAGAGCGGAAATAGACACCCCACGAAACCTAATGGGTTCTACAGAATGACCTTTTAGCTGTAGGTACCTAAAAATTGAACGGATTAGTAACAAAAATTCGATTAAATGAAAATTCGGCGAAACTATGCATTCGGTGAACCGTTTGTCGGTGAAATAAGGGGACACCGTCCAGGTCTAGTGTGACGTGCACCAGCTGTACTTTAACTCGATAACGAGAACTTGAAAGCCCCGGGCTATTCAAGCGCTTTCAACGGTTTTGTTACAAGTTTCGCACTAACAAGGTTGAAGCGATTCCTTAGGGGTCCATTATCGGGCTGAAGAAATTGAAGCGTTCATATTTATACACAACGACTGTGGTCAACCAGCGATGGTTAACAAACATCGTAGCCTATGGAAGCTTGCGGTTCCAAAAGAATCGTAGCACGTTACCTACCCTTTCTTCATGTTTTATAACTTTTGTGCTAATATCTTCAAACCCGACACTTCTAGTATTTACAACTACAAAACTATAGACCGATTGCACTGTTATCAGTATTTTCTAAAATATTTGAAAAAAATATTTATAATATAATGTATAATTTCCTGGATAAATATAACATTTTGATCAGAGAACAAAAGGGTTTCCGTAGAAATACGAATATTAATGCTGCCATATATGACTTAGTTAAACGAATCACTAACAATCTTGATAAAAGGAAGCCATCATGTGCCATATATGGATATGTCCAAAGCATTTGACCACGTAGATCACGGACTTTTAATTGAAAAATTAAGTCGTTATGGTATCCGCGGTAACGCTTTAAATCTTTTAAAATCGTACCTCAGTAACAGAGCCCAGTGTACAGAATTAACTTAGATATGTATTGACACTAAAGAAGAGAGAAAGTATAGATCAGATATTATGGAAATAGGATATGGTGTGCCGCAGGGAAGTGTTTTGGGACCCTTACTATTTTTAATATATATCAACGACATTACTACTTGTACACGACACCCAATGATACTTTTCGCAGACGACAGCACGGTATTTATTGAACATGACAATAACGATGACTATGAAACCGACATTAATAGCACTATTAACAATATATTTCAATGGCTTAGTGACAATAATTTAAAAATTAATTTAGAGAAAACGAATCTTATGCAATTTACTCAAAGAAAAATAGTTCCTGACATAGAAGTTAAATATCAAGGACAAGCTATAGGCAAAACACTTACACATAAGTTTTTAGGTATTTATATAAACCATAATATGTCGTGGGAAACACAATGCATTGAAACTTGCAAAAAGATTTACAAGTTTTCCTATGCATTATATAGATTAGCAAAAACTGCGGATCGTAGAACAGTCCTAACAGCTTATCACGGTTTCGTTGCATCCACCTTGCGGTATGGCATAATCTTCTGGGGGAATGGAACATACAAAGAAATATTATTCAGAGCCCAAAAGAGATGCATTAGAGCCATCTGCGGATTGAAATCCTCGGAAAGCTGCCAGCCTCACTTTAAATCATTACAACTATTAACTCTACCATCCCTCTACATTTATGAGTGCTGTATATTTGTAAACTTCAACCCCAACCTGTTTGAAAGGAAAGAAGCAGTACAATGACTCTGCCTTCGCCCAAGAAACCCTACAAACCGCACCCGCAACCGCATTTTGGAATATGTCAAACTAGCCTAATGAAAAAAGTATTCTAACAATGGGTCCAAAGCTATTTAATAAATTACCAGGTGATATAAAAAATAAGAACCCAAGTAAATTTAAATCTTTGTTGTTTAAATTTCTTGTGGAAAAATGTTATTATAATGTTCAAGATTACCTTAGTATTAATTAAATCTTATTAGACATAACAATAATTATACTGTTACACTTGACATTTCGCAATTTTATTCTGTTTTAACTGCTTGCTTATGAATTAATATCAATAGTATTTTTGGGATTAAGTTTGTGACATTGTATTTGTAATTTATCGTACGCCGAAAGGTACATCATGGTTGTTCCATTTTATAATACCTACCACCTGTACATAACCTACCTATGATGACGAAATAAATGATTATTATTATGATTATTATACTGTTCATAGCCTAGTGGAGTTCTCCAATATGTACACAAACGACCTTTCAAACATATCTATACAGAGACTTTATTGTTACTGACATAAGACACATGTGTAGATATTTTTGAAAGGTTGTCTGTATAGATATTGGACAACTCGACTGTACCTGTTAGAACGCATCGTTTGTTAGAGTTAAGTGGCATAGGTAGTTGTTGCAGTTATTAAGTAAGCGGTATTGCATCTTCATTATACACGATGATTAAGAATTCGTGATCAGGAGTAAATTTTTCTAATTCTGTAATTGATACCAAACACGATTAACTCGAAAATACCTACTTAAAACAAACGTTTTATTTTTTCTGAATAAAACTGAATAAGGAATTACTTTATAATTAAAAATCGTTGTCACCCTAACGGTAGTTTGCGAAAATTTGACGTAAGTATGTGTGTTTGACGTATCTACTTAATTTCAAGAAATGTAGGGTGACCAAACATTCAGTTTGTCACCCTAACGATAGTTTGCGAAAATTTGACGTATGTGTGTTTGACGTATCTACTTAATTTCAAGAAATGTATGGTGACCAAACATTCAGTGGAAACAGTGATTTCATTGCATGAGACCTCATCCATTGAAATCCGTTTTGGCTGTTTATCAATATTTTTCGACTCCTGATCACGGATTAAGAATCATCGTTGTCTTGAAAACCAATGCAACCGATATAAAGCTAAGTTGATGAGGAAATTTAATATTAATAGCGTCGCTCCCGCTCACGTGTAGGTAACGAAACAATTAGAATGAGATCCCCGTATCCCTAATATTATAAATGGGAAAGTGTATGTGTGTGTTTGTTTGTCCGTCTTTCACGGCAAAACGGAGCGACGAATTGACGTGATTGTTTATGTGGAGATAGTTGAAGTGATGGAGAGTGACATAGGCTACTTTTTGTCTCTTTCTAACCCCCCACTTCCCTAAACTGGGGGGTGAAAGTTTGTATGGAGCTACGATATAAATTAATTCCACGCGGACGGAGTCGCGGGCAGAAGCTAGTAAAGAATATTAATGGAATTATCTGTCGCTGAAGGTGTTGCTTTAAATATGGTGAATCGATTATCCTCGCAACTGTATCTATGTATAAGTAATTGATTTTTTTTCATAGAGCTTAAACTTTTATCGTCATTTTCTCAAATTATATACTACGCACAGGCGTAAAACGTGTAAGGCTTGACGCGCGTCTCCATAACTACGTAAAATATACATTTACTAGCTTCTGCCCGCGACTCCGTCCGCGTGGAACTCGTTTATATCGTAGCTCCATACAAACTTTCACCCCCCACTTCATCCCCTTGGGGGATGATTTCCGGGATAAAAACTATCCTTTGCCCTTCCCCAGGACTCAAAATATCTCTATACCAAGTTTCATCCAAATCGGTTCAGCGGTTTAAGCGTGAAGAGGTAACAGACAGACAGACACACTTTCGCATTTATAATATTTGTATGGATATGGATGGATAACACCCCCAACAAACTTTCTATAAAAAATAGTTCATCGGTACGGGGGCTAAAATGCCACAGGCAGGCAGATTAAAGGAGGGTTAAAACACCTAAAAATGCATTGCCTTATTGACAATGGAGTCGTATTCAGATATTTGTAAGGACCTTGTTAGCTCCGAATAACTCCGATACATCAGATGTCGATTGTAGGTAGGTACCTACAATCAGCATCATATAGTTAGTAGCAGCCAAAGTAGCCAAATATATCGGAACACATCTTTATTACTATAGGAGTAAGGATATGTTACGATATATTTGGCTAATTGGCTGCCACTTACTATATCATGCTGACTGTACATCAATGCTTTTAGATTCCCATATCCCAATGCGGGACGCAATTGGATTTTTCTTTGTATGATCGTTGTATCAATGACATGTAATGAGCAATATAATTTTACTACATATTGAATGGTCAAAGACTCGCTAGACCGCATCCGAGTCTCATTGTCGTAGATGCGGGACTGTGACAATGTTTTACGAGTGTTTATTTATTTAAGGATTGCCAACGGAGTTCACAATGTTACATTTTATGTCAATACATTAACCCCCTTATTCATAAAACTTAAAATGCCTCTGCTAGATAAAATGTGCTCTGTCCCTTTCTTACGTACGCAAATGTTAAAGTGACAGATAAAGACAAACGAATTTTAACGCCATTTTAGTCAAAATAGGCTTGTGAAATGTCTAAGATGATTTAGTCAAGAATCCGACAAACTTTCCACCCGGAAGTAATTATGTAGATTTAAATGAAGCATGCATTATCTTTTTTTGTACGATTTATCTTGAATATTATAAAGCAAATGTAAATGAACCAAAATAAAGACAAAAACATTTATTAATATTTTTACTGACTTTTTAGAAGCCAGTTAACTTATAATTTTTTCGATGTCTGAAATTTTGCCGGATTTTGTCGCTGGGTAACTATTTAATTGATAATATATCCGTTATACATAAAAAATAAGCTATTATAAATTATTTCCAAAATTGTCATTTTTTTCATACAAGTTGTCAGTTCATTGCCTGGACTACTAGTCTACATTCACGGGCGCGTCGGATAACTAGTTATATAGTCACTTGCTGGTAGTCGTGTGTGTTGTTTCGACAATCGCTAGCGCGCCATTTTTCTCGGCGCCAAATAGAGTTTGGACATTCTTGGACCTATTTTGGCGTGGCGCTGCCGCTGGGCTGATTTTCGGAACGCGCTAATGCGCCTACATACTTTTATTATCATCATCACTAGATAGTATAAAACAAAGTCGCTTCCCGCTGTCTGTCCCTATGTATGCTTAGATCTTTAAAACTACGCAACGGATTTTGATGTGGTTTTTTTTAATAGATAGAGTGATTCAAGAAGAAGGTTTATATGTATAATATAGTACCTGTGCGAAGCCGGGGCGGGTCGCTAGTTATATTATATAGCCTGTTATTTAAATCTCTTTCGGCGGGACGCGGTGCGCGGAGCGGCAAATTTTACCATTGTATGCAAGAATCTCAATTTATATAGAAAACACGCCTAGTACAACACAATGCGCGTGAATGCGCGTGTAAAAAATCTCGCGGTGCACTGGGAGAATCGCCTTAAGGGCCTTGCTTGCTGTTGACACTATGTCATCTTGCCATCTTTTGCTTGGTCTTTCGAATCCTCTATTTCATAAAGGTCCAGACCATATGGACTCTATGATCCATCTCTTGTCTCTATAGCGCGCGACGTGTCCTGCCCAGTTCCATTTTTATCGCAGAGCAAAATTGAGCGCGTCTCTTATTTTTAACCGACTTGAAAAAAAAGGACGAGGTTGTCAATTCGGTTGTAATATATATATTTTTCAATGTTTGTTACCTCAGAACTACGTCATTGATGAGCCGATTCGTCACCGGGCATCCCAAGAACGTCGACGCGAAGTTGACACTTTCGCTGCCAGGAACTCGCCTAGCGGGCGCCTACGCCGTAGTCGCTTTCCGCTACATACGAGGAAAACCACGGGATCGGCTACGAGCGTAGCGATTCTTGGCAGTGAATGTGTTAAACGTCACAATCGGATTACAAAGAACGCGACCATGTTTCAGAGTACCTACCTCAAGGGAAAGCTGAATAATTTATATCGTTTTATGGACATTTGAACGCAACAGTAAGCCCATTAGGGAATACCTAGAACTTTAACATCACGCGACGCACTACCGACTAATGTATGACCTGACGCGCGACCTAACATGCCCTTTATTGCAATGCTAGTAAGTTCTAAGTTCCGTTGCGTACGTAACACGAATATAATTGCTTGTTGACCATAAAACTAGTAAATTAGTTTACTGAATATGATATTCGGTGTAGTCAGACGAGTCAATAGTCGTTGGTAGGTGTTTTATCGACGATGAACCTTTGACTAACACTAGTTACTCACAGAGTCCTTGTTTACAGACAGCTTTATAGTCGCTTTTTCTGCATTTGTGAAACCTATGGGTTAATCAGACATTTACACATTTACGTATCGCATTTCAATATGATACAAAAGTAATTAGCGTGCTAGATTCCACGCGCGCTGATATATAGCTAACGTGAACAGAGTCGATCTAACGTGAACAGATTCGAGCTAACGTGAACAGAGTCGAGCTAACGTGAACAGCGTCGAGCTAACGTGCACAGAGTTGAGCTAACGTGAACAGCGTCGAGCTAACGTGAACAGCGTCCAGCTAACGTGAACAGCGTCGAGCTAACGTGAACAGAGTCGAGCTAACGTGAACAGCGTCGAGCTAACGTGCACGGAGTTGAGCTAACGTGAATAGCGCTGAGCTAACGTGAACAGAGTTGAGCTAACGTGAACAGAGTTGAGCTAACGTGAATAGCGCTGAGCTAAGATGACCGCATTGAGCATACCTGGACAGCGCTGAGCTGACGCTAGAACGAGCGCCCGAATAATATCTAGCATCAAATGTAAGTTTGTAATCCTTTACATTCCCTTCTACCCCGTCAATTTGCATCGTCATTTTCTTGCCCTTATCCCATCTACGGGGTTCGGTGCAAAATTTTCTTTTTTTTTTTCATATTATTCTCCCTGCCACTCGTCATCTACTTCCGTCCTCTTTATATCGTCTCTCAAACAGTCCATCCACCTTTTCCTTGCCCTACCTCGTCTCTTCCATCCCTCCACGTTCATGCATGCCTAATACTCTTTTGGTCACAAAACCAAAATATTGCCCATGTCGGCGGCAGATCGTTAAATACGCCAGATCACGAAATTCCTAGGCATATCGTGAAACGGCGCCATTTCATGATATGCCTAAAAGTCGGCTAGGCTTATCACGATGTGCCTGATAAACAATACGGCAGATCGATTAGAGCAACGCATTCGTCGATATTCCTAGCTCTATACCGGGCACATCGTAAAATAGTTTCTTTCTTGGCCACTGGTGGCGCTGCACATGCGATGGCGGCCGTTTTTGTTGGGGGCTAATAATCAGGGCGGACAAAAATGGTTTGTCATAAGCGAACTCTGTCTTAGGTCGGTTAGGTTAGGGTTCACTTGTGTCCCTCAGACCAGAAATAGACACCCCGCGCAGCGGGGTGGCGTCGACTCGCTGGAGATTATCAGTCCGCACTTCTTATTTTTTTTAATTTACCTAATTCAATTTTGGACACCCTACTTACGTATAACGGTGAGTATTGAACGATATGCCGGCGTTTCATGATATGCCTAGGAATTTCATGATCAGCCTAAACGTCACTGGCTTGGCCAAATCATGAAATGCCGGCGTTTCATGATATGCCTAGGAATTTCATGATCTGCCTAAACGTCATTAGACAAATCGTTAAACGTTAAGTTTTGAACGATATGGCGGAACGATATCCTTTAGCCAAATCATGAAATGGCGGCGTTTCACGATATGCCTAGGAATTTCGTGATCTGGCGGATTTTACGATCGGCCGCCGACACCCATACCACGCAACTCACGCAAGGCGATAAGATCTCAATGTGTTGATGATAGCTGTACTTTCAGACTTCCTCTAATATACTCAGTTCCTATTCCGTCCAATCACGTCACACCGCACATCCATCTCCCCATTCTCATCTCCGTCACATGCAGTCTCCTCTCATCCGTCCACCTTTAAGGCCCAACATGACAAAACCAAACAACTAACAGAGCTCGTCGTAGCTGCCTCTACGAGACTACGCCGTAGCATAACAAGCGTAGCACTCTACGATATTACATTTCTGCACTAGTTGCATGCTACTAAGTAAGTGTTTGTTGATTTTCCCTTTTATGGTTTTCATGGAACATTAAGTTTAGTCCTACTTGTTAGTAGCACGACTATCCATACTAATTTTATAAATGTCAAAGTGTCTCTCCGTCCGTCTATCTGTTACCTCTTCACGCTTAAACCGCTGGACCGATTGTGATGAAATTTGGTATAGAGATAGTTCGAATCCCGAGAAAGGACACAAGATAGTTTTTATCCCCGAAATCACCCCCTAAGGGGGTGAAATGGGGAGTGAAAGTTTGTATGGAGCTATCACGATATAAACGAGTTCCACGCTGACGGGCTCGCGGACAGAAGGTAGTCCATAATTTACTTTATGTTTCTGCTAAATAGAGAAAATCCTTCGTAGACAATGGAAGATACAGAAGGATGGACGCTTAACACTTCGCAACCGGACTAAAAATGGAACAATACACCAGAAACCGACAGAACTCGCTAGGCGTGTAGGTTCCGGCATCTGAGCAAACATTCCGAGTGCCTACCAGACGGGTTTTTGGTTGCGAACGTGTTAAAGGTATCAATTGATAGATTAAACATAAACGAGGAGTGTATTAACAGGTATATCTGTCTGTCGTAGATCCCAAACGGATGAACCGATTTGATTGCAGTGAGTCTTGCCTGTCGAGGTTGTTCAGGGTGTTACCACACCAATTAACGCTATTTCTGTTGTGTCGGTGTGTTTTATTTTTTTACTTTTTGTAGACCAGGAGTGCGATTTTTGAATCTCACTGGTGATATCAAAGTCACCGGTGACTAAAATTATCACTGATGACTTTTATGTCACTATTTTCCAAGAGCCGTATTTTTGAAAGTCACACGCTGTTTACCAACATGCAGAAATTTTACAATGTCAGTCAGAGACAATCTTCCCGTTACGTTCCTTTTTACGCAGATGTTATAGTGTTGTCCTTGATACCGGTTTTTAGGGTTCCGTAGCCAAATGGCAAAATACGGAACCCTTATGGATTTGTCATGTCTGTCTGTCTGTCCGTCCGTATGTCACAGGCATTTTACTCGAAAACTATAGTGTATTTGAATACAATTTTGAGGATAGGTGTATTTTGTTTGCCGTTGCATAGTTTTGTAATGAAATTACAAAAAAAAAACTTTTTTAGGGGTGCACTCCATACATAAAACTGAGTCAATTTTTTTTTTCATTGCAATCCCACGTGTGGCACATCAATCGATAGGCCTTTGTAAATAAATATAAGGTTTATCAGCATTTTGAAGTGAATAGAGTCGGAGATAATCGCCCCGAAAGTCACTATAATTGTGTCCCCCCCTCTAATTTTTGAACCGTGTATTTTTAAAATATGAAAAAAAAAACATGGACATAGGGCTTATTCAATTCTTTCAGCGAAAATTGTTTTGAACAAGATCGGTTCAAAGGTTTTAGAGGTATTTCTAAAAATAAAAAAGCGGCCAAGTGCGTGTCGGACTACGCACAACGAGGGTTCCGTGCCTATTAAAAAGGTCGTATCGTTACTGAAATCGTATGGCACTTACGTCCTTTTCTTTAAGGAAGGCAGTTTTTTAGGAATATCTCAAAACCTTTGAACCGATCTTGTTCAAAATAATTTATTTTGAAAGGCCTATCGATTGATGTGCCACACGTGGGTTTACAATGAAAAAAAAAAATGTTGACTTTCAGTTTTATGTATGGAGTGCACCCCTAAAAAAAATTTTTTTTAGTAATTGAATTACAAAACTATGTAGCAGTTAATAAAATACACCTATCCTCAAAATTTTATTCAAATACATCTTATAGTTTTCGAGTAAAATGCCTGTGACATACGGACGGACAGACAGTCAGACAGACATGACGAATCTATAAGGGTTCCGTTTTTTGCCATTTGGCTACGGAACCCTAAAAACTGCCTTCCTTAAAGAAAAGGATGTAAGTTGTAAGTGCCATAAGATTTCAGTAACGATACGACCTTTTTAATAAGCACGGAACCCTTCGTTATGCGTGGTCCGACACGCACTTGGCCTCCTATTTATACTATCAATAAATCGTCGCAATCACAAATATCACAATCGAGCCCCGCTGCTAATTCTTCCGAAAAACATACTTTGGTACTTTTGGCAGATGTCACAAACGTCAACTGTCAAAAACAATCGCATGGTGATTTCAATTACGAGTGGGTAGGGGCACTCGTAAATCGATATCATAGGTATGACAAATGTAAGTCACCGGTGAGTTTCAAAAATACGAACTTTCGGAAATCACTCACATCGGTGAGAATTAGTCACTTGGTGAGATTCAGAAATCGATCCCCTGGTACACTTTCATAGGTAAGTATTATGACTGCGTTATATCCCGAACGAATCTACGTCTCACGGTGTCCCTTCTATCTTCTCAGCGAAGTTAAAGCCACCAGACTGCACGTTCCGAATAACAACCCAGTCTGAAAGATATGTGGCTAGAAAATAAAACTTGTCATTGAACACGGGTTGAGTTGTAGTTCCATTTTCGTGGCGCAAACTATTTAAAGTTTATTTAGTTTCTATTTAAAGTAGAGCTACGGTAGCCTAGCGGTTCAGGCATGCGGCTGTCAAGCGGCGGTCGTGGGTTCGAATCCCGGCTCGTACCAATGAGTTTTTCGGAACTTATGTACGGAATATTTACCGTTAGCTTTTCGGTGAAGGAAAACATCGTGAGGAAACCGGTCTTATCCCAATAAGGTCTAGTTTTCCCTCTGGGTTGGAAGGTCAGATGGCAGTCGCTTTCGTAAAACTAGTGCCTATGCCAAATCTTGGGATTAGGTGTCAAAGCGGACCCCGGGCTCCTTTAGGGGCATTACCGGGAATAACGCTAGGAGGATGAAACTATTTAAAGTTTCAGGGACTGTCGCTGCACAATTCGCGGTGTGACTACGGAAATTAAACCGTTCTATGCCAACGAGCCGTGTATGTGAATAAGAAGGTATTCAGTGACTGAGGCAAAGGGTACAGTCGCCATCAGATATATCGTAGCGGCCAAAGTGATCGCAAATATCTGAACACGTCTCTATTGCCGAGGCATTAGAGACGTGTTCAGATATTTGGGAGCACCTTGGCCGCTACGATATATCTGATGGCGGCTGTACAACTACTGCTAAAGCATTAGGTACACAGGGTCGTCAAGCTGAGACTAAAAAAAAATATGTACCCGCTGTTTTTGTTTTCATTACGATGCTGGAGGATTATTAACCCATTCAGGGCCCATGACGACACATATGCGTCAGACCGCCGTAGTCGCTTTCCGCTACATACGAGGAATACCACGGGATCGGCTACGAACGTAGCGCGTAGCGATTCTGGGCAATGAATAAATAAATAAATATTAGGCGACAATCTTACACAAATCGACCTAGTCCCATAGTAAGCTCAATAAGGCTTGATAAGGCTTGTGTTATGGGTACTAGACGACGATATATTTAATAGATAGAAATACTTAAATACATAGAAAACATCCATGACTCAGAAACAAAAATAAATGAATGAATGTGTTAAGGAATGAGTTTTAGACTTGATGTAATTTGAATTGGCCGAATTGCATTAAGGTATTCAATCATTTAAAAAATATATAAGGAAACCGCCTTCAAAAAACCAACCCATTGAAAAGCAAAGAATATTTTTTATATACCCCATCCCTGTCCTTATCCAGTCCCTATCCTCTCTCTATTATCTGGGTATTTACTTCGTTTTTGACGTCGGTGCAAAAACCAAAATGCAGGTGATTACGAGTGGATGCAATTTCTGACAATTTTCGAACGCGTTATTATTATTTCTTCGAGGCATTATTGGGTTGGGACATTCGTAATATTATTTTCTGTTTGGCAGCATTCTTTTTGTTTTTGTTGGTTTGCCACCGACTTCAAAAACTAAGTAAATACCCAGATAATAGGGAGTGGATAGGGACTGGATAAGGATAGGGATGTGGAATATAAATAGGTAGTACATTACTGCAGAGGCCGGAAAGTAAGGGGTACTCCATACATATCTACGGCCGAGCGAAGCGAGGACGGATAGTTATGAGGCTGGCAACCCCTTTTCACGCCGAGGTTATGTATAGTGCTTTTCTCAAACATGCAATGAAATAAATTAAAAAAACTCCAAGAAATCAAACCTTAACTTTCATGGCTGAACGCCGTGATCCTGTGCTACAAATTGTGGAATGGAAATTAAATGAAAAACCGGCCAAGTGCGAGTAGGACTCGCGCACGGAGGGTTCCGTACCATTATCTATAAAACGGCAAAAAAAAAAAAAACACGTTTGTTGTATCATACAACAAAATGTCTGTCACCAGGCTGTATCTCAAGAACCGCGATAGCCGGACAGTTGAAATTTTCACAGATGATGTATTTCTGTTGCCGCTATAACAACAAATACTAAAAACAAAATAAAATAAATATTTAATGGGGGGCATACAAGTTGTATGGGAGCCCCCCTTAAGAAATAAATACATCATCTGTGAAAATTTCAACTGTCTAGCTATCGCGGTTCTTGAGATACAGCCTGGTGACAGACAGACAGACGGACAGCGAAGTCTTAGTAATAGGGTCCCGTTTTTACCCTTTGGGTACGGAACCCTAAAAATACCATCTTGAAAGGGTCCCGTTATTACCCTTTGGGTACGGAACCCTAAAAAGACCAACTACAATTTTGTATGAAATACCATTACGGGTCTCTCGTCTCGCTGCGCCCGAAACGTGACACTTCGAAGCCCATTATGAAGAACACAACGTGTGAAGGCAGTTCCCTTTCTTTTTAAAGTTTTATTTTTTCGTCGGTTTAAAAAGCAACTCTACCGCATCGATTTAGAGTACACCGCACCGTCAACGCTTGAACTGTGGCTCGATACAACTGTGCTTAAAATCGTTTTAAGGGGCTACCCGAGGTTTTCATCGATTTTTGACAAGTTTTGAATCGTATCTACTACTTTTGCACTACAGATAGAATCATAAATCAAACGGCTATCGGTTCTTCAATCTTTTATCTCCATTTTGACCGACCGGATTTTGAAACAAATTAATACTTAATTTTGTATGATTTTTTTAAACATTGTCTAAAAAAACACTTATTTCGCATCTCTATTGACGTGAAAGATCTAACATATACGAAATCTACAAATTTGGGTTCGTCTATGACGTCTCTAAAAACTGGCAGAGGGTTTTAATTTTAAACCAATTAACACAAAAGTTATGGCCAGAAAACCAGTTTTTTGGCCTAAAATTGTTCAACTTTGATGCCAAATATCTCGAAAACAATGAAGTTTGAAGTAAATATGGGATACTATATTGCTTAAAGCCGTTGTTGTTAATATAATAAGCTACAAAAAACATTAGAAAACTAAGGGATTCAGATCGAAGGTCATTGGCGTATGGGAGCCTCTTAAGGAGAGTTGCACTCGTAGTCGAGGTCCGTTGTCAAGGCAACATGCCAAATGCTCGGTGAAAAACCTCCTCTCCTTCGGCAGTCGGGTAAAAAATGCAAAAATAATACGTCAGTTAAAATGGATGGCGTAAACGATAATGATACAGAAATAAAGAATATACTTAATGGAAAAATAAACCATCTTCGTATGTAGCCCCCGACAGGACTCGAACCTGCGATCTCTCTATTGCCGGTAGAGTGACATGAGTCACGAACACACTCTTGGTTTCGTTAAGAAAGTATAATGGATGGCGTATTGTAATTTCAGTAAGTAAACATTAAATCTTTCATAATGTAATGCATTTAAATTGTGGCTAAAATTATCCTGCAACTTATTAAAAACATTAATTTTAAATAATAATTTTAACAAACCACTTACATGGTGATGCCTCGTTCACTCGCGTTACGCTACGAAAGGAACAGGGATTGGGAAGAAATATTTCTCAGTAGACTATGGAATGAATGGAGTCGCTTATTGTCTCTTTTTCTACTTCTGTTTGCTGTGTGTTTATATTTATATGTTATATGGAGATAAGATTAATCAAACGTTACGATTAATTATTATTTATTTTATTTATTTATTATAACGGATCAATGAACAAACAAAAACCTTCCTTGCTTTATTTAATCACCTACCTACCTCATTGAATGTAGAATATTAAAGGTCTCACAAGGACTTATTTTATACCACGACGGTGGCAAATGAGCATACGGCCTGCAGACACGGTAGCCTATCTCAACAAAAAGTATCCTCAAAACAATTTACAAGGGCATTATGCAGGCATAAACGGCCGTATCTTCTTTCTATGTTAACTTAGAAGTTTGATTTTTTACAGCTTCAAGGGACTGTAGACTTGAGTATATGGTTTTAATTTCAATTAGATACCTCCACGGGTCCCGAGATAAAGGGTCTTGACCATACCCCGGGGTTTTGGGTGCGGGAATAACTTGAGAAAGAGTAGAGATAAACACATAGGTTATATTGACAAATAATCATATTGTGCCTAATGAATAAATACCTTGCTGCGAATTGTAAACAAACTACAATTTAATTTTAACTTAAGTAGCAGGGACTTTAGCATTTCTACCAAGCCCTTCGAGATAATAATAAAAATAATGTTAATTAATTACCTGCCGTCAATTAGTATTTAACACGATTTTCAAAATAAACAATTAATATTTTTTCTACATTTGGAACAGTTAAGCTTCGGCGTCTAGCTGTAAATATCCATTTCAACAAACTAAACGATCTTTCTACGTCGGCAGTCGTAATAGGTGCAAATTTAATTTTTTTGAAGAAGTCAATTGTTGCACGATGTGTTTGCGATTGCAATTCTATTTCTTTGCCTTGTAACAATTCATTCATAGTTTTTAGTGTGCTATAGCCAGAGATTTTATTTAACACCAACTTTAGTTTATTAAAAATACTTTTTCCTTTTACACTCAAGTTTAATTTGGAGATGTCTTGATAGGTTTTATGAATGATTTTTAGACTGTCGTTAATAGACAGACTTGCACTCTGTACTTTTTTGAACGTATGTTTTTTTTGTATTTTTTTATTCAATTAATTATTCAGTAGGTAAGTATACATTCTGTTATTTAATTCATACCTATTCTTTGGCTTATGTCATTCATTCCCGCACCCAAAACCCCGGGGTATGGTCTTGACAGAGAGAAAGACGGACAACAAAGTTAACCTATAAGGGATCCGTTTTTTCCCTTTGAGGTATGGAACCCTAAAAACGGATCATTCACGTCCAAAGTTCTCTTATCGAAGTAAAATATCAGAGGTTATCAAAAGAAAGTACCAAATAAGTATTAGCTACGCCTTCATAAGACTTTTATTGTTGCTTGTATTAAGTTGCTTAACCTTGACCGATCAAACGATATACTGACCGCAATTTGATCTGCAGCCAATCGATTTCGTACCTTATAACGTATGCCTCTAAGATGTTGTTTGCGTGTAAACGTTAAAGATTTTAGACTGAGATTGGTGCGATGAATATATCAATTTGTCGTGGTATTCATATTATGATGTTGATGGTTACATGCCTTCGTGTATTCCATCGTTGTCTGACCTTTTGACTCCAGTGCAAGGGCATGGTATTTTTTTTTTATTGCTAATCAGCAGAGGTCGGAATTTTCGTGGCACTTTTGAGCTGTCATAGGGACTTCTCGTTTATCTACTTCCGATTATACATATGTATATCGATAAATTAAATACAGAATACAATATATGTAAAATATGATTAGTTAATTACGAGTGTGGGTAAACAACATGCAGTCTTATCGCGATTGGGCGATCTCATTTCTAGGAAATTATAAATAGAAGTTAAAATAATAATATTTTACAGTTGAACATGAAATTTATAAACGTTAAAACATTGAACTGAACTAATTAAATTTAAAATTGTTAACTATTCACTTTTCATTGTTTTCATTGCAAATCTCTATTTAACAATTTCAGCCACTCAAAAGTTATCTAAAAGAGATCGCTCTTTAGCGGTAAGACTGCCTGTTGTTTACCTCTACTTTTAATCTTGTTTCATATGTTGTGTTCTATAATTTATCGATATAATTATGAATATCGGTAGTCGATAAACGAGAAGTCTCTATGACAGCTCAAAAGTGCCACGAAAATTCCGACCTCTGCTAATCAGTATATAAGAATAATATTCAAATTGAAAATACCGTTACCCTACATAACTATAAGATAATCTGGCTTTATAACTATAATTGTTAGTAGTGGCACTGAAAATTAAATTTGCTGTGCTCTTCCTACACCTTTGAGGAATACAGGCGCCTGTACACACCTCAAAACATAAATCACAAAGGATATAATAAGTAAAAAATAGAGGTTAATAACAGGCGGTCTTATCGCTAAACAGCCATCTCTTCCAGACAACCTTTTGGGTGGCGGAGAAATTGCAACAAATAATTAACGTAATATAAGAAATGCATTAAATAAATGAGCAATTATAGAATTTTAAACAGGAGGATGGGACAGTGAGAAGCAGATTGTATGTACGTAAGTAAGTATATAGTTATGTATGAAAGTGGTTTGGCCACACTTGTATTACTATAGTTAGGAATATAATATACCTAATTTAATTATGTATGCTTGCCAACACAAGTGATAAAACTAATATGTTTCAATACTAATACGCAATATTATCAATATGGAAGTTAGTAACAATGTTTGTGTTCAGAGGTTGTGGGTAGAGGATACGAGGGCTGCCTTTTAAGTTGTGTCGTTTGGAAAAACTAAAGACAATTTAAGTGTTAAATGGTATTTATTGTTTTTCAAAGTAATCACCGTGATATGTAATACACTTTTTCATTCGATCGAACCAGTTTTCGAAACACTTATTCCAGTCCGAAGTCGGGGTCTCCAAAATGGCCGTTTTGTATGCCTCAACCGCTTCTTCAGGCGTCTGGTACCGTTGACCACGAAGTCGTTGCTTGATTTTTGGAAAAGTAAAAAAATCGTTAGGGCTTAAGTCTGGACTGTACGGCGGGTGTTCCAGAATTTCGACGTTTTGCTCTTTTAAAAACGCAATAGTTTGCCGGGCGGTGTGCGAGCTCGCATTATCGTGGTGCAGTCTTATACAACGTCTTGGGTTATTTTTTCGAAACTCGCCGATGACTTCTGGTAAACAGACAGTGGTATACCAGTCAGCATTAACCGTTTTACGATCCTCGAGCACGATGGTAGCAACGTGGCCACTTTTCGCCACAAACGTGGCGACCATTTTTTTCGAAGTGCTCCGTGAGCGTATTACTTTGGCCGGTTTTGGCTCATCTTGGAACACCCAAACAGTCGACTGCTGTTTAGAATCGGGATCGTAGGCATATATCCAAGATTCGTCACCACTGATAATGTCGTAAACATGTTTCGAGTTTCCTCGGTTGAATTGCCGCAGAGTTTTGCGACACCATCGAACGCGAGCCGTTTTTTGGTCTTCACTGAGTAAATGTGGTATCCAGCGTGAGATCAACTTTTTTACGCCTAAGTGATCATGCAAAATACTGTGAACACTGGTCCCTGAAATACTTAAGGAAGCATCTATCTCACGGTATGTCGCATGGCGATCTTCGATGATCAGTTGCCGTACAGCATCAATGTTCTCCTGGGTTACGGCTGTTTTTGGTCGACCTTCACGATGTCTATCACCAAGACTAGAGCAACCACGTTGAAATTCTAAATACCAGCGTTCCACAGTCCGAAGGCATGGTGCTTTATCATTGAAAACCGTAGTCAACTCTTCGAAGCACTAAAGTCACGTTAAGCCCCTTTTGAAGTTGTAAAAAATTATCGCACGTAAATTTTCCTTCGAAATTTCCATTTTCACAACTGACATGTCAACTTTGAACGAACGCTGTACTAAAACGGTTGGGCCGATTTCGAGTCATTCTTTTGTTTTCGAATTCTAAATTCAAATATTTTAACGTGACACTAGTTCTTTTTTATGCAATCACGGGAGGTTTGCAAACGACAGAACTTAAAAGGCAGCCCTCGTAGTTTTCCAAAAAGTGCCTGATGCACCCACATAAACTGCTGGACCGATTTTGATGTGGATTCCGCAAATATGTAGGTTTATTCTCATAATGTGTATATATTTTGTCTGTGTTATTTAAAATAATGATTTTATAGCGTAAGGTATGCATTCCTGAAACGCTATTGTTGTAACTAAAGCCTATTTTTGCCTCGTATCCTTATATATTGTAAATAATTTTGTAGATCTCAGTAATATAATCTCCCAGCTTACAACAAAAACACACTAACAACAAAAGTTCATTAACCAAATCATACATACCATTAATGCTGATTGAAACTGTAGTAAATGATACTAAATCTTTAAGAATGATACTAAAACATGAATGTTAACAGTTTATTACTTAGAAAATATCCTTGACAAAATTAAACTGAATGCTATTGGCTACCGTTAAAAATATTGTTACCTTTTGGATGCTATTGCCGCTAGTGAGGTGGTGATCACCAACAAGATACATATTTAATATTTCTGTCAACGTCATTTTCACAAGCAGCATATGGCGAAAATACATCATTGTAAACATTATTCTGTTAGAAGCCAAATCCCTGAATGCTAAGATTCACCACTAATATCTTTCATCTCAACATCAGAAATGGACTCGGTATCATCTGGCTCATCCAAAAGCGCTTGCAACTGGTGAATTGAAGTGACCAGAACATGGAATTGTTTTTTTCTTAAAGACAACCGGCTTTCCAACTGCTGTTTTGTTGTTTCCAAACTGGACAGGTCTGTTTTCAAAGTTCCGAGCCGTTCCAATGTTTCCTTTCTGTCTGGCTGTTCGCTAATTACCTTAGCCAACACATCATATTCTATCCTGTTCTTTCGCACTGTTTTGGCCTGCAGCAGATCTGCTTTACTCTTCTCTATGTTGCCTTTAGCAACCTCTATGCCGGTTTCAAGGATTTTGGACAGGGATTCATAGCTGGCTAATTCAGCATTCATCATTTCGGAGCCCAGTTGAGATTTCGTCACGGCAAATTCACATTGAGCTAGTTGTGCTAGCATTCGGTCGTGAGTTGATTTACTGAAATAGATTAAGTATGTTTAATTTATTATTCAAAAGAGAAAAATATTTATAATTTGAAAATTTACAGTTTATTACAAAATATTGTAACTAACCTCTCTTCAGGTTTGTCATCGGTACTGTTACACCATTTTATTAGAGTTTTTAACAGCACATTCAGTCTTCTATCGTCTCCAGTGCCGTCGCCATCAATTAAAAGACGACGTCGGATAACATCTTCTGTATAAAATATTTAGAATACAATATAAAACGGAAAACTTGGGTTTGTAAACCAGGACGTTTGAAGATTGTTCGAAGGAATACTCACCGTCACCCATGTTGTTTTTATTATTCAATCCAATTGTAATACAAAATTTGAGGTTTTTATATGATATTTAGGTCTTTTCACAAAAACAGCAATAAATGAATAGTTCGTTAGTACGTTGACAGAAACAAGACAGAAAAACAAAACATAACCTATAATGCAACACAAGCCGTCAATCAATGCCACAGATATATAAAATTTTCGTATATTCGCAAATCGATTGATTACTTGAATTTAGTTTTATCGATGAAAAATCCTCAGGACAGTGGATCGATACACATTAAAGTCGATCGATTTCTTTTAATACAAATTATTACAGCACTATGTTCGTTCAGAAATTCTCAAAATTAAAATTTGAGCTTTTCAAGAGCTTCTGACTTTTTCAGGCAGACGTTTCAGAACGAAGTAAGTATCAGTATCGAAATGTCAGACTGTGTTTTGTAGAGCTGGGTCGTTTCGACTTTTCCGTGAAACGAAACGTAACCGTTTTTTTCTCTCACAAAACTGTTTTGAAAAACAGTTTCAAAAATAACTAGTTTCTCCGTGCGTTGGCGCCGTCGCCGGTCGCCAAACGAAGTGAAACGAAAAAACGGATGAAACAGGTTACAGTGTTCGAGTTACGTTTTCACGTTTTGCATTGCAACCGTTGCGTGTGACCGTTCGATCGTTTTTATAAAAACAGTTTGTGTTTCTAGCTACAAACTGTTATTCCGTTATTGTACGAGAAACCGTTTTTGAAAACGCTTATGGGAAAAAACGCCCAGCTCTAGTGTTTTGCTTCCCAGCCCATGGCTCTGAAATAATGGGATTAATTCGTTATTATTCCGATTTCCACGAGGATTTTATCCTTTCTACTGTGTTTTGCACCTGAAGCTTTATTTATAATTCAAACGAGCAATGGAAAATCCAACTTTCAGTGAAAAAATCGAATCATATTTTTCTGAATTAGGGCGATGGTTAGTACTTGCCTTACATATACCTATTTTGTTCTATTCTATTTGTCTTGAAGGTGTTGAACTATTATGGTGGTGTTTGTTTCAGGAAAGTGTGGCGAAGTATACTCCTGGGTCAGGTGTTGTCTTTGCTGTTGAGCACGAAATGTATTCTCACGACATTGCTGCAGAGCGCGACCTGGCAGTTCCCCACGACTGCCCAGCTTGTTATTCCTTATTTAGCGCTCTTTATTCTATTCGTCCCGACATTGCTTTGTAATGGATTTACTAAATTATCCAAGTAAGTATATCTAGTATACAGAAGGTGGGTAAATTAACTATTAAACTGTAAAATGTGTATAAATGAAGCTTTAAAACTGTTGTAGCTTAATTTATTGATAAGATGAAGGGTTCAATATATTAGAGATATTGTCCCTTGTTATCTCCATAGTGTCCTGTAGGATTGAGGTTCGCATACCACCAATTCTTATATGACAATAGTTCTCTTATATATGATTTTTAGTAAAGACACAAGGTTCTAATTTACTCTTACTGTACCCTAAGCTGTACAATGTTTCCTCTACTCTTTGATACCAAGCTAGAGATGACTGTTTTAGTCCATAAACAGCCTTTTTTAATTTTAGCACTTTACTTGAATCCTTGATGGGAATACCTTCAGGCAAATGCATAAAAATGCTTTCTTTTAAGTAACCATTAAGAAAGGCTGTTGTCATATCTAAGTGAGTGATGTCCATATCTGACTGTACACTTAACGCAAACAATAAATGCTAGGTTGAATGTCTAATCATTGGAGAAAAGGTTTCCTGATAGTCCACACCAGCCTTTTGCGTAAAACCTTTAGCGACACGTCTGGCCCGATATCTCACTTTGTTATCACAATCGAATTTCTTTCTTAGTACCCATCTACACTGCACTACACTTGCATTTTCTGGAGCATAGACAATCTCCCAGACGTGATTGTCATCGAACGACTGCAGCTCCTCTGCCATCGCCTGTAACCACATTTGTTTTTCAGGACCGCTGATAGCCTCTGCGTATGTCATTCCATCTTCTCCTATAAACGTAGCACACATGTTGGCAAAGCCGTATCTAGAAGGTTTCTTCCTTGCTCTCTTTTCTCCTTCTACATTGCTTGTCTGATGTTCTTGTGGCATACTTTCAGTCTCTTCGAGTGAGCCTTTTCCTTCTTTGGTTATATACCTTGCTTCTGCGTCCTGCTTGTCCCTTCTTTCCTCTTCCTGCAAGGTATCCTCTTCACCGTCCAAGTACTCTGAATTACTTATTATAGCTTTAATTCCACATTAGTGGTCCCCTAAGGGTAAAAGTCTCCTCCATCTTTTTTCATTTTCCTAGTCTGTTCAGTCCAGTTTTTTCTTGCCTTTTTTATGAATTGGTAGTTGATACCAATTATTAAGACTTTGTAAAGGCACTAGTTTTTGCAGAAGCTGCTACTATCTGACTTCAACCCTGAGGGAAAACTAGGCCCCACGGGGATACATCTCAATCATAGTTCACACCACTTTAGAGTGTTTGTTTGCATAGTTGTAATATCAATGTACCAGAAGGGGCCGAGTGGGTAGGCCCCCCACAAGGTGAACTGATGCCTTGGTAAAGGTTGTGGGATTCCGCTGGAAGCGAGTGGCGCAGGACGGGTCACTTTGGCACTCTTTGGGGGAGGCCTATGTCCAGCAGTGGACGTCTTCCGGCTGATATGATGATGGTGATGAATATCAATGTGTTAATTGCAGTAAATGGTGGATAGTGGTGCTAGCGTGCACTCTAGACGTGGAAGCGAGCTGGCTGCTGGTGGCGTCGCAGCGGTTCACGTCGGTGCTGAGCTGACAGCTGCTGGCGTGCTCGGGGGTGGGCGCGGCGCTGGTGGGCGGCGCGTGGCGCGGGCGGCGGCTCGGCGCCGCGCACGTGGCCGGCGCTGCGCTCGGGCTCATGGCTGTCGTGTGCGTCGTGTGGGCTGACGTCGAGGGCGCGCCCACTGACGGTACAGTACACATTTCAAACACTCTAGACGTGGAAGCGAGCTGGCTGCTGGTGGCGTCGCAGCGGTTCACGTCGGTGCTGAGCTGACAGCTGCTGGCGTGCTCGGGGGTGGGCGCGGCGCTGGTGGGCGGCGCGTGGCGCGGGCGGCGGCTCGGCGCCGCGCACGTGGCCGGCGCCGCGCTCGGGCTCATGGCTGTCGTGTGTGTCGTGTGGGCTGACGTCGAGGGCGCGCCCACTGACGGTACAGTACACATTTCAAACAACTTACGACCTCAACCGACCCCAGCGACCTCAGCGTAAGTCAATGTCCACGTAGCTCAGTTGGTAGAGCAGTCTAGCGTTAATAGAAAGGTCGCAGGTTCGAGTCCTGTCGGGGGCTACAGACGAAGATGGTTTATTTTTCCATTATATTCTTTCTCTGTATCATATCGATTATAAAATGATCCGGGTAACTTCCTCGTTAAAAATAACACGAAAACAAAATATTTAATTAAAATAATTTGTTTCGTGATAAGGGTATTTAACTTACGACATCTTTAGCGTAGTTGGTAGTGCCTATGAAGCTAGGGGTCCTGAATTCAAATCCTGGTAAAGGCATTCATTTGTGTGATGAGCACGAATATTTGTTCCTGGATGTTTTCTATGTATTTAAGTATTTAAAAAACTACTACAGCAATATTTGTTTCAGTGGTAACTAACCGATTGAAACATTTAGATATTTTTTGTCTGAAGTTTTAGTCTCGACGTCATGAATATTCCCTCACATTCATAAAATTCAACTAACATCTGTTCTATCCCTTTCTCACAAACTCGAGTAACATGAAAGCCGAAATATTTACATATTGGGTCATAGGAAAAGTAGTATTTCCCGTATATGCATGAGAAGACACCAATAATTAATTTAAACTCACGATTTTCACACATTATTTTTACTAAACTGTCCCCCCCCCGTAATCCCGTATAATTAACTTATTTATTTATTATTCCCGACGTTTCGGATTGTCACAACATCCCTGGTCGCGCAGCGATCTGGCATAAGCGGGTATCACCATCTTCTTGCTACGCGGTTTTTCCGAACTACCCGCACTAGGTCTTTATTAACGACTTGTACACTAGGGTTGTCACCCGGCCGACACACAACACTAACAATATCCACAGAAAAGAGACCAACTATAAATAATAATAATAATAATAAATATTAGGGGACAATTTTACACAAATCGACCTAGTCCCAAAGTAAGCTCATTAAGGCTTGTGTTATGGGTACTAGACGACGATATATATAATAGATATAAATACTTAAATACATAGAAAACTTCCATGACTCATAAATAAGGTCATTACAATTACAATATCATCTGGGGGCACTGGTGTGCCCCCGCCAAGTCGAGCAAAACAGCGGCACGGCCGGACCATCCTTTTCCCGAAGGCAGTTCCGGCGATTTTCGACCCCCCAATAACTTTGTTGTGGAAGCCTGAATTTTCAGTAACCAAGTAGGCATTGTTTCATTCAATTTGAACCATTAGTTTAAGAATTATAACTAGTCAGTTTCTTCATTTTGTCACTGACTGACTGGCTCCCTGACCGATCATCAAAAGTCTAAGGCACTTCTAGCAGACATAGAAGCTTCAAATTTAGAATACAATAGGGTATTTGACAACAGTGAAAATAAATATTTTTTTCATTAATAATAATAATAATAAGTAGAGATCGGAAATTCGGGAGCTTTTATACCTAAACTTCGGCCCCAGTACCTACACCGCGTTGTTGTTAAATAGCATGGAGGCGGACTCAATTTAATTTTACTAATAAATTTCCAGGGATTTCCCGGAATACCGAAAATTAGGATAACATGAACACATACGTATTAAAGTATTTAAATAAACTATTTTAGTTGTTCCTATTTACAAAATATTATTTAATTCACATATTCATTTAACTAACAGTTAGATAACATCAAACCAAAATTGTTTTGTAACTTTTATTAAAAATAATGGTACAAACGTAAGTAACTCTGTTGAATCAATAAATTAAAACATATGTACATAGCCACACAAAAGTGAATAGGTAATCAACCTGCAGCTACACACGTGGTATTTTTGCATTTCCGTCCTTGTCTAATGTATGTCGTTAAAACTGTTTACCAACGTGTATGTTGACAAAAATCGCTGAAAATATTCATAACCTAAAAAAAAGGTAGGCTTTTCATAATGCTTTATACAATCCCGGAACTTAAATAATTAAAATATTATTTTTAAGAAGCCGACTCCATACTTGCTTCGCTTTCTCCGGGATTTTGCTAGGTTTAGGTATAAAAGCTCACGAATTTCCGATCTCTGATAATAAGCCCTTTTTTCCTGAATTACTATGGTATGTCTAGACATTTGATTTCGTGGAGTTATATAATGTCCCGTAGTTCAGTGTGCCTCTTGCCATAGGCCTCCTCCAACATCTTCCATTGAGTTCTGTCTTGTGCTACTCTTCTCCAAAGGTTGCCAGCTGTAAGTTTTAGGTCGTCTTCTTATCTTGTTCGCTGGCTTTTTTCATTAGCAACAGATGAAAGTTACGAAAATACTCGGAAAGTATCAATACTCCATTTATTTATCTATTGTAAGATTTTTAAATTAATAAAAACTATCAATAAGGACGTTATTTGACTGTGACGTCACATGCAAGTAATCCCTAGAAATTCCATACTAACGGAGCGTTTTTGACGTTTCATAAAAAGAAGCTGATTTGATTTTAGTTAAATACCGTATTAGTGTTTACTGTAGAAATTAAGGAAAAACTCTAATATTTTGCAATTTGAATTTCGCTCCAGTTTTCTAGATACACCACCTGCATGAAGAATTTTATTTCTTGCTGGTAAAGAATAATAAGAATGCCTGAGACTGGTACTACGAAATATATCACAACTTTTTACGGAGGAAGACTTTCGAGACTTGGCCTCTTTTTTACATGGAATGTTTTATTTCCAGGTAAAAACCAGCTAGTCGGCGACATGCTCTGCCTCGCCGGCTCTCTCCTCTTCGCCATGGTCACCGTTCTCCAAGAGATGGTGCTTCAAGTCCAATCCTGCCCGGAATACCTAGCCCTACTGGGCATCATAGGCAGCATAGTCTCATGCTCCCAAACCTTCTTCTTAGAACTCTCCGACTTGATATCTTTTAACTGGTATGAGTTGGATACACTTATTCAGCTCGGCAGTTACTGCTCTGTGCAGACCGTGTTTCAAATACTCCAGAGTTTCATGCTGAGGGATGCCGGAGCGATTATACTGCATTTGTCGTTCCTGTCTTCGGATTACTACACGCTTATCGCTGGGATGTACATTTTTCAGTTTAAGGTGAGTTTACATGGGTATGATTATGTATTTTAGGCTGTAAACTTTGTTCATCATCATCATATCAGCCGAAAGACGTCCACTGCTGGACATAGGCCTCCCCCAAAGAGTGCCACAATGACCGGTCCTGCGCCACCCGCATCCAGCGGACTCCCGCGACCTTTACAAGGTCATCAGTCCACCTTGTGGGGGGCCTACCCACGCTGCGCCTTCCGGTACGTGGTCGCCACTCGAGAACCTTTCCGCCCCAACGGCCATCGGTTCTACGTGCAATGTGCCCCGCCCACTGCCACTTAAGTTTAGCGATTCGGAGGGCTATATCGGTTACCTTGGTTCTGCTGGTAAACTTTGTTAGTTGTAAGTAACCTATATTATTTCCCACTGCTGGGCAAAACTCTCCCCCCTTATTCGCCACGTTTTTAAGTTCATATCAGCATAAAACAAATATTCCAAATTATTAGACCAAAGAAAATGTACACATTCAGTGCCAAATATTTCGTAGCCAATATCATGGGGAACTTCGTGTGTAGAGTCATGGCCTCCCAACTAGAACAACGTATAATTGATACTAAAAAGAACTCATAGATGGCGACACAGGTACCGAGCGAAACATTTGAACCAGTAATCGCGAAAATAGAATTATTTTTACACCTTAATAAATTCAACGTACCTTAATTATATCACAAACATACTTCCGCACATACAATAAAGCTATATTTTATAAGTTTAGTAAATTCAATAAAATTGATACTAAATCCATGTAACTCGTACTATACGAGTGAGCTTTCAAGCTTGCTACGTATTATTGGGTACTGTCACTAGATGGCGCCATCACGGGTCGCGAAAGTTCTATGGAACCACAGGCTCTAAGCATTTGGTTATGTATATTTTTGTGTGATGTGTAATATTGTCTCTAAAATACCACTTTTATATCGAAAAAATCAAAAATACTCTATTTGTTGCCCGGGAAGTCAACGCCATCTGGTGATATCTCAATGTTTTACTAAAGGCTGACAGCGTCATAGCCGTGGTAGCTCGGATACTGCATCTACTGGTGTAGCTACGGGACTAAAATTGTATACAGAATTGCCTACATTAGGACGGTACGCTTTTGCTCTATGAGATTGGGTATCTGTACTTGTATTCTTTAATCTGTGGTAGAGTATAGCGACTACGAGTTTAGCGCCCATAAAGCGGATTTCTGGTACTGTGCAAATGCAAATGCAGGCAATCGAATTTATTTCCATCCAACTGAATTATATTTTTAAGTTTTAAGCCTCATTGACTTCATCTATAACGCGTGTGTATGTTTCAGTTCCACGCGCTATACTTCCTGTCGTACCTGCTAGCCATGGTGGGCGTGTTCCTGTTCAGCTCGCGCCGCTCGGGGCCCGTCGAACAGGTGGCCCTGCCACAGCTCGTGCACGACGCCGTGCAGTCACAGGACAACGTGTCCATGTGAGTTACCTGTCGCACCTGTTAGTGGGCGTGTTCCTGTCCTGCTTGCACCGCTCGGAGCTGCTGCCGCAGCTCGTGGAGGACGCTGCGCAGTAGGAGAACGTGTCCATGTGAGTTACCTGTCGTACCGTTAGGTTAGCAGTGGGCGTGTTCCTGTCCTGGCTGCGCCGCTCGGAGCCGCTGCCGCAGCTCGTGGAGGACGCTGCGCAGTAGGACAACGTGTCCATGTGAGTTACCTGTCATACCGTTAGCTGTGGGCGTGTTCCTGTCCTGGCTGCGCCGCTCGGAGCCGCTGCCGCAGCTCGTGGAGGACGCTGCGCAGTAGGACAACGTGTCCATGTGAGTTACCTGTCATACCGTTAGCTGTGGGCGTGTTCCTGTCCTGGCTGCGCCGCTCGGAGCCGCTGCCGCAGCTCGTGGAGGACGCTGCGCAGTAGGAGAACGTGTCCATGTGAGTTACCTGTCGTACCGTTAGCTGTGGGCGTGTTCCTGTCCTGGCTGCGCCGCTCGGAGCTGCTACCGCAGCTCGTGGAGGACGCTGCGCAGTAGGAGAACGTGTCCATGTGAGTTACCTGTCGTACCGTTAGCTGTGGGCGTGTTCCTGTCCTGGCTGCGCCGCTCGGAGCCGCTTCCGCAGCTCGTGGAGGACGCTGCGCAGTAGGAGAACGTGTCCATGTGAGTTACCTGTCGTACCGTTAGCTGTGGGCGTGTTCCTGTCCTGGCTGCGCCGCTCGTAGCTGCTGCCGCAGCTCGTGGAGGACGCTGCGCAGTAGGAGAACGTGTCCATGTGAGTTACCTGTCGTACCGTTAGCTGTGGGCGTGTTCCTGTCCTGGCTGCGCCGCTCGGAGCTGCTACCGCAGCTCGTGGAGGACGCTGCGCAGTAGGAGAACGTGTCCATGTGAGTTACCTGTCGTACCGTTAGCTGTGGGCGTGTTCCTGTCCTGGCTGCGCCGCTCGGAGCCGCTGCCGCAGCTCGTGGAGGACGTGCGCAGTAGGTCAACGTGTTCATGTGAGTTACCGGTCTTACCTGTTAGTGTGCGTGTTCCTGTTCTGGTTGCACCGCTCGAAGCCGCTTCCGCAGCTCGTGGAGGATGCTGCGCAGTAGGTCAACGTGTCCATGTGAGTTACCGGTCTTACCTGTTAGTGTGCGTGTTCCTGTTCTGGTTGCACCGCTCGGAGCCGCTTCCGCAGCTCGTGGAGGATGCTGCGCAGTAGGTCAACGTGTCCATGTGAGTTATCGGTCTTACCTGTTAGTGTGCGTGTTCCTGTTCTGGTTGCACCGCTCGGAGCCGCTTCCGCAGCTCGTGGAGGATGCTGCGCAGTAGTTCAACGTGTCCATGTGAGTTACCGGTCTTACCTGTTAGTGTGCGTGTTCCTGTTCTGGTTGCACCGCTCGGAGCCGCTTCCGCAGCTCGTGGAGGATGCTGCGCAGTAGTTCAACGTGTCCATGTGAGTTACCGGTCGTACCTGTTAGTGTGCGTGTTCCTGTTCTGGTTGCACCGCTCGGAGCCGCTTCCGCAGCTCGTGGAGGATGCTGCGCAGTAGGACTTTATACGGCGCTGCATTGGATGTCCACCAAATTTTAAATCAAGTCAAATCTAACGCACAACACAAGTACTAATGTTTATAATTTGTGCAGGGACTACACAGTGCCGAGTCTCGACTGCATCCCCATCGAAGCCCTGGAGCCGCCCATGTCCCGAGACACCACCTTCACCTCCTTCCTGGGCGCGCCCAACGGCTGCCAGCCCAATGGCAAGGACGTCTGCTAGAACACTAGGTCACTAGAGTCTGGCAAACGAAAGTTGAACCCACTAAACTCAATTACGCGGCAACACTGCTGATCAAAATGTATGCGTATGACGTTTAGGGTTGCCGCGTAATTGAGTTTAGTGGGTTCAACGTTCGTTTGCCAGACTCTATAGACGGTGTCCCCGTATTTTATCGACAAACGTTTCACCGAATGCATTGGTTTCGCCGAATTTTCGTAGAGTAGCTTGCCAGTTCCGCAAACGCGTTAGTTCCGCGTATAGCTCCATTTCCAGTCGCATTTTTCCCCAATTTTTATTTTTCTTAGTCGATTTAATTCATATACGCAAGTATTGACAACCGGATTGTTATCTAGTCGCGTTTTTCCCCAACAGATAATTTTTCTAGACGATTCATATTCCCCCGTGTTGATAGACTGACTGTTTTCCAGTCGCGTTTTTTCGATGATATGAAAATTCTGCGAAACATAAATTCGATGGAGGAATCGTCGGTAAAACAAGGTACAACCCAGTATAGACAGGTACCCAAATACAGAATGGATCATCGATGGACTGCCACCGATCGACAGCATCTATAGGCCTGGTTTTCAAACTTTTCGACGACCTTTGAGACTTTTGGGTCAATCAACTTTTTCTTGTCCTTTAGTTTTTTTCTTAATTTTCAGTTAACACAACGTTAACATTTGATAAAATCTATGAATTCTTATAGCCAGACAAATAGTCTATTTGATAATATATTCTCAAAAAAGCGTATCCACTATTCATACATTTTGTTCTATGTTCACTATGTGGTATCATCATCATCATCATATCAGCCGAAAGACGTCCACTGCTGGATATAGGCCTCCCCCAAAGAGTGCCACAATGACCGGTCCTGCGCCACTCGAGAACCTTTCCGCCCCACCATACAACATAGGTCGCGGGAGTCCGCTGGATGCGGGTGGCGCAGGACCGGTCATTCTGACACTCTTTGGGGGAGGCCTACGTCCAGCAGTGAACGTCTTTCGGCTGTGTGATGATGTTCATACCTATCGCGGGACACTTAGCGTACCTGTACTCTAAAATGTACCTTTCTGAATTCTATTCAACGTTATTCCGAACAATGCAATAACAGTGATATTATAATTATTTATTTGGTGTACCAATAATGCTGATGGCAGCTTTTTGGTAAAGAATAGTATTCTATTAAATGTGGAAACTACGAGATTTGAGGCACGGTAGTGCCGCCGCCAAGACCATCGAAAGGACAATTCGCTTTCTCGAATATATTTATCAATAAATAGTTTCATCGTTTTTTTTTTGTGTTTTCTTAATTGGCACTAACATTATAATAAGAAATGCCAGTACAGCTAATTGTCCTTGTCAGATGAAAATTGTGTGGGCCCTGAAAAAGTGATAACTGCAGCCGAACATGACCTGACTGTCTTAACATCATACCTAAGTATATTTAAAAACTGGAGATTATGTAGGCACAATTAAGGTTTTTTTTATACCGATATCTGCTTTTGTGTTACGCTATAGCACAAAAGCACAAAAGTGGATAACACAAAAGTATCACAAAAGTACCAAACACAAACCAAAACGTAACACAAACACAGACTTAGGTTAAAAACAAACCTTTATTTTTCCGGCCTTACTCTTTTACGATATCGACGTGTGATCAGTGTACAAAATCATTTGATATTTTCATCTCGTCTTAATGATCATCTCTCTAGTTAATATAATGTTTTTAGCACGATTAGCAAATCAACTTCACTATAATCGATACACACTCATTACTTGTTTAGATCAAATATCAATATAGCGGAGTTAGTTTTAGAGACACGCTAGTTTATTTGTAAGGCTCATTCTAATACTCATCTGGAACTCGGCCATTAAAATCCCTCGAAGACTTTTGTTATGTTATCACTGTTCACAGTCTGTTGGACAGTGACGCAACAAAAATTAATAATTTTATTATTTATGTTATCTCATTTTAGTTCGTACAAATTGTCGTTTTTATTGTAAGATTGTTATTGATTGTTTATAGACAAACTGTCAACTTTGAAATTTTATCTTGCACCAGTTGCACAATTAATGTTAAGTCGTGGATCTTGGACACTGAGTGATTTGACAGTGATACAACCATGTGACGTGGCAGTCATGTCTATTGGACTAATTAACAGGGAGCGAAACTACGGTACCGTTGACAGACGTATGACGTCAAGTTACATACAGAGTGTTTTTATCTAGATTATAGCTACCTAATCAAAGAACAACTTTTTGGTCTCTTTAGTTTACTGATATTGAAATTTCAGTGTTTTTATACGTACTGGTTACGTATAAATACATAACTAGCTGTCTTTGTCACGTTAAAAACAAGATTGTTGGAAACAACAACCAATTTCTGTTTAATTAGTTCTTTATTTGTAAATTGTAAAGTATTATTGTTTCGCTTGAGCGAAGTCGCCATGGAAACTATGCAGCGGTATTTGTAGCAGTTTCCTTGTCTGATTGTAAACAATGAAAAAATGTACTGCTCCTGCTGTCAGTAAAATTTAGCAGCAACGAACGAAACATTTGTTGTGTTGTTTCATTTACTTGAGGATTTTTTTTTTGTTAGAATTACATTACCCAATAAAAAACGCTATTCGTATCGTTTTTTAATATTTACATTATTTTTTGTATGAATACCAAACATCTATATATTACCATTATTACATTATTAAGAATAATTGAGGTGTTGCAATGTTGTTTTAACAAAACATCCTAGATGCGACTTTGCGTCATAATGACGTCACCGGCACCATAGTTTCGCTCTCTACTAATTAACTGGTTAATTAAGCAGATTATGTGACAGCCATCTCACGGCAAGGTTGTACCTGTGTCACTGTTAACCTGTCAACTCATAATAACGCAAGTTATGATTTATCGAAGACCGGAATTTTCCTGGTATTTTTGAGCTGTCATAGTCGCTTCTCATTTATCGACTTACAACTTACTTAAAGTAAGGTTCCATATAACATAGCCCATTTCGCCTCTCAATTTCGTAGATGTAGATATACCACAAGAGTAACAAATGAACAAGCGCCAACACAGTTAACTGACCATCCCGTTTTTATATAGAACCTTATTACAATGCACATAAAGTGCGCTTAGTGCGCGGATCGTCCGTTAGCTGTGTTCTCGATAGTATATGAACTGTGTGAAATGCTGTCTTGTTGTACTGGACGTGCATCGCTAGTATATCAAGTATTAGATTAGATGAGATTAGATATCAAGTATTATGTACAGGGTGGAAATATTCGGCATTGACGGCTAACATGAGAAGTGAGAAAAGCCTCAACATACAAATATTGTTTTCACACCTGCTTTTCAGAATAGAGTTATTGTTACCCCCAAATGAAGGGTTTCACTTTTCCTCATAGAAGGTGGGAATAGCAGTAGGTATGTGCCAATCGGTAGCAAAACTATTTCCATCTTGGCGTATACACTTGAATCCCTCGCTACGCTCAGGATTATATTGTAGAATCTTTGGCTTCACTCAGGATTCAATATACCGCCCTCGCTGTAAATATATAATTTTGCTCCCTTGAGACACAATCTACTATTCTCATATTACGCTTTCTTTCCGTCGCGCGTGTCTTATACGAAAAAATAAAAGATAAACCTCGAATCGGCTTTTCCATCCTGTAATGTACTAATATCTCGCTATATCAGACTACTTGACTAGCAAGTAACCATTATACTAGGAACGAAACTAAGAGTAATACCTGTCAAAGGAACGCAAGCTATAAACGACTCTATGGTCTATGTATAAAGTAGTTTTTAGACTGCCTTTTTTTGACAGAATTTACGCTTAGTTTTGGTCCCACTATGTCTGCAACTGAGGCTCTAGTATAAGTTTTACCGAAACAAAACTTAACGATCGCGTTTGCGTTACACCCTCAATTTGTATGGGATTTGACAGCTAAACGCGAACGCGGTCGTAACGTTTTGTTTCGGTAAAACTTATACTAGAGCCTCTGTTATTCTTGTGAACAGCCTAAGATAAAATAACCACTGCCCTTTCAACCTAGTCATCTGTAGTAACATTTTTATAAGATTTAACATTCTAGTTAGGACTTAAACCATGTTAAACACCTCATATTAATACACCAATTAAACTAGTCAAAGCAATAAATGACCATACTTTTAAAAGTAATATGAAATTATAATATAACGAAAACTGCCATAATAATTTCTTGAATTTTTACTCGATTTTTTAATCCAATATTGCGATTTAGAACTAAATATTTATTAAGGTATTTTAAATTAGATTATAATCGAGAGAATGTATTGGGATTGAATAAGTATTAATATTAGGGAGGTAGCATTTTATAGAGTTAACATTTTACTCGAACGATAGGTACTGTAACTGTAAGTAATTTTCAGCTGTGATTTTATTTTTAATGTTTTCAAATGAGATTGTCTATAAATACTAGTTGCTTTTATCGAGAATTTTATATAATTTTGTGTAATCTAGTCGCTGAGGCCGCTATCCATGAGGAAACGATTCATTATTGCAGCATACAAAAATTATATACTTAGCTAACCCTAAAATTGACTATCTATGTATCCCGTTTCAACTAATAAAATATCATCGTCCCTCTCAAACAATCATCTGACCAATTATAGACCTTATTTCATTGCAGTACGGCTCACGAGTGGTCAGTCGATTGCGTGGATGGCGGCCGAGACTCTAGTCTAGTTCGTGTTGGTTTATTCTGAAAGTTTAGCCGTGTTATGTATGACGCTCAATTACTAATCGTAAGGTCTTAAATGTGCATTTAATGAACATTTTGATAGTCCAATAGATCAAATATATCTATTCGTAGGGACTACGGATCCAGTCAGAAAACAAGAAAGTATTTGTGAAAGTATCTGTATTGTGCTACAAACATTTCAATACGAAATTAATCAGATTGTAGATGCAAGAGTGCGACGAAAGTAAGGTTAAATTGAGGAACGGATGGAAACCTGCGCATAGGCCTGTGCCCAGCTCAAATCAAATAACTTTCTGTCTAAATGTGTGTTTAACCCAAAAACTATTTGTATCGTAAAAATATGCAATCCTAGTCAGAAATCCAAGATATTGCTTGCAACTTGAAAATCTAAAAGTACACCTTTCTCCGTAACCATAAAGTTTAAGTTTGCTAGTTAGACTTCAAAGTATTTAATTTATTGCTTGTTTTTTGACTGGATCCGTACGCATAGTCGGAATTTGACGTTATTTAGCTGATTAAGAAACGTATTCCTTCAAAAAATATAATTATAGCAGATGGTTGTGTTGACTTTATTGAACGGATTATGTTAGCTTGTTAGATGCTGTCTGTGCTAGCCTAGGCATCTGTATGCGTCTTGAGAACAAATTATGTAATATGTATTTTAAAGTTAGATAAATATACAACATTTTCATGAGATTTAATTTTATTTATTCTATCCTTTTCAGTGAGCAATGGGTGTAGACACTAAATGAAATAATCAATAATGATGTATATTCTTGAAAAAGGATTAAGAATTTAGTCAAATGGAGAAAAAAACAACGCAATAGGTAAAATAATTACAAAGTTACCTTCATATGAAACGATTGTCATTTACTATGACGTTCGAGAATCGTGACGTTTTCACTCTAACAAGCAACATTGAAACGGTTGTAGCTTCCTAATTTTTCGAGGTAAGTATTTGAATGGGATTTTCATTAGGATTTTTTTTGAAGTGAAAACTTCTTTAGCGGCGCTGAGCACTTTTTGGGATGGGGAGAAATTATTAAATACGCGACAGAGTTTTGTGACGTCAGATGTGAAGGAGGTCACTTTTTGCTGCTAGCCGATTCGACTTCATTCAAAACTGAACGCTATTCGTAAGAGTATAAAGCCTTTAAACACTTTTTGCAATAGCATATTCTGCAAATAAATTTGTAATAATACCAACGCATCCTCCACCGTTTTGCTATTGAGAAAATTCGAATAGTTCTAATTTGGGCGTTATTCCTAAAGAGATAAAGCTTAGAAAAATATTTACCAACGGCAAAAACAAATTGATATCTTGGTCGCCACCGCCGTCTGCTGTTGTGCTGTTCTTGCAAATTCGAACTTGGGCGTTATTCCTAAAGAGATACAGCTTAGAAAAATATTTACCAACGGCAAAAACAAATTGATATCTTGGTCGCCACCGCCGTCTGCTGTTGTGCTGTTCTTGCAAATTCGAATTTAGACGTTATTCCTAAAGAGATAAAGCTTTGAAAAATATTTGACAATGGCAAAAACAAATTGGTGTTTTGTTTGCCGCCGCCCGTCGGCGCGCCGACGGGCCCGTCCGCCTAAGTAATTGATAATTGTTTATAAATTTGCGTCAAATTCATTTTTAGGGTGACACCGTAAGATGTCACGTGACCTGATCGAAAAACTGTTACAATGTTATTGAGTTTTCACTTCTGCCGGCACTCCCGGAGTGCAACCCGGTCTTTTTTTGCCTTCTTTCTTTTGAAGTAGGTAATAAATCATTTCGAGTCTACACCCCTATTGAGCATGTCATGTTTTAGAATCTATGGTTTCGAATCAAGCGAACGAAAGAGAATTCTTGCAATTTTCGGGAAGTTAACTGCCAGAATGCGTTTTAAGTACCTTTACCTGCATAAGAGCTGTTTTTTTTATATCCGCCCTAAGTCACCCTAAGGACCTATGCAAAGTTGCACACCGCGGTTTTTAAACGCGTCAACGACGCCCGTTTGTATCGAATCTCGTGTAAATCAACACAAACGGGCGTCGACGGCGCGTTTAAAACACGCGGTGTGCATAGGCCTTAAAAGATACGTTACTTTTCCCTCTGACACAAAGGTTCTGGTACATTGACATTTGGAAATGAAAAATACGTTTCAGTGAAATATAACTTTATTTATAAATATTCAACACGCTGTCAGACTGTAAATGATGCCGCCAAACTGGCAGAATGGTAGTACCGCAACTTTATAGAGATGTACATAGCTGCTTCGCTATAAGTATAGTCTGTCTGTTTTGGTATAGGCGCAACTTTACAACTGTATTATATACCTCTACTAATTAGTAATTACATGACTAACCTTAATCTTTATATCAATGAATCACTTTTCGTTTACTGCCGTGACGACAAAAGCGCATCGTTTGGTGATAGAGGCTTGGCGTGCAAAGGGCTAATCCTTTTAGCGCGCAATGTATGTGCTCGCTAGGAGGCACTGGCGCCGAAAGGGTTAATACCTCAACCGACAGACTATATAGACCTGTTTCAGGAATTGTCATCATCGAATACATCTGTCTGCAGCTCTAACTTTTCTAAAATGCACTCTACCACTTTGACAATGGACGTATTCAGATATTTGTGACCACACTGTCCGCTCCGATAAATCTGATGGAGACTGTATACTGGTAATGGACCCGATTCTACGTGCACATGGCTTAACTAGCCTAAAACTAAATTGTCTAATTTTTAGACATAATTTAGGCGGCAGATTAAAAACGACATATTTAGAATAGCATTTAGGCAGCTAAGTAAGTTGTATAGACCGCCTTAAATAAGAAACGTCAGATTCAAATTAGCGCTGTCATTTGTTTATGACAGCTGCTTATAGAATAGCAAAGTGTTTTAGCGACACCTAAATAAAATTAGGAAGTTTAGAGGCCACTGTAGAATCGGGTCCAATGCTTGCTATTTTGTATTCATCATCATCATATCAAACGGAAGGCGTCCACTGCTGGACATAGGCCTCCCCCAAAGAGTGTCACAACCTATACCAGGTCATGAGTCCACCTTGTGGGAGGCCTGCCCACACTGCGCATATAGCGTAGTGCAAGAACGAAACTAAGTCTGTCAAAAAACGCAAGCGATAACAACCTTATCCTCAGTGGGTAGTAATTTTATTGTTTGAGTTAGTTGGAGTTAGTTTCATTCCTATTATGCTATGGTTTGCCAATTCGCATTTATAAAAATCATGGTGATTGTAACGTACCACTTTGTACTTTGTCGCATTGATAATAAGGTTCGCGTTTCGATTATCTTAATCATACAGTTCCTGAAACAGCCGCTAGATGGACAGTTGTTGCACTAGATGGCATCTACATCAAATAATGCCATATATATAATACAGAGGGAAGAAATGTGAATATAATTCATAACTACCTATAGTAAAATTATAAAATATGTCAAGATATGCAGATAGTTCCTTAAGTACTTCATTGTACTTAGTATAAATAAATATAGACCTGCCCCCCTAGCACACTAAGTTTTATGTCGGACATAAAGCATTCGACCCCTTCTGGCAAATATGCGAGTGCAAGAGGGACAAAATGCTTTATATCGGACATAAAACCTAGCGTGCTAGGGGGGCTGTGACGTATAACATTCCAAATTGGGCAAATTGACGTGTCTGGTCAACATAGCGGATATATAACCATCTCTTTCCTCTGCTTCTGTTTGACGCTATAAAGAGATGGGCATATTAAAATATACCCATGTCTTTACACACTTTATTGGCCTGAATCACACTGGCGCGGCCTGCGGTGGCGGAAATAATAAATTTGACAGCTAATGACAAGTTTACTAGTGGCTGCGATAGTGTGATGCATGCATAAGATGCGTCAATTTGAAAAAAAAATGTACCTATTTAAAGTGCGTGCGGGCACGAAGAATTCATCTCTATAATATAAATTAATATATTCGTTCACGTGTCTTGTCAAGATTGTTGTATAGAGGTGCTAATACACTAAGCATTCTAGCGAATTCATAGGTAGGTTTGTGTAAGATTGTTCCCTAAAAAGAACGAAAAGAGGAAGGTAAAAGGTCACAAAATAAAAAGGAGCGTAGATATTAGACCTACCTAGCACGGCATTTACTAATGATCGTGAACATGTTCGTAGCGGTGTTGGGCCGTTATTTAATAATGATATCGAATTATATTTCAGGTTTAAGATGACACTATTATTTTATTATGAATAATCGTTTTTCCAGTGTCACGTCACAAACGAATTTCTCAAATTATTCTAGTTTATTCTAGGAAAGAGGGAATTAAGAGCAAATGAAAAGCCAATAAATGAAAGTGTGTTACATAAGTTTCTTAAAATATCACGCCGTTAGCCTGCGAATGTCAAAAAAGTTCCTATTGCCTTATTATTAGTATTTTTGTTTTAATTTTGAATTGGATTTTGATCGACTATTAATTATGATTGTTTTTTACTAACGATCTTTTTGTGAATTTTAATTTTATGACATTAAAGTAAATTTTCAAAATGAAATAATCTAATCTAATCTGTTCGTTGCTCAGTTTGGCAAATTTAAAAACGGCCAATGCTCCATTTTCTGTCACACGTGAATGCTCATTTGCTCAAGTCTGTTAGCACCTTAGCACTCTTCACTGTCAAGATAGTCTAATCGCTACGGACGAGATGGGGAGCGAGATAGAATAATAATTTATCAGAATAGGAAAGAGATGATATATCAAAAGTATAGGTTAGTGTTCTAAGAATTCTGAACACGCGTAATGCTTTGACAAGTCGTGTAATGGCGTCATTATTGCTTAGATGTATTTGAAGGCCATTGTAATAAAGCTTAAGTGACAATTTGTACGTTATTGCAATTAAGTAAGGATTTATAACCACACCAATCGACTATACAAAATTTATAGAACATTGCCAATCTACGATCAACCGACTGGTGTGAACACCTTGTGGAAGTTCAATGAATTATATCTTCATTTGTTTTTAGACTAATGTAAACCTATATGCAGGAATACAGAGCCGTCAGCATGCGTCTCTTTTCCACATTCGTGCACGCGTACGGCTGAGCGGGACAGATATCCGTTTCTCATAATCACTAGCCGACACAATATCAAGGCAGGAGAACTAGCTAAGCAATCTTACTATTTCCTTCGCTCAGCGCAGTTACTCTAATTAGCTGAGCAACTGACCTTCTTTTTCTTGCGCTCAGCGCTGTCACTCCAATTGAAGAGATAGCTATACGTTACTAGCTTCTACTGCCATGATGACGAGACTCTACAGGGTAACTCGAGATGTGCGTCTCTCTCCCGCAAACGCGCAGGCGTATGTGGGAGCGGGCCTACTATATATCTAATTGTCGTCGTCACTAGCGGACACGGATTTCCTGGAAACAGGCGTGTCAGGGCGCGAGGAGCCGCTCCTCGAGCCGCTCTTGGAGCGCGACCGGGAACGGGAGCCACTCTTGGACCGGGAGCGCGATTTGGAGCGAGACTTGGACCGTGACTTGCTTTTTGATCTGAAATAAATGATACAATGCATTTTAAGATTAATCAAAACTATGGGCTAAACAACCGTAACCCAGATTGAAGACAAACCCCAGCCATAAAGTGAAATGATTTAAGATGTCCGATATTTTATAAAAATATACTTGGATACAACTCGGTCGACTCAAATAATAATAACTATAAATAATATAGTGGTACTGTTATTAAATAAATAAAACTGGTATTTGTACTGTTAACAGATGGGAATAAAAGTATCCGAAACAGGTTCTTGATTACGCTATACAGGGTGTATCAAAAAGGGGGTGTGAACCGAGCAAGGGCATATTCGGTAGCGCATTGCGATTCCAAATATGCATTTGTTTATGTTTTTCATCTTTTGTTATTTTTGTTTACATTGATATTTTAGTTTTTCTTACAATACAGTTTTTGTTGACATTGCTTGTGTATGACACGATATCCCCCGCGAGGGTGAAGGGTTTATTTCATTTTCAACCGCTGCGCGCACAGCTGTGTTTTGAAAACAAATGTTTTGTGGATTTTTTTGAGACGCAGGTGACAGCTTTTACGTTTTTGATGTCATACACAAGCAATATCAACAAAAACAAAGACTGTAATGTAAACAGAAACAAACATTTCAATGTAAACAAATACCAGACTTGTTAAAATAGTACGTTACCTCGAACGTGACTTCGACCCGCTCTTCGATCGGGATCTCGACCGACTCTTGGACCGCGATCGACTCTTGGACCTGGAAATTGAATTGTTCATAAAAAAACTTATTACGACAAGCAATAGACAGATGTAATATAAATAAAAATGGGTGGCTGGCAGACACAGTTCGTATTTAGTCCTTGTCATGCATGCTTAAAGCATTATTTTCATTAGCAAATGCCTGAAATGGGTCCAAATTAGTATTTTTTTTATTTATGCTCGAAATTAAAACATTCCAGGTAAAATTGTGGTTGATATAGCTTTGCCGGCAGTATGCTATGAGGTCTATTCCTATGCCACATGCCCGAAGATTCCAAAACATTTTTAACAGTGTATTTCTGAGGCCCTAAGGATTATTATTAGCAGTCAAATAAGGTACGTAACCCATAATTTACCAATATATGCAAAACCCGAACTACTACAGGGGGCCTAGACAAGGTTACCATCGACAAGCACTAACGCCAATAGAAACGAATAAAATGTAGGGGAATGACAGATGCCGACGAAACACTTCGTTAACATCTGTCATTCCCCTACATTTTATTAGTTTCTATTGGCGTTTCGATTGTAACCTTGTCTACGGCCCCTGTACAGTTAGCATCATATAGTTAGTAGCAGCCAAACATTTCGGTACACGTCTTTATGACTGTAACAGTAAGGATGTGTTACAATATATTTGGCTAGTTTGGTTGCTACTAACTATATGTACGATGTTGACTGTACCCAGAGCTCTATAGCACTAAAGGAGGATGCAACTGGTCCATCTCGTTCTCGTTCACTTAGAACGAGACGAGTATATATGTCGCCTGAGATACAGCGCGCAAGCGGCCTTGTGCTATTCGTGAAGACAAATCTCGAATAACATTGAACAAGCAAAACTAGTTTTTACTCAAAAAAAACTACTTACCTTGAACGACTCTTGGACCTCGACCCACTCTTGGACCGAGACCTGCTCTTCGACCGCGAGCGACTCTTCGACCGCGAGCCGCTCTTCGAGCGAGACCGGCTCTTCGAGCGGGACCGACTCTTGGACCGCGAGCCGGATTTGGAGCGCGAGCGACTCTTGGACCGCGAGCGGCTCTTGGCTGAGCCGGAGCGAGATCGGGACTTCGAGCGGCTCTTGGATCGTGATCTGTGTGAAAATTTGTGTTTATTATTTTTGTACTTTACATAGTTTGCACAATTTTATTGGCTCTATTTGATTACTGCAATAAAGTAATATCGTTACTACACTAGTGTGAGCGTGACAGCGCAAGGAATGTGGCCATTTTATAATATTTTCTTTACTAGCGCGGCTTATACACGTATTTTTATGGCAGTTTTACTTCTAATCAATAACTAAAAAAAATGCACACCTGCAAGGCTGGATACGCAGAACTTCTAAATATTGTACACACGAGTTGTCACACCATCTTTAAACTGTATTGAGCAAATAAACTATTTGTATATTAATACCCCTGACTGTATCTAAATTTCTCACGTTATCCACGTTAATCACCTGGCCCCGATCACCCAGGGGAATTAGAGGCAATTATTTTATATTCAACTATGAAAAAATGATAATGTTCGGTAATGGCGCTTCGCCGGACGCTGCCGCGTCACGCTCGCTTCGCTCGCTCGGCTCGCGCGCTGCAGGATCGCAGTTCACCTAACAACCTAACCGTTTTTTTCCCCTGGGGGATCAGGCTAGGGGATTAACGTGGACAACAAGCAAATTTCTGCTCCTAACTACTTTAAAAAATGCTATGACGGAATAATATTTCAATACCCACCGGTCGGTATCACTGTTGGACATGATCCTTTTCCTGCCCTTGTTGGCGGGCGGGCTGCGACTGCCGCTGCGACTGCGACTGCGACTGCGCCGACTATTCGCGTCGGAGTCCGATTCGGACGTGGATATCGTCTCCTTGGAGACGATCTTGAGCCGCTGTTTGGCGCTGAGTTTCTCGTCAGTCGCTCTAGACGATTTGTCTTTGCGACCGCCTTTTTCCTTCTGTTGAGAGCATAAATAGGGTATTTGAAAACATTGAAAATTTGTTTTTTCATTAGCAACAGATGAAAATTACGAAAATACTCGTAAACTATCAATCTTTCATTTAACACGCTCGCAACCAAGAACCCGCCTAGCGGGCACTCGTAATGTTTGCTCAGATGCCGGCTGAGCTCGCTAGGCGGGCAGTAGTATGAACTTACGTCCGTTTCTGGTGAATTGTTCCATTTTAAGTGCGAAAGTGTTTAGTTTGCTATTTTAAGATTTTTAAATGCATAAAAACTAACATGATTGTGACGTCACAAGCAAGTAATCCCTACAAATTCCATACTAACGGAGCGTTTTTGACGTTTCAGAAAAAGATGCCGATTTGACTTTTGTCAAAATACCATATTAGAAGAAGATAAGGGGTCGATCGACTGTTTCTTGTTATTCTGTTTCGGCCAACCCAATTGTTTTTGTGACAATAGTGGCAGAGTTTTTAGTAGAAAATCTGTTATAATGCTACTCGCTTGCTTAAGAGATCCCACCTGCATGAAATTGCTTTATTATTGTCACAAAAACACACGTTATCCACGTTAATCACTTGACCCCGATCACCCAGGGGAACCTAGCGGGAATTATTTTATATTCAGCTAGGAAAAAATGATAATGTTCGGTTATGGCGCTTCGCCGGACGCTACCACGTCACGCTCGCTTCGCTCGAGCTGCAGCCGAGGGTTGCAGTTCACCTAACAACCTAACCGTTTTTTTCCTGGGGGATCAGGCTAGGGGGTTGAATGTTCTTGCCCTTGCGGCCCTCGCCCTTCTCCTTGCACACCCTGTATGTTATTAGTAAACTCGGTACCTTCCGTCCGCGCTTGTTGGCGGGCCGGTCGCTGTCGGAGCCCGAGCCGCGCTCGCGGCGCTTCTTGCCCTTGCGGCCCTCGCCCTTCTCCTTGCACACCCTGTATGTTATTAGTAAACTCGGTACCTTCCGTCCGCGCTTGTTGGCGGGCCGGTCGCTGTCGGAGCCCGAGCCGCGCTCGCGGCGCTTCTTGCCCTTGCGGCCCTCGCCCTTCTCCTTGCACACCCTGTATGTTATTAGTAAACTTGGTACCTTCCGTCCGCGCTTGTTGGCGGGCCGGTCGCTGTCGGAGCCCGAGCCGCGCTCGCGGCGCTTCTTGCCCTTGCGGCCCTCGCCCTTCTCCTTGCACACCCTGTATGTTATTAGTAAACTTGGTACCTTCCGTCCGCGCTTGTTGGCGGGCCGGTCGCTGTCGGAGCCCGAGCCGCGCTCGCGGCGCTTCTTGCCCTTGCGGCCCTCGCCCTTCTCCTTGCGCTTCGCTTTCTTCTCCCGTCTGGAACAATGTCGAACATTAGCACTGAATCACCATCCACCATCCAACCTTTCAGCTTTGGGGACCGACTTTGGAGCGCTCGACTCTTTCACTCGAAAACGGTCAAAAACGAAGAATGCTATTTTTAAAATACGAGCGATAGAAAATTAATAATTTTCACATACATGTTTTGACTTAGAGTACGGGATGTTTTATGGTAGTTTGAATTAAAATGGAAGAAGGAAGAAAACAGTGTGACATAGTCATTACTGTTAGATTAGTACATTGTTTAACGAGGGCCGTAAGTGGAATATTGCGAACAAGAGTCTATATAGAGAGTTTTGATGACTCGAGTTTGCAATATTCTTACGCCCGTGTTATACACAATGTTTTTCATCACATTTGCGAGGAAACAAATACATTTTAGATGAAATGAATACAAATCGTAATAAAAACTGCAACATGTCAGTCGTCCATTTTGTTGAATTTGACGTGAGGCGCGTATGACCCTTCGGTATACAGCCAAGATTTGAAAACACTTAAAAACATTTTACGTAGACACAATAACTACATATGAAATCTGTAAATAATTCAGTAAAACATGTCTAAGTAGTTTTTTAAGTTTAAATCCATACTTCCATACTAATATTATAAATGCGAAAGTGTGTCTGTCTGTCTGTCTGTCTGTTACCTCTTCACGCTTAAACCGCTGAACCGATTTGGATGAAATTTGGTATAGAGATAGTTTGAATCCTGGGGATGGACATAGGATAGTTTTTATCCCGGAAATCATCCCCCAAGGGGATGAAGTGGGAGATTAAAATTTATATGGAGATACTTAAAGCGCCGTACCGATTGAGATGAAATTTAGTGCAGAGATAGTATGAATCCTGGAAAAGGACATAGGATAGTTTTTTTCTCAAAATTCATCCCCTAAGGGGGTGAAATGGGGGTTTAAAATTTCTACGGAGATACTTAAACCGCCGAACTGATTGAGATGAAATTTGGTGCAGAGATAGTTTGAATTCTGGAAAAGGACACAGGATAGTTTTTTCCCGAAAGTCAACCCTAAGGGGGTGAAATGGGGGGTTGAAGTTTCTATGGAGATACTTAAACCGCCAAACCGATTGAGATGAAATTTGGTGCAGAGATAGTTTGAATTCTGGGAAAGGACATAGGATAGTTTTTTCCCGAAAGTCACCCCCAAAGGGGTGAAGGGGGGTTTACAATTTCTATAGAGCTACTTAAACCGCTGAACCGATTTAGGTGAAATTTGGTGCAAAGATAGTTTGAATCTTGGGAAAGGACATAGGATAGTTTTTTTTTCCGCAATTCTTCCCCTAAGGGGGTGAAATGGGGGGTTTAAATTTGTATGGAGACACTGAAACCGCTGAACCGATTGAGATGAAATTTGGTGCAGAAATAGTTAGAATTCATCCCCTAAGGAGGTGAAATGGGGGGTTAAAGTTTTTATGGACATACTTAAACCGCTGAACCGATTTAGATGAAATTTGGTGCAAAGATAGTTTGAATCCCGGGAAAGGATAAAGGATAGTTAAGGATAGTTTATTTCCCATATTAATCCCCTAAGAGGTTGAAATGGAGGGTTAAAATTTGCATGGAGCTATTAAAACCGCTGAGCCGATTTAGATTAAATTTGATATTTATATGTAGTTCCGAGGAGGGGCATACGATAATTTTTATCCCGAATATCATCCCCTTACTGGTGAGTGATGGGTGGGGGAGAGGGGGGGGGGGGGGGTTTAATAAATTTTTGGTCTACTTCCGATTTACTTTCATGAAATTTGATGTATAGAGATAGTTTGTGGCCCATGGAAGATGATATCCGGGAAATCATCATACCCTATAAAATTCGAATAAAATTAGGTCTAGACATATTTTGAATCCTTAATGCCGTTTTCATCCCTTATAGGAAGTTTTTAAGATTAAATCAACATTTTAAGCGGGGCGGAAGTTTGTATGGAGGTACAATATAAAGGTGTTCCACGCGGACGGAGTCGCGGGCAAAAGCTAGTTTATTTATAAATACGTGTTCAGACATCGTATTTGATATAAAACCTCTTTGCTCTGTAACTGCCGCAAGAGTGACAGATACAATTTAAGAAAAAAACCATTACGCCCGTGGGCGTAACACAGGCTATTACAGCTCTGTATGTCTGCGCATTATGAAGCCCTTTTCGAGCAAGTGTGATGAAAAAACATTAAACATCCCATTCTGTAAGTAAAAACATGTATGTCTAACAGTGCCATTACGGCCTACTTGCTGAATAAAATTCATTTATTTTATTACTAGTACCCGGAAAAATATAGAATACCGGGTATTCGAGAATAAACATTTTTCATCACACTTGCTCGAAAAGGGCTTCATAATGGGCAGACATACAAAGCCTTGAAAAATATTTGGCAATGGCAAAAACAAATTGGTATTGTGTTTGCCGCCGCCGGCCGGCGCGCCGGACCCCGGCACCGTTGCGCCGCGGCGGCGCGTTGGGCCCGTTGGCGTCGCACCCAACGCGCCCGCGGCCCGTCCGCCTAAATAATTGATAATTGTTTATAAATATGCGTCAAATTCATATTTAGGGTGACACCGTAAGATGTCACGTGACCAGAGGCTCTAGTATAAGTTTTACCGAAACAAAACGTTACGACCGCGTTCACGTTTAGCTGTCAAATCCCATACAAATTGAGGGTAAAACGCAAACGCGATCGTAAAGTTTTGTTTCGGTAAAACTTATACTAGAGCCTCTGATCGAAAAACTGTTACAATGTTATTGAGTTTTCACTTCTGCCGGCACTCCCGGAGTGCAGCCCGGTCTTTTTTTTTTTTTTTCATTGTTTGTTACCTCAGAACGCCGTCATTGATGAGCCGATTCGAAATTTTATTTTTTAATTTGTAAGTGTATGCTTCCAGGTGGGTCCAATTTTTTTTTTAAAATCAGTTGGATGATGGGATCCATGAGGAATTGAGGGAACCTTGTGGATTCGACGGACTCCTCAAATATTATCGGCCCACATACAGCGATTGGGTTTTTTTCTCTAATAATTAACGCATTTGCTCTCGGAAACCAGTTCATGTCATAAATTGGAAAAGAAATGTGGAAATGTTCTCGTGGCTTGGCGGAGTAAATTGAAGTCGGTTAAAACTTTGTTTTTCAAGTAAATTATATAAATTACTAGCTTTTGCCCGCGACTCCGTCCGCGTGGAACACCTTTATATTGTACCTCCATACAAACTTCCGCCCCGCTTAAAATGTTGATTTAATCTTAAAAACTTCCTATAAGGGATGAAAACGGCATTAAGGATTCAAAATATGTCTAGACCTAATTTTATTCGAATTTTATAGGGTATGATGATTTCCCGGATATCATCTTCCATGGGCCACAAACTATCTCTATACATCAAATTTCATGAAAGTAAATCGGAAGTAGACCAAAAAATTAATAACCCCCCCCCCCCCCCCCTCTCCCCCACCCATCACTCACCAGTAAGGGGATGATATTCGGGATAAAAATTATCGTATGCCCCTCCTCGGAACTACATATAAATATCAAATTTAATCTAAATCGGCTCAGCGGTTTTAATAGCTCCATGCAAATTTTAACCCTCCATTTCAACCTCTTAAGGGATTAATATCGGAAAAAAACTATCCTTAACTATCCTTTATCCTTTCCCGGGATTCAAACTATCTTTGCACCAAATTTCATCTAAATCGGTTCAGCGGTTTAAGTATGTCCATAAAAACTTTAACCCCCCATTTCACCTCCTTAGGGGATGAATTCTAACTATTTCTGCACCAAATTTCATCTCAATCGGTTCAGCGGTTTCAGTGTCTCCATACAAATTTAAACCCCCATTTCACCCCCTTAGGGGAAGAATTGCGGAAAAAAAAACTATCCTATGTCCTTTCCCAAGATTCAAACTATCTTTGCACCAAATTTCACCTAAATCGGTTCAGCGGTTTAAGTAGCTCTATAGAAATTGTAAACCCCCCTTCACCCCTTTGGGGATGACTTTCGGGAAAAAACTATCCTATGTCCTTTCCCAGAATTCAAACTACCTCTGCACCAAATTTCATCTCAGTCGGTTCAGCGGTTTAAGTATCTCCATACAAATTTAAACCTCCCATTTCACCCCCTAAGTCCTTCCTCAGAATTCAATCTATATATGCACCAAATTTAATCTCAATCGGTTCGGCGGTTTAAGTATCTCCATAGAAATTGTAACCCCTTATTTCACCCCCTTAGGGAATGACTTTCGGGAAAAAACTATCACCAAATATGCACCAAATTTCATCTCACTCGGTTCAGCGGTTTAAGTATCTCCATAAAAAAATTAACCCCCCATTTCACCCCTTAGGGGATGACTTTCGGGAAAAAACTATCCTTTGTCCTTTCCCGGAATTCAAACTATCTTTGCACCAAATTTCACCTAAATCGGTTCAGCGGTTTAAGTAGCTCCATACAAATTGTAACCCCCCATTTCACCCCTTAGGAGATGGATCAATTTCGGGGAAAAACTATCCTTTGTTCTTTCCCAGAATTTTGTACCAAAATTTCACCTAAATCGGTTGAGCGGTTAAGTAGCTCTATAGAAATTGTAACCCCTCATTTAACCCCTTAGGGGATGACTTTCGGGAAAAAACTATCCTGTGTCCTTTTCCAGAATTCAAACTATCTCTGCACCAAATTTCATCTCAATCGGTTTGGCGGTTTAAGTATCTCCATAGAAACTTCAACCCCCCATTTCACCCCCTTAGGGGATGACTTTCGGGAAAAAACTATCCTGTGTCCTTTTCCAGAATTCAAACTATCTCTGCACCAAATTTCATCTCAATCAGTTCGGCGGTTTAAGTATCTCCGTAGAAATTTTAAACCCCCATTTCACCCCCTTAGGGGATGAATTTTGAGAAAAAAACTATCCTATGTCCTTTTCCAGGATTCATACTATCTCTGCACTAAATTTCATCTCAATCGGTACGGCGCTTTAAGTAACTCCATATAAATTTTAATCTCCCACTTCATCCCCTTGGGGGATGATTTCCGGGATAAAAACTATCCTATGTCCTTCCCCAGGATTCAAACTATCTCTATACCAAATTTCATCCAAATCGGTTCAGCGGTTTAAGCGTGAAGAGGTAACAGACAGACAGACAGACAGACAGACAGACAGACAGACAGACAGACAGACAGACAGACAGACAGACAGACACACTTTCGCATTTATAATATTAGTATGGATGGATATTTTTATACGACGGTGGCAAACAAGCGTACAGCCCGCCTGATGGTAAGCGGACACCGCAGCCTATAGACGCATGCAACTCCAAAGGAGTAACATGGGCGTTGCCGACCCTTGATATGTTCGAGGATTCGCCGTGTTGACAGCTGACGGAACAAATTCCCTCGCTCTCAACACAAGGCATCCTCGGGAGCTTCTACAGAGCAAGTAGTAGTGTTATTATGGCTGTGGTCTTCTGCAAGGCGGAGGTACTTCCCCAGTTGGGCTGCTCCACATTCGAGCGGGATGACATTTCATTCCACACATTTAAATTTTAACCCTTCGTATGTCTTAGCACTGATCAGTGCTATTGAAAATTAACTGTATGACAGAAACGTAAAATATATAATCCTTCAGCAATGTCAGCGTCAAAGCATCCGAAGGGTTAACGAACACCGCTTAGGATTCCAGACGATTTGGAGCAATATATCGTAAGAAATCGCACACAAAACCATACTAACTTCTCTTCATTCGGCCGATCGCTCCCACTTCCGGAATCGGACACGTATTCGTCCTTCCTTCTCCCTCTGCCCCTCTGCTTGTTCTCGAGCGGCATGTCGGCGAACAGGAGAGCGTTCTTCGTCTTCTCTTTGAACTCTTGTCTCTTCTGCAGGTTCTCGACGGTGCTCTTCTGTTGGAGTTCTTCGCGAAGGCGGCGCTCTTCTTCCTGGGAATTGAAAATGGTTTTTAGAACCTACATAGTCGACATAGTAACATGATTTTTCGTGCTTGAAATGAATCTAGCCCAAATTGAATTTTGTCCAGTATGAAATAATTACTATTAATTTTACTATAAATAGGTAATAAATAAATATTAGGGCACAATCTTACACAAATCGACCTACTCCCATAGAAAGCATAGGGCTTGTTGTAGGTACTAGACGAGGATATATATAATAGATATAAATACTTAAATACATAGCAAACTTCCATGACTCAGAAGCAAATATTCATGCTCATCACACAAATATTTGCCCTTACCAGGATTCGAACCCAGGACCTTCAGCTTCGTAGGCAGCGTCACTACCCACTAGGCTAACAGGTCGTCAAAATATTACTACTACTTATATGACTAGTATGTTATAAAAAACGTTCATAAAATCAGCACTGGGCGGACCTCTGAGATTGTAAAGCGAGCCACTGCCCCTGGAAATACGACCACGACCATATCGCAAGAGAAGTAGTATCATCATTATTTTTTGGCCTATGGTGGGTGCTTCCTGAAGGCCTGGCACTGCCTGTACCGCGCGGTGACTTCCTCGTAATGCTGCCGTCTCGTTCGCACCAGATGCGGCCGCATATAATAAAACGAGACGCATGGACCACCTACACCTTCCTACAGGCTTCACGCTCCTTGCGCTGCCTGTTCCGCATGGTAACCTCCGTTGCCGTCTCGCTCGAGCCACGCTTCACTGCATCGACTAAAACGAGACGTCTCTATATTCACCTGTTGCTTCCTAAATGCCTCGCGCTGCTCACGCTGCCTGTCCCGCATGGAGACCTCCTCGTCGTGTTGCCGTCTCGCTCGCGCCACGTGCCACTGCGCCTGCGAGAGCAGGTCGGCGCACGTTCTCGCTTCAGCCGCGGCCGCTGCCGGTTCGTAGCGAGCTCGCTCGGCGCCCTCGCCGCTCTCCGTCGATGCCAGACGTTGGAAGTATCTGGAAACGAATTGCGAATCAGTACAGGTAGGGTATATTAAAAATACCGGCCAAGTGCGAGTCAGACACGCGCACGAAGGGTTCCGTACCGTATAAAAACGGCAAAAATAACAAGTTTGTTGTATGGGAGCTCCCTTAAATATTTATTTTATTGTTTTTTTAGTATTTGTTGTTATCAGGGACTGATTTCGGTTTCAGTTTTACCGGTATGAAACCGGTATTCCATTACGGTATCGTTATAATGTAAAGGTTACGCGCGCCGCGCCAACATAACGGTACCGTAACCGTTTTGACATATCGGTTACCGTTATCGATTTAAAGGTAACCGAAACCTTTGTAATACTGGTTCGAAACCGGTATTATAAAAGTAAACGAAACAAAAAGCGAACTTACACTAACACAGACAACTTCTTGCAATAGACACGAACGAACGAATCAGAAAAGTATCAGAACAGAACCGACAAAACTGAAAGACAAAACGGCAGCGCCGGTGGTTTGGCAATGACGCCAAAATCGAAGGATCGGTAACCTTTAAAAAGCGGTTACGGTACCGAAAAAAACAAAGGTTACCGTTATATTGCGATAGCGAAATATAAAAGTTCCGCTACCGAAACCGCTATTTGAAAACCGATATGACGTCATATCGGTTATAAAACATACCGGTATTTTTCGGTTATGCAGTCCCTGGTTGTTATAGCGGCAACAGAAATACATCTGTGTAAATTTTCAACTGTCTAGCTATAACGGTTCATGAGATACAGCCTGGTGACGGACGGACCACGGAGTCTTAGTAATAGGGTCTCGTTTTACCCTTCAGGTACGGAACCCTAAAAACAACTGAATTAAATACACGTACCATATAATAATGTCTCATAGTTTGCAATATTTAAATCTAGTAATGTTGTTCACTAGTCAGTGCGCGATAACCTACATCTCCAGCACGGCTATCACAAGACGGCGCGCGAGCTCTCTCGATTTTTCTCGCACTATCCGTCTCTCTCTTATTAGAACACTTAGAAAGAGACGTATAGTGCGAGAGAAATCGAGAGAGCTCGCGCGCCGTCTTATGATAGCCGTGTGATTTAGCAGTAAGCCGAACATTAAAGCTAAAGCGCTATGCAGTAATGAGAAGATTCGCTCTAAATCAGAACATTAACCCGCAGTAAATGTTGATATACTCACTTATGAGACACCTGAAGCTCGTGAACCGCCCGCAGCACAACATCCAACGAAGACCTCTCATCCTTCAACACATGTGAGGCCAGCCTCCTCAAAGTTAGAGCGGCATTGTACAGCAGAGCGGTGTCGTGCGGCGCGACCCGCCGTGCCCGCAGCAAGGCAGCGCGCGCAGCGTGCACTCGCCCCGCTAGGCCGTGTGCTCGCGCCAGCCACGTCAGCCATTCCACGTCGTGGTGCATTCGGAATTTGCGGATGCAGTTCTCGTACTGAAGAAAAATTAAAACGATATAGTAGATTATCTAAAGCGAGCCAAATGATATATTTACGGTCCAGAGCGGTATATTGAATCCTGAGTGTAGCGAAAGATTCTAAAAAAGAAACCGAACGTAGCGAGGGATTCTAAAATATAATCTTGAACGTAACAAGTGATTTTGCTACTGTAGAGGTTCTACGTTTAAGCGGGCTGGCCACACACAAAGAATGGCTTCTATGTTTAAATTCAAATAGCTTAATGAGAAAGCTGTCAGGTAAATATTTTGTATTGATCCGACTGTAACCCTTGCATGGTAACAGACGCTGTATTGTGTTAAATTAGAATCATATGGAAAAGACACTGAGTATCATTGAAGAAGTTACATTACATCCCTATACTACCAAGTGACACTTTTCACACCTTCTACAAGAAAAATCACTCAATTGAGAGCAAAAATTACTCTTTCCTGAATAGTAGGATCTATGAATAGCAGGGAAGTAGAAAAGTACAAATTTGATTCCTTATTTCAGGGCGACGCCATACAAGGAAAATATGCAATGAAATTTAAATAAATTGTATTAGGAAATGAGTGAATTTTTGTTTTAAAATGTAACGAAACAAAACGAATGCAACCTGTTCCAATTATTAAAATAAAAACTCTATTAGACTGGAGGATGCCTTGTAGACCTTTGAGCGGTAGAAAACCTCGTATTTTAATAATGTTCTGTGGCGTTGTAACAAATACTACAAAGGAACAATTTTGTAAGTTGACATCGTATCCCTCTAATACCTACCATTTGTATGGCGTTGATATGCTGTTTCTGTTCCACGTAGATGTGAGCTATGTTCATCCAGACGTCAGGGAAGTCTGCGGTGGCCTCGCGCACCTGGGCGAAGATGTCACGAGCCTCGTTCACGCAGCCCTGTATAAACAAACAGTAAATAAATAAAATATTATGGGACAATCTTACACAAATCGACCTAGTCCCATAGTAAGTTCAATAAAGCTTGTGTTATGGGTACTAGACGACGATATATTTAATACATAGAAATACATAAATACATAGAAAACATCCATGACTCAGAAACAAATATTCATGCTCATCACACAAATATTTGCCCTTACCGGGATTCGAACCCAGGACCTTCAGCTTCGTAGGCAGCGTCACTACCCACTAGAATAACCGGTCGTCAACAGTATTTCTGATAAGGGATCAACGTCTAGTAAAGCTTTTGACAACTGACAAACGTTTTCTAATGCCGAAATGTAAGGAAAATTAAAATTTATGAAACGATGACTTAAAAGTTACGTGAAGTAGCATTCAGTTAGGGCGGGTTGAAAAACTGACGATTACAGACAAATTAACGTTAAATATGGCGCCGGCAGATGTCATCCCATAGTAACTTATCAAACTTTCTATACATTCTGATTTATTTTATTTTATTTTATTTTTGTTTATTTGGGGCATCAACAGCATTACAGGAAAATATTACAAAGCTTAAAAGCTAATAACAAAGCCAGTTATAGATGTCCACCGAAATACAGTGAATGGAAAAGAACGTAAACACAGAGTAATTTAAGAAACGAACTAAAAAATTAAATCTATAACATGCTCGGTAAATACAAAATATCATGTGTGTGTGTGTGTGTGTGTGTGTGTGTGTGTGTGTGTGTGTGTGTGTGTGTGGGTGTGTAGGTGTGTGTGTGTAGGTGCGAGGGAAAATGTATATATTTGTAAAAAGTGATAGTCGGAATATTAACTTTAGTTATAAGTATAATTATTAGCTTATTTTTTCTGCAGTGATCCTTATTCCTTATCCTTTGTCCTTTAATAACAGATTAACTCGCGTCTTAAGAGTAGGTTTGGTGCAATTGAATAAGTCGATAGTATTAAACTTTTTATTATAATTTTCTAACATACGAATTAGAGGCGAATTCTGGGCATAATTTGTGTGCACAACTGGTATACTGAAAAGACTGCGCTCAGTGTGCCGAGTTCGAATTGCAGGAACGGAGAATTTAATTTCCGCAAGCAGCTCGGAACTGTCAATGCGTCCAAATAAAATGTCATGCAAAACCGACATATCAAGCGACAAGCGCCTACTTTCAAGGCTCAAAAGATGGTGACGGCTGCACATTGACTCGTAGGACGTATCCCACTTTCTGAGCCGAAAATTCAGGTGTCGAAGAAAACAGCGCTGAATTTTCTCTATTTTCTCTTTATGAGTTACATATTGAGGGGACCAGATACAACTGGCGTATTCTAGTATGCTCCTTACATAAGAATTATAAATAACTTTAATACAACTTGTATTATTGAACTCGCTGCAAACCCGGACAACAAAACCTAGGTTTCTTTGAGCACGGTTCACGATGTTATCAATGTGTTGGTCAAAAGTTAGCTTCGCGTCAAGGAGTACACCTAGGTCCCGTATCAAACTTACACGTTGTATTACTTCATCTCCGATTTTGTACTGAAAAATGACAGGAGACAGACTACGGGTAAAGGAGATCTGTACGCATTTTTGAGCGTTTACGTTAATACGGTTTCTGATATAATATATAGATAGTCGATCAAGATCATCTTGCAGTTTGATGCAGTCTTCCGGCTTTCGCACATCTAAGAAAACTTTTTTGTCATCGGCATACATCAGAAAGTAGGAATTTTGGAACACTGTATAAATGTCATATAGATATGCGTTATACAACAGAGGACCCAGATGTGACCCCTGTGGGACTCCCGAGGGAATGCCCACAAAGTCCGACCTGCAGCCAGCAAGTACAACCGCTTGGCTTCTATTTGAGACAGAAAAATTTAACGAACATCGCTTTAGATTACGGACGGTTTGATGCAACCTACCCCTAGTTGTTTTGTGGCTAACATTAGTAAGCCAGATAGAAACATGAAAATAACCCGAATTTGCCTTACTTCTCTATCGCAGAGCACGTATTTTTTGGCTCGCTAGGGTGTCCCCGTCACCCAGCAACATTTCTATGTATATCTTCTGTCTATATTAAAAGAAGAAAGCCCCTAAACACCAGGGACTGATTTCGGTTACGGTGTTACCGGTATGAAACCTTTACACCATTACGGTACCGTAATGGTGTACGAGGGCTGCCTTTTAAGTTCTGTCGTTTGCAAACCTCCCGTGATTGCATAAAAAAGAACTAGTGTCACGTTAAAATATTTGAATTTAGAATTCGAAAACAAAAGAATGACTCGAAATCGGCCCAACCGTTTTAGTACAGCGTTCGTTCAAAGTTGACAAGTCAGTTGTGAAAATGGAAATTTCGAAGGAAAATTTACGTGCGATAATTTTTTACAACTTCAAAAGGGGCTTAACGAGACTTCAGTGCTTCGAAGAGTTGACTACGGTTTTCAATGATAAAGCACCATGCCTTCGGACTGTGGAACGCTGGTATTTAGAATTTCAACGTGGTTGCTCTAGTCTTGGTGATAGACATCGTGAAGGTCGACCAAAAACAGCCGTAACCCAGGAGAACATTGATGCTGTACGGCAACTGATCATCGAAGATCGCCATGCGACATACCGTGAGATAGAAGCTTCCTTAAGTATTTCAGGGACCAGTGTTCACAGTATTTTGCATGATCACTTAGGCGTAAAAAAGTTGATCTCACGCTGGATACCACATTTACTCAGTGAAGACCAAAAAACGGCTCGCGTTCGATGGTGTCGCAAAACTCTGCGGCAATTCAACCGAGGAAACTCGAAACATGTTTACGACATTATCAGTGGTGACGAATCTTGGATATATGCCTACGATCCCGATTCTAAACAGCAGTCGACTGTTTGGGTGTTCCAAGATGAGCCAAAACCGATCAAAGTAATACGCTCACGGAGCACTTCGAAAAAAATGGTCGCCACGTTTGTGGCGAAAAGTGGCCACGTTGCCACCATCGTGCTCGAGGATCGTAAAACGGTTAATGCTGACTGGTATACCACTGTCTGTTTACCAGAAGTCATCGGCGAGTTGCGAAAAAATTACCCAAGACGTCGTATAAGACTGCACCACGATAATGCGAGCTCGCACACCGCCCGGCAAACTATTGCGTTTTTAAAAGAGCAAAACGTCGAAATTCTGGAACACCCGCCGTACAGTCCAGACTTAAGCCCTAACGATTTTTTTACTTTTCCAAAAATCAAGCAACGACTTCGTGGTCAACGGTACCAGACGCCTGAAGAAGCGGTTGAGGCATACAAAACGGCCATTTTGGAGACCCCGACTTCGGACTGGAATAAGTGTTTCGAAAACTGGTTCGATCGAATGAAAAAGTGTATTACATATCACGGTGATTACTTTGAAAAACAATAAATACCATTTAACACTTAAATTGTCTTTAGTTTTTCCAAACGACACAACTTAAAAGGCAGCCCTCGTAAAGGTTACGCGCGCCGCGCCACCATAACGGTACCGTACCCGTATTGAAATATCGGTTACCGGTATTCGATTTAACGGTAAATGAAACCTTTGTAATACCGGTTCGAAAACGGGATTATAAAGGTTACCGAAAAAATAAGCGACCTTACACTTACACAGACAACTTCTTCCAATAGGAACGAACGAATGAATCAGAAAAGTATCAGAACAGAACTGACAAAACTGAAAGACAAAACGGCAGCGCCGGCGGTTTGGCACCGACGCTAAAAACGAAGTATCGGTAACCTTTAAAAAGCGTATACGGTACCGAAAAAAAATTAGGTTACCGTTATATTTTGATAGCAAAATATAAAGGTTCCGCTACCGAAACCGCTATTTGAAAACCGATATGACATCATTTAAACCATACCGGTATTTTTCGGTTATGCAGTCCCTGCTAAAAACCCCTGGTTACCCTGAGCGCCATGGGTTACGAAAGGTTCACAACGAGCAAGAGGCAATCTCGTAGGTAAATTGACAACTCAGAGCATCTCAGAGACTTTCACTCATTCAACTACTATTAGCGGAGCTGTCGTGCTCTCTGGAGGCCTCCAGTTAGTGTAGTAATTATTTGTGGTTACCTTATGGGCGAGCACACAGCCGATGCCGTTGGCGGCCCAGATGTTCTTGGGGTCCACCTTCATCACTTGCTTGTACATGGTCAGAGCCCGTTCTTGGTGGCGCTTCTCTCGATCCTTTTCTCTGGAGGGCTGGTGAAGCGTTTGGAGCCACACGTTACCTGGTGGTTTGAAGAAAAAGGTTTATAAAATTTGAAAAAAAAAAAAAACTTTGTTACAGATAGAACTAGCGTATTCAAATCGATTCCTTTCAATAATCGAAAAGTTAGGAAAGTTGATAAACTTTTGACCTTTTCATTTCAAAGTTCAATATCTCAAAACCGGTTACACCGATTTTGTTGAAACGTGGCTATAAGAACCGTTTCGATCACGTCAGCTTTCGGACAAAATTCGCATTAAAATCGGTCTATTCGTTTGGGATTCTAATGAGCCCAAACTCGATGGGGCTATGTGGTTTTATTACGGAGTTACTATGGCCACCTTCTGTCTCCATCATCAGATCAGCTCGATTGTATCATAATATTGAATTGTCATCCAAACTATACTTATACCCAAAATTTCAGCTCAATCGGTCACCGGAAAGTGGGTCAAATTTAACTTGCAAGATTTGACGGACAACTTACTTACATAAGTTACATACATACTTTTATACTTACATACGAACAAGTCAAGTTAATATAAAGCTTGTAAAAACAAGCCTGCCCAGTAGCCACTTCGGTTAAACCAAGCTGGAGCACACCCCCGAGGTGCACATTCACCCGAACGAGGCTAACAGCGACTCCTGTCTCATGCGCGTGGTGCAAATTAGAGAGAGGAGGGTAGATTTTCTCGTCCCTTCTAATTTATTAGATGTATGATAGGACCTAATTACTATTATTTATTCTGTGATTAAGAATATTGGTTAAGTCAGCAGGAATTTTCAAGGAAAATACAAGGGTCCCGTTTTGCCGAGTCTTTCTTTGGTCATTCCCATGCAAAGACCAGGTCATACATAATCTCTCCTCTTCTGCTTATTTAAGAGCTAAGCTCTTGTCGGTGTACTCAAAGTAGGCCCTCCATTTACTCCGATCCCAGGCAACCTCTTTGACATCTCGATACGACCTAACATCAACTCTTTTTTTGAGCTACTCTATGTAGTTTACTCCAGGTCTTCCTCTTCCTCGCTTCCCCTCTGTCTTTCCTTCAATTATATTGAGCATGAACTTGTCATGTCGTATGAGGTGCCCTATCATCTTCCCTCTGTTTCTCATTAAAATAATCTAATTAAGGGGCTCCGCGCGCTTTTTGGCTAGTTTTGACGAGTTTTGAGTTGATATTCCTCCGTCAAAACAATAGATATATTTATAGCACAAACATTTATCGGTTCTTCAATCCTTTATCTACATTTTCACGAGTTTTTTTGAAAAAAATAAAAAAATAAAATAACCTATATGATTTATTCAAACATGGCCGAAAAAAGCTCAGTTTTCGATATTAGTATGTTTTTAGGCACTTTTATATATGAGATCTACATATAACTGTTCCTTATTGACGTCTCTAAGAACCCACGAGACATTTTAATTTTTTACTCTTTTTCACAAAAGCTACGTCCAAAAAACTGTTTTTTGGCCTGAAACCTGAAATTGCCAAAGTTTGGTGCCATATATCCCGAAAACTGTGAGTTTTGAAGTAAATATGAGATACTATTTCGGTAAACCTCGTTGTTGTTAATACGATAAGCCATAAAAAAACACGAAAAAACCGACAGTTATAGATCTTAGGTCATTGGGCTAGGGGAGCCCCTTAGCCTTAAAACTTACCAAGAGCTATCAAAGAGTAAGCATCACTGGCATTGGCAGAGTTCTGCAATATCCTCTCAAATTTCTTCTGCCCTGGTCCCCACTCCTGCTGGGCCAAGTGAAGGTTTCCCAGTAAAGACCAGGTGTCAGGATGTTCGGTGTTCACTTTCAGGGCTTCTTTGAACCAATCTGACGCCTCGTAGATCTGACCTTTGTCTCGTGCCATGCAACCTAACCTGTGGACATCGTGAGGCATTAGACAATTTTGTTGTCGTCTAGGAAACGCACGTTATCCACGTTAATCACCTGACCTCGATCACCCAGGGGAACCTAGCGGCAATTATTTTATATTCAACTAGGAAAAAAATATAATGTTCGGTTATGGCGCTTCGCCGGACGCTGCCGCGTCACGCTCGCTTCGCTCGCTCAGCTTGCGCGCTGTAGGGTCGCAGTTCACCTAACAACCTAACCGTTTTTTTCCCCTGGGGGATCAGGCTAGGGGATTCTAGTGGACAACAGCAGGAAACGGGACCAAATTCAACGTAGTAATATGTGTAGTGTTCCTGGTGGTGAGTATCAGTACAAAATACATTATTATATCAACTGAATGAGATGAGCCTGATGGATTAGAATTGATTTCTTTGGCCAAGTGTATTATTTATTTATTATTAATTAATTATTTATTTATCAGACAGGCAATTGAAACAACCGATCATACATGTATACAGCTATCTTTTGGGGTTTTATTTTTGGTATATCAACAAAAATGAAGGAATTAGAATAATTCAACTTTTTTTTTCATGTGTGTGAATTCTAATACTTTCCGATAATGTGAAATGTTAGAAGATGGCTAGTCTAGAAGAATCTAGAATACAAAGCTTTTTAATTTATTATTTTCAATTTGAAACTATTAGGGCAACATGGTTATTAACAATATGATTAATATAGTTGATATTTTATGTATAATAGCTACATATACTTACTAGTTGTCGGATACGCTACGATATTTACTTCTGTATCGACATATTTGTCCATGCTCGGGACAGTAACTGTACTATTTTAAATTGAAAAAGCTATCGAGAAAAGGTAGGTAGTGCCCTTGCGTTGCGGTTCAAATCCGGCTCGGAGCATTAAATTTTTCAATTTTTCCTTTATTTAAAAATGTATAATTTCGTTAGCAGCGTAACTGCTTAATACAAAATTAACATAATATCTGCTATTAAAACCCATCAGGCTGCTCAAACTGCAGTGTGCCAAATAATAGTAGATTGCTGCAGAGGCCGTGAAGTAAGGGATTGCTGGACGAGATTGGGGTAGACGGCCGAGTCGTAGACGAGGCCGAATACAACGAGTCCAGCAATCCCTGTTCCGGCCGAGGATTGTATAGTACTTTTCTCAAACGATGTGAGGAAATATTAAAATTAAAATAAATACTAGGTAATCAATTAATTAATAGGTAATTTGCGCCTTTTTTATTTTTTAAACATGCCATTTGAAAAAGCCGTTCGAGCACCATGTTTAACCGCACATAAAGTATAGTACCATAGATTATTTTTATTTTTTTATGAAGCAAGTATGCTTACAGTGTCTAGTGGTGGTTGGCAGTATGTAAATTTTCCTTTGTCAGTTTAATATTAGTAAGCAAATTTAAAAAGTTAGAGTAGCGGACAATAATGGTTTTACTTAGGGTTTTCATACATTACTTCTTGGCGTAAGGCCAAGAAGTAATGTAGGGAGCCATAAACAAGAAACTTCACGTCTTCATTTCGTGATATTAACGCGTACATTTCCGAGCATGTTTGAGAAAATATCCATACATACATCTACTTGAAAAACATAACCCTCCTGTAACAGTAAAGTAAAAATATGATTCAATTGTAGTTTTTTTTAAGTTCTTACCTCAAATAACAATCAATGTAATTAGGGTGCTCCTTAAGAATGTCCTTGTACAGTTTTTCAGCCTTGTTGAATATACAGAGTGCTTCGTTGAGCCTCGCTAAATTGTATGTGGTCGTCACAGCTATCGACTTGTAATACTGGGCATCTAGAGTTTCTGCATCCACTTTCTCTCTGAAAACAAAGAATAACTTTTCAAAATCATTGCTTATAAAAAAATAAAAAATAAACATGAGGTACAGGGGGCAGAGTTCACTGCTGATCCTAATATTTGGCGTAGGCACTAGTTTTACGCAGCGCCATCTGACCTTCCAACCCAAGAGCGCAAACTACACCTTGTTTGGGATTAGACCGATCTCAAGATGTTTTCCGAAAAGCTGCCATTCAATATCATATGATTTATTATGCATGCATGTTTTATTTAGAAACTCAGTAGATACACAACGGGTTTCGAAGCGATGACATCCAGATTGCAAGGCGCGTGCGTCTCGGCTAGTGACTGGCATGAAATAAGTTGCCTATAAAATAAATTTCTGTAAAATGAAATAATTGTCTACGAAATGGAAGGGCAACATACCTTTCAAGAGCTTCTTCAAGGTAGTTTTTGGCCTCGTGCAGATTGCCCAGTCGGTAGTGAAGGGCGGCCACGTTGTTCAGTATCTCCGCGGGAATGTCCGCGTTCACTTTCTCTTTCAGGATCTTCATAGCGGTGGTGTACGCGTTTAGGGAGCCCTAAAAAAAAATTGTATGACTGATAAAAAAGTTCAAAACGGCGGCCACTATCCAATACGGGTGTAGATTCGAAAATTATTATTACTCCAAAAGAAAGAAGGCAAAAAAATATGCCTAGTGACGAAAATCCCATTCAGATATCTCAAAGAATTACGAAGCGAAGCAACAACCGTTTTAATATTGCTTGTTAGAGAGAGGAAACGCAAACAGTGTGTGACGTCACGATACGCGATGGCGACGGCGGCGCCGACCACGATGCGGCGCGGCACGTTGCCGTCTATTAGTGACGTAGTCACAAACTACAAGCGTCATCGTTTCATATGAAGTTGCGTTGTGCGAAAAAGGGACAGAACATAACTCTTCTTAAAACTTTGGACACTTATAACTTCGTGATTATTTAACCTTTTGCGTTGATTTTTTCTCCATTTGACTACACTTTTAATCCTTTTTCGAGAAAATATGACATTGTTGATTATTTTATTTAGTGTCTCTGTCTACACCCAATAGGGGGCTGACATCGGATTCGCATTTGGAGGCCTCTCAGACACTCGGATCCATTTTTATAGCAGAAATATTCTATAGACACAGTGAGAGTAAATTCCATAGAAACTGTGAGTTGTGAAGAACTGTCTGTCTGTGTTGTGGGTTTTGTGTGAGTTTGGCACTAGCAAAGAAAACTGTATGTACCTGCAAATCATTCTGCTCCAAAATCTGCGCGAGCTCGATCCAAGCCTCAACATCATCTGGGAACTGTTCTGTCACTTTCTTTAGGTGCTGTCTAGCGATGTCACGCTTCGACTGCGAGGCTGAGTTGGCGTATAGAGAGCCCAGAATCTTCATGGTTTCATAGTTGCCAGGTTGGGCTTTGAGGACCTTCTCGAAGCATTGCGCAGCCTGTATTGAAACAATTTTAGAAATATATGTAATCAAGACTATTTTTGTTCGTTTACGGTCGACGATCAGCACATCTATCATGAGACGGCCGCGACATACTCTCGATTCTCCTCGCACTATACCTCTTGTTCTAATAAGAGAGAGACGGATAGTGCGAGAAAAATCGGGAGAGCTCGCGCGCCGTCCCGTGATAGCCGTGCAGGAGACAATAAATAATCGGCCTTATCTGTAGCATAATACTGTAGAACATAACTCGGATTCACAATTAGAAAACTCACGGACTCCAAGATAAACATGTCAAACAAAATTGGATGACTAATAAAAAACTTCAAAATAGCATTCATTATCCAATTCTGACTAATATTTTATGACGCATTTGGAGCCCACTCAGAACCTCAGATACCGATTTACAATTAAAATCAGATGATGATGAGATGAAAAGGGAAGAATATCTAGCAGCTTGCGACTGACAATAGGTACTTTTTTTTAAATATAAAATTTCCATTTCGGGAGAAAACATTTTCCACTAACTAAATCTTAACAAATCGCTTCGATTTTGATGTCGATCGCTTCAGCATATTATAATCTAGCTAGTAAAGGTTTGGCTTTTTTTTTTAATAAAAAAGGATAACCTATAAACCAGTTCTTTCATTGTGTCAATAACGTACAAAAAAATCGTTGAGATTGGAAAATATTTAGAAGTGGAAAAACGTTTTCCGTTTTTGTATGGACGAGTTCATAGTCGACCGGTTAGTCTAGTGGGTAGTGACGCTGCCTACGAAGCTGAAGGTCCTGGGTTCGAATCCCGGTAAGGGCAATTATTTGTGTGATGAGCATGAATATTTGTTTCTGAGTCATGGATGTTTTAAGTATTTCTATCTATTAAATATATCGTCGTCTAGTACCCATAACACAAGCCTTATTGAGCTTACTATGGGACTAGGTCGATTTGTGTAAGATTGTCCCCTAATATTTATTTATTTATAGTATTCCAAAGTTATTTCCCTCATAACGAAAAAGTTCAAAATGGCGGCAAATCTCATCCCATTTCGATTTCCCTGGCCGGGTCGAACTGGCGCCAAAGCACACTCACGTTCTCCGTGTCCCCTCTGTATATATACATCTGTCCGAGCCCATAATGTGGCAGCACGAAGTTGGGCGGAGCGAACTGCGTGGCCTGGTAGTAATACTGGAAGGCCTGGTCGCAGTCGCCTTGCGCGTGGAACGCTCGAGCGAGGTGGTGGCACGACTCCGCGCGCATCGCCTCGTTTTCCGTGTTGTGGAACGCGTGGAGAGCTAAATGCTGCACTTTGCTGTAGTCCTGGTGAAAAAGGATCTAATTATCAAGTCACTTTCGGTAAAAACCGCGAGTATCATACTGGTAATCACTTAAAAAACGGCCTTGCGGGCATGGCCGTAAAAGAGGTCTGAGAAAGTGAATGAATGAATGGTTTATTCATAATGAATATATGGTACATAAGGTCTTAAATATCTATACATGTTTCTTCCCATAATATATTCAGCCAGGTCAGGCATATGGAAACTTAGGTCAGTGATTTGATCACTCAGTCTATAGACCGGGATAAAATTACATTTAAATTAAGTACATCACATAATTATAGCATACTAGATGTAATAGTAAATATTAAACATTATTTCATCGCATGCTTCATTATTATTATTAGTGATTTATGAATGAAATACCGAAATAATCTAGAGGTTGTAATCTTATGAAGATGTAGGTACATATTATGTAACATACATATGTAGTACTTAGATTATTATTATTATTGTTTGATACACTAGCAGCTACTATATAGCACTAGCCTATACCCAATTAGGGATTCATATTAATTAATGACACCTAAACCTTGTAAAATCTACATATGTACCAAATATGGAAATAAAAAAGGGTTATTATTATTACACTAGCAGCTAAAAGCGTGTATATCACTGCACTTGTTGCTTTAAAGATTCGTTTTTGGAAAATATCATCATCCAACTCGTTGATTTATTGAATGGTTATGAAAGCGTAAATGTGAAAATTGGAAGAGGACAACCATATTCTCATTAAACTGTTGAGTTGCTCACATTTTTTAGAGAGTATAATGAACTAAAGAATCTCAGGATCATATGAAATTCGTGATCTTTTGAGTATGATGACCTACCTCAGGCACGGTATTGAAATGAAAACTGACCTTTTTGAAAAAGAAATGGTTGGCCAGATGGTTCAACACCATAGGGTTCTTAGGGTCAATAGCATAGGCCTTGGAGAGCATTATCACGGCCATCTTATTTGACTCATTCTCTTGCAGATTCAGCTTCAGGATGGAGAGACCCACTAGAGCCCCAACACATTGAGGGTCAAGTTGTAGGGCTCTTTCAAAAGCCATCCTGAAAATAAAAATGTATCATTACTACAATGCAACATAACTTTCAAAGTAACCAAATTCTATTAAACAACAAATCTATGTTTTTGTTTTGTTTTTTTATCAATTTATCATCTTGTCTCCTTAACACATTCGCAACCAAGAACCCGCTTAGCGGGCACTCGTAATGTTTGCTCAGATGCCGGCTGAGCCTGCTGGGCAGGCAGTAGTATGAACTTACACGCCTTGCGAATTCTGTCGGTTTGTGGTGGATTGTTCCATTTTTAGTCCGGTTGCGAAAGTGTTAATGCATGATCCAACTTGCAATTTTTTAGGCCAAGCCCAAGGGTTATGTTAAGAAGCTTGACGGCCACGATAAATACCAGAAAATCCATACAAATCACTCTGTTATAAGAACATCACACACTAAGGGAATGTAAGAATGTGTGGCTCAGTTCGGCAGCTATTGCCAGGTGGTGATATATGTGAGAAATTGCCGAGATCTCATTTCTACTAATTGTTACAGCCTGACTCCCAGATACAGTGACCTAGTCATCTCATTTTGTTTTTTAACAAAACAAGGATAGTGCGAGCTTCTCATGCAGGAGTTGGCTGGAATGACCAATGAAAATGCACCCTTAATGCAATCAAAATCACCTACCACTGCACTTTTTATTATCTGTAATTGTACTTTAAAAGTGGATATCATACAGAAATGCATATGTAGAGTAAGCCTAAGAGCGGAGCAATCATCTAGCGGACTGCTGGCCCCTTTTTCACCAAATAGTTTTTATTGTCACCTGACAACAACAATTCTCCGTACATTGCTGGTTCCACAAGTAACCTAGCAACCACCTTAACTTCTAGAACCAGCAATGTATGGCGAATTGTAAGTGTCAGTTGACAATAATTTTATTGTCAAGTTGGTGAAATAGGGGCCTGGCATTGTCAATGTAAAATTTTGTCATTTAGTACAAACAATATTACCTAGCTTTCTCCTGATTATTTAACTTCATGAAACAATGACCCATCCCTAAACGCAAGGCAGCAGGGCTATCAGGATTAGTTCTCAGTGCCTTCTTATAGAATGCTAGTGCGCCTCTGTAGTCTTTACGGTTGAAGGCAATGCAGGCTTTTCCGAGGAGAGAGGGTACATTGTTTGGAGACTGGTTAAGTACAAAGTTGAACTGTGCGTCGGCTTGTTCCATTTTGTCTCCTTCAAGGAGACAAAAGTAGGCTCGACCGAGGAGATGGTTCTAGAAAGTAATATTTTCAAATTAAATAAATTTTCCCCATTACTGAATTGCTAAGGAGCATGTTGAATTGTATTCAAGTTAATTAATTAGCATAAAAAAGAAGCATTTCAAAAAGTATTGCAATACTGAATTCAACAAAAAGTTTATGCAACTTACTCCAACATTTAAGGTGGATCAAAAAAATTCAGACATTTTGTTGGTTAGAACTGATTCTACATTTGATGAATTGATTCACTTACTTGATCATACATGATGATTTTGTCAGCCATAGTATAGAGCAATGTGGCTTTCGTAAACAACTCTTTTTTCCTGTCTTTAGTCTTCTCTTTATTGGCCTCCTGGACATAGTACGCGGCCAGCATGTCGAGGGCTCGCATCTGATCCCGTTCGAAGTCCCGGTACTCAATGTTGGCGTCCACTCGGGACGACTCAAGTATTTTGAGGAAATCATCGATCTTCTTTTGTTTGTAGTATGCAAGCTAAGCAATTGAATGTTCACAATAACCGATACTATTATTAGTAGTTTTAGTAGCAGAGCGATATTACAAAATTCAGAAGAAATTATTATGTTGCATCAAGTTTAATCAAGACATTGATGACCTAGTTTCTAAAGTGCACTTGAAAATGCCATTATGCTAATCTCAAACTCCATTTAGGTTACTAATTTGAACTTCCGCGATTATTTTTAATGAACATACGACGACGAAAATAATTCGATTACATGACCCTTTTAGGTTAGGTTTACTTACCGCAACATTGATCCAAACACTGAGCTGGGATCGCTCCTGCTGCAGAATTCCAAGCACTTCTTCTCCAGCCGGTAACTGTTCCGGATCTAACTCAATCACCTGAACACAAAACACAGTATTGATACCGCTTTCCTTGAAAATATAAACTACATCACTGGTCTGTTTAAATTACCTCATCCGTTGTCATTAACGGAATTTCCAACATTTTGCATTTGTTTTTCTCCTGCTAGTCACAAGAATATCACAATCACTTCAGTGGATTACACATAGCCAAAACGATTTACGAAGGCGAAGCAACAACCATTTTTGTTTGGTGATACAATGCGATACGAAACAAATCGACTTGGCGAATGGCGGCTGCACAAATTGTCACTACCGTCAAACTCTGTGCGTTCCAAACCAGTACTCTGAATGCACCCTACAACTGTAAACAAAATATGAAGTCGTTAATTGACCATTATTTAACTCAGCAAATAACTTTTCAAGTTCAAGACAAGAATATTATTATTTTATAAGAAAATCCGTTGAAATGAAAACAATCAATCAATCATTTGATCGTTTTCTGATTTAGAACTTTTGGAACTTTTCGAACATTCTATGACTTCTCAAGCATGTTCTAAAACGAATTGTGTAGATTTTTTTCTAGTGTTTAGGTATAAAGCCTGCATTACACTGGCGCCGCCTGGCCGAGGCGGACAATAGAACTAACGAATTCACTTCATATATTATTAGTTATCCTCTCCCAGTGGATAAAGCCTGCTAAATTAATTGATATCGTTTAACTTCCATCTTATCCGAACGTACCCTGACAGAATTGACAATGACATTGACAATTGTTGATGTTGACATGATTTCACTGTGGATTTCACTGATTTGATCGAAACCACGAAACCTGATCCACTGGCCGGCTAAATTCGGAAATAAATTAGTTCTGTTTCAATAAATGGGGACGAAGAGTTACTTTACAAATTGTGGGCTGGTGCGCATATGAGAAAGGTAAATCAAATTACTACCACTACGTTAAATAATTATAGATGGCAAACTAAAAGTCGAAAGAACAATGTTTTTTTGTAACATTTTTGTCTAATCCCTATTTTTTAGTTGAGATGAGCGCCCTACCTGAAGGAAGCCGGATTACCTTCAAACAAGCCAAGCCAAATCCATTGTTTCAGAGTTGGTTAGAAGAATTACACCATGAAGCGGTTGAAAACAATAGTAACTTCGAATTGGTAGTAAAGGAAGCCCTCGCTGCTCTTTCCAAATACCCATTACCTTTGCACAGCGGCACCGAGTGTGCAATACTCAAGGGTTTTGATAAAAAACTATGTGCATACTTGGACAAGCGGTTAGAAGTATACAATTTCAATAAGAATTTACTTACAAATTCTCCGAAGAGTTCTGATACAGAAACTTACGACCTAGACAGCCCTGTAAGAATCGTCTGTGAATCAAAATCACCTGTAAATGTACCCAGTAATAGTAATTCAAATTCACACAGTTCTGTGAACACAAATTTGATCTCGGAAAACCAAGAAAATATTGCGCAAAATAGCGAACTTCCCTCCACCAGCAAAGGGAAAAATACAACGAAGAAACAAAGAGGTTCATACAAACCAGCGTTTCAATCCGGTAGCTATGCAATCCTTGTGGGTCTGCTTGAGCACTTAAATGGGAATCCTGACTGTCCAGCTTTGAAAAAGGAAGACCTAATTGACATAGCACAAAAACACAGTGAGGAATCTTTTACAAGACCAAAGCCAGATTCTTTCTACACAGCCTGGAGTAACATGACAAGACTAATCACTAAGGGGCTTGTGAATAAAAGGAAAAATAATAAAAAAGTTGAGTATTTTTTAACAGACCAAGGCATCTTGAAGGCACAGGAGCTTTTAAAGGATTATGCCAATAACCCTACAGCAAATGACATTATTTTCAATGATGTTAGCCCAAGAAGAAGTCCAGTTGTCGATACAGAACCTGATAGACCAATTGTTAGAGAAATTGTTAAATCTCCAGTCCCTGACATACAAAATTTGGATGCTGTTGAAATGCTTCCTGGATCCTTCGATATCATTTTATTGATTGATAAATGTGAAACCAGTGGGTAAGTACAATAAAAAAAGTAAAAATCCGGAAAATATTATGATTTCCGTTTTATTAAAACATTTGAGTCCTATCAGTTATATTCATCACTTTTATAGCCTACTGTTGGAATCATCCATCATGATGACATTCTTGGATAAGAAAAAAAAAGTACTTTGGTTTATCAAAACCAAAGTACTTTTTTTTTCTTTTTCTAGAATCTCATCATAGGGTCATTTCGCTGGTTACGCGACCACCTTCGGTTAGCGACCACCTGAAGGAGAAGGTTTTTTCTATTGAAGATAACATCAATTCTACACACCCTATTGAGACAATTACTTGTACATGCATTTTTTTGTTGTTTTAGAATAGAAATCTACTAAAAAACCGAGAAAATATCCTTTCAGTTCACCAACTCAGCTTAAGTGGTCGCCCACCGGCACATGAAATTAGGTGGTCGAAATGACCCTACCTTTTATTATTTTCTGTAATTTATTGTATGAATTTCATGTTGTTGTCAATCAACTTATTGACAAGTCATCACCATCACATTGTGTATATTACTAGTTACTAGGAGAAACTACTCAAATAAAATCAGCATACAGGTTTTTAAATTTCTAATGACTTCTTTTTAGACCAACACTTAGGGTTGGTGAGCCATTATTGTAGTTAGTAAACGTTTTATTTTGTGTTCCAGATTGTCAAATAAAAATGATCCTACAGTCACACAGTTCAAGAAATACCCCGATTTGAAACATGAATACAGAAGCTTAAAAGTTGGAGACTTTACTTGGGTAGCTCGCCACAAAGTCAACAACGAAGAGCTAGTTCTTCCATATGTTGTGGAGAGAAAACGCATGGACGATCTAGGAGCTAGCATTAAGGATGGCAGGTTCCATGAACAGAAGTTTCGATTGAGGAAATCTGGGATAAAGAATGTTATTTATTTAGTAGAAAATTATGGTTCCAATAAACATGTGGGTCTTCCAATTCAGTCCCTCATGCAGGCTCTGCAGAATACACGGGTGCAGGATAATTTTAAAGTTCATGAGACAGACTCACTGAAGAACTCGGCGCGATTTTTAGCAATGATGACTAAAAGATTGACTATAGAGTATAAGGTTAGTTTTCGGTAAAAAAGCTATTTGTATATGGTTTTGACTCACAGAGGCGAGGCCTATCCCAGTGTCAATTTGGCGCGTAACGCTGTTCGTCTATGGTTCTCCTGTGGATGGCTTTTTTTCTAGGGCTGTACAAGCGTATCCGTTTTACGTAGTAACAACATCATTTCATTGATCGCACGCCGTTATACGAATAACCGTGCACCCGCTAAGTCTAGCAAAACAGCGGCACGGCAAACATGCTTTTCTCGAAGCAGTTCAGGCCATTTTCTACCCCCCTATAACTACGTTGCGGATGAAACTAGAACCCCTGAATTTTCAGTAACCAAGCAGGAATTGTATAAACACCGTATATTTCAAATTTCATTCAATTTGATCCGGTAGTTTAAGAATTATAACTAGTCAACTCTAACTAGACGACTGACTCACTGACCGATCATCAAAACTCTCTGGCGTATGCTATAGAAGCTTGAAAATTAGAAAACAATTACCCCCTTATTCATAAAACTTAAAATGTCTCTGCTAAATAAAATGTGCTTTGTCCCTTTCTTACGAACACATGTCAAAGAGACAGATAAGGACAAACGAATTTGAACGCCATTTTAGTTAGTTTAGACCACGATTTCGAGCGCTGACGTCAACGGCCGCACTCCGATCTCTCACTCTGCCGCATAGCGCACCGCTACCACAGCGGCCACCGCTTTTAGTTGTGGGCTAGCCGTCAGCCTTTGTTTTAGGGTGACCACTAAACACACATTCGACCAAAATGTTGAAATTTTCAATGTAGCAATATCAGGTTAAATATCTATCAACCTTCTAGTGCCTTCCCGGTAGTGCCCGGGGTCTGCTCTGGCATCTAATCCCAAGATTAGGCATAGGCACTATTTTTACCAAAGTGACTGCCATCTGTGATCTGACCTTCCAACCCAGAGGGAAAACTAGACTTTATTGGGACTATACCTATATTACAATAATTAAGATTCCGCAGTACCTAAGCTCGGCCGAATTTTACCTTTCCATACAAACGGAGTTTTGTTCTCATTTTAAAACTACGTGTTGGATTGTGACGAAACTTTGCATATACAATGAAATGAGGTATATCTGTCTGTAATTAGTTTATATGTTTCCAGTTTATAAAACAAACGAAATACAGCAAAAACAAGGTTTGTATGAAAAACTCAAATTCGCTGTATTTTTTTACTATGGTATCTGAAGCTACATAATAGTACATTGTTTAACGAGGGGCGTAAGTGGAATATTGCGAATAAGGGCTTTTGATGACTCGAGTTTGCAATATTCTTACGCCCGTGTTATACACAATGTTTTTCATCACATTTGCGAGGAAACAAATACATTTTAGATGAAATGAATACAAATCGTAATAAAAACTGCAACATGTCAGTCGTCCATTTTGTTGAATTTGACGTGAGGCGCGTATGGCAAAGACCCTTCGGTATACAGCCACGATTTGAAAACACTTAAAAACATTTTACATAGACACTAAATAACTACATATTAAATCTGTAAATAATTCAGTTAAACATGTTTAAGTAGTTTTTTAAGTTAAAATTTATTTATAAATACGTTTTCAGACATCGTATTTGATATAAAACCTCTTTGCTTTGTAACTGCCGCATGAGTGACAGATACAATTTAAGAAAAAAACCATTTCGCCCGTGGGCGTAACAAAGGCTATTACAGCTCTGTATGTCTGCGCATTATGAAGCACTTTTCGAGCAAGTGTGATGAAAACTAATTAAAGACCTGGACCTGGATATACCTCATGTCATTATAAGTACATGCAAAGTTTCGTTACAATCCAACACGTAGTTTTAAAATAGAGCGTAACTACGTTTGTATGGAGAATCGAGCTTACTGCGGGCTTTTAAGATGTCAATTACCATGACATATTTTGCCAAAGTTGGTGTATAATGTGTAACAGGTTAAGTATAGGTAGACCGTTTAACCCAGTCCGCGCCTGCGCGGCGCGCGGGTGCAGGGGTATAACGATAACGGGGCGCGGGCGCCGTGCGGGAGGCAAAGCAAAAACATCTGTGAAAACTCTAACCATGACTTTTCTTCCAGGATAAACTTTTAAAAGGTTACAACAGAGATCCGCAAGGCGAGGACCTAATGACATTTTCTTTCCTCAACCAAGCCTCCAGGAAGACAAAACCTCTCACAGTAACGGAGACGTTCGTCAAACTATTGCTCCAACTGAAAGGTGCCTCGGTCGAGAAAGCTTTGGCCATAACAGAGGTCTACAAAACCCCACACTCACTGATTGAGGCGTATGAGAACTGCTGTCAGAAAGAAGGGGAATTTTTGCTTGCGAATTTGAAGTACGGAGATCTGAATAGGAACGTGGGCCCTACGGTTAGCAAGTCTGTGTATCATCTGTTCTCTAATATAGAACTTGCTTGACCGCCGTTTGTTTTTCATTTGACGAAACTTTCGTTGAGACTGACGTAATGTCATGAAAATACAGTTGCAATTTCAATAGCAAAGGCATGTCGCGCGCTCCTCGCTCTTTCGTAGGCTGTTGTCAAAATTTAGTAATAAAATCCTATGGTCCGCGCTCTTGCTTTACTAAGACAAGGGATTTCAGTCACTGAAATTAGAAGTGTAAGGCACTTGTCCCACCGCCGGCGAGTAGCGAGTACTCTCATAGTAATTCTTACTCGCGCGAGTAAAAGCGAGTAAGAATTACTATGAGAGTACTCGCTACTCGCCGGCGGTGGGACAAGTGCCTAAAGCCTCTTACATACTAGTGCGGCATGCGGTGGCGGTCAATAGTAAATTTAAGAATTATTTATTTAACCATATGGCGTATAAATTATACGCTTATATATATATACTAGTATAAATCGACATCCAGACCCCGTATCATGGTCGGCCTTATCAGTGTCATTACCTATCATCATCACATCAGCCGAAAGACGTCCATTGCTGGACATAGTTCAAGCTGACAATGTCAATGCGCTTAGATCAAAACTTAGTCAAGTGATGTCGGAGATAGACATGTGGTTTGCAGCTAATGGAATGATCCTAAACCTAGAAAAGACAAACATTGTACATTTTCAGTTGCGGCACACCGATGTAGATAAGTTGAACATCGAGATCAACAACATCTCTGTCCCTCAGGTAGCCCACACTAAATATCTAGGTTTTGTAATAGATTCGGGGTTGACCTGGTCCCCCCACATAGATTACCTGTGTAATAAGCATACATCGGGGTTTTCGGAGCGGGAACGTTTGACATTAGCCAAAGAGTAGGTATTTACTTAAAAACAGATCGTACCCTAGTAGGTTTCTACCGAATGTATAATTGATTGAAAAATAAATAAAGATTAATCATACATATAGGTACATATTTTATATTGGTCATTCATTATCAACCTCTTCAGTTAAGTCTATTCATTTATATGAAAATGCTTCATAGATATCGAGCGTCAAGATTGACATTGTATTAGACACCTATTGTCAACCGTTACCCTTGCTTGTCTAGTAGATAAACTTATATGCAATTGTATTTTAAAAAACTGTAAATAATCAGTCAACACAAATATGCCTCCGAGAAAAAAAACTCGTTACGAGTTTATGCGTTCGTGGATAGAAAATAATCCAGAGATAGAGGTTCGAGATTCTTTATTATTTTGCACCAAGTGCAATGTGAGCTTCGCTCAAACGAAATCTAGTGTAACGCGACATGTCGCATCTAATAAACATACAGGTATGAAATATGATTTCAATAGTGAGCTCTTGAAATTTGTTGTGGGCTGTAATATACCATGGACGCAGGTAAACAATCCGATATTTAAAGATTTTATCGAAAATTGTGTTACCGGTAAATTTGGAAAAACTGCAAAAGTTCCTTCGGAATGTCAACTGCGACGGGAATATTTAAATAAAGCTTACGATGAAAAAATGAATAAAATACTGAGCGAGCTAAAAAATGAATATATATATGTGAGTGTTGACGAAACCACGGATGATTATGGTCGTCAAATAGCTAACGTAATAGTGGGAGCATTACGTGATGATCACATTGGCACTCAACACTTGATATCCAGTAAACGGTTAGACAGCACGAACAATGTATCAATATCCAATACGGTCACAAGTGCTCTTGATGAATTATGGGGTGCTAACCATAATAATCACAATAAAGTACTTTTACTTTTAACTGACGGTGTGGGCTACATGCTAAAGGCTGGAAGAAATTTAAAATGTATTTTTCCCAATCTTTTGCACGTCACATGTTTGGCTCATGGTTTAAATAGAGTGGCTGAACTAGTAAGAAAACTTTATCCAGATGTGAATGATTTAATCGCAAATGTTAAGAAGACATTTTTGAAATCTCCTAAAAGAATACAAAAGTTTAAAGAAATGCTCCCCGGAGTGCCTTTACCACCTCGACCAACAATTATTCGGTGGGGAACCTGGATAGAAGCTGCAACGTATTACAGCAAACATTACGATGAAGTGAAACGTGTTCTAAATACATTCAGTCCCACCGAAGCCCAGAGTATTAGAAAGGCAAAAAGAGCGTTTGGAAATGCAAATATAAAAAGCGACTTAAATTTCATAGCAAATCATTTGATGACTATCCCAAATGCTATTAAAAAACTACAGGATGCGAAGCTGTCCATCAGCGATAGTTTAAAAATAGTTCATGAAACCTATAGAGATGTTTCCAAATTAAACATGAGCGTAAAAGGAAAACAGATTTATGATAAACTGAAGTTGGTGTTAAAGAAGAATTCTGGCTATAGCACACTAAAAATTATAAATGAGTTGGTACAAGGCAAAGAAATAGAACTTCAATCTCAAACTTCTCGTGCATCAATTGATTCCTACAAAAAATTTAAATATGCACCTATTACAACTGTCGACGTGGAAAGATCATTTAGCTCCTTGAAATGGATATTTACAGCAAGACGCCGTAGATTAACTGTCCCAAATATAGAAAAAATATTAATAGTTTATTCTGAAAATCGTGTCAACTATTCAATTTACAGCAGGTAATTAATTAAAGTTATTTTAATTGTTACCTTATAAGTTATAAGACTTTTACGGAAATTAAAATAAAACTTTGTCACAGATTGTATACAACTCACAGAGAGGTAGTTATTCATTTGGCATAATACGATATTTTCTTAGACTAACATATCTGTTTATCTCTACTCTTTCTCAAATCATTCCCGCTCCGAAAACCCCGATGTATGCTTATCACACGATAAGTGACAAGATGGAGCGTCCGTCACTGGCTGACACCGTTCGATGGAACGGGACGACGCTCGTATCTTCTCACTTATCGCGTGATAAGGCCCACCATGATACGGGGTCTGTACGTCTAGCACAACTTGCTGCTCAGTCGCTTCACGCGCGACTGAGCGTCTCCTGTCTCACTCGCACCGTGCAAATTAGAAAGAGGAGGGTAGATCTTTCTCTACTCGCGTCGCGGCGCGGCGTCAGCTGAGCTAGCCCCGCTGGTCGCAGCCAGTCGATCGCGTCAGATGTTTAGTTAGTGTAGAGGTCCTCGGGTCGCCTTTATAGCGTCAATTTAAGAATAGTTGTCAGGTTATAACACTGATTTCTACTATTATAAATCCGAAAGTATGGATGTTTTGTTTAGATGTTTGTTACTCAATCACGCTTAAACGGCTCAACCGATTTGGTTGAAATTTTGCACTTAGATAGTTTATAGCCCGGATTAAAATATTTTTATCCCGGGTCCATGCAGACGAGGTAGCGGGAAACTAGTACAGAATATACAAAGGTACTCTGGGTTTGAGCCTACCACGCCATCCTGTATCGTAAAATTTAAGAAACTAAAAAACATGTTTATGAAAACAATTTTTTCTCAAACATGCAATGAAATATTGACGTTGGGTTCTTCATAATGGGCTTCGAAGTGTCACGTTTCGGGCGGAGCGAGACGAAAGATCCGTAATGGCATATCATACAAAATTGGAGGCCTAGGCCTGCATAATGGACTTTAATTTCCATTCCACAATTTGTGGCACAGGATCACGGCGTTCAGCCATGAAAATTAAAGTTTGATTTCTTGGAGTTTTTTTAATTTATTTCATTGCATGTTTGAGAAAAGCACTATACATACCTCGGCGTGAAAAGGGGTTGCCAGGCTAACTATGCGACCTCGCTTCGCTCGGCCGTCAACCCCTTACTTCCCGACCTCCGTAGTAATGTACTATTAATAGAATTTATGTGACATTCTATACAGAAATATTCGACTGTATCTTTGCCGTGGGGAATTTGCCAACGCTGGTAAATAACAGGTTTAACAATCTAGCAAGCTCATTTCATGGCCATCTCCTCTTTGGCACCTTTCTGCAGCTATGGCATTGAAGATTTAACATTTTCAACAGTCTGTCAAAGAGAATGTGTCAACCACACGCCATTTAGTGCGGAGTTAAACCTTATGTCAACGCATGAAGGTTGCCGGATTAATCCGTCATTGTTGTTGAACCAAATGGTGCGGTCCGTCTTTGGTTAACAAATAAAACAATACTTTTTGGTATATAAATTTATTCATATAACTATTGACTGTGACATTTAGCTGATAGCAGTAGTTTAGATGACAGGAAACTCTTCTAGTGGTTGTAAAGCTTCAGAATATACATAAATAGTTCAGATCAATTAAGAGCACTTTGGGATGGAATCAACACCTCACAATATTAGCGTGCAAAATCACAAAATCAAAATATACAAAATTGGTTTGACACGAGAAATTTAACAACAGATCCAATGAGTAGAGAACAGTCAACACTGCAAAAACATGACACAGACTGATTCTACGACAATGTCAAAGACCCATATTTCACCAAATAGACAATTGTCATCTGACAATTTCAATTCTACATACAATGTTGGGTCGACAAGTAAAGTAGGTTGCTGAAGAGCATTGTCTTGTCATTGTCATTGCACTTGTCAACCCAGAAATGTATGTTGAAGTCAACCATAGTCAAGTTGGTGAAATAGTGGCCTGGCCCCTATTTCACTTGACACTGACAATTCGCCATACATTGCTAGTTCTAGAAGTTAAGGTGGTTCCTAGGTTACTTGTGGAACCAGCAATGTAGGGATAATTGTCGTTGTCAGGTGACAATTGTCAAGTTAGTGAAATAGGGGCCCGGTTATTGAATGAGATAGAAGTGTAGATACTTTTGCAGTTGAATATACCAACATTGTCTTCATACAAATGCAGATAAGTAAATGCGCTTAATCTTAAACGGAATACTATTATTATTATTATTTAAAACAAATGGCAACATATAGGGCCCTCGCCAGTGTCAGTGAACGGATAAATAAACCTCAAAATATATATAAGAAGTAAAACATTAAATTAAAATAAATATACGTGTCCCTCGCTAAGATGGCTACGCGAATCTCGCTCTTAAAATATCTTGAAAGTCAACACATATATATCTTACTCTATGGACGCAAAGAACACAAGGTTCTGCGTGTTGGCGTCGTGCCAGAGGCGCCAAGAACGACTATATACCTTCAACTAAGGTTCGTATTCACACTATTCGAAAAAAAGTACCAGTTTCCGTGACAATTAGTACGTGAAAAATGCGACCAAAAGGTTTAACCTTTTCAACGCTCTCATATTTGAATGAAGTGATCATTCACAGGCCAAGAGCTGTTGCCTTATCAAAAATGACGAATCTCGTAGTGCTCTGCAAAACATGATCAAAGTACAACTTTATTCCGACCTTTTTATGGGTTGTTGGCGTGGTGGGCACGACAGCACTCGACCACTTTAGTGGCTCTTGGCGCTGAAAAGGTTAAATATGAAGGAGACCCATTTTTTTTTACCTTAGCTTAGTCATTCTTGAAAATGGGTATTCAACATTAGTTTTCCCTCTAAAATATTGCTATTGATAACGCAGGTTTATTCTTTGGACTCTTAAGAGTTCATGCCTAGAATAGGTAATGAATGAGATTCTTTCACGTGCCAAACCAATATAGCTAATATTTTAGACCCTTATTTTCATCATCACATTGTTACCTTACAGTTATACTTAATAATAATAATATCTCTATTAACAACTAAAACTGTTTCAAGAGTGAATGCAAGAAAGTAGGAGAATAATGCAGATCATAGAACGCGCTATGGACATTGAAATAGACCATGGCACTGTTGAAGTAGAAAAAGGTGATTATCTAAAAACATCGACTATTTTAACATTTTTAACATCTGATAAAATTTACAAAATATGTTGATTGCGTCTCCAAACATTTTTAAAATTAAAAATCTAATTTAAAAATTCACAACATACATAGCGAGTTAAAACAAAAGCAGCTACTACTTACTCCAATAACGCAAATAAAAAAAGTCCCGCAAGATAAATGCCAAATATACTTAAAACTAAAATTAAGAAATTAAAATCGGTGGCTTGCATAAGATTCACGAATAATTTTGACTACATTGCTTGTAGAGCAATACTTGAGAGTAATAATAACTATATGACCAGCCACCAATGAATTCGATGAACCCATGTTTTATATCACCCTGTATCCTGAACGTGTGGCTAAGCACTCACTCAGTGTCAAACAAATTAAAAATACTTCTAAGTGTACGTGAAATAAAATAAAATTCTTTAGGTGCACTTACATAGATAGAAGTGTAGCTAAACGTTATGCTTAGAGAGTATGGTAGTTCCTTTCAGTTTGGGCTTTGTAGTACTTGAATCCCATGAAGCCGATTGCGAGGAGGCCGAGAGTCAGGATGATGCCTCCGACGAAGCTCGCGCCGTCGAATCTGAAAGGAATCAAGAATCAAACATTTATTCGTGACTAGCTGTTGCCCGCGTCTTCGTCCGCGTAGAACTTGAGAAAAAATATTGCTATTAATCTATTTTAGGCGTAACCTTAACACCCGTAACCACGGTGGAATTTTCTAAAACGCTGAAAGTACTTTTTTTGTATCTTAATACGTGATCTTTCTACAAAGTTTCAAGTCTCTAGTTCAAAAAATAATGTTTCCCCCATACAAACATTGCACCCCTATTTAGCCCCTTTAGGGGTGGAATTTTCTAAAACGCTGAAAATACTTTTATTGTACCTTAATAAGTATCTTTCTAAAAAGTTTCAAGTCTATAGTTCAACAAAATAATGTTTCCCGCATACAAACATTGCACCCCTATTTAACCCCCTTAGGGGTGGAATTTTTTAAAAGGAAGTTCTGGTGTAAATTTCAAGTTTCTTGTCCCAGTAGTTTCGGCTGTGCGTTGATGAGTGAGTGAGTGAGTCAGTCAGGCCATAGGCATTTATACAGCGTGTCTCTGACTTTGGGGCTATAAATGCAAATGTCAATTATGCTCCTTAAACGGAACTACTTTTGCTCTACTACTTTTCAAAAATACGTTCTTTTTATATTTTCATTATTCCATACAAATAAAATAAAATGTTCAATGTACATCATCCATTAGTTAGTTTTCATACTTGTCAGTGTCATGGATGTCAAATAATGAGGCCGTGTTTGCAATACATTGATGGTACAGTTAAAGTTCAAACACGAATAAATGATAGAAATAATAGTTATTTTACAAAGTTGCGGAACAAAAGTGGTTCAGTTTCAGGACCGTAATGGACATTTGCATTTAAAGCCCCTAAGTCAGAGACACACTGTATGTAAAGACAATACACAGTATTACACAGTTTGAAAGATTGATGTGTTAGTATGTATGTATGTATGTATGTAAATACTTTATTGTACACAAGACACAGGTAAAAATACAGACAAAAAAAAGTTAATTCGGTACAAAGGCGAACTTATCCCTGTAAGGGATCTCTTCCAGTTAACCTTTGAGCTTTGTTAGTATGCTCTTCTTGATGAATTCCTGCACCCTGTTTAAAAGTTTCCTGCTATATAAGGATTGTCTGCAAGAGATCGCTTTAAAGCGATATTACCGCCTGTTGTTACGCTTGTTTATTTTTTTTGTAAGATGTTTCTCTCTTGTCGTGGATGGTGCAATAAAGAGTATTTATTATTATTATTACAAGACAAAGACAAGTGAATCTGTGATCAACTCGACATGATGCAGAGGGCCTAACGCGAAACGAAAACTAACTTCGTTCGTGATCTCCGTCTCTGTCGTACTTGCTAGTTCGAGCGACAGAGAGGGAGATAGTAGTATATATAGTAGCCCCCCTGGCTGCGCAGCCAGCGCTGGTCGTCCGTTGGGGCCATCCAGTGAGGACACGGTACGTAACACACATAACAATAACAAAGAACGGAAATAAAACAGTGAACAGTAAGAGTTGAAGTGTTCATCATTATATTATTTATTTCTGTACAGGTTGTATCAAAAATGGGGTGTCAACCGATTACGATTACAAAAATGCATTTGTATTTTTTTTTTAATTTTTGGTTTGTCTTTGTTTACATTGAAATGTTTGTTTTTGTTTACGCAGTCTTTGTTTTTGTTGACATTGCTTGTGTATGACATCAAAAACGTAAAAGCTGTCACCTGTGTGTCAATAAACATACACAAAACATTTTTTTTTCATAACAGCCGTGCGCGCAGCAGTTGAAAATGAAATAAAACCTCCCACCTTTCACCCTCGAGGGGGAATGTTATCATACACAAGCCATGTCAACAAAAACAAAGACTATAATGTAAAACAAAACAAAAATATCAATGTAAACAAAAATAAACAAAAAAATAAAAAATAAACAAATGCATATTTGGAATCGCAATGCGCTACCGAATATGCCCTTTCTCGGTTAAAACCCCATTTTTGATACAACCTGTATAGAATTTAATTTACATCAGTCGTGTCGTGAACTACTGTAAGATTAAAAAAATTGCATCATGGCCGTCTCTTATTTCTCCAACTCGACATTTTTCGCATGACAATGACAACAAAGATGTTGATGGATAGTCAAATCAACAACTTTTTATGAAACTTCAAAATCGCTGTTAGTATGAAGTTTGGCTAAACAGCGTCCGTTTTTAGGGTTCCGTAGTCGACAAGGAACCCTTATAGTTTCGCCATGTCCGTCTGCGGCTTAGCTCAGTGACCCTTACTACTAAAAAACTGTAATTCGGCACGAGTACATAAAACAATCACGCCAACAAACCGGTAGAATAAATCTTGAAAAAAATCCCTACAAATAAAGATGTTTTTTTTAGGTAAATCTATGGAGTGCGCTATCGTTATTTTAAAGAATAAGGGTATTTAAAGACCATTTTGTAATTCAAGGATAAGTTTGTGTGATGTGATATAGGGCTTTGATTAAAGCCCGAAATTTTTATTAGTCATGTGTCCAGCCCTCTGCCGGCAAAATGCTTTCTAAAAAAATACATGGCAGTATTAAATATAACCCATAAAAAACATTCCATGTAAAAAAGAGGCCAAGTCTCGAAACTCTTCCACCGTAAAAAGTTGTGAGATATTTCGTAGAGTTGGCTCTTTGACTATTTCTTTTTATATTCTTTGGCTATTGACTATAGAGTATAAGGTTAGTTTTCGGTAAAAACGCTTTTTGTATATGATTTTGACTCACAGAGGCGAGGCCTATCCCAGTGTCAATTTGGCGCGTAACGCTGTTCGTCTATGGTTCTCCTGTGGAGGTATATCTGGGGCTGTACAAGCGTATCCGTTTTGCGTAGTAACAACATCATTTCATTGATCGCACGCCGTTATACGAATATCTGGGGGCACTACAAACAGCAGCACGGCAAACATGCTTTTCTCGAAGCAGTTCAGGCCATTTTCTACCCCCCTATAACTAAGTTGTGGATGAAACTAGAACCCCTGAATTTTCAGTAACCAAGCAGGCATTGTATAAACACCGTATATTTCAAATTTCATTCAATTTGATCCAGTAGTTTAAGAATTATAACTAGTCAACTCTAACTAGACGACTGACTCACTGACCGATCATCAAAACTCTCTAGCATATGCTATAGAAGCTTGAAAATTAGAAAACAATTACCCCCTTATTCATAAAACTTAAAATGTCTCTGCTAAATAAAATGTGCTTTGTTCTTTCTTACGAACACATATGTCAAAGTGACAGATAAGGACAAACGAATTTGAACGCCATTTTAGTTAAAACAGGCTTGTAGGACGTTTATGAATACGGCCGTTAGTGTTTAGTGTATAAATGAAGGAAAAACTAAACAGTGCATGCAATTTCGGTCCAGATACACCAACTGCATAAACATTTGCAGTGAATGGGACAAAAAATGAAAAAGCAAGAATGGGGACTGCATTCATGATTTGTATGTATTGATAACACAAAAAGAAGCGAAATCCCATAAAAAACATTACATGTAAAAAAGAGGCCAAGTCTCGAAACTCTTCCACCGTAAAAAGTTGTGAAATATTTCGTAGAGCCAAGTCTCAGGCATTCTTATTAATCTTTATTTGCTTGCTAAATAAAATTCTGCAACGTGGCAATCACACAAACTTAACTGTATTTATGGATATGCATGTAGTATTGTGTGATTGCCAAGTCACAAAAATGTATTTAGCAAGCAAATAAAGATTAATAAGAATGCCTGAGACTTGGCTCTACGAAATATCTCACAACTTTTTACGGTGGAAGAGTTACGAGACTTGGCCTCTTTTTTACATGGAATGTTTTTTATGGGATCTCACTTCTTTTTGTAGGTTAATGTGTTATTCATACATACAAACTATGAATGCAGGCCCATTCTTGCTTTTGAATTTTCCCATTCACTGCAAATGTAACTTTGTAATCCTATATATTTGTATAGGATTACAAAGTAATGTATACAGTTGGTGTATCTAGAAAACTGGGTTGAAATTGCAATTTTTTTATAGTTTTCCCTTTATGTGGCCATTAAACCCTAACTCTGTACCAAATTTCAGCCCTCTGAGTTTATGGGAAGTACTAGTTCTATTTTGATGATCATGAGTGAGTGTCATAAATGCGAAACTTTGCTTTCGCTTAACTTCGGAACTAAATGACCTACAGACTTGAAATTTTGGATTTTAAGTATGTGATTATAGCTTACTGGATGACGAAAATTTGTGCGCTCTGGTCTTATCCAGAGGTTCTCAAATAGGGGCCTGAAAATGCGGCGAAATGGTTCCAGTAAAGGATGGTAAGGCAGTGTTTGCTTCGCGCTCGACTTGGCGGGGGCACTGCTGTGCCCCCAGATGAATTTATTCGGAAAACTATCACGGATAAGTAGGCATAACTAGTTAATGAGTAAGTCGACCACCTTACTAAATGTACTTGAAAAGACCAACTGACGTACAAATTCGGGCGACGCAACCGTAACGTTTAGTTGGCGCACGCGTTGTCGATGCAACAAAGGTCAAAGACAGGCAACTACGGAACCCTACACTGCGCGTGGTCCGCCAAGCACTTCGCCGGTTTTTAATATAGTATGTTTATATAATAATAACTTGAATTTTTATTATCAGGGTCTCGTGAGGCTTGACCGCTAACGTTCGATTTTAGTAAGGACTCGGCTGCTTTTTGGGGATCCGCTAAACTTATAACATCCACCGTTTCAGGTGGTGGTTAAAAATAGAGTTGAATTATAGTTACCCTCTAGCCTGTAGAGTGTGCGGCTGCACAGTGGTGGCAGCAGGCTTCAGCGTAGTGGCTTTCTCCGTTGAGGGGGCGGCGGCTGTGGTGTTGGGGGTAATATGTTCCGTAGGCCTAACAGTTGTCGTCGGAGTTATGGTAGATTTGCTGTCGGCCGAATTGGTAGGTTTGTTGTCGGCCGGATTGGTAGGTTTGCTGTCGGCCGAATTGGTAGGTTTGTTGTCAGCCGAATTGGTAGTGGCGTTGTTGTCATTCTTCTCTGCCGCCGGTGTTACAACGGTGGTGTTGTTTTGGGTCGCCGGTACTAGTGGTTTCTTTGCTGGGTCTTGGTCCTTTGTTTTGTTATCGTCAGTGGCTGGTATGGACGGAGCCGGTGCATTCCCCGCGGGAGGTTTTGCTGCTGGTGGCATTTCATTACCTGGTTTCGGAGCGTTCCCTGGAATCAAAATAATAATTAGCAAAACCTCATCATTTCAGCCAATTCGGTTAAGGCGACGGGAGTGGTGCAGGACCGGTCATTGTGGGAGGCCTATGTCCAGCAATGGACGTCTTTCGGCTGATGTGATGATGATAGGTAATGACTGAAATATTAGGCGAGACGGATATTAATACACACATTTGAATATTGTGGTGATTTTTTATGAAAAGAATATCGGTAAACGGTCCCTGAACTAAACTTTAATCAAGTTGATGCAATCGATTCATCGGGACACGACTTGTCTGTGGTAAAAAAAAACCGACCAAGTGCGAGTCGGACTCGCGCACGTAGGATTCCGTACCTTATCTATAAAAACGAAAAAAAAATCATGTCTGTTGTATGGGAGCCCCACTCCGACGGTTTTTACCCTTTGGGTACGGAATACGGAATCCTAAAAACAAGCCTAGGACGGTAATGTCTACACGCGGCCTTTCGCGGCCTACTATCACAAATAAGAACGATATTTCCGAGTACAGTCAAGTGTAAGAATATGATTGCATACAACTTACTCATACATACGACCAATCGCTCTTAAGTCAGCGGATTAAGAGTCCTCAGTAAGCTCGATTCTCCATACAAACGTAGTTACGCTCTCATTTTAAAACTACGTGTTAGATTGTAACGAAACTTTACATGTATAATGACATGAGGTATATCCAGGTCTGTAATTAGTTTATGTAGCTTCTGATACCATAGTAAAAAAAATACAGCGCATTTTAGTTTTTCATACAAGACTTGTTTTTGCTGTATTTCGTTTGTTTTATAAACTGGAACCATATAAACTAATTACAGACATAGATATACCTCAAATGTCATTGTATATGCAAAGTTTCGTCACAATCAAACACGTAGTTTTAAAATGAGAGCGTACCTACGTTTGTATGGGAAGGTGAAATTCGGCCGAGCTTACTGCGGACTCTTAAGGTTTCGGTACATATTTATGAGAGGTTAAATCGATAAATATTTTTGCACTTGACTGTACGTATGCGAACAAATAACACTCCAGGAAGATTGGCACTAAACCCGATAAGTCATGCTATGCTATACAGGGTGGAAACGATAAGTGATCTCACTCGATTATATCTAAACTATACAAGATATCGAAAAACTGGTTACTGATCCTGAAAGTGCTTCACGAGCTCTATCACACGGTATCAATAGGACGTTACAGAATAAACTGGATCTATCCGAAAATTCAATGTTTCCAGCTTCCACACATTTAGCACAGCCACGTGGCACTCATCTCTTGATTTGATAGTATTAGCAAGTAAAGCCATGTGAAGTAGAAACACGTGAATCTACTATCTATAGCAATTATTGATGTGCATAATATCTTTTCAAGTACTTACATACTTAAATGATAAAATATTATCTCTGTGGCTGTACTAAATGTATGGAAGCTGGAAACATTAAATTTTCGGTTAGATCCAGTTTATTTTGTGACCTATTCTATTATTGATACCGTGTGATAGAGCTCGTGAAGCACTTTCAGGATCAGTAACCAGTTTTTCGATATCATGTATAGTTTAGAAATAATCGAGTGAGACCACTTATCGTTTCCACCCTGTATACTTAGTTATCAATTACCCACAACGTATTTATTGAATTTCCGAAGATCGTAAAGAGGAAAAGCCGTTGTAAATGCGCACACAATCAATGCCGTTTAGCACTCGATTTAATACATTATTTAATCAGCTTTCTCTACATAACGGCAGCTTGTTATACATTAAATTACTGATTCACGGAATGACATTAATTATTGATAGTAATTACTAGTAAACGTGATAAATCATTATCATGATTTGATTACAATTCGAATATTGGTGTGGGACATTAGGAATGCTTTTAATAGTGTGGAGAGGGATATCATTTTGAGGGAGGTGAGGGATCGTGTTCCTGCTCTATATCCCTTCATCAGTGCTATTCCTCTCCGAGTAATCTGTTCTATGGTTCTGTTCCAATTTCATCGCAGGTTGGAGCTCAACAGGGTTGTCGTGAATAGTCATGATTCACGATAGTATTTACATTGATGTTAATAATCATGTCTCAAACAGCCGATTTATTTCATGTAGCAACACCCACAATCTTTTTATAACAATGTTGACGGGTAGGCGAGTTGTCACAGTTCTTAACGGCTATATTGCGTACGAACAGTTAAGTGCAGATTTGTAGTGTTAGATTTGGAGGAAAACCAGGGTGAGCTCTTTCCATAATCACTTTCAATGCATCATATGACATTGTAACGATTTGGTTCATTTACACGTGGGTTCACGTGTTTACACAGCTCGGACGATGATTGTTCATGATGTGATGTATTTATGTGCGTCCACAGGTCTTATTCTATTTGGGAGGCGTGACGGTATATTATGTATATGAATAAGGTTTTCCTACATGTCACGTACATGCGATAACACAGTTCTTAGTCGTGGAGTTCTTTAGTGTGAAAGGATTAGTAACAAGTGTAACAACAAGGGTCTCAGGTTCGGTAGTTTCAGCCTCAGACCATGTCGTCATCAATCAAGGGTGCACCCGGGTAATTATAACTGGAACAATATAGTGTGTGAATTGGTACAGTATCAGTCGTGTGGTAAGGGATGTCTGTAAGGGGAGGTGGAGGACATTCTCGGGGACGAAGGTCCCCACATCTCAGATGGAGCTGGTAGGCGGTAGCTCATATGTCAGATATATAAAGGATTCCGGAAGCTGTATGTGTAGGTTCATAGTTGCATATATGCTAATACAGATACCTAAGCTAGAGTGCTATAGGTACTATTTCGCGGCCATGAGAGTGACCAGAAGTGGCTTCGCGACAAGGGTGATCCTATAGGGCCCCTTCTTTTTTGTCCGGCCATGCAGAATATTGTTACTTCATTGGACTCCCCTCTTAATATTTGGTATTTGGATGATGGAACAGTGGGGGGCAGTCCTGATGTTGTATTAAGTGATTTAAGAAAGCTACTACCAGCCTTGTCAGGAATTGGCTTGGAAATCAATGCAGATAAATGTGAGTTTTATCAGTGTACTCCAGGATCAGTGGACTCTTTATCGGATTTCCAGGCTGTGTTGCCAGGCTTAAAGCTAGTTGACCGGTCCTCGTTGTCACTCCTTGGTGCGCCGATTTTTTCGGAAGGGGTTAATGAAGTTATACAGAATAAGGCAACAGCTATGTCCAGGTCCATGGATCATCTGCGGCATCTCTCGGCACACGTGTCTCTTGTGTTGTTACGTAATTGTTTTTCAATCCCACGCGTGATGTACACTTTGAGAACTGTGCCAATATGGATGTTTCCGCGGGTAATCCAGGGTTTCGAGGATGTACTTCGCAATGGACTAGAAACCATCCTTAATGTGAGTTTGGAAGAGTCCCACTGGCGTCAGGCTAGTCTTCCCATACGGCATGGTGGGCTAGGTGTTCGGCGCATGCAGGACATAGGGCTTGTGGGTTTTCTTGCTTCGTCACACGCGTCTCTTAAGCTGGTAGCGCGCATTTTGTCTCGCGATATAGACAGCGTTCGTGTGCCTTTTGTGGAAAATGCTTTAACCGAGTGGTCAGTTCGCTGTACTAGTGGTGAGCGACCTGAAAAACTAGAGGTGCAGAGATCGTGGGATGACATTTTGAGTCGGCAAACTTATAACGAGTTGCTAGAGGGTGCTTCGGGGGTGGAGTTAGCTCGTCTTAAGGCCGCAGTTGAGCCCGAATCAGGAGCTTGGTTGCATGCATTGCCTTCATCGCACTTGGGAACCTTATTAGATGATGATTCTCTGCGGATTGGCGCTGCTTTGAGGCTTGGGTGCAAAGTTTGTGAGCCACACCTTTGCGTCTGTGGGGTGATGGTGGAGTCTAATGGGCATCATGGGCTAAGTTGTGTACGAAGCGCTGGTAGGTTCTCTCGGCACCATACCATCAATGATATTGTTCGTCGGGCTATGGTGTCGGCAAGTGTACCCTGCGTTTTGGAGCCCCAGGGTTTGAGTCGGACGGATGGGAAGAGGCCAGACGGTCTTACACTGGTTCCTTGGGAGAAAGGGCGTAGTTTGTTGTGGGATGCGACTTGTGTTAGCACCTTCGCGGTGTCGCATCTTGCCCAAACAACGCGGGTGGCGGGCGGTGCTGCTGAAAATGCAGCAAGGCACAAGCACACCAAATATTCAAACTTGGAACCGGTCTATGACTTCGTCCCTCTTGCTGTCGAAACGGCGGGTCCTTGGTGTGTGGAAGCGAAACGTTTTATACAGGCCTTGGGGAAACGTTTGCGAGATAGGGGTTGTGACCCAAGATCTGGTGCGTACCTGGTGCAACGTATTTCTTTGGCTGTCCAACGCGGCAATGCGGCGAGTATTTTTGGGACGTTTGCGCCAGGAACGTATCTCGCAGGACGATAGGGTTGGATCTAGGTGGTGTGTATGTATATGTATTATAGTTTTAGTTGACGATGCGTGTTGCGGATTGTGTGTTGTATTTATATTTTACTGACGAAACCTGTGGTGGATGCATTATCTGTGGAATGACGAAACCTGCGCTGTGGATCTTGATGGTATGTAGTGGTTCAGTTTTATTCTTTTTTGTGTTTGTTTTTCCTGAATAAATCTCAGCTCTCTCAATCAATCTCATTAAATGGCAACATAATTAGGTTAGCTTAATAAATAAATAAATATTATGGGACAATCTTACACAAATCGATCTAGTCCCAAACTAAGCAAAGCTTGTACTATTGGGTACTAGACGACGATAAACATACTTATATAGATAAATAAATACATAGAAAACATCCATGACTCGCGAACAAATATTCGTGCTCATCACACAAATCAATGCCCTTACCGGGATTCGAACCCAGGACCTCTTGCTTCGTAGGCAGGGTCACTATCAACTAGGCTAAAGCGGTCGTCGAATATATGTTTGTCGTAGAATTTGGTCCCATCATCATATCATATCAACCGAAAGACGTCCAATGCTGGAAATGGACCTCCCCCAAAGAGTGGCAAAGTGATCGGTCCTCCGCATCCAGCGGACTCCCGCGACCAGGGGCCAATACCACAAAACTTTACAAGCGTACAATTTGACAAAATTGACACCTTTTTCTATGGAAAATTGTACAATTCTGTCGAAAATATTAATAAATATTTATAATTTCAAGTTTTGTGGTATAGGGGCCAGAGGCTCTAGTATAAGTTTTACCGAAACAAAACGTTGCGACCGCGTTTGCGTTTTGCTGTCAAATCCCATACAAATTGAGGGTAAAACGCAAACGCGATCGTAAAGTTTTGTTTCGGTAAAACTTATACTAGAGCCTCAGGTCATTCAGTCCACCTTGTGGGGTGTTTTGTCCGTATGGCTAATTGGGTATACCTACTTAATGTTAGTGTTTTCGTATGTGAATATGAATATACCCTTATCAGTATCACGAAACAAATTATTTAATTAAATATTTTTGTTTTCGTGTTATTTTTAACGAGGAAGTTACCACGATCATTTTATGAACGATATGATACAGAGAAAGAATATAATGGAAAAATAAACCATCTTCGTCTGTAGCCCCCGACAGGATTCGAACCTGCGACCTTTCTATTAACGCTAGACTGCTCTACCAACTGAGCTACGAGGACAGTGACGGAAGCTGTATATTTTTCAATTATATTCCCGCTAAGACTAGCGCCCTCTACGAAAGATAATGAATGATATGAATGTTGTGTTAACCATGCCCACCGCGTTTTTAAAAGCGCCGTCGAGGTGCGTTCGTATCGAATCACATATAATTGACAATAAAAAAATAAAATAAAAAAATATATATATTTGTTTCGTAAAATACAGCACGTGTTTATAATCTAGGGGATGGGGCCGCCCGGTAAGCAAAATGTTGCCTGTGTTGGGAGACACCGCTCTTCCTTAGGTTAGGTTAGGTTAGGGATAGTTACAATGTATGATTAATACAAATAAAGACATATCATATCGACCAGTGGCGGAGCGCCCATACAAGCCGATTTATTTTTAGCCAAGGCTATAGTTATATGCTCTAAACTTGTTTATAACTTTTTTGTTCCAGGTTGACCATCGAAAATTTTCACGCGCCGCCACTGCACTGGTATCGACACAAACGCGTGTCGACGGCGCGTTTGAAAAACGAGGTGAGCATGTATATGATTATTTTTTGAAACTGGTTTTGAGTAACGCTCGTCCATACCAGCAAAGAATATAATACATAATAATTAATAAGTTCGTAAAAACCGCATGGTATCCATGCCGTTTACACTAGGGTTTCGTTATTAAGTATTGACTGCGTAAATGCTGACGGCAACTCAAGATCAATAGATTATGGGAAGGTAACGATACAAAAATACAACAACATTTTGGAGTCCCGGGGAAGGACATATTATGATAGTTTTTTACCCGGAAATCATCCCCAAAGGGATTGATATTTTGTATGGAGCTACTATATAAACGAGTTCCACGCGGACGGCGTCAACGTCGTCGTACACAAAACCCAGATGGAGCCGTGTGATAAATAATTTACTTTAAAAACAAAGTTTTAACAGACTTCAATTTAGTACTCCGCCAAGCCACGATAACATTTCCACATTGGTTTTCCAATTTACCACATGAATTGATTTCCGAGAGCAAATGCGTTGATTATTAGAGAAAAAAACCCAATCGCTGTAGATGACCCGATAATATTTGAGGACTTCCGTCGATTCCACAAGGATCACCTTTGGCACTTAATTAGTTGCTATTTCAACGGAATCTTATCTGAATCTGTGACTACTTTTGTACTTTTAAGTACATAATTGAGAAATTCCATAAGTCATCTGTGGTCTTCATCATCAATTCCACTCCACCAAATTTATGATTTTCGGATGTAAATACACGAGATATAATAGAAAATACCAAAATCACTACACGCGTGCCTAATATAATTGAGAGTTCCATCAATTCCTTATGGATCCCATCATCCAACTGAATTTAAAAAAAAATGGGACCCACCTGGAAGCATATACTTACAAACAAAAAAAAATTTTTACGAATCGGCTCATCAATGACGGAGTTCTGAGCTTCTGAGGTAACAAACATTGAAAAAAAATTAATAATAGTAAAAAAAAAAAAAAAACCGAATTGAGAACCTCCTCCTTTTTTTTGAAGTCGGTTAAATATAGGCTATATTCATCACGAAAGTCCGCTTTACTGACTGGCGAATGAATTTGTAAAATCGGACAAGAAGTTCCGTAGAATTCCAACTTTATCTCTTTATTATTATTAGAGTTCGTGAATTGCCTAAGTGTTATTTGCTAATGATTTCTCACTATTTTATATAATGTTCCGGTATTTCCGCGGCCGACTGCCGGCTATTATTCTATTCACAACCCCCTACTGGTCTCGCCACATTAGTATACTTGATCCCTAAATTCGGAGGTCAGATTTAAACTGTTTTTTTCCGAGGAGAGTTGGTTAGCGTTCTGAATACCAGCCAATAAATTGACGCAACCTAACAAAATAATGATTTTGTTTTGATGGGTTTTTATGCGAACACGTCTGGACTTCGGAGCGAATGTCGGCTGCGGAACTCACATTGGGGGATAACTAGGTACGCTTCGTCGCTAGTGATTTGTGTGATAACTGATAAAAGGGATAAGTTACATTTACAAATGACATGGGTTTGTATGGAACATTTAAACTATTCGTTATTGCAATGCTGGCTGCTTCCTCTGGCTCCTCAATCACACTCCCATACAAACTATCACCCATGTGAAGTAAAAAGTGGTATTTACCTAAATAAGTAATCAAATTTGATATGGAGATAGATTCACCCCTGGGAAAGAACATATTATGTTACATTTTATGGGTGGTAGAGGAAGGTGTTGGATAGATAGATAGATAGATAGATGTCATTTATTGTCAAAACTGTGTACATAAGATCTCATGTCATACATTAAAAGGTATCAACAGTTTGCCCATTTCGGACGTACAATATTTGAACTTAAAATTAAACTTAATTGTTTGTAGATCTATACGAAATACTCATTAAGATTGTAAAAGCATTTAATTGCAAGCAATTCCTTCAGTTCCTTTTTGAACTTGGTACTCTCGAGTGACTTAATCAATTCAGGCAAGTTATTAAAGATTCTGATTCCAGTAGCATAGGTACCTCTTTCTAATGATGTAACTAGAAGGCCTAATTGTACACACATCATATTTATATTGGGATCTTAGATTAGTTCTGGAGTCACTTTTTTTATTAAAAATATCATGTCGTTCCTTAACAAATAAACAAATTTCTAGTATATAGATACACGTCAGAGTTAAAATTTTATTGCTTCTAAAGATTTCCCTTAAGGATTCCCCGTTTTTTAGATTGAATATTATGCGTAGGCATTTTTTTGAAGAATAAACACAGACTGTACATTCACTGAATTACCCCAAAAAAATATGCCGTATTTAAGTATAGGATAAACATTTCCATAATATGCCTTTTTTGACACTTCTAATGACGTTATTTTGGTCAATATAGATAGGGCATAACAACTTTTGGCAAGTCTGTTGTTTATTTTATTGGTGTGAGACTTCCAGTTTAGGTTGCTGTCTATTGTAACTCCTAAGAAGTTTGTGTCTGTAACTTGTTCAATTTGTTTATCCTCGAATTTTATGCTCAAACTCTGCGGTATCTGCTTATAACTAGTAAACTGTACAATTTTTGATGCATGTTGACCACAGCTATAGGTGATGATGTTGACCCAGTAGGATGTGTGCATTAAATGTAATCACAATCAGTTCAGTGATTTAAGCGGGAAAAGGTAACCAATAGAATAGAGTTACATTTGACGTTATAATTGTAAATTATATTAGTCCCTCTTGCGACATTTCAACAAAACGAATGGGGCTCTTGACCTAACAAAATAACAAGTTACGTAAACGTAGATTAAAACCAAACCACGAGCCGTCAAACAAGTTGTTGCATAGTGTCACTTTTCTCCGGGCTGTTTAATTAACTTTTTATTTTGAGTCCAACCCTTTTTAAGGCGCCGTAGGTTCAGCGAAGTTAAGCGAACAGAGTTTTTGAAACAATATAATGCGTCTGTTTATAATAATATGGTTTCAAAAAAATACGAATAGTAATCTTGAGGCTTTTCTGCAGCGAGATCAGTGATTCGAAACATGATTAAGCAATTTTAGCTAGATAGAAAAAAAACCACGAACATAGGTCTACAATAACTTAAAATATTCGTAACAAATTATGCACAAAAGCTAAAAATATTAAAATTGTTTTTAGAAATCGGCAATATCATGTTTAAGAGAACTCAGTGATTACTTTTTTATTTATTTAAACGACTAAAAAATTTAAATTAAAAATCATTGATATCCGCGCTTCCGAGCACGCACTTCGATCTCGCTCACGCTTATGCTCAGTGAGAGGGAGAGAAGACCATGAACCTATGGCGCCTTAAAGTGGAACAACCAAACGAACTAAAACCATCAATTACAGAAATAATCAAGAACGTTGTTTATTATCTGAGCATGTTTGCCATGTTTTAAATGAAAGCAACACACTTTTCTAGAAATGCCCACCTGTTCAGGGAACACGAACACAACGAACCTATTTGAAACTGTCAATATTATTATTATAAAAGAGAAATGGCAGCCTCGAGGGCCTTTGCCAGAGTCAGTAAGTGTATAAATTAACTACGAATAACGAATTAAACCATTATAAAATCAAATAGACGTGACTCGCCAAGATGGCGACAATCCAAAAACCTGTCAATATTAGAACTATCGCCTAGGTGACAAGTTGACCACTGTCAATATAGCTAATGATATGTATATGTAGGCAGTTGTCAATAATTACAAGCTTTCTATTAACTTGCAATGCTTGCTAATCCATAACTATGTACTTAATTAACTTATGTTTGTTCGGGTGAAATATTGCAACTCAATTTTGAAGCAGATATCTTCAACCGATTGAGCTGAAATTCTGGGTAAAGATTGAATGACAATTCAATATTATGGTACCATCGAGCGGTTCTGATGATGGAGACAGAAGGTTGCCATTATATTTCAGTACTTAACCGACGTAACCCCGTTGAGTTTGGGCTCGTTAGAATCGTCTCAATGAGTAGTTGTATACAGAAAAGATTAGTCGGCAATAAAAGCTTGTACCAAACATGAAATTTTCGACAAACTTAATTATTTCAGTAGGTAATCAAAATCCTCTTGGTTTTTTAATTTCTCCCTAAATTATAATTTCCATAAAAAAATTACAAATGTAAAAGTAACGAATCCCTAATGTTGTAAGGAAATTGTGACGTCATTACGATGGTCGTGTGGCACCTTGGCACGCCTTTCATTTTACCGACGCAGTAATGACGTCACGTCACATAGGGTTAACACTGGAAATAAGATAAGCATATTCGCGATTTTCTCAAAGACGACTGTGAATAAAAGTCGGATAGCTACTTTATTACAACTCATTTGCTTAATCGCATGGCTTGGTTTACAGGTCGCTTACTGATATAACATTTTAATATACCTATAATCAAAATTTTATAAAATAAGTATATATTCATCTATAATTATAATATTAAATCTAGCTCCTTCACCCATCGGGCCGCGTCCACATCAGCCCCCCTATTCAGTAACATGTTTTAAGCTTACCTCAACGCTCACCCACAAATATATCTTGACACCGCGATGCGTAGAACTAAGAGTGGGCAGAGGTCTAGTTTCGTGACGGGTGACCGGCGGGGTGAGCCGCATTAGTGCGTAGCGAATTAGGTCCTCGAGCTGTCAGTTCATTGACTGGACTATCGGTGAACTTCGCCAGCCAAAATTGAACATGTAATCCCCACAGAGTACATGTTCGGTTCTTTATTACGACCAGGGGCCGTAGACAAGGTTACAATCGACAAGCGCCAATAGCCAATAGAAACTAATAAAATGTATGGAATGACAGATGCCGACGAAACACTTTTCGTTAACATCTGTCATTCCCATACATTTTATTCGTTTCTACTGGCGTGGCGTTAGCGCTTGTCGATTGTAATGTAACCTTGTCTAGGCCCCCAGGTTACATATTTACCGAAATGGTTTTCGATTCAGGCATCATTAAATTTCGAAATGATGTCAATTGTCGCTTAAAAAACCGCATCTCTGTGCTATATCAGAACTTTTCTAACGAATCACTATCTATATGGGTAAAGCGAACGTGTTTATTTTCAGTTGTCGATCCGTTAGCGAATGTAATTCTATACATTAGCGGTGCCTATGTTGTGCTTGAATACTGATTCGATCGGATCCTACTACGCATTCAGTTCTCACGCGCGAATAAAAAGTTCAAGGTTACCGCGCAGAAATAGTTATTTATTATATGTGGAATTACCCATCTGTACGTGTATCATACAACATTTTGCAATGCATCAAGAGTTTTTTTTTTTTTACATAAAAGTTGTAAATTTTATTACCATGAAATCTCATTCCCTCACGTGTGTGGGAAATATTGGTCTGAAATCTATTCCCGGACGGCCCGCCCCGCCCCGTAGTTAAAGCAATGACGCGTAATTTCTGTGTCAGAGAGGCAACCGGATGGCTCGCGGAATTTGAGCCGAGGCGTTGTGGAACCGCCCTGTGCAACCCAAACTGAGCCAACTTGGACTGGAGCGCAAATTGGAGGGGGTGAAAAAAAATGGTATTCAATTTAGACCAACATTTCATTAAATAAACAGCGTACATACTTTCAGGCAACCGCTGTTTGAACCGCTTGCCTCGCGACATCTTTTTTTTAATAATTTAGCCGTGCATCACAGGACCGCGTTTCTTTTGTTGCCAAATATGAAACTTGGTACACGCTTTTATTGCCGACTGTACCTTTCTGTCTCAACTACTCATTGAGACGATTCTAACGAGTCCAAACTCAAAGGGGTTAAGTCGGATAAGAACTGAATTCCCATGGCCACCTTGTGTCTCCATCATCAGACAGCTCGATGGTACCATAATATTGAATTGTCATCCAAACTATACTTTTACCCAAAATTTCAGCTCAATCGGTTGAAGATATTTGCTTCAAAATTGAGCTGCACGATTCTCTACCCGAACAAACATAGCTATATATAAGTATATCTAAAATGAAGATAATAAATATAAAAAGGCCCTATATATAGTTAGGTACATACATTGCAAGTAAATAGAAAGCTTCTAAAAAGAGGCTGTTTTTGACTCGTGCTACTGATTCAAAACTACAGGTGATATTAGCGCGGTTGATTCTAAAAAAGAGATTGTCTTTACTTATCTAAAACGTGAGCATAGCATGTTTCGAAATAATCATTCATGACACAAACCGTCGCAAATTTGGCCCGTGGGCGGCCGAAGAGTCCAGTAAAACCCATTCATTGAATTAATTACCAGATTGGGTAAAACCATTACATTTTCGTGAGTCGCGTATTCGTGTATTTGAATAATTCCGAATATAAAACCATTGATAACAGATGCCAATTTTTTCAGACAATTCCCAGCTGTTACCATTAAAGTGTTGGTGCTAACTGGGCATTTTCGCGAGAAGAAATGCATCGTTAGTGACGTCACCGAGTATAAGTTAAAAGTGTTCCATTTTTTAACTTTTATTTGTCATACAAATTGTATGGTTAATTTTGGTTATAAAACGGAACATTTTTAACTTATACTAGTTGACGTCACTAACGATGTATCTCTTCTCGCGAAAATGCCCAACTATCCTTAGACCCCCCTCACGCACTAAGCGGCTAGCCGCGTGCGGCTTGCCGTGCGGTTGGACAAAACATATGAAACCGCAAACGCAAAACCTCTACGCACTAAGCGTTGGTCGCAACCGCACGCGGCTAGCCGCTTAGTGCGTAGTTGCGTACTAGGGCTTAGTGGTAGTTTGATTTTGTTTAGATGACGAAAAGTACTTAAGGTAGTTCGCTTTCCATACATACCTACATAATAGTTTTCCCAAAGTATCACGTCCCAAACTAATTCCTCAAATTATTCTAGTTAATAAAGTTTATTCTAGGAAAGTGGGAAATTCGCGCTAAAGGAAAGCCAATTATGAAAGCTTGTAACATAAGTTTCTTAAAATATCACGCCGTTAGCCTGCGAATGTCAAAAGACTTTTTGTATTGTAAGCAAAGCGAACCACCTTAAGTCTTAAAACCAACCAGTACAACATCTATTGTTTAATTGTTATCTTCAAGTGGGGCTGTAAAACCATTACGCAGGTGTGTCGGTTAGGCCCAAATCCTACAGTGAATAAATAATAGCATATCTAGCAAGTTATAAAATCCCACGTTAAGCGCATTTTCGTCATTTTAACTAAAACAAACTATATTTTATTCTCAAAGGTTCACACATATCTGAGCAACCTTAATATGCCTTTAACGAACTTTGTACGTGCACTAATATATGTTTGACCGTGCCTGGCGGGTAAAAACGCCAGTAAAAAAATGAATAACAAGCAGTTTAAAAACATGTGAGCTATTCCTGTACTACCACTACAATAGGTGCCCCAAGCCAATTATAGTTGTGTGCGAATTACCGAGCATAGCAGTAAATGTGGAGTAGGTCAAAGATCATTGTAGTAGCTAGCCGAGTGGCAGATCAATGTGTGAGATCATTTGTTTTTAACCTACTGTTGCTTGCGTAGGGCGAACCCAATAAAGCGAGGAATGCGTGATGGGACACTAGCCGGGGAAATCCCCGGCGCGACCACGCGCGGTTTTAACACAGGAATACTTGTTTGAAAGACTATCTATCTCTTTCTAATTAGAACGCTTAGAAAGAGGAGGAAGGCGCTAATGAAGGGTAACCTTCCTTTGACACTGAAGCGCAAGCTTTTCGATATGTGTATCCTGCCTATCCTAACCTATGGCGCCCAGACTTGAACACTCACAGAAGCACAAAAGTCCCGACTCAAGATTTGCCAGCGAGCAATGGAACGCAGCATACTCGGAGTTCGTAGGATCGATCGGGTCAGGAACACGGAGCTGCGTGCCAAAACTGGCATCGTGGATGTGGGTGCTAAGACCGCGAAGCTAAAGTGGGACTGGGCTGGACATGTCTGCCGGATGCACGCGGAGCGATGGGCCAAATTAGCCGCCGAATGGCTTCCACAAGATGGCTTCCGAAGTAGAGGCAGACCGAAAAGGAGATGGCGGGACGACCTTGATACGTTTTGCACAGATTGGCGAACAGTAGCACAGGAGCGAGACGAGTGGCGGAAAAAAGGGGAGGCTTTTGCCCAGCAGTGGGACACAATTTAAGCTATTTAAAATAAAAAGAAAAAAAAGAGGATTGTCTATGTCGCCGTGACACAGCTCGCGGCCCGTCCTGTAATAGCCTTGCTGATGCTGGGGTGTGAGTGGGTTCGAGCTACGTCAGGGAGTGTTATCCGCAGGGTTCGAAAGGATAATTATCACAATAATTATCCTGATAATAACAAATGGATAATTATCGATTAATAATAACAAAAAATTGCGCTCGTGAAAGTGAACTGTATTCGAAGTATTCGAACGCGCATTTCCGCACTTGCGTCTACACGCACGAAGTGTCAACGTGTGTTTGGCTGAATGCGCGGAAAGCGCGATTCCTTAAAAAAAAAAAAAAGAGTCAACGTGACGTGCCGCGCCGTGGGGATTCCCCTTACAAGAAGAATTCAGTTCGGATTATGCAATGTTGAGCTTCCCCCCCCCCCCCCCCCTATTTCGTCTGCTAGGCGGCCAGTACAGATGTGCTTAGGTATAACCTCATTGGGGGCCTTATGGGCCTCCCAATGGGAATAAAGTTGCGCGAACTCGAGTGTCACTGGTTCTTATAGTGGTGATAATTATCGGATAATTATCAAGAAGCCTAATTATCTTGATAATTTCGAACCCTGGTTATCCGCTGGTTCACTAAACCTAATAGCCTAGCTGAGATTTCAGCAGGAAACTCGGAGTCCGTGAGAGGTAAATTTACAGGTTTTCAAACTTAAAATTGTACCAGTACTGTCACCCGCAACAATAATTAATAGAACAAGACGCCCATATCTGACACAACTTTATTTACGTCACTATATCATCGTGTCGACCTGTCCAATAAGTGGTAATTATTGCCGGTCGCTGCGCGTGCGGAAAATCCCACTTCCTGGCCAGCACGGCAGCACAGGATGGCTCGCGAGATAGACTTCTGTTACTAATTAGAACATAGAAAGAGACGGATAGTAGATAGATATGTCGCTGCGATAAAGGTAGTGTTCCGTCCTGCGTAAAGCCTGCTGTACACACTGGGCCAACGTTGGCGCGTAGAGGAAGAGGGCATTATTTCGTTCTCATGCGTTTGCATAGCTGCATCCTGCTCACGCGCCAACGTTGGCCCAATGTGTACAACCGGCATAACGTAGCAGCGCTAGCTGTTGGGTGAGTCTTCGACGGTTGAAACACTCAGTTCTGAAGACATTATCGTCTTAAAATCCCCACATGGTACGAACCGTGAGAACTTTATTTATTTATTTGGGGCATCAACAGCATTACAGGAAAATATTACAAAGCTTAAAAGCTAATAACAAAGCCAATTACAGATGTCCACCGAAACACAGTAAATGGAAAAAGAACGTAAACACAGAGTAATTTAAGAATCGAACTAAAATTAAATCCATAACAGATTCAGATTCATTTATTTCATGACATAAATTACAGTACAAAGTTGGCTTAGTCAAAATTATAAGAATTTACATCACAATCGTCTCATTTAAGAGTCGAACTAAAATTAAATCCATAACATGCTCGGTAAATACAAAATATCATGTGTGTGTGTGTGTCTTTGATCAAATAAAACTCGGAACCGATATTATTTTACGTTTTTTAAAGTATTTCTATTCTATTCTATTCTTTTTTTAAATCTGATTATCGGTTATTTTAACATTATAATATTCACTGAGAATACTGAGATGAGAGAAAATTACGTCGTAAAAACCCCGAATACATTGCATTGCTGGCATTTGGCCTTTGGCGTGTCAGATATTAATATACTACTGAACATCAGTCCACGTCTCTATTTCTAATTAAAGAGTAGACAGCCTAGTCTCACTTCCAACTTAGTCCGCGTAAATCTAGCAATGCAAAAATTGTAATACAATTGACATGACAACCAAAACCAACATGATTCAATATTCATTAAGTGGCAAATTGGCAATGCAAGAGGTCCCTGGGCTTCATTAGGATACATCTGGGATAATGCTGGAATGAGGATTCCTAGTGTCGATGTCAAAGCCATGTATACATTTTTCGCGTTATTGCAATTGGATAAGGTCCAAGTGTCAACATATATCTTTGCTGTCGACTGTATAGGTATATCTGAGCACTACCAGTAACAGCTCATTGGGTTGTACATCATTATTCCGAGTCTTTAAAATGTATTTTTAACATTGAAACTTATCTTTGGACTAATTGGTCAAAATAAACAGAAAAGCAAAACAAATTACGGGAAAACCCCAATGTTCAGAATATGCTATGAGATGCAGGAAATTTCCAACATTGAATGCCAACTGGACTCAGCCAGTTAGGTGAAGCTCATTGTACGGTTGAACCAAGGTGAAAAAGTTGTTCTTTTTAAACAATTTTAAGTATTTATGGAATAATGTTTATGTACCTATGTGTATGCCAGGGTTAGAAAATATCCGATATATATCAAAAGTTAGATATATATCCATTTTGTATGAAAGCCATATTATTAATTTATTATTCCGACAAATTAAACTAAAACATAAAATCTTCTAACTCAGGCAAAAGCAACTAAAAAACATAAAATCTTATATATCAAAAAATCAACTCAAAAACAAAACTTTTTTTTATAAATTCTAATCAATCAATGGTCATACCTACACTTATTTCTGCATTGATATATATTATAGGTATCATAAAAAATCATTGGATATAATATCGGATATATATCATGATATTAAATCCATTGATGTATACCCTCGAACCCTGTTGTATGCTATGAACAATGACCTCATCATCAGTGGCAGCCCATCCTAACTTCAACAGATGCTACAGCAGCTAACCATCGAAAACAAAAAGCTAGGACTGTCAATGAATACACAATAAACTAAAGTCATGACAAACTACTTGAAGCAAGAAATCAAAATCAATAACAACATAATTGAATATATACTTGGGCCAAATTATCTCACCACAGCAACAAACTCGAAAATAAATTAAACTAAGAATATCAGACTCATGGAAAAAATACTGGGCCATGAAATAAATTATAAAAAACCCAGGATTTAGAATTAAGGAAAAAAGGGAAGTCTACAATACATGCATACTTCCCTGTATGACATATTGGCAACCCAAACATGGTCTCTAACTAAAAAAGATACTAAGGACTTAGAAATCTGTCAACACAACATGGAACAAAGCATCATAAATATAAAAAAGCTGGATAAAATAAGACTGAAAGAAATTAGGCAAAGAACAAATACAAACAATATCACAATTAAATTAAAAAGGCTAAAGTGGAGATGTGCGGGACACATATTTAGAGACAAAAAGATAAATGGACATTTTCAAAACAAATATCAGAATGGTACCCAAGAGAAGGAAAAAGGAAAAGAGGTAGACAGGATGACGTGGGAGGATGACCTTAGAATAGGAGGGAGGAAACATATGGACAAGAAAACCAACAGATGGAAAGAATGGAATATGCCGGAAGGCAACATGTCAATGTCAATGTTTTATACCTCTTTAATTAAGATTTTTTTGTATGTAAGTCATTAAATAAAGGCTTATATTATTATTATTATATAAACAATATGATGATGATGAGTATGAGTAATTTAAGAATCAGATGGTCACCAAGGACCCTGAAGACTCTGAAGTCCCCAGCACGGTCAGTTTAGTTCTAATTTTAAAACAGCATACTGGAATAACATGAAAGTTTTCATAGACAATTGTCGGAAACTAGTTACTGTTGTTACAAATTATAATTAAAAAAAAAATAAGCAATTAAAGACTGTATGGAAAACATTCTACTCACTGTTTTTTTTGCATTTTAATTTCAACAGACTAGTTTCCGTCCTAGGTCCCTTTGTGTACACAAAGTTTCATGTTATTCTAGCATGTCGTTTTAAACTGAGAACAAAACTATGTTTGTATGGAGAGTTGAGCATCCTGGAGGCCCCCAATAAGGTTGATAGAGTTAAAAATATGTTTCCTCTGACCCCTTAATCATCAGTTCATCACATGTACTACAACAAATGAAGCAGCGTTTCTAAAGGTCAAGAGGCAACAGATAATGTTTGCAGCAGGAGTAACCTCGGAATTCCACTTAATTATAAGTAAATAATGTAGTATGGGTAGTATAATACATAAAAAATACTACGTCAAACACTTGTCTTTTACTAAATCTGTAACAACCTGTTTTGCTGATTAAGATTCAATCAGGACGCCGTAGAGAAGCGATAAATAAAATGGAATAATTAAAAATACCTACATAGTTAAAAAAGGTACCCTAACAGTTCGAACACATCAATTTCAAAACATATAAAAGTTTGCAGGAATTACATCCAAAATAAAAACGTTAGAGACGTCGTATTTTAGCCTATTCAGTAGGAAAACGATTTTAAACGCAATTGGCATTTAACATTTATTTAAGATTTACTCACCAGTATCTACGGCGTTGTCGCTTAGGCAAACGGAGAGGGTCAGCAAGCAAACGAAAATTACTTTCTTCATCTTGAAATTTGTAGTTGATAGCTATTTATTTGCTAAGAAAATTTCAAGAATTCCAAAATTACGCCACACTTCTTGCGTTGACGAAGTAAGAACCAAACCAAATCCAAATGTTGCCAGATCTAGATCGTTGCCGCGAATGCCGTGGGCAATGCTTGAGACTGTTCGAGACCTTTTAATAAACTTTCGAATTATAATAAATATGGACATAATTCGTTTTATTGTAGATTATCGTGCTATATTCGTTTTAATTCAATTAATTATAGCAATATCGCGTGCGGCGTGTATAATAATCAATATAGAGCTTTATTACGGCGTGAAAGAGTTTACTTGGTTCTTTAAAAATCTAGTAGAGGGCGCGCAAATTAAAAGCAGGTTAAGCCTATAATAGTGATGTGATTATAGAGAGCGCGGAAATTAAAACCAGCTCGAGTCTATATTATTCGAAAGTTGGGTAAAATCATAGAAAAATGTTTTCATAACTTTGTGGTGCGATTGTTTTGTATATATTACTAACTATAATATTACTACTATACGCAAAAACTCTTTAGATACTTTATATTTATGTTTAGGAACGTGTCGTTGTTTGTCGGGCCGGTTTACACAATGATTTAAGGCCGGTTTACACGTATTAAGTTGTTAAGTAATTAACTAAATTTTAACTTAATTTTAAGCGACTTAAAGCGTGTAAACAATTAATTTAGTTATAATTATAAGTTACAAGTTAAAATTTAGTGTGCAAGTAAACAAGAACCTATATTAAAAATTTGACTATTTTTCGGTTAAGTGGGTGGGCGTGTATTATAACTTGACTCGTTTGGACAGGCGGGCTAACTAAAGAGCTTAACTAATTCGAACGTGTAAACGCTTGCTTAAAATTGAGTTAAAATTTAGTTAACTACTTGACAACTTAATTGTAAACCGGCCTTGAGTGATTAGTGCGAGTCCATACAAAAGCTACTCGCACTTGCAGCAAATGTATGAACTCCAACTAACCACTAATCAAAGTGTAAACAGGCCATAGTGTCAGGCCAGCGGCGCTACCACGAACTTCGAAAGTCGAAGTTCGGGTATTTCCACCTCTATCGCACTCCCTTAATCGAGTGACAGGGATGCATGTATTACGAACTTCGACTTTCGGAGTTCGTGGTAGCGCCGCAGATATAGATCTCAAAGAATTACGAAGCTATAACCGTTTTAATATTCCTTGTTAGAGAGAGAAAACGCAAACAGTGTGTGACGTCACAATATGCGAGGCTGCCGCAGCTAGAGGAGAGTATAATAAAGAGTACTACCGTACTATTAGTGACGTCACAAACTACTAAGCGACATCGTTTCATATGAAGTTGCGTTCTGCGAAAAAGGGACAGAACATATAACCCCTTCTTAAAACTTTCGACACTTAGGTATACCTAAAGAAGTTATAACTTCGTGATTATTTAACCTCTCGCGATGATTTTTTCTCCATTTGACAGTACATTTTTAACCCTTTTTCGAGAAAATATGTAATTTTTGATTATTTTATTTAGTGTCTACACCCCTTTGCAACCACTCAGATGAGTAGGTAGGTGAACTAAAAGGATATTTTCTCGGTGTTTTAGTAGATTTCTGTAAAATAACTAGTAACTTAAATAATTGCATTGTTGAAATTTGAACCTATCTTAAATATAGCAAACGTTGCCCTTCAGTTACGCGGCGTAACCGGCATAATACCGTATTACTCGATGAGCGTCGAAAACGGCAAATATTTCTTTTTACCTCCACAAAAAACCCCTATCGGAATTTGTCACTCTGTCAATACCTACCCACATGTCAGTCCGTAAATTCCCCTCTCCACCTATTTGGCGTGAGCATTGACAAATAGAGGTTCTCTTGACGCGGGCTTTCGTAATTTAGGTAGGTAAGCCGATACCGCGTTTCCTATCTCGTATTCCCATTTTTTCTCGACAAAAGGGCGAAAGACTTACGTCGAAAACTAAACGTGATCACGTTTATGTCAGACATAAGTGATGTAGGTAATATAGACTCGCTTAATCGATTTGGATAAAATTTAGAACAAAGATAGTTTATTGGACCCGATTCTACAGTGGCGTCTAAACTTCCTAATTTTATTTAGGTGTCGCTAAAACACTTTGCTATTCTATGAGCAGCTGTCATAATCAAATGACAGCGCTAATTTGAATCCGACGTTTCTTATTTTAGGCGATCTATACAACTTACTTAGCTGCCTAAATGCAATTCTAAATATGTCGTTTTTAATCTGCCGCCTAAATTATGTCTAAAAATTAGACAATTTAGTTTTAGGCTAGTCAAGCCATGTGCACCTAAAATCGGGTCCATTGCCTGGATTAAAATATAGGATAGTTTTATCCGATCCGGGTTAATATTAGAGCACGTAGCCCCTTAATTAAGTGCTACGTAGAAACCAAGAGTCGGTAAACATGTCTAGTTTAGAACGTGTCTACTCAATTCGCGTGAACTTTCGACAAGTGGGCAACCGCGAACGAGCGAAGTTGTTCATGATGGTTGCCATTAACAAATTGGTATATCATGGGCCCGATACACCTAGCAATTTGTCACAACTACCTAAACGCAGCTATAAGGTGGAAAGAGACAGCAAACTTTAAATTCATTCATATTGGAGGCGGTTGTTGTGACAAATTGCTAAGTGTATAGAACGCTTTAGTCGCTACGCGTTCCGCCACCCGTCACGCCTAAGGAAACTAGACCTCTTCTTACGCTTAGTTAGTACGCATCGCGGTGTCAAGAAATATTCGTGGGTGAGCGTTGAGGTGAGCTTTTAACAGGTTTAGTTACAGAATAGCGGGGTTACCAGTAACTTGGGGAAGATTGATTGAGTGGTTTACTTTTGAGTGATTCTGCAGGTTTGATCAAAATTAAAAGTTAGGTAATATCACTAATATACATATATGTAGTAAGGTTGCCAGAGCTCCCGAGGATAATCTAATGTAACCTAAGACGTCAAATGAATGAAGATAATTTGTATAATAATAAAAAAGTAATTACCTACTTATGAATAATAACAAAATGTCAGACAGTTTTTTTCAAATTTCTATAGTCCAACAAGACGGAAAAATGCATTGGGAACTTAGAGTATATACCTACAGAGGCGACGTAAGTGTCGCCACAATGAGGGACGGCAACAAAGTAGATGATTCCCGTGGGGTGGCCATGTAACTAAAAATTACCCCACGCTTCCATATGTTTATTTTAAATAATGCGCTTTTATTGTAAGTAGTTTTTACTGAAGCTTTACACACATTCACTGCCTAGCAGGCGCTCTGTTCGCAACCACTAGTAATATTCAGCTTAATAACATGAAATATGATTCTAGTAACAGAACATGACATGTAGGTAATTAATAGTCCTTGTGCAAGCGGCTTACCTGGTAGTTTCTTATCAGCACAGTTATGACAGGACGCCCGCGAGCTGTGTTGCGGCGAGGTAGACTATCCGTCTCTTTCTAATCGTTCTAACTAGAAAGAGACGGACAGTCTACCTCGCCGCGACACAGCTCGCGGGGCGTCCTGTGATAGCCGTGCTGATCTACTTAATTATTATAAAGCCTGAATCACACTGGCGCGGCCTGCGGTGGCGGTTCATAGTAAACTTGACAGTTAGTGTCAAATTTACTATTGACCGCCACCGCAGGCCGCGCCTGTCTGTGAGAGGCTTAAAGTCTCTCACAGACTGGCGCGGCCTGGCCGCGGCGATCAATAGTAAACTTGTCATTAGCTGTAAAATTTACTATTGACCGCGATGCAGGCTTAAGGCGGGAAAAATAATGACACTAAATACCGAAATGAGACACAACCATATTAAAAAACCTTTACTATTCAAATATTCAAATTACTACAGATTAATGATAAAGAGCTCTGCTCGGGTAAAAATATGCTGAGAACGATTTTTCCCAGATATGAGACCTAGCTAGATCGATTTTTTTTATGAGGCACAGCGTGGGAGGCCCCCTACAAGGTTGACTGATGACCTGGCAAAGGTCGCGGGAGTCCGCTGGATGCGGATGGCGCAGGACCGGCCATTTCGGCTGATATGATGATGAGATAGATTTTTCGCCCCCATAAACCCCTATACTGCAAATGCTATCAAAATCGTAAGAACTGTTTTCGAAAATGCGATCACAAATATATATATGTAGCCTTAACCCAAATACTACGCGCACGCGCATCCTCATTTAGTGGAAACCTAGAAAAAAAAAACATATTATTTTACATAAAATTTTTCAAGCAAAGGGCTTTTAGAAAATTATGATTCATTCTAAACCGTCGATCGTCTTTACTTATTACTAGCTGTCCACGCGTCTCCTCTCCACCCGCGTAGTAGAAAGAACACAAGCGGAGGCGCAGATGCAGGATTAAATAAAGCCAGATGAAAGAATTTTTGAAATCGGATGAACAGTCCGAGATTACTCGCTACATAAAAGCTTATCTTTACTATGAGTACAGAGTAAATATACGTATATAAGAATATATCCCATCCATTATATACGAATGTTATGTAATAACAAGTACGAGAATTTTGTTAGAGTATAAATTACCCGAGAAATCGGGTATTTATAAGTTGTATTGGCTGGTATCCCTAAAATGATTGCAAAGAAGCTAAATCGAGAAGACATTCTAACACCTCTCGCAGCTTACCATAAACAATCTACGTAATTTGGACGGATAATTTGTCAAGAAATATTTTCTTGTACAATGTAAACAATGATGTTATTTCTATTGTAATCGTCAAATTTTACAAGATTTTGAGCGTAATGTAATTTTACCATGCTATTTTTACGTATTGCGTATACAGAAAAGTGAAAGATGTTCTACTTACGTGTGAAAGGTTATATTTTCATCACATTGTTCCGACCGGCTTTTACAGCCAAGCACGCAACAATTAACCATTTTCTTGGCACAGACGGAACACGAGATACCTTATCGTGCGTAAATTACTTTTAGGACACTATTTTATTCACAATAATATTAAATATTTCGGATTCGTATGCAGCCACGCGCGAGCATTGACAGCATTGTATGCCACAACTGTTGTGCCAAATAGAAAAAAAGTGGAACTATGACAAGGATAACGAATGATATATCTCTGTCTGTCACACTTATCGAGATTTGTATGCTACCAGCTCGCTCGCACGTGGTATTATTATTACCATAGCCTGTCCATACTAAATTATAGGTTCATGATTGGGAAGGTATGTCGTATTTATCTTGTCATGCTCCCTGGCAACCCCGCTGTCTGTTTTGGTATTTCTGAGCTAGTCAAAAAATTGTAGCCAATAAGTACTGAATAATTAATTATTTGAAAAAAAAAGTACCTCAATAATTTCGAAAGTACAATTATTTTACATTTGGGTTGCTAGAGATATTCTCCTCAGCAACCTCAAACTTAAATAGAAGGAATTTCGCGTATAAACTTACTTCTCGGATAAAAGGAGGCCCGAAAAAAACGGTGTTTTTACCGTTGAATAAGGTAGCCGCGCCAGAAAGCTAGCGCCTGCGTGGAAAACACAATACGGAAAACACATGTCCTCTATAATTTGCTATTATTTTTCATCAGGCGCTTAGAATTATAAAATAATTGATTTAACTGCGTGTACTTCGCAATACCAAATTCATGTAACCGTAAAAACCAGATAGTACTATATATCCAGCGGCGGTCTCAAACTATCAACTAAATCATCCTGAAATCAATAAAGGGTCAGCAATGCGCTTGACTTCTCTGGAGCCAGCCGCAAGCGTAGGTATATACAGTGTCGTCTGATACTGTCAGATGACACCACCGTAGTATAAAAAAAAACTGATTTGTAAATATCACTTGATGATAGCCCTGTAACTGAATCTGAAAGGTATTTCTTGTTGTTAACCTCAATATTTTCGTAGGAACTTTACCTTTACCCAGACACATCAAAATTCTTTTAGCTGTTTGTTCTCTAAGAAGTATCTACCCTAATCAATACGAATAAAGTAAAGGTAGGTACCCTAATTGTATGAAGACGTCACCATTGTCCTTCAGCCCCTCGTACCTACTCGTATATCATTCTCGCACCCGGCTCGAAATAATAGAACCTTTTGGGAAAACGTTTTAAGAACTAAAAGGCCAAAGTGGACTTTTTGTTTAAGGAATGTATTCAGACAAATGTGATTTATAAATAATAAAATAAAACTAGCTTAAGATAACTTCTTTGAATGATTTATATCATTAAAAGTATGTATCCATTTTCCTGTATGTACATTGTTAAATAGGTATATTTTTGCAGTTGGGCCATTATCAGAACGTTACTATCGCTCTGACTTCGGTGGTCCCATTATTGACGATGTGCTAAGGTTGATGTAGGTAGCTAATGACGTTTGACAAGAATGGTAATCGTCCTCGTCGACTAGGTACTAATTATTTTGAAATTATCTCCAATATACCTACACGATCATTTTTAATCCGTGATCAGGAGTCGAAAAATATTGATAAACAGCCAAAACGGATTTCAATGGATGAGGTCTCGTGCAATTAAAACACTGTTTAGATAATTCAATTTAATGAAATGTTAACACTAATATCCACTGAATGTTTGGTCACCCTACATTTCTTGAAGTTAAATAGATACGTCAAACACACATTACTATCGACAAAACAGCTAACTGACCATCCGTGCACTTAATGAACATTGTAATAATAATCAGGTTCTATATAAATACAGGATGGTCAGTTAACTGTGTTTGCGTTTGTACGTCAAATTTTCGCAAACTACCGTTAGGGTGACAATGATTTTGAATTATAAAGTGATTCCATATTCAGTTTTATTCAGAAAAAAAAAGAAAAATTGACTCCTGGTCACGAATTAAAAATCATCGTGTATACATTCACAAGGGGTAGGCACATTATATTTAATATTCAGTGCCGTTTCTAGTAATTGTGGGTGATATTGCAGTGACAGGTTGCTAGCCTATCACCCACAGCACACCTTAACACCATCCCATACTAAGTTTTTACAACACCCAAGGGAAAAAAGGGACAGGTGCTATTTTAATCCCGACACCACACGAAACATAAACCTGGTATTTTTTTGATTTCATCTATAGTGCGGCCACCGAAGTCAGGCCACCCTGACAACCAGCTACTGCTGCTAGCTTTTGCTATCTATGTTACATAATGAGTAAATCAAGTCGATATGCAACTAATTTCGAAATCTTTCCTTAATGTTGACATCTGAAACCACGGCGCCAGGGACGCCCCTTCAGGTGTTACGACGTCCGCTTTCAAAGTATCCTGCGCTGTCTTTCACATATAAGGTTTGTATTCGCTCACTTGTAACAAAGTTGTTCACGTGACAATGTCTTGATTAGCGGCAAAAGGGGTATTTAACCCTTTTGCCGCTAATCAAGATTATAATTATCTCCTGCTGAAAGACACTGATATACGAAGTTAATGACGTCACCTGGTACGGACAGACGAAGCAGCTGCCGCAGGCTCCTCCCTTAGTTTGGTTACACGATTAGCTTGGTTATACGCTGGGTTAAAGTGCTGTCCAGAGTTATTTCTTTCCCTGAACAAAATCTTAACAATGCCCTTGACGAGGTTAGTTCTCAAGAGCTAAATATTTCTTACGAGTGTGTGCTGACGACGAAATATGAGGTAAGTTTGTTCTGAAATTGCGAAAACATTCACATACGCTTTGGTCAATCCAGCTTTCATGTACATTGAGACCACGTATTTTTCACTGGCTCCATCACAAGGCATGTATGTAACAGAACAATACCTTCAGTGCCATATACAGCGGTATAAACGAAGACATGACGCACGCCATTTCTGTAACCCCTGTCGAAATCGGCAAATTTGAGTAGCTCAGGAACATAATGACTCTTGCAACTGTGTACATTCGAAATAGGCATATTCCGATCTTAACCGGCGGTTTTGTCGTGCAGTATAATGCACCAACCACCCAATATGGAGCGGATACCTTCAACTCAGTGAGGTAAAGACGACGCACAAAGTCTGGATTAGAAAACCACCCTTGATTGATCCATGTCATCGCGATGACGGGGCTGATACATAGCAATTTGATGACCAGAATAGCAGCATGCACCATGTAGGTTTCGAATAACTCGTTTGTAGTAGCGGTTGAAACCATGAATTTTACTGTTAGTTTTCAATGCTCGTTTTTCAGACATTGTTGTGGCATTTGCGTGACATTTACTTTCAAGGCGATATCTAAAGTATAAACAAACATTGATGTTTTTGTTTAGTCTATGCGCGGTGGAGGTTACTATCTTGTACGTTTTTATTTATCTTCATTTCTGTACTATAATTAGATTTTATTAACACCCGATATTTAACAGCCGTCATCCCGGTACAATAAACGTCGATGATTACATAACTTGTACTGGGATGACAGCAGCATAGCATGAAATAAGTTTCTATTTCATTTGAGTAGGGTAAGGTGGTGCAAGAGTGCGCACGCACTTTTGAAAGTAAACTGATTAAAACGTAAAATAATATAGTATCTAATCCCAATCAGATTTTATTAAATGAAACCTCTGTGTTATTTTTAAGAACTCAACATCCAAATAATATGATTATAACCGTTACATTAGATATAACACACGTTTTAAAAAACGAGCAAGTGCGAGTCGGACTCGCCCACCGAGGGTTCCGTACAAAATTACAAATGTTACAGTTTTCCGATTTGCCAAATTTCATAGTACCTATATGGTTTTAATCTCAACGATACCTCCACGCGTTCCCGAGATTGACAGACAACAAATACGGACAACAAAGTGATCCTATAAGGGTTCCGTTTTTACAAGCTTTATATGTGTCAGTGCATCTGGAAAGGTACCTAGTCACGACATCTAGTTACCGAGTTACATGAGTTTTTGTGGAAGCTGGTGAAAAAGTGCCAAAATGGGTTTGTGTTATAATTGGGTTATTTACATCCCAAGGAACACGTGTGTACAAGAATATCAGTAAAATTATGTTTTTTTAGTATATTTCTCCGACTATAAAGTTTAGTAGTCAGGGTACCTTGTCACGCCATGTCTTAAAAGCCTTTAAATTTTGAATAATTTTGTCAATATTTCCATCGCGGGTAGTCAACTAACTCTTTCTAAGATAAGGTGGATCGGTCTATAGCAAAATATTTTTTTGAACAATAAGAAATACTTAATGTTTTTTCGTTGTTTGACGTATATACAAACAAACAAACAAATACTCTTTATTGCACCACGACAGGAGAGAAACATCTTACAAAAGAATTGCTTAATAAATAATGGTAACAACAGGCGATCTTATCGCTTTAAAGCGATCTCTTTCAGACAACCTTTTTTTTTGTATATAATTAGTAATATTGATTGAAAGACTGCTAAATCATAAATAAGGTGCAGTTATGTACACAATTGAGTTATTTTTTCTAGTTACTCCATTTATGTAAGATAATGACTTAGCGTGACAAGGTACCCAGTTTAGTAAAATGCTAAACTTGATGTCTTACACGACTAAAACAGAAGTTTTTATAAATAAGAATACATTGATTTCCGCTATAATTATCCTAAATAACATTTTGTTACAGATATTTCTTGCATTATAGGTACTAAAATAGTGATCTTCGAGTTTAAGTTACTAAAGTTTAGTAAATGTCGTGACAAGGTACCCTAGTTACGTTTCCATACAAAAGCACAGAATAAATAATAGTACAACAAAAGTTTCGACCGAGTCACTAAACTTTATTGTTAAAAAAAGTGCTTTAACACCATTTCTATTATACCATTGTGGTACACCACGCTAAATACCATTTGATCTTGTGATATAGCATGAATATACAAATTATTTTGTTGGTTTTTAATATTATAAGTGATCTTTTTTGTAACTGTTAAAAATGCGATAAGTATTAAATTTCTTTATGATTATGGAGTTTTCTTTCATTCAATTGTCCCAAAATGCCATAGAATATGTAACTATGATGATAAAACTAACATTTTTAATCTCGTTATTTTACGAATTGGGTATAATTAACACTTTCGTGTTTCTTCCACCCTGGCATGTTCAACCTAAGAGCGTTATCACACTTGCGATTTGCGAGCGTGTTTTCTATACAATTATCAGTCGCGGCGAACACGCTGCGTGATCGCCTTCATACAAAATACGCTTGGAAATCGCAAGTGTGATAAGGCTCTAAGAAATCAGAATAATTAACATGTATTTTTAGACAAATCACCTTTATTATAATACTTTAACATTCAAAGATTATGATTATACCCTTCACTATGTAACTTCGAAGTAGAAGTGTGTTTTTTGCCACTATAAACTTTAAATGCAATTTTCTCAATTTGTGCATTTCGGGAGTCGAAAATTCAAAAATTTATATAAAAATAGTGGTTCCACCTACAGTTATTATTCTTTTTTGTATTGATAGCAAATTAAATCTACTTTTTGGAACTATGCATCACTCAATACCTGAAACAAGGTACCTTTCCAGATGCACTGACACATATTAACTTGCCCTGTTAGTATGTATGGGACAAATCTTGCAAGTTTTTGACCCACTGCCCGGTGACCGATTGAGCTGAAAATTTGGGTACAAGTATAGTTTGGATGACAATTCAATATTATGGTACCATCGAGCTGATCTGATGATGGAGAAGCTTTATATTGACTTGCCCTGTTAGTATGTATGGGACAAATCTTGCAAGTTAAATTTGACCCACTTCCCGGTGACCGATTGAGCTGAAATTTTGGGTATAAGTATAATTTGAAAGAAAGAAAGAAAGGAAAACCATTTATTCTATAAAACACATATAACAGGACATAACAGGACAGGATTAATAATAATAACATAAAGTCCAGCAATGTGTGCGATAGAGAAAAGGCTGCGACTCAGCATGTGTTGCTATTTTGCAAAATATGCAAATTGCAACGCTGTTATTCTGCCACAGCCTATGAGTCTAAAATATAAATCGAGTTGATCGAAAAAAATATATAATAACAGACTACTTTCATTCAATTGTAGGCGTGGATAGGATGACAATTCAATATTATGGTACCATCGAGCTGATCTGATGATGGAGACAGAAGGTGGCCATGGGAATTCAGCACTTAACCGACGTAACCCCGTTGAGTTTGGGTTCGTTAGAATCGTCTCCATGAGGAGTTGATGATGGTATACAGAAAAGTACAGTCGGCAATAAAGGTTGTACTAAAAGTGATTTTTTTTAAAGAAACTTATTTTCCTATTGAGGTACGGAACCCTAAAAAAACAAGTAGGTACGCATAACAATGAAAACTGTTAGGACTACATACACCAAAGTTATTAGGTACCTATTACCCACACATAGGAAAAGTTATTAATTCAAGATATATAAAAATATTTAAAAATCTGTTTATGCTTGTGCCAATGAAGCCGTTTCATACTATACCCCACATGACACGGTTAACTCACTTCAAAATTTGGACCCCTGTTCCTTGCTTAAAGTTTGATTTCTTCACAGCTTCAAGGTATTCTAAATAAAATTGAGTATATAGTTTTAATTTCAACTCGATACAGGCGTTCCCGAGATAAAGGTCTCGGTAGACAGACGGACAAAAAAGTGATTGTATAAGAGTTCCGTTTTTTCCCTTTGAGGTACGGAACCCTAAAAATGAAAAAGCGCACTCTTACACTGATGGTTGTGCAAGAGTGCGCATCGAGGAGTGTTGAGGTGCACATTTTATTAATTTATGATCGCATAAGTCAACCGGTAGAATCCTCGGCCTGGATCAGCAGTGCACTTATCGTGCCACTATTCCTTGCATTCTAAGCACTCAATCCAGTCTTCTACTATATATTATGCTCTTTGTAAACCTCCTGACAACCGCCATATCACCCAGGCTTTACTTTTTGGTGTTCTGCTTGGCTTTTTAAACTCTTTTGTACCTTTTTTTCCTTTTGGGTGGTCTTTGAAGCTTGTGGTCTATTTGTGTTATTTTTAAATGTTGGCCCATTTTCTGGTAATTTCAGTTTATTTTTCGAATTCAGCTTAATACGGCGAACTATTTACATTTTACACGCACCTAGTAATTTACACCAAGGCAATTTACAAAACATTCAACTATAGATGATAAAATCGTACTTAAGTAACAGAAAACAATTAACTGAAATAACCCATATTAATACTGATAAACTAGAAGTCAAAACTATATCTGAATCAAGAGTAGTAAAATACGGCTTCCCACAAGGGAGTATACTGGGACCCTTATTATTTATTTTATATATAAACGACCTCCCACGTGTTGTACAAAATCAAATGGTTCTCTTTGCAGATGATTCTACTTTGATAGTTGAATGTGACAATGCTGAAACGTATGAATCGTGAACAAATAACGCAGTGAATAACATAATAGAATGGTTTGATACAAACAATTTAAAAATAAACTTAAGCAAGACAAAAGTATTGCAATTCTATCTGCCTCAGTCACATAAAAAGGATATTACATTAATGTATAATGAACATATAATAGAGCAAGTTAACGAAATTAAGTTTCTGGTAATTACGATTGATTCTCATATTAGCTGGAAAACACATTTAATACATCTTTGTAAGATGCTAGGTTTACGTTTTAAGAAACTTAACCATGACAGTGTCGATAGGAACGGCTCTGAATGCATATCATTCATTCGTAGCCTCAAACCTAAGATATGGGATAATACACTGGGGAAATGCCGCGGGGATACATATACTACCCTTATTCCGAGCACAAAAAAATGTATAAGGGCTATGTGTTTCTTAAAACGAATCTAATCCTGTAGACCCCACTTTAGTAAATTAGAGATATTGACTCTTATTCAATGTATATATTAGAAGCCTGCGTATTTGTTCACGAACATAGGGATGAATTTAAGAGTCACAAAAGCAAATTCCCTAGAAAACCCAAAAACGAGGTTACACTCTTGCCTAACAATGTAAACCCTAAAACCAGTTTCTATCGCAATATTTTTTTTGCTATGGGACCAAAAATGTTTAATCACTTACCGGACAACCTAAAGTCACTGCCAATACCATCATTTAAACGAAAACTACAAAAACTGCTAATCACCAAGACCTATTATGACATGAAATATTTTTTTAATGATAATATTGATATCCAAATTTGAATTTTTATTTTTCATGTGATTTTGATGAATTCTGTGTAGGTAATAGTCATGATTTTCAATGTGTATGTAAGTTTAGGCATTAATTAAGTAATTATTCGGATTGCATGTAATTTATCAAATATATTAGATTTTAGGAATATTTTACGCCTTAGAGGCAGGTTATACTGAACTATATTATTTATTGAACACCTGTATTACGCACATATAACCAGCAATAAACATTTTGATTTGATTTGATGTGCCTGTTCAAATACTAGTTGAGACAGCTAACGGAAATACAAATTAATATTATTTATCAAAAATATAAAAATACTGGCGTACTGTACCTCATAATCAAGTTTTCACACGTTATTAAAATATTTTTTGACTGCGCATATCGGCTCACTGCATCTTCAAAATACCGTTGAAGTTAGCTGCAAATTACTCATAGGATTCGAGAGAAGTTAGGTTAGGCACTCTAATCGCCCGCGCACTCTTATCGCCCGCGCACTCTTGCACCACCTTACCCTACTTTTAGAATCGTAATGGGAGGTAGGTTGATCGGACATATAGACAATGTTTATACTAGTGGCTCTGTGAGCTGTAGAACTCGCGTGCCTTTTTAGGGTTCCGTAGTCAACAAGGAACCCTTATAGTTTCGGCATGTCCGTCCGTCTGTCCGTCTTCGGCTTAGCTCAGTAACCATTACTACCTAAAATCTTGAAAAAACCTTTTTTTAGGGTACCTCCCCTACACCTAAAGCGGGGGTGTAATTTTTTTTCTCGTTAAACCCATGGGTGTGGCGTATCGTTGGATAGCTCGTTCAAAAATATTATGGTTTTTTTATAACTATTTTTTAAATCAGTGATCAGTTTGCAAGATATTGGGCTTTAAAACCCAAATTTTTGTTCGAGTCATGTGTCCCCCCCCCCCTGCCGGCTAAATGGCTAGGTACTACTGGGGATGTGAAAAAATTCGTGGTAGTAGTACATATAATGAATTTAAAAGAAAAACTATCACGGACAGGTAGGCATAAGTAGTTACCGAGTAATAGTCGACCAACGAGTCGAAATCGAGTAATGTGTACTTGAAAAGGCCAATTTTCGTATGAATTCGGCCGACGCAACCGCACCGCACGTCGATGTAACTAAGACAGACATGCAACCACGGAACCCTACACTGCGCGTGGCCCGACACGCACTTGGCCGGTTTTTTTTTGTAGTTTCGAATGATTGTAACGGAAATAAAATCTATTATATTTATTGTACCTGCTCACAAAATTTCGAGAATCGGTAGAGAAATGCGACCTGTAGAGTAGAACAGCCGGACAGCGGGATATCGGACACCGGACAAACGATTTTCGGCCGAAGCTGAAGCATAGAACTTGGTTCGCTTCGCTCGCTCGTTCGATGAAATTTGTCACTCACATTCATTCTGACACGATAGACATGGCGCCAAAGTTTGGCGTGTATGGATGAGAAGAATGACAAAATATGTCAGTGTCATCAAACTACTCCATTCGAAAAGCATGCCGTCCAAGGCAGAAGATTCCAATTCTAATGATACTCGCAGTTTGATGGGGTATACAGTTTATGTGATTTTACCCCAATTTGTCAGTACAACATGTCGAAATCATAATTGGGTGCCGTACAGATGTAACAATCCGACCACATGTGCATGCAATTTCTCAGTAGGTACAACTCCTTTGACAGTTGGATTAGTCAGCTTCTGATAAATTGGGGCTGACAAATCATGACATGTATATACCCCGCGGCTTTAAATAATCTCATGATCTCAACTATACCAATCCTATCGTATACTCTACGATACTTGCAACATTTAAATATTTGAATGATATTTATTTGTTTGTAAATGGGTTGTCGAAAACGGCTTTAATTATTTCGATTTTAGTTGCAATTGGGGTGAACAACCGATCTAGCCCTAGCTATTACTTGAAAAAAACATTGATGTCGAAGGTTGAGGACTACCTAACTGACAGAAATGCATGGCCCAAACCAGAGCCCAAAATAGCTTAATTATTGATACTCGTATATTCGGACATGTGTTGTTCTTGTAGAACAACGCATTATGATGATTTTTTTTCTTTGTATTCATAATATGTGTCGCTTAACTTCAAACTCAGATAAATCCATTCGACCCTCTCTGAAAAAAATATCTACCCTACTACCTTTTCATAATACCAAAATCGCATGATCTGACAGATGGATTTACCTGAGTTTGAATTTAAGCGACTAATATTCAGTTTGACTTATTTTAAGTAGGTTAAGAACTATCATTGTAATAAGCTTTTTTTGGCAAAAAATTACTGACTGTTGAGTTTGTTTTGTTTCGGCGTTTGTTTCTTTTTCAGAAATGCTGGTAGAATTTTGACTTGTAAAAGTGCCATTACGGCCTACTTGCAGAATAAAATTAATTTATTTCATTTAGCTAGTTCTCATTTCCGGGCTCCCGTATTCTCCAGAAAAATAAGAAAAATGCTGAACAAACACTTGGTCTCCCAAGGACTATCTTATCAATAGTTCAAGACGGGTTGGTTGAGACAGGCAAACCTCCTTGCACTTTTCTGAAGCGGGCCGAAGGGGAAAACCTTTATAAAAAGGTCTGTGAGAGCTATGTTAGTCTATAAGTTTGTAAGGGTAATCTCGGGAACAACTCATCCGATTTCAAAAACTCTTTCACCTGCGTACAGAATGAACTTCCCCAATGGACATGTGCTATGTTTTATCCCGCGAGTTTTCGCGAAGCCGCGCGGACAACTAGTATCCATATCCATACTTCCATACTAATATATAATATTATAAATGTGAAAGTGTGTCTGTCTATCGGTCTGTCTGTCTGTTACTTCTTCACGCTGAAACCGCTGAAACGATTTAAATGAAATTTGGTTTAGTGATAGTTTGAATCCCGCGGGGAAGGACATAGGATAGTTTTTATCCCGGAAATCATCCCCTAAGGGGGTGAAAGTTTGTATGGAGCTACGATATAAACGAGTTCCACGCGGACGGAGTCGCGGGCAGAAGTTAGTATTAATATAATTTTTAAAAAATGTGTTTCGCACTCTCTAAAACGCAATCGAGCGTGAACCATCTTGAAGTCAAATTTGGAATGTGAATGCCACTTTCAGATGTATACATGCCACATTTGTGCAGCAAAATATATTGCAATTTTTCCGGAAACAAATGTCGGAATAGCGCAGCGGATAAAGAATTAAATCGCAAGTTCTCAGCAAACAATCCCGCTGCGACTGCTACGATTTGCAGAGAACGAATTGTTCTTGCATAGCTGGTATCCTTTACATAAATAAGTGGCACTTTACTGTCTAGGAATTTGAGGGAACGTTTACATTTTTAAGAATTTATGTTGTTTCTAATGAATGGTCAGAGGCGTCTCTAGCATTTGCAATGGTTCTTTCAAAGGTGCCTAAAGGAACTACTGCGAATAATCCTCCTGGACTTTCGTTGGGAGGTTCTACGGCAGAGGCGTCTCTAGCCCATGTAGTAAGCGCGCGGTCAAAATCGAATGGTTACGAAGTACGGCTCGGTGCCCCCTAGGACCGCTGCGCCCGTGTGCAACGCACACCCTGCACCATAGGTAAAGACGCCTCTGTGATTGGTATAGAGGTTAGGGCAAACAGCTTTGAAAATTAGGCTACCAATGGTTTCTACGTGGGTTGTGAGTCTGGTTTCAACGCTCTTCTCCGTGTGTGTCTACGTGATACCTACGTTAATGGGGAAATTATGCAATTAGATTTGCTAACTCCGTGGAATGCGTTGCCAACATTTAAGGACTGATAGCAATATACCAGCATTGCAGACTCTAGAAGATCTGCTCAATCGGCTGCGTTGCCAACTTGTAGGTATGCCTGAGTCTCACCTTAGATAACACATTACACACACACACACACGCACGCACGCACGCACGCACGCACGCACGCACGCACGCACGCACGCACGCACGCACGCACGCACGCACGCACACACACACTTAGATGTTTTGCCAAATAAAAGACGTGTTTTTTGATATAAAACCTGCAATAACTGTGCCAGGCAGTTTTTGATTGATATTTGGAAAGCCAATCAATGGGTTTCAGACCCTTATCTTGTATTTAGTTCATACCCAGCGCGCCTTTGGCTTAGAAATCTTGAATTTAAACAATATATCTGTATAACACCAAACATTTTAATTATATTCATTAAATAACAAACATCAAATCGCGTTTAAGTTCGCTAAAACATGTAAAATTTTGACATAATAGGTATTCCATTGTTACGATTTTATCAAAATGACCCTTTGTATGCATACACAACACTGAGGCCCATGTAGCTGGTGATGCAGATTGACACGTAGAATGCAGCTTCATCCAGGCAAGGTGGTATTTTTGTCAGATAACCCACAGCGGCGATGACTCTCGCGACGGCAAACGCTCGGAAAAGATACAGTGCAATTTGTTGGTCAGGGGAAATAGTCGTGTAGAAAGCTGCTATAAGCCAAAAAGGAGCGAGTTCCTTGAGGTCACTCAAGTTTACACGACGCACATTAACGGAGTTGGACATCAAAATGGAAGCCAGAAGTGACAGAGTCATCCACTTCAAAGCCAATAACGCGGAGTATAGGAAGTAGCTCTGCATTAGAGATGAATTATTCTGGGCGCTGGCGGTACGGGTACCCATAGTTACCATGTTTTATGTAAGTACGTATTTTTAAGGGAAATCCAATGCACTTAATGGTTCTTTAGCTATTTTGAAATATTTGTCAGTCTGACACAAAGAGAATATAACCACTACGTTTTAAGAGGCGGAACTTCATACATTGTTTTAAGATTCTCTTATGTCTACTACCAACGTAAAGAAAATATTGCCAATATATTATATTCTGTATTAGAGTATATATTAGGTCCATGTATTCTGTGTTTTGTTACGTTGGCTGCAATGGGACTTCGCCCCCGTACATTTTTTCATTATAAGCGAGTTTCCAAAGGCTGGTCTGACAGTTTACCAAAGAGAAAAGTATATACTAAAATCAAAATGGTGCATCCTTTTTTAATGGCATAGATCAAGGAGGGTGCATTCGAGAACTACAAGATTGCTAAACGATATGATACAGAGAAAGAATATAATAGAAAAATAAACCATCTTCGTCGTGAAGATGGTTTATTTTTCCGTTATATTCTTTCTGTGTATCATATCGTTTATAAAATGATTGGGGTAACTTCCTCGTTAAAAATAACACGAAAACAAAAATATTTAATTAAATAATTTGTTTCGTGATAAGGGTATTTAATGTACACCAGCGCCATCTCTCTCGCTAGTCCGAAACTACCTGATGTGGTTCGATTAGAATGGAGCGGGCGGGGCGCATAGCTCGCCCATTAGAGTGGTGCCAAAGCTGTGAAACAAGTCTATAACACGATACAGACAGGGCGCTAGTCTTAGCGGGAATGTAATTGAAAAATATACAACTTCCGTCACTGTCCTCGTAGCTCAGTTGGTAGAGCAGTCTAGCGTTAATAGAAAGGTCGCAGGTTCGAATCCTGTCGGGGGCTACAGACGGAGATGGTTTATTTTTCCATTATATTTTTTTCTCTGTATCATATCGTTTATAAAATGATTGGGGTAACTTCCTCGTTAAAAATATCACGAAAACAAAAATATTTAATTAAATAATTTGTTTCGTGATAAGGGTATTTAATGTACACCAGCGCCATCTCTCTTGCTAGTTCGAAACTACCTGATGTGGTTCGATTAGAATGGAGCGGGCGGGGCGCATAGCTCGCCCATTAGAGTGGTGCCAAGGCTGTGAAACAAGTCTATAACACGATACAGACAGGGCGCTAGTCTTAGCGGGAATGTAATTGAAAAATATACAACTTCCGTCACTGTCCTCGTAGCTCAGTTGGTAGAGCAGTCTAGCGTTAATAGAAAGGTCGCAGGTTCGAATCCTGTCGGGGGCTACAGACGGAGATGGTTTATTTTTCCATTATATTCTTTCTCTGTATCATATCGTTTATAAAATGATTGGGGTAACTTCCTCGTTAAAAATAACACGGAAACAAAAATATTGAATTAAATAATTTGTTTCGTGATAAGGGTATACAAGATTGCTGTTGTCTACAGGAAAGGCGAATCATGAATATTTCATGAAAACCATTAGGTACAGTCAGCATCGTACTCGTATTACGTGTAGTTGCTACTAAAGTAACCATATACATATATAGTAACACATCCTTACTCTGTAGGTACCGAAGTATTTGGCTACTTTGGCTGCTACTAACTATACGAGGCTGGATGCTGGCTGTAGACTAGTAATTATAATCATGTTGTCATTATAATCATGTTCTTATTATAATCATGTTGTTATTATAATCATGTTGTTATTATAATCATGTTGTCCATCATCCAGTTAGCCCCACTCGTCCTTATTGCATAATACTTACGTGTAGGTCATTTTCTTGGCGTAGGTAGAACTGCTGTATGTACACAAAAATATGTTGTCTTAAACATATTATATTATAGCCTAGCGGCGCCTGCGAGTCGGAAACGATAACGCAGGTGAAGCAAAGATGGCCTCGGTCAGTCTTTGGATCGGTGACCGCCTGATGTTTGAGTGGTTAATATAAATGAGCGCTTCCGTGCTTTGGAAGGCACGCTAATCAGTTGATCCCGGCTGCTGCCTATGACAGTAGTCGTTAAGCCGAGTTAGAGGCCTTCGGGGCCTTCGGGCGGCTTAAGAACTTCTAACAGTCGAGTTGCCCAATCACTTGACAAAGGGCGGACAACTTGTTACTCGCGTCCGCAGGAGCTACCTACCACAACCCCGCACGTGTCCCCTGGGTGGTACTAAAGAGTGACACACTTTAAAGGCCAAAATAATGTATGCCATACGATTAAATTAAATGCATTACTGTTACGAGCGTGACACACTTTAAAGGCCAAAATAATGTATGCCATACGATTAAATTAAATGCATTACTGTTACGAGCAGCTACAAGCGTTTCATAAAATTTCGTTGTACAAATGCATATTCCGATTTATTATTCTCAAACGCAAGCGTACCCTAACGCCGGCACTTCACTTGGCGTAGCGTGGTTGTCTCTCTTTCATTTGCCGTAGGAAGGAGAAAGATGCAACACGAATAATTGGGCAAATACCGCGTAGACAAGTGCCAGTGTAACGCACGGCTGCTTTGCACTCGGGTTCGCCCCGGTAGTGGTTCCGACGGTATAATGTAATAAAAAATTCAACTTTAGCTAGAATTCCATTCGGGGATTTTCGGTTGAATTTTACGATTTGAACTCTTAATTGCATGCCTCGTATATGAGTATTTGCACGTTATGTTTCTCAGTCAGTGCAATAAGGCTTGTGTTATGGGTACTTAACGTAGTCGACGTTATATTTAATAGACGTATATGCTTAAACCTGTAAACTTAAGTGGCAGTGGGCGGGGCACATAGCACGTAGAACCGATGGCCGTTGGGGCGGGAAGGTTCTCGAGTAGCGACCACGTACCGGAAGGCGCGGCGTGGGTAGGCCCCCGACAAGGTGGACGGATGACCTGGTAAAGGTTGCGGGAGTCCGCTGGATGCGGGTGGCGCAGGACCGGTCGCTTTGGCACTCTTTGGGGGAGGCCTGTGTCCAGCAGTGGACGTCTTTCGGCTGATATGATGATATGCTTAAATACAGCATAGAAACGTCCCACAAACGAGCATGAATCTGCTGCATTAAATGCTGAATATGACGTTTACATGTCATAATGCGGGCGTCAATGTCGCTCCCGTATTGGCCAGACAAGCCACGTACGCAAGTGCCGCACTTTTATGGATGCTGCTTAATGCTGCTGGATGATCGAACCTAGGACCCTACACAAACTTTAGTCATGTAAATATCTCTCTCAAGAGTCGCAAGCTATTCACTGCAGATACTTGAGTGTTTTTGATATACTTAGGCAGATTACCAAGAGACAAACGAAAATACAAATTGTGTTAGTGAGCTGAAAACACCAGCCCCCCTATTCTGTAACTTGTTTTAAGCTCACCTCAACGCTCACCCACAAATATATCATGACACCGCGATGCGTAATAACTAAGCGCAGGTAGAGGTTTTTCAAAAGTTCAGTTTGATGATGGGTTCCATGAGAAATTAAGGGAACTCCTCAATTATAAGCTGCCCATTCACGATACGTCCAAATGGAGTGGTCGTCTTCCAAAATCCTTTCGTGAATGTGAAAAACGTGAGCCAATTGAATGGAAGTCGTCTAGCTTTGGATTTCCAAACGGATTGAAATCCATGCATCCAGTCCAAATGGATGTCATCCGCAGCCAACTGTCAATGTCAAAAATGTCTGCCACGCCATTTGGAAGACGTCTGAATTGTCAATGAATGTGAAAAACCGCGTCCATTTTTTTGAGATTTTCGTCTCAGTTCAAGTTTAGCTTTCGGCGTTTGAAGATATTTTGTACTCGATCGATTTTTTTGATTACAATACAGTATGTAGTTGCCAACATTAAACAATCCATTATTATATAAATTAAAGGCTCTACAGTGGCGACGTGAGGCGCTACCACGAAAATCGAAACTCGAAATTCGTATACATGCATCCCTGTCACTCGTGTAACTTAAGTGCGATAGAGATGGAGAGACCGGAACTTCGACTTTCGAAGTTCGTGGTTATAGCTCTGTCCAGCTTGGCGTTCACAGTCAAGTGACGGTGCGTACCTACGTCCAAATGGTGGTGTAGTCAATGTGCCTTCAATTTGGAATACTTCCATTGGGAAGTATTCCATTAAGAAGTCTTCCAAACAGACGTGTCGTGAATGGGCAGCTTTAGGCACGCGTGTAGTGATTTTGGTATTTTCTACTATAACTCGTGTGTTTACACCCGGAAATCATAAATTTGGTGGAGTGGAATTGATGATGAAGACCACAGATGACTTATGGAATTCCTCAATTATGTACTTAAAAGTACGTCACAGATTCTGATAAGATTCCGTTGAAATAGCAACGAGTGAAGTGCCAAAGGTGATCCTTGTGGAATCGACGGAAGTCCTCAAATATTATCGGGCCACATAAAGCGATTGGGTTTTTTTCTCTAATTAATAATCAACGCATTTGCTCTCGGAAATCAGTTTATGTGCTAATTTGGAATAGAAATGTGGAAATTTCTCGTGGCTTGGCGGACTACTAAATTAAAGTCGGTGAAAACTTTGTTTTTAAAGTAAATTATTATAAAAAGAACTTCTTTCTCGGTCAAATTGACATATATTTTCCAATTCGCCAGCACAGAACCTTTTCAGGGTCAGGTCACAAGTAGAAGCGAGCGATGTGAAGTAGCTAAAAACATGAACTCATTGTCGCGAATAGGGTCGCGAGAACTAGCCCTATAACAATTACACGGCAACATTATACCGGATGTAGAGAAACACAATTTTATCTATGGTGAGCTTGCATTTTTCTTCTAACGTTCTTTTGTCTTCAAATCTGCTTACGGGAACCTGAAGCTGCATTTGTAGATGCATTTATTGTGTTAATTTTATTGTGAATATCTTTCGGCTTGTCCTGCCACCAGTCAAAAGCTAAGTATCTAGAATAAGTATCAATAATAATATCAACAATTTCTTTATGTTTAAAAGAGAGAGATTGGAAGATGGATTGCTCGGCGAAACTCCATGAGCTGATCAGGGCAATCTGTTTCCATCTCGCTGATCTGATACGCTTATACGCGAATTATAATGCTATGCTATTTACTGGTCTCAAGGCTTGCGAGCCAAATATCCATTTATATTAAATGAACAACCGGTGCGTGTAGTCTTGGCCAATTCTATTAGCAAGGTGTATAAAAGGGCCCAGCAGGGACAGTCCTCGTTCTCTGAGACAGGGTTCGCGGGTTTTAGATCCGGACCTCGGGTCTTGGAACAAAAGGGCCCAGCTGGGACAGACCTGGTTCTGTGGAACGAGGTATATAAAGGAAGTACTCGCGGAGTACGTCAGATAAGAGAAAGGTCGTACTCGTGGAGTACGACAAATGAAAGTGTCCTTAGGGGACAAAGGTTGATGACATTAAATAGCATACCAAAAGGTTCTAAATATGTTGATGTGTTACTTATGTGTAAAGAGTATGGTTGGATACTTAGAGAGTCAAAGCAGTTGATTCATAAATACATTAAAACCCTTAGGAGGAGCATTCGACTCCACCGAGGCGACAAGGTGCATGGACAGCCAGGCAGAGAGACTCACTATTATTAAGGTAAGATAGTTGACATCATACTCACACACAGTCTTAGATACTTAAATTATCAGCTCTGGGTCACTTGAGTTGATAACTCTATAATCAGCAAGTAAGCCTAGCGAAGCAGAACTATTCTTATTAACAAGATATCTAATCAAACTTCAAAGACACTCTATTGAACCCAAGAGTGTGGATGTTTCTTTGAGATTATTCAGTTAGAATGATTTCTTAGTGACATCATATACTTTGTCCGTATTAATGGGCTTATAATGCGGTACAAATTTGGTGTAGAATAGCTGGGATTTAATATTGACCAACAAGAGCATAATGAGAGTGTGTTTTGTGTGTGTCAACTATCTTATAATTTATATGTTGACGACATCTGTGGTTGAATAGGGAAACTGCGCAGTAAAAATAAACATGCTCATAAGAAAATAATTCATAATAAAATAAGGTAATGTTCACTTATTTGTGTAACCCTTAAATATAAGAAATGGTAAAGGTGTTGTTAAAATGAGCACTGGTTTGTGTGTGGAATGCAATTTCACTAGACTAAGAGTAAAATTATCAACCTTCAAATAGTTCAGCTACTCAATACAAAATGTAGCAGAGATAAGTTTAACCGTTCGATCATAGATGGCGTTAGCGTACCTATCGGGAACAATATTTGTTTTAACAAAGAATTTTTATTCGTTAATTATACACTTTGAGAATTATAGTGAATGACAAAATAATATTTCCTTTCTTCTTATTGAAATGAAGAAAACATAAATGATTGGAATTGATTACCGATTGTCACAATCGGAAACCAATTCAGTACTTGTTTGTTACCTATTAGGTTTTCACTTTTGTATGATTTGGTTGCTAGTCGGAAGATTCATTTTATGAACTAATTTAGATATTTTTACTTAAAATTCAACGTTCAAGCATTCCGAATACAATTTGCGTTATTTCTACAGTCAAGCACGACATGACGAAAGAAAATTAGAGCAACTAAGATGGCGTCTGTTGACATTCAATGACATCGGTGTAATACCTACGATAAAAGTTTCTGCAAGAAATTCCATAAAGTATTAAAGGACGAATTGAAATAAGGAAATTTAATTTAGATCACCAGGTGAGAGAGTGTTCATGTTATTTATGCTGTGTTTAGAACGTAATTGCATGAAATTCAACGATAACGACAAATTATTTTACCGGCAAAATAAGACTCGCATTTTTACGAAATAATGTGTAAATACTGTGTTGAATTAGTCATACTATTGGAGTAGTATACGTAATACGATAACTTTAATGATTTTGAGTAACATTACACGTAATTTTCTGTAAAAACCGTAATTATAAAGTGACAAGTATCACTTAGACATACATTACTATTTCCAATTGGAAAATTAACCATAACCATTATTTATTAATAGAATCATCAACAAATAAACAAGGAAAGTGGTATTCAGTGAATGCCAGTACCAGAAATTACTTAAGGGGTATGTAGCAATGTAATTATCCATTTATGCCATGATATATAGGGAAGCAAAATCTTATTGAAGTGTTATTCTTTTAATGCATTCACAATGCATCAGAATGCTATTAACCGCATAAAATTAATCACATTTTCAAGTAGTGATATCACTTACAATTGATTTGTTTATAAATTTATGTTTGTTCATCGCGGTTTAACTGAAATTTATACTGGAAATAGATTATTTACATTGGCTTCAAAGTATTAGTTTAACAATATAATTTACAAAGGGCATAACATTCTTTCTTTGTATATTAATGCGAAAGGAGGAATAGTTAAGGGGCAGTAACTTTGATTTTCATATTTCCTTACGGAAGGAATAATATTTTACATATTTTACATACATGCAAGGCAATATAATAAGGAAGTATTCCACATTTGCATACCATATTAAGGTGAAGCCGACGGTCATTAAGGGCAAGTCATACCACCACTATATTTAGTAACAAATATTGACATCAGATATGTTTTGATTTAATCAACTTTTCGATAGTACATACCTACTTACTGTGTGACATTAAGAGTGATAAATCAAGTAATCTTTCTTGTGGTTCTATACAAGTAAATAAAATGAAAAGGGTGCATGGCAGTGCCATGGCCAAGTCAAGTAAATGGAAAGGGTGCATGGCAGTGCCATGGCCAAGTCAAGTAAATGAGAAAGGTGCATGGCAGTGCCATGGCCAAGCCAAGTCAATGAGAAATGTGCATAGCAGTGCTATGGCCACGTCCAGTAAATGAGAGTCATGATGACTAGTCCGTTTGGGCAATGTACAAGACTTATTTAAGTTGTTTATCGTATGATTTGTTGGAACAAGAGATCACTTGATGATAAATTTAATGCTTTATAACAAGACAGACTAGTATTGTCCGAAATGTGTCACGATGTTTACTGTAAAGTAGTAAGGATATTGTTTGAGTGTATTCTGGAAGTGAACGTGATTCATCCAGAGTGAACTTAAATAGTACTTACTATGATGAAAATGAATGATAAAAGCGGAACTACAGAGTACTTATACCAATTTCAGGTTTATACCTATACATACCCTACAATGGAAGATATATATTTGGATAGACTCGCTAAGTTTATAGCAAATATTAAAAGCTTGTCAAGCAGCTCTCGTGTTCTTTGCGCTTCAAAGTTGTGGTCTTCTGAAGATGAAGGACAAGCGAAGATTTTGGCTTCAAAACTTCAAGCGATACTTAATCGATTCAGTAACGAGTTGTATCAATATTTCAACATTTCCGATAATCCTAATGCGGATGAGATCTCCGATATGACAACAGAGCAGCTAGAAGGAGATGAGATGTTAGCTGAATTGAACGCTCGCATACAGCTAAACCAGGATAAAGCGGTTCCTTCTTCTTCTTCAGGCTCTGGCCGATTATTGAATAGAGGAAAGTTACCTGACTTAGTTCTACCTACCTTCTCCGGAAATGTGCTTCAATGGACGCAATTTTGGGATCAATTTTGTTCCATCATTGATCAAAGAGAATTAAGAGATGTTGATAAATTACAATATTTAAAGGCTTCTTTGAGAGGAGAGGCTATAACGATTCTGGAAGGTCTTGAGACCACCAACAACAATTATAAAATTGCCGTAACCACTCTGACAGATCGATATGGTAAACGGATGCAGATAATCGATGCGCATTACTCGACGCTTTTTAAACTTAAAAGAGCAGAAAGGCAAGAAGAGTGTAGGAAAACATTAGACGAAATTGAAAGACATCTTCGTGTATTAAGTTCACTTGGAGAAAATATTGAAAATAATCACCTTAGATTCGTAATCATGGAAAAATTCCCAGAGGAAATCATATATGAGTTGAAATTAAAAATGAGCAATGAAACAGTTGATGAAATCAGAAAACAACTTCATGTCGTACTGTCAGCTAGGGAAGATGCAAAAAGAACTTTTGATAAGTCGATTAAGGAAGACCCTAGTTACACTACTGAGACACTTCACGTAAAGGAAGAACGAACTAAAAGGAGACTGAGAACTCAAAATCCAAGAACTATGAATACTACGAAGACACCCAATAAACGATTCAAACCAAATGTAACCGCCTTCAACAATACTCAAAGTACTAAGAGATTTCATAACTTCAGGGAAGAACAGAACGGACTAGGACCCAGCCAGAAAAGAAGAAGAATCTGCTGTATATTTTGCCAAGGCAATCATTTCAACGACAAGTGCACAGATAGCAAAACTGTGGCGCAAAGGAAGGCAAAATTGTGGAACCGTTGTTTTAATTGCCTTCAGATAGGTCACACAGTGAATGTCTGTAAGTATAAAGGAAAAGCATGTTACCATTGTGGTGCAAGGGGTTTGCATGACAGTGCACTTTGTCCTAAAAGGGTGCCCTATACTCCACACGCTCCCAAGAAGGAGTCTACCAGCACCTTACACGCTCACGGGAAAGAATCTACGATACTACAAACGGCTGTTGTCAATGTCAGAGGATTTAATAACACTACAATGAAATGTCGTGTACTGTTAGATTCCGGTAGCATGAGAAGCTATGTTACACAAGAGGTTGCCAAACACCTTGAATTGGAGACAGAAGAAAACAGTCATCTCACGGTATTCACGTTTGGATCTGAAAAGCCTCAAGAGATAGATAGTTCGATAGTGAAGCTCCACATTCGGTCGAGGCTCAATAAGCAAAAGGTCATATATGCAAACGTTGTACCTACCATAACAAACGGAATTCCGTCTCACAATAGGGAACTTGATGAGTGGGAATCTCGGCAAGACTATTTATTGGCTGATGATGGATCTCTTTCGGACCGAGTAGATATTCTGATTGGCAACGATTACTACCATTCAATTATGGTAGAAGAAAAGGTGGAGATAAGAGAGAATTTATATCTGGTAAATTCCGACTTAGGATGGATTCTTTCTGGCAGGACTAAGAATGACTATATAGAGAAATTGTCAGCACTCACTTACTTTCAAGCGTCATATGAGACCAAATTGAATGAACCTGACTTGCCGTTAGATAAATCTTCTATGAAAATCCTATGGGATCTAGAATCCATTGGAATTACGGACTCTCCGAATACCAAAAGAGAAGAAGAAGCCGTTACCCACTTTAATGAAAACACCTCATTCAAGGAAGGGCGATATCATGTTAGTTGGCCTTGGAGGGAGTATCCACCCGATTTACCTACCAACTATGGTTTAGCGTACGGACGTTTAGTTGGACTGATGAAGAGATTAAATTTGGAAACTTTGTCAACCTATGACCAGACACTGAAGGATCAACTTCAAAAGGGGGTCATTGAAGTGGTACCTGAAGGTATCAAGAAGGATCATCCTATACATTTCCTTGCTCATCATCCAGTCATAACACCAGGCAAATCTCTCAGAATTGTTTATGATGCATCAGCATGTACAAAAGATACCAAAAGCTTAAATGAATGTTTATACTGTGGTCCAATGATGTTGGAAGATTTGACAGGATTACTCATAAAATTCAGATGTCATGCCATAGGAATAACAGCGGACGTGGAAAAGGCATTTTTACAGATTGCTCTGAATGAAAACGACAGAGACGTTACAAGATTTATTTGGTTAAAAGATACAAGTAAACCTATAACCGATGATAATCTGTTGCAATATAGATTTACACGTGTTCCGTTCGGTATAATATGCAGTCCGTTTCTTTTGAATGCTACGGTTAGACACCACCTGCAAAAGTCAAATGGAATCTATGCTAAACAACTAGCTAATGACATATACGTAGATAACGTTCTCACAGGAGTAGAATCTGCTCAAGAAGCCTTAAATCTATATAGAGAAGGAAAAAATGTTTTCGCTGAAATTTCAATGAACCTAAGAGAATGGAGCTCTAACTCTAAAGAGTTTATAGAACAAGTACCTGACAGGGTTAAAGAACCAATTGTGAAAACACTTGGGCTAAATTGGAATGTACAAACTGATGTCTTACAGCTTAGAAGTAAAATTAACGAGAACAATGCTAATACTAAGAGAGGAGTTCTAAGAACCATAGCAGCGATATACGATCCTTGTGGATTTAGCGCACCTATCGTACTACCAGCAAAATTGTTACTACAACAACTATGGAAAGAACAACTCAAATGGGACACTGTGTTACCTGAACATTTACTTCAAAGGTGGCAGACTATCCTAAAAGAACTAAGACTAGTAGAGACCATATGTTTGCCAAGAAACATTACTGTACCCAATGAAAAGGAAATACAAATACATTGTTTCACCGATTCGTCGACAGTTTCTTACTCAGCTGTGGTTTACCTGGTACAGAGAGACTCAGTCAACTTCTTAATGGGTAAATCGCGTTTGGTTCCTATTAAGGATCAAGAGAACCTAAAGATACCGCGTTTGGAGTTATTAGGAGTGCTGATTGGAAGTCGTCTTATTAAATACGTACTCAAATATTTACAACTGGATGTAACATCAATGATACTGTGGACGGACAGTCAAATAGTAATTGATTGGTATCATTCTGAGAAATTGCTTGAACCATTTGTATCCAAAAGACTGGAAGAGATAAAACGGAACAAGAATCTGGTTGTGAGACACGTGCCGTCTGGTCTTAATCCTGCAGATGTAGCCACACGTCCGACTACCTCAGACGAGGAGAGAAATAGGTGGTTGACTGGACCCGATTTCTTAAGGCAAGATCCGAAACATTGGCCTAAGGGTCCATCAAGAGTTGTTTCTCTTCTGACGGGGGAGGGTGTGTCAAACACAGAATTATCGACAGTAACACCACCAGATTCACAATCACTGGAAATAAAAGAACTACAGAAAATATCATTTCCAGAGGAATACAAAGGAAAGATAACGCATTTATCTAAGAACTTAAGCTTATTTCTTGATACAAATGGAATGTTAAGATGTGAAGGAAGACTTAAAAATTCAGATCTACCGTACGACGCCATATATCCTATACTCTTACCCAGGAACAGTGAACTGACTGAGAAGATCGTCAAAGAAATACATGAGAAAAATCTTCACGTAGGAGTACCTCACACTTTAAGTCTCGTGCGACAGAAGTTTTGGATTCCTCAAGGAAGAGCACAAATACAGAGAATCCTGAGCAAATGTGCAAGATGTGTGAAACATGGAGGAGGTCCATACGAACTACCCAAGACTCCTGCTCTCCCGGTAGAGAGAGTAAGGTATACTGCAGCTTTTACGTACGTAGGGGCAGATTACTTCGGTCCAATGACAATAAGAACTGAAAACGGGTTGAAAAAGAGATGGATTTGTCTTTTCACATGCCTTGTAGTACGAGCTATACATCTGGAGGTAGTCAAAGATCTGACCACGGACGAATGCCTCATGGCGTTTAGACGCTTCATTGCCACTAGAGGAACTCCATCACTTGTACTCACTGACAATGCACCTCAGTTTAGACTACTGGCTGAAGTGACATCAGAAGAAGGAGCGTTGACAGAGAAGATAAAGTGGAAGTTTATACCTCAATTAGCACCCTGGCATGGGGGTGTGTATGAACGACTTGTTGCCGTCGTGAAACACTGTTTAAAAAGAACACTTCAAAAACACATGTTAGGTGAGAATCAGCTTTCAACCATCATCAAGGAAGTCGAGGCTGTAGTTAACACTCGTCCACTCACATATGTGGGAGTGGAGATAGACCACGTACTGAAACCAGCCGATTTTTTGACACCAGGAAGATGCTTGAACGTCCAAGTACTCATGGACTACCTACCAATTTCTGGTTCAACGATTAAGGAGCAACTTATTAAAGGATGGAAGAAAGGAAACCGTATTATGAATGAATATAAAGAGATGTTCATTAACCAGTACCTGCTCAGTCTAAGAGAAAGGTATAGAAACTCACCTAAGCAAGCTAGGGTGAGAATTCATGAAGTTCCTGAAATCGGTGATGTAGTACAAATAAAAGGAGAGACAAAGAACCGTGAGGGTTGGAAGGTAGGAAAAATAGTAGAACTAATAATGGGACGTGACAACTTATGTAGAGTAGCCAAAGTAAAGGTTGGTGACAATATATTTACACGTTCCATTTCACACCTCTACCCGTTGGAGGTGGAAACCAAAAATTTAAATGAAGAGACGTTCTGTCGAAATGAAGTCGAGGACACGTACTTAAAGGATAGTAGTTTGGATCAAACACCATCCATAGAAGTTATGGATTTAGGAACAAACAATTCGTTAGAGCCAAATCATAGTCAAATAAATGAAGACGATAATAATGTGAATGAAAAATACGACTTAACGCAAGACACGAGAGAGAAGCTAGACAATACAAGCATAATAAACGATCTGTATGATTCCGAAAATGATGTACCAAGCAATGAAGAATTGCGCAGTCCATCCATTAACGAAAAACAACATCGAGCCGCTGCAGTCCGAGCTCTGGAAAAAATCCATGAATGGACTCGCGATTTGATGACCAATATCAACTAACATCCGCGAGGCGGGTGTGTCGCGAATAGGGTCGCGAGAACTAGCCCTATAACAATTACACGGCAACATTATACCGGATGTAGAGAAACACAATTTTATCTATGGTGAGCTTGCATTTTTCTTCTAACGTTCTTTTGTCTTCAAATCTGCTTACGGGAACCTGAAGCTGCATTTGTAGATGCATTTATTGTGTTAATTTTATTGTGAATATCTTTCGGCTTGTCCTGCCACCAGTCAAAAGCTAAGTATCTAGAATAAGTATCAATAATAATATCAACAATTTCTTTATGTTTAAAAGAGAGAGATTGGAAGATGGATTGCTCGGCGAAACTCCATGAGCTGATCAGGGCAATCTGTTTCCATCTCGCTGATCTGATACGCTTATACGCGAATTATAATGCTATGCTATTTACTGGTCTCAAGGCTTGCGAGCCAAATATCCATTTATATTAAATGAACAACCGGTGCGTGTAGTCTTGGCCAATTCTATTAGCAAGGTGTATAAAAGGGCCCAGCAGGGACAGTCCTCGTTCTCTGAGACAGGGTTCGCGGGTTTTAGATCCGGACCTCGGGTCTTGGAACAAAAGGGCCCAGCTGGGACAGACCTGGTTCTGTGGAACGAGGTATATAAAGGAAGTACTCGCGGAGTACGTCAGATAAGAGAAAGGTCGTACTCGTGGAGTACGACAAATGAAAGTGTCCTTAGGGGACAAAGGTTGATGACATTAAATAGCATACCAAAAGGTTCTAAATATGTTGATGTGTTACTTATGTGTAAAGAGTATGGTTGGATACTTAGAGAGTCAAAGCAGTTGATTCATAAATACATTAAAACCCTTAGGAGGAGCATTCGACTCCACCGAGGCGACAAGGTGCATGGACAGCCAGGCAGAGAGACTCACTATTATTAAGGTAAGATAGTTGACATCATACTCACACACAGTCTTAGATACTTAAATTATCAGCTCTGGGTCACTTGAGTTGATAACTCTATAATCAGCAAGTAAGCCTAGCGAAGCAGAACTATTCTTATTAACAAGATATCTAATCAAACTTCAAAGACACTCTATTGAACCCAAGAGTGTGGATGTTTCTTTGAGATTATTCAGTTAGAATGATTTCTTAGTGACATCATATACTTTGTCCGTATTAATGGGCTTATAATGCGGTACACTCATCCCGTAAGATTCAAGGACGCAGTTGGTTGACACAGTAGTGTAGGTATCTATGATAAACAAAACTTACAAAAAAAAAGTTTTCAATTTAATAGTACATTACTACAGAGGCTGGGAAGTAAGGGGTTGCCGGCCTAGTACATATATACATAGGTATACGGATAGCTATGAGGGTTGCAACCCTTTTCACGCCGAGGTATGTATAGCTAGTGCTTTTCTTTAACATGCAATGAAATAAATAAATAAAATTCCAAGAAATCAAACTTTAATTTTCATGGCTGAAGGCCGTGATGCTGTGCCACACATTGTGGAATGGAAATACGGGTGTAGATTCGAAAATTATTATTACTCCAAAAGAAAGAAGGCAAAAAAATATGCCTAGTGACGAAAACCCCATTCGATATCTCAAAGAATTACGAAGCAACAACCGTTTTAATATTGCTTGTTAGAGAGAGAAAACGCAAAATTACAGGATGCTGCCGGAGGGCAGCGTCGACGGACCCGCCGACCGCGATGCGGCGCGGCACGTTGCCGTCTTCTGTGACGTCACATTCTTCCAGCGTCATCGTTTCATATGAAGTTGCGTTTTGCGAAAAAGGGACAGAACATATACCCCTTCTTAAAACTTTGGAAACTTATAACTTCGTGATTATTTAACATTTTGCGTTGATTTTTTCTCCATTTGACTACATTTTTTATCCTTTTTCGAGAAAGTATGACATTATTGATTATTTTATTTAGTGTCTACGCCCCTATTAAAAAAGACCATCTTGCCAGCCTAGGCCTTTAATTTTGTATAAAATGCCATTACGGATCTCTATCGTCTCGCTGCGCCCGAAACGTGACACTTCGAAGCCCATTATGAAGAACAGAACGTCAATATTTCATTGCATGTTTGAGAAAAGTAATTTTCACCTCACTAGCTCGGAAATCCCTTTTTGTATATTTGATACCTATTAAGAAAATCACTTTTTATCCACATGTGAAGAAAGAGTTTTGACATTTAAACGCAGCTTAAGTGACATGTGACAAAACGTAGAACGTTAAAAGTGCAAAATTTTTAACATCACAATTAATGAATTGCATCGAGTAAAAAACACTAAATACAGTCTTACAACTTTATTTTAATTCATAAATATCAGCATTTAACATTAATCTTCATTTTTGTTCTAAAAACGGATAAAATATTCTGACAGTCCAAGTAATCGATCGACGACGAATCGATGTGCGAACAAAACGCATCCGAAATAATAAAAAAAAACTTTTAAGTCAAAACTTTTCACTTTTCTATTACCTAAGCCGCTAACGTTAAAATATGTATTCGCATGTTTTTCTAGTTTAGTTTGTTATTTTATTAAAAATGAATGATTTGAGTGACGAAGACGTATTTAACACCTGTGGAACGACGGAGTTCGCGCCTCAGACTTGAAAAATATTGCAAATGAAATCACCCCCTTGATTACCCATTTAATTAATGCATCCTTAGCCTCGTGCACGTATCCGGATATATTAAAAATAGGTACAATTCGGCCAATATATAAGAAGGGTAAAAAAGATGATTATAATAATTATAGACCCATCACAATACTGTCGTGCATTGACAAGGTAGTTGAGCGTTACATAGGAGATAAAATAAATTCTTTTTTACAACAATATAACATTATTAATAGTAAACAATTCGGCTTCCAAAAAAACAAAAGTACCACGCAGCTGCTAGGACAATTTTGTGATGAGATAAATGGGTATTTAAACAAACAAGAGCACATAATAGTAATATTCATTGATTTTAGTAAAGCCTTCGATACCCTAGTACACGGTACCCTATTCAAAAAACTAGAACAGAACGGAATTCAAGGCCCCCTTTTAAAATGGCTTGCAAGCTACCACAGCAACAGATTTACCGCAGTTAAACTAGGGAATTACTTTAGTGACATGATAAAAACATCAAAAGGTACAGCACAGGGATCCATAATTGGTCCGACCGAATACCTTTTGTATGTCAACGATATGTGCAATACAGTTGGAGAGGAATATGTATACCAGTTTGCCGATGACACCTGCATAGTGGTTGCGGATAGGGACCTTAAGATTGTCGAACGAAAAATACAGGATATATTCGACACCCTGTGTAGATGGTCACATGATGTCGGTCTAATCCTAAACGCTGATAAAACTAAGGCTATGCATATCCATTCCTCACACAATAAGTCATCTTACATTCCAGTAATTAAAGCACATACTCACAGTTGCCTCCATTTGCAACGCAATAACTGCGACTGTCCTAGTATCGATTTTGTAAAGGAACATATGTACATTGGCTTATTGATTGACTTTAGATTTAACTGGCAACCGCACACTGAATATGTATGCAACAAACTTAGATCACTTCTAGGAAGATTAAATATACTGAAATATAGGATCCCATACAACACCTTAAGAATTGTATACCTAGCATTAGCCGATTCGGTTATACGATACGGTCTCAGCAGCTATGGACGATCGTACAAAACCAATCTAGCCAATATATTTAATCTGCAGAAAACAATATTAAAAAATATTATACCGAACAGTATAAATATAACTTACAGTAATGACTACTCTCACCTTTTCCAATATTGCAAGGTACTTCCCGTACAAAACATGGTCAAACTTTCCATACTCAAGGAAGAATATAAATACATTACCAAGCTAAATGAATACCACCGTAACATTAGGCTAAGGAGTTTATCCAATACGCACAGATATGCACTACCAAAAATTAAAAACGTTTACGGCATGAGAACTAATCATTACATCCTTCCAAAATTAATAAATAGCCTACCAAAACACATACAAGATTTATACCTATCCAACCCTACATCAACCAAAGATGTAAACAAGTATTATATGTCAAGCAACAACTATGATTACGCCTTGTAATAACCTAGTGATAGATCTGTTATTGTTAATTAGCGTTAGGTACAGTAAAGTGAAAGAAAGTATATTGGTTTAAACTTACACGATTCTCACACTATATTTTTACTAAACCTCAGAGAGGTAAATAAATAAGTTGATTATATATTATGTGCTTGAATCTCGTTTAGTAAAATAATAGTGTGAAGGTAATGTAAGTACTTACATGGCAAATAGTTAGTCCGAACTCTAGCTTTAAATAAGCCATTAATGGCTTTAGCACAACATAAAACATGAAACTCTGCGATAAAATTATTTGGAACTTTAAATTTGGAGGTTTAGCAGGTGTACAGCACAAGTTAAAATAACACTATTTCAGGCATACTGTACATCGCTGTACACCTGCAGCCTGTGGACGAGGTACACGCAGCGTGCCATGAACGCCATGCGTGTACAATACAACGACGCGTTCAGGATACTGTTGCGGCTCCCGCGACACTGCAGTGCGTCCGGCATGTTTGCGGACGCGCACGTAGACGGTTTCCATGCGACGCTCCGCAAACGCTGTGCCGCGACGCTGCGCAGGGTGCGCGCCAGCCGCCACAGTCTCCTGGCCGTGGTGGCGGAGAGATGGGACAGTGCCCTAATCAGGCACTGGACCACTCAACATTTAAGCTTAGGTACTAACATACTCATTTTAAGGTAAATCTGTAACACTAACACTTTATGGACTCCAAATGTCTGAAATAAACGATTTTTATTTTTATTTTATTTTTTTATTTTATTTAAATAAAAAAAAAAAAAAAAAAAAAATTACGAGAAACCGTGCAAAATGCAGAATTGTGCTTATTGCCTGAAAAATCCCAAAAAATCCCAGGTACATGAAAGCGTTTGACCTTTTCAATACATGGAGACACAAAAAAGGTGCAAAAACCTTTTCAGAAACTGTAATTCTCTCCTATTTTGTCAAGATAAACCTTACTTACTGAGGCTCGAATTATATATAATTTATGCTAGTCTATTTGTTAGGTACTATAAATGTTATGATTGTATATGTCAATATTGGAGTAGTTCCATAAAGACTGGATATGCTTAGGCTATTTTGCAATAATTTCGATTTTACCAATACCTACTCCCTAAAACTTCAAAATTATTGTATTGACAAAGAGGTAAATAAATAATAATTGATAGTACAAACCCCTTTTCTTATTTTCCTCGGTTTGTTTAGGTGAAAAGTTTTGTGTTAATACACGGGTGAAAAGTTATTTTACGTCTCGTATGTTGAAACACTCGCTACGCTCAGGATTCTATTTTTGAACCACTCGCGTCGCTCGTGGTCAATCATAGAATCCTTTCGCTAGCTCGTGTTTCAAATGCACACTCGCAGGTAAAATACAACTTTCCCCCCTTGTATAACAAATAACTATTTACATCGACGATTGTGAGAAATACTTTCAATAATCAGGCCAGAACAGAGACCTTTAAATCTCCCTGTAAAGGTGGGTAATCAGACCCTCATTAAAACAAAAACTCATCTTCTTACATCTATTAAAAAAGCCCTTTGCCGCGAATATATTATTTGAAATAGTGCTAAAATATGAGCATTCAGCTCAATCCCAAAAAACTGTTGGTAATTAAAGTGAATGTAGCCCTCGTAATTGTGTCTCGCCCGTTAGCTAATGTTAGTTCGTTATCCTGTTCTACTAATATTATAAATGCGAAAGTTTGGATATTTATATGTTTGTTACTCAATCACGCTTAAACGGCTCAACCGATTAGGATGAAATTTTTGTACGAAGGTAGTTTATAGCCTGGATTAAAATATAAGATAATTTCTATCCACGGAGACGAAGTAATATTATAAATACGAGTATTATAATACTCTTTGCCCGCGCACGGAGATTTGCGAAAATCGTCGTAACGGATCATTACCTAAATAAATAAATAATACAAATCCACCTAGTCCCAAACTAAACAAAGCTATGGGTACTACATCTATTTCAAACAAGTGAAAAACAATGTTTCAGATTAATGTATTTTGATTATTTTCCCGAAACAACTGACAAAATATTAGAAGCAGAAAGCTTAAGTAAAGTGGAAAAGAGCCTCATTAGAATTATTTTTGCCGTAACGAAACCAAAACATACATCAAAGTTTAATAATTATATATATTAATAATGTTTTCTAAATTTTTGGTAATAGGTAATTTATTTATTCACACTTATTTAGTTTGATGATTACAAGGTATATTATATCCTACTACAATTACAATTTTTGGTTGCTTATTTTTAGGCTTTCTGCCTTTTTATGGACTTCCCAAGCGGTGTGATAAAAAGGCAGAAAGCCTTAAATGGATTCAGCAAATGTGGACTGTAATCCCTAGTTGTGGTTAGGATTAGGACGGGCTACTGTCATAGTTTATTCAAATTTTATTGCTTTGAATCAGACACTCAAAGTCACCTTGTTAGTGGCATGTGACCTTTATCCCTTTAACGGGCATAAAGGCATCTGTTTTTTCATAGAATTTAACACTCACTTACATAAGGTTCATTCATGGTGGGTATATACAGGGTGGAATCTTGTACGTGATCCAAAATAGCAAAATGTGAATCTATCCATGATTCTGAGCAACTTTTATTATGGGACCAACTTTGTGTTATGCCAAAAAAATCCAACTATTTCATTAACTCTGCTCATTTTAGACTGACAAGAATGTATGAACAGGTGTGTTTTTTTTGGCATAACACAAAGTTGCTCCCATAATAAAAGTTGCTCAGAATCATGGATAGATTCACATTTTGCTATTTTGGATCACGTACAAGATTCCACCCTGTATAGTTCCCTCTGCCTTATAAAGGGTTAAATGTCGCACATAAGTAGATTAGCATAGTAAGTTGACTCTTCGAGAGCTATTAGAAGCTATCTTTGAGCTACTTGCCGATATCCGAATAAACTCATAAACTATATAATATAATATTTTTTTATTTAGGATTACTAAATTGATAAAGATACCCTGTTTAAATGTATGCTCCCCCAGCTTTCCACATTGTAATGTCATGGATTCCATTTTCATTTAGTAATAAACATACTACAACTTTTGCTTGTTATAGGTTTGTACGGAACCCTTCGTGCGCGAGTCTGACTCGCACTAGGCCGGTTTTTTTTTATATATTTGTTTGTTAGAATAAAGTGGACATTAAATTTTCATTTTAATTTTATATGAAAAATGAGGAATATGAGAAGAGGGCAAAACAAAAAATCAACTATTAGGTCAAGTGGGGTATCATATGAAAGGACTTAAGTTGCACTTTTTTAAGCAGTTTTTTTTTTTTTTTTCTACATTGGTAAAATTTTGATCTATAAAGGAAAATGTAAAATTAAATACCATTCCCCCCCCCCCCCCCCCCCCCCCCCTTACCTCCGAAGTTATCCAAGCGAAAAATTTGAAATAACTACTTGTGATTAAGATAAACATAAATATTACTGGAACAGTTTAACTTTTTCTGTATCTAGCGTATTTTTTGTTTTCTTTTCAAAAATCATTTCCTAGTTAAGTTTGCAATTTAATCAACTTTATAAGTATTTTTTTGTGTTGAAATTCCTATAAGACTATGTATAATAAAAGTACTCTCTTTCAAATAAACAAAAAAATCGAGATCTGTTCAGGTGATAAACAATAATCGCTAAAACACCAACATACATACTAAGCTGATTGCCCTTGCACGTTAGTACCAAATGGGGCCGATAGATGGCGCTGACCCCACTCCTACTTCGCGCTGTTAAGATTTTTTTAGAATCAATGGGGTTGGGACGGGTATATTTCAATAGCAGGTCAAAAAAATAGCGACAGCGTCGTCTCGGTAGTTCGATGGTCTCACTATGGCCCAAAAGTCCAATCTAGCTGGACAAAAACGATCACCGCACTTCTACAAAAGTACTAGTTAAAACGATAGCATATACTCCCGAGGTCACGATTCCGTTGATAATGTTGTGTAAGTACCCTCCATTAATTTAATATTATCATTGAAGTGTCATTATGAGCGTTGTCGTGCTTATTAAAGTGAGTCACTTTCCGTATTCAATTGCAAGTATTTCTAGCTAGTTTTAAGATAAGTTTCTAAGTTTTTAATCATGGATCGTGAAGTTGATGGTAAGTACTATGTTTTGTAAATATAACAATTGTAAACCAATTCGCTTTTGCTGAGAAAAATGCTAATGAACACAATTTATAAGGCATTTTTGTGCATATTTCAACTTTTTTAGACCAGAAACTATCTGTAATTCAATGTCCCACACCTGTATTTTTTTTGTGTGCTACTCTCATTCATATAGTATTGGTTTATGTAAATTTGAGACTGCGGACGGATGCGGAACCGCGTCATATTTATAGTTAACCTAAACCTAAGTTTTTCTTTCAAAAAACGTAATTAGTATACCGAGGAGAGATTTTTATCATATCTACTTAGGTTAAATACCCAAAAACCGAAAGAAAAAATCGTTTGAGTTAATTTCGATCAAATTTCACTCGAATGCAGTCACGGAAGATTCTATACGAAAGATCAAAATTAACATTTCCCGAATTTCTCAACACCTGGACAAAAAGTAGCTGGCTTGCGGAAGGACGATAGACCGTTTTGAGACAAAGTCGGGGGGTATTAATTGGCTGAATGGTGAAGACTAATCCTTACCTTTTTAGTTGACAATTGTAATAATGCTTCTTTTCGTTTAAAATTAAAAGCCAATTATAACTGAGCTCTACTGCCGTAGTAGTTCTTCTTACACAAAGGTCAAGATACACTGGTTATTCAATGTTCTCATTAATAATAGAGAAGAAAGGTCATATAATAATAAATTTGCTTTATTTAGACAAATTATAAATAAATAAGTCCCTTGAAACTCATTAAGAGTATAATATAAATTTGTCCAGCTAGATCGGACTTTTGGGCCATAGTGGGTCTTGGTATTCTTCTTTTAAAGTTGAGGTACCGGCCAGCAAAGTAGGTGTGGTGCGGAGTCGTAAGCATTGGCCGGACGGTGTATCAGTTAGGCTCTTCAATTTTGTGGAGCCAAAAAACTTCTCGGAAAGCAACAACAACGAGCCGCCACGCTAGAAAAATCTTCGCCCTTTACCGTTGTCCATCAAAATGTACGATCTATTTGTGGTAAGACCGGATTACTAGACTTATTATTACACTCGGAAAACCCTGATGTACTGGCATGTAGTGAAACTTGGTGCAAAAAACACGAAATAGAAAGAGTGAGGTTAAGCGGTTATCAACTGGCAAATAGCTACTGCCGCACGCGCATCGAACATGGCGGAGTAGCCCTATACACACGGGCCGATATCACGTATCGCCAGCGAAACGACCTACAGAGACTTGCAATTGAGTTTCACTTTGAATTCTCCGCAATAGAGATTTGTAGCTTAAGTTTAATCGTAATTGTGTTGTACCGTACTGGAAATGGCGACTTTGACCTTTATTTAAACAATTTAGAATTACTATTGGATAAGTTAACTAGTGAAAGTAAGAGGTTTATTCTGGTCGGTGACCAAAATATCGATTACATCTCAGATAACTCACTGAGGCGGCGGGTAGATGAAGTCCTACAGATTTATATGTGCAGGAATTGTGTCGACTTTCCGACCCGTGTGTCCGCGCACAGTGCAACTTGCATCGACTGTGGGCTGGTTTCGCGCGAGTGCCGGGACGTCGAGGCTAGGCCGCTTGACACCCCTATTAGTGATCACAACGCGCAAGTGTTCACTCTGCCTACGACGGAATCTCGAAAACCAAAACCGAATACTTGTATACAAAAAAGGCTTTTTACTGACCAATCATTTAATTTATTTTATATTGACATTGAAAATTATAATTGGCATTTTATATTTGACGACGCGATTTCTATTAATAATAAATTTGATAAATTATTTAATGTTTTAAGATACTATATTGACATTCATTTTCCGGTTAAAAATATTCTAGTAAAAAAAAGTAAGCACGTACCGTGGATTTCAGAAACCTTATCTAAATTAATTTCCAATTATAATGACTTGACCGAAATAAAACGTCAGTACCCAGAACTCGACTCTCTCTCAGATTGCATTAGTACTCAGGTAGATCGCATTAAATCGGAGACCTTAACCGCCCGCCGAGAATATTTTACAAATCGAATAATAAATAGCAAAAATCCCCCAAAAGAAATGTGGCGCGTAGTAAATGACGAAGCATCCACAAAACCATTAAAACACGCCATCTCACTTAAGGATGAAAGCGGTCACGACATACCACCTCGCCAAGTACCGAACCACTTAAACAATCACTTTTTGACAATAACATCGAAATATAATTTTAGTATAGACAAATCGGCCTCTGTACGGTACCTAAGCCGTTTCTTGAACGACAAAAACATTCCTGACCTCGTTCTACCTACAGTTACGCTCACGGATCTAAATCGCACACTGAAGTCTATAAAAACACGCGGGACCTTAGATATATATGATATATCGCTGAACATACTCGAGTGCATTTGGCCAGTCGTTGCAGGGTTACTAGTAAAACTCATTAACATCATGTTTTCGTGCGGTGTGTATCCCAACGTACTGAAAAGCACTCGAGTGTGTCCAGTGTACAAGGGGAAGGGAGAAAAAAGTGCTGTAGATAACTACAGACCTATCACAATTGTACCTAACATATCAAAATTAGTAGAATCGATTATTTCAAATACTTTAATGCATCATCTTGAGACAAATGACCTACTGACTGACAAACAATTTGCTTATAGAAAAAACAGATCCACCACGACAGCTGCATACGAGATATATGATTGCATAACAACGTCGTTGGATGCCAGAGATAAGGCAGCAGGGGTATTCTACGACTTATCGAAAGCATTCGATGTAATAAATCATGAGTTACTTTTGGAAAAAATTAAACAGTACGGAATCACAAATAATGCCCACAAATTGTTTACATCGTTTTTAGAAAACCGACACCAGACTGTTGAGGTCAAAATAAAAGGTAAAACCATGAGATCTATGGCAGGTAGGCTAGACCTCGGAATTCCACAAGGTTCTGCGCTGGGAAATACCCTATTTCTTGCCTTTATAAACGACCTCCCTACCTCTGTTACTGAAGGTATGATGGTCCTGTTCGCTGATGATACCACCGTGGTAGTAAAAGCTGATACGTACTCACAGCTTGAACAAAGAGTAAGTAATACGTGCGACCAACTTCACGAGTGGTTCTCGGCAAACGGCCTCATCCTCAACGTCACAAAGTCAAATGTTTTGTTGTTTTCAGCTGGCAAAACAAAAAACATCCCGCAAATACAAAGTCCAATTCCGCGCTGTGACTCGTGCAAGTTTCTCGGGTTTACCATTGACACCACGCTTAAATGGAAGGAGCACGTAAACAACCTGTGCGATAGGCTGAGCAGTGCTGTATTTGCGCTGCGTAAACTCAAGCCAGTTGTTTCCAGTGATGCATTGCTCCAAATTTATTATTCGTATTTCTTTTCTCTGATGTCATACGGTATTATATTATGGGGAAACTCAACAGAGTCGGACCGAGTATTTAAATTACAGAAACGAGCCTTGCGTATACTGGCAGGTGTAACTCCGAGGCACTCATGTAAACAGCTTTTTAAACAATATAATATGTTGACCCATTATTCACTTTACATATATGAAGTAATAATGTTCACACGTAAAAATATACACTCATTTAAAAAAGTGAATATGCCCGGCAGAATCACCCGTCAGACGGGGCGATTACAGCTCGTGCCGCGGCGGCGGCGCCTCGCGCTCCTCGACAAGTCGCCGCGCGTAATAGGCCCCGCTTTTTACGAAAGACTACCCGCCAGTCTCAGAAATGAATCAACGGATGATGGTTTTGGACACCGATTGAAAGACTTTTTATTGTCAAGGTCGCTGTATTCAGTAAAGGAATTCACCCAACAAAAACAATATTAGACAATTATTAATATTATTATTTTTTGATGCAATTTTTTTAATTTATTTTTTTAATTTTTATTATTTTGTTTTTCTTTGACCTTATCATAATCTAGGACGCCCTAGAGATAAATTATTTTTATTATTATTGCTGTAATTTCCGTTTTTATATTATTGTACGTTTGACATATATGTAATTTTATCCATTTATTTGACATTATTGTAACAAATTTATTGTATGTACCTGACGAGCTTTCTGTGAATTCATTTTATTTATATACAAAGAAAATTTGTAAAATATCATGTAAATTTTCAAGAAGCAATAAAAAATGAATCTGAATCTGAATCTGTAAAAGTTATTCGTTGTTTGAAATTGAATTCTGTTGTGTTGGGTTACAATAGGTAATTTAAGACAAGTATTGGGACATTTACTTTACCTTTGAGTTAATTGATAGTTTGGTCGGAACCCTCGGTGCGCGAGTCAGACCCGCACTTGACCGGTTTTTTTTAAACTCGTTTGGAAAAGGTATGTCTTGAGTACATGCGGAACTTATATTATTTATGATATTGGCCGATAAACTAAAAAAAATCTGTTTTGATTGTGACTCATATCAATACTTGTAACATATGGAGAAAATAAATAAATAAATAATAAATATTAGTGGACAATCTTACACAAATCGACCTATTCCCATAGTAAGCTCATTGAGGCTTGTGTTATGGGTACTAGACGACGATATATATAATAGATATAAATACTTAAATACATAGAAAACTTCCATGACTCAGAAACAAATATTCATGCTCATTACACAAATATTTGCCCTTACCGGGATTCGAACCCAGGACCTTCAGCTTCGTAGGCAGCGTCACTACCCAGTAGGCTAACCGGTCGTCAGTCAAAATAATTCAATAGTCACACAGACACGTCTAACTTAAAAGACCCAATTTTTTCGTCGGGGGTTCTCACTGACGCGGCCTAAGGTGGCAGTCAATAGTAAACTTGACATTAACTGTCAAAAACACTGTGATTCAGGCTTTATGAATAGGACTAGCTTCTGCCCGCGACTCCGTCCGCGTAGAACTCGTTTATATCGTAGCTTCATACAAACTTTCAACCCCATTTCACCCCTTAGGGAATGATTTCCGGGATGAAAACTATCCAATGTCCCCGGCACTCAAACTATCTTTACACTAAATTTCATCTAAATCGGTTCGGCGGTTTAAGCTTGAAGAGGTAACAGACAGATAGACAGACAGACAGATAGATAGATAGACAAACTTCCACATTTATATTATTAGTATGGATTATTTCAGAAGGCGACTGAGCGATCTTTGACACCTAGCTGGTAAGCATGCGAGGTGTCACCAATGTGAAGACACATCTTCGCACATCGCTGGTGGATATTCACCCTTAATGGCATGTTTATACAGGGTGGCGTCGGGTATAGTTCACGAGTTACGGGTCAACAGACATATTCGTCTTGTGCCAGACGACGTTTATAGACCTAGGGCTCTTAATTAAGTTCGGTTATTTGTTACGGTTGAACTTTGCTAAGAATTTGTTATCTACACGCAGACACCCACTCAGGAGTGGAACTTCAATTTCAATTGTTGCACTTAGTAGTCAATTTAAACACTTCAGTGAAAGTTTTGAAAGGTAATTCACAAAGAGATCTTGTACGAATCCTTTTTTTTTATCTTATTTAATACTAGCTTGCGCCCGCGATTTCGTCTTCGTGGACCCGGGATGAAAGCTATCCTTTACTTTAATCCAGGCTATAAACTACCTTCGTGCAAAATTTCATCCAAATCGGTTCAGTCGTTTAAGCGTGATATTAGTAGGATATAAAAAATGCTTAAGGCGCCGTAGGTTCAGCGAAGTTAAGCGAACAGAGTTTTTGAAACAATATAATGCGTCTGTTTATAATAATATGGTTTCAAAAAAATACGAATAGTAATCTTGAGGCTTTTCTGCAGGGAAATCAGTGCTTCGAAACATGATTAAGCAAATTTCGCTCGATAGAAAAAAATCACGAACATAGGTCTAAAACACACAAAAATACACTTAAAATATTCGTTACAAATTATGCATAAAAGCTATAAATATTAAAATTGCTTCTAAAAATCGGCAATATCATGTTTGAGGGAAATCAGTGTTTACATTTTTATTTATTTAAACGGGATCCCCTTCATTGGCATAATTTTTTTTAGACTAATATAGTTTCGCATAATTGATTTGGCATAATTTCTATTGGCATAATAATACTGTCGCATAATAATACTTTGGCCTACTACTTTGTTTGGCATACTATGCTAATAGCATAATTTCAGTTGAACTAATCTGTATTGGCCGAATACATATTACGCATACTATTGTTTGGGCTAATAATTATTTGGTATATCTGTTTTGAAGCATAATTTCTGTTGTCTAAATACATTACATAGCATGCATTTACACTTTTCGTGGACGCGGATTATTGGGTCGTGCATTTACAGGGCGGATAAAAATGGCTTGTCATAAGCGAACTCTGTCTTAGGTCGGTTAGGTTAGGGTTCACTTGTGTTCCTCAGACCAGAAAAAGACACCCCGCGCAGCGGGGTGGCGTCGACTCGCTGGAGATTATTAGTCCGCACAAATGACCGTCCCAATGTACATGGATTATCAGGCTGTACATTATTGGGCCGTGCATTATGCTTTCATTGCTTTGTGTAATGCATGATTTTATTTTTTAGGACTCAATTTTTATGCGTTTTGTAATGATGCCAAGTAATTATTATGTCTTTTTGTATTTATGCTATCTGATGTTAGTCTTTGTGATGATTATGCTATTTTCGTTTATTCTTTTTAATTTTATGCCTAAAAATTTATGCCATAACATGATTAGGCTTAACGCTAATTCGGCTATAAAAAATTATGCATTATTATATTATTCCAAATGATTTTATGCGATCCAATAGAGAACCTATTTAAACGGCCAAAAAATTAAAATTAAAAAACATGATATCCGCGCTTCCGAGCACGCACTTCCATCTCGCTTACGCTTATGCTCAGTGAGAGGGAGAGAAGACCATGAACCTACGGCGCCTTAAGGGGTGAATTGGAAATTATCGCGTGCTTTGAATAGCCGTTCTGACTAGATTAAGAAACAATAAGGTCTGATTTGCAGATATATGATTCTTGACTACTTATATGATTGTTTATCTGATTTAATCGATACTTGATTGCCTAAAATTTCCTTTATAGACAAAAAAACCTATTTTCCTTTTTTTACTCAGCCTACTCAAACAATACATTATTTTACGACGCAATCAAGTTAATACTGTATTTTATCTTATCTAAAATCTCACTTAATGAAATATAAATAAAACTTCACTAAGTTAGGTATTTTCAGCCCGTAATCGCCTGCTGCCTACTGCTGAGCATAAGGGCTCTCTTCGAGTACGCCACCCGACACTATCCGGAGCTAATCTTATCCAGAAGTGACCCGCGATCTTCCTAATATCGTAGTATAAGTAAATCATCGAGCTAGTGGATGGCCGACGCTCCTTTTCCCTAGAATTCCTAGAAGAAATATACAAACGTAACGATTTTTTACCTCACACGCCGTTATCAAGGTTCATTGAGAAGGATCACAGCTCATTGCCAAACCTTATTTAACGTTACGATAATGTTACTTTTCTCACTTCCATTGAGGTAGACCGGATCTTTTACAATAAACTTTTATCTGAAACAGATTGTGTGGGGCCTAACTACTAACAAGACATTATCACAGCGATGAAAAAGTTGTGAAGGCTGCTTATATATAACGGTTGGATAGGAGTCAAAGTTCGTGTTAGGGCGAAAGATAATGCTTTTAACAGAGCAGGAAAGGATTTAGATTTTGCTTGACCTACAAAACTATATGAATGGGACAGTTTTGTACAATTTGATCGATATAGTTTTGTGTAAAATTTTGGAGGTGAAGTGTCGACGACGGGACATAAAACTCATGCGTACATACTTAGTTCAGTATTGGTAAACAACTACGTACAATACCGACGACAAACATTAAAGCTATTATATATTTCTAGGACATACAGATGTATAGTTCAAGTACACTCATTTGTTCTCGACTGACAGCAGAATTTTCAGATGCAATATTTTCATTTTTGCTTTCATTTGAAAGAATCGCATGTAGAATAGACCACGAAAGTATTATAACATTACAAACTGTCAATTTAAATCTACAGTTGCAGTGACGTCACTCATGTGTGTCACTCGCCATATTTGTTTGTCCGTGGTTCGTCCCTAGATATCATAGAGTTGCCTAGTTTTGACTTTTGACAGGAGTGACGTCACCAGACGCTGATTGTTGGATTAAAAAATACGTTTCGTTTCACATTATAGTCGTTCGGTTTGAGTTGTGTCCAATCTACTTAAAGGAACAATGCCTTTGTTGACTGTAACCGCAAAACACCAAAATTACCATATTGTAAAAAGTCGTTACAGCCACCTAGAAAGTTCAATTGAATATCGACTCTATGTCCCTAAGTAATAGGTTACGAGTGCACTATTAGGAAAATGGCGGTCCAGGTGCCTTTGTACTTGTTCGATTCTCAGTGCTCAGGTAAACGTCAGAAACGTCACATTTCTATTAAAGCAATTTAAACTTTTGGCAAAGGCCCCAGAGTTGAAAATCCAGTAAAATGTTAATGCATGCAGTTTTTATCTACGAAGTGTGCTTATCTTTTATAACAGACCATAATGAGGTAGCAAACCCGCACAATGAGACATTGGATTGGACACAACTCAAACCGAAGGACTATACTTCAAATCGCAATTGTTTTTTGAAATTAGTATAAACTAAAGTAAAAACGTTTCAGTAGCTATTATTTCATGTTTTTTCAACATTTTGATCACAAAATAATGGTAAATATTATAGCTGCATTTTCCCTATTGCCGTAACGTCTGTCAATACGAAAAAGGTGGCTATTTAGCTCCCACAAGGAGGTCACCACAAAATTATCCCCTACATTGATGGTCGAACAAAATTTAGAAGATGTTTTTCATGTATTTAATTAGTATTAAGTCAACAATCGACAAAAACTGGACAAGCCCTTGTACATTTTGTTAACTTTCAATAGTTATTTGTGCAACAAGAGAGCAAAGTTTGCTTTTGCTGCGAATGCTGATTTTGAGTCCTGAGGAAGCGAAAGAGTCTAAAATTGAATCACGAGCGTAGCGAGTGATTCAAAGTTTGAATCTTGAGCGCAGCGAAGGACTCAAAAGCACGAGATGCAAATACTTTGCTCTCAAGGAACACATACAACTTTTCACCTCAGCAGTGAGAACATATTCACATTAAAAAATATATAATAGTATCACGTACTTATTTGTCTCAAGATTGTTCAGGAAGAAAACTTAACTAGGCGTTCGTTAGTGCTTGTTTTAACTCATCAGCGCCGGCCGCGCCGTTAGTCAATACTAGAAAGGCGAGACAAGGCGCGAGAAACCAAAGGATATTTCAGTATCTATACTAGCGTCGCGCGACACTGTATTATAGTTAAAATTCACAGATTTTACTAATATCTTCGAGATATTTTAGAAATATTTATCATTATCATTATCACAAGGATATTACGTGTATTTCGCGTGCACACCAAAAACTAGACGTAACTGTTGTTAAAATACTGCCTTCGTCACGTCACTGACTTCACTTTATATCCAGGTTAGATAGAGAATTAATTTATCGTAGTCGTTTTTATATTTAAAACCAATATCAATAACGCAAGAATGAAGAATAATATACCTAATAAATTCTGAAACAAATTAACAGCGCGCATTTTTTTTAAAGGGGCGGGCCGCCGCGCTTGCGTTCGGAAACTGCATCTATGGTATACGTTCATGAAATTTAAGATTGTTTAAACTAGAAATATTAATTAGCTAAATATAGTAATAAAATTCATGTTTACCTATTTATAATGAAAAGCGGAGTTTATTCTGAGATCTTTTATTTAAATTATGTTCAATAGAAAATTCCTTTGTATAATTATTTTGGTAATTTAAACTTGTTCATTTGACAGTTTTCGAACGTGTTACTTGTGTCGCGTTATTTGGGGGTCTACTTTGAAATTCGATGGTCGAACTATGGATCGACCTATGTCTGCCATTTTCTTTTTTCGTAATGGAATGAAAGGGACAGCGCTAATAAAGTTCAAATATTCTGACTTGTAATAGACCCCATACGACGAAATGTCAGTGCTCCGCATTAAAATTAAAAAGCTACTTTGTCTTACGGAGTGAGCAAAATCGCATTTTGCACACTTTTTTCACGCAGCAAAATATGCTTGTTCGAGCTGCTGAGGTGAAATAGTTATTTGTTCAACAAGAGAGCAAAGTAGATTTTTGCTGCGAGTGTTGATGTTGAGTCCCGAGCAAGCGAAAGATTCTATAATTGAATCACGAGCGTAGCGAGTGATTCAATATTAGAATCTTGAGCGTAGCGAGGGATTCAAAGGCACGAGATGCAAATATCTTTGATCTCGTGTGATACATACAACTTTTCACCTCAGTGGCGAGAACATATAACGCGAAGGAATAAAACGCCCCATAAAAGCAAGTAAATCATTTTTATATAAAAAAAATAAACAACAAATACCTACATATGAAATAACAAACATTAACTGCAATTACTCTTTCCCATAACATTAACTTTACATGACGTTAAGAAAAAGTTAAGTCCGTTTGTTTATGCATTTTGCTGATACAAACTTGTCCAATGTCCAAGATGTACTTACTTATAAAGAAAAAAATTATAAATGAAAAGTAAAATTACTACAATTGCTTAAGTTGAAAGTTACGGTTTTGTTGGGAAGTGTAATTGTAGTGCTCTCAACTTGAGTAGTTGTAGCGGTTTCGTTTTCGTTGAGAGTTCTTTGGACAGAAGTTTGCGATTGAGATGTCACTGTAATTGTTGGCGGCTGACTGCGGGTTCCGACGTAATCCGCTTCTTTTGATGTACCTGGACGTCGATCTGACCGAGGGTCTGAGTTTTTTATGTTTATGTTGTTTACAATACGTTTGCAGATTTTGGACTTATTTGCTATCGAGTCCTCAATGTATCCCTCTGCTACGGTATTTGATTTCCACCCGCCATGTCTCTTTAATGTGGTCAGGTCAGCTCCACCATCTGCCAAGAGCGTGGCCGACGTTCGTCTGAAGCAATGACCAGTAAATAGCTGCGGGTCTTGCAATTTTAAATATGTGGCTATTTCACGTGGGGCCCCACCTATTTTATTGACACCCATAGGCTGCCGCGAACACTTTCCATTTCGATACTGTAGAAAAAATCGTTCGGTTTTCGTGTTTGCAGGTCGTAATTTTCGGTATTCTTCTACTATATGAGCGTATTCCTCACGAATCACAAAAGACCTGTCAATATTTGTTTTTGTGTTTGGTAGGTTTACTAAAATCAAGTTTTCCGAGTGTTTTTCGATGACATTCAGAGTAATGTTTAGTAGTTCAGTAGTCCGGCATGCTCCGTTAATTCCCATAATGAGGATAACCTGAAACATTAATTTTATGTGTGAATATCCTAAATCCTTACTAATATTATAAATGCGAAGGTGTGTGTGTGTGTTTGTATGTTTGTCCTTCTTTCACGTCGCAACGGAGCGTCGTATTGATGTGATTTTTTGTATGGAGATAGTTTAGAAGCTGGAGAGTGACATACGCTACTTTTTCCAGCGGGAAAACAGCTAATTCCCACGGGAAAATTCAATATTTTACATTTTCCTATAACCACGCGAGCGAAGCCGCGGGCATCAGCTAGTTTTACTATAAAATTATCACAAACATGTTAAAAATACAATCATTCGTGGCGCTGCACGGAAAATGGGACCACTGTGTCAATTTTAAGGACAACCCGCACAATGGGCCCTTTTCCCGTGCCGCGCCACAATTGTAGCATAATTAATTGTATTTTCAATTCATTTATACATATCCTCACGCCCATATTCCTCAGAGGCGAAAGCAGCAGATGCACATGAAATATAAAATGAGATTAATATTGCCAAAATGCTACACCTTGGTGGCAACCGCATGCAACTCAATCAAAGCTATGGCCTATTATTCGTAATATACGTAACTTAGGTACCTAAATATGTGCACTTATATACAACATTTACAGCAGACATATTATGTACACAATACTTACTTTTGTAGCGAGGAAATTATAATCGGGAGCTTCGTTTAAAAACTTCTCAATGTTGGAAGCCGTTAAAACTTTGGATTTCTTGGACTTGTGGCCTACTGACAACCCGTACCCTTGGTGCAATAAAGCCACATGTGACTATAGGTCGAAATTGATTTTATCACGCGAAAGTTACACAAATAATGTATACTATACGAAACAAAAATCCTTTTTTTTGTATCTTTATTAGTTCTTAAAATAAATCAAGTGAAAACCGACGCATCTGATAGGTAAACATGAAACAAAGTCGCTTCTGCACATGCGTCGTTGTTTCTCGATGTTACCGCGAGCGCCTTAGCAGCGCACGCGTTGGTGTAAAGTCAGTTGCGTCAGTGTCACCGGGTGAGGAGGATGTTTCGCACGTCACACCAAAATTGACAAAAATGGATACAGTAAATAGCGGAAATACCCGTAAGTGACTTATTTCTTTTATAAATGTGTTTTTTCAATTATGGTATTTATATGCACATACGGCTATGTTGTTCTAAAATAATGCATTTAGAATACTAGTTGCATGAGCACTTACGTTGTTTTTGCGGGTGTATGTGGTACTAACAACATTTTTTGAAAGAAACGTACTAATAATGTTTTATTGATGTTATTTACTGCCAGTATCATAATTTTTATAAGCCTTAAAAATGCTAGTCATTAAGTCACATACACCTTTGTTTCACAAAATATTCCCAGCCGCAAATAAACATGCAGCTTTATTAACCGCAAAATTTTGGTACGATATATGCACATGCGTCCTTTTTACACGAGACGGATAAACATACGTCGTTATTAAAAAGTTTAAGCACAGAAAAATGGTACAATTCTAAATGTAATGTGCTCAATTTTAATTTATATGTTATTATGGATTACTTATGAATCCTATAAAGGTTATTAGCAGCTCAATTTAGTTTATTACAAGGTTTAATTTTATTTACTTCCTGTCCCGTTGTCAGTTCATCATTAGAGAAGGAATGCAACAGACTGGAAGGGTAGTGATATACACGGACAGTCAGGCAGCACTGAAGGCACTGAGTAAGGCAACGGTAACTTCCGCCTTAGTGAAAGAATGTAAGGAAGAGCTTAATAAGTTAGGAGAAAACCCAGGTGTCACGTTGGCGTGGGTGCCAGGGCATCAGGGGATAGCGGGAAATGAGAAGGCAGATGAACTGGCTAGGGAGGGAGCGGGAAGGGAGTTTGTAGGCCCAGAACCGGTCCTTCCTTTCTCGGCTCAGGTCACAAAGGGGGTCATAGAAAGGCTAAAAGAACAAAAAGGGGAAAAAGAATGGAGGGAAGCATCTGGATGTAGACAGACAAAGATGATGATAGAAGGTATGGATCATAAAAGAACCAGGTATCTGCTGAAACTGGGTAAGAGCAACCTGAGAATGTTGACAGGTATCATAACCGGTCATAACACTCTAAATAGACACTTAAAGATAATAGGTATTAGCAACGACGCTTCCTGCCCACACTGTGGGGAGGAAGAAACCAGTAAGCATGTACTAGCGGAATGCTCCATGTACGCGGCACCGCGGTTTGGAGTATTCGGCAGAGATGTGTTAGAGGAGAGGGAATTGAGGGATGTCAACCTTAAAGATGTCCTTCTGTTCTGCAGGATCACAAGAAGAATGGAAGAATGTGATGTGGGAATGCTGCCGGGACAGTAACCCTAAGCTCCAACCTTAGGGAATGGGGCTGAATGAACGCGACGAGCGATCGACTGCCCGCCTGCTTCCGGCAAGGCGTCCCTACACAACATCAACAACATCAACAACCCGTTGTCAGTAATCAAATCTTGCAAGTTAAATTTTATCCACTTCCCGGTTTCCGATTGAGCTGAAATTTTGCATGCATGTATAAATCGGATAACAATGCAATATTATTATGACATAGATAGAGCTGATCTGATAATGGAGCTGGAAGGTGGCCATAAGAACTCCGTAATTAAACGTCGCAACCCCGTCGAGTTTGGGCTCATTTGATTCGTCTCAATGGGTAGTTGATGGTGGTATACAGAAAAGTACAGTCGAAAAAAAAAGCTTGTACCAAAAATGAAATTTTTGACAGAGACTTGTTTTAACTTTTAGTTTCACTTTGCGTGTAGTGTGGTAGGTGAATAAAGTTGTATGTATTTTATTTAAATAACTGCACTGCTTGTGTGTTACCATTATGCATTAGGTATTATGAATTATTTCAGGTACTAAAGGAATCGAGGCGTTTTGGGATGATTCATCTGATGAAGAAATTTTTGATACGACCCATGCGGTGAAAACCGTAGCCATCATTGAAAAGGCACCAATATCAAAAATTCTACACCCAAGTAAAACAGATGATAGAAATAGCAGCAGCAGTGCAGCAGTGCAGTGTTTGGAAAATCAACAGCCAAGGTGAAAAGATAAGCTGGAAGAGTGTGAGAGAGGTATCTGTTACTAAGGAAGACCCGTTCAAGATGAAGTTTAGATATTGTTTAAACGACGAGTACCAGTATGTTATTATTAAGAGCAGAACAAGACGACAAACATCCCATATGGGTGTAAAAAAAGCTTACAACGGACTGTTACCCATAACAAGAGCCAAATATAGAGATCTCATGAGCTTATGCAGACAGGGTATTATGTATACCTTCCGAATATGTTTCTTTTTATGAACAATTGCCAACTCAAAAAACCAGCAATGAACAACCAGAACCAATGTATACTGATGAATCTGATAGCGAAACGGATGACTAAGGTGTAGGAGAAATAAAAATTAAGAACGTAGAATCATTTAATGGTGTATTTTCGTGTATTGATTGCAACGACGATCTCAATTTTATTTATGTAAAAGATTAGATTTAAGCAAAGTGATATTTTAATCATGTTGGACAGAACTTTAATTATGTTTTAGTAGTTTTTTATTTTAATTTTTGGTTGGTTACCTTAAATGTATGTAACAATAAACTTAAGCAAAGCCCCTCTTGTATGTTGTTCAGTAGAGTTCAAATTATATGTCAGTCAAATTATAGGTAAGTCAGGATTAATAAAACTTCTTATCTAAGTAAATAATTAATACGTTACTGCCTGCAAGCAAGAGGGGCATTTCTTAAGCTTTTTTACCAATATAGTGAGATTAGATTAGATTAGATTTAAGCAAAGCGATAATTTAATAATTCTGGAGAGAATTTAATTATGTTTTAGAAGTTTTTTATTTTTACTTTTGTTTAATAAGAACGTAGAATCATTTTGATTGTGAATTTTCGTGATAAAAGTATTGATTACAACAACGATCTCAATTTCTGTAAAAGGTTAGATTTAAGCAAAGCGATAATAATTTAATCATGTTGGACAGAACTTTAATTGTGTTTTAGAAGTTTTTTACTTTAATTTTTGGTTGGTTACCTATACAATGGCCTGACTCAATTTATTTTCTTATATTACGTTTGTTAACTCAACAATTTTATTACTTTAATATAAAAAATACAAATGAAACAGTTGCTATTATTGCACTTGCGTCCTCCCTCTAAACTAATATTTCGGTAAAAAAAGACGCATGTACACATACTTCATGCTGATGTCCATGCAATAAGGACGCATGTCTACTTACGTTTGTTGTAGTTTGGTACAATATAGCCGCATGTACACATGCAACCCACGATTTCCGAAAATAATTAAATAATTAGAATGAGCTACTTCGTATTAAATAAAGTACATTTTTATAACAACTGTTGTGAAAATGTATAAACAACTTTAAGTATACAAAAGTTATCTAAAAATTTTCGTTGACAGAATCTTTAAACCTCTCTCCTGAAAAGTCGTCATTTTGCAGATGTGGCTTTATTGCACCAAGGGTACGATTACCGTTTTAGAAATCCAACTAGTTTTTTGTACGTTTCAATATGTATATTGTGTTTCGTCTTCAGCGTCGCTTTGAGCATCGAATAGATGCTCCACATGGTTGTCGGTTGTTTGTTATGGGATAACTCGATTAAGTACGACAGATGTACTGTTTCCGAGATGTTGGTTGCTCCTTTATCCGATCGCCATTTATTGAATATTTCGTATGTCTTTAAATACTTCTCTCGAGACTTTTCGGGCAGAAAACACAGTTCAGCCTCTTTGACGGCATCTCTCAACTCTTGAGGAGTTAAAACATCGGCTTCGTCACTTGATTCACTCATATTTAGTACAATAGTTAGTTTAAGTTATGTTTTGTTTTACCTCCAAGAAAACGTAACTAATACGATTACGAATAACATTTAAAAAGTTCAATCGCGCTAACTTTTTAAAGAATATATAAAGTGCGTTCTGAAACTGTATATAAATTTATATTCGTCCACCATATAAAAAAACTAAAGACTTATAATAATAAATGTTCGCAATAAATATCGCATTTCTTCATTGTATTTATAGAATAATGAAATAATTATATGATAAAAATAATATTAGAGTTAATATAGGTTTCATGTTTTTATACGAGTTTAACACGAGTTCGAATTTTATTTTGCTTCGGAACGAGTTTTTCGATCCCGCTTTTTGGGGGCCTACTACGAAGTTTCGAAGTCGAATGAAAAATCGACATATTTTATCTCCCTCTTTTTTCGTAACGGAGTGAAAGTGACAGAGAGAATGAAGTTTAAATGTTCTTAGTTTGAATTACACCCCGCAGTTTGAAAAAATGACCTGCGACTAACCTACGATATGAAAAATTAAAAAGTTAGTTTTTTTCACGCTCGCAGCAAAATTGCATTTTCCTCACTGGTTTCAAGCAGCAAAACCGCCATGTTCGAGCCGCTGGGGTGAAAAATATTTTACCATTGGCAGCCGCGCCGCTACCAAGGTTTGAATTGACACCGGCCGCTGTACGCCACAAGCGACGAGCGTGGCGGGTCAAAGAGATGTCGACATGACGGCTACCTCGTTTTTCATCTTCCAATATTATTCAGATTCATCAACAATGCCAAAATTGAAATTCTTTTTTCGCACCTGCTATTTAGAAAGATAGTCATTGTTGCTCTCAAATGAGGGATCAAAGTTGTACTTCTCTTCCCTGATCCTGTTATTTAGAAATCCCATATTATAATCTTTCGCTTCACTCAGGACTCAATATACCACCTTCACCATAAAGATACATATAAATTTGCTCCCTTGAGACACAATCTACTAAATTGTATTTATAGTTTATGCACAAAATAAATTAATGTAATTTCAAACATATGTGTACACTTTTGCACCTTATTTCTTTGTGATAGGGCGAAAATTTTATCTATATCCTTGACGTCGACTATACTGTACTGCATAGCTTGCTATTGCGTCAGTTACTAGGTATATGTCACCAGAAACGTAGATTGACGAGTGACATTAAGGAAATTGAAGCACTTTCGCTTTGTTACTCAAATTGCCACTGTAATTTACGCTAAACGTTAGGGAGATGGCGCACAAAAATATGATATTACGTGGTTCATTTAATAAAGAGAAGAATCTCGCCGTTATATCTGCACAATAAACTGTTTGTCCCTTTGTAATTTTGTATAAAACGAGGCTATTTCGTCTTCGACACCATTTGCACCTAACGTGCCTTCAGCTTCTTCGTCCATCTGGTCAGGCCTGGACGAGAGAGACTGGAAAAGCTTTTTCTCAAACTTGCAATGAAATGTTGACGTGACTTACTTCATATTAGGTTCGGAAATACTACGTATCCGGTGCGATGAGCGAAGATGATATGTAAGAAATTTCATACAGCCTTACACACCTATATAGGCCTGTAAAGCAACCTTCTTTTGTTTTTAAACGGGGGGGCGCGGCGGAGGGCGCGGGACCGAAGCTGGCGGCGCGGCGGGGGCGGTGCAGGCGGTGCACTTCAGAAACGTATTATTTAGTTGTGTTAACCTACGAATAAAACAAATTAACTAGCTACTTTTTATTTTTATTTCAATTCATTTGGGGGTTGCCGGCCGCGTATCCCTATCCTTTATCTACTTGGCCTGCAACCCTTCGTTTCCAGGCCTCTATAGTAATGTACTATTACCCACTGGCCCTGAAGAGACGGATGCCTAATGCGCCCATTCTGTGGGGCCATTTTGCGGCGCTACTTAGACTTCTATGGCGTTTTTGTTCGCTGGACTAGCCCCTATTCTGCGAGCAACATATCTCGAGTTTTTAACAGACTTCAAAAAAAAGGAGGAGGTTCTCAATTCGGTTGTATTTTTTTAAAAATTATTTTTTTCAATGTTTGTTACCTCAGAACTCCGTCATTGATGAGCCGATTGGAAATATATGCACCCAGGGTCCCATTTTTTTTTAATTTAGTTGGATGATGGGATCCATGAGGAATTGAGAGAACTCCTCAATTATATTAGGCACGCGTGTAGTGATTTTGGTATTTTCTATTATATCTCGTGTATTTACATCCGGAAATCATAAATTTGGTGGAGTGGAACTGATGATGAAGACCACAGATGACGTATGGAATTCCTCAATTATGTGCTTAAAGTACAAAAGCACGTCACAGATTCTAATAAGATTCCGTTGAAATAGCAGCTAATGAAGTACCAAAGGTGATCCTTGTGGAATCGACGGAAGTCCTCAAATATTATCGGGCCACATACAGCGATTGGGTTTTTTCTCTAATAATCAAAGCTTTTGCTCTCGGAAATCAGTTCATGTGGTAAATTGGAAAATAAATGTGGAAATGTTCTCGTGGCTTGGCGGAGTACTAAATTGAAGTCGGTTAAAACGGCGTCGAAACCATGGTAAGGTTAATCCGTTCCGGCCGTTCACCTGCACGATGGACTGGCCGGCTTCGATACATTTCATGATGCGAGGACCGCGATGGACCGAAATCGAGAGAGGGCGCACGTTCGTGCTCAAATTAAAATCACCAAATCATCAGTCAGGATGTACACGGAAAAGAAGGCACTATTGTTTTCTAACTAATAATAATATTCTCAAGGACGATAGGACGCGCGACTCTCCATAACGTAATTTGGTTCTCATATTAAAACGAGAATAACACGAGGCAATGGGAACCGCCAGTCCGCCATATCAAGGTCGGCAACTAATATCTCTTACTAGAAACTAAAATAGAAGAAATAGAGCGAGTAAAACGATTTTCATACAAAGTCTCTAATTTTTTAGGGTTCCGTAGACAATAAGGAACCCTTATAGTTTCGCCATGTCCGTCCTTCTGTCTGTCCGTCTTCGGCTTAGCTCAGTAACCATTACAACTAGAAAACTGTAATTCGGCATGGGTATATAAATCAATGACGCCGCCAAAATCATATAATAAAATTTTGTAAAATATTTTTTTTTAGGGTAAACCCATAGTGTTGGGTATCGTTGGATAGCTCGTTCAAAACTATTATGGGTTTCCTAAACTCATTTTTGAAATCAGTGTTTTGTTTGCGAGATATTGGGCTTTAAAGCCCTAATTTTTGTTCGAGTCGTGTTGCCCCCCCCCCCCGCTGCCGGCTAAATGGCTTATATATTATAGTATATAGTATATATTATAGTACATATGATTGCTATATGATTATAGTACATATAATGAATTTAAAAGTAAAACTGTCACGGACAAGAAGGCATAAGTAGTTACCGAGTAATAGTCGACGAACTTAATGTGTAGTTGGAAAGGCCAATAGGGATAAGGACTAAGATTTTTTTATGATGTCATTCGAACCAGTTTTTGGAGAGGAACAAATGTTTGTATGGGAGCAACTACAATTAAAGAGCATAAATACCCATAAATTTGAGACAAAGATTGACGTCGCTGGCGGCAGCGCAAAACGCTTCATACTGATAGACACCCACGTATGACGTCACTTGTACAAAGTAGTTGTATCGTTGTATGGAAAATCCGGTAAATTGTTATTTCGGTCGCGAAATACTGCGTTTAAGTACATAGTTGTTATACAATTTTGTTTCTATAAAAGCGTAAGGATTCTATGGTAGCTTTAAATTTACTCTTGGACAATAAAAAAAATGCATAGGTATATAAAAAAAAAAATTAGGTTCATATCTTTTTATGATTTTAATTATATTTTATAATTTATACTTTATTACGATAATATGATGGTTTACTATCCATTTAGCATCACTAAGTTATCAATTTGAACATGGGGCCGCATGCCTATTGTACAAATTCGGCCGACGCAACCGCACCGCACGTCGATGTAACTAAGACAAGCATCTACGGAACTCTACACTGCGCGTGGCCCGACACGCAATTGGCCGGTTTTTTTATTATATTCACATTATAATTTATATCAACAGAAACTAGTTTGCAACCTAGATATGGCGGTTCTCATTATGTAGTTATAAAAAGCTCCATTTTATTCCAGTATGACTATCTGCAGACTGTAGAATTATTTGGCCAAGAGATATTAAAACTCGCCAATATTGCAGCAAATCCCGCCACTGTGCATGGTATTTAATAACCCGCCAGTGGGTAATATAATAAGGCTTTCATGACCCGACGGCTCTTAGGTCAGAGATTACTTTAAACTTGTAAAAAATTTAGATACCTACTACTTTGAAACTTTATAACGCGCAGGTATACATAGCTACAATAGTTTATATTACGCCAATAGGAATAGGCTTTTTTCAATTGCGTAGATACTTGCCTCATGTTAAACGTTATAACGTGAGTGTAACTATATTTTCATCACACTTGCTCGAAAAGGGCTTCATAATGCGCGTATGTCTGCATATATATATTGTATTGTATTTTTTATTGATAAATATCTTTTTTATTGGGAAATTGGTAGTACGAAGATAATGCCGTAAAGTCATAATACTATGTAAATTGTATGAGCCGTTTCGGCTGTCGCCAGCGAGGGTCCGATTTGACCCTCGTTTTTTGCCTTTTTACGTTACGTCTCGTTACTTCCTCCAATTGTAACTAGTTCCATAAAAACATTTAATCCACTTAGATAAATGGTTCAAAAGGCACTGTAAAAACAGTGGTCAAGAAGCCAATTGTATCTGCCACTATGTCCTTTAAAGTAAGGAGCTTTTAAGTATAACTTACCTGAAAACCATGCATGTTTACCACAGTATGATTATCAAGATTAAACATTGCCTAAACATAAATGTTAGATTAGCAAGATCAAACATTAAATAACTACAACTTAGAAAAGTTGAAAAACCGCCGACATTTTCATTTCAAAGTCCAATATCTCAATAACGGCTGAACAGATTTTCATACAACATAGCTAAGAATACTCGGGATAAAATTATCTATGACACAAAAAAATTGCATTCAAATCGGTGTATCCGTTTGGGAGCTACGATACCACAGGCAGATACACAGACAGACACGTTCAATTTATCCCTCTCTTTGCGTCGGGGGTTAAAAAAGTATGGTATAGTTAGTTATCTTTGTCTAATTTTAACAATGTACCTGCAGACGCGTCCACGTCGTATTATTGTCGATAACAAACGATATAACCACATCCTAGTTCCTTTAATTAAGACTTCAGGCTTCAGTGGTTTCTAGGGAATCCAGACCGAGATTCCCTGACAATCGATGCGGACTAGACCCTTTTGTTCCTCGTAAAGGACGTTTCTGCATCGAGAAGCTTAACATTGTTAATTGAAGGCAAAGGCATGCAATTATAAAGGAAGTCTTGAATTCCTTAGACACATCGGCGACTCGTGCCATATAGGTAGGAATTGACGAGTATTATTACTAATAGCTTCCGCCCGCGACTTCTCTGCGTGGACCCGGGATAAAAACTATTATATATTTTAACCTAGGCTATAAACTATCTTCGTGCATAATTTCATCTAAATCGGTTGAGCCGTTTAAGCGTGTTTGCAACATCTAAACATTCAAACCACCTAACTTTCGCATTTTATAATATTAGTAGGATTAGGTATAGTCAAGTGCAGAAATATGTATCGATTTAACCCGCTCATAAATATGACATAAGTGCGATGGGACATATTTAGGTACAAAGTAAGGTATATATGCTTATGCACCAATATTTTACACTTGACTGTACCTACCTAAAATTGAAAAGTCGCTTTCATATTAAAATACATCCCAATGTAAACGCGTTTCAAAAGCTGAAAATGTCAAACTTATGTCAAAATAATACAGGTGAACAATATGTATATTGATTCAAACTTTCACGATTCTCACACTTTATTTATACTAAACGGGACTTAATCGCGTATAATTAACTTATTTATTTACTTAACTGAGGTCTCCCGACGTTTCGGATGTGTTGCAACATCCGAAACGAGACACACATAGAACGAGAACACATCCGAGTTGTCCCGTGACCATGGATGTTGCAACACATCCGAAACGTCGGGAGACCTCAGTGAGGTAAATAAATAAGTTAATTATACGCGATTAAGTTCCGTTTAGTATAAATAATGTGTGAACAATATGTGTCAACTATTAGGCATTAAGGTGTCGAGCATTGGAACATTTTACCTTATGTGTGTCTGTGGCATCGTACCTGCCAAACGAATAAACCGATTTGAGTGCGTTTTTTTAAATCGAAGCCTTTGTCCGTCTTGATTAGTCATAGCTTTTATTTTTGTGTTTTTAACTGTTAATGTGCAAAATAAATAAATTTTATTCTGCAAGTAGCCGGTATTGGTACTTTTACAAGTCAAAATTATACCAGCGTTTCTGAAAAAGAAGACCACTGTTAAGAAGGAACGCCGAAACAAACTCAACAGTCAGTAATAAAAAAAAAGTTTATTACAATGAAATGCGACTAACTAAATCTTTGGGTATGCTTTCTTGTAGGAACTGTGTCATCTAGCTTCCTAGGCGTGATACAATAACTATTAAGTTATGAATGATTGAGGTATTTTGGGCTTTGGATTGGGCCATGCATTTACTTTCAGTTTGATAGTCCTCAGGTATGTAGTTGTGATTTTTAGAATATTTATTTAGATAACGCGTTTTTACTGGTAACCCTGACTTGGATGCGAGAGTATCTGGCTGCTGGGCTTAAGGTTCGGTTAAGTCTATTAAGTCCGTAAATACACTTTTATCGCGGAAGCAAAACAGAATAACCAGTTACGCTTGAATAAAATTACAGTTTACGAATATTATTGCATTTTATATTAAATTCTTTTGTTTTACGTCGACTGAAATCATTTTGGAGACTAGAACAGGCGCATTTCGAGTCTTATCGGGCGGCCTTCGGGAATATAGACATCCTTAATAGTAATTTTATTCAGGTTTGTGCTAAAATACTTGAGGGATTATGCGAAATCCGCTTACCAAGTTTCTGGTTAATTTTACTTGCCTAAATTTCTTCTTTGAGTAATTTAGCTAATATTATAGAGGCGGTAAGAAGCTTAGGCTTTTATCCATCACCTACTCGGTGTTGTTCACAAAAGTGAAGCGAGGTTCCGCACTTTATACATACATTCCGTAATAATATTCTAGGCTGTAGAACAGGGACACATAGTATTCGTTCTGAATATTGTAATATTTATTTATATTAAGTATGTGTAAAGAAAACATAATTGGAAGGGTTCAGTACCATTTTTTTATCATTTCGACCTCAGGGTATACGAGTAATTAGTGTAATTACGCTTGTAAAATCCTTCGGGTTAGTCCCGGGCACCGTATAGGTACTATTGGCTGATGATGAATAATGTTGAATTTCAAACTTCAATTCTTGTTCTGAATGCGACTATTTCAGACTGCTGAGCTGAACCTTCGTATTGCAACCATTCCTGATCTATTGTGATTAACTCTTCCTACAATAGGCATGATGCCTCATGTTCAAATTGATAACGTAGTGATGCTGAATGGATAGTAAACCATCAAATTATCGTAATAAAGTATAAATTATAAAATATAATTAAAATCATAAAACGATATGAACCTTGAAAGTTTAGAAAAAATATGCATTTTTTTTTATTGACCGAGAGTAAATTAAAAGCTACCAATAGAATCCTTACGCTTTTCTAGAAACAAAATTGTATGACAACTATGTACTTAAACGCAGTATTTCGCGACCGAAACAACAATTTACCTGATTTTCCATACTACGATTAGTACAAATATACGAATGTGACGTCACACTTGTATAGACACACAGTATAAAGCGTTTCGCGCTGCCGCCAGCGAGGGCAATCTTTATCTCAAATTTTTAGGTATTTATGTTCTTTAATTGTAGTTGCTCCCATACAAACATTTGTTCCTCTCCAAAAACTGGTTCGATTGACGTCACAAAAAAATCTTAGTCATCATCCCTATTCTCGCACAACTCCTGCTATTTCAAAAAACTTCAAATCAATGCATTCTCTGGCTCGCTCGCTACGCGTAGAGCGCTACGCCGTAGGCCGTAGCAGCTTAAAACATTCACTGCCAAGAATCGCTAAGCTCGTAGCCGATCCCGTGCATTTCCCGCTACGTAGGTTATAGGTTATAATAGGTGTACGCGCGCTGGGTTTCTGCAACTCGACGTCGTAATAGCGCTCTATTTTGCGTATTCCAGCTACGTAGTGGAAACCGCATACGGCGTAGGCGACCGCTAGGCGGTATCGCGCTGTTCACGCATTCAGCCATAAAGTCTATTTGAGTATCTTCGCTGAGTATTTGTCACGATACTGGTTTATCGGTATTTATATTTAAGTATCAGCAATAAACAGTATTTATTAAATCGGTATAGAACGGGCCATTTATAAATATTAATTATCAATCGCGTCAGTATTAAGGCGGTATTATAACTTCGTACTTCGCGCCTTGAAGTTGACATTCAGCCAATACAGCAATTGACCAACATACAGGAAAATAAATTTAGCATAATATGCCTTTGTATCTGGGGGCACGGCAGTGCCCCCGCCAAGACGAGCCAAGCGAAGCGCAACGCAAGGGCACTACCTACCTTTTCTCGAAGCGGTTCGTCGTTTTTTTGAAGCCTCGTAACTTGGGTTTGGATAAAAAAAATTCACGGGATGATGTCAATAGTACTAGCTACTAAAGATTTTATTGATATCTTAAAAACGCCGATTTCGTCACTGACTCACTGATGTTGATCATCAAAACCTCTAGGGTACTTCCAGAAGTCCTAGAAAGCTGAAATTTGGCATGTAAGCTAGTATTAGTACACAATCAACTAAATAATTCAAAAAATTGGAACTTCTAAACTAGGGGATGGAACTTTGTATGAGACTTCCGTAAATTTTGATGCTAGGGGTCTGAAAATTTATATAGGCACTCCTTGTTATAAATAATAAAATACGTTTTTCAGGATTTTTAGTAAATCACCCCCCACCCTTTAAATTAGGGGGTTGAAGTTTGTATTTTTCCGCAAACTTTAAATTAGGGGATGTAAGTTTGTATGTGTTTTCCCATTCACTTCTTTAGAAATTACCTTACAAAAAGGAATGAGATCCCACCAAAAACATTACATGTAAAGTGATGTCAAGACTCCATAGCTCATACAGCTTTCAGCGTGAAAAAGAAATCAGATCGCAATTAGCGCCAAGCTTTCTACTTCACACGGCGTAACTCTACCACTACCAGCCACGCTCTACAAATTCTACATCTTGGCTAAAAAGTATAGACCCGTCACGTATTAATATCATCATAAATTCATTCGGCGTGAAAGTCTATGCGGCGACCGGGATGTGCCCAACAAAGCTATACTTTTTACCCAAGATGTAGAATTTGTAGAGCGTGGCTGGTAGTGGCAGAGTTACGCCGTGTGGAGTAGGAAGCTTGGCGCTAATTGCGATCTGATATCTTTTTCACGCTGAAAGCTGTATGAGCTATGGAGTCTTGGCATCACTTTACATGTAATGTTTTTGGTGGATTACACTTCACTCTCCAAGAAATTAAAAAAAAAACAGAGTAGTACGGGAGTAGACTCGAAAATCAGTATTACTCCAAAAAAAATAAGGCACATAAATATGCCTAGTAACGAAAATCCCATTCACAATATCTCAAAGAATTACGAAGCTACAACCGTTTTAATATTGCTTGTTAGAGAAAGAAAACGCTAATGGTGTGTGACGTCACATTATAGGATGCTGCCGGGGGGCCGCGTCGACGGCGGCGCCGACCACGATGCGGCGCGGCACGTTGCCGTCTTCTGTGACGTCACATTCTTCCAGCGTCATCCTTTCATATGAAGTTGCGTTTTGCGAAAAAGGGACAGAACATACCCCTTCTTAAAACTTTGGACACTTATAACTTCGTGATTATTTAACCTTTTGCGTTTGTTTTTTCTCCGTTTGACTACATTTTTTGTCTTTTTTCGAGAAAATATGACATTATTGATTATTTTGTGTCTACGCCCCTATTATGACAAAGGCGCTCGGGGTCGCGTTATGGTTGTAGAACTTAAGTGGTTAGGTATAGTTTGGAAAATATAAATCGACCGTCTGATATTTAATTAAAAAGAGATCTTTTGTTTCGCGTAAAGACTTACCGGTCAAGGGGTACTCAAAAGTATTATCTATTATTTATTCCTAAACACAACATTACCTGAGAGTCGGATTGGCTCAAGTCAATTTCAGTCACCACGTGTGTTAAAAATATGTAGAGAAGAAGCTCAATATAAACTTTAATGCAACATCCTGTTGGATCTATTGCCACAAACATCTACTAAACTTTCATCTTCTCATTCATAAAACTTAAAATTCCTTTGATTTAAATACCTTACTTACGGATTTAAAGATCAGAGTGACAGATAAAGACGAATTTTAACGGCATTTTAGCTAAAATAGGTTTTTTCAACGTTTTACATGTCCGAGAAGAAATGCGTTGATTCCCGTCAAATTATACCAAGCAAACAAGTCGCAGGTACAGCTAGTTTTGAATAGAATTGAATATTTACAGCAAAAAGGATGTCGGATTGTCTAATATTTATATAAAAAAATGTCTTGAAATTGGTTGTCGACATGACCGGTACTGATATTTTATAGTGCGGTCGTAGGTAGGAAATGATTGAACTGGTAAGTTTGGTTGGATTTACTAGTATTTCTTTTTCTTTTTAAAATATTGTAATAAAAATTGAAGACGAATATAAAAAAGGTCCTTTAGTCGAATCCCAGACCGAACGTTTTATAATGAGGTCGGCGGTATTGAAAGCGACACATCAGAGGCAGAGTCTTCGGAGTCACAATCTGAAAAATACTTATATATCGAATACGTACTTGGAACCAGATATAGATGAATAAGTATTTATTATAAAGCATAGAATTTTTACATTCAACAAACAACACAATGCCAATACACACTGTCCCGACTATACATGACGTATAGAGTGACAAACTTTAGAGGCCAAAATAATATATGCCATGCGATTAAATAAATGACGCATGTACATTATTGCCATATATTATGCCATAATTATTGGTTTACAGCAACTACCTTAGGGTTAAATAGGGATTTGTCGGGCTATAATTATTTTTGTATATTCCTTTTTAGTTGCGTCCACAGACACGTAAAGTCTATATAGCCTAAATAGGTACTTGTTTCTTTCTACCTTTTGTTTTTTTTGATTACAGAATAGTGATCTGCTTATAAAAAAAAAAAAGTCCCTACAATAATATTACGGTAAGGCGAATGTCGCTCATATGATATCCCTATAGTCTCCATAGGTTATTGACACACTTTAGATAACGAACCCCAAATATTTAGCACGTAGTGGCAGCTCTGAGTCCCAACCAAAGTTAGGCGCCAGTATGTAACAACAACAAAGGTGCTTTTCAAGGATTCAATAAGTACCTAGAGCACCGCACAATGCTACCTCACATTAACAAACGGACTTTAATATTCAAGAACAATAGCGGGCGAGTGCCGCCTCCAGCCTCAGTTCACAATTTAACATTAGCGCCGGACCTCGAAACTGCTCTGCTTACTCTGTTTAGGACTAAATACTGAAAATAGAATCCTAAGAGGAACAAAGGTATGTACCCATGTAGTTCATCATCATCATTATATCAGCCGAAAGACGTCCACTGCTGGACATAGGTCTCCCCCAAAGAGTGCCAGTGACCGGTCCTGCGCCAGCCGCATCCAGCGGACTCCAGCAACCTTTACCAGGTCATCAGTCCACCTTGCGGGGGCCTACCCACGCCGCGCCTTCTGGTACGTGGTCGCCACTCGAGAACCAATGTAGTTAATGCTATGCTATTGCCGAAAGACTGCTTTGAGCTAGCTTTGCTGAAATTGCTGGACATAGGCCTCCCCCAAAGAGTGCCAAAGTGACCAGTCCTGTGTCACCCGCATTCAGCGGAATCCCCCGATCTTTACCAGGTCATCGTCCACCTTGTCGGGGCCTCCCCACGCTGCGTAACTGTGCATGTACTATCGGCTGCAATAATGCATGGACACCTTACGGCTCAGTTTCGCTTGCATCGTTTGACGTCTGCTGCTCACATAGTTGCACGTGGTGCGCAATAATTAAACTAGATGGCGTTGTTGGCGCTACTATTTAGACATACCGCAGAAAATAAGCACATTACTAGGCACATTAAATACCTATAAATTGACACCTGTTTGTTATCACCAGAAATATTCTCATATTAGTATAACTATTAACAAGGCTGGTAAATGCTAATTTATAATAGCTGTATTTAAGTGCGATACCACTGGTATTTGAATGCTATATTTCCACCATTACCTATAATGTTGAGATAGCTCAATGGATTAAGACATGTTCTCTAGGCTCAGCGGCCTAGAACTGTCGAGGTTCGAATCCCAGGTAATGGGAGGTTTATGTTTTTGTATCTTTTTATATTTGTTCTATTCCTATAGATGAAAGTGCTTTATATACAAATATTAGTCATAAAGAAAATTATATATTCATAACTTAAATAATTAAAACAGCATTTTATGTTTCAATATGTTTATTTTGTTCACTACAGTTCTGTTAAAGCAATTTTATAATACTACATAATAATAGTTACCTAGCAACTTTGTAACATTTTTATTGAGGTAATAGCTTAAGTTTCATTTCCATAATTGGAAAAAGATTGAAGCTTCACCCCAATAAATATAATATTGACAATATTAACTTACAACCGGGTTATCTAACATTCAAATCAGCAGAACGCATTAAGGTGTTAATTGCCATAGTATATCTATACCTATATGTGAGCGTTCAAACCATGAATTATTGTGTTATTGATTTGAAAATAATCATAATATTTTTATTTGGTCTTTCACCGTTACTTACACTTGTTTGATCTTATGAAATATCACATTTTAAATACCTAGTAAAGGAATATAAAAAAGAAAGCAAACGGCATATTAATACCTATTACCTACTGAAACAATATATATATTTTTATTTTATTTAGGATAACCCGGTTTATAGAATATATAAATCTTAACGTAATCCGTACTCTTTGACCGACAGCATCTGCACTTTTTCTATATTAGGAACTACGCGACCATTATGACGGCGCGTATTATTATAACACTATAAACTTAAATGGCCCTGTTGACTGGATTTAATTCACTTCACTTTTTCACTCTTCACTTCAGACAGCCATATCATAGGCCAAATTACAACCTTGTTTTCTGGCCTTCCGTTAGCAGCAACACTGTTAACAGAAGTTTTTGTTAATAGTATTAGTGAATTAGCCACTTTCTAACATGTTATCGAGGTTATATGTAGCTTAAGTTTCATTTCCGAAAATCGGAAAAAGATTGAAGCTTTACCCCAATAAAAATAAAACCTATTGACAATTTTATTAATAATTTCAGACCGGGTTATGATAACATATATATCAGGCGAACGCATTCTGGTGTTAGCCAAATCTATAAGTAAGCTTTTAAGTAAGTAAATAAACCCGCCATTTGTGTTAATGACATTTAAAATAATAATAAAATACGGGACAATCTTACAGTTCACTAAGGCTTTTATTATTGATACTAGACGACCATATATTTCATAGATTATAATGGTAGGATTCCACGGTTATCTATGTCACTCGATCTCGTTAATTAACATGATTATGTTGTTTAATAATAATTTTCCTTAACTTAACACATCTATTACTAATAGTATCTATAGGGTTAAAAAAGCATGATGAAAACAATATCCTACTCATATGTTACTTTTGTCACTTGTTTATATATAACCCGGTCTGTCTTTCTTCAAACCTTACATGTTCACAGTTAGGTATACCACCAGATTCCATGTTAGGCACTACGTGATCACTGAACGTGAACTTATATTGTCCTTTTGAATAGATTTAAACACTTCTCACTTCTCGTCACTAAACATGACATTTAGTCCAGTGTCCAAATTGTATCAAATTGCTGTTTTATGTGCTTCTCTGTAAGCAAGGGTTTAACAGCATGCCCATGATAGTATAAACCCTCCTCTTTATGGAGACACCTCGAACAGTCCACACTTGTGTGCAATAAATCAACGAAATGCCTTGTCGATTCAAAATCATTTTCTTTGTAGTCCATTACCATGGCTGGTGGCCGTTCTTTGTCGGTGTAGCAGAGACGTTTCCTTTTGCTCAACCTTTTTTTAGCTGCAACAATATTATACGTAAATAAATCATCAGAAAAATGTATGATAGTTAAGTAGTAGTTACTTATAGTAGATAATTATATCACAAACATGTAAAAATAACGACTTACGTTTAGATCAGTTTCTGTAGCTTCTTTATATATCGCAAATATTTGCGACCTTTTAACTAGATCAATATTACATAGAAAACTAGTTTTAATATTCATGATATCCAAAAAAAATATGAATAACACAGCTGAAGTAGGTCTACGAACGAACATGTAACATCTTTGTGATAAAAACGAATAAGTATGGTAGTTTTGAATCATTCGTCTACCCTCATCGATTATTATACTAATCATAGTCGTAATGGATTAATATCTGAGCAGCAAAATAAACTTATGATGAATTTCGACTGCCTAGTCAATTGAACCGATGGTCGAGTGGCTAACGAGGCAAGTAACTGTCGACCTAGCTTTAGAGTCGCGGGTTCAAATCCCGCACCCAACGAAAAAAATGTTGGGAAAGAAGTGTTTTTGGAATTGTTTGGATATTCACTAGTAGTGAATCGGAAACATCGCAAGAAAAATAAATGCACAAAGGTAGCACATAAATAGAAAGCACATTCCAAATTGCGTCATAATACCGCCATTATCGATCGATAATGCGTTGGCAAGATTACTTGACAGTATAATATAGGAAAAATAATAACCCAAGAAAAATATAATTATATCCAAGATGAGGAATTAGTTTTTGTTTCCATCTGTGTTAACAGCGCCATCTAGTGAAACTATGCCGATCCTCTGAGGTTTACATTTACATCTATAATGATATTACACGTCGTGCACATAGATGGCGTTAGCAAGCGCGTCAAGGGAAACAGTTTGCGACTTGACCATGCTGTCTAGTGTACTTCGTTAATTTCGCACCGCAGCGGTAACCATTTATTTTACTAACTAATCTCACAGTATTTCGTTCACATCCAACCCGGCAGTCCCAACAGGAAAAATGTTAACTCAGAAGCTAAAAACGTAAGGACATTCACAAATAACTCTAAAATCGTGCGTTAATCGACATGCGATTTCAAGGAAAATCATTTTGAAACGTACAAAATTTAGTCGAACCAGCGAGCGAAGTGAACGAAGTTTGATGCTTCAGCTTGGGCCGAAAATCGTTTGTCTGTCCGCCCAGTGTTCGGTGTCTGTCCCACTGTTATCTCATTCATAAATTTAAGAGTTAGACTCTTGTCGGTGTAGCTTCCTCCGTCTGACTCTGTCTAGGGGCACCTCCTTGACCTGTTTATAAGACGTGACTGCTACTTTTTCTTTTTTCTTCCTTGCCTTGCGCTTGCCTTCTAACTTGCCTTCTATGATGTTTTTAATAAAAGTGTCATGTCGTATAACGTGACCAATCACTTTCCCTCTCCCATTCTCTATCGTTTTTATCAGTTTCCTTTTCTCTCCTACTCTTCTCAGCACTTTTTGTGATTTGTGTTTTTTTTTCCTCCAGCAAATTTTCTCCATTCTACGCCAACACCACATTTCCAATGCTTCTATATATTCTTTATCTCTTTGGGCCATGGTCCACGCTTCACACCCATTTAACTTTGATGAACTTTCTCTTAGTTTTCTGGGATATGTTTGCAGTCAGTAGATACTTTTTATTGTAGAAAGCCTGTTTTGCTAAGCCTATTCTGGTTTTCATGTCTTTCGTACATCTCGAGTCTGCTGTGATCACACTGCTCAAATATTTAAAACTAGTTATGTTCCTCTACAGGTTACTTGTTATCCTCTGGTCGCATTTCTCAAGCGATTGCCGTGAAATTTTGTGAGCAGGTTGTTAATTCATCATCATCATCATCATATCAGCCGAGAGACGTCCACTGCTGGACATAGGCCTCCCCCAAAGAGTGCCACAATGACCGGTCCTGCGCCACCCGCACCCAGCGGACTCCCGCGACCTTTACCAGGTCATCAGTCCCCCTATCCACGCTGCGCCTTCCGGTACTTTCGGTCGTTAATTAGGTATAAACATTTTTTTTTGAGCCTTTTATCGAAAATAAATTTTAGTATTATTATGTTTAAATGATCGAAATACTTAATAATAGTGCAGGAATTTGTCCGTTAAAATTCTAATGCTATCTGGAAACAGGTATTAGGCCTGTAGTAATGACGTCGAATGGTTTCACCGTACACAGAGAGGCTGCCCCGTTTTGTAAACTTGAACGCATAATTCTCGTCCCTTGTTAACTGTTTGTGGGTTCCACCGTGAACCTCGCCCGGGAGTACGCCCTAAAATGTTCCATTTATCTCCTCAAATTCTATCTCGTGTTTTTTACCGCGAAATAAAAATTGAATTAATGCCGGCTTTCTCATAATTTATTGAGGCCTTTTTAACCTTTATTATCAATTTTATCTCATTAAACTTCGAAGATTTACAGTTTTTATGCAGGATTTATTGGATCGTTATCATAACGGGTTTAATTTAAGTAATTAAAGGTTGCGTGATTAGTATTTACCAATCATTAATTTCAAATACGTTTCTTACGTTCCGTTCATAATGTTATTATGTATCGATGTCGCAGTAAGATAGTTATAGAGCCTGATATACCTACCTACCTATAATTATGTAGCTTTAAACCGGAAGTATGTAGATATAGAGTATCTTACAATTTACTAGGAATATAGCTATAATGAACATAATCTATTGATATAGCAGTATCGCTAGACTTAGTCTTATAAATACTGTGAACTCAGGCTATTGGGTACGTAATGAATGCCAAGAGGGATCCTGCGACGCCACCCTTGACAAGGCCCAACCCGGATGTCGTTGGTGGTTTTAGACGGTAGTCCAGCTTCGGTTAGTCCGACATACCCGTCCTGCCTCCCCGGATAAAACTTTTAAAAAAGGCTATCGGGACTCCAATTCACATCAACAATGTTACTCCAGGTCATGATCAGAACATGATGCAGTAAATGGGAAGATAAATATTTATGCAATGCAATTGCACAAATGTAAGTTAGTTGTGAGTGAATGGCTGAAAACACTGTATTACAATGAAACTGAGTCACCACTGTTTAAATAACACTCTTAATGTAAACACACACACACACACATACACACACACACACACACACACACACACACACACTTATACATTGAATTAGGTACCTTATGTAGTTTAGGAACTTAAGATAAGATTCGACAAAACCGGAATAAGGATTACGCTTCACCGTCAAAATTGTATGGACTAGTTCTGGAATAGAGTCTGTTCCCATTTGGTCGAATGTACAATGAAGTAGTTAGTAATAAATTAATAGATAATTAATTGAAAAATACAAGAAAAAATACAATAATTAAAATTAAGCAAAACATTTCAGCAACATGTATCGATGAGGGATCCCGCGGATGCGACTTTTTTAAAATCCGCGGATGCGGATGCGGATACGGATTTTGAGGCAAAACACTCAAAACCAAAAATATGCAACGTCTTTAGGGTCACGCAGGACTCGAACACGTTGCGACGGATTTACAACCGTTGCAAACCTAACGCATCACCAATAGTGAATACGGCTAATCATCAGATTACAGAAAAGACATGAAGATTCTTATTGAGTAATGACGAACATACTGAACACGCGCGTGGCACGCGCCGTGTTGGTCCCTATCTGGTCGCGAACTGTACTACATCCGCATCCGCAAAAACTCCGCATTAATTTTTGCGGATGCGGTGGCGTGCGGATGTTCAAAATCATGCGGAACATCCGCGATTGCGGATGCGGATGATAATAATGTCTGCAACATCCCTGGTATCGATGGCAGAGCGGGACTACCTGACACAAGTATATCTTTACTTACTACTCGTAGGTAGCGCCAACAGTAACAGAACAAAGCTTATGAAATAAAAACATTTTTAATTTTTTTTTGTTTAGTAACCATCTACGTACTACAATTTTTATGTATTTTTATTGTAGCTATTCCTCGCCCTAAAAAAGATGCTCTACTCGTACTGTCAGATTTTATTACAATTACGTTTCCCCAGTGAAAATATGAACGCCAAAAACAGACCTAACATTGTTTCCAGCATTTTTTAACGCCACGCGTTGTTACGTTCGTAAACCGTTAAAATGTCAACAAAATATATATTCTTAAAACGTGTACATCGCTACTGGAATTTTAAGCTTTGATATTGCAATTTTGGTTCAAATTTCGCTTCTCATCATGCATAAAGGCATTAAGCTTCTTCAAATGCATGGCACTTTAACCGAGGACCAAGTGTCCTTACCTAAAGCAATTTCTCGTGTAATGAAGATGGTAGGAAAATGCCCCGTTGCCGTTGCGCCGCTGGCGAACATTTGCAAGTCTAATAACCGCGGCTGCCTACGAATTATTTGAAGCCTAATTGATGTGACGCCACGGTATTAAGCCTTGGAACAGCTTGGAATTTGATAAGGTTTGGAACAGGGTCAAATTATAAACGATATGATACAGAGAAAGAATATAATGGAAAAATAAACCATCTTCGTCTGTAGCCACCGACAGGATTCGAACCTGCGACCTTTCTATTAACGCTAGACTGCTCTACCAACTGAGCTACGAGGACAGTGACAGAAGCTGTGCTGCTGTGGACAGCTTCCGTCACTGTCCTCGTAGCTCAGATAGTTTTCAGACGTTTTTGCTTTTTATGAGCTTCTAGTACAGTCAACAGTAAAATAAACTGATGAAATAGGGTCCCAAAACAATATATACTTACAATAAATGAAGTCTGTTGTGGTTTATCAGAAGTCAATTAACTCTAAATGTGTCATTCGTAAGTGACATGCCATTCAAACAGTTAAAGTCAGAGTGTGTCAAATTAAACTGAATCTAAATACGGATTCTTGGGACTGCATAACCTCGCAAGATCACCTCGGAATACAAGTCATATGTTCGATTAGTCTCGGTTATATTCGTCAGATAAACACGCAAAACAACTATAACACCACTCGTGTCTGTCAAGGGTTGAAATGAGTTTCTATTACTTCAGCTCGATTTTTTGGAAACATTTTAAATAAATCCTTCTTGGTACCTATTCGAGTTCTCATTTCGTTTTTTGAAATTTTGACTTTTGTTCCGCTTTGACATATTGATTTGGCATTTCGTTTCTGTGTCCCGGTGTTATAATGATCATTTTCATTTGACTAATTCAATGTTCAGTTAAAAATGACACTTTTGTAAAATTTGTTATATCTGGGGCGTCATGCTAGAACATGTTTTGAAATATTGATTTTGATCACTTTTTTGATGTTGACTGTAAGAACTATATCTTTTTGATGTGTGTCACAAAATAAAAACGGGTTTAATTCCAGAACCCGCTGCGGCTCACTTACTTTTCCATTTCCACCTATTTTGCAGATTTTCAGCTACTGACTACGCGGAAAACAAAAGATATTTTTGTTTGTTGCTCTATGGTTGGATTCGTTTTTATACTTGACGTATCGCGTCAATGTACTTACTGTCAATTTATTATTTTAACAATAAAAATCTTACTTGAATCTCAATCGAGTTCATAACTAAACAATTTTGGTAACTTAACATCTTACTACTATCATGCTTATAATTGTTGTTACTTGAAATAGTTTCTGCTTCAAATGTATACGAGGCGATAAATCCGCTGCATCTGAGCGCCACAATAATCCACGCCATTTCTCTGAAAACAAGAAGCACAGTTGAAATCAGCTGTTCGCTAAGTAGCAACATTAATCGCCAAGCACCAGTGATCTAGCAAAGAGCTCACAATTTGTTTTAACCTAAAAATCTAAAGCACCTACCACCTGCATTGTTCTTTCAAGGTGCTCACTGACCGAGACAACCCTGCAACTAAGAGGCTATCCTTTTTTGGAGATATCAGTAAAGAAAAGGACAACATTTCTGTCTAGGGTTGTCCAGCACACAAGTCCAATATTCCGTACGTTGTGCCGGAATAAATGTGAAACAATAAGTCTTCTCGGACGGAGCAAATATTTATCCCCAATACGGTTGGCGTCTATAAATAACATGGAGCAAAGCCCTGAGTTTACATATTAAATGCTCGTAAAGATTCGAATGTGATTTCTGAAGTGGTACCTAGAGGTAAGGTAAGTTTTACAAGGGTTAGTTGAACTTAGAAACTTAACCTTGTACTATATAAATATTAAGCGTGTTTAGTACGAACGGCAAAGGGATTTTGAACTTAATGTTAAGTCCCTCGAGATTGGTGTAGTGTTACTGCGGTTGCTTTCTGTTTGATATTTGAATTCGTAGTAAGGGGATATACACTCGCAGTGGAAAATACACTCGCGGTGAAAATGTCGCCCTAAATGGGTCACCGTAAATTAAATAAGCAATAACTTTTTTTAATATATTTAATACTAGTTTTATTTACATAATATACTTATAATAATACCCAACTGTGTTAGCAATTTCTGGGATCCTGTCATAAAACCATAAACCCTGTCATGAACAACGTAAATAAGCGTAGCTACGCTGACGATATGGCGCTGCTGGGCCCTCGACATTCTGGTTCGCATTTGTGAGAGTCAGGTACGTTGAGGCCCACGGTCTCAGATATAACTCAAAGAAAAGCGAGCTACTTGTGTTCAAGGCAGGGAACAAAAAGCCGAAATCTGTACCACCGCTTCAACTTGGAGGAACGGTGTTGACTAAAGTCACGAAATTCAAATATCTGGGGCACTGGGTCACCGAGGACCTCTCAGATGATCTTCATGTGGAGCGGGAGCGCAGGGCAGTGAGGAGCAATATGTTGGTCCGCAGGTTCGCACGTTGTACGAAGGATGTCAAAATAACCCTTTTTAAGGCATTTTGTCAGACATTCTACACGTGTAGCTTGTGGACCAAGTGCACGCAGAGAGCTCTCAATGCCTTACGTGTCCAATACAATAATGGTTTCAGGATGTTGTTGGGGCTGCCTCGCTTTTGCAGCGCATCAGGCATGTTTGCAGAGACTAGAGTTGATCGTTTTCAGGCTATACTTCGTTTTTTTTTCTTTCCTGAACACCATTGTTGATAGATTGGAATGCCCGATGTTGGAGCACTGGAACTCCTTACATGTTGTCTAGTTATTGTATTGTGTTAATTTGTGTTGTTTTAATGCTGCTAATTTAATGATTTTATTTTATTTTATGGACTTTTATGTATTAATCTTGCTTTTTAAATAATTAATGTTAACGCTGCTACCAACTACGCACGGGAGGAACGGTGCGGGCGGCGCGGGCGCCGGTTCGCCATCAGCTCGCGGCATTCTCCTTCCACCAGACTCAAAACGACACCGCGCACAGCGCACGTCACTCGTCAGTAATTTTGTATAGAATTCGTAAGCGAATAAACGCTGTTATAATTTTCTGGAGTCAGATTCATTTATTGCTCCCAACATCTGGAGACCACGACGTGATATTGAAGCACGGATACTATCGATTTATGAACATAAATAACGAAATTTCAAGTATACAACGAATTATGGCGGCGAACAAGTCACATAACGGTTAAGTTGCAACTTCATACAAAGGAACAAAGGGATTATACGAAGATACAAACTACATGTGCAAATACGAAGGAAGTGTGCCCGTTTCTAATTTATTTAAAGTTTAATGTAATTTAAACTGTGTTTTTTGACAGCGGTGATAGTCTCCTTTTTTAGTAAAAATTCTTATTTGTGAGTAGTGTACAGTTTATAATATCTACGTTACTCATATGAAATCATACATTCAATTTAGTTTCAAAGCAGTTTAAATACCTTTTCTTACTTTTATGAAGTAATTATATGCAGTTAACATTTCATTCCATAAATTACTGTTCAAATAAGATATATTCGTAACGTAATTAACATTTTACTTAACTTAAGATACGAGAAACATTAGTGAGCATCTAAGTGCATTGTCATGCGAGTAGGTACTTAATTAACTTGCTATAACAAACGTTTTAAAGTGATTTGCCGACTATTTCAGATATACTTGGGATACAGTACCTACATGATTGGAACAAGTTAGCGAGAACAAAGAACAAACGTGTGTGAATAATTACCACATATTTGGCTTAATAGGTGATACTAACCTAAAGTTAAGTATTTGAGGTATGGAATCATAGTCATTTCTGAACTAGAAACCGTGAGTACTTACTTATTCATTTTACGTGCCTGGTTGTTAATTGCCACGTTGCCTACGTTGCTTGCGCTTACAAAATGAGTGATTTAAATGAATTAATACATCAGAGAGGAGTAGAGAGAACGCGCTTAACGCTATTTAAAAGATTTTTGCTGTCCATATCAGAGATAGAACTTAATGATGTTACTAGGGCCCAAATTAACGAGTTGTCAATGAGGTTAGGTAAAATGCGAAGTTCATTAAATACATTCGATGAGATCCAAGATCAAATTGATGGGCTTGATACCTCTGGTAAACAACTTAAAGAAAGGGAAGAAACAGAAAGTTCCTTTTATAGTAGCATGAGCCAAGCTCAAGCAATTATTGAAACATGGCAAGAGACCTTTCAAAAGGAGAAAGTTTTAAGTACAGCTAGCCGCATTACAGGCCACAATAAAATCAAACTTCCTCCTTTGAAACTTCCTCTTTTTAATGGGAATCCAAACCTGTGGCTTGAGTTTCGTGACATTTATCGGTCACTAATTCATAACAATGACGACATGGATGATATATGCAAATTTCATTATTTGAAATCTTATTTAGAGGGTGAAGCCAGTGTCGTCATTAAATCGGTTACTGTCTCTGCTGATAATTATGATATTGCTTGGTCCCTTTTGTGTGAAAGGTATAATAACACACGCTTGTTGGTCAGCCAACACCTTAAATGCCTATTTAATATCGAACCTTTGTTGAGGGAGACTGATAAGGGTATGCGCAATTTAATTGATTCAATTTCCAAGAACTTACAAGCGCTTAAGACGCTAGGTGAATGCACGGACAAATGGGATACGCTTATTATTTACATGGCTACGACAAAGCTTGATAACGCTACTGCACGCAAGTGGGAAGAATTCAGGAATGATATCCAAGATTCTCCTACTTTAAATGATTTCTTCAAGTTTTTACGTAACAGGGCTGACGTATTGGAAACAGTTTGTTCTACAAGGTCGGATTTAAAAAATGAAAAACGTCATGTATTTCCTAAGACTAAATCGTTTATTGCTTCCGCTTCTGACGCACCGTCCACTAGTTACCAGTGCATGTCCTGTAAGCAAAACCACAGATTAGTCGAATGTCCTAAATTTAAATCGTTATCAATCGATGATCGTTACACACAAGCTATTCAATGGAAATTGTGCAAAAACTGTCTTCGTCCTGGTCATCATACTTACCAGTGCCGCTCTAGTGGTTGTAAAATCTGTAAAAGAAAACATAGCACTATTTTACATAAACAAACAAACAACCAACAATTGCTTAATAATGAAAATGCTAATGCTTCAGCTACAAGTAACACTCACCTTCCTCAAGCGACAGCATCTTCGCCCAACGAACCCGTGGAGCAGCAAACTACTGCTCAAGCTCAAACATCCATCACGTTGTCCACGGTATCTTGTGACCAAGTGTTACTTTCCACGGCACTCCTTGAGGTGACATACGAAGGAAACAAGCACGTGTTACGCGCTTTATTGGACAGCGGCAGCCAATCCTCGTTCATCTCTGAAAGGGCACAAACAAATATTAATTGTAAAACAATGGAAGTCAATCGTTCAGTATCGGGCATTAATAATGCAACATTGCAAATAAATAAACATTGCGATTTAATAATCAATTCAATGCATAGCAATTTCTCTATTCCAGTTAAATTCTATGTAGTGCCTACGATCACTGATAAACTTCCAAATATGAAAGTTACAAAACAATTAAATATTCCAACGAATATTAATATAGCAGATCCTCAGTTCTGCCATCCGTCAGAGGTAGATATTTTAATCGGCTCAGATGTATTTTGGGACCTCATTGGGTCCAATCAAATTAAGTTAGGGCGAAATAAACCCGTATTGACGGAGACACAACTGGGATGGATAGTGGCTGGCCCCACTGGGGGGAGCCGCAATGGTTCTTCGAGTTCACAAGGAATAAAATGTAATTTCTCACAAGATATTAAAGATCAGCTAGCAAGGTTCTGGGAACTCGAAGAACTACCCGCGACAAAGGTTGTGTCATCTGAGGACACTTACTGTGAAAATCTATTCAATGAAACTACCTACCGCGACGCAGATGGAAGATTTACAGTTACGATTCCATTGCGAGAATCGCCAGATGTCCTTGGAGATTCATACAAAATGGCAGAAAAACGATTTCTCAACATTGAAAAGCGACTCTCTAAGGATCAGTCACTTAAACAAGCCTATTCCGATTTTATTCATGAATACAAGAATCTAGGACATCTGACAGATATATCAAAGCCTGAATATGGTTCATTCCTTCCTCATCACTCAGTAATCCGACAAACGAGTGAGACAACACGTTTACGTGTTGTCTTCGACGCTTCTGCCGCGACCACAACCGGAAAGTCATTCAACGACATACAATATGTCGGCCCTGTTGTGCAAGATGACTTACTCTCGATTTTGATGCGGTTTAGACAACATACGTACGTCGTAACGGCAGATGTCGAAAAAATGTACAGGCAAGTCCTTATAGAACCTAGCCAACGCTACTTACAACTTATTCTCTGGAGAGATGAAGTTTCAGAACCTATTAGGGTTCTACAGCTAAATACAGTTACTTACGGAACAGCCAGTGCTCCCTACTAAAGCACCAGATGCTTATTACAATTAGCTAAGGAATGCGAAGACGAAACCATTAAGCAAGTTATAGAACATGACTTTTACATAGATGATCTTTCATCAGGATCTCAAACGGAAATCGAATTAAGCCATATCTGTGAATCAGTTACTAATAAACTAAAATCAGCATGCTTTCCTCTTCGCAAATTTCATACAAACGCCCCTTTGGTCGTAAAAAAGAGTCTCGGTACTATGATACCGAAAGACTTAGACGTCACTTCTCAATCTAGTGTCTTAGGCCTTATATGGCATCCGGCTGATGACAAATTGCAATTTTCGACACAGTTAGATCTGACGCCACCCGTGACGAAACGTACAATATTATCAAATTCTGCTAAAATATTTGACCCACTAGGTTTGTTGAGTGCAATCACAATTACACCAAAAATAATATTACAGCGGTTGTGGCTTACTAAACTAGACTGGGACGATTTAATTCCTGCAGAATTATCAAGAAAGTGGCAAGATGTTATGTAGGAAATCTCAAATATCTAACGAATATTCATATACCAAGATGCGTTCTATGTCCTAAATATAAAACAATCACCTTGCACTCTTTCAGTGACGCATCCGAAGATGCGTATGCTGGATGCATTTATTTATCATCAATAGACAGTGAAGGTAAAACTCTGGTACGTCTGTTGTGTGCGAAAGCTAAGGTTGCTCCTTTAAAACCGACTTCAATTCCGCGCTTGGAGTTACTAGGAGCTTTATTATCGGTACGTTTGTCGGTTAAGGTTAAACAGGCGCTACGATGTCGCATTGACCAAGTTTTCCACTGGACGGATTTATCTGTGGTCCTGAGTTGGCTCGAGGCCGAACCACGCAGCCTCAAGACTTTCGTCTCAAACCGCGTAGGAGCCATTCAGGAACTGTCTCCTGGAGGTATGTGGAGGCATATCCCGGGAGATCAGAACCCTGCGGATTTGGCTTCCAGAGGAGTTGACCCTCAGCAGCTATGTAATTCAGCTTTGTGGTGGCAGGGTCCCTCATTTTTGGGTCATGATATATCAACTTGGCCACAGTTGAATAAGTCCAGCACTAGCAGCGATGTACCTGAAATCAAAACATATACTCTAATAACAGAAAACAAGAAATCAGCCTTTGTGATAAGATTCATCTTTAACCTAAATAATCCTAATTCTAAAATGGTAGGTCATTTAACTGCAGATGAATTAAATAGTTCATTAAATTTCTTAAGTAAACAATCTCAACAAGAAGCTTTCACAGATGAACTAAACAACCTACAAAACGATAAAACCTTACCTGTTAAATCTCGTATACTCTCACTTACTCCTTTCATCGATGAATCCGGACTGCTGCGTGTCGGCGGCCGCATAAAACACTCTCCTGAAACATATAACAAAAAACATCCTATTATAGTGGATTCAAACCACCCATTTACAAAGCTAATTTTTAAGCATATGCATCTCAAATTGCTACACGGTGGACCACAATTATTATTAAGTACGATCAGGGAAAATTTCTGGCCCTTAAGAGGCAGAGTGTTAGCAAGAAGCACGGTAAATAACTGCAAAACATGTAAAATTATGAAGGCAAAAAATATAAACCCTCTCATGGGTAACTTACCCGAACCAAGAGTGACACTAAACCTTCCCTTCCATGTTTGCGGCGTTGACTTTGCTGGTCCTTTTCTCATTACTGACCGGAAAGGACGCGGTTGTAGGATCACCAAATGTTACCTATCCCTATTCATCTGTTTTTCGACAAAGGCGTTGCACTTAGAGCTAGCGAGCGATCTCACAGCAGATTGCTTCATCCAATGTCTGAAGCGGTTCATATCACGAAGAGGAAAACCAAGTAAGATTTTCTCAGATAATGGGACTAACTTTGTAGGCGCAAGTAACGAAATCGGTAGATTTATCAGGGCTGATGGTGATTCCATAGCGTCATATGCAGAAAACGAAGGTATAAAATTTCAGTTCTCGCCTGCTTTGTCCCCTCATTTTAATGGATTAACGGAGGCCGGAGTTAAGTCGGCCAAATTTCATTTAGCTAGGGTGTTAGGTAATACACATATGACATTTGAGGAGCTATCAACGTTGTTTACTCAAATCGAGGCTATTTTGAACTCACGACCGTTAACACCGTTATCATCAGATCCGAATGATTTCGAACCTTTATCTCCGGGGCACTTCTTGATCGGTAAAGCACTGTTGTCACTACCATCGCCATCTCTGATCGATATTAATCCTAACCGGCTCAGCAGATATCAACATATCGAAAGGATGCGGCAGCAATTCTGGTTACGCTGGCACAAGGAGTTCCTGAGCGAATTGCAACAAAAAACAGTGGCGAATCAACCAAGAAGGCCTACAAATCAACGACATGGTCGTCCTAAAGGAACCCAATGTTCCGCCAATGAAGTGGCGCTTAGGGCGCATTCAAAAACTATACCCTGGGGACGATGGCATCGCCAGGGTCGCCGATGTTCAGACAACAAGGGGCATCTTTCGTCGCGCTATTCACAAGCTTTGCGCATTACCTAAAGATCCATCACCAGCGACGACGAAGCCTTCTTCATCATCGGCATCGGCATCATCATTTATTGCTCCCAACAATACCAGATGTTGGGAGCAATAAATGAATCTGACTCCAGAAAATTATAACAGCGTTTATTCGCTTACGAATTCTATACAAAATTACTGACGAGTGACGTGCGCTGTGCGCGGTGTCGTTTTGAGTGGTGGAAGGGGAATGCCGCGAGCTGATGGCGAACCGGCGCCCGCGCCGCCCGCACCGTTCCTCCCGTGCGTAGTTGGTAGCAGCGTTAACATACTCCCCCCCCTCGAGCAGGTAGGGCTTCGAGGAGTGAAGATGCTGCTGACGTTGGAGCCGATGATGAAGAAGGCTTCGTCGTCGCTGGTGATGGATCTTTAGGTAATGCGCAAAGCTTGTGAATAGCGCGACGAAAGATGCCCCTTGTTGTCTGAACATCGGCGACCCTGGCGATGCCATCGTCCCCAGGGTATAGTTTTTGAATGCGCCCTAAGCGCCACTTCATTGGCGGAACATTGGGTTCCTTTAGGACGACCATGTCGTTGATTTGTAGGCTTTCTTGGTTGATTCGCCACTTTGTTTTTTGTTGCAATTCGCTCAGGAACTCCTTGTGCCAGCGTAACCAGAATTGCTGCCGCATCCTTTCGATATGTTGATATCTGCTGAGCCGGTTAGGATTAATATCGATCAGAGACGGCGATGGTAGTGACAACAGTGCTTTACCGATCAAGAAGTGCCCCGGAGATAAAGGTTCGAAATCATTCGGATCTGATGATAACGGTGTTAACGGTCGTGAGTTCAAAATAGCCTCGATTTGAGTAAACAACGTTGATAGCTCCTCAAATGTCATATGTGTATTACCTAACACCCTAGCTAAATGAAATTTGGCCGACTTAACTCCGGCCTCCGTTAATCCATTAAAATGAGGGGACAAAGCAGGCGAGAACTGAAATTGTATACCTTCGTTTTCTGCATATGACGCTATGGAATCACCATCAGCCCTGATAAATCTACCGATTTCGTTACTTGCGCCTACAAAGTTAGTCCCATTATCTGAGAAAATCTTACTTGGTTTTCCTCTTCGTGATATGAACCGCTTCAGACATTGGATGAAACAATCTGCTGTGAGATCGCTCGCTAGCTCTAAGTGCAACGCCTTTGTCGAAAAACAGATGAATAGGGATAGGTAACATTCGGTGATCCTACAACCGCGTCCTTTCCGGTCAGTAATGAGAAAAGGACCAGCAAAGTCAACGCCGCAAACATGGAAGGGAAGGTTTGGTGTCACTCTTGGTTCGGGTAAGTTACCCATGAGAGGGTTTATATTTTTTGCCTTCATAATTTTACATGTTTTGCAGTTATTTACCGTGCTTCTTGCTAACACTCTGCCTCTTAAGGGCCAGAAATTTTCCCTGATCGTACTTAATAATAATTGTGGTCCACCGTGTAGCAATTTGAGATGCATATGCTTAAAAATTAGCTTTGTAAATGGGTGGTTTGAATCCACTATAATAGGATGTTTTTTGTTATATGTTTCAGGAGAGTGTTTTATGCGGCCGCCGACACGCAGCAGTCCGGATTCATCGATGAAAGGAGTAAGTGAGAGTATACGAGATTTAACAGGTAAGGTTTTATCGTTTTGTAGGTTGTTTAGTTCATCTGTGAAAACTTCTTGTTGAGATTGTTTACTTAAGAAATTTAATGAACTATTTAATTCATCTGCAGTTAAATTACCTACCTTTTTAGAATTAGGATTATTTAGGTTAAAGATGAATCTTATCACAAAGGCAAAGGTTCTTTGCAAGGTGGATAATTTTGAATATTTGGTGAAGTCCACAACCTTGGAAAGAGCGCTTGCTGATTTCTTGTTTTCTGTTATTTGAGTATATGTTTTGATTTCAGGTACATCGCTGCTAGTGCTGGACTTATTCAACTGTGGCCAAGTTGATATATCATGACCCAAAAATGAGGGACCCTGCCACCACAAAGCTGAATTACATAGCTGCTGAGGGTCAACTCCTCTGGAAGCCAAATCCGCAGGGTTCTGATCTCCCGGGATATGCCTCCACATACCTCCAGGAGACAGTTCCTGAATGGCTCCTACGCGGTTTGAGACGAAAGTCTTGAGGCTGCGTGGTTCGGCCTCGAGCCAACTCAGGACCACAGATGAATCCGTCCAGTGGAAAACTTGGTCAATGCGACATCGTAGCGCCTGTTTAACCTTAACCGACAAACGTACCGATAATAAAGCTCCTAGTAACTCCAAGCGCGGAATTGAAGTCGGTTTTAAAGGAGCAACCTTAGCTTTCGCACACAACAGACGTACCAGAGTTTTACCTTCACTGTCTATTGATGATAAATAAATGCATCCAGCATACGCATCTTCGGATGCGTCACTGAAAGAGTGCAAGGTGATTGTTTTATATTTAGGACATAGAACGCATCTTGGTATATGAATATTCGTTAGATATTTGAGATTTCCTACATAGTCTTGCCACTTTCTTGATAATTCTGCAGGAATTAAATCGTCCCAGTCTAGTTTAGTAAGCCACAACCGCTGTAATATTATTTTTGGTGTAATTGTGATTGCACTCAACAAACCTAGTGGGTCAAATATTTTAGCAGAATTTGATAATATTGTACGTTTCGTCACGGGTGGCGTCAGATCTAACTGTGTCGAAAATTGCAATTTGTCATCAGCCGGATGCCATATAAGGCCTAAGACACTAGATTGAGAAGTGACGTCTAAGTCTTTCGGTATCATAGTACCGAGACTCTCTTTTACGACCAAAGGGGCGTTTATATGAAATTTGCGAAGAGGAAAGCATGCTGAGTTTAGTTTATTAGTAACTGATTCACAGATATGGCTTAATTCGATTTCCGTTTGAGATCCTGATAAAAGATCATCTATGTAAAAGTCATGTTCTATAACTTGCTTAATGGTTTCGTCTTCGCATTCCTTAGCTAATTGTAATAAGCATCTGGTGCTTAAGTAGGGAGCACTGGCTGTTCCGTAAGTAACTGTATTTAGCTGTAGAACCCTAATAGGTTCTGAAACTTCATCTCTCCAGAGAATAAGTTGTAAGTAGCGTTGGCTAGGTTCTATAAGGACTTGCCTGTACATTTTTTCGACATCTGCCGTTACGACGTACGTATGTTGTCTAAACCGCATCAAAATCGAGAGTAAGTCATCTTGCACAACAGGGCCGACATATTGTATGTCGTTGAATGACTTCCCGGTTGTGGTCGCGGCAGAAGCGTCGAAGACAACACGTAAACGTGTTGTCTCACTCGTTTGTCGGATTACTGAGTGATGAGGAAGGAATGAACCATATTCAGGCTTTGATACATCTGTCAGTTGTCCTAGATTCTTGTATTCATGAATAAAATCGGAATAGGCTTGTTTTAGTGACTGATCCTTAGAGAGTCGCTTTTCAATGTTCAGAAATCGTTTTTCTGCCATTTTGTATGAATCTCCAAGGACATCTGGCGATTCTCGCAATGGAATCGTAACTGTAAATCTTCCATCTGCGTCGCGGTAAGTAGTGTCATTGAATAGATTTTCACAGTAAGTGTCCTCAGATGACACAACCTTTGTCGCGGGTAGTTCTTCGAGTTCCCAGAACCTTGCTAGCTGATCTTTAATATCTTGTGAGAAATGACATTTTATTCCTTGTGAACTCGAAGAACCATTGCGGCTCCCTCCAGTGGGGCCAGCCACTATCCATCCCAGTTCTGTCTCCGTCAATACGGGTTTATTTCGCCCTAACTTAATTTGATTGGACCCAATGAGGTCCCAAAATACATCTGAGCCGATTAAAATATCTACCTCTGACGGATGGCAGAACTGAGGATCTGCTAGATTAATATTCGTTGGAATATTTAATTGTGTTGTAACTTTCATATTTGGAAGTTTATCAGTGATCGTAGGCACTACATAGAATTTAACTGGAATAGAGAAATTGCTATGCATTGAATTGATTATTAAATCGCAATGTTTATTTATTTGCAATGTTGCATTATTAATGCCCGATACTGAACGATTGACTTCCATTGTTTTACAATTAATATTTGTTTGTGCCCTTTCAGAGATGAACGAGGATTGGCTGCCGCTGTCCAATAAAGCGCGTAACACGTGCTTTTTCCCTTCGTATGTCACCTCAAGGAGTGCCGTGGAAAGTAAGACTTGGTCACAAGATACCGTGGACAACGTGATGGATGTTTGAACTTGAGCAGTAGTTTGTTGCTCCACGGGTTCGTTGGGCGAAGATGCTGTCGCTTGAGGAAGGTGAGTGTTACTTGTAGCTGAAGCATTAGCATTTTCATTATTAAGCAATTGTTGGTTGTTTGTTTGTTTATGTAAAATAGTGCTATGTTTTCTTTTACAGATTTTACAACCACTAGAGCGGCACTGGTAAGTATGATGACCAGGACGAAGACAGTTTTTGCACAATTTCCATTGAATAGCTTGTGTGTAACGATCATCGATTGATAACGATTTAAATTTAGGACATTCGACTAATCTGTGGTTTTGCTTACAGGACATGCACTGGTAACTAGTGGACGGTGCGTCAGAAGCGGAAGCAATAAACGATTTAGTCTTAGGAAATACATGACGTTTTTCATTTTTTAAATCCGACCTTGTAGAACAAACTGTTTCCAATACGTCAGCCCTGTTACGTAAAAACTTGAAGAAATCATTTAAAGTAGGAGAATCTTGGATATCATTCCTAAATTCTTCCCACTTGCGTGCAGTAGCGTTATTAAGCTTTGTCGTAGCCATGTAAATAATAAGCGTATCCCATTTGTCCGTGCATTCACCTAGCGTCTTAAGCGCTTGTAAGTTCTTGGAAATTGAATCAATTAAATTGCGCATACCCTTATCAGTCTCCCTCAACAATGGTTCGATATTAAATAGGCATTTAAGGTGTTGGCTGACCAACAAGCGTGTGTTATTATACCTTTCACACAAAAGGGACCAAGCAATATCATAATTATCAGCAGAGACAGTAACCGATTTAATGACGACACTGGCTTCACCCTCTAAATAAGATTTCAAATAATGAAATTTGCATATATCATCCATGTCGTCATTGTTATGAATTAGTGACCGATAAATGTCACGAAACTCAAGCCACAGGTTTGGATTCCCATTAAAAAGAGGAAGTTTCAAAGGAGGAAGTTTGATTTTATTGTGGCCTGTAATGCGGCTAGCTGTACTTAAAACTTTCTCCTTTTGAAAGGTCTCTTGCCATGTTTCAATAATTGCTTGAGCTTGGCTCATACTACTATAAAAGGAACTTTCTGTTTCTTCCCTTTCTTTAAGTTGTTTACCAGAGGTATCAAGCCCATCAATTTGATCTTGGATCTCATCGAATGTATTTAATGAACTTCGAATTTTACCTAACCTCATTGACAACTCGTTAATTTGGGCCCTAGTAACATCATTAAGTTCTATCTCTGATATGGACAGCAAAAATCTTTTAAATAGCGTTAAGCGCGTTCTCTCTACTCCTCTCTGATGTATTAATTCATTTAAATCACTCATTTTGTAAGCGCAAGCAACATAGGCAACGTGGCAATTAACAACCAGGCACGTAAAATTAATAAGTAAGTACTAGTTAGACGGTTTCTAGTTCAGAAATGACTATGATTCCATACCTCAAATACTTAACTTTAGGTTAGTATCACCTATTAAGCCAAATATGTGGTAATTATTCACACACGTTTGTTCTTTGTTCTTGCTAACTTGTTCCAATCATGTAGGTACTGTATCCCAAGTATATGAATAAGAATTTTTACTAAAAAAGGAGACTATCACCGCTGTCACAAAACACAGGTTAAATTACATTAAACTTTAAATAAATTAGAAACGGGCACACATCCTTCGTATTTGCACATGTAGTTTATCTTCGTATAATCCCTTTGTTCCTTTGTATGAAGTTGCAACTTAACCGTTATGTGACTTGTTCGCCGCCATAATTCGTTGAAATTTCGTTATTTATGTTCATAAATCGATAGTATCCGTGCTTCAATATCACGTCGTGGTCTCCAGAGGTCGTGGTGTACTTCATTTTGTAATTAAATATAGAGTTATGGTTTGAAATAGATGAATAAATAAATAAAATAAAATAAATTAAAATACAGGATGTTAACGGGGTCATGATCCGGAATGACAAAAAGCGAATAAGATGATCATACTGAACAACCTTTCCCATGGGACCAACCACGAAATCGCAAAAAAAAAGAGCCAATTAAGAGTTAACTGTGAGTTAACTGCGATTTAATTGAGAGTTAATGTATGGAATACCTGGTTTTTTTTTGCGATTTCGTGGTTGGTCCCATGGGAAAGGTTGTTCAGTATGATCATCTTATTCGCTTTTTGTCATTCCGGATCATGACCCCGTTAACATCCTGTATAAATATCCAAAAATCGGCCAAGTGCGTGTCGGGCCACACGCAGTGTAGGGTTCCGTAGTTGCCTGTCTTTCTTAGTAACATCGACACGCGCGCGCCAGCTAAAAGGTTGCGTCGGCCGAATTTGTACGAAAGTTGGCCTTTCTAAGTACATTTTAAGTTGGTAGACTATTACTCGGTAACTAGTTATGCCTACTTAGCCGTGATAGTTTTTCTTTTATTTTCATTATAATATGTAATGCTGCCACGATTTTTTTCACATTCCCAGTAGCAGCCAAGCAGCCATTTAGCCGGCATCGGCAGGGGAAGGAAGCGGGGGCACAATACATGACTCGAATAAAAATTTGGGCTTTAAAGCCCATTATCTCGCAAATGAATCACTAATTTGAAAAATCGTTATAAGAAACCCATAATATTTTTGAACATACTATCCAACGATACCCCACGCTATGGGTCTAACGAGAAAAAAAAATACATCCCCACTTTAGGTGTAGGGGACGTACCCCAAAAAAAAGTTCAGACGTTCTACTTATCGTGCGTGTTTGTTATTTCTAATTTCTCTTGAAGTAATCATTTATGAAAACCAATGCCTTACAAATATTTTACCGTAGCGCTGTTTGGTATTGATGGAAATAAATTAAATAAATAAACTCGCCACAGGTCACGCGACCGTCAGATGTCACGTGACCATGACATTCGAGAGATACTCGCAGCAGGTCACGTGACCGTAAGATTCGACAGATTGAAAATTCGGAAGATGGACACGTGTCCTGATCGAAAAACTGTTACAATGTTATCGAGTTTTCGCTTCTGCCGGCAATCCCGGAGTGCAACCGGGTCATTTTTTTGTTTTTTTCTTTATGCATTAATATTGTTTTTTTTTGGATTAATGTTAATTTTAATCATCCAGGCGAGTGACCGCAGTGACTATGTAGATAGGTACGAACTCTAACCGGGTGAATGAACTTCGCGCCGCCATACTGGATTTTTCAAACTTAATTACTAAAAACTTAACATTTTTTTTTTCACGAATGATGAGTGCGTTTTGGATACTTTAAATGGGCTTCGGCTCTAAGACGGTTAAAAAAACACATTGTATAAACAAACACATACCTGATGGCTACAAAACTGGAACAACCTTCTCTGAACATAATAAACATAATTTCTTTGTCATATAATATGAACATAAGAATTAAAATGCGATAAGATTCTCACGTCTCTCAAACAATCTACGCCGCTAAGCTTCCTGTGAAGCTTCCAAATGGAAACTTCCTATTTCAACACGCTTACTAAACAAACCCTCATTACGGGTATTAGTTACCTACGGAATACAAACTCTTGTCCATGATTTGTACGAGCAACACGGAAACGTGCATGAACAACCTGTGCCGTGTAATTGAGGCTTTAGTTCCGTAAACAACATCGAAGGTCTGGTGTAACGTAAATAAGCGAGAAAGGCCTGGTTTATGAAAAGCGACGCACCGAAAACGCTCACACGGGGCCTATACCACAAAACTTTACATGCGTACAATTTGACAAACAACTTTTTCTACGGAAAATTGTACAATTTTGTCGAATTGTAGACTTGTACACTGTTGTGGCATAGGGGCCTGGGCTGTTATGTTATATGCGACAATAGTCAGTGTATGAAAACGCCGCACGCGTCCGTCGCAGATTTCGGAAGCGGCTCCATACATTTGCATACACTGACTATTGTCAGTCGCACACGATCGATCGCGCGGCTGCAATCAGCCGCGATGCACGGATATACACTTTATTCTCACCTCAACCTTCACGAAACTAGACCTCTGCCCCGTTATTCTGGAACTTGTGTTGCCCTCATCTCACCGTTCATCCAACAAATCGTTTTTTCTTGCACCACTAATCGTAAGTCCCTAGGGCTCTCCCTAGTTTTGTTAGGCGTGACGGCTGACGTGAGGCGCATTAGTGCGTTCCGAATAACAGAGTCCTGTACGTAAACCTACACCATGGGACAGGTATCTATGCTGCTGAATATACGTAGTGTAGCAGTAAAAATCGTAGAGAACAGAAACGGCTGGCGATTGCTCCACCGCCAAGTGTTTTAAGTTAAAGAAGGATTCATTCTTCAGGAACAAATGTTGACGTGTAGGTGTCAATGTCATTGTGAGTTAAAAGCTGGCATTCTCACTGGCTGGCAATCATCTCTGTTAGACTCAACTCATCCCTATCCGGTTTATGAGGGTGTTTATTTAGATACGAAGTGAACTGTTACATGCACACCGGTCTATGTTAAGTATGTAGCTGCTTGATTACTTCAAAATCTACGACAGGCGAGCACCTGCGCACGTGTTCATGTTGCCGCCGTAATGGATTGCTCTAAGATTTAAGCTTTGCCAATGCCAACGTTCCGGGTAGCTCTTTTGTATTTTAGTTTACGGGAATCAGATCAAGTGTTTCTGATACTGAGACACAAGAATCTCTGATTTTGTGATTGGGTCAATATCATGAATAACTGGCCAAGTGCGTGTCAGGCCATGTGCAGTGTAGGTTTCCGTAGTTGCGTCTGTCTTTGTTAAATCAGCAGTATCGGCACGTGCACGTCAACTAAACGTTGCAGTTGCGTCGCCCGAATTTGTACGAAAGTTGGTCTTTGCAAGTACATTTTTTTAAGTTGGTTGATTATTTTTCGTCTTACTATAGTTATGTCTATACTTAGCCGTGATAGTTTTCCTTTAATTTAATTATAATGTAGTACTGCCATGTTTTTTTTCACATACCCAGTAGTAACCATTTATCCGGCAGAAGGGAGACACACTCGACTCTTAAAAATACAACCGAATTGAACCTTCCTCTTTTTACGAAGTTGGTTAAAAAATGGGATTGATCGCCACGTTAGTAACATGACCGAGATGTCTCAAAATTAACCGTTTAGCGTAAAATATCCAGTCTATCTTCCTGGTGAAAACCGACGTAAGTTTAGCAAATACTGTTAGTTTTTTGAATATAATCATAAATATAGTTATTACTATCGTAGCTACTCCAACATAACAACTCTCAATTCCCAGAATAACGTAATAAAATGGTTTCCTTAAATCCGTTTACCGATGACGGTACAAAACTAATATGAACGAATTTCTTCTAAGAAAGTACAGCTCTAGTTAAAGTACAATGCACAGCTCTAGTTAAAGTTCCTTCTCAAGATATCTCTGAAAATCGTTTTATCATTTTGTATTGAACATATTTTCCACTTTCCTGTTACACACACACACTTTCTTGGTCAGGTAGATCTAAGAAGAAAGGTTCTAAATGGTTTCCTGCTGATACCGTTGACGTATAAGAAGTTAACAAGACCTGATTTGGTGAAATTGATGTTACTTAAGCAGTTGTTTAAGAAAAACTGTTTGTTCTAGCACATCAAATAAAATTCGGCTCGATAGAAAACAATGTTTGGTCTTAAAATCACATTAAACGGTTCTATGTCTTTATTTTTTTGACGTATGGGTCTGCAATTAAAAACATGAAGTGAACATATTCATACCTAAACCGCTAACGAGTCATATTTTACAAATATACCACCCTTTTTTTATTTCCATATTTATGTAATATTATCTTCTAAAACCGGGCCGCCCAATAACGCTCGCTCTCGTTTACTCCGATACAAATAGACAGTGTGCGCGCTATTCAAAATCCTCAAGGGCATTTTGGTGTTGACAGCGTCTTAAGAGGAAACACTAAGGGCGAGATAATTGAGAAATAGGTATTTGTAAAATGTATTGCTGTCGCGCCAACCTCAAGCCTCCCCCCGCAGAGCGCGATAGAGACAACTACAGATTGGACCGAAAATACGTATTAAAAGTATATACCTACATAAAATCAACGTTTCGTAGTCCCCTGATTTCTTCTCCAAAACTTGACCTATTTAACTATTATTACCAACGCCTACAAGCGAGAGCGAGAAGGCAAGCTCTCCTGTCCCGCTTGCTGCGCCTACGTCACAGCCCAGCAGTGAGGAGGTGGGGAAGCGACCGCAGCAGCGACGGACTTCACTTCGGCGGCGCGCTCGTTAGGGATCGGACGATTAGCTTAGACCCGTGACCATCGCATAGCAGATCTAGCCTTTCTATCGTAATTCGCGTTACATTTGATTTGTATTTAATAAATTAGTTGATTAAGTTGTTCCATTATTTAATTTCACACTCTGATCCATAAGATCAGAAGGTGGGATAAGATATTCACGCGAGTGGCATCCAGACGATTATCTTTTCCGTTTGAATATTTAAACCGAATTCCGTTAACTGACGCGCTAAAGAATTGTCTTTTGTGTAAATTCGATCGCATAAGGAATTCAATGTTAAGTACATCGTTATAACTCTTTAACTATTATACGGCTTAGTAATAATAGCTACGTTTTTAATAATAGTGTTCGTGAATCTAGATCATTTTAAAGTTTTGCTTTGATTATAGTTAAAGTGGATCGTTCAATTTTAGTGATTGCTTAATGCGTTTATTTTGCGTACATGATTATTGCTTATTAAATGCTTGTGCTTTGTTATAATACGTTGCAGTTATAATAGTTGTGCAAATACGTAACGGGTGTAGATATTTCCGTTAGTCATTTACGTACCGTGTAGTTAATTACAAGTATTTATGACGGTTCGTTAATAATACGTTACGCTTTTAAATATCGCGCTTGTGATTTGCTAAGAGTGCTAGTGTAGATATTTTGAATTAGATTAGTTAACCGCTTATTGCTGTAAATAAAATGTCGGATCGTAGTAAATCGAGTAGTAAGCGTAAGAGCCGCAGTAAAAGGCGTACTACCGAAACCGACGTAGTCTTAGGTACGATTTTAGAAAAATTAGGAAAATTAGTTGAACGATTAGAGCCTCCATCCCCAACGTTGCGCCCTCATTCCTCGGTTTCGGAAACTTGTGCTGGTTCTGCTTCTGCTCCACAGCGTCCGACTACACCACCGCTGCCGCCTCCGGCTGCACCGCCAGCCAGCGCACCGGCCTCCACGCGCGATGACGTATCGGTGGCTAGCGGCTGCCCTGCAGCGTCTGAGCACCAGGAATCCGTCGCGGCTCCGCAGGGTGACCCCTCCGGCGACGAGGTAACGGAGAGGATCGTGGGAACGCTTTCGTCGTTGTTACAAGTAAGACCGACCCATTATTATATTTCGAACTTTGATCCGCAAATACATGATTTCGATGTTTGGTGTACAGAGGTGGACCGCGCGCGTGAAAGAAATCGCTGGGCCGATAATGAGTGTTTATCACGTGTTGCAAATTGCTTGAAAGGTGATGCGCGTTCGTGGCTCAATGATTGGGTGACCAATGATCGCACCTGGACTAACTTTAAAGTCGAATTTCGATCCCTCTGTCCACGAAACATAGATGTGGCGACTGCGCTTTATGATGTGATGCGTACCGATTCTAAGGGTTTTCTTACGTATGCCGAGTATGCGCGCCGTACCCTGTTGCGCTTAAATATTGTAACCGGTTTGTCGGATGATCTTCGAACAGCTATAGTTCTTAGAGGTATTTCGGATTCGCAGATTAAAGCAGCCGCCACTAACGCCAAGCTTAAGCCTAATGAGATTGTCGATTTCTTGTCGGTGTTTGTAAAGCCTAGGACCGAAACGCGTGTTGCTTCCCATGATCCTGCCCGTTCTAACAGTAGATCCGCAATATCGTATTCGCGTAAACGAGAGCTGAGTAGGTCGGACAGTAGATTGAAGTGCTTCAATTGCGGTCGTATGGGTCACAAGCGTACCAACTGTTTTAAAAAGCCCCGATTTGAGAGTACTGCTACGGATAGCAGCGATCGTAATGTACCAGTATCTGCGCCTGCGGCTAGCACAAATACGAGTATAGTAGCATCACGTACTACGCCCACAAGTAATAGGTCTTCGATTACTTGTTCGTACTGTCACAAGCCCGGTCATAACGTAGAATCCTGTTTCGCAAAACAGCGTGCGGAGACGAATAGTAAACGTCCCAATAATGTAAATTTGTGCCGCAAACGAGAGTCGGTAGCAAACAACGACGTAATGACTGCTGTCATAGAGGGAGTTCCTTTGGACGTTCTTATAGATAGCGGTTCGTGCATTTCACTGATATCCAGATCGGCTTTAAAACATTTTGTGTGCAATCACGTTCCCACTTACAGAGTGCTAAGAGGTATAGGGAGTCAAGAAATCGAATCCACTTCATTCGTTACGTTAGTAGTCGAGTTCCCCGATGTATCGATAGAGGTTGATTTGTACGTAGTGCCCGAATCGTGTATGAACGCGTCGGTACTAATAGGAACAGATGTTTTGAATCGAGAAGGGATTACGTACATTAGGACCAATGAGGTGCAGCGCTTGATGAGGACTGAGTGCTCGTTTGTTCAACAAATTAACGAATTGGAGCCCAAAATCAACACGCCGTTAGTCGGCGATGAAAAACAGCAACTGCTCACGGTAATCAAAGAGTTCTCTCAATCATTCATCAGTGGCACTGCATCTTCCACAGTAAAGACCGGTACTATGGCGATTAAATTGACTAAGAGTGAACCTGTAAACTATCGGCCCTATAAGCTATCTCACGACGAGAAATTACGTGTTCGCGAAATCATAAATGACCTCAAGGACAAGGGCGTCATACGGGAATCTGACTCTGACTTCGCGAGCCCAATTATTTTAGTAAAGAAAAAAGACGGCACGGACCGAATGTGCGTCGATTATCGCGCTTTAAACGCGATAACAGTCAAAGATAGGTTCCCGCTTCCGCTTATAGATGATCATATCGATCGGCTAGGTAAAACTAAGTACTTTTCGACTCTTGATATGGCCACGGGTTTTCACCAAGTGAAGATGGACCCAGATTCAGTAAGCAAAACGGCGTTCGTAACACCTGAAGGGCATTTTGAGTATTTAAAAATGCCCTACGGTTTAGCGAACGCTCCAGTAATATACCAAAAGATCATATCAGAGACCCTGAAGCCATTTATCGAGAGTGGTAGCGTGCTTGTGTATATCGACGACGTTTTGATACTGTCTGAAACTGTAGACGAGGGCCTATCTCTCTTGCGTCAAGTCCTACAAACGTTAACATCTGCGGGATTTTCTATCAACTTGAAAAAGTGCAATTTTCTCGTGACCGAAATAGAATACCTTGGACGGCTTATTAGTAGAGGTCAGGTACGGCCGAGCCCGCGTAAAGTTCAGGCATTGAGTGATGCACCCCGTCCCACAAATGTCAAGCAGGTCCGCCAGTTCCTGGGCCTCGCTGGATATTTTCGCCGATATATTGCTGGCTTCTCGCAAAAGACGGCATGCATTGCTAGGCTCACGCGACGTGGCGTAACTTTTGACTGGGGGCCCGAACAGGAGGACGCTCGCGCATATATTATTAAATGCCTTACTGAGGAGCCAGTCCTCGCCATATTTGATCCGAGCCTTCCCACGGAATTGCACACGGACGCGAGTGCGAGCGGTTACGGTGCGGTTTTATTCCAGGAACATGAGGGCAAGCAAAAGAGAGTAGTAGCATACTTCAGTAGGAGGACCCAAGGCGCTGAGTCCAAGTACCATAGTTACGAATTAGAGACCTTAGCAATCGTAAAAGCCCTTCAGCACTTCCGTCACTTCCTAATTGGCATTACTTTTAAGATAGTGACGGATTGCAACTCTTTAAAGTTAACTGAGAGAAAGAAAGATCTTATTCCTCGCGTTGCACGTTGGTGGGTGTATATGCAGGATTTCCGATTTAACATCGAGTATCGCAAGGGCGTTCTATTACCTCATGCTGACTATTTAAGCAGAAACCCCGTGGAAATCTTGCATGTTCGTAAACCAACCAATTGGGCACAGCAAGCGCAAACTGCCGATTCTGAAACGCAGAATCTTATCGATAGTTTGAACGAAGGTCGCTTGGACTCGACGCGCTATGAGGTTCGCAACAATTTACTGTACTACAAGTATAGTTCTGCTGGTGATGAAGCTCGCCTGCTTTGTTTTATTCCAAGGGGTTATCGACTCAGTCTATTAAGGATCTTTCATGATGAGCATGACCATATTGGAATCGACAAAACGGCTGAACTCATTCTGAGACATTTTTGGTTCCCCGGGCTTAGAGCATTTGTGCGGAAATACATAGGCCATTGCTTAGTTTGCTTAACTTGTAAAAAGATTGCACGAGCACCTCATCAGCCGATTGAGTCATGGTCTAAGCCCGATGCGCCATTTTCGACGCTACATATGGACGTATTAGGTCCGTTACCGGAATCTAAAGGATTCAAGTACATTCTTGTAGTTGTAGACGCATTTTCGAAATATTGCCTCTTGTACTCATTGTATCGACAAGACGCTGACGACCTTAAACGTGTATTTACGAATGTCATATCGTTGTTTGGTACACCTCAGCTTATTGTTAGCGACCGTGGTAGAATGTTTGAATGTAATAGCTTTCAAAGTTGGATATCAGAGTTAGGTTGTAAATTCCATTTCATAACACCCGAAATGCACCATGAGAATGGTCAGGCCGAGCGCTATTGCCGCACAGTACATAACTTGATTAGAGTAGAATCGAATAATAAAGGTGCAGAATGGTCTGATTCCCTATGGCGAGTGCAATTGATTCTTAATTTGACTAAAAACGCTGCTACGAACGAATCCCCTCTCAAACTGCTTGTGGGTATTGATGCAACCACACCCGTGTTGCGCTCTCTAGTCCGTGACGTCGCTCTCGAGAATACTAGCGGAAATCGCGAGGCATTAGTAGTGCTTAAGAGACAGCGTGTAAGCGAACGGTTGGCTGCTAGACAAAAGCGGCAAGATGAGACCACTAACAAAGGCCGTAAACCACCACGTGCTTATAAAGTAGGCGATTTTGCTTTTGTTATCAAACAAGCGCAGAGCACTGGCAAATTAGATTCCGGTATGAGGGGTCCCTACAAAGTTATTTCAGTTCTCCCTCACGATCGCTATGAACTGGAACTGCTATCCGGTTCTTATGGGAAACGCACGCGGGCCGCCGCAGAGTATATGGTGCCCTGGCGTGGGGAGTGGACCCCGGAGACATGCGCAACGTTTTTTCAAAGTGAGTTGCACTTGATAGCCTGTTTTGTCATTGTGGTATATGATATTTCAGGTTACGGCTTTATAGCCGGCAGACTGTACTCACTTGTTGAGTAGCAGTGCGATTTTATCGCGGCAGACTCTGATCTCTCGGAGTACGGATTTATATCCGGCAGACTGTACTCTGTTTTGAGTAGCAGTGCGATTTTATCGCGGCAGACTCTGATCTCTCGGAGTACGGATTTATATCCGGCAGACTGTACTCTGTTTCGAGTAGCAGTGCGATTTTATCGCGGCAGACTACAATATTTGTAGTACGGATTGGCCATCCGGCAGACAGCGCTCACGTCAGTGGGTGACTGTATTCGGGAAGGGCTTCAATGCCTGGCAGACTGGACCTTGTATCGTGGTGTCAGTATTATTTTGTTCCCGGCAGACTGCACTCCTTGGGGGGTGGCAGTGCGACATGTAGTCGCGTGAGACATTATTACGGATCTAGTATCCATTTTGTGGCCATTTTAGATTCAGAACGTGTGAATGTGTGCGCGTGAACATGTATGAATGGCAATCTTACGTCATAGTGGCTAAGTGCGCACAGACATTATCACGTAAGATTTTTGTTCGGTTTGAGTGAGTTGCTCTCTAGAGCTAAACTGGTATAAAAGCTTTATTTTCTTTGCTTGCAGCTCACGAACAGCCTGATGATGACAACAGCCCCCTTGACGGTGTAGCGGCCGAGGACGTCTCGCAGTCAGGAACGGCCGTATTACCAACGCCTACAAGCGAGAGCGAGAAGGCAAGCTCTCCTGTCCCGCTTGCTGCGCCTACGTCACAGCCCAGCAGTGAGGAGGTGGGGAAGCGACCGCAGCAGCGACGGACTTCACTTCGGCGGCGCGCTCGTTAGGGATCGGACGATTAGCTTAGACCCGTGACCATCGCATAGCAGATCTAGCCTTTCTATCGTAATTCGCGTTACATTTGATTTGTATTTAATAAATTAGTTGATTAAGTTGTTCCATTATTTAATTTCACACTCTGATCCATAAGACTATTTTTTTTATTAAAAATTAAAGAAAGGCTTTGGCCGTGTTCCTATGTTTTCCTTTTTAGGGTTCCGTAGCCAAATTGCAAAAAACGGAACCCTTATAGATTCGTCATGTCTGTCTGTCTGTCTGTCCGACCGTATGTCACAGGCATTTTGCTCGAAAACTATAAGGTGTATTTGAATAATATTTTCAGAATAGGTGTATTTTGTTAACCGCTACATAGTTTTGTAACTAAATTACTAAAAAAATATATTTTTAGGGGTACATAAAACTGAAAGTCAAAATTTTTTTTTTCATTGCAAGCCCACGTGTGGTACATCAATCGATAGGCCTTTTAAAATAAATATAAGGTTTTTCAGCAATTTTTTTGATTAAGTGAATAGAGTCGGAGAGAATCTCCTCGAAAGTCACTAAAATTGTGTCCCCCCCCCCTCTAATTTTTGAACCGTATATTTTAAAAACATGAAAAAAATCATGCTCATAGGGCTTATTAAATTCTCTCAGCGAAAATTGTTTTGAACAAGATCGGTTCAAAGGTTTTTGAGATATTTCTAAAAAACTGCCTTCCTTAAAGAAAAGGACGTAAGTGCCATAAGATTTCAGTAACGATACGACCTTTTTAATAGGCACGGAACCCTCGTTGTGCGTGGTCCGACACGTACTTGGCCGCTTTTTTTAATAATGTAGTCAAAATTGTTTTCTGGATGTTTGAACACAGCGGATTATCTGGCATTTTTCTTAGGTTTTTGAAGGTTAATATCTCTTTTAAACTTAAAAAAAAAGGAAAACATAGGAACATGTCAATAGTAGCCGTAGATTTATGGAAAAAAATACTCTACTGCCATTATCCAGGGAGAAAACAGGGGACTAAGTTTGTATGGAAAAACGGCCCTTATGTTTCCTCTTAAGGTCTGAGTAAACTTCGAGAAATCCTTTGAGCAAAATGAATTAAAGTGAAACAAAGGTTACTTAAGACCAACTAAGAATTCGTTTTAAACAAAATCTCGCTCCAGTTTCGAATTACGTGAGACATGTTTATAATAATACTGATAGTTGCACGGTTAAACTCACGTATTAAGGGTGGGTTGCACCAAACCGTCTGTAATAGTAAGCGGTGTTCGTTAAAATCGGAATGTATGGAAAGTTTGACATGTTTCTATGGAATTGCAAGTGTCGGCGCCATATTTAACGTTGATCGGTCTGTAATCGTGAGTTGGTGGAACCCGCCCTAAATGTCAACACGGGCGGCATGTTTCGAACTCTTCGGGAATTCTTCGTCAGGATAAGTGTTTTCGCGGCAGTGTCGCTTGAAACAACAATAGATGTATTCTATTTTTTCATGGGTTAAACTTTTAATAAATTAATGCTTTGCTTTGGTACTTATGCCGCGGGGGGCCACTTGGTAATGGTCAAATCGCCTTAGTACCTATACCTGGTTAGATTGGTAAAATTATACCTATATCGAGCCTCATAATATGACCTTAGAGATTGTGTTTATTTTTAATACTACGACGGTAACAATCTAGCCTACGGTCTGCCTGATAGTGAACATACCGTAGCCTATGGACGCGTCCAGTAGAATCACAAGGACGTTGCTGAACCTGTATTGATTTGAGGATTCGTTGTGTTGATTGCTGGACACGAACGCGGGTCCTTCACTCTCAACTCTGCACATCCTCGAAAGCTCTGGCGACCTGACTCACGCCACGACGACCGACGTTTCGGATGTGTTGCAACATCCATGGTCACGGGACAACTGGACGGGATGTTGTCCCGTGGCTATGGATGTTGCAACACATCCGAAACGTCGGGAGACCTCCGTGAGGTAAATAAATAAGTTAATTATACGCGATTAAGTCCCGTTTAGTATAAATCATGTGTGAGAATCGTGAAAGTTTAAATCAATATAGTAGTAGTATTATTATAGCTGCGGTCTTCTGTCAGGTGGTACTTACTTCCCCATTTGGGCTGCTCCAAATTCGAGCGAAGTGACATTCAGCTGTTTTCTCCATCCATGATTAAACGATTTATTGATTGTGACACCGAAAGAAGTGTCCCCATTCTTAGTTACTTTCCGTGATTTTCTTGTCTGAACTAAGGTACATTTGTTTAACCCTCGACTATGCAGAATAATTAAAGGAAGGTGACAAAAATGTAGACTGCAGTTCACTTAAAATACAGAATGTCCACGTCTACAAGCATATCGATGGCAAAAAGCAAACTTTACACTAGAGCCAAAAAACGTTTAGTTTTTAAAAAAAAAATCGTAACTTCATCGTTTTTAAACAGAAGTACTTGAAAATTAGATCAACTACATAACTTATAGATTACTTTCAATTGACATTCACAGAATTAAATGAAAGTGCGTCGTTTCCATTTTAGTGGCGCTTACAGCAATAGCACTTATATTTTCATAACGCTTAAATGCTGTAAAGGAAAAAGGTAAATGTACTAAAACCGTTGGCCCAGTACAAATTCTATAAAGCGTCAATGCTGTAACCTGATGCATATTTATTTGAAGTAATCTTATATTTTGATGTATGTGCCATTTGTAATAGAATAGGGAATATGCATGTGATTTAGAAATGGACAAAAAAAATCACGTGTAATCTATATTGCTTAATAAATATACACACATGATTATTTTTTCAAATTATCATGTTTCTATTGATAAAATAAATTGTTTAAAAGTACTATTTTTCAAATTCCCTCGCAAATTTCCAAAACGCAACGCTATTGGCGGAGCGAAACGTGACGTCACCGTGCAGGTCGTTAGTATGATTATTGAAAGTTATTCGCATTGTTTGGCCGCTGTTTATGATAAATAATCAGTGTTTTATGGTAATTATTAAGTGAAAAAAGACTCGCCACAATGACTGAAGGCGGTTTTGTCAAGGCACAGTCGGATAATCTGCCTAAAATTGATGTGTTCATGATGACTAAATTTAATACATACTTCGCAAATATTTGTGACTTTACGTCCGCTGAACTAAGAGGAGTAAAAGCTGCAAGGTAAATAAGTTACAGATATTCAATAAATTTTCATATTCCTTGTTTTTATACTCGTGAGATTGGTCAATTAAATAATTATAACCTATTTTGGCGATTCAAATAGCTAGACTTTTAAACTACTTCAAATAGGTGTCTTTGTTAAATAAGTGGAATAAAAAACTAGTAGATATTTATCCATACTATATACTATTTTACTATACTATAACTTTATATATTATATATACTAACTTCTGCCCGCGACTCCGTCCGCGTGGAACTCATTTATATCGTAGCTCCATACAAACTTTCACCCCCCACTTCATCCCTTTGGGGGATATGGGGGGAGCTACGATATAAACGAGTTCCACGCGGACGGAGTCGCGGGCAGAAGCTAGTATTATATAATCAAAGATATGTAGGTACCTATTAGGAATGTTAAATGTTGAGAACATCTTTATGAACTTTAACAAACTAGGTTGTTTTCGTCAAGGCTTATAAATAAAACAAATTTGTGTAGGTCACTCAGTAAAAAGGATTAAATTCTTTTATCTTTCTTCGATCAACAGTGCAAACAAAGAAACTTAGCTAAAACGTTTCTTGATCAAAATCAACACTCGTAGTCAGCTGTTGATCAACAAAAATCATAATATTTGTAACATTAATAACTAAAAAAATTGGGAATCAGAATAGTTTTATGAATAAGTATATAATACAATTTTGAGGTTAGGTTATTGTTTACCTATATTGTTCGCGAGTCGTAATAAAAAAGATTTTAGGTACATACATATTTAATACTCACGTCGAAATGATCTTCACAACAATATAAACTACTCAAGCACGATACATTATCTCTCCTCATCGCCTTACACCACTTTATCCTTATATTTGCACCTTTGGGCATATGAAAATATTTGCAGTTTTAATGTGATTTTCACACATATGGACAATACAATATTTATAATAAGCTTTTGTGTGCTCTTCCATTACAATAAGTTGATCTTATAAGCTTTAATAACTCACATTTATTAAAAGTGTGAATCAAAAACTTTGTTGTTAATTTCTTTAAGAACCGCCGTGCACTAAGCTGCACGGTGACGTCACAAATGAGCGCGCCAAAATGGTGGCGTTTTGATCGTCCGAAAATGATAGTAATTTTAATAATTTTTTTTTAGCTTATTTAATAATATTGTGAGTGTTATATTTTTTTCCGGTTATATAATTACTTATAGAATAGATAAAAAAAATAAAAAAATGTCATGAATATTCCCTATTAGCAGAAATGTGTTAAGTGTCCATCGCCAAAAAAGGACCGTCAAATTAAAACGTTTAAGTATCAATCGGCTTTTATTTAGTCACTTTTTTAAAATGTTAGCCTTGTTTACATCTAGGTTTTCAATCAATAAAAACTCAAAGAGGGCAATCAGAGCCCTAAAGTCTCCACCACTTATTAATGTCTTAATGTCTCTCCGTAGAAATATAACATAGCGAGTCACTCTAAAATTGCTTAGTAAAATCTCAAAAGCCGTTAAAAGTTGGTCTTAAAAACCTAACAATATTATAACAGGTTATGGCTAATCTCACTCACGCACACACACACGGACAGACAGCGAAGTGTTAGTAATAGGGCCCCTTTTTACCCTCTGGGGATGGAACCCTAAAAAGCACGAGTAGGTATAGACCCCTTACTATCCATAATTAATAGTAATTATCTATAAATAGCAATGGTTTTAAATGTTTTCAAGAGAAGCTGTATTCTCAAATTAGAATATTTACTATCCACATTATGTCGAATATTGGTTGGCTAAAACTAAATAATAAGGTACTAATAATGCATAATTTTACATTAATAATATTTTCAGGAGACTATTCCTGTCAAAATATCAATGCAATAATTATTACACGTGTACTTACCTTTGTAATATTACCTCAGCAACGAACGTAATATTTCACACCTCGTCATACAAAACCCGCACTACGCACAACCTGACGCTCCCGCGACCGCCGACCGACTGTTTCGTGTGTAGTAACCCACCGGCAACATCGCCGCCTGCGCATATTTCAATGGCGGTAACGTGAAGTTGTGCATACTTCACGACGTTTTAAAAATGGCGTAACCGCCACGGAACTGAATTTCTCAAATGCTGTACTTATTCACAGAATTCTTTGAATTATTTAAAACCGAAATTGGCGTAAGTATACGGGCCAAAATACTTTTTAATGCCTAATCCGAACATACAAATTTCGATAAACAATAAAAATAAAATATTAAATTTCTTTGTATTTTTAGGTTAATATAGATAAGTTATAGTTTGATTTATAATATACATACCTCTGCAGCGATAATTTTAATGAGTTTATTTAATTTCTGGCAACTAATATGTCAAGGTGTCAAGAAATTAAACAACAGCGTTACTTTTTTACAAAATTAACTTTATTAATTAAAATTGCACAATCAGACTTTTCAATATGTCAGTTTCAAAGTGTAACGCATACATTTAGCTCTTAGTAAGTAAAATCACAGAAATAATCAGTTTCATGGAGTATTAATAATAATTAAGATTACTGCGTTACTAAAGTGTCATTTTAAAACTTAAACTTTCCTATGAATAACAAAAAACAACTTATATTTAATACCATCTAATGGCATAACCTTCCACTTTTGATTAATAATACGTACATAAAAGGTTAAGGCATTTAAGATCACTAGCAGCCCATGTGTTACTGAAAAAACTACAATAATCAGAGGGACACAAAAGTACCGCAGTAGTAAACTTAGTAACACAGTAGTATTTTCTTACATACTATACTTTGTACTTTTTATAGAGATCTGTTATAATTATAAAACAACAAAATTTTACTTCTTATGACGTGATATAGTATCAAGTAACTCAAATTACCTTCAAAATCAACAAACTTAGTAAATTTAATACAAATAATTCAGTCTTACTTTTCATATACGTTAATTGCTTCATCGTAATGAAAATATACCCTTTTACCTTTTACGACAACTTTAGGGTTAGGAATAATTTCCAAGATATTATCGTAAGGCTCATAAGAAATATCAGTCTCCACTGCTTTGAATCTTTTGCCAGTTTTATCTACCATCTTGTAAAACATAATTTTTACGTCTCCTTCTTCATCGACTTCACTTTTAGCAACGCCGAGGTATGTGTAGTGTTTGTCTTTGACAGAAGACACTTTTATTAAAACATGGACACCGTCAGATATCTTTGAAGGATGAACATTTTCCTTTTCAATTAGCTGCATTTCGTTTATGTTAGAAACCGATGGTCGGCTAATGCTTGCTAAAGGTTCGTCTTCAGAGTTAGAAGATGAGGAATAAACCGTATTATAAAATGATCTTCTAGGTACGGCAACGACATTAGAAATGTCATCTAGGACTGATTCCTCATCCAATTCAAACGAAAGAATATCTTCTCTAAGTGTATCAGGAACAGGAACAGGCTGATATGTTTTTGGATTCATGCAACGGCAAAAACCCCTTTCGCAAAAGCAACTGAGGTCTCTGTATTGAAGTTCCCCGGGAGTGTCAGTAAAAACTTGATGTACTTGCATAGTACCCTGGAGCGGCACTAGGTTTTTAGGTAGTGCTTTTTCAACAATTTGAATGTCGCTTTCAGTCAGTAAGTACATTCGAACCTTGCTCAAGTCCTTCAAAGTGTAATAAAAAGCTTCAGCATCAGAAATATCGGAACCAGCAGCTACTTTTGCATCTGCGGTGCGTTTGAGATAGCCACCAACGCCATCAGCAGCCCCTTTTCCGTGGCCAGCTTCAAAGAAATTCCATGTAACGCGGATAAAATTGTATTCGCTGAATATTCTGTGACTAATGAAATAAAAATTTTGCTTCTGCCGGTATTGAGTAGCTGGTCCATCGGAGAAAAAGTGAATTGTAGTTATATGACGGTTGTTGTGTTGTATTTCGCGAATAATTGGATGTAGGTGTGCCCAAATGGAGGCAGGGTTATGGGAATTATTCGCAGAAATGGTACAAAATGAATTTACAGTTGGCTTGTTAGGTCCTTCAGGTTTTGTGTACATAACTCCTGTATGTAAAGTTACTTGTTTTCTTGATCCGCCAAAATGGTGGGACTGCACCTCTTCAAAATGCTTACAGTTATAGTTTTCGCTAAAGTCGACATGCAGAACGACTTCGTTATTATTCAAATTATCTATAGCATTCCGGTAACTCTTGTACTGTATTTTAATGTTGTAAATATGTTTCTTTAACTGTATCAAAGTTCGTTTTAAGTGTCCTATCAATTCTTCAACTGTTCCTTCAGCTATTTCCTTTACATTTTTAGTAACTTTTACTTTTTTGCCTGATTTTTCAATCATTTCCGATTTCCTTATCCAATGAGCCCATTTCACTAATCCGAGATTACCTGTTGTTTCCCTGAAAAGAATTTCTTTTGTCTTACAATCTTTACAATTGCCAGTCATACAAGCTTTGTTATATGTCGAGCATACTGTGCTAGCGATAAGTTCGTTCATGCTTGAGGTGGCAAGGACTCTTGTTTTGTGAAGAGCATCTATAATATACTGCGCATTTGTATGTGTCTTGCATAGGCAAGTCTCTCTTCCAGCAACTGAAGTAGTTTACGTAAAAAGGCCTATTTTTTATGAAATATGAATAAGAACATCTCAGTTCTGGGTTTTCTTTTTTGAATGAACGAAATAGGCCTTTCATCGTGTCCAGTAACGTACGCTTCTGCATTTTTATTTTTTTAAAGGTGACAGTTTCCCGTTTACCCGCCGTAGTTCTAGAAACATCATCACGGTCAAAAAAGCTTTTAATATTATCAACCAGAAGCTTTTTCCCTAAAGGGTTATTCTGTCGTTTCATCACTTTCATCTGATCAATGCCCAAAGTCTCGCGTATAAGACTAATCTTCATTTTAGACTTGGCTATGCCTTCTCCTTGGAAAATTCGTTTTAAGGCTTTCTTCTCTCTCACTGACTTCAAACTTTTGTAATGGTCTTTGATTGCATTAGATAGCGTTGAATACTTGTTTTGGTTAAGCTTATTTAACTTTTTCGTGTCTTTGATTGTAGTTTTAGCTCGTTGGTATCTCTTTTTGTATTTATTGCACAGCCGTTTCATCTTTTCGAGTTCTTCCTGCATTTTCAAATTTTTTCTGTAAACTGCAGAGCGATCTCTTCGTATTTGTCTTCGGCCTCTAGATCTTGGTGAAACTGGAGTTCCTGACCGTGGGCTGGACGCCGGTGTAATGTTCATAATTTGTTGAGCACACTTTTGATGTTCTCGTCGTTTCTTGTTTGCAGTCTTCCATTTACGCTTGATATTTCTGTGTTCACGCTCTGTCATATCTTTTACAAGTTTTTTATTTGCGTGGTACCTTTCAAGATGTTTCTTTTTGGCTTCAGCATTTTTTATAGGGTCTGACTTTAATTTAAGCCTATAACGACGTTGCTTTTCAGCGTTCGTTAACGCCATTTAGTGCAGAAGCTTCTTTCTGTGAAGAAAGAAAGAGTATTTTTGCATTTCGGTCTTAATAATGTATTTCTAACATTAAACTTAATGAAAAACACAACTGCGTTACCCTCGCAACAACTGCGTTACTTTTTTCTAGTAACGCAGTGTAGCAGTTACGCAGTTGTAAATTTTTAACTGTGTTGTAAATATTCACTAAAAAAGAGTAACAAAATGCAAATATTCTAACACGGACAGAAACTAAACATGACTAACTGCATATTAAAATAATAATAATGTAAATATCGTCAGTACATACCTTTCGACAGCGGTAACTCAGCGGCCACGCAATAAACACACGCACCTCTCTCAACGACTGTGACGCGACTGATCCGGCTAGCGGTCTCCCCCCCGCGCAGTTGCTATCATTCGTTCTAATAGTTACAATAAGTCGAACCAAATGAAGTGAAATATAATGTAACACACTCACTTTAAGGTTTATTTTCATATAGCAACGCAAGGTAGTTACGATGTTGTTCTTGGTTGGGGACACAGACTAAATATTTTTTTATTCCATGAAATATTTAATGCAAAAAATATCTATTGGCGTTGTTATAAGGTTCAAATGTTACATTTTCATAAGGACATTTAAGATTCAACGCCACCTAGGAAATATTGGGAGAAATAGCTAAGTACATCTTGACACAGTGCTCAAGGACAGCAATATTTTGTACTAAGAACGACTGCGTTACCAAAAATTACAACGTTGTTACTGCAATTTTGAGATAAATAACTTATTTTTCCGGTCAAATCTTGTTTTCTGCGTTAGAAAATAATGTTGTATTTCGATATAAGTATACTTTTTGCGCAATTTTGCACTAATATCTCATAAAATTAATTATTCTTTCGGAGGGACCAGTTTTTAGGCAACAAAAAGTATTTTGGCCCATACTTGTTAAAAAAAAACTAAATTTTTGGTGTTTACAACAATTACAAGTAGGCATCGTCAAGAAAATACATTCGTTTTGCGACGTAGTCCAGTTTTTTCTAAGCGTCGTAGAGCCATGGGACCCGGACCATTCGACGCAGAAAAATTCGCTGATACCGAATGTGCAAAAAAAAATTTTTGACCAAGTGGCGTTTCGCTTTTTGCCATCGATATTTTGATAAAGTCTAATACTTCTGAACGATAAACGTAATCTTCATTGTGGGAAATATGCAAGGAACAAACACAATAAAAAGATTTTTCATAAAACGCATCGACTTTTCCTATTATTATGTATAGCCTATGTCAATCCCAGGATTACAAGGATGTGTTGTGTCACATACATATATACATCCTTACAAACATACAAACGCTTGGAAAACATAACCCTCGGGGCAGTCGGGTATTTTGTTCATAGACCCCAAGGGTCGCATAAGCATTAAGAGTCGCTCGTACCTTTTTTGGCCGGTAATTTCAGACACTTCCAATTAGCCGCCTTTATACAGTCGCTCTATCGCGCATTCTCAGGAGCGTACAGGATTGCGTGCCGGTAAAGCCTGTGCGCGATTGTCTTTTGTTAGTTTCTCAAACTTAACGGTCATTCGCGCGCGATTACACGTATACGTTTTGGAAAACGGAAAGAGCGAACGTGTAAAGGCTAATCGTGCGCGATAGACCGCGTGGAACTGGCGCGTGTTGGAGTGTGTCATGGTATAACAAGCGTTGTTATACCATGGAGTGTGTGCAATTCACACAGTTTTACGCGGGTTCGGAAAATCGTAAAATTTTGTCGAATTGTAGACTTGTAAAGTTTTGTCGGGCCAGGTCGCATTTTCTGAACCGAGTCTCATCTCGTCTGTCAAATTAGTTTTTCGAAATGTAATAAATAAAATGTTTAGTAGAAAGCAACCAAAAACCCCTGAATGATACTCGTGATAGACAGCTCAAGTCATTATCATCATCATTATCATATCAGCCGAAAGACGTCCACTGCTGGACATAGGCCTCCCCCAAAGAGTCATCTCAAGTAGAACTGATTTATTTTACCAACCGTACCTTCAATCCTACTATCCTAATAATATTATAAATGCGAAACTTTGGATGTTTAGATGTTTGATACTCAATCATACTTAATTAAATTTTGCAAGGATATAGTTTTAAAGCCTGACCCCGTACTCGTATCATGGTCGGCCTTATCACACGATAAGTGACAGGATAGAGCGTCCGTCACTGGCTAACACCGTTCGATAGAACGAGACGACGGTCCTATCTTGTCACTTATCGCGTGATAAGGCCGACCATGATACGGGGTCAGACTATGATTAGACTGGATTAGAATATAGGACAGCTTTTATCCCGGGTCCACGCAGACGAAATCGCGGGCGGAAGCTAGTACAGTCACCATCAGATATATCGGAGCGGCGAGTGCTCACAATCATCGGAACACGTCTCTAATGCCTCGACAATAGAGGCGTGTTCCGATATTTGTGAGCACCTTGGCCACTCCGAAATATCTGATGGCGACTGTACATTAATATACATGCTACCTACATATATAGAACAGACAGGCTCTCGAGTTCTACAGCTGACAGAGTGATTAGTTAGAGAGGATCAAATGGCCGTATGAGACGAAGTATTATAATTATAGAAAGAAAGAAGACAATTTATTTTATTTAATCGTATGGCATACATTATTTTGGCCTTTTAATGTTGTCACTCTTTAGTACCACCCAGGGGACACGTGCAGGGTTGTGGTAGGCAGCTCCTGCGGACGCGAGTAACAGTTGTCCCCCCTTTGTCAAGTGAGTGGGCAACTCGACTGTTAGAAGTTCTTAAGCCGCCCGAAGGCCTGACAGTAGTCGGGATCTGCTTAGCGTGCCTTCCAAAGCACAGAAGCGCTCATTTGTATTAACCACTCAAACATCAGGCGGTCACCCATCCAAAGACTGACCGCTGCCTCGCAGGCGCCGCGAGTCTATGAGCGCTTCACAATACAATTGACACAAATAGAGACAAAATGAGACATCGCTGCCGATTTTTTCTAGTCTTTGCGACTATTGCGACTTTTCGGTGGTTTTACTATCCATATAGTGACACCTTGTTGTGTATTGTAACATGTGGAAGGGGCATTTACAGAAAGTCGAGTCGTTCAACAAAAACTAACTCAGTGTCAGTTTTGTGACGAAAATTAGGCATACAAATTATGTGAAAATGAACTTATTCACATTTAATGAAATAAATTGTTCATGATATCATTTATACATTTAAAAGAAAAAGCTAACTTGAATACAAATTGAATACTTACTTAACTGTCGTCACAGTCAGTTAATATTTGTTTGCCTCGCGCTAAATGGGTGCACATTTTTTTTAAACGCCCAACTACCCAATGTATATACATATATATATATATATATATATCGACGGCGAAGTAACATGAACTCCTATATACGAAAACCTAATTTTACAGTAGACGTAAGTAGTGTCTAATTAGTCGTACTGTAAATTAGGTTTTCGTATATATTCGTTCATGGTACTTCGCCGTCGATATATATCTATATCTATATATATTTCAACGCGCTTTAGAAACGTACAACATTACCTTGCAGGTGCTATGTTTTTGTGGTTTATTATGGCGCGCGCACCGTAGGATGCGATGTCAACGGGTTTTAGATTAGATTAGATTAATTTATTTCATTTTGAAAATGTATATGTAATTTTTACAGTAGCGTTCAAATATGATAACGGCTCCCCCGTGCCCCAAATGCCTAGCTGGCATTATCAAGTTTATTTCAGACAAAAAGCATTCGTCACTTAGGTACTAACAGTACAATTCCTTACCTTTGTGAAATAACTTAAAGCAGCAATAAATTTAACGGATATTTGTGCAACGGGGCATATGACACAAACGCGTAATGTTCCACGTAAGGCTGAAAACTATGAAGAAGGTTTAGCTTCAAGTTTTGAACAACATCGTTGTTGCACAACTATTAAAGTCCATGATTAATTATAGTAAGTTATTGAGCATTTTGCACAAGAAGAGTTTAAGGAGTTCTCCAAGTTCATGAGCTGGTAGACATTAACACGATTTATTCATAAAAGTTCACGAACAGGGCGTATTGCGTGAAGTATTTAATTAAATGAATAATTATAATTACTCGTCATTTGAATAAAACCCATTATGTTGTCTAGGTATATAAAGCAGTACGGCATAAAAGTCTGGAAATTAAAGTGTTGAGACAAAACTTTTTAATTATGTTTAAGGCAGTTAGGTACAATATAATTTTTAAAGGTTTTTGCCAAAATGGCGAAAACAGAAACCTTATACTTAGTCTCTTCATGTCCGTTTCTCTGTATGTCTGTCTGTCTGTCTGCCTGTCTGACCGTATGTCTCAGGCATTTTGCTCGAAAACTATAAGGTGTACCTAAATTTGCGTACAATTAGCAGCAAAAGTAGCTAAGCGGGCCAAATACTCAAAATGACCTACACACTGTGCCGAGAGGATTATTGTATGGGAATATGACAGTTCATTTGTTCTTACACTCGTTCGAAAACCTAGGTAAAATTACCCCTCTGGTCTTTTAAATTCTATCCCGTACAATGGAATTAGTTCATAAGTTTGATGAAGTTTAGACTCGGCCGTTGCCATCTTCATGCAATTAAAAACTTTACCAAGTTTAACTAGGTATTATTCATATTTAATACAATGCAGAAGGAGAAGGTAAAAAAACCGGCCAAGTGCGAGTCGGACTCGCGCACGAAAGGTTCCGTACCATTATCTATAAAAACGGCAAAAAGTTAGTATTTGTTGTTATAGCGGCAACAGAAATACATCATCTGTGAAAATTTCAGTTGTCTAACTGTCACGGTTCATGAGATACAGCCTGGTGGCAGAGGGACAGACAGACTGACAGACAAACTGACGGAGTCTTAGTAATAGGGGACCCTTTGGGTACGGAACCCTAAAAATTGATTCAAACTTTGATATTTTTTATATCTTTCTTTTATATGTCTTCTTTAAGGGGCTCCACGCGCTTTTTGACGAGTTTTGAGTTGATATTCCTCCGTCAAAAGTATAGATATATTTATGGCATTTATGAGGGCAAACTTTGTTACATATAAGTATAATACTGCTTTTATGTGAATAAGGCCAATTTTTCGGCCTTGCCCATTTATCGGATCTTCAAACCTTTATCTACATTTGCACGAAGATAATATTTTATTAATAAATTAAATAAATAAATAAATATTAGGGGACAATCTTACACAAATCGACCTAGTCCCATAGTAAGCTCAATAAGGCTTGTGTTATGGGTACTAGACGACGATATATTTAATAGATAGAAATACTTAAATACATAGAAAACATCCATGACTCAGAAACAAATATTCATGCTCATCACACAAATATTTGCCCTTACCGGGATTCGAACCCAGGACCTTCAGCTTCGTAGGCAGCGTCACTACCCACTAGACTAACCGGTCGTCAAAATGATTAAACGTGGTCCAAAAAAGCTCCGTTTTAGATATTAGTATGTTGTTTATGTACTTTTATATATGAAATCTACACTTGTTGTGTTCTAACAATGCACGTGAGATTTTAATTTTAAACTTATTTTCACAAAAGTTGGTGCCATATATCTCGAAAACTGTGAGTTTTGAAGTGAATATGGGATGCTATGGCGGTAAACCTTTTTGTTGTTAATGCGATAAGCCATAAAAAAATATGAAAAAACGAACCGTTACAGATCGGACGTCATTGGCAGCTAGGAGCCCCTTAAGGTGGAGGTATTTCTATTTTCCCGGATGCGCTGCTCCGAATATGAGCGAGATGAAATTCCGCTTTGCCCAAGCTCTCTAAATGACAAATCTTTACTAATATTCTAAAGAGGAAAAGTCTGTGTTATTGTCGCTTTGTAAGTTTGTATGTAATGGGTAAATAAAGCTGTGATTGAATCGCAACTGTTTACCTTAAAAGCCTTGTTGAGCTTACTATGGGGCTTATGCGATTTGTGTAAAATTGATACGTAACATTTATTTATTTAACGTAGGTTTCAATATAACGTTGACGATAACTGTTTTTAATCAATCTGCTCACTAATATTCCATCAAGTCAAGATAATGTTTACCATAGCAACATATTATTACCTAGGGGGTAAAAAAAATACTGAGCTAAGTTTTTCCTAATCAAAATACCAACAAAATTATTATGGTATACTTGTGTTTTTTGGCTTAAATGTTTACTGACGATGACGATTATACTTATTGTACGTTATTAAAAGGCAATTGATTTAGGTAATTCTATATTTGGAAGATACCAAAACTTTATTACCTGCGGTCTGGGATGAATGAACTTAATGAAGGTTAAACTTTGTCTATCATCTTCAAAGAAGTAAGTAATGTTAATAAATAACTAAACTTAAGCATTTAAATAACCGCCAACTCAATCAACATAGCTAAGAGCCATCCCGACAGGCAAAACTTTGTATTAAAAAAAACGCACTCAAATGGGTCCAACCGTTTTGGAGCTACGACACCATTAACATACATAACATAGGTTCACGTCTTCTTCTTTCTGTGCCATGTCCTCATCGGACGTCGGCGACCACCTGTCGGAACTTATACCTATCCTGTGCCATTCTGCTCAGGTTGGCAGCGTCATCAATATGAGTCCAGCTTTTAACATTATCCATCCAGGCTAGCTTCCTTCTTCAGCTCTACTTCTTTTGCCCTCCATTTTACCCTCTATTATTTTCCTTAGAATTTGATATTTGTTGTTATATGTCCAAAATATGTGATTTTTCTTTTCTTTACTGTTTCCAAAAGTTTAATTTATTCTTCATTCTTTGCAAAACTTCTACATTGGTTATTCGATCTCTCCATGATATTTTTAGCATTCTTCGGTAGAGCCACATTTCAAAGGCGTTTATTTTTGCCTCTATGGTTCGGTCTATGGTCCATCCTTCGACGCCATACATAAATACAGATAACACGTATCATTTAACCATTCTCCATCTGAGTTTCAGGTTTATGTCTTTGTTAGTGAATAGCTTGTTCATTTTCATAAATGTGCTTCTTGCTATCTCTATTCTTGTACGTATCTCTTTCCGTGGGTCCCATTTTTCGTTAAGAGAGCTTCCTAAATACTTGTAATGTTTTACTCTTTCAAGTGGTTTGCCGTTGATAGACAGCATGGTCGATTCTACCGCGTTCTTGCTCATTATCATATACTTGGTCTTTGTTATGTTCATTTTTAGACCGTAATCTTCTACGACAATATTTAAGAGTTGTTGGAGGTCTTGTAGGGAGTGAGCTAAGATAACGGTATCATCGGCGTATCGGAGGTTATTTATCACAGTTCCGTTTACTCTGATACCAGTTTCAACGCAATCAAAAGCTTCTTGAAATATAGTTTCGGAGATACACCCTTGTCTCACTCCTTTACGTATTTTGATATCATCAGTGCCAGCTGTTCCGACTTTAATGTGTGCTGACTGGTTCCAGTACAGGTTCCTGATAATTCTTTGATCTTTGCTGTCCACTTCGGTCTTGTTGAGTATATGCATTAATTTATCATGGTTTACGTTGTCGAATACTTTCTCAAAATCAATGAAGCATGCATATACTTCGTTATTATATTCCAAACTGTTCTGCACTATCACTTGAACTGCAACTCGGGCTTCTCTCGTGTTCCTAAACCATTTCTGAATCCAAATTGGTTATCTGATATAATTTTATCGATTTTGTTATAGATTCTCATGTAATCACTTTAAGAAATACTTTCAGGGCGTGACTCACCAGGCTGATAAGCCTATGGTCACCGCATGTCTTAGCATTTGCCTTTTTAGGGAGCGGGAGAAATGTGGATTTTAACCAGTCTTCTGGTAATGTTCCTTTATCATAAATTTAATTGTACATTTTAAGTAATAATTTCAAATTGTCGTCCTCTAATAGTTTTAACAGTTCTACATATATCCCATCCCATCTGGGCCAACAGCTTTTCCGTTCATCATTGATCTTATTGCTTTTTCAATCTCTATTTGGAGTATTGGTGGTCCCTCCGCGTTGTTTTGGGTTTCCATCGCGTTTGTATCCAAACCAGCTGTATCATCTTCGAACAGTTGCTCAATGTACAGTTCCCATGTTTTATATTATTTTTCGTTATCGATTGTTATGTGAGTCTGTTAATTTACCCATAATTTGTTTCCTGTGTGTTTTAGTAAATTCCTTTATTTTCTTGTGTAAATTGAAGATGTCTCTTTGCTCTTGAAGTTTTTCAATTTGTTCACAACATCATTAGTTTCTCTGATTTTAGTTCGGATAACATTGTCTATTTCTTTGTATTTATTTTTTCGATTCATTTAAATTGGGTGGGTGGGTTCACATGTCGAACTTATAATACCCATACATGGTGTAACAAAAATAGCGATGATCCGTTTAAGGATGACTCACGCTAGAACGGGACGTGTCCGGCCCGGGCCGTTTTCTCAGAAAAACGACGGCGTTTTTGCGCGGCCCAAGCCCGGCCGGGCCACGGCCGAGGCTCGGAAGCGGCTCGGTGTCGGCCCGGTGTCGGTCGCTCATATGTAACACCAACGTTTGACGGCCGGTCTACCTACAACCGAGGCTCGGACGACGCTCGGTCCCGGCCCGGCCCGCACACGGCCCGTTGACCTACAACAACGCTCCGCTGTTCAGCCGCCCGGTCCCGGCTCGTGCTCGGCCCGGGCGGCTCGGACACATACGACAAAAATACGAAGGTTGTAAGGTGTCCTATATGAATATGTGAAATATGGGAGTCCAACTAACCTTGCACTTAGTTGGTTTACATTATTTGATGTTGAGCTCATAAAAAAATAGTTTAGCGCAAAGGTTTATTAATAAGGGCTATTGTACATTATATTTTTATGGGCTATTGTACATTATATTTTTAAGGGCTATTGTACATTATACGATATTTTCTTACGAATCATCTTATTAAGACGAAACATAATCTCTTTTTGTTCTAATAGGTACCTACCTACTTAAAATAGATAGTGCCTGGGCGACCGAGCTCAGCTCGGGTGAAAATATGGCGAAAACGAATTTTCTCAGACAGACCTAGCTAGTTAAATCGATTTCTCGCCCCCGTAAACCCCATATTCCAAATCGGTAGAGCCGTTTCCGAGAACGTGATTGCAAATATATACATACATACAAAATTGCTCGTAAATAGTATAGGATATTTATGTATTTTTTTTGCAAACAACAGTCAGGGTTGGATATTATTTAATTAGTCTGTCTTACTTCGTCCGTTTGAAACTCGTTTATAACGTAGCTACATACAAACTTTCGTGCCCCATTTCTGTTCTTGTAAAAAGAAAGAGCTTAATAGCTTTTTCCTTCACAAGGATTCAATCTACCACCATACCAACTTTCATCTTAATCGTTCCAGCGATTTAAGCGTGAAATGGTAACACACAGACAGACATATTGACTGAGCTTTCGCATTTATAATATTAGTAAAGACTTTAAACTTAATATGTTCTAACTAAATATGCAGAAGTAGCTACTGGTTGTCTAACTGTATGTACAAAATACAATAATAAAACAGGACAAGGCATAAAGTTTTTTTATTAGTAGGTACTAATCTTGCAAAATCACATGGGTTTACATGGTTATGTATAAACACACAACTAATAGTTTTTTAACAACGTGCCCATATTGTTACATTACAGTTTTCGTAGTGATTTTTTCATAGCGTGCCTAAGATTAAGCAGATTTAAGTAATGGGCTTCATACGAGATGTGTGAAAATATAGATTTCCATCTTCGTAGAATGATCAGATAAGATTTATTATTACTTCATAACTGTGGTTATTCCGATCTGTTACCCTATAGAATGAACATCAGATCGGAGTAACCGCATAGCTGTCAAAATTAAAGACGCACCACAAAAATAATGACTGCACGGTTATCACGCGACGGCGCGCGAGCTCTCTCGATTTTTCTCGCAATATCCGTCTCTCTCCTATTAGAAAACTTAGAACAAGAGGTATAGTGCGAGAAAAATCGAGAGTAGGTATGTCGCGGCCGTCCCATGATAGACGTGCTGATATGCTACGTAGACGACGTAAATGCAGATAAGTATATAGTTTATGAAATTCTTACGGTGCGTTCAGAAAAATACATGATTTTCGATTTCCGCTTTTGCTAGTCTGATTATCATGCATGTGAACTACCCTTAACCTCGGTTACCGAATACCATTACTTCGAAATGGTAACCAACCTAAAGCCTCGTAGCCTAACCCACAGATTTATAAAAACGGCAGCTAAGGGTATGCGCGCACGAGCAATTTTGTCGCCGGCGACAGTACATCTGTCTCTTTCGCACGCTAGAAGTGAGAAAAAGAGAGATGTACTGTTGCTGGCGACAAAGTTGCTCGTGCGCGCCTACACTAAGTCTTGTGACCCATACCCATGACAAGATGTCAAAGTCAAATGTCATGAATCGATTGCACCTGACTTTGACAGCTGTAATCCAATTTGCCGTTGGAATAAAAAAACACCAATATTTTTATTTATAACATTGAATAATGAAGTATATAAGTATAGTAGGTATTAAACTTATTGAGTAGATGATTGGCTGCAATTTGTCGCCCGCTGACGGAGAAGTCTTTTTCTTTCCGCCGTGCTATGTTGAAGCAGTTGGGTCCGTAGGCTGACAGAGAAGTGATGGCATCCGATTGGACATCTTCTTCCCGCCATGCCACGTGTGCTGCTCCAGCAGTAGCCTGTTTTTGCTGCAGTATAGTATCATCTAGACCGGCTCACCTCGCTCGTACATGTAACAAGAAATAAAACGTCCAACTAAATACAGTTACAAAGTTTATTTGATGAATTAAATAATTGCACGGTTATTTGATTTTAATTTTTAGTAAGTAGATGCTTTTCACAATCATAACTCCATATAGCAGGACTACGCGATACGCTATAAAAAAAAACTGCAAGATTTAAATACCCGTAAGTGAATGAATATCTTACAATATCAGCTATAGGTGTACAGTCAGCGTCACATAGTTAGTAGCAGCCAAGGTAGCCAAATATTTCGGTACACGTCTTTATTACTGTGAGAATAAGGGTGTCTTACGAAATATTTGGCTACTCTGGCTGCTACTAACTATATGACGCTGACTGTACAATAGAGAAATACAATAGATATAAGTTATAACGCTACATCCGGACAGAGTAGAGCTAAACCTATTGTTTGCAATTATATCTAGGTACCTATGTATTAGTAAAATTTCGCATCAGAAATGAGGCTATCCGCAGCACCGGACCCAGTACCGCAGCGTGGGTAGACCCACAAGGTGGATTGATGGCCTGGTAAAGGTCGCGGGAGTCCGCTGGATGCGGGTGGCGCAGGACCGGTCATTGTGGCACTCTTTGGGGGAGGCCTATGTCCAGCAGTGGACGTCTTTCGGCTGATATGATGATGATGATGATAAAATATTTATGTAGCATAAAGTACAGAAGTACAGAAGACTACAGCTATAATGACTCCATTACTTGCTCAGTAGGTATGTGGTGTGTGTTCCTGGTGGCGAGTAAGGTAGCCAGAGCTCCCGAGGAGTGTTGTTGTGAGAGTGAGAGCGCGTTTGTCTCCAGCTGTCAACACAACGAATCCTCAAATCTATAAAGGGTCGGCAGCGACTCTTCTGGACTCCTAAGCATCCACAGACCACGGTATATGCTTATCATCACTCATCAGGCAGGCCGATCATTGTTTTCCACTGTCATAGTATTTAAAAACCGGCCAAGTGCGAGTCGGCCTCACGCACGAAGGGTTCCGTGCCATTATCTCTTAAAACGGCAAAAAAAATCCCGTTTGTTGTATCCGGAGCCCCCTTAAATATTAATTTTATTCTGTTTTTTAGTATTTATAGTTATAGCGGCAACAGAAATACATCATCTGTGAAAATATCAATATATAAAAAATATACAGATAAATATACAGACATACAGACAGACAGACATACAGACAGACAGACAGACATACAGACAGACATACATACATACATACAGACAGACAGACAGACAGACAGACATACAGACAGACTGACAGACAGACGGACTGACAGAAGTCTTAGTAATTTAATATTTATTTACTAATATTTATTTATTTATTGATTTATATATTGACAAATACATTTACGTGACATTACAGTAAAAACCAATGCGTCACCAAACTAAAAACAACAAATAATACTATTTAGGCGACGAAACGGCGTGGCCCCGTTGCATCGTCATCTCCGGTGTAGGATTCGGCAGATTTTAATAGGGTGCCGTTTTACCCTTTGGGTACGGAACCCTGAAAACATCACTGATAACGCATTCACCACGATACTGCTACTTTTTCTGTGCCTACTATCTATTTTATTACCTAACCTACCATTATACGATACTATAGTGCATGAGCTCCTGGGGCAAATTACAGTATTACATACAGAGCGGACACGAACCGCCCCTCGCCGAAGTCGGTCACCTCGCAGATGGGCGTCATTTAGGGGGCACGATCGAGTGCAGTTTAGTGCGACCACGTGCGACGCTCTGCTCTTACTGATTGAAATTGAACTAGCATAAGATATTACTGAAAACCGCATCTAAATAGGTTAAGCCCCTTCTGAGATTAGCGTGCACAAACGCACAGACAAACAGATAAACAGACAAACCGACAAACAGACATCATTTCTTTGGGCTCTATTGCGTTTATGAAGGCCCCCCATAAAAGTTTTTTTAATATATTTGCCATGTACAGACAGCGATCAGTTACGATTTTATTATATGTATTGATTAGTACGTACTTATTTTTAGCAGTCAATCTTAAGCTGGTGTTGGGTGTGGGTCTTGAAATCATCTTGTTTCAGGGTCCAACAACTTTCGTAAGTATCTCAAAATCCATATGAAACAAAAACATTACAATTGGGAAACACGATAAAGACATACCGACAGACAGATACGTAGATAGTAGATACACGATAGCGGACAAGAATTCGCATACGGAGGGTTCCGTACCAATCCTGTAACGGCTGTAACAGACGGACGTACGGATCGGCAGATAGTGGAGCCTTTTTGTTAAGGGTTCAAATATAATCCTTTTAGGTACACAACTCTTAAGAAGATGAATTGAGAACTTCCTTACTTTACAAGTTGGTTAATAAACTGTATTTTATGGTATAAGTTACACCCTAGTTTTTTTTAAGAATACTATGCGAGTCGCCACGCTGAAGAACATTTTGTAATCAATTTAATGTGCTCAATTACTGACACCTTTTGTACCTAATAAATGTGTTTTTATCCTAATAGTTCCAATGGGAATGTCACTCTAATTAAATGAACTATCTACCTACTCCAATTTTGTACTTCGCCATGCCATTGCCATACACATGACATTTCACGTAGTTTCAACACTTTACTACATGAACAGCTTTCCGATAGTAACTGTAGTGTATTGGTTAGGTACTAAAGCACATAGCAAAGATGCTGATATAGATACTGTGCCGATCCCTCATCATCAATTCCATTTCCATCACCTGAAGAACTAGTAAAGTAAGAAATCTGTGAAGTAGGTACCTACATAATTACTACACTCACTCACGTACTTACATAATTCAAACGATACAGCCCCGTAACAGCCGGACGGATGAACATATAGAAGAGCCTTAGGGACCATTATGCACCCTTTTGGGTAAGTACAGAACTAAGAAGATACATTTAGTACCTCTTAATTTTTCATGTAAGTTGAAAATAATGCTAGGAGATTTGAGACATACATACTTACATCAAAATCTCAAGTGTCTACATACTTTGATTCAAATTATATAGCCCTAATGGTGGTCATAAGGTCATAAATGTTGTTATCATCATCATATCAGCCGAAAGAAGTCCGTTGCTGGGAAGGTCTATCCCCCAAAAAATGCCACAATGACCGGTTCTGCACCACCCACACCTAGCGGGCACCTGCGCGCTTTGCCTACCAGGTCATCAGTCCACCTTCTTGGGGTCTACCCACGCTGCGCCTTCCGGTACGTGGTCACCACTCGAGAAACTTTTCGCCGGTCGGCCATCGGTTTTACGTTCAATCAACGTCCCAACGTTCAATCCTCCTAGCGTTTTCACGATTGTAAGTACCATTGTTTTGTGCCATCTACCCTTCCAATACAGAGGGTAAAGTACCTACACCTTGTTGTTAGCTAATCTCAAGAACATGACCGTTTTCCTCACGATACTTACTTATTTACTATTCACAGAATAGCTATTATCATTATCAAGTACATCGACCTTCATCATCATCATATCAGCCGAAAGACGTCCACTGCTGGACAAAGGCCTCCCTCAAAGAGTGCCACAGTATCGATCTAACCTCTAAGTAATTTTAAAAGTATTAAAACCGATCAATGATAATAACTACATAGCTGACCGCGCGGCTCCATTACCGCGCATCCATAGTACCTTTGTAACAATATAAAACTCTTTGTGTCACATCCAAACCTAGTGTATTTTGAGGATAATAAACTACACTTTCACTACACCAAGTCTTTTTTTTTAATGATAAAGGGAATACGTAGATATTTGAAATCAATTACGTTATTTTGAAGTAATCTTTTTGTTTACGAATAATTTTGACATGTCAAATGATATTTATATTGCGTTGTCATGTACAAATGCAAATAACCATTCACGAACATTTAAACGTGATGCATACTTAATACTTCGCAAATTGATTATAGGCAGCCTAAACTATGGGCTAAACTATGGACACTAATGTTTCGGGACACTAGAAATGTGCAATTAATGCAACGTCGATTCGAGAAATCCCCCATTGTGTAATATTTTTACATTAACACAATGTAATCCTTCTTGCGAAAGCTGAATTTTGCATGATTTGAAGTATTTGAAGGTACATAGTTGACGATTCTGTGTATAAAGCTACATACATGCTACCTGAATAACTGCTGCATTAAAACAAAATGCTTGCCATTTTTATTTGTTTACAAACACTAATATAGTAAGGTTTGCCGTGGTATGTGCATCTGTGAAAATTAAGTAGTCACAAGTTAGCATTTCATATAAATAATAATTATGCTTTATTATACACTAGCTTCTGCCCGCGACTCCGTCCGCGTGGAACTCGTTTATATCGTAACACCATACAAACTTTCATCCCCAATTTCACTCCCTCCGGGGATGGTTTCCGGGATAAAAACTATCTTCATACCAAATTTCATCTCAATCGGTTCAGCGGTTAAAGCGTGAAGAGGTAATAGACATACAGACAGACAGACAGACACACTTTCACATTTATAATACTAGCTTCTGCCCGCGACTCCGTCCGCGTGGAAATCGTTTTTATTGCAGCTCCATATAAACTTCAACCCCCCATTTCATCCCCTTAGGAGGTGATTTCCAGGATAAAAACGATCCTTTGTCCTTCCCCGGGATTCAAACTATCTCCATACCAAATTTCATCGCAATCGGTTCAGCGGTTTAAGCGTGAAGAGATAACAGACAGACAGACAGACAGACAGACAGACACACTTTCGCATTTCTAATATTGGTATGGAGTATGGATAGTATGGAATGGATATGGATTAGTATGGATTATTAATACTTATTCTGAGATGGGCAGCGGCGGTGACGTTCCTGTCATATCATAAGCCGAGCTGATATTGACTACGTTTACCGACCATTCACATCAAAGAAAAACCAGTGAAAGTCTGACCTCCGAACACGCATAGTTGTTATGACCCTCGGAATTGTTATACATATTGGTTGAATGGTGAGGTGGATTGGAAAAGGTTGTGAATATTATGACTGTCACATTGATTATTAAAAATCGTTCATGAGACGTTGTTTGCAATGGCTGGGTTCTATTATCAGAAAATGTATACTAGGAACCTAATAATAAATTTCAATCAACTCTTTTTACCCGACTGCCGAAGGAGAGGAGGGTTATTACATGGCATGTTTTTTATGGGATCTTGCTTATTTTTATATGTTATTGTGTTATCATCAATATACAAATTATAAATGCAGTCCCATTCTTACTTTTTCATTTTTTGTCCCATTCACTATGCTCCAATGCAATTTGAGAAACGCCACATCCTTTCAAATTCGTCGGCAATTTTCCTCCACGTCTCTTCGTTTGGCTGTGGCATCACCTCTTTCATTAAACAATAAACTATTGCTGGACGAGTTTCGTCAACAATTTTACAAACGGTAGAACCCATTCGAAAATTGAGCGAGAGTGTTTTGAATGAATCCCCGTAGTCAGGAATCTGCAAATAAATTTAACCTTTAGTTTATAATTTACAAATAGATTTAAATGTATAATTATTGAAACGTCGTAGGTACCTATTATTATTGGGTAGCATTACCTATAAAAGCTACGGTAGCCTAGTGGTTCAGGTATGCGGCTGTCAAGCGGCGGTCGGGGGTCAAATCCTGGCACATACCAATGAGTTTTTTGGAGCTTAGGTACGGAATATTTACCGTTAGCTTTTCGGTGAAGGAAAAAATCGTGAGGAAACCGGTCTAATCCCAATAAGTTCTCATCAAAACGGACCCCGGGCTCCTTTAGAGGCACAACCGGGAATAACGCTAGGAGGTTGATAGTTAGTATCATTGATTACCTATAGGTATATATTATTGGGTAGCAGTAGCATTTCTAAATTTAATTTGTTTTGAAGTAGCACCTCAAGCGTCAACTCCGAGCGATTGACTGTTTCCTACCAAAAACTTATACATCCTTACAAATGAACTTATATACCTAAACGTCCTATTAGTCCTGTACTATAAGGCAAAGATATGCTCTTGTGGATGAGAATAGGCTAAGGAACAAAGTGGCCCAGTGCTGCTTGGACACTTTTCGTCAACATCTTCGCAGATGCTGTACATACCTGTGCAAGTTTCCTCACGATTTCCCTGCAACTAAAACTATCGACATTCTCCACTCACACTGGCGAGTCGACCGTCGCGCAAGCCTCCCAAAGGTCCGAAGCACCATTGCGTCGTGAGCGGGAAATACATTCAAATAATAATAACGCGCACATTTATGTTTTCACAAAATTTCAACGCGTCAACGTCACACAAACAATATAGGATCTGCCCACCTGACCGTACACAAACACAGACACCATAGCCTATGAATACTTGCAACTTGTGTAGTATAACAAGCGTGTTCTCAACCCTTTATTTAGACTTCTGATTATGCTTAGTCGAATCGCGGCGTCAGGATATATTTGTGAGTGAGCTTAAAATAAGAAACAGAATAGCGGGGCTGGAGAAAAATGCACACTCACACTCTCATAACACATACCTACTCAGATGTTATTGGATTATTTATTCGATATTGCTTACCTTAAACAAAGAGCTAGTCGATGTTCGGAGGATATAGGTTTGTGGAACCTTGTAATTTTCTTTTCCAAACAGTGTTTAACTTTATCATGGATAGCACGGAAAGAATCTTGTGTCATGTGAAAGTAATCATAAAATTTGTCATCATAGGTCCAAAGATCTTTACACCAAATTTCGGATTCTCCTCTTTCTTCACGGGAACGCCAAAGCGGGTGCACGCCAAATTGTCTTGAAGAACATGGTGCCAAATCTTCTTCTTCGTCTTGAATTGTTGCAACAGCCAACATTACATCGAAATCAGACACTCGCGACATTTTGTTATTTTTATTAGATACGTATTTAAGACTACGTATTTATAACATAATATAATTATGATGCACAGGGATTATGTTGCAGTACTCGAATAAATTGCAATGACAATGTCAATGTCTTTGTTAATGACATTAAATTGCGGAAGCGGCCCGTTGTGATTGACACGCAACGCACGTGAGCGGCCCGGCCGCGGCACGGTGTCGGCCCGGTGTCGTCCCGGCCCGGTGCGAGCTCGGCGACATGTCGTTTGCATAATGTCCCGGCCCGGTGGCCGAGCTGCGGACGAGGCTCGGCTCGTTGCAGGCTCGGACACGGCCCGTTGGCGAAATGTGACAACCAAATAAACTCGTTGACGGCTCGTCACGATTACGGCCCGGGCCCGTCACGGCCCGTTCTAGCGTGAGTCATCCTTTAATAGTATTGTGTGATTGCCATGTTGCAGAATTTTATATAGCTAGCAAATAAAGAATTATAAGAATGCCTGAGAATTGGTACTACGAAATATCTCATAACTTTTTACGGTGGAAGAGTTTCGAGACTTAGCCTCTTTTTTATATGGAATTTATTTTTATGGGATCTATTTTAGATAAAATGCCGCTAAAATTCGTATGTCTTTATCTGTCACTTTGACATTTGTGTTCGTCAGAAAGGGACAATTCGCATTTTATTTTATCAGAGGCATTTTATATGAATAAGGCGTACATCTCTAGGAAGGACATAAGCTTAATAAGCTAATACTGATGGTAATTCGATTGAGTAGACTTTGAAATCGGAAGAATAGTTCCGGAGATTGCCTCTTCATACTAACTTTACCTCTTTATAATATTTAATTAATTTAAAGTGTATCCGGTAGTTAAGTCCATCCATGTAAATATTATAAATGCAAAAATAACTCTGTTCGCCTGTAACCTTTAAATGCTTAAACGGCTGAACCGATTTAGATGAAATTTGGCACCGAGATAGTTTGATACCCTGGAAAGGACATAGGATAATTTTTATCCCGGTAATTATCCCCTAAGAGGGGTGACGTCACGTCAACGTGCAGACCCGAAGTTGGTCAGGCGGAAGACCCTAGAGCTAGACTAACCCGACACTATACCGACGACATCCCGGACATCAGCCTGTACGAGATTTTAATGGCTCTTAAACAGCTCAAGAACAACAAAGTACCCGGTGAAGACGGAATAACAGCCGAACTTCTGAAGGCGGGTGGAAAATCGGTCCTGAAGGCCCTTCAGAAGTTGTTCGATTCCGTGTTACTGGAAGGGAGAACTCCAAAGGCATGGAACAGAGGGGTGGTGATGCTGTTCTTCAAGAAGGGTGACAACACTCTGCTGAAGAACTACAGACCCATCTCACTTCTGAGCCATGTCTATAAGCTGTTTTCGAGGGTCATTACAAATCGTCTCGTACGCAGGCTTGATGACTTCCAGCCTCCCGAACAAGCCGGTTTCCGAAGAGGCTTTTGTACCGTAGACCACCATCCACACGCTTCGTCAGGTTATACAGAAGACCGAGGAGTATAACTTGCCTCTCTGTTTAGCGTTCGTGGACTACGAGAAAGCCTTAAATTCGATTGAAGCCTGGGCCGTACTACAGTCTCTCCAGCGGTGCCAAGTTGACTATCGCTACATCCAAGTGCTGAAGTGTTTGTACGAGAACGCCACTATGTCAGTCCGACTCCAGGACCAGAACTCGAAACCTATTCCGCTGCAGCGGGGAGTCAGGCAAGGAGATGTTATTTCTCCAAAACTGTTCACCGCTGCACCGGAGGACGTTTTCAAGACTCTGGACTGGAGAAGGCTAGGCATCAACATCAACGGCGAGTACATCACTCACCTTCAGTTTGCCGATGATATAGTAGTCTTGGCTGAGACCATGGAGGACTTAAGTACGATGCTCGATGACCTCAGTAAAGCTTCCGAGCGAATTGGTCTAAGAATGAACATGAATAAGATGAAGATCATGTCAAATGCCCATGTAGTACCAACTCCCATTACAATCGGACACTTTACGCTCGAACTTGTAGACGATTATGTACACCTAGGACTGACTATTCAGTTAGGTAGGTCCAACTTCGAGAAAGAGCTCAATCGTCGAATCCGACTCGGCTGGGCAGCGTTCGGGAAGCTACGGCACATCTTTTCGTCCAATATTCCGCAGTGTCTCAAGACGAGAGAGTCTTTGACCAGTGTGTGTTGCCAGTGATGACATATGGCACTGAAACGTGATCGCTTATTATGGGCCTCATAAGAAGGCTCAAAGTCACGCAAATGGTAAACCATGTTGGGAGTTTCTCTGCGTGATCGCATCAGAAATGAGGCTGTCCGCAGGAGAACCAGGACGCAGGAGGTAACCGATGTTGCCCTCCGGATCGCTAAACTTAAGTGGCAGTGGGCGGGGCACATAGCACGTAGAACCGATGGCCGTTGGGGCGGGAAGGTTCTCGAGTGGCGACCACGTACCGGAAGGCGCGGCGTGGGTAGGCCCCGGACAAGGTGGACCGATGACCTGGTAAAGGTTGCGGGAGTCCGCTGGATGCGGGTGGCGCAGGACCGGTCGCTTTGGCACTCTTTGGGGGAGGCCTATGTCCAGCAGTGGACGTCTTTCGGCTGATAAGATGATGATGATGAAGAGGGGTGAAAGTGTATATTGAGGTACGCGGTGTTTAATTACTACCAAACCCAAAAAACTACTTATTAACAATTCTTATTATTCTGTTCTATACTATTAAACGAGCAATATTTGTATATATATTGGTAATCACGTTCTCGAAAACGACTCTAACGATTTCGATGAGATTTGGCACATACGGCATTATGGGGGCGAAAAATCGATCTAGCTAAGTCTCATGTCTTGGGAAAAATTGTTTTCGCCGTATTTTCTATTTTCACTCGAGCAGAGCTCGGTCGCCCAGGGACTACAAGAGTTTATGGAAGATTCCATAAAATAACTACTTTTAGTTTCCAACCAATTTTACATAGTTACTTACTTTTAACCTACATAAGAATAGTTAGATTTAGATGTTAGTTTTTAAGGACAATTTGCAATACCCTGTCAGGGTTCATGTGATTATAATTATTACTTTTTGTACCTAGTACCTAATAGAAACAGGCCTCACCAACCTATAATCTTCATTTCATCTACGAGTTTTCTTTTAGTAGAAAATGCCTTTAAAAAAAGCATTATTTTTTCCGAGAGTAGGATTACAACAAAAAATAATTATCTTGAACTTGAAGAAATAATTTAAGTAAACAGGCTAGCCCTGAGACTAGGCTTTTTAGTAATTATCTCAAAAAAATATAGGATTAGCGAACCCACTTTACCAACTTTGTAATTCATGAAATAGGTAAGTACTATGGTCAAATAAATTACAATTGTAAAAAAATACAGTTTCGAAACGCCTGTTATAGGACGATAAACCTCTTATAAGTTGCTGACTTAGCAAGTGACAATATAATTCCAAATTTCATCGAAATCGTTAGAGCCGTTCCCGAGAACGTGATAGCAAATATAGGTATAAGTATATACAAATATGGCTCGTTTAATAATATAGGATAATGTTTCGATTCTTTGGTTTTACACGTTTTGGTGACTTCCTAATGAAGTGTCATGTTAGAATACATAATGTCGTTACTCTAGTACAAGATATCTTATGCAACATACGGTGCAAAGTGTGTATCTTAAACACCTGTAAAAAGTTTAAAAAAAAAACAGCCTTTGAATTTAACGCTTATAAAATAAGAAAGAAAGAAAGAAAAGCATTTATTTATGACAAACAGAGAGAAATAAATAGTAAATAAAAAATAAAAATAGAACCAACACTGTTTGCCACAAAAGGGCCACAGCTCAGCATGAAGCTGGCAAAGCCAGAGCTGTTCTTCCGTTGTGGCCCAGGTGCATGCCCCAGCTCGCCGACGACGCGGCTATACTAGCCGATTAGTAACAGGTTTGAGAATTACTTAAATTTCAAAAAATATTTTTTTTTTTACAATATTATTGAATTGAATGTATGCAAACAAAAAGTAAAAAATAAATGTGCGTGCATACTACACTTAAACTATTCTTAATCTATAGTACAAACTTGCAAAAACGAAACACAACTACTAAGAAAATGCAGATACGATACGAACGAAACGTCACTGTCACTGACTGTCACGCCGACCAGAGACGAGAGAAGAGATTAGATTTACTAAAATTCCAATTTTAGATTACTGGACAAGCTATGCTACAAACTAAATTATATTTGGCAAAAAGAAAAACAAGCAAGGCAAAGTACAAAAAACACCGGTTGGCTTATGGGACATAAACTACGGGTATCTCAGGGGTTGCTTACAGAAAACTAGTATCATGTCTGAAATTTTCCTGTCTTTGCTGGTGTTCGTACAACTCTTTTTTAAGCTTAACCTTGAAACTATGCACACTTTTCTGGTTCCTCAGAGGCGGCGAGAGGTTATTCCAACATTTAGTTGCCAAATACCTGAAACTTCCGCGAAATGCAGCTGAGCTGTGCTTATGCGTTGATAACTGTAACCCACATTGCCGAACTCCCCGTAACTTACGGAAGGAAAGCTTCTTAAAGAGATATGCAGGGGACTGGTGGTGAACTACCTCAAAAAGAAGACATGCCAAATGAAGCTTTCGTCGGTGTAACATTTTAAGCATGTTACATTTGTATAAATATGGAGTCACAACATGTGCCCTTAACGGAATATTGAAGCAAAAACGAGCACAGGCGTTCTGTACTCGTTGCACAAGTCGTTTAGTTTTAGTAAGTAGACATGGACCATACACTATATCCATATAATTTAATTTTGATAAAATTAGTGAGTCCACTAATTGAACGCGCAGAGTCTCACTCAAGAAGGGTCTTATCTTGTACAAGACTTTCAATTTGTAGAAGCAGCTCCTAACTGAATTGGATATATGTTTTTCATATCAGAGTTCTGAATCCATTAAAAGGCCTAAGTTCCGCGCTTCACTGACACGTTCTATAGGATTACCCATCAACTTAACATCCATTATCGAATCGAGAGAAATAAGTTATAATATAACATTTTCATACTTCAATTAATAATTATAACATTTCACTATTATTTCTATATCCAAACAGGATCTCATTTTGAAAAAGGTAAAACGGTTCAGTGTAGGTATAATAAAAACTTGCTGGAATGGAGTCCATTAAATTTTAAAATATCCGTTTCACCAAAAACTGTGCGTAGAAATATGAAATGGTTGCCGAGTAATTAATTGAAAATGTTGAAACCGAATACCTAAGTACTACGTAGTTCTATAGAACTCGCAAATGTTATCGCCAGCAGAAGCTTTATTTTATGATGTTCAGGTTTCATTAAATCTTAGGTTGAATATCCCTGGTATAATGAAGTATTTTAGTACCTTAATATGAACCTCTCAGTTCAAAACTGGTTTCTAAACTGTTATAGTTTTAAGTGAAATTGTATATTGTGAGATAAATAAATCATATCATATCATATTTCAGTTATTGTTTCAATTACCTTTGTAATAATAGGGTACTAAACAAGTACCTACACACAAACCAATAGTGTTGCTAAATAAATAGTATCAAAAGCATATTTCATTAATAAAATATTATCAATCGATTTGCCAATTAACAAAATACAATATCGAAGCTAAATCGAAACTAAATTTATGATCAAAGGCAAAATTTATATAATTATCGTGTATAATAACTTGAGTAAATTAACTAAACGCAAATTCAGCTGATGTTGAATAAAATTTTTTAATTATGCTCGTTAACGTTGGACGTCTTTCGGCTGATATGATGATGATGATGCTCGTTAATGCTGCTCGAAATATGCTAACTGCGTCATGCGTCACATTTTTAACGCGTGCTCCACACCGGAACTCTAAAAAATCCGAAGCTGCGTTAAAGACTCACTTTTTCGAGCTCCTATGTGGAGCAAAAACATGACGCACGAGTCACGTTCCTGCGTTCGTGCGCCAGCGTATTTTAAGCAGTGTGTGGTCAAAACTTTATGCTGCATAATTAGCAAATACCTATATATGAACAACCGCCGTACAAATTATCCGAATTAATTAAGGAGGAACGTGAACAGCTAGCAGCGTAATGGGCGTAATCTTCATTGAATAGTAACGGTTATGAGATCATTGAACCTAATAGTTATTATGCTTGCATTAGCATGCTCCTAATAGTAAGTGGTCCGTGTAGAAGTTTATGAAGGGAGACATAATGCCTGGTCGTCAAAGGTGATAGCCAATAACAGTGCAGCCGATAACGCCTAATTCTGCATTTGGATTCGTTTAGGTCAGTCGTGTTCGGTGGTGCCAGCGGGCCTAGCGCACTAGCAAAAGGACGACTTTTATGCACATGTTTTATGTCCACAACCGACGTATAATTTTTTACCGTCATGAGCTAACATGGTATACCGTCGTCTACGTAAAATGTGACCATTTATATGTCTTGCATATAAAACTATTTTTTTTACGTCAAATGCTAACATGCTCTTGATTTTGGCATATAAAACGTGACGATATGAGCCGTTGACGAACGAAATTTTATGTAGGTCACTCGAGATCCCAGATAAATTTTAACACAATGAATACGATACAATTGGCCGCAGGATATTTGTCTTTCTGTCACAAAACACCAGTTTCAAAACTTAAAACTTATTATTATTCGTTTGCTGTTTGGATTGATTACTTTTCTACGACTTTTCGCTTGACCATTGGATTTCGATATCGCATATTAACACGACCCGTGCTTACGTATTTTGGACGTGGCTGTTTCGCACCGGAACTTACAAGGTAATTTACTTTAATTAAAAGGCCTATGAATACATATATAATATGCGCATCTTCAAGAAACCTGACCAACTCCTACATTGATTTCGGGATGGCATCACCTTACATTTACATCAGTTACCTAATATCTTGGCAGGCCGACAAACAGACAAGGATGTTGCACCGGCGTCAAATACGCGATGCCAACCCTTTCGAGTGGCCGGAGCCCGAATTTCGACACATACGATTATAACAGAACTTAATAGGGATGCGGACTAAGATTTTTTTATGATGTCATTCGAACCAGTTTTTAGAGAGGAACAAATGTTTGTATGGGAGCAATGAAATTGAAAATTGAAATTGAAAAATTTAAATTGAAAAATTGACCTCGCTGGCGGCAGCACAAATCGCTTCATACTGATAGACACCCACGTATGACGTCACAAGTGGCATTTGTACTAATCGCCGTATGGAAAATCAGGTAAATTGTTGTTTCGGTCGCGAAATACTGCGTGTAAGTATATAGTTGTCATACAATTTTGTTTCTATAAAAGCGTAAGGATTCTATTGGTAGCTTTAAATTTACTAATGGACAATAAAAAAAAAAGCATATTTTTTCAAAATTTTCAAGGTTCATATCTTTTTATGATTTTAATTATATTTTATAATTTATACTTTATTACGATAATTTGATGGTTTACTATTCATTTAGCATCACTACGTTATCAATTTGAACATGAGGCGTATTGCCTATTAAGTGCGTCTCTAACCATAGACTACGATTGAACGAATGAAAGGAATGGAATAATTGGTAGAAATTCGGTTGTACATATTGGCAACACTAAACTCCTTTTTGCTACATAGGTATATTTACGCTATGGCATAAATATAAGTTGCGAGATTATCATGTTAGCTAAATAACGTAAAAATGGGCACAATTGTAAAGTTATACGTCCGAACATAAATATATGGCCGATTAGTGTGCTAGCCCGGCAGATGTGTGTCGCGCTATGGACACGCCTGTACTTTTACGCTCAGGGCCTATGCACAATGCAGACTGCTTATTTTAAGCGCGCCTACGACGCGCGATTGTGTCGGTTTATACGTGACACAAACGCGCGACGAGGCGCGCTTAAGGGGGTGCATTGGAAATGATCGCGTGCTTTGAAACGCCGTTCTGACCAGATTAAGAAACAATTAGGTCTGATTTTCAGATATATGATTCTTGACTATATGATTGTTTATCTGTTTTACGATACATGATTATCTAAAGTTTTCTCGATAGACACAAAAATCCAAAGTTGGGTATTATTTATTTTTCCTTTTTAAGTTAATACTATAGTATTCAATCTCATCTAAAATCTCACTTACAATTAATGAAATATAAATAAAACTTCACTAAGTTAGGTATTTATCGAAAATCCAAAAAAGCCATTCCCGAAGAGTGTTGCATCTCTTTTTCCCGTGCGCGGAAAGCGCGTGTCTGTCAAGGGGGCGTGGTCGACTCGAATCAAGGCATCCCCTTAAAAAACGCAGTATGCATAGGCCCTCAGGGGCCTCAGGCAACGCTAATAACGCTATAATGTTTGCTCGCGTGTGTACCGACGCGGGCCCTGCGTCGCCGATCGCCCTGTTTCTTTACAAAGACGGCCTTAAGTGACTAACTGGGCAGTCTTCTAGTTATATTCCATTTAACCATATCGTCATTGCCTGGAGAAATGGTTGTATTTGGTTTTGAGGTTATTAATGTAAATAAAAATTCAGTTACAGTAGAATTATTTGGGGTTTACCACTGACAGATAGTTTGCCTTCATTTAATTTTCAACTTTAACCTCATACAAATTAAGTAGTTATTTCTAAATCGGTAGACGTGGGTAACAGTATTCTGAAAATTGCTTTATTCGTATGACATTAAAGTTGAAAATTAAATGAAGGCAAACTATCTGTCAGTGGTTAACTAACAGTAATCGTACTGTACGCTAGGTACTAACAAAACAAACTAATAAATCAATTTAAAAAATCTAAACATATCTCATGTAGCGCGACATCGCCAGACATGTCATGCGAAGTCACGCGATTACGTCAGCCATCGCTGGCGACACGGGCCGCGAAACATTTTGCATCGTAGTGTAGCAGTGCAGATATCGATATAAAAATAAAGATCTAAATAATAAAGCACAATTAAGACGCTGTCAACACCAAAATGGCCTTGAGGATTTGGGATAGCGCGCACACTGTCTATTTGTATCGGAGTAAACGAGACCGAGTGTCACTGGGCGGCCCGGTTTTTGAAAATAATAGTGCATAAATATTGAAATTAAAAAGTGTGGATTATTTGAGAAATGTGACTCGTTAGCGGTTTAGGTATGAATATGTTGACTTCATATTTTTAATTGCAGACCCATACGTCAAAAAAATATAGACATATAACCGTTTAATAAGGTGATTTTAAGACCAATCTTTGCAATTATATTCTATCGAGCCGATTTCGTCCAATTATGTATCGAGCCCGTCCACGCTCTTTGAAATATGGTGAATATTTTTTTTTTTTTGATGTGCTAGAACAAGTAGCTTTTCTTAAAAAAACTGCTTAAAAACATCAATTTCAACAGCCCCTTAACACACACACGGATGATCAGGCCCAGTTAAGAGGCTCCCATACGCCAATGATCTTCGATCTGAATCCCTTAGTTATCTAATGTTTTTTGTAGCTTATTATATTAACAACAACGGCTTTAAGCAATATAGTATCCCATATTTACTTCAAACTTCATTGTTTTCGAGATATTTGGCATCAAAGTTGAACAATTTTAGGCCAAAAAACTGGTTTTCTGGCCATAACTTTTGTGTTAATTGGTTTAAAATTAAAACCCTCTGTCAGTTTTTAGAGACGTCATAGACGAACCCAAATTTGTAGATTTCGTATATGTTAGATCTTTCACGTCAATAGAGATGCGAAATAAGTGTTTTTTTAGACAATGTTTAAAAAAATCATACAAAATTAAGTATTAATTTGTTTCAAAATCCGGTCTGTCAAAATGGAGATAAAAGATTGAAGAACCGATAGCCGTTTGATTTATGATTCTATCTGTAGTGCAAAAGTAGTAGATACGATTCAAAACTTGTCAAAAATCGATGAAAACCTCGGGTAGCCCCTTAATTAAGCGGCGCAAATACTCTTATCAAATTCAGAACCACGACTTTGCAGTTGAAACGATGGGACCCGACATAAAGGTCTTCATGCGGACGATGTCGACACGACTAGTCCACGCCTCAGGGGACCCCAGCACCCCCTATTCTGTAACTTGTTTTAAGCTCACCTCAAGGCTCACCCACAAATATATCTTGACACCACGATGCGTAGTAACTAAGCGTAGGTAGAGGTCTAGTCTCGTGACGGGTGAACGGCGGGGTGAGCCGCATTAGCGCGTAGCGAATTACAGGCCGGAGCTAACGCGTACCTTTCACAAAGGATCGCTCTTGCGGTCCAAAGAGGAAAATGCCGTCAGCGTAATGAAGTTTTTTTTTAAATTACTTTTTATTATTCCGTTTGTTCTTTAGTATTGTTGTACTTTAATTTAATTTAAGTCGGTTTGATTTTACAATTAAAAATAAATAAATAAAATAACACTAGCTGCCTTTGCGGCATCTCAAGAACCCAGACAGAGCAATGGGATAAAACAGCCTATCTATCTTAAAGATTCATTCCATACACACACACACAGACAGACATACACACACTCAAACATATATAAGATTAACATTTAGGTATAAAAAAAAACCTGTGTTGTACAAATGAATGTTGTAACTACGAGGGGCGTCTGAAAAGTTCTAAGCCTAAGGTATTTCGAGGTTATATATGCGTTTATGATACTGGCCACTAGAAAGGCCATTTAAAAACAAATTATTAAAAAATAACATGTCACGTTTTTATTATTCTGTTTCGAGATATTCAACGGAAAAGTACATCATGTGTGAATTACCAACGAATATTACGAAAATTGAGCACCGTGCTGTAATTAAATTCCTAACAAAAAGTGACAAATCACCGCAGTGTATTTTTGAGGAAATGGCTATTATTTACGGTGATTCTGGGCCTTCTTATGCCACAGTCAAAAAGTGGAGTCGCTTATTTAAACTCGGACGGGAATCGATCGAAGACGACCCCCGCTCAGGCCGGCCAATATCGGTAGTGACCGAAGAAAACGTAGCAAAAGTCAAAAAGCTGGTATTAGAAGATAGAAGAATGAAGGTTTGGCAAATAGCTGAGGTCTTAGGTATTAGTAAAGAAAGAGTCGGAGAAATTTTACATGAACATTTGTACATGAGTAAAGTCAGTGCTCGTTGGGTACCGAAAATGCTAACGGCCTTCGATAAAGTACGTCGTGTGGAAACTTCTCGGGCGTTTTTAGAATTGTGCGAAGATGATTTAGATGAAGTTTGTTCCCGAATAGTAACTGTTGATGAAACATGGATCAGACAGTATGATCCGGAGTGTAAGTCTGAGTCGATGCAGTGGATTGAAAAGGGTGAAAGGCCGCCGAAGAAATTTAAAGTGCAAAAGTCGGCCTCTAAGTTAATGGCTACGGTATTTTGGGACTGTGATGGCATTCTTTTAATCGATTATTTAGAAAAAGGCTCTACGATAAACGGAACTTATTATGCAAATCTAATAAGACAGGTGCGACAAGCCATAGTTGAGAAAAGGCGGGGTAAACTAAGGAAAGGCATTTTGTTTTTGCAAGACAACGCACCCGTTCACACCGCTAATGTTGCGAGGCGTGCTCTGAAGGAAGTTGGTTTTGAGGAAATTGACCACCCACCCTACAGCCCAGATCTAGCCCCAAGCGATTATTTACTATTCAATAATTTGAAGAAAGAGTTGAGGGGAAAGCGATTTAGAAGTGACGAAGAGATGAAGGCGGCTGTACAGGAGCATTTTGAAGGGCAAAATAAAGATTATTTTTTTAATGGCCTAAAAGCACTGTATAAAAAATGTAAAAAATGCATTGATTTAGGAGGAGACTATATTGAAAAATAAACACGAGTTCAGTTTTGTAAATTGTTTTTTTCTATCTTAGGCTTAGAACTTTTCAGACGCCCCTCGTATTATAAATTATAATGCCTGTATCAAGGAAGGAACCGGCTTTTTAGACACAGGGAAACCTACTTTGAAAGCCGGGGCTTCAACTTTTATGTACGGTCGAGGTCATAAATACGTTTACACTTTTGCACCTTATTGCCTTGTAATAAGGTGCAAAAGTATAAACATATTTATGACCTCGACTGTACCTATGTTTATAGTTGCTATTTATAAATGATTTTATCATCATTATTTTATACACTGGTGAAAGATTTTCCGAAATCGGAAGAGTGGTTTGGGAGGTAATCCTACTAATATTATAAATGCCAAGGTTTGGATGTTTGTATGTTTAGATGTTTGTTACTCAATCACGCTTAAACGGTTCAACCGATTTGGGTGAAATTTTGCACGAAGATAGTTTAAAGCCTGAATTAAAATATAGGATAGTTTTTATCCCGGGTCCACGCAGACGAAGTCGCGGGCGGAAGCTAGTCCTCTATATACAAACTAACTAAGCCGTAGACATAATATTCACAGACAATACCTCTAGATTGATTGCATTTCTGTGTACCTATGTATGATTCATTTGCCCAATAAATGCTTCCCAAGCCGCACTTTAGTAGCAGTGGGGTCGTAAAAGAAATACGTGATTAATTTAGGCAATAAATGGTCTAGACGCTGACCAAAGTTACTTTAGTGCCTAGATTTATCACTTCAGTATCAAATGTTCGAGTGTGAGACTGTTTATTCATGTGGAGCGCCCTCGCCAAGTTGAGCAGGCACAGCAACGGATATCGGATGTAACACCCTTTTAGTCGACTCAAGGAACCATGTTAAAAATATGTAAAACCTTTGTACTTACGTATTCTTGTAAATATAATTTTTGCAAACAGAAAGTTAAAAAAAAGTTTGGCTCATATTTGTCTTTATGTATAGGGCGCTTGGCGCATAACGCCAGAGTACGTGTATACCCATGATTACAAGTGAAAAAAATATTATCAAGAAGCATAAACTATTTAGAATATAGCTCTAAAAAGCGCGAGATTTCCCTAGGTGATATTATTGACTACGTGACGAAAACCTACGCCTGAATTTCAAATCTTAAAATAGAAAACATAAGTGAAAGATTTTTGCTTTCCGAGTATTTTCGTAAAGTTTATATGTTGCTAATGAAAAAAAAAGGCCAGGTTGCACTCCGGGAGTGCCGGCAGAAGTAAAAACTTGAATATTTTGACATTTCGAATCGACGCATACCGTAGCAACAGAAGTAAACTATTTCACTTGCAAATTAGCGCGTGAGAACTTATTGTGTGTCGAACGGGTAATAAGCGCCGCATCGCCACTACGGCATCGGTCCCCCCCGCCCCCAAGCCTCGTCCCGAATCTCTCACCATTTACGGTCACGTGACACCTGTCGCGAGTTTAACAATTTTTCCGCATCCATAAAAGAGCACAGCGCCGCTAAAGCAGTTTTCACTTCAAAAATGTTAATATAAAAATCACGGACGCGTCATTGCTGTGTGTGGTTTGATCTGGTAGTGGGACGCGTCGCGGTTCCCACCGCGCCGGCGCCGATGCCCCGCTGCTCACCCCGCGCTGTTCCCCGCCGCGCCGTCGTCGGTGTCCACGTGAACAACCAATTTGTTTTTGCCATTGCCAAATATTTTTCAAAGCTTTATCTTCTTAGAAATAACGTCCAAATTCGAACTATTCGAATTTGCTCAATAGCAAAACCGTAAAGGAAGCGTGGACAAAATTACAAATTAATTTGCAGAATATGCTATTGCAAAAAGTGTTTAACGGCTTTATACTCTTACGAATAGCGTTCAGTTTTGAATGAAGTCGAATCGGCTAGCAGCAAAATATAAAAGTTTGTGACCTTCACATCTGACGTCACAAAAATCTGTCGTGTGTTTAACAATTTTTCCCCATCCCAAAAAGTGCTCAGCGCCGCTAAAGAAGTTTTCACATCAATTTTTTTTGACTCTCTCTAATCTTAAATATCCTATTTGGCCGCAACAGTCGGCTCCAAAAGCTTAGGTATACAAAAAAAAATACTTGACAGTTACTCACTTGCACAGGTGACGTGCATTCTACGTATCGTTGTGCAGAAACTATTCACAATTCAAAATGTACCGAAAAATGGGGGTCGCGAGGAGAGTTGGGTTATTAATGGGGAGAGAAGGGATGAAAGGGGGGTGAGAGGGGATTTTAAGGCTACTGCTACCTACATAATGTACAGTCGCCATCAGATATATCGGAGCGGCCAAAGTGCTCACAAATATCTGAACACGTCTCTATTGTCGAGGCATTAGAGACGTGTTCAGATATTTGTGAGCACTTTGGCCGCTCCGATATATCTGATGGCGACTGTATTCCAATTTAAAATGGAGCTATAGTAACATTTGTATGAAAACCCATCTCACCCCAAATACGAGGGACTACGGGGTGAGGTGGTATTTCGTGTTTATCGTTAAAGTTATGAAATTGAACTACCCAAAATCATAAAAAAACTAAAATACAAACGTCCGGAACACTTATTATTCGCTGCCTACGAAGCTGAAGGTCCTGGGTTCGAATCCCGGTAAGGGCAAATATTTGTGTGATGAGCTTGAATATTTGTTTCTGAGTCATGGAAGTTTTCTATGTATTTAAGTATTTATATCCATTATACACGGTGGAATTTAATCGGTGAACAGGAACCCATTTTTCTAATTCAGTAATCGATGGCGGTCACGTTTATGTAGTACTTAAGTGGAACCAAGTTTTTTTTTATCATAACTAATTTTTAAGTTGAAATTAAATTTTAATTAAAATTTATTGTCACCCTACTAATGGTTTAGTCTGAAAAGTTTAATACCTCTTTTCAAACTATCAGCCATAGAAACATAAAACATAAATGAGCAATAAGCTGTCAATTTGTCATTGTCAAATTCATAACAAATTGCTTCAAATCGTCTGATCTGTCTAGTTTCCCGCCAAAGCCAGCAAGCACTTGACGTATGTACACTTACGAGTAACTTCCCATCAATAAAAGTAGGGTGTCCATTTATTCAGTCAGTGTACATTTTACCGATGTTAATTAAGTGTGATTAATTAGATTGTGAGCTATATTGCACGAGATCTCACGTATTGGTTTCTGTGTAGATTGATAATTAAGATTTTTGGATTCCTGATCACCGATTAAATTCCACCGTGTATATATCGTCGTCTAGTACCCATAACACAAGCCTTACTGAGCTTACTATGGGACTAGGTCGATTTGTGTAAGATTGTCCCCTAATATTTATTTATTTATTTATTATATCGCTTCAGCTGTGGTGTGGCGAAAAAACATGGCCGCTTACCCACGTCTGTGGCACCCTCTGAGAGACGCTCCACCGACAAGGTTTGTTCGGTGAAGTGATTTGGTAATATTAAATTTTCTTTAGTACACACACACACACATAATCACAGCCAGGATTTTGGATGAAACTCAATCTATATTAAATTATCTAACTACAACGATATAACGTCGTATTAAGGCTATCTAGCTGACCTCGTCACCAGGTCACCGAATTTTACGACATATTTTGGTTATTTTAAATATAATTAATTGGTTTTTTGGGGTGTTTAATGGGCTTTATTTGAAAAAAATAGTGTAATACTTATTCCAAAAACATAAAATGGCAGGCTCATGAGTATTTTTTTTACACTAGACCATCTGAAATATTCTACCAAAATAATGCGTCTCTTGTCTCACTCGCACTGTGCAAAGTAGAAAGAGGATGGAAGATCTTTCTTGATTCGCGTCGCGGCGCGCCGTCGGTTGTGCTACCCCGCAGGGAGGGGACTCACTAAAATAGCAATATTATCTTCCTCGCGTAATTATATGATACCTCCTAATTACGATTGTCTTCTCCTCCCCTATTTTATTTTATCTTCAGCGTAAGGGAGTTGGTTTTAAAGGTATTCTGGAACACCTGGGTTCTTTAATTAAAAATGGAGTAAGTCATCTTTACGATCTTTTATTAAGGAAGCATCGTAAAGCATCGTTTCGTACGCAATTTAAGTTAATTGTTTAAGGGGCTCCCATACGCCAATGACCTTCGATCTGAATCCTTTAGTTTTCTATTGTTTTTGTAGCTTATTACCGTAAAATAGGGTGAGTAGGGTTCGCGGGGAGAGTTGGGTTGTGAATGGGGAGAGGAGGGATGAAAGGGGGTGAGATGGGATTGTAAGGCTACAAAAATAATGCATTCCAATTTAAAATGGAGCTATAGTAATACTCATTATAATAAATCTATCCAACAATCTTCCAAAATCACCTTTGTATGAAATCCCATCTCACCCCAATTACGAGGGACTACGGGGTGAGGTGGGATTTCCTGTTATCGTCAAAGTTATGAAATGGAACTACCCAAAATAAAATATAAACTAAAATACAAACGTCCGGAACACTTATTATAAACTCAATTCAGTTTGCATAATTATGTAAAAATAAAATGTTATCGAGGTTTGAATGTCAGTTTTGACCCTACTCACCTCGTTTTACAGTATATTAAGACCGGCTTACCGGGTGGCACCATCCCTTAAATCATAACTTTGTGCTTTTTATAAAATAAAGAATTTTGTATTTTGTAATTTTTATTAAGAACAACGGCTTTAAGCAATATAGTATCCCATATTTACTTCAAACCCTAGCCACGTTTTTAGAGACGTCATAGAGAAACCCAAATATGTAGATTTTGTATATGTTAGATCCTTCACGTCAATAGAGATACGAAATAAGTGTTTTTATAGATAACTAGCTTCTGCCCGCGACTCCGTCCGCGTGGAACTCGTTTAGATCGTAGCTCCATACAAACTTTCACCCCCAACTTCATACCCTTGGGGAGTGATTTCCGGGATAAAAACTATCCTATGTCCTTCCCCAGGGCTCAAACTATCTCTATACCAAATTTCATCCAAATCGGTTCAGCGGTTTAAGCGTGAAGAGGTAACAGACAGACAGACACACTTTCGCATTTAAAATATTAGTATGGAATAGTATGGAAGTATAAATATGGATGTTTAAAAAAATCATACAAAATTAAGCATTAATAAATATCTTTCAAAATCCGGTAGACCAAAATGGAGATAAAAGATTGAAGAACCGATACCCGTTTGATTTATAATTCTATCTGTAGTGCAAAAGTAGGAGATACAATTCAAAACTCGTCAAAAATCGATGAAAACCTCGGGTAGCCCCTTAATACAAAACATGCCTCCGGTACAGTTAATTGGCCGTGGGGCCCGTGGGGCGTTTGCGTTATCCTTCTGTTTCATGGATTCCTGGGGCCCCGTTGAACTTGTTTCAGTGCCCATTCATGACACGGCGATACAATACATTATAGAGAAATACCAACAAAACGAATAGCATAGATGGCAAATTAAAACCAATTACATAATTATCAAGCTTATTATTAGATACAGTCACGTCCATGATAAACAATGAAGCATACAACACTCTTCCAAACGAAATAATAAACTCATCAAGTGATGCAGTATTTAGTAAAAAAGCGGCCAAGTGCGTGTCGGACCACGCACAACGAAGGGTTCCGTGCCTATTAAAAAGGTCGTATCGTTACTGAAATCTTATGGCACTTCCGTCCTTTTCTTTAAGTAAGGCAGTTTTTTAGAAATATCTCAAATACCTTTGAACCGATCTTGTTCAAAACAATTTTCGCTGAAAGAATTTAATAAGCTCTATATCCATGATTTTTTATATATTTTTAAAATACAAGGTTCAAAAATTAGAGGGGGGGGGGGGGGACACAATTTTAGTGACTTTCGGGGCGATTATCTCCGACTCTATTCACTTAATCGAAAAAATTGCTGAAAAACCTTTATTTATTTTGAAAGGCCTATCGATTGATGTGCCACACGTGGGCTTGCAATGAAAAAAAATATCTTTAGTAATTTAATTACAAAACTATGTATGTAGCGGCTAACAAAATACACCTATCCTCAAAATTTTATTCAAATACACCTTATAGTTTTCGAGTAAAATGCCTGTGACATACGGACGGACAGACAGACAGACAGACATGACGAATCCATAAGGGTTCCGTTTTTTGCCATTTGGCTACGGAACCCTAAAAACTAAAAAACTTACTTGTTGACCTAGCATCTTATAGCGTAGACGAATTTCTATCAAGGAAAAAGGAACTCTAGAATATTAGATAAGAATAATAATTACCTACTACATTTTTATTTCAATAAACTTTAATTTTAAGAAAAATTTACTTCATTCACAGATTGCTAATCACTTAATTTTAATATTTTCAAGATAATCTTTTGGCACTTGCTTTTGTTTTTGCTTTCGGAACGCGGCTGTAACGTTATCGAATTACGCGCGCAAAACAACATATTGACAATTGACAGGATCCGACTGGACAGGATCTTCTTTTGTGAAAAATTATTCTCAACTCTACTGTGACAATGAAAAGTTACATTGTTGTATATCTGTGAGTTACTAATTACATTACTGTTGGAAGTTTTATTTCTAAAATTAGAAATAGATGTGAATATGCGCAGTTTACTTTCATATTATACAATTTTCTCAATATCAACAGTTTCACAAAATATTAAGTATATAGGTAAATAATAAACGCAATAAATAATTGGGAAAATAATAATATGGGACTTAACAAAAATACACAAAACTTATTATAATTATTATGTATATCTAAAACTAAACTACTTATAAAATAAAATGACTTACAAATAAAATATTTGCCCCAGTTCGCCGTCGCTGGGCAACGTGCCCAGAAGGCTGGCAGCATTTTGCCACGTTGGATGGCAATGCTTATATAACCTTTCAGTATATAACAAAGTACTTTGTGGCTTATCCTCTGTGCGAGGTATGAGCCAGCCCTCCGGTCACGCGTAATTTACCTACTGTAGCACAAATATGTAATGTTCGTGCAAAAAGGGCAGCAGAGTCGTAAAGCAGGTAGCGAGCGTCATCCGCCGCTCGCTGGGGCCCGGCCAGACGCTGTTTTTTCAACATGAATGGACTTCGCGCGCAATTGTTCTGCGCGCCAAAACAAAGCACTTGACAACCAGGCGACGCCACGCTATGGATAGCGTCGCCTCGATGTCACGTAGGCACCCACGCCGTCAAGGGGTATAAAAGGCCAGACGGGTCACGGGTCAAGACAGTTGACATCCAAGGGCAGTCCTGGTCACACATTGCATAAACCCTCTACGGTAGCAATTCCGATCCAGTTGACATCCCAGTCGCCTCCAAGCTAACACCTTGCTCTATACAAAGCAGTCCTGGTCACACATTGCATAAACCCTCTATGGTAGCGATTCCGACCGCAAACTGTCTTACATAGTGAAGGGTGTAAGCCGCCTCCTTACTTAGTACGGACCAAGCCCCGTCCCGATCACACATTGCATAAACCCTCTATGGTAGCAATTCCGATCATAAGCGGTGCAATCCGGAATAAGTACGGTGGAAGCCTAGCGCGGAGCGTAACTCGTCCCGTTTGTCCAGAAGCCCGTCAAATAGATTCCGTAATCGTATAAACGTAATTGTGAGCCTTGTGAACATTATTAAGTGAAAGAACTTTTGCATAACTAAGTGAATCTTGTGAACATTAATTAGTGAACGAACTTTTGTGTAAATAAATAAATCTTACTGGAATCGTTGTTTGTTGTTCTGTTAGCCAGGTCCGAATCCACCTTCATCTTACAAGAGTGCCGACCTATTGGAATCTCAACCCAATTGGTCTGTGCTCTATAGAAAAGGGTGCGTTACCATCACACGTAACCACAATTTTTCTACAACTGGCGCCCAACTAAGTGGCCCTGGCTAACGAACCTAGAACACGAGCGCAGCACAAAGTAACGAAGATGTCCATCAACATGACCGAGGAGCAGCTGCAGAGGATAATCGCAGCCTTAACCCCGGCGAGTAAGAAGGGATCATTCGCACAGTGCAACGCGACATACGACGGAAGCGGCGGCAGCGAAACAGTGGAAACGTTTATATCAGCGGTGAATGTGTATAAGAAACTGGAAGACATCGAGGACGAGAACGCGCTAGAAGGCCTCACCTTGCTGCTAAAAGGGGACGCAGCAATCTGGTGGGAAGGGGCAAAGTCCGAGGTAGAGACTTGGACTAAGTTCCAGGAGCGGATCAGACACGTGTTCGCTCCAAAAACACCTGCGTATATCCTATACCAGGAGATAATTGGGACAAAACAGGATGTCTCTACCCCTACCGAAAAGTTCGTCGCAAGGAAGAGGGCACTGATAGCCCAGCTACCGGCACCAGCCCCGACAGAAGGCCAGCAAATCCACATGATGTATGGCCAACTGCATTTACGGATACGAGAGCGGGTGCCGAGAAGCGCGATTAACTCATTCGACGACTTACTCAGACTTACACGTAGTGCTGAAGAAATCCTCTTGGAGAAGGAACCTCGCTGGGTAGAACATTCTCAACGATTACCCAAGGTGGGACTCAGAGAAACATTCCAGAGACTACGCTGCGAATGCTGCAAGAAGAGTGGACACGGCGAAGAAGAATGCCGCCTCAAGAAGCTCCGGCAGCAACCACGCTCAACGGCAGGGGGAGACGTGAGCACGAGGACTCCGTTACCAGAAATCACCTGCTATGGGTGTGGCAAACCCGGCGTCGTCCGCAGCAAGTGCCCAGACTGCTGCAAGGAATATCCACAGCCAGGAAACCAGCACACGTGTGAAGACATTGAGCTAGCAACACTGGAGGTTGAAAAGATCAGTTATGCTCAGGAAGAGAGTAATACTACATGCAAGAACGATGTCCTGGAATCTGATCTCATCCAGGGGGAGTCAGAAAATGTAAGCAGATGCCTGCAATCTCCAGTCATGAAGAGATTCAGCTCCGTGCCGAAATTAACGCCGATATCTGATTCACTTTCAAAAGCTCGGGAAAAACGCGAAGAAAGAAGAAAAGAAACGGCAGATAAGAAACGTCAGAAAGGTCCAATTTTTCAGCCTGGTGACCTTGTCACTAGCCACACTCAAAGCAGTTGGAATCGTGGCGTAAGTGCAAAGTTGGCACCACGACGAGATGGTCCCTACGTCATACTACAGCGTCACGGACCAGCGTCATACGAGGTGAAGCGTAATAACGATTCCTTAGAAAAGGTGCGAGTCTATCGTACCTCAGCCCTAACAACACATTATGGCGATAGCATATCGCCACCCGATCCGCTTCAACCAATAAGGAAAAGAGGACGGCTCAAAAGGCAAGCAAATAGTCAGGCACCGCAGAAAGTGGATGTGCTGCCTAATCCTGTCTCCTCGCCGGGACGTCGTCGGAGCCAGAGGGGGAGATTGTAGCACAAATATGTAATGTTCGTGCAAAAAGGGCAGCAGAGTCGTAAAGCAGGTAGCGAGCGTCATCCGCCGCTCGCTGGGGCCCGGCCAGACGCTGTTTTTTCAACATGAATGGACTTCGCGCGCAATTGTTCTGCGCGCCAAAACAAAGCACTTGACAACCAGGCGACGCCACGCTATGGATAGCGTCGCCTCGATGTCACGTAGGCACCCACGCCGTCAAGGGGTATAAAAGGCCAGACGGGTCACGGGTCAAGACAGTTGACATCCAAGGGCAGTCCTGGTCACACATTGCATAAACCCTCTACGGTAGCAATTCCGATCCAGTTGACATCCCAGTCGCCTCCAAGCTAACACCTTGCTCTATACAAAGCAGTCCTGGTCACACATTGCATAAACCCTCTATGGTAGCGATTCCGACCGCAAACTGTCTTACATAGTGAAGGGTGTAAGCCGCCTCCTTACTTAGTACGGACCAAGCCCCGTCCCGATCACACATTGCATAAACCCTCTATGGTAGCAATTCCGATCATAAGCGGTGCAATCCGGAATAAGTACGGTGGAAGCCTAGCGCGGAGCGTAACTCGTCCCGTTTGTCCAGAAGCCCGTCAAATAGATTCCGTAATCGTATAAACGTAATTGTGAGCCTTGTGAACATTATTAAGTGAAAGAACTTTTGCATAACTAAGTGAATCTTGTGAACATTAATTAGTGAACGAACTTTTGTGTAAATAAATAAATCTTACTGGAATCGTTGTTTGTTGTTCTGTTAGCCAGGTCCGAATCCACCTTCATCTTACAAGAGTGCCGACCTATTGGAATCTCAACCCAATTGGTCTGTGCTCTATAGAAAAGGGTGCGTTACCATCACACGTAACCACAATTTTTCTACACTACTTATTTAATAAATGTTAACAATTTGACTTGTAAAATGTACCTGGGGGCCTAGACAAGGTTACAATCGACAAGCGCTAACGCTAACGCTAACTAATAAAATGTATGGGAATGACAGATGTTAACGAAAAGTGTTTCGTCGGCATCTGTCATTCCCATACATTTTATTCGATAGCGTTAGCGTTAGCGCTTGTCGATTGTAACCTTGTCTACGGCCCCTGTACTTTTACCAATAAAATTATCTGAATCTACACACATAAAGGATATCGATATTCTAGCGATATCTTATTATACATATAATATGGCAGTGCCACCCGTGAACGTTTCCAGCCTACAAAGAGGTCATCTAAGAAAAGTGAACACTTAAGGGTTATTTGCCTTTAGGGTTAGGTTAGGGGCGTTTTCTCTTACCTCATCTAAAACCATGTTCATCTTACCCTATCTAATATTTTGTCAAACGCAAATATTTGACCGTCGTTTGCCCTTTGCTGTGTAAAGTATACAAAGAATTCCCAAGATCGGAACGCAATTCATATTTTTCTGAAGGGTCACCCAAAGATTCGTGACGTGAGTCGAAAATAGAATTACTTTTGGTATTCGTTGTAAATAGAGTAAGGTGTAGAAAAATCAGACTAGCATGTCTTCATATTTGGACTCTCCATACAAACGTACTTTGGTTCTCATTTTAAAACGACATGCCAGAATAACTTGAAAATTCATCATCATATCAGCCGAAAGACGTCCACTGCTGGACATAGGCCTCCCCCAAAGAGTGCCACAATGCCCGGTCCTGCGCCACCCGCATCCAGCGGACTCCCGCGACCTTTGCCAGGTCATCAGTCCACCTTGTGGGCCTACCCCCGCTGCGCCTTCCGGTACGTGGCCGCCACTCGAGAACCTTTCCGCCCCAGCGGCCAATGGTTCTACGTGAAACTTTGTATAGGTACACAATGGGATTCATTATACAGGGTGAGATAGACACCGTTCAGATTTTGAGAGGTGATTCGGTGGGTCATCTCGATCGAAATTGGATAATAAGTTGTATCCGAAGCGCGAAAAAAAACCAGCTGTTCCATACAAACGGTGTGAGCTCAGCCGCAAAAATGTATGAAACAGCTGGTTTACTTCTGTAGTCCATGTAGCGCCCTTGTGCAAACATTACTCTAGCGCGCCTAGTAAGCGCGCGCGCCGAGTGGGGCTCCGTATAGCGGGCGGCGCTCGGCGCCCCCTAGGACCGCTGCGCCCGTGTGCAACGCACACCCTGCACCATAGGTAAAGGACGCCTATGGGTTTATAGGTAATGGTCTATATAGAAAACCCATTATTTAATGTAATATTAAAGGCCTCCACACACCGAACGCGGGTCGTGCGCGGCGCGGGCGGTGGGTATGTCTCTCACTACCAACGCATTTAATATCTCTCTCACTATCTCTATCACACAGTGGCGTTGCTACCGCGGCGGGCCCGCGCTACGGTGCCAAGAGATAGACATACCGCCCGAAACGCGCCGCGCACGACCCGCGTTCGGTGTGTGGAGGCCTTTAGGCTACCTAAAAACTGCTGTGCTGATTTTATTAACACTTTGTATGATGTACCTACTGTATCGCCCCAGTCGGGCGCGCATCAGGTGGCCGATACGTTTAACGAAACTTGCGTAATAACAAAAAATATTTGCGGAAGCCCTGCTGGGTACAATAAAAATAAAACTTATTTATTATTTGACGACCTATGTATACAGACTATAGTCTGTACAGAGACTATAGTCTAGTTGCTAGGCCCTGCCTACGAAGCCAGAGGTAAGGGATTTAACAGCATGATGACGTAGGCTTGTGTCAGTCACGTGGTTCGCGAGTCTCGGAAGAGAGTACCTGTGTTGTTATACCATGGGTAAGGGCATTTATTTGTGTGATGAGCACGAATACGTGTTCCTGAGTCATGGAGTATTTATTTATCTACATAAGTATGTATATCGTCGGCTAGCACTCATAGTATAAGCTTTGCTTAGTTTGAGACTAGGTCTATTTTTGTACATGATGGTCCCCAAATATTTATTTATTTATTTATTTATTTATTTATTTATTGATACATGGAAAACCAACAGCGCAACATATTTATAGACAAAATAATAAAACCATATAGCCAATTACAGGTTCTCACTTATAGAAATAAACTAACACAAATAAATCTATAGCCAAACTTAAACTTAGCGTACATTACGCACAGTAACCAATTATTTATTGTTATTATAAGGTATGGGACTTTCCGGATGGTTATAGGCCATATACCGCGGGGTTGCCTGCGTCCCTTGGAATACAGTGCAGTACCTCAGACGAATGCATGTACATTTTATCAAGGCGCCGTAGGTTCATGGTCTTCTCCCCCTCTCACTGAGCATAAACGTGAGCGAGATGGAAGTGCGTGCTCGGAAGCGCGGATATCATGTTTTTTTAATTTTAATTTTTTGGCCGTTTAAATAAATAAAAAAGTTATCACTGAGTTCTCTCAAACATAATATTGCCGATTTTTAGAAGCAATTTTAATAATTTTAGCTTTTGTGCATAATTTGTTACGAATATTTTAAGTGTATTTCAGACATGTTCGTGATTTTTTTCTATCGAGCGAAAATTGCCTAATCATGTTTCGAATCCCTGATCTCGCTGCAGAAAAGCCTTAAGATTACTATTCGTATTTTTTTTTAAACCATACTCGTATTATTATAAACAGACGCATTATATTGTTTCAAAAACTCTGTTCGCTTAACTTCGCTGAACCTACGGCGCCTTAATCATCACGAAGTTTCTTTCACCGAATTCGATACTCCCCAAAATAAATCTCACAACTTTTCGTCGGCTAAATAGATCATCGCTCACCTGCCGGCGAAACTCAATACGTGGCGGTTTTTGTTCCCATGTTCCCCTATGAATAGATTGATTACTTTTCTTGTAGGATATTTACAGGTAAATCGGTACACACCTACATAAAGCCACAGGTCACGAGCGGGGTGAATCTTAGGGCCTATGCACACCGCCTAGTTGGTCATAGTAAATTTGACAATTTTTAGGGTTCTGTAGTCAACAAGGAACCCTTATAGTTTCGCCATGTGTCCGTCTGGCCGTCCGTTCGTCCGTCCGTCTTCGGCTTAGCTCATTAACCATTACTACTAGAAAACTGTAATTCGACATGGGTACATAAATCAATCACGCCGAGAAAACAGAAGAAATAATTCTTAAATTATTTTTTTTGGGGTACCTCACCTCTCCTACACCTAAAGTGGGGATGTTTTTTTTTTCTCGTTAAACCCATAGTGTCGGGTATCGCTGGATAGCTTGTAAATATTATAGGTTTTTTAAAACGATTTTTAAAATTAGTGATTCGTTTGCGAGATACTGGGCTTTAAAGCTCAGATTTTTGTTTGAGTCATGTGTCCCCCCCCCCCCCCCTGCCGGCTAAATGGCTGCTTAGTTCATATTATGAATTTAAAAGGAAAACTATCACGGCTAAGTAGGCATTCCAAGGTAGGTTGTCCAAATAAAGCCTATGGGTACGAGTAACATTTATTTGAGCAAACATCTTTCGACTTATCAGTATGTGCCTTAATAATCCATGAATAATACTTTGCCTAAACAACGCATTTCGTACAAGTATCAGTATCGTTTTGAAGATTGCTGTAATAATATATTGACAATGATAATTTGACTGAATAAGGATTTGGCAAATAAATATTTGCAAAAAAATTAAATGGAAAAAAATCGGCTGACAAAGTTTGGTTGGGAAATGAAAGGCCAAAATTATTTCGGTAAAATAATCGAGCTAGAACCGCATACCTAATAGTGGATTTCAGAATGACGAATCCTATCCTATCCTACTAGCCTAGTTTCTTAGCCTGAGGCAATGAAAACGGGTCATTTCCCATGGATTACTTTACAAAGTGACCCGTCTTCATTGCCTCTGAGTGTAACTCCCAATGTGAACTATGAAGGTACGCTACCTCAGAGGCAATGAAAACGGGTCACTTTGTAAAGTAATCCATGGGAAGTGACACGTTTTCATTGCCTCTGAGTGTAACTCCCAATGTGAACTATGAAGGTACGCTACCTCAGAGGCAATGAAAACGGGTCACTTTGTAAAGTAATCCATGGGAAGTGAAACGTTTTCATTGCCTCTGAGTGTAACTCCCAATGTGAACTATGAAGGTACGCTACCTCAGAGGCAATGAAAACGGGTCACTTTGTAAAGTAATCCATGGGAAGTGACACGTTTTCATTGCCTCTGAGTGTAACTCCCAATGTGAACTATGAAGGTACGCTACCTCAGAGGCAATGAAAACGGGTCACTTTGTAAAGTAATCCATGGGAAGTGACCCGTTTTCATTGCCTCTGAGTGTATTATAAATGCGAAAGTTTGGATGTTTAGATGTTTGGATGTTTGTTACTCAATCACGCTTCAACGGCTTAACCGATTTTGACGAGATTTTGCACGAACATAGTTTATAGCCAAGGACAGTTTTCATCTCGGGTCCACGCAGACGAAGTCGCGGGCGAAAGCTAGTGGATAATAATTACTATCGACGGCCAGTTATTTGCCTTGTGGATAAACATATTATGTTTCATGTTAATACAGTTATAAGTTTTGCCGAGTTTTACTCTGTTAATGTAGCAATGGTATTTTATATTATCAGTATCAAAACTTATTATATTTCCATAAAAGAGAGAACATGGATAAATGACATAATACGATGTTCAAATTTAAAATTTCATTGCATTAAAGGCTGTTGTCCACGTTAATCCCCTAGCCTGATCCCCCAGGGGAAAAAAACGGTTAGGTTGTTAGTTGAACTGCGACCCTACAGCGCGCGAGCCGAGCGAGCGAAGCGAGCGTGACGCGGTAGCGTCCGGCGAAGCGCCATAACCGAACATTATCATTTTTTCCTAGTTGAATATAAAATAATTGCCGCTAATTCCCCTGGGGGATCAGGCTAGGGGATTAACGTGGATAACGTGCATTAAAGTATGTTGGAATATTCATTTTGTTAATTTAATTAATTGATTCAACAGAAGTCGCTGAATGGTGTTAAATCGCGTTATTGAATATGTTGATTAAAAATTGTCGGCTGCTGCTGATCAGTTCATTTTCACTTGAGTTTATCTTGATGGGAAATTGTAACCGAAAATAATATGCAGTGGTCAGATAAAGAAGGACATTCAGCTAGAGAAAACATAAATGAAAAGTAGTAAGTAAGTAGTGACTACTAGCGGTTGTTCTGACACGTCAGTAGACCCCGTATCATGGTCGGCCTTCCGTGTAAGTGACAAGATAGGAGCGTCGTCTCGTTCTATCGAACGGTGTCAGCCAGTGACGGACGCTCTATCTTGTCACTTATTGTGTGATAAGGCCGACCATGATACGGGGTTAGGGCAAGCTCGTGGGAGGCCAGTCCTGTCAAGCTGGTCTAGATGACAAGCATTCAGATGGACATACTCTTTGAGGAAAATATATAAAATAATATTCTTACTAATATTATAAATGCGAAAGTTTGGATGTTGGGATGTTTAGATGTTTGTTACTCAATCACGCTTAAACTGCTCAACCGATTTGGATGAAATTTTGCTCGAAGATAGTTTATAGCTAACTTTTATCCCGGGTTCACGCAGACGAAGTCGCGGGCGGAAGCTAGTAAATAATAATTCCTACTAATATCATAATGCGAAAGTTTGGATGTATGGAACTTTGGATGTTTGTTACTCAAGCACGCTTAAACGTCTCAACCGATTTGGATGAAATTTATAGCCTGGATTAAAATACAGGATAGTTTTTATTCCGGGTGTGGACCCAGACGAAGTCGCGGGCGGATACTAGTAGATCAATAAATACATACTTGAATACATGGAAAACATCCAGGAGCACGGGAGGAGAGCACGAATATTTGGAGTCATCTCCAGTGCTGCATAACACACTAAGTAGCGGTTTGTAATTGCATCCACGGTAGTGATATCAACGGCTGCCCAGTGTGAGACGTAATATTGAGAATGTGCCATTGATTTTGGGGAATCGCTGTATTTTTTAGACACCCGTTTATTTACTATTGTACAGTTAAATCCAAAAATATGTACCTATCGATTTAATCCTGTCATAAATAGGTACTTAAACCTTAATTCGCTGACATAAAAGCGGCGGGACATATTGAGAAAGTTGTATTCACCCATATTATTTCACTTGACATACGGCAAATAAATGTACACATTTCTTTCTTGACGTTTGAGAACGTTGTTAGGTATTCCGCTCGAACAAAGGCCTTGGTTTGTTATTACATTACCGAAACAAACAAACGGTTGTTAATATATTCTATTAAATGAAACCAAATAAGGCAATGTTTTCAGTACATTAATTACAAACAAAGGAAATACGGCGTTGAATTAACGTTAAAAAGGTCATATTTGACATACTTAACTCATTTATTACAAAAACACGTTTCGATTTCAAAGTCATTATGCAAATAGCGCGCTCCTATTAATTACTCTGCAGTTTAATTACACCATTTTTTTATAACACGATGGTGACGGTGGCAAGCAAACATGCGGCTTGCCTAATGGTAGGTATACCAACACTGTAGTCCAAGAGCATACGGTATTGGCGCGCACGTCTGTATCCCACGCCAAATCACCACTTGTTCGCGCGCTCAATACTCCAGGCAAAATACGGTTTTGAAAAACATAAACATAATTAATAATAGCGTTTTTTTTGTTGATTTCATTTGAAAATGTTATTCTAAGATGATTTAGTCAAGAATCCGACAAACTTTCCAGCCGGAAGTAATTATGTAGATTTAAATGAAGCATGCATTATCTTTTTTTGTACGATTTATCTTGAATATTATAGAGCAAATGTTCCAAAATAAAGACAAAAACATTTATTAATATTTTTACTGACTTTTTAGAAGCCAGTTAACTTATCATTTTTTCGATGTCTGAAATTTTGTCGGATTTTCTCGCTGGGTAACTTTTTAATTGATAATATATCCGTTATACATAAAAAATAAGCTTTTATAAATTATTTCCAAAATTGTCATTTTTTACCATGCAAGTTGTCAGTTCATTGCCTGGTCTAATTGGCGCGCACGTCTGTATCCCACGCCAAATCACCACTTGTTCGCGCGCTCAACTGCATCAACGCGCTCCTCGCATCAGCACCTGAATGTGATGTTTTTGCCAGTAGCTGGGTCAGTATATTATGTGACGAGTGTATGAAGTTCTGCGAGGCGGTGGATAAACGGCAGTCATCTGTTGTTGCTAGTTAAGTCTCTTTCTGTTTTTCTGTACTTTTATTGTTTTAAAGTTCCAATATAATTTTGAATTGTTAGTCTTAGTTTTGTGACGCATTGGTTGTTCAACTGTAATGTCATGTAAACGTTTTTATCAATAAATAAATAAATAAATAGTAAATTGGTACACCAAAAGCGCGATGACGACCGTTTGGTGATCTAAAGGATTCGTTATGTTGACAGATAGAGACAATAGGACCCTCACTCTCAAAACAGCGAACCCTCGGGAGCTGAGTCCCAGGCCACACCACCAGGAACACCACCACATAGCTGCAGAGTTAGTAGTGGTCTTATAATAATAATAATAGTTTATTTCAGACTAAGTCCATGTAGGTACAATTCATTCCTACATTCATCATCATCATCATCATCATATCAGCCGAAAGACGTCCATTCCTGGACAAAGGCCTTCCCCAAAGACTGCCAAAGTGACTTCTCCTGCGCCACCCGCATCCAGCGGACTCCCGAGACCTTTACCAGGTCATCAGTCCACCTTGGGGCCTCCCCACGCCGCGCCTTCCGGTACGTGGTCGCCACTCGAGAACCTTTCCGCCCCAACGGCTATCGGTTCTACGTGCTATGTGCCCCGCTTTCTGCCACTTAAGTTTAGCGATTCTGAGGGCTATATCGGTTACCTTGGTTCTGCCGCGGATAGTCTCATTTCTTATGTGATCACGCAGAGCAATTCCCAACATAGCGCTCTCCATAGCCCTTTGGGTGACTTTAAGCCTTCTTATGAGGCCCATAGTAAGTCAAGTCGTGGCAACTCACACTGGTTAAAGACTCTCGTCTTGAGACACTGCGGAATATTGGACGAAAAAATGTGCCGTAGCTTCCCGAACGCTGCCCAACTGAATCGGATTCGATGATTGACCTCTTTCTCAAAGCTACATTTTTAATAGAAAATACAAAAATCATCTTAAGGCGGTGCATTGGAAATTATCGCGTGCTTTGAAACGCCGTTCTGACTAGATTAAGAAACAATAAGGTCTGATTTTCAGATGGATACATGATTGCTTAAAATTTCCCCGATAGAAAAAAAATCCAAAGTTGGGTCTGGATTTTCCTTTTTTTACTCAGCCTACTCAAACGATACATTCTTTTACGACACAATCAAGTAAATACTATAGTATTTTATCTCATCTAAAATCTCACTTTATGAAATTTTAATAAACCTTCATTAAGTTAAGGTATTTATCGAAATTTGTCCAAAACAGCGATTCCCGAAGAGTGTTACATCTCTTTTTCTCGTGGGTGGAAGGCATCAGCGTGTCTCTGTCTAGGGGGCGTGTACGACTCAAATCAAGGCATCCCCTTAAGTCTAAGGTTAAAAACGGGACACACAAAACAAATACACTAGACATAGTAAATTGGTTTGCCTATCAGCAGATGAATTATCTGGCAATGGCTGTTAAGGCCTCCACACACCGGTCGCGGTTGCGGCGCGAATGCTGGTCGGGCGCGGGCCCGCGTAAGTTGTTAACCATTGAAACTACACTTCAAACAGCATCGAACGCGGTCCGAACGCGGGCCCGCCGCGGACGCTAAGTGACAACTCACTACCAACGCATTTAATATCTCTATCACACAGTAGCGTGGGCCCACCCGATAGTGATAGAGATATTAAAGAGACGCCGCCCGCCTGCGCAGTGAATATACCGCTTCAACCGCGCCCGACTCGCGCCGCGTCCGACCCGCGCCGCGCCCGCCCCGCGCCGCGCACGACCCGCGTCCGATGTGTGGAAGCCTTAAATGCCCTCAGGATGCCGTTGGACCTCGCTCGCTCCCTCGTCAGAGATGTGCATCGCTTACGCATGGTGGTGTAGAAACAGTCTACCCTGGCTTCAGCAAACATTCCAGACGCACTACAGGAACGTGGCAGACCCATCAGCGCCCTGAAGGCATTGTTGTCTTGTACACGAAGGGCGCTGTATTGTTATAATGGGGAGCGGTCATATGACAGGTGGAGGTCATTCCCCAGTTGGGCTGCTTCATCCTAGTATTCTGCGACGTACCATTAGATAAACGATCGATTTGAAGTAAATGTGAATCGCTTAACCGATTACATTCAACCCACGATCGATATTAGGTACGTCGTTTAATACCCGCGCTTTGAAATGCTGATTTACGGCCCAAAGGTGTGCGTACACAGGGATCTTTCAAGTTATCCACACTAATAATTAGTGTGGATAAGTTGAAGGTGGGAGGAAACTTTTAAAAATGCTCGAAAGATTTGCGAAAGCGTGGCTGTCTGTCACCTTAGGTACACCCGATTCGATCACATAATGTTACAATGGAACTATTGTTTGCGATGCCAAAAATTCAGTATAATTAATTACTCAGTAGTACTACCGTACTGTATTTATGGATTTTTGCATACTTACCTAAAATTATGTAGTATTGTGTGATTGCCAAGTCACAAAATTTTATTTAGCAAGCAAATAAAGATTAATAAGAATGCCTGAGACTTGGCTCTACGAAATTTCTCACAATTTTTTACGGTGGAAGAGTTTCGAGACTTGGCCTCTTTTTTACATGGAATGTTTTTTATGGGATCTCACTTCTTTTTGTAGGTTAATGTGTTATCCATACATACAAACTGTGAATGCAGGCCCATTCTTGCTTTTGAATTTTCCCATTGACTGCAAATGTAACTTTGTAATCCTATATATTTGTATAGGATTACAAAGTAATGTATATAGTTGGTGTATCTAGAAAACTGGGTTGAAATTGCAATTTCTTATAGTTTTCCCTTTATGTGGCCATTAAACCCTAACTCTGTACCAAATTTCAGCTCTCTGAGTTTATGGGAAGTACTAGTTCTATTTTGATGATCATGAGTGTCATAAATGCGAAACTTTGCTTTCGCTTAACTTCGGAACTAAATGACCTACAGACTTGAAATTTTGGATTTTAAGTATGTGATTATAGCTTACTGGATGACGAAAATTTCTGCGTTCTGGTCTTATCCAGAGGTTCTCAAACAGGGGCCTGAAAATGCGGCGAAATGGTTCCAGTAAAGGATGGTACGGCAGTGTTTGCTTCGCGTTCGACTTGGTGGGGGCACTACCGTGCCCCCCGATTACTCAGTAGCAGAATAAAGCAAGTACATATAAGCCCTATGAGCATGATTTTTTTCATACTTTTAAAATACACGGTTCAAAAGCTGTTGTCCACGTTAATCCCCTAGCCTGATCCCCCAGGGGAAAAAACGGTTAGGTTGTTAGGTGAACTGCGACCCTACAGGGCGCGAGCCGAGCGAGCGAAGCGAGCGTGACGCGGTAGCGTCCGGCGAAGCGCCATAACCGAACATTATCATTTTTTCCTAGTTGAATATACAATGATTGCCGCTAATTCCCCTGGGTGATCGGGGTCAGGTGATTAACGTGGACAACGTGGTTATTAGAGGGGGGGGGGGACACAATTTTAGTGACTTTCGAGAAGATTATCTCCGACTCTATTCACTTAATCAAAAAAATTGCTGAGAAACCTTATATTTATTTTGAAAGGTCTATCGATTGATGTGCCACACGTGGGCTTGCAAAGAAAAAAAAATGTAGACTTTCGGTTTTATGTATGGAGTGCACCCCTAAAAACCTTTTTTTTGTAATTTAGTTACAAAACTAAGTAGCGGTTAACAAAATACACCTATCCTAAAATTTTTATTGAAATACACCTTATAGTTTTCGAGTAAAATGCCTGTGACATACGGACGGACAGACAGACAGACATGACGAATCTCCATATATAAGGGTTCCGTTTTTTGCCATTTGCCTACGGAACCCTAAAAACGGGATTAAATGTCGTTTCAATTTGACTGTTTCAAATGTTTACTCTCATTTGTGATTCCACCCTCACTCACTTTGAATTACGTCTGATCAACATAAATTCAAATTCGAATTCACAATTTCTTCACCGCGGGCTAGTGCACATGGGAACTTTCTAGGGACCGAAATATTTTTTACGTCACACCTGGCCATAATGCGAGTTATACCGCACGCGCGCAGTACGCTAAAACTCGCATTGTGGCCAGGTGAAGCCGTAAAATTGTGTACTCACCACGGGCGGTAATTCGTAAAGCCCCAGATCGCATATTTATGGCCCTCACCTTCGGTTCGGGCCTCAAACACCGGCGATCTGGACCATTCACGAATTCACCGCCCTAGGTACGTAATGTACTATTTCTCAAACATGCAATGAAATATTGACGTTGTGTACTTCATAATGGGCATCGAAGTGTCACGTTTCGGGCGAAGCGAGACGAGAGATAAGTAATGGCATTTCATACAAAATTAGAAGCCTAGGCCTGCAAGATGATCTTTTTTCATTTCCATTCCACAATTTGTGGCACAGGATGTGGTGTTCATCCATGAAAATTAAAGTTTGATTTATTAAAGTTTTTTTAATTTATTTCATTGCATGTTTGAGAAAAGCACTATACATACATCGGCGTGAAAAGGGGTTGCCAGCCTCATAACTATCCGACCTCGCTACGCTCGGCGGTCTGTATGTACTCGGCTGGCCTAGTAAGCCGTAGTAATGTACTATTGTTTGAGTACCTAATGTACCTATTGTAACCACCATAAGATTATTACATATTAAGCCTTTCCAAATTCCTGACAGCAATTGACCCGGTTGTGTCCTAAGATTTGGCATAGGCACTAATTTTACGAAAGCGACTGCCATCTGACCTACCAACCCAGAGGGAAAACTAGACCTTATTAGGATTAGACCGGTTTCCTGACGATGTTTGCCTTCACCGAAAAGCTAACGGTACATAAATATTTCGTAGGTACATATTTAAGCTCCGTAAAACTCATTGGTACTAGCCGGGATTCGAACCCACGGCTGCCTTAACCACTAGGCCACCGTACCTTCTTGCAATGGCCTGACAGCAATTGACTGTATCATCATAATATTCATTTTATACAATTATCCACAATCATACTCCCCTTGCTATTACTATCCATGTGTGTACTTAGAATTTAGACAAACAATCAAGCGCTCAAGTAGAATATAGCGGATTGGATTTGTGAACAATTCTCATGCGGCGATTTAACCAGGGGTGAAAAGTTCAAGTACCAAAAAGGAGATGTAGGGGTTACCATTTGTAATAATATCAACAATAACTATACTAGCCTAAAAACGATACAAACACAGCAAGAGTTATAAATAAAGATACAGAAAATAGTCCGCACTGTCACAAGAAACACATTATACCTATTAGAATAAGAATAAGTTTTTTTTGTTATGCTTGGACTTACGCATACTCTCGAGTTCAACAGTTTAGAACCTCACCCATTAATACATCAAAATAAATATAAACATAACTATGATGACTTATTCCAACATTGTAGAATAATGAATGTTTATGATAAAGTGAAACTATCGATAATATTAGAATATAGACATAAATTGGAAAGTCTGAATAGATATGACAGGCCAAACAACCTTAGAGTACTTATAAATAGTAAACATTTCAATATACCAAGTAGCAACAATTATTATGGAAAAAGAGTCTGGTCGAGCTCTAATCTTAAATAGTCTTCCTAGACACATTAATAGATAATTTATAAGAGGGTAAGCCACACAAGATTAAAATAATGTTAAAAAAGCACTGTCTTAATCTTTAAGTTACAAATGCATTTATTATTATATAAATTAAGAAGAAAGATATAAATATAAATAAATACAAAAAAAAATATTTATAGGTGTAATAAAGTTAAGCTTAGCATACAATCTATCACAATGGAGATTAGGCTAAGTATAAGGGCAAATCTGTAAGCTTTTTTATTGAAATAAACAGTTTAATTTTTTTTTTTTTACATGAGCTAAATCTGTAGGAACCCGCCAAAAATAAAAAAAAATTAACAAAACAGAAAGTCTGTGCAAGGTGTCTGACATCAGTTTTTAGGAGTATGTTTTCAATTTGCGTGCCCCAAATGTGGACGCAAATGTCGATCCCGGTTTGGCTTATCTGTATAAGAGAGGCGTTGTCCCTCGCATACAGACACTCCTTAAATCATCTGTCAAGATGCATAAGGCCTTATGATGATCATCCAGTGTAACCAATTTCCAGAAGAATTTCATCACACTGAAACCAAAATCAATAGATTTTAACTCAACTACTTTGAGACCCTAAAGCAACGTTAATCAAGATACGACTCGACGTTAAACAACGTTAATCAAGAGGCGTATGCAATGCGTGGATCGATGATAGCTGCATACCCTTATTTAAAAAGCTAAACATACTTCCATTATCCTGGTTATATATAAGAGATGTGTGTCTTTGTCTGCAAAAAACGTGCTGAAATCATGCACAGGCAGATCAGACCAAAAAATATGAATCTGTTGCGTAAACCTCGTTCTTAACAAGTGTATATAACTGTTTAATATCTTACCTGACGAAATAAAATTACTACAGGGTAATCGTTTAAATAAACACAAGTTATCCACTTTGCTTCTGGTCAAGTGCTTCTATAGCGTAAAAAGTTACTTAAATCAAAGGTACATAGAATATGTAATTATGACTACGTGGTTATTTTGACATTATTTTATAATGATTACTAATTTTGAGAATCCTATTATTTTGTTATTGTATTCTTTGCTTATTTATTAAAGGTGACATACTTATTGTTATAAATTATGTAATCGTAACGTAGCTAATGTTTGCTTGCGTGCAGGCTGAATTACCTATTGACCTATTTTTACGTACTGTATTCCAGAGGGGTAGGGGTTTGAACGCGCGTTAGGTAGATCCAACTGTCAGTTTCCATATAAAAAATGACATTTAGACCTACCTAACATACGTACAATGTGTTACGTGATCGACCTGCAGATCTACTATAGCTACAACGATTTCAAACCACATCGAATAATGACCACAATTTCAAATCTATCACACAGGTAGGTATTTTGTATTAATTTAATAAATAGTTATTTGTTATACAAGGGGGGAAAGTTGCATTTTACCTGCGAGTGTTCATTTGAAACACGAGCTAGCGAAAGGATTCTATGATTGACCACGAGCGAAGCGAGTGGTTCAAAAATAGAATCCTGAGCGTAGCGAGTTAGCGAGTGTTTCAACACACGAGACGAAAAATAACTTTTCACCCGTGTATAACACGAAACTTTTCACCTCACTACAGCGGGGAAAACAAGAAAAAGGGTTTGTACTATCAATTATTATTTATTTACCTCTTTGTCAAAACAATAATTTTGAAGTACCTATTAGATTGTATTGGTAAAATCGAAAATATTGCAAAATAGCCTAAGCATATCCAGTCTTTATGGAACTACTCCAATATTGACATATACAATCATCACATTTATAGTACCTACCTAACAAATAGACTAGCATAAATTATATAATTCCAGCCTCAGTAAGTAAGGTTTATCAAATAATATTAATTATATTTCTATTATATTATATTCAATAACTAGGTACATTTTGACAATACCCTTATTTAGTTTTGACAAAATAGGAGAGAATTACAGTTTCTGAAAAGGTTTTTGCACCTTTTTTGTATCTCCATAAATTGAACGCTTTCATGTATCTTAAACTGGATTTTTCAGGCAATAAGCACAATTCTGCATTTTGCACGGTTTCCCGTAATTCCACAAGTGTTAATACGTCTTCGTCACTCGAATCATTCATTTTTAATAACAAACCAAACTAGAAAACATGCGAATATTTTAACGTTAACGGCTTAGGTAATTGAAAAGTGAAAAGTTTTGACTTAAGAGGCTCCCATACGCCAATGACCTTCGATCTGAATCCCTTAGTTTTCTAATGTTTTTTGTAGCTTATTATATTAACAACAACGGCTTTAAGCAATATAGTATCCCATATTTACTTCAAACTTCATTGTTTTCGAGATATTTGGCATCAAAGTTGAACAATTTTCGGCCAAAAAACTGGTTTTCTGGCCATAACTTTTGTGTTAATTGGTTTAAAATTAAAACCCTCTGCCAGTTTTTAGAGACGTCATAGACGAACCCAAATTTGTAGATTTCGTATATGTTAGATCTTTCACGTCAATAGAGATGCGAAATAAGTGTTTTTTTAGACAATGTTTAAAAAAATCATACAAAATTAAGTATTAATTTGTTTCAAAATCCGGTCTGTCAAAATGGAGATAAAAGATTGAAGAACCGATAGCCGTTTGATTTATGATTCTATCTGTAGTGCAAAAGTAGTAGATACGATTCAAAACTTGTCAAAAATCGATGAAAACCTCGGGTAGCCCCTTAAAAGTTTGTTATTATTATTTCGGATGCGTTTTGTTCGCACATCGACTTACTTGGACTGTCAGAACGTATTATCCGTTTTTATAACAAAAATGAAGATTAATGTTAAATGCTGATATTTATGAATTAAAATAAAGTTGTAAGACTGTATTTAGTGTTTTAAACTCGATGCAATTCATTAATTGTGATGTTCAAAAATATTGCACTTTTAACGTTCTACGTTTTGTTAGCTGTCACATGTCACTTAAGCTGCGGTCAAATGTCAAAACTCTGAATAGATATCAAACATACAAAAAGGGCTTTCCGAGCTAGTGAGGTGAAAATGTGTTTTAATATTTTTTTCAAACCACATGCTCGACAATGCCGAATTATAGGTCATGTAAACCCTACCGAAAGCAAGACATTAAATCACTTGGTATTAGCCGGGTTATAATGTTGTACTGAATTTCATTATAACCCGCTGGTTAATAATATGATTTCACTTTTCATAATTCTTATTACTATATGCATAAAGTTTAATTTTGCTAAACACAATTTGTCCTAGGCCATGGCCTACTTGATTTGACAAAATAAATGAAGTTTGCCTCCGTGTGAACCCCGGTCCGGAGGAGCGCGGTGTTCGAAATTCGAATTTCGAATCTAGGACCACGGCTTGTGCTTTCGAATTTGGAACGTCGCGCGCCTTCATTTGTTCACGCGTGACGAACAAATCGAGTTCTTGTAGGTGCCTATAGAAGATTTAATTTCAAAAATAATATTGAAAATGTCGAGTGATGAAAGTGTTTTGACTCCTGAGTTTATCAAATTAGATGCCATAGGCATTGTCAACAATCTGCTGCCAGAGAAGTCAAAGGAAAAATACCTAAAAGCCTACAACGATTTTGACAAATGGAAAGCTGTAAAAGGCGTAAAGTCTGTGTCTGAATCAGTGCTTCTGGTCTATTTTGAATATTTGTCAGCTACAAAGAAGCCAAGTAGCCTGTGGTGTATATATTCGATGCTGAGGGCAACAATAAGTGTCAAACATGACATACAAATTAATACATATGCCAAGTTATTGGCCTTTTTAAAAAGGAAATCGGATGGACATCGAGCAAAGAAATCAAACATTATTTATCTACTGAGCCTGTTTTTTTGTCTCGCATAAGGTGTGAAAAGTAGAGTATACACCTCGGGGATAAGACTGTTTTAGTCTTGGGCGGTTGAACCCCTCACTGCACTCAGGACTCAGTCTTAATTCCCTCGCTTCGCTCAGGAATTAACTTATAACTCCCTCGCTACGCTCAGGAGTTAAATTATGAGTCCTTCGTTACGTTCGGGATTCAATTCGCTCCCGTGACATAAAACAGTGCTTTATCCCCTTAGTGTATAATCTACTATTTACGTACTTACATCAAGCATTAAGCATTGGCTGCGTGTCATTACTGTGACATTTTGTTTACTCGTTTAATTAATACAATCTTCGAAGCATCGCATCGTTGTAGCGAATTCTAGTCCTGTGGTCGCATGCACACAATCAATAGATAAATTTCCCTGGAGAGATACAGTCTAGGAAATATCAAACTACAATCTAACCACCTTAGATATCCGAGAGGACACCTTTGCAGTCTCTTAGCCAATTGCAATGATTGGATGTTTTGGTATTTATGTTCAGTATTTTTGATGAGTTTGTAACAATGAATAGAATTTAACGATACATTTGCCACATTTGTGTATGTGCAAATAGGCTTGAATTTTTTATTTTACCTACGGCTATGGAGATTAATGTGCATAATAATTTTGTGAAGTAATTTCCGTACCTATTTGTCGGTGCGGGCTCGATACGATATCAGCCTCGCTATTATGTAACTTGCTTTAGCTGAGCTCAACGCTCACCCACAAATATACCTAGACGCCGCTTTTCGTAGTAACAAAGGGTAGCTAGAGGTCTAGTTTCATTAGGCGTGACGGATGGTGTGGGGCGCATGAGCGCGTAAAGAATAATAGCCCAGTAAGCTGTCAGTAAAGTTAGTAAGGATTCTTTACTGCGCGCCTACATTTAAACGAGAGCTTCCTGGCGCATGCAGTACTATCGACAACACAGCTAACTGACCATCCTTCCATAGTATTATACTACTGCGCACATGTAATTCTGACAGTGTAGCCACAAGTAAGGGAGTCCGCCCTTCCAAACGACCGCTTTAGCCTAGCTGGTACCCTGCCTACGAAGGAAGAGGTCGTTCGTGGGTTCGAACCCCGCCATTTATTTGTGTGTTTTCTATGTATTTAAATTTTAAATATTTATTTATGTATATATTTATGTTTATCGTCGTCTAGTACCCATAGTACAAGCTTTGCTTAGTATGGGACTAGGTCGATTTGTGAAAGATGGTCCGTAAATGTAATTATGTATTTAAATACGGAAGTGGTCTAAGAGTATGGATGGATGGTATGGATGGATGGATGGAGTATGGTAATTTTGCTCGCAGCAAAAGCACTTTAACTTCATAAACTTGATGTAATATTATAAAGCGACTCGAGTAAACCAAACTTTCTCCACCGGGTGTGACAAAACAGCAATTAGCTTATCCTGGGTTGTCTAAGACCAAGTTTCTGCACTAGGATCGTAAATCTAAGGGGAATTTCAAACTCATTAGGCTATCACATTCTTGCATCTAAACACTAACGCATGGGCGACACTTAAGCAACGTGTGTACGAGTAGTAGGCAAGGCTTGATGTGTTGTAGTTTTTTTTTAATTTACAATTATCGTGTTCTTAAGACGATTGTAAACAAGTCGCACCGTTCGCATAGTGGATATTCATGGTCCGGCTTTCGATTATTTCCGACCCTGTCATGCCTTGAAACTATTTCCTCATCCATTAAACCTGCTGTACACACTGGACCAACGTTGGCGCGTGAGCAGAAGGCAGCTATGCGTTAGAGGGAGAGGGCTATAACTCGATCTCTTTCGTTTACATAGCTGCCTCCTGCTCACGCGCCAACGTTGGCCCAATGTGTACAGCCGGCATTAGATAATAGACCGTGGGCCCACTCCCAATAGACCTACGTCACATGACAACATGATAAAATTGCAGCAGGTCAAGAAAGTTGTACTGAGCAAGAAAAAAAAAACTTGGCCGAAAGTTTGAAAATCCTTCACTTCCGGTCAAAATTTGTATTGGTAGGTATATTTACGTCATGTGACAGCAGTACGAGACATGTGGCATCATTTAGCCCTTTAATCGTAGAGAAACTAAAGTCTGTCATTCCGGAAATGGCCGGAGGTACCTACTTGGCATTGGCAGACGTCGTCACAGTTGCCAACTTTGGCACTTTACCTATATATATTTTTTTTCTTGCTCAGCACAACTTTCTCGACCTGCTGCCATGCATTTTATCATGTTCACATGTAACGTAGGTGTATTGAAAGAAAAAAAAGAAAAACATTTATTCGTGACATATAACAGACTAGCTTTTGCCCGCGACTTCGTCCGCGTAGAATTCGTTTCACTACACAAATTGTTGTTATTTTACCCCCTCTAGAGATTATTTTCTTTTTCACGCTATTCATAATTAAAACTAAAAAAAATTACTTTGCTTACCTAGTATATTGTCAGACAATAAAGCACCTAAGAGAAAAGCTTACAAAAATACTGAAACAAAAAAATAAGTTGGCCGCTTCGCCGCTGCTACTTATTCCAATATACTTCTATAAACTATATTGTAAGATTTATTTCGTTCTGCTAAAACATGTAGATTTTTAGATTTAGACACACGTGAGCAAGCTACATACAACTGCCCGTGGGAAAAACATGGCGTGCCTAAATGTAATCCCGCTACTTTTAAGGTTTGACCCTGCGATTTGTTAATTGTCATTGAAAACGCTACTTTTAAAGGGAACTGTAGTCGTTTAAAGTTAAATGGCAAGTTATTAGGTATAATTGGAATACGGGGTATGAGTACATCTTCTCCTTTCGCTTCACCAGTTAAGATTGTGCCCTTTACTATGTATTTTTCCAATTCAGTGACCCGTGATCTTGTTCCATTGCACAATTTTGGTGCATCTAAGTTGCGCATTAACATTACGGGTACGCCTACTTTTAATTCGAGTTTGTGGGAAGGTACCCCGGATAGCTCCAGAGAGTTTAAGAGCTCAACCGGGTAACTGGTGCTATCGTCGGATGTCATTACTGTATCTATGGAGTTGTACACTGTTGTTTCGGTTGATATTTTTTCCAAGATTTTTTTATTTATTTTTGATACTGTCTTATTTTTTGGTGCCAGTATGGTTCTTTCACACAACCAATTTTCATCCAGAATATTTTGTTGCAGATTCGGAAAAACTTGAGCAATAAGCTTGTCTTCCGAATCCACAACATGACAAAATTGGTTGGTGAATAGAATCATACCTTCAACATCAGTTTTTAATCGACCGTCGCCTATCTCGAGTAATTTTTGAGCATACGCACCCGACTCTACATCATCAAACAGCTGGACTCGCATGTTAGTCGTGAGATGGAACTTTTCCACCTTGGTCCACACGCGTGATGCTTTCAGACATGCGTTTATTTCGTCTGCTGGAGTGCCTCGCTCGATAACAGGCAATGTCTGCCTGAAATCACCAGCCAGTAACACAACCACACCACCCATTAACGTTCGATTGCTATGCATATCTTGCAGACAACGATCGAGCGCCTCAATAGCTCGCTTATGAGACATCGTACATTCGTCCCATACAATCAGTTTGCACTGTTGCAATAGGGCGCCGCGGGCGCTACTCTTGCTAATATTGCAAGTTGGATTTTCTTCGCTTGCTAAATTAAGAGGTAACTTGAAAACTGAGTGTGCTGTTCGGCCACCACTTAATAATGTTGCAGCGATTCCAGAGGAAACCACAGCTAATGCAACATGTTTGTCTTTGCGAATTTTTGCGAGGAGCAAATTAAGCAAAAAAGTCTTGCCTGTGCCGCCCGGCGCATCAAGAAAGAAAATACCACTTTTCCCACTTACAACTCGTTGTAAAACTTTATGATATATCTCCTTTTGCTCGGGTAGTAGACGTGACTCAGTTTCTCTTACGTAAGTGTCCAATATATTGGTATCGTAGCTGAGCTCTCTAATCAAATCATTTGACAACCCTTCTCTACGCTCTGGCGTGGGCATACCAAAGTCGGAAAGTTTCTTTCCGGATATTGATAATATTTTGTCTTCTATTAGGCGCAGCGCTTCATTTAAACAGAGATCATTGTTGATCTGACCCATTCTTTCGAATCTGTGCAAAATATCCTCTGATTCTAGTGATCAGTAGCTGACTTATACAAATATGTCGCCTTCTAGTAAACAGTACATTTTTATTTTAAAAACACTGATATTGTAATTATAAGTAAACAGTACAGTTTTATTTTAAAAACACTGTTATTGTAATTATAAAAATCATTAAAAGATAATGTAACCTTCAGAAACTACTTGCCTATAATATATGTAGTCTAATAGCGATTAACACTTCGCAACAATCACCAAAGTTAAGCAACGTCGAGAGAAGTCAATATTTGGATGGGTGACCGTTTTTTTTCATACAAATTCTCAAACGTCTTTTGACCCCCTTAGGGAATGAATTTTCAAAAACGCAGAAATTAGTTTTCTAATATTTTGATATAAAATCAATCTACGAAGTTCCAAGTTTCTATTTAAAAAAAAAAATTAAGTCCCATACAATCTTTGGTTTCTTATTCCACCCTCTGAAGTAATTATATCTAAAAAAACGGCACGCTATATCCTACTCTGAGGTATAAACAACAATATTGGAAAGTTTCAATAAAATCGGTTCGCATATTTTTGTTTAATTTGTCCTCAACGCCACTATACCACATTAGAGAAGAATCCATGTTTCTACTGATTACCAAAAGATGGCGCTGGTGATGTGTTCTTAAATCGTTCTTTCTCGAACTCTGTCTACGATACCTAAACTCCATCAAACTCTTTTTTATACGTTCTCATATGGTTTGGCAGAGTTTAAACGCATAGAAAAATCGGAAGAATTACCTACTACGGCTAGAATATGCCTGGAAATGTGTGAAGCTCTGTATCGCACTATTGAAGTTTTTAACGTTAGTTGTATAAATACAATTTACTTCGTTGTTGCTTTATTATGTATCTTTGACCACATGGATTTCCATATGGACACTGTTTCACATTTATAATATTAGTGTGATGAGGTTACCTATGTTGAAAATTAAAATTAGAATTGGGATTGGGCTTCACGGTCTATAAGTGTTAAATTCCATAGTTTGAGCTCGTTTTGGTAAGATCATTATGCGGTACGCACTGGCAGCCTGCAGATCCGATTATAAGGCATCCTCCAGTGTTTCCACATATCAATTTCTTTGCAATTTTCTTCCAACAGCAGCGCGTCTCATACAGTTAGCTATGCGCTAAGCTACACCAATAAAAATCATATATCATTTCAATATCTACGTCAATAACGCTTTCCGACAATGGACCCCTTTGCCAACTAGACATTCACTACAATCACGGACAAAACACGAGCTAACTCGTACCTATGCTTATAAATCCTTCTTTGAATCCTCTCCGCATATGCATTTTAGGTCTTTTCCTTCTAAAAATATCAAACGTCGTCTTTAAACTCTTTCGTGCCGAAACAGTACTCCGCCAGAAAATCCTAGACATGTTCGTGTCTCAAGAGTTCAAAATGGAGTTTTGTAGTGTGCCCCGAACTTAGGTCCGTGTAGGTAATGGCCCTTGTATTATAAACTCCAGACTTCACAGTAAGGTGTCGTTAGGCACGATCGGGAAAGTTTAGATATACCTGCCTTGGAAAAACGACACAAAACTTAACGACTTCATCGCCTCTAGAGACGGTTCCAGTAGCACGTTATTGGGATGTTGACGATTTGTAGTTCGAATATTACCTATGCTTTAAAGGAATCAATCAGTTTATGCTTCTTATTTTGACGACCACTTTAGCCTAGTTGGTAGTGACCCTGCCTGCGAAGCAAGAGGTCCTGGGTTCGAATCCCGGTAAGGGCATTTATTTGTGTGATGACCACGAATATTGTTCCTGAGTCATGGATGTTTTCTATTTATTTATTTATCAATATAATTTTGTTTAGGGTATGGCCGTCAAAACTTGTACTTTTTAAATGAAGCCCTATGCTAAAATTTCTTAAAAAAAAATGATCATTGATATATTATGAAACTATCGAATACTTCAATCTCGCATAGTACTTTAATGTGTTGAAATAATTAAACTAGTAAATGATCGTAATTGCGGCAACAATCTGATTAAAAGTTAGGTAGGTAGTCAGAAAATCGTGCTTAGTTACCCTCCCCTTTACATGAAAATAATTTTAAAAAAATTGACGGAAACGATTTTTGATATGAAATTAATCACAACGTATTCTATGATTAAATATCTTGAAACCAATGAAACAAACATTTACACAATTTAATATTCAGATATACAAAAATATGTTTCAATACATAAGTCCACACAATTCTCCACATGTAACACACTTAAGTTTTCATCGTTAGATTTTTTTCCTTCCTGGGATGGTAACACCGTGTCGTATTTATTTGCTAGAACAACACCGTAGGTATTTTGTCAAATGTCGCACATTAAGTTATGGGTGCATTTATCGGTTGAATTTATTGCTTTTAATAGTGAAATAAAACGAATATTGGAACAAAATATACTTCAGAAGGACATTTTGTCAAGGTAAGTGTAAATATTATGTTTTACCGTTGTTCTATTCGAAAATATAGACAATATTCTATGAAACAAAGAATCATTACAAGTGTAGCATCCAAAATGGCGGCGATAAACCAATTTGTTTTTTCTTCCAGTGTGTATTTCTAGTGTGTTCATTTATGTGCGTTATGTGCGTTACGTTGTGCGTTACGTGCGTTGTGCCGTTCGTTGCGTGTGTTATGCCGTTCGTTATGTGTGATACGCTTTTTTCTATTATAACACACTGGACTCCAGATAAGGGTTCGTTTATATGCATGCGTGCAATATAAAAAGCTAAAATAGAGAGTATCAGGAGGGATAGGTGTCGAGAAATAAAATCTTATTATTATTTGACCGACCGGTTGAAGTATAGTATAGAAGTAGATGGAAACCCGGGAAATAACCGCAGAATAAACTGCCTATTGTGTATGTACATCAGTGCTCATATAGCACTGATGTACATACTTAATCTTTGAAAATAAATTTCATGTCTGTTTCTGTTTGTTTCTGACAAAGGAACAAACAGAAACAGACATCAAAGGTAAGAAATAGACATGAAGGGTATAAGGGTAAGGGTAGGGGTAGGGGTTCTATCCCTAAAACATAGGGCTAGTGTAAATCTCGGGTGTCTTTTGATAATATGAAAAAACATTATTCGCGTAGCATATAATATACATTATATGATGGCTAAGTGGCTCACTTTTTTTTGAATTGCAGTTTTTTTTGAAAAATAATTATTACTTTATGTGACAAAACTAGTAGTATTGCACGTTATGATAAAAAATATCTTCGAAATAACAGCGATGCATTTCAATGATACCTATATGTAACTCAATTTTGCCTATAATTTCGCTTAAGGGTTTTTTTTTTCTGCCGCACTGTGGATCGAAAATGGTCTCTCCATAGAATTAGGGACTTTGTTTTTCCAAGTGCCTATTTTTTAAATTGAAATCGAGTCTTCTCGTGATAATTAGGTAAAAAAAATGTAAATGTTGCTAGAAAACCGCCGAGTAATATATATTTTTTTTTCAATTTTTTTTTACGAAAATTGTGTATGGAGTGGAGTGTATATGAAAAAACGGAATATCTCAGAAAGTGCACAATTTCCCGTAATATCCTGCAGCGCAAATTTAATACCGATTATTTATGATTTTTCGGCGTACTCAAAATTTCCCGGCCAGGTGCACTCTTTTTTTTTTTAATCGAAAACGTTTTATATGGAAAAAACTAGGTTTTTTGTAGGTATTTAAGTTTGCAAGACACGTCTAATCATGGAATAAAATTAAATAATGGCTCTAGATCTAGATGAGATGCATGGCGTGCTTTTTTCTGATGCCACAAAATATACTGGTAAAAATATTGTTTGATTAGTTTTATTGCTCTAGTGCAATATTAAGAACAATAATTTAAGTTTTGTTACCCTTGTGTTACCTATTTGTTGACTAAATATTTATCTATATTTTGATAGAATTTAGTCAGTTTGTATCATACGAGTATCAAGCTTCTTAGACGTGTCATAAACTCATTACTAAGATCTAGTTTCGAAGAAGCTTACTTGTTTTTTTGTTAATTCTCGACATTGCTTTGATTGTATGTCGTTTGCGTCATGGTTGGAAATAAATCAAACTATATTAATTTTACGATGTTTTATTCGCATAAGTACCAGCGTCCAGTTCCTACATCTGTGTGTACATTAAACAAAGTAGGTACAATCTAATCAATAAAAATAAAAACCGACATGTAAACTCCTCTTTAGAAATTTCTGCTACTTTCCAGTGTGTTAGTGTGTTATGTGTGTTACATGTTCCAGTGCGTTAAGGTACAAGTTTTGACGGCCAGACCCATCGTCATCTAGTACCCCATAGTACAAGCTTTGCTTAGTTTGGGACTAGGTAGATTTGTGTAAGATTGTCCCCTAATATTTATTTATTTATTTATTATTTAATTATTGCTATTGTGGGTTTAAACATATAAATAAACTAGTGGTTCTGTGCGGTAGACCTCGGGAGTCTGTTTTTTTTATTCTTCAATATTATGTATGTGTATTCTAATGGCCATCCATAGACACAATCGACATAAAACTATATAATACCAGTTGAGTAATGCAACCGTGCAGGAAAACAGCTTGACATCCGGATATACGAAACATTTTTTGCCTTAGCTGAAGCAGAGAACTTCGTTGGTATCGCTAAATCGTTCAATAAGTTCTTGTAATATTTTGTCTAAGGTCACTTTAAAAGGTCTCAAGTGGTTAGGTACAGTCAGTGAACATTGTTCAGATATTTGTGAGCACTTTGGCCGCTCCGATATATCTGATGGTGACTGTACACAAAACAACATTACTGAGCGATCGAAACTAAACGTTCTCTTAATATAATTTTACACCCACTTTACGATTTTGTTCTTTGAATATTTTATACCTGTAACTTTTTAAAAATAAAAATTAATAAAGTCGAAAAGTTAAACATTTTTAAAGTCGAAAGAAATAAAACGTGATCGCTTCTTTCTTGGTCGAAATTCAGTAAATTATTCAAAGCGTTTGTCTTTTTAAACATTGTAAGAGAGTACATTGTACAGAGTAAGAGTTGGGCAATGACATTAAACTTTTTATTTAATTAGTGGAATAAGAATACTATACCTATGCTAGATAATTATGAATCTAAAACCCGTCATCATCCTCCTAGCCTTATTCCCGGTTGTGCCCGGGGTCCGCTTTGACACCTAATCCCAAGATTTGGCATAGGCTCTAGTTTTACGAAAGTGACTGCCATCTGACCTTCTAACCCTGAGAGAAAGATATCCATGTAATACAATGTTAAACTTTAAATTAATACATCATGTTTTTGGTCTGATGACCAATAAAACACAAAAATATTACGTCTTTCAATTGACGATGTATTTTTTCCCTATTCACTACCCTACTACCTACTCGTCAACTTAATAGTTTCGAACAGCTGTTGAAACTATTTTGCATCGAAGACCACGTTGTTGAAACTAAATTTTTATGGAGGACAAAACTTTTTTAGAGATATGGTGTCTATAAAGTTGCTCTCAGTTCGGCGGAGTAACCCACAAGTCGATGTTTTTATGAGTAAAAGTTGCAGTGTTTCATGTGAAGTTAGGCACGTGATAAATTCTCCGACATAAGTCGTAAAAATATTGAAAGTATAGTCTGAGCATAAAGGACGCTGTGTAGCTACTTATTTTATGGAAGAATCTTTTTCTGATAACGTTTTTATCTTGGTAGGGAGTTTAGAGCACCGTAGGTACAATGTACGAGTAAAGGAACGGGTTACCTTATTGGCTTATATTTATAAGGCTTAAATTTGTTGGTGAGGGTTCGGCGTGATATCAGTAAGATGACAGCTGTAAGTGTCAACTGTCAGTCAAGTCAGTAGATTCTTTAAGCCCTCTCACAGACAGACGCGGCCGAGCGTTAGGACAGTCCAACTGTGATATTTCCACATATAAATTGATATTCAGATCTAGGTACCTAACGTACGTACGTACTATCTACCCGTAATGCCTTACGTGATAGACCTGCTGGCCGCGGCGGTCAATAGTAAACTTGTCATTAGCTGTCAAAACTATTGACCGCCACCGCAGGCCGCGCCAGTGTGATTAAGACCTTGCGTGTCTACTTTTTAATGAATGCTTCCTTATTGGCGTGGGACCGCATTCGCGCAATATAATTGCTATGCGCAAATTTAATACTGACGATATACCGGCCAGTAAGGAAATATTGACGACATCAGCACATCAAAAAGCTCTCGGTAAAGTACAAATTACCGCATACCGATCCCGCCCCGCCAAACGCAGTTTACACGAGAGTGTACTGAACGTTCATATTTTATGCTTAGCTATATTTTACTTGTATTTATAACATCCGACAATCTTACCACTTTACGCGAAAAGTTGTTAGTTCTTTGTTGGCGGAGTTGTTATTCGAAATATATCGTTAAAATGTTTTTTGTTTCTACAAAATGCGGTCACTTATGTAGAAATTTCAGATATGGGACCGTATTAATACATGCTGAGTTGGGTCTAGTAACCTGGTATAGGTTGCTGGAGTCCGCTGGATGCGGGTGGCGCAGGACCGGTCACTTTGGCACTCTTTGGGGGAGGCCTATGTCCAGCAGTGGACGTCTTTCGGCTGATATGATGATGATGATGAGCTGGGTCCATTTCGTGGCAAAGAATAATGTGCTTTTTATTTTATTATCTTTGTTGTGTTTGTCACGAATAAATGTCGATTTGATAAAAATAGTACCCACTGAGGAGGAATTTTTGAAAATTCAACCCTCAAGGGGGTAAAAAGAGGGTTGAAAGTTTGTATGGGGATGGAGTAAAAGTTTAAGTGAGAGACTTGAAACTTTGTGTATGGACTCCTTATTACAATACAATAGAATAAAGCAATGTATGTCTGTATGTATGTAAGCACTTTATTGTACACAATAACAGGTTTAAGAATATAGTACATGTCACACAATAGACCAAAGTACAAAGGCGAACATATCCCTATAAGGGATCTCTTCCAGCTAACCTTTGAGCAATTGAGAGGAAGGTATGCAGAACGAGATAGGCAAACTTAGGGTTAGGCTTTAGGGTTACTTAGGGGCTTCGCAATTTTAGGGTTTTGGAAAAAAAACCCTAAACGGGCAAATAGGTGTGCAAAGTTTGTAGGGGGGAAACTTATTTTGAGTCCCGGGGAAGGACATACATAGGATAGTTTTTAACCCGGAAATCAAATGAGGGGTTGTAAGTTTGTACGGAGCTACGATATAAACGAGTTCCACGCGGACGGAGTCGCGGGCAGAAGCTAGTATGGTATAAATACATAATACAGTATTTCATTTGAAATTAATAAAAAAACGCGCTGGACTGAAATTAAATATGCTAATGTTAAATTAGTGGTGGGTCTGATAGGGTGTAATTTAATTTGTGATACAAAATAGCAATATGTAAATCTATCCATGATTCTGAACAACTTTTACTCTAAGACGAACTTTGTGTTAATGAAAAAAAAAAACACCCATTCAGTCTAAACTGAGCAAAGTTAATGAAATAGTTGGATTTTTTTGGCATAAGACAAAGTTCGTCGAATAGTAAAAGTTGTTCAGAATCATTGATTAAATTAACATTTTGCTATTTTGTATCACCAATTACATTACATCATGTACCTACTAATTGACGCTCATAGTAACCTTGGTTTGAATAACGTTTTGAATTTCATCCTTGAGGTGAAACCATACAAATGCATGCTATGCTTTTTTTAATCGATGTAAAGTATTAGCAGTTTTATAATATGTAAGAATATACATATGATATCATATAATATGTGCAGTAAGTATCATATTATGCTAGAAATTACTATGAATGCCACGTTGAAAATACTTGACACAGCCCGTTACAGACGGCAATTTTTGGCTCCCATCCAATTTCATTTGGCATTTAGTATTCCAGCTTCGTTTAGGCTCACCTGCTGTTTTAATGGCGGGAAAACCCTAGATTTTTTAATAAAAAGTTTTCTTTCATTTGCGGGCGCTCATTTTGTACGGACAGTAAAAATACAATTAAAATAAATGCGCCATTTTAATTAATTTTTACTCGTCGTAGAACGAAACATTGTTATTTTGTATTACCCAAGTATAATTGACCTGAATTTACTAGTAGGTTATCAAAAAGGTTTTGTGGAAACTACTTTGTGATTTTCATTTTAAAACTTTATAAAATTTAAATTATAGATAAAAGAAAAAAAAAAATGGTCGAGCCGGATTCGAACCGGCGGTTTTTGTCCGGCTTGGAACATGAAATTATCTTAGGTAAGAAACCATTTCGACATACAACCATATCGGTTCATACGTTTACAGGAGCTGCACTGCCACATACACCACATGGTATACTTATAACACCCCTTTCGCGTCAGGGGTTTAAATATAATCTCGATCGTATCAAAAGCTTTCAACCTGTGACTACTTACAAATTGTCAATTCCACAATCTTAACACATGACCCGCGATAATCTTGTTAAGGTAGGCACCTGCGCCGATATGTAAATGTAAGGCCCAAACAAATGGATAATATATGTGGCACTATCGACGTCTGTTTATGTTACGGTGAAAGCTCAGTGTTTATGCATCGGCCTTATTTTAGCATAAGTAGCTCTAAGTCTACTTACCCGTTGATGTTTTGTCTTTTGTTTTTTGGTCAGTAAATAAATTAGCAGTGTGTGAGGATCTCTCGTGGATAGTTTTATTTCATGATGGTTTTGGTCGTTCGCAGTTGGTTCACTATTGGTGCGAAACCGTTCAGAATTAGGCACTAGGTTCAGTGTTCATCTTCTAGACGACGCAAAATAGATTGTTTGAAATATCGTTATTAGCTGTTTTGTTGATTGATGAAGTTTGGACTACTGAACGTCGAACAAACGGTTTAGAATCTTCATACATTAGTAAACTGATGCTACGTACATCAGTAAAATGTACAGTCGGTAAATACATATTTATTATTTACTAGCTTCTGCCCGCGACTCCGTCCGCGTGGAAATCGTTTATATCGCAGCTCCATACAAACTTCAACCCCCCATTTCATCCCCTTAGGGGGTGATTTCCAGGATGAAAACTATCGTATGTCCTTCCTCGGGATTCAAACTATCTCCATACCAAATTTCATCGCAATCGGTTCAGCGGTTTAAGCGTGAAGAGGTAACAGACAGACAGACAGACAGACAGACAGACACACTTTCGCATTTATAATATTAGTATGGATTTATTTATTGACAAATACATTTACGTGACATTACAGTAATAACCAATGCGCCACGAAACTAAAAACAACAAGTAATACTATTTAGGCGACGAAACGGCGTCGGCGGCTTATATATTGACATATTCAGTTTCGAATGACCCCGTATCTAAAACAGCGTATAAAGCTTTGTGAGCGTTTTATTACCTACTAATAAACATTCTATTAATAAATTGCTGGACACCATTCTTTTTTATTGCTCAACCTCGTGGCCTTGAACTTGTTAAAAAGATAGCATAAAATATGTATGCTCTGTGCCTCGTGGTTATAAATTTCTCATAACGACTGTTTTAATAAAGGCTATGTTTACTTTTTCCAGTAAACTTGTCAAAAATACATAAATTTCTCTACGGTCACGAAACAATGTGGGTTCGGCTGAGCGAATTTATTGCTGTTTTATATTGGCTGTGTGCTTTTTAGGGGTAAATTTATTTTTATATAGTTAATTAGGGGTTATAGCTTATTTGTAATGGATTACTTATGCAAAAAATCTGAATATAACATAGGTCAGGTCACTTCGCAGGAAGCCAGTCCTGTCAAGCTGCAGGTCGATCACGTAACGCTTTGTACGCTCTTCAGGTATAACTGTCACTTTTTGTATGGGAAAATGACAGTTGAGTTGTCCTAGCGTGCGTTCGAAACGTTACGTGATGACCCCTCTGGTCTGAATTGACAGACATTCAGATGTGCTCTGGATGGCCAGTTGGTATGGTTGATTGGTGGTGCTTGGTAGCCACAGATTGTCACCTTATGTCTCACTCCTAAGTTCTATGTACATGGGGAAGACTATCGGGACATAAAATAAGTAAGATTTATTACAAGAAATAATTTATTTTATTTAAACATGCAGTTATGCGTAGTTTAAGATTCTAGACCTATATTTCTATATTTAAGTTTCTATATTTATATTTCTATATTTAAGTTTATATATATATATATTTCTAAATTTATCTTTCTATATTTAAGTTTCTATATTTATATTTCTATATTTAAGTTTCTAGGGTTAAGATTCTAGGTTTAAGGTTCTAGTTTTAAACTTCTAGATATAATGTTCTCTATTTGCGATACTAAGACTATATTTAATGATTAAGGTTTATCGTAATGCTAAGGTAGGGCAAATGGGTCCGAAGCCTAGATTTGGGTCAGTCTGAATGCAGGAGAGTTGGGCGATCTTCCTCTTATACCCAACGTCCCTCGGCTGTGCTTAAGCGGGACGCAGACTTGGTATGCCGGGATATGCAAGGGCAGCAGCGGTCCTGTAGGGCCTTAGAGCGTCGAGGCGGCAGCGCTCACTTGCAACGGTGGTGCCGGGGTAGCGGTCAAGGTCATCGAGGACTCTTCCTAGTCCATGACATACTGTAGCCCCGGAGGGTGTTCCTGGAACGCGTCCAATAATACTGATTAGGCGGGTGCTCATAGCGCAGCCTGGACTGTCATCACCACGCGCTCGCACTAGGGATGGATGGGTATTTACAATAAAGCAATCGTTGTGTGTGATGGGCAGTCCAGGTAGATACATGAGAAGCGGAAAGCGTTGAGACGAGAATCAAATGCCAAGCGTATACTAAAAACAATTTAACGCAGTGATTAAAATGCGCAAGCAAATCCGAAGGCAATACTAGTATGGCGCGTAGCGACATGAGATTCTCTCGCCATTACTTTAACTAGCGGTACAATGATAAGCCTGATTATAATGCGTTGTATTTCGCTAAACCTTTCCTTATAAATAGCATTGCAATGTATGACATGAGTATGTACAGGTATCGTACCTAATTAATAATATAATCTATTTATTTATAAGCAAACATTGATGCAGCTTGAATCAGGCAAAATCAATTTGCGAAGAACAATGAGAAGGAAAGACAACATTGTTTTAAAAGAGAGCCTTATTATCTATAATAAAATAAAATAATTGTAAACACGACTGTAAGTGTAACACTACCAGTAGGAATTAATTTAATAGGTAATTAGTTATAGCTACTATTCACCTGCATCCAAATGAAATACTCAGGTGGTCTATACTATAACTATCCACCGTCCACACCCAAAATGGATAACATTTTGCCTGGGCGGCGGCTAACGGTATATTCTAATTTCTAGAAACTACAAAGTAATACTAGGTTTCTCTACAGCTACAAATACCTGATTAATGCAACACTTACCCGTTTCGGGACACAGACACTGATTTTAAAAACAAAGGATAAAAATGTAATTAAGTACGACGCTCGGCAGCGGGCGCATCAAGGGCAATATTTGCAATCAAGCGACACGGGCTGCGCGTCGAATTGCTATCGGCTCAATGTCGCGGCGGCGCACTCGGCGCTCGGCGGGAAGCGGGCGCGGGCTCGCGGGGCGCGGAACTAGTCGTCAGCGCATGAGATCGATCGGCAATCCGTATAATAAAATATTATCTGCACGTTACGCAAGTCTGTCTGTTCATTGGAAGTAATGATATATTTAGTGAACTTACATTATGACTTGTTTTACACGTAGGTAATCATATATCGAGGTTTTAAGAGATATAAGTTTTGAGAGAGGAACCTAGTTATGTAACGTAACCTTTATAGATATGGGGTATAATTAGGGCAACAAATAACTCACTATACTTGCCTTTAGTCTAAGGTTCGGACATTCACGGTAAACGTGACAGTACCCCTTCTCCTAGGAAAGGATTTTTCCTAATAAAAATCCGTCTAGAAGACTTGACGACTGACCAAGAGACAGTGAGGTAAATGGTCCACTTCTACACAAGCTCTACTCCAGGAGTTCTGTCTGATGTCGACATTCGCCTCGTTGTAAGGCATTCCTTCCAGGGACAGAATGCTTATTACGTAACTATGCTATAGCGCTGAGGCCATTCAAAGTAACTACCTATATTAACAAGGATGACAAATAGCTAAAGGAAACTCAATCTACACCTGATTCTATTAGAATATGGACTAGAGAAATTAAGTAACGTAGGCCTTATTTGACAATTTAAAATCTTTTATATGCCAGGCTCCTAGATCGTGCCCAGACATGTCCTCTACTATATAAACTAATGGTGAGCGCTTAGCTTTAACACGGCATTTTAGGTACTTAGGCGCAAGTTTCTTAGTGAAGTACGCACTTTTGTCACTTTGGAAATAGCAGCGTTTCCAGACTATATCGCCGACTTGGAATTGAACGTTCTTACGTCTGGTATTGTAACGCGCTGCATTCTTTTGGTGACTTTGCCATAAAGTGGACTGTACATGATCAAATATTCCTGATAAGTGACCAAGGTTCTCTGCGTAGGCTTCCCGGGGTTGGAAAACTATCTCGTTTGGGATGTCATTTTCAATATAATGAGACCCGCACGTGACTAGTTCCCGGCCATACACGAGAAATGCAGGAGTATACCCAGTTACTTCATTTATGGAGCTATTAATCGCAAACTGGACTTTTGGAAGGTTCATGTCCCAAGTTCTCTGATCCTCTCCTACGAAAGTCGACAGCGATGTGACAATCGTCTTATTATATCTCTCCACTGTATTAATTTGTGGGCTGTATTTAGGGGTGAAGTGAACACTCGGTACCTTATACTTTTCGAATAAGTGATGCATTTCTCTGCTAGCAAACTGACATCCATTATCCAAGATGATAGTTTGGGGGACTCCATGGACTAAAAATACATTTTCCTCGAGAATCCTAGAGGTTACAGCCGCAGTAGCGCGGCGTAACGGAAAAATTAAACAGTATTTAGAGAAACAACACGTAATTACGAAGATGTAGCTATGTTGCTTTCTACTTATAGGCAAGGGACCAACAAGGTCGACTGAAATGACCTGCCAAGGCCTGGAGCAGTCTTTAGGTCTTCCCATTTTACCAAGGGTTCCGTGAGTAGGGTCCTTGTGAGCCAGGCACCTTTCGCAGTTTGCCACGTAACTAACTACATCGCTGTACATTTTCGGCCAGGAATAAGAGAGACTTACTCGCTTATGGGTCTTGAATATGCCGAAATGACCAGCAGTTGGTTCACTGTGACACTTTGATAAAATCTCCGAGCGTTGTTCTGAAAAAATAACCTCCTTCCAATTGAATTCGGTGCTGAGCGCATTCTTATTTTTCATATGCCTGAACAACTTATTACCCTCGACAATGTAGTTGGGATAACTAGCTGGTGAGTGTAAACAACCGTTAAAAACTCTCAAGTACCAATTATCACCAGTCGTAGGTGGGGCGATAGTAGTGGTAGATATATCAGTTACCGGGACGCATCTAGATAAAGTATCGGGCACCACATTATCCTTACCTTTCCTATGTTTAATAACCAGATCGAAAGCCGAGAGCCTGATCCCCCATCTGGCCAGACGTCCAGTGGGATTAGTCAAGGAAATGAACCACTTAAGGGCCGAGTGATCGGTGTACACTGTAAAGGGACGGCCGTTCTCAAGGTAACACCGCCAGTGTTCAAGAGCCGTTATAACTGCAAGGGCTTCTCGCTCGGTGACACTAAAATTTTTTTCGGGGCCAGTGAGGGATCTACTCATGAAAGCAACTGGGTGTTCGATCCCATCAACAATCTGCGAAAGCATCGCCCCGACGCCGTAGTTGCTCGCATCGGTGTGTACTTCGAACGGAAGGTTGAAATCAGGACAAGCAAGGACCGGTGCCTGGACAAGGCAATTTTTAAGTGTATCAAAAGCCGTGGCTGCATCCGGCGTCCATTCCCAGGGGGGCGATGATTTTTTGGTAGAAGTAAGTTTATTCAAAGGCCCCGCAATAGTGCTAAAATTGGGGATAAAACGTCGGTACCACGAAGCTGTTCCCAGGAAACGTTTGACTTCCTTTCTATTCGTAGGGACTGGATAGTTAACTATGGCTAAGACTTTATCCGGATCTGTCCGTAAGCCATGTTTGTCAATTACGTATCCGAGGTATTTGAGAGATTCCCTAAAAAATTGACATTTCTCGAAGTTAACCGTTAGATTGGCCTTTTTTAGTTTATCAAGGACGCGTTTGAGAATGGAGACATGCTCTTCAAAGGTCTCGCTAATAATGATTATGTCGTCTAGGTAGCAAAAAACTTTTAGTTCGAAGTCTGGCATGAAAAGTGAATCGACGAGTCTTTGTTGGGTAGCCGGGGCATTAGTAAGACCAAAGGCGGTTACATTAAACATAAAGGTTCCGCGCCCTCCTACGTAAAACGCGGTCTTTTCCCTGTCCTGTTCATGGATTGGTATCTGCCAGAATGCCTTAGAAAGATCTATACTGGATAGGAACTTAGCATCTTTCAAATTGTCTAATATCTCGGAAACGTACGGAAGACTATACGCGTCCTTCTTTGTTACCGCATTTAATTTTCGGCTATCCAGACAAAACCGAGGTTTTCCATCCTTCTTACCCACAACTAGAACTGGAGAAGACCAAGGACTTTCACAGGGCGATATCACACCTAGTGACAGCATTTCGTCCACCTGCTCCGTAATAATGCGTTTCTTTTCAGGGGACAAACGGTAGTACCTCTGCTTAATGGGCTCCGCTGTTCCAGTATCTATGCGATGGGTGATGAGCGAAGTTCTTCCTAATCCCTTATTCTCGAAGGAAATGTCATTAAAGAGGGCAATGACGTTATCCGCAACAAGCTTTTGTGAGTATTGGAGGTTGCTATACGAATATAAGTGAATGTCCTGACTGATGGAAGCGATTTCGGACAAATTATGTTCAAGGGAGCAAAAATAATCAATGTTGTCAAGGAATTTAGGACAGATCTGAAATCTCTTCCAAAAGTCGATACCGAGAATAAGGGGCGTTTCAATTTGAGGCATAACGTAGGCTTTTAAAACATGGGTGCTGTTTTCAAAAGTAATTGGCAGCGATACGTAGCCCAGAGAATGCAGTTTTTAACCGCCGGCTGCAGTGACAGTGATGTTATCGTCCATCATTAGTTGCATGTTTAGTTTTGAAAGTCGAGTATAGGTGTCATTATTAATAATAGTTATGGCTGATCCAGAGTCTAAAAGCCCAAACATCTTAAAATCTGTAGTGATATTAATGCTGACAAATGGTCGAGGGTCGTTCGAGGGTTTTGAATTGAAAATTGTTGCAACCTTGTACGAGTTGAAAAAATGTCGTATAGTCGCGAGCCAACTGTTCCATTCAGAGTTGGCGTGTCGGGGTGTACAACAATTTTCGTTTACTAGTTTTTTGGAACGGAATCAACAGGACCTTCAACAGAAGCACAAGACTCATTTGTAGATGAATTACATTGTGGGCAGTCAGGAAAACGGTACCCTTTCAGGCCACACTTGAAGCAAAATATAGTGCGCTCAGCAGTACATTCTCTCATGGTGTGGGTAGCAACACGACAACGGAAACAATACTTATTATCTGCCTGGATTGCTGAAACGCTATAGGGTCTGTTGAAGCTAGGTTTAGCCAGGGAAGTGTTATGCGAGTGGTTCGCAGCTGCCTGCGCCTGATAATTTGCGGGGCCACCCTTAAAGCTACTTTTTGTTGTTTCCCTCCTAGGTTGATAAGAATATTCTGGTGCCAGGGTGGTTGATGTTGCCGAAGGTAGTTCCCTAAAGTCGTCTGATCGGGCTTTAATCTGTTCGTAACTCTTACAAAGGGTGCGTAAGCTTGAGATCGAGTTTAAGTTGGGACACGTAGCGAGGACGCTCGAGTAACAAGGGCGTATATTATGAAGTATAATTTCGAGCTGTTCCAATTCATTTAGCTTCCTATCCAATCTGCTAAACATTCCGTGCATAATTGCTAGGTAGATTGTAATAGATTCTGTAGGGCCCTGGCTACGATTCCTAATTTCTCCTAGCATGCGGTAGTCAAAGTCGACAACATCGAAATCTGTCTTGAGCATGTCCAGCAAATCACTCCATGAATTCATCGAATCTTGAACACTGCGGTACCAGTGTAAAGCATCTCCGGTGAATATTTCAGTGGCCAATGATAACATTTTGGCATCAGGAACGTCCTTAGCTAAACGGAACTCTTTGGCGCGTGCAATGAAAGCGCGAACGCAAGTTTTGCCATCGTATTTAAGTTTAGTTATGTCGGAACTAAGACCCCGATCACATGTCACCTTGATATTATATGTACTATCTAAGCGATCTGCGTTATGAGGAGGTTCATTAGGATCGATGACTGGTGCTGTAACTGTGGGTGGAGACTGCTGTGTTTTATGACACTTTAAAGATGTAGGTTGAGCATCTGTTGATGGCAAAAGTACCTGAAGGGCTGAGCATTGCTCCTTATAGAATTGTTTAGTCTCCTCTAGCAGGGCTGACTCTTCGGAAGGAGCGTCAGGTACACTTATTCTGTTAAGCCTATGATAGATGTGATTAAGATAGGTTTGTGTGCGTTCGAGTAAACTCCTTTGTTGAGGGTCCTGCTTAAGGCAAGCAATATTGATTGCTGCCTTAGCTAGGGTGTGCTTTACACCGACTATGTCCTCATCAAACTCGTAACAGGAATCAAGGATTTCCTCAGATGGAAACCTAAGTGTAAGCTTAGATATCTGTTGCCTTAACTCTTCCACCTTATCTTTCGGGTCCTCGGCACGTATTTTAACCTCGTAAACCAATTCCGCCTTCGTCAGTTGCAAATATTTGATTGGGTGAGACATTTTAGTGTTTATTATCACTAAGACAAAGACAATTGACTGCGATTATTAAAAATGTTAATATCAAAAAAAAATACGACTTGTGTTCAGGTAAGTGGTGCAGAAATCCGATTAAGGCTTATTATAAGCTAGGTACATACAAATAAGTCTAAATACAGAGAGTGACAACTTATGAGACATTATGGTGAAACTAATAGCTAAGTGTATACTAAATCTGCGACATGCACACACCAACACCAAGAATGCTGATCCAAGGAAAACTCACCAACCCTCCTGTATAGAGAAGACCCAAAATCTACTACAAAACACGTATGGGCGCCAACTGTCACCTTATGTCTCACTCCTAAGTTCTATGTACATGGGGAAGACTATCGGGACATAAAATAAGTAAGATTTATTACAAGAAATAATTTATTTTATTTAAACATGCAGTTATGCGTAGTTTAAGATTCTAGACCTATATTTCTATATTTAAGTTTCTATATTTATATTTCTATATTTAAGTTTATATATATATATATATTTCTAAATTTATCTTTCTATATTTAAGTTTCTATATTTATATTTCTATATTTAAGTTTCTAGGGTTAAGATTCTAGGTTTAAGGTTCTAGTTTTAAACTTCTAGATATAATGTTCTCTATTTGCGATACTAAGACTATATTTAATGATTAAGGTTTATCGTAATGCTAAGGTAGGGCAAATGGGTCCGAAGCCTAGATTTGGGTCAGTCTGAATGCAGGAGAGTTGGGCGATCTTCCTCTTATACCCAACGTCCCTCGGCTGTGCTTAAGCGGGACGCAGACTTGGTATGCCGGGATATGCAAGGGCAGCAGCGGTCCTGTAGGGCCTTAGAGCGTCGAGGCGGCAGCGCTCACTTGCAACGGTGGTGCCGGGGTAGCGGTCAAGGTCATCGAGGACTCTTCCTAGTCCATGACATACTGTAGCCCCGGAGGGTGTTCCTGGAACGCGTCCAATAATACTGATTAGGCGGGTGCTCATAGCGCAGCCTGGACTGTCATCACCACGCGCTCGCACTAGGGATGGATGGGTATTTACAATAAAGCAATCGTTGTGTGTGATGGGCAGTCCAGGTAGATACATGAGAAGCGGAAAGCGTTGAGACGAGAATCAAATGCCAAGCGTATACTAAAAACAATTTAACGCAGTGATTAAAATGCGCAAGCAAATCCGAAGGCAATACTAGTATGGCGCGTAGCGACATGAGATTCTCTCGCCATTACTTTAACTAGCGGTACAATGATAAGCCTGATTATAATGCGTTGTATTTCGCTAAACCTTTCCTTATAAATAGCATTGCAATGTATGACATGAGTATGTACAGGTATCGTACCTAATTAATAATATAATCTATTTATTTATAAGCAAACATTGATGCAGCTTGAATCAGGCAAAATCAATTTGCGAAGAACAATGAGAAGGAAAGACAACATTGTTTTAAAAGAGAGCCTTATTATCTATAATAAAATAAAATAATTGTAAACACGACTGTAAGTGTAACACTACCAGTAGGAATTAATTTAATAGGTAATTAGTTATAGCTACTATTCACCTGCATCCAAATGAAATACTCAGGTGGTCTATACTATAACTATCCACCGTCCACACCCAAAATGGATAACATTTTGCCTGGGCGGCGGCTAACGGTATATTCTAATTTCTAGAAACTACAAAGTAATACTAGGTTTCTCTACAGCTACAAATACCTGATTAATGCAACACTTACCCGTTTCGGGACACAGACACTGATTTTAAAAACAAAGGATAAAAATGTAATTAAGTACGACGCTCGGCAGCGGGCGCATCAAGGGCAATATTTGCAATCAAGCGACACGGGCTGCGCGTCGAATTGCTATCGGCTCAATGTCGCGGCGGCGCACTCGGCGCTCGGCGGGAAGCGGGCGCGGGCTCGCGGGGCGCGGAACTAGTCGTCAGCGCATGAGATCGATCGGCAATCCGTATAATAAAATATTATCTGCACGTTACGCAAGTCTGTCTGTTCATTGGAAGTAATGATATATTTAGTGAACTTACATTATGACTTGTTTTACACGTAGGTAATCATATATCGAGGTTTTAAGAGATATAAGTTTTGAGAGAGGAACCTAGTTATGTAACGTAACCTTTATTGATATGGGGTATAATTAGGGCAACAAATAACTCACTATACTTGCCTTTAGTCTAAGGTTCGGACATTCACGGTAAACGTGACAAGATGTATATATATATACACTAGATAACTTAAACACCCCAATCTGTATGAAAACCGACCGTCTCACTTTTTTTTACCTACAGTGACATCACAAGGGCGAATTAGTAATGTGAATTCCCCTTTGTCCGCGCAAAATCGATTCTGCAATAAGGTATTTTCTTACGGCCGTATTCATAAACGTCCTACAAGCCTGTTTTAACTAAAATGACGTTAAAATTAGTTTGTCCTTATCTGTCACTTTGACATTTGTGTTCGTAAGAAAGGGACAAAGCAATTCTTATTCAGCAGAGGCATTTTAAGTTTTATGAATAAGGGGTTAATATTCACGGACAACCGGCTACCACAACAGACGCGCGCGGAATGTCAGTCGGACGGCCAACTCGGAGACCGAATTCGGACACGCAAAGTAGATGCATTTGCGTGATCTATATATATCTATATCTGTGTTGGTAGCCCAGTTGTTCAAGCGTGTGACTCCCAATCTGGAGGTCGCGGGGTTGAACCCTGGGTCATCTGGGAATTGTACCAATAAGTTTATTGAGAATATTTTCTCAGTAGTTCTAGTACATTCTACAGTTTGAGATAATATACATACATCGTTGCCTTAACCCATAGTAGGTACAGTCGAGGTCATAAATATGTTTACACTTTTGCACCTTATTACAAGGCAATAAGGTGCAAAAGTGTAAACGTATTTATGACCTCGACCGTACAAGCTTTGCTTAGTTTGGGACGAAGTCGATATGTGTGAGATTTTCCCAAATAACTATTGATAAAGTTAGACCACCGCTTTAGCGTAGTGGTTAGTGACTGCCAACGAAGCTGATAGCTTTGAGGGCTTGTCACGTAACTTTTCGTACGAGCGTTAGGATAAATCAACTATCATTTTCCCATACAAAAAAAGTCATTTAGATCTACTAAACGTACGTATAAGTTACGCAATCGATCAGCAGGATTCGAATTCCGTTAATAGCGAATACTTATTTGTGTTATGAGCATGAATATTTGTATTAATCATGGTATAACAATACAGGTACTCTTTTCCGAGACTCGCGAACCACGTGACTGACACAAGCCTACGTCATCATGCGGCATTTAACAGCATGATGACGTTGGCTTGTGTCCACGGAATAAAGAATTATTCCGTGCTTGTGTCAGTCACGCGAGTCTCGGAAGAGAGTACCTGTGTTGTTATACCATGGTATTAATAGTAAGTACATTACTACAGAGGCCGGGAAGTAACCGGAGAGGCTGGCAACCCCTTTTCACGCCGAGGTATGTATAATGCTTTTCTCAAACATGCAATGAAATAAATTAAAAAATTAAAAAAACTCCAAGAACTCGAACTTTAATTTTGGCCAAACGCCGTGATCGTGTGCCACAATTGTGGAATGGAAATTAAAAAAGACCATCTTGCAGGCCTAGGCCTCCAATTTTATATGAAATGCCATTACGGGTCTCTCGTCTCGCTGCGCCCGAAACGTGACACTTCGAAGCCCATTATGAAGAACACAACCTCAATTTTTCATTGCATGTCTGAGAAAAAATATTTTATTTATGAAATATTATAATCGCCTAGTGTCTATGACGCAAGCCTTATTATTGACCTTACTCTCAAAACTACTAGCCCTTAGTTCGATTTCTGTAGGATTGTCCTTTATTTAATTATTAGTTCCGTTTTGCTAACACATCGTATCACCGATAGGGTCCCCATAATTCATTACCAACCCAGCACACATCTGTATAAATACTAAAACATAAATCCACCCATTCACAACAACATCGGCCCAATCGAGAACTGGCCGAGGGACGGAGCGAAACATACTTTCAATCTGTATGCAAATGGTGCTCTGTTTATGCGATAGCCTTGTATAGAGTAAAGATAGTTTATTTATGTGACACAAATCCCCGTAAATGGACGGCTTGAGAACTTTGCTATTGTTTTTTTACGGACTGGAGGGATAATACCTACGGTAAAGTTGATCCTGCATTGCAGGAGCAAATTCGATGAAATTAAGCATCTTATGAAAATGGTCACAGAGAATTTCGGCAAGAGTGCGTATGTACCAGTAAAGATGTTTAGGCTATGCTACAGTACCTTGGAATGGGGTTATTTTGATTCGGGGGGCGACATTGATCAAATAGGTTTCTCTCCAAAATCATTATTTTTACTTGTGGATAAACTGTAACAGTGAATATATTAGTATTCTATCTTGCTGTTTACTCGATTAAATCTTCTTAATTTCAAATAGTTCTGCTTTTAAACTACATTCTACATGATCAAAGTAGCCCCATTTTTTCCTAAAGTAACCCCGGTTCACGGTATACATTACCTCATAGTATATATAATGTGTTTTTTATACTTTATATTATATTTATAATATATATTATACATATAACCTTCCTCTTGAATCACTCTATCTATTAAAAAAAACCGCATCAAAATCCGTTGCGCAGTTTTAAAGATCTAATCTAAGCATACATACTCATACTCATTTATTGATAATATTGAAAAATATTACATGTCAAAAAATTACTATTGTATAATTACCTTAATTTAATTAGGGGTCATAGGGACAGACAGCGGGAAGCGACTTTGTTTTATAATATGTCACTACATAGTAAAATGAGCAAGTAACGAAATAAAAATCATACTGAAAAAGTCTGTCCTTTCTTTTCAATTCAAACCTAGCGTGATTTTTGAGACACCCCATATCTTTGAGTTGCAAGTGCCCATATATTGCAGTATCCGCTACTATCGGGCTGTGCGCTTGTTTTCCACCATCACGGTGTAAAACAGTGAAGGTTAACTTAAATATACAACGCTTAAGAAAAATCTCCCGGCTCTCTTTAATTATTATCGGATTCATATCATTATCATGATCAAAGGTAATATTTAGAATAAGTAAGTAAGTAATTAATGTAAAAACCAAGTCATCACTTTACTCATATAAAAGTATGGATTGTACTATCGGCAACACAGCTAACTGACCATCCGTGCACTTTATGTACATTGTAATAAGGTTCTATATAAATACAGGATGGTCAGTTAACTGTGTTGGCGTTGTTGACAACCCTACACAAGCCGACCTAGTCCCCAACGAAGTAAAGCTTGTATGTACTATAGGTACTAGACGACGATTTACATACTTGAATATAAATACTTAAATATTTATAGAAAACATCCATGACTCAGAACCAAATAATCGTGCACAGCACCAAATAAATGCCCTTACCGGGATTCAAACCCAGGACCTCTATTTCAAAATCCGAAAACTACCTTGATAATCATGCCATGTCAATGAAGCACTATTTATAATGTCATTCGCAATTCTCTACCAGTCAGCCTTACATAAAAATTATTCCAATTGCGCACCATGGTCACTATTTACAAAAATGTAAACAAAAACCTTTATTGAAACCTGACATTTTGTCCTGAAGAAAGAAATACGTCATTTCCCAAGTATTTTTATTTCCAATATCCTGTTCCAGTTTCCATTGCCGTTTTAAAATTGAAAACGCACCGCAGCTCAATATTTAAAAAGATTTGTCGCACGACAGACCGGGGTTTTATTTGGATCTGAGAGAAATTGTGTTTTATACGGCTGTAGTCTTTATAATAGTCTAAATATGAGGAAATTCCAAAAATATCAATTCCTGAATATTCTTACACAAATTGGAATAAAGTGAGAGGGGGCAAGTGCGCCCCCGCATTAAGTGCGCCTTTCATCAAATATATCGAGATCTACAGATATTTCACAAATAACGACATCTTCTTCATTCATGCAACAAACTAAAACAAGTTCATTGCATGGATTTCAGCGAATTTATATTGATTTAAATGACTGAATGATGAATGAGGCGCACTTCCCCCCCCTGGCGCACTTACCCGAACCCACCTTAAGTAACTTTCGGAAATAATATAAAATCAGTGAATTTTACTGGAAAAAAACTAAAATGAAATGTGTAGGATGATTATTTAACGTTCCTGTGTACATGAATCTGCATGCAATAATTCATGTACGCGCAATCGAATCTTGCAGAAATCATATAGTCCAGGCAATGAACTGACAACTTGCATGGAAAAAATGTCAATTTTGGAAATAATTTATAATAGCTTATTTTTTATGTGTAACGGATATATTATCAATTAAATAGTTAACCAGCGACAAAATCCGACAAAATTTCAGACATCGAAAAAATGATAATGGCTTCTGAAAAGTCAGTAAAAATATTAATAAATGTTTTTGTCTTTATTTTGGTTCATTTACATTTGCTCTATAATATTCAAGATAAATCGTACAAAAAAAGATAATGCATGCTTCATTTAAATCTACATAATTACTTCCGGGTGGAAAGTTTGTCGGATTCTTGACTAAATCATCTTAGAATAACATTTTCAAATGAAATCAACAAAAAAAACGCTATTATAAATTAATGTTCTTCAAAACCGTATTTTGCCTGGAGTAATATTCAAGATGATATTGGGACTAGCACCCAGCACGTACTGCAGAGCAAGGACGCGCAAGGCTTGCGGCGCTTGCGCAGACTGGTGAAGTAGCATGCAGTGCGCGCCTCCGCGAACATGCCTGATGCACTGCAGCATGTATTGGAACAGCTTTTGAGGACAAGCTTTCATCATCATCATCATCATATCAGCCGAAAGACGTTCACTGCTGGACATGAGCCTCCCCCAAAGAGTGCCAAAGCTTTAATTGAACGTAATAAATAGACGACGGTATACACATACTTATATAGATAAATAAATACTTAAATACATAGAAAACATCCATGACTCAGGAACAAATATTTGTGCTCATCACACAAATAAATGCCCTTACCGGGATTGGAACCCGGGACCTCCGGCTTCGTAGGCAGGGTCACTACCAACTAGGCTACAGAGGTCGTCAAATGTGTTATGTCGGTTACAAACTATCCCTTTCTCAAAATTTCAGCTCAATCAGGCACCGGGAAGTTAGTCAAATTTAACTTGCAAGATTTGTGCCACAATGACAAACAAACGGACAGGTCAAGTTAAAAGCTTATAAAAAATGGAACTGGAATTTACTCGCCGTTTTACCTTAGGGGGACCGTCTTTGCTGGGCCTTTGTATCCAAAAAGATGTTTAATCAATTTGATGACGTAGAAATATTACGGCAAAGATTGAACAAAAACTCAGCCCGCGCCCTATTATTACTCTATCCAGATCGAATTAGATGAGTCCTATTGTCGAGCTGATTTCATTTTCCGGCCGTGTCTTTATTGGATAAAAGGATTAAATTCTTTATATAGTACTCTATTAAAATTTGATTTTGAACTTATCGAGATAATGTATATATTATATATACTCAATCAGCTCGACATATACCTAAAACCCCTCACTAGATATCGGATTTCTAAAATAAAAGCTTAAATTGCTTTTAATATCCAAAAAAACACCTACTCGGCTCAGTAACTAAAGCTCCCACTATCGTTTTGGGGGATGCAAAGTTAGCTTGAACGCGCGTTAGGAAAGTTTAACTGTTATTTCCCCATACAAAAGGTGACATTTATATCTACCTGACGCGCGTACAATGCGTTACGTGATTGCCGACCAGCTGATTGCCGAAATCAAGTGAGTGGATATGGATATAGGTGCAATATAAAGTTAAGTAATGCTGTTGCTAGTCCCCAGAAAATGGTTTTAAGATTATTATTTTTCCGCAAGAACCATGTTTTTTCGGCATTATCAAAACCATTCCGTTAAAAGAACCAAAAAAAAGGACCAAAACGGTCGGTACTTATTTTTAAAAGGCCTGTAGCCGTTTGATATGATTTATGGTTAAACGGTAGTCTCTATTAAGGCTATAATTTAGCTTATATCCGTAAATAAGAAGAAAGGTGTACAATAAAAGTGATAAACAACCAATAACACAGTTTACTCTTCCTGTTTTGTACGCTTTTCTTTGATTACAAACAAGAATGTTATTACGTGCACGTACAGTCAGCGTCATATAGTTAGTAGCAGCCAAGGTAGCCAAATATTTCGGTACACGTCTTTATTACTGTAAGAATAATTAAGGGTGTGTTACGAAATATTTGGCTACTCTGGCTGCCACTAACTATATGACGCTGACTGTACGATGATTGTGAACTTGGGGGAACAAAGCGGATGAACAGATGTAAATGGGTCATACACAGTGTTTAAAACAAAATTCCTCTTTCCTGTGGTCAATAAGAGCTTCGTTCATATGAATAATGTTTTTATCGCATATTAAAGAGGAGACGCTGTTTATTTAAGAGAGCAACGAAAAATTAAGCTTCGTAGCTGACAACGTCCATATAAACGTCGCGTACCTAAATCTGTGTATGACTCAAATGTTGACTTACTTTACGCCATGAAACAGGTACCTAGTTCCAAATTATTGAATTGTTGTAAAGTAGAAATTAGGTTTGGATCGTCAGAAATTCCATTAATTAGAAAATAACAATTATGCAACTTACCGTTTCATATACATTTTCTGGCTCACTCGAACTTCGATATGATACTGCAGGTATAAGTTGCAAACGTTTATAAAAGGTATCATATTTTTTTAAGCGAGAACTTGTGGTAGGTAAGTTTTCAGACAAGGACTTTACTTCGAAAAGTTTAAAATTACAATTAACTTTCAACATACAAGTTTTTAATAATTAACTCGACGTTGAATTCCACCAAGATAATTGAGGCGCTTTCTTAAATGTTACCACTGTTTAGTGTCATGTAAAGGGGTTTTGGAGCTCAGCACCAGTATACTTATACATAATTATACACTTAACCGTTTTTGTTCAATGCATTGCGAAATAATGCCTACCAACCCTACTTAAGGCGCCGTAGGTTCAGCGAAGTTAAGCGAACAGAGGTTTTGAAACAATATAATGCGTCTGTTTATAATAATATGGTTTCAAAAAAATACGAATAGTAATCTTGAGTCTTTTCTGGAGGGAAATCAGTGCTTCGAAATATGATTAAGCGCTCGATAGAAAAAAATCACGAACATAGGTCTAAAACACACAAAAATACATTTAAAATATTCGTAACAAATTATGCACAAAGGGTATTAATATTAAAATTGCTTCTAAAAATCGGCAATATCATGTTTGAGCGAAATCAGTGTTTACATTTTTATTTATTTAAACGGCCAAAAAATTAAACATGATATCCGCCCTTCCGACCACGCCCTTCCATCTCGCTCACGCTTATGCTCAGTGAGAGGGAGAGAAGACCATGAACCTACGGCGCCTTAACGCGTGGGCGGCCCGGCCCATAAGGCGCCCAGTGAGGTTATCCATTAGCATATTTGTAACAGGCCGCTTTGCTTGAAATAATCAAGTAATATATAAAAACAATTTTCAAAGCGACATCGCAATTCCAAGAAAAGTCTTAATGCTGAATTGCCAGCATTTAATAACTTTAAGGTAGGTACAATTACAGCACTTACCATGGTGTTCTTCTATTCAATAAAAGCTTAGGTATACCACCAAAAAGTACAACTTATGATTTGTTATAAACATCGATGTCTTCACGAAGCTGAGTAGGTATTGTCGACCAGCGAGGCAAGCTCTCATTGAAATGCAAGGAGCTGCTCTATATGCAAATAGGCATAAACGCTAGCCTTGGTCAAACATTATTCAATGCAGCTGCTGCTAGCCTCACTTAACGTTCTGATAAACTAAGCCAAAAGTAGTATACATATTTAATTACTAGCTTCCACACGCGACTTCGTCTGCGTGGACCCGGGATAAAAACTATCCTATATTTGAACCCAGCCTGGGTTAAACTATCTTCGTGCAAAATGTCGTCCGAATCGGTTGAGCCGTTTAGTCATTGAGTTACTAACATCCAAACTTTCGCATTTATGATATTATTAGTAGGATTACCGGCCGCGCGGTTTTTCCCGCGCAACGCCATACAGAAAGCCCAGGCGAAGGCGAACTTAGCACCTCACAGACTTTTTCTCTTTATAATATTAGTATATTTACATAGATATCTGTTAATTCATCTGAAAGTGAAGGAGGATTTTCGACTGGTTTAGTCTAATGGATAGTGAGCCTGCCCGCAAAGCAGACGGTCCTGGGTTCAAATCCCGGCAAGAGCAAACATTATTGAACGAGCGAGCGCAGCGAACGAAGTTATCTGTTTCAGCTTGGGCGAAAAATCTTCCGTATGTCTGTCCGGCTGTTGTTCTCTACATCGCATTTCTGAACTGATTCTTGTGAAATTTTGTGAGTGGGTTCACAAATTATTTAAACATGTTTTGCCGATTCTTTTTTCAAAATACATATAATAAAATTAAATAAGTTTCTATCAAAAAATAAATTTTTGGTACAAGCTTTTATTGCCGACTGTACTTTTCTGTATACCATCATCAACTACTCATTGAGACGATTCTAACGAACTCAAACTCAACAGGGTTACGTCGGTTAAGTACTGAATTCCCATGGCCACCTTCTGTCTCCATCATCAGATCAGCTCGATGGTACCATAATACTGAATTGTCATCCAAACTGTACTTATACCCAAAGTTTCAGCTCAATCGGTCACCGGGAAGTGGGTCAAATTTAACTTGCAAGATTTGTCCCATACATACTAACAGGGCAAGTTAATATAAAGCTTCTCCATCATCAGAACAGCTCGATGGTACCATAATATTGAATTGTCATCCAAACTATACTTAAACCCAAAATTTCAGCTCAATCAGTCACCGGGAAGTGGGTCAAATGTAACTTGCAAGATTTGTCCCATACTAACAGGGAAAGTTAATATACAGCTTGTAAAATAGACGGGCTCGCGAGTTCTATAGCTCACAGCTCACTAAGTAGTTATAAAACTCTGTCTTCTTCTTTTTCACCGTTTGATCAAATCATGATCTGTGTCAATAAGCCGCAATATCCTAATACATACATAAGACGTGTCATAATATGAGGTGTATTATTTCCGTTGTCGGAGGGATGTCACGAAAATGAAACAAGTGTTAGAGCCGAAATTAGGTAATATAAGGTTTTATTGTGCCACACGGACAGATAAGAACGAACACAGATAAACGTCTAGGGCTGCCAAAATATTATATCAGCCAGCTGACGACTGCTACTGGACTTGGGTCATGGAATGTGACAATAATTGCGCCTGCGGCCCCATCTAACGAGCTCTCTTACTTTCAACGATTTAGTTCCCGACTTTTTTCTAGAAACAAACTAGGTACTGCATAAATAATATTATTTTATCTAATTGAATTTTGGTAAAGCTTAATTGTCGCTGTAATGGTTGTAACTAACAATTATTGTAAAGCTGATTTTCCACCGGAGGGGCGAGACGAGACGAGCCAAGGCGAGAATTGAAATTTGTATAGCACTTACTATTTCCACCGAAGATGCACGAGGAGAAAATTGAAAATTTGCCATACGAATTTCAATTCTCGCCTTGCCTCGTCTTGTCTCGCCGCTCCGGTGGGAAATCAACTTAAGGGGTTGTCACATTGGCAAGTTTTGGTTTATAGATACTTGAAACAGCTGCCCGCGCGGCTCCGCCTGCAAGTTACAAAGAACCAAAGCGGAGCCACGGAATAAAACAGCCTTTGTCGATAACGAAACTCCATTCTATACAGAGGTTAAAGAAATTTAGAAATCGGATTAGTAGTTTCGGAGTAAACCTTAAACTTGAATACGAACGTAAATTTTACACTCTTCACTAATAATCATGGTATAACAACACAGGTACTCTCTTCCGAGACTCGCGAACCACGTGACTGACAAAAGCCTACGTCATCAAACGGCATTTAACAGCATGATGACGTAGGCTTGTGTCAGTCACGTGGTTCGCGAGTCTCGGAAGAGAGTACCTGTGTTCTTATACCATGCTAATAATGAATAATATTATCGACATATTATATGCATATTATGTTCTATTTTTGCCTTTAATCCATTTTTACCCGACTGCCGAACAGGAGGGTTATGTATGTATGTATCTCGTATATATGTAATAACTTATATATTAATGTATGTATGTATGTATGTATGTGTGTATGTTTTATTCTTTGGCACGCCCTGCAGCCTAAACCGTTTGACGGATTTTGACAAATGAGGTGTCGTTGGATTCCTCTTAATCGTAGGAGTGACATATAATATTTGTAAAAAAACAGTCGGGTTTTACGAAAATCTTTTGATTTCACTTGTTAGTTCCTGGAATGGCCGGGGTAGATACAAAAAAAAAGAATGATACATTTCTAACTAATTTGATTTATTGCGAAACATGTAAACCACGACTTCGAGCGGCGGCGTCAGCGGCAGCGAGCGATTTTTCTAATTCATTGCGTGTGATTGTGATCCCAACTAACCGCAGTGTGTTGCGCGTCTCGACCGAATTAACAGATAATAATCGCGGACAAACATACATACAAACATACAGGTCAAACTGAGAACCTCCTTGTTTTTTTGAATTCGGTTAAAAAGCTTGCCGCGCCGCTATTCGCGCAATGTCAATCTGGAAATGTAAGCAGCTTAAGACAAAGAAATATTACCAAGTTTAATGGAGATGTAACTTTTCCGTCACTAACTTTTTCAATCGCTCGTCTGCCGCGGTCCTTATCGTGTGTAATATAGTACAAGTTTCTTCAGCAAAAAAAGGCAATCTCTTAGTAACGGCTTTTATGAGTCTCAGACACAAGTTTGCACAATATAACCCCGTATATTTCCCAGGATGAATAAGTTCCTTACCCAAACAGTATAATGTTGCTTGCAATGTTGCCTTATTGTTGCCGGCTTAGTTACGGCGCTTACAGCGAAAGGATGGGTGGTGACGGTGAGTTTATCCTCTAGCAGCCTAACAATCTCAGATAAAAAAAACACAATACTTATTTGTTTTTGCCATTGGGTCATTCTTGAGAATTGCATTATTCATCTCATTCCCTCGGCGTTTTTTATTTTAAGAAATTTCTACTAAGTTACAATAAAATCAAATTAAGTATTTAATAATAAACATATTTATCGAATAGGCATCACTTTGGGTCAATTAGGTACGGAAATATACCAATTCAAAGTTTAACTGTCGAGGGAATGAGAAAAAATGACGGGGGAATGATAAAAAGTACGAGGGAATGAGAAAAATAACGGGGGAATGATAAAAACTACAAGGGAATGATAAAATTGACGAGGGAATGATAATCTTTGGTATTAGATCAGATGTTTTATTAAATAATACAAAATATCAGTTTGAATAAAGAAAAAAATCACAGTTTTTTCTTAATAATCTTATAGACTAAGTACCATAATTTGAGACTTCAGTCTTAACCATTAATTGACATTAATTCTTCGCATTACTTGCAACAATCATCATTATCCTAGCGTTTTGCCCGGTAGTGCCCTACACGAGCCCGGGGTCCGCTTTGCAAAAATACTTCTACAAATATATATTTTTCTTTTGCTTATCACAATCTAACAGGGAAGTAATTTTAATAACATCTAACTCACTTAAATTCTCAAACTTCTGAAAAAGATTATCATTAGGTATACGCTTCGTATCAAAGACTAAAATAGGTACTTTATGGTTTTTTCTCAAATACTTGATTTAATATTCGAGATCCCATAAAATTGCATGCATGATTAGAAACAAGTGAAACAACACACAATAATAGGTCCAGTTCAACAAAAATAACACAAAAATCGTTTTGTTTAACTGGGCATTTGTTTTAAAGTAATTCTTTTTTTATAAGTTACATTTGTTGATAAAAATCAGACTGTTAGTTAGTTACCTAAGTATTAACATCTTTTTGGTTTGATTCCTAAAGAAACTAAAATTCACAACTTTACTTATAGCATTAATATCATATTTTTGTATTACTGGAATAATACCTTTTTTTACTATAGTCGTAACATTTTTTTATTTACTACGTAATCATAAATATCACTTGAGATCACAAATAAAACATATTTGTAACATTTATATAAAAATCAGACTCTTAATTAGTTATTAACGTTTTTTTTGTAACAATTTAATAATAAATGTAAATTTTCTAAATTCTAAAGTAACCTAAATTGACAACCATGCTTATACTTAGTATTGATTTCAAGACCTTCTATTTAACAGAAAATGTAATGTTACGTTCATGATATTATAAATAAATTGTTGAATAAATGAGTCGACCATAATATGTTATAAGTACGGTATAAGGGTTTGGTCTGTAATAGGAGTAATAAATGAAACGGTGGATTACTAACCCAATCAGCAATCAGTTCTAAGTGGTTTAATAAAAAACAAACAAGAAAACACTATTAATCACTATGACATATATATTCTATGGAGTCATCCTCTAAATTTATTGTTCCTATTACAGGCCACAGCAGAAATCAGAAATCTATCATTACCCCGTTCAGAAAACCGGGGGAATGAGAGTTGAGGGAATGAGAAATCGAGGGAATGAGAGTCGAGGGAATGAGAAACCGAGGGAATGAGAGTCGGGGGAATAAGAAAAAGTATGTTTCTTGTCGATTATGCCGAAACTGTTATTAATATAAGAGTAACTATTAAATCAACACATGCAATCATTCATGTGTTATTCTCTACACTAAATATTGTATGCCAATTGCAGGAAATAGATTTTATACGTAAATATAGGGTAATGATAATCATAGTGAACCAAAGTTAGGGGATGATATATCTACCTTCATTGCTCCGAGCTCCAGCGACGAGACGCGTCCTCTCTCCGCGGAGTCGGTAGCGCTACAGACGAGGGTGAGACACGGCCGAGATTACGCGTCACAAGACGTTGCAGTAAGGATGTACGCGTTGTTTAGTCAGGTATTAGGGAAATAATAGGTTAGCTCTGGACAAACCTTTGATACAGATTCCTATAAAAACTATGATAAATAGGGGAACCATAATTTTATTTTTAAATCATTAACTTATATTCTAACGATTTAACTCGATACAATATTTGATTTTGATCCATAACTAGTTGTTTTCAGAGTAGATTGTTCACAAAATGGCGGATGGACGCACCGGGGGAATGATAATTTAGGTGTTTGACATTTTTTTATGGCTAATTCTACTTACCTTTAACAAAAAGTAAATCCTGCCCCAGTTAGATTAAGTGTTGAACTACTGTACAAAAATGTGTAAGGTCAATTATTTTATTTTTTCGGGTACTTTTTCCCTCTGGACGCTGAAAATTGACCCTCTCAAGAATCACCCCATTGCCAAATATTTTTCAAAGCTTTATCTCTTTAGGAATAACGTCTAAATTCGAACTATTCGAATTTGCAAGAACAGCAGACGGCGGTGGCGACCAAAATATCAATTTGTTTTTGCCGTTGGTAAATATTTTTCTAAGCTTTATCTCTTTAGGAATAACGCCCAACTTCAAACTATTCGAATTTTCTCAATAGCAAAACGGTGAAGGATGCGTTGCACGGTGGGCTGGATAGCTCGAAAAGAGGACATTCGCACTTTTTTCAGAAAATCATTTTTTGAAAAATGCTATCCAATAGAGAATTATACGAGGAACAATAAATGTGGTATACATTTTTGCGAAATAAGGCATATTGACAGCAGAAAAAAATAAAGTCTGTTTTTTTTGTATGGGACCCAAAAATAGGTATCTTGTTTCTCAGAAACTATTAGAGGTCCCGTCTTCTACCTTTCAAGACTTTGTTTTTCTATTTTTATAGAGTAAGAAACGATAAGCAGATTTTCTATTCAGGTGCTGTTTTTTTTTTTTAGTCCAGTAAAAGTTAACACATTTTAGATTTTTTCGTTTGTCTTTTTTGGGATGGCACAATATTTTTTGATAGTTTAATTCTATAATATTAATAACAAGTTACAGATGCGACGATTTTTGACATTTTTTTTTTTGGGAAACAGTTGATTTTGGTTCAAATTTGTTGTTAGTTATTTACAACTCAATCATTTTATGGAAGACGAAATAGTGAGTATTCTTTTATCTTGAAACAATTATTATTCGCAAAAACAAAATGAATCATAAAAGGTTAATTATATTTTACAATATGGTCAAATAAGAATGAATACAAAAATACCAATAAATAACTTTTTCACTAAGTGTAGTAATTTTTGTATTAAGGTATACAGTGTTTTTTTTAAATGGGACAGTATGAACAGAACATTTACTCAAGTAATAAACCAACTGTATGAAGATTAGTTTTCATTAAATTTGACCAACTTTTGCTGTTCAGATTTTTTTCTTTCCATACAATGAAATAATCCTTACATGAAACAGAGCCGACCCGCGTCAAAAAAAAAATTGACCAACTTTATAATTTTTTAAGAACAAGTCACGCTTGACCAAAAATTTTAATGAGCCAAATTTGTTAACATAAAAAAACACCTAATGTCTCCTTGGACACTTTTCCTCTATCTCCTTTAGATTCGGATTTCCCCATACTGTCCCATTTAAAAAAAACACTATGTATTTTTTTAAGAAATGTTATTTATGTATCGTAATTATTATACCATAACCATATTACTTTTTGTTGTTTATTGTTTATTTTAAATGACATGTGTCTATTGTAAAACATTAGATTATTTCTTTTTAGTTGTATGAAAAATGTAAAAAATGTACTTAGGATTTTTTTATAACTTAATAAACGTTACATATATTATGTGTTATTATCATTTTTACTTTTAACTATCGAAATATAATGTAAAAACCCAAAAAAGACAAACGAAAAAATCTAAAATGTGTTAACTTTTACTGGACTAAAAAAAAAAAACAGCACCTGAATAGAAAATCTGCTTATCGTTTCTTACTCTATAAAAGTAGAAAAACAAAGTCTTGAAAGGTAGAAGACGGGACCTCTAATAGTTTCTGAGAAACAAGATACCTATTTTTGGGTCCCATACAAAAAAACAGACTTTATTTTTTTCTGTTGTCAATATGCGTTATTTCGCAAAAATGTATACCACATTTATTGTTCCTCATATAATTCTCTACTGGATAGCATTTTTCAAAAAATGATTTTCTGAAAAAAGTGCGAATGTCCTCTTTTGGAGCCATCGCAAAAAGTGTTTAACAGCTTTATACTCTTACGAATAGCGTTCAGTTTTGAATGAACTCGAATCGGCTAGCAGCAAAAAGTGACCTTCACATCTGACGTCACAAAACTCTGTCGCGTATTTAACAATTTTTCCCCATCCCAAAAAGTGCTCAGCGCCGCTAAAGAAGTTTTCACTTCAAAAAGAATCAGCGCGTATCGTCAAGACATTGCTTTGTCACGAAGGATCTCAGCTTGTCATGAAAGGAAAAATGTGTTAAGTAATTTCTTTTTCTTGGAGTCTTTCACTGTTATAACTGTCAGCTGTCAGTGACATCAAAATGGCGGAATTACCTTGTAAAAGAATAAATGATAACGGAATTTGTTTCAACTTTAATAGGAAATAGAATATAATTTGTTTCGTTTTCAAATTTGGCGAAACAGAATCAAAGCGACTCTGTTACGCTAAATATATAAGGTAAAGCGGTATCTCAACTAGCGTCGCTTAAGACCTTTCTACACCTGCGCTCCTTTTAAAACGAGGTCTACGAGGCACACGGGCGGCACGCGGCCTGATCTACCGCCGACTACCCCGACTTGCACGTATCTACGTTTCCTGTATCAACACGTTTCTGCTTGAGTGCGTCGCATCTGACGTTTGTACGGATTTGTTTGACTGCTCGTATTAGCTTGTACCTATTCATCGAACGGAACTACTTAAGTATTGACGAAATGTTTCAAATTAATTATTACGAACTCATTTACCTCAAGCCAATCTAGGACACATTTGAACACGGAACAGGGTAATTCATAAAGCCCGCCTAGTTAAGCGTCTTGCAAGGCTCTGAAAGCCTGGTACTTAATGTTGTTAACGAGATTTATAATGGAACATCAGGCGCGGTTTAACTAAGTTTCTTGAAATATAGTTAATAGTGAAGGAGCACTTGGCTGCTGAGAAGACGTTTGGTATGCGAGTGGCGAGACAATGAGTAAGTAACCGTTAAAGGATAAAGACGTCCTTTTTTAATACTCTTTGTCACTGAGATAGGCACTAGGTTTTCACTCAATGTACCTTATACGTTTTATCTTAGATCTTGGAAATTTTAAGTTTTTCCTGCTCAGAATCATGTGTAGGCACGTATATAAATAATTATACATGCATTTTTTTCACACCGGTGACGGTCCATACAAAATGTAGGAAAAAATGTCACACAGTGGAATAATAAAATAAGGAACACTAAAAAAAATGAAGACACTTTTATTACATAATGAGAATCAAGATTGCTTGTGGTTTGGTGTTATAAAACTTAAACTTTCAATATTATGAGAAAAAAGAAAGTAGACTTTTGAGTTAACACGTCCCATTAAAAAAAAAAAAAAAAACAAAGTTTTAACCGACTTCAATTTAGTACTCCGCCAAGCCACGAGAACATTTCCACATTTATTTTCTAATTTACCACATGAACTCATTTCCGAGAGGAAATGCGTTGATTATTAGAGAAAAATATCGAATCACTGTATGTGGGCCGATAAATATTTGAGGACTTCTGTTGATGTCACAAGGATCACCTTTGGCAGTTCATTAGTTGCTATTTCAACGCAATCTTATCAGAATCTGTGATATACTTTTATACTTTTAACACTTTTAAGTACATGATTGAGGAATTCCATAAGTCATCTGTGGTCTTCATTATCAATTCCACTCCACCAAATTTATGATTTCCGGGTGTAAATACACGAGTTATAATGGAAAATACCAAAATCACTACACGCGTGCCTAATATAATTGAGGAGTTCCCTCAATTCCTCATGGATCCCATCATCCAATTGTTTTTTTTTTTAATGGGACCCACCTGGAAGGAATAGCTTACATGCAAATAAAAAATCTACGAATCGGCTCATCAATGACGGAGTTCTGAGGTAGCAAACATTAAAAAAAAAAGAATGATAAAAAAAAAACAACCGAATTGAGGACCTCCTTTTTTTGAAGTCGGTTAAAAATATTTGCGGACGATCTCACACAAATCGACCTAGTCCTAAACGAAGCAAAGCTTTTAATTATGGATTAGCCCTATTTTTTTTTTATATACGACGACGGTGGCAAACAAGCGTACGGCCCGCCTGATGGTAAGCAGACACCGCAGCCTATAGACGCATGCCAAAAACATGGGCGTTGCCGACCCTTGATATGTTTGAGGATTCGCCGTATTGACAGCTGAAGGAACAAATTCCCTCGCTCTCACCACAACGCATCCTCGGGAGCTCTGGCGACCTTGCTCACCTCCAGGAACACAACACTACTACAGAGCAAGTAGTAGTGTTATTATGGCTGTGGTATTCTGCAAGGCGGAGATACTTCCCCAGAATGGGCTGCTCCAAATTCGAGCGGGATGACATTTCGCTGTGCCCTACCTCACCAGCTATGAAATCACCAGCTATTATGAGCTCTGATATGACTGGCTAGGCCAAACTTGATCTTAAATACTCTACTCGTCTCGCTAACATCTTTACATTTAAAGCATATCGTCTTACCCAACAAAAGTCCACAATCCATTCTTCCATGATTCACAAAAGTGAAACAAAAGTCTCATAAGAGCCTATGAGACTTTTGTTTCACTTGTGTGTCTTTCATTTCTTGTTTCTCCCAAATAGGCACTTTTGTTTTGTTGTTGACGATAGCTCGCGCGAGACTCCGCATACAGATCGCAGTATTAATTAGAATTTAGAAGTTTGCGGTTAGACCAGCAGATAGACTATTTCATGTTCCATTGTGAGACGAGACAATACTTTGGAATTTTCCATTCTAAGCTCTGAGTTACTTGTGATATTTGATTCGTACGAATCAATTAATGGGGGGTACAATCCTTTTTTAATGTTCTAGTCGATAGTCAGTCGTGCGTGATTTGTGCGTGTTTCTGTATGGTTCAATCAGCCTTTCTGGTCGATAATAGTAGTTTATGCAACTGATACATAATCAGAGGCCTTAAAATACGAGAGTGGTTTTATGAAACGAGCGTGAGCGAGTTTCATAATAGGATCACACGAGTGTTTTAAGGCTAAATTATGTACAGTTGCATACACTACTTTATCTAAACACATATCATAAGTACTCTAAGATGGGTTCAGAAGCCGTAGGAAAATGACCTGCATTGCTACTATAGTGCTACCTGTAAAATGTCTTTGTTGCAATCATTGCTGCATTTACGATATCCGGCGGAGTGTTCATATCGTTCTCGGAGTCACTACTACTCATATTTTCAACTAAAATGTGAATTACTTACAAATAACTTTTCACAATTCTACTTTCGTCACAGCAAAAACCAACAAAGAAATGACAACAGTAATGGCGGCAATTCAATCCTACGTCAAGACGAATGTTTTTTTAATCATAGACAAACGAATGAAGTCCCTATTCTCATGTCACTCTTGATCAAATGTCGTGCGGTTTATATTAAAAAACATACTGAATTGACGTTTCGCATCGATAACTGTTTTAATATCTATGGATACTACAATAGAGACCCACTTGAGTTTTGACAGCTGTTCCAAATTTAAACTCATAACCTTACAAAAATCTGTACTGTAATGACATTACAGTACAGATTTTACCTACTACCACAGACAAGAAAGTTCTCATAGTAAAATTGGTTGTAATAATGCTGATCATTTCCAACGGTTTCTGAACGCATTTTAGAGTACTAATGATATGTGCGTAGATAAATAATTAAATCTAGGCCAGTAAAATTTTCAGCAAACAGTTTTTTCCGTCTTATCCATTTTCAGGAAAAATCAGAGTTACGGTGAATTTTAGCCCTAAAAATTTTGTACAGTGGTTTAACGCACTGGAGCAAAGCAGGCAATCTTTTGTAAGGAACACACTGTTTTTTATTGAAGTGAAAACTTCTTTAGCGGCGCTGAGCACTTTTTGGGATGGGGAAAAATTGTTAAATACGCGACAGATTTTTGTGACGCAGATGTGAAGGTCACAAACTTTTATATTTTGCTGCTAGCCGATTCAGCTTCATTCAAAACTGAACGCTATTCGTAAGAGTATAAAGCCGTTAAACACTTTTTGCAATAGCATATTCTGCAAATAAATTAGTAATTTTGTTCACGCGTCCTTCACCGTTTTGCTATTGAGGAAATTCGAATAGTTCGAATTTGGACGTTATTCCTAAAGAGATAAAGCTTTGATAAATATTTGGCAATGGCAAAAACAAATTGGTATTTTGTTCGCCGCCGGCAGCGGGCGAGCCGGCCCGTCGCACCCAACGCGCCCGCGGCCCGTCTGCCTAAATAATTGATAATTGTTTATAAATTTGCGCCAAATTAATTTTTAGGGTGACACCGTAAGATGTCACGTGACCTGATCGAAAAAAATTTAGGTACAATGTAATTGAGTTTTCACTTCTGCCGGCACTCCCGGAGTGCAACCCGGTCTTTTTTTTGAAATATTATTCCTTACCAGTCAATCTGGCCCTATTAGAGCTCGCGGAACGCACATCATCAGTATAATTTTTCCCATATTGCTGGGTTTGTGATGAGATAAATAATCAGTTACCTCTTCGGTAATCACAATGTTTATTAAAATTATAATATGGACTTTCTCAAATGAGATTATAGTTAGCCCTTAACAAACAGCAATACATCATGAACTCTAGGGAGATGTAATGCAGCGATATGTAATAATTATAGACACATGTTATCATGTGATAATAATTATCTGACAGCTGGTATGATTTAGTGCGGGCATCCATCAAGACACGGGTAGGTAATTGTACATTAGGGTAATTAGTATTACCTGAAGATTGTTAGCGTTGTTACGACACACTGGTTAGGTTGCACAATAAAATATACATCACGCATATCTTCTAGCCCACCTCGAGCAGCTTACGTTTCCCGTCACGTACAGCAATCACGGCCCGAAAGGACTCGCACGCACTGTTCCAAACTTCGCTTCTTTTATTGGTTAATGGAATCGTAAAGGGTGCGTACTGTTAGCTTGTAAGGGTCTATTTAACTTTGCTGTGGAGTTTAGACTTGATATCTAACATAAGTACGTACGTCATTTTGTATTACATGTCCATAATAATGTTCACCCCCCCTGTGACATTTCATTCAATTAATATTCATTACTTGACGATCATTAAATAAATTCGTGTAAATTAGCTTAAAGTTAACTTAATGACGAATTAATCTGATGGAGATAGCTCAATACATTTCCTTCGTTGCACTTGTTTCTTTTTGTATCATACGACCCGTGAGCCTAGTCGGTAGTGACGCTACCTACGAAGTCGTAGTCGTAGGTCCTGAGTTCGAATCCCGGTAAGGGCAAATATTTGTGTGATAAGCATGAATATTCGTTTCTGAACCTGGCCCAAACCAGAGCCCAAAATAGCTTAATGATACATAATTTAATAGTCATTGTATCACGCCTAGGGAGGTAGATGACACAGTTCCTACAAGAAAGAATACTTACCTAAGGATTTAGTTAACAGGCGCATTTCCATTCTTATCGTTTCTTAATCTCTGCCTTGGATTATATAACACAGTTTCGGACATGTTTTCTTCTAAAACAACGCATTATGTTTTTTTTTCTTTCTACTTATTCATATTCAGTACTTATTACTTATTTTAAGTAGGTTAAGTTTTATCATTGTCATACGCCTTTTTTTGGCAATAAATGTGTCATTACGGCCTTATTTCATTTAAGCCGTTGATGTTTTCTAAGTATTCAAGCATGTATACCTATTAAATATATTGTTGTCTAATACCCATAATACAAGCCCAAGGGTGCCTATCCACCAGAGATGTGCTATGCCATGCTATGCTATGTTTTCATACATTTGAAACGTACTTGTAGCGGTGGAGCTACGTGTCAAATGTATGAAAACATAGCTTAGCATGGCATAGCACATCTTCGCCTCCCGCGCGTCATCCGCGCCCCGTTATCGTCCTACCCCCGCTCCCGTGCTCCGAGCAGGGCCTCGCCTGCAGCTCGGGTCATAAATACCTGAGATTTCGGGCTTTCTTTCTTTTACAGCCCTTGGTAAGTAATGTACTATTAAAATAAAGTTTTAACCGACCTCATTTCGGTACTCTGCCAAGCCACATCCAGGAACAATTTCCTAAAAAAAAACCTAGTGTGCCTGTAAGAGTTCCCTTAAATTCTTAAGGATCCCATCATCAGATCACTTGATGACCATGTGACCACCTGTGAACCCTTAGACCCCAAGCGTCTTAGAGTAATCGGGTGACATACATTTTTTTAAGTCGGTTATAGATTCAGATTCAGATGGTTTATTTCTCAATTTTAATACAAAATTTTCATACATTGAATAAAAACATGCACACAATATTGAGATCGTCAAGAATACATGTTCACAATAAATATGTAATTATTTCGATGTTAACGGAGTGTTGTCATACGTTTACACGGATGAAATCAAATGAATCACAAAAAGTACCTAAATAAGGTTTAAGAACATTTATCAGTCAGTATTAAAATTTACAAATTAGTACCTTTATTATTGTATACATTATTTAAGTATTCCTTAATGTTATATACCGTTTTACTAATGAGCAGGATTTAGATTTTGTGACGGAAAGTGTTGATGTTATTCTGTGCTTTAATACCTTAAGGCAGCTTATTATACAATTTTCGAGCCATTATTTTGGGACACTTTCTTGCCATGCTTAGTCTACATTTTTTTAAATAAAATGAATGCGTAACTGTAAGGTAGATCTAAATATCATTTTTATAATCATTTATATTATGTTTAACGTTTGTATAGAGCTATGATATAAACGAGTTCCACGCGGACCGAGTCGCTGGCAGAAGCTGGTAATAAATATAGGATATTATTAATAAAGGCAAAGATTGCCAATTATAATTACCTACTCTGGTTATCCCCATTGGCCTGTCGTCGGAACAACATCGGTATATAAATAGGAGGACGTTTCTATTGGATTCATTAAACGACTCGTCGTTAACGAAGAAATATTTGCCTTGCTCCAATATTCGAGACAATATTGGTGAGTAAATAGTAATCTGTACCTAGTCGTAGACAGTTTTTCTGATTTCTTGGTTGTTTTTGCCATTCATATTTTTCCTTACTTAATTGGATAAATAAATTGTTATTTACATTTTCATTCAAATAATTAGATATATAATGGTACCTAATTGACAACAATAAAAATAAATAATTCTTACATTTATACCAATAACTGACAAAGCTCACGAAAATACTCGGACAATATCACGACTCATTTTTGTTATTTTAAAGATTTTTAAAAACCCTACATAAACTTTTTAAATTGACCGTTCATCTTTCATACTGACGGCGTTTTTGACGTTCCATAAAAAGTTGTTTATTTGACTCTTAATCAATATCCCAAAATCAAAAATCTAAATCTAAATCAATTATTTATTCTGCAAATAGGCCACAAGTGCACTTTTACATGTCAGACGGTAATTAACAATAAAATAAAAAAAAAACATACACAATAATAATTTAAGCAGATTAAGGACCGATATAAACGGTTAACAAACTAAATGTCACTAAGTAAATGAAAACAAAACAAAATTGCAAAATATGACCATTACATTCGATGTAAACAAGAAGTTAATGATATTAATTCAGTATTCCAGATATGTATAAGGTTCCTGAGCGTCCAAATACAATTAATAATTATTCTAATGTTCTTAGAGATGTATACGGTCTCTAAGCGTCAAAACAAAACAACTAAAAAAGGAACATTAATGTAATATTGTCAGAGATGCAGCGAACCAGAGATGTACAGGGTCAATAACAATAAAACGTGTCAAGATCAGAATCAGGTCGCTCGTCAATACGATAATAATAATAATAACACTAGTATTTCAGTAGTTAGGTACCCTTGGAAGCATGAATAGTCCCTGGCATCATCGTCATCATCCTCAGCCTGTAGTGGTCCACTCCTGGACATAACCCTTTCCAAATTAGCTCCAACCATAGCACCATCAATATCAATACTGTTGTCTATTCCTAACTGGATAAATGAATGTTTATGTATTATTACTACATTATTTTTATAAACTATTTAATCCGTAAACTTTACCGAAGGCAGAAATAGTTTTAAACATTGTAAATAAAATTATTTGGCACAACTAATCTTATAAGGGTTCCGTATTCAACAAGGAACCATAACACCGACATGACCATTGGAAATTGAACCCACAAAGCAATCTAAGACGATGACGAAGTAACATTTAATGTTAGAAGAAGCTAGTCACTCTTTCAAAAATAAACGCCGTTTATTCTTCCTATATCTTGTTGTTAACTTTTCATTAAAGTCTATGATCAATACTTCGTGATTTTATAGTTAATTTAGCATCAAAAGTCAGAAAAATCTCACGCTCAAAGTAATTTATAGGTCTATGTTAGTCCAGTATCCTTATTCATCCGGAGCTTGCGTCTAATGCGGTAGTTCTGATTTGTTGCAGACTTGTTTATAATTTTGGCCTAATAATAATCCAAGTTTGTGACCTCGAGCGTCGAACGCAACTTTGTCAAAAATCGAAAATACCGCGACAGTTTTTATTATAACCCTTAACTACTACTACTTCTACTACTACTAGTACTACTAGGACTAGTTTTTGTTAGTACCTTCTCAGGACGTTTCTAAAGTAGACTAAATTTGCTACAATATGAGACTAAAGTCGTCTCTGTAGACCCAATAGTTTCTGAGATAAAGCTTAACCTTTAGCATACCACAATTGAAATTGAAATTGGAAACATTCTTGTTCAACAATCCTCTTAGGTTTCATCTAGCTCGACTACCTATCTGTGTGCATAAGGTAATAACTTACTTTACACTTACAGCCCAGTCATGTGGGCTGGAGGCAACAGAGTTTTGATAGGAGCGTGTTCGTTGTGTATAATGTATAATGTATTTCCCTAGGTCCCAAGTTGATCAATCTTTTGAAATTCGGAGGCGAACGGAGTGATACTTTAAGAAACTTATGTAACACACATTCACATTTGCGCGTAATTCCCCCTTTCATAGAATAAACTTGTATAAACTAGAATAATTTAAGAAATTAGTTGGTCACGTGATACTTTGGGAAAATGATTATTCTTAGATTTCACTTACCCTACTGTAGTACGTTATAATTTATGTTTTTTTTCCAAATGTTGACTCCAAATTAGAATAAATCTACCGAAGATGCCACTGCCAGCAAGAAGTAATATACGTCTTACACGAATCAATGAATCGTTATTACTTTGAACATGACTTGTAGGCTGTAATTAAACGGATAGGGAAAACTGTTGAAACTGCAACTGTGAATAATTGCTGCAATATTAAGACCTATTACGGTATATACAGTTTCTACATTTATTCTTATTCTCATAAAAAAGCGTGACGCAGTTTTTTTTTAATCGGAACGAATATGCATTGGCATGACTGTTACATATGAATGAAATAGCACAGTTTAAAACGCCATTCCAATCTTATCCATGTGCTTCTCTACCTTATTTAATACCAACATGAAAAATATTCAACTGCAAAAAGTGTGAAAGTTCATCAACTAGTCTATGAAACACCCAGTCCCAGTCCACGGCACACGTTAATAAGACGTCGGAACTCGGAAGCGTTTTAAAAAGCCAGTCTATTCAGTTGACCCAACATTCTTAAAACTAAAATTTCTCCCATTCAATGTCTACAATGACCAAGGTATAATACCTACTTCTGACTGTGTTTTGGGGGTTACGATGTTAATTTTGTTGTTGAAAGTATTCTTGAACTACTGGTTAATAAATTCTACGAAATATAAGTCTGTTGTTCAACTGGAACGCTGAAGAAATATTTATTTGAGGTTTGTTCAACAACAACAGTTCGATCATGCCATTAATTCTTGGAAAAGGAGTAACTGGTTGTTTCAGAGAATTGAAACGAAGCCACAAAAACTTAATCTGCAATTCACAATTCTTTCGCTCTACACAATTGAATAACTCACGAAACGGCTAGGTATAAATATTACGGACATAAGCTTCACTTACAAAACGTACAAAAGCAAATCCAACAAACTAAGTAATGCGATATTTATGTAAAAACCGCGCCGAACTACTTTAAAATTCAAAATGGATCGTAGCGGAGTTTTACTGCTGAAATATATCCTGGTTCTAGACCAGTTTAATGAGATTTCTCGTAGGCAGATATTGAGTGCTTTAGAAGAGTCTGAATAGGAAATAATACTTTATTTAATTTAATCACGAACGTTAGCGACGCCTCCCAATCGTGAGCGTTCCCAGCAGCTAAGAAATAGCGGAGCGAATCTCAACATGTCGAGTAATATTTGACCCACTAGCGACCCGCCCCGGCTTCGCACGGGTACTATATTATACATATAAACCTTCCTCTTGAATCACTCTATCTATTAAAAAAAAAAGCATCAAAATCCGTTGCATAGTTTTAAAGATTTAAGCATACATATTAGGGACAGACAGCGGGAAGCGACTTTGTTTTATACTCGTACTAAGTATGTAGTGATAAGACGTTTAGTGACCTTCATTGTGATAAAATCCTGACAAACTTAATTTGTCCTATAATCTAGGTACATGCTGTTGTCCACGTTAATCCCCTAGCCTGATCCCCCAGGGGAAAAAAACGGTTAGGTTGTTAGTTGAACTGCGACCCTACAGCGCGCGAGCCGAGCGAGCGAAGCGAGCGTGACGCGGTAGCGTCCGGCGAAGCGCCATAACCGAACATTATCAATTTTTTCCTAGTTGAATATAAAATAATTGCCGCTAATTCCCCTGGGGGATCAGGCTAGGGGATTAACGTGGATAACGTGAGGTACATACATCTTTTTTCCTTTATAGGCAAGTGGCTTTTTTCTAGTACAACATAGACATCTCACAAACAACAAAAAATACAGCAGCCAACACATAACAACAGTTAGTGTGTGAGTATCTACCCGGCCAGTGCAATGTGGAAACACTGGGACACTATCCACATGGAGTTCAGACGCAGTGTTCACCATCTATTACAATGTATGTATTTATGAATGATTTTGTAACATAGTAAGTAAGGCTTAGTGTATTTTTACTAACATTATGTTATGGACCTGGTCTGAAATATATGAATTGAATTGAATTGAACAAGTCTTCTTTAGGTGAATGAAAGTCACATGTTACTATCAGTAACTTTTTCTTTGCTTGATACTTATTGTCGATTGGATCCATTATAAAGTAATGCCACACGCTGCGCATGACTTTCAAGAGTTAAACATATTAGTGTGCCGTTCCGAAAATATGAAAACTGGGAATATTCCCCTAAATAAATAGAGAATATTCTTGAGAACTACCTGACTATTTCTGTCTGTGTAGTACCGCATTCACCAATTGGCACCGTGAGCCTGCGACGTGCTGAGAATGCAGTGTAAGTAATCCGAATTTGTGGTACAGTCGCCATCAGATATATCGGAGCGGCCAAGGTGCTCACAAATATCTGAACACGTCTCTAATGCCTCAACAATAGAGACGTGTTCAGATGTTTGTGAGCACTTTGGCCGCTCCGATATATCTGATGGCGACTGTACAATACGATATTTGGCGAGTGACGTTTGGAAGTTTGGAAAGTCTTTTTACAATACTGTAACAATATATTGCTATTAGGCACCATTTTCTTTTCATTCTCTTCTTTGTTTGTCGCTTCCAATGCCAAATCTTGGGGTTAGCTGCCAAAGCGGACCCGAGGGGTGATCAGATCATATCACTATTCCAACGCACGCTAGGCCAACTCAACTGCCACTGTCCCATACAAAAAGTGATATTTCGATCTACGTACAAAGCGTTACATGACGGACATGCATGGCTCCTAGTTAGCTGGGTTACCACGGGGAAAAATGATAAATGGATGATGATTGAGGTACCATTTTCTCCGTTCCATTTTAACTTTAACTGGTATAGTGATTAGGCACTTGGCCGGATACCAAGCAGTCAACTCCTAAGATAAGTTACCGATAGAGTTGAAGGAACTTTCGAGTACAGGCATATAAAAAAAAATACTGAAAGATTTTTTGCTGCGGAACTGTTTCTATACATTTGAGGATTTTTTATTGTATTTTTTTTTATAGAATTAGGTAGGTTGATTTGATTAATATAACAACATGGTTGACATTATATACAGGGTGTATCAAAAATGGGGTGTGAACCGAGCAAGGGCATATTCGGTAGCGCATAGCGATTCCAAATATGAATTTGTGTATGTTTTTTATTTTTTGATTATTTTTATTTACATTGATTTTTTTGTTTTTGTTGACATTGTTTGTGTATGACAACATTTCCCCGCAAGGGTGAAGGGTGGGAGGGTTTATTTCATTTTCAACCGCTGCGTGCACATCTGTGTTATGAAAACACATGTTTTGTGTATGTTTTTTGACACACAGGTGATAGCTTTTACGTTTTTGATGACACAAGCAATGTCAACAAAGACACACATTTCAATATAAAAAAAAAAAACATAAATTATAAAAAATAAACAAAAGTTCACACTCCATTTTTGATACATCCTGTATAATAAAATAAATAAAAATAAAATAACCTTTATTTTCATGCCTTGAAAGTTCACATTATGTACATGACAGTAAATATATAATATTCAAGACATGGTGCATAAATTATAAAAAATAAACAAAAGTTTACACTCCATTTTTGATACATCCTGTATAATAAAATAAATAAAAATAAAATAACCTTTATTTTCATGCCTTGAAAGTTCACATTATGTACATGACAGTAAATATATAATATTCAAGACATGGTCCCTTCTCGGGTATAGGCCTCCTCCAACTGTCTCCAGCCTTTCCTGTCTTTTGCTGTTTGCATCCACTCTGTGCCAGCAGTTTTTTTAATGTCGTCTATCCAGCGATCTTTTGGTTTTCCTTGCTCTCGTTTACCACTTGGGCCGGTCCATTTGGTTACACGTTTCGTCCATTTATTGTCTGCGGTTCTGGCAATATTCATCCCGTATATTCCTTATACAGCGTGTCTCTGACTTTGGGGCTATAAATGCAAATGTCAATTATGCTCCTTAAACGGAACTACTTTTGCTCTACAACTTTTCAAAAATACGTTCTTTTTATATTTTCATTATTCCATACAAATAAAATAAAATGTTCAATGTACATCATCCATTAGTTAGTTTTCATACTTGTCAGTGTCATGGATGTCAAATAATGAGGCCGTGTTTGCAATACATTGATGGTACAGTTAAAGTTCAAACACGAATAAATGATAGAAATGATAGTGTTTTTAAACGCGATAAATTAAGATGTACTGTAAAAAGACTGAACTCTAGCAAAATCCGAGTATGCGAGAAACACGTTAATAATTTCTAATTTCGACAATCGAGACAGAAGAGAAAGTGCACAATCACATACCTGAAGCGTCCAGGTCTGGAGCCTCCTCAGGGCTTCCTGTTCTCTTAAGGCACTCTCAGCTACTCACCGGGCGCGCAGATCTGACTTACCACCGGTCTTCGCCTAAAGATACCTCAACGACACAGCCCAAACTCTCTTGATGTGACGTGCACTCTTAAGAATAAAAACTTTTAAATTCTATATGGAAAAGCGCGATCTTTATATGAAATTACGAAAAAGTAGGCGCAGCGCGTGCGACTTCAAAAGCAGAAAGTTGTAGTAGTAATGGCCACAGGAAGTGGTTATCCTATCGTGTTGCCCTACATAAACGGAAGTTATATTTAAAGTTACCATACGAAAACCGATATTCAACACGAGAGTTGAACAGATAGTTATTTTACAAAGTTGCGGAACAAAAGTGGTTCAGTTTCAGGACCGTAATGGACATTTGCATTTGAAGCCCCTAAGTCAGAGACACGCTGTATATTCCGTATTTTCTTTTGGGTTGTAATTAATGTTCTTTTAATTGTGATGTTCGTGTAATTCAAGCTACGTTATTATGACTTAGCATGATGATTATCCTATTATGTCTACATTATTTAAGTTACTATTAAGTGTCTCTATTGCATCTATAAAATAATTTCAAGGCACTCTAATTAATTTTAGTCATCTTTATTTTAATAAGTTGTTACTTGTTAGTTTAAGTGATTGATGACCGAATCTACTATTATTGAACATGAAATTTACTTCATATTATCATGAATAATGGTTAATGATAGCTCTAATTTCATATAGTGGACAATATTTTTATGGGTGTGTAATGATGGGTATAAAAATAAATGATATAATTTCATTCAATATAATAACATTTAATATGATTTCAAAGTATATAATCACTCATTGTATATAATAAACGTTTGGTATTATTTCAAAATATATATGTTTGTTTTGTATAATTATCGTCTGGTATAACACTTATTTATTTTAACCATATATAATAATAATAATAATAAATCAGCCTATATACGTCCCACTGCTGGGCACAGGCCTCCTCTTATGGATGAGAGAGAACGGGCAGTAGTACCCACGCTGGCCCAGTGCGGGTTGGGGACTTCACATACACCTTTGAATTTCTTCGTGGATGTATGCAGGTTTCCTCACGATGTTTTTCCTTCACCGAAAAGCTAACGGTAAATATCAAAAATGATATTGCGTACATAAGTTCCGAAAAACTCATTGAAAACTCACTCATCATTATAACCATAATATGGTATAATTCTCATGCTACATAATTATCAAGTACCTAATATAATATATTGATTTTATTACAACAGCTTGGTGACGCCAAAAAGTAAAGAAAGTTAAGCAAACATTACGCTTTGCAAATTGTACTTAGACAGGGTGTATCAAAAATAGCGAGCAAGGGCATATTCGGTAGCGCATTGCGATTCCAAATATGCATTTGTTTATGTTTGTAATTTTTTGATTATTTTGTGTCTATATTGATATTTTTGTTTTTGTTTACATACAGTCTATGTTTTTGTTGACATTGCTTGTGTGTGACAACAATTCCCCGCGAGGGACAAGGGTAGAAGGGTTTATTTCATTTTCAACCGCTGCGCGCACAGCTGTGTCATGAAAACGAATTTTTTGGGTATGTTTTTTTTTTCACGAAGGTGACAGCTTTTAATAATTTCCCTTTTCTTTCGTTATCTTCGTTATATAATGATATATTGTTAATTTCGGAGTAAACTGTGATATAACAAACTTTGATTACCTAAATAATTTTATTTATATAAAAAGACATTATACAAATTTCTTAATATTGATTTTCTATTTATTTTCTTTTTTTATTCAATATTGTTACGTTCTGCTACTATATTATTTTTTATTTATTTTGGTACTGTTATTTGTATTATTTTGTCATTATTATTTCGAATGCAATGTACATTGTTTACTGGATAAATAACTATGAAATACTACTATATAATATATGTAGATGACAAATGCATTGCCTTCCGAAGCTCAGGATAAAGTAGCCGATACATAAAACAATATAGCAGCCTGCAAGCGATGTGCTTCCGAGGCGATTAATGATGCAGAAAAAATGTTTCCGGGCCCGACGGCGAGTCCTAAGGCGAAGTGAAACGTAAAAGGAGAAATGCATATTTTATTAAGTCTGGTGATACTTGGCTCGTAAAGGCTCTTACCTAGCCTAGGTCAAATTGGACATTAAGGTAGTGTCGTTACGGGGTTGACTACACAAAAACGTGAGATTCTTTGAAAGGTTCCATTTAGTTTGGGACATTTGGATGTCCAGTTTACTCACATTAAGTACTTTCTTTTTGGGATAATAAAACAATACTACTTACTCTTTTCGGTTATCAAATTGAGCGTATAAAGCCAACTGCGCCATTGTTCCATCTTGTAAAACTCTAGCGCGTGTATTGCGTACCTAAGTAAAACCGACAGACGGACATGGCGAAAATGTCATACGTACCAAAATTATTTTGCTATAGAACTCTCAAAAGTAATCGTAATCTGAGGGGTAATCATGTTACGTTTCGAACGAGCGTTAGGACAATGCAACTGTAATTTTTTCATATAAAATTGACATTAAGCTACCTAACTTACGTGCAATGCGTTGCGTGATCGATCTGCTGGTTAATTTTTAGCCATGTTATCCATTATGTTTCATACGTTATATTCCAGTGTACATTATCCTATAGATTTTGTCGGTGTATAGCAATGTATGCCCTGCTAACAATATCATTATCTCCGCATCGTAAGTGGACCCGTTAGCTCCATTAAGGGCTTATCTACATTCATTCATTTATATGCGCGATCACACGCGTTTGAGGCAAATTATTTGTTCAAGTAAAGTGGCAACACCCGTTATTCAATTTACGACGCGTCTACAGGATATTTTTTTCGAATTTTAATTTACCCCACTGAAGTTAGCACATATTCGTTTATTTTTATTTTTCTGTTTAACTCAACCTGCACAACACAACTAACGTATTGATCAACTTGGCGTTTGTATAGTTTATTGAACGAGCGAGCGAGACGGACGAAGTTCTTCGTTTTAGCCTCTACTCGTACAGGTCCTACCTAGTTGTCAACCGATTCTAGTGAAATTTTGTAAGGGTTCAATATTTATATAGATTGTTTTGCACATTTAGTTAACCGTTTTTTTTATAAAACAGTCTCGTAAGTTCTAGCGGCGGTCGTGGGTTCGAATCCCGGCTCGTACCAATGAGTTTTTCGGAACTTATGTACGGAATATTTACCGTTAGCTTTTCGGTGAAGGAAAACATCGTGAGGAAACCGGTCTAATCCCAATAAGGTCTAGTTTTCCCTCTGGGTTGGAAGGTCAGATGGCAGTAGCTTTCGTAAAACTAGCGCCTATGCCAAATCTTGGGATTAGGTGTCAAAGCGGACTCCGAGCTCCTTTAGGGGCATAACCGGGAACAACGCTAGGAGAATGATGAGTCTCGTGAGTTCTACAGCTCACAGAGTCTAGTATGGATATGGTTATTAATTCTTGTATCTAAGGCAGGGGTCGGTAAGTAGTTTTAAGATAATGATTAGGTATAAGTAATATTTTTTTTCGCTAAACTTAAGTGGCAGTGGGCGGGGCACATAGCACGTAGAACCGATGGCCGTTGGGGCGGAAAGGTTCTCGAGTGGCGACCACGTACCGGAAGGCGCAGCGTGGGTAGGCCCCCCGCAAGGTGGACTGATGACCTGGTAAAGGTTGCTGGAGTCCGCTGGATGCGGGTGGCGCAGGACCGGTCACTTTGGCACTCTTTGGGGGAGGCCTATGTCCAGCAGTGGACGTCTTTCGGCTGATATGATGATGATGATGATGAATATTTTTAATTTCTTTAAAATTAATGGATATGCCGGTCGGTAGGTATATTTAACAATTTTTGGCGGTCCGCGGTTCGACCTTGCGGTGGAAGGACGCACCTTTTGAAAGTCTCTGTTTGGCCCTATGTTTGACTAGTCGAGAATACCTTGAGGCATTAACCAACAGCAATGCAGACCGGTACCTTAAAATGGGGTGAGTAGGGTTCGCGGGGAGAGTTGGGTTATTTATTATTTATTTACTTATTTATTTATTGAAAAACAGGTTACATAACATTACAGTTTACACCAATGCGTCATGAACCGAACAATATTTATTTTGACGGCGAAACGGCGTGGCCCCGTTGTTCCGACATCTCGGGTGTTGGATTTGGTAGGTTGCCCCGGAACCGACGAAACACGACACCTTTCGGCCAGAAATCAGCACACGCGATGGTCTCCTGGAGCGGCCGCGGCACGCGCACTACAAACGAGCTGAAGTGCACGTAGTGGCGCGAATGCAACTGGAACACCCTCAGCGAGTAGCCGGTTTCCTGGCGAACATACTGCGTCACTTCTTCAGCGGTGGCAGTGTGATGCAGGCGCGACACGTACAGCGCCTTGCTCGGTGTGGAGACCCGCAGACCACAACCGACCGGGAGAAGGGATGAGATGGGATTTTAAGGCTACTGCTACAATAATAATGTTTTCCAATTTAAAATGGAGCTGTAGTAACTCATAATAAAAAAAATCGATCCAACACCCAACAATCTTCCAAAATCACCTTTGTATGAAATCCCATCTCACCCCAATTAAGAGGGACTACGGGGTGAGGTGGGATTTCCTGTTTATCGTCAAAGTTATGAAATGGAACTACCCAAAATAAAATAAAAACTAAAATACAAACGTCCGTAACACTTATTATATACACCATTCAGTTTGCATATGTAAAAATAAAATGTTATCGAGGTTGGAATGTCAGTTTTGCCCCTACTTAACCCATTTTACGAGGGCTGCCTTTTAAGTTCTGTCGTTTGCAAACCTCCCGTGATTGCATAAAAAAGAACTAGTGTCACGTTAAAATATTTGAATTTAGAATTCGAAAACAAAAGAATGACTCGAAATCGGCCCAACCGTTTTAGTACAGCGTTCGTTCAAAGTTGACAAGTCAGTTGTGAAAATGGAAATTTCGAAGGAAAATTTACGTGCGATAATTTTTTACAACTTCAAAAGGGGCTTAACGCGACTTCAGTGCTTCGAAGAGTTGACTACGGTTTTCAATGATAAAGCACCATGCCTTCGGACTGTGGAACGCTGGTATTTAGAATTTCAACGTGGTTGCTCTAGTCTTGGTGATAGACATCGTGAAGGTCGACCAAAAACAGCCGTAACCCAGGAGAACATTGATGCTGTACGGCAACTGATCATCGAAGATCGCCATGCGACATACCGTGAGATAGAAGCTTCCTTAAGTATTTCAGGGACCAGTGTTCACAGTATTTTGCATGATCACTTAGGCGTAAAAAAGTTTATCTCACGCTGGATACCACATTTACTCAGTGAAGACCAAAAAACGGCTCGCGTTCGATGGTGTCGCAAAACTCTGCGGCAATTCAACCGAGGAAACTCGAAACATGTTTACGACATTATCAGTGGTGACGAATCTTGGATATATGCCTACGATCCCGATTCTAAACAGCAGTCGACTGTTTGGGTGTACCAAGATGAGCCAAAATCGACCAAAGTAATACGCTCACGGAGCACTTCGAAAAAAATGGTCGCCACGTTTGTGGCGAAAAGTGGCCACGTTGCCACCATCGTGCTCGAGGATCGTAAAACGGTTAATGCTGACTGGTATACCACTGTCTGTTTACCAGAAGTCATCGGCGAGTTTCGAAAAAATAACCCAAGACGTCGTATAAGACTGCACCACGATAATGCGAGCTCGCACACCGCCCGGCAAACTATTGCGTTTTTAAAAGAGCAAAACGTCGAAATTCTGGAACACCCGCCGTACAGTCCAGACTTAAGCCCTAACGATTTTTTTACTTTTCCAAAAATCAAGCAACGACTTCGTGGTCAACGGTACCAGACGCCTGAAGAAGCGGTTGAGGCATACAAAACGGCCATTTTGGAGACCCCGACTTCGGACTGGAATAAGTGTTTCGAAAACTGGTTCGATCGAATGAAAAAGTGTATTACATATCACGGTGATTACTTTGAAAAACAATAAATACCATTTAACACTTAAATTGTCTTTAGTTTTTCCAAACGACACAACTTAAAAGGCAGCCCTTACGGTATGACTGCCCAATCTTGTCGCACTGGGTCGGGCAGATTAAGTCTGTTGAACTATTGGTGTGCAAATAGAGTAGTAATAACTTAATGTTTAACTAGAATGTAATACTAACATACCTAAGTTGAGTAAAATACTAATATTATAGGGATGTATAATTGTCCGAAATAAATAGTTTATTATTATTATTAAGTCCGCCCCTAATTTGTTTGTGCAATAAAGTTGAAATAAATTCACACAAGTGTGAGCAAGTACCATGAGAGCCTACCTCCAGCGTTCCACGTTCTGACAAGTATGCGAGTGCGAGAGTGACGGATGTACCATCGACAACTATAAATGATGAAACGGCAAAAATCTTAGAGCCTTATCACACTTGCGATTTGTGAGCGTGTTTTCTATACAATTATCAGTCGCGGCGTACACGCTGCGTGATCGCCTTCATACAAAATACGCTTGGAAATCGCAAGTGTGATAAGGCTCTTAGGCCCGCTGTGGTCGCCCAGCACGGCCCGCGAGCTGGATCGCGGCGAGATAGACTATTCGTCTTTTTAAACGATATGATACAGAGAAAGAATATAATAGAAAAATAAACCATCTTCGTCTGTAGCCCCCGACAGGATTCGAACCTGCGACCTTTCTATTAACGCTAGACTGCTCTACCAACTGAGCTACGAGGACAGTGACGCAAGTTGTATATCTTTAAATTACATTCCCGCTAAGACTACCGCCCTCTGTATCGTGTTATAGACTTGTTTCACAGCCTTGGCACACCTCTAATGGGCGAGCTATGCGCTCCATTCTAATCGAACCACATCAGGTAGTTTCGGACTAGCGAGAGAGATGGCGCTCGTGTACACCGTGATAACGGTATGTATTCGTCGTTTTCTAACTAGAATGCTAAGAAAGATTTGGATAATCTATATCGCCGCGACATAGCTCGCGGGCCATCCTATGATAGCCGTGCTGATTCCTTTACTTGTCGGTAAATACACTGACACACTGACGGTAGCCGGTATTATATTTGCGTGGTATTTATGTAGCACGAACGCGGCGCGGTACGCATGCATTACCGCAATCTGCACGGATAGCACAAGAGTGCGCGAAGGTCTTGCGGCGATATAGACTATCCGTCACTTTCTAAGTGTTCTAATTAGAAAGAGACGTAGACGTCTCGCGCGCAGTCTTGTGCTAACCGTGCTGGTTCCGTGAATCCCGCACCAATCGGGAAGTAACCATAATAGAAGGTACATTATTCAAAGGCCGGGAATGAAGGGATTGCCTGCAAAGTGTGATATAGACGGACGGATAGTAAGACGAGGCAACAATCCGCTATTTCCTCCCGAAGTATGTGTAGTGTTTTTTTCTTAAATACTGTTTAGAAATTTAAAAATCATCAGGAAAAAAAGTTAATTTTAAAAATTCAGTATATCGTCTATATCACACTTGGCAGGTAACCCTTTCTTCCCGGCCTTTGATGTAATATACTATTTACTGACTTTGCGGACAATTGACACTGATAGCTTACTGATACCGCACCCAGCCCGCGCCGACAAGTGCGGAAGCGGCCTTGGGGTAATATTATAAAGAAAGTAATATGCACTTGATCGTTACTTTTCACTCGGCGCGTTAGACCCCGCGCACGTGCTAGTTTTGCTGTTATTAATCTCTTATGATGCGAGAAAAGATAAAATAACCATCCATCACTGTCTTATAACATTTCCTACACAAATGGAACACGAATAAGTCCATCCAAACATTGAAAAAAAAAAAGTTATACCTATACAAACAACAGTTTATAAATGAGGTGCAAACAGATTTATTTCAACGACCAGCTACTAGGTACTACTAGGGGCGGAGTCGCGCAAGTAAATAGCTGGACTTGCGCGTCTCCGGCCGCGTAATTCAAGCTTGCAAAAAACGCAGTGTGAGCTGCAGCCGAAGGTCTATATAATCGAATTCTATACACTCGTGAAATATATTTTAAGTCGGATGAGTAGCTCCGGAGATTACTCCTACAGATGCACAAAGTAAATGTTTACTAAAAAAAAACGTCCGCTAATGAGGTTCCAAATTCCGATAAAAGTAAAAATTTAAAAACGCGCGATGCTTGGTACGCAGATTGCTGAGGTCGTGGGTTCTAACCTAACACATGGCGATGAATTTTTAATTTTTTCTCTTTGATTTAAATGTGAAACTCACAGGGCTACCCATTTACTACCTTTATCTGTTTATAGTATATAGGTATAGGTACTAGTGATCGCATCAGAAATGAGGCAATCCGCAGCAGAACCAAGGTAACCGATATAGCCCTCCGAATCGCTAAACTTAAGTGGCAGTGGGCAGGGCACATAGCATAGCATAGCCGTTGGGGCGGAAAGGTTCTCGAGTGGCGACCACGTACCGGAAGGCGAGGCGTGGGTCGGCCGCCACTTGGTGGACTGATAACCTGATAAAGGCTGCGGGGGTCCGCTGGATGCGGGTGACGCGGGACCGTTCACTTTGGCACTCTTTGGGGGAGGCCTATGTCCAGCAGTGGACGTCTTTCGGCTGATATGATGAGTAGGTACTAGTATTAAGCTAAGCATTTTCTCGAACAAGTCACTTTCTTTAACCCTTAATTTGACAGTGTTCGGTGTAGCGAACCCACATTTCAAAAAAATCTAAAGGACACATTTTTATATTTTTATATTAAATTTTCAACTAAAATAGTAGCATTGTTTTCTATTATACGGTAGAAAATAAAATCATAACTGTGGCAACATTCATTTGTCAGTTGTGTACGATAAATAGCGCCGAGACGGCAAACACGGAGTATTGTCAAGGTATTTATGACATTATATCTGTTTTTTCTAGTATTACATTCATAAAAATTACATTCGTCTATTATTAAGGAGGTAATAAACCCAACTAAAGAGTTTTTAGTTTAGTATATAGTTTAGTAATTCAGTGACAGTGACACTTACAATGTGATGTTCGATGTGCCGAACACGGCCATGATCGCGGTGAAATAGTAAGTTTCGTGCATGTTCGGGGTGACGAACATTACCAACTACGCAGTGTTTAAGTACAATGTCAAAGAAAATGTTAATCCTATAAAAGAAAAACTTTCAGATATAATTGACAAAACTATAAAAAGTTCGGAAGAATCACTTTTAGGTCGTCACAAAAACGCTTCTTCAGGAGCAGTCCCTTTAAAACAATTCCGTCTCGAGCTATATCACGAGCTCCTTGAAGCCAACCGATCGGTCAAACGAGACGAAATTGAATGCCATGAAGTGAAAAATACCACCAAACCAAGACCAGTTAATTCTGTGTGATATGATGAAGTTGGGCACTTCCCTTCAACGAAGACTGAGGGACGATGCTGTCTTTGCATGAAAAATACTACAGCAGTATTCTGCATAAAATGTGATTTACGAATGTGTTTTGTGACTGAGAAGAATCCCAGAAATTGTTTCTTATCTTTTCATACTGAAAAATTATAATAATCCTCTTTTTATTCATTCTTATTAATTAATTAATTTATGTATTTATTTATTTAATAAAATTGCATGTTTTTCAATATTTTTTTTACAAAATTATTTCACCCCTTTGGTATCCGGTTCATTGGCAGTGTTCGGTACAGCGAACATAATTTTCCTGAAAAACTGAAAGCACGTGATTTTTTTCATAATTTTTTCGGGGCTGCTTATGACCCACAAAAACAGTTTTCAACAAAAAAAAGCAATTTTATTAATGTATGTATCTCTGCCAAATTAAGGGTTAAGTAGTAATTAAATCTGCATTACTCTCCTCGCTGCCTACTACTTTTCCTTTTGCAGATTCTTGCAGCGTCAGCTATAAAGTCCCAATGCTTTGTCGGAGTTATCTGTCTTAGCTATGTATCTATTTTAACAAAAATATACCTATAGCAAAAACTTAATACGAAAATGTATTATTTTAATTTGTAAAAAATATAGCTCACGAATTGAACGAAGTTCTCAGTTTCAACTGGGGCCAAAAGTCTTTAGTATGACCGGCTATCCGGCTGTATTCGTGATTTTTTTTGAGCAAGTTAAATCACTATACCTACGCAATTTTTTGACGATTCAGTTTTTCGAAATAAGAAAAAAATATTTAAAAAAACAACAGGCCCGAGAGTTCTACAGCTCACAGAGCCGCTAGTTATATTAATGCTAGTGATATTACGAGTACCGGTACTCAAGGAACGTCTTCGAAAACGATCGTGGGAAATGTAAGCAAAAAATAATTGTTTACCCACGTCAGTTTGTGAAAAAAATCTAATCTGCAAATAAAGTGCCTTAAAATCACTTGAAGCCAGACAGACAAAAACAAAATACCTAGTACGGCGCGTCGATTTCCGACGACAACGAACAGTTTCCGGGCCAACGATTGCGACGAAGACTTTAATGTAGCTCCTGCACTTAAGCGGAAAGCGGGCCTCGACATCAGAAAATGTGACATATTTCTGACTAGTTTTCTTAACGATCAAGCAAACCGTAAATAATACTATTTACCTGTTCTTTACGCACATGTGTAAAGAACCAATTCAATCCTTTTTTTATTATTGCATACGTAGGGCAAATTGATTTGGCTAAGGCGTGTGTTCAACAACAATTAGGTACGTATAGTATATTTAGTTAAAATTTGAGTTCACACATTTATTTTACGCACGTTCCGGGATTGAGCCCCATGGTTGTTTGAAGTAAGTTCCCGTTAATCCCGTTATAGCAGCTTACTATGGCTATTTTCATTCCATCCTAACTCAGGGTATAGACTTTTGGGGAACAGCAGCAGACCGCGATAGGCCCTTCAAAATGCAAAAGCGAGCTAAATCATATGACCAACCCGGCAAAGGACTTGTTCAAAGAACATAAAATACTAACACTACCGTCTTCATATTGACGACCGCTTTAGCCTAGTTGGTAGTGACCCTGCCTACGAAGCAAGAGGTCCTGGGTTCGAATCCCGGTAAGGGCATTTATTTGTGTGATGAGCACGAATATTTGTTCCTGAGTCATGGATGTTTTCTATGTATTAAAGTATTTATTTATCTATATAAGTATGTTTATCGTCTAGTACCCATAGTACAAGCTTTGCTTAGTTTGGGATTAGGTCGATTTGTGTAAGATTGTCCCCAAATATTTATTTATTGGAGGCCTGCAAAATACGCAAGAGCTAATCTGGACCAATACACTACCCGTGGACAAAACCACGGCAGAAACACACGCGGGCGACATCTCCGGCTCGTCCCGTCTCGTCCACTCGCGAAATCACGAAAGTCACTCGGTGTCATTGGTGCGGAGATATACAACACTCTCCCAACTGCAAGCGATACAATATCTATTGATAGGATAAAAACTCTATTAGTTGACCAAGGATGCTATAGCATAGATGAATTTATTTTAAGGAGAAAATAAATATTATGTATTAGAATCTATGTAACCTGCAACAAATTGACTTGTAAAATGTTATACTTTTAACAATAAAATATATATTATGAATATATAAATATGAATATAGTATTAAACGAGCGATATTTGTATCTATGTATATAATTTGCAATCACGTTCTCGGAAACGGCTCTAACGATTTCGATGAAATTAAGAATATCGATGTTTACGGGGGCGAGAAATCGATCTAGCTAACAATAAGTCTCATGTCTGGGAAAATTCATTTTCTCCGTATTTTCACCCGAGCTGAGCTGAGCAAGGACTTTAAAGTAAAAACGGGTTTTTAATGAACGGCTTTTGATCATTCCAGCGCTTATATTATATGCAGATCAAACGGACAAACCGGCTTATAACATAACAGAACTCATTTACCTCATTGTGTGTGTGCTAAGTGACGAAGTTAGTAACGTCTGACAGTCACTCTAGCCCAGTTTTTCTCGAGTAGCTTGTCGCCGTGGTCAAAATCGACCAGCCTAGAGCAAGATCTCGTTTATGTCGGATATAAAGCATTCATCCCTTACTTGCAAGTATGTAAATGCGAGAGGGACGAATGTTTTTCGTCAGGGGTCGGCAAGCAACCAAGGGCCACATAGGAGCTAACGAAAATGACGCGGGCCGCACTTCTTATTTGTGACTTTATCAGGCAATTCCAAAATTTAGAATTCAACGACTTCTACATGCAAAACGCACGTAGAACCGATGGCCGTTGGGGCGGAAAGGTTCTCGAGTGGCGACCACGTACCGGAAGGAGCAGCGTGGGTAGGCCCCCCGCAAGGTGGACTGATGACCTGGTCAAGGTTGCTGGAGTTCGCTGGATGCGGGTGGCGCAGGACCGGTCACTTTGGCACTCTTTGGGGGAGGCCTATGTCCAGCAGTGGACGTCTTTTCGGCTGATATGATGATGATGATGACATGCAAAACAGCCAAGCAAGGGTCTCACGGGCCGCCTGTTGCCGACCCCTACTTTACGTCTGAAGAATAGCTAAGGCTGGCGGGTGAGGAATACTTGGGCGGTCATTTCGGTTCCTTGCCAGTTAATGCTTAAGTTGGGGAGCATCTTTCTTACATTGTTGTATAAGTGGAGTAGAATTGTAGATCGTCGTATAGGTATTATTTAGATATATTATCCACGGGTGGATAAATAAAATAGAGATACATGACCAGGTGCAGCTGTAGTGTTTCAGTCACAATTTACACTCGGAATTGGCGCAAACCGTTCGCCCTAGCTGTGAGACGGTTTCGTACAAAGCTGTAGTGCGGGTAGAGGTGCTAATTTTATTTAATTCAGGCTCAAAACAAAAATGCATGTTCATGAATGTATTTCCGTTGCTGTAGTCCGCTGACGCGAACATAGTCCATCTCCCCCCTTTTTCACAGCTAATATGGCACTGCGGAATCTACTCGCGACCGATTTGGTATGAACAACCATAGCCACATCTCATGTATCACTTTAAGGGTGAGGACTCGTCTCCGCTTTAGACAAATCCGGCAATATTGCTTCGTGCACTGATGAGTATTTCGAGCAGCGTATGCCACTTTGCAAAAGCGCTTCGTCGCTATTTCCTCACCAGGGTACGAGGGCCCACTCAGTTCTAAGTACATGCATATTGCATTAGATTCAATTGAGCTATAACAATAAAACGACAGTTTAGTCAGTACTCTAGTCACTGCACTGGTTTCGTGTCGCTTGACTCGTAAATCTTAAGAAAATTTGTTATTTACAAATAAGGAATTATATTAAAAAGTGAAATGTCCTTTTTCGTTCGTGTGGCGTGACGTGTGCCTCTAGTAATTTAATGATGTATAATTTGTACCACCGTATTAAATACTTAGGTAAACTGGACGTGTATTTTGATGGTATAAATAAAGTATTTATAACAAGCAATTTGCCCAGATTATCGGGAATTGCCTCTGCCCGTTCCCTCTCATCCATGAGAGGAGGCCTGTGCCCAGCTGTGGGACGTATGTAGGCTGTTTTATTTTTAGATCGATAATGAAGACGTCCGCGGTTTGTGCTCTGTATTATTTATAAACTTACGGCCTGGCCACGGACACGTTTTACTAATTCATTGCGTGTGATCCCAACTATCCACAGTGCGCTGCGCGTCTGGACCGCGCAATGAACAGATAAAACGCTTGCCGCGCCGCAATTCGCGCAAAGTCATGGCCGGGCCGTTAGACTGTCCAGTAATTTTAAGTCTGTGCACGCTACGTCGCCGCTCTAATGTAATTACTGGTCCGGGCTGCATCATGCTCCCTGCACTGTGGCTCGTAACTTCGGCATTTAACAGCTTGAAACGGAGACACTTTCGCAACTTAAGAAAATAGAATCGCAATGAGCGCGGGTCTTGAATACGTGATATGCGGAAGAAAAATATGTGGATATGGGGCGGTAGCTACGTGGCCTAGTGGTTCAGGCATGCGGCTGTCGAGCGGCAGTCGTGGGATCGAAACCCGGGTCGTACCAATGAGTCTTTCGGTGAACAAAAACATCGTGAGGTGTAATCCCGATAAGGTCTAGTTTTCCCTCTGGGTTGGAAGGTCACAATTATAAATTCCTAAAAATGATTAAGTGTAATAGTTTTAAGTGAAATTGTATATTGTGAGATAAATAAATCATATCATATGATATATGGTCGTCACTTTCGTGAAACTAGTGCCTACGCCAAATCTTGTGATTAGGTGTACCATCGGCAATAAGGATAGGACGATGAAGGGCGCACGCAGTACTGCACCGCTTCGACGCATCACTCATTTAAATGTAGGCGTGCAGTAAAGAATCTGTACAGACTTGATTGACAGTTTACACTGACAGCTTACTGATACTGCACCGACTCCAAACCTAATCTGCGAAAGTGGAGGAAAGAGTACGGTACAGGGGAAAGTTGGATGGAATACATAATTGACTTTAAAAACAAAGTATTAACCGACTTCAATTTAGTACTTTGCTTAATTTGAAGCTTACCCTCCATTTCCCCAAGATCTAATCATCAAATCTTGACCTGATGATAACCATGGAACCACCTGGAAAGAAACCCTTTCACACAAAAAAAAAGAAACCAAATTGGTCCAGCCACCATCGACTAATCGGCGAACACGCATACAAAATAAAAGATTCCGACGAATTGAGAACCTCCTCCTTTTATGAAGTCAAATAAAAAGTGGAAAACACCTTGTTATGCTTTGCCGGTTTTAATTCGCAACCAGTACAGTTTTATTTACAATGTTGTATGTCTGCTAATAATTCATGGAAGTTTAACCAACAAAACATCCTTTGCAAACTTCGAAAAATTCCGTCGCGATGTCTGACTCTCCAGAAACTCCCGCGAAAATAAAAGAGCAATCTTCAATATTAATATTCCTTTTCAAAAACTAAATAGGAGAATAAGTTCGAAAGCGCTGTCCCTCGTTGCCATTCTATGACCAAGTTATAATAAAAATGCCTGAAAGTTAAGGGAAAACAACACCCTTGCCCCAACTTCAAAAAGTACGAGTATTACCGGGTGGCAAAGATTTTCGATGTAGAACCTGAAATGGTGCGTATAATATGTTGTTGATGACCGATTTAGCCTAGCGGGTAGTGGCGCTACCTGCGATGTGGTCCTGCTAGTCGAATAAGTACCTAACGCATTGTACGCGCGTCAGGTAGATCTTAATATCCATTTTTCTACTCGAGCACTTCTATCCGTCAATTAAATGACTGACAGCGATATCTAAATTAACTTCATTGGAGTTGGGCTCATAAAATAAGATAACTGTGTACAGAACTAAAATGAATTTTGACCAACCACGAGGCTCGATTTCCAGAAGACAACAACGCGCAAAAATAAATAAAGCGGTTGGCTGCACTTCGTTTCAGCAGGGCGATTTTCAATAGATACCAAGTTTGTTTAATAAATTATTATTTCCGTTAACTCGTAGAAAAAGTATTGTATGCAATAGTTATGTAATTAGCTTTATAATTCTCGTACCTTAATTAGGCCACTCAGCAAGCTTCATGGCCTAAACGTGGTACTACTGAAAAAGCACACATTATATAACGACTGTATAATAGTATTTTTTGCAATCGTATGCAAGGTACGAGACTTAAAAAGCTAATTATATAACTATTGTATACAATACTTTTTCTACGAGTCAACTGTTCTAATTAAACAAACTTGGTATCTATTGAAAATCTAAGCCCTGCTGAAACGAAGTGCAACCAACGGCTTTTTTTTGTGCGTTGATTTCTAGATTACCTTTTGACTTTCTCATGACCACGTGATTGGTCAATTTGATTTTCGTTTTCTCAACAGTTATGAAATGTTGATTTGGGAGCTCCATAGTAAAAAGTATGTTATTTAAGTTTGGTGTACGAAGTCTTAATTCGAATGTGTGTCTTAATTGAATGGGAAAATTACAGTTGAATTATCCTAACGGGTAAAGTTACGACGTTATACTCGTACCCCTTTCATCCTGAGGGGCAATCACGTGACGTTTTGAACGGGCGTTAGTTATCCAACTGTCATATTTCCATATAAAAGTTGACATTTAGATCTAACTGACGCCCGTACGATGTGTTACGTGATCGACCGCTGGCTTCAAGTCCCGGTAAGGGCGAAAAGTTTTTGTGATGAGCATGAATATCTGTTTTGCTTCTTCGGTGTTTGCTATGACTATGACTTAAGCGAAGCGAAATCTAACGCCCCGCATCGGCACATCTCGTGCCAATCAAGAAACACTCGTTGAAATGGCCTCCATTTCAACGAGTGCAGTAAATAATATTTACTGACTACTGACGGCTTACCGATAAAACACCGATTCCCCGCCGCTGAATGGTGAAAACTTTAGACCGCACATAACTTAAAGTAAGTTTTCTTGAACTGTTTATTCTTGACTTGGCGTTCTAGTACATTTGTCTTTAGCGACCTCATTCATTCCTTGCTTATTAAGTTCTCACTTTAATAATAAATGAAAAGACGTCCCATTAGGCTGTGGGCGAGACAAGTGATTGAACTCATTACGAAGAGAAACGTGGTGCTTAACCAAATGTGAAAGGAGGAAATGTCTGCAGAGAGGTACTAAGGTAATTTCGTGTATAATTAGGTAAATTAATTGACAATATATTAAAAAAATAAGTATAGTTTTGGTTGATTCAGAAAATCCCAAAAATAAATAGTAAGTTTTCAGTTATACAAAAAAACACTATAAAACTTTTCTTTTACAGTAATTTTCACACACTGACGCATGAGTTTTAATGGCCACTTTGGAGCTCCATTACCTTTAATACGTGACGTTGAATTGTCCTCGAACTTACTATGTTACAACTCAATAGGACGGCAGAAAGCAATAACAAATAAATAGCATATGCAATAATTACAAGTTTACTGACGTAAAAATATGGTATTTAGAGATAGTATTTAGAGTCTGGCCAGCGAAAGATAAGCTTAGAAAAGCGCAGCAAATGAAAAAACCAGCGTGTTGTAATACCGCGTATCAGGTATCTAATATTACTAGAATTGGTTACGCCGTCAGAGCAAAATCCCTTTTGGCCTCCTTTCTTAAAAGCTGCTGAGACTGCTTACACCGCCTTCATGCGTCAGAAGTAAAAAATAGTCTGCCTGTCAACAATTTTCCAAGACGCTGTCACCGCATTATATCGCCGCAATAATAATATATTTAGGCCTAAATTTGTGATAATAATCGTCTTCTCGGATTCCTCGCTCACCCGCTTGAAACTGCAAAGCAAGAAACCTTCAGGAATTCTCCGTGTACTCCTGTCACCGCGAAACTATTCCTCACCGCTATAATTATACTCCCAACAAAATCAGTGTTTATGCTCCTGCCGTCGGTCGGACTACTGTTTGCGTTTCTTCCTGACCGCGGACTATCCCGCTCCAAGCTGCAGTGCACGCCGAAAAACCTAAAGGTAAGCAGTTTCAGCTCTTCTAAATTAACAATTTGGTTTGTCTTAAATTTATTCTACGGCGTAACCTTGCCTTCAGCTCCGCACCGCGCATTACCGCATAGTTAAAATTGCCTATTTACACGGCCTAATCAAGAATAATTATTAGTTGTCTACAATTCACACAATGCAACTGATCATGCAGAAGGAAGTAAAGTTATAGGTATTAAATAAAACTCTTTAACTACATTCTACTTTATATTTACGAATATAGAATAATCACATAATAATTGAACTTCTTATGATAGTCTTCAATGAGAATAATATTAGCGTAAGCCACCCTTTAATTCTCTTAGAAAGCAAAACCAGTCAAAATTATGGAACATTTACCTACTTTCTTAAATAACATAATCAAGTATAATTAAGATTAGGGCATCATAGTAATTCAAGACAACATTCGGCTATTATATTACTGATTAAACTTTAACGATTCTCACACGTTATTACTAAATGGGAAGCCTCAAAGAGGTAAACAAATAACTCAATTATATTCGATTAAGTCCCGTTTACTAAAAATAATGATAGTACTACTGTTACCATATAAAAAGTTTTAAATAAGCGTCAGACTCCTCTTGCCCTGGCCGACTACTGTATTGAATTATTTACAATTTCAAATGCTGTCAATTATGCGTTCACAATGCGGGTATTTCCCCTCGAGCTTGCTTCACCTACCCGCACCCACACTAAATGTAATTGAATCCGACTTCAAAACTGTGCCAAACCTGATTTGGACCGTATATTGGAAAATATTTGCCCAATTAATTTCAAATTACAACGAAACCCTTCGTACCGTGTTGTTTGATTCGGATGAAAGGCTCGGCTAAAATGATCGGGTATCTAATTGAGAAAACTTTTAATGTGAATTATTCAAACTAATTTGAATTTACTGAACGAATAAATGAGTTCATTGGCGCTCTTTTGATGGCTGATTTCAGACGAGAACTGTTGGCGAGAGACTTAATTTGCCGTTCATTGGTGTTTTCCTTCATTCAACGCTTTTCGAAAAAGATCAAACTGACATATTAAATACCAACCACCTTCTCCAAAAATACAGTTTAGTTACATTAAACAGTCGCAAAACATTTTCAAAGTATATATATTTGCTAAGCAAGCAGGCATGCGGCTGTCAAGCGGCGGTCGTGGTTTCGAATCCCGGCTCGTACCAATGAGTTTTTCGGAACTTATGTACGGAATATTTACCGTTAGCTTTTCGGTGAAGGAAAACATCGTGAGGAAACCGGTCTAATCCCAATAAGGTATAGTTTTCCCTCTGGGTTGGAAGGTCAAATGGTCACTAGGCAGTCGCTTTCGTAAAACTTGTGCCTATGCCAAATCTTGGGATTAAGTGTCAAAGCGGACCCCGGGCTCTTTTAGTTTAGTTTAGTTTAGTTTTATTTATCTCATTACACAATTCTCATATAACAATACCTTTGTAAATACTACTTATTGTATAATGATCGTTAGGCACAATTTCGCAACAATAATAGAAAGAATAATATAAATCAACAAATAGAAAATAAAAAATAAGAATGTCAAAATTTCAAAGTTAAGAATACAAATAATATAAAAATCATGAACAATTATTGTACTGAGAGGTACCTTATCAATCCTTAGTCAAATAAAATTAAATAATAATAATAATAATGAGTACCTACCGGTAGTACTTATCCATTAACATGTCAGTATATATTTAATATGTCAAATAAAATAAAAATAAAAATCTAATTGGATCACCAAATAACTACATTTAAAAAAATGAAAATAAATGTCTTATTTGGGTATGTCAATGTATTCTATTACAGAATAAAGCGACTTCTCCAATAAAAGGTTCTTTAGTCGGCGCTTAAACGTTTCCTCGGAACATTCATTTTTTAAGTCGTCGGGTAGGTGTTCATAGTAGGTTGGTCCTATCACCCGCGCATTCTTAGCGTGTAGCACTGTGCGCCGTTGCACTGTTCGAAGTCTTCCCGTACTACGAAGGCACTTCCCCGTCACTTCCACTCGCTTAAATTGTGACAGGTGGTTTCTCGTGAACATGATGATCTCGAAAATGTACTGTGAATAGTGGGTCATTATTCGATGTTCGGCAAACAACGCTTTGCAGGACTGCCGCTGATTGAGCCCAAGCACGGTCCGCAGAGCTCTTTTTTGCATTCGCATCACCCTCTCAGCATCAGTTGAGTTTCCCCATAATAATGTGCCGTAAGTCATAAGCGAGTGAAAGTGAGAAAAATACGCTTGCCTTAGCGCGTCACGGGAGACCAACGGCTTCAGTTTTCGCAGTGCAAACACTGCACTACTCAGCCTACCACACAGCGAGTCGACATGCTGTTTCCAGTTTAGTGTGGGGTCTAATGTAAAACCTAGAAACCTACACATTTCACCTACCGGCATAGGACACTGGATATTCGCAGTTGGGATGCACCTACTTGAAAAGAGCATAACGTTCGATTTGTTGACATTCAGTATCAAACCGTTTGCCGAGAACCATCTTGTCAGCTGGTCGCATACAGTGGTGATTTTTTCATTTAGTCGCTCGTATGTACTCGCGCTAACTACCACTGTGGTGTCATCGGCAAACAGAGTAATTTGACCTTCAGTTACGGCGGATGGTAGGTCGTTTATAAATCCAAGAAAGAGGGTATTCCCTAAAGAAGAACCCTGTGGAATCCCGACCATCACGCTGCCAGTCCCCGATCTCATTCTTTTGCCACCCAACATCACTTCAACCACTTGAGTTCGGTTTTTTAAAAACGATTGGAGCAAGTTACAACTGTTTCCTTGAAGTCCATAACGCCTGAGCTTTTTTATTAGGAGATCATGGCTTATGACGTCGAAAGCTTTTGACAGGTCACAGAATATTCCAGCAATTTTCTGTTTTTCATCGAGGCCGGTAGTTATAGTGTCTATCACTTGATAGGCTGCTTTTGTGGTAGACATGTTTTTACGATAGGCAAACTGTCTGTCGGTCAGTATGTCAGTCTCAAGGTGCTTCATTAAGTGGTGTGACAAAATCGACTCAATTATTTTGGAGATATTGGGTACTATTGATATGGGCCTGTAGTTATCGACTGATGTTTTTTCACCTTTACTTTTATACACCGGGCACACCCTTGTACACTTGAGTATGTCAGGGTAAACACCAGCCGAGAACATTTCGTTAATTAGAATTACCAGTATCTCCGAAAGTATTGGCCATATAGACAATATTATGTTTATAGATATATCATAAGTATCAAGAGTGCTACGACTTTTCATCATGGATTTAAGTACGCGATCGAGATCGGCACGTGTAACGATGGGCACCTCGATAGTGGGAACATTGGAGGTTTGTAAATGCTGAGTTAGGTATTGCATCGCTAGATGCTCATTTACCCCTATGTTGAAATTAGTCGCCACATTCAAGAAATGCGAGTTGAGGAAATCTGGTATATCTTTTTTACATATAGGTTTTAAACTAGAATTATCATTTAACAAAATGTCTTTCCTACAATGGGATGTTGATATTTCTTCGGTAATTATGTTCCAGATTTCTTTGGCAGGATTATGACTTTCACTCAACCTTTTTTCTGTGTAATCCTGTCTGGCTTCTATAACTTTGCGTTTAATCAAGTCAGTATAATACTTGATGCTATTTGAAACACAGTTGTTATCGGGGCATTATTTGCTTAATTTTCCTATTTTATCTTTATGTAGCCGTATTCAAGAGTAGATTGGTTTGAAATGCAACATGTCTTAAGATAAACAAACCTCTTTCCAAAAGATGTTTAACTATAACTTTACTATAATAGTTTATAAAAAGTTTAATGTTATTCCAGTTGCCGTTTTAAAATGAGAACCAAACGAAGTTTGCATCGAGAGTCGACTTGAGAGAGTTAGTTGTTAATCATGACTTTTATGATTATGAATACTAAGAATTTTTATAAATAAATACACTTTCATAATGAACTATAATTATTATTATACAGAACTACATTCATTTTAAGTTTGATATCATAACTAAATACAAGCATGATCAACAGGAAAAGTTGTCATTAACATACACTTCCTAGCATTTCCATACCTGCATGTTTTTCAATAATTGATTGCAACAGGCGGCCCCATTTCAAAATCAATTGCAAGGTTACTACGTCGGACATTTATTTTATTTGAATCCCGGATTTCAATGTATTCTCTCCTTTTGAAGTTTAATTGCAATTGGTCTTTCGAGTAATTCGAATGCACCAGTAAATTTCAATATATTTTTGAATACTTCCACAGCGTGGTTTCATGGGCTGTAGTTATTAGTAGTGTAAAATGAATTAAAAGTTGCTTTGAATCATCACGAAAACAAAAAAATGTCCCTAAAAAAAATGTTCTTGACAGTTTTAAGGAAACTCAACAACCCAGCCTTATTTCGTGTTTGATGCCTGTATTAAAATTATAGTGAGCCAATTCTCCAGTCCTCAACTATCAATGACTGAAATTACATATTCAAAGTATTCATAACAGCATCCGCATGCAGTTCTAATTTACTTTTTACCAAAATTTACGTCTGGGTAGAAAAATAAATAGTTACTTTTTTACTCTTAATACTTGTTTACTAGTATACCTATGGTTTATACTATTAAAGTACCAATAAAACAATAATTTATTGAAAAACATCAGTATGCAAAGTTCGTGGGCCATTTAATGGTAAAGCAAATAATATATCTGGTTCTCGAATGTGTTAATTCCAATACTTACGAAAAAATATACCAATTTGACAAATACAGTGTATAAAAAAATGAACTAGCAATAGGTTTTCCGCATCCTTCATATTTAATTTTCCTGTTGCTGTGCCACACTACGAACAAAGCCATTATTCATCGGGGCACAAAAAGCGCTCGATGGCATAATTCAATACCATTCCTGTTTCTGTCACATCATGCCAATCTTGACCTTATTGACTGGGCGACAGGGGAGTTGGCAGGTGAATTTTCCAGGGAACTATCAGGAACTAGGTAAGTGCTGAAGTGGGAGAAGGAATTCCTATAAGGGTGGATCACGCCGATGCAAAAATTGACGTTCCGGGCGAGCCTCGGCCGCAGCCCATACTACGGATTCAGAGTGTTCAGAAATTAGTAATTAGTGATTGTCTGTTCAGATCATTTTGGCGATAAAACATCCGGTAATTATTTTACGACTTTGTGTCGTTTCGATTACACAAGAATGAAGTTCGTTTCATGATAGAAACCCCATGCAATTATGATGATTAACCTCAGATCACAGATATAGATATACACTAGATAACTTAAACACCTCAATCTAAATGAAAACCGACCGTGTCACTTTTTTCTACCTACTTTGAAGTTACACGGGCGAATTAGTGATCTGAATTCCCCGTTGTCCGCGGAAAATCGGTATTTTCTTAATATTCACGGACAACCGGCTACCACAACAGACGCGCGCGGAATGTAAGTCGGAGTGCCAACTCCGAATTCTGACACGCGAAGTACATGCATTTGCGTGATCTATGTATATCTATATCTGTGCCTCAGATGAATTCCTTATTCCTATTTGGTCGAGTCTGACCGCCGGGTTCGGCTACGTCTTCGAGCGGAGGCGAGAGCGACAGCGGTGTGCCACAAATATGTAAAACATTTTAACGAGAAAAATACAACATGGTTTTACTACATCAGACCATAGTTTACGAAGGCTCGACTACAAAATGCCCAAACCACTGTCAGTCTAAAAAGTTTTATCGATCTTTCATGGCTTTTCAGATATAATGACTAATTATAACTTTAAACGAATCACAATGCTGTTTGTAACTAACAGTTCAAAAAACTGCAACCCCGACTACGGAAAATAACTGGAAAAAACCGGCCAAGTGCAAGTCGCACTCGCGCACGAAGGGTTCCGTACCATTATCTATAAAAACAGCAAAAAAATCATGTTTGATGTATGGGAGCCCCCTTAAATATTTATATTATTCTGGTTTTTAAGTATTTGTTGTTATAGTGGCAACATAAATACATCATCTGTGACAATTTCAACTGTATAACTATCACGGTTCATGAGATATGGTGACAGACGGACAGACGGACGGGCAGCAGAGTCTTAGTAATAGGTTCCAGTTTTACCATTTGGGTACAGAACCCTAAAAATCAAATAAAAGGCAGTCTAGGCCACCCCGATCATAATTTGGTATTGATGACACATCAATTATCAAAATCGGTTCAGAATCATAAACGGTACCTACGGTGAAACACGTATACAAAATAAACCGGTTTGCACTCCGGGAGTACCGGCAGAAGTGAAAACTCAATGACATTGTAACCGTGTTTCGATCAGTCGGTCACGTGACCTGTCGCGAGTTTAACATTTTTTCCCCATCACAAAAAGTGCACATCGCCGCTAAAGAAGTTTTCACTTCAAAAAGACTGCTAAAAACATCATGGTATCCATTCCATTCGGTTCTGCCGGAGTCGATCACATAAACACTACAAAACGCACAAAATACTAAAAGATATCGCTGAGTCACTCCCAATGTATAGACCTACTCTGACTCAGACTACCCAGTTTGCGACAAAATTTTCCTTTTAACCTGAAACATAAAGCTACTCGATTCACTTAAAAAGTTGAATTTGCACAATCTGGACAGGTGAAAACAACGTCAGAGTTCGTGAACTTCTTTTTGCGGTGAGAAATGTTGCCAGGTGTAACCGTCGAATTTAAGTGCCTTCTATAAATTTACTGGAAGGACACACATTTATTTAAATAGCTTTGTTAGCTGTAAGTACCTTGTGATGATGGAATTGTTTCAGAAGGTAAAGAAAAAATCCTCGTACCTTTACCTTTACAAAGGTATTTTTCTTCTCCTCTTGGATCATATCCAGGCTTGGTTTGAACATGTAGGAAGAGCCAAGTGCCTATGATATGCCTATGCCTATGGTTTGGTTTGATGGCATGAAGGCGGACGGTCAGCACTACTAAGAATCCTCCAGTAGCCTATATCCCTAAATGGGGTAGGCTGAGCACATGATCCTTGTGTTCCAGTACCACTTTTAGCATAAATGTGGGTCTAACAGAACGACAAAATGTGATATCGCAGTGACAGGTTGCTAGTCCATCGCTCACAACACACTTCAACCCTGCTCCCTTAGTCGACTCTTACGACACCCACAGGAAGAAATCAGGTGGTGCTATTCTAACCCGACACCACACGGGGAACAAGTAGCATATAGGTATATCAGAGAGAAACACCCTTAACAACTATAATCGAAAGTTCGAGAGATATTTATGGAAAAATCGTGAATTTGATTGTACTCTGAGCATTCGAATACAAATCACGGGTTTTAAATAAACTGTGAATGCTACGGTAGCCTAGTGGTTCAGTCAAACGCCGGTCGTGGGTTTGAATCCCGGCTCGTACCAATGAGTTTTTCGGGACTTATGTACGGAATATCATTTGATATTTACCGTTAGCTTTTCGGTGAAGGGAAAACATCGTGAGCAAACCTGCATACATCTGAGAAGGAATTCAAAGGTGTATGTGAAGTCCCCAACCCGCACTGGGCCAGCGCGGGGACTACTGCCCGTTCCCTCTCATCCATGGGAGGAGGCCTGTGCCCAGCAGTGGGACTTTATAGGCTGATTTATTATTATTATTATTAAATAAAATGTAACAGGAGTCGGAATTGTACATTAAAGAAGCGAAAGTTTTCACAACGGAATAACTTAATTACAAATGTCGGTTGAAATGCTTTTGAAAACGGAATAACACGAGTACGCACGCCCTATGTTTGGTATTCATTAGTTATGGACAATGCAAGCGAGCCTAATAACGGTCTTTGTACTTAAATAACCACGTAAACCCGCTTAACGAAGGGTGACCGTACCACACATAAAGGTTTTCTCTATAAGGGATAGTAAAGGCAGTTAAGACTTTTGTATCCTAGTATGCTTTTGATATAATTTTGAACATGGGAAGTGGAACTACAGGCGAGTTAGTATGTTCCTGCGCGGTCCAAGAGGGGTGTGTTAGTGTGAGTGACGTTAGTTAGAGGGCAACCACGCGCTCCAACACTGCGGCATTAGTAACAGCACTGCATCAGCCGCATGCACAAATATGACCGCACGCAAAGATGAAATGAATTATCTTTACTAGGTCTATACCTACTCGTAAGCAGCAGGGCAGTATGGCCAAAGTGTGAGGTGGACGCAGATGGGCAATCGTTCGACGGCGAATCGTCAATAAACGTAACTTTCTACGCGTTTCTTGATAACCGCCATTATTGTTAGGTTATTATTAACTTTCTAGGGTCATAATATTTTAATTAGAGTTTTAATGAAACAGCGTACTTTCAAAGATAATTTGGTTTGAGAAAAGGTGAAGATTGCTTTATTACACTCGAGCAATGCCGTTTACACGCAATAAAGACGAAACACCGCAACGGCCGACACTTTCAGGCAAGTTATGCCAGAAAAAGGCAATGACTGTATCATCTCTTTGTTACACAAAAATGTGTAAAAAGCCCATTGGCCAAGTCACATGATAAGCAATTATTATATACTGAAAATCTGTAGGCCATAAACATTTGTGGAATTTTATTGAACACAAAGCATTTTTAGTCAAACTATTTCATTGCAGAATGCGCCGTCAGCACGTTCGGGGTAGTAAACAATGTAGGTAAAATATCCGCTCGTTTTTTTTTATTAAATATTGAACGAGTTGATTCATGACACAAGTCACCTTAGATGAAGAACCTAAAATACTGATATCTATACGATATATATGTTTACTAAGCTGAAACGATCGCTAACGAAAATCTAAATTTTGATAAAAGTGGAATATTGAAAAATTATTCGCCACGAGCGGGATTTGAACAATTTGAACCCGTGACCTCTGGAAAGAGACGAGCGGAGCCCACGGTAGATCAGTTGGATTAGAGCAATGATCGGTTTCCAGAGATCGTAGGTTCAAATTCCGCTCTTTGCGAATAATTTTTCAATTTTCCACTTTGATCGAAATCTACACAAAGTTTTCGTAAAAATATTCGCTTCCGCATCGAATTTCCTTTGTTTATGTTGCAACATTAAATTGTAACGGTTCAACCTTTTAAAATGGCTGACTCTTTATGCTAACCTATTCTGAACTTAAATTAACCCCTAATTGTAAGCTGAAGCTCCTGAAAAACCTCTAGTCGTCTGAAAATGGAATCCTACCTGAAGGAAAAGCTAATTAATAAAATTAAACTGATAGTAGTGAGAAAATAAATCATTTATTTATCATAGAAATATCGAATTAGTTTGGTTGTTTTGAAGCTAAAGAACCTTTGATTAATTAATCCAGTAAAATCAAGACTCGATTATGCTGGATATCCACTTTGATCCTGTAAATACTAACTCGTACCAAAGCGAATAGAAAAACCGAGTTAGTTCCGGCCGATCCTACTAGAAAGGTTGAGTTTTATTCTAGTCTAGATAAATCTATCCTACGGCTTCAGAATCTCTGGTTATTTATGTTAAAGTAATCGAGCTTGAGTACTTTAACAGACCAAATCGTCTCCTAGGATATTGTCGGACGGAAAGAGATTCGGTCAAAGAAAAAACCATCCGACTCCAGACCTACAATGCCGTAATCTAACCTAGGAATGATTATCTCTGGAACCTAACCTCGAAGACCTATTTAGACCTAAGCTATACGTGATTCGCGCTGGTGAAGTGGCTTGGCGTGTGATAGCGTCTAGTGGAGGAGATCCCGCATTGCGTGAGTAGACCCAGGCCCTTTTCGAGAAGAATGGAGGCTGTATTCTATAAAGGAAAAGTTACACGTTAATTGACATCATACCATAAGTATATTTTCACACCTACAACTTAACTTACTTGCTTCTTCAAACCAACAAAATCCACAACTTATTATGGAATAACTTACTTATCTAAATAAGCTATATATAAATATAATTCACATAGTTAGATTTTTGTCACTCCTTCGAAGGAGTTCGTTCAATGATGTACCTACATCTTAAAATATTAAGATTTTGATGATGATGATTTTGGATGATGACGTTGAGATACAGAAATAAATGGTTAAAAGTGGACTATCGTTTTGACCTATTTATTACGTACAACTTATATTATAAATCATTTCCTAATATTCACATCCGTATGATTAGTTATTAAGATTAAATCGGAGAATAAATTAAATCGCTTAAAATTTACAGAATGATTTTTACTATAGAGATATTTCAAAGGTTGTAGTGTGACTGGTCTAGCGAACAATCCCAGCTTTGCAGAACCCAAAGGCACCTTTATAGTCGAGAGATTGATAGATATACGACGATGCACAATTGAGCCTGACAACTGGCAATTAACCACCATTCCAATCACACCATATTTATTGAAAATTCCATAACAAAATTCCTCGGTACATATGTTAACTTGAACTACTGACATCTAACTTTCATAAATGTAGAATTTAGATATTAAGGTAAAGTATGCATCCCTTGTAAAATCGATAACAAATCTTCTCTAACAGAAGGGTCAATCTAAAACTAGACAACCAGACAAACGGAAAGAAACCTCAATTAGCAAGATCGAGATCCCTTGACCACTCGCCCTTGTCAATGCATTCCATGTAGGGTTCGTCAAAAGTAGTTCACGTCTCTCCAGATTGGGAACCTCTTATCGAGCGAACCACCTATGTCTGGGTCGTTGACAGTGTACTTGCAGCTATGGGTGGCTTACTTAAGGAGACTCAAACACGAATGCTTACACACAACATTGTATCGACTTTACTCAGAAATCACACTACTAATTCCTCATGACACCGACTACCCCTAATTTCTTATATATTTCCGTGTGGAATCATGTTGGCTCGCAACATTTCTATTAATAGTTTGTTACCTGAAAGAAGCTGCTCGGTTTTAACACTTTTAACCAATTACCTAACAAAAGGAGTTCCGTATAAAATAGCCCAATAATAATAATATCCTAATAATAAACCTCACTCATGAATTACTTCAATGCATCAGTGGTATTTGACGTATATACTAAATCACTACATATGTTTACTAGTGTAATTTGGTATTACACTAATTTACTGAAACACCTCGCGAAACTTAATTAAAATAAACGCATTCGAATAACTGAATTACATATGAAAAATAGTACGGCAACAGTCGTACGTAATATACTAAAATAGCTTATATATAACCGTATTCCTAATAGTATAACCCTACATAATTACTAATAATTGCTCGCTGATTAGGCTTAAACCTTAACCATCAATTATGCATCGCTTAGAGATAAACCGCACTCTTGAATGGAGGTAGTTACAAAGTTACAATACCGCTACACATTTAAAACACTCGCATAGGTATATACTTTATGCTGACAACCGATATTGATTGTTAATAGAAAGATATGATAATGTTGGAAATAGACACAGACAATACACTCACTGATCAGTAAAATAAAGTTAGATTAAAATCCTACCAGAGATTGGCTCGCTGGGACCACCCAATTTACCACAACAGCCGAAGATGCTGCTCGACGGTAGACCTTGCAGCTCTGCCATACACTGCTAGCCTCTGCCTCTGGCTCCGTCGCTGCCTCGTAGTAGTTGGAGTCCCGTCTCGTGTCCGTAGAGAAGTGAAGTGTCGCCCCACAGGTCCCGAGAAAAAGTGACGCTCCTCCGCGCTCAACGCCTTAAATACCTTCGCCGACACCAGAACCACTGTAACATGAACTCTCAACCGATATAACCCCTTATGGTCATTGTTATAGCTTATTCAATCGCTTGCACCGCCCCTACGGCGTCGTCGTAATCATACATCTTTCTCCTATTCTGTGGCTATCGTTGGCGCCACTATGTCTGGCCCACGCCACACAAGTCGAAACCCGTCGCACCACAATTACTAGCTCACGCTGTATGTTGATATTCAATACCAAAATTAACCTCAAACATTACAAAATATTTGTGATTATGAACCCTAAAATCTCAATGAAAATTACCACACAACAGCCAAACCCACCTTGAAATTTAACTGGAATACATTTAAACTCACCCTAAAGTTGGTTTCTGAGTTCAAACAACGTTTATTTTAGATTCCTCCTAATTTCATCTAAACCGGCGTTAATTTATAAATAATAGCTAACTATCAACGAACCTAGCAATAAGCAAGGTAACTAGATAATGACATCTTCATATTATAAAACCCTAGATCAACCTTTTCACCTATTCTTAGTCGAAAGGACATACTTAATGTTTCCATCTATTTTAAATATAATTAACACAAATTACAGTTAAAACAAAGCTTACTTAATGATGTAAATTCCCTCAAATATTCAAGAAATCCTCAATTAATAGCATTTTCTAATATGTCAACCAACATCGTTACTTTACATAATCCCAAATATATAATGAATGATATTTACTCTATTATAGCGATAACTAGCATTTACTAGAACCAATAGATTTTGACCTAAACAAACCAAATATATGGAACCCACAAGTGTTCCCTTTTACTACGTATTATTCTAAATTATTAATTTGAATTATAATAATACTCTCATAATATAACAACATCCGTTAAGCCTTCAAATTGCCTCATAATTTAAATACCAGTCCCAATGAAAAACGCCTACTTCTTTAAAGCGAGCAATTTCTACTCTAAAATTGAGGCTGGTTCTGAGAATCGTCTCATTCTGCCCCATGATAATGCACAGCGTGAAATCTACGATTTCAAACGAAGCATTATCACAACACTAGTATACCACATAACAGTTGACTAGAAATTGCGACCTTTTTGTGCACACAAAAAAACTTACATTTAACTCTTTTTAACCTGCCGTCCTCCCATAGTATTTTTAACAAAAAATCTAATTGAAGTCCAAGTCCATTCGCTATGTTAATAACTTAACCCCTCAGTGGAAACTGACAAAATTCAACCCCTTAACTTGGAAAATTTCAATTTATTGATATATCAATCTCTCCAACAAGTGCATATTAAGGTGTGGTGTGTGTTTAACCATAACATCGTTTGACAGCGATTTAGCAAAAAATTATAGTATCACCTTGAATTTCAGGATACCTTCTGGCAACCCTCAACACAAGTTAGACCACATATCTCGGTCGATGATACACAAAACCCCCCCCAAACTATATACAATGATTCTATATATTACCTCAAACCTCCGAAATCCTTCAGGCATTCGTTGATTCAAGTTAGACCACATATCTCGGTCGATAATATGCAAAACCTTCCCACTTAACAAGAAAACGTCTCTCCAGGCCGCCTCTACTCGCCAAGAGTACCAGGTTGTGAATCCGATAGACACACGTGATCCGATGTTACAATATCACCCTGTGCCCCCAAATTCCTTCAGGCTATTGTTGACCCAGGTTAGACCACATATCTCGGTCGATGATACCGCAATACCTCCCCCAACGAACAGAAGGCCTCTGGTTTACGTTATTAATCACAATATCAAACAATTTCATGGAGAATGTTTCACCTTGACTGAGATATCCGACTTCAGACTGCTTTCATACAGATGGCAAGATGTCCATAACACTGGGTTACTTAAAATTAACCCATTTAATGCTCCAACTATACCACCAAATCATTAATGAATGATAATACCGCCAGAACATCAAACCAAAATTTAAACTATAACAATTGTTGATCGCGTTTTTGCAAACTACACCAAACATGGCCCAGTCGCGTACAGTCACATTCATTAACCTCCTCAAGGTCTTAGATATGCCGTGACATCCTTGGAGAATCCGACTACACGCGTCAACACCCTGTCTAGCAACCAAACGTGACTCAGCCGCGCATAGCTGCATTCATCAACCTCCTCTAGGCCTTGGATATGCCATGATATCCTTAGAGAATCCAACAATACTCGTCAAGTCCCGTCCAGCAATACTGTAAAAATGCCATGTCTACTTTACTATACATTCGGAACTACTTCATAGATAAAAATCGCAACACCCTACCATCTCGCATAAATAACAGCCTTACTAAAATATATTAAATAACCAAAGTTCATAGAACTTTCCTCAAGGTTGCAACCCTGATTTGCAAATGAATTAGGAACCAATTAAAAGCCCTCCAAGTGGCTTAAAATAATTAAAATATACCAGATATATTAAATCATTTCAAAATGACTGTTCGTTGACAAATCATTCTGACGAAATTGGTGTCGAGAATACCTTTTTCAAGAAGAGATGTGTCGGAAGATGAATGGTAAGCGCAGCTTCTTGTGGAGTATAATGTCACCACGATCAGTCACACATGGACCTTGTCAAAAGAATTGACTGTAACCTAACCAACTATAACCGTGGAAACACTGGTGTAAATATTTTTTGGAGAGATCAAATACCAATAAACCTAGATTGTACCTTGAATTTCGATCAACTGGCCGAAGTCCATTCATCACACAACATAATTCCTCTCAGCGCTGCCTGCCATGCGGTCGCATACATCACTTTCATTCCTGTACACACTAATCACACTTTAAATAAATGGTTCTAAACCTAACCATTAAACCTAATAACCATTTCCTTCCGCTTGACTTAACCCAATCAATCGAACTCGACAGTACAATCACATTAATATTAATGCTTTTCCCAAGTTAATACACTAAGTGAATTGACATATATATTTTAAACACATTATCTGTAGTCAATATTATATATTTTGAAACAAAATGATTATGAAGCAAGATGAATAATATGATACGATGTAAAATATATTTTACTCTAATTTTTATACGAAAATTTTGATGTTATACCATCACGAATTTCATATTATGCTAAAAATACTACTTATTTTATTAATAGAACCAAGATCACTTACTAAACTGACTCGTAAAACCCTACACACACAGCGAACCAACTCGGCCCTCATCCGTTTATAGATTATAAAAGGACAGCAAGTCAAACTCATTTTACCTTCTTAATCTAAACTGCAAATATTTAACAATAACCAACGCCCCTTTGATGTGACATCTAGTAAATATCTGAAAATAAACAATAAACAATTCATTAAATAGTAACCTTTTACAAATAAACCCTTAAATCTACAGAATACTAATACTTTTTTCTTAACAAGAATTAGCGATTACTTGTTAAAATTAGTAAAAAAAAATCGTAATTTAAATTAAACCCTTTGTTAAACTCTCATAGCCAATTCCAACAAAATATGGCAAAACCCAAAATCATTGAATCCAATCATGATAGATAGACATGGTATCTTAAACCTAGGTTACCTCGGTGAAATAATTCTACATTAATTTAACTATAACCTCTTCATTATTCCTTCTTCATTCTTCTGACTCGATTTCCGTCTTCTTTCTTCATTAAGGATTTTCGCAGGATCCTAACCACTAGACGATCACGGCCAACATGACGAAATACCTATACATCCCTACAGTGGACGATAAAGTGATAGAAAACCTACCCCATTTCTAGCAACTCGTCGATTTTCCAAACCTACTTAGGTTTTTTATATACCACTATACACTTATCACATGTGAGCATCTATCTAAATAACGTTCCTTTACCTACTTACAGCATTATACTACCTAACCTAACTGGATTTTAATTACCTAAAATAATACTTCTAAAGCAACGCAACAAATAGGTGAAGAATAACAATGGACGAGCGAGACAGTCTGCGCGCAAGCGAGAAAAAAAAATATGAGCATACACATTATACGAGTATATATGAAACAATTTATTCCGAGACCCAAAATCGTTGTTGTAGGTATACCTTTATAACTCTTAACAATATTTTAGTTACATTGCCGGACAATCTTCTACACCTAAAAATAAATACAACGCAACACGTTACTCTTTTTTTCCTTTTAAACAACAACAAAACTTCCGAACTCACAACCTAAGTCCCTTGGCTGACAAAAAAAAGTTCATAAACATTACGAAACCTTCATAATTACTTAATTACTCTCCCGCTGATAATTTGTTAAATTTTAGCTATCGAAAATGAATCGTGCACAAGATAAGGTAAGTCAATATTGCAAATAAATGTACGCCACTAAATCTTGAATTCCGACATACATTGCACCCCAATAATTTGCACTAACATTTGTTGTAACCTATGATTCCTTCAATTAATTGGCGCCATAATCTAGTAGCTAATTTCTAAACTATTTTCTGATCACACTATACGTTTGCTCTGTTTCCTTTTAGATTTTTGAAGTGAAAACGTCTTTAGTGGCGCTGATAATTTTTTTGAATGGGGTAAAATTGTTAAATGCGCGACAGAGTTTTGTGACGTCAGATGTGAAGGAGGTCACAAACTTTTATTGCTACTAGCCGATTCGACTCATTTCATTTCGTTCATTCAAAACTGAACGCTATTCGTAAGAGTATAAAGCCGTTAAACACCTTTTTAAAATAGCATATATTTTGTTCACGTGACCTTCACCGTTTTGCTATTGAGCAAATTCGAATAGTTCGAATTTGGACGTTATACCTAAAGAGATAAAACTTTGAAAAACATCCACCAACGGCAAAAACAAATTGATATTTTGTTCACCGTCGGCGCGCGGCCCGTCCACCTAAATAATTATTAATTGTTGTTGCTGTTGTATTGCGCCAATTCATTTTTATTTAGACTATACTATCCACATTAGTTTAAAACGTTATACGTACTCCTCATATAATAAACTTCGTATACTTAGGCATTAATACATACGGAAATAACTAATACGTACTTTAAATAGGAGATTCACCCAATGTTTAAATTTCCTCAACTAAATTATTGTTAAATACCAAAACTAATCTCTGTCACAAATTTTCCTTTACTGAATTTATTTTTCAGACCGAACAAAATCCCGCACAAAATTTCTCCTCCCCCACACACAGCACTATCGGTACACAAACAGAACCCTATCTTTTTATGTTTTCCGCCCCCCGTAACTGCAAGGTCGCAATTGTTCAACCTACCACTCCCCCTTCCGAACTTCTGGTACCCCCACCTCCGTTAGAAGAAAACCGTGTAGCTACTCCCCCCCCCATTCATCAACGCACCCAGCCCTTCATCACCAATTCTGATTTCTTTCGGCGATTCCCACTACTCCATCTCCTCGACGTCAATCCATAGTCTAAACAATGCAAGTACTCGTACCGTTAACCCCGCTACATCAGAGTTGGATGACCCCATCAGCTGGTAACATAACTAATTTTGGTAAGTAACTCCTAGTTGAATTTTCTACTCTATATTGTTCCAACTTTCATGATAGCATAAAATAATTAACTCTCCCTATTACATGACTGTTACATTAAAGCACCCCTAGTAAGCTTTCAGTGACAAATTTTCAGTGTATTTATTATTATTATTATTACACTAGCTTCCGCCCGGGACTTCGTCTGCGTGAACCCGATATGAAACTATTCTATATTTTAGGCAAGACTATAAACTATTTTCGTGAAAAATTTCATCCAAATCGGTTGAGCCGTTTAAGCGTGATTGAATAACAAACATCTAAACTTTAGCATTTATAATACTAGTAGTAGTTTTCGTAATTTACCAGTATAATTTGCGTTTTAATTCTCTAAAACCCCACTTCATTTATTTACTATTATTTACTATTTGCACCCAGTCGTTTCCAATCGTAAAGTAGTGTATTAGACCCTAAAAAAAAAATGCCCCCCAAATTGGTCTTGGACATTAAATTTAACCCTCACTAAACACTAGGTTGTGCTGGTTTGTCAATGGAAGCTCCTCCACTTTTAAGAAATCATTATGACACCTCCGATCTAGTATTGTCTAAATATCTAACAAGGTAACCTAGACGAATCCATCTAACTCTTTATAATTTTTCTTGTTTCAGATCCCGAATTTAATCGCAGATTTTTTTTTTTTAATCATTTTACTTTACCAAACTCTTTTTTTTTCAATAAATTAAGATTTTTAATGGAAACCCGCTTTTCTTTCATAAATTTAATCAAACGTAAGTAGTATAAAATCATAACACTTTTAACTGAACATACTTGCTTGCTTGTTCTTGTTCTACACAATAATTAAAGTTCGTACTAAATATATAAAACAACAAAAACATAAATCAAAACTTCCCTTTTTCAATTTTAGTTGGACAACCTTACAAAACATTAGCTAAATAACTACTTTAAACAAGATTAACCTGCCCAATTCTTACATTGGCAATCTTTATATTTCCTCTGTAATAATATTTATGGAAAACTTATCTTCCCCTTAATAAACCCTCCCTTCAACTTATTAACCCCGAGAAGAATATGTACCTTTTTTTTTCATATTATGTGGGATCACAATAATTACTTCTAAACACCTTCACCACTGATCTGATTTTAAGTCCCCAACTGAACCCCCTTTAAATTAATAACAAACACAATACGTGTACAACGCAAGATGCACTCTCATATAACTCACCCAAACTACAACTCCTGGTTGTTATAAATTTAATTGAATAAGTCAATCCAAATCAATATCTCGAATCTAATGCCCAGAATTAATTTTGCTCCTAAATACACTTTATTTTAATAGTTAACCTAAAACATTCGAACAATAAGGTATTATTAATATTTGTGATGCTCTCATCAATCATAAAAAATGACTTTTCCACTCCGGTCACATTCAAATCTGTAACCTATCTAGATCTCCTTTCGCTAATCCTTTGACTAAATCGCAATTACTTTGATTATTATGATCAACATAATTAAACATACGTATTGCCACAATTTATTTAAAGCCGTAAATGCATCCCAATTATACGTCCGGGTGACCTACATTATTATTAAACATACTATCTACATATCCATGAGAAAAGGTCACTCAAATTCTACTGTGTCAATACACACATACATACATTAACCTTACTATTTATAGCAAATATATCTTATATATATTATAAGTTATGAGTACCTAAAATTATGACCTAAAAATCTGTCCCTTTTATTTCCCATTGTTATATCTAGTGCAAAAAAGTGCCGGCCTATTACACTCCTACTTTGGCGCAAAATAACCTATCTATGGTAATCTCCCTATGTAGAACAAAAGCATCTAGTTACTGCTGCAGTTAACTATTTTGATTGTGAAGAAAACGAAAGATATTATTTATGTCGTAAAGTTGACAGCTAAGTGGTTACGAACGAAGTACGTTATCCTGTATCATTTATTCGCTATGCGCTAATGCGGCTCACCCCGTCGACCACCTGTCACGAAACTAGACCTCTATCTACACCTAATTACTACGCATCGCGGTGTCAAGCAAGACATACTTGTGCGTGAACATTGAGATGAACCTAAATCAATTTGCAAAATAAAACTGTATCCTATTATTATTTCTTACTCTGTGTTACGATCTAATGTCATAAACCCTATATCGAAAATTAGTAAACACACCCCTAGTAATTGCCTGAATTTCATAGATAAATAAAATACTTAGGTAAATAATTAACTGCATCACTCAAGCGAGACCTCAAATCAAACATGGAATCTACGATTCCAAACAGGCTGCCCCCCGGGAAGTGAACTAAAATCCAACTTAAATAATTATGATTTACTAACACTAAAATTTTTAACGATCAAGTCCTATACTATTATTTTATATCTAGTGTCTCGGTGAGCTGTAGAATACACGAACAAGTCTTTTGACAAAATCTCTTTTATTCTAGAACCTATGTACAACATTAAAGCATCTAAAATATGTGCACAAAATTTCACGATTTAAAAAAAAAACGCTACTTGCAGAGGAGAACAGACAGACAGACTGACATCCGAACACATTATATAATCTTTGGCCACGCCAATTTGAAGAACTTCGTTCGCTTCGCTGGCCCGTTTTAATACAGTCGGACAGATGGACGAACACCCGGCCATAATCTTTGGCTAGGCAAAGTCGGAAAACTTCGTTCGCTCCGCTCACTTGTTCAATTACTCTTCGTAAAGTATTATAAATCCCACAAGCACTATAAACTAAAATACCTATAACATGTGTGTCACTAAATGTTCATAGACTAATTTTCTTAAAATTTATCTGCAAAACAGCTTTTACCACAATGGTGGCAAACAACCCCTTGCTCAGCATTCACTAACTCTTTCATCCTGAAGCCAATTTAATTTCCTACAACCTACAGTATTTCATTTACCTTCATACAAACGGTACCCTTTTGAATAAATATTGTTTACACTTCTCGGAAAAGCTTTAACGATTTCGATGAAATCTGCAATACTACGGTCTTTGCGTCCGAAAAATCGATTTAAGCAAGTCTCATGTCAACACAACCAACCCATTTTTACAATCGATTATTTTATAAATTCGCTGCTACAGTAGGTACCTAACAACCGTTAATCGACCGTGTCAAATCTCAGATAACTACCGGTAGTTACATCTGTCCTACAGAGCCGTATGAAAATAATAGTAGGTACACCCTATGTTTAAAACCATTGATGCAATATTTGGTCTAGAATGCGGAAATGCAACGCAAATACCTATACTGGAACCTGGAGTGGCGCGATCTTCATACCCCTCACTAGACACTAATACCTAAATTTCTTTCCCCAAGCACGGCTAAATACCATACTTACTTATTTGAGTCAGCAGCCGGATTACGTCAAAATTTCCCATTCAAAAGCAGCTCTATCACGCAAATCACAAGATTCAAAATCCTATAACAATTTTATAATTGTCGACCACATTAAATCATTATATACCTATAACTTCAAAATTACGAGTATAAATAACGAACACACATACATACTTATCTATTACCACCTGTATCTGATCAAACTCTTTACGTATACGTCCACATTCAAACTTGACCCCTAACTCCCGCGTTTCAAAAACGAACGTCTGCCGTCTCTTTCTTTCTCCCTCAACCGACTATAAGGCGCCGAGTCATACGACCGAAGGACAAGCGTTCGCAATTTTAAAGTTTTATGCGGCTAAATTAAATAGTCAAATTTTACTATTATGCAACTTCTATAAGTGGCATCTTAATTTTTATCACGTTTTCCCTCAGTTCATATTGATACAATGCGCGCGACTATTGTCCGCTAGATTTTGGCTTTTAAATGAAGTTATTTCGTTGTTCTTTGACTATTCATCTACCTGTTAATGTTTAAAGCAGTGATACGCGTAGTTTAAATCAGTGATAAGCAGTGATAGTGAAAGTTGTGTGTGAAATAAGTGATGTTATCATAGCTACGAACATAAAAGGATTGCATTATGATTATTGAGAATTTGGAAGCGAATATCCGATTCGGCACCGATAACAGGTATTGTCCCTCAATGATGACTTCCTTGACACTAATTCTAGCTTTAAATAACCCATACGTATCTAAAAATAGAAACTCCTTGCGTGCTATACAAATTTGTACGTACCTACGTAACTTACACGTTGCATTATGACGTGAAATCCTTTGATATTTTCCGATATTCATAATCTACCATAACAATACGACCCGTAGTATTACCTTAATGACTTACTTTTTAACTAGACGTTCGCGGCCTAACCAAATCTACACTAAATCGTTACGCCGTAAGGTGCATTGACCCTGATGAAATAGGTACTTACCTACTTACTTACTAAATAGATATTTGACCTAATTATACTAGCACATACCTCATTGTATGTTGTACCAAATCACAAACAACGATAATTATGAACCCGATGTATGTGTAACTATTTCTCAGCTAGTTAATGTCTTGCTAAAATAATATCTATATTCTACTATCAGTCCCTACAACTCTCGAATCTAAAAATAGGTGCTAGTTTTCTCAGAATCCCCGTAATTCCGTTTCTTAACGACTATTTAGGTATTTCGCTACCAAATCTCATTCAAAATAAACAATTACACACCGAACCTTACTTTTACAATAATGTATTGATATAAGAAAACAATTAAGCAACCTAATACAAAAATATGCAATTGAATTTAAACGGAAACTTGACGTGAAAATACCTGCTGTATGATTTACTTGTAGCAGGGGTATGCAACTAGCCTTCGCGGGTAAATGGCGCGCCATAGATTATAAGAAAATCGATATATTTGTACGCTTATAATAATATTAAAGTGATAGATTTCCTAATCTCATATATATTAATGAATAATTATCCTTATTATGTAAACGGAGACGATTCTTACTAAAATTACTTCAAGTTATCTCAAAAATTCCAAAATCTAGCAAATCTTACAACGCTAAGAAAGCTACCTCCTATTAATTAACTTAAGAACCACATACCTAGCATGATAGACCAAACTCTAGGTTAGTTAGTCTAAACTACCTAAACTTCTAACTATAAAACTACTTCTAGTGTATTTTCACATAAAATTACGAATCATAGCAATTGTTCAAAGTCCTGATAGCAAATTTTAGTTCTAAATAGATTCTAGATGATGCCTCTTAAAGATTTAAGATATTTAACTACTAACTACCAAGAATAAAACTGAACCTTAACGAAAAGGTTGTCGATCTCTGATTCAAATGGTAAACTGCATTACAAAATTTAATAAGTGATTTCAATCAATGATAAGCGTAGCTAAATAATTAGAGGACGCATAAATAGTTAAATATTAGCTAGGTGCAACAAAGATAGTAGTTATTAAAATATTTAGGTAAGTATCTAAAATGTCAACAAAGTATTCCTAACATTATTGCGAACACGCACGCGGCGCGACGGCGCGAGCGGCCACAGTGTGGGGCACACGGCACGGATAGACCCTATCTGCCCCCCAACTTCATACATTTGGCGTAGGCACTAATTTTATCTAACCCTTTACGCAATTACACACGTGGTCACGACTAAGCGAGTGAAACGCGTCCTTCCCCGGCACAAGAGAACCCGATCTGCCCCCCAGTTCTACAAGTTTTACGTCGGAACTAGTTTTGCCTTTATAAGATTAAAACCCCCAATTTTTATACCCAAATCAATGACGATCCTATGCATAATTATAACGAGACGTAGTTCGACAATAACAAAGCCGAAAATTCTGCTCAATTTAACTAGGTCAACTAACTATAATGCAACTAAATGTACCTACTTTCCTCCCATAACTTACGAAAGTTACCTATAACTCTAACCCCTATTATGTGATGAGTTCTTAAGTATATACCTAAGTCCTTGATAATATATACATTAACCGGTACTTTCCTAACCGCTATGTAACGAATAATAGCCTAAACCGTGGGACAAAATGTCAATGACCTCAAACCTATTTTGCCAACTGGAATGCAATAATTGAATATGAAGGGTGAGATAGTCGTAACTAAAATACATAAGATGCTAAACTAGTAAAATACTAATTTTAGGTACCCTAGATCCGTTTTTTTTTTTAAATTTCATTTTATTTTGGAATAAATGCAATATACCTAAACATTATTATAACCACTACATCAACCGCCTGATGGATATGGATCCTACACAACTGCGCTATGGCAATAGCAGATTGTAAGGCCATTCCGCATACCATTCCTGCCCCCCTATTTTACAAATTTCCCGTAGGTACTATTTTTACACGACTGTCCGATGAAAAGAAGTGTTTACTATTACGCCTTTACTTAATTCTTAAATTAGACCCCCTTCCTGACTTCCGTTCGGCCTAAAATTTCGCAAGTATGTATATATCGCATGACAAAGTAAGGTTATGATGACAAGGAACTAATCCGATGCTGGAGCTGGAAGATGGCATAGGAACTTCGTGATACAATGACACAAACCCATCGAGTTTGGGCTCGTTAGAATCGTCTCAATGAGCAGTTGATAAAAATATGCAGAAAAGTACAGTCGGGGATAAAAATGTGTACCCCAAAATGAATTTTTGTCAAAATAATATTACCCCTCCGACCATAACAAAATTAATCCTATGCATATTTTTCATAGCTTAGTGCGATAAAACCCTATTGATTAGTAATTCACCTACGTACCGCGCGTGAAAATCCCTTTGAAATTAAATATATAGGAAGAAAATCCTGAAAATAATACATAACACAAAATAAAAAATACAAACTCCATCTCTCTATCTACTCCACGGCAACAAAATGTGGGTTATTTGTATAACCCACACACAGAAAAATCTGTAAATAAATTTAATTAGCCCTTTCACCAAGCGAATCACGTAATAAAAAAATATTTTTCCTTTTATTATTATTTTTTTCTTAAAAATCGAAAATACTCTATTCCGTAGTAACCCGGGTTACTAAAATGTCTATTTAAATACCCTATTTCCATCGTGGTCACGGCCTAACCAAAATGTAACGGTTCAACCTTTTAAAATGGCTGACTCTTTATGCTAACCTATTCTGAACTTAAATTAACCCCTAATTGTAAGCTGAAGCTCCTGAAAAACCTCTAGTCGTCTGAAAATGGAATCCTACCTGAAGGAAAAGCTAATTAATAAAATTAAACTGATAGTAGTGAGAAAATAAATCATTTATTTATCATAGAAATATCGAATTAGTTTGGTTGTTTTGAAGCTAAAGAACCTTTGATTAATTAATCCAGTAAAATCAAGACTCGATTATGCTGGATATCCACTTTGATCCTGTAAATACTAACTCGTACCAAAGCGAATAGAAAAACCGAGTTAGTTCCGGCCGATCCTACTAGAAAGGTTGAGTTTTATTCTAGTCTAGATAAATCTATCCTACGGCTTCAGAATCTCTGGTTATTTATGTTAAAGTAATCGAGCTTGAGTACTTTAACAGACCAAATCGTCTCCTAGGATATTGTCGGACGGAAAGAGATTCGGTCAAAGAAAAAACCATCCGACTCCAGACCTACAATGCCGTAATCTAACCTAGGAATGATTATCTCTGGAACCTAACCTCGAAGACCTATTTAGACCTAAGCTATACGTGATTCGCGCTGGTGAAGTGGCTTGGCGTGTGATAGCGTCTAGTGGAGGAGATCCCGCATTGCGTGAGTAGACCCAGGCCCTTTTCGAGAAGAATGGAGGCTGTATTCTATAAAGGAAAAGTTACACGTTAATTGACATCATACCATAAGTATATTTTCACACCTACAACTTAACTTACTTGCTTCTTCAAACCAACAAAATCCACAACTTATTATGGAATAACTTACTTATCTAAATAAGCTATATATAAATATAATTCACATAGTTAGATTTTTGTCACTCCTTCGAAGGAGTTCGTTCAATGATGTACCTACATCTTAAAATATTAAGATTTTGATGATGATGATTTTGGATGATGACGTTGAGATACAGAAATAAATGGTTAAAAGTGGACTATCGTTTTGACCTATTTATTACGTACAACTTATATTATAAATCATTTCCTAATATTCACATCCGTATGATTAGTTATTAAGATTAAATCGGAGAATAAATTAAATCGCTTAAAATTTACAGAATGATTTTTACTATAGAGATATTTCAAAGGTTGTAGTGTGACTGGTCTAGCGAACAATCCCAGCTTTGCAGAACCCAAAGGCACCTTTATAGTCGAGAGATTGATAGATATACGACGATGCACAATTGAGCCTGACAACTGGCAATTAACCACCATTCCAATCACACCATATTTATTGAAAATTCCATAACAAAATTCCTCGGTACATATGTTAACTTGAACTACTGACATCTAACTTTCATAAATGTAGAATTTAGATATTAAGGTAAAGTATGCATCCCTTGTAAAATCGATAACAAATCTTCTCTAACAGAAGGGTCAATCTAAAACTAGACAACCAGACAAACGGAAAGAAACCTCAATTAGCAAGATCGAGATCCCTTGACCACTCGCCCTTGTCAATGCATTCCATGTAGGGTTCGTCAAAAGTAGTTCACGTCTCTCCAGATTGGGAACCTCTTATCGAGCGAACCACCTATGTCTGGGTCGTTGACAGTGTACTTGCAGCTATGGGTGGCTTACTTAAGGAGACTCAAACACGAATGCTTACACACAACATTGTATCGACTTTACTCAGAAATCACACTACTAATTCCTCATGACACCGACTACCCCTAATTTCTTATATATTTCCGTGTGGAATCATGTTGGCTCGCAACATTTCTATTAATAGTTTGTTACCTGAAAGAAGCTGCTCGGTTTTAACACTTTTAACCAATTACCTAACAAAAGGAGTTCCGTATAAAATAGCCCAATAATAATAATATCCTAATAATAAACCTCACTCATGAATTACTTCAATGCATCAGTGGTATTTGACGTATATACTAAATCACTACATATGTTTACTAGTGTAATTTGGTATTACACTAATTTACTGAAACACCTCGCGAAACTTAATTAAAATAAACGCATTCGAATAACTGAATTACATATGAAAAATAGTACGGCAACAGTCGTACGTAATATACTAAAATAGCTTATATATAACCGTATTCCTAATAGTATAACCCTACATAATTACTAATAATTGCTCGCTGATTAGGCTTAAACCTTAACCATCAATTATGCATCGCTTAGAGATAAACCGCACTCTTGAATGGAGGTAGTTACAAAGTTACAATACCGCTACACATTTAAAACACTCGCATAGGTATATACTTTATGCTGACAACCGATATTGATTGTTAATAGAAAGATATGATAATGTTGGAAATAGACACAGACAATACACTCACTGATCAGTAAAATAAAGTTAGATTAAAATCCTACCAGAGATTGGCTCGCTGGGACCACCCAATTTACCACAACAGCCGAAGATGCTGCTCGACGGTAGACCTTGCAGCTCTGCCATACACTGCTAGCCTCTGCCTCTGGCTCCGTCGCTGCCTCGTAGTAGTTGGAGTCCCGTCTCGTGTCCGTAGAGAAGTGAAGTGTCGCCCCACAGGTCCCGAGAAAAAGTGACGCTCCTCCGCGCTCAACGCCTTAAATACCTTCGCCGACACCAGAACCACTGTAACATGAACTCTCAACCGATATAACCCCTTATGGTCATTGTTATAGCTTATTCAATCGCTTGCACCGCCCCTACGGCGTCGTCGTAATCATACATCTTTCTCCTATTCTGTGGCTATCGTTGGCGCCACTATGTCTGGCCCACGCCACACAAGTCGAAACCCGTCGCACCACAATTACTAGCTCACGCTGTATGTTGATATTCAATACCAAAATTAACCTCAAACATTACAAAATATTTGTGATTATGAACCCTAAAATCTCAATGAAAATTACCACACAACAGCCAAACCCACCTTGAAATTTAACTGGAATACATTTAAACTCACCCTAAAGTTGGTTTCTGAGTTCAAACAACGTTTATTTTAGATTCCTCCTAATTTCATCTAAACCGGCGTTAATTTATAAATAATAGCTAACTATCAACGAACCTAGCAATAAGCAAGGTAACTAGATAATGACATCTTCATATTATAAAACCCTAGATCAACCTTTTCACCTATTCTTAGTCGAAAGGACATACTTAATGTTTCCATCTATTTTAAATATAATTAACACAAATTACAGTTAAAACAAAGCTTACTTAATGATGTAAATTCCCTCAAATATTCAAGAAATCCTCAATTAATAGCATTTTCTAATATGTCAACCAACATCGTTACTTTACATAATCCCAAATATATAATGAATGATATTTACTCTATTATAGCGATAACTAGCATTTACTAGAACCAATAGATTTTGACCTAAACAAACCAAATATATGGAACCCACAAGTGTTCCCTTTTACTACGTATTATTCTAAATTATTAATTTGAATTATAATAATACTCTCATAATATAACAACATCCGTTAAGCCTTCAAATTGCCTCATAATTTAAATACCAGTCCCAATGAAAAACGCCTACTTCTTTAAAGCGAGCAATTTCTACTCTAAAATTGAGGCTGGTTCTGAGAATCGTCTCAAAATGAGGCTGTGCCACATATGTTTTTTTTATCCCTGACTGATGATTTAATAGAACGAACCCGATAAAGAGGCCAAACTGCGTGGTTGGAGAGTAGACGGGGTAAAATCCAGGGAAAACCTGGAATACTCTACGAGTTTACGCTTCAGTGATACTGGTTGAACGGTTTCAACCTATTCATTATTTATTTGTTAATGCTAATAATTACACAGTTCAACTCGCGTATTAAATGTCACTACGGGCGACATGTTTAGGACTTAAATGACTTCTTGCGCAATATTCAAAATAATAATTCTTTTACATGTCATTATTAACATACGTCATTTTGGTTTACAATAATGAATAATCTCACTATAGGTTAGACAAAAGACATATGTGTCGTAAAATTGCAAGTATTGCAACTGATATTGGTTCTTTCGGTTCTTCTCTGTTCTGTTCCCATAATACCACCATAATTACCACTTGAACACAGTGGTAATTAACTTAGACGAAATACGAGACCAGCTCTTCAGATACAAAAAGAAAACGATAAATCTCGTACTGTATTAAATGATCTCGTAAATATGACGCAAGTTGGATTTCAAAGATTGCTATTTTGTGTGGACAGTTTTTTTCACATTAATCTCGGTAACTATTTTAACCCTTAGCCAGGCCTAGCGATTTACCTACGTTTGAATACCGAATTATGGTAAATAACAGCGTGGAAAAAAATATAATTTCTTGTTTTTTTTATTATTACTATTTTATAAAAAAAAAAGCCCGTGGTCCACATATGCCCACTGCCCGTTACCGAAAATGCATGTGATCCATATGTGGCCACTGCCCTGCTAGCAATATGCACGACTATTAAGGTTAAGCTACGTCTTTACAATAAATTGTTGGCATAATAAAACAAACATGAAAAAATCTTTTTTTACGAATTAGCAAAAATAATGGCTATAGTTCGTCTATATTGTCTTAAATTTGTATCTAAAACAAACTTTGTGTGAAAATTATTATATGGAATTTGAAAAAACGTGCTCCATTTACTCCTACTCCTATTTACAAGAGACTATGAAATACCCACACAGTATTTTTTTCAACATGGTATCTTGTCAATAGAGAAATAAAGAAGTAATACAAGCAAACATTTTAAAACAGTCCGGGGATTGAGGCAAATAATTCGAAAAAGAAAAAGAAAAATTGTTTCATTTATTGCATATTATGCAGAAAGCTGATATGGGACGCTATATAATGTTTCATTTAAACACACTTCACAAAGTACAGCAAAATCGGCGAAATTGGCGAAATATCATACACGGGCACTTAGTGTTTCATTTAAAACAATAGTCTTGCCCTTAAAAGTCGTCTAAATACCTACTCTGCAGGGCCGTGGCCATATACCACATGTAAATACTGTGTTCAAACAGGCGGAGGTAATATTGGGACCACATACGTATAACGCGAATTACTAAAAAGAAGCAATAACTGTAATAAAACATCACATACTACACGCATATGTAACTTATACACTACCCAAAAATTACAATACATAGTAATTACTTACCGTATTTATTTTCGGCATAGTTCCATTTATAAACACTGAAACTGACAAAACCGCACTAAATCCCGCCGTTTGAATTTGACAACTAAAATGTCAAAAGAAAACGTTCCGATACACGGACTTTCTTTGCGTTCGGAAATCACCTATTTGATAGACAATACAATAATGACATTTTGTGTTCCTTATATCATCAGCTCGTCTAGAAAAAAAAAAATGCCATGTGGTCGCTATGTGATCACCGCCTGGCTAAGGGTTAAAGATAATTTTATCGAGTAATGTAACCATGCAGTTTATCAAGAAGTTAGAGCATTTAGTTTAAATTATTTATTTCTTAAAATCTTATTTTTAAGAAGGAGATAGAAGATAGATGTATTGCAAACTATTTAACCATAGAAAAGACAAATTATATATATGACATGTTTATGAGCATTTCGCAGTATAGTGTTGCTTGTGTCTCTGCCTCGCAATTGTTTAATGGGTTTAAAAATGGGATATACTATTAGATAACTTATATATTATCTAAATTAAATGAAAGCTGGATTGAATGGTGTATTAGGTGATTCTGGTTTACCATTGAATTGCCGACAAACATTTAATCGAATATTATTTCAAAGACAACGTTTCAAGTATTTTCATTTCATCGACAAGTCATTGCGTCGAGGACTCGATACTAGGTAATTTGAATCAAGGTATTTTAATTGGTAGTTGACTTATTTCAATAAAATTCATTTCATAGCTTTTAATTTCGGGTTTTTTTAATTATTTTTTTTTACATGTAATAATATTTATTCCGCATAAAATTATTTCGGATCAGGATCTGAATCCCTAACGTTTTTTAACCTATTTCTGCCGTGCAGCAAGTCGACGCCACCCCGCTGCGCGGGGTGTCTATTTCTGGTCTGAGGGACACAAGTGAACCCTAACCTAACCGACTTAAAACAGAGTTCGCCATGATGATGACCAGCCATTTTTGTCCGCCCTGATATTTTTTTGTAATAAACGATTTACACCAATGATTCTTAGTTTTATTATACATAAATATTATACATATTTGTATGTCACACAATTAACTACATAATTTGAATAATGCATAAATGTGCAGTAGGACATATAAAATTGTATGAAAGTAATACGTCGAAGAAATGAATTGCAATGTTTTGTAGTTGTGCCAATTAAGATAATTTGAAACAAATCAGCGATTAAGTAACATTCGTTGAATAGTATTTCTACGTAGTAAGATAAATTTAAATAAATAGTAGTTGAAATGAAATAACGCCAAACAATATTACTAGTACTGAAGTTTCGATGAATCGTTGTCGATGAAATAATATTCGATGAAAAGGTTGTCGACAAAACAAGGGTACACCGATTTAATTATTAATTCGATCAGGGGACTGACGGCGGTTGGAACGCTCGTAGAATCACCCATTTGCCAAATGGAGGCTTTTATCACAATCCAAGTCAATGGCAGTTATACGACTACATAATACAATATAGCAGATAATGCTTGCTAATCTCGAGTGTTCCCAAGACCGCAAACAAGAAATAGAAATTTAATACACTTTAAGGCATGGAGCTGAGAGAAAACAAATGAAACTTCAATTCATCAAACAAAAGATTCAATTCATTAAACAAAAGGAACTTCAATTCGTTCAGTTCAAACGTTGTGTTAACAACAGTTTCCGGTATGTTCTTTGTTTTAGGTAGTTTTGTGTTAGACTGCTCGCTGTTCTGGGTTTGCAACTAGTCCTATTAGAGCTTCCAGTTTTCACACGTGGATGGAGTGTAGGATTTACTTAGGTCGGTATAAACAGCGGAAATACTGACACCGAAGTTAGTATTTGCTCTGTTTATAAATCCTGATAAAGCTGTTAATTGTTGTTATTTGGGTAGCAACTTTTGCTGCTGACTGTACTTTAAGTAGCTATACTTAACACTTTCGCTACCAGGAACCCGCCTAGCGGGTGCCTACGCCGTAGTCGCTTTCCGCTACATACTACGTAGCGCGAAAGTGTTAACACATTGACTGCCAAGAATCGCTACGCGCTACGCTCGTAGCCGATCCCGTGGTTTTCCTCATGTGTAGCGGAAAGCGACTACGGCTTAGGAGTCCGCTAGGCGGGTTCCTGGCAGTGAAAGTGTTAAGGTACAATCAGCAGCAAAAGTTGCTACGAGGGTCAAGTACTCTAAATGACGTACACACGACTCTAATGTCAATAGGATAAGGACTATCTAGATCAATTTGAGCGTGTTACTTTGCGCAGCTACTTTTCTGCTGCTGACTATACGAGTAATTTCCCTAGTGCCCGACGCTGCGGGCGTAGCATGGTTGCTATTTCATCACTTAACGTTGTGCATAAGAGATCCATCACTTTCGCACTCGCATTCTTGTTAGAACGTGACAGATGTATTATCCACAGTGATAAGTGTTAAAATGAAAAACATGCTGCTCTAATATTTGGAACCTTCAATCTTATGTCAATAACAATAACGGTGACAGAGAGTGTCAATTATTTTAACTAGTGTCTCTGTGAGCTTTAGAACAGGCGAGCTTTCTTGACAAAAAAAAACTGAATAAAAAAATATATTTATAATTATGGAACCTGCTCACAACATTTCACGAAAATCGATTGAGAGATGCGGCCTGTAGATAAGAACATCTGGATATACGAAATAATTTTTGCCCAATCTGAAACCGTGAACTTCGTTCGCTTCACTCGCTCGTTCAATTAAGGTGTCGAGCATTGGGACGTTTACCTTACATCATATGTATTGTAGACAAAAACTTACATTCTTATACCTTTGTCACTTAATATTATACAAATAGTTCCTTAAATCGACCAAAATAATTATAAGCACAAAATTAAATTGAACCATCCTCATAATTTTTATTTTTCCGGTTATTTGACACACAGCGGGCGTAGCAATGTTGGCATTTTATCACATATCGCTGTCGATAAGACATGCGTCACGTTCTGACAAGTATGCGAGTGCGAGAGTGATGAAACTGATGAACATCTTATCCACAACGATATAATGTGATGATGTCAACGATGCTACGCCAGCAGCACGGCTAGCACGCGTCGGCGCGCGAGCTCTCTCGATTTTTCTCGCACTATCCGTCTCTCTCTTATTAGAACACTTAGAACAAGAGGTATAGTGCGATAAAAATCGAGAGTATGTCGCGGCCGTCGTGTGCTAGACGTGCAGATCAAGCGCCGCGAGTCGCCGTCTTGACATGTTATTGTGATAAGTATTTTATAACTTTTGTATGCTGATATTCTACTGTTTAAATCTATACTAGGTACTATTATAAAGAGGAAAGATTAGTATTTTGTGTGTGTGTATGTTTGTAATGAATAAACTCAAAAACTACTGTGCCGATTTCAAAAATTATTTCACCATTGGAAAGCTACATTCACCCTGAGTGACATAGGCTACTTTTTACCGCGGGAAAATGCTTCATTCCTACGGGAAAACGGGTAATCCGTGCGAAGCCGGGGCGGGCAGCTAGTAATAAATATTTGAGGACATTCTTACACAAATCGACCTAGTCCCAAACTAAACAAAGCTATGGGTATGGGTGGGCTATGGGTACTCGACGAAGATATACATACTCATATAGATAAATAAATAGTTAAATACATAGAAAACATCCATGACTCAGGAACAAATATTCATGCTCATCACACAAATAAATGCCCTTACCGGGATTCGAACCCGGGACCTCCGGCTTCGTAGGCAGGGTCACTACCAACTAGGCTACAGAGGTTGTCACTTCATATATATGTTAGTCTGTAAGGTATTTCTGAATATAGGCCTTGTTGCCTGAGACAAATAAATAAAATAATCATCCTTCTAACGTTTTTCCCACTGCGCCCTAAAGGTCCGCTTTGGCACCTAACCCCAAGACTTGAAACTAGTTTTACGAAAGACTTGACACTAGTTTTACGAAAGACTTGACACTAGTTTTGCCAAAGCGACTGTCATACAGAGGGAACACTTGACCTTATTGGGATAAGACTGGCTTACTCACGATGTGTTCCTTCACCGAAAAGCCACTGATAAATATCAAATGTTTTTTCCTACATGTTTTATTTTTAATTTAGTGCTACGAGCCGTGGTTTAAGTTGAAACTCGCGTGTTTTACCGATAGAGGGGTTTCAAAAAAAAAATAATTAAAACTGAGACAAAAAAACATTTACCTCGGTAGCTCGTACTTTAACTTAGTAAGGAGCTTGAAAGTGCTCACGTATGACCTACTGAGTAACTTTATGACTTTAGAGCACACAAAGTGCTCTTCTATCCCACGAGGAATAAATGTTGTGCATTTACCTTGTCTATCTATCTATTTAACCGAGTTCTTTATTCCTTTTATTATTAAGAGTATTAAAGCATTTTGATATGCTGAATTACCTGACGTTTACTAAGATAACTGTTAATCAATGTGGTGCCTGTTTTTGATTTGAAGATGATATTTTAAATCATGATCACGATTTTGAGTAATTTATTTCTCTTTATTTTAAGTCGAAAATACCACTCATGCGTAAGTATTGTAACAGACTCAAGGGAACCAAACCTTTATTGTGTAGCTGCTTCTACAAAACGTATGTCTTAATCACATATTTAACACATTGAATGCAAGGCCTCATTTCAAAACTGACGCTCAATGCTATAAAATACACATACCTACCATTTTGGAATTGTAATATATTTTTATACCGGTGCGGTATATAACGATAATGTGTTGTAACAAAGATGAATTAGCATTTGCCAAATATATCTGTATTTGGTTTCACAAATAGTGTACTTAATTATCGAAATATTTAGTTCACTAATTGGTTTACCTAAAACCACCGTCGCCACAGAATATTCACTCCGGTTTAGGAATTATTGGACCTTTAATCAACAAGACTGAATAAGCCTTGTACTGCATCACGAGGATAAGGCATTTACGAGACGCGTTTAACCAGTACCGCCCCCCCACAGTAACATGCATTTTTTACGAGTCTGATAGGGGGCAGGGGCGTAGACACTAAATAAAATAATCAATAATGTCATATTTTCTGGAAAAAAGATAAAAAATGTAGTCAAATGGAGAAAAAATCAACGCAAAATGTTAAATAATCACGAAGTTATGAGTGTCCAAAGTTTTAAGGAGGGGTATGTTCTGTCCCTTTTTCGCAAAACGCAACTTCATATGAAACGATGACGCTGGAAGAATGTGACGTCACAGAAGACGGCAACGTGCCGCGCCGCATCGCGGTCGTAATGTGACGTCACACACCGTTTGCGTTTTCTCTCTCTAACAAGCAATATTAAAACGGTTGTAGCTTCGTAATAGGCATGCGGCCTCATGTTCAAATTGATAATGTAGTGATGCTAAATGGATAGTAAACCATCAAATTATCGTAATAAAGTATACATTATAAAATATAATTAAAATAGTAAAAAGATATGAACCTTGAAAGTTTAGAAAAATTATGCATTTTTTTTATTGTCCAAGAGTAAATTGAAAGCTGCGAATAGAATCCTTACGCTTTTATAGAAACAAAATTGTATGACAACTATGTACTTAAACGCAGTATTTCGCGACCGAAACAACAATTTACCGGATTTTCCATACAATGATACAACTACTTTACACAAGTGACGTCATACGTGGGTACGTCATCAGTATGAAGCGTTTTCCGCTGCCGCCAGCGACGTCAATCTGTCTCAATTTTTTGGGTATTTATGTTCTTTAATTGTAGTTGCTCCCAGAAAAATATTTGTTCCTCTCCAAAAACTGGTTCGAATGGCATCGTAACAAAATCTTAGTCCGCATCTCTATTCTTTTGAGATATCTGAATGGGATTTTCCTCACTAGGCATTTTTTTTTGCCTTCTTTCTTTTGGAGTAATAAGAATTTTCGAGTCTGCACCCGTATTGGACTCGTTTCGCACGGGATAATTTGTCATTTTAAGAGACACATTTGGCCGAATCTGCACCTATTGATAATTTTGGATGTTTTTTTGCAATCTAGTGCGGAGCGAGGTGACTTATATTCTAGTAGATATAATGTGGAGCAACAACCTGAACATGTAAACTGGACTCTTTTACACCTACAGGATTCCGTTACGATATTGCCGACGTGTTCACTGGAATGTTATGCTATTATCAAGCTATCAATAATATCACTAAGTAAATAATAATATTTATTGCAAACATAAAAATAACAGAATCGGTAAAGCTACAGAAAGTTAAAATTACATAAGTACAAACAAATAGTTGGTAAGTGACGATTACTTTTTTCTCTGGTAGCTTTGAGAAATCAAAGCTACCAGCACGGCTATCAAGCGACGGCGCGCGATTTCTCTCGATTTTTCTCGCACTATCCGTCTCTCTCTTATTAATAAATAAATAAATAAAATTGTTGTTTATTTAGGTAATAACCCATTTAAAAAATTTACAAAAATAAAATACCATACAATTAAAAGTTAAAATTAAATTAAAATTAAAAGTTACTCGTCATCGTAAGATAGCATGCTGTGGACACTATCTTAACAATACTGTTTGTCGATTCGCTCACTCTCCTGACAAAGGACCAGTGCTTTTTACGTATAATTGCGTAAAAATCGTCCACTCTGTTCACGGCGAACATCCCAGACGCGCTACACCGCCACGGCAGCCGAATTATTAGAACACATAGAACAAGAGGTATAGTGCGAGAAAAATCGAGAGTATGTCGCGGCCGTCACATGATAGACGTGCAGCTCAGCCGCTGCTCCTGCCATCCACAGTATCCACACAGTCAGACTAATGTGCGAAGCAGCAAAAGGACTCACGCATGTGGCGTCCCAGAGCAAGCTCTTGCCTTGTCTTCACTAAATAGCTACAGAAATTTAAAAAATACAACCCACATTTTGTTCACATCTGTTCATGGAGTACCAGCGACCCGCCTCGGCTTCGCACGGATATTATATTATACATATATCAAAAATAGTTTTTTGTGCAGAGCAGGCAGGAGTTTATTAAACAAAGTTGTAGTTAAATTAGATGTAGACATATTTTGTGATAGCATACAAGCAATAAAATCGAAACTGAGAAGATTCTTCATGTGTGATACTTCAGGTGTAGGCCCGGGTTACTAGAGTTTATATATCCTAATTTATTAACTACCTTGTACTTGTATATTCTCATTCCCATGATTGCTATTGGTGCGCGATTGGTTACTGTGCGTAATGTACGCTAAGTTTCAGTTTGGCTATAGATTTATTTGTGTTAGTTTATTTCTATAAGTGAGAACCTGTAATTGGCTATATGGTTTTATTATTTTGTGTGTCATGTCATAAATCAATAAATAAATAAATAAAAACCTTCCTCTTGAATCACTATCAATCCTCATTCGTCAATCTATTAAAAAAAAACCGCATCCAAATCCGTTGCGTAGTTTTAAAGATCGAAATAAATAAAGATCTAAGCATACATAGGGACAGACAGCGGGAAGCGACTTTGTTTTAATACTATGTAGTGATAGTGTTAGTGAAGTGATGAATACAAACTCCACAAAACAATGTACTTATGAGGTATCATCAGAATCTGTTATTCAAGAAGACAACAGACTAGGAATACAGTTCCTCGGAATAATGACGACTACTTTCTAAAAGTTCCGTTGACAGCTGACGTTTTAGAAACAATTTTGTGTCCAATATTCATTCTTATATTTTACAACATTTCTTGGACGGTTCCGGTCTCGGTAATATCTACGGTCTTGCTACTTTTAGTGTAACTCACAATGAGATTTTCTATTCTTTAAACTTTTAATAGGAAAACTTGGTTAGGTAGGATGGAAGTACTTACTTACTTCAAAGATGTATGTTCGCTTTTGCACAAATGTTTTTAATAACTTTCCATACTTCGCTATGTAATTTACGGTAGCCTAATATTTAGTGGTTCAGGTGGGTTCCCGTCATCTGGCATAATATCGATTGTCCGAAATACACTCTACATAACAGTTATCGCAGAAACATTTTTAGCCGAATGATACTTTAGCATAATCATATACTTAGCATAACTATCATGTCGCATAACACTCATCTGGCAGAATTTTGAATTACAGAATAGTAATATGGCCAAATTTAATTTCGCAGCGTTTTTGAAGCATACAAATAATATCACCGACTTTATTTTTGCATAATTTTATGTGCCAGAATATACGTTTCGCCGAAGCCGTGCAAATATTGAACCGTGCCGTTCTAAGGCAGGTCGGTGTAGGTACGACGAGCGAAGCGACGACCCTAAAACGCGCCGAGCGAGAACGTTACAAATTGCTTATCAAAAATACTAACTTGCACTCTAAATTGTACCATACCTATTACTACGGAATTTCACGAATAACGTAGGCAGTAGGAAACAGGGACTTAGTGGCAAAACCAACTCGGATCGCGGATAGGTTAGAAGACGAAAGCGGGAGCTTATTTTTTCAAGGCTATTTCGAGGTTATTTTTTTAATAAACGAGCAGAAAACTTGTTTTAATATCAACAAACATATATATTATTTGGACATATGACTATTATTCTTAACAATATTCTGCCAAAGAACGTTGTGCCAAATGACTGTGTACCAGCTAAATATTATGCGATACAAATTTCGGTGACACGATTATTCGATCATAGGACTATCATTACAATCGTCACTATGCCAATGTACTATTCTGCCAAAGAACGTTGTGCCAAATGACAGTATGCCAGCTAAATTTTATGCGATACAAATTTCGGTGACACGATTATTCGATCATAGGACTATTATTACAATCGTCACTATGCCAATGTACTATTCTGCCTAAGGAAGTTATGCGAAATGACTGTATGCAATGACATTTATGCGAAAAGTAATGCTGCGAAATGATGATTCTGCCAAGGGCTGTTATGCAAAGTAAAATTATGACAATAAATTTTATGCAATATAATAGTAACCCGGTTCAGGTGTCAAGCGGTGGTTGTGGGTTCGAATGAGTTTTTCGAAGTTATGTACGGGATATTAAAACAATCAAAACCGTACAGACGCGTCAAGTCCTTCTTCCCGGGCTCTTTAACAAACAGAGATCCAGCTCACTCAGTGAGTTGCCGTCTGCATCGCAGAATGCATCCACTGCATTTACCCCATCTAATAGTATATCTAATAAACCCTCAGATGATTCTTCAAATCTGACAGACCTGCAATCGTCCGACACAAACCAACAACACCCGCCTTGGCAGCGCGCGCCGGTGTCGAAGAAAAGAAAAGTGTCAGAGCTATCTCCATCGCACGACACTATCCCCACACAAAATCGCTTCAGTGATCTTCCAGCAGATGTTACGGAAGACACTAACAGTCGGCCTCTTTCTACCTATAGACCTCCACCAATCATACTCTATGGGATAGAAGATGTAAATGAACTCACAAAACTTTTCGAATCTGTCATCAGCCCCGATAACTTCAAGTACAAAATAGTAAACAAGAACAATCTCCGCGTCATGGTAGACTCAGCAGATAGCTACAAAGAGGTAATCAATCTCACTAGACAAAAAGGATTAATTGGGCACACATTCACTAGTAAAGAAGCGAAACCCTACCGGATTGTGATAAGGAACCTTCACCATACCACTCCACATGAAAGCATCACCCAAGAAATTGAAAAAACTGGCAACAAAGTGCAAGGTGAAATAATCAACTCCCGCTATGGTCCGGAGAAAAAACCAACCTCAACCTTCTTTGTCAATCTAGAACCCAATAGCAACAATAAACTGGTGAAGGACATTAAGTACATCTACCACCAAGTAGTTAAGATAGAAGACCCACTCAAAAGGAAAGCTATAGTGCAATGCCATAGATGTCAACAATATGGCCACTCAAAAAATAACTGCATGAGGCCATACAGGTGTGTCAAATGTGGCGAAGGACACAAAAGTTCTGATGGTCCGAAGAAAGACAGGAATTCACCCGCAAAATGCGCTCTCTGTTTTTGCGATCATCCTGCCAACTACAAAGGTTGCCAAGTGTATAAAGAAATAGCCTCCAGAAAGCTGAACCGCAGCAAAACGATTACTCAGGAAAATTATGCAAAAGTCACGACCTCACAAGCACCAGGAAAACTAGGTAGAGACCGACCTCGATTAAACCTGCAACATCACTCTCAACAGTCATATGCAAACATAACTGCGGAAAATGCCCATAACCCAACGCTGGAAAACACAACTGCCACTCAACAAAGCTCACTGGAACCGCTTTTAGTGAAACAAAACGAGAAAATTGACCAACTCCTTCAACAAATCAGTACCCTGATGGGACTGTTAACAACAGTAATTAACAAGCTTGCTTAAATGGCGACCCTCAGAGTGGCGACCTGGAACATTAATGGCTTAGCGCCCAACATACACGAGCTAGAATCCATCATATTGATCAATAAACTGGACATAGTGTTAATATCAGAATCACATGCTACTGCGAGAAGTAACTTTCGCGTCAAAGACTACAACATCTATACGACATCTCACCCCGATGGAAGAGCGCACGCTGGAACATCCTTGGCCATCAGAGCTAATCTGAAGCACTCAATCTTAGAGCCTTTTTCCACACCGCATCTCCAAGCGACGTCCATAAAAGTTGAAGACCGCACTGGAACTGTCACGTTCTCCTCAGTATACTGCCCACCTAGACATAGGATAACCTCTGAAATGTTCGCCGATTTCTTTCAAACATTGGGTTCAAGATTTGTAGCGGGTGGCGACTGGAATGGTAAGCACACCTATTGGGGTTCTCGTTGTACAAGTACCAGAGGCCGAGAATTGAAGCGCTGTGTTGATGACAAACATCTAAAACCAATATCAACAGGTGAACCAACCTACTGGCCCAGTGATCCACAGAAGTTGCCTGACCTCTTAGACTTCTTTATAACCAAGGGCATAGCTTACCTATACACTGGTATCGAATCTAGTCTTGATGGATCCTCTGACCATACTCCAGTTATTCTAACGCTAGGCACAAGTCCAGTCACACGAGAAAAACACGAATCACTCACTAACCGGAAAACAGATTGGGAAGGTTTCAGAAGTTACCTTGATGAAAACATGAATCTCTTGATCCCCCTTAAGGACGCAAACGAGGTCGACAAGGCCTGCACATACATTACAAATCTAATACAAGTAGCAGCCTGGACCAATACGCCGGCCGAAAATGAAAACCGTGTCCCTTCTAGTAACCCACCAGATATAAAACAAAAGATTCTGGACAAGCGCCGTCTAAGAAGGATATGGCATCAATCCCGCCATCCACTGGATAGAACAAGACTAAATAGAGCTATAAAAGACCTCAAAGCAATTCTAAAAGAGTCGGCCAATGATACAGTGAAGAAAAACCTAGAATTATTGTCCCCATCTGGAAAAGGCGTGCATTCACTCTGGAAAGCAACAAAAAACCTAAGCAAACCACAACAATCTTATCCCCCTATTAGATCACAGAACTCCTCTTGGGCCAGGACTGATTCAGAAAAAGCAGAGGTTTTTGCAGCACATCTTGCTGCAGTCTTTACGCCAAATGAGAGTTCAGCCGATGAGTCTGACATTGACGCTATCCTCTACCAAGATCTACAGATGTGTCTTCCAATAACCCCAACTTCACCGCGGGAGATTGCTAAGGAGATAAAGACGCTAGAGTCCGGGAAAGCACCAGGATACGATCTGATCACCCCGACTGTATTGAAAAATCTGACCAGAAAGGGTATCGTCTTTCTTTCATGCCTATTCAACGCAATCTTTAGAACCTCCCACTTCCCGGTCCCCTGGAAAATTTCACAAGTAGTGATGATTCATAAACCAGGAAAGCCAGAACATGAACCATCATCATATCGGCCAATAAGCCTAACACCCCTACTCTCTAAACTTTGGGAAAGGATATTCCTCGTCAGACTTAAAACAGCATTGGAAGACTGCGCTGTTGTTCCATCTCATCAGTTTGGTTTTCGCAAGTATCACTCAACGGTTGAACAAGTTCATCGAGTATATCACACGATTAGACAGAGCTTTGAACGCAAAAAGTACTGTTCAGCTGCGTTCCTTGATGTGCAGCAGGCCTTCGACCGCGTGTGGCACCGGGGGCTGCTGGCAAAAATTAAAGAAAAACTGCCACATTCGATGTTTACGCTTGTCGCATCGTACCTCTCTGATCGATCATTCCAAGTCAAGCAAGGAGAAACGCGATCCAGCATCCTTGATACAGAGGCTGGCGTACCTCAGGGATCAGTTCTGGGACCTGTACTGTATAATATATTCACATCTGACTTACCTGTGGACAACGACATCACCGTAGCAACGTATGCCGATGACATAGCCTACCTGTCTGTTGACAACGATCCAGCTGCTGCCAGTCGCAAACTCCAGCAACAATTAGACGCTATCCACCAATGGCTGCGCAAGTGGCGTATACGTGCTAGTGCAGCAAAGTCTAGCCACATCACTTTCACCTTGAGGAGAGGAAACTGTCCTCCTGTAAGACTTGGCGGTGACATATTACCACACACGGACTGTGTGAAATACCTGGGCTTTCACCTTGATAGGCGCCTCACGTGGAAACATCATATAAAACAAAAGAGAGACGCAGTGAACCACCAGTTTCGCAATTTGTACTGGCTTATAGGAAGAAACTCTGTACTGTCCGTAGATAATAAGCTTCTTATTTACAACTCGGTATTAAAACCAATTTGGACCTATGGAATCCAGCTATGGGGTGTTGCGAGTAAAAGCAATATTCTCTGTCTGCAACGAGTACAAAATTGCATTCTCAGGGCAATAGTCCATGCTCCTTGGTTCACAAGAAATGATGAAGTTCATGAATATCTCAACGTGCCGACAGTTAAATCTGAAATCGAGCGGTATAAGAAACCATACAAAGAGCGTTTATCCTCACACCAAAATCCACTTGTAGCAGATTTGTTGGACTCGTCGGCGGTGGTCAAGAGACTTAAAAGGGACCACCTATTTGATTGGTAGAGGTGGCGCTGGCCACCCCACCAGAGCATGCCAATTTTTTTCAGAACAAATTCGCTTATGGTCTCACGACCGATTGCAAATTCACATTAAAAAAAAAAAAAAAAAAAAAAAAAAAAAAAAAATGTACGGGATATATACCGATAGATTTTTGGTGAAGGAACAATAAGGTCTTGTTTTCCTAGGTTTTTGCCAGATGGCAATCGCTTTCGTAAAACTAGTGCCTATGCCAAATATTGGGATTAGGTGTCAAAGCAGACCCTGGGTTCCTTTAGGACAGAACCGGCAATAAGGAGGTTGATGATTCTGTTATGTATTTGTTTTGTGCAGTAACGCACTACAAGTATTACTTAAGTAAGCACACATTTTCAATTCACCAAAGCAGCTTGTTGTTAAGAAACTGTCCGCAAAGAAATATGAGCTCAGGATATATAATCCTGTTATTGCATTTACCCCGCTTGACTTTAATATTGTTTCATAACAAGCTAAGGAACCGCAAAGTGGCTTGAGAATGTGTTATTTAATAAAAGTTGCATAGCTCGGGATGCTCGTTACTCTGAAGAAGTGAAAAACAGTTAACAAGATACTTCAGCGTTTGTTGGATTGCACCTACATTCTGCACTTTGAAACTTGCACTGTTAGAGCAGTAGAACTAATACAGACGTAGTTTTTACGGTGAAACTTTGAGGCAATTATCATCATCATAATTATATTCGATGTAGCTCGGAAAGCGGCTAAGTTGAAGTGGGACTGGGCTGGTCATGTCTGCCGCATGCCAAGTGAGCTGTGGGCCAAGACCACCACTGAATGGCAACCCGACAACTCAACACGGAGACGCGGCAGACCTCGCCGGCGATGGCGGGACGAGATATTAGACTCCTTTTTAAAGGATTGGCCAGAGGCTGTTCGGGATCGGGATGCCTGGAAACGGAGGGGGGAGGCCTTTTCCCAGCAGTGGGACACCATAGGCTCCTAATAATAATAATAATTATTAATATTAATAATTATATTAACCACTTGCCTTTTTAAAGCCATTTTAGGGTATCAGTTCTAAAATCCAACATCAAGAGTTGGAGTTGGAATACTGGTTAAAAGTGATGGATGTAATTGTATTATAATTTTATTATTGTTTGACGAATACAATATTTGATACTTCTTAAAGTTACGTAGCTACTGTTTCCCATAATGTACAACTACTAGCCGCCTATTGCGTATTGGAAATAATGCAGGCAAATCGCGGGATAAAATATAAAATCAATATAAATAAATAAATATTTTGGGGACAATCTCACACAAATCGACGTAGTCCCAAACTAAGCAAAGCTTGTAGTATGGAAACTAGACGACGTTAACATACTTATATAGATAAATAGATACTTAAATACATAGACAACATACATGACTCAGGAACAAATATTCATGCTCATCACACAAATAAATGCCCTTACCGGGATTCGAACCCGGGACCTCCAGCTTCGTAGGCAGGGTCACTACCAACTAGGCTACAGAGGTCGTCTATATATCCATATATCCTATAATCCATCCAGAAATTCATACTACATGCAGATGAATCAATTTTTAAAATCGGATAAGCCGTTCCGGAGTTTACCCATTACATACAAACTTACATTTTGCAAAGCTTCACGGACTTTCCTCCTTTATAATATTACTAGCTTCCGCTCACGAGTTCGTCTTCGTGGACGAGGGTTAAAAAATATCCTATATTTTAATCCGGGTTATAAACTATCTACGTGAAAAATTTCATCCAAATCCATTAAGCCGTTTATAAGCGTGATTGAGTAACAAACATGCAAACATCTAAACGTCCAAATTTTTTGCATTTATAATATTAGTAGGATCATAGAAAACCCAGTCTGACTGGTAAATAAAATATAAAGCTTCTTATGATCTGAATAAATGTTTTTACGAACGAGAAAATATACCGCCGCACGTTTAAAATAACAAAAGCGAAAGTAGGTAATATATTTCGACATGCTTTCTTTCTTGCTCTGACAGACGGTAGGTAGTATTAATGTAATTCAATGTGTTAAAAAGGTCAAAGAAAAGCAAATGATTAATTCGCTTTGAATAAAATATATTTGCAGCAGGAATAAGAATGTATAGCTTAATTAAATAGCAGCGACGTCACTACAACCTATTGTATAAGCTTCGTTAAAATAGAAACGTAACGAACCAGGGGATCGATTTTTGAATCTCACCAAGTGACTAATTCTCACCGATGTGAGTGATTTCCGAAAGTTCGTATTTTTGAAACTCACCGGTGACTTACATTTGTCATACCTATGATATCGATTTACGAGTGCCCCTACCCACTCGTAATTGAAATCACCATGCGATTGTTTTTGACAGTTGACGTTTGTGACATCTGCCATAAGTATAATTCCCGCCAAACATTAAATAAATTCTTGTCCAAAAACAACATTAAGTTGTGATAGATCCTCAAATATAACTCATAGTGTATGTGTATTGTATATAAGTATAAGTAGTTAATAAACACTTTTAACCCCATATTATCCTTTTATAATACAAACGAACTGTAGGTAGATTGTGTTTGTTGTAGTTTGTGTTTTGTTGTAGATTGGCGGTTCGATCGGTCGGATATACTACCGAACACTATTTGTAGTCCACCGTCAAGATTAAATACTGGCCGTGTCTTATCCAAACTCGACATTGGCGGAATCATCAAGGCTTTGATGGAGCCATATAGCACCAAAAATTGAATTGAATTGAACTTGAGCAAATGACCTTGCCTGCGCAGAGGCGAATTGTACGTGCGAGCTGCCCCCCCACTTCGTCCCGCATGTTCAAGTTGTTTGACGGGAACTATACCAAAGTATGTTTTTCGGAAGAATTAGCAGCGGGGCTCGATTGTGATATTTGTGATTGTGACGATTTATTGAGAATATAAAAAGCGGCCAAGTGCGTGTCGGACCACGCACAACGAAGGGTTCCGTGCCTATTAAAAAGGTCGTATCGTTACTGAAATCTTATAGCACTTACATCCTTTTCTTTAAGGAAGGCAGTTTTTAGGGTTCCGTAGCCAAATGGCAATAAACGGAACCCTTATAGATTCGTCATGTCTGTCTGTCCGTCCGTATGTCACAGGCATTTTACTCGAAAACTATAAGGTATATTTGAATAACATTTCGAGGATAGGTGTATTTTATTAGCCGCTACATAGTTTTGTAATTCAATTACTAAAAAAAACTTTTTTAGGGGTGCACTCCATACATAACACTGAAAGTCAAATTTTTTTTTTATTGCAAGCCCACGTGTGGCACATCAATCGATAGGCCTTTCACACGTGGGCTTGCAATGAAAAAAAAAATTGACTTTCAGTTTTATGTATGGAATGCACCCCTAAAACATTTTTTTTTTGTAATTTAATTACAAAACTATGTAACGGCAAACAAAATACACCTATCCTCAAAATTGTATTCAAATACACTATAGTTTTCGAGTAAAATGCCTGTGACATACGGACGGACACACAGACAGACATAACGAATCTGTAAGGGTTCCGTATTTTGCCATTTGGCTACGGAACCCTAAAAACCGGTATCAAGGACAACACTATAACATCTGCGTAAAAAGGAACGTAACGGGAAGATTGTCTCTGACTGTAAAATTTCTGCATGTTGGTAAACAGCGTGTGACTTTCAAAAATACGGCTCTTGGAAAATGGTGACATAAAAGTCATCGGTGATAATTTTAGTCACCGGTGACTTTGATATCACCAGTAAGATTCAAAAATCGCACTCCAGATTCACATTTGGCCAGTACCGTGAGTAGACAGCTCTCATGTGGACAGAAATGCACTTCACCCGTAACGCACCTGAAGACAAACGCAATTACCCAAATTCTTATTTAGCCGAACCTCATCGTGGCAGGACAACTCTCATGTCGACAGAAACGCACTTCACCCGAAACGTAGCTGTACAGAAACGTAATTATCCAAATTCACATTTGGCCGTAATAGCGATTGCCCACACTGAAATCGTCAGAACACACTTTGCCTGCAAGGCACTTGTACTGAAAAGTAAAACGACAGACTTTCAATTGACCATAGTGGCGATAAACTAGCACCTATGTTGACATAAACGCAATAACATCTATCGTACTCGTAGTTGTTCAGAAACGCATATTGCCTTGAAATTTGAGCACAACCTAGATAAATATTGCATTCCATCGATTAATTATTGGACCCATTTCACACGAAATAGTTCTTTACGATACAAGTGCCGAAAATAGGAAATTCGCAACGAGTGGAGATAAATTAAAACTTGACCGAAGGGAGTGTTTTAAATCGACACGAGTTGCGAATTACCGCACGTGTATCGTACAACGTTTTACAGTACATTTATATTACAGTACGTTTTAGCAACTGAGTATTATTTTATGGTAGGCAGAAGTCTCAAGACATCCCGTTTTATGAATAAACTTATATTAAGTTTATATTATACCTAAAGTTATGTAACTAAACATATAAGCATTGTGTCGCTTACATCCCGGGGTTGACTAGGGGCACATAGTTCTGCAGGAGGTATCTATGTCTAGTACTAGGTGCATAATCATTCAAATTGTGTGAGTTGCAAAATTTATAGAGCACGGTACTAGAGGTGCATAATATGGAGCTGGTTGTAAGAAATTTAGTTGATTTTTTATAGCGCGTTGGACAGCAGCCACACAGGGTAATTGCACAGTATGACCAGGAACATATAGATTGACGTAAATATTAGAAGTACCTAGTTTTGTGTATATATGTGAGTATCGCGTAAGTGTATGTGTGAGAGAGTGAGGTAATGAGCGTCTAAAAGAGAAGCATTGAGTTTCGACTAGGTCGGGTCATTGTACTAGGAGCGCATATCTTGCACTTATTTATTTTTAGGTATGACTTGTAACAAAATATAGATTGAGTAAAGAAATTATCCTACTGCCACTAGGAACGCATGGGGGTGCAAGAGCATAGGTAGTGACACTACGGCGGCCGTCACACTGCGCCGCATCAACGGACGGAGGTGCGGAGCTGCATACACATTTCGCCGGACGGAGGTGCGTTGCAGTGTGTCTTACCACACGGAATTTATATACAAACTGAGGTACTTGCATACAACGAGAAACGCACCTCCGTCCGGAGATGCGTCGCAGTGTGACATCCACCTAAGTACCTATTCATTTAATTAGAAAAGTTGAAAACTCCCGACATTTTCATGACACATTAGCTAAGAACACTCCGGATAAAATTATCTATGAAACAAAACACCGCATTCAAATCGGTGCATCCGTTTGGGAGCTACGATACCACAGACAGATACACCAGATACATTCATACACAGATACACAGACACGTTAAACTTAATAACACCTCTCTCTTTGCGTCGTCGGGGGTTAAAAATACTGAGTTGCTAACCATAAAGTGCGTCATACATAATGTAAAAAAAGTAAGCATCTTCATCTAGAGTCTTAAACAATCCATCACAAACTACATAGTACATATACACGTGTGCACAATCTTTGAAGTCCCTTTTTCCGACTTCCACTACCTACGTCAAAGTTAAAAGTTAAATTGCATAGGTATCTTCATCCCACACTTGTCAGTGTCACTCATTGATAAATAAAAAAATAATTCGTTTCACAACGAGTATATTAAAATTTAACTACTATCAACAACTAATAATAGATCTTAGACGCGTTAGATCGTGTCGCGAATCGCTGGGATTCACGATTGCTTTCTAATATTTGTGTGCACTACATTCAACAAGGAATGTAGGAACCTAAAGCCAATTATTATTTTTAGACACGGAAATATGGTAAATGAAAAAAAAAGCTAAGAAAAAGCTAAGCTCGAAAATCGTAATTCCGAATATTAAAATCCCGAAAACGTTTCCCTTTTTATTAGTTGGCCGAATTTTGGTTTGCCTGAACGAAATTACATTTCCCATATTATTATTTTCCCAATTCTCAGTTCGTAGCAATTTTATTTCGCTTATGATTTGAATAGACACTTATTAAAATTCCGAAGGATCATTTAATTTTGTCAACTAGTTTTTGGTGCCGAAAAGTATTAAGGCGGAAATATTATTATCCCGCTATATCAAAAGATCGATATTGTAGAATGTAACCTAACCTAATATATAACCGCCAGCGTGTCGACGTTGACCTCACTTCGCGGGGTGCATATATCCGCTCTAAGGGACGCAAGCTAACCCTAACCTAACCTACAAATAATACCATTGTTATGACCGTTTGTTGTTTTTTTACTGCGGGTGGTTACGCCCCCCGATCTCCCCTTTTTGGGCTTTTTAAGAACTCGTGCAGCACTCTAGTTGCTTAAATGTTTTGACCTAATCTAAGCCCCTTTTCTATCAATTGTTTATTTTGTAAGGTCACGGTTTTAAATCTAACTTAACCCACTTATTAGCAAAAGTTTATTTTCGCATCGCAATTTTAAAGTGCACTGCTGCTGTAGGGATTTTAGCATATTTGAATGTTTTTTTAATCGTGACGGTAAAATTATATTAGGGAAAATGAGTTTTAGATTTTACGTAGCATCAGAATTATGAAAAGGTGGTTAACAAATCGGTTGTCAAACAATAAAGTTGGCAATCGTTCTTCTGGTTATTGAATGTCGGGAAAATGATAATGTGGGAAAACAAACCAGGTATGGTAAACAAAGTAGTAGCAAGTATAAGAATTCGGTTAACAGTTTTCGGGCAAGTGAAAATCGCGCAAGAGTTTTTCGAAACTTCGATAGGTTACCGGAAATATTAATTTATCAAATCAAAAAAAAATATATATATATATTTTTACCGATTTTACAGGAATTTATAAATGTTCAACTATTTATTAAAATATCGAAATCACTAATATTTTGTCGGATTTACTCTCGTCGTTATTACTACAATTATAATTTATCTGTTACGCAGAAAAATACACATAAACAATCAAATCAAATCAAATCAAATCAAATCAAATCAATTATTTATTCTGCAAATAGGCCACAAGGGCACTTTTACATGTCAAACGGTAATATACAATAAAATAGTAATCTTACACAATAATAATTTAAAATGATATATAAAAGGTTAACAAACTAAATGTCACTAAGTCAATGTAAACAAAACAAAATTGCAAAATATGACCATTACATTCGATATACGATCTGTATCAGCATTAACAGAAGTTAATGATATTATTCAATATTCCAGAGATGTATAAGGTCTCTGAGCGTCCAAATACAATTAATAATTATTCTAATATTCTAAGAGATGTATACGGTCTCTAAGCGTCGAACAAAACAGTGTTAAGTATCTTTTACTTTCGTATTTGTCAAGTAATTCATATTATTATCTGTAAGTATATCGGGAGAAGGGAGAAAAAGTACGAATTTGAGGCATTTGAAGGATACAATGACTCTTTTCTGAATAATAATAGCAGGTGTGATATCATATTTGTGACTAGCTTCTGCCCGCGACTTCCTCTGCGTGGACCCGAAATAAAAATCTTATTTTTTCATCCAGGCTTTAAACTATCTTCGTGCAAAATTTCATCCAAATCGGTTAAGCCCTTTAAGCGTGATTGAGTAACTAACATCCAAACATCTAAACATTAGTAGGATAGGATAATACGAGTAGGTATATATAGTAGGAGTAGGATTTACACGTGATACTAAGTAGTATCACATCACGTCAGTAGTTTAAGAATAGCATAAATCGAAGTGCGTAATTTGTGTCTAAATTATCTATGGTAGCACCGAGTTCATGTTTGTCTTTAATAAAGCTTGATGGGATGTATGATAAATTTTCTTAAGATGATTTATACACGAGCAAACGTACTTTGTGGAAAGTGTGTGAAACGTTCTGAAGGAAGTTTCCTTGATGGAAGTAAACCGTGTTGAGACAGGGTGTAATAACATACCTATCTTACACTTTCAGTAAAAAATCCTAGGGCCCGCCAAATTGCGAACAGAACCATCTGACGAAACATTCAGACGTCAGCTGAGAATCTTCTTATTAGAACATCCATTATATTCTGTATGTATATGACCATATAATTATGTCACAGGCAATGCCTAGTGTGGGGGTCAGTATTATTGTAATAGATTAAGTATGTTTTGAGAAATAAACTATTTGTATTTGTATTAATATATTTTACGTCACACCTGGCCATAACGTGAGTTTTACCGCACGCTGCGCGTACGGTAGAACTCGCATTGTGGCCAGGTGAAGACGTAAAATTTGTACTCACCACGGGCAGTAAAAAAGAAAGCCGACTTTTACTACAAATACCTGCGATTTCGGGCTTTCTTTCTTTTACAGCCCTTGGTAAGTAATGTACTATTACAGTACATATGGTGCTACTTTCCCGCACTAGTGCGGAAAGAGCACTTTCCGTGCATATGTCGAAACTTTAAAGAGCCATATGTACAGAAAAACGTTGTACGATACACGTGCGAATTAGGTAATTCGCAACGAGTGGTGATAAATTAAAACACGACCGAAGGGAGATTTTCGACACTTGTATCGTAAATAACTATGAAATGGTTAATTTAATTTAAAGTGTTTTATAATTTGATAATGTTCTGGTTTTTACAAGCTTTATATTAACTTCCCCTGTTAGTATGGGACAAATCTTGCAAGTTAAATTTGACCCACTGCCCGGTGACCGATTGAGCTGACATTTTTGGTATAAGTATAGCTTGGATGACAATTTAATATTATGGTAACATCTGATGATGGGGACAGAAGGTGGCCATGGGAATTCAGAACTTAACCGACGTAACCCCGTTGAGTTTGGGTTCGTTAGAATCGTCTCAATGAGTAGTTGATGATGGTACTTATACAGAAAAGTACAGTCGGCAATAAAACCTCGTACTAAAAATGATTTTTTTGACAGAAACTTATTATTTTGACGATAATTACGAGATATCAATATCAATATTTATATTCCTTATTTTGACTTTATCATTAAACATTTTGTAATACATATAATATCCATAATAATGTTGTATTGTACCTGTGACATTTCATTCAATTAATATTCATTATTTGACGATCATTAAATAAATTTCTGTAAATTAGCTTACAGTTAACTTATAATGTGAAATTTTATGAAATAAAGAAATCTAATCTAAATCTATATGGCGTTCTTTGATCTCGCCTGCCCCTATGGGATACGGGCATGAGTATATACAGTATATATTATGTATGTAAATCTCCCACTTGATATGTTTTGTTATCGATAGCGATATACCTGTTTTTTTAAACTTTCGCGCACGTTTTTAACACAAACTAACTATCGTAACGATAACTATCTTTCGAACCCCCATCCATGATAGCTAGCATAACTTACAAGTTTGCTCCCCCAACGGCCCGTTTCCTATCTTTGATGGCATCGTTTAGAAACAGTTGCGAACTGATTGTATTCCTGATATACGAGTTTGTTAGTGTTGAGAGGCATCGGTATATTGAGTGATGTAATTGAACGACGCAGATAACGAATGATACGGTTAGAGACTTACCCTATAGCCTACTAGATTTTGCCCACGACTTCGTTCGCGTTGACTTCCTTTTGGTCTACTAAGATTAAAGGATTATATATATAAATCCAGGCTATACTTTATTTTGTACATTAAAATTCATCCGATTTCGATGAAATTTGGTAAAGATATAAGTTGAATCCCGGAGAAGGAGATACCATAGTTTTTTATCCCGGAAATCATGCCATAGTGGGGTGAAATGGGGGGTGAAATATATCAACGATATAAACGAATTCCACGCGGACGGAGTCGCGGGCAAAAGCTAGTGTAACATAAAATAAACGGGAATATTGTGTTTTGATTCACGAAAACGCTATCAAGAGGACATTAAGTGGCACATATCTCAGTCTGACGGCACGAGGCTATTAATCCTCCACTACACCTGACTAATCAATCTTCTGCTGATTCCCGCACCGCAGCGCGGGGACTCAGTAACAACAGCGGCGCTACCACGAACTTCGAAAGTCGAAGTTCGTAATACATGCATCCCTGTCACTCGATTGAGGGAGTGCGATAGAGATGGAAATACCCGAACTTCGACTTTCGAAGTTCGTGGTAGCGCCGCAGTTACTAGCAATACACAATAGTTAGCTAGTTTTGTTGACGAAAACAGCCCCGAGAAGGGGAATATTTCCTAGTAATATTGGGAAAATACCTGGTAGCATTCGAAATATTCCCAGTAACAAAGGGATTTTATTTAAAAAGTAAACTACTGTTGATTTTTAGGGTTCCGTACCCAAAGGGTAAAAACGGGACCCTATTACTAAGACTTCGCTGTCCGTCCGTCTGTCTGTCACTAGGCTGTATCTCAAGAACCGCGATAGCTAGACAGTTGATTTTTTTACAGATGATGTATTTCTGTAGCCGCTATAACAACAAATACTAAAAACAAAATAAAATAAATATTTAAGGGGGGCTCCCATACAACAAAAGTGTTTTTTTTGCCGTTTTGTCTGTCGCCAGGCTGTATCTCAAGAACCGCGATAGACAGTTGAAATTTTCACAAATTATGTATTTCTGATGCCGCTATAACAACAAATACTAAAAACAATAGAAAATATATATTTAAGGGGGGCTCCCATACAACATACGTTTTTTTTTTCAGGCTGTATCTCAAGAACCGCGATAGCTAGACAGTTGAAATTTTCACAAATTATGTATTTCTGATGCCGCTATAACAACAACTACTAAAAACCAGATAAATAAATATTTAAGGGGGCCTCCGGCGAGTCCGACTCGCACTTGGCCGGTTTTTTTGCATTTAATATGGTGCTTTAGTTTTTGTTAACGTTTAATGCAAAAACGATATATGTTTACATTTACAAACTTTGAATATTTCCGTCTGATTCTTGCTAATCAAAGTAATAAATCTTCTACTGGTTCGCAACACCGCAGTTACTGGGACCCCGTACCAACAGTACCAACAGTCTAGCTATTAACAGTCACTTTATACTCTCGCACTTTGTACACCATATTTAAATTATTGTTTTGTACGGGTCTGACGCAATATTATTTATCTTTATATGTAACGTTTCGACGCGGGTTGCACTGGTCGTGCTCGCAGATGAGTGTCGTCCCAGCAAGTTGTCATCGGAAATATGAGTGCATAATAAAATAAAGGTAATTAAATATCGCGTTAGACCCGTCAATAACAACAATTTAGAAAACAGTCTAGTTCTTATAAAGGCAAATTCTAGTTCTTATACAGGTTGTTAAGGGTTACCTATTGCAATCAGTAAATTTCGAGAAAATTGGCTTTTACATAATATGTATTTGGTCAGGCTTAACTTTTTACCGAAATGAAAATTCGGAGAAACGATACAGTTAGAATTGGAGTGTAGTGATTGCGATAGGATACCGTTATTAAGTAAAGCCTGAACATATACATATTTTTTAAATGTCTATTTAGCGCCACGTTACTTCATTCAAGTTCATTGCGAGCTTTATATGTTTAACCCCATAAGCCTGCAACACACTTGAGCGGCCTGCGGTGGCGGTCAAAAGTAAATTTGACAGTTAATGACAAGTTTACTATTGACCGCCGTGGCCAGGCCGCGCTAGTCCATGAGAGGCTTAAGACCTGTGCGAACGACGCACGCTGTGCAAAACGAAAATAAGATTAAGTAGACACATGTCTGTAAATACTTAAAAGGAGGTTCCAGGTTCATTAGCATAGCATCGTATTTCCGAAACAGGTAAAACGTCTTGTCTGACGAGACAGATTTGACAAAGTGTTTTATATTTTTAAGCAGAAGAAGAAGATTTTCATTGTAAGTTAATACCTATGCATAAATGAGATACTACTTTCAATCAAAAAAATATCTTCTTCGGCTGAACCTAATCCCATGATCTGGGATCGGCTCTACTTGTTTGCATCCTACTCTGCGCTGTCGCAACGTCCAAGGCACTTTCTTTCAGGTCGATCTAGCCCGTCGTCATCCAAGTGGCGGGAGGTCTTCCACGGCGTCGTGGAGTCGTCGTTTCCATCTTGAGGGCTGCTTGAACCATGGTCATCGGGTGGCGGAGAACGTGGCCATACCAACGCAAACGTCTTTCCTTAACTTTATATACGATATATACCATGTAGCTGTCACGGATATGGACGTTTCGGAGTTTATCCAGTCATGTGACGGCCGCTGACCAGCGTAACATGCGCGTTTCCGCCGTATGCAGTTGCGACATGGGTTGCTTAGTGGACGCCTAGCATTCATTGAAGTAGATAATGGCATGCCTTATGGCCGTCTTGTACAACTGTCCTTTGAGTTTGATGGACATCTTCGGATCGCACTTTACGCCAGTGAGTTGTCTCCACTTCACCGATCCCGTGATGTGTGATGTTCTGTGAGTTGCATCTCGGTCTATTTTTCTGTCATTGCTGATAATGAAACCCAAGTAAATGAAATGTTCAACAGTCGGTATGGTTTCGCCTGCAATGGTGAACTGAACTTTATTAGACTCGCATCTGTTTGGGCATCATACACGACATAATATTATGCTCTGTCTTTTTGCGACTGATTTTGAGACCGCTATCGTCCAGTGACTTTAGCCAAATGTTAAAGTCATTTTACAAGTCTGTCAGAGAGTAGGATATCAAAGCAACGTCATCTTGCGTAGGGTTTATTCCGTGGCACTGGTTTTTCACAGTGTCTCGTGAGGGAGTCCATGGTAACGTTGAAGAGCAATGGGCTTAGTGCTGAACCTTGGATGTACTCCTATCCTACCTTGATTTCAAATTTGTAACATATTCCGGCGGGGCTTACTGCTTGAGTTGTGACGTTAGTATACTTACATACAATACTTTCAATAAAAATGATAAGACATATTCTTTTCACGCCACTGTTCGGAAATGTGGCAAAAGATGGTTAGAATTCAGGCTTCAAAGTCGACGTCGCACGAACAGGCCATCTATGAGTTCAAACTGTCCAACAATGTTTTTGTAGTCCAGTTTGAACAGCGATTCGAACAATCACAGCTCCCCCGCCCCTGCCCCCACCCCCGCCCGCGCCCGCTCGCGTGTGGAGTGGAGGGCAGTGCGCGGTCGACCCGGCGCCGGCGCGCTGCTGCTGCTGTGCTGCTGCTGGCGGGTGTTTCATATTGTGATCTTTAATTAGATACTTCATTTTTACTTATAATTATAATTATTTGCAATTTCCTCGCAGTAGGCGTGAAAAGCACAATGTAATGTCTCGGCTAAAAGTGCAATAGATGGACTCGTCTCCTTCGAGGTCCTCACCTGCGGCTCGGAACTCGAACACACTCGTCCATCTATTGCCTACTTTCTAGCCTTTACAACAATGTACTATTTTTTCTGCCTTGTGAGGTTTGCCAGTGTAGCGTTGTTTGTGATGTAAAATGACCATATATCAATTTAGTAATTCGAATGACATTCCAGAATATAGTCGACCGTTGCATAAATCTGGTGCGGCTTTATATAAGCTATATCGAACGGGACGGTTTGAAATACAAATCTGCATCATTTAGTTTTAGAAACTCACGATTGCCCTTCCCCTGAAAACATTTGGCAGAGCACAGACTTTTCAGTTAGTTAGTTGTATATTTTTGTAAACCCGAGAATTATTAAGTTCTCCAGTACAAGCAATCAAATCACTTGAATGAGCAATTTGGTTGCATGATTGCGCGGCGTACAGTTTCGCTAACAATCAATATTGAGGCTCACCTGAGGCTCATTAATGGAGATCGTCTAAGCAGAATCAAGTTCAATATAATATCATGGTGGTAGTAATTTATTCTTGAGCTGACTGTATCCGAGCGGTAAGACACACGCCTTGCAATCTGAATCCACATCACATCACAATAAAATACATTAGTCATCGACCTACATTTGAATGAGGTAATGTTCGGTTTAAATTATGAATTGACTCTATATTTAGTAACAAAAAATTACACATTCACTGCCCAGCCACTTGCTCAAACTCGTACGTTTCAATTTTGAGCACGTTAAAAAAACAGACTCTGGGCGGCTCGTCGCGGGCTGCTCGAGGGCTGCTCGCGCACAGTGCGTGACCGCGTAAGAATTTTAGAAAAATAGGTGCCTGCGTGCCTTAACCCGAGGCTGCTCCAATTCGTACGCATCTTATAATTAATCGGCGAAATAAGACCGCTGCTCAATTCGCTGAAAACCCAACAAGATTTATGAAGAAAGCCTGACGCATACGCCATGTCAACACATATTAAGGGGCAACAATGCGTCTGGGACAAGCAGGCACAAACATTTTTTTTTAGTCAAGTTATGTCACTTCATCTTAAAAACGTTACAGTTCTGTGGAACGTGTGCTGTGAACTCGCTACGTTTGTTAAATTGGCGATTGGCGCGGTAAATGGTGCGGAAGGCTTTGCAATGACTGAATCGTAATCGAGGTTTCGTTGATACGAGAACATTTCGTTACTGAGATTCACATTTGTGTCGACGGATATCAAAATTGCCTAAAATCTTAATAACAATACACACGACACAATTGTATCGTTTAAATCTGAAATAACTAACTGTTTTGCGTGATTACAGGTCTACATTTGTTCGTCGCTTTGTGTCTTCAGAGGAATCACCAGCGTCCATAGGCTACGATGTCTGTTTAACGTCAGTCAGTAAGCCGTATGCTTGCTTTAAGTAGACACCGTAGCCTATGGACGCTTACGACTTCCGAATAATCACAAGCCCGTTGCCAACCCTTCATTGATTTGAGGGCTCGTTGTGTTGGCAATGAGAGACAAATGGAGGTCCCTCTTTGCCCGGTCACGACGCGCACGACTAGCGGTGGGGACCGCGGTGAGCGGCGGACCATTCAATTATTCCGAACAAATGCACAGAGGTGCCGTCGCTGTGCATTTGTTTGGAATGCTCATCGCTCACCGTGGTCGCCGCCGCTAGTCACTACCGACGCAACAAACTGCCTCCTATGGAACTCCGGTAACCTTTCTCACCAACAGGAACACAACACCATATATCTACAGAGCAATTAGTGGTGTTATTATGACTACGGTCTTCTATAAAGTGGTGGTACTTTCCGAGTTGACATTCCGTTATGGTCCATCTCTCATCTCTCACCTTTGTTTGTGCTGAGGGTTTCTCAAGCCAAACATTATCATTTTTTTAATATTGGAGCAATACGTTTTTTCATTTGCCTAAATTATTCATCATCATTAGGCTTGTACATTCTATGAAGATGGTTTTAGCAGCGTTTATCTTGTGGCGGTGCAACACATACGTACAGTGGGGTAATAAAATAACGTACTCGTAACGTTCCAAACGCGCGTTTAAACAATTCAACTGTAATTTTTCCATATAAAAAGTGACATTTAGATCTACCTGACGCGCGTTCAATGCGTTACGTGATTGACCAGCAGGACTCGTAAGGCCGATACGGAAGTGACAGCTGCAACCTACATACCATACCTGCCTACCATAACTACCATACATACGACCTAGCATACTGGACAAGCAAATGTATGCAGCGCGCGGGTGTCTCAGTCCTCCCCAGAGCAACAAAACTAAATCATTATAAATATGACTAATAAGCAACTTAAAAAAACAAGGTTCTTCTTCATGGAAAATACGATTACCTATACTCTGTTAGATTAACCAACTAGGGTGTGAAGATGATATACTTAGGAGTTACAAATAAGGACTGGTTTAGCTCTGGGATGGTGTTCACAAGGTTCTAGTCACATTCGTAACATGACAGTAACAATAGCTAATTGACACATTGATGATATCACAAAATCTACCACTGTATTGCGTCCCCTTCATCTATTATGTAACTAAAATGTTGTATATTTGCTGCCAAAAATATTCACTGGAGTTAGCGTACGAGCGTTAGTAGGCACGAGGATTATTTATTTATTTAATAACTAGCTTCTGCCCGCGACTCCGTTCGCGTGTAACTCGTTTATATCGTAGCTCCATACAAACTTTCACCCTCTATTTCACTCCCTTAGGGGATGATTTCCGGGATAAAAACTATCCTATGTCCTTCCCCGGGACTCAATCAATCTCTATACAAAAGTTCATTTTAATCGTGTCAGCTGTTTAAGCGTGAAGTGGTAACAGACATACATACAGACAGACAGACACCCTTTTGCATTTATAATATTAGTATGGATGGATAAAAACATTACACTCCTTTTCGTTGGGCATTCGTGTAAAAAGCATCGCCCGTTAAACTTCTGTTCTAAAGCACATTCTAAAAGTTTTACTCATTTTATAATGCCCCAATGCTCGAAACCTTGCTTAGTAGTTGCCACCCATAGTTCACCTCTATTGTTTAACATAAGATTGAAAGTGTCATGTATTAGGCCAGTGTCGGGCGCGAGGATTCACCTTACCTTGCCGATAGGCGGTTGCTTTATTCTTAGCGATCTATCGCCACAAACCAGAAAAAACATGCCAAAGCGCAGCGCGGCAGTCCACACATTTGATCGAGTTCAATCGATGAACGCTAGCTCGTCGCCCCGCTGCCCGCTGCCGTCCAGACCACGGCCTAATAATGTTAAGATCACCATCATCCAAATCGTCGAGAAGGAACATAAGTAATGTAATAAATTACAAATTACACACCGCACCGCTCGCCGTCGGCAGGGCATTCATCCTCACACCCTGGAACCTAAATGGTCGCGTACCGTACGGTTTCAGAGAAATTTCCTCCCTGGGACGCTCCGGTTGTGGAATGAGCTCCCTGCCGAGGTTTTCCCGAGGGACAAGTTCTTAAAGGGTCGGCAACGCGCATGTAACACCCCTGGAGTTGCAAGCGTACATACGGTTACGACAACCATCAGGTGGACCGTAAGCTTGTTTGCCACCAAACCACTGCACGAATTATGGTATCACGAAACGCGATGGGATTAGTTGTTATGAAGCGCCCTGAATACGGTCCATATCTAATGTTTCACACTGACACAGTTCGTTATGTTGCTGTTGTCCACGTTAATCCCCCAGCCTGATCCCCCAGGGGAAAAAAACGGTTAGGTTGTTAGTTGAACTGCGACTCTACAGCGCGCGAGCCGAGCGAGCGAAGCGAGCGTGACGCGGTAGCGTCCGGCGAAGCGCCATAACCGAACATTATCATTTTTTCCTAGTTGAATATAAAATAATTGCCGCTAATTCCCCTGGGGGATCAGGCTAGGGGATTAACGTGGATAACGTGGTTACGTTGCTGTTGTCCACGTTAATCCCCTAGCCTGATCCCCCAGGGGAAAAAAACGGTTAGGTTGTTAGTTGAACTGCGACCCTACAGCGCGCGAGCCGAGCGAGCTCAGTTCATTTTACTCGGAACGTCGACTTCAGACTGGTGTCTTAAAACCATGTAGCTTGAAATAAATATTTACACAAATATTATTAGATAAATTCGATAACTCCATAAAACAACAGCAGTAAGTAACTATAAGTTAAGTTAGTATTACATTGTAAAAAGATTAATTACAGTCACAGTGCCTCTGGCCACATGTGTATTGTGACAAGTTGTTAGTTTAATTAGTTAGTTAATTAGTTAGTTAATATACATATAAAAAAACAGAATTAAAAACAAGGTAGTTTATAAGCACCGTTGTACTCCTATCCCGCCAGTGTGGCTCAGTCATCTTATTTGCTCTTAATGGAAAATATGTTATGAGTTATGAATGGGCTACGTCGGGATGGTAGTACCTACAGAGCAATTTCTATGTATACCTACTTTTGTCATAAAACGAGCGAGCTCATCGCCAACAAACTGCTCCGCAGTTTGGCGAAATGTTATATTTACGGTACACATATTTTATATTTTCATGTTAAAATAAAATAAAAAAATGCATGTAGCTATATATATATTTGCTTAAATGTAATGTTAAAGAATTTTACATCAAGATTAGTGAAAATCTAAAAACAAATACAGTTTGTTTTCACAAAGTAAGACCAATCATATGGAGAGATGAAGATGCTACATGCTGCCTCAACATGATTGATGATCATTCGTATTTTGTGTGATGTCTAATATTAGGTACTCGTACTTCTAATGCGGTTTCACATTAAATTCATTTATAATATTATTGTTGTCTAAATGTAAATTACTAGACCCATCCCAATTTTATCATGTTAACGGGCATCAGTTAAAGCGGTTCTCGTATCTTAGATACCAAATGCGTTTGCTTTAATTCTTATTATCTTAACTTAAACGTACATTTTGCTGTAACTTTCATGTCAATGTAGCTAAAACTTTACCTACGAAGAGGGTCACTGCCTTGATTAAATTTCCCATACTAATATCTCATGAATAGAGAAGGCCTGAACCCGGAAAGCCTTTACGGTCACAAAGATATTCGGGGGTTTTCAGTACCCAATAAATATCAAGCGGGGTGTCTATTCGACAGTTGAATAACTTAATGCAAAGAGCCGAATAAAAAAAAAACAAACTGATAAATTCGAAGGTAGCAATACCTATTGTATCAAGCAAACATGAACCTTATTTAAAAGACAAATAGTTTTATTTTGCTATTAAGTCGCCTAAAAAACGGTAACTTTATATTGAAGAATGCGATCCATTTTGTTGGACGTTTCGGGCGGGAACATTTCTCCTGAACACTATGACCGGAATGAAAATTTTATGTTGGGGAATCAGTAGTTGTCACACAATGCTGTTTTGGAAAAAATAGCAGTCATCTGACCGGTTTGGCAAATATTATTTCGGCCCTATTTTAAGGACACTAATAATGTATGATACGACGCCAACTTGGCACTGAATTCTGCCTTTTAAATTGTATGCCGTGGGGTATGGTGGCACGTAAAGCCTATTTTTCGGAGAGGAAAAATTGCCTATATACGTGTTTGTGGTTAGAAAATATGTGTTTATTTTCATTGCAAGTTCTGATGTTACTGGGTATTTACACAGATTGCGGCTAACTATTGATGATCAAGACACGATCAAGATAGGAATGAAGACTTCGTTTGGAAATCATGCGTCATATATTGCTGCCTCCTAATCGTTTAACTTAAGTGGCAGTGGGCGGGGCACATAGCACGTAGACCCTATGGCCGTTGGGGCGGAAAGGTTCTCGAGTGGCGACCACGTACCGGAAGGCGCGGCGTGGGTAGGCCCCCCACAAGGTGGACTGATGACCTGGTAAAGGTTGCGGGAGTCCGCTGGATGCGGGTGGCGCAGGACCGGTCACTTTGGCACTCTTTGGGAGAGGCCTATGTCCAGCAGTGGACGTCTTTTGGCTGATATGATGATGATGATATTGCTGTCCCACTGATTCTTACTTAGACTCTGTGTGACAGCCTATGACGCATGCCCTTGTTGAACGGATAGCGCACAGGCCCCGTATCATGGTCTGCCTTATCACGCGATGAGTGACAAGATAGAGCGTCCGTCACTGGCTAACACCGTTCGATAGAACGAGACTGACGCTCTATCTTGTCACTTATCGCATGATAAGGCCGACCATGATAAGGGGCCTGGTGTGGACTTAGCAATTTGAGCAGTACGATTCTTTAATGGCGACCACGCATCGGGACACGTAGCGTGAGAAGTGCAAGATCGGTCGTGGTAGAAATCCTTACGGGGAGGCTTTTGTCCAGACCTCTACGACTGAAAGTATACTCAAGATGAGACGACGGGTATACTACATAAATACGAAAAACTAAATCCCGGAAGTCGGAATTACGAATTTCAAAATACCGATTTTCATTATTCCGAATGTTTTAAAACTCCTAATATCACTAATCCGATTCTTCATAAATCCGATTTTTATAAACCCGAAATATCAGAAGGTCTACCGGTTACCATTCCGATAATCAAAATTCTGAATTTCAATACCCCGAATAATAAGAAGTCCGACTGAATATTAACCCGAAATATCAATAATACGAATTCCGATCATTACACCAACCAATACTAAACCCGACTAAACTAAAGTCCGAAACATCAGAATTACGAATTCCCGTTACTAATGACTATTAAATAAATAATTAAAACAACCCCTAACGTCTACGAGCGGTTGTACACTATTTCATAGACTACAGTTTGGTAGAAATTCGTTTCACATAAAATTATTCGCGTGTTATCATTTGGTAGAATTTTCATTTCGTAGAATAGATTGTAGCAGTTTATATCATTGATTGTTGTTAGTAGTAAAACTTAATCATTCAATATTCATGACATTCTGCATCCTCATATTATTTAGTATATACTATGTACATTTTATTACCAAGACAATAGTTTTATAGAATCTACAGCTAGAGACGACTGTGGTTTGACTGACAAAAATTAACCTGAAATGGAAGTTCTTATTAGCAAGCCATAAGAGCTAGTCGGTCTTCTGCTTCTAAATACCTTCATGATTTTTTTGTTGTTAGCTCTCGTAGCCCATCAATCACTTTAGACTATCGGTAATTGGATACAACTATGTCAGCACGTCGTGTCACATCTATAACAACAGTCACGTTCATCTGCAAGCAATCCAGAGATCAATCAGGAATATCCAAACCCATATATGTCACTAATGTATTCATAATCGTACGATGATCCAATAATCGGTGCTAGTTATCAAAGACATCTTGCATTATGTATTTCTTTGATGTCTGATGGTCCTAAACTGATAAATGATAGTACTAATAACAAATAAAACTAATACTAATTCTTACCTTGTCAACATATGATGTTTTTTGATGTTGCCTCTTTTGTCGTTGTTTGGATCAATTACTTTGCAATCGACAAAATAGTAAAAGAAAGAATTTCTAATTTTTCATTAATTATTACCGTCCATGGTGAGTACAAATTGTGCGTCTCTTGTAGCCAGGGACTTTTTGCGTAAGCGTGTCGTAAAAAATAACTTTCCTTCGCTCTCGGGTCTATTGTGGCATCACGGGTTCTGAGATAAAGCATTGTTTTCATGAATGATGGTCACGGTAGACGTACAGAGTATAAGGTAGAATTAATTTAAGATAATTAAGATTGAGGTGAATCTTTTTTATCACCATCCACGTTTACATACACACATCTTCCGGACAGGGAGGGAATTTCCCACAGTATGCGGTAATTGGCACTTTACGTCTGCCGCTGAAGGAAAATAATTAGCAAACAAACCTTGTTCGAAATCGACAGGCAGCTTTCATTAGAGTCAGTTTGTTTAAACAGCCCAGTAAGGTTATATCCAAGGACCTGCTTAGTATTCTTTGAGAGTGCTTTTTCTTTTCACTCCGTATTGTTGATTGTACGTGCGTGAATGTATTTTATATTGCGTATTCTTTATAGGTTAAGAAATAATTCGCGAGTTTATTCCCATTGTTGTGATATTCTATAGAAGAGGAGATAAATAAAAAATACTTGGTTACTTAGCACATACATGAAATATACAGATTGTGAACCAGTTTAAGAGGAAACACAACGGCCGTTTTTCCATAGAAACTTAGTCCCCTGTTTTCTCCCTGGATAATGGCAGTAGAGGAATATATTTTTTTTCCATTAATCTATGGCTACTTTTGACATGTTTCTATGTTTTCCTTTTTTTCATAAATTTATTCTTAAAAGAGACATTAACCTTCAAAAACATAAAAAAATAATTAGATTTTCCGCTGTGTTCAAACATCCAGAAAACAATTTTGATTACATTATTTATAAAAAAGGAAAACATAGGAACACGGCCAAAGCCTTTCTTTGATTTTTAATAAAAAAAAATGTTAAAAGGTCAAGTTTTCGAGAAGAAATCAGAGGACTACGAAACGTTGATTTTATATTCTTTTAGTAGGTATTTTCGGTCCAAGCTGCTGTTGTCTCTATCGCGCTCTGCGGGGGGAGGCTTGAAGTTGGCGCGACAGCAATACATTTTACAAATACCTATTTCTCAATTATCTCGACCTTTTTGTTTTCTCTTAACTTTCCTGTGATTTACAGGGTGACTCGGCGGGTTGAAACGCAGGGTTCTAAAATCATTGTCACCTCACGATTATCGCCGTAAAAGTTAGACAAGACGCCGAAATTTTCACCAAACAAAACTCAACGCCGGTATTGTTATTCGTTTATAACAAAAGTTAATTCTGTTCATCATTTATATTGACAATATTTGCTGAGATAACAGTGACGAATAAATACCGCTGAATAATCACCCAACCACAATCGCAATCCCACATTTTATTATTATTATAATAAATATTATATGCATTGGTACTTTTTCATGGTTTTATATGGTTTTGGCAGTTAGATGACGAATAAGTAATGATCGAATGTAATTGGAATTGCTTAATAATGGAGAACGACTCGATGTAATGTACGTTTTTGTGTGAAAGACAACTCGAACGAATAATGGTAAAGGTTTTGATTGTCTTAAAATAAGATTTTTTTTATAAGAAATTATATTGTTTTCCTGTGCTATATATATTGTGTTGTTAAAACACCATAGTTTAAAATATCGATCGCAGTATTTGTCGAAATTGATTTTGCAGCATGCGTACATGAAAAAGTAGTATAAATCGCTATCGTTCTCCTCGTGAACTTGCATAATTGTATAAGTTATAATTTCAGAGAAAACAATTAACAGAAATACCTGAACTATTGCTAGACCGGTAGCAAAGTACTACAGAGACCGGGAAGCAAAGGGTTTCCGGCCGAGTACATATATACAACCCCAATTGGCTGGCAACCCCTTTTCACACCGAAGTACAATGATGTAATATATTATAACAAAGAGGTAGATACGTTGTCTATACGAAATTCCCTGTTTTAAAATGGCCACCACATCTGACATCTAAGACTAAGACACGTTTATACGTGTCCATTGACGACGCGAAACTGAGGCAAGTTCGTGCAATTCACTCAGTTTTAGTGAGCCACTTTTGGAGCGCTTATAATTATAACCTATTTACCTCTTTTTAGTGTTCCGTACCAAAATTGGTCCAACGGAACACTTATGCGATCACTCGGAGGCTGTCCGTCTGTCAGCCAGTTTCCTCGAAGACAGTTTGACATAGGAAGCTGAAATTTAGTAAAGATTTAGAAATTTATAGCCTAATTACATAAATAAAGTCAAAAAGGTGTAAAGTTGTAAACCCCAATATAAGGGGCAGTTTGAGAGGTAATAAGGGGTTTCGCAATTTTTTTTTTGGATTGTAAGGCACGTGTGGGATATCATTCGAAAGCTCGTAAAATTTTGAGACGGTGTATGTACACATTTTGAGTTCTTTTAACGATAGCTCTTACTAGTGTAAAATATGACCAAAGTAACTTTTTTTCATACAGTGCTGTCCACAGCTCTATTTCAAAAACTATAGCTAACTAAGTTTTAATAGTTTAAATTATATTTACAAATAAACGTAAATAAAATCGGTATAGCGTCTCATTTTACTCTGGTTCTTCAGTATAGCCCGTGCCTGGTGACGTACATTGCACTGCGCAGTCTGATAAATGAATATTGATATAATGAAAACACAGCATTGTATTTCGTGTTGTTTCCTGTTTCCGATTGGTTCCGACCGAAACCGAAAAATACCCGATGTCAAGTAATCAGACAACGCAGGTCTGGTATTTTCAACAATTACCCACGTTCCAGTTAAAGTCTGACCTTCGATTCGGTGTAGTTGTTGCGGATCTGGGAGTCAATATATACTAGAGGTGTGTGGTAGTTTAGAGATAGATTGTGAATAGTTTATATTTCCGTATTTCCGAATGAATCCGACGAATAATTTGCATCTAGTAAAAATAAGATTCATTGTACTCTATACCAATTCAAATAAAGAACTCCGTACTTTATGAAATTATGAATGTTTGTTTTTAGTGTTCCATATTTAAAGCTGATACATAGACCAAATGTTAAAATACCGAATAGAGTCGTCATAGTTATCACATTATTTAGTGTTCCCATATATTTTTTTTGTTTGTATAAGTGCGCGTGATCGTGTGCTAAACTTAGTTGGCTTGGTTGAAAACCCGCTCGCGGATTCGACAAAAAAGTTATTAACACAACACAGTAAAGTAAAGTAAGTAACACACAACAATAAGTAGCAGTGGGCCGGGCACATTGCATGTAGAACCGATGATGGCCATTGGGACGGTAAGGTTCTCGAGTGGCGACCACGTACCGGAAGGCGCAGCGTGGGTAGACCCCCTACAAGGTGGACCGATGACTTTGCCCCGTATCATGGTCAGCCTTATCACGCAATATGTGACAAGATAAGAGCGTCGTCTCGTTCTATCGAACGGTGTCAGCCAGTGAGGGACGCTCTATCTTGTCACTTATCGCGTGACGGGGCCTGATAAAGATCGCGGGACTCCGCTGGATGCGGGTGGTGGGTCATTGTGGCACTCTTTGGGGGAGGCCTATGTCCTGCGGTTTTGTTTGGGTTACTAAAACACACAAATAATACAATGCTTAATAATGGCTTCAGATTTCAACACTAGAAGCAGCTTTTGGTGTTCTATATTTTAAATTTACTTTTGGGTTGGATTTATGGGTTGTGCCTGTCAATAAAGAACTATTATTATATTATATTATCAGTTCTACATATTGTTGACTCTATTTGGTTAAAATCTAGAAACAAAATAGCATCAAAGTACGAGGTTCTTTATTTGATTTAAAATTGGAATACCGAGCTGTAGTGGTGAATCGTATTGTTGCCTTATACCATTCAAGTTTGAGAGCTTGCTGCGAAATTTTTGAACCCGACACCTAAAAAAAAGGCGAGGACCTAAAACATTAAAATGACTCGTTTTTCGTATGTACTGGGAAATTAATATATTGAAGCCGACTGCGTACTTAACTGCATTTCACAGGATACTTTCAGAAAATTCAAGCTACCGTCCGCGCGACGTGTTTTTAATGCAGGCTCTGCACTTGATTGAGCCTCGCTTCAAAATCAGGAGATAAAGTATCAATCATTTAAAATAACTGAATGTACGGAACACTAATTGCTGAGTTCCGACTCGCACTTGGCCGATTTTTTATATTACATCATTTCCTAGGTATATAGTGTATATCTCAAACAAGCAATGAAATAAATTAAAATAACTCCAAGAAATCAAACTTGAATTACTAGAGAAACTAAAAGTAAAATAGAATTAATTTTTGTCAAGCGGCGGTCGTGGGTTCGAATTCCGGCTCGTACCAATGAGGTTTTCGTAACTTATGTATGGAATATTTACCGTTATGCCAGGGCCACACTTCGCCCGAATATTGTTACCGTCCTATATAGTATAACATACGATAGACAAGAATAGCAACAAAATTCGGGCGAAGTGTGACCTATAGGCATTAGGTTTTCGGTGAAGGAATGCGTCGTGAGGAAACCGGTCTTAACCCATTAAGGTCTAGTTTTCCTTTCGGGTTGGACGGTCATATGGCAGTCGCTTTCGTAAAACTAGTGCCAACGCCAAATCTTGGAATTAGGTGCCAAAGCGTACTAGGTACGAGCAATACTAGGAGGATACACATTAAAGCAAGATAAAATACGAGGGTATTTTGCATTTATATTATTATTTAAGACGGGTCTAACGCTATATTTATTTACCTTTATTAAAGCGCGAGAGTTTAAAGTGAGACTTAATGTAGTTAAAATTAAGTGAACTCCCTCCTAAGGCCCAGCATACAATACAAAATGGCATTGAAATTAGAATCGTGTTGTGTCGGAAAAAGAGTTTTCTTTCGTTTGTTTTATAAAGTGCCCGAAACAAAACAAATTCAACTCTATTCAAGATAAATATAATTTAAATTCATTCGACGGAATAAGTCCTATAAGTAGGTCCATGGGCCTTAGGAGGATAATTCATAAATTGATCAAAAACTATCCTTTTCGCCAATTAGGCAGGCAAAAATATTCACTCACCCAAATTCTAAAAATAAATGTTCTTGCATGTAATGCTGCAAATACAATATTGACAAAAGCAGCGTCGGAGTTGCCAAAGAAACTCAAGCGCTTGGCTCATCGGAACCGTAAACGAAACGGTTGAAAAACTAATATTACCTCATAATATCAACGCAAACTAGACGCGGTAGCCCCAAAGCGTCTTTAAACTCGTGGCTCTGGAAATTTCCTGACAGGTCTGTAAATATACAATAAGCAAACCGCTTAATGGATCCTAGTACAGAAACGTTTCCGCAGAAATATTACGGCTTTCTTATTTGCTTGCTTGAACGAAAACAGCGCGATACCTCGAGATAAACTTTCCCTTTTCACTACCCAAGAAATTTAATAATGGATTTATGCAATGCCGTCTGTAGGCTCTTTAATCCTCGTTTCTTTAAATTCCTTTGAATTGATTGTTTGGGACGCCATTTTTTATTCCGAATTTCTATCTGAATTACTTCGGCAGTTATCCAGTGCGGTGAAAAGAAAAAAGGTACGATAATACTTTAAGAGCTTTTATTATTTTGAAGGTGTGGCGAATACACTTGAGAGCAAAAGTTTCGGGTCACTACCATAAATCGTAATATTTCGAAATAAATTCACCTAGCTAAAAGAAATAAATTGAACCTTAAAGACATTTTAATAATCCTTCATTACACGTATAATAACTTATTGGTTGACGTGAAATAATGGCATTAAAAAAGTTATAAACATAATGATCGCTTTTTTCTCAAATTAGAACTTCTAATTTTCGCTACTGTCTTTGCTTTTGTTTTTGTTCTATCATAAAATGTATTTATAAGAAGTCTCCCAGGTATCCAATAGTCATTATTAAATTAGTAATTATGTCACTCACACCCAAGGAATGTACGAGAATCCTCACGATGCTGGGAAATGCGAGAAGTCAGCGAGAAACAGCAAGAATAGTCGTAGGCGTATCCGTTGTCTACAGTTTAGTGTGTTCGCCAGCGGTTTCTAGCAACTGGTCCCAACCTACGCAGGCAGACCCAGGTGTACGACGACACGGGAAGATCGATATCTAGTCAACACATGCTGCGAAATCGGTTTCTTACGGGAACAGCTCTGACTCATATTTTTTTAGGGCTTGGTGGAAGCAACCCTAGTGCTTGGACTGTAAGACGGCGACTTGCTGAAGGTAATTTGAAACCATTGAGACCCGCAAATGGTCCGAAGGACAACTCGAGAGGCACCATCGTATTGCAAGACGAATTTTTGCACGCGAACGTTCGGATTGGACGATTGAAAAGTGGTCAAATGTCGTGTTCTCGGACGAATCAAGATTTATGCTGTATAAACACGACGGAAGGGCACAGGTGTACAGAACACCAGGAGAAAGATTTATGCAAGCCTGTATTGAAGAAAAGGTGGCATACGGTGGTGGTTCGGTACTCGTGTGGGCTGGAATCTCTGCGGAAAACCGAACAGAGCTAGTACTGATCGAAAACGGTACCTACTCTTAATGGCGTAAGATACGTGGATGAAATCCTTAACGAGCACCTCGGTCCATTTATGGCAAGACTAGCTGAGGATGCCATCTTTATGCCCGATATCGCCCGTCCCCACACTGCTCGTGTGGTGCAAGACTACCTTGATGAGGTGAATATTCGCCCCATGGTGTGGCCAGCACGTAGCCCCGACCTCAAATCGATTGAGCACGCCTAGGATGAGCCCGGACGACGTGTAAGACAACGAGATCCTCCTTTAATTACGCGTGACTTGAAACATGCATTGGTAGAGGAATGGGAGAACATTCCCCAACAGTATTTCAGACAACTTGGTGTACAGCATGCCGAATTGCATTGCACTAGTCCAGACAGCACGTGGTGGTAATACTAAGTACTAAACTATATTAAAACAACTTGTAAATATAAAAAGTTCAATATTTTCAGTTTTGGTTTTGCAAGCAAATTTACGCCATTTTTAATTTGTCGTTTCAAACAAAATAAAATAATAGACCTGTAATACATGCAAAGCATTTTAGTTTATTAACATTACATTGTCTATAGGTGCAATTTTATTTATTTCAATACGATAGCTTTATTCGTTTTCAAGATATTGAAGTAAATGCTAGTGAACCGAGACTTTTGCTCTCGAGTGTATTTAAGGAAGTCGTTAAAAGACTACGTGGATAATGTTTTACTTTGTGTTATTACAACATTATTGCTTTAGTTTTAGAAAAAAACTTTAAAAAAGTATTTTTTTTCGTCTGCAATATACTATTTTACCTGAATATAAGATAATTATATAAAGTTTGATTTATTTTCGTTGCCAAATTACAGCAATACATGAAGTTTTAAAAAAATAGAGTTAACGTTCTTGTCAAAGGTTGCAAATCGATTTCAATATTTAAAATTGAACTCCAATAACGCCGTCGACATTTCTAATCAAAGTAGCTCCAATATTGATAAAAGTAAAGGAAAATGTTCATGAAATTTGAATGAAAGGAATCAGCATAAAAGTGATGTAAAAGTGTTAACATTTTTAGGTAAGCGGTAATTCGAAATATCGCGTGTGTTATGTTTGATAGACTCATGATAGATAGAACTACTTTTCATATACAGCATAAAACAACTTGCTTTATTTAAAAGGATTTCAAGGTCGAATTAAAAACTTTTAAATGTGCAATATGTAATATTAAATCATCATCATCATCATATCAGCCGAAAGACGTCCACTATTGGACATAGGCCTCCCCCAAAGAGTGGCAAAGTGACCGGTCCTGCGCCACCCGCATTCAGCGGACTCCCGCAAGTCCCGCAACCTTTACCAGGTCATCAGTCCACCTTGTGGGAGGGGGGCTACCCACGCTGCGCCTTCCGGTACGTGGTCATCACTCGAGAACCTTTCCGCCCCAACGGCCATCGGTTACCCTTGGTTCTGCTGCGGATAGCCTCATTTCTGATGCGATCACGCAGAGAAACTCCCAACATAGCCCTCTCCATAGCCCTTTGGGTGACATTGAACCTTCTTATGAGGCCCATAGTAAGCGACCACGTTTCTGTGCCATATGTCATCACTGGCCACACACACTGCTCAAAGATTCTCGTCTTGAGACACTGCGGAATATTGGACGAAAAGATGTGCCGTAGCGTAATAATATTAAATGAGCTCCGATCTTTTTAATTACTTTAAATTACGTATGTACTATCCAGGGCCATAAAGACTGACCAGTTATAGACCCTAGTCTCACCCGGTAGTAAGCGAAGACAGAGCCCTAGATGAAGCCTGGTTTAGTAGGCCATTCACTCTTGTTTTTAAAGTAGGTGCTTTGTATCGTAATTGTCAGGGCATACAGATGACGGGAGCGAATTCTATTCCTTCGGACATAGCTTGAAATGGCTGAAATACATATATCACCAACAACCAAGAAGTATTATTACACACCTAGCCTATCACAAGTAACTAATTCACATAAACATAAGCACGACTGATATAAATACTTCATATCTGTAGATCAAAAGACGGTGGGAAGAAGTGTGGAACCGTGGATCCAATTTAGCCAACAATGCGGGCCGGGATCGATCCGGAGCAGACAACATTGCCGATTGCAATTTCCCGCTTATAGAGAGTCTGTTATGATAATGGGCTCTTGGGATCACGAAATGACGGGGAATGATCAAATATTTTAGTTTATTAGCCTTGGCCTAGTTTATTGCCGTTTTTCGTAAACTTCTGTTAGACCTACGTTGGGTACAGCTACAGATATCATCATGGAACGTTCCGAACGCGCGTTATGGGGCAAGTATGTGCATCTTCCTCTAGCGTACAAAGTCATAGTAAGATGGCAATAGTTGCCGACCAGAAATTGCAGGAAAATGTGGCCCGTTTAGAAGCTCTATTAGATCCAACTGTAACTTTTTCATATATTTGACTTTTAGATCTACCTAACGTGCGTACAATGCGTTACGTGATCGCCCAGCGGGAGTTAGTTCTTTGTTTGTATCTTTTTAACATACTAAAAGTCTAGAAAAATCAAAGAGTGCAAAATGCATTTTTATTACCACCATCTTGTATTTCCTAATATCCACTATTTGATTTTGAGGTCATTGAATCGGAATAACAGAAAGCGACGAAGATAGTCGTACTGAACAACTTTTCCCATGGGATCACGAAATTGCGAAATTGTTTTTTTTTTAATTAAAATAAGCGAATGTTTATTTTTTTACTGCGGGGGCCCAACCCCCGAGTCCCTTTTCTACCTGCTTTTAGCTAATTAATCGCTGGTCACCTAATCTAAAAGCTTTTTTTTGTTGCGAATCAATCATAGTACTAGGCTATTATCATAAATTATGCATAGCAATTCTTATGACTAAAAATAATTATGATCTTCAATATACGAGTAATGACTAAAAGTTTTATGATATTCAACATTATGGTTTAAAAAAATATGACATACTTAAGTGCTACAAATATGACAATGAAAGTGTTATGCGCAGAATCATTCATGACAAAAGTCTTTTATGAGCAACAACTTCATGAGTAAAGAAGCATGAAAATCGAAATTATGACAATAGTCATTATGCGACTACATCCAAAGGATTTCATAAAATGTTCATTTTTATTTTATTTATTTGTCTCAGGCATCGAGGCCCATATTTACAAATACCTTACAGACTAACATAGATATCGATATAAAAAAACTTATAAGTACAATAACACGCTAAGACGGCGACGCACGGGACATGTTCTAAAATATATAAACAGAGACTGAGACGTTTTGTGAACGCAGTGATTCCAAACTACGAACGAGAGTTCAGGAAAGGTTCATCATTCTCAAATAAATAAATTAAACATGTACCTATTCACTACTTTCACTAGGCATTCTTTGGGCGTTCTCAAACACGTACTGTTTTAAATGACGACACGATTTTTCTTTGAATTTTGCTCTTCATTATAACTCTTTAACTCTTTAATATAGTGATGATGTTTTTCGTTGTGTCTCATGAGTAAATTACACTTAGGTGCAATTGACTAACTAGAGATCCTTTCTGTTCTTAAACACGTTACAACAGGATGGCTCACCAAGTTCGATACAGGCGATCGGCGCTTTATCACCGAGCTCCATAGATTTGCTCGTGCCGCCTTCGTTCGTCGGTCGGCAAACGGTGACAACTGCCGAAATCCCGTTGGACAGTGTTTTTCAACCTTTTTCATGACGCGACGCGACCCCCTTAGTATGGAAAAATATTTAACTACACCCCACCCTCCACCTCTCTCTCTAAATTATATTTTTTATTTTACAAACATAAAATGCATACTAACTTTAAAAAAAAAATACAAACAAGGACACCGTGACTCCCTTCAAGAGACAGTTTGAAAAACACTGGCGTAGAAAAGTTAGAAACCCGAACGTCTGATGTAATTAAGCGGTTAATACGAAACTCAATCATCATTCTTCTGTTGTTGCAGTCTAAATAAAAAAAATAAAAAAAAATGGGACAATCTTAATTTATTGAATCAGGCGTTACTTTGCGGAAGTCCATGATATATTACGAGAACAATATTTCTTTGCTATTCCGCTAAAAAAACGTGCTGGTCTATCAGTGAAGATAAGATGCAACTATTTGCGTATAAACATGCAAAAAATTACAGCAAACCACCACCAATATTGACAAAAACCTCGACACGTGTTTCGCCTCTCTACGAGGCATCATCAGGAGATGCTGGCAGGAGATGTTGCTTGCGCCACGTCCACTGAGCAAATGAGCCGCCCGGAGCCGTCCGCCATATTTATATTCTGTCCCCCCATACTACCATTCATGCGTGAAAGAGATGGAAGAACACGTAGTAACGGTGATGACGCAACATTCAATTGTTCGTTAATAATAACGCCTCTATTGTTGTACCTAATTATTTCTAGTTGTTCTAGAACACTTAAACGCAATCCTTTTTCGCAAACATGCAAGATGTTGTAAGAATGATTGTCAGACAACGCATGGTTATTCTCCAATAAATGTTTTGCAAAATTAGACTTGTCCGGGTGATTATGCCGGTACGACGCAACATGTTCTTTATACCTAGTGCTAAAACTACGGCCTGTTTGTCCCACATAAACTTTATTGCAATTGTCACAGCCAAGCTTATAGACTCCCGACTTTTTTGCGAAGTGGAAAGCGCAAAAAAGTCGGGAGTCTATAAGCTTGGCTGTGACAATTGCAATAAAGTTTATGTGGGACAAACAGGCCGTAGTTTTAGCACTAGGTATAAAGAACATGTTGCGTCGTACCGGCATAATCACCCGGACAAGTCTAATTTTGCAAAACATTTATTGGAGAATAACCATGCGTTGTCTGACAATCATTCTTACAACATCTTGCATGTTTGCGAAAAAGGATTGCGTTTAAGTGTTCTAGAACAACTAGAAATAATTAGGTACAACAATAGAGGCGTTATTATTAACGAACAATTGAATGTTGCGTCATCACCGTTACTACGTGTTCTTCCATCTCTTTCACGCATGAATGGTAGTATGGGGGGACAGAATATAAATATGGCGGACGGCTCCGGGCGGCTCATTTGCTCAGTGGACGTGGCGCAAGCAACATCTCCTGCCAGCATCTCCTGATGATGCCTCGTAGAGAGGCGAAACACGTGTCGAGGTTTTTGTCAATATTGGTGGTGGTTTGCTGTAATTTTTTGCATGTTTATACGCAAATAGTTGCATCTTATCTTCACTGATAGACCAGCACGTTTTTTTAGCGGAATAGCAAAGAAATATTGTTCTCGTAATGGGACAATCTTACACAAATCGACCTAGTCCCAAACTAAGCAATGCAAGTAGTATGGGTTCTAGACGACGATATACATACTTATATAGATAAATAAATGCTTGAATACATAGAAATACAAAATTTTAATATTCGTGCTCATCACACAAATAAATGCCCTTACCGGGATTCGAACCCACGACCTCATGCTTCGTAGGCAGGGTCACTACCAACTAGGCTAAAGCGGTCGTGGATAACCAATAATATGATTTAAAAATTAACATTCAATTTGTACTTTTGTTAGACATAAACTTTAACCATTTTTTACAGAATGATGTTACAGATATTTAATATTTTATATCCATTTCTAGATTAAAAGTATCTATTAGGTAAATGCACATCTCGGGAGTTCGCTAACTGCAATTGCTGAAAAGGTCACTCATAATTTTCCTTTTAAGAGAGGAAATAAGATTGTGCGTCCTTGATAAGCTTTTAAATATTCTATAATAAATTAGATATAAATCATTATTTGATTAGAATTAGAGCCAACCCTTTTTCAGTTGAATTAAATTGCAATGAGTCGTTTGTGAGTTAAAAGGAGACGCGATGGATAACAGGTAGTCCACCGTATGCGCATAATATATTTGTCGAGGTGTTGGCGTATCCTGGCCACCCTAACTGTTCATTGTTTTGTCTCCAATTCAAATAATACCCGATATAGCACTCTCTTGGCGTACGGTGGAACTAATGAGCTACCGACTCTGCTCAGACCAATATGTCCGCGTTCGCTGATATTTAAATGAAAACATTTGTAGAATGATAGTAAAGCACGATATGGCCGAAGTCCCGATGAATGTAATAGAGAGCGATGAATAAAACTTTCTCCTCTCCGACATATTACACCGACAAATTATACATAATACACATTGCACGTAGAACCGATGCGTTGGGGCGGAAAGTTTCTCGAGTGGCGACCACGTACCGGAAGGCGCAGCGTGGGTAGACCCCCACTAGGTGGACTGACGACCTGGTAAAGGTCGCGGCAGTCCGCTGGATGCGGGTGGCGCAGGACCGGTCATTGTGGCACTCTTTGTGGGAGGCCTATGTCCAGCAGTGGACGTCTTTCGGCTGATATGATGATGATGATGATTATACATTCAGTGTTTTGTGTGTGCAATATTATCATAAAGGTGTTATTACCATTTTGTTAGTTGTAAATTGTTGTATTGTAGGTATATAATTATAGAGTAGAGCTATTCAATACTTGTCTTAACCAGTATTTGAAAACAACTAAGACTGCATTTTTCATCGACTCTAATCTCAATCTGACATTCGATATGTTCTCGCCACAGACAGGTAAAATATTGACCTCTGGAATGAGAGACATATTCAGAACCATTAAAATGTATATAGAGCAAGAATTGCAAACTTCTGAATTTGTTCCTTACTACGACTCTAAAAATTTAAACAAACTACAAAATAGTGACCACCCAAATAACAACTGTGAACAAAAAATTAAGTATAACAACAATAATAATCATGCTCTAACTCCCATGGTCTGTAAAAAATACACTATTACGGACTACTTCCCTGTCATAAATAAGTCACAGAAATCTATAAGTCAGACACCAAAAAAATTTTTTCGTGTATAATAATCTATCAGTATTGCACCAGAATATATCAGGGCTTCTTAATAAGAGTGATGAATTAGCGGTACAATTGAATGAACTCGAAAAACGCAGTCCAATAGACGTACTATGCATAACGGAGCACAACATGACAGCCGACACTGAGATGTTACTCTCAATCCCTAATTTCTGTCTAGCAACGAGCTTTTGTAGAGATCGAACTAGAGGTGGGTCTTGCATCTTAGTGAGAACTGGTCTCCGTTATAAGGCACTGGATAACATTAAAAAATATTCTATTAAAAGCTTATTTGAGTGCTGCGGTGTAGAATTATGTGAACATGATATATTAATAATATGTGTTTATAGAGTTCCAGGTACTTGTCTGGACACGTTCCACGATAAACTTGAATGTATTCTTAAAGCCACTTGTGACTCAAAAAATAAAAAAATAATTATCTGTGGTGACTTCAATATTGATATTTTGAAAAATACTCCAAAAAGCAGAGATTTTGTGTGCCACTTATTAACTCGCAACCTATCACTAGAAATAAAACAAGTTACACGATCAAGTAGTGGAACCTGCCTTGACAATTTCGCACATAATATAAAGGGTTCAAAAGGCGAGGTAGTTGAAATGGCTCTCTCAGACCATGCAGCACAAATTCTTAAATGTCCTACGAAGAAAACGTGTAACATCTCATCATGGCGCACTAGACGTCGAAACTATAGCAAGGAAAACATGGACACATTTAGGCATCATTTAGAGAGTCTATCATTTAATGATGTATTAACTTCCAACAACCCGGACGTTGCCTACAACAATTTTCTAGATTTATTCAAATGCCTATATGACCTATGTTTTCCTTATATGACAATAAAAATGACGCTGAAAATAAAACATAAATGGATGACCAAAGGAATAAAAACTTGCTGTCGAAAAAAAAGAAACATGTTGTGGTTGTATAGATCAAATAAAAACTACAACCAAGAAATTGCCCTTAAAAATAAATTCGCATTCAAAACGTACGCGAACAGGCTAAGAAAGATCATTAAACTAACGAAACGAGCACAAAATGATCACTTTATTAGAACCGCTGAAAACAAATCAAAAGCAACGTGGCAAGTTATAAATAAATCAAAAAATTGTCTACCTAAAGAGCCAATCCACAGAATAAAAGTAGAGAATAGATACATTACAGACCCGACGGCTATAGCTACTGCTTTCAATAAATACTTTACAACAATAAAGCAATTAAATGATAATGATCAAGCTAGGCGTCGTACCTTGAACATACAGCAAAATGCACATACGATGTTTTTGGTTCCGACTACACCTCATGATGTACTTAAAGTTATATCATCATTAAAAAATACTAGAAGTGTCGGGTTTGACGATATTAGCACAAAAGTTATAAAACATGTCGGATGCTACATTGCTACACTGCTAAGTCATATTATAAACTTAAGTTTTGAGACGGGCATCTACCCTAGCAATCTAAAACCAGCCATTGTTATACCTCTCTACAAAAAGAGCGATAGAGAAAGTCTACAAAACTATAGACCGATTGCACTGTTATCAGTATTTTCTAAAATATTTGAAAAAAATATTTATAATATAATGTATAATTTCCTGGATAAATATAACATTTTGATCAGAGAACAAAAGGGTTTCCGTAGAAATACGAATATTAATGCTGCCATATATGACTTAGTTAAACGAATCACTAACAATCTTGATAAAAGGAAGCCATCATGTGCCATATATATGGATATGTCCAAAGCTTTTGACCACGTAGATCACGGACTTTTAATTGAAAAATTAAGTCGTTATGGTATCCGCGGTAACGCTTTAAATCTTTTAAAATCGTACCTCAGTAACAGAGCCCAGTGTACAGAATTAACTCAGATATGTATTGACACTACAGAAGAGAGAAAGTATAGATCAGATATTATGGAAATAGGATATGGTGTGCCGCAGGGAAGTGTTTTGGGACCCTTACTATTTTTAATATATATCAACGACATTACTACTTGTACACGACACCCAATGATACTTTTCGCAGACGACAGCACGGTATTTATTGAACATGACAATAACGATGACTATGAAACCGACATTAATAGCACTATTAACAATATATTTCAATGGCTTAGTGACAATAATTTAAAAATTAATTTAGAGAAAACGAATCTTATGCAATTTACTCAAAGAAAAATAGTTCCTGACATAGAAGTTAAATATCAAGGACAAGCTATAGGCAAAACACTTACACATAAGTTTTTAGGTATTTATATAAACCATAATATGTCGTGGGAAACACAATGCATTGAAACTTGCAAAAAGATTTACAAGTTTTCCTATGCATTATATAGATTAGCAAAAACTGCGGATCGTAGAACAGTCCTAACAGCTTATCACGGTTTCGTTGCATCCACCTTGCGGTATGGCATAATCTTCTGGGGTAATGCAACATACAAAGAAATATTATTCAGAGCCCAAAAGAGATGCATTAGAGCCATCTGCGGATTGAAATCCTCGGAAAGCTGCCAGCCTCACTTTAAATCATTACAACTATTAACTCTACCATCCCTCTACATTTATGAGTGCTGTATATTTGTAAACTTCAACCCCGACCTGTTTGAAAGGAAAGAAGCAGTACAAGGACTCTGCCTTCGCCCAAGAAACCCTGGTGTGCATTTAGGAATATGTCAAACTAGCCTAATGAAAAAAAGTATTCTAACAATGGGTCCAAAGCTATTTAATAAATTACCAGGTGATATAAAAAATAAGAACCCAAGTAAATTTAAATCTTTGTTGTTTAAATTTCTTATGGAAAAATGTTATTATAATGTTCAAGATTACCTTAGTATTAATTAAATCTTATTAGACATAACAATAATTATACTGTTACACTTGACATTTCGCAATTTTATTCTGTTTAACTGCTTGCTTATTAATTAATACAATAGTATTTTTAGGATTAAGCTTGTGACATTGTATTTGTAATTTATCGTACGCCGAAAGGTACATCATGGTTGTTCCATTTTATAATACCTACCACCTGTACATAACCTACCTATGATGACGAAATAAATGATTATGATTATGATTATGATTATGATTACATTTATTAAGTAATCTGGTTTCTCGGCGCATTAGTTCTCTGTGAGGCCGTGTAAACAAATAAAATAATTCATAAATAAATGAATATAACAATCCAACATAATCGATGCTCCCAGCCTATGTAGTTTGTAGCAGTAGTAGTGAAGCACCCGCTCTATACTTTTAATGAATTTATGTTATTTAAAGACAAGACTGTGGTGCTTAAATTTTTTTGTGCTTCTCAATAATTAATTTGAATTTTATGTCTATTGTTACTTTTTATTTTATTAATTGTATATTTAATAACTACTGGAATTTCAATTAATTTTTATTTTAAATAATTCATAATGTATAATTTTAATTTCTTAACCTTTTATTTAATTTTAACTATGACATGTAAATTGGCTTTGTGAATAAATTGAATATAAATATATGCATCATATCGAATTTAAACTTCGTGAGACATGTTGAAATGCGTTTGGAACGGGCGCGGGCAGTGATACAAGTGACACCACCGCGAAAACACTCATCCTGAAGAAGAACTCCCGAAGAGTTCTAAACATGTCGCCCGTAGTGACATTGAATAGGTGAGTTGAATCGTGTCATTTTTAGTTAGTATTAATGCATCTTATATTATAATGATATCAAAGTCACAGAAATATATTGTACGTACAATTATTAATATACAAAAGTAGTTTGCATAAGTATATCATAGTGCGACTAACGTAAGGAAATCTATGCTTAGTCACTTTTGTAAATATCACTTGTTATAATTAATTTCAATAGGTTATTATTATACAAACCTAAAAAACAACCAGTTTATAACTACTTTGTTTATTTTTGCTCATTCCATACATTTATGTACAGTATACATGTATTGTACGTCCAATAAGATTGTTTACCCGATACCAGTTATCTATTCTGTGCCGATACAGATATGCATTGTATACTTAGTTACATAGCTACAAATACTTATGCCGCCTCCGACAGCATTCTTCGTTGCGTTGAATGACGTATCGAAGAAATAAGATACATTGCGTGTGTCCCAAATTACCACGAAGTTTTATTTTATTTTGAGCACCCGCCTTAATGAGATTCGGGTCATTCGATCCTCTGAAATCCCTGCAGAGTAATAAATAAAAGGTAAAGAGACTTCCTTTTTGTCTCATTCTACTTTTTCAGCGACCCAATAAAGTGTGTGTCGTATTTTCGTAATTGCATGTCGATATACATATGTTTGTGAGTTTTTTTGTCGAATGTCAGCAGTTAAAGTTAGAAAACACGAACACAGTTGTAAGGTTGAGTACACGAAATTGTCAACGCGGAAGATGCTGTAGTTTAAAGTAGCGCCAGAGTGAATGAGCCGTTAGAGTCTTAAATCATTAGTGTCACAATAGCGACACAGTAGTTCAGCCGGTGACCGCTAGATGGCGCCGGCAATCTGTTTTACCGACGAAGCAAGTCTTTATTTGCCGCTTTTATTGCCGACTGTACTTTTCTGTATACCATCATCAACTACTCATTGAGACGATTCTAACGAGCCCAAACTCAACTGGGTTACGTCGCACTAACGAGCATTTTGCTTTCAAAATCGGACAAAAGTAAAAAAATCCAAATGTAGCTAATGACACCAAGACCATAGTTATTTTGTACCTAAGTTAACGTACTATCCGGGAAAGGGTTTGAAGTAGACCCTTTCCGCACCCCTCCGCTGCACAGGTAGTCGGAATCTAGACATCGTTCAGAACGCACGCCTACATTCTCGATACGCTCTATTTCTTGTTAACTTTTAGTTACGAATTATATGTTTTTTTGGAGTTAAAGTGACAAGTTTGAGTTATGGATCCTTTGGAACAAGGTATGTACTTAATTTAAAAACCAAAACATTAAGACTTTGTTAAAAAAATTATAGCATTTAGGCCCATCATCTGAAGAAGGGTAAAAAATTGTTTTTTCTTTGTTTTTCTTTGAGAAAAAAGGGGTTTATGTTATAGTGTCGAGGAAGATCGAGTAAATTTTTTTTTATATAGTATTCTATAAGATATTACCCTGCTATAACAGTAAAAACACTTTCCACATCTTTCCACGACTTTGAATTAAAGGACTTTAAAGTGCATAGGTATTTTTCAATTTTGTAAACAATTTTCATTTTGTCGCAGGTTTGACATCTAATGTCATGATCAGCTGTGGAAGAAAAAGGAAACCCAGCAAAAGCCAGACGTTTTTAAAAGAAAAAATAGACCTTTTCAATCCCGAACCAAATAACGACGATTCATTAATGGATGAAGAAGAATAAATATTTTTTTTTTCAAATATGTACTTATTTTTACTAAAATATACTTTTAATAAGCTTTTCCATGTATTTTCGTTTATTTCCAATTTAAAAATTACTCAAAATATTTTTGTCTGATTTTGAAAGCAAAATGCTCGTTAGTGCGTCGGTTAAGTACTGAATTCCCATGGCCACCTTCTGTCTCCATCATCAGATCAGCTTGATGGTACCATAATATTGAATTGTAACCCAAACTATACTTATACCCAAAATTTCAGCTCAATCGGTCACCGGGAAGTGGATCAAATTTAACTTGCAAGATTTGATTACAGGCTGACAGACAGACAACGGGACAGGTGAAACTAAATAAAAGCTTGTAAAATATACAACTACCGTCACTGTCCTCGTAGCTCAGTTGGTAGAGCAGTCTAGCGTTAATAGATAGGTCGCAGGTTCGAATCCTGTCGGGGGCTACAGACGAAGATGGTTCCTCTTTTCCATCATATTCTTTCTCTCTGTGTCATATAGTTTATTACGATAATACTTAATTTAAGTTGGGATTTGGTCTAGAAATAAAATAATTGTACGGACAGCAACATCGTTTACTTCGTCACCGTCCCAACAATTAGGTACCGGTCAGCTCTCACTCTAGAGCGACGCGAGTGACTCTATCGGTAACATTGACATCGGTATATCAATTCTGGCCCTCACTTAGTTCGTAGTAAAGCTACATATACAATCAACTTGACCTATACACCAAAAACCTACACCGAAGATACTGGGAGGAGATAGACACATGCAGACAGACCAAAGAGATTCTGTGAAAACGCGACAACAAACTCACAACCGCACCACTGAGGACACATAGAAACCAACTACGCAAGATAGTAGGAATAATAACAGGACACAACACCCTGAACAGACACCTCTACAACATAGGTATCACAGACAGCCCCATGTGCAGAGCGTGCATGGCAGCGGAAGAAACGACCAAACATATTCTACTGGACTGCAAGCAGGTAGAAGTATACAGGAAAAAGCACCTAGGGTCTGCAGACACACTACGGGACGCAGTCAGAAACACAAAGGCACTCACCAACTTGCTAGAGGAGCTGGGGTGGTTAGAGTAGCGCTACCCCACCATTTCACGCAAAATAGGCACACTGGATGTCGACTTACGGAAAAGAGCCCAGTATAACTAACTAACGAGTTCGTAGTAATCTCGCCAACAAATTGGTGGTCCAGATGCAACCGGACAAATATGTGTGTGGTAAGCATGAATATTCCTGAGTTTTGGTTATATTTGTATACTAAGTAGGTACTTAGTCGAATCTTATATTCAACTTCAAATTAAACCATTATTTATTACCTTGCGACATCCGTAAACTGTTTTCAGTGCAATTTGAGACGTAGGTGCCGCTTTAAAGACCAAAGTTGATGTGCTTCACACTTCAAGTTATAAGAGAACTAGTTGAAAATAGCAATGGCTTCAATAGTTTAGTTGGTTGAGAGCCATCGGCTAGGTCTGCCCGGAGGTTACTGACTCAAATCCAGCTAGAGACAATTAATAAACACAATATATTAATTTATAGAAGTAGGGGTCAACAACGAACAGTGAATTATGGAAATGAGGGTATCAGAAAATCAGGACGGTTATTATTGTTAAAGTAAAGAATTAAAATACTCTACATATATCCCATGTGATTATCTCACAAGTTATTAAAAGAATCCTTCTAATTATGGTGATAATCACACAACTTATTAAATTAACATAACAGTCACACATTATTCTAAAAGGCTGTTTGTTCACCCCAATTAGAAGGTCTAATTAATAAGATAATGAATGAAACGCCCTCAAGCGACGAGTTTCACATATTTACTCGTAACTTGGCCCATATTTAACTTGCTCGGGGTACATTCATTAGGTTAAGTTGCTGACACCCGCGTACTCGTAAAAGGCTCAGTTCCTTTTCTTATCAATAGCCTTTGAAGAAGGCATGATGTGGGCGGCGTGACGATAAAATTATAATTAAACTTGTAAAACTGCGTTGTACCTACTGTTTTTAATTCTCGACATGTCTCTCTAAATTGTAAAATTTTAGTCACTTTCCAGGCTTTATAAATATTTTTTCATTACTTATTAATTATGTTGAAACTGTTCCAACGTTTCTAGCGTGCGACTAATTATTGAATATTTTTTTTTTTGAATAGAATAGAATAGAATAACATTTATTCATGACACCAACCCATACATGCACATAAATCAAAATATAAAATAGAAGACAACATTGCCACGAAACGGTTCCATCTCAGCGTTGTGCTGGCCTGCTAGCCAGCGCTGGTCTTCCGATGGAACCATCCGGTGATTTCACGGCGTAACACACATTTAACACTCACACAAAATAATAATAATAATATAATGGCGTAGGGATGTGACGGCCCCATCGCCCAACAGATTTCTGGTGCAATCAGTCAACGTAAGGCAGCTTGTGGCGGGCTGTTAGGGAGTAGCGACCCTACGTACCTGAGTATTTCTGGGGGTGTCCTGTGGTCAGGTTGAGCCGACCGGGTGGGTGGTTGGACAGGCCCCCTGCCTCTGGCTTGCCTTTACTGGCCGTCCAGAGTGGAGTCGCAAGAACTGTTGCTCGAGGGATGATGCGGACACCTAAGTGGCGAGTTGGCTATATGTTTAAAGTCCAGTGCCACCTCTTTACCCCCCAGCTCTCTGACCGGTGTTGCCCTTAGGCCATTTTTCAATGTCGCTATTAATAGGGGCCCATCTTTTGCAGCATCTTTTTGCCCAGCAGTTGGCGAGTAACCGTCTGCCAAAGATAAAAAGTGAGGCAGTTTTATTAGGCATGCGTCCGATGTTTCATCCAATAGCCCAGCCACTAGTCCATCATTTTAACCCAATAACCCGTTTCATTCAGATTCCATCAACCATCAATAGGCCCTATACACCCCAGCGGGTGCTGTCTTTGTGTGCGTCCCATGACACGGGCAGGTACAGCATCCGCTCGGTGTATACTCCTTGCATTTCATTAAATTGTCAAAAGGGCTCAGTTGGAACTTCTTAGATACCTAGCTCCACGCACGCCTCCCAAAGATCCGGGACATCATTGTCTCGTGGGCGGGAAAGACATAATAATAGTAATATAAAACAAAAACAATACTGTAAAGACAAATAATATAATTTCCGAATTTCCGTTTTTGGTGGTTGCTATGGAAGCCGTAGTTCGTCCTGACTGACAGCGAGCACATACTGTAGCGTAGCGTTACTTATGGACGACCGCGACTCCGGACGAGTTACAAGCGGGATTAGCTGTGTCGACATCTAGAAGCAAATGCATGCCCCTCTTCTCAGCACAGCGCAACCTCGGGAGCTCTGGCGATCTTACTCACCAGCCTTTGTAAAGTGGAGGGAGGGGAGGAATAGAGTAGTTTCCTCATGTTAAAATTCCCCCCTTCATGAAGGAGGAGATCTGGCCGCAGGGTGTAGTTTTCCGGCGATTTCGAGGCCGACTATTTGACACCCAGAACTTGCGACGGCGATGTGTTTTTGGCCCTGTGTGCTTTTGTGTGTTTGTTGTCTTAGTCTGTAAGGTATTGCCTGACTCAAATAAATAAAATAAATAACCTTGAAAGGTTACAAAAATATGCATTCTCGTAAGCTAGCAATATAATCCTTCGGTACACTTTAATAGAAACAAAATTGTATGACAACTATGGATCTAAACGCAGTATTCCGCGACCGAAACAGCAATTTACTTGATTTTACATACAACTACTACTACAAATAGCAAACTGTGACGTCATACTTTTATGACAATTAGCATAAAGCGTTTCGTATTTATGTTCTTTGAGTGTAGTTGCTCTCATACAAATTCTCCCATTAGTACCTCTTCAAAAACTGGTACGGATGGCATCTAAGCATCGCGTGACCTAAGTTTTCTTTACTACATATCACCAGTCCTATTCTATTCTCCAGTCGCACATCAATTTTGCTACGTCTTGTTCCCTTACACTTACGCTACTTGGTGACGTAATAAGTTTTGTGTCAAGACGTTTCTATATCATTTCAATATATCTAAAATGCTTTCTGACATTGGGCATCTTTGTGAATTGAGCATTAGAGCACTCACATACATGAAACCTTTTATACGGCAGTTGACGCGCCTTCTCTCGCGCCCCACCGGCCCCTGAATAGCTCTCACTTAACTACCATTTTCGTACATGTGGTCCTTAGGAACTTTTAACGCCCGTGGCGCAGATTTGTGCGCGCATTCGCGTTTATATAATACAATACATTACAAACAGCCTTTATCGTTTAAGAAACGAATACAGAAACGAATACGTAACCTCAGTTTAAGAAACGAATACAGAAAATACTTAAACTTATAAGTTAAGTAGAGGTAAACAAGAGAGACGTACGGATGATTGCCTGCAACATGCAAAATTGGACGTAGTTACGCGCCAACGTTCCAACCCGCACGGACCTCGTTTTGAGTTAAACGCAATTTTACGTTTTAGTGGTACACTTTTTTGCTGTAACTAGTAGAAACGAATAGTATAAGTTTAATTGTAGAAATATATAATTATTATTTTATTTTATACGTGTTTTTTGTATACTTATAGTATTAGGGTAAATATTGAGGTAAAATGGTATTGGAACGTTTTAGCAAAAGGCCTTTTTGTATGGACCCAATTACAAATGATTTTGTTAAAATGTTCCACAAGTATTTTGTCATTCATTTGTTCAAATTTTTGACCGAACTTAGGCAAATAAATACGTACGTGGATGAAAATTTTGCTTAAATGTTCCACAAAGTATTTTGACAATAATTTATTCAAAGTTTTGACCGAACTTAGACAAGCAAATACGTACGTGGATGAAAATTTTGCGAAAACGTTCCACAAAGTATTTTTGCATTAATTTATTTAATTTTTTGACCGAACTTAGGCAATAAATACGTGGATGAAAACTAGGAATACAAATAAAACAATAGGTACGAAAGAAATTAATATTTATTTCAATAACAAGTACCTACAAGACTGTCATCGGTCATATCGGTCCATTTGATACAGAAGGTTATGAATGTCGGCCATTATTCTTCTTCATAACCTTCTATATCAAAGTCTGGCACGCCACCGAACCCATCAACATCATCAATGATGTCCTCAGAACTCCTTAGGGAATACTCCTCCTCTCTTATAGAATTGAAGACAATTGTCAAGTATGTAATCGTACATTGATTCGAGGTCAGCTAATATTGCTGGAGCGACTGGTTTTCCATTAGGCCACAACAAACGGAAATCAGATTGGTTTATGTTTTGTTTTTGTCCTTTTATTATTTTTTCAATATTCAACTCTTTAAAATCTTCTTCCAGTGATGACCTCATAAAAATCAAAACATTTTTATCTTTTTCTATTTTGATTTCTTTCGTATGTAACCAACTGACTTTGCTTTTGTCAGTAAATTTCTTTCTGTTTACAATTTTTTTTTCCAATATATTTGTACTTTGAAAGTCAGTTGCCTCCATTTTATAAACTTGGAATGGTTTTCCTTTTTTACTGAGCTTAATAATGTCTATGTATTCTTGAGCTGTATAAACGCGTTGGTGGTGTTTAAGAGCAGTTTCTATTTTAGAAAAATCTGTGTCATTCGGTAAAAACGTATGGCCGGACTCAAGGAATCGAAATGATATCGTTTTCAAAGTTGGATGGGAGTTCAACAGCTTTCAACATGAGAACAATTTTGATATTTCTGTTCTGACCACCGCAGCAATCGCTCCATAGGATAAGATGTTCAACAGTGGAACTCAGTTTCTGATTTATATATTTTATGAGGCATGATCCGACTTCCTGGGCACCTCTAGATGCTTCTCCCTCCACCCATACATAACAATGCCCAATGTCATTTCATTACATGCACTATGGATACCACTATTGTAGAACCACTATTGCCTTTTATAAAATACGACATTGGTCGGTATGCGGGGTAAAGGCAAGGTCTTCTCTAAATCAAACGTTAAACATTCAACAGATTGTGTACTTTGTGCTTGCTCAAAATCTCGCTTCATTTGGTTTCTCAAGTTTTCAGCCAATAGTAAATGTCGTGTCTTCTCTTCTTCTGCTTGTTCTTTCTCCTCTGTATTTTTGGCATCACGAATTTTTATCGCAAACTTGTCGCACCTATTACAAGTGTCTTTCTTTAATGTTTTACACTTTAAGTTGAACTTAGTATAAAAAATCTTTTTCACATACTCAAAGGAAACGCATTTGCGCTCGTCGCCATACTTTTGCGTAAACTCCTGTCGATATATATCGTAGATTTTGGCTAACGTCATTCCCGTTTGTAAATATAAGACGTCACTATTCTTTTCCCGTCTATAATGAGACTCATATTTTGGAAGATTCGCAATAATGCCAACGATGAAATCACAATCCTCATCCGATATTTTATTCTTGCCTCCCGTTTTACTTCCCCTTATCTTTTATCGGCACACCACTCCTAATTTTTTTAGTGCTATTGTGACCTTTTGAGTGGTGACCTGAAATGTTTTTAAAAACATATCGCGGCAAACCCGTATACCACTTATTGAATAGACGCGGTTGAATTGTCTGGGTTTTTTCTTTTCAGCAGGAATATAAGTCATGGTGGTGTAACTTCGTTTCTTTTTTTCTTCCTTGACACACGAGCCGATGTACATTACTTGTGCATTGTAAGAACCCAGGCAAACAAACTTATCAAATTCTTCTTTTCTTCTTTCTGCTGCAATCAAACTAGCACAATCCTTTGAACATTGACATTTATAATCAATAAATACCTTTGGTTTCGTTGTTTTATGTCTATGTGTTGTATATTCTTCGTTATTGTATTTTTTATCTCAGATCTGGTCAGAAGATGTTTACGTTTACGTCCCCTTTTTGGTCTACCGGTTTTGCTCGTCAGAGTTCCTGTTTCAGTAATTAGCGGTATTGGCTCTGTTGATTCTATATTAGTTGCTGGTTGTCTTCTGCATTAGCTGGCTCTTCGTTAGATGAAGAATTATTTATACTCGCCCTTCTGTCGTCAAGAGATGAACAACTGGTTGATGACTCTTCTACGATTGTCACCTTGTTATGTATGATATTATTATAGCTTGGATCCATAACGCTATCATCGCTATCATCCCAAGCAGCAGGTGCGTCTTCATTTCTGGAACTGTTACTATCTTCGATGATAGTATTAGTGATCGATCGAAGCAGGATCGTGTAAATGCTGTATTAAGGATATTTTAAGCTTTTTGTAACAATATTGCGAACTTTAAGGTACCTAATATGCTTTTAATGTTTGATGGTTTTGGACTAAAGCTTTGCTTGTTTAATAGAAAAAAGTTTCAGACATACCTGGATCATTATTTGCAACAAAACATGCATATATATGTTTAATAGGAAAAACGTTTCAAACATACCTGGATTACTATTCGCAACAAAACATGCATATATGTTTAATAGTAAAAACTTTTCAAACATACATGGATCATTATTTGCCAGAAAATATGCATATAATATTTAATTGGAAAAACGTTTCAACCATACCTGGATTATTATTTAATTTTGCAAGAAAATATGCATATTATTATGTTTTTAGGGTTCCGTACCTCAAAAGGAAAAAAACGGAACCCTTATAGGATCACTCGTGTGTCTGTCCGTCTGTCACAGCCGATTTGCTCCGAAACTACTGGACCGATTTAGTTGAAATTTGGTAAACATATGTAAATTGGTGACCCAAAGATGGACGCGTAAAGTAAATTAATAAATTCTGAACAGATTTGAAGTAATTGAGAAAAAACGACGAAAATTGACCATTCCCCCCCCCCTTATCTCCGAAACTACTAGGCTTAGAATTCTGAAAAAAATATGGAAAATAGTTCCTTGCCTAAAGATTACAGGAAAACCTATAAGAAGTTTGAGTATTCAAAGTAACGGGAAAATTCTCAATATTATTGTGTATTTTGTATGGAGCGCCTGATGATTGAGCATAGCAATTTTTACGTCCGATTAAAAAAACACTTATGAAATTTAGACTATATACGGAACCCTCACCACGCGAGTTAAACTCGCACTTGTCCGGTTTTTGATAAAACGTTGCAACATACATGGAACAGTGTTTCCAAAAACAAAAGTATAATATGGGTTTAGAAAAAATGTTTTACGCATTTCACTATCATGCTTACGCAGTAGGTTAATTACTAACCTACTGCGTAAGCATGATAGTGAAAAACTTACAAATATTCTTAATTACAGTATTCCTCGAAAAACACTCCCGAGAAAAAATACTAAATTTGCCAGGTTACCTAAATAAGGTTTAAGGTTTAAGATCATTTAATCTCATAAAGAATTTTACAATTCACTTACACGAGATAAACACATAATTAAAAACAAATAATTGTTTTGAGTGCACAAAGACACTAAAACTATTAAGTAAAAAAGGGTACTTGCACATAACATAATGATCGAGTGCCGCTCGCACTGCACGCAGCGAGCGACAACAACAGCTAAAACAAGTAGTGCACGGAATCGTTACAACTAGATGCGGCATGCGCACGCTGAGCGTAGTTCGGATTGACTTAAGTAGTTTTCATTGTTTACGAGTGTATATAATTTGTTTAAGTATAAAATAAAATAGTAAAACGGTTTGGTAAATATCTTAAAAAACCGTTAATTCTTCTTTCTAAAAACAACATATCATTTTTAGTAAAGCCAACCGTTTAATGTCTAAATAATGTTCAGTATTTGGAATTGCCATCGTACTAATATTATAAATGCGAAAGTTTAGATGTTTGGATGTTTGTTACTCAATTACGCAAAAACGGCTGAACGGATTGAGATGGGCATGAAGATAGTTTTTAACCTGAATTAGCACATATAATGCTGTTTATCTATGGAGATAAACAGTTTTATATGTGCTAATTCAGGCGGTAGGGTAAGGTATGCTCCAATTGTAAAGGGATACAATTGGAGATGGCAGATAATACGGAAGTTCACGCGGACGAAGTCGTGTGCAAATGCTAGTTTAGTATAAAAATATAAAGTGGCCGTCAAAAGAATTTGCTAACTATGTAAACAAACCGCAATATTGAATTTGTCTTCACTATGGCGGTTTGTTTACATATAGTTAGCAAATTCCATTGACGGCGACTTTACCTTAGCACGGAAGTACCTAGAACTCTGCCACTGTATTTTAATAAGCAAACTCAAACAACTGGCGTTTGAGGTGTGCTTACTAACATAATTAATTAAACTACCTCTTTGGCTGGATTTGTCTTAAAATACAGAATTTGAATTAGTTTTGCATTTGCGCGCTTGCTTTTGCTTTGGGTAAATGTCATTTTGAACTTTTAATTTATTAAGGAACAGTTTGGAGTCTTCTTTTTCACAATCATGTAGGTATACCTACCAGGTAACGTTAAAAAAAAAGTTATACTTACGATGAGTTTCATATTATGTCAGTTTTGTGACGAATAATATAAAATCTACGAAAAAGTCACAAGACTGATCCTATGTTTAGGATGTATTTGTAGCGCATAATTTTTATACAAAATTCCTAGAAGGTATAACCTTCGTTTTTGAATCATTTATTCTCTTAAGTATATACAAAAGAGGGTGGGCAAGTTGGAAAGGGAAGACCTAGGCGAGCTTTCTCCGATCAAATTGGAGAAATCTTACTAAAAGGCCAGGTCAAAAGTACCCTAAACCGACGAGCATGTATGAGAAATGTTATGAAACTGAGTGAAGCGAAAGTGGTTTGTCAGGATCGTAGCAAATGGAGATCCGTGATCTCTGCCTACCCCTCTGAGAAAGAGGCGTGTTTATATGTATGTATGTATGTATATATGTATATATATACAAGATGATTATTAAAATTAACTAAATTAAATTAAAACTTAGTTAAATCTAATAAAGGCTCACGAGGCATTGTACCGAGGATGCTCGAGCATTAACTCGCTGAATTGCAATGCTGCGCGAGAAAGCCGCCAAGCACTTCGGTCACCAGTTACATCAACCAGTTCGTTTTAAAATAAATAAGTAAATAATATAATTATGTACTATTCCACTAAAATTACGAAACATTTCAAGCTACAACGATTCAAGGTCAAGAAAATACTACTATTATCCTACAAAAAGGCGGTCAAACGTTATGTCCATCCAGGAGAACGTTGTGAAAACATTCAATTATTCCATACCGATACAAATTCAGTGCGTGCAGTCTAATAGCTCCTTTTACACTGTTTTCGTTTAATATAAAACGCCTTTATATGTAATTTCAACGAATGAACTCTAATTAATCTTTTGTTCTACATAGGTATATTTTGGTGTAAGTACTGTTTGTTTGGCAGGAAGTAAACACATTTGATACACGAGCTCGGCAAAGTTTCGGCTAAACATGTTACCCATCAACAAGCTTTGTTTGACGATAATTGACCGAGGTCATGTTTCCACGTGTTAAGGCTCATTTTCGATTAGCAGAATGCTAGTAACAAAATACTTGAGGAAACTGGCCAATAATGAGAGTGGTTATTATCTATAGGAACGTGTGAAAAACGTATTGATAAGTGAAGATATAAAGGTCAGGTCTGGTTGGTGCAGTCTGAATTACTGTGTGAACTGAGATCAGGCTGTGTTTAAGAGTGAAACTAGTTCAACATCGGTTACTATATTTACTTGCTATTTAAATAAATGTTGTGTCCTGGAAAGTTGTGCGTTTTTTATTGGATCGCTTTAGATTTTGTAAAGTTTATGCACTGACAGGTGTCGACGTGGCATCGCTTACTATGGGCCACAAAAGACGGCTCAAGGTCCCCCAAAGGGCAATGGAGAGCGCTATGCTAGGAGTTTTTCTGCGTGATCGCATCAGAAATGAGGCTATCCACAGCAGACCCAACCAATATAGCCCTCCAAATCGTTAAAACTAAGTGGCTGTTGGTGGAGCACATTGCACGCAACACCGATGGCAGTTGGAGCGGAAAGGTTCTCGGTGGCGACCATGTACCGGAACACGCAGCGTGGGTAGACCCATGTGGACTGATGACCTGGTAAGGGTCGCTGGATGCCGGTAGCGCAGGACCGATGACTTTGGCACTCTTCGGAGCAGGCCTATGTGCAGCAGTGGACGTCTTTCGGCTGATATGGAGCACTGGGATATTTATCTAAATTATTGGAGATAAGAAAAGCCAGCGATATATAAAAAAATATTACGTACTGCTTGAAGGGCATTTGTCAGAAACAAGCACATGCCATAGTGAAAAAGTATTGAGTTGCGAGTACCACTACAATCTTACCGGAACTGTATACAAAAGTGCGGAGAAAAACATGTTAATCAATATTCCGTTGGTGAAATATTACGTAACAGCTCCCTTGACATATTATATTGTTAGGGTTGGGTTACAGGCGTCCGACGGTGGTGTATGTATGTGTTACAGCAGGTCGATCACGTAACGTATTGTACGTGCATCTGGTAGATCTAAATGTAATTTGTTGTATGGGCAAAAGACAGTTGAGTTGTCCTAACGAGCGTTAGAAAAGTTACGTGGTCACCCTGATATTTTGAATGTGTGATATAAAATTGAATGTGACTTTTGGTAATTTCCTTTATCTATGTCTGTTTTTTGTATGTGTAGTTGTGTTCACCGTATTTCAACGTTTTATCCGATTGAGATGAGAATGAACCGATTGAGGAATTGGGTATTAAATTTCGATTCAAGAGTTCAACATCTCAAGATCAAGAGTTCATCATCGTTCACATCCAACATGGCATATTTTATACTAGCTTCTGCCCGCGACTCCGTCCGCGTGGAAATCGTTTATATCGCAGCTCCATACAAACTTGAACCCCCCATTTCATCCCCTTAGGGGGTGATTTCCAGGATGAAAACTATCCTATGTCCTTCCCCGGGATTTAAACTATCTCCATACCAAATTTCATCGCAATCGGTTCAGCGGTTTAAGCGTGAAGAGGAAACAGACAGACAGACAGACAGACAGACAGACACACTTTCGCATTTATAATATTAGTATGGATGGATGGATGGATAGTATGGATTTAGGTTAGGTTAATCTGTAGGTAATTCGTACTAAACAACTGTTGGTTATTTGATGTATATTGGCTACTGAGCCCTCGATGCTTGCTATGGAACCGCCGATTTTGTCGATTTCGAGCCTGATGCCACAATAAAAGTTACTCAGTTATACTTACTGACCTGGTAAAGGTCGCGGGAGTCCGTTGGATGCGGGAGGCGCGGGATCGGTCAATTTGGCACTCTTTGGGGGAGGCCTATGTCCAGCAGTGGACATCTTTCGGTTGATATGATGATGATGATGACTTACAGTTTTAGCCCCTATGATTGTGATAAAAAATCCGCCCTGAATAATGAGGATGGATGAATATTGGAATCCAATTACACGTTTTGAATATTTAGTTCATTCGTTATGATACCATATGCAAAATCAAAACGAGCAGCAAACAGTTACGTTACTTTAGGGTAAGCACAAAGAGAAGATATTTTTACACATGGAATACTGTTCTCATCTATGGGCAGGGGCACCCCAATACCAGCTTCTCCCTCTGGATCGCATCCAACGACGAGCAACTCGAATTGTCGACAGCGAGCATATTTCGGATCGGCTTGACCCCTTGGCGCTGCGTAGAGATGTGGCCTCTCTCTGCATTTTCTATCGCATGTATAACGGGGAGTGCTCCGAGGAATTGTTCGGATTATTCCCTGCCGCTTCTTTTCGCCATCGTCCAACGCGACAACATTACCATCCTCACCACTTAGATGGTTGGCAGTCCTCAACTGTGCGCTTCTCCAGAAACTTCCTGCCTCGCACAGCTAAACTGTGGAATGGATTGTCGCCTGCGGTATTTCCGGACCGATACGACCTTCAAACCCTCAAGAAAAGAGCGTACTCCCATCTTAAAGGCCGGCAACGCACTCACAACACCTCTGGTGTTGCAAGTGTCCATGGGCGGCGGTAATCGCTTACCATCAGGTGATCCGTCTGCTCGTTTGCCTCCTATATCATAAAAAAAAAAAAAAAAAAAATTAGAGTATAAATCGAATAAATACTTCGGCCAAAGAACTCGTAAAATACATGATACTTACCTTAGATTTTTAACCAATTAAGCATAGCATTGGAACAAAGCACTAGCAAACAGGTATTTAAACAAAGTCTGAACAAAACAATACTTTTAGAGGCGGTGGGGACATCCACCGCGAGATCGCGACAACACAGACTTATACCTACAGTCCCTATTACCTACCACAACCCTGCACGTGTGCCCTGGGTGGTACTAAAGAGTGACAAACTTTAAAGGCCAAAATAATATATGCCATACGATTAAATAAATAAGTCCCTATTCGTCCCGGTACCGCCGCATACCGGGTAGAGTCAGTCCGACCCAGGTCGGGCCTAGCTGAGTTTCTTGCCGGACTCTTCTCAGCTAGGCTAGGTTTCAGCGAACCAGCGATAAAACTCCCAGTAGTTCGACACCACTCACACCCCAGATTCGGTTGATACCGTTTAAACAATCTCACTGGAGCGCAAACTCGTAGAGTATTCCAGTGTATAAACTTCCCTGCGTGGTCGTGCCGGAGGCTTCCCCTGGATTTCCTCCAGGCTACCCTCCAACCACGCAATTCGACCGCTATATTGGGTCCGTCCTATTATAGCAACAGTCAGGTTCAAAAAAAAAAAACTTATTGAGTAAAATCAATTTAGACGTAGACATATAAAAATAATAATAATAATATTTTTACTTGCACGTACGTCACGTACTAGCGGCAACACACTTAGCTGACTATTGGTGGACTTTAAGTGTAAGGCCTGAGCGAACGCTCCGCTCAGAGCGGGGCGTTGAGCGTCCATATAAATTGCTTTTGTTTTATATGGACGCAACACGCCCCGCTCTGAGCGGAGCGTCCACTCAGGCCTTACACTAAGCCTTTGTAATAGGGCAAATGAACGGTTGAGTGTGTTGTCGATGGTACACTAAGTTTAATGTCATTAAAGTTGTTAAAGTAGATAGATCATTTAGTAAATAGGTAGGTCTAACACAACCATGTTTAAAGTTATGAAAAGAGCGCACATTAGCCGACAAACGGATCTCAGTTTGGCGATCAGGAAATGTATACTTTCACCGTTACGATGTTTTTCTGAAAAAATAAAAATAAATGGAATTTATATGTTCGCATTAAGCAACAAACCCAGAGAGTGCAAATATATACGACTTATTGAACGAGCGTTAACACAATACAAAGCGTAGTTATTCTGCATAAAACTGTCCATTACATCTGTTCAGATTCAGATTCATTTACTTAGTAACAATAAAAATATTTCAGGACAATCTTACACAATTCAATCTAGTCCCAAACTAAGCTAAAGCTTGTACTTTGGGTAGATACTAGACGACTACATACTTATATAGATACATAAATACTTAAATACATAGAAAACAACTTTTTTTTTCGGCTTCGTTTCTTCGCTTACAGAGATCGTCAGATATAAGATTACAGTCCCTGGGCGACCGGGCTCTGCTCGGGTGAAAATAGAAAAAGACGGAAAATACGATTTTCTCAGACATGAGACCTAGCTAGATCTTTTTTGTGCCCCCATAAACCCCTCTATTCCAAATTTCATTGAAATAGGTAGAGCCGTTTTCGAGAACAGGAACGCAATATAGACAAATATGGCGCGTTTAATAGTATAGGATTTATTTATTAACATACATACACACCATCCTCACAGGCTATCCTAATTCGACAGTATGGAATTTGACACAAAACAGTTTATCAATTATAACATATCAATTTATAATAATTCCTATTCTGATTGTCTCCCCCTGCCGGCTACATGGCTACTAAAAAGTCGTGGCAGCAGTACATAATTATAATGAATTTAAAAGGAGTACTATCACAGCTAAGCAGGCATAAATAGTTACCGAGTAATAGTCGACCAACTTAAAATGTACTTAGAAAGGCCAACTTTAAGTTGAAGTCATATAAGGTACGGGGCCTAGTGTCCAACACTGCCCCAATAGTAGGCAACTTCAATCACATGCATTCTTATAAAGGTGACAGATGGGATCTCCTATTAATAAACTGTTAGCATTGTTCATGTAATATAAATGAGGTGTTAGACATGACATTTCGCGACAACAGACTGGATGTATAATTAGTACCGACTCAAATTCCGCTTCCTATTTGAACTTTACCAGGCCCGTACTAATGAGATTTGAATTTGATATGATGCTACAACAGCTTTCGGGGAAGGGGGATTGTCTTTAGAAATCAGCAAGTGATACAGACGTGGATGCTGCACGAGAGAATTGATTTATTTTTGTATAATGTACATGTCATGTCGTATATTCGAGCCTGTATTCACAGAAGGGATGGTCTAGCACATGGCATTAAACATAGCGCCACTTTTAATAGTTTTACATTTCAAAATAGAGAAAACTATAAGTTTTGTGTAAATTTTTGATGCTAAAATGCACTTTAGCTTATGCCAGTATTATCTTAATTACATTTCAAGTCTAAAAACTTGTAAAAACCTTTTATAACTTACTAAAGATTTACCATTTAGTAGAATGAAGTACAAATAGTCTCAAAGTTTAATGTCAATATCACGTCATACCTTTTAGCAACTAAATCAAAGTGAAAAAGTTTCTAAAAAATATATTTTTTACGTCTACTGACTTCAGTCTCTCGCTTAGAAACTTCTTTATCTTCCATTAACGATACTAAATTCTGCTCCATACTGACTTAGAACTTTGAAATTGGATTTTAGCGACTTTTACTTAGGTACTAGTTAGTTGTGTTTAAAATTCTTAAGCAGGGTTAAATTCGTATACTTATACAGGAAAGGAGAGTACAGTAGGATCAGGAAAAAAACATGTTCCATTTGTTTTATCACGTTCACTGCCAAGAACCTGCTTAGAGGGGATCTACGCCGTAGGCGCGTACTTCGCCACTTAGCGAGAAAGCTACGTGATCGGCTTCGAGCGTAGCGATTCTCGCCAGTGAATATGTCAACACTTTTACTACCAGGAACCCGCCCAGCGGGTGTACGCCGTAGGTGCTCTCCGACGCTTGGTGCGAAAACAAAAATCTACAATGGAGTGCCCATAATAGCCGTGTTGACGCGTAAACTAAGTTCAGCCGTATATGTACCATGGCGCAAACCAGAGCCCAAAATAGCTTAATCATTCATAATTTAATAGTCATTGTATCACGCCTAGAGAGCTAGATGACACAGTTCCTACAAGAAAGCATACCCAAGGATTTGGTTAAAAGTCGCATTTCCATTCGTTGTGTTTTTTTTATTCTGCCTTGTTTTAAATTTGTAACAAAGTTTCGGACATATTTTCTTGTAGAACAACGCATTTTTTTTTTCTTTTAGTTTGACCTATTTTAAGTAGGTTAAGAACCATAATAGTAATAAGCTTTTTTTGGCAAAAGTGACTGACTGTTGAGTTTGTTTCGGCGTTTCTTCTTAACAGTGGTCTTCTTTTTCAGAAACGCTGGAAGAATTTTTACTTGTAAATGTGCCATTACGGCGTACTTGCAGAATAAAAATTCATTTATTTAATTTAACCTCGGGATCGGCTACGAGCGTAGCGCGTAGCAATTCTTGGCAGTGAATGTGTCAACACTGTTTTACAACTAGGAATCCGGCTAGTGGGTGCATGCGCCGCCGTAGGAGCTTTCCGCTATTTAGAGGAAAGAGCGCGGGGTCGTCGGCTACGAGCGTAGCGCGTAGTAATTCTTGGCAGTAAATGTGTCAACACTTTTACAACTAGGAATCCGGCTAGCGGGTGCATGCGCCGTAGGAGCTTTCCGCTATTTAGAGGAAAGAGCGCGGGGTCGTCGGCTACGAGCGTAGCGCGTAGTAATTCTTGACAGTAAATGTGTCAACACTTTTACAACTAGGAATCCGGCTAGCGGGTGCATGCGCCGTAGGAGCTTTCCGCTATTTAGAGGAAAGAGCGCGGGGTCGTCGGCTACGAGCGTAGCGCGTAGTAATTCTTGACAGTAAATGTGTCAACACTTTTACAACTAGGAATCCGGCTAGCGGGTGCATGCGCCGTAGGAGCTTTCCGCTATTTAGAGGAAAGAGCGCGGGGTCGTCGGCTACTAGCGTAGCGCGTAGCAATTCTTGGCAGTGAATGTGTCAACACTTTTACAACTAGGAATCCGGCTAACAGGTGCATGCGCCGTAAGAGCTTTCCGCTATTTAGAAAAAAGAGCAATGTTTTCTTTCAACAGCCACTGACCTCGAAACATAATACGCGTAGTTTTATGACGAATAAAAGTTAAAGAACCCTAACCTTTTCAGACCTTTACAATTAGGCTCTTGCCCTGGTCTAGCCAGCTATAAAAGCGGTTTTGCCTAACAAATGTGCTAGAAATTGCTTAAATTTTATTCTCAGTGTGTTAATTGAGGGGACGATGTACCTTTGAGTTAATGCTCGCAGTTTGGAACTTGATAGCATGATCCTTTTAGCAAAGTAAATGGGTACTTTAGTCTTTGTTGTCATTAAACTAAATATAACTGTGTTTATTACAATGGTTCAACATCATGCATGAAAACTAACATAAAAAAACCGGCCAAGTGCGTGTCGGGCCACGCGCAGTGTAGGGTTCCGTATTTGCTTGCCTGTATTTGTTACATCGACACGCGCCAAGTAAATGGTGTGGTTCGTCGGCCGAATTTGCACGAAAGTTGGCCTTTGGTGAAAAATTAGTTGAATCTGGAGCTCAATTTTGGGTAAATTTTCACAACGTATATTATTTTCTTTTTAGTAAGTAAATAATGATATATATTTCCAAAATAGTTTTTTCTAAGATTATTTTCCGTGTTTTTTTTTCGTTCTAGGTGTGTGGTGTCCTTTATTTCGGTATAGACCGTTCAATCCTCAAAGAAGCTTCACTTATAATTACGTTATTGCTAACACACCAAAATATAGTAACGATGTGTGGCGGGCAAAAACGTGTAAGGTGAGTCGGGGCAAGAGTAACATTGGGGGAAGAGAGTCAAAAGCTTCTCCAGCTAATTCTTTTGAATTGAGCGCCCTTTTGTACCGTTGGTAAAACAGAGAGGCGCCTAGTCTGTTTTACCGACGGTACAAAAAGGCGCTCAATTTAAAAGAATTAGCTGGAGAAGCTTTTGACCCTCTTCCCCAAATGTTTCTCTTGCCCCGACTCACCTTACATGAAAATGCCAAGTAACATAAACATTCCCACTTGCCATGCTTAAACCCCGCAAAAATGCAGGCATGAAACGAAAACATCCGCATAAATTCGCATTCTTGCTCAAAAACATGCAATGTCAGCCTCAACCCCGCGTTACAAATACACGTGGCCTCCAAAACTACCCAGACACAATAAAGTGAGGATAAAATTGTGAATTTATTGTCCTCTCCCTTGAATAATGCATGGTGGAAGTGGAGTGACGGTAGACGGTGCGTCGGCAGCTTATTTGAATAGAGGCGATGGCCTCGTATGGAAAGGGCTTAAGAAACACGGCTTCTTAACAAGTCACGTCCTATTAATTTACGTCTACGGCGCGTGGCATAACGGCCCATCCATGAGTACATACATTATAGATCTTGTCTTCATACCTATTATGCTTACTTTGCTCTCTAATAACAGACAAGAGATAAATGAGGGGAGGTACAGAAGATGCAAATGCCATCTGTGGCTGAGAGAAAAGGCATTGCTCAAGACAGTGAATCTTCTACGGAATCAGTTTACGTTACGCTATCACACTCTACATATCCAAGTAAAATCCGTACTTATTACATTATTATATTATATTATATTATCCATACTAATATTATCAATGCGAAAGTGTGTCTGTCTGTCTGTCTGTCTGTCTGTCTGTTACCTCTTCACGCTTAAACCGCTGAACCGATTGCGATAAAATTTGGTATGGAGATAGTTTGAAGCCCGGGGAAGGACATAGGATAGTTTTCATCCTGGAAATCACCCGCTAAAGGGATGAAATGGGGGGTTGAAGTTTGTATGGAGCTGCGATATAAACGATTTCCACGCGGACGGAGTCGCGGGCAGAAGCTAGTATACTATAAATTCGAAAGTGTGTCTTTCTGTCTGTCTGTACCTCTTCACTCTTAAACCGCTGAACCGATTTAGATGAAATTTAGTATAGAGATAGTTTGAGTCCCGTGGAAGGACATAGGATAGTTTTCGATTTCCACGCGGACGGAGTCGCGGGCAGAAGCTAGTATACTATAAATTCGAAAGTGTGTCTTTCTGTGTGTCTGTACCTCTTCACGCTTAAACCGCTGAACCGATTTAGATGAAATTGAGTATAGAGATAGTTTGAGTCCCGTGGAAGGACATAGGATAGTTTTCATCCCAGAAATCACCCCCTAAAGAGGTGAAATCGGGCGTGCAAGTTTGTGTGGAGCTACGATATAAACGAGGTGCACGCGGACAGAGTCGCGGGAAGCTAGTTGTCTATATATTCGTTATACTCGTACCTCCACTTAAAGCCAACCCAAATAAAATGCACGGTGACATTACTAAATTAAGCATATCTTTACGCCCTATGGTATTTATTGTGTTTCGCTTCTCGCCTTCTGAAGCGACAAGTCTATTGCATAACTACTATTTCACTTTGCAAATTTTTTCGGAGGTTTATACGTGCAAGCTTTTTATTTTTTATTGAGGCTCTTTCTTTACCCTGACTATATCATTGGGACCATATTATTAACCCTTCGTCCTTTTATCTGTCTTACCTTTGAGGAGATGTATTACCTTCAATAGAAAGCTGCTTGGAACCTGCAGGAATTCACGCCATCCGTATTTGTACGCCTAGGAATCCACGTGCCCGCGCCTAACTCTTGCTCGTACCTCACACCTCCTACTAACTAGTTTGTAATTTGTACAATAGAATTTGAGTAATACGAGGGAGTCGAGTTTTCATGAATTGAAAGATCTGTTACTATATAAAACGCCTGTCATAAATTCAAGCAACTGCGAGAGGCAAGTTCTATGCAGCGATAAAAGGAGTAAACGCAAACATGACCTGTGGTTTTAAAAAATCTTTCCTTCGCTGAAATTAATTAATGGAACAACTCATGGGGTCCGCAGGGAAGTAATTGTGTTGTGTGGGAACATTTTGGTGTGACACGGAACCGTCCAGGTTATAAATCACTCGGCATTATGTTTCGCAAATTACACATGGACGGTGATACTTTATTTTTCCTCGCGTGGCCAGAAACGCACACAAGTTTTTAAAATGAATAAAAAGAGGCGACGTGGCCTTCATGGCCTGGCCACGTAAGCAGACTGTGTGGGATTTAGAAAAAAAAAATCTGGATTTCTGTGAAAATCGTCAACAATTAAGCAGCCGAATAATTGTGTAATCATTTGAACGCACGCTAACTGAAGTTTTTTAAGATGAAAATTATAGTTGATATATTATGTGAGGGCAGCATTCATAATTTTCCTGCTGTTATAAATCCAATAAGTGTAAGTGGTCTACGTGCCTATTGCTTGACGGCATTTAGTTAATAATACCTTACAGACTAACAGACATACAATATAATATTAAAACACAAGGTAATTATGACTTCTAGGCAACGAAACAGTGTAACTCCGTTGCGTCGTCAAATCCGGTGTAGAATACGGTAGGTCACCCCGGGACTAAAAAATCTAAATAATTTATCCACGGAATTGTATTTAAAACGATGAGGTATCCTTTCATTCGTCAGTTTTATCTCTAGTTTTATTATTTTATCCACAGAAACATGTTTTGTAACAGGTATCCGTCGTTTCGCATGTCGGATAGAGCTCTCGAAGCATTCAAGCTTGCCTAGTGTAGTTCTAGAGAAAATAGACACAGCCACACCACAGCCGTTAAATTTAATTGGCGTCCGCCCGGCGGACATAGTGCTGCGAGTTCTTTTTCCGTCATCGCACGTCAAAGACTTAATAGAGACAGTCGACGGAACGAAATGACACCAGTAAAATAATGCAGTTTCAAAGCATTTGCAAAGATGTCAAAAAATATCCTTTAAAAGTTTTAATCCCTATGTAGGAGTCTAGAAATGTACAGCGTGTACAATTGCAATGGATTAGTGTGGCAAATCTGGCAGTACAGTCAGCGTCGTATGGTTAAGGCGATGCCTTGATTTGAGTCGAACACGCCCCCTAGACAGAGACAGGCTGATGCTTTCCGCGCACGAAGAAAAGAGATGTTGAAGAATTTTGATAAATACCTAAGTGGAGTTTTATTTAAATTTCATAAAGTGAGATTGTAGATGAGATAAAATACTATAGTATTAACTTGATTGTGTCCTAAATAAATGTGTCGTTTGAGTAGGCTGAGTAAAAAAAGGAAAATACAGACCCAACATTGGAATTTGTTTCTATCGAGGAAATTTTTAGCAATCATGTACCTACCTATCCATAAAATTAGATAAACAATCATAGAAGGTGAGTCGGGGCAAGCACGAGTAACATTGGGGGAAGAGGGTCAAAGCTTCTCCAGCTAATTCTTTTGAATTGAGCGCCTTTTTGTACCGTCGTTAAAACAGACAGGCGCCTAGTCTGTTTTACCGACGGTACAAAAAGGCGCTCAATTCAAAAGAATTAGCTGGAGAAGCTTTTAACCCTCTTCCCACGATGTTACTCTTGCCCCGACTCACCTTAGTCAAAACCATATATCTGAAAATCAGACCTTATTGTTTCCTAATCTAGTCAGAACGGCGTTTCAAAGCACGCGATAATTTCCAATGCACAGCCTTAATAGCAGCCAAAGTAGCCAAATATATCGTCACATTATCCTTACTATAGCTTGACCACAACCGCTGTGCCGCTCCTGCGGTACGCTCGCATACCACAGGAGCGGCACAGCGGTTGTGGTCAAGCTATATCACATTAATAATACTAAATTAATGATGCTGACTGTACATATCTACAAGGGGCAGTGCAGGGAGGTTTTTTCGCATCTTATTCGTAACTGACCACCAGTAGGGAAGAAGAAAAGTTACATTAACTACAAATATTTTTAACTATCTTTTATAGCTTCTTTATTAGACCTGAGGGACGATCACGTAACTTTCCGATCGCACGTTAGGACAACAACTCTACCGTATTTAGAAGCTTTTTTAGGGTCCCGTAGTCAACAAGGAACCCTTATAGTTTCGCCATGTTCGTCTGTCCGTCCGTCTTCGGCTTAGCTCAGTAACCATTACTACTAGAAAACTGTGATTCGGCATGGGTATATAAATCAATCACGCCGGCAAAACAGTAGGTACAATAAAATCTTGAAAATATATTTTTTTCTCGTTAAACTCATGGTGTGGGATAGCTCGTTCAAAAATATTATGGGTTTTCTAAAACCATTTTTTGGCTAAGGCCAAGTCGGTTTTTAAGCCCTAATTTTAGTTCGAGTCATGTTCCCCTCCCCCCGTCCTGCCGGCTAAATGGCTACTGGGGATGTGAAAAAATTCGTGGTATAATGGTAAAATTAAGAGGAAAGACTCTAAAGATATCAATGACATGTCGACCCGGTTACTAGATTACTTACCACCTGTAGTTGTATCAATTTTCCTTATGTTATTCAATCAGTGTGTTTTGAACGGCGTATATCCTGATAGTTTAAAATTAATTAAAGTCCTACCAATTTACAAGGGTAAGGGAGAAACAAACCTAGAAAAATGCTATCGTCCAATATCTCTAATTCCGGTTATTTCTAAATTATTTGAAAGCCTAATTAGCTCAGCCCTAATGGGATATCTTACGGCAAGAAACCTATTAAATAGTCAACAGTACGCATACCAGCCGGGAAGATCGACTGCGGACGCTTGTCGAGACGTCGTGGCGCGCGTGCTGTCTCACCTCGAGGGCGGGCGACGGGTTGCAGCGATATTCTGCGATTTGTCGCGCGCCTTCGAATTGGTTGACCATACACTACTTCTAAGTAAGTTGTCGAAATACGGAATCGATGGAGGATTGTTTAATACAATTGCCACCTTTTTAAAGAACAGAAAGCAGTGTACATATGTCGTAGATTCAAGGTCGGAACTTGAACAAATTGGCAATCGTGCTGTCCCCCAGGGCTCGTCAATGGGGAATTATTTATTTTTAATTTTAGTGAATGATATGCCAACGGCTTGTCCCGATCTTGAATTTATAACATTCGCTGACGACACGTGTGTGTTGGTTGACGCTGAAAACTTCCAAACTCTAGAGATAAAGTTAACAAATGCAATGCACCGGTTATCACAGTGGTTTGCTGCAAACGGCATGCAATTAAATACTGAAAAAACTAACATAATGCATTTTCAACTTAGACCAGTAATCGGTAATTTAAATATATCACTCGACGGGGTCACAGTTCCACAAGTCATCCAGGTTCAATACCTAGGCTGCACCATCGATTCCGGCCTTACGTGGTCTCCCCACATCCAGTCACTCTGTGATAGGCTGGCGTCGGCTTGTTTTGCACTCTCTAGACTTGCGCCGACCCTATCATATGAAAACATGAAAAAGGCTTATTATGGGTACTTTCACTCTTTGTTAACCCAAGCAGTAGATCTGTGGGGAACCGCGGCCGATCGAGACAAAGCATTCAAAATGCAGAAACGCGCCATAAGGATAGTAACACGCAAATCTTATGATCACCCCGCGAAAGACCTGTTTAGGGAGTCTAAAATACTTACGCTGCCCGCTGTTTACATCTTGACTGCTTGTAATTACGTAAGAGCAAACCTTCACAGCTTCGAAAAGACCCACGCCCACAGTAGGAGCACTCGTAGGCGAAATCTTTTGATAACTCCCAGATGCAGACTCGCTAAATCTAGGAAGTCACTTGGTGTCATTGGGGCCAAGTTATACAATTCGCTCCCACAAGACATATCTGAATTGGATAACGATAGATTATTTAAAAATAAACTGAAAACGCTTTTAATTGACCGGGCATATTATAGCATCGATGAGTTTGTCGGATAGCGTTGACTGACAAAAGACAAAATGAAAAATATGACTACTAGAATAAGTATGTAGTATGTACCATGAAAAATATCGCATGATTATAATTTTTTTTGACATTAACATTATTTTAGAAACAAAATGTAAATCATTATTATTTAAGTTGACATGTAAAATACAATATTTTATCAAGAAATAAATGAAAAAAAATGAAAATGAAATGAATTTAAAAGGAAACTTATCACGGACAAGTAGGCATAAGTAGTTACCGAGTAATAGTCAACCAACGTATTGTGTACTTGGAAAGGCCAATTTTCGTGCAAATCGGCCGACGCAACCCCACCGCACGTTGATGTAACTAAGACAGACAGGCAACTACGAAACCCTACACTGCGCGTGGCCCGACACGCACTTGGCCGGTTTTTTATATTTATCTTGCACTGCAATCCGTTTTTCAGTCACTTGCCGTTATCCGATTGAGCTGAAATTGTGGGTAAAGGTAAAGTTTGGATGACAATCCAATATTATGGTTCCATCGAGCTTATGTGATGATGGAGACAGAAGGTGGCCATGAGAATTCGGTACTTAACCGACGTCACCCCGTTGAGTTTGGGCTCGTTAGAATTGTCTCAATGAGTAGTTGATGACGGTGTACAGAAAACTACAGTTGGCAGTAAAAGCTTGTCCTGATTTTTTTTTCATACGCTTGTTTTTCCTATTAAAAAAGTATGGGGGAGAAAAGGCTGCTATTTTTTACGCACTCATGCGCCTCAACCCACCCGTGACCCGTCACGCCTACCGAAACTTGACGTCGACCTATGCTTAGTTACAGCAAATCGCGGCTTCAAGATATATTTGTAGGTGGGCATATATTATATTTGCACGTAACTTTTCAATCGCACGTTAGGACAGATCAAATGTAATTTTTTCAAATATGAATTGACATTTATATCAACCTGACGTACATACAAAGCGTTATACAATCGACCAGCTGTTTACGTATGGCAGTAGATAATATTTTCACGAATTAACAGAATTAACAGAATAAGCGTTCAAAAGATCACTAATTTACTTTTGAACGCAGGCGAACCAGTAATCTCTAGTCGAATCTAATCTGTTATAAGTCCAATTAATTTGATCTCCATCACTTTAATCTACACAAGCTAATCTTTGTAATCTGGGTACACAAGTTTTTTTTTTTTTTTTTTTATTAAAAAAAAAAGTATGGTACATTTTAGGCTTAAATTAGGTTCGCCAAACTTACGTTTAACGGCGAAATGACTCATTTTCAAAGTTAGTACCTTGATCTAAATTACACGATTAACTTATAATATTACTAAGGTTAATACATTATTACAATTATATCATATTAACACAGTATAAGTTGTATATGTGTGTATAATATTTACCCAACCTATTTATTCAGTCATGCGTGTACCTATTAGCTACTTCTTAATTTTGATTTAAAGTTTTTACTACCACCTTCGTCTTCTATTAATAAATTATTAAATATTGGTGGATTAACGGTGATATAGCTGCGTGTTCTTTTACCATAGTAGTTGCTAGCGGTTGGTTCCACGTATTTACGACGTTTTAACCCTCTTGGCGCTAGGGTATATATAATAGAATCAGAATTAGATTCAGATATAATTGTTACGACTTAGATCTTCAAATCTCAAGCAAATCGTTTTAATTGCCACTCAAATAGCCTGGTTGGTTTATTTTGTCTCAACCCTCAATTGTGCAAATGTAAATAATCCCATGATTAGGTCAGAAAGTAAATATTACTAGATGAGTGATTACACTTTACTTTTGATCTGATTGGATAGTTAAGAGGGAAGAATACCTTTGGAGTACTACGTACTCGTCCATACAAAAAGAGAAAACGTTTTTCCACTTCTCATTTTTTTCCAATCTCAATGATTTTTTAGTAAGTTATTGACGCAATGAAAGAGTAGGTTGAAAGGTTTTCCCTTGTCAACATTTGCAAAACTTATTTTTTTTTTAGTGAAACCTATGAACCTAGAATATATTAATATGCTGAAGCGATCGACATCAAAATCAGTGATTTGTTAAGATTTAGTTAGTGGAGACCGTTTTCTCCTGAAATGGAAATTGCATATAAAAAGTATCTATTGGCAGTCGCGAGCTGCTAGCTAATACTTCCCTCGTTAGTGGCCAATGCTACCAGTAGTAATTTTTAGTAGGTCAAAAAATCGTTGCTTTTATGTAATAACTAATTAGTAGCTTTTATTGCTAAGATTTTGTATTTCAAGAGCTGCGTAACCATTTGTAATACTCATTTTTTTCCAGCGTAGTTTTGTGGAAGTAAAATAAATATTTCCGGCAGAAAATCATCAATTTTATTTGGCAAGGAAGTATCGTATATTAAGCTCGGAACATTTGAGTTTCTGTTTTATATATAACGACCATAGTTATACTTTAAAATATATTAATACGCCGCAAACGTTTTTAGTAATTGGCGGAGAATAGAAAAAAAGAAAGAAAGAAAGAAAGAAGACATTTATTCACTACGCAAAAGACACACAGAGACAAAGGGAGTACAAATACAATACAATTTACACATAATGTGTGTGTCTTCGCGGCAGTGAATCGGTCGCTGGAATAGCGAAGTGAAGTTACGAAAACAATATTCCTTGTTTTTAGGGTTCCGTAGACAATATTTATAGTCTCGCCATATCCGTCTTCGGCTTATCTCAGTTACCATTACTACTACAAAACTGTAATTCAGCATGGGTATATAAATCAATCACGCCGACAAAACAGTACAATAAAATCTTGAAAAAAAAAATATTTACACCTAAAGCGGGGATGTAATTTTTTCTCTCGTTAAACCCATGGTTTGGGTATCGTTGGATAGCTCATTCAAAACTATTGTGTTTCCTAAAACTATTTTTCAAATCAACTTTGAAGCCCTAATTTTTGTTCGAGTCATGTGTCGGCTAAATGGCTACTACTGGGGATGTGAAAAAAATCGTGGTAGTAGTACATATAATGAAGCGAAGGAGCTGTGATTGAGCGAATCGCTGTTTAAACTGTCCAACAATAACATTGTTGGGTAGTTTGAACTCATTGTTGGCCTGTTCGTGCGATGTGCAACTAACCCCAGCTTTGAAGCCTCATCTTTGCCACATTTCCGAGCAGTGGCGTGAAAAGGAATATTGTTCTCGTAACATATCATGGACTTTCGCGAAGTAACGTCTGATTCAATCAATTATAGAATATTGTAAGTTTTTTTCTGCCATAGCCTTAACGCATGAATGCTTTACTGGCAGCACCTTTACCTGAGAACAAAATCATAACCATATACTTGTTTATTTCACGTTATCCACGGTAATCACCTGACCCCAATCACCCAGGGGAATTAGCGGCAATTATTTAATATTCAACTAGGAAAAAAAACGTTAATTTTCGGTTATGGCGCTTCGCCAGACGCTACCGCTCGGTGCAAAGTTTTTCGAGTTATTGCTGAACAATTACCTTCCTTCATGAAAAGGACGTGAGTGCCGAGTTTATTTTGAAGATAAGACCTTTTTTTAACTTACGGTATATTACGACTTTAATGAGAACTAGTACGAAGTACGGAAACCTTCATTGTGTGTGGTCCGACGCGCAGTTGGCCGGTTTTTATTTTATCTTGCAATTCAAATCTGCGTACAGCTATCATTTATGACAAAATCTTACTTTTGGGACTATGTGAGCATTAAGGCTTAGTAAGTTGTTCATTATGTAGATCAATCAAACGCTTACCACATAATCTCCATACCTAATAATGGTTTCTAATCCAATTAATATGCACATAAATTGTTTCACATTCAGATTATTGTATCGGCTGTGATATTCATGGTCTACATTTCAAAGATTTTTTTTTGTATGTAGTTTTTAATCCCAAACAGATTGTACTCTGTTCTCTCGTTTCCACGCGTCGCTTCTCGTGTCAGAACGGGATGTGAAAAAGATAAACCGAATAGGCCCCAGGGCCTATTTCGCAAAAGTTTGTGACTTTGAATAGCTGAAACCTCTTTTCAACTCCTTTTATTACAAAAACACTTCCCATCATCGACATCATTATATCAGCCGAAAGACGTCCACTGCTGGACATAGGCCTCCCCTAAAGAGTGCCAAAGCGACCGGCCTTGCAATAAAGCATGACTATCCGTATTTTACGAATTAAAAATACTTAAACAGTCATGTTGGTGATGGCGAGATAGCGCATGGTCTTGTGTTAGACATTGGTAAGTAACGCCTTGGCCACGACTTTCGTCTTAAGCGACCTGCGGCAGCGGTTTTTCTAATTCATTGCGCGTGATCCCAACTAACCACAGAACGTTGCGCGTCTCGACCGCGCAATGAACAGATAAAACGCTGGTCGCTTAAGACCAAAGTCGTGAACCAAGGCGTAATACACCTGAAGGGAAGTGCAGACTAGAGACTATAACAGCAATTCAAGAGTTCCGAACTGATTTTGGTAATAATGGATGGATGGTATCCTAAAAAGGACAAGAGATTCAAGCCTAGCAATGGCTTGAACAACAATACATAATTGTTGGCCAAACAATACGCGAACGAACGCTGCGATTAAAAACTTAATTGAAAACCAATCGTTTTTGTGCGATGAAATTGATATAATGTAAAAGGGGTTATTTTTAAATTATATTCTTCTGCGGCTCATATCAGACAAAGCTTTAATGCAAATTGGCACAATGTTTCTAATATTACTTTGAATGGGTTGTTATATTAGAGGTTTTTTTACATGACTCAGGGGCATGTTTTCGCTCATTTGATCATGAACTGACATAAAAGTGCCACACTCATGATGAGATGACACAATATGAAATGTATATGTATCCACGCGAAAAACATTACCAACTCTTCAGCCGGCCAGGTAAAAAGCCAATGGTTTTTTGGAAACAATACCCCATCTGAATGCATTCCAAGCGTTTAAAATAAATATGACAGAAACCGCAAATCAATGAAGCGTCGTCAATGCGCTGGGCGTCGGTTTGCTGTGTGCTACTACTTCATACTACGGTTTTCCACGGGCTTAGTGAAAATAAATCTATAGACATTGTAGTCAAATCGAAGACCTGAATTCAAAGGTATCTTTTTCTTTTTCCAAACCTCTTTTAACCTTACAAAAGAAGACCTATGTATTTAATTGTACGTATGTATCTAATTTTTTCGTCTGACTATTAAAGCGTCAAACAAATTTTTCAGACGCGCTGGCTCAGTAGCCAGTTCATATCCATAAGATCCAGAACTGTAAAATTACTCACACAATAATTATTTAACGAATGTAGCTTACGATTACGGACTTCGCTCTTACTATAAATAAACTTATCTACTATAAAATTTAATACATCTCCCAATTGAATTACGAAGCTTAGTGTCCAATTTTAGTTGATGAAGCGGCTATCCTAGCGGGCCTGTAGTAGTTGGCCTGGACGGGTATTTCCGTTCGCAGATAATCTATCTTCATTCAAGAGCAGGAACTTAATGCACGAGGTAGCACAGAAATACCGAAACAGGAGTGCATTTCAGTGTTCACGTTTTTAATTTAAAACCACATATCGCAGGGAAATTGCGGGCTTTACATAGAAATGTAGGTTTGGTAAGATAAAGTAGCTCTTCCTGGACAGGTCATATTGTATGATTCTAATTTTAGATAAAGTCTTTTATGCATGCCCGCTGATCGGACAATTAAGTAGGGGCCGAACTTCCGTCAAAGAGGGCCGGTAATTGGACATTATCTAGTGAGGCAGGGAAGCCTTTGAAGGTAGAACATTAATAGGTTCATCTTCAAAAGTGATATTAGTGTTTACCCTTGAATAAGTTAGGTATATCACTATCCATATTTCGATTTTTAATGATAGTGATTGTAATAACGTTGCTCTATTTATATCTAAGTAATTCAGCACATTCCATGGGAACAAGAAAAATAAAAAACATAACAAACATTTAAAAAGCCAGTTAAATTAAAAACCTCTTCCGTATCGGTCAGTTAAGAGGGGGCGTATCGCCAGGGAAAAATCAGAAATCACCCGCGCGCCCCGTACCTGCCGCGCTGATGCGTCTATTGCTGCCCCGCTCCTTCTCGCATAGTATATGCCCCGACAGTCAGATGAAACATGATGAATACCTATAGATAATTATAATAAGTGGAAAGAAAGACAAAATCTGTAAGTACCTACATTTGAAGATATAATTTTCGCTAGTAGCTAAGTCAGTTTCGAGAGCTATAACTGAAATGACCTTCCGTTTTTTTACTAAATCACGTAAGGTTTGTAATTTAGCATAATAATGTCTCGTAAAAGGCTAAAGCAAAAAAACAGCTATAATCGAATTTAAACTTTTGTGAGACATATCTAAAATACTACTAATAAATCCACGGTTAAAAAATTAACGTAAATGTCCCCCAGCAGCAGCTGTGTGCAGGTGACATGTTTCGAACTCTTCGGGAGTTCTTCTTCAAAACAAACATCGAAAACACTAATCCTGAAGAAGAACTCCCGAAGAGTTCGAAACATGTCGCCTGTCGCGTCATTTAATACGTAAATTTATTAGTAGCATTAAAAAAAACTGTAATTTATTATGAAAACTTCGATCATGTTTATGAAAGCCAGATTTTCAGGCCACTGTGTGGCGGCCAAATTTTTCAATTCTGACCTCGTGTCATGGTCGGCCTTATCACGCGATAAGTGACAGGATAGAGCGTCCGTCACTGGCTGACACCGTTTGATAGAACGAGACGATGCCCCTATCTTGTCACTTATCGAGTGATAAGGCCGACCATGATACGGGGTCTGATCTCGGATTCGTACTTGGAGACAATGGAGACGCTTTGGCCCTTTAGTTATCAATTTTGAACATACTCGTATTAAAGAAAAACTGCAAAATTGTGTTCACTTTTTTAATATAAAAATGTCCAACTTCGCAGGCAATAATTCGGGTGCAGACTCGAAAATTATTATTACTCCAAAAGAAAAAAGGCAAAAAAATATGCATAGTGATGAAAATCCCATTCAGATATCTCAAAGAATTACGAAGCTACAACCGTTTTAATATTGCTTGTTAGAGAGAGAAAACGCAAACGGTTTGTGACGTCACATTACAGGATGCTGCCGGCAGGCCGCGTCGACGGCGTCGCCGACCACGATGCGCGCGGCACGTTGCCGTCTTCTGTGACGTCACATTCTCCCAGCGTCATCGTTTCATATGAAATTGCGTTTTGCGAAAAAGGGACAGAACACATCCCTTCTTAAAACTTTGGACACTTATAACTTCGTGATTATTTAACCTTTTGCGTTGATTTTTTCTCCATTTGATTTTTTTTTATCCTTCTTCGAGAAAATATCACATTATTTTATTTAGTGTCTACGCACCTATTGTTGGAATCTAAAAGCGTCACCCGTGATGACTTTAAAGAAAAAAAATGACAATAATTACACGGTTCACCCACGTATTAAACGTCACTACGGGCGACATGTTTCGAACTCTTCGGGAGTTCTTATTCAGGATTGAGTGTTTTCGCGGCGGTGTCGCTTGAATCACGACAAGATTCAAGCGACACCGCCGCGAAAACACTCACTTTATAAAGTACAAATTACTTTAATTACCCAAGGAATACCACTACCTACATTTTGTTGCTTAAAAACCCACCGGAGCTATAACTAAATTATGGCCTTCCGTTTTTTTACTAAATCACGTAAGGGTTGTGAGCTAGCATAATAATGGCTAGTAAAAGCCTAAAGCAAAAAAAAACTATAATCGAATTTAAACTTTTGTGAGACATGTCTAAAATACTACTAATAAATCCACGGTTAAATTCACGCGTTAAATGTCACAACAGGCGACATGTTTCGAACTTTTTGGGAGTTCTTCTTCAAAACAAACATCGAAAACACTCATCCTGAAGAAGAACTCCCGAAGTGTTCAAAACATGTCGCCTGTCGTGTCGTTTAATACGTGAATTTAACCGTGAATTTATTAGTAGCATTAAAAAAAAACTATAATATATTATGAAAACTTCGATATGTCTATGAAAGTCAGATTTTCAGGCCACTACTGTGTGGCGGCCAAACTTTTCAATTCTGATCTCGGATTCGTACTTGGAGACAATGGAGACGCTTTGGCCCTTTAGTTATCAATTTTGAACATATTAAAGAAAAAGTGCATAATTATGTTCACTTTTTTAATATCAAAATGTCCAAGTTCGCAGGCAATAATTGTTGGAATCTGCACTCTCGATAACCCTAAAAGCGACACCCGTGATGACTTTAAAGAAAAACAATGTCAATAATGTCACTACGGGCGACATGTTCCGAACTCTTCGGAAGTTCTTCTTCAGGATGAGTGTTTTCGCGGCGGTGTCGCTTGAATCACGACAAGATTCAAGCGACACCGCCGCGAAAACACTCATCCTTAAGAAGAATTCCCGAAGAGTTCGAAACATGTCGCCCGTAGTGACATTTAATACGTGAGTTGAACCGTGTAATTATTAGTACTGTTTCAACACGTCTCACGAAAGTTTAAATTCGAAAAGCAATGTCCGCCATCTTGGAATTCAAAATGGACATCATTTCTAGAATCTTCACCCTCGAGAAGCCTGCCAATGTATGTTGTTCTTTAAAAAAACGCGCATATTAATTTACAACGAATGTTTCAAAAATTTTAAATAATGCGACCACTTTTTGAAATATTCCTGACTATGAATTCGTATTTAGACCTCTCAGACATCGATTTTGAACATAACCGGATTTATTCTCAACTAGCGATCCGCTCCGGCTTCGCACGGATACTATATTATACATATAAACCTTCTTCTTGAATCACTCTATCTATAAAAAAAAACCGCATCAAAATCCGTTGCGTAGTTTTAAAGATCTAAGCATACATAGGGACAGACAGCGGGAAGCGACTTTGTTTTATACTAGGTATGTAGTGTAGTGATAGTGATAATCTTTCATAAAGTAAATACACGATCGACAGAAAAATGTTCGTCTAGTTTTGCATGTACTGCACAAATTATTCTAAGAAGCCGGTCACCCGCCGATCGCTGCGTAATCTTATAGTTGTATTTTGAACTTTAAGATCTATATGTTAAGGTCGACTTTTAAATATATTATTTCAAAATGTAGCAAAATATCTACTGGAATGTAATGATACGTTCATTCACTGGACGAATATACTGGGTCACAATATTATTGAAATAATTATGTTCATCGTGCTGTCGTGAGAGCACAGAACGTAGTCCTCTCGTCTCAGCGGAGCGATTACGACTGACTCCGCCCGCGAACGGCAACAAAAGATATACAGAACCGCACGAAACACGCGACGGGAGAAAGGGTATCGCGCTAAATAAAAAAGGCCTATACGCCAAATACGTTTCACCTCAATAAGTCTGAAAAGGGGCTACATAGAAATACCCCGCTAGTACTTTCATTAGGTAATGTGAAAAGCTATTATACACTCAACTTTTACTTAATTTATATGCACGGGAACCTCACACTATTGAAATTGAGTAAAAATAAGACATGTTTTGGCGGTTCTTTTCTATCGAGGCAATTTTGGTTTTGTATGGTTTTGTTCAGACGATTCAATTGCAAATATGATGTAGTTTTGGTATGTTCTTTTTCCTGGCATTCGCTTTAGTTTGTCATAGGTAAATATTCAATCTAAGAACCCCGATTTCGCGGAGCGCCCCCTCTTAAAGACACATGTAAAAGAAGCAATGTATTTATTTTTTCATTTACATAAACGTGACGATCACGTAGTTAAAATTTCTAAAGCATTAAAACCAAAACCATGTCTTAATCCCGATGATCCTCATCCAAGTTCTTTGCTAGACTAAATTAATCAACTAATAACATTGATCCATTGAGTTCAATAAACTACTGACCTATCCTTAAATTGAGTGCGCTCTAACCAAATTATACTTGACAAAGTTTTTTGCGGATTCCAGAGGTGTAGAAAATTATATTAATAATAGTTGGATCTGTACCCGCACGCAAGCCTAATACTAAATGACCCTCGTAAACATGAACAGTGTCAGGTTGTTAAGAACATCAGACTTATGGAAAAAAATATATCTTAAATACGTAAAAAAAAATATTGTGCATTTACGGCTACTGTTAATTTAGGGACCCGCACGTCTATCAGCCCTTTCCTTCAGGAACTTTCGTTAACGACTGAGGTGTATAGTCTGTCCATATTTTTCCAACACTGATTCGCATTTAACCATGTTTCATCTAGGAAAACAACTTTGTCCCAGTCGTCAATTGTTTTCACTTGTGATAAGAAGTCAAAGCGAGCAAGCGCTATGTCCGATCGTTCCACTCGTACTGCCTGGCTGCGTACTGAGGGGCTAGCGCGAAACGAAAACGAACTTCGTTCGTTCTGTTCGTGTTCTCTTTGTCGCACGAACTAGCAAGTGCGACAGAGAAGGAGACACACGAACTAAGTTCGTTTTCGTTTCGCGGTAAGTCCTCTGCACGTCTATCATGGGACGGCCGCGACATACTCTCGATTTTTCTCGCACTATACCTCTCGTTCTAAGTGTTCTAATAAGAGAGAGACGGATAGTGCGAGAAAAATCGAGAGCTCGCGCTCCGTCGCGTGATAGCCGTGCTGCATGGTTAGCACAAGACGGCGCGCGAGCTCACTCGCAGTATCCGTCTCTTTCCAAGTTTTCTTATAAGAGAGAGACGGATAGTGCTAGAGAGCTCGTGCGCCATCTTGTGCTAACCATGCTTTTACATACATTAAATTTAAAGAACACTTATGTTAGTTCTATATTAACTTATACATTTTTTTGCTGTGCCTGTGTGCATTTGGACGTATCCCTATGTTATGGTAGGAACTTATGTTCAGAACTAATAAATTATGAGACAAAATATCCCAGCCATAAAAGGATTTCAATCTCATCATAATTTTTATCACTCAACCATGCATGCATATACCCACTGTCTTTTTTAAAAGCATAGCTAGATAATGTCTTAAGGTAAGTATTATTTTTGAACAGTGGCTAGGAGTGATACTTACTTTAAAAAATAACAACACTGGGTCATGTTTGTTTTCACTGTCCCTTGGGGATGTGATCTCTCCACTTCGTTCGGAGCGGATCAAAACTTAATAAAACACCAGTTGTTGTTATGCAGAAACATAATCCTCCGGTCTATCCTAAAAATAAGGACATATGAAACTAATAACTGTAGTGTTCGAGGTTATACCTATTGAAATTGGAAGTGCCTATTCAAAACTTCAAAATTATGTCCCATCTGCTACAGAAAAGTAAAATTAAAACTTAAATCTTGTGTATGACCTTACTGTAAGTATATTTTGGTATGATTTAATTAAGGGGCTCCCATACGCCAATGACCTTCGATCTGAATTCTTAGTTTTCTAATGTTATTCGTAGCTTATTATATTAAGAACACCGTCTTTAAGCAATATAGTATCCCATATTTACTTCAAAGTTAATTGTTTTCGAGATATTTGGCATCAAAGTTGAACAATTTTAAGCCAAATTTTTAGAGACGTCATAGACGAACCCAAATATGTAGATTTCGTATATGTTAGATCTTGCACGTCAATAGAGATACAACATAAGTGTTATTTTAGACAATGTTTAAAAAAATCATACAAAATTAAGTACCTACTCATTTCTTTAAAAATCAGGTAGACAAAAATGGAGATAAAAGATTGAAGAACCGATAGCCGTTTGACTTATAAATTCTATCTGTAGTGCAAAAGTAGGACGATTCAAAACTTGTCAAAAATCGACGAATACCTAAGGTAGCCCCTTTACTGTTGTAGTGATCAGTTTAGTTCCAGTGTAACCATGGCGTTGTACTAATTATGTGTAACAACCAAATGTGTCTTAGTGAGAGCTCAGGAAATAATTGCATGCTTAGTGTCCTTGTGTTCTTTGTTTATAAGTCTTCTTGCACACTTGTTTCTGTTTGTTCTCCAATAAATAAACAAATCATAAATTAACTTTTTAGCCGCTAAATGATTAATAAAGAAGCGATCGAACGTGGCTTGAATTATTTTGAAATGCCAAATGAGCACGGATTAGGCAGTGTGTTGAGCTGGAAGCGTAAAAAAAACAATTCCAATTTAATGAAAATTAGATTATTTTCGATTAAGATTATTTTTGCTCCTGTACCGCTTCCACAGTAATCTTTCACAATGTTTTCAATTTAAGATATCCCAATGATCACCCTTGAAAACTCAAGACTGACGCCGCGATGCGTAGAAAGTAAACGTTAGGTATTAGCTTTCTTTAGGCATCCTGGCAATGTCATTCTAAGCCGAGCCGAAGTAAATGGATTGAAGCTAGTAAAAAAGAAATTAGATTGTGATTATAATATCTTAGTCTATCTACACGGTTTGTATTTTTGGTCATTTTTCCACATTATTCCGGCATTGGTTCGTACTATTTTGGCGTTATTCTCCGTAATAAACCAAGTTACATAACCAGCATTCGCAAATTCGCGAAAAACTATGTAGGTTTGTAAGGTAGCTTCATTCAGATGCCCGAAGGGCATATCACCCAGAAATAAAACCTCTTCTCTCGGCCTCGGCCTAAACCTCGGCTCTGTCGAAACTTTCGAACAACGAAGAAAATGGCATAACGCGTATGCCGGGTAATGAAACTTAAGGCGGTAACACATTATTAAAACGCGACGCGACCCGTCGGCGTCGCGTCGGATGTTCATAGTGTGATTTCATTTATTTGCCATAAATTGCATGTTATACACAGGATGGTACAGTGGATACAGTTTGTTAATTTGTCTCAATACAATTTTACCAATTTGGTGTAGCAATAATACTAAGAATAATTAAACATTAATTACACATAAAATATCTCCATATTATTGATTTTTCCTTATATAGTACTCACTTAAGCTATATGGACACAGTTCAACAAGGTATTTTTTTAATGCAAGTATAAATTTTGTAGACGATAGGGCCTTAATTTCAACTGGCAAGGCATTGTACACCTTTACTGCAACATGGTTATGGCATCTAGAAAACATTGCTGTTCTGCCAGCTGGGACCTTAACGTCATTCACAAATATAATGATTAAGTCTGTCACTTTTAAAATCGTTCTTCAATGGAAACTCGTCTGGAAATCGGCGCACGAGTTTGCAGAGCTCCATAATATAAAGCTGTCAGAGTAAGCAGACCTAGTACTTTGAAGGATTGCCTACATGACTCTCGACTTGACCTAATTCCACATAAAATACGCACGCACTTTTTTTGTAATATAAATAATCGCTGTATGTCCACACAGCCACCCCAGATTGCCAAACCAAATATTACATGAGTCTGAAAAAAAGCGTAATAAGATTGCATGGCCGCCTTTCTGGTGGAGATTTTTCTCAAGCCTCGAAGAGCAAAACTAAAGCTACTAAGCTTTTTACAAAGAGAATCGACATGTTTTTTCCAATTTAAATTTTCATCAACCCATATTCCTAAAAATTTGGTTTCAATTACAACTATAAGGGATGTATTGTTTAAACTAATATTTAATTTTACAGCATTTGTTTTAATATTTCTAAAATGAATTACTTTCGTTTTACTTATATACGTAGATAAATTGAGAGTATTAAACCAATCAACAATCCTATTCAGAGACTCCTCTACTAGTAAGCTTAGATTTTCCACCTCATTTCGTTTAAATTTGAACAGTACACAAACGTCATCTGCAAACATTATTACACGGTTAGATGTCACCTTTGGTAGAAAGTTAACATATAATAAGAATAGGATCAATCCTAGTATACTCCCTTGAGGTACACCGAATATAGTTTGAGTAGTGCACGACTTCAAATCAACTAAAGTGTGATTTTTAACTTCTAACGAAGGGACTGTGACATATTGTTCCCGATGCATGAGATAAGATTCAAACCAGTCATTCACAATCCCTCTAATACCGTAACGATTTAAAATGTCAAGTAGAACCTTGTGATCCACATGATCGAAAGCTTTTGATAAATCAATAAATACAGCAATTACATTCTCGTTTTCATTCAAGGCTTTAGAGATATAACTAGCTAGGTCAAACAAAGCGTCATTTGTAGAGAGCCCCTTCTGAAATCCAAATTGTTCCTGAGCTAAGATTTTGTTTGAACTTAAATAGGTACCTAGACGTAAGAGAGAATGTTGGCAGCAAGGATATTGGGCGATAATGATTAGCATGCAGTTTGTCCCCTTGTTTATGCAACGGTTTAACATTAGCTTTTTTCAACAAAGTTGGAAACATCCCTTCAGAAATTGAAAGGTTAATCAAATAGCAAAGCGGCTCCAGAATATAATTTGCGATATACTTTATGACCAAGGATAGGACAAACGCCCGTCATTTTGAAAACTTAACCCTGTTCTGTACAGTAGAGACTTCCTAATTATATTTTTTTTTTTAGAAGTTTACTCAAAATATTATAATTTAATGTACTTCAACACATTTATCAATAAATTACCTATTCTTCTATCATCGCATTAGACACTACTTGATTTCAATGACCTTGTTTACTACTGGCCATTTAGATAAAATAGGTAATATTCTAATCATCTTTGTTTGGAAAAAATTGTGGTCATTCTTTTCCATTGGCGAAAGTGATTTATCGCTTTAATCATCGTCATTTGAATAATTTGTCACTGGAAACATATAAATTATGGTACTTAAAATAAATTTATAAAACATTACTTTTGTCCTTTGTTTTGTATTGTCACGAATAAACTATTCTTATTCTTATTTAGTACCTATTTTTTTTTATAAATATAAGGAAGTCTCTACTGTACAGAACAGGGTTAAGTTTTCAAAATGACGGGCGTTTGTCCTATCCTTGTTTATGACTAGTGAAGGAATTCCATCAAAGCCAGAGGATTTCTTATTTTTTAAACCTAATATAATTTTCCTTAATTCCTCTCTGTCGACTGGCTGTACAAACATTGTGCACGGTACATGTGGGGGTTATAGAGATTTAGGTGCAAGATACTGGCATACATTATAGTTACTTATAACAGATACGAAGTAATTATTAAATAAATCAGGCACTTCGTCCATAGATTTTGCAGTATTTAATCCATCAGACAAGCCCACGAGATCAGCATAATCATTTGATTTGTATCCCTTAATTTTATCATTTATTAACTTCTACGTAGCCTGAACGTTGTTGCTTGAGTGTAGGATTGTTTTTTCTCTGTGCTTTTTCTGAGAATAAAATACCGTGTTCTTTAGAACTTTACAGTAGGCCTGATAATAATTATTTAATTTTACGTTAGAATTGTGCTTGATCTTTATAAATAGGTCACGTTTGATTTGGCATGACTTCCTTATCCCCTTTGTTAACCATCCTCTGTCATTTATTGTCCCCCGATTGACTTTAAATTTTCTTAATGGAACATATTTGTTAAAATGAGATATAATAATATCATGAAATATGTTGAAACCAATTTCTGCATCATTGACATAAACAGGAAGCCAGGATATGCTTTCTAAGCTAGAGACAAGTCGATTCAAGTTATAGACACTAAAATCTCTGGCCCACCTATAGGTTTTATCACTATGTTTTTGCACCGGAACTGAAATACTAGCAAACTGTAAGGTATGATCCGATACGGCAAGATCAATTACAGTTACATTTTCAAGCTCGACATTACTTATAATATTATCAATACAAGTACTACACTTATTTGTGATTCTGGTTGGTTCGTTTACAAAGCATTTTAGATTGAAAGTACTTAGCAAATACAAGAAATCTCGAACCTCTGTACTATTACTAAGAATATTTATATTAAAATCACCACCAATAATTAGTTCACATGGTTGGTTTATAGAATTTAAAAGCGTATCTATGTTGTTCAGGAAATTGTCCTTTAAAATACTTTTAGGTCGGTATACACACAACACGTACGTTTTTACGAGTTTGATGCCACACACTTCAGACAAACCGGAAATAGACGCGTCTTTTATATTTGGTAGATCGTGGAACACAACATTTTCTCTTACAAAAATACAGGAACCACCACTGCCTTTTTTGCTTGACCTGCAGAAACTACTGGCGAGTGAGAAACCAGAAATATTTAACAATTTCAACTCCATCTTCTTTCTGTGGTGCTCAGTAATTAACAGTATATCGACGTCTTTACCTTGATTAGATGCTAACCATATTTCTAGTTGAGATACCTTAGAGGCAGTTAGGCTTTGTATATTCACATGTGCAATTTTTCCATTTCTAGGGGTTTTGTTAGGAAACAAATGTTTCTTAGATTTTATGCCTTGGACGTTTTGGTGGAGTATAAATGGATTACTTGATTTGGCTCCGAAAAAAATCTTGACCCTGTTTATTTAGCGGGATCTGAGGTGAACGATGTTTCGATGGTGCGACTGCTGTTTTATTTACAAAGTAGTCCGATATCTTTTTTTGTATTATTTTTACACTTTGTTTAGCTGCCATGGAGTTAAGTTTCGCTTCTGCTGTAGGTGCAGTAAACATGCCTACGTGGTGCATTATATTTGCTAAACCACGGTTGTTGATTCGCCCTGTCATGTTTGAGAACATGTCGAAAGATAAATCCAGATTAGAATCAAACGAAAAATGCTTCTCATGGAGGGATACATTGCTGCGCAACAGCATGTTAAAACTCTCGACTTTAAAGTTGTACATGGGTTTGCCACAAATGTAGGTAGGGCATGCTAAGATTATATTGGTGTTGTAGGTATGAATGCGATCGGGAGTCGAACCCGGTCTCCCGGGTCGGTGCTGGAACTTCCTCTCTCAGGACGTAGGCTGGCTTCAGTCGATCAATAGTCACCGTCATCTCCTTCCCTGACACATCTATGTCATATGCCTTGTCGCGACATCTCAGGACTCTGTGAGGACCAGTGTAAGCAGCCTGTAGAGGGCGTCGTGCTGGACCTTGCCTCAGAAATACGTGACTGCTTGTTTGGAGATCCTTGGGCAGGTAGAACAGTCTATTTGTGTGCCATGCCGTAGGCTGTGGAGCTAGCTTGCTCATGTGGTTCCGCAGCCGACTCGTAAAATCGGTGACGTCTACTGGCTCATCAGATGGAGTGAAGAACTGCCCAGGCAAACGAAGTGGCTCGCCGTAGACCAGTTCAGCTGCTGACGACTGCAAGTCCTCCTTCCAGGCGCTGCGGATGCCAAGAAGCACCAAGGGAAGTGCTTCCGTCCATTGCGTGCTGGTGTGGCACGCGATGGAAGCCTTCAGTTGGCGATGAAGCCTTTCAACAAGCCCATTCGCGGCTGGATGATAGGCCGTAGTCGTATGATGGCTGGAGCCCGTGATCTTCGCCATAGCCTTAAAGAGATGCGACTCGAACTGGCGTCCGCGGTCTGTGGTGATGTGCTCGGGGCAGCCAAAGCGCGCTACCCAGCCAGACACAAAGGCAGCAGCGCAGGTGTCAGCGGTGATGTCTACTAGAGGGTACGCCTCAGGCCAACGGGTGAACCGGTCGATGGCAGTGAGGCAGTACCTGTAATTATGAGACACGGGTAAGGGTCCAACCAGGTCAAGATGCACGTGTCTAAAACGTGCTGAAGGTGGCTTGAACTCTGCAAGAGGTGCGGAAGTGTGCCTATGCACCTTATTCCGCTGGCATTGCAGACATGTCTTGGCCCACCGTCGACAGTCTTTTCTCACCCCGGGCCACACGAACCTTTGTGTCACGAAACGAACTGTAGGCTTGACCCCTGGGTGGCTGAGGTTATGAAGAGCTTCAAAAACAGTGCGGCGGAACGTAGATGTGACGAACGGCCTCGGTTCCGCAGAAGAGATGTCGCAATAGATGGGACAGTTTGTAAGTTGCGTCTGTACCTTCTCTAACCTCAAGGATGACCCGTTCTGTAGCAAGTCCTGCAACTCTGCGTCCGTCTCCCGTTCTTGAGCTAGAGAGTGGTAATCGAGAACAGGAGTTGAGATGTTGACCTCTTCGATGCGGGACAATGCATCCGCCACTGTGTTGTCTCTCCCCGCAATGTACCTGACGTCTGTGGTGAATTGACTGATGAAGTCTAGGTACCTGAACTGGCGAGGGGAGCAGTTATCTCGTCGTGTGGTAAACGCGAAGGTGAGAGGCTTGTGTTCCGTGTAAACAGTGAACGTGCGAGCCTCTACCATGTGTTTGAAGTAACGTATTGCCTCGTATATCGCCAACAGCTCTCGATCGTATGGGCTATACTTCTTCTGCGATGGACTCAATTTTCGAGAGAAGAAGGCTAAAGGCTCCCATCTGCCCTCTTTCTGCTGCTGCAGCACAGCTCCCATAGCCGCGTCCGAAGCATCTGTCTGTATGGCCAGTTCAGCATGCATGTCTGGATGGGCCAAAAGTGTGGCTTGAGAAAGACTGGTCTTACATTTGTCGAAGTGCTCCAGGAAACCCGGTGTAGGATCAATGGGATGTGAACCTTTGGTTTTTGGACCAGCTAGCAGTGAGTTGAGGGGGGCCTGGAGTAATGCTGCGCCAGGGAGGAACCGTCGGTAGAAGTTCATCATCCCTAGGAAGCGTCTCAACTCCTTGACAGTCTTGGGTACTGGATATTCGTTGATCGCCGACACCTTCGAATCCAAGGGCCTTACCCCTGTAGCAGATACCGTGTAGCCCAAAAACGATACCTCAGGACGTCCAAAAACACACTTAGCCGTGTTGATGAGGACGCCGTACTCCTGCAGGCGCTCGAACAGCTGTCTCAGATGCTGCTCATGCTGTGCTTCTGACTCAGAGTGGATCAGTATGTCGTCGATATACCCGTAACAAAAGTCCAGGTCTCTCAGCACCTCGTCGATGAAGCGCTGAAAGGTTTGCGCCGCGTTCCGGAGTCCGAAGGTCATGTACGTGAACTCGAAGAGACCGAAGGGAGTAGTGATGGCGGTCTTCGGAATGTCATCTGGATGTACAGGAATCTGGTTGTAGGCCTTGACCAGGTCGACCGTGCTGAAAATTTTCTTACCCGCCAGCTGGTAAGCAAAGTCCTGAATATGCCGGACTGGATAGCTGTCCGGGATAGTCCTAGCATTCAGTGCTCGGTAGTCTCCACACGGTCTCCAGCCGTCGTTCTTCTTACGAGCCAGATGTAGTGGAGAAGCCCAAGCACTTTCAGATCTGCGTGCCGTTCCGCTCTGCAACATGTCGTCGAACTCTTTCCTGGCAATCTGTAGTCTTTGCGGATCTAGGCGACGTCCAGCCGTCCGGAAACCGGTGGGCCAGGAGTAGTCCTTATATGATGCACTGTGGAATGCTTAGGAGTGAGGGGCTTACCAGCTGGGCGAGTTACTTCTGGGTACTCTCGAAGCAGTCTGTGGTAAGCAGAGTTGTCAGTTGTTGTCCGCACCGACGAGATGCCTTCAGCCGCTTTTTGGTGCGGCACGACGATGGCCAGGGATGTGACACCGTCAACCAGCCGATGATTGTGGCAATCGACAAGTAAGTTGTAGTGGCTTAAAAAATCGACGCCAATAATCGGCTTGGACACGTCAGCTACGGTGAACCGCCATTCGAATGCTCGTCGCAACCCCAGATCTAAACGGAGGTTAAGGTGACCGTAGGTTGGTATGGGTGAACCATTTGCAGCAAAAAGCAGGTACTTGGTCTTGCTCTTTGGAGGCGCCCGGACGGCTGACCGCGGATACACACACAGGTCTGAACCTGTGTCGATGAGATACTGAATCTTCGACTTACGGTCCGTCACGAACAGGCGGCCTGATGACACGGGGCAAGCATTTGCGGCCACTAAATGCTGCCTCTCTAGTTTAACGACGGCTTGAAGTCGCACGGTGCCTTGCAATTCTTCGCGTTGTTCCCGAACTGGTAGTGGTACCAACAATGCGGATGTCCGTCCGGCCTTTCACGGGATCTCTGGCGTGACCGCGACTTCGATCCGGAACCCCGTCGATGAAAACGGCCTCTGCTGTGGGACCGAAAGCGGGAGTGTGTACCTTGGTTCCGTAATAAAGTTTCCACCTGGCGTGTCAACTCTGCTACCCTTGCTTCCAAAGCAGAGCTCGACGGCGTGGTATGGTTGTATTGGGCGGGGGTACCAGCAACTGCAGCGATGTGGGCGGAAGGTTGTGTGACGTCATTGACCCGGTCGGCCAATTCTGCTACGTCACCCAGGTTCTGATTATGCTGTGAAGCGACAATGGTTTGCACATTAGGTGGAAGGCGGCTCGCCCAGATCATACGAATAAATTCATCAGGAATAGTGGGTCCTGCCAAGTCGCGTAAGTGACGCAAGAATTGGGTAGGTTTGCGTTCACCTAATTCTTCATGTTGCATTAATTGCAGCGTTTTCTTCTCGCGCGTGGCTGAAATCCGCTTGATAAGTTCACTCTTAAATGTATCGTACTTGCCTGATCTGGGCGGATTGATTAAAATATCCTTCATCGTCCTAGCGTACTCCTGGTCCAACTGAGAAGCCACGAAATTAAATTTGGTACCGTCGCTCGTGACATTCGATAGTTCGAATTGACTTTCGACTTGTGCAAACCATACCTCAGGTTCCTCGGGCCAGAATGGTGGGATTCGCACACCAACACGAAACACATCGCTCGATGTTCCGCTACCGCTTCTTGCACTTGGACCACCGCCGGACTTGTTTGCACCATCTGACGCGTCTGCAAATTCCTGGTTGTCGCCTGTACTGTCATTTTTCGCTCCCTGCTCTCCAGAACCACCAGCCATGTTGTCCAAAGTCGGGATGTCACCAGTGTAGGTATGAATGCGATCGGGAGTCGAACCCGATAGGTTGCGTCACAAGACGGGTGGAGCGAATGCGATTATGTTAGACAGCAAAAATGCGCAGCACAATTTAACTTGAATTTAATTCTACTGAACACAGGAAATTTACACACAGACACAATAAAGATTTAAACGTTACGTAATAGATAGACGAAATTTGGAAACGGTATAAACTAACACAAACGAAAAGCACAGCCGAAACAAAGAAACGAAATACTACTCAAAATAAAGCGGAGCGTAAGCGAATACAGCTATATAATGCAAAGCGCGTGTTAGCTAGGCAGAGGTTAAAATCGCATTGACAGGGCCGCGCCGGGCGAAATCCATGTGGCTTCGGTGAGGGGCGCGGGCGCGGCGCGAGCGCAGGCCCGCCGCCGAACAATAGATCTGCCGAGGTGGTGGCGTGATTTGCGGTTGCCCAAGCTCATAAGCGGTAGCGATTTCAGTCGCGTGTTGATCCGCTACAGTGTGAACAATAGGAGTCACAGTTTTAACGATATACTGCACTAAATCAGGGTAGTTTTCGTTTTCCACGAAGTCTTCTTCACCAATCAGTATCACGCAGTTGTCTTCCATTGTAAAGTTGGATAGTTTATATTCAAGTTTGTGTAAGCTTTCTCTTATTCCTCCTCCGGGCGTTTTAAAATGACAGCATTCAAATTTGCTGAGTAAGGGATCATCTTCTATAATGCTGTATATATTGTTTCTCTTATTGCAGCTTAATACTGCAAGTTTATTCTTGGTTGTGGAAAGAGCAAAACTTTCACACGGAGAATTTTGATGACCACGGTGGCTGTGAGTTGATGGCTGCTCAGTAAGTTTATCCGTTTCTGGGTTGCGTATGGTTGTTACCTCTTGCTGGACAGCCGTCTGCGTAGCAATACTGTTTGAGCTGCTATCTTTTTTTGAATAGGGCACGGAGTTTCGCCTTTTCAAGGTTTTCTTCGAAAGATTTGATTTGCGTGGTGATATTGATGATCCATTTTCTCCAAGCAACTTTTTGTAAAGATCTAGTTTTTTTTGTTTTTCACGGAGAATGTTCTTATACTCGAAGATTTCACTATTTAGACGGTCAATTTCCGCATGAGCGCTTTCAACCTGGCAGGTAAGAGTAGGAATTTCAACCTTGAGCTCAGTTACTTCAGCGCCCTCTACGTTTGATAAGCCTGGAAGGCTTCTTGTAGTGCTGTTCAGCGTATTCGACAGGCTATCGTCATCTTCCGATTCAGAATACCTTACACTCGTATCATCAATTGAAAAACGTTGCAGCATTAGTTTGGGTCCCTTGGCTATTTGGCTGTTCTGGTGTTGCTGCCTTACTGCATGCCTAGGAGTACTTAGCTCGTGCGATGTACTTGGCTGACAATTATTTTCCGAGCTATACTGTTTGCTGGTAAGCCTGATCGCTTCATAGCATGAGTAACACTTCCATGTGCTACGGTTTTCAATAGTCATTAAATTAAATCTTGCGGAAGTTACATTAGCTGTGCATAAAATATGATAAATCTGTAAGCATTTCGAGCATTTTAAATATTCTCTTGTCTTTATGTCTTTATTGCATTTATTGCAGCCTTTTTTCGTTGTTTTTGGAGGCATATTTAAGACGAGTAAGTTTCCCTCTTTGCAATAAGCGAGCCCAATACGGACCGAAATTTAAGTGAGTCCAATTCGGACCGTGCGCTGTCAGTTGACGTATGTGTTGTTATGACAGCCACGCGAGATGTCAAAATTCACCCAATCAGCTGTGCACGTCGTTTGCGGTACCGTTATGTAAACTTACACAATATTTTGGTGGTTTTGGGTAAATTTTCAAAGTAAAACGGTCAAAAGATGATTCTTACCGCTTCGAAATCAGTTCCCAAATCTTGTGAAGTGTCGTTTTGTGGTTCAAAACTTAGTGGTTTGATGGATTGTGCCACTTGCAAATTCTTGCTTGCTTCACAACAGTATCGGTACGTATTAACTATTTATTTGTTATTAAAATTGCAAAGAGCTTAATCTTGTTATGTTTACATGGCCAGTGTTGCCAGCCGAATTCTGATTCTGGTCATAGAAAACAAAACAATTTCATTCGACTCAACACGCGTCGCGTTTCATCGGGTCGCGTCGCGTTTTAATAATGTGTTTCCGCCTTTAATAGAGTACGCGGAACAAGGGCTATTTTCATCTTTAACTTTTTGCTGATCGAGTCCTTATTCCTTTTGGGTCGAATCCGACTTAGGATGGTTTGCATTGACCACAGTTAAACAGATCAGTAATCGGTAGAAATAACAAACTTCAGGAAAATACAGTTGAAAAAACATTAGGTAATTTATAATAGCGTGGTTTTTAAACGTTATTCTAAGATGCTTTATTTTAGAAAACTACTATATTTCCACCCGGAAGTAATTCTATCTTAAAAATAAATTGATCATTCATTGACGAAAATTCTGCTGTAATAAATTATTTCCAGACACTTTTTCCATATATAAAAAAAAAAAAAAATGAAAATTTAAAATTTCAACTGTTTATTTCAATAAATCACATTTTTTTTTGTTTCATGACTTAGCACAATCTTAACTTTTAAAGATTACTTACTATTACTTTTAAGTTATATATATATAAATATAAGTTGTTATAATTCTACCAATCTTACTAATATTATAAATGCGAAAGTTTAGATGATTGGATGTTTGGATGTTAGGACGTTTGGATGTTTGGATGTTTGGATGTTTAGATGTTTCGATGTTTGGATGTTTGGATATTTGGATGTTTGGATGTATGGATGTTTAGATGTTTGTTACTCGATCACGCTTAAACGGATCAACCGATTTGGATGAAATTTCGCACGAATAAATAAAGATTACAGCCTAGATTAAAATAAAGGACAGTTTTTATCCCGGGTCCACGCAGACGAAGTCGCGGGCGGAAGCTAGTAGTTAATATAATTAAACCACTACCTAATAAAAAAAAAATATGGATGTAACTTACCTTAAGAGTACCCACGGTTTGAAAAAAGCGGGCCTTAGACGTAAAACTTTTTGAAATGCATGACATGTATCCAAGTTTTTAACATTTTCGAATATCGCGCGTTCAAAAATAAACTTTAGACCTTTCACAACTTTAATATCCGTCTGTCAGCCGACATTACGCGGAAAGCCCTGTCAACAAATACGTTGCGAATTTTCCAGTTGTTGTCCGTAAAACTGAAGTTGAACTCACGGTAATATGATAACGTACATTTTGAGAGGGCGGTCTATTTCCAAGTTATATCCTCAAGGGATATCACAGTTTCCGTTTGGTCTGGTGCGTCTCGGTATTTGACATAATTCGTGAGAGAATATTCATCTAAATTCGGATTTTGATTTATTCGTGACTAATTTCCGAGGGCCATAAACATATATAGAAAGAAAGAAGAAGGACAAAACATTTATTAACGTCTACACCCAACAATTGAATACAGTATCCAAAACAATAACGTTCATCGCGACCCATTCAGCGTGATGCCGCGGCAAGCCACGGCGCTGCACGGCTCTCTTATTAGAACACTTAGAACAAGAGGTACCTATAGTGCGAAAAAATCGAGAGTATGTGCGCTGCCGTCCCATGATAGACGTGCAGGTATTCCCTGGGACCTGCCTGTAAGTATACTATGAATGACGACACACAAAAAACAAGATTTTTTATAATCATCCTCCTAGCGTTATTCCCGGTTGTGGCCACTTTAACACGTAATCCTAAGATTTTTTAATAATATATAACAATAAACAATTATAATTTTGGCAACATTTGTCGACTTCTAAATACGACCCTAATAATAGCCCTATTACCTGCAAAACAATCGCGTAGTAAGTTTGAATGACACATTGAAAAGACGATTTTTGTTTTACTGATTGGCAATGACCCATTTATGCTTTAAAATATAATTATTTCTTAACTCTTAACTTTAGATTTTGTAAAGTTTAGGCACTGAGACGTGATCATTTATGGGCCTCATAAGAGAGCGCTATGCTGGGGATTTCTCTGCGTGGTCGCATCAGTAATGAGGCTATCCGTAGCAGAACTAAGGTAACCGATATAGCCTTCCTAGCCGTTGGGGCGAAAAGGTTCTCGAGTGGTGACCACGTACCGGAAGACGCAGTGTGAGTAGACCCACAATACAATACAATACAATCCAATAATTTGTAACGCTTGTTGTTGGGATGTGTCAAACAAAACAATATTGAACAGCTTTACAATATTTAATTTAAAATTCTGTGCTCCGGAATGTTCAACCATGGTGTGGGCCAGAACTCCCAACAATTAGATAAGCGTAAATTTAGATCTCAGGGTTCTAGACTAGAATTCACAAATGTAGGTAAGCCGCGTCCACTTCACACTGTCTATTACCTTATTAGGCAACACTTCCCTGTAGCTGCGTGGCAGGTGGAGGCGCGCGTCTGATGACGTCACCGATGTAGTCCGGAGTCCGGCAAGGCAGTTCAGCAGCAGGAATAAGTGGCCATCAGGGTCCCAATGTAGTTTGGCCCGGTAGTAAAAACTATGTATTACACAAGGTAGACTGATGACCTGGTAAATGCCGCTGGATGCGGGTGGCGCAGAACCGTTCACTTTGGCACTCTTTGGGGGATGCTTAAGTCCAGCACATTTTTACTAATAAATAGATATTTTCATAATGTGCCCTCTGTGTACCTACGCATCATGTGAACTATAGACGTAAGTCTACTCGTAAATCTAAATCTAATAGACATTGGCAGAGAAACGAACAGTCTACAGACAAGATCTATATAGGCTCTTAAATATATGATGATAATGATGAGTTAGTTTATTTATTACCCCCATGGCGTACACTTTTACTTTTTGATGTGGAAAAAGACGGGAGGTTTCTTCTCAGAGGGCCTTGAATATAATAATTACTAGTCAGCAGTCGCTACAACGTACATAATAAAAACAGCGCTCTCTCTAAACAGCGGGAATCCGCAACAGATTACAGTTTTAATTAGCCCTGAGTACAAACATAACTTTCTTTAATTACCTTCTGTAACCGGTGAAACAAAGAAACAAGAGAATAATAAGTGTCTTAGGTCAGCCATGTTTAATATTATCCCGGCCGCTCCGGGGATTCGCTTAGATCCCGGAGATACAAGTCTTATTAATAAATTGATTAGTAATTATTTATGACAGGGCGTGGAGTATCTAGTTTGGCTTGTGAGGTTGTTTGTGGAGTACGATTGTTGGTAAATGATATTGATAAGCGAGATTTTTGTGATAAACTATTCTTGTCAGCTGTACGTTTCTGTGCGCAGTCATCCAGTACTAATGGAGAAAATTCTGACATGTCCGAACTAGATAAGGGTGCATCGTTCCGTTGCCGAATTCTTCTGGTCGTCTTTAAATTTCATAATGGTTAATGAAAAACTTTAGCTCGATGGTATAGTGGTAGTGGTGGTAATGGTCAAAAGACGGATCAAATTTAGTTTCAAGACTTAATTTCACAGCTTCACACCCACCCACAGGGAACAGACAGGAGAAATAAAAAAAAGCATGTAATTACGTTATGTGGTATTGTATGTGACGTCATCAAAATCCTTATTATCATGAGAAAAGATTTCATTCAAAGAAGCTAACGTGAATTGTAACTTCCAGTCATTGATAGATCCCCTCCGTTTCGTTCATTGAATTCATATTAACTTAGACAAATTCACCCATATCATAGGTAATATTCTATGTGACCTATTTAGTAGACCTATTCCTAATTTATGGAGCCAAGTATAAAATTAATGAAATTAATTTAGCTCCATAGTGCCGGTATGTCGTCTACAAAGTTCTATTCTCATAACTTACGAAATGTGGCGCCGCACCCTAAGTTTGTATTAGGAAGTAAATTTGACATGTACCGCTGTTCAGAAGGGTGACGATAACCATTAGTCCATTTCCACTTGTTCATTGAAAGAGGCATTCTCAATGGGCGAGTCGAGTTGTCTGACTCGAATATCTTGAATCCAGACTAAACGAGTTTATTCGAATCAAGTTCCTTCGCAACTCGAATCAGCTGGCCGTCTCCACTGCCAGTTTGACTCGCATACCTAACGTTAGAATTGATACGAATCGGATAAGCGGATAAAGAATGCGAGTTTATGCGAGTCACCAACTCGTCGAATCAAGAATACAATTAGGCTGAACTCGATTTGACTCGCAGATTCGGCTGCTGGTGCGAATCGTCGCATTCGGTTGATGCGAGTCGAGTCAACTCGAATTTCGATTCGAGTTAGTGGCCGAACCAACTCGAGTAATACGAGTTGAAAAAAATCGACTCGTAACATCACTAAGGGGCATATAGGAATTGAATTTTGATTGTATATTATATGAATATTCTACAATGAGATCGTTACACAAATTGATGTTTTATCCGCAGTTCACTACGAACAAGTATGTTTTATTTAAAACCAGCCAAGTGCGCAACCAACAAGCTGTCCAACGCCCCGTGGGTTAACGAGAAAAAAAAATCCCATCCCCACTTTCCGAGTAGGGGAGGCGTTAATAAAAACTTATTTTAGCATTTTGTCGACGTGACTGATTTATATACCCATGCCGAATTACAGCTTTCTAGTAGTAGGTCACTGAGCTAAGCCGCAGACGGACAGACAGACAGACGGACATGGTGAAACTATAAGGGTTCCTTGTTGACTACGGAACCCTAAACAATATGAAAATCATGGGCTCAGTTCAATCATTGGGTATTAATATATAAAAGGTTATTTAAATTCACCTTACCGAACCGACCATGAAGCAATGTTTTTATTTGTAAATATATTTAATCCTTACCTTGTTTTTAGTTTATATAATCCTTAACTTTGTGTACATGTTTGTTTTATGTTTACATATCGTGTTATTTTATTGCTTAAATGCATTTTTTTAATCATATTGCCCTCTGACTCTTTCGTCGTTCATCCTTTATAGGCCGGGAATGCTGAAAATAGCAGGTTATAACAGCCGGCAAACTTCTTGAGCAATAGATGACGTGATGGGGGAAGGTTTGCTTATCCTACACTTACGATAAAAAAGGACCCCGCTTTTATGGAATCACATTTCTTTGTGTAATATACATGTACGCGTTAGTTTTAACTAATTACTAACTACTCGCTTTGGACTGCAATAATAAGAAAACAATAATTTGCTGAAGTTACGGTATCTTGCTACGGTAGTCTACTGGTTCAGACATTCGGCTGTCAACCGGCGGTCGTGAGTTCGAATCACGGCTCGTACCAATGAGTTTTTCGGAACTTATGTACGGAATGTAATTTGATATTTACCGTTACCTTTTCGGTGAAGGAAAAACATCGTGAGCATTTGCATACATCTGAGAAGGAATTCAAAGGTGTATGTGAAGTCCCCAACCCGCACTGGGCCAGCGCGGGGACTACTGCCCGTTCCCTCTCATCCATGAGAGGAGGCCTGTGCCCAGCAGTGGGACTTTATAGGCTGATTTATTATATTTTATTTATAAGTTGTTTGCCGTTGCCCTCGAAACGTTACGCAATTATCCTGCTAGTCTAATTCGTTAATTCTTACAGTGTACCTGTATATCCTTTGTAATACAGAATCAGACTGAAAAGGATTTGCACCTATATTCAACGAGTAAGGTTTCATTTATACTGCTCAGACTATAAATCTTTCTGGATATTTTAGCACTACAATTAACACAACTATTAAAGCGTACTTCAAAGAGACTTTCTAACATGAGCTTAGCGCTGAATCTCTCATTAGAGGTGTCAAAACTGTGTTCTATTCTCAAAAGCGCCATTTGGTACACAAAACCAAGAATAGTTTACATGTTTAATAGAACTTGTGTGGTTCACAGAACGTTGGTTTTCATTTAATTCACTAGATGTGTTTTCGTGGGCTTGCTGGTAACGTGATTGTTAAATAATAATATATGCAAAATTAATTTTGTATTAAGCAGTTACGCTGCTAACGAAATTATACATTTTTAAATTTGGTGCCTGAACCGGATTGTTCCGATAGCTCAGTTGGTTAGTAGCGACGGGCCATGAATGCCTGTGGTCGCCGGTTCGAATCCGGCTCAGAGCATTAAATTTTTCAATTGTTCCTTTATTTAAAAATGTATAATTTCGTTAGCAGCGTAACTGCTTAATACAAAATTAATTTAGTATGGGGTGGCGCATCGTTACTGACGATTTCTCAATATAATTTGAGACGTAGGTGCCGTTAAGAAGCCTAAGTCTTCTGGTAGATGTCGCTACACGCCTCCCTAAGGTGTTGTAGGAAGGAACTGATTGAAGAATTTGGTGCCTGAACCGGATTGTTCCGATAGCTCAGTTGGTTTGTAGCGACGGGCCATGAATGCCTGTGGTCGCCGGTTCAAATCCGGCTCGGAGCATTAAATTTTTCAATTTTTCCTTTATTTAAAAATGAATAATATATGCATTTCAAAACTAATTTTCACAGACAACGTCGCTTAAATTTACTCGTATGGTTGTACAGTTGGCAGCAGAAATTGGCACGCGTATGCAGTGTCACGCAACTAGGAACAAAAAGAAGAATGACATCCATTTGCTCACATTCAGATCAAATCTGACAAGTGTCAGAACAAGTGACAAGTTATCTATCAGTGCTTCTACCATGGCGGACACATGCTATCTCTTACTTCCGTTCCTTCTCTTTCGGTCATTGTGGCATTTGGATGGTTACCATGGATATTGTAACTTCAGGAGAAAACATGTTGTGTCAAACAACCAATGCTTTTCACTTTTGACGAATACATTGAAATAAAACACGTACTTAATTATTTTCAAATGTATATGTATAAGATTCTCGTCATCAACCAGTTTAAAGCCAGCAATAACAGATACCAAGAACTTTATCTACATAAAAGTTTGTTTAACCTATAATCCTATTTATATTGACGCTTAGCTAAAAAATAAAGAAAGCCCCTTTATTTTACTTATTCTGATTACAAAAGAATTCTAACACGTTTCAATGTTACGAAACCGTGATCCAAGGGTCTAATTTTCATGACGCGTTTTGATGTTCTTTAAAAACATACATCCCGTCTGGAATAATGCGCTCTTTCTCGCGTAAGCCACGTGAACGAGTGAGATGCACTGGCCTTAAGACGGGATTGGTATCAAATGAAAACGATTTCCAGTTGAATAATGGGCCCAGAAGTACGATCGCTTCAATCACAAAGGTCTGCGCGAATTAATCATCGTAATGAAAATGAAAATTCGAGGCGGCCGGCGCCGAATGACACGAAATTATGTCGCGTATTACGATGAGTTGCTAAGACTACTAATTAACAATAAATTTCGTGAATTGTTATTTATTATGATCATGAAAAGTTAGTTGTATAACCAAAATTGATAACTGGAACAAGTTATAATCAGAAATAAGAATATTTGATGAGTTTGATTTTTATATAATTCAAATTGTAATTTATGTGCTCGCAACGTATGATCAAAGGCCACGGACACGACACAACATTCAGCAATAAATAAAACGCCGAATTTTAAGAATATTATAAAGAGAGTACCGCCCGTTGGGGCGGAAAGGTTCTCGAGTGACGACCTCGTACCTGCAGGCGCAGTTTACGTACTTCCGTAGACCCCCCCACTAGGTGCACTGATGACCTGGTAAAGGCCGCGGGAGTCCGTTGGATGCGGGTGCCGCCGAATCGATCACTTTGGCACTCTTTGGGGAGATCTATGTCGAGCAGTGGACGTATTTCGGCGATTATTATGATGATGATGAATTATACTTTCTGAGTAACTTTTTGAGTTGTAACTTTCATCAGTATATAGAATATACCTTAGAGATGGACATAGGTTTTGTTTATCCCGTGGGTCCATCGGACGGAGTCGCAGGAGCAGCTAGTAGGTATGAAAATTGAATAACATTTTGTTATTATAATTTCTAAGCTATTTAGTATTAGTACGTAAACTTGTAAGGTATTTTTCGTCCAGGAAATCAACTTTTAGAGAAATTACGGGTTGGAATAGAACCTGGCACTCCACGTGAACTCCAGATGAAGTCGCGAGCAAAACTTGTATCCCTTATAAAACGTTATCCATTGCTGGCGGCTAAAACAACAAAACTTAAGCTACTGGGTATATACTTAGGTATTATTAAACAGAGCTGTTACTTTCCATCACACATAACTTGGACAACACGTTTGTTGAGAGACTAGTGCGTTTTATACAAATATATGACGACGACCTGTTAGTAGTGGGTAGTGACGCTGCCTACGAAGCTGAAGGTCCTGGGTTCGAATCCCGGTAAGGGCAAATATTTGTGTGATGAGCATGAATATTTGTTTCTGAGTCATGGATGTTTTCTATGTATTTAAGTATTTCTATCTATTAAATATATCGTCGTCTAGTACCCATAACACAAGCCTTATTGAGCTTACTATGGGACTCGGTCGATTTGTGTAAGATTGTCCCCTAATATTTATTTATATGATGTACTATCTTCAAGTCAAGTAAAATAACTTAAAACACAATTAGCCCGCACCTATTAGTTGTTCGCGTATAGTACGAGAAAACACTATTACCAAGTTACCCAATTTAAGTTAAAGCTGGGGACGTGGAGATTTATTAAAGTTAAGCTTAAGGCAGGACGTTGTCTACGTCTTGGCTATTAAAAAGGCAAATTGCTAAACAGATGGGTAAACAAAAAATCCTACATAATAACACTTAAAAATTAGCGTACATTGATATTAGACATTATACGTATATTATTTTATTGATTAGATCACTCAATCTTAATAAGTTAGATGTAGGTGCATTTCAAACCGATGTCAGAAGAAGCTAAATAAAATTCATATATTGACGACCGCTTTAGCCTAGTTGGTAGTGACCCTACCTACGAAGCAAGAGGTCCCGGGTTCGAATCCCCGTAAGGGCATTTATTTGTGTGATGAGCACAAATATTTTGTTCCTGAGTCATGGATGTTTTCTATGTATTTAAGTATTTATATCTTGATATAAGTACGAGTATGTTTATCGTCGTCTAGTACCCATAGTACAAGCTTTGCTTAGTTTTGGACTAGGTCGATTTGTGTAAGATTGTCCGCAAATATCTATCTATTTTTATTTTATGTATTTATTTGTGCTAGATATACCTTACGCAATATAATACCAATACGTACGATAAACATAGTTTTAGTTATCTAGGACCTAGATTCTAGGTTAAGGTACAATGAAACTGACGTAATCTTAAGTGATTAAATGTTCCTAAAACAATAAAGAGACAAAAAACATTCATTGTTTGTATTTTGGGTTTTAATTATAACAGCACAGGGCATTGTATTTAGAACACAACCAAAAATTATCCTCGAGCGCCCTACACATTCAGGAACATGACTAAAACCTTTTATTTCGTATTGTTTAATAATTCTCCAAAGTCAAGGAGTGTTAAACATACATGAGTGCAATCAAATGTAAATACAAATGCGTTAAACTTCACCATTTTTAATTGTAATTGGTTTAAATAATTTCTCTACGGTCGGTCAAGAAAGATTATGGTTACTAGATTTGTATCATCATCAGCCTATAGACGTCCCACTCCTGGGCACAGGCCTCCTCTCATGAATGAGAGGGACGGGCAGTAGTCCCAACGCTGCTAGCCTAATGCAGATTCGGTTTTTTTTTCTTATTCAAACTATTATTTGGACCAGATATTTTATGTAAATAACGGAGGGAAGAGGCCTTTGCCCGGCTCCCAATAAAAATAAAAACATTAATATCAAACTATCATAGCACGGGTAATCGTAAAGAAAATCAAGTAGATCGTGATATTGAAATAAGTCGTCAATCGACGATCACTTTTTATAACGAAATGCCGTTAAATCATTAAATATTTTACGGTTAAATTGAACGTAACTCATCAATTGAATATGATTAGGTATGCAAGAAATTATCATAAAGTCTTTAGCTTTAGAGAGGTCATGAACCAAGGAGTCAGTGGCCGGTATATAGGAGATTGTGAGATAAATGGAACAAAGCAGATCGTCGCTTAAAAGAATAACGAACTATGTTCCATGAGTTGGATACTGTTTTCCTATACCTTTCGCTTCTCTATACCGGTTCATTGAAGTGGATTTTTGTGCTGCACTATCGAATATGAAAATAAGATAAGCTGGTAGCTTAAATCGTTGTGTATATGTTACCGTCAGATTATGAACACCGTCAGTTTATACTCGCGTTATTATAAACTCTCGATAAATTATGGACTGTCAAAACCGTTCACAATTTAACAAATTCACTGCCAAAAATCGCTACGCGCTACGCTCGTAGCTGATCCCGTGGTTTTCCTCGTTCGTAGCGGAAAGCGACTACGGCGTAGCCGCCAGCTAGGCGGGCAGTGAAAATGTTAACGCATTATTTTTCGTTACTTTATAATCTGTCGATATCGAATCCTCAAACTATGAACTGACATCAAATTCGCATGATTCAAAACGCACTCTGTGCGCTGATTGGTTGACTGATCTATTCCACTTGTTTTTTTTTAACTGAACTTTTTATTTTATTTATTTCGCCACCTAGCAGTGTCAACGGTGTTGGCTCGGGCTGCGCAGAGCTCCTATTTCTGGGAGGTTTGCCCTTCGGGCAACTGAAGCTACCTCACTAACCTGACCTACCTAGTCTTTGTGTATGCGTTTCGTAGCATGCCGATTTGAACTCAGTTCACAATTTGACGAATCGACATTCACAGATTATAAATTAACGAAAAACAATGCGTTAATTTGTGAACGGTTTTGACAGTTCACAATTTTTCAACTGGTTAAAATATTGCGAGTCAGATTATAAACGATAGTGTTCACAATCTAACTGTGACATACACTCTTTATGGGTGTGTTTTTTTATACTAAAACTGTTCCGCAACCAAGAAAAACTTTTTCTATCAAACTTGCCAAACTAAAAACAAACAGAACTTATAGTCTATTCAAACCAAGTTTGTCAAAACTGGATTAATTACCTAGGACGTCACACTTATTATTAGAATAACCGTCTACGGTGCGTAGGCTGAGACTATTATATTATAATCTCATTGAACCTGTTCATTGTCTATATTCTATTGACTTATCTTGGAGTGGACACGTCATGATATCACGGTTGGTAAAATTTACTACTTTACCAGATGAACGAAGATGTTGTACTATGTGTGTTTGAAATAGATGATGCGATGCTACTAATTTACCTTTTAATGCGAGGAATTGTAACGCTTCACCATTCTCGGAAAACATAGCCTTGCCAGTTCTTATATGTGTGAAATAAAATCCTGCGCCAACGTCAAATGATAACCGTTACCGGCAACAGTGCTGCTCTTAAACGTACCCAAAATAAAAACAAAAAATTTGTGTAAGTGAAATAATGAACGAAGTTATTTCATATGTTACGTTCATGTAAAACTATTAGCCACATATCTAGTTCAGTTGACGAACCCGCATGCATGCTCTTGATCTACTTCCGGTGAGGTGAAAAAAAAAAAGTTAATACACAGGAGATGCAACGCGGAGAGTTTTCCAAAGTTGTGATTTTTTTACAACGGAAAGTTCTCAAGCTTACAATACAATACAATACAATACAAATACTCTTTATTGCACACCTCACACAAACAAAGCAGTTAAAAAGAGAAACAATACAATAACATGTAGGCAGAGGTAGACAACAGGCGGTCTTATCGCTGAAGAGCGATCTCTTCCAGACAACCTTTGGGTATCGGAGAAAGAGATAAAACTAGATTATGTAGTAGCTGGTGCAGAGATTATAATAAGCCAAAAATCAAAATAATTATATTAATACACTACATAAATAGCTCTATATATAAACATACATACACAATCATACATATACAGGGTGTTAACGGGGTCATGATCCGGAATGACAAAAAGCGAATAAGATGATTGTGGGGATTGTGCATGTAGGTTTTATGTGTTGGCGGGCAATTGAGACTGGCACATTAACAAATGAATAAATATTGTCTGTCAGCTATCAACCGGCCTTTCAATCATCACATTGGCGACGAGTCGATAAATTTATTTAATTATTTTGGTGAAACCGTGCATTTTTGAGTGTTAAACATGCCTATCGGAAAGCTGGAAGCTTTTGATCCGGCATCCAAACAGTGGCCGGCGTACATCCGCCGAGTAAAACAGTATATTTTGTTAAACGAAGTGAAGACTGAACTAGAAGTGCCTTTGTTAATAACGGTTGTCGGGGACGTCACGTATGCACTTATGTGCGATCTGTGCTCACCGGATCTTCCCGAAGACAAAACGTTTGAGCAACTCATAGAATTGGTTTCCGGCCATTTGGAACCTCAACGATCTGAGATCGCCGAGCGACACGTTTTTAGGTTGCGTCGGCAGCGCGTCGGCGAGCCGCTCGCCGAATACTTGCAGAGTCTAAAGCATCTAGCTAGCACTTGCAGCTTTCGGGCGAGTCTCGAAGAGAATCTGCGGGACCAATTCGTGTCGGGGTTGGCAAATGAAGCCATGCGCTCGCGGATATTTGCCGAAAAAAACATTCAATATAAGGAGGCGGTGGAGCTGGCCTTCGCACTCGAGGCTGCGGAGAAGCACGCGGAGGTGAGCGGCGCGGCGTCGGCGTCGGCGAGCACCTCTGGCGGCTGCGGCGGCAGCGGCGGCGGTGCAGGCGAGGAGCTGCATCACGCGAGTGCGCGGCGCGGGGGGCGCGGCGGAGGGCGCGGGCCCGGGCCTGGCAGCGCGGCGGCTGCAGCCCGGCGCGACACGGCGCGTGACGCCCCGGCGCAGTGCTGGCGGTGCGGGAAGGCGCATCGGCCGGACAAGTGTAAATACATGCACTACAACTGTGACGTATGCAACCAACGTGGACACCTAAAGGCAATGTGTGACAAGGCGCGTCGTCCGTTCGGGCGGCAGAACTACATGGACCACGAATCGGACGACGATTTGCTTAACATTCAGGTGTCATCGCAAGGTAACAAACCTTATTTCATTAATTTGAATGTGGATGGACACGACATTGTTTGCGAAGTTGATACAGGCAGCCGCATATCGGCTATTAGTGAAGACTTTTATAGGCAAAAGTTCGCAAACAAAGCGATCAAGGCGGATAATTTAATTTTGCGCTGTTACACTGGGTCACAAATTGAAACTCTTGGGTTTATATCGGTTGAGGTCGTGCTTAATGATGTAAAAGCGAATAATCTGCCGTTGTACGTAATTAAAGATGGGGGGCGGCCACTATTGGGTCGCGAATGGATGCGAGCTTTGCAAATCAACCAAATTACGTTCAATGAGATAATGGAAGAGGATAAATTTGTGACCCAGCTGTGTTGTGATTTTCCCGAAGTGTTCACGGATAAATTAGGTACTTGTAAAAAAAATATTCAACTACAGCTCACGGACAAAGACCCTGTTTATGTGCGTGCGAGACCCGTGCCACTCGCGTTGCGCGTACGTGTCGAGCGTGAACTCGAACGACTCGAGCGAGACGGGACCCTGTGCCGCGTGGACTACTCCGACTACGGAACTCCAATAGTACCGGTAATGAAACAGAATGGGGATTTACGCATTTGCGGGGACTACAAAGTTACGATAAATCCTAAACTGAAGCGTGATTACTATCCGTTGCCTCACATAGAAGAGCTGTTCGCTAATCTTAGCGGCGGGGAACAGTACACGAAACTAGATTTGCGTCACGCTTATGAACAGTGTTTTTTAACGGAGGACTCGCAGCCCTATACGGCGATCACGACTCATGTGGGTACTTTCGTGTATCGTCGGACGCCGTATGGACTTTCCTGCATCCCAGAAAAGTTTCAAAAGTTGATGGAGGAAACGCTGCGCGGGATCCCTAATTGCGTAGTTTTCCTGGATGACATTTGTGTTACGGGTCCGAATAGGCAGGAGCATTTGCGAAATCTTAGAGCTGTACTTGAACGTTTACGAAACATGGGAATGACGCTTAAATTAAGCAAATGTTATTTTTTACAAGATAGAGTCAAATATTTAGGCTTTATTATTGACAAAAACGGTTTGCGACCAGATCCCGCTAAACTGGAGGCCATTTCTGACGCTCCGAGGCCCGAGGACGTCTCGCAACTTAAGAGTTTTCTTGGGATGTTGAATTATTACGGGAAGTTTATTCCTAATCTGAGTACGTTGCTACATCCGTTGCATGCTTTGTTAAGAACCGGAGTTGAATGGAAATGGGATTCAATTTGTGAACAGGCCTTTGTAGAGGCGAAACGGGCTCTGGTTGACAAACGCGTACTAGCCCATTTTGAGGAGGGGCGTGAACTCGTGCTGGCAGTGGACAGCAGCGCTTACGGGCTCGGCGCCGTGCTCGCGCACCGCTACGAAGACGGCAGCGAGCGCCCCGTCAGCTGCGCGTCACGGACGCTCAATGTCCACGAACGGAACTACAGCCAACTAGATAAAGAGGCGTTAGCGATATTCTATGGTATCACTAAGCATCACCAGTACCTATTCGGAAGGCATTTCACGCTGCGAACGGATCACAAGCCACTAAGTTATATTTTTGGTAAAAAGAGTGGAATTCCACAGACGGCTGCCAGTCGGTTGCAAAGGTGGGCTGTGCGTTTGGCGGCTTATGACTTTTCGATTGAGTTTGTGCGTTCTGTTGACAACGGACCGGCCGATGCTTTGTCTCGACTGCCACTGCCACGCGAGGGCCGCGTCTCGGAGGCTGTAAGTTATGTTCAATTAGTAGAAGATTTGTTACCAATTAGTTTTAAAGATGTCGCTAGAGAAACGAAGAATGATACCGTGCTAAGTAGAATTTTTGGGTATGTATTGTTTGGGTGGCCATCGGCCCCGAGCTGCGAGGAAGAAAAACCTTACTTTTCTAGGAAGAGCGATTTGATAGTGGACATGGGTTGTTTGGTTTACAAATACCGTGTAGTGATACCGCCTACTATTAGAAAGCGCGTTTTAGATGAAATTCACGAAGGGCATCTTGGTACTCGTAAAATGAAAAATATTTCTCGGAATTACGTGTATTGGCCGGATATTGACCGGGACATTGATGGCACATGTCGCGCCTGCGACGCTTGTTGTGCGGTGCGCGACGCGCCGCCGCACGCGCCTTTGCATCCGTGGGAGTACCCGCTGAACCCGTGGTGCCGGCTTCACGCAGATTTCGCGGATTGTGGTGGTAAACGGTATTTGATTGTTGTTGACGCACATTCAAAATGGATAGAGGCCATTTTGATGAGGAACACTGATGCCCGTTCAACCATTTTAGCATTGCGATCAATTTTTGCTCGTTTTGGATTTCCCGAGCAGCTCGTTACCGACAATGGCCCGCCTTTCTTTTCACATGAATTTAAGAACTTTTGTGAGGTTAACTTTGTGAAACACGTAACGTCAGCACCGTACAGGCCACAGGGAAATGGTGCCGCGGAGAACGCAGTGAAAACTATAAAAAAAGCTATAAAAAGGGCTCATCATGAGGGCGTGGAAGTATTGACTGCTCTCAGTAAATTCCTTTTTCAGTACCGCAATTGCGAACACTCGACGACTGGCGTGTCCCCGGCCATGGCGCTGATGAAACGGCGGCTGCGCGGGCGGCTGGACGCGCTGCGGCCAGACCGCGCAGCCGGCGTGCGGGCCAGCCAGGAGCGTCAGGTAGCGGCCGCCGGGGGTACACCGCGCTTCGTAAACGTAGGAGATGTCGTTCTCGCGCGCGATTATAGCTTAAGGGGGGAGAAATGGTCGAAAGGGAAGGTCACGTCTCAGACCGGTCCGGTTTCCTTTAAAGTGGATATGGGTCAAGGCAACGAATGGCGTAGACACCTAGACCAAATCATACCGGTCAAAAGTAATAGATTTTCACTGTCGCGGGCAAGTATACGGCTGCCGGATAAACGGGTCAGCACTCGATCTAGGTCAGCCGAGTGTGGTGCTGACGACGTGTTTGAGGACGCGTTGGACGGTGAGATAAAAACGTCGCCAGAGGAGCGACCTCCGCTCGAGCACTCGCCGGCGGGCGCGGCAGTCGCAGAGCCGCCGATAGATGCTCCGGCGGCGCCTCCGCCCAACGCGTCTGCCCGTGCGTTGCGCGCTTGGAATCGGGCTCGGAGAGCAATCGTGTAAGCCATTTGATGTTTTACCTATACCAGAAGTTGAGTTTGTTGTTAATGGTAAGGTAAGCTTATGAGGGAGAGATGTGGGGATTGTGCATGTAGGTTTTATGTGTTGGCGGGCAATTGAGACTGGCACATTAACAAATGAATAAATATTGTCTGTCAGCTATCAACCGGCCTTTCAATCATCACAATGATCATACTGAACAACCTTTCCCATGGGACCAATCACGCAATCGCAAAAAAAAACCAGGTATTCCATACATAACTCTCAATTAAATCGCAGTTAACTCACAGTTAACTCTTAATTGGCTCTTTTTTTTTGCGATTTCGTGGTTGGTCCCATGGGAAAGGTTGTTCAGTATGATCATCTTATTCGCTTTTTGTCATTCCGGATCATGACCCCGTTAACACCCTATATACAAATAACACAAATAAAAATATATAAATATAATACATAAACAGTCAGCCAATAATAATAATAGTAAGACAATCAGGGTTAGGGGAGAGACAAATAATGTTCTTTAAGAAGAGATTTGAAGTTACCGATAGATTTAGCTTGTCTTATATCAAGAGGGAGAGAGTTCCACAGTCGAATAGCCTTAAAAGTGAACGAACTACTGTAAAATTTCGAAGATGACGAAGGCACAGTTAATAGCAAATTGTTAGAAGATCTAACAGAATTAAAATAACTAAAACGCTCTTTGAGATCCCCGCTATCTCAAAGTTTAGGTTGCAGGGTTAAAAAGGACACTAAACAGAAGCGAAATAATGTGAGAGTTACGACGATAACGGATAGGCTTACCTTCTATAAACACTGAAAACATTTCAAGAACTCATTGGATTATCAGCTGTTCCATTTGCCTGTCTACAGCATAATAAGTTAGGGATGAAATTAATGAAACTTCTGAGAACTTTCCTGATATTTTGAGAATTTTCATTGCTGTCCGCTGCTAGGCCAGGAGGTCAAGACTCTGGAAAGGAAACATTTTTATCACTTTTATATCTGCAGTGCGATTAATCATTAACTAAAGAGAAGCACTTAATTGAATTAAAGTATTGCTTTTTTACGAGCCTCTTTTACAGTAACCCTACCCCTTTTGAGTACATCCATACATAAGTCTACTCGGCCTTTAAGGCACTTGTCCCACCGCCGGCGAGTAGCGAGTACTCTCATAGTAATTCTTACTCGCTTTTACTCGCTTGAGTTAGTAGCACGTAGTAACACTCGCTTACTCGCCGGCGGTGTGACAAGTGCCTTAATGATGTGTATACACCAAGAGCTAATTTGTAAGTGACGTAAGAAAATTAATAGTGTTGGTACTTTCATTCTTTATTCATGTCACCTGTTAAGTTTTTAAATAAAAACAATTGCTTTAAAAGACCGAATTGATTTTAATACTTAAACTTAACTTACCGTGTTAAAGGAACTTAAAAAGATGTAATTATATTATTCCAATACCAACTCAATTGATTGCCGTTGTTATGCAAGAATGCTAGAGCTTTCTGTTTCACGCTAAGAAATTATTCGTCCATTTCATACGACTTGGAAACCAGGTCAGGCAAGTCCAATAAAACGTAATTCTCTGTTGATGCAGTTTTACTACTACGACCACTATCCAGGCACCATTTTGTTTTACATCCCGTGCTGGCAATAACTACTACTGTGGTAAGCACGGAGACGGTTCTAGTCTTCAGTATTTTTTTCTACGGCTGGAAAGTAGTTGCGCGGGTGAAGTGTTGAAAATGATTTGCACTAGCTATAATTTTATCCTTTTAATAAAGACGCGTCATTTTGACCGCTTTCTGCGCGTAGTCACGGCTGCTGATGACTTTATATGAACACTTCTAAGAGACGTCATGTTTGTGTTTAAGCGACTTTGTGCCCCTGTCCATAAACGCGGTCTAACTACATATTTTAGAGGTCTGTCCATTTGTTATTTCCCATGAACGCAGATGAGCCGTGATTGTGTCAGAGTCAGACACAATCACTATACATTTTGTCTTAGTTCGTGAGCCTGATAATAGTACATTATTGCCGTGGCCGGGAAGGAGGCATTGCAGGCTGAGTATTTGTGTAAACGGACGAGCTTGCAAGTCCGTTTAAGTATAATACGAAGCCTGCAATTGCCATTCCGGCTGAGGCTAATATAGTGCTTTTCTCAAAAATGGGGGACTAAAAAATACTAAATTTATATTAACTTCAGATATCGTTGCACAACGTGAAAATATTTACGATTTCCCGCCGTTTTTTTTAAACAGAATCGCAACTGTATTTTTCTACCAAAAAAACGCAAACTATTTGAGACACATATAAAAACGTCGTGTTTGCAACAGAAAAATACGAGTTGAATTGGCTGAATACGTGCCGTCGTCTTTTATATGCCAGTTTCTACTTTAAAAAAAATTTGGTACTCGACAAATAAAGGAATTTATAATATAACATTCCAGGCGGCCTGCAATGTTTTTTATTTTTTAATTTAGGTCTGACCTTAAACTATACACTTCCAATATGTAGCGAGTTATGTTCACTTTGCGGGCCATTTTTGAGAAAAATATTATAGACATTGAAACTTCTGTCAATAAAACGACTGAATATCCATAACCACACTCCGGCTGCCGTGAACGTTAGTGCTAGAGCAGCTGTAGAGGCATCGACTAATTTATTTCTATACCTACACTACAAGTACTGAATAGATACGAGTCAAATAGAGATGTTATGCGTGATGCCGTGTATTTCGGTTAAGGGTCGGAAATGCGCATGTGATGCCTGGAATTGCAAGTGCCTTGAAATTAATGTACCAGCTCAACCATGGCTCATCCGTCATTATACACGGTGGAATTTAATCGGTGATCAGGAATCCAAAAATCTTAATTATCAATCTACACAGAAACCAATACGTGAGATCTCGTGCAATATAGCTCACAATCTAATTAATCACACTTAATTAACATCGGTAAAATGTACACTGACTAAATAAATGGACACCCTACTTTTATTGAAGGGAAGTTACTCGTAAGTGCGTCATATGTCAAGTGCTTGCTCGCTTTGGCGGGAAACTAGACAGATCAGACGATTTGAAGCAATTTGTTATGAATTTGACAATGAGAAATTGACAGCTTATTGCTCATTTATGTTTTAAGTTTCTATGGCTGATAGTTTGAAAAGAGGTATTAAACTTTTCAGACTAAAACATTAGTAGGGTGACAATAAATTTTAATTAAAATTTAATTTCAACTTAAAAATTAGTTATGATAAAAAAGAACTTGGTTCCACTTAAGTACTACATAAACGTGACCGCCATCGATTACTGAATTAGAAAAATGGGTTCCTGTTCACCGATTAAATTCCACCGTGTATAGCGAGTACCGTAAAATCCCCGAGTAGAGATCGCGAGGAGAGTTGGGTTATGAATGGGGAGAGAAGGGATGAAAGGGGGGTGAGATGGGATTTTAATGCTACTGCTACCTAAATAATGTATTCCAATTTAAAATGGAGCTATATTCATAATAAAAAATAAACGATCCAACAATCTTCCAAAATCACCTTTGTATGAAAACCCATCTCACCCCGACTACGAGGGACTACGGGGTGAGAAAGTTATAAATAAATAAATAATAATAAATAAATATTAGGGGACAATCTTACACAAATCGATCTAGTCCCATAGTAAGCTCAATAAGGCTTGTGTTATGGGTACTAGACGACGATATATTTAATAGATAGAAATACATAAATACATATAAAACATCCATGACTCAGAAACAAATATTCATGCTCATCACACAAATATTTGCCCTTACCGGGATTCGAACCCAGGACTTTCAGCTTCGTAAGCAGCGTCACTACCCACTAGACTAACCGGTCGTCATAATAAGTTATGAAATGGAACTACCCAAAAACATAAAAAAACTAAAATACAAAGGTCCGGAACACTTATTATATACAACATTCGGTTTGCATATGTGAAAATAAAATGTTATCGAGGTTTGAATGTCAGTTTGGTCCCTACTCACCCCATTTTACGGTATATTATGTATAAATTAACAATCACTAGTGGCTCTGTGAGCTAGAGAACTTGCAAGCTTATATAAAAATTAAAAATGTATTTCGAAAAAGTGACTGGACAAAAATCTATATAATTAACGAAGCTGCTCACAAAATTTCACGAGAATCAGTTGAGAAATGCGACCCGTAGAGAAGGAAAGCGGGACAGACCGGACAGACAAACGATTTTCGGCCAAAGCTGAAGCATAGAACACCTAACAATCTGATCTGTGGCACTCTTGGGGCGGTCATGTCCAGCAGTGGACGTCTTTCTGTTGATATGACGATAATGATAATGATGGTGATAAATAACTGAAACAAACAGGATGTGAATGGAATCAATATGAATAACCCGGTTCGAATGCAGCCAGTGATCCGGAAAGGCACGCACGAGGCCAGTCGAGTGATATAGAAACGTGGTTGACACAGAGCTAGCTAGATGCTTATTAATAAAACACAACAACTGACGGATACAGTACAGTTACATCTTTATACGTTTCAGGTGGTATCAGTGCTGTTGTTATGTGTACATTTTCAGAAAATGTTGTACGTAATGATCAGAGATCGGAAAAAAATGCGACATTGTTTGCAATTATGTCACGTTATCCACGTTAATCCCCTAGCCTGATCCCCCAGGGGAATTAGCGGCAATTATTTTATATTCAACTAGGAAAAAATGATAATGTTCGGTTATGGCACTTCGCCGGACGCTACCGCGTCACGCTCGCTTCGCTCGCTCGGCTCGCGCGCTGTAGGGTCGCAGTTCAACTAACAACCTAACCGTTTTTTTCCCCTGGGGGATCAGGCTAGGGGATTAACGTGGACAACAGCAATTATGTGGACATGACTCCAAAATCAATCAAAATGTTATTCAGTTAATTCATTTTTTACTTGACATATAATTTGATTCCTAGTCAATAAATACAAAAGTATAGGTTTATTAAAAAAATATATCAGTATTTTTTTCAAAAAATTTTCTAGTGTAAGTAATCGTGTCAGTTTAAAATCGTTATTTATTTATTTTATACAATAATATTTACGGAAACGATACCCATTTTAAATACGAACCTTTTGCTAATAATTATTTATGTAATTCATCGTCGTCGTAACGTCATTTTTTTTAAGTTATTATAGTATATACGTGCTTATAAGCACTTTATAAATAAACTATTATCTTCAATAATTCAAATTATTTTTAAATGAATAATTAATTAACATTTTGATTAATTTTGGAGTCATGTCCACATAATTGCAAACAATGTCGCAAATTTTTCCGATCTCTGGTAATGATTAAGCTTAAGCAAGCTACCATCATCAATTTATCGCAAGCAAACATTGATGGAACATTCTTGTTCAAACTGAACCCACCACCACCTCACCTAGTTTCATCCAAACTCTAGCGATATTATTGAGTTTGTTGAACTACTAGAAATATTTTCAATGATTAATGTTTCAACTTGCCTCTGCACCCGAAAAAATCTACAAGTCCCAAGGGAATTATTTGTCTACCGTACAAAAAACAGCTGGCTATTCCCATTTTTTGCGCCATAGTATTTCATTCATCGCCTCTGCGTCTCGTATCTTCTCCAGTTGGATTATTTCAAAAGCAACTCAACTGCAGTATAACAAAGTTCATAATCCAAGAACACACTGATGGTGGTTATAATTTTCTTAAAGATAGATATAATTTGTGACGCGTGGCATTACAAATGATTTCGTGGCCAGACGAGAGCACAGTATTTTTATTTACTGTCTGACTCTGATGACTTGTAAGAGTTTTATTGCGCAGAACTAACGAACTTGGAAATGTAATATACTAGTCTTTATAGTGATTGTTCCTTCAGTAAAGTTGTCTAGCGCGTACAATATTTCATATTTTTCTAAACTTTCTAAAACTGTTGTGAAAAAATCATTACAGAGAAAGGTAGAGTCTGGCTAGGGCAAGATGAGCCTTTTTTATACGGCAACTTTTTATATGGCAGCAGTAATATCATTGTCAAATGTGTCAAACGTCATGATGTCCTAATCTTGATACTTCATATGGTAACTAAGAAAGTAACTGTAGTTCCATAATAAATTGAAACGTTTTTGCTATTTAAGAAAATTAAACGGTGGCTTACAACTGCTGGTCTTACCTACTGCTAATATTATTCACATTGAAGAATATCATAAAAAGTTCAATTTTTATGTCTCGTTAAAATTGGAATTTTGGAGAGTGGTTTTGATATTTTTTCTTAAATATGAAGTAGAATGAAGTAAAAGAGTTTTATTTCATATATTAACTTAATTTCCTTCTGTTTGATCAGTTGCATTGTGTGAAGAAAAAATATAATTCTTCAAGTCATCATTATCATCATCATATCAGCCGAAAGACGTCCACTGCTGGACAAAGGCCTCCCCCAAAGAGTGCCAAAGTGACCGGTCCAGTCATCAGTCCACCTTGCGGTGGGGCCTACCCACGCCGCGCCTTCCGCGCTTTCAAGTATCAATACTATTTTATCGAGTTATACACAGTGTTGCACCACGCTGTTTTTTTTTTAATTTGCCTTTCTTTTCTACGCTCATCTTTCCCTGGCCAGACTCTAGAGGTGTTATTTTATAGCTGTCGTCTTACGTAAGGTAAAGGTAGGTACTTTTCCAGTTGGGCTGCACCAAACATGAACGAAATTAAGTTAAGCCCTAGGTACTCCCTCTACCTTTAGACAAAACTGTGGGCTTAAACTCCGAGTCGGCTAATTTCACTAATGTGGTACCTAGCTTAAACTATTGGAGCAGCCGTAAACTTTAAACCCATTGAGGGGTCTAAGAACCACCGTGCTCAATACATGTGCATTCAACAATGTCAACATTAGGGTAATCCTATACTCGTAATATTACGCACCAATTAGAATAAGTCACATGACCACACTTGTAAGAGACATACTGTGCTGGCAAGGCACATGCGATTAGATATTGTATAAAACGTGTATAAGATTAGCGATAGATTTAACCCGTTAACGTGCACAAAGGCATCCGGGTTTTCATATAATTGAACCATATCACATAGAAATAAAGTTGATTCATGGTGGGAATATATTTCCCTCTGCCTTATAAAGGGCTAAGTACGTGCGAGATGAGTGAATTATTATGATTATACATGTAGGTACTCGTACATAATATATATCGTGTGAGTTGATGAATAAATAACGATTGTATGGACTGCCATAAACGTGGGGTGAAGTCCACACTCACCCTTTCTACTCCCCCACCAACATCGTAATTTTGCCAGGCAGTATCTTCAACCACCAACCACTATCTTCAACCACCAACCACTGCTTAGTAAAAAACTAGCAATAAAACTTTATTAAAAATACTTTTAGGTGAAATATCACAAAAAACTTGTATTATTCCTTACAATATTTTTTTCCTAGTGGTGAATAGGATCGCTGGAGCTTCGCGGGAATACGCTGTGCAGATAATGAGAGACCTGATGTGACCTGATGTGTCGATGGTAGCGGTCGCATTCCCAAATGAATAAAGGCCTCCACACATCGAACGTCTCTATAATATCTCTATCACACCGTAGCGCGGGCCCGCCGCGGTAGCAACGCGGGCCTGCGATAATGTGTGATAGAGATATTAAATGCGTTGGTAGTGCGAGAGATATCAATCGCCCGACCCGCGCCGCGCCCGACTCGCGGCCGCGCTGCCCGAGTTGTAACTTAGCGCCGCGGGCCCGCGTTCGGACCGCGTTCGCTGTGTGTTTGAAGTGTAGTTTCAATGTTTTACATCTTGCGCGGACCCGCGCCCAACCCGCAGCCGCGACCGGTGTGTAGAGGCCTTAAAGGGCCGGCAGCGCGCATGTGACTCTGGAGACAAACGTCTCCATATGCTACGGTCTTCTTAACACCAGCCGTACGCGTCTTTGCCGACGTTGAGGTAAAAAGGGTATAAAAAAATAATCTGACAGATTTGGTTCACTCTAAATACGTTTCAAACTCAATCGTGCTACTAACATAAAGTTCAATATATCCAAATTATAATCAATTCTCCTCAGAAACACTTTCGCAGCAATCTCGGGCAATAATCTAACTAGGGGTGGAGGTAGTTAAACACGGTTCCATTAAAACAGCCATCAAGTGAAATAGGAAATTAAGTGGTTAAAGACCGTAATTTAGGAGGTATTATTCTTTTACCCATTATTAGTTTGGGTTCGTAAGTGGAATGTACATACATACATAAATATATATAATCACGCCTCTTTCCCAGAGGGGTAGGCAGAGATCACGGATCTCCATTTGCTATGACAAACCCCTTTCGCTTCACTCACTTTCATAACATTTCTCATACAGGGTACTTTTGACCTGCCTGGCCTTTTGTTAAGATTTCACCAATTTGATCGGAGAAAGTTCGCCTAGGTCTTCCCCTTCCAACTTGCACTTCCACTCTTTAAGTGGAATGTATTTTTCTATATAGATGGAATTTATTCGCCATGTCGGAGAGTTAGATTTAAGTATCATTTTCCATGAAAGATTATCCTGTGGAACATTCCACTTTATACTGGTAGGTTCGTCGCTGCTTGGTCAATATTGAAAGCTAGCCGTCATATCCAATAGCCAATCCACTAACTACCACCTGTGGACCCCACTGGTAGCCTACAGCCCAGCCCCCAATTGAACGTAGTCACATAATAAATTATAGTTCTACCTACAGAAGGTCCTCTTTTAACAAATCGCCTGTTTAGGTACGCCGAATTAGCCTAAACGTGGCCATCCTCTTCTATCGCATGCAACGCGCTGCGACAGAACGCGTGCGTGCCGTAGCAGCGCTAACGTACCCCCTGCGGCCTGTAAGTGTACATGTACTTGTAACGGCGTAACCAAATCACGGGGTAAGCTGCTCCTGACGTAGCTTTATCTACTGAAAAAGTGACGGCAACGCCAGAAAGACAGCGACTCACTAGTTCAGTGATACCCTATTCATCCTTGTCCTGTTGAAACCTAGATCATAAACATGAAAGTTTACCGAAACTAGCTTCTCCCGACTTCTCTGGAGTTATCCTCAGCTATAACTGGTTTTCAACACAATTCTCCTTTAATCTCCTTCTCTCCAGAATTCTTTACCTATAACTTCTTTTCAACACAATGTGCTCAATTAGTTTTTAGTACAGAGTTACTGTCGCATGTTGTACAAAGCGAACAGCGGTTTACGGCGTTTTTATTATTACCGTCGGTGTTATTTGGAGACATGTCCCTGACTCCTCAACGGTGGATGGGTTAATACAACATCACTCAATCTATATTTAGTTTCGACGCAAATTATTAAGAGTAGTTGACCAAAACTGACATAAACTAAGCTAAGCGTTATATCCACGACATACTTTATGTATCTTAATTTAAATAAAATAATAAACAGGCCTAAAAAAAGGTTAATCCTTCGTATTAGGTATGTCAAATCTATGTCTACGAGTATGTTTATGTAATTGTCTAATCAAGCGATGACATTCACATGTAACCCAAAGGTTCAAATGTTTGGCACGGATACGGATGCGTTCGAAACATTTGAACCTATTGGGGACGGACACGATCTATCGTAAGCTTGGCAGCAATGCGTTATGCCGGCTGTAGGTACACATTGGGCCAACGTTGGCGTGTGAGCAAGATGCAGCTATGCAACGCATCAGAAAGAAATAAAGCCCTCTTCCTCTAACGTCTAACGCATAGCTGCATTCTGCTCCGCGCCAACGTTGGCCCAGTGTGTATAGCAGGCTTTAGCAATGTGTTGGGGTTATACTGTTTCCCGTTTACAATATCTTGTAATATATGCATAAAATGTAGGGAGTTTTAACTGACTCCACTCCATTAGTTATTTTTGTAGGTAGAGGTATTCCTAATTCAGTCTCCTTTTGTATGCTTTACCACTCATTTTAGCATAATTTACAACCTTGATTCATGCATGACACAAGAAATTATATCAAGTCTAGTATTTGGCGCTTCCAGAATTTCGTAATCTATCTAAACAAGATAGCGCGATCAGATTAATCAATTATGAATTTGATATCTGTATTTACATTTTCGGTCTCTGACATCTCTCTTAATTTTCAATCTTAATTATAGTATTAACAGCAAATTGCTAGTGATATCGTATAAATTCGGGGCGGAAAGGTTCTCGAGTGGCGATCACGTACCGGAAGGCGCGGCGTGGGTAGGCCCCCCACTAGGTGGACTGATGACCTGGTAAAGGCTGCGGGAGTCCGCTGGATGCGGGTGGCGCGGGAGCCGGTCACTTTGGCACTCTTTGGGGGAGGCCTATGTCCAGCAGTGGACGTCTTTCGGCTGATATGATGATATGATGATGACGATCGTATAAATTAATTTTTTGTAGCAAAATATCGACTATAAATAAATACCTACGTGCATTTCATATACCTGATGAGCTACGGCATAAACCAGTCCCATTACGTTTTCCCTTTAAGTATCCAGCCATAATAATGCATAACGGCCCCTCCAAGTACCTTAATTCCACAGTGGCGTCTTTTAAGTCCTCAAAGAGGACGCCATCATACGTGACTCGTATACAGAGTGTGTGGTTACATTAATCGACGGTCCCAATTAAAAGAGTCGGATCTGCAAAATTTGAGTTTTTGTTTTTCAGCGGCTTAGGTCGTAAAAAACTCTACATTTTAAAACCACATTCACAGATTTTAGTTTTTCTCAATACTTTTTCTAAAAACCAAGATAAAAATGTCGGATCTAAGAACAGATGACATTTAAAAACGTCGGTTGTGACAGTTCCGACATTTTTACGGGACACACAGTGAGTACAAAGTGTCGGATATAACACATTCTACTATTTTACACGGAAAAGTGTAGCGTGTTTTTTGTTGTGTATTTTATGTAATTTATAGCCTGTTAAGTTATCAAGTAAATTTTCTCTGTATTCAATTGTTACATAAGAGTTTCCGTGCAACAATGTCAGTTCTGCCAATTACGACATTTTTTGGAGTACCTTTTTTGTCGGATGTGGTACATCCGACATAATTATGAATACAATTTCCAGACAAAAACGTCGTATGTGGCACTTCCGACAAATGATGCTTAAGCTATTCCGGTTAAAAAAGCAATATAAGAGGTTTTTGTATTTTTTTGTAAAAATGGCTGATAAAGTACATGTAAGCTCAACGGCTAGTAATAAACAACCTACTAATAAGCAAACATTCGAAGTTTGATAACGATATTCCATTAATTAACAATTTCCCCCATACAATTTTTTTTTCCAAAAACTTTGACAGCTTCTCCTAAAAAGTAGCTGTTTTGCAGATCCGACTCTTTTAATAGGGACCGTCGATTATGATCCGGTTCGTAGGACCAACAAGCGTATTTCAATACGTAACTGTTACATACAAAACATTTATGATTATGTTATGGCTGTGGTATCAATCTGTCCATTTACGATTATAGGTAGTTCTTGTCCATGTAACGCGCATCACACACTGCCGCCGCATCCCGCTGCGGCGTGCGGAGCGAGAGTTCGCAACGTTGTATGCCAGTAATAAGGTACAAACTAAGGTTTGTTTATAAAATCCGCACGGTACCATACACTGCACCACACCTTCGTCCGGAGATATTGGCATGCAGGTTTATTGTGTGTGTGGCAGTGACGCGGCAATTGTCGTTACAGCGGCGCTACCACGATCTTCGAAAGTCGAAGTTCGTTATACATGCATCCCTGTCACTCGAGTAAGGGAGTGCGATAGAGATGGAAATACGACTTTCGAAGTTTGTGGTAGCGCCGCAGGGTGGAGCTCGGAGGTACACAAAGCGGCAGTTATAAGCGCACGCACACATACCTACGGCCGCGCGCAAAGATGAGTTAAACTATGTTATTTCCTCTGAAAGTATATCATACAAGCCTACGAGGATTCTAACTTCAGATTTTTTTAAAGTAAAATGATAGAGAAAAAAAACGCTTCAGAATAGCTTTTTATTAAAATTATTATTTGTTAAGTAGAGTAAGTAGGTATTATCTTTAAGTAAAGATAAAAGTTATATTAATTAAAACTTAGTCTTAATCTCTAAAAAGTGAAATAATTAAGAAGCTACAAAGTTATTAATATGATTTTTCTTACGAAACGTAATACGAGTACCTAAAGCCTGGTAGTAGTTAATTATATAACATATACGATACGTCTTATATGTATATATCACTTAACAGCTGGTCTATTTTAATTGCTCTTAGTCAAGTGGGCAACAATAAATAAATACGCTAGATTCCTATTTACATTTTATTATTACAAGCTTTTATTTATATTGACCTGTTTTGTTTGTCAGTTTGTTAGTGAGTGAGGGACTAATTTTGGAACTGAAGTTTAATTAAACTAGTTAACCTCAACTGATTGAGCTGAAATTTTGGGTATTAGTATAGTTTGGATGACTTATATATTATTATGGTGGTAGAAGGTGGCCACGAGAATTCAGTACTTAACCGACGTAACCCTGTTGAGTTTGGGCTCGTTAGAATTGTCTCAATGAGTAGTCGATGACCGTATACAGAAAAGTAGAGTCGGCAATAAAAGCTTGTACCAAAAATGAAACTTTTGACAGAAACTTATTCATAATATCATTCGAACCAGTTTTAAGAGAGGATTAAATGTCTGTAAGGAACCGAATACAATTATTAGAGCGCAAAAATTAAGCTTCGTGTTTACCATTTCGTCATAGCATAGTGCATGCACAGTTATTTTTTTTAACATTTATTTTCTCTTAGCATTTGCCCGCGACTCCGTCCGCGTGTAAGTCGTTTAATATCGTAGCTCCGTACAAACGTTCACCCCCCATCTCATTTCTGGGATACAAACTATACTAAGTATGTCCCAGCCTAGCCTTTAAGAATTTATAGATTCCTGTCATGAAGAACCCCATACTGTTAATACAATAATGTACTGTTGTAATTTATTTGTGGTCGATAACGATTGCTTGAATACTTTTGAGTTTTAGTTAGATTTTATTATTTGCGTGCCATTCATTGTACATCTAGTTTCGATACCTCCAAATACCATCTACATTTATGAACACAGTGTACAGTTAGGGGTATTAATATACTTACGTTAATAAATAAGGACATACTCGTAAATATTGTCCTTTATAAATAGAAATGTACGTATATTAATACCCTTACTGATGTTTATAAAAAGATTACGATATTACCTGCGGATAATATGAGTACAAACAAAATGTTATGGAATGAGCTTGGAACTTTCACTTCTTTACTCACATCGACTCGTGCCTCGGGCGAGAATTCGTTAACATGGAAAATATTGACAAAGACGTCGTTAACCCATATTTCTCATATTTATTTTTCAAGAAATATCAAAGACTAATAAATCTCCTTTACGCCTGGTGTGATCAAGAAAAAACAGAATGAGGTTATTTGACGTCAGATTGCAAAAGTTCTTCTAAGTATATCTTTTCGCAAACGTTGAAGTTCTAATACTCGTACTATGTAGGTACCCTGGAGCACTGAAAGAGATGTTTTTTTGTAATATAACTTTTTTGTTGTTTCTCAAATGTTCAACAACGGCGTACTTACATACCTACTAAAGGTTGTCTAACTCACAATACACCAGAGGGCTAATTACGTAGGTAACTTTTCTAACGAGGATAAGGCAAATCAACTGTTTTCCTCCCGTACAAAAAAATATATGTAAATCTACTTAACTTATGTACGAATCGGAAGAGTTACGTATTTGACCAGTTGCAAGCAAGAGGGACTGGTCTAGCTATTGATAAAACAAAACCACAACGCAATGCAAAGGCGCATTCCTCCTAGTTTAAACGATCAAAGTCTGCACATCATCCCCCTAGCTGTTTTCCCAGTAGTGCTCAAACAAGCCCAAGATCCGCGTTATCCCAAGATTTGGCCTACGCCACAAGACACTACGCACTACACACTACACACTAGTTTTACGAAAGCGAGTGTCATCTGATCTTCCAACAACGATTGAAAACTAGACCTTATGCCTTGATCACACGTACCGAGTAAAACTGGCGAGACAGTGCTACTCGGCGTAAAAGCGGCGAGACAGTAGCTCGGCTCTCTTTCTATCTACTAGGCCGAGTACTGTCTCGCCCGTTTGATCCGCACGTGTGATCACTTGACGACCGGTTAGCCTAGTGGGTAGTGACGCTGCCTACGAAGCTGAAGGTCCTGGGTTCGAATCCCGGTAAGGGCAAATATTTGTGTGATCAGCATGAATATTTGTTTCTGAGTCATGGAAGTTTCCTATGTATTTAAGTATTTATAACTATTATATATATCGTCGTCTAGTACCCATAACATAAGCCTTAACGAGCTTACTATGATACTAGGTCGATTTGTGTAAGATTGTCCCCTAATATTTATTTATTTAATTATTTATTTAAATGAATTGTATTCAAAGAAGGCATTATTGGGATTAGACAGATTTCGTCACGATGTTTTCCTTCAGCGACAAGCCACTGTTACATATCAAATGACATTTCGTAGGTACATAAGTTTCTTGAAAAAACCCAGTGGTACATACGAGCCCACTACCTCCAGATCAAGGGGAAACGATCAAAGAAGTAAAAAAAAATAACGCTATCTACATCGCTGCACAAATTAATATTTTTTAAATCGCGCTAGGTACAGTTTTCTATACAGTTCAAAGTAGACAAGAACCTAAATTACTTGTACCTACATCATTCAATAGGTACCAACCAAATGTGGCACGTAGAACCGATGGCGGTTGGGGCGCAAACGTTCTCGAGTGGCGACCACGTACCGGAAGGCGCGGTGTGGGTAGCCCCCCCCACAAGGTAGACTGATGACCTGGTAAAGGTCGCGGGAGTCCGCTGGATGCAGGTGGCGCAGGACCGGTCACTTTGGCACTCTTTAGGGGAGGCCTACGTCCACGTCTTTCGGCTGATATGATGATGAGCATGAACCAAATGTAACCACTTTCCCAATTCGACAATCCTTCAACTCCAACTTGGCTCGCTGCATACAGTTTCAAAAAGAGATCATTAGGGGTTTGCATGTTTACCGGTGCTACTGGTTTGTATCATAAAGACTAGCTCATTTTGTGCAAATATGTCTCATTTTAGCTTCAATAGAATGTGCTCATTATCTCTTTCTGGTTTTAACACTTCGCCTTCACGATGAAAAGAATTGTAAGTAATATGAATTTAAAAGTGCTTGCATTAGATAGGATTATAATAATAATACTATAATATACCTACCATTTATTTCAGGCATCTAAGGCCCATAGTAACAAATATCTAAAAGACTTACATACTTAGATACAATACAATTATTTAGGCGACGAAACAGCGCCTGTAGAATTCGGTAGATTGCCTCTTACAACTTTTGGCCAGAAGTCAGCGCACGCGGTTGTGTTGCGTATTTAAGCTTACTAAGGTAGTCTTGGAAGTACATATACCTACCTGAAATATTATAATTATGTGTTATCTGAGGTTCATTTTTAAACTGGCAACACTGATCAAGAAGCCGTCATTATCGGTTAGGCGCCTCAGTTTTGCCACTTTAGACTTGTAAAATTTTAACTTGTACAGTCAGCAGTAAAAGTAGCTACGCGGGTCAAGTGCTCAAAATGACCTCTGTCATAATAATAATAATAAATAATAAGGCGTAGGGATGTGACGGCCCCATCGCCCACCAGATTTCTGGTGCAATCAGTCAACGTAAGGCAGCTTGTGGCGGGCTGTTAGGGAGTAACGACCCTACGTACCTCAGTACTCCTGGGGGTGTCCTGTGGATTGTTGGACAGGCCCCCTGCCTCTGGCTTGCCTTTACTGGCCGTCCAGAGTGGAGTCGCAAGAGCTGTTGCTCGAGGGTAGATGTGGACACCTAAGTGGCGAGTTGGCTATATGTTTAAAGTCCAGTGCCACCTCTCTACCCCCCAGCTCTCTGACCGGTGTTGCCCTTAGGCCATTTTTTAATGTCGCTATTAATAGGGGCCCATCTAGCAGTTGGCGAGTCACCGTCTGCCAGAGATAAAAAGTGAGACAGTTTTATTAGGCAGGCGTCCGATGTTTCGTCCAATAGCCCAGCCACTAGTCCATCATTTTAAACCAATAACCCGTTTCATTTAGATTCCATCAATAGGCCCTATACACCCCAGCGGGTGCTGTCCCTGTGTGCGTCCCATGACACGGGCAGGGACAGCATCCGCTCGGTGTACTCCTTGCATTTCATTAAATTGTCAAAAGGGCCTCTACGTGTTGGCTCAGTTGGTACTTTGTAGGTACCTAGCTCCACGCACGCCTCCCAAAGGTCCGGGACATCATTGTCCCGTGAGCGGGAAAGACATACATAATAAATGATAATAAACCATTTATTTCAGGCATCTAAGGCCCATAGTTACAAATACCTTAAAGACTAACATATATACAATTATAAAATTAAAAACGATTATTATTTAGGCGAAGCAACAGTGTGGCTCCGTTGCGTCGTCACCTCCGGTGTAGAATTCGGTAGATTGCCCCGGAACCGCCGAAACACGACACCCTCGGCCAGAAGTCAGCACTCGCGATGGTCTCCTGCAGCGGCCACGGCACGCGCACCACAAACGAGCTGAAGTGCACGTAGTGGCGCGAACGCAGCTGGAAAACCCTCAGCGAATAGCCAGTCTTCTGGTGAATATACTCCACCATGTCATCAGCCGTGGCAGGAGTAATGCAGGCGCGACACGTACAGCGCCTTACTCGGTGTAGCAACCCGCAGGCCCGAACCAACTGGCTCTGCTGTACCACACTGAGGGGTTACCCCGAAGTGAAAACGAACTTCGTTCGAGTATCTCCCTCTCTGTCGCACTTGCTAGTTCGAGCGATAAAGACGGAGATACACGAACGAAGTTCGTTTTCGTTTCGCGGTAGCCCCTCTGGCTCTTTCGCGGCTTGCGCTTACTAGACACCAATGTGAAACCCTCCTTATCCACATCGGTGCGAGGGGGCTTCTCTTTTGGGGTGGACACACTACTTCTGCTGCTGACTGTACCTTCGTGAAATGGCCCATGGTGTGCCCAGTGCATACGCCTATTACGGCGGGCATTACTGAAATACGAGAAAAATATAAAAAGGTAGGTAGTATAGGACGAACGAAGTTAACAACGCCTGTCGTTGCAAGAGTAGGTACCATCCGGTCATATCAACCTCCAAGGATAAGGTCCCGCTGGATGATCACGTAACATTTCGAACGTCCGGACAATTCAACCGTCATTAATATTGAAACACGCGGGCGCTTGCGTTTTTTGTAACAAATGCGAGCAGCAAAATATATTTTCACGGAGCAACGTATAATTTAAAAGCTTGAAACTAATCCAAACCCTAAACCCATATAGCGGTTCTAAAACGTATTGGGTTCAAACAAAACTAACGTTGCAAAACCAAAGTTTCATCCACTAACTCACGATTTGCGCTTTTTTCATGAGTGAAATTTGGAAGTGAGGAAAGTCGTTAGAGGCGGGTCCCCGGCTATTTGCTCCTGGAATTTGTTCCCACTGTAGTCGAGCTATTTGGGCCACGTGATTAGTTTCCACATAGTTCTATTCCTTTTTTGTATTGAGTTGTAAATAAAGGGTTGGTTGAATGAAATTCCGAATTCTTAGATGGCATGACCTATCCTTTTATACTTGATATTATAGAGAAACCCTGACTGCGAAGCCGTTGCGGATTGCTGTATTGTTGTGCGTTTGTATGTGACGATGCGTGACTGGTTCATTAGTTGTACCCACCTGCCGAACCCTACGTTGCGGATTTAGTCGATTGGGTTATTTTCCTTTTTTATGTTTGAAATAAATCATCTTAATTTTTTTATTATAAAGAGGAAACATCTTTGAGATTGCGGCTTTCTAGGGAATAATATTCAGAAATACTAATCTATTTAACCTTCAGGATGGATGTGCCGTTTTATGCCGCGGCTATATTTTAGGCCGGAGCATCGAGGGTGAAATTCTTTAGTGGTTTTTGATGTATGCTTTCTCGCTAGGAAAACCTATTCAGGCTAGATCTGGAGAAAAACAGCGGCACGGCCGTACTATCCTTTTCTAAAGCTAGAAGCCTCAATTTTCAGTAACCAAGCAGGCATTGTATAAACACGGTATATTTCAAATTTCATTCAATTTGAACCAGTAGTTGCAGAATGATAACTAGTCAAATTTTCTTAATTTTGTCACTCACTGATTGATCGATCATCAAAACTCTAAGGCACTTTTAACAGACATAGAAGCTTCAAAATTAGAATGCAATTAGTGTACATATATATCAAGGAAAAAAAAAATATTTTGTTATTTTTGACCAGTTTTCTAGCTGCATAAATAACCCATATAAATATATAGAATTACAACGTTACATTTGCAGTGAATGGGACAAAAAATTTAAAAGCAAGATTGGGACTGCATTCATAATTTGTATGTATTGATAAGTGAGATCCCATAAAAAAACAATCCATGTAAAAAAAAGTCTCCGAACTCTTCGACCTTCAAAAATTGTAAGATATTTCGTAGAGGAGAAGTCAGGCATTCTTATTAATCTTTATTAGCTAGCTAAATAAAATTTTGGAATGTTTTTTATGAGATTTGAATTAACAGGAATAGAGACTTAATGTTACGCTAAACGTAAAACTACACGTAAAACGCACGTGCTACGGCCAGGGAGGTAATTGCGTAACTTTTCCAACGAAAAATAAGATCCAGATCCACCTAAAGTACGTGCGTGTACCTAATCTACCAAAAGTTACGTACCTAATCGACCAGCTGATCTCTGAATAAAATCTATGGAACAGTTTCATCGAATGAACACTTAGGTAAAAACATTATAACAACCTAAAATATAGTTATCTTTTGTCTTTCCGTAAATATGTTTTGGCTCACTGTTTTTTTTAGTGCCGTTATTTTTGAATCGGAACGTGCTAATGCGTCGCATCTCATCCGTCACACCCAACGAAACTAAAGCTATATCTACGCAACTCTAGTTGCTACGAATCGCGGCGTCAACATATATTATATTTGTAGGTGAACGGTGAGGTGAGGTTAAAACGCGTGCTAGCATATTAAACTGAAAGACGTAACTTACGTTAGGGTAAGAATTTCAAAAACACACCGCCATATATTTGCCTGAAAGGACGGATTAATAGTTTAAAAGTTGAATCTACTACTCCTCGTCTTATGGTTCAAAGGTACTACGATCTGTATTAACAATGTAGCTCACTTTGTAGTCAAGAGATATTCTTTGACTAGGTATTTTCTTAAATATTTTCTCCTAGACGGTTCAATCTCAGACTGGACTAAGCGCGCTTCATTACTGTCTAAGCTCCTTTTAAAAATAACCTTGTCTAGTCGTAAATACTTCTTGTCTAGATCTTTAATCATACTTGCTAGTCACAACGTGAACACATTCACCAGTATTTTGAGTAGGAGTATTTGTAATAAAACAGTTTAGGTACCGTAAAATGGGGTGAGTAGGGGCAAAACTGACATTCAAACCTCGATAACATTTTATTTTACATAATTTTATTATGCAAACTGATTGGTGTATATAATAAGTGTTCCGGACGTTTGTATTTTAGTTTTTAATTTATTTTGGGTAGCTCTATTTCATAACTTTGACGATAAACAGGAAATCCCACCTCACCCTCGTAATTGGGGTGAGATGGGATTTCATACAAAGGTGATTTTGGAAGATTGTTGGATCGATTTTTTTAATTATGAGTATTAGATACTATAGCTACATTTTAAATTGGAATACATTATTTTTGTAGCAGTAGCCTTAAAATACCATCTCACCCCCCTTTCATCCCTTCTTTCCCCATTCATAACCCAACTCTCCCCGTGAAACCTTTTCACCCCATTTTACGGTACCGAGTACCTTATTTTATGTGAGGCCGCGTTCTCACGCAGGTGATCGGCGCCGCCGCGAGGTATGGGACTATGGGTACAAACGTGTTATTCACAGGCGCAGTATAAAACAAATTGCTTGATTTACTTTCTAGCTCAAGCGGATCCTGCAGCTCGATCACGATTGTGCGTACGTTAGGTAGATTTAAATGTCAATTTTTATTTGGAAAAATGACAGTTGGATCCACCTAACGCGCGTTCAAAACGTTACGTGATTACCCCTCTGGGCTCCTTAAGGGTTGTTCGAGAGTGGTTAGCTGCAATCAAACTACAAATATGTCTATGTAGCTTTCGCCCGCGACTTCGTCTGTGTGGACCTAGGATAAAAGCTAGCCTATATTTTAATCTAGGCTATAAACTATCTCCATCCAAATCAGTTAAGCCGTTTAAGCGTGATTGACTAACAAACATCCAAACTTTCGAATTTATAATATTGGTAGGAATAGTAGAATAACTATTTATTGGCGATTATTACGGACGAAGCTTGTTGGCGCTCTACAAAGCGTGTTCGATGACCGAAAAGAGTGTTGCCAGTTTGGTCTTAAATAATCTACCACAGTAACTAATGTTAATGTTGCCAAAACAAGGCTAGAACCGGGAAAACGCTGGGAAGATAATGAGTGGATCTGACCAGTTCAAAAATTAACGTGATCGTAAGTTATTGATGACTGTACAAACAAAGTATGCATTTATTCTAAAATCTTGACTTTTAGGTCAGGCAGGGCCTGGGCTTTTTTTTGTATAGGAAAATGACAGTTGTGTTGTCCTAACGAACTTTAAAAAAAATGATGTGATCACCCCTCCGTTTACGGGTAGGTATAGGTATTAGTCAATAGTATTAAATTTATGAAGTCAAGATACTGGATGCAATTACTGCCGTCACTGCGAAACGAGTCGGTCGCCGCAGCTGGCGGCACATCGCGTCTGCAATGGTAATGCCAAGTTTGTAACTCGTTAATAATTTGGCACAGGTTCGCTGCAACGTCTCAGTTTGTTTGAAGTTGATACGTGTGTGGAGATATATGACACAGTTTCGGATGTTGGTATGCAACAAAGTTAAAGCTACTGTTACTATCAATATTAATAATGTATTGGATAATGTCTATTATACGGTCAAATAATGGTCTAGTTTATAATGTGCTGACGGCTGACGGACTGAATAATATTTACACTGTCAACGCTAAGTTTATATTAAGGCAGTACTAGACTATATTATTATTGATGCGTGTATTAATTTTACTGTGAATTTTTGATATGCATCTGTATTCTGTATAATATTATTACTGGATATAAATATTAATATATTATTATTATTATTAAGCCTTTATTGATTCCCTTATTATGTAGTGATTGATTGTTTATCAAAGTGTTTCAGGTTATATAAGGGACCCCTGACGGGTATAGGCCTCCTCCATGTCTTTCCATTTTTCTCTGTCCTTAGCATTATTGATCCAGTTCGGTCCAGCTGCAGCTATTATGTCATCAGACCATCTTGCCTTGGGCCTACCCTGCCATTATTACCCTGCCCTGGCCATTTAGTGGCTTCGTTAGTCCATCTCTTGTCGGTGATTCTTGCTATATGGCCAGCCCATCTCCATTTTTGTTTGAGTATGAAGTCGAGTGCGTCTGTAAGTTTTGTCTGTGATAATTAATATAATATTATCGCAAGACGCGGACTTAGTCTATTCACCGACACGCTACGCTCGTAGCGCTACGACGTAGTCCGCAGCAGCTTAAACTCCATAATATACGTAATATAATAAATAAAATAAAATAAATAAATATTAGGGGACAATCTTACACAAATCGACCTAGACCCATAGTAAGCTCATTAAGGCTTGTGTTATGGGTACTAGACGACGATATATATAATAGATATAAATACTTAAATACATAGAAAAATTCCATGACTCAGAAACAAATGTTCATGCTCATCACACAAATATTTGCCTTTACCGGAATTCGAACCCAGGACCTTCAGCTTCGTAGGCAGCGTCACTACCCACTAGGCTAACCGGTCGTCAATATGCCGCGCTCGCAACGCGTATGTGCAAAGGATGATGTTATTTGGATTTCTGTGATGTACGTAAATTGTCCATTAGGCGGTGAATTCGTGAATGCCCCTGTTCGAAGGTGTTTATGCGATCTGGGGCTTTACGAATTACCGCCCGTGGTGCGTACACAATTTTACGTCTTCTCCTGGGTGTGAAGTGAGATTTGCCGCTGCGCCCGTGGGAGGTAAATCTCACTTACCGCCCAGTGACCAGGGTTTGCAATATTCGTCCAATTTCAGTATTCGAATAATACGAATACTTCGATTTCCAATATTCGAATATTCGAATATTTCGAATAAAACGAATATTTTTGAAAATAAAATAAAATAATGATTAAAGTTGTGTAATTGTTGTTACAATTAAAAAATAACAACATTTATGGTCGATGATAACAATTAAACTTCTGAAATAATAATTACTAATTTAATCACAGCTGTTACAATACAATTTTACTTTCTTTATTATAAGTTTCAATAAAACCAAACCAATAAGGAACACTTTTTCCGTGTGTAGGTTGAATAATGATATGACTATCAACTTTTTCGCGAGAATCGTGAGCAACAAAATTAAAATTTTATAAAAAATGAACAGGTACTAAAACTATAACTAACAAAAATAACTTATTTTACAAGTTATGTACCTAATTGTAAAATATCAGACTGGTAAAATTTAAAAATATAGAACATTTGTGGTATTTTCTTATAATTAGCCAGTATTACTTTGCATTATAATAATTAAACTTTTGAGATAAATCACAGCACAGTTACCAAATAATCTTACTTTGTGTATTACAAGAAACAGTAAAATTAAATCAGTAATAAACAAACTTTCCATGTATTAAAAAACGAGTTAGCATAACGTATCACGTATATGAATACGTACAAACACAACAATTTTAATGATGGGTTTAGTATTAGTAAACAGACTCATCATAACTGAATCTTAATGTACCTAATGGCACAGATTAAAGAGCTAATGGTTATATCTGGTGAAGATGCCGGAAAGCAAAAGTCAAAATGGTATCTTTATTCGTATTGTAAAATAAAAATAATGACTTAATGAAATATTAATTTGTTTATAGATAAATTAACGAGAGCATGGAATTGCATATGTAGTAGTATTGTATGTTTACAGGCATTCTATATTTGAATTTTCTATTTTCTCGTACTACCACTACAAATGCAATTCGATGTTCTCGATAATTCATCTATACATAAAGATACTATAAACAAATATGCAGGTATACGACAAAACAGTTCGTAGCTGCCTTATTAGAATTTCACGAAATAATTAGGTTCAGCGGGGCTAGCACAACTGACGCCGCGCCGCGACGCGAGTTGAGAAAGATCTACCCTCCTCTTTCTAATTTGCACGGTGCGAGTGAGATGAGAGACGCTCAGTCGCGCGGGAAGCGACTGAGCAGCAAGTTGTGCTAGACGAGACGTACTGTAAGTTCTGTTGAGGCCTTTCCTAATAACCGCTTATTATACTCGTAGTTTGATTTTGGCAAGAGTAAAGAAAATAATATGGTATAGGTACATATGTGATATAATATGATTAAAGCTTTTTTTGTAATATTTAAATCTACTTCCACGAAATTGTTAATGTGGAGGATATTGCTAGCATTTTATTTAAGATTTTCGCAAAGGTAAATAAGGTCAGACAAAAATCTGCACTATTCGAAATATTCGTTTTATTCGAATAATGAATGTTGCCGAATTCGAATAATATTTGTGGCGAATAATTCGAATTCTCGAATATTCGAATATTCGAATTGCAAACCCTACCAGTGACGTAATAAGTAGTACATTTTGATACAAGTGAGGTAGGTATGTTGACAATTACATCAGAGGCGGAATTTTTCACGCGAGCCGCAAGTGAGCGTGATAAGAGAGCCGAGGATGTAATTATCAAAGCTCACGCGTTTCATACGACGTTTTTCAACACATTTGCGAAGAAAAATCTTTTTCATAAAATGAAAATGTTAAGTATTAAGCTCCTCAGTTTTCGTTTTAAAATGTTATCTTGATCAAATTCATGTAAAATGTTATCACAAGTGAATAGTTTTACTAAATTAAACGTTTCTATCAGGGATGCCGCGGATGTGATTTTTTTGACATCCGCGGATGCGGATATTTGGGGGCACACATCCGCGGAAGCGGATGCGGATTTTGTAGTCAAACAATCAAAAACTAAAATAAACAACGTCCATTTATGATATCACGCAATCATCAAACACGTTGACACTAAATTACAATCGTAGCGAACAAATCAAAAACGCGTCTCTTTGGTCACAGAAACGACAAGAAGTGAAGCGAAGCAGCCGTCTTTTACGGCTTGGCGCTTGGCCTCAAAGTGTGGTAGATATGGTGCCTCGCTCTTGGAGTTGTTGAACCGTATCGAGTCATAGTGGTTATTTCTGTACTATATATGTAGGTTTCCCATCTTGTGGTATTCATGTATCGGAGCTTTATAAAGTAGAGGGTGCCGTTGATCCATGTGCACATATATATTTACCATGAAACTGCTCGTGGCGACTAGTATGACGCCTTCGCTTCCTATGCGACTCAAGTAGTAATTTGTAAATACAATGTCTGATGCAATGAAATGCCTATCGGTAAGTATTTGTACTTGTTTTACATTCAGTCGCACTTCGAAGCGCCGCGTGGGCTCCTTTCTTGTCGTGAATTACACTATATCCGCATCCGCAAAAACTCCGCATCAATTTTAGCGCATGCGGATGCGGATGCTGATGTTGACATTTGTGCGGAACTTCCGCGGTTGCGGATGCGCATGCGAATGGTTGCAAATGCTGGTTTCTATTTTTTTTTTCTCACATTTTTTTATCAGCGATCGGCTCTTAGCCATACCTCGTGTGTTCATAAGTTTGGAGACGATGACAGTCATAAAAGTAACGAAAATCAAATAAATAATTATTGAACTGCTTCATAATTATCATTATTATTACTTTTAATCAATGCCCATAAGTTATGAAAATAAATATAGTTGTTTTTGGTGGTTTTTGATAAAAGAGTATTTTTTATAGGGCTTCGTTCGGTCGACTTACTAAATGGGGAAAAATATTACCTTCCTATGAAGGCATATCCTTCCTACCGCAATACAGGCATTGTAATTAAATATTTACTATTTTGATTTAATCCACATAAAACACAATAACAAATAAAACAATAATAACTTAAGCTACTAGCTTAAGCCTAGTCAAAAAGTCCCCCACGAGTTGTCCCTGGCGCAAAGGTACCCATCACACTGGCCGCATTACCACGTTGAATGGCGATGGACAACCTTTGCACCAGGTACGAACCCGCGCGAGCGTCAGACCCCCTCTCCGTAATTCGTCGTCCCACCTCCCTAACGAAAGCAATAGCCTCCGACCCCCAGCACCCAGTAGTCTCAAACGCAAGGGGTACAAAATAATAATTACCGCCCAGGGCCGCATATTTAACACACTTCCTGGCCGCTGCAAAATCTGCAGCAGCACCAGCTGTTCGCACCGTTCGGCTGAGATGCGAGGCGGCAAAAGTACTGACGCACGTGGCGTCCCACAGGAGACACTTTCCCTTCTGCCACGGCACCAAAGTTAAGCCATCTGGCCTCTTGCCATCGGCGCGGCAGAGGCCCGGAGGCTCCAGAACACAGGGGATGTTGGATTAAATATTGGTTATTCAGCATAGAATATTGAACTATTTCTCAATATTTTGGTGTAATTTACTATTTCATTTATTACAGTTTTCTTCTACTTTCCCGCCAGTGAACGTAACATTTTCGGCGTCGTGTTTTCACCCCCTAAATACCAACGTAATAAACGACTATAATGAAAAACACAAATGGCCATTTTAAATAAACTCAATTTATTTTATTTACTTATCATGTGGTAGTTAAATAAAAGTATTAATTTAATCGTATTACATTACAGTAATTGAACTATATGAGTTTACATTCGTCTCAAAACTTATGAACAGACGAGGTAATCAGATTTTGTGACATTTCTGAGTTTCAAGAGGTATTTATTCCATCGAACACTCTCCCTCTTAACTTTAGGCGAGTTCACTATCTAGTGTCTCTGGTCTAACTGCAGTACCTGCCATCTTGTAATCATATCCAAAAAGATAAAGTCAATTAATTAATTAAAAAGGATTCAATTTGTTTAGTCGAGTAAGAATCCATTTGCCGAGCATTTAAAAAAAAAGCTGTACCTAGTGATGTGCCGCCGAGAAATTACGCCCTTACGGTAATTCTCATTGCGTAAAATTTCCGTAAATTACCGAGAATTCTCGGTAAAGTTCTCCGCGAGTAATTTTGGTGCGATAAGTTGACTTTGAAAATGGCTAACAACGCGTTAGTTTTTAAGATATTTTATTATAAATCGTGTTAATTTCAGGTTTGAGCGTTATTTTGCAAATAGGTAAATGCTTATCAGGGTCGTATTGTATTCTAGCAGGTACTTAAAGGAACCCATTATGACTAAATGGGCATTATCTATGTACACTATGCCAACAAATTGGAACCTGGGTCCCAGAATACCTGAATTGTAATGGTTCCTGATTGGCCCTTACCCTTATCAGTTAGCCGGTGGTAGGGAAAATATGCCCATAGCACCGGCTACATGCTACAGTTTAGTTTAGTTCATATTGAAGTGAGCTATTGTGAATTGTAATGTGAATACAAGAGTGTTATTGACAGTAGAAACGCTTCTTCGCCCGCCCTTGAGACCGACTCTGCGATTCCTGTCAACGCGGAGTGGAACCACATCAAAATGGCCTATGTAGAGACCAGCTCCGTCGTTCTTGGACATAAAACATACACACGTGAAGACAGGATGTCACAGAGAACCTGGCACCTCATTGAAGAAAGGCGCGTACTCCATCTTCACCTCCTGGCAACCAACGATGCGGCGGTCCGTGAAGACCTGAGGCTGCAGTATAGACAGATACGCAGGAACATCTACCGCAGTACCCGCCACGATCGGCGAGTATGGGCGGATAGTGTGGCGGATTGCGCCCAACGTTCTGCTGACTCCGGTAATCTCAGAGAGATGTACAAGGCGACTAAGACCCTAGCCGGGAACCGGAGCCAGAGGAAGAAGAAGCCTTTAAAAGACAAAGCAGGCCAACTAATCGTGACATCGGAGGGGCAGCTTCAACGCTGGCGGGAGCATTTTGAGGAGATCTTCCGAGTCCCAAACGACCCCGTTACTACGTCACCTGCTGTCAGCCTGCCCGCACAAAGCCTCGACATTGACGTGTCTCCCCCCACTGGAGAGGAAGTAGTGAAAGCCATCCGATCACTCAAGAACGGCAAAGCGCCAGGAGTCAACCTCATCACGGAGGAAATGCTGAGAGCTGACGTGCCTACCGCCGCGCACGCGCTGACACCTCTCTTGCGCAACATCTGGTCAACCGAAGAGCTACCCGACGACTGGAACAAAGGCCTTCTCATCACCGTACCTAAGAAAGGTGACCTCAGTGAATGTGGCAATTGGAGAGGCATCACTTTGCTCTCTGTCTAAGGTGCTCTGCAAGACAGATTATCGAGGGCCATTGAACCGCTTCTTCGCAAAGAGCAAGCTGGTTTCCGACCCAACCGATCGTGCATGGACCAGATCAATACCTTGCGCATAATCCTCGAACAGACATCAGAATGGCAGAGGGAAATGTATTTGACCTTCGTCGACTTCGAAAAGCCGTTCGTTTCGAAAGAGTCGATACGCTGAGGTGGAGTTGCATCTGGGACCGATTGCGTGAAATTGGGGTCCCCAAGAAAATAACTAACATGATTAAGGCCATCTACGGGAATTATTCCTGACACACGACGGCCTCGTCGCGGAGGACATACCGGTGCACTCGGGTGTACGACAGGGGTGTCTTCTCTCACCTCTCCTATTCCTTGTTGTTATAGATGGCACCATGAGCACTACAATAAGCAACAAGCGCCGCGGCATAGAGTGGGGACTATCCAGCGTCTTGGAAGACCTGGATTATGCCAATGATCTATGCCTGCTGAGCCACACACGCGCCGACATGCAAGCCAAGCTAGACGACCTACAACGAGAGGCAAAGGAGACGGGATTGAAACTCAACACCCGGAAGACCCAGGAAATGAGGTGCGGGGTAACAAGCGCTTTGCCGTTGCTCATTGGCACAGATGCTGTGGAAAGGGTCCACAAATTTACTTACCTCGGTAGTGTAGTGTCGGAAACTGGAGGGACCGAAGAGGACATCGCTTCGAGAAACGCCAAGAGCAACCTTCGCACAGCTCCGCCCTGTATGGCAATCGCGGAAACTAGGAGAGTTAAAGCTCAAAATATTCCGGTCCAACGTAAAAACCGTGTTGCTGTACGGTTGTGAAACGTGGAAGGTTACAAAGGCCGCAAGTGGAACTGGATTGGCCACACGCTCCGAAGGGACCCTGATCACATACCGAGGCAAGCCCTGGACTGGAATCCACAAGGAAAGCGTAAAAGTGGCCACCCTAAACAGACCTGGCGGCGGACGATCATCGCAGAGGCGAAGACCATAGAGAAGACTTGGAGCGAATTCGAGCGCGAAGCTCAAGACCGAACGGGATGGTGGCGCACTGTGGACGCCCTCTACCCCATCAGGGGACACAGGAACATAAGTCAAGTCATTGACAGTAGAACAATGAGGCCAAAATGTAAAGTTTTAGAATATTTCAGAGAAACGAACGAATTAAATACCATTCCTTGATTTTTGATCATGTGTATACCGCCAAAAATGTTACTGGTTCCGCTCAACATTTGGTTAAGAACTGCCAAAATTGCCCTGCTGATGTTAAAACTGGGTTTACAAAAACCGTCCCACAGAACAATTCTCCTACTAGTGATATTAACAGTTCTGTATCCACAGAACGCCCCGATAATTCAGCTGTTGATGAGGTAAGTGTGTTTTGCTCAACTTATCATCAGAATTACATAACCACATTTAAAAAAATAGATGTGAAGACAAGCTTTAAACTTGTTTCATAAAATAAACCCATTTACGAATCTACTTAACTGTGTATTATTATTCTTGCAGAATATATAATTATATTTTAAATATACCAATTTATAAGTTTTTTTTTTCCATTCAAGCACTTACATCCTAAGCGTTTATATAATATGGAGATTCCTAACGGAAATATTACCAGAGAACGTTCTCCGAGAACATGCTCGGTAACTTACGCCGGTAATTTACGGTAATTTTGGAAATATACGAGTTCCTTTAGTATGACTATTTTGATTTTTTTTGTGTAGATTTTCATTACTAATTGTAGTAGAATCACGATAAAAAAACTTGAAAAAAATTAAAACTTTGACTACTTTCTCGATAATTACCGTTACGGAGAACATTACCGAGAACGTTACCCCAAAATTCTCTCCGTTCTCGTAATTTACGGTAACGGCACATCACTAGCTGTACCTACATTCTTTACAACCCGATTAATTTAAGAATGCACCGTGTTCATGCATACATCTTGTTGCAAGGTGTCAATGTACTTAATCGGGATATAACCATAACACACGAGTATCGTAATGTTATAAAACACGCGTGTTTAATACCCAGAATTATGAGCCTAAAACCGACATGATAAAAGGTACGTTGCGAGCAAATGTGTTGAAAAATACGTTACACGAGTTAGTAAATAAGTATACCTATATGGCATTGAATGATCATAAAAGAGTCACATTTTCACGTCACATTTATATGTATTAGTCAGTCTTGACTGACTAATATAAATGTGACGTCGTTTGTCTTCAAAATGAAATAACTGTCTAGTTAAGGAGTATTAATCGCACCGGCTATGCGAATTTCTTCGTTATTTTGGATATTTAATTAACATTAAAACTGGCTATTCGTCGATCATCATTATCGTCAGCCTGTAGTTGTCCACTGTTGGACGTAAGCCTTCCCAATTGGCGCCACCATACTTGGCACCATCAGCTCTCCGCATCCAACCCCTTCCCTTTCTTTTGGAAAGATTATTCTATGCAAGTTTAAAGATACTGATTTCTGAGGGAGGCAGGATCTCGTGACAATATCAAACGTTCAAATCTTCGTATAAGAATAATCATCGCATGTGTTTCCCACTAGTTTTATTGACACCAAACCCAAATTAGCACATTTAGTGGGCGATGATCATGGCACTGCGCAGTGCGCATGTGATGCATGCGGTTAGAGGTGTAAAGCGTACTTTTCGAATGAGTGTTAGGAAACCACAAATGTTATTCACGTACAAAAAAATACATTTAAACCTATCTAAGGTACGTTATGCAGCCCACCAGCAGGTAACGTGTAAAATCTAGGTTACGGTAAAATGTTTAAAACTGAAGTATTTATACTCCAAATGTAGTAAAAACCTTTGACGCAGACAATAGTAATTGTTAACAAAACCTATTCGATCCAACGCGCCCAGTCATGCAAAGCCACGATAAGCCTGTATGTAGGCTTTAAATAGTATTATTTCTATGAATGTCAACACGGCTTTACGTATTTTGTAAGGTCGTAAAAAAGCTCAGGCCAGATGATGATAAATTAAGTTGACAATAAGGGTAATGGACTATAGACATACTTAAATACATATTGATAAATACATACTAATATTTTACCGGAAGGCACAGCGTGGGTAGGGCACAAGGTGGGCTGATGACCTGGTAAAGGTCGCGGGAGTCCGCTGGATGCGTAAGGCGCAAGACCGGTCATTGGCACTCTTCGGGGAGGCCTGTGTCCAGCAGTGGACGTCTTTCGGCTGATATGATTGATCAGTCACAACGTATAATCTATCTATTAAGTACTTACACATAAATTATTATTTTTAATATGATGGATCATCATCTTCAACTTTATTAAGTATCTTTATTAATTATGCCTTAGGGCCGATTTACACATTGATTAGTGATTAGTGCGAGTCCATACATTTGCTGCAAATGTGAGTAGCTTTTGTATTGACTCGCTCTAATCACTAAACAATGTGTAAAGCGGCCCTTATATAAAATATTCGTACTTGACAATCGTAATAATTATTGTCAGAATACCTGCAAATAGTGAATATTATTTTCGAAATATTTGCACATCTGTTTACAGTCTAGTTAACGCTTAATAGCAGCATTATGTAATCGAAAACTCTTTTATTAACAGTTTAAATTATAAACAGGGTCTGACAGTGCTACAGGCTTCAAAGGTATAATTTTCATAAATATCACATGCAAATAGTTTATGTTTTACAGTAATGTTTTCATAATGTTGCGATGGAAGAATTTCATGAATTATTCAAGGAAAGGTTTGGTTATACATCCATAATTCTGTAGACTGTATTTTGCCTAGGCAGACGAAATAATTATACATAAAATAAAAACTTTATTATTATTAAGTAAGTCTGAAGAATTACTAAGCCGTCTTGAAATACAATTTGTGTTAATTTGTAGTATACTTCAGTCAAACAAAGACATTCAAGGTTTTATTTTTAACCCCCAACGCAAAGAGAGGGGTGTTATAAGATTAACGTATCTGTGTATCTGTTTATGTGGTATCGTAGCTCCCAAACGGATGGACCGCGGTTTTTTTTTTGTGTCATAGATAATTGTATCCCGAGTGTTCTTAGCCATGTATCATGAAAATCTGTTAAGCCGTTTTTGAGATATTGCACTTTGAAATGAAAACGTCGGGGGTTTTTCAACTTTTCTAAGTTGTAGTTATAATTAAATAATTTAAGTACATGTGATAACTAAGCTACAGCATATCTTTTCGTCCAATATTCCGCAGTGTCTCAAGTCGAGAGTCTTTGACCAGCGTGTGTTGCCAGTGATGTCATATGGCACTGAAACGTGTTAGCTTATGCTATGGGCCTCATAAGAAGGCTCAAAGTCACCCAAAGTGCTATGGAGAGGGCTATGTTGGGAGTTTATCTGCGTGATCGTATCAGAAATGAGGCTATCCGCAGCAGAACCAAGGTAACCGATCCTCCGGTATAGCCCTCCTAGCAGTGGGCGGGGCACATAGCACGTAGAACCGATGGCCGTTGGGGTGGAAAGGTTCTCGAGTGGCGACCACGTACCGGAAGGCGCGGCGTGGGTAGGCCCCACAAGGTGGACTGATGACCTGGTAAAGGTCGCAGGAGTCCGCTGGATGCGGGTGGCGCAGGACCGGCCACTTTTTGGCACTCTTTCGGGGAGGCCTATGTCCAGCAGTGGACGTCTTTCGGTTGAGATGATGATGATGATGATGATGATAACTATCACTGTTGAGTGTAGGCACTGACGCGAGGAATTAAAGGCGGTGAAAACGGTATGAGGTTATTTAATTTCCAAATTTACAGCAGAGCCGTGCGGGGTGGTTCGCGATTCGTATCGGACTGCCCCGGCCAGCGATAACAAAAACAATGTAGGGTAAAGTAACATATTTCGGTCTTAATTTCAAAGTACCTTATTTTCTAAATCTTAAAACTATGCTCTTGCTGTGCTCTTGTTGCCAACACAAACCAATATAATTATTATGAGAAATAGAACGCGTCGCTAACAATCACCATGTAAAAAGTTATTTATTCTAATAGGTAACCGGAAAACTGCCACAACAAGTCGAACTGTTTGTTTTATGCTACCTACTGTAAGATTAAATTTTCTACGGCGCTGTGCCTGATTTTGTAATAGTTACTCTACCCTCGAATTGATAAATAATCAGTATCGTTACTGAAATCTTACGGCACTTACGTCCTTTTTTTAAGGAAGGCAGTTTTTTAGGAATATCTCGAAATCCTTCGATCCGATGAAAACCGATCTTGTTCAAAACAATTTTCACTGACAGAATTTAATAAGCCCTAGGTCCATGTTTTTTTTTCATATTTTTAAAATACACGGTTCAAAAATTAGAGGGGAACACACAATTTTAGTGACTTTCGGGGCGATTAATCCGACTCTATTCACTTAATCAAAAAAATTGCTGAAAAATCTTATTTTATTTTGAAAGGCCTATCGACCCTTTTTATATATAATATCGAGGGATATTATTTTCCACTTCGTCTGTTGGTATGAAATTGTGTGTATTTTTTAGACGGCAACACTTAATGAAACCCATCATACAGTTTTACACTTCTAGTAAGTATTATACTTATTATACTGGCAACACCTTTCACTCAAACTTCATCTGTCGACACACGTCAATGTCAAAGTCATAAGTTGTGAAGAAAACGTAAACAACAGCGTTTTTCGCCGATGAGTGTCCGGATCCATCACAAAAAAATCAGTTAAGAGGGTTTTGATGGCAGTTATGTACAATTAACTGTAATTTGTTATTTAGCATAGAAATTACTGTCTGAAACCATTGTTTTGTCCGACTAAATGTCCTTTGAAGTTGGAGGGTCCATGTGGGAAATGGAATTCCCTTTGTTCACTCACGAACATAAAAAAATAACGTCGCAAAACTTCTCATAAATATATATAGTAAGATATACAACGCAATAACGAATTTTGAAGCCCCTTTAATATTATTTATTTGAGTTTAGTACACTACCATTACTTTTTAACGTATGTGATGTGTGAAACAGGTGCTTGACTTGTAAAATGGTGTATTAATATTATACAGATGTATAATATTTTGAAATACTTATGTTTTAGATATGGCACGGTTTAAATAGGTATTTGTTTTTTTTTTGTAATTTTATGATAAACACAAATAAAAATGTGGATGAAAATGAAATCACCCCCTTCCACTTACCCCCCCCCCCCCTTTAACGTATTTTTTCTGGATCAACATACCCAACTTACCTATAAATCGCACTCAAATTTTCATTTCCAAAAATATTATGCTCTGTCCTATTAAGGGTTAATGTGCGAGCGTGGGCGTGGGGTGGTTTTCGAGTAAAATGCCTGTGACATACGGACGGACAGACACACAGGCAGACAGACATGACGAATCCATAAGGGTTCCGTATTTTACCATTTGGCTACGGAACCCTAAAACTTAATAAATGAGACGATTGAATTGCTGTACGGACCTGAATACCCGAAAATAATCTTATTGAAAGTGTATCCTAACAGATTAGGGTACATGAACTCCCACACATAAACTAAATAACGTAATTACAAAATTGAAAAGATCCTTTACCCAAACGAGCTTTGAGATTAACGTAATACGAAATTGAGTCAAAAACGTGAAAGAGATCTCTCAGAATAATCTCCTTCACATAAGTAATTAGCCCAACTCATACGAAACCCTATTACGTGTAGTAAGACGACACTGCCTTGCTTTGGAATAGGAAACAAAAGCAATTCGCCTGTATATTCGATTCACAAAGGTAACAGCACGTGTGTAGAAATGCAATTTGAATATACATGGGGACATCAAAAGACCCGCATTAGAAGGGCAACGAGGGAAAGGCGACACTTACACGACCTGAAAATGCGTAGCGACAGGAAAATCCTAACGCATTTGATAGAAATCTCGATACCCGAAAAAATGCTTAGCATGTTCATGTGTTGGAAATCTTGAAGGGATCATTTAAATCTAAGAAATCTTTTATTAATGTGACAAACGTTTTATCGAATAAATGTTTCGCCAAAAGGCTATAGCCGTGTTTCTATACAAAAATTGCCTTTGTATCAAACGTTCTAGTTATTTAATTTTTCAATACTCCTTGTAGGCAAAGCTCTGCTCCCAAAAGAAAAACCATGTACACTTGACAGTTTTCGTATTATGGCGGTTTGCATTTTTTCACTTTTTAATTATTTTCTTAAATTTGGTCTGTGCGATTTGTTTGATTTTTTGGGAGGTTATAGTACATATATAGTATATAGTAGTTTTTATTTTATGAATTACCCATCTATAGACCTACTACATATATTTAATTCAAAATATTAGCTTTTGGTACTTCATGCCAAAAACTAACTACAAATAAAGTTATTCCTTTCTTGTCATAAAAAAACAAAAAAGGAGGCGAAAGGACGTACATTATGTATCCGCAAAGAAAAGTAAATAGTTTATATGATATTACAATGAATTATATGGTAAAAGTTATGAAAAATGAATTTACAACTTTCATGGAGCAAGACGCAAGACTTTCAATGTTGGAACAAGTCCGTTATCGTTCAGTATGCCATTTTTGCTAATTACCCAGTTTGCAATGTATCAATGTCTTTAATGTTTTTTTACAGTTGGCTCATTTCAATGACATCATTAATGGGTTCAATTTACCCAGTAAACTAGGAACAGAATTATTTTTGAACGCGCTTCCGGATTTAGTATGCGAACCAAGTGAGGAGAATATTCGTATTTTAAGAAATTGTGTAAAGTGCGGCAGGCTCAGCAATTACTATTCAGCTTTGTACAGTCGACTACAAAGAGATATATACGGCTAAAGTTACAAAAATATGTATACACGACTGTATTGCCTTGACATTAAGGTCGTGTATACATATTTTTGTAACATTGGCCGTATATATCTCTTTGTAGTCGACTGTACACCTATATAAGTTTAAGCGACTTATATTGTCACGACCATGACTTTGTGGTAAAATTATTTGTGCCAAATGAAGAATGAATTAATGAGTGATGAAATAAATATGTTTTAGCTATTTGGACATTTAATTTCATTCATACAAGTAATTAAAGCAATCCTGTAAAAACATTGGATCAATAAAGGAATAACTTTATTTGTAGTTAGTTTTTGGCATGAAGTACCAAAGCTAATATTTTGAATTAAATATATGTAGTAGGTCTATAGATGGGCAATTCATAAAATAAAAACTCTAGGTGCCGCGATACCAGAACACCAAAAAAAAAATTGTCAAATTATAGTTTCCATTATTTTGACATATATTTGAACTGAAGATTGAGACAATATTTTTTGTATTGGTGAGTTTTAATATGTACTATAACCTCCCAAAAAATCAAACAAATCGCACAGACCAAATTTTAGAAAATAATTAAAAAGTGAAAAAATGCAAACCGCTATAATACGAAAACTGACAAGTGTACATGGTTTTTCTTTTGGGAGCAGAGCTTTGCCTACAAGGAGTATTGAAAAATTAAATAACTAGAACGTTTGATACAAAGGCAATTTTTGTATAGAAACACGGCTATAGCCTTTCATTTAATCGAAAACATATTTTTTTTCAGAAACAGTAAACCTTTCAGGATTGTTTAAAAATTAAACCTAACCTAATGGGTTCTACCTTTTACTTATACCCGAAAAGTTAACGGTTTCTGATAAAAATAAAGTTCGATGAAATGAAAATTCGGCGAAACAATGCATTCGATGAAACGTTGTCGGTAAAATAAGGGACTCCCTCGATAAAGTTCTCCTCCGGAGGTGAAGGATGTAAGCCTCATCTGCCTGATGTTCTTTACATGGTTTTGGTTGGAGTACACATTTTGGGTGTGCTCCAAATAACTAACGGGTAAATGAAATTAAAATTTAAGCACGCTATACATTCAGGGACGTGGTTTGGTGACAATTTTGGCAATCTACTCCATTCGAACCGACTCGTGACTACCGCAGGCTTTACACGAAATAAATGTTTCAGCCACTGTACAAATGCAAAATAGTTCGCCTAGTCACTTGCATAGCTACAATTTTTTTTCAAATCCTGAAATACCGCTGGAATGTTAATCTTTGAAAAATACAGTTAGCATTGGTGACAATGTTGACGAACATAGTTTTTCTTAATATTTATTTTCCTCGTTTTTCTTTATTTAAGTTTTAAATTGGCTGATATTGTACATAGCAAGAAAATTAATCATTTTTATTTTGACGTCGCACAAGCTAAAAAGTTCGTTTCACTCTAATCGGTGCAAAATAGTTCGTCAAGGAAGTAATTAGTGCTTTTAGAATCAATTTAAAAACAAATTTTGTTTGATAAAATAATGGTTTGATATTTGCTAATGTCACTTTGGCTATAAAAAGACCTCTTTATGTCGCATTATTTACCGAGTTTTTATATTCAATATGGGTAAACCAATTTCGCAAGAGGTTCGTAAAGATGTGCGACATAATTCCAAGCAGTAAATCAAGAAATTCTGCGTATAATAAAGCTTTGTAAAAATTAGTGATATAAAATAAATATATATAGGTACTTATATATATATATATATATATTTGAATAGGAATGGAATAGAGGTGATATAAGGTTAAGGGTTCATTTTGAACAAACGTGCGTTCAGTCCGGCGATGATAAACAGTACGTTCTTCTTCTTCGCGAGAAGTTCAAAATAATGAAGAAATGGTAATCTTAACGCATCATCTTAATTACAATTCAAAATGATGAGAACAGCGAATAACAATAACATGGAAATATGACTCGAGCTCAAAAATGACTCCAAAAAACATGATGTCGCGGCCCGACCAAGCTAAGTTTGCACTTCGCTGCTTGCAGTTTGTTCGACGCGAGGTGCAAACTTAGCTAGTTACTACTACGTATTTAATGATATTAGAAGTGGCAACTTGCGTCAATAGCGCTGGTCAATGAAAACGACTCTACGCGAGTTTGACCAATGAATTTACGTTTTTTAAGTAGGTCGAATACAGGCTGATTATTTGTGATTGGGCGATTGGGGCACAGGCGTATTTTAATAAAAGATCCGTTTTTGTTCGGCAATTTGTTAGTAGGTTGTTGTCTAATAGTTTTGTCAGTCACTGGATAAGAAAGGTAAACATTAATAGATTAATTAGGTCCATGGTTCAAATGATGCTAAAGGTAAATAGTATTAGGATAAAGAGTTTGAATATATTATTTTAATGGATACTGATTGGCTTAAGCTAAATGTGACTATAAATTAAATATTTGTACAAAAACAAGCCAAACCAAACTAATCTTAAAAGCAATAAAAGAGGCGAAAAGTCATTTGTTTCTCTGTGAATAGATCAGGAAGCGGTAGAGACTCATAAATTGCATTATAATTATTAAGGTCTCAAAAGGATAGAGTAAGTATATTGTTAAAATAAGTTAAGACCATGATCATTACAAATAATGGTCTATGAAAAGCGTTGCACGCAATCGACAATAAATAAAAATTGTTTTGAGTAACAAAACAAAACAAAATTTTATTATTCGTTAAATTCATTTTCAATGTACCAGAAGGTCGTGAAAGGTGATCTGTGAATGTTTTTTCTCTCTCCCTGGCTTGTTTTTTGGAATTTTTGAAAGTTTGGACACCTTTATCTATTTTTTCCAATCCCAAAGATAGATGTTTTTAATACGTTTGAACAACATTTTAGTATGTACACTACTACCTTGTAATACTTTTATAACAATTTCTTCGGTACCCAAAGGTTGTCTGTAAGTTGTTTATATCTCAACTTTTAAGTTGTTGTTTATCTGTATTTATTTCGTAAATTAAGGCTTGCAGTAAAGAGTGGCAGTAGGAGGTGGATGTTTGTATTATAGACCTAAAGTATTTTCAATCGAGAAATATCTTTAAAATAGCGTTTGAGCTAATAAGTTCTATCAGAAATAATGAAGTTGAATTAGGAACCTCATCTATTTTCCAACTTAAAAAAATGGACAACCCATTGTACATTGAACAACCCACTCATAAATGTTATTTTTAATGTGTAATGTTATTTTTTTTAGTTGTTATTTGCACTGCCCCACAATCTTTTCCGCTTTGCCTTAAGGTTTGACTGGTAGAGAATGCCATATGGCATTAAGTCCGCCTTTTGTACGATAAGTTTTCTTTTGTGCAATAAAGTTTAAATAAATAAATAAATCTCATAATTAAAACATTTAAAGTTAAAGTAAAAAATCTAAAATAACATTATAGAACACTGTTATCTAACGAATGTCAATTAGGTAACAAGGATGACCATGCTAGCGATGCCAGAAACAGGCTCCAGATAGAGGAGACACGGACAAGAAAGGACTGAAGTGTCCCTTCGAAGCCATTATCGATATCTGAGAACACCTGGCCCCAGTTATTGGATATAACTTCATACAAAAGGCACACTTGAAGGTCACGGAATTGGGTAAGTACCTTCCGTATGTTAATATTTATAGTAGTGTTGCTATATTGATAGTAACCCCCCTTCCACAGTAAATCAAAATAAACTAAAAACTTAAAAACTAAAAATATGAGACTTGAGAGTTAAAGAAAATACATTCATGTCACTTAACGACTCCATTAGAAACCTTACACTTTAATTAAAACATAATTGTAGAACAACTATGTACTTAAACGAAGAAGTTCACGACCAACACAGCAATTTACGCGATCTGCCGTACAACGGTTAGTAAGAAGATAATGCTGTGACGTCATATCTTCTCTTCTTCCTCCTAGCGTTATTCCCGGTAGTGCCCCTAAAGGAGCCCGGGGTCCGCTTTGACACCTAATCCCAAGATTTGGCATAGGCACTAGTTTTACGAAAGCGACTGCCATCTGACCTTCCAACCCAGAGGGAAAACTAGACCTTATTGGGATTAGACCGGTTTCCTCACGATGATTCCTTCACCGAAAAGCTAACGGTAAATATTCCGTACATAAGTTCCGAAAAACTCATTGGTACGAGCCGGGATTCGAACCCACGACCGCCGCTTAGCAGCCGCATGCCTGAACCACTAGGCTAGCGTAGCTGTAGCAATGCTGTGACGTCATAATACTATGTCAATTTGTATATGAGCCGTTTCAGCTGTTGCCAGTGAGGGTCCGCTCTCTTTTGTCATTTTATGTGTTCCAATTGTAGTTAGTCCCATACAAACATTTCGAGTGTGAAACTTTAAAGGCGACATAATGTACGCCATACTATACAATAATTTGACCCACTCAGAAAACTGATCCAGACCAGTTTTCTGAGTGGGCACTGTGTTTTTTAGGGCTTGGTTAAGGTAAAAGTGTTATATTAGACAGTTTTCTTACACCAACTAAATAGGTTACACCTCCTGGTTTTGGGTGATTCTTGAAAGGGTCCATTTTCGCCCTCCAGAGGAAAAAAATACCCGCAGACTTAAAATTTGTAAACCTTACTTTTTTTATTTCAAAACAACGCATTATTTAATAGGGGTTGATTTCTGTTTTCTTTAAGGTAGGCAATAGCCGAAAAACATTATCAAGCTCTTAAAATATTACTCAGGTGCGACCATATGCCATTTTGTGAACGATCTACCCCAAAAATAATAAGTTTTGGATCGAAATCAAGGAATGCATTGAGTACAATTATTAAAACAATGATTAAGAAAAAAAAATAGTTCGTGTTGTCATCGTAGTTATATTAAGGTTTGGCCGGAACGTATGAGAAAATGACAGTTGAATTGTTCAGACGCTTGTTCTAAAAGGTTTTTAATCACCCTTTTGATTTCTCCGATTTGGTTGGAATAAAACGATGACTGTTTTACTTTTGCGAAAGCTAAAATTTTAGTATACGGGTACCTACATGCAAATGGTTTCTATTATATTAATGTATAACAACTACAAGACAAGTTTACTGTCTAGAATTCGAAGCAGTTACGATAAGGGATTAATTAGGCAATTTATCAAAAGGTGAGCAGTTTGTTGCTGATGGTATCAACCTTGGTCATTTAACCAAATAAATTGGGTTCCATTTGTACTAGTATGTTGTCACAGCTACCTATACACTTACTATTGTGCTTGACTTAAGCTAAGCCAGCAAAACAAAAGTGAAAATATCGTTGTTTGTGGCGAGACGGCAGTTCAGCCCGTGTTCCACAACCAACCAATTTGCGGTTAAACAATAGAATAAATCCATCTTATTTCTAGTTGCTCTTAGAGCTATACTACTCGCACACCTGTCTTTCAGACAATATTTTTTTAATTACGAAAATCGTATCGTCAAAATCGCTTACGTGTCAGTATCGTAGGCATTGTAGCAAGTATTTTAACCGTTAAAAACGTGGTCAAAAATCGGTTCACCAACTGATTAAACAATCATATCATTATCTAAATTCGTCAAGGAATCTCTTTACCAATTTACATCCAGTAATTTTCCGTCAGTGTTCTAAGTTATTCATAAACATCTTTAGGAAACGGGGTCCTTTGTTGGCTTTCCATTGATTCCCCTGCTGGCGATTTTTCTTTGTCAAATACCTTTTGTACATTTATTTAGAAACATAACACGAGCCCATCTGTCTTCCTTCCACACTGTTACCTGACCTGAGATATTTTCTTAGAATGTTAGATACATTTTGAATTAAAATAGGCCTGGCCTATTGTACTTATTTCACTTGAACGTTACTATTTTTATCGAACAGAGGTATATTTTTTATGTACTGCAATGCTGTGTGAGTTTAGATAACTTATTAATCTAAAAAAACCAAGGTACACTTTAAACCCTGCAAAATTGTAACCGACAGTTTTTCTGAAGAGTTTGAGGTTAACTACGTGTGTGTAATTGGACACACTGATATAGAGATGAAATAGGCATCAATTTGGAATGGAAATCAAATTTCAAAATTGAGAGCTCCGATGGACGAATCGGATATATTATCTCATTATAATATGAAAAAAAAACTAGATAAGTATGGGTGTCTTTTGAGGCATTGTAAAGTTACTTTAAAGTATGTACAAGCCACTTACAGCAGTATTTTGATACCTCACCTATTTTAAATGTAAATAATGCCTAAACGAAACTAAGTACAAGCTCTTAAGCCACATCAATATTCAAAACTAAGCTACAAATTGAAAACGAAATTACCAAGTTTTCACAAAATTAAAGTCACAAGTAGATTGCGATAATATTGTTTTGTTTTTGTTAAATGAGAATAAGTTAATTTCTTATCACTATACAGTCGAGGATTGCAATTGATGAAAGGTATTACAGTTGACGAAGAAAATTTTATCAGGACACCTTCAGTGAATTATACTGCGGTCGTTATATGTATGAGTTTTATTAGTAGTTCGATCACGTAACGCATTGTGGTATACTCACCCCCTTATTCATAAAACTTAAAATGCCTCTGCTAAATAAAATGTGCTTTGTCCCTTTCTTACGAACACAAATGTCAAAGTGACAGATAACGACAAACGAATTTCAACGCCATTTTAGTTAATATAGGCTTGTAGAACGTTTATGAATACGGCCTTTAATTTTATCTGCCATACTAGTCAAAGGCCTTAATTTTGTTTACCAGAATTTCATGTGTCATAACGGTTATTTACCATAATACTCATTAGACAGGATGATTATTTTCCATAATATCATATGCCATAATTTCATTTACCATAAACTTTATAATCCATAATGGTCATATCCAATAAACTCATTTGCCATACCTTTCAAAAACCGAAAACCGAAAACCGCGAAGCCGCGAAGCGGGGTGACGTCGACACGCTGGCGGTTAGGTTTAGGTTAGGTTATAGATAACTGTGTATGAAGACTATCTTAATTATTTAAATAATAATCCTTGTAATAATTTGTATGTTAATGGGTGATTATAAATTGATTTATTATTCATGTCGCCGTCGGTCCAATTCTACTCTAAGGCCGTGTAGGTATGACGACGAGCGAAGCGAGGAGGAGTTTTGAGTAGAACTGCGACCCTGCAGTGCGCGAGCCGAGCGAGCGTGCCGCGGCAGCGGCCGGCGAAGCGCCAGAACCGAACATTCACAACATTCTAACGGCTCGTAGAAATGTAATTTTTAATATGGCACATGAATATTCTGTCTAGTAAAATTATTGCATTTAAGATTATGGCAAGTAAAGTTTCTGGCATATGAATGATTCTGGCATACAACATTATGGAAAATAACAATATGTCAAATGAATATTATGGAAAACGATAAATTTGGGCAAGTGAAATTCGGGCAGGCGAAGTTCGGGCAAATGATTATTATAGTTTGAATGTCGGGCAAACAATAGACAACCACGCATTGTATGTAACGTTAGGTAGATCTAAATATCAATTTTTATTTATGGATGCAGTTGGATCTTCCTAACGCGCGTTCAAAACGTGTGAACCCTCTGAGTGCTCCAGGAAAAATACGGTTTTTAAAAACATTAATTTATAATAGTGTTTTTTTTGCTAATTTCATTTTAAAATGTTATCCTAAGATGCTTTACTCAAGAATCCGACAAACTTTTCACCCGGAAGTAACTATGTAGATTTAAATGAAGCATGCATTGGCTTTTTTTGTATAATTTATATTGAATATTATAGAGCAAATGTAAATGAACCAAAATAAAGACAATAATAGTTATGTACGACATGTACGTACAATGCCATACGTGATCGGCCTGCTGTTTTCCAAAAAAATGTGCGGCATGCTCTGGGTTATTTTGAGTGTTTGTTTACAAATGGCAAAAATTTAAACTTATAATGATTTTGTTATAGGTATTCGACTAAATTGACGATAGATTGATGGTCACTTCTAGGTAATAGGAGCGTCGGCCATCCACTAGCTCGATGGGTGGACGATATTAGGAAGATCGCGGTTCACTTCTGGATAAGACTAGCTCAGGATAGTGTCGGGTGGCGTACTCGAAGATAGGCCTATGCTCAGCAGTGGGCGATTACGGGCTGAAAATGATGATGACATTTCGACTAAATGTATCGAATATGAAAATGAAGATAAAAAAATGTATCCCTCTGGTATTTGTAAGTGTCAACCTGCTGATTGCTTTTGCCTTACCCAACACAAACAAGATGAAAATTAACCTTTGACGTGACCTTTGGTGATTTGGATGTAGTCTGTTGAAAGACTTTTTATTTTCGCGCCGGGTGAAAAGAAAGTTCGTTCTTTCGGAAACAAATCTTTTTATATCGATCATTGCATTAATTACAATGTTTACTCGCCCTTCCAAATAATGTTCAAAACAATCAAATCAAATAACTGTTGAATTCAATAAATTCAATCCACCCCACGGGGATTGTAGCCCTTTGAATAATTTGTTATCTACAAAACATTTACTTCCGTTCACTTTACCCGTGTATTGAAGATCATTTATCATACACACGGTTATTTTAGCAACGATACAAAAGCGTTAATGTATCGCGACACTAGCATAGATCCGTTTATCATCATTTCATAAACAACATTTTATAAATGATCATTTTATAAACAACGATTCACAAACTATTCATTTCACAAACCTATCATTCTTCAAAATGCTCATACTATAAATAATTAACTGACAAATATTCATTAAGCAAATGTTACACTTTAAAAAATAATTGAATGTTAAATTGTGTAAAAATGATAATTTGCCAAATAAATCGTTTATAAAATAAGTCATTTTACAAAATGTCGATTGATAAAAATTGTTTCATAAAAATAAATATCTGTCATATCTCGGTATCTAGCGGGATAGCCAAGAAACATTCCTTTTCTTAATTCTTAAAATAGTTTAGTCATCATCCTCCTAGCGTTAATCCCGGTTGTGCCCTAAAGGAGCCCGGGAACCGCTTTGACACCTTAATACCAAGAATTGGTATAGGCACAAGTTTTACGAAAGTGAGTGCCATCTGCCTTTCCAATCCAGAGGAAAAACTAAACCTTATTGGGATTAGAACGGTTTCCTCACGATGTTTTGCTTCATTGAAAAGCTAACGGTAATTAATCCGTACATAGGTTCCGCAAAACTCATTAGTAAGAGCCGGGATTCGAACCGACGGCCGCCGCTTGACTATTGTATCATTTATTAACTTGTTGTAGACATTCTTTGTGTAATGCTATTATTAATATATTTTTTTATATACATCCTGACATGTAATATTGACAATTATGAATTAATGAATATTAATAATATGAATATAGGTATTATAATATTGCTAAACGCTTTTAGACTTATCCGTGTGCTCACTCAGAATTATACAATACATGTATAGAGTTATATTCCAGTTTCAAACTCTATCAACACAATAAATTATTTATTAAATAAGGTATTTACATTTACTTAACATTATTTTACCATTCGTTACTTTGCCAATTGTCATGAATGAATAATTTTTCAGATAATTATTTGTAATATGATGTTTTTTCAAGTAAATAATTTGTCTAATGAACTATTTGTGAAACAATAGTTTATGAAACAACTAATTTGTTAATCGTTAGTTTGCCAAACGATGTTAGGGTTCCGTACCAAAAAAGGTAAAAAGGACCCCTTATGGTGCGACTCCGAAAAAATTACGAATATGAATGAGGAGGGGCAAAAAATAATTTTTTTTATTCTAAATTAATAAAACTTCAATATATGAAGGAAAATGTTAAAAAATACCATCTCCGAAGTTATCCAAGCGAAAAATTTGAAATTATAACTTGTGATTAAGATAAACATAAAATTACTGGAAAAGTATAACTTTTTCTGTATCTAGCGTATTTCTTGTTTTATTTTCAAAAATCTTTGAGATACCTACTCACCCTCAGCGCGCGTAGAAACGAGCAGAAGCAATACACTGATGTCATATTTTGAAGTGAAAACTAATTTAGCGGCCCTGTGCACTTTTTGTGATGGGGAAAAATTGTTAAACTTGCCACAGGTCACGTGACCGTAAGATGTCACGTGACCGTGAGATTCGAGAGATACTCGCAACAGGTCACGTGACCGTAAGATCGTGACCGTAAGATTCGACAGATTGAAAATTCGTAAGACGGACACGTGACCTGATCGAAAAACTGTTACAATGTCATTGAGTTTTCACTTCTGCCGGCACTCCCGGCGTGCAACCCGGTCTTTTTTGTACGAAGTGTCACACGATATTGTCCTCCAGGAATATTATCGAAGAAATATCAACAGAATAAACAAGTTTGCGTTTTTTGATTTTCCATAATGAAGAGAGAAAATAAAACATAAATGGAACTCGTGCAAAGTGAGCCCGGCAGCTAGTATTACCAAAGAACAATGTTCGATATTCGGGGTGCTGTCGGAGCTCATTGAATTCTTCATTGCTGCATAATTTCGTTGTGGCATGTCAATTTACATAATTTATAACGCATCAATAGGTATTGAGCGTCACGAGAAAGAAATGACGTCACTGCCTCCTTGAATTTCTTCTATTTCAGGCCGTGGTGACTCTCAGTTTTCTAAAGGTTTAATTCAACTTATCTCTTCTTCATTTCTTCTATTCTAAGTGCGTCTAAGCATCCTTAATTCGGTAAGGACCAAATTCTTTGCCAGCTTAACTCACTCAATTACATTTTCTATGAAAGTTTTCCGATGTGACATGAAAATTAACCATCAATTATATGGTAATTTTTAGTGTCACAACGAAACTTTTTTCACTTCTTCAGTTTATATGTATCGGTATCATGGTCGGCCTTATCACACGATAAGTGACAGGATAGAGCGTCCGTCACTGGCTGACACCGTTCGATAGAATGAGACGACGCTCCTATCTTGTCACTTATCGCGTGATAAGGCCTACCATGATACGGGGTCTGGCTAACTACTGGCCAAGAATTTGATCCTCACACAATTACGAATAAAGTTCCTTTGACATCGACTTTAATTTTTTTTAGCAAATATCGCAGTTTACAATGGATATTACGAGTATTAAATTGAAGTAATAATCAAGTACTGACGATACGTTTAAAGGAGCTCCAAAGTTTACTAAGTTGGAAAGCGTGCGAGTTTTCAATGTAAATTAGGCTGGTGTTCTGTGTTAAAAATTTAGATGGATTTTGGGGAGCAGCAGAATTTCGCGTTATTTTGGAACTTTTTCAATCTGGCCTTGTTTACCCGTGGAATGTAAATAATAGCAGATAGTTGGGTACGGGCGTGTGATGAAAAAAGTTTAGGCCTACTGCGTCAGGCAGATCCCGTCGTTACTTGACTAAAAGTACCTGGTCTACTGTTAATAGACTTCTTTTGTCATTTAATTGTTTTAAGTTTTGATCATTTTCACGTTTCTATCAAATCTAGTTGGCGGCTGTTCATGTTGAAAAGATATTTGTTATCTGATTTCACATCTTTAAAATATTAGTTGAGAATTATAGGCACCTTTAGACGCTTTATGCCAGAAAAGCAAAAGGTCAGATTAGCAAAATGCCAGAAAAGCAAAATGTCAGATTAGCGAAATGCCAGAAAAGCAAAATGTCAAATTAGCAGAATGCCAGATTAGCAGAATGCCAGATTAGCGAAATGCCAGAAAAGCAAAATGTCAGATTAGCGAAATTGTCTTGTCTTAGGTCGCAATGCTCCCTTAAAAATAATAAAATTTATATTCAGATTCAAGTAACACTCTTAATTTTATGATCAGCGAATAGGTCACGGACTTTAATTGTTGAGCCATTTAGAGTTCTCCTTATACTGGACACTTTCAATTTTAACTATAACGTTGTACGTCCGAAATGGGCAAACTGTTGATACCTTTTAATGTAGACATGAGATCTGTACACAGTTTTGACAATAAATAATATCTATCTATCTATAAAAAAAAACCCAAAATAAGTTGACTCCTAAACGGCTCAACAAATTAAAGTCCTTGACTGTACTACCACATGAGAGCTCAGCAGAGAGTAGAACAACAACACAAGAATAATAATAATAATAAATACCTAAGCCAGAATACATAGTTGCTGTGGCCTAAATAATTCGGGACGAAATCATCATGGTCGTCGTCATCTTCATCATTATATTACCGTATTTCTGCCGGTAAAGCGAAAGTTTAATCAAATTAACAAACAAATTAACAAAACTGCAAAGCGGCGTATTCATAACTCAGAATATACCGAGATTAAACACTAAACTAGCCTGCTCAACGCTCAACTAAACTGCCTAGAACATTAACAAATTTACTCTGACGAACTAACTAACTATTCAATGCCAGAATCACTAAACTTCACAGTGAAATTGCTGTACAAAGTAACTAGAATAGGATGGCGAGACTAGCTGTTGTCTGAATGAGAGTTATTAATGCTTTGGTAAGAATAGATTCAGAAATTTATTTATATCGTTAGGATTTATTGCACAATACAAAAAATAAGTAAGATTGGCGGACATAATGGCGTTAGGCACTTATCGTAATTATGGTCGGAATCGATAATAAACATGTTAGTATCTCATAAAAAATGAATGTCCCAATAATAAACACAATTCGGCATAACACAATCACAAGTAATTTTTATCTGGCCAGCTCAACATTTTTAAGCGTTTTGTTTACTAACTATAAGCGATGGATTTGCATCAAAGAAAGATAGAAAGCAGCAGCGCCATACTCATAATTTTACCCTTATCACATTTATTTACGGTTGGCACATGTGTTTTCTCTTCCATACCTCTATTACTTGTCGTGGAATTAGGATGGAATCAATCGCATCGTATAGGTACTTCCTATTTATATCGTTACAAAAACGAACCGAACACATGTTGTGTTAAGATTTGGCTTGACTGATTTTCTAGCTAACATTCTCCAATTTTTGCCGCCACTGCTGTATCTGCTTTGAACCTTGAGCCATTTTCTCCGACAAGGACTAAATCATCGCCGAAGAAGGAGCCTCTTGCTTAATGAGAGAGAGAGACAGAGTTATATTATATTTTACATAAAGAGAATTTAAAGTACATATTTAGAGAGTTTAACTAAGGATACATTTCTGAATCCATCCTTACCGTAATGCATTAATAGCTCTCAAAACGTTAATATTCATATGTTTAAACTTTAAGGTTGGGTTTAGAAAAATTTGCTTGCAAGAATGAGTTCAAGCCTATTTGTAGCTCCTAAACTAATGGACCGATTTGAATGCGGTTAATTTTGTCCGAAAGCTGGCGTGATCGAAATAATTATTAGCTACGTTGTAATACATTCTATGCAGACAGTTTTAAGATATTAAACTTTGAAAATGTCGGGATTTTTCTACTTTTCTAAGTTGTTAATTATAACTCAACACGTGAATAGAAAGGTTAAAGTTTCAGATATTCATACTTTTTTCAATCTTTATTATCACTGTCAAACTTATTTGTTAGACTTAGGCCTACATCACACTTGTGCGGCCTGCTGACAATAATAAATTTGACAGCATTAGCTGTCAAATGGCCGCGGCGGTCAATATTAAACTTTTCATTAGATAAGTTTAATATTGACCGCCGCGGCCAGGCCGTACCAGTCTGTGAGAAGCCTAAAAAATTCGCACAGTTTCTCTGTGAGGTTCTCTGATTTGCAACAGCATGCAGGCCCTGGAAACGTACAAGTGAATATTGCAAAGCGATCCGTGCGCAATTCCTACCCATTGCATCGTGTGAAATGCACATAATCTTGTTTTGCTTCGAGAATTCAGTTCCTTATTTGAACATTAAATTATCTTGCATGTACTGCGCGCCTTGACACGTTGCAAAGAGGATTACTTCTTCGATTTGAAAACGTTGGCTACCTATTTTATGAGCGTTACTGTGTTAAACCTTAGTATATAATTGGTATTCAATAAGTTATAATAATTATGTGAACATCAATGTGTATCGTGCTTAGTTATACAATTCTATAGAGTTACGCGCATTGAAAATATTAGTATGGATTTTATAAAACGAAAAGAGTCCTTATGGCTGAGTTACATGATTTTATACAATAGCTTACTCTGATCGAACGCCTTTTTAACAAAATAGACTCCGCCGCAAACTTGGTTTATGAGTCCCACCTCACTATAATAGATGCATTGTAGGTTTTTATCGGTACTTAAGTATTATTTATAATTTCTTATACCCTTACCTTTCTTTACCGCCGTAAGGTAACTTAACGGACTTATAATTTACATTTATAAACTAATAAGTTTCAATCAAAAATTAAATTATTGATACAAGCTTTTATTGCCGACTGTACTTTTCTGTATACCATCATCAACTACTCATTGAGACAATTCAAACGAGTTACGTCAGTTAAATACTGAATTCCCATGGCCACCTTCTGTCTTCATCATCAGATCAGCTCGATAGTACCATAATATTGAATTGTCAACCAAACTAGGCGCCTGTCTGTTTTACCGACGGTACAAAAAGGCGCTCAATTCAAAAGAATTAGCTGGAGAAGCTCTTGACCCTCTTCCCCCGATGTTACTCTTGCCCCGACTCACCTTATAAACATTTTTCATGTTTTTTTCCATTTATGGGAAGCTGAGATCTTTCATGACAAAACAATGTTTAAAATGATACCTACTGGATGATTTTTTTTTTAATTCACAGGTTTATTATTAGTGTAGATGACAAGTTAAACACCCTTGGGGTTTTCTTCTTGGGAATGAAACATGACGCCTATAGTGACAGCAATACGTGAGTTAAACCCCATTATTATAAGTACCTACTCAGGTACAGTCAGGGGTATTAATATACGTACATAAATAAGGACGTAAAGGACGTAATTCCGTACACGCCTTTAAGACTTTGACAATAAACTCCTGACAAGTTTACACATCACGAAAATTCCATGAACGTTAATTTTCTTTTATATTAAATCTGATTCATGTTTAACACCTTTCTTAAATCAAAAATATAGTAAAGCAGTAGGTATGCAAGACGTAGACAAGTCGTACATAAATGAAAATTCACGTTTCTGTTAATTCCAACGCCTCTCTCCGTGGCAAAGCTGACGGGCTCACAGTTTGCGAGATGCCTTGAAGAGGAACAAAGGAAGATCTGCTAAACGTTTCATAACCTACATCGTCTCAACTCATCAGTTGTACCTAGTTTATCTTGGCCCAGCAACCATAACAACCTTGTTTAGAGGAAGGTTGGATTTAAGCCGGTTTTCCGGTGGAGTTTTTGATAAATATTTCTGAATGTCCTACACGTCAGCGAGCGACGATTACATATGGAACTGCATGTTTCCTATGTCTAACGGTACGGCATCTTTTGACCTAGGCCGCGTAAAGGGGCTCCACATGCTTTTTTAACTAGTTTTGACGCGATTTGAGTTGATTTTCCTCCGTCATAACTATAGGTATAGTATTTATGGCACAAACGCTTTTAGGTTTGGTTCATCAATCCCTTATCTACATTGGCACATTTTTTTATGATTTATTAATTCATAAATAAATTAAAAATAAATAAAATAAATATTAGGGGACAATCTTACACAAATCAACCTAGTCCCATAGTAAGCTCAATAAGGCTTGTGTTATGGGTACTAGACGACGATATATTTAATAGATAGAAATACTGAAATACATAGAAAACATCCATGACTCAGAAACAAATATTCATGCTCATCACACAAATATTTACCCTTACCGGGATTCGAACCCAGGACCTTCAGATTCGTAGGCAGCGTCACTACCCACTAGACTAACCGGTCGTCAAAAAAACATGGTCCAAAAAAGCTCTGTTTTCGATATAAGTATGTTGTTTATGGACTTATATGTATGAAATCTACATATAAATGTCGCTTAATTGTATTTATATTTGTACGCCAACCGGCAAAGCATAGTCTTTCGCTATAAGCTTTAGTTTTAAGATCTTTGCATGACCCTATGTTATACAAATAAATATTTCATTAATTAATTAATTAATTAATTCATTCGCTCATGGACGTCTCTAACAGCCCACGAGTTTTTTTTAATTTTTAATAAATTTTCACAAAAGCTACGTCAAAAAAACTGTTTTTTTTTTTGCCAAAAATTGCCAAAGTTTGGTGCCATCATTTAATATCTCGAAAACTGTGAGTTTTGTAGTAAACATGGTATACTATTTCGGTAAACCTCGTTGTTGTTAATACGATAATAAGCCATAAAAAACACGAAAAACGGACAGTTACTCGTACAGATCGAAGGTCATTGGGAGCTACACAGAGATGTAATGTCGCGCGAGACGTCGAACTGTCAAGCGACTAAAATTGTCCGTCACGTTGTAGCAATCTCTTGGTATTTTTATTATTTGATATATTCGTTTTGATTATTTATTTATTTGGTATTAGTAGGTATTAAGAGTTGACATTATTAAATCTTTTAAGGTTATTGATAGGTACCACTGGTACTGCAATTACTAATTGCAAACAATAATAATAATTCAATAATTCATTATAATTTTTTTCGACATGATGTAATTAATATTCTTATTTAATAAGGTTATTGCAATGAATAGTAGGTACCTGTATCTAGGTATGACCGTATCGTTATTTTTCATTAATATTTATTTAATCTTAAAATTGACATGTTTTCCACTGTGTATTAATTTTATACACGATCGCTATATGAAGAGTAATATAAGATAACTGTACTTATGTGAAATTTATATAATGAGATTTAATAAACTAAACTAAAACTAAACTTGTTAAAACATTGAAACTCGGATGCGAACATTTTAAACGAGAGAATAGCTTAAAAGCTTGGCTTGTAATGAGAATAGTTAGAAATATCTGTATGAAACAGTGAAAGCTGTCTTTCTTAGTTAGAAATAATGCACGTGTTGTCAAAAAAAAATCTTATATTGATTTAAACTTTCAAGAGTCTCCCTCGCTATTATTACTAAACGAGAACTCATTGTTTGTTAAATATACGCAATTAATTCCAGTTTACTTATATTAATAATTCTTAAGAAAGCCAAAAGTTCGCTGTATAACGGATCCGCGTATCGCTGCATCCTACATATATGCTAAGCGAAGTTCAATCGCGTCACTCAACATATAGTACGGTCAACGAAGGAAAAATAAAAACATTAAATCGTGTAGTCTGGGTTATTATTTCAAATGGTAGGGGTGATACCCAGGTACATCATATTAAAAGTCCCCAGCGGGGAGGCACTTGCTTTGGGCGGGGGGGAGCAAATAGGTCCCATTTTTTGTTTTTTTGTGATTCTCTCAAAAACCATGCGTATTAGAAAAGAGAGCCTTTTACAAATAATAAAGCTGATTAAATTTTCTACAAAATGCCGAATATTTTTTTTAAATACATTAATAAGGGAGATACGGGAGGTGAAAATGTCAAAAAAATATTGTTATTGCCCACTTTATCTAGACAGAAAGGAAAAGGTTATTTAATAGTGACTACGGTACCCTAGTGGTTCGGGCATGCGGCTGTCAAGCGGCCGTCGTGGGTTCGAATCCCGGCTCGTACCAATGTGGTTTTCGGAACTTATGTACGGAATATTTACCGTTAGCTTTTCGGTGAAGGAAACCGTCGTGAGGAAACCGGTCTAATCCCAATAAGGTCTAGTTTTCCCTCTGAGTTGGAAGGTCACGTGGCAGTCGCTTTCGTAAAACTAGTGCCTATGCCAAATCTTGGGATTAGGTGTCAAGTTTTTCGTGATTTAGTACTGACGCGGTCAAGGCGGGTACAATATGGAGGTATGACATGATCTTTGTCTTATCCATGTTCATCCTTAGACCAACTCGCTCGGAGGCCTTACTGAGGTCATCGAGCTCGTACTTAAGTCCTCCATGGTCTCAGCCAAGACAACTACATCATCAGCAAACCGAAGGTGAGTGATTTACTCGCCGTTGATGTTGATGCCTAGCCTTCTCCAGACCAGAGTCTTGAGTGCAGCGGTGAACAGGTTTGGGAAAATAACATCCCCTTGCCTGACACCCCGCTGCAGCGGAATAAGCTTCAAGCTCCAATCCTGGAGTCGGGCTGACATAGTGGCGTTCTCGTACAAACACTTCAGTACTTCGATATAGCGGCAGTCTACTTGGCACTGTTGGAGAGACTGTAATACAGCCCAGGTTTCGATCGAATCGAAGGCTTTCTCGTAGTACACGAACGCTAAGCAGAGACGCAGGTTATACTCCTCAGTCTTCTGTATAACCTGGCGGAGCGTATGAATGTGGTCTATACGGTACTAAAAACTCTTCGGAAACCGGCTTGTTCGGGAGGCTGGAAGTCATCAAGCTTGCGTGCGAGACGATTCGTAATGACCCTTGAACACAGCTTATATAGACATGGCTCAGAAGTGAGATGGGTGGGTAGTTATTCAGCAGGGTGTTGTCACCCTTTTTGAAGAACAGCACCACCTCACCTCTGTTCCACGCCTTTGGCGTTCTCCCATCCAGTAGGACGGTGTGGTAAACTTCTGAAGGGCTGTAAGGATCAGTTTTCCACCCGCCTTTAGGAGTTCGGCTGTAATTCCGTCTTCACCGCGTGCCCTGCTGTTCTTAAGCTGTTTCAGAGCCATTCTAATCGCGTACAGGCTGATGTCCGGGATTTCGTCGGTGTAGTTTCAGGTAAGTCTAGCTCTAGGGTCTTCCGCCGGACCAACTTCGAATCGCTAAACTTAAGTGGCAGTGGGCGGGGCACATTGCACGTAGAACCGATGGCCGTTGGGGAGGAAAGGTTCTCGAGTGGCGACCACGGACCGGAAGGCGCAGCGTGGGTGGCCCCCCACAAGGTGGACTGATGACCTGGTAAAGGTCGCAGGAGTCCGCTGGATGCGGGTGGCGCAGGACCGGTCATTAGGGCACTCTTTGGGGGAGGCCTATGTCCGGCAGTGGACGTGTTTCGGCTGATATGATGATGATGGAATAATAAATATTAATTTTCAAGGCAATAATACCTTTTTTTCAGTTTGTAACACGTTTATATTTCTTGAATTTCCTTTTGTATGTGTCATAAAAACACTATTAATATACTATGGGAGTGCCTCCGGCGCGCCTCACTCTAAGCTTTATATCTGCATACATCTAATAACTATATTAAGTTTGGTGTTGAGAGAGTCATGTTAGTTGATTTTCCAACTCGTGCTGCAATACTTAAAAAAACATAATGAAATTAATTTAAAGTTTCACGGTTTTTTGCATATTAACATACTAAGCGGGACTTTGTCTTGTATAATTAAATTTATTTACTCGACGTTTTGAATATGTCACAACATCCCCGTGCGCGAGCACACTCAAAAAGGTAAACAAGAAAATATAATTATACGCGACGAATTAAAATTACTGAATTGATGAATTATTATTCCCCGTGACTGGTTAGAAATTCACCACCCCGTTTCTTCCCGGGCGGGGGTGTCGTAAAATTCGACTTAGGGAGCAGGGTTGAAGTGTGTGTGTGTTTTGTGGGCGATGGACTAGCAACCTATCATTAATTGGATATCACATTTTTTCGATCTTTTATTCCCACATTAATGCTAAAAGTGGCACTGGATGTGCTCTGCCTATCCCTTTTGGGAATAAAGGCGTAAGTCTAACATCTTAACAAGGAAGGGCCCGGGTATTAAAACATATTTAACTAGCTCAGAAACGAATAATTCAGCATTATGTTGGTATCAGCCAATTAATAGAGCGCAACGGGCATAAACCCCTCGTTATGGTTATAAGTGTTATTACTGTCCTCTCATTTACTATTCAACTGTTTTCAGTCATAAATGAATAATAAATGAAGCGTTAACAGCCTGATTTGGACTGAAAGCGACGCAAATTTTGCGACTAGTGCTATAAATTGTGGGTTGTCGTGCATGTGTTTTGTGACGCTAGTGTGTAGGCTGCTTAAAATAAGAGGGACCATCGAATTCTGGTTGCCCATTCGAGTCATCGTCTTGGCATCTGTTTTGCATCTTTGGGCCACCACATTCGTATTTCACGACCGAAATCGGAGGATTGGTAAGGAGCAACTGTGTTCGGAAGAAGAAGCATGTCTTGTTATTTGAATTTATAATTTGATGTGGTTCTGATGTGGTACGATTAGAATGGAGCGAGCGCATAGCTCGCCCATTAGAGTGGTGCCAAGACTGTGAAACAAGTCTATAACTCGATACAGAGAGGGCGCTAGTCTTAGCGGGAATATAGTGGAAAAATATACAACTTGCGTCGCTGTCCTCGTAGCTCAGTTGGTAGAGCAGTCTAGCGTTAATAGAAAGGTCGCAGGTTCGAATCCTGTCGGGGGCTACAGACGAAGATGGTTTATTTTTCCATTATATTCTTTCTCTGTATCATATCGTTTAATTTATAATTTGTTTAAGTATCAATAACTTAAATATCATAAACTAGTGGTTCTGTGAGTCAGTTTTTTTTTGTATTTTTTTTTTAAATAACACGACAAAAACGTTTATTAAACAAAACACGAGAATCGCTTGAGAATTGCGACCTGTAGGTGAGAACAAGCGGACAGAAGCCGGACAAACGAAATAATTTTAGCCCGAGCCGAAAAGGCGAACTTCGTTCGCTTCGTTCGCTTCGCTCGCTCGTCCAATGAAAAACGACAAAGAAATGGTTACAAAGGACGAAAATTCAAAGTATGCCTGTAGAATATTTCGCCAATAAATACAGTCAATACACGTGTGTATTAAATGCAATCATGTAATATAAAAAAGCGGCCAAGTGCGTGTCGGACCACGCACAACGAGGGTTCCGTGCTTATAAAAAAGGTCGTATCGTTACTAAAATCTTATGGCACTTACGTCTTTTTCTTTAAGGAGGGCAGTTTTTTAGAAATATCTCAAAAACCTTTGAACCGATCTTGTTAAAAACAATTTTCGCTGAAAGAATTTAATAAGCCCTGTGAGCCTGATTTTTTTCATATTATTAAAATACACGGTTCAAAAATTTGAGGGGGGACACACAATTTTAGTGACTTTCCAGGCGATTATCTCCGACTCTATTCACTTAATCAATAAAATTGCTGAGAAACCTTATATTTATTTTGAAAGGCCTATCGATTGATGTGCCACTGTGGGCTTTCAATGAAAAAAAACATTTTTTGACTTTCAATTTTATGTATGGAGTGCACCCCTAAAACAATTTTTTTTTGTAATTTAATTACAAAACTATGTAGCGGTTAACAAAATACACCTATCCTCAAATTTTTATTGAAATACACCTTATAGTTTTCGAGTAAAATGCCTGTGACATACGAACGGACAGACAGACAGACATGACGAATCTATAAGGGTTCCTTTTTTTGCCATTTGGCTACGGAACCTAAAAAGAGGTAGATAGGTTATAAGCCCTCCAAAAGTGACACACTAGAACTCAGTCAGTTGTATGACCATGCCTCAGTGTCGCGTCGTCAATGGTACTTATAAACGTGTCTTAGCTGTCAGATTTGGTGGCCATTTTTAAACACGGAATTTCATACAGACAACGTATCTCCTCTTTTTTATATTACATCACTAGCTTTTGCCCGCGACTCCGCCCGCGTGGAACTCGTTTATAAATATCGTAGCTCCATACAAACTTTCACCCCCCACTTCATCCCCTTGGAGGATGATTTCCGGGATAAAATTTATCCTATGTCCTTCCCCAGTACTCAAACTATCTCTATACCAAATTTCATCCAAATCGGTTCAGCGGTTTAAGCGTGAAGAGGTGACAGACAGACAGACAGACAGACAGACACACTTTCGCATTTATAATATTAGTATGGATGGATTGATTAAATGTATTTAATTGGCAAAATATTCTAGAAATGCTCCTTTCACAGGCATATCCACTTCCATTAACATTCCATTCGCAAGGAATCCCTTTGTGAACGAAACCTGTATCCTTTATTTTTGGTAGGGAAACCTTTTGTTTCATTTTAATATCATTATTTTTGTAACTCATTTAATACGAGTAGGGACCTCTTTTGAAATACTATAAGCATAAAGAACGCGATTAACATCTGCTTTTGATACCTCACTTTCGATTCGATTCCTTTTGATATAAAGGAATCGTACTGTGTAAACAAAAAAGTATGAAATCGGCCATGTGCGTGTCGAGCCACGCGCAGTGTAGGGTTCCGTAGTTGCGTGTCTGTCTTAATTACATCGACACTCGCGCTCCAACTAAATGACCAATATCTCGCAAATGAATCACTGCGTTGAAAAAGGCTTCTAAAAACGTGTCATATTTTTTAACAAGCTATCCAACGATACCACTCTATGGGTTTAACGAGAAAAAAAAAAATACATCCCCACTTTAAGTTTAGTGCCGCCCCAGTCCAAGTTGGCTCAGTTCGGGTTGCACGGGGCGGTTCCACAACACTTCGGGAGCTCAAATACCGCGAGTCATCCGGTTGCCTCTCGAACACTGAGGCTACGCGTTATTGCTTCAACTAAATATGTAGGTTGCAGTTTGGGATCGGAATAGCTGTCAGTTCATATAAACTTTTAAGTATATACATGGCAAAAATTTCACTTCCAGTCCCACTTTAATCGTGGTTTGATAATAATGTAGTGGTAAATTAATAAAATATACGATTGGTTTGAACATGACTGAAATAGTTTTTTATTTCCAAACTGTTGACGCTGGAGTCTGTTGCTTTCCTGTTTGACATAAGGCTTATGGAAACTGCGTTAAATATAAATATAAAAACCATATAAATATATGTATAGCTTAAATAAATACATACGTATATGTAAGGCATGCAAAATAATATAAAGTGTCGTAGAATTACTTACCTGTAGCGCCATCCGGTGCCTATTTAGGGAAACCGTTTTTTATAAATAAATGCAATGTGAAGGAAGGGGTGTGCATGTGTGCGTCGTATGACCTCTAGTCGCCATTGCATCTTTCCCACGGACACACGTACACCGTTCGCTCGCATTTGGGAATTTTGTACTCAAAATCCGTCTTCTCATTTCCCGCACCTACCTACCTTCGACACAAACCTTTCAATTACATTTTCTTTACCTATTCTTTTATTTATCATCTGCAAGTGATAGGAACCGAGTGACTCGACTCATTTCTATCAATTATCTGCTTCATTGGTTGATAGTATTAACAGAAATTGATAATGTACCTAAGTAAGTCCAAGTTTGTTTAATAGTTTTTGTTGAAAACTTTTTTCCTTTATTTTACTTATTGATTAACTAACTTTCAGACGAAGACCAAAAATACAAGTCACGACAAACTACATTTTTATTAAAAGCAAATTAATAAGTGAACCAAAAATGCAGTTGCTTATTTGTATACTATGGTGCCAAATAAGCATACGGTCTGCCTAGGTAACAGTAATCAGACACTATAGCCTATGGAGGGGTGCGACTCCAGAAGAAACACAAGCATGTTGCCGACCCTTGATGGAATTGAGGATTCGTTGTGTTGACGAATGCGCAACCTCGCGAGCCCTCGCCTATTCACTACCAGGAGAGCAACACCGTATTACCGTATAGGTACAATACATTTAATTAGTAGCGTTGTTATGGCTGCAGTCTTCAAATGCAACTGTGTCTAAAGGTCAACTTCTGTTTCTTGTCTTAAGGGTCGCAAGGATGCTAGTTAAACACAAATTAGTTTCTGACCTAAAGTGGTCGTCAATAGAATTTGCTAACAATGTAAACAAACCGCCATATTGAAATTGTATTTTCTATATGGCGGTTTGTTTAATATATTTGTTATAATATTTGTTCCTGAGTCATGGATGTTTTCTATGTATTTAAGTATTTATTTATCTATATAAGTATGTTTATCGTCGTCTAGTACCCATAGTACAAGCTTTGCATAGTTTGGGACTAGGTCGATTTGTGTAAGATGTCCCCAAATATTTATTTATTTATTTATTTTATTTATTTATTTCATTTTGAGATACCGCTATTTGGCTTATAAGGGCAGCATAGTAGGCTCAATAAGGCTTATGTTGCGGGTACTACACGACGCTATATTTATTTAATAGATATTAATACTATACATAGAAAATCCAAGACTCCGAAATAAAATGTTCATGCTCATCACACAAATATTTGCCCTTACCGGGATTCGAACTCAGGTCAGTTTCGTAGGCAGTTTCAGCACCCACTAGGCTAACCAGTCGGCCGGCCAGCTGTATGCGAAAACATAAACGGAAGAACCCAAGAGCTTAATATTTTTTTTCTGAAATGGTATTATCATCTACAGGTGTTTCCAGACAAGGCCGTGTATATGAATCATTGACATTTTATTTCCTGTCTCGCTTTATCTGATAGCTCCGTACTGCTCTCGCAGTTCACCAGGCAGGTCCGTCAGAAGGCGTCTTTGTAAACATTAACGGCCGGATTCATAAACGTACTACAAGCCTGTTTTTAACTAAAATGGCCTTAAAATTGTCCTTATCACTTTGACATTTGTGTTCGTAAGAAAGGGACAAAGGACATTTTATTTAGCAGAGGCATTTTAAGTTTTATGAATAAGGATATTTTTATATTTAGATGCTGTAGAACTTCAATTAGTACCTTAATATTGTTTACCGCTTTTAAAGTACAGATATTAAAGCGTTGTGCCCTAGCATTACTTAGTTGGCAGGTACTAAGGGTGAGTATTCACCAGAGTAGTGCAAAACAGTGTTTACCGTAAAATGGGGTGAGTAGGGATCGCGAGAAGAGTTGGGTTATGAATGGGGAGAGAAGGGATGAAACGGGGTGAGATGGGATTTTAAGGCTACTGCTACCTAAATAATGTCTCCAATTTAAAATGGAGCTATAGTAATATTCATAATAAAAAAATCGATCCAAGAATCTTTCAAAATCACTTTTGTATGAAAACCCATCTCACCCCAACTACGAGGGACTAAGGGGTGAGGTGGGATTTCGTGTTTATCGTTAAAGTTATGAAATGGAACTACTCAAAATCATAAAAAAAAAAAACAAAATACAAACGTCCGGAACACTTATTATATATAACATTGAGTTTGCATATGTAAAAATAAAATGTTATCGAGGTTTGAATGTCAGTTTTGTCCCTACTCACCCCGTTTTACGGTACATATATTTTACACTTAGATGCATGCGAGGTGTCGAGTATTCTTGTGCTAGCCATGATTATAACGCATCTGCGCAGATAACTGGTATATATTCGCCCTAAAATTAAGTGAAAAATCATATTATACTAAATGTCATTTAATTAAAACAGGATAGCGCGCCATACCACACACAATTACAGTCGCACCACCAGTATCTTACGATCAATACGAATCAATCTATACAGGTTGTCATTCCAACAATAAAAGTAGTCTACACTCTAGCAGAATACGATCTCACGTGTGAAATCAGTAATCAGTGTAATCACACACGACATTTAACACGAGTAAACCTATTTATCACAGATGTAATACACATGTTAAACAGGTTTACATGTACCGATCCCGCACATGCGCGTACATTTCCGCGCTGTCCACTTTGTTAGGACCCTCGTTCTTCCCAAAGAACGTGGTCTTTGTGGTCTTCAGCATCCCCTTGCCGTTCTCAGCTGACTTCCTCCAGTACACCGTCTGGACAGCGTGCCTCCCAGCGATGTAGCGGGTCGCGGTACCGATCAGTTGCGTCTTGTTCATTTTAAAATCCTTCAAATATCTCGAATCAAATTTCCACGATAGCCGATTACGAAAATCGAACGGAAAATTGAAATCGGAACCGATTTCACGGCTCTGAATCGAATAGATATAAAGTGAGACAGGACGGCTGTGTTCGTAGGAATGATGTTGTGTGGCGGTGAGCCGGCTTATATAGCGGCTGGCACGTGCGATAACGTATGACTCGTATGAGTGATAAAGGACCACAACGCGGCTTGTGACGTCATGGGTGTAGTGTGCGCGTGCACTTTGCCCGCTCGTGCCGTAAATGCAGATTAATTATATGCAATTCTGGTAACCTGGATAGGAAACTTGGTACCGGTTTGGACTTTGACCATATTTGCTGTTTTTATTGAGGTTAAGTCATCCGCACTGCATACTTAGTTGGTTATCTCATTGAGTTTATTTTAATATGCATTTCTTTTGTTACTGATGTCTCGCATGCCAGTATTGCGTATAAGCATCGTTAATCATTATCCTTATGTATTATGTATTATTTGTAAATGCAATTTCAATGAATGTTGCTCTGACATCCACTACTATTGAAACACTTATTTTTAATAAGTATAGATACTCAATTTCTGTTGCCATCATTACCATGGTTCTATTAAGAAATCCAAGTAATCGCTGACTTTGTTCACAAAATAAACAATAGTAGTTTATGCAACTGATACATAATGAGAGGCCTTGTGCGGGTTCTGGTGCTGTATGAAAATCAGCGCTGTAGTAGGTGTCTGTCTGGCACCTCGGCATAATGCTGAGACAGCGACCGATTCACTGCCGCGAAGATACACACATTATGTGTCAATTGTATTGTATTCCTACTCCCTTTGTCTCTGTGTGTCTTTTGTGTAGTGAATAAATGTCTTCTTTCTTTCTTTCTTTCTTTTAATGCCTAATTATGTACAGTTGCATACACTACTATATCTACACACATATCATAAGTACTCACAGACCAGTAAACCTATAGACGTCGCTTAGTCGGGCGACCCCCTCTGCCACACATACGGTGAATTCACTATATTTGAGTCTTTCCTTTGTAGCCATCCAATTGTCCTCTTAGCCATGCTTTTAAATTTGTATAGTTCTCATATTTACGTTCTCTTTGTTGAGTACCACACAACGAAGCATAGAATATACTGCCCATAAGCTTGACGGCTGCTTTATTTGGCGCAGATGGTTGAAATAAGCCACCACCTCTGACCAATTATTAGCTTGATTTTCTTTCTTCCGCTTAATGAATTTCTCGTAATTTATACCTTATTTATATATTTCCTTGGATTTAGGCGGAAGTATATTATTTTTAGCTAACTCCGCCTCCGCTTTTAAGTGAGGAGTGCCGTCTATTTCGGAATCAATCTCGTGTGAGCTCATATTTGCTGAATTTTTATAAATCACACGAACAAATTATATTATTTTAAATCCCGCCTTAATTTAATTGCGTTTTTTTTTAATACAAAAACTGCGTTTAGTTATTTGCACTGACTTATTTACACTGTCTTACCAATCAATGTTTAAATGTTAAAATTTAATTATTGTTATGGGTTTATAACTAATAAACTTACTGGACAAATATTGATTCTCAATTTAAAATCTCGCGTTTTACTGGACACTTCTAATAAGTCTTCGGTATGTTGCACTTAGTAGTCTTTTTAGCGATATTATGGCAAGATTACATAGCATTTGCACGCACATTATGTGTCAATTGTATTGTATTCTACTCCCTTTGTCTCTGTGTGTCTTTTGTGTAGTGTCTTCATTCTAGTCTTCATTCTTTCTTTTTCTTTTTTTCATTTTTAAGAAAAATATTTTTGTTGCAATCGTGACTTCATTTACAATATCCGGGGAAGTGTTCAGTCACTACTACTCATATTTTCAACTAAAATGTAAAACATCTTTTCACAATTCTAGTTTCGTAACAGCAAAAAACCAACAAACAAATAACAACAGTAATGGCGGCAATTCGATCCTCCGTCAAGACGAAAGCTTTTTTTTAAATATCATAGACAATCGAATGATGTCCCTATTCTCATGTCACTCGAGATCACATGCGGTTTATATTCAAAAAAAGACATACTGAATGGACGTTTCGTATCGATGACTGTTTTAATATCTATGGATACTAGAATAGATACCCACTTTAGTTATGACAGGTGTTCGTTATTTAAACTCATAATCTTACAAAAATCTATACTGTAATAACATTAAAGTACAGACTTTACCTACTACCACAGACAAGAAAGTTCTCTTTGTAAAATTGGTTGCAATAAATGCTGGTCATTTTAAAGCACTAATATGTGCGCAGGTAAATATTTTATACCGTTTTTCCCAACTTATCATATTGACCACTAAATCACAGACAGGTCATTATCAAAAAAAGTTACGACAAAGCAAGATTAAAACAATTTTAATTATTACAGTAATATTATGTACTATTAGGGAGATTGTAGCGCAGAGCGCAGATGCGTGATATTTAATCAAACAAACTGTTGTTTTATGGTTTTATTCCGCGGACTTTGATAACCGGAAAAAATAAACACTGTAAGTATTCTATGAAACATGTAATACGTTCGTGTAAACAATTCATTATTTACTCGTAGGTATGCACAGGCCTTTAAAACGTTATAAAATGAACCGGAATTATAACGGTATATTCCGTTAGTGTTCGAAAATTACGTTATAACAAAATCAATATTCTCCATAACGATATAAATACCGTAACAGAATGAATAACAGAACGATATATAATAACGTTATAATATCGTTTTAAAATGCGAGCCGCGCGCTACGGCTGCGCCGTTGCCGCTCTGTGCCAATGCCAACCACGTGGGCCGTAGCGCGACGTGCGACGTTGCCGTTATGTGGTTCTAGCTTCTTAATCTTATTAATGCTTGTTTACCTCGATCATTTGCAAATTGGTTGTGAATTGTGAATATTTGGTTGGTTGCGACGATAAATGGCGGAATAAAAATGGGACGCAGGAAACGCAACGCTGTCCACAGATTCGTGGACTTGCTCATAAATAAAAAGAAAGAGTGCCAATCTTAATAGCCCCTAGGTATACACTATTACAATATGTAAGAGGGTCAATATTTTTTTATGTTAATTGTTTGTCTCGGCACTAAATCGCAGACTCCCAGTATAAGGACCTATTCCAAACAAGCCCTACGACCGACGGTGTTGCCGTGAGCAAACAATTATGCATAGGTATGTTGGTATGTGATTTTGTTCATTAATCGTAATAAAATTAAAATATACTTTTAGTTTCCGACATTTTATTTTATTATTGATTTAGAGCCATTCCGAAAACGACAAGTAAAATAAAATCTGATTATAAAACCAAAGAATGTGCGAATTTTCGATTTCGGTTCTTCGCCATAATCTGTCTAGATAGGCTCGCGATAGATAGGGGAGACCAAGGACGGTTGGTACACATAAATATGTATCGATCCTCCTTTTCTTACGATTCATCCTCCTTTTCTAATTAATCCTTAGTCACTAAATATTTATATAAATAACTAGCTGTTGCCAGCGACTTCGTTCGCGTGGAACTTGTTATGGTCTTAGAAAAAATATTGCTATTAAATTATGGTCGGTGCAAGCTATTTATCGCTGTCCCAAACACACTTCTACCATCTTAAAGATATACAAAAACTATCCTATATCCTTCCAAGGGTCTCAAATTATCTGTACGGGAAATTTCATCTAAATCCGTTCAGGGATTAGACCTACGTAAAAGGTAACAGTGCGATGAGTTCGTTAGTTTAAATTGATAAATCTAAATTGAAAACTTCGTTTTTACAAACATAAATATCTTAAGAATCATTTTCATAAAGTATTAAAGAAAAATATATTTTTATATGTCTACTAAGCTACATTACTGTTATAATAATAAGTACCCAATGTTGATTAAATCTATTCGATTCTGGGAGCATCGCAGTTCTAACCTAACCTATCCTACATTTCTAATCTGTATGTTTTACTTTAAAAAAGGTCTTGCTCTCTATACAACCTTCAAACCTTTTAACTATCTTAGGGGATGAATAAAAAAAACGCTGAAATCGTTTTCTAATCATTAAACAAACGGTCCATAACCTAAGTAATAAATCTATTATTTTAAAAATATCTTGCTCTTCGTATAAACTTTGAACCCCCTAGAAACCCTCTTGGGGGATGAATTTCAAAAACATTAAAATGTATTTTTTAGTTTTAAACAAACCGTCTAAAATCGTAGTTACACTAATGTTTTACTTTAAAATTGTCTTGACCCTATACGGCCTTCGAATCCCGTTTAAACACTCTTAGGTGATGAATAAAAAAATCTACTAATCTGCTCTCTCTATTTTAAGACCAAAATTAAAAAATCTTACTTAAAAAAATACTTTTCCCTCCATATAAACTTTGAAGCCCCATTAACGCCTATGGGATGAATTAAAAAAAAAACTCTAAAATCAGTTTTGTTGTCTTTTAACATACAGACTAAGACTGACATTAGAAATATCTTACTATATTTTCTTGCTCTCTATATAAACCTTGAATACCGTTTTAACACTTTTAACCCCCTTAGGGGTGGTATTTTTCCAAGACGATGAAAGGATTTTTTTTTCTAATAAGTAATCGTACCACAAAGTTGCCCATCTCTAGCTCAAAAAAAATGTTTCTCATCCTAATCTTGCATAAGTACCTTTTTAACCCCCTTAGGGATGGAATTTTCTAACACGTTAAAAGTACTAACTGTTTTTCTATTCTAATAAGTAATCTTTCTACAACGTTTCAAATCTCAAGCTCAAAAAAAGTGTTTCTCATACAAACCTTTCACCCCTATTTAACCCCCTTAGGGGTGGAATTTTCTAAAACGCTGACAGTCCTTTTTTGTATTGTATTTAGTAATCTTTCTACAAAGTTTGAAGTTTCTAGCTCAAAAAATAAAGTTCCCTCCATACAAACTTTGCACCTCTATTTAACCGCCTTAGGGATGAAATTTTCTAAAACACAGAAAGTACTTTTTTCTATTCTAATAAGTAATCTTTCTACAAAGTTTCAAGTCTCTAGTTCAAAAAATAATGTTTCCCCGATTGCACCCCTGTCCCCTACTTAACCCCCTTAAGAGTGGAATTTTCTAAAACGCTGCAAGAACTTTTTATGCATCTTAATAAGTAATCTTCCTACAAAGTTTCAAGTCTCTAGTTAAAAAAAAAAGTTTCTCTCATACAAACTTTGCACCCCTATTTAACCCCCTTAGGGATGGGATTTCCAAAAATTCCATCTTGTCCCTTCTTTTTAGTCCCAGTAGTTTCGGCTGTGCGTTGATGAATTAGTCAGGAAGTCTTCTTTTACATATACAGGGTGAAAAAATCGAATGCAACGTGGATGGCAACTACCTTAAATATTGTAAATAGCACATTCTGTGTAAAGGAAACATTCCTTTGTTTTTAAAAACAATAAATTCTGCATTTAAGGATTTATGAAAAATCGCTTGCCTCAGTCGGGACCGGTTTAGTTTTTAGTTTTCAATTTTCATGGCACTCCGTTATTCTGATTGTATTTGTTATTTAGAGAAAAATGAACCTTATCAGTTACCATTTCAATCTGCATCATAAAATAGAGCACGTTATTTTTTGCCACATTTGACCGGTTCGAGTCCCGACTAAGGCAAGCGATTTTTCATAAATCCTTAAATGCAGAATTTATTGTTTTTAAAAACAAAGGAATGTTTCCTTTACACAGAATGTGCTATTTACAATATTTAAGGTAGTTGCCATCCATGTTGCATTCGATTTTTCCACCCGGTATAGATAAATCAAATTTCTCATTCTCTCCACCTCATTTTAAGCATCTTAGCTGACCATCCATCCGTAGTGTGCGTGCTGGTGCCATGAGACCGGTTTAATTTATTTAAACTTTGTGACACAATACAAAAAAAAGTATATATGGTGGACTTAATGCCATAAGGCATTCTCTACCAGTCAACCAACGGGCTAAGCAGAAACATTTGATTAAATTATTAATAATTTACCATGTTATAACAATGCCATTAATATCTGGGGGAACGGCAGTGCCCCCGCCAAGTCGAGCGCGAAGCAAACACTGCCGTACCACCCTTTACTGGAACCATTTCGCCACATTTTCAGGCCCCTATTTGAGAACCTCTGGATAAGACCAGAATGCAGAAATTTTCGTCATCCAGTAAGCTATAATCACATACTTAAAATCCAAAATTTCAAGTCTGTAGGTCATTTAGTTCCGAAGTTAAGCGAAAGCAAAGTTTCGCATTTATGACACTCACTCACTCATGATCATCAAAATAGAACTAGTACTTCCCATAAACTCAGAGAGCTGAAATTTGGTACAGAGTTAGGGTTTAATGGCCACATAAAGGGAAAACTATAAAAAATTGCTATTTCAACCCAGTTTTCTAGATACACCAACTGTATACATTACTTTGTAATCCTATACAAATATATAGGATTACAAAGTTAATTTGCAGTGAATGGGAAAATTCAAAAGCAAGAATGGGCCTGCATTCATAGTTTGTATGTATGGATAACACATTAACCTACAAAAAGAAGTGAGATTCCATAAAAAACACTCCATGTAAAAAAGAGGCCAAGTCTCGAAACTCTTCCACCGTAAAAAGTTGTGAGATATTTCGTAGAGCCAAGTCTTAGGCATTCTTTAATCTTTATTTGCTTGCTAAATAAAATTCTGTAACTTGGCAATCACACAACTTTCCTGCATTCATGGATTTCTGCATACCTAAAGCTGTGTAGTATTGTGTGATTGCCAAGTCACAAAATTTTATTTAGCAAGCAAATAAAGATAAAAGAATGCCTGAGACTTGGCTCTACGAAATATCTCACAACTTTTTACGGTGGAAGAGTTTCGAGACTTGACCTCTTTTTTACATGGCATGTTTTTTATGGGATGATGCATTTCCGATTAATGAGGCACAGAGTAGCTAAAGACAATCTGATTTGAAAATTATTAGTCAGGATATTCGTATCAGGCTACAACCTGCGCCGACAAGCCGAGCAAATCGAAAAATTCTCTATTTTACTATGACGTCGTGCACTCTAACAAACAACCTACGTTACGTAATCACATCGCTTACATTGCACGAGTAGGCTATACTGAATGCGAGAAAGGGGTAGCCTATAACGTTATGACATTATTATATCGGTTAAAAAAGTATCGGTTTTATATTAATGGTTTAGATTTATAACGTTATAATGGATATCGCTATACAGCGCGTCAAATATCGTTTTTGAGTATAGCGGTTTTAGGAATAATAACGTTATAAATGATAGCGCTATACGAAAATAGCGCTATTTAAAGGCCTGGGTATGCAAATAGTATTTTGCGAATGTTGAAAATGTTAATGTGATTTTCATATCATAATAATGATCTAAGTATTCTAAATTACCAAAGGAGGGTTAAATATGCATTATGAATAAAAAAAAGTAAATTGGTACTTATTATATTATACCTACTACTTTCTTAAACGAGAAAAAAAATCCGTTCGACTCAGTGGATTAATTAAAGTAGGTACGGAGATTAGCTTGAGTAAGTATTAGAAAAGGACATACGATAACTTTAATTCTTTTTTTTTTGTTTTGTGCGTGTCACGAAAAATATTTTTCTTTCTTTATTTCTTTCTTTCTTTCTTTTTATTAAGTAAAACATTTCTAGGGTTGACATACAGGCTGGATGCATGTACGTAAGATAAAGCTGTTAACGCAATTTACGGAGGCAAAACGCAGACAGAAGCTAAGTGAGTCGGTACATAAAAGTAAGATAAATATAAATATGCAATTATAAAGACAAACGAGCGTCTGCAAAATGTCGCCAACTGCTCAGCAGGTAGACCAGATATTTAGATTCTAACGTTAAAAATCGGTCAAGTGCGTGTCGGGCCACGCGCAGTGTAGGGTTCAGTAGTTGCTTCGTCTGCCTTAGTAACATCGACACGCGCGCTCCAACTAAATGGTGCAGTTGCGACAGCCGAATTTGTGCGAAAGTTGGCCACTGAAATTTTAACTTGGTCGACTATTACTCGCTAACTAGTTATTCCTACTTAGCTGTGATAGTTTTCCTTTTAAACTCATTATATATGTACTACTGCCACGATTTTTTTCACATCCCCAGTAGTAGCTATTTAGCCGGCAGGGGGGTGGACACATAACTCGAACAAAAATTAGGCCTTTAAAGCCCAAATCTCGCAAACGAATCACTAAATTGAAAAATGCTTATATAAAACCCACAATTTTTTTGAACAAGCTAACGATACCCGAAACTGTGGGTATGACGAGAAACCCCCCCCCCCCCCCCCACTTTAGGTGTAAAAGAAAAGGAACCCCTTTTCAAGATTTTATTCTACTGTTTTGTCGGCGTGATTGATTTACTTATATACCCATACTGGATTACGGCTTTCTAGTAGTAAGGGTCACTGAGCTAAGCCGCAGACGGACGGACAGACGGACAGACCGACATGGCGACACTATAAGGGTTCCTTGTTGACTACGCAACCCTAAAAATCATGACCCCCCAATTAATACCCCAAAAGGCGGGTTAAAAACACTAGGCTAGGCCACGGCCAATGTTACATTATTTGACAGTAGAGACAAGCCCGCTTCAATGTTATGAGGACCAGTTTAGCCTAGTGGGTACGAATCCCGGTTAGGGCAAATATTGTGATGACCATGAATATTTTGTTTCTGAGAATTAGCAGTTTTTAATGTATTTAATTATTTCTATCTATTAAATATATCGTCGTCTAGTAGCCATAAAAAAAACCTTATTGAATTTACTAACGGGCTATTTATTTGTGTAAAGGTGATCCCCCAATATTTATTTATCGCTGTGATTTTGAAAAACATAGACATGAAAGTAAGGAAGGAACTGGCTGACTGATTTAAAGACGCAATTTATCTTAATTGTTCAGATCGATAATCAAACACATGTCATTAGCTGCTTGTATAACGCTCGCCAATCAGAAGTCCTCAATAATATTGACACTCGTCAGCTGACGTATGTAAATGATTGACAGTCGATGGTCCAATAATAGATCACTTATTATGCGTCAATTGATGTTAATTGGGTCTTCCCCACACTTGACTTCTCGAGTGGGAAAATATCGTCATGAATGTCATGGAAATACATGAGTTATTTTCTAATGCCTATTCAGGTTATCTTTAGTACGTTGCGTAATGGGAAATTTGTTAGGAATAGATAGCAAAAAGGAATATTGTTTCCCTGCAATCATTAAATATAATGCACCTGCTATAGTCGATTGCTTAACGTTTCGTAGGTACGTTAGGTAGAACTACAAAATCTAATTTTGTTTAATTAGATTTGTCCAAACGCTAGTTCGAAAAGTTCCGCAAATAACATTCTCCTAGCGATATTACCGGTTATAGACGGTCTATTTGTCACAATAAGCATACATTTGTTAATAATGTTTTCTATGAATTTGCTTAAATATTATCTTAGTGTGATAATGAAAAGTAAATATTAATATTGTGTAGGTACACAAAATCTTAGCAATATGTCTCAAATATCGTAAAAGAGGCATCTTTAAATACTTAGCAACACTTTAACACAGTATTTACTCGTGCGATCATAAAGAACGCTATTTGAGCGGTCGTTTAAATCCTGAATTCTTTAGATTGTTAAACTATGACAAATAACGAGACATGGATTAGGCACTTATTTATTATTATGTAGATATGTACATACAGTCATTATATTACAACTGTTACGTTACGTTGTGTAGTAGGTATAGAGTAGATGTTTTCAGCCAACTTACAGCCATGTAGTTTGGTACATATTCCCCCTGGGTATTCCCAAGCAGGTTATCCCTCAGCATATTTGCAACTGGCCGAGCTGCAGGCCAAACAAGGCAAGAAAAAAAACCATATCACTTTTTGTTTCACCAGAATAATAATAATTTATTCACTCACACAAAAGTTTACAGTATAACACCAAAAATCACTCAAATAATACGAATAACATAGAAACAGTTACATACACTTTATACGAAATAAATATCACATAATAACATAATAATATAACGCTTTAAAAATACAAGACACAATGAAAAGTATACATACTAAAATAATCACATAAATAACATCAACGAGTACAATGGCACAGTTTAATAATTTATTAAGTATAAATTAAGTTAATTAAATTAGAATGCGTGCTTATTATATTTATGTAGGAACATTTTGCCAGCATCAAAAACAAGGTTCAGCGAATCAATTAACAACTCAGAAAAGTTTAAATACCTCTAACATTTTATTTCAAAATTAAATATCTCAAAAGCAACTGAACCGATTTTGTTGAAACGTAGCTAAGAACCATCTCGATCACGGCAGCGTTCGAACAAAAAAGCCGCATTAAAATCGGTCCATTAATTTAGGGGCTACGATGCCTCATGCCTCAAGGTGGACTGATGACCTGGTAAAGGTCGCGGGAGTCCGCTGGATGCGGGTGGCGCAGGACCGGCCATTGTGGCACTCTTTGGGGGAGGCCTATGTCCAGCAGTGGACGTCTTTCGGCTGATATGATGATGATGCTGATGATGCCTCATATACTCAGACACTTATAAGTTATAACACCCCTCTTTTTGCGCGGGGGGTTAATTAATGATATGCATAGATTTTGATTTGGCGGAGGTCGGGTCTACGGCGGCTCGAAAACGTTTTTGTATTGGACCGCCGGGCTAGCCGCACGTGGTCTCCGGCGCAATGACCCTGTATCATAAACCAAACAGAACTTTAGTTTGTATTGTATTGCGCTACAACATTGACCGTTTCTTTCCTAGACATGGGCTCTTTGTGTATTAAGCTTTCATGTCGAGTTGTCTCGACCCTAACCCTGCCTGGGGTGAGAGATAAGAGTGATAACCTTAAGACTTGGGTAATCATAAAATATTGTATAGGTACTCAATTCTTGACAAACCTTGCTTCATTCACTTTCATTACATTATTCATAGATGCTCGTCGGTTTAGGGTACTCTTGACCTGACCTTTCTTCAGGATTTCTCCGATTTGGTCGGAAAAAGTTCGACGAGGTCTTCCCCTTCCGACTGTACCATCAACTTTTCCCTCATACACTCTCTTTGATCATGATCAATCCGTGATCTATGCCTACCCCTCCGGGAAATAGGCGTGATTATATGTATGTTTGTACTCAATTATTTGATGGCCTTAGAAAAACAAACGTTTTGTAATCGGTTTCTTGATAGTAACATTCATATGTTACTATCAAGAAGGTACAAAGGTAAAGTTCCGTGCTAACGGAAAAATATAAATGTTATACAGTACTTGGCTACTTTCGTATTTTTTATGATGCTTTTCGAGCCAGTTTTTAGACGGGATCATATCTCTGTATGGGAGCAACTACAATCAAACCACAATAAAAGGCAAAAATAAGAGTTGAATACATCGCTAGAATACACTGTGCTGCATTATAACAGCTGCATATAAAGTAGTGGTAGTGAAATACTGCGTTTAGGTACATACATTACAAACATAGTTGTCAAACAATTTCACAAAGAGTAACTCAAAATCTGCATTCTGTCTATAGAAGTACGATAAGGAAAAATGTAGCTTAAGATTTATATATAATGCAAGTACGAGTACATATATACACATATTATTTCTTATATAGATAGGGAAATGACGAACCGTACTCAGGTTTTATCAGAGACAAGTGCAGCGATTTTAATTTTCCCACACACAAGCCTTTCCACTTGAAAACTATGAAGAAGGTAAATCAAGGACTTCCAAGAAAGATCTTGTAAAGTCGTCGATGTTAGTTATTCGACAATAAACTACAAAAACAGCTGCCCCGTTGGATATCATTGCTTGATTACAAACGATTTCTAATAAATAAGTAAATGTATTATGGTTGCATGCGGTTGGTAACCATTATTTGAACGAGCGAGCAAAGCGACCGAAGTTCTCCGTTTCAGCTTGGGCATACATGATTTCGTATGTCCGGCATAATTATGTCAGGGTGTTCTCCTCTGCACATCGCATTTCTCAACCAAATCTTGTGTGCAGGTTAAAAAAATATGTAGGTTTTTTTGTCGATACATATTGTAAAGTGCGCCAAGTGCAAGCCCGACTCGCGCACGAAGGGTTCCGTGCCATTCCATAAAAACGGCAAAAAAATCACGTTTGTTGTATTAAATATTGATTTTATTCCGTTTTAGTATTTGTTGTTGTAGCGGCAACGGAAATACATCATCTGTGAAAATTTCAACTGTCTAACTATCACGGTTCATGAGATACTGCCTGGTGACTGACGGACGGACAGCGGAGTCTTAGTAATAGGGTCCCGTTTTACACTTTGGGTACGGAACCCTAAAAATGAGTTCTACACATTCATTCACAGAGCCAACTGAGTTAATAACAAAAAGGTGTAGTTGAAATATTGTATGTAGGTGTATAATTTACTACTACTACTACTATGTACTCTTTGTATGGAAATTAGTATTATTATTCACTAGCGGAAATTAGGTGATGTGATGGACTAAACTAAATGAACATTTTTAATAGGTATACAATGTTTTTTTAATAAAGCAAGTATGGAATGGAATATGTTTATGGACAATTAACTGAAACGTTTAACCTCAAGGAAATGTAAACAATTTATTTTCTAAAGTATATAATACAAGATGTAAAAAGAAACTAAAAGAAAATACTGAAAGTATACCAAATTAAAACTAAGTTAAATCTTTAAAGGGCCCTCGAGGCCAATTGTACCGAGGATGCTGGCGGCATTTCCTCGCTGAATTGCAATGCTGATGCGTTGCGCGAGAAAGCCGCCAACTCTTCGGTCACATGTTACGTCAACCAGACGTTTCGCGATTTCCACAAATAACTTTTTCATCACACTTGCTCGAAAAGGGCTTCATAATGCGCAGACATACAGAGCTGTAATAGCCTGTGTTACGCCCACGGGCGTAATGGTTTTTTTCTTAAATTGTATCCGTCACTCATGCGGCAGTTACAAAGCAAAGAGGTTTTATATCAATACGATGTATAAAAACGTATTTATAAATAAATTTAAACTTAAAAAACTACTTAAACATGTTTAACTGAATTATTTACAGATTTAATATGTAGTTATTTAGTGTCAATGTAACATGTTTTTAAGTGTTTTCAAATCGTGGCTGTATACCGAATCATACGCGCCTCACGTCAAATTCAACAAAATGGACGACCGACATGTTGCAGTTTTATTACGATTTGTATTAATTTCATCTAAAATGTATTTGTTTCCTCGCAAATATGATGAAAAACATTGTGTATAACACGGGCGTAAGAATATTGCAAACTCGAGTCATCAAAAGCACTTACGCCCCTCGTTAAACAATGTACTATTGCGCACTGGGACCCCACGGACCGAGAGGGTCTCGGCGCGAAATGGTACAAAGTTGTACTCTGTGCCGAGGCCTCTATATTATTCGTATATTACTTATTAGTATATTATCTGAACCAGTACCTAAGTAATATCAGTTCTCTATGTATATGTATATTTTAATGTACCTACTACCTAATGTATATCGAGCGTCTATATCGAGCAACGCAAACAGTAATCGGTTCGTTAAATGTGTTTGGCGCAAGCAACCTCGGTCAGCAAATTCGGTGCGTCTCAATTCAATATTCAGCCAACAGAATAAACAATTCATGGCACACCGTGCCGAACCCAAAACTATTTCCTAAAATATAAACCTGTGAACGGATTGAAACGTTTGATCATTTAAAGTGATTGCCAAGACCCTAGCTCATATAGCTTTCAGCGTTAAAAATATATCAGATCGCTAGTAGCGCCAATCTTCCTACTCTACACGGGCTAACTCTACCAGCCACGCTCTATAAATTCTACATCTTGTCAAAAAAGTACAGCTTGGGCACTTCCTTTTCGCTGCGTGCGTATGAATGTATGATGATATTTATGATAATAAGCGACGGGTGTATACTTTTTAGCCAAGATATAGAATCTGCAGAGCGTTGCTAATACATTTAGGTCGTGTGGCGTAGGCTAGGCGCTACGTGTGAATGCAATTACGATGTGACAAAAGATTGTATAGAATTGAGGCCCTTATACCATAAGTTGACAACTATGGAACTATGTAAATGTTAGCTTGAAAAAAAAAAACAAAAAATCCTCTAGCGGAACATGGTTTTCGGAATTATAGAATTCGGAAAAAATAAGCAAATGACTCTTCGGAATTATGTAGTGTAGTGTACCCCCCGAATATGAAGCAAATTTTTAATGATTAGGGTGCCTATCATTCTCGTGTACGAACTATGAAGCCATTATTATTAACATGCAGGGTCGTCATTGGTACGATTTCCGCAAAATTGAACAAGTAGGACACGAGGGTCCTTATACTTCCGGGTAGGACAGTGTTGAATGATGTGGTCAGCCGTTGGAGGGCTGTACAAATCGCTAAGCATTGTTCGTCAGTTGTATTTACCCAATTACCCGAGAGATGTCGCTGTTACCTCGGAGGCGATTTCTGCATCGCGCGAACGAGGTTTTTCTGCGAATGTACATAGTCTCAGCTTATACTTTTTTTGTTGTCGATTTGGTGTGGTGTTAATTTCAAGTAGAATAAACATACGAGTAATTATTATTAATTCCGGTGTTTAATTTCTACTTCCGTTCGAGACCTGAGTGCGCTATTGTACATGGTCCTATCGAATCGGATAGCCAATGAGGGTGGCTTTTTGGTAGTCCAGTGGAACTACACTTTGCTCCGCGCGACAAACAGTGGTTCGCTGTTTTTAAGGCGGAAAGGTTGCAGCAAACGGAGGTTGCTATCGCCATCTGGTGGCAAGTGAGCGAAAACTCTGCTACATGGGAGGTAGCTAGCGCCATCTAGCGGCGAATAGCGACAGCGGCATCGATCCTGTGCAAGTGGCCCAGGCCAGCCAGGCCCAGCGGCCATCTGGAGCAGCAGAGGGGGAGTTCAGCGAAGTGTGTGACGTCACATTTGTGAGGAGTGAGTGAGTCAAGTGCGAATTGTGAGTACATTAAAATTTTATGCACGCGAATATCAATAATTTTCTTCGGAATATTGAACTCTATGATCAAGCAAGAAATCACTTTGAAGAATATTAGTTTGTTTACATGGACTTGGAAGTGTTGTGATCAGCATTCATCGACTTAGAAAATTTTGGACATTAATTAACTTGGAACAGCTGTCTGGTGGAATTTGTATGAAATCTTAACACTAGTTTTATTTGTGATAATTACTAACTTAGAATATTTCGAGTAATCCTGTTGGAACGGGGAATCCATGCCCGATTTTGTACAAGTCGTAGTAAAGTTTAAACACTTGTAATTTTTTCAACTTTTCGACTGCGATTTTTTCTAAGTGTTATTTTGGACTTGTAAATTTTTCAATTTTTGATTGCGACTCTTTTTCTAAGTGTTATTTAAGGTGTTGTGATAGGTTGATATTTAGGTCAAATTTGGGTTACATTATTGTATTGGGTTGTGCATCATTATGGAGGCATTACTCAACTATCAGGATGACTTGTGTAGTCGTATTTTCAAGGCAAGGAATAACTTTAAAAAGACTCCTAGGGATCGGTTAACCAAACACTACTTCGAGAGTAAATTGCAGGCTTTAGAGCAGTTGTGGGCTGAGTTTAGAGATGGTCACAAACTGTTGATGACAACTTCGGATAAGGCGAAAATTAAGGCAACGCCGTATATTACCGAGGAAACTTACGATAAGACCGAGGATGAGTATACTCGGTACGTATGCGAGTTAAAAGACAAGTTAGCTGAGAATAGTCAACCGAGTCAGTCCAAGACCAGTAGCGAGAATAAGAGCATTAAAGCGAGTGTAGTTAAACTGCCGAAAATAAGTATTCCTAACTTTTCGGGACAGTATCATGAGTGGACGACATTTAGGGATTTATTTACGTCCATGATTCACAACAACTCATCCTTAGATAGTGTGCAAAAAATGCAATATTTAAAAAGTTATTTAACAGGAGAGGCAGAACAGTTGTTACGAAATATACCTGTGTCAGATACGAATTATGAACGATGTTGGAGTCAGTTAGAAGCACGATACAATAACAAAAAGTATTTATCGCATTGTATTTTGAAACGATTGCTAGGTCAAAAGACTGCAACTACAGAGTCTGCGGCTTTTCTGAAAGATCTGATGGACACTTCCACAGATTGCTTAAGTGCTTTAGCTAATTTGGAAATTAATGTGTCGACTTGGGATATAATGGTCATTCACTTGTTAACGTTGAAATTAGATCCCGAGTCACGTAGGCAGTGGGAGCTCAACGTAGCGACAAATTCGGCTTCAGACGCTTTACCTACCTTTCAGCAGTTTAAAGAATTTTTAACGAGTCGATACCGGGCATTAGAATTTATCGAGCCGAAAAGCGCTGGTAGACCTTCCCCTGCATACGGGAAAGCTTTCAGTAGCAGTAATTATAACAAGCCGAATGTACTTCATGTTGCGAGCGCCCCCACATTGGCGTGTGAGTATTGTTCTGGGCCTCACAAACTATGTTTTTGCAAACCGTTTGCAAGTGAAGATTTTGTTAAAAGGCACGAGTTTGTAACCAACAATCGCATGTGCTATAATTGTTTAGGTAGTAACCATAGTGTGAGATTCTGCCAAAAAACCACCAGCTGTCGGATATGTAAGAGGAAGCATCACTCTTTGCTTCACCCAAAAGAGGTCTCGACTTCAACTGCCAGTTCGAAGACGCAAGGTCAGGCAGTTGAAGGGAGGGGGGAAACCACACTTGTTGCGACAGAGAATACATCGATCGAAACAGCGCCGATAGTCAGTTGTTTCACAACAGGAATACGAGACGAGGTACTTTTAGCTACAGCCCTCGTCAAAGTTCAATCGAATGTAGGGGGGTATCAAGTTATTAGAGCGTTACTAGATCAGGGTTCACAAGCTTCATTCGTGACTGAAGCTGTAGTGCAAGCCTTAGGAATAAAGAAAATTCCCATAAAAGGGTCTATATCAGGATTAGGCGGCGATGACACTTCAGTAGTGTCTAAGTACATGGTACAGTTAAAAGTTCAGTCGTTGACCGATCCAAACTTTAACATTGTGTTAAAGGCGTACGTATTAAGCAAGATCACTACTTATCTTCCGAGTAAGAGAGTAGCAGTTCCAGAATGGTTGGAACTAAAGCAGCTCGCGTTGGCGGATCCGACGTATTGTTCACCCAATAAAATAGATGTTTTGTTGGGAGCCGAAGTTTACGGCCAGATATTGAAGGAGGGAGTGCTAAAGGGTCCGAAGGGGACTCCAATAGCACAGTGCACCGCCCTTGGGTGGATTCTATCTGGTCCAGTAAGCTCAGGTAGTCCAAACAAAAACGTTACCGTCTTACATGCGCGGGTAAGTGAAGACGATTTATTAAAGCGCTTCTGGGAGATAGAAGCCGAGCCATCAGGTCAAATCAAACGCTTCACCGCAGAAGAACAAAAGTGTGAAGAGCTTTTTGCAGCCACGACGGTGCGAAACGAGGAAGGTAGATACGTAGTAAAGTTGCCGTTTCGTGACTACGATCCCAGCTGTAAAGGTAGCTCAAGAGAGATTGCAGCTAAAAGATTATACACGTTAGAGAGAAAGTTGGGAAAAGATCCAGGTCTTAAAGCTAGATATGTAGACGTTATCAGGGAATATCAGCAGTTAGGTCATATGATCCTGGTAGAAGAGCCCGACAGGAAGCGAAACGAAGCCATATATCTGCCGCACCACGCGGTGATCCGTGAAGACAAGAGCACAACGAAAGTGCGCGTAGTGTTCGACGCCTCCTGCAAAAATGTCAAAGGAGTGTCATTAAATGATTTGCTCATGACAGGGCCTACGTTACAGCCAGACTTACGCCACATAATTATGTGTTGGAGAAGCTACCCAGTCTGCTTGGTAGCTGACATAATCAAAATGTACCGAATGGTAAGAGTAGCCGAAGAGGACACGGACTTCCAAAGAATATTGTGGAGAGAAAATCCGGAGGAAGATATAAAAGATTATAAGTTGCTCACCGTTACGTTCGGCACCGCGTCGGCGCCGTACTTAGCAGTGAAGGCATTAAATCAAGTAGCTTATGATCACAAGGACACTTACCCAACGGCTGCGAGTCGCGTTCATCGAGAATTCTATATGGACGACTTGATGACGGGCTGCGAAACTATTGAAGAAGGATTAAAATTGTACAGAGAGATGAAAGATTTGTTGAACGAAGGAGGGTTTGTGTTGCAGAAATGGGCTAGCAACAAAAAAGAATTATCGAGAGAAATAAATCAACGTGAAAGAGAGAACAAAGAGCCTGATGATGAGAAGGACAACCTAGAAATAAAAACGGATAGTATAGTAAAAATTCTGGGACTTACCTGGAATAGAGACGAAGATGAGTTCCAATACTCGGTGAAACTGCCGCCGCTGTCCCCACCTGCAACAAAAAGAAAAATAATATCCGACGTTTCGCGCTTGTTCGACCCAATGGGGTGGTTAGCACCATGCGTCATCAAAGCGAAAATATTCATTCAGCGATTATGGATATCAGGTATAGGGTGGGACGAGGAACCACCAGCAGATATACTACAAGATTGGCTGACTTACCGTGAACAGTTAGCTTACCTTGTAAACTTCCGGATTCCAAGATGGCAGCACACAAATTTAGATGACGCAGAGGTAGAACTACACGGCTTCAGTGACGCTTCAAATGCTGCTTATGCTGCGGTGATTTATCTGCGAGTCGTCAAGGCATCTGGGGATATAAATGTATCTTTGATAACGGCCAAAACCAGGGTATCGCCGGTTAAACAGATTAGCATACCTCGACTGGAGCTTTGCGGTGCCGTATTAGCAGCCAAATTGCTGAAAGAAGTAGCCGAGGTATTGGAGATTCCCAAGCCAAACCTAAGAGCATGGACTGATTCCACAGTAGTGCTTGCTTGGCTCAACAAACATCCAAGCAACTGGAAAACGTTTGTCGCAAACAGGGTTTCTGAGATACTAACCACTATGGATGCATCGCAATGGTCCCATGTTCCTACCAAGGAAAATCCAGCAGATTGCGCCTCACGTGGAATCCGGCCAGCAGAGTTAAACGAATATAACTTATGGAAGTTCGGTCCCAGACTTCTGTATAGTGAAGTCATTACCTATGCGAAACCCAAAAACAACGACACAAATCTTGAAAAATCAACCAAAGTTCACTTAGGAGTCGTAGAGGAACCATTTTGGAATAAATACTCTTCACTCACCAAGCTCATTCGTGTCGTAGCTTATTGTAGAAGGTTTTTAAAGAAGCATGAGTCACATAGAAATCAAGGTCACACAAAACACTTGCAAAGGTGGGAACTGGACGAAGCAATGACCACTTGTGTAAAAATATGTCAACAGGCAAGTTTTAAACCTGAAATAGCAGAGATCAAACGAGATGGTTATATTAGCTCAAAAACCTCCAAGATCCGATCTCTAACGCCGTTTCTTGAAAATGGGATACTGCGAGTTGGTGGACGGCTAGAGAACGCTTCTGAACCCGCAAATGTGAGACATCCTACTATATTGCCTTGCGATTCTCATTTAAGCAAGCTGATTGTGGCAGACGCCCATAATCGAACACTTCATGGCGAGCAGCGAGCGATGTTAAATTATTTGAGGTCTGCCTATTGGATAGTGCGGGCAAAAGATTTGGTAAAGCACCACATTCGGAAATGCATTTCGTGCATCAGACACAAGGCTCAGATTCAGACTCAACTGATGGGCGCTTTACCACAGACCAGAGTCACTCCGGCAAGAGCTTTCATTCACAGCGGAGTGGATTATGCCGGTCCAATTCAACTCAGAACATCGAAAGGCCGAGGCCATCACTCATATAAGGGATACATATGTCTTTTTATATGTATGGTCACGAAAGCCATACACTTAGAGGTCGTAAGTGAATTGACCTCACGGGGATTCCTTGAAGCGTTCAAACGCTTCATCGCTAGACGCGGACGCTGTTTAAAAATCTACAGCGACAATGGCACAAACTTCGTTGGAGCCGCCAAGGAGCTAAAGGTGTTATTTAACGCTGAAAGGTCAAGTATGATTCCAGAGATAGTGGAAACTCTGGCGTCTAGTGGGACGGCTTGGCACTTCATTCCGCCCAAAAGTCCAAACTTTGGTGGATTATGGGAAGCGGGGATTAAATCCACCAAATATCACATAAAAAGAGTCATTGGAGACTCGACGCTTACATACGAGGAGATGTCGACGCTGCTTAGCCAAATAGAGGCATGTCTGAATTCGCGGCCTATTTCAGTAATACCTAGCAGTTCAGATGAACCAAACCCCTTAACTCCGGGTCACTTTTTAATAGGAGAACCCCTCGTGACAGTGCCGGAAACAAATTACGAGAGCTCTAATGTAAGTTCACTCAAACGATGGCAACTGACTCAGCGTATGCTTCAACAATTTTGGCGTCGATGGTCAAATGAATGTTTGACTCATTATCTGCATCGCTACAGGTGGGCCCATCAAGTTCCGGAACCCAAGGTGGGAGACGTAGTTTTGGTAAAGGAGGATGACCTACCTCCGACTAAGTGGCTTTTCGGCAGAATAACACAGAAACACGCTGGCTCAGATCTGTTAACCAGAGTTGTCACCATCAAATGTAAAGATGCGTTGATTAAACGACCAACGTCGAAACTCTGTATTTTGCCAGTTACTGAGTAGGTACACAATTTTATACTGTTATTTATATTAATTTAGGTTAGTTAGAGAACAAATTCTCAGGTAGTTCATATTTTGTTGTATTTTAAACTGTTATGTTAGTCGCTTCATGGTGGGCGGCTATCTTTCAATTATGGTAAAGGACATGTTGTCCTTGGTGGGCGGTATGTACAAATCGCTAAGCATTGTTCGTCAGTTGTATTTACCCAATTACCCGAGAGATGTCGCTGTTACCTCGGAGGCGATTTCTGCATCGCGCGAACGAGGTTTTTCTGCGAATGTACATAGTCTCAGCTTATACTTTTTTTGTTGTCGATTTGGTGTGGTGTTAATTTCAAGTAGAATAAACATACGAGTAATTATTATTAATTCCGGTGTTTAATTTCTACTTCCGTTCGAGACCTGAGTGCGCTATTGTACAAGGGCCATGGTCGCAAGGATGACGGGAGGGGTGCTCGAGAATAACGCTAATTATTTACGTTAATAGACGGCGCAATGGTTTTGACACCTCGTGACATCGCCAATCTTGTAATATTCACGGATTGCAAAATTTTCCACGTGTCTTCATGATCTGTTTAAATAATTCTAAATGAAAAATGTAACGGTTCACCGGCATCATCGCTAGATATCACCAATCTTAAAATGAACGCCCTTCCACTAATTGACTTTGAAAAGTTAGGGAAAATATTTATCTACATCTCCTTCCCATAAACAAAAATTGTGAGAGAATAGACAATTATATTAATTTCAACACTTCATAAACGGTATGTGCGAGATTGCAAAAAAATTTTTTTCTAAATTAACTTTGCTGATTAGTAGAAGTAGCGCGGGCGTTCATTTAAAGATTGTTTTTTCTTTTCTACTTCTCCCTGAAAATGGCATTGTGAAAATTTCGATTTGATTAAGTATATATATCGTCACACCATTGCATTCAATTATTAACTCTAGATCCGTCACAGTTGTGTTCGAAAACATGTACATATCCATAATTTCACTTTTTGCGATTTAGTAATGTGCGAAATGGATAAAACATTAGCAATCGACTGTACCTTCCAAGCAAGTCATTCAGATCTAAATGATGTACGAGTATATGACGGTCTCCTACCCGACACTGACCAAATCAGCAATGGTAGAGTGTTCTCAGAATGTGTGCAACCGGAAAGTAATGATAATGAGTCATTGTCACTTTCACGAGGTCAGGCAATTTGTACTACAGTCCTAGTAGGGTTGGTAGTTTCAAAATAAAACAATTGGTGCGTCGTATACTGAGTCAAATATTGGTTTTTGTACCTTAATCTTATCTTATATCCGTGTTGCATAACCATGGAAATTTTGTTTGTTTGTTGGTTTATCTTAATCTCTTGGTAATCTGACAAATTGTGAAATAAAACTAAAATTAATACCTTTGTTAAGACTTATCTTTCCTAGACGTATCATTATCGTTATCATACTTACCTAGACACATTTTATTTAGATAAAGAATTTTAATTGTTTACTTTTCATATAAACGGTATTGTAGCGCCTCGGCAATGTTTGAGGCGCACAGACTGCTTTTTTGCCATCATGAGGAAGCGATGCGCGTCACTCCTCACCCGCAGCCGAGGCAGCACGAACAGTATCCTAAGTACGCTGGATCAGCGGTACTCCAGGAAAAATACGGTTTTGAAAAATGTTAATTCATAATAGCGTTTTTTTTGTTGATTTCATTTTCAAATGTTATTTTAAGATGCTTTATTCAAGAATCCGACAAACTTTCCGACCGGAAGTAATTATTTAGATTTAATTGAAGCATGATTTGTCTTTTTTTGTATGATTTTTCTTGAATAATATTATAGAGCAAATGTACATGAACCAAAATAAAGACAAAAATATTTATTTATATTTTTTGTGACTTTCCAGAAGCTAGTTCATTTATAATTTTTTTGATGTCTAAAATTTTGTCGGATTATGTCGCTGGGTAACAAATTAACTGATAATTATATCCGTTACACGGAAAAAATAAGCTATTATAAATTATTTCCAAAATTGTCATTTTTTCCTTACAAGTTGTCAGTTCAGCTGCAAACCTTTGTTTCGGAAGTTTGGTATACTTCCGCTTCCTTGCCTGTATATCCGTAATGCCTGTTTATTTGTTAAGGAAAATCCAGATTATTTCCCTTATCGTAGTGACACTACTGTGCAAAAAGAGCTCAATACAAAAACCATTTATACCAGCCTCTTGTCAATCAGCCATTTATAAAAAAAAATGCAATAATATGTGTATACTCATCATGTTTAATAGCTTACCTGATCACATAAAATTAGAAAGTGAGACCATTTTCAAAAGGAAGTTAACGAGGTGGCTACAGAATGAATGTTTTTATAGTATTAGGGAATATTTGACATTTGTTATTAAAAATAGTTTTAAGTGACTTATTTCATAATTAAAGTGGACACTGTAATTAAATTTAAGACATAATAATAATTTGCACACCTGCATGCAGATCGAATATGTATTGTACTGTAGGTACTTACTGACTTTTAAGAACCTGCTACCATATTCTGGCAAATAATTTGATTTGATTAGATTTGATTTGATTGATTCATTGACTGGACTACGGTGGGACTCGCCCCTGGTCGAGAGGTACGTGGTACGTGCAACTACACGCACCAGTCGCCGTACCGCCGCGAAAGTTGTAAATGTTATGTAATGTTTTGTTGTGTCTCTTTAAGTGTAGTACTAACACTAGATATATGAGTTACTGTATTACGTAACCCTATGGACTTCAAGTCTGAAAGAAATAAATAATAATAATAATATCTCGTCTCGAGCATAACCTAAAGAGACTCTCGCCAGATGGCTGGATCAAGGGTCAGATACAGAAGGCGGTACTCCTGGATACTGCGCGGATAGTCAGGAGGTTCCTGTCTCTGTCGTCCTGACCGCCGGTAGCTTAGGCCCCGCCTCGCTGCCGGCTGCACCCTAGGTTAGGTTTTTATAATGATTTTATGTTTTGTATGTATAGTTTTATATTTAACTTTTTATATAATTATTGTACAAAACTAACCTAAGAGGAAAAATGAATAAAGCGATAATAATGATATTATTTATTTTATTTAGTGCTATGAGCAGGGGTTTTTGTATTTATTTTCAGTTTAAGTACTTACCTAAGGTGAATGCCCCAGTGCTCGACAATGGCACATTACAAGGCAGTTTACTAAAGTCACAAGTAATAATGTTGAATAAGACGTCAAAGACTGGGACTACCTTCATTTAGGAAATACAAGGAGGATAGGTACACAAATGCAAAGAAATTTTAAACCTCAACCAAATATGAACCTTGCGTATTCCCGATAAAATGTTTTATTGATTAGCTCGTATCTACGCTCTTCACGGCTAATGGAATGATTCATTGGAAACTAGTGTGACCTAGTCATATCGAATGCACTAATATCAATCCTATAGCCAACTGATTAGGTTCAAATTTAATAAACATCTTGTTGTCCTTATTATGCAGGACTAACGGAATGTTCACAAATGCATAAGGCATCTCATTTCTAGTATGGAATTTTCATATAAGGAATACTAAAAGTTGAGCACTACGTAAGTATTAAAATATCTTTGAATATTGCAAACAATAATACCTATTGTTGTTTACGAGAGCAGACAATTTGCGGTTCTCTTTATTATTCCATTGTTGGGAATAAAATACGACGATAAGGAGTTGTTTGTGAAGGATTTTCGCTATGTTACGTTCAATCGTAAACACAAACACGTGCCATGGTTTATTAGACACTAGCTTCTGCCCGCAACTTCGTCTGCGTGACAACCGTGAACTCGTTACAACCGTTACATCCATACAAATTTTCGCCCCACATTTTGCCCCCTTAGACAAAAAGTATTATAACTATTAATCCAGGCTATGTATACTAAAATTCATCTTAATCCGTTTAGCCGTTTTTGCGTGAATGACTAACGTCTAAACTTTCGCATTTAGGTATAATATTAGAAGGATATAATATAAGTAGGATTTGCAAGGTTTCCAGGGACACGACTCGCTTGACAGACTCTAGCTGAGGCATTTTAAGTTTTATGAATAAGTTTTATTCACGATGGACTACGGTGGTAGAATTGTACTGAAGTTTACCAAACAAAGTGAAAAAAACCTTCACGTGGAGGGAAAGCGAATATGTTTCATTTCATTGATAAAATATTAAGTAAGGGATAATGATTAAATCATACTTATATTATAAATGCGAAAGTTAGAATGTTTATTACTCAATCACGCTTAAACGACTCAACCGATTGGGATGAAATTTAGCAGGATGATAGTTTTTAGTCGCAGACGAAGTCGCGAGCGGAAGCTAGTAAGGGATAAAACTGACCAAGATCGAGTCGGACTTACGCAGCGGTAAACCCGCGGGGTGGGCTGTGCGGTTAGACGGCGACCCCATGGCCCCCGCAGGAAGAGTTTCGTATTTCTTTCGATCCGGGCCTCGGAGACACAATTGTAACCCAGACTTCTTAAATAGGAGTACGATGTATAATATTTCTAGTCGTTTAGTAACATAATACCATAAAGTGATTATTAACAGTTGTCCTGTTTTTGCCTTGGCCCGAAAGGGTAGGTTGTTGAGCCGCGTGCCTTTGAAGGTAGTACTAAAGCAATTTCAGATCTTTTACAACTGATATAACAATAATTTCATATTCATGCCTGGATTACATAATGATTAGCATGTAGCGAGTATAATTTTGGTTCAATACTCAATTGCATTCCACAATGTTAGCCATTATTATCAAACAAATCTTCCAAAACGCTGAAATTATTGTTCAATTTCAGTTTGGTAGATGTCGCTGATGTTAGTTGTCGAAATGCGCCATCTGCGAGCTTGACTTTAGTCCAAGTTCAGAGATGGATGTTAAATTATTTTTTTGATATTTTTAAACCAATAAATAGGTTTAATTGGATTCCAAAATTCTGTAAGAAAAACGAATCTAACTTTTTAAATGTATGCATAGTGTCATACAATATTTTCGTAACTGTAATTAAACTTGGCCCCGCCTGGGGTCGGGTTGGACTAAAAACGGCATAAATTAAAACGATAAAACCGCATGGATCAATTCAAAAAATACAATGCCATTATTATTAAACAAAGTTTCAAAAACGCTGAAATTATTGTTCTTGTATTTTAATATGGAACAACTCCTTGAGGGTAACGATAAAAAAGTTCGCTAGGAGAAATACCGGTTGATTAAGCAACGTGCCGCTACTTAAAAGTGGGAAAACGAACTTTTTATTGATGACAAACTTTTTTTGTTTTGAACAGGCCCATAATCACCAAAACGACAGAATTTAGTCTTTTAGTCGCCGTGGTGAAGCTGCAGTCATTCCTCATCGCCAAAAGCCGGATTCAGTTATGGTTTGTGTTATTTGCTCCACAGGCAAAACTCGTCTTGTTTTTATAGAAAAAGGTGTCAAAATAAATCAAGAAATATACAGAAGAGATATTCTTGAAGCCGTAGGTCTTGCTTGGAGTCAACAAAATTTTGGCAACCAGCCGTGGATATTCCAGCAGGATTCTGCACCATCTTACAGGGCCCATAGTGTGCAGCAGTGGTGCAAAGAAAATTTTCCGGATTCATAAGTTCGAAAGAGTGGCCACCCTACTCGCCTGATCTAAATCCAATGGATTGGAACAAGGGCGTGTGCTAACACACAAAAGTGTAAACGCTCTAAAAGCAACACTTACCAAAGAATAGGAAAAAATACTTATCCTTGGAGGAGCTGCGGCATATCGTTGAAAATTTTAACAAACGTTTTGAAGACAATAAATTATTGTTGCATAAAAAAGACTGTAGTATTATTTTTTTACTTATTTTGTTCTACTTACGTACTAAGTACTCAATAAAATAATTAGAAAAAAACGTTGTCAACGTTTTTTGGGCCATCCTGTACTAGGTTGTACAATACAACCAACAATAGCAAAATTATATTATTATTTTTACGTGTTTGGGTGGCTGCTGCTGGTCAATCCACCAACGGAGCCCCAGCTGACTTCCACGAGGCTTCATGATACAGCAATCTTAACCTTCTCACAGGTTGTCGACCGGGGGGAAGTGACTGAAAAAAAAAGCTCCTAGCTCGCTGTCTATATTCGGTAGCGCATTGCGAGTCCAAATATGCATTTGTTTTTGTTTCGTTTTTGTTTCTTTATTTTATTATTATTTTTGTTTACATTGATAATTTTGTTTAAGTTACATAACAGTGTTAACAAAGACTGTAATGTAAACAAAAACAAACATTTAAATGTAATCAAAATTTAAACTAATGCATTTTTTGAATAGCAAAACGCTACCGAACATGCCCTTAATCGTTCACACGCCATTTTTAATACATCCTGTATAAATATAGGATGGTCAGTTAATTGTGTTGGCGTTTGTACTTACGTTCTCCGATTACTCTATTACTCGAAGATGATTTTTTTTGTTTGAAAAGGTATCCTTCCCTGGTGGGCCCATAGTCATCATCGTCGCGTTGCGGTCAGAATCTGATGATGGAATCCTCAAGAAATCGAGGGAACTCTTCAAATAAGGCGAAGTACTAATTGTGAAGTCGATAAAAACTTTGTTTTTTTAAAGTAAATTTGGGATAACAGCAGCTAATGCCATATTTAACGTTTACCGGCCAGTAAACTGTGGTTGACGATGGCAACCTACCCATTACTTTTTGCGCCTGGGGGGTAAATGCGTAACTTTTTGGGCGAGTGTCAGAACGTCTCAACTGTCATTTTCACACAAAAAAGGTCATTTAGATCCACCTGACGTACATGGAACTAAATAGACCAGCTGGATAACAGAGTGACGAGGATTTAAAGTTTTCGCATACATTCAGTTTTAAATCAACAAATCAGCTGAGTAAACAATCACACTGTGTTTACTAAGCTGACGTTAAACCGCAATAAAACACGATATACAGAGCTCTCCATACTCAAAAGGCCCTAACCGACCCAGATTTTGAATAGAGCACTGTCATTTAAATATGAGTAGATCGTTTGCTGATAAATGCTCATAATTAGAGTAAACAATGACATCAGTGTTTTAATTCATTAGTTTCAACATCATTTTGTTCCCAATTAAGTATTCGGGTAATTAATGTTATGCGTAAAGTCTGCGTGCGTTGTAAAACAGGATTATCAATACTAATAATAAATGTTTGTAAAATTTAAGGATTCTAGATTAATCGACCAAAAATGCTATATCATCATTTATTCAGTTCACAAAATTTCACGAGAATCAGTTGAGGAATGCGACCTGTAGAGGAAAACAGCCGGACGGTTGGGCATCCGGACATACCAAAGTATTTTGGCGTTCGTTCAATTATAAATAAAGTCTCTGATGTTATAACTTTGTTTTGAATTTAGGGAGTAATTTCCGAAACCACTGATAGGATTTTTACAATTATTTCACATATAGAGTGTAGCTTTAATATGAACAAAGGCAATATATAATCCACGGGTACACCTGGGTCTCTGTAATTCGTGGTTGGACCCGTGTGGACCGCTAATATAGGTATAGACACGTTACCTGTGTGTGTTTATCATGTCACTAGCACGTGGCAGGACTACTTCTAGTAATCAGTATTTCCCTGGCTACTTGCAAATGAATGACATCATTTGCCACAACGTGAAACATATCCAACTAATAAAAAGCAATTAATCCTGTGCTATAAAATGAAATATCTAAACAAAACACAGGCAATAAAATTGCATTAGAATTATCAGGCATTGCGATTGTTTGCGTTTTGTGATTTCCATTTGTTGACAAAGTGATTATTAAATAGTGCTTTTATGTGCATGGTTGTGTTAAGCCATAGCTTAAAAAAGTCTAGAAACGGAACTCATTTTTTCGACTCTGATAGCTTTGTTAAACTTGTAATGTTATATTGTCATCAGATGTCAATGCGTCTACTTCTGTGTTGTTATTTTACAGTATTTATTAAATTTTGCGGATTTATTAGCATTCAAATGCAACAAAAATGCCATATAATGAGCAAGACAATACGCGGTTCCGCTCGAGAAGCAATTTGTAATGTAAACAAGCGATGTCTTGCGGAAGAAAATCAAGCCGGAATAATTTTGTCGGAATTGGACAACGTTTATAGATGGACTGCCGGAATGACTGGTTTTTAATTATTGTAGACTAACAATAAGTGTTAAATTATGAATGATTATATTAATTTAATTTATTCCTAACGGCACAATTACAGTAAATTTATAATTTTCGTCTTGTTTACATAGTGCATTTTAGAGGTTATGTTTATTTAAAACCAACTTGGTACGTATAAATATACGAATAATTTTATTTGTGTTTTTATTAACTGTAATTGTAACCAAAGTGGAATATTTGGAGAAGGAAGAAACTGTATATAGTACTTATGTAATTGATAACGTGTGTATACTTTAAATTTTATTTACGACCGGCTTCCGCCCGCGACTTCGTATGCGTGGCCCGGGATAAAAACTATCCTATATTGTAATCCAGGCTATAAACTATCTTCGTGCAAAATTTCACCCAAATCAGTTAAGCCGTTTAAGCGTGATTGAGTAACAAACATCCAAACATCTAAACATCCAAACATCCAAACATCTAAACTTTCGCATTTATAATATTAGTAGGATAAATAAAAAGAGAAATAAAGATTGTATGAACTCTCCGAATTTGTTATAGTAGGTACCTAATTGTGTTTTTAATCACTTGTTAAAATAAATAACATGTTAGGACAATGGTCGCTGTTGATAACTTGAATATTTGAGTGATAGTACGGTTATTCACTTCATCACAATTATTTCAATATTATACATACCTACCTAAAATCACATCCCTTTAGTGTCTGTCTGTTTGTTATTATTTTTCTTCTTCTTCTTCTTAGTCTTATTTTTTCACCCGAGGCGATATTTAACTATGTTTTTGACCGCTCGTGATATCACAAAACATGTGACAATCATCAGATACCAGTTTACCCTAATCACCTTCATTCTTAATAACTTTACAGCAAAATACGAATAGTTAACTACAATTTGGCAGACGGCCGAAGACATTTGGCTTTGAGCCGAGAGTTTCGCTTTTTAGTCGCCATCATGGCATGATTTTTTTTGATAATCTTTGTGATACAGAGTTGATACCTTTTATGGTACTCCAAAGAAATGAATTACAAAGGTATAGGCAATATTGTGATACACAACATTTAATTTATTTGCGTAATATGAATGAAACAAAACATAAGTAAACAAACAACCGTTATCATATCACAACGTTCCGCTATATAATCAACATACATAATAGACCGTCTAGGTGCCGTAGGTAGGTACGTATACCTAACATAAACAAAACAGTATCGCGTACTATTCCGCGGGTCTTGCGTATCATATATGCCACGCTGCCTAGCCGTGTTACCTATCGATGTGTGCGTACGCAGACACTAACATGTTGCATTAAAATGTGGTACCAATTAAATTCTCGCGCTTCTTTGGCATGCTAGCATGACGTGCGTGGAAGCAATGGCGAAGCACATTGACATGGAATTAGAATGCTGACCGTGAGTGTCGGATGGACCTCTAGTTTGAAAGCGTGCCTATTTCATGAGTCGATAGCAAAACGTCGCGTGCGCTTAATACTTCACAAACATAAAGGCTCTTTTAGAAGTTACGTTATTCCTAGTAGTACAGTCGCCATCAGATATATCGAAGCGGCCAAAATGCTCACAAATATCTCTCTCTAATGCCTTGATGATAGAGACGTGTTAAGATATTTGTGAGCACTTTGGCCGCTCCGATATATCTGATGGCGACTGTACTAGGATTTTGACGTGTGACTGTTTTCCCATATGCAACAACAAAAGGGCCCATATGCGCTAGCTTTCAATACTCATTCACCTTTTTAGATTTGATGGCCAATTAGTATAATGTTGTATTATTTAATTGATAATTGAACACGTTGTATGCAACGTGCTCACCGTTGTGTATCATAAAACACGGACACTTGTCTTTAACTAACTTGGTAAATGCAATCTAATATTATTCCAGCAGCAGGTCGATCACTTAACGCATTGTACGTACGTTACGTAGACCTAAATGACAATTTTCATATGGAAAAATGTCAGTTGAATCGTCTTAATGCGAGTTCGAAACGTTACCTGATTACCTATCCCTCATATACCTCGCAGGGATTTGCATTTTGGACAGTTTTATAGTTACGGCAAATTAAGCTCTAGACCAAGGCGATGGTGCTTTCATAAATCTTACTAGCTGGATATTCGTGATTACCGTCCACAGGACAACCGACGGGGAGAAGTGAGAACTGATAATAACAAATTTGGGCGACAGGGTGATCCTCAGTAGTGGGGAGGAGTTTATTCCAGATAGTTCAAAATCTTAAGTACCACTGCTATACGCAGACGACATTTCTTTAATATTTCAATGCAATGATAGTGAAGACCTATACAATAAATTGCATAGTAATTTTGAATTAATATTAGACTGGCTAAAAGACCATAATCTTCAAATTAATATTTCTAAAACTAAAGTTATGCAGATTAAACCTTGTCAGAAACCTCCAATTGATATGATCCTGTCCTACAATAATGAACCACAATCGGTTGTTGAGTCGTGTTCTTTATTGGGAGTGGAAATATACTCCTGCGTGAATTGGAAGGCACATGTTGATAAAATCTCGATAAAACGATCAAAATTCACATTTGCCCTCTACCAGTTGAAGAAGTGTACAGATTTAAAAGCTGCCACTAATGCCTACTATGCCTATGGGCATTCTTGGCTGGCTAATGGTATTATTTTATGGGGAAATAGCACTAACCTAGAATCATTGTTCAGGCTACAAAAAAAGTGTATAAGAATACTGGCAAATATAAATGAAAGGAAGAGTAGCCGCCCTTACTTCAAAAAAAACAAAAATATTAACTTTAACTTCACTATACATTTTTGAAATGTGTACATTTGTTAAGAAACAAAAACACTTATTTGAACGAACAAGAGATAACTGTCCTAGAAATCAAAACTTGAGGAAAAGAAACAAATTAGTTAGTACCTTTACAAATTTGAAAATAGTTAATTCCGGTACTTACCATATGGCAGTGCCAGTCTATAACAACATAACGTTAGAGCTTAAAAATATAGAGAAAGAATCATTATTCTACAAGCAAATAACGATTTTCCTGGTTGAAAACTCGTTTTATAACATGAAGGAATATCTAAGTTATAAGGTTTAATATTGTTAGTGTGTCTTAGTTTTTAAGTCCTAGAGTACCTGAGTAGTTTATAATATTGCTGTGCCCTAACGGGGTTTATGCTGGAACATGTAACTACTTATAAAATCTTGTAAAACCCATAAATGCAATAAATGAATATGAATATGATCGAGGACGCAGACAGCAATGCTAAGGCAAAGATACACTTTTTAGAGGAGCTGGGATGGTAAGAGTAGATTTTTATTAACTTTTGCGAATAAATAACTAACATAAAAATTAATATGGGTACTTACCTACTTACTGCAATGCAACGGTTCATAATCATAATGATAATCATCATTTATTGCACCATAGTAAAACAACAAGTTGTTACAGTATTTAAAAACCTCTCATGGCAGGATTTTTTAAAACATACAATATATTATATAGGTACTACAATAACTGTTAGCACAATTACCCAATATACCCACTATAATATTATACTTTGACAGTAGCTAAAAGATTTCACATTTATTTTTTACATTCTATCCTAGTAACTATAATTGTCATCATCAAAACTATAACTGCCGCGTTTAATAACAAAGAGAGTTGTCGTGGGACATCGGACTATATAAAAATATGTATAAACAGCACGAGCACAGGAAAACCAAGTCCCAAAATAAAAAAAGTAACGCATAATAAATCAACAGTTTTTGGCTCACTTTAAGCCACTAAGTTACGGTAGCCTAGTGGTTCAAGCAAGCGGCTGCCATAATATATGGCGATCGTGACTTCGAGCCCCGGCTGGTACCAATTAGTTTGAGAACCAGGGCTCGTTGAGTTTTTCGGAACTTATGTACGTTGTTGAACGAGCGAGCGAAGCGAACGAATTTCTCTGCTTCAGCTTGGGCCAAATTCTTTCGCATGACCGGCGTCTGTCCGGCTGTTCTCCTCTACTCGTGAAATGTTGTGAGCAGGTTCAATTATTTTTGTTTTCTGATAATTATGATTCCGTTGAAATAGCAACGTATTTTTTTAGTAATCACATCGTTTTACATCATCACATTATTATATTCATAATATTCTATTTAATTAATTATTGTATTCATTTTAACTAAGTACTAAACACAACAACAAGAAAATATAATCTTGGGCAATAAAAGAAAACAAAAATAAGATTATAATCATTTAATTTAATTTGTATGGAATAATGAAAATATAAAAAGAACACTAAAACTAGAAAAAAAGATAACAGCATAGAAAACCAAGAAAGAAAATGAAATATAAAAATGTTTTTTATGACCGGCTCCCACCTGGTCTAAAGGTGCCATAAATACTGGCTGCATTGCCCCGCTAAACTGCTACCGATATTTGTTGGACCAGGTAAGAGCCAGAACGAGGGTCGCAGCCCTTGTCTCTTAGACGCCGACCCAGCTCCCAAACAAGCCTCCTGCCGAACACCAAGGACCAGCCCTCTCGATTGCGACCGGAACAAAGTCGTACGCCGATTCAAGGTGGGCGTATTTCCCATGTTTTAGTTTAGCCGCATTTTTGGCAGCCGCACCTGCTATCCTCATGGTGTGGGGAAGGTTAGGTTAGGTTAGGTTAGCAAATGTGCTCACACAGGTTGCATTCCATAGCAGGCAGCGGCCTTTTGCCCAGGGAATCAGCGTAAGACCATCCGGTCTCTAGCCATCGGTACGGCTTAGCCCTTGGGGCTCCAGAACGCAAGGAATGCTTGTCGAGACCATGTTGAACGCTAGGAATACTTGCGTGATGTCTGGGGATACGCCCTGCATACCGCAAACAACTTATACCATGGTGCCCGTTTGCCTCGACCATTGTTCGACATATGCAGCAGTGGGGCTCGCATACCTTGCTTCCAGAGCCCGCAGAGCTACCGCTGTCCTCAATGTATCATTGTCGAGCAATGTTCTCAATTTTGGTGAAGGCAAGGCGTGCAGCCACGCCCCAGACTCGGGAGCTCTGGCAGCTTTTAGACGAGCCACATCTACCCCAAGAGCTGCATTTAACAGGTTTGTATACAGGATGTTAACGGGGTCATGATCCGGAATGACAAAAAGCGAATAAGATGATCATACTGAACAACCTTTCCCATGGCATCAACCACGAAATCGCAAAAAAAACCAGGTATTCCATACATTAACTCTCAATTAAATCGCAGTTAACTCACAGTTAACTCTTAATTGGCTCTTTTTTTTGCGATTTCGTGGTTGGTCCCATGGGAAAGGTTGTTCAGTATGATCATCTTATTCGCTTTTTGTCATTCCGGATCATGACCCCGTTAACATCCTGTATATTCTATTACAAGATATATCGTCCCAAAGTCTTGGTGATGCGGGGTTGTCTGGTTGCGTTACGTCAGAGAAGCGAGACCTTTCAACTAGAGCCTCCACAACTTAAGGTAGACAAATATTGGCACCATTAAAAGAGAGTATCTTAATGACAAGATCTGTCGACGCATGGGAAGAAGCGAGGAATGCAACGATCCCAACGTCTTTTAGGCAATGAACCCCTAATCCCCCATAGCGGATTGGCAGAGTTGCTTGGCGCCACTGTGCCTCATTGAATTGCACGTTTAGAACAGTTTTCAGACATTGTTTGAGTACATTATCATACATGTCCATATCCTGCCTAAAATACCAAGTTGGCACTGTTCTAAGCGTGTAAGTCACACGGGGCAATGTGAAACAGTTACGGAGCAGTACGAGAGACACGTGCGCTGACAAGTGCTTCAAATGTTCCTCGAAGGACTTCAAAGCCGCTGTCTTAGCCAGGAGGACTGAACTAACACCATCAGGAAAAAATGGCGCTCCGAGAAGACAAAAGGACGACTTGTTTATGGCTTTAACGTCTGGCAATAACGCTTGGAAATTATAGATACAGAATTTAGCGAGGCGGAACTACAAGGATATAGCTCACACGTTGCAGCATTTATTTCAAGGCCAATTGACCGCAGAGCTGGTAAGAGCGTACTGATATCATTATAAATAAATGAAAAACTTGGCCCAGATCGGCGCCAGGCGGTAGGGTGCCCAGGAGGCTGGCGGCATTGCCACGTTGTGTAGCAATGCTAATACGTTGGGCTAGGTATGAGACCCCAACCAGTATTAGTCCATCGCGGGGCCTTTTAAATATGAAATAATCATTTTAAGTAAATTACAAAAACTTTTTTCTACTCCTGTACCGTTATCTGTCACTTGTATAGGCTTTAGCTCAAATACAATGACACCGATAATAAGTCGTCGAAAAACTCTATGCTCAAACGTACTATTTAGCGTACTTTTATGGTTCATACATTTTTCTTAAAAACACTGTTTGCCACGATGTCAAATCATCTAACTTTTTTAAAATCATCCGCTATATTGCAGTGGTACCAACTTCATAAGATTTTTTTTCGAAATAAAAAGTTTGTATGTCGAAAAAAATTCGTATTCGTATATTATAAATTATTTACTAAAATAATAATAAATCATCATCTATTGTGTGTTAATTTACATGTTTTATAAATTCTTGGTATTATTTATAATAATAAACAGTTCGGATTCGGTTCTGGTCCGAATTCGGTTTGGTTCGGATGGCAAGTGCAAACAAATTAAATGTTTTCCCACCAAAATACAGTTCAAAATGAAAAGATGAGAGATGATTGACTAAACTCCTAACTCCTAAACTACTTATTAAGATTTTATTCGTGTTTGTGAAAACAAATGTGTACAGTCTTTTTAAAATGGTCAAAGGAATTCATAAGAGTAGTTCGTGAGTAGCAAAATAACGAATAGAAAACTTGCTGCCTGAAAAGTCTAAATAATGCAATTTATTTAAAATTTGTCGTAGAAAAAGTATTGTATGCAACGGTGTATTAATATTAACCGTTCTAAAAACGCTCGTGGTGTCTTTAATTGCGATGCTAGCCAAGGCTCGCACGACACTTGCGTTTTAAGACCTTTCTTATACAACATTTGCATAAAATACTATAAAGACTAACATTAATACAATAATATTCCAAAAAATAAAAACACAGATATAAGCATGGCACTCTTCGGGGTAGCCTATGTCCATCAGTGGACGTCTTTTGGCTGATATGATGCTGATGATGATGATATGGTGGATCCCATTATACACCTATACAAAGTTTCATGTTATTCTAGGATGTTTTAAAATGATAACCAAAACTACGTTTGCATGGAGAGTTGAGTGTCTCGGCGACCGTTTACTTTTAACGCGTGTCACAATAGGTAAGAAATAAAGATTTAGCGACCATTGTTTAATGAAATTACTTTTTTAACCACGCCCGTGGGAAATTTAAATTCGTGACTTTATTTAATACCACAGCTCTATTGTAGTCGGATATATTTCTTGTCCGCCGAATAGAACGGACTTTTATTTGAATCCCGGAGGAATCAAGGAAATGAATAGTTTGTAATTTGGTTCCTTAATTTAATTTGGGAATGAGCGGGCGGGTGTTCTCAAATTAGAATAGTTTCTTGTTTTGATTCAAGAGGAATGTGTCTAGTGTTGAGTTTCTGCAACAATTACAACGGTACAGGGTCTTACAGCGTGTCACTAAGTTCATCTATCGTTTGCCCGAATTTAATATTTCATAACGTTTCACTTTCCTTAATATTCATTTGACAATTATTATTATTTTCCATAATGCTGTATGCCCGAATCATTCATACGCCATACACTTTATTTGCCATAACTTTATATGCAATAGTTTTACTTGACAGAATATTAATTTGCTATAAGAAACTACATTTCTGCGAGCCGTTCAAATGTTACGAATGATTGGTTCTGGCGCTTATACTATATGTCATTATATAAGACCACGTGGAAGTGGGGTGCGCTGATTCGGGTTTTGGTAGCAATTTTTCATAATATCACCCATTTCACACAGTAATTTGTTATTTTACATATAGTATGGCTTTTGAAAGGTATGGCAAATGATTTTATTGCATATGAATATTATGGATTGTAAAGTTTCTGGCAAATGATATTATGACAATAGGTATTATGAAAATAAAAATTCTGTCTTATGAATATTATGGAGAATAACAGTAATGGCACATGAAATTATGATAAACAAAATTATGGCCTGTGACTATGATGGCAAATGAAATTCGGGCAAATGATCTTTCATACCGTCACTGAGTGTGTGTGCATGTGTGTGTGTTTGTATATGTATATCGGTAACCCGAATCTCAAGGGAAATGCAAAAATGTTCGTGTTAAGGTTTCGTCTTGAAGAGGATTTCGACTTAAAGAGCTTTCTATAGGGTCAAGTTCGACTTACAGAGGTTCTGAAACTGCAAAATTATTTCAAGTTACAGAGGTGTAAACACTTATCGTGTTACAGAGGTATTTTTCTTGTAATTACTATTATCTACAGTCTACAGTACTATAATGTGATTGAGCTGTTGCATAAAATGAAGCAAATCTTATACTTCGGTGGTCAGTCACTAATCTGCAGAGGGTAATAATGCGAGCAAATATGTTGGTACCATACTTTGCCGATATTAATATAGCAATTTAAAAATCGTAAGTACACTATTTAATACTCTCAAAAGTAAGAAATAAAAAACCACGGCGTTCGGAACGGGCGCGGGCAGTGATTCAAGCGACATCGCCGCGAAAACACTCATCCTGAAGAAGAACTCCCGAAGAGTTCGAAACATGTCGCCCGTAGTGACATTTAATACGCGAGTTGAACCGTGTAATTATTATCATTATTTCAACATGTCTCACGAAAGTTTAAGTTCGATAATAAAAAACTATTGAAAAAATTATGGTGTTTTTCCGTACGAAATAAAATGTTTACTTATTCCCATTGCTATGCGATTGTACTCACAATATTTTTTGAGTTGAAGAAGTTGCCATTGCCATCCCATTCTTATTTTGAGTTATAGAGGCTGTCTATTCAAGACCTAACGAGATGTAGAGGTGCTAAAGCAACACATTCCTTATTTCGAGTAACAGAGGTACTTAAACATTATAATTTTCTTTCGCCATCAGGTCTTGCCAACATTAAATAGAACGATTTTGACATAATTATATTTAGTAAATATATAGTATACTTACGCTATAAAATCCGTTTGAATAATTTTATTTAGTGATTGGCAACCGTACTGTCTTTTCGAAGATCTCACGGTTCTAAATACACTAAATTGCCATACGATAAATAAAATCGCAGTTACCAATGACATTGTAGTTGAAGTCCGTGTCTCTAACTTTTAATACACACAAATTACGTTAATTAAAGAAGTTCAAACAATACCCAAGCTTAATAAGGCGTAATATGTGTGATACTTCAGGTGTAGGCTCGGGTTACTAGAGTTTATATACATTCCAATTTATTAACTACCTTGTATTTGTTTATTCCCATTGCCATGCTTGCTATTGGTGCGCGATTGGTTACTGTGCGTAATGTACGCTAAGTTTAAGTTTGGCTATAGATTTATTTGTGTTAGTTTATTTCTATAAGTGAGAACCTGTAATTGGCTATATGGTTTTATTATTTTGTCTATAAATATGTTGCGCTGTTGGTTTTCCATGTATTAATAAATAAATAAATATCATTTGATGAAATATGTGCCAAACTTCATATATCACTAATAGTTACCTTGAAAAACTTTTGCGTTGAAAATAGTGTAATTAAAAATTAATTTCACTAATTCCTAATACAAAGATGAAAGGGGTTGGATCACATGCGGTATTTTAAACAGAAGCTTGGCTTTCGTGTTAACTTTGTTGTACAAATAAAACTGGCGGGCGTTGATAAAAGGCTTAAGCGGAGATTAAACCTCGCCGGAACCTATCGGCTTCCCTAAATTTCCATTTAACGTGTTAAAGTTGGCTTATATCCAACTAAATGCAGTAATTATAATGCCTGGGAAACTTGCTCGGAATCAACAAGGCTGTTAGGAGATTGATAATCCATAGTAATACTGTAAATGCGAATGTGCGTCTGTCTGTTATGTGTTCACGCTTAAACCGCTGAAGATTCAGATGAAATTTGGTATAGAGATAGTTTGAGTCCCGGGGAAGGACATAGTTATAGTTTTTTTCCTTAAAATAATCCCCTTAAGGGATTGAAATGGGGGGGGAAAGTTTGAAGGGACAACGATATTTATCTACGAGTTCCACGCGGACAGAGATGCGTGCGGAATCTCGTCACATATATTGTCAGTCTATCGACTCCTGTGTGACTGCTTTAAACTGATTAACCGGCAGATCTTTTCATATAACGTCGTTTAGAATAGGAATGGAGGCGACAGCTTTGCTATATTAGGTACTTGTATCGGAATTCAACAGCCACAGGAGAGATCAAACAAACATATTGACAACTAAAACAGAACGAACATTCATAACCCCTTAATCACACTGGGTGCGGTGGCGGTCAATAGTAAATTTAACTACTGTCAAGTAACCGCCACCGCAGGCCGCGCCAGTGTGTAAGAGGCCTAACATAGCCGATAGAAACTAAACACATTCCATTCTAAAACATATTTTATCCCGTCGCTCCGCCTAGGTTCTTTTTATACTCGCGGGCAGCTGCCGTACTAGCTAGCTTATATCTAATTGCCTGAAAGACAAAAACACAAACATTATATGTTTTACTTGAAAAATGATACTTCTCTCGGACACATTTATTCATTTACCAACGAAACCCAATCGTTAGCATAATAAAATCCAAGAGGCGCGATTCTTATTTCGAATTCTGAAAGTGATTCCATATTCATGAATACTCCTCAATGAAATCTCATAAACGACTAAGAGTTGAGAAACAAGACCTAATTATATTTCATTGAAAATAACGAGAAATACTAAGTTGGTAATGGTTCCCGTGGGCGACGTATAAATGTATTTTCTGAATGAGTAAATGGACAATTATGTGCCTAAACTGGTTGGTGGTAAGGCTGTGCATATTCGTAAATGATAAAAGCAACAAGGGAGGGGGGCTAAAAATGCTTAATTATTTTGTTTTTACTACAACATATAGGTACAAATGCAAATTAATACAGTACATCATCATGCTCCTAGCGTTAGTCCCGGTTCTGCCCTAAAGGAGGCCGGGGTCCGCTTTGACACCTAATCCGAAGATTAAGCATAGACACGACTTTATTTCTAGGGCCGTTAGGACTGTGATATATGTGGGTAGTCTTAAGTTTGTGTTTATATGTTTAGAGTAGAATATAATTCCTTTATCTCGGATTAAACCCGCTAGCTGCGCTAGACGTTGTTTTATTGAGCTCATACATAGTATGGTCGGTATTAACCGAAGATACCGCGGTCCTAGATTATTCAAGGACGTGTCAGATATTTTTGACTATTTGTTATGGCACATACACGGACGGTAAAGACCCCGCTTAGCCTAATTTTTACTTACAAACAAAGCTGCCATACTTGCGGGGCGCGGGGGACGTCTAGTGCGCTGTGATTGGTGCATTTAAGGCCGCGCGCGTAAGTGATTGGTCCGGTGTCTCAAATATAGAGTGAATTCACCGTATGTGTGGCAGAGGGGGTCGCCCGAAGCTCTAAGCGACGTCTATAGGTTTACTGGTCTGTGGGCACATATTAATGCAGGTAACTGTAGAGTTAGTTCGTTACCTTACCGATACTTTGTTAGTTCGTAGGAACGTTAGGATATCTCAACAGTAATTTTCCCATACAAAGTGACATTTAGATCTTCCTGACGTAAGTACAACGTTACGTATGCGACCGGCTGGGGACAATATTACAACAATCAATGCATACCCCACCGGCTAGGTTGATTTTTAACATATTTCTAGAAATAATTCAAATGTTCTGGAGATAAGTTGGTACATAGTTTTGATTGAGTGGCATCGCATGCACCATTATGCCAACTTTGATAACGCGTGACTAAGACACGATTAACGTTTTTGTCACTTACTATAGAAATCAGAATTTTATGGATAAAACACATTCTTTTACATGTCCATGTAATTTTCATTAAAATAAATAGATAAACAATATTGCAATTAATTCATTGACATTGTAAATGTCACTAATTTGACGAAAAGTTTGGGATACTTCATTCCTTTTTGGTTTTTCAACGACAGTTGTGGTTTCAAATACGAGTACTCCTTCAGAGCTTAGCCAACGTGCTTGTATATTTCCATCGGGGTCCCTTTGTTTCCCATATTCTTATTGTTCCGAATTTTGTTGGTCAGAAATTGATATCCATAAAATTTATAGTCATAAACATCAGTAGTCATAATTTTTGTTAAGTATAACGTTGGATAGTTCTAACATTAATGACTTATAACATTAACCGCTATAATCTCAGAAGTCATAATATTTATGGCTATAACGTTCGAAGGTCTATCAATAATTAATCAGAAATATTTTAAGTCATATCTTTCAACGTCCTAATGGTTGGTATTCATATCGCTTTAATGCCTAAAGTGAATTACGTCGAAGAAGCCAAATCTATAACATCCTTAGGCATATAGATAAGTACTCAGAAACATATCCAGGCATACATTTGAAAGTACTAACTCATTTTTTATGACTTTCGATAATATGGCTAATAAAAAATATATTATGCTGAAAAACGTAGGTCAGGTTAGATAAGTAGGTCTAAGGCGGAGCTCAGTTAGGTTCGACGACGAGCGAAGCGAGGAGGAGTGTTAGGTAGAACTGCGACCCCATCAACACAACACAATACACAGAACCAATTTTTTTTTACGAGTATACAGGTTTTTAGTATACAGGTTTACGTCGTTACATTATTTGTGTCACCGTTAGATTGTGAAAACCGTCAGTTTATAATCTGACCCGTTATATTGTAAACTGACGGAATATTGTGAACTGTCAAAACCGTTCACAATTCAACGCATTATTTTTCGTTAGTTTATAATCTGTCGAGTAGAAACCGTCAAATTGTCAAATGGCTATCTGATTGGTCGGTCTTTTCTCTGAGATCAACCAATGCCAAGATAGTGATGTATCGTAGGCAGTAGGGAACAGGGGCTTAGTGGCAAAACCGACTCGGATCACGGATAGGTTAGAAGACGGAAGCGGGAGCTTTGCTCCCGCTTTCGTCTTCGAGGTTATTTTTTTTATAAAAGAGCGGAAAAACTACTTACCATACTGCAATGTGTAATTTGAGGCCTCCTCGTTTAGTTTTAAACAAATCGCAGTAAATTTTATCACTTTCACCTTCGTCCGACATATTTGCAATCACTACACAAACGAAACAGTAAGTGGCATAGATACGTTTAAACCGCATTACCCGATTCTTACCCACTTTATTTTTGCTTAAGTACCCACTTTTATTATAAAGCGGTCTGGAAGGACGCGTTCCGTAACATTCGGTAATTAAAATTGTATGTATTTATAATGATATGACTAACTAATCACGTGACTACAAATAATTATGACTTGCGTAAAAGATCCTTACAGCAATTATTGAAAGCAACTTTATTGCCTTTAACATTATGAATTGTCATAACATCTGGGCATTGAATGTTATGACTACCCAATTTTATGACTTACAATAATGACGACTTGCAAAAATCGGATCTCCAATTTATGTTCTATAATTTTATGACTTGCGACAATATGACTTATGAAAATTATGATCGAAAACGGTATGGAGTGAAAAAATCGGAACAAAAACTTTATGGGAACCAATAGAGACCCATTTCCATCTTACCGAATAATTTTCAAATAGGCACGCGAAGTTTCTAGCCATCAGTATGGCGTGTCCTATTCAATTGCACGCTGATATATAATTTGTTGTTAAGTGCCCCGTTTTAATTTGACTATCAACCACTAACGGCCGTATTCATAAACGTCCTGCAAGCCTGTTTTAACTAAAATGGCGTTAAAATTCGTTTGTCCTTATCTGTCACTTTGACATTTGTGTTCGTGAGAAAGGGACAAAGCACATTTTATTTAGCAGAGACATTTTAAGTTTTATGAATAAGGGGGTTAGTCAACAGACCTAAATAGTTCCATTTGTCTCTGTAGTAAATTACTTAATTTCAGAAGTTTATTTATGACTTGTGAATAAATAAGTAGATATGTAACATAATACGAACTGCTAAACAGAATTCTTAATGATGAAATTGAACCTAGCTAAACGTATTTTGAAATGTAATCATTATTTATTTATAGCTTAATGTATAGTCGGCATCGTATAGTTAGTAGCAGCCAGAGTAGCCGAATATACAACGTGTTAATAAAATAACGCAAAACCTGAAAACAGTTTGTTCAGAATCGAGCATAGAATGCGAAAAAAATAAAAAATAAAATGTTTGACAAGATTTATTTTTTACATTTGTATGGAGTGTTGGCCGACTGGGGCGACCTGCTTCATACAAATGTAAAAAATAAATCGCGTCAAAATTTTATTTTTTTATTTTTTTCGCATTCTACTCTCGATTCTGAACAAACTGTTTTCAGGTTTTGCGTTATTTTATTAACACGTTGTATAGTAACACACTCTTATTCTTACAGTAATAAAGACTACCAAAATTTTTGGCTACTTTGGCTGCTACTAACTATATACGTATCAAATAACATAAGTCTAAAGTTCACTTAAAAACGTCCAAACTAATAAATAAATAGCACTGCCACATAATACGCAATTAGTTTTTCTTGATAATAAAGTTACTTAGATAATGTGTTTGTTTATCGCCTCTTGTTTTTACAAGCTTTATATCAACTTGCCCTGTTAGTATGGGACAAATCTTGCAAGTTAAATTTGACCCATTTCCCGGTGACCGATTGAGCTGAAATTTTGGGTATACGTATAGTTTTGATGACAATTCAATATTATGGTACCATCGAGCTGATGATCTGATGATGGAGACAGTAGGTGGCCATAGGAATTCAGTATTTAACCGACGTAACCCCGTGGAGTTTGGGCTCGTTAGAATCGTCTCAATGACAAGTTGATGATGGTATACAGAAAAGTACAGTCGGCAATAAAAGCTTGTACCAAAAATTTAATTTTTGACAGAAACTTATTGTTATTTGTCTTAACTGTAATGGTTTAGATACCTACTATAAACCCTATTTTAAAACATCTGCACGATTCAACATGGTTCAATGACTTCTCGGCGCTAAACTGTGTAATCAACTTTGTGAAAAGTGGCAGACATTTGGACAAATCGTCAAAATAAAATATATCATAATCATACCGCCGACATGGTTATTTATTATGCGTGTCTCTTTTTGTGTTTGTTTCCTGCGTCATTCGCGATATTTGTTAGAAGGATTCCCATTTTAATGTCCTTGTTATTCTGATTTGAAGATATAAATACACGAATGTGTCCTCTGTCAATATGTGCGTTACCCGAACGTTTACAAAATTTATCAGTACTTGAGTAGCAAAATCAACGTCTAGAAGAAACTCGTTACGATCCAAAACGCAAAAACACTGACTTAAAAACGTAATTAATGACATCATATTTTCACATAACTAGGCGGCGCATCAAAAAGCAAAAACAAACATTTTCCTGACTACTCGAGACAAAGTGAAGTAATCTATCAAAGAAAAGGGTAGAAATAACACTGGCGGAGATTTACGGGCGCCCATAGATTGACGAGGACTTATTGTTGGCTGGAAGCGTCACCGGTGCCACGTGTTTGAGAATAGGTACTTGACCTAGAACTGAAGTTATCGGTTCTTGACATTATGCGGCGAACACCCTTGACCGACGCTTCACCGTACCGATGAGCGGTATCTTTGATTATAAATTGATTACGGCGTCTGTATACAAATTTGCATGTCGTTTGGAAGAAAGGTAAGTACATGATAAGTCCTCGATCCATGGCTACTCGTTACTATTCCGATTAAAAATTGTTGTCTCTGTATCAAAAAATAACTATACTGAATCGCTGAAAATAAAGTCCCAATAAGGATATGACTTATATAGCATTTTGTAAATGACCTCGCTGAGTTAAACCTTAACCATGAAAATTATTCCGCTGTGGCCTTGGCCTGCTACATTAAAACTTCGCTTATCATGCCTATCGCGCATGAACATACAAATGTACTTGTTAAATAGGCGGACAAGTACAAATGAGCTGTTCTTCATTATATGAATATTTATTGTTAGGTATGGCTATATGCTTCGATTCGCAAACATTTTTTTCTAGGATCGGGTTTTAGTAGTAAATGTAATTTCCCTAAGTTCGGGATTTAGTAGTAAAGGTAATTTCCCTTGGATTGGGATTTTTAGTTATCCAGCGTGCGACTGCACAGACTGTGTAAAATTAAGGGGTGGATGCAAGGGAGCCCACCATCCTAAGTCCCTAACCTATCCTTCACTTAGAACCTTGATGTAGACAGGGATATCTGTTACCAGGAGATCTAAGGCATCACATGGAAACCTACGGGAAGGAAATTGGGTTTGGCGGAGGGTGATTTTCTCACAGCCGATCGAACAGGCTCTTTTGATCGATTGAGGGCTTGAAGGTGTCTTCGCCAGAGAGGATGCTGTAAAGTAAGACCCTACACTCCCGGAGTTTTAGGTAATAAAACACCAACGGACAATTGGTTTCTAACTATATTCATTACTTTCTATTCTTTATATACATATTTTGCAAGTGCAAGATGTAGAAAAAGTGCAGAATTAATTTTATTTGATCGTTAAACGTGTTTTTCAAAATTGTGCGGAAACTTAAGATTAACTTATGTCGATGTCAAAATCGTAGGCGCCTTTGGAGGCGCGTGATACTGTTATCTGAACAACGTGTAAGTTGTCCGTCAAAATTTGCAATATTTTTTTCCGTCACCACCTTTTTCATGTTTAGCAACAAAAATAATTTATAAAATCACACTTTTAAATAATACCTACGTCGAAAAATAAAACACTAGGTAGACGTTATACTGAAACAGAAACGCGGCAGTAAATTCTAAATCCGCTATGTCAGTTTGCAGTGCAACATCGATCTCTGCAAACAAATAGCTCGCGTGTGCCAATGCAGTTAGTGAGACAAGGCCTTATCTTATTACGAGTATCACAGTTAGTTAAGGCTTTGTTACACCAAAAGCACGAATTCACGCGTCACTGCGGGGAAATGTACTTTCAGACGTGCTTCAGACTAGAATTATATATTAGTTTAACGTGACTGCATGTTCGCTGGATTTCATTAAATTATGGAACACGTTGAAATTGTATTCCACGTAGATTTTGTAATCATCATAATCCTCCTAGCGTTATTCCCGGTAATGCCCCTAAAGGAGCCCGGGGTCCGCTTTGACAACTAAACCCAAGATTTGGCATAGGCACTAGTTTTACGAAAGCGACTGCCATCTGACCTTCCAACCCAGAGGGAAAACTAGACCTTATTGGGATTAGACGATGTTTTCCTTCACCGAAAAGCTAACGGTAAATATTCCGTACATAAGTTCCGAAAAACTCATTGGTACGAGCCAGGATTCGATCCCACGACCGCCGCTTAGCAGCCGCATGGCTGAACCACTAGGCTACCGTAGCTAGATTTTGTAATATCAATTAAGTATATATATATCATCATCATCCTCCTAGCGTTATTGTTGGTTATGCCCTAATCCTTTAGGGCCCGTGGTTCCCTTAACACATAATCCCAAGATTTGGCATAGGCACTAGTTTTACGAATATACGATTGCCTTTTGATCTTCCAACCCAGATGGAAAACGACTAGTAGACCTTATTAGGATTAGACCTTACACTCACGTATTAAATGTCATTATGGGCGTCACGAAAAAAGTCATCCTGAAGAAGAACTCCCGACTAGTTCAAAACATGTCACCCGTAGTGATTTTTTAATACGCGAGTTTAACCCTGTAATAGAATATTATAGTAGATTTAAAACATATCTCACGAATGTATAAATTCAAATACAACAATAGTAAACTCTGCGTTTTATTTTATATATCGGATGTAGTTTAGTAAGAAGAATAGTAGGTTATGAACCAATACAAATGGTGAAATGTTGTTGTTAATATTGTCAAAGAGTGTTTTGCGCATGTTATATGGTATATCACTAGTAATATTGTAAGGTTAAATAGCTGTATTAGAATACGAACCTCTAGGCATAAGACCATTTTATAAACATCAGCGTTCCAGCGAGAGCGGGCCAAGCCAGACGCTACCTTGCATTTTCTATACGATAAGCCGCGACCACGGCGACATGCGCCCAGCCTGGCCGACCGTGAGAGCGCCGATCATAATTCAGTCCTAACATATTATTTGAACATGTAACATTGTAACTGAGAAAATGTTAATTAAATGTAGTTAAACAAAGGACTCCTAAATTTTTATTTAATACACTCACCGTAAGTGTATAATTGGCGCAGTCGGTAATTCTCACTGAGCTGGACAACCGAAAATCGTGTTCAGTGTCCGTTTTAACGGTTTATAGTGCGAACTATTTTTCCCGAAAGTGAACATTTTATTTTTGTGGAAGCTGTGACGCCCTGGGGGACACAATTCGCCTTCGTGGGACTAATTACAATGATTGGTTTGCTGATAATACTGTGAGTACTCTTAGATAAATAAGATCAGTTCATAACATCCTATCCCTCATTCCAAGAATATTGTATTATAAAGTGAAGTGAAAAGTGAAAAGTGATAAAAATAAAAACTTTCAATTTGACTTTAATGCTTTAAGTCGTAAATAAATACCTAAAATAAATATTATAATTTTGTTAATTGTAAAATTTTAAAACCATGGCAGTGCAACAACAATTGCAACTTTTTGATTTAGCGCTAAAAGTAGTGCCAGAATATGACGGTAACGTAAATTCGTTGTACAGATTTATAAATGCTGCCAGTAGCGTCGTAACGCAATATTATGATGAAAATGATGAACATAATTTTCAGAATGTTATTATTATCAATGGCATAATCGGAAAATTGCGTGGAAAAGCTCTAAACTTAATCGATGTAAATTCCGCCAATACCTGGGCAAGAATCAAAGCAGTTTTAATTGAAAATTTCTCCGATCAAAGGGATGAAAATTCCCTTAACCGTGACCTTGTAAATTTATACCAAGGCAACGAGAGCCCGCAGCAATTTTACGACAGATGCGTCAGCCTGTTGACGACTGTAATAAATTATGTGAATATACATAACGAAGACGCGAACCTCATTTTATGTAAACGTGAATTTTTCACAGCTCAAGCCTTGAAAACATTTTTGGCAGGTTTAAAAGAGCCCCTAGGCTCTACAATTCGCGCTATGCGACCTGATTCCCTTCCAGCAGCCCTACAATATATTAAAGAAGAAGCTAATATAATGTACTTACAAAAACGCAACCAGCCGCAAAATCAACCTTCAAACCAAAATTATGGATACAACATACCGAGGTTTCCTCTAAACCAGCTCCAACAAAGAAATAATTTTATGACCTTGAATGAAAACCGCCAATTCGGAAATCGAAATAATTCACAAAACTTTCAAATGCCAAGGCCAAATAACAACAACCAAATACAAAGCCAGCCAAACAGAACTAACTACTTTTATCAAGATCCAAATACAACTCCAAGGCCAAGGCCTACCCCTATGAGTGGAATTTCGTATTCAAACGCGCCTAGGAATAATATTAATGCCCCTCGCATGAGTGGGATTTCACATCAAAGCGCGTCTAGAAATCACGCCCCAAGGTTCATTCCGAACCCAAATTTCCGGCCACAGCAGCCTAATCCAAGACAACCAAATTATTTTCAAAATGTAGGGCATTATCCTGATTTCGCTTTTGAAGAGATGAACCTGCACGAAATCGAAAATACCGATTTATCTGATCAAAACAACCCTAATGAGTACCAACCACAACCTATTCTAACGACATACGAACAAACCTACGAATGCGAGGTGTTGCCAGAAAATAACCAACGAGACGTTTATGAGATCTGCAACGACCAAAATTTTCACCCGGCTTCAAACCCAGTCGACGAAACGTAATACAAGTCAATGTTCATTCTAAGAGACAGCTTCCTTACATTCAAATAAACAACCCCCCTCTCAAGCTACTTATTGACACAGGCTCGAATCAATCATTCCTGTCTCCTGAAGCAGTCAAAAACTATTATCCGAATTTTAAAATGAATCACGAACCCTTCTCAGTTACCAATGTACATTGCACTACCGAGCACAAAAATACCATCAATCTGCCGCTATTTAGTGAATTCAATTCAGACATGATTTATAAATTTCACGTTTATAAATTTCATAACGTTTTTGACGGTCTAATAGGGTTAGATCTATTGGAAACACTGAAAGCATGTATCAACCTTTCAAAGAAGGAACTTCATACTGAGCATGCCAAAAATAAAATCCAAATGATGAAAACCGGCGTTCATAATTTATTTGAAGCCATTGTGAAAGCCAAAAGCACTAATATTTTTAAGGTCCCCGTGAGCACAAAAGATGGAGATATCTTTTTACCTGAGATGACCTTCAACCAGTGTATCATGCCAGCATTGATAACACGATCAGATAAAAGCTATGCTTATATTGAGCTTAACAACCCAACGTGTAACGACGCTATCGTCAGCCTAACGGACCCCATTAACTCCCAACCAATGAAGAAAAACTTCGAATGTCACAGCATTGAAACTCCTCTTTCAAAATCTACAAATATTGAAGATCTTTTGAGAACCGACCACTTGAATTCTGAAGAAAGACAAAAACTTACAAAATTATGCAAAGAATACAATGATGTGTTTTACAATGAAGATTGCCCGCTGACATTTACTAACACGGTAAAACACAAGATTCGAACCACTGACGAAATTCCAGTATACACAAAATCCTACAGGTACCCACATATTCATAAAGAGGAAGTTAAATACCAAATCGACAAAATGCTGCAACAGAAAATAATACAACCCTCCGAGTCACCATGGTCCTCTCCTATATGGATAGTTTCGAAAAAGAAGGACGCAACCGGGAAACAAAAGTGGCGTCTCGTTGTTGACTACCGAAAATTAAATAAAAAAACCATCAGTGACCGTTATCCCATTCCGAACATCTCAGACATCTTAGACAAACTAGGCCGTTGCCAATATTTTACAACACTCGATTTGGCTAGCGGTTTTCATCAAATCGAAATGGACCCGAATGACATTCAAAAAACAGCATTCACAGTGAACAACGGACACTACGAGTACTGTCGTATGCCGTTCGGGTTGAAGAACGCTCCTTCGAGCTTCCAAAGGGCCATGGAAAACGTTCTCCGCGGCCTCGTCAACGAAATATGCGTTGTATACATGGACGACATCATAATATTCTCGACGTCTCTCCAAGAACATATCACGAGCATCGAAAAAGTCTTCCAACGCCTTAGAGAAGCAAACTTCAAAATACAACTTAACAAGTCCGAATTCATGAAACGAGATACTGCTTATTTGGGACATATTGTCACCCCTGAAGGTATTAAACCCAACCCAGATAAAGTTGACGCCATAAAAAAAATTCCGATTCCCAAAACAACGAAGGAAATAAAATGTTTTCTCGGTCTCCTCGGCTATTACCGTAAATTTATTCCCAATTTTTCAAAATTAACTAAACCTTTCACATCGTGCCTCAAAAAAGGCGCTCCAAAAATTGATATAAAAAACCCAAAATACATAAATACGTTTAAAATTTGCCAAGAAATTCTAATGAATGACCCGATACTCAGTTACCCCGATTTCGAAAAAGACTTTATCATCACTACGGACTCTTCCAATTACGCGATTGGCGCTGTGCTGTCTCAAGGGCCCATTGGCTCAGACAAACCAATAGCATATACATCTAGGACTCTTAATGACAGTGAACTACATTACAGTGTTATTGAAAAAGAACTGCTTGCCATAGTCCATGCAACTAAATACTTTCGACCATATATATATGGCCGAGTGTTCAAAATCGTGACTGACCACAAACCCCTCGAATGGCTTATGTCACTAAAAGAACCTAACTCTCGCCTGGTTAGATGGAGGCTCAAACTAGAAGAATTCGAATACGACGTCATCTACAAAAAAGGAAAAGCAAACACCAACGCAGATGCGCTGTCTAGAGTTATAATACATAATAACGAGACAGAATCACTCACCTTTACCGACCCAGAGGCCCTTTACTCCCCTATACCTCCTGATGATGATACCTCGTCACTCTACAACAACGTTTCCGAAACACCCGAAAAAGAGAATTTGGACTCGGGTTCACAACAATGTGAAACCATCCACACCAACCAAGAACAGCCCATTTTCGAAATTCCTATAGTGGATAAACCAATAAACAGCCAAAATAATCAAATATTTATTAAGCTAGTGCTACACACTCCTTCTAAGACATTTACCAAAGAAATTTTTCCAGGTAAAACTCGAATAATGGCTCAGATTGGCTTAAACAATTTTCAAGTGGAAGTAATCGACTTCTTCAAAAACTTTATTCAACCAGGCACCCGATACGGCATTTGGCTTTCAGATTTCAATTATTTACCTGACCTTACCAAGGCCCTGCAAGAAAAATTTAAACACTCTGCATACGACCTTATATTCTGCAAAGAAAATTTACACGACGTAACGGACACAGATGAACAATACCGCCTAACGAAGGCACATCATGAAGGCAAATCCAACCACAGAGGGATTCAAGAAACCGAAAAGCAAATAAAACGAAATGACTACTGGCCTACTATGATAACAGTTGTTACAGAAGTTATCAATAACTGCTCAACATGTCAAATTAATAAATACGAGAGACATCCAAATAAACAAGAACTCCAGGTAACCCCAGTGCCTACAAAACCGTTCGAAATCGTTCACATGGATACTTTCCAAATAAAAGGTCAAAAATTTCTCACGATAATAGACACATTTTCGAAATATGCCCAAGCTTATCCCTTGGAAAGCGTGACAGGAATTAGCGTCATCAATTCACTCACTATCTGGATGACCCACCACAACTTACCTATCAACATCACGGTCGATCAGGGCACAGAGTTTAAAAACCTTCCCTTGAAAGAATACGCCGCCTTGCATAAAATTAATCTGCATTTTACCAGCGTCAACAACCCCCAGTCTAATGGAGCTATTGAAAGATTTCACTCAACCATTACGGAGCACATTCGCTTACTTCAGGAAAAACATAAACAATCGACAATCACTGAATTAATGCTTTTCGCCGTATTAGCGTACAATAGCTCGATTCATTCAGCCACAGATAAAAAACCACTCGAAATCATTAATGGGCATTTGGATAACAGAGACCCGTTTGACCTTAATTTAGAAAAACAGTGTCTACAAAATTACATAAATAGACATAAAGAAATATCAACCGACTTATATGCAAAAATCAACGAACGTCTTAATTCTAGACAAACAACCACCATTAATAATCGTAACGAAAAATTAGAAACCCCTTTAGAATACGAAGCAGGACATGCATTTTATTCCACAAACCCTCTAGCTGCTCGACATAAAGAACAACCGCGTTATGTAACAAGGAATGTCAGTAGAAATTACAGATTAAAAGTCACCGATGTTAAACAAAACGAAATTAATAAACGGAACATACGAAGACCTCTTAAAATGCAACATTCATTGTTACAGGATGACGGCGGCCAACCTGGCACAAGCCGACGAAGCAATCCTGGCACCAATAGCAAATAACCCCGTAATATTACCGTTTAAATTGGGTCTAGCCAAAATTCGACAATCCGACCATGTGTTCCTACACCTTATTGATCTTGAACCAATAAAAGATAACATAAAATCAGTTGAAAATCAAATTATCACCCTAGATGCATTAGTCAAAGACCTAAATAATGAGTTCAAACTAAGATTTCTGGCTCTTCATAATTACATAACCGAGAAATATCACACTATTTCGGAGAAATATAATTCTTTAAGTAAGAACCGGTTGAAGAGAGGTCTTATTGACGGATTAGGAACTATAATTCACAGCATCACAGGCAACCTGGATCAAGAGGATGCAAGAAGATACGACCACGCAATAAACACTTTGCAGAAAAATCAAAATGAGATAACTCACCACATAAACAAGGCAATAACCTTAAATAAAATATTTGTAGAAAATTACAATGCTACATTATCGGCTATTGTCTCGAATCAAAATCAACTTAATTCTAAAATATCTGAAATTATAAGACAAGTAAATATATCAGAGCAGGAATTTATTGGCTTTGTGAAACTAGACAGTGCGTACAAATTACTAGAAATTAATGTACAAATTTTATTCGGTACTCTGTCAGATCTTGAAAGCGCTACATCTCTTTCTACCAAGCATATAGCCTACCGGAATTTGATATCGTTTTCAAATCTTGAACACTTTATTTCGGTTCTTCGGAAATATTACAGTCCTGAGCAACTGATAACTTCCGACGTGACTGAATCACGCATCTTTTATAATTTCTTAGATGTAAGTTCTTATTTTAGTGATAATAGGCTAGTGTTCGTAGTTAAGATACCAATATTCTTCAAAAGCATATTTACTTACTACAATTTGTTCCCAATCCCCACATCTAATAACACCATTATTATTCCTAATAAACCCTACCTAGTTATGAACGAAAATGAGTACCAGTATCTCGAAAATAAATGCAATAGAGTCGGAAATACTCACTACTGCCAAGAAGAAGCATCGATTCAGGACCCAAAGCGAAACCCCGATTGCGTATACACATTGATCAGAACCCAGCAGTCGTCACCGCAATGTCAATACCACCAAATTAAAATAGATCACGTCATATTTGAACAAATAAACGACGAGTACTACGTCTACAAGACTGCACATACAATGCACCCACGACGAATACCTGAAAATAAATGGCGCACATTTACTGAAGCTTCCTGAAAACTGCAGCGCAGCTACCGAAAAGGTCACTTTTACGAACATTCACAATCGAATATATGGAACACCTGTTAAGCTCTTTACCTTTAACGTTTTCGAAACAAACGTGTCGAACCGGCTTCAGCCCCTGAAACTTGAAAACGTGAACCTGAAGGAACTTCACAAAACAGTTGGACTCATTGAACGAGAACAGCAAACCATCCAGCTGGAAAATATAACTCATCAAGAGCATCTATACTGGACTACACCGCTCTACATTATCATATTTCTGGTCGCCTGCTACCTCATATATGTCAAGGTGAAGAAAATTAATCGAAGAACCGATACAGAGACTGGCACTGCCACAGCTGCAGCCGAAGTGGAACCTCCGATACAAATAGGAAACCTTCCTCGGTCTTTCTTGAGCTGATTTAAAGAAAAGACCTCAGTTTGTTCGGGGAGGTGTTATATGGTATATCACTAGTAATATTGTAAGGTTAAATAGCTGTATTAGAATACGAACCTCTAGGCATAAGACCATTTTATAAACATCAGCATTCCAGCGAGAGCGGGCCAAGCCAGACGCTACCTTGCATTTTCTATACGATAAGCCGCGACCACGGCGACATGCGCCCAGCCTGGCCGACCGTGAGAGCGCCGATCATAATTCAGTCCTAACATATTATTTGAACATGTAACATTGTAACTGAGAAAATGTTAATTAAATGTAGTTAAACAAAGGACTCCTAAATTTTTATTTAATACACTCACCGTAAGTGTATAATTCGCATAAGGATTTTAAAAGCGAACTTGATAACTTCGTCGTGCTTTTTTGAACGTATTATATTTTTATTTTATAAAGTATACAGGATGTTAACGGGGTCATGATCCGGAATGACAAAAAGCGAATAAGATGATCATACTGAACATCCTTTACCATGGGACCAACCACGAAATCGCAAAAAAAAACCAGGTATTCCATACATTAACTCTCAATTAAATCGCAGTTAACTCACAGTTAACTCTTAATTGGCTCTTTTTTTTTGCGATTTCGTGGTTGGTCCCATGGTAAAGGTTGTTCAGTATGATCATCTTATTCGCTTTTTGTCATTCCGGATCATGACCCCGTTAACATCCTGTATAAGTAATAGTACCTATATAATAATAATAAATCAGCCTTTAGACGTCCCACTGCTGAGCACAGGCCTAAAGTATATACAAGATGATAACTAACCTAGTTAAATATATAAATAGTCCTCGAGGCACTGCACCGAAGATGCTGGCGGCATTTTCTCGCTGAATTGCAATGCTGATGATTTACGTCAATTTATGGACATGTATAAGCGGTTACGATAGGGATGCTTAAAGAACGTCCGTGGCATGAAATCGGCGAGATGAAATAGCAAAATCAGAAATTTGTTTGAGCGTCGAAAGGACACGATTTACACATTTGATGACGGCGGAGAAGCCAAAGGACGCCTGGGATGCACCGAAACGTGCTTATAATGATAACGGAGTCGGTTTAAGAGTGAGAACTGAGAACTCTCCCGTACTTGTGCGCTGTCAAAGTAAAGATTTTTGCAAACACATCGGACATCCAAAGGTGAACATTTTTTTTTTACGGTTTCGCGATACAGGGAAACTTCTAACGAAGTGCTAGAACTTTTGCTCGCAACGTATGATGCGTGTGAGCGAGATAAAAATTTACTGAAAAATTTATGCGTCTGACTGACCTCATTAGGTCCGAAAAGTAGGACTTTGGTCCGAAATCAAAAACATTAAATTGCTCACTCCATGTTCACTAATTTTCGTTCTGCGGATGTGTTAAATCGAATGTGTAAAGGGTCGACCGGAGTGATAAAACTTAGGCCGTATATCATTCTAGTCGCGTTAGGGAGTTATGCTTCTGTGCGGAGTCCAGAAGGAATATTTTAATTCGTTGCTTCCTCTCTCAGTTGCATTTCAATGTATTTTTACCGCTCGCTCGTGTCTAAAAGAGATGGACCAAATTGAGACACAGCAGCAGTACTTACTTAAGACGCTGTCAACACCAAAATGTCCTTGAAGATTCGGGATACGGCGCACACTGTCTATTTTTATCGGAGTAAACGAGAGCGAGTGTTACTGGGCGGCCGGGTCTTAGAAGATAATAATAAATAAATATTAAAACAAAAAAAAGTGTGGATTATTTGTGAAATATGACTCGTTAGCGGTTTAGACCTTATGTTTTTAATCGCAGACCCATACGTCAAAAAAATAAAGACATAGAACCGTTTATGATGATTTTAAGACCAATCTTTGCAAATATTTTCGATCGAGCCGATTTCGTCCAATTATGTATCGAGTCCGTCCCCGGGGACGGACTCTTGGAAATATGATGAATATTAACATATATATATTTTTCGATGTGCTAGAACAAATGTTCTTAAAAAACTGCTTAAATAACATCAATTTCAACAAAATCAGGTCCGCCGTTGTCCGCCGTATCAGGAGCCTCCTAAAGCACACGATCCTGCCTGTAGGCTATAAGATAGACCGAGGCAGGTTGATTAATGACCTTCGTATTCTCGCTCTACTCTCTTACTCTCCTGCGTATACAATGTGGAACGGAACGATGGACTTTCCCGCAAGAGAAGGATAGTTTAGCGTTAGTGCTTACAATTTACCAAATAAACTGTATTAATATTTCTGACCGTTTCCAAGTTAGAGTTCATCAAACTTTTGTGCAAAAATCTGCTTATTACAACTCTATCGGTGAATAAGGACAGTGCCATCACTAGTAAACAATATTTAAGGGTGACCGGAATTACTGTCACTGAAAAGTCGAACTTTGCTTGCACCATGAATATTAAGATGACAGTGAAATTGACAAATTATCGAGAAGTAAATCTGTCATGGTAAACATTAACAAAGATAAAAGTTTATGTTTGCAGTATTTGTGTATTCATTACTATATGATTCTACTGCCCTTATATGAAAATTCATTTTCCTTAAGGTTCATATGGAAAACATCCGCCCTGTATAAAATCTATGTGTTTTATAAGTAAACTTGCATGAAAGTTTCTTTAACTCTTCGTTGCAAAAGAAGCTGGTTTAATTTTTCCAGAAATTACCATTTTGCTGTGTTAATTCAGGCAGACCGCGAGCAGAATAATTATGTTTCCTACTGTCTGTGGCTGTCTATTAAAACGGTTAAAGCTATAGGGATAAAGGCGATGTTTGCTCAACCTGTATCTTAAGTTCCAGATTTGTCTTGTTTTAGGCTGTGGTAGCAAAGGCCTTGGTTTTCTTCAGAGTATCTTGCGCATTGAATAATGGCCGATATTGTTATAACCGTACCGAAGAGACAACAGTGTCAGTATTGTTTTCAAACTAGTTACGTAAGTCTAAGAGTCAAATTTTAAAACTGCGGGATGGCATAACTTTTTCAACGAGCATTAGGGCTTATTAACTGCCATATTCAGCTTCTAAAGATGACAGTGGAAAAAAAGTAGCGCGATTACTTACGTAGAAATATAATGAGCCGGCGAATGTAGGTGAATATTATCAGGTCTAATGTGCGTCAGTGACGCGTTTCAGAACGGACTCTGAGAGGAACGAAATAAATAAAAAATGCATGATTTTACTGAAATAAACTTATGTTATTATTATATAAGTACAGGTACAGGTAGGTACAGTAAACTGAAAGAAAGTATATTGGTTTAAACTTACACGATTCTCACACTATATTTTTACTAAACCTCAGAGAGGTAAATAATTAAGTTGATTATATGTGCTTGAATCTCGTTTAGTAAAATAATAGTGTGAAGGTAATGTAAGTACTTACATGGCAAGTAGTTAGTCCGAACTCTAGCTTTAAATAAGCCATTAATGGCTTTAGCACATAAAACATGAAACTCTGCGATAAAATTATTTGGAACTTAAAAAAAATATATATATATATATATATATATAACGAATGAGTGACAATATTTATTATACCTAACAGACGACTGACGGAATCAATTATGATAAGGATACGACTGTTTATGTCTGACAGTAATATAACACATGCATGTTAACTATATCGTCTTAAATCAAAACAATGATTTGCTAGTTCGGTCGAGCGCAAAGCAAACAACGTAAGATATTTCCACGTAAATGGTCCAGATAAGTAAATAATAAATCAACATCAGTCGCAGTCTACTTAGGAAGATCTTGCTAGCGACTAACTTGCGAATGAGAATTATGATTGGTAAATAGCCGCAAAATCCTCGATAACACTATACACTAGAGATTATATAGGATTACTATTTTTCTCTTCCGTAACTAGTCATTCCTACTTGGTGTGTGCTGGTGTGTTTGTTTTCGACTGTGAGTGATACTGTTTCTATGACATTTGGTTATTGTATGTAAGTCAGTTCGAGTATGTGCGTTAGGGGGGGAAAGTGCGCCTCATTCATCATTCAGTCATTTTAATCAATATAAATTCGCTGAAATCCATGCAATAAACTTGTTTTAGTTTGTTGCATGAATGTAAGATGTCGTTATTTGTGAAATATCTGTAAATCTCGATTATGTTTGATGAAAGACGCACTACAGGGGCGCACCTGCGTATGTAGGTTTATATATATATGTATTTATGTAAGTGTGTAGTCTATCTTATAGTTGAGTTGTTCTTATATTCTGTTTTTCTGTTTTCACCTACTCAAATCATATCTTTTCTTGCATCGTCTCCACCACCCAAAGGTTGTCTGGAAGAGATCGCTTTTTAGCGATAAGACCGCCTGTTGTCTACCATTGTTTATGTTTAACTTACCTTTATTTTTCTAATAGCTTCTGCCCGCGACTAGAACACAAGCGCGCTAAAATCTTCATGAAGTTGCCGATGTTACAATCCCTCAACTTGCGTGCCACAAATGTTGACGCAAACGACGATCCCGATTGGCTCGCATGTCACGAGAAGTCTTGTCCCTTGTAAACAGAGGTTGTTGAAAACATTTCAAGATGAATGAGGGATAATATTATGAAGAATTATGTTTAGTGGTTATGGAAACTAGGTCGAAAAACGCTTGTATCAAAATTAACACTCACTTCACAACACCGTAACTTATGATATCTGACTGACTATTTAAAACGTCCTTTTCTTTCTTCTTAAGAATAAACTACCAGATACTACAAAAAATATAAATAGGTTAATTCTCAAAACATACTTAATCTATTACCATAATACTGACCCCCGCACTAAGCATTGCTTGTCCCGTGGGGGAGATATGAACTCCAGTTAACGTACAGCATTTAACGGCTACTGGTACCAGTATAAATTAACTTAAACTAATAATGTTAAGTAGGTATAATGATATAAACTGTGGGCTTAGTTTGAAAACAAAGAGATATAATAGTTATAATAAAATCAAAAACATTAAACTCTTACCAAACAACCAAAATGTTGCTTAAATCAGATTGAACCTCTTCTAAAACAAGTGTGTGTTTGTTTGTGTGCGTGTATGTGAGTGTGTATGTCAGTAGGTACTGTGTATTAAAGATAAATGCATCATGTGCTTTGTCAGCAGCTTCCTTTCCTCAATGACGGAGTGTTTTTTAAAGTAATGAGCGTTGACATGGTTCCCTTTTACATCAGTCACAAAATAAAGCTTCTATTCATGAACTCAAAATTAGGCAGCTGTTTTCAACAATCAATCTGAACATCACCGTTGACGCGTATAAAACAAATCCCCTTGTCGATTACCGTTCACTGCCTGAGCGAACGGAGGATCTATCAGAGACTTAAGTTTCTCATTTAATTTTATAATATTATTTGAGAGAATGCTTGTTCTTACGCGTAAGCTGTTAGCTTGGCGCACGAGGGAACAAGCGCTTAAAACAATTTATTGATTTTGATACAATGTTTTTCTTTCATACAAACCCTGGTTACCAATTAACTAACGATGGTTTTAGAAATACAAATAGTTTATTTCTCAAAACATACTTAACCTATTGCAATATACAATCTGTCGCACCCCATTTCACCCCCTTAGGCGATGATTTTCGGAATAAAAACTTCCCCATGTCCTTCTCCGCGATTTAAACTATCTTCATAACAAATTTCATCTCAATCGGTTCAGCGGTTTAAGCGTGAGGTAACAGACAGACAGACAGACAGACAGGCAGACACATTTTTCTTTAATATTAGTGAGGATGAGGATGCGAAACACAAGTTAGTGTTAGACCTGTTCCGCCGAGCTAATTCATTTCATTAGTAACAGTTTTCGCAGGACCGAGTTTAACACCGAGCTATTCGCCAGGAAAGCTTAAGGGGCTCCCATGCGCCAATGACCTTCGATCTGAGTTTTCTAATGTTTTTTGTAGCTTATTATGTTAACAACAACGGCTTTAAGCAATATAGCATCCCATATTATTTGGCATCGAAGTTGAACAATTTTAGGCCAGATAACTGGTTTTCTGGCCATAATTTTTGTGTTAATTAGTTTAAAATTAAAACCCTAGACACGTTTTTAGAGACGTCATAGACGAACCTAAATAAGTAGATTTCGTATATCGACGGTGGAAATTTCAAATGTCGTAAGGGACAAATGCCTACTTTTGAGGGGAGCCAAAAAACAAAACTCCATTTAAAAAAAAATCGTAACTTGGAAACAACTCATCCTATAAAGATGAAACATAGATGTATAGTTTTCAAATAACTTCATCTACACTAACCTATTACTTGAATATCAATAAATGCAGTAATTTAGAAAATGGTGTCCCTTACGACAAAAAAATATGAAGAAAATGTGTGTTACGCCTCTGAACAAACAATATTTATCTGGTAAAATCTCTTACGCCCTCTAACTAAATTATCATTTTATATCGTAACACGTTAACAGTTTCGTTTACTACGAACTTCTTTGTTGTAAAGTCATTAAAGTTTCGAGGTAAGTGAAGTAAGTACGTAGTTAACTGTATGAAAAGCAAGATTGTAATACTAAATTTATTGATTTCTAAGCTTTTTGGATGCGGGAAAGTATAAAAATGATGTAGGTCTGGATAAAAGTTTTTATTTTTCCAAATAAATGTGTGGAAACAATTGAACAAAACGAAACTTAACGAAACAACTTCGTGCTGTCAGCTACATCTTACATATAACAGCACTACAGTAGTAGCCTTGTTCTCGAGGCGTTCGAGATTTTCTATAAGAAATTCCACAGGATGTATTTATTGACCTTATGATAGAGCGCCTCGAACAGTTTTCTCGAGAGTGGGTGTCAAGCAGCAGTGCTATCTAAGCTATTCAAAATCACAATCAAAATATGCTAAACTAAGCACCTAGTGTTCTGCAACAAGTCAGGTAAAGTATCACAATAAAACAGGTGTATTTCTTTATTACGTGTACCAACTTTTAATTTTTGGTAACAAGTAAAAACACACCCACATCTAAATAACATTATATTATATGCTTCATACAGATTTTGTTATTCTAGTGAAGTTATGGCGTCTTTTCTGTGGATATCTCAAAGAAAGGGGCTCTAAAAGCCTAATTTCCTTTCTCGACGCTTATAGACAAGTAATACTATAACTGCCTACTCTACTAAACTAGACTATTATAATATATTTACTAGTTTCATTTTTGCATGGGGTCTGATACACTAGCAGAGACCGACGGGGAAGATGAGGAGCACGGAGATCCAGAGAACTAACAGTATTTTTATATTATACCCCGTTATTTCTTACATGATTCGAATTACTTACAGATACTTACAAATCTGGGTCCAAAACAATCATTAATTCGCAGACTTAAGGCTGGTTATTCGAGTATGCTGTGTATTTTGTTGTTGGAGGTCGTTGTTTTTTTACCCTTTCTAATTTTATAACTGTTTAACTTATTTATGATGTTGTCGATGTTACTATTGTTTAGTTTTTGGGAGATTTGATAATTTTTTGTCCCATTGATCTCAATCTTAAACAATTAGAAAAGTTGAAAAACCCCCGACATTTTCATTTCAAGGTCCAGTATCTCAAAAACGGCTGAACAGATTTTCATGAAACTTAGCTAAGACCACTCGGGAAAAATGATCTATGACACAAATAAAACCGCATTGAAATCAGTCCATCCGTTTGGGAGCTACGATACCACAGACTATACACAGATACACAGACACACAGATACACAGACAGACACGTTTATTTATTTATTTATTGACCTCAAAAAAAAAATACTTAAAATGTAAGGTACAGATTTTACCTCGCCAAACTGTATTCACAGTTTGTTGGCGAGTGTTAGACTTATTACACCCCTTTCTTTGCGTCGGGTGTTAAAAATAATTCACTTGTGATACTCGTGTAAAAAGTTCCTTTTAGTTATAAAGTTCATACAGATTTCAAATACCTAAACGTCTTTGCTGTAAGGCAATGGTGCTTGAAGTTGAAACCCACTCTCGAGAAAACTGTTCGAGGCGTTCTATTATAAGGTCATCCTGTGGAATTTCTTATAGAAAATCTCGAACGCCTCGAGAATAAGCCTACTACTGTAGTGCTGTTATATGTAAGATGTAGCTGATAGCACAAAGTACAAAGTTGTTTCATTAAGTTCCGTTTTGTTAAATTGTTTTCACACATTTATTTGAAAAAATAAAATCTTTAACCAGACCTATAACATTTTTATAATTTTCCGCATTCAGAAAGTTTCGAAATCAATAAATTTTGTATTAAAATCTTTATTTTCATACAGTTAACTACGTACTTTTTTCACTTACTTACCTCGAAAATTTAATGACTTTACAACAAAGAAATTCGTAGTAGACGATACTGTTAACGCAGTTACGATATAAAATGATAATTTAGTTAGAGGGCGTAAGAGATTTTGCCAGATAAATACTATTTTTTCAGTGGCTTAACACACATCTTCTTTATTTTTTTTGTCGTAAGGGACACTTATTTTCTAAACTACTGCATTTATTGATATTCAAGTTGAAATTTCCACCGTCGATATTGTTGTCACGGATATAGTACAAAATGTACTTGGTTCTTACAACAATGTTGATTCAAAGTCTTATATACATTTTAGCAAATTGAATGTCGTAAGGGAATGTTATTTCTTTTTAGTGCCTTACAACACAGGAATTTAAAAATTATTGAGACATACGACATTGCGCTTAATACCACAAGATGACAAGAAAATATATTTGACTGATACAACACAGTATCTTAAATATCAGGAAGTTACGACAAACTGTAACCATCTCATAACTTTTTTAATAAATGTCGTATCGAGATTTCAATACAACAGACGGATAGAAAAAAATATACTGATTCCAATGGTATATTTAGGGTACTTACGATAAAATGCCCCTTACGACATTTGAAATTTCCACCTTCGATATGTTAGATCTTTTACGTCAATAGAGATAAAAATAAGTGTATTTTTAGACAATTAAAAAAAAAACATAGAAATCGTAGTGCAAAAGTAGAAGATACGATTCAAAACTTGACAAAAATCGATGAAAACCTCGGGTAGCCCCTTAAGCGCGAAAATAAGGTTGAGTCAGTTGTTGTGGTGTCGAACATTGAGAACAATCCGAAAACTGCTAGGGTTCTTTGGGGTGTTTTCGATATATTTTACAAGTTGAGAGTATGTTCGTATTCGGACTCGATAATCACAAATGTCACAATCTAAATTTATTCCTTACGAGTGATGGCATTGCATTGAACCAATGCATTGGTTTAATTGTATATATTGATCAACGCTAGCTGAAAACACTGTTTAAAAATATCACTGATTTCGTAAATAAATGTACTATTAAAATAAAATATTTTGCATATCTTTGTTAGTTTCGAAAACAATTGAGTTAATAAAATTTAGAGTACCTCTAAATGAACTCAATTGTAATTGTTAAAAATAGTTCTCATACATTATCAGTTTAAGGTACCTACCAATTTCTTTTTTGCTCTTATTTTCCCCATTAAAAGATCTTACTGAATCATGATGAAAAGCATGTTGCATTTTTATATTTTTCCGTTCATTTTGGACCAGCTGGGACGACATGGCCTATGCTACTTTAGAAGCGCCGCGCCGGTCGTTTAAATCGCCACGCCACCTAGTCCGTCGCTCGCTTGCCACCGTCTCTGTGCCTTTGACCTTAGAACCCGTGGGTATGGCAAGTACTCCAGCCAAAATACGGTTTTGAAAAACATTAATTTATAATAGCGGTTTTTTTGTTGATTTCATTTGAAAATGTTATTCTAAGATGATTTAGTCAAGAATCCGACAAATTTTCCACCCGGAAGTAATTATGTAGATTTAAATGAAGCATGCATTATCTTTTTTTGTACGATTTATCTTGAATATTATAGAGCAAATGTAAATGAATCAAAATAAAGACAAAAACATTTATTAATATTTTTACTGACTTTTTAGAAGCCAGTTAACTTATCATTTTTTCGATGTCTGCAATTTTGTCGGATTTTGTCGCTGGGTAACTATTTAATTGATAATATATCCGTTATACATAAAAAAATAAGCGATTATAAATTATTTCCAAAATTGTCATTTTTTAGGGTTCCGGAGCCAGAATGGCAAAAACGGAACCCTTATAGTTTCGCTATGTCCGTCCGTCCGTCCGTCTGTCCGCAGCTTAGCTCAGAGGCTCTTAGTACTAGAAAGCTGTAACTTGGCATGAATATACATATTAGTCATGCCGACAAAGTGGTAAAATAAAATCTTGAAAAACATTTTTTTTTTAGGGTACCTCCCCTACATGTAAAGTGGGGATGATTTTTTTTATTGTCGTCTACCCCATAGTGTGGGGTGTCATTGGATAGGTCTTTTAAAAATATTGGGGGTTTGTGAAAACAATTTTTCGATTAAACGATCGGTTTGTGAAATATTAAGCCTTAAAGTGCTAATTTTTGTTAGACTCCAGTGTCCCCACCCCCTGCTAGCTAAATGGTTGTTTTGGGATATGTGAAAAAATTCATGGTAGTAGTACATATAACGAAGTTAAAAGGAAAACTATCACAGCTAAGTAGGCTTTACACGTTTACGAGTAATAGTCGACCAACTTATAAAATGTACTTCAAGAAGTAATAGTTTCGTACAAATTCTATTGTAACTTATTATTATATATAATGGTACGGAACCCTTCGTGCGCGAGTCCGACTCGCACTTGGCCGGTTTTTCCATACAAGTTGTCAGTTCATTGCCTGGACTAAAGAGACGATGGCAAGCGCCCCGATGGAGTTCAATGCCGTGGAAGCTGGGTAGGGCTCTAGTGTGGGACGCTACGTGTGTCGACACATTCGCTCAGTCCCACATCCAGGTGACCCGCTCCTAGGCCGGTAGTGCAGCTGACCCAAGTTCTTAAGCGCCGCAAATATTCGTCTTTATTTAAAGACTGCGAGTTTACTGCGCTCGCAGTGGAGACACTTGGATCCTAGACGGCTGGTCGACACCTCAGGGGACCCCAGAGTTAAAAAAAATACCAGACTTTGACAAAAAAAGACAAAATTGGTCATGCTAAACCACTTTTCTCATAGGACCAACCCCGAAATCGCGAATATATATCAGGGGCCGTAGACAAGGTTACAATCGACAAGCGCTAACGCCAATTTAAACTAATAAAATGTAGGGGAATGACAGATGCCGACGAAACACTTTTCGTTAACATCTGTCATTCCCATACATTTTATTCGTTTCTATTGGCGTTAGCGCTTGTCGATTGTAACCTTGTCTAGGCCCCCTGTTCTTTTTTGTGATTTAGAGGTTGGGGTCATGGAAAAAGAGGTTCAGTACCAATTTTAAAAGTGAAAAGTTATTTTTTTTGTCAAGTCTGATCATATTCTGAAATCATCCAGTATATATATATATATACCATATACTAAAGTAAATGAATCTACGCCATACCTGAGAATCCTTACTACGTCCCAACATTATAAGTAACTAATTGCCACCGACCGACTTTTACTGGTCAATAACTGTGAGTGACAATATTCGTCAAACCTAAAAAGTAATTTCGTGAAATTCGAACGAAGTTTCCAGTCGATGCACTACGAAAATAAATTCAGAAAATCGGCTTTCATTCCCACGCAAAACGGCTAGACAGCAATAACGTGGTTTGGGTACTGCTAACTGGAACAACAGCCATTTTCCAAATAACGTTCAAACGAAAAATAACCTTTTTCTTTCAAGACTTTCACAACAAATAACTTGAAATATTTTAGAGCGGTTTTAGGGGTGCGAAGGAAAAACATTTAAAAAACAATTCAACGCTATTTTCCTTTGCGTATGATTCAGTGCACATCTGTCGTGCAATTCGGGTCTCGTCCCTAACGTATCTAAAAAAAATGTGAATCGTTTTAATCCATGCACTCTCTCAGTTATGAAGATGTGAACGAGATGCGAAGTTACAGTGCAGTGGGATTATTCAATTGAAATGGTATTATTGGTATCACAATTGAGACTTTGAAACGGAAATTGGTACGGCACGTTTGAGAAGTGAATGGGGCACTGTTTGACTTGATGCCGCCGTATTACGTGAGCTATAGCGAAGTATTGGTCAACGGACTTCTAAGTACGAGTGAATGGTAGGAAAAAGCGGAGTTTTATTTAAAACTAGCTTCTGCCCGCGACTCCTTCCGCGTGGAACTCGTTTATATCGCAGCTCCATACAATCTTTCACCCCCCCATTTCATCCCTTTAGGGGAAGTCTTATGTCCTTCCCCGGGACTCAAACTGTCTCTATACCAAAATTCATCTGACTCGGTTTAGCGGTTTAAGCTTGAAGAGGTAATAGACAGACAGACAGACAGACACACTTTCGCATTTATAATATTAGTTTGGATTTGTGAAATAGTTGAGTTGCTGTCTGAAAATCAGCGCTGTAGGTGTCTGACACGGGTGTCTTTTGCTGGCGGCTTTGCTGGCATGACTCGTATTGATTGTTCTAAAATCTTTTGGCCTAACACTTTTGGAATAACTATGAATAGATAAAAAAAATTAAATGTAAAGTATGCCTTATGCTTACCTACTCTTTTTTTTCTATATTTGTTGATTGTTCTAAATCTTTTTGCTCCTAATACTAAATACTCGTAATTCAAATTGGCTTAAACTTATTAAGTACGCCTATTATTATATGGCATAAAACAAATCTGGCCTAATAATGGTATTGCTAAAACTGCATTGCCTAAAATATTTAAGTACTGAAATAGGTACGGTGTCAATAATTTACAAACTACAATTTAATAAAAAAACACTCATTTTATATTTTCTATAACTTATTAAATATCTTAGTACAGTAATAAGAGACAGGATCCAAGTTTACTCGGGCTTATAGGTACATAATAAGTGGTTCACTAATGTTTCGGCGATATTCAGCAAATTTTTAATTCCCAAACTATTTATCCCATATTTTTATTCGGGCGAAGTTTTATTTCCCAACTCAACGTTGCGCACTGATATAATTTCCCAACTAATGATTTGATAAATTATTGTTACGCAAATTATTACTTACCTGGGCTTTTTTTAAGATTCGTCAAATGTATTGAATGGCATACCATAATTTTAGCAACATATTGAATACTATATGACTATGTATCAGGTAAATTAATGGTTTAAAAAACACTAGAAAAACACGCTTTTAACCTGATTGTGGTCAAAGTTCATTACAAGACTTTTCTAACAAATCCAAACACAGCAATGATACGATGTTCAATCATGAAGTTCCAGTTCATATCTTCCGGCTCCATTATCAGATCAGTTCGAAGGTACCATATTATTGTATTGTCATCAGAACAGATACATATTTGACTGTTCATCTGAGAGTATACAAATGGCTCCGGAAATAAATTGATTTCCACGCATGGATAGGTAATTCAATGTTCAACTTCAAAAAGTCGGCTTGGCCGTCTTGTGCCAGGTGTACGAAGAAAAATCTCCAAATAAACACATTTCCAAGTGTCAAATGGAAAAGGAACAAGTGGCTTTCTATCGCCTGTCGTTTCATCCCTTCCTTCAATAAGACGCTCCATTTTAAGACTCTCAGCGTGTTTACGTTTTCAATATCGCAACTTGAAGATATTTTCGTCATAATAACAGCTTAACAGTTGTTTCGGTGTTGGTATTATTTGAATAGGTTTCATTGTTGTCTTAAAAGGTTCTTTACTTTAGGATTTTCTCGAAGTATATGTAAAATGATATTCTTACAGTGTCCAAAAAGTAAACTTCCAATCCCGATTTAGAGTTTAGCGGTAACTTTAAAGTTTGTTGAAATATAGACGCATATTGCTTATATCAGCGCAACAACGTGTTTAAATAGATGGGTTTTATATCCAATAATGGATTTCTACGTTTTTAAATAAAGGAAAAATTGAAAAATTTAATGCTCCGATTAATTTATAAATTTTTCCTTTATTTAAAAATGTATAATTTCGTTAGCAGCGTAACTGCTTAATACAAAATTAATTTAGTATGGGGTGGCGCATCGTTACTGACGATCTCTCAATATAATTTGAGACGTTGGTGCCGTTAAGAAGCCTAAGTTTTCTGGTAGATGTCGCTACACGCCTCCCTAAGGCGTTGTAGGAAGGAACTGATTGAAGAATTTGGTGCCCGAACCGGATTGTTCCGATAGCTCAGTTGGTTAGTAGCAACGGGCCATGAATGCCTGTGGTCGCCGGTTCGAATCCGGCTCGGAGCATTGAATTTTTAAAATTTTCCTTTATTTAAAAATGCATAATGACGTTAGCAGCGTAACTGCTTAATACAAAATTAATTTAATGTATTTCTATATGACACTTCACCTTGACTACTCATTGACCAAGCGCCTTTCCCTCTCCCATATGTGTACAAGTACAAATTGTACAATGGTAAATGGCGACCCTAGCCTGAAGAACTAAACTGTACAATAGTACAACAACTGTTTTCAGCTTGACGTTGATTTTTGGGACACGTATAACAAATTGATCTAGTACCACAGTAAGCTCCATAAGGCTTGTATTGTGGCGTTGGTTCATATAATGTTGCATGAATTAAATCGCGTCTGCTGTTACCAGCCAGTAATTATAAGCATAGTATATAGCATATGTATTTTTTTAATACCACGATGGCATACAATCAAGCGGCTTCTTTCATGATAATGCTTGATCAAATAGACAGTTTTCAGCAGTCAGTTTTGCTAGTCATATCATATCTATTACCTACTCACAAGCGTGTGGCAACCAGAATTGCTAATTTCGCGCACTCCTAATCTGATGGTGGCAACTGTGGTTGCCAAGCGAAGTATGGGCTGCCTTGATGAAAAAAAAACCAAAGCAATTTAGCCTACCTTTTTTAAAATTCGAATTCAAGTAAGCGGTTACTAAAAAGGCACTCAATACCCAAAGGCTCTTACCTTTTATCCAGAGAAACGACAAATTAGAACCTTTATCCGCGTATGATCCTTCAATCCCCTGTTTACGAGTTGCCTTTGGCAAGCTCACCATTAAACTTTCATTTTCTATGCGCATCTACGCCAGGTGAGAAGTTATGAGAACTCGCTCTCTAAAGTTTGGACCTTGGACAATAGAAAGTTGGACACAGAAAGTCGCAACTGACAAGAACGTGGTGTGTGCACGAAGTGTGCCAAATTTCTATAGTAGTGATAACGCCTCCATCGAGCGCTTCCATGGTAAGCACAAAACGGGGCGTGAGCTGTGCCGCGACGATATGGACTTTCCGACTCTAACCAAGTTTTCTAATTAGAAAGAGTCGGCTAGTCTATCTCGACGTGAAACAGCTCGTGCACCGTCTTGTGCTAACCGTGCTGGTAGTGCAGGGTAGAGTAGAAGGGACCCGAATGCAAAGCAGATCCCCAGTGCGGTGGATGGACCAAGTGAAAGCCGCTCTAAGCAGCCGAGCGGGATGAATCGGGCGTCTGGTGAAATAAGTCACCCCCAACTTAACGCCCACGCCTGCTCTGTCAAGAGCATGACGACCAGGGGCGCTAGCGCAAAACGAAAACGAAGTTCGTTCTTGTAACTCTCATTCTGTCGCTCGAATAAGCGAGTGCGACAGAGAGGGAGATACATTAACGAACTTCGTTTTAATTTCGCGGCAGGACCTTATGAAGAGAATAATGAAATCATGCTCAAACAGTGAGTTGGCGGTTTGAATTTGATGCGGTATCAGTAAGCTGTCAGCTGTCAGTGTAACTGACTGTCAAGTAAGTACAGAGAAAAAACTTAATAGAAGGCGTTACTAGTAGCAAAGATATTCAATTAGCACATACGCCACACGTCGCCAATGAAATATTAAAGAAACTGTGTACCTACATATCAAAATTAGTATATGAAATTGCTGCTAGATGCCGATATCCTTGCTACAAACTCGCTAGCGAGATTTTTCCTAGAATCATGAAGTCAAGAGTCAAGGGCGACTTGCTCTTCAAACTCAAAACAGTAACCAAAAAGAAGTAATACAATCAGATATAATAAAAGTAAAGTACAGTGATGTGCAATAGTGAGTAATGTTTTAGTGAAGTGTTGTCGTGGTCAACAGAAGTACAGTCGGGTGCGAACAAAGTGAGTGAATGAAGTAAGTAATAACCATAAGGCGTATTCGACCGACAAACCATTGACATTCACAGCAGCAAGACATAAAAAAGTAATGCGTCGGAACACATTTTGCTTTATCACAAAAATGGAACTTAAAACGGAATGATGTTGGCCTCGCCAGAGTGCTAGCCGTGAATATAATCTTTATGTTCCAAACTTTGCTTTTATCTCAGATTTACACGTCGCGAACGAGCACTAACTTTTACAAGGGATCCGTGGTTTTCTGTGGTCATTGAGAGTTATCTTATCCTGGCAAATTGAGCTTGTTTATTTATTTAGTCAAATAGTCAAATATTTATTGCGTATCACATTTTACATGAGATGGAACAGAAGGTAAGTATAAATAGTACATGTGACGCCCTGCAAGGGCACAGAAATTAGAGAAGGCTAATGTTTAAGCTATGACAGTTAATATATAAATAAATCAATAAATAAATAAATATTAGGGGACAACCTTACACAAATCGACCTAGTCCCATAGTAAGCTCATTAAGGCTTGTGTTATGGGTACTAGACGACGATATATATAATATATATAAATACTTAAATACATAGAAAACATCCATGACTCAGAAACAAATATTCATGCTCATCACACAAATATTTGCCCTTACCGGGATTCGAACCCAGGACCTTCAGCTTCGTAGGCAGCGTCACTACCCACTAGGCTAACCGGTCGTAAATATAGTTATTATAACTGCATTACATGCAATATTGCACACATGAAACATTGCGATTTAATATCTTATAGGTACTATAGCTTAGCTCTAAAATCAATCATTAGTAGATATTATCTTCAAGATATTCACTTAGGGTATAAACACATTTATTTATGAGAAATATTTTTTATTGTTTTGTAAACATTGTAGTCTTTTCCTGATTTTTTATTGAGTTAGGTAACTTATTATATATACGTTACAAATTTCATTTTGGAGAAGGATAATTTAAGTTTATCACGATACCTATTATTTCTTCTAATATCCAAAGTGTTACGTGTGTGCTTACGAATTTACTACTTTCGAAAATGTACATAGAAGTTAGGGTAAGCATTTTAAATTTAATAATGTGAGACCGGCAGGATTCCATGTGATCGATGTTAGGTAGAATTCTAATGCATACTTTGTCCCCACAGTACCTACTAGGCCGTAAGACATTCTTGAATAAGCAAAAGCGTAATACGCTGTGAATGTTTACGAACCCTTAAGAAATAATTTACAACTTGGGAAGCCGAGGTGCAAAGCGTTGACAGAAAATTGTTTCTATGTACTTGAAGGCTCAATAATAAAACCCCATAAAAACATTTTATGTTTTACAGAATCTCACTTCATTTTGTAGGTTATTGTGTTATCAATACAAACAAATTATGAATGCAGCTGGGAATAATATTTTTGCATAGCTGGAAATTTTATTTTACCAACCGCAAATAACGTTTGTATAGTTTCCTAGTCCATTGTACATGGTAACACTAACCGCATACAAATACATAGCATAGTGCACTGTGCCTACCTTATAATTACTATTTGCAGGAACTTTCTAATCGCATGTATTTGTATAAGATTAAAAACCTCCTAATGCTGTTTAGTATGTCTCTGAAACGTTACTGAAATAGCAATCATTTTAGGTCTTTTAAGGATCGGTAAGCTGAAAAGTTATTATGTTTGAAATTGGAGCTTGTGGCGTCTGCTAGAAGTACCCTAGAATATTGTTGATGTGTCAGTAGGTAAGTCAGTGAGTGTGTCAGTGACAAAACTGGAACAAAAACACGAAGTCCAAAGTTTTAAGAGGGAGTATACTCTGTCCCTTTACCGCAAATCGCGTCTTCACATTGAAACGATTGTCATATTTACATGACGTCGCGTGTCACAAGCGTTTCTCGCGAGAGAAATATCAAGCAATATTAAAACGGTTCTTCTTAATTGTTTGAGATATTTGAATAGGATTTTCGTCATTACGCATAATTTTTTGCCTTCTTTATTTATTTATTTATTTATACAAGGAATTCCAACAGCTATGAAATATTTATTATATTTATTATTTATTATTTTGGAGTAATAATAAAATTAGAGTCCCCAAACCTTAAGGCGCCGTAGGTTCAGCGAAGTTAAGCGAACAGAGTTTTTGAAACAATATAATGCGTCTGTTTATAATAATATGGTTTCAAAAAAATATGAATATTAATTTTGAGGCTTTTTTGCAGCGAGAACAGTGATTCGAAACATGATTAAGAAATTTTCGCTCTGTAGCAAAAAATCACGAACATAGGTCTAAAATACACTTATAATATTCGTAACAAATTATGCACAAAAGCTAAAAATATTCAAATTGCTTTTAAAAATCGGCAATATTATGTTTGAGAGAACTCAGTGATTACTTTTTGATTTATTCAAACAGCCAAAAAACTAATATTATGAAACATGATATCCGCGCTTCCGAGCACGCGCTTCCATCTCGCTCACGCTTATGCTTAGTGAGAGGGAGAGAAGACTATGAACCTACGGCGCCTTAACCTATTCCGAAGGATAGGAATCAGTCATCAGAGTTTTATTTTGAACTTCATTATTCCGAAAACTATGTTTCGGAGAAAACAGACACGTTTTTCACAAGGAAATTAAAGTATCTCATGCTACCTTTATTTCATTCGATTTTATTCAATCTATAATTATAAACCGAGAAAAGATATAGAAATATAAGAATAACAGTAAATATCTACCAGAACTGTGTGAGGCAGCGGGGCAGTGTGCGAGATAAAAATCCACCACACGGTGGATTATTCCTCGCACACCGCTCTGCTACCTCGCACAGCTCTTATGGTGCATAGTCACCCTTATGCTTTCGCACAAATAACTTTCCGGAATCTTTGCATGTCCTCAGATATAAGTCATCACTATCACTACATAGTATAAAACAAAATCGCTTCCCGCTGTCTGTCCCTATGTAGGTATGCTTAGATCTTTAAAATTACGCAACGGATTTTGATGCTCTTTTTTTAAATAGATAGAGTGATTCAAGAGGAAGGTTTATATGTATAATATAGTACCCGTGCGAAGCCGGGGCGGGTCGCTAATAAAATTATAAAATGAAAAAAGAATACGGTCAATTTAATGTTCTTCTTGCTAGGCCTTTTTCCCATTTACTTGGGGTCGGCCTTCCCTGTTCTTTTTCTCAATTCTGCACGATTGAGTGCAAGGTCGGCGTCTATATTAAGATCTTTCAGGTCTCGCTGAACCGTCGTTGGATTATCGAGCGCTACCTTAACCATATAGTCAGCTGGGCGCCTCTGTACATGACCGTACCACCGCAGACGTTTTTCCGTCAGCTTTTCTGTTATTGGCGCTACTTTGAAACTACCCCGGATGTACAGTTTTCTTATCTTGTCCATCACGGTGACACCCGCTGACCAGCGTAACATGCGCATTTCAGTGGTGTGGAGCTTGTTCAGGTGGGGTTTATTTGTAGCCCAGCACTCGGATCCGTACAACATCGCTGGTATTACTGCTGTCTTATATACCCTTCCCCTTCAGAGGTTTTTTTCTATCGCATAGGACGCCTGTGAGTTCTCGCCATTTCATCCAGCCTGTCTGAGTTCTATGGACTACATTGCTGTCAATCTTTCCGTCGTTGCTGAGTACGGAGCCAAGATACTTGAACTTTGTAACAGTTGGCAGGCGATCATTTCCTATATAGAATTTGACATTTTCTGGGTTATTAGCCGTTTTGTCGAACAGAAAGGACATGTGTTCGGTCTTCTTCTGACTGATTTTTAGGCCGTGCCATTTTGGGCCGTGCAATACGGTCAATTGAATAATATAAAAATTAAACCGGTGTTATTTAATAACGCCGAAGAGGAATAAAAGCGAATATTGTATTTCCCGCCGTTGTCTAAGAAAAATGAATGAAAAAAAAAAAATTAGGACTTCATTTCCTATGAGAGTGAATGTTAAAAGGCGTGTCTAAGTGCGTCATTAGACCGTTTTTGCAACATGGTACGTTTTAACGAGACCGGTACTTAACTACGATTAAATTAATCACACGTCCTCTTTGATATGAATGTAAATGTGGGCGTATGGTGAACATACACGGTACATATCATTAGTACGAGTCAACACGCGCAATTTGATATCCAAATAGTTTTTTTTTAGATTTCGTGGGCTCGTAAAGTTACTTTATGTGATTATAAGATCCGAAGGCGCGAACAAAAGTTACCTAACCTCAAAATTGAGGCATATATCAGATAACCACCCGTGCGGATTGCTGACACTTTCTCATTCTCCAAATCTTCAAATTCAAATTTCTTTTTGGTCTTTGGTTTCTTTGCTTGTTACTGCATATAGCTGGGCGCTATGCTTCCCCAGTCCGCGTCAAGATTAGATCCTAATCCGAATAATAGTATAAACGTGAAAGTATGTACGTTCTAATTGATCGCAAAAACTGCCTAATGAATTATCACGAAATTTCCCAGAAGCATTTGCCCAGCGAACGAAAAAACCATAGAAGTGTAAGTAGCGCCGCAAAATGTCCCCACAGAATAAGTGCCATTGCCATTATGCGGGGATGAGCGCGAGTTGTCAAAACGATGCTAGGCAGCCGTTCAGTTCGAACATGCGTATACCGGGTTTTAGGCACGTTTTTTGGTCGAAATTTGTATGGAGCTCGCATTTAATGGTTTATTTGCCCTATTCTGATATTACAGTATAGCACATTCAGTACCAACGCTTTCGAAGCGCTAAGCTCTTGGCCGATTACATGTGAAAAACCCTTTGTGGAGGAAAGCGCCTCCAATCAGAAAACCCAGCTATCGGGTTCCTGGGAGTGAAAGTGTTATTAGAAATCGCGGGCAACAACCAGTATTCAGTATCTAACAGCGGCAGTTACAAATGAAGACTGAGGTATCCGCTAATCGATCTTATGTAGTTGCATTAAGGTATATTAATGGTCAGTGAGCAGTGTTGTCGATGGTAGTCTCAATTGAGTTGTAACCAAACATCGTTTACTGTAAGAATATTCAAACAGCTCTTTCATTTGCTTGCTCAAACAAATTACGGGAATGTTTGCACTGCCGCGGATCAGACGGGACATGTGCCAGGCAAATAATCAAAAGCGTTTTTTCACGCACAATTTATAAATGCTACGTGTTTCGGCATTAAAATATGCTTGTTTCAGTTAGTACAGGGCACCAGGGTTTTGTTACGAAATTGAGTGTTGGATAAAAATCTGCATGATTACAATAATACGACCGGTTGACGACCGGTTTAGCCTAGTTGGTAGTGACCCTGCCTACGAAGCTAGAGGCCCCGGGTTCGAATCCCGGTTAGGGTATTTATTTGTGTGATAAGCACGAATATTTGTTGCTGAGTCATGGATGTTTTATTGGATAGTGTAAGATTGTCCGCAAAAAAAATATACTAACTATTACATACAGTAATACTATTATATACAGTAATCATCTAATATTATTGTAATGTTTATTGGTAACGGATACGTATAAAATACATTATAAAATATATATATATTTTTTTTTACCCCTACTTTTAAGATTTTTATGTAACATGTATAACAATTAAATTAATAAATTATAAAATAATACTAGCCAAACTATGTACATCCTGACTATAAACTATCAAAATAATAACAAAATAACATATTTACAAATAAAAAACCAGCTCTATATCTGTGGCGTGCGGCAAGATGCAGGTGGCAGTAATATAATTAATATAAATGCAATTTGAAGGTATAGATTTGTTTAATTCATTGAATTATTAAAGTACATCAAAAGTGTGATGAGATTAGATTGAGAATGATTTAAGATTTTACGGAACTCACAATGAACTACAGAATCCAAAGACAATGTAAATAAAAATGCGACAAATTAACAATATCCCTATTCTTACAAAAAATATATTTTTTTGATTCGATTATCGACGCTACTTCTGGCACCCAAAATTTAAACATTGTAAGACTTAATTACATTCACATAGCAAAGAAGTTTTCTAAATTATAAAGAAGAAAATTCAATTTATAAACAGGCAAACAAATAGAAAACAAAATTAACGTTCGACGAAACATAATTTACGCGTCAGTTCTGTGCAAACTTAGCTTTTAAATGAGATAATTAAAGACGAGAACAAGTATAGCAAATTATTCAAAGGTATTCTAATTTATGTCTGCTTAGAGAAAATATTTGACGCAAGTCCTAGACTAGCCTAAGCTAATGAAGGACAAATATACACGGTCTTTTTTTACCGTCTTAGAGCCGAAGCAGTGCTACCTAGCTGCACCGTGGGAACTTAGAATTATACCTACACTTTGCGTGCCGCTTGCGGCAACCAAGGCCAGTTGGCTGGCACACGCGCTCACGGCCGGACGCTGCTTACACTTTTATTAAAAAATGACTTCAACCCGAATAAATTCGGCGCACTGCAGTGTGGATGTGGAGGGGTGTAATAATAATAAAACAAATAAATAGACATTATCAGACAAATCTCAACGCATTATGACGCACTCTCACAATACTTATTTGACTGTTTGTTATTTGTAAGAAACAATATTTCCCAGTTTGTACGTGTTGATTTGCCGGGGAAACAACTCCGTTCTACTGGGCGCTTGAGAACGGTTCCTCGTCGCATGGCGCTTTCAACAAAAAACCCCCGCGTCATCGGATCCACTTATTATGAACACTTACCGGCCAATCTAAGGAATGAACCATATGACGAAACATTCCGGCGCAAACTGAGAAATCTTTTCTTGGAAAACCTTCTGTACTCCGTTATCGAGTACATGGAAATGACTTTTTAATTGTGTATTTTGTTTTTCTTTATTTTTGTTAACTTTATATTTATCAATGTTATGAACTATTGTTATTACTTATTCCTGTTTTTAAACGTGACAATCATTATTAAATATGTAGTTTTGACATATAAATAGTTTAGAAAATATTATGTTATTGTGTATAATGAATGACGATCCTTTTCGGGAGATAGAATAATATAATATTTTGTATTTAACAGTCAACTGACTCATTAAGTCTTTATTATTAAAATTGACGAACATGGTAGAAATTCTTGTAATCTTGACATTTATGCAAATTTATATTGTAATTTTTATCGTGTAATAAATAAATCTAAATCTAAATCTTATCCTTTTTTGCTCTGCCGACTGACGATGAAAGGTTAGTAACTTACCTACCTACTTTATATAGTTACCTAAGTACTAGTTACTTCCATGACAGTCAGTCAATCAGTAATAAACCGTTTTTTATGTCACTTAACAATTAATTATAAAATCATTCCTAAGCGGTGTCAACCCTAGTGTCGATTGCCCGGCGCGTGCGGGCAACGTCCCGCGCGTTCAAGGTCGCTCTATTGTTAAATTTCGTAGGCACTTAAAACAGTAGGTATTGGCATTTTTATTGAGACCTGAGTATCTGTTCGTAGAACTATTACAGAATATGTGGCCGAAGCCCAGTTAATGTATAGGTACATTACAAAGAACTTAAACAAGGTATTTTTTTTTGTTTTTTTTTTAACGTATTAATATTGTGTTTTTTTTTTGTATTAGTATTAATTTTAATCATCCAGCCGAATGACCGCAGTGACCGCTAGCCGCCATCTTATGTAGATAGGTACGAACTCTAACCGGGTGAATGGACTTCGCACCGCGCGCCATACAGAATCTTTCAAACTTAATTAGCTACCTCTTAATTCTAAAAACTTAACTTTTTTTTTTCACGAATGGTGAGTACGTTTTGAATACTTTAAGTGGGCTTTGGCTCTAAAACGGGTAAAAAACACGTATGTGCTTTAATAAAGATCTGCTTGATTTCTTGATTGCAAAGTCATTTACATGTTGCTAGCTATCGCCGCCGTCTTTTGGTGTTTAAAATATTTTTATTTTGGATAAAAACTTCATAAACAAGTTTAAATACCAGCTACTGTAACCGAGCGGTAAGGCACGTAACTTTCAATGTCGAGGTCGTGGGTTCGAACTCCGGCTCGTACCACTGAGATTTATCAAAAAAAATTGTACGTTATATCATTTGATATGCAGTGGGTTTTCGGTGACGGAAAATCGTGGGGTTATTAGGATGAGTATTCAAGCATTATTATATCAATATTCCGCAGTGTCTAAAGACGAGAGTCTTTGACCAGTGTGTGTTGCCAGTGATGACATATGGCACTGAAACGTTTTCGCTTACTATGGGCCCTCATAAGAAGGCTAAAAGTCACCCAAAGGGCAATGGAGAGGGCCATGTTGGGAGTTTCTCTGCGTGATCGCATCAGAAATGAGGCTATCCGCAGCAGAACCAAGGTAACCGATATGGCCCACCGAATCGCTAAACTTAAGTGGCAATGGGCGGGGCATATAACACGTAGAACCGATGGCCGTTGGGGCGAAAAGGTTCTCGAGCAGCGTCCACGTACCGGAAGGTGCAGCGCACAAGGTGGACTCATGACCTGGTAAACAAAAACCTTTCGGCTGATATGATTATGATGATGATGATTAGGATGAGACCGGTTTGTCTCATCCTAATAACGGCTACTTTTTCTAGTGGGTTGGAAGGTCACTCGGCATTCGCTTTCGTAAAACTAGCCTCCTATGCCGAATCTTGGGTTTAGGTGCCACAGCGAACTAGCTCCTTTAAGGCACCACCGAAGATGATGATCTACAACAATTTTAAATACGCTGTAGGCAATGCAGACGAATTAACAATGTATTAAGTCCACTAAGTTTAACCCTACTCAGAGATGTCTATGAGTTAAAATTAATTCTACATTCTTGCTCAACATGTGCGAGGAAATTGCTTTTCAAACCGGCAGGTGTTTATCGCAGGTGAATTGCTTCAAGCCTTACTTTGACGTGGATATAGACCGGCACTGCACCACTTAATATTCCAGTCTGTTGAGTTGTGGAATACAAATGATTAAAGAGATACCAGGCTGAATTGACTGTGTGAAGAGATCCCTACCCAGCTAGCCCGAGAGGTATAAAACCTCGTTGTGTTTTACGGCGATAATCTACTGAAACGTCACGTAAATCATAACGATAAGAACTATCGTTTTAAACTTTCACGATTCTCACACATTACTTTTACTAAACGGGACTTATGAAACAAGATGTTGCGACACAGCCGTAACGTCGGGAGACGTCAAAGAGTTAAATAAGTAAGTCAATTATACGCGATTAAGTCCCGTTTAGTATAAATAATGTTGCTTGCCCACTGCCGCTTCTTTTCGCCATCGTCCAACGCGACAACATTACCATCCTCACCACTTAGATGGTTGGCAGTCCTCAACTGTGCGCTTCTCCAGAAACTTCCTGCCTCGCACAGCTAAACTGTGGAATGGATTGTCGCCTGCGGTATTTCCGGACCGATACGACCTTCAAACCTTCAAGAAAAGAGCGTACTCCCATCTTAAAGGCCGGCAACGCACTCACAACACCTCTGGTGTTGCAAGTGTCCATGGGCGGCGGTAATCGCTTACCATCAGGTGATCCGTCTGCTCGTTTGCCTCCTATATCATAAAAAAAAAAAAAAAAAAAAAAAAAAAAAAAAAAAAAAAAAAAAAAAAAAAAAAACCTATCGTGCTCGGGCGTCTGACTAGGTGGAGTGGAATCGGTATGCGATATTTTGTACTTGGGCTTACGTAGAGCTACCACGAGAGGCTATCGAAAACACACATTACTATACTATACTCGACAGCGAATAAATGCGCTTCGAATAGATTTCGATTGCCAAAAATTCGAGCCGTCACATTTGTATCTCATGGTACCGACGTTCTCCGGCAACAACTAGAAAACCTTAGTCGCTAGCAATTTAGTTTTCGATACGTAATTTACCTAACGTTGGTCTCGTACTACGGCATCAGTATCATGTGTCACAAGTTAGACAGACGATATAAACAGCGTATTCGTTTATTTCAATCGGCTGCCTCGTGACAAAAAAATAGTTTTTTATACATTTTTTATATTTTCGCTCCGGTCCAAGTTGGCTCAGTTCGGGTTGCACAGGGCGGTTCCACAACACTTCGGGAGCGTTAATTCCGCGAGCCATCTGGTTCCCTCTTGGAATCTGCAACTACGCGCCATTGCTCTGAATAAGGTAGGGACGCAGATTTTGGGGCGAAAATAGAATCCTAGGCCAAAATCTGAAGAAAGCAGTGCAGCCGATAAATTTGCGATTGATGGTTTTATTCGGATGACCCTCGCAATCCCTACGAACGTATGTCCTAAAGTCACTTATCATAACAGTTTTTCCCTTTTAGACTTTGTCTTAACGTTCAATAGTCATAACATTCGTATTCCATAATATATTATGTGTCCTTAAACATGTTAGTCCTATTATTTATATAATATGCCATCCATATCCATACATCCATATATCCATAATATCCATATCCATATATCCATCCATACTAATATTATAAATGTGAAAGTGTGTCTGTCTGTCTGTCTGTTACCTCTTCACGCGTAAACCGCTGAACCGATTTGGATGAAATTTGGTATGAAGATAGTCCCAGTCCTGGGGAAGGACATAGGATAGTTTTTATCCCGGAAATCATCCCCCAAAGAGATGGAGTGGGGGGTGAAAGTTTGTATGGAGCTACGATATAAACGAGTTCCATGCGGACGGAGTCGCGGGCAGAATCTAGTAATGAATAAGCTACATTTATTTGTCATAATATCGATTGTCCTAACATTTACGACTATTGAGCGTTATTAGTAGGGCAAAGCGAAAAAGGTTAACCGGAGGTCAGGTCTCCGTTTGGCACGACGACGAACGAAGCGAGGAGGAGTATTACGTCGAACTACGACTCTACAACTCGCGAGCCGAGAGAGCGTAGCGAGGGCGAAATGGGAACCGAATATTTTATAGTAATACCTGCATCGATACTATCCATGCGTAGGCTCATTAAAGTTAAATTGAGCACAAATGGGTGTTACAATACATACTTATTATGACAAATAAGATTAGCGAATAAAGTCTACTTTCAGTCAACCTAATTCACCTATTGGGAATAAAGTTGTCAAAATGAAAACCTTATGCAGAGTGCATTAGGTTTAACTGGATTCGAGGGAACAAAGTCCACTTTCAGTCAATCTAATTCACCTTTTAGGGGAATAAAGTTGACAAAATGTGTACCTAATGCACCCTTAGCTGGATTCGAGGGCACAAAGTCCACTTTCACTCAACCTTATTCACCTATCAGGGGAATAAAGTTGACAAAATGTGTACCTAATGCACCCTTAGCTGGATTTGAGGGCACATGGTCCACTTTCAGTCAACCTAATCCACCTAACAGGGGAATAAACTTCTAATCTAGCTCAAAAATAAAGCACCAATGAGGGAAGCAAAAAGTATACCTAATGGACCTGCGGCTGGGTTGCAGGGCACAAAATTAGAACAAAATCTTATGTGCATAAGATCAAGATAATTTACCGATCAGGGGAATAAAATTGACAATTTTTTTTTATACAACGACGGTGGAAAGCAAGCGTACGGCCCGCCTGATGGTAAGCGGACACCACGCTTATAGACGCATGCAACTCCAAAGGAGTAACATGGGTGTTGCCGACCCTTCATATGTTTGAGGATTTGCTATGTTGAGAGCTGAAGGAACAAATTCCCTCGCTCTCAACACAACGCATCCTCGGGAGCTGTGGCGACCTTGCTCACCTCCAGGAACACAACACTACTACAGATCAAGTAGTAGTGTTATTATGGCTGTGGTCTTCTGCAAGGCGGAGGTACTTCCCCAGTTGGGCTGCTCCATATTCAAGCGGGATGACATTTCGCTGTGCCCTACCTCACCAAAAAAGCCACCTCGTCAATAAAGTAAACCTAATACACCGTAAGCAGGTCACGGGTGAATAAGGTACACATTCAGTTAACTTAATTCACCAGCTGTTGGACATGCTCATACTCATTTATTTATAATGCACAAACACATTAAACGTCAAAAAGTTAATATTAGATTAAATTAAATTAATTCTAATGCATGCACCGTATGTATGAGTGCATAATTAATTCACCCTTGGTTGGTCGCGAGTGCATTAAGTATACTTTCAGTCAACCTAATTCACCTAGGTAAATTAAGGGTGAATTAGTAGAACTTAAAAGTACATATTTTTAAACCCCCTAGATTTTTTGGGGAGAATTTAAGTGCTCTTTAGTATTCTCAATTCCCCCAGGTGAACTAACTCGGGAGCATTAATAGAGTAACATAAGTCAACTCCACGTTAAATCCTGTCTACTATCTAAAATAAAAGGGATTGAATGCTGCAGTTTGAGGTACATGATGACCCAAAATCACCCCGAAACTTGGACCAAGTCCCGGAGAAGTGACTTGTGAAAGAACTAAAAAGCCATATTTTAGGTTCATTGTTTTTGTAAAGAAAACCCTTGAAAGCCTTTATTGTCCAGTCAACGTCAAAAATATACATGTAGAAAAATGTAGGTATTGTAATTATGGTGAAAAAAGGTATCTTTGATTGACTGTACCTACCTATTATTTAAGTATAACATCGTGGGTAACGGATCAAATATCTTAAGCTAGGTAGTTTCTTACGCCCCATTCATTGTAACTCATAGAGCGCAGGATCTGATATGTGGTCGTCAAAAGTCGATGACGAACTCACGCTCGTTTGAAACACCATGCAATTACGCTGTTCCCGCTCGTTGCGTGTTTCGTGTAATGCCCACTCAAATAATTATAACGTGTAATTTGGTTCAACACGGCACGGCACACATTTAATATAAGTAACAATAAATATAATCAGTCTGCCAGAGATAAAAAGTGAGACAGTTTTATTAGGCAGGCGTCCGATGTTTCATCCAATAGCCACTAGTCCATCATTTTAACCCAATAACCCATTACATTTAGATTCCATCAACCATCAATAGGCCCTATACACCCCAGCGGGTGCTGTCTCTGTGTGCGTCCCATGACACGGGCAGGGGCAGCATCCGCTCGGTGTACTCCTTGCATTTCATTAAATTGTCAAAAGGGCCTCTACGTGTTGGCTCAGTTGATACTTTGTAGGTACCTAGCTCCACGCACGCCTCCCAAAGGTCCGGGACATCATTGTCCCGTGAGCGGTCAAGACATACAATATAATCATATTAAGCAAATATTATGTTTTTATATTATTCCTACTCGTATCACTCGCTATCCACACACAATCATAAGGTGAAAATAATTCTCTGATGTTCAAAATTCTTACTCAGTTAACATTTATTTATTTATTTAAACTTTATTGCACAATACAAGATAAAGTACAAATGGCGGACCTAATGCCATTTAAGGCATTCTCTATCAGTCAATCATTGGGCTAAACAGAAACATTTGGTGCAGACATTTAAAAAATGACAACTTAATCCAAGATAAACTTCTACCAAATACATACTGAAATAAGCATACACATATACAAAATAATATACACTAATATATATATATATATATACATATTACTACCTTTTATATTATATCCATAATTTCCTATCAAATGCAATGTTTAAGGCGCCCTAGGTTCATGGTCTTCTCTCCCTCTCACTGAGCATAAGCGTAAGCGAGATGGAAGTGCGTGCTCGAAAGCGCGGATATCATGTTTTTTAATTTTAAGTTTTTGGCCGTTTAAATAAATAAAAAGGTAAACACTGATTTCCCTCAAACATGATATTGCCGATTTTTAGAAGCAATTTTAAGATTTATAGCTTTTGTGCATAATTTGTTACGAATATTTTAAGTGTATTTTTGTGTGTTTTAGACCTATGTTCGTGATTTTTTTCTATCGAGCGAAATTTGCTTAAACATGTTTCGAAGCACTGATTTCCCTGCAGAAAAGCCTCAAGGTTACTATTCGTATTTTTTTGAAACCATACTATTATAAACAGACGCATTATATTGTTTCAAAAGCTCTGTTCGCTTAACTTCGCTGAACCTACGGCGCCTTAAAGAAAAGTTGTTTTTGTTTTTTTTATTCTGGTCAGGTTTTTTTAGACAACCCATTTGCGAAATTCTTACTTTACTAAGTTCATAAAATAATACTTTTCATCCATTAAATTGATGGGTGATGGTCGTACTTAATCCGTAATTCCACTAATAGCAAAGTGTATTTGAGCGCCATAGATAATCAAACGAAATGTTAGTTAAATGAATTTTCAGGTGTATATATTTCATATTGCAATCACAATCTCCTCTCTTTAAACAGTAAAAGGGCCTATAATATACAGCTACTTTGATGAAACCTGGAATGGCACGGCATCCGACTTACGCTTCTCGGAGATCGTTTAATATCCTCTAGAACATGAATGCTCATTATTATGCCAGCTTCACAGAAACGTCGATTACAAACAAGATCGAGATTCGTGCTTTGATCCAGCACCTAATGGGGCTTTAACTGTAACGCCCAACGCAAACGAGGGTGTTATGAGTTTAACATATTGTGTGTGTGTATCTATATAATAATAATATTAGAATGGATATGTAGCGTTGTAGCTCCCAAACGGAATAGAGTGAGGTTTTTTTTCAACAGAAAGTCTTGTAGTCGAGGTGGTTTTAGCTACTTTTGTTGTGTGTGAGGTGGGAGGCTTGATTATTCAAAAAATCATGTATTGTGATCTCATTCAAAGTGGTTATATATTTCTGATTTGTGTTATTTCTGACCAAATTTTATAATTTGCTATAATTAATCATACACTCAATAATGACGATGATGATGGCATCCTGGCCGATTACGACCTCAGTGACTATATGTAAGGATTGGGTATCTTTTGTAATAATTAAGACATTCAATAATCGTTTTTTTTTTTTTATAAAACGTTAATTGGCAATTTATATTATTATGTTTATGAATTATCAAAAATTACGCCTACCGACTCCACATCAGTAGAATCTTTCTTAAAAAAGTCAAAACAGTTGCAGAGGGTTTTATTATAGTTAATCAATTACTGAACTAAAGTGACTAGGAAAAAGCGGTAGGACCACGTGGTCGGAGAGTATTTTTAGGCGATTAAACAAAAACTTTGACTTCAGGTAAAAACGACATAGGTAATTAAATACCACCAAATACAACGAATAAATAATATGAATCGTAGTAAATATGATGATTAAATATTGCATCTTCCTCTGTTAGATAAGTCTCTCTTGTTCACTGCTAAAACAAAGAATAAATATATTCAGAAGCAATCCTTTCTGAAATAAACTGCACATATTCCAGAATCCAAGAACAAAGACATATCGCCTATTGTAAACTGTTATTTATTCTCCGTTACGGGAAGTGTGAGTGATATTTCAAATATATATTCAAAATTTAGAGACGTAAAATAAAGCATTGCAGTGAAAAATATTCCTTCTGTATCCTTTAATATTTATGAATCGGGTGGGAGTTTATTTTCATTTAGCTTTACAATGCACATAAGTAGTTTTTGTTTGTTTTTTTTTAATTTACCCCATTTACTAACCTGCCTACGGCGCTAGCTAACAGTTGACACCGAATTCAAATACCCGTAAGAGTCATCATTATCATATCAGCCGAAAGACGTCCACTGCTGAACATAGGCGTCCCCCAAAGAATGCCAACGCGACCGATCCGGCGCCAGCTGCATCCAGCTGACTCCCGTGACCTGTACCAGGTCATCAATCCACCATGTCTATCCACGCTGCGTCTTCCATTTCCGTGATCGCATCAGGAATGAGGCTATCCGCACCAGAACTAAGGTAATCGATATCTTCCATAAGAGTTATTATTCATTTGAGTGATGAACACCAATAATGATTCCTAAATCTTGACATTTTATGTATTTGTCTGTACATATGATTCATGTTACTATAATACCTACATCTTGACTAAAGGGTGTCCATCTAGTCGCATAATGACTCTCGTCATAATTTCGCAAGCCATACAACTTTACGCATAAAGTTGTTGCGCATAAAAGTCTTTTGTCATTAATAATTCTGCGCATAATACTTCCATTGTCATAACTGTACTATGTCATATTTTGTACTACCTAACCTAACCTAACCTAACCTAACCTAACCTAACCTAACCTAACCATAATGTTGATCAGCATACAAGTTTTAGTCATTATATTGAAGATCATAATTATTTTTAGTCATAAGAATTGCTATGCATAACTTATGATAATAGGCTGTCATTATGATCGACTTGCAAAGAAAAACAAGTTATTATATTAGTTGACTAGCATTTAATTAGGTTAGGGAGCTGGAAAAGAGGGGCTCGGGCGGCAAGGCCCCCCGCAGTAAAAAAATAAACAATCGCAACAATTGTATTCTTAGTAGGTTAGGTTATGGTTATCTTGTGTCCCTTAGACTGTGTGTGTTTTGTGTCGTCGTCTCGAATGCGCGCAGCGACGTAGACGCATTGATGGGATATTAATTACATAATTAGTTGCGAAAGTAGCGCGGCTCGGCCGCTGCTAACGGAGAACGATGAGTGACTCCCGCCAGAGTGAACCCATCGTGAACGAGATCCTCGCCTTTTTGCAACAAAAGCTGCTGCTGGAAGGGCGAATGGACACGGTTTCCGCTGATAAAATCTGTTCGTCGAGCTTCACCGTCGACGATAGCTGTGCAGCGAAGATGGTGCTATATCAGTCCTTCGGGATCGTTGGCACATTCATACCTCACCGGAGAGGAGATGAAGCCGGAAGGAAGACCCTGGAAGACATCATAGATGTTCTGAGGGAGAATGAAGACGTCATGCCTGAGTTCGTAGCGGCGGAAGTGTCCAGATTGCCGTCCTACGTACCAGATCATGTCGATGTGAGCTGCTTGCTAAAAGAAAGTGTGGCTCTTAAGGCAAGCATGGCTGAAATTATGAAGAAATTTGACGTTTCGCAGGCCACTATAACCGAGTTGCGCAAAGAAATCATCAGTTTGCGTAGTAACGCTCCGGTAACTCGGTCGCCGGCGTCGTCAGTTTTCAATAGGAATGACCCCAATGATACTAACGTCAGCGTGTTGGCGTCAAGTGTCAACTCGGTCAGTTTGCGTGTTGCTGACACTGCGCAAAGTGCCGCGCATGCCGTTTCGCCGCCCGCGTGCCCCCCGCGCGCGCGGCCTCCCCCCGCCGCCTCCTCGAAGTCACGACGTCATCGCTATGCTGACGTCGTTGCCGGTCAGCCTGTCGCAGTCAACCGGAGAGACGCACCTTATAGAGTGCGTGAAGATCGGGGTTCTCCAAAAGAGAAGGCCCCTCGCACCGATGTGGATAAGGAGGGTCTCACGCCGGTGACAAAAAAGCGCAAGCCGCGAAAGACTCAGTGTGGTACAGCAGAGCCGGTTGGTTCTGGTCTGCGGGTTGCCACACCTAGTAAGGCGCTGTACGTGTCGCGCCTGCATTACTCCGCCATGGCTCATGACATGGTGGAGTATATTCACCAGAAGACTGGCTACTCGCTGAGGGTTTTCCAGCTGCGTTTGCGCCACTACGTGCACTTCAGCTCGTTTGTGGTGCGCGTGCCGCGGCCGCTGCAGGAGACCATCGCGTGTGCTGACTTCTGGCCGAAGGGTGTCGTGTTTCAGCGGTTCCGGGGCAACCTACCGAATTTTACACCGGACTTGACGCAACGGAGCCACGCTGTTTCGTCGCCTAAATAATTAGTTTTTTGTATGTATTGTATTTATGGGCCTTAGATGCCTGAAATAAATGGTTTATTATTATTATTCGATCGGAAATAGGCACCCCGCGAAGCGGGGTGGCGTCGACACGCTGGCGGTTGGGTTAAAATAATTGCCGGGTGTTTGTTTAAAAAAAAGAAAGTTGGATTAAGTTTAGGGTAAGAGACAATTAATTTTAAAAAAATGTACAGGATTAAAAATGTTTGTCTTATAAACCTATGACATGAAAGCGTTATGCGCAAACATATTATGGCGATTGATATTTATGCTTAAAGCTTTCATGCACAATCAATTTATGACATTTGCTATTTATACTCTCAAATATTATGGCTAAAAAATGTATGCGAACTAATTTATGACTATTGTCGTTTATGCGTAATGATGATTATGACACAGTAGTTATGCCTATCGGCCTTATGGCTATAAATATTATGCAACCCGATATGGACCCTTGACTAGTAGGTTAGGTACCTATTGAACTAGATCAACTTGTGCAAGATTATCCCAGTGCCTCATATATTTATTACATTTTACTTTTATGCGTCTTGTTTAGGCACTTTCTTCACAGGTCGATTTCACATTTATTCTGTGGAACGACTTGTAGTGCAAGGAAAAGTTAACGATTCAAGAGCGCGCGGCAGGTGCGTTCGACCGACCAAGTCAAAACTACACTCAATGGTCTTCTCCAGGAATGTACTTACCAGAATAGCAACAGCATAAGAATAATGGCGATGGTTCGTAACGCTTGCCACCCCTGACGTGACGATCGTGAACTCTCTTCCAAGAGTGTGACGATGAAGAAGAGTAGCCACAAACGCTAATGTTGTATTATTCCCACGCATTTTTCAAGTTGACAAAGGAATTTGAGGCTTTAATACGTGACGTTACATTTCATATTTAAATGGATTAACAACCGGTCGGCTACTCGCGGACGTGGACGGCTGTGCTCGGCTGCCATCGCATCTGTCCGACTCCGACCAACTTTTGCCAATTGCACTCTAATAAAACGCGGTCAGCTACTGCTGGCTTGGGCTCGTTTTATATTCGGTGGGAATCATACATTACGATGACAATCACGAAGGAACAATTATGTTCTATACTCGTACATATAAATCAAAACCTTGAGACCATGAGTTAAAAAATAAGTACCTAGGTAATAAAACAAGATATTTCTACCCTTAGCGACAAGAGCACTTAAGTTGCTCGCCTGATATTTGTCGATACCTCACGCTGTGCAAACCGAAATTTGCTCTAAGAGAGATAAAACGTTTGGCGTCTAGGGCTTGCAGACGGCAAGGTTGGCAACCAACGTAGGTACTCACCTAATTATTGTTTTTTAGGGTTCCGTAGACAAGGAACCCTTATAGTTTAGCCATAGTCCGTCTGTCCTTGTAATTCGGCATGGATATATAAATCAATCACGCCGACAAAACAAAACAATAAAATCTTGAATTATTTTTTCAGGGTACCTCCCCAACACCTAAAGCGGATATGTATTTTTTTTTCTGGTATTTTTGTTCGAGTCATGTTTCCCCATGTTGTAACGGTTATGTAGTCAACAACGAATATTTATAGTTTCGCCATCTCCGTCAATCCGCGCCACTTTCACTCACTGTGCAACTAACTCAGAGATACTGAGACCTACGAAAATATATTTACAACCTGTATAAAGGATTTAAATCGATCGATACCATTCTAGAAAACTTAACGCTTTCAGAGAAACGTTAATCGGATGTATTCGGTTAATCCTCTCGTTTCCTAGCAAAACACTTTCAGGATGAATTGATTCGTTTCCAGTTAATTTGTTTAGGTTCATCCAGTCCAGTTAGACAGATCAATATGGAAATGTAGGTATTTCAATCAATCTTCACGATGACAGATTCAAGGGTACGGGAGACAAGGGTGCGCCGATTGGAGATGGTCTCAAAGTCTCCCCGGCCTAACGATAAGCCGGAGTAATATCTTCCCAATTAGCCTGGATTTCTAAGGTATGCGCAGTAATAAAATTTAATTGTTTAAATTTACCTTGCACAGCGCGTCAGTATCGCCATACAGCGCGGCAATGCTAGCCTTCTGGGAACCCGAATGCAGGGTGCCCAGAAGGCTAGCATTGCCGCGCTGTATGGCGATACTGACGCGCTGTGCAAGGTAAATTTAAACAATTAAATTTTATTACTGCGACGCGGCGACGCGACTGCGAACGTAGTTCTCCGCTCCAGGTTGAACAAAAAATATTTTGTATGTCCGGCGTTTGGCTGCTGGGCAATACAGGTAGCATTTCTCAACCGTGAAATTAGATGAGTCGCTTAAATGATTTTGAAAATTGATTACATATTTAGAAAGACTAGCTTCCGCCCGCGTGTGCGTTGACCCGGAATAAAAACTATCCTATATTTTACTTCAGGCTATACATTTCATCCAAATCAGTTGAGCCGTTTAAGCGTGATTGAGTAACAAACATCCAAACATCTAAACATCTTAACAACCAAAATACAAACATCCGAACTTTCGCATTTATAATATTATAATAGGAAGATTAAAAAAAAATTAAGGCTCGCGTGTTTTACTAGGTTATAGATCTATTGGTTATGAGCGTTTTCCTTAGTCAATTGGGTGGTATAAAAAGAAACGGCCAAATCCATCAGCTTTTATTCAATCAAAATCAACTGAATAAAACCTTAATTAACTAGATTAAAAAGCTGCAAAAGCTGAACGGGGGCCGTGCAAACAGCCGAATCAGATTAAAACTTTGAACAGATCACTTTGAACCGAAATTGGCAAAGGATTAGAAAGGATTTTTTGCAAAGTCGCCGCCGGACTTGAATATCAAATTTAGAAATGTAGGAAACCCCTTCGCGTTGCTTTGGAGTTATTGGCAGTCATGGATGTTTTAAGAAACAGATATGGCAAACCGACATCATGTCAATAGCTGATCTCTATTCCATATTTTGTATTGTGTAACGGAAATTCTTCTTTTTGATTTTATCAGAATAGGTTTTTTTATGTTTTGTTGTTTGTTTAGCTGTTTTTACGTAATTTCCACTATCACATTTTAGACTCATACTAATAATCACACGGTTAAACTCACGTATTAAATGTCACTACGGGCAAGGATGAGTGTTTTAGCGGCAGTATCGCTTGAATGTCGCCCGTAGTGACATTTAATACTTGAGTTTAACCGTCTAATTAATAAGTATGATGAAAGTTTAAAGATTATATTTTAGCTTTTTCTTTTAAGCTTCCCAGTGTCTTTAATGAAATCATCACGTAACCATCGTATCAGGTATGATTTGAATCGTCGTGATGAGTAAATAGTATTAGGCGACTGCACGATACCACCACATTTCTGGGCTCTCGGCTTGACCAGAGTATGTGGGAAACTTGGCAAGGCATGTTTTGCAATTTCAAGGCTGAACCACACCCTAGAGCGTCAGGCAGTGCGCTCTTTTTACTTTGCAAGTGAACAATTATGCAATACGCTCTGGAGCTCTGGGGCCAAGCTGCCGAATGGAAACGCGTTTTCCACTTGCAAAAGCTAGCCGTGCGCACGCTGGCCCGCGCCAGGCCTGACGATAGCGCCAGACCGCATTTTGTCGCGCTCGGTATCCTAACACTATCGTCATTACTAATATTCACATTTCTTATTCATAATATATATAAGGCAGATAATGACACTATATGAAAGGCAAGGCGATACATCTGCGTGGGCCACTCGAAACGCGCACAAATTAATAACGTTTCCCCATAAGCGCACTAAGACAGCAAAGACAATCCATGTCGCGGGTCCTATCTTTTGTAACAACTTACAAGACAGCATCACGGAAGCTAACAGTCTTCCGTCCTTTAAAGCTAAATTATATAACTACAACTTAGAAAAGTTGAAAAACCCCCGACATTTTCAAAAAAGTCCAATATCTCAAAAACGGCTAAACAGACACATGGCTAAAATTAGCTCACACAGAAACACTTGGGATAAAATTATTTATGACCCAAAAAAACTAAACGAAAATCGGTTCATCCGTTAGGGAGCTACGATAGATACCACAGATACACAGACACGTTAAACTTATAACACCCCATCTCTTTGCAACGGGGGTTAAAAATGGCTTATTGAGTAATGTTTTAATAGTATTAAGGAATTTTTAGAACTTATTTTTTTTAATAATATATACTTACTGTAATGCAATCTCATAGTCTTATTCGTATAATCTACAAATGTAAAACAATGACCTGCAGGTCGATCACGTAACGCATTGTACTTAGGTAAGTAGATCTAAATGGCAAATATATGGAAAAATTACTGTAACGCCTTGGCCACGACTTTGGTCTCAAGGCCCTGCCAAGCGTCAATATTAGGTATTTTAAGCCACGCCCTAACACCCGCCCGCGGCCTGCACCCCGCATTAAAAGTCTCGTATTTATACAATGTTACACACACAAACACACGCGTTCCGCTCACGTCACGTCACCTAATATACCCACACAGAAAACAATATTCAAATTTGACTTGAAATTTGACGCTCATCGAGAAGAGATTGTTTATGTCATGCGATACATTCGTCCCTTTCATTTCGGTCCCGAGGTCATGGAGTCTTCATCTGTTCCTTTGAAAATCGCTTATTACACAATTCTATATATTTAGACTTTACTAGACCAAGTGTAGAGTAAGTTGTTGGCAGATAATTCATTGTATGTACCAAAATAATGAAATATTCGCTGAATGTGATGTGACATTATGAGCATGAAATGAGCGTCGTAGCGACGCTGTAGTTCAGTTCCTTTGCTCATATGAAAAAAAAACTAGAGGGTAGTATGGAGATGGAGTAAAAGTATGTGTTTACAGCGGTAGCCCAAAAGTTGCCATCCAACCACGGAAATTGAAGCAAGTCCCACTTTTCAGATGGACTTCTTTAAATTATTTTTGTGTATTGAAATTTCCATAGAAAAATACTAAGTCACTCGCACAATTTTCAATTTATCACAACTTGTAGGTAAATGAAAATATTTCTTATTTATGTAACTGCTCTGTTATAAGCTGTGATATTCTGTAGAACAAATTTGACACTTTAATTTAGGTATCAATACGGCCAATATTTTTCAATCACAACACCCCATAGAAACAATTTCAGCAAAAAGTTTTAATGTGAAGTAACTGATTAGCACACATTATAAATTTATTGCGCATGGGTGAGTGCGATTCTAGGAGCGCCCAAGCCCATTACAAAAAGACCTCCGGCATGTTTTGGGTTGAATGGCGCCGTAGGCCTACATATACTGGTGTATAATTATATTCGTAAGTAATTTTGCGGCGCTGAATAACATAGGTCCTGACTCGAAGACGGCTGGTCGCCGAATGGACTCAATGGGCGGTCCGCGCGTCAGAGACAAACTTACGCCAATAACATTTGACAGAAAAGGAAACAACATCCTCAGAAAGGGGCGTTTGCTATCAAAAACGCGAAATCAGTAATGATGGGATTATTATAAATATTATTATGAAGGAAGTATATTTTATAAAATCAGATTCAAGACCAGTAATAGATCATCATTTCAACGAAGTTTCGCCGCTTGATATCATGTTGCTAACGTACACTGGTTAAAAATCTAAAAATTAGGACGCAACTTTGGATTTTTTTTCTATCGAGGAAATTTTAAGCAATCGTGTATCGATCTGGTTGGATCAACAAACATATAATCAAGAATCATATATCTGAAAATCAGGCCTCATTGTCTGCTAGTATGGTCATAATGGCGTTTCAAACAACTCGATATTTTTCAATACAGCCCCTTAAGCGACCTGCGGCAGCGTTTTATCTGTTCATTGCGCGGTCGAGACGCGCAACGCACTGGGGTTAGTTGGGATCACGCGCAATGAATTAGAAAAGACGCTGCCGCAGGTCGCTTAAGACCAAAGTCGTGGCCAAGGCGTTAAACTGTCCAAACGCGCGTACGAAACGTTACGTGATTACCCTTCTGTAATACCTTCTTAGCAATAAATGATGTCTATGTGAAGTCGACGTCTATGGCTATGTCTTAAAGTGAAGTAAGCAATAGAAGCACGTCTCACAAGTAAGGTATGTCCTCTTCTGTTTTTTTATTTCTGTGAATCGAGCCCCCGATGCTTAGTAATTTGGCCTCCGCGATTTACATCAGTCACGTTTCTATTTGTAATTATACTTTGAGGAAAATTATTAATGGGTGCCTTTTGCTTATGGGTACATTTATGGGCGTCGAGCGTCATTTCTTTAAACGTCAATAATCCAGTTTATGTTTATCGCTGGCTGTGGTATGCATGTTACCGTAAAATGCGTTCTTTGGACAATAGACATGATAGTTGTCGAATTGAATAAGCTACGGTAGTGGTTGAAGCATGCGGCTGTCAAGCGGCAGTCGTGGGTTCGAATCCCGGCTCGTACCAATGATTTTTTCGGAACTTATGTACGGAATATTTACCAATAGCCTTTCGGTGAAGGAAAACATCGTGAGGAAACCGGTCCAATCCCAATAAGGTCTTGTTTTCCTTCTGGGTTGGAAGGTCAGATGCCAGTCGCTTTCGTAAAACTAGTACCTATGCCAAATCTTGGGATTAGGCGTCAAGGCGGACCCCGGGCTCTTTTAGGGCATAACCGGGAATAACGCTAGGAGGATGATGATGATAAAACGTCAATAATCCCCATGTGGTTTCGGGTTTCTTCCCGTGGGTGTCGTACTAAGGGAGGTAAGTTGACTAAGGGAGCAGAGTTGAAGTGTGTTGTGGGCGATGGGCTAGCATCGTATCACTGCGATATAACATTTTGTCGAACTTTTATACCCCATTTATGCTAAAAGTGGCACTGGAACATATGTTTTATGTGCTCTGCCTATCCCTTTTCGGAATAAAGGCGTCAATCTAAGAACGAATTAATGAAAACGTCAATGGAATGGGCGGTAAACAGATGCTCTTTAAAGTTGATCCTTGTTACAGTTTACTTAACATAAACGATACATTTATAAATAAATAAATAATTATTTGGGGACATACACAAATCGACCTGGTCCCGAAATGTACCATGGGTACTAGGCGATGTTAAACATACTTATAGCTAAATAAATACTTAAATACATAGAACACATCCTTGACTCAGGAACAAATTTTGGTGCTCGTCACACAAATAAATGCCCTTACCGGGATTCGAACCCGGGACCTCCGGCCTCTGGCGTCACTACCAACTAGGCTACGGAGGTCGTCATTATCTATTTTATTATATGCCAGCCGTTTAACTGAGTCGGTTCGCTCGGTAGCTGCCCGGCGCAAGAGGGCACATCGTTAGCGAAATGGGCACGAAATTGACCTTTAGCACTAACACTCTGCACCACGCAGTTTTTTTTTTTTTTCTAATTAAAATCTTGCGTTAAGCCCTGTTGGCTAGAAGCAGATGTGATGAAGGTGGTTTTCGACGCGGGTGCTACCTCCAGCGGGGTAACTACGTTCCATTTATTCGTGTAGTCAGTCTATGTGCTGCCTATCCTGGTCAAACATGTCTCGCCTCTTTTTAAGCCGACGAATTATTTTTTGGATTGTTAGTTGCCCCGCAAGTTGGTTTGGATGCTTTTGTACTCTTGATTTGTATTTGTCACCATTAGAAGCAATTTCTTGTTTGACTGTTGGCGCAGTTAAAGCAGATCAGTACAACTTTTTTGATTCATATCCTAAACGTAAAACATTTTCCTTGAACTCATTCTGTTTCGTTTGATATTGGTCAAACTATATTGACCAAGTACAACGGTGTCGAATGAAAAATGACAAAATTAAATCACAGAAAAAGCTATACCTACTCATGGCGTATGGGTATTAGAGTCTAACCGGTAAACGATTTATTTATTTAATCGTATGGCATATTATTATTTTGGCCTTTAAAGTTTGTCACTCTTTAGTGCCCCAGGGGACACGTGCAGGGTTGTCTGTCAAGTGAGTGGGCAACTCGACTGTTAGAAGTTCTTAAGCCGCCCGAAGGCCTCTAACTCGGCTTAACGACTACTGTCATATACAGCAGCCGGGATCAACTGCTTAGCGTGCCTTCCAAAGCACGGAAGCGCTCATTTACATTAACCACTCAAACATCAGGCGGTCACCCATCCAAAGACTGACCGCTGCCATCTTTGCTTAACCTGCGTTATCGTTTCCGACTCGCAGGCGCCGCTGGGCTATGAGCGCTTCGCCTTCACCGGTAAACGATGACAAAAAGGTATGAACATTTCACAAAGGAATAGGATATTCACCTTATTGATTATAGTCGTAGTAGTAACGTAAAAACGAGTAGTGTTTACCTGTCTTACTGATGGTTGCAGTTGCTACCAAAGACTATATCTGCGCGTGCGACACCTCCCTCTTGCTCGTATGCCGTTTTCCAAGGCGTTCTTGCAATAAAAAGGAGCGACCACACCGGTGCGTAGCGCTGCGTATACGCGTCGACGTGTCGTTTGCGTCACGTATTTTTCATACATTTTGCTGCGTTTACGGTGCGTTAGCGTATTTTGAGCAGCGGTGTGGTCGCTCCTTTAATCAAGCTGCGGTCCCTTGGTTCTTCTGTAACGCCAAAGTTTGAACAATACATTTGTATAACTAAAAATAACTAAACCATGGTAAATGTATAAGAAGAAAATAAAAACCCTGACCCATATCTCTTCTTTTTAAATCACTAGTTAACTGTTATCTGTTCCGTGGGCTTTCAACCCTCTAGAAGTCCACGTAACGTGATAAAAGTTGTGGCTTTTGTTGAAATAAAATAACGTTTTGTACAATAAAATAACGCAGTAGCCTCAATTCTCTTTCAAATAGATATCTCGAACAAACTGATATCAGTAAAGTTCTACAAAACGGACCACGCAAGCCAACTTCAGTTCCTTACAAACAGCAAACACATTTGAAACTTTCCAACTAGATCGACCAAGTGCTATGACAGCACAACTGTATCTATCTTATTTCCTTCTACAATGACTCAATACTAGGGACTATTTGGATTAACTTATTGAATTGGAATCGGTTTTGTCTTTTTCGCACGCTCTAGCTCGTACATTTGTCCGGAGAGTAAGCCCTTGTACAGCAGGTTGATCACCTAACGCATTGTACGTAAGTCAGGTAGATCTAAATAACAGTTGAGTTGTCCAAACGTGCGTTCGTAAAGCTACGTGATCACCTTTGCTGGTGACATGTTCGTTCTGTCAGACAAGTATGGATTGCCGAAAGCGACAACTAAAACAAGTGAATATAAACATTTTTCAAATAACCCATCTGCATTTTTCTAATATTATAACCTATGTCACTCTAAGGAGTATAAGGATCCTACGACACCTCATAGTAAATGCTAAAATCCATGAAAGCGTTAAATAGATTTTGGATAATTAAGCGAAAATTGATGTTAAGCCAACTATAAATCGTTAAAAAAATATTAAAAACACCTTATATGATAATTTTGAAACGATAACCCACATTTCGTGACTCGAACAAAAATTAGAGCTTTAAAGCCCAATATCTCACAAACACATCACTAAATTGAAAAATGATTATATAAAATCCATATTTTTGAACAAGCTATCCAACAATACCCCACATTATTGGTTTAGCGAGAAAAAATATACAGCCCCACTTTAGGTGTAAGTTTTTCAATATTTTATTCTACTGTTTTGTCGGCGTGATTGATTTATATATCCATGCAGATTATCAGTTTTCTATTAGTAAGGGTTCCGGAAACTATAAGGGTTTCGTTTTTGCCATTTCGGCTACGGAACCCTAAAAAGCCGAATTTAACATTCGTTTATTTGAGTAATATTGTCCTAAATGGTGTCAGCCATGAAAATTAAAGTTTGATTTCTTGGAGTTTTTTATTTATTTCAATGCGTGTTTGAGAAAAGCACTATACCTCGACGTGAAAAGGAGTTGACAGCCTCATAACTATACGGCCTCGCTACTCTCGGCCGTCGATATGTACTCGGCCGGCAACCCCTTACGTCTCGGTCTCTGTAGTAATCATATCACAGCATAGTAAAACGTTACACATAAACACGCGCGTAAAGATGATTTCCGACTCGTGTTGAATAAGCATTAACTCGCTTCACTCTCTCATGTATAAATATGACACTCGTCGGAAATCACCTACATTCCGGTCTTGTAGGATAAATAATTGTTATTTAAACTTTATTGCACAGTACCAAGTTACAAATACAAAAGTTAAGGTACTTTCTCTACTCGGAAATTAGAAAATTATAAGAAAAAAACAAGTATAATTCTAAAATTCATTAATGAAACTGCTGGTTATCCGGCGTCACTGTGCCCAGCGCTGGGAGGCGACGTCGCGGGGGGTCCCGGCGGGCGGGCCTTGCAAGGGCCTTGCAGCACCCCCCGCGCGGGCGGGCCTTGCAAGGGCCTTGCAGCACCCCCCGCGCGGGCGGGCGGCGAACGCGCTGGGAATATCCTATACAAATCCCATTACCGACCTGCACGGCTAGCACGCGACGGCGCGCGAGCTCTCTAGATTTTTCTCGCACTATCCGTCTCTCTCTCTTATTAGAACACTTAGAACAAGAGGTATAGTGCGATAAAAATCGAGAGTATGTCTCGCCCGTTCTATGCTAGACGTGCTGTTAACATCCGTAACGCTGCGTTTTGCAGTGAACTTTCGCGAACATAAGATCTATTTCTATGCATATTTGGAAAAATCATTAAAAAGATAAGGATAATCATATAATTGTTTCTAAAATAGCTGATATAATACTATACCTGCTTTCAAAATCAATGAGCCTTCGTAAAATCATTTGTATATTTAAGGACATAAACAACTATTTTCGCTTTGGCTGCACTAAATCTCGAGCGAGCGAGAGAGCGAGACACAACGTGCGAGCGAAAAAGCAGAGACAATGACGTATGAAGAGCTGGCAGATAACATGGTTCTATCTCTTTCTTACTCGTTGTTAAGTACAAAAGTAAGATCGGGTATATAGAACAATAATAATAATAAATAATAAACAAGTCTCCTAAATGTTTTCTTTCGTATTCCCCACGAAAAACATCGTGGTACGATAATTCGAAGGACAAACATTGTATGTTTTGCTCATTCATTTCCTGTTGCAATGTTTGTGTACGTTAATTTTGTGTTATTTTCTTGCCTTTTTCATATTTTATTCAAAGTAAGCAGACAATTTTAACGTTGCAGGCTCAATAAAAATAAACCTTTATTATGCTATTCTGACGACAAGGCTGATGCAAATTAATGGTAGATACTATTTTAGAGAATCGCTACGAAGCTTATTCTGCGTGCCATTCGAACCCCAAAATATAACAGAAATCTTGCCCAATGTGGTTAATGACATTTTGAATGAAGATCCTAAATGAGTATACCGAAAAAAAAACAAAATATAATAATCTAGCTTCTGCCCGCGACTCCGTGGAACTCGTTTATATCGTATCAGCTCCATACAAACTAACCTCCCATTTCACCCCCTTTCATGATTTCCGGGATAAAACTATCCTATAAGGACATCGAAATTCAAAATGCATCGCAATCGGTTCAGCGGTTTAACATCAATAGGTAACACAGAGACAGATAGTTACTTTCGCATTTATAATATTAAGTATGGATAAGCAACTTACTGGCGTTAATATACTATTCTCAAACATGCAATGAAATATTGACGTTGTGTTCTTCATAATGGGCTTCGAAGTGTCACGTTTCGGGCGCAGCGAGACGAGAGACTCGTAATGGAATTTCATACAAAATTGGAGGCCTATAGGCTTGCAAGATGGTCTTTTTTAAATTCCATTCTTCAATTTGTGGCACAGGGTCACGCCGTTCAGTCATGAAAATTGAAGTTTGATTTCTTGGAGTTTTTTTTTATTTATTTCATTGCATGTTTGAGAAAAGCACTATACATACCTCGGCGAGAAAAGGGGTTGCCAGCCTCATAACTATCCGACCTCGCTACGCTCGGCCGTCTATATGTACTCGGCCGGCAAACCCTTACTTCGCGGCCTCTGTAGTAATGTACTATTAACAACGAGTTTCTTTGAACTGTCGTGTTTGTTGAGACACTGAGGTCTCAATATCAATATCGTGGAATTTCATTGATAGTACTAAATTGTTCCGGCTACATTTGCGGTTTATATACTTTTATTCGGCCTTTACTCCTTTACTTAATTTCGTTAAGAGCACTTCTCAGGCACGTTAGTAAGAATATGAAGATTAAGAATAATTTATTTACCATAACGACAATTTTCTTTAGATACCACTGTATCTAAAGAAAATTCCTGCCTAGAATGGAAGTCACTACTTCCACTTTAGGCAGAGCCTGTGTTCCGGGAGTCAGATCGAACACGAGAGTTACAAATATCATGCGGCTATTAAAAGGCATTAATTATATTATTGCGGCTTTTAATTTAACCGAACGAAAGCAATTTGTCACAATCGATAAAATATGTACAAAATCTAAAACGGTAGTTAGTATGTCATCTGATTGTAGAGAAATAAAATATGGCGTACCACAAGGCAGTGTACTCGGTCCTTTACGTTTTCTTGTATATATCAATGACATGCCACAAACTATTGAACATCCAATGATACTCTTTGCTGATGACAGTACAATTTTATCCACAGGAGATAACCTACGTACATTGCAGGCTGAGATTAACAAGACATTGGAAACAATGATTGCATTCAATCATTGTTTCCAACCCAAGCTGAACAGAAACAACTTAAGCATTAATTTAAGCACAACCAAGTTAATGAGTTTTAAACAAGGAGTTGACCGAAAACCAAATATCACTGTCGAATATAAAGAGCATAAATTTGATGAAACTGACATTACTAAATTATTAGGTTTACATTTAGATAGTAAGTTAACATGGAATAATCATATTGACATTTTCATATGCATTATATAACCTTAGCAAAAGAGTGAAATAAGTCATCAGTAATAACTGCATATCATGCTTATGTAAGTTCGACTTTGAGATATGGCGTCATATTTTGGGGTAATTCCACAGACCGTGAAATGGCATCCAGGGCACAAAAAAAATGTTTACGATCGGTATTATTTATTTATTTATTTATTTATTTATTCCATAAATTAACACCTTACAGTCAAGCTACACGTGTTAACAGGAGAGCCATAATATTTGCACAACGTATAAATTATACAATAAAAAAAAAACAATTTGCTTACTACTAAAATATTCTAAGATATATTGATGGAACTTGGAGTAGAAATAGACTCCAAGTACCTGGTGGCAAGTGAGAGAAATCGAGATTCAGAGCTGTAAAAAATATCCAGTTCACTGTCGCTGTTTAGTATACCGTTCAGAAGAGTCAGTGCACGGTGAAGCGGGGAGTGCGACATGGCTCGCGTCCGCGCCGGCGGGACACCGAATAGTGCGCGGCGGTGACGGAGCTGAACACCTGTGATGGAGGGCACCCGTAAAGGGATAAGAGCAAGCAATGATGGGTTAATCATTTGGCCTCGTATTATCTGGAAAAAATATTTAGCGAGGTATATATTTCGTCTGGTTTCAAGGGAGGTATAATTTACCATCCCTGATACATACAAAGTGGGGTATAGACGAGGGTAATATCCGTAGAGCTTGAGGAAAAGGAAGCGAACGAAGGATTTTTGTATTCTTTCTAACATAAGAGTGTAGTTCTGTTCATGGGGGCTCCATATGATTGCATTCGTTTCGAGCCGGCTTCGAACATACGCATTATATAATACACTAAGGGCATTTTGTGAAAAGAAGTATTTAGATTGCCGATAAATTATGTGGAATGACACCAACATAAACCTGTAGAACCCATTTTATTAAGCTTCCATGCCTTTACATATACGAGGTAGGAATATATGTCAAAAGCAACATTAGCCAATTTTCCGATTTTAACAGCTGTAGGCAGCAGGATAAAATTTATACAGGGCCATTCAAAACTGCTCTTCTTTGCAAAAGTATTTTTGGAATGCCACCAAAAATGTATAATAAATTACTAAAAAATATAACTAGCCCTAGTAGCATTTTGCGTTGGCCAACCGTAGCTAACGGTTGGGAAAAAGGTGGGAAATCGTTAGTAGCAATCTAACGAATTTCCAACAATGGCCCTAATGCTATTTATGGTTCATTTTCCAACTGCAAAACCATACAAACATCTAACATAGGCCCTACCACAGTTATCAGTTGGGTTACCAACAAATAATCCATACGAACAAACGACGTAGGCTCTACTACCGTTTTTGGTTAGATTTCCTACAAAAAATCCATACGAACAGCCAACATAGGCCCTACTGTGGTTTTGGTCGGATTTCCAACAGAAAATCCCATACGAGCAGCCAACATAGGCCCTACTGCAGTTTTGCGCAGCGTTCCCAACAAAAAAACCATACGACCATACAACATAGGCCCTACCGCCGACTTAGTTGGCTTCCCTACCAAAAAATCCCTACGAGCAGCCAACATAGGCCCTACTGCGGTTTTGTACGGCGTTATGAACAAAAAATCCATACGATCATGCAACATAGGCCCTACCGCGGTTTTGGTCGGATTTCCAACCGAAAATCCCATACGAGCAGCCAACATAGGCCCTACTGCAGTTTTGCGCAGCGTTCCCAACAAAAAAACCATACGACTATACAACGTAGGCCCTACCGCCGACTGAGTTGGCTTTCCAACTGAAAATCCCATACGAGCAGCCAACATAAGCCCTACTGCAGTTTTGCGCAGCGTTCCCAACAAAAAAACCATACGACCATACAACATAGGCCCTACCGCCGACTGAGTTGGCTTTCCTACCAAAAAATCCCTACTAGCAGCCAACATAGGCCCTACTGAGGTTTTGTACGGCGTTCCGAACAAAAAATCCATACGATCATGTAACATACAACCTACCGCGGTTTTGGTCGGATTTCCAACAGAAAATCCCATACGAGCAGCCAACATAGGCCCTACCGCCGACTTAGTTGGCTTTCCTACCAAAAAATTGGAATTTAGTGCTATCTCGTGTCGAGTAGAGGCATTGCTCATCTGTCACGGGCCTGGACATAGGCTAAACAAGTACTTTTTACGCTATTTATCACCAGAGAGCACATAGCATTAGTACTATTGCATATTGAAAACAGCATAGGGCCAACAGTGGGCCACATAGGAATCCAATGGCAGCGGGAGCAGAGGGGAATTCGGAAACAAAGTGCGGTGCGGGGGGCGGTGGACAGGAGCACGCGCGGCGCGCGAATTCGATCGGCCATTTTGTTATCGATCTCCATCGTGAATAGTGCGTGTAAACGTATACTTAGTGGTTATATTTTCTTTTGAGTGCGTGCGTGCATGGTATAAAGTATTACTTGTTTTTGAAAGGGTTGCATATTTACTTAGCAAATAAATATAAAAAATAGTGTGCAAGTTAATACATGTTATATTCACTAATCAAATAACAATATATCGTGTTTATTAAGCAATCCTTTTAAAATCAAGTTCAGTATGATCAAAGTGGTGGAATTTAATGATTCTGATGGTGACGGCGTGGTCTTAGTGTAATACTTATGTAACAGAAGAGTGGATCACGCCTCGCAAGAAGGAGTGCCTTTGGCCTCCTCATAAAATCGTCAGTACAGTACCTATGCCTTACAACTAAAATATTACCGGACGAGAATTGACATGGTGTATCCCATTAAACGCATATTGTACGAGACAGGTGAGTTAATATTAGTTAATTTAATTTTTAAATCACAAGGTCAATTTAGTTTTGTAACGTCGTGTGTTCATTTTGATTTAATATCTGTTTAAAACTGATGCTGGCAAAAGTTTCTAGCTGCCATTTCTCTATAAGTACATAGGTAATAATAAATAGTTTTAGCTATTTGTCGTTTTTATGAAAAGGTTAGTTTTAGCTATTTCATCACAGTCCTCTTTGTCTGTGTCATTTAAATGTGTGTTTATCTCTCTTCTAACAGATGGCTGCGTCCTTGTCAATTGGCTGACGAAACTGGCCAGTGTGGACGCCACATTAAAGTTGCTGAATAATCCAGCGTCTAATTAACTTATTTGGACCTTGCGCGATGAGCGGACCATTGGATTTTTGACACCTGAACCCACTGAAATGACGGAGTGCAACTGCTCGGAATCGGAGGTCAAAATATGTTAGTCCAGTCATGACGTTGACAAATTTGGGCTAGTATGATGCCTTTTATGGCCCGCCATAAAGAATGTGTCCCTTTCTCACTTACATACTTGCTAGAAAGTGATGAATGCTTTAAGGCCGGTCAAAAAGCATCGTGCTAAAGGGCCAGCATTCAAATACAATTAATTATAATAGAAACATATCGATTATAAATCGAGGTTGTCTTTTTTTTCTTTACAATAAAATTATAAACGTATTATGTGAAGTTTTATTCTACGGTCTAGCTGTACAAAATTATGGTAACGCAAGTATATTGAAAAGTCTCAGAAGGCATTTAAATCTCCGTTAACAGTTAATGTGCAGTTACGTTTGTAAATTCGGTTATTTAAAGACGTTTACTTTGTATGTTACAGATGTTTATTCTCACGAAGGCGGTTTGTGAGTATTATGCACATGCACATTGTTGTGTGCTCGGCCAATATAGAATCTCTCTCGAGATTACGCACCTAGAAACCATGGACATGTGCACTAAATAGGTACCACCCCACAACAAATGTACGATCCCTACCGACCACGAGCGACGACGGGGCGCACATTGTAAGTGCCAAAGGAAATTGAAGCTTCTCTGCTGTAGTTAAATTCCACTACTCGCGCGCGCAGGTGGCAAGCTGCGTAAATTCCGTGCAAATATGGAATTTAACTACAGCAGAGAAGTTTCAATTTCCTTTGGCACTCACAATGTGCGCCCCGGCGTCACCCGGTCAGTGGAGATCGTGCATAAGTAAGACCAACCCGCCTTCGTGAGATAAACAACTGTACCTAACCCTACTAACTGCCAACGGCTATTCTACAGTTGGTACAGAGTGCTTTTATTTTGTAGGCCCTTCTTACGCAATGTTGCTTTAGGTCCAACAGTCGGAAACTGTGGTTGGCCCAACATAGTTCTCGTAGTAATGTTGCTGTAGGCCCTACTTTGAAAATGTAAATTGGCCCTACAACCGGAAACGGTGGTTGGCCCAACGTAGTTGTCGTAGTAATATTGCTGTAGGCCCTACGTTGTAAATGTAAATTGGCCCTACAGCCGGAAACGGTGGTTGGCCCAACATAGTCATCATAGTAGGCCCAATGTTGGGAGACATCGTTGGCTTTACCGAAAACAGGTGTTTCACTCGCAACGGTTGACCAACCATTCGGTGATCAATGGCCCTACGAAATGCCAACTTAAAATGCTACTAGGGAGACTACTAATAGAATAGAGACTACTAGTAGAATTTATACAGTCTCTTTTTAAAGTCTGATAAGTCATCACTTATCAGACTTTAAAAAGAGACTGTATAAATTCTTGGTAGAAAAAGCATATTATTCCGCAGGTGAATATTTAAGCGGTACTTTAATTTAAGCGAGAAATTACGCAATATCTGGACTACAATATTTGTATGCCGAACGGCAAGACATAGCGATACCCAGTATTAATGTAAGACCCTTACAACCTATGTTTACAAATATTTTTTTTATTTGAATTTTGAAAAGAAATGTAAAGGTTCAGCCTAATAAATAATAATAATAACCCTTTAAATCCACATTAGGTGTGCCCAAAGCACAGTTTATTGTTATCGACGCCGTTACGAGTATACCCCGAAGTCAATTTGTTGGTAACCGATATGAGAGCGATTAGTCGCAGATTTTACAAGCCGATAGGTAGGTACCTCTCGGAACTTGGGTCATTAATGGGGACGATATGACGCAGCGAATCGGTTTGAAATAATAATTACAATTACGTCACATGTGGCAATAAAGTGGCAATTACGCTACGCGTGCGGAAAATCCTACTGCCAAGAGGAGACGGACGTAAAATGATGTACATGCCGCGGTACAAACGCCAACACAGTTAACTAACCATCCTGTATTTATAGTATGTATAGAACCTTATTACAATGCACATAAAGTGCACGGTCAGTTAGCTGTGTTGTCGATAGTACAAGTGTTATTTATACTAAACGGGACTTAATCGCGTATAATTAACTAATTTATTTACCTCACTGAGGTCTCCCGACGTTTCATAAGTATATGCCAGCCTCAAAAAACATCGTCTGTTATATATCACCGGATATTATTAGTGTGGTGTGTCGGCCGGGTGATAACCCTAGTGTACAAGTGGTTAATAAAGACCAAATGCGGGTAGTTCGGAAAACCCGCGCAGCAAAAAGATGTTGATAGTGATGATACCCGCTCAAGCCAGTTGTCCCGTGACCATGGATGTTGCAACACATCCGCAACGCAACGCACAGTGAGGTAAATAAATAAGTTAATTATACGCGATAAGTCCCGTTTAGTACAAATAATGTGTGAGAATTGTGAAAGAATAAATTAGTACAGGTGTTGTGGCACAGAAAGCCTCTGGCGTCAAATACCTGAGATCTGCGACATTCTTCGTTTTGCCGCTTTAATATATAATATCACGAGCGACCGGCCAAAATTATTTCGTATGTCCGGCTGTTCTTCTCTATACAGGTCGCATTTCTCGACCAATTCTGATGCAATTTTGTGAGCAGTGTCAATAGGTATAATTATACAGTTTTTTTGTCGATTCAATTATCTAAAGACAGGCTCACTAGTTCACCATTACACAACACAGCCACTAGTAAAAAAAATCCAAGTGACTCATGCAATGGCTTGAAACGCTGGTTGTCACACGAGTATGGAAACGCTCACGTTTAGATCATGAACACTCAGATACGCTATTATAAATTGATTTTCTAAACTATATACAAGATGATAACTACACGATGATAACAATACTAAATAAATTAAATTACAACTAAGTTAAATCTAAAAAAGGCCCTCAAGGCATTGTACCGAGGATGCTGGCGGCATTTCCTCGCTGAATTGCAATGCTGATGCGTTGCGCGAGAAAGCCGCCACCTCTTCGGTCACCAGTTACGTCAACCCGACGTTTCGCGATTTCCGCAAATAACTTTTGCGCACTGGGACCCCACGGACCGAGGGTCTCGGCGCCAAATGGTACAAAGTTGTACTCTGTGCCAAGGCTTCTATTTTTAATGCATTTCAGATTTTCGTCATTTTCCGCCGCTGCACCCGCTTTAGAAGTAGTCCGTTGGAGGTGGTCCCACACAAGCATCCGTCCCAAACCTCACGGAATGAGCAAGGTAACAAATGCAAATTGGATTTGTTAATAATATACTTAGTCAGATATATCGGCTCCTGTATCGCTTATAGCAGTCTGTGACCTTGGCCTACAAACCCTAATTACTCTGGTTAAACTGATGCTTACATCAATTCTTATTTTGTAAGTTTTCCGACTATAATGTAACTGAATATTTTATCTCTTACTAGCCGCTCGCTTGATTTCGAAAAGGTAGCCTAAATTGCTTTATTAATTATCAAAGAAGTCCATACTGAGCTTGGCAACCACAGTTGCCACCATCAGTTTAGGGGTGCGTGAAATTGGCAAATTTGGTTGCCACAAGCAAGTGAGTGGCTTAAGGATATTCAATTATTCACTCTTAAGCTTAATTAAGTAAAATAATTGATCATTCTTAGTCTTTGAGCCCAGCTTTCGAAGTAAGCAATATGAATTTATATGAACATCTATCATTTTCAATAATGCTGTTACTTTGTGCCTTTACTTCGCTTTGGTGAGTCATTCTCTTTCTTGAGCAATTCAAATACCATTGACAGGTATCGGAATGGATACAGACATTTCCGACGGACCCTTTTACTTGATAATCTATCGTAATTGACAGCTAGCTATCTTCATTTCCTAATCTACATTTTCCCCAGGAGGATTCCCCAGGAGGATTCCAAATACTTTATTTTCATCATCATAATATTAGCCGAAAGACGTCCACTGCTGGACATAGGCCTCCCCCAAAGAGTGCCACAATGAGCGGTCCTGCGCCACCCGCACCCATTCACGTCATTAGTCCACCTTGTGCTTTATTTTCATACATTACATCAATTCTGATATTGTTTTTTTTATTTTTACTTTTTTATTGTTTTCTGGTTTTAAGCGCAAAGCGGACTCCGGACTCGTGTAGGGCACCACCGGAAATAAAAGAGCCCGGCTCATAAAAACTAACCTATATTTTCAATTAGGCTATAAATTATCTTCGCAAAATTTAATCCAAATCGGTTGTGCCGTTTAAGCGTGATTGAGTAACAAACATCTAAACATCCAAAGCATACATACATACATTCACACTTTTATCCCTAAAAGCACATGAAACTTGTGTTCCAGTACCACTTTTAGCATAAAGGAAGAATTCTAACCCGACACCACACGGGGAATTATAATATTTGTAAAAAAAAAAAAATCCCAGCCGCAGTCCAAGTTGGCTCAGTTCGGGTTTTACAGGGAGGTTGCACAACGCTTCAGGATTTCGCTGTTATCCACGTTAATCCCCTAGCCTGATCCCCCAGGGTAAAACAAACGGTTAGGTTGTTAAGTGAACTGCGACCCTACAGCGCGCGAACCGAGCGAGCGAAGCGAGCGTGACGCGGTAGCGTCCGGCGAAGCGCCATAACCGAATATTATATTTTTTTCCTAGTTGAATATAAAATAATTTCCGCTAATTCCCCTGGGTGATCGGGGTCAAGTGATTGACGTGGATAACGTGAGAAGTTCAAATACCGCGAGCCATCCGGTTGCCTCTCAGGCACTGAAACTACGCGTCCTTGCTTTATCTATACGGGGTCAGCATCAAAATAGTTCTCTAAGGTGGACAGTCCATTAACAAGATAATATCTGACGTTGCAGATATGCCGAAATGTGGCGAATGTCGCTGCGAACCCCTGTCAAAACTGTCAAACCTTTGTAGAGAAAATAATTTATGACGATAAGGGATATTTCGCCATCAAAGTTAAATAGTGTTATCTAAACATAGGAAAATAAAAACGTTACTCATCTTTCTTGGATACAAACATGCATGCGGGTTATACATAAAATATATAGTCATACCTACATATCTAACATAAAATATTTGCGATCATATTTTGATCCACCAAAATAAACATGGATTTTAATTGAGCGAATTATGTAGGCTGGGAGTCGGAGGATTCGAGAGAAACCAAAGAATGCCAACTTAAATTCCTTTAATGACGGAATTACAAAATTATTAAAATAAATCAATTAAAATTAACGAATAATTATATTTACAGGTGCCTCATGGTCGATGTGAGAACCAAGAGTGCCGAACACTAGTCTTTTTAGGAAACGGGGCACGGTGCGTGTTGCGAAATGCAGAGTCGGCACCACCTGCATGGCCACTTGGGCGGTCGCTGGTTATGCAAGCATGTAACAAGCGTGGTTTGTGGATTGTATTTATATTTTGATAAATATTTGCGCAATTAGGCTTTGAGCAAATTAATTTCCGTAGGTACCTAAGATGACTGTAAATCTTAAATTATAATTTATTAAAGACGTAATGTTGTTTAGTCGAGTTCTCCAATATCTATACAGACAACCTTTCAAAAATATCTACACATGTGTCTTATGTCAGTAGGTAACAATAAAGTCTTTGTATAAATATTTTTCAAAGGTTGTCTGTGTAGATATTGGAGAACGACTGTAAGGTGAGTCGGGGCAAGAGTAACATCGGGGGAAGAGGGTCAAAAGCTTCTCCAGCTAATTCTTTTGAATTGAGCGCCTTTTTGTACCGTCGGTAAAACAAACAGGCGCCTAGTCTGCCTCTTCTATCTATCTTTACTACCATGCCTCCTTGTGTTTAGCATAAACTCCCTCATATTTCTGAAAAAACTCAAGCATATACGAGTAAGTATGTATTTAGTTCTAGAGAGTTAGGGCACACCGTAAACCGGGGTTACTTGAGGAAAAAATGGGGGCACTTTAATCATTTAGAATGTACCTGCCTAGTATAGCAGAACTATTTGAAATTAAGACGATTTAATCGAATAAATAGCAAGATAGAATACTGATGATGATGAAAGCGCCAGAACCGACTTTATACGAAAAAGTGAAAGTGAGACATTAGTCATTAGGGCTAAAATAGGCAAAATGAAGATTCGGGTTTGTGATTGCAGAGATATAGGTAGTAAGGTGTAGTCATTATTAGGTATTGAAATGTTTAGCGTAGGAAAAAAATCGGTTAAAAAAAACTAGTTTTTAGTGAGAATTAAGTCATGTTCTCTTCTCTCATTAGACATTATGAAAAATCGGGTTTGCGATTTTAGGGTTCACAACATTAGGGCTACATTAAGTTTGAAATTCTTAGGGCTAGCGGAGGGAAACCTGTCGCCTCGCTCACGGAGGAAAATAATCTTTGAAGTTCTAGAGATTGAGAGCACAGCAGAATACCATCTCGCTCATATTTTGTGCAGCCTAGCTGGGAACGTACCTTCCAGAAGACCGCAGCAATACAACACCACTACTTGCTCTGAAGGTACGTATGGTGTTGTTGTCTTCCGCGTGGTGACTAAGGTCGCCAGAGCTGCCGAGGGTGCCTGTGTTGAGAGTGAGCGACCTGCACGTCTATGATGAGACGGCCGCGACATACTCTCGATTTTTCTCGCACTGTACCTCTTGTTCTAAGTGTTCTAATAAGAAAGAGACGGGTGGTGCGAAAACAATCGAGGGTATATCGCGGCCGTCTCATGATAGACGTGCTTCCTTTGTCTCTAATTGTTAGCACAACGAATTTTCGAATCAATAAAGTCGTCAACAGACTTGTGATTCTTCTGGAGTAGTGAGCGTTCATAAGCTATTGTCTTTTTTACTATTTATCTATTTAATCTGTAGAATAGGCGAAAGCGCCTATATCGCCGAATGTGTTGTCGCTCATTTAGCACCACCCAGGGGACACGTGCAGGGTTGTGGTAGGTAAATCTTGCGGACGCGAGCAACAGATTGCCCTCCTACGCATATCGTGCACACTTGATTGTCACCGAAGCATTAAAAAAATATGTTGGGTTGCGGAAGTTTTTGGCCACTAACAAATTCAAATAAGCTGCAAAAACCCATTAACGCAATAAGACCATTTAACTACGCGTCAGTTTAGTTTCCGCGAAACAAAACGAAGTGACCTAGTTGTGACGTCACGGGAGACGCGGAAAAAATGCTTTGTGGGTCACGCCATAGCGATATTGCTTCACAGCGGGAGATCTCCATACAAATTGAGGTTATTCTGCATCAGTTTTACCGATTTTGCATTTTATGGTTTTTTACTTCCAGTGCAGAAAATTCAACATTTCTATCTTATGAGACCAATTTCAATGTTATTTTCAAATGGCGTTCTCAAAACTGGATTTAACATAATTAAATAATACATCAATTCCATTTGTAAAAAAAATATGTAAAAAAAATTGTAATACATGAAAATTAATGGAGTGAAATAGAGATTTCATGTGATTTTTTTTACATGACAATTGTCAGATCATCAATATCACAAATAATATCTCTTAAGTAGATATATGGTTTTTCACAGTGCTGTTAGTACGCGAAAAATTTTTTTCATACCTTTCATTCGGAAAAGTAAGTTTTGTTCCACGAAGAGAGGGATCACAATGCTACTTTTCTGGTCAAGCTACTTTTTTAATTTATTCATTGGCATGTAGCATTTACGCAATGTGCCAATTGAACACAGATGTTAATAAAATAATCGATTGTAATTTCATCGTAATAGATTAAAAACGAACATTTTTCAAGTTTTAACTTTAACAACGTTGTATGAAAATATATTAATTTTTCGTAATATTTCAAAATTAGTATCAATATTATTTTTTTAAACTTGTTAAGGAATTAATTTTAACAGCATCTTTTTTAAATTTCTTCATAGCCGGTGTGAAAAATAGTTTGTGTCACTCGGTAGCAACAGTATCTTCGTCTCGGGCGTTAACATTTGTATCGCTCACTACGCTCAGGATCCCACGTTAGAATCCCTCGCTACGCTCAGGATTCTATTATAGGATCCCTCGCTACGTTCGGGATTAAATACACCGCCCTCGCCGTAAATGTATATTATTTTGCTCCCTTGTGACACAAATAACTATTTATGCCTTATCGTGCCAGTTAATGATTGCTTGTCAGCATTATTTTTCAGATAGGTACCTAAGTCTTGGAAAGCATTCAAACAACTGAGTAGTTTTTTGACAACACTTACCGGCATAAAATTATATAAAATCTTTGTTTTTTTAACGACGAAGTGTTTGGCCCGGTTTGTGGTATTTGAGATTATTTTATCGACTGAAATGTATCTAATCGTGTAACCATTCAGTAGGTACCTAAGTTGTTATCTAAAATTGATGATTGGAGAGTGAAACCATGTTTACCTAATCTATAGGTCTCGGGAGAAACTATATTAAAACGATTAAGTGCTTTTGCTACTTTGAGACTTCAACTGGCAAAACGATAAAATGATTTAATTACACGATAGATATAAAATTGAATAGCATATACTTGTATCACAAATCGGATTTCCAGTTGCAGTAAGGCCTTTTGTGTGCCTAACATAATTCAGTATTACCTACCTACTTATTCTGTAGAATAACTGTATTTCGGTATTTTTAGAAGGAACCACAAAGGTGAAAACATTGAAAGTCAAGAGGCCAGTTTTTATAGCTCAATATCCTCAGTTTTGCCAGTCTAGGCTTGTAAACAATTATTTAGATCCCTCTGTTCAGGTCATAATAATTTGTGGCTCGCTGACGGCTGCAGCCAGAATTTGTCGCCAACACGCCTGCTTTACGGTCGCTAATATTAAAACTACTGCCATAGTTTACAGAGAAAAGTGTTTAAAAACGTTTCATTTTTGACGGGCGTTGGTAAAGCTGTTGCTTGTAGCCCTGCGTACAAAGCGGGCGATTTGAGTTCAAAACGGCAATGACATTTTCTTGAGTAATGAGTAGGTACTGTTTGTTACCTTGGTAAATAATGTTTCGGGAACTTCATACCGTCCATATCTGTTAGCATATTATAATCACGACACCATTGAAGACCTAAAAGCAGCCATAGTAAATTTTAACGCAAATTTACCACCTGAAAGTACAAAATACGCAATAGTAATATCGTTTTTTCGAGATGAATGTTGTATTGAAAAATGGTGGTTATTTCGAAAACTTACTAAAATAAATTAAAGGATTTGAAAACAATGCATTATATTTATTTTAGACATCATATTTTATATTAACATTTACTGCTTAAGACCTACAGAATCGATTTAGTAGTGTTAGTTTTATATTTCGAAACGTCCGGGTTGGCCCGAGCTGAGTACACGTTTTTTTTAAATGTATGAATGCAGTTTTTCTTGTTACTAAAATCGATGACATACGAAGATCTTAGGAACCACAGTTAGAGACTTTCCCATAGGTACTGACTGATCTAAATGTGCCACCCTGTATATGATGAGCTACCTAATGAGCTTATGTACCGAATACGGTATTCTCATCAACATAATTTTGTCGCGTAATGAAATCTAGTTAATTCAGTGTTTGTCAGCCGGAATCCATGTTATTTCATTTAATGACAAAATTCGTGTTACAATGTGCATGCCATGCTGTTAATGAATTTATTACGAACATTAATTGTACTTGTAATTACATAATTAACTATATATAATGATTAATAAATAAACTGATTTATTTATTTAATCTTTATTGCACAAAATAATAACTTATTGTACAAAAGGCGTAATCTATACCAGTCAAAGTAGATAAACCCGGTCGCGGTCGCTTTGGCACATAGCAAAGCAGGCAAAGAGTTGCGGGAGGCCTATGTCCAGCAGTGGACCTCTTTCGGCTGATATGATGATGATGATGATGAAAGTAGATAAATTGACTTTGTTCCTCGTGTGGTCCTCATGGATTAACTGATAATTCAAACCACGAGGTCGTGCAACGCTGTGCGCGATCTGTAATTTGCACAACTTACAATGAGGAATAGGCGAGTTTTCGGAACTTATCTAAGGAATACCATTTGATATTTGAGAAAACCATTATGCTGCAAAGAAATGTAATGGTGTATGTGAAGTCTCCAACCCCCACTAGGCCAGCGTGAGGACTTATGCTCATACCCTCTCATCCTTGAGAGGTCTGTGCCCAGCAGTGAGACGTACTTATGTAGGCTCATAATTATAATGATGAGACATGGATCGTGGATCTATTGTGTGTGCGTGCGTGGATTGGTGTCTTCTGTGACCTTCCCATTGTGTAGATCATAGTACCTTAATTTGTAAACTTAAATTTTATGGCATGAGAGGGCATGCATTGGATCTCATTGAGTCTTATTTAACACAAAGAAATCAAAAGGTAGCGGTAAATGGGGCCATTTCGTCAGAGACAGTAGTGGAGATGGGAGTACCTCAAGGATCTATTCTGGGTCCTTTCTTGTTCCTTGTTTATCTAAATGATCTACCATATATGGTAAGCCGAAGATCAGGCATTGTCATGTTCGCCGATGACACCTCATTACTGTTCAAGGTTAATAGGAAAGATACTGAACTCATTGAACCAAACAATACCCTCTCCATGATATCTGACTGGTTCGCTGCCAATAACTTAGTGTTGAATCCAAAAAAAACGAAATGTATAAAATTCACACTAGCGAACTCAAATGTAAACATAGCCTCAAATATTAAACTTAATGGTGAAACCATAGAATTTGTAAAGTCAACTGTATTCTTAGGTATTACGTTAGACTCTAAACTGCAGTGGGGATCCCACATAACTGCGATAGGAAGTAGGTTGAGCTCCGCTGCTTTTGCAGTCAGGAGAATAAGGCAGCTTACCAATGTAGCGACGGCACGGTTAGTTTACTTCGCTTACTTTAATAGTATAATTACTTATGGTCTTATTTTATGGGGATCAGCGGCAGATATTGAAACTGCTTTTATTTTACAAAAAAGGGCTGTTAGAGCAATTTATAACCTAGGGTCGCGTGAGTCACTAAGAGAATTCTTCAAGGAAACTGATATTCTAACACTGCCGTCGCTATACGTATTTGACATAATAATGTATGTTACGAAGAATTTGTACAACTTCCCAACGAACACTGATAGGCCCAAGGTTACCAGAAGCACAGGGAAGCTCAAAACTACTTTTTACAGACTAGTAAAAGCAACAAAGTCGTTCTTGGGAAATTGTACAAAATTCTACAATAAAATTCCAAAACACATTCACAACACACACTTACTGATTCTAAATTCAAATCTGTTGTAAAGCAGACACTTATTTCAAAAGCATATTATAAGATAAACGATTATAATCATGGATGTTTGGCAGTGATAAAGTCCTGCACTGCACTAGAGGATAAATAAACAGGCTTTCTACTGTAGCAATGTAATCTTATAGGTAACACTGAAAGACTATACATAATATATTGTATGCTGTTGAAAAATGATGCCTCGCCGAGTTTTTTATGCCGGTTCTTCTCGAGGCAGAGGCTTTCTTTCCGAACCGGTGGTAGTTTATTGACATTCATAGGTGCATGTAATATGCCTAAATTGAAGAATAAATAACTTTGACTTTTGACTTTTTGACTTTGACTTTTTTGACAAGAGACTCTCGCTAGATGGCTGGATCAAGGGTCAGGAACAGAAGGCGGTACTCCTGGACACTGCGTGGATAGTCAGGAGGTTCCTCTCTCTGCCGCCCTGACCGCCGGTAGCTTAGGCCCAGCCTCGCTGCCGGCGGCGCCCTAGGTTAGGTTTTTATCATGACTTTATGTTTTGTATATATCCATATCCATACTAATATTATAAATGCGAAAGTGTGTCTGTCTTTCTGTTTGTCTGTTACCTCTTCACGCTGAAACCGCTGAAGCGATTAAAATGAAATTTGGTATAGAGATAGTTTGAATCCCGTGAAAGGACAAGGGATAATTTTTATCCCGAAAATCATCCCCTAAGGGGATGCGGGAGCTACGATATAAACCAGTTCCACGCGTACGGAGCCGCGGGCAGAAGCTAGTAGTTTTATATTTTACTTTGTATATAATTATTGTAAAAACCTAGCCTAAGACCAAGTATAAATAATAGTATTTTATGCAACTGTTGTATTAGTAGGGTCTGAAAGACGCCACAAGCGTTTTAAGACCAAGTTATACACCGTTGCATACAATACTTTTTCTACGACTAATTCTAAATATATAATAGCATTTGACTTTTCAGGCAGTAGTTTTTCCGTCAATTCTAAACTTCACAAACACGAATACAATCTTAACAAGTTAATAATAACGAATAGTTATCATATTTCGTCTTTTCATTTTGAATTGGAACTTTGGTGGGAAATTAGAAATATGACACATTGACACCTCTTGTTTATGGTCTGTTTTGTTTTTAATTTTAATCCGGATCTGAACCGAATCGGATCGGTTTATATTTATAAATAATACCAATAATTGGTAAAATATGTATACAGATAATACATGATCATTTATTTTTATTTTAGTAAATAATTTATGTTCTACAAAATGTTTGATAGTAAAACTTTTTATTTCGAAAAATTTGCTTATGAACTTGGTACCACTGCAATATGGCGGCCGATTGAAAAAAAGTTAGATGATTTGACATCGTGATTCTGTAGTGCTTTTATGAAAAATGTATGAACCATAAAAGTACACTAAACAGTGCGTTTTTTAATAGAGCATAGAGTTTTTCGACGACTTATTATCGGTGTCATTGTATTTGAGCTAGAGCCTATATGAATGACAGATAACGGTACAGGAGTAGAAAAAGATAATAATAATACAACTCATGTAAAGTATGTGAGTTTATGTAACTGACGGTATTTTATGTGAGATTATCTCACAACACAAGTCTTGTTTGCATAGTCGGATAATGTTAAAAACTTCACTCCGTCGGGGCCTCTGTTAAAACTCCCGAAGTAGCAGAGCGTTGTTCGCTTATCTTTCTAGCACCTAGCTGACTGAACATGTTAGACAGAGTAGCAAGATGCAAGCAATAAAGTTATATAATAATCCTATAAAAGATGTTAACAAGTGTACGTTCGCTTCGGTAATATAATAATGCCTACTTTGCATATCTACCTATCTTGTGAGTTGAGGCGTTACATGTTCTCTTTAACTTTACTCAGACGGCATAACGCCTTGGCCGCGACTTTGGTCTGCGACCTGCGGCAGCGTTTTATCTGTTCATTGCGCGGTCGAGACGCGCAACCTACTGTGATTAGTTGGGATCACGCGCAATGAATTAGAAAAACCGCTGCCGCTCGTCGCTTAAGACCAAAGTCGTGGCCAAGGCGTAAGAGCCCATTGCATGCTTAGCTCTGTAATTAAAATGGATGTTTTCTTAGAAATATATGTCGAAACTATCCTGTATTTACCTCAACTAAAAACGAACAAAACTTTATACGGAGCGTTTTTGACGACAGTAAAATACGGTATTTTATTTATTACCCAAACAACTTAAGCAAACAACCAAAATACGTCCAAGATATATAATTTCAAAGGTCATCTGTCATCAAGGATTATCAAATGATTCATTAATTATTCCAGAAATGGAATTGATGACGCAGTCCTTCACATTCTTCACAATGTAATTAAGGGTCATTTCAAAATGGCCGCTTCCAAGGAACAGGAAACGGAATTTTAATAATCATTATATACTGCCTTTTTTGACGGAACTTTTTTATACGAGTTGGTATTCTAAATGAATTAAAATTGGAAGGGAGGGTAAATTGTAAATTACCTTTATACAGTAATTGTGCATGTCATGTTAAATATTTACAAGTTACAACCATCCCATAATTACTATCACTGATTAAAAATGATTTTCGCATTCTTTCTTTTTATTTTCCCGGTTGCATTCTAAAGGACCTGGTACACGCCTGCCACCTCATGCCTAAGTAGGTACTAGTTAGTCTTGTAGTCTGACTTTCTAACCCAGAGAGAAAACTTAGTAACAGAGAGGAAAAAGAAGACTAGAAGATTATGACCTTTGACAAGTGAGTGCGCAAAGGTCTCTTATTCGGCTTAGTGGCTGATGTCATAGAATTTGCAAACCATTTTTCAGTCACCTGCCGGTATCCGATTGAGTTGAAAGTCACGTTGATATTATTACGGCAACAAAGCAATATTATGGCACTACCAAACTGATCTGCTGAGCCCTCTTAACTCTTAACGAGTAAGTTGATAACTGGTGCAAAAGAGTACTGTAGACAATAAAAAGTCGTAATAAAATTTTATGTATGACAGAAACTTATTTAAACTTCTATCGTCTATCTCTCATTATGGAAAAAATCAAAGTACTAAGTTCTTTATATAGTAAGTACGGTATGGCATAGTATAGACCTACTTATAATTTACGGTAGTATTATACACTATATTATGAGATACAATGACACGAATTTGATGGCTCATAGACTAGAATCCAAGGTAAGTGCATTCAGCATGACCAGGTAAGTTAGTGTATAAGTAACCAAGTATTTTTTGCAATTTTTGATGTGGTATTAATTTATTTCTACATCACTAAGGACCGTATCGAAAATTATGGAAACAAGTATTATGGTGTAATGTGCGTAAAAACTTTTATTACAAAAAAAAAACTAAAATAATGCGATTCTTAAATCTTCAAACGATGTAATAATAGTGTCAATTTTTTTATTTATTGCCTCCCTTTGCTAGTTTTCTGACTTTACTTTTAATATTCTTCATTAACTTCTGGACAGCAACTGTACTGAAGGATTTTTGGGTACGAATCCAGTCTTTTTTGAATTGCTCGATGTTATCAGTTGGTTTGGCATGTTTTCTTAACCTTGCCTTCATCAGAGCCCAAAATCTCTCGATTGGTCTAATTTCAGGGCAATTCGGGGGATTATGCATTTTCGCAACAAATTCAACGTTATTCTCTCTATACCAGTCCAGTACATGGCGAGCATAGTGACACGCAGCTAAATCAGGCCAGAACAATGCACGGCCACTGTGCTTGCGAATGAGTGGCAGCACTCGCTTTTGAAGGCATTCCTTCCTGTAAATATCGGAATTTAAATTGCCCTTTACGAAGAACGGAGACGTTTTCATGCCGCATTGACAAATAGCTTGCCAAACCATCACTTTTTGGCCAAACTTTTCGCAAAAAATAGCTTTGTCTTCTTTAGGGACCTTTGCTCCTCTCTCTACTGTATAAAACTGCGGCCCAGGCAATGTTTTGTAGTCAAGTTTGACATAAGTTTCATCGTCCATGATGATGCATTGGTCATTTTTACTTAAATTTTGGTCGTATAACTTCCGAGCCCTAGTTTTGACGGAAGACTCTTGGGTTTTGCTGCGTTTCGGTTGTTTTTGCTTTTTATATGTTACCAACAAGTTCCGCTCCTTGGCACGCTGGACCATGCCTATAGTAGTATGGCATTTTTTCGCACAATCCCGAATGGAAATGTCTTTTTTCCGGGAAAACTGTTCGCATATCTTCTTGTCCAAATTAGGACGCAAAGGGCCGCGTTTTCTGCCACGACCAGGCAAATCTTTTAAAGTGTGATTCGTGCCGAATCGTTTGATGGTATTATAAACCGCTTTCAGGCTAACTGCTTCCTCTGCAGCTATCTTTCTCATAGACATACCCGATCCATTGCAGTATTTGGTCACAATTGAAAGTCGTTTTTTATCTGATAAACCCTTCATCTTGGAAATTAGAAGAATTGTGTTATTTTTTATATTAAATTCCAATAATTGAATATATACCTGTCACATTGACATATGAAAGAAAATTCTAAATATTGCAACCTCTTTTTTTTACCTTTACAAACTTGTTTCCATAATTTTCGATACGGTCCTTAGACTGTAATTACTAACGGGCCGTTCTCAATCAGTAATACCCGTTAAGGTGAACCGCAACCACAAATCCAAGGTAATGTAGTAAAGGTCAGTGATTCATTTGTTATACGCTGGCCGCAAGTATCTTTTATAAGTGGTGATATATTGGTTCCTATTTCGCTACAACGACGTTTCGCTACGTTATCGTATTGACTATGATACCACGATACCAAGGGGTAATCACGTAACGTTTCGGACGCGCGTTAGGACAATGCACCTGTTTTTTTTTTATATAAAAAAATACTTTTAGATCTACCCAACGACGTACAATGCGTTACATGATCGACCTGTTGTAATACTTTGGGAACATAACCAAAACTCTATGGAACGACTCGTTGTCCAGGGACGGGTAGAGGGGAAGCGATCACGCGGTCGATTCAATAAAAGCTGCGACACAATCCAGTGCGACATAGTCTAGTGTTCCCGTGACGCTGAAGACCGTAACACGTGGAGAGGCATCGCGAGGGCTGCTCTTTCCATACATCATCAAGAAACAACGACCACTCTGTCAAGAGTGAACGACTGAAAAGAGAGATTTCGCTACAAACTTCATGCTAATTGTTTATTTAATGGTCTATTGTAGTCTATTTATAATAGACTATTATAGTCTATTGAACACCCACACTAAGCAGAGGGCTTGCTTGACCTGAGGTTGATAATTCCTTTGCGACCTGTAGACGCCACACATTTGCTTACTTAAGTAGTAACTTTAAATTGTTTTGGACGACAAGAAGCGTTGGCCTTTTACCTGCGTGGGTTAGGAGGAAACACAAGGGCCGTTAATCCATAGAAACATAGTCCCCGGTTTTCTCCCTGGATAATGGCAGTAGAGCAATTTTTTTTTCCATAAATCTATGGCTACTATTGACATATTATAATAAATTTATTCTTAAAAGACATAATAACCTTCAAAAACCTAAGAAAAATGTCAGATTTTCCGCTGTGTTGAAACATCCAGAAAACAATTTTGACTAGATTATTAAAAAAAAGGGAAACATAGGAACACGGCCAAATCTTTGATTTTTAATAGTCATAGTTAAATAGGTCAAGTTTTAGAGAAGAAATCAGGAGACTACGAAACGTTGATTTTATGTACTTTTAATAGGTATTTTCGGTCCAAGCTGCAGTTGTCTCTATCGCGCTCTGCGGGGAGAGGCTTGAAGTTAGCGCGACAGCAATACATTTTACAAATACCTATTTCTTAATTATCTCGCCCTTAGTGTTTCCTCTTCACTTGGTACCCAGCTCTCGCAAAGCTCCACGTCCGCCGCAATCTGCGCTAAGTAATTCTGAGGACTCTTGAATCTCAGGTTGAACGCACCAGATCCCTCCTCGCGCCCTGCCCCTGCAGGCTTGTTCTCAGCATCTTCGTCGCCTTGTCTAAGGAACATGGCTCAGTGCTGCAGCCGCAAAGTGTGCAGTATAACATTATGATTAGGTACAGTAGTGGTGGCACTACTATTTGTGGAAATATAAGTTACAACGATGTACCTGCAAAGCATTTTATGAAAACATTTTAACCAATCATTTGGCAGCGCGTTTGCGGGGGTAAAATCTTCAACGCCCATTGGCCGAAATTTTGCGCGCGACGCCGGCAGCTTCGGCGCTCGCCATTTTGTCTGGCGCCATGAGCGGGAAAGCACGAGTTCACCTGTCATTGCATATTGTACCTTACGTACAGTGCAACAAGGTCTTTATTGAAATGGTCATAAGTTCGATTTCATTCGGTCTTGTCATCACACGTCTGCGTGGACGAAGATTGCCGATGTAACTTATATATGTAGTACGTTAAAACATTATATGACAAAACAATAGACTAGACAGAAACAACTGCATTAATAATTTCTTATAACTCGTGCACAATAGTTCCAGCGCTCGCATTTATGAATAACAAGTGCAATGTAGTGTGAATGTAGTTTTTTAACAAGTAAAAAGCATACCTACTCCAAACATGCGCTCAAGTTTCTAGATCCACTTTTAAGGAGCTCGTTATGAAGCGAAGTTTTCTTCCGCGTCACTTATTCTCCTTGCCTCGTGTCTGGAGCATTTCTCGGTTTCTAGTTTTTATTTTAACTATATGTTATAGGTATATGTTAATTATAACGCCCTCGGTGGGTTTTGTAACAATTGGCGGGAATTTAAACAAGACCGGGATGAGTGGCGGAAAAAACGGGAGGCCGCTGAGGTGTTGTGGAATGCCAGTTTCTATGCAGGATTACTACCAGCTAGGCTAAAGTGGCAGTAGGCTGGGTACATTGCACGTAGAACCGATGGCCGTTGGGGCGGAAAGGTTCTCGAGTCGTCAAGTACCGGTAAGTGCAGCGCGGTGGACTGGTGACCTGATAAAGGATCGGGAATGGACGCTGGACGCGAGTGGCGCAGGAACGATAACTTTGTAAATCTTTGGGAGAGGCCTATGTCCAGCAGTGGAAGTCTTTCCGCTGATATGATGAGGCTAAAGTAAACGTGGATGTGGGTTGAGTTTAGGTACGTGTGTATTTCGGTTTTTTGGTTTACCAAAGGGTTTCTATAAATGACGGATCACCAACGGCATCACCATCAGCCTGATAGGTTCCTTCGTTGAACACAGTCTGGAGTAAATGACGGACGCTGGGACGGAATTATCGAAATAGAATTCTCGTACATGATATAGATGCTCCCACAGTTTGGTCACAACGAACATTTTGACGATCATTCTAGCGAACGCTCTAAAGCCGGCTGTACACATTGGCCCAACGTTGGCGCGTGAGCAGGATGCATCTACGCGTTAGAGAAAGAGGGCTATAACTCGATCTCATTAGTTTACATAGCTGCATCCTGCTGACGCTGCGTTGGGTTGTGTACAGCCGGCATAATACATGCAGGTGAGGGCGGAGAGGGACGGCGGCGGAACACTTTACTGTCATTATGCTACAATGCTCCTGATTATTTTGTGAGCTTTTACCTGTAATGCTGGGGCCACACTAACGAGAAATGCCACTAATTATCGCGATAATCGTAGCGTGGCCGTACTGATAACGTCCATTATCGCGATCATTAATGGCATTTCTCGTTAGTGTAGCCTGGGCATGAGGATATATTCGCTAAACTGCTCATCTCATTACAAGTGTATTATCACCATAGGGCGTTGTAAGAGAGAACTGATTGCAAGATTTTTCGACAGAGCTAGATTAGCTAGAGCGACGGGCCTAGTTTGCCTGAATGTCGCAGGTTCAAATTCTGCACGGGGCGAACACTTTTTCTATAAAAAAATTGAAACCCTGTAAACCTTTATATTAAAATGTAAGTTTCGCTAGCAGGCGTTACTGCTTAATACAAAATTAAGCCATAGAAAAATATGATGTCCTTAATCTTATGAAGAACCGTTTGTATTTCGACGATATAGACCCACCAAATGCGAAAACCCCGTCAACTGCACAAAACTGAGCCAAACCGTGAATTCGGGTTCAGTCTTTCGAGTGACTTACTTTAGAGCTCCTATCTCCACCAAAGAGAATAGCTACTCGAAGCTTCTCGATTTTTCTATTTGACACTTCGACGAGCAATTTGAAAGTTAGTCAAGTTAAAACTTTGAAGTTTCTTTTGCAAATGCAAAAGGAATATGAACTACCTAGTTCAGATGATTAAAGAAAAACTTATCGTAATACGATCGTCAACGGACTTCATTCCATAAAGCATTTTTACCAGTCAACCTTCGGCCAAGCAGCTAAATGCTTGTTGCTGTGACAGTTTCTCTTAAAATAAATTAGGATATTTACTAATATAAATTGTTGTTTCCTTTAGGTTATAGGCATATGACCCAATAAAAATCGTTTTAAAGTCAACCATAAACGTTATGCCGTTATTAGTACTTAAGTTCGGTCTAGTTGCGCGAGTGATGTTTACTTTTAGGTTTGCCATTGAGACCGTTTTATTGGAATTGGCACCGAAAACATGGCTATATCTAACGGGCAAATAGAAAAACTGTTGGAAAGAGAAAGCTACAGCACATGGCGATTTGCTGTGCAGACGTATTTACAACACGAATACTTGTGGGACTGCGTCGAACCTTCGTAAGTATCTTCAGTAAATCTGGAACTAGATCTTAAAACTAAGTCGAAAATATCTTTGCTTGTGGACCCGGCAATGTTGTACACGTCCACGACGCAAAAACTTCTAGAGAGGTATGGTATGCCTACATTATTTACAAAAGGCGTTTGAAGACTCAGGTTTGTCGCGTAGAGTTGGGTTACTAAGAGATTTAGTAACACCACCGCTCATAAGCTCAGAATTATAGGGTTCTGTGTCGATGACGAACGGTTAGGTACATTCATGTTGGCTGGTTTGCCGGAGCAATACAAACCAATGATTCGGGGGCTGGAGAGCTCTGGTGTAAAGATAAGCACAGATTTCATCAAAATAAAGCTACTTAAAGAAGTCAAGGAGTCAAATATGTCCGTCTTTATCCACCACTATGACAGCAAACAATATGCCAATTGCTCATGTTTTATTTTTTATTTTATTTAGTTGTTCTTTAGTTTAATAACTGACAATTAATTTTTATGTGTAATGTTATTTTTATTGTATTCTTGCTGCATGTAAAGTGCGTAGATTACATCTCACTTCGGATTGATGTTTATTTCCCTCTCGCCTATCCAAATAATATATTAATATATTGTATGTGTAGGTAGTTTATATATTAAATTGTACTTATGACGTTTCCGTGAGTCAGAGTCACCGACAGTGCTGGCTGAAAATCAGCGCTGTAGATGTTTGACACCTCAGCATAATGCCGAGCCAGTCCGGTTCACTGCCGAGAGAGACTTGTTTTATGTTTTATGTGTTTTGGTTGTTTATTTTATTGTTTAATGTGTGTGTCCTGTGTGTTTGTGAAAAGATAGATTAATGTATTTTCTCTAGAAAATAACATATTATTTTACAAGAAAAACAAAACACTAAAAGATCGTCGATAGGTTCCTATAATAATTTGATAATTTAATAAGAATAGGAACGTGTATGTCAAAAAGTTTTTTTATTTTTTTATAAACTTGTAAACATAATTAGGATATTCTAAGCAAATGTCAAAAGTCATGTTAAATAACAAGGTAAGTTCTGTAATATCAAGAAAATGACTATTGATAAAGGTTTTGCTGCAGTTTTTTCAGTCTTTAGTCAACACCTGTGCAGCACAGATTGGTATATCGATTCCGGGGCGACACAGCATCTGACGAATGACTCTGATGGGATGTACGACGTCCGGGCATCTTCAACTCAACACATAATGGTTGCCAACAGGACATCAGTCACCGTAAAGCAGATGGGTAACGTTAACCTGGACCTGCTGAGTGACGACGGTAACATAAACCACATTCAGATGAGAGATATTTTATGTTCCTCAATTGAATACTAACCTGTTGTCAAATAGACATCTTATTAACAATGGTTGCCAAGTTATATTCAATAAGTGTGGCTGTGAAATACACAATGCGTAGAGGCGTTCAGTAGCAACCAAGGGGGGTTTGTGTGAGTAGACAGAACACGAGGAAAATGAGGTCAAATTTACATGTTGGGCTTCTTTTAGTATCAACATGGGGTGTGTAATGATGCGTATAAAAATAAATAATATAATTTCATTCGCTCTAACAAGATTTGATATATTTTTAAGGTATATAATCACTCATTAGGTGTATAATAATTTCAAAATATATGTCTATTTTGTATAACTATCATCGGGTATAACACTTGCTTTGTATAATCATTATATGGTATAATGCTCATGTTATATACAAGTTAATATCATAACTATCAGGAAGAATAATATTTTATTATCCAAAGAAAATAGAGCAAACATAACGGTTTGCAAATTATACTATGTAAGTATATTAGGTAGTAAAAAAGTGTCCGGTTCTGGCGCTTCGTCGGCCGCTGCCGCGGCACGCTCGCTTCGCTCGCTCGGCTGGCGCGTTTTAGGGTCGCAGTATAACCTGACACTCCTCCTCGCTTCGCTCGTCGTCGTATCTACACCGACCTGCCTTAGAGTCTACCAAAAAATATTATGCTAACTGTGCATTAGAAGAAATTAGCATTTGTTCATTATAGGAAATATGCATTCAATTTCAAGTATGTTATATTAAATGTTATTACATCAAATGATCATTATATAAAATGATAATTATATCAAGTATATATAAGTATATATAATAAGTGTATTATGTAAATATATTAAGTGTTGTTATATGACTCAAGAATTATATGAAAAGAGTGTTATTGCGACTAATATTATAAAAAAAAAATTATAGGCATAGTTACGCACCCCTCTATACGGTCTGAAGTAAGCCAGCAGACAGCTGAACCGAAAACTGGACGGTGCATTGAACAAAATCGGCTTAACTCGATCATTACTCGATCCCTGCATTAATTACAGGATTCAAAAGCAAGACAACACTTTGAGCTGTATACGTGGACGATCTTAAACTATTTACGAGAACAGAAATATATACAAGATGACGGTAAGGCCAAAAAGTGCTAAACATTCAATTTCCTCGACTGTACATCCCTATCAGGAGATTATTGGATGCCTGCTTTACCTATCACAAGGAACGCGCCCCGATATTTCCTACGCTGTCAATACACTCAGCGGACTTAATTCCAGATCTGAAATGCAGCATTGGATGGCGTTCAACCGAGTTTTAAGATAATTAAAATTCACTAAAAACTACACTCTAACTTATAAACGTGATGACAAACCTGTACATGGTTATTGCGATGCAGACTGGTGTAGTAATGAGCACGACCGTAGGTCATGTACCGGCTACGTATTTATTCACCAGGGTAGAGCAATTACGTGGAACTGACGCTGACAACAGTCCGTCGCGCTCTCCACGACCGAGGCTGAATATATGTCTCTTTCTAGTTGCAAACAGGAAGCCATGTGGCTAAAGCAGCTACATGAAGAATTTTGTCCACACATGGTAACTGTACCAATGACAATTTTGTGTGATAATCAAAGTGCGATTAAACTTGCAGGTACCAAGAATTATCATTCCAGGACCAAGCACCATTTTGTTCGTGCTAATGAATATTGTCATCGAGTACATCCAGACAAACGAGATGGTGGCTGACGCGCTCACCAAGGGCACTCCTCAGCTGAAGCTGTAGTACTGCTCGTCCAAGGTGGGTTTATACCCAATAGAGGATGTAGAAATATAGTCGTACAACCTCATCTTAACGTGATGCTGTTCGTGAATGTGTCTTTCAACCTAGGTAAAAACATGACTATCGCTACGTTTGTTGATGTGACAGTTTATCTTAAAATAAAATATGATATTTACTACCCGACTTTACTATTTATTACACGACATTCATATATATTTGCATGTCCTTGTGACCAAACATGTAGCTTTGTATTTATTATTCAACCACCCATTTGTACCATGTTTAAGCGAATTAATGACTGATTACTGATTACTAATATAAATTGCTGTTTCTTATAATAAAGAGCATCACACCTATTTTAGTAAAAGTTCCGCCAAAGTTCATTTGTCTTTGTTACTTACGACATTTTAGTAGTGAGAAAAGGTCAAGACACCGTAATATTAATAAACACTACCACTGCCAGTAACCCGCCCAGCGGGCGCCTACGCCGTAGTCCTTGTCCGCAATATACGGAGAAAACCACGAGATAGGCTATGAGCGTAGAGCGTAGGCAGTGAATGTGTTAACACTTTCACCGCCAGGAACCCGCCTAGCGGGCACCTACTGCAATATGCGGGAAAAACATTGGATCCGCTACGGGTTTGGCATTGAATGTGTTAACAGAGCTTTATTACACTTTATGAATAAAGGGGTAATTTAATTAATTAACCTAGAAATTTTGACATTATTCATTAACTCAATTGATAACGTTTCCTGTAGTCAAGACATTCAATTTGCATCTGTCTTCACCTGATACACGTAACCATTATATTCCAAACGCATTCACCATACTCACAGGCTTCTCTGTCCATCGCACTCAATTCGCAATATATTAGAGAGAGACGTCTGAATCGCTGTCGACCTCATGTTCTAAGTGGAAAAGGGGTGGCCGACCTCCATTTGAATAATGGATAATAATAAAAGGCCTAATGACATGTAATTTTATTTCGAAGCTTGCTGACGCAAACTGACTGATCGATTGTATCTACGGCAAATTAGAAACGAGGCTTGAAATATTAGGGATCAACCACACGGATACACAACAAAATGGACGTTGAAATCGTGATGAATACCAGGGCTGTTCCGAAAGTTGTTGCTGCTCCGACTCTACTCAAGCGATTACAATATTATTTATACCATTGTGAGGGATATTTAAGTACTTATTGAAGTGCTGTAAATATATTTTTAGAAAACGCTTAGTTTTTATTTTATTTATTTTTTACTTCGAAGCGTCGAAGCCTAACCATCAGTCATGAAAATCAGTAATTGAGAAATTCTATATGTGCTGTCATTTTATAAACAGTATTTGTTAAAAAACAATTCGTTTTTTTAGGTGCTGCTAATTACGAATCTCGACGGTTTTTTCACGTATAAATCGTGTTGATTGAGTAAACATTATTATGATTTAATAGGTGTCAAGAATGAGTCTTTCGTTAAACGTAAAAATTTCTGATATGTAAAAAAAATGTATATACACTTATAACATTATTTATTGATTTATACATTGGAAATAGCAAAAGAAACAGAATAATTAGTCCCGGGTAAATTTTAGTTCGATTTTCTAAGATTTCAATACAAAAGTCATTGAATTGTGCCTAAAATTGCCGTTTTTTTCTAAGCAATTCGTAACTCCATACAAAACAGCTTTCAGTTAAAAATATATAATAAAAAAACGAATCACATTAATTTATAAAAAAATCATGGCCATAATTAGCATATAATATCCCTCACAATGGTATAAATAATATTGTAATCGCTTGAGTAGAGCCGGAGCAGCTAACAACTTTCGGAACAGCCCACGTAAAGCCGCGTTTAAGGACGGTAAACGCGTACAGCGTTCGTTCAAACATACATAATTATCTTACCGTCAGATTATGAACACCGACAGTTTTTAATCTTACTCGCGATATTATGAACTGGCGAAAATTGTAAACAGTCAAAACCGTTCACAATTTCACCCATTTTTTTCATTAGTTTATAATCTGTCAATGTCAAATCGTCAAATTGTGAACCTAGATCAAATTCGCATGATTGGGAGCGCATCAACGCACCCTGTGCGCTAATCTCAGTTCACAATTTGACGATTGGACATTCATAGTTTATACTTAAACTTACGAAAAATAATGCGGTAAATTGTGAACGGTTTTGACAGCAGAGAGTTAGATTACTAACTGATGCTGTTCGTAATCTAATGGTGACATAATATATATACATACTCAATATTTTTAATGCGCAAATATGTAGTTATAGTTCAACCATTAACAAAAAGGTTTTATTACTAATCAATTTCAAAAAAGGAGGAGGTTCTGATTTCAGTTGTATTTGTGTTATTACACATACATACATTCACGCCTTTGTTCCGAAAAGGGGTAGGCAGAGCACGTGCTACACTTATGACTTATTACAACACAACAATAAAACGTATAGGAACAAAGAATAATTACTTACCACTTTATGTAGAATAATTGGTAAAGTGTACACATCTCAAATAAAAAAATATAATCGATTAAAATTTCGTATTCAGTATTTCATGATAATCAATTAGATAAAATAATGATATTTTTACTTCAAAAGTAACACAATTCAGAAAGGGGATACCGTAAAACGGGGTGAGTAGGGTCAAAACTGACATTCAAACCTCGATAACATTTAATTATTTCATATGAAAACTGAATGTTGTATATAATAAGTGTTCCGGACGTTTGTATTTTAGTTTTTTTATGATTTTGGGTAGTTCCATTTCATAACTTTAACGATTAACACGAAATCCCACCTCACCCCGTAGTCCCTCGTAGTTGGGGTGAGATGGGATTTCATACAAAGGTGATTTTGGATAATTGTTCGATCTATTTTTTTATTATGAATATTACTATTGCTCAATTTTAAATTGGAATACATTATTGAGGTAGCAGTAGCCTTAAAATCACCCTCCTTTCATCCCTTCTCTCCCCATTCATAACCTAACTCTCCTCGCGATACCTACTCACCCCATTTTAAGGTATACCCTTGCGTAGGAGGTGTTTATGTAGCCTCAGCGTTTGCACAGTGACATGACAGTCTGTGTGTTATACGGCGTCACACTCAGCTCCTTCCCTAAAGGGCTGATACACTAATTGAGCATTCACGAGTAATGAGTATTCAAGCGAATGTTACACTACAGGTTAAAGCTCACAAAATAAACAAAAGATTTTAACGAGTATTTTAGCAAACGTTCTAACGTTATCCAGCGAAAAGACAGTAATTTTGCTTTAAGCTTTTTGCCGAGCAGAGCAATTTCGTAATTTTTTTTTTTTTTTTTGCAAAAAAGAGTTTTTTTCAGAAAAAACTAAAAAAAAATTTTTGTTACTGTCCCGTCGCCTTCCCTCTCCACCCTCTCCTCACGGCATATACTTGGATGATCATGGAAATGTTCGTAACGATGATTGACTTCGGTGCTGTATGTGGTTCAGTCGACTACAAAGAGATGGATACGGCTCAAGTTACAAAAATATGTATACACGACTTTATTACCTTAACATTAAGGTCGTGTATACATATTTTTGTAACGTTGACCGTATCGATCTCTTTGTAGTCGACTGTTCAGTTTGACAAATTAAAAAACAGCAAATTCTCGATGTACCGGTACATGTGAATGCCAATGTATATATAAGCATATGAACACAAGGCCTATATGACGCGTGACCGCATAGGTAGGAAGAGCGGCGTCTAGTGCGACTGGACAAAAGCAATACGATTAACCCATTCAGGGCCCATGACGACACATTTGCGTCAGACCGTCGTAGTCGCTTTCCGCTACATACGAGGAAAACCACGGGATTGGCTACGAGCGTAGCGCGTAGCGATTCTGGGCAATGAATGTGTTTAGCATAATCGGATAAGAACAAATTGGTGTAGATACGGGTCCAAGCTACTTATGTTAAAATTATATTATTCAATCAGTTTCGTTGCACAATCTATACCGTGCCAACAACGTGCTAATGACATGTCATTATGCAACATGCTTATTACATTCACATTACCAGGGACACCATCCAAAAGCTCGTATCTCATTTCTCTACGTTTCTATAAACTGGGCCTTTTTAACTGGTGCGTAGGGTTCAAATTCCAAAACAGTGCAGAATCGTGGTATGAGTTTACGATAGGCTAGGTTCGGGTATGATGAGGGCGGGGCTGTAAAATATGCGTCCGTTTATCACTTTCGTTGGGACAGGAGCCGTAATGCGCGCGACCGAATCATTAGAGCTGCGTTTTCCATTCGGTTTGTCTCTTTCACGTACCAATCGCATTCAATATGTTTCGAGCGCTTGTTTATTTATTTATTTTGTTACACATTAATAGAGGAACAACTCGCTTTCGGACTCTGAGGCGGGCTAATTAATTATAAAGAATTTCAGGCATCAAAGGCCCATTAGTAACAGATACCTTAAAGACTATCATACTGATACATACAATAATACCTACAATTATAAAAACAAAACTAATTATATAGGCGACGAAACAGCGTGGCTCCGTTGCGTCGTCAAGTCCGGTGTAGAATTCGGTAAGTTGCCCCCGAACCGCCGAAACACGACACCATTTGGCCAGAATGCCTTCAGGCAATCTCTACCAGTCAAGCGCAGGGCTGAACAGAAAAGCGTTCAGGTCCAGGCATTTGACTAAAAACGACAACTCAAACGAAATGTCTGCCATTTCCAACTACCATTATAATGATGAGAATGAATTCCTATCCTACTTCCTACTAATATTATAAATGCGAAAGTTTGGATGTTTAGATGTTTGGATGTTTGTTACGCAATCACGCTTAAACGGCTCATCCGATTTGAATGAAATTTTGCACGAAGCTAGTTCATAGCCTGAATTATAATATAGGATAGTTTCTACCCCGGGTCCACACAGACGAAGTCAAGGGCGGAAGCTAGTATTCATTCATTATTATCTTCAATACTACTGACAATTGGGTAAGTAGTTTCCTAATGCAATGTATATGGTAAACCATAATTATCATAACAATGTGTAAATTACAAAAGAAGTGAAGTCTGTATTGTGTAATAAATAAATCTAATGTAAATCAAAATATACCTACACAAAATCATGTCAAAAGTCAAAGTTGCAAGAATTATCATGTTTCACGAGATATTTTACGACCAAATTAGCAATTATTTTTTATGCAACGGACTATCCGGGCTATGATGGCTCCACATGGTAATGTCATATTTAGCGGTCAATTAGTACAGGCCGTTTCTAGCTTCCGCCAGCTATGTGTGTCATCTCTGACTTTGATTTTTATTTATGTCTTTTGTTGTGTTCTGAATTGTAGTTCACTCAACATAATGCATTGGATTCTCTCTAAAACCTGGTTTCAATAGCAACGTGAAAAAATTGGAAAGTTGCGTACCTACTATTAAGAAATAAAAATGTAATATCAACAGAATTAACTGGTTTCAACGTTTAAAATGCGACACAAGGTCACTCTCGCAAGTAAACATATGTCATTCAATTCGGCCAAATATTTACCCGCTGAAAAATGACGACGTAAAGTGTCGCACAAAGCTATTTACGCACAAACATGCACTTTGCGACGCGACGAAAAAAAGGCTGTCTTCATTTTCAGCGATGAAGCAATGTGGATCTTATTTCAACTCAGATTGAGTTCATAACTCTGTTTTGTTTTTTGCATGTGAAACTTTTTCGTATTAATAACGGCTTTGGCTTTTTAATGATGTCACGAAGGCAATTTATGCCCGTTAAAAGGAATAAAATGTTTGATGTGATGTTCGAATTTTTATTTTGCTGTTATGATGGAAATTTTATGGTTATGAAACTTATGAATTACCAGTTGGTCTAATATGGTGGCCATGTTATCATTTATCGCTGTGGATATGACATCCGTCACTTTCTGACCAATATGCGAGTGCGAGAGGGACAGATGTCTTATCGACAACGATATGTGCTAAAAAGGCAACCATCTTGGGCCAGCAGCAAGGGAACCAGTAAGGGCGGGTTGCAACAACTAACGATTACCGGCCGATCAACGTTAAATATGGCGCCGGCAGTTCCATAAAAACTTATCAAATCCTTACTAATATTATAAATGCGAAAGTGTGTGTGTTTGTATGTTTGTCCTTATTTCACGTCGCAACGGAGCGTCGTATTGAAAAGATTTTTTGTATGGAGATAGTTTAGAAGCTGGAGAGTGACATAGGTTACTTTTTCCAGCGGGAAAACATCTAATTCCCACGGGATAATTCAATATGTTACATTTTCCTATAACCACGCGGGCGAAGCCGCGGGCATCAGCTAGTATTATAAATGCGAAAGTGTGTGTGTGTGTTTGTATGTTTGTCCTTCTTTCACGTCTCAACGGAGCGTCGTATTTATGTGATTTTTTGTATGAAGATAGTTTAGAAGCTGGAGAGTGACATAGGCTACTTTTTCCAGCGGGAAAACATCTAATTCCCACGGGAAAATTCAATATGTTACATTTTCCTATAAGCACGCGGGCGAAGCCGCGGGCATCAGCTAGTTTTACATACATTCAGATTTTAACGAACACCGCTTACGTTTACAGAAGGTTTGGTGCAACCCAACCTAAGTGGGAGAAAATTTGTGTAATTAATTAGCTTCAGACCCCGTATCATGGTCGGCCTTATCACACGATAACTGACAAGATAGAGCGTTCGTCACTGGCTGACACCATTCGATAGAACGAGACGACACTCTACGGTAACGTGCGACTCTCAAACATGAGGTCGTGAACAATCTTTGACTCGGGGTCATACAGAGATTTGGTTTTGGCTATAGCCTAATTTAGGCTGTGTTAGACTCAACACAGTCACTGCCAAACATCGCGTATCCAATCCCGTGGGTTTTCTCAGAAAACGACTACAGGTACCTGGCAATGAAAGTGTCAACGGCGTCCTTTCTTATATGTTTCATACAATTACAACACTTTTAGGGTTCCGTACCTCTAAAGGAAAAAAAAACGGAACCCTTATAGGATCACTTTGTTCTAAAGACCGTTTATCTCGGGATCGAGTTGAAATTAAAACTATGTACTCAAGTTAAGGTCCCTTTAAGTTGTAAAAAAAATAAACGTTTATGCCTTAAAAAGGTACATTTCGACACCCTCAAGGTAATCAGAATTTATAGGGTATTTTCCGTTGACCTAGAACCATGAGGCAAGTAATATTATACTAGAAGTACAGGGAAAAATCTGAAAACTAACATTTGTAATTAAGTACGGAACCCTCGGTGGGTGAGTCCGACTCGCACTTATCCTGGTTTTTTATATGCACGGAACCCTTAACTTTTGACCACAGCATAGGAAATACGACTTTTGTTTTACTCAATCTGTATGACCCTACAAAATGGCTTAGAGCTTATGTGCGGAATCATATTGACCTTATAACTAAGCCAGCTCTTATCGAACGTGAATACACTAGGAATGCCAGGGATGTACGAAAATATATTTTTATGAGTCCGCAGTAAGCTCGGCCGAATTTCACCTTCCCATACAAAAGTAATTACGCACTTATTTTAAAACTACGTGTTGGATTGTGACGAAACTCTGCATATACAATGACATGAGGTATATACTCGTATATGTTTGTAATTAGTTTTTATGGTTCCAGTTTATAAAATAAACGAAAAACAGCAAAAACAAGTTTTGTATGAAAAACTTAAATTAGCTGTATTTTTTTTACAATGGTATCTGAAGCTACATAAACCAATTAAAAACATAGATATACCTCATGTTATTGTACATGCTAAGGTTCTTTACAATCCAACACGTAGTTTTAAAATGAGAGCGTAATTACTTTTGTATGGAGAATCGAGCTTACTGCGGTCTCTTAAAACATAAATTCGAAGGAACGTTTGTCGGCAAAACAACCCGTGCTTTTATATACGACACGTGCGTGACAGTGAGTTAACATTAAAATCAAATACCTATCCATCAACAGGAAACAGGAGTTTAAAAAGTTATATTTCACAGATGAATGTTTATGATGTTTTGTGATTATTTTGACATGACGAACGTCACGGAATGAACTCTCGTATGTAACTTTTATATGAGTTTTCTTAATTCAACGAGGTGGAAGGGAACGAAGTTGTCTTCTTCGGCTTGGGACAAAATTATTTCGTATGTACGCAAGTCCCGGTGTCCCGTTGTCCGGTTGTCCGGCTGTTCAGGTCGCATTTCCCAACCGATTGCCGTGGAATTTTGGTAGCAACTTCGTTAATTAAAATGTTATTTTAAAATAAAATAAATGTTATTTTTAATGTTTTTTTTGCATTTTTAAATTTTTCAATATCTAGAAAAAGACACACTCATAAGTACTACAGCTCACCGAGACAGTAGTATTCTTGTTCCAGATAATTATATTATGATATATACAGGTACTTAAATATGTTTAAATTAACGCAAAAATAACTGTTTCAAGCATTTTTTTGTAGCAGGCTACAATTACAGTTTTCATAAAATAATTATAGGTAATATACACACCATAACAGAACTATGCATGGGACATAGCACATAATAGCATTGTTCTGAAACAATTGATATCAAGTAGCACTGATTTTTCTAAAAGTTGTTGACGAAAATCTATCTATTTGAACAGAAGAAACACTTTTTCTATTCAAAGTTCTAAGGTCAACGGTATCCTGTATATTCATAAGATTTGCTTATTATTTTACCGCTTAGATCATATAATTTCATCTATACATTATGATTGTCTATATGGCGTAGACGGTACGTAGCGCCAGTTCGTAGCCGGCGTCTACGTGAGGCGGTCGTAGAGGGTCTACGGAGCTTCTGCGAGAGAGTAAAAGTTCGTAATTCGAAACTGTTCGAGTTTAGTGTATTATTGTACTGAGACTAGTGATGCTTTAGAACGTTATGTAAAGTTTATTAAAACCTAAAATGAAAGTGCCGTAATGGTGTTACCTTATGTTATAAGCAGATACTTTTTTATTTGAAGAGTTAAAGGAGGAGGTTTAAGGTGAGTGTTAAATTATATATTTAAATATTATATTTTAGTAACGGTAGTTCTACAACTAAAGGAATAATTACAAGTAATTTAGGTAAAACGTTTATAAAATACCAGCTAAGACAAAAATATCAAATAATAAATACATTATATCAGTTCCATCGAGACGATATGTCGACTAGTACATAATACTGTAGTCCATAAGTAGCACCACTTTCCACGAGGCACCTAAATTTATCGTTAGATCTGGTAGGGAAGTTGACACTGCTCGAGACTGTCGAGTCATCTAATAATATCGTCAATATAATAACTTTAAAGGCGAAATAATGTATGCCATACGATTAAAAAATAATAATAATAACGAATACAAATGTTTAAAATGAAATCCTGAAATGTTTTAAATTTGGCTTGACCTGTGGCTGTGATTTTACATACTTAATAATAATAATAATTTATTGAACCATAAAGTTGTGCAACATGACATTCTTAACCATAACGTTACGGCGATTAATTCCTACTTAAGGGGCTCCCATACGCCGATGGCCTTCGATCTGAATCCCTTAGTTTTCTAATGTTTTTTGTAGCTTATTATATTAACGACAGCAGCTTTAAGCAATATAGTATCCCATATTTACTTCAAAGTTCATTGTTTTCGAGATATTTGGCATCAAAGTTGAACAATTTTAGGCCAAAAAACTGGTTTTCTGGCCATAACTTTCACGTTATCCACGTTAATCCCCTAGCCTGATCCCCCAGGGGAATTAGCGGCAATTATTTTATATTCAACTAGGAAAAAATGATAATGTTCGGTTATGGCGCTTCGCCGAACGCTACCGCGTCACGCTCGCTTCGCTCGCTCGGCTCGCGCGCTGTAGGGTCGCAGTTCAACTAACAACCTAACCGTTTTTTTCCCCTGGGGGATCAGGCTAGGGGATTAACGTGGACAACAGCATAACTTTTGTGTTAATTAGTAAAATTATAAAAACGCATATCAAAATTATAGGTAAGTTCAGTATGTAAGAGTAGGTATGAGTTTCGGGTGTATACAAGTTTTAATAATGATGAGGTTCGGGTTTTGTATTTTTACAGACCTTTCTTTAAAAATGAATAATGAATTCTGTATTAACATTTTTCAAGTTATTCAAAATCAAAAATGTTAAACAGGAATCAAACATCCCCATATCTGCACCTAGAAAGCTAGCTTCAATAAACCGAGGATGAGTGTCGAAATGAAAACGACTACATTTCGTTGATATTTGACGGGAGCCCCTTAACCTAAATACCTAAGCTAAATCTAAGTACTAAATAAAATGGCGTTAATACTTTACCTGGCGTTTCCGGTAGCAGGATCAAATAATTTATCGGTTAAATTATCAAAACTTTCACTGCCAGGAACCCACGTAGCGGGTGCCTACGCCGTAGTCGCTTTCCGCTACATACGAGGAAAACCACGTAGCGATTCTTGATAGTAAATGCGTTAAGTTAATCAATCAGTAATTATTAAGAAGTGGCAAACGTAAAAAAAAATACTTAGGTACCTACATCAAATCGAGATCGGAGCAACGTTTTATTTTATAATTAAAAAAATAAAAACGTGGTTATTAGCAAAAGCCTGAGTGGGTACTTTTTTTTACTTCTATTACTTGATTATTATTCTATACAAAATGTCTTCTATACTAAATGCTCAAAATAGCATTTTTTTCCTAAAATAACCTCGTTATAAATACTTAATAATTATCGTTCCTGAGATAAGAACAAACTAGATAGTAAGTCTTAGTACCTACTTATGTTTTAGTACTTAGTAAGTCTCAAAAAGAATTCGGTTAACGCCCCAATTCCTCAGTTGTCAAACATTTTCAATATAATCTACTGCTGCTGCGGATTAACTGATAAAAACGATATTATTTTAATGTGTTTTTTTATTATTATTTATTTAGAACACAAACAGTCGCATAAACAAATATATATTGGGTGCATATAGAGTATTAACAGACATAATTATTGCATTAGGTTAACCTGTAAAAATAGTTGCTATATTGAAATAATTAAATAAATAAATAAATAATGCTAAAGACCTGGAAGTTCAACTGAAATTAATGTAGACATTTTTCGGTTAGAGTAACATTTACATTAGGTAATTATAATATTCCTGGAAGAACTAAGAAAATAACTAACATTTTACTAACAATTTGATACTTAACAATGATTAATGAAAGGGATCAATATCGATCAGATACTTATTATTTTGTTAGTATTTTGTTGTTTCTTAATTTTTTTGTTAGTATATTAGAACTAAGAGCCAGGATCAATTAGGATATACAGTGAGAAAATTGAATTGAGGAAACAGGGTTAGTTATGTGTTCGTTTATTGGGAATTTACTTTGTTTCCCTCAATATTTACCGTTTTTTAGTTTTTAAAAGTGGCCTATTTTCCACTCCAAGTTGATTGCTTTTGTATCGAAGTGAATTGCACATAAACTAGGCGCTCTCATTCAAAATCTTGAATTAAGCCAGTAAATATTTTTTTGGCGGGTGTGGTTATGAGACTGGTGAGGTTTACCAGCAAACTTCTGCCACTGAACATAACAAGAGGGTGAAAGGGTGAATTAGATACTCGCGTCTTCAATTCCTATTTTTAGGAGACTTAAGTCAACGGGTTGACCCGTCCATAACAAACGAGAAAACGCGTGGCCCAGCTCCCGTCTGATTCCTCCACCAAAAAACTATGTATACTTATTTATATCATTATGTTATAAATATATTGATAAAAGTTTACTTTTTTTCTCGCAAATGTGATAGACAACATTATGTGTTACAGAATGGTAAGAATCTTATAATATCGAGTCATAAAAGCTCTGCGTCTTCCGCCCTGGGAATCTAATAGACTCATTAATGAAAGTCTGACCGACCTTGAAATAATATAAACTAGTACACTATTATGAGCTGGAATGCTTTATCCAGGTTGTGAAAATTTACGCGTTCACGTTCATAAAACTTAATTCCCAGTGAATGTGCTCATAAAATGCTTCAATTTAATACTACCCTCATTAATACAATCACTAAAAATACTATTTACGTCACACCTGGCCATAATGTGAGTTTTACCACACGCTGCGCGTACGGTAAAACTCTCATTGTGGCCAGGTGAAGACGTATAATTGTGTACTCACTACGGGCAGTAAAAAAGGAAGCCCTCTATCGTAATGTACTATTACATATTATTCAATAACTATTATTACACAGATCAATAGTAATACAGAACATTAGTACAGAAAAATAGCGAATATAAGAGCAGAGGCAAATAACAGGTGGTCTTATCGCTAAAGTGATCTCTTCCAGACAACCTTTGGGTAGCGGAGAGAAAATAATTAGTCATAAACAATCGGTGGTGCAAAAAAACTAGCATAAATATATATACACAAAAGAAACATACATAAATAAATATATAAATACTCATAGGTACATACAACATCATGAATATGGTTTCGCGCATTAAGCCATCGCGCGTAGAAGTGCGGATTTAATTCCAACTGCAGTATGTTTTCGACTAAGTTACTGTTCACCGTCAAATTAGCTCAACGTTTGTGGGTAGAATTTCGAATTGAAAACTACGGCCAACAAACTTTGGCACCAACAAAGCAACTTTCATAATTAGTTTGTTAAAGTCAATGCTAAGCGGTAGAAATGCGAGTACGAAATCACCGTTATATACGGTTTGGACAGAAGATACGAGATGGATGTACTACGCATAATTAACGTTAATGTTACCATTAACCTTTTACCAGGTGAATTAGGCAAACCATTTTAGACGGAATGCTGCAAACCCTACGCATGTTACACAATACAAATACTCTTTATTATATGCCTCACGCACACAAAGCGGTTACGAAGAGAAACGAAACACAAAACATTTAAGTGGAGGACCTAGACTACACAGGCGGTATTATCGCAAAAGATCAATCCCTTCCAGACATTCTTTGGTAGCGGAGAAAAGGCAGTAACATGACTACGAAAAAATACATGTTTTTCATACAAAAGGTGGCTTATGTCACCCGAAGCATAATTTCGAATTGATTGACACCTCAATCATCAAACTCTGTTCAGTATCATGAACGTTGCGGAGGAACACACGTAAATACAAACATAGATGCTAGACTCATATACTTTTGTCTTTTTTTTTTGGAGACTGAAAACATACGAGTAATCTACTGAACAGCCCTGCATACGCATACACTCACACTCACCAAACACACACGCACACACATACTCACACACACAAATTCTGAATTATCTTAACTTTTATACTCCAAATATTGTGTAATGCAATACCTTTATACATGAGAATGTACCTAAATGCATTGATGTTTTTATCGGATATGTAAATAACTGTGTTAATGCTAATGTTAAATGCACTTTCGTGATTTAATAATGTGGTGTCACAGGACAGGCTTAGCCTAGTGTGAGCCACTGTTTTTTGTAAGGGCATAATTATGTGAATGTATCTACTCCGAAATAATTTTTACTTTTTTATTACTTTTTTTATTTTGGCTCAACCGTAGTCGGGCAAAAACTAGATTAAGCATGATGATGCAGCAACCAGTGCCGACGTTATTAACATAACATCGGATTACGTACGGAGTCTGTCTTTCAACGGATAAAACGGATTAAAATTAAATTATACAATCGGGGATAAAGCAACCGGCTAATCCATTGCCTTCCAGATGAAAAACGAGTGAAGACAACTGTTGCCATATTTTAGGCAATATTACTAGATTGTCAGTAACAAGTCATATATAATAGCTAAAAAGCGATTAAAACTCGTTAGTCTTTATCTCATATGTATGGTTATGCTAAAGGAACAAAACACATTACGTTAACAGTGGTTTGTTAGAAATTATAAATAAGAGAAATACAATTGTATTACTTTCTTTTTTATAATTTTGATGCAATTTGAAATACCTTCATAATTTATGTAAAATGCTGGCAGACGCGTTTTTTAAATATTAATCCAGAGGGGTAATCACGTCAACAAATCGCCAACAAACTGCTCCGCAGTTTGGCGAAAGTATGTATCTTCTGCACATATTTTATATTTTCATGTAAAAAAAACGTAATATTTCGAACGCGGGTTCTGTCAATCCAACTGTCATTTATCTATATAAAAAATGGCAGTTGGATCTACCTGACGTGCGTACGATGCGTTAAAAGATCGACCTACAGAGCAACTAATTAGTAGAAATAGACTTCACTAAAAATAAAGCATAAAAAATACCTAGTAGGTAAGAATTAAATTACTTAAAGTAGAAAACTACTCTTTTCGAGTGTTTCTTCAAAGAACTAAATTATACACTGTATACAGCAAATACACGATGAAATCCTTTGCCGTTCGTACGTCCAGAGGTATATAATTTGAGGTAGCACGTAATTTCTAGCTTGGAAAATCGAGTTGGATTGGATTACGAAGTTAACAGAAAAATCCATTCAGATAATGACATGTGAATACAATTTAAAATCGATATGCCTTGATTTGAGTCAAACACGCGCCCTAGACAGAGACATGCTGATGCCTTCCGCGCACGAGGAAAAGAGATGTAATGTAAAACTCTTCGGGAATGGCTTTTATGGACAAATTTCGAATACCTAACTTAGTGAAGTTTTATTTAAATTTCATAAAGTGAGATTTTAGATGAGATAAAACACTATAGTATTTACTTGATTGTGTCGTAAAATAATGTATCGTTTGAGTAGGCTGAGTAAAAAAAGGAAAATACAGACCCAACTTTGGATTTTTTTCTATCGAGGAAAATTTAAGCAATCAAGTATCCATAAAATCAGATGAACAATCATATATTCAAGAATCATATATCTGAAAATCAGACCTTATTGTTTCTTAATCTAGTAAGAACGGCGTTTCAAAGCACGCGATAATTTCCAATGCACCGCCTTGAAACGTTTCACACACCACCATTCCGCAAAGAGCGCAACCACCAAGACGATGTTGAATATCATTTCAGTACAAAAGCACAGCGTGTTAAGGGTTATTTATTCGTATGGCTAATTCAATAGTTCTTATATTCATATATTCATCTACTGGACCCATAAGATAGCGTCGTCGTTTTCCAAGGTGAGCAAGTCCTCCAGTAGCCTACCTCGCTATTCTGTATCTTGTTTTAAGCTCACCTCAGCGCTCACCCACAAATACATCTTGACGCCGCGATTCGTAGTAACTAAGCGTAGGTAGAGGTCTAGTTTCGTTAGGCGTGACGGGTGGGGTGAAGCGCATGTCTGTGAAGAATAATAGCCGTGATATACTTGGTGAGCGGGCACGCGCTGATGATGTGCGCGAAGTTCTGCACGCTGGCGAGTGTCTCCATCCGCACTGTACGTCTAGCACAACTTGCTGCTCAGTCGCTTCGCGCGCGACTGAGCGTCTCCTGTCTCACTCGCACCGTGCAAATTAGAAAGAGGAGGGTAGATCTTTCTCTACTCGCGTCGCGGCGCGGCGTCAGTTGTGCTAGCCCCGCTGGTGCATGCATGATCGGCTGCGACCACAGCCGGTTCGCAGTCAGTTTAGTTAGCACCATTCTTCTGGGTAGTGAGAACCCCGGCAACTTCACTATGGGGTTTATTAAGCGTGAATATCCATCAGAAATTAAACGAGCAAAGTTATGTTTTCATATATTCATCAACTAGCTGTCAAGCAAGGTGTCAAAATATATGAAAACATGTAATCTCACATTTTTTGTGAATATTCAAGGCCCTTGGGACTGAAACGGACGAATGCGAACGAAGTTCACCATTTCAGCTTAGGCCAAAATCCTTTCGTGTCTGGATGTGCCGCTGTTCCGCTGTCCGGCTGTTCTCCTTTATCGATCACATTTCTGAACCGATTTTCGTGTTTTTGTGAACAGGTTCGATGATTTATATATAGAATTTGGTGGCCAACTTAATTTACTTTTAACACTGGCTCGCGAGTTTTAAAGCTCACAGATCCTAGACTAGTTTTAATATATATGCGCGCCCATTCTGTATAATACTGAGTCGTCTATTCAGTATAATACTGAGTCGTCTATTCAGTATAATACTGAGTCGTCTATTCAGTATAATACTGAGTCGTCTATTCAGTATAATGCTGAGTCGTCTATTCAGTATAATACTGAGTCGTCTATTTAGTATAATACTGAGTCGTCTATTCAGTATAATACTGAGTCGTCTATTCAGTATAATACTGAGTCGTCTATTCAGTATAATACTGAGTCGTCTTTTTAGTATAGTACTGACAGTACCTACGACACATAAAAATATCTGGGCAGAATCAAAAAGCTTTCGGTAAAGAACAAATTACTGTTACTGTTATTGTCATAGCTAGTGAACGCCAACCTCATTGAAATCAAACTATTTCAGTACGAAACGTACTTGTCAAATTAATTCCTAGGGGTGTGAATATAGCCATTATTATATCAGAATAATTTCGTCCAACGAACGGAAAATAAATCAATCGCAAAAGAAAAGAGTTATCTGTGGTGGTGGCTTTTTTGTGTAATTGATGTAATTGATTGATGGTTTTTTTAATGATTGCTCCTGTACAATCTGGCAGATTTTGATGTATTAACTCTTTAATCTATCTTGTTGGCTGCCAGCTCCACTAAATATCGTATTCCACAATATTTGTTGATTAGATTAGATTAGATTTATTTATTTCGAGATAAAAATTACAATATAGATTCGCATACAATGTCAAAATTATAAGAATCCTTATCACGATCGTCAATAATAAGAAACCATCCATCCCATCCATCCATCCATTGTGCCATCTAAGCTCCTAGAGTAAGACGAGAAGTGCACGGTGTACCCTAGGGATCAAATACTTTATGGAAAGGATTCGCTTAAAATACTTGGCTACAAAAGTGTTCGTATGCAATTCCTTATTAAAGGTGGCTTGGGTTGACGTAGTGCCCCTGAATTGATAGTGAACTTATGCTTATCAAGATAGGTACAGCATAATTTGATAGATCAGGTTTTTGAACGATTATATTCTCACGACCAAAACAAAAACTACGGTAGCCTAGCGGTTCAGGCATGCGGCTGTCAAACGGCGGTCGTGGGTTCGAATCCTGGCTCGTACCAATGTGTTTTCGGAACTTATGTACGGAATATCATTTGATAAAAAGTGTATGTTGTTTGACGACCGGTTAGTCTAGTGGGTAGTGACGCTGCCTACGAAACTGAAGGTCCTGGGTTCGAATCCCGGTAAGGGCAAATATTTGTGTGATGAGCATGAATATTTGTTTCTGAGTAATGGATGTTTTCTATGTATTTAGGTATTTATATCTATTAAATATATCGTCGTCTAGTACCCATAACACAAGCCTTATTGAGCTTACTATGGGACTAGGTCGATTTGTGTAAGATTGTCCCCTAATATTTATTTATTTATTTATGTGAAGTCCCCAACCCGCACTAGGCCAGCGTCGGGACTACTGCCCGTTCCCTCTCCATGAGAGAAGGCCTGTGCTCAGCAGTGGGACCGTATATAGGCTGATTTATTATATTCTCACGACCAGTTAGCCCAGTGAGTAGCGACGCTGCCTACGAAGCTGAAGGTACTGGGTTCGAAACCCGGTACGAACAAATATTTGTGTGATGACCATGAATATTTGCTTCTGAGTCTTGGGTGTTTTCTACGTATTTAAGTATTTATATCGATTAAATAAATCGTCGTCTAGTACCCATAACACAAGCCTTATTGAGCTTACTATGGGACTAGGTCGAATTTGTGTAAGATTGTCCTCATATATTTATATATTTACTTTTTTTTTTATTTATTTTATTTTTTTAATGGCGTTTTCACTCCTTGCGTATTTTGGCAAGGGGTATTTCGCCAATGTCGATGTTTATTGCCTTCCACGCGAGAGGGAATAGGTCAGTAAAAAAAATTTGATTGGTGGGCGAGGATAGGACCAGGAACCTAAAACAAATAACACATATTAAAGACAACACAGACATCACAAGACGTTTTTATAATTAAGAGAGAGCGGGAAGTGGGTGACAGAACGTTAGGGGTACCAACATAGGGAAAAGGTGAACAGTCAGTAAGACGGCAAAAAAAATATAAAAGTTTGGGTTATATATAAATTGTGAGCTAAAGTTTAATATTATGTTCTTGTATATATTTAATAAGAAGAGCAGTGAGGGGAGTGTCCATAGAAATAAGAACCGATTGGAAGTTGGCGGGTCGCGGAATATTTTTAGGTAGAACATCATATAACGAATAACTGTATCTAGTGCAGCAGAAAAAAATGTGATCCAGGGTGCCATCATCTAGACCGCATTCGCACAATGAATTATCCCGAACCCGAATTTTGGACAAGAACACCGGAGTACAAACGTGTCCCAACCGTAAACGACAAATTGTAGAGGTGGCCCATTTACTTGTAGAGCGAAAACGAGAGAACCATGGCTTATATGGAACGATTGGTTGAATATACCCGTAGTGACGTCCTTTCACGTGCCTGGAAGAGTCCCATAACTCCTGCCAAGAATCTCTCAGATTGGAATGAGCGAGAGTCATTAAATCAGACGACTGGATATAGTTCATTGACTGAGAACCAACATTGGTAGCTTCTTTTGCCCACATGTCGGCTTGCTCATTACCTTCAATGCCACAGTGACCAGGAATCCAGGCAAGTATTATTTGAAGTCCCTTCTTTGTACACGAATAAATAGTTTGTTTAATTTTTAAAATTATGGGAAATTTATTTTTTATTTTAAAATGATTGCCTACAATTGTTTGCAGGCAACTTCTGGAATCCGAAAAAATAATAACTTTAGGGATGTTGTGAGATTCTACATAATTGACAGCTTCTAAAATAGCTACTAACTCTCCAGTGAAAACAGATGATTGAGCTGGGCATTTGTGACTAAGGAAAATCTTGAATTTGGGGATCCAAGCTGCTACTCCAACGGAACCAGAAGAGTCTAGTTTTGAAGCATCAGTAAATATAGGCAGATAGTCATGCCATTTAGTTAATTTATTATTAAATTTTGAATTTGCTGCAGGATCTCCTTTAAAAATACCTAGATCCAGAATAACTTGTGGTTTATGAACAATACAGTCATAGTCTATTTCGAAAAGAGGGAAAGTGTTAGTAGAGTACACAGGGTATGGGAGGGCCCTAAGTTTTACATAACTGTTAACAGTCCTTGGTGTCTCCTTATTTGTCCAATATGGATTTACATATACCTCCCGGGCTAGGGCTTCTAGACGAGGAATAAGTGGGTGGTTTGACATGGAGCAAGCTTTGAAAATGTATCGGTCAGCCAAAAACTGTCTACGAAGGAAGAGCGGAGGATCTACTGCTTCAACTTGCATGGCATTTTTTGGAGAGGATCTCATAGCCCCAATAATTATCCTAAGACACTTAGCCTGTATCAGGTCAAATTTTTTTAAGGCCATTTTGCTACATGGCTCCCACACCATTGAGCCATAGTCCATCTGGCTGCGAATTAAAGCGTTATACATTAGTTTTTGGCAGAATGGGTGAGCACCCCACCAAACTCCAGAAAGGGCTCTAAGAACATTAATACCTTTCTCGCACTTTCCAACTATGTATTCCAGGTGTGGAATACCAGACATTTTGGAATCAAAGACGAAGTGTTTTAAATCGACACGAGTTGAGAATTACCAATAGGTAAGGCAATAGGTAGGTAGGTATGGGTTTAGGTGCGAATACGCACGTGTATCGTACAACGTTTAACTGTACATATGGCTCTTTAAAGTTTCGACATATGCACGGAAAGTGCTCTTTTCCGCACTAGTGCGGTGGCTCGTGTCGATTTAAAACACTCCCTTCGGTCGTGTTTTAATTTATCACCACTCGTTGCGAATTTCCTATTTTCGGCACTTGTATCGTAAAATAACTAATATTTAGTGTGTTTGGGACTGCATGACCTCGCAAGATCATCTCGGAATACAAGTCAGACGTTCGGTTAATCTCGGTTATGTTCGTCAGACAAACACGCGAACAAATTATAACACCTCTTGATTCTTCTATACTGTGCCTCTTGTGTCTGTCAAGGGTTGAAATGAGTACCAATTCTACTTCAGCCTGTTTAGGAAATATTTTAAATAAATCCTTCTTGAAATTTGAGTACTCATTTTGAAATTTTTGACTTTCTTTTGTTCGTCACTTGACAGGTATAACTGTGTAATTGTTTGAAGTTTCCAGTAGTTACAGAGATAATTATGACATCTTGGATTATTATTTCGTTTTGACATATTGATTTGTCATTTATTTTCCGTGTCTGAAAATGACACTCTGGTATTTTTTGTTATATCTGGGGTGTCATGCATGAACATGTTTTGAAATATTGATTTTGATCACTTATATTTGACGTTGACTGTACTACGGACAAGGGAACGTATCTATGAAACGTCATTGTGTGCGATTACGCTGAGCAGCTACTGCCCTGACTCCCTAGATTTACACCAGGAGGTTACCATAGATAATCTTAACTTCCGCCAAAATGACGATGAGATAGGCCTGGTATAGTACAAAACACAGGTTCATGCCAGGCCAAATGCGGAAGTGACCTTAAAATCATACATACTCGTATTTTTACTGACGCACCTACATACCCTACAGTTCCCACACTAATCAGTAAAATCTTTTAGTAGTCACCAACAGGCACAAATGCCCTGCTCCATTGTGGGATGTTTTTTACTAACATTAGCAATAGATGTTAACGACATATTTTTACGTAAGTAAGATGGAGACTACAATAAAACAATGACGTTACATCTTTTTGGTCTTACGTAAAAAATAGTAGACAAAATAATGAAAAATCTACGTTTGGCAATCTACCTCCCTCACAAATAGCAAATGAATTTGCAAAATATTTCAGTGATGTATTCCTGCCCACAGGACCAACACTAAATGTACTAAAAGCTCAAAGACACTGGAACACCTCACCGCATCACATAACGATTGAACATATCTCTGATGACGACATGCGTAGCGCTATTAAACGTTTATCTCCCAAGAGCACACAGGGACCTGACGCTGTACCTCAATTTATAGTACGCGACTGCTGCGAGGTTTTCATTAGACCATTGTCACACATTTTTAATCTCTATTAAAACCAATACCTATCCGGCGCTGTGGAAAGTTTTTAAAGTGCTGCCAATTCATAAGAGTGGCCCAAAGATGGATATCAACTACTACGGGGATGGTTTACTGATGCTCAGCATGGATTTTTACCGAACAAGTCCACAGCTTCCAATTTAATCAATCTGGTTACTTTAATAGCCCACAACATGGATGAAAGAAAACAAGTTGACGTGGTGTACCTAGATTTCCAGAAGGCATTTGACCGGATAAACTGTAAGTCTGCTGTGTTACGCTTAACACGCGTAAATGTGCAATCATGTCATATTCGAAGGCGACTCTCCCGGCCGGCCGATCATACATGTAAAACGGGGATGCCTTACAAAATGTCACAACTATACGAGATCTCGGCACATGTTTTGATAACCAACTCAACTTTACTCAGAACATTGTGCAAATCTGTAACAAAGCGCGCAAGTCCCTATTGCTTTGCAAGGCTTTGTTTTACGACAGTCCAAATTGTTCAACAAATACCATGTCGTTTACTTACTCTATAATGCCTTTGTCCGTAGTCTGCTAGAAAATAACAGTATTATATGGAATCCCCATCATACATACGTTAACCTAATTGAACAAGTGCAGAAAACATACAAAGCCCAAGTTTGCTTGAGGATCTGTACTCCGCTGAGCGTCACAGGAGGACATGTGTCGCGTCGGGTCGTGCAAGTAACCTGTAACCACTACAATGATAAAAAAGTAAAGTTGAATAAATTAGGGAACAGTCGGCAAACAAAAGTTACCTCCCCTGCGTAGAAGTTGCCAAGCAGGCTTACGGCTCTCTGAAGGTAGGCAATCAGAAGGAATTTTAATCAGAGACGCAATTCAGAATCGCCATCAATCGTCCAGATTACATAAATCTTGCCCATAAATTAATCACAGCGAGCCTAAGTTATGAGTGCACAATAGGCACCTTTACAACCCATTTGAATATATATTTCAGTTTCCTTGGCCATTGTATTCCAGGTGAAATTACACCATTGTGCGCGCTTAGGAACAATAAAAATATGATTTTATTTTCACGTGCAAAAAGTGCCGCTTTACGGTTTTTTGCTTTCGAAATATATGTATAACAGCGGAGCTGGTAATGTTGTGAATGGATTTTCTCGAGCATTTGAATCTGGATTTTGTAAGCTTTTTAGGTGCTGCGGTTTTTGTACAGTCAGCATCATATAGTTAGTAACAGCCAACGTAGCGAAATATAGTAAGTAAGTAAGTAAGTTTATTTGCATAAAATAGTGTACAACAAGATGTTAGGATAGGTATACAATTAGATCCAACTATTTTGCCTCATAGGCATACAAATGTCAAAGGACATTAATTTATGTCACAACGTTATAATGTTACAGTAATAAATTTAAAAATTAAGATGATTAGTATAATATTATAGTACAATGTCAAAAAATATTTAATAATTAATTTAATGGTAGAAAAGTCATGCATCATTAATTTCGCAGCGATAGGAATTCTTTAACACTGTAGAATTTCTTCTGCAAAAGCCAGTTGTTCAGTGTTGATTATACAAGCTTTATATGGCAAATGTTTTATGGTCTCTGGAACCTGGTTGTATATTCGTATACACATGCAGTAACTATTACTACTGCAATTTTTAGTGATCGTTTTAGGTGCAACTAATCTTAAGGGGTACCTCGCATTAAATTTACATGTATCTTTTAAAATTCGGAATAAAGAAGGATTTGACTTTACGAACTTAGTTACTTAAAGTATATATAGCGATGGTAATGTCAACAATTTCAGTTCATCAAAAAGGTCTCTACGTGATGTTCGTGGCGGCTTGTTACAAATAGCTCTTAAGCATTTCTTCTGACAAATAAATAGCCTATTCATTTCACAACAGTTTCCCCACAGCACAAGTCCATACCTTAGCACAGATGCGACATACCCGTGGTAAGCAAGGATAGCAGTTTCTCTATTTACACGTGTTGCGAGTCTCTTGAGTGGATAGACAAAACTATTTACTTGTTTACGTTTTTTCTCAACTACAGGATGTTAACGGGGTCATGATCCGGAATGACAAAAAGCGAATAAGATGATCATACTGAACAACCTTTCCCATGGGACCAACCACGAAATCGCAAAAAAAAACCAGGTATTCCATACATTAACTCTCAATGAAATCGCAGTTAACTCACAGTTAACTCTTAATTGGCTCTTTTTTTTTGCGATTTCGTGGTTGGTCCCATGGGAAAGGTTGTTCAGTATGATCATCTTATTCGCTTTTTGTCATTCCGGATCATGACCCCGTTAACATCCTGTATATCGGAACACGTCTTTATTACTATAGGAGTAAGGAAGTGTTACGATATATTTAGCTACTTTGGTTGCAACTAACTATGTGATGCTGACTGTACTACCTGACCACTCCTTGCAAAATATTTTGTACCCCTGTGTTGTTGGGTTAGAGACCCAGAATGCTCAAGCCAACGAGCTACGAGCAGTAAGTGGTTGGGCATTTTCGCGAGAAGATATGCATAGTTAGTGACGTCACCGATTATAAGTTAACTTTTTTCCATTTTGTAACCAAAATTAACCGTACAATTTGTATCACAAATAAAAAAAAAAATGGAACACTATTAACTTATACTCGGTGACTTATACGATGCACCTCTTCTCGCGAAAATGCCCGGTTACAAATTTCAACTGTACAGATAACTTAACTCGTCTTTGCGTTTTATGGGTCGGTTTGATTAGTCTGATTCTATTAGTGAATTACTTAAAATGTATAAAAGACTAGCCGCTCGCGCAGGTTTGTCACGTATAGCAAAAAACACAAACACACTCGCGGGATATAATATAGCCCATTTATTTAATCGTATGGCATATATTATTTTGGCCTTTTTAAAGTTTGTCACTCTTTAGTACCACCCAGGGGACACGTGCGGGTTGTGGTAGGTAAGCTCCTGCGGACGCGAGTGACAGTTGTCCCCCCTTTGGCAAGTGAGTGGGCAACTCGACTGTTAGAAGTTCTTAAGCCGCCCGAAGGCCTCTAACTCGGCTTAACGACTACTGTCATAGACAGCAGCCGGGATCAACAGCTTAGCGTGCCTTCCAAAGCACGGAAACGCTCATTTATAGTAACCACTCAAACATCAGGCGGTCACCCATTAAAAGTCTGACCGCTGCACTCTTTGCTTAACCTGCGTTATCGTTTCCGACTCGCAGGCGCCGCTAGGCTATGAGCGCTTCAATAACGCGGTAATATAGCTCATGACAGTTCATTCTACACATAATATGACCATAACGCAACAAAATCTTCATAATCTTTCGTATAAAACCGTACCCAGCCTACCCTACGAGGATTTAGGTGGAAGAATCGGATTTAAACTTTCGTGAGACACGTCTAAAATACTACTAATAAACTGTCGTGACATTTAATACGTGAGCTTAACCGTAGATTTATGAGTAGTATTTTAGGTGAAAGAATGTTTGAATTTGGTCCAGTGCTTAACTTACATCATTGATGACTTAATATCATTAACGCAATATCGTCTGCCTAATCCGTCAACGTTCAATTTCTAGTTCTTTATTTAGCAGAAATTGGAGTGTTTCTCGATTGCGTCGCTCGCTCACTGCGTACGCTGCCGCTGACAGCAGCTGCAGACATGAGTATCCAATTACAATAAAACCACTGTGCCACCGTATGATGCCTAGAAAATGGCGGATAATAAAATGGTACCTATTGCGTTAATCGTCATGCGATTCCAACGAAAACCATCGTTATGTTTGAAAGTCACTTCATGATCGAAATAAGTGAAACGAAGAAACGTAGACGAATTAGTCCGTTATAATTCTATTGTTTATCTGGAATGAGGTATAGAATAAGAATCGTTTGAGAAACTTTATATTTTGTCTCGTTTACTTAACACATTAATATTTCAATTGCTATTCACTAAGTATAATTAACTGAGATTAAAAATATACAAGGTGGTTAAGCATAAGTTTTAAAACAATGAGTGCTCTAATCAAAGCGTATTAAACAAGCAACTATTATCTTTAGTTAAAATCACCTCAGTTACTTTATTTATGTAGCAATATTTAAAAACCGGCCAAGTGCGAGTCGGACTCGCGCACGAAAAGTTCCGTATCTATAAAAACAGTAAAAATAAAAGTTTGTTGTATAAGAGCCCCTCTCAAATATTTATTTTATTTTGTTTTTAGTATTTGTTGTTATAGCGGCAACAGAAATACATCATCTGTGAAAATTTCAACTGTCTAGCTATCGCGGTTCTTCAGATACAGCCTGGTGACAGACAGACAGACGGACAGCGAAATCTTAGTAATAGGGTCCCGTTTTTACCCTTTGGGTACGGGACCCTAAAAAGTAATGCAAACGCAAAGCGAAGAAATTAAATGACAACTTACAGTTACTGTACAGTGAACCAACCATAGCAACTTTTTTACCAACTACCCTCACTATTCAATTTAATGTATGTCAAACTAATGCAGAATATACTAGGTGTTCCGCAGGGCTCGTGCCTGTCCAACTCGCTGTTCAGTCTGCTATTGAACGACCTACCCACTGCCGTCACTGGCGCAGATATTTCTATGTACGCCGACGATGTAGCCGCGGTCATAACGGCCCCCTCAGACGCCACACTGGAGCATAATCTGAACTCTGTGGTCCAGCAACTCGAATGGTGGTTCGCATCCAACGGTCTAGCGCTGAACAGGGAAAAAACATGTTTTATGACATTCGCCCTCAACGGAAAGATGCGAACATCACTCAAGGTCAGTGCTGGCGGTATCGTATTGCAACAGGTACGATCCACCAAGCTGCTAGGTTTTCCAATAGACAGCGCCCTGACCTGGGACGACCACATAGAGGAGGTTAGCTCAAAACTAGGACGAGCGTGTTTCGCGTTAGGCAGGCTAGCAAAGACTGCAACGCGCAGTGTAGTGCGATCCTGCTATTTCGCGACCGTCCACAGCTTACTGACTTATGGAGCGGAGATATGGGCCCGCGCCGCGGACTCTCAACGTGTGTTCCGGATGCAAAAGCGGGCGGTAAGAGCAGTAGTGGGTATATCCAGCGACACCTCTTGTAAGAGCGTTTTCAAGGACCTAGGAATCCTTACATTGCCTAGCGAGCTCATATACCAAGTGGCATTATTCACACACTTGAATATTAATTTATTTAAGCGTGAGGGCCGGAATATCTGCCGTCCTCTCCGTAAGGACAAACACCACTATCGCCTCAGAACGCCGAGTCACAAGCTATCGAAGTCTGTACGGTCCGTCTACATAATGGGCCCGACAGTGTACAATAGGCTACCTCAATATATCAGAGGTGCAGCTACCACCGCGGCGTTTAAAATTAGGCTGCGCAAGTGGCTGCTTGATTTAACCTTGTACAGCGTGGGAGACTTTTTTGAGTTACCATGCACATAAATAAAACATAATGTGATAAAGTGCTTTAGACATAGATCGGATAATTAATTCATCAATTTTATATCACATCATGCAACAACATAGTAGTCTATAGTTATACAATGTATAATTACCTATCTGACATGTAACATTGGTGTTATCAATAAATATTTGTATTTGTATTTGTATTTGTAATGAAACCACACTGCCACCTGCCATGAAATTTTGGAACGGAAGTTTAATATAACAGAAATACTATTTATCTAATGAAACATTCTGACTCGTGGATCTTCAGTCACACTTTAATGTTGTCTCGATTTATTAAATAATTTGTTTGTAACATTTACGTCAATATGCAAAAAAAAATATTAAGTACGTTTTCTGAATTATCTAAACCATGCTATATGGTGGTCATTACTCCCCTTATTTAAAACTTGCAAACCTCTTTTAACTAAAATGTTAGGCGTCCCCCTCAACAAGTGACAAATAAAGACCAACGGATACTAACAGCATTTAAACTAAAATAGATTGATGGTAAAGAAAAATAAGACCATAATTATTTATCACAACAGTTGATAAGCATAAAATCAATTTTGCATTCACGTTAAAAGATATTACACGTATTAAATGCCGCAATCTCCGCTTCGAAGCGACCAATTTATATTTAAAAACCTTCTTATCTAAAAGCGAGCGTCCCCATTGTGCGAAAGCATTATCTGGGAGAATGGAGAGTTCCGGCGAGTCAGCGTGGCTAATGCACAGGAAATTAGCCTCCTTGACCACCAACACAATGAGCCCTGTGGATACAATGTCTATTAGATAAGTCTGTGTGTACTTTATGGGGAGATTGTACTGAGAGTACCACTTACTGACACCCAAAAACATGTTCACTGCCAACAATTTCAAAGCGGCACACTCGTAGCTGCTGCGCGTCGATGCCGTGGTTTTCTCGCTAAGTAGTGGACAGTATCTACGTAGAGAGGACCCACTGTGCTGGTTCCTGGCAGTGAAAGTGGTTCAGGACAAAGTTTAGTTCTGACCTGGCGTCCGCGTCCCGAGCCATCTGAAAGTAGTAGTCATGATTGGTACCTACAACAACATTTAATATTACGTTTATTATAACCGAGATTACTGACTTATTAAGGCTACGGCTGCTATAAAATAAACCTGACATTACCTAACCTCCAAAGTAAGTCTCAGATAAAATATAAACATAAAAATTAAAAAAAATGTCAATAAAGCCAACTGCTTTTTTTCAAATTTTATAACCTGTGTCACTCCCACGATTAAGAGGAATCCAACGACACCTCATAATAATATGTGGAAATCCGTCATACGGTTGAGGCTGCAGGGCGTGCCAAAGAATAAGGTAACCTCCTCCTTCGGCAGTCGGGTAAAAAGTCCAGATTTATGTATGTATCTATACTTATCTTCTATACTATTCCATACTAATCTATACTAGTCTATATTAATCTATACTAATCTATACTAATCTATACTAGTCTATATTAATCTATACTAATCTAATACTAATCTATACTAAAATATAGTAATCTATACTAATTTATACTAATCTATACTTATCTATACTAATATATACTAATCTACACTAATCCATACTAATCTTTACTAATATTACAAAGAGGAAAAGTCTGTGAGACTGTAGCTTTGTAAGTTTGTATGTTTTGGGTAATAAACGGAACGTGAGCTGCCCGATTTCATAAATGTGTCACATTTTTGATAGGTAATGGTAAAAATAAATATTTAGGACGATAATGAGTCGTTAAGCCTTTAAAATATACCCAGCTATTAACTACAAAGTCAGTGATCATTAATCATGTTCAAGGCACGTTCTATGTTCTGTGGCTACACGCGTAGGTATAATTTCACTCTATCAAGGTCATGAGATCTACTGAACGTAGTTACCTACATAAGATGATTATGATATTATATATGTACTATTTTATAATAACTGGATTTTGTTTGATTCCCAATAATACCTATCTAAATAAAGATTGGAGACTACCGACATGATAAATTTCATGACATTATGCTGAGCAGCAGCCACATTGGTTTCAAATTTTCAAATACCTATGTTGTGAAAAAAAATACGTAGTAATTGTAACTACTATTACATAAAATATAATTTTACCACCGGATTCCGCCGTTATACCTGATATTTTCATTCCTGCTAGGAAAATAACTCAATCTGCAGAGCCCGGAATTTTCACGGCAAAACAAAAGACTGTCGCAATCTTACTAGTGTTAGAAACAATTTTTTATAGATATCGAGTAATTCGCGACGGTTAGTTTAAAATATAATATACGAGAAATATCTGAAAAACTTACTCAACCTGAACAACATACCGATTACAATGAATTTTATAAATTTGCCCCCTTGACGTCGAGTGAAGTCGATCGATCATTTAGTATACAGAAATGGCTTTGTAACGAAACGGTCTACTCCCAGAAAATGTACACTAGACAGCATAAGTGCATGGTCAAGTCGCAAACTGTTTCCCTTGACGCGCTTGCTAACGCCATCTATGTGCACGACGTGTAATATCATTATAGATGTAAATGTAAACCTCAGAGGAGCGGCATAGTTTCACTAGATGGCGCTGTTAACACAGATGGAAACAAAAACTAATTCCTCATCTTGGATATAATTATATTTTTCTTGGGTTATTATTTTTCCTATATTATACTGTCAAGTAATCTTGCCAACGCATTATCGATCGATAATGGCGGTATTATGACGCAATTTGGAATGTGCTTTCTATTTATGTGCTACCTTTGTGCATTTATTTTTCTTGCGATGTTTCCGATTCACTACTAGTGAATATCCAAACAATTCCAAAAACACTTCTTTCCCAACATTTTTTTCGTTGGGTGCGGGATTTGAACCCGCGACTCTAAAGCTAGGTCGACAGTTACTTGCCTCGTTAGCCACTCGACCATCGGTTCAATTGACTAGGCAGTCGAAATTCATCATAAGTTTATTTTGCTGCTCAGATATTAATCCATTACGACTATGATTAGTATAATAATCGATGAGGGTAGACGAATGATTCAAAACTACCATACTTATTCGTTTTTATCACAAAGATGTTACATGTTCGTTCGTAGACCTACTTCAGCTGTGTTATTCATATTTTTTTTGGATATCATGAATATTAAAACTAGTTTTCTATGTAATATTGATCTAGTTAAAAGGTCGCAAATATTTGCGATATATAAAGAAGCTACAGAAACTGATCTAAACGTAAGTCGTTATTTTTACATGTTTGTGATATAATTATCTACTATAAGTAACTACTACTTAACTATCATACATTTTTCTGATGATTTATTTACGTATAATATTGTTGCAGCTAAAAAAAGGTTGAGCAAAAGGAAACGTCTCTGCTACACCGACAAAGAACGGCCACCAGCCATGGTAATGGACTACAAAGAAAATGATTTTGAATCGACAAGGCATTTCGTTGATTTATTGCACACAAGTGTGGACTGTTCGAGGTGTCTCCATAAAGAGGAGGGTTTATACTATCATGGGCATGCTGTTAAACCCTTGCTTACAGAGAAGCACATAAAACAGCAATTTGATACAATTTGGACACTGGACTAAATGTCATGTTTAGTGACGAGAAGTGAGAAGTGTTTAAATCTATTCAAAAGGACAATATAAGTTCACGTTCAGTGATCACGTAGTGCCTAACATGGAATCTGGTGGTATACCTAACTGTGAACATGTAAGGTTTGAAGAAAGACAGACCGGGTTATATATAAACAAGTGACAAAAGTAACATATGAGTAGGATATTGTTTTCATCATGCTTTTTTAACCCTATAGATACTATTAGTAATAGATGTGTTAAGTTAAGGAAAATTATTATTAAACAACATAATCATGTTAATTAACGAGATCGAGTGACATAGATAACCGTGGAATCCTACACCGGTGTGAAGTTAGCGGCCTAAAGTTAGCGGCCTATGATAACCCGACCAAATTAAGATGTCTAAATTTAAATCATTTTAGGAAACTGATACGAAGCATGGAAAGACGTATATCCAGCGGGATAAATATGCGGCGTTCATCGTTATGCCTCACAATGCATCAACACAAAGCTACGACGTAAAAAGTATTAATAAATGACAAAAAAGGAATTTAAGTAACTTCCTTCATTTTTTCATTTCACTTCAATGCAATTTTCATTCAGTTATCGACAATAAGACACCTTACAAAGTACTGTTGAGACAGAAATAGGCCTAAAGCTTTCTAAAACAGCTTTCAGAACTTACTTATCGAGATTCCTTCACTCTGCGGTTGTCATGAAGTTAGCGGCCTAAAGTCTGCATCCACATTTTCGTCAATCTGACTGATTTCCAGACAATAAGACACTTTGAAATGTACTGTAGGGTTGGCTTTAGAGCAAGAGCTTTCTTAAACAGCTTTCAGATTTTACTTATCGAGATTCCTTCACTCTGCGGTTGTCATGAAGTTAGCGGCCTAAAGTCTGCATCCACATTTACGTCAATCTGACTGATTTCCAGACAATAAGACACTTTGAAATGTACTGTAGGGTTGGCTTTAGAGCAAGAGCTTTCTTAAACAGCTTTCAGATTTTACTTATCGAGATTCCTTCACTATCTGCGGTTGTCATGAAGTTAGCGGCCTAAAGTCTGCATCCACATTTACGTCAATCTGACTGATTTCCAGACAATAAGACACTTTGAAATGTACTGTAGGGTTGGCTTTAGAGCAAGAGCTTTCTTAAACAGCTTTCAGATTTTACTTATCGAGATTCCTTCACTCTCTGCGGTTGTCATGAAGTTAGCGGCCTAAAGTATGCATCCACATTTTCGTCAATCTGACTGATTTCCAGACAATAAGACACTTTTAAATGTACAACAGAGATAGATGTAGGGCAAGAGCTTTCTAAAACAGCTTCCAGATTTTACTTATCGAGATTCCTTCACTCTGCGGTTGTCATGAAGTTAGCGGCCTAAAGTCTGCATCCACATTTACGTCAATCTGACTGATTTCCAGACAATAAGACACTTTGAAATGTACTGTAGGGTTGGCTTTAGAGCAAGAGCTTTCTTAAACAGCTTTCAGATTTTACTTATCGAGATTCTTTCACTGTCTGCGGTTGTCGTGAAGTTAGCGGCCTAAAGTGTACATCCACATTTTCGTCAATCTGACTGATTTCCAGACAATAAGACACTTTGAAATGTACAACAGTAATAGATGTAGGGCAAGAGCTTTCTAAAACAGCTTCCAGATTTTACTTATCGAGATTCCTTCACTCTGCGGTTGTCATGAAGTTAGCGGCCTAAAGTCTGCATCCACATTTTCGTCAATCTGACTGATTTCCAGACAATAAGACACTTTGAAATGTACTGTAGGGTTGGCTTTAGAGCAAGAGCTTTCTTAAACAGCTTTCAGATTTTACTTATCGAGATTCCTTCACTCTGCGGTTGTCATGAAGTTAGCGGCCTAAAGTCTGCATCCACATTTACGTCAATCTGACTGATTTCCAGACAATAAGACACTTTGAAATGTACTGTAGGGTTGGCTTTAGAGCAAGAGCTTTCTTAAACAGCTTTCAGATTTTACTTATCGAGATTCTTTCACTGTCTGCGGTTGTCGTGAAGTTAGCGGCCTAAAGTGTACATCCACATTTTCGTCAATCTGACTGATTTCCAGACAATAAGACACTTTGAAATGTACAACAGTAATAGATGTAGGGCAAGAGCTTTCTAAAACAGCTTCCAGATTTTACTTATCGAGATTCCTTCACTCTGCGGTTGTCATGAAGTTAGCGGCCTAAAGTCTGCATCCACATTTTCGTCAATCTGACTGATTTCCAGACAATAAGACACTTTGAAATGTACTGTAGGATTGGCTTTAGGACAAGATCTTTCTAAAACAGCTTTCAGATTTTACTTATCGAGATTCCTTCACTCTCTGCGGTTGTCATGAAGTTAGCGGCCTAAAGTATGCATCCACATTTTCGTCAATCTGACTGATTTCCAGACAATAAGACACTTTGAAATGTACAACAGGGATAGATGTAGGGCACGAGCTTTCTTAAACAGCTTTCAGATTTTACTTATCGAGATTCCTTCACTATCTGTGGTTGTCATGAAGTTAGCGGCCTAAAGTGTACATCCACATTTTCGTCAATCTGACTGATTTCCAGACAATAAGACACTTTGAAATGTACTGTAGGGTTGGCTTTAGGGCAAGAGCCTTCTAAAACGGCTTTCAGATTTTACTTATCGAGATTCCTTCACTATCTGCGGTTGTCATGAAGTTAGCGGCCTAAAGTCTGCATCCACATTTTCGTCAATCTGACTGATTTCCAGACAATAAGACACTTTGAAATATACAACAGAGATAGATGTAGGGCAAGAGCTTTCTAAAACAGCTTACAGATTTTACTTATCGAGATTCCTTCACTCTCTGCGGTTGTCATGAAGTTAGCGGCCTAAAGTCTGCATCCACATTTTCGTCAATCTGACTAATTTCCAGACTAAGACACTTTGAAATGTACTGTAGGGTTGGCTTTAGAGCAAGAGCTTTCTTAAACAGCTTTCAGATTTTACTTATCGAGATTCCTTCACTATCTGCGGTTGTCATGAAGTTAGCGGCCTAAAGTCTGCATCCACATTTTCGTCAATCTGACTGATTTCCAGACAATAAGACACTTTTAAATGTACAACAGAGATAGATGTAGGGCAAGAGCTTTCTAAAACAGCTTCCAGATTTTACTTATCGAGATTCCTTCACTCTGCGGTTGTCATGAAGTTAGCGGCCTAAAGTCTGCATCCACATTTTCGTCAATCTGACTGATTTCCAGACAATAAGACACTTTGAAATGTACTGTAGGGTTGGCTTTAGAGCAAGAGCTTTCTTAAACAGCTTTCAGATTTTACTTATCGAGATTCTTTCACTGTCTGCGGTTGTCGTGAAGTTAGCGGCCTAAAGTCTGCATCCACATTTTCGTCAATCTGACTGATTTTCAGACAATAAGACACCTTGAAATGTACTGTAGGGTTGGCTTTAGGGCAAGAGCTTTCTAAAACAGCTTTTAGATTTTACTTATCGAGATTCCTTCACTATCTGCGGTTGTCGTGAAGTTAGCGGCCTAAAGTGTACATCCACATTTTCGTCAATCTGACTGATTTCCAGACAATAAGACACTTTGAAATGTACTGTAGGGTTGGCTTGAGGGCAAGAGCCTTCTAAAACAGCTTTCAGATTTTACTTATCGAGATTCCTTCACTATCTGCGGTTGTCATGAAGTTAGCGGCCTAAAGTCTGCATCCACATTTTCGTCAATCTGACTGATTTCCAGACAATAAGACACTTTGAAATGTACAACAGAGATAGATGTAGGGCAAGAGCTTTCTAAAACAGCTTACAGATTTTACTTATCGAGATTCCTTCACTATCTGCGGTTGTCGTGAAGTTAGCGGCCTAAAGTGTACATCCACATTTTCGTCAATCTGACTGATTTCCAGACAATAAGACACTTTGAAATGTACAACAGTAATAGATGTAGGGCAAGAGCTTTCTAAAACAGCTTCCAGATTTTACTTATCGAGATTCCTTCACTCTGCGGTTGTCATGAAGTTAGCGGCCTAAAGTCTGCATCGACATTTTCGTCAATCTGACTGATTTCCAGACAATAAGACACTTTGAAATGTACTGTAGGATTGGCTTTAGGACAAGATCTTTCTAAAACAGCTTTCAGATTTTACTTATCGAGATTCCTTCACTCTCTGCGGTTGTCATGAAGTTAGCGGCCTAAAGTATGCATCCACATTTTCGTCAATCTGACTGATTTCCAGACAATAAGACACTTTGAAATGTACAACAGGGATAGATGTAGGGCACGAGCTTTCTTAAACAGCTTTCAGATTTTACTTATCGAGATTCCTTCACTATCTGTGGTTGTCATGAAGTTAGCGGCCTAAAGTGTACATCCACATTTTCGTCAATCTGACTGATTTCCAGACAATAAGACACTTTGAAATGTACTGTAGGGTTGGCTTTAGGGCAAGAGCCTTCTAAAACGGCTTTCAGATTTTACTTATCGAGATTCCTTCACTATCTGCGGTTGTCATGAAGTTAGCGGCCTAAAGTCTGCATCCACATTTTCGTCAATCTGACTGATTTCCAGACAATAAGACACTTTGAAATATACAACAGAGATAGATGTAGGGCAAGAGCTTTCTAAAACAGCTTACAGATTTTACTTATCGAGATTCCTTCACTCTCTGCGGTTGTCATGAAGTTAGCGGCCTAAAGTCTGCATCCACATTTTCGTCAATCTGACTAATTTCCAGACTAAGACACTTTGAAATGTACTGTAGGGTTGGCTTTAGAGCAAGAGCTTTCTTAAACAGCTTTCAGATTTTACTTATCGAGATTCCTTCACTATCTGCGGTTGTCATGAAGTTAGCGGCCTAAAGTCTGCATCCACATTTTCGTCAATCTGACTGATTTCCAGACAATAAGACACTTTTAAATGTACAACAGAGATAGATGTAGGGCAAGAGCTTTCTAAAACAGCTTCCAGATTTTACTTATCGAGATTCCTTCACTCTGCGGTTGTCATGAAGTTAGCGGCCTAAAGTCTGCATCCACATTTTCGTCAATCTGACTGATTTCCAGACAATAAGACACTTTGAAATGTACTGTAGGGTTGGCTTTAGAGCAAGAGCTTTCTTAAACAGCTTTCAGATTTTACTTATCGAGATTCTTTCACTGTCTGCGGTTGTCGTGAAGTTAGCGGCCTAAAGTCTGCATCCACATTTTCGTCAATCTGACTGATTTTCAGACAATAAGACACCTTGAAATGTACTGTAGGGTTGGCTTTAGGGCAAGAGCTTTCTAAAACAGCTTTTAGATTTTACTTATCGAGATTCCTTCACTATCTGCGGTTGTCGTGAAGTTAGCGGCCTAAAGTGTACATCCACATTTTCGTCAATCTGACTGATTTCCAGACAATAAGACACTTTGAAATGTACTGTAGGGTTGGCTTGAGGGCAAGAGCCTTCTAAAACAGCTTTCAGATTTTACTTATCGAGATTCCTTCACTATCTGCGGTTGTCATGAAGTTAGCGGCCTAAAGTCTGCATCCACATTTTCGTCAATCTGACTGATTTCCAGACAATAAGACACTTTGAAATGTACAACAGAGATAGATGTAGGGCAAGAGCTTTCTAAAACAGCTTACAGATTTTACTTATCGAGATTCCTTCACTATCTGCGGTTGTCGTGAAGTTAGCGGCCTAAAGTGTACATCCACATTTTCGTCAATCTGACTGATTTCCAGACAATAAGACACTTTGAAATGTACTGTAGGGTTGGCTTTAGGGCAAGAGCCTTCTAAAACGGCTTTCAGATTTTACTTATCGAGATTCCTTCACTATCTGCGGTTGTCATGAAGTTAGCGGCCTAAAGTCTGCATCCACATTTTCGTCAATCTGACTGATTTCCAGACAATAAGACACTTTGAAATATACAACAGAGATAGATGTAGGGCAAGAGCTTTCTAAAACAGCTTACAGATTTTACTTATCGAGATTCCTTCACTCTCTGCGGTTGTCATGAATTTAGCGGCCTAAAGTCTGCATCCACATTTTCGTCAGTCTGACTGATTTTCAGACAATAAGACACTTTGTAATGTACAACAGGGATAGGATGTAGGGCAAGAGCTTTCTTAAACAGCTTTCAGATTTTACTTATCGAGATTCCTTCACTCTGCGGTTGTCATGAAGTTAGCGGCCTTAAGTGTACATCCACATTTTCGTCAATATGAATGATTTCCAGACAATAAGACACTTTGAAATGTACTGTAGGGTTGGCTTTAGGGCAAGAGCTTTCTAAAACAGCTTTCAGATTTTACTTATCGAGATTCCTTCACTATCTGCGGTTGTCATGAAGTTAGCGGCCTAAAGTCTGCATCCACAATATCGTCAATCTGAGTGATTTCCAGACAATAAGACACTTTGAAATGTACTGTAGGGTTGGCTTTAGGGCAAGAGCTTTCTAAAACAGCTTTCAGATTTTACTTATCGAGATTCCTTCACTATCTGCGGTTGTCGTGAAGTTAGCGGCCTAAAGTGTACATCCACATTTTCGTCAATCTGACTGATTTCCAGACAATAAGACACTTTGAAATGTACTGTAGGGTTGGCTTTAGGGCAAGAGCTTTCTAAAACAGCTTTCAGATTTTACTTATCGAGATTCCTTCACTATCTGCGGTTGTCATGAAGTTAGCGGCCTAAAGTCTGCATCCACATTTTCGTCAATCTGACTGATTTCCAGACAATAAGACACTTTGAAATGTACTGTAGGGTTGGCTTTAGGGCAAGAGCTTTCTAAAACAGCTTTCAGATTTTACTTATCGAGATTCCTTCACTATCTGCGGTTGTCATGAAGTTAGCGGCCTAAAGTCTGCATCTACATTTTCGTCAATCTGTCTGATTTCCAGACAATAAGACACTGAAATGTACAACAGAGATAGATGTAGGGCACAAGCTTTCTAAAACAGCTTCCAGATTTTACTTATCGAGATTCCTTCACTCTGCGGTTGTCATGAAGTTAGCGGCCTAAAGTCTGCATCCACATTTTCGTCAATCTGACTGATTTCCAGACAATAAGACACTTTGAAATGTACTGTAGGGTTGGCTGTAGGGCAAGAGCTTTCTAAAACAGCTTTCAGATTTTACTTATCGAGATTCCTTCACTATCTGCGGTTGTCATGAAGTTAGCGGCCTAAAGTCTGCATCCACATTTTCGTCAATCTGACTGATTTCCAGACAATAAGACACTTTTAAATGTACAACAGAGATAGATGTAGGGCAAGAGCTTTCTAAAACAGTTTACAGATTTTACTTATCGAGATTCCTTCACTCTCTGCGGTTGTCATGAAGTTAGCGGCCTAAAGTCTGCATCCACATTTTCGTCAATCTGACTGATTTCCAGACAATAAGACACTTTGAAATGTACTGTAGGGTTGGCTTTAGAGCAAGAGCTTTCTTAAACAGCTTTCAGATTTTACTTATCGAGATTCTTTCACTGTCTGCGGTTGTCGTGAAGTTAGCGGCCTAAAGTCTGCATCCACATTTTCGTCAATCTGACTGATTTTCAGACAATAAGACACTTTGAAATGTACTGTAGGGTTGGCTTTAGGGCAAGAGCTTTCTAAAACAGCTTTCAGATTTTACTTATCGAGATTCCTTCACTATCTGCGGTTGTCGTGAAGTTAGCGGCCTAAAGTGTACATCCACATTTTCGTCAATCTGACTGATTTCCAGACAATAAGACACTTTGAAATGTACTGTAGGGTTGGCTTTAGGGCAAGAGCTTTCTAAAACAGCTTTTAGATTTTACTTATCGAGATTCCTTCACTATCTGCGGTTGTCATGAAGTTAGCGGCCTAAAGTCTGCATCCACATTTTCGTCAATCTGACTGATTTCCAGACAATAAGACACTTTGAAATGTACAACAGGGATAGATGTAGGGCACGAGCTTTCTAAAACAGCTTTCAGATGTTACTTATCGAGATTCCTTCACTCTGCGGTTGTCATGAAGTAAGCGGCCTGACACCTCAAAATTCTTTTTTGTACTCGTCGACTGTAATCTTTAAATTAGAACCTCGCCTATCATAACGCAATTGAATACTTTTATTCTGATGCAAAAGTTTATACTCTATGGACTATCGAAATAATTATTATTCAATTGTACGCAGAACTAAAATGAATTTTGACCAATCACGAGGCTCGATTTACAGAACGACGTCAACGCGTTTTAAAAAAAAGCGGTTGGCTGCACTTTGTTTCAGCAGCGAAGGGGCATCTTAGCTAATCTATTTTATTTACATTAATGCTTATATTGTCAATTATATCTTATGGCGTCGTGTTGTGACACATTGTAGTAATCATAACCTGCCAAAATTGTACCGTCTCGAAATCAAGACGAGTTTGCTAAACAACTGAATAGAATCAGAAACTTCCTCACGATTACTATTGAATAAATTATATTTAAAAAGATTTCGGCAACCAAATAATCATTGCACAATCAAAGAAGAACACTGCACACGGCCAACTTACAAATTAAGTCCAAAAACTTTTCCACTACCAAGAACTTTCTAAAACAGCTTTCATGAAGTACATTATTCTTAATGAATAGTGTGCGATAAAGCTTTTAAATAAGTTTCGGTCGAAACCGACTGAAACTTATTTTTAGAACATATTTAATCTAAAAAATATATTTTTTTTTTGCATTGCCATTAGGTCATGACAGAAACTGTTCTTGATTTAAGTTGAATAATGGAAAATCACGACTTAAATTAAATTTCTATGAATGATTTTTCAAGATTTTTTTTAATTTTGTTTATAGTACTTATCAAAAAGGCGAAGGGGCATCTAGCTAATCTATTTTTATTTACATAAATGCTTACGAAAACTATTGTCAACCATATCTTATGGCATCGTGTTGTGATACATTGTAGTAATCATAACCTGCCAAAATTTTACCGTTTCGAAATCAAGACGAGTTTGCTAAACAACTGAATAGAATCAGAAACTTCCTCACGTGATTACTGTCGAATAAATTATATTTAAAAAGATTTCGGCAACCAAATAATCATTGCACATTCAAAGAAGAACACTGCACACTGCCAACTTACAAATTAAAACCGAAAACTTTTTTGTGCACCAGAAATTCACCTGGTCAAGAGAAGAAATCTTAACGCCAAAACTAAGAACTTTTTAAAACAGCTTTCATTAAGTACATTCTTCTTAATGAGTATTGGGCGATAAAGATTTTAAATAAGTTTCGGTCCAAACCGACTGAAACTTATTTCTACAACATAATCTACAAAATATATAAAACTTTTTGCATTGCCATTACGTCATGAGAGAAATCCTGTTCTTGATTTAAGTTGAAGTTGAAGCATGCAAAATCACGAGCACTTAAATTAAATTTCTATGAATGATTTTTCAAGATTTTTTTCTATTTTTTTTATAGTAGGTACTTATCAAAAAGGCGAAGGGGCATCTAGCAAATCTATTTTTATTTACATAAATGTTTACGAAAACTATTGTCAACCATATCTTATGGCATCGTGTTGTAATACATTGTAGTAATCATAACCTGCCAAAATTTTACTGTTTCGAAATCAAGACGAGTTTGCTAAACAACTGAATAGAATCAGAAACTTCCTCACGTGATTACTGTCGAATAAATTATGTTTAAAAAGATTTCGGCAACCAAATAATCATTGCACAATCAAAGAAGAACACTGCACACTGCCAACTTACAAATTAAGTCCGAAAACTTTTTTGTGCATCCGAAATCCACCTGTTCAAGAGAAGAAATCTTAACGCCAAAATTAAGAACTTTTTAAAACAGCTTTCATTAAGTACATTCTTGTTAATGAGTATTGGGCGATAAAGCGTTTAAATAAGTTCGGTCCAAACCAACTGAAACTTATTTCTATAACATAATCTACAAAATATATAAAACTTTTTGCATTGCCATTAGGCCATGAGAGAAATCCTGTTCTTGATTTAAGTTGAAGTTGAAGCATGCAAAATCACGAGTAATTAAATTAAATTTCTATGAATGATTTTTCAACAGTTTTTTTAATTTTTTTATAGTACTTATCAAAAAGGCGAAGGGGCATCTAGCTAATCTATTTTTATTTACATAAATGCTTACGAAAACTACTGTCAAGATAAATCATGAGTACTTAAATTAAATTTCTATGAATGATTTCTCGTTTTTTTTTTTTTATATAGTACTTATCAAAAAAGCGAAGGGGCATCTTAGCTAATCAATTTTTTTTTACATAAATGCTTATGAAAACTATTGTCAAGATATGGATCTTATGGCGTTGTGTTGTGATTTTACATTTTAGTAATCATAACCTGCCAACATTTTACCATTTCGAAATCAATACGAGTTTGCGAAACAACTGTAAATTAAGAAATTTCCTCCGGTGATTACTATTGAATAAATTATATTTATTTTCGGCTTAAGGTTTTTATTTTAGACTATCGATTGCATATTCCTTACATAATTCGCAAGTTTTGTTCAGGATTTGAATTTTTTCTGGTACAGTCATAACGGTCACTTCAGAAGAATTTAGCAGGCAATGAAGGTCAGCGTGAATCTTCCTATAACATATGTGACATTTGAAACATGAAGTACCTTCAATGACGTCGCGGTCACAAATAACACACATAATAAATACCGGATCACTCTTTTCTAATAACATTAATTGTATGGCTTGCCTGTATTTTGTAAAATTCATGCCTGCCCCATCCAGAGATTTATTGTTATTAAGACACCAGAAGAAGTATATGATCATAGGCCCGCAATTATTATTATCCTTTTGCCTACGATGCCTTATTGTATTGACTTTATTTATCGTTACATCATAATGTAATTTGCTTAACAAATCGTTAATTTGATTTAAGTATTCGGCCTTATAACTGGTTTCCCCACCCAGGGGATCAATGATTGTGATGCTTTGTTTAGTAGGTTTCATTATAACCATCGTAAAGTGGCTGTTCAGACAAATGGGAAAAACTATTTCCTTTTCCATGGACCAATGAAATTTACTGATATCGTAGAAACGAGGTTCCTTTTTATGCAAACCGAAAATTATTGATGACAATTCACAATTCGTAACATCGTAATTACCACTATCATTTATGACATGAAAAGCATGGTTAATTGCATTACTTGTGACGTATTGTCTGGGACATAACGATTGGAAGTCGTCAAAAGTCAATTCATTTAGAGTACACAAAGAATGGATCTTGGAAACATAGTAGTTTCTGGAGATTGGTTTGTAATATAACGGGTCCCTCACCAATCCGTTGGGAAACACATCAAGGGGCACGTGACTAGTGCAGGAGGAACTGGCTGATTGAGTTGAGATAGAAGACTGAGTTTGTGATAGTAACTTAGGTTGGCAATACTCGCATTCATATGCACCTGAAAAATCGAAATGTGTACCCAAATACTGCCTAGCGCAAGATTGATGCACCCAATCTTGGCAATTATCACACTGAACCCAGTCAGTGACGCGTTTAACGGAACTTGTACCGTGTCTACAATATTGACAAATATTGGGAGTATTTTCAAAGGTTTTTTTTTTTTTTTTTTTATGATATAGGAGGCAAACGAGCAGACGGATCACCTGATGGTAAGCGATTACCGCCGCCCATGGACACTTGCAACACCAGAGGTGTTGTGAGTGCGTTGCCGGCCTTTAAGATGGGAGTACGCTCTTTTCTTGAAGGTTTGAAGGTCGTATCGGTCCGGAAATACCGCAGGCGACAATCCATTCCACAGTTTAGCTGCTTTCGATTTCAACGTCACTTCCAACTGACATGTTCTTCAAGTGTCGACCTTCGAAATGACTGTGTACCGGTTTCTTTTTTCGCTGCCACACTTCTTCGAACTGAGATACTTTAACAGCTTTAGTAAGTTTCTTCTTTGGAATCATATTAATAATTTCTTTTGAAATAGAGTATCACGCATCAAATTTCGGATGAGCTGTGTACATTTCAAATTATGACGACCTTTTAATATGCCGCGTTTGAGCTGCCCAAAGTAATTTTCAACAGGAGAGTTACTTGTCCGTTTGTTTTTTAACAAATTGCTCCATAATGGTAAATAAGGTATATATTTGGTAAGGAACACCAAATAAAGACTCGGATCATAGAATTGATTTAATTCGCAGCTATACGTATCAATAACTACATTTGACACAATTTGTGTGCAGCGAATATAAAAAGGGCTCTTTGCATAATTTGCGGTATATTTTGCTTTCTCTTTGTGAATAGTTGATGTTACGTTGTTCATGCTCTCTAAATAGTCAGATCTGTCTGTTTTCTCGCTGACTGTACATATTATAAAAAAAATATTATCACTTAAAAAGTTGGTAAAGGTCTCCCAAGAGTTTAATGTTCTACTAATATGGCAAAATAGTCTTAGGAAATTGTCACTTCTGCATTTTTAATCTTTGAAATAATGGCTGCCATCGGCGCGTATCTTTTAAATTACAGAAAAAATCATGTTATTAAAAAAAATCTGTGAATTCGCCGATGAAAAGTGATTCCCGTACTTTTGCTATTGTTGGGTTTGTTGTTGATGCAATAGCGCAATGGAAAAGAAGGCATTTTTAAAAGTTTTGAGTCAAAATTGCTCTCGAAACGACCGCCATCACTGCCCGCCACAGACTAAACCAACATACTCTCATGAGAGTATGTTGACATGCTCAAACTTATGTTAGGTGATGTCTACTCTAGTAATATAACTCAATGAGTACAACATGTCGAAGTCATAATTGGGTGTGTCGTACACATGTAACAATCTGCAACTACAATTTCATTCAGTGCGGCCAGTTAACAGTAAGAAAGCGAAAATTGACTTGACTTTGAAATAAAAACGGAAAGCAGTTTTTGCTCTAGCGCATGTATGTGCCTATGTAATCTTATGGGGTATATACATTACATGATTTGTCAGCCCCAATTCATCAGAATCTGACTAATTGCTATCGTGTGGATGCATGTTGCGCTGCTGATCCAACCGTCAAACGAGTTTACCTGACTAATTGCAAGAAAATCACAATTTGGACCATGGAATTGGCATGATCTGCCAAGTGTTCTTTTCCCACAAATTTAATTCAAATAATTTAAACAATAATTAAAAAATATAATTATACTAAAGAATATTGTTTTTAATATTTTACACTGTAATTTTGTATTTTTTTTAAACCGGTGTTTTGCAACTACAATTTCATTCAGTGTGGCCAGTTAACAGTAAGAAAGCTAAAATTGCCGCATTCAAACGGTCCTGCGAAGCGGCCTGGAAGATTTTTACCAACCGATGAGACGACCGATATCATGAGACGGCCGTGACATACCTACTCTCGATTTTTGTGTGCTGCACGGCTATCACGCGACGGCGCGCGAGCTCTCTCGATTTTCTCGCACTATCCGTCTCTCTCTTATTAGAACAAGAGGTAAAGTGCGAGAAAAATAGATAGTGTGTCGCGGCCGTTCCATGTAAGCCGTGCTATCTCGCCTTATCTCATCGGTTAGTAACAATCTTGCAGTCCGCTTCGCAGGACCGTTTGAATGCGGCAATTTTCGCTTTCTTACTGTTAACTGGCCACACTGAATGAAATTGTAGTTGCAGTTGTTACATCTATACGCTACACCCAATTTCGTCTTCGACATGTTATACTGACAAATTGGGGTAAAATAACAAAATGTGGATATCCCATTAGAGGATTCTGATACTTATAATATAGTGGTTCTGATTTTAAATGATTAATATTATATCAACTAGCGCGACTCTCCTTAGTTATTCTTATTCCATCTACAACCGGTTTAAAATTTGTGTCGAAATATATAAAATATATATTTTTTAATTTTCATATAAATTCATTTGAATATTTGTGAGAAAAAAACACTTGGCAGATCATGCAAATTCAATGGTCCAAATTATGATTTTCAGTAATTAACTACCGGGTATAAAAACAACTAGGGTCTGGCCAGGGAAAGATAACATTAATTGAATAGTAGATTGTATGATAATACAAGGTCTAAAATAAGCCATATTACCACAAGATGGTTATTTTCCCGAATTAGGTGTGGGAAAATTGCTCGAGGGGTACTATGACTTTTAGACCAGAGTTATACACTCTACTTTTCACTAAAACTCACTCTCTCTCACTCTTTTCACTCTACTTTTTTCGAATGCGAGCAAATAGTAAAAGCAGATTATCAATCCACAATCAATAATACATGCCACTAATTCCAGGGCAAAAGGATAAGAAAGATTTGAAAACTGTTTAAGAAAACTCTTGGCCCTAAAGCTATCCCTACAGTACATTTCAAAGTGTCTTATTGTCTGGAAATCAATCAGATTGACGAAAATGCGGATGCAGACTTTAGGCCGCTAACTTCATGACAACCGCAGATAGTGAAGGAATCTCGATAAGTAAAATCTGAAAGCTGTTTTAGAAGGCTCTTGCCCGAAAGCCAACCCTACAGTACATTTCAAAGTGTCTTATTGTCTGGAAATCAGTCAGATTGACGAAAATGTGGATGTACACTTTAGGCCGCTAACTTCATGACAACCGCAGATAGTGAAGGAATCTCGATAAGTAAAATCTGAAAGCTGTTTTAGAAGGCTCTTGCCCTAAAGCCAACCCTACAGTACATTTCAAAGTGTCTTATTGTCTGAAAATCAGTCAGATTGACGAAAATGTGGATGCAGACTTTAGGCCGCTAACTTCATGACAACCGCAGATAGTGAAGGAATCTCGATAAGTAAAATCTGAAAACTGTTTTAGAAAGCTCTTGCCCTAAAGCCAACCCTACAGTACATTTCAAAGTGTCTTATTGTCTGGAAATCATTCAGATTGACGAAAATGTGGATGCAGACTTTAGGCCGCTAACTTCATGACAACCGCAGATAGTGAAGGAATCTCGATAAGTAAAATCTGAAAGCCGTTTTAGAAGGCTCTTGTCCTAAATCCAACCCTACAGTACATTTCAAAGTGTCTTATTGTCTGGAAATCAGTCAGATTGACGAAAATGTGCATGCAGACTTTAGGCCGCTAACTTCATGACAACCGCAGAGTGAAGGAATTTCGATAAGTAAAATCTGGAAGCTGTTTTAGAAAGCTCTTGCCTGGCTTGAAAGAGTGAAGGAATCTCGATAAGTAAAATCTTGAAGCTGTTTTAGAAAGCTCTTGCCCTACATCTATCTCTGTTGTATATTTCAAAGTGTCTTATTGTCTGGAAATCAGTCAAATTGACGAAAATGTGGATGCAGACTTTAGGCCGCTAACTTCATGACAACCGCAGATAGTGAAGGAATCTCGATAAGTAAAATCTGAAAGCTGTTTTAGAAAGCTCTTGCCCTAAAGCCAACCCTACAGTACATTTCAAAGTGTCTTATTGTCTGGAAATCATTCAGATTGACGAAAATGTGGATGTACACTTAAGGCCGCTAACTTCATGACAACCGCAGAGTGAAGGAATCTCGATAAGTAAAATCTGAAAGCTGTTTAAGAAAGCTCGTGCCCTACATCTATCCCTGTTGTACATTACAAAGTGTCTTATTGTCTGAAAATCAGTCAGATTGACGAAAATGTGGATGCAGACTTTAGGCCGCTAACTTCATGACAACCGCAGAGAGTGAAGGAATCTCGATAAGTAAAATCTGAAAGCTGTTTAAGAAAGCTCGTGCCCTACATCTATCCCTGTTGTACATTTCAAAGTGTCTTATTGTCTGGAAATCAGTCAGATTGACGAAAATGTGGATGCAGACTTTAGGCCGCTAACTTCATGACAACCGCAGAGAGTGAAGGAATCTCGATAAGTAAAATCTGAAAGCTGTTTTAGAAAGATCTTGTCCTAAAGCCAATCCTACAGTACATTTCAAAGTGTCTTATTGTCTGGAAATCAGTCAGATTGACGAAAATGTGGATGCAGACTTTAGGCCGCTAACTTCATGACAACCGCAGAGTGAAGGAATCTCGATAAGTAAAATCTGGAAGCTGTTTTAGAAAGCTCTTGCCCTACATCTATTACTGTTGTACATTTCAAAGTGTCTTATTGTCTGGAAATCAGTCAGATTGACGAAAATGTGGATGTACACTTTAGGCCGCTAACTTCATGACAACCGCAGATAGTGAAGGAATCTCGATAAGTAAAATCTGTAAGCTGTTTTAGAAAGCTCTTGCCCTACATCTATCTCTGTTGTACATTTCAAAGTGTCTTATTGTCTGGAAATCAGTCAGATTGACGAAAATGTGGATGCAGACTTTAGGCCGCTAACTTCATGACAACCGCAGATAGTGAAGGAATCTCGATAAGTAAAATCTGAAAACTGTTTTAGAAGGCTCTTGCCCTAAAACCAACCCTACAGTACATTTCAAAGTGTCTTATTGTCTGGAAATCAGTCAGATTGACGAAAATGTGGATGTACACTTTAGGCCGCTAACTTCACGACAACCGCAGATAGTGAAGGAATCTCGATAAGTAAAATCTAATAGCTGTTTTAGAAAGCTCTTGCCCTAAAGCCAACCCTACAGTACATTTCAAGGTGTCTTATTGTCTGAAAATCAGTCAGATTGACGAAAATGTGGATGCAGACTTTAGGCCGCTAACTTCATGACAACCGCAGAGTGAAGGAATCTCGATAAGTAAAATCTGGAAGCTGTTTTAGAAAGCTCTTGCCCTACATCTATCTCTGTTGTACATTTCAAAGTGTCTTATTGTCTGGAAATCAGTCAGATTGACGAAAATGTGGATGCAGACTTTAGGCCGCCAACTTCATGACAACCGCAGATAGTGAAGGAATCTCGATAAGTAAAATCTGAAAGCTGTTTTAGAAAGCTCTTGCCCTAAAGCCAACCCTACAGTACATTTCAAAGTGTCTTATTGTCTGAAAATCAGTCAGATTGACGAAAATGTGGATGCAGACTTTAGGCCGCTAACTTCACGACAACCTCAGATAGTGAAGGAATCTCGATAAGTAAAATCTGAAAGATGTTTTAGAAAGCTCTTGCCCTAAAGCCAACCCTACAGTACATTTCAAAGTGTCTTATTGTCTGAAAATCAGTCAGATTGACGAAAATGTGGATGCAGACTTTAGGCCGCTAACTTCATGACAACCGCAGAGAGTGAAGGAATCTCGATAAGTAAGTTCTGAAAGCTGTTTTAGAAAGCTCTAGGCCTATTTCTGTCTCAACAGTACTTTGTAAGGTGTCTTATTGTCGAGAACTGAATGAAAATTGCATTGAAGTGAAATGAAAAAATGAAGGAAGTTACTTAAATTCCTTTTTTGTCATTTATTAATACTTTTTACGTCGTAGCTTTGTGTTGATGCATTGTGAGGCATAACGATGAACGCCGCATATTTATCCCGCTGGATATACGTCTTTCCATGCTTCGTATCAGTTTCCGAAACTGATTTAAATTTAGACATCTTAATTTGGTCGGGTTATCATAGGCCGCTAACTTTAGGCCGCTAACTTCACACCGGTGAATCCTACCATTATAATCTATAGAAAATTTGTTTAAGCGGATAACCCACATTCCACACAAGCGAAAGCCCAGTTCGTCGTTGCTAACGGAAGGCCAGAAAACAAGGTTGTAATTTGGCCTATGATATGGCTGTCTGAAGTGAAGAGTGAAAAAGTGAAGTGTATTAAATCCAGTCAACAGGGCCATTTAAGTTTATGGTGTTATAATAATACGCGCCGTGATAGTGGTCGCGTAGTTCCTAATATAGAAAAAGTGCAGACGCTGTCGGCCAAAGAGTACGGATTACGTTAACATTTATATATTCTATAAACCGGGTTATCCTAAATTAATTTAAAAAATATATATTGTTTCAGTAGGTAGGTATTAATATGCCGTTTGCTTTACTTTTTTTTTTTTTTTACTATTTAAAATGTGATATTTCATAAGATCAAACAAGTGTAAGTAACGGTGAAAGCCCAAATAAAATTATTATGATTATTTTCAAATCAATAACACAATAATTCATGGTTTGAACGCTCACATATAGGAATAGATATATTATGGCAATTAACACCTTAATGCATTCTGCTGATTTGAATGTTAGATAACCCGGTTGTAAGTTAATATTGTCAATATTATATTTATTGGGGTGAAGCTTCAATCTTTTTCCAATTATGGAAATGAAACTTAAGCTATTACCTCAATAAAAATGTTACAAAGTTGATAGGTAACTATTACTAAGTAGTATTATAAAATTGCTTTAACAGAACTGTAGTGAACAAAATAAACATATTAAAACATAAAATGCTGTTTTAATTATTTAAGTTATGAATATATAACTTTCTTTATGACTAATATTTGTATATAAAGAACTTTCATCTATAGAAATAGAACAAATATAAAAAAAATACAAAAACATCCCATTAGCTGTGATTCGAACCTCGATCGTTCTAGGCCGCTGAGCCTAGAGCACATGTCTTAATCCATTGAGCTATCTCAACATTATAGGTAATGGTGGAAATATAGCATTCACATACCAGTGGTATCGCACTTAAATACAGCTATTATAAATTAGCATTTAATAGCCTTGTTAATAATTATACTAATATGAGTATATTTCTGGTGATAACAGGTGTCAATTTATAGGTATTTAATGTGCCTAGTATAGTGCTTATTTTCCGCGGTATCTCTAAATAGTAGCGCCAACAACGCCATCTAGTTTAATTATTGCGCACCACGTGCAACTGTGTGAGCAGCAGACGTCAAACGATGCAAGCGAAACTGGGCCGTAAGGTGTCCATGCATTATTGCAGCCGATAGTACTCTACTCATAAAAGTAGACTCAGAAACCAAATAAAATGTCATGTGCTGCTGTGTGTACTGAAGTCGATTTCTAAGAAGAAATTGTATCTGTTTCTATGTATTTTTATAGAAACATGACGTATTTTTTTTCTATTTATTTGGTGGACCGTTTTGTTTTCTTCTATTCCACAATTATCGATATCGCTAAATACGTTTCTAACACTAGTAAGATTGTGACAGTCTTTTGTTTTGCCGTGAAAATTCCGGTCTCTGTCAATCTGTCTGGATGGTTAAAGACGTAAATAGAAGAAGATTTGATGAATACGTCAAGCAGTCGCCCCCGAGGCTTCGGCCTCAGGGCCATGCAACTCGTACCTCTCGCAAAGTTATCAAATAAATGTGTTAATGTTCTAACATGTCTCCCCCTACCTCTGAGCACCTTAACTATAGTTGCATACACCGCTCAACTGAAGGTCTCGTCCCCATAGTCCCAAGTCACGACTATTTTGAAGGAAACCGTCATTAAGCACACTATAGTTACGCGTTTATCGCCATTCTCAACTTTTAATTAGCTAATGTCACGAAGCTGTCAAACTTTCCGACGATATCCCTTTTCCTTTCCCCTGAAACACAACAACACTACTTAAAAGAAATTACGAGGGCTTAAATTTCGAATAGGGGATTCAATTTCGAAATGGCGATTTTATTGTTTATTGTTTTTAAGTCTTCTCGAATTTTCGAAGGCTCTTTTCTTTTGTTGGAGTTGATTATTTATTCGTAAATTCAACCTTTAATTTTATTAAAATTTGCCAGTCGATTGAAATTTTAGATTCTTCGTTACAATAGAAAATCCGTTATCAAAGGGATCTGGCAACAAGTCTGGAGAGTTATTAAACGCTTGCGATGATTGGTTCCTTTTGATTACTTTTTAGTTGTAACAAATCACTGTAGCTAATAGATATTAGCAGGAGGTTTAATCAAATAAAATATAGGCGTGGTTATAAACCTTTCGGTGCCTTTTTGTAGCGATACAGTAACGTAGCTGCCGGCCATATATGACCAGCACGGCCATCACGCACGCACACACACACACACACACACACACACACACACACTTACACACACACACACACACACACACACACACACACACACACACACACACACACACACACACACACACACACACACACACACACACACACACACACACACACACACACAAAATCAACCTGAGTTTTACAGTGCATAGAGTTTGTTTGTCACCCGTCGATAAAGCCCGCATCACACTGGCGCGGCCTGACCGCGGCGGTCAACAGTAAACTTGTCATTAGCTGTCAAATTTACTATTGGCCGCCACCGCTGGCCGCGCCAGTCTGTGAGAGGCTTTATACAACCGCGATACGTTTGGGAATGGGATAGCTGTCAATTCATGTACACATTGACGTAATTATATGGAAATAAAAAATCAATCTATCTATCGCTGGTAAGAGCCGAATGTAACCTAAGCCTCGAAGATTGTCAATTAATATAACTATAATAACGAGCCCTCAGATATCTAATACCCTTATACTAAAGCATTCAGACCCGTGACCCATAGAAGCCATCTACAACCGTACTCAAGACGAAACTAATTGACTGAGAAAGCTGACTATTAAATTATAATAATGATCTGTTTATTCGCCTAATATAAATACAAAAAAATATTTGTGTTGGCCGAGTTTCATCAAAGTATTCCTTTGAAAACCCAACTCTACTTTCTAAGCTAGACACTCAAAGTCTATACATTCTATACATAGATTTACGGATAAAATATTTAACTGCTCATGCTCGATTTAAAGGATTTCGACGTGTCAGCGGAGAGGACACCCCTTAAGGGAGGGAAAAACCCTTTATATTTACAACCAAAATTCATAGCAACGATGAATGCCACATCACCACTTATTCCCTAATGACCCAGAGGCAGAGGCACACTTGCGATTTCCAAGCGTATTTTGTATGAAGGCGATCACGCAGCGTGTTCGCCGCGACTGATAATTGTATAGAAAACACGCTCGCAAATCGCAAGTGTGATAAGGCTCTAACGTGACACGATTTTGGTAAGGATGAGCCTCCAACAACGCGTTTAATGGTGGGAAATACTAAAAAAAAAACCGGCCAAGTGCGTGTCGGGCCACGCACAGTGTAGGGTTCCGTAGTTGCCTGTCTGTCTTAGTTACATCGACGTGCGGTGCGGTTGCGTCGGCCGAATTTGGACGAAAATTGGTCTTTCCAAGTACACATTAAGTTGGTCGACTATTACTCGGTAACTACTTATGCCTTCTTGTCCGTGATAGTTTTGCTTTTAAATTCATTACATGTACTATTACCACGATTGTTTTCACATCCCCAGTAGTAGCTATTTAGCCGGCAGGGGGGGGACACATGACTCGAACAAAAATTAGGGCTTTGAAGCTCAATATCTCGCAAACGTATCACTGATTTGAAAAATGGATTTAGAAAACCCATAGTATTTTTAACGAACTATCCAACGATACCCCACACTATGGGTTAAACGAGAAAAAAAAATTGCATCCCCGCTTTAGGTGTAGGGGAGTACCCTATTTTTTTTTTTTTCAAGATTTAATTATACTGTTCTGTCGGCGTGATTAATTTATGTACCCATGCCGAATTACAGATTTCTAACGTAACGGTTACTGAGCTAAGCCGAAGACGGACAGACAGACAGATAGACGGACGGACATGGCGAAACTATAAGGGTTCCTTGTTGACTACGGAACCCTTATAAAACTATGACTTAAAATTCGGAGCACAGAAAAAATCTGAAAAGCAATTTGTCTAAAACTATCATGATTCCGATTGCCATCTTCCGCTAAACGAAAATTTGGACGCAGACAGGACGCAGGTGATTTAATGGAATATATATTCCATTCGGTATTTATATAAATAGGTTAGGCTAGTATTGTACCCAGACCCTGTATCATGGTCGGCCTTATCATGTGATAAGTGATAAGATAGGGGCGTCGTCTCGTTCTATCAAATGGTGTCAGCCAGTGACGGACGCTCTATCCTGTCACTTGTCGTGTGATAAGGCCGTCCATGCTCTGGCCCCGTAGCATGGATGGCGTTATCACGCGATAAGTGACAGGATAGGCGCGTCGTCTCGTTCTATCGAACGGTGTCAGCCAGGGACGGAAGCTCTATCCTGTCACTTATCGCGTGATAACGCCATCCATGCTACGGGGCCTGAAATATCAAAAATTCCTTCAGCGGTGTTCCGTAAGTGCAATTATAATGTCCTGTAGTGTTATTATAAAATTTGGTAAAATATGCTTTCGGACTAATGCTTTTCGGAATTATGTAGTTAGTAAGGCGACGGCTAATTGCGGATTCAAAAGAAAGACAAGGATCTCGTTTAGGTTATAATTATGAGCTTACAGTTTCGGTAGGAGAAATAAGAGGCGGAGGTCCCGTGTCACTCGCTTATATATCCTCATTACATTAATAATAGGGACCTCTAAGCGGGTGCTCCTGAACAATCTAGGTATACAGTGTTTAATTATGTTACTTATGATAATAAGGCAGTTTACATACAACTCCGTAGATGTCGCCCTCTACTATCCTCACTATGGAAGTCGTGACTCGTGTGGCGTCATCTAAGGAGTCAATCCTTAGGCACTTGATCTGTTTATCCATCTAGATGGTGCTGATAAGCATACCAGTTAGGTAAATAAAAAAATAAATAAAAATAAAAATCATTTATTTCAGACTACTAGAGAATCCATATATGTGTTAGTAAGACTTAAACCTATCGAGACTTAAGACTAGACATGTTAGTAATAACCAAACAATAAAATTTATTTAAAATACTTGGGTAGGTAGAGCATTGTAGCGAGCGGGGCAAAAATGTACACTATTTTGCCCGGCCCGTCACAATACCAACCCAGTGCCTCAGTATAGGGCAGTCCAGGCGTCCAGCCCACATCCCCAGGATACTGTTGCCACTGCCTCTCACTCGTCTCAGCAATGAGGCAACCCTCTTGCGTCTGATGGCGTGGAAGCCATCTGTGTGCGCCTCGGCGAACATGCCTGACGCACTGCAGTGTCGAGGCAACTTCAACAGCATCCTGAAGATGTTATTATACTGGACACGCAAAGCGAACACGCGTCTCGTATGCTTCACCCATAGGCTGCACGAGTAAAATGAGGTACAATAAGCTTTAAAAAGTGTCAGCTTCACTTCCTTCGTACACCGCGCGAACCTACGGATGAGCATGTTACCCCTTATCGCTAAGGCCCTCCTCTCTCTCTCGATATCCAGGTCATCGTCCAAGTCCTCCGTAACTATATGACCCAGATATTTAAACTTATTCACGAATAGATAGATAGATAGAATAGGTAAATTTGATCTTGTTAAGTATTAACAGTAGTATCCTAAACATATTCGTCATGAATTTTGTGGCAATATTCGATTTTGAAGATCGGGAACCAAGAAAATACTTAAAAGAGTACAATTTACAGCGATGCAATGTTGAACTACTTTTTTTTTCTTGATGAATGATGAATCTTGATGATTACAAATAAGAGCTTACGGAAGCCTTCAACTCCTTCTTTTACTTAAATCACCACTAGCGACCCACCCCGGCTTCGCACGGATACTATACTGTGCATATAAATCTTCCTCTTGAATCATTCTATCTATGAAAAAAACCGCATCAAAATCCGTTGCGTAGTTTTAAAGATCTAAGCATACAAAGGGACAGACAGCGGAAAGCGACTTTGTTTTAATACTATGTAGTGATGATAAGGGCCTGTTTACACATTGATTAGTGCGAGTTCATACCAAAGCTACTCGCACTTGCAGAAAATGTATGAACTCGCACTTATCACTAATCAAAGTGTAAACAGACCATTAGACACACAACATCAAATACCTATATAGACTAACTAGCAGTGTCATTACGGCTGCGATCTTCGGTAAGAAGAAGGTACTTCTCAAGTTGAGCTGCTCCGAACTTGAGCTACAAAACATTTCACATCATCATGTTTTTTCTTCCTCTTCAATGTTCATGAATCACGGCAAATAACGACTTAGCATCTAATTAGGCAGTCCCGATACACATGTGGAAATGTAGGAGGGCAATGTGGCACGATTGGTACATGCCCACGCTAACAAAGTTTATCGGTGCGAGAAGAGCAACCGTTTTTCCCACTTCACAGGACTATAAAATTAGGCTGGAACATATCAACGTTGTATGCTTGCTCGAATAGTCTGTACGTGGCTTTATTTTGTACAGCCGAATGGATAGAATTACAGATAGCGTTATTCTTTTAGGCATTGATAGGACGTGAATTGGTATGCGAATCGCTCGTTTCGAATCAAACTGTTGGTTATAGCAGAGTTATTTTTGTTTTATTTTCACAGTATATGACTTTGTAATAAAATACCAGTAGAACGTTTAATGTTAAGAACATAAATAAATATTAAGAGACAATCTTCCACAAATTGTAAAAGCCACATACAAAGATCAATAAGCCTTGGTCACTCGAAACTTAATCCGCTGCAGCGGGGTGTCAGGCAAGGAAGTTATTTCTCCAAAACTGTTCACCGCTGCACTGGAGGACGTTTTCAAGACTAGACTGGAGAAGGCTAGGCATCAACATCACTCGCCTTCGGTTTGCTGACGATATAGTAGTCGGGGCTGAGACCATGAAGGTCTTAAGTATGATGTTCGATGACCTCAGCAAAGCTTCCGAACGAATAAGACGAAGATCATGTCAAATGCCCATGTAGTACCAACTCCCATTACAATCGGACAGTTTACGCTCGAAGTTGTAGACGATTAGGTATACCTAGGACAGACTATCCAGTTAGGTAGGTCCAACTTCGAGAAAGAGGTCAATCGTCGAATCCGACTCGGCTGGGCAGCGTTCGGGAAGCTACGGCACGTCTTTTCGTCCAATATTCCGCAGTGTCTCAAGACGAGAGTCTTTGACCAGTGTGTGTTGCCAATGATGACATATGGTACTGAAACGTCGTCGCTTATGGGCCTCATAAGAAGGATCAAAGTCACCTAAAGGTCAATGGAGAGGACTATGCTGGAAGTTTATCTGCGCAATCGCATCAGAACCAAGGTAACCGATATGGCCCTCCAAATCGCTAAACTTAAGTGGCAGTGGGCGGGGCACATTTTGCATAGAACCGATGGCTGTTGGGGCGGAAAGGTTCTTGAGTGGCGACCACGTACCTGTAGGTGCAGCGTGGGTAGACCCCCACACAAGGTGGACTGATGACCCGGTTAAGGTCGCGGGAGTCCGCTTGATGCGGGTGACGCAGGACCGGTCTTTGTTGGTATGGGCCATAGATGCCTGAAATAAATGGTTTATTCTTATTAATATTATTATTATTGTGGCACTCTTTGGGGGAGGCCTATGTCCAGCAGTGGACGTCTTTTGGCTGATATAATTAGATGATGATGATGATGATTGCATAGAATCACAAGCTCTTTCAATCTACCCTCTTTTATTCCATACTGCAGAAACACAAAAATCGACAATAAAACATTTTATCCCAAATCATACTAGAACCAATATCTTTGTATCTCACAATCCACAGCTGCATGAGAGATGAATGATTCTAAAGCAACCTATTGTTTCCCTCGCAAGTCAGTTTACCATTAAATACACAGTATTAAATTGACTCGACGGGAAGAGACGAATAACTATCCGAGTGCAGCAGCGCCATTGCTTTACTAATAGACGTGTGCTGTGGTAGGATTTGGTAGTATTCCAAGCGCAACATTTTGACTAATCGTGTCGCTGCGTAGTTATATCTAGTGGGTGTAAGTTGCGTTTTCAAGAGACTACCTTAGATCCTTGGTGGTTAAAGAGTAATTATATTTGATTTTGTCACCTCGTTTTTTTTATATAAAATAAAAATAAAATAAATATTATAAATATTAGGAGACAATATTATTGATATTATCGCATGTGCTGACTTCTGGCCGAAGGGTGTCGTGTTCCGACGGTTCCGGGGCAATCTGCCGAATCCTACACCGGAGATGACGATGCAACGGGGCCACGCCGTTTCGTCGCCTAAATAGTATTATTAATTAATAGTACTGTAATGTAAATGTATTTGTCAATAAATAAATAATAAATTACACAAATCGACCTAGTCCCATATTAAGCTCAATAAGGTTTGTGTTATAGTATGTAGTACTAGACAACGATATATTTAATAGATAGAAATACTTAAATACACAGAAAACATCCAAGACTCAGAAACAAATATTCATGCTCATTACACAAATATTTGTCCTTACCGGGATTCGAACCCAAGACCTTCAACTTCGTAGGCAGCGTCACTACGCACTAGGCTAACTGATCGTCTACGACGTCTACTAGATATGAAAACTTTACAAAAGGTGTCTATTGACATCTCTCTAAAAAGCAAGGGCTTTTCACACGTGCGTTGCATCTCTTTGTGCCGCGTGCGAATGACATTTTACGCGAGACTCGCAAGCTCGCTCGGATGGATATATATAAAATCGAGACCGGCGTGAAGTTAGCGGCCAAAAGTTGGCGGCTAATATGCTGCCAACATTGGCCGCCAACTTTTAGCCGCTAACTTCACAGTAAAAAAAAAACCAAACAAATTAAGAAGTCCTCAATAATCTGTTAAAACTTCTCAACTGTCTTTTATTAAAAAAAACTATTCCGATCAGCTTTTAGTAGAGCTGTACATCGTTTGGTGTGGGCGTTATTAATTACCATTAATCTAATTTTATATCATATTTTTTTAAATATGTTTTCTAGATCAATGAAATAAGTTTAGCTATGCACATATTATAACATATAGGTAGATACGTATACAAAAGCCTACAAAGATCAGCTCTTAAAAGAGCTCAACCTCGTTTAGTATGGGCGTTATGATTTACCGGCCGAAATTATTATAGTTCACTTTTCACTAATCATTTTTTCTGCTTTATTTGTAGATCGATGAATGGGGTTTCACTATGCGCATATTATTTATTACGCATCTAAAAGTCTACTAAGATCAGCTTTTAGTAGAGCTTTACCTCGTTTAGTTTGGGCGTTTTGCGTTTTGACTTACCGGCCAAAATTATTGTAATACCCTATTCAAAAATAATTTTTCTGCATTATTTGTAGATCGATGAATGGGGTTTCACTATGCGCAAATTATTACGCAACTAGAAGGCTACTAAGATCAGCTTTTAGTAGAGCTTTACCTCGTTTAGTTTGGGCGTTATGACTTACCGGCCGAAATTATTATAGTTCACTATTCACGAATCATTTTTTCTGCATAATTTCTAGATCGATGAATGGGGTTTCACTATGCACATATTATTACGCATCTAAAAGGCTACTAAGACCAGCTTTTAGTAGAACTTTACCTCGTTTAGTTTGGGCGTTATGACTTACCGGCCGAAATTATTGTAATACCCTATTCAAAAATATTTTTTCTGCATTATTTCTAGATCGATGAATGGGGTTTCACTATGCACATATTATTACGCATCTAAAAGGCTACTAAAATCAGTCTTTAGTAGAACTTTACCTCGTTTAGTTTGGGGGCTATGACTTACCGGCCGAAATTATTGTAATACCCTATTCAAAAATATTTTTTCTGCATTATTTCTAGATCGATGAATGGGGTTTCACTATGCGCATATTATTTCGCATCTAAAAGGCTTCTAAGATCAGCTTTTAGTAGAACTTTACCTCGTTTAGTTTGGGCGCTATGACTTACCGGCCGAAATTATTATAGTTCACTATTCACAAATCATTTTTTCTGCATTATTTCTAGATCGATGAATGGGGTTTCACTATGCACATATTATTACGCATCTAAAAGGCTACTAAGATCAGCTTTTAGTAGAACTTTACCTCGTTTAGTTTGGGCGTTATGACTTACCGGCCGAAATTTATGGTTCACTATTCACAAATCATTTTTTCTGCAAAATTTCTAGATCGATGAATGGGGTTTCACTATGCACATATTATTACGCATCTAAAAGGCTACTAAGATCAGCTTTTAGTAGAACTTTACCTCGTTTAGTTTGGGCGTTATGACTTACCGGCCGAAATTATTGTAATACCCTATTCAAAAATATTTTTTCTGCATTATTTCTAGATCGATGAATGGGGTTTCACTATGCGCATATTATTTCGCATCTAAAAGGCTTCTAAGATCAGCTTTTAGTAGAACTTTACCACGTTTAGTTTGGGCGCTATGACTTACCGGCCGAAATTATTATAGTTCACTATTCCCAAATCATTTTTTCTGCATTATTTCTAGATCGATGAATGTGGTTTCACTATGCACATATTATTACGCATCTAAAAGGCTACTAAGATCAGCTTTTAGTAGAACTTTACCTCGTTTAGTTTGGGCGTTATGATTTACCGGCCGAAATTATTGTAATACCCTATTCAAAAATATTTTTTCTGCCTTATTTCTAGATCGATGAATGGGGTTTCACTATGCACATATTATTACGCATCTAAAAGGCTACTAAGATCAGTCTTTAGTAGAACTTTACCTCGTTTAGTTTGGGCGCTATGACGTACCGGCCGAAATTATTATAGTTCACTATTCACAAATCATTTTTTCTGCATTATTTCTAGATCGATGAATGGGGTTTCACTATGCACATATTATTACGCATCTAAAAGGCTACTAAGATCAGCTTTTAGTAGAACTTTACCTCGTTTAGTTTGGGCGTTATGACTTACCGGCCGAAATTTATAGTTCACTATTCACAAATCATTTTTTCTGCAAAATTTCTAGATCGATGAATGGGGTTTCACTATGCACATATTATTACGCATCTAAAAGGCTACTAAGATCAGCTTTTAGTAGAACTTTACCTCGTTTAGTTTGGGCGTTATGACTTACCGGCCGAAATTTATAGTTCACTATTCACAAATCATTTTTTCTGCAAAATTTCTAGATCGATGAATGGGGTTTCACTATGCACATATTATTACGCATCTAAAAGGCTTCTAAGATCAGCTTTTAGTAGAACTTTAGCTCGTTTAGTTTGGGCGCTATGACTTACCGGCCGAAATTATAATAGTTCACTATTCACAAATCATTTTTTCTGCATTATTTCTAGATCGATGAATGGGGTTTCACTATGCACATATTATTACGCATCTAAAAGGCTACTAAGATCAGTCTTTAGTAGAACTTTACCTCGTTTAGTTTGGGCGCTATGACGTACCGGCCGAAATTATTATAGTTCACTATTCACAAATCATTTTTTCTGCATTATTTCTAGATCGATGAATGGGGTTTCACTATGCACATATTATTACGCATCTAAAAGGCTACTAAGATCAGCTTTTAGTAGAACTTTACCTCGTTTAGTTTGGGCGTTATGACTTACCGGCCGAAATTATTGTAATACCCTATTCAAAAATATTTTTTCTGCCTTATTTCTAGATCGATGAATGGGGTTTCACTATGCACGTATTATTACGCATCTAAAAGGCTACTAAGATCAGTCTTTAGTAGAACTTTACCTCGTTTAGTTTGGGGGCTATGACTTACCGGCCGAAATTATTATAGTTCACTATTCACAAATCATTTTTTCTGCATTATTTCTCGATCGATGAATGGGGTTTCACTATACACATATTATTACGCATCTAAAAGGCTACTAAGATCAGCTTTTAGTAGAACTTTACCTCGTTTAGTTTGGGCGTTATGACTTACCGGCCGAAATTATTATAGTTCACTATTCACAAATCATTTTTTCTGCATTATTTCTAGATCGATGAATGGGGTTTCACTATGCACATATTATTACGCATCTAAAAGGCTACTAAGATCAGTCTTTAGTAGAACTTTACCTCGTTTAGTTTGGGGGCTATGACTTACCGGCCGAAATTATTATAGTTCACTATTCACAAATCATTTTTTCTGCATTATTTCTAGATCGATGAATGGGGTTTCACTATACACATATTATTACGCATCTAAAAGGCTACTAAGATCAGCTTTTAGTAGAACTTTACCTCGTTTAGTTTGGGCGTTATGACTTACCGGCCGAAATTATTGTAATACCCTATTCAAAAATATTTTTTCTGCATTATTTCTAGATCGATGAATGGGGTTTCACTATGCGCATATTATTTCGCATCTAAAAGGCTTCTAAGATCAGCTTTTAGTAGAACTTTACCACGTTTAGTTTGGGCGCTATGACTTACCGGCCGAAATTATTATAGTTCACTATTCCCAAATCATTTTTTCTGCATTATTTCTAGATCGATGAATGTGGTTTCACTATGCACATATTATTACGCATCTAAAAGGCTACTAAGATAAGCTTTTAGTAGAACTTTACCTCGTTTAGTTTGGGCGTTATGACTTACCGGCCGAAATTATTGTAATACCCTATTCAAAAATATTTTTTCTGCCTTATTTCTAGATCGATGAATGGGGTTTCACTATGCGCATATTATTTCGCATCTAAAAGGCTTCTAAGATCAGCTTTTAGTAGAACTTTACCTCGTTTAGTTTGGGCGCTATGACTTACCGGCCGAAATTATTATAGTTCACTATTCACAAATCATTTTTTCTGCATTATTTCTAGATCGATGAATGGGGTTTCACTATGCACATATTATTACGCATCTAAAAGGCTACTAAGATCAGTCTTTAGTAGAACTTTACCTCGTTTAGTTTGGGCGTTATGACTTACCGGCCGAAATTTATAGTTCACTATTCACAAATCATTTTTTCTGCAAAATTTCTAGATCGATGAATGGGGTTTCACTATGCACATATTATTACGCATCTAAAAGGCTTCTAAGATCAGCTTTTAGTAGAACTTTACCTCGTTTAGTTTGGGCGCTATGACTTACCGGCCGAAATTATTATAGTTCACTATTCACAAATCATTTTTTCTGCATTATTTCTAGATCGATGAATGGGGTTTCACTATGCACATATTATTACGCATCTAAAAGGCTACTAAGATCAGTCTTTAGTAGAACTTTACCTCGTTTAGTTTGGGCGCTATGACGTACCGGCCGAAATTATTATAGTTCACTATTCACAAATCATTTTTTCTGCATTATTTCTAGATCGATGAATGGGGTTTCACTATGCACATATTATTACGCATCTAAAAGGCTACTAAGATCAGCTTTTAGTAGAACACCTCGTTTAGTTTGGGCGTTATGACTTACCGGCCGAAATTATTGTAATACCCTATTCAAAAATATTTTTTCTGCCTTATTTCTAGATCGATGAATGGGGTTTCACTATGCACATATTATTACGCATCTAAAAGGCTACTAAGATCAGTCTTTAGTAGAACTTTACCTCGTTTAGTTTGGGGGCTATGACTTACCGGCCGAAATTATTATAGTTCACTATTCACAAATCATTTTTTCTGCATTATTTCTCGATCGATGAATGGGGTTTCACTATACACATATTATTACGCATCTAAAAGGCTACTAAGATCAGCTTTTAGTAGAACTTTACCTCGTTTAGTTTGGGCGTTATGACTTACCGGCCGAAATTTATAGTTCACTATTCACAAATCATTTTTTCTGCATTATTTCTAGATCGATGAATGGGGTTTCACTATACACATATTATTACGCATCTAAAAGGCTACTAAGATCAGCTTTTAGTAGAACTTTACCTCGTTTAGTTTGGGCGTTATTACAAAGTTACGGATACCATCTCCGAGCGCACAACATGATACAACCGGTGATGGTCCCCGCCAGGTGCAAAGACTACTGCAGTGCAACACTGTGCTGCGATGGAAACTAAGGTCATGGGTTATTGGGTTGAATGGTGGATGGTCTGGACAATGGGTTATGGCAGGAGACTAGCGGACACCTGCCGTGACAATAAGTCTCAAAATTGTGAAAAGGCAGGTGGTGGTGGTGACTCGCCAACTCGTTAAGTGGGCCCCACAAACAGTCGCACGCACAGTGCGACAATGAAGCAACACGTCTGAGCGGCTGTGTGGTTGTCGAGAGGTGAGTCTGCGGTGCGCCAGATCCCGGTTATCCGTTCAAGGGCCGCCGGCGTTATGACATTTTACACTTCCAACCTGGAGCATAGGTTCTGCTCTTGCGACTCCACTCTGGCCGGCCGGTTAAGGCAAGCACAGAGGTGAGGGCCAGATCACTCGGGCCCTCTGGAGGTTAGGGGTCCGCGGTGTCGCCACTCACCGTCACCTCGCCACAAGCTGCCCCCGCGGGCTTATTATTATTATTATCTTATTTTAGACAGGCAGCTAACGATAGAGATCAGATCATAGTTTATGGGGATATACCTCATGGTATAGAATGGGATCATTCCTATACTTTGGAGACTGCAGAAGAAAAAAATAACTCAAAGATTTATACCTAGCAAGATACCTCTCCTAAATTAATAACGCTTGTTGTTAACACTACGCACGCACTAAACACTCATCCTGAAGAAGAACTCCCGAAGAGTTCGAAACATGTCGCCCGTAGTGACATTGAATACGTGAGTTGAACCGTGTAATTGTTAGTATTTTGGAATGTGTTACAATAATCATTAGTTAATGTTTATGATGAATACATATACTTATGTGTACTCATTTTGTTAAATTTTGCCAATTTGGTGGGTTATATATTCTTGTATCCTGATGGTTAGCACAATGTGATTTTGAATACAGAACTTTTGAATAGAAACCGTGGTCTTTTAATAATACTACAAACGTATAATATATTGACTTGGCGTATATTTAGGTAATCGATGCGGAATATCAAGAACATGGCCCGACACGCACTTGGCCGATTTTTGTAAAGAGGTTTTACGATTGTTTTTTTTAGCTTCCCTGGAAAACAGCCCTGTGTTAGCGATAAATCACATGAATAACTTATACTTATAGCCAAAATTTCAGCTCAATCGGTCACCGGGAAGTAGGTCAAATTTGACTTGCTACTGCTGCTGCCACTATACATATAGTGGGCCGATAATATGTCAGGACTTCCGTCCCACAAGGATCACCTTTGGCACTTCATTAGCTGCTATTTCAACGGAATCTTATCAGAATCTGTGACGTACTTTTGTACTTTTAAGTACATAATTGAGGAATTCCATAAGTCATCTGTGGTCTTCATCATCAATTCCACTCCACCAAATTTATGATTTCCGGGTGTAAATACACGAGATATAATAGAAAATACCAAAATCACTACATGCGTTCCTAATATAATTGACGAGTTCCCTCAATTCCTCATGGATCCCATCATCTAACTGAATTTAAAAAAAAATGGGAACCACCTGGGAGCATATACTTACAAACAAAAAAAAAAATTACGAATCGGCTCATCAATGACGGAGTTCTGAGGTAACTAACGTTGAAAAAAATCAAAAATAAAATACAACCGAATTGAGAACCTCCTTTTTTTTGAAGTTGGTTTAAAAAAGATAGTGAATTTTGAAGTTGATTTAGGTATTACACAGCGTTTTCTCAGCGACCCTTGTAAATACAAGGAAAGATTACCTAAAGTGATAATTTCTTCAATTGAGTATCGCATTTAAGACGCTGTCAACACCAAAATGCCCTTGAGGATTTTGAACTGCTTAAATTACATCAATTTCACCAAATTAGGTCTTGTCAGCCTCTTAACAGCAATAATAATTCTTCTTCGTCGGAGTCAACGTCGTCGCCGTTCCACATCTTGAAATCGACTGGCGCTGCCGGGCGTATTCTCTTTGATGTCTCTTTGAACGCGTTAGCAACGCGTCGCTAACGCGGCGGGCCCACGCTGCACACGCGTTGCCAACGCGTCGCTGACGAGGCGGGCCGGCCGCGTACCCCCGCGTTGCTACACGCCGCCCGCTTGCGGTGTGAATATACCGCTTCAACCACCTTCACCAAGTGGAGACCATACAAAATTTCAACCGAATCGGTTCAGCCGTTTAGTAGTTGACATACAGACAGCAGCGCCACCTACCGGGTCCAATTGTATTTTTAAATCATTCAGGAAACCATCGAAATACCCATATAAAATTTCAACCCAATCGGTTCAGCCGTTTAGAAGTTATGTGAAAAAGATAAGTACGGAAGGTAATTCTTACTACCCGTTGTCCTATTACCCGTTTTCCCGTAGGAATCAAGCATTTCCCCGCGGTAAAAAGTAGCCTATGTTCATCAGGGATAGGTAATGTAGGTTTTTAATGGTAAAATATTTTTTCAAATCGGTCCAGTCCTTTCGGAGCCTATTCAACACAACAAAACACACAAACAAACAATCAAATCTTTCCTCTTTATAATATTAGTGTAGATTATAATGAATAAAAAAATTTATATAAATTTTTCGTGATAAAGTCTATTCGTGATATAATCTTTTCGTGGTAAAGTTTTCGTGATTGAGATTTTTCGTGATAAAGTGGACGTAGTTAAAGGAAAAAGATCCAATCCACAGAAAGTTGAGCAAAAGTTATGGCGGTTTAAAGTTTCAACCGTGATTCCTCAAAACTGGTACATTTTTTTTATAATATATGTTTGGATGAAAATTGAGTTGAGTCGTGTATTATACATTCTTTCACACAGAATTCAGTTAAATGCTATATTTTTCAGGATTTCGACCAAAAGTGGGGTTGGATCTTTTTTGCGAAAATACACTTTTCATAGACCCTTCCTTTTGTTTAATTTTGTAATAAGGATTCACGAAATAAAACTGGCATAATAATCATGTAAAACCATCTCTATACATACATAAAATAAAGCTGAAGAAGGTCGAAAGTCTGTACATGGAAGATATTCGAAAAAAAGTTTGCTGGGATACTTAGAATCGATAACAGACATTCCAACAGTATTTAGAATTTTTGTCTGTTTATCTGTTTGTCTGCTTATGTGAACGCGCACCACGTGAAAACGGCTGAACGGATTTTGATGCAAACTTTACTAATCTGTTGAGAAAATCCCCGGCCAGGTTTTAGGCTATAAAAATATTATGATAAGGGTGCAAAGGGGACCAAAACTGGGGTTGAACTTTGTATGGGAACTCCTTGAATCCCATACAAATCTAAAAATGCGGGTATAAAATTTGGACAAAACGGCATTCCGCGGAGAATTGAGTATATAGGTGCCAATTCTTTATATGTAGAAAACTCTCGTGACACTGAAATATTATTGGGAGCGCATAAGGAGCGCTCCCTAAAGGGATATTTTGGGCCTTTCATTCCTACGAAAACCTCAGCCTTCGCTTCGCTTCTTCTTCGCTTGCCTCCCCGTTTACCTTCGGGATTTCGGCCCTTAAGTTTCGCTTGCAAGACACCGGAAGATAATTAGTGTGCTTAGGGGTGATTGCTCACATTGAGAACTGCTCTCAGAAGGGTTGCTTTGGGCCTTTCAGTCCAACAAAATGGCCTTGCTTGCCTCGCCGCTTACCTTCGGAACTTTGGCCTGGGATTTCGCTTGCAAGACACCTGGGGATAGTAAGTGTACGTGGGGGCTCGCCCTCAGGTTTCGTTTGCAAGACAACGGGAGATAATGAGTGCCCGTCCATGGGGGCGCATTTAGAGCGCTTTCTGAAGGAATGATAATGAGTCTTTCATTCCAACGAAAAGCAAGGCCTTTGGCCTCGCTTGCTTGGTGAGTGGCGAGCCGAGGTAAGTCCCGTAGGTGAGTGGCGAAGCAAGCGAGGCCAAAGGCCTTGCTTTTCGTTGGAATGAAAGACTCATTATCAATAAAAAATTGTAAGTGTCCGTGAGGGCTCGCTTGCCTCGCCGCTCATCTCCGGTACTTTAGCCACAGGTCGGTTTGGTCGTTTGCAAGACACCTAGGGATTGTAAGTGTCCGCGGGGGCTTGCATTCGGGTCTTGGGCCCTCGAGCTCGCCTAGGGAGCGGTCTCTTAAAGCATGCTAATGCATGCTAAATGCCTTTAAGTCCTACAGAAAAGCTCACCCTTCGGCTTCGCTTGGCTCCCCTTTTACCTTCGGGAATTCGGGCCTCAGGTTTCGCTTGCAAGACTCCCGTAGATAATGAGTGTCCGTAGGCGCTCGCATTGAGAGCGCTCTCTAAAGGGATGCTTTGGGCCTTCCATTTGAACGTAAAGCTCGGCTTTTGGCTTCGCTGCCACCTGGGGATAGTAAATGTCCGTGTCCGTGAGGGCTCGCCGTCGGGCTCGCATTGGGAGCGCTTTATAAGGCTTGATTGTGACCTTTCATTGTTACGAAAAGCTCGGCATTTGGCCTCGCTTGCCTGCCCACTCCCCTTGGGGACTTTGGGCTCCGGCCTTCGGCCTTCAGGCTTGCATTGGGAGGGCTTTCTTAGGGCTTGATTGGGACCTTTCATTGTTACGAAAAGCTCGGCCTTCGGCATCGCTTGCCTGCCCGCTCCCCTTGGGGACTTTGGTCTCCAGTTTCGCTTGCAAGACACCTGCGGACAGTAAGGCCTTCAGCCCCCGAGCTCGCATAGCGACCGCTCTCTAAAAGTATGCTTAGGGCCTTTCATTCCTACGAAAAGCTCAGCCTTCGGCTCCGTTTGCTCCCCGTTTACCTTCAGGTCTTCGGCCCTAAGGTTTCACCTGCAAGTTACTCGGAGATAACGAGTATCTATGGGGGCTCGGCCTCGGGCCTTAGGCCCTCGTGTTCGCATTAAGACCACTCTCTGAAGGTTTGCTTCGCCGCTCAGATTTAGGGACTTTGGCCTCAGGTCTCGCTTGCAAGACACCTGGGGGATAGTGAGTGTCCGTGGGGCTCGCCATCGGGCCTTCGGACCTGGGGCTCGCATAGGGAGCGCTCTCTCAAAGGATACTTTGGGGATCTATATAATATTATAGACGACCAAGTTTATGAGGGTATTTATTTCGATTCGAAGACAATTTGAACTCTTACACGCACAGTATGGAAATGGAATGTTTATTTTCAAATTTGTCAGTAATATGGTTAAACATAAGAATATCATGTTTAAACCATAATTATACCTACACGTACGAAGTCGCGGGCAGAAGTTAGTTGTTAATATAACCATTCCAATCGTTCTCAGAAAACGTTGTTATGGCCTATTTTCTAGAACTGTCGAAAAAATATCAGGCTTCTACCTTATGGTCTAAGTACTCAATTCTGCAAACTATGATAAACACAGAATTATATTGATATCAAGTTACAATAAATTGACTGCATTTTTAAAAAGCCAATCTAGAGGTAACAAAAGAAAAAAATCATAAGTTTTAACGCAGAAAACGTGGAAAAGTTTCTTAATGATGCTCCAGATCATCTATAAAAGGTATGATTTTACTCAAATTTATGGTATTAGTTCACCATAAGGGAAGTACCTAATTCATTTGATTTTATAAGTAAAGAATGATTTTGTTCATAGGTTGCACTCATATTTGGGGTTTGTGGAGCCTGCAGGTGTGAGGAACTGGCAAACATTACATTTAAAGATGTTGAAACTCACGGAAATATACTAATAATACCAATACCTAACACAAAAACCAAACACCAAGATTTTTCACCGTTGATGGTCCCATCTTCCGAAATTGTAAAAAAGTATCAACATCAACGATCATCAAAGGGTCTTTATATCAGAGAAATATGTATGTTTGTAAGAGCTCACCAATCATATTTCAAAACGCGAGGTGAGGTCATTGATAGACAGACTAGAGCAAATGTCATGAAGCTTGTACCATTCTCGATGTCGGAGAATGATGTATAGGAAGAACGTTTTTAATAATTATGTGCATTGTGGTTTATAACTAAACTCCCTGTAAACCTGAAAGTGCTCGACCAGTTGGCTCTTAGACCGTTGTTTTTATAGTATCAAAGCTTACCTTGAGCATAATTAAATAAATCTATGTTGATTATATGAGGCTCCTAATTAAATTAATTATCATTATTGTGACTATATTTAAATTATTCGATTATTTTGATTATTATTGTATTATTCCAAATTATTCATAACATTTTGACATTTATTTATTATAATGTGTGTAGTTGTGACATTAAATAGGTGTATTATTTAATGATTTGCATGTCTGCTCGTAGGCTAGATGTGCGCACCATTTTTGTAAGAAAGAACCCTCTGACTGTATCTGAAGCAAATACATTTTCTGATTTCTGATGTCATACAAGACATACATTTAGAAGGATGTCAGCCACCTTACTCGCTGACTCTGGTGGTGGTATTACAACTCTGAAGAGACATGGTGGCTGGCATTCAAATAATGTTGCAGAGAGATACATTAAAAATTCGGTACAAAACAAACTAAAAATTGGACATAAAATAGCATCATCAATTAGTATAAAGCCGGGCCCAGCAGAGTGTCGAACAAAGCAAGTATCCACATTTCAACCGGACAGCCCTGACAGTTTTGAACCCCAACCAGGCCCCTCTACACAGTATGTGTGAATCTCAACCCTCCTCTGAACCAGAGGTAAATTTTGACTCACCCAGCTCCCTGTAAGTTGTATTCCAATTTTTAACCCCAATCAGGCACCTCTAAACAGTCCATATGTCAATTTTGAACCAAAACAGGGCCTATCTAATACTGACTCATGTGCAAGCCGGACTGGACCAAAATTGGGCCTTAAAATCTGGCAAACAACATTTATCACACCTCAATGAGGACCATAAGGACCCAGTGACACAATCTTCGCAGACATGTGAAATTTAATTCACTCAGCCAAACACTTAATTACCAACTAACGCTTTCAATATCACACTCAATAATTGTAAAATTGTACCATTAAGAGGACGTTCACGTGCTCACTAGCGCCACTGGTAAATAATTGTGATTATTTAAATTTAACGATAGATATTAAAAAAAGGAGGCCGCTACACACTGTATTTTGTAATTAAGTACCTTGTGAATACATCAAACTAGTTTTTATGTTGCTGGATATTGACAATGTATAACCAATACTGAATAAATAATATGAATATGAATATAATTATTATATCAATAAAAATAAATAAGATAAAACTGTATTATTTGTATATATGTATGATTGTGTATGTATGTTTATGTATAGAGCTATTTATGTACGTGTATTAATATAATTATTTTGATTTTTGGCTTATTATAATCTCCGCACCACCTACTACATAATCTAGTTTTATCTCTTTCTCCGATACCCAAAGACTGTCTGGAAGAGATCGCTCTTCAGCGATAAGACCGCCTGTTGTCTACCTCTACTACATGTTATTGTATTGTTTCTCTTTTTAACTGCTTTGTTTGTGTGAGGTGTGCAATAAAGAGTATTTGTATTGTATTGTATGTTTGAACAACTTCATTATTTTTCAGCTATATTACAGTCGCCATCATATATATCGGGACGGCCAAAGTGCTCACAAATATCTGAACACACGTCTCTATTGTCAAGGTATTAGAGACGTGTTCAGATATTTATAAGCACTTTGGCCGCTCCGATATATCTGATGGCGACTATCCAATGATGTTACAGAATTAATAATATAAACGTTTCGAATTCCTTACTTGTTGTTTTTTTTATTTTTTTGCAACTGTTTTAAAAAACGTCGTTCGATACACGTGCGGAAATGGTATTCTTAGGTAATGACATACTTTCCGCACTGGCATCGAAATATACTATTTTTTTTGCCCAACTTTTCCCTGACAGGTCTCGACTCAGAGCGCAGCTACGCAAACGTAACAATGTATTCGATTTCTCAGTCACCAACAAGAAATACGAGAAACAGAGAAAATGTCAGGATCAGTTCTAATGTGTACTAGCGCAATGGGTCATCGGCAGTACTGAAGCTCGCGCGGTTAGCGCTAGCGAGAGCGCCAGCGCCAAGTGCGTGTCGGGCCACGCGCAGTGTAGGGTTCCGTGTTTCTTACATCGAAACGCACGCGCTTAACTACGCACAGGCTAACGGCGTGATATTTTAAGAAACTTATGTAACAAACTCATAGATTGGCTTTCCGTTTACGTGAAATTCCCCCTTCCCTAGAATAAACTTGTATACATAAACTACAATAATTTGAGAAATTAGTTTGGAACGTGATACTTTGGGAAAACTATTTTCCTCAAAGTATTCTAGTTTCTACAAGTTTATTAATAGAAAACCAATCTATGAAAGTTTGTTACATAACTTTCTTAAAATATCACGCCGTTACCCTGCGAATGTCAAATAACGTTTTGTATTGAAAGCAATAAACCACCTTAAGAGTCCAATATCACACAAATGGACCACTGTGCACTGAGTTGAAAAATGGTTTTGAGTACCTATAACCCGTAATATTTTTAACCCCCAACGCAAAGAGAGGGGTGTTATAAGTTTAGGCTCTCCCTCGCGATCCCTAACATCGTTTGTCGTAAAATCACTGGCCCGAACTGTTTTGTCCTAATGGGCATTAATGCCCTAACAATCAATGGCCATAACCATCATTTTCCATAATGTAATGATTGCCCTAAAACTCATTTGCCCGAATCATTTTATCATAAATATCATAATTATTAATACCTATCCCTATTTTTATTTTGCATATTCCTCGAAATCCCTAATAACGTTTCACTACATGTCATTTATCCTAAGTGTTGTTGTCCTAATGGGCACTAGTATGTAATGATTGCCCTGAATGACCTAAGGGACGTTAGGGTTCACTTGTGTCCCTCAGACTAGAAATAGACACCCCGCGCAGCGGGGTGGCGTCGACTCACTGCACGACTATCAAACAACACACACACAAATATGGGACAAACTACAATAGGCCGTACAAAGTTAGGAAAAATAATCAATAGGGTTAACGATCATTAGGCTTACTGATAATTATGATACATGACTATTATGGCACATAACGTTAGGATGAATATTTGAATAATCAATACGGCAAGTGACGTTAGGAAATATAACATTATGGAAAAAAAAACATACGATGTTAGGAAAACTAAAGATAAGGCATATGAGTGTTAGGACAGTCCTAATGCAATCCCGATCCCGCGAGATCCCGTGTAATTTTTCAGGATCAATCCCGACGCATAATATGACGGGATCCCGTTCGGGATTGACGGGACTGGGCGGCTAAACTAATCCGAGTATTTCCGAATATTAACGAAAGGTGACTAGCGGGACAGATAATATAGAACAGTGTCGAGTGACTGAGAAAGAAGTACATGCGTGCGGGGAGGCGGCTAATTTGTTTGTTTACATTGCTAATTGTTTTAGTTGTGCAGTTGTAATGATTATTTTTTGGCGACAGAATACCAAATGATTATATAAAAACTAAGAAAGTGCGTCAAACTTTTTAGAAATTCTCCTACCAAAAATGATTTGCTTCAGAATTAGGTATATTCAGCAAGAGTTTGGCAAAACAATTCAGCTGGTTCTTGACTGCAAGACACGTTGGTCTAGCCGATGCAACATGGTAAGTGTTTCCTATCACACTTATCATGTGCATAATGCAAAGAATATGTATAAGCCGAGTAAAAGACAAACTAAACCATTATTAATTTTGTATTAAGCAGTTACGCTTCTAACGAAATTGTACATTTTTAATAAAGGAAAAATTTAAAAATTTAATGCTCCGAGCCGGATGCGAACCGGCGTCCACAGGCATTCATGGCCCGTCGCTACTTACCAACTGAGCTATCGGAACAATCCGGTTCGGCCACCAAATGCCTGCCCGCACCAAAAACCGCAATTCTGCCAAATGAATGCCTGTGGTCGCCGGTTCGAATCCGGCTCGGAGCATTAAATTTTTCCTTTATTTCAAAATATAAACCATTATTTTCAGCTATTGAATGTGAAAGCAGGGTCATGCTGTGGGTGGTGAGTAATAGAAATAGAATAGAAACATAATATTTGATCAATATATATTTATTGAATTGTTACTTATATTAATTCTGTGCCGTAGCGTACCAAATTACACCTTTTATTTATTTTAGTTGGTATTTACACGAACAAATAACTAGTACCATAAGACAGTCGTCATGGAGGAGTGGATTTTAGTAGACGGTTGAGTCTTCTGCAGTTGCCAAGCAAATAAGGGGCTATTCAATGGCAGACACCCCCTTTTATGCAAACCCCCACCTCAAAATATTTGTGAATAGGGTACTACAATAATTTCGGGCGGTAAGTCAAAACGCAAAACGCCCAAACTAAACGAGGTAAAGCTCTACTAAAAGCTGATCTTAGTAGCCTTTTAGATGCGTAATAATATGTGCATAGTGAAACCCCATTCATCGATCTAGAAATAATGCAGAAAAAATGATTTGTGAATAGTGAACTATAATAATTTCGGCCGGTACGTCATAGCGCCAAAACTAAACGAGGTAAAGTTCTACTAAAGACTGATCTTAGTAGCCTTTTAGATGCGTAATAATATGTGCATAGTGAAACCCCATTCATCGATCTAGAAATAATGCAGAAAAAATGATTTGTGAATAGTGAACTATAATAATTTCGGCCGGTAAGTCATAGCGCCCAAACTAAACGAGGTAAAGTTCTACTAAAAGCTGATCTTAGAAGCCTTTTAGATGCGTAATGATATGTGCATAGTGAAACCCCATTCATCGATCTAGAAATTTTGCAGAAAAAATGATTTGTGAATAGTGAACTATAAATTTCGGCCGGTAAGTCATAACGCCCAAACTAAACGAGGTAAAGTTCCACTAAAGACTGATCTTAGTAGCCTTTTAGATGCGTAATAATATGTGCATAGTGAAACCCCATTCATCGATCTAGAAATAATGCAGAAAAAATGATTTGTGAATAGTGAACTATAATAATTTCGGCCGGTACGTCATAGCGCCCAAACTAAACGAGGTAAAGTTCTACTAAAGACTGATCTTAGTAGCCTTTTAGATGCGTAATAATATGTGCATAGTGAAACCCCATTCATCGATCTAGAAATAATGCAGAAGAAATGATTTGTGAATAGTGAACTATAATAATTTCGGCGTGGTAAGTCATAGCGCCCAAACTAAACGAGGTAAAGTTCTACTAAAAGCTGATCTTAGAAGCCTTTTAGATGCGTAATGATATGTGCATAGTGAAACCCCATTCATCGATCTAGAAATTTTGCAGAAAAAATGATTTGTGAATAGTGAACTATAAATTTCGGCCGGTAAGTCATAACGCCCAAACTAAACGAGGTAAAGTTCCACTAAAGACTGATCTTAGTAGCCTTTTAGATGCGTAATAATATGTGCATAGTGAAACCCCATTCATCGATCTAGAAATAATGCAGAAAAAATGATTTGTGAATAGTGAACTATAATAATTTCGGCCGGTACGTCATAGCGCCCAAACTAAACGAGGTAAAGTTCTACTAAAGACTGATCTTAGTAGCCTTTTAGATGCGTAATAATATGTGCATAGTGAAACCCCATTCATCGATCTAGAAATAATGCAGAAGAAATGATTTGTGAATAGTGAACTATAATAATTTCGGCGTGGTAAGTCATAGCGCCCAAACTAAACGAGGTAAAGTTCTACTAAAAGCTGATCTTAGAAGCCTTTTAGATGCGTAATGATATGTGCATAGTGAAACCCCATTCATCGATCTAGAAATTTTGCAGAAAAAATGATTTGTGAATAGTGAACTATAAATTTCGGCCGGTAAGTCATAACGCCCAAACTAAACGAGGTAAAGTTCTACTAAAAGCTGATCTTAGAAGCCTTTTAGATGCGAAATAATATGCGCATAGTGAAACCCCATTCATCGATCTATAAATAATGCAGAAAAAATATTTTTGAATAGGGTATTACAATAATTTCGGCCGGTAAGTCATAACGCCCAAACTAAACGAGGTAAAGTTCTACTAAAAGCTGATCTTAGTAGCCTTTTAGATGCGTAATAATATGTGCATAGTGAAACCCCATTCATCGATCTAGAAATTTTGCAGAAAAAATGATTTGTGAATAGTGAACTATAAATTTCGGCCGGTAAGTCATAACGCCCAAACTAAACTAGGTAAAGTTCTACTAAAAGCTGATCTTAGTAGCCTTTTAGATGCGTAATAATATGTGCATAGTGAAACCCCATTCATCGATCTAGAAATTTTGCAGAAAAAATGATTTGTGAATAGTGAACCATAAATTTCGGCCGGTAAGTCATAGCCCCCAAACTAAACGAGGTAAAGTTCTACTAAAAGCTGATCTTAGTAGCCTTTTAGATGCGTAATAATATGTGTATAGTGAAACCCCATTCATCGATCTAGAAATAATGCAGAAAAAATGATTTGTGAATAGTGAACTATAATAATTTCGGCCGGTAAGTCATAGCCCCCAAACTAAACGAGGTAAAGTTCTACTAAAGACTGATCTTAGTAGCCTTTTTTTAGATGCGAAATAATATGTGCATAGTGAAACCCCATTCATCGATCTAGAAATTTTGCAGAAAAAATGATTTGTGAATAGTGAACTATAAATTTCGGCCGGTAAGTCATAACGCCCAAACTAAACGAGGTAAAGTTCTACTAAAAGCTGATCTTAGTAGCCTTTTAGATGCGTAATAATATGTGCATAGTGAAACCCCATTCATCGATCTAGAAATAATGCAGAAAAAATGATTTGAGAATAGTGAACTATAATAATTTCGGCCGGTACGTCATAGCGCCCAAACTAAACGAGGTAAAGTTCTACTAAAGACTGATCTTAGTAGCCTTTTAGATGCGTAATAATATGTGCATAGTGAAACCCCATTCATCGATCTAGAAATAATGCAGAAAAAATGATTTGTGAATAGTGAACTATAATAATTTCGGCCGGTAAGTCATAGCGCCCAAACTAAACGAGGTAAAGTTCTACTAAAAGCTGATCTTAGAAGCCTTTTAGATGCGTAATGATATGTGCATAGTGAAACCCCATTCATCGATCTATAAATTTTGCAGAAAAAATGATTTGTGAATAGTGAACTATAAATTTCGGCCGGTAAGTCATAACGCCCAAACTAAACGAGGTAAAGTTCTACTAAAAGCTGATCTTAGAAGCCTTTTAGATGCGTAATGATATGTGCATAGTGAAACCCCATTCATCGATCTAGAAATAATGCAGAAAAAATGATTTGTGAATAGTGAACTATAATAATTTCGGCCGGTACGTCATAGCGCCCAAACTAAACGAGGTAAAGTTCTACTAAAGACTGATCTTAGTAGCCTTTTAGATGCGTAATAATATGTGCATAGTGAAACCCCATTCATCGATCTAGAAATAATGCAGAAGAAATGATTTGTGAATAGTGAACTATAATAATTTCGGCGTGGTAAGTCATAGCGCCCAAACTAAACGAGGTAAAGTTCTACTAAAAGCTGATCTTAGAAGCCTTTTAGATGCGAAATAATATGCGCATAGTGAAACCCCATTCATCGATCTATAAATAATGCAGAAAAAATATTTTTGAATAGGGTATTACAATAATTTCGGCCGGTAAGTCATAACGCCCAAACTAAACGAGGTAAAGTTCTACTAAAAGCTGATCTTAGTAGCCTTTTAGATGCGTAATAATATGTGCATAGTGAAACCCCATTCATCGATCTAGAAATTTTGCAGAAAAAATGATTTGTGAATAGTGAACTATAAATTTCGGCCGGTAAGTCATAACGCCCAAACTAAACTAGGTAAAGTTCTACTAAAAGCTGATCTTAGTAGCCTTTTAGATGCGTAATAATATGTGCATAGTGAAACCCCATTCATCGATCTAGAAATTTTGCAGAAAAAATGATTTGTGAATAGTGAACCATAAATTTCGGCCGGTAAGTCATAGCCCCCAAACTAAACGAGGTAAAGTTCTACTAAAAGCTGATCTTAGTAGCCTTTTAGATGCGTAATAATATGTGTATAGTGAAACCCCATTCATCGATCTAGAAATAATGCAGAAAAAATGATTTGTGAATAGTGAACTATAATAATTTCGGCCGGTAAGTCATAGCCCCCAAACTAAACGAGGTAAAGTTCTACTAAAGACTGATCTTAGTAGCCTTTTTTTAGATGCGAAATAATATGTGCATAGTGAAACCCCATTCATCGATCTAGAAATTTTGCAGAAAAAATGATTTGTGAATAGTGAACTATAAATTTCGGCCGGTAAGTCATAACGCCCAAACTAAACGAGGTAAAGTTCTACTAAAAGCTGATCTTAGTAGCCTTTTAGATGCGTAATAATATGTGCATAGTGAAACCCCATTCATCGATCTAGAAATAATGCAGAAAAAATGATTTGAGAATAGTGAACTATAATAATTTCGGCCGGTACGTCATAGCGCCCAAACTAAACGAGGTAAAGTTCTACTAAAGACTGATCTTAGTAGCCTTTTAGATGCGTAATAATATGTGCATAGTGAAACCCCATTCATCGATCTAGAAATAATGCAGAAAAAATGATTTGTGAATAGTGAACTATAATAATTTCGGCCGGTAAGTCATAGCGCCCAAACTAAACGAGGTAAAGTTCTACTAAAAGCTGATCTTAGAAGCCTTTTAGATGCGTAATGATATGTGCATAGTGAAACCCCATTCATCGATCTAGAAATTTTGCAGAAAAAATGATTTGTGAATAGTGAACTATAAATTTCGGCCGGTAAGTCATAACGCCCAAACTAAACGAGGTAAAGTTCTACTAAAAGCTGATCTTAGTAGCCTTTTAGATGCGTAATAATATGTGCATAGTGAAACCCCATTCATCGATCTAGAAATTTTGCAGAAAAAATGATTTGTGAATAGTGAACTATAAATTTCGGCCGGTAAGTCATAACGCCCAAACTTAACGAGGTAAAGTTCTACTAAAAGTTGATCTTAGTAGCCTTTTAGATGCGTAATAATATGTGCATAGTGAAACCCCATTCATCGATCTAGAAATTTTGCAGAAAAAATGATTTGTGAATAGTGAACTATAAATTTCGGCCGGTAAGTCATAACGCCCAAACTAAACGAGGTAAAGTTCTACTAAAAGCTGATCTTAGTAGCCTTTTAGATGCGTAATAATATGTGCATAGTGAAACCCCATTCATCGATCTAGAAATAATGCAGAAAAAATGATTTGAGAATAGTGAACTATAATAATTTCGGCCGGTACGTCATAGCGCCCAAACTAAACGAGGTAAAGTTCTACTAAAGACTGATCTTAGTAGCCTTTTAGATGCGTAATAATATGTGCATAGTGAAACCCCATTCATCGATCTAGAAATAATGCAGAAAAAATGATTTGTGAATAGTGAACTATAATAATTTCGGCCGGTAAGTCATAGCGCCCAAACTAAACGAGGTAAAGTTCTACTAAAAGCTGATCTTAGAAGCCTTTTAGATGCGTAATGATATGTGCATAGTGAAACCCCATTCATCGATCTAGAAATTTTGCAGAAAAAATGATTTGTGAATAGTGAACTATAAATTTCGGCCGGTAAGTCATAACGCCCAAACTAAACGAGGTAAAGTTCTACTAAAAGCTGATCTTAGTAGCCTTTTAGATGCGTAATAATATGTACATAGTGAAACCCCATTCATCGATCTAGAAATTTTGCAGAAAAAATGATTTGTGAATAGTGAACTATAAATTTCGGCCGGTAAGTCATAACGCCCAAACTTAACGAGGTAAAGTTCTACTAAAAGTTGATCTTAGTAGCCTTTTAGATGCGTAATAATATGTGCATAGTGAAACCCCATTCATCGATCTAGAAATAATGCAGAAAAAATGATTTGTGAATAGTGAACTATAATAATTTCGGCCGGTACGTCATAGCGCCCAAACTAAACGAAGTAAAGTTCTACTAAAGACTGATCTTAGTAGCCTTTTAGATGCGTAATAATATGTGCATAGTGAAACCCCATTCATCGATCTAGAAATAATGCAGAAAAAATGATTTGTGAATAGTGAACTATAATAATTTCGGCCGGTAAGTCATAGCGCCCAAACTAAACGAGGTTAAGTTCTACTAAAAGCTGATCTTAGAAGCCTTTTAGATGCGTAATAATATGTGCATAGTGAAACCCCATTCATCGATCTAGAAATTTTGCAGAAAAAATGATTTGTGAATAGTGAACTATAAATTTCGGCCGGTAAGTCATAACGCCCAAACTAAACGAGGTAAAGTTCTACTAAAAGCTGATCTTAGTAGCCTTTTAGATGCCTAATAATATGTGCATAGTGAAACCCCATTCATCGATCTAGAAATTTTGCAGATAAAATGATTTGTGAATAGTGAACTATAAATTTCGGCCGGTAAGTCATAACGCCCAAACTAAACGAGGTAAAGTTCTACTAAAAGCTGATCTTAGTAGCCTTTTAGATGCGTAATAATATGTGTATAGTGAAACCCCATTCATCGATCTAGAAATAATGCAGAAAAAATGATTTGTAAATAGTGAACTATAATAATTTCGGCCGGTAAGTCATAGCGCTCAAACTAAACAAGGTAAAGTTCTACTAAAGACTGATCTTAGTAGCCTTTTAGATGCGTAATAATATGTGCATAGTGAAACCCCATTCATCGATCTAGAATGAATGCAGAAAAAATGATTTGTGAATAGTGAACTATAATAATTTCGGCCGGTAAGTCATAGCGCCCAAACTAAACGAGGTAAAGTTCCACTAAAGACTGATCTTAGTAGCCTTTTAGATGCGTTATAATATGTGCATAGTGAAACCCCATTCATCGATCTAGAAATAATGCAGAAAAAATGATTTTTGAATAGTGAACTATAATAATTTCGGCCGGTAAGTCATAGCGCCCAAACTAAACGAGGTAAAGTTCTACTAAAAGCTGATCTTAGAAGCCTTTTAGATGCGAAATAATATGCGCATAGTGAAACCCCATTCATTGATCTAGAAATAATGCAGAAAAAATATTTTTGAATAGGGTATTACAATAATTTCGGCCGGTAAGTCATAACGCCCAAACTAAACGAGGTAAAGTTCTACTAAAAGCTGATCTTAGTAGCCTTTTAGATGCGTAATAATATGTGCATAGTGAAACCCCATTCATCGATCTAGAAATTTTGCAGAAAAAATGATTTGTGAATAGTGAACTATAAATTTCGGCCGGTAAGTCATAACGCCCAAACTAAACGAGGTAAAGTTCTACTAAAAGCTGATCTTAGTAGCCTTTTAGATGCGTAATAATATTTGTATAGTGAAACCCCATTCATCGATCTAGAAATAATGCAGAAAACATGATTTGTGAATAGTGAACTATAATAATTTCGGCCGGTACGTCATAGCGCCCAAACTAAACGAGGTAAAGTTCTACTAAAGACTGATCTTAGTAGCCTTTTAGATGCGTAATAATATGTGCATAGTGAAACCCCATTCATCGATCTAGAAATAATGCAGAAAAAATATTTTTGAATAGGGTATTACAATAATTTCGGCCGGTAAGTCATAACGCCCAAACTAAACGAGGTAAAGTTCTACTAAAAGCTGATCTTAGTAGCCTTTTAGATGCGTAATAATATGTGCATAGTGAAACCCCATTCATCGATCTAGAAATAATGCAGAAAAAATGATTTGTGAATAGTGAACTATAATAATTTCGGCCGGTAAGTCATAGCGCCCAAACTAAACGAGGTAAAGTTCTACTAAAAGCTGATCTTAGAAGCCTTTTAGATGCGAAATAATATGCGCATAGTGAAACCCCATTCATCGGTCTAGAAATAATGCAGAAAAAATATTTTTGAATAGGGTATTACAATAATTTCGGCCGGTAAGTCATAGCCCCCAAACTAAACGAGGTAAAGTTCTACTAAAGACTGATCTTAGTAGCCTTTTAGATGCGTAATAATATGTGCATAGTGAAACACCATTCATCGATCTAGAAATAATGCAGAAAAAATATTTTTGAATAGGTTATTACAATAATTTCGGCCGGTAAGTCATAACGCCCAAACTAAACCAGGTAAAGTTCTACTAAAAGCTGGTCTTAGTAGCCTTTTAGATGCGTAATAATATGTGCATAGTGAAACCCCATTCATCGATCTAGAAATTATGCAGAAAAAATTATTCGTGAATAGTGAACTATAATAATTTCGGCCGGTAAGTCATAACGCCCAAACTAAACGAGGTAAAGCTCTACTAAAAGCTGATCTTAGTAGCCTTCTAGATGCGTAATAATTTGCGCATAGTGAAACCCCATTCATCGATCTACAAATAATGCAGAAAAAATATTTTTGAATAGGGTATTACAATAATTTTGGCCGGTAAGTCAAAACGCAAAACGCCCAAACTAAACGAGGTAAAGCTCTACTAAAAGCTGATCTTAGTAGACTTTTAGATGCGTAATAAATAATATGCGCATAGTGAAACCCCATTCATCGATCTACAAATAAAGCAGAAAAAATGATTAGTGAAAAGTGAACTATAATAATTTCGGCCGGTAAATCATAACGCCCATACTAAACGAGGTTGAGCTCTTTTAAGAGCTGATCTTTGTAGGCTTTTGTATACGTATCTACCTATATGTTATAATATGTGCATAGCTAAACTTATTTCATTGATCTAGAAAACATATTTAAAAAAATATGATATAAAATTAGATTAATGGTAATTAATAACGCCCACACCAAACGATGTACAGCTCTACTAAAAGCTGATCGGAATAGTTTTTTTTAATAAAAGACAGTTGAGAAGTTTTAACAGATTATTGAGGACTTCTTAATTTGTTTGGTTTTTTTTTTACTGTGAAGTTAGCGGCTAAAAGTTGGCGGCCAATGTTGGCAGCATATTAGCCGCCAACTTTTGGCCGCTAACTTCACGCCGGTAAAATCGAGAGTAAAATGGGTTTTTTGGACGAATTGTCACTTCGATTGCGAGGAAATAAAAACTATAAGTTTAATTGATGAAGTTTTATCGTGTACTTTGGCTGTTGGTATCCTTTCCTTGGTCTTGGAATAATAACGAAACATAATAAAATGAAAATATTTATTTTTATTTTATTAAGTTAAAGTTGCTCGTGTGGCTAATGGACCGATTGCCTTGGTCTTCAACGAAGATTTTACAAAAGGCACTAGAGCATAAAAAGCGACTTTATGTCGCCTACACACAGCATAAAGACGCACTTTTTGAGCATGAGAAGTGAAAAGGTGTCTTACGTGGAGGCGCATAGTTTACGAGAATCAAGGAATTGTCTTTTAAAAACGACACGGCACATCACCTTAGGTTTATCACAGGAGTAGGGACTACAGGCATACATGGCCCGTTGCTACTAACCATAACTGAGCTATCGGAACCATCTGGAAAAAACAATCAATCAATCTGGATTGGGGAAATTACAGTTAAGTTGTCCTAATGGTGCTGATAGACTAGAGAGCATTCGCATGTAATAGAATAGAACATCGAAAATTCGCTTTTTAGGGTTCCGTAGCCAAATGGATAAAAACGGAACCCTTATGGATGCGTCATGTCTGCCTTTTTTTATTTTTTTTATTATCTATAATACTTCAAAAAACTATTTACATTTGCATTGAAATAGCGAGCGAAAACCGCGCACGGTTTATCTGTCACTATTGTCGCTCGTTTTACAGTTGTTGTTAAAATTAAATAAGAAAAAAGGGTAGATTCACTAGTTACGAGTATTACATAATTTGTGCACCGCTTGGGCGCGCATCGGTAGTTGACAAGTACATATTTTTTGTAATGACCTTTACTTTGCTAGGATTATGAATAAGTTCCTGGAGAACATCATTAGGCCATTCGTTTAATATATAAGGTAACAAATACTCACACATTCTTTTGCCGTATGCGATGTCTGTCTGTCTGTCTGTCCGTCCGTATGTCACTGGCATTTTACTCGAAAACTATAAGGTGTATTTGAATAAAATTTTGAGGATAGGTGTAATTTGTTAGCCGCTACATAGTTTTGTAATTAAATAAAAAATAAAAAAAATGTTTTAGGTGTGCACTCCATAGTACATAAAACTGAAAGTCAATATTTTTTTTTTCATTGCAAGCCCACGTGGCACATCAATCGATAGGCCATTCAAAAGATATATCAGGTTTTTCAGCAATTTTTTTGATTAAGCGAATAGAGTCGGAGATAATTGCCCCGAAAGTCACTAAAATTGTGCCCTCCCCCCCCCCCCCTCTAATTTTTGAAACGTGTATTTTAAAAATATGAAAAAAAACATGGACATAGCTTATTAAATTCTATCAGCGAAAATTGTTTTGAATATGATCGGTTAAAAGGTTTTTGACATATTTCTAAAAGACTGCCTTCCTTAAAGAAAATGACGTAAGTGCCATTAGATTACAGTAACGATACGACCTTTTTAATAGGCACGGACCCTTCGTTGTGCGTGGTCGGACTCGCACTTGGCCGCTTTTTTTTTATTTGTTTAACCGAACAACGAACAGAGCAAACGATAGTTACGAATATTTTCACGGTCTAGCGAACGCTTTAGCAAATGCTGTGTGTGTGTGTGCGCGGAGAGGGGCTCGGCAAAAAGTTCAAAGCAAGTGTCATTTCGATAGAATGCTCATTTAAAACGCGTATTTTGTGAGCATTTACTTACCTGTACTGTAAAATTCACTAGAATGCTCATTTAAAACGCGTATTTTGTGAGCATTTACCTGTACTGTTAAATTCACTAGAATGCTCATTTAAAACGCGTATTTTGTGAACATTCACCTGTACTGAAAAATTCACTACAATGCTCATTTAAAACGCGTATTTTATGAGCATTCACCTGTACTGTAAAATTCACTAGAATGCTCATTTAAAACGCGTATTTTGTGAGCATTTACCTGTACTGTAAAATTTACTAGAATGCTCATTATAAGTGAATGCTCAACCAAGTCCATCAGCAACTTAATGCTCATTTGAAAAGTTGCGTTACTACCCCTCAGATTTCTAAATACAGCTGCGTCGCTGCAGTTCCCTTTTAAAACAAGTGAATATATCACACGTAAGCCACCTATTATATTCCAAACACGTCAGGTCGCCGCTGCATTTAGCTAGGATTATTAATCTCCGTTGACTCGCGCGAGTAATACGAGGTGCAGCGTAATCCACAAAGCGCGACAGTTTATGGTGTTTGCTTTTGCTGTGAGAGTAGGGAAAACTTTACTTGTGGCTGACTGAGGCTTATGACGCAGTTTGCGTTGCAACTGTTTAAAAAAAAACTTTGTTGTCACAAGCTTTATGAAATATATCAAAGTAGGTATGTAAGCATACCTACTTTGAACTTTTTATGTAAGTTGGACGTTCTAAACTAGTGCCTCTGTTAGCTGTATAAAACGCGAGCCTGTCCTTTTACAAATAAAATGTATATTTAATAATAATAATTACACGGTTCAACTCACGTATTCAATGTCACTACGGGCGAAATGTTTCGAACTCTTCGGGAGTTATTCTTCAGGAAGAGTGTTTTCGCGGTGTCGCTTGAATCACTGCCCGCGCCCGTTCCGAACGCCGAGCGGAGCGTGACGCACCAAAACCTAGGTCGATGTGGGGCAGCCCTCTAATGCCTTCCGTTCGAAATCCTCCATAAAGATGTTCGCCACCACCGGTGCTATCAGAGAAACCATTGCCACTGCCTCAATAGGGATGATGACTAAGATTTTTTTATGATGTCATTAAAACCAGTTTTTGGAAGGAACAAATGTTTGTATGGGAGCAACTACAATTAAATAACATAATACCCAAAAATTTGAGTCAAAGATAGACGTCGCTGGCGGCAGCGCAAAACACTTCATACTGATAGACGGACAGGTATGACGTCACAACTGACATTTGTTAGTACAAAGTAGTTGTATCGTCGTATGAAAAATCCGGTAAATTGTTGTTTGGATGTTTAGATGTTTGGTACTCAATAACGCTTAAACCTTTACCGGCTTTACCGATTTGGATGGAATTTTGCACGAAGATAGTTTATAGCCTGAATTGAAATAAAGGATAGTTTTTATCTCGGGGCCACACAGACAGAGTCACGGGAGAAAGCTAGTACGAAATAAATTTCCCCAAAGCTGAAACGGAGAACTTAACTAACTAACGCTCAGTCGTTCAATTATGCAAGTTTGGTGACAATGTAATATTATGCAAGTTCGGTGACAATGTAATATTATGATACTATCAGGCCAGTCTGATCACGGAGGCGGAAAGTGGTCATGGGAATGATAAACCCTTCGTGTTTGGGCTCATCAGAATGAATGAGTAGTTCGTGACTGACTGTTTAGGTAAAAAACTTAAGTGAAGTCCGGCTTGTATTGGGTGACGTGTTCGAATAGACATTACAAATTTAAAATGTCTAACACAAACAAAACAAATGCCTATTCGACCACCCCCACATGCAATAGGGGCTTTACTTGTTTACAGCGAATCCTCAAACTTATCAAGGGTCGGCAACGCCCATGTTACTCCTTTGGAGTTGCATGCGTCTATAGGCTGCGGTGTCCGCTTACCATCCGGCGGACCGTACGCTTGTTTGCCACCGTCGTTGTATTAAAAAAAAAAAAACATATGCATTTCTTGCACTTGTATTTACCTGTCAGCACAGCGATCTTCAAATCAATTAATGATTGACAACGCGCCTGTGACTTCTCAAAACTCGCAAGCGTCTATAGGCTAAGGTGGCTGCTTACCGTTAGGCAGGCCACATTCTTTTTTGATATTTTCGTTGTATAAACAACGAATGGAAAAAAAGCATTACAATTTTGTATCGGGCCAATTGAAAAAAAAAGACTTATGAGGGGAACGCTTAACTCCATCATTTGTAAGATTTATGTCCGCTATTAGGCTGATAGGGGGGGTGTGGTCATTACTGCCGTAATAACTGTAATACTCATGCCCTGTAGCAAAGTATGTAATGGTGTGTTAACTTGGATTCTCATACCAACTCGATTTGGGTTCAAAGAAGGTTCGGTTAGGATTCTACAAATAATTTTGTCTATAAATGAACGTATATATTCTTCGGTTTTCATCCTCCTTTTTTGGTGAAGATGTTTTGCTTTGCCGAAAACCTTGCCGGGTTCGTCACGCACTCTAATATACATTTTTGTGAGAACAGTATTCCTAAAAGGCCTTCATTGTGCGTAAATAAACTCAATCTATCATATGATCGAAATACTCACTTATACTTATATCTGTATAAGTGAGTGTTCCGACACGCTACGCTACACACGAAAGGGCGTGAACCAATGTGAATCTTCTAATGCGAGCGCTCAATACTAACATCACGATAAAAATACATGTGCCCCACACAAAGATGTCTCGCGTCGAAAATCCCTGCAATACTCAAGTGACGTATCAAATTGATGATCTTGGGATACGATTGATGGCACCAGAAAAAGCCGCGATTGAATGGGACGTTTCATTTAAATACCGCTCGGTAACAAATGCCGTGACGGTATCTAATTTGTATCTTCAGATAAGTATATTCTACAGGAATAGGCTTGAGATAAAAAAAAGTGTATAATAATGTAGTTTTGAAAACAAAATATAACGATTGCCCTTTTTATATATTTTTTGTGTTCGATAGCAGGCATATAATGCCATAAGTACCACACATTTATTTGACACTTCTGAGAGACAGTCAAATGTGATGTGAGATGTTAACTTGTGGCTGTTAAATGTTAGAGATAAGCAAAAAATTTAATTTTATTTTATTTAAGATACCAATTTGCTTCAATTAGGACTTAATAGGTTGAGATATAAGTTGGTATGGGTAGGTAAGAATGACAAAACTGAAACATATACGTGGCAAAAGAAGCCTTAAAAATACTCATCACATTATAAATTTCAATTTGTAGCTTAGCCGTAATGCCTTAAGGATGAAATTAGAAGAGACGTGGAAGTTCAATTTCTTTTGCATCGTTGGTACAAAAACCATGTTACTTTGCGGCATGACACAAGCGTGTACATTACTTTAAATACAACCATTTGCCTAATCTGCCGTCTTAAGAAAAAAGGACGCATCTGACTACGAGTCTCATAGTCAGATGCGTCCTTTTTGCTTAGGACGGCAGTAATGCTCTTTCACCTTAAGGGGAAGCCTTGATTCGAGTCAACCACGCCCGCTAGGCAGAGACATGCTTATGCCTTCCGCACACGAGAAAAATAGATCCAATACTCTTCGGGAATAGCTTTTTTGGACAAATTTCGATAAATACCTAACTTAGCGAAGTTTTATTTATATTTAATTTAGTGAGATTTTAGATGAGATAAAATACTATGTAATAACTTGATTGTTTCGTAAAATAATGTATTGTTTGAGCAGGCTGAGTAAAAAAAGAAAAAAAATAAAGACCCAACTTTGGTTTTTTTTTCTATAGAGGAAATTTTAGGCAATCATGTAAGTATGGATTATATCAGATAAACAGTCATAAAGTCAAGAATCATACAGGGTGGAATTTCATAAACTGTACATAATAAAAGGAGAAAAATTTCAGCCAATTTCATCGGTGAAACGGTGTTTTTTTTTTTTCTAGTCATTAGTTTTTTTTTTACAGAATTTTGAAAATTTTTGTAAAAACTCGGGTAATACACCTAATTCAGACGGTATAACTTTTGATCCAATGGTCCTAAAATGAAAATAAAAAATGCAGAGTATTACCAAGGGACAGGTTAATAATATTATTAATAACAATAGAAAACCAACTAGAAGAGAAAGCCGCAAAAAAAATTATTGTTTTTGAAAAATGGCTACAAAAATTACGAATTTTAAAAGAAAAACACAATTTTCTGAAAAAAACGCAGATTTAGTTACCATTTTTTTTGCTTAGTATTAAACCTCACTTAATGCCGATTCTAAAACCGTTTTTAAACTGTCTCAGACTTTGAAAAATACCACGCAAATGGGTACGTAAATCAAACCATAATTTTATTAATTTTAATCCTCTTAAAATCCTTAATGACCGTTTGTTCACAGGTAGTTGAAGGGTGTTATTGGGTTTTAGGTGGAAATAACAAATTACGTACTTAGTATTAATCCTCACTTAATGCCGATTCTAAAACCGTTTTTAAACTGTCTCAGACTTTGAAAAATACCACGCAAATGGGTACGTAAATCAAACCATAATTTTATTAATTTTAATCCTCTTAAAATCCTTAATGACCGTTTGTTCACAGGTAGTTGAAGGGTGTTATTGGGTTTTAGGTGGAAATAACAAATTACGTACTTAGTATTAATTCTCACTTCAACTACCTGTGAACAAACGGTCATTAAGGATTTTAAGAGGATTAAAATTAATAAAATTATGGTTTGATTTACGTACCCATTTGCGTGGTATTTTTCAAAGTCTGAGACAGTTTAAAAACGGTTTTAGAATTGGCATTAAGTGAGGTTTAATACTAAGCAAAAAACATGGTAACTAAATCTGCGTTTTTTTCAGAAAATTGTGTTTTTCTTTTAAAATTCGTAATTTTTGTAGCCATTTTTCAAAAACAATATTTTTTTTTGCGGATTTTCTCTTCTAATTGGTTTTCTATTGTTATTAAGAATTATTAACCTGTCCCTTGGTAATACTCTGCATTTTTTATTTTCATTTTAGGACCATTGGATCAAAAGTTATACCGTCTGAATTAGGTGTATTACCCGAGTTTTTACAAAAATTTTCAAAATTCTGTAAAAAAAAAACTAATGACTAGAAAAAAAAAAAAAACACCGTTTCACCGATGAAATTGGCTGAAATTTTTCTCCTTTTATTATGTACAGTTTATGAAATTCCACCCTGTATATCTGAAAATCAGACTTTATTGTTTCTTAATCTAGTCAGAACGGCATTTCAAAGCACGCGATAATTTCCAATGCACCGCCTTAAGGCAATGCGTGTTGTTATGAAGGTTTTACTTAGAAGCGTACATAAGTATCTTGTTTAACTTTAATTTACTGTGTGAATTAACTTAGTAAGAGGGTGTAACTTTGTTGGAAAGAAAGCATTTAATTTATTTTATTTACAACAATAAGCACACTATAAGCATAGTTTCGGCACTCAGCCTTATACGAGGGCAAAATTTGACCATTTTGGCAAGATGAATACGGTCTGTCTGATTGTAGACCGACGCCGTAGCCTATGGTCGCTTCGTGACTACAGCGATTACTAAGTAAGTAAGTAGTTGCGTTGAGGATTTGTAGTGTTTCAGATTCAGATTCAGATTCAGATTTTTATTCATAAAATACATTATAAATCAGTGTAATCAGTCATTAGTAATCATAATTGTTTCCAGCTATATAAATACAGGTGCCGTACACTCAATATATATAGGGTAAAACCCGGTTAGTCGGCCCGGGGGTACAGTTGCTTTGATTGCAATTACTCTAGTTTCGCGAATGAAACACACATCATTTTATTTATCTATCGAGAGACTCTGCAACTACATTTTAGTTGACCGTGTTGCATGTCTCTGTGCGATTGCATGGGACGGCTAGGTGCGATCAAAGTTTTGCGGGATAAATTTCCTCTTTCTCGACGGGGCATCTATCCTAAACGTAATTTACATGGATTAGGCAACTATCCCCTACATGGGATCTCCTACATGGGATAGTTGTCCCAAAATTTATAGGTCCGCAAAAATCGCCATTACTCTGGAAATAACATGCTTGAATAAATCTAATATTGTAATTTAATTCTAATGTAGTAATTTTTATCAGATAATGTAACATAACTAATATTTCCACGCCGATTCGCGGCAGGATATGCTGAGCATAATATAATTATACCATCAACTGTACTGTACCATATTCAAGGAAATAAACATATTCTATTCTATTCTATCCTATTCTAACAAAAATATTGTTCATTCCTTTCACAAATTTGAAGATATTAAACCAACCTACCCGTTTTACAAAGAAAGAATCTTGCTTTTTGGACAAAGAGATATAAAGTAATTTCAAAAAGTGAGGCATCTATCCTGGTTTTACCCTATACTTCAGATTATTTAAGTTGACCGAATTGCGTCAAAGTAGTCCATTCAAAAAGCAACTCTATCGTCAAGATAGAAGATTCCAATGCCAATGACTGTTCCATAAAAAATCGGCCGCGTTTAATAATTTCAACCATACATGCTCGGAAAATCTGATGACTTTTTTTCGTCACACCAGGAACACAACATATTTATTTATTCATTTATTTATGCATGCATGGAGAGCCAACAGCGAGAAATATTTCTATATACACTACAATAGAATTACAGAGCCAATTCTGTAATTGGCCTTAACTATCTTACAAGAAGAAACTTAGCCTAGTTAAATGAAGCACAGAAGTACCTACACCATAAGGTCAATATGCTGTAGAAGACATTTACCCAACTTTTTTTTTTTAGTTCTTAAATAGATAAAAGACATATAGTATGAAAGTAAGTATATTTTCGTATTGATCAAGTAGAGAAACACAGGGGACATTTTACGCTCGAAGTTGTAGACGATTATATAAACCGAGGAACGACTGTCCAGTTAGGTAGGTCCAACTTTGGGAAAAAGGTCAATCGTCGAATCCGACTCGGCTGGACAGCACATTCGGGAAGCTACGGCACATCTCTAGGCAAATATGGCCCGGAAACGTGGTCGCTTACTATGGGTACAGAATAGATAATAGTACACTATGGGCCTCATAAGAAGGCTCAAAGTCACCCAAAGGGCAATGGCTCTCCATTGCCCTTTGGGTGACTTTGAGCCTTCTACGAGTATGCTGGGAGTTTCTCTGCGTGATCGCAATTCGCATCAGAAATGAGGCTGTCCGCAGCAAAACCAAGGTAACCGATATAGCCCTCCGAATCGCTTAAGTGGCAGTGGGCGGGGCACATTGCGCGTAGAACCGATGGCCGTTGGGGCGGAAAGGTTCTCGAGTGGTGACCACGTACCGGAAGGCGCAGCGTGGGTAGGCCCCCACAAGGTGGACTGATGACTTGGTAATGTCGCGGGAGTCCGCTGGATGCGGGTGGCGCAGGACCGGTCATTGTGGCACTCTTTGGGAGTGCCACAATGCCTATGTACAGCAGTGGACGTCTTTCGGCTGTTAATTTGACATTTAAACACATTTTACTCTATTGACATTTGTACCATTTTAATATTATTTCAATTGTTCCTTATTATTATTTTTGTTTTTCATTTTGCAATGTACATATTTAGATTTTTGACTTTCATTTATATTATTGTTATTCTTATACACTCTGACGATCTTTTTGTGAATTCATGCTATTTAATTTTCAAAATAAATGACATGTTAATTTTCAAAATGAAATAAATGAATCTAATCTAATCTAATCTATGATGATGATTGATGAAGTAGAGAAATGTGAACTAGATATTACGAGTATATCTCCCGATTTCAAACCGTAAAAATATATCGAAGAGGATTATAATACACATAAAAAATGTAAACGCAATCCACCGCAATTTTCAAAGTGACATTCAGTCGGCGTCAAAATGTTAAATTAAATATTCAGGGGCAAAATGCGACATTGCTTTTTGCATGTTCGTGATATAAGAAAATTTGTGAAATGTCCGTGATATCACAAATGCTGCCAAATTGAACTCGAACTTCTAATAGTTGAATGCAAATAGCAAAGTTGCCAGATTGTTGCTTACTTAGCTACTTTGGCCTTATGATCGCCAGATGCCATATCTTGAACTCTGATCGAATGTAGCCTCAGTAGTCAGGATTGACTTTCTTACTTTTTATTAAAATTCTATTAACGACGATTCCATTAAAGTTCGATGGACTTTTTAGTGTTTGTAATCTTACAAATTGTTAAATTTCTATTGGAGGGGGTTGTTATCGATAGATAGACCAGATGTTACAGTTTAGTATATAACATTCAAATTAATCCAAAAAAATCAAGAATCTACTCGCTTTAACTTTTAGGGCCCTTATGCCAACCGGACGTTATTGTGATGGAAATAATTTAAGGGGACCGACATTTTATAAAACTATTCATCATATCAGCCGAAAGACGTCCACTGCTGGACATAGGCCTCCCCCAAAGAGTGCCGCAATGGCCGGTCCTGCGCCACCCGCATCCAGCGGACTCCCGCGACCTTTACCAGGTCATCAATCCACCTTGTTGGGGGCCTACCCACGCTGCGCCTTCCGGTACGTGGTCGCCACCCGAGAACCTTTCCGCCCCAACGGCCATCTGTTCTACGTGCAATGTGCCCCACCCACTGCCACTTAAGTTTAGCGATTCGGAGGGCTATATCGGTTACCTTGGTTCTGTTGAAACTAAAACTATTATTGGACGGTAAATTCGCTTTCTTTTTACAAGCTTTATATCAACTTGACCTGTTCGTATGTATGTAAGTATATGTATGTAAGTTGTCCGTCGAAATTTGCAATTAATTTTCCAGTCAATTGCCGTTATCCGATTGAACTGAAATTTTGGGTATTTGTATAGTTTGGATGACAATTCAATATTATGGTACCATCGAGCTGATCTGCTGATGGAGACAGAAGGTGGCCATGGGAATTCAGTATTTAACCGGCGTAACCCCATTGAATTTGGGCTCGTGACAATACTCTCAATGATTAGTTGATGATAAATATTTGACACAAACTTTTAGTAGTATGACGATGACCAAGGCTGCTGCCGTTTTATGGTCCACCTGTCAGTCCGTCCGACTGTCACAAGACAATATCTGTTAAACCGTTACAAGTAACATTTTTACAGACTGTCTCCATTTTGTGAAACTGAAAAAAAAACTTCAATACTTCAGGGCCGCCGCCGGCCCTTTGACTTTGTATGGGGAAGTTTTAATATTGTTTAAGTAATTGAACAAAAACACAACACAAAGATAATTATTTTATTTCAGTAAGTTTTAACAATATTAAAACTTCCCCATACAAAGTCAAAGGGCCGGCGGCGGCCCTGAAGTATTGAAAAATAAAACTTCGTTGTTTAAAAACAATGCATTTTATTAGTTTTAGATATCATTTTTCTTAGTAACATTTACTATTTAAGAGCCACATAACCGATATTCAAAGGAAAATAACGAAATTTAATTTTTCAAAAAGTCCAGGTTCGATTCCTGGGCCGAGTACATGTATTTTTGTAAGTATATGAATGCAGTTTTTATTTTACTAAAATCAACGTCATGGTTCCTAAGCCAAGATTTCGCTATCTGTTATGGTTTCCAAAACCGCCATACTGACCCATTTGGATTGCTCACCCTGTATACATAGATTTGTCCTCATATGATTGTATCCTCATGAGCGCATGTGTACAATTTTTTAAGAGGGGGCGTATCGCCAGGGAAAAATCAGAAATCACCCGCGCGCCCCGTACCTGCCGCGCTGATGCGTCTATTGCTGCCCCGCTCCTTCTCGCATAGTATATGCCCCGACAGTCAGATGAAACATGATGAATGCCTATAGATAATTATAATAAGTGGAAAGAAAGACAAAATCTGTAAGTACCTATATTTGAAGATATAATTTTCGCTAGTAGCTAAGTCAGTTTCGAGAGCTATAACTGAAATATGACCTTCCGTTTTTTTCTAAATCACGTAAGGGTTGTAATTTAGCATAATAATGTCTCGTAAAAGGCTAAAGCAAAAAAACAGCTATAATGGAATTTAAACTTTTGTGATACATATCTAAAATACTACTAATAAATCCACGGTTAAAAAATTAACGTAAATGTCACGGCAGGCGACATGTTTCGAACTCTTCGGGAGTTCTTCTTCAATACAAACATCGAAAACACTAATCCTGAAGAAGAACTCCCGAAGAGTTCGAAACATGTCGCCTGCCGCGTCATTTAATACGTGAATTTATTAGTAGCATTAAAAAAAAACTGTAATTTATTATGAAAACTTCGATCATGTTTATGAAAGCCAGATTTTCAGGCCACTGTGTGGCGGCCAAATTTTTCAATTCTGACCCCGTGTCATGGTCGGCCTTAGCACGCGATAAGTGACAGGATAGAGCGTCCGTCACTGGCTGACACCGTTTGATAGAACGAGACGATGCCCCTATCTTGTCACTTATCGAGTGATAAGGCCGACCATGATACGGGGTCTGATCTCGGATTCGTACTTGGAGAGAATGGAGACGCTTTGGCCCTTTAGTTATCAATTTTGAACATACTCGTATTAAAGAAAAACTGCAAAATTGTGTTCACTTTTTTTAATATAAAAATGTCCAACTTCGCAGGCAATAATTCGGGTGCAGACTCGAAAATTATTATTACTCCAAAAGAAAGAAGGCAAAAAAATATGCATAGTGATGAAAATCCCATTCAGATATCTCAAAGAATTACGAAGCTACAACCGTTTTAATATTGCTTGTTAGAGAGAGAAAACGCAAACGGTGTGTGACGTCACATTACAGGATGCTGCCGGCAGGCCGCGTCGACGGCGTCACCGACCACGATGCGCGCGGCACGTTGCCGTCTTCTGTGACGTCACATTCTTCCAGCGTCATCGTTTCATATGAAGTTGCGTTTTGCGAAAAAGGGACAGAACACATCCCTTCTTAAAACTTTGGACACTTATAACTTCGTGATTATTTAACCTTTTGCGTTGATTTTTTCTCCATTTGACAATTTTTTTTATCCTTCTTCGAGAAAATATCACATTATTTTATTTAGTGTCTACGCCCCTATTGTTGGAATCTAAAAGCGTCACCCGTGATGACTTTAAAGAAAAAAAATGTCAATAATTACACGGTTCACCCACGTATTAAACGTCACTACGGGCGACATGTTTCGAACTCTTCGGGAATTCTTATTCAGAATTGAGTGTTTTCGCGGCGGTGTCGCTTGAATCACGACAAGATTCAAGCGACACCGCCGCGAAAACACTCACTTTATAGAGTACAAATTACTTTAATTACCCAAGGATTACCACTACCTACATTTTGTTGCTTAAAAAACCACCGGAGCTATAACTGAAATATGGCCTTTCATTTTTTTACTAAATCACGTAAGGGTTGTGAGCTAGCACAATAATGGCTAGTAAAAGCCTAAAGCAAAAAAAAGCTATAATCGAATTTAAACTTTTGTGAGACATGTCTAAAATACTACTAATAAATCCACGGTTAAATTCACGCACTAAATGGCATGTCGCACAACAGGCGACATGTTTCGAACTTTTCGGGAGTTCTTCTTCAAAACAAACATCGAAAACACTCATCCTGAAGAAGAACTCCCGAAGTGTTCAAAACATGTCGCCTGTCGTGTCGTTTAATACGTGAATTTAACCGTGAATTTATTAGTAGCATTAAAAAAAACTATAATATATTATGAAAACTTCGATCATGTCTATGAAAATCAGATTTTCAGGCCACTACTGTGTGGCGGCCAAATTTTTCAATTCTGATCTCGGATTCGTACTTGGAGACAATGGAGACGCTTTGGCCCTTTAGTTATCAATTTTGAACATATTAAAGAAAAAGTGCATAATTATGTTCACTTTTTTAATATCAAAATGTCCAAGTTCGCAGGCAATAATTGTTGGAATCTGCACTCTCGATAACCCTAAAAGCGACACCCGCGATGACTTTAAAGAAAAACAATGTCAATAATGTCACTACGGGCGACATGTTCCGAACTCTTCGGAAGTTCTTCTTCAGGATGAGTGTTTTCGCGGCGGTGTCGCTTGAATCACGACAAGATTCAAGCGACACCGCCGCGAAAACACTCGTCCTTAAGAAGAATTCCCGAAGAGTTCGAAACATGTCGCCCGTAGTGACATTTAATACGTGAGTTGAACCGTGTAATTATTAGTACTGTTTCAACACGTCTCACGAAAGTTTAAATTCGAAAAGCAATGTCCGCCATCTTGGAATTCAAAATGGACATCATTTCTAGAATCTTCACCCTCGAGAAGCCTGCCAATGTATGTTGTTCTTTAAAAAAACGCGCATATTAATTTACAACGAATGTTTCAAAAATTTTAAATAATGCGACCACTTTTTGAAATATTCCTGACTATGAATTCGTATTTAGACCTCTCAGACACCGATTCTGAACATAACCGGATTTATTCTCAACTAGCGATCCGCTCCGGCTTCGCACGGATACTATATTATACATATAAACCTTCTTCTTGAATCACTCTATCTATTAAAAAAAACCGCATCAAAATCCGTTGAGTAGTTTTAAAGATCTAAGCATACATAGGGACAGACAGCGGGAAGCGACTTTGTTTTATACTCGTACTATGTAGTGATAGTGATAATCTTTCATAAAGTAAATACACGATCGACAGAAAAATGTTCGTCTAGTTTTGCATGTACTGCACAAATTATTCTAAGAAGCCGGTCACCCGCCGATCGCTGCGTAATCTTATAGTTGTATTTTGAACTTTAAGATCTATATGTTAAGGTCGACTTTTAAATATATTATTTCAAAATGTAGCAAAATATCTACTGGAATGTAATGATACGTTCATTCACTGGACGAATATACTGGGTCACAATATTATTGAAATAATTATGTTCATCGTGCTGTCGTGAGAGCACAGAACGTAGTCCTCTCGTCTCAGCGGAGCGATTACGACTGACTCCGCCCGCGAACGGCAACAAAAGATATACAGAACCGCACGAAACACGCGACGGGAGAAAGGGTATTGCGCTAAATAAAAAAGGCCTATACGCCAAATACGTTTCACCTCAATAAGTCTGAAAAGGGACTACATAAAAATACCCCGCTAGTACTTTCATTAGGTAATGTGAAAAGCTATTATACACTCAACTTTTACTTAATTTATATGCACGGGAACCTCACACTATTGAAATTGAGTAAAAATAAGACATGTTTTGGCGGTTCTTTTCTATCGAGGCAATTTTGGTTTTGTATGGTTTTGTTCAGACGATTCAATTGCAAATATGATGTAGTTTTGGTATGTTCTTTTTCCTGGCATTCGCTTTAGTTTGTCATAGGTAAATATTCAATCTAAGAACCCCGATTTCGCGGAGCGCCCCCTCTTAAGAGAATCGTTTGAGAAATGCGACCTGTAAATGAGAACAGCGAGCGGGAAAGCTGGACATGGTACACAAACGATTTTCGGCCCAAGCTTAAGCATAGAACTTCCTCCGCTTCGCTCGTTTATCAAACGCTCACTGCGGATAGGGCAATAAAATGTGGGATCGGGACGCCTCTGTTGCGCTTTTGAGAACGGCACGCTGCTAACAATGCTACCTCGCTTACCGTCACCAGTCAACCGTGGACTAAGCTATCCATTATAGACAATACCTATTCTATTGTGTTTTATATCCGGCAGACTATTTTCAAACTTAACAACCGAATGATAATGAAATCAATTCCAGTTTTACGGACTCCATCACACGCCAGGGCAGGATCTATTAAGATAGGCCCTCGCCGTCTCGAGCTGCCGAGTTGATTGTTTTCCTACACACAATTATGTGATGGCAGCTGAGGGGGCAATCTCGGGGTTTGTTTAGTGTGAAAACAAGTGAAGTATTGGAATGTTACATCACACATGTAAGTCTCACAAAATAAACAGCGCGCGTTTTATAATTCTAGCGAGTGATCTAGCGTTCAGTTTTGCGATACGATGGTTGCTTCGAGCTTTTTGCCGAGCCGAAAATATTTGTTTCGCGACCGTCAAGTCTGACCTCTTCATCAAGAATACATTTTGACGAGCATTTACTAGAGCGCCAGAATTATCACAACAATGTTGGTAGCGATGTTTGGTTTTATGCTTGGCTCAATGTTTAGATTTTTTTTTAATATAATTTTCTGTTAAATGTGAATGCTACTTATCATGCCATGAAATGTCGTTTTCTCAATTTTCAGTATGTATAGGGTACGGAAATACTCGTTGAAGCAGGAACGCAGTGCTGTGCCAACTTCAAAGAGCATGTCTCCTTAAGTATTTGGGGCACGCCGTATTCGCGCCACGAGTAAGCCATGCTAAGCATACTAATTGAGTTTCAGTTCAAATTGGATTGATCGATGTCGTACGCCACCCGAGACATGCATAATGTGTACATACATAAATATACATACACAAATCTCCTTTCAATTAAGACCAACATTAAGGGTAGACTTCGTTATCTTCACAGTCGTATACATTCTTGTGAGAGTTGTCGTGGTGTCCATCGGTGTTGTGCCTCTTACGTGTCTTACGTGATTATCCCTCTGGCTGACGAGCCTCTCCATCGATTGGCCTTTCCTTGAGATGTGATCAAACAATTTCAGAATTTGTCGTTGTAGCAGATAAACATACTTAATTTCTATGCAGGGTAGGGCATGTTTCTCTGCAGCTGACTACATTTAGGGTACATTGCATTTCATTATTTCGAATTTCTTAATTTCGAAAACCCAATAGGTATTACCAAAATAAGTTTGACGCACATAGTCATATTAAGGTAAAAGTCCCCGTACAGTCAGCGTCATATAGTTAGTAGCAGCCAGAGTAGCCAAATATTTCGTAACACACCCTTATTCTTACAGTAATAAAGACGTGTCCCGAAATATTTGGCTACCTTGGCTGCTACTAACTATATGACGCTGACTGTACACGACAATGTGCACTGAGGGGTCGTCACGTAACTTTTTGAGCGTACGTTAGGACAATAATCCGGTTGTTATTTTCTCTTACAAAAAGTGACACTCACTGCGTAACGTAATCGACCAGCTGGTCCACATAAGCTTAACCAGCCTTAATGCATAGCACTAGGTACAGGTGAACAACAGGTTGTTAATTATTTGACACAGAGTTCTAAATCTTGGGACGTTTACGTTATTAATTATTTGACACAGAATTCTAAATCTTGGGACGTTTACGTTATTTGCATTCGGTATTTTATCCAATTTAACTCTTGTTTGTCGCAAAAGTGTCACTGTTCAGAAAGTTGTAACTTGATTTCCTACTTTGATTTTGAGCGCCAAATCTCCGCAGCTGTTGTTACGAAGACTTTCTTGTTTAATGAACCACTGCACTATGCTACATCGAATCGCTAAATAGAACTAAGTATACTGACATAGTTTACAACAATTCAGGCTTCAAAGCTGTGGTTAGCTGGACATCGCACGATCAGGCCTTCTATGAATTCAATCTATCCAACTAGCTTTTTGTAGACCAGTTGGAACAGCGATTCGACCAATCACGGGGCGCCGTTGATTCATCTCCTCTGATCCTCGGACAAACTTGTGCATCTATTGCCTTCTTTCTAGCTTCTATAACTATGTACTATTTCACGCCATACATGGTCAGAATTGAGGCTTTATAACTGTGATTAGCTGTACGTTGTACGAACAGGTTTTCTGTGAATTCAAATAGGCGAACAATGTTATTGTAGTCCTGTTGTAACAGCGATTCTATCAATCAGAATGGCCGCCATCCACCGCCACTGGCGGGCACTGGTCGTGCTCTGGATTAATATTTACTCATAATTATTTGCAATACCTCGCGTGGAAGGCACTGTGTAATTTCTCAGTCAAAAGTGCAATAGATGGACCTGGCTTCTTCGAGGGCAACCTCACTCTTCCCTTTCTAGCCTCTAAAACAATGTACCTACGGGGTCCTGCCGTATCGGCAAAATATTTTTCGCCAAATTTCACTTCCCACAAAACTTATGGCAGTAGTTTCATTTCCCAAACGAACAAATAGCACATTTTTGTTTCGCAAATTGTTCATTTGGTCAAAGTATCATCTGGCATCATTTTGCTTTGTCAAATGTTATTAAGACAAAAGTTTATTTAGCAAACACTTTGTTTGGGCTAATATTGTTTTCCAAACAAAACATTTGCTCAAATTTTCATTTCGCACACTTCACATACCATAACTTTGGCAAATATTTTATTTTTACTACAAACTAAAATGAAAAGACAAACAAATGCAAACATAACATACTTTAATTTATATTTTATCAATACACATTTTGATATAAGAAAAGTTTAACAAACCGTGTTTTTTTTTAACTTAATAACGGCCATCTTTCATCAATGGCAAAAATAGACACAATAATTTGAGAAATAAAATTATAAGTAGGTTAGGTTAGGGTTCACTTGTGTCCCTTAGAGCGGAAATAGGCACCCCGCGAAGCGGGGTGACGTCGACACGCTGGCGTTTAGGTTAGGTTATAATAATTGCCTATATTTGGTATGCACTACACAATTAGGATATAAATCGTATGCCATGCAATAATTTGGAAAACGAATGTTATGCCAAATAATATGTTTGACTAAATGAAACTTGACTATATAAAACTTTGCCAAACAATAATTTGCGAAGTCATATTTTGCCATAGGAGATAAGGCCAAGTGATAAAATGCGAAACAATAATTTGACTAGTGATTTTCTGCCAAATGAATATTTGGGAAAAAATTTTTGGGAAGTGACATTTTGGGAAATGACACTTTGGGAAATGATTTTTGCCCATACAATAGAGAAACGTACCTACTATAGTGGAACTGTGCGCCGGCCGGCAATCAGTGACACCCCCCAAAATCGTGAAGGGAAGAGAATGTCAATAATTACCTGGAAAAATATGAGACTGTGTCAAACACTTTATTTCGTCGAGTTATATTTATATGGCAGTGTCGGTACGGATCCAAGGGCACGAGATACTACGAGTCATTCTTTAAACGGTACGTGACCCAATATCAAGTCAGACGATTCGGTCCCCGATGACAAAAATAAGTAAACAGGACTAGGAGCGAAATAAAACGAAGTCGAAATTACTTATCGATTTTATATTATTAAAATTAAAAAGGCACTAGCCTGAAGTGTAATCAAAAAGCTGTTGGGGCCGTGTTTGGACGAAAACGACAACAATTTCTTGGATTTAGGTATTAGGAAAAGTTGTTATCTCTATAAGAAAAATATTTTTTTTTTGTGATTCTCATAATAGCTTCAAATGTAATGAACTTTGAACCATGGTCTGACTGATGTGATATAGTTTTTTACAGTACATATGGTGCTACTTTCCCGCACTAGTGCGGAAAAGGGCACTTTTCGTGCATATGTCGAAACTTTAAAGAGCCATATGTACAGTAAAACGTTGTACGATACACGTGCAAATAGGCAATTCGCAACTCGTGTCGATTTAAAACACTCCCTTCGGTCGTGTTTTAATTTATCACCACTCGTTGCATATTTCCTATTTTCGGCACTTGTATCGTAAATAACTATTATTTACTTTTAGTTGTAGTTGACCGCTAGATGGCGCTGTACCGTTCAGGTCGATTCCTGAATCGCGCTATAAAGATTTTCCCTGCGATAATGACCTCTGGCCGGTACTAATTGATTTTTGATCAATTTTTTAAGATACTTCCGTGATTGACTCAATATACAGTATTGGCAAGTAACAGTGCCTGTACAAACTATGGTTGCAATAAATGACTATGACTAAAACTACAAAAAAGCTATATCAGTAACTGACGACTCCGTTGGCCTGGTTGGTCCCAAGTTCGAACCCTGGTCAAACCCTGGTCAGAGCATTTTATTTGTCCGACCCTTAGATGTTATCTACCTATACAGGGTGTATCAATGGGGTGTGAACCGAGCAAGGGCAGATTCGGTAGCGAATTTCCCTGTCCGTGTATCCGCCAACATCGCCCTTTCGATTTTTAAAAAGAATATACATTCTAGCGCAATGGCGTGGGTCAATCCGAATGGAAAGTTGGGTATGGAAATTCAATATAGAGTTGGGTATGATAGAGTTGGGTATGTTGATTTTTCGACGTGACTTTTATTAGACAACGCTTCAGGTTCATATGCCAAACTTGTTTACTTACAAACACCGCTCTACTTCTCATTCCAGTTGAATATTCTCTGATATCTTAAGGGTCGCCAAGTCAACCGACTTACCATTCAAACGTAGTTGAGTTCTTATTTTGAAACGACATGCTAGGATAACATGAAAGTTTGTATACACATACACAGTGGGATCTGCGGTACAGCGCAGTGTTGTTTACAGAACTGGTAAAAACAATTTACAACATGATGCTTAATTAATAAAAATTATTAAATTAAAATAAAAAGCATTTATCCACCAATAAAGGTTACACCAATAATATAAAGGTTGGGACTTCCTAGTAAGTATGCAATACCTGTGTCAGAAAGTCCCGCTATAGCTAAATTAGCGTTGATATTGTAAATATTAGGTAACACTAATTAACAATTTTGTTTCTCCGATAACATAATCATGCTGCTGCACCTAAAATGCTACAACTACATTAAGTACATGGCTTTAACTAATACCGAATAAATTAATGGTTAATTGTAAAACACTTTTATGCCATTCGCGAGTACGTAACTGACGATAGGAACTTCGAATTAATGTGCTCGCTTTCGAAGATAGAACCAAAGATCCACAAATCGATCTGGATATATTTCGCTCTTTCATAGTATACACTTGATTAATTAGGGTAAGAATCACAGATTACAGAAGAAGAAGATGTTATGAGTAAGTGGGTTTTCAGTTACTTTTACATTCCCAATTAGGTTCAAACTCAGCCCTGTACTAAAAAAAGTCTTGTGAAGTTGAATTAGTCTGCGAATCTCTGTTGATGTTTCAACATTTTAAAATAACCTTCATCAACTTTCACCCACAAATCTTGACGCTGCAACTCGTAGCGTAGATAGAAGTCTAGTTTTGTTAGGCATGGTAGGGTGCATAACAGCATTAAGAGGGGGCGTATCGCCAGGGAAAAATCCTGCCGCGCTGATGCGTCTATTGCTGCCCCGCTCCTTCTCGCATAGTATATGCCCCGACAGTCAGATGAAACATGATGAATACCTATAGATAATTATAATAAGTGGAAAGAAAGACAAAATCTGTAAGTACCTATATTTGAAGATATAATTTTCGCTAGTAGCTAAGTCAGTTTCGAGAGCTATAACTGAAATATGACCTTCCGTGTTTTTACTAAATCACGTAAGGGTTGTAATTTAGCATAATAATGTCTCGTAAAAGGCTAAAGCATAAAAACAGCTATAATCGAAAACTTTTGTGAGACATATCTAAAATACTACTAATAAATCCACGGTAAAAAAAATAACGTAAATGTCACGGCAGGCGACATGTTTCGAACTCTTCGGGAGTTCTTCTTCAAAACAAATATCGAAAACACTAATCCTGAAGAAGAACTCCCGAAGTGTTCAAAACATGTCGCCTGTCGTGTCGTTTAATACGTGAATTTAACCGTGAATTTATTAGTAGCATAAAAAAAAAACTATAATATATTATGAAAACTTCGATCATGTCTATGAAAGTCAGATTTTCAGGCCACTACTGTGTGGCGGCCAAATTTTTCAATTCTGACCCCGTGTCATGGTCGGCCTTATCACGCGATAAGTGACAGGATAGAGCGTCCGTCACTGGCTGACACCGTTTGATAGAACGAGACGATGCCCCTATCTTGTCACTTATCGAGTGATAAGGCCGACCATGATACGGGGTCTGATCTCGGATTCGTACTTGGAGACAATGGAGACGCTTTGGCCCTTTAGTTATCAATTTTGAACATACTCGTATTAAAGAAAAACTGCAAAATTGTGTTCACTTTTTTTAATATAAAAATGTCCAACTTCGCAGGCAATAATTCGGGTGCAGACTCGAAAATTATTATTACTCCAAAAGAAAGAAGGCAAAAAAATATGCATAGTGATGAAAATCCCATTCAGATATCTCAAAGAATTACGAAGCTACAACCGTTTTAATAATGCTTGTTAGAGAGAGAAAACGCAAACGGTGTGTGACGTCACATTACAGGATGCTGCCGGCAGGCCGCGTCGACGGCGTCACCGACCACGATGCGCGCGGCACGTTGCCGTCTTCTGTGACGTCACATTCTTCCAGCGTCATCGTTTCATATGAAGTTGCGTTTTGCGAAAAAGGGACAGAACACATCCCTTCTTAAAACTTTGGACACTCATAACTTCGTGATTATTTAACCATTTGCGTTGATTTTTTCTCCATTTGACAATTTTTTTTATCCTTCTTCGAGAAAATATCACATTATTTTATTTAGTGTCTACGCCCCTATTGTTGGAATCTAAAAGCGTCACCCGTGATGACTTTAAAGAAAAAAAATGTCAATAATTACACGGTTCACCCACGTATTAAACGTCAATACGGGCGACATGTTTCGAACTCTTCGGGAATTATTATTCAGGATTGAGTGTTTTCGCGGCGGTGTCGCTTGAATCACGACAAGATTCAAGCGACACCGCCGCGAAAACACTCACTTTATAGAGTACAAATTACTTTAATTACCCAAGGAATACCACTACCTACATTTTGTTGCTTAAAAAACCACCGGAGCTATAACTGAAATATGGCCTTCCGTTTTTTTACTAAATCACGTAAGGTTGTGAGCTAGCATAATAATGGCTAGTAAAAGCCTAAAGCAAAAAAAAGCTATAATCGAATTTAAACTTTTGTGAGACATGTCTAAAATACTACTAATAAATCCACGGTTAAATTCACGCATTAAATGTCACAACAGGCGACATGTTTCGAACTTTTCGGGAGTTCTTCTTCAAAACAAACATCGAAAACACTCATCCTGAAGAAGAACTCCCGAAGTTTTCAAAACATGTCGCCTGTCGTGTCGTTTAATACGTGAATTTAACCGTGAATTTATTAGTAGCATTAAAAAAAACTATAATATATTATGAAAACTTCGATCATGTCTATGAAAGTCAGATTTTCAGGCCACTACTGTGTGGCGGCCAAATTTTTCAATTCTGATCTCGGATTCGTACTTGGAGACAATGGAGACGCTTTGGCTTTTAGTTATCAATTTTGAACATATTAAAGAAAAAGTGCATAATTATGTTCACTTTTTTAATATCAAAATGTCCAAGTTCGCAGGCAATAATTGTTGGAATCTGCACTCTCGATAACCCTAAAAGCGACACCCGCGATGACTTTAAAGAAAAACAATGTCAATAATGTCACTACGGGCGACATGTTCCGAACTCTTCGGAAGTTCTTCTTCAGGATGAGTGTTTTCGCGGCGGTGTCGCTTGAATCACGACAAGATTCAAGCGACACCGCCGCGAAAGACTCGTCCTTAAGAAGAATTCCCGAAGATTTAGAAACATGTCGCCCGTAGTGACATTTAATACGTGAGTTGAACCGTGTAATTATTAGTACTGTTTCAACACGTCTCACGAAAGTTTAAATTCGAAAAGCAATGTCCGCCATCTTGGAATTCAAAATGGACATCATTTCTAGAATCTTCACCCTCGAGAAGCCTGCCAATGTATCTTGTTCTTTAAAAAAACGCGCATATTAATTTACAACGAATGTTTCAAAAATTTTAAATAATGCGACCACTTTTTGAAATATTTCTGACTATGAATTCGTATTTAGACCTCTCAGACATCGATTTTGAACATAACCGGATTTATTCTCAACTAGCGATCCGCTCCGGCTTCGCACGGATACTATATTATACATATAAACCTTCTTCTTGAATCACTCTATCTATTAAAAAAAACCGCATCAAAATCCGTTGCGTAGTTTTAAAGATCTAAGCATACATAGGGACAGACAGCGGGAAGCGACTTTGTTTTATACTATGTAGTGATAGTGATAGTGATAATCTTTCATAAAGTAAATACACGATCGACAGAAAAATGTTCGTCTAGTTTTGCATGTACTGCACAAATTATTCTAAGAAGCCGGTCACCCGCCGATCGCTGCGTAATCTTATAGTTGTATTTTGAACTTTAAGATCTATATGTTAAGGTCGACTTTTAAATATATTATTTCAAAATGTAGCAAAATATCTACTGGAATGTAATGATACGTTCATTCACTGGACGAATATACTGGGTCACAATATTATTGAAATAATTATGTTCATCGTGCTGTCGTGAGAGCACAGAACGTAGTCCTCTCGTCTCAGCGGAGCGATTACGACTGACTCCGCCCGCGAACGGCAACAAAAGATATACAGAACCGCACGAAACACGCGACGGGAGAAAGGGTATCGCGCTAAATAAAAAAGGCCTATACGCCAAATACGTTTCACCTCAATAAGTCTGAAAAGGGACTACATAGAAATACCCCGCTAGTACTTTCATTAGGTAATGTGAAAAGCTATTATACACTCAACTTTTACTTAATTTATATGCACGGGAACCTCACACTATTGAAATTGAGTAAAAATAAGACATGTTTTGGCGGTTCTTTTCTATCGAGGCAATTTTGGTTTTGTATGGTTTTGTTCAGACGATTCAATTGCAAATATGATGTAGTTTTGGTATGTTCTTTTTCCTGGCATTCGCTTTAGTTTGTCATAGGTAAATATTCAATCTAAGAACCCCGATTTCGCGGAGCGCCCCCTCTTAAGAGCCCTGCAGACTGGACGGCGTCCGGCAAAACCATGGCATCGTACTGGGTCCCCATTTACTTTCCTTGGCAGGGCTGCGACGCTCATCCGTGGGGATTTGCATTTAGAGGCGAAAGCGTCAATTGTAACATTACCTTGTAGACGGTAGCGTATCGTCCGTCGACCGCCTGCGCAGTGCTGTCCGCGTGCTCCGGCGCCGAAGCGAGGTTCCTCCGTACCGTCTCCGACCGAGGTTGCTTTCATTGGAAATCAGATCAGAGCTTTAGTAGAGAGTATGAAACGCACATGAGTATGACAGTTAGGAAATTACAAAGGCCGCTAAATGTCGTCAGTTTCACTAACAACTATAAAAATGGTTGTGTATAAGATTAGTAGAAGATTAGTAAATAAATGAATCACGAGGGGTTATCATCATCAGCGGTTGGATGCGGAGAGCTGAGGACCGGGAGGCCTATGAGTGGACGAAGACGGGCTGAAGATAATGATGATGAACATCAGGGAATTACTTATTTACCTTGTAAGTGTACCGTCCGTCCACCGCTTGCGTGGTAGCGTCGTATCGCTCCCGGTTCGGAACCGTGCTGGTGTTCATGGTCGTCGACGGCTTGTCCTCTTTAGGCAGTACCTCCACCTGAGGTCATAGTTTAGGTTAATTGGATGGCTCGTCTTAAGGTGCCGATTGAACTTGACTGGAGCATTTACATGAACCAGAACGTTTAAATTTGTCAAGCGAACACCGAAAAGAGCCAAGCATAGATGCAAACATTGCTAATCGCTACGAACAGAGTACTCATACACCACGCGTAGAGGAGCGGTGTCATAAAGGCACTATTCCTCACTATTTTAAATACTCATCGCATAATGTTAGCGATTAACACGGAAGCACAAGGTCAACACAAAAATGCATTACTGACTACTTCCCGAAAAGCGCTGAACAGGCTATGGCATCACAACCTACTGATTATTTACCGCAAATCAATACTACAACGATAGGCACACAACAGACATGCAGTAAGTTTTTTCGTGTCTGACATTATTCTTGATGCTAATTTGTTGACGCTGAATGTACAATAAACCAAATTCCTCTGTTTTTCTATTAACTCTAAAGGACAGCCTTGTGATGATTTTTGCATTAAATTGAGACCCCAAATTGAGCCCCGGCTCAGTCCCTCTATCCCTAGCCACACTAACATAGAACGTTCGGATACTATACGGTACCTAGGAGTACTTCTCGACACCCACCTTACGTGGCAGCAGCACATTGAGTCACTGAAGTGTCGTGTTCGAAAACTAATGTTTGTCTTCCGTACTTTAAGGACTATTGCGTATCCTGAACTGCTGAAAACAATTTACTTCGCTCTTTGCGAGTCCGTGCTAGGATACTGCAACTCGGCTTGGGGGGGAGCGGCAAAGACGCATCTGATTAAACTAGAAAGAGCCCAACGGTCTCTCCTCAAAGTATTATTCCAGAAATCTTCCCGCTTCAGCACGAAAGAGATTTACAAAATTGCAAATGTTCTCACTGTCCGTCAACTGTTTTTGAGGAAAGTACTCTACAGCTATGGCAAACTGCACGACAGGATCTTCGAAGCAGATATAAGACGACGACAGCGCTGGAAAACCCCTAAAACATTGACAAGATTTGCGGAGAGATTCCATGCCTTTATCTGTCCATTAGTAATGAGAGCGTTTTGCAAACACCATGACATAAAAAGGCCCCCCAGCAAGCAGTTGCTAACAAGGTGGCTTATGCAGCTGGATTATAACGAGACCGAACATCTCCTAACCGTGATAAAGTAAAGCTGTTTATGCTCTATTTTACTTACCCATTTCCTTACCCTTCCCTTATGGAAATATATATATATTTATTAAGCTGTACACATGCATACACACACACACACACACACACACACACACACACACACACACACACACACACACACACACACTCATACACGCTCACACACGCAAAGATAATATATAAAAATTAGTTAAGCATAAGTTCTATTGAGACTGACCGTCTCCCTGTATAACTGTATATCTAAGTGCATGATGCTTTGATACGAAACTGAGTCCTGTAACACAGGGGTTCCTGGCTCAGGACACAGGGTCGTGATGTACTGAAATGTTAATTTATCCAATAAACTTTTTTCATTTTCATTTTTTCATTTTCATTCTTTTCACAATATTCCATCAAAATATAGCTGGTTTTGTTAGTAAAAGAGAAATACTGGAACTAACATTTGATGAATTATCAAATAATGGTAAACGGTTTGACGTGCTATGTTTTACTGAGACGTTTATAAAATCTGGTAATTAAGGAAATCTACGTATGGTTGGATACCGACTAGCATCATCATACTCTAGGTCACACCAAAAAAGAGGTGGAGTATGTATATTTTGCACAAATCATATTCAAACGCGACCGCTTACTTTCCTAAATGAATTCTTAGAAGATTACGTGTTTGAATGTTGTGGCATAGAAATTCCGTCAATTAAATGTATCGTGATTTGTGTTTATAGAACGCCATCAGCGAATGCATCACACTTTCTACAGAAATTAGAAAAGCTACTAAATAAACTAAAGCGCAAAATGAAGTACAAGGTAGTGGTTGCCGGAGACTACAACATAAATTTGCTGAAGGCTTCGGAAACTTCTAACGAACTCACAAGAATTGCTGCCAGTAATAATTTTAAACTACACATACTCCGGCCCACACGCAAAGAATCATGCCTAGACCAAATTTTATCTAATGTCTATGAAGCCCATAGTGACATTCTAGAATTAGGTTTATCTGACCACGAAACTGCGCAATCTTTGGCTTTTGCTGTTAACGGCATAGAAAAGCCACGTTCATGTCTATATCGTTATAAAAGAGATTATAGTTCCGAGAATGTCGTGAAGTTTCGCGAATGCCTTACTAGTATATTCTGGTCTGATGTGTACAACGAATATGACCCGTCGGAGGCTTTCGCACAATTTTATATGACATTTACTCTCTTTTACAAGCTATGTTTCCCTCTAATTAAAATAAGAACTACCACGAACACAAAATCTGTATGGTTTACAAGAGGTATTAAGAAATCCATAACGACAAAGAGGCGATTACGCTTTAGATATTACGCGATATCCAAACAGCATTCTAGTCAGATAAGTAGCAAAATTAACTATAATAATTATTCAAAAATTTTGAGACGATGCATACATCAAGCACAGAAAATAGCGAACGTAAACTTTGTAAGCAGATCGAAAAACATAGGTAAGGCAACATGGGATGTTATTAAAAATGTTGCTAATAAGACCAATACAACCGATGTTAATTTAGAAAAACTAGTTATAAATAATAATACTATTGATAATCCTAAGAACATTGCCAATTGCTTTAATGATTTCTATATTAATTTGACTAATTCTAATACTACGCTTACACCTGACCTGTCGCTGGTAAATGCAACTAATGCGAATCTATTTCTAGTTCCGACAGACGAAAATGAAATATGTAAAATTATAAAGAATCTTAATCCCACTAAATCTGCTGGTTATGACGAGATACAAACGAACGTAATCAAGGAATGTAAACAAGAAATTGCTACCGTTTTGAGTTACTTAGTGAATTTATCCTTGACAAACGGTGTCTTCCCAGAACCTCTAAAGATGTCCTTAATCAAGCCATTATTCAAAAAAGGTAACAAAGAAAGTGTAGAAAACTATAGGCCAATCTCACTCCTTTCCGTGATTTCAAAGGTATTCGAAAAGACATTCCATGTACGTTTAGTATCGTATCTTGATAAATTTAAAATTATCAAAGCTGAACAGTTTGGTTTTCAGAGAGGAAAATGTACAAAATTAGCTGCCTTCACCTTGTCTAATAATATTCTTGGATATATGAACATGAGCGTGCCAGTAACGGCCATTTTTTTCGACATGAGCCGTGCTTTCGATTTTGTTAACCATGAAACCCTCCTAGCCAAATGTGAATTGTATGGTATAAGAGGTGTAGCTAATGAATGGCTCAAGACCTACTTGCATGCCAGGACACAATATGTTGAAGTGACCCAAATTGACTCCACCAATACTATCGTAGCGCATAAATCACTCACAAAAACTAACAGGGTTGGCGTTCCACAGGGGAGTATCATGGGACCCCTACTATTTTTATTATATGTGAACGACCTACCAAATGTAACGAAATTTGACTGCACGCTTTTCGCTGACGATTTGTCCATTGTCATACCCTGTCGTGATCCTAGGACATATAATAGTGACATAAATGATACCATAACTGAAATTATGGCATGGTTAGGGAAAAATAATCTAAGGGTTAACATTGATAAAACTACATTTATACAATTCGTAAATAAAAACGGCAGTAAATATTCACTAAATGTAGTTTTTGAAGACCAGATTTTAATAGAATCTTCTCACACAAAGTTTCTAGGTATATGGATGGACGAAACAGTTTCATGGAAAGAACACATTAATAATTTATGTAGCAAGGTAAACTCATTTTCATACGCTTTGTGGAAACTTACAAAAGTCAGTACTAAAGAAGCTGCTATACAGGCATATCATGGCTACATTTGTTCTCTGCTTAGATATGGCATTCTTCTCTGGGGCAATTCTAGCCATCTGAGACGTGTATTGATTGCACAGAAACAATGTGTAAGAGCTTTATGCAATGTAAATATGCTGACATCCTGTAAGCCATTATTTAGAGACTTAAAACTATTGATTGTACCGTGCATATACATATATGAAGTTTGTTTATTTGTAAAATTTAATCCAAACTTATTCACGTTATCCACGTTAATCCCCTAGCCTGATCCCCCAGGGGAATTAGCGGCAATTATTTTATATTCAACTAGGAAAAAATGATAATGTTCGGTTATGGCGCTTCGCCGGACGCTACCGCGTCACGCTCGCTTCGCTCGCTCGGCTCGCGCGCTGTAGGGTCGCAGTTCAACTAACAACCTAACCGTTTTTTTCCCCTGGGGGATCAGGCTAGGGGATTAACGTGGACAACAGCAACTTATTTAATAAAAAAAGTGAATTCTGTAAATTGAACACCAGATACCCTGATCGACTGGTTATTCCGCATAATAGAAGGAAATTGTATGGCAGTAATGCATATTGTATGTCAATTAGTATATATAATAGATTGAATGATGACATTAAACAATTACCACTTACTTTATTTCAATGTAGACTAAAAAAATGGCTGATACAAGAATGTTTTTACAGCGTCAATGATTATTTTGAATATTATAAAAAATCTTGACATGTTTATTTTTATGTATAGGTTGAGCAGTGACATTTTATCGAAATTATTAATTTGTTGACATTATTAGTATTCTGAATTGTACATCATTATTGGGAATTTCTGATTAATAACTACTCTTATTGTTGAATTGTTTTCGTTTTGCATGCCAGCTACTGGTGAAATGTGTGTTCCATTTGCTTGTATACTTACCATCTTTATGTACCATGTTTTATGCAAATAAATGAATTATGAATTATGAATTATGAACATTTTGACATCTTTCAATGCTGCCTCCGCACAGCGGGCGTGTGGGGGAGGTGGGGTGGACGCAGAGGAGCGGCGGCTGAACAATAAAAAAATAGCTAAATAGGGGTGTAGACTCGAAAATTATTATTACTCCAAAAGAAAGAAGGCAAATAAATATGCCTAGTAGTAGTGACGAATAACCCATTCAGATATCTCAAAGAATTACGAAGCTACGACCGTTTTAATATTGCTTGTTACACCTTGTCGGAAAAAGCCCAGTAAAACTAACTAACTAACTAACTAACTTCCTGATTATTTACTATTTACCTTTTGCGTTGATTTTTTCTCCATTTGACTACATTTTTACTTTTTTATTTAGTTTCTACACCCCTATTGGCAAAAAGATCTGCCGTTTCGCTAGAATGCTCATTAAAAATGTACATGTACGTGTATGTGTATTACAGGTAAAAGCTCACAAGTTTATTTTGTGAGCTTTTACCTGTAGTGTAACATTCGCTAAAATGCTCACTACCAATGAATGCTAAAGTCTATCACACTTTTATAATTCACAACTGAAAAACCCTCGGCATTCTCATTTCATACTTCAATATCTCAAAACCGGCTAAACCAATTTTTGAAGAACCATATCAATCACGTCAGCATTCGGCGAAAAGGACCGCATTAAAATCGGTCCATTCGTCTAAGTGACACGGACACACAGACACAAAGATACGTCAAACAAACACATCCACATTCACACATTCCAACACTAACGCATTCTAAAGCATATACAAGATGATAACTAACATTAACTAAATTAAATTAAAACTAAGTTAAATCTAAAAAAAAGCGGCCAAGTGCGTGTCGGACCACACACAACGAAAGGTTCCGTGCCTATTAAAAAGGTCGTATCGTTACCGAAATCTTATGACACTTACGTCCTTTTCTTTAAGGAAGGCAGTTTTTTAGAAATATCTCGAAACCTTTGAACCGATCTTGTTCAAAACAATTTTCGCTGAAAGGTTTTATTAAGCCCTGTCCATGATTTTTTTCATATTTTTAAAATACACGGTTCAAAAATTACAGGGGGTGGGACACAATTTTAGTGACTTTTGGGGCGATTATCTCCGACTCTATTCACTTAAGAGTCCGCAGCAAGGTCCGCTCAACTCCGCGTTGAGATCGCGCGCTTACGCTTTAAAATGTTGTTGTTTCACCTAGAGGGAGACAGGGCGCTAGCAGTAAAGCGAGAGCGCGCGGGGAGGCGGAGCTATACATGTCGCAGTTTAAATATCGCAGTAAAATATCTTCATACAACGGCGAAATTATTGCGGTAAATAAAATATAACAGTAGAACATCTCCATAGCGAGATAACAATACAGTTTATACAGTGCGTAAGTGCGGCTAGGCAAATTTTAACTGATTATTTAACCTACTAAAAACGTAAATGTAGAGTACAGGCTACAAGTTTTGATGTGCCAACAAAAGTAGTAGTAACTAGTAACATAAGTATAACATACAATATACCAGGTTTTGTCATTTTAACAACCTAGTGCCATAATTGCATAGCAGATTTTCAGATACCACTACCACTATTTTTGTTATAAATGAAATAAATGAATATTTATTCTGCAAGTAGGCCGCCAAGGGCACTTTTATAAGTCAAGCCCTACCAGCGCTTCTGCAGAGACCACTGTCAAGAAGAAACGCCGCAAGAAACTTAACAGTCAGTCTTTTTCCCAAAACAAGCTTATTACAGTGATAGTACTTAAACTATTTTTAAATAAGTAACTCTAAAATCCGTATTATAGATGATCAAAAATATTAGACACGTATTTTTTCTTTTGGTCACTAAACAAAAAATGTCGAAGTTATAAGTGCGCGTAACGTCACGGTTCATACGTTTGTGAAGTCACGCGGATTATCTACGCGCCATAACTTCGTCATTTTTACAGACTTCAAAAAAGCAGGAGGTTCTATGTTCGGTTGTGTGTATTTTTAAAATAGGTGTCCAATATCTTATGATCAATAAAAATACGCACTAATTAGAATCCAGATCTTTTTTCCTAGGAACCTACCCTATAAATATTTATTCACATTGAAGATTTGGTGTATTGAAGGAAATAAAAAAAGATCATACATTATTGTTTTTATTTTTGGTAAAAAGTACCTACTTACAACAATGATCCTAGTTGGTCCATAAATAAATGAAATTTGAATTTATAGCCTTATTATAACTTACCTATTAGGATTTATATTTTCTTTTTGACGACGAGCCGGTCCTCTTTTCTTCCTTCGAGCCGATAGCCATAATTTTGTCTTTGAACACCTTTTCGCTTCTAGAAAAAAAAATAACTATAGGTAATTATAAACGTCTATACGCTCCCGTGATCGCTTACCATCAGGTGGACCGTATGCTTGTTTGCCCCCTTATAGTTTTAGTTGAAAAATATATGTACAAATTGGACAAGCGCCAACCTGAGCACATAATATAGTAAGAACCTAGTACATACATAAATAATAAATACCTACAACCAAGGTTCAAGTAGCACCGAGAAACAACTGCTATTGTCGCGTCGTCATTTTTTTATTTAGATACCTACCTAGTATTGTTATTGTCAGGTCACTCGATCAAAAAAGTTGAAGGGTAGGTAAGTGCCAATTTCTATATATAATTATGATATACAACGTGTTAATAAAATAACGCAAAACCTGAAAACAGTTTGTTCAGAATCGAGCATAGAATGCGAAAAAAATAAAAAATAAAAATTTGACAAGATTTATTTTTTACATTTGTATGGAGTGTTGGCCGTCTGGGGCGACCTGCTCCATACAAATGTAAAAAATAAATCGCGTCAAAAAAATTTTTTTTTATTTTTTTCGCATTTTACTCTCGATTCTGAACAAACAGTTTTCAGGTTTTGCGTTATTTTATTAACGCGTTGTATAGAAGTACGTAGATTACTATAGCGAGTGACGAAAAAACCTACATACATCCTATCCTATATACTTTAGGATACTATACTATAACTTACATACCTACTTAGGTAAACTAATTAAAATTTCTAAGCAATAATGTGTGATAGGTAGTTTTCGTATAAAGTCCGTTCGTTCATCCTCGTCTTATTTAAATTTATAGCGTATTATTATTTTTTAACTAAGTAAGTATTTTGTTTTGGCTATATAAAAGAATCAAACTATATATCACCAAAGCCATATCCAGAATGATTTGACGTACCCAAGTGATATTTACGTAGGTACCTACCTATTTAATACCGAATGAGTACCTACTGTGAGATTAAAATTTTGTTTACCTACCAAATAAATTAAATAACACGTCAACTAAGGATTAATGACTAGGTACTCATATACATTAATATAATATGTACATATTACATGTATATAATTTATTTGTATACTTGGAACTTGACTAAAATGCATATAAGTAGGTACGTACCCGGTTTATCCATTTTTGTAACATAAAAATGCAAAGTCCATAAGAAAGCCACAGATCGTCGATCAGTATGATCAGTATGATCACACACACCACCAGTATCACCAAGAAAAATCAAATCCGTTTTATCAGTCCAAGTCGTGAATTGACCGCGATTATCGTAGGAAGATAATTCACCAAAACAATACGTCGCTCCCGCGCACAGCAAATGGGTCACTATTGTCACTAAACTAAGCGCACGGCAAGGAGTAGCTATGATAAGGGCGGTGCGTACCGCCGCCCCCCCCCCCCCGGACCGTTCCCCGCGCTAGAGTAATTCGCTGCAGTTTCGCATCAAATTTTTGTAATTTATTTTAAGGTTTTCGTAGTTACGCTCTCATTTTAAAACTACAAGATCAATTTTGATAAATCTTTTTTCTTTTCAAACTGCATAGTTTAATCGACACCGGAAATAGGTTTTGACTTCAATCTAAACTATATTTTGGTCGTAGTAGGCCGCCGAACTGAACAACTTTCTGGGGTCTAAAAATGCAAAACTTGTACTCGCTCTATTTTCTTTCTATTAACATTTTAAGAGTCATAAACTAGTTTTAGCCCTAGATATATCTTACCTCATTATATTTAGAGAATTTCATGATAATGTGACATGTTATATTAAAGTAAGGACGTAACTACGTTTGTATGAAGAATCGAGCTTGCTGCGGACTCTTTGAATAATTACTTCAGTTACAAAAGAATAACTTATTTTTTCTGAAAAAAATTAAATGCTGTGTTGCTACGTAAAAAGACTAGAGGGTTTTATGCCATAAATTTTCTCTTGATTTTCTTATAACAATACTACGTGCTTGATACACACAGAAAGGTAACAGATCAATTTAAATGAGTTCTACTCAACAAGACAGCTATAAATTTATATTTGGGAAAAACTCAAAACGCACGATTTAAGGCGCCGTAGGTTCAGCGAAGTTAAGCGAACAGAGTTTTTGAAACAATATAATGCGTCTGTTTATAGCATGGTTTCAAAAAAAAACGAATAGTATTTTTGAGGCTTTTCTGCAGCGAGATCAGTGATTCAAAACATGATTAAGCAATTTTCGCTCTATAGAAAAAAATCACGAACATAGGTCTAAAATATACTTAAAATATTCGTAACAAATTAAGCACAAAAGCTAAACATAATAAATATGCTGCTAAAAATCGGCAATATCATGTTTGAAGTGATTACTTTTTTATTTGTTTATACGGCCAAAAAATAAAAAACATGATATCCGCGCTTCCGAGCACGCACTTCCATCCCGCTCACGCTTATGCTCAGTGAGAGGGAGAGAAGACCATGAACCTACGGCGTCTTAACAATGGAAACTCGTATATTCATTGTTATAGACACATTAAAATACTATTACCCACCCGCAGGCTAAGCCTTCACAGCCATCGGGGGTTTAATAGAACAGACTAGGATTGACAACCCTATTCGACGGCGTAATCGAAAATAAATCAGCTTCAATGAGGCAAACTAAACTATATTTTCAAGTAAATAAGGTAACATTTCCCTCAAGTTATTAAAGCATATACGCTCTTCAAATAGTGACTCGGACATAACGGCGTTATCGTATTGTTTCGTCCTTGAAACGGTTCAAATGGATCTCTAGTGTTCCAGTTTAGGACCCATCTACACATTTATTGTCGGCACTGGTTCCATCTGTATCCGGAATATATTTAATAACAATAAAATGAAAATATGATTGAATGAATGGAATACTTTTGAGAACATAGAAAATATTGGTCGTATAAAGAATTTATGGCGTTTTGATGGAATTGGTGTAAGAAAAAGTAGGCTCTTTTTTGTCAAGTTTATATGTCAGCGTATCGTCACTTATATTACTAGGGTAGAATCACTACTTTCAAGGGTTCAGTCTTAGAATAGTAGATTACTGCAGAGGCCGTGAAGTAAGGGATTGCTGGACGCGATTTGGGTAGACGGCCGAGTCGTAGACGAGGCCGAATACAAAGAGTCCAGCAATCCCTGTTCCGGCCGAGGATTGTATAGTACTTTTCTCAAACGATGTGAGGAAATATTAAAATTAAAATAAATACTAGGTAATCAATTAAATAATAGGTCATTTGCGCCTTTTTTATTTTTTAAACATGCCATTTGAACAAGCCGTTCGAGCACCATGTTTAACCGCACATAAAGTATAGTACCATAGATTATTTTTATTTTTTTTATGAAGCAAGTATGCTTACAGTGTCTAGTGGTGGTTGGCAGTATGTAAATTTTCCTTTGTCAGTTTAATATTAGTAAGCAAATTTAAAAAGTTAGAGTAGCGGACAATAATGGTTTTACTTAGGGTTTTCATACATTACTTCTTGGCCTAAGGCCAAGAAGTAATGTAGGGAGCCATAAACAAGAAACTTCACGTCTTCATTTCGTGATATTAACGCGTACATTTCCGAGCATGTTTGAGAAAATATATTTTTAAACCTTTAGAGGTACACAATTGTGCGCATTTGCTTTGGTAGCTCACGTTATAAAACGATTTTTTTTTATACAACGACGGTGGCAAACAAGCGTACGGCCCGCCTGATGGTAAGCGGACACCGCAGCCTATAGACGCATGCAACTCCAAAGGAGTAACATGGGCGTTGCCGACCCTTGATACGATTGAGGATTAGCCGTGTTGACAGCTGAAGGAACAAATTCCCTCGCTCTCAACACAACGCATCCTCGGGAGCTCTGGCGACCTTGCTCACCTCCAGGAACACAACACTACTACAGAGCAAGTAGTAGTGTTATTATGGCTGTGGTCTTCTGCAAGGCGGAGGTACTTCCCCAGTTGGGCTGCTCCACATTCGAGCGGGATGACATTTCGCTGTGCCCTACCTCACTGAAATTGATCAATACTGCATTGTAATAAAACTATAAAATTTAATATTCTGATGGTATGTTCTGCGAAATATCTTTAAACGACATAGTCCTAGAAATCATTATTATATTTAGTGATACAGAATACTCGTAAGTAAGTGATCGAATCAGAGGCTCTAGTATAAGTTTTACCGAAACAAAACGTTACGACCGCGTTCGCGTTTAGCTGTCAAATCCCATACAAATTGAGGGTAAAACGCAAACGCGATCGTAAAGTTTTGTTTCGGTAAAACTTATACTAGAGCCTCAGGAGACAATGAAAGGATACAAATATAGCCTAAGCATTGATACGGTCACGCTGGTCACTTAACGAGGTGATAAACTGGACGATTAGGAAGATTTTGAACCTTTAGATGTCTTACTCCAATCTGTAATAGTTTTTTTTTATCGAGTTTATAATAAAAACTATCACAGATTGGACTAAGACATGTCAGTTTCAAACTTTTCCGAGTAGTCAAGTCTACCACACCTCCTTAATTAAGTTCCTACATCGATATCTAGAACACCTTGTATTTGAAAAAAATAACAATATGCAACATCAACATTTTTTCATCTCAATAATTTGGTTAGGTAATTTGACCAAGTATTCTTCAATAATCTACCCTCAAGTACTCTATATAAATTCCGTAAAAATCAGGCGAAAATGGTATAAACTTTCTTTATTTAGTGAAATTTTGGTTAGCAGGTTCGTCCATTTTTTAGGGTTCCGTAGTAACAAGGAACCCTTATAGTTCCGCCAGGTGGTGGGGCAATGCTGCTGAGGGTCGGTAACCAGTGTCCAGGAGTTGGTTTCATGAACTGAAACTTGGTTTGATGAACAGCCTGTGATTAGGCGCATGGTGTTGTTGAGGTGGTTCGGGTAGGGATAATGCGTTAGGACTGCAGTGTCTCCAAACCTGACGTTAAGCTTTCTATTAATTATATTTTCCTATAGTCAGCTGCAGATATATTTTCCTATAGTCAGCTGCAGATACATCTACGCAGAGGGTTCATGTTTCCCTGCAGCTGATTGTACATCTTGCTATTACAAATAACGTCAAAGTGGTTAAGCAAAATTAATTAGGTAGGTTTAGTTAAAACTTTTTCTTAAAGTGTAAATGAACCGTTTCCCTCGGGTGTAATACTTACTTAATATTACTTAATGCTATTTAAATGTGCGTATGGATGAAAATCTGAAAGAAATGACTATTTAACTTATTTATTTAATAGTCCAGGCGGGCGACAGCGGTCGCTGATTCAGATTCAAAGGAAACCTTATCTTCACGCTTTTTATGTTTACTTAACTAGGTTGCGGATGTCGCTGTCACTTGCAAAGTTCGTTAGATAATATTTATAAATAAGATGAAGCCCTTAATAGCACAGAAGACTGTTTTATTTATTTGTGTCCTCTTTTGCACTCAGAACCCATTTTTTCACACGGCTGCCCAACAAAATAGAATGTAATATTATATACTTTGTTTTTTCGATGCCTATAGAGTGTCCTACTGCTCTGCTGCGGGGCAAAGGCTCTGGACTTCAAAAAAGTTTGTTGTATGGGAGGCCCCCTTAAATATTTACTTTATTTTGTTTTAGGTATTTTTTATTATAGCGGCAACAGAAATACATAATCTGAGAAAATTTAAACTGTCTAGCTATCGCGGTTCTTGAGATACAGCCTGGCAACAGACAAAACGGCAAAAAAAAACACGTTTGTTGTATGGGAGCCCCCCTTAAATATTTATTTTATTTTGTTTTTAATATTTGTTGTTATAGCGGCGACATAAATACATCATCTGTGAAAATTTCAACTATCTAGCTATCACGGTTCTTGAGATACAGCCTGGTGACAGACAGACGGACGGACAGCGAAGTCTTAGTAATAGGGTCCCGTTTTTACCCTTTGGGTACGGAACCCTAAAAAGCAACATTCAACCGAATTCCTCCTTTTTTTGAAGTGAGTTTAAAGTTACGTAAATGCACTTGACGTGGAATTTTACAACTTCTTTGTTGCTAAACATGAAAGGAAATATATAACAACGAGACGTCATCAAACTGTCCGAATTGTGGCACGTGTACTGAAGTACCTACGTACCTACTGTTTGTTGTATGGTTTAATATTTATACATATACCTTATTGTTTTACAACCCTACTTGAAGATAACAATTAAACCAAGGATGTCGGTAATCGTTGGTTTTAAGTATACTTTCATAATTCTAAGTAAAATAAACTATAAACATGAAATGCATAGTGGCATTCGACTCGCTGGTTGAAAGACGCTACATTATGTACGAGAGAATACAAGCGCATTTCTTACCTACTAACGGCTGCTTGATTATGCAGGTTTTCCGGAAATGCTTTTAAGCGAAATTAGTCCAAGGTCAGCTGAGGGTTCTTCCGAAACCTTAATTTATTGACGGAGACCCACCACCACCCCAGCGGTAAATTACATTCAAACCCCTTCCCAAGAACCGATTTCCTTATTTGGAGAATCTGAAAGAAATTACTTTAATTTGAAACCCTTTTTGTGTCCATTATACTTGATAACATAGCAGTCAAGCGACATCAATTAATATCCACTTAATTACTGGTAACCTGAATAATCCTAACTATTAAGTAACATTTAGTTAACACTTGTATGTGCATGAAACAATTCAAAGGAATCCGAAACCATATTGTCGCGACGCATGCCTTATATGGGGATGTAACTCTAGTGGTAGAGAAAATTAAAGAATCTATATGGCATGCGCCGTGATGGAAACAGACGTAGGTGAATAAACCCTACCTTCGTCTCCCGATGGTCTCCCACTGCTCTCTCTCTCCTCTCTCTCTCTCGCGCTAGGTCGCCTGACACCCTGCGAGGCTGCCACGTACCACCTGTAGTTGTTAAAGGTGTTTCATGACTTCACCGCTGTCACCAAGTGCCTCAAGCCACCTGATGCCAGGGCTTCAGCCATAACACAAGGAATACATGAATATAGAGGTCGTCCTATTAGAGCTCGCTAAGTAAGTCAGTCAGTCTTGTTATTAGGTATTACAAAGCCCTCCTAGTTCCCATCAAACGATCCTTCACGAATATACCGGTGCCTTCTAAGGCCGCCGTCATATTCGAGTTGTCCTCTACCAACCTACGAGGCACCGAAGTGTGACCGGCCACCCCTACAGCGTCTTATGACCCAGCACCCAGGCGCACCTGGCATGCACGGGCTTTACGGCACTATACCTATACACCTCCAGGGAGCCTGGACAGGTATCAGCTTCAGAACGTCACCCGACTAAACCCAGTCCACATCCCACCGTACCCAAATGCAGTACTTAAGCCAGTCCTGCCCGCAGCAGCGCCGTCACCAGCACCGCCGGTACGGTGGGGAATCTTTCCCCGCTTTCACGGGAGAAAACTGGATGCCCTTCTAGCCACAATACAACACGGTCACTCCACGAGTTCCCGCGAGAGCATGGTGGTTCCTCACTCCTCCCTTGAGAGTGAGAGTGTCAGGGTCAAACTAGGGGGATCAATATCCATAATATCAACGATCAACATAAAGCGTTACCACACACGACACCATAGCGGTGGCCAAAGGGGGTAGTTTCACCTGGGTAGCGAGTATACGTTACAGTAAGTACGAATGTAATTGAAAGCTAAAACTATATGAAATCTTAGAAGGTTGAGACACTTAGCTTGCAGGAAACCAGCTGGCGTGGCTTCCTTCTCCATGGAATGAGCATCGGCAACCTCACAGGCATAATTCACTCTATCACATGTTAAAGCGGTTAGGTTCAACAGTTAAATGGCTATTGGCTCCCGCAACGGAAGCACTGAGTGATTGACAAAGCTCATCTACCATAGAGTAGAGACATAGACACAATAGTTCACTCACCATAGAGGTTCTACCTTCCTGTTAATGTTGCCAGTTGTGGATGGTGTTCAAACGTCATCGCGATGCCCAGCATTCGCGACACTCCCGACGACAGACAGAAGTGACATTAGGGAGCGCGTCCACAGCCGAATCTTCTCCCTGGCTCTGACGGCTGCATCCCTTGGCTGTCGTGGTCGAGGAGAGGCGCCAATAGTGTCCTCAGCATCATCATCATCTGTGTCAATATTATTAGGCGAGGTTGCTCCCTCTGGAGTAATTTCAAGTATGTTTTCAGCATCGTTAGAGAGTTCCTGATTCCCATCATTCAAAAAAGGCAATTCGCCGATATTGTCGACATCCATGTCGATATTTAAGTCTTGTGAATCTTCAAGAACTCCTCTCGAATCTTCTTTATTCACCGGTGGCGAACCAGCTTCCTCACTTGCCGCATCCTCTATTTCTAATGGATACAGTTGTGCTAAAGAACGGGTATACATTTTGTTACCTACTTTTACTTGGGCAACACGACACATGTTGTCTTTACCCTCTTTTAAAGATACAATTTTTCCTACTTTCCAATCTTCCCTATTCTTATTATCCCCCTTGATCTGTACCACTTGGCCTACTGACGGTTCTACCTTAGACGTACTCCTCGGTTGTCTATGGGAATGTGAATACCTTTCCCTTAGACTCAGAAGGTAGCGGTCTACGAACATCTTCTTAAATTCATCAAGCACGACGATGCCCTTCTTCCAACTTTTCACAAGGTCGTGCTTCACCTGTGTTCCTTCAGGTAAAGGTCCATCACTCTTTACGTCTATGGCTATAGTTCTACCCATAGCGATGAAGTCAGAAGGTCTCAAGATGTGATCCATATCTTCGTCGACATAAGTTAGGGGTCGAGAGTTAATGACGGCTTCTATCTCTTTGATAACTGTATTCAGTTGATTATCTGTGAGAAGGTGTTTCTGTAAGGTGGTCCTCATACAGACCTTAACCATACCCACGAGTCTCTCATAGAAACCTCCAGTAGTATTTTATATATAATTTTGAATGCGGGAAGAAAGTAAAAGCCAAGTCAACGACACAACTGATTTATTTTTGGGTTTACCCACAAAAAGATAATTATGAATCTACCCCCCATTTCATGTATATACCACACCTCCCACTGTTACAAAAAAAAATTAAAATGTAAAAAAAAGGATAAGTAAATCTAACTATTGACAATGTTTTTGTTTTTTTTATGAATATATTTTTAACTCATTCACTGCCAAGCAACGCTAGTAGCGCTACGCCGTAGTACTTATAGCGGCTCAATCTTTATGTACCTACTTACTGAAAATCGCTCGTAGTATGTGTAGTGTTGTGATTGGCACTAAATGAGTTAAGTGACTTAATATACGTTAAACTATAACATAAACGTAGGTTTAAACATAGACCAATTTTTTTTTTATTACTATACCGTTAATGCATCGGCAGTTAATAGGTCGCTAAATTGGTATCTGTAAATAACTAAAATAACAGAAATGCTAAACAATTAAGGCAAATTATAGAGTAAACATCGGCGACTCAAAACTAAAATTACTTAAGTCGCTATAACGATATAAAAACAATCTTAACCACAAGGAAAATACTAAACCACCTTAACTCTTCAATCATACGGTTTAATATTGAGTAGCTAAGGTTAATTAACGTGATCTCAGTCCAGTACTATTTAAGTTTTGCCCATAACAACCAATATAGCCACATCCATATGTACCCAAACAAAAGACATAACCTGACTAAAATTAAATACCTATTTTCAAACTTTATATTTGCCTTTAACTTTGTTTACACAGCTACGTACCGGTCGGTTTTGTAACCGGTTAGGTTCGGGCTTTGACATGTCAATGGATTCTGGCTCGGTGGGGGCAGGCGCGTTTTCATTTTGAATGTTTATATTCGGCGGGGTCTCTGGAGACTCCTCTAACGGATCTTGGTAATCATCGGACTCCTCGCCCGACTGATCACGCACCATATGTTTTGGTGTAGATGGTGACAAGTCGTTTTCTCGCTCTGACACCACTTTGGATAAAGAGTGACGATTCATCGGCGTCCGAATCGGCAACAGCTGATCGATGTGCCGCTTCCACTCGTGCCCGTCCGAGAGACGCACCGTATACGTGAGTGGATCTCGACGCTCGGTGACCTCCCCCTCGGCCCACTTACCGGAGTGCCGGCGGTAGTCACGCGCCAACACCGCGGCGCCGGCCTGCAGGTGCCGCTCGGCGCCCGGCCGGTGCCGCCCGGCGCTCTCTTGCGCCGCGCGCACTCGCTCCTCACGTTCGAAGGCGGGCAGTACGACATCTAACCGCCCACGTAGCCGCCTGCCGATCATGGCTTCTGCCGGGGTTACGCCCGTCGTGCAATGTTCCGTATTACGGTACTGGAATAAAAACCTGCAAATAGCCACATCGACATCTACCCCTTCGTGTACTGCCTTTTTCATTGCTCTCTTGGCGGACTTTACGGCATTCTCGGCGGCGCCGTTCCCGGCCGCCCTATATGGACTCGTTATCGTGTGCGTAATAAAATTCTTGCTCATATACTCAGCGAATTCGGCCGAAGCGAACGGCGGCCCCCCATCGCTGACTATCTGGCTAGGTAAACCGAATCGGGCGAATTGCTTCCGCAACTCGAGTAATGTCACTCCGGCGCTGGTGCTAGTCATCTTTTGAACTTCGATCCATTTACTATGGGCATCGACAGTAACTAAGTAGTGTTTGCCCTGGAACTCACCAAAGTCCACGTGAAGGCGCTGCCACGGGCGCGATGGGAAACTCCACGGGTGCAGTGTGGCGCGCGGCGGCGCGTCGCGCTGCTGACGGCACGCGGCACACGCGCGGCACAGTGACTCGATTTCAGCGTCCAACTGCGGCCAATATACATACCCGCGAGCTAAATTTTTCATTTTGACCACGCCGAGGTGACCTTCATGGAGCTCTCTCAACACTGGTTGCCGCAACCTATCCGGTATGACGACCCGATGGTTGTACAAAATGCAACCCCTATCGATCGACAATCTCTCTCTCCGATAAAAATAGGGTTTCTCTTGTTCAGCCGTCACGCTTGCCGGCCAACTATTAATAACGTAGTTATATATGTTTTTCAACACCGCGTCAGTCTGAATCGCCGACGCCACGTCCCTCGCACTGATCGGGAACGACTCCTCCACGTAATTAACATACGAGACCGCCTCCAACCCTGTGTCCCTACGTCCGCCCGGCAGTGGCAATCGCGATAACGCATCCGCATTGCCATTGTCATTTGATTTGACAAATTGGATTTCAAAATCGTACGCTGCCAACCTAGTAGCGTATCTTAGTAACCTACTAGCCGCCGTCTGCGGCAAGCCATGCTTGGAGCCAAAAATAAAAGTTAGAGGCTTGTGATCCGTTTTAATGATAAAACGTCTGCCATACAGGTACTGATGGTGCTTAATAACTCCCGCAATTATCGCAAGCGCCTCTTTATCCAGTTGACTGTATGCGCGTTCGGCCGCGGTCAGCGTGCGAGACGCGAAACAAATAGGGCGCTCAGAGCCATCTGGATAGCGATGCGACAACACGCTGCCGAGACCGTACGAGCTGCTGTCGACTGCCAACAGTAAAGGAAGCTCGGGCTCATAATGCACCAATACGCCTTCGCTAGCCACCACATTCTTAACATGACTAAATGCCTTATCGCAATCTGAAGACCAAACCCAAGGCACATCTTTACGTAGTAAGCGGTGCAACGGATACAGCGCTGAACTTAAATTGGGTATAAACTTTGCGTAGTAGTTAATTAAGCCTAAGAAAGATCGCAACTTCGTGACGTCATTAGGCGCGGGCGCCTCCACAATGGCCTTGATTTTATCCGGGTCGGGGTGCAGACCTTGTTTATCTATTATAAAACCGACATAATTTATGCTATCCTGCATAAACGAACATTTTTCGAGTTTTATTCTGAGACCTACATCGCGCAATCTCTCAAACAGCGCCGTCAGGTTGGCGATATGTTCGTCCCTGTCACGCCCGGTTACCGCGATGTCGTCGAGGAAAACCGCGACCCCCCGCAGCCCCCTCAACGTCTCCTCCATGAATTTTTGGAATTTCTCTGGAATACAACTTAAACCAAAAGGGGTACGTTTATACATAAATGTACCTATATGGGTGGATACGGTTGTGTACGGCTGAGATTCATCCTCCAACAATAACTGTTGGTAGGCGTTAGTAAGATCTATCTTACTATACTGCTCCCCTCCACTTAGTGCAGCGAATAACTCCTCGATCCGTGGCAGCGGGTACGGCTCACGAACTAGCTTTGGGTTCACGGTAACTTTGTAGTCACCGCAAATACGAATTTCACCTGTTTTTTTAATCACTGGTACGATAGGCGTGCCGAAATCTGAATATTCGACCTTAACTATAGTACCCTCTGCCACAAGGCGTTCGAGTTCTCGCTCCACCGGCTTACGTAACGCGAGGGGCAATGACCTTGCTTTGATAAACACAGGATCAGTATTTGACAATTTAAGTGATATTTTTTTAGTGCAGGTACCTAAACCAGGTGTAAACACGGTCGGAAACCTTTGCCGCAAATTTTCCATTAATTTTCTTTCCGTCAAATGAAATATGTAATCGTTAATTTGAACGGTATCAATTTGTAAATCTCTAAGCCATGAGCGGCCTAGCAAAGGTGGTCCACCATTTTTGATAACCCATAATTTTAAGTTTTCCGACGCGTGTTCACCCAATACAGCATTTACAACTATATAACCAAGGGGTTTAATTACAGTGCCTGTATAAGAACGCAAGCAAATATCACTAACCTGCAACGGTTTATCTTTGAAGTACTGTTCATAGCAATCTGAATTCATCGTAGATAACTTACTTCCCGTGTCCAGTTCAAAGGTCAATTTCACTCCGTTCACTAACATCTTAATCATATACGGTTGATCGTCTTTTCCACAAACGTTGAGATTATAGAAGTCGTACTCCGACTCATCATCGCCGTCGAGATAATTATGTCCGCGTCCTGGCGCCTTCTCGCTAGCGCCCTGCGGGCCTTTTTTGCACATCGCTTTAAGATGTCCCTTCTGGCCACAGCTATCGCACGAGTAGTTTTTAAACCGACACCCGTCTGCACGATGAGGTCTGCCGCACCGCCAGCAGGCGCGGCCGGCGCCCGCGGCCCGCTCGCCGCGCCCGCCGCCGCCGCCGCCACCGCCGCCGCCCGTCGCTCGGGCGCCGCGCATCTCCACGCGGTGCAGCGCCTCAGCCGCGCCGTGTCCCGCGGTGGCCGCGCTGGCTCCACAGCCCGAGCCGCTCGCCTGCGCGTGCCGCTCCGCCGCCTCCAGCGCCAATGCCAACTCCACCGCTCGCTTATACGTCAATGTCGCTTCCGCGAACAGGCGAGACCTCATGTCGTCGTTTGTCAGGCCGGACACGAATTGGTCTCTTAAATTCTCTTCGAGGTTGCCCCCGAAATTACAAGTACTGGCTAAGTGTTTCAAGGCCTGCAAGTACTCTCCTATAGGTTCGCCTGTTCTCTGCCGTCTTTGACGAAATACGTGTCGCTCCGCAATTTCGGAACGCTTAGGTTCGAGATGGTCGCTGACTATTTTGACAAGTTCGATAAATTTTTTTGTCTCGGGGTCGCTCGGCGCGCACAAATCACACATTAAACTATATGTAGCTTCACCGACTAGCGTCACTAAAGTAGCCACTTGTAATTCCTCCTTAATCTCATTTAAGGTTATAAATTGTTTGACACGCCTAATGTACGCCGACCACTTTTTACCAGCTAAGTCAAAAGGTTCAATTTTCCCGATCGGCATGTTAACAAAACACTGCACGCTTATACAACACTTTTTGGTTATTATTAGCCTTAATCTTCGTCGCCAGTAGTATTTTATATATAATTTTGAATGCGGGAAGAAAGTAAAAGCCAAGTCAACGACACAACTGATTTATTTTTGGGTTTACCCACAAAAAGATAATTATGAATCTACCCCCCATTTCATGTATATACCACACCTCCGAACCACGGTGCGAGTTGGGGAATGAAACGCCACTTTATCCCTTTGTCTAGGCAATAAGGTTGCGTCATAACTTCAGACATTAATTTCAGATTAGTGGCATTATCAGATGTTATAACCGTGGGTATGTTCCTCGTAGCTATGAACCTCCTCAGAGCCAAAAGTCCCTCTTCTGCCGTCAAATCTCGAACGACTTCCAGGTGTACGGCGCGTACAGCTAAACAAGTAAATAGGCAAATCCATCGCTTTTCCGTTCCAGATTTAGTGTTGACTATGATTGGGCCTAGATAATCTATTCCTGTGAAGGTATAGGGCTCAGTGTAGTTTACCCTTTCCGGTGGTAATGCCGGTGTAGGCGGCAGCTTAAAAGGTCCTCCACGTTGCTTAACGCATTGAGCGCATTTACTTATAACACTAAGTACTCGCTTCCTTCCTTGAGGTATCCAAAAGTTTTGACGTATGATACTGAGAGTATGAGTAGCCCCGACATGATAATTATCAGTATGAGTTTTCATAATGATCTCATCCGTATATGGACTATTATAAGGTAGCAATATTGGATACCGTTTGTCGTACGTCCAATTAGCGTACTGAAATCGTCCCTTGCTTCTCAGTATTCCGTCTTCATCTGTAAAAAGACCTAGATTCCTCTTTAAGCTAGTCTCCTTTCCAGCTAGTTCTTCGGGAAAGTACTCAGCTTGAATCTCCTTGATCTCAGATACCTTCGTATACACGATACCAATGTCTCCTTGCGTTACTTCCATAGATCCAATATTCGAACTAGCGGCTTCATCCTGCTTTCCTCTGTCGGTCAAGTCTTCATCCATTGGAGTACTCGACAGACCCTCCCCGGCCAAAAGAGAATTGTTACTTGGCGGACTGACAGGCCATTTCCTCGAATCTTGAGACAAGAATTCGGGTCCTGCCAGCCATTTCTCCACTTCCTCTTTTGGCTGAGCGGGTCTTGTGGCCACATCCGCCGGGTTTAAGTTGGTTGGGACGTATCGTACCTTTAAATCTTTGTTCTTCTTCATTTCTTGAATCCTTCTTGATACGAAGGGTGTCAGAAGTTTGTCAGAGTAGTACCAACCGATAACAACCTGGCTGTCTGTCCAGAGGATTTGCTCTGCTATATCGCCTTGCAGAAACTTCTTGACATATTGGATCAGGCGGTAACCTATAAGTGAAGCAATCAACTCCAACCTGGGAATCTTCAGGTTATCCTGGTCTTTAATTGGGACTAAACGTGACTTTCCTATAACAAAGTTCCTTGTGTTACCCTGCACTATGTAGACTACCGCTGCGTATGCTTTAGTTGATGCGTCTGTGAAGCAATGGATGGAATAACTGTTACATCGAAGGTTTTCCACACAGCATCGGGGAACACAGGTTTCCTTCAAGTTCTTAAGTTCCATCTGCACGTCTCTCCATCTGTCTGCCGAGTCTCCTGACAGAGGGCAGTCCCATTTTACCTTAAGCTTCCACAGATCCTGAAGAAGCAGCTTAGCTGCTAACAGTGAGGGTGCTACGTATCCACATGGGTCGTACACCGATGCGATGCAGCGAAGAATTCCTCTTTTAGTGTTCGCGTACTCACGTTCCTTCTGTCTTAAGTGTAGTGTATCTGTTTCTAAATTCCAGTCCAGCCCGAGTACTTTAACTACTTTATCTGGACAGCTGTCTGGAACCTGTCTCAAGAAGTCCCGTGAGTTCGAACTCCACTCCCTTAAGTTCATCGACATCCGTTGAAATTCTTGTTTTGTCTCGTTGTATAAGTTGACAGCTTCTTCTACCGTGTCCGTTCCGGTCACCATATTATCTACATATATGTCTTGTGCCAGTCTTTGCACGATCTCTAAGCTGGATTTTGACAAATGATATTTTATGGTAGCATTCAGCAAGAACGGACTGCTTATAACTCCAAATGGAACCCTTTTAAACCTCATATGTAGTATATTATTATTGTCAACTGGTTTCTCCAAGTCCTTGATCCACAGGAACCTAGTGACGTCACGATCTTTGCTTTGCAAACCTATCTGTAAAAATGCCTTTTCAACATCTGCACAAATGCCTACACTATGGGACCTAAATTTCAACAAAATTCCTGTCAATTCCTCTAACATTAAAGGTCCACAGTATAGACACTGGTTCAGGCTCTTATTATCCTTGATTTTAGAAGATGCATCATACACAATTCTAAGAGGTTTACCCTTTTGCTGGACATTGTGGTGAGGTAAGTAGTGAACTGGGTGACCAGAGGTGTTAACCTCTTCATTAGGTACAACTTCTATGATTCCCATATCCTGCTGTTCTTTAATCAGCTGATCGTACGAAGTCAGCGTTTCAGCCTCTAGTCGCTTCACCAAGCTCACTAGTCGCCCCAGTGCCAAGCCAAAGTTTGGTTGTAGGTCAGGCGGGTAGTCAACCCATGGCCAGGATACTTGGTATCTGCCATCCTCAAAACGGGTAGTCTCATTGAAATTACGTAAAGCTTCTTCTTCTCTGCTTTCCTTTGGAGAATCCACAATACCTATGGCTTCCAATTCCCATAGTTCCTTAAGGTTGACTTCATTTAAAGGTAGGTCCGGCTGGATGAGTCCTACTTCTAAGCTGGTTTGAAAATAAGTGACCACTTCTAGTTCGTTGTCTGGTTTCAAATCTGTCTTCCCGCTGACAATCCATCCTAATTTGGAGTTAACCATAAACAGGTTCTCTTGAATCTCAATCTTCTCTGATAGCAGTATCGAGAAATAGTAGTCGTTTCCTATAAGAAGATCTACTTTGTCACCTAAGGATCCATCATCTGCTAAGTCAAATTTCGAGTCCCAGAGTTTTTTGTCAGGTCCGAGATATGGTACACTATGAATTATCATTGGGACCACGTTAGCATAAATCTTTATAGTATCACCGGACCGTGTCACAATCTGGAAACTAACTCTAGGACTGTTGACTTCTTGTGGTACCGTAGAACCAAAAGTAAATATGGTCAGACGACTCTCTTCTATAGTCACAAGTTTAAGTTTCTTCGCCAGGCTTTGTGAAATATAAGTCCTCATGCTTCCAGAATCAAGTAGTGCTCTGCCTTTAGTCTTAGGGCCATCACCATCTCCTGTCAAGTCTGTGACAGCTGTCTGCAATACAGTAACTCCTGTATCTTTCACATGACACTGCATGGTATCCTTCACGTGGCACTGTACGGTAGGCTGAGTCTTATTTTTCCTTTCTCTTCCGACACTCCTTGGAGGTCCAGAAGCATTGGTCTTTACATTTCTCAAAACTGACCTTACACATAAGGCTGTATGATGTCTTGGATTCCCGCAAATCCCGCAGCGTGACGTGGCCTTGCAAGTCAATGCCCTGTGTCCTCCTGAGAGGCACTTGAAGCATCGATTAACTAATTTTTCCTTCCTTTGCTCTATAGTTGGATATTGTCGACATATGTTGCTTAAGTGTTCGCCACTGCAGAAGATACATGAACTCTTAAACCTCTTTTCATATGGTTCGTCTGGGAATCTCCCTCCCCGATAGTCACCATCCATGTGATAAGAGTTCCTCTTGAATCCTTGTTTCATTGGCTTTGCAGTCGGAGTATACTTATTTCTACTAAAGTTATTGCCAACTCTGTAGTTCGACCTTCTACGTCCGAAATCAAAACTTCTAGTGTTCTCATTGACATGTAATGTCTCCGTAGTATAGTTGCCTGAAGTACCTTCTCCCTGCTGAGAGGTAAACCTACGCGCATCTTCCTTGGCGGAAATTAACGACTCTAATTCCTTCCGGATCTCTGTAACTGAGTCTTCCTTCATTCGTTTCTTAAGTTCGTAAACGGTTTCTTCAGGGAACTTTTCTAGTATCATAAATCGGAGATAGCTGTGCGTGGTGTCCTCGCCTAAGGAGCTTAACACCCTTAAATGTTTCTCGATTTCATTAAGGACACTTCTGCAACTGCTAGTAGAGTCCTCAGCAGACTTGATTTTACTCAACGCAGAGTAGTGGGCATCCTTCACCAGCTCGACTCTTCCATATCTCGATTTAAGAGTGCTAATAGCTATACTGTAGTTCTTATTGGTAGCTCCTAATCCCTCGATCAGTTTCTTCGCTTCTCCTTTCAGTGCTGAACTCAAGTATAAGAACTTATCAACGTCATTCAATCTTCGGCTATCCACCAGGGACTGGTACTGATCCCAAAATTGGCTCCATTGCAGTATGTCACCATGGAATTCCGGTAGACTCAATTTTGGCAATTTCCCCGAGACTGGTAAAGCACTGTCCCTCGATGAAGTAGTCCTTGTGTGTTTAAGTCGAACTTGCAGCTCACACAAATTTTCCTCGGCTTCAAGTTGAATTGCAGATATCCTGGATACATCATGGACTGCCGGTTCATTGACAAATCGAAAATAGTTGTTGAGGTCAGACCGAAGTCGATTTAGACCACTTTCTAACTTTGATGCGATAATTTCCATCTCCAGGATAAATTTATCGTTTGGGGAATCAGACCCAATCGAAAGTATAATCTCCCTCGCCTTAACAATTAACCTATTCAGATGCTCAGAACTTATATTAAGAGTAGTCATTAGACTTTCTTCCATCTTGATCTTGACAGGTTAAGTTCTTGACCTGTAATAGATACACGCACAAAAAACAATAATGTGCCGCTCATTCATTACGCTGCACCATAAACAACATTCAAAGAAAAATAAGCATTAAGAAACAACCTCATAATTTATTATATAGTTGTGAGCTTTGTTATATACTGGATGCATCCAATTTGTAAAAACTCCTTGTATATTGTTTAAAGAAAGGCGCATGCACTGTAGCTTTGCTTATGAATTTCTCCCATAAGCATTTACAGGTCCAGTATAACTTGAACCTCCACTCAAAACCAAACCTTAGTATCTAGGGGTCAACATTAAGTTGGTCGAAAGCGATTATCTGCCGCGTGTGATTAGCCAACCATGATGCGCACAGAATCCATGTGTATGAGTATATACATTTAAAGTTTACATATAACATGTCACTAGTATGCTGACCTACATAGATGTTTAAGTGTCTAGCTAAGTTCAATTAATATCAAGAAATATGACACTATTATCTCACTAAGCTATAGCATTGAACGCTAATTAAAGCTATTTATTGATTTAAAATAGAATAAAACTTTAATATAAAGTGATTTAAACTTTTAAAAACTTTACTTCAAATTATTCTCAATGTTTATGTATATTCCTTGCATAATCCTGAACCTATATAAACCTTGACTGGTATGCTAATATACATCCGGTATGTTCACCTATCAAACCTAAATAAAGTTTCAAAGATCACCACTAAATGCATACCAACATCTTGTATAATTACTCAACAATCAAAGAAAACAAACTAAGTCTGAATTGACAACGACATGTGTGTAACTATTTTATTTATTATTATTTAAAAGAACATACCTAAAGCAACCTTTCCAAATAATAAAGATTCTTAATTATAATGAAAGATATTTAAAGATATCTCCAAGTAATTTGTGTGAATTCTTTCTATAATTTAATTAGTCAAGTACTGATTTAGAAATATATATATGTATATACTAATTAGTTACGCTCATATACTTTAGTAATAAACCAAATCATATTGAATGTGTATCACTAATTATCTGATAATTAATAGACGTGTAATATAAATTGTAGTTGGATAATAATTTCATAATGTGTTTATGCTACTATCTACTCTCAATACATGCACTAAAGTGTGTAAGTGTCTCACGGAGTCACATAATATACCAATGGTAATATAAACACCCTGTGCACGTCAAGGAATAGCTAATAGACTATCTAAAGGCTACATTAATCGACGTATAGTGGCCATCACTTTACCCATAAGCTTATCTACATAAAAACCTAAATAAGATATCAACACAAGAAATTTGCCAAAATAAATCCATAATGTATATCACATACACACACAGTAACAAGTACCTATCATAAAGTAAATAATTTTGATCCTCATGTAATACCTAATTCGCACTGCTATTGTATCAAAATCTGTCAAGTAATTCATGGGAAACAAACCAATTATCAATAAATCATGTTAATCACCACCGTGGGTATAATAACCACCAGATACTATCACATCACTAGCCTCTCTTACATATCTATAGTGTTAATGTGTAAATTTTATACTGTCATAACACCCTCGCTGCCAAGACACAATCAGTAAATAACTTAAGCGACTCGGCAAGGAAAGTTTACTATCAAATATCTAACTCATGTTTTAAATTCATATTCCATTAAATAACTTTCCACCAGATTAAGTGATAATATATCTCCTACATAGCCTCAAAATTATTGAGTAATTCTAGACCTAAGTATATCAACAAAATTAATTAAATTTGGAAGTCATTTTAGTCAAGTAATCGCCTACTTCAGCATAAAGAGCACACATATAAATGAATGGTGGTACAGATTAACTTTACATCTACCTATGAACTTATCCTCCATACTAGAAGATAATAAAGTTATTTATACCTTAATTAACATGGGCGTTTAAGATAGCCAGTGTCCAATAATGGCAATAACCGTGATACCAACAATAATTACTTCCTACGTTACTTTGTTACTTATGACCGTTTCATGGTACATATATGTGAAACAATTTTAACCCTTGCAATAGCTAAGAAGTTCAGAAATAAGAAAAGATAATTACGCTAGCAAGCATAACAGTATGTGGCATAGATATTTCGCATAGTATAGACACAGAAAGATGGGCAAAGCAGCATCCTAGTCATTATCAGATCAACGCACACAGTACCAACCCTCTCCTGCACGTAATTGTATGTAAGAACGTAGTCAGATAATGAATGCGTTAACCAGCGGAACCATCCTGGACAGCTACTCAAAAGATAGTCGTACTTACAATGAAACAGATGAGATCTCGCCTCAGACACTATCGGGCCGACGTACAACTGGCAAGGCTGGTAGTAGAACGTATGGGGACCTCTAGCCTATGAACATTAAACGAATCAAATTAAAATATGTACTTATAACACCTAGCTAAAGCTCCGAAGAGTACGTTTTTCCACGTGCGGAACTGGAATTTCCTTCTGCAACCAGTATAAAGGAATTTCGTCTAACAATGATACTTCTAAATTCAAATAAGAACTCGTAGCCTTGCTATAACTCTGGCGTCATAGGATTTTCCCATATCTCGAACAAACTATCAGGCCCTCTAGCTCATATTTTAGGTTTATCATCTCTCCAGCACCTGTAGAACATAATTTTAAGACTCAAAAGTACTTTTAATAACTCACCTCGCAGCAAAGAAAATTAGATGTGGTGTATCAGGCAGGCAGGGCAAAACAGAACTCGTACTTGTAACGAACAAATGGCGGCGCGTACCGAGATTCCTTTACAAGCCGGAAAAAACAAAACACGGAAGCCCAACTCGAAAATCTAGCAACATCCTATCTATACGGATATGATATCGTAAATTAAACCTTGACACTGCGGAATAAAGTTCACTCCTTTGCGTTCCTTAAGTTAAATAGAATTATTCACTGTAATAGTAAAATGAACACGTCTTGCTGGATTTAGTGAAAATTACTTAAATTATTTAATTTCTCACTTAATGACGTAAATTAATATCGCAAGTATAATTATTAAGATTAAATACGAAATAAATAGATGTTGTGTTTACTTCTAGTAAAACAATATATTCTGGCAGAGGCACTTGCCCGCCAATCACATCCCGCGAGGAGGACGCTATCATCACCCCGCGAAATTTCAACTTAAGTAATTAATTGTACAATTGACGCAAATATCGTAAAATAATGTACTGTATACTTATAATAATTCGTAATTCTACGTAATTTGACCCTTCTGCTGCTTTATCCTTGAATAGATGTCCTTGTAGTGGAATTCAATAAATCCATAATTACGTTCGAAAGTGGTTCCCACCGCCATCTAGTGGTAGCTCATTACACTATAGCCTTCTGTTCACAGGATTATGCCATAAATGTTTCTTTGGCATACAGCGCCCTCTAACTAATTATTAGTTAGTTAGTTTCACCTGATATTTGGTATCAAGTTAAAGTTAATTAAATATACATTCCATCGGGATCGCAACCTCATCCTTCATTTAAATTCTATTCTCACATAGGTTAATGCTTTCTCACAGCGATTAACAATGAAGATCTTTGATATCCAAGGCAATCGTTGCCGTATAAATATTGACCTTACAGGAATTTCCTGGAAATTCTAAGTAGGATAAAATACTCCTATTATAATATATAACTAGGTATACATAATGTGCTTCGCAATCATGAGTCCAGGCATAGGCTTACTCATCCCAGCCACTCTCCACCATGTCGCGACGCATGCCTTATATGGGGATGTAACTCTAGTGGTAGAGAAAATTAAAGAATCTATATGGCATGCGCCGTGATGGAAACAGACGTAGGTGAATAAACCCTACCTTCGTCTCCCGATGGTCTCCCACTGCTCTCTCTCTCCTCTCTCTCTCTCGCGCTAGGTCGCCTGACACCCTGCGAGGCTGCCACGTACCACCTGTAGTTGTTAAAGGTGTTTCATGACTTCACCGCTGTCACCAAGTGCCTCAAGCCACCTGATGCCAGGGCTTCAGCCATAACACAAGGAATACATGAATATAGAGGTCGTCCTATTAGAGCTCGCTAAGTAAGTCAGTCAGTCTTGTTATTAGGTATTACAAAGCCCTCCTAGTTCCCATCAAACGATCCTTCACGAATATACCGGTGCCTTCTAAGGCCGCCGTCATATTCGAGTTGTCCTCTACCAACCTACGAGGCACCGAAGTGTGACCGGCCACCCCTACAGCGTCTTATGACCCAGCACCCAGGCGCACCTGGCATGCACGGGCTTTACGGCACTATACCTATACACCTCCAGGGAGCCTGGACAGGTATCAGCTTCAGAACGTCACCCGACTAAACCCAGTCCACATCCCACCGTACCCAAATGCAGTACTTAAGCCAGTCCTGCCCGCAGCAGCGCCGTCACCAGCACCGGTACGGTGGGGAATCTTTCCCCGCTTTCACGGGAGAAAACTGGATGCCCTTCTAGCCACAATACAACACGGTCACTCCACGAGTTCCCGCGAGAGCATGGTGGTTCCTCACTCCTCCCTTGAGAGTGAGAGTGTCAGGGTCAAACTAGGGGGATCAATATCCATAATATCAACGATCAACATAAAGCGTTACCACACACGACACCATAGCGGTGGCCAAAGGGGGTAGTTTCACCTGGGTAGCGAGTATACGTTACAGTAAGTACGAATGTAATTGAAAGCTAAAACTATATGAAATCTTAGAAGGTTGAGACACTTAGCTTGCAGGAAACCAGCTGGCGTGGCTTCCTTCTCCATGGAATGAGCATCGGCAACCTCACAGGCATAATTCACTCTATCACATGTTAAAGCGGTTAGGTTCAACAGTTAAATGGCTATTGGCTCCCGCAACGGAAGCACTGAGTGATTGACAAAGCTCATCTACCATAGAGTAGAGACATAGACACAATAGTTCACTCACCATAGAGGTTCTACCTTCCTGTTAATGTTGCCAGTTGTGGATGGTGTTCAAACGTCATCGCGATGCCCAGCATTCGCGACACATATTTAATCTCAAATTATGTTGAATATCCGCGTTCCGCGTAAGTAACGTTACGTAAGTTTTAACCTATTTATTTACATATGTTATTAAATCAATTGAAGTGTTAGTTCGGCACAAAAAGACAGAGAAAGAAATATTTGGGTGTTCCCTTCGCCAACAACTCATATAATTTACTCACTCATATACATACAATATTTTTGTCTCAAACATGCAATGAAATATTGACGTTGTGTTCTTCATAATGGGCTTCGAGTGTCACGTTTCGGGCGGAGCGAGACGAGAGATCCGTTATGGCATTTCATAAAAAAATGGAGGCCTAGGCGTGCGAGATGGTCTTTTTTAATTTCCATTCCACAATTTGTGGCACAGTATCACGGCGTTCAGCCATGAAAATTAAAGTTTGATTTCTTGGCGTTTATTTAATTTATTTCATTGCATGTTTAAGAAAAACACTATCCATACCTCGGTGTGAAAAGGGGATGCCAGCGTCATAACTTTCCGACCTCGCTACGCTCGGCCGTCTATATGTACTCGGCCGGCAACCCCTTACTTCCCGGCCTCTGTAGTAATGTACTAATACTCATCGTCATCATCCTAGATACTTCCCCTAAGCACGGGGCCTCCTTTTAAGAATGGGGGATAATGGGCAGTAGTTCCTGCACAGTCCCGAAGAGGGTTGGGAACCTGAATGTTATGATACACTTGAACATTCACGAAACGTTGGTAAATTTGTTTCAGGCTTTTTGCCGAGCCGAGCAATTTTGTTATTGTTCCACCGCCGCCGCCGCGCCGTACCTCTCCGCCCACACCTCCAGCACAGCATTTATTAGAGCATATTAGAGCATTGGTTAGAATGATCGTTAAAATATTCATAGCGATGTTTGGTTCGAAGTTTGGCTCTGTTCGCTGTTCAGTTCGACAAATTTAAAAACGGCGAATGATCAAACACATTTAAATATGAACTACCTACTAAATATATTCCAGCTAATATAAGATCAAAATGATACTTACTTAACACCCCCACATCTAAAATTAACTTGCCTGATTAGTATTCATTAAAGTTCTGAAACTGAGTACTCTGGAAACCTTCTAGACAACTCTAATAAATACACAACTTCGACAATAAGTCACGATTCTGGAAGGGAGTGAATTGTTTCAAATTCAGACGATTGAAATTAACATTCCGTGTAAAACTTTAAGGGACATCCACCGTTTTGAATTTTAACCTTAAAATTATCAATAAACAAAATACTATGACAAATTATTTTCATCAAAAATGAAAATTTTAAAATATACACCTATACTTGTAAACAAAAACTTGCAGGCAATCACAAAGACAAAACATTCGACCCTCTCTTGCAAGTATGTTAGTGCGAGAGGGAGGTAACTTTAACATTATGTCCGACATAAACGTGATCATGCTTGCTAAGAAGGTGCAGCACTTATGTAGTACGGTGGTCGTGGTGGTTAGTATTTAGGCCGATCGGGAGCGACAGCTACGACCGCTAATTTCACAAGTAAATGTCGTGCCCGGCGACCACGTTTAAAGGACAAGAGATCGAACTCAGTTTGCAATGTTCGGCCACTTCCTTGCAAAGTGTGTCCCTCCAATTTTCTTACCCCCTTATTCATAAAACTTAAAATGCCTCTGCTGAATAAAATGTGCTTTGTCCCTTTCTAACGAACACAAATGTCAAAGTGACAGATAAGGACACATTAATTTCAACGGCATTTTAGTTAAAATAGGCTTGTAGAACGTTTATGAATACGGCCGTTAATCTTTAGATTCTTTGTCCCAGTTTGTAGAATCTACCTCAATTAGACCAAGCCACATAAGCAAGCTAGCAATAAAGCCTTGAATTAAACCAGCGGCTCTGTGAGCTGAAAAGCCCGCTGCAGAAGCTGTAGAATCGACTAAAAAAATCTATATAATTATTGAACCTGCTCACGAAATTTCACGTTAATCGATTGAGAAATGCGACCTGAGGCTCTAGTATAAGTTTTACCGGAACAAAACGTTACGACCGCGTTTGCGTTTAGCTGTCAAATCCCATACAAATTGAGGGTAAAACGCAAACGCGATCGTGAAGTTTTGTTTCGGTAAAACTTATACTAGAGCCTCTGTAGACAAGAACAGCTGGACAGCCAGACCATACGAAATAATTTTGACCCAAGCTAAAACAGATCTTCATTCGCTTCCATCGCTCGTTCAATAAACCAAATGATTAAAGTCTGCTTGACCAAGTATTCCGTCCTTCTTTGTATTCAGGTCATCTAAATAAAATACCCTAGTTATGCAAACTATACTGAATATTTTAACTGAAAAAGGATCGATAGCACAGATATAACGAGGCCTATCGTGGAATGCATTTTTCATGCCGACGCGGCAAATCGATAATAGAATTTAGATTCGAATCGCTGGTTTTATAACAGAGGTTTCGTCAATATTGTTGATATGATTGAAAATACTTAGCGATGTAAAGGGGAATACAGAAGGAATACATTTTCAACATTAGCAAAGATACATAACGCATAATGATTAATCTACGTAATTATTTATTGTATGTATATAATTCTCTCATCGATATAGCTCTCCGAATTGCTTAACTTATGTGGCAGTGGGGGGCTCATTGCAGGCAGAACCGATGGCCGTTGGGGCGGCAAGATTCTTGAGTGGCGACCAGTCAGTAGTGAGTTAATGGGGTTTTCAGATCAGAGCTCTGAAAACTGCCCATTAACACTTATAATATTCAAGTGATATTTGAAAACCGCTGTCGGGTATTTGCTTCGTTCGAAAACCTTATAACTTCTATTTATACAAACGGCTTCAAAAACTTTAATAGCGCGATGCAGACCAGATTTTCTGATTGGTCGATTCATCCGGCGTGCAAATGACGTACAGAGGATTTTATAATGCAGAATATTACTCAAGTATTTAAAGATCACTCATGAAAGTAGTTCGATAACTTGAATCATAATCATATCATATTAAAATCTAAATTAAAAGTTATGCACAATGCACTTGTGACTGAGTAGAAATATGAACCCTTCAAGTCGTCACTTATTCATATTGCAATGCACGCTTACTACTTAGGGATCCGTATGTAAAATATCAATGAAACGAATGCATAATCATTTTTATATTTAACATTCAATAAAATCAGCCATCTGAAATCTACCCATTAATACTTACTTACTAATTATTCAAGTGATATTTCAAAGTCCCAATCGGGTATTGTTTTGAAGTCGTAAAATAATGGACATTATTTCAAATAGCAAAAGCTTAACACAACATGCAGTCTAAGGAGGCCAACCCTCAGATGCATGCAAGGGTCCCAGGAAGCCGGTCCCTGGCATAAACCCTCATAGCGCAGATCGGCTATGGCGTTTGCACATAACACATCTAACAAGTTGATCAGGCTCGTCAGACATGGTCGCAACCCCCAGGAAGCAGGTCCCTGGCATAAGGCTACGGTTTTACATGTGTTGAGTTTGACCCCCTCCGGGTGTGGGTATCCATACCTATCGACCGCCTAGGTATAGAAAACCCTAGTTTTCAAGGTTCTGTATTCAACACAACACACACAGAGGGTGGCCAGTCCAATGTATCTGAATTACGTGCTGGGGTCGTCCGGTCGCAACTTCCCGACAGACTTAGGTCTGATTTTTTATTTATATGAACAAATGTTAAAAACTTTAATAGCGCGATGCAGGTCCTGTTTATTCATTGGCTATAACTCATGACGTGCTCGTGCGTCATGTTTTACAAAGCTGTTAGTAATCTAGACTTTAAAATAAGGCAAATTAAAAATAATATTTCTTTGTTTTCAATTGTAAACCGTTTGATGACCTATATTCTAGACCAATTTATTGCAAAATAGAGGCTATAACAAAGCTATTAGATTCATATTAGAATTGAACAATTGGTTCATATTGCTTTTAATTACATAGCAAAGTTGATCGACGTAACTAACTTGTCATCATGCATTTTGTTGTAACTTGAGTCATTCTACGTGTCCGCTCGTTGTCAAAGGAGCATTAAAACATACTAATCAACAACTTCTCTCCCGCTGACCCATGTATGCGTTAGAATTTAGTATGCATTTGCAAACAAATTGTTTACCTCCTGGGAGGGGAGGATGATTGACGCTATTTAAAACTTGGTTCGTTTATAACTATCCAATATTTTTAAATAATCTTACAAATAATGAAAGCAAGTATGTAAGCTTAAAATAAAACAAATCTGTAGGTATATTTAATATTCTATTTGTATACTTATCACAATATTTTTTAATAATAAAGAAACTTTCACTTTTAGTATCATACATCATCTTAAATTATACGAAAATAAATCTAGGTTAAATCTAATAATTTGCATTGCTTAATCTTTTAACAATTTTATCAACTAGTCCTTCTGTGGAATTCAATACGTCATCACATTCACTCTCGACGACATACTGCACGGCGACGTCTTCAGACTCGTTGTCCAGTTCAAGATTGGATATGCTTATTTTAATAAGACGCTGACCTTTTTTACTTTGTTTAATTATATAGGAATTAAATCCACTGCCGCAGGCTTTGTTTTTTCCGCTGTTCGCCTTTTTCTTCGAGGATTTCTTCGATATTTTCGAAGGCTTTTTTACCTCTTGAACGTTATTCAGTCTATTCATACAATCCTGTTGGTACTCTAGGTATCCATTTACATCTTGTGAGCATGGTAACACGTCATCGAATGTTGCTTGTGAATAAAAAGTGGAAATATTCGGCTCATAAACACTTTTGGAGATGGGTAATGGCTGCGAACTGGATTTACTCTGAAAATAAGCACAAAACATTTTAAATACTGTAACCGCAATATAAATAAATAAATGTAAATATTAAATTAGAAATTCAATCAACTCACCATTTTCACTGAAGTATGAGGTATACGATTTATCGATCTCGGACGACGTCCGTTTATGACAAGTTTTCCAGTCAGAATGATTTTCTACAATTGCGTTTTTAATTGTTAGGTATGTAAACTGTTTATATCGAGAAACGTGGATGCAATCAGTACAAGATAGAACATGTTAACACATGTGTTTCATAAAGTAGAATTATGTACGAATGTTATAATTACAGGTTTCATATACCTAATAATAGATTTTAAAAGTTACATCCTTGCAAATTATCGCATTCAGTGGAGCAATTCTTTCCGTTCATATGGTTACCTATACTCGTTTCTTCTTACTTGCACTCTTTGTAGCATAATGTGTTGAAAGGAGACGAAAGTCGTATTCCATTATTTTGAAGGGAACAGAATGTCGGCGTTCTTTGCAATTAGAGCGATCGCTTTGATAGAACCGTATATGATTTAAAATAAATATGATACTTTTGTTTGTTGAATAATTGCTGATGTTTCGAAATAGGTATCTGAGGTATTAAACCTGTGAAAACTTGTCTTCTGCATGTTTTCTACCATTACTGTTATTAAGTTTTATTGATTAATCAACTTAACGAAGGTTGACAACTACTGTGAAGCGATATTCATGCAAACCAGACTTCGATTTACACTTCATCACTTTCTCACGGGTTTTCACAAGCGAAGGAACACTGCATTGAAATTATGTGCGTAAGTTTTTATAAATTTTATTTTTTTATCGTTTCTACGTGACTAATAAATAGAACCAATATAAGTTCAACAAACAACAATAGCAAATATATAAAATAACCTTTTTATTGCAGGTCTGATTCCGAGTCCTTTACCGAAATCGAGGCCAGAAAACCAACACCAAATTCGAGGTAAACATCACTTTATACTAATTTGTTTTGTTTTATTTAGTAAGCGATTTAATTTTTAAAGACGTGTATTTAATTTTAGTTTTGTTTCTTTTATAGGTCGAAAAAAATAGTGAGTACGAAGAGGGCGCTTTGTGAATCCGATGTTGGAACGCAGGAGCTAACACGGTGAGTTGCAGTAATTTATATTTTATTTTGTTTTAAATTCTGTTTCCAAAAATAAAAAAATAAAAATAAAAATAAAAATAAGGTATACTAAATATAACATTATTTTGTTTCAGGTATAAGAAGCAAAAGGCGTCTAAAAAGTGTAATGAACTATATGAATCTGATGACGCAACTCCGATACCACGGTATATATTTTAATTTTGCTTATGTAGTTCTTGTAGAAAATGGAATTAATTTTGTTTTGTTACCTGTATTAATATATATTATTTTTTCTTTTTAGATCTACTAAATTGAAGTCCAAAGTTTCGTCTCAACGGTAAGTAATTTACTAATTATATATAATATATAATATTTTTTACCTACAAAGATGTCGTTAGTTTTGTCTTATATGTAAGTTCGTTTGTTTATTTTTAACAAACTTATTTATGGTTTACAGGTCAAAAGCCGGTCCGAAGCCATTGTCGGATCAACAAAGCAGCGTTTCTTCAGGCTGGGCTCTTGACGACGATAGTGATGACGACTTCTGTGCCGAAAAACATGGCAGGGTTGCGGTCTGTACTAAAACGACAAGTCCCCGGCGGAAAGGTGTATCGCTACGGTCAGTTGTCCGGTGATCTTTATTAGATTTAAAATTGTATAAAGTTGCTGATATAGCATCAATCGCTTCGAAAGGCAGATGGGAGAAAGCACTTGTTAGCCTCAAAATTCAGGTAGACTCTAATTCACCAGAGGTTTCGCATATCAAAAACGCATTACAAATATGTAAGGAGCATTTCACCGAAGAAGGAACATTTTACCGTGAATAATTAATAATTATTCTTACTATACCTTTATTTGTAATATTTGACCTTATTATTTTTGTTGAGTTGAAATTATATAATGTTGCTGATGTAATTGCATCGAAAGATTTATAGGATAAAGCATTGCACCGAAAAAGAACATTTACCGTGAGTCATATTAATTATTCTTACTATACCTTTTATTCTAATACTTCACTTACTCTTAATCAATTATCTATCGAATATGAGTAGCCGGTCGGTTTTCTGTTCCGTTTGCGAAATAGCTGTACCGAGTCGTACATTTTCCGCCCATTTACGTAGCACAGCCCACAAAAATAACAACTCTATATACAATATTGAAGGCATTGAAAAAATTGGTAGCGCTTTTCGTAGTAGGCTTGCATCATACCGAGTGCGGGGAAGCCAAGATGACCTTGACTGTGCGTGCCCTCCTATTCAGTTTATACGCAACATACGCGCCCGCGTCCGTCGTATTTGTGAAGCAAGGCAATCAGCTTTCGGTAGTGTCAAAGTGAATTTCGAATTATTTGCAGAGTTTTCTTTGCTAAAAAACGATACGTGTGGCATTAAGTCGTTTGCAACGCAGAATATTGTAATACATCCAAATTTCGATTTCAACGAAATATTTTTAAATGTTTTGCAGACGATTTGTCGAAAAATTGACGAATTTCAAACCAAAGACAGCGGGTGGTCGTTGAAAAATTTATACCTAGAAATTAATATCTGCAAGTACAATCCTCTGAGAGCGTCTGGATTCATAGATTTGCCTAAAAGTATAAAACTAAAACGCGCGTGTATCAATATAAAAAATAATGACGCGTTTTGCTTTCTGTGGTGTGTAATGGCTTATTTATTTCCGGCTAAAAATAATGTTCAAAGAGTATCTTCGTATCCTCATTATGAGGACGTTCTCAATATCAAAAACATGACTTTTCCCGTCGGTTTAAAAGATATCAAAATATTTGAGAAAAATAATCAACATATAAGTGTTAATGTATATTCGATAAATAATAAATTGGAAGTCGTAGGTCCGCTGTACAAAACCGCATGCCGTAAGCAGCATCATGTTAACTTATTAATGTTAGAAAACGGTCGGCAAACTCATTACTGTCTGATTAAAGATTTAGGTCGTCTGCTTAAACATCAATTAACAAAACACAAGGGTAAACTTTATCTTTGTGAAGAATGTTTGATATTTTTCAATAACGAAACAAAGAGGGATGCTCATATATGTGGTGGTGTAAAAACAGTTTTACCAAATCAAAATGAGGAAATACAGTTTAAAAATTTCGAACGTATGCAAGATATGCCTTTCGTAATATATGCAGACTTTGAATCCTTATTGGTGCCTAACACAAATGGAAAAACGGGATCAGAAAATACTATTCAACTACAGGAGCACGTGCCTGCTGCCTTTGCGTACTATGTTGTATGTTCGTACGATAGTTCTCTCAACAAGTTCGTTACATATCGTGGAGAAGATTGCGTTGCTAAATTTCTCAAGTATTTGCAAAGGGATTTATTACTGAGACTGAAGAAAAGGATTTTTTAAATGCTCAACATTGTTTTCTTTGTGGCAATTTATTGCTTGGGGACTCAGTTCGAGATCATTCGCATGTGACTGGAAAATTTCGGGGGGCCAGCCACAGTTTTTGCAACTTACGCTTCCGTTTACCTGAATTCGTGCCCGTGTTTTTTCACAATTTGTCTGGTTATGATTCCCATTTATTTTTACGTGAATTAGGGGAAATGCCCGGTCAAATTAAAGTTATTGCTAAAAATAAAGAAAATTACATATCATTCACAAAGTATTTTATCAAAAATCCTGATCAAGTGATGCCGGTTCGGTTTGTGGATTCATTTAAATTTTTAGGAGCTAGTTTAGAGGAACTTGTAAGCACTTTAGACGACGGAGATTTTGTTAACCTTGCGCATTTTTTTCCACTAAAGGTACATTTCGACCTACTGAAACGTAAAGGTATTTACCCTTATGAGTATATGAATAATTGGGCTCGCTACGAAGAGCAAAGCTTACCTCAGCAACATTGTTTTTACAGCTCATTAACTAATGAAACGATATCGAAATATGATTACGAGCATGCGAAACTTGTTTGGAAATCATTTGGAGTCGAGAATTTAGGGGAATACACAGATATTTACCTTAAATCTGATGTATTGTTACTGGCCGACATATTTGAAAAATTCCGTCAAACTTGTAAAGTTAACTATAGGCTAGATCCTGCTTTTTATCTGACCGCGCCAAGTTTAAGTTTTGATGCTATGTTACGAATAACCAACGTAAAATTACAGCTTATTAACGACCTAGAAATAATTAGAATGATACAAAAGGGTATTCGGGGGGGAGTTTGCTTATGTTCAACACGGTATGTCAAGGCAAATAACAAATACATGCACGATTATGATCCTAGTATACCAAATAATTATTTACTTTATATAGACTGTAATAATCTGTACGGGTATGCGATGTGTGCCAGTTTGCCTTATGGCGACTTCGAATTATTGCAGCAAGGTGAAATTAAAGACCTAGATGTTCGCTTAGTACCAGATGATTCTGATTTTGGTTATATTTTGGAAGTGGATTTACACTATCCAGAATACTTACATGACTTGCACAACGACATTCCGTTCTGTCCTCAAAAATTCGTACCTCCTGGTTCAAAGCAACCTAAACTGATTCCGAATTTATATGATAAATACGAGTACGTTATTCATTATGTACATTTAAAAACATGCTTGAAACATGGCTTAGTACTTAAAAAAATTCATAGAGTAATAAAATTTAAGCAGAGTCAATTTTTAAAACAGTACATAGATTTAAACACTCAGTTACGACAAAAAGCTACATCTGTATTCGAACAAAACTTGTTTAAATTATTTAACAATGCTATTTTTGGAAAGACATTAGAAGACCCTGAGAAGAGGTTAAAAGTTATGTTGGTTAACATATGGAATGATACTAAAAATAAAACAAAAAAGAAATATGGAGCCGAATGCCTGATATCTAGACCGAATTATCATAGCTCAACAATTTTTTCTGAAAATTTCGTTGCTGTACAAATGAAACCCGAGTCTGTTAAACTCGATCGACCCATTTATATTGGTTTTACTGTTTTGGAAACATCTAAGTCTCATATGTATAATTTTCATTATTCTTCGATGAAAACATTTTACGGGCCTAATATAAATTTATGTTACTCTGATACGGACTCGTTTTTATACGCTATAAGCACAGAAGATGTATACGCAGACATTAAATTGAATTTTCAGCATTATTTTGACACTAGTAATTATCCTGCTAATAATGTTTATGGCATTACTCGTCAACATAATAAAGTACCGGGCCTTTTCAAAGATGAACTGGGAGGCGAAATAATACATGAGTTTGTAGGTCTCAGGTCCAAATTATACTGTATCAAAACAGAAAAAAAGCAACTGAAAAAAGCCAAGGGTACAAAGAAACATGTCTTGCGTCATTTAGATTTTGAGAAATATAAAAAGGTATTGTTAAATAATGAAAGGTTGAGAAAGACAAACATTGTATTTAAATCATTAAAACATGTTATTTTCACGCAATCCGTCAAAAAAGTTGCACTGTCGTCTAATGATGACAAACGTATCTTGCTGAAGGACCGAATATCGACCTTATCTTGGGGTCATGAGTCTATGTTTTGATATTGTAAATTAACTTCACTAGCTACGCATTTGTAACGCCTATAAAATTTGCTATAGCAAAATTAGGCATCATAGATGTTATGTTATTTAATTAGTTAGTTTTAAGGTATAAATATTATGAATAAATATGTAAAAATGTTTTTGTGCCAGTTTCTAATAAACATATATTTCGTAACTAGGTGTTTTATTTAATTTCTATAGCTATCCTGTGTGTATTAGGGCAGGTTCACTTGGTTATAACTATCCTTAAAACCAAGTGGTGAGTTAGGTCATAAATTATAGGAATCATGTTATCTCTTTCACACCTGCACTGCATTATGGAGCGAGCCGTGCAACAAAAATAGGTACCGACTTTTATGACCTCACTCGTCACTTGGTTTAGTGGATAGTAAGTAAAATAAAAATTCGAAGGTATTGAAAATACAATTTATTAAACCATAAAAATCATTTTTTGCACACATTATCTAAATACCATGTTTTAATACATATAATGTTTTTTAACACACATTTCTTTTTATGATCAACACAATTCACATTACCATTTAAACAATACTTTTTATATAGGTCACCAAACGAGGGAGCATTCATCTCTCCTATATCAATAACATCACAGTCAGCACACAAATCTTTAACCCATTTAATCTTTTCGTTGCCTTTAACAAATATTTTCTTGTGCTGTAAATGAATTACAATAATTCGTTTGAACTCTCTAAAATCAACATAACCTTCACGCCACAAAATACCCAGATTCTTTTCTATCCACTTCACACGTCTTTTTTCCAATTCCGATAGAGTAAAGAATGCGTATGGAGGTTTTATTAAAAATGATTGCGTGTAATTATTTGTACTGTATCCAAATTCTTTAACAATAAACTCATTTTCAGAGGATTTAAAACCCTGGAGGTCTACAAACAAATAGTCCGCCATTTACGAAATTTTATGGGTAATATTGCTTAAGGGTTTATATTCTACAATACTGTCATTTAAAATAAGACAATACGCTGAAGTATGGTCAGGTAAATCTGATTCACATTCAAATTCAACTCTAACATCTACTGACCCTGTTTTTAAGGTTTCGTTTTGTCGTGAACAGTCGATAACGAATAGAGGTGCAACGTCTTTAAATTCTTGTGGAGAAAGCAACGGCGCTTGGCTACGGTTGTAATAAGACTGTTGGAATTTTGCGTACTGTTCGTATAATAAAGCAAACTTTTCTGATGAAAAACTAACATTCAAGTTTTCGTATGGAAAATAGGTGCAATTTAAAAACACTTTTACGTCTTTCAAATTACAGTGATCGAAGCCAGTTATATCTTTGAGAGTATCATTTTTTCTGTTCGTTTTGAATCCAATTATAACAAATCGAGGTTTTTCAATTTGAGATGATGTTTTGATGGCCCACGAGTGTTTTGATGTTTGAGGTAAAAGTGGATACTCGTACAAGTCCCAATTTCTAAAGGCCATTTGAATAACGTGATCTTTTTCCAAATATTTCAGTAACCTCAATCTTTCTCGATCAGAAACCTTAATATGAGGCATACGCCAGACTATTTTAGATATAGTTAGGTTATCTACATATTCATTTGTATTCAGTTTTACGCAGTTCAAAGTAGTATTTGATCGCAAGAGAACCAGTTCATGCTTGCATGCTATTATAATCTTGCCATAGTCTTCAGCGAAACCGAGAATCTTTTTTAACGGTATAGACACTGAAAATGATCCGTGTGAGTTTTTTATGCCTTTGATATCCCAGCCCCACTGTTTTGACATCGACGATTCAAGTTCATTCATGGATATGAGAGATTTCATTGTTGTTGTGACCCCAGCATTCTTAATTCTGTCAATTTCAATACCGTTCAGCTCGTACCTAATATCTTGAAATAAATGAAGAATTGAGTTGTTTGTGAAAAGAACACTGTTCACTCGCTGTTTCGTTTCTCTGTTGAATACTGCAATTGAACCCTCTACGTATAAAGTACTTTCCGACGGTAGCACATACAGATCTTGTTGATTAATAGGTATACGAATTTCATCATTTAAATTAAAACTTGTAACGTACGGCTTATAAGAATGATATTCGAAACTTTCTATAGAGTTGTCGAAGCTGAAATTATCTGTTACTGATAATATACTCATTTTAATAAACCTATTATTTTTAAAAACTGTTTATTTTCCTTCGTAAGTTGTCCTTTAGGTGTTCTTTTCTTAGTAGCACAAAGAGTACTAGTAGCTTTCTTGTATAGGTTCACGTTTTTATTAAAGTCTATCATTTTTTTCGAAGGTGTAAATATATTTGAATTTCTTCACCACGTAAATTAACCAAATGATCTTTTTCATCTAAAATTCTTATTTTAAGAGAGTTCAAACTTTTTTGAGTAACAGGAAAATAGATAACGTTTTTTGGTGTTTCTATGATTCGGTAACCAGGCGGTACATTAGGTACAAACTCGTGGATTATATGACAAGATTTCCCATTCACAAAAGATCCGCTCACGATGTCACATTCAACTCTGACTATGGTTGTAGACAGAATGGATACTGGCAAAGCGGACTCGGTTAATATATTCGCTGGAACAGTTTCTTTCCCAAAACCCAGAAGCTTACCAATAGAGTCTTCTTTATTAAAGTGAACGGTTTTAGAACACAATATAGAGGTTTTCAACGTGTTGTTGTTGCATGTCATTGTGAAAGAACAATCTCGGAGACGACTTTTAAGGTAATCATCAATATCTTGCAGTTCATATGAGCCTTCAGGTATTTCTACTACTTCATTTTCACCGTAATAAAACTTATTATTTCTCTTGTCTATATTCGGTATTGAATTAAAAGTTGACATATATAGCAAACCGCATTCATAATCGTCATCTAGTTCTAGAGCAGGTGAGTGATTTGTTATAAGAGAGGAGGAGCATCCAGTTATAGACAGAGTGAAAGACATTGTGTGAATGTAATTTTATTTATATGTCATCCACATTTAAATGGTTACACCAAAACTGTTTCAAGAATTGTATACACAAATGTCCACAATTCACAGTATTTAACTTTTGGTAAGTTGCATAATTGTATGAAATGTTACAGTCTTTTAAATAATGTATTAATTCCAACGGTGGTTGAAGATCACCATAACTATTAAAATATTCACAATATTTGTTTACTTTGACGTAGGCTACCCAGTGAGTTCCTTGGTTTTCAGAACTATCTAAATTTACGATTGCACATTCTACTCTTTTCGACCGTCTTGGTAAATTATCCCTCATAAAAACACCTCTAAAGTGAGGAATGTCCGTCGAGTGTTTTAAAATGTCGAAATTAGTGAGTGCTCGCCTGGGTAACCGATCATTCAGTTTTTTGAAGCTTTGATACATAATCCTTTTCCACTTTTATACGGCTTAATATGTAACCCTTTTCCCAACGCGATAGATTCCATCATCTTGTTATGACGTTCAGATTCAGCAAAGTTTTTTCTAGCAGTTTTGTAATCGTGGACAGCTTTTGCGATTCCAGCAGCTCCACCAGCCAATGATCCTAATGCAGAGAGACCCGCAAATATAGGAATGAGTGGAAGGAATCCTCCAGACTTCGGAATGGGTAGTAAGCGTGGTACACGCAGTTTACTCGTATTGTGAACAGAGATTATTCTTTTTGCTGCATCCAATGCTTGACTGATTGCAACGGATTTATTTTTCGATTTTTTTTTTTTAATTCCGTACGTATTTTTTTAACAAAATGTTTGAATGATTTAATTCCTGCACCAGCCTTTAATTTAGACTTCATCACTTTGCTAACTAACCATGAGGCTAGTTTTTCTCCTTTCCCGGAAGTTTTTGACCGTAATCTTTGTTTAGCCATTTTATACAGTTCCAAATCTGCACTGTGACGATCACTTAAATTAGAATGATTGTCGTAAGCTATGTCGTGCTGCATGCACGCGTTATCCAACGGATTGATTCCTTTATCACCTCTTTGCAACCGTTTATGTAATTTTGTACCTGGTCCACAACAATTATACCCAGGCAGGTGCAGTTCAAACGGTAAGTGATTAATTACACTATTTACAAGTCCGCTTCCTCTCATTACCATTAAGTTAATGATAAATTTTCGTAAGACGAAGTGTATAAATATTATTAAACAATATCATCTCTATTAATCCAACTATTTTCACTATCATCAAGTCCTAACCACTTAACATACATTTTTCTACCCTTTCTTCTGATAACCTTTTCTATAAGATATATGTTTGGACACTGAGTTTTATGCAATTCTTGTTCATAAAATGTACCAAGTATAGGGTTTTTCCGTAGATCTTCTATATGGTAAGTGAAAGGGTTAGTATTGTTCACTTTTTTTATAGTAAAGAGCTCAGTCGACCAATTTGGCGTATACCCCTTATGAAAGACACTTTTGTATTTGCTGATGCGAACTCTATCTCCAACCTTAAATTTATTGGATTTTTGATGTAAATAATTTCGTGATTTGACTATGTTTTCCTTAACTTCATTTTCATTTTTAGAATTCACGGCATCAGGCATAAATTTAGTTGTACGATGTACAGTATGATTATAAGACTGAACAATATCGGCTAAAGGTCTTCCCACCCATTTATAGTTTCCTATAAAACTAAAATATCTGAATAGTTTTCCTTTGAGCGTTTTTATCAGCCGTTCAACAATAGAAGCCTTTTTGACCGAATACGTAGAATAATGGTTAATGTGTAACGATTTTAAAAAACGCTCAAATTCAGTATTATAAAACTCCGTACCGAAGTCTGTTTGTAAATGAACTGGAATTCTTTGATATGATTTTATAATTTTTTCAAATGCGTTTTTGATCTCAGTTTTAGTTTTAGATTTTGATGGAACACACCACGCATATTTAGAAAACGCGTCAATTACAACTAGAATATATTTATATCCTTTGTTGAGCGTGTGAAATTTTTGTAAATCCAATAAATCTGCTTGCCATAAATGATCAATTCCCTTTAAAATAACTGGTCTGCGTTTGAAATTTTTACGAGCTGCTCGATGAATTTCATTAACGATTTGTTCCTTTGTCATTATTAGTATGTTTGACGATAGTCTCTACTTCCTGTTTGGTATAAAAGTTAACTCTTAACTGCGCATTGAGATTATGAATCTGAACCTTTATAGTGTTTAATAATTGATCAAGTTCTTTTTTGTCGTAAAAATTCGAGAAAGATTGATCGACATACTGCTTGTTAACTGCATCATCACCTGTCAGTGGTTTTGTAACGCCTTTCAATCTTGAAAATTGTAAATCATAATCTCCATTCTCTGATCTCAAAAGTGCTTTATCAGAAACTGTCATCAAACGTAAACGCTTATGTACGTGATGACCAAACTTATCGATATTCATTTATATTTTGTTAGTTGTTATTAACTGAAAAGCCTCTCATTAACTGTCTGGTAAAGAATGAATTTCAAAGTTATATATTATTCACGTGACCAGCTTCTCGTAACTCTTCAATAATAGATATAATTTCGTTATCCAAACCCGTATTACCAGCATCGCGAGAAGCAATTAACAGTTTCAACCTATCTACAAGCTCGTTAGGATCATCCCAATAAACATAGTTTGTATCCTTTTTAACGTTTTTTAATGTAGGTAATCCTTCACCCATAGTACAGCTTTCAGTGCTAGTCGTTCGCTCTTTTGCTAACTTAAAAAGCGGTTTTATAATGTGTAAATACTTCATGCCTTTGTTACTTTTGATTGGTTTGTTTGGATTAAAGTCACGCCTGTGGGCGCCTGTGGGCTAGTAAAAGTATTTTATAATTGCGCTTATCTTCTTCTGTTATAACACCCATATCAGGTACTTTCTTAAATAATAATTCTTTTAATCCTGGTGTCATATTTAGTATACGTCCACTGACTTTGAGTTTCTTATTAGCAACACGAACTGAAGAAGATCCAAGCATAAGCCTACCACGTTCTGTTCGAACACCAAAAGGAACATTATCAAAGGTACTTGACTTTTTAGCAAATTCTGGATCATTGCGTGGAGAATAAAATGTTGTATCGTTAGTGTTATCCGTTACATTACTATTAACGCTTTCAAACGTCTTATTGTGACCTTCAATGTCTTGACTTTCATTTGATAGAATGTCATCATCATCGCCATCATCGTCATCAGAATCATTACTTACTTTCGATAGATTGTCGTCATCATCATCATTAGTATCATCACTTACTTTCGATAGATTGTCATCAGAAATATTTGAATCAAATGATTTATGCAAAACAGTTTTATCGGTCACGCTTCTATCGCTTTTTTTTGCACTATCTGGACTGAATTTTAATTTTTTAATTGTATTTTTATCCCATTTCAATTCATCATCTTCAGAATTTAAATTAGCATTGACTTTACGATTAACCATATTATTAAGGGGTTCTGTAATTGGTTTGAAAACAGACTCTAAAATCATGTTATTGTTATTTTGTAGGTCTCGAATAAGTTTGACTTTTCTTTTAACAGCCTCGGTAGACTTGAGTATCTTTCCTTTAACATTTTTCTCTTCACTCATATTGCTGCTCATGTCTGATCTCAATGGTTTCTTTGATAACAATAAGCGCTATATTTATATACATTGCTTTAAATGATGTATTAATCAAATACAATAAAGGTATCAAAACCCATCCTATAACATCCTGAATTTTTAGGACAATCTTTATTTATAACCAAATATTTAAAAGGCATGCTCCATACTTTTGCACACATTTCTCGAAACTGTAACCATGTCATATCGCATCCTACATGTTCATCATATACATGACGTAAATTAACGTCATCTTGTTTGAAAATAATTATTAAATTTGCGTTGTCTCTAATTAACTGTTTAGGTATTTTACTGTACGTTTGATTCAAGTAGAAGCTATCAATACATTTGTGCCTTCCCATAGCAAAATAATCCCGAATGTTATTTTGATTCTCACACGCTACGTCATCAAATATTATAATTGAATTAATAATAGCTTCATGAGGGCTAATTACTTGATCATTTTCAGTGTACTTTTGATAAGTGACTGATGGAACGAATGTTAATACTTTTTCTAAATACTGGTACATGGGTTGGAAAACAGTTTTAGAATAAACATAAACATTTTCAAAACGTGGTCCATGCTCGTGAAGAAGAAGTCCAATTATTAAATTCGTTTTTCCACAGTTAGAGGGTCCACAAATTATACAACGGATAGTGTCAGGTAAAAGTTTACCATGACGAAAGTTGCGTTTTTTACCAACAGCACAAACCACATCCAATTTCATGCTGTGAGATTGTTTTCGAAATTTCATATTTCTGCAAAAGAAGACGTGTTACTAGCAGGAAAGTTTTATCTTGAATAATGTGGATTAATAAGACAATCAGTAGTTATATTCTAGAAGGACCGTCTTGTTCTGGCTCGAAAACAAATACCCGACGGAGGTTTTCAAATATCACTTGAATATTATAAGTGTTAATGGGCAGTTTTCAGAGCTCTGATCTGAAAACCCCATTAACTCACTACTCCAGTCAACCACGTACCGGCAGGCGCAGCGTGGATAGACCCCACCAGGTGGACTGATGCCCTGGTAAACTTCGCGGGAGTTCGCGAGATGCGGACGGCACAGTACTGATCACTTTGGCAATCTTTGGAGGAGGCCTACTGCTGGCAGTAGACATTTTACGGCCGATAAGAGAATGATGATTTAAATTTGTCAAGGCCAGTTTAAACCAGACCGTGCTTGCAAACCGGACAATGTTTTATTTTATGTATTTAAGTATATTATAATAATATTATTTTGATAAAGTTATTGTTGTCCCGTAATAACAAGCCTTATTAAGCTCTTTATGGAGATAGTTCCATTTGTGCAGGCTGTTTCCATTTTTTATATGTAGAGTGTAGTGCCAAATATGTAGTTAAAGAATCGGTAATGTTGGACGCTCTGACGTGCTCGACATTTTGGAATATTTTATGTCGGCTTAAAATTTATGAGGCATAAAGACTCTTGGCACAATATCTTTACTAGGATACTGCGACTCCTTAAATTAAAAAGTAACCTTATGGAAGCGTTTCTTAAATCTTTGGCCAGAACGGGAATGCTTTTAACAAGCCCCACTATATTGCTTGCAGGATGCAACGTTTCACGGGCGGAGGTAATTTGTTGGGATTTACGATGATTACATCTTACCTTAGCAATAAATACTGGCAAGAAAGTAACGAGATATTTTGTGTTTTGTTCGACGTGCAATACAAAGGTTGCATCAAATTTTGCCAAGTTTCACTAGTAGGTTAGTAATTATTATACTGGTATAAAGTACGTAGCGTGGTTCAACTAAAAAATAAAATGAATAATGGCTATATGTGTTTTGAAAGAAACTAGTTACTTACCATTTAAGAAAGTAAACCCAAGAAAAGTTATTGATGCTTGTTAATTTTCTTAATTATTTCCGACAATATCCAGTGAAGGGCATGGTAATTGTGGTGCCAAGGCTGTGAATAAGTCTTTCAAGAGGATACAGAGAGGGCGCTAGTCTTAGCGGGAATGTAATTCAAAAGTATACAACTTCCACCACTGTCCTCGTAGCTCAGTTGGTAGAGCAGTCTAGCGTTAATAGAAAGGTCGCAGGTTCGAATCCTGCCGGGGGCTACAGACGAAGATGGTTTATTTTTCCATTATATTCTTTCTCTCTGTATCATATCGTTCAATGTTTTAACCGACTTCAAATCAGTACCCAAATCGCTTCAAGAGTGCCTATAATTTAATTTATTATTATAATTTGAAGAGTTACCTCGATTTCCTCAGGATCCCATAATCAGGTCCTGGCCTGATGACCATGGGACCAACTGGAAATGATACTATAATAGTTATTCACAGTAAATATGGTGCTACTTTCCCGCACTAGTGCGGAAAGAGCACTTTTCGTGCATATGTCGAAACTTTAAAGAGCCATATGAACAGTAAAACTTTGTACGATACACGTGCGAATAGGTAATTCGCAACTCGTGTCGATTTAAAACACTCTCTTCGGTCGTGTTTTAATTTATCACCACTCGTTGCGAATTTCCTATTTTCGGCACTTGTATCGTAAATAACTAATTGCTCAAAAAGTGCTTCTTTACGTAGCTGTTTAGCGTGCGGAAAGTTGGTTTTCGCGAAATAGTGCTTTTCACTTTTCCCACTCAATAATTGTACAAATTGTACCATTAATTATTATGTCAATAAAAAGTCGTTTGATACACGTCCGGAAATGTCATTCTTCACTTGTCCCGAGAGATGTCTCGGTACTCGTGACGTAATGACATATTTTCCGCACTAGCATCGTAATGTAGTATTTCCAAATCGGCACAAGCGTCTTCGAGTAATGGGAACATACCTACATATTACGAGAACAATATTTCTTTGCTATTCCGCTAAAAAAACGTGCTGGTCTATCAGTGAAGATAAGATGCAACTATTTGCGTATAAACATGCAAAAAATTACAGCAAACCACCACCAATATTGACAAAAACCTCGACACGTGTTTCGCCTCTCTACGAGGCATCATCAGGAGATGCTGGCAGGAGATGTTGCTTGCGCCACGTCCACTGAGCAAAAAAAAAAAAAAAAAAAAAAAAAAAAAAAAAAAAAAAAAAAAAAAAAAAAAAAAAAACTTTCACATGAAGACGTTTACACTGTTGATTAAACCAAACGTTCTGGACAGCTGCTCGGTGTTGTTTAGTTAGCTTGACATAAAGTCGTGCCTGTTCGCCTATGCTTGCCGTTTTCAAATAATTTATTGAATCAGGCGTTACTTTGCGGAAGTCCATGATATATTACGAGAACAATATTTCTTTGCTTGCTGGTCTATCAGTGAAGATAAGATGCAACTATTTGCGTATAAACATGCAAAAAATTACAGCAAACCACCACCAATATTGACAAAAATTTTTTTTTTTTTTTTGCTCAGTGGACGTGGCGCAAGCAACATCTCCTGCCAGCATCTCCTGATGATGCCTCGTAGAGAGGCGAAACACGTGTCGAGGTTTTTGTCAATATTGGTGGTGGTTTGCTGTAATTTTTTGCATGTTTATACGCAAATAGTTGCATCTTATCTTCACTGATAGACCAGCACGTTTTTTTTGCGGAATAGCAAAGAAATATTGTTCTCGTAATATATCATGGACTTCCGCAAAGTAACGCCTGATTCAATAAATTATTTAACATACCTACATACAAAATAAAAGATTCCGACGAATTAAGTTAAGCTAGTACTCACATTAAACTGCAAGTAGTTTAAAAGTTTTACATTAAAGTGTTTAGGTAGCTACTGTGATTACCCTAGGAATAACTATATGCCTGAAGTTGGTCGAGCTGCATAATAACAGAGTCGATAAGTAGTGAGCTCGAATAATCTGCATACCAATGGAGTGTGGAGTTTATGTAATCGCTTCTGAGTGCAAGTTTATCGACTAACATGAAGATCGTTGTGGAGCTAATTGATTTTACGCTCAGGTGGTAAAGTATGATATATGTAAATGAGATATCTGACAAGAAAAACATGACTTTATTTCAGACTTGAAATCGATGCGAATAGGTAATACAAAATACCCTTATTCTAATAATTATAAGATAAGAAAAATCATGCGTAAATCGTCAAGCGATTTTAAGGCAAACCGTTTTGAAATGCTTATGAAATGTATTGTTATGTTTCGAAAGCACTTAATGATCAAAATAAGTAAAACTAATACAATATTTCCCTTCAATTCAATATTCTAAATAAACGAAGAAACGTAGAACAATTTTTCCGTTAAAAATGGAATAATATATGGAATGCGGTGAAGGTAAAGAAATCTAGGCAACTTCTGTTAGCCTTCGGTAAAATAAAAAGTATTGTATGGATATAGAATAAAATAGAACATATTTATTTTGGAACATCTACAGGAATATACTAGTGTTGCTTCAAAAAAGGAGTCCACTCAGCGTAAGCCGAGACACAGAGTGCAACGACGCTGATTTTCAGTGGATCCGATAAACTAAAACTAACGTATTAATAATCTATCTAATAGTAAATTAACCTAAGAGAAACGGTAAAGGTATACAGAGATAATTGCAGTGTACAGTCCACGCTATGTCCAGCAAAAACCTAACCAAAACCAGAGTTGCAAGTAAGTACCTACTATAATAGCATCTTACTATAATAAAACAAATTCTTAGCACAGACACGCATTGAGAAGCAGATATAATTTTCGTGCGCTCAGAAAATATTAACACTCACACCTATGTATGAATCTACGATTAGATATTTAGTAACGGGAACCTAGCAGCTATTAACTCTTATAAATTTAGTATACTGGTGGTAAATTAAATTGCAATACCATAAGCAACGTCTACCACAAAATAAAATTAACTTGTTTGATCTGAGTTCTGTACCATCACTTTGTTCCTCAAATCCGGCTGCCAGTCGACATCAAAATGATATCACAGTCCAGCAGATCGATCACGTAACGCATTGTACGCGCATATGGAAAAATGACAGTCACAACGCGCGTTATTTATTTATTTATTTATTGATACATGGAAAATCAACAGTGCAACAAATTTATAGACATAACAATAAAACTTGTATATAGCGAATTACAGGTTCTCACTTAAGGAAATAAGTTACACAAAGAAATCTATAGCCAAACTTAAACTTAGGGTACAATACGCACAGTAACCAATCGCGCACCAATAGCAAGCATGGCAATGGGAACATACAAGTACAAGGTAGTTAATAAATTAGGATGTATAAACTCTAATAACCCGAGCCTACACCTGGAGTATCACACATGAAGAATCTTATCAGTTTAGATTGTATTGCTTGTATGCTATCACAAAATATATCTATAAGTATCTAATTTAACTATAACTTTGTTTAAACTCCTGCCTGCTCTGCACAAAAATCAATTATTTCTTTATTTAGTGGGAACATGGAACATGCTAATAGGACGAAAATGACAATCTATCATAACGCGCGTTCAAAACGTTACGTGATTGCCCCTCTGAACAAAGCTCAAGAGCTTAAATCAACGAGGGCTCTCAATCCCTCAGCAGATACGAATGTCAAGTCTAATATTGATTTTAATTAATATCAGAAAGTTCCCAAATTGATGGATAAACAAATTGATTTTCGTAAGGCGACGTTACGAAATTTAAGTTTCACCAATTGTTCAGACACCCTAATATCAGCAGGAAACATCAAACAAAAGCGATCATCAATTTGGGCTGGCCTAAATTAATATCCAGAGTTTCAAAACTATTTACCATTATTTGAAATTTAACAATACAGTTATAAGATATCTAAAATTACGTTCGTTTCTACAAATAACTTGTTAAGTGGCAGAAGTTTTTTAAGTAAAACAGTTTTATTGTAAGCGGGTATACATAGTCATGTAGATAATGTAGCTACTAAAGGATTATTGTTACCTAGGTACGTACCAGGCATTAGTCATCACGCCACTCTTTTTATCAATCCAGGAAATTATATCAATCAAAATAAAATCGTGGGGTGATGCATCCAAAGCATTTGAGCGTACATTCTTTGGATATTTAATCGATATTTAAAACATTCGCTCTGTTTTTGAGGTACATTGATCGTTCTAAAAGCGACCGGCGGAAGCTAACTTAGTTAGTTCAATTTCTATGACCATAAAAGACAAAGAAAGTAATAAACAATTATTCAAATAAGAGAAATTAAAAATCATTAACCACATAATTATTACAAGACTAAGTTAGAAAAAAGAAAAAAAAAATTTAATAAGGATTTTTTTAATCTTCAAGTCGATGGAAGTAAACAACAATCAAAGATACCGTACTTTTTTCGATCAAGCCATAAACAAACACTGGAGATGGAAGATGAGGAGTTACTCGAGCGTTTTCTTCGCTACGTCGTTCGTGATCACTCGTTGTCCCTAGTTGCAAAGTTGTCATAAGAAACTTCGCTTTGTTTTAAAGCTAGCTTCTGTATTTGAATGTTAAATTGATAATATCCATACAGACCTTGTTCGAACTTTAATACAATTGGTGTTCTATATAAGTTAGATAACTTTTCACATTGTTTATTGTGAATGTTCGCTCCAGTTTGGAATCTAGTTTATGGATATAAGTGGAGGGTTTCGTAAGGACATTCAACTCTCTTGAATTTCCAAGTGCACTCTAACATGTAAAATTTATAAGTACATCGTAAACTATTGAAAATTTGAAGGAATATACAACATGCAGAACATATAAGTTATCCGTCCAATGCCATTGTGGGTTTGCCTCCTGATAAGCTGGTTTAAATTGACAGAAGTCTCTTTGAGTAATGGTTCTTCATCTGCGTGTCAAGGGATCAAATAACTTGAACTATATTTTATTTTGCCAATATTTTGCCACCTCTATCCCTTGGGGTGTAGCTTTTAAGCGGTATTCCGCAGTACAAGGAGGACACAATGAGTAATGGTTGGGGTCCCTTTGTTTCCCATAAACTTATTGTTCCGAATTTCGATATTCAGAAATTGATATTCATATAATTTATAGACATAAACATCATTAGTCATATTTTTTGTTAAGTATAAAGCTGGGTTTCCACCGGAGGGGCGAGACGAGACGAGACGATGCGAGAATTGAAATCGTATGGGACTTACTACCTATTTCCGCCGCGCGCGCGCGCGCTCAGTGCAAATAGGTATAGTAAGTCCCATACGACTTTCAAATCTCGTCTCGCCTCGTCTCGTCTCGCCCCCCTGGTGGAAAACCAGCTTAACGCTTTATAGATCTAACATTAATGACCTATAATATTAACTATTATAATCACAAATGTCGGAAAAATTATGTACATAACGATCATATCGTTTTAATGCTTAAAGTGAATTACGTCTAAGAGACCAAATCTATATCATCCATAGATAATAGATAATTACTCAGAAACATTTCCAAAACATTTGAAAGGGGTACTAGGTACTACTATGCGGTGTCATTATGGCATGTCCTTTTTATATTTTTATGACTGTTTCGTAAAGAATACGTTTAAATAAGCATATTTTATTCGATTTTTTTTTCTCTGAAATTAAAAATGGCCAAGATACGTATTGGACCTTTAAGGCAGGTCGGTGTAGGTACGACGAGCGAAGCTAGGAGGAGTGTTAGGTGTACCGGGACTCTAAGCGCACGAGCCGAGCGAGCGAAGCGAGCGTGCCGCGGCAGCGGCCGGCGAAGCGCCAGAACCAATAATGACACAACATCCATCTACAATTTTACAAGTACATTTTTCCCAACTTTCGGGTCAAATATCTCGACCAGTTTTGATTTTAGAGAATAGAGTTTCAAGCGTGCGTTTAAGGAGTGTATTTATAGGCTTTTACATTATGAAGTGTGACACCACCAATGACATTGAATGATATGACTAACTAATCAGATGACTATCAATCATTATGACTTGCGAAAAAAGGTCTTACAACAATTATTACAAACTAGATTATTGCCTTTAACATTATGTAATTGCATACCACCGGAACGTTGAATGTTATGGCTAACCAATTTTAGGACTAACAAAAATGATAACCTGCAAAAATCGGAACTCCAATTTATATTGTATATGACTTTCGACAATATGACCAGAAAAAAATATGGTGGAAAACGTTATGGAATGAATAAATCGGATCTTAAATTGTATGGGAAACAATAGGGACCCGTAATGGTTGCATTCAATGAATAACCCATACAATTAACACCAAAGTCTTTGTTCCCTTAAGGTTACGCTTGATGTTTCCTAGTATGATTGCTTTGTCAATATTAAGATAATCAATGGCTTGATTGCTTGGTTGATTTTCTCTAATTAATCTATTCTAAGCGCATCACAAGTCATCTTTTACTCTATACTCCGTGCTTAATTAGTCTTCTTGCCTATTTGGCGGTGCGGGGTACGGTAAGATGTTAGTGTTAACTATCAGTAAAGTCAGTAGGTATAGATTCTTTACTACACGCCTATAACATTTAAATAAGTGCTTCCTGATTGGCGGGGGTTGCATAAAAGGCGGGCGGTAGCAATCCAGTACTGTACCGCAATACAATACTGCTGTGCATATGTTTTACTGACAGTATTTCGACAAGTACCTACTCGTAAGGAAATCTGGGCGTCAGCAGTAAAGACTCGGTAACTCGGTAACCTCCAAATGCACAAGTGGACTTAAACATCTATGTTGTTTCGCTGCTAGTTCGTCGGGCAATCCATACTAATATTATAAATTCGAAAGTGTGTCCATACTAATATTAAAACTGTCTGTCTGACTGTCTGTGTGTTACCTCTTCACGCTTAAACCGCTAAAACGATTGAGATGAAATTTGGTATGAAGATATTTTGAATCTCGGGAAAGGACAAAGAATAGTTTTTATCCCGGAAATCATCCCCTAAGGAGGTGAAATGTGAGAGTTTGAATGGAGCTACGATATAAACTCAACAGAAGCTAGTAATAACTATATTGCTAACGACCTACACCGACGTTTCGTCAGCGAAGCCAGGAGCAAGTTTGCAACAACTATAATCGGATTATGACTCGGGCGCGAGTTGAAAGAAGATGTCTCCTGTTCCGAGTCAGTTACGGTATTCAGTCATACGAAGCTGGATGCACTTTGCATTTTGGTGCAAATCTAAAATTGATAAATCATACATTAACAACAGTAAAATTGTATTACTGACTACATTATTTATCTACGATCAAGAAAATTTCTGAAAATATAACGTATGGGTTACAATAGTTACCGAGATTTAAAATGAACGCCGTTTGACAATAAGAAATCATAACTTCAATATGAATGTGAACGGTTTCTGAGAAATGAAAATTCGGTGAATCATTTTTCAAGAAAATAAGAGATTCGCGAAATTGTGACGTCAAGTCTGCATTTTTCCACAAACTTCATACTCACAAGGGTTTTGACGTTTCATAAAAAGTTGCTGATTTAATCATTTTATTCGGCCACCCCTTCCATTTATCCCTTACCTGCTAAATATAGACATATATCCTTTATTACGCCCTGTGCCAAACTCATCAAATGATCTTGCCATTCAGCAGGTGTCGTCGGTCCATTGCATCGATTGTCAGCTGGCTGATTATATCGAAGATGGCCACCTCTATATCATAAAGTACACTGTCTTATTTGAATTTTGACAAAGTGGATCGCCGTATAAATTCTATATAATTATTTTACGTGCTCACACACGAGACTCAGTTGGGCAATGTGACCTGCAGAGGAGATCAACTGGACAGCGGAATACCGGACACCGGACAAACGATTTTCGGCCCAAGCTTCGTTTGCTTCGCTCGCTCCTTCGATGATGCATATAATAAACCTATATTCCTTTTAGCGTCTCAAACGCAATGTCGGTGGAATAAAGTTGAAATTTCTATGCATATTTTTAGAGCTGACCGTACATTTTTGTTTGGGATCGAGAACGTATAGGCTGCGGTGTCCGCTTACCATCAGGCGGGCCGTACGCTTGTTTGCCACCGTCGTTGTATAAAAAAAAAGTATATGTGTCAAGCAAGGGATTACATTTGTAGTTTACCGAAAGAGACGCCCAGAATATCACTTGGCTTAATTGGTCCTTTCGAAACAGAGAGATGAAAGTGACATGTCAGGGATGTCCATGGAGGGATTATCTGCCATATCCAAACATGCTTCTTGTTTTGTGTCATCTTCGAGGTCATCTTTCTGAACTGGTCATAATCCAGAGCCTAGTTTTGATCCAAAAAGCATTCACCCAAGTACATACCTACTGCGGTGGATAACAAAATACACTGCCATTTGTAACCTAGTTTAGGTAGAAACGGGAGTGAGGGAAACCTCTCCACAGTTCCATATCACTCTGGAAAGCAATTTTAATAAGTAGACTCTCGCGAGATTTGGCCTTTGGGGTAGGGAATATACAATTTTGTATTCCAAAAATCCAGTTTTCTGCGGTACTATGCCACCTTGTAAAAGCTTCGCTGAATAAACTATGAGCTAAGAGAATCCATGCTTTTTCTTATGATTTGTGAAATTTTAAATACTGGTTCATTAAAGTGTTGCTGGTTAATGTTAGGTAACATTAGCGCAAACACTTTTGTTTGCGCTAATATGAACATTAACCTTTTTGTTAGTTTAGGTTAGTACAGTCGCCATCAGATATATCGGAGCGACCAAAGTGCTCACAAATATCTGAACACGTCTCTACTGTCGAGGCATTAGAGACGTGTTCAGATATTGTGAGCACTTTGGCCGCTACGACAATCTACGTATTGTTGACGAAGACTGTTGCGGATTCTGTGATTGTTAGGAAGTGCTTAGATGTGTTTCTGTAGGTACGCACTTGATAAAAAAAATTCGGGGTAGTTTTAAGTATACAGCAACCAAGTGTTGGAATGACATACCTCCACCCCTCAAAAATATGAATTGTCCGAGCAGTTTTAAATTAAAGTTAAGGCGACACCTCCTCCAAATACAAAAATCTCCGCCCTTTGGCGGTCGAGTCCTGGCCTCGTATCTTTGACGCCTACTACAGACGTTCATATCAAATTGTTTGTTATTTTCTCTCTATATTTTTAATATAAATACTCACTTGTTACCTGACATACATATTATAACCTATTATAAGTTCAACCAGAACCACAGTCATTATATATAAATTAAAATACACACAACATTACTCACATTCCAAGTACATATTCATTCCGTTCCGACGTAATATTAGAATTAAAACTTATTATAATATATGTAAGGGTCTGACTGAAAACCAGCGCTGCAGTGCAGGTACTCAGTACTCACTACAACATTATGCTGAGTCAAGCCCCTTTTTGCATCACACAATGTTAATGCCTCGTACGATATTGTATATGTTTTAAGTCTATTTTTTAAGTCTAATTTGTACAATGTACCTTTGTATAAAATGTGATGTTAAATAAAATAAAGTCTTTCTATGTCTATGTCTACATTAACATATGTTGATATATACTTAAATATAGATAGTTCTTATTTAGAAGAGAATTTCAGAATCGTGCGTATTTACCTACGCATTAAGCACTGTGATAACAGTAAGCCAGTTTCAGCTGTCAGTCAAGTCAGTGGCGGACCGCCATATCCATCCGTCCTTCTGTCCGTCTGCGGCTTAGCTCAGTGACCCTTACTACTAGAAAGATGTAATTCAGCATGGGTATACGGGTGAAACATAAGACAAGAACATATAATTATTAAACCTGCGCACAAAATTTCACGAGAATCGGTCGAGAAATGCGACCTTTAGTGGACATCTGGACATCCAGACATACGACAGAATCTAGGCCAGAATTATTAATTAATAATTTCGTTTACTTCGCTTGCTTGTTCGATAAACCTTTTAGGCTGAAAGTCTAAATGAGACCAAAAATATGTAAACGGTTCGTATCTTCGAATCTTCTGCCGTATACGAGTTATATTCTTATTTACGAGGTAACTTCTGTAATGAAAATTATTTTCATCCATGGATACAGAAGGAACTTAATAGCTCGTGGTATAATCTCATCGGAAGGAGCTAACTCGATTGTCGCGCTGGCGCGGCGCTCTATTTAGCTTCGTCTGCGTTACCTTATTTTAAATTGAACTGAAGTTTAGCTACCTAAACGGTTATTCACTGGTTAGTGACAAGTAAGTAGGCGAATGCCGCGCAATATTACGCCAGTGTGTAAACGTGGCCTTACCCACTGCTGCAAATCGCAACAGTCATACACCCCCTGGATATGGATAAATGGATATTCCACTGTCATTACAAACGACAACGAAGAACAACTAAAGCGAGTTATATCATTTTTGTTCCTTTATTTATATTTCTTTTCTAAAGTATGTACAAGATGTGATCATCTTGTACATACTTTATATCATACCATATGATGATATATCAGCCGAAAGACGTCGACTGCTAGACATAGGCCTCCACCAAAGAGCCCCAAAGAGACCGGTCCTGCGCCACTCGCATCCAGCGAACTCCTGCAAAACAGCGGCACGGCCGTACCATCCTTTTCTCGAAGCAGTTCAGGCCATTTTTGACCTCACTATAACTTCGTTGTGCATAAAACTAGAAGCCTGAATTTTCAGTCACCAAATAAAGCATTGTATAAATACGGTATATTTTTCAATTCAATTTTATTCAATTTGAATTAATAGTTTAAGAATGATAACTAGTAAAAGTTTCTTAGTTTTGTCACTCACTCACTCACTGACTGACTGACTAACTGACTGACTGACCGATCATTAACACTCTAAGGCACTTCTAGCAGTAATAGAATCTTCAAATTTAGAATACAATCAGTGTGTAGTGTATTAATCAAGAAAAAACTAAAATATTTGCAATTTCGGTTCTGTTTCTAGATACAGCAACTGCATAAATAACACACAATACCTACTTCATAGTTTTAGGCATGCTAAAATGTGATTGCCAAGTTGGAGAATTTTATTTAGCAAGCACATAAACATTAATAATAATCGGAACACCCAAATACTCCGAAATATTTTATTCTGAATTTGCTAATTCCAATTATCAAAACTCCGAATTTCATAATTCCTAAGACTTGGCTCTGCGAAATATCTCACAACTTTTTACGGTGGAAGTGGGTTTCGAGACTTGGCCTCTTTTTACATGGAATGTTTTTTTATGGGATGATAATTAACATTAACTAAATTAAATGAAAACTAAGTTTGCTGGCGGCATTTCCTCCCTGAATTGCAATGCTGATGCGCTGCGCGAGAAAGCCGCTAGCTCTTCGGTCACCCGTGACATCAACCATACGTTTGCGAGTTCCGCAAATAACTTATACGCACTGGGACCCGACGGACCGAGGGTCCTGCTCCTTTTGACGATACAATATTAAAAGTATGAAACTGGTGGCTCCGCTGCTAGACTAACTAGACAGCCGGACAAACAAAATCCTTTTAGCCCAAGCTGAAACGGAGAACTAAGTTTCCTTGCTCGCTCGTTCAATTAAGACTTCATCATCGTTTGACATTCTGCTGCAAAAATATCTGTGTCACGCGAAGGTATTTTTGTAGATAACTGTCCTTTTTGAATTTTCATAGTCAAAATGCCATTTACTTATTAAAATAAATTAAATAAAAGTCATTTATTTCGGATAACATAAGATCCATATTTAAAAAACACACAAACAAGTTACTTAAACCTATAATAATAATAATTAATCACACTTATATCTTACAATAATTGTAAGATATAAGTGTGATGTAAGTGGGATATAAGATGTATATTATACGACATGTAATTATTACATGTCGTACATTACACCCTGAGCTTATCAACCCATTGCTTTTGGATGCCACATTGACACATTCTTTCAGCAATAATATTCAGAATGCTGTTGTGACTACCCCTTAGTCGCCTTCTCAGCGATGCATATTTTTTGCGCATGACGGCGTGGAAACCATCCACGCGCGCGCTCACAAACATACCTGAAGCGCTGCATCTCCGGGGCAGTCCCATCAGCATTTTGAAGGCATTGTTGTAGAGGACGCGCTTATTTCAATCATTCAAAACGTAGCCTAACCTATTTTCTATCGAACTCAAGAATGTAACAAAATTGAAAATGGTGACAAAATATCAAGTGAAATAGTGCAGTAAAACTCTTAGTGTCGAAACACAAAAGTCAACCCACTTGCTCCCAAATGGCACGACGCCAGACTGTTGGAACATTTATTATATTACACCCAGACAATGTGCTCCAACGATGCCACACTTATATTCATAAAACAAGACCAAGACGAAGAGAGAAGAGAAGAGAGAGGAAGAAATAAAAGGCTTTGACTATTCAAAACATGCTAGCTGTGCCGTAGCCATACTGTTTGTGGAGCCGACGCAATGTCAGTAAGCTGTCACCGAGTCAATGAAAATCCATTACTGCGCGCCTAGCGCCTACATTTTCAATAAGCATTTCCTGAATTGCGCGGGATGCGCGGAAGCTTGACCGTACGCATGCAGGGTTTAATAGCATTTGGACAGAAACGTAATTAACCAGATTCGCATTTGGCCAGGAAATAATTTTACCTGTTTCGCATTTGGCCAGAACGCCACAGGACAGAAACTCATAAGACCAGTTACGCATTTCGCCATAAACTTCATATACCATAAACTCAATTGGCCATATACGTTTTTGGTCAAACGCAACAGGACAAAAACTCAAAACGCCAGTTACGCATTTGACCACGAACTTCATATACCATAAACTCAATTGGCCTTTGACGTTTTTGGCCAGTACGCCACAGGACAGAAATTCACAAGACCAGTTAACATTTGACCACGAACTTCATATACCATAAACTCAATTGGCCTTTTACGTTTTTGACGAGAACGCTACATGGCAGAAACTCTTAAGGCCATATAAGCAGTTGACCATCAATTTAATACCATTAAACTCAAATGGGCATTATAATATTGTTACGAGCGTGGGGGTACGGAATAGAGTTAAATACCTTTTCAGTTTTCATTTTATATTTTCTTATTTATTCTGAGATTTACACAAGGTAAACTACTAGTATTGACACAGATACACACTTTGGTAGCAAACCTGTAATACTTCAGGTATTTGTAGTATTTGGTACGATTTATAAACAATAGTCGTGAACAAGGTTAGATGCAATTTAAATATTAAGTACGTAAAATAACGGTAATGATTACACGGTTCAACTCATGTATTCAAATACACTACGGGCGACATGTTTCGAACTCTTCCTGAACACTCATCCTCAAGAAGAATTCCCGAAGAGTTCGAAATATGTCGCCCGTAGTGACATTTATAATACGTGAGTTGAACCGTGTAATTATTAGCATTCACTTCCTTATGAGGACATAGAGAAGAAGCTGGAAATAGTCAAGTAAAACATACACACAAACACTTTACAAACACACATACGTTTTATTCTTCATTTAAACTGATATTTATAATATTTAATATACTACCCAATTTAATAAAATTTAAGTGTAAACTATTTTGCTGAATAAATGTCTTATGTCTTATTTCAACATGTCTCACGAAAGTTTAAATTCGATTATTAAGTAAAGTCGCCTTCAATGGAATTTGCTAACTATGTAAACAAACCGCCATAGTGAAAGACAATTTCAGTATGGCGGTTTTACATAGTTAGCAAATTCTATTGACGGCCACTTTACTTGCGTTTAGCTAGTCGACAAAATAACATGCCAGTCGCCAGCTATGTGGCTAGTATACAGTCAACCTCAAAAGTAAATGATTTCAATGTTTCGCTCATAAACATTTCAAAAAGATGGTACTTAGGTACGGCAACCTACACAGATTCAGAGCTTGACATTATTTGCACTTCATGCGTATATTTTGATAAGTAGGCTGTGAGAACCAGATGATTTATTTATTTATTCGGTTTTATTCAGATATTTATGAACTTCTACTTCATGACATAAAATTGGAATACGTTAGTACAGATATTTTTGTGTCACTACATAGTTATAAATATTTGATAAAACCCTTGTTTAGATATTTATGTACTTTCACTTGGTTAAATAATTTTGAAAAATATTAGTACAAATTTATTAGTTTTCAGTTACTTACATATTATTGAGAGGCTTGCTCAGATTAATATGAAGGTCAGATGTGTACATATTTTTGATTGACATATCTGTTCAGATGTTTATGTACCTTTCTATCTACATTTATTGTTGAAGCCTTGGGAATGCTCATATATTTATGAACTCGACTGTACCACACGGGTTGCAACAGATCGACTGCTTTTTTTTGCCAATCAAGTTGAAGCCACCCTTGTCGCTGTTCTTTCTACCAGTAGTCTTCTGCGGTAGTAAAGGATCGACCAGTCAAATTGTGTTTGCGTCGCCACCCGTTTACTGTTTCATCTTATAATCTCTGTCTTATTCCGTTCCTATAACGGAAAATTATTTTTCGTGTGGAATGGGTCCATTAACTAATCGATGGAATGCAATATTAATTTAGGTAGTGCTCAATTTTCAAGGCAATTTGCGTTTCTGAACAACTGCGATAGATGTTGTTGCGTTTATGTCAACTTGAGTGCTAGTTTATCGCGACTATGGTCAATTGAAAGTCTGTCGTGTTACTTTTCAGTACAAGTGCGTTGCAGGCAAAGTGCGTTTCTGACGGTATGAGTGTGGACAATCGCTATTATGGCCAAATGTGAATTTGGATAATTACGTTTCTGTACAGGTACTATCGGCTGCAATAATGCATGGACACCTTACGGCCCAGTTTCGCTTGCATCGTTTGACGTCTGCTGCTCACACAGTTGCACGTGGTGCGCAATAATTAAACTAGATGGCGTTGTTGGCGCTACTATTTAGAGATACCGCGGAAAATAAGCACTATACTAGGCACATTAAATACCTATAAATTGACACCTGTTATCACCAGAAATATACTCATATTAGTATAATTATTAACAAGGCTATTAAATGCTAATTTATAATAGCTGTATTTAAGTGCGATACCACTGGTATGTGAATGCTATATTTCCACCATTACCTATAATGTTGAGATAGCTCAATGGATTAAGACATGTGCTCTAGGCTCAGCGGCCTAGAACGATCGAGGTTCGAATCACAGCTAATGGGATGTTTTTGTATTTTTTTTATATTTGTTCTATTTCTATAGATGAAAGTTCTTTATATACAAATATTAGTCATAAAGAAAGTTATATATTCATAACTTAAATAATTAAAACAGCATTTTATGTTTTAATATGTTTATTTTGTTCACTACAGTTCTGTTAAAGCAATTTTATAATACTACTTAGTAATAGTTACCTATCAACTTTGTAACATTTTTATTGAGGTAATAGCTTAAGTTTCATTTCCATAATTGGAAAAAGATTGAAGCTTCACCCCAATAAATATAATATTGACAATATTAACTTACAACCGGGTTATCTAACATTCAAATCAGCAGAATGCATTAAGGTGTTAATTGCCATAATATATCTATTCCTATATGTGAGCGTTCAAACCATGAATTATTGTGTTATTGATTTGAAAATAATCATAATGATTTTATTTGGGCTTTCACCGTTACTTACACTTGTTTGATCTTATGAAATATCACATTTTAAATAGTAAAAAAATATAAAAAAGTAAAGCAAACGGCATATTAATACCTACCTACTGAAACAATATATATTTTTTAAATTAATTTAGGATAACCCGGTTTATAGAATATATAAATGTTAACGTAATCCGTACTCTTTGGCCGACAGCATCTGCACTTTTTCTATATTAGGAACTACGCGACCACTATCACGGCGCGTATTATTATAACACCATAAACTTAAATGGCCCTGTTGACTGGATTTAATACACTTCACTTTTTCACTCTTCACTTCAGACAGCCATATCATAGGCCAAATTACAACCTTGTTTTCTGGCCTTCCGTTAGCAACGACGAACTGGGCTTTCGCTTGTGTGGAATGTGGGTTATCCGCTTAAACAAATTTTCTATAGATTATAATGGTAGGATTCCACGGTTATCTATGTCACTCGATCTCGTTAATTAACATGATTATGTTGTTTAATAATAATTTTCCTTAACTTAACACATCTATTACTAATAGTATCTATAGGGTTAAAAAAGCATGATGAAAACAATATCCTACTCATATGTTACTTTTGTCACTTGTTTATATATAACCCGGTCTGTCTTTCTTCAAACCTTACATGTTCACAGTTAGGTATACCACCAGATTCCATGTTAGGCACTACGTGATCACTGAACGTGAACTTATATTGTCCTTTTGAATAGATTTAAACACTTCTCACTTCTCGTCACTAAACATGACATTTAGTCCAGTGTCCAAATTGTATCAAATTGCTGTTTTATGTGCTTCTCTGTAAGCAAGGGTTTAACAGCATGCCCATGATAGTATAAACCCTCCTCTTTATGGAGACACCTCGAACAGTCCACACTTGTGTGCAATAAATCAACGAAATGCCTTGTCGATTCAAAATCATTTTCTTTGTAGTCCATTACCATGGCTGGTGGCCGTTCTTTGTCGGTGTAGCAGAGACGTTTCCTTTTGCTCAACCTTTTTTTAGCTGCAACAATATTATACGTAAATAAATCATCAGAAAAATGTATGATAGTTAAGTAGTAGTTACTTATAGTAGATAATTATATCACAAACATGTAAAAATAACGACTTACGTTTAGATCAGTTTCTGTAGCTTCTTTATATATCGCAAATATTTGCGACCTTTTAACTAGATCAATATTACATAGAAAACTAGTTTTAATATTCATGATATCCAAAAAAAATATGAATAACACAGCTGAAGTAGGTCTACGAACGAACATGTAACATCTTTGTGATAAAAACGAATAAGTATGGTAGTTTTGAATCATTCGTCTACCCTCATCGATTATTATACTAATCATAGTCGTAATGGATTAATATCTGAGCAGCAAAATAAACTTATGATGAATTTCGACTGCCTAGTCAATTGAACCGATGGTCGAGTGGCTAACGAGGCAAGTAACTGTCGACCTAGCTTTAGAGTCGCGGGTTCAAATCCCGCACCCAACGAAAAAAATGTTGGGAAAGAAGTGTTTTTGGAATTGTTTGGATATTCACTAGTAGTGAATCGGAAACATCGCAAGAAAAATAAATGCACAAAGGTAGCACATAAATAGAAAGCACATTCCAAATTGTGTCATAATACCGCCATTATCGATCGATAATGCGTTGGCAAGATTACTTGACAGTATAATATAGGAAAAATAATAACCCAAGAAAAATATAATTATATCCAAGATGAGGAATTAGTTTTTGTTTCCATCTGTGTTAACAGCGCCATCTAGTGAAACTATGCCGCTCCTCTGAGGTTTACATTTACATCTATAATGATATTACACGTCGTGCACATAGATGGCGTTAGCAAGCGCGTCAAGGGAAACAGTTTGCGACTTGACCATGCACTTATGCTGTCTAGTGTACGTTTCGGGTGAATTGCGTTTCTGTCGACATGAGTGTGGTCCTACCGCGATTACGGCTAAATAAGAATTTGGATATTTGCGTTTGTGTTTAGGTGCGTTACGGGTGAAGTGCATTTCTGTCCACATGAGAGCTGTCTAATCGCGATACTGGCCAAATGCGAATCTGGTTAGTTACGTTTCTGTCCAAATGCTATTAAACCGCATGCAGGCGGGTCGATCACGTAACACATTGTACGCACGTAATAAGTAAAAGATAGGTCTACATGTTAATTTTTATGTGGAAAAATGGCGATCCAGCCGTTTTGCCAAAGTTATTTTGGTACAATTTCATTACCCAAACAGGCAACCGTTGAGTTTGGTAATGCAATCTTTGGAATCATTTTAGTAGGCACATTTTCATTTGGTCAAATTTTCACTCAGCATAATATTACCACCGGAAATAACGGTCAGGCATTTCGTATTTTGTCAAACACTTTATTAAAGCTGACAATCTTTAGACAATATAAATTTAGTAAAGAAATGATAGACATAAACATTACCACGAAAAATAAAATTCAGGCGGGTGCGTAACGATCCCTATAACATTTTTTGAAACAATATTAGTCTCAATTACGCTCATTTGATAATTCTTGAGTCATTTTTATTCATCAAATTGAATAAAATTCAGGCGGAAATGGCACTCACACATTCTATTAAATCCTAGTCGATTTAGAAGCAGACAATCTAATTAGAAGTTTGAGTAGTTTACGAAGATCAAGCCAATGGCGACAAAAATAAATAAAAGTCGTTAGAAACATTCAAATAGTAGCTTTTTTTAAAATTCCTCATTTGCTGAGTGTGATCGGTTTGCGGTAATTTGCACTTCACCGCTTTCGTCCACACACCTTTACCGAAAGTAGAAGTAATATATTACGCAGAAACGGGCCGGTAAACATGCAGTACTGCAATCGTACGGCCTGCTTCCGCGCGTGTGGCGCCAATCAGGAATATAATAATAATGATAAATCAGCCTACATACGTCCCACTGCTGGGTACATGGATGAGAGGGAACGGGCTGTTGATTGCCTATAACGCTGGCCCCGTGCGGGTAATCAGGAGGCATTTATTTAAATGTAGGCGTGCAAACATAATAATTCTGCCTTCCACTAAAACGGGTAATGCCCAACTTCCACTAAAAAAGGGTAATGAGCGGAAACGTAGTTAACGAACTGAGTAGGCCAGAGTGAAGTAGTTGTGCACTTCTACTATGAAGGAGTTTCAGTATTTTTCCTTCCACTGCCAGCGGACTTTGCGAAGCGAGCGAGGTGAGAAATGAGATGGGTCATATTGAGTGAGTCCGTTCAACACTAGCGTGCGACGCCATGCCACAGCGGACCCATTTTAACTCATTCAATCCGTTTCGCTTACTCGCTCGCGGTGGAGGTGTTACTAAAAAAGGCAGTGTTGCGAATCGAGTTCTTTGATCGAGGTATTTGCTGTTGTCTGGTAGTGAGTGTCACCAGAGCTCTCCAGGATGTATTGTGTTGAGTGTGGGACCCGCGCTTGTCTCTAACTGTCAACACAACGAATCCTCAAATCAATAAAGGGGCGGTAGCACGCTTGTGATTCTTCTGGTGTCGAAAGCGTCCATAAGCGACGGTGTCTGCCTACCATCAGGCGGGCCGTACGCTTGTTTGCCACCGCTTGAACCCTAAAGACTAGCTCGTGAGTTCTACAGCTCACAGAGCAACTAGTGAATAGCCGGGTCCATACCATTTGCATTTTGGCGCGATGGAGGTCTAATTTGTCAGGAAAATTGCCGCGTCAAATATCGCACAGCGCCTTAAGTATTTAACTGAGCTCATAACTACAATTTAGAAAAGATAAACAACCCCCGACATTTTCATTTCAAAGTCCAATATCTAAAAACGGCTTAACAGATTTTCATGAAACATGGCTAAGAACACTCGGGATAAAATTATGTATGACCAAAAAAATTTACGAAAATCGGTTCATCCGTTTGGGAGCTACGATACCACACAGACACGTTAAGCTTATGACACCCCTCTCTTTGCGTCGGGGTGGCGTCAGGGGTTAAAAATGTATTGCAGCAGAGTAATGCCTCTCACAGACTGGCGCGACCTGGCCGGAGGTCAATAGTAATATTGTCATTAGCTATCAAATTTACTATTGACCGTCACCGCATGCCGCGCCAGTGTGATGCAGGCTTAAGCGTACTTTTCGAAAGCGCATATTTTTTGAAGGTGAAAATGACAGTTGATATCTGACCCTTCTGGTGACGAGTAAGGTTGCCAGCGTTATATGCTTGCATATAAGTTTCTACCATAAACAGTGTATCCCACAAAAGGACATATCAATGGTCAAAAAATAAAACCGGACAAGTGCGTGTCGGGCCACGCGCAGTGTAGGGTTCCGTAGTAGCCTGTCTTTCTTAGTTAGGCGGATGTCACACTGCGCCGCATCTCCGGACGGAGGTGCGGAGCTGGTTGTATGCAAGTACCGTGATTTAGTCCCAGCAGGGACACATGGCTCGAACAAAAATTAGGGCTTTAAAGCCCAATATCTCGCAAACGAAACACTGAGTTGAAAAATGGCTTCAAAAACCCATTATATTTTTAAACAAGCTATCCAACGATACCCCACCCCACACCATGGGTTTAACGAGAAAAAAATTACATCCCCACTAGGTAGGGGAAACACCCTAAAAAATTTTTTTTTTCAAGATTTTATTCTACTTTTTTGTCGGCGTGATTGATTTATATACGAGTACCTATGCCGAATAACAGTTTTCTACTTGGAAGGGGGTACTGAGCTAAGCCAAAGACGGACGGACGGACAGACGGATGGACATGGCGCAACTGTAAGGGTTCCTTGTTGACTACGGAACCCTAAAAACGTCCATCGATCATGAATTCAAAAGGCGCCGTTGTTATTTAATTAGAACCAATAATGGGTTAGTAGGTATCCCAGATCTTACGGAATGACTATGGCAAATAACTACAACTTAGAAAAGTTGAATAAGCCCCGACATTTTCATTTCAATGTCCAATATCTCAAAAATGGCTGAACAGATTTTCATGAAACATGGCTTCTAGAACACTCGGGATAAAATTATCTAGGACATAAAAAACCGCATTCAAATCGGTCCATCCGTTTGGGAGCTATGATACCATAGACAGATACACAGATACAGAGACAGACACTTTAAACTTATAACAACCCTCTCTTTGCGTCGGGGGTTGAAAAAATATCGCGAGAACACCGGCATTAGTCTGTAGATTGACGACCGCTTTAGCTTACTTGGTAGTGACCCTACCTACGAAGCTGGAGGTCCTGAGTTCAAATCCCGGTAACGCCATTTATTTCGGTCATGAGCACGAATATTTGTTCCTGTGTCATGGATGTATTATATGTATATACTATAAACTGTATGAGTATTTATTTATCTATTTAAGTATGTATATCGTCACCTAGTTAAGTACCCATAGTACAAGCTTTGCTTAGTTTGGGACTAGGTCGATATGTGTAAGATTGTCCCCACATATTTATTTATTTAAATCAATTATTCTGAGAATTATAGTTATTATACCATATTTTATGCAAATAAATGAAATCTGAATCTGAGAGGTAATCACGTAACGTTCCGAACTCGCGTAAGGACATTTAACTGTAATTATTTCATACAAAAAGTGTCATTTAGATCTACCTGACGCGCGTACAATGCGTTACGTGATCGACCAGCTGATGTACAAGTCTTTTTCATATTACGCTAAGCGTCGCGGAGCAGTGTAAACGAGTTCCTTATGCCGGCTGTACACATTAGGCCAACGTTGGCGCGTGAGCAGGATGCAGCTATGTAAACGAATGAGAACGAATTAAAGCCCTCTCCCTCTAACGCATAGCTGAATCCTGCTCACGCGCCAAAGTTGGCCCAATGTACAGCCGGCTTTACACGAATCAATTGAATATTCAATCGATTAGTAGTGACAACAACACAGAATACATCGCTCACACTATATTCTAAAGTATTGTAATACCTACTACCAATTTAGTATACGTCACCTAAAAGACAAACTATGTTATAATTGGACGTAGTTAAAGGAAAAAGATCCAATCCACAGAAAGTTGAGCAAAAGTTATGGCGGTTTAAAGTTTCAACCGTGATTCCTCAAAACTGGTACATTTTTTTTATAATATATGTTTGGATGAAAATTGAGTTGAGTCGTGTATTATACATTCTTTCACACAGAATTCAGTTAAATGCTATATTTTTCAGGATTTCGACCAAAAGTGGGGTTGGATCTTTTTTGCGAAAATACACTTTTCATAGACCCTTCCTTTTGTTTAATTTTGTAATAAGGATTCACGAAATAAAACTGGCATAATAATCATGTAAAACCATCTCTATACATACATAAAATAAAGCTGAAGATGGTCGAAAGTCTGTACATGGAAGATATTCGAAAAAAAGTTTGCTGGGATACTTAGAATCGATAACAGAACACGTTCCAACAGTTTTTAGAATTTTTGTCTGTTTATCTGTTTGTCTGCTTATGTGAACGCGCACCACGTGAAAACGGCTGAACGGATTTTGATGCAAACTTTACTAATCTGTTGAGAAAATCCCCGGCCAGGTTTTAGGCTATAAAAAATATTATGATAAGGGTGCAAAGGGGACCAAAACTGGGGTTGAACTTTGTATGGGAACTCCTTGAATCCCATACAAATCTAAAAATGCGGGTATAAAATTTGGACAAAACGGCATTCCGCGGAGAATTGAGTATAAAGGTGCCAATTCTTTTTATGTAGAAAACTCTCGTGACACTGAAATATTATTGGGAGCGCATAAGGAGCGCTCCCTAAAGGGATATTTTGGGCCTTTCATTCCTACGAAAACCTCAGCCTTCGCTTTGCTTCTTCTTCGCTTGCCTCCCCGTTTACCTTCGGGATTTCGGCCCTTAAGTTTCGCTTGCAAGACACCGGAAGATAATGAGTGTGCTTACGGGTGATTGCTCACATTGAGAACTGCTCTCAGAAGGGTTGCTTTGGGCCTTTCAGTCCAACAAAATGGCCTTGCTTGCCTCGCCGCTTACCTTCGGAACTTTGGCCTGGGATTTCGCTTGCAAGACACCTGGGGATAGTAAGTGTACGTGGGGGCTCGCCCTCAGGTTTCGTTTGCAAGACAACGGGAGATAATGAGTGCCCGTCCATGGGGGCGCATTTAGAGCGCTTTCTGAAGGAATGATAATGAGTCTTTCATTCCAACGAAAAGCAAGGCCTTTGGCCTCGCTTGCTTGGTGAGTGGCGAGCCGAGGTAAGTCCCGTAGGTGAGTGGCGAAGCAAGCGAGGCCAAAGGCCTTGCTTTTCGTTGGAATGAAAGACTCATTATCAATAAAAAATTGTAAGTGTCCGTGAGGGCTCGCTTGCCTCGCCGCTCATCTCCGGTACTTTAGCCACAGGTCGGTTTGGTCGTTTGCAAGACACCTAGGGATTGTAAGTGTCCGCGGGGGCTTGCATTCGGGTCTTGGGCCCTCGAGCTCGCCTAGGGAGCGGTCTCTTAAAGCATGCTAAAGCCTTTAAGTCCTACAGAAAAGCTCACCCTTCGGCATCGCTTGGCTCCCCTTTTACCTTCGGGAATTCGGGCCTCAGGTTTCGCTTGCAAGACTCCCGTAGATAATGAGTGTCCGTAGGCGCTCGCATTGAGAGCGCTCTCTAAAGGGATGCTTTGGGCCTTCCATTTGAACGTAAAGCTCGGCTTTTGGCTTCGCTGCCACCTGGGGATAGGAAATGTCCGTGTCCGTGAGGGCTCGCCGTCGGGCTCGCATTGGGAGCGCTTTATAAGGCTTGATTGTGACCTTTCATTGTTACGAAAAGCTCGGCATTTGGCCTCGCTTGCCTGCCCACTCCCCTTGGGGACTTTGGGCTCCGGCCTTCGGCCTTCAGGCTTGCATTGGGAGCGCTTTCTTAGGGCTTGATTGGGACCTTTCATTGTTACGAAAAGCTCGGCCTTCGGCATCGCTTGCCTGCCCGCTCCCCTTGGGGACTTTGGTCTCCAGTTTCGCTTGCAAGACACCTGGGGACAGTAAGGCCTTCAGCCCCCGAGCTCGCATAGCGACCGCTCTCTAAAAGTATGCTTAGGGCCTTTCATTCCTACGAAAAGCTCAGCCTTCGGCTCCGTTTGCTCCCCGTTTACCTTCAGGTCTTCGGCCCTAAGGTTTCACCTGCAAGTTACTCGGAGATAACGAGTATCTATGGGGGCTCGGCCTCGGGCCTTAGGCCCTCGTAAAAAAAAATTAAGACCACTCTCTGAAGGTTTGCTTCGCCGCTCAGATTTAGGGACTTTGGCCTCAGGTCTCGCTTGCAAGACACCTGGGGGATAGTGAGTGTCCGTGGGGCTCGCTATCGGGCCTTCGGACCTGGGGCTCGCATAGGGAGCGCTCTCTCAAAGGATACTTTGGGGATCTATATAATATTATAGACGACCAAGTTTATGACGGTATTTATTTCGATTCGAAGACAATTTGAACTCTTACACGCACAGTATGGAAATGGAATGTTTATTTTCAAATTTGTCAGTAATATGGTTAAACATAAGAATATCATGTTTAAACCATAATTATACCTACACGTACGAAGTCGCGGGCAGAAGTTAGTTGTTAATATAACCATTTTCCTAAAAATGGTTTATGTGCGCTGGATCGGATAATACATTTACGTATAATGATCCAAGACAATAATACTGACAGCAAAAATCGTAATAAAGGCTGCTTTATAGTGAAAACTTCTTTTAATGATTAAAAATAAAGCTAAATGAATTTAAAAAATCAGATTTACAAAAAAAAAATTGTAATAGGATCGTTTCTGTTGTTTACTAAGACACCATTGCAGGATTCAAAACAACTCAACAAAACTGATCCAAGTGAGTTGAATCTATTTTGTTGTATATCTAAAAGATTTAAAGAATCTAAATTTAGTTTTTCAAAAAGAATCCAAACGGATTGGATCCGTTTCGTTGAAAATATTAAAAGTAAAACGTGTGAATTGCATTTTCTTAAAAATGGTCCAAGCAGGTTGGATTTCTTTTGTTAAAACAAATGTGAATCAATTATGTAACTGATCTAATATCACTGTACGGTTCCAAGCGTTATGGGTCTTTATGAAGGATATCTTTTTTACTCCGTCATACATGTGGGATGGTATCCCATGTTGATTAAAATATGAAAACACTATGTGAGCGGGGCGTCTTTTTGCTGAATGAAAATATACGCCTCAGAGACCTCTCTGGTATACTTAACTCATGTTTTGGTCATTTTGTGGATTGGATCCTTTTCCTTTAACTACGTCCAATTATAATGTATATTGATCTCGCATGGAAATGGCATTGTAATTGCGTGACAAATTTTATATAAATAAGGATAAAAAGTAGCATCGTAAACAGAATAAGTTTACCAGACCACATCTGAAAGGCTAAAATCAAATTAATTTAAATTTTAACGTTTATTTCAATCAGCCACTCCAATAGGTATTCTACTGAGTTGTGAACGAGTTTGGCTGGTCAATCAATTTGAAATTCATAACTTATTAATAGTTATACGTTTTGCTGAAAGGTTTGATTTATCGCCACAGAGAACTCATTCATTTAGACATTAATTTTCATTAAATCGTTTTCATTTAGTTATTCAACGGCCAACGTTTTCATTTAGATATTATTTTTCATTAAATTGATTTCATTTAGTTATTCAACGGCCAACGTTTTAATTACCTATTATATCACAGTTGAAGTTTATAAATTGTTATTTGAATTTGAATAATCGTGATTCCATTGCGATATTTTCCCGGAAAAGCTAGAAATATAAACATTTCATTAATTGTACAGGTAAGGCTCAACTGAATGTCATATCCAAGACCGTAGCTAAGTATAATAAAATTATACTTTCTCTACAGCTATAATAGTACTACCACTTCTGTTTTATTCGTTGCAATTATGGGCGCCCGAGCTCCTGGGATGAGCTTTTGTGTTCGTCCCAGTTAAAACAACGATGCCTTACCTTAGAGTATAGATATTTACAGTGGAGCTAAACGGGTGCCACCATAAGGGACGAAAGGCTGCTGGTAATGCTGGTAGATTAACTGGTCTTAAAATTATTGACGGTTTACCATGAACACCCTACGTAATTTGGACGGGCAATGATTTCCCGCAAACTCATTTTTTCTCAGTTGCGGCAAATAAAGAAACTCAATGACAAGGACAACGAATCATATGTCCCTTTTTGTCACAATTATTGAGATTGTGTATAACTACTTCGCTCGGTCGTGGTATTATTGTTGCCATAGCTTTTCTGTAGAAACCTGTACTCCAAGTTAAAAGTCAGCAGTGGGCATGTGATACCTACTTGTGTGCTGAAAATGCCCACATAGGCTACAGTGTTGGCTTATCCTAAAATTCAATTCACAATTCGAAATTCAAATATTTATTCTTCAAGTAGGCCTCTATGGCTCTTTTACATGTCAGATCTTACAACGTTATCCACGTTAATCACCTGACCCCGTTAAAAAGACCGCCAGGAGAATTAACAGCAATTATTTTATATTCAACTAGGAAAAAATGATAATGTTCGGTTATGGCTCTTCGCCGGACGCTGCCGCGTCCCGCTCGCTTCGCTCGCTCGGCTCGCGCACTGATTTTTTTCCCCTGAGAGATCAGGCTAGGGGATTAACGTGGACAACAGCAATCTTACAAATACAATTCATTAACAATGGTATCATGGCGTAATGTTAAAACCTCATTGGTAGGTACGAACCAGAATTTAAATCTAAGATTTGCTTTTGTAAGAACCACTAGCCGAGCGGTAAGGCACGCAACTTTAAATCGGGAGATCGTGGCTCGCTCCAAAAAATACTTGAGTACGAAATATCATTATCATTTTATTTTTGACAGTGGCTTTTCGTGAAAGAAAAAGTCTTGTTTTTAACCCCCGACGCAAAGATACATAAGTTTAACGTGTCTGTCTGTCTGTGGTATCGTAGCTTCCAAATGGATAATCCGATTTGAATGCGGTTCTTTTTCTTCAAAAGCTGATGTGATACCGAGTGTTCATAGCCATGTTTCATAAAAATCTGTTCAGCCGTTTTTGAGATATTGGACTTTGAAATGAAAATATCGGGGGTTTTTCAACTTTTCCAAGTTGTTTCCCACTAAGTTGGAAGATCAGATGGCAGTGGCTCTCGTAAAACTATTACATGTACCAAATCTTAGGTGACGAAGGGACCCGGGATCCTTTGGGCACACCCGGGTATAATGCTAGGAGGATAATTTGCTTTTGAAGGACGCACGCTTGGACCAATTGTTTACAGTACTTCATCTTTAGTCAAACATGTCACGTATAAAAATGGAAAAATGGTATATCCATAGGTACGTGTGTCTAAGTCAAAATTGCTAAAGAGTCGGACGTAATGTTAGTATGTGTACGGGACAGTCTCGCACTCTCTTGAGATGATAGTTGATAATGATAACACTGCTGTTTTCCACCGAAATTATGATTTATTGATAACGAATTGAAATGATACAATCTGCAGGCTTAATGAGAATACACTCCGCGGCGGTCGGACATGTACTGTCTTAAAGGAAGGAAATATATATGCTACGTGAAGTAAAATGCTGACGGGCGGAATGCACACCTTTGTACAGACCGTACATGCTCCCGGGCGCGAGATGGGGGAAGATGAAACATACAAAATTATAATACAAACAAATATCTTATAAAAAATAAATTGCTTCACTGCTATTCACGCGCAGCGAATCGCAGGCCTATGATGGGTGACGTGGCCTTGTCCAATCCTTGTGGTCTTGATAAGTGAGGTCCCGTATTGGTGGTGTGTTGCACGTTGATTTTGGTCTTGTGTTGTGGGTTCGAATCTTTGCGGTTTACATCTCTGGCAACATATTGAATGTTGAAGTCCGCAGATGCGTTGCTGGGGGGCGCGGGAGGTATCTGCGCCGAGCACCGAAGGCGTAAGCGTCGCCATGCGTATACGGTGAATACAACTATCACAGCGCTCAATAATAGGTATACAACGACGTACTGGTGTACATCATGCGATGATATTCGATCAGCTAGAACACCTCTTGCTTCGCTAGCCTTCATTTGGTCAACTTTTTCCAGATTGATAATGTGACGGTTCAGTATCTTGTGTTGCTTGTCCATAGCCTCTTCTACTCTTTTTAGTAAATTATATTCAGCTTCGACCACTGAGGTTTGATTTTTCCATAACAAAGCCAGATGATTCTCGTTGTCCTTGATAAGATTGATATCTTTTTCATATTTTTGGGCGAAATTATCGTCCAGCATTCCAAACAAACTGTTCGCTAGATATCCGACTCCGTTGATAAGGCCCCGCCGACGGCGGGTCGAGCGTGTCAGTTGCTGAGCGAGCATTATGCTGTTGTAGTACTCCAGTTCTGAGAACCCATGACGTAGCTGTATGAGTACTACGTCACATTTTGATAACTTATCTGTCTTGATACATGTATTTTCTAAGGTACGGAGATATTCTTGAAATACTTTTAGTCCTTGCCAATAGGGTCCCATGTCGTAGTAAAAAATCAGCTTCCATTCGTCGCGAATAAGGTGCATATTTGATATCTTGTCGAAATAAACTCCTTGATGTTTATTTATACTCGTAAGGCTATGCTCACACTGTGCCGGTGATATAAATGTAAACAGTAACATAAGTCCAAGTGTCAGTAAATTAGCTGATCTTTTGGTTCGTCGTTTTTTTTACTTCGGGTGCGGCCTTTTCGGGTTCGGGTTCCGATTTAGTTTCCTTAGCGCATTCTTGTGTGGCGAGCAATTTTGATAATTTCGTTATGGGTCTCTTGATAATTCCGTTCTTCGTTTTCACTGACACTACACGTACATACCCATCGTGTCCCGGGTGTACGGTTTCAACTTTACCAAGTGCCCACTTTCCAGCGGGTAAATTGGCATCATGTATGATAACAACGTCTCCAATTTTCATGTTTTCCTTAGGTTTTTGCCATTTACTCCTTTGTGATAATTGAGATAGATATTCTGACTGCCATCTCTTCCATATGTCCGAAAATAGTTTTTGTACGAGTTGCCACCTCGTTCGTTCGTCCTTTTCGGTCTCAATAATTGTTAGATTTGGACCACTTGATAGAAAGTGAGACGGCGTTAGAAAGTCCAAATCGTCAGGGTCTTCCGTGATAGAACACAAGGGCCTGGAGTTAAGGCATGCTTCCACTTGTGTCAGGAGTGTTGATAATTCTTCATATGTGAGCTTCTGTGCACCCATAACTCTACGGAGATGATGCTTGAGGCTTCGCACTGAGGCTTCCCACAAACCTCCAGCACTTGGCCATGATGGAGCATTAAAGTGCCATTCAATTTCCATTTCTGATATAGTTCTGAAGAACTCGTCGTCCAGAGTATTTTGCAAGTCTATGAAGTCTTGATTCAGTCGCTTGCTAGCTCCAATGTAATTGGTCCCGCAATCACTATAAATGTGACGCGGCGCTCCACGACGTGCGGCCAGCCGCCGAAGAGCTGCCAAAAAAGCTGAGCTGCTGAGGTCCGATACTACCTCCAGGTGTACGGCCTTCGTTGCCATACACACAAAGACGGCAATATAACCCTTTGTTTGTTTTGATATCTTGATATCTTGGTCGGTCGTATAGGTGACTTCTTGTGTTTTTTCTTCAAATGCTGATAACCAAGAAGGTCCTTTCCACCACAATGCATGTTCTTTTAACTGGTAGGCGTTAATTCCTCGACTAGCGCAGTCTGCAGGATTATCGGCGGATTTAACATATCGCCATCTATCAGCAGGTGCGATTTCTCTGATTTTCTGTACTCTGTTTGATACAAATGGCTTCCAGCGGTGAACGTCACCTTGTAGCCACCCCAACACAGCAGTTGAATCCGTCCAGCAAAATAATTTGACATTGTATTCTGATAAACTTTCCGTGATGGTTCTAAGTAATTTGGAAAGTAGTGCTGCTGCACAGAGTTCCAGCCTTGGCAGAGACACGGCCTTTTTTGAGGGTATGAGCTTTGACTTCGCAGCTACAATAGTGATTTCTGGAGGGGTTGATAATGCATTCTGACAGGTTTCTCGAATCACGCTGTAAATGACGCAAGCATAAGCATTCTCCGATGCGTCGCAATAGGCATGCAATTCGATGGTGTCATTTTCTTTGGTCTGCAACCATCTAGGGATATTTATGTGATTTATTTCATTCAGGTTTTGCTTGATACTTCTCCATTCATTTTCGATAGGTTCCGGTACTTGATCATCCCAACCTAAAGGTTGTTTCCAGACAGTTTGAAATAACAACTTTAATTTCGTTGTTACCGGGCACAACCATCCTAGAGGGTCGAACACTTTTGATATATCTGATAAAAGGGAGCGTTTTGTTATTTTGCTTGTAGATGACAGCTCCATCTTCAATTGGAAGGAAAATGCATCTTCTTGGGGGTTCCATCGCAGCCCCAACGTTTTTTGAGACTCTTGATGCTTGAAATCGAATGATTGTTGTTGTTTTGCGCTGCTCATATCTTCCAGTAATGCAAGGTGATTGGACGACCACTTCCGCAAGTTGAAACCCCCTGCCTTTAGGAGGTTGATAAGATCCGTTTGCATCTTTTTTGCTTCGACGATGCTGTGCGCGCCACTAAGAAGGTCGTCCATATAAAAATCATGTTCCAATATTTTCGCCGCTTCTGGATAACGATGCGCTTCGTCCATGGCTAATTGTTTAAGAGTCATCATTGCCAAAAAGGGAGCTGGTTTCGTTCCATATGTAACAGTTGTAAGAGCATATTCGCGCAGTGCTTGATTCGGGTGATTTCTCCAAATTATTTTTTGATAAAGTTGATCTTCTTCGTTACATAGTATCTGGCGAAACATTTTTTCAATGTCCGCAGTCAACGCTATTTTATATTGTCTCCATCTCAAAATCAATGTAAATAAATCTGATTGTAAATTCGGCCCACTGTACATCAGGTCATTCAAGCTGTAGCCCGACGACGAAGGTGCTGACGCATTATAAACTACGCGCAAGGCCGTTGTAACTGATTCAGCGCGATGAATGCAGAAATGTGGTAAGTAGTTGCTAGGTTTTGTGTCTCTTTCGCACTCGCGCATATGTCCCAGCTCGTAATATTCGTTGATAAATGATTTGTAATCTTTTGATAATTGTTCGTTCTTCATAAATTTCTTCTCAAGTTGATAAAATTGTGCCACAGCCTTGTGTCTCGATTCTCCCAATTTTTCTTCAATGTCGGGTTTGAAGGGTAAACGTACCACATAGCGCCCATTTGTTTGACGAACTGTTTCGGACTTGTATTGATTGATACAGTATTGATCCTCTGATGATAACTCGTCCGATGTTTCAGCAATGTCCTCTATTTCCCAAAATCTACTGATATCTTCGAGGTTGTTCACAACAACATTGCAGTGATATGACTTCATGTTGCCACATAAAATCCATCCGAGATGAGATTGCTGTGCTATGGGAGTGTTTTCGTCCTTTCTGATAATAGAGTCTAAAATGATATTCGAGTAGATATCCGCACCGAGTAAAATGTCTATGGGTTGACTGATGTTGAACTCGGGGTCTGCCAGCTGGATACCTTCGAGATGAGACCACGATGGTTTGATAAATGATCGGTTAGGTAAGTTATTGATAAGACGATTCATTATAAAAACTTTTGCGCTAAAAGTGTAATCCGTGTGCATCGATGTGGCCTTGATATTGATAAATCCCTTGCAATTGTTTTCCTTGGTTCCAATTCCAAATATTGAACCATTGTATTTGTGACGTGGTAGGCCTAGCAGTTGAGCAGCGTTTTCGGTGCAAAGAGAAATTTGGGCACCTTGGTCAATTAAGGCACGTAATTTGATATAGGATCCATCTTTTGACTGGACCTTGATTAAGGCTGTTGATAGTAGGGTTTCTAGTTCTTCTTCGGCCACGTGTCCTGCGTTCTTTGATGTATTTGATTCGTAGGCGGCAGCTTTCTTCTTGCCGACAAAGGCCTCGTGGAGTATCGTATTATGTTCGCCGTTGCATTGCTTGCATCGTTTTTCTGATAAACATGGATTGCCGTAATGTTTGTATAAGCAGTTCGTACATATTTGCCGAGCGGATATTGTTGCAAGTTTTGTCTCGGGTGTCATGCCTAGAAACTTCGAGCAGCGAAATAAATCGTGATTATAATTGCAACAAGGACACTTTGCGGTGTTAGTTGCGAATGCATGATAACTATTTACTGGCGATCCTTGATAATTATTTTTGTTTGATGTAGATTGATAAAATCGATTTTCTTTGATATGATGTTCAGCGCGAGGATATTGATATGACAAAGGCTTGTTTAGACTAAATCTTCTCTCGTAGTTTGATGGTTGAGTCGGCTTGGTTGATTCTTGTTTTCGACGAGAGGATTCCAGGGCAGTAAACTTCCTTTCCAAAAATGACAAAAATTCTGCCAGTGTGGGTAGCTGTCTCGGGTCCGCTAAGTGTTCAATATAGTCGTTATGAGAATCGGCGTCCAATTTCTGTGCTAACAAATGTACTACTAACGGGTCCCAAGTAGATATATCAACGCCCAAATTTTGTATGGCGTGAAGGCATTCTTTAGTGTTGTCGTGTAGTCTCTTTATTGATACGGCTGATTGATGTTGCATGATAGGTAATCCGAGAAGGATATTGACGTGGGAACTAAATATTAATTTAGCGTTGTTGTAGCGGTGATTCAAAATTTCCCAGCACACTTGATAATTTTCAGTACTGATCTTTAAATGCTGTATAAGTTTCTCCGCTTCGCCTTTGACCTTGCTTTTTAAGAATTGCATCTTTTGCGCATTGGATATGGAATTGTTCTTATGGATGGTTTCGGTGAACAAGTCCTTAAATGACATCCACTGGTGATAATTGCCACTGAAGATAGGTATTTCAATAGCAGGAGTTGATTTTTCTCGATGCGACGAATCCCACATTTTGATATTGATACTTTTCTTGATTTCGTCATATTTTTGTTCGCATAGGTTGTATGTTGCTTCATACTCGGGTTTTTCGATTAGTTGTTCACTGTCGATCTCCCAATGTAAAGAGTCGACTGCTGACCAACGAGCCTGCACTGTTCGTAGAGCATCTTCGAATTCCCACCGTTCGGTAAGTAATTCTAACTTGGTGTTGTTGATAGCGCGTTGAAAAGCTTTGAAGTTGCTCTGCTGTTTTCGGTACATTTCTTCCAATTTGCTTTGATTGCCTCGTTCAATCATTTTTGGGTTAGATATTGTTGGGACCGATGCTGGTGGTTGTTCCTTGTGGACGTTGTCCGCAAGGTCACCTTCTGCAGGTGGAGTCTGCGGCACTTGTTGCTGGTTCCAGTCCATGTTCAAGTTAAACTGAGAAGTAGCAGGCTTGATAATGGGTTTAGCTTCTTGAAATGTCGGCACCGGTAGTGATTGTTGCAAAAGTTTACGAGCTTCGCTGCAGAAAGTTGATACCCGCTCGAAATGATTTTCTGCAAAATACACGTAGTCCTGCGTGTCAAACTCGGAAAGAGTAATATGATTCGTTTGGAACTGCCTCCAATATTGTTCCAGGGTGTCCAATCGTCGTTTGATATGTTGTGGAGTCTTACGTTCTGCTCCATCTTTTTTGAAATTTACCAAAAGCTTTTCGATAGCAATGGCAAGTTGACCTTGAGTATTCAGTATGTCCTCAATTTTGGTCATTTTGTCAAAAAGTTGATATGATAATTGGTGATAGGTGATTGATAATGGCTCCAAACTTATCTATCTTTCGAAGATATTAGCTGTTTCGTGCTCAAGTGTTCCCCGTGGATATGTGCGCTTTCTCAATCAGACGGTGAGACCCGCTTGTGGGAGGCCGCCTTAACCGATTCGCGATCGCACCGAGGTTCACTCTCACACAATCCAGTACTTACTGGTTGATAAAAGCTTCCAGTTTTGATATTGATAATCTTGATATATTGATTGATCTTGATAGTCACTGCTTGATAATGATGATACACGTTGATGCGAGTGTCACAGCACTGGTCACGTTGCGTCGTCACGTGGCGTGTCCCAGAATTTAAATTCACTGTACACTGATTCAAAATTGTTCGAAGGACCATAAAGATGTACGGGACAGTCTCGCACTCTCTTGAGATGATAGTTGATAATGATAACACTGCTGTTTTCCACCGAAATTATGATTTATTGATAACGAATTGAAATGATACAATCTGCAGGCTTAATGAGAATACACTCCGCGGCGGTCGGACATGTACTGTCTTAAAGGAAGGAAATATATATGCTACGTGAAGTAAAATGCTGACGGGCGGAATGCACACCTTTGTACAGACCGTACAGTATGAAAAAAGTATCACGGTAAGTCCACGGTATTGAACAGGGTTCTATTTTAAAGTAGGTATATGTAGCACTCACAAATACGATATAGATAACCATTTCTAAAGCCAGTCTATGTCAATAAAGATAAGTCAGCGCCGACAATGATTGATATAGGTGGATTCAATTTGTACGCCGCATCGCCGCCTTCCAGTGCTGAATAGCGATGTCCCTCATTCAATTAACAGAGGTATATGGAGCACATAGGTGGCTTCAGTTTTACATAACCTCACATTTATGAGTGTTTTCCTGATTAAAAGTTTTTATTTCAATAAGGTACTTTATTATTTAAATTCTTAAGATACATACCGACTGTCTTAAACGTAATTGTCCTCGAAAGAACAGTTTCGCTTTTAGCACATCTTTTTGGTAAATTCTCCTTAGTTCGCTTTATTCTTGTTTATTCTCATTCTTCCCTTCAATCGTCTATCAGTCAGTACTTCGAGATTAAGATTAATATAACAGTGAAGCTTTTATACATACTTACTAAGTACTTTTTAAGTAAAAGTGTCAACCATCTCAAGTAATGGGTGTTTCAACATGATTGTTTTCCTAAATATTTTTATTTCTACGCTATTGTACAACAAACAACTTAATGCTAAGTTACAGTCTCTAACTACAATGTAGCATAGAAACGAAAATATTTAGGAAAACAATATTTCGAAACACCCATTATCCTTAATTTAATAAAAGCTCCTGCCAAATTTATTCTATTTTATTACTGAAGCTCCCTAATTTTGAATATGCCGTTTCCAGTTTTTTTAAGAATATTAAAATTCTTCATATACATTTTCAATAAAATTAACTTTCATACTAACTATAAGACACGAATAATTTTTATCCGCGTTGGTCCTAATTAGCTGAAATTATCTTGCCCAATATCAGCCAGTCTTTTTCCGAGACTATTTTTCTGCTTCTAGTTAACTAGATGAGGTCTCTCCTTCCCAAGGTAGGAATTAATTATAGGTATTTATGAACAAATACGTAAATCAGCTACAAGTTCCGCTGAGTTATACTAATAAATATGACTAAAGTCATGTTAGTCCTATTGAGTTGAAGTATTCATTGTAAAAACCTTTTTTTATTGCAATAAAAAAACAACTATTTAAAACACCTACTTCTGAAGAAAACTGCAGATTTTTCCGGTTTTAAACCGACTAGAAGAAGAGATTGAACAATATTTGAAATTCGAAACGTAATCACAACGCGCGACGGTTGCGTAGCGCTGTAGGAAGTATATTATGTAATTGCTCTCTCCAAACTTCTCATAATTGACCTAAAATGAAACAGCTAACTGAGATAATCATTCCTTACAGCTAACCCTTCAGACTATATTACGCGTATAATCAAATCCCAGCTCAGTTAAGGAATACCCTCAAAATTAGTCGTCACCGCACAACGCCGTTAAAGCTCACATAAATATGTTAACAGGATTCTACAATACCGAAAATAAGTGTATCAGACGCAATCCGTGGTAACAGTATCCTTTGTATCACTGGTGCTAGAAATTTGATCAGCCCATTAGTTTGTAAATGGCAGCGCAAACATCTAGAATGTTCTCTGTGATGTAAGGAACTTTAAGTATATACAGCTATTCTAAAGCTGTTGTACCTACACTAGCAAGAAGGCATAAAATGCTTGTTAGCTTTGTTTCTTTGAAAAACTTGGGATTACTGAGTGTTGATTTTACTTTGACATCGTTTTTCCTATTATTCTATTTTAACACATTCTGCTTACATTTTCGTGTTCAAAAATATACCGCTAAATAACGAAATGGTTTTCAAGTATGCGATACTTCTTTTATTTTTGTGCGTTCAGTGATACAACGTTAAGACTTTTATCAATTTCAGGGGCATTAGGTAATTTTACAAAGAACTTCTTCACGGGTGACCATCCTTACTATCCATACTAATATTATAAATGCGAAAGTGTGTGTGTTTGTATATTTGTCCTTCTTTCACATCGCAACGGAGCATCGTATTGATCTGATTTTTTGTATACAGATGGTTTAGAAGCTGGAGAGTGACATAGGCTACTTTTTCCAGCGGGAAAACATCTAATTCCCACGGGAAAATTCAATATGTTACATTTTCCAATAACCACGCGGGCGAAGCCGCGGGCATCAGCTAGTAATATATACATTTTCCAAAGAACTGCGACCAAATCGTAAACTAGCTATTGTTTTTGAGTAAAGGCATAGCTAAGTTTATGTGAAATGACGCACTGTTGATCAGATTAGATTAGTTGCAGAATGTAACTTTAAATGCTGTCCCTCCAGTAGAATTCTTAAGACACTTACCGCCATTTCCGTAGGTATACAGATCCCAATCCCAAAGTTATCGCTGTCAAAATAACTCAGACGTCGACTTTTCAACCATCGTACAGTCGAGATGCAATAAATGTGAATATATATAATATTACACAGTCTTTATTGTTACTGACATAAGAAAGCATTGTGTTATATTTTTAAATGTTGTCTATATAATATCGGAGAACTCGACCTACCTAGTATCCTATCATATCATATTATTATCATATCATATATTTATATTGATCATATATCGTCATACAATCAATACTAGACAAGCGGTAATAAAAAAACCAATGCAACAAAATAACGGTTAAATTGGGCAGAAACCGTATCATGGTCGGCCTTATCACACGATAAGTGACAAGATAGAGAGATCCGTCACTGGCTGTCACCGTTCGATAGAACGAGATTGACGCTCTATCTTGTCACTTATTGCGTGATACGGCCGACCATGATACGGGGCCAGGAGGGTCCACTTTATCCGGATGATCGGTTTACGGATGCAATGACCGGGAAACGCTCTTAACCGGGTGTGACGTCACATGTCACATTCGTGACCCGTATTGTGCACGCTGTTATATACTTTGTTTTAGTTTAGACAACGAAAAGCACTTGAAACCAACCATTTGGTACCGACACCCAGCAATGTACAAATTGCAGAACATTCCCAAAAAGCGGAAACGTTCTCGAGAATGCTCTCAGAACATTCCTGCAACATGGAAATTATTGTTTAAACAAGAGAATCTACTTGAAATAAAGTTTAAATAGGCATAACTTAAAACTAAATGTTATTATGCATGTGTTATTGTCTATTACAGTTAGCTATTTTGTTGATAAGTGATAAGTTACCAATAAGTTGCTTAAATTCTCACTGTATTTCAGAGAACATTTCGACTTTCGGACTTCACACTTTACACTAGCCCTGACTTTTTAAATTAAGTTACCGAACTATTTCTTGATGCGTGTCTTTGGCCTCTTTGATCCTGTCGTGTCACTCGTGTCAAATAAATAAATAAATTCTCGTTCTCGAGAACATTCTCAGAAGTTACCGATAAATTCTCATGTGGAAAGTTTCGCAACTTTGGAAACTTCTCGTGAGTGCATTGCTAACCGACACCTATTGTTTATTTGTTATATTCAAGTAGGTTTATAAAACAATTACGCGTCAACAGTAGCTACTCCAATACACGTACCATACTTCGGTCACTTTTATGGTGTTATCTTTCATATTTAACAACAAAAGAAGTTGTGAAATCCCGCGATAAGTGTATTTTCGTCGTTTTAACTCAAACAAAGTATACACGAATGTTTAATCCACTCAGCGCCATTTGCATCGCGACGCATTCATGATGACACCCATTTGTCAGAGCCCTACGGAGACTACGGCGTGTTGATGCAAACATAGCTTAGAATCTAATGATAAATTTGGTGCTAGTAGTTGAGAAGCGAGTGCACGGGATAAAATAAATTCAAATTACATACAAATGTTTCATCACCAGAGCCCGGAATTCTCGTAGCACTTTTGAGCTGTCATAGGAACTTCTCGTTTATCGACTTCCGATTATACATATGTATATCGATAAATACAGAATACAATATGTAAAATATGATTAGTCTTATCGCGAATGAGCGATCTCTTCGAGATAATCTTTGGATACCATATATAAATAATTTATGGATTGCTTATGCCTTTTAATCAGGACAAAGGCCCTCTTTATTATTTATAAGAAACAATAAAATATTATTATTTTATTTTCTATTTATCATTTCCTAAAAGTTGGTATCCAAAGGTTATCTTGAAGAGATCGTTCATTCACGATATGACTGCGAGTTGTTTATTTCTACTCGTAATTATATTTTACATATTGTATTCTGTATTTATCGATATACATAAGTATGTATAATCGGAAGTCGATAAACGAGAAGTGTGACAGCTCAAAAGTGCTGCGAGAATTCCGGGATCTGCATGATCATCATGATTATATAATCACGCCTATTTCTCAAAGGGGTAGGCAGAGATCACGGATTCCCACTAACTACGATCTTGACAAACCTTTCTTGCTTCATTCACTTTCATTACATTCTCCATGCTTCCTCGTCGGTTTAAGGTACTCTTGACCTGACCTGTCTTCAGGATTTCCCCGAGATGGTCGGAAAAAGTTCGACGAGGTCGTCCCCTTCCAACTGTGCCATCAACTTCTCCCTCATACACTCCCTTTGTTAATCTTATTTCATCCATCCTCTCTACATGCCCATAACATCTAAGCATGCCCTTCTCAATTTTTGTCACTACATCTTCAGTGACTTCACATCTCTCTCTTATAACACCATTTCTTATTCTGTCACTCAAACTCACCCCACATACTTATATTTCGCAACGCTCTGATTTCCACTGCATTCACTGTGGAGATGTGAAATCACTACAGTGACTGTCGATAGGAAGCATGTCACATGTCACAAAAACAGCTTTGGCACAGCATAGAGAGCACGTGACGTGCACAGCACGTCACAGTGTATCTGCAAGTTTTCCCAGCAGCTGCCATTTAATACAACTTTCAATGACCAACAATGTTCACGCTTAAATTTTGATAAATTAACTTTTCACAAAGTAAAACAAATTCGATTTGCTTCTACGCTGAGAAAACAAGCGGCTATGATAAAAAATGTCCCTTATCTCTCATAATTAAATAATCGACCCTCCACTAAAGAATTAAGTTGATCGAAAGAAAATTGAATATCTTTCTGTTGTACTACTGATGAAGAAGGAGGAATGAATTTTCAACAAGCTTTTATTTGCCTTTCTGGTTGGATCTGCGTCAGCCAATCTTAGTTAATTTATCAGGAACAGATTCGATTTTCTTTTTTCATCAATTCGAGCTCCAATTTTCGTCCGCGAAAGTTTTTATCTCAAAGATAATTTTGTTTTTACTTAGATAAAGGCAAAATGGTGTAGCAAGGAAGTTAACACGTTTTTACACTACTGGTTGACATAATAATGGAATCTTCTACCTTGGATGGTAGAATGGTTTTTTCAATGGACGCTATTTCGGATGGATGCTATTCGGCCAACTCAAATAATCTCAAGTATAAGTAAGCAAATTGTTACTTTGCGGCTTTTGCATTTGTTGAAGCGATTTATCGATTCGTTAGTCCAAAAATATCTTGGTTCAGGTACCAGCAATATAAAAACATATTAAATTAATAAATATTAGTGAACAATCTAACACGAAACGGACTAGCCTCATACTAGTATAGTAAGCTCAATAAGGCTTGTATTATGGGCTCTAGACAAGAATATTATTTAATACTATTTATACTAAACGGGACTTAATCGCGTATAATTAACTTATTTTATTTACCTCACTGAGGTCTCCCGACGTTTGGAAGGGTTGCAACATACATGGTCACGGGACAACTGGCTTGAGCGGGTATCAACATCTTCTTGCTGCGCGGGTTTTCAGTGAGGTAAATAAAATAAGTTAATTATACGCGATTAAGTCCCGTTTATTATAAATAATGTGTGAGAATCGTGAAAGTTTAAATCAATATATTATTTAATACTAACTAGTTATGACTGTTTATTTTATCTCGGCTTACCAAAGGTTGTTTGGAAGAGATCGTTCTTTAGCGAAAATACCGCCTGTTGTTTGCCTCTGCTCTTATAGCTGCTGTTTTCCGTAATACTACTGTTTTTATTACTATTGAGGTGTGCAAAAAAGAGTTTATTGTATATTTGGGTAAATGAACTATTTTCTGATACTAGTTGCCATGGCTACTCCAGACTCACTTTTTAAAACTGCGACTTATGGGTTTTCAATGACCAAATATTTATTGCCAAGTTGTAACCCTTTTTGTATGGATCATCTTTTAGGCACGTTAGATTAGAAGTCCGTATTGTAATTGTTTTCCTGAGAAACTCTGTATTTTGTCTCCTGATTAACTAAAAGCACTGAATAACGACAAGAAATAGTTGATTGACCCATCTAATAACGCATAGAAAACATCAAATAAGTACCCACTTAAAATGCCTATACGGTCAAAAGCTCGGTAACAATTATGAAGTTGATGATATCGCGGCGTTGGTGGCAGCCGTGTCAAGCAAGTTGCCGACATTAAACGAATCCAGGTTGCTTTAAATGCCTGACGTGTTGCGTTGGAGTTCAAATCTCGACACAGCGCGGGTAGAGAATAAATGACACTTACAAATAGGCACAGGACGATTTTCATTACAACTGGCCCCGTATCATGGTCGACCTTATCACGCGATAAGTAACAAGATAGAGCGGCAGTCTCCTTCTATGAAACGGTGTCAACCAGTGATGGACGCTCTATCTTGTCACTTATCGCGTGATAAGGTCGACCATGATAAGGGGCCTGAACTCTGAAGCTGTGACGTGACATTAAACTGACGACATAAAAAGACTGAATGATAGGACTACTCGTATGATTATTCAAAAGAAACTAAGTAGTAAATCCAATTTCTCTAACTTTAGCACTAGTGACCCTGCCTACGAAGCCGGAGGTCCTGGGTTCGAATCCCACTAAGGGCATTTATTTGTGTGATTAGCACGAAAATGTGTTCCTGAGGGTCCCGTGAAGGCGTTGCTTTGTAAGTTTGTATGTTAAGTGTAATCTCCGGAACTGCTTTTATAACATTTTATAACGGCTTTGCTTGCGTTCTGTATAAAACGGGGGCGAATCTGCGCGTACAGCTAAAGAAAGAAAGAAAGAAGATTTTCACTACAAAAGCAAAAGCTACTGTGTTATATCGTGATCTAACCGTTGCAAATGCCTCTTAAATACTCGAGGTAAAATCACCAAGCACCTTTAATACAGCATAAAATGACTTCCCATCTAAACAACAAATATTTTTCACATAAAATGTTACCAAGCTCGAATTCGCGTTCTTACCTAAATATAACCTTTTAATCAATTTCCTTCGTCCAATATAAAAGTTTCTCGGTAAACGACCAAGTTCAGGCTCGGCTATTAACGGAGAGGTCGTGATTAAGATTTGGAAGCATTTGAGACCAAAGCCAGAAAGTAATCTACTGAGGTACAGCGACTGGGAAACTTGGTGAAGTTTCTGCGAAAGAAATTACTCCTAGGGATATTAAAAAGGATTAAAAAGTCCACATTAGTATTGTACTCTTCATAGTGATATTAGACGAAATAAGTAGCTACTTATCGTATATACCCCATATACGATAACTATAAAATACTAAAGTATACCCAAGGATCATTTAAAAATTGGCACTAAAAATTAGAGAGTATTTACCCGGTTAATATAATAGTACCTACATCATGTTACAATACCGTTCAATAATTCTAAACAACCATTTTATGCGAACAGATCTTTACGTTGGTCTTAAAATAAAACTAATTTTGTTACAACTAACCGAAGTTATAATATGGAATTATTTCAGGAAGTACCTATTATAAATGACGACTGGTTAGCCTAGTGGCTAGTGACGCTGCCTACGAAGCTGAAGGTCCTGGGTTCGAATCCCGGTAAGGGCAAATATTTGTGTGATGAGCATGAATATTTGTTTTTGAGTCATGGAAGTTTTCTATGTATTTAAGTATTTATATCTAATATATATATCGTCGTCTAGTACCCATAACAAAAGCCTTAATGAGCTTACTATGAGACTAGGTTGATTTGTGTAAAGATTGTCCACTAATATTTATTTATTTATTTATAAATAGGTATTATTGGCAGATAAAAAAAACTAAGAGGAAATTAACGTAACAATTAATAACAAAGTATACAAACACTTTAAAACCCCAAGTCATTACATGAGTGTTTACCATGAGATTGCCTCCTGAATCCAATTTACCTAAATCATAACCTACATAATGTTATTTTACAAACGCCGACTGGTTGCGTTTTAATATAGGGCTTACCTTTGAACATGTTTTCCATTTGCAAGTAAATCATGTAATCTTAACTTCTGTACAAGTAATTCGTAGTTACCTCCTCTTGCGGTATTACATGTGAACCAGTAGTACCATGCCCGAGGGAGGTCGGCATTATTACTTGGGTATATTGTGCTGTAATGGAATGTGTGTTCGGGGAATAGTTTTGATCAACGTACGAAATCGAACATAAAAAAACCTCAACCGCGGCACTGAAGCCGATTTTATTTCGATCCACGCAATACCTTTAATATGCCTTTGTCTTTTGTTTCAGATTTGCCTACACTCGAAAAAATGAACAAGCCTCGCAAATGGGACTTCTTGAAAAAGATCTCGAGCCGAGGGTAATTTAGTCTTTATTTGCCAACGCGGTACTTTTCGAAGACAACATTGCAAATATTTCTTCATTATAAGGAGGCATTTTGGTTTTATTACAGGAAAATGGCGTACAAAAGGATAAACTGTCAGGAACTCTCAGTTGTGTCTCAAACGAAGAAATATCTGCGTTGCTTGCTCATTAAATTTTCTGATGTGAAAACGGTGTCACAGTTCAATGTGCTCGTTAATAAAGCTACGTGAATTTGAGCCGGCAATGTAGCGAGCGGCAAGATGGGGCAGTCAGCAACGCTCGGACATACAAACTTCACCTCCACCATCAACGAGACTTTGGCGTATGATGCGGAGGTGGACCTCTGCGCTGTCACGGATGAGCCCAAGTACCAGAGCAGCCTCGGAATCACGCTCGCGGTCCCCGAATGGGAGGCCGTTTGCACGGCTATCGTGCTCACCCTCATAATAATCTCCACAATAATCGGAAACATCTTGGTAATTCTCAGCGTATTCACCTACAAACCTCTTCGAATCGTTCAAAATTTCTTCATTGTCTCTTTAGCGGTAGCAGATTTGACAGTGGCAATACTAGTCCTGCCTCTAAACGTAGCTTACTCCATATTAGGACAATGGGTCTTCGGAATATACGTATGCAAGATGTGGTTGACCTGCGACATCATGTGCTGCACTTCGTCCATTTTAAATTTGTGCGCGATTGCTTTAGACCGGTACTGGGCTATCACAGACCCTATAAATTACGCACAAAAGAGGACTCTAGAAAGGGTTCTCTTTATGATTGGCATAGTGTGGGCGTTGTCCCTGATTATTAGCTCCCCACCACTGCTGGGATGGAACGACTGGCCAGAAGTATTCGAGCCTGACACCCCTTGTCGGTTGACCTCTCAACCGGGCTTCGTCATCTTCTCCTCGTCTGGCTCTTTTTATATACCACTAGTTATTATGACTGTAGTCTACTTTGAAATATACTTGGCCACGAAAAAAAGACTGAGGGACCGAGCCAAGGCTACCAAAATCAGTACAATATCCAGCGGCCGAAACAAATGCGCCCCTCGAGAGAGCGACCACAACGATCAAGACTCGGTCAGCTCCGAGGCGAACCACAACGAGCACCCGGGCGTCACACGCCTCATGTCAGATAGCGAAAAGAAGAAGAGTTCCAAAAAGTCGAATTCGAAAAAGAAAACAAAACGACGGTACTGGAGCAAGGATGAAAAAACTCAAAATAAGTTGACGATCCCTATCTTATCAAATGAAAATTCTGTCACGGATATAGCCGATAATGAGAATAGAAACACGTCTTCAGAAAGTAATTCTAAAGAGACCCATGAAGTTGAAGTGGCAATAGCGGAGCCTGTTACTAAGAAACCACCGCAGAAGCCTCGGCTGACCCAACAGAATACTGTGTATCAGTTCATAGAAGAGAAACAGCGTATCTCTTTGACACGAGAACGACGCGCGGCGCGCACTCTCGGTATCATAATGGGAGTGTTTGTCGTGTGCTGGCTTCCTTTCTTCGTTATCTACTTGGTCATACCATTTTGCGCCAGCTGCTGTTTGTCCAACAAATTCATCAACTTCATTACCTGGCTCGGATACATTAATTCGGCCCTGAACCCTTTAATATACACCATATTTAATATGGACTTTAGAAGGGCGTTTAAAAAATTACTCTGTATAAAGCCGTAGTATTTATGTCTATTACGTTCGGTGCCAAAGACTGTATTGATAATTTTGACGTAGGAATGTAACGTGCTTTATTATTTTTGAGGCCGCTGGTTTGCTCAAATTAACTAGTTTTATCAATCATTGCTATAACATAAACGTATGCATGCGTGGAGTTCATGTTAAAATACTCATTGATGTAAATAAATACTACTATACTATAACGTTGATATAAGATAAAATACTCTTGTACATAAAATGGTAATAGTCATATAAAAATAATGGTAGTAAGTATCTTTAACTTATGTCGCTCTAAATTATATTGTAGAGTGAACAGGAATGCTGTCTTACAGGTTTAAATTGTGCATAGCACAGTTAGTCGCTGTACATTTGCCTCAATGTAAATACTTCGTGGTGAATTAAATATCGAATTGAAACTTAACGAATCTTTACATGTTGTCAACGAATATGTTCTTACATATAACGATAATGTAAATACATATCTTTAAAATTTATTTCATCTGTAATGTGTTGATTAATTTTACTTTCACTTTGTTATTATTACTGATAACGACCTTCTGTTCAATCTGTAGATGTATATTGTTTTTAAATTCATATCCCTTTAAAATAATTTGAGCCCGTATTTTGAAAGGGATATTAACACCAGTTACTATTGTTTGGAACTTAAATAAAGTATTAAAATAAAGTATTAATTGAAGTTGGAGTTTAATTATTCAAGTAAAACAGGTGAGGAACTTTAACCACAATTTTTTCTGTTCTTATTAAGAATGGTGCAATTTTTTTTCAGCTGAGGTACCTACTACAGGAGTAGCTAATTTTATTACCTTTCATTTGCTTCTGCAACTTTATATTATCTCTGCACTGATATACAATGTGTTTTTATTTGTCGAGGATTAATACCTATTAGGTTTTGTTTTCATTTTCTCTGTGTTTTTGTACACGGTATAAGTTTGCCTATCTCGTTCTACCTACCTTCCTCTCAATTGCTCAAAGGTTAGCTGGAAGAGATCCCTTATATAATAATATAAATAATAAATAATATTGTGTACAATAAAGTGCTTACATACATACATACATACAATAACAAGTCTCACAATTCTTAATTAACGAACACTTAGAATAACCAAAAAACAAAAACGTTTTTAACAATGGTGTCTTATTTAATCGACAAATGTTTCATCGAATGTCATTGTTTCGCAGAATTTTCATTTGATAGATATTTTCAGGGACTGCTAACTTTACACCCGAAAGGTTATTGTGTGGAACTCATTGAGTTAGGTTTGTTCTCGTCAAAAACTCACTGTTTCTGAAACAAACATATTTAAATGAAACATTCCATTAAACATTTGTCGGTACGGCAAGATATCATCCGTGAAATCGTTTCATATCATAACACACTACACTCATATCGTCTTAGTATCATTGCTACAGCCATATAAACCAATTCGGTTCAGTGTTTTCTAGGTCATATTTATCACACAAGAAGCTGAGCTACTCACGAAAATGGCGTAAAACGATCGTAAACACAATTTTATTAACAGAAAAGAATTTAATCTTTATCATCGCATTGCATAAAATAGAAATATGAACACGCTAGGTATATTATAAAAGTAGTTTTAGTAAATATATTTCGTTATCGCTAGTGTTTCCAGAGGTCTTGCCTGTATCGCGGGGAACCAAATAAGAGTTTTAACTCATCAAACTTGCTAAGTATTTGAACGTAGGTATAGATTAAAGTGGACAGATAGGTACTTTTTTATTTGCAAACTTGTCTATGCTTAGAGTTTAGAATTTAGTAGGTCACATCCAGAATATCTTTATTATATTCATCATCATCATTATCACCCGAAAGACGTCGTCCACTCCTGGGCGTCTACTATTATATGATCTTCATAACTTCATAATAAGAATGCTTACATGACCATGAGGCGTCCTTGATTATTACCTCCGTTATTGCATTTCGACGTCAAGAGCATTTTTATTACCAAACTTGACATTGGTAAATTAAAGTTAATATTTTTTTAGATTCCAGTTGTTTAGTGATGAAAATTAGAAATATTCATTTGTAATTTACACGTGCATTTTGGAAAAAAACCTGCTGTATTCTTTTAATCAAATAAAACAAACTTTATATGTATCATACCTACTCGTACGACCTCGAAATTGAAATATCCGTCTACTTTATATTTATATAGAAAACAGTCTTGAGCTTAGCGAGATACTATCATCTAAAGCCGCATACTCCTCTATAAAAGAGATAGCGACGATATCTTGGATACATTTTCGGTATCAGTATAATACTTTCAGGGTTATCTATAGATTCTGTAGAATATCAAATGGCAAATGGGTATGTACTTGGAAAAAATAGCACATGCAAAAGGTTTGTCACATTATCGTGCAGGTATAATTATTATATACAAATGAAACATTATAGAATATGAAGTAAAGCGTTAAATTAAAAAAACATCCGGCGCCATTTTTTTAAACGAAAATGTTGTCTGAAGCATTAATTTTTATGCCAACCATAAATTGTGATTCATGGAGGGTTTGCACCACTTTGGGAGATTCAACGGTGTATAAACGTGTCATAACGAGGTAATCACATGGACAAGTTATATAATCAGTAGTGTCCTTAATCGTTTTTGACAGCCCTGTCATGTGACAGGGTTGTATCTCGGTTAAAGGTCGAGCCACACCGCCATTCGTAGACGTGCACGAATCCTCATTAGACATGTTCACACCATATCTAACGCAGAGGAACGCGCACGCCTATGCGTACGCATCGACAATGTTTGACGCGGTGTTTGCCTATAAGTGTTTGTCACATCTGTAATGGACACTTAGATCTTTTCAAGACGAGAGTGAATAGGCACTATCTAGGTATGCATGTAACACCCTCGACCTCATCATCACTTACCATCAGGCGAGGTAGGGGTCAAATGCGTACCTATACTTAATAAAATAAAAATAAAAAAAATAGCTGTAGGTCTTGCTTCTATTTATGTCAACCATCGCTGGTGATCCTTGGATAAATAAATAAATCCGGTGCGCCCATCTTGAATCATCAATTTAGCAAGCTTTAGTAATTAAAAGGTTCCAATCGAATGTCAAACAGTCATAGTCAATTTTACGTGGCAAACTGCCGGGTGATGAATTTTATGATGACATGAAAAATGTGTCTTTCATTGGCACCAGCAACGGCGACCAATACTAAAAGCTTACACAGTAATCCCAAATTATTGTCGACACATTTTTCCTTCATCGTTTTTCCCACTAGGCGGATAGTACGTATTATCTGCCAAGGTAAAAACTGTTCTCCAATGTATTCAGTTCAACGGATAAGGGAAAATTTCTGCACGGAGAACCATTTTATACGCACAAGTGAAAGGTAAAATGATGGTGAAATTGTAATGAAAGTCACTGTATCGAAGACATTTTTGAACCGGTGCATTCGATTGGAAAATGTAAGGATAGGCAGCGGCAAGTGTTTATTGATTCAGATTTCATTATCAAAGTAAGGAAATCTTATGCTTCTACCCTCACAATTCACAGATATTATAATTATAAATATGGGTACTGAACATCTCTTAAAAAGTCATAGTGCGTTGTCAATAATACAATACAATACAATACAAATACTCTTTATTGCACAACTCACACAAACAAAGCAGTTAAAAAGAGAAACAATACAATAACATGCAGGTAGAGGTAGACAACAGGCGGTCTTATCGCTGAAGAGCGATCTCTTCCAGACAACCTTTGGGTATCGGAGAAAGAGATAAAACTAGATTATGTAGTAGGTGGTGCAGAGATTATAATAAGCCAAAAAACCAAAATAATTATATCAATACACGTACATAAATAGCTCCTTATATAAACATACATACACAATCATACATGTATACAAATAACACAAATAAAAATATATAAATATAATACATAAACAGTCAGCCAATAATAATAATAGTAAGACAATCAGGGTTAGGGGAGAGACAAATAATCAACATGATAGAAAAATAACTCCCCAAATTAAGAGAGCACATACTCGTTTATAATGTTATTGAAGGGACACAAAAGTGGTATATCCTGTGGTCAAGTTAACAACTTTGTGTATGTCTTAAGTTATGATCTTATTCCACAGATTTAAGTTTATGCAAAAACTAAGCAGATTTGGATTTGGTTTACGGAATTTGACACATATAAGCTTCGGAAAAGGCTAGGCTTCTAACATTCCATGGGCACGTCATTTCGAACCTTCGATATGAAATCTTTCTGCTGGGTTGCTAGAATGGAATGCAGAAAGTGTTCCTGCTACAAAAAAATGCATAACAGTAGTATTTCACACAAATACAACTGACTCCTGCAGGACGTTATTCCACAAACACAGGATACTCACCTTGCCCTCTCTGTACGTGTATGAAACTTGTCTTTTTGTAAAAATAAATATATCAATAAGATGATTTAAGCAGCATCTATGTAATGGTGGTGCGGCACTTACGTAAGTACATGATTCGTAACCTCGTGACCCTTAGCACCCTCTCGTTTGTAACTCGATCCTTCCATGAGATCCCTAGAATACGCCGAAGACATAGCATGTGGAAGTTGTTCAATCTCCGCTCTTGTTTCGCATACGATGTCCAAGTTTCAGCACCGTACAAGAGTATGGACAAGACGAATGTACGATACACGATCATCTTTGTACTTACAGTCAGGTGTTTGTTATCCCATACCCTTGTACTGAGCTTCCCGAACATCGTGGGATGCTTTGCCAATGCGGACGTTGATCTCTACGTCTAGTGAGAGGTTGTTTGATACGATGAACCCAAGGTAGCAGAAATTATTTACAACTTCCAGAGGAATATTATGCAACAGTATTGTTGGGTGTAGGTAAAAAAATGCATGCACATGTGAGATTTTCCCTCAATATCCTTCCAGGAAAGAATCTCCGAATTTGAAGCTCGGGGGAATTTCAAATCCACTTTGATTTACACAATAGAATATTAACTACATTAAGTACCTAATATTAAGATTTTACCCGACTATGGCTAAATGCAAAAGAATGGTAATGGATTAAATTCTTCGTTAAGTATTGATAGTTTACTACCACGTCCAGCAGGTCGATATGACGTAACGTATTGTACGCGCGTCAGGTAGTTTTTTTTTTTTTTCTAACATTGCTTCTCAAGTTGGGCCCTGAAGGGCTCAACTAATTGCCTCTAACAACATTGTGGCATAAAACACACAAACTATAAAAAACATTAACAAAAAGAACCTAATACAAACATGCAAACAGCGTCAGGTAGATCTAAATGTTACTTATTATATGGAAAAATTTCCAATTTTTTCCATATAAAACTTGACATATATATAGATCTACCTGACGCGCGTACAATGCGTTACGTGATCAACCTGCAGGCTTGATGAATTCAAACAAATCAGGTGGTGTTAGATTTCCCTTAACATTGACAATGTGATGGCGCACATCGAGTTTTAAAAGAAAATGCGGCGGGCTTGAGTGGAAAGCAAATCTGAAATCACAACTTTGCTTCTAGCACTTAAATTATCGGGCGGATTTCAATAAACATGACATGAGTAGATGGGACGCCATCGCCAGTGCAATGGACTATACATTTTAATATTGTTGATGTGGGGCGTATTACTGGAACTTCATAATGTAATGATCAAAACAGATTTTAGGGCAAAAATGTTGTCACGTTCACTACACACACTCACCGAAACCTCTGTTTATGAATGTATATCTCTTAGAATTTGAACTTTATGGACCATAGGGGTTAAACCTCTATCTTGAAAAGTGTACTTGATTTTTATACATTTAGCATTTTCCTTAGAAAGTCAATACTTTATGGGTATGCCATATATGACAAAATTAAACCTTATACACCAAAAAGTACTACATCATAGGAAAGGTATTTCCCCGTGGCAACATGCATTAATTTATTCCGTGAGCGGGCAAAAACGCTGTGTGAACGGTGGCTCAACTGTCGAACTCCCGACCCGTCTCGTTCACATCTATAACCTTAGCTTAAAGGACGTCGTGTCAGGGTTGCCAGTTGCCACTCTCGTGATCCAAGGACGCGCTATGCTGTCAAACGTTTCGATACTGCCGTAGATTCCGTCGAATTGCCAATAACTCAGGCCTATTACATTTTATAGCGCACATAAATGACTGACAGCCTTTATGTAATTTAGGGCCGCGATTGACATGTCAAAGGCGAATCTTTTCCAATGCCTTAACTTTAGTTTGGTATGTAAATATAGTTTGGTGCCTTTTAAAAAAAATATCCAAGAAAATATTTGACGCAGTAACGATACAATTTTATTTATTTAATTAAACTCAAAAATAAAGGTACAATTGGCGGACTTAATGCCTTAAGGCATTCTCTACCAGTCAACCATTGGGCTAAACAGAAACGTTAGTGGTGCAGGAGGCCCTTATTTTGTCGACAACCTTTTCATCGAATATTATTTCATCGACAACGATTCATCGAAACTTCAGTACTAGTAATATTGTTTGGAGTTATTTCATTTCAACTACTATATATTTAAATTTATCTTACTACGTAGAAATACTATTCAACGAATATTACTTAATCGCTGATTTGTTTCAAATTATCTTAATTGGCACGCACAACTACAAAACATTGCAATGCATTTCTTCGACGTATTACTATAATACAATTTAATATGTCCTCTGCACATTTATACATTATTCAAATTATGTAGTTAAATGTGTGACATACAAATATGTTTAATATGTATGTATAATAAAACTAAGAATCATTGGCGTAGATCGTTTATTACAAAAAAATATCAGGGCGGACAAAAATGGCTTGTCATAAGCGAACTCTGTTTTAGGTCGGTTAGGTTAGGGTTCACTTGTGTCCCTCAGACCAGAAATAAACACCCCGCGCAGTGGGGTGGCGTCGACTCGCTGCACGGCAAAAATGGTTAAAAAATGTTAGGGATTCATATATAGATCCGAAATAATGTTATGCGGAATAAATATTATTACATGTAAAAAAAATAATAATTAAAAAAACCCGAAATGAAAAGCTATGACATGAATTTTATTGAAATAAGTCAACTACCAATTAAAAGACCTCGGTTCAAATTACCTAGTATCGAGTCCTTGACGCAATGACTTGTCGATGAAATGAAAATATTTGAAACGTTGTCTTTGAAATAATATTCCATTTAATGTTTGTCGGCAATTCAATGGTAAACCCTCCTGGATGTGCGTAGCTTGCGACCAGGACAGGGTGTAACAAATTGAAATTTAGATTTAAGATATTCCGGTACAGCTGGGTCAAAGAAGATGGTATAAAGTGTCCACAGAATCCTGAAAGACCTAGAGCGGAAGGCGGAGATATGATCATATTTACGGAGGCCGAAAACAAAACGAATGTAGTTATTTAGAAGCCGGTCCAGTCTACTTAGGAGCTCCTGGATGTTGGAGTAACACACAACATAATCAATAACAGGTAATACTAACGCTTGAATTAGCAGAGTTTTCGAGGAAGTTCTTAAACCTATAAAACGATCTCAGCATATTGGTGGATTTTGACATATATATTTACTCGTGACCTACATTATTTTGTCTCCGTCTTTCTTCTCGTAGGGTTCGTAAGTCTACAATGGAAGAAGGTTGGAGTATGCTAGGCTAGCATCATCTATAACTGCAATATCACATTTTCATCCCCTTACTTCCCGTTGGATACGTCTAAGTCGACTGTGCCAAAGGGTTGAGCTGTGTATGTCGAACGAATGCAACATTTCACTGTATTATAATATTTATAATCCACTAATATTATTAATGCAAAAGTAACTCTGTCTGTTACCATTTCAACGTTGAAGCACTGAACCGATTTATATGTGGTATGTAAATAATTTGAGACCCCGGAAAATACATAGGATAGTTTTTATCTTGGAAATCATACCTTAAAGAGGTGTATCGGATTGCGATAAATAGGCTTGGGACTTTTGGTAGCATACCGTGGTCCCAGAATCCATTGAGTCGTCATATGTTAAAATATTTTCGAAGTCAAAAACGTTATATTAGGTGTCATGATTAATGTTGTTGTTTTGTTTTAACAATTTTAGTAAGTAACTTCTAAATGTCTGAGGAGGAACTTGCTTTTAGAAGAAGTGTAAATAGTGTGTTTATTAACAAAATTAATCATGGCATCTAATATAACGTTTTATTTTTAGACTTGAACTTCGAAAATATTTTAACATAATATGACGACTGCATGGATTCTAGAACCATGGTCTGCTACCAAAAGTCCCCAACCTAGCGATAATTGACGCTGCGCCTATGGAATGTCTAATAGTAAATATATAGATTTTATTCAGCCGTGGTATTAATCCCATAACGCGATTAACGAGTATTATCATCTCCACTCCACTCAATTCGTCAAAAAATCGATTAGTGAACAAGAACATTACAAATAATCTATTTCTCTGTACCGCGCCGCCACCGAGGTGTTAGGACCAAACCAGCTGCCCTCGTGCGCCGAGACACGGCACCAGATCCATCCAATTTTGTCTAAAATAATAATTATTGATCACATGTTAGTTGGTAACAATAAACTGATGAAAATACTTTAGTGAATATTAAAGTGGCAGCTGAGGCCTTTGCCAAAGACAGTTTTGACGTCTGATTTGACGTTTAACATAACATACTCATAACAAAAAATAAATAAATAGGGAAAGCTGACCTGCAGATAGTTTTATATAAAAAAATACCGAGCAAAAAATGCAAATAAATTAACTGTTAAGTTGCCAACATAAAATTGATTAACTATAATCGAATGTTATTAAGACTAACGAAGTCAAATATAATGGCGATGATAGAAGTGAAAACTAAATGAAGTATAGATTTGAGGTTAGCAGGGTGAGGAACATCGGGAGGAAGAACATCATTATATAGACAGCATTCGAAAAGAATATAATCTAAAGTCATCCAATCCACGCCGATGAAATTCCTTTTACGGAGCACAGTTTGACAACTCTGTTTTCTGTCGACGTTTCTTGAACGAGCGCTCTCATGTCGCGCGGGCAGGATAAAGGTTTCCGTATTTTGAATGCATGCAGAATGTAGTCTGAAAGATTAGAGACTTGAGTTTGTGTGTGTATTTTGCTTAAATACCAACAAAAATATTATGTCCATTTATCTGACTTCTTATAACATTAAATTACTTCTCATCTTATCGTTGTTGAATTAGTCGAACTCAAAACATTGTTCTCTATTGTATGGGCAAAAATCATTTCCCAAAGTGTCACTTCCCAAAATTTTTTTCCCAAATATTCATTTGGCAAAAAATCACTAGTCAAATTATTGTTTCGCATTTTATCACTTGGCCTTATCTCCTATGGCAAAATATTACTTCGCAAATTAAAAGTTTTATATAGTCAAGTTTCATTTAGTCAAACATATTATTTGGCATAAAATTCGTTTTCCAAATTATTGCATGGCATACGATTTATATCCTAATTGTGTAGTGCATACCAAATATATTGGCAATTATTATAACCTAACCTAAACGCCAGCGTGTCGACGTCACCCCGCTCCGCGGGGTGCCTATTTCCGCTCTAGGGGACACAAGTGAACCCTAACTTACTTATAATTTTATTTCTCAAATTATTGTGTCTATTTTTGCCGTTGATGAAAGATGGCCGTTATTAAGTTAAAAAAACACGGTTTGTTAAACTTTTCTGATATCAAAATGTGTATTGATAAAATATAAATTAAAGTATGTCATGTTTTGCATTTGTTTGTCTTTTCATTTTAGTTTGTAGTAAAAATAAAATACTTGCCAAAGTTATGCTATGTGAAGTGTGCGAAATGAAAATTTGAGCAAATGTTTTGTTTGGAAAACAATATTAGTCCAAACAGTGTTTGCTAAATAAACTTTTGTCTTAATAACATTGACAAAGCAAAATGATGCCAGATGATATTTTGACCAAATGAACAATTTGCGAAACAAAAATGTGCTAAGTATTTGTTCGTTTGGGAAATGAAACTACTGCCATAAGTTTTGTGGGAAGTGAAATTTGGCGAAAAATATTTTGCCGATACGGCAGGACCCCTTACTTTATACGTATATAATTTATAAGCCAACGCCGAAAGACTTAATATTCTCATAACAAGCTTATAAGTATTTTATGCGAACGTGAATTTGTGTTCGATGTTATTAAAGTTAGCCGAGCGGTAGGGCTCGCGACTTTCGATTTGTGGGTCGTGGGTTCGAAACCTCGCGCGTACCACTACACCAAATACGTTATAAATATAAATATAAAAAAAAAAAAAAAAATCGTGTATAAATATTTCTCGCTTAATAATATAGATTCGTACAAGAACTGGTTTATTTAGCTATTATACACGAGTAGTCATTCACCTCAAAAGTCTATTATGACGCGAGCGTGTCAATACAACATGCTCAAATTGTCGACTAGTGCTGTACCAACATCGTGGCTCATTAGTAAATGAGCTCCAGCCACCAGCTTTTAATTTCCGACCTCATTAGTGTTGTTCGTACTTCCTTGTTCTAGTCCCTTGTGCGAAGTATTTCCTTGTTCTATTGCGAGCGACAATTCATTATGAGAACAATGTAGGGAATTTATTTGCTTTTATTTTGTTTCGTGAAGATGTAGGTTGTGAAGTGCTGAATGTAAACTATGTTAGCTGAACACTCGTATGTTAAATTCTATTATTAGTCTGAGAAAGAATAATCACGTGGATTCCTCATTGCGTTAGAGACTGTAAAGTATTAAGGCAGGTCCCTTTTATCGTCATTGCTTTGTATATTTCTGTGTTCAATTGTAAGGCGAAGACGTTGGTAAATGTTACTGTTATGTTGTGTTAAATATAATTATCGTGATTTAACGATCATGGAAGGAGTGAAAAGAAAAGTATATTACGCGATTAAGATTATTTAATACCTCGGTCGGACAACGTTGCTAGAATCCCTCACTGCGCTCAGAATTCCGCGTTATAATCCCTCGCTACGCTCGGGATTCTATTCTGGAATCTTTCCCTTAGTTCTGGATTGAATCAGTCACCCTCGTTACAATATACCATTTTGCTCCGTAGTAAATACAATCTACTATTTCTTTCTTTCTTCTTTTCTATTTTTTTTTAAGCGGGAATCAATCTGAGATACACAATCCAATTTGATTTCAAAATTGAATGTTGTGCACAGAACGCACTAACACGATAGAAATAAAATATACACAAGAGTACAGTTTTAAAAAGGGTACAGTTTTTATTAAATGTTCATACGACGTGTACCCGTTTTAATTTACAATGTTCAACATGGGCCCTTGCAATATTTCATGAGATTTCAATTTTAGGGCAGTCATGGCAGCTACCTACTAGCTTTGCAGATACGCTATGATCATTAGCATAAAACAATGATAATTATATATATTGAACAGATACCTACGTGTAGTATGCAGCGGCAAATCTCACTTCACTTCACACCCCGGAGAAGACGTAAAATTGTGTATGCATCACGGGCGGTGATTCGTAAAGAGACAACGGAAGAGCAGCGCTGGCTTTGCCAGCTCCATGCTGAGCTGTGGCCCTTTTGTGACAAACAGTGTTCGTCCTATTTTTATTTTTTATTTAAATGCTTTTCTTTCTTTCTTTTCCTTTAAAGCCCCAGATCGCATATTTATGACCCGCCCTAGGTACGTAAGTAATGTACTATTATCTACGCACATATAATTAGTACTTACTCTAAAATGCATTCAGAAACCGTAGGAAATGACCAGCATTATTACAACCGATTTTACTATGAGAACTTTCTTGTCTGTGGTAGTAGGTAAACTCTGTACTTAAATGTTATAACAGTATAGATTTTTGAAACGTATTTAAATTTTTAACAGATGTCAAAACTCAAGTGGATCTCTATTCTAGTATCCATAGATATTAAAACAGTTATCGATACGAAGCGACAATTCAGTATGTTTTTTTTTAATATTTACGCACGACATTTGATCTCTAGCGACATGAGTATAGGGACTTCATTCGTTGTCTATGATTTAAAAAAAACCATTCTTCAGGATCAAATTTCCGCCATTGCTGTTGTAATTTTTTTGTTGTTTTTTTGCTTTTACGAAAGTAGAATTGTGAACCCATCTTAGAGTACTTATGATATGTGGGTAGATTGAGTTGTGTATGCAACTGTAAATAATAAGGCCTTAAAACACTCGTTTGACTCTATTATGAAACTCGCTTGCGCTCGTTTCATAAAACCACATTTTAAGGCCTCTCATTATGGATCAGTTGCATAGGTAATCTACTATTAGGCACAACACTTCCCCTTGAGTACTTTACTAAACTCGATGTCACAAGAAGTAAACTAAAAGTAGCACTACTGTGCAGTGCTTTTATACTACCGACTATAAATAGAGGAGTTCGTTTCTGGCTCCGCCTGTGCATATGGCTGCAAAAAGAACCAATAATTTGGCAAGCGAACTCGCTTATTATCCCCTCCACGCCTGGAATATTTGCATAGCAAACAAACAACGACGGGTGTGCGATATAACCACCGCGTTTCCGGCCGCGATATAAACACCCCATAAAAGTTTATTGCGTTTAACCCCTGACGATGACGGCGATACGTGAGGGTATGTGGGATTATTTTCAGTCTAAATTACGATTCTTGCTGGTATTATCCATTAGAACGGTAATACCGTAACGTTTCGTATGCGCGTTAAGACAATTCAATTGTAATTTTTCCATATAAAAATTGACATTTAGGGCCTTATCACACTTGCGATTTCCAAGCGAATTTTGTATGAAGGCGATCACGCAGCGAGTTCGCCGCGACTGATAATTGTATAGAAAACACGCTCGCAACTTGCAAGTGTGATAACGCTCTTAGATCTACCTAACGTACGTACAATACGTTACGTGGTCGACCTGTTGATCACGTAACGTATTGTACGTACGTTGTGTAGATCTAACTGTCAATATTTAAATGGAAAAGTGACATTTGGATCTACCTAGCGCGCGTTCAAAACGTTACGTGATTACCTCTCTGCAGGTGCAACCGCACCGCACGTCGATGTACCTAACTAAGAGAGACAGATAACTACGGAACCCTACACTGCGCGTGGCCCGACACGCACTTGGCTGGTTTTTTTTATATGGTAAAATGACAGTCTCGTTTTTCGGTAAGTAAGTAAATATAAAATTACATTAATAAATTATAACAATTAAATAGAAGAAAGGTAAGGTAAACGACTTAGTCCTAGACATTGTATATTGTATGCATATTTGTCACTTGTGTACATACGAGTAGCATAACCTTAACCCTTGGCATGCCTGGTAGGGTCTGACAGACCCGGGCTGTTAAAAATCCGTCGTTATTTTTTGAAATTTTAAATTTACCGCGTCGCGTTTCTGAGTAGCTTCGCGTCATGAACTACCCGACGTTTTGACGCTGCTCCCGCAGTCGGCCGCGAGCACCCTTTCGATTTGGACGTGCGTAAAGTGCTCGCGGGCCTGAGAATCCCGACCAGGCATACGGCGTAACATTTTATCGCTAAGTACATTTACGTTATTTTTCGTATATATTTTATATACATACGAGTATATATTTTATAGATAGTCACAATGATATATCAGTGCCTTAAATAAACCTAAGACTGACGTTGATCTTAGGTATAAGTTTAATTTTTATGTTTTTTGACATGAGAGTCTATTTTTGTTGATGGAAATATCAAATGTTTTTATTTATGTAATAAGTTCTTATGGAGTTTCTTGGATTAAGACTTGTATTTATTTCTAGTAAAAATAATGTACAAAATAACAAAAAACACACAAACCAACAAGTTAAAAAAACAATTCATATTTTTTTTTTTACATTTACGGTTTTGTCAGACCCACCAGGCATACAGTGTGACTTTCGTTCACCAGGCATGCCAAGGGTTAAAACAGTTTCGGTTGTTTTGGAAGCTTTTAAGCTCATGTAAATACAAAAAAATACCAATACAGCCCACCATAGCAACAGTCACCTTGGTTTTATACCTCGTTAAATCTGTAATGTAGCTAGAAACTCATGTTATTAATTTAGACGAAAAAAATACCTACTTAGGAATATAATATATTATGTAGAAATTTAAATTATGTAGAAAAAGGAAGAGCCTAACAAAATATTATATTCGTTTAATACAAAATTACCTACCATTAAAATAGTTGCTCAATAAATAAGTTAGATGATAATTGATACGAAACCTGAAGGGTGTTTCAGAATCATTGGTCTTGGTCGACTTTTCTACGGCTCAGACGCATTTAATAATCTCGTCTTTATTTTGCAACCAAACGCAAATGATAACATAATATCGACCCTGGTTTAACGATCATTTAGTTAAGTTGTGTATAATTTGGGCGTAATGAATGACAAGTTTTAGACCTATTAATAGGAGTGTAGACACTAAATAAAATAAGCAATAATATATGACATTATTGCTTATTTTATTTAGTGTATTTCTCAAAAAAGGATTAAAAATGTAGTCAAATGGAGAAAAAATCAACGCAAAAGGTTAAATAATCACGAAGTTATAAATGTCCAAAGTTTTAAGAAGGGGTATGTTCTGTCCCTTTTTCGCAAAACGCAACTTCGTATGAAACGATGACGCTGGAAGATTGTGACGTCACTAACAGACGGCAATGTGCCGTGCCCATCGTGTTCGGTGCCGCCGTCGACGCCGCCCCCCGGCAGCATCCGGTAACGTGACGTCACACACTGTTTGCGTTTTCACTCAAGGAATATTAAAACGGTTGTAGCTTCGTAATTGTTTGAGATATCTGAATGGGATTTTCGTCACTAGGCATATATTTTGCCTTCTTTCTTTTGAAGTAATAATAATTTTCGAGTCTACACCCCTATTAATCCAACGTGCGAGCGAAACGAATGGAGTTCTTCAGCTTGGGCCGAAAATCGTTAGTATGTCCGGTGTCCAGTCACGCTGTCACGATGTCCGGCTGTTCTCCGCTACAGCGGTGCTACCACGAACTTCGAAAGCCGAAGTTCGGGTGTTTCCATCTCTATCGCACTCCCTTACTCGAGTGACAGGGATGCATGTATTAGGAACGTCGACTTTCGAAGTTCGTGGTAGCGCCGCAGGTCGTATTTCTCAACCGATTCTCTTGAAATTTTGTGAGCAGGGTTGGTTAATTATACAGTTTTTCTTGGCAAGTCACTTTAAAAAAAAAAAACTTTTCGCGGGTTAAACAGCTCACAGAACCACTAGTTTAATGTTTACATTGTTTACTGTTGTTGTTGTTGTTGATTCGCCAACAATAACTTTGAGAATACTGTTTACACATTTTGTGCTCCCGTCAGATTTTGTTCTCAAAATACTCCTTAAAATAATTCTTCTATTTTGGATCGTAAATTTACATTCCACGTTAATTAGTGAGCTATTTGTTCCAGAATTTGATTCGACAATTCCGACAATCCCGGAAATTCGACAGAACTATTTTGCACCGATTTTGGGTTAACAACTGGCAGATTCCAGCACAAAACATAAATTGAGATGATAGAGTTTCGCCATTTCAGTCCCTGAATTGTGTAATATTAAATTTTGCATTTTACTGTAAACTGCAAAGAGATCGAGACGGCCAAAGTTACATAAATATGTATACACGACATTAATGTTAAGTCAAAAAAGTCGTGTAACATATTTTAAGTGTTCCGTACCAAAACTAGTTCAACGGAACACTTAGGTATGCGATCAGCTGTCAACACGGTGAATCCTCAAATATATCAAGGGTGTTACTCCTTTGGAGTTGCATGCGTCTATATGCTGCCGTGTCCACTTACCATCAGGCGGGGCCGTACGCTTGTTTCCCACCGTCGTTGTATAAAAAAATACTTGGAGTCTGTCCGTCTGTCACAGCCAGTTTTTATAACTTTATCTTTTTTTTAAAACATTTGCATTAACATTTATTTGATAATACTCGTATCCATAGGCACTGAGTTATTCATTTTTAGGTTTTGAATTTGCTAATCCATTCAGCACCAATGACGACACACATGCTTCAAAGTGCTACTGGGCTTTCCGCTTCATATGGATAATATGCTGCTACAGAGTCTACAGAATACGGCGTAGCGCCACGAGCCTTGACGAAGGTCTGTCAAATCCATATAACTACTCACTTGCTTGTGGCAACAACAGTTGCCAATTTCGCGGACTCCTAAACTGTGGTTGCCAATCGAAGTATGGGCTGCTTTGATAATAAAAAACTGAAGCAATTTAGGCTACTTACCTTTTTTTAAATAAGTATAAGGACCAAAAAACTCAGAAAGTAGGTAAACATCCATATTTTTATTCACCGCAAACAATTTTCTATACTCTCTATGTTTTTAAGAGAAAACATCCAGAGTAACTTAAAGAAGTTAAAGTCTGGTTAAGTTGTTGTTTTATTGTTGGTTTTTGTAGTTTGTGTGTAATACATTATTTCCTTTAAAACATTATAATAATTATTATATTTTTTTAAGTACGATCGAGTAACAACAATGTATTACCTACAGTAATGGATTTTGTTTGTGTTATGTTGTCGTTTGATTTATGGATGTCGTTAACAAAATAACATGATGTGTAGTGATTAGGTACATAACATGCTGCAACATATTGCATGCAAAAAAAAGAAGTAAGTAATCAAAATGTATGTAAATGTGCTGTTTAGGACCGACACTAATCATCATCAAAATATGCCGTGCACGCTGTATAAATAGGTACCAACATTATTAGGACGTACTCGCAAGTAAAGTATTGTTGGGTGAATATTTTAATCAAATAATGAAACTACACACTCTATACCTAATTCCAAATATAAGATACCTATATTACTGTTTACTTAAAAAATATGGTACAAAAAAAGGGTGTCATATAAATATCAGGTTTAAGACTAAAACTAAGACAAATATATAAAAAAATCTTCTACGTTGCTTCGTTTATCAAGGGGGTACTAGTACTTTATTTATTTCAATCTTTATGGGCTTTAACATGAGAGTGCAATTTTTTTATTGTATCATGTATAATATGTATATGAGCAATGCCTGAAATAAAGATGATTATTATAATTATTTTCAAACATGACAATAAGTACTTTTTTTTTTTCGCCGTTCAAATGGTTTTCCTTGTTGCATAACATTGCATCGCATAACAATTGACGCATGATTTTTCTAATGTTTTATGGAATAAGCTATGGAGTACGAGAAAGAAAGTACCTACATAATAATCGTATAATGTTTATAGTTCATGCATTTATAATCCAATTAGTTTCGCGAAACAATTTCTTCCACTGCGTTAAGCCACGCATCTCATTAAATTTATTGTTTGATTATCACTACGCCCGCATATTACGAAGAATTCAAGCAACGCCACGGAATTGGTTTTTAAAGTAGAAATGTAATCGCTTAAATTAAAAGTGATCAGTAACTACATCAAGTACTCCTAAAACTTATTCAAATCAACTCACATTGTTCTGACGGAATATTATAGATAAGAAGGATCATTCGTCAATTTTCTTACAACCGCGAATTGAAAATTCTTTAAAGTGAGATATTCAGTCTACGAGATATTGAATTTCGCCACGTTGAGGCAGATGCTGCCACTGAATACATTTTCATATTGCAGTTCACTAACCAATCTTATCCCGACGAGTTTAAAATTTATTTGCAGATTTAGATACTAAGTACTTAATTTATATTTTTCGTACTAATTTATTGTTTAGGTACCTATATATTGTTATTTTTCAAAATTCTAATGCGGAAATCGCGAAACGTCTGGTTGACGTAACTGGTGACCGAAGAGCTGGCGGCTTTCTCGCGCAACACATCAGTGCAATTCAGCGAGGAAATGCCGCCAGCATCCTCGGTACAATGCCCAGACGGCCTTTTACTTTCGCCATGTCCGACATGTCCGTCGGTCCGTCTGCAACTTAGCTCAGTAACCCTTACTACTAAAAAGCTGTTATTCGGCATGGGTATATAAACCAATTACGCCGTCAAAACGGTAGAGTAATATTTGAGAAAATAATTATATTTTTTAGGGTACGGTCCCTTACACTTAAAGTGAAGATGATTTTGTTATTTTTCTCTTTAATCCCATGGTCTGGAAAATCGTTAAATAGTTGGTTCAAAAATATTATGGATTTTCAAGGCCATTTTTTTAACTAAGTGATCCGTTTGCGTGATATTGGGCTTTGAAGCCCTAATTTTAGTACTAGTCAAGTTGTCTCCCACTTCCTGGCCCCGTAGCATGGATGGCGTTATCACGCGATAAGTGACAGGATAGGCGCGTCGTCTCGTTCTATCGAACGGTGTCAGCCAGGGACGGAAGCTCTATCCTGTCACTTATCGCGTGATAACGCCATCCATGCTACGGGGCCTGCTGGTAAATGGCTGCTACTGGGAATATTAAAAAAATATTAGCAATAGTACATTATAATGAATTTAACAGGGAAACTATCACGCCTAAGTAGGCATAACAAGTTACCGAGTAATAGTCGACCAACTTTACTTAGTCGATCACACAGAGAAACTCCCAACATAGCCCTCTCCATAGCCCTTAGGGTGAATTTGAGCCTTCTTATGAGGCCCATAGTAAGCGACCACGTTTCAGTGCCATATGTCATCACTGGCAACACACACTGGTCAAAGCCTCGTCTTGAGACACTGCGGAATATTGGACGAAAAGATGTGCCGTAGCATTTATTTAAATACAAAAGGGCAAAATCTCAAGAGAAGTATACTCCGTGAGCTTTTAGAATGATATTCGGGCCTATACTTCTCTCTCCCTTACTCTAACACGTTGATATGCCATAATCAACGATTACTATTCTAACAGTTCACGGACCGTACACTGGTAAGCAGGTCGAAAATTGAGCGCGGTATCTTTATTAAACAAGTCTTTTTATTAGGATCCTGTAGTCAACAACAAGGAACCCTTATGCCGGCTGTACATATTGGGCCAACGTTGGCGCGTGAGTAGGATGCAGCTATGCAAACGCATGAGAACGATATAAAGCCCTCGTCCTCTAACGCATAGCTGCATCTGCTCACGCACCAACGTTGGCCCAATGTGTACAGCTGGCATTATATTTTCGCCATGCCTGTCTGTTTCCGTCTGCGGCTTACCTCAGTGACCCTCACTACTAGAAAGCAACAATTCGGTACGTAGCCAAAACGATAGAATACAAATTTTAATAACATTTTTTTTAGGGTACCTCCCTCACATATGGGTGTATTTTTTTTCTCGGTGAACCTTATGTATGAGGTATCGTTGTAAAGCTTGTTTAAAAAAAATGGGTCTACAATTCAGGGTTGCGTTTGCGTGAAATTGCGCTTTAAAAGCCTTCATTTTATTAGAGTCATGTCTCCGGCCGTCTGCCGGCTAAATGGTGACTCCGTACCTCTATGAAAAATAACATAACAGTAACAAAAATAATTAATTTACTTCGAAAACTGTCACGAATAAGTAGGCATAACTAGTTAACGAATAAAAGTCGACCAAACTAATAAATGTAGGTACATACTTGATCAGGCCAACTTTCGTAAAAATTCGGGAGACGCAACCGCAGAATTAAAGTAATTGGCGTGCACGTGTAACAAAGGTCAAAGACAGACAGCCAACTACGGAATCCTACACTACTCGCCCATGGTCTTACACGCACTTGGCCGGTTTTTAGGATTCTGTATCTCAAAAGGAAAAAACGGAACCCTCATAGGATCACTTTCGTCTGTCTGTGTGTCAAGACCCTTAATCTCGGGAACGCGTCAAGGTATCAAATTGAAATTAAAACTATATAAGTACTCAAGTCTTCAGTCCCTTGAAGCTGTGAAAAAACCAATCTTCTAAATTAACGCAGAAAAAATATACGGGCTTTTATGCCACAATTAACGTATATTTCGACGGGACTTACTTAGCTTACTTAGCCAGGGCTAGTACCCAAAAAAGGGGGGGAAGCAGGGGGGCGCCTCCCGAGGTCCGGTCTCTGCTATATTTCTGCCTATCTATAGCTACTAGGTCAAGTTTGGTATCATTTTCGTAAAATTTAGGGATGACGTATTCATTTAAGGATTGTTTTCCTGTTCATACAAAAGAAAAGGGAAAAATGCTAATTTTGAAGTTAACCTAAAACAAAAGTTTGTTATTTTGTCTATCACGGTCTTTTTGTCAGTATAAAAAGTATCACTTAAAAGGTCAGTCTTAAGTAAAATAAGGATGAAAAAAAAAACGATCGCGCAAAGTAATAGATTTCAACGGCGTGCGATGGGATGTGTAGCAGGTAACTATACAAATTGTATACTTATGGCCGAGTAGGTGTATGATACGTTTTATCGTTGCGTTTTGCGTGACGTTACAGTACATTTTCGCCGTAAAACGTGACGATAATATATAATTAACCTATCGCGCTCGCTTGGATGGTTTAGATAAATAGTAGATTACTGCAGAGGCCGTGAAGTAAGGGATTGCTGGACGAGATTGGGGTAGACGGCCGAGTCGTAGACGAGGCCGAATACAACGAGTCCAGCAATCCCTGTTCCGGCCGAGGATTGTATAGTACTTTTCTCAAACGATGTGAGGAAATATTAAAATTAAAATAAATACTAGGTAATCAATTAAATAATAGGTCATTTGCGCCTTTTTTATTTTTTAAACATGCCATTTGAACAAGCCGTTCGAGCACCATGTTTAACCGCACATAAAGTATAGTACCATAGATTATTTTTATTTTTTTTATGAAGCAAGTATGCTTACAGTGTCTAGCGGTGGTTGGCAGTATGTAAATTTTCCTTTGTCAGTTTAATATTAGTAAGCAAATTTAAAAAGTTAGAGTAGCGGACAATAATGGTTTTTCTTAGGGTTTTCATATATTACTTCTTGGCCTAAGGCCAAGAAGTAATGTAGGGAGCCATAAACAAGAAACTTCACGTCTTCATTTCGTGATATTAACGCCTACATTTCCGAGCATGTTTGAGAAAAATATTTTTTCGGTATTGTGATATAATAATTTTGGAATTATTTTTCAATTTCTACTGCTTGGATAGTCTGTTATAGACTTAAAGGCCATTGATGATGACAGTGAACTTCTAATTTTAAAGCACGGTACCGTAAAATGGGTTGAGTGGGGTTCGCGGGGAGAGTTGGGGTATGCATGGGGAGAGAGGGGATGAAAGGGGGTGAGATGGGATTTTATGGCTACTGCTACAAAAATAATGTATTCCAATTTAAAATGGAGCTATAGTAAAAAAAAAATCGATACTCATAATAAAAAAAATCGATCCATCAATCTTCCAAAATCAACTTTGTATGAAATCCCATCTTACCCCAATTACGAGAGACTGCGGGGTGAGGTGGGATTTCCTGTTTATCGTCAAAGTTATCAAATGGAACTACCCAAAATAAAATAAAAACTAAAATACAAACATCCGGAACACTTATTATATACTCAGTTTGCATATCGACGGTGGAAAGGCAAAACCACTGAAGCGACATTTTATGAATTTTACAGGAGACCGTTTCAGTTTTTTTTTTCACAAAAAAAATCATAACTTTCCTTCTAGTTGTCTTAGAGAGTTGGGTTCTATGCACGGATCATTTTAATTTTATAGCTATTTATATACACCATTTGCTATCGAGGTTTGAATGTCAGTTTTGCCCCTACTCACCCCATTTTACGGTAGCAACCAAAAAGCTTGAAAGTGAAGATAGATGACAGCTCAATTGGTAATGAAAATGTGAGGAAAGTATTTTAGTGGTACCCTGTAATTCAATATCAGGTAATTATCCAGCCCTCTCAGTCCCTATCGGCAGAACACGCCAATGGCACCGCCTCGCTCGTAATTACTACCCTAATTTCCGGACATCTGAGATTCCCGTGTAAGCTGTCAGAATCTAAGTTGTCTAGCTACCGCCTTGGAATTATTAATTAATAGTTCATTATAGTTAACTAGCTTTTGCCCGCGACTCCGTCCGCGTGGAACTCGTTTATATCGAAATCGGCTCGATAGAAAATAATTACAAAGATAGATGTCTTTATTTTTTTGACGTATGGGTCTGCAGTTAGAGACATAAAATCAACATATTCATACCTAAACCGCACAAATAATCCACATTTTTTTTATATTAATATTTATTTACTATTATGTTCAAAAACCGGGCCGCCCAGTAACACTCGCTCTTACTTTTTTACTCCGATACAAATAACCAGTGTGCGCGCTATACCAAATCCCCAAGGGCATTTTGGTGTTGACAGCGTCTTAAGTGGTTGCCCTTACAAAAGTAAATGACCACAGGCACATGTTCTAGTACCTAATTAATCATGTGTAGCTTCGTGTAATCTCATAGGGTTATCATATCATCGTGTATATTAATCATAATATACACACGTATCGAATGGATGCCCTAATTTAATAGAGCCTTTGAAATAGTATTCTGCATTAAACTAGTTGAAAAATATCTAATACCTTCATTATAAGTCTCCGTAAATGAATGTTCCTCAAAATCACAACTGCGTTGCCGCATAAACCTGAAGGTGAAACTGAGACAACTTACGAATTTTCAATCTGTCGAATCTTACGGTCACGTGACATCTTACGGTCACGTGACCTGTTGAGTATTTCTCGAATCTCACGGTCACGTGACATCTTACGAGTTTAACAATTTTTCCCCATCACAAAAAGTGCACAGCGCCGCTAAAGAAGTTTTCACTTAAAAAAAAAACTCAAATTGGTTAGAGATGAATTATTTTGTGTGGATTTCGATCAAAGTGGAAAATTGAAAGATTATTCTCCACGAGCGGGATTCGGACCCGCGACCCCTGGAATCCGTCCATCCATCCGTCTCTGGAATGCATCCGAAATTTAGAATTTTGTTAGCGGACGTTTCTGCTTAGTAAACATTTACTATTTTATGTGGACGTCACTTAATTCAATATAAGGATATTAATATACTGAATTAATATCCATGAGAAGCAGCGCCTAGTCTAGCCTTGTTTATGAACAGGCCACATGCGCGGCGGGGCAACACGCGGGCTGTCAGGCAACTTTGAAAAGCTCACTCTTCTCTTTGACTTTGTAGATAGCGTTCTAACGCCTTCTACAAAACGCCAGTATTTTAATGTCAGGTATGAGTATATTAAGTCTGGGGTATTACATATATCTGTGTCTGTAGTGTGGGTGTATAGATAATTTAACGAGAGCATGGAATTGCATATGTAGTAGTATTGTATGTTTACAGGCATTCTATATTTGAATTTTCTATTTTCTCGTACCACCACTACAAATGCAATTCCATGTTCTCGATAATTCATCTATATCTCCTATCTTTGTTGTGAGGGTGTACTGATTTTTTTAATTTATGTACTTAGTTATCAATATTTTTTTATTCGTTGACTTATTTCATGGTAGACCTACTAATTCGAACATTCAAGTACAATTAATTTAAAAGATTTAATGTTACCTAAGCAATTATTTATTTTTAAATATGTACAATGTAACAACACACAATAACACTAACACACAATAACACACAATAACATACAATATTCGTTTCCGTATTCCACCAAAATCTCTTCTACTTCTTTCTACACACAAACGTTGTATTCTAAATTTTACCGAGCACTGACTCACATATCAATCTGGATTTTACCTCATACGTAATGCCTAAACAATCATACGGCAGCGTGATTCTAAATACGTTCATACAAATTAAAAAAATAGTATTAGTTTATTGTCTGGAACTGATTAATTATAAAGTTGAGTTATCTGCGACGTCATATCCGCTTAAGAGGGGGCGCTCCGCGAAATCGGGGTTCTTAGATTGAATATTTACCTATGACAAACTAAAGCGAATGCCAGGAAAAAGAACATACCAAAACTACATCATATTTGCAATTGAATCGTCTGCACAAAACCATACAAAACCAAAATTGCCTCGATAGAAAAGAACCGCCAAAACATGTCTTATTTTTACTCAATTTCAATAGTGTGAGGTTCCCGTGCATATAAATTAAGTAAAAGTTGAGTGTATAATAGCTTTTTACATTACCTAATGAAAGTACTAGCGGGGTATTTTTATGTAGTCCCTTTTCAGACTTATTGAGGTGAAACGTATTTGGCGTATAGGCCTTTTTTATTTAGCGCGATACCCTTTCTCCCGTCGCGTGTTTCGTGCGGTTCTGTATATCTTTTGTTGCCGTTCGCGGGCGGAGTCAGTCGTAATCGCTCCGCTGAGACGAGAGGACTACGTTCTGTGCTCTCACGACAGCACGATGGACATAATTATTTCAATAATATTGTGACCCAGTATATTCGTCCAGTGAATGAACGTATGATTACATTCCAGTAGATATTTTGCTACATTTTGAAATAATATATTTAAAAGTCGACCTTAACAAATAGATCTTAAAGTTCAAAATACAACTATAAGATTACGCAGCGATCGGCGGGTGACCGGCTTCTTAGAATAATTTGTGCAGTACATGCAAAACTAGACGAACATTTTTCTGTCGATCGTGTATTTACTTTATGAAAGATTATCACTATCACTACATAGTATAAAACAAAGTCGCTTCCCGCTGTCTGTCCCTATGTATGCTTAGATCTTTAAAACTACGCAACGGATTTTGATGCGGTTTTTTTTAATAGATAGAGTGATTCAAGAAGAAGGTTTATATGTATAATATAGTATCCGTGCGAAGCCGGAGCGGATCGCTAGTTGAGAATAAATCCGGTTATGTTCAAAATCGATGTCTGAGAGGTCTAAATACGAACTCATAGTCAGAAATATTTCAAAAAGTGGTCGCATTATTTAAATTTTTTGAAACATTCGTTGTAAATTAATATGCGCGTTTTTTTAAAGAACAACATACATTGGCAGGCTTCTCGAGGGTGAAGATTCTAGAAATTATGTCCATTTTGAATTCCAAGATGGCGGACATTGCTTTTCGAATTTAAACTTTCGTGAGACGTGTTGAAACAGTACTAATAATTACACGGTTCAACTCACGTATTAAATGTCACTACGGGCGACATGTTTCGAACTCTTCGGGAATTCTTCTTAAGGATGAGTGTTTTCGCGGCGGTGTCGCTTGAATCTTGTCGTGATTCAAGCGACACCGCCGCGAAAACACTCATCCTGAAGAAGAACTTCCGAAGAGTTCGGAACATGTCGCCCGTAGTGACATTATTGACATTGTTTTTCTTTAAAGTCATCACGGGTGTCGCTTTTAGGGTTATCGAGAGTGCAGATTCCAACAATTATTGCCTGCGAACTTGGACATTTTGATATTAAAAAAGTGAACATAATTATGCACTTTTTCTTTAATATGTTCAAAATTGATAACTAAAGGGCCAAAGCGTCTCCATTGTCTCCAAGTACGAATCCGAGATCAGAATTGAAAAATTTGGCCGCCACACAGTAGTGGCCTGAAAATCTGACTTTCATAGACATGATCGAAGTTTTCATAATATATTACAGTTTTTTTTTAATGCTACTAATAAATTCACGGTTAAATTCACGTATTAAACGACACGACAGGTGACATGTTTTGAACACTTCGGGAGTTCTTCTTCAGGATGAGTGTTTTCGATGTTTGTTTTGAAGAAGAACTCCCGAAAAGTTCGAAACATGTCGCCCGTTGTGACATTTAATGCGTGAATTTAACCGTGGATTTATTAGCAGTATTTTAGACATGTCTCACAAAAGTTTAAATTCGATTATAGCTTTTTTTTGCTTTAGGCTTTTACTAGCCATTATTATGCTAGCTCACAACCGTTACGTGATTTAGTAAAAAAACAGAAGGCCATATTTCAGTTATAGCTCCGGTAGTTTTTTAAGCAACAAAATGTAGGTAGTGGTATTCCTTGGGTAATTAAAGTAATTTGTACTCTATAAAGTGAGTGTTTTCGCGGCGGTGTCGCTTGAATCTTGTCGTGATTCAAGCGACACCGCCGCGAAAACACTCAATCCTGAATAAGAACTCCCGAAGAGTTCGAAACATGTCGCCCGTAGTGACGTTTAATACGTGGGTGAACCGTGTAATTATTGACATTTTTTTTCTTTAAAGTCATCACGGGTGACGCTTTTAGATTCCAACAATAGGGACGTAGACACTAAATAAAATAATGTGATATTTTCTCGAAGAAGGATAAAAAAAATGGAGAAAAAATCAACGCAAAAGGTTAAATAATCACGAAGTTATAAGTGACCAAGATTTTAAGAAGGGATGTGTTCTGTCCCTTTTTCGCAAAACGCAACTTCATATGAAACGATGACGCTGGAAGAATGTGACGTCACAGAAGACGGCAACGTGCCACGCGCATCGTGGTCGGCGACGCCGTCGACGCGGCCTGCCGGCAGCATCCTGTAATGTGACGTCACACACCGTTTGCGTTTTCTCTCTCTAACAAGCAATATTAAAACGGTTGTAGCTTCGTAATTCTTTGAGATATCTGAATGGGATTTTCATCACTATGCATATTTTTTTGCCTTCTTTCTTTTGGAGTAATAATAATTTTCGAATCTGCACCCGAATAGCCTGCGAAGTTGGACATTTTTATATTAAAAAAAGTGAACACAATTTTGCAGTTTTTCTTTAATACGAGTATGTTCAAAATTGATAACTAAAGGGCCAAAGCGTCTCCATTGTCTCCAAGTACGAATCCGAGATCAGACCCCGTATCATGGTCGGCCTTATCACTCGATAAGTGACAAGATAGGGGCATCATCTCGTTCTATCAAACGGTGTCAGCCAGTGACGGACGCTCTATCCTGTCACTTATCGCGTGATAAGGCCGACCATGACACGGGGTCAGAATTGAAAAATTTGGCCGCCACACAGTGGCCTGAAAATCTGGCTTTCATAAACATGATCGTAGTTTTCATAATAAATTACAGTTTTTTTTTAATGCTACTAATAAATTCACGTATTAAATGACGCGACAGGCGACATGTTTCGAACTCTTCGGGAGTTCTTCTTCAGGATTAGTGTTTTCGATGTTTGTTTTGAAGAAGAACTCCCGAAGAGTTCGAAACATGTCGCCTGCCGTGACATTTACGTTAATTTTTTAACCGTGGATTTATTAGTAGTATTTTAGATGTCTCACAAAAGTTTAAATTCGATTATAGCTGTTTTTTTGCTTTAGCCTTTTACGAGACATTATTATGCTAAATTACAACCCTTACGTGATTTAGTAAAAAAACGGAAGGTCATATTTCAGTTATAGCTCTCGAAACTGACTTAGCTACTAGCGAAAATGATATCTTCAAATATAGGTACTTACAGATTTTGTCTTTCTTTCCACTTATTATAATTATCTATAGGTATTCATCATGTTTCATCTGACTGTCGGGGCATATATTAAGCGAGAAGGAGCGGGGCAGCAATAGACGCATCAGCGGGGCAGGTACGGGGCGCGCGGGTGATTTCTGATTTTTCCCTGGCGATACGCCCCCTCTTAACGTTTATATCCGCATATGTTGAAACAATGGCATTGAACCTTTGTGAGTCTGATCAAATGGAGTGCCGCTGGTACAGCTATTTGTTAATATGTACCTAAGTCAACGTAGTAGCGATTGACGAATGTGTACCATATGGTATTGATAATGTAACTTACGTTTGTACCAGAAAATGATTGCGTACTTTCCTCATGTTAGAATTTAAAACAACATTGGAATTAGTGTTTTGGCATTTTGAACATTGCGATTTATTTGCCACTACGAAATGTGAATCAGGAGAAGGATGCTTTTACGCTCTTAATGATTAAAGAGTACTCATAAAATCATTTTTTAGTAATACTTACATTACATATTATGTAAGTACTTACAAAAGTCTACGGCGGAGGGTGGGAGATTGAGTCCCAGAAACGAAAGCGGGGCTCCGTCAACTTATTGGCTGACATTATAAAATGAAAGCGCAATTATTTTAAATATTATGTATGTTAAACATATTTATGTAATAAATGCATTATACGAAAATAGAATTATGCAACTTGCAAATAAAGTAATTTTGCTTCTTATATCAATCGATAATTAGAGTAAAGCAAAAAACCGTTATATGAAATGTTACATTACACTAATAAATTTTATGCCAATTTAATGTATACTAAGTGTATGTTAGTCTTTGCGACAATATATGAAACATTACGCACCCGTTTAATAAATATCACTTCTTAGTATTATAACCATTATAATGTATGTTTAGTGTCCATACGTCTATATGTATAAAGTGATGAAAACAAAATAATAATTATTGGAATATATTAATAAATTAAAGAACTAGATTCAATACATGCTACCGTAGCGTAGCGCGCTACTTTCAATCTTGGAGATAGTGATTGTTTTCAAAGTACGTAATTTACTTTAAAACAAAGTTTTAACCGACTTCAATTTAGTACTCCGCCAAGCCACGAGAAAATTTCCACATTTATTTTCCAATTTACCACATGAACTGTGATTTCCGAGAGCAAATGCGTTGATTATTAGAGAAAAAAACCTAATCGCTGTATGTGGCCCGATAATATTTGAGGACTTCCGTCGATTCCACAAGGATCACCTTTGGTACTTCATTAGCTGCTATATCAACGGAATCTTATCAGAATCTGTGACGTGCTTTTGTGCTTTAAGTACATAATTAAGGAATTCCATAAGTCATCTGTGGTCTTCATCATCAGTTCCACTCCACCAAATTTATGATTTCCGGATGTAAATACACGAGATATAATAGAAAATACCAAAATCACTACACGCGTGCCTAATATAATTGAGGAGTTCTCTCAATTCCTCATGGATCCCATCATCCAACTAAATTTAAATAAAAATGGGACCCACCTGGATGCATATACTTACAAACAAAAAAAAAACTTCGAATCGGCTCGTCAATGACGGAGTTCTGAGGTAACAAACATTAAAAAAAAAATAAGAAAAAAAAATACAACCGAATTGAGAACCTCCTTTTTTTGAAGTTGGTTAAAAATAATAATTTTTTATTCATCAGAGGCTTTCCGGTGAACGAAAACTTCGTGAGGGAACCGGTCTAATCCCAATAAAAAAACCCGCTCTACACTAAGGGCCTCTGTCCGCCTTAAATTCCATTGCAACTAAATAACTTATGCACTCAACTGTGTTATATTATTTATTATTTGAATCTTTTGTCCTTCATATGTGTATTGTTACGTAATATGTCACCGTGTAGGCGTTTTGGTGAAATACTGTGAGCGTATTACTGTCTTTGAAAATGATAAATAAATAAATAAGGTCTAGTTTTCTCTTTGGGTGCTCAGAGTGCAGTCGCTTTCGTAAAAACTAGTGCCTAGGTGATTAAGTTCCAAAACGGGCCCTGAGTTTAGGGTACTACCGGGAATGAGAAGAGGATGACGATGATGATAAATAAACACAATACAAAAAAATGCAAGTATTCAAATTTAAAATAAATTGGCTCTTAGTTTCGAGCGGGTTTTTTACTTTTTTTAACGATTTTACACTGACCAGGTAACGACGGTGAAGAGATGATCCAGATTCCTGTCCACTGTTGGATGCTTTGCACATATTTATGTTGTATGCATGTTGACGAAAAATTGGAAATGCAGATCTGATGCACGGCATTGGCAACGCTCACGTGAACCCTGTGTAGTACCCATTGGCTGTCGTAATTTTGCAGCTTACTTGGTTGTAGGTTCAAAAGTAAAACAAAATAATCAACTAATTTGTAGTTTATTAAAATTATTCAGTTCTTTGTACATTTATTCCATACAATCATAAATACACAGTTTAAAACTAAAACGCTGTGTATTTTTAAAGCTTCAAAATTATATTTTTATTTTACTCTACTCTGTTATATTTGAAACCATTGGCATCAAGATACTGTCCAAAACATTACAAGTCTTTGATTATTTACATAAAGGTATAATGTTATGCTGACATTTTATGTCCTCAAATACTCAGACGTATACCTTTTTCAAACAGGTTATTAACAGCATGTTTAGGTACATACATAAGTAGTTTACATTGGTCGCTGAGTCACTCATATAATATTCAATGCCTCTAAACATTTTAAACAAACGGTGTTTTAGTTACAAACAATTTCTGAGGAACTTCGTCCCATTACCAACTACCATTCTTGATTGCATCAATTTAATGATTTTCGGGATATAAAGCATCCTTCTTTTAACTAGTACAGGTTATAAAAAGTTCTATTTCAGCCATTTTTACTTAATTGGGTAATAATCTCGGCATTCTAATATCTAACCATGTAAGCATTTAAAACATACGAACTTTCACATTTATAATATAAGGATACACCAAGCACTGTTAATAATAATACACATTCGTAAATATTACAAAAATACCTATATGGTTTGTACGATACGAAATTGCAGAAAACATTTTTTCGTTCCGATATTTTGACAATATAATATAAACTGGCAAACGATTAATGCCAATTTTATGACAGAAAGTTGTAACTAGTCAATCATTGGTCAAGATGTCATCACCATCATACTTACTAGTAAATATTTTGCTTGAGCGCGTTTGTAAAGTAAACAAACTACGTTATGTAACCTTTGGTCATACCAATGTAGATCCACACGGTGATATTTAAATTCTTGTAATACTCGTAACGTTTGATCTTCACAAAAAAACGCGTACCTACACACAGAGAGCGAAGAAACCACATGCACATAATAAAAAACTAATTCGTGACTTAATGAAGTCGCCTTTCCTTCTATAATCTATTTTTATACATCTAAATATATATTCATCTTAATTTACGTTTCATCTTATGTCATTATACCCTCCAGCACTGGCTGCATATAACGCCAGCACGATAGGCACTACTGTATAAAAGGCTTTGCTAAGTGTAGGCAATATTGGTTTACATCTCCGTAAATTAAGTTTTAAATTATTTTAATCTATTCTTAGCGACAGAGGTACTGACGGGCTTCCGAAAAAAACATTCGGGTTTTTTTTTTGCATTTTTTAATAAGAATGAGAATTTATTTATTTAGCACACAAAACACGGATAAACGACACGGGTTTTGGTATGTTATGCAGTTCATTACACCGCATCAATATAAATTTAAATATGTTCCCTGTTACATTAGACCAATATTCTAGTCCAGTTTTCATTCGCTAAACGTTGTTTATTGCAACGTTTTAGCTTAATCCTAACAGTTTTTTTTCTGTTATCAGTTACATAACAAATTGAAAAAAAAAATTTTGCACCTACTTGCGCAACAATATTGAAATAATTTCAAATTTAAAAGACACACTTTTACCTTTTTATGATTTGAAATGTTTTGTTCGTTACATTTGGGATAGTTTGGGACAAATGTGCCTTTTACTACATTGAAGGGCGTTTAAATTAGTTGAAAGCGTGTTTCTTTATCAACTTAATCATTAGGAAAACAAGTGTCTCCAACCAGCACAGTTCCTCTTGGACACTTTATTTCATAGACTCCACTTTGATCCACGCTGTTACATTCAGTGATTTCACTATTCACTTCATTGTCTGCACTGTTTTCATCACTATTAGTACTGTTGTCACCATTGTTTTCACTGTTATTACCACTGTTTTTAATTTCGTTACTGTGGTTACTAATTTCACCAAACCTGATATCGATTAGCGATCCAGACTCTGAATTAGTTGGTCCTTCAAATAGTATTGCATCAGCATCAGTAGATAATATGGGGAAGTAATCTATGGGCACACCGAGGTCAATGACCCACAAAGTTGTGAATAAGAAGAATACTTTAAACATGGTCACGACACGTCCGCGTTATTAGCGGGAGACAAATGAACAACGCTGGCCTCGACTTTGTTAATATAAATATAGTATGTTGATAACCGAAAGAGGTTATTCTGCAATAGTAATACAAATAAATACCTAACTTGGAATAGCAACGAGTTAGTGGACGGAACACCCGTTGTAATCCTCAAAGTTAATATTAATTTAAGTTATATAGTTATAGGTTTTATCGCATGTAATATTATGATATTATAAGGCTCTTGCAATTGTTCTCAGAAGATATTTCTAAGAACTTTTCTAATGAGAATATTACAAAGGGCTAGTATTTTTGTATTTAGTCGATTACCGTTTAAATTTTAACCTACCTAATACTATTGCACTACTTACTCCTCTTCAAAAGATAATTAGCTAAACGATACAAAATCATTTCCCTATTAAAAAATAACCTTGATAAAGCTATCTTAGTTATCAATATTAAATTGAAACATGAATAAAAATAAAGAAATGAGTTTTTAAATATGAAGCTCAAGTCATTCGTGGTATTCAAGCATTATTTCGCAATTATCTAACTTATATAGACATCAATAGTAGTAGTGGCGACCTTTGCTAATAATAGATGAACAAGAAAGAAGAAAGGCCCTTCAAAGTCAATGAAATACTGATGATATGTTTCTTGAATTTTAAGAGTGAATATCTATTCGTTGTGCCAGGATTAACTAAGATTGCTGAAACTTTAAATGGGCCTGGCCGACTGCCTTGAATGCTTGCAGAATCGTCCGCCCGGCAGCCCGGCACGCGACCGGCGAGGTAGTCCCCGAAAACCGGTCTGATCATTAATCTTCACCGCATAGCTTTTGCATAACGCCAAGTCATTTTCATGTCTTGCGTTAATTGATGATGTTTATGTCAATCATATTCCACAAGCAATTACGAATCGGACAATAACATGAAAAACGTTAAAGCGATGGAATTGAAGTTGGTGCTAAAAAGTCATTAATTGATAAATTACTTACCTTTATTACGGTCATTTAATCTGCCACTGGTATTGTAAACGACATCCGTTCCGCAGCCTAGTTGTTAGTGACCCTGCCTACGAAGCCGGAGGTCCTGGATTTATTTATATGATGAGCACCAATATTTGTTTCTGAGTCATGAATGTGTTCTATTTATTTATCAATACAAGTATTTTTATCGTCGTCTAGTACCCATAGTAAAGAAAATAAATATTGAAAAATAATAATAATTAGAAATTGGAGAGGGAGTGAAAAAATAAATTGTCGCCAGGTACTCGATTTAAACCAGCATTTCATTTTATAAACAGCGTACACACTTTCAAGCAACGGCTGTTTCAATCGGCTGCCTCACGACAAACATTTTTTTTTTATTCCCACTCCAATCCAAGTTGGGTCAGTTCGTCGTTGCATCTTGGACATTGCAACTACGCGTCATTGCTCTGAATATAAGTATTAAGGTGTGAATGGAGAACTAGGAAAGACTTGATTATGGTTGTAAAGATGTTTTATTATCTTCAAGACATTTTGGAGACAGTTACAAGAGACGATCGTATATAGACAAAAGTAGAATTGTAGAATGCCATAGACTACTATCGTAACAATAAGGTAACGATAGGAGTACACATATTTAACCGCCGTATATTTTCCTGTATTGCGCCGACTCTATTCAACCGTGGTACTGACATATTGAAATTTGATTGGACTCATGTTGGTTGGTGTGGTATCGCTCTAAAATATTTTTCTTGACCTCTGGCGCAAGTAAAAGACTTTGAGTATTATTATTAAACTAGGCCAAGCGTGAATAAAATCAGTGACGAATTTTTACAGGGCTTCTGACAATCAATAGATGACAAACATGTACAATAATCTAGACCTTTTATGTTAACAGCTATAACTTTCGGGGCATATTATATTTATCCTAGGGAGTTGTCGGCAAAGTGAGCTCAATCCAACTCTACACTGGCTTTATACGGAACTCAAATCACAGATTCCTAGAAACTTGCTTTATTTGTCAATCACTATTAGCAAATATTCATGCTCATCATCCAAATATTTGCCCTTACCGGGATTCGAACCCAGGCCCTTCAGTTTCTTAGGCAGCGTCACTACCCACCAGGCTAACCGGTCGTCAAAATTTGAATTAATTTTGGAAATGTCGTTTGTTCTTGTATTTTCTTGATTTGTCCATTTTAATGTCATAATCTTCTTAAGTAAAACATGTTTGTATATATACGTTACATTGTTTTTTATGTTACTATTGAGCTAAAAGTTGGAATACTTATGTTGGTAAGTTTAGTGAAAATGCAATATTATGGCACTATCAAGCTGCAGGTATGATGGTGGAGGCCGAAGCCACGACAGTTTCTAAACTACACAGAATAAACAAACCCTTCATGTTTGGGCTCATTGGATCGATGAGTACATTGGAAGAAAAGGTAGGTATATAATCTTACAAGCTTTTATTGCCTTCTGTACTTTCTATTTATTTTTATTTATTTATTTTTATTCCAAACAGATTACACAGTATGACAGTGAGACACCAAGGCACTGTGAAATGCATAAGTACAATAATTATATTTATAATTGAGACACAGAAGGCACGAGAAGTCGAACCAGTTGAGAGACCAGCTGGGGACAATCCGAATCCCCACGTAATATTCGGCATGCCCCAGTCACGAGTGCATAGTTACGCCTCACTTCTAAAGAATTGAATCCTAGAGTGCCAAGCAAAAACTTCGTCGGGTAAAGGAAAGGATAGTATCCATAGTTTTTTTTATACAAAAAACGCAGAAACGCTTTTTGGATCTTCTCCAGAAGCAAGGCGTAGGTAACTTCGTGGGGGTTCCATACAATACACGCTGCCTCCAGTTTGCTCCTAACTAATGCGGTGTAAGCAATCCTAATGGCTACGGTGTTATCAAATTCGCGAGCAATCCGGATAACAAAACCCAATCTCCGGTAGCCGTCAGTAGCTAGGGTTTTCATATGCTCATGAAAATCAAGACGTGCATCAAATGTAACTCCTAAGTCTTTGATGGAGTCAACGCGTTTTAAAGATTCCGCTCCAAGCAGGTAATTTATTGTTATGGGACTACGAGTACGGGTAAAAGACATTACAGAGCACTTCTCAGGGTGGAAAAGAAGGCCATTTGCAATACTCCATTGATAAATACGGTTGACATCCTCTTGGAGCGATTCACCGTCAGACAGTTGCTGCAAGCCATAAATGAGCTTTAGGTCATCAGCATAAAGAAGACATTGGGCATATCGAGGGAGAGACGCCAAGTCATTTATCATGATGCCGAACAGAAAAGGGCCCAGTATTGAGCCCTGGCTTACTCCAGAGCGAGTGTGGTAGGGATTGGAAACAAAGCTTCCGTGTTGCACGTACTGCTGCCTGTCGCGTAGATAACTTGCAAAAAACTGTATCAGTTTCGGCGAGAAGCCGATATTACATAACTTGCTCAGTAATATGTCGTTATCTACGCGATCAAAGGCTTTTTTAAAATCAAGGTACAACACGTCCACCTGTATTCCTTTATCCAAATGCTCAGAGATAGAGTCTACCAGGGTTAGGAGGTTCGTCTCGACTGATCGTCTAGGCCTAAAACCGTGTTGTGAGTCACAGAGAAAGGGCTTTGTTTGAGAGGCAACATGTTTGTTTATTATGGACTCAAACAACTTCGCGATCGAAGAGAGTATCGCTATGGGACGATAACTCTCAACCTTAGAGGCATCTCCCGACTTAGGAATCGGTCGCACCCGTGTCAACTTCCACTCATTCGGATACTCCCCTGTGAGTAGAGCTAGGTTGAAAATATAAGCTAAAGGCAGAACTAGCCAGTCTTTGCAGCCTTTCAGTATATACGCTGGGAAAGCATCTGGCCCCAACGAGCTTTGGGGCTTTAGGCGAGCAATGCCGGAATACACGTCCTCGGAGGATATAGTATGAATATTAATTAAATTTGCCGAATTCGTCCCATCCTGTTCAACAGTTTTATTATGGTCAAGTAATGGCACGCAAGGTAGAAAGACGCTTGAGAAAAAGTTTGCGAATGCTTGAGCAGCCTCAACACCCTCATAAGGCTTACCATCATAAGTCACCCTGCTCTCAAACCCACCCTTGGATCTTAAACTATTCATATGTTGCCAAAAAACTCGAGGATTAACTGTTAAGTTAGTCTGAACTCTACTAATATAATGTTTGTAAACTTCTGCCGTTCGCAATTTTATGTCGGCTCTGAGTTTAGAAAAAATGACGTATACTTCTCCATCTCCTGTGCGTTTCCACTTACGGTGAAGAAAAGCTTTCCGTTTAATGTCAGCAATAAGATCCGCTGTAAACCAAATAGGATATATTCTGCAGGGCTTATTAGGCCTTTTCTTCCTTGGTATACAGGTATCGAAAATGTCATAGATTAAATTATAAAAGCGATCTACAGCGACATTAACATCTTGGGCTTCGAGAACGCTCTCCCAAGTCACGTCGGAGATCAGCTGGTAAAGAAGTTCGTAATTACCCTTGGAGAAATTCCAATCACGCCTCATATCAACATTACTAGGGTCAATCCCCGCGGGACTACTTAATGCTTTTTTGAGCGGTATTGAAATTTCAAGAGGTGGATGATAGGAGTCGGCATATGGAACCAGACTACCCTCCGGGACTTCACTGACCGAAACACCATGAGCGCGCTCTCGCACCAACACCACATCTAGCACTCCTCCATGCGCATTAACTACTTCATTCATCTCTTTAAACTCGCAGACTGTAGTAAAATAACAAAAGTAACTTAAAACACTAGTTGATGCATACTTAGGGTTAAGGTTCAAGTCACCAACAATTATAACCACGCCGATAGAGTCAATAAACGATTCAATTTTTTGAAAAAACTGCATGTAAACACTTTCAGATGAATTAGGTGGAATGTAAACAGCACACAGGTGAAAAAGTGTTTCACCCAGTACGAAAGACGTCCACAGGTCCTCACCGTCAACAGTCTCGAAATCACGTCGCCTCCGCAGGCTAATTCCTGGTCTTGCAGCAACCAGTACACCTCCTCCCTGTCGTCCGGTGACGCGGTCTCTGCGTAAGATACTCCAAGCATCTCCCACTAGTTCGGGGTCCTCCACGGATGCCGACAACCATGATTCGGTAGCGACGACAATATCACTTTCGTGAGCAAGAACACTCTGTTTGAAAAACTTCAACTTAGTGTTGAGACCTCTGACATTCTGATATGCAATGGTGATTGTGGGGCAATTACTTCGAGCTTGGGGTTCCCTTGGCTCGCCGGGGTTTTCCGAGAAAAAACCACATCTTCACCCTTGCATTATCAGGCCAGACATCCGCCGACAAGCACTTATCATAGTAGGCTACCGGGACACCTAGTTTGTAGGACTTATATTCGCCTTTGGACTGCAGCTCCTCCACTGTACACGTGCCCTGTTCACACAGTTGCTGCAAATATTCCCGGACTTCATCCGCACTGGACACCATGTTCCATAGGTGGATGTGTTTCCTGACCTCGACCGCTCTGAGAGTAACATTAGGGCCTCCGGTACAGCGTATGGATGATGGTCCTTTCTGCTTCCTCTTGTTTGGAACCTCACCTTTTGTGGATGGATCTTCAGGTGTGAGATCACTCTGCTGGGAGCCTGAGGCGCCAATTTGGTTGACAGGTGGAACGGTAGCGGGGATTTCACTCTGCGAAGCTCCAATATGGTTAAGTGGATCGGCGGGGGGGACGTCACTTGGCGGCGACATCATTGTCGAGTTGCTAGGCCCTGTTACGGGATCCTTGTTCTTTCTGTTCTTTTTCGCACGATTGCGCTTCGACGGACGGGTATTCTCTGACTTACTACCCATTATAATCTCGTCACCACTATCAATAGGCGCGGGTGTAGGCTTCATCAGCACTGAAGAGGCAGCAGTACCGGTAGACTCGATGGCACGTTCCAATGTCTCGAATCTGCCGCTCATTGTCTCAACCTTATCCGCACACGTAACACATGTGGATTGGAGCCGCCCCATAACCGAGACTGCATCTGCCAGCTGTTCCGATAAATAAGTTATTTGTTCCCGGAGTAGGGTAATGTCTAAGGCAGTACTATAAACAAATAAGCACTAGGCAGTTCTATAAACAAATAATAATGGATGCGCCAGTTGTAGAAAGACTAAGCTAGCCTCCTTTAAATAAAATACTATTTAATAAGTTAACTAAAATACTGGCCATAAATAAAATACTTGTGATCGTCTAGTTCAAGAAGTACGAATAGGACCCTCTTCGTTGTGTTAAAATCTCGTCGTAAAACGCATTGTATAAAATAATAATGTCAATGTAAATAAATGATGTTCCAAATGAAACCGTAACAAACGCAATAAATAAATGTGAATAAATAACATTCGTAATAAATAAAACGAATGAAACTAAAATTTCAAAATGAATCAGAACGTAAATGTAGTTTAATCGACGCATTAAATAATGCGTTTAAATAAACGTCAAAAATCATACGTAAATGTATGATCATAAGCCGCAAAAAACCGAATCAAAACACGTGAAAGGTCATTTCAGTAATCGTAAACATTACTGTAAATTATAATCCGTCAATAAATTTTATCGTCCGCAAATCAAATCGCACGGTAAAACAAACCGTAAAAAATCCGCAATAATTAATTAAATCCGCAAATCAAAATGAACATTTAAAATTGAGATCAACAAATAGTCTATCTACATAAGTGAACATGCGACTCACCCGATCAGGTACAACTCGAACAAAGATAATTGATTTAATTAGTTAATTACCGTATACAAATTATAATTATCTAATACTAATTACATACATTTATTTCTAACTTAGAACTAACTAAAATTATACTATAAAATGCTCCATCACGATGAACGACAACGATGACCTGTAAAATAAACAGACTACAAGGGGACCTTGGGATTCTAGACCTTAGGTCTTGAAAATGGGGCCTATACCTATTGTTATATCTTGAATCTTTCGAGGGCTCCCAACGCTCCTACACCCTCGCCAAACCAACAAATCCGTCATGATGCAACCTATCAACCCTTACTATCTATTTGATTCAAACCATCTCTCCTACACATTCATCATCTTACACGAATCTTAAGTACTTAAGTACTTTTAAATTTACTTTACGCAGATTGCCAAGATTAATTCTAATAATTGGACGTATTTATGCACAAGGGAACCAACCCACACAATGATAGTTTTGAGAAAAAGAGGTTTTTGTTAAAAAAGTGTATACAAAAAAAAATCTCATGTTTTTTGGCAAAGTTGGAGTGCCAAGCGTTGAAACATGCTATTGTTGATAGTTTTTTACTTAAACATGCTAAAAAAATGTAGTTTTAAGTGTAGTTTTGTCTTGAAAAGGCAATGGTTCCTTTTAGGAAAAATATATAAGTGAGGGTTGGTACCTTGTTGATTTAATGGGGACTATAAACAGGTATACAAAAAAATTATATACGCTAGTTTGAATGTACTTTATCAACAAAATGTTTACAATACAAAAGTTATAAAAAATCAGAAATATTATTATGTAATCTAATCCTTCTCAAACATCAACGCTTTAATTAAAAAAATAAGAGAAAGATTTTATCACAAAGCTTTCTTAGTTCTCGCTAGTTTCATCTTCCACTTCAAAGTCAGGTTCACCCGAAAAGCCCTCCAGATCATCCTCGATGCTTTCGTCGGGAATTAACAGAACGTAAAACTCGTGATGGACCTGTGGAATCAGATGAAGAAGGCTCTTCAGGTCTTTAATTTTGCGTCGGCAACAAGCTTTCCTGATGGCCAAAGTGGTTCCATTAACTGCTTGGTAATAATTGATGATGCCCTTCCCCGAGCACTTTTTTCATAATATCTACTTCCTCAAATTCTTCAATGAAGTTAGATCTCATGTAAATTTGAAACATTTCATGTTTTCTAAGCTCTATTTCTTTTGTGGGCAGCCATGACACTTTCGTTCCATCTGTACTTATCTTTTTCTATTTGTAATATTTTTCTCCAACATTAATGAGGACAAAAATTCTTTCGGATCCATGCGGTGGTGTCCTGTTATGGCATTTTTTTTTCTTGCAAGTTTTTATTATATTCATATAATCTTCCGGCGTATAAATTATTTGTAGCCATTTTAAAGCATTCACTATTTTTCCGAAATCCGTATCATTTGGAAGAAAGCTGTGTCCCAATCCCAATTCTAGATATCGTAAATTAATCTGTTCAAGCATTGGATGTTCATTTAAGATCGCTTTAAGCATCAACACAAGCTTTATATTCCGATTTTGGCCGCTACATGAATCGCTCCATAAAATAAGACGTTCCCATTCATGTTGGCGAAAATATTACCAATAGAAAAAAATTGACAGAAGTTGGAAGAGTTTTTAAGAGTTTAAGGAAGTAGATATTATGAAAAAATGTAATATTCGAGGAAGGGTCTCATCAAGTATTACCAAGCAATTAATGGAACCACTTTGGCCATCAGGAAAGCCTGTTGCCGACGCAAAGTTAAATACCTGAAGAGCCTTCTTCATCTGATTCCACAGGTCCATCACAATTTTTACGTTCCGTTAATTCTCGATGAAAGCTTTTCGGGTGAACCTGACTTTGAAGTGGAAGATGAAACTAGCGAGTAACTAAGAAAGCTTTGTGATAAAAATCTTTCTCCTAAATTTTTAATTAAAGCGTTTGATTTTTGGGGAGGATTAGATTAGAGAATAATATTTCAAACATTTGCAGACCTTTTGTATTGTAAACATTTTGTTAATAAAGTACATTCAAACTAGTGTGTATATTTTTTTATTAAATCTACAAGGTAACACCAACCCTCACTTAAATGTTTTTGCTAAAAGGAACCATTGCCCTTTAAGAGAAAACTACACTTAAAACTAAATATTCTTGACATGATATCAACAACAAAATATCAACAATACCATGTTGTAACGCTTGGCAATCCAACTTTGCTAAAAAATATGGAAAAAAATGTATAGGTACACTTTTTACAAAAACCTCTTTTTCTCAAAACTATTATTGTGTGGGTTGGTTTCCTTGTGCATAAATACGTGCAATTATGTCAGATCGTACGACTTTGATCTTTAAAGCCTTTTGCATGTAACTTACATTTGGGTAATGTGTAGGTTGGTTCCATTTGGTACAAATACGTCCAATTTCGATTATGCAAACCAGATTCAATGAAGTTGGTTCCTTACTTTATATAAACTAGATTATTTTAACCAGGAACCATGTGATGTGGATCTTTGTGAAAGTGTTAACTTTTGCAGTTTTTATTATGCAAACAAGAACCAACCCTCATGGACTCTTATGAAGTAAATGAAACGTTACTGTAACGGTGAACCACGTGATATGGATCTTTTCAAATAAATATGATGTAAAATTAGCAAGTTACCATACAGCATGGATCTTTTTAAAGTTTTATGAAACAATGATAATGTGGTTTGATAACTTTATCAACGGAATCTTTTCATATGTCGAATGATCTTACGACTTTGATCTTTATGTAGGGGGTATAAGGCACATTTTAAAAGCCTTCTGCATACTTAACTCAATTTTGGGTGATGTGTGGGTTGGTTCCCTTCTGCATAAATACGTCCAATTACGCAAAACATAACGCGCGGCAGAATTTACGCATACCCTATACGTTCGTGCAGCCACGGTATTTGTAACAGAGATAGTGATTGTTGTCGATTATGTACAAGGTGCTCTGAATACCATTTATATGCTATAACATCCACTGTACTGTCTGTCCCTTAAATTGGCCTGCAGTGTCACTCTACTTCCACTAATTGACGCAGATGTCAAAGGTCCGTATAATCGAATGAGTTACATCCCAGAACAAACAGAGCGCAATGTTACAGAACATATAAATAGCTCAGGCCTTGGATTTATACCTATTGTGTATGAAAAGTTCACAGCTTCTAAGAAATTGACACGTCAGATTCCTTAGGTGTAAACTCGAGTCGACTCCAGCAATCCAGGATCTAGTATCAGCCAAAAAGCTTTGCGTCGAGTGTACCTAAGTGCGTGTATTCAAATGAAATCTAAGCTCGTGGTGTGTCAGCTATGTATGTTGGTGTAAATGTGATATGTGTATGAGTGTATGTCCATTGAAATCAGGCTAAAGCCACGAAATACAATGGGTGTGTATAGAAGTTTCTTTTTTAATGTAAGTTCACTATCTTGTCACAAATAATAGAATCAAAAAGCCATTAAATGCATAACACTACAATGCTTTAGAAAAGTTAAAAAGAGCCAGTTATAAAATTGAGATGTGTGTGTGTGTGCTCTTCCAAAGTTCAATCACATTGCAATGCTATCATTTATTATACCTATTCATGCATCCTTATTTAAATTAGAGTTGTATTTCAAGACAATAGTAGTGTATCCTTAAATCCACTCTCATACCAGAGATAGTAATTTACATAATATTAAAATTTAGAATAATATCTGGCCCTATGGCCCCTATTAATGTTCGATTAAACGGCTCAGCGGACCCGTTGAATTGCAGAAAAGAACTAACTATATCTTTAATTTATGAAGCCTTGGAAATGACTATTACAGCAATTAGCACGCAGAACTATATTTCCAGCTAATCTCCCGAAGCGACGACCTAAATATTACAAACCAAAAATAAACACTTTACTCTTAAATAACTACATAGGTAAATTTTTATAAATACTTAATGTGAACACTGACTCTATAATTATTAACTATTCATATAAAAACAAATCAAACACTTAATGTTGCACACTCGCACTATTGTCAATTGTCTTAAAAAATACGTGCCTACACTAATTTCACTTATTCGTCTCTAAAATGTCTTAAATTGTCTGTTATAAATATCACTATAAAATCTCTAGTAATTGAACACTATTTCATACAAATAAAACGCGAAACGCGCGCGGAAATCTAATATCAAATTTAATTGATGATTATAAGGGAAACCGAATGGGATAATTGCAACCTGTCGCGAGGTCCAAACTCGACTGCCCTATTGTAAAAGACTGAATCTGTACATGAATTCTTGTGCAATATCAAAAAGGTGTAATTATTTTACATGCCATATTAACATACGGCATTTTGGTTTACAATAATTAATAGTCCTAGTATAGATTAGTCAAAAGACATATGTGTTATATATTGCAACTAATATAAGTCCTTTCGGATCTGTTTTTGTTATCGTCTGGTCGCATAGAGTTTCAAGAGTTGAAAACACTTGAATGGTATACATGAGATTATTTAAGTTGGCCAAATTGCATCAGTGGTTCATTCAAAAAGCAACTCTACGTTCGAAGGTAGAAGCTTCTAATTACAATGACAGTTTTATAAAAGGCCGGCCACATTAAGTAATCTCAACCATAATACAAAGACGAAATAGGAGACCAGCTCTGTGCTTTATTGTTCCAATGTTGACGTAAGGTCAATTTCAAGGAGCGCCGGCCTTGTGAAACGGTTTTATAGTATTTGTCTGAATTAGGTACCTATTTTTATGAATATAATCAACAAGTACTGTAAGCTTGCTGTTACACAGTACTACACAAAGGTAACGTTTATAAAAGCTTTGTACCTTTTAATTTTCGGGTAAATTATTGAGGATCCATCCAATCGAACACGCTATTTGATTTCCGATCCCTTTCAATTATAATTCCGTCATTTTGATTCAACGGCCGACGTAATTGATGTTTTGTGTAACCGATCCCGCTTATTCAAGTTTCACTTTGGCGTTGTAATGAATGAATATTGCTAGATTTTTCGACACAATCAAGTTTGTATTATGGTATTTTACCTTATCTAAAATCTCACTTAATGAAATATGAATGAAACTTCACTAAATTGGGTATTTAAAGTTTGTTCAAAACAGCCATTCCCGAAGAGCATTGCATCTCTTATCTCGTTAGCGACAGGCATATAAGAGTGACTCAAACGAAGGGGCGTGGAGTTAAATTGACTCGAATCAAGGCATCGCCTTAAGTTCTTCATAATATGAAGTTGCTTTAATGTAAGAGAAACAACAAGTCTAACTTATCATTCAAGCAAAGTTCGTCATAATTCCGTTCATGTTACTCTGTAAACTTTTACCCGTACAGGAGTTAAACTCAAGCAGCGTCATGTTTCAACGGCAGACGTGCATAAATATAAATAATAGAATTAGTTCACCTGGGATTTATGTCAGAATCTAACTTAATATAGGGGTGTGTAGACACTAAATAAAACAATCAATAATGATGCATTTTCTTGAAAAAGGATTAACAATGTAGTCAAATGGAGAAAAAAGCAACGCAGGAGATTAAATAATCACAAAGTTATTTTAGTGACGAAAGATTTAAGAGATGTTCTGTCCCTTTTCCGCAAAACACAACTTCATGTCACACGATAGTCATTTACTATGACGCTCGAGGACCGTGACATCACGATCTGCTAGCGTTTTCTCACTCTAAAAAGAGACATTAGAGCGGTTGTACCTTTGTAATTTTTTGAGATATTCTAATAAGATTTTCGGCAGGCATAATTTTTTATCTATAATATATACCTATTTATTTATTTATTTATTTATTTATTGAAAAACAGGTTACATAACATTACAGTTTACACCAATGCGTCATGAACCGAACAATATTTATTTTGACGGCGAAACGGCGTGGCCCCGTTGTTCCGACATCTCGGGTGTTGGATTTGGTAGGTTGCCCCGGAACCGACGAAACACGACACCTTTCGGCCAGAAATCAGCACACGCGATGGTCTCCTGGAGCAGCCGCGGCACGCGCACTACAAACGAGCTGAAGTGCACGTAGTGGCGCGAATGCAACTGGAACACCCTCAGCGAGTAGCCGGATTTCTGGCGAACATACTGCGTCACTTCTTCAGCGGTGGCAGTGTGATGCAGGCGCGACACGTACAGCGCCTTGCTCGGTGTGGATTTAAAATATTTTTTTGTCTACTATGATCACCCGTCTAAACTCTGAACTTAGAACGTAGACCGTGGAACCTGGAAGAGCTCATAGCACAAATTGGTACTTACCTGGGTGAAAAGAATATACATAATTCTATTTAGTCCATCAGTTAGATTATCAAAAAATATTGAACACGTATTTTTTGTTTTATAAATTAAACAAAACATGATAAAGATATAGCTCGTTAAAATTCTGTGTGACGCCACATTAATATGCTAAAAAGTGTACCATAACGTGACGTCACACGGCTCTAGTTTTTTTTTTAAGGAAAGTAGCCAATTCCTAACCTAACCGAAACCCGGACAAAATTAGACGAGTGATTTCAGTAGATCTATCAACAGTTGCAACTACTCGCTGTGATTGTAGTACTTGAATGTTGATGAAACTTATAAACCTGAATAGTAATCTAAGAACTATAAGAAACCTAAAATTACCAAAACAACATTGGAAATGATGTCTATTCAATCGTGTTTCGGTTGACGTTCAATGAACTAGTACCTACAACCTAAATTCAGTTCTCGTCTCTCTCCGAATTTAACGTTACAGGCTCCGAGCGAAAACCGGGGCTATAAAGGAAATGTTTTCTATATATATACCCTATTCGTTAACAGCCCAAACAACCCTTGTTACTTCAGAGGTTCGATACAGCCGAAGGGCCATAATGTAAAAATATCTACTCGAAAATTACATTCTGGTCCATAGCTTTCTCTTAGAGACCTTAAGAGATATTGTTTGTAATGTAAATTCCAACAATACTGTAATTATTTTGGGTCGAGTAAATAACAAAGTAACTGTTTTATCCCTCTGGAAATAGTATCTCCATAATGAGGTAATTATTAAAATCATCTGACGGTTTTAACCGTCGTAATTATTCTGATGGTTCCGTCAAAGTTAGCGCAAAGGCTCCGTAGGTATGTAGTGTTGTGTTCCTGTTGGTGAGTAAGGTTCCCAGAGCTCCAACCCCAACCCCCCCTTTCTAATGATAATGGCGCAGTTAAAGAGGTTACCCCAGGAGGGTACCAGCTGCACTAGCGCTGGAGAATCCCTCTCTGGGCTTCCACGCTCAGGTAAAATTATGCCTGAGCGTGGACGCCGAGACCGCCCCACGTCGTACTCTGGGGGGGGCAAAACCGCGCTCATTCATCTGCCATCTGCCCGAGGCAAGAGCAAGGCAGCTCCGGCACCCCTTGCTACGCTGGCCGTGGACTTCTGCAACATCAGGGGTTTACATTCCAACCTTAATGCTGTCCACCTACACCTCGAGACAGCAAAGCCGGCCTTGCTTTTCTTGACCGAGACGCAGATATCGACTCCAGCGGACACATCTTACCTCTCCTACCCTGGGTACGGACTGGAACACTCCTTTTCGCCCAGGGCTGGCGTGTGCGTGTACGTTAGAGACGATATCAGTTTTCGCCGCCTCAGCAATCTTGAAGGTAGGGACCTCTCCACCTTATGGCTGCGTATCGACAACGCTGACCATCCCCGTGTCTATTCGTGCCTATACAGGTCCCATAGTGGTGATGCCGAAACTGACCGACTCATTGAGCAGATCCAAACGGCTGCAGACTCTGTGCAGCAGCAGATCCCATCCGTTGAGATTATTGTACTTGGTGATTTTAATGCCCACAACGCCGAATGGCTCGGCTCTAACAAGACTGATCATGCGGGTAGATCTGTTTTTGACTTTGCTCTGGCATATGGCTTGACACAATTGGTTACTGCGCCTACGCGAATCCCAGATGTGGAAGGCCAGGAACCTTCCCTGTTGGACCTTCTGCTGACCTCTCATCCGGTTGACTACCATGTATCCGTTGAAGCCCCACTCGGTTCTTCGGATCATTGCTTGATCCGGAGTACGGTGCCACTCGCGTGCCCGCCGCGTCGGCGAGTTGCTTGTGGCCGCCGTGTGTGGCACTATAGGTCAGCAGATTGGGACGAGATGCGGTCCTTCTTTGCATCTTACCCTTGGGGGCAGGTTTGCTTCACGCCGGATGATCCCTACGTCGTTGCTGATTCTGTTGCTGACGTGGTACTGCAGGGAATGGAGCTTTTCATTCCTTCCTCTGTGGTCCCTGTTGGTGGCAAATCCCAACCCTGGTTTGGTCGCTTCTGTAAAATGGCCTCTCGCCGAAAGCATGAATGTTACCAAGCCTGGGTAGACGCAGCGGCAGTACGGGATGAAAAGACTAGCGTATTAAAAAAGGAGTTTAACTTTGCCTCCAGGTCCTTCAAAAGAGATATTGCCAGAGCAAAGTCGCTGCATATTGGTAGAATTGGTGAGAAATTAGAGCGCCTCCCGTCGGGAACTCGTGCGTTCTGGTCTCTTGCCAAAGCTATCCAGGGGAATTTCTGCACGCCATCTTTTCCGCCTCTGCACATGGATAACGATTCATTGGCCCACGACGCAAAAGACAAAGCCGATCTTCTGGGTAAACTCTTTGCGTCCAACTCGACTTTGGATGACGGGGGAAACGCGCCGCCGACCATTCCACGGTGCGAGAGCTGTATGCCGGATATCCGGTTCAACCAAAGCTCGGTGCGTAAAGCTCTTCTTTCCCTCGACACTCATAAGTCGAGTGGGCCTGATGGAATCCCTGCAATTGTGCTGAAGAGGTGTGCTCCCGAGTTGGCTCCGGTCTTAACGCGTCTCTTTCGGCTCTCTTATTCATCTGGCGTAGTCCCGACCTCGTGGAAGTCAGCTTTGGTGCATCCGATCCCTAAAAAAGGCGACCGCTCAAACCCGTCCAACTACAGGCCAATAGCTGTTACCTCCCTTCTCTCGAAGATAATGGAGTCCATTATCAACTGCCAGCTCCTTCGGTACCTAGAGGACCACCAGTTGCTTAGCGATCGACAATACGGTTTCCGTAGAGGCCGCTCGGCTGGTGATCTTCTAGTCTACCTGTCACATCGTTGGGCACAGGCGATCGAGACTAAGGGTGAAGCATTGGCTGTTAGTTTGGATATAGCGAAGGCCTTTGATCGGGTTTGGCACAAAGCACTTCTTTCGAAGCTACCATCCTATGGGCTTCCCGAGAGATTATGTGTATGGGTCAGTAGCTTTCTAGCAGACAGAAGCATTAAGGTCGTAGTTGACGGGGAATGCTCCGACTCCATGTCTGTGAATGCTGGTGTCCCCCAAGGTTGTGTGCTGTCGCCCACGCTATTCCTTATGCATATCAATGAAATGCTGCAAATCAGCGGAATTCATTGTTATGCTGATGATAGTACAGGTGATGCCTCTTACACCGGCCGTACCAATATCTCTCGGGAAATCGTCATCGAGAACCGGAACAAACTTGTGTCTGAAATTGAGACTTCCCTAAGTGCAATCTCTGAATGGGGTCGACTTAACTTAGTCCGTTTTAACCCTACCAAGACACAGGTTTGCGCGTTTACCGCAAAAAAGTTAAAGTTCGACGTGTCACCTTGTTTTGAGAGCACTCCCCTGACTGCCGCAGCCAGTATCGGAATCCTTGGCGTCGACATTTCGAGTGAAGTCCAGTTCCGCGGCCATTTAGAGGGTAAGGCCAAATTAGCCTCAAAAAAGCTCGGTGTGCTCAATAGATCGAGACAGTATTTCACACCGGCCCACCGCCTGCAGCTTTATAAGTCGCAGGTCCGCCCACACATGGAATACTGTTCTCATCTATGGGCAGGGGCACCCCAATACCAGCTTCTCCCTCTGGATCGCATCCAACGACGAGCAACTCGAATTGTCGACAGCGAGCATATTTCGGATCGGCTTGACCCCTTGGCGCTGCGTAGAGATGTGGCCTCTCTCTGCATTTTCTATCGCATGTATAACGGGGAGTGCTCCGAGGAATTGTTCGGATTAATCCCTGCCGCTTCTTTTCGCCATCGTCCAACGCGACAACATTACCATCCTCACCACTTAGATGGTTGGCAGTCCTCAACTGTGCGCTTCTCCAGAAACTTCCTGCCTCGCACAGCTAAACTGTGGAATGGATTGTCGCCTGCGGTATTTCCGGACCGATACGACCTTCAAACCTTCAAGAAAAGAGCGTACTCCCATCTTAAAGGCCGGCAACGCACTCACAACACCTCTGGTGTTGCAAGTGTCCATGGGCGGCGGTAATCGCTTACCATCAGGTGATCCGTCTGCTCGTTTGCCTCCTATATCATAAAAAAAAAAAAAAAAAAAAAAAAAAAAAAAGGTCGGTGCGTTGGGGTTATGATACTTCATTAATTCAATGCCTGAGTTTGAATCTAAAGTTAGCGGCTTACGCCTCTTTGAAATTAAAATCATATTGATTGTCGAAGCTTGCGACCTTTTCAATTCAACAGACGATAGATACATCATAGCATTTAATTAAAGTGGAAATTTTATGATGCCTGACCTTATTGAATTAACTAAAAACACGTTTTTTGTCGCTCGCCAGCCGCACAGCGAGTAAAACATGTGTACAATTAGAAGTGTACGCACAGCGAGTTACCCGGGACTTGGACTCTTTATAGATCTTTTCATAGTCAAAATGACTACCTGTTAAGGTCATCTTTTTGAGTTTTTTATGGACCAGCATTTTTAGGTCTACACAATAGCAAGAGACTTGAATTATGAATAAATTTTAACTTTGCCCGTTAAAGGATTAAAGGCGAAAAAACCCGTGTAACATTATTTATTGATATTTAAAGAAGCACACGAGGTATCAAGAACGAGTAATTTGTTTTCCCCGTGTAGCAGAAGCGAGTCATAGGTACAAAGGTACACGTAGTGAGCTGCTGCCATTGACTTATTATTTTTTATTAATATATACTGGCTACATAGATCTTTTTTCTTGACGTCCATCAGGTCTGCCCCGCCATCTTGGAATATCATGTGAATAGAATATTAGCGCCCGCCGCGTCGCTTATTATGCGAATTGAGGCTGACTCGCATCAATTAGTTATAAGCGCAATGTAAGTCATTCCCGGCGATGTATCTTACCTACATCACACAAATGTTGCCATTGACTGACATGTTCCATACAAACAAGGAATTTTGTTAATGCATGATCACCCGCCCGGTATATTTCGAGGGTTTTAGATACCTTCGTACGTGTATATTCTTTAACCTGTTATTGTTTACAATAAAGTGCTTACATACATACATACCTTTTTGAAGCGCTTAAAAAAATCCTTTTGAAAGGGTTTCTCTATCAATGCTCGTGAATGGGTTTCCCTTTCACCGCTCATCCAATTTTTATCCTTTCAGGTACTTATGACAATAAGAGCAATATTGCAAATTTACGTTCGACGACCGGGAGTCCAGCGAGGTCACAAAATGTTATTTAGCAAGCAAATAAAGATTAATAAGAATGCCTGAGACTTGGCTCTACGAAATATCTCACAACTTTTTACGGTGGAAGAGTTTCGAGACTTGGCCTCTTTTTTACATGGAATGTTTTTTATGGGATCTCACTTCTTTTTGTAGGTTAATGTGTTATCCATACATACAAACTATGAATGCAGGCCCATTCTTGCTTTTGAATTTTCCCATTCACTGCAAATGTAACTTTGTAATCTTATATATTTGTATAGGATTACAAAGTAATGTATACAGTTGGTGTATCTAGAAAACTGGGTTGAATTGCAATTTTTTATAGTTTTCCCTTTATGTGGCCATTAAACCCTAACTCTGTACCAAATTTCAGCTCTCTGAGTTTATGGGAAGTACTAGTTCTATTTTGATTATCATGAGTGAGTGAGTGTCGTAAATGCGAAACTTTGCTTCCGCTTAACTTCGGAACTAAATGACCTACAGACATGAAATTTTGGATTTTAAGTACAATACAATACAATACAAATACTCGTTATTGCACACCTCACACAAACAAAGCAGTTAAAAAGAGAAACAATACAATAACATGTAGGTAGAGGTAGACAACAGGCAACAACAAGCAGCAGGCAAGGCAAGACAAGTATGTGATTATAGCTTACTGGATGACATTTTTGCTTCTTAACCCTTCAGCTGTGGTCCTCCCTCTCTGGGCTTCATATTTTTTCCTGCAGGTCGGTGATTTTGTCAATAAAATATAAGTGTGCTCATTTTTATTTCTACTCGGTTTTCTTTACTATAAAATATAATTAGTGTTTTTTTTTACTTCTCGTTAGTTTTTGGTTTTCATACAGGCACGATATTATTTTCAATTGTCAACATAAGTGGAAGTATAACGAGTAGAAGACGCTCCCAGCAAAAAATAGAAAACATGCAAAATTTTGAACGATACTTCAGTTTAAAAAAAAGTTCACCCTGCGGAGAAATTTCAAGTAGGTAAGTATGTCAAAAATCAATAATAGTTATTACCTCATCTGTCAACAAGGATATTACGGCTTTCCTAGTAGAAAAACTAATAAAACATGAAATTTAAAAATATATCTCATAAGGTTTTACTTCGAAAATCCCAAACTTATGTCCTACAGTCAAAATAACGAGTAGAACAAATGCATTGTGTTTTTTTATCGCTGCCTGTGGATAATAATTTAGTAAGGAAGTCAATTTATCACAAATAATCAGTGTTTTATTAGAGGTTTTTAACTCCTAATGAAACCGAATTACGACAAGGATATTATAATTTTTGTTGAAAATAAGCATAATCAGTTCAAAAAACTAATACAAAGTACAGAGCATGATTTCGAATCGATTGACACCTCATTTCTCAAAAATGTTTAATAACTTTTAACAAAAATAACTCTTGTAATCGTCACAGGACGCCATCTTAGATTTGGAATTGTTTCATGGTGGGATGTAATATCGTACCCATTTCAAGGGGGTTGTAAAAAAATACTTTAGGTAATCCACCATTCTGTTTCGGACGCCATCTTCGATTTGGAATTGTTTTGTAGTGTGCTGCATTTTACTAGTCAAGCCTCTTCATTTGATACCCATATTGAGAGGTTATAAAAAAACAGAAGGTACAGTCATGGCCACCACTATGTATAACAACTTTGTCTCAAAAATATATAGGCAGACCTTATTTCTGCAACAATAAGGTTGTAGTATACATATTTATGAAACTTTCGGACGCTAATTTTAGATATACATAGTTTCATGGTGGGCTGTATCCTTCTAGTCAAGCCCTTTCATTTGATACCCATATTAGCGGGGGGGAGGGGGGCTATAAAAAGGTTCCCAACATTCACTCCCACCATTTTGTTCGGACGCTATCCTATACTCGTATTTGAAATTATTTTATAGTGTGCTGTATGCTACTGGTCAAGCTCTTCAATTTGATACCCATATTGACCCATATTGTTATAAAACAACTTTAGGTGATCTGCCATTTTGTATCGGACGCCATCTTAGATTTGAAATCGTTTCATAGTGTGCTGTATTTTACTGCACAAGCCCTATAAAGAGGGTTTTATAAACATAATGTAATCTACCATTTTGTGCCAGCGGCCATATTGGTTTAACATACATATTAAAAACACGTTATTGTATTGTCATCGTAACTAAAAGTGTTTAAGTACCAGATTTCAGATCAATCGGTTAACAGGAAGGCGGTAAAATTTCAGTTAATAATTTGACCCACCAAACACGATCTAAATAAAACCGTTTAATAATCAATTTTAAGTAACGGCCACATTTTGAATACAGAGTCTCTTAATATTTAATGTTTAGGGCCACGCAGAATAATAATTAGGACCAATATGAAAATGGGTATTAAGGCGAGTTGCTTCGGGGTTCTTCTAGGATATGTGATTTTGTAAACGGTTTTATTTTGAAATACTACATATTAAAAATTAAAAAAAACTGTAATATTATATTTAAGACCTTTATCTAGTTCCGTCGGAAGTCCGTTACATAATTGGATAAACTTTGATCGATAGAAAAAAATGCCAAACATACCTCTATTCTCATCTTAAAACTGACATTATTCCAATCTTACGTAACTTGATGAATAGAAAATTACACCAAAATAAGCGTCTATGATGATGTGAGTGATGTCGGTCATAATATTTTTAATTTATTAAGACATGTTTTTTTTCACCCAAAATCAACGAAATTATGGCACAATTCACTCCCGCTCCGTTCCCGCCGCACCGCGGCAGTCCCGAGCGGAACACATTGGAGGTCGGACGTACGCGCATTTTCGCAGCACAGCATTCGTTAAAAATGGGTAACAAAAAAAATAAAAAGAAGATATCGTCACTGGGGCTTCGGAAACTGAATAAGGAGAAAAGGTTAGTACATAAAAAAAACGAATTCCCGTATTAAATACATCAACCACACACACACGCGCGCAGATTACACCGCGTACACTTCCACAGTTACACAGTATAGAGAAAAACAGTACGAGAACTACTAAACATATTTTATACTATAATAATTATGTGATTAGCATTACGAAATATTAAAAAAAACCCTTGACCGACCAGGGACTGAAAAACCGCAAAAGACCGGTAACCTAAAATAAAGGTATCAATTGAAAAAGTATCCAACAGTATCGGTACCCGAATAAATCAAATTTAATGGGTACCCTTTTAAACGGTACCGCTATGGTGAAAAAACCGCAAAAGACCGGTACCCTAAAATAAAGGTACCTACCAATTGAAAAGATATCCAACAGTAACGGTACCCGTAGGTTAACCGTTTCAAGTAAAGGTACCTGACCGAAAAATGAGCCGTACAATTACGGTGACCGATAAAACGGCCTCAATGATTTCGGTCCGAGTATCGGATACCGAATAAAGTGATGGTTACATTTCTTACATTTTTCGTAACTTTTGACCCGCTCGCGTAACATGTGTTGTGGGGTGGGGGGGGGGGGGGGGGGCAGGAGGGGAGGTGTAGGAGGGAGAATAGGAGAGGGGGAGGAGGGAGAGTAGGAGGGCGGAGCATGAGGGGGGCAAGGGCGGGGCGGTAGAGGGGGGGGGGGGGGGTCGCCACTTGAGAACCTTTTCGCCACAACGGCCAATCCGGCCGGTCGGTCGGTTCGACGTGCAATGTGCCCACTGCCACTTAAGTTTAACGATGCGGAGGGCAGCCGAAAGACGTCCACTGCTGGACATAGGCCTCCCCCAAAGAGTGCTACAATAACCGGTCCTGCGCCACCCGCATCCAGCGAACTCCCGCGACCTTTACCAGGTCATCAGTCCACCTTGTGGGGGGCCTACCCACGCTGCGCCTTCCGGTACGTGGTCGCCACTCGAGAACCTTTCCGCCACAACGGCCATCGGTTCTACGTGCAATGTGCCCACTGCCACTTAAGCCTAGCGATGCGGAGGGCTATATCATCATATCAGCCGAAAGACGTCCACTGCTGGACATTGGCCTCCCCCAAAGAGTGCCAGAATGACCAGACTGATATTTTGCCCCGGGATACATAATTTAGTCATCATCATATCAGCCGAAAGACGTCCCCTACTGGACATAGGCCTCCCCCAAAGAGTGCCACAATGACCAGTCTGATATTTTGCACCGAGATACATAATTTAGTCATCATCATCATATCATCATATCAGCCGAAAGACGGCCACTGCTGGACATAGGCCTCCCCCAAAGAGTGCAACAATGACCAGTCTGATATTTTGCACCGAGATACATAATTTAGTCATCATCATATCAGCCGAAAGACGTCCACTGCTGGACATAGGCCTCCCCCAAAGAGTGCCTGAATGACCAGTCTGATACTTTGCACCGAGATACGTAATTTAGTCATCATCATCATATCAGCCGAAAGACGTCCACTGCTGGACATAGCCCTCCCCCAAAGAGTGCCACAATGACCAGTCTGATATTTTGCCCCGGGATACATAATTTAGTCATCATCATATCAGCCGAAAGACGTCCCCTGCTGGACATTGGCCTCCCCCAAAGAGTGCCACAATGACCAGTCTGATATATTGCCCCGGGATAAATAATTTAGTCATCATCATATCAGCCGAAAGACGTCCCCTGCTGGACATAGGCCTCCCCCAAAGAGTGCCACAATGACCAGTCTGATATTTTGCACCGAGATACATAATTTAGTCATCATCATCATATCATCATATCAGCCGAAAGACGTCCACTGCTGGACATAGGCCTCCCCCAAAGAGTGCCACAATGACCGGTTCTGCGCCACCCGCATCCAGCGGACTCCCGCGACCTTTACCAGGTCATCAGTCCACCTTGTGGGGGCCTACCCACGCTGCGCCTTCCGGTACGTGGTCGCCACTTGAGAACCTTTCCGCCACAACGGCCATCGGTTCGACGTGCAATGTGCCCACTGCCACTTAAGTTTAACGATGCGGAGGGCAGCCGAAAGATCTGTCGCTCTCATTTTCATGAAATAGGTAAACACTAAATACTACACACTATTAGGCTACATGCGATCACGGTTAATTTTTTCTTTGTATTTGTTCCAAAATCTGTAATCGCCAATCTTCATTAATTTAAAATCGAAGGAAGGTCTCCTAAGCATACATCATCCTTATCATTTTCGCCTAGCAACACGGGATCTGGTAGCTGCCCTCACTGACCCAAAATCTATTTCCACCCTGTATAGGTCAACATGACGTTTGTTCATGTTTTTTTTTATAATTATACTATTCCCGCGGTGTTGCCCGCGTTTACTTTGAAAGTAGATTTTAAATATTGCCAAACTCACAAACTTACAAACATTACCTCTTTATAATATTTGTATAGAAGACCAAAAATATAAGAATTCTATTTCTGCAGATTGAAAGTGAAGACTATGGTGAACTTGTTAGGCCCATCTTCTGCTGATTGTCAAGCAAGAGGTCATGGTCTCTAGTAATGAACCCATCAATCAATCGGTAGAAGATGAGTTAACACTACAATTGGTAGAAGATGAGGCGATATGCCACAATCGTTAGAAGACGACGCAATACTACCTACTCGAGCCGTGGCTATCGAGCCGTGTAAACCGGAGGACAGTGTATTCGAATTGGAATATTTGTCAAGTTTGCGGACTTATGATTTCGACGAATTTTAATCAAAAACCTATATATTTAAAAAAAAAGGTTTATGATTAAAATTCGTCTATGAAACAACAATGTGATTGATTTTAAAATAATTGTTAAATAATTAGTGTTTTTCTACTTTGTGTTTTCTTTTATAGGTTTCTGCACCCGTGGGTGCCAAACGGAACCATATTACTAAGTCTATACCAATCAATTCAATTCCATCTGTTTCTTCATCGGACCTTTAACTGAGTTTTCCCAAAACCCGCAAAAAACCTTAAAATATGCACCGTTATAGTGGACAAATTGTGAAATAGTAAAATAAACAATACAGGGTTTTTTCTGTAGTCCGAAACCCGTACATAGTTCACACCCTTCACAGATAGCAAACTTGACCCTTGCACGGTCCAGTTAATATACGGCGATCGTAAGATCACTTTACTGTGACCCGTCTTGTCTGTGCTATGACTGCCGCGCGGTCACGTGCTCGACGAGCGGGTCGGGGCGCGCGGGCGGCGCTTCACGGATTGCCGCGCACCTCACCCCCTCAGATTGCTTAGCGCGTCGAATCATATCGCCTTAACGACTAGAAAGAGTCATTGAGAACCTATGTAAGCGGATACCCGAGAAGCTCATGTGTGACGTAGAAAATGCTGATAAGTTGAATAACCTATTCGACGTCGTGTAGTGGACATTTTCCTCAATCAACAAAAAAATGGATATTTTTTTTTAAAAACATGCTATTTACCAAATTATTTATTTAATAATTAAGACCTTGCCTGGATACGATTATTGTATGGCCAGATTTACAGGTATTTTTTTTATTTACCAGTAAATCTCGTCAAGGTAAAATGGCAACGAAGAAAAATGTTTACAATCGATAACTACGGAAATGAATATAGAATAAATAAATAAATAAATAATAAATAAATATTAGGGGACATGGGGACAATCTTACACAAATCGACCTAGTCCCATAGTAAGCTCAGTAAGGCTTGTGTTATAGGTACTAGACGACTATATATATAATAGATAGAAATTCTTAAATACATAGAAAACATCCATGACTCAGAAACAAATATTCATGCTCATCACACAAATATTTGCCCTTACCGGGATTCGAACCCAGGACCTTCAGCTTCGTAGGCAGCGTCACTACCCACTAGACTAACCGAAGAATGACCGAAAAAACCAGTGTTGATATCAATGATTCTTCTTCTTAGTCGCTTCACTCTTGGCAGAGTGGTCGTGGTCGTCGTGTTGGTTTAGCGGCAAGCTTGACAATCCGTCTCTCAAGTTCGCCTTCCTTGTGTACATATGTATCGCAATGTGACCACACACATGTGAGCGCACACATGTCAACGCGCTCAAAAAACCGAACATAGAGGGCTAGCAGAACTTGCTGCTAAGTCGCTTCCTGTGCGAATTAGTGACTCCTCTCTCACTCGTATTGTGCCAGTTAGAAAGAGAAGGGTAAGGGTCTGTTGTGCCAGCCCCGATGCCGCCGATGATAAAAAAAGCGCGCGAACCAAATTAATTTCAAATTAAAATGTGAATCTTAATATCTGATAGATAGATATAGACAGGTCGTTGGGTAAGGTAAAGCTCCCCAGGCCACGGTGTTCGCTTAACTTACGCTTGTTTGCCACCAGCACAAACCGGTTTGATTTGAACGACTTTTCACTGGTTCAATGAACTGCCCCAAGAAAATCGACGGCAAATTGTCGAGCATCAACACTAACGTCCGGCCGGCTTTAATCACACTCCGGCAATATTTATTGCCGAAAAGAAACTTTTTTTTGTATTAAAGTTACGAGACCCAAGTTCGACACCGGTGAATCCATAAATCACTGAAGGCTTACATAAAATTGGAAATTTTCTCGACCTCAATTTCTTTTCAATTCTTTATCATTTATTACTAGCTTAGTTGATCATTGGAATGTGTACATAATCAAGCTTTCAATAGTCAACTTCAGGAGAGGATTAGGATTACTCAGTCAATGTATGTAAATATCACGTGGGGAACCTCTAAAGAACATATAACATCATACCACCTATATTTAATCAACCTTTTTTATATTGATTTTCTCTCAGCTAGTATTTATTTATATCTTTTGATTTTCCAAAACCTTGTATACTGTTTAAGTAATAACTTCATCTATATCAATAGAAGAAGAACTCCTAACTGACTGACTGACTGGCTGACTGACTTACTGGCTGACTGACTGATTCATCAACGCACAGCCGAAACTACTAATGTTAGAGAGTTGATTTTTGCACAGTGGCACTGAGGCCCATAGTAAGAAAATACCTTAAATTTAAAGCCTATAATTATAAAATAATTACATACATTACATATAATTATAAAAAGACGAATAATATTGGTAATTTTATGGGTATCTAGTTACATATTAAAATTTCGTTATAATATAACATTATAAGTTACAACCTCGTATTTACCTTAAGTTCTAAATAGCTATCTATTATGCTGGCTTTAAACTGGTTGATGACGAGAATTATATACATATTCTGTTTATAAACTTGAAAGGAATTACGTGTTTTATTTTAAGATAAAATTATTGTATATTTGAAGACATGTTTTCTCCTGAAGTTACAATATCTATGGTAACCATTTAAACGCCATGACAGAATGTCAGAAAGAGAAGAAGTTACGGAAGTTATAGATAGCATGTGTCCGCCATAACAGAAACACAAAAAACACTTGTCACTTGTCAGATTTGATGCTGTATTTGAGGAAATGGATGGCATTCTTCTTTTTGTTCCTAGTTGTGCGACACTGGTACAAACGCCAGTTCAGTTAGCTGACCAACCTGTATTTATATAGAACCTTATTACAATGCACATAAAGTGCACGGATGGTCAGTTAGCTGTGTTGCCGATAGTACCTACCGGCTAGGCATCCGACCCGTGCAAGGACGTTTAAGTAGAGTAGGTACTTTTACATGAATGTATTCTTTGTGTACATAATTATGCATCTTATCTAGTGATAATATGTATATCAGAACTACCCAATTAATGTTTTAGAACTGAAGGACTTTGTGTCCTGAGGTGGTCGTAGTCGCTGCGACTCAGTTCCTGACTACTACTGCTGATTACGAACGTTTTGTTATTTAGTATACCTGTTTATTATGTTCACTAAAAATACTCAGAAACTCAGAAGAACTCAGAGTTTTTTTTAATCTTTAATAAACACAAGGTTTACCTCGTTGTTTGACCCCACCGACACATGATATCACCTGGAAAGTCGTTTGATTGTGTGGTGAATTATCTTAAACACTTTTCATCTCACATAGCGATCAAAGAGAATTGTAATAGAAATAAATTGAACCTTAAAACGTAATGCTCTCGATAAGAGGTAACCTGCTAAATTACATCTTCGAAAACCTGAAATAATACATACTATTAAAGTACTCTATTTGCGCGTTGTTAAAGTGCGCTATTCGTGTCAATTTATATAAAGAATTTTCATGTCGGGCCTTGTTAAGTATCTGCCCGGGGCTAGAACCTTATCACATTACAGTTTGCACTATTATTAGCATAGGTTTCTCGGGAACTTGGAAAGGTAAAACGGTCTAGACTCACGGGATATTTCGGCAGACTTTGAGAACTTGAGAAACGCACGCGATAACAAGGAATGCCAAAAGAAATGAAAATAAAAGGCGTGGGTTGTATTGTATGTATACGTATGATAAGACTTTATTGTACACAAAACACAGGTAGATACACTGTCGCTTGGGTACGGTTGTGACGGAAGCAGCCCAAATGGGGAAGTACCTAACAGAAGACCGCAGCCATAATATCACCGCTCTAGTGATCAGTACAACGAATCCTTCAATCAATAAAGTGTCTGCAACGCATTTGTGATTTTTGGGATCACAAGCGTCCATATTAGGCTTCGATGTCTGCTGACTATCAGGCAGATGTATGCTTGATAGACACCACCGTGGTATAAATATATATGCACGTTAATGTGTGACAGAAAATCGAAGGAAAACATTCTAACAACACTAACATTTGCACTCGAAAAGCTCATTGCCAGATCGGTTCGAATCGAATGGATAGAAGTCGGTGTGCACATGTTTTTAAAGTATCGCTATCAGATTTCCATTTATGTTGGCAACACCGCGTCAATCCACAAACTAAGTTTTAAATAGATTAGTGGATTCAAACCAAGAGGTCAATTTAACTCGAAATTTCGCATCCCAATGTGTTACACGGGTTTGAGATTTTTTTATACGAAGTCGATGGAAAAGACGCCACAAGTTCAAGCAGCTCGCATGCACGTAGCCGATCCTTCAATACCCCGGACACTTTCTTGAAAAATCCCATGCCGTTGTCCCACGGGAAAACTACGGTAGGCAGTTCATTCCACAGAAGAGCCTTCGCAGAAGGAAAATCTGCGTGCGCGACCATTTACTTTTCATGTGAACAGTCTATTGAAAAAATATGTATCGTTTTACTTAATCCTCTTACAAATTTAATATGAACCTTAATCCGCTGATATAAACACTGTGGGACATATTTACAAGTAAGTTATACAGAGCCTGATTTAGAGTTCTGACCGCCCTAGGCTAACTATGAAATGTAAGTAAGTGTCAGCTCAGTGCCGCGCCCCCCGCCGCCCCCTTGCCTGGGCCTTGCGCCGTAGGCTCTAGCCTTATTAGCATGTGGGTAAATCAGGCAGGCCCTGAAGTTATGCAATGTGCAATTGCAATGTGTCATAATCATAATTAGCATCCGCCTTCGACTTTGTCCGCTCTAACTCTCGGTTCGACTTTCATACCCCAATTACGTCCCCCATGGGGTTGAATTTACTTGAGTTTTTCAAGCTTGCCTTTTGGATTGAGTAACAAACTTTCGCATTTATAATATTAGTATGATAACGAGCGCGCAAAACATATTGATATCAGATTGCAATTCGAAACGTAACTCTCCGATTGACCCGGGACTGTGGAACTCCAGCTATGAGCAAAACAACTGTACTAAATAAACAAACAGTTGTCCCGTTTATGCACGTTGCACTGGTTTTATCTGTGTTTTTTTTTTTTTTTTTTTTTTTTTTTATTTAACTTAACAACATAACATTTAGGAACTATCATTAATATCTGCCAAACTGCATAGCAGTTTGTCGGCAGAAAACCCTGCAAATCCTCTCCCAAATTTCAATTCCTGCACTAGATCTACGAAAATCTGAAGAGTTACGATTGCTACTGGTGCGGTGCACAGGCACGAAAAACAACATTAGAACATTTTCTGCAAACAGAATGCGATTAGAAACTTTCTTTACCACTCCCTGCGGTGTGTACAAAATATTGCTTCTTCATATTTTCTGCACTCACTACTGTGTTATTTTTTTTATATATGTAGTCTCAGTGGCAAATAAGCATACGGCCTGCCTGGTGGTAAGCAGACACCGCACCGTATCCAAAGGAGTCACAAAGGCGTTGACAACCCGTGAATGATTTGGGGATTCTTTGTGTTGACAGCTGGAGACAAATGCAGGTCTCATTCGTGAGAACCACCGGGAACCTTACCACCACAAATACCTAAGGGTTTATTTGCCACAACCCCATACTAATTCAGCTGCGGCAAATTAAAAAAAAGTGGAACTATGACAAGGACAAGGAATCATAGTTATATCCCTTTCTGTCGCACTTGTTGAGATTTGTGTACTACTTACTATCTCGCTCGATCGTAGTAGGTACTACCGCATACAGAGGAGGGCACTACATGCCAATATCAATTTGCATTAATTGGCTGCGGATTTTATTAGATTTTTACTCGTACTGCCCGAATTGGGATGTTGGAAATATGAACGAGATGTTTTTTTTTATGGGCATGTTTGTAATTACACGGGCATAATTTCTAGAGTACATCACAACTCGCATTTGTTTTCATAATTTACCCGTCAATTAAATAGCTACTAAATATTTATTCGTTCCTGGCACATCGTTGTTCGTAAAAAAAGAATAACTCCATTGAAATTGAATGCAAGAAAAGTGTAACGGCAAGATCCGCGATGTTTGGGTTTGCTTCAAAATTAGATAACAGCTTTTTGTTTATGTTCTTGCACAGATGTGTTGTGATCGGTCGATCACATAACGCATTGACGTACGTTCGGTAGATGTAAGGCCCGTCTGCAACAAACGCCGTAGGTCGCGTCCGGCATTTGCTGAAAGCCGCGTCCTATCCAGCGCAAACTGCGATGGTCACTCTAGGACGCGGCTTCCAGCGCAAACTGCGATCAGTTTCTCGCACGCGCTAATGTGAATGGGCGTGAATTGATTATGGATGAACAGACAAACTTTTAAAACATTCATATATATAAATACATTGAAAACATCCAAGACTCAGAAACAACACAACACACAACACCTCACAACACCTCTGGTGTTGCAGGCGTCCATGGGCGGCGGTAATCGCTTACCATCAGGTGATCCGTCTGCTCGTTTGCCTCCTATAACATAAAAAAGGCAGTTCGTAGGCAGCGTCACTAGTGTCACTACCCGCTAGGCTAAACCGGTCGTCAAAAATAAATATTGTAATCAATATTTATTTTTTATTTTAATACTTACGTCTAAAAATGCTCTACTACCGTTGGTGTAGTAACAGTCGACTGCGTTAGTAAGGTTGAGAGTGTTGTGAGCGATGGGCAACCTATAACAATAATATTACTACCCACTCTTCAACCTAAAATTGCAAGTGTAATGTAATTGTCAGTGCCAGAAGTGGCATACAGAATATAAGCGTGAGTTTTGTATGTATGTATGTTAAAATGCATATTGTAAGCTTTTTACCGTTCGAGCCATTTAGAAATAAAATCAAATAAGTAGATCCCTCTACCAAAATAGTAAATCGCTTTTTAGCGAAAAGACCGCCTGTTGTCTACCACTTTATGTTTCATTTAAGTGCTGTTTTTTTCTCTTAGTGTATTTTTTTTTGGTGAATAATAAAGAATATGAAAGTATAGTGTAGTAAAGTAAAAAAGTCAAGATAAAAAAGTACCGTGTTTTCCGCTTAAATTATTTTAAAACCACAGCAAACATGTACGTTGTTGCCGATAAAAAGCAAGATTACAGTTACATGGAAATCATGAAATAATTACTACTATCACGATCGCCTAAACGAAAGGTCGGACAGAAATAATGTACTTACATGGTAAAGTATTCAAAGGTTAAAAGCGGAGTCACTGCACTATAAAATAAAGCTCGCATATTTTAGCTAAGTGAGATATGATATCAGATAAGTGGCCCCCCTGATGTTCGTACGAGTATATCAAATGAACACTAATTTAACAAAAAATGTTTAGGTCGTTATTTCACGTTGGCTTTTATTCGACTTTAATTTGTATTATCTGACAATGAGTTTTCGGTACTGCTACCACCAGTCTCTATCGAAAACACACATTACACTACTGTCGATAGTGAATAATCGCGTAGATCTCGATTGATGCCGTAGCGTTAATCACTTATAGACAGCGTTGAAGTTTATTTAGCAGAATACCTAAGGGAATTTAAAGTATCGGGATTTATTGGTTCACATTCTTATGCAATACAGCGGGCGTAGCATGTTTGCCTGGTTATCACTTATCGTTGTGAATTAAGATTGAACTCTCATGCTACGCCATCTGAAGAGATAAAATAAGTCAAAACATAGTTTAACGGTTTTATTGTAAAGGAGCATATTGATAGCTACGAGAAAAACAATTGGTAGGTACGTACCAGGTTTCTCAGTAATCATACCACTCTTGTCAGTTCCTCAATTTTGTCACTGACTGACTCACTGTCTCACAGATCATCAAAATTCTAAAGTACTTCTAGCAGACCTGCAAACTCGAAATGTTTAGTGTTAGGTATACAATGCACTACAAAACTATACAAACGTTATTTGCGGTTGATCAAATAATATTTCCATACAGTCTATGCAAAACTATTATTTCCTTTCTTGATAATCAATTCAGACTCACACAACTTTACTGCATTGATCAGGCTAAAATAGAATCGTTCAATAGTATCTTACTAAACGCACACACACATATTATGGTAAAGTAGGGCTTAAACAAAAACCTAACCGTTGAATGCGCGCTCAACGCATCATGCGAACGTAGCTTGAGTCTAGTTTGGAACAAACTGCGTATCGTAATTATTTATTGCTACTCGAGCTATTTGTAATAATCTGTTTTAGATAACATCATAAAGAGCTATTATGTAAATTGGTCCCAGTCTAGCGCCTGTAATAATGCCTACATCTAATCTTATCCTGTCTTGATATAAATCAATCTTGGCGGGCGGTGACATTTTCTCGTACGTGTTGACGTTGGTACACGATGAGAAAATTAGTATCCTGGCGTATAAACGTCTGGCGGCGCTAATCTTTCTGATGCCTAATCAACCTAATGTTGGTGTACAGCGTCAGCGTCGGATTTGATTATCTTATGCTATCGAGTCATAGACCTTTAATACTCAAGACGAATGGTAAGAATAATACCACGACCAAGCGAGATGGTAGTACACAAATCTCAATAATTGTGACAGAAAGAAATATACCCTTCGTTGTACTTGTCAAAGTACCACTTTTTTTTTATTTATCGCAACAGGGTTAGTATGATTGATGTTGCGGCAAATAAACCATTATCCGCCCAAATTAAGTAGGTTTTTTATGGTAAGCCGTCAGCCATTTTTAGACCAGTTCTTAATTTAGCTGCATAAAAGCATTTTCGTCTCTTTTAGTGGCAACGCATAAATACTTAGCTCCTATGTAGAAATCTATACTTAAGTATCGCGTTTTGTTTTTGCGCGTGTGCACGACACACGCTTTAAGCGGTGACAACGCTGATGCGCTGAACGCGCCGCGTGACACTACGCTTATGATTTCACGGCGTCGACGGAGTGATTTGCATATGCGTCTAGAGCAACGACGCATACCACTCTACAGCCACCTAACAAGAAGCTGCCCACAGGCACGACCCGGAACGGAATCCTGACGGCCCACTCGATGCCTGCTGCAGCCCACGACAGCTCCTGGATGCTGACTCTGAATTGTAAGTATAGAGCTCATATAGCACCCACTGTTACCTTATAAAACCTTATTACCGGGAACGCGAATTGAAAACAAATAAAGAGAATAATAGAATTAGTAGATTACTGCAGAGGCCGTGAAGTAAGGGATTGCTGGACGAGATTGGGGTAGACGGCCGAGTCGTAGACGAGGCCGAATACAACGAGTCCAGCAATCCCTGTTCCGGCCGAGGATTGTATAGTACTTTTCTCAAACGATGTGAGGAAATATTAAAATTAAAATAAATACTAGGTAATCAATTAAATAATAGGTAATTTGCGCCTTTTTTATTTTTTAAACATGCCATTTGAACAAGCCGTTCGAGCACCATGTTTAACCGCACATAAAGTATAGTACCATAGATTATTTTTATTTTTTTTATGAAGCAAGTATGCTTACAGTGTCTAGTGGTGGTTGGCAGTATGTAAATTTTCCTTTGTCAGTTTAATATTAGTAAGCAAATTTAAAAAGTTAGAGTAGCGGACAATAATGGTTTTACTTAGGGTTTTCATACATTACTTCTTGGCGTAAGGCCAAGAAGTAATGTAGGGAGCCATAAACAAGAAACTTCACGTCTTCATTTCGTGATATTAACGCGTACATTTCCGAGCATGTTTGAGAAAATATATATTTCAAACTTAACGAAGACTTTTTTACAATTGCTTACATATATACTCCTATCACTGCCCTATGTACTTCCTATTTACTTTGTTATACTGTTGACTACTTAGTTGTTGCTACTTGCAAGACAACTCGACTGACACAATTTGTACTGAAATTTAGCTCGTTTATATTCCAAATTTTAGACTATGATTTCGTCATGGCACTGCACACTGACGAGGACAATTGGGAGCTTCTGAGTTTTTTATTGATCCAAATATCACATAATTGATTGGCTGTGACGTAATTTCACGCCCCTTTTAATTTATAATATTTTGTTATCTCATAATATTTTTAACAAGATTCGTCTTATTGGACTCGATTCTTATTTACATATAAACTCGTGACTCTAGAAAATGTATTTAAACTATAATAAGCTTCATAAAGTAATTTTAACCATAATTACGACATGTGAAATATTGACATATTTGTTTCCATACCCTTTCTAGCTAGGTTTTCTTAGGTTTTACAATATAAAACAGTTATCTTATCAATATTAAGTCTCTTTAACAGTAAAGACTTTTTATGACATATCTAATGACATATAAATCTTGTTTGTACTATAAAAGGTTACAAAGTGGTCGCTTTGATAAATTTCCATGACAAGCTAAAATTACGTAATATTATTCTGAATTATAATTTAGTATCAAACTTAATGACCAATCAGCTTTGAGCGGGCGGAGCCTAATGCCTGCTCTCTCTATGGTCCAGCTGGACTGATACAGTCATTTTCAGAGCTATTTGTAGCTGGTCTCGTTATGGTATGACATCCAGATATACTCCAAGATAAAAGATCTTATAAACATGTTTTGGCCTATATGCCTTAGGTATATACTTATTATATTTTCTGGGGTGTTATTTATCACCTTTGTTTATTCATTCATATAATTTGTATTCATATTTATTTATTATTCTGGCTATATTTACCTATTATGTTTTTACAACTTGTTATATACTTTCAGCTATGTAAAATGGGATATTTCCTTTATTTGCCTTATACAATCTATATGCTTATGTATTATACAATGGTTTCGTTAACTCTAAACGCGATCTTGCTGTTCTGTCGTCCACAGCGCGATTGCGATGTTTATGGTATCCTTATTTTACTTTTGACGCGAGACGAGAAAATCTACACTCCTTTTCCCAATTTGCGCGGTGCGAGTAGGGTTACCAGAAAAAAAATGGAAATTCCTGGCAACATTCCTCACATTCCTGATTTGCAAAAAAAATCCTGTCGCTCAGTAACGAGGGGGGGTTTCAGTTGCCATAAATCTAGTTTACAGAAGTTTGCAAGTACCTATTAAAAACAGGCAGAATAGGAGGTTGGATTTATTTAGTATCGATGTAAATAACAAGCAGTACACCAGAAAAAAAAGACCGGGTTGCACTCCGGGAGTGCCGGCAGAAGTGAAAACTCAATAACATTGTAACAGTTTTTCGATCAGGTCACGTGACATCTTACGGTGTCACCCTAAAAATGAATTTGACGCAAATTTATAAACAATTATCAATTATTTAGGTGGACGGCCCGCGGGCGCGTTGGGTGCGACGGGCCCAACGCGCCGCCGCGGCGCAACGGTGCCGGGGTCCGGCGCGCCGACGGGCGGCGGCAAACACAATACCAATTTGTTTTTGCCATTGCCAAATATTTTTCAAAGCTTTATCTATTTAGGAATAACGTCTACATTCGAACTATTTGAATTTGCAAGAACAGCAGATGGCGGTGCACGGTGGCGACCAAAAGATCAATTTGTTTTTGCCGTTGGTAAATATTTTTCTAAGCTTTATCTCTTTAGGAATAACGTTTAAATTCGAACTTTTCGAATTTGCAAGAACAGCAGATGGCGGTGCACGGTGGCGACCAAAATATCAATTTGTTTTTGCCGTCGGTAAATATTTTTCTAAGCCTTATCTCTTTAGGAATAACGCCCAAATTCGAACTATTCGAATTTTCTCAATAGCAAAACGGTGAAGGACGCGTTGGTATTATTAAAAATTTATTTGCAGAATGTGCTATTGCAAAATGTGTTTAACGGCTTTATACTCTTACGAATAGCGTTCAGTTTTGAATGAAGTTGAATCGGCCAGCAGCAAAAAGTGACCTCCTTCACATCTGACGTCACAAAACTCTGTCGCGTATTTAATAATTTTTCCCCATCCCAAAAAGTGCTCAGCGCCGCTAATTAAGTTTTCACTTCAAAAATCATCTCATCTCAAAATTGCTGACATTTTCGTATTTCGGTCAAATTTTCTAACGTCTGGTAACCCCAATAGCGAGTGAGAAATCGACTTGTCAGTAAGTTGTGCGAGCCCCTTGATCACACAAAAAAGGCTGCATTCTCACTGAATGACCTGGCGAGACTTGTCACTGGACTGAAATCATATTTACTTCTTACTACAACTTCGCGGTGGGGAACTGACGCCAGCATATTGCAAAAATCAAAAATTGTATTTCAACCCAATGTTGTCCCACCTAAAATATTCCTCATTATTAGTGCAAAATTATTAAAAGTGTATTGAAAGTTATTTTTAATACGAATATAATGTTATAAAAACATAAGATTTATTTTTTATTTGAAAATTAAAATCGTAGTTTTATTAAGGAGGATCTGTACATGTAACGTGACCGAAAACACCGACCGCCATTTTGTCTTCTGTGAGTGACAGAAAATCAGATGAGGTCACGATAATGGCGACTGCCATTTTGGCGGGAATATAATAACGTTCAAATTTCAACCATTATTGATTTGCATAATGCGATATTTTAATTTGAGGAAAAAAAATACCAGTTGACCATCGAATCTATACGGACACTTAAAAATATATTTAAAATGTCTAGTCTATGTTTTTTTATCTTCTTCTTTTTCAGCATCTTTAAAGTTGCTCTTGGCCGATAAACATATACTTATTTTTCTAAACTTTCAAGTCGCATATCTTTTTATGATTTTAACACGAGGAAAGTACCCATTAGTGTAAGTTTTATGGTGTCAAATGAAACGCGTGAAGCACCTACCTCTGTGGTAGCTACAGCTGCATTCATCGGATAAACAACCGTGATGGATGCATCCTACAACATATTATTTAAATCAGAATACTGCGCTTTTATTAAACGAGAACAATAGTGAGCACCTTTATTACGACACTGCAGTGGACATTGTATTTTTCCTACTTGTGTTTAAAACCTATCCAGTTTCAGTTGCTATCATGTTATTGCTAGCCCCGCGGCCCCGTATCATGGTCGGCATAGCTGGGCATTAACTCGTTAATCCGTTAATCGTTAATTAACAAAGTTAACATTTTGATTATCGGATTAACTTTTAAGTTAACTTTTAAAAATGTTCACGGACACGAATGACAAAAAGCTTACAGTTTTAACTCTGTTGGATTTCAGCAATGCTTTCAACACTGTCGATTTTGACATTATGCTCGCTATTTTACGCTCTCTTATCTCCTGCAGTAATTGACTGGTTTCATAGTTATTTAAATGGTCGTCGGCAAAGAATAAAGGTTGATTCTTCTTGTACTTCTTGGTGTAGTACTCTGGCGGGCGTTCCGCAGGGCGGTGTGCTATCTCCACTCTTATTTTCTATCTTCATCAATTCCATCACACATAATATCTCCTCTCATTATCACCTTTATGCCGATGATCTTCAGATTTATACACAGGCCGTGCTTGGTGATCTCCCTTCTGCCATAGAAAGAACTAATGATGACTTGGTACGCATTCTGAAATGGAGTCAACGATATGGTCTGAGTGTGAACCCAGCGAAGACTACCCAAGTCAATATTATTGGCAGCAGCAATCTGATTTCTAGAGTTGATTTTGTAAATCTCCCTCCAATACTTTTTGATGGGATTCAGATTGATTACTCGATGCAAGTGAAAAATCTTGGGATCATTATGGAACGCTCTTTGTCTTGGGTGCCTCAAGTGAGTGAAGTGAGCAGGAAGATATTTGCTGCAGTGGGGTCTCTCAGGCGGCTTCGTAATTTTCTGCCTACTGCAACTAAAATTGCGCTTGCTCAAACTTTACTTCTTCCTATTCTTGATTTCGCTGATGTATCCTATCTCGACCTTTCTGAGGAGCAGCTTAATAAGCTTGAGCGTCTCCAAAATGTCTGCATTCGGTTCATATTTGGGTTACGCAAATATGACCACATTTCTAGTTTCCGTTCCAAACTCAAGTGGCTCCCTATCCGTTCACACACACACCCATTCCGTACTCACACATTATTTCGCTTTTGTTTAGTGTCCTTTTTAACCCTGCAACTCCCCGCTTTCTCAAAGAGCGTTTTAGTTATTTTAATTCTGTAAATCTTCTAACAATTTGCTATTAACTGTGCCTTCGTCATCTTCGAAATTTTACAGTAGTTCGTTCACTTTTAAGGCTATTCGACTGTGGAACTCTCTCCCTCTTGATATAAGACAAGCTAAATCTATCGGTAACTTCAAATATCTTCTTAAAGAACATTATTTGTCTCTCCCCTAACCCTGATTGTCTTACTATTATTATTATCGGCTGACTGTTTATGTATTATATATTTTTATTTGTGTTATTTGTATATATGTATGATTGTGTATATAGAGCTATTTATGTACGTGTATTAATATAATTATTTTGATTTTTGGCTTATTATAATCTCTGCACCACCTACTACAAAATCTAGTTTTATCTCTTTCTCCGATACCCAAAGGTTGTCTGGAAGAGATCGCTCTTCAGCGATAAGACCGCCTGTTGTCACTGATTTCCCTCAAACATGATATTGCCGATTTTTAGGAGCAATTTTAATATTTATAGCTTTTGTGCATAATTTGTTACGAATATTTTAAGTGTATTTTTGTGTGTTTTAGACCTATGTTCGTGATATTTTTCTATCGAGCGAAATTAGCTTAATCATGTTTCGAAACACTGATTTTCCTGCAGAAAAGCCTCAAGATTACTATTTGTATTTTTTTGAAACCATATTATTATAAACAGACGCATTATATTGTTTCAAAAACTCTGTTCGCTTAACTTCGCTGAACCTACGGCGCCTTAACGGTGCCCAGCTACGATGGTCGGCCTTATCACGCGTTAAGTGACAAGATAGAGCGTCCGTCATTGGCTGACACCGTTCCATAGAACTAGACTGACGCTCTATCTTGTCACTTATCGCGTGATAAGGCCGACCATGATACGGGGCCTGGTTGCATTTCTGAAACGGGTCTCGTGTAAAATTGTGAGCAGATTTGTTTATTATATGGATTTTATTTGTCGAAACAGTTTTACGAAATAAGAAAAATATCGAGAAAAAGACACACTCGCGTTATGTATAGTTAACAAAGCCATGTAGCTTACGTGGATTTCTTATGGTACGCCGTTCTACCCTCCCGGAATCTGACTAAAACGCCGAACAAAGATTCTAATAGGTCCGGACCTGTCAGCATCGCGTTGTTAAGCGATTTTCCGTTCATGGTGGCGGCCGCGTCGAAGACTAAACGCATTTTTTGTTTTTGCGGATGTATTGTAGGGAAGTGAGGTAAGTACCACGTTCGCGGGGCGTTCGATGGCGGTGGCGTGTCTACTTTTTCCGCGTTACCTTTCTCCAGTAGGTAGGTTATTGACTTGCGACGCGTATTCCGTCTTTAGTTCAGGATCTTTGTCCAGGTTTTTTTCTAGACTGAATACGTTGCTGGTTGGTATGGGAGTGGGTTATTTGTATAATATGTAATCTGTGACATGGATGCGCATATATTCTTTATCCCTTTTCCTCATGGGACGCCCTGTAAAGCGAATGCATTTTCGATGTTGCAAAATGTTGCTGCATTTTCCACTGTAAAAGTACCTACTTATTTAAAGAATTTATGTAAGTGCATACGTACAATTTTATACAGAAACGGTTGTGTGCTGATGGGCATTTAAGTACAGCAAGGCACGCCAGTGTAAAGGCAAATAAGAAAGGTCAAATAGAACAAGTTTTCCTTTTTCAGTACATTTTGAAGTGCTTATTGACACGCTTCTTCTTTGTAATAGTTTGATTCAATAAAAATGACGATTAAGTTTCTGTCAAAAAACTTTTATTGCCATCTGTTATTTTCTGTCATCAACTACTCATTAAGACGATTCTAACGAGCGCAAACTAAGTCGCTACGGCCGTTAAGTGCTGAATTCCCATGGCCACCTTCTGTCTCCATCATCAGATCAACTCGATGGTACATACCATCTATACCGAAACCTTTCAGCTCAATCGTTTGAGGTTAACTGGTTCAAAATTCAGTTCCAAGATTTGTCCCGCACTAACAGACTGACAAACTAACAAACGTTCAAGTTATATTCTGTTTTTCTGTTTTCACCTACTCAAATCAACTTTTTTTGCATCGTCTCCACCACACAAAGGTTGTCTGGAAGAGATCGCTTTTTAGCGATAAGAGCGCCTGTTGTCTACCATTGTTTATGTTTAATTTACCTCTATTTTTCTTTTATCTACTATTTCTGGTGAGCAATAAAGAACATTTGTATTGTATTGTTGTATTGTAGAAAGCCTTTTTATTTATTTTGCGATACATTTCTATTTTTAGTATTTTATATATATACTCGTGTAGGTGATGAGATTGTCTTGAGTAAGATGACTTTTACCCACATCATTGAAGTAGAGCTACAAAACAATGTTGGATAACAAACGTGTATATTGACTAAGCATAGGCGTTGCGTCCGCTGGATGCGGCTGGCGCAGGACCGGTCATTGTGGCACTCTTTGGGGGAGGCCTATGTCCAGCAGTGGATGTCTTTCGGCTGATATGATGATGATGATGATTTATGTTCGTACATCATAGCCGAGTAAAGTTAAAAAGTGAACATACTACTACAGCCGAATTAATTCCGTGCCATCAAACTAGACTCCTGCGGCTAGCCAGGCATTAACTAACACTAGCCTACAAGGGTCAACTTCACCCTAGATAAATTGTTCATTTAAGTTTGTAGAACCCCTCAGTTTCGGTCGTTGTTTTTACATTACATTCCAAGGCTGGTTTTCACGTGACGACAACCAGCAACTCTATTTTGAAACTAATAGTTTCATTGCAGTTAACCCTCAATTGTCAGTGCAGTTTACACTCTCTTGGCTTAGCAAAAGTTAGCGCATGTATCAAGACATTTAATAATAATTTTCCATTTATTTTTATTTTATTCAAAGTACTGAATCGACGAAAAATATGTACCTACTATATTTATTGAACCTGCCCAGAAACCGTTACGAGAATCGATTCATAAACTCGATCTGTAGAGGAAAAATGTCGGACAGAAGCCGACATACGTAAGATTATTTGCCCAATCTGAAACTGAGAACTTCGTTCGCTTCGCTCCATCGTTCAATTATTGCAGAACGACAAAACGAGTCGCGAAACTTCGTCATCTTTTCATCATATACAAAATAGGCGTCTATAAAACATTTGGGGGAAATACTATCCAAATCATATTCCGATCAATCAAGTCTTACGTCGCAAAGGCACCTTAGAAACGTATTCTATGAATCCAGCAAGAAAATTAGGCCCGAAAACAGCAAATCTCCACTGGAACGACTTACTAATGAATAATAATGTTTCCGACCCAACTGTGCCCAACATCTATTAAAACGACCTCCAAGCGGATAAAGGTCGATTTATAGTAGTAAATTAAAAAACAGGGTAATGGATTAAACAATTGCTATTCCGGGCTATTTTAAAACACAAGCAGCAGTCAAGGTGCAAATCACTAAATTCCTCTTTCCTTCCGGCGCGCCTCTACTAAAAGCCGTGCAATTAACGATCTGGCTTTTGTTAAAAAATCGTATCTCCATACGAATTACATAAAGACAAACGACCTTTTGGTGTACATCGTCAGTATTGAACGGGAAATGAATAGTCCCGCCGAAATTTATTCGTCCACTAAGAGTCGCGCAAATACCAAATTATATTCTCTTTAAATAAATACCCACCAAGTTCAGGGTAGGGTAGTTAATGAAATGAAAATTAATTTATGAACTGGCTGAGCTATTGCGCTTTTGAGACGTACAGTATGTGCCTGGATGTCGCTTTATACATGTCATATAAGTACATAGTAATAACAGTTTCGTAATGTGCTTGTGAACTGTGATAAACTGATTGCTAGCGAGGGGATATAGGGGTGGAATAGTAGATTATACACTAAGGGGATAAAGCACTGTTTTATGTCACGGGAGCGAATTGAATCCCGAACGTAACGAAGGACTCATAATTTAACTCCTGAGCGTAGCGAGGGAGTTATAAGTTAATTCCTGAGCGAAGCGAGGGAATTAAGACTGAGTCCTGAGTGCAGTGAGGGGTTCAACCGCCCAAGACTAAAACAGTCTTATCCCCGAGGTGTATACTCTACTTTTCACACCTTATGCGAGACAAAAAAACAGGCTCAGTAGATAAATAATGTTTATTTAGCAAATTAAAAGTACATAGTAACATTAGACACGTTAGTCCAATTATGGAAAGATAAGGTAATGTTTTTATTTGGTACGTTTATTGAGGTTGAGTTGGAGTTTATTTGAGTTGCGTTCATAGCTTCGCATACTTGCGTCTGAGGGTCGAGATGTACCGTAAAGGTTGGGGAAGGTGGATTTTCAGGCAGTGAGCTTGATGTGGATGGGATGTGTTTTGAGGAAGATGGCTGTGGTGGCAGAGGTGTCCAAGGATCATCAATACTAGACGATGGTTTCAAAAGTATTTTTTCACCAATACGATAGCTCGTTCTTTCTTTATTTTTTATAGAATTTTCTATGTAGCCCTCTGCTACAGCGTCAGACTTCCAGCCACCGTGTCTTTTTATTTGGGCCATGTCTGCTCCTGAATCAGCCAATAGGCTTGCCGATGTTCTTCTAAAACAGTGGCCTGTGTAGAGCTCGGGATTTTCCCATTTCAGGTATTTAGCAATGTCTCTTGGCATGCCACTAATTTTGTTTTTGCCAATGACTTGCCTGGTACATTTGCCATTGTTGTAGCCTACAAAAAATCTGTTGGTGTTTATATTAGCAGGGCGTAGTGCTTGGTACTTTTGGACTATTTTGGCATGGTCTTCACGAATTACGAATGACCGTTCTCTATTTGTTTTTGTATCCGGCAATTTTACAAGTAATAACTCTGAATGTTTTTCGATATCATTGACTTTTATGTTCACGAGTTCATTTCCACGACAAGCTCCGTTCACTCCAAAAATCAGGGCCACCTTTAACAAAATAATACATAATTAGTAGCCAGGCGTGATGGTTAGTTAGTGTAGAGATAAATTCAATCAACAATTAGGTTCATAGGTTGTACTCACTTTTATAGCAGAAAGTCTCCACGTTTTGTGTCGTAAGTATCTTTGATTTCTTTGCTCGATGTCCATCCGATTTCCTTTTTAAAAAGGCCAATAACTTGGCATATGTATTAATTTGTATGTCATGTTTACTTATTGTTGCCCTCAGCATCGAATATATACACCACAGGCTACTTGGCTTCTTTGTAGCTGACAAATATTCAAAATAGACCAGAAGCACTGATTCAGACACAGACTTTACGCCTTTTACAGCTTTCCATTTGTCAAAATCGTTGTAGGCTTTTAGGTATTTTTCCTTTGACTTCTCTGGCAGCAGATTGTTGACAATGCCTATGGCATCTAATTTGATAAACTCAGGAGTCAAAACACTTTCATCACTCGACATTTTCAATATTATTTTTGAAATTAAATCTTCTATAGGCACCTACAAGAACTCGATTTGTTCGTCACGCGTGAACAAATGAAGGCGCGCGACGTTCCAAATTCGAAAGCACAAGCCGTGGTCCTAGATTCGAAATTCGAATTTCGAACACCGCGCTCCTCCGGACCGGGGTTCACACGGAGGCAAACTTCATTTATTTTGTCAAATCAAGTAGGCCATGGCCTAGGACAAATTGTGTTTAGCAAAATTAAACTTTATGCATATAGTAATAAGAATTATGAAAAGTGAAATCATATTATTAACCAGCGGGTTATAATGAAATTCAGTACAACATTATAACCCGGCTAATACCAAGGGATTTAATGTCTTGCTTTCGGTAGGGTTTACATGACCTATAATTCGGCATTGTCGAGCATGTGGTTTGAAAAACTATTTACTGTAGGCATGCATAGGCGCCTTATATACTTTATTTTTATAGTATTCTCAATATGTGAGTGGTTATGTGTCTAATATCGTAATATGTCAATGCATACATTATGATATTAGATATTAGATATATGTATTATGATATTAGACACACTAATGAGGGTGGCATTTGTAACACCCTCTTATAATAAATAAAGATTACGAAAAAATATCTATTAAGTTTTATTATTTGTATATTTACTTCATGTGCAGTAGCAAAACGCGTCCGTCGGGCATGGTTAGTTTTATGTATTCTTATCAAATCAAATCACATCACGCAATGTTTATAAATCCATACTAATATTATAAATGCGAAAGTGTATCTGTGTGTTTGTTTGTTTATTTGTCCGTCTTTCACGGCAAAACGGAGCGACGAATTGACGTGATTTTTTAAGTGGAGATAGTTGAAGGAATGGAGAGTAACATAGGACAGATTTTATCCCCGTAATCGTCCCCTAAGGGAGTGAAATGGGGGAGGTAAAAGTTTGTATGGAGCTGCGATATAAACGAGTTCCACGCGGACGGAGTCGCGGGCAGAAGCTATTTGTATATATTTCATTGAATGACATTAATCAAAAAGTGACAAGACACTCGTATTATTTTTCTGCCGTCTTGCTGAAGCATAGACAATGACACAACACCTCCGCCGTAAATCTTTACGATAGGCTGACTGCCCTGTCCACTCTTGACACCATGGTACTCAACATCTGATCTACATGTCTCTTCCAAGTCTCTCAGCTCATAGTGTAACATGCCCAAAATCCTTGTAACAGTTCCAAACTCCCACTTTTTCCGTCCATTACTATAATCCCGTATCTGAACTCGCTGGCCGACGATAAACGTTCGGACTGGGGGGCACTCTCTGGTAGTCTGTGTCCCTGCTCTCACCACCCCCGGTCTTGCTTTGAAATGTACGTGTAAGGCATTCCTTATCGTTCGCTTAAACATAAGTTCATACGGCGTTTTGCCAGTGCTGACACTCGGCGTTCTCAGCAAGTGCTCTTTAATTGCTCGGAGTTTTTCCTGGTTTTAGCCGGTTACCTGGATCAGAATCCATGCTCTTTAAGGCTTTCTTTACCGTCTGGACATATCTCTCCGCCTGTCCGTTAGTAGCCGGATGATACGGCGCCGACGTTTTATGGACCACTCCACTTTTCTTAAGGTAATTCTGATGAATGATGATGAATTTGTGTTGGCAAGCCCAAACGCTTGGTTTCGGATCTATATATTCTTTCAATATTTTGACAACGTCGTTGAAATCTAATTCGCAAGGATCGTCCGGTGCACATAAATCGTTAAACAAGCTTTCTGATGTAGGTGTGGGGAATAGAACTAAGATACATGAGTGTTCGTGTTCTTAGATCTTCACACTGGCTTAGTTTTAAGTATGTTTCTAATCGTTTTACAAAAGACGTGAAGTTTTCACTTTCTTGAAACGGTTGAAAGTCTAGTTACTACTACTACTAGTGCAGGGTGTATTGCATTTGCGCGTCCCTTTGTAGCTCCGTGTGTGTAGGGAAGCTGATACGTAAGTAGAGGGTGCGTCGGCAGCCGGCGCAGGCGGGCGTAAGCCGTGTAGTTTTAGCTTTAATTATAGGATAATTTCCTCTGTTGTGTGACGTTGTTCTATTTCCGTTTCTAAGTTTTCGGCCACCGATTCTATTTCCGTTTGTACTTATATTGTCAAATTTTCTTTCGTAGTTGTCAAGGCTTGTAGCCTTTGGCTTATTCTAAGTCCGTAACATCTTGAATTTGCAGTAGATGTTGTTGCAGTTTGGTAAGCTGTCCGCGTATAGAGGCGCGAAGGCGTGAAATGCGTTCAATGTCCTCCATCCTCGTCGCCAGTTTTATGTATTCTTATCAAATCAAATCACATAACGCAATCTCATTGAATGACATTAATCAAAAAGTGACAAGACATTCGTCTTCTTTCTGTCGTCTTGCTGCAGCATAGACAATGACACAACAGTTAGCATGAGAGGGGCTTTTGAAAATACCAAAAGAAGCGACACATACCTAAGTATTTTCCCTACCTTAATTCGTAAACTCAAATAAGTCAAATCTTGCTAGTCATTTACCTTTCATATAGGATACCATATAACGCTAGTTATTTACATATATCTTCAGGCCAAACTATGTTTGTAACAACCAGAGCCTTTTAGGAAATTATACTTCAGTCAACTAAAAGTTTTATCTAAAAGTCGTCGAGCTACATTGATCACCGGCATCCGCGCCAACGAGAACTACTTACATAGTGTAAGCAACAAAGATGCTGCGTAACTTAAAGCGTTAAATGATTGCACTAATAGGTATAATATCTTGAAATCACATCACTGAAACCGACACCCTGTGGCTTCACGTCCTGTGTACCGTGCAAACTGGGAGCCTGCGAATCGGACTGTAGCCAACCTCACATGTTATAAGCATTGAAACAATGACGACTCATCCAGAAAAACGGTTCGTTTTCGTCACTTCCGATACTGATCACGATATAATCTATAACGCGATCTTGTTTCCACCCGCGCCGTGCTAACGCGTCAGAAAGAGCGCGAGAAACATTTAAATTGGTTTAGTACGAGAATGTGAAAGAGAAGAACCGAATGAGGCCATTCGAAAAGCGGTTCCCAGACTCTTCTGATTGCAAGGGCCCTCATGTATACCACGGAGCGGAGACTAATGGAATTCTATAGAATTTCGAACTTCTATGATGCCTGTAGAGCTCTCCGGCGCAAATGAGTCTATAGTGTTATCGTTGCAAACAGTAAGAAACAAAGACTCTTCTGAGTACCTACTCGATATCTTTCTACGTCAAAAACATGGACTGTACCGGACCCTTGAAAATGGAATGAGGATAGTAAAAAGATTAATGGTATTGTTTTTTTCTGATTGGTTATATAGTCGATTGGTGATTTCGGTCATCGTTATGAGAATTTTATTTTATTTTTTCGTATTCGTCATTCCTTTGGCTGTAGCCGGCGGCGGGTGTGAAATAAAACTAGTTGATGATTATAATATAATAAAATGAAGTAGAAATATGTACAGAATGTGTTTAACATATTCACTGACTAATACGGAGCAGTAGAATAATTTAGAATTTTGACATGTAAAAGTGCCATTACGGCCTACTTGCAGAATAAAATTCATTTAGTATTTCATTATTTAATTAATTATGAAAATAAAGGTCACAGGCCTGAATAGGGTAGGTACATATAGGATCCGTAATCTCGACTGTAGAAACCGAATTCCCCAGGCATTGAAATACACTCCTTATTTCCGATGTAGCGCAGAAGATAAGTTAGCTATGGATGGGCTGGAAACAATTATTTCCTTAGCACAGGCTGAAACCCATCTGAGCCTCAAATGATTTAGGCCAGTAACGGCTAAATGAGGCTTGGCTTAGGTCTAACGAACATTATATACACAACACGGAATTTATATACAATACATACCTGCATAATTGGTAGCCCTTGTACGTATAAACTCTTTACTATATTACAAACAGAGGCAATTTCCAAAACTGTACATGCTAGAAATCGTTTGCTTTTATCTTAATAATATTTATATGTTTTAAAGTAATTTGCAAGCAAAAGAAAAGTCTCTCCGAAAACAAAACACGACCGTGAAAATTTTCATTTTTCTTTATAACCAGCCAGTGCGCTAGAGACCGCGTGGCGAAGGTTTTTCCGCGTTACACGTCTCAAAGAAGAAGACATATGCATTATATAAAATGATGAATTGTCTTTGATTTAATTTTTAAAATTACTAGGTTTTTTATTTCAATTCTATTTTGGGCACCACTGCATTTGCGTTTGGCCGCGTATGCCCGAACGAAAGACGCTCCTTCGAATATGGCTCGGAGAAATACAATTTTGAAATTTTCCCTTTTATGAAATTTAAAAGTACCAGCACCGGAAATAACAGTTACCACAGGATTTCTATAAAAAGTGTTCACTGCTTGTAAAAGTAAGCATAGCACCTTCAACGGGAAATGAAAGGGATCTATTTTTTATGAAACCCTATACAAACTGTACCCATTTCAATAGGTAGTGGTCGTAGTTTCCAAAAGGGCTCTATTAAAATATAGGAAAGTTTGTAGTTACGTCCTTTTGAAAGCTAATGGTGAAAACTCGTCATACAATTTCACGTGAACTAATTCCAAAAACCGGCCAAGTGCGAGTCGGACTCGCGCACGAAGGGTTCCGTACCATTATATATAATAATAAGTTACAATAGAATTTGTACGAAACTATTACTTCTTGAAGTACATTTTATAAGTTGGTCGACTATTACTCGTAAACGTGTAAAGCCTACTTAGCTGTGATAGTTTTCCTTTTAACTTCGTTATATGTACTACTACCATGAATTTTTTCACATATCCCAAAACAACCATTTAGCTAGCAGGGGGTGGGGACACTGGAGTCTAACAAAAATTAGCACTTTAAGGCTTAATATTACACAAACGGATCGTTTAATCGAAAAATTGTTTTCACAAACCCCCAATATTTTTAAAAGACCTATCCAACGACACCCCACACTATGGGGTAGACGACAATAAAAAAAATCATCCCCACTTTACATGTAGGGGAGGTACCCTAAAAAAAAATGTTTTTCAAGATTTTATTTTACCACTTTGTCGGCATGACTAATATGTATATTCATGCCAAGTTACAGCTTTCTAGTACTAAGAGCCTCTGAGCTAAGCTGCGGACAGACGGACGGACGGACGGACATAGCAAAACTATAAGGGTTCCGTTTTTGCCATTCTGGCTCCGGAACCCTAAAAAGGAGTCCCACCGAATCTGTCACAAGACTCACAAGTTACAAATTGCGGTCTAACGCGGATTTTAAAAATAGATTTGCGTGCGAGAAATACGTGTAGATTATTCAAAGTTATTACGTTCGTTTTTCTCAATGGGCTCAAATTTAAAATGGAGGGCGGACGAATTCATTATCATCATATCAGCCGAAAGACGTCCACTGCTGGACATAGGCCTCCCCCAAAGAGTGCCAAAGTGACCGGTCCTGCGCCACCCGCATCCAGCGGACGAATTATCGGACGATACCTACCAGCGTATTTAAAACCAAGACAGAACTCGCAGAAATGCCAGGTAATAAATTGCTACATAATGGAGCTGACTTTTTAAGGAAATAATTTTATGAACATAATATCTCTAAATCTATCAATTATTGAGCAGCAAATAAATAAATAAATAAAATAAATAAATTTAGTAACCAAGGGCCACATAGTAGCTAGATAAATTTATTTAGCTACTATGTGGCCGGACACGGACCGCACTTCTTAAGGGGCTCCCGTCAAAAATCAACGAAATTTAGTAGTTTTCATTTCGACACTCGTCCTCGGTTTATTGAAGCTAGCTTTCCAGATATGGGAAAGTTTGATTCCTGTTTAACATTTTTGATATTTAATAACTTGAAAAATGTTAATAAAGAATTAATTATTCATTTTTAAAGAAAGGTCTGTAAAAATACAAAACGACGACGACGACACCTCATCCTCATCAAAACTTTTATACACCTGAAACTCATACCTACTCATACATACTGAACTTACCTATAATTTTGATATGCGTTTTTATAATCATACTAATTAAAACAAAAGTTATGGCCAGTAAACCAGTTTTTTGGCCTAAAATTGTTCAATTTTGATGCCAAATATCTCGAAAACAATGAACTTTGAAGTAAATATGGGATACTACACTCGCGGTCAAAGAAACCGGGTCAGTACGAAAATCTGTAATATCTTCTAAAATAATAAAGCTAGGGACATGAATTAAACTGCATATTGTAGATAATTTTATACTGAATTAAATAACATCAAATGGTGGAATCGTAATTCTTTTGTTTAATAAAATTACATAGGAAACAAAAAATCAACCAATTTTACGTACAAAAATAAGCAGTAGGTACTTCACATACAACACAAAAAATAAAAATTAATACTTCGTATTGCCTCCTCGGGCTCTTCTTACAGCTTCTAGACGATTCGGCATGCTGTTTATGAAGTTCTTTATGCGTTCTTGCGGGATATTGTCCCATTCTTCCACTAACGCCCGTTTCAGGTCTCTAAGTGTAGCTGGGGCGGGGTTTCGAGCTCTTACACGCCTCCCAAGCTCGTCCCATACATGCTCAATCGGATTTAAGTCCGGACTCCTCGAGGGCCAGTTCATACAGTTGATACCAACCTCCAAAAAATAATCTCTGACAATTTGAGCTGTGTGTGGCCTGGCGTTGTCATGCATAAACATGGAATTTCCACCCATATTAATTAAGTATGGGCCGACATGCTCATTAAGAATCTCTTCTACATATCTTGCACTCGTTAATGATCCATTTTCTATTAAAACTAACTCCGAGCGACTCTCTGAAGAGATTCCAGCCCAAACCATGACTGACCCACCGCCGAACGCCACTTTTTCCTCAAAACATGCTGGAATAAAACGTTCACCAGGCCGTCTGTAAACTCTTTGCCGCCCGTCATTTGCATAGAGCATAAATCTGGATTCATCGGAAAACAAAATTCTTGCCCAATCTTCGTCACCCCAGTATCTGTGATCGCGGGCATAAAGTCGTCTTGCTGTTCGATGTATTCTTTCAAGTTTTGGGCCATTGGCCGGCCTATGTGGGGTCAAATTTGCTTCTTTGAGCCGCCGCCTGACAGTCCGCTCGCTGATGCCGTCCCTTCGGGTCTCTAAAAGCTGATTTTTCACTTCAACTGCTGTGAGGTGCCGATTTCGGAGCATGGTTGTAACAATAAATCGATCTTCTCTAGCTGTAGTACATCTTGTTTTGCCAGTTCCTGGTCTTCTAAGGTTCTGCCCAGTTTGTAGGTAACGTTGGAGGACTCGCTGCACTGTAGAAAGTGACACACCTGTTCTTCTCGCTGTATACCTCTGACTTCTTCCTTCTTCTAACATAGTGATGATACGAGTACATTCATCTCGTGTTAGCGGCATGATAGACATTCAAGAATGACCACAAAATAAAACAATGACAGCCTTTTATCATAGTTATTTGACAGATTGAAAACAATTGCTTAAAAACAAGCAAAAGTAAAACGAACGCAATTTCAAATAAGTACCTAATTGGTTTTTTTTTTCAATTAAACCTTTTTCCAGTTACTACGTAGAACATTGAAGGTTGGATTTAGAAGGATATTAAATTCTCTATAAAACAGAGTTAGTTTCATGCAGATACGACCAACGATTTACAAAATATTGAGGTTTTCGTCACTGACCCGGTTTCTTTGACCGCGAGTGTATATTGCTTAAAGCCGTTGTTGTTAATATAATAAGCTACAAAAAACATTAGAAAACTCAGGGATTCAGATCGAAGCTCATTGGCGTATGGGAGCCCCTTAATAATCTGTAACTTTAGGTATCAGGCAATTTCAAAACTCGAAACTCAACGACCTTAACATTAGCAGAGGTGAGCCTTTGGGGGCATTATAATTCCCAAGCAGACGGGTTTTGATTTTTTTAGTTCTTTGTGGTCGATCACGTATAACGCATTATACGCGCGTCAGGTAGATCTAAATGTCACTTTTTGTTTGGCAAAATGACAATTGAGTTGTCCTCATGTACTTCACCCCTAAAAGAGCCCGAAGTCCGCTTTGACACCTAATCCCAAGATTTGGGATAGTCTCTAGTTTTACGAAAGCGACTGCCATCTGACCTTCCAACCTAGAGGGAAAAGTAGACCTTATTGGAATTACACCGGTTTCCTTACGATGTTTTTCCGTCACCAAAAAGCTAACGGTAAATATTCCATACATAAGTTCCGATAAACTCATTCGGACCGGGATTCGAACCCACGACCACTAGGCTACCGCAGCTTTGACTCTATATAACTAGCAAACATAAGTTAAAGCGTGCTTCTTTCGAATATTTTTGCATTATTATAATGTAAAAAATGAAAAAAAGTGTCCACTCCGTAATCTAACTCTTTTACTTGCGGTGCACCTACCAGTTATTAATACAAGTTCTCCAATACAGTAAAGTGTCTCCTTTAACCTAGTTGGAAGTATATCCAATACAGAATATGTATCTACCTCTAGCACTGGCTCTTATGATCGTTCTTGTTCACATACGAAGCTCTCAGCAGTGCTATAATTTTAAAATTTAATCTTTGCGCCAGACAGATCGAGTTCCTGCCACTAAATTTCTCCTTTATAAAATCAAAATGATTTGTGTCAAGTGCGCCACTATTTCATAGATTGGATATTGAATCATGGACCCCATTTGTCGCAGCGCGGTGATATATTGCTTTGAGTAGTTGGTAAAAGGAATTGGAAGGTAACTTTGATTGTCTTGAATAGCAAAACAGTCATCTTTGGTCAATAAAACGGCGATAAATATCGTTACAATTTGTGAGATAAAATGATTGGGAAATGTTGACTCGTAGAAGACGTAGGTAACGCACAAGATTGCATAAGTACAGTCACCAACTTTAATATAACTTCCGTAACAAAAAGGCAAAAATATTTAACACATCCTAGTTCTAGAATTAAAGTAGTACCTATACCTACCTACTTAATTTCTTTAGGACGCCTCCTGCTAAGAAAGACCCTGTATTACGGGTCCGTCAATAATTCTGAAGTAAATTTTCTCAAAACATGTTTTTTCTTTATAATTCGGAAAACGATATTATAGTAACGTTATAATACTAAACTAGCCTATTCTATTTATATAATCTATTAAATAATCTGTATCCAACTTTTTGATTAGTGGAATACGACTTTCGGGCTATGCTTCAGCTTGTGCCGAAATTCGTTAGTATTTCCGGATGTCCGATGTTCTCCTCTACAGATTGTCTATTCTGTGACCCCGTATCATGGTCGGCCTTATCACGCGATAAGTGACAAGATAGAGCGTCAGTTTCGTTCTATTGAACAGTGTCAGCCAGTGACGGACGCTCTATCTTGTCACTTATCGCGTGATAAGTCCGACCATGATACGGGGCCTGGTCGTGTGTGGTCTCAACCAACTCTCGTGCCATTTTATTAGTAGGTTAGACATTATATAGTTTTTTTTGTCGATTCCGTTTTTTTTTTTTTTATAACTGACTTGAGATTGAGATTAATAAAATTATTATACGCGATTAAGTCCCGTAGATCTGTCACTTTAAAAATAAGTGTTCAGGAGACAAAACACAGTTTAAGGAGGAAATATAGCTAAGTATTTTAATTAGGTACTGTGAGTTAGCATGTCTACAGACTACTCGTGTGTCTATATTTTATACATCTCCATGCCTGGCGAGATTCTTTAACCTACATATACGAAAAGATTCAAGGTACGTTTGCAAAATAAAAATATTGAACGGAAGTCTTTAGCTTCAGATGTTATTGTTTGAGATGGAAAGGAAAAATGGAAAACATAAAAGAAATGATTCATTGCTTTATAAAGGAGAATTATGGAAACCTTTGGTTCTTGAATTGTTGCTCAGACGTTTAATAAAAAATACATTTTATGAATCTCAGGCCTGTTTCTTATTTTATTGAGTACTTGATGATTGATGACTAATGAAAAGTGACAGTTTTAGAATACTAAATACTGTTACTAATATTTTCTGTTATAGCAAAAGAAATCTTGATTTTTTTTACTGCAACATTTCAGAAATAATTTAAGAAGATATTCATTGTAACCTTTAGAAAGTGTAAGTGTGAAATTTGTGTTGCAAATAATTTTTTTTCTCACACATTGAACCCTGTCCTGGAAAGGCGTTTATTTTAAAATTAGTTTTACTCTAGTAGGCTGTAATAGGTAACAACATTATATAGGTATATAGTGTAGGGTTTGTTAAATCCTTTCCCTCAGCTTCACCTAGCACTCGTTCGGCAATGCCCACGTATCAGAAATAACTTCCCGCTCAATTGTTGCACTCTCGCAGGTTTATTCAGCGAATTGCGTTTACTTTTCTCATGTCATTGTTCTGTCTGATAATTAGGTATGTTTTACACATGTTAAGAAAACCAAATCAAACTGAGAGCAGTGCATTAGAATCACAAAAAAACACCATTAAATCAGTAAACGCAACTAACACGAGTCAGTTAAACTAGTCAGTGAGACCACGACTTACAAATTACAGCACTTTCTTTAATGACGTCTGCGCTGGCACTAAACAAAACTGCGGTGAGAATTTCAGCTGGGCATTCACTAAAGCACTACACCTCGCCGTTAGACTCCGCGACAATGCATACATACATATGGACTACTCCTGCTCTTTATTTATTCATCATCATCCTCCTAGCGTCACTCCCGGTTGTGCCCTAAACGAGCCTGGGTTCCGCTTTTACACCTAATCTAGGCACTACGTAGGTAGTTTTAAGAAAGCGACTGCCATCTGACCTTCCAACCTAGAGGGAAAACTAGACCTTATTGGACCGGTTTCCTCACGATGTTTTCCTCCACCGACAAGCTTACGGTAAACATCCCGTACATAAGCTCCGAAAAACTCGTTAGTACGAGCCGGGATTCGAACCCACGACCGCCGCTTGTCAGACGCATGCCTGAACTACTAGGCTACCGTAGCTACCTCTATTTATTAAAAATTATAAATGACATGTCAACATTATTCGTATTTATTTAAATATTTATATCCAACAGGCCGCGCCAACTATCTTTACGCTAAAGTTTTATCATTCATGGACGAATTCTCAATTCTGGCCGCGCTACTTCATTCGGCTTGATGGCGCGAGCGTGAGTACCCAGCTTTAGAGCTGTGCACATTGTTTTCTCCTCGACTGAGATAGCCTCGGCGGGGCAAACGATTTCAAATAATAGCCTGTTTCGGTCTTATCCATTAATGACGCGCCCGATCCCATTCATCTGTCTCGACCTCACTAGTATATCTTGTCTCTAAGATTCGTATTGCGTGTAATTTGAAGTCAGATTTACATTGATCAAGTTTTTATTGTCATACCACGTGATAGTACAGTCGGCAGCAAGAGTAGCAAAGCACGTCGAGTGCTCAAAACGACCTACACACGACTCTAATGTCAAGAGGATAAGGACTGTCTAGATAATTTTGAGCGTGTTATTTTGCGTAGCTACTTCGGCTGCTGACTGGACGTAAGCTTACTGTCGCTATGAGCTAAGCCTATGATCCCAGCCGCACCATATAATCTCCACAACTGCCTGAATTTATGCAGCCTAGATTTTGGCGTTTATGTCGGACAGCATCAAAGTGCGAGAGGGACGAATGCTTTATGTCAGACTTTGAACGATTTGAGAACTTATAACGGTGTAGTCGTTCACTCACGTGACATAATAAAGAGTAAGTACCCAAGGAGTAAGGTATCTGGGTTCGAAAGACAGATGGCAGTCAATCCGCAAAAAGTACTTTAGGTAGAACTGCTAGAGTCTGGCCAGGGAAAGATGAGCCTGAGATTAGATTTAGATTTATTTATTTCGAGATAAAAATTATATATAGGACTTGATTAGATTTTAATATGGCAACGTCTTAAAGTTAGTATGATGTCCTAATCTTGATACTTGATATGCTAACTAAGACTATAACTAACTGTTCCACAATCAAGTGGACGAATTTTGATTTTTCATGTAATTAAAGGGACGAATATAATAAAGACTTCAATTATTATGTCTCGCCAAAATTGAAATTTTTGAGTGGTTAAGAGTTTTTTTTATATAACTTTACTTCCTTCTGCTTGGTCAGTTGCATTGTGTAAATTGAAAATAAATAATACTTGTTCAAGTATCATTTCTTATTTTATCGCGTTACACACAGTGTTGCAACACGCTGTTTTTTGAAGTGAAAACTTCTTTAGCGGCGCTGTGCACTTTTTGTGATGGGGAAAAATTGTTAAAATGTGACCGTAAGATGTCACGTGACCTGATCGAAAAACTGTTACAATGTCATTGAGTTTTCACTTCTGCCGGCACTCCCAGAGTGCAACCTGGTCTTTTTTTTATTAGTCGCCTTTTCTAGGCTCATCTTTCCTTGGCCAGACTATCAAATATGTAGTCATGTCAGATGATATCAGGCGGGTTATGAATGTGATGTAACCACTCAAGTGCCCAGCGCAACTACGGTTGCGATTCGCCAAATCGCAAAGTGCTCTCGCAACTCTAGTTGCGAGGTGGAGTTCAATCGGTTTTTAAATGATATCTATGTGGAACGTGCGAAGAGCTCTTCTCTGTTGACTTAGTTAGGTAGAGGATTAATGTGGCAATATTAAAAAAATTAAAACCGCAGTCTATGGAACAATTTCACAAAAAGTAAAGTTGTTTTGTTGTTGAATTGCGAAACTGACAGTTTAGACATTGCAAATGAAAAAGGTTTTATGCGGAATATTTCCCCGCGACTATATACTTTATTTAGTACCAATCGAAGCGTAAACTATTAAAGTTTTAAATAAACATAAAAATACACATGTATAATTTTGATTTTTAAAAACAAATATATTTCTGGCATAAGTCCCTATTCGAAACTGTACGTCAACTTTGTGGTGTTTTAAATATTAATTTCACTATTTTGACTTATTTCATTATTTATATGAATAAATTGCCCGTTTCTTTAGCTTTACAACATAAAAAGAATCAGATCAAAAAGTTCAGTGAAAGCCAAGCAATTGATTTATTTACAAAACATGACACGGCGCCGCTGGCGCGCGGTAAATCTTAGGCACTTTACAGCACTTTTTTTTAAATCGCGGGCACTCAAGTGGGTAAAGCGAGTGTCAAAAAGATGACGCCATAACACTCCCGCATATTTGCGCTTATACGCGTCGCTCCCCTAAACCAGCGAACGAAAAAACCATAGAATGCAAGCTCCTTACATTTCTACCCAAACACGTGCCTAAACCCAGTATACGCATGTTCGAACTAAACGGCTTCCTGGCATCGTTTTAACACCCCGCCCCGATACCAGCATAATGGCAATGTCAGCCATTCTGTGGGGCTATTTTGCGGCGCTTCTTAGACTTCTATGGTTTTTTCGTTCGCTGCCCTAAACTCCTACTTGTCCATGATTGCCTGGAGCAATACTGGAGCATAGTTTTATTCCCACTTAAGGCCTGAAACAGATTGGCGCGGTCTGCAGTATAATGATAATAACAATAGTAAAATTGGCAGCTAATGACAAATATTGTAAAATTACTCCAAACACTTGAGTGACAGATGCTAAACAAGCAAATGCCACGTCAATGTTTTAGCGCGACGCCGATGCTCTATGTGTGCAAAATATTAGTTAAAATTATAGTGTAAAAAGTTAAATATTGTGACAGATAGTTTTTATAGATACTTGTACCTGCAGACAAACTGTTTAAACAGTTTTGCAGGAAAATGTAATATATCAAGTTTCGTATCCCATTGTTTAATTAATAAAAATAAAAAAATAAGTTTGTACTATTGACGGCCACGGCCAGGCCGCTGTGAGAGACCTAAGTCACTATCAAAGTAAAGAAAAATATTGAAGCAGTTTCTTAACTTCTTAAAACATATACTTAAATAAACAATTTGTGTACATAAACATCAAACATGTTTTATAGGGAGGAGCACTGCATATCCTATAGCACAGCAGAGTTCCAGTACTTCTAGTTTTAAGAAAAACTTGGAAAAAATGTTTTATGGACATAAATAAATATTTAAAGAAAAGTAAAGTATTCATTCATTGTAAACTGTGTACAATTGCACATACCTGTAAAACTTCTTGGTAATTAACTTCTAGGTAAGTCACGTAAGAAAGCAATTTTCATCGACAAATTGCCTAATTGTTTTGTTGTCGAACAATCTGATATAAGGAAATGTAATGGCACCCAATTCGGTTTATCCCTTTCACATTCCCATGGGAATTCAATATGTGTCACGAGCTTCTTCTAAAACATTACCTCAGTCACGCGTGGGAGCGAGAACGCGATACACGATGAGGTTTCACTGGGATCGAATCGGCGAATAAAAATAGACCAGCGGGTCATTAGTCATTACGAAGATAGGGTAAAGGATGCAATAGATATAAAAAACACATTATTATCCATTTATCTGTGGTGTGATAAATTTGACGTGTGACGTGGGTTCCTTATCACAGAACCTCGGTCGGCACAGTGGGAATTCAGCGGCCGCAGTACCCTTTCAATTTGTTCGGTTAGTATTCCTATAAACATAGAAAGCCTGACATCAGCCACAGCTCCATATCTACTGCTGGTGAATGTAAAGTCATCACGTTCATCGTATCAGCCGAAAAACGTCCACTGCTGGACATAGGCATCCCACAAAGAGCGGCATAATGACCGAGTCTGCGCCATCTGCTTCCAGCAGACTCCCGCGACTTTTAGGTCATCAGTCCACCTTGTCTACCCACGCGGCGTCTCCCGGTACGTGGTCGCCATTCGAGAACTTTTCCGTCCCAACGGCCATTGGTTCTACGTGCAATGTGCCCTACCAGATGTCAGTTAAGTTTAGGATTCGCATTGATGTATCGGTAACCTTGGTTCTGCTGCGGATAGCATCATTTCTGATGAAATCACGTAGAGAAAGTCCGAGTATAGCCCATTGCTCTTTGGATGCTCCGTCACGTTACGCTTACATAATGGTTGGCCCTTAGGTCACTTCTACATTTGACAGTACGGAATCGCTGCGTCAAGTCAGTACAGATTGAGAATGAGTGCTTTTTGATTGGCGTGGATACTTATGCGCAAATAATAGTAGATTACTGCAGAGGCCGTGAAGTAAGGGATTGCTGGACGAGATTGGGGTAGACGGCCGAGTCGTAGACGAGGCCGAATACAACGAGTCCAGCAATCCCTGTTCCGGCCGAGGATTGTATAGTACTTTTCTCAAACGATGTGAGGAAATATTAAAATTAAAATAAATACTTGGTAATCAATTAAATAATAGGTCATTTGCGCCTTTTTTATTTTTTAAACATGCCATTTGAACAAGCCGTTCGAGCACCATGTTTAACCGCACATAAAGTATAGTACCATGGATTATTTTTATTTTTTTTATGAAGCAAGTATGCTAACAGTGTCTAGTGGTGGTTGGCAGTATGTAAATTTTCCTTTGTCAGTTTAATATTAGTAAGCAAATTTAAAAAGTTAGAGTAGCGGACAATAATGGTTTTACTTAGGGTTTTCATACATTACTTCTTGGCCTAAGGCCAAGAAGTAATGTAGGGAGCCATAAACAAGAAACTTCACGTCTTCATTTCGTGATATTAACGCGTACATTTCCGAGCATGTTTGAGAAAAATACATTATCAGTAAGCTCCCGGTGAAGAATACAATAATACGGAATCTGTAGTCTGACCCGCCAAACGCAGAAAAAGCTTTAGTGTAAGGTGTGAGGGCCGCTGCGAGCGGGGCGTGCAATGTTCATATAAAACAAATGCTATCTATATGGACGTTCCACGTCCCTCTCGCAGCGTGCCGTCAGCACGCTCCGCAACGAGCGGCCGTACACTTAGGGTATTTTTTTTTTATTTTTTTTTTATTCGGAAGTGTTTCCATAATTCGTTAGTAATAAAGGTCTTAAAAGCTATGTTAGTAGGTATTATATTACTATTTACAAGTCAGTAGGATGCCCTATGCAACCTATCCCAGTGGAATAGGAAGGGACCATCCAGGCGCGCCGCCACCGTTTGCAGGAGGCTGTTCGGGCTGCCGCGCAGGCCCCTCAGCAGGGACGCGACACGCTTACGCATTATGGCGTGAAACCCATCCGTGTGCGCATCGCAAAACAAACAATCATGTTCTTGGTGGTTAATTAGCCAGAAGGTGTGACAACGAAGTCATGACAAGATTGTGTCACTGTTAAATGGATGGAATCATGATCTGTTATAAAATTCACCTAGGGCCACGATTACCTACACGTGCCTACTGATTACAATGCATCTACTGTGGCGGTAATTTAAAACAATGGGGTGGCCCGGCCGGGATGTCTAGGGTTATTCGGGACTAGCTTATGCTCTTCACAACATGTCCTTTCACCCCACACCATATCTTGACCCCGAGAATCATAGCAACTAAACGTGATCGTAGCTCAGAGTTATATTGGCTGATAGGCGAATCGTCGGTTAGCAATAGGAATACCAGCACAGGCACTCGAGTCGTGATTGTCAAGAGATCCGGACAGAACATGACCCAAATCGGGCATATAGAGATTTAGATGGTAATTTGTCTTTCGTTGCTGAGGGTGAATACTGAATATCCACCAGATTTACGAGTATGTACGATGTTTTGTCATATACAGGGTGTAAGGAACGACTTACTGAAGAGGCGGGTACAGGTCACTAACTATGACGCAGAAAGTATAAACATTCAACTGTCAATTGCCAAACAATCAACATCATCATCAAATCAGCCGAAAGACTGCTGGACATAGGCCGCCCCCAAAGAGTGCCAAAGTGACCGGTCCTGCGCCACCCGCACCCAGCGGACTCCCGCGACCTTTACCAGGTCATCAGTAAACCTTGTGGGGGGCTTACCCACGCTGCGCCTTCCGGTACGTGGTCGCCACTCGATAACCTTTCCGCCCCAAGAATGTGGCGAATTTTCATTAATTGTTTTTTTTTTATTAATACTAACATGGTTCTAATGAGAACTTTTTCCTGCCGTTTCCTGAAATAGCTAACTACTTTCCGCTTGATTTCATTTATTTTTTATTGCTCACATAAAAAATAAACTACATACTACGAAAACTTTGCCAAACTGTGGAGCAGTTTTCTGGCGAATTACTTCACGATAATGGTCTAAATCGTCTAAAACTACGGTTTTAATTGTCGGTACGATGTCGCTTACACACAGTATTTGGCAACTCGCATACTTCACAGCTACTTAAGGAAGTGAAAGCAGATACATACTTACAATTTTGTCAAGGGCCAAAACTACGACGGAAGCATTTTTTTTTAACACGGCGTTGGTAAACAATCGTGGCTGAGAAGAAACAAGAACGTTGCCGGCTCCAAAGAAAATATTTGAAGATTCGTTTCATTGACAACAAATGACTGACATTTAATTGTGATTGTCTTTTGTCTCTTTTCCTGATGGTGAGGAACTACTGGAATTAGAGCTCTTGAGGATCCGCATCCTCAAAAGCTTTAGAGACCTTCCCCGCCATCAGGAACGCAACACCACATAGCAGCTGAACAAGTAGTGGTGTTAACAACGCAAATAGCAAATATGAGGCAGGTGACATCCCACTGTGACCTTACGCTCCCAACATAAAAAAAACGACCGGGTTGCACTCCGGGAGTGCCGGCAGAAGTGAAAACTCAATGACATTGTAACAGTTTTTCGATCAGGTCACGTGTCCGTCTTACGAATTTTCAATCTGTCGAATCTTACGGTCAAGTGACATCTTACGATCACGTGACCTGTTGCGAGTATCTCTCAAATCTCACGGTTACGTGACATCTTACGGTCACGTGACCTTTAGCGAGTTTAACAATTTTTCCCCATCACAAAAAGTGCACAGCGCCGCTAAAGAAGTTTTCACTTCAAAAACAAAAGGAATTGCGGTCAATCTTACACAAATCGACCTAGTTCCAAACTAATAAATGGGAGCTAGACGACGATATACATACTTATATAAATAAATAAATATATAGAAAACATACATGATTCAGGAACAAATATTCGTGCTCATCAATACAAATCAATGCCCTTACCTTGAAAGGATTGACTGACATGACATATTGTATATTCTATATCTGTCGCAATGGAATGGTATAATCCGCGGTTTTACATAATAATAGCTAGCTGTTTCACAAAACAGCGCTGTTTTGTAATACGGCGGGTTGACGATCAGGCGAATTGAATACCGCTGAATGAAAATCCGCTGCAATGAGTTCGGCGGTAATCGTTCTTCAATACGACTAGCGGTAATTAATACACGACGAATAGCTTAGTTGGTAGTGACCCTGCCCACGAAGCAAGAGGTCCCGGGTTCGAATCCCGGTAAGGGCATTTATTTGTGTGATGAGCACGAATATTTGTTCCTGAGTAATGGATGTTTTCTATGTATTTAAGTATTTGTGTATCTATATAAGTATGTATATCGTCACCTAGTACCCATAGTACAAGCTTTGCTTAGTTTGGGGCTAGGTCGATTTCTTTAAGATTGTCCCCGAATATTATTATTATTATACAGTTGGTCATTTGCCGTCGCTTTCGAAATTTAGTTCCCATTTTTAAGACTCACGGCGCTATCTGACACAACAACAACAAATGGCGTCAAATATAGAAAGTTTATCACTAAAATATACATTGAACAATTATTTAAACAAAGAAAACGTAATAAATATGTGTGTAAACAGTGACTTTATATAAATATGTGTGTAAACAGTGACTTTATAGTCAATTTTCACATGCAATTAAACAATTTCTATGAATCTCAATTTGGAACATTAAAGATTACAGCCTGATATAGCTTTTGACAAAATGGATCAGTCTCAATACTATTAGTTTAGTATGGGCACCTAGGCCTCTGCTTAACAAATTGTCGCTTTTGTAGGAGCGTTTTATGAATTACTAGCTTCTGCCCGGGAATCCGTCCACGTGGAACTCGTTTATAAATATCGTAGCTCCGTACAAACTTTCACCCCCTTAGGGGATAATTTGCGGGATAAAATCTATAGGGATTCAAATATCTCCATACCATATTTTATCTCAATCGGTTCAGCGATTTAAGCGTGAAGAAGTTACAGAGAGATAGACACACATTCGCATTTATAATATTGTATTGTATGGACCGATACGACCTTCAAACCTTCAAGAAAAGAGCGTACTCCCATCTTAAAGGCCGGCAACGTACTCACAACACCTCTGGTGTTTCAAGTGTCCATGTGCGGCGGTAATCGCTTACCATCAGGTGATCCGTCTGCTCGTTTGCCTCCTATATCATTAAAAAAAAAAAAAAAAAGTATGGATTGACAGAGGTCTAAGTGGCATACGAAATGAAAAGTACAAAAACCCCTCTACAGTGACACCAGCTAGTAACAGGCTTTTCAGGGTGAATATCCCCCAAAAATGTGCGATGACGTGTTTTGATATAGGTATTTTTTTTTGGACAGCTAGGTCCTAGCTAGGTCAGCTAGGTAGGACAAGGTGTCCCAAATGTTAACCTTAAGCCGAAAACGGGTGAAAGGTCGAGTCGTGAAAGTTATCAAAAAAAACAACTAAATCGTGTATTTGAAAATTTACAGGCATTCAAAAAAATATGAAACTATGATGCTTGTGATGACAATTTAAGTACTACAGGAACCGAACATTGTCTATTTTTTGTATAACCGTGAATACCTTTTGTAAATTAAATACTGAACTAAACACACAAGTGCCTCCGTTTTAAAAAATATATATATTTCCCAAATCTCAGACAGCGTCTTTTTGATTTATTGTACAAATCCAATCTAATTTAACTAACGCTATTTGCTGATGACTGATTTCTTAATTCAATTAAATAGATTTTGTTTTACAATAAGTAAATTTACTATGTAATTATTTTAAGCAAATTAGAAATAGAATATTTCTAAAAGATCCACGTCTTTCGACTATGGTGAGTCTTTGCAGCGCGTTGCTCAACGTAAGGGGGGTGTCCGTTGCAAAACTGTCCGTTATTAAAATCCAGGCTATAAACTATCTTCGTGCAAAATTTCATTAAAACCATCAGTTGAACCGTTTAAGCGTGATTGAGTAACAAACAGCCAAACTTTCGCATTTATAATATTACTAGCTTCCGCCCGCGACTTCGTCTGCGTGGACCCGGGACAACATTATCCTATATTTTAAACCAGGCTATTTTTTTACCTTCGTGCAAAATTTCATCCAAATCGGTTAAGCCGTTTAAGCGTGATTGAGTAACAAACATCTAAACATCCAAACTTTCGCATTTATAATATTAGGATACCAAAATACCAAATACCAATACCATATTATATATATGTTAATACCACATAATAAACCTGTTACACTCTGATTATCCGTATATTTAAACACTAATTGGTTTTGTGAAAGACGTTATTCTGTGCAAGACTTGATACTTACTAAGCTGCCTATCTATCGAAGCAATCCGTTCCAAGTTGGCTTAATTATACGCTCTTAGTGCGGTCGTGAAACGGAGAACATCGAATCAGGTTACACATATATATATGTATAACGAGACTTCCGAGATTGTAATCCTTTCGACTTACTTGTTACTAGGGGATATCCCTAGGATATCGCTTTTATTTCATGTCTTTATCGTTCCGATTTTGAAAGACAGAGACACGAAGGAGGGTGTCCCTTTGACATGGCGGGTTCGCCGGATTTTAAAACTCAACTGGACTTTAACTTTTATGTAATTTGTACCAAAGTTGGTCCAACGGAACACTTAAGTGGACGACGGAAGTCGGACAGACTTCGTAATAATATACCAGCCTATATACCTCCCACTGCTGCTGGGCACAGGCCTACTCTTCTGGATGAGAGTGCCCAGTGCGGGTTGAGGACTGCACATGCACCTTTAAATGTATTCGCACATGTATCCAGGTTTCTTCACTCCTTCGGACAGACTTACCATACTATGTAGGTACGTTATGTAACTGAACGTAAATCTGTACAACTTGAACCCAACATTATTCGTAACAATACGGTATTTGACAAAAGTCAAATCAGCTTCTTTATATGAGACGTCAAAAACGCTCCATTTGTATGGAATTTGTAGATTAGTTGCTTGTGACGTCACAATCAAACAACATCCTAATTGTTCGTTTTTATGAATTTATGTTGCTAATGAAAAAACAATTTAGTTTCATTGTTGTCAAATACCCTATTTAAGAAACATTACTTCTCGTAAAATGTGAAATAAGACGGGTGTAAAACAGAAATAAATACTGAATCTATTATGCAAAAGGTTCTTTTTAGTGTCCCAGTTTTTAGGGTTCCGTAGTAAACAAGGAACCCTTATAGTTTCACTGTCCAAGCAAGGGCGGCTCACTCCGTGATTTGGTCGCGCCGCTACAAGTGCATGCCGGCAACTACCGGCCTCAAAGGTATCCAAAGCCTGCTGTACACACTGGGCCAACGTTGGCGCGTGAGCAGAAGGCAGCTATGCGTTAGAGGGAGAGGGCTAAAACTCGATCTCTTTCGTTTACATGGCTGCCTCCTGCTCGCGCGCCAATGTTGGCCCAATGTGTACAGCCGCATAAGCGTTGCTACAGCACGCATTCTATCGCAGCGCGTTGCATGCGATAGAAAGGGATGTCCACGTTTAGGCACATTCGGCATACCTAAACAGGGGATTTGTTAGCAGAGAACCATCTGTACGTGCCATGTCCGTCTGTCCGTCGTCGGCTTAGCTCAGTGACCCTTACTACAAAATAAATTTAGAAAAAAAAAGGCTAGGTGCACTCCGGGAGTGCCGGCGGAAGTGAAAACTTGAATAATTTTAATTTTGCAAAAAAAATAAAACCCTAAAAATCAGCTCCGCAGCAGCGCAGCTCCCGCTTTTTGTATTCCAACATCTGGCAACCTAACGGTCGTATTCATAAACGTCCTACAAGCCTGTTTTAACTAAAATGGCGTTAAAATTCGTTTGTCCTTGTCTGTCACTTTGACATTTGTGTTCGTAAGAAAGGGACAAAGCACATTTGATTTAGCAGAGGCATTTTAAGTTTTATGAATAAGGGGGTAAATCTTACGGTCACGTGACCTCCTACGCTCCTACACCTGTGGCGAGTTTAACAATTTTTCCCCATACCAAAAAGTGCACAGCGCCGCTAAAGAAGTTTTCACTTCAAAAATTTGCAGAATAAATAATTGATTGATATGTTAAGATGAATAAAGTAACTGCTGGCTAAGCCTCCATTTGTGTAACCACGAAGTTCATTTCAGTTTAACTCCATCAGACTTCTAATTTTCTACAATATTCAAATGAACGCGCCTCTGATGTGTTTATAAATATTAGTTACTATAGTAAACAATTGAAAAAAAAATGTAAACATTTTCATTTCAAAGTTCAATATCTCAAAACCGGCTGAACCGACCTATGAGGACCTACTATGCCGCAGACAGATACAAAGATACATCAAACTTATAATACCCCTTTTTTTGCGTCGGGGCAGGCGCGGGACACTCCGCGATTTATGTTCATCGCTACAAGTACATGCCGGTGCCCCAACGTTGGGGAACCGGCATTAGAGCTGGGCGTTTTTTCCCGTAAGCGTTTTCAAAAACGGTTTCTCGTACAATAACGGAATAACAGTTGGTGGCTAGAAACACAAACTGTTTTTATAAAAACGATCGAACGGTCACACGCAACGGTTGCAATGCAAAACGTGAAAACGTAACTCGAACACTGTAAACTGTTTCATCCGTTTTTTCGTTTCACTTCGTTTGGCGACCGGCGACGGCGCCAACGCACCGAGAAACTAGTTATTTTTGAAACTGTTTTTCAAAACAGTTTTGTGAGAGAAAAAAACGGTTACGTTTCGTTTCACGGAAAAGTCGAAACGACCCAGCTCTAACCGGCATGTACTCGTACTTGTAGCGATGAACGTCGACGTCGTCGTCGACGACGTCAGAGGGCCATAAATCTTAATGTTTTGGCTGAGAAAAAAAGCGCCTTTTGTAAAGATCAAAGGAGTGTCCCTTCTGTACTTGTACTATTATCTATTCTGTGGTCGGGGCTTAAAATTAATTTTAAAAAATACTGAACTAATCTCTGCACGTCTAGCACACGACGGCCGCGACATACTCTCGATTTTTATCGCACTATACCTCTTGTTCTAAGTGGTCTAATAAGTGAGAGACGGATAGTGCGAGAAAAATCGAGAGAGGTTGCGCGCTGTCGCGTGCTAGCCGTGCTGTTGTGTAGCGGTCTGGAAAACACGGAAGAGATAGGCGGCCGAGGCTGGTAATGCTGACCTCTGTAGCCTAGTTGATAGTGACCCTGCCAACGAAGCTGGACGTCCCGGGTTCGAATCCCGGTAGGGGCATATTTGTTTGTGTGATGAGCACAAATACTTGAAACGTTTAATTAATACTTCAATACATAGAAAACATCCATGACTCAGAAACAAATAGTCATGCTCATCACACAAATAAACCTTAAAACTAACTTAAACACAAATGTCCTTAATGTGATTGGAACCCAGGACTTCTTGCTTCGTAGGCAAGGTCACCAACTAGGCTAAAGCGGTCGTCAAATCATGTCAAGTCATTTAAGTATCTATTTATCTGTGCAAGTAGGTATATCGTCGTCTAGTACCCATAGTACAAGCTTTGCTCAGTTTGGGACTAGGTGGATTTGTGTAGATACTCATCCTTAAGCCGTTGTATTAACAAAGCGAACAAAGTCGCAGTCAAAGGTTAGTTATCATAAAATCTATACTAAATTAAATTATTAATGCAAAAATATGTGTCTGTCTGTCTGTGAGGTAAGCTCTTCACGCTTAAACCACTGTACTGATTTACATGAAATTTGCGAGTCCCGAGGAAAGACATAGGATAGTTTTTATCCCGGAAATCATCCCCTTAGGGGGTGAAATGGGGGATGTAAGTTTGTATGGAGCTACGATATAAACTAGCTCCAAGCGGATGCAGTCGCGGGCAGAAGCTAGTGATATAAATAATATATAATCTGCTTGGAATGTAAATAAAAAACTCACTACGTATTAATAACAGTGGAATTGTGTTAATCACACGCCGACCACAGAGTTTGATTAACCACAAAACCGCGTATACTTGACACTATTTGAGTAGGCCGAATTGCATCAAAGCATTCCATTCAGAAAGCAACTCTACTATCCTAGGGAGAAGATTCCAATTTCAATGACAGTTTTATAAAAAAAAACATATTTTAACAACTCAACCATTCAAGCTGATGTGCCATTGGAATATATATTGTCTGTAAAAGTGGTGTTTTTTATTAAAACATATTATATAGTCCTCCTCATCGATTTCCACAACGACGACCCTAACAAAATTATGAATTAGCCCTATGATCATGCTCTGATACTGGCTAGGCCTTACTTATGAACTGTCAATATATACTTACTATTTGAAATGTTTAGGGTAAAATCGTTTTATTCACGGACCATTTTTGATGACTTCAAGGCAAAGCTGATCACACTCATCCTTAACTTTTACGTTATTTGTGATTGGTCGCTTTTTCATTTCCCGAACTTAATATAATCCTAAATCCTATCAAAATTATCGTAAATAAATAAATAAATAAAATAAAATAAATAAATATTAGGGGACAATCTTACACAAATCGACCTAGTCCCTAGTAAGCTCATTAAGGCTTGTGTTATGGGTACTAGACGACGATATATATAATAGATAAATTGTAATAAAACTAACTTGACCTTAGGTACTACATAAACTTCCCAAGATGACCAAAAGTAAAAAAAAAGACCTGAGAAGCTAATGGCTCTAGCTATGTAGAGCAGATTTAAGAATCAAAACATTAGTGAATATTAAATTATTAAACTATACCAAATAATTTAATAGTGACACCGGTTTTTATACCCTAAAATGATTTTACATTAGGTACTTACCCCAAAAAAGAAATCTCCTGCGATTAATAAAAATAGGTATTAACTTACTTATCGCAAAAAAATCTAAATCCAACGAAAGCTTGATTGATTGAATTGGCCGTATAAAGAACACAATACCATAATATATTAGCAAAACCTTTGAGGGACTAAACTCAATGACATCCGGTGTGTACCCTCCCATTTGTTCTGAATTTGTCTTGTCCCGTAACAGATGGCGCTGTCTCACAAGCGCCCACAACTTTGAAGGTAAACAATTGGATCAGTAAATACTTATTTGTTCTTGCGAATCTGTTACGGTTTTGTGTTACATTTTCTTGGGTCGTATGTCTTTTGAGAAACTTAACCCTGCCGTCAACACTGAGGAAGCCGAGATAACAGCACGGCTTGGCCTACCGTGCCAAAGATTAGAACTTGTGCCATTTGTGTCGGTGCCAAGACATAACTTGGACACTTGTGCGAGTAACTTCTAAGTGATAGGCATTATTCATCAACATTGTGGATGCTACTACAATATTACCAGATCCAGCCAATATAATATCGTCAGAGCTTCCAAAGATGCATTGTGTTCGGAGCGCGTTGAGAGTTTGGAATACGCATTCATCTCTGGCTATCAACACAACGAATCCTCAATAAAGAGTCGGCAACGCTCTTGTGATTCTTCCATATAGCATCAGGCAGGCCGTATGCTTGTTTTCCACCGGCGTAGTATTGAATATAAAAAGGTATCAATATAAAATGGCGGGTAAGCAACGTCATGTTGTCATCATATTCCAATATTTTCCATGAAGATTAGTCTATATTCAACTTCTATGACCAATATAATTTGGTTTTGCTATAGCAAAATACGCACCACTTTCACATGGTAGCGATGTTCCGCCCTGTCTCTAAAATGTTGATGTTGTTGCACATTACAGATACGTAAAAAACGGGAACGCTATATCAAATAGTCATGACATAACACATAACAGAATCATGAGCCTGATAAAATTCTCGCAAAATCCTCGATACTATCTGAGGTCAAACAAGTTCTGAACGAGTTTTACCCGCAAAGAGATCGAGTTAGGAAAGCATTACCATGTAAAGTGATCACTGCTAATAAATTTTACCCGTCGAAGGAAGTGTGTATAGGACGACACGCAGTACACCATGTCGAGCACGAACACCGAGCGCGAGCCATGCCCGGGCTAACGCTGTATAACCTGATTTAATAATAATAATAAACATTTATTTCAGGCAACTAAGGCCCATAGTTACAAATACCTTATAGATTAAGCCGGATTCATCCCTAGCTGAAGTATTGTGTCGTGACGCGACAGAACGACATCAGCCCCGTTATTCTGTTGCTGGTTTTAAGCTCACCTCAACGTTCACCCAAAAAATATATCTCGACGCCGCGATTCGTAGAAACTAAGCGTAGGTAGAGGTCAAGTTTCGTTAGCCGTGACGGGTCAAGTGAGGAGTATGAGGGCGTTAAGAATAACAGCCCACGTTTCCGACCTAAGAGAGAGGTAGGACACAGCGGAATGCCATCTCGCTCATAGTTGGAGCAGCCAAACTGGGGAAGTGCGGACCTTACAGAAGACCGCAGCCTTAATGACGCCACTACTTGCTCTGAGTAAAGTCGCCAGAGCTCCCCAGGATATGTTCGACGATCATCATTAGCCTAGTTGATAGTGACTCTGCCTACGAAGCCAACGCTGGTCCTATATTTGATCTCCAATTTGGACTGTGTGATCTTGACAGCATAGCAAAGGTGTTCCGTACAGGAACACTAATTTTTATTTAATTTTAAAATCGTTAGTTTCTTTGACTGAAGACACAATCTTAAGGGTCAATTTATTTTGTTTCTATTATGTATGGTATCAATACGAGCTTCTAGCGATTTACTGCTTCTTGTCTTGAAGCCGTCATCCCTGGAGGGATGGCAACACCCGCGCGCTAACAGCGCCACCCGCCGGAAGCGGATATACGAATGGGCAGTGCCACGCACAATGTAAAAACCAGTTCGTTAACTAGCGGCGCCGCGAGAGCAACATTTTTCTCATTAGTTACCGTGTGTGCGTTGAGGACCTTTCCCCCCTGGAAGAGTGCGCTTACCAGTGACCTAGGAACCTGTGTACGTCATATTTAGCTGGACGATCACCCCTGAACCTTCAGCCTAGCCCTTGGGACACGAGGCGGTGGATGGACACAGTAGCGGTGAGTCGTTTGATGCTGTAGGAATATCGTACAAAAGGTATTTGAGCAATTTAGTTTGTACATGTGACCGTGTCTTTAACTTATATGGCATGGTTAAAAACCGGCTTTACTAGGTTGTTCTTAATATTCCGTCTATGATTGCTGATACTCTCGTAGTATTAAATTTATTACGGTTAGATTCACATTCATCTGTCGCGCCCTGACGTGTTGACTACTTTTGTGTCAGGCGTCAGCGCGCAACAGAGAGCGTCACGACAGGTAAGTATGAAATAACAATGAATCCGGTTTAAACAAAGTGTTCTCGTCACATTTTTCACCCGGTCCGTATTATTATTATTCCAATCCGTTATAATTCCGTTTGCTGGCCAATGTACAAACCAAAATGGCTGACGCGAAAACGAGAAATTTGGTTGTGTTGGAATCAGTGCGGTGTACTGTGGGAATTTAATCGGGATATATCTAGGACAACTCCTCGCCGGCCCACGGGACCGGCGAATCATGGAAAGTTTGTAACTCCCAAATGATAGGATCTAACTAAAATTTCTATTCATTCGTCTACCCTTAGGGCTAGCGGGGCTAGACCTTGGAGAGATATTTAGGAAGTTTTCTGTCCTGTTTATCTTTATTTTACCCAAATACTACTTTCCGCATCCAAATTTGCCTTTATTGTAACAAAGTGAACAGAGTTATGTCTTTCGTAAAGTGAATAAATAAAGTAAGTCGGAGAATTACGAGTCTGATTCGCACCACGGGTTCGTTTCAAATTTGCGGTACCTTGCTTCTTGCCAAATTTGATTCATCATCTAGAATCTAGGTCAAACGGGAATGACTTTGTTGTTTTGATTCCATAGTGAGTATCAAAATATGTGGCATAAACGGCCGTACTCTGATCGCGTCGAGACCTAGCGTTCGTATACTCAATTTCATTACCCTCGAGAGTATTTTGATCTCCTAATTGATTGATTCAGTGGCTACTCTTTGAACAAATCCAGAGCGATAAAAAAATATTTTACACTTGATAGAGTATACAATCCGATTTCTGTTCATATTGATAACCCTAGTACTAGATGATACAATTGCGTGCTATAGATGACTTGGCACATTAGGAAAGCCATTAAATCCTTTAGACATTTGTTGTATTTGTTAAATTAAAGGGTTACACTTGGATATTTTATTAAAACTTTCCGAAGCTGACGTATTGTAGTTCAAATAAAAAAAAATACAATTGAGAATGCTTTTAAAATTCAACTCAACAATAGAGGTTTTTAGTAAAGATTGCTGCTTGTAGTGGTACAATGACGCTGCAATTTTGTTTATTGTACCTACCTTAGCATTTCTAGAAAAGTTTGTACATAGTTGACACTTCAATTAAGTTAGCTATTACTTTTTTGTTACAATGTTTTTCAATAATTTTCATAGTCATAGTCATAATCATTTATTGCAACCATAGTTTAGTACCAGATCTTAATAAGTTTAATAACTAGGTACATTGCGTCTCATATGGGCCCCGGTAGGGCATGGCAATGTCACAACAGATAATTTCATTATTAATATATACATGCCATAAAAGAATAAACCATAATTTTAAATAATTCATAACTTAAAATAATCCATACTAATATTATAAATGCGAAAGTGTGTCTGTCTGTCTGTCTGTCTGTCTGTCTGTCTGTTACCTCTTCACGCTTAAACCGCTGAACCGATTTGGATGAAATTTGGTATAGAGATAGTTTGAGTCCTGGGGAAGGACATAGGATAGTTTTTATCCCGGAAATCATCCCCCTAGGGGATGAAGTGGGGGTGAAAGTTTGTATGGAGCAACGATATAAACGAGTTCCACGCGGACGGAGTCGCGGGCAGAAGCTATTATTAATATAGTCACCTCTTATGATACAGTATAATTATAGGTAAAATTTTTCATTGCATAATAATATTAAAAAACAAATATACATAAACGCTCTACAAGCCTGTTTTAACTAAAATGGCGTTAAAATTCGTTTGTCCTTATCTTTTTCACATTTGTGTTCGTAAGAAAGGGACAAAGCACATTTTATTTAGGAGAGGCATTTTAAGTTTTATAAATAAGGGGGTTACATCCCCACTTTAGGTGTACACCAAAAAAAACTATATTTTATTCTTTTGTTTTCTCGACGTGATTGATTTATATACCCATGCCGAATTACAGTTTTCTATAGATTCCAAAAAAACTACCCATGGGTTGCCATTAAAATGAAATAGTTTTGCATCTGTAAGTTTTTACTTTTCTAAATTATGTATGTATGTTATTTATTTATACATCATTGTAAAGATAAATTAAATGCAACCGCCTAAATAAATAATCTTACGTAAATATTAATTTCAAAAATAGATATTTGATTGAAACTGTTTTGTAGAAGAAAAGTTCATATTACTGTGGTAATACTTCAGGTTTTAACAACATTTGGTACCTATTAATATTCTCATAATGTGCGTAAATCTTTTTGATAAGGACATAGTAATATTGACAACAAATCACGTGTGGCAAAGTAGTGTGTATGAATGTCTGTATGTTTGTCAGTCAATCTCGTAAAGACGGCTCAATTGACTATGATGAATTTTGGCACATTTATATCTGAAGTAATTCCCAAAGGATTAACATGTCTGGTATTTAATAATGGCATTGTTGTGATAACCTTAACGCGGAAGAATTCGCTGGAAAAAGCTAGTATAAAATAATTTAACATCAACGGTCAAAGTTACACTACAAACACATTATTATTAAAGAGCATACAACACATTAAGATTGATAAATAATTAAAGATATTCATGTCAAATTTGTATCATTTAAGAATTCGTGAACGGTATAATACGCTTTTCCTATAAGTAGCTTTTTAACTTAAGTTTGAATAGATGGTCTTTTTCCTCAGCTTTTACCTTGTTGGGGATTTTGTTGTAGATTTTTATAAATCTAACATACTGACTATTGCTGTGCATCGCCAGCTTAGATATTGGCAAACAGAGTCTGTTTTCATGGCGGGTAACACATTTACGATTTGGGGCATCTTTAACTTGGCGGAAGAGGTGTATGCGCTCCCTTACGAACATACCTACTTCTTTTGTACAGGTTTTGAGCATCCGTGCTGGCCCCCCACAAGATTACTCCATAACGGAGCCAGGCATACGCATAAGCATAATATGCCGATTGTACCGTTTCATAATTCGTATTCGCTTTTAAACTACCAAGTGCATGTATAAATCTTGCTAATTTTGTTTTTGTTTTTGTAATGTGCATTTTCCAATTCAGATTCGCGTCTATTGTAATGCCTAATAAGGTAAAATGTTCTACCTCTTCTATTTGTCCATTTTCCCATTTTAAGCAAAAATCCAAAGGAATTTTCTGATATGGTCGGAATTTGATGAATTTAGTTTTATTATAATTTATTGTCATGGAAAGCCCTCAACACACAGAATACGATGACGTTAAAAGCAATGATTTCAGCGTGCACTGAAATTACTTATGAGGCTTTTTCAATATTTCAAGCTCGTACGAGTACTGCACTCTTTGAGACATGGAAAAACAAAAGAAATACCGCTTGAAACGCAGTGAAGAGTAGGGTTAATGTCCATATTTTGCATTCACTTACATAGACAAGTAATGATTTACAGCTTAATACGATAAACCACAGTACGCGGAACTTTACTACTGCGTTTTGAACGGTATTTTGCTTGATTTTTAGTGCTACGAGCTTCCGTTACTGCATTTAAAACAGGTTTTTGTAACTTTTGCTTAATTTCATTACTTGGATGTCTTAAATAGGTAGTTCCAATCTAATTTACTTACCATAAACATTTCAAAAACAAATTACGTAATTTTCTCAGCGTAAATAAACAAATTGACGACTTCCTTCAACCATCAATAAATGGGCAAGTCATAAATCGAGTGGCACATGAAAAATATCTTGGCCTGATTCTAGATTCTCAAATTACTTGGATACCACATATTGAAAAAACGAAAGCGAAACTTGCCTCCCCTTACAGGGGCGCGCGTAAGGTAAAGTGTATGGTATACAGGATGTTAACGGGGTCATGATCCGGAATGACAAAAAGCGAATAAGATGATCATACTGAACAACCTTTCCCATGGGACCAACCACGAAATCGCAAAAAAAAACCAGGTATTCCATACATTAACTCTCAATTAAATCGCAGTTAACTCACAGTTAACTCTTAATTGGCTCTTTTTTTTTGCGATTTCGTGGTTGGTCCCATGGGAAAGGTTGTTCAGTATGATCATCTTATTCGCTTTTTGTCATTCCGGATCATGACCCCGTTAACATCCTGTATAATGCTTTTGCTAAACCACACATAGACTATTTAATTGAGGTATGGGGAACCGCCGCTAAAACCCATATAACTAAAATACAAATAGCACAAAACAAATAAATTAAAGCCTTATTTCATTACAACTACCTCACTCCCACCGAAAAAGTCTTTCATCATCATCATCATCATCATCATCAGCCTTTAATCGCCCACTGCTGAGCATAAGCCTCTCTTCGAGTACGCCACTTATCCCGGTCCCGTGCTAGTCTCATCCAGAAATGACCCGCGGTCTTGTTTACGTCGTCAACCCATCGTGCTTGTGGACGACCGACGCTTCTTTTTCCTGTAAGTGGCCACCACTCCGTTAACGTTTTGGTCCAAGGAAAAAGTCTTTGCCGAGACCAAAATAATGAATGTAACCCAAACATATATATATTTCACTTGCCTACTCATACGGAAAATCTAAGAAAAAGAATACATACACAAATAACATTAACCAAAAACAAACATCAATTCCAAAGAATAAAATTACGAAATGCAAATAATCTTGTTTTACATCAACCTAGAACAAAAAAATACGGAAAGAAGAGCTTGGTCTTTGAAGGTACTCAATTGTACAACAAATTGCCAAGAGATATTAAAGAAATAAAATCTATAAACCGTTTTAAAAAAAATCCTGAAATATTGCATAATTAATAATTCCAACCCTGTTTAATAAATATTTTTTCTCATTAAAACTCGGACTTATACTTATAAATAAATTGATAATAGAATATAGTTTATCATATTCAAACAACCCAGAAAAGATAAAGAATAATTTATTACAAACTCTCTAAATTAAAAGTCCAAATATACCTGTTAGATGACAAGAAATAGTTATCTCGTTAATCGCATGTTATATTAGATATAAAAGTGACATCAATAAATACAATTACAATTAATTACATTAAAAATACTGAAACAAGAAAAAAAAACAATCAATCAATTTACATCGTAATGTATAAAAACTTATTTTTTTACATTATAATTTATTTTACGTAACTAACTGAGCACACCTGAACGCTCGCATCCGTTAACTCGTACATGAATGTAATCCTATCCTAGCTCCGTGCCGTATGCACCCCGTGCGAGGTCGCACAGAAACAGAAATTTCCTACATTGTTTTTAAATAAACATAAGCGTTTTGTTATAATTGCAATGCACGGTATGTTTAACACTAAGTTTTATAAATGTTTATTGTTCTCATGTAAGTGAATTTGTAATTCTTATGGGAATAAATGTCTTTAACCATATTATAGTTTCTTAGTTATAAAGAATCTCAAGAAATCTTTAAATTGAAAAAAAAAATTACGTACTAACTGTTCTAGAAATGTTCACCAACATACTAATATTATAATGAGTAAAATTCCGTGAGTTTGTAGCTTTATAAGTATACCTACTTGAGTCTAGGGAGTCGTCTCTGGAACCACTAATCCGGTATCAAACATAACATGTTCACTTAAGTATGGAATGGACTTTCTGGACGGACATAATCATAATCATTTATTTGCGTAAAAAAGGCTTATAATTTTACAAACTTGCACACTTAAAATATGTCAAGGCTACGTAGTGGAAGGATCTTTAATTTAAGAAAAAGTGGCTTAGAAGAAGTTAATGGGTATACTCCACATATTGCGCGAATGCACTTTTTCTGGCAATTAAAAACCTTTTGAATATAGATTCCATTACCCCACACGATTAATCCATATCTAAGAACCGACTCGACATAACAGTGATAGGCCGCCAACACTGTGTTTTGAACTGTTGTTGCACGCAGTCTACTCAGAACAAAAACGAATCTATTTATTTCATTACATACTTACATATACGACATGTCCTTTCCATTTAAAATCATCATCAACCGTAAGTCCTAAGAATTTTACAAGATTAGTATTATTCAGATAATGTCCATTATAGCTAATATTTAATGTTAGGTTTAATTTATACCGACGACCGGTTAGTCTAGTGGGTAGTGACGCTGCCTACGAAGCTGAAGGTCCTGGGTTCGAATCCCGGTATGGGCAAATATTTGTGTGATGAGCATGAATATTTGTTTCTGAGTCATGGAAGTTTTCTATGTATTTGAGTATTTATATCTATTATATATATATCGTCGTCTAGTACCCATAACACAAGCCTTATTGAGCTTACTATGGGACTAGGTCGATTTGTGTAAAATTGTCCCCTAATATTTATTTATTTATTTATTTATTTATTTATTCAAATTAATGAAATTAGTTTTTAATAAATTTACTTGCAGGTTGTTATGTCGAAGCCAGGTAATTATAGCCGCCACTGTGTTATTTACATCAATTTCATGTTCAGATACCGCTTCTGTCTTAGTGTAAGATACAATAATTGATATGTCGTCCGCGAACAAAATACTTTTATGACGTGTACCTTCGGCAAATCGTTAATGTAGATTAATAATAACAGTGGGCCTAATACGCTTCCTTGTGGCACTCCATAGTTAATATTTGTAATTAGATCTAAACACTTCTGCTACCTGTGCGCTATTTACACTCTTAATTTCAAAGCCGGACCTCTTATAAAATAACATTTTAATTTTAACAAAAGTAGGTCATGCGCAGCGAAATCAAATGCTTTTGTCATATCGAAGAATAAAGCCGTAGTAACGCTAAGGTTATCATACTGAATAGTAGCTTCGCGTATTAAGTTGAAGATTATTATATTTGTAATTAGATCTAAACGCTTCTGCTACATAAGCGCTATTTACACTTTTAATTTTAACACACTGCTGTCTATTCTCTAAATAAGATTGTAACCAATTCTAAGCTGGACCTCTTATAACATAACATTTTAATTTTAACAGAAGTAGGTCATGCGTAACGAAATCAAAGGCTTTTGTCATATCGAAGAATAAAGCAGTAGTAAAGCTAAAATTATCATACTGAATAGTAGCTTCGCGTATTAAGGGGCTGCCATACGCCAATGACCTTCGATCTGAATCCCTTAGTTTTTTAATGTTTTTTGTAGCTTATTATATTAACAACAACGGCTGTCGGCGCGTATAGACACGGTTGTTGGCTTATGGCCCAGGCTGGCTTGATGATGTGGATGGCAGGTTGATGAAATGACGAAGGCGGCGGTTCAGCGAATTAAATACTTTTTAATTCGGTATTTTCTACATGCTTTTGTATGAAGCTAACGTTATATAAAAATATTAAAAAGAAAAAAACAGGGTAAAAGCTGTATGCAGCTTATGAAGCGATAGTTGAAGTGCGAGTCATCTTCCACGTCCGACATCTCCATTGGTGCTTGGAGGGATGACGATCCAACATGTGATTGGCTGCCGATCACGTCATATTTGCCTCTGATTGGCCGCTGGGGCTGTGCCGCGATTCGTGACGTCATGGAAGATGCACCGTGTCTCTAGGCGCGCGCTGTCGCTAGGCGCATGCTGGGTTGAAGGACACCGTCCGCCGCCAGCTGGTAAGCGCGTAGGTATATAAAAGGCGCCTTAACATAAGCTCCCGACCTTGGAAGATGCAGCTTCCAACATGGGAAGACGGTGACATTTAGTCGTCGTTAATAGGCAGTGGGCAGATTTTTGAAAAAGCTCGCCGTACGGTGCCGTGGGCTGTGCGTATATCAGCCACTCTTGAGATACCGTCCCTGCCAGGGAAGGTCTGTGTGATTCGACCCAAACTCCATTTGAGTGGCGGAGTATGGTCCTCCTTGATCAGTACTAGAGTGTCCTGCTTCAGTTCGCCCTTGCTTCGTGTCCATTTCGTCCTAACTTGCAGCTCAGACACATATTCCTTGGACCAGCGAGCCCAAAAATGCTGTCGTATTTGCTCCACTCGCTGGTAACGTGACAGACGGTGCGCAGGAACGTCGATGAGGTCAGCGCATGCGGGAACAGTCAGCGGGCGTCCAACCAAGAAATGAGCCGGACTAAGAGGGTTGTAGTCTAGTGGATCTGAGGACATAGGACTCAAAGGACGGGAGTTCAGGATGGCCTCGACCTGTGTCAATACCGTGCTGAACTCCTCGTAAGTTAAATTGACATCACCTATTACACGTCGGAGGTGATGCTTGCAACTTTTTACACCGGCCTCGACTAGACCGGCAAAATGGCTAGCATAAGGGGGCATCATAATAAATTCAATTTTTTGTGAAGTTGCGTACTCCTTAATTTCACTTGAACATGAATTCAAAAACTTTGCGAAATCATTCATCAGGCCCACAAAATTTCGTCCGTTGTCTGAGAATATTTTTGATGGTTTACCACGACGTGAAATAAACCTTTTCAACGCCAGTAAGTACGCATCGGACGAGAGATCTGTGACTAACTCTAAATGAACTGCGCGCGTTGTGAAACATATGAAAATACACAAATATGCCTTAGTGGTGGTCGCTCCCCTCCCCTTGCGATTAAGTATGAGATAAGGGCCACCATAGTCTACAGCGCAATTCATAAACACGAATCCAGGTTCTAATCGCTCGGGAGGCAAGTTACCCATAATGGGGGTTAGCGTTTTACCCCGAAAACGAGCACAGGTTATACAGTTGTGGACCACTTTCCTAGCAAGATTCCTCCCGCTTATGGGCCACCAAGTCTCTCGAAGCGAAAATAAAATATGCTGAGGTCCAGCGTGTAGCAATTTTCGATGTTCGAATCGAAACAGTAACGTAGTAAAATGATGCTTACTGGAAAGCAAAATCGGATGTTTTTTATTATAATCAAACCTCAAAGAATCTCTTAGACGACCTCCAACTCTAATTACCTTGTTATCGTCAATAAACAAGTTTAATTTCTCTAAGAAACCCTTTGCGATATTTTTATTTCTTATTAATGCATCGTAAGCATCTGGGAACGATTCTATCTGCGATAAGCGCGCGAGTAATGTCTCCGACTCCCTCAGTTCATCTGTCGTCAGCGCGCCGGCTCGACGTGCATGTTTATTGCGAGCGTTATGAATGAATCTAAGTACATACGCGGCTGCGCGCTGAATGCGATTGAACTGAGAAAACCTGGAGAACGTAAACAAATTATCATTGTTGTTATTGCATACCAAACTAGTCGCAGGATTTGATTTACGTTCAGGCAACTGGGACTCGTCTGGTAACAATGACGGATCTAGGTGTTGGTGGACATAATCGGCATCATGAAGGAATTTGGGTCCATTCCACCAGAGATTGGAGTTAATTAGTGTGTCTAAGTGTGCTCCGCGGGAAACTAAATCAGCTGGGTTATCCTTGCCGCTTACATGATGCCACGAATGTCCTTGCGTTAATTCGTGGATTTCTGCGACCCTATTTTGAACGTAAGGTTTCAATAGGTTAGGTTGCATTCGAAGCCAGCCTAGCACTATGGTCGAATCTGTCCAAAATATGACCCTGTCGAATTTAGAGCGTAACGATTCTCTTATTTTATTATATAATCGCGCGCTAATTAGTCCGCCTGCTAACTCCAGCTTAGGTATACTCATAGAGGGCGCTATGGGTGCGACCTTGGCCTTCGCGCATAATAGTCGTACTGTAACAGCTGATTCGCTATCAACTGTTCGTATATAGGCGCAGGACCCGTATGCCAGCTGAGATGCATCTGAAAATATATGTAGATCTGTACATACGGGATTGTTATCGCACATAACATGGCGTTGTATGCGAATATTAGATAACAACGAAAGGTTGCTTACGAAGCGGTGCCAGGTTTGCGTGACGTCATCGGGAACCGCTGCGTCCCATTCAAGTTTTAACAAAAACAATCGCTGCAATAAACATTTGGCAATAGTTATCATCGGACTTAATAATCCAAGCGGATCGAAAACCTGCGATGCCGTTGACAATATTATGCGTTTTGTAACGGGGTTTAGGCCGGGCTCATGACGTGTATGATAATGTAATTCGTCGCTTTTATTGTACCAACCTATACCTAAGGTTTTGCTATGTGCGTGTTCGCCTAATGTTAGCTCTTTTGATGAATCGTTTTTGTAGCATTGGTCTGTACAGTCGAAATTGAAAACCCACTTGCGTAATGGAAAACAACCAGAACTCAACACTTTCGTGGTTTCTTTGCAAATGCGTTGCAATTCCGTGGTTGTAGACGAACCTGTAATCAAATCGTCTACGTAAAAATCGTCTTTAATAGTTCTGGCCACTTCGGGATCTGTACATTCCAGTGCCAACTGTTTTAAACACCTACAGCTGAGAAACGCCGCGGCCGCGGTTCCGTAGGTAACAGTCCCCAGCTGATATACTTCGAGTTTATCAGTCGAGTTGTCGCGCCATAAAATCAGCTGTAAATCGCGTTGAGATTCATCAATACGAACTTGCCTATAGTGCTTCTCAATGTCCGCGCATGCAACGAACCTATTTTCGCGAAACCTCAATAAAATAGCAATTAAATCGCCTTGTATGGGCGGTCCGACTCGTTGCAAGTCGTTCAACGATTTTCCACTGGTTGAGGAAGCACTTCCATCAAAAACTATTCTTAAGCGAGTTGTGAGTGCGTGTAATCGGAGGATTCCGTGGTGCGCAAAAAAGAAATTAGGGGTTCCGTATGTATAAACTCGCTTCATGTGGCCTAACGCAAGGTATTCTTTAATGAAGTCGCTGTACATGCCCTTATAAATTGGATCGCGATTAAGACGTTTTTCCAACGACATAAAGCGTCTTTTAGCTTGTGCGAATGAGTCACCGAGTGCTTCTGGTGGCTCTTTGAGAGGCAGCTGCACGCAAAACCTACCATCTTCGAGACGGGTTGTTGTTTTAACGAAATGATCCTCGCAAGCAATCTCGTCATCACTGCGCAAATCATACGATTTATGGCTTGCATGGACCTCTTCAATCTCCCAAAACCTACGTAATTGGTTATCTAATGATTGCATATCAAGAGATTGCGTGAAATTGCAATTAATAGGCTTTGTCTCGCGCGTATGAGAGTAAACAGGTCCCGAGATAATCCAACCAAATTTCGTATTTTGTAAGAATGGGCCGTTGACTAATCGCATTTTACCGTCGACGAGGAGGTCCCAAAATAGCTCCGCGCCTATAAGTAAGTCAACGGATTGACATTCATAAAAAGTTGGATCTGCCAGACGCACATTGTCTGGAATGCGGAATTGATTACGTTTAATCGTAAACGTCGGCAGTGTTGATGTTAATTGCGGTAAAACCAAACACTGTATGCGCGTTTTAAAGTTGTCAACAAGTGAACTAATTTCTATTTCACATTTTTTCGAACAATGAGTAATAGAATTGCTGACTCCTCGAATTTGTTGAATGGACTGTATCGTACGCGGCTTTAATTTATCACACAACGCTTGCGTCATTATCGAACATTCGCTACCACTGTCGAGAATCGCTCGCGACCTATGATAGTTACCGGAACTGTCACGAATGTCCACCAAAGCAGTAGATAACAACACGGGTTGCACCGAAGACCCTAGCGCGTTGATGTCTAAGTGTGCATTCGTTACCTGCATCGCATGGTGTGCGTGTGCGATATTATTATCAGGGATCGAAGCCGGGGAGGCGGGTGACCTTGACGCGTTGTCTAGCGCCAGCAGCGATACTGAGCGCTTGTCACTGTCACCTTCCTTCTCGTCCTCGTGAATTATTGAATTGTGTTTCTTATTGCACTTCCTGCACGGGCCATACCTACAATCACCGGACGAATGACCGGCACGTAGACAGTTCTCACACAATTGTTTATCGCGAACTAGTTTCAATTTATCGTGCAAACTTAAATCGATAAATGCTTGACACGAGTACAAAGGGTGTTTACCATTGCACATTGCACATAATCTTTTATACTGTGCTTGTTTTGTGTGAGATTTGTCCGTGTGCTTGTCGGTAACAATGTTGCAGTGAACTTTAGGAGCTGCGTGCGCGTTATATGTGTATGGTTTCTTGGCATCGTGCTGTGGATGAGTGTAACTACTAGAGCCGGACCTGCTATGCGTAACCAACAATGTTTCTAACATGTCGGCGCGGTCACGAATGAACTTAAGTAAGTCGTCTACATTTAGCGCGGATTTAGAATCGTTTGACACTGGTAACAAAGTGCTTTTGTATTGTTCCCATTCACGTTCGGTGGTGGGATCCAATTTGGAAACAACTAAATAGATTATTAGCGTTCCCCAACTATCAGTAGGTTCACCGAGCAGTTTTAACGCACGCAAATTCTTTAACACTGTGTCGATTAGTTTTCTTAGCAGTGTAGGCGATTCTTTAGTTAGCGACTGTAGAGAAAACAAGGCCTTTACATGATTGTGAACTAGCAATCTACTGTTATCATACCGGTTTAAAAGCAATTCCCAAGCAATCGTGTAGTTGTCAGCCGAAAATTCAAGCGAATCAATAACTAGTTGCGCATTACCTCTAAGCGAGGACTTTAAATAGTGAAACTTTTGAATATTGCTTATTTCTTGGGAATTGTGAACCAGTGATGAAAAGGTGTCGCGAAACTGCAACCAGTGCTCATAAGAACCGTCGAAAAAGGGCAAAGAAATAGTAGGGAGTCGCACTGACTGAGATAAGCTATTTGAAGCTATTGTTTTCGATTCGTTAGCTATCTCCGCACATTTCACCATGCACTGAGTCTGAGCGATAATGCCGTAATATTCGCTTTCGAACTCCTCCCTGGTTTCAAAAAGTGTATCCATTTCACTGTCGGGAATAATACTTTCTAGCTGATTGTGCACCTCAGAATAGTCATCAAAAATACCCTGAGCCCCTTGCATGCGTAAATTTAGTTCAGTACGCTGGCTCTCGGACAAAACTAAGCTTTCGAATGATTTCACAAACTTTTTGAAATTCGTAAGCCTACACTTAATGGAACCTCGTCTACGGTTCAATTGCCTTACGGTCTCCTGATCTAATGCCTGATTAGGACTCTCTAAAGCAGCATGAAATTCAGGATTATTCTTAGTAACCATTTTGACGGTATGAGGCGTAAATTACTTACAGTTGCAAGTACCACCACGGTCGATAACAGCAAGGCAGCTTGCGGTAAAGCTGACGCAGGCTGATGCTGGCTAGCGATGGCCGATACGACGTGCGATAGGTAGGGGCCACAAAGAAAGCACAAGCACTGGAATTGAGAAAAGCACGTATGACGCAGGCGTAAAGGAAAAGGTAGAGAGGTAAGCTGGCTCGTCTCACCGAAGTTCTGTTGCCGCTGCCGCTGCGATGTCTGTCGTCGTATCAATGCAAAGCTGCCGATGCGTTCTCACATCCAATCCATGTATCCAGGGCTGGTCCTTGGTATCCGGTATCGATGGTCCAAATTATGTCGGCGCGTATAGACACGGTTGTTGGCTTATGGCCCAGGCTGGCTTGATGATGTGGATGGCAGGTTGATGAAATGACGAAGGCGGCGGTTCAGCGAATTAAATACTTTTTAATTCGGTATTTTCTACATGCTTTTGTATGAAGCTAACGTTATATAAAAATATTAAAAAGAAAAAAACAGGGTAAAAGCTGTATGCAGCTTATGAAGCGATAGTTGAAGTGCGAGTCATCTTCCACGTCCGACATCTCCATTGGTGCTTGGAGGGATGACGATCCAACATGTGATTGGCTGCCGATCACGTCATATTTGCCTCTGATTGGCCGCTGGGGCTGTGCCGCGATTCGTGACGTCATGGAAGATGCACCGTGTCTCTAGGCGCGCGCTGTCGCTAGGCGCATGCTGGGTTGAAGGACACCGTCCGCCGCCAGCTGGTAAGCGCGTAGGTATATAAAAGGCGCCTTAACAACGGCTTTAAGCAATAAAGTATCCCATATTTACTTCAAAGTTCATTGTTTTTGAGATATTTGGCATAAAAGTTGAACAATTTTAGGCCAAAAAAATGGTTTTCTGATCATAACTTTGGTGTAAATTGGTAATTTTAGTAAGTAAGAAAACAAATTTCTTGTTCATTATTTTATGACAAAGATTATAAGATTTCATCTTCTTCTGATAAAAGATGGAGCAGTAAAGTGGTTACAAGTGAAAAAATAAGGGTGACTTTAGATTTTTTTTTCTCTACTTTTTTTTGTTAATATGAATTTCTACGAAAACTTTGTTCCTTCTTATATCTTGCAGATTATGATATATTTTTTCCGACGCATAAATTGTTACGTTATAATGTATAAAATGGATACTAAACAACTCATTTTCACGAAAATTTCAAAGGTCGAACCTTAAGTTGAAGATCGTCCGGCTGGTGGATTTAGATTTTTGGAAACCATGTTGTTCGGGTGCAATAACATTGAATTTATTAAAGAAATCAGCTAAGCCGTAGGTGCATTGCCTTCTCAAATACTTTTGATAATATTGGTATGATCGTAATAGGGCGATAATTACAAGTGTCCCTTTTCTCTCCTTTTTTATCAGTGGGTTCTTCGATTGATTTAGAAAGGTGTCTCTAGTGAACAATTAATTAGGAATGTTAGGATGGGTACTAATACTAGGGTACATTTTTTAATAACAGACTTCGCCAGTCCATGATATCCTTCTGCATTAGTATTATTAAGCGACATAATGATATTATTTAAGTACCTCTTTTTCACATTAGAGTTTTAAGAATACAGAATTGCTAATTTGACTCCCATCAAGTGTATCTAAAGTTTTATAATTTAACTTATTTGTAGTTTCAATAAAGAAATTATTAAATGTCTCTGCCATTTTATCCGGGTCGATAACAGATTCATTCTTATAATTAATACACTCAAAATACTGGTGTTTTTCAACCTGTTCTGCCTCATTGTTTTGTAATTTTCCACGAGGCCTGGAACATATTTTTGCTATTTAAGACGAATTTTCTGTTTAAGTTCTTTTGGGCATGTACAATACATATCTTTAATAGTTTGGAATACGCAGCATCATTATTTTTGTTTTCAATTGTCTTAGTTCTGTAATATGCGAATCTTAAATGTCTTTTCCTTGTAGTACTAATCTTTAACACCGCTCTGAGCCATTTCAGCTTATTGTTATATTGTAGTTACATTTTTATGCTTGATAACACATATCATAAAAAATAGATTAGAATATGTTTAATTGTATCCCGCGAGTCTGTCTGAGAATGATCACATTTAATGAAGTTTTTTGTTTGTGCATAAACTTTTTTTCTAGGAACATGCTGATGTTCTAAGAAAAAAAAACAGATTTTTACTTTTCCTGTCACTTGGCTCTAAATTATTAGTAATGGCGGCTATATTGATGTGATGGTTTTTATATTCAACACGTAGACGACATCGGAAATTGCGGGCCCTTTCAAGCGGGCTATTCATGAGACGATTGCGAGAATAATATTAAAAATATCTAACATCTATATTAAATAAATACCAGCAAATACATATTTACTAATTGATAATGTACAACATTGTTAGCTATTTTTACTTTTCTAAACACATCATTTAAACTACTTACTTACTAGGTACTTGTCACATAGAAATAACACCGACCGCCTTATTAAACTTCGAACTCCATTGCAATAAATAATGTGTTATATAGGTATTATAATTTGATGTTTATTCCTCTTTAGATGTGTGAATATTTCATATTTATATTTGTATATTGTTACATGATATGTTACCGTGTAAGCGTTTATGGTGATGAAACCCTGTGAGCTGTGTGTCTTGAAATAAATAAATAAATGTCAAATAATCTTGTGTAGTTTAGGACATACTAATGGGGAGTAGCTTAACCAGTTCCCCAAACGCGTTAGTTCCGCATAGCACCATTTCCAATCGCATTTTTCTCCACTTTATATTTTTTCTTAGTCGATTTAATTCATATACGCAAGTATTAACAAACGGATTATTTTCTAGTCGCGTTTTTCCCCAACAGATAATCTTCTAGACGATGTAGTTCATATTCCCACGTGTTGATAGACTGATTGTTTTCCAGTCGCGTTTTTTACTTGGCGCAAAAATTCTTTCATAGGTCCCTACGAAGGAATTTTCGCCCAAGCTGAAAAGAAGAATTTCGTTCGCTTCACTCGCTCGTTCGATAAAAAAGTTACAGGGTTATTTAAAGTCGCACAATCACACTATGAATGTGTCCGTTTAACTTTAACGAACGCCGCCCGAAGAATACACGATAAAGCACCCACCAGTCTATTTATTGCCTGACTGGCCACGCAGCTCCTATATATTATTCCTTACCTACACTTCTCACGTTTGGGCATGTCTCGCCTAAAGGTATGCGATCAAAGGTTTTTAATAGAGGATTAAATGTGTGTGATGTGGATTTTGGTTACGCGGCGGATAAAATTGGACGTTCAGGCAAATTAGATTTGTAGGTTAGATTGTTTCGAGCAACAGATTGGAATTTAAATGTCTGTTAGGTGTCTATGCATAACAAAAGCTGATTTATATGCTTTGATATTTTAAATAAAAAAGGGAATTGAAATCCATGTGAAAATGATCGCATGGAACCATACTTAAGCTGGTTTTCCACCGGAGGGGCGAGATGAGACGCGACGATGCGAGAATTGAAATCGTATGGGACTTACTACCTATTAGCACCGAGCGCGGGTGGAAATAGGTATCGATAGATATCGATATAGGTAAAACAAATGCATATTTGGAATTTCAATTTACATGGCCTTGATCGATTAACACCCCATTTTCGTTACAACCTGTATAAATAAAGTTCAAAGGGACACGTTCCTCTTTTACCAAAGTATATTAATAATATTGTTTTCCTTGTCGTGGGTTTATGAAATAGGAGGTTTTTTCCAATAATAAAGTAAAGATTACGTACAGTCAAGGAAATTGAGATACGTACCTTTTTCGCTCTTGTACTATGACGGTATGAGTAAGGCATAAAAAGGCACATGTTTCAGCTTCCTTTACCGTAGATGACTTTATTTAGATATCAAATGAAATGGCTTATGAAGTACTTAGTTTGAAAAAAAAACGTCTATTTGAGGACCGATTATATCAAAACATCATGAACTCTGAAAATAAACATTTGTCAAGTTCAATTACAATTGCTTACTGTGTTTTAGACGAAGCCTGCGTTGTGGATTTCTTATTTGTTAGTTTTAATAATATATTTTATCTTTTGGAATATCATATAGGCTTTCTGAATTTTTATTGTTAATTGAAGGAATTAAATACGTGTTTAACTTTGTTATTGAAACTGTATAATTCCACTGATATGCCTACTTACATATTATATTTTATTTGTAGCGTAAACCTTTGAAAAAACATATCAATTTTACATCCCACGTATGAGCATTTTGAATATGATTCGGGTCTGTATTTGCGTCTCTCTTGCTCTTACATGTTCTTATGCCAAGATGAACGATTTCATCTCAAATCGAATACTGTTCTAACTAAGAGCCCACGGGCTGTGAAAGTTCAGGCCGCTCGTTATGTCCAACATTAGCAGCGCTGTTAAAACAATTGCTTTCGTTGTCCCCATCGCAACCCGATTTGAAGTTCTTAAGTAGCAATATTAGTTCTTAGAAGAGCACTGTGTGTTACCTCGCCTCATTTATAAATAAATAAATAATATAAGGGGGCAATCTTTCACAAATCAAACTAGCCCCATAGTAAGCTCAATAAGGCATGTGTTATGGGTACTAGACGACGATATATTAAATAGATATAAATATGGGGGCACGGTAGTGCTCACGCCAAAACGAGCCAAGCGAAGCGCAAGGGCGCTACCTATCTTTTCTCGAAGTGGTTCGTCGTGTTTTTAAACCCTCATAGCTTGGGTTTGGATTATGCCAGATAAACAAAATTCTCGGGATTTGATGTCAATAGTAAACTTATTAAACTTATAAAGTTTCAATTACATAGCTCTTATACTTAAGATTTTATTGATATCTAAATAAAACGCCGATTTCATCACTGACTCACTCATTGACTCACTCACGTTGATCATCAAAACCTTTAGGGTACTTCCTGAAGTCCTAGAAAGCTGAAACTTGGTACGTAAGCTTGCAACAAAAACTTTGAACTTCTACCCCCCCGATCCCTTAAACTAGGTTATGAAATTTAATTTTGTAAGAGATTTCCGCAAAATTTGATGCTAGGGGTCTGAAAATGTATATAGGAATTCCTTGCTATAAATAATATTGCTATGAATATTGTAATTAATCTTATAATTTCCGACACAGTTCATATTGTTATAGAATAAGTTGATTTGATTTGATTTGATTAAACTACGTATTTCAGGATTCTTAGTAAATCACCCCCCACCCTTTAAATTAGGGGATGGAAGTTTTTGCGTTTTTTCCCATTCACTTCTATAGAAATTACCTTACAAAAAGTAATGAGATCCCACTAAAAACATTACATATATATTATATTGATTGCCAAGACTCCGTAGCTCATAGGGCTTTCAGCGTGAAAAAGATATCAGATCGCAATTAGCGCCAAGCTTCCTACTCCACACGGCTTAACTCTACCAGCCACGCTCTACAAATTGTATATCTTAGCTAAAAAGTATAGACCTGTCTCGCTTATTAATATCATCATAAATTCATATCGTATGCACGCTCGGGAGTCTATGTGGCGACCGGGATGTGCCCAAAAAGGCTACCTCAGGATAATGCTGAGCCAGTGTGTCCGGGTCACTACCGCAGACACACTTGTTTCACGTTTTATGTGTTTTTCTTGTTCATTTTATTGTTTCAGTAATTCAGTCATTCAGTTTCTTTATTGTCAGTAAGGATCAATCCATGCAGTAAAACATATCTAAGCATCAAACCAAACATTAAAAACAATTGTCAATAACAATATTAGACTAATATAAGATTAGAGATGTTAATAATAAGAATCATAATGTGTTTATAATATGTGTTTCCTGTGTGTTTGTGAATAAATGTATCTTTCTTTCTTACTTTCTTTCTATGCCAGTTGATATTTAATAAATAATCTAAAGGTTTGAATTACTTCTAGATCATATCAAAAAATCTTGAACTTAAAATTTCCTATTTCTACACCACAGTTAGTCACGGTTCATTTGAAAAAAGCCTAAACATGTCGAATACTGGACATAGGCCTCCCCTAAAGAGTGCCAAAGTGAACGGTCCTGCACCATTCGCATCCAGCGTACTCCCGCGACATTTATCAGGGTCATCAGTCCACCTTGTGGGCCGGGCCACCCACGCTGTGCCTTCCGGTTCGTGGCCACCACTCAAGGACCTTTTTTTACGTGCAATAGGTAATTAATTAGTAATTAATTTATCTCATTTCTGATTGTTTGATATTCCTTAATAATCATTCGTGTTAACAGATTATTTTTATCGTGCACGAGTAAAGAGCTCAGTTTATCGAACGAACATTTCTTGGCCTGCAATGGCCTTAAATACTTCGGCAACTTATGGAACTAAACGATTCAACGGGTATCATTCCGATCATTTTGGTAATGAGGATCGCTTAGCCGTTTTAATGACGAGTTCGAAAGTCCATTTGCAATTAACAACTAGATTAATCATCGTCTTTTTTTGTATGATTATTGATTAAGGGTTATTACTAAGTTTGCGTGAATTTACCCGTTCTTGTTTGTAGAGTGTGTCGATTTCCTTTATACCTATCACTAGTTTTACCTGTGAGTAGTGTCACAAAATACCTAGGGTGAAAAAGTCTTGCTGGTAACACGATATACATAATGGCATTGATAACTTACTACTGACAACTTATTTCATGAGTCAAACTGTTGCCACACATATAATTATTGAAAAATGCTTGTGACACTCGCTGGCCAAACTCTATCAAGAGTTCTTATATTTATTTTACTGCGTGGTGCATGAGTGCTCGCATCGCATTGTGTGCTTAGCCCGAGGCCCCAGTCGCTACCTGGGTGTCACAGTGTAAGCACTAGCGTGTTTTCAATATATATTTTATCTAAACCGTAAAGGATAAAATACTTACATCCCGGTAGTGAACTCTAAAAAGAATGATTTTCTTAGTTCACCTTAAATTAAGGCCTTCTGCGATAATTTCTATGAAACGTTTTCAAGAACATACAAAGAATTCTGATAATAACTAAAAAAAATGTTATTAGCTTCTTGTGAAATTGCCAATTTAGCCCGGATTAAACAGGAATGAGGAATTAATAAAACTAAATAATCAAAAAATGTTAATCATAAATATCATAATATATCAATAATCTCAAAATAAACACCATTCCAGTTTCGTGAATTGACACTTAGACTAGTCTTCTCTATAGTAAATATTTGAAGAAAAATACAGTTGGCAAAAGTTTAGTTCTTGACCGCTTTAGCCTAGTTGGTAGTGACCCTGCCTACGAAGCAAGAGATCCTGGGTTCGAATCCCGGTAAGGGCATTTATTTGTGTGATGAGCACGAATATTTGTTCCTGAGTCATGGATGTTTTCTATGTATTTAAGTATTTATTTATCTATATAAGTATGTTTATCGTCGTCTAGTACCCATAGTACAAACTTTGCTTAGTTTGGGACTAGGTCGATTTGTGTAAGATTGTCTCCTAATATATAATATATATATGTATAAATGCTATAAATATATATATATATATGTATATATATATATATATATATATATGTATATATATATATATATTTATTTATTTATACTTTATTCAAATACCGTGAACTAAGGCTTTGTTTGTACCTTTGAACGCATCCACTATGCTATCTACCCTAGGTACCAAGGGTGTAGCCAGGTTTTCATTTCGGAGGGTTGTAAAATTTCAGGGGTCGGAGGGGGGTTTCAAAAAAATGAAACAACAAATATATACACTAATATTCAGGTTAATGTAATGACTATGCCCGTCCTAGCTACTAGGCGCAATAGGTATTCCTCGACTATACCTATAATAAATACCCCGAGCGCATTAGAAAAGTAAAATGTAATGAAATTAAGCAAAAGTTGCTAAAGAGCGCTCTTAGTAAATGTCCTCTTTGAGAGAAGTACATCCCAATGGACTTGCAATCAGTTAAGTACTTCAATCCTTTCTCAGTCACGTAACTAGACTAGCATTCCTAGATTATCTCGTTCGTTATACGTATGCTATTCACCCCAAATTTCTGTTAAAAAGTCCTAGTTTGCTTTACTTCTCAGGGCATTCTATCGAAAAATTTAACCCCGTTGCTATAATAATAATAATTAATTTCAATTCCAGCGAGGAGACTAACTGAATTACTAAGTTATTGTCATCACAATTTCAAATATTGTATTCATTATCAAGATTAGCAGTAGATAGCAGTTTTCAGAACATGATTTATAAAGTAAAATTCATTCCTGACACGTCTGTTATTTAAACCTAGTTATTTTATGTGTTTTCAATTAAACGCAGCTAAATTGAGCCCATCACTTTTCCTCAATTTTGATGAATCCTACAAAAACCTACTGTAGATTAATTTGTGTCAAACCTCTCCAAAAGATGCTCAAATTGCGTCAGGCTTATGAAAAAAGAAAGAATGACGACTCGGCGGCGGTTGAGGAAAATAATTGTCAGACACGTTAGCGACTCGTGACTCTCCATCACAATGAAATATTTTAAAAGTAAATATTTGGCGTTAAATCCTCAGATAAAAGACATGAAAACAAAGTCTACTTGAGTCGTTGGTGACATTAAGGAAAACCGTTTCGAGTCACTTTACAGACAAATGTTTGTGTTATTATTAAACAGTTTCGGGCTATTATGTTTTGTAAAGATGCGTTATGGCCTGGCCACGACATTGGTCTAAGGCGACCGGCTAAGGCGACCAGCGGCGAGCGAATCAAACAAAATCAAGACCGCTAAATAAGCATGCCACGAGAATTCGCTGCAGGCTAAATCGCGCGCGAATTTACTCGCGCGACCGGCTATGGCGGCGAGCTACCTGGCGAGCGGTGAGAACAAAGGCACTGGCGGTTTGACCCATGCCACGAGTCATAGCGGCGCGAACGGTCTTAGCGGCGGCACGGATCAGGCGAAGTTTTGGTATACAAAATATTTTGTTTTATTCGCTCCGCGATGTTGGACACAGAGGCGTTTATCAGTGAAATTTTAAATAGGCCTGCTTTGTGGATGGCACAGCATCCACAACACAAGTTGCGGCTGCTTCCTATATTCATTGTACAAAGTACTGAATTCACCCAAGGTATACCGGCGTCTATTTACTTCGTGCACACCTTGTCTCGCATTTAAAATGTCTGTAATAAAATACGAGCTACTTTCGAGACACTGAATGGCCACTTTTGATAATGACATTTTGCGTCCTTTGAGTACGTCCCATTCGCTCGATGCCGCTAAGACCACTGCGTTGTCGTGGCATGCTCACAGGCTTAGACCGTTTTCGCCGCCCCGCACGCCGCGCCGCCGAACACAAGTAAAGTGACTCAGGGCATTTTTGACATTACTGACTAGGATAAAAACAGGGATAAAACCAGGGATTAGTCAATCGCATGAACTAATTACCGAAAGTTTATAAAACTCGTGAAATGGCATAGGTAAATAAAGCTTTAACTAAGTAATTGGATATTTTATTTACATTCGAAACATATTAATGCGAAAATATAGAACTGCTTCAGAAGTGTATATTTTCTATTATTTTCAAATTAAAGGGGAAAATGTATTTCACCTAGCCGGATCGGAACCAGCGACCTCCTGGCTAAGCGGCTGCTGATTTTATAATTTTCGTTACCAGACGTTAGATACATAAAACAACAAAGAAAAACAATAATGCCAGAAAATTGTTTTGTTGTTATACCTACCAAAAACACAGCAATTGTATGCATAATGATCCAAAATGTTTCTCATTAATAATAGAGTTGCTTAAAACCAGTGACATTGCCCTTATTTTATTCTTCATCTCGTTGGATAATCTCAAAGCTTTTAACAATTTATTATTACAAATTGTAAGTACTTTTAATAATTTTCAGATGAAATAGTCTAGACCCTCGCACTGTCAAAGACTAGGATTTTTTCGTTGTTTTGTGTTAATACTTCTCCCTTATTAAATACTGACTGGAGATAATTTAGATTTTTCATTTTATTTCTTTCATTAAAATGAGATGACTGTTTCTTCTTATACTGTTTTATTTCACAAGCATGAAAACTAGGTAACGATGAAGAAAAACGGACAAGTATGAATGCGGTGACTATTTTTTTTCCGATTGTGTAGTTTGTAGGTATTTTTAGTTTGTGTAAAAGTTTCCCAAAACTTACTTTATCTTGTTTTATTTGGAAGGTCGTAAATTATCACATAAGCCTTGCCTTAGTAGAACTTTGCTCAATGATTATTTTTTTCATGGCGGCACTTGAAAAACTCAAATACTTATTACTATCTCTCCATGGATTGGTATCATATGCTCGCTTAAATTATTTATTTTTAATTTTTTTTTTTTGCGGACAATCTTACACAGATCGACATAGCCCCAAACTAAGCCAAGCTTGTACTATGGGTGCTAGACGACGATAAACATACTTATATAGATAAATATATACTTAAATACATAGAAAACATCCATGACCAAGGAACGTGCTTATCACACAAATAAATGCCATAACCGGGATTCGAACCCAGGACCTCTAGCTTCGTAGGCAGGGTCACTTCCAACTAGGCTACAGCGGTCGTCAATTTTAAATCATAACTGCGAATGCATATTGAGTGGTCTGTTTAGAAGCTGGACCTTCCTTGGTTCCAACATCTTATTCCCATATTCAGAAAGCGTGTCTTTTTGACTTTTCCTGTTCACAGTAAAATCTTCTTGAAATTAAATGAGGTCCACCGTAAATCTTTTTCTCAGTGAAACCCCAGTATACTAATTAGCCGGTTTCAGGGATATGGGACAATCTAATTACATTCTGCTAAAAGGATTTCATTTGCAAAATTAAATAGGCACATTAAGAGCCAGTAGTCCTAGTTCTTCAGACTGTAGTGTCAAAGATTGAATGGGAATTTCTATTGGATAGTTAATAATAATTATCAAAACTACTAAAATTACTAAAACTAACTTAACCTATGGGGTATTTACACTATATTTACATATATCCCCAAAATCAATAGCACTTGGTAGGGTGCCCATAAGGCTGGCCGCATTACCTCGCTGAATGGCAATGCCAATGCGGTAAGATTAAATTGTCCATAATCTCTTATAAGTCACGGCGCACTTTTCATATAGGTAACAAGAAGGTGACTTCGGCTCGGACCTCGATACCAATCGTCCATCTATTGCCTACTTTCTAGCCTCTACAACAATGTATTATTTAACGCCACTGCTCGGAAATGTGGCAAAAGATGGCCAGAAAACAGGCTTCAAAGCTGAAGTTAGTTGGCTATCGTACGAACAGGCCAACTATGAGTTCAAACTGTCCAACAATGTTATTCTTGGACAGTTTGAACAGCGATTCGCTCAACCACAGCTACCCCCGTCCCTGCCCCCGCCCCGCTCGCGTGCGGCCGCGCTAAAGTGTTTCAATTAATTATGATCTTTAATTAGGTACTTAATTTTGACTTATAATCATAATTATTTACAATTTCCTCGCAGTAGGCGTGAAAAGCACTATGTAATGTCTCGGCCAAAAGTGCAATAGATGACTCATCTCCTTCCTCACCTAGCGGCTCGGACCTCGAACCCACTCGTCCATCTATTGCCTACTTTCTAGCCTTTACAACAATGTAATATAGTCTCTTTTTACTAATCATGTAAATTATTTATAATTAAATACGCCAAAATCAACCAAGAGCTGCCCAATGTTCTGCCTTGCATAGGTTAATTATCGCGGGGTTGATTATGATCTCGAACAAAATACCCTGCTTTACCGACGAATGGTCTCTTCGTACTGGGTTCCTGGGGATCTACGACTTTTTGTTTTTGGATGGTAATACAGCGGCCCGAGCACAGTAGATGTAGCTAGCAGTAAAACAAAGGGAGGTCGCACACGGCGACTTTATGCAGCGATTCAACGCACACATAATCAAACAAGTTTACTTTGCGTTATGTCAATCTGTATTAATTTACTGCATCTCTACGTGGGGTGGCTTGGCTAAAACCACTTTACTAAACCTAGAAAGAGCCCAGAGAGCCATCCTCAAGGTTTTTACTTTCCGCCCCTATCAATTCCCCACTAACCTTCTGTATAAATCATCTGAAGTTTTAACAGTTCGCCAATTGTTTATACTGCACACAGTTCTAAAACAGCACGCTGTAACCCCTTACAACACTGATCATGCCAGTAAAAGGCGTAAAGATTTTGTTTGTCCTAAATATACGCAAAAACGACACGCTTTCTCTTCTAGATTTTTTCTTTTCCTGGGTCCATTTCTTTACAATAGACTTAATGCGCGGCTAGGTTTATATCCTCTAAACTACATGAAATGTAAATCAACGCTACGAGAGCCCTACAGAATATGTCCTATGACGATACAGAGAAGTTATTTATCGTTTTAAAATTATTTTATTTTATTATATCTTCATAGTTAGCGCCTAGGTTATAACTTCCTAACTATTTTGTACTAGCCAATAAGAATGATATTGTATTATATTTTGAATAACTTGATTTTCATTTGTTAGTTCTTTTTTGCCTGAAACACAGGGTATCCTAGCTCAGGCACGTGTTATTTGCCTCCAATAGTAAGCTCCTAGTCTATAGTAAAACTGATGTACATATGTCTTATCAATAAATTATGTTTATGTTATGTGATGCAGTCACGCGTTTGGTAAACGCGTGACTGCATCGCGGCATGGGGCCCCTTGTGGCATCTGTAACGCGCGACAGAAGCGATGCAGTAGTGATACAAATGAGGGACCGTCGCGGTGCAGTCGCGCTGTTTTAATTTAGCGTGGCTTCTGCATCGATGAACACGTGCGACTGTATTGATTCAGTATTGCTACTAACCCTACTGTAAAATTTCACTTTACGTAATTAACCAGCAGTTCTTAAGGTTTTAAAAGGCCCTTGTTAAGATACTGCTATAGCTAATATATATTTTCTGTGGCTCAAGTTCCGAGGAGCTAAGGTGAATCGTTTCGTGTCGTAATTTCATTTAAATGTATTTCACGCATTCTAACCCGGTACCGATAGAACGCGGGAAATATACAGGAACCAAGTTTTCTTATTAAGTAATTGATGCCAAACACGACGATTAACTCGTTGTTACTCAGAACAAACGTTATTTTTATCTGAATAAAAGTGAATAAGGATTTTTTAATTTATTAACTTAAAATCATTGTCATTCTCTCTCGACGGATGCAGTTGCTTACCTTAAATCTAACATCATAAACATTTAATTAAGTAGAGAAATATTATGCCATACGATAAATAATAATTGTTACCCTAACGGTACTTACCTAGTTTAAATCTATGATATTGAAAAAAAAACACCTCTTGTCGTCTCTAAATAACAAAAATTTGACGATGTATCTACTTAACTTCAAGAAATGTAGGGTGATCAAACATTCAGTGGATTAAAAATTCAACAGAGATTTAATTGTCCAAGAACATCCATTGAAATCTGTTTTGGCTGTTTATCGATAATGCGAAATGTACTTCTCATATTGGCCTCAAGGTGTGTGACGAGTCAAAAAATTGTCGAGAAGAAGGAATCCTCCTGAAGGAGTTGATTAAAAGTTTGACAATCGCAAACATTTTTATTGAGAAATGTTTGAGTAATAAAGGAGCTTCGAGAAAAGTGTATAATATTCATAAAATTTTGTCGATCCTATTACGTCTTTTATTTCCAAGGCACTATTCAACGTTGTCCTTGGCTGCTCGTGACAATATAATTGTGATATCGTCATTTTTGCCAAATAAATAAATAATATTAGGGAACAATCTTACTACTACCCCGTAGTAAACTCAATCCCACCAAAAACATTACCTACATGTAAAGTGACGCCAAGACTCCATAGCTCATACAGCTTTCAGCGTGAAAAAGATATCAGATCGCAATTAGCGCCAAGCTTCCTACTCCACACGGCGTAACTCTACCACTACCAGCCACGCTCTACAAATTCTACATCTTGGCTAAAAAGTACAGCTTTGTTGGGCACATCCCGGTCGCAGCATAGACTTTCACGCCGAATGAATTTATGATGATATTAAGAAGTGACGGGTCTATATTTTTTAGCCGAGATTTTTAGAGCGAGGCTGGTGGTGGTAGAGTTACGCCGTGTAGAGTAGGAAGCTTGGCGCTAATTGCGATCTGATATCTTTTTCACGCTGAAAGCTCTATGAGCTATGGCCTCTTGGCATCACTTTACATGTAATGTTTTTGGTGGGATCTCATTCCTTTTTGTAAGGTAATTTCTAAAGAAGTGAATGGGAAAACCCATACAAACTTCCATCCCCTAATTTAAAGAGTGGGGGGTGATTTACTAAAAATCCTGAAACATATCTTATTATTTATAACAAGGATAACAAGGACCCCCTATATCAATTTTCAGACCTCTAGCATCAAAATTCGCGGAAGTCTCATACAAACTTTCACCCTCTAGTTTAAGGGGTTGAAGGGGTAAAAGTTTCAAGTTTTAAGATTTTTTCATTGTTTGTATACTATTACTAGCCACCATTTGTAGCTATTACCAAATTTCAGCTTTCTAGGACTTCAGGAAGAACCTTAAGAATATTGATGATCATCAGTGACTCAGTGACGAAACCGGGGTATTTTAGATATCAATAAAATCTAAAGTATAAGAGCTATGCAATTTAAACTTTATAGTTTTAATAAGTCAACCACTGACATCATATCCCGAAAATTTTGTTTATCTGGTATGATCCGAACCCAAGTTAAGAAGGTTCAAAAATACGACGAAGCGCTTCGAGAAAAGGTAGGTAGTGCCCTTGCGCTTCGCTTGGCTCGTCTTGGCGGGGGCACTCCCGTGCCCCCAGATATGGCTTGATTTATTAGTTACTACTTACTAGACTTACTAGATGACGACATAAAGACGCTAATACTTTATTTCATAGAAAACATCCAATACTGAGAAAGATATACCTATAGTCCACTTCAACTCTAATAATGAACTTAACATAGCAATATGATACAGTTTTCAAAAGCTTATCTTAAGCTTTGTCCTTCAGAAAGTCAAATCGCGTGTCTATTTCTGTTCAAGACGAGTAGGTACCTTTTGTATAATCTAGGACGGAAATAGTCTAGACTGTTAGGGCTGTAAAATAGTTTCCCGTAGCCTCCATATCGGATTGATACTGAATTCACATTTGTTGTTGAAAAGCACACTTCTTGTTCCAACACGTAGTAGTATACAGCACTTCGTGCGTATAAAATGAAACGAGCATGATGAATGTCAGTTGGATATCAAACCAATACTTCGGGACGAATAGACCTCACAGTAAATTTTAGTTCAAACTTATTTATTGGTCTGTGAAATACGCCTTTGTGGCTTCTTCTTTTATTGTACAAGACTTGGGGTTCGACAGAAATATTTGAAGAAATAAAATTATCTCGCTGGAGATTTCATTGATTTGTAAATATAAAAAATACTAGCTTCTGCCCGCGACTATACGCGTGGAACTCGTTTATATCGTAGCACCATACAAACTTTTTCTCCCTATTTCTCATCCCCAGGATAATAAGTATTCCATATGGTTATCCAGGCTATCCTACTAATATTATAAATGCGAAAGTTTAGATGTTTGTTACTCAATGGCTCTTACTCTGAATTTAAATTGGGTACTTTCCTTATTTTATTACTTAGTGTTGCTAAATTGATAGTATACCTTCAAATTATTGCAATAAAGTGTAAATTACAACATAGAACTAAGACTATATAAAGATATGAGACTTCAAAGGTTCAAAAAAACGTGTTTTTTCTACCGGCCAAGAGCAAAAGATGCCAATAGAATCCTTACACTCTACTTTTTTTTTCTAGCGGCCAAGAGCAAAAGATGCCAATAGAAAGTGTCCTTACTTTACGCAATATTTCACGACCAAAACAGGAACAAACGTGATTTGCCATACAACGGGTTGGTAAGAAGATAATGCTGTGACGTCATAATTCTATGTCAATTAGTATAAACCGTTTTTTAGTGAACGAAAGTGCCAATAGAGTTTCCGGGGACGACAACGTAGGCAAAGATATATGCTCCTGGTCTAATCATTTTCTTGGGACAAAGTCAACTAATCGACGGGTGCACACACCTCTTTGAATATTATAGTGAGTACTTTCAATTATACACGTTAGCATAGCGTGATTGGTTTTCCGGTGATCGAGGCATTCTGGAATTACCGAACGCTTTCATGAGAACCTTAGAGCGCTATCACACTTGCGATTTACGAGTGGTTTACAAGCGACGCGATCAGTGAGCGTGCTCACAGATAGTCCGCTGCGAGCTCGCGGTGCAACCGAAGCAATAGGGACCAAGATTTTTTTATGATGTCATTCGAACCAATTTTTGGAGAGGAACAAATGTTTGTATGGGAGCAACTACAATTAAAGAACATAAATACCCAAAATTTTGAGACAAAAATTGACGTCGCTGGCGGCAGCGCAAAACGCTTCATACTGATAGACATATAAGTATGACGTCACAATTGTACAAAGTTGTTGTATCGTTGTATGGAAAATCGGTAAATTGTTGTTTCGGTCGCGAAATACTGCGTTTAAGTACATAGTTGTCACACAATTTTGTTTCTATAAAAGCGTAAGGAGTCTATTGGCAGCTTTAAATTTACTCTTGGACAATAAAAAAATGCATAATTTTTTTTAACTTTCAAGGTTCATATCTTTTTATAATTTATACTTTATTACGATAATTTGATGGTTTACTATCCATTTAGCATCACTACGTTATCAATTTGAACATGATGCATCATGCCTATTGCAAGCTCGTGGCGAGCTTGGTTGCAATTCTTTACGCGCTTGTTCCCCTCACTCCACCCGTCACGCCTAACGAAGCTAAACCTCTAACTACGCTTAGTTAATACGAATCGCGGGGTCAAGATACTCGCCGCGACGCAGACGCCGCGCGTATAGCGAGCTCGGTGAGCAATCGCGTTGCTCACGACACGTTCGCAAATTGTGATCGCCAGTGTGAAGAGGATCTTAGTTGGAACCAATGTTTGTTCAAACTTTGTGTCAATATTTTCCGCGTTTGGTAGTCAATGAAATAGTCATTTGCGGTAATCAACAGAAGCTGTCATGAAAGGCGTGAATTAGGTACGCAGGTTTGAATAGTTTTCATTATGCTCTATGACAGAGGGTTTTGAATTTGTACTTGAAAATTATTCAGCGCCAATCACAATAAATATATACGTTACGTTACGTACGTTATATATACCCCATTCGAGGTCACGCAACGTGACGTGTGCTACGCTGTAGCGCGTAGCAGCATTTTGCCGCTGTGTAGCAGAAATCTCACGTAGACACTTGAATCATTATGTCAGTCATTGGCCTTAAGGGGCTACCCGAGGTTTTCATCGATTTTTGACAAGTTTTGAATCGTATCTCCTACTTTTGCACTACATATAGAATTATAAGACAAGCGGCTATCGGTTCTTCAATCTTTTATCTCCATTTTTGTTTACCGGATTTTGATAGAAATGAATACTTCATTTTGTATGATTCTTTTAAACATTGTCTAAAAAAACTTATTTCGTATCTCTATTGACGTGACAGATCTAATATATACGAAATCTACATATTTGGGTTCGTCTTTGACGACTCTAAAAATGTGTCTAGGGTTTTCATTTTAAACTAATTAACACAAAAGTTACGGCCAGAAAACCAGTTTATTGGCCTAAAATTGTTTAACTTTGATGCTAAATATTTCGAAAACAATGAACTTCGAAGTAAATATGGGATACTATATTGCTTAAAACCATTGTTTTTAATATAATAAGCTACAAAAAATATTAGAAAACTAAGGGATTCAGATCGAAGGTCATTGGCGTATGGGAGCCCCTTAAATAGATTCAGCTACGAGCGTAGCGAAGCGGTGAATGGCTCGTAAAAGAAGTCCAAGTAAAAAAATATTGCATCTCTTTGTACATTCACTGCCAAGACTCGTCACGCGCTACGCTCGTAGCTGATCCCGTGGTTTTCCGCTTAGTAGCTGATAGGGCCTACGGCATAGGCGCCCGCTTGGTGAATGTGAATGTTGCCATGTTCCCATAGTTTAAAAGAGTATTCTTTTAAACTATGGGAACATTCCCTCTACATGGAGCTAATGTAATTTGTATTATGCTATTTTATTTTATTTGAATTATTTAACATTGCTGGCATTATTATACAAAACTGTGGTCATTTTTAATTGTAGAGTAACTTTATTATTATGGGCGATGTACGCTTGCAAAGGTAGAGTTCAGTGAAACTTTATACAATCAACTGCATCTGCAACTATATCCTGGATTTTTAGTAGGTAATAAATTTCATTTGATTTCATTTTATTTATTAGGCTAGGTTTTTACATTAGGTACCTGATACTAGACCTACCAGTAGAACTACGAGTAGGAACATAACTTCAAAACCGGAAAACTATGTTATTAAAAGTATTTTTTATTTTAAAATCCATCTTAGGAAGATCATTTTACATCGAATTTAAACTTTCGTGAGACATGTTGAAATAATACTAATAATTACACGGTTCAACTCACGTATTCAATCATTTTACTTCTTCAAAATTACATGATTACGGAATAATCTGGAAAAAAAGGTAAATTCATCTTAAGTTATGCCTATTGCACGATGTTGGAATAATATCCCACCACCAATAAGAAACCCCCTTCCTTGTTTATATTTAAAAACAAGTTGAAACTCGAACTACTAAAGCAACTAATTTTTTTTACCGTCTGCGTCTCAGTGCGTTTCTGTGCAAACAAATATTTTGAGTAGGTAGGTTTTGGTTTAGTTTTCGGTGGACTGGGCTGTACTTACACTGCAATTATCTTTCTATAACGTATCTCTTAGGTTAATAGGTACACATATATTTTAGGTTAATACGATATCGCGTTAGTTTTAGTCTATCGGATACATTAAAAATCAGCGTCGTCGCACTCTGTCTTGACGCATGCTGAGTGGACTCCTTTTTTTAAGCAACACTGCATTCCTTTTTTAGATTGAATCCTTATGTGATGGATATTGCTATTGTTGTTCTAAAATAAGTGTATTATACAGGGTGAAACATAAGTCGTAAACAGAAATGTTTGTGTCTATTACAGTATTTTAAGGCAAATTCATTGCATTAACTCTAGAAGCAAACAATTAAACTTTATTGATAATAATTTTAAATAGGTAAAACACCAACAAACACCGTTTACATATTTTTGCCTGTTGTCACGACCACATGTTTATACTAAAGTTAAACAGTAAGAAACACATATTTCTGTTCACGACTTAGGATTCACCCTGTATTAGATTATATTCCATCGAGCATGAATATACATTAATAATTTTCTGTCTACCCACCTTCTTACTAGCCGTTCCATTGTTTTGATAAATCAACATACGAGTACAGTGTACCGTGTATATATTACCAAACCTAATCGCTTAACCCTCGTTTAATTTTGTTTAATATATTACCAAAATGTATTGACGCTCTGACAATTACGCGCCACCAGCCAAAACAATAGTTTAATCATGATCCCTTGCAACCAATGTATAACGATAATTAAACTTAGTAGATTCAGGCTACGTGGTGGAATAAGTTTTTGAGGTGTTAAAATGATTTGTGAATTGTCCTGGCTCACGTGTTGCGTCTTACGTTACAGCATAGCCGTGGTCACACAATGACATTTTGGGCTACATTGTTGGATTGAAGAGTAGTTGCTGTTCAGCATCGTTACTTATCGACCCAGCAAAGGTACATTGGATTGTGCTATCATCTAATTGATACAGATTGTCAGGTGACTATTGTCATGCTGGTGAAATAATGCCGTTGAATTGAATTCACACGAATAGTAAAGTTACAAAAGCAAAATTGTTACAAAACGTTTAGTCTTTATTATTTAAGAGTTTTCAAAGATAGTAAATGAGTCCTAGATAGGGACTAGGAAATAATAGATTTTATTTTCAGATATATCTTAGGTATTTTGTATCGAGTGTACTTTTTGTTAAGTCAGTACCTAAGTAAAATTTTTATTCTATATAAATTCATGGCAAACACTTTTTGAATGTCATAATTTACATTTATACTTTAAGAGGGGGCGTATCGCCAGGGAAAAATCAGAAATCACCCGCGCGCCCCGTACCTGCCGCGCTGATGCGTCTATTGCTGCCCCGCTCCTTCTCGCATAGTATATGCCCCGACAGTCAGATGAAACATGATGAATACCTATAGATAATTATAATAAGTGGAAAGAAAGACAAAATCTGTAAGTACCTATATTTGAAGATATAATTTTCGCTAGTAGCTAAGTCAGTTTCGAGAGCTATAACTGAAATATAACCTTCCGTTTTTTTACTAAATCACGTAAGGGTTGTAATTTAGCATAATAATGTCTCGTAAAAGGCTAAAGCAAAAAAACAGCTATAAGCGAATTTAAACTTTTGTGAGATATCTAAAATACTACTAATAAATCCACGGTTAAAAAATTAACGTAAATGTCACGGCAGGCGACATGTTTCGAACTCTTCGGGAGTTCTTCTTCAAAACAAACATCGAAAACACTAATCCTGAAGAAGAACTCCCGAAGAGTTCGAAACATGTCGCCTGTCGAGTCATTTAATACGTGAATTTATTAGTAGCATTTAAAAAAAACTGTAATTTATTATGAAAACTTCGATCATGTTTATGAAAGCCAGATTTTCAGGCCAGTTTGTGGCGGCCAAATTTTTCAATTCTGACCCCGTGTCATGGTCGGCCTTATCACGCGATAAGTGACAGGATAGAGCGTCCGTCACTGGCTGACACCGTTTGATAGAACGAGACGATGCCCCTATCTTGTCACTTATCGAGTGATAAGGCCGACCATGATACGGGGTCTGATCTCGGATTCGTACTTGGAGACAATGGAGACGCTTTGGCCCTTTAGTTATCAATTTTGAACATACTCGTATTAAAGAAAAACTGCAAAATTGTGTTCACTTTTTTTAATATAAAAATGTCCAACTTCGCAGGCAATAATTCGGGTGCAGACTCGAAAATTATTATTACTCCAAAAGAAAGAAGGCAAAAAAATATGCATAGTGATGAAAATCCCATTCAGATATCTCAAAGAATTACGAAGCTACAACCGTTTTAATATTGCTTGTTAGAGAGAGAAAACGCAAACGGTGTGTGACGTCACATTACAGGATGCTGCCGGCAGGCCGCGTCGACGGCGTCACCGACCACGATGCGCGCGGCACGGTGCCGTCTTCTGTGACGTCACATTCTTCCAGCGTCATCGTTTCATATGAAGTTGCGTTTTGCGAAAAAGGGACAGAACACATCCCTTCTTAAAACTTTGGACACTAATTATAACTTCGTGATTATTTAACCTTTTGCGTTGATTTTTTCTCCACTTGACTAAATTTTTTATCCTTCTTCGAAAAAATATCACATTATTTTATTTAGTGTCTACGTCCCTATTGTTGGAATCTAAAAGCGTCACCCGTGATGACTTTAAAGAAAAACAATGTCAATAATTACACGGTTCACCCACGTATTAAACGTCACTACGGGCGACATGTTTCGAACTCTTCGAGAGTTCTTATTCAGGATTGAGTGTTTTCGCGGCGGTGTCGCTTGAATCACGACAAGATTCAAGCGACACCGCCGCGAAAACACTCACTTTATAGAGTACAAATTACTTTAATTACCCAAGGAATACCACTACCTACATTTTGTTGCTTAAAAAACCACCGGAGCTATAACTGAAATATGGCCTTCCGTTTTTTTACTAAATCACATAAGGGTTGTAAGCTAGCATAATAATGGCTAGTAAAAGCCTAAAGCAAAAAAAAGCTATAATCGACTTTAAACTTTGGTGAGACATGTCTAAAATACTACTAATAAATCCACGGTTAAATTCACGCATTAAATGTCACAACAGGCGACATGTTTCTAACTTTTCGGGAGTTCTTCTTCAAAACAAACATCGAAAACACTCATCCTGAAGAAGAACTCCCGAAGTGTTCAAAACATATCGCCTGTCGTGTCGTTTAATACGTGAATTTAACCGTGAATTTATTAGTAGCATTAAAAAAAAACTATAATATATTATGAAAACTTCGATCATGTCTATGAAAGTCAGATTTTCAGGCCACTACTGTGTGGCGGCCAAATTTTTCAATTCTGATCTCGGATTCGTACTTGGAGACAATGGAGACGCTTTGGCCCTTTAGTTATCAATTTTGAACATATTAAAGAAAAAGTGCATAATTATGTTCACTTTTTTAATATCAAAATGTCCAAGTTCGCAGGCAATAATTGTTGGAATCTGCACTCTCGATAACCCTAAAAGCGACACCCGCGATGACTTTAAAGAAAAACAATGTCAATAATGTCACTACGGGCGACATGTTCCGAACTCTTCGGAAGTTCTTCTTCAGGATGAGTGTTTTCGCGGCGGTGTCGCTTGAATAACGACAAGATTCAAGCGACACCGCCGCGAAAACACTCGTCCTTAAGAAGAATTCCCGAAGAGTTCGAAACATGTCGCCCGTAGTGACTTTAATACGTGAGTTGAACCGTGTAATTATTAGTACTGTTTCAACACGTCTCACGAAAGTTTAAATTCGAAAAGCAATGTCCGCCATCTTGGAATTCAAAATGGACATCATTTCTAGAATCTTCACCCTCGAGAAGCCTGCCAATGTATGTTGTTATTTAAAAAAACGCGCATATTAATTTACAACGAATGTTTCAAAATTTTAAATAATGCGACCTCTTTTTGAAATATTTCTGACTATGAATTCGTATTTAGACCTCTCAGACATCGATTTTGAACATAACCGGATTTATTCTCAACTAGCGATCCGCTCCGGCTTCGCACGGATACTATATTATACATATAAACCTTCTTCTTGAATCACTCTATCTATTAAAAAAAAACGCATCAAAATCCGTTGCGTAGTTTTAAAGATCTAAGCATACATAGGGACAGACAGCGGGAAGCGACTTTGTTTTATACTATGTAGTGATAGTGATAATCTTTCATAAAGTAAATACACGATCGACAGAAAAATGTTCGTCTAGTTTTGCATGTACTGCACAAATTATTCTAAGAAGCCGGTCACCCGCCGATCGCTGCGTAATCTTATAGTTGTATTTTGAACTTTAAGATCTATATGTTAAGGTCGACTTTTAAATATATTATTTCAAAATGTAGCAAAATATCTACTGGAATGTAATGATACGTTCATTCACTGGACGAAGATACTGGGTCACAATATTATTGAAATAATTATGTTCATCATGCTGTCGTGAGAGCACAGAACGTAGTCCTCTCGTCTCAGCGGAGCGATTACGACTGACTCCGCCCGCGAACGGCAACAAAAGATATACAGAACCGCACGAAACACGCGACGGGAGAAAGGGTATCGCGCTAAATAAAAAAGGCCTATACGCCAAATACGTTTCACCTCAATAAGTCTGAAAAGGGACTACATAAAAATACCCCGCTAGTACTTTCATTAGGTAATGTGAAAAGCTATTATACACTCAACTTTTACTTAATTTATATGCACGGGAACCTCACACTATTGAAATTGAGTAAAAATAAGACATGTTTTGGCGGTTCTTTTCTATCGAGGCAATTTTGGTTTTGTATGGTTTTGTTCAGACGATTCAATTGCAAATATGATGTAGTTTTGGTATGTTCTTTTTCGTGGCATTCGCTTTAGTTTGTCATAGGTAAATATTCAATCTAAGAACCCCCATTTCGCGGAGCGCCCCCTCTTAATACAAGAGGTAACTTAAGTAACCGCATTAACATTTGTCCATATAACCTTATCTGGTAAATATTCGTCCAATCTATAATAGGTAAGCTCTATTTTGCAAAGTTTTCCTTACAAAGGACTTAAATTTATTCTCGGACATGTCTAAAACATGATCTGGTAACATGTTGTAGTAGCGTGTACGGAGCCCCACAAATGACTTTTGAACTCTATTTAACCTAGTACTTACTGCTAGCAATTTAAATTTATTCCTAGTATTCAACTTATGAATGTCACATCCTTTACGAAATAATCCTTGATTCTTCCTAACATACATAATACATATTTTCATAAATATACTGAATCGGCACAGTCATAATCCCAAGAGTTTTAAATAATTATCTTAAGGAGTCACGGCTTTTCAACCCATATATCGCTGGGATGGCACGTTTTTGTAAAACAAAAATAGTGTCAACATCGGTAGCTCTACCCCATAACAAAATACCGTAGCACATGACGCTATGAAAATAACTAAAGTAAACCAACCTCGCAGTAGCTATGTCAGTGAGTAGTCTTATCTTTTTCACGGCGTACACAGCCGAACTTAGTTTTTTCAAAAGAGCAGTAATATGAAAACCCCATTGCAGTTTCGATTCTACTGTTATCCCTAAGAAAACTGTACTTTCGACAATATTTAAACTTTCATCTTAATGTTTACTCCCTGTATACGATGTTTAACATTGAATAGCTTAAAGTGAATACATTTTGTTTTTTTTGCATTAAGAACAAGGTTGTTGGCAGTGAACCATTCATGAGTCAATCTAAGAGCATTATTTATATTAGCTACTGTCGGAGATGACCTGTTAATTTTAAAAATAAGCGAAGTGTCGTCTGCAAATAGTACAACTTTAGATACATGTTCCACCATAAATGGTAGGTCATTTATATAGGTCAAAAAAAGAAGAGGGCCCAGTATTGACCCTTGGGGAACACCAATTTTAACGGCGGACCGTGCTGACCGAGTTCCATTCACCAGCACTTGTTGAACTCTACCTGACAAATACGATTGTATTAAGGCCAGTGCTTTTCCTTTAATACCGTAGTGATCAAGTTTATTCAGCAAAGTCAGATGGTCTACGCAATCGAATGCCTTCGACAAGTCACAGAAAATAGCGATAGCGTCTTTTTTTTCTTCCCAAGCCTCGAAAACATTCTTAACCAAACTAATTCCCGCGTCAGTTGTAGATCTCCCTCTAGTAAAGCCAAATTGCTGAGGATGAAATAATTTGTTAAGATTAAAGTGCTCAAGAAGTTGAGCCATCACAATTTTCTCGAAAACCTTGCTAAGCACTGGCAAGACAGATACCGGTCTATAGTTGCCAGGGTCCTTGGTGTCACCAGATTTGAATAATGGTAAAACTTTACTTTCCTTCATCAGGTCAGGAAACGTGCCTTTGTCAATACATTTATTGAACAATAGAGCCAGATAAGGTGCTAGGGTGACTATGACGGCAGTACATACCTTCACCGACATCCCCCACAAGTCTTCAGTACATTTGATTTTTATCTGCTTGATGTGAAAGAAGCCAAGACACTTAAGAAAATCAAAAGAAATAGAACGGGTTGTAATTGAAATGAAATTGTTAGTTGTAAAATGGAGACCATTGATTCCCCGATCCCTTTACAAATGTATTTGATGCAAAAAGCAAGTTGGTTAATCGTCTCTAGGATCCCAAACTGTATTTATACTACATAGTCCGTAGTAGATTGTTTATTAATTAAAGTTACAGCGGGATCACGCAGATACGTCCCTAAAGTTCCACTTTAACGGTGGGTCGAGGGATTCCGATACGAGTACATAGATTCCGTTGGCTTTGAGTGATGTATGAGTTTGAATTGTAATTGCGGGTTGCAAGGAAGATCAGTGTAAAGTTTTGGTTCTCACTGGATACAGAGTGTAGAATGTAACAGACATTTCTCTTATCGTTCTCGGTCGTATAGCTATATATCATGTTTTATCTTGAAAATGTTGAAATCAAATAAAGACAAAACAATAAATTTATATTAAATTAAATTAAATATATTAATGCTCCGAGCCGGATTAACTCTAAATTTATAATTATAGCAGCGTTACTGCTTAATACAAATTTAAATACTGAACTGCTGCATTTGCTACTTATTCAACGTTTCATCGATGTACATGTCGTAACGGTCCTTATTTCAATGGCACAAAGTGCGTAAGCCAATGCATATTTGGCCTGGCTGCATAAAGGACGTAAAGACTCGGAATTAAGGTAGCACAATTCGATTTTGTCGACACGGAAAATGCAGTGAAAGTGAAGTAACACGTTCCGATGCACATTTTTCACGAACCTAGAACTGCTTTTAGCTTCGTGTTCGCCAGAGACAAGAAGTTGAGAGGTAATCAAAAAGATTGTACATGCTAATAGACTAAAAGTGGTAGCATTGTTCTTTTTCATATCATCGTGCAGGTTTAAAAAGTGTACATTTAGATGTCTTCTATATTTGGAATTGGTGAATGTTTCCCACATCGGGGAGTTATGTTACCTAAATTTTAACAATGAAATAAATGTACGTATCGTTAGATTCCAGTTAATTTTTAGTTCCCTGCTGTTCAGTAAAGAAATAAAGCCTACTATCCAATACTATCGACAACACAGCTAAGTGACCATCCGTGCACTTTATGTGCATTGTAATAAGGTGCTATATAAATACAGGATGATCAGTTAACTGTGTTGGCGTTTGTACGACGCGACGCGGGTAATGTCTTAAAACGATTGCAAAATACGATACATTCGCTGGCGACTGTCCATAATATACCATGCCGCTTTATAGTTTCTTTATACGATATTTCGGTGAATTGCAATAAGATGTACATTCCAAAATATGGAAATGTTCTCCTAGTTCAAAATTCTATAAAAAAATTGTATTGAAGAAATTAAGTATTGAAGAAACATGTATTCCAGATATGATTTCACGTAGTCTCTTTCAAAGTTTTTTCTACTCCTATACCGTTATCTGTCATTTATATAGGCTTTACCTCTAATACAATGACACCGATAATAAGTCGTCGAAAAACTCTATGCTCTATGGGCATAAACGCACTGTTTAGCGTACTTTTATGGTTCATACATTTTTCATAGAAGCACTGACCTCGATGTCAAATCATCATATATTTTTTTAATCGGCCGCTATATTGCAGTTGGTACCTACCAACTTCATAACCAAATTTTTCGAAGTAAAAAGTTTTTATTTATGATGTAAAATTCGTATATTATAAATTATTTACTAAAATAATAATAAATCATCATCTATTGTGTTTTATTTACATGTTTCATAAATTCTTGGTATTATTTATAATATTATAATAATAAACAGTTCGGATTCGGTTCGGGTCCGGATTCGGTTTGATTCGGATGGCAAGTGCACACAAAATAAAAACAAAACAAACCATAAACAAGAAATATCATATTTCTTATTTCCCACCAAAATACAGTTGAAAATTAAAAGACGAAAGATGATAAACTATAATTCCTAAACTATTAAGATTTTATTCGTGTTTGTGAAGACATAAGTGTACATTCCTTTTAAAATGGTCAAAGGAATTCATAACTGCACTTCTGAAAAAATTGCGTGAGTAGCAAAATAACGAATAGAAAACTTACTGCCTGAAAAGTAAATAATGCAATTTATTTACAATTATTCGTAGAAAAAGTATTGTATGCAACGGTGTATAACTGGTCTAAAAAAGCTCGTGGCGTCTTTAAGACGCTGTCAACACCAAAATGCCCTTGAGGATTTTGGATAGCGCGCACACTGTCTATTTGTATCGGAGTAAACGAGACCGAGTGTTACTGGGTGGCCCGGTTTTTGAAGATAATATTACATAAATATTGAAATAAAAAAGGGTGGATTATTTTGTGAAATATGACTACTTGACCCATACCAAAAAAATAAAGACATAGAACCGTTTAATGTGATTTTAAGACCAATCTTTGCAATTATTTTCTATCGAGCCGATTTCGTCCAATTATGTATCGAGCCCGTCCACGGTCTTTGAAATATGGTAAATATTAACATATATGTTATTAGAAGTGGTAGAACAAATAGTTTTTCTTCAAAAACTGCTTAAATAACATCAATTTCACCAAATTAGGTCTTGTCAGCTTCTTAATTGCGACGCTCGCGTTTTAAGACCCTTCTTATACAACAGTTGCATAAAATACTATACTAGGGTTTGTAGTTTTATATTATAACATAGATAAAATTGTAATAAAAGGCATTCAATTGTATTTCTGCTCCCATACATCTGAATTTTGTGTAACACACAGTAAACAAAAAATCATATCTTTAATTTAAACAGCTCTGGCCAAAAAGGTTGCTTGTGGTCTGTTAAATACCAACACAAAGTAGAACGCAATTAAAAATAATTTCTAATGAGGTCGATAGCTCTATTCGTTTTGTATGTTGTGGTACAAACTCAGTAACAGACCGTTTCTTTGCAAGAAAAAAACTATTGTGTTAATTATGTCTTAATTAAGTAATATCATGCTGTTTTTACATAGTTGGGTGGTGGTGAAACAAGTTGGTCCTATCCGTTATTTTTTTGAATTGCTTTTTAACCCCAATTTCGGTTCGTTTGTGTGACGTTTGTGCTTAATAAACAAATATTTTTTCCATAGAAATTATAGCCCGACAAGTCCCTATTTAATCCTGAGGTAGTGTCGCTGTAAACCGCATAATATATGGCAATTATGTACATACGTCATGTATAGTCGGGACAGTGTGTATTGGCATTGTGTTGTTTGTTGAATGTAAAAATTATATGCTTTATAATAAATACCTATTCTTCCATATCTGGTTCCAAGTACGTATTCGATATTTGAAAATTCTTCAGATTGTGACTCCGAAGCCTCTGACTCAGATGTGTCGCTCGCTTTCAAGACCGCCGACCTCATTTATAAAACGTTCAGTCTGGGATTCGACTAAAGGACCTTTTTCTATATTCGTCTTCAATTTTTATTACAATATTTTAATAAGAAAATAAATTACTAGTAAAATGTAATAATGTCAGTCATACAGTATACAAAACTTAAGTCCAAATATTACATGTTTAGTCAACCCCGTTCGTTATCGCTCCCGGTGCAAAAGTGCCCATAACGCTCACAGCATTACCACGCTGGATGGCCATGAACAGCCTCTGCACCAGAAACGATTCGGAACGGGGGTCCTCTCCCTTTTGCCTTAGTCGACGGCCTATGTCACGCACAAATTGTTTAGCGTCAGCACCCCAGCAGCCCGCCGTTTCCACCGCAAACGGAACGAAAATATACCCCGAGCCCAAAGGAGCATACTTTTAATTACTAGTTAAAATTTTACTAGTAAATCCAACCAAACTAACCAGCTCAGCTAGCACGCTAGCACATTGACGGCTTCTACGGTCATGTTTTGCGTCAAGACAGACGCCATTTTTTTTATGTCGTGAGCTAATATATGGTAAACTGTGAGCTACGTAAAATGTAACCATTCATACGTCTTGCACATAAACCGAAAATTTAACCGTCAAGTGCGAATATGCTCTTGATTTAGACATATAAAATTGACGTTCGTCCGATGACGGACGTAAATTTGTGTAGGTCACTCGAGACCTATGAAAAGAATTGCAGTCGCCGGATTTTGAGTAAAAATTTAGTTTTAAGAGCTTGGATTGATTATTTACCTTTTACGACATTTTCCCTGGCCCAAAGTCTTGGTTCACAAATTAGACAAATTAGAAATGCTTCTAGCCTGGTCGAGTGGCCGGAGCCCGATTTTATACAATATCTCATAGAAAACTTGTACCTATCTTAAAATTCATAAAATATTTAACTATTTTTACTTGCAGGCTTCTCTGCACAATGGGCCATCACGGTCCATCATACAGGACGCAACTATGTGTTAGGGGGAGAAAGACAAATTCCAACGCATAACCGCGTCCTGTTCTACGGCCATGATGGCGGCTGTTTCGCGCGTTACTACGCAAAGACGAAGAGATAGAAGCAAAACACAACGATTGAAATACAACTTAATTTAGGAGTACCACTATTTATTACACGATTACAGTGCTCATCGTCTCTCTTTTATTAAGGAGTATTGTAACCATGACGACAAATGAACGGATGAAATGTTTTTTTTACTAAAGACTGTATTACACTCCTTTTTGGCTATATATAATTTACGCCAGGCCATAAATATACGTCTCGTCATTACAGTGCTAGCTAAGTAACGTAAAAATTGACACATACATAAGGTTATACGTTGGAATGTAAATATATGGCCGAATAGTGTACTAGCCGGGCAGTTCAATCAATACTTACGACCGCACTATAAAATGTCAGTATCGGTCATGTCAACAACCAATTTTAAGACATGGTTAAAGAAATACTAGACAATCCGCCATCCTTTTTTGCTGTAAATATTCAATTATATTAAAAATAAACTTTCTGATATCACTATGGATTGCTTTCGACATTAAATATTGTAATTTATTTTACAATCGCGAAGTATTTCGTCTTCCTTGCTGTTTGTTTACATTCGGTGACATTCGATGACTTCTAACAACAGTAAAAGAAATTAGTTCCATTAAAAATCCGCAACATGGCTAGTATCAAAAAAATACTTGTCACCATTCAATTGTTTTCTTTGAGTAACATTTTTGTGAATATTCGTATTGCGTTACGTAATTTTTTATTTATTTACATTCCTTCTTATTGTCGGTTGCATTTTTAATTCGACGTTAGATAACAAGCATACGGCCTGCCCGATGGAAAGCGGACACCGTCGCAGCCTATGGACGGTGCGACCCCAGAATAGTCAAATGCGCCTTGCCAACCCTTTATTGATTTGAGGATTCGCTGTGTCAACAGGGTCATTCTTAACATAGCGCATCTTCATGAGCTCTGTCGACGTTACTCACTAAATATCAGAAAAGGATCACAACACCACACCACAAACTTATAAATAAATAAATAAAATAAAAATAAAAAGCCTTTTTGTTTCTCACGCATTACAAAAAAAATATACATTACTTTTTTCTTATTTTATATTACTATATCTATATAATTATTTTACATGCAATGATAATTTGATTTACATAAAATACATTACTTAATATCTTATTATTTCTAATAATTAGTAACATTCAATGCAATAATAATTTAATCTATGTATGGATGTCCTAAATTTAGTAAAAATTAATTAAATACATTGTTATTGAAAATTATTGTTTTGAATTACTTCATTTTTAATTTTAGTCAAGTTTCTGTGAGAACCCCTCCTGTGAAGGTAAAGGCCTCCTCCAGTGATGACCATTTCTATCTATCTTTTGCAGTTTTTATCCAGTCTTTTCCTCCTATTTGGGTGATGTCGTCGGCCCATCTTGTTACAGGTCTGCCTTGCTTTCTAGTCCCTGCAGCAAACTTATAGACAACCACAAATGGCAATGTTATTGTAAACTCCATTTCTGCAGACGTTGTACCGTTACGACGTTACACGCTGTTACGCAGTTTTTTCTGACTGACAACTGTAGTTTTAAAAGTTTTTAATGTTCAAGGTAAGCACAATGTAACCACTTGTTAGACAACTCAAGTAACTAGAACTGATTTATTTTTACCAACCCTACCCTCAATACATTAAGAGGAATGCCTACCTGCGATTTTCCCATACAAACGCTCTCGACTGTTTCCTCTCTGGTTTTTGAACATAGAGCAATGAATTTTTCAAATAAGATCAATATCATCAATATCAATATCTATCTATACAAGAAACTTATACAGCGCCTTGAAAATCGCAAAAACGGCTTAATTGAATTGCCTGCCAAAAAAGGCGCAGTATACAAATATGACAACAAATAAAAAAAAAATTAAAACATAGCGGCGTAGATTATTTCTTCTTCTTGCAGTTCCCAAAATTTAGTTATGACTGGTTGCGTTTTGGAGGAGGAAACAGTCGAGAGCGAAACCTCGATTTTTGAGTTTTTTGCGTGGGATTTTTAGTCCGAGCTGCAGTTGTCCTTATCCCACGAATTGGAGGCGGAATCCACAGCAGCGCGACAGAAAAATTGCGTCAAAAATGCGAGATTTGAAAAGTTGCTCAGCTAGGCATTGCTCTTATTATAGAGACTACCTACTTAAACCTATAACAGTTAAACTTGCACTTTTATGGGGATTTAACTGAACCTGACTTATAACATACAATAAGTAGAGTAATATTTATTTAAAATATCTATTAAATATAAGAACCAATTTTTTTCCTCAAACCAAACTCACAAAATACGCCAGTGTTATCCCTAAAATTACTTTCGTATCTGTCATAATATTTCCCAGTATGTTACCACGATTTGGGCCGGTAATTATGTTACACTGTTTATTATAACATCAAGTTGGCAAGCTTGAGCACCAGCGACCGTCGCATATAAACACTCTTGTGATATTACAGACATTTTCCTCGACAATCTTCGCGTTCTTCTGCAACATTGCGGCTAAACCACTATCTATGGGACATATATTTTTGGATAGCCGCCATATATTTACTTCGAATATAATCCTTTTCTGTAGTTCCTGGGAGATAAATTTGCTTTGTGTTTGTATAAATCATAGCTGAGCTCTTTTGTTTTGGCTGATACGAGTTTGTTTTTTAAGAAAGCTCGTGGTATTGATTCTGTACTGCATGAACACTTTCACTGCCAGGAACCCGCCTGCGGGCGCCTACGCTTTCTGATACATATGAGAAAAACCACGGGATCGGCTACGAGCGTAGCGATTCTTGGCAGAATGTTTAATTGGAAACTCCATGACGCTAGTACATATATGGCAGCGTGTATACAGTGTGACTACCGTGAAGCCAAAGTGACGATGAACTGATTTCGGTTTTATTTGTTTTCACGAGCCTATTTGAATGTCCCTTTGCTTGGCAAAGACCCCGTGACCTCCATGCGTCCCTACTAAGTGCATCTTCCGCCCAATTGCTGAAGAATGCATCCAGGTTGTCCCGCCATCTCCGTCTAGGTCGGCCCCGTCTGCGTCCCCCGTCATATGGATTTCGGTTATGTAGGGTCATTACGCTGGTTACGCGACCACCTTCGGTTAGGGTTTTTTCTATCCTAACATCAATTCTACACACACTATTGAGACAATTAGTTGTACATGCATTTTTTTGTTGTTTTAGAATAGAAATCTACTAAAAAACCGAGAAAATATCCTTTCAGTTCACCAACTCAGCTAAGTTATCGCCAACCGGCACATGAAATTACATGGTCGCTAACCGGCGAAATGACCCTATAGTTTGTAATAATGTATTGTGGTGTGACAACACGTTTATACACGGTGGAATTTAATCGGTGAACAGGAACCCATTTTTCTAATTCAGTAATCGATGGCGGTCACGTTTATGTAGTACTTAAGTGGAACCAAGCTTTTTTTTATCATAACTTATTTTTAAGTTGAAATTAAATTTTAATTAAAATTTATTGTCACCGTACTAATGGTTTAGTCTGAAAAGTTTAATACCTCTTTTCAAACTATCAGCCATAGAAACTTAAAACATAAATGAGCAATAAGCTGTCAATTTGTCATTGTCAAATTCATAACAAACGTCTGATCTGTCTAGTTTCCCGCCAAAGCCAGCAAGCACTTGACGTATGTACACTTACGAGTAACTTCCCTTCAATAAAAGTAGGGTGACCATTTATTCAGTCAGTGTACATTTTACCGATGTTAATTAAGTGTGATTAATTAGATTGTGAGCTATATTGCACGAGATCTCACTTATTGGTTTCTGTGTAGATTGATAATTAAGATTTTTGGATTCCTGATCACCGATTAAATTCCACCGTGTATAGTGGCAATGCGTTGTGACGTCGAGTTCGGGTCAAGATTGTATTATCTAAGTACATTAGCAGATGCAGTAAGGTTCTTTTATTATAGAAGTTACTTGAACAGGATTAATTTATTCTTAAACCACTATCATCAGCAGGACAGATTTACTTGTGAAGACTGTCGACATGCCTTTCCACAAGGCGAGGTTGGCACTAGACCAAAAACGATGGCGACAACTTATTGCCGAGCAAATCTAGGTTAGGGTCAAGTTCCCAACATTTGAGGGACCGACTGAGACGGATTGTTAACTCATATAGGTATCACTTTCGGGCACAGGCGGTAATTTCCAGAAATTTAAAACGGTATCTGAAGTTCGTAATTCGCAGCGGACCAACAGTTGTTAAAAGTCATCAAGGATTGACTTTCCCAAGTTTCTCAGCTATTAACATAACTATTAAGGCTAACTGGAAGAGATCCGTTACAGGGATAAGTTAGCCTTTGTACCGATTTAACCTATTCTAAGTATTTTTACCTGAGTCTTGTGTACAATAAAGTATTGACATACATAACTAGGTATATGATTTTAATATATCCTAATTCTATACTTAGGTTCTTTCAAAGGGTCTTTGTCATACAATACACTTTGCTCAGACCAAACTTAATCATCTTTGTATCAAGAACATCGCCTATTTAGTGAACGCCCATCTATCGAAGTCCACGCACCGTCAGAGGAAATTTAATAACAAATTTCGTCCCCAACGTATCCCGGAAATATAATACATCACTTTCCTTGACGGCATGATAATAGAGTGTATTAAATAGCTTAGTTTCCAAGAGCTTGTACAAAAGGATATATATCTTCGTAGTGAACCCTTGGTTCTTACGTCTTTTCTTAGGTATGAATAGAAAATGAACCAGGGGAACGATTTTTGACTTCCAAGCGCTCGACTCTTTCACTCAAAAACTGACAAAATTTATGAAATGCTATTTTGAAATAGCAATAGAAAATTGAAAAACGACTGGTATTGAGTCAATACCAGTCGTTTTTCAATACTATTGACCACTCGTAATTAATTCTATTGGTAGAAAGTATCCCATTAGGCATTAGTAGGCCTGCCATTTTGACACTACAAACGTATTTACTTTTATTTGATTTTCGAGTGCTCGAAAGTTAAAAATCGGTCCCCAGACCGCTTACAGTGACGTAAGCATTATCACAGTAGATATATAGCTTAAAGCAGTAAAAAAATACGGACAAACATCCGATGAGGGCACTCACGCAAACAGTCTACAATAAACTCGAGCGTAAGTCGAGGTAGTCCGCGGTATACTAGTACTCGTAGGTATAGGCAATCAACTCTCATCTCTCACTTATAATAAATCTCTAAATTAAAAAAAAAATCCCCGAACGATCTCAGCTTCCCATGAACGGAAAAACATTTAACTTTTTTTATAAGTACATTATTACTCTAGCTTCCGTTTAGGATAGTTTTTATCCGACTGCGACGATTAATTAATTTTCGGAAACATTTGACCTCCTTAAATTATTAATTTCTTCTGTTTGAAATCGTAGCCGCCATATCTGTCAACTGTCAGTGACGTTAAAATGGCGGGCTTGCCATAACTATCCCACAGTAATAATTTCGATTCACATTCGAAACACTTTTTATTTTACCACTTTGTCGGCGTGATTGATATACATATTATTACCAAATTTCAGCTTTCTAGTGCTAACGGTTACTGAGATTATCCGCGGACGGACGGACAGACAAAGCGAAACTATAAGGGTTCCTAGTCGACTAAGGAACCCTAAAAAGAGGTAGATAGCCCTCCAAAAGTGGCACACTAAAACTCAGTCAATTGTAAGACCTTGCCTCAGTGTCGCGTCGTCAATGGTACGTATGAACATGTCTGAGCTGTCAGACATGTTTAAACACGGAATTTCATATAGACAACGTATCTACTTCTTTTTTATATTACCTCATTGGGTATAGGCAAGAGAGTTGAGGACACGCACACAACAGCAGTTATGTCAGCGAGATGTTGAATTTAGTGTTCTTTTTTTAAACCGATAGCAAGTACAGCAACAAACTTTAAGTAAGATTGACTTAAAGTTTCTTTAAAGTATACACCATAATATTATGTAATTTTATAAACGCTACCTTCGGTCTAAAACAATTTTATTTTTATGAATAGGTATCGGAACGAATGAAGGATAGATCAAGGTAGATGAAAAACCAAAGAATAATATTTAGATAGATATATTTTTAATCATCGTGCCCTCAAATCACATTCACTCATTCGTTTATTCACTACTTTTTTGCAATTAGTACTACTTGTTTGCGTAGCTGTTTAATCATTCGCGTCAACTCTCCTGCCGATACATACTCGTACCACAGATTAAAGAATACAAGTACAGATACCCAATCCCATAGAGTAAAAGCGTACCGTCCTAATGTAGGCAATTCTGTATACAATTTTAGTCCCGTAGCTACACCAGCAGATGCAGTATCCGAGCTGTCACGGCTATGACGCTGTCAGCCTTTAGTAATACATTGAGATATCACCAGATGGCGTTGACTTCCCGGGCAACAAATAGAGTATTTTTGATTTTTTCAATATAAAAGTAGTATTTTAGAGATAATATTACACATCACACAAAAATATACATAACCAAATGCTTAGAGCCTGTGGTTCCATAGAACTTTCGCGACCCGTGATGGCGCCATCTAGTGACAGTACCCAATAATACGTAGCAAGCTTGAAAGCTCACTCGTATAGTACGAGTTACATGGATTTAGTATCAATTTTATTGCATTTGCTAAACTTATAAAATATACCTTTATTGTATGTGCGGAAGTATGTTTGTGATATAATTGAGGTAACTTGAATTTATTAAGGTGTAAAATTCATTCTATCTTCACGATTACTGGTTCAAATGTTTCGCTCGGTACCTGTGTCGCCATCTATGAGTTCTTTTTTGTATCAATTATACGTTGTTCTAGTTGGGAGGCCATGCTCGTACCTACGGTCCGCGTGCGGCGCATGTGTTATTGTAAATAGATCGGAGTTCTAAAAATGTCTTAGGAGACTCTTAGTGCTATATTAATATTTTTACTGTGGCGTTATCTAGGGACAATGCTCACTCCAGCCGTTGAGAATTTGCTTCATTAGTATCTTGAGTGACGTCGTCGATAAAATCAATGCTCGACTTCTAAGGTTCTCTTGCTCTTTGAAACTAAGGACACCCTATTCTTTTCAAATGTCGATATTTATGATAATATAATTTTGGTAGGGTCATTTCGCTGGTTAGCGACCACCTAATTTAATGAGCCGGTGGGCGACCACTTAAGCTGAGTTGGTGAACTGTAAGGATATTTTCTCGGTTTATTAGTAGATTTCTATTCTAAAACAACAAAAAAATGCATGTACAAGTAATTGTCTCAATAGGGGTGTAGAATTGATGTTATCTTCAATAGAAAAAACCTTCTCCTTCAGGTGGTCGCTAACCGAAGGTGGTCGCGTAACCAGCGAAATGACCCTAGAGCTATTTGTAGAAGTCGGTTTCATAATGACTTATCAAATTAGTTGGTGCCTTTTGATATTTGATATTTAATATACTTCTACCTAGCCAATTTGTTCAATGTTCAAAATCAAACTCAAATTCAAATTTGTTCTTGGGTAGGTGCTAACTAATAAAAAGAATGTTATTCTGTTCGCTATCTTATTATCTATAGATATCGTATTATGTAATGCATATGTCTCCGTTAGATTGTGAACACCGTCAGTTTACAATCTTACAGTCAAAACCGTTCACAATATAACGCATTATTTTCCGTTAGTTTATAAACAATCAATGTGAACTGAAGTCAAATCGGCATGCTACGGAACGCATACACAAAGCTTAGGTAGGTTAGGTTAGTTAGGAAGCTCCAGTTGCACGAAGGGCAAACCACCCAGAAATAAAATAAAAAGTCCAGTCACAAAAAAACTCTGACGTAAGTGGAAACTGCTGCAAGTGGATTAATTCGTTCAACCAATCAGCGCACAGGTTGCGTTCCGAATCATGCGAATTTGATCTGAAAAATAATGCGTTAAATTGTGAATGGTTTGGAAAGTTCACAATTTTTCGACAGTTCATAATATCGCAATAAAATTATAAACTGACGGTAACATATATTTACTTTTTATGTAAATGTATTAAAAAAATTAAGTTTGTACTGCCACAAGTTAATTACATCTACTCTAAACTAAAATAAAATTTTAATAAACCTTAGCATAGCAAACAAAACAAAATTGGTTTAATGCCAGTGGTATAAATAATACTTAATACAAATAAAACTAACCTAATGCATTACACTGAATATAATATGAAAGGAGTAGAAGTTCAAAGAGTGCTTAAACTACAAAAGCGTTCAATTAGACTAATGAACCACTTACCTAAACGCCAGTCAGCCAGAACATACTTTTAAATAAACAAGATAATTACTGTTATATTCGATTATAGCTATTCGATAGCCTAGGTATTCAATATTCACCAAGAAAAACATAACTTAAAGCAATGAAAAGACATTCACAATAAAATTACGATAGGCAAAATAAAGAAAAATCGTGCTTGCCTAAGTCAAACACATATTTCACAACATACACACATATTTCACAAAGACATTTCAAACGGAGCATTCCCATTAAAATCTACTTGTAGAACTTACGGCAATAACTTGCTTACCACTTAGGGAATTTAAACATAAAATTAAGAATTTTCTGGAAGCAAACCCACTGTACTCTTTTAAAGAATTTGAAGAATCACTATCACTACATAGTATAAAACAAAGTCGCTTCCCGCTGTCTGTCCCTATGTATGCTTATATCTTTAAAACTACGCAACGGTTTTTAATACGGGTTTTTCTTATAGATAAAGTGATTCAACTAGAAGGTTTATATGTATATAATATAGTACCGGTGCGAAGCCGGGGCGGGTCGCTAGTTAATAATAAAGAAGGACTGTTAAATTTAGCGTATAAAGAATATTTTTTATGTACAGTAGACAACAAAAGTGCATGGTCAATTCAGAAGCTGTTACAGTTTCGCTTGTCCGCCGAATCCTGCGCTATCTATGAGCACGACGTGTAATATCATTATAGATGTTAATGTAAAACTCAGAAGATTAGCGAGATTTCACTAGATGGCACTGTAGGCAATTTTTTTTTCTAAAACTGGGGTAACATATTTTTTTTCTAAATAAAAATTAATTTCACATTCTTTGAAAATTGTATTTTCTTGGGTTACCACCTATTATTTCTACTACATTATATTCATCAAGTCAACTTCAACGCGTTGCGATTTTTTTGTTTGTAACAACACACCTTTTTGTGGATTTATCTGGGGGCACGGTAGTGCCCCCGCCAAGTCGAGCAAAACAACGGCACGGCCCTACCATCCTTTTCTCGAAGCAGTTCAGGTCAATTTCGCCCCCCCATAACTTCGTTGTGGATAAAACTAGAATTTTCAGTAAACAAGCACGCATTGTATAAACACGGTATATTTCAAATTTCATCCAATTTGAACGAGTAGTTTAAGAACTATAACTAATAAAAAATTCTTAATTTTGTCACTCAGTCACTGACTGACTGACCGATCATCAAAACTATAGCAGACATAGAAGCTTCAAACAAAAAAAAAAGTGTTTAGTGTATAAATCAAGGGAAAACTAAAATATTTTGCAATCTCGGTTTTCTAGATACAGCAACTGCATAAATATTGAACTGGTGCAGAATTTTATTTAACTAGCAAATAGATAATAAATAATAATAGATTAATAAGAAATTCGCCTGAGACTTGGTACTACGAAATATCTCACAACTTTTTACGGTGGAAGAGTTTCGAGACTTGTCCTGTTTTTTACATGGATTTTTTTATGGGATGTATATTACATGGTCAATGAGACGAGACGAGACGGTAGTCGGACGGGAAAGAACACTTAGTGATGTTTTTCCTCGTCACTTCATACCCTAGAGTGCATACCCACTTCTTCTTCTTAATCCTGTTCATATCCCTTCATTTGCTTCGGTCTGGTAGTTAGGGTTACTACTTTCCACTTCATCCCCAAAAAACCCATCTTCTGCTCCATGGAACACTGCCAGAATTTTATAATAGTCTCGCGCATTCGCCATCCTAGTAAAACGTCTTTAGGCTTCGGTAACCTTTTATAAATCGCTTACCGTTAAATGGGGTGAGTAGGGGCAAAATTGACATTATATTTTATACGAGTATATATAACATATTTTATTTTTACATATGCAAACTGAATGGTGTATATAATAAGTGTTCCGGAGGTTTGTATTTTAGTTTTATTTTATTTTGGGTAGTCCCATTTCATAACTTTGACGATAAACACGAAATCCCACCTCACCCCGTAGTCCCTCGTAATTGTAGTGAGAGGGGATTTCATACAAAGGTGATTTTGGAAGATTATTGGATCGTTTATTTTTATTACGAGTATTACTATAGCTCCATTTTAAATTGGAATACATTATTTTTGTAGCAGTAGCCTTAAAATCCCATCTCACCCCCCTTTCATCCCTTCTCTCCCCATTCATAACCCAACTCTCCCCGGGAACCCTACTCATCCCATTTTACGGTAAGCAGCCGTCTAATCGTTTGGTAAAAGACTGTAGCTTTGTCAGTTAATAAGTTTGTATGTAATGGGTAAACTCGGCCGCTGGGCAGCTAGATTTGGTATAAATTCTTACAGTGAAACCAAACCACGTTAGGCGTGTGGCTGACAACTGTACGGATTTAGGTCTACAAGCATCGCTACGTTAATTGTTTCCGCCCACTAATGCTTTGGGTCACTAATGCGATCCACATGTCCATTGCAATGGAGTTTCGTTGGAGCCTGTATTGGTAAATTATTTAGTTTGGGTTTGCTGGGACTAAATTAAACCTATTGTACGTAAAGACAATTTTAGTCTAGTGGATAACGACCCTGGGTTTTTGAATGCCGCTCAGGGCAATTGTTTGTTTGATGAGCTACAACTATTGCTGATCTACTGATCGCCACTTACTACAATAATTGGTCAATACCTGCTATTCAAAAAAATGCACATTGCTGAACTCAAAGCAACGACTACGCATAGGGCAAGTGCAATCCGTTAGGATGTGTGTAGGCGTCTCCACTTCATGGCAGAGTCTGCACCGCCTTTTCACAGTCCCAAGGTTAGCGTGTACCTTCCCAGCATTCGTTGTCGGTTCCTGCTTAGCGCCAAGGCATCAGAATACGCCTTTTTGGGACGCTAGTATGTAATATTATTATTCTGTGCAACCTCGCTAATGTTTGGTGATTATAAAGCTTTACAAAACTAACTAACGGCAATACGAAGTTCAGATAGAAAACCCTTTACTCGTTAGCAAGTTTATCCACTACACTTTTCACTGCGGTAATTCCACTCGCATAACCATCCAATAACGTCCCTTTGGACCCTAGTAAGTAATAAGTTTTAAGTGAAAACTACCTCTAAATAGCCCGCTTGTTTACAACGAACAGAGGATCAAATTAAACCAATTTGGGGACCTGAAAATTGTTTCTAAATCATATTTAGCAAATGAAGGCGATTGAGTGTTTCATGAATTCTGTACATATTGGTAATTGTGGGTTCGCTAATTGCTATTGTTTAGTATAATTGGATTAGTTGTTGCCAAATTGTTAAATAAACATGCTTTATAAAATTTTGTGCTATACATCATTTATTGAAGTCATACAAAGTCAAAAAAATAACCGGACAAGTGCGAGTCGGACTCGCCCACCGTGGGTTCAAATATACGTTTTGTACGTTAACTTAGAAGTTTGATTTTTTCTCAGCTTCATGGGACTGTAGACCTGAGAATATGGTTTTTATTTCAACTCGATACCTTCGGGCGTTCCCGAGATAAATGGTCTTGACAGACAGACAGACAGACAGACGAACGGTTTTTATAGCATTAACCTATATAAAAGACCGTTGTTTATGTGGCTTAAGTGTCTGTCTGGGCAAAAATTAGGCCTTAATAATGGCAATGTCACTTGTGTGTTTCACAATGTTTATTTACTTCAATCACCTACTATTTTTAGCTTCGCCACTTCTCTGTGGGCATAGCCAAATAATGTTTCTTGTTGGACAGATAATTTTGGTAAACGACGTGTGTTCGAAAGCAGTTAAATATGAACACGGGAACTTGGATTTATAACATGCAAGAAGAAAAAAGTGTGCATGTCGGCAGAAGAGAGTCGTCTACGTCAAGTTTTTTACCTCTACCTACATGTATATTCGAATTTAAACTTTCGTGAGTGTTGAAATAATACTAACAGTTACACGGTTCAACTCACGTATTCAATGTCACTACGGGCGACTTCAGGATAAGTGTTTTCGCGGCGGTGTCGCCTGTATCACTGCCCGCGCTCGCTCCGAACGCCGAGCGGCGCGTGACGCACGCGCCGACAGGGCGGGGGGAGGGGGGCAGTCTAGCGCTGGAGTAGTTGTGTGACATGTATATTGGTTATCTTTGTAACTGCTTGGTTGAGCGAAGTGTGCTGTAAAGAGTATTGCAAGTGACTGTAACCGGTAGCAGAGCACGCGTGAAGTCACAATATCCAAATATTATATGTTTATACTTGTATAACGAGTATAAAAGTTACGTAACGAAATATATTTTAGGCTACATGTTTGTCAATAAGTACGTAAACAACAAAGAAATGCCAATTGAGATAATCATTCCAACACATGGTTCTTATAATTCAAATCTATTATAGACAATCGCATAGCCAGTATCAATAAAAGATTAAACAGTATTTTCACTAGTCGCAACCGCGTATTCGGTCTTACACGTTACGTGAACCCAAATAAACAGCTATGACGCACATATTTTAAAACGTGTAGCCTATATTTGTCATGAATTTATCATTATAATTAGGGTAAGTCAGCTTTTAAATGGCAAGCATGGTCAGTTTTAGGGTAAATGCACATTATTATATGGCAACATTATAAAAGAACCTGGAAGCATAGAAGGGGTAAACGGAATTTGGAGGGAGGAACGCCGGAGAGCGCACTTTGTTCGGGGACGAGCTGATGGACAGACCACCTGCAATCCTAAGGCACCAACCAACCACCAGAAGTACTCATCATATGTATACTAGATTCCCCTTGGACCGTGCCTCGCATCGCATCATGACTTGTAATTACGTAGATTGCTCGAATTAAGTGGCTGCAGGCATGGGCCTAATTGCCTGTCAGTGCCGCAAAATATACACTATTTATAGCTTTCGGAGATAAGCATTTGTGGCTATTTCACTGATTTATTTGTCATCTATTCCCATGGAATTTGTGGGAAAAGTCTAGTATAAGTCCATTTATTTACTGACTGGGAGGCCTCAAACTGGCCTTGTTTTGTAACCACCGTTTAAAATAAATAAATATTATTATAAGTGTTTTTTCATAGTTTAACTCACAACTTGAACAAATCTCTTTACAGAAGTTAGAGGGTTTAGTCAATTTTCAGTACTTTGAAGGACAATATCTGAGTTTGTGCAGCTAAAACTAAAATCTAATCGGAGCGGGACAGTTGGGTACCTTTTCTTGGTAGTATACATATTTATTACCATTTCCGAAGAGGTTTCTTTTAAATTTTTCAGCATTAATAGTTGACGTTTTAAATTTTTCACATGTATCTTCATGTTCTTGTTCTTTTGTATGAACCACTTCTTGTCATTCAAGTGGCTTATTTTTTTTACGTTTCGTGTGCTTTTCCTTTAAAAATAAATTAAATACAAAATATATTATTTATCCGCAACAATCAACCCTAAAGGCTAAACAAACACTGGACACTGTCCCTAATTGGAATAAGTATGCAATTACAATAATAGGAGGGTAGTCTGAGATAGTAACTGAACTGACTACTTATAATTCGATTGTCTCTCGTCTTTTAATCCCAAATAATTAATGCAAGTAAGTGCAAGTAGGTAATGATATAGCGCGTGAATAAATAATAAAATACAGGTTTTCAAAATAATGTTCCTGTCAGTTGGCCAGTGTTCTGATACTTCAATTAAAAGCTGTCATTCTAAGAAATAGTGGTATTTTCTGAGGACCTATTAATTTAATCACATGTATGAATATCTCCTAGAAAAGATGTATAAATATTTTACCATGGCCCATCATATAGGACGTAACTGCATTGTTGCGTCTTACGCATGTAAGGGGGAGAAAGACGTACTTCCGTCGCATTCCAACGCATAACCGCGTCCTTTTCTGTGGCCATGATGGCGGCGGTTCCACGCGTAGTAATAGAAGCAAAACAAAACGATTGAAATACAACTTAATTTGGGAGTACCACTATTTATTAGACAAGTACAGTGCTCATTGTCAATCTTTTATTTAGCGGTATTGTAACCATAACGACAAAGACTGCATGTCACTCCTTTTTGGCTACATACTTGTATAATTTACGCCAATATACGTCACGTCATTACCGTGCTAGCTAAGTAACGTAACGTAAAAATTACACATACATAAGGTTGGCTGATTAGTGCACTAGCCGGGCACTAGTTCGATTCGCAAAAAATCTTGACTTAAACTTCCCCTGATGACAGTTACAAATCGTTCGCCTATTAAACGTGCCACGCGCAAAAATGTACCTTTCTCCACAACTGTTTGTGGCTTTAATCCTCGCAGAATTGGACACTTGCCCAGCTAGTTAGCGAATAACAATAAATTTATTAGTATTTTTCTTAACAGCCCAAGTTTAACTGGGACTGAAGTTCTTGCCAGGATCGTTAAATCCGACGTGCATATTACAGGATTTGTTAAAAATGTGGAAGAAAATTGGGTGAGCTTGGTACTTGGAAACAAGAGGTCCTTGTTGCATTTTTGCAACGTGCAGTTACAACTTTTTTTTATTAGCCTACCGTGATGATAAAAAAAAATTGAATGTTGGTTTCATCTCAATTGGTTGAGCCGTTTAAGTAACAAACATCCTAGCATCGAAATATCAACACATCCAAACTTTCGCATTTCTAATATTAGTAGAATAAAATGGTTTGTTAAAGGTGCGTTTTAATATATTAGATGGGCGAGGACCAAATTCTTGACCATTAGTGAGCCTGGTTAGTCGGTAGTTAGCCAGCGATTTGGAAACTCGTCAAATTATAACTCCACAAAAAAATGCCAGATTAGCACCTATTTACGTATTCGCATAAAATTTAAATTAATTTAACTTGCCATAAAAAGAGTACACATTTGGCCAGCTTTGAGCACCCTACTACGAGGAAAGCAAAAAGTTAAATATAGGGTAAAAAGCTATTTCAGCGTCGGCGGAAACATCCATATGTGGTTTGAAATTAAATAGACTTTAAAAGTTAATCAAATGAATGAAATGTAGGCAAACATTTACTTTTACTTGTATGTGTAACATGAGCTGGCTTCACGTTTGCGTTATATTTGTGTTTGATATTGAAAATGTACCACTATTTAAAAACTATCTCTTCACAAGCGCTAGCTAAGTGAGCTAGACCTGCAATATTGCCCTTGAAGCCTTGCGGAGTACTTGAAATGGAATTGAATCGAATATATTGAAAAGTTTACTGTTGCTAAAATTGGATTCTATCAGTGTTCATACACACGCACACACGTTTAGCACGTTGTTAGAATGTGTGTGTGTGTGTTGTGTGTGTGAGTGTTGTTACCCATTAAGGTGCCCAATACTGGGGTTTTTGCATTAACTTAATCTCAACCAAAGCATTTCCGTTTCAGCTGGGGTAAAAATTCTCACGTTATCCACGTTAATCACCTGACCACCCAGGGGAATTACCGGCAATTATTTTAAATTCAACTAAAATGATAATGTTCGGTTATGGCGCTTCGCCGGACGCTGCCGCGTCACGCTCGCCTCGCTCGCTCGGCTCGCATGCTGTAGGGTCGCAGTTCACCTAACCACCTAACCGTTTTTCCCCTGGGGGATCAGGCTAGGGGATTAACGAGGACAACAGCAAAATTCTTATGTGTTTTGTATATGTATTCTTATGTTAAGCTTTTCTCTTCCACAGGTCGCTTTACTCGACCGATTGTCGTGTGAGCAGGTTTGATCATTATATGGCTTTCTTTTATCGATTCCATACGGCGAATAAGACGGATGGCGTGCAAAATTAACGACTTTTAATAGATGCATATACAGATACATGAAGTCGACTGTAGTTGGGTAAGAATAGGGGTTCTACATAAAACAATGAAATTCCTGTGTATAATATTCTGAACATAATTTCTGCGTAGACTTTGGAGATAAGTAAACAAAATCTAACTAATAAAAATAACCTTTTATACAGGTAAGCTGAAAGCGCCTAGTTAACTGCAATTTTAATGATATTCACTGAATAACTGAGTGAACTCAAAGAGACAAGGAAATCTTCAAAATTCCGCTAACAATTTAGCCCAACCTGCGCGTCCAACCAAAACAATTCGTCTCCCTCTTTTGAATAACTCCAACAACTTTAAAATTGTTCTTTATTATTCCCAGACTTTTGTCTAAGTTAATTAGACGCTACCGAAAGAACATGGTAACACTAAACTTTATTACCTTAATTAAGATAAACAAAAGACGAAGAGTTAAAGAGTTGAGTACTAATTGGGCAAGTTCGAATTTGGTTCATCGCACCTAAATAACGTGATGCCAAATTGCCAATCTGGCAACAGTTTCCAGACTTTTAGCTCTACCTGGATCCCGACATGGTAGAAAAAACGAGGTATGTCATTCCTGACGATGTATATTGCCGTCGTCACACAAATGTTGCCATTGTGCAAAGTTGGCACAAAAATGTTACCATTGACTGACATTTTTCATACAAACAAGGAGTTTTGTTAAACCATGATTAGTATTCATGTTAGCTAGTTTAACTATGTATTAGCCACACACTTGCTTGTGGCAACCACAGTTGCCAAATTCGCAGACTTCTAAACTGATGGTGGCAACTGTGCAGCTGTGGTTGCCAATCGAAGTATGGTATAATAAAAAAATAGAAGCAGTTTAGGCTACCTTTTTTATAATATTTATTTATTTATTTTTCCATACATTTCACAGCATGACAGTAACACCAAAGCACTGTGTAATGTAACAAAAGAAATATACATATATGTATACACAAAATAAACAAATTATTATTACTATAACACAGAAGACGGTCGTGCATCCATCTTCCCGCAGAACGTCAAACATTCATCACACACATCTATCCATCGGCTAGCAAATATATCACAGTTTGGTGCTGATTCAAGCAACGAGTTTATGAAGTGCAAAGCTCTAATAATTGGGGACTTTCTGCGAGACAACGTTCGCGCTGTCGGCGCCGCTAGTAAATGTTGACAACGAGGACGAAAATTATATCTAGAGGGCGAGGGAACATACAGGCGCACCAACTGAGCTACTAATTCGGGACAGTCTGAATCACCACGCAAAATTCTACCAGCTAAGGAAAGAAGACCGAAGTTTCGCCTCACTTCTAGTGAATTTAAACCTAAATATGAAAGCAAGTGAGTGGTTAGGGGTGAAAAGACAACTGTATACAATTAGTAGTTTATTGTAAATATTTATTGAAAGCAGGTAAGTGAAGTAGTGCCATTTACTCGGGTAATTTACTATCACACACTGACAATCCGGCTTTTTTAAAGTTGCTGATTATGTCGTAGGCAAGATACGCCGACGTCACGAGCTATCACGGGAATGACTTACCTTGTTTTTTTCCACCATGGATCCCGATATAACATGTAACAAAGCTGTTCCAATATTTCTTTGTTTCTATTTACCAGTAACGATGGCTACCAACGATCAGCCATCATTTGAAATAATTTACAAAAGGAACATAACTATGTAGAAGTAAAGTACATTTGCACCCGTGTGTAACAGAAAACTTTTCACCTCACTGTAGCGAGGAAAGTGCAACATGCAAAACAACATTAGTTAACTAAAATAATAATATATTTTTTATTTTTTTAACCGTAAGTATAACGTACGTAACTAAGTAATATCAAGTAGAATTTTGGTCAAGTGCGAGTCGGATTTTAGTTTTTCCATACATTTTGAGACTCAGCGCCTGATGAAGGCAACAAGCAATCTTTTTTAAGTTCTTAAATATTTATTTTATTTAGTTTTTTTTGTATTTGTACTATAGCGGCAACAGAAATACATCCGCCTCTTGTGAATGGATCTCAGATAATATTGAAGCTGTAAATAGAATAGAATATAATATTTATATTGGTTAATTGTGTACATAAGTTGGCCGTGACATAATTGGTTTCAACAGTTACCCAATATCGGGCATGCAACAGTTTGTATTACTTTTTTTTTTTTTTTATGATATAGGAGGCAAACGAGCAGACGGATCACCTGATGGTAAGCGATTACCGCCGCCCATGGACACTTGCAACACCAGAGGCCCTAATATTGTGAACCCTGAAATTCCAAACCCGATTTTTATTTTCCTAATTATTCATTAGCCCTAATGAAAGAAGCCAGCATCCCGAATTTTTATGTCTAATTTCTCATGACCGAATTCTCACAAAAACTAATTTTATTTAACCGACTTTGCCTAGGCCTAATATTTCAATGCCTAATAATGACTTGACCTTCTTATTTATGTCTCTAAAATCACACACCCGAATCTTCATTTTGCCTAACTATTTTAGCCCTAATGTCATTATCCCGAATTTCATAATGACTAATGTCTCAATGACTTTCACTTTTTCGTATAAAGTCGAATCTGGCGCTTCGCTCAATAGATCACTTAGACTTGATAAGAGACCTCATTATGTCGAACCAAAAAGTTTTAATTATTATGGTGAGAGAACATTGCACTATTTAACTCCTCGAATCTTTAACAACATACCCTTTCTACGGGAAAACGATATTATTAGCAAAGCAGCCTTTAAAAATAAGCTAAAAAATACACTATTAGAATTATATAGTAACGAAAATACTTAACCACATCATAATGTTAAATATGCATGCCCTAGTTAAATAAAGTTCACTAGTAATAATAGGAAATAACTCACACCTGTAAACAATTATATAGAATATATGTAAATTGAGCGCGACGCGCCAACAAACTGGTCACTCTAGTTTGGCGCATTTATTGTACTGTTTTGTAATTGTTTATATGAATAAATTATTAAATAATAATAATAATAATAAAAAAACTAAAAACTTGAAAATAAAATGAGTAATAAAACTTTTTAAGTTAAACTGTTTTATTGTAAAGGATGTAGATAATGTACTAAGAGCTAATAATTGGTAGGTAACAGGTATCTATCAGAACGGCACCAATTTTTAAATTACGTTACAAGTTCCAAAGTGGGCAGTACGTAAATTCGGCACCTTCATACTACCCCTAAAATGTCCTTTTGGTTAGCTACTCGTATCATACACTTGACTTTTTTTTTTAATTGAAATTTTGCACATTTTTATGTATTATTACAATAATATTAAAATCAACGTCGGTTCTGTTGGAGGGTGGGGACGGTGCCCATACAAATCAGCCAATCGTCCTTTCATTAAAAAAAATACGCTTTTGAGGATGTGTGGTCCTTGTTTACATAGCAAATTTTGTTAGTGTAATATATTATTTAATTTATTGTTGTATGCTAGTCTTGAATTCTTGCTTCTCTAAGAAATACGTACCTTCTCCCTGCAAAGTTTTATACGTAATACCTCACCTCCGTGGAGTGAACGAGTCAAAGTAATTCCACTGGGCAGCAGCAAAGTTTCGCCGTAAAACATTTTGTGCAACTTTTTATTTCTTGCGGACGATATTGTAATACCTGGGATGAAGTTTATTACTTTTTTTCACAATTAAATATTTTGACCCAAGCCACCCTGCTACGCTTGCTATATTTTAATTAAAACGGATGTCTTTGGCCTTTTATATCCGTAGGTGTTTTAGTGTCAACTTCGTAAAATTTGTGGGAGTCCTGCATGAATTTAGGTCAATAAACTACTGTAGCACCAACATTTTAAATACCGAGCCGCAGTACAGGGCTCAGGTACCCAGGGACGATGTAAATAACGGATCTAGTAACGGTCCGCTGGACCCAGCATTGTTCTATCTGAAGGAAGAAAAGCCATCCCTCGGTTAACGGGACGGTATAGCGTGGGAACCGACGCTATCCAGATAACGGGATTAGTTGTATCACGCGGGCGACGCCAACGCAAGCGTCCCTAGCAGACCTATAAAAGGGATTAGTAGATTGGTGGCTGGAATACTCAGTTGACATCCAAGGGCAGTCCTGGTCACACATTGCATAAACCCTCTACGGTAGCAATTCCGATCCAGTTGACATCCCACACCTTGCTCTATACAAAGCAGTCCTGGTCACACATTGCAGAAACCCTCTATTATCCCGAATCATTTGCAATTCCGACCGCACACTGTCTTACATAGTGAAGGGTGAAAGCCGCCTCCTTACTTAGTACGGATCAAGCCCCGTCCCGATCACACATTTCATAAACCCTCTATGGTAGCAATTCCGATCATAAACTTTGCAATCCGGAATAAGTACGTTGGAAGCCTAGCGCGGAGCGTAACTCGTCTGAAATCCATATTATTATCGTACTTACATCTTTGTCTTACGTGAATATCAAGTACATTGTGAACTTTGTGAACATTAACAATTATTAAGTGAACGAACTTCTGAACATTGAACCTGTGTAAATAAACGAATCTTACTAGAATCGTTGTTTGCTGTTCTGTTAGCCAGGGCTGAATCCACCTTCATCTTATAAGAGTGCCGACTTATTGGAAACCCAACTCAATTGGTCTGTGCTCTATAGAAAAGGGTTCGTTACCATCACACGTACAAACATTTTTCTACACTACTTATTTTTATTATTCTGTCCCGTTTGCCTGGAGATTTTTTGATAGTTGCTCAGGAAATAACTCAAAAAAACATTGTGTACTGTTTATGCATTTATTTAAAGTTAAATAACATCAAGAACTTTTTACAAATAACGTTAATTGTTACGACTACGAATATAATATCCTAAAGTATATATTAAATAAATTCGCGAAGCCCTTTCGAAGTCAATTCAGGGGCAATTTCTCGTGCAGCCAAGTCCTCTTGCCTTCGTTGAATTCGGCAGCTGTGTGGTCCGTGCCTTCGAGTATCCATTTTGTGGTGAGCAGACCTTCCACTCCAACTGGTCCTGAAAAATTATACATTCATGTTAATTTCATGAGAAATTATCAGCTTACTTAGTACGTTGATATTTCATAGTCGAACATTTAATCTCAAAGTTATACAATCGATTGGTTATTGTACAATAAATTCATTCATAACTTTTTAAAACCTGGGGCCGATATTTGACTTTCTTTGAAATAGCAATAGAAAATAGAAAGCCGAGGGGTACTGATCGCATTCAATTACGAGTATATCGGTAGAAAGTAAGTGCCTACAATGTTGACACTACAATCGTATTTACTCGTATCTAATTTTCAAACATCGGTCCCCATTCTTACACATTTGTGAAAGCGTTTCCGACAATTTGCAACGCGACTCGACATGTTATTGTACTAGACTTACACATGCTACCCTGCAAATGTCAAATGACGTTTTGTATGGAAATCGAACCACCTCTACTACTGACTAATTGCGTACGTGCGGATCTTTTTGTTAGGGTTCGTTTTTATAACCTTTTCCCTGACCTGTTCGTTTGTTTGTTGGTTTGTTAGAGTCGGACAATTCTTGGAACTGAATTTTGAATTGAACCAGTTAACCTCAACCAATGAAATTTTCATATGAGTATTTTTTGACAGAAACTTATGTTGAAACAAATACTGGATTCTAGTTTTTTATTTATTGATTATTCTTGTACATACCAAAATATACATTTGAGAGATGTTTAAATGTCTCAAAGGAAGACCAGCGCAGAGTCAGTATCAGGCTGAATTTGGCCCATTTCACGGCACAGATTAACATTATTCTTTGGTCTTCGTCTTGGGTCACATGTGCATTGTGTCACGAATAAATGGTTGATTCTGATTCTTCAAATAATCCAAAATTATTGTGACATTTCAGATATATATATATATAATTGGTTCAAGAGAATCCATTAATTCTAATTTAAGATACTTCCTGTTTCATTCAAGTGTTCATCTTCCTAATGATTTTTTTATTCAAGTTTATTTTTCACGTAAATACCATTAACATTACTTTTCTCGTGTTTTTGTTTACCATCAACATACTGACGCGGTCATGCTCATGCATTTTCATTTCACAGGGTAAGTAAACACGAGCGGAATGGGAACACGTCCCGTCCTAAGCTTATTTTTTCAAAGAAAACATAAGACGCTCACGTTATATTAATTTAAGAAAATGTATTTTTATACTTTTCTGGCACGTGGCCTCGATATAATAAAGTCAAGATCAATCAAAAACTGATACTGCTTGTACCCTACTAAAGTAAATAAGAATGTACATTATGTATACTATTTTATAATCTTACTTATGAAATACCTAAGTACTCTGCACCAAGTCTCATTTACTCTGCACCAATTTTAAGTGTCTCTGTTTGGCCTTATGGTTGACTGGTATATATATACCTACCCCGTCGCCCCGTACCGTGCAGGCGAGAACTCATTAAAGCAGTCGGCCTATAAACTATCGAATTTGTAGATCATTAAACCAATTTCTTTACTTTTGAGTATTAATACACGGTGCCCGTGAGCATTGCGAGAGATTTTAACAGGATATTTCTGACCATATTTTAAGTTAAAAATGTTAATTAACGTCTGCTAAATTCGGCTCGGTTTTAGAGATTTGACCATTTTTGTGTAAAAATGTTGTAATGAAATCTCCAGTATGAAACACCTTTATGATTGCGACGTTGCGAGACTGAACCAACTAATAACTTGACTTTTAAAAGTCAAAGTCAGTTCTGTCACTATGAGTGTTTAGCATGACATTGTTTACGTGTCAAGTATCAACAGAATTATCGGGGTATTATTTTAAATAAATAAAAATGAAGAAGGAATCCAAGATTTAAAGTCAATCTAAACATACCCAATTCAAATAAACCGGAAGACCTGTTGCTAAGAATAGTGATAGTTTTTTTTTTCAAATAATCTTGTGGAATAAAATAAATATTGATTGTTTTACGTGTTACGTGTTGAGAGCGTTCACTGGTGCCGGGGGCAAGGAGCGACTGAGTGTTTGTGCACTGTCCACCCAACGTTTGTTTCAGCTTTCCAGATGATATTGTAGAAGACGCTGCTGTGAGATATGACTGGGAGTGGGAGAACTACTAGTAAATCGATCTCGTTCTATTGTGCACATAATTATTGGACCAATAAACGTCATTTATAACGAATTATGTATCTTTTGTTACTATTTGAACAGTCTAAAGTTAATATTAACTCTTACCAAAACTCCATTCATATTAGAACAGGCTTTTACACCATGAATGGCCAGCAAACCGCAGGGTTAACGTCTCCCTGTATCCAAAGTATGTAAGGGGTCAAGTTTCCCTGGAACTATGTACTCAAATGATTTTGTACCTTACTAAGCATGCTTTATTGCATCTACATAATAAAAAATACATATCAGGCATAATCTTACACAAATTGACCTTAGCCCCTCGGTTCCACACACATCCCTCCATAGATGAAGATTAAAGTAAAGTACCTAGAAGTAATTGGTCCAATAATTACGTGCACAATAGAACGAGATTATAAGTCCGTACATAAATAAACGATTCAGTATTTTTATTTTTCATTTATTACACATGAAACTCAAATTTAACAGCCTTTCTATTAATAACACATTTTTATTATTTTACTATGAACACTCAAACGAGTTAGTGAAAATACACTAACTCCAATATGCTTTTTATTGAAGCCGTAGTGGTTGAGTGTTAACTCAACCACTACGGCTTCAATAAAAAGCATATTGGAGTTAGTGTACGGAGGATTGGACGGCGTTAGCCGTCTGCAGCATTGAATACTCCAGCAAGGCACACTGGTGTTACTCGTACCATAAGATGCATCATGGATCACTCTACAAAAGATTTCCTTCAGCTTTGGTAATTAAAAAGGCCGGTCGCCTCATTGAACTGGCCCCCAATTGTTTATTATTGAGAATTTGATTGGTGATACTTTAGAATAATTAAACATGCTTAGTCCGACTGTTAGTTTTAGATTTCAGAAAATTAAAAACAACAATATCAATGACACATGAAAGTCATTAATGTCATTATGAAGGAGGAATGAAGTAGGAAATTTTCAAGTGGCCAGTTATTTATCGTAACTATTCTAAGGAGTACCAATGATAACGATACTCTTTGTGCATTAAACTAAGTAACTCTTTGTTCACTAGTACTATTCTTACAAGTGGAAAATTGAATAGAAAAAGAAATACATTGAGATATTACTTTGTACAAATAATACAAAATAAAATAAAAACATGTGTTTTAGCGAAGTTACCGCAGCAATTAAAATACAGGCCTGCCCCACTTACCGACCACATACGTAGACGGTTAAATTTATGTCGAGAAAAGGATGGATCCCAATTTGAAAATTTTCTAAATTAACTATTGAAATTATTGAAGATTTGTTTGTTTATTTTTCAACTTGTGTTTTAAGCCAAAAGGAGCTTGTGTTTTAAGCATAAAGAAGTACGAAACGAACTATTTATATTTTATTACATTCAAAGTGAGGCACCTAACTGTAGAATTCATCATCATCCCATGATGACATACGGTACCGAGATTGGGGTGGGTGATTATTCGAACATTTTGAACGCCGCCTCATTCATCTGTCACCATTTTTTTTTTATAAATTGCTTAATAATGTGGTATCATTTTTGGATGAATTTTACCAAATTATTTAGCCATTTCTACAAAAATGGTGAAAAATTAATGAGAAGTTAAAAACGCTCGAAGAATCGCCCGGGCGCGTAAGAGGTCTCATCAACAAGCTCAAGTCGGCTAAATTAAATGAATGTCAATATCAAGTTAATTATCAAGTCGTGCGTTGAAGATTCTTAAAACATGAAACCTTTTTCTTTCATAAAATGAGGTATGTCTAACTTGTTCAGATTTATTTTAAAGAATAATCTAAACGGTTGTTTGAATAATCTATGCCCAACAGAAAAAAAACATATGACATTGTCTGACGCACAAAAAAGAGATAGCAATAACAGACGTTGCCAGCTTGTCCTAAAGGCACGTTTTACTAGAGTAGCAACTATTATGTATGAAAATCTGAACAAAAAAAAAAGTTATAATTAGACCTAGGTTCATATAACATTTATTACTCTTTATAACCTCTGGAATTCGTGGTTAAAATCTCTCGCAATGCTCACGGGCACCCTGTATATCGTACTATTAAAAAAAAAACTAGTAATAATGCGAATCACAGTTACATACAAATTATGTGTAAGTAGGTATAGAATTCCCCATTGTGTTTTATCATACAAATATGATTAACAATAATATTATTATTTTGTATAGGTGCACATTACTTTTTCAGACATTAAAAACCTAATGTAGTTGGCTACTTTAACATAAAAAGTGAAACTACCAAGAAAATTATCTGATTTCCAATCCATCCATAAGTTACCCCAATAAAAAAGATATAAAGACGGACGGAAGGTACAGCGGCGCTACCACGAACTTCGGAAGTCGAAGTTCGTAATACATGCATCCCTGTCACTCGAGTAAGGGAGTGCGATAGAGATGGAAATACCCGAACCTCGACTTTCGAAGTTCGTGGTAGCGCCGCAGGTGAAGGCCGACACGAAAACGGGCTCACAAAGGAAGACGCCCAGGATCGTGCAAATAGTCCAGGCAATGAACTGACAACTTGTATGGAAAAAATGTCAATTTTCGAAATAATTTATAATTGCTTATTTTTTATGTATAACGGATATATTATAAATTAAATAGTTACCCAGCGACAAAATCCGACAAAATTTCAGACATCGAAAAAATGATAAGTTAACTGGCTTCTAAAAAGTCAGTATAAATATTAATAAATGTTTTTGTCTTTATTTTGGTTCATTTACATTTGCTCTATAATATTAAAGATAAATCGTACAAAAAAAGATAATGCATGCTTCATTTAAATCTACATAATTACTTCCGGGTGGAAAGTTTGTCGGAATCTTGACTAAATCATCTTAGAATAACATTTTGCCTGGAGTAACAATATAGGAAAGCTAGTAGGAAAGCGGACACTGGCTGCGATCCAAGCATACCACGGTTATATATCTTCCCTTCTCAGATATGGCATTCTCCTATAGGGAAATTCTCATCACGCGAATCGAGTTCTCATAGCACAGAAGCAGTGTGTCATGGTAATCTGCAATGTAGATGTTATGACTTCCTGTCGTCCCTTGTACAAGAACTTAAACATGTTGACTGTGGCATCTATGTACGTGTATGAAGTATCCTTGTTCGTGAAGAATCATCCAGCCTTCTTTAAAACATGTAAGGATGCATGTAGCTTTCGCACAAGGTATCCAGATCGTCATGTAGTGCCATCTAAGAAGACTAAACTTTATAGCAGAAGTGCATTTTGTATGGCCATTACCATCTACAATAAATTACCAGAAGAGTATAAAAAATTGCCCCTGAATATGTTTAGAAGGCAACTCAAAAGATGGCTAGTGCAAAAATGCTTCTACTCGGTCAATGAATATTTAAATTATGTCATTTTATGATGGAGGGTGTGATAGCAAGTGTATCCCAAAATTATTCTGGAATACAATTGAATTTGAATTATTTTATTTTATCTACCGACTATTATTTGACAATTCATTAGACATACCTATCTAAATTGACTTTAACTATTCATACTCACATTCCAGGATAATATTTAATATAGAATTGTATCTATTATTAATTAATTAGATGAATATTGCCTCGAATTTTACGTGTTGCACTAGCAGCAAAACATGTGATACTCTTGTTTTCATTGTAATACCTTTTTGTACACCATGTTTTTATGTAAAATAAATGATTGATTGATTGGCAAAGGCCGAGATAAAGCTAGGTGAAGAAGGGAAGGTATAGGTAAATAAATGTAAAATATTGGTGATACCTCTGGCATGTATTCTAGCGGTGGAGATGCCGACTTCAGCGCCGAGGCCGAAGCGGAAGCCGTCGGCGAAGCGAGAAGACACGTTGTGGAACACACAAGCACTGTCCACTGAGTGGAGGAAGCGTTTCGCCAACTCATCTGAAACATAGAGAACACATAAATCCTGAGACCACAAACAACGACAATGGAATTTCAAGCAAACGCTTTGGATAGTTTTGAAATGTTATGTAATTAAATCGAACGAAACAAAACCGGTGCATCTCTCTTTCATGAACAATTGGCTTTCATTGCTTTTAACATATTTGTTATTTCTAAAGGAACCTGGGACTGGGAACAACGGGGATACGTATACTTTGATCATTGGATACTAGGTAGAAACTTTGAAAAATGAAACAGTGATAGTTTTGAGAGATTAAGTTATTGAATATTTCGTTTAATTGAGCAGTGTTTGCAACTAGCGAAAAATATTGAAATTTCAAGTCAAGACAACCAGAGCGAGCATAACATTAATTGTCAGATAGCTGAAGACAATATCACCCAGGGACCAGAATTCGGTAGAGTTTTTAGTACCTATGACTGGCTGGTGGTGGCTATCCGGGTATCGAAAGTTATTGTTTTCATTATCTACAGCAGTTATGTACCTAAACATTATTAAAATCAAACGCAAACAATCTGAACGGAAAGTTACGACAGCAAATAGGAACATCTTATCTTTATATTAAAATAGCCATAATAATGATCTCGTTATCTTTAACGTGTTTAGATACCGGTTCCGTAATTAGAACAACAGTTTTTTTTATGAAGACTACAATAACACGATCTGTTTTAATAGATCAACGGCACGTTTACGTGTGAATAATAAAAAAATAACCAACCATTTTCAGTAACGATGACGTCTGTGTGAGAGCTTCCATACTTGTGTATATGGTCTACCGCCTCATTGAGATCTTTCACAATTTCAATGCAGCACTCCAGAGCGCCATACTCGTGCTTCATCGTCCTCGCCGGAGATGGACCAAAGGTCAAGTAGTTAGACAACTGAGGGCCAGCATGAATCTTCACGCCTTCCGCCTTCAACATATTGCAAATATCCGTGAATAGAGAGCTGGAGAGATGGTCTTCGTGCAACAGGAGAGTTTCCATCGCATTGCATGCAGCCGGGTAGTCACATTTGGCGTCTCTTACTATTTTCAAAACCTTAGCCGGATCGGCATCCTTGTCCACATACACGTGACAAATGCCTTCCGCGTGACCAAGAACAGGAATGTGCTGCGACTGCTTCTGTATATTCCTGACTAAATCAGACGAACCGCGCGGGATGATTAAGTCAATATGCTTTTCCATTGACAGCAAATCACTTATTTCATCTCTGGTCGATACCAAAGAAATGGCATCTTGAGCACCAACAGTTTGAAGAGATTCCTTTACTAAATCCATGAGTGCTTTGTTTGAGTGGGCGGCTTCCTTGCCTCCTTTTAACAGAAGACCGTTGGCTGAAGCCATGGCTAATGCAGCAACTTGGGGTAAAGAGTCTGGTCTCGATTCGAATATGACTAGAAGAACGCCAATCGGGACTGTAATTTGTCGGAGTACCAGATTCTCCGCCAATTTAGTTCTCTTTAGAACTCTGCCTACATTCTCGTAGCTGGAATCAGCAATTTGCTTCAGTCCGATTGCTAAAGTTTTCAACTTTCCTGCGCTCAGGGCGAGTCGATTTAGAAGAGGTTTAGCTAGGCCGCTTTTTGTGGCCTCATCTAAATCTTTCTTATTTGCCGCTAATATCTGATCTTGTTTCTCAACTAAGAGGTCTGCAAGCGCGTGGATTGCTGAAGCCCTTTCTGCTGGCGATAGCTGTTGAAGGACTCGACTGCCCGTACGAGCTAAAATAAAGGAAATAAATTTCATTGAAAATGTTTCTTAAATACGTTAATGTAAATAGTCAACTGAGACCAACAAAAAAAGATAGGCGAAGCGAAACGAATAATCTATTGAAGTCTAATAAGTTTCACACAAGCCCATGCTCACATAAACAAATTAAATTGCATGAAACTCGAAATAGAAGATCTAGACAATTTTGTTTGTATACGTATGTAGGTGTATAGGTGTGGGTGGTATCGCGTGCCATATTAATTTTGGTTGAAAACCTGCTTCACTAGGTTATTCGTAATGCACTGTCTATCTTTTGTTTGGTCTGCGATAGTCAACTGAGCTTTTTTTCTTCTGTTACCATTTTCAGCAAAGACATCCACAGAAGTCGATGTAGGGGCCGGGGAATCGGTGAAGAATGTGCCGACCTTCCTCCCACTAATGATTGTCTTGATGGCTTTCTCTTGCATGCCGTTGCAGATCACGACGCTGACGCCTCGCGCCATGGCCCAGGTCGCCGCGTTGACTTTGGAGTCCATGCCGCCAGTTCCAACCTTATCAAAATAAAATCACATTCATATCGCAACATACTCAACATCAAACATTTTACGTTAGACAAATTTTGTTGCCGTAGAGTTGTCTGGGGTTCATCTGTCCAAGGAACCTTCATCTGTCCATCATCATTGCATAGGTGTACAAAAATTCTACTCAATAATCAGTACTAACTCGACTGACAGATGCCATTGGCAGGTTGTTGGCAGGCTTACTGATACCGGACCCACTCGTGACCATCAAATGAGGAAGTGGCATTGTGTCATAATGTTTACCTTCTCCTAGGACTACTTATGCGTTACCTTGGATTTGGTCCCGAACTCCACAGAATCCTTGTCCTTGGCGGTGTAGGTGTGTATCATGCGAGCGCCGTCCTCCCACGGCGGCTTGTTGTAGATGCCGTCCACGTCCGACATCATGATGAGCAGGTCAGCTTGCACCTCCGCCGCCAGCAGCGCTGACAAGCTGTCGTTGTCCTTCAGACCAATACCCTGGCAAAATGTATGTATCTTTAGAAATATTTTGCAGTAAGTAGTTCAATTCATTTAAAATAATATACACAAAAATGTTCTTATTAAGTACACTCGAAGGCTATTCTGGAAGACGTCTCATTAAACCATGCCCAACCATATACAAGTTAATTTTTTAAAGTAAATACGTTGTGGCAAATAGTAGTTTGATTCTGTTTTATTGTGTAGCGTAGTTACTCAAAGTTATATTATTTACATAGATACAACGCGCGTGCAGTGCTATTGTTGACGCAACATAATTCCGTACCTGGAGATACAACAGTACTAAACTTAGTGACGTCACGGATACGTCACGACCCCGCTCCGAGCACCTCAGACTGCACCGTACAGCCATAGCGGCGACACACGCTACTTAAGGGATGCCTTGATTTGAGTCGAACCCGCCCCCCTAGATAGAGACACGCTGATGCCTTCCGCGGACGAGGAAAAGAGATGTAACACTCTTCGGGAATGGCTTTTTTGGACAAATTTCGATAAATATTACATAACTTAGTGAAGTTTTATTTAAATTTCATAAAGTGAGATTTTAGATGAGATAAAATACTATAGTATTAACTTGATTGTGTCGTAAAATAATGTATCCTTTGAGTAGGCTGAGTAAAAAAAGGAAAATACAGACCCATCTTTGGATTTTTTTTTATCGAGGAATAAGCAATCATATATAGTCAAGAATAATATATCTGAAAATCAGACCTTATTGTCTCTTGATCTCAGAACGGCGTTTCAAAGCACGCGATAATTTCTAATGCACTGCCTTAATATGTATAATTTTACCTATCTAAACGCATGTATATCAACATTCAAGAAGATTTGTACTATCCTGGTGTTCTTCATTGACGGTCCTACATTCCTGGTCTGAAGACGACTTACAAAGAGGCGTACCCCCAACCGCTATTAATGTATTATATAGAAATGTTTATAAGGTAATAATAGTCCCAGTACATAGCCCAATTTTGGTCACTTTTTACTTTTCACACACGCTTGTTAACCGTTTACTTCAAAAGCACAAACTTGTAGCGAACTACCGACCTATACAATGTGTATTGCTTATACTTGATCAAACGAAATGTGCGGATACTAGACAAAAAAATATCGATAAAAAAATAAAAATAAAAATTATATTTAAAAAATTAAGGCGTTTTAAAATTTTTTCTGATGAATATTTCCGAGTTTGGTTTTTAATTCATATCTTTGCGTCTAAACGGTGTAGTTTCTCAAAAGTAGTCTTGTTTTAAAGCTACAAAATGCAGCTAATCGACCAATTAAAAAATAATAACAATATCAAACATAAACCTACAAAAAAAAAGGTAATTAGTAGAAATTTGTGAAAAAGAACATTCTTTTTTTAAATTAGTGTCTGTAACTTTAAAACTAGCAGTTTGAGGTAGACTTTTTTGCACTTTTTTGGCTTTTTATTTTTTTTTGGTAGGCTTTTTTTATTTTTTTTTTATTTTTTTTATCGATATTTTTTTGTCTAGTATCCGCACATTTCGTTTGATCAAGTATAAGCAATACACATTGTATACAAATTGGCAATGTATTTTTTTCTTGCGGTGCTTTGTTTTAAACGCTTTTCACTGGTACATACTTATTTTAACGCGTTATTTGCTGACTGCGTTATTCCTCCGTAGTTTTATTTTATACGCGTTTCTTCGGTGTAGTGTTATTCCACAAATTTATTTCATCGATACTATCTGAACTAGTAAACCTCGTTGATAAACTTAGATTAAGTAGAATGAGACTAATATTGGCGAATGACCATATAAAAGTTCGAGGCAAAGATCTAGAGCAAAATAAGCATTCGAAGTAAAATGCGATAAAAAACATGCTTTTATAAAAATGGACGATCGAGGTAAAAAAAATACAGCAAATATGCAATCGAGGTAAAATACGGCTTAATATATAATTAGAAAAGTTGAAAAACCCCCCGACATTTTCATTTCAAAGTCCAATATCTCAAAAACGGCTAAACAGATTTTCATAAAACATGGCTAAGACCACTTGGGATAAAATTATCTATGACACAGAAAAACCTCATTCAAATCGGTCCATCCGTTTGGGAGCTACGATACCACAGACAGATACACAGATACACAAACACGTTAAACTTATAACACCCCACTCTTTGCGTCGGGGGTTAAAAATAGACGATCAGGGCAACAAGCTACTGTAGCATACGCGATCGAGGTGAAATGCCAATCGGTAATATGCTACAAGGAATTTATGCTCTTGAGTTAAACGTCTAACAAACGGTTACACATTGGGACATTTCCCTTACAAAAGATTTTAGTTTCAAGCAACATGCAGTTTGGAAAGATCGATACTATTCCGCCTCCTGTATAGGTAATATTTCTAGCTTCACAAAGGGTGCAGCAACATCACCTACAGAGCAGTGTCTGTAACAGGAATCCCGTGTCGTCTGTCACGGCAATGATTGTCACGCGAACCAGATCCAACTTTCCAATTTAAAATTTAAACATCAGAATAATGCACCTTACCCCTTTGAAGTTGCAGCATAAATTCGCTTACCTTCTTCCCAGTGCCTGGGACTACGGAGTCGTCGTGTACAAACATGGGCGGGCTGACCGCATCGTTCGTGTTGATAATGGGGACTATGTTGAGGGATATTAGTTCGGAGAGCGTGGCGAAGAGATTCTTGCGGGTCTCTTCATTGTAGAAGTCGGGCTTCGTTACTAACACCTGGGACAAAATGTTGTGATTAATTTCCTAGTCAAAGTTGTTTGAAATCTTAAGCCGGATTTACACTTAAATGTGGTGTGTTGCACTCTGACAATTGAAACAAAACGTCCCGTCAAGTCAGAGCGCGCCAGGCGCATTTGATCAGAAATTGACGACCGCTCAGCCTAGTGGGTAATGACGCTGCCTACGAATCTGAACTGAAGGTCCTGGGTTCGAAACCCGGCAAAGGCAAATATTTGTTTATTTCTGAGACTTGGATGTTTTTTTTTTATTTAAGTATTTATATCTAATAAATATATCGTCGTGTAGTACCCATAACACAAGCCTTATTGAGCTATAGGACTAGCTCGATTCGTGTATGATTGTCCGCTAATATTTATTTATTTATTTTAATTAATGTATCAGTGTGCATCTAACCGTACTAAATGTATGAAACCGATATGGTTCCGTCACGTTACGACACGTCGATAAGTATGAATACGGAATTAAAGTTAAATACGGTACATGTCTATTCCGTCACCGCTATGCTTCAACGAAAATACTGTTGGTAACACATTTTTAGCTGTATTATTGTAGCACGATGTTTTGGTTTGGTTGTTATAAATAAGGATTATAATGTAATACCATATATTCTACACATAATATCATACATAGTATTTTTAGTGAAACTATGACTAGGTCTAAGTATAATAAGTATTACCAGTGGCCTATGTCCAGCAGTGGGCGTCTTTCGGCTGATATATGATGATAAAGTATTACCAATACTAATAAACACATTAAAAAAACGGCGGTACCATTTACAATGTTCAGTTCTTTAGTTTAATATTACGAGAAAGTTAAGCTTAATTTTGCTTAAACATTTATTATGATTGAGTGTAAAATAAAGATGGGCCTTTATTATTCACACAAACACTTTAAATTATGAATGATAAAAGGCAATATTGAAATGATCAAACACTGTTTATATTAAATTAAGCCAAATTAGTCTGGTACACAATGAGGACAAAAGAATAAATTAAATAGCAGTCATATGGTAAAAAGAAAGATTTTAAATTGAAATTCACAAGGATCAGGACTTTATTAAACAATTATCGAAACTAAAGCAATACTTAATTTGTATAATTTTTATAACACCATAATAATTGTATTTTGTCGCTTATAACAGTACCCAAATATCGGTGCGTTGATATTTGATATGGTGGATGTGGATCTTTTCGAAATCCAAGCTGGCTATTGGCGAGAAACCACTCAAGACCGGGATCAGTGGCGTGAACTCGTATTGGAGGCCAAGACACACTTTGGGTAGTTGCGCCAGAGGAGTAGGTAAGTAAAATTAATGGATATAAGTTAAAGCAATATGTGAAACGAGCTAACGTATCTGAAAGATCGATAAGGAAGTTAACATGAATCTTGCTACTTGTATACATACCAATGATGTTATATAAAAAAGAAGTAGATAGGTTATAAGCACTCCAAAAGTGGCACACTAAAACTCAACCAATTGTATGACCTTGCCTCAATGTCTCGTCGTGAATAGACGTCTCAGCTGTCAGATTTGGTGGCCATTTTTAAACACGGAATTTCATATAGACAACGTATCTACCTTTTTTTTATATTACATCATTGTGGTATACCCAGATAAAACCGGAAAGACTTTGTTTACATTTGCACATTTCCCGAAAGAAGAAAACATGGCAGTTTGTTTACTGACCTAAGTTAATTGCACATTCTTGTTTTTTGCACGGTCATCCTGTTAGGGGAGAAATGTTAATTATTTTTTCATTAAACCTAACTCAATAATCCGACTTTGAAGACTTACTTTATTTACGGTTCGGTAAATACCTCATTAAAGAAATAGTACATTGTTTAACGAGGGGCGTAAGTCGAATATTGCGAACAAGAGTCTATCAGAAGTCAGGCTTTTGATGACTCGAGTTTGCAATATTCTTACGCCCGTGATATACACAATGTTTTTCATCACATTTGTGAGGAAACAAATACATTTTTGATGAAATTAATACATATTGTAATAAAAACTGCAACATGTCAGTCGTCCATTTTGTTGAATTTGACGTGAGGCGCGTATGGCAAAGACCCTTCGGTATACAGCCACGATTTGAAAACACTTAAAAATATTTTACATAGACACTAAATAACTAGGTACATATTAAATCTGTAAATAATTCAGTTTAAGTTTAAGTAGTTTTTTAAGTTTACATTTATTTATAAATACGTTTTCAGACATCGTATTTGATACAAAACCTCTTTGCTTTGTAACTGCCGCATGAGTGACAGATACAATTTAAGAAAAAAACCATTACGCCCGTGGGCGTAACACAGGCTATTACAGCTCTGTATGTCTGCGCATTATGAAGCCCTTTTCGAGCAAGTGTGATGAAAAGTAAATTTAAGTATTTTTCGTGCTATTTTTATCGTGGTACCTATTCCGAAACCTATTCTGAAAGTGGGTAAATTTTCTTCGAAGTATCGGTAAACATCGCAGTGTTGACATCTTTATGCCTTATTATCTTTACACCTATTGCAACTCTAATCCTACGAATTAAGATTGAAAGTGTCACCTCGATGTTTGTGCAGTTTCATGCACTGGGCGTTTACCTTAATAATGAATATTTAAACTTGCTAATAGTAAAAACAAGGAAGAGCTCGACCCGAATCGAATCTAAAATGCATTCCTAAGCAGTTTGGTCTCTCGTTTCTTGAGTTACTTTTATTTTAACAGTAAATATCCGCCGCTAAACGTCCGCTAACGAAAGTGGACGGAATCCAGAGGTGGCCGTTTCAAACACCGGTCATAGAAAATATTCTAATTAAATTTTAAGTTTTCCACTTTGATCTTTTACTTTCATTTTTTTATTAAATGATGTTAAAAATACTTTTTGAAAATTGCATTACTGGGAAAGAGGTTTCTCAAACAATAGATATACATTTAGGTAGACGGAAAGCATGTATAGGCTGTTTGGAGCTTTTAGATTATGGCGGTGAACACAATTTATGCATGAGACATAATTTAGAACAAGCAGACATGACTTTGAATAATAAGAGAGCTTAAGTGTGACAGTTAATTATAGTAGACTTGCTTCTGCCAGCGACTCCGTCCGCGTGGAACTCGTTCATATCGTAGCTCAATACAAACTTTCACCCCCCACTACATCCCCTTGGGGTATGATTTCCGGGATAAAAACTATCCTATGTCCTTCCCCAGGACTCAAACTATCTCTATACCAAATTTCATCCAAATCGGTTCAGCGGTTTAAGCGTGAAGAGGTAACAGACAGACAGACAGACTCACTTTCGCATTTATAATATTAGTATGGATGGATACAAGACTCATAACTATATGCCTTTATAGTATGATTTATATTAATGCCTTAATTAAGGAGAAAATTACACTAATAAGTTTTATTTAAACAAAGTGTTATTTATTATGCCTTCTTAACAAGTGAAATTAAAAAGATTTTTCAAATAGCCCAACAGCTTTCTTCAATTATGATAGCCTATGTCACTCCCACGACACGTCATAATTATGTCGAAATCCGTCAAACGGTTTAGGCTGCAGGACGTGCCAAAGAATAAGACATACACACAACTAGCTTCTGCCCGCGACTCCGTCCGCGTGGAACTCGTTTATATCTTAGTTCCATACAAACTTTCACCCCCATTTCACCCTCTTAGAGGATGATTTCCAATATATAATACTATCCTATGACCTTTCCCGGGACTCAAACTATCTCTATTCCAGATTTCATCGAAATCGGTTCAGCGGTTTAAGCGTGAAGAGGTAACAGATAGACACACTTTCGCATTTATAATATTAGTATGGATACATACTTACATACGCACGAAAAACATAACCCTCCTCTCCTTAGGCAGTCGGGTAAAAACTTACATAGGGATTAAACTATTTAGTTTATTAATTACTTAAGTGTTATTAATGTATTTCCCATGTTAATTTATACATACATTTTAAATTGTTTTCTCCAATATGCTCGGATATGTTGTGCGCCTTACTGTAGCAAAAATAGTACCTACGTGAAGTTCCTCGTTACTGACGAGTGACGAGCGCAAAAAAGTTAAAAGTCACTGTACAGTTTTAGCGGCAAGAAAAATGTATGAAATTCCATTATTGTATCCTTTTTTAGCTTTTAACCATAATTTTTCACTAAGACAAATTACTACAAACAGCCAAATGCTCGTTTTGAGGCCTAGCAATTTGTCACAACAACTTGCTATAGTTAGACTGGTAAAGTAATGTATGGCTGTCTCTTTCGAACTATTGCAAGTTGGTGTGACAAATTGCGCCCGTTTGTAGTGGGCTTAAAGTTTTCCCGCGTTTTTTTTTTGTTGTCATGGACAAAACGCTTACTGTAAGTGGTTTTTAAAAATGTCTTAAATAGTTTTAAATTACGAAATAAAAATATTAACGAAATTAAATTCATAACGAATTAAATTTCAATCCCGTTTACTATTTAATAATTTTAAAAACATAAAACATTAAAAAATGGGATCGATTTTGTTTTTATTTTTTTTTATTTATGTGAATTGAAACTGGCAGCATGATTCATGTCGTGTACTACTTTTAAAAAATAAGTTGGGCTGGAACTTGATAGGTTATTGACATACACGCTGTTTGAAAACATTATTGTTGATTGAAAATATTATTTGATTTACTCGCATTTTTGGAGAAAAGGACTATATCTGCCTCGGCGGGAATGGCAATTCGTAGATTCGTATCTATTGTCGCATTCAGCTTCGCTTCATCCGAAAAAATCAACTCATCCACGAATTGCTATTTCCTCCCGGCCTTTGCAGTAATGTACTATTGATCTAACTATATCTTAGAAGATAATTATTTTATCAGTCATACAATTTAAAAATCGAATGCGATACTTGTATATACAACACAAACTTAAACAAAGGACCTGGAAACAACTTTAATTTACTAAACTTTCAGTAATAAGTTCATTGTAACTGGATATTGAAAGGTTGATTTAAAGTCGCAAGGTTTTAAAATGCAGATACCCTCTTTTCCCAGATTATTCCCAAGACTTAAGATTATCCTTACAAGCTCTCTAAATCCGATACAAATTTAATTTTCTAACTCCGTGATGTAGCTAGAAAACTCGCAATGACTTTTCTTTCTTATTAAATCTGCAATGTTTTTACATTATTTATTTAATTAATAATAAAAAGTTAAACGAAGTTCAGATAGACGCAGTTGGAAAGTTAATTTAGATGAATTTATAATAAGTATGTTTAAGCTGTATTTATCGATACTTGTGAACAGAAATATAATATGTAACTAGGATACGATTACTAAGTATATTGTTTAAACAAAAACGCACACACATAAACAACTACTGGCTGGTACGAACCATTACTGATTAAGATATGATAATGATATTTAGCTCGTCATATCAGCCGAAAGACGTCCACTGTTTGGACATAGGCCTAGTTATATATAAAATTGCTTTTGTTTACTTACTTTTCTAGTTGCTTAAGTAGTACCTAGTATATTTTTTCATTTTTCATGTAACATCCTGATAACCTAAGGAAGAGCGGTGTCTGTGTCTCCCAACACAGGCAATATTTTGCTTACCGGGCGGCACCATCCCCTCGACTTTAAACACGTGCTGTATTTTACGAAATAAATAATTTTAATTAAAAAAACAAAACAAAAACTCTTCATAGTATCATAACAGTGCCTCGACAGATCAAATTAATTTTCACACAGGCGTCGCACACACACACGTAGCTATGCATTTACGTAAGAAGGAGCACATACACATTTGCACCTGGTTGGATCACATATCATTTCAATACGTCAAAAATGCATTCCAAAATTAATGCGAGCATACGAACATTGCGAGATCGAGGGTCGAGCTCGTACCGTATAATAAGATTGCATTAATTTAAATAAAATTACATGCGCTGAAATTATAAATAATTAAACGACTTCATCTCTCGTAAAATAACCAGAGTTAATGTATCCATGTCCGTGGCATTTAATAAACGACAGTTTTCCACCGGGTAGAAAACATAACTCGTATGCATAACTCCCCCAACCCGTGCATAAACAAGTTAATTTTAAAGCGCGCATACGTTTTTTGCTTCATGAAATATTACGCCGCTTTAAAATTGGTTGCTTTCATGTCACATTTAATTGATGTGAATTTGTATGCTGAACGTTTCGTTGTAGCGGGGTACTTACGACATTGCCTAGGTGTTTTGTAGAACATCTTTGGAGTCCGTGACGTGCGTACAGAGCGCGCAATTTGTACCCGCATGACATATATGTTTCCATTTTAATAACGAGATAGCAGCTATAAAGGAGTACGGAATGTTAGGCCGCTTACAACGAATGTTTAGCTTATCCCTAGTCATAAATTCTATTGGCCACAACTATCAGCAATGTTAAAAATGTACTCTATTACTGCACCCTCGCAATTTCGCACGGCCGGCCTTTTTATTTTTGTGCTATTTTTAGAGGGCTCTCACGTTTGTCACGACATGTTTACTCATAAATTGTGTGACGTGGACAAAAAACTGACAACCCTAGAAAGCCTGAAAGAGCATAGGTTATGTTTTGCCACATTTGGAACGTGTCAATTTGTTAGTTAAATAATGACTGACTTATGGATCCGGAACAAAGCATATAAAACGTTAATACCCGGTAAAATTAAATTACAATCTGGATCTATGTGGTTCCTATTTACAAAAACAAGGTTAGGTTGCATCAACGACTCTTTACAGGCGGGTCATAACCAGATACGTGCCTAAAGAAAATAAACAAGGATAAAAATAGTATTTTCCTTGACACCGTGAAAGATGATAAAAGTAAAGGGTCAGATCGCTGGTTTTATTAGTTTAATTAATTGTAAACGACTTTAAACAAGCAATTTCGCTAAAAGCGCGAGCGGAAATTGTGCAGTGAAACCTGCTCCCTGTCAATTACTTTTTTTGAAGTAATCAAACAAAATGTTAACCCTTCACTTTATGGGCATCTAGACAGACTATTTGATTGCCTGTGTTTTCTTAGAAGTGTTTACTCGTTATTGGGTTACTGGATAATGTTCATTTATAGCTATCTTATTTAATGTTGTCTAAGTAATTTTAATTTATGTTAAGTACCGTTAATTTAGAAAGTGCATTGAGTTTACTGAGAATAACCGTAAACGTAAATTGGTCGTACTTTAATTAAATTTTAAGATAAAATCGCCACCGCTGTCTATTATTGATATTTTCTCATTTGAGGAATACGAAAGAAAAAGAAGAAATTTGAAAAAGAGTATTTTGTCAGGTTAGAAAAGGCAGGTAGGGGAAAACCGGGAGATTTGACCAGGTAGGAGACTTCCACCTCAAATATTTCCGTCCATCGCGCAATCGGCGCCGTTGCCAGGTCAAAAAACACTCGCACAAAGACAATGGCTGCAACGTCGCCATATTGGCAGTCAGTAGTACGGTTCGGCGTTGAGCGCGGTAAAGATGTTTTCGCATGTTGCAAATTCCACAAAAAAAAATGCATTCTAATCCAATCTCCACAGCTTTTAAGTTAAGAACTGTTTTCTTATCACATTGTATTGCTAATCTAATGTTTTTTTATTGGGTGTTAATGTTATAAACATCCGTTACAGCCATTTAAAGAAAACATCACCTTTGTAAAGCAGGGAGGTAGTGGGAGACTTGACCACTCGGGTAGCAGGATCAGTGGTGCAAATCTCCCGCTGTGTTCTTTATTTTATTGTACGTATGAGCTGATATACTATGGCTGTACTGTGAGAGTGTCTAAAATTCGTTTATCTCCTTCTTTCACTTTGACATTTGTGTTCGTAAGAAAGGACCAAACATTTTATTTATCAGGGGCTTTTTATGTTTTTATGAAGAAGGGAATTTATGAATATATCTGGATTATTTACCTGTGCGATTTTCACATTGTACTGTGAGAACATGGCGTCGTACATAGACATCAGCTCCGACTGCCCCACTGCTGCTGCCGCGCGGGGATCCAGGGTGCTGCTTGCATCCTACAAACAATGACATTGAAACTTAGACTGAGTTAACTTTATTGCCTAGGTGAATTGGCAAGGTTGAGCTGAGATTCAAGAGTCTTTTATAATTATTATTCATTCTCCTAGCGTTGTTCCCGGTTATGCCCCTAAAGGAGCTCGGGGTCCGCTTTGACACCTAATCCCAAGATTTGGCATAGGCACTAGTTTTTACGAAAGCGACTGCCATCTGACCTTTCAACCCAGAGGGAAAAACTAGACCTTATTGGGATTAGACCGGTTTCCTCACGATGTTTTCCTTCACCGAAAAGCTAACGGTAAATATTCCGCACATAAGTTCCGAAAAACTCATTGGTACGAGCCGGGATTCGAACCCACGACCGCCGCTATTAGAATTATTATTGAAACAGAAAAATCCCAGTCATTTATCCGAAAGCATCATCTTTCCGAAATTACAATCTTTCGGAATCCGAATCGGTAATTCATCCTGCGAAATCAAAATTTTCTGCAGAAGTGAAAAACCGGAAAATATTTGCTTTCGAAATTATGTACTAAACCCAACCCAACTTTTTACAGCTTTTAGGTGAATGAAAAATAGTTTTGTTTTACATATAAAGGAAAAATGGTAGTCAGTTCATCAATATCATCATTCATTCATTTAGGTCCCGTTGGTGAAATAAATTGGTAGATCCGATTCCATTTTTGTCGGGTGAAATGCGGATCTGCACATTTACAACACTAAAAAGTTAGTGAATGAGACTAAAATCGAGCACTCAAAACAGATTGAAATATCATTGGAAGCGACGGATAAAAACAGTTTTCCTCACCTCCCTAGTATGGTCACTGGGCGACAATGTCTCCCTCATGGACATAGACATGAGCAGCTCGTGCGTCAGTTTCTGCCGCCCAAAGGCCACTGCTCCGCTGCTCACCATGATGCACTCGCGGCCCTCGTGGTGGCATTCTGCTACCTGAGAAAAACAGTCATCATCATCTGAATAAAAGTATGAGCCGAGAGACGTCCACTGCTGAACACAGGTGACCAAAAAGCCTACGCCATCTGTTACAAATTTAATAGTGACCTTTTTACCAATTGCAACTAAGAGGATTTTATAGAAGTTAAAGGCGCACGTATGCATACAAATGCTCACAAAAATTAGTTAAAATATTTGTAGCTAGTCTGGCCAGGGAAAGATGAGTCTTTTTTTTATATGGCAACAGTAATATCGTTGTCAAATGTGCCAAACGTCTTAAATTAGTATGATGTTCTAATCTTGATACTTGATATGGTAACTAAGAAAGTAACTGTTCGATAATAAATTGGACTGTTTTTGCCTTTTAAGAGAATTAAAGGAAGGCTTACTGCTAATGTTATTCACATTGAAGAATGTCATAAAAAAGTACAATTAATATGTCTCGTCAACATTGAAATTTTGTAGAGTGGTTTTGATTATTCTTCTTAAATATAAAGTAGAAGGAAGTAAAACAATTTAATTTCATATAACTTTACTTCCTTCCGCTTGACCACTTGAAATGAAGAAAATTAATATTTTTTCAAGTATCATTATTATTTTATCGCGTTATAATATAAGCAGTGTTGAAAGGTTGAAACACGCTGTTTTTTTTAATTTGCCTGTCTTATCTAGGCTCATCTTTCCCTGGCCAGACTCTGTACCTGCGGGTAATAAGGCCTGTCGGCTAATAAGGCCTAAGTAACCAAAATCGTATTAAATACGGGCGCTCGCGCTCAAGGCTACACGTCCCTGATGCCAATCAGACAAACAAGCAACTACACGTTCGAACCGGCTCGATTCCCCGCTCCCCACCGCCAGGATTGCTTCATACATTTCGGCAGGTGGGCACGTGGCACGTGGTACAAAACTCGGGCCGAAACAGACGTATCTATTGTAATATTACATTAATAATGTCAATTTGTACTCAGTTTTTCCCCCTAATTAACGCTTGTAATGTGATACAAGTTTCAATAACGTATTGTGATGCCAATATTTTATATTTCGTTTTATTTATACACGTGGTCGGTGGCGAATAAGGCCTACAAAATTTACCTACAGGCTATTAGGCCTTATTATCCTCCTACTTCATGTATGGAATTTCGGTATTTTAAGTTATACTACTAACTTAGTGTGCATAATTACTTACTTATTTGTTATATTTTCAGTTTCTATCACGATGCCTCCCAAACGAGCATTGTGGTCAGAAGATGCCCTAGCGTCTGCAGTTCCTATTACCAATAGTATAACAGTAGTGTAGTAGTGACCTACAGTAAAATAAGGCCTTTATGAGAAATCCTAATAAAATCATTTTTTAAATTATTTTATAGGAGGATTACTGTATTTTGTTATTTTCAATGTTGGTTAAAGTTTGAGCCTGATTATTTCTATACATGTTAATTAGATTGCTGGTTAATATAGAGAAATATTTTGATGTAATTTTGTACTAAATATGCGTACAATGACCCATATTATATCTCAATAGAAGAATATAAACGCATTTGTTATAGTTAAGTAATTATTGATCTCGACAATAAGTCTGTTTTAATTATTTAAGAACGTTAAGGTCTTAGGCCTTTTTATACCACCATATTATAATAAGGCCTATTAGTAGGGTTTTAAAAAACCGGTCACTGTATGTCTCCTTATGGGAATTACCGCCATTTTTCACATTGATTGTATACTAATTGAAATTAAGGACTGATTCATATATAAATATGTTAATTAAATATGCTATTTTACATTTTATTTACATTCTCCCTTAGCTAGGCCTTATTACCCGAAAGTACCTTAGTCCTTGGTAAACCTTTGCTATTTTGCCCTGAGATCCTGAATATGAAATACTATTTCTACGTAATCCAATTTTCTCTCATGCAGGTGCCATGAGTATTTGCATTACATGATTGTAATTAAATATTGCTACAACGTGCCACAACTGTTTAAACAGATAAATATTTTGCACGGTTGGGGCTCGAGCGCGATTCCACAATAAATAATGTTTTACATAATTGGATGTTCCTTGTGTGATACATGATAATTAATGTTTTTACACAATTCTGTAATGAATTGTAAGTATTTGTTTTATTTGGCTTTTGCGATACGATTTTGCATTATCCATCCATCCATATCCATACTAATATTTTAAATGCGAGTGTGTCTATCTGTCTGTATGTCTGTCTGTTACCTCTTCACGCTTAAACCGCTGAACCGATTTGGATGGAATTTGGTATAGCGATAGTTTGAGTCCTGGGGAAGGACATAGGATAGTTTTTATCCCGGAAATCATCCCCCAAGGGGATGACGTGGGGGCTGAAAGTTTGTATGGAGCTACGACATAAACATGTTTCACGCGGACGGAGTCGCGGGCAGAAGCTAGTGATCTATAAACCAACCAAATCTTATTTAGTCATTCACGAAAAATATGAAAAATATATATTGTCATCATTTGTAAAAAAAAAAATATTCAATGCAACCAACGAGTAAAGTTAACATTGAAAGTGAAAAGACCCGACGGGTGTTAAAATGTTTAACTTATTTTGACGCGTCTCGTTTGCGTGTGGGATTAAAAATATCCGATATTACTTACCTATTAAACAAATCTCATAATGTTCAAATCCCTTAATGTTATAGAATGGGCCAATTTATTTGACAACAAACAATTCAAATAACCGCGCCAGAATAGGTACCTTAAGGGGGTGAATTGGAAATTATCGCATGCTTGGAAATGCCGTTCTGAAAAGATTAAGAAACAATAACGTCTGATTTTCAGATATATGCTTCTTGACTATATGATTGTTTAAAATCTAATCGACATGATTGCGTAAAATTTCCTCGATAGATTCCTTTTTTTACTCAGCCTACTCAAAATATTATTTTACGACAGAATCAAGTTAATGAAATATAAAAAAGTTAGGAATTTTCTGTCGAAATTTGACTAAAAAAGCCATTCCCGAAGAGTGTTGCATCTCTTTTTCTCGTGCGCGGAAGGCATAAGCGTGTCTCTGTCAAGGGGGCGTGGTCGACTAGAATCAAGGCATCCCCTTGAATATAAGTTTTTTGAATAGCCTACATGAAGAACGAAGGCTCCCGCCCCCGTGTAACGGGACTCGTTGAATGTCTTCCGGACATGAGAGAAAGAGATGCAACAATAGTCTAAAATGGCTTTTTTCGGATAGATTTTGAAACAGATCCGTAAAGTATTATTCAGATTTGCCTCTACGGATCTTTAAATGAGGTAAAAAACCTTCATGTTAACTTGATTATGTTAGGTTTAATTACTTATTGCTTTAAGCTGAGGTAAAAAACGTAAATAATTACCATACTTGGTATTTATTTTTAATCGAACGAAGGAGCCAAGCGAACCGCTTTCCCGCTGTTTTCCTCTACAGGGTGCATTTGCCAAGCGGTTCTCGTGAAATTTTGTGAGCCGGTTCGTTAATTATATTTTTTTTGTCGAACCACTTTTTCGAAATTAAAAAAAAACAGGCCTTGCGAACTTCACCTGGGAGCGGTCACTGAATGGTATAAAATCATACTTATTGAACAATAGAAGCCAGGCCGTCCTAATGCCGATCCATTAGCGTCTTCTCTCCTGATCGCAGCGCCTAGCTTGACAACTAAGCGCCACGCGAACTTCAGCTGGGAGCGGTCACTGAATGGTATAAAATCATACTTATTGAACAATAGAAGCCAGGCCGTCCTAATGCCGATCCATTAGCGTCTTCTCTCCTGATCGCAGCGCCTAGCTTGACAACTAAGCGCCACGCGAACTTCAGCTGGGAGCGGTCACTGAATGGTATAAAATCATACTTATTGAACAATAGAAGCCAGGCCGTCCTAATGCCGATCCATTAGCGTCTTCTCTCCTGATCGCAGCGCCTAGCTTGACAACTAAGCGCCACGCGAACTTCAGCTGGGAGCGGTCACTGAATGGTATAAAATCATACTTATTGAACAATAGAAGCCAGGCCGTCCTAATGCCGATCCATTAGCGTCTTCTCTCCTGATCGCAGCGCCTAGCTTGACAACTAAGCGCCACGCGAACTTCTGCTGGGAGCGGTCACTGAATGGTATAAAATCATACTTATTGAACAATAGAAGCCAGGCCGTCCTAATGCCGATCCATTAGCGTCTTCTCTCCTGATCGCAGCGCCTAGCTTGACAACTAAGCGCCACGCGAACTTCAGCTGGGAGCGGTCACTGAATGGTATAAAATCATACTTATTGAACAATAGAAGCCAGGCCGTCCTAATGCCGATCCATTAGCGTCTTCTCTCCTGATCGCAGCGCCTAGCTTGACAACTAAGCGCCACGCGAACTTCAGCTAGGAGCGGTCACTGAATGGTATAAAATCATACTTATTGAACAATAGAAGCCAGGCCGTCCTAATGCCGATCCATTAGCGTCTTCTCTCCTGATCGCAGCGCCTAGCTTGACAACTAAGCGCCACGCGAACTTCAGCTGGGAGCGGTCACTGAACAGTCTGAAATCATACCTGTTCAACAATAGAAGCCAGCCGTCCTAACGCCAATCCATTGGCATCTTCTCTCGTGATCACAGCGCTGCCTAGCTTGACAACTAAGCGCCTCGCGTACTTCAGCTGGGAGCGGTCGCTGAACGTGCGCTGTTTTCGGTGCTCAGCGCTCGCCAGCGTTCTCTTATCGATGTTTGCGCCCTAGGGAAAAAAACATATTATTATTATTTATTATACTTTTGAACAAATCAAATCATTTAATTAATTATTGGAGATGTAAGTATATTAATGCATTATGTATGTATGTATGTAAGCACTTTATTGTACACAATAACAGGTTAAAGAATACACAGGTACACATAGGTACTATCGACAACACAGCTAACTGACCATCGGTGCACCTTAAGTGCATTGTAATAAGGTTCTATATAAAACACAGGATGGTCAGTTAACAGTGTTGTCGTTTGTACTTGGTAGATTTTGGCATAAATGCTACATTTATTATGTCTGTATCATAGAATTTTAAGTAAGACATCATCCTCCTAGCGTTATTCCCGGTAATGCCCCTAAAGGAGCCCGGGGTCCGCTTTGACACCTAATCCCAAGATTTGGCATAGGCACTAGTTTTACGAAAGCGAATGCCATCTGACCTTCCAACCCAGAGGGAAAACTAGACCTTATTGGGATTAGACCGGTTTCCTCACGATGTTTTCCTTCACCGAAAAGCTAACGGTAAATATTCCGTAAATAAGTTCCGAAAAACGCATTGGTACGAGCTGGGATTCGAACCCGCGACCGCCGCTTGATAGCCGCATGCCTGAACCACTAGGCTACCGTAGTATTTAAAGTAAGTATTCTGGATTATTTATTTAGTCAATCAAGGTTCCATCAACAAAATATAACATAACGTTAACGACGTAAACCACTTCAGTAGGTACCAACTTTTTCATCAGTGTAGCATATTTTTGATCATAATACCGAAACATTTCATTTTGTCATTGCCAGATACCGAATAAATCCATACTAATCCATACTAATATTATAAATGCGAAAGTGTGTCTGTCTGTCTGTCTGTCTGTCTGTCTGTTACCTCTTCACACTTAAACCGCTAAACCGATTTAGATGAAATTTGGTATAGAGATAGTTTGAGTCCTGGGGAAGGACATAGGATAGTTTTTATCCCGGAAGTTATCCCCCAAGGGGATGAAATGGGGGGTGAAAGTTTGTATGGAGCTACGATATAAACGAGTTCCACGTGGACGGAGTCGCGGGCAGAAGCTAGTAATATATCAATTTTCCTTTCATGTTATACCTAAAGTCATTAAAGTCGTTGGAAATGATGGTAACAAACTGATGATAATGCAGCAAGAAAATTATAAATTTTAAAATATTTATTACTAGCTTCTGCCCGCGACTCCGTCCGCGTGGAAATCGTTTATATCGCAGCTCCACACAAACTTCAACCCCCCATTTCATCTCCTTAGGGGGTGATTTCCAGGATGAAAACTATCCTATGTCCTTCCCCGGGATTCAAACTATCTCCATACCAAATTTCATCGCAATCGGTTCAGCGGTTTAAGCGTGAAGAGGTAACAGACAGACAGACAGACAGACAGACAGACAGACAGACAGACAGACACACTTTCGCATTTATAATATTAGTATGGATTTTAAACCAAACATGGTTGTGGACTATTTTCCGTCAAATATGTATTTTCATTATTGATTGATATATGGAGCAATGCATGGGAAACAATCACTTGTCTCAATCCTATTGACAGTTCAATATATTATAGTCTAGGAGCTGGCACCTAGTATATAATAAACGCCATTGCTCAAAATTTGACAACGACGACAGTCAAGTGGTTACAACAATGAAATGTTGGAAATAGGATCATACAGAGACTGAAATAAATATCCCTCTTGTTACTCAAAATTAAAGATACTGGATCAACGCTCTTTAATATACAGGGTGTTAACGGGGTCATGATCCGGAATGACAAAAAGCGAATAAGATGATCATACTGAACAACCTTTCCCATGGGACCAACCACGAAATCGCAAAAAAAAAGAGCCAATTAAGAGTTAACTGCGATTTAATTGAGAGTTATGTATGGAATACCTGGTTTTTTTTTGCGATTTCGTGGTTGGTCCCATGGGAAAGGTTGTTCAGTATGATCATCTTATTCGCTTTTTGTCATTCCGGATCATGACCCCGTTAACACCCTGTATATGAATGCCTTTAAAGGACTCGCTATTATGCGAGTCCGACGTAGTGATAACATTATGATGGAGGTTCAAAACTCCAAAATCGCTTAATATTAGAGACAAGACCGTCACTAACAGACAAACTACCGCGTCAAGCGTAAAAAAAAACACGTATTTTTTTACATTTAATGAAAATAGATATAGCTATCCCGCATGAAAACTACCTACTAAAAAGAGAAGAACGGGCGGTGTATTGTCAACAAAGATAACGGCAATCGTTGTTGGGCCTGAAATATTTTAAACCAATAAAAATACGACTTAATTCTTCGCAGTTGATCTTATATAGCGTCTACGTAAATTATGTTTCATTATTGTACTACCTACCTCGTGTATAAGGGTAAGGACACTCAGTAACTCACTCAATTAAATTTTCTATGAAAGTTTTCCGGTAACCTATCGATGTTTCGAAAATTAATTGTCCGATTTTCACTTGTCCGAAAACGGTTATCCGAATTTTTATAAGCCATATACTTTGTTTACCATACTTTTAAAATACCGCTGGTTTGTTTTGCCGCATTAAAGTTATCCCGAAACTCAATAAACAGAAGAACGATTACCAACTTTATCACTTGACAACCAATTTGTTAACCATCTTTTCATAATTCTGATGCTACGTTTAATCGAAATCTCATTATCCATAATATTGTTTCGGTGAAAAAAAAAACTTCTGCAAAAAAACCTATCTACAAATATACCCAAGATAAAAGTGGAATCGCGGAAGGCTTTCCTTTGACAGAGTCCAGTTAGGTGTGACGACGAGCGAAGCGAGGAGGAGCGTGTTAGGTGAACTGCGACCAAACAGCGCGCGAAGCCGAGCGAGCGAAGCGAGCGTGCCGCGGCAGCGGCCGGCGAGCGCCAGATCCGATTTATTTTATTGTAGTACTTCCTATTAAGCTATTGAATTATTGAGTATTGAATAGGAAAATAAAACAATAGTTTTAATGTATATATTTTTAACATTTTTTATTTAAATAATTTTAATCATTTCTTTGAGGAATTTAACTTCACTTAAATCTTTTTTCGGACTTATTATTATTCGACCTCACAAATTAGTTGGCAAACGTAACTACGGAATTTTAAAAAGTGTCGATTTGAACCATATGCGAAATAAAACTGCGACAAATTGAGAATCGGGCAAAAGATAATACGGGAAACGTAAATCCGGGCAAATAAAAATTCGGCCTAATAAAAAAAACGAATCGTTTTCGGGATTTTAATATTCGGTATTACATTTTTCTAGGTTAAGATAGGTAACCAAGTTTTCCGTTGTGACACGAAAATTGACCATACAATTCGATGATATTTTTTTGTGTCACAACGGAACTTTTTTCAGTTCTCCAGTTTGTATGGCTGACTCGGTAGTCAGACTAACCAGGCTAACTACTGGCCAAGAATTTGGTCCTTACCCATAAATGTTTCTGGGCCCATATATCAATTTAACGATACCTCGCTTATGCGGGTGTCCCGGTCACACGGTTTTACCCCAACACGTAAACACATGACAGATCGATCTATAAAGGTCGAGAAAGGGTGACGGGACCTATTTTGGACACGTGTGGAAAGTTTAGCAAAGTAAATATTTATTTTGACGACACGTGCATTGCATCGGGCGCCCTTATTCTGATCTGATCGTCATGTCATGATGTAGTGTGTACACCGACCTGCAAGAGAGCCTAGAAGAGGGACCAAAGAAGAAAAGACATTTGTTCATGTGTGAATAAGAGCGAGACGCAATGATAAATACTTATTGAATAATTGACATTTAATATAAGATTTGACCCGTGTGGTGTCGGGTTAGAATTTCACCACCCCTTTTCTTCCCGTGGGTGTCGTAAAAGTCGACTAAGGGACCAGGGTTGAAGTGTGTTGTGGGCGATGGGCTAGCAACCTATCACTGCAATATCACATTTTGTCGATCTTTTATACCCACATTTATGCTAAAAGTGGCGCTGGAACATACGTTTCATGTGCTCTGCCTACCCCTTTTGGGAATAAAGGCGTGAATGTATGTATGTATGTATGTATGTAATATAAGATTTTTGCAGCGTGATCCAACTTCAAATTAAATCCTGACGATAAAGACGTCGGTTCCCGCTTTAACTGCTTGGCATGTGGGCGGATCGCGGGCACTGTCTACACAATAAAAGGTTACAAGAACTTTTTTATTACATTTTCCAAAGGACGCCAGGAAGAAATGATATCTCGCATCGGATATTAAAAATAATGTTTACTCCGTTTTCAGAGTAAGTTTCGTGGAATTTTCGCTGCTGAGTGGCCTTTTGATCTCAATATAATTCTTTACGTTATAACTTTTGTTAAAGATTACCGGAGAGTACATCCGAAAAAATGGCGCGATTATTTTGATTGGTTCCGTGAAAGTGCTTGATTGACGGTGATTTTTAACTCGGCGTTTTTTTTTTACTCCCACCTCACCGTTCACTCACAAATATATATATCTTGACGCCGTGATTCGTAGTAAATAAGCCTAGGTAGAGGTCTTGTTTCGTTAGACACGACGGGTGAGGTGAGGCGCATAAGCTCATTCTGAATAACAGTCACATCCGAAAAATTGTACCTAGTACGCGGGGTACTGCGTTACAAACTTCAGGGCATCAGCTGACGAGTTTTCCACCGCGATAGAACCAGCTGACGCGTTGATTTATTAATAGTAGCATATAAACTGTCATCTGACAAAATTTCAGTTGAGGGTAAATGACTGAAAAAGTTTTTTGTTTTTAGAAGACAGAAAAGAAAGAAAGAATACATTTATTCACTACACAAAAGACACACAGAGACAAAGGGAGTTGAGATACAATACAATTGACACTTAATGTGTGTGTCTTCGCGGCAGTGAATCGGTCGCTGTCTCAGCATTATGCCGAGGTATCAGACAGACACCTACAGCGCTGATTTTCAGACAGCTTTACGTGTTCGTGTGGCCAGCTGACGGGTTTTCCACCACTGTACAACCAGCTGACGATTTTTTTTCGTTTTTATTTTGGATTAACTATCATTTGATGATAAAATGAATCGAGGGTAAATCGCAAAATTATATATATTTTTTTACGTGTTTGGGTGGCTGCTGCTGGTCAATCCACCAACGGAGCCCCAGCTGACTTCCACGGGGCTTCATGATAGGTACAGCAATCTTAACCTTCTCACAACTTGTCGACCGGGGGGAAGTGACAGAAAAAAAAAGCTCCTAGCTCGCGGTCTATAAAGATAAGAGTGCCTAAAATATAAAGACAGCAATGCTACGACTAGTATACCCACAGGTCGTCAGTATATCACTGTAGTATTCGCTAGAGACAGGTAATCTAAGTCAGTTGTTTAACACCGCCTGTCCGAGTGCCCCCAATAGTGGGTTTTTGGAATTCGTGCTTGCACAATGGATTCACAGCTTGGATAGCTTCAAATACTATGTACTAGTTACTAATATTCATATGAATATGAATATAGTGGCTGTGAGCCGTAGAACTCGCGAGCCTAACTTTTTTACTTTTTTCTAAAAGCTGAAACGTCAAAAAAAACCATGTAATTATTGAACATGCTCACAAAATTACACGAGAAGCGGTCGAGGAATGCGACCTCTAGAAGAAAACAACCAGACATCCGGACATACGAAAAGATTTCAGCTAAAGCTGAAACGAAGAACTTCGTTAATTTTGCTCGTTCAAAAATGAAATATTCTTCGTTTTTCGTAAACACTAACTGTTCATAAACATAATCAGAAACATCTTCTTCTGAACTTACTTAGTTACTTAGGAGCGAAATATGATATATGGTATAACTATTACTGTTTTATGGACAATCTTTTGTAGCCAAAATGATGTACGAGGGCGAAAGGGCAATAATTTATTTTGGTGGCTTACGAAGGGGTTAGGACTTGAGGGCTGAAACTATTTGTTATCTGTGTGACACTGTTTTCCTAAAGCTTTTATTCTCGTGACAATTTATTATATTTCAGTGGCAAAGTACCTACATTACGTACAGATTCAATATTATAATGTGCATTTTGCACTCGCTCAAAATGAGCCTTTACTGCCAAAGTTGGCAACGGGAGAGTAAAATAACCGTCCCTCTACTAGCCGCTTGATTTCGGATTTTATTAATGTATGCATGTATGTAAGCTCTTTATTGTACACACACAATAACAAGTTAACGAATAATACAGTATGTCACACAAAAGATCAAAGTACAAAGGCGAACTTATCCCTATAAGGTATCTCTTCCAGCTTACCTTTGAGCAATTGAGAGGCAAGGAAGGTAGGCCGAATCTAATGTTAGTCTTTATTTGTAAATCTGGGCCTTGTTGCCTCTAAAGTATTGCAATAAATTATTGTTTCAACGTGACAAACAATAATTTATTGCAATACTTTAGAAAGTATAATCTAATTCTAAAGTGTTGCAATAAATATTTTTTTATACTCGTCGACCTTAATGTTTGAATTAAGACTTCGTACACCAAACTTAATACTTTTTTCTACTCCTCCACCGTTATCTGTCATTTATACATATAGGCTCTAGCTCAAATACAATGACACCGATAATATGTCGTCGAAAAACTCTATGCTCTATGGCCCATAAACGCACTGTTTAGTGTACTTTTATGGTTCATACATTTGTCATTCAATTCAATTCAATTTTTGTTGTGAATGGCTGCTGTCCAGAGGGACAATTGAGCCAGCGTCAAGGTTGGAAGCTACAAGAGATTAAGAGCCGAAAATGTTGTCCAAATGTTGCAAGTTGATACTTGGCCGGTTGAAAAATCTAAAACAAAAGAGACACCACAATGTATAGTTAAACTAACTACAACAAATACATGGTTATTTTTATGATTACTACAGATACATTTGTCATAAAAGCACTGTTTACCACGATGTCAAATCATCTAACTTTTTTTCAATCGGCCGCCATATTGCAGTGGTACCAACTTCATTAGCAAATTTTTCGTAATAAAAAGTTTTACTATGAAACATTTGTAGAACATTAATTATTTAATAAAATAAAAATAAATGATCATGAATTGTGTGTATACATATTTTACCAATTATTGGTATTATTTATAAATATAAACCGATCTGATTCGGTTCGGATCCGGATTCAGTTTGGTTCGGATAGCAAGTTCAAGGAAATTAAAAACAAAACAGACCATAAACAAGAGGTGTCAATGTGTCATATTTCTAATTTCCCACCAAAGTTCCAATTCACAATTAAAAGACGAAATACTCGTTATTAAAAACTTATTAAGATTTGATTCGTGTTTGTGAATTGAAGAAAACTGTGTACGTTCCTTTTAAAATGGACGAAGAAGAAAATAACTGCACCGCTGAAGAAATTGCGTGAGTAGTAATAGAACTAACGGAAAACTACTGCCGAAAAGTCAAATGCTATTTATTTAGAATCAGTCGTAGAAAAAGTATTGTATGCAACGGTGTATAACTTGGTCTTAAAACGCTCGCCAAGGCTCGCAACGCAACTCACGCCACTCGCGTTTTAAGACCCTACTTATACAACAGTTGCATAAAATACTATTTACTATGGAGCTCCCAACTCAACATTTCATAACTGTTGAGACAACTAAAATGAAATTGACCAATCACGTGGCGCCTTTACTGAACTATAATGTATTTGACTAATGGGACGCCGTCATGAGAAAGTCAAAAGGTACAATAGACTTAAACGCACAAAAAAGAAAAAGCCGTTGGTTGCACTTTTCAGCAGGGCTTAGATTTTCAATAGGTACCAAGTTTGTTTAATTAGTTCAGTTGACTAGTAGAAAAAGTATTGTATACAATAGGTATATAATTAGCTTTTTAAGTCTCGTACCTTAATTAGGCCACTCAGCAAGCTTCGTGGCCTAAACTGAAACAGCATACATTATATAACGATTGCATTTGCTACGCCCTACCTGGGCCCATGTGACACTGTATAATTTTTAAGACCATATGTAACTACCATGGATGCAATTAAGATAATATGAATATGAATATGTAAATACTATTTTCTCACATATTGGAACATGTCGTTAAGGACAATTAATTGGGGCGTTCATTTTGAGATTGGTTTTACTCTACTCTTTATATTTTTTAATTTATATAAAATACTAACTTCTGCCTGCGACTTCAACCGCTCGGAACTCGTTTATATCGTAGCTCCATACAAACTTTCGCCCCCATATCACCCCCTTAGGTGATGATTCCCGGGATAAAAAGTAGTATATAATAATAATAATAATAAATACTCTTTATTGCACCACTACAAGAGAGAAACATCTTACAAAAAAAATTTGCTATTTTTTTATATAATATGTTAATCCAGGCACACTATTTGGATACCAAAATTCATCTTAATCCGTTTAGCCGGTTTTGCGTGAAATTAAATAAAGATTGAGTTACCAACATCCATTCATGTGTATGGATGGACTTTCGCATTTAATTTTAGTAAATAAATGGTATCAAAAAATTACATATAGTATTCCTAAATGCATGCAAACATTTAAGAGTCATAAACACGTTTTTTTTTATTAAATTTAAAAACTTTTTACCCGGTCCCGTCCCATTCGAACGCGGGATCTCGAGCTTCGAAAGCTATATCATAATCACCTACGCTAAACAAGTTGTAAACGGATTGCTGAGTTTAGTTTCAGACTTACTAAAATAAATATATTCTGCAAGCTTAGTCTAATAGTAGTCTTAGTTGAGCGTCACGTGTAAGTCCTAAAGCTTGCCAATGTTGTTCCCACATTTACATAATATATTTAAATATAAAATCGTCGTGAGATATTTAACACCTGAAGGCGCGGTTGGATTGCGGTGTGGCAGAAGTTGGAGACAGTAGGTCGCTTTGCCGTGTATATATTTTTCTAATTTTAACCTCTACCAAGTCTAGCATAGACTAATATGACCTAGACAGCCCATCCCTTGTTATGTCTACTCGTAAAATACTGCTTATATTATGTAGATGGCGTAACTAGTTTATGATACTAGTACAGCAGCAGCGTCTACATGTAAGCATTATTACACATAGACACATAGAATCATAGTCAGTCTCTAGCCACCAATCATACTAGAAAAATGGCCGTTAAAACCGACTATAATAACAAATATAGAAGAGAGTTGGTTTTGATTTAAAATGCAACGAAACAAAACGAACTCAACTAAGTTTCAATTTAGTACGGTATGAATTCCATTGAAACGGAGGTCCTTTTTAGGGTTCCGTAGCCAAATGGCAGAAAACGGAATGTCCGTCCGTATGTCACAGGCAGAATAAAATTTTGAGGATAGGTGTATTTTGTAAGTCGCTACATAGTTTTGTAATTAAATTACGAAAAAAAAAATATTACCGGAGCTCTCCATACATATAACTGAAAGTCAAAAAAATGTTTTTCATTGCAAGCCCACGTGTGGCACATCAATCGATAGGCCTTTCAAAATAAATATATGTTTTTTAGCAATTTTTTTGATTAAATGAATAGAGTCGGAGATAATCGCCCCGAAAGTCACTAAAATTGTGGTCCCCCCCTCTAATTTTTGAACCGTGTATATTAAAAATGTGAAAATATCATGGACACAGGGCTTATTAAATTCTTTCAGCGAAAATTGTTTTGTACAATCTCGGTTCAAAGGTTTTTGAGATATTTCTAAAAAACTGCCTTCCTTAAAGAAAAGGACGTAACTGCCATAAGATTTTAGTAACGATACGACCTTTTTAATAGGCACGGAACCCTTTGTTGTGCGTGGTCCGACACGCACTATACACAACAAATATCTGGGGGCACGGCAGTGCCCCCGCCATGTCGAGCGCGAAGCAAACACTGCCGTACCATCCTTTACTGCATTTTCAGGCCCCTATTTGAGAACCTCTGGATAAGACCAGAACGCAGAAATTTTCGTCATCCAGTAGGCTATACCCACATACTTAAAATCCAAAATTTCAAGGCAAAGATCATTTCGTTCCGAAGTTAAGCGAAAGCAAAGTTTCGCATTTATGACACTCACTCACTCACGATCATCAAAATAGAACTAGTACTTCCCATAAACTCAGAGAGCTGAAATTTGGTACAGAGTTAGGGTTTAATGGCCACATAAAGGGAAAACTATAAAAACTAGGATAATCGAAGATCTTGAGTACCTGGTGACCCTGATTAGAAAACACAAGAGCCCAACCAAACTACTGGGACGGCATTCATAATTCGTATGTATTGATAACACAATAACTTACAAAAAGAAGTGAGATCCCATAAAAAACATTCCATGTAAAAAGAGGCCAAGTCTCGAAACTCTTCCACCGTAAAAAGTAGCGAAATATTTCGTAGAGCCAAGTCTCAGGCATTCTTTAATCTTTATTTGCTTGCTAAATAAAATTTTGTGACTTGGCAATCACACAATACCACATAGTTTTAGGTATGCAGAAATCCATTAATGCAGGAAAGTTGTATTTGTGGTATTGTGTTGTTGTGGCCTACTGTAATTGTCTCAACCATGCATCTAATCCTAAACATGCCTATTTGCGCTGAGCCAGCCATCCTTGCTTGGGTCTGATTACTTGTTGTGAAGCTGAATTGGACAGGGGCTTATATTAATTAGACCCAGAACCGCTTTTAAAACTTGACCCTAAAATACCTTGAGCACGTCGTTTATATTTTAGCGGAAAGTGGGTTTTTAATTAGGTTTAGATATGCTAATGAGTTTTGGAAAAAAGAAAACACTTGGCAAATGAGAGCTTTGTTAATAAATAAAATAATGATAAGGTAATGTCCTAATGCTCGACACCTTAATGTCTAATATTTGACGGTAGGTTATTTATATGGCGGGCGGCATTACGGCAAAATTTTATAAACAGTAGATAACTTGATTCAAAAACACGGTTTTCGTACTGGCTCACCACAAATTGAACGATATTCTTTCTCCTCACAATCGGAATAAGGGATTCTATTTTAATTTACAATATGTCAGTTGCAGTGTTGTCATTTTATTTTTTGCGCCGAATAAAGCCAGAGCTAAGCCTACAATCGTGAATATTCATTGAGCGGGAGCCCCTTTTAAATTCAATTTGTTTACTTTATTCGTAAAATTTTAGTAAGCCAGTCATGACAATGATAATAAACGAATAATATATTTTATTGAATTTTTCGACAACCGTTTTAGCTCAGCACTTACACTGCCTGGAAACCGCCTAACGTCGCCTACGCCGTAGGCGCTTTCCGCTACATCCGGGGAAAACTACGGGATCGGCTACGAGCGCAGCGCGTAGAAATTCTTGGCAGTAAATGTGTGGGTAGTAAAGCTGCCGTTAATGGTTTAAAATCCCGGTAAGGGTCAGTATTTGAGTGATTGCAACAATATTTGTTACAGAGTTTTTGATATTTTCTATGCATAAAGCAGTTACAGACTTCACAAACAGTGATATACCTATTTACCTAGTCGGAACTTTTCTTTCCAACATTAATATACAACGTGTTAATAAAATAACGCAAAAAAAATTTTTTGACTAGATTTATTTTTTACATTTGTATGGAGGATTGGCCGACTGGGGCGACCTGCTCCATACAAATGTAAAAAATAAATCTAGTCAAAAATTTTATTTTTTATTTTTTTCGCATTCTACTCTCGATTCTGAACAAACAGTTTTCAGGTTTTGCGTTATTTTATTAACACGTTGTATATATTCCAGTTTAACAGTCAGTCCTGAAATACCATTCCGTGAATTCCAATAAAACGTTACGTACACCTATAATGATTCCAAAAATCTCAACTTTTAAAAATGATGTAATAATCATAATCATAATCATAATTTATTGCGTTTCATGTTAGTATAATAGGTCTTAAAGCTAGGTACAGTTAAACTCTCTCTCTGTACTACCTAACTAGTACCGATGTCGTAGATGATTCACCGGAAGCCAAGAAATACAAATACAAATACAAATACAAATAAATTTATTGAATAACTTTTTGTACAAATGTTACAACTATAGACTAAAATTACAATTAGATATGTATAAAAAGGAGCCTGAGCTAGGGATACCCTGTGGTTCAGGCAAAAAAGGTAAAGATATGTCTATTATAATATTCATCTAAATATAAAAATACATTATTACTTGGTAACTAGTATACAAGTACAATTTTTATTTAAGTAAACCATGTAAATTAACTGACTAATAAAAACAGTAGGTAAAGATACAATTATGTAACATCAAGTTAATACAGTCAATAACTTCTCTGTATCATCATACGACATTTTTAATAGGGCATCTCGAAGCCTTTTCTTACAATTTGCGAAGCTTAGCGGATATAGCTCTAGTTTAGCATTCAGTCTGTTATAAATAAATGGGCCCAAGAAAACAAAAAATCTTGAGGAAAAGGCGTGTTTTTTCTTACCATATGGGGGGCAAACAATATCTTTACGTCTTTTGTTAGTATAATCTGTGCTGTAAGGAATTGCGGCGTGCTGTTTTAAAACTATACTCATTATGAATAACTGCCGTACCGTAAGAACTTCACATACTTTATAAAGGTGGTCAGTGGGGTAGAGGTATGGTAGGAAATAAGAGACTTTCAGAATTGAAATGGAATGGAAATAGCGATGGCTTTTACTCGCGCTTCAACGGTCGGATAACCACTTGTCCAAGCAGGGTCTCCATTGGCAATCTACTGGCAGAATACGGCCGGGACGTCTTCGGAATACATGGAGACGATCAGTTAAGAAAGACGCTGGCTCTACTGGTTTCGGCTGGAAAGAGCTAGAAGAAGTCGCGCAAAATCACGTAAAGTGGAGAACTCTTCTACGAGCTCTATGTCCCTAATGAGCAATAACAGGAATGCGTCATGATCATCATCATCACTAGTACCGATGTTGCGACATCCGACTCATGTTACAAAATCCCCGAAATGTGACTCGATTTTTCGATGTAAATGAGCATTAGAAGCATGAGGCTCACAGCCCTTTTTCGCTTGGCAATTTAGTATACCTCTGGGCCTAAATTCGGTTCACCCACCACATTTACATCTCAATTCATTATGATTCGCGTGCTCGCTTTGATAGCTTAAGTCGAGCACTCACTAGCAAGCTATAATTCTAACCCAGTGGTTCTTAACCGGTGGTCCGCGGATTACCGGTGGTCCCTGGAAGCACCCGAAGTGATCCGCGAAGCGATTGAAAATATTCAATAAGTGCCAACGAGTCGACACAACGACCCCAAACACTTGTGTTCCATGGTAAAACAAAAAGCCATCGAATGGTCCCTTATCATTAAAAGGTTAAGAACCACTGCTGTAACCAAACAGGTACACACGGTAACCAGTTGTTCGCGAAACGATCACGTCCGATAAATGGTAGTCTTGCATTTGAACCTCGTTAATGTAACCCGTCGGTTACGGTTCGCTAGAGTGTAACTGGCATTAGCACATCGCGTATTTACGCGAGCAGTGCAGAAACACGTAGGAGTAAAATTGGTATACGAAATGTATGCCTCAAATCGACCACAGTATAAAATATTCCACTGCAACATAATATGCCACTTGGGCGCCGTATCCAGGCCGAGCTTCACGACCGACCTGTGCCTAATTCTGACCTTTATTTCTGTTATTGCATATAAAGAGGTCAAATTACACTTTTAAACTCGAATGGGGCATTAAATTTCAATGATGCCTGGATATTTTCAGGGGTTTTTAATGAGCGGGCGTAAAATGGTTACCTTTTTCTGACATTTATCTTAATGTGGTCCGAAGCTTTTGAGTTGTCAGGATGTACGGATGGTATTAATGTACCTGACTAATGTCTAACTACCTGTCCCCGCGGCTTTGCTCTCATTTTACAAATACCTACTTAGCTTGTATTTTGAGTTGTCAGCTAATAACTGCAGATCCATTTTTAGGAATCCGTAGTCAACAAGGAACCCTTACAGTTTCGCCATGTCCGTCTGTCCATCTGTCCGTCCGTCTTCGGCTTAGCTTAGTAACCATTACTATTAGAAAACTGTAATTCGGTATGGGTATATAAATCAATCACGCCGACAAAACAGTACAATAAAATCTTGAAAAAAAAATTTTTTGGGGTACCTCCCCTACACCTATAGCGGGGATGTCATTTTTTTATCTCGTTAAACCCATGGTGTGGTGTATCGTTGGATAGCTCGTTCAAAAATATTATGGATTTCCTAAAACCATTTTTCAAATCAGTAATTCGTGTGCGAGATATTGGTCTTTAAAGCCCTAATTTTTGTTCGAGTTTCCCCCCAACCGCCCCCCCCCCCTCTCTAATCAACGATTGGAAGTAATTTGAGGTAACTTCCTCTATTAATATTACCCATAGGTCAAAAACAAGCTGAAATTATATTCCGAAAATACTCTCCTGCGAAAATACTCTCCTGCCCCCGCGTTCATTCGTTTTATTTTTAACGACCCATAACGCTGACAATAATTCAGACGACCAAAATGCGGATATCGTAAAACGCGAAAAACAGAATAAATTGCGACTATCATTGTCACGGAATAAAAGTAGGGGCAACGTTGCGCTTTTCTTGAAATTAGATCCGTGCTTTCAAGTTTTTTTTTAACGGAGTTCCGTTTTCTTGGATACGTAGGTACTTTTATGGCTTATTGTCAAAATGAGGATGAGGGGCTATACTTAATGGTCACTATTCGTGTTTTATGAATAATATATTTTATCAATTATTTTCATTTTAGTGTGTAACGTGGTTACATTTACTGAAACGCGGCAATTTCTTAGGAGTCAATCAAGACTTATCGTTTGATTGAATCAGCTTGAGATGTGGGTATCTAATCTATAAAGGGTAAAGTATGAGCTATATACCTGTATTTTAAATGTTTAATTTCATGTTAATTTAGACTTATAAGAAGAAAACAAAAGCACTAAGCAAACTCAAGAAAATCTTCATTTTACCCAAGTAGTTAGCATACAGTATAAATATAATACAAATTAAATTAGTAGGCAACAGACCAGGAAGTAATCGCGGATTAATGCGTAAACAGCACAACAGTAGTCAACAGCAGGCCTTTAAAACGTTATAAAATGAACCGGAATTATAACGGTATATTCCGTTAGTGTTCGAAAATTACGTTATAACAAAACCAATATTCTCCATAACGATATAAATACCGTAACAGAATGAATAACAGAACGATATATAATAACGTTATAATATCGTTTTAAAATGCGAGCCGCGCGCTACGGCTGCGCCGTTGCCGCTCTGTGCCAATGCCACCACGTGGGCCGTAGCGCGACTTGCGACGTTGCCGTTACGTTGTTCTAGCTTCTAAATCTTATTAATGCTTGTTTACCTCGATCATTTGCAAATTGGTTGTGAATTGTGAATATTTGGTTGGTTGCGACGATAAATGGCGGAATAAAAATGGGACGCAGGAAACGCAACGCTGTCCACAGATTCGTGGACTTGCTCATAAATAAAAAGAAAGAGTGTCAATCTTAATAGCCCCTAGGTATACACTATTACAATATGTAAGAGGGTCAATATTTTTCTATGTTAATTGTTTGTCTCGGCACTAAATCGCAGACTCCCAGTATTAGGACCTATTCCAAACAAGCCCTACGACCGACGGTGTTGCCGTGAGCAAAAAATTATGCATAGGTATGTTGGTATGTGCTTTTGTTCATCATAATAAAATTAAAATATACTTTTAGTTTCCGACATTTTATTTTATTTTTGATTTAGAGCCATTCCGAAAACGACACGTTAAATAAAATCTGATTATGAAACCAAAGAATGTGTGAATTTTCGATTTCGGTTCTTCGCCATAATCTGTCTAGATAGGCTCACGATAGATAGGGGAGACCAAGGACGGTTGGTACACATAAATATATATCGATCCTCCTTTTCTTACGATTCATCCTCCTTTTCTAATTAATCCTTAGTCACTAAATATTTATGTAAATAACTAGCTGTTGCCAGCGACTTCGTTCGCGTGGAACTTGTTATGGTCTTAGAAAAAATATTGCTATTAAATTATGTTCGGTGCAAGCTATTTATCGCTGTCCCAAACACACTTCTACCATCTTAAAGATATACAAAAACTATCCTATATCCTTCCAAGGGTCTCAAACTATCTGTACGGGAAATTTCATCTAAATCCGTTCAGGGATTAGACCTACGTAAAAGGTAACAGTGCGATGAGGTCGTTAGTTTAAATTGATAAATCTAAATTGAAACCTTCGTTTTTACAAACATAAATATCTTAAGAATCATCAACAGACGTTTTCATACAGTATTAAAGAAAAATATATTTTTATATGTCTACTAAGCTACATTACTGTTATAATAATAAGTACCCAATGTTGATTAAATCTATTCGATTCTGGGAGCATCGCAGTTCTAACCTAACCTATCCTACATTTCTGGTAACTGTTCAAATCTGTAAGTCTTACTTTAAAAAAGGTCTTGCTCTCTATACAACCTTCAAACCTTTTAACTCTCTTAGGAGATGAATAAAAAAAACGCTGAAATCGTTTTCTAATCATTAAACAAACGGTCCATAACCTAAGTAATAAATCTATTATTTTAAAAATATCTTGCTCTTCGTATAAACTTTGAACCCCCTAGAAACCCTCTTAAGGGATGAATTTCAAAAACATTGAAATGTATTTTTTAGTTTTAAACAAACCGTCTAAAATCGTAGTTACACTAATGTTTTACTTTAAAATTGTCTTGACCCTATACGGCCTTCGAATCCCCTTTAAATTAAACACTCTTAGGTGATGAATAAAAAAATCTACTAATCTGCTCTCTCTATTTTAAGACCAAAATGAAAAAATCTTACTTAAAAAATGACTTTTCCCTCCATATAAACTTTGAAGCCCCATTAACGCCTATAGGGGATGAATTAAAAAAAAACTCTGAAATCAGTTTTGTTGTCTTTTAACATACAGACTAAGACTGACATTAGAAATATCTTACTATATTTTCTTGCTCTCCATATAAACCTTGAATACCGTTTTAACACTTTTAACCCCCTTAGGGGTGGTATTTTTCCAAGACGATGAAAGGATTTTTTTTTTCTAATAAGTAATCGTACCACAAAGTTGCCCATCTCTAGCTCAAAAAAAATGTTTCTCATCCTAATCTTGCATAAGTACCTTTTTAACCCCCTTAGGGATGGAATTTTCTAACACGTTAAAAGTACTAACTGTTTTTCTATTCTAATAAGTAATCTTTCTACAACGTTTCAAATCTCAAGCTCAAAAAAAGTGTTTCTCATACAAACCTTTCATCCCTATTTAACCCCCTTAGGGGTGGAATTTTCTAAAACGCTGACAGTCCTTTTTTGTATTGTATTTAGTAATCTTTCTACAAAGTTTGAAGTTTCTAGCTCAAAAAATAAAGTTCCCTCCATACAAACTTTGCACCTCTATTTAACCGCCTTAGGGATGAAATTTTCTAAAACACAGAAAGTACTTTTTTCTATTCTAATAAGTAATCTTTCTACAAAGTTTCAAGTCTCTAGTTCAAAAAATAATGTTTCCCCCATACAAACATTGCACCCCTGTCCCCTACTTAACCCCCTTAGGAGTGGAATTTTCTAAAACGCTGCAAGAACTTTTTATGCATCTTAATAAGTAATCTTTCTACAAAGTTTCAAATCAATAGTAAAAAAAAAAGTTTCCCTCATACAAACTTTGCACCCCTATTTAACCCCCTTAGGGATGGGATTTCCAAAAATTCCATCTTGTCCCTTCTTTTTAGTCCCAATAGTTTCGGCTGTGCGTTGATGAATTAGTCAGAAACATTTGATGCAGGCATTTAAATTATAAATAATTTACCATGTTATAACAATGCCAAGTCGAGCGCGAAGCAAACACTGCCGTACCATCCTTTACTGGAACGATTTCGCCACATTTTCAGGCCCCTATTTGAGAACCTCTGGATAAGACCAGAATGCAGAAATTTTCGTCATCCAGTAAGCTATAATCACATACTTAAAATCCAATATTTCAAGTCTGTAGGTCATTTAGTTCCGAAGTTAAGCGAAAGCAAAGTTTCGCATTTATGACACTCACTCACTCATGATCATCAAAATAGAACTAGTACTTCCCATAAACTCAGAGAGCTGAAATTTGGTACAGTTATGGTTTAATGGCCACATAAAGGGGAAATTATAAAAAAATGCTATTTCAACCCAGTTTTCTAGATACACCAACTGTATACATTACTTTGTAATCCTATACAAATATATAGGATTACAAAGTTACATTTGCAGTGAATGGGAAAATTCAAAAGCAAGAATGGGCCTGCATTCATAGTTTGTATGTATGGATAACACATTACCCTAGAAAAAGAAGTGAGATTCCATAAAAAACACTCCATGTAAAAAAGAGGCCAAGTCTCGAAACTCTTCCACCGTAAAAAGTTGTGAGATATTTCGTAGAGCCAAGTTTCAGGCATTCTTATTAATCTTTATTTGCTTGCTAAATAAAATTTTGTGACTTGGCAATCACACAATACTACATAATTTTAGGTAAGTATGCAAAAATCTATAAATACAGTTAAGTTGTGTGATTGCCACGTTGCAGAATTTTATTTAGCAAGCAAAAACATTCCATGTAAAAAAGAGGCCAAGTCTCGAAACTCTTCCACCGTAAAAAGTTGTGAGATATTTCGTAGAGCCAAGTCTCAGGCATTCTTTTATCTTTATTTGCTTGCTAAATAAAATTCTGTAACTTGGCAATCACACCACTTTCCTGCATTAATGGATTTCTGCATACCTAAAGCTATGTAGTATTGTGTGATTGCCAAGTCACAAAATTTTATTTAGCAAGCAAATAAAGATAAAAGAATGCCTGAGACTTGGCTCTACGAAATATCTCACAACTTTTTACGGTGGAAGAGTTTCGAGACTTGACCTCTTTTTTACATGGCATGTTTTTTATGGGATGATGCATTTCCGATTAATGAGGCACAGAGTAGCTAAAGACAATCTGATTTGAAAATTATTAGTCAGGATATTCGTATCAGGCTACAACCTGCGCCGACAAGCCGAGCAAATCGAAAAATTCTCTATTTTACTATGACGTCGTGCACTCTAACAAACAACCTACGTTACGTAATCACATCGCTTACATTGCACGAGTAGGCTATACTGAATGCGAGAAAGGGGTAGCCTATAACGTTATTACATTATTATATCGGTTAAAAAAGTATCGGTTTTATATTAATGGTTTAGATTTATAACGTTATAATGGATATCGCTATACAGCGCGTCAAATATCGTTTTCGAGTATAGCGGTTTTAGGAATAATAACGTTATAAATGATAGCGCTATACGAAAATAGCGCTATTTAAAGGCCTGGTCAACAGTACTTGTCGGAATTAAAAAGTCCTACATCACTATGATACTTATATGACAGGCTAAGCACACGCCACTTATGAACAAACTGTACATACATGATAATTGTTGTACAGCATTTAATCGATATGTTAAGGGGCTCCCATACGCCAATGACCTTCGATCTGAATCCCTTAGTTTTCTAATGTTTTCTGTAGGTTTTTATATTAACAACAACGGCTTTAAGCAATATAGCATCCCATATTTACTTCAAAGTTCATTGTTTTTGAGATATTTGGCATCAAAGTTGAACAACTTTAGGCCAAAAAACTGGTTGTCTGGCCATAACTTTTGTGTGAAAAATTAAAACCCTAGACAAGTTTTTAGAGATGTCAAAAACGAACCCAAACATGTAGATTTCGTATATGTTAGATCTTTCACGTCAATAGGTATACGAAATAAGTGTGTTTTTAGACAATGTTTAAAAAAATCATACAAAATTGAGTATGATTTTTTTTCAAAATCCGGTAGACAAAAATGGAAATAAAAAATTGAAGAACCGATAGCCGTTTGACTTATAATTCTATCTGTAGTGCAAAAGTAGGAGATACAATTCAAAACTTGTCAAAAATCGATGAAAACCTCGGTTGCCCCCTAAACATAACCTATACACGTGACTTTATAGTAGACAAAGATCACATCTATACTCCTAATAAAAAATGCCACATGCGTCCAAATAATAACCAGGATATACGACATTCTGCCAAGTGCATTTGTGCAGCGAACGAGTAATTGATACGAATGAGCCTTGCACCTTGACCGCCCACAGAGTTACCTCACAAAGACACATATTTAGCCCCCTTGATGCCAAAGTGATCTAAGTAGTAAACAAGTTCATTCTAAAGTTAATCTAAAGAAAATAGCAGTAGAGCACTAATCCGATTGATACAGTTTAAGAATTCTACACTCTTTAAAACAGGGGCGTTTGAAAGCAGAACGTAATAAGTGAAGAAACTAAAGCATCCTATTTTAAAGCATACAGTGTGTCCGTTATGTTCAGATTGTGTATTTCCTTGTTAAGTTGTTTCTTTTTGTCTTACTAAGATTGTGACAAAGGCCAAAGATATATCGAGTGAGATTCTTAAGAATTCTTGATATCACACTGCAGATGTACCGTATAAAATGGGGTGAGTAGTGATCGCGAGGACAGTTGGGTTATGAATGGGGAGAGAAGGGACAAAAGGGGGGTGAGATGGGATTTTAAGGCTACTGCTACCTAAATAATGTATTCCAATTTAAAATGGAGCTATAGTAATATTAAATAATAAAAAAAAATCGTTCCAACAATCTTCCAAAATCACCTTTCTATGAAAACCCATCTCACCCCAACTACGGGGGACTACAGGGTGAGGTGGAATTTCGTGTTTATCGTAAAAGTTATGAAATGGAACTACCCAAAATCATAAAAAAAAACAAAATACAAACGTCCGGAACACTTATTATGTACAAGATTCAAATAGCATATGTAAAAATAAAATGTTATCGAGGATTGAATGTCAGCGTTGTCCCTACTCACCCCGTTTTACGGTAATTGTTCAAGAAATATGTGATTGAGTGTAGCGGAGCGGCAAGGCACGTGACATGCAATCTGGAGGAATCCCGGTTCGTACCACTACGGGGACAAGTGCGAGTCGGAGTCGCCCACCGAGGGTTCCGTACTTACTTATTTGTTTTAAGTTAATTTAGAACTTTGATTATTTCGTAGCTTCAAGGGACTGTAGTAGGTCTGAGTATATGGTTTTAATTTCAACTCGATACCTTCAGGCGTTCCCGAGATAAAGGGTAGACAGACGGACAAAAATTGTATAAGGGTTCCGTTTTTTTCCGTTTGAGGTACGGAACCCTAAAAACGTTAGTAAAAAAACCTTATCATTTGATATTTAACACAAGCTATTCGGTGGAAATCGTAAAGAATAACTGGTCTAGTTTTCCATCTGGGTTGAAAGGTCAGATGGCAGTCGCATTCGTAAAACCTACGAACGAACGAACTTTAAAGAAATGTACTATATAGATCTTAGTTTTATCGTGTAAATTCAAGCTTGAAACCAAAACGAAAAAAAATAGGTTCAAATATTTTCAAATATTTTATGTTGTTGTTAAAATCCCCTGTTTACTAGGGAATGCAACCCGGGTACTCGAAAACCCGGGTACCCGGGTACCCGACTTCATTTGGAGTTGGGTAAAACCCGTGTTTTCAACTGATAACCCGGGTTTTACCCGATTAGAGAAATATTAAGAAAAAGGAGTGACAACATAAATAAATTAATAACAAAATCTTCTATTACGGCTGTAACTCTAATTTACTACATTTAAAATCATCTCATAAAAGACCCCAATGCATTTTACACTTCAATCGCGTAACTTTCTATTTCTGCACGCTTATCTTAGCGGGCTTAGTCATATCGTTTTCAACCCTTTGTTATTGCCGCCAGCCGCCGTAATTCTGGCTTTATTTAATAAAGAACCCAATGCAATGGTGACGGCCCAGGCGACATCATCTTCGGAAGCTGTTCACGTACAGATTGAAAATACAAGAGAACTACACAAAGCAACAAAGAGTCGCAACAATCGGGCCCATGTGCAAATACTATAGGCTTCAAGATGGCACTTTACGAAAATGGTGGTAATAGAGGTATATATCTAGAAATGGTATATCCATTATTGACTTCAATAAAACCGTGTAGAATGCGAAAGAACATTTTCAACTGAAGGTTACCTATATGCTCAAAATTTCGCTTAAGAATGAACGATGGAACATTAGATGCGTTGATTGTTCTTTAACACTATAGTAGTGTCTAAAAATAAGTTGCAGACTTAATTCTAATGCAAATGATGAAAATTATTTATGTTGTTACATTTATTGTAACAATTATGAATATTAAAAAATCATTATTTTAATTCTGTTATTAGTAGGAAGTCCTAACTATAGTGGACTTTTTAATGTTGACGTTGATTTGTTAAGTTTCCTAATAACTGGTACTAAGATTTTTATATAATATTGTGATTTAACATTACAGACTTTTCATTTATTAATCACAATCAATAACAACTTAAATTATTAAAAACACAGTAAATCACATTATTACTTAAAATCACACAGTACAATTTGTTATTCGTAAATTATAGTCTTTATATTTATTGGTCACAAATGTCAAAATCAACGGGAAAATATGACGGAACAATTGAAGTACCTACTTATACGTGCTTTTCACTCGTTAATACCCGTAAAAACCATGAAAATAAATATTTAATGCTATTTTCGTAGTAGGCCGGGTAATACCCGGGTACCCGGGTTTCGAGGATCAAAGTCGGGTAATACCCGGGTACTAAAAATCACCGGGTATTGCATTCCTTAATGTTTACACAAACAACATAACCCTCCTCCTCCGGCAGTCGGGTAACAATAAGATTTTTCGTTGTTATTTTGTACTTGTATGTCAACTTCGCTAAAGCAATTCTCGGCTTACGCTAAATCTATACCTAATCTATTTATTGAGTCGGCTCAATGAACTTGAAACCTCAGGCGCAATACACAAAGGAACTCAAACATTATTGATATAAATGTGAACGCACTGTACTAAACAAAGTGTACAGTCAGAACACAATGATGCTCTTAGATGCTTAGTTACGCGGTCATTACCTTTGCTAAACGATGTAGAGAGTACCTGACAATAACAAAGAAACCACTCATGGCTACAGTCGATAGGCAATAGTCTAGTCAATATATTCATTATCATTATCATCATCATATCATCCGACAGATGTCCACTGCTGGACTGAGGCCTTCCCCAAAGTCGCACTACCGCTACCCGCATCCAGCGGAATCAGTCCACCTTGTGGGGGGCCTACCCACGCCGGGTGAAGACCCGCCAGTACGATGTCGCCACTCGAGAACCTTTCCGCCCCAAGGGCCATCGGTTCTACGTGCAATGTGCCCCGCATACTGCCACTTAAGTTTAGCGATTCGGAGGGTTATATCGGTTATGGTTCTGCTGCGGATTGCCTCATTTCTGATGCGATCGCGCAGAGAAATTCCCAACACAGCCCTCTCCATTGCCCTTTGGCTGACTTTGAGCTTTCCTTATGAGGCCCATAGTAAGCGACCACGTTTCAGTGCCATAGGTCATTACTGGCAACACACACTGGTCAAATATTCTAGTCAATAATGTACTGTAACAATACGGTCGTCGACAACAATAAATAGTACATTGTTGTAGAGGCTACAAAGTAGGCAATAGATGGACTAGTGGTTCCGGGGTCCACGCCAAAGGAGAGGAGTCCATCTATTGTACTTGTGGCCGAAATTTGCAAATAAGGCGCCCTATGTTTGTTCGAATCGATGTTCCAACTGGACTACCATAACATTGTTGGGCAGTTTGAATTCATAGAAGGCCTGGCCTGTTCGTGCCCCGTCCAGCTAACCACAGTTTCGAAGCCTGAATTCTGACCATCTTTTGCCACATTTCCGAGCAGTGGCGTGAAATATAAATTATTCCTACATTATCATTACCAATTAAAGATTTTTAAATACAAAAAGATCAAACATGGACCCAGTTTAATTCATGTTACCATAGCGTTTCATAAAAAGCTTACTAAAGCAAATATCTCTGACAAAGTCAAAATGTACAGAATACTTTTCGAAGGTCCAAAATTACAAGAATCTTATAATTAAATAACATTCATCCATTAATTAGTCGTCTTTAACTTATAGTTATTATTATTAACTTTAATTAACAAACACTCATTTATTTAAATATAATCCATTAATTATATTTAACAATACTTATTTATTTATACTTAAGTGTTAGGGATTACTGACTGGAGATATGACATCTGACCAAATGTGGTTGTCTAGCAAATATTCGTCTTAATTTATCTCTACTACTTAATTTTTGTTTTACAATGGCCTTAAATTTATTATGTGGCATACTTGTAATGGCCTGCAAGTACAATACTCCATTTTGTGTGGTGTAAGCTGTTTTCATTCTCAATATAAATGCAAATCATTATCACATGTTCTTTGGAGGTAACCGACCGCCGACCGGTTCTACGACACCTCTAGCAAATCTATTGATCTACCGAAGAAGGGATCTAGTGTCCTTGTACCACCGTACTACTTAAGGCATTTTGATACCTACTCCTATATTTTACTTTAACCTCTGAAATGTTTGAACCGCGCTCGGTCATCTAAAATAGTGCTTCATTTTATGCTTTATATTAAGGTGTTCAGAATATTAATTACATATTTGCTGCGCTGTCATTTTGCAATAGCATTAGTCTGTGTGAAGATTGGCATAAACCTTTATAATAATATATTATATTAGTTTACTGTCTAGACCAGACGATGCAATTTTGGTTAAACCACAATTTAAAATGTTAAATTGTGGTGTGTTGTGGAACAGTAACCGTGTAAGGTCGAACTCGCGTAGGAAGGTTCCGTACCATGCTAACATTATTTATCTAATTACTAGACTTGATGGTAAATTGACGGAATTATACATACACATACATGGTTTAAACTAAAATAAAAAAAATATACGAGTATAATGGCGAAGACCCGACCCGCCCGAGTATGTTTTTCCGTGACCTATATAAGGAAAAAACAGTTGAACGAAGTTTTTATACATAACCTACTAGGAGAATATAATTTATTTTCTAAAGTATATACAAGATGATAATTAACAATAACTAAATTAAAACTAAGGTAAATCTAAAAAAAACCGTCAACGTTTACTTACTCGGTAAATAAATAAATTAAATTAATTAATTTTACTCTGCAAGCAGGCCGTAATGGCACTTTTACAAGTCAAAATTCTACCACTAGTATTAGCCACTGGTAACTAGTAATGTCTACTTTAGCCGTGATGGTTTTCATTTTAATTTCATTATAATATATGCATGATTGATGATTGATGACCATGATTTTTTTCACATTCCCAGTAGCAGCCATTTAGCCTGCAGGGGGTGGGGTGGGGACACATGACTCTAACAAAAATTTGGGCTTCAAAGCCCATTATCACACAAATGGTTAAACAAGCTATCCAACGATACCCCACAACATGGGCTTAACGAGAAAAAAAAAATACATCCCTACTTTACGTGTTACGATTTTCTTTTTCAAAATTTTATTTTACCATTTTGTCGGCGTGATTGCTTTATTTATATACCTATGCCGAATAACAGCTTTCTAGTAGAGTCACTGAGCTAAGCCGCAGATGGACAGACGGACAGACGGCGGACAGACATGGCGAAACTATAAGGGTTCCTTGTTGACTACGGAACCCTAAAAAAAGGTACTTGGTAGGTACATTGCCTCGGGGATGCTGGCGGCATTTCCTCGCTGAATTGCAATGCTGATACGTTGCGCGAGAAAACCGCCAGATCTTCGGTCACCAGTTACATGAACCAAACTTTTCGCGATTTCTGCATAATAACTTATGCGCATCTCACCTTAGTATGAACCAATTTTTACAAAGTACTCGTACATCTAAAACACCCATTCTTCCGAATATAACTGTAACTCTATCATTGTGCGACGATATGTCTTAGATTTCCCACAGGGTTTCGGGATGAAATGTAGGAACTATATCGTGGCAATCCCATTACCGTCGCTTCCGTCTGTCATCTGTCTTTTACCGTTGACAACGTACTTAAGGATATTTCCCGTCTTTTCAGGGCTTCGGATATATAGTCAAGAGTCGCTAAACGCCAGCTTTCTGGCACCTTGACAGTTAGAGCCGGTTTTTTATTTACAAATATTGAATACTTTACTATAGTTTATGTCAGTTTACGCCAGATTAATAATTTTTGAAGTGAAAACTTCTTTAGCGGCGCTGAGTACTTTTTGGGATGGGGAAAAATTGTTAAATACGCGACAGAGTTTTGTGACGTCAGATGTGAAAGAGGTCACTTTTTGCTGCTAGCCGATTCGACTTCATTCAAAACTGAACGCTATTCGTATAAAGCCGTTAAACACTTTTTGCAATAGCATATTCTGCAAATAAATTTGTAATAATACCAACGCATCCTTCACCGTTTTGCTATTGAGAAAATTCGAATAGTTCGAATTTGGGCGTGATTCCTAAAGAGATAAAGCTTAGAAAAATATTTACCAATGGCAAAAACAAATTGATATCTTGGTCGCCACCGCCGTCTGCTGTTGTGCTGTTCTTGCAAATTCGAATAGTTCGAATTTAGACGTTATTCCTAAAGAGATAAAGCTTTGAAAAATATTTGGCAATGCCAAAAACATATTGGTATTGTGTTTGCCGCCGCCCGTCGGCGCGCTGACGGGCCCGTCCGCCTAAGTAATTGATAATTGTTTATAAATTTGCGTCAAATTCATTTTTAGGGTGACACCGTAAGATGTCACGTGACCTGATCGAAAAACTGTTACAATGTTATTGAGTTTTCACTTCTGCCGGCACTCCCGGAGTGCAACCCGGTCTTTTTTAAATATATCGTGTTTATACAATGCGTGCTTGGTTACTGAAAATTCAGGCTTCTAGTTGTATCCACAACGAAGTTATAGGGGGGTCGAAAATGGCCTGAACTGCTTCGTGAAAAGAATGGTACGGCAGTGCCGCTGTTTTGCTCGACTTGGCGGGGGCACAGTATCTGTGTCTCTGTGGCAGATATCTGTGTCTTTACGCGGGAGAACGATATCAGTTTGATTAATAGACGGCTTCTGTTGTGTCATGTGTGTCTTGTGTGTGTGTCTTTTTTTTTTGAACCTGAATGTTGCTATCATAGGACGGACCCAATATAGCGGTCGAATTGCGTGGTTGGAGGGTAGTCTGGGGAAAATCATTTATACACTGGAATACTCTACGAGTTTGCGCTCCAGTAAGATTGGTATCAACCGAATCTGGAGTGTGAGTCGAAATTTTATCGCTGGTTCGCTAAAAACCTAGCCTACTGAGAAGAGTCCAGCAAGAAACTCAGCTAGGCCCGACCTAGGAGCGAAACAACGGGAAAGCTTCGAGCTATTTATTGTTCCGTTGCCGTCCCTCTCTGCCCCCACCTCCCGCACCCCGTGCCGCGCCTTCTACTAGAACATTCTCTAGCAAATGCAAATGTTCGTAGCGATGTTCGGCTATAGAGGAAGCATAGGCTTGGCTCTGTTCGTTGTTCAGTTTGACAAATTTAAAAACCGGCCAAGTGCGAGTCGGACTCGCGCACGAAGGGTTCCGTACCATCCATACTTTAATATTATAAATGCGAAAGTGTGTCTGTCTGTCTGTCTGTTACCTCTTCACGCTTAACCCATTCAGGGCCAAGAATCGCTGGTTTTCCTCGTATGTAGCGGAAAGCGACTACGGCGGTTTGACGCATATGTGTCGTCATGGGCCCTGAATGTGTTAAACCGCTGAACCAATTTGGATGAATTTTGGTATAGAGATAGTTGGAGTCCTGGGGAAGGACATAGGATAGTTTTTATCCCGGAAATCATCCCCCAAGGGGGTGAAGTGGGGGGTGAAAGTTTGTATGGAGCTACGATATAAACGAGTTACACGCGGAGGGAGTCGCGGGCAGAAGCTAGTTATTTATAAAAAAGCAAAAAAAAATACGTTTGTTGTATGGGAGCCCCGTTAAATATTTATTTTATTCTGTTTTTTAGTATTTGTTGTTATATCGGCAACGAAGCTACGGTAGCCTAGTGGTTCAGGCATGCGGCTGTCAAGCGGCGGCCGTGGGTTCGAATCCCGGCTCGTACCAATGTGTTTTTCGGAACTTATGAACGGAATATTTACCGTTAGCTTTTTGGTGAAGGGAAACATCGTGAGGAAACCGGTCTAATCCCAATAAGGTCATGTTCTCCCTCTGGGTTGGAAGGTCAGCTAGCAGTCGCTTTCGGAAAACTAGTACCTATGGCAAACTTGGGATTAGGTGTCAAAGCGGTTCTCGGGCTCTTTTAGGGCACAACCGGGAATAAGGCTAGGGGGATGATGTTGTTATATCGCAACAGAAATATATCATCTGTGAAAATTTCAACTGTCTAACTATCACGGTTCATGAGATACGGCCAGGTGACAGACGGACGGACGGACAGACGGACAGACAGCGGAGTCTTAGTAATAGGTCCCGTTTTTACCCTTTGGGTACGGAACCCTAAAAACGGTGAATGCTCGATGGTCTGTCACGTCCTTCACGAACTATTCAGTAAATAACAACTTAGAAAAGTTGAAAGACCCCCGACAATTTTATTTCAAAGCTCGATATCCCTAAAACGGCGAAACCGATTTTGATGAAGCGTAGCTAAGAACCATCTCGATCACGTCAGCTTTCGGACAAAATCGCATCAAAATCGGTATAGTCGTTTAGGAGCTATGATACCACGACACGTCAAACTTATAACACCCCTCTTTTTGCGTCAGGGGTTAAAAAGACCTACACCAGACGTGTCATTGCCAGTCACCAGTAACGTTGTATAGTCGTTCGGTTTGAGTTGTGTCCAATCCATTGTCTCATTGTAGTCATTGTGCGGGTTTGCTACGTCATTATGGTCCGTCATAAAAGATAAGCACACTTCGTAGATAAAAACTGCATGCATTAACATTTTACTGGATTTTCAACTCTAGGGCCTTTGCCAAAAGTTTAAATTGCTTTAATAGAAATGTGACGTTTCTGACGTTTAGCCGAGCACTGAGAATCGGAACAAATACAAAGGCACCTGGACCGCCATTTTCCTATTAGTGCACTCGTAACCTATTACTTATTTATTTATTTATTTATTTATTTAAGGATTGCCAACGGAGTTCACAATGTTACATTTTATGTGGAAACATCAAGTACTTATAAGTCTAATTGTGACCCTAATAATAGGCAACCACGACATGCGTTACAATTTTTGCGTTAATGCACTAAATCTAGGCTATCTAGGCTTAAAACTAAATCACTCATACTATGGTTCAAGGTTCAACAACAGATCCCTGATTTAGGGACATAGAGTCGATATTCAATTGAACTTTCTAGGTGGCTGTAACGACTTTTTACAATATGGTAATTTTGGTGTTTTGCGGTTACAGTCAACAAAGGCATTGTTCCTTTAAGTAGATTGGACACAACTCAAACCGAACGACTATCTAGATGTTTCCTCGTGAACTCAAACCTTGTAATCTCTTTATTCTAATTTAATGAGACTAGTCGAGATCTTGAGATCGCAGCGACTTTCCTTATTTATTCATTACTATGTATGAGCAAGCCGTGGATTAACCTACAAAGCCAGAGCGTTTGCCAGCAAGAGCGTTATAATAGTTATTTACGATACAAGTGCTGAAAATAGGAAATTCGCAACGAGTGGTGATAAATTAAAACACGACCGAAGGGAGTGTTTTAAATCGACACGAGTTGCGAATTACCTATTCGCACGTGTATCGTACAACGTTTTACTGTACATATGGCTCTTTAAAGTTTCGACATATGCACGAAAAGTGCTCTTTTCCGCACTAGTGCGGGAAAGTAGCACCATATGTACTGTAAAAGGTTTTATTGAGTCACCTTACTTTATACCTATTGCATAGCAATGACCCATTTTTACATAAAATGTACGAGATCCAATTAAAATACTTTGTTAATTCAAATCAAGGACTTGCTTTACGATCTGCGGTGTGGCTTACGTCTAGGCGAATCTTGACAGTGATTTAAATGCGCATATTTTTTAGTCACATTTTTGCATTTTTTTGTGGAACGACTTTTCGCGCTCTATACAGCACAACAGCGGCTTGAACACACGATTTTTAAAATTTTTGCCAAGTTTAGGGTTCTCAGCATTTTAGAAATTGATGAATTAACGTACACCTATTTATCTACAGGTACTGGCTCTATATGGGGCTAGCACAACTACTCGTACAACTAGTGGCTCCGTAAGCTGTAAAAATCGCATACATGTAGTAAAAAAATAACATTTTTTTTATTTCGACAAAAGAATCTATACAGGGTGTCTCGTTCAAATTGGGCAGTATGGGAAAGTCTGAAACTATAAGACATACGAAGATATGTTCTTAGGAACCATGTCATCGATTTTAATAAGAAAAAAAACTGCATTCACATATTTAAAAAAACCTGTACTCAGCTCGGGAATCGAACCCGGTTGTTTTGAAAACGATAAACTTACACTATTTCTATTTAGATATCGATTGTGTAGGTCTTAAGCAGTAAATGGTTCTATGAAACATGATGTGTAAAATGAATAAAATGCATTGTTTTCATATTCTTTAATTTATTTTACCTATCTAAACGTGTTGAATATTTTATTGAATAAAACGGTGGTCACTTAGAACACCTACTAAAATAAATCAAAGTATGTGAAAACAATGCATTTTATTCATTTTAGACATCATGTTTCATAGAAGCATTTACTGCTTAAGACCTACACAATCGATGTCTAAATAGAAATATAGTGTAAGTTTATTTTTTTCAAAATAACCGGGTTTGATTCCCGAGCTGAGTACAGGTTTTTTTAAAATGTGTGAATGCAGTTTTTTTTCTTATTAAAATCGATGACGTGGTTCCTAAGAACAGATCTTCGTATGTCTTATAGTTTCAGACATTCCCATACTGCCCGATTTGAATGAGACACCCTGTATAATTATCGAACCTGCTCGCTTTCACGAGAATAAGTTGAGAAATGGTGGACTGATGACCTGGTAAAGGTCGCGGGAGTCCGCTGGATGTGGTTTGCGCAGGACCGGTCATTGTGGCACTCTAGGGGAGGCCTATGTCTAGCAGTGGACGGCTTTCATCGCACACATAGACATCGGCAACGAACGTCCTCCCAAAGCATATCTCTGTTTGCAGACGCCTTATTATCTGATATTTCTAATTGCTTTTCAAACAATGGAGCGTGCTCTTGACATTGGCTACTCGTTATCAGAAGTGTCTCGGTATCAAAAGTGTACTGTTGCTATTTATTTAGAAAGTCAATCACATTAAATTCTACAATAGGGATGATGACTAAGATTTTTTTGTGACGTCATCGAACCAGTTTTAGGAGAGGAACAAATGTTTGTATGGGAGCAACTACAATTAAAGAACATAAATACCTAAAAAATTGAGATAAAGATTGACCTCGCTGGCGGCAGCGCGAAACGCTTCATACTGTGTGTCTATACAAGTGTGACGTCACATTTGTATATTTGTACTAATCGTAGTATGGAAAATCAGGTAAATTGTCGTTTCGGTCGCGAAATACTGCGTTCAAGTACATAGTTGTTATACAATTTTGTTTCTAGAAAAGCGTAAGGATTCTATTGCTAGCTTTTAATTTACTCTTGGACAATAAAAAAAATGCATATTTTTTCTAAACTTTCAAGGTTTATATCTTTTTATGATTTTAATTATATTTTATAATTTATACTTTATTACGATAATTTGATGGTTTAGGTACTATCCATTGAGCATCACTACTTTATCAAGTTGAACATGAGGCATCATGCCTATTACTTGCCATTTCTAATCTCTTAATATTGAAAATGATTAGTAAGAATAGTAGGTACCTACTTATTATGTAAAAGTGGTCATATGCACTTACGTATAACTCGGTTCTTGGGCATAATTTTAGTATATATTTTATTTATGTAATTTCAAGTGGACGAGTATGTAGTTGCAAAGGGCTACAGGGTTTATATATTATATACTTGTAACTATCAAGAACACGAAAACATCCAACTGCTATGGTATAAGACAGATTTCTACGTGTAAGGGTCACTGAGCTAAGCCGTGGACACATGGACGAAAGGTCAGACGGACATGGTGAGACTACAAGGCTTCCTTATTGACTACGGATCCCAAAAAAACTAAGCACCTACAATATCAACAAATCCAAGCTAAGCCGCCATTATGTTATGTTAAGACCATTATTTTCTATCCTTGGCCGAAAACACTTTCCTACTTATTAACTCCCTTACCAATGGAGCCAGTAATTAAAGGATAGGTTTGCGCCTTCGCAAATAAAAACAGGTTATCTACCAGTGTCGTGGGAAGTCACTGCGATTCACTTGCGACGGCTGTGGTTTTTAGAAAACGCAACTAATTTTATTTAGTGTTCGGATTTAATTTTGAAGCAATTCCACGTGTGTTTATTTCTCTTCCATCATCATTCTCCAAGCGTTGTTCCCGGTTATGCCCCTAAAGGAGCTCGAGGTCCGCTTTGACACCTAATCCCAAGATTTGGCATAGGCACTTTTACGAAAGCGACTGCCATCTGACCGTCCAACCCAGAGGGAAAACTAGACCTTATTGGGATTGGACCGGTTTCCTCACGATGTTTTCCTTCACCGAAAAGCTAACGGTAAATATTCCGTACATAAGTTCCGAAAAACTCATTGGTACGAGCCGGGATTCGAACCCACGACCGCCGCTTGACAGCCGCATGCCTGAACCACTAGGCTACCGTAGCTTCCAATTGTTTATTTCTCTTCCCTTCTTCAAATACCATGCGGTTGAATGAGGACCAAATACCCGGCTGTCATGAGGGCCACATGAACTTATGACACGGGTTCGGGGAATAAAGATATCGTGCTCTAACCAAGTTGAAAGATTATTTTACCAAGAGCACCTTCTTCCAGGTGGTATCTGACTGTGGTCTCTGCTCGCAGGTATATGGGTTTTAAAGAAACAAAAGCCATCTTTCTTGTGGTAATTAATTAACCACGCATGTGCATGTAGATCGATTGAATTTTTAACACAATTATTTAGGAGACCATCCACATATTACGTTACAGCTACAGGAGGAGGGGGGATCATGCCAAAAGTGACAGTACGTAATAGATCTGAAAAAGCGTGTTTTTGGGGGGTCTCTAAGGCAATGCACCGTTTGAGCAGAGTATGTATTTAACCTTTTTTATCCTTTAATCTTGGCTATGTCTAAAGGAGAGACGCGAACTTTAATCTCTTTAATCGCTACCTACCGCGCCTATACTATTAAATAAGCAATATTTGTATATGTATAAATATATATATTTGCAATCAATCGAATTATCGATCTAGCATGTCTAGGATTTTTTTTCTCCTTAATTTCTCTATTATCTCCCGAGCAGAGCTCGTTCGCCCATACACTGACTCGTAATGGCTGCTGGAGTTCATATTTCTCACTAAGCATTATACATAACATCCAAATACTGCAGTTTGAGATTTTGCTAATCAATGAAAATAAGGCAATAGCCTACAAAACTACAATACGGCTGCCAACTGTCTCTGTGTTTGGCTTTCGCAATACCAATTTATATTTATTTCTAATAATTGTTGATTCACAATTTATTTTGGTTTTAAAAATAAAATGTGACGGTAAAACACAAGTTTTGATTTTAGTAGAGCTGAGACCCAATACAGTCACTCAATCAACACATTTTAGTTACATTTCGCAACCCTTAATACGCCAAATAAAAAAATACGCAAAATAATACGTTCGAAAATAGGTACTCACATCAATGCTAGAAACAAGGGCTTGCTTCTCCCCGCCAATAACACTATACGAATACCACCTCCTCCCCAGTCTTTTCAGCAATTTAGAACTGAGGTATAACATTTTGACACAGCACTAACTGTACACTTTGTTCACTAGTCCGTTCCTATTGCATTGCAACACAACGCGCGCTTTAGACTCGTTAGTGGGTAATGATAAGTTTATACACTCTAAATGAGGACGGTTATCACTGCGTGATAGTGTCGTGTTTTTTAAAACTTGGTTAAACAAAGCATTAGCGATAATTGTTACTTAATAATTCTGATTGTGGAGTTGTTTTGACGAAACACGAGGGGTTCCAGTCTCAGCGTATGCTGGGCAGAGTCGCCCAGCGCCGGTTTTCAGACCGGTTTCAAAAAAAAAACCTAAACTAGAACAGTTAGATGAGTTACAATTTACGTACAACTGTGCTCGCATGAGGTAGGTACATATGACGCTTCGGTCAGTTAATGAAGAATAACTAAAAACTGTAGTCCTTATTATCAATTTATTTAACATATATTTAATTAACATGACTAAATTCTACTTCTTAAGAATAGATAAGACATACAACCGAACAATGTGGGGTACTGGCGATAACCTGTGCGTGTTTGAGTGTTATACTAGGAAAAACTGTAGCGAATTATTCTTTAGGAATATTTTAAGAGCAATCCCTAGCTGAGCAACTTTTCAAATCTCGAATTTTTTGACGCAATTTTTCTGTCGCGCTGCTGTGGATTCCGCCTCCAATTTGTGGGATAAGGACAACTGCAGCTCGGACTAAAAATCCCACGCAAAAAACTCAAAAATCGAGGTTTCGCTCTCGACTGTTTCCTCCTCCAAAACGCACGCCGCTATGTTTTGATTTTTTTTGATATTTGTTGTCATATTTGTATACTGCGCCTTTTTTGGCAGCCAATTCAATTGAGCCGTTTTTGCGATTTTCATGGCGCTGTAAGTTTCTTTAAAATAATAATATCCAAAAAAGCAAAACATAGCGGCATAGATATTGATGATATTGATCTTATTTGAAAAAATCATTGCTCTATGTTCAAAAACCAGAGAGGAAACAGACGAGAGCGTTTGTATGGGAAAATCGCAGGTAGGCATTCCTCTTAAAGTAGTAAACAGTACACTCATCACACAAATATTTGCCGTTTCTGGGATTCGAACCCAGAAGGTCATCGGTAGAGGCTAAACCGGTTATAAACAAATTATAGGTATGTTTGTATGAGTGAGCCGGTGTAATGTAAAAGTGTGCAAAGACTGAATATTGCGAAGACACTGGACTAATGCCGATGTTACCAGAGTCATAAAAATGCACGTCGTATAGTTTAAAACACACCCATTTTCATCTCAACAGCAATCTCTTAAACAAAATACCACATAAATATTGTTATCCAATTTTCCTAGTGGCAATCGCTATAAATGATTGCATGTTTCCTTTTCGAATACTCCAAAGCCCGTTCAAGCGATACATGAGGTTAGTACAATACACGGTAGGTTAGATGCACTTAAATGCAATGCAATATGTTTGCATACGCGCGTCATACCGCCGTCGTGGAACCGAATAGTCTTAAGAGCTCACTACGGTAATGAAGCATATTCCTGTTCAGATTCGCACGACGGTAATGAACGACGCACGGACTTGTTAGCGACAACTAAATGAGCCTTGATCCATATCATACATCTAATTGTTCATATATACAACAAATAGGTTGATATAGTGTGATTACACTGATTACTGGTTTTAAATATACAGCGTGGAAATCTAATACGAGCAAATCTTTAAATGGTGGTTAGTGCAGGACGTAAGAAGTTTATTTAGATACCTTTTGTCTAAAATTACAACGAAAAAATTAACCATACAAAATAATTCAGCCCGCAATGTAACGCAAAATATTCAAGTTAAGGCTCGTTGACATTGACAGTTACTTGTCAAGTATTTGGACAGCTACGTTTGCGTTACATTGCTGCTCGGTAATTTTTGAAAAATTAATTACAGGCTTTCTATTAAGTGTATCTTAAAAAGTCCCAGTAATTAATGATAACGGTATTAAACCCTATGTCTGGTTTAATTCTTTGCTCGTATTAGATTTCCAGGCTGTATACATATATCTATCCTAATCATATAAATAGGAAAAGTCTGTGCGGTTATAGCTTTGTACAATGTAAGTTTGTATATAACGTAAAGTTCCGAGCGCTCGGCGCTCTACTAGTATATGGCATGGGCACTCTATGTCAAAGTGACATGCCTTAAATTCGACGGAAGAAAAATCCTGCCATCACCTACCTGTACAGTGACGAAGTGAAGGCGTCAAAAGTCTTTATTAAAAGGGAATCAGAGCTTCAATTGAGACGTCAATTGCGCAGTTACTTTTGATGCTGACTGTACAACGATTTTTTCCGTATGATTATAGCTTAACCCTTAAATGCATAATGATGTATATATGCATCGTATATTGTATACGTTTTTTTAAATACTATGATTTTTTTCTTTATTTTTCCCTCAATCTATACAACATGACACATCTATTTCAATTTATTAAAAAGTTATACAAAAAATCATGCATTTAAGGGTTAATTTTATACCGCGGGTTTTACTGCGCTCTTTGCAATACGCGGGCAGCTAGTATATATTTATTATTTATACATCGTAAAAATGGAATGAATTGAATGTTGATTTGATCTGTCGATAACCCTTTCTTACGTCATCGTACGAGTTGGTTGTCAAATTTTAATCATTAACAATAGGTATTTGTTTATGATAAAAAAATTACTTCCAACGTCATCACTAAGGCAGTGGATCTTCTGTACTATATCAGTACCACTAGTGGCTCTGTGAGCTGTTTGAATCGCAAGCCTGTTCTTTATAAAAAATATATAGTATACATGAATCGACAAAAAAGTCTCAAGTTAAACCTGCTTACAAAATTTCACGAGGTTCGATTGAGAAATGCCACCTGTAGAGAAGAACAGCTGGACAAACAGACATACAAAAGAATTCTCATTCTCATTCAATTATTATTATTATTACCAAAACAAGGGTTACACAGCATAATTAACAGTTAAATTTAGGCCAAACTGCATAAAAGTTGGTTGGCGAACAGCACTCGTGAAAGTTTCCTTATCTACTGTATAAAAATACTTATCTACTAATAATACCCAAGGTCGTAAACAGTTGAAATTGTTTTTAATTGCCAGATTTGTTGTCTAAATGATTTTTTTAATGATGATAGAAAGTATCTAATTTGAATGTTTTTGTTCATGTTTAGAGTTTGTTATGCCAGTTGTTCTTGTAAAGAAATTGTAATGTAACCATAATTAGTCCTCTGATGTTGCTATGCCCTTGCAGGGCGTCACATGTACACAACTTACTTATTTGTAAATCCACCTATGTCTGAAATGTGATAAGCAATAAATTCTATTCTATTCTGTGCTATAACCAGAAGGAGGAGGACAGTAATAACCTATTGTTGACACTTATTTGGCACTTTCAATCTTACAGCTCAGACTCTAATTTTTATGGTAATTGTCACTTTTTTAACCCTGACGCACAGACGTCTATAGACCGCCTATGCCAAATCTTGGGATTAGGTGTTTAAGCGGACCCCGGGGATCCTTTAGGGCACAACCAGGAATAACGCTATAGGAGTATTATGATGATGACCGAGACCTGGCTCACGCGGTAACCGCTAGGTGAGGTAGGGCACAGCGAAATGTCATATCCCGCTCGAATTTGGAGCAGCCCAACTGGGCAAGTACCTCCGCCTTCCAGAAGACCATAGCCATAATAACTTAATAACACTACTACTTGCTCTGTAGTAGTGTTGTGTCTGGAGGTGAGCATGGTCGCCAGAGCTCTCGAGGATGCGTTGTGTTGAGAGCGAAGGAATTGGTTCATTCAGCTCTCAACACAGCGAATCCTTAAACATATAAAGGGTCGGCAACGCCCATGTTACTCCTTGGGAGTTGCATGCGTCTATAGGCTGCGGTGTCCGTACGCTTGTTTGCCACCGTCGTTGTATAAAATAAAATAAAATATGGGACTTTGATTCAACGATGATTGACCCCATATTCGTCTCGGCGAACGATTTAATAGCGAAGAGTCTCGACCAACACCTTAAGAGAGTCGCTGGGCTGGGTCGAGGGTCAGATACAGAAGACGATACTCCTGGACACTGCGTGGGTAGTCAGGAGGTCCCTTTCTCTGTCACCCTGACCACCGGTAGCTAAGGCCACGCCCTGCTGCCGGCGGCATCCTAGGTTAGGTTTTTAACCCCCGACGCAAAGAGAGGGGTGTTATAAGTTTAGTAAGTAAGTAAGTAAATATTTATTTGTGATACACAGGTTACATAATAGGTGACAATAGAATAAAAAATATAGTACGCTGTGACCTACCTTAAAGGTGTACAAATGTTGAGCCTTACAAGAACTAAAACCTAAAACTAATTAATTCCAATTTTTATGAGCATTCGATTTACTTAAACTAATATTTTTATTACATATTTCACATATTTAGAAAACTTCTATCTAAACTAATATTTTTATTACATATTTCACATATTTAGAAAACTTCTATCTAAAAAAACTCATCAATGCTGTAATATGCTCTCTCTAAAAGTTTTAATTTTAATTTATTTTTAAAAATTGTCAAATTTAATATCTTTAGGCTTTCTGGTAAGAATTTATATATTTTATTTTTAACTTGTCTGTGTATCTGTATGCGGTATCGTAGCTCCAAAACGGATGGACCGATTTGAATGCGGTTTTTTTTGCATCATATATAATTTTATCCCGAGAAAAGGATGGTACGGCCGTGCCGCTGTTTTGCTCGACTTGGCGGGGGAACTGCCGTGTCCCCAGATCCTTAAAACCTGAAAATGATGTTTAGACTTGTTTTGTACGCATATGTATACCCAATCCCAGATAACATTTGAATTTTAACGGACTGAGATGTCTACGCTTCTTGGGTTGTCTAGGATATTAAAGGAAAAAATTGTACAAGTTTTACTTATTTCGTAACCTTAACTGCTTTTCAAACATAGCATTACAATGTATGTTGCGTGTCAAGTTGCTTTTCCTTGAAATCGCATGACAATAAAATTAACGCACGATTTTTCTAATCCTAAATTTATATGAAAATACAATATTTTTCTAATGCGGGAACTCGGGAGGACTAAGCGGTGTAGGTTTCCTAGTAAACAAAAAATGGAAGAACAATATATTAGAATTCGTTTCCTATTCAGATACAAACACTGACTGTTGCTCAAGCATATGCACCAACATCAGCACACTCTGACGAAGAAGTTGAGGACTTCTACGACCTCTTAAATAGAGCATGCGATGAGCATCGTCGCACATACAACCTGATTCTTGGCGATTTCAATGCTAAGATAGGCAAAAGGCAAGAACTGGATGACACTAAAATTGTCGGGCCCCATGGTCTTGGAGACCGGAATACGCGGGGTTCACGTCTCGTCCAGTTCGCCTTTGGTCAAAGCATCCAAATAGCAAACACTTATTTTTTCAAGAAACGACAACGCAGGTGGACGTGGATTTCCTCGAGCTCCCACACTAGAAATGAAATAGATTACATAATGTCTTCCAATAACCAACTAATAAAAAATGTAGAAACAATTAACAACATCAAGTTTAGCTCCGACCATAGACCACTCCGCGCCACAGTAGTTTTCAATAGCAAAATATATCGCCACCAACTAATTCGAAAAAGTTTAATAAGGAAACACGACAAGACCACACTATTAACCAATAAACACGAATTTAATTTACAATTACACAACTGCTTTGGAACATTAGATAGCGATATTAATGGAGACGTAGACAACCAATACAAAAATGTCATAGATGATTAAAAAAAGCAAGTAGCAAAATAAAACGAGTAAAGAATAAGCTCAAAAAACTTACAGACGAAACATTGACACTAATAGAAAACAGTTCAATAACTAGCATTTCAAAAAATAGTGACGAGTACAGAGCAAAAGACAGAGAAGTTAAACGCAACATACGCACAGATGTTAGGAATTACCAGACAAAATTAGTAGAAGTGGCTTTAAACAAACGCACATCTTTAAAAATCGCTAAAGAAGGGGCATCGCAAGGTAAAACTTGGATAGTAAAATAAATACCGAATACTTAAATAACTCTATGTATAGTCGCGTCTGCAAGGACCGATTCGATCAAACTGGAATAAGGACTTTATTTATGTATATATATATATATATATATATATCACGTCGGTGGCAAACAAACTTACGGCTCGCCTGTCATGGTGTTTCGTAGTATGTGGACGCCGCAACCCCATGGACCACATATCGAATAAAGGGTCGCCCAGGGACTACGAGTATATTGTAACAAACTCAAATAGTGGGTACTAAAGCTCCAAAATGCAAGTAAGTCTACATTATTTTTAGTGTCGTAAATACATTGCTTGCCTAAATCCAAACCCAGTGTTACAATAACGCGTTCCGGGTGATAGTGGGACTGCCTCGCTTCTGCAGCGCATCAGGAATGTTTGCGGGGGCGCGTGTTGAGTGTTTTTATGCCACCATGCGCGGGCGCGCCGCATCCCTGGTGCGCCGGGTGCGGGACAGTCCCAATACCATTCTGAAAATGATAGCTGACAGACCTGACTGCACAATTATGTTACACTGTGCGGGATTGCATGCTCCCACTAGCGTAATATTATGGTGAAAATGTCCAGATTTTTATATTATGTATTGTCTATATATATGTGTCTTGTAGTTACACGAAATAAATGCTTTTGATTTGATTTGATTTGAAGCCCATGTATTTGGCTTTGGCAGACTTATAGAAAAGTTACTATCGCAGTTAATGAAGCAGCTAAGCCAAGCAGATGGGATTGCACACAGACTAAAACGAATAGGCTACTTATGTATTTGTTAATGTAATCCCTTTTCTTGGCATTGCATCATATATGATACACAATTTTTAGAGTTCCGTAGTCAACAAGGAACCCTTATAGTTTTGCCATGTCCGTCCTGTAAAGTAACCATTACGACTAGAAAACTGTAATTCGGCATGGGTATATAAATCAATTACGCCGACAAAACTGTACAATAAAATCTTGAAAAAATTTTTTTTTTTTAGGGTACCTCCCCTACACTTAAAGCGGGGGTGTATTTTTTTCTCGTTAAACCCATGGTGTGGGGTATCGTTGGATAGCTCGTTCAAAAATATTATGGATTTTCTAGAACCATTTTTCGAATCAATGATTAGTTTGCGAGATATTGGGCTTTAAAGCCCTAATTTTTGTTCGAGTCATGTGTCCCCTCCCCCCTGCCGGCTAAATGGCTATACTGGGAATGTAAAAAAAAACGTGGTAGTAGTACATATAATTAATTTAAAAGAAAAACTATCACGGACAAGTAGGCATAAGTAGTTACCGAGTAATAACCGACCAATTTGATGTGTAGTTGGAAAGGCCGATTTTCGTACAAATTCGGCCGACGCAACCGCGCCGCACGTCGATGTAACTAAGACAGACACAACTACGGAACCCTACACTGCGTGTAGCCAGACACGCACTTGGCCGGTTTTGTTGTTTTTTTTGTATTATTGTAACAGACAATTTTTTTGGCTCTACAAGGCGCAAACGAGGCTTGAACTCACATTTTTTTTGTTATTTGCCAAGAAAAGGGTTAAAACGTTGGTGCCGTTGCAGAAGTTCTGATAACTTCGCGGTCGATGTCGCTTCGAGCCTCCCTAGGGAATGCAATTTCGAACCGATATTTGTAATTCGAGATCTTGAGCTAAAATTCAGATTTCGAGATTAGCGATTCGAGATGACTGAGAAAATATCGAGATTTAGCATTTTTTTTTATATTGCGTTATTTTGCTAATGCTAAGAAGACTAAATTCGATTAATAATACCAATTTAAGTTATTGCTGTGCTGCTGCATTTAAGTTGTTATTGTATTTTGAACATGAAACACAAAATATATTGAATACTAAACCAAATAAATTGTTGACAGAAAAGTAATCGGATTTTTTTAGCACAACTAAAACGTAAAAGATGTGCACATACGCACCAACACTAACTGCGATTATGAGAATAATTTATTTTTAAACATTTAGTAACTGCCGACCTTTAGTACTTCCTTGTCCGACTAATTATTAACTTACACTGCGTACTGAAACCTCGTTCGAGATCTCGATTATATCCGAGATTTCCTGCCACCGAAATTAAATCTCGAAGCTCGATATTGCATTCCCAAAGACTCCTTAAGGTATAATTAGAAGAGTGACGTGTCCATTAGTGGATTCCACGGTAGCTTAGTTGGTTAAGAGCAGTGGACGGGTTCTAGGGGTCGCGGGTTCAAATCCCCGTATAATATGGGGAATATTTTTTGAATTTTATTACTTTGATCGACTATATGTTGTTTAGGTACGGTAACGTAACAATTTTCGACTCCATAATTCACATAATAGGGATGCGGACTAAGATTTTTTTACGATGCCATTCGAACCAGTTTTTGGAGAGTAACAAATGTTTGTATGCGAGCAACTACAATTAAAGAACATAAATACCCAAAAATTTTAGACAAAGATTGACGTCGCTGGCGGCAGCGGAAAACGCTTCATACTGATGACGTACCCACGCATGACGTCACTTGTACAAATTAGTTGTAGGTATTGTATCATTGTATGGACAATTACAAATACAAATACTGATTTACCATACGATAAATAAATAATTGTATGGAAAATCCGGTAAATTGTTGTTTCGGTCGCGAAATACTGCGTTTAAGTACATAGTTGTCATACAATTTTGTTTTTATAAAAGCGTAAGGATTCTATTGGCAGCTTTTAATTTACTCTTGTACAATAAAAAAAAATGCATCATTTTTCTAAACTTTCAAGGTTCATATATCTTTTTATGATTTCAATTATAATTTATACTTTATTACGATAATTTGATGGTTTACTATCCATTTAGCATCACTACGTAATCAATTTGAACATGAGGCCGCATGCCTATTGACACCTTGCTTGTGACCTTTATTGCAGTGACTGAGGGTGCCAACTATTTCGGGCACTGCATTACTAGCGCTGCCCGCGCAGTTGCGCCTGCGCATTACAGAGTACCCAGTGCCGCGGGACCAAATATTCTATGTCCATTCCGAAGCCCCTTTTTTTTAAATCGGTCCCTATATGTATACAAACTTACAAAGCTATAAATTATATCTTTAATATATAAGATCGATTATTGCGGGTCACATTATAATATAGCTAAACCTATTTGAATCGTTACATATTCATAGTTTCCATATTCCGAATCGCTAAACTTAAGTCGCAGTGGGCGGGGCACATTGCACGTAGAACCGATGGCCGTTGGGGCGGAAAGGTTCTCGAGTGGCGACCACGTACCGGAAGGCGCAGCGTGGGTAGGCTGATGACCTGGTAAAGGTCGCGGGAGTCCGCTGGATGCGGGTGGCGCAGGACCGGTCATTGTGGCACTCTTTGGGGGAGGCCTTTGTCCAGCAGTGGACGTCTTTCGGCTGATATGATGATATTCATAGAGAGGTATCTATAGAGGTCTATCCAAGCAACAAAATTATCCCAGAGTGCGTATTTTATAGACCTACAGCACTATTAACTCTCTCTTAATGGTTCTAGTAGGTGCTACCATGCTTATAATAGCATACGTGAAGTTAGTTTGCGCTTCTAGTACATCTGTTCTTATAGCTTAACTTATAATCGCTAAAAGGCTTAAATTAACGGTACAATATAAGCTAAGGTGCCCTATCAAGGTATTGAAAAGGCGGAAACGCGCTTGAGACTAGTCGCTCTGGTAAGCAATACTTATTATCGCCTACAAGAAGCAATATAAAACCGTTATAAGTAAAGTGTGCTTATAAGAGCAGCAAGTAAAACCAAACCTACTGGAAACCATTTGCACTTGTTACTTACACTTATAAGGGTTTATAAGTCTACTTTGTGGATCCTTTATAAGTAAATTAGTTCTACATATAAGTGCTTATTCTAAGAGTAAATGTAGTGGTTCTTATTGAGCATTATTGAATGCTGCTATAATCGTAATGTGTTTATAAAGGTTTAATGAATTACCATTATTATCCAAAATAATCTTCATGAAGCCCGTAAAGGAGTACAACCGTTCCTAATGTCTTGTGTAATTCTATTATGGTCTCATCACGGACATATTGAATATCTGGTGCTAATTTTATAACAGGCAAAGGACGTATCACATAAATTGACTCGGGTTCCGCACAAGATAGTGCCAATGGAAATTCATGGGTTACCTATCTTAACCTAGAAAAATGTAATACCGAATATTAAAATCCCGAAAACGATTCGTTTTTTTTTATTAGGCCGAATTTTTATTTGCCCGAATTTACGTTTCCCGTATTATCTTTTGCCCGATTCTCAATTTGCCGCAGTTTTATTTCGCATATGGTTCAAATCGACACTTGTTAAAATTCCGTAGTTACGTTTGCCAACTAATTTGTGAGGTCGAATAATAATAAGTCCGAAATATTATTATCCCGCTATATCAATAGATCGAAATTGTAACATGTAAAAGCAAATCATCATTGCAAGCATAATACTTCACCAGAGAAGAAACGTAAAAAATACGTATCCAAAGAAGAAAAAATCAAAATACTTGTGGAGAAGAAAAAAGATTTAAGTGAAGTTAAATTCCTCAAAGAAATGATTAAAATTATTTAAATAAAAAATGTTAAAAATATATACATTAAAACTATTGTTTTGTTTTCCTATTCAATACTCAATAATTCAATAGCTTAATAGGAAGTAGGTACTACAATAAAATAAATCGGATCTGGCGCTCACCGGCCGCTGCCGCGGCACGCTCGCTTCGCTCGCTCGGCTTCGCGCGCTGTTTGGTCGCAGTTCACCTAACACGCTCCTCCTCGCTTCGCTCGTCGTCGCACCTAACTGGACTCTGTCAAAGGAAAGCCTTCCGCGATTCCACTTTTATCTTGGGTATATTTGTAGATAGGTTTTTTTTGCAGAAGTTTTTTTTTCACCGAAACAATATTATGGATAATGAGATTTCGATTAACCGTAGCATCAGAATTATGAAAAGATGGTTAACAAATGGTTGTCAAGTGATAAAGTTGGTAATCGTTCTTCTGTTTATTGAGTTTCGGGATAACTTTAATGCGGCAAAACAAACCAGCGGTATTTTAAAAGTATGGTAAACAAAGTATATGGCTTATAAGAATTCGGATAACCGTTTTCGGACAAGTGAAAATCGGACAATTAATTTTCGAAACATCGATAGGTTACCAAATTCATGACATAATGTTATCGATGTTTCTGGAGAATGCGATTTAGATTAGACCACGAGGAGAGTATTAGCGATGAATCTTAACACGATGACGAAAGTGATATTAAAGGCTATTCCAATTAAAAATACGTACTAGGAAAAAATATATTAACACTTTTGGAATCAAAAAGATGTCCTGCCTCAAGACGCCTCAGCGCTTCTTGACATAAATAAAAATAAGACAAAAGACATTAAAAAAAATCTGATTATGGTGCATTTAAATTATTGTGGAACCCTAATTCCTAACAATATGGCGATATTGTAGTTCTGGTGAAGAACCATTTGCTCCTATAGAGGGATGGTAACGTTCTTCAAAATGCTTGCTCTAAAACATGGTGATTTTTGATTATATTTCTTATTGCAACCTAATTTATTTTAAATACAACTTATTAAATAAGCTGGTTTCAAGAAGCGCGTAAAAAAATAGATTAAAAACACAATATGCTTCACCGAAAATATACGTTCGCATGAGAATGCACGTACATCTTATATTTATACGTATTATTATGAAAGACTTCGTTACACTCTTGTTTGGTTTTGTAAGGCGCTTATAGTGAGCTTCGCGGGAGCAAATAGTTTTGCGAAGTCGAAATATAAGTCTACTATTGGCTTAATTGGTTGGTCACTAATTCTACTATTAGTGCTTTATTAGGACAAGTACGCCTATAAATTGGGCCCTTTACCGTGGTTATAAGCGCTTACTATCCCGTTATTGTCCTGATAATATGTGGTTCTAGGACAATTACCAAGCCACTTTTTGTTACTTGGTACCTAATTAGAAATTGCGTAAAGAAGTTGTAGGTTATCTAAAAGACCAATATTTCTTACAAATGCCCCGAACTGTTGGAATTAACGTGAAAAGGGTTTCCAGAGATTTAAGTGCTAATTTATCATTCCCGCCCCTGAAAGTGCGAAGCATTAAAAAAAATACATTAACCCACGCCTATAGCATTCCCAAAGGGGATAGGTAGAGAAATATGAAAATATTTTTCTGTCACATACATCAAGCCATTGTTGGTTAATAGGAGTAAATGACGTATTACAGTGACAGGTTACATAACCACCAGTGTAATTTGATTTAATTTAATTTTCTCAAACATGCAATAAAATATTGATATTGTGTTCTTCATAATGGGCTTCGAAGTGTCACGTTTTGGGCGCAGCGAGACGAGACCCGTAATGGCATTTCATACAAAATTGGAGGCCTGCCTGCAAGATGCTCTATTTTAATTTCCATTCCATAATTTGTGGCACAGCATCACGGCCTTCAGCCATTTTTTAATTCATTACATGTTTGAGAAAAACACTATACATACCTCGGCGTGAAAAGGGGTTGGCAGCGTCATATCTATACCTACTCGGCCGGCAACCCCTTACTTCCCGGCCTCTGTAGTAATGTACTATTATAAGATAACTAACCTAGGATAAGTATATTTATTTATTTATTATTTATTATTAACACCACTCTGGACCCCAGTTATCTTAAATAAGGGTTTTATTATTATTATTGTTACAATAGTTATAAAACGCTGAAAAATTATGTGATTTTTCAGAAGCCGGCTCAAGTAGGACTCAAAGTAACTACAAAACATAATTAATTTTCGGACAAGTGTGTGCAGGCTATACAGGGTGTTTTTCTGAAATTCCTTGAACTTCGGCATATTGCAGAGTCCATTCACCAAAACAAAGTAGCATAATTAGTTTTTCAAAAAAAAAAAAAGTTTTTTTTTCGATTTTCATACAAAATAATTAAATTTAGCATTAACGGTTATTGTACAAGGGTCTTAAGAGTTAATGAAAAGTTAGTGTCAAATGTGATAATGTTCAAATGACATCACATGACATGCACGTCAAAAAACCGTTTACACTGGTTAAAGTTGCATAACTGATTAAATTAAAATGTTGAATATCTTGATAACAGTAAGAGTTAAGATACTGGTGTCTTGGAGAAATTACCTTTATTTGACCTAAGCTATGCCCCCATTCAATTAACGGAAATTGGCGGGAACACGTTGTATAATCTGTCATAAAGATGTCTCTTACATGCACTTTAAAATCAAATTGGAATGTATATGGTATAAATCCCTTTTCTAGAACGAATTCACTTCTCTTTGTACAGTCAAGTGCAAAAATATATATCGATTTCATCTTCTCATAAATATGTAAGTACTAAGTACCAAGACCTTAATCCGCTGACACATATTTATGAGTAAGTTGTATGCACACATATTTTTACACTTGACTGTACTAGTTGTTAAGACACTGTCAACACCAAAATGCCCTTGAGGATTTTGGATAGCGCGCACACTATCGTATGTTGTGTCGTGTATTTGCATCGGAGTAAACGAGAGCGAGTGTTACTGGGCGGCCCGGTTTTTGAAGATAATATTACATAAATATTGAAATAAAAAAAAGGGTGGATTATTTGTGAAATATGACTCGTTCGCGGTTTAGGTATGAATATGTTGACTTCATGTTTTTAATTGCAGACAAAAAAAATAAAGACATAGAACCGTTTAATGTGATTTTAAGACCAATCTTTGCAATTATTTTCTATCGAGCCGATTTCGTCCAATTATGTATCGAGCTCGTCCACGGTCTTTGAAATATGGTGAATTTTAACATATATTTTATTTGATGTGCTAGAACAAATAGTTTTTCTTATAAAACTGCTTAAATAACATCAATTTCACCAAATTAGGTCTAAACTTGTCAGCCTCTTAAGTGCAAGTGGATGTCTAGATGTTTGTTACTCAATCACGCTTAAACGGCTCAACCGATTTGGATGATATTTTGCACGAAGATAGTTACTAGCCTGGATTAAAATATAGGATAGTTTTTTTTATCTTGGGTCGGCTCGGTCGGTTATGCTTCGAATCGACCCTCTACGTACGATCCGTTTTTAACTACTGCAGTTAGAGCCCACACACGTGCTAGATCGTATCTCGCTAGTTTATCTTATTAGTTGTTATCTTAAACAGTACAAAGACGGTATTTAACTACCCCGATAACATTTATTGCCTCATGCGAACGTGGCATGTTGGTGTAACAATTATTTATATCGCTATATCTGTAGAAGATTAAAATTGTAATCAATCAATGGAACAGAGAAGTACAATAAACGAAACCAAGAGTAGTTACGAACGTAGAATATAAATAAATAAAATAATTAAATAAACATTTTGCGCACAATCTTACACGAATCGACCTAGTCCCAAACTAAGCAAAGCTTGTACAGTCAGCGTCACATAGTTAGTAGCAGCCAAAGCAGCCAAATATATCGTAAGACATCCTTACTCCTATAGTAATAAAGACGTGTTCCGATATATTAGGCTACTTTGGCCGCTACTAACTATATGATGCTGACTGTACTTAGTATTGGTAGTAGACGACGATAAACATAATTATACTTATAGATAAATAAATACTTTACATAGAAAACATCCAAGTGCTCGATAGCAGTAAGTATTAAGTTAGGTAGTTGTTTGGCTAGCATTTTCTTCACGCTTTCAATATAAATTCGTAAGTATAGAGGTGAACTACTTAAGTGTCAACTAGAGTCAAACATTGGAACGTACAAAAACTGTACGCAATGAAAAGGGGTTAAAAAATTTACGGCATGACAGATTTAACCGTATTCAAAGGGTCAATAAGTTTTTTTATTTCGTAACTAGAGTTTTGTCTATGACTTCAATGATCCATTTCGTCCACTTTCCTTATTGTATGAGCTAGAAATGAACAGTGGACGAAGGAATAGTAGGTACAATAACGATCACAACATGCATTCAAATATTTACATTATTATTTTAGTAACAAAGTTCACTGTCATTGATAATTATCAACGACCTCTAATTGGTTTAAGACAATAAATATGTGCTTATCAAGCATTAAATTTGTTTATTAAACACAAACGTATATTATCAAGTATTAGGTTGGAGGACATTACATAGTTCCGTCCGGGTTGCTCCAATTAAATACTTACGAGAAAACTACATTTCCATTCATTGATGAGACATATTCTTGCTAAGTTAAAAAAGTCGGGTCTCCACTTCTAACCTCACATACGGCCTTCTGGTTTGGGACGGCACGGCACATACACAACCACGTACAAGTAGTTTACACGCTGAACATTGCAAAATACAGATGGAAAACCACATAACCACAACATGAACACTTACTTTAATCTGTGTGTACATACATTGAATACGTTAAGGGGCTCCACGCTCTATTTGGCTAGTTTTGACGAGTTTGGAGTTGATATCGCTCCGTAAAAACTATAGATATATTTGTGGCACAAACACTTATCGGTTCTTCAATCCTTTATCTACATATGCACAAGAGTTTTTTTGAAAATAATTAATATTTATTTTTTTATGATTTATTCAATCATGGTCCAAAAAAGCTCTATTTTCGATATTAATAATGTTGATTATGCACTTGTATATATGAAATCTACATATAACTGTTCCTTATTGACGTCTCTAACAACCCACGAGAGATTTTTATTTTGAACTCATTTTCACAAAAGTTACGTCCAAAAAACTGATTAATCGGCCTGAAATTGCTTTTAAATTAATACGGTAAGCCATAAAAAACACGAAAAAACCAACAGTTACAGGTCCAAGGTCATTGGGAGCTAGGAGCCCCTTAACATATTAAATTAAAATTCGTTGAACCCATGTTCATTTCTCTAGTTTCTCTTATTTAGTACTCATTAAAAATTCGTACGAAATTCTCTTCATATTTCAGAACGTTCACCAAACGAAATTGAGGACGTTGAGGTACTATGTGAGTTTTTTAGCGAATTCATAAATAGTACTTGCGTTAAAATCCACGTCCAAAATTTTGCCTTAAAGTTGCTAATGCGCCGCAAGCTCACTGATGTGAACACAGTTGAACAGGAATTTAAATCACCACAATAGGGAATATGCATGTGATTTAGAAATGGACTAAAAAAATCACGTGTAATCTATATTGCTTAATAAATATACACACATGATTATTTTTTCAAATTATCATGTTTCTATTGATAAAATAAATTGTTTAAAAGTACTATTTTTCAAATTCCCTCGCAAATTTCCAAAACGCAACGCTATTGGCGGAGCGAAACGTGACGTCACCGTGCAGGTCATTAGTATGATTATTGAAAGTTATTCGCATTGTTTGGCCGCTGTTTATGATAAATAATCAGTGTTTTTTGGTAATTATTAAGTGAAAAAAGACTCGCCACAATGACTGAAGGCGGTTTTGTCAAGGCACAGTCGGATAATCTGCCTAAAATTGATGTGTTCATGATGACTAAATTTAATACATACTTCGCAAATATTTGTGACTTTACGTCCGCTGAACTAAGAGGAGTAAAAGCTGCAAGGTAAATAAGTTACAGATATTCAATAAATTTTCATATTCCTTGTTTTTATACTCGTGAGATTGGTCAATTAAATAATTATAACCTATTTTGGCGATTCAAATAGCTAGACTTTTAAACTACTTCAAATAGGTGTCTTTGTTAAATAAGTGGAATAAAAAACTAGTAGATATTTATCCATACTATATACTATTTTACTATACTATAACTTTATCCATACTAATATTATAAATGCGAAAGTGTGTCTGTCTGTCTGTCTGTTACCTCTTCACGCTTAAACCGCTGAACCGATTGCGATGAAATTTGGTATGGAGATAGTTTAAGTCCCGGGGAAGGACATAGGATAGTTTTTATCCCCGAAATCATCCCCTAAGGGGGTGAATGTTTGTATGGAGCTGCGATATAAACGAGTTCCACGCGGACGGAGTCGCGGGCAGAAGCTAGTATATTATATATACTAACTTCTGCCCGCGACTCCGTCCGCGTGGAACTCATTTATATCGTAGCTCCTTACAAACTTTCACCCCCACTTCATCCCTTTGGGGGATATGGGGGGAGCTACGATATAAACGAGTTCCACGCGGACGGAGTCGCGGGCAGAAGCTAGTTATATTATATATTTTATATATACTTACTTAATAATAAATTATAAATGCGAAAGTGTGTCTGTCTGTCTGTTTGTTACCTCTTCACGCTTAAACTGCTGAACCGATTTGGATGAAATTTGGTATAGAGATAGTATAAACGAGTTCCACGCGGACGGAGTCGCGGGCAGAAGCTAGTATTATATAATCAAAGATATGTACCTAGGTACCTATTAGGAATGTTAAATGTTGAGAACATCTTTATGAACTTTAACAAACTAGGTTGTTTTCGTCAAGGCTTATAAATAAAACAAATTTGTGTAGGTCACTCAGTAAAAAGGATTAAATTCTTTTAACTTTCTTCGATCAACAGTGCAAACAAAGAAACTTAGCTAAAACGTTTCTTGATCAAAATCAACACTCGTAGTCAGCTGTTGATCAACAAAAATCATAATATTTATAACATTAATAACTAAAAAAATTGGGAATCAGAATAGTTTTATGAATAAGTATATAATACAATTTTGAGGTTAGGTTATTGTTTACCTATATTGTTCGCGAGTCGTAATAAAAAAGATTTTAGGTACATACATATTTAATACTCACGTCGAAATGATCTTCACAACAATATAAACTACTCAAGCACGATACATTATCTCTCCTCATCGCCTTACACCACTTTATCCTTATATTTGCACCTTTGGGCATATGAAAATATTTGCAGTTTTAATGTGATTTTCACACATAGGGACAATACAATATTTATAATAAGCTTTTGTGTGCTCTTCCATTACAATAAGTTGATCTTATAAGCTTTAATCACTCACATTTATTAAAAGTGTGAATCAAACACTTTGATGTTAATTTGTTTAAGAACCGCCGTGCACTAAGCTGCACGGTGACGTCACAAATGAGCGCGCCAAAATGGTGGCGTTTTGATCGTCCGAAAATGATAGTAATTTTTTTTTTTTTTTTTTAGCTTATTTAATAATATTGTGAAAGTGTTATATTTTTTTCCGGCTCTATAATTACTTATAGAATAGATAAAAAAAATGTCATGAATATTCCCTATTTTATTGAATGTTCCTTTCATTCGCTACATTCCTTAAGAACTGCCAGTTCTGTCCACAAACAGACTAAAAGCAACCGCCGTTGCATTTCTGCGCGTATAACCAAAATGGCTGGCGTCTCTGTGAATTAGCAAGGAAATGGCATCTTTTTGGCGTAGACGGGTATTACTTGCATTAAAAGCTTTTGAGGGCACCTTTTAGCTCGCAGCGATCCTCCTTTTTCCCTAACTCCCACATTACTCACTTTGCGATATACTAACTGACTTTAAGTACCTATTTCATATCTTAGAACTGGGTAAGATCACTTCTGTATTTGCATCTTGTGAGTAAGCAGCTATTGTATAGTGTTTTAATTTAAGAAGGTCAGAAAGAACTTCACTTCTTCTTTGTACTCAGACTGACTTTCCTATGGACGTAAAGGTAGACCACGTCAGAATCAAATAATAATAAAGTCACATCCGGAATAAGAGCTTCGTATCCAAAATTAGTTAAGCAACTATTTCAGTGTCTTTCTATAAATAAATATTTAAAACGGTACAATTTTTACTATACGTATACGTAAGTATTTAGAATATGTTGCATTGCTCTTGAACGTATTTTCATACAGAGTCTATCCGTTATTCTTGCCCTTGAGTTTATTTTTCTTAATATACCATATGTTCGACAGATTGCAAATGGAACAACTCCCAGCAAGTCTTAAGAAGCGCCGTAGGTTCATGGTCTTCTCTCCCTATCACTGCGCATAAGCGTGAGCGAGATGGAAGTGCGTGCTCGGAAGCGCGGATATCATGTTTTTTAATTTTATTTTTTTGGCCGTTTAAATAAATAAAAATGTAAACACTGATTTCCCTCAAACATGATATTACCGATTTTTAGAAGCAATTTTAATATTTATAGCTTTTGTGCATAATTTGTTACGAATATTTTAAGGGTATTTTTGTGTGTGTTTAGACCTGTGTTCGTGATTTTTTTCTATCGAGCGAAATTTACTTAATCATGTTTCGAAGCACTGATTTCCCTGCAGAAAAGCCTCAAGATTACTATTCGTATTTTTTTGAAACCATATTATTATAAACAGACGTATTATATTGTTTCAATAACTCTGTTCGCTTAGCTTCGCTGAACCTACGGCGCCTTAAGGAACAAAAACATTTTTTTTATTGAATGCATGGATTCCGGACTAATTCACTAATGCTTACAAGAAAAACACGAGAAAGGTCGTTGTGTTAAAAAGGCCGTATACGCCTTGGAACCTGCATTAAGTTACGCCGATTCAGTACCTATATACCCAATAGACAGCGGGATTTTGAATTCTTTGAACAGCTAAGTCCATGATTACTCAGACTCTCTTTGATATTCGTTTATTGGGGCCAGCTTAATGGTGAAAGCTTGTTACCGCATTACTAAGGGCCTGTTTTCTGTCATTTTACCAAAGATTTTTAGAAAATCCCCGATTGAAGTCACGGAAAATAAGTTCAAGTTCTCTCAATAGAAAAATATAGCAGTGAATTGTTTGTTCGGGAAAATATCCGGAATGGTTCCGTTACTAAGAATCCTTACAAAAAAGACTGGAATTGACTCAACCGTTTTCTATTTTATTTACCACGGAACAACAATATTATATTTGTCCTCATATGTTAGCTAAATAATTTTATTACAGTAATGCTAACAACACAGAGATAAGTGAGTAGGAAATATAAACTTGTTTCCTATGCAAAATAATTCCGATACGCGTCGTAAAGTACTAGACTTTGCACTAACACTCTGTGCATGCGTGCTGTGCGCAATGCACATTGAATACAATAGTATTAGTTTACATAATTGTTGTATACAAATCGTTGTTTCAAGCTTTGGCAATAACAAAGTGCAATCGGTAAAATCTTAAGACTTCGGACTTTGAGACTCGTGAGATGTTGATGCACCACAGGCGCGCTCTAAAAGTATTCACCATTAGCGTAGAGGTTTTGGAAGTACGGCTGATGTCGCAGATTAATATTTTTGACATCAAACTGTACAGTCAAGTGCAAAAATATGTATCGATTTAATCCTCCCATAAATATATGTACCAAAACGTTAATCCGCTGACATCAGAGCTATGGGACATATTTATGAGTAAGTTGTTTGCACACATATTTTTACACTTAACTGTACAGTAATGGAATGGTTGTACACATTTTATAGTTAGCGGAACTTTGAAAAGGATTATGAGAACATTTAAAACAACGTTACCTACGTTTTTTTTTTTTAACTTTATAAAAGTGAATTTCAAACAGTAAAGTTAATTCATGTCACTACTCAGTACATAGTATAAAACAAAGTCGCTTCCCGCTGTCTGTTTGAGTGATTCAAGAGGAAGGTTTATATGTATATGTATAATATAATACCCGTGCGAAGCCGGGGCGGGTCGCTAGTTTACACATAAAATAAATTATAATAGAACTAGTTACTCACATTTAACTGATATCCTTTAATACTAAAATTCCTCGCTTGATATATCCTAAAATTGTCTCCAAACAGGCGATTCTGCACGCACCCCCTCTTCAGAGTTAGTAAGAAGGAATTATAACACATTCTCACTGTTAATTATTACCACTGATAATTAATTAAAAATATGCCATTAACACCTTTACGTAAATAAAGTCTATATTTGCTTTTTATATCGTCTTTTGTTTTATATGTAGTCGTTTGTTTTAATTTAGCATGTTCACAACGCACTTCCAGGTTGCTAGTATAATTGACTATGATGTTAAACGGCCGATTGAGCTAATATATATATAATATGAACATTAGATACAGTGACGTGACGCGAGCGATAAACTGTAGATAGATACGGGATGTCGCAATGTATATGGACAATACGCTTCGGTGACCTATCTATGATTATTAGTTACTGTACGGTGATTAAATATGCTTAAATAGCACCCGGTTTTCTGCGTGAATTGTGGTATTAATTTTTTGTACAAGCTTTTATTGGAAACTCTACTTCTCTGTATACCGTCATCAACCTCTTGGAGACGATTCTAACAAGCCCGAGCTCAACGGGGTTACGTTCGGTAAGTACTGAATTCCCATGGCCACCTTCAGTCTCCATCATCAGATCAGCTCGATGGTACCATAATATTGAATTGTCATCCAAACTATACTATACCCAAAATTTCAGCACAACTGAGTTGGATTTGGTTGAGGTTACTGTTCAAAATTCAGTTCCAAGATTTGTCCCTCACTAACGAACTGACTAACTAATAAATGGAAAGTTAATAAAAAGCTTGTAAAATAATACTAAAAAGCGTTGCGTAGGCATTGGTACTAATGATTAAGGCTCGGTTGTTTCAAATCGTCGGTAATGGGAATTTTGACAGTTCTGTATGAGTAACAGCTGCCAGAGCGCCATTCTTAGCAGAGAGGGAGAGAGGAGTGAAGGTTGATTTTGATTCGAGTTGATGCGCGAAAACCACGCCCCCTTGTCAGAGACACGCTTATGCCATCCGCGCACGCGCAAAAGAGATGAAACACTCTTCAGAAATGGCTTTTTGGACATATTTTGATAAATGCCTAACTTGGTGAAGTTTTATTTATTTATAACTATTTCATTAAGGGCCTGTTTCACAATCTCCAGTTAAAACATGTCCGTCAGATAAATGTTGGCTGTCACTTTTTTTTTATATGACGGGAGAAAAGGATAGCAATAATTTTAACTGGCAGATAACTTTATCCGGCGATTGTGAAACAGGACCTAAGTGAGATTAGGTATAGATTCGGTAAAATACCATTGTATAAACTTGATTGTGTCGTAAAATAATGTATTGTTTGAGTAGGCTAAGTTAAAAAGGGTAAATAAAGTCACAACATTTTTTTTTTCTATTGTAGAAATTTTAAGGATACGTGTATCGATTAAGTCAGATAAATAATCATAAACTTAGTCTAGAATCATGTAAGTATCAGAAAACTCCCTTATTGTTTCTGTGTGTTGTTGTTGTATACTCAGTCAAAACGGAATATAAAAAAATGCGACTACTTCCAATTCACGGCCTTAAGGGGCTACCCGAGGTTTTCATCCATTTTTGACAAGTTTCGTATCTCCTACTTTTGCACTACAGATAGAATTATAAATCAAACGGCTATCGGTTCTTCAATCTTTTATCTCCATTTTGGTCCATTGCCTCTGGTTTAATTCTTTGCTCGTATTGGATATACACGCTGTATATTATAATATCAACATTAGATACAGTGACGTGACGCGAGCGATAAACTGTAGATAGATACGGGATGTCGCAATGTATATGGACAATACGCTTCGGTGACCTATCTATGATTATTAGTTACTGGACGGTGATTAAATATGCTTAAATATCACCCGGTTTTCTGTGTGAATTGTGGTATTAATTTTTTGTACAAGCTTTTATTGGAAACTCTACTTCTCTGTATACCGTCATCAACTCTTGGAAACGATTCTAACAAGCCCGAGCTCAACGGGGTTACGATCGGTTAAGACTGTTTTCTAAGTACTGAATTCCCATGGCCACCTTCAGTCTTCATCATCAGATCAGCTCGATGATACCATAATATTGAATTGTCATCCAAACTATACTATACCCAAAATTTCAGCACAACTGGTTTGGTTGAGGTTACTGTTCAAAATTCAGTTGCAAGATTTGTCCCTCACTAACGAACTGACTGATAGAAAGTTAATAAAAAGCTTGTAAAATAATACTAAAAAGCGTTGCGTAGGTATTGGTACTAAAGATTAAGGCTCGGTTGTTTCAAATCGTCGGTAATGGGAATTTTGACAGTTCTGTATGAGTGACAGCTGCCAGAGCGCCATTGGTTTTTTGGACATATTTCGATAAATGCCTAACTTAGTAAAGTTTTTTTTATTTATTACTATTTCATTAAGTGAGAGAGAGAAACTTAATTGTGTCGTAAAATAATGTTTTCATATAAAAAAATGCGATTAGTTCCAATTCACGGCCTTAACAGGGGCTTGTTAAGTCTTATAAATAAGGATCATGCTGTATATTTAGTGTAATATTGTCGAGTGTATTTATAGAAAATGACAAGTGGAAAATATATAAACTAGAGTAGGTATGTACTGGTGGGACAATTGTAAGTACCTAGTACTAAATAAACTCGCATATAAATGATTCGTTATAAATACATATGTATACTAATACTTACACATATCTGTGAGTTTGCATGCTGGTAAGGTTGTAAGTTTGTGAGTAGGGGGAATTTCCGGAACTAACTATCCTATTTCAAAAAATCATTCACCAATACTGTATAGAATTCACCTAATAGGCATAGGCCTCCTGCTGTTATTCGCTACGCGCTAAATGCAGCTCACCCCGCCCATCCGTCACGAAACTAGACCTCTACCTACGCTTAGTTACTACGCATATATTTGTGGGTGAGCGTTGAGGTGAGCTTACAGAACAAGTTACAGAATACGGCGCTGGCTGTGGCGACATTGACATGGGACAGTCTCCTAAGCAGACCACTCATATATTTAAGTTTAAATCCAAACATAAGAAGCGCTAAACTTAAGTGGCAGTGGGCGGGGCACATTGCACGTAGAAGCGAAAGACCCCCATGATGACCTCATCAGTCCTTGTGGGGGGGTCTTTCGCTTTACCAGGTGGTAACGGTCGCGGGAGTCCGCTGGATGCGGGTGGCGCAGGACCGGTCACTTTGGCACTCGTTGGGGGAGGCCTATGTCCAGCAGTGGACGTCTTTCGGCTGATATGATGATGATGGTGATGAAAATGTTTAAAAGTAATACATATTTTTAAATACCTGAGGATTCTGAAGAGCAGCGATCAGTGTCACGCCGAAGCGAAGCGGCTGTGAAGAAAAACACCACCTTTTAACCTTTTTAAGGCCCGACGCAATGAGAGGGGTGTTATAAGTTTAACGTGTCTGTGTATCTGTGTATCTGTCTGTAGTATCTAGCTCCCTAACGGATGGACCGATGTTTCATGAAAATCTGTTCAACCGTTTTTGAGATATTGGACTTTGAAATGAAAATGTCGGGGGTTTTTCAACTTTTCTGAGTTGTAGTTATATTATTATTGATTAAAGTCGTACTCACTCGATAATGTACTTTCAGATATATATTTCAAGGCAAGCGTAGCAAAAGCAATGTCTGTTACCCCGTAGCACATGGTTTAGATTAGATAATATGTGGCAGATTTTTTATAAAGCTGCCGTTGTAATTGGAGTCTTCAGTCTTGGGCGGTAGAGTTGCTTTTTGAATGGAATACTTTGATGCAATTCGGCCAACTCAAATAATCTCAAATATAGGTAGAAGAGAAGGTAAATCAATTACAAACTAAAGTCGAACATTATACCTTTTCTATTTCATAGTCATAGTCATAGTCATTTATTGCAACCATAGTTTTGTACAGATCTTAATAACTAGGTACAGTCAAGGACTTTAATTGTTGAGCCATTTAGGTGTCAACTAATTTTGGTATTTTAATAGTCAAACTTTGAAGTGTCCAGTATAAAGTGAGCTCTAAATGGCTCAACAGTTAAAGTCCGTGACCGTACATTGATATCATATGGGCCCCGGTAGGGCATGGCAATGTCACAACAGATAATTTGGTTATTAATATACATGCCATTAGAGTATACATGCCATAAAAGATAAACCGTAATTTAAAATAATTCATAATTTAAAATAATATAAAATAATTTAACATCAACGGTCAAAGTTAGACTACAAACACATTATTATTAAAGAGCATACAACACATTAAGATTGATAAATAATTAAAGATATTCATGTCAAATTTTTATCATTTTAGAATTCGTGAACGATATAATACGCTTTTCCTATGAAAATAAGTTTAAAACCCGCCTCTCGGGAATATGTTCGCAACGAACACTCAAGCTAGTATCCAAGTAACACGAATGAATGTTGCATTACCATTCGTTCACTCTCTTCACAAATTACCTTGTAACTCGCTGTATGTGCTCCATAGTTTTTTTACCGACTTCGAAAAAAAGGAGGAGGTTCTCAATTCGGTTGTATTTTTTTTTTTTTTTTCAATGTTTGTTACCTCAGAACTCGGTCATTGATGAGCCGATTCGATTTTATTTTTTTTGTTTGTAAGTATATGCATCCAGGTGGGTCCCATTTTTTTTAAAATTTAGTTGGATGATGGGATCCATGAGGAATTGAGAGAACTCCTCAATTATATTAGGCACGCGTGTAGTGATTTTGGTATTTTCTATTATATCTCGTGCATTTACATCCGGAAATCATAAATTTGGTGGAGTGGAACTGATGATGAAGACCACAGATGACTTATGGAATTCCTCAATTATGTACTTAAAGTACAAAAGCACGTCACAGATTCTGATAAGATTCCGTTGAAATAGCAGATAATGAAGTACCAAAGGTGATCCTTGTGGAATCGACGGAAGTCCTCAAATATTATCGGGCCACATACAGCGATTGGGTTTTTTTCCCTAATAATCAACGCATTTGCTCTCGGAAATCAGTTCATGTGGTAAATTGGAAAATAAATGTGGAAATGTTCTCGTGGCTTGGCGGAGGACTACATTGAAGTCGGTTAAAACTTTGTTTTTAAAGTAAATTATTTACGTTTTTATTAAATAAAAGTGTCAATTTCCATCTAAAACTATTTTATTTATGTTTCTCACGAACGTAAATTGGTTATTTTATTAGTTCAGGCTCTTGTAATTTTTACCTAAATTTTAAATTTCAGCATATCATTATGTGTGTAAAATATGTTTTCCACATCTGCTATTCAGAACAGAGATAGTTTTGCCCTCGAATAAGCGATCACAGTTAAACTTTTCCTCCCTGATCCTGTTATTCAGAAAATTGATTTGAATATTGATCAATTTCAATTTCCCTCGAAGAAGGTGTGATAAGATAAGTAGTGTGTCACTCGGTACAAAAAATATTTCCGTCTTGGGCGTAAACACTTGAATCCCTATTACGCTCAAGATTCTACTTTAGAATCCCTCGCTACCCTCAGGATTCTACTGTAGAATCTTTCGCTTCATTCAGGTATCAATATACCACCCTCGCCGTTATACCATTTTCCTCCCTTGAGACACAATCTACTATTGTATAAGTTATTATTATTATTAGGCGTTATTGTTAAGAGTCCGCAGTAAGCTCGATTCTCCATACAAATGTAATTACGCTCTCATTTTAAAACTACATGTTGGATTGTGACGAAACTTTGCATGTACAATGACATGAGGTATATCCAGGTCTGTAATTAGTTTATGTCGCTTCAGATACCATAGTAAAAAAAATACAGCGAATTTAAGTTTTTCATACAAAACTTGTTTTTGCTGTATTTCGTTTGTTTTATAAACTGGAACCATATAAACGAATTACATACATAGATATACCTCAAATGTCATTGTATATGCAAAGTTTCGTCACAATCCAACATGTAGTTTTAAAATTAGAACGAAACACCGTTTGTATGGGAATGTGAAATCCGGCCGAGCTTACTGCGGACTCTTAATGCTTATTCTTTGTATGTTTTGGGTATTTTAGCGGTTCATTAGGTGGATGTCACACTGCGACGCATCTCCGGACGGAGGTGCGTTTCTCGTTGTACGAGTATGCAAGTACCTCAGTTTGTATATAAAGTCCGTGTGGTACGACACACTGCAGCGCACCTCCGTCCGTTGATGCGGCGCAGTGTGACGACCGCCTTAGTAATTGTCATTTAAGGCGCCGTAGGTTCAGCGAAGTTAAGCGAACAGAGTTTTTGAAACAATATAATGCGTCTGTTTATAATAATATGGTTTCAAAAAAATACGAATAATAACTTGAGGCTTTTGTGCAGGGAAATCAGTACTTCGAAACATGATTAAGTAAATTTCGCTCGATAGAAAAAAATCACGAACATAGGTCTAAAACACACAAAAATACACTTAAAATATTCGTAACAAATTATGCACAAAAGCTATAAATATTAAAATTTCTTCTAAAAATCGGCAATATCATGTTTGAAGGAAATCAGTGTTTACATTTTTATTTATTTAAAAGGCCAAAAAATTTAAATTAAAAAACATGATATCCGCGCTTCCGAGCACGCACTTCCATCTCGCTCACCCTTATGCTCAGTGAGAGGGAGAGAAGACCAACCTACGGCGCCTTAAAAGATACCTTGTCGATATTCATGTCCTCCTGCACTATCTGCTGTAATACACGAACGTAGGAATGATGATTGTGACAATCGAACACTGTCACGAAGATCAGAGTTTAGGTTTAATTGGAACTAAAAGTCTCGGGTTATCGTTATACTGTTATTAGTGTCGGTAATGAGCGTGAACGGTTGAACAATACAGGAGATACTTGGTACAGTTGGCAGTAGGTACCGTCTCGTTAGTCCTGTTCGTAAAACACAATTGTATAGCAATAACGCATACTGTAAGTTCATTGACATTTTTAATCGTTTGCATGATGACATCAAAGTTTTGCCTATTAGATTATTTAAGCGTAAACTTAGGAACTGGCTTGTACAAGAATGTTTTTACTCTGTAGGAGAATATTTTGATTATTTTAAACATTGAACGTGACATTATTATTGTATTAAACATTGAACTTGACATTTATTATTGTTTGTATTGTAATTAATTATGACATAAATTATGTAATTGAAATTGTGTCATTATTATGTTCATTTTGCATGCCAGTTTCTGGTGTTGAATGTGTTTGACTATGATATCATTTTATACCAGCTTATGTACAACATTTTTATGCAAAATAAAGATTTGTATTTTTGTATTTTGTAGGTATCGTAATATCGCCGGCAATATTTCTACTCTACCTAATCTACCAACTACGCTAAATCGACTAGTAGAGAATGCCAGGATATGGCATTCGACTTGTGCACGATAAGTTTTTTTTTATGCAACATATAGATTAACCCCCTGATTCATACGGGTTAGGCTCGTAAAACACACTTTCCCGAAATGTGCACTATCTGCAAAGGTGCACTTTCCGCAAAATGTACACTTTCCTAATTTGGAAACTTTGCCGAGATGTGCACTTTTTCAAACAATGCACTTTTCCAAAACGCACGCTTTCCCAAAATGTACACTTTCCCATTAAGGGCACTTTCAAAGACTTTCAGGGATAAGTTCGCCTTTGTACCGATTTAACTTTTTTTTGTGTGTATTTTTACCTGTGTCTTGTGTACAATAAAGTATTTACATACAGTCAGCATCACATAGTTAGTAGCAGCCAAAGTAGCCATATATATCGGAACACGTCTTTATTACTATAGGAGTAAGGAAGTGTTACGATATATTTGGCCACTTTGGCTGCTACTAACTATGTGATGCTGACTGTACATACATACATTCACTTTCTCAAAAGGTACAAAATTGCAAAAACGGAACGCTCATAGTTTCGGTCTTTCTGTCCGTCCGTCCGTCCGTCTGTCCGTCTGTTTGCATTTCCGCTATTTCATAGAAACCCTTAGTACTATAAACAACGACACCCCGACGACCCCTAAAGTGTAGGTACTTTCCGGGAAAATATACCTTCTGCGAAAGTGCACATTCTGGGAAAGTGCACTCTATTGACAAAGTGTACATATCGGGAAATGCACTTTTAGAGTGATCATTTTCAGAAAGTTGTTTCACTCCACTGTGGACTTTCCGGGAAAATGATCATTCTAAAAAAATGCACCTTTACAAAAAGTGAACATTTCGGGAAAGTATGTTTTACGAGCCAAACCCTTCATATTCGTAAAAGTTAACCAACCGGTTTTAGCTAAAATGTTTTATATATCCCTTTCTTTCAAACCCAGTTTTAGTCGAAGTGAAAGATTGAAACAAAAGAATGTTAACAGCATTTTGACTAAGCTAGGTTTGATAAGCGTTTATTAATAAGGCCTTGGTGTCGGAAAATTATACATAGGAAGAACGTTTTTAATATGTGCATTATGGTTTACAAAAAACTCCCTGTAAACTTGAAAATTCTCAAGGGGAACGTTTTTAAACATAGCGTCACTAATTGGATCTTTGACCCTTGTTTTTTACAGTGTCAAAGCTTGCCTCGAGTATAATTAATTAAATAAATCTACGTTAATTGTATGAGCCTTTTAATTAAATTAATTATTGTTATTGTGACTGTATTTAAATTATTCGATTATTTTGATTATTATTGTATTCTCTATTTTTTTTATAACATTGACAATTTATTTTTTAAATTGTGATTTTAGTTGAAAAATTGATGTGACATTCAATATTTTTTTAATGATTTGCATGCCTGCTCGCAGGCTAGATTCACTGTGCGCACCATTTTTGTAAGAATCCTCTGAGTGTATCTGAAGCAAAGAATCTGATTTCTGATGTCTGATTTCCACAAATAAATAATGAGGAAGGGTGGTAAAACAGCATGTGATCACGCTTTAATTATACGTCACTGTGCACTACTCATACTAACGTTTTTCGGCCTAAATACAATCTTTAATTAAAAAGCAACTTATTGCAATTTATTTTGCATTGAATGGAAGGGGATCGATAAATTGAACGAATTCCCGGTTCATATAATAATGAATACCATACAAAAGAAAATACTTAAAACAACGGGTAAGTATGTAAGTAGCTACATTATTAAAGTTTTTTAGAACCGCTAACAAATTGCTTGCTCTTTTCCTTTTTACAACAGCGCAAAGCGGCAACGTTGTTTAAAATTACGAGAGACTTGTACTTCAGCTACTTTTGTGGCAGACCGTACGTACATGTTGTTGTCACAGTTAACTAAATTAATAGTAGATTACTGCAGAGGCCGTGAAGTAAGGGATTGCTGGCCGAGATTGGGGTAGACGGCCGAGTCGTAGACGAGGCCGGATACAACGAGTCCAGCAATCCCTGTTCCGGCCGAGGATTGTATAACTAGTACTTTTCTCAAACGATGTGAGGAAATATTAAAATTAAAATAAATACTAGGAAATCAATTAAATAATAGGTAATTTGCGCCTTTTTTATTTTTTAAACATGCCATTTGAACAAGCCGTTCGAGCACCATGTTTAACCGCACATAAAGTATAGTACCATAGATTTTTTTATTTTTTTTATGAAGCAAGTATGCTTACAGTGTCTAGTGGTGGTTGGCAGTATGTAAATTTTCCTTTGTCAGTTTAATATTAGTAAGCAAATTTAAAAAGTTAGAGTAGCGGACAATAATGATTTTACTTAGGGTTTTCATACATTACTTCTTGGCGTAAGGCCAAGAAGTAATGTAGGGAGCCATAAACAAGAAACTTCACGTCTTCATTTCGTGATATTAACGCGTACATTTCCGAGCATGTTTGAGAAAAGTAAATTAAATTCTCTCGCTTTAAGATACCCGGAACTGTAAATAAATGAGAAATGAGGGCGATTCTAATCTAAGGCGGGTACATAATTAGGCACATTACATAATTCCGAAGAGTCACTTGTCCGAAAGCATATTTGTGTACAATAAAGTGCTAACATACATGCATACATACCTTTCATATTTTTTACGAATTTCATAATTTCGTAAACCATGTTCCGCTGAAGAGTTTTATGTTTTTTTTCAGGGATGGTAACGGCTACAACCTAACGTATTTAATTATATATTCCATTAAATCGGCCTGTCCGATGGTACGCGGTCACCATAGGCTATTGACGCTTGCGACTCCAAGGGTGTCACATGCGTGTTGCCGAAGAAAACCAGTTTTTTTTTTTTAATCCTTACAAAAAATAAGTTTGTGTAATAAAATTTAAGCGAAATGAATCGTTAGGGTATAATGATACACGGAAAGTAAACCACATGAAAAATAGGGGAAGTCCGGGCATAGTGAACACCTTTACCTTTGACTCTACATAACAGGAAACTTTTACAAGGAAGAAATGAAAAAGATGTCTATAATCAGTCTTTAATCAATAATTAAAAAAAAAAAACTTTTAACGTACCTTCCCACTATTCACGTCACACTAAATCTCTATATCGCCAAGCGCCATTTTAAACTTTATTTCAATTCGAACAAAGAAGTTTTGCAAGAGTTGTGGAACGCCGTGTTGAAAACTCGTTCGAACCAGGGGAAATTTTCTATGAGTTCATGAACTCGAAATACGGAGTAGTTTTGATTAAGATTTTGTGAGTTAATCCGAATCGAATGAGGTTTGCCTAACTTAACCTAGTTTTTATATGAATGATTTCCCATTGCTTAACCCTTTGCTTTACTATCATAGATAATCAGCAGTCACCCTACATAGTCACATCTTATCATAATAGTTTCATGACGCAAACGCTAACGATTATTTTTATTTAGGTACCAAAAAAATATCGAAGGTAAAATATTTAAAGAAGCACGGGTAGTAGTGGCAGTATGTATCATCATCATCACTATATTAGCCGAATGACATCCATTGCTGGACATGGGCCTCCCCCAAAGAGTGCCATTTATCACGTATATACTGTATTTCACCGTAACTTCTATGCATATGGACAGGACGTCGCTTCTATGCACCTAAGCTATGTTAAAGCTGTGTTGTCGATAGTAGAATCCGGTATAACGATAAGTAGGTAGTTTCCCTTATAAATAAAACTTAAATATTTTCTGTCAAAAATGTCATTTTTGGTACAAGCTTTTATTGCCGACTGTTCTTTTCTGTATACCATCATCAACTACTCATTGAGACGATTCTAACGAGCCCAAACTCAACGGGGTTGCGTCGGTTAAGTACTGAATTCCCATGGCCACCTTCTGTCTCCATTATCAGATCAGCTTGATGGTACCATAATATTGAATTGTCTTCCAAACTATACTTATACCCAAAATTTCAGCTCAATCGGTCACCGGGAAGTGGGTCAAATTTAACTTGCAAGATTTGATTACAGACAGACAGACAACGGGACAGTTGTCATCACACGAAAGTTTCGAGTTCAAATCTTTCTATTGACGAGTTTTTGAAGCGGAAAGAAGTTCGTCGCAGCTATTAATTGTGAGCATGTAAACTTAAAATTATATTTAAAAATGATAACATTGACATAGTGTAGTGACATAGTTAGAATTTTAAATAAAAGAAAAATTTAAAAATGTTTTGCTCCGAGCCGGATTCGAACCGAAAGAGAAAAGAAAGAGTCTATCAGAAGCCCGACGCCGAAGGCGGAGGGCTTTTGATGACTCGAGTTTGCAATATTCTTACGCCCGTGTTATACACAATTTTTTTCATCACATTTGCGAGGAAACAAATAAATTTTAGATGAAATGAATACAAATCGTAATAAAAACTGCAACATGTCATCCGTCCATTTTGTTGAATTTGACGTGAGGCGCGTATGGCAAAGACCCTTCGGTATACAGCCACGATTTGAAAACATTTTACATAGACACTAAATAACTACATATTAAATCTGTAAATAATTCAGTTAAACATGTTTAAGTAGTTTTTTAAGTTTAAATTTATTTATAAATACGTTTTTAGACATCGTACTTGATATAAAAACCTCTTTGCGTTGTAACTGCCGCATGAGTGACAGATACAATTAAAAAATAACCATTACGCCCGTGGGCGTAACACAGGCTATTACAGCTCTGTATGTCTGCGCATTATGAAGCCCTTTTCAAGCAAGTATGATGAAAAGTATGTTTGGGACTACTTTTTAGTATCAATAAAATCACTCCACAGAACACATCTTTTACTTTGACAACAAACTACATTAATTCCACGGGCAAACAGCCCGGATCAGGGTTACAAAGTTATATTTGCAGTGAATGGGATAAAAAGCAATAATGGGTTCATAATTTCTAAAATAAATCTCACCTCAAGCACGAGGCACGAGGCGAGCTGGGCAATTGGTGTTGTCATATTGGACACATAAGAAATATTGAAGCCCTGTATCTGGGTCCCGGGTTTGCAGCAGTATATACGTAGTACTCTTTGGTTTGCAGTTGTAGTCTTTGGTGGCAATCCCCGGCAGTGGATTCTTGAACCGCCGCCGGGCCCGAGAAAGGGTTCATAGTCTCGGTCGATCTGCAATGATAAAATGTTCCAAGATTCAATTTGGCTTCAGAATATCTAGCGTCTAGTTACATTTGACGAAACATGTCGTTAGCTAGTTTCCGCTAGTAACAGCGACATCTAGCGGATACTTTTGAAATTACATTTACTTAGACTAATTGCTCAACTCTGTGAGATTGTACAATATTAAACTATTCGCAATAACCACTACACTTGAGTGAAATCCGCATCAAAATCCATTAAGTAGTTTCAGAGTTTATATCCAACTAACTATTTAAAGAGAGCGGTGAACAGATGAAACTAAATACAAGCTTGTAAAAATAGTTTATATCAATTTCTAATTGAGGTATTAGACGACCCCCGATCTTAAGAGGCTCCCATACGCCAATGACCTTCGATCTGAATCCCTTAGTTTTCTAATGTTTTTTGTAGCTTATTATATTAACAACAACGGCTTTAAGCAATATAGTATCCCATATTTACTTCAAACTTCATTGTTTTCGAGATATTTGGGATCAAAGTCGAACAATTTTAGGCCAAAAAACTGGTTTTCTGGCCATAACTTTTGTGTTAATTGGTTTAAAATTAAAACCCTCTACCAGTTTTTGGAGACGTCATAGACGAACCCAAATTTGTAGATTTCGTATATGTTAGATCTTTCACGTCAATAGAGATGCGAAATAAGTGTTTTTTTAGACAATGTTTAAAAAAATCATACAAAATTAAGTATTAATTTGTTTCAAAATCCGGTCAGTCAAAATGGAGATAAAAGATTGAAGAACCGATAGCCGTTTGATTTATGATTCTATCTGTAGTGCAAAAGTAGTAGATACGATTCAAAACTTGTCAAAAATCGATGAAAACCTCGGGTAGCCCCTTAAGTCGGTTACACACGGCAATTTTTTGCAGCGATACTGTGCCGATATGATTATGACAGGTCGCCATACTGTCGCGACGCCTTGGCCACGACTTTGGTCTTACTTAAGCGACCTGCGGCAGCGGTTTTTCTAATTCATTGCGCGTGATCCCAACTAACCACAGTACGTTGCGCGTCTCGACCGCGCAATGAACAGATAAAACGCTGCCGCAGGTCGCTTAAGACCAAAGTAGTGGCCAAGGCGTTAGTATCGCTATAAAAAATCGCCGTATATAACCGTTATATGGCTTTGATGGAATCAACCACACGTTCAGCTACATTATGCAAGCTGTCAGGCGACTATGAAATCGCCAAGTGTCGTGTCGCCCAACACGTCGAATGTACATAAACAAGACCTAAACGTATCGTCTCTAAAAGCTAGAACAAAATACGGAAGTAGTTAATCTTGGATTATAACATCCGTTTATTAGTTCAATAATTCTCTTATCAACCACTCAAGACACGAGCAAGGTTATTTTATTGTTTTGTTTAGATATCTTGAGTACTTATACTCACGTCATTATATCTAAAGAGCAATTATAACAGGCACGGACTCCCATGATTTAAATACGTTTCCAAAGCTTCAATGAAAAACATACATACATTGTCTTATCATGCTAGCTGCCCAACTAACACGATAGGTTTTGTGGTCACGTGTTACGGCCCAAATATCTCAGAACGTCACGTGTAACATAACCATAAAACGTATCATGCTACTAGGCCTGGAAAGGACTACTTAAGTATCTCACTCCAACCAATATGTTTCACAACACTGTCACTGCCAGGAGGAAAACCATGGGGTCGGCTACGAGCATAGCGATTCTTAGCAGTAAGCGTGTTATGTTTTCCGTTCGTTAGCAGTTGCCATAGTGTATAGACGGCTGAGCACCTGTTAAACTTTTTACTAAGAAAATATACCATAAATACCGTTGATAATGACATTACTCATGACATGACACACATTTAAAGCAAACAACAGGGGCTGGAAACTTAGAAAAGAGGCGACACGCCGATTTATTGTATGGAAAGTAGTGACATCTCTGGCGAAGCGGATCGCTGAATTTAATGTTGTTGACAGAAAATGGAAATAGATGTCAGTACAATAGACCCACGACAATAAATTTTAAGATTTTGAAATCAAATAAAATATATTTTTATGTTTTGAGATAGAATTTATTAAGTATCCATTTTATTTAACTGAACATGAACAAATATCTCATTAATATGGAATTATGTTTGTTGTTCGGCCTTTGTGGTTTTAGATGAAGTATACATACCTACGTGTCAGTCAGTAAATAAATGTCAATGTATTGTCTATAAAAACATTGAATGAAAACACATTTAATTCATATTTAAATAAAATCAAGAATAGTTTTAGCCACAGTATCTATTTATAAAAATAATATCTAGGTATTATGTGTGCAGACAATAGTTTGAGGTTGAGTAATATGCAGTGTAGATCGGCTGTACGTGGATTTGTTAAATCTGGTCTAGGAGATTTAATCTCATGTTTTAAAGCTAAATCTCGTCCTTGTCTCGTGTGTTTTGTTAAAAAGGTTGTGCTTTGTTAAGTTCTTGTTACATAATTTGTTAAGTTGAATAAATTCTTTTATGAATGTTGCATGTTTCACTTTTCAGATCCATTTCATAGCTGTGTGATTATTTTGAAACCTACAATGTGACTGGCAAAGTATGAAGGGAAGCGTACTTAGGTAACTAAAATGTGATTTATATCATGTTTTAGAAACGTTTCCTTCCTAACTTTGATAGTCGCATTGTAGGCTTCAAAGTCAAAACAGAGAATACAACTTTTGTATACGTGTGTGCGTGGCGCGTGAATATGTATGTGTGCGTTAGTGTGTATGTGAAGCGTGCACGCTGCACGCATGCGTGCGTCAGAGTAGTTCAATCCACTCGCTGCTAGGCGGCTGTGGGACCAGTAATTTCTTGGTGTTGCCACTCTTTACATAAATATACTTATTATACTCTTTGGCAAACAAACAAGACCATGGTATTGGTGTAAAAATGCAAAATTCTCTGTAAATTAGGATAGTTGGTATTCCGAGCCATCAGTGAGGATGCCCGCGCCGTGTCCAGGATGCCAGCCGACCAGAGCGACCGAGAGATACCAGAGGCAATTAACAAAAGAAGAGAAAAAATGTGAAAAAGAAAACGAAAAAGCCCTGAACAGATATGAAAAACAATTAGCAAGATACGAAAGAGAACGAGAAAAGAAATTGAAAGATTTAGAGAGGGTGTATATATCGAAGTTGGAAGATGAACTGGTCGGCACTGGTGACTTGGCGGGTAGCCCAAGTTTAATGGGTGCCCCGCCCGGCGACTCTGGAGACCCGTTCTATCCTTGCTGCTGTAGTGGTTTTGAGAATACCTACAAAAACACTGACCCAATTCTCGATAGACGACAAGATACGTCGAATATCATAAGTATATTTGTAAAGCCAGAGCAGCTAGGTTTGGATGTTAAAAGAAAAGCATGGTGAGTTAGCTCAAAAAGTAAATAAGGATCCTTCTCCTCCCTAGGATGCGCCGTGTTGAGTTGAAGGACCTGCATTGATCTGTAAAGCCTGCTGTACACACTGGGCCAACGTTGGCGCGTGAGCAGAAGGCAGCTATGCGTTAAAGGAAGAGGGATATAATTCGATCTCTTTCGTTTACATAGCTGCATCCTGCTCACGCGCCAACGTTGGCCGGAATAACGCGTTTGTGATTCTTCTGGAGTCGGAATACGCATGATGCCTCATGTTCAAATTGATAACGTAGTGATGCTAAATGGATAGTAAACCATCAAATTATCGCAATAAATTATAAAATAAATTAATATAATAAAAGATATGAATCTTGAAAGTTTAGAAAAAATATGCATTTTTTTTATTGTCCAATAGTAAATTTAAAGCTACCAATAGAATCATTACGCTTTTATAGAAACAAAATTGTATGACAACTATGTACTTAAACGCATTATTTCGCGACCGAAACAACAATTTACCTGATTTTCCGTATGATTAGTACAAATGTAAGTTGTGACGTCAATTAAAGAACATTTACCCAAAAAATTGAGACAAAGATTGACCACGCTGACGGCAGCGCAAAACACTTCATACTGATAGACACACAGGGTCTATCAGTATTGAGACAAAGATTGACCTCGCTGACGTCAATCTTTGTCTCAATTTTATGGGTAAATTTTCTTTAATTGTAGTTGCTCCCATACAAACATTTGTTCCTCTCCAAAAACTGCTTCGAATGACATCATATAAAAGTCCTAGTATATCTTAGGATAAGGTATCTGTCACTTACCATCAGGCAAGCATTATGCTTGCCACCACTGAGGTATAAAAAACACGCCTGGCCACCGTCGTGGTATTAAAAAAGAGGGTAATTGAGCGCTGGTGCTTGTACAAGGGAGATATCAGAAAGCTTGACACCTTCCACATGCGTTGTTTACGATGCATTCTCCGCATTCGGTGGCAGGATCGTGTGACCAACATGGACGTTGTACGTAGATCTAACATGCCCGGCATTGAGGCCATACTGATGAAAAGCCAGTTGAGATGGATTGGCCACGTTAGTCGCACGACAGACTGCAGACTCCCAAAGCGTAATCGTGGGGGTCTGTGCGCTACAAGGATGTATTAAAACGTCATCTCAAAGCCTGCGATATACCTGCTGAAGGCTGGGAGGAGGTCGCGTCTATGAGACCGGAATGGCGTAATAAAGTCTGAAAAGGTGTAGCTTCTTTTGAAGCAGCACGACTTGAACACCTGGACCAAAAGCGCCATTTACGGAAGACTCGACCCAGACCATTCTATACGTATATACTTACAATGACCAGGGCCAGCTAAACTGCACACAATGTGACAGTACATTTAAAACTAAGTTAGGCTTGAAAATTGTAAGGGTCGCCGTCGTCGGATACGACAAGGACTATATATTAAAAAAAACCGGCCAAGTGCGAGTCGCACTCGCGCACGAAGGATTCCGTACCATTATAATCAAACGTCGGACTCCAGCGGGCATTTTCGTGGCATGTCAGAATGATTGGTAAGGTTCGCAAATCAATCAATTCACTTTCGAGTATTTGTACTTAGTATTTGGTACCTAGTATTGATAATGTGAAATTCCAAATATCATAGCAACTAACTGCATTATTTACAAACGTACTTGGACTACACATTAGTCAAAATGGCGAAAAAGTTCGTTTGGCTTTATCCGTCAGTCAGACAATTGGACGTAGTTAAAGGAAAAGGATCCAATCCACAAAATGACCAAAACATGAGTTAAGTATACCAGAGAGGTCTCTGAGGCGTATATTTTCATTCAACAAAAAGACGCCCCGCTCACATAGTGTTTTCATATTTTAATCAACATGGGATACCATCCCACATGTATGACGGAGTAAAAAAGATATCCTTCAATAAAGACCCATAACGCTTGGAACCGTATAGTGATATTAGATCAGTTACATAATTGATTCACATTTGTTTTAACAAAAGAAATCCAACCTGCTTGGACCATTTTTAAGAAAATGCAATTCACACGTTTTACTTTTAATATTTTCAACGAAACGGATCCAATCCGTTTGGATTCTTTTTGAAAAACTAAATTTAGATTCTTTAAATCTTTTAGATATAGAACAAAATAGATTCAACTCACTTGGATCAGTTTTGTTGAGTTGTTTTGAATCCTGCAATGGTGTCTTAGTAAACAACAGAAACGATCCTATTACAATATTTTTTTTGTAAATCTGATTTTTTAAATTCATTTAGCTTTATTTTTAATCAAATAATCATTAAAAGAAGTTTTCACTATAAAGCAGCCTTTATTACGATTTTTGCTGTCAGTATTATTGTCTTGGATCATTATACGTAAATGTATTATCCGATCCAGCGCACATAAACCATTTTTAGGAAAATGGTTATATTAACAACTAACTTCTGCCCGCGACTTCGTACGTGTAGGTATAATTATGGTTTAAACATGATATTCTTATGTTTAACCATATTACTGACAAATTTGAAAATAAACATTCCATTTCCATACTGTGCGTGTAAGAGTTCAAATTGTCTTCGAATCGAAATAAATACCCTCATAAACTTGGTCGTCTATTATATTATATAGATCCCCAAAGTATCCTTTGAGAGAGCGCTCCCTATGCGAGCCCCAGGTCCGAAGGCCCGATGGCGAGCCCCACGGACACTCACTATCCCCCAGGTGTCTTGCAAGCGAGACCTGAGGCCAAAGTCCCTAAATCTGAGCGGCGAAGCAAACCTTCAGAGAGTGGTTTTAATGCGAACACGAGGGCCTAAGGCCCGAGGCCGAGCCCCCATAGATACACGTTATCTCCGAGTAACTTGCAAGTGAAACCTTTAGGGCCGAAGACCTGAAGGTAAACGGGGAGGCAAGTGGAGCCGAAGGCTGAGCTTTTCGTAGGAATGAAAGGCCCTAAGCATACTTTTAGAGAGCGGTCGCTATGCGAGCTCGGGGGCTGAAGGCCTTATTGTCCCCAGGTGTCTTGCAAGCGAAACTGGAGACCAAAGTCCCCAAGGGGAGCAGGCAGGCAAGCGATGCCGAAGGCCGAGCTTTTCGTAACAATGAAAGGTCCCAATCAAGCCCTAAGAAAGCGCTCCCAATGCAAGCCTGAAGGCCGAAGGCCGGAGCCCAAAGTCCCCAAGGGGAGTGGGCAGGCAAGCGAGGCCAAATGCCGAGCTTTTCGTAACAATGAAAGGTCACAATCAAGCCTTATAAAGCGCTCCCAATGCGAGCCCGACGGCGAGCCCTCACGGACACGGACATTTACTATCCCCAGGTGGCAGCGAAGCCAAAAGCCGAGCTTTACGTTCAAATGGAAGGCCCAAAGCATCCCTTTAGAGAGCGCTCTCAATGCGGGACACTCATTATCTACGGGAGTCTTGCAAGCGAAACCTGAGGCCCGAATTCCCGAAGGTAAAAGGGGAGCCAAGCGAAGCCGAAGGGTGAGCATGTCTGTAGGACTTAAAGGCTTTAGCATGCTTTAAGAGACCGCTCCCTAGGCGAGCTCGAGGGCCCAAGACCCGAATGCAAGCCCCCGCGGACACTTACAATCCCTAGGTGTCTTGCAAACGACCAAACCGACCTGTGGCTAAAGTACCGGAGATGAGCGGCGAGGCAAGCGAGCCCTCACGGACACTTACAATTTTTTATTGATAATGAGTCTTTCATTCCAACGAAAAGCAAGGCATTTGGCCTCGCTTGCTTCGCCACTCACCTACGGGACTTACCTCGGCTCGCCACTCACCAAGCAAGCGAGGCCAAAGGCCTTGCTTTTCGTTGGAATGAAAGACATTATCATTCCTTCAGAAAGCGCTCTAAATGCGCCCCCATGGACGGGCACTCATTATCTCCCGTTGTCTTGCAAACGAAACCTGAGGGCGAGCCCCCACGTACACTTACTATCCCCAGGTGTCTTGCAAGCGAAATCCCAGGCCAAAGTTCCGAAGGTAAGCGGCGAGGCAAGCAAGGCCATTTTGTTTGACTGAAAGGCCCAAAGCAACCCTTCTGAGAGCAGTTCTCAATGTGAGCAATCACCCCTAAGCACACTCATTATCTTCCGGTGTCTTGCAAGCGAAACTTAAGGGCCGAAATCCCGAAGGTAAACGGGGAGGCAAGCGAAGAAGAAGCGAAGCGAAGGCTGAGGTTTTCGTAGGAATGAAAGGCCCAAAATATCCCTTTAGGGAGCGCTCCTTATGCACTCCCAATAATATTTCAGTGTCACGAGAGTTTTCTACATAAAAAGAATTGGCACCTATATACTCAATTCTCCGCGGAATGCCGTTTTGTCCAAATTTTATACCCGCATTTTTAGATTTGTATGGGATTCAAGGAGTTCCCATACAAAGTTCAACCCCAGTTTTGGTCCCCTTTGCACCCTTATCATAATATTTTTTATAGCCTAAAACCTGGCCGGGGATTTTCTCAACAGATTAGTAAAGTTTGCATCAAAATCCGTTCAGCCGTTTTCACGTGGTGCGCGTTCCCATAAGCAGACAAACAGATAAACAGACAAAAATTCTAAAAACTGTTGGAACGTGTTCTGTTATCGATTCTAAGTATCCCAGCAAACTTTTTTTCGAATATCTTCCATGTACAGACTTTCGACCATCTTCAGCTTTATTTTATGTATGTATAGAGATGGTTTTACATGATTATTATGCCAGTTTTATTTCGTGAATCCTTATTACAAAATTAAACAAAAGGAAGGGTCTATGAAAAGTGTATTTTCGCAAAAAAGATCCAACCCCACTTTTTGTCGAAATCCTGAAAAATATAGCATTTAACTGAATTCTGTGTGAAAGAATGTATAATACACGACTCAACTCAATTTTCATCCAAACATATATTATAAAAAAAATGTACCAGTTTTGAGGAATCACGGTTGAAACTTTAAACCGCCATAACTTTTGCTCAACTTTCTGTGGATTGGATCTTTTTCCTTTAACTACGTCCAATTGCAGCTGTGAGAAAGGAACAAAACACAAATGAGTTAACTGCACAATGTCAAGTTCTATGACCACGGCTCTAAGGCTGTACGTTAGTTAGGTGTTTATTTTTATCGTATCCATTGCAATACATAGATATGCAAATTAACAAATAAAGCAAATCTTTCTATTGATTAGACGGCTCTCTACCAACAAATATAAGTATGAACAACAGTCATAATGACGCATGTCAGCTATATATTTGTTTTTTTAAGTGTCCACTTCAGTGGGCTATCACTCATCACTTCAAAGAGTATTTACATATTAAAGATGAATAAATGATAACGGGTAACTAATTTAATTAACTATGTTACAAATAATACATTATAATACTCGTAAGTTAAGATTTTTTTGTAAACCTTACCTTGCCCCCAAACTGCCCCCTATAGTCCGACGTTTGATTATAATAAAATAATAAATACTCTTTATTGCACCACGACAAGAGAGAAACATCTTACAAAAAATTATCTATAAAAACGGCAAAAAAATCACGTTTGTTGTATGGGTGCCCCGTTAAATATATTTTTCTCAAACATGCTCGGAAATGTACGCGTTAATATCACGAAATGAAGACGTGAAGTTTCTTGTTTATGGCTCCCTACACCTATGAAAACCCTAAGTAAAACCATTATTGTCCGCTACTCTAACTTTTTAAATTTGCTTACTAATATTAAACTGACAAAGGAAAATTTACATACTGCCAACCACCACTAGACACTGTTAGCATACTTGCTTCATAAAAAAAATAAAAATAATCTATGGTACTATACTTTATGTGCGGTTAAACATGGTGCTCGAACGGCTTGTTCAAATGGCATGTTTAAAAAATAAAAAAGGCGCAAATGACCTATTATTTAATTGATTACCAAGTATTTATTTTAATTTTAATATTTCCTCACATCGTTTGAGAAAAGTACTATACAATCCTCGGCCGGAACAGGGATTGCTGGACTCGTTGTTTTCGGCCTCGTCTACGACGGCCGTCTACCCCAATCTCGTCCAGCAATCCCTTACTTCACGGCCTCTGCAGTAATCTACTATTATTCTGTTTTTAGTGTTCGTTGTTTATAGCGGCAACAGAAATACATCATCTGTGAAAATTTCAACTGTCTAACTATCACGGTTCATGAGATACAGCCTGGTGACAGACGGACGGACAGCGGAGCCTTAGTAATTTTTACTTTAGCCGTTTTTACCCTTTGGGTACGGAACCCTAAAACACATGGCTGGCCATGGGAAGGCTGGCTTTAACGAACCGAATTTAACGTTAGGTGGAAGTTGCGTTCCTCTAAAAATACATGTCATGGAGACGCTTGTCTCATTGTGGATTCTTCTCTAGAGAAACATGCGCTCCACCTGTCTTAGGGGGGGGGGGGGACTTCTTGACCTTCGTAACTTAGTTGATACGGAATTTATCATTATTAGGTAGTTTATCATGTTCCGCTACCCTTAGTATTCGCTACCCGAATTCACGAGCGAGTTAATAATACCTACTCATATTTGTTACACGGAAGGTCTTACAGAGCGTATCTCACATCTTCAAAATTTCAAACACAATTATTGTTCATGAATAAATGTTGAATTGAATACTAGTAGTAAATACTGTATTGCCCAAAACTACCTACATAACAGAGTATATTCAAAATAATTATCATTTGTATAAAGGCGAACTTATCCCTTTTAGGGGATCTCTTACAGCTAACCTTGATAGTAGATTGTGTCTCAAGGGAGCAAAATAATATATTTACGGCGAGGGCGGTATTATTACGTATATTATAAAATAGAATCCTGAGCGTACAGAGAGCTTCTAAAGAAGAATGTTGAGTGTAACGAGGGATTCAAGTATTACGCCCGGAAATAATTGTGCTACCGATACCGACACAATACTGCTTTTCACACCTTTTATGGGCAGAATTTAAATCCCTCGTTTGAGGCAACAATGACTTTTCTCTAATTAGCAGAATCAGGTATGAAAGCGAGTATAAAACCAATTTATTTTTCAGTCAATGCGGTACACGATCCTGCTCGCTTTGCAAAGAATTATGTAATGTTTGCTATCGTTACTGTTGCTACCTGTTGACAGTATGTGCTATTGTTCTTACGGCCGCTACTGTATTTATTCTTCTTATCAAATAAATTTGTAAATATTAATATTCTTTTATTTCAATATATTTTAAATACTCGCAGGATAAAATCAATGATGAGTAATCGATATGATACAGAGAAAGAATATAATGGAAAAATAAACCATCTTCGTCTGTAGCCCCCGACAGTCCTGTCGGGGGCTACAGACGAAGATGGTTTATTTTTCCATTATATTCTTTCTCTGTATCATATCGATTATAAAATGATCGGGGTAACTTCCTCGTTAAAAATAACACGAAAACAAAATATTTAATTAAAATAATTTGTTTCGTGATAAGGGTATTCAATGATGAGTATTGACCTTATTTTATTATTCATATCGTCATCATAAATTAAATCAAACAGTGTCATAGTTTAAATAGTTTACAGTAGTACACTTAGAATAAGGTCAAAGAAAATTTACAGAAAATTGCCAGGGGTATGTAGATTTAAGAGCAATGCCTAGCTGAGCAACTTTTCAAATCTCGAATTTTTGACGCAATTTTTCTGTCGCGCTGCTGTGGATTCCGCCTCCAATTCGTGGGATAAGGACCGATAACTGCAGCTCGGACTGAAAATCCCACGCAAAAAACTCAAAAATCGAGGTTCCGCTCTCGACTGTTTCCTCCTCCAAAACGCAACCAATCATAACAAAATTTTGGGAACTGCAAGAAGAAGAAATAATCTACGCCGCTATGTTTTGATTTCTTTGATATTTGTTGTCATATTTGTATACTGCGCCTTTTTTGGCAGCCAATTAAGCCGTTTTTGCGATTTTCAAGGCGCTGTAAGTTTCTTTAAAATAATAATATCCAAAAAAGCAAAACATAGCGGCATAGATATTGATGATATTGATCTTATTTGAAAAATTCATAGCTCTATGTTCAAAAACCAGAGAGGAAACAGACGAGAGCGTTTGTATGGGAAAATCGCAGGTAGGCATTCCTCTTAAGTCAAGAGCGCTAACTGCATTTTTTTCAGTTTTACTATAAATGAACGTAATTCTACTTCATTGTTAAATGGTTTTCCAGCGCGGGGGCCTAGGCTTCGCCTGTATCGCGGAGAACCATTTTTAACCCCCGACGCAAAGAGAGGGGTGTTATATGTTTAACGTATCTGTCTGTGTATCTGCGTATCTGTCTGTGGTATTGTAGCTCCCAAACGGATAGACCGATTTGAATGCGGTTTATTTTGTGTCATAGATAATTTTATACCAAGTGTTCTTAGCTATGTTTCATGAAAATCTGTTCAGCCGTTTTTGAGATATTGGACTTTGAAATGAAAATATCGGGGGTTTTTCAACTTTTCTAAGTTGTAGTTTAGCTGCCCGGCCCGGCTTCGCACGGTTAGTGCGTAGGAATGAAGCATGTTCCCGCGGTAAAAAGCCTATGTTTATCAGTGATAATGTCGGCTTCTAATGGTAAAAGAATTTTTCACGTCGGTCCAGTAGTTTCAGAGCCTATTCAATACAAACAAACAAACCATCAAATCTTTCCTCTTTATAATATTAGTGTAGATGCAAAACGCTCAGGACTTAAATCTACGTGGTGTATAATAAAATCAACTATACTTATGTTAGCCTAAATTGCCTCCGCCTCATAAGTTACATATTTGTCACAGTCCAATTTTGCTCAGTTCGGGTTGCACAGGGCGGTTCCACAACGCTTTGGGAGCTCAAATCGAGCCATCCGGTTGCCTCCCAGACACTGAAACTACGCGTCATTGCTTTAACTATATCCCAATTTCTGTCTCTCGAGTTAGTAGATCAGACACGGAAATTTCCAAACTCCGAATTTCGATTTGCGAGGTCATACATAATGCTTAAAGCCTGAATCACACTGGCACAGCCTGCGGTTGCCGTCAATAGTAAATTTGACAGTTGAGAAGGCCTCTCCACAGAGTACTTTTCTATATATAGTAAGGCCTCTCACAGACTGGAGCGGTCTGCGGTGGCGTTCAATAGTAAATTTGACAGCTAATGACAAACTTATACTCTGGTGTGATGTGGGCTTAATGGACCGCCACCGCAGGCTGCGCCAGTCTGTGAGAGGGTATCAGAACGTTATTAAAAGTGACGGATAATAAGCTAATCTGGCTAATCTGACAGATAGTATCAAAGAGTATAATAAGTATATTTATGTAAAGAGTGGCAACACCAAGAAATTACTGGTCCCACAGCCGCCTAGCAGCGAGTGGATTGAACTACTCTGACGCACGCATGCGTGCAGCGTGCACGCTTCACATACACACTAACGCACACATACATATTCACGCGCCACGCACACACGTATACAAAAGTTGTATTCTCTGTTTTGACTTTGAAGCCTACAATGCGACTATCAAAGTTAGGAAGAAAACGTTTCTAAAACATGATATAAATCACATTTTAGTTAGCTAAGTACGCTTCCCTTCATACTTTGCCAGTCACATTGTAGGTTTCAAAATAATCACACAACTATGAGTGGATCTGAAAAGTGAAACATGCAACATTCATAAAAGTATTTATTCAACTCAACAAATAACAAATTATGTAGGTAACAAGAACTTAACAAAGCACAACCTTTTTAACAAAAAACACGAGACAAGGACGAGATTTAGCTTCAAAACTTTAGATTAAATCTCCTGGACCAGATTTAACAAATCCACGTACAGCCGATCTAATTTATTTAATTTTATAAATAGATACTGTGGCTAAAACTATTCTTGATTTTATTTAAATATGATTTAAATGTGTTTTCATTCAATGTTTTTATAGACAATACATTGACATTTATTTACTGACTGACACATAGGTATGTATACTTCATCTAAAACCACAAAGGCCGAACAACAAGCACAATTCCATATTAATGAGATATTCGTTCATGTTCAGTTAAATAAAATGGATACTTAATAAATTCTATCTCAAAACATAAAAATATATTTTATTTCATTTCAAAATCTTAAAATTTATTGTCGTGGGTCTATTGTACTGACATCTATTTCCATTTTCTGTCAACAACATTGAATACAGCGATCCGCTTCGCCAGAGATGTCACTACTTTCCATACAATAAATCGGCGTGTCGCCTCTTTTCTAAGTTTCCAGCCCCTGGATAGTATGTAAACAAACACAAAAGCCCAATTTTGTAATAAAAATCGTGTGAAAATGTAAATTTTAATATACCTGTACTCATGACTATGAATAACTTAAAACGGACACCGTACAAGATAGTTATGTTTTAACCATTCCTAATGCTCAAATAATTTGTAAAACGCCGACGGGTCTACGAGTCAAAACGCTTAAAAACATATCCATATTTTTCAACACACGAAGATGGACTGCACTTCATATGAAAAGTTCCGTAAATGGCAAGTATCGTATGCCAAGAAACTACAAAAGCAAGCAAAAGAAAGAGAAGCGAGAGGGACACAGGCGGAAAATAAATATAAACGGGAACTCGCAGAGTTACAACAGAAAAGCGCTAAAAAACTACATAAGCTAAGGATGTCGCTTAGAAAAAATAGAAGCCCGCGAGTTATTACAATAAACCAGTGGTAAGTCACATAGAACATTACAGATCATTCGACCCACAAGTCCAAGATCCAGTAGGCACAGAATAAATTAGAGTAGTACACGGAGATTTTTCGAAACATCGTGAGGAAACCGGTCTAATCCCAATAAGGTCTAGTTTTCCATCTGGGTTGGAACTTGGAAGGTCAGATGACAGTCGCTTTCGTAAAACTAGTGCCAATGCCAAATCTTGGGATTAAGTGTCAAAACGGACCCCGGGCTCCTTTAGGGCGCAACCGGGAATAACGCTAGGAGAATGATGATGACACGGCGATTTTTTGCAGCGAAATAAACGCGCCACGCGATCCATAGATCACCTGTAAAAATCACCCTGTGTCGGTACTGTATCGCGTTTGTAGCGATGCCAAAAGTCGCTGTGTATTATTGCGGCTTTTTGCTCGCTGTGTGTCTGTGATGTTGCCCCTAAAGGGTCATACTTGGTACAAATGTCAGTATCTCCCGGTCTTTAGCCACAAGTCGCTCCCCGCACACCTCTGCAACGCCATTAGTAGCTAACATCACAGACGCAAACGTATGTGGCGCGTACTGTAACTTGGCGTAGTGTTCTTAGTTCGACACACACCTGGACATTGTAATCACATTGCGATGCGAAGTGACTAACCAAATTGGCCTGTACTTCTGTATTTTTCTATTGCAGCAGCTGCAAGCGACGCCGACGGTGCTGCCTCATGCATTGCTGCAGTATCATCTCCTGCGGCATCTTCGGTGTTCTCGTCGCGTTAGCTATTTATAATGCGTAAAATTTTAAATTACAGGTTTGTAACAATTTTTAAAGTGAAAACTTCTTTAGCGGCGCTGAGCACTTTTTGGGATGGGGAAAAATTGTTAAATACGCGACAGAGTTTTGTGACGTCAGATGTGAAGGAGGTCACTTTTTGCTGCTAGCCGATTCGACTTCATTCAAAACTGAACGCTATTCGTAAGAGTATAAAGCCGTTAAACACTTTTTGCAATAGCATATTCTGCAAATAAATTTGTAATAATACCAACGCGTCCTTCACCGTTTTGCTATTGAGAAAATTCGAATAGTTCGAATTTGGGCGTTATTCCTAAAGAGATAAAGCTTAGAAAAATATTTATAAACGGCAAAAACAAATTGATATTTTGGTCGCCACCGTGCACCGCCATCTGCTGTTCTTGCAAATTCGAATAGTTCGAATTTAGACGTTATTCCTAAAGAGATGCTTTGAAAAATATTTGGCAATGGCAAAAACAAATTGGTTGGGCCCGTCGCACCCAACGCGCTCGCCGGCCGTCCGCCTAAATAATTGATAATTATTGTTTATAAATTTGCGTCAAATTCATTTTTAGGGTGACACCGTAAGATGTCACGTGACCTGATCGAAAAACTGTTACAATGTTATTGAGTTTTCACTTCTGCCGGCACTCCCGGAATGCAACCCGGTCTCTTTTTGAGCTTGTTCTAGACAAGAGCCCCTGCCAATCTTCTCGAGCAATGAACCGTTATTCATAAAACGATAAATTGCAATAAACGGATGTAGTTAGTCAGGATCGGCATCGAGCATTTGAGAACGCTTGTATTACAAACGTCCATAGTCTACGGTGACCGGATATAAATGTTAGAGTCTGGCAAACGAAAGCTGAACCCACCAAACGCAATAACGCGGCAACACTAAACGTCATACGCATACATTTTCATCAACAGTGTTGCCTCGTAATTGAGTTTGGTGGGTTCAGCTTTCGTTTGCCAGACTCTATCACCAGACTGGCTGTACGCTTTTGCTACAGACAGACCCACGTCTGCACGGCTATCATGCGACGGCGCGCGAGCTCTCTCGATTTTTCTCGCAATATCCGCCTCTTTCTTATTAGAACACTTAGAACAAGAGATATAGTGCGAGAAAAATCGAGATATATGAAAAAAGTGTAGTACCTAGGCTCAATAACGCTCGGATGCAACTAAAGCGCTTTTGGCCGCTTTTGAGCACCCTAATACCAAGTCCGTGCCATGGAACCGGACCCGTAGTACGTAGAGTGTCTGTGTATGTCTACTACCATGATTTTGTGGGGTAACTCTGTAGAGTCTGATAGAATCTTTATAATTCAAAAAAAATGTATCAGGGTGATGTGTAATGCCTGGGTGAATGATAGTTGTGTCCCTCTATTTAAAAAACTAAACATTTTGCCTCTGCCATGTTTGTACATACGGGATATATGTATGTTTGTCAAAGAACATCCCGAATACTTCAAATTACGGAGTGAAGTCATAGAGAGACGAACAAGACCACATCTTATGTCCCTTCTGTACAAACCTCGCAGTCCCAAGGACATATACAAAAGAAATGTATTTAATTCAACTATAACTATTTTTAATAATTTACCAAATGATTTAAAAACATTATCGGGGAACATATTTAGACATAAATTGACGAAATGGCTGATGGATAAATGTTTTTACAGTGTAAGGGAATATCTAAATTATAAAAATCTACTGGCATCTTACTGACTGATTGTATCTTATTATTATCATTATTTTTAATTCAGTGACATCTATCAATATTGTATTCTAGCGTAATTTATTAAGTATTTGTACACATGCTTGCATGTTGAATACAAGGACATTTTATACTGTAAAACCTTTAATAACTGTATTCTGACAAATAAAAACTTCTGATTTCTACCACAGACAAATTCACTATATTATAAGGATCAACCCAAACCAGCACGTCTAGCACACAACGGCCGCGACATACTCTCGATTTTTATCGCACTATACCTCTTGTTCTAAGTGGTCTAATAAGTGCGAGAAAAATCGAGAGAGCTCGCGCGCCGTCGCGTGCTAGCCGTGCAGGGGGCGGCGCCAAGAACAAACAATCATCAGCGTGGCATTAGCAGCGAGAGGTATTCTACTGTGTAGGTATAACATGCTTTACCATAAACCACATGAGTGCGCTTCTTTTGATACGTTGTGATGAGTTTAGTTTAGTTAGCACAGACAAACTAAGGCCGGGTCCGCTGCGCCGTGTTTTCGATGTTTTGAACATCTCTAACATGTTATCCGTCAGTTTCGGCAAAAAAAGGGTATTATTTTGATTGGCCAAACCTGTTAGATGTTTAAAAACATCGAAAACACGGCACAGCGGACCCGGCTTAGGGAAAGTACCTACTTGGGTTTTCGCTAAGAAATCTTGACAGCTCATGCCAGAATGCTTGTTCATCCCCTTGGTCTACACCCGCCATTGGGCTTGTCGTATGTAGAAACAAGCGCGCACGACAAATACAAAACCAGTTTCAATTCAACTCGTTAAGTGGGATAGACGCCTGTAGGAGACGGTGCAAATCAGTGAATGTGTATGTGAATAAGTAAAAATCCGCGTGCGTGTCGGGCCACGCGCAGTGCAGGGTTCCGTAGTTGCCTGTCTGTTTTAGTTACATCGACACGCGCGCGCCAACTAAAGGGTGCGGTTGCGTCGGCCGTTTACAGGGAAACTTATATACGCAACCCATATTGTTAGCGAAGCCTGATAAATTATAATCCAACAAAAAACCTTCAAAAACTGGCGCGGCCTGGCCGCGGCGGTCAATTGTAAACTTGTCTCTAGCTCTCACTATTGACCGCCACCGCAGACCGCGCCAGTGTGATTCAGGCCTTAACAGTACTGACCTACCTACCCGACGGATGATTTATTTGCCGGCATCTGGCTAAAATCGACTGCATGCCATTTGTTGGTTTGATCCGGTCCTAATATAAAGTACCTATCTTACGTATGTTTGACCATAGATAAGTATTTTGTATTAACACTTATAACTGAACGTGACAGAGCACTTCATTACAAACATGCACTTGATATAAATATACCATTTCGAAGCAAAACAGTCTTACAGGTGATTCTGTTTTAGACAGAACGACCATGAGCATATAATATTCATCATATAGATCATGACGAACATCATGTTCTGACAGAAGTAGATTTTAATCAGTTTACTTATTACACTTTTTGAGCTGAATTTGATTCCATAGATTTCATCAACACAGCCGAACGATAGACTCTCCTAGCACCAGACTCTGATCATAACAGTTATGGATAGCTGTTCGGTCCACCGTTGCAAACAAGATGAACTAACATATGTTAAACAACTAAGAAGAGATGTAAAGCAAAGAGATGGTCAACGTAAAGCGGAGCAAAGGAAATTCGAAAAGGAACTGACAAAGCTAAAAGAGACACGGAGAAAGCAACTGATTAACATCAATAAAGCTGTTGAGAAACTGGAACCCGAAGACAGGAGAAAATTTCGCATTTTTCGTACTCCGTCAAAATTTATAATAGCAAGGAGATGGTGAGTTAGAGAAATGTATGTGTGTGTATGTATCTTAGGGAGCTTATAGATCATTCAATCCACGAGGACTTGGACGCGACTAACACCTGATTACGTTATAATGTACGTTATGTCCATAACGTAGCTATGTAATACTATTATATTGTTCTGTGGCGTAGCCGTAGTAGAACTCTTAAATCTACAGTAGAGAGCTACTGTAGATGATAATAAAATAAATCTCTCTAGCTAGAGGATAGTTAGGCCTGGGACTAAACTATTACAATGCCAATTTTAACCTAAATAAATTCATTGATTTATGCGTGAAAGGGTATCCGTATGTAACAGACAGGACACGCAAACGGGTGAGCAAAGCGTCGGACGTTCAATGCTTCAATTTGGGGCGAAAATCGTTCGTATGTCCGGTGTCCACTGTCTCGCTATCATGAGACGGCCTCGACATACTATGGATTTTTTTCGCACTATACCGCTTGGGCTAAGTGTTCTAATAAGAGAGAGACGGATAGTGCGAGAAAAATCGAGAAAGCTCGCGCGCCGTCTCATGATAGCCGTGCAGGTCACGTTTGCGTTTCTCAACCGATTTTCGAGAATTTATGTGAGCACAGTCAATAATTATAGAGATATTTTGGGTGCGCCAAAGTTCATATAAAATTGCAACTTCGACTATTGGATTTCCGAATATTTTTCTCATACAATTTTATCTCATAATGATCATTATTCATCATTATTTTTGTTAATAACTATCGTAACTCCAAAATGTAAAATTCATATTGTTATTCAACATAAGTATATCTGTTACTACTATCTATGTTTATATACTTTTATATCATAATGGTTTTTAGCAATATAGTTTAATATCATATTTATTTCTATACATACTAGTAGTTATTGCTAAATTTTTTTCTGAGATCAACTAATGCCAAGATAGTGGTGTATAAGTTCAAGTAGGCAGTAAGAAAGTGCAAGAAACAAATGTGAGATACCCTTCCGATATAGAATGTTACATATTTTAGAAGCTTCCATGATCCAAACATAGTACACACCTATGACTATAACCATATATTTCTGTTTTAGCAGCTGCAAAAATCGTATCCTAAGAAAACTGCGTCCCTGCTGCTGTCTTATAGTCCTTGCATTCGCTGTCGTCATGGCTGTTATACTCCCGGCTGGACTATGACCGCGGTTAATGCTTCTTAGTTTACACTAATAGACGTTTGGTCTAATCCTACCGAATGCGCCAGTTCTCCGCTGCCTAGTCTAAGACTACGCAGTTCGAGGATCAAAGATCGATTATTTCCATCTATATCGCGGCTACCAAAGGAAGGAATAAGTTTAAAGATGAATAAATCGAAATCGTACTTAGTGATGCCACTGCTAATCAAACACTGCGTTCCGTTCTCGTTTCGAGTCATGCTGTGCGTTAGGTTTATTTAGTCTTTCAAGCATCTTCGTATATAAATCAGAAGATGTAAGTATGTATTAGTATATTTAATAAAAATTGCAAATAATGTTAAACATGTTTTTTATTTTGTACTTTTTCTGATTATGTGCGTCCTCCGCCTCTAGGTACATGTGTAGGCACCTATTTTTCATCTTATCAATTAGTTATGTTGCAGATTCAAAGCAAAAATATATGTTTTGGGTTTCCCTTGGAGTATCTCTTATTTATCTCATACCTAATATGACCTGTGTGTCATCAAACCGCCGCCGGTCCCGAAGGTACCTACTTGCCAGAACGTGTTTTTGGCAGCACGGCGCTATCCGCTTATTACTTGAATAACGATCTCATGGATAGTTAACGGAAGTTAATGAGTCCGTTAATCTTTTTTAAAGTTAACTTAAAAGTTAATCCGTTACTCAATATGTTAACTTCGTTAATTATAATAACTTAACTATTAATGGATTAACAAGTTAACGCCCACCTATGTGTATCTTTGGCATATGACAAAGAGTACCAATAGAGTATTCTTAATAATTAGAGATTATACACAATGATTTTGGACTAGGTGTTTAATCAAGTATTATATATCACATACATAAAAACAAACATGATAAGTTCAAAAAAGAGAAATAACTAACAAAACTAAAACTAAAGGTAAACAATTTGCCCCAGGTCGCTGCCAGGCGGTAGTGTGCCCAGAAGGCTGGCAGCATTGCCACGTTGAATGGCAATGCTGATTCTCTGGGCGAGGTAAAAGCCAGCCTTTTGGTTATGTGAAGCCTCCGTCCATCCAATGATTGTTAATTCGTGATCAGGAGTAATTTTTTTTAATTCTGTAATTGATAGCAAAAGCAAACACGATTGAAGGTGGTTTTCCACCGGATGAGCGCGGATTGAATTGATTTTTTATTTGCACGCTAATTTGAACCGTACTGCTGTACTGTTAGAGTGCAAATCACACTGAAGATTATTTTCAAGCGCTTGACATCGCGGGAAAATTTCTTCAGTGTAATTTGCATTCTAATAGTACGGCAATACGTTTCAATTTAGCGTGCAAATAAAAAATCAATTCAATCCGCGCTCATCCGGTGGAAAACCACCTTGACTCGAAGTTACCTAAAAAAAACGTCTTTTTTTCTGGATGAAATCGTCCTTATTCGATTTATTACTTTATAATTCAAAATCATCGTCACCCTAATGGTAAGTTGCTAAAATTTTACGTATGTGTGTATGACGTATATCTACTTAACTCAAGAAATGTAGGATGACCAAACATTTAGTGGACATTACTGTTAACATTATCATCAAATGTAATTAACTAAACAGTGATTTAATTGCATGACCTTATCCATTGAAATCCGTTTTAATATTTTTCTACTTCTGATCACGGATTAAAATCACCGTGTAGGTTTTGACTAGGGAATTCAAATCGGTTATAACCGAAACCGAATTATCCGGTTATAACCGATTATTCTGGCCAAATCGCATAACCGATTATTAGTATTTTATAATAACCGATTTCGGTTATTTTCGGTTATTTTTTGTATACATATCGATGCTTATCTAAAACAACTCTGTATCTCAAAAACTGTGTTTTTTCAGGGCAGAGGTTTAAAAAAAACACAAAAAAGGTATTGTTATATTTTTTTATTAAGATAACCAATATAAAATCTCCTTTTAGTCACAGTTTCCTCTGTCATCCAGTTATTTAAACCCAAGAAAATAAAAAGAAAACAACAAAAAACTACACAAAAAAAACTCAAAAATGTACTACAGTTTAGAGTTGTGACACGATATTTATATACTTTGGATAAGTTTTTATGTGTACTAACGTCTCAATAGAAAATAATTCAAAAAAATATTTTTTTCTTATGAATAATAGTGTATTAATTGTCTTTATGACAAACGTATATGTAAAATATTAAAAGAATACTGACTTATTTTGCTTTGTTTCTCAAATATTATTTTTTAATATGGACAATAATGGCCTTAAACGAAATACATCACAATAATACTTAAACTAGACAATAACGGTATAGTTTAGTTTACAACACTTGGTATGGATGTAAATTAGTAACTCTTTTTTAAAGATACAAAGATAATATATTATTATGGACATAATAATATTATATTATCTTTATATTGTTTTATGTAGCCTTAAAGTCCACTTAAAGGCTCCATAAAAATGTTTTGCACGCCTGCACGCAGGCTGAATGCACTGGACGATTATGTTGTATTTTTAAGAACTATGTAACTGCATTCCAAGCAAAATAAAAATCTTTGAATCTTTGAAATCTTTGAACCTCGTGGGGGGCCTAGCTACGATGCGCCATCCGGCGGCCATCGGTTCTACGTGCAATGTGCCCAGCCCATTGCCACTTAAGTTTAGCGATTTGGAGGGCTATATCGGTTACCTTGGTTTTGCTGCGGTAGCCTCATTTCTGATGCGATTGCGCAGAGAAACTCCCAGCATAGCCCTCTCCATTGCTCTTTGGGTGACTTTGAGCCTTCTTATGAGGTAACCGTCTACGTTTCCGTGTCCTACGTCATCACACAGTGACGTAGTGGCAACACACTGGTCAAAGACTCTCGTCTTGAGACATTGCGAAGTATTGGACGAAAATATGTGCAGTAGGTTCCCGAATGCTGCCCAGCCGAGTCGGACTATTACTCAAAGTTGGACCTATCTAACTTGAAAGTCTAAAGAACTCTTGAAAGTGTCCGATTGACATGATTTTTGTCTTATCCATGTTTATCCTTAGACCAACTCGCTCGGAGGCTTTACTGAGGTCATCGAGCATAGTACTCAAGTCCTCCATGGTCTCAGCCAAGACTACTATACCATCAGCAAACCAAAGGTGATTGATGTACTCGCCGTTGATGTTGATGCCTAGCCTTCTCCAGTCTAGTCTTGAAAACGTCCTCCATTGCAGCGGTGTACAGTTTTGGGGAAATAACATTCACTTGCCTAACACGCCGCTGTAGCGGAATACTTTTCAAGCTCCGATCCTGGAGTGGGACTGACATAGTGACGTTCTCGTACAAACACTTCAGTACTTCGATATAGCGGCAGTCTTCTTTTCACCGCTGGAGAGACTGTAGTACAGCCCAGGTTTCGATCGAATCGAAAGCTTTCTCCACGAACGCTAAGCAGAGAGGCATGTTTTACTTTCCAGTCTTCTGTATAACCTGGCGGAGCGTATGAATGTGGTCTACGGTACTAAAACCTCTTCGAAAACCGGCTTTTTCGGGAGGCTGGAAGTCACTAAGCCTGCATGCGAGGCGATTTGTAATGACTCTTGAAAACAGCTTGTAAACATGGCTCAGAAGTGAGATGGGTCGGTAATTCTTCAGCAGGGTTTTGTTCCCCTTTTTGAACAACAGCACCCCTAACCTCTATTCCACGCCTTTGGCGTTCTCCCTTCCAGTAGGACGGTGTCGAACAACTTCTGAGGGGTCGTAAGGTTCGGTTTTCTACCCGCCGTCATGAGTTTGGCTGTAATTCCGTCTTCACCTTGTGCCTTGCTGTTCTTAAGCTGTTTCAGAACCATTCTAATCTCGGACAGGCTGATGTCCGGGATGTCGTCGGTAAAGTGTCGGGTTGGTCTAGCTAGGGTCTTTTGCCAGACCAACTTCGGGTCTGCGAGTTGACGTGTATACGATATGTATGACGTGTAGAAACGCACTCACTCAAAAACTCAGGTTTGGAAAAAACGACTCTCCAGTCCTCAGTTTTTTACCTTGCGAGCTGGCTCTGCCCAATAGACTCGATCGAGATCTCTTGCGAACACATTAGAGCCCTTATTTCTCTCAATGGCCTCTTCAATACGGTTCGTAGTGAATTGGCGCAGATCGCGGGTAAGGGACTTGGAGATTCTGTTTATTTAGCTGCCGGTATAAAGTCGCATCGTTTGAAGACTGCAGAATCATTTGACTCCTTCCCTTCATGAGCTTCTGAGTGGAGCTAGAGAGCCTTTTAGTTCTGTTGGCCCGCTAGGCCTCGAAGAACATAGACCCAGTGGCACGAACAGGTTCCACAAAACCTAGGCAATGGAAACGGTTTTGGAGTTCCAGCTGAAAGCTCTCGGGGTCACCCAAAGGGCAATGGAGAGGGCTATGCTGGGAGTTTCTCTGCGCGATCGCATCAGAAATGAGGCTACCCGCAACAAAACCAAAGCAGATTTCGGATATTTTTTCCAGTTCATTTCTATAACCAAAGTATAATATAGTCAACTGAAAGAGTTACAGATTCTTTGACACAAATTCATCCACGAAAGTGAGGCAGGACAAACCCTTAAATAGTGTCCATAATAAAAATATAATAATTATTGTTATTATACCACTTTTTATACAAAAAAGAGACGCACACGAGTAATTGAAGTCACCATGTACATGTAGCATGTAGTAGACCAGGTATGTATCTTATACTTGTCTTATTTGATATTACAAAATGAATAAATATTAGAGGTTAATAATATCATACACAAATCGAACTAGGCCCATAGTTAAGTTCAATAAGGCTTGTGTTGTATATTATTATTTTAATTGATATGAATACATAGATACCTTTTTTGCAATACATATAACATCTAAATAAGTTTATCATCGTGCTGCTTATCTATTTATAGTGGCTTTTCTCGTTTTGAATCAAGAAACTAAATGCATATTTATGATGAACATAGTCCAAATTCGTATAGTATACCAATAATTAAGTAAGTCTTATGTAGTATAGGGGCTTATTTTGCTTACATGAACAAGCCAACTTTCATTATTTTCGTGAATACTCGTTTATTTGTTGTTAAGTCAAAACATCGGTACTTACTGTTTAACGGAAAGTGTCCCATCCATGAATAATCCTATATTGCACAAAAATTCGCTAGTGTTCCACTGAGCTATTTCGCGTAATGCCGCTGTTGTACAAACAAATTGATGTGTATTAACGAATTATTTGGGGATGTGCCGGTAGTCAACAAAAAAACGTGGTGACGGCGTCGATCGCTATGGCTCATCTGGCCTACGGACGGTCTTCCAGATAAACTGACGTCGACACCCCACCAATGGCATAACGGCACAATGCTGCCACGGTGGCAATTTTTTGAATTAGAACACGTGAGTCTTAGTCACGATAAACTTTAACGTGTTCTGCGTCTAGTCTTATACTTAGTAGCAAAACGGATTATTTCGCGATACCGACTTGTTTTAGATAAGCGTCGATATATGATATTTTGCCAATAACTTATAATGTCGATACTGATTCAATATGATTAAGTTTCTGGGTGCCGATTATAACCATTGCATTATTTGCAATAATTTGAAGAAAAATGGCTTAATAATTACTTTTAGTATACAATACTGGGGCCACTTTTCACAAATATTCTAGTTTACAAGATAACTGATTTAACTGAATACCACGACTGTTGGCAGTTGATTCCGCAGCATCTTCTGCAACAAGTTCTCAATCTGTAGATGACTGTATACCACAAATGATTTTATTTGAAATGGCTTTACACGAAAATGGAGGTTAATGGTACAAATATCTGTCCATAGCTTACCAGCACTTATTATCTGTAAAGCCCACTAGCGTGGGGGTTGAACGTGCATTTTCAACTGCGGGATATTTCTGCAGCAAATTAAGATCAAGACAGCAAGTGACGCCACATTAGATGCGCTCATGTTTTTGAGGTCTTTCATACTTTCACAAATGAGTTACACTTGAGAGGAGTGACATTTAGTACATATTGATTATTATTCACTTTGGCTGAATTTATGGTACTTAATAATTAGTGAGTTTTGGTTGTCACCCTACGATGTTTTGTGATTTTTGTGTAAGTTATAAGGCCAATTTATATTTTGTTGATTGAATACTACGTTATGTTTGAATCTTAATTTGAAAAGTTACTTATCAAAAATCGCTAAGTAGTTTGATTGTTGTTGGCATTGCCTGTCCCCCACGGGACAGGCAATGCCTAGTGTGGGGGTCAGGATTATTGTAATAGATTAAGTATGTTTTGAGAAATAAACTATTTGTATTTGTATTTGTTAATATTACTCTCTATTTAATTATGTGTAGTTTACCTACTTATTTCACTTGTTTTAATTGGTTTAATTTTATTGCTTTAATGTTGTTTGTGATGTGATAGATATATTTACACTGATGATTTTAAGACGAAAATGTTTATTCTAAAAAACTGATTATAATTAATAAAGAAAATCAAAGCAAGGTTTATGTTCCTTTAATACTGCTTATTTTATGATTTTACAATACAATACAATACAAATACTCTTTATTGCACACCTCACACAAACAAAGCAGTTAAAAAGAGAAACAATACAATAACATGTAGGTAGAGGTAGACAACAGGCGGTCTTATCGCTGAAGAGCGATCTCTTCCAGACACGCCATCCATCCACCTTACGCCACGCTTCCATTTTACGTCACGTAGAACTAGATTTATACGTATTTTTTTTAAAACGTTGAACAACCGATAATAGCCGATTGTTCAGATTCAGATTCAGATCTTTATTTTGCCTTATTAAATAATATACCATGCACACACAAAACAAAAAGCAAGAAAACAAGAAAACAAGAAAAATATAGACCATGTCAGACGTCAACATAACAACTAGGTATAAATACAGTAATAAAATATCTTTGGATGAATTAGCAATTATTTACAATGTTTCGATTAAAATAACATAGAACCATAGTGTGTTAGGCACGAATCACTTTAAAATTATTAAAAAAAAAAAAAAACCAAAGCAGACATGCCAGGTAGCATATTAATATAAATAAAAGTAAAAATAATAATAATAATAAATATAATAATGGAAGATGGAAGATGGAAAGAAGAAGAAGAAGAAGATGAAAGATGGAAGATGCGATTACGGGGTATCGTTCCACAAACAACTCTAGGCCACGACTACCACGCCTGCCCGTAAATAGACGCAATCTAGCGTTAATGGGAGCTCTGAACGGTCTGCTAGACCCGTATATACGGGCTAGTGAAGACTTACTTGATACACACTCAATCATGTACTGCGGGGCCATTGCGGCGTGCCGTGTTGCTCGCATCAAGTTTCCGGACGCTGACCGTGCACCTAGGACCGCCGGGGGTGTCCCTGCATGGCAAGTACGGATTGAGCGTCGTATCAATACGTTTAGGACTCTCATTGCAAAGCTGATCTGCTTCAGGGGGGGCAACAACCGCCCCCGAGTCATGCGCTTTGTGAACCAGGCCTTCGCGGGAACTGGTATCAGGCCCCACGACTACATGGCCTGTGTCACGGAGCGCATTGACTTTCTGAAGCAGAAAGTCTATGCATGGGCAGGCCGTATTCGCCGCTACAGAGAGCGAGTGGATCGATACCAGCAGAATTGCCTTTTCCAGAGCGATCAAAGGAAGGTATACCGAAAGTGGGAGGGAACCGATCTTCGTGTGTCCGACGGACAGCAACCGGATGCTACTGCCATGGTTGACTTTTGGCGTAGTATCTGGTCAGTGCCAGTCGAACACACCGAAGGAGAGTGGATGAGTGTTGTCGAACGTGAGTGTGAGTTCATCGAACCCATGGGGACTGTTACCATCAGCCCCGAGGACGTTAGTTGTGCCATCCGTTTGGCCCCGAACTGGAAAAGTCCTGGACCGGATGGATTACACAACTTCTGGCTGAAATGGTTTCGAAGCTCACACCTGCGTTTGGCAACGCAGTTCCAGCGAGCGCTTGAGCTCGGTTCCCTGCCATCTTTCTTGACAACTGGTATCACCTCCCTGCTCTATAAGTCCGGTAGTACCACGGAAGCGAAAAACTACAGACCCATCACGTGCTTGCCTACGCTGTACAAGCTCCTTACATCCATTTTGAGAGCAAAAATTAACGCACACATCGTTGCAAACAACGTTTTGGCCCCTGCTCAAAATGGATGTAGGGTTGGGTCTCGTGGTACTAAAGAGCTCCTCCTCATAGACATGACCATTTGCCAACGAGTCCGGCGGAACAAAGGGGCCCTCTCGGCCGCCTGGATTGACTATAAGAAGGCCTATGATTCGGTGCCTCATTCATGGCTGAGGAGGATCTTAGAGTTGTATAAAGTTGATGCAGTTCTGAGATCCTTCTTAGGCGCTTGCATGGGGCAGTGGACCACAGTCCTTCGTCAACCGTGGGGAGGAGATTGCCCGTCTGGTCTGCAAGACTCTATAAGGATTGAACGTGGGATCTTCCAGGGCGACAGTCTGAGTCCTTTGTGGTTCTGCCTAGCGTTGAATCCGCTTAGCACCCTGCTGAAGGATTCAGGGCTAGGTTGCCGGCTTCGGAGAGAGGGTGAGGTCATTTCTCATCTGCTCTATATGGATGACCTTAAGCTATTTGCACCGAATGCACATGACCTGTTGGAACTACTGAAAACAACAGAAGTCTTCAGTAGCGCCATCAAAATGGAATTTGGTGTCGATAAGTGTGCGGTCATGCATGTACAGCGGGGGAAAGTTGTAAATTCAACAAATTTGCAACTTTCTGAGACAATGACCCTCAAATCTATCTCCGAAGCAGAAACATATAAGTATCTTGGTATGTCACAGTCATTGGGTATTGAGGGTGAGGGCGTAAAGCGGGCGGTGAAGGAGCGCTTCTTTTGTCGCCTGACCAAAGTACTTAATAGTCTTTTGTCGGGCGGCAACAAGGTGCGCGCTTTCAACGCCTGGGTGATGCCCTTGCTTACTTACTCCTTTGGCGTACTAAGGTGGACCCAGACTGAACTGGATGCCCTGGACCGAAGAGTCCGAGTACTGCTTACTGCGCATCGCATGCTACACCCACGCTCGTCTGTTATGAGACTGTACATCTCGCGGAAATGTGGAGGTCGCGGCTTTTTAAATGCCAAAGATCTCCACAACCGCGAGGTGTGCAGCCTCAGGGATTATTTCCTAAACAACGAGTGTGGGATGCATCGCGACGTAGTAGCAGTAGACGGAAACTTCACCCCGCTCTCCTTGGCAAACGAGAACTGGCGCAGGCTTAAAGTAATGAGCGCCGAGGACCGCAGGGCGGTATGGAGGAGCAAGGAGTTACACGGGCGGTTCTACAAGGCCCTCACAGGGCCCGATGTAGATCTGCTCGCGTCGGTGAACTGGCTACGTTTCGGGGATCTCTTCGGGGAAACCGAAGGTTTTGTCTGTGCAATTGCGGACGAAGTTATCATGACGAACAATTACCGGAGGTATATCCTGAAGGACGGTACGGTCGACATTTGTCGGGCATGCCGCCGTCCCGGGGAGTCACTCAGGCATATTATCTCCAGTTGTGGTCATCTTGCTAACGGCGAGTACTTGCACAGACATAACCTTGTAGCCAGAATTATTCACCAGCAACTTGCTCTACTATACGGTCTTGTGGCCTCCGAAGTGCCTTACTATAAGTACACACCTGCACCAGTTCTCGAAAATGGTCGTGCCACGCTCTATTGGGATCGATCTGTGATCACGGACAGGACTATTCTAGCCAATAGGCCTGATATCGTGCTGACAGATCGATCGAAACGCCAGGCAGTGCTCGTCGACATCACCATCCCCCATGACGAGAACCTCTTGAAGGCCGAGAAGGACAAAGCCAGCAAGTACCTAGACCTGGCTCACGAGGTAACCGCCATGTGGGATGTTGATTCGACGATCATCGTCCCGATAGTCGTTTCGGCGAACGGTTTAATAGCGAAGAGTCTCGACCATCACCTCAAGAGACTCTCGCTAGGCGGCTGGATCAAGGGTCAGATACAGAAGGCGGTACTCCTGGATACTGCGCGTATAGTCAGGAGGTTCCTGTCTCTGTCGCCCTGACCGCCGGTAGCTTAGGCCTCGCCTCGCTGCCGGCTGCACCCTAGGTTAGGTTTTTAATAATGATTTTATGTTTTGTATGTATAGTTTTATATTTTACTTTTTAGATTAAATTATTGTAAAAACCTAGTCTAAGACGAAATTAAAATAAAGAGAATATAATAATAATAAAAAATAAAAAAACAATTAACAGTACTCAGTCCAATAATTTAGCAATAAATTCGTTGAGGCTGTAAAATGGTCTCTGACCTAGGTATGTCTTAAGTTGGTTTGAGAAAACGCTCAACTTTTCCGATTGTTTTATGTGGTTTGGAAGATGATTGTATATCTGAACAGCTACATAATTAAGACTTTTTTTATATTGAATGAAGTTGGACTCAGGTAGTGCCAGATCAGAATTTCTTCTAAGCGCGTAACTTTGCGTTTGGTGAACCGTCTTGTAAGAGCTTTTATTTTTGTAAACATAAATGGATATTTGATAAATATACAGTATTGAAATGAAAATGAAAAAATGAAAATGAAAATGAAAATAGTTTATTTCATAAATTGCGAGTTTAAATGAAAATAGGTTTGGGCCTTCCTAGTAGGTAAAAAATACCTGTGTCAGGAAGACCCGCTCCTCCATAAAAAAAACAGTTGTTGTTTATTTAATGTAAGTACTTATTTATAGCTTAGATTAAAAACAGAAACAGAGACGAATTAGTGTAGTAATGTATTAGTGTGTGTGAGTGTGTGTGTGTGTGTGTGTGTGTGTGTGTGTGTGTGTGTGTGTGTGTGTGTGTGTGTGTGTGTGTGTTTGTGCAAGCGTGCGTGTTTTGGTGTAACGTGCGTGTTTGTGTGGCAAGCGGCCCGACCAACGCAGCCTAGCGCCGGCGCATCGTAATAGCAGTAGCCCGCAAATACAAGAAGCCACCGGCCCATCCAGAGCGACGGAAAACTACACTTCATTAAACTAATTAACTGTTGAACCATTTGTGTTATAAGATATGCATAAATAAATGCCCTTCGCCGCTGGCACTCATTTACCCCAAATCCTCATAGGAAAACCCATTAGGGAAATCATGTTTATAAAAAGTGTATTAAAGAACACATAACTTAAAGTAGTCAGGAAAGTCATATTTAATACATAGCAGCCATAAGCTGTAATCCAATTGTTTGGGATTAATATTAGCACATGTAAATGAGCGATAATCACGTTTTCACATTCCCTTCAAATCGACTATATCTCGATGTCGTACCAAGAAGCCTCCTCCGCGCCATGCCAGAGAGGGACAGCCTGATGAGAAGAGCAGTACATCCACGCAACGTGTGTATCAATCAGCCCAGGCGGACCGCAGCGAAGACCAGCCGAGTGAGCGAGCCAGTAATATACGTAACTGTGTCATTGGCTAAAAATAGATTGCCGGAATGCAGGAATTTAATCCAGTTACGTAATTATCGCTTATCAGTTAGAGACATTCCTTGTTATATCTCAGTAACCCTTAGCCGTACAAATACGCTACATATGTCAAAATGACGGGCTAAATGAGCCCCGGCTTATAGTAATATGCCTATAGACCTACTCCTTGTACTTATTGTGTAAACTTAGAATAAGTCCAGGAAAATTAGCATATTTACCAAATTATATATAATTAATAATTATTATTAAAACGTAGAATCATGTCTAACGAACGCACATTGTTTTAAGACGTTCCGTTCAAACTGGCCTAACTAGTAACAGTGTTTAGATCTAGATAAGGATAGCCCACTTGGGGTTAATCATAAAAGTAAACTCATTCGTAAGGAAAGGGGCGTAAAAAGCACCCAATTAGCTTGAGAGAAAATATATTGTTTATTCATGATAGATTTAGTATAAATAGAGGTTTAATACCCACTTCAAATTGTGTCAGCCTGATCCTCCGGGAAACAGCAACAAAAGTGTCTGGAAGCAACTACTAGAAGAAGTCTTAAGAAATACATAGGGAAAGTGATAGGAAATAGGGCAGTGATAGGACAGTGATAGGGAAGTTGTAAATTATAAATTAATCAGTGTAAATTCTTTTAATAAATATTTCTTATTCGTTTTTAACAAGTCTTATTATTATAGGTAACCTAGGTTCATCCAGGTATTCACGGGCACGTCAGGGCTACGAGTTTCAGACTCGGTAGTCATACCCGTAGGCGTTATTGGTGGGCCCCTCTAGTTCTGTCTAGAGGCGCGATAGTCTTAGGTGACTGTGAAGCGTGACTCGCGTCACCCTCGTCGACACTGTCGGAGCGGTGGGCTGTCGGCCACACTACCGTTTACAAATTCAATGTGCTGATGCCAAGATAGGCGCTGGTCTAAGATGACACCAAGGTATTTAGTTGAACTAACCCTCTCAATGTCCTTACAGTTACATAAGAGACTATCAGTAGGTGAACAGGTGTGTAAGTATTATAACCGAATATCGGTTATTTTTCGGCCATAACCGTAACCGAAACCGGTTATGAAGTTAGGTTGGTTATTGCATTCCCTAGTTTTGACACACAGGTATGACACTGATATATTTGACACCTCGTTGTCAAGCTTGCGAGATGACTGGATGTGATGATGAATACGTGATACACGATACATGTATATTATGATAAGATAAAAGTTTGGAATTTGGGTAAAACACAGCTTCGCACATCTCTAGTGGATATTCACCCTAAGGAATGAACAATGAACCGTCGTTTATAGATACAGATAACAGATGCATCCAAAGAGAATACTTACAACCTTCTGGATACGTCAACATTTTGGTTGACATGTAGGAATTGTAGTCAACATTCCGCAAATGACGTAAGTTGACAAACAGTTTATTCAAGACTAAACAAACATGAAATAAGTAAAGGAAATAATCGTTGTGTACCCGTTAAAATTTCGCGGGTAATTCGGCCGATTAAACAATAATCCGTGCGATGCTATATTGCTGAAATACTTATAATGACGAGCATATACTTTAAAAAACACCAATTTCATCAATGATAAAGCTTGCGATGAGTGGTGGTAGATCCCGGAAAAATGCCTTGCTTTGGCAGAATTCCGAAGATCGAATTCAAATTCAAGTTCGACAAGAGAAAGTTTTCAATGAGAAAGTTGAAAAAATGCGTTGGTAAAGAAGTATTTTACTCCGGTGCAAAAAAACAAGAAAATCTGCTAAAAAGGCAACGGAAAGCCCAAAAGAAATGCTGTAAGAAACTAAGAAAAGAACAAAGCATACGAGAAAAGCAACTGTGCTCCTTGAAGAGAGCTGCCTGCTATCCACCCCTGCCGTGCAATCCCCCTCCATGCACCTCCTCTCCGTGCGATCCCGCTCCATGCAATCCTCCCCCATGCTACCCTCCTCCGTGCAATCCTCCCCTATGCCACCCTCCTCCGTGCAATCCTCCCCCATGCAATCCCTCTCCGTGCAAACCTCCCCCGTGCAACCCCCATCCGTGCAATCCTCCCCCATGCCAACCCTTTCAGTGCAATCCTCGTCCGTGTAACCCTCCCTCCTGCCACCATCCGCCTCCGTGCAAGCGGTCTCTATTCAGAATCCGTCGATACAAACGGCAATGCTCGCTCCGCCCATGCAAGATCAAATCGATGAAAATTCCCGAGTGCCGACAGATCCCTCCATGCAAGATCAAATCAGATCCGTGTTCCTCCTTCTCATGCAGATCCAGCAGTGACTGCTGCTGCAGTAAGGAGCCACCGCAGAACTTCCAGGCAGGCGAAATGGGGAAGCAGAGTTCCCGTTGCAGTAGTTGGCCAAGACTTGCATGTATAAGTTCCAGTGGGCCATGGTGAATATGAACACTTCACTTTTGCACTTACTTAAAACAGTTTAGAGTGGTTACACCCGGCGACTTTTTGCAGCGATACAAACGCGCGTTTCACGAACCCACGACTGTCTCGTCACTAGCCATAGATACCATGTCAAATTCACCTGTCCTACTTACCCTCGTATCGTGTATGACCTGTTCCATGTAAGACAAGAAAAATCGTGCGTTGATCGTCATGCGACTACAAGGAAAACCATTGTGAAAAAATTGTATTGCTATGTTTGAAAAGAACTAAATGATCGAAATAAGATAACATATTTACAATATTTCCCTTTGATATCCTAGATAAACGAAGAAACGCACACGAATTTGTCCGTTAAAATTCTAATGTTACGCGTATGTTGTGTGTTGGCCCCGTATCATGGTCGGCCTTATCACGCGATAAGTGACAGGATAGGAGCGTCGTCTTGTTCTATCGATCGGTGTCAGCCAGTTACGGACGCTCTATCTTGTCACTCGTCATCGTGTGATAAGGCCGACCATGATACGGGGTCTGGTGGTAGAGGTCTTGTCGATATTCTCAACTCGTCAACATTCTCAGTCCATGCGATGAGAATTCGGACTACTCATGAATGTGAACGAATCATAAATGTGGACGAGTTGGGAAAAGAGGTAATTGAAAGTAGGAATAACTCGTGAAGAATTATTTGAAATTGGAAAATGAGTGGCGAATGAAGAAAACTCGGACCTAAAACACTCTCTACTGACCAAAAGTTTTCTATCGACTCAGCAAAAGGTACATACCTTGAACGCCGAAACATTTTTTTTAAAGTCTCGTGATTCTGTATCAAGCTACGTGTGTTAGTTAGGTATGTCGAGAGTCACGATATCTTTCTAGCCAAGATGGCTGCCCCAAATACCGCTAGAGTGACGAAGTTCCTAAAAATCTGACCGTTGTCATGGCATGGTTGACGAAATATAATTTGCACCGATTCTCCATACAAGTTGTTCGAAGTATCGTTGCAAATTATACTTCAACTATACCCAAGTGCAGAACAAGGAAGAGAAAAGAGAACCATGCCAGGTTTGTGTTAGAATCCAAAATCCTCTTTAGGCCACCCGCTACCCGTGAAATCACAATATCGTAACAACACCTCGGTGCAGATTTACGTTGAATTTGAACTAATAGGTATATAATACATATAGGTACAAATAAGGAGTCACATATTTATTTACTTTCTATTTCAGCAAATGTAAACGGAAGAAGAAAAAGTGCAGACGGCAAAAACCACGGAACTTGTGCTTTCGATGCATCATATGTTGCGCTCTAGTCGGAGCCATCGCTTTGTGTGCTGGGTTCTCTATCCCTATACTGGCTGGCTTAATACCAGCTCCTTAAGCCAAGCAGCTCACAGCTTAGTGACAGAAAACATTTACAGCAGCAGAACTCAAGTCTAAATATCTGAACACACCTTTCGACGATAAAGTCGTGTTAATATTTTTTTACTTGAATATTTATATCTGACACTTTAGCTATACGCGGTGTACTAGAAGATGTTAGTCTTCGAGTAAATACTCAGCCAATTAAATCCCTTGTAATATGCCCGAGAATTATATTTTTGTACCCTTGAGAACGTTGTTTTATTTCCGGAACCAATGATAAAAATCTTACAAGACAATGTCATCATCATGAATGTCATCGTTCACCTCGGCAATTGTATCTAAATCAAAATTAACATGCCGCACGCACACATTGTTTACAGCCTTGGTACCTAAAGCCCAGCAAGTCGCCATCCCTACCCAGAAAGTGCTTGTAAAATATTTGCAAACTTTTGGCAGGTAGGTACAGTCAGCATCATATAGTTAGTAGCAGCCAAAGTAGCCAAATATATCGGAACACGTCTTTATTACTATAGGAGCAAGGAAGTGTTACGATATATTTGGCTACTTTGGGTGCTACTAACTATGTGATGCTGACTGTACAAAGGCCGCGCCATGTTCTTTTTGAAGTGGAAACTTCTTTAGCGGTGCTGAGCACTTTTTGGGATGGGGAAAAATTGTTAAGTTAAGAGTTTTGTGACGTCAGATGTAAAGGAGGTCACTTTTTGCTGCTAGCCGATTCGACTTCATTCAAAACTGAACGCTATTCGTAAGAGGATAAAGCCGTTAAACACTTTTTGCAATAGCATATTCTGCAAATAAATTTGTAATAATACCAACGCGTCCTTCGCCGTTTTGCTATTGAGAAAATTCGAATAGTTTTAATTTGGGCGTTATTCCTAAAGAGATAAACTAATTGGTATTGTGTTTGCCGCCGCCCATCGGCACGCTGGACCCCGGCACCGTTGCGCCGCGGCGGCGCGTTGGGCCCGTCGCACTTAACGCGCCCGCGGGCCGTCCGCCTAAATAATTGATAATTGTTTATAAATTTGCGTGACGTGATCGAAAAACTGTTACAATGTTATTGAGTTTTCACTTCTGCCGGCACTCCCGGAGTGCAACCCGGTCCTTTTTTTTTTTTAAGCAGGTAACGGTCACGCGAAACTCCCTTGGTTAAGGCGCCGTAGGTTCAGCGAAGTTAAGCGAACAGAGTTTTTGAAACAATATAATGCGTCTGTTTATAACAATATGGTTTCAAAAAAATATGAATAGTAATCATGAGGTTTTTTTGCAGCGAGATCAGTGATTCGAAACATGACTTAGCAATTTTCGCTCGATAGAAAAAAATCACGAACAGAGGTCTAAAATACACTTAAAATATTCGAAACAAATTATGCACAAAAGCTATAAATATTATAATTGCTTCTAAAAATCTGCAATATCATGTTTGACAGAACTCAGTGATTACTTTTTTATTTGTTTAAAAGGCCAAAAAATTAGAATGAAAAAACTTGATATCCGCGCTTCCGAGCACGCACTTCCATCTCGCTCACGCTTATGCTCAGTGAGAGGGAGAGAAGACCTTAAGCGTTAAGCAAGCGTTTTGTCCAGGGTTATTTGGGTGTTTTCACGACAGTTTTAAGAACTTTGACAGAACATAGATATTGCAAGCTTGATAAGAAACTGTAATCTTGTTCTATTATTTACGTTTAACCTGTGGTAAAACACGATATGACGTGACTGACATTAAAACTTCTACATAAATAAACAAACTCGGTAAATAAATATTTAGGACAATAAGAGAAAATTTCTACGTAAATATTGTAAATAAAACCTAATTTCTCCAAGCAAATATTTTGGGAAGCTTCAACTAGTTATTAAATACGTAACAAGCGGATTCTGTATAACCAAGAATCACCGAATAACAAATTAAGTAAAAACAACCCTAAGGGGGGCTCCAAAGACAGATAAAAGCATGAAGAGGAGAAAATCTTAACGAAAGCTGCATGTCACCTTAACGGTGAATCAGGCCTTAAATTGCAAATGCAATTATTTATTCTTACCTAATTTATAAAACTTGACATCAAGGTGAATCTGAATAAGCACATGCCATATGCTTGCACCGTGATATTCAAGTGAATTCGTCATCTCTAATATTGTGTGCCGACGCTGGTTTCGCCATGGATACTCGTAGATGGTATTTCATTTGAATAATATACATAAATAGATTGCACTTCTAAATGCCATAACCAGATCTTATAAATCATTATAAACACATTACCTATGTAACTAGTGGGGCAGCATAAGCAATGCCGAAGCTTGATCAAGACTGATAATTTTCCCAAAATTCCTCCAAAGTTATGTCCGTCTAACCCCAAGTAATTTTACCTGTTTGTCTACTCAGTAGGTAGAATGGTTAGAGGTTCTTATTAATATAAATAGAAATCTTTGATATACATTACTAACAATCGTTTTTATAGGTCATTGTCGACTTGTGCTCAATGCGATTTTGTTCTCGATCCACCTAAACAGTCAAAAACTGACTTACAACGCCAGGTACCCTGCTTGGGCCTAGACAAACTAATTCAAGAAGAAAGAGATAACCAGGAGTGGAATGTTGCGTTTCAAAAGGCTTTAGTCAAGAGGTTGGAGGCGTCAGAAAGGAGACTAACCTTAGACGACTACTTAGACGATGACGACGACGGTGGCGGTGGCGGGCGATCCGGAAAAGGAAGGAAAAGGAAGGGCAGGAAAGAAGCACAAACACATACAAAACCTCAAGTTAAATCAGAAAAAGTTGACGCTAACTTCCCCGATGCTAAAGAAGTATTTAAAGAAAAAAAATGCGCGTGTGCAGTAAAAATACGAAAAGAAGAACGAAAACGAAAGACCTTTGTAAAGATAATGGAGAGAGAACAGATCAAATTTGAGAAAAGAAGTATAAGGGCTCAACGGAAATATGAGAGAGATCGGCAGAAAGCTTATAAAAAATGTGAAAATAGCCAACTTGCCATGGAAAAGGGTTACTTTAAAAGGAACAAAGACGGCGTTGTGGATAAAGCTGAAGAAACATTTAGCGTGTTTATCCATATGGATCCAGGCGCGTGGTTAGTATCATTCTTGCTATACAAAAATACAAAATAATTTATTGATAAGACATATGTACAGTCGAGGAAATTGAATGTTTAGCACTTTTGGACCTTAACGTCATTCTAATAGAGTTGACATGTGCCAAACATTCAATTTCCTCGACCGTACATCAGTTTTACTATAGACTAGGAGCTTACTATTAGAGGCAAATAACACGTTGCCTCTAATAGTAAGCTATAACCTACTCACACACACGATATGACGATGTTGTAAATATTCTTAAGACTTCAGGCATTATTTCGAAATGCTCGACTAGGTAGTAGGGTTAAAACGTACATCGAATCTTTATAACTCGGCTGCATTAGTCATAAGCCATTAAAATACCAATTTTATCTGCGATTTAATGTCAAAAATATAATTGAAATAATTTGGATAGTTTCAGATCAACCATCAAATAAAGATTTGTTTGGTCTAGTTGTCTTTGACGAGAAAATGGTTTTCCTTTTGCTCGGATAATCTTTACATACGTTGTAATTTCATCAGCCCCAAAATCGTCGTGATTTTTGAGATAATAAAAAAAAGGAAAATCGTTCTTATTTAATACCTACTAAAGTAGTAGCCCGATTTTTTTTAATATTTGTATTTATTATTTAGATAATGGAGGACTTTTTATAAAAAAAAATTACCAAGAAATTTTATATTTAAGTAAAAAAAAAAAGAATTTTTAATAGTTTTTAATTGCGAGGTGGCGACACCTACCAATATTAGATATTTTATAAACCATTTAATACTCTACCACATGTATTTTTTTCAAAAAATATCACTTGGATCAACAGGTTGAAAAAAGCGAATTTGCAACATCTCATGCCTGCGTAAGTAAATACATAGCTTTCCCTTTACTGCGTAGGTAGGTTTCAGGCTTAAGATAGAACGACAATGGTTATGTATGACTGATGATAGTTTCGGGAAATCTCTGGAGTCGTGTGTTGCAGTTAAATACTATGAGGCTTTTGCTCTGGGCGTATATAATTTAATTAAACCGAGAATGACCATGATCTTTTGTATCTTGTGCCATCTGAAACCACAGCTGGCGAAATTAAATGTCGGAACCGTCACAAATGCAGGTAGATAAATATCGCGTTAAGTTAGACCCGTGTCAGAGGTGTCTTTAGTTATGGTGCAGGGTGTGCATTGCACACGGGCGCAGCGGTCCTAGGGGCGCCGAGCGGTACTTTGTAACCATTCCATTTTGACCGCGCTCTTACTAGGGGGCGCCCATGGTATAACAACACAGGTACTCTCTTCCGAGACTCGCGAACCACGTGACTGACACAAGCCTACGTCATCATGCTGTTAAATGCCGCATGATGACGTAGGCTTGTGTCAGTCACGTGGTTCGCGAGTCTCGGAAGAGAGTACCTGTGTTGTTATACCATGGGGGCGCTAGAGTAATGTTTGCACATGGGCTAGAGACGCCTTTGACCCGTGAATTCATTGAAATATGCTTTTTTGCTTTTTCCAGTGGCTGCAGAGGACGAGCGGCATGTGTTATAAAGTTCAAGAAGTGTTTCTTCAGGTTCTGCGTTTGGTTTTACATCATTGGATTCATATGTTTCTTCATCACTGCTTACTTCCTTACTAAGATTTAATACTGTCCAGTGTTGAAAACGTAGTTTTGCGTTTATTGTTCATGTTATTCGGTGGAGTCCGTAATAAAATGGTTTGTTATGATGTACTGCTATATTTTACGAGCAGCACGCAAACTAAAGCTGACGCACACAACTGACCGCTCGGCACGCCTTGGACAGAAAATACATCTATTGATAAAGAAACCGGCCAAGTAAGAGTCGGACTCGCGCACCGAGGGTTCCGTACAAACCTGTAGGTATATAAGTAAAAGTTGACTATTAAAAATATTTTTATTATTTAATGTAACTAAAAATTTACGGTTTTCGCAATTTTTCCTTTATTTGTGCTATAAGACGTTGCTTCGTACCAAATTTCAAGATTCTGAGTTCACGGGAAGTACCCTGAAGGTTTTGATTCCCTTGCGAGTTTCGAAAATTTGCGGAAATTTGCGGCATAAACGGCTGTATCTTTTGATTGCGTTGGCTTAGAAGTTTGATTTTTTCACAGCTCCAAGGGACAGTAGACCTATAATACGATAGACGATATAAATTTTAGCTTGATACCTCCACGCGTTCCTGAGAAAAAGGCTCTTGACAGACGGACGGACAACAAAGTGATCCTATAAGGGTTCCGTTTTTTTATTTTGAGGTACGGAACCCTAAAAATATCAGCGGCGCTACCGGGAAATGAAAAGGAAATTCGTGTCTGTATACCCTCTCACAGAGAGTGGGATTCACGAACGAACTTCGTGTTAGTTTGGCGGTAGGGCCTCTGATTTTATTAAACCTATGACCTTTATCCCTCATGTTTAAGAGTTACTCCCGGTACACGTTGCTCTAATATATTATAATAAGGCCTCTACGTGTTGGATCTGTATCCCCAATCCCCACGCATGCCTATCAAATGAACGGGCTTTAAAACCCGTGATTTTAAAAGGAGTAACAAATAATAATAATAAAAATATTGATTAATCCACAATTGTTAACAGTTGATGCCTCTTTTTAAGTAAATTATACCTGTGTTAAGAGGCACCGCTCTTCATTAATGAGTAGGTACAACACAATTGTAAATAATAATAGTTAATTAAGAGAATAAATCAAGAGAAATAAATGAACAGCTCAATAGTTTAACAATCTTTGACATTATCTGTGTCAATTTAACAAAGAACTAAGTAGTAACTAAGTTAAAGTATGTATTAGGTACTAAATATTTAAATAGGTGCATGTGCGTTGATGTTTGAAAGTATGTGTGTTTGTGGACATTTAACATTACTATTTTACATGAATATAGGTCTTCTATTTCATGATAACTTTATATCTTCACGTACAAAGAAGAATTACAATTTAAAAATACAACTGCAACCCTGGGGCCTATTCTTTAGGGCTTGCAACTTGTAATAGAAGCAAAAGACCCTTCGCTTGTACAAGTTACGATCGTAGCCTCGAGGCTTTGTAATGGGCCCCTGGAAGCTGGCGGAAATGGTTATATGGATACTTGAGCCTATTACACAAAGATTGCTAATTCAAGCCCAAAAAATCTACCTGAGATCTATTATTTACTATTAAGGCAGTCCTTATTTATTGACGAAATTTTATTTATTTAAAATTATTTATTTAATATCACTGGTATTAGAGAGTGTACAGCACATTGCACGTAGAACCGATGGCCGTTGGGACGGAAGGTTCTCGAGTGGCGACCACGTACCTACCGGAAGGCGCAGCGTAGACCCCACGTAAGAAACTCTACGAAGTAAAATTTTCTCGCTATCGACACTATGATTGCTTGTCTATTCCCTACGAATGCAAGTGACATTATATGATGATCGAGTGACATAATTAAACTATCTAAATAAACAAACATTTCTCGAGAAATTATAACAAAATTGTGTGTCGTTTCCGTCCGCGATAAAAGCTGAAATTCAGAGAGATTGATGTCGTAACTAAAGAATCAGGTAGGTTAAGGAGTACCTAAACTATTCTGCCCGTACCAAACCTACGAGTAGCAGCCAGATTGTTATTATTTTAGAGAAGAACCTAATCACCCCACAATTACATGGAAGATTACTTATAAGTAAGAAGAAACCAGCTGCGCATAAACTGAAGCCAGGCAACTATATCACCAACAAAATAATGAAGAAAATAAAAACTTCAGTAGACAGGTATTTGTATCACAAGGAATCGTAAATTAAAGTTATTAACTTAACTAATACAATTTAACAGTCTTGTTTTCTAATCATCAGGGTATTTTCATGGTAAGACCAGATTTAAGACACTTCGTTTCGTGATATTTATTGTAAAAAATCGTCGTCACAACTAGGATAGAGGTCATCATGGACAAAAAAGAAAGGTACTTTAATCATTTTATAATCACTTTCACTGCTTGTTTTTCATCGCTGCCGAAGTTCTAAGCACGCTTTGCCATTCAAGGCGCGTCAGATTAATCTTGATTATGGAAGAAATATAGGTTATATTTAATTATTTATCAAATACTCTCAAGCTGCATGTATTTTTTTAGAACTTTTTCGACATCGGGTCAAGGCGAATTTTGCATGCAGCCGCCTAAATTCGCTCAAAGATTAAGGCCACAAGAGGGCTGCACGTGTTTGGACAAACTAGTAGACCAGGAAAGAGAGCGGCATGCGAAGAATATCGCGTTTCAAAAAGCTTTAGTAAAGAGAATAGAAGCTTCGGAGAGGAGAATTAGTTATGAAGGGGCTGAAGATGACGATGACGATGAGGACGAAGAACCCAGAGGAAGAAGAGGAGGAAAAAGGCGAAGAAAGGAGGCAGCACCTGCTGCTACACCCGTAGCTCAACCCGGCTTCGATTCCCTCCCTCCTATAAAACCTCCTACGGTCAAACCACCCTTCGACACAGACAAATGCATCTGCTACAAAAAAATTATAGTAGAGGAACGGAAACGTAAGAAATTCGTAAGAAACCTGGAAAGACAGCAACACAGGTATGAGAAGAAGACTTTGAAAGCGCAGCGGAAGTACGAAAGGGAACGAGCGAAGGCGTTTAGGAAGTGTGATGACATACAGAATAAGATAGATAAGCAATATGGGATGAACGATAGAACTGTTAAAATTAATCAAGGTGATGAGATGTATAGCGTGTTTTTACACATGGATCCAGGTGAATGGTGAGCATATATCGTACCTACTATGTTTCACATAAATTGCGCAGATGTAAGTAGAAACTAAATAAGTTGTACTCTAAAATGAATAGGCCAGAGTTTACCACGTTTCTAATTCAAAGATAGCGAACAGTTTTGTTTTACGATGGCTATTGCGTTTGGCCAACGTGTAAATACGTCGCGACCGCTAGCCGCAAGCTTCCTTTGATCGGCGGCTTTACCTATGGTACAGATTGTGCGACTGTGCATTGCACACGGGCGCACGCTAACACTGCGCTGGCGCCACTAATCCGGATAGGGGAGCTCTTGCAAGCTCACGTTAAGCCTGCATCGCACTGTCGCGGGCTGCGGTGGCGGACAATAGTAAAATTGTCATTAGCTGTCAAATTTACTATTGTCCGCCACCGCAGGCCGCGCCTGTGTGGTGCAGGCATTAGCCAAACCAAACCCCCCGTTTACACGCTTGCGCTTGAGGACGCTTGCCAGCCTCAGCAAGCGTGTCAATGTAGCATTAACACATTCAGGTCCGCCCATTATACAGACCATGCGCGCGAGGCTTGAAAAAAGTATAATGGGGTGTATACATGTCATGATTTGTCAGCCCCAATTTATGAGAAGCTGACTAATTGCTATCGTCTGGAGGCATGTTGCGCTGCTGATCCAACTGTGAAACGAGTTGTACTGAGAAATTGCATGCACATGTGGTCGGATGGTTACATCTGTACGGTACACCCAATTCTGACTTCGTCATGTTGTACCAGTTGACAAATTGGGGTAAAATCACATAATCTGTCTGTATACCCCATCAGACCCGACACTCGGGCAGTTTCACACTTATCGATCGAATCGACGCTACACGCCAAGATCCCGACAGTCGGGCACACGACAGGGTTGCGCTAAAAACAGTGGTAGGTACCATAAGGCAGTAAAACATTGGTCAACCCTAATTGTCGTGATTTATCAAATTCCAATAAGTTTCTGAATAGAACGTACCTACCTGGCTGACAACAACCTAATAAATTGAGACTAATAATTAAAATACTCGTCCCACCCTACCCCCAAACCCTGCTCGTCAAAAACAGTGCTCGATATCGGGTCTTCCGCCGGGGCCTTTAGTCGTTTATAGCTACACCGCGATCCCGACTATCGAGTATCGAGTCATCAGGCGTGGGAACGAAATCTTAAAATACCCGATAGTCGGGTTTTCGGCACTGAATGTGTTAAGGCGGATACACGGGCCTGTAAAACGGAACTGTAGCGTGCATACTTTTGAACGGCATGCAGAAGTAATTGTCAAACAGCGAATACATTTCCAAGTTGAACTTGCATGTGATTCCAAACTTAAAGCCCTAATTACACATGCAAGAAATTGCATGCAAGTTTAACTACATTGCGGGGTTGATAGATAAAACTCAGTATACGTACCTCGGTAACCAGCAATGTAATAAAACTTGCATGCATCTTGCGTGTGTAAATTGCGCTTATCATGCAAACCGGCATGCCTGTGGCTGTCACGTACCTACGTTCACATGTGCCGGTTTTGCACAACCCCTCTTTGCTTGCCAGATACAAGCGTGCCAGTTAGCGTATACACATGCATGACAATAGGTGACACGTGCAAGCTGTTATCCTGCTTGTTTTAAATATTGTTTCAGTGGTTGCAATTTTCGGGAAAGATATTTCACCAAACTTAAAAAGTGCTTCTTCAAATTCTGCGTCTGGTTTTACATCATTGGCTTCATCGTCGCCTTTGCAGTATATTACTTCTTAACTGGTAATTTTGTTCCTGGTTATTAGTTTTTGTATTGATCTCGTTGATCGATTGTTTAAACATTTGGTTCGTAATAAAAAAAATGGTATACATTGTGTCTGGGATCCTTTTTCATCAATTTAAGAAAGAATAAGTAGGTACTTCACTTTTGCACCTTATTCCATTGTAATAAGGCGAAAAATGTATAAACATCTTTGACGTCGACCGTACAAGATAAATGTGTCGAGCAAGTACGAGCACGGCTGAGAAAACGAATAAATGAAACAATTTCTTAAATAGGATATTCAAATTATATTTACTTATAATATTCAATTTGTATATTCGAATACAATAACTATATACGGATTTGCTACACGAGTAAGTCATCCAGACTGTAGAAAACGGTCATATGTTCAAAAACATTTGAATTGCTTGCTTGTTACAACCTACAAACGGCAACACAGTATATATACGACTTAAAGCACGTCGTCACCAGCAAACGAAAAAACCATAGACTGCGAGCTCCTTACAAATTTCTACCCAAACACGTGCCTAAAACCCAGTATGCGCATGTTCGAACTAAACGGCTGCCTGGCATCGTTTTGACACCCCGCCCCCATCCCCGCATAATGACAATGGCACCCATTCTGTGCGGCCATTTTGCGGCGCTACTTCTATGGGTTTTTCGTTCGCTGGTCGACACTACTAAGAGCCTTATCACACTTGCGATTTCCAAGCGTATTTTGTATGAAGGCGATCACGCAGCGTGTTCGCCGCGACTGATAATTGTATAGAAAACACGCTCGCAAATCGCAAGTGTGATAAGGCTCTAATGCGCTCAAAAATAAATAGTCACAGAGATTACCAGCTTCACACAAACATACTAAGTCACAAACATTACCTCTTTATTATATTAATACTACTTTTATATACATTTGGCCGTATTCATAAACAATATAGTGGCACTACACTTGGCGGTATTTGCACAAATATTCGTGCTGCATCTTTTTTCTTCCTACGGCAAATGAAAGAGAGGCAACGACGCAACGCGAACACGCATTCCCAAGTGTAGTGCGACCATTAAACAAACTTATTTTAGCTAAAATGTCGTGAAAATTATTTTGTCTTTTATCATTGCCTGCTTAGCTAGCATGACCGCGTTTATGTCCTCCCATACTATCGAGTATATAAGTGCGAGAGAGACGGATGCTTTATGCCGTCAAGGTTACGATTGTTCTATATGCGATGGAAATTACTTTAAAGTTACCTAAAACCTTTAAAACTTTTATAAAGTAAATATCTACATAGATTCAATAAGTATGTGAAAAATTACCACAAGCTTAGAACATTGTTGCCAGACCAGACCAGACTGCTATACCTGACTCTCTCGTGTTTTGTGTTAAAAAAACAAGATCTATTTTATAAAACTTAAATACTTAGCTAAATAAGTAATTAATAATTTTGGCATTATTATAAGTAACTATTCATAAGAGAAAACAGACATGCATTCATACAAATAAGTTTCAATTTGAAGGAAACAATATTATGAAATTAGGAAAGATTTTATATTTTCATTTGAAGATATAGAAATATAATAAGAATATAGCTTGGAGACCTTTATTATGCGATGAAAGTAGTGTCATAGAATAGTAAGTAGTCATAGAAAGTATAATTTATTGTACTATCGACAACACAGCTAACTGACCATCCGTGCACTTTATGTGCATTGTAATAAGGTTCTATATAAATACAGGATCGTCAGTTAACTGTATTGGCGTTTGTACAGTGGAGTTCTTCAATATATACAGACAACTTTTCACAAAATATTTACACATGTCTTATGTCAGTAACAATAAAGTCTCTGTATAGATATTTTTGCGAGGTTGTCTGTGTAGATATTGGAGAACTCGACTGTACTATCGGCAAAAAATAAAACGGCATAAAATATTGTCGTATTTATATACGTTGAAGTCCAAAAGCCTCAGTCTCGTTGAGACTTGAGCGAAAATATAAAGTACTTAGTGCTTTCATGTCTAGATATGAAGTAAGGCACTTTTGCTTTGGATACCTCTCATCTCCCGCTGCTGATACTCGTATAATATGTCTCCTCTGCTCCCGAAAGTTAAGGACAATTGAGCTATATTCTGGTTGCAATGTTTCGATATTCTTATGGCTATAATACTTATACCTCATTTTCTTTACCACCAGGAACAGGAAATCCAAATTAGCACCTGTACGATTCTTCATGTTTAGACTTTAGATTATATTTCCATGATTTTCAATCTCGCACTTTTTGATCAAGGGAACACGAGAGGTTTACTATATTAACAAACCCAACTAAATCTGCGATATCACATTCAAGCCGATACTATAAGGCACTTAGATTAAATTAAAGATTACCTAAAGATCAGTCTCTCTGATTTCATAAATCTTTCCGCAAACATTCTCCTTTTCCACCAACGCTTTCTTCGTACCAATCTCGTCGTCTTTACAAACATGTGAACACGCTCGTTTCCTGTTCGGGCTCTCTATAACATTAACATGTTTCAAAGGTGATCTCAGCGATTCACTATTCACGGCCAAGTTCCCAATCGACGACGTGAGATCCGATGGTACATTGCCATCTAAGCAATATAGTAAAGAGTCTGATATTTCCTCTTTGTCTTTGGAGTTGTTCAGAATGGATAGATCAACAGGGGTGGCGGTTAAAACGGATCTGCTGAGTAGATACTCTCGGAACGGATCTGTGAGAGACCTGGTTTGTTCTTGGTTGACGGTTATTCTTGGGGGTTCTAGGGTGGCGTTTAGGTCTTCGAGGAGAGGTCGGTGGTGGCTCAGGATAAAGCGGGTTCCTGAGCGTAGCGGACTAATGTCGCCAGCGGAAAGAGAGCGGCCTTCGAAGGTACGCGAACGGGGTATCGATGTGTTTATTGATCTGAAATTAAAAGGGAAATAAATAGTACCGTGCTCTATATTATCTCGACAAAATAAGAGAGTTCAAATAAAGGCCAATATTGAAGTTACGATAAGTGACAATGATGTAATATAAAAAACAGGTAGAGCATTTTCAATAATTCGCGCACCCAATTAGCGTGAGTTGTTAAACAAAAATTAACTCGGTGTCAGTTTTGTAACAGTTTTGTAGATACGTTGTCTATATGAAATGCCGTGTTTAAAAATGGGCACCAAATCTGACAGCTGAGACACGTTTATGCGACTGAGGCAAGGTCATACAATTGGCTGAGTTGTAGTGTGCCACTTTTGGAGGGCTTATAAGTTATAACCTATCTACCTCTTTTTTATATTACATCATTAATAAGTGGCATTTCCCTATGTCATGCAAAATTTAAATGGGGGAAACTATGGGGCATCCCATAGTCTGTCATTCTCATTTTACAGGCCATGGACATGAAAGCGGGGATAACCCTAACAAATGCTGGAGACGTGTCAGGTTTTGAATGAATGAATGAATGAAATATTTTATTTCAGGTCTTCACCGACCCATATAAGAGGTGTTAGTTACAATTTAATTTAATTTTAATTATTAGGTTAGGTGACACAACTTGTACACAGCATCAATTTGACACACAACATAGACTGACACACAGAGAACATATTACATTTACTTTATATATAATAATGTAGATTTGACCTGCCCAATCCAATACTCCAGTATTGGACCGTCAAACCTACCAGCCAACATTTTCAGGATGCTGTTAGTACTTTTTCTAACTCGAGCCATCAGGGATGAAATTTTATTTCGCATAATCGCATGAAAGTCATTAGTGCGTGCCTCTGCGAACATCCCCGAGGCACTACACCATTTGGGCCTTCACATTAGCAGCATCCTGAAAACATTATTATACTGAACGCGTAGGGCGCTATAAGCTCTTTGCTTTGATTCTTTCTTGAAAAGAAAAAAAGATTTTTTTTTTTTTTTATCAGTTTTGGTCTGTTACAAAGGTCCGTTGGGGCTACCTAGTAAGTAAAGATAATATTTGTGTCAGGTAGTTCCGCTCTTCCATCGTTACAAGTTGTTTTCGCTACATGGTGAATGGCGGCATATTCAGCGTTTTTATCGCGTTTTTTCGTCATAGTCAACAGCGAATATAATTTAAAATTAATAAGAGTCAACTTTTTATGAAAACGTAAGCCAATACCGGTACCGATATTTTTACCTCTGCGGAAATAATGAACGGTTCAAACGTTAAGAGAAACCCTTCACCGATCTATATAGTGTAATAGGATACTAGTCTTACCTTTCACAGGAGAACGTGGACCGCGTATCGTCGTCCGACGAAACGAAGTCGCTGTCGTTGTCGCGCGCCATGTCGAGCGCGCTGGGCTCGCACGTCGTGTCACGTTCGCCGTCACGTTCGCCGTCACGTTCGCCGTCACGTTCGCACGCCACGTCGCGCTGCTCGCACGTTATGATGAGCGGCTTTCGCGAGCGGGGCGTCATTATTGACTCCTGTAATAGCGAGTCAGTTAACACTTTCAGTGCGTAAAATTTCGTAGCCGATACCGGTTTTTCTGCTTTGTACCGAAAAGCGGCTACGACCTGTTAATGTACGGCCCAATAATCCGCGTACACCTATAATTGTCTCTCTCTTTATGCATGGGTTGAAAAGAGACAGAGATAGATAAGAGAGAGATATAGTGGACATTAAACGAACCCCGACCTAGCGAGCTCCTAGCACCGAAAGTTTAACAAATTACATCAGTCGAAATGTTTCGTTCCGCTGCTGATGATATCTACTGTAAAATCACGGCTATAACTTAATTCTTCAAGCAAAGCTTTTCGCCGCCAAGACACAAAACCAAAAGCGACATTGTCACGCCAATATCATTGTTATACGAGAGAAAATACAAATCCTATCAGAATACGATACCTGTTATGCCCTTGATCGGGTCACACCCCATTTTTGGTACACCCTGTATAATGTACATTCCTACTACATGAAACGCCATACGATTATATGAATTTAACATTGGCATTGGGCTGCCGATGTCAACTATTATAATAATACCGGTAATTGGGAGACAGACAAACGATTGGTTAAAATGTTATTATTTGAGTTAACACATTCTTGAAAACGCAAGCATGATGGTCATGACAAGAGTAATGATAACAATGATAAGAAGTCAGTTAGAAACATGGACACACAATGATTTCAGTCACAGCAAAGAATAAAGTACAGAAAAGCTAACACATTTTCGGAAAATAAAACGATTTTCACAATATAAGTAAGCACATTCATCATTATTAATATCTGCCATAACAAAGCCGGCAAAAATATCTGACAGATATTTATGCCCGCCTTTTCGTAGCACATACGGTAAATCGCCAATAACTCATACTAAAAATCACCTCTGTCCAACAGAATTCAATTTAGTATAACGTGGCCAGTTATTGGAGGGTGGCCTGTAATTAACACCTTATACTAAAAGTGAGAGCTACGGTAGCCTAGTGGTTCAGGAAAGCGGCCGTCAAGCGGCGGTCGTCGGTTCGAATCCCGGCTCGTACCAATGAGATTTTCGGAACTTATGTACGGAATATTTAACGTTAGCTTTTCGGTGAAGGAAAACATCGTGAGGAAACCGGTCTAATCCCAATAAGGTCTAGTTTTCCCTCTGGGTTGGAAGGTCAGATGGCAGTCGCTTTCGTAAAAGTAGTGCCTATGCCAAATCTTGGGATTAGGTGTCAAAGCGGACCCCGGGCTCCTTTAGGGGCATTACCGGGAATAACGCTAGGAGGATGATGACTAAAAGTGAGTTTTATTTTAGGTGAATAGAGTTCATTTTTAGTACGAGGTGGCCAGTTAATGAACAGTGGCAATTAATTCTGGTGACTACCATAATTAACACCAGCAAGCAACCTAAGTTTTATTGTTAAGGTAATATTATTTTTTCCTCTATGTTTTATTGATATTTCTTTTACTTTTTCTGCAACGTTTAATTCGCATTGTCCAGCCGGCTAGACATATCCGTTGACTGTCTTTTTTTATTTTTTTCCTGACCATAATCGTTTGGGCTATTTAGCGACACCAGGACTTGAACTATGGACCTTAGCAATTTTTTGCGAATTAAAGGGTTAAGTTTTGTTCACACTCTGAATACTGTTTATGTTTAACATGTAATTGAATGTGTAATTTGATTTTTTTATTTTTATTACTTTTGGTTAAATTGTACGTAACTTTTAAAGTTCAATTATGTAATTTCTACTGGTTCCCCGCGATACAGGCGAAGCCTAGTGCGGAGACCCCTGTCAAAATCTGTAACATAATGTGTTTTTTTTTTCAATAAACGATTATTATTATTATAAATGGACAATATAAAGCTGAAAGCGCACTGCGAACCAGGCACACGCTACACAAGTATTCGCATCGTAATAAATCAGATTGATTTAAAGTGAGAAAAGTTATTCCCTGTTAGTCTTTATGACATAGACATAGGGTTGTCCTGTGGAAAAGGTTCTTTCAATTACGAAACATTTATTGACTTGTAGACACTTGGCAACGGTCGTTTCGAACGACAAACTCGATTGCGTATGTACCATAGTCTTAAAACGTTATTCATTGCTGCAACTCAATTAGATAATGACGTTAGTAACATGCGTACAAACCTGCATAGCTTTCGACAGTTTCTGCGTTGATTTCGTTATAGGAGACATTGACGCGCGTCTAAAGTTCACCGTGTAAGGTGTCGCACAGTCATCCAGGATAGGCGCTTCGGATATACCCGGGGTACTAGTCAAGTAATGTATCCTGAATTCTTCGTTCGGCCTTTTCTTGGGGGTCTCTTTAATAGGACTGTTATATGACAAATCATTCTCAGAGCCAGTGTCTTGCTCATCAAAACAGGACACACAGGACGTTGGCGTTCCGCGTATAACAGTGTTCCGCTTCTGATATTTCTTGTTTATATTCTGTGACGCCGACAGAAGCTTGGAGCGGAACAGTCTGGAACCTTTCTTGGTGTTTTTAGGCGTTTCTTCGCAGTCTATCACGCTTAGGTTAGGCTCGGACACGAATTTGGGGCTAGGTTTTCTTCGTCTAGTGATAGCGCCTTCGGATAAGGTACTTTCATTGCTCGCGTCTGAATCATAATCGTCGTCCAATGATTCTGAACTAGCGATCTTGTGTACCAGGTTTTTGAGAACTATGTTCTTATGTAACAAGTCATTCTTATCGTCATTGCGTTTCTTTTTCTGAAAGCATGCGTGAGATGCGGGTTAGGGACAGAAAGAGTTAGAGAGAGATAGAGGGATGACACAATGCGACACACAATGTTAGTAGGTGATATTCAAAAAAGGTTTATATTTTAAAAAATTCTGGATGATTTTATTAAGACATTGACCTGACCCCGTATCATGGTTGGCCTTATCACACGACAAGTGACAAGATAGAGCGTCCGTCACTGGCTTAAACAACGACGGTGGCAAACACGCGTACGGCCCAAAGGAGTAACATGGGCGTTACCGAGCCTTGATATGTTTGAGGATTCGCCGTGTTGACAGCTGGAGGCTGACACCGTTCGATAGAACGATACGACGCTCCTATCTTGTCATTTATCGCGTTATAAGGCCGACCATGATATGGGGGGGTCAGCATAAAAGTAATGGAAAAATAAATACGAATTATAAATGGCTGTTGAACTTTTCTGAATATCATCTTTTAAAATTATAAAAAGAAGAAAAGCAAACGATGATATTACGAGGATTGTTTGTCCTGGGCCCTATATCACAAAACTTACTATTACGATTCACATATTACTACTTTGTAAATTAATTTTCCTATGGATTTGAAAAATAAACAATTCTGAGTTGTAAACTTGTAAAGTTTTGTGTGATAGGCCCTGTTGGTGATAATCTAACAAAGATATGTAAAACCTAAAAAGATTTGATCCCATTCCTATACTGAGAATAAGATATCAGTCTGTATGCCATTGACATAAGGTATATTTTCGGTTGACCAACGTTAATTCACCAATAGTGTTTATTCACCTATTCAAGTGTTGATAACTTAGTTTATACTTTATACAAACTATTGTTTAATACAGAAACTGGAACTTGGAATAAGATGCCAACAGAAAAGAATTCGAAATACTAAGAAACTCAATTTTGTCCTTTTTGGAGGGCTTACTTAACAGGACATCATTAGAATAGAATAATCGATAGATTTTAATAATTGTGGTACTTATCGATTCCACAGAAACTGTATATGATAAGCTAGTAAGTTTCGTTTTGCCATTAAGAGTCCGCAGTAAGTTCGGCCGAATTTCAACTTCCCATACAAACGGACTTTCGTTCTCATTTTAAAACTTCGTGTTGGATTGTAACGAAACTTTGCATATACAATGACATGAGGTATATCTATGTCTGTAATTAGTTTATAGGGTTCAGTTTATAAAGCAAACGAAATACAGCAAAAACCAGTTTTGTATGAAAAACGTTAATTCCCTGTATTTTTTTACTATGGGATCTGAAGCTACATAAACTAATTGCAGACCTGGATATACCTTAACTTATTCTAAGTACAAGGTTTCAGACTAGCTAGTTGTTTTAAAATGAGAGCGTAACTACGTTTGTATGGAGAATCGAGCTTACTGCGGACTCTTAAAACCTGTATTTATTTATTTTCAAAATCTGGCAGTGCCACTTCATCCAATGTGGATTGTCTACAGCTAGGCAGATCTGTGTCAGATTATCCCCTAATATTATTTGACTAATGTTTAATAGGGATAAGCAGTCAATTAACAAAACATACCTCCTCAATGGAATTGATTGTGGAGCCGGAGCCTTTCTTAGGGGTTCTGTTCAAGAGACCCTTGTTGAAAATATGTTTCTTGATGGAGTCTCCGAAACTCCTAGAGCCGGCGACTTTACCCGTTCTCTGGATCTGTATTGGTGTGCCTGTAACATACAAAGTTAAGGCTCATACACAGGGACTGGTTACGGTTTTACCGGTATGAAACCGGTATTCCATTACGGTAGCGTAATGGTGTAAAGGTTACACGAGCCACGCCGACATAACTGTACCGTAACCGTTTTGTAATATCGGTTACCGGTATTCGATTTAAAGGCAACCGAAACCTTTGTAATACCGGTTCGCAACCGGTATTATAAAGTTTACCGAAAAAATAAGCGAACTTACACTAACATACAATTTCTTCCAATAGGAACGAACGAACGAATCAGAAAAGTATCAGAATAGAACCAACAAAACTGAAAGACAAAACGGCAGCGCCGGCGGTTTGGCAACGACACCAAAATCGAAGAATCGGTATCCTTTAAAAAGCGGTTACGGTACCGAAAAGAATTAAGGTTACCGTTATGGTATTTTGATAGCGAAATATAAAGACTCCGCTACCGAAACCGCTATTTGAAAACCGATATGACTTCATATCGGTTTAAAAACATACCAACCGGTATTTTTCGGTTATGCAGTCCCTGTGTATAAGTAGTCCTTTAGAGACCCTCTAGTAGCATATTTGAGTTGAACTCCATTCTTAGCCCCCAGTTTCGTTTTAACTATCCACCATAATAATCATTTGCTGTTCAGATTTTTTGAAAAAAATATCTTTAATGCGATTTGTTTGTTCAATTTAGTTTCTCCTTTAAATAAATACAGTAAAGTCAGCGTCATATAGTTAGTAGCAGCCAAGGTAGACAAATATTTTACAGTACAGTCAGCGTCATATAGTTAGTAGCAGCCAAGGTAGACAAATATTTTACAGTACAGTCAGCGTCATATAGTTAGTAGCAGCCAAGGTAGACAAATATTTTACAGTACAGTCAGCGTCATATAGTTAGTAGCAGCCAAGGTAGACAAATATTTTACAGTACAGTCAGCGTCATATAGTTAGTAGCAGCCAAGGTAGACAAATATTTTACAGTACAGTCAGCGTCATATAGCCGCTTGTGCGCGGACTCGGGCAGCGCCTATATGTCCGTGTGGTTGGATGAGTTCTCCGACCTCAATCCACTAATGTGTCGGGAGTGTAGTGTCTCCGTACCGTATCCGTTCTGGCGGTTGAAGTGTTTGATGAGCCGCCGCTTGTGCGCGGACTCGGGCAACGCCTGTATGTGTGCGTACAACTGCGCTAAGGCAGTGTCCGTGGGATTGGATGAGTTCTCAGCCGCGGTCCGTCCTCGGTCCACAAATGTGAACACTGTGTTCGCTGCCGTTCTGAAATGTTTACATTGACTTTTGTATTTTTATTAATAGGTGAAAATTTCAGGGTGCTTTATGAAGATAAGCTTTACCAATGCTAACTGTGTCATAGGCGAAAAAAAACTGATAATCATACACAAATCATTATGGGACAAAGTACTATGGGTACTAGACGACGATATACATATAAAGATATATATATAGATAAATAAATACTTAAATACATAGAAAATATCCATGACTTAGGAACCAAATAGTTCTGCTCATCACACTAATAAATGCCCTTACCGGGGTTTGTACCCGGGACACCTAGCTTTATAAACTAGTTTAAATACAAGTTTATTCTAGGAAATATGGAATTTCGCGCAAATGGAAAGCCAATTTATGAAAGATTGTTGCATAAGTTTCTTAAAATATCACGCTGTTAGCCTGCGAACGTCAAATAGTATTTTATGTAATTGTTAAATAGTGTATGCTTTTTCAGTCAAGTACCACGTTTAGGCCACGAAGCTTGCTGAGTGGCCTAATTAAGGTACGAGACTTAAAAAGCTAATTATATAACTATTGTATACAATACTTTTTCTAAGAGTCAACTGAACTAATTAAACAAACTTGACGACCGGTTAGCCTAGTGGGTAGTGACGCTGCCTACGAAGCTGAAGGTCCTGGGTTCGAATCCCGGTAAGGGCAAATATTTGTGTGATGAGCATGAATATTTGTTTCTGAGTCATGGAAGTTTTCTATGTATTTTAAGTATTTATATCTATTATATATATCGTCGTCTAGTACCCATAACACAAGCCTTAATGAGCTTACTATGGGACTAGGTCGATTTGTGTAAGATTGTCCCCTAATATTTATTTATTTATAAAAAAAAAAAAAAAAAAAAACTTGGTATCTATTGAAAATCTGTAGGTAAGCCCTGCTGAAACGAAGTGCAGCCAACGGCTTTTTCTTTTTTGTTTGTTGATGTCTATTACCTTTTGACTTTCTCATGACGGCATCCTATTGGTCAAATACATTATAGTTCAGTAAAGGCGCCACGTGATTGGTCAATTTCATTTTAGTTGTCTCAACAGTTATGATATGTTGAGTTGGGAGCTCCATAGTAAAAAGTATGTGATTTAAGTTTGGTGTACGAAGTCTTAATTCAAACATTAAGGTCGACGAGTGTAAAAAGACGTTTTATATAGTCGTCGAACCACCGGGGCTAACAGAGGTTTTCATCGATTTTTGACAAGTTTTGAATCGTATCTCCTACTTTTGCACTACAGACCCCCTAGCACACTAAGTTTTATGTCGGACATAAAGCATTCGTCCCTTTCTGGCAAATATGCGAGTGCGAGCGGGACAAATGCTTTATGTCCGACATAAAACTTATAGTGTGCTAGGGGATCAGTTAGAATTATAAGTCAAACGGTTATCGGTTTTTCAATCTTTTATCTCCATTTTTGTCTACCGGATTTTTAAAGAAGTGAATACTTCATTATGTATGTTTTTTTTAAACATTGTGAAAAAAAAAACTTATTTCGTATCTCTATTGACGTAAAAGATCGCACATATACGAAATCTACATATTTCGGTTCGTCTATGACGTCTCTAAAAACGTGTCTAGGGTTTTCATTTTAAACTAATTAACACAAAAGTTATGCCCAGAAAACCAGTTTTTTTGCCTAAAACTGTTCAACTTTGATGCCAAATATCTCGAAAACAATTAACTTTGTAGTAAATATGGGATACTATATTGCTTAAAGCCGTTTTTCTTAATTTATAATAAGCTACAAAAAACATTAGAAAACTCAGCGATCGAAGGTCATTGGCGTATGGGAGCTCCAAGCCTATCTGTGACAGTCAGTGCGACTCACTTGTCAGAGACGCTCTCGTCGAGCCGGCTGCGCGCGCTGAAGTACGCGCGCGCGTCCGTCGCCAGCTGAGGCGGCGCGAGGAACAGCCGCGCGGACAGACGGATCATGAAACTTATCACTGGGGAGAGCGCTATGGCGTCCGCGTGGAACGTTTCCGGAGACAGCTGGGGAAACAAATCATCATATATATTACAGTAGTACCACAAATATAAGTTACAACGATGTACCTGCGCAGAAAGCATTTTTTGAAAACATTTTAACCAATCATAAGGCAGCGCGTTGCGCGGGTAAAATCTTCAACGCCCATTAGCCGAATTTTTGCGCGCGACGCCGGCAGCTTCGGCGCTTGCCATTTTGTCTGGCGCCATGAGCGGGAAAGCACCAGTCATTGCATATTTTACCTTACATATAGTGCAACAAGGTCTTTATATAAATGGTCATACATTCGATTTCATTCGGTACTTTGTCAGTACTAGTCGGCGTGGACGAAGATTGTCGATGTAACTTATATTTGTACTACTGTACCTAAGGTGTATTTTGACATCTCGATACGACCTAACATCAACTCTTTTTTTGAGCTCTACGTAGTTCATTCTGTCTTCCTCTTCCTCGCTTCCCCTCTATCTTTCCTTCAATATATAATTATAAGCACTCGATGCTTACTGTTTGCTGACGATCTCAAGTTGTTCCATGCTGTTAACTCTGTTTCTGACTGTGGTGTATTGCAGCAGGATATTGATGCCGTGGCGAGATGGAGTCAAGCGAATCGTCTGTTTTTTAATAGGAAAAAGTGCAAAGTAATATCTCTTAGTCGAAGCAAATGCCCTCTAGCCTATACATACCTACTTGGTGGTGATCCTGTTGACCGCGTCCAAACTATTCGCGATCTTGGCGTTGAGGCAGATACGAGATTGGATTTCCATAGCCACATTAGTTCTATCACTAAGAGCGCAAATAAAATGTTGGGATTCGTAACTGCGCTGCGCCACAATTTACTAGCACGGCTGTACCTATCGTCTTGTACAATGCATACGTACGTAGCAAGTTGGAGTACAGCTCTGTTATATGGGATCCGATCGAAGCAAATTACAAAATCTTACTCGAGCGGGTTCAGCGGAAATTTGCACGTCACCTGTACAAGAAGCAGTACGGATATTATCCTTTTTTATATCCGTCTCTTTTTGTAGCCGGTATGGTCGGGCTGGAGACTCTCCATTTCAGACGTAAACTGCACCTCGCAGTCCACTACTGTCTTCTACTCAGGGGGCAAATTGACAATCCAGTGGCATTGGAAGGCATTCGTCTATTCGTCCCAGTGCAGTACGGACGCGCGGGGCGCCGCCGCCGCCCGCTGTTTACCGCGCGGGCGACGGCGGGGCCGCGCACGCGTCGCGCGTGTAACGCGCCTGGCGTTCGGGCGTCGGCGCTGCTTAATGAGCTGGTGCTGAGGCAGGATGCCGACGTGTTTGCAGACAATTGGCAGAGCCTGCTAACTAAAATAAGTGCTATGTGCAACACAGTTAGTGCTACTTTTTATTTGTTTGTGTAACTGTCATATATTTATGTTATTTTATGTCCTAACATTGTAGGCGCTTTGGTACCACTACTGTAAGTCTATTATGTAAATGATTAAATAAATAAATAATAAATAAATTATATTGAGAATGAACTTGTCAAGTCGTATGAGGTGCCCTTTTCTATTTTCTAAGCTTCTCATCAACTGTCTGAGAGGTTGCCTATGATTGGAGTAGATGGAGGGCATACTTTGAGCTCCACCGACAAGAGCTTAGCTCTTAAATAAGCAGAAGAGAGAGGTATATTTTAATGGCATGTGATATCATGCATCGCAGCGCCAAACGCGATCCCACATGTCGAGACAGGCGAAGTCACTTCTCGGTGGTATAATGATATGAATCAGGCGGATAGGCACATATCGTACCACGCCTCATCTTTTAAAGACTTTAGACTCTACATTTTTGTAAATAGCACAGCACTAATCTAGTACTATCTCTGTGACACTATCACACAGCAGGTACCTAAACGTCTTTGCTGTCATGGATTAATGATAATCGAACTTAGTAAAACTGACATGCACGAATTTTGTACGAATTACATCATGTCAAACCCACACTTAGTGGTTACACATGGCGACTTTATGCAGCGCTACAAACGCGAACAGTTGCGCGTTTCTAGCCACAGTTATTTCTATTTGAATAACGCACAAGCAAATAATAACCAACATAATGTTATCTTGCAACCATCTCAAAGACATCTTAAAGCAATTACGCGTAGTTTGAGTGTCGGAGAGGCGACCGGATGGCTCGCGGTATTTGAACTCCCAAAGCGTTGTGGAAACCGGGGGGTGAAAAAAAAATTGTCGCCAGGTATTCGGTTTAGACCAGCATTTCATTATATAAACAGCGTATTATTTTCAGGCAACCGCTGTTTCAGCCGGCTGCCTCGTTACAATTTTTTTTTTCTTTCTGCCCCAGTCCTAGTTGGCTGTGCGGCAAGGGGTGAACATAGTTGCTAATGTGTCCGGCGACATTCTGTTTGAGGCTTCATTGTCTGCCACCAACGTGAGCAGAGTGAGCAGCCTCTGCAGAAAGTTCCGGTGCAACGGGGCTAGCAGCAACAGCAAGAGTTGTAGAGGGCAGCAACATACCTTTCGTGGGCACAGCAAATGCGGTGTGAACATAGTTGCTAATGTGTCCGGCGACATTCTGTTTGAGGCTTCATTATCTGCCACCAGTGTGAGCAGAGTGAGCAGCCTCTGGAGAAAGTTCCGGTGCAACGGGGCCAGCAGCAGCAGCAAGAGTTGTAGAGGGCAGCAACATACCTTTCGTGGACACAGCAAATGCGGTGTGAACATAGTTGCTAATGTGTCCGGCGACATTCTGTTCGAGGCTTCATTGTCTGCCACCAACGTGAGCAGAGTGAGCAGCCTCTGCAGAAAGCTCCGGTGCAACGGGGCTAGCAGCAGCAGCAAGAGTTGTAGAGGCCAGCAACGTACCTTTCGTGGGCACAGCAAATGCGGTGTGAACATAGTTGCTAATGTGTCCGGCGACATTCTGTTTGAGGCTTCATTGTCTGCCACCAACGTGAGCAGAGTGAGCAGCCTCTGCAGAAAGCTCCGGTGCAACGGGGCTAGCAGCAGCAGCAAGAGTTGTAGAGGCCAGCAACGTACCTTTCGTGGGCACAGCAAATGCGGTGTGAACATAGTTGCTAATGTGTCCGGCGACATTCTGTTTGAGGCTTCATTGTCTGCCACCAACGTGAGCAGAGTGAGCAGCCTCTGCAGAAAGTTCCGGTGCAACGGGGCCAGCAGCAGCAGCAAGAGTTATAAAGGCCAGCAACATACTTTTCGTGGACACAGCAAATGCGGTGTGAACATAGTAGCTAATGTGTCCGGCGACATTCTGTTTGAGGCTTCATTGTCTGCCACCAGTGTGAGCAGAGTGAGCAGCCTCTGCAGAAAGTTCCAGTGCAGCGGGGCTAGCAGCAGTAGCAAGAGTTGTAGAGGCCAGCAACGTACCGTTCGTGGGCACAGCAAATGCGGTGTGAACATAGTAGCTAATGTGTCCGGCGACATTCTGTTTGAGGCTTCATTGTCTGCCACCAACGTGAGCAGAGTGAGCAGCCTCTGCAGAAAGTTCCAGTGCAGCGGGGCTAGCAGCAGTAGCAAGAGTTGTAGAGGCCAGCAACGTACCGTTCGTGGGCACAGCAAATGCGGTGTGAACATAGTTGCTAATGTGTCCGGCGACATTCTGTTTGAGGCTTCATTGTCTGCCACCAACGTGAGCAGAGTGAGCAGCCTCTGCAGAAAGTTCCGGTGCAACGGGGCTAGCAGCAGCAGCAAGAGTTGTAGAGCTGTTAGCAGCTTGGGTTCGGAGGATTCTGCGTTTGGGGGATATTGGCCTGTGGATGGAATTGTTAATTAAATTTATCAACTTTGTTAAAATATGAACCATTTTATGCATATATCAAGTCATTCTTACAATAGTGAATATGCATGGGACTTAAATTTAGAATAATTTGCACTCAGTCGATGCCGATATACATAACAGTTAGGACAGAATATTGAATGAGTAATGATATTTTGTATGACAAAGTACCTACAGACTCAAACGCAAATTTTAAGGAGATGATTGCAAATTAATGTCTAACTCTATAGTAAACGCGCCGAGAATAAGGATTGTGACGTCACTGTCCATGGCCGTCACTGTCTATGGCCGTTTAATATAGAGCGTTTTCAGTGAAAACATGAGAAAGTTTTTTTACAGTTAGTTACAATTGATAATTTTAATATTCCTCTACTTTTGATTTGCGTAATAAAAAAAAGCCATGCATTTACCTTATTGGATCACTACTTTTTTAGAAGCAATAAGTTGGTTAAAAAAAATGTTTCGCATGGGTTATTTTTCATATTCATTTAATCTTCTACCGATTTTCATGCTTGTCTGAATATAATTTTAATCCTTTGAAATCAACAATATAACAAAATCAAATCTCATTGTGCCAATTCAATCTATTAAATCTATTTATAGATAAAATACAAGTATTATGTCATCAATCTCGAATTAATTTATAGTTGTATTTATCCTGTTTCTGTTTCCATATAATGCCATACAATTAAATAAATAAATCTGTAACACAAAAAAATGCTAGCTCGAAACATACCTGCTAAAGTACAATAAGTCTGATAATACTGATCCATCAGTAACGGCTGCGGCAGCTCAGCGAGGAACCCCTTTAGCACAGACGCACAGTCATGCACCGAGAACCGCCCCTCGCCCAACCCGAGGCTGGAACCGGTTAGCAGCAGCTGCTTCAGCTCCTGCTGCCGGGTGAGGGAGCCCGTGCGACGGAATATGCCTTCTTGTGTTACATCTGAAGTTTGATGGGGTATACAGATTATATGGTATCACCCAAATTTGACAGTACAACATGTCAATTGGGTGTAGCGTACAGATGTAACAATCTGACCACATGTGCATGCAATTCCTCAGTACTCGTTTCACAGTTGGATCAGGAGCGCAACATGCCTCTAGACGATGGCAATTAGTCAGCTTCTGATAAATTGGGGCTGACAAATCATGACATGTATACACCCTATGAGATATTAAATGTTATAATGGTTGGACGAAACTGGAATGTGTTGATATTCCAGTCCCATTTGGAGTAATTTTGATACCTAATTTATTTTTCATTCCCTATGTTAGGTATGTTATGTTCAATATTTTTTCTACCTAATAATCCTTCTAATTATTTTACTATACTAAACTCTATAATTGGAGTCTAATACAAAAATCTGTAATATTTTAGAATTTACTACAACGCTCCAAACAAACTTTTCCCAGATAAAAGCTACGCTATGTCCTTCCCCAAAAGTAATCATAAATCATAAATCATAAAATCTTTATTTGTCCAACATAGGTATACAGGTTGTTACTTTATGCTATAGCTTCACTATGTGGCGCCTTTCGGCATACAAATTGTAAGGGCATGCATGTCACCTTATTTATTAAAGTACTTAAGTTAGGTCTTCCAAAAACTCGTTAACAGTGTAGTAGCACTTATCGACTAGCAATTTTTTAGGAGGGTTTTAAACATATTCAGCTCTTGTACAGATTTAATTCGTAATGGTATTTTATTATATATACTGTTTAACAAAGACCGACATTTCATAAATGTAAAGGCTAGGAAGTGTCAATATATTTAATTTTTTAAAGTATGGCTTACATGATTCTAAAGGAGCAGCAGTAACAACTAAACTATCTCTATATATCTATACCAAATTGTATCTAAATCAGTTCAGAGGTTTTATCGTGAAGAGGTAACAGACAGACAGACAGACACACTCTCGCATTTATAATATCAGTACGGATGTAACACATGATTAATAAGAGTTAGGGTGGCACTCAAATTGTCCAAGATCTTTGTCCAATGTGCGTAGTGTCTCACTCACTCTTTAAGCAAAATGTGAGATGCAAATACACATTGGACAAAGATCTTGGACAAGTGGAATACCACCCTTAGTAAGGTAATTAATTCATAATCAGATAAACAGCACAAAACACTATAAATTACAAAACATGCAGTCAATAGAATGTTTTATTCAAACAAATAAGACTAAATGAATCACTATGAATGTGTATTTGAGTAGTAGTATGTTTTATACTAAAATGACTAGGTATTTAAGTGAGGAATTTGTAGATCATTGGTTAATATGAAACTTTGCTTACTTTCTGAATGTGATAGAAAATCTATCAATTCGTTGAGCCTCAGTATACCCTCTTCAGTAATGGAGTTGCCTTCTGCACCATTCTTACCACCATTGGTATTGCTCTGCTGACTAGAACTAGGGGCTGCATTCTTTATCTTCTTATGGAAATTCCATCTAAATTGCTTTGGCTTATCAGTTGAACAATCAACACTGGAATAAACAAAATACGACAACATAAAACCCGTAAATTTTAATACAAAAACATGCTCAGAATATTTCCGTTTAGCTACTTACTCGTCTGTATTTATGTCTACCACGAAGGATAGATGCATACGCACTAAAGTAAGGAATTGATCTAAGTTTTCTTTTCGTAGCCTTTCTATAAGTAATACATCCGGTGAATCCATTTTATTTCAACAAACTTTGCACATGGTCTACGACACTACTGGCCTCTCTATCAACCGCGTAAGACACATGTTTGACACAAAATCACAATATATTACAAATTATACTTTGTTGAAAATGTTGTTCACATAAAATTAACATAGTCTATACACCGTTCGCTATTATTTTAACTTATTTTCCCTCTTATTTGCGCCCGTTTTCATTGTTTTCAAACGTCTTCAAACGTCAAGTTTGTCACAACGGCCAAACCAAACGACCGTTCCGAAACCTTGTTGTAGTTGAAAGTCATATGAAATGTTTACAATTGTTTACAATTAAACATGCGAACGACATAATAAAAAAACATGTAAAAAGTAGTCAAGCTAATTTAAAACTTCATATATATGCTGTTTTTTGATAAAAAAAGGTAATTTTGATCACGATACAGATTACATACTTCAAATACCGTTAAAAAAAGAAAATATTAACCGCTTTAAAGCCTGCTGTACAAACTGGGCCAACGCTGGCGCGTGAGCAGAAGGCAGCTATGCGTTAGAGGAAGAGGGCCATAACTCGATATATTTCGTTTACATAGTTGCCTCCTGCTCACGCGCCATGCAAATGCATGAGAACGAAATAAAGCACTCTTCCTCTAACGCATAGCTGCATTCTGCTCCGTGCCAACGTTGGCGCGTGAGCAGAAGGCAGCTATGCGTTAGAGGGCTATACTTCGATCTCTTTCGTTTACATAGCTGCCTCGTGCTCACGCGCCAACGTTGGCCCAATGTGTACAGCCGGCATTAAGAATATCACCATCGCTGTCACATGTTGTGAGTCGAACGACAGAGACACTCAGACAGATAATATTTAAACATTTTACTATTTTCGCTCGTCCTTGGTCCTATGGTCCTGCCTATGGTCGCGGTCCGTGTCCGTACGGCCCAATAATCCGCGTCCACTATATCTCTATCCATTTTTAATCCATGCATAAAGAGAGAAATATACGTGGTTATCGCCCTTATTTATACGGACCCGTATGGTCGCATTTATGCAACATAAAGCTTCCCTACCTCTTTCTAATGATAGCTTTTATCACAACAAACAACAACTGATACGACGGAGATGCAGCTATAGTTAGATTGAGAAAGCAAGACATACCTTTCATTCTAACTATAGCCGCTTCACTGTCATGTTACCATTGATGCCTATAAAGGCCTGAGTGCACCCTCCTCTCCTCTTATCTCTTGTTATTTTATTAATCTGCCGGCGTGCTGGCTCCATCAGTGAGAACATTGAGGTTGAGGAACATAGATTATTTTAATAAACATAATAGGCTTTTTGGTGAAAGAAATCATCATGAGTAAACCAGTCTAATTCCAATAAGGTCTAGTTCTTCCTCTGGGTTGGAAAGTCAGTGGCGCTACTACGAAAATCGAAACTCGAAGTTAGTATACATGCATCCCTGTCACTCGAATTTGTTAAGTGCGATAGAGATGGAAATACCCGAACTTTGAATTTCCAAGTTCGTGGTTATAGCTCAGATGGCAGTCGCTTTCGTAAAACTAGTGCCTATGCCAAATGTTGGGAATAGATGCTAAAGCGGACCCAGGGCTTTTTTACGGCATAACCGGGAATAATTACATAAAAACAAGGCAAGTAAAACAAAAATTAGTAAATAAAGATAGCTAATTTATTTAATAAACAATAAGTCTTAAGTGTAATTAATAATTATACTGGAATGGACAGTTAAAACATATCATCATGCCCCATATCAGCCAGTAGATTCAGTCCTCGCTCCTTCAGTGCTTTAGAGAGTAACTTTTGCTGTTCTATTTTGGCATCCTGTTCCCTTCTTTGAGCGTCTAGAATGTCGTCTACGGAGACCTCTGTTAGTGGCAGGTTGTCTTCTTTGTCTTTATCCTGTAAATTGGAAATGTCCCAAATTAAAATATGACCATTCCATGAGTGGGGAAAATTATTTGCAGATACTAGGGTTGGAATTCAATTTTTGCGATATGTACAAATAATTTTATGTACCTTCAGATGTTGACATTATATAATTTTTTATGCAAGGGGGTCACATCCTCTGCAGCTGACTGCATAAATGTCATTGATTTCAAAGGTATAAAATTTTATTCTATCAAGTGCTACTCAGTTACAAGGATTAACATTAATTGAACTTAGTAAATTTTCGAGTTTCATCATTAAGGGGCTACCCGAGGTTTTCATCGATTTTTGACAAGTTTTGAATCGTATCTACTACTTTTGCACTACAGATAGAATCATAAATCAAACGGCTATCGGTTCTTCAATCTTTTATCTCCATTTTGACTGACCGGATTTTGAAACAAATTAATACTTAATTTTGTATGATTTTTTTAAACATTGTCTAAAAAAACACTTATTTCGCATCTCTATTGACGTGAAAGATCTAACATATACGAAATCTACAAATTTGGGTTCGTCTATGACGTCTCTAAAAACTGGTAGAGGGTTTTAATTTTAAACCAATTAACACAAAAGTTATGGCCAGAAAACCAGTTTTTTGGCCTAAAATTGTTCAACTTTGATGCCAAATATCTCGAAAACAATGAAGTTTGAAGTAAATATGGCTATGGAATATTGCTTAAAGCCGTTGTTGTTAATATAATAAGCTACAAAAAACATTAGAAAACTAAGGGATTCAGATCGAAGGTCATTGGCGTATGGGAGCCTCTTAATGGTGGCCCTAGACGATAACCAAAATAGAAAATTACTTGAAACCGAGTCAATGTCATGTTATATTAGCTCAAGGGTCTATTAATGGAATGGTGATTACTCCACTTTCAAGAGTAAAAAGGGTCAGACTGAAAACAAGGGTTGTGGTGTAGATACTCACTGCAAAACTATGCGAAGTCTAGCCCCTTTTTAGCATCACAAATTGTTATACCTCATACGTTACTGTATAGTTTTAAGTTTAATCTTAAGTCTGATTTGGACACTTCATGTACAAACTATGATGTTAAATAAAGCTTTTCTATATGTATGTCTAAGAAGCTCCTATTTATGATGATGACACTGACATCATTGAATGTGCAGGAAAGCCAGCAAAACAGTGAGTACATTAGTAGTAGATACAAATAATTACAAGTGATGCTGAAAATTGAATGTCATGTGCTCTGCTTGCCCCTTAGGAGACAAAGCAGGTGTGAATAAGTAAGTAAGTATCAATTTGTTTAGTGGTTACTTACAATTTCTCCGAGAAGCACCACATTTTCGCCCCTCACGATGAATATTCCTCTGGGTATGTCACCATACTCTTTACCCACATGTATTCGTTCTATGGTTTTATGTAGGACTAGATTCGCGAACTGGTCCACGCAGCGCAGATACCCAATCAGTGTGCGCCCATCCCGGAGAAGAACCATTAGTTTCTCTTTATGAAACAAGAAAAATGTACAAATAATCGGCAAAAACGACAAGCATACAATTGTAGTCAAAAGAACGTACTGTCCAATTCATCTAATAAATGCGCCGTTCCCGCTAAGGGATTCACGTTACTAGACATATTCAATTCTTGTAAATAATTGTTTATTTGATGACGTATTTACTAAAACTTCTAAAGTATCTTCGGAAGCTCTCCAAAAAATTATCCTACTCTACTTTCTACTTCACAAAAAAAACGCGAGTCGTAACGAAATGTCACTTTGACTTTTAAAAGGCGTAAGTAACACGATTTTAGTGGTAGCCGTGCTGACGTTTAAAATTACTATAGAAAAGTACTCTGTGGTTTAAAGGTATCGAATAATCCTCTTGGTTTTTGTTAGTATGTTTGAGCCATAGATACGATACGAGTGTGTATACAACTTCACGTTCATTGTGATCCCGACTATAGCGCCACCAAGTGCTTAGTTTATTAACTATCTTTTTGCTATATATAACTCGACGTACCGTGTACGCGTATGTAGTATATATATAGGGAGCGGCTATATATATATACCTGTATGTGTAAGTATATAGGTAGATTGCGGTTACGTAGGCATAAATTTGATACGATACGACTTTCTTACGCGAATTCAAAGTATTACAGATGAAAATGTTTTTCGGAATGAGATTTAAGTTTTTTTTTTGGAATAGCCGAAATTTACGCAAGTTAGCCGATATGATGTGTAGGTGTGTAGGTACGTTATAGGAGAAAAATAATTCAGTTAATAGTTTACTTTATTTAATATTCACATTTATTAAGCATCAGCTTTAATATTAAAGTCGCCTCCGATTTTCATCACCCAAGTACCAAACCTTTCGATTTCATCATGTTTACTTGGGTTCGGGAAATGATATGATGCATAGAGTCTGGCAAACGAAAGCGTGACCTGAGAAAACGCGGCAAATTCAAAAAAATCACATATGGTATTAATAATTATAGTAGGAAAATTAGTTTTACAGATTTCTTGAATATTTTCAAGATCATTTGTAAACATAAGAAACGGTATCATCATTATCGTCAAAATTATTATATCAAATAAACAGCCGACAAGGATTAAGATTACAAAGTAATACAATACTAACCTATATATGATGGATATGCTGAGCATAATATAATTATACCATCAACTGTACTGTACCATATTCAAGGAAATAAACATATTCTATTCTATTCTATTCTATTCTAAAAAATCCGACATCGCATTTAAACATTGTTGTTTCTCTTGGAAAACAACTTCTTTCTCCTCTTGTTTTTGCTTGAACTTACTGATCATCAGAGCCCGTAATTTTCATGCCGATGACATCAATTTGACGTCACGCTGCATATAAATAATAAATAAATATTTGCGGACAGTCTTACACAAATCGACCTAGTCCCAAACTAAGCAAAGCTTGTACTATGGGTACTAGACGATGATAAACATACTTATATAAAGATATAAATACATAGATAACATAGAAAACATCCATGACTCAGGAATAAATATTCCTGCTCATCACACAAATAAATGCCCTTACCGGGATTCAAACCCAGGACCTCTTGCTTCGCAGGCAGGGTCACTACCAACTAGGCTAAAGCGGTCGTCAAGTAGGTACCTATTAATTGTTCCACGTGTGTATAGATTACTTTTGAAGTAATTTGTACATCATTAAAATGGTTGACTACTAATGATTAATAAATTTTGATCATAGGGGAAAATTGAAAAATTATTCACCACGAGCGGGATAAACATTTACTGTAAAAAATGGGGTAGCGCATTGTTACTAACGAAGACGAAACGTTTCAGAAGTTGTAATAACTTCGCGGTAGATGTCGCTACGAGCCTCCCTAAGGTGTAAAATACAATAGTGGAAGGGATTGAAAGTTTCCTCGCCATCAGCGGACCCACGGTAGCCAATTGGCTGAGCGATGGACGGATTCCAAAGGTTGTGGGTTCAAATCCCGCTCGTGGCGAATAATTTTTCAAGCGTGTAAATGCCATCCAAGCGTTTGTGAAGGCTTGGAGCTTGCGGACGCTTGCCAAGCCACCGCAAGCGTGTAAATGTAGCATTCTCTGAAAACGATGTTGATGTTGAACGGATGACAGAAACTTGAGTGTTGTCAGTAGCGCAATAAATATTTCTGCTAAAATTATCTCATTTCGTTTTTGGTATGCCACTACAAACTTTTATCGACTAAAATTACAATAAATACTAACTTTTTTGTATAGATAGGAAGTAAAACTATCTTTATGATTTAACGCGTAAAATAACCATTAAAATTCTTACATCAATTCTACCAAACAATTAACTTTTTATACTAGTAACATTGCTTCGAAGAATCGGCGAAAGCGCCACCTAGGTGATAATTAGAAAACGGCGTCGTTATGGTGCAAGTTTAATAAGTTATCTACTAGATGGCGCTATTATCAATGACGGCAGCTTTGTTCTAAGTTGGTTGACCAACCATGGTTTGAGCTGTAGTTATACCTGCTGCGTTACTAATAATAAGTATTTTATAAATCAAAGAATTAAAAATACAACGCAAAAAGAATAAAATGTATACTTTAACGTATCATACTATAACTAACATACATATAAATAAAGACGGACGCCCAACCCTCAACCGTACCTATCTAAAACCACAACAATGGCGACTCAAATTTGACAGAACTGCAGCTGGCTGTCATACAACAGAACAGAATTAGCTAGCACGGGTTTTATTTTCCAAGATACCGATGAAGACAAGCCTCCCAACAGTATTGATATGTTTTATTATACCTGCCGATTTGCGATTAGTTATCAAACAAGCCTGAGCGACGTGTAAAATGGAGCAACACGACGAAATTAAATCTGGTTGTTTGTTGTTCCCTCCTGCCGGAGGAAATGTGTTTAGTAAATTTCCTAAGAAGGTAATAAAGTTTTGTTTTTTTGCGGTTATATCGTGTTTAATAATGTAGAAGTTACGACTTGAGTTGCGTGAGTGAATCACGCGAAACCTGTAGCGTGCTACGTTACGACACTACTAGGCGGTGTGAGTCACAGGTTTCGAGCAATGTGCCATGTAGTTTAAACTTCCGATTACCTGTTCAAAATAATGATGACACTACTCAAATAACTACTACGAATACTATTTTCATTGTAATACTTACCTAATAATATGTTAGCTTTAAAATAAATCTGTCATAACCAAAAGAGGATATTGTACAGTTATATTCAGTAATCTTCGGCTGCTATTTTATCCTCATTAACTTCCTTTTTGAAAGTGAATTGTAATTTATTTTAATTTGTTTTCAGAAAAATTGGCAACAAAAGTTTTGTCTGCTACTAAATGCCAGTAAACAGGGCATTGAACGTTTAGAAATATATGACAACAAGGATGACATAAACACAGGTGCCATTCCCAAAATCATAACTCTTGAGAACTGTATCAAGATAACTCATTCTAGTCCAAACATTATCACTGTACTTACTAAGTCACATACACAGCAGTTTTGTGCTCAATCTGAACAGGAAACTTTAGAATGGGTGAAAGCGCTGCAGTCTGTTGCGTTCAAGGGTCGAGACACTAGTCCGGTCCGTTGTGATGAGGACAATGATCTCTACTGCTCGTCTGGTGAAGGAGTGTTCTCAGTCAAACTGTCTCCTTCTGATGCATCCACAAGATGCGGATTGGAGCCAATTCGGTATATACTACTCCTCACAATAACTGCCATTGAGTTAAGAGATATCAATGACAATAAGTTGTATGCTACTTGGCCATATAGGTATATAAGACGTTATGGTTATAGACAGGGTAAATTTACATTTGAAGCAGGGAGGAAATGTGACACTGGTGAAGGCATTTTTCATTTGGAGCATCCTAATCAGTCAGAGATATTTAAATGTGTTTCATTGAAGATGAAAACCATGAAGCAAATGATTGGCAGTGATCTCAATAGTCCGGAGCACAGTGAATTTAATTTACAGGCTGGGGCGAACTTATTCCCGGGATCTAGGAGTCCGCTAGTTGCTGCCAGGCCTGATGACCTAAGTTTGAGTTCTCTTTCATTTAAAACAGCATCAGCACCATCAAGTCATCAAAGCTCATTTTCTGAAAGAGATAGTGCACCTCTTTTAATGCCTAAACCAGCTTTGAAACCCAAGCCACAGAAACCTCCACGAAAAATAATCAATATGCCCAAGAGTTTAATGAAAGAATTATGTAGTTCAACAGATGACAGCATAGATTTTGGAAGGTACAAAAAACTCGAAAACTATGAGCCTATTGAGCAAGCGAAAAGAGACTCGAGTCCTCCTTCTGTGCCATATGACAGGGTGGAAGTTCGTAGTGAAGCTTGGAGAACTCTGGGTATTGAAGACCCTGATCACATTGAGTTTACACCAAATTTGGGGGACAACCCTAACTGCATGAAACTTATATCCAGATCGCAAGATAATTTGAACACTTCTGGCCCAGAAGCTTCCAGAATTATACTTTTACCAAGCCCCGTGGTTGACCCAGAAGATGAGAATTATGACAGGCTTCAGTATTTTGGTTCTACTAGTAAGCTGAATAAGTCTTCGAAGTACAAGAAGGTGGAAGCCCGGCCAACAACACTGCTTCCAGGGGACCAGAAGAGTAAAGACACTTGGAATGATTATGATGAAGTTGAGAATGTGATGCAGACGGCAAGATTGGCTGATGATTCTCATCTAGGTTATGGTATGATACGGAAACCGAATGCACCCGGACCACAAGTACCTACTGCGGCACAGGCTCAGGCGTTGCAGAACCAGGTAAGTTTGGAGGAGGTAAATCACAGCAGTTGCAACGGCACGGACTATGCAGTTATCAGCCGTGCAAAACGGGTGTAAAATTATTTCTAGGAAGTATTACAGCGAAAAATTATGCTATTAAGACTGAAATTTTATACCTGAAATTCGAATAGGAAGAGATTATTGTGGGTTCACAGAAGCTTTTAGATGAAAAAGATATTAAATGTAACATCTTACGAATTATAGTTTTAAAGACTTGAAATTATTTGCATTCCAATCAATCTTTCCACAATTTATTTAAGTGCTTATACATTTTAAAGGGCAATGTATATAAATTGAGTAGTGGTATGCCTATAGACATGTTTATATTCCTTTTAATGATTTACAAAATTCCTTGTGATTAGATGTGCCTTGTTGCTTTAAGTATAAGGTCTATTTTTAGATTACTACAGTGACAAGTCTACCAGTTGGTGCCAATATAAGATATTTTATGTTTAAATGTAGTACTAGCCGGATATCCATACTTGCATAAACATTCGAGAACCAAGGCTTTTTAAGTCTACTATTATAGCTACTTACTTACTATACTATTTAGCTGCAAGTCAAAAAAAGGGGACATATAATAAAACAAAATGTAGGTATAAGTGTCAAATTAGAATCTTTATTGTTGTTTCTATGTTACGGCCATTAGACACCTTGCAATTTGTCACAATGCAACGAATTTAATGATTGCTGTCTCTTTCTAACTATAGCTGTGTCTCTGTCAGTTGTTGTGGCAAATTGCATGTTTTGTAGGCTAAGTGTATAATTAATACAGATGTTACAGGGATTGTTGTTACATACATTTTTTAACAATATTGTACACCTGCTTTCATATACAATATTCTTGAAAAAATTAAAATGTATCATACACTAAGAAGTAATCTTAGCGACCTATGACTGTATGTTATGGGCCACGCCTTACGCCCTTTCGTTTTTTTTTTGCACCAGCACGTCTATCATGATGGGGTGTATACATGTCATGATTTGTCAGCCACAATTTATCAGAAGCTGACTAATTGCTATCGTCTGGAGGCATGTTGCGCTGCTGATCCAACTGTCAAACGAGTAGTACTGAGAAATTGCATGCACATGTGGTCGGATTGTTACATCTGTACGCTACACCCAATTATGACTTCGACATGTTGTACTGACAAATTGGGGTAAAATTACATAATTAATCTGTATACCCCATGAGACGGCCGCGACATACTCTCGTTTTTTCTCGTACTATCCGTCTCTCTTATTAGAACACTTAAACAAGAGGTATAGTGCGAGAAAAATCGAGATTATGTCGCGGCCGTCCCATGATAGACGTGCAGTGCAATAAAGCACAAAGTGGTGGTCGCCACGGCAAAGAAAAATCTGATTAAGTACAATAGATAGGGTCCCTTAACACTGCATTGTATAATAACTTTAAATTGGTTACCCCAAGCTTGGAACTGATAGTTTTTATAGTATTGTATTTATGTGTCATAATGAAAAGATCTGTTTTGAGCAAAAAAGGATATATGCCAATTAAGGTGAGGTTCAGGACCATGTAATTGTGTGCCCATTAAATAGTGAAACTACATGATTACATATTTACAGAAAAGTTTACTCAATAGAATATATGTCGAACCGAAAACTCCACAAACCACCACGGCTATCAAGAGACGGCGCGCGAGCTCTCTCGATTTTTGTCGTACTATCCGTCTTTTGCTAAGTTAACCTTAGTAAAGAGGTGTAGTGCGAGAAAAATCGAGAGAGCTCGTGCACGGCTATGTAGGCCTGCGAGCTGTGTCGCGGCGATATAGACTATCCGTCTCTTTCTAATTTAAACGCTTAGAAGTTACGGTAGCCTAGTGGTTCAAGCATGCGGTGGTCGTGAGTTCGAATCCCGGCTCGTACCTGTGAGTATTTCGGAACTTATGAACGGAATATTTATATTTACCGCTAACTTTTCGGTGAAGGAAAACATAGTGAGGAAACCAGTGTAATCCCAATAAGGTCTAGTTTTCCCTCTGGGTTGGAAGGTCAAATGTGCTTTCGTAAAACTATTGCCTATGCCAAATCTTGGGATTAGGTGGCAAAGTGCCCCGGGCTCCTTTAGGAGACCGGGAATAACGCTAGGAGGAAAAAGACCGTCGTGGGTCTATAAGTCATCAAGAGATCACATTATTGGTAACACTGTGATACTGATACTGATTACTTGATTAGACATATCTTAGTGAAATGAAAACTAGAGATGGTGCTAATATTTAGCCATTATAAATCACGTTTGTCATTTACGTAGCCACCCACAAGAAAAGTCAACTGCCCGGCTAGCACGATAGGTTTTATGGTCACGTTTTACGGCCTAAATGTACTGAAGCGGTCACGTAAAACGTAACCATTAACATGCTACTAGGCCTGTACCTAATAGGAAATAGTAGTATAACAAAACAAATGCAAGTTCCAGTTTACAATAGTATACATTCCATTGAAGAGGATAGGCCTTTGGGCAGATAGAGGGTAACAGTATAATAAGCTACCTTAATAACTAGAATTTTCAATCACTGCTGTGAATCTATTTTAACATGTTAACTGTCCCCACAAAATTACCTGGCAATGTCACACATCCAAGTTATGGGGTCATTCGAAGCTGTGAATCCATTGTGGAAACACAGACTCCTGAAAAGGAAGTGCATGAACCATCATTGGCACTCGAACAGGGAACATGTTAAAATGAGTACATCTTCTCTACCCGACCTTGGACGATTAACGAATTTTAAATAAAATATTATATCCCCATATAATTGAAAGTATTTTGAGTGAATTAATGTGCGTGATTCATATTAATCATATTAAAATACAGTGTTACCAATATTTTATTAGGTTATCCATTAAAGTAGATTACCACAGTCTATATATAATTTTATGAAAGCCATATTTTTGTGACTTATTTTATAATCTGAAGATAATGATAAATAAAATCATAATCCAATGTATGTTGTATTATTTATTTGGCTGAATTTCTGATTTACATAAAATAAGCAATAATAAATAATTCTGATACACTACAATTTTAACACCTGAATAATAACAATCCTGCGGCAGCTTAGGCCCCGCCTTGGGCCTCGCTACTAGCGGCACCATAGGGCAGGTTTTTATAATAATGTTATGTTTTGTATTAGTTTATATTATTATTATTAGTGAGAAAAGATTTTAGTCCTTATGACAATGATATAAGATTGGATTTCACCTGGTCTGTGGAAAAGGTTCACACTACGTGTAGTCCATCCTGCATGTGAATTCACAACTAAAGTCCCTGGGCGACCAATATGACCTATGCTCGGGAGAAAAGACAGAGAAAACGATTTTTCCTAGACATGAGTCCTAGCTAGATCGATTTTTCGCCCCCGTAAAACCCAAAGTCCCAAATGTCATCGAAATTGTTAGAGCCATTTCTTGTTTAATAGTATAGGATGGGATATATGATAATCAAAGTATGATGTTATTTATACTAAACGGGACTTAATCGCGTATAATTACCTTATTTTATTTACCTCACTGAGGTCTCCCGACATTTCGGATGTGTTGCAACATCCATGGTCACGGGACAACTCCCACCAACTCGCGACAACTAAATAATGTGTGAGAATCGTGAAAGTTTAAATCAATATAAAGTATGATGTATTTAAGTATGTGCCTATATGTATATAAAATATAACTGTTGCATTGAACTTACTGTGGGACTAGATCAATTTGGGTAAGATTGTCCATTAGATATTAGATGGATAATGCAATGTTTTTATCATAGTAACAATTATGAAAATAAGAGGTCACCATAACAAGGAAACTGTTATGCATGCATTTGATGGTCAATTCAATATTAAATTACATGTATTATGCAGTTATTCATGTGCTGGTTGGTACTAGGTACTAGGTACCTGATGTCTGTGACTTGAAGGTTGTATGTAGGGTGTCATCTCCAAACTACTGATCTAATATAAACAAAAATATTATATCAGTTTTGTACCTAATGGACCCTTGGAACGGACATAGGCTTTATTTTATCATCTGGGTCACCCTGGGTTATTTGTAATCAGTAGTGTGTCTAACACATGTAGCGCCATTGTGCATTCATTACCCTAGCACCCTCTAGTAGGCTAGTTCGCGCGGCGAGGGGCGCTCGGCGCCCCCTATGACTACTGAGCCCATGTGCAACACATCCTGCACCATAAGTAAAGCTGCTTCTGTTTGTAATATGTGGAGACACACAGGTAGCCAATATAAAATAATAGTTTTCTAAAAAGTCAGTAGCAATAAATATCACAAATGAGAGGCAATGTAACAATAAAACAATTTCAAAGCCTGAGCACTATTATAGATCAAAATTATCCATTTCATGGTTTTGGCAGCGCCAAGTCTTCATATTCCTTATCAACATTCTTGACCATTTCTGACGCAATAAATTCAAGATCTTCCGAAGATATTTTCTGCACCGTTTCTCCCTTCTCAGCCATGATATCTTCTATGTTCTTCTTTCCATTCATGTCGCTGAACCAATTGAGATTGTCAGCAATTAGATGCCTATTCTCACAAGCTTCACAGGTCACGATGACTACACCCTTGTAGTACGCAAGTTTTGTGATAAACTTTGCGCTTCTAGTATTACATTTCTTACAGGTGTACATTAGTTGGAATTTTCCTTCTAACTGCTTCTGATCTGCCTGTACATCTGTAAACTTGGTGCTAGTTGTGCTGAAGTTTCTTGGAGATAACGTTGTTGGCGCTGGCTTCACAGGAACCACCAGACGTCTTCCGAAGTACGAATTTCCACAGCTCGGGAAGAATACTATGTTGTTTAGTAACCGTGGTGTGTGGTATTTAACCACGAAATCAATCAAAGTTTTCTGCGACATGTTTAAATGTAATTAGTTTTAACTTTTTAGTCAGAATAGTATTGCACCACTGCTAATAAAATTTCAAAATAAGCTACATGTATGTGCGCCACATTGCCCTCCGCGTGACACTGTTAACAGCTGTCAAAGTCAAACCAAGAACTTACTTACTGAGATCACTTTTTAAAATGCTGCGTACGTTATAATGTTTACAATACTGCGTTTATTCCTTCAACTGAAACAAACTCATACTAAATGTTGCCAGAATTTGCAAATTTGTGCGTTTTTATGTTTCGTCGTAACATACGATTTATTTATCCGAATACAAAAGCAAAACAACTCAATTGCTCAAAGGTTAACTGGAAGAGATCCCTTACAGGGATAAGTTCGCCTTTGTACCGATTTAACTTTTTTTTGGTCTGTATTTTTACCTGTGTCTTGTGTACAGTCGACAACACAGCTAAGTGACCATCGGAAATCTAATCTGACCTTAAGTGCATTGTAATAAGGTTCTAGGTTTTCACGGTATGGTTAGTTAGGTGTGTTGCTGTGGTACAATAAAGTATTTACATACATACATACATACAAAACTATGTGAAAGCATTCAATTGTTTGTTATTTTTTATACCACATTGTGGCAGGCAAAGTCGCTTATGACCTGCCTGATTGTATGGGTCTATACGTATCAAGATCAACCTAGCAATTTGATACAACAACGTGCTATAGTTGGAATCAGACAGTAATAATTAGTACATACTTTTCATTCTCACTGTAGCAAGTTAGTGAGCAGTCCCAGTTTATTGATATATGATTTATCATATATCAATAAACTGGGACTGCTCCTTCCTCCTCCTATCCTTTAGGATTCGCTCACCTTTAGGAGACATCTTCGGAACGGCCAAACATCACAGCCACTAGTGGCCGTCACTAAACGCAACCACTAATCCACTGGTCCAGTCAAGCCACTAAACTACTGACGCTTCTACTGACGCAGCTACTAATAGCGAGCACGGGCCATCCCGTACCTTGTCGTTCAGACGCGGCCACTAAATGCTGGATTTGTGCGCCGATGCTTTACAAAATGTACGAAAGAACTCGTCCACAACTTGTGACGGCCATTACTGACTTAGTTGCAGAGGCGTCTCTAGCCCATGTCGCGCCCGGGTGCAATCATTACCGTAGCGCCCTCTAGCACCCCCCCCTAACGCGCGCTAGCGCCCGAGTCGAGGCGAGTGGCACCCTGTGAGTGGCGCTCGGCGCCCTCTTGGACCGTGCGCCCGGGTGCAACGCACCCCCTGCACTATAGGTAAAGCCCCTGCTTAGTTGTGCGGCCACTCTTACCAAAAAGAATCAAGTATGACTTCTGCACGGTATGACTTCTTCTGCTGCTGAATATGCATACAAATCATGTTCACATGAAGAAGGAAACTGATCATTTCAAATTTGGTAAATAAAAAGAAAGTGGACAAATTATACAATTAATAATAAAATATTATTTTTCATCTCTTCAATCTTTGTTTAATTAATATCAATTTTATTAGTTTTCTTCACGTCTATCAAGAAACAGCCGGACATACTCTCGATTTTTCTCGCACTATCCGTCTCTTTCTTATTAGAACACTTAGAACAAGAGGTATAGTGCGAGAATAATCGAAAGTATGTCGCGGCTGTCTCATGATACTACTGACAAGAGAAATCGCGTATTTAGTGAACAGTACTCTAGCAACACTAGCTAACTAACCTAAAATTATTAGAAGTCATGTAAGAAATAAAATTAAATTTAAATTCTTTAACGTTGTCATTAAATCCAACCAAAATATGTGTAAAACAATGTAATTAAAAACAATTAAACAGCACCTAACATACCTCCATTACAAAACATTTGATTCAAGTTTTCAGTACCCATTTCAGCGTAATGGATTCGGTATGGTTTAGTGCTGAGTTATCTGATGAAATAATTAAGAATGACGACGTATTTACTCAAACATCGAGCATTGTTACCGGTGAGTAAAAATATCATTTGTTACTACGTATTTAGCACGATTTTAAAGATAGTAATTTACTACCAAAAGTCTTAACATATGCCGATTGTATGAACGTATTGTATGTATTTGTTGTTTCGTTAACTAGCAGAACTGTTTTGTAATTACACGGCCTTGGCTTGAGGCTTTTAATAAATAAGTAATTATTAAAAGCGTCAAGCCAAGGCCGTGTAATAAATACATTTGTTGTTGGGTAAAATATAGATTATAACTTCTTATTTCCTCTATTGACCAATAAAATATGCTAATAAGATTAAGCACCCAAATTTTCCCCTAGCTATATGCTTAATAGTCATATAACTAAGATAAATATGAACCTAACACTATAAATCATAGTAAAAAAAACTAACTAAATATATCAAGATCAATTTCATCTATTTGGGAGCTGTGCTGATGTCGCACTGATACACATTATTAAATAATTTTAATTGGAGGTTAATGACACATCCACATTAAATATCCAAGTCTGTTCTGTTATAAATTGAAAATCTCATATGAACTTTGTGTAATCAAAACTTACATTCTTTTCCAGACATCATATCATCAAACCTAGACATAACCCGCCTCGTAGAAAACATGGCCGGAGTCCTAACAAACAAAGAACCAGAAAACCGTGAAAAAGGGATGAGATTCTACACAAAACTCTTAAAAGAGTTACCAAGAGATTACTTATCCGAAACTCAAGTGAAGTACATATCTACATTTTATATAGACCGTTTAAAAGATAACCATAGAGTGATACCAGCGGTTTTGGAAGGATTTTTGGCTATTATTGATATGAAAAACTATGATGTGCAAAGCAGTGGGGAGTTTTTTACTATGCTGTTCCGAGAAGTACCTTGCCAGTCACAAGTGAGACAAGACCGGAATAATATCTATTTGATTATACAGCGGCTGCTCGAAAAAGATATAGAATGTAAGTATTATATGTTTTGATCTCATTTCTTTTTTTAATTTATAGCGGGCCATTTATAGTACCTCACAGTTATAAATAGAGAAGAGTGGAGGATGTCGGAAGAGTCCTTCGTGTCACAAAGACAGACACTTTATCTTTTGATATCTACCAACTATCTAATGAACACTCAAGACAAGAAATGCTGTATGAGAATTTATATTAGAATACTGTGAAAATTTAGCCACACAACTATTAAAATTCAAGATTTAACACAAAATATCTGCCTTCTGAGGTTTCAAATACCATCATTTTCAAATCTCTCTATCCTAATACAGAATTTTCACATATTCATAGTAAGGTGAACATTACTGCCCAAAATTCCGATTTGCCGATGATTTTAAAAACTGATACAACAGTGTATGTTGGAGTTCCGCTTTTTGTATCACCCGCGCCCAGCTCGCGTATTCTTAAATGAAACTTAATAATAATTTGTATCATAAATTAATTCACTACTTTTCATTTACAGACATGAAAACCTTGGGGCCAGACTTTGTCTATGGATTTATATCAGCAATCGATGGCGAACGGGACCCACGTAATTTGCTGTTTCTGTTCAGTATGCTGCCAATGTTCCTACGGCATATACCACTAGGACATTTAGTTGACGAAATGTTTGAAGTGATTTCATGTTATTATCCAATTGATTTCCACCCTTCTCCGGATGATCCAGCGGCAGTTTCTAGGCAAGACTTGGCTGATGTATTGTGCCCATGTCTATGTGCTACACCAGAGTTTGGGGAGCAATGCATGATATTGTTAATAGAAAAATTGGATTCCAGCTTAAGGTTGGCTAAACTTGATTCGTTGAAGCTATTGGTTAGTTTATTTTGTATAATTTTTCTAAATTTATTTAAATATTTTTTAATTAGAAAAAATGAAGACATTTATTCACTACACAAAAGACACACAGAGAAAAAGGCAGTAGATGTTTTTCTTATCTAAGCGGGCTGAATTTTATAGTTTTACCTGTAGTGTGTATATTTTTGTTTTCAGGAAAAAAGCTGCAAATCCTTCCATGCAGAAGCTTATGATCCCTTCCTGAAAGCTCTATGGTGTTCAATAAACCGGGAAATATCTCATAAAACTGACGAAGAACTCAAAATGGCGGCCCATAAAGCACTATCAGCTTTAATAGCTAAACTAGCAACTTCTTCCAACACCAATCAATCCTTCGAGAATTTCGTTAGAGGAATCCTTATTTCCATGCAAACTGCCATGGCAGAGGCGTCCACAGTTGCCCAGTTTGTACAAGCTACTAGAATATTACTGACAACAGCTAATTCTTCAAAGGAATCCTGTGTCATTGTAACCAAAGCTATGATCCCGGCCGCTATAGCATTCTACGAACTAAACCCCACGCCTAAATTGCAAATAGCAACATTGGATTTCTTAGGTGATCTATACGACTTGGCTGTACATTGGGAGATATTGGACGAAATTCATAAGCAAGTCATTGAGATACCTCAGTTATGTTTGACTGCAGTCAGTCAACCATCAAAGGAATACCAGATAGCAGGTTTTAAAACTATGATTAGAGTGAAAAAGGTCTTGCAGACTGAACTGGTTGTGCCATTTGTGGAGGTGTTGGTGCATAACATACAACATAGTCAGGAGAATGACGTGCTAAGCGTCAGCGTCGAGGCAGTTCACGCTTTAGCTAGAAAATATCCAGAATTAATAATGAAATTAGTAGTCAAAGGCAAATGTGACTTAGAGAATTTAACCCAAGATAAAACCGCTTTGCGCAAACGACTGAATTTACTCTCCAATTTGGCAAGCATTGATGACTTTACTAAAGTGATTATAGAAGAAATGTTGAAATTGATCACTTCACTTGACCGAGAGGCTGTTAAAGTAGTTGAAGCGTTGAGTGAATCCATGTCCAACTCGAGTCTGTACACGGACCAGAAATTGACCCAAATCGAGAGTGACCATGGTCTCATAGACTCCATACTTTCCTGGTTAATGAGTGAAATTCCCTCTAACAGGAAGGAATCCTTAACTCAAGGTTATTACTTAATATCTACAACGGTAGGAAGTTTACCGGCAGAGAAACAATGTATTGTATTGGCAAAACACACTCAAACCATTTTAGACAAATGCAAAACAGAAGATTGTTACTTCCTTATCTTAGAATCCTTGTATAATTCGTTACATCGAACAGTTTTTGAACGGAATTTTCCTGAAATTATGTCATTAAGTTTGAAAATGGCGCTGTCTAGCGAAGATGATCTTATTAGAAGAAAAGCATGTGTTTTGGTTGCCCATTTTCTGAACAAAGCGGACTATGGAGAGAAATTCGACATCCTCTATGATCAATTGAAGAACCATCTATCATCTTGTGATAGAGACAATGAAAAATTATGTCCCAGGATTATAATTTTGTATGGGTGGATTGCGAAAGCATTAGTATTGAGAGGAAGCAACTTATTCCAATTCTGGTTAGAGAAAGTAAGTTGACATTGCTACACTAGATTTTTTATGTAATAAAATCCCTAATCGATTCAGCAGTAAAATGCGTCCTTCACATGTTGACGTTCGGAAAGCCTACAGGATGCAGATATGCGTTAAATGGGTTACAACATATATCCATACCTTTCTTCCGTAATGACAGAAGTCCCAAAATGTAAATACGTTTGCCAGAGTACTCTGCGAGAAATGGAAAAAGTTCGTCATTTTCCTAATTATCTATGACAACATCGTAAATCACAATCCAATTGAGCCTACCAAGGAAAAACCTCATCATCATCATATCAGCCGAAAGACGTCCACTGCTGGACATAGGCCTCCCCCAAAGAGTGCCAAAGTGACCGGTCCTGCGCCACCCGCATCCAGCGGCCTCCCGCAACCTTTACCAGGTCATCAGTCCACCTTGTGGGGGGCCTAACCACGCCGCGCCTTCTGGTACGTGGTCGCCACTCGAGAACCTTTCCGCCCCAACGGCCATCGGTTCTACGTGCTATGTGCCCCGCCCACTTCAGTTTAGCGTTTCGGAGGGAAGGAAAAACCTAGCTATCTTTAATATCCTACTAAATTAAGCAGGGTCGCCATGTAACAGTATGACCGCCGTGCACGAAGAACTTCATCCGCTGACCTCCTTGTATTTCTTTTTCGCTTTAGACGTCGCGTGTGCATTAAACAGTTTATTTATTCTTCCAGATAACAACAGTACTGTCAGTACCCGAATACAGCATGATAAGTGCAGAAGCAATCCGCCTCATAATGACCGACGACACAGACTACCTAAGCAGTAAACACCACTGCAGAATCAGTTTACTGTACAGACAGAGGATGTACCAGAATTTCTCTGTTCTGGCCCATAAGATAGAAGCGTCAGATAGTACAAAAGAGAATATTCTACTAAGTTGGGCTCATGTATTGGGAAAAGCGCCTAAGAATGTACTCAATAGTGAAGTGAATAAGGTAACTTTATTTCATAATTCATAATAATTAGGCCAAATAGATTCTAACCTCACACTTTTTGTCTACTGCGTTACCGGACGTATTTGAATATTACTCTTTAAATAAAAAGTACCTATCAAAAAATTTTTTTGGTACAAGCTGTATTTTTCTGTATACCGTCATCAACTACTCATTCAGACGATTCTAACGAGCCCAAACGGGGTTACGTCTGTTAAGTCCTGAATTCCCATGGCCACCTTCTCTCTCTATCATCAGATCATCTTGATGGTACCATAATATTGAATTGTCATCCAAATCCAAAGTATACTTAAACCCTTTTCACGAAACAAATTATTTAATTAAACATTTTTATTTCGTGTTATTTTTAACGAGCGGGCGCATAGCTCGCCCATTAGAGTGGTGCCAAGACTGTGAAACAAGTATATAACTCGATACAGAGAGGGCGCTAGTCTTAGCGGGAATATAGTGGAAAAATGTACAGCTTCCGTCACTGTCCTCGTAGCTCAGTTGGTAGAGCAGTCTAGCGTTAATAGAAAGGTCGCAGGTTCGAATCCTGTCGGGGGCTACAGACGAAGATGGTTTATTTTTCCATTATATTCTTTCTCTGTATCATATCGTTTATACTTAAACCCAAAATTTCAGCTCAATCGGTTGAAGATATCTGCTTCAAAATTGAGTTGCAAGATTCCACCCGAACAAACATAGTTACATACAGTATGATTACTGTTAGTTAACCACTGACAGATAGTTTGCCTTCATTTAATTTATAAATACAAATAAAGCAATTCTCAGAATACTGTTACCCACGTCTACCGATTTAGAAATAACTACTTAATTTGTATGAGGTTAAAGTTTAAAATTAAATGATGGCAAACTATCTGTCAGTGGTAAACCCCAAATAATTCTACTGTACAGTCGAGGTCATAAATATGTTTACACTTTTGCACCTTATTACAAGGCAATAAGGTGCAAAAGTGTAAACGTATTTATGACCTCGACCGTACATACACACATACATTGCAAGTTAAATAAAAGCTTGTAGAATAAACTACCTATTTGCAAGTCACTTCCAGTTCGAGCTATCATTAGTAAAATAGAAGTATACTCGTAGTTTTAATATATTTTCAACTGAACTTAACAGTTTTGTCTCCTGTGTTACATTCGTTAAAATATTCAGTGTGGATCTAAAAGTTAATCTGCCCATGTAACATGAAAACCTTACGGCCCGGCCATGACTTCAGCCCCGGCATGGCTTAAAGACGCGAACATACTCTAGATCTTTTACCGCGCGCACTGTCAAGTTGTCGAATGAGTTGCCTTTGTCGCTGAGACAGTCGCGGTCTGTTGCGTCACTTAAGATTGGTTGAATATAATATTTAAGTATTTAATTATTGTATATTTGCGATATATATATTACATATGATAGTGTGTATTATATTTTATATTTATATATGTATTGGCATGTTTTTATTTGTCTAGGATTAATACCTGTGATTTTGTACACGGTATAAGTTTGCCTATCTCGTTCTACCTACCTTCCTCTCAATTGCTCAAAGGTTAGCTGGAAGAGATCCCTTAAAGGGATAAGTTCGCATTTGTACTTTGATCTATTGTGTGACATGTATATTCTTTAACCTGTTACTGTGTACAATAAAGTGCTTACATACATACATACTTATGTTATACATACTTCGAGCGGCAGCGGTTTTATAATTAGAAAATATTTAATTGGATATTTTTTTATTTTTATTTGTTGTGTTAGGGAAACTCAAAATCACAGTCACTCATCTAATCCTTCCAGCATCGTATGTATCTTATGGGGTATACAGATTATGTGATTTTACCCCAATTTGTCAGTACAACATGTCGAAGTCATAATTGGGTGTGGCAGTAGTACAGATGTAGTGGTAGTACAGATGTAACAATCCGACCACATGTGCATGCAATTTCTCAGTACTACTCGTTTGACAGTTGGATCAGCAGCGCAACATGCCTCCAGACGATAGCAATTAGTCAGCTTCTGATAAATTGGGGCTGACAAATCGTGACATGTATGCACCCCATTATTAAATACACAAGTGCGGAATCGGTAAATTTATTTATAAGGTATGTTGTGAGCCCATCGCGGTAAAAGAAGAAAAGGAGAAGCTTAAGATATCGAGACGTTATTGTTGCCACAGCTGGACTTATTTGTTTAAGCTGTGCTCGCAGAAACAAGTGGAGTTACTCGCGATCAGTTCGAATATTACGTAAGCATGCTTTTATCCTACCTATCCTACCTTTAGCACTTTCACTGCCGACTTTTTCGAAGCGTTTCGCGTGTAGCGTGTATTTTGCGCTATATACTTGCCAGAAGTCTTTGCGATAGCGATCACTGTAGCGACTCACCCCGATGTTAAAATAATTCTATAGATTCTGAATCAACTTTTTTCCGACACAAATTGCCACGGTTACGACCCCTGGGTGACTTTTTTGCAATTTCATGGGTTTAAATCCATAAAAGGTTGGGCGTGTTTTCTTTTTCTACCCCTTTTTAACCCCCGACGCAAAGAGAGGGGTGTTATAACTTTGGCGTGTCTCCTAGGTCGTAGCTCCCAAACGGATGAACCGATTTTCGTTTAGTTTTTTTTGTGTCATAGATAATGTTATCCCGAGTGTTCTTAGCCATGTTTCATGAAAATCGGTTTAGCCGTTTTTGAGATATTGATCTTTGAGATGAAAATGTCGGGGGTTTTTCAACTTTTCTAAGTTGTAGTTATTTATAGAACATCTTCTAAACGGGTAGAAGTCAATGTGGCGCCGATTAGAACTCTGTCATATTCTCTCCTGGATAACGGGACGGAATAACAATAATAGTTGATTGACCCAGATACCCTATAACGATATCGGATTACATTTCCTCTAAAACAAGAGAGCAATCGTTAACATATTATGACGTCGGGGAGGTGCCTCTTGGAACTTGGCATACAAACAGAACCTCAGGCGGGTTGCCGATAGTGAAAGTGTTAAATTTAAAATCCTCCTATCCTATAGATGTTTACGTAATACTCGAACGGGAGATCGGAAGTCTTAACGTAACCTTAAATCCAATATTTGACAGCTGTCATCCCAGTACAATTTATATCATCATATATCATCATTGACGTTTATTGTACCGGGATCATCATATCAGCCGAAAGACGTCCACGGCTGGACGTAGGCCTCCCCCGAAGAGTGCCAAAGTGACCGGTCCTGCGCCATCCGCATCCAGCGGACTCCCGCGACCGTTACCAGGTCATCAGTCCACCTTGTGGGAGGCCTACCCACGCCGCGCCTTCCGGTACGTGGTCGCCACCGGTGTACCGGATGACGGCTGTCAAATAGCGGGTGTTAAAAAAACCGGCCAAGTGCGAGTCGGACTCGCGCACGAAGGGAAAAACAGCAAAAAAAAAACGCGTTTGTTGTATGGGAGCCCCCCTTAAATATTTATTTTATTTTGTTTTTAGTATTTGTTGCTATAGCGGCCACAGAAATATATAATCTGTGAAAATTTCAACTGTCTCGCTATCACGGTTATTGAGATACAGCGTGGTGAGGTGACAGACAGACGGACGGATAGCGACGTCTTAGTAAAGGGTCCCGTTTTTACCCTTTGGGTACGGAACCCCAATTATAGGGTCCCATTTTTACCCTTTGGGTACGGAACCCTAAAAACGAATTATAGTGACATATTTATAATGAAAAATGAAACGGTTTACGCCAAATAGGCTGAATGATAGCCTTTTGTAATTTTTGTTCGGAAATTCGAGCAAGTCAAATTACTTTCTCACTACATAGAAATCACATTTATCACATGATTAGGGCCAAATATAAAATTTAAGTTTACCTTACCTCTTAATTAAATTGTTTACAGGTGGTGTCCCTAGTGATCGACTCCCTCGAGTATAACAATAAGGATTTGTTGCTGGTGATGACTGATGTGCTGTCGTATCTGGTGCAAGCGAAACACGTCGCTGTGGCGGATAGCATACAGACTATTTTGCCGCGGCTGGTTAAGTTGTCTAAATACGTTAAATCTATGGTAAGTTCTATAAATTATGATTAAGAGTCCGCAGTAAGCTCGGCCGAATTTCACCTCCACCTTCCCATACAGACGGAGTTTCGTTCTCATTTTAAAACTACGTGTTGGATTGTGACGAAACTTTGCATATACAATGACATGGGGTATATCTATGTCTGTAATTAGTTTATAGGGTTCCATTTTATAAAACAAACGAAATAAAGCAAAAACAAGTTTTGTTTGAAAAACTTAAATTCGCTGTATGTTTTTTACTATGGTATCTGAAGCTACATAAACTAATTACAGACCTGGATATACCTCATATCTCATATCAAACGAAGTTTCGTTACAATCCAACACGTAGTTTTAAAATGAGAGCGTAACTGGGTCATTGTCAGATTTAGGTGCGCGTCTTTTCGGTGGACATTGCCAAAGTTAAGGGCTTTAAATCCTAATTTTTGGTTGAACTCTGAATCCGCATAAACGGCGTCGCCTCTTTTATAATTCTATGCGATAAAAACATATAATAAACTATTGCCCACTGAAAAGACGATTTTTGTTTTACCGACTGACAATGACCCAACTACGTTTGTATGGAGAATCGAGCTTACTGCGGAATCTTAATTATGATTGTTGAGAATTAATTCGAGCAGTGTAATTGAAAGGCTTCTTCCAGTAAGCGATCATTTCTTAATAACTAGAAGAAATATCATGGGCGTACTTTGCTATTTAGTGTTAGGGTCGCTTTTTATTTCACAGTTAAAATCTGTGATTTATTTTCAGAAATATTTTTGTAAAAAATACTTGTTTGTTTTATTTTGTTATTTCCGGATTTAAATAAAAGATATCTCATAATGCAGTATTTAGAAGCGTTTGTGCATCTTCCCTTACAAATCTTACAACAATAATCAACCACATTTTATGAGACGACACATGGGAGGCTAACACAACTTGCAGCAAAGTCGCGGCGCGCGCGACTCCGCGACTCTTGTACAGTCACCAGCATTAATATCTGCCAGATATTTATGCACGCTTTGTTGTGGTAGCTATGAGTGCTGGTTAGTGTACCACTCGCCACGCGCAAATTAGAAAGAGTAGGGTAAATTTACCTCGTGCAAGAATGCCGAGAAATATATATCTTTTTGCCTCGATAGCTGCAACTGTAAGAATTCCGAGAAGTAATTTTATACATTTCCTTTTCAGGATGTCAGAATAAAAAGCCTTCAATGTCTCTACGACATAGCGAGTACGTACCCAACATTATTGCTGCTCCCGTATAAGCAAGATGTCTTGTTGGACCTAGCGCCATCTCTGGACGACAAGAAGCGTTTGGTCCGCAATATGGCCGTCAAAGCGCGGACTAGGTGGTTCCTTGTCGGAGCGCCTGGGGAAGTGAAGCATATGAATATCAGTTAAAGGGAAATATAAAAGAAAATTGAAGTAGGAAAGATTGAATGCAATTTTGCTTGTAGTGAAAAATCAGCTAGATGGGAGGGTATGATCCTATCATTATATATTCAAGACTAGGTATGATACGGGAAATAGTTAATTTTCATTGCCTGTGATTCCTGAATCCAGCCGCGGTATGGCGAGAATTGTTCCATTTCTTCATATCTGCGTGCGTTGATGGAACAAATTTTTGAATTGGAATTCAACATTATTATGTAAACATTTTGATGTATTTTGAATGACAGAATTTCTTGAATATCTGCTACTAGCTGCTAGCTGGGATATGGTCTGAGGCTCTACACGAAGAACATGTGAGACTCCCGAATCTAGGTCCTATGACATGGTTTAGAATCAATGCGACAGAAAGCGCCGCTTGGCGCTCTTATCAAATTCAAGCGTTATATTTCGAAAGCCGTTGACAGCGGTCGATCGCATATAAGTGCTACGCGCGCTGCAGGGTACCCAACCTGACCCCGTATCATGGTCGGCCTTATCACACGATAAGTGACAAGATAGGAGCGTCGTCTCGTTCTGTCGAACGGTGTCGGCCAGTGACGGACGCTCTATCCTGTCACTTATCGTGTGATAAGGCCGACCATGTTACGGGGTCTGGTTACCTGACCTGTGCGTTGACCCTAAGAAGGCTGTACTAACTCTTCGGTCTGCTGTCATGGTGACGTGGCATCTAAAATGACTACATGTAGCAATGTGCCCACTACGGCAATAATATTTTGAGAGTATGAATTATATTCCCAGACATGGTTGACATAACCATATAGTAAAAAAACGAATATATTTAGTTAAAATTGATGATGAAACAAGTTTTAGGCCCACACTATTATCTCGTAACACAGGAGACAAAATAGTCAGGTTTGATAGACAAACTACTTAAACAGTATACTCGCAATATTAAGGCGCCGTAGGTTCAGCGAATTTAAGCGAACAGAGTTTATGAAACAATATAATGCGTCTGTTTATAATAATATGGTTTCAAAAAAATACGAATAACAATCTTGAGGCTTTTCTGCAGGGAAATCAGTGCTTCGAAACATGATTAAGTAAATTTCGCTCGATAGAAAAAAAACACGAACATAGGTCTAAAACACACAAAAATACACTTAAAATATTCGCAACAAATTATGCACAAAAGCTATAAATATTAAAATTGCTTCTAAGAATCGGCAATATCATGTTTGAGGGAAATCAGTGTTTACATTTTTGTTTATTTAAACGGCCAAAAAATTAAAATTAAAAAACATGATATCCGCGCTTCCGAGCACGCACTTCCATCTCACTCACGCTTATGCTCAGTGAGAGGGAGAGAAGACCATGAACCTACGGCGCCTTAACAAAAAAAAAGAAAGCACACCAAAAGTAATACACAGACTAAGCGCCAAATTCTTGGCCAGCTTAACTCAGTTAACTAAATATTCTATGAAAGTTTCCGTTGTGACACGAAAATTAACCAAACAATATGGTTAATTTTTGTGCCACAGCGGAACTTAGTTCACTTCTTCAGTTAGTATGGGTCAAGAATTTGGTCCGCACCCAGGAGACAAAAAAAAAGGTCTAAAACTTGATTTGTTGGTCCATCAAATATTGATCTGAAGGCACTCTAACTCTAAGTTCAGAGTCTGTATTCACCACGCGCCAATTTCAAAGGCTAAGTATGCAGTAACAACTTTTCTGGAATATTCGCGAGTGCATACAAAATACCTTGGTGCGTGTCGAATCGAGGCTCTGTATCAGGTTGTTATTTATCTACTATTAATCTGTTAGGTTAGTGAGTCGGGATTAAAACCAAAGTGAGAGTTTAATACTTATTTAGTATATAAAATGATTGTACCACAATCGAACGAACTAACCGAGTAAGACGATTCCGTAAGGCGAATTCGAAATAAATCTAATCAAGGTTTTTATCCCACCTCCGTGGCCTTAACAATAAGTTGAACTGTAAAGGAACATTATTTTGTTAATAATAAATATTATATCTAAAGGTGTATTTCTTATTTGAACCAAGTCTACTAATCAAAATCATTATCATCATCAGAGGCCTTAAAGTCTATTACAGACAATAAAAAACCGGCCAAGTGCAAGTTGGACTGGTGCACGATGGATTCCGTACCATTATTTATAAAAACAGCAAATAAATCACGTTTGTTGTCTGGGAGCCCCTTAAATATTTATTTTATTCTGTTTTTTAGTATTTGTTGTTATAGCGGCCACAGAAATACATCATCTGTGCAACTATCACTGTCTAACTAGTTATCACGGTTCATGAGATTAAGCCTGGTGACAGGCGGACAGACACGGACGGACAGCGGAGGCTTAGTAATAGGGTCTCGTTTTTACCCTTTGGGTACGGAACCGGAAGTGGCACAATTTATGGCTATACAAGCCAATACGGGAGCGGCGCGCACGACCGCAAGTCATGCAAGTGAAACTTACTTCCTACTCATTACTCTAGGTAAGGATAACTTACCCACTTTCAGCGGAGCAGTTTTCCTCTACAAATAGTTTAACTTATGTTATCGGCTACGAGCGTAGCGCTACGAAACCGTTGGCGCTGAATGTGTTGCCACATTCACTGCCAAGAATCGCTACGCTCGTAGCCCATCCTGTGGTGTTCTACGGCGTAGGCGTCCGCTAGACGGGCTCCTGACATTGAAAGTGTTAAGGTGCTACGGACTACGGCGTAGCGGTGGAGGTGAATGAGTTTGGCAGTTGGTTGGTTGGTGGTCAGATTGTTACGATTACACTATTAAGTTAGACAGAAACAGCAGTTACGGTGGTATCTTTAAATTATTTGTTACACCTCAAAAAGCGGTGAAACGTTGCCGTAATTACGTATTCGAATCGCAGCTCTCAAGGATTAGTTGGACAAATCTCTGGCCACTAACAATTTGATATAAATTTGCATAAGCTGTTATCACTGCGGGGTTTGCGCTCTTTTCATGTTAATGAAGGGCTAGGTTTTTAATCTGTCGGACCAAAGCATTCGTTCTATTCTGACGCACGGATTTAATTAAAAAAATTAAAATGCTGGAGTGTGTACGCTTTAATCTTGATTTGAATAGTGACTTTGAATAGTGGGTTTTGCAATGCCTTCTATGTGAGATCAAAACTAGGTTTCATGTTTTTTGTTAAATGCTTTGAAATGGTATCTTTCTTATGCTACAAAACGAGCATACGAAGTAGCTAGCTATAATTTTCTTAATTCTGTGTCCTAGAAGGCGACTGGAAAAAAGTACCTTATAAAATATTAATAGAAAAATTACAAAAATGGTCCATGAAATACCTAGCAGTTACCCAATCCTGCCTATTGGTTAGCCTATATCTAACTTTTAACACATTCACTACCAAGTATCTCTATGCTCGTAGCCGATCCCCTGGTTTTCCTGGTAAGTAGCGGAAAGTGCCTGTGGCGTAGGCGCCCGCTAGGGAAGTTCCTGACAGTGAATGTGTTAAGTTTAACAATTTGTATGTAAACGAGAAAAAATAAAATTGATTTACCATACCTCGACTGTACCTACCTACTTTGTAGACGAGATGTTAAGAGTAATTTTCGGTGAATGAAAACATCGTGAGGAAACCGGTCTAATCGCAAAAAGGTCTAGTTTTCCCTCTGGGTAGGAAGGTCAGATGGCAGTCGCTTTCGTAAAACTAGTGCCAATGCTAAATCTTGGGATTAGGTGTCAAAGCGGACCCCGGGCTCCTTTAGGGGCATTACCGGGAATAACGCTAGGAGGAGGATGATGTTGAGAGTAATAATAAGTAACTGGCCTAGCCAGAAACGTCATGAATTTGAGGGTAAGCCAAAACACGTAACGTTTTACACGAACACATTAAGCTAACCTAACAACAATTAGCTCAAAGCCTCCTAAAACGTTTGCAAAAACATTCCTTTTTGCGTGTAAACACGTCCATCTGGCTAGCAGCGTGACAGACTATGCAAATTCAAATTGAATCATCAGTGGGCAGGATTTGTCTGCCTTAATCCCGCCAAGGGTCGGACGGGCGAGTCTCGGAGACACGTCTATCTACAGAGACATGCCTATATTTAGGGCGTTGTATCCACCCTGCTGGTATCTAAGCCCCTTTATTACGCCATTCTCGGCTGGTTTTGGGTAACCGTTGACTCTACCTACTATAGAGGTAGTATTTAGGCAATTAGAACTTTTGAGATACCTGGTCAAAATATATCTATGGCTCGCGGTATTTAAGCTCCCGAAGCAGTGTGGAACTGACCTGTGCAAACTGAATGATAGTCAAAATAGATCGCACGAAGAATGATCATAGAATAGGTTCTAAACGTTTCGTGTTGATGTGGTAAGGATTGCGCTCCCGGCATCAAAACCATGGGCGAATGGTTTTGGGAGTTGATGGATGACAGAGTTTTAAAGCTTCTTTATTTCAGTTTCTAATTTACCGAGGTAAATAACAATACAGTAGGTATGTAATGCAACGAAAGGCAAGTACTTTGACCCATTATAGTAGGAGTAGGAAAATGTTATGGCATTTGTCTTATTAATATAGTATTTTCCCGGCATCAAAACCATGGGCGAATGGTTTCGGGAGTTGATGGATGACAGAGTTTTAAAGCTTCTTTATTTCATTTTCTAATTTACCGAGGTAAATAACAATACAGTAGGTATGTAATGCAACGAAAGGCAAGTACTTTGACCCATTATAGTAGGAGTAGGAAAATGTTATGGCATTTGTCTTATTAATATAGTATTTTCCCGGCATCAAAACCATGGGCAAATGGTTTCGGGAGTTGATGGATGACAGAGTTTTAAAGCTTCTTTATTTCATTTTCTAATTTACCGAGGTAAATAACAATACAGTAGGTATGTAATGCAACGAAAGGCAAGTACACTTACTCATTAAAGTACGAGTAGAAAAATGTTATGGCAGTTGTCTTATTAATATACCTTACCTACCTAGTACCTACCTATAGATTTCCGAACCAATTTTTTTTTGTTTTTTTTTTAATTCATTTATTCGTTGCAACCATGGTTATTCACAGAATGTTCTTAAAATCTAATCAGTACAGACATGGACCCTACTAGGGTGTAGCAACATATTTAAGTACTAAGCTAACCTAAACAACATATATTTATAGAATCAACATGTTATACATATAGATCTACACATTAGATAACAACGGTATTTATAACACTTCCGTCTTATTAATAATTAGTCTACTTATTACATTATTATTATTTATAAACTACTTAGTGGCTCTTGCGAGCTGTAGAACTCGTGAGCACTTCTTTACAAAATAAATATTTGTATTTTATCCGCGAGTGTGGAATTAAAACACGAGGAAGCGAAAGGATACTATAGTTGAACCACGAGCGAAGCGAGTGATTCTAAATTATATAGAATCCTGAGCGTAGCGAGTGTTTCAACACACGAGAAGTAAAATACATTTTCAACACAATTGCTCGTAACGGACCTCTTATTGTGTCGCTTTTAGGCTCATAATCCTGGATATTAAACACGCGTGTGTTATAACATTACGATACTTGTGTGTTATGGTTATATCCCGATTAAGTCATGATGACACCTTGCAGCAAGATGTATGCATGCCGCACGGTGCATTCTTAAATTAACCGGGTTGTACAGAATGTACCTACAGCTTTTTTTTTTATTCTTGGCAAATGGATTCTTACTCGACTAAACAAATTAGATCCTTTTTGTTAATTAATTGACTATTTCTTTTTTGATATGATATAGAAACGTTTAATTTAGTAAAACTATTCACTTTTGATAACATTTTACATGAATTAATAAAGATAACATTTTAAAACGAAAATATTTATTTTATTTTGTATTGGCTGTTTAGAGATATCATCTAAAGCGCACGGACTGCGCACACTTCACGAAAAAAAACTGTTGCGCGCCATTATAGGTTATTTCACAGATATTTGTGAACATTGTCAATGCGTGTTTGGTTATTAACAAAACTGTTGACTCGTGGTGACTAGAAAAGTGATAAACAGAATGGATGCCACTGGAAATTCTTGGCGATGTATACAAAATGTGAGTAAAAACCTGTTGCCATGAATAAGTAAAGAAAATAACTTGGCAGGCCTATAAAATTTTCATCTTATGAAAAGGATTTTTTCCTCGCAAAATGTGTTGAAAAACGTCGTGTGATAGTACGCGTGCACAATAGTGAACTTTGCCTTGTGTAAATCGCAAAATAAATCTTCTGTCGTGTTGATAAGGTGTTTAACTCTATTTCGTACCCCCACGCTCGTAACAATACTATAATGCCCATTTGAGGTTATGGTATTAAATTTATGGTCAACTGCTTATTTGGTTCTGCCATGTAGCGTTCTGGCCTAAAACGTATAAGGCCAATTGAGTTTATGGTATATGAAGCTCGTGGTCAAATGTTAGCTGGTCTTTTGAGTTTCTGTCCTGTGGCGTTCAGGCCAATCACGTAAAATGCCAATTATATTTATGGTATATGAAGTTCGTGGCCAAATGCGTAACTGGCCTTATGAGTTTCTGTCCTGTTGCGTTTGGTCAATAACGTATATGGCCAATTGAGTTTATGGTATATCAAGTTCATGGTGAAATGCGTCTTATGAGTTTCTGTCCTGTGGCGTTCTAGCTAAATGCAAATCAGGTAAAATAGTTTCCTGGTCAAATGCGAATCTGGTTAGTTAATTTTCTGTCCAAATGCTATTAAACCTCTTAAAGACGCTCCAAGGTCAAATTACTCTCCCCACTAGTGGATGAAATGCGTTTTTGCCCACTGATTTTAAAGGATAAAAGACGGCTTTCCGAGGCAGCGAGGGGAAAAATTTCGAAAAACTGTTATTTAAAAAACTGTAAACAGGAGTTTACAACTGTTAGCTAGGTTTTGCATTAGACTTATATTAGACTAGACTCACGTTGACCTTTAAAATTTAGTTTCAACTGGTTTCTTGTGTTATGAGTTTAAATTCATAATCAATCCTTCCTTAACGCTCGAAATACATTGAACACGGGGCTTCTGTGGTTTGATCATCGCGTAATACAACATTTGGTTTGGAGTGAAATTCATTGGACCGCTCTGCTAAATTAGTCACAATATCATTAAAAGGGGACGTTATTTGTTCATCGACTTGCTTTCGTAGGCATAGTCAGTCAGTAAAACAAATATAGTAACTGTCTTGTTAAAGGAGCACACACGTGTTCCTTTACCTAGGCTAATATTTGTAACCACTTATTTTGTCGGGTAACGCAAGGGACAAATTAAAAGTTATCGGAAATTTATATTCCTGAAATAGTCCTGAGCTGCAACAGTTTTTTCATTAACATTTGGACGATCTAATATTGTTAGGCAAAGTGACAGTACAAAAAAATATATGAATTAATGAATGAATATTTTATTTTTTAATAATGGGTTTAAAAAAGGGCTTAAAAATATACATTTTTGATTTCCGCCTCTAAACTAGCACAATATAACATAACACATGAATGATTTAACCCTTAAATGCATAATGATGTATATATGCATCGTATATTGTATATGTTTTTTTAAATACTATGATTTTTTTCTTTATTTTTCCCTCAATCTATACAACATGACACATCTATTTCAATTTATTAAAAAGTTATACAAAAAATCATGCATTTAAGGGTTAAGAATAATTTGAAAATAATCGTTTTCCCAAAGTATCATGTGACAAACCGATTTCTCAAATTATTCTAGTTTATACAAGTTTAGTCCCGGAAAGGGGGAATTTCACGCAAATGGAAAGCCAATTTATAAAAGTGTGTTACATAAGTTTCTTAAAATATCACGCTGTTAGCCTGCGAATGTCAAAAAACGTATTGTATGGTCGTCGAACCACCTCAAGAAATCTTTAACGCTGAAAGAAAGACAAAAGTAACGCAAAAGACAGCAAAGGGTTTAATATATATTATGAAACTAGCTTCTGCCCGCGACTCCGTCCGCGTGGAACTCGTTTAAATCGTAACTCCATACAAACTTTCACCCTCCATTTCACCCTGATTGATGATTTCCTGGATGAAAACTGTCATATGTCCTTCCCCGGGACTGAACTATCTATACCAATTTTAATCTAAATCGGTTCAGTGGTTGAAGCGTGAAGAGGTAACAGAGAGACATAGGTACAAATACACTTTTGCATTTATAATACTAGCTTCCGCCCGCGGCTTCGTCCGCGTGGAACTCGTTTATATCAACCACCCAAATTTTAACCCTCCATTTCACCTTCTTAGAGGATGGTTTCCGGGATAAAGATTATCCGATGTCCTGCCCGGGACTCAGACTGTCTCTGTACCATATTTCATATTAATGGTAACAGACAGACAGACATACCAAAGTACTTTCGCATTTGTAATATTAGGTCCTTACCTATGAAATTGCTGGCGTTTTTTTCACAGATATTATTTTGTACTTAATTTATTAATTTCTATTGCAATTTCCAAATTATTTTTTAATTTCAATATTATGTAACAAAGGTTTTAAATACAATAATAGTTTTTATTTTTTATTTAGTGCTTCAAATTAAAGCTTGAAAACCACACCACCCTTTTCATGACTGTGCTGCCGGTTCAAGTGTTTCAATTATGTATAGTTTTATGATGCGAACTATTTTTAAGTAATTAAGATACGTGTAAAGTAGCTTAAAAGTTTTCTATATTCCTACCAATATTTTCTTTGGTTCGAATTTGATATTACTGAATAATCCGCAAAATTAAATGTATGAAAATCACAGTTTTCATAAAATTCTCCATACAAAACGCCAATTTCGTAGGTAAGGAAGGGCCTAATATTAAGAAGTATGGATTAGTATGAATATGGATTTTTGGCTGTGGCGTAACACAATATAAAATTGCGATGCGAAATGTAAATGCCAGAGTGAGCTCCTACCACCTATAGTTTACTTTCTGTCCAAATACTCATAATTAATGTGTGCTATTTCCTTTAAATAATCGAAGGGCCCTAGTTAGCTTTAGAATCATCCGTTTCCAGGCGCGTAGCGACCGCATTCATCGGCTCAACGAACAGTTGGGTTAACGGGTAAATAATAGTCGCAGTAAATTACAAAAAAGCGTAGTATCATTACAACAACCGTCTTATATTCACCCTTATACTTTGGGACGTAAATACCAATTTAGATTGAAAGTAAGGAGGAAATAAGAGGTTTTGAAGGGATAGTTCTCTAAATAAACACATAGTGCGCACATTTTTGCTGAGTCAGTGAGCTAAGGCTTCGGGTTCAGTTGTTTTACAAAATTTAAGTGGGTTAGTTTTTTATGGTCCAGGCCAGTCATTAATCTTTGAAGCGTCATGTTACATTATAAAGTAAATTAGGTAACGAATAAACCATAGAAGTCTAAGTAGCGCTGCAAAATGGCCCCACCGAATGGCAGTCGTTTAGTTTCGAACATACCGGGTGCATACCGGGTTTTAGGCACGTGTTTGGGTAGAAATTGGTAATTAGGAGCTCGCATTCTGTGGGCTTTTCGTTCGCTGGATATACTCGTATTGTTGCCAGCCGATATCATACATACTGAACAACTTTTGCCACGGAAGAACGTAGTCACGAAACATTACAGCCTTCACCTGATTCGGAGAAAACCAATCAGCTATTAAAAGTAGTATGTCTGTTGTTACAGTACGATTACTGTTAGTTAACCACTGACAGATAGTTTGCCTTCATTTAATTTTCAACTTTAATGTCATACAAATAAATAAATTTTCAGAATACTGTTACCCACGTCTACCGATTTAGAAATAACTACTTATTTGTATGAGGTTAAAGTTGAAAATTAAATGAAGGCAAAATATCTGTCAGTGGTAAACTCCATACCCACGTCTACCGATTTAGAAATAACTACTTATTTGTATGAGGTTAAAGTTGAAAATTAAATGAAGGCAAAATATCTGTCAGTGGTAAACTCCAAATAATTCTACTGTACTAACTTAATACTAGTTACTGCCTTCTTCTTATAATTTTAGTGCATGGGTACGATATTTTTTCTTCTTAGCAGGGTTAGCTTAGTTTCAAGCTGCAATAAGTCATGAAGTCCTTATTATATGGCCGACATATGTATTATACGCGACATTTCCAAAGACTGCAGTACTTAGCTACCTACTGTTTAGTTTCTTAATGTGTTCCACGTGCCACTATGTTCTTTTTTAATTGTAAATGACAGTTTATTTATTGATATAATTTACTTTAAAAACAAAGTTTTAACCGACTTCAATTTAGTACTCTGCCAAGCCACATTTCCAACATTTCCACATTTCTTTTCCAATTTACCACATTAACTGATTTCCGAGGGCAAATGCGTTGATTATTAAAGAAAAAAACCGAATCACTGTATGTGGGCCGATAATATTTGAGGACTTCCGTCGATTCCACAAGGATCACCTTTGGCACTTCATTAGTTGCTACTTAAACGAAATCTTAACAGAATCTGTGACGTACGTTGGTACTTTTAAGTACATAATTGAGGAATTCCCCCGCACCTTTGGTCGTTGCTGGTAGGTAGGACGCCGCCAGGCAGTCTGTACTGCACGGCTATCATGCGACGGCTCGCGAGTTCTCTCGATTTTTCTCGCACTATCCGTCTCTTTCTTATTAGAACACTCAGAACAAGAGATATAGTGCGAGAAAAATCTAGAGTATGTTGCGGCCGTCGCATGATAGATGTGCAGGTGGCATCTCACACCAGCGCATGGCCCGTCTTCCAGGGTATCAACAACATTCCGTCAGGGTACTTGCCATCGCTCCGCACAATCTGGGGCTCCAGAGCAGCGGGAACGTTGGCACTGACGAGCGCCCTTCTGCCTTCTGAGAATGTCGTTAAGAGCGGCGTGGCGTGACAGGCGGCCGGCGCCCGAGGAGCAGGAGAGGCCATGGTGGCCGAGTGGGCTCACTGGAGCCCCACAAGAAACTCATTTGTGACATGTGCCGATTCCAGCTCGCAACCGGAGACCGACAGCTATGCGTAGTGTCTGGGTCGATAAAAGTGCCAGTGTTGGGCTAGGGATATGGTTCAACTTGTGGAGAAGGTGTAAAAAATGGATATCTCCAGAACTACCAAAGTTATCTGGTCTTACGACACACACTTCCACAGTGCGTCCGGCGCCAATGTCAACCTAAACATATGTTTTATTTACAGAAGTATAAAATTTACTTCATACTTGTAATACATCTGTAGATCATTCCCTGCCAATTCCTACGTTACCACAGAAGGCCAAAAACTCATTAGGTAATGTCTCAGGAAATTGAATACAGTAATTGAAGGTTTTCAAGTCATAATTGGAGCCATTAATTACAACATTCGAGTGCTTCTCTAATAGAGAAATGATGAGACTTTGATGTCCCATGATAACGTATGGAGCCTCTGAACCGAAAGGACGTATGTTCTTTGCCACCCTGTATGTTTTACGACCGTTGGATTTGAGGTACGTCATTAATGTTACGAAATGTACGCTACAGCTAATGAATTGCTCTGGGAAATGGTTCAGTGTACTGGAATGCCGTGTAGGTTCTTTGTAATTGAAAGGTTACTAATGTTACTAAACCCTATTCCATAATATAACATTAGAAAAATCGTACGTTATTTGTCATGCGATTTCTAGGAAAATCATTTTTAAACGCAAAAAAATAGTATTATTCACAGCAATGACGCGTGGTTGCAGTATCCAGAGGCAACAGGATGGCTCGCGGTATGTGATTTCCCGAAGTGTTGTGGAACCGCCCTGTGCAACCCGAATTGAGCCAACTTGGACTGGGGCGGAAATATAAAAAAAATATGTTTTTTTTAAGTGGCATTGGCAGCCGATTGAAACAGCGGTTGTCTGAAAGTGTGTACGTTGTTTATATAATGAAATGCCAGTGCCACACTCTTAATCGAATAGGTAATACTCTCTCAAAATACATGTTTTTTTTCACTTCATCCAAATCCTAATCGTATTTCAATATGTATCGCGCGCTCTCCCCCTGACACATTAGAAAAGCGCGTTTTTTATACTACCACGGTGGCAAACAAACATACCGTCTGCCTGATGGTAAGCAGACACCGTAGCCTATGGAGAATCACAAGCGTTGCCGACCCTTTACTGATTTGAGGACTCGTTGTGTTGATATAGACCGAACGCTGGTCCCTCGCTCTCAAGACAAAACATCTTCGGGAGCTCTAGCGATCGGAAGCACTGAACAAAAATATACCTCTAGGAAGAGGTAAACGGCCGATCCACAATCCTGTTATCGCATTAGTCCGCTGCGTCTAGCCATCGCGTGGCTACGAGTATCTCTAGTTCCACCGTGCGACGACAGACAATGCCGCAGAGATTGTGCGGACGGCAGACCTAGGCCCGTGTCTCCGAATTATTAGTGACCCGTTTTATTTACTTTTCCAACCAATCAAATAGGACCTACATACTACTCAATACGATGCAGAGGGCAACGGCCGATTTTCACTACATATTATGAGGATCAACCCATTCCAGGCCAAGCAATGCTACGCCGTAGCGCGTAGCAGCGTTTTCAGCGGCGCTACCACGAACTTCGAAAGTCGAAGTTCGTAATACATGCATCCCTGTCACTCGATTAAGGGAGTGCGATAGAGATGGAAATACCCGAACTTCGACTTTCGAAGTTCGTGGTAGCGCCGCAGCTTCGTGGCGGAAATCGCTCGTAATCCAGTCAATGACATGTATGGAAAAAAAATCAATTTTGGAAATAATTTATAAGTAATAGCTCATCTTTTCTGCGGATATATTATCAATTAAATAGTTACCCAGCGACAGAATCCGACAAAATTTCAGACATCAAAAAAATGATAAATTAACTAGCTTCTAAAAGTCAGAAAAAATATTAATAAATATTATTATCTTTATTTTGGTTCATTTACATTTGCTTTATAATATTCAAGTTAAATCATACATAAAAGGCAATGCATGCTTTATTTAATAGATAGAGTCCATTGCATTGGTGTTATTCGTTTCGTCAAAAAACATTAATTTATAATAGCGTTTTTTTTGTTGATTTCATTTTAAAATTTTATTCTATGATGCTTTATTCAAGAATCCGTCAAACTTTCCGCCCGGAAGTAGTTAGTAGATTTAAATGAAGCATGCATTATCTATTTTGGTAATTTATAAATTTTTTGATGTCGGATTCTATCGCTGGATAACTATTTACTTGATAATATATCCGTTACACAGAAAAAATAAGCTATTATAAATTATTTCCAGAATGGTCATTTTTGCCATACAAGTTGTCAGTTCATTGACTGGAGTAGCTCTAACGAGGGCCTCCATTTAGTTCAGAGTATCGCGCTACGCTCGAAGCCGATCCCGTGGTTTTCCTGGCATGTAGGCGCCTGCCAGGCGGGTTTCTGGCAGATAAAGTGAAGGAACCAAATAACGGAAGGAAGTTGGTATGTGAGTACGCGGACATAGGCGCAGCCAAAAGCAATTCATAATCGTCATTTTGTAAACAGACTCTTCTTAAGTTTAATGAATAAGGGTTAGTTTTTATGTACAGTCAGCTGCAGCTGAATGTGACCCCTTCTGCATGCAAACTTCAAGGGTCACGATTCTACACGCTGACAGTTCCTACGAACCGAAGACAGCGGCCGCAGAAACGAGCATTAACAATATTGCGTGTCGGCAGACGCATAAAGAACAATGAAGGGGGCTCTTTATAGCAAGGCCAGCTGTTGGCACGGTAACATTGCCCATGCTCCTGTTTCAGCAGTTCTTGGTGTTTTGCATTACATACTATAATCCCAAGCATTCTGGACAGGTTTATGTGCGTGGAAGGGGGGACGGGGGATGACGACATTCACTGCATGCAAAAATACGCAGGTAGATGTATCTCATTGTCACTAGAATACTAAATCAAAATAATAATCATCATATCAGCCTGCTGGACATAGGCCTCCCCCAAAGAGAAAGAGTGCCAGTGACCGGTCCTTGCGCCAAGTATGTACTAGAAACTAATAATGGATTAACGAAAAGTCACGCCTGAATCGATTTCATTAATTAACACATTTACTGCCAAGAATCGCTACGCGCTACGCTCGTAGCCGATCCCGTGGTTTTCCCGCCAAGTAGTGGAAAGCGCCTACGCCTTAGGCGTGCGCTGGTTCCCGTGAATGTGTTAAGTAAATTGACTTCCTAACCTAAGATACTCATTGCGTTGCCGTAGTCCCTGAGAATGCGTTTCGGCAAGTAACCTAATCCCATTTGCATGATTACCCCTAAAACTCAATGAAATTCGAATTCCCCCCACACAATAATCCGACGACTTTACGACACAGACTCGTAAGAATACCTTGCTTATCACTGAGCGAATTAGCTCCCAACGTGAAACAAGCTTCCCCCTGCGGACTATAGATAATAGGTAACTGTATCTGATACGGCTCTTAAGGAGAAGGCTTATACGATCCCATTTGCATTTTGTAGCGGCGTCAGAGAGGTGGTGAGAGGGTTTAGCTTTTGTTTTGCGTTGATGCGCTTGCAGAAGTCGCTAGGGTATGATTTGATTTTGAAATAAGACCCCTCTTTTGCGGCGGGAGGGTTCTTAAGCGCGGGTAGAAAAGGTTTACTGATGACCTGGTAAAGGTCATGGGAGTCCGCTGGACGCGGGTGGCGTAGGACCGATAGGTAACTTTGGCATTCTTTGGGGGAGGCCTATTTGAAGCTGTAGAGGTCTTCAGCCTGATATGATGATGATGATGATGTCCCCTCTTTTTGCGTCGGGGGTTAAAATTAAAATCACATGTTTTCTTTTTGAGGGTATGTTAAGTAAACTGTACGAGTGAAAATTGGAGTTAAAATGCGTTGTATAGATATAGATATGTCCCAAATACCTACCAACAAGTACTTTAATTTACTACGTGTTCTTAAGAGGTAATACTACGCGAACGCTTTTTAAAATTTGGGATTTTTAAGTCATTAGCTCTGTCGCGCTGGCGAGGGGCGGGGTCTTGTCTTATGTGTGTGTGTGGCGCTCAGGCCGCTCACACACTGACAAGCTATGCGATGCGCGAATATGCAGCTCATTACATTACCGTGCTTGCTGCCGCTGGTTAAGATCGTTTTATTATTTTTCTGTGATTTAACGTACTGACTCGGCTTACGTGTAATGGACTCGATATTCGCTATTTTTTGTGATTCTGCTTACGTTTACTGGACTCGATATTCCGCTACTGTGTGACTCGGCTGTGTTTTATTGGACTTTACTGATAAGCTGACTGTTTTGGCTTATTGTTTTTAGTGGACTAGACTAACCCATCCCAACAACCGTCTCTGGCTGAATTGAAATTTGGTAAGTACATTTTAACGTACTAAATTAAGTTTGATTATCCAAATAAAACGTAAACGAAATGAAAATTTAAAACAGATATTTGAAATAAGGTAATGTGAGGTAATTAAGACTGTCACCGAGGCAAGACTAAATTTCCATAATATGGACTTTAATGTATACCTACTACAAGAGGCATAGTGCCTCGACCTCCTCGCGAACTCGGATGTCGGTGCTCGGCTGTTCTCGCGTGTGATCGGCTCCGTTCGGCAACCGACGCGCGCTTACGTTCTTTTAATATTTTTGTAAACAAGTTAAAGTTCGAAAATGATAACAAATGTTTAGCCAATCCACTCTATCCATATAATCCTGCTAGGTATTTTGGTTTCGTAACACCTGTAATAAAAAATCCATTCAGTAGTTTTCAATCTAGGTTCAAAGTCAACTCTGACTTGTATATGTCTGAAGTGTGTTTGTTTATTTGTCCTTCTACATCACAACAGAGAACCGAGCGATGTTATGGTATGATTTTTGTGTAGGAGATAGTTAGGAGGCTGGAGAATGACATAGAGGCCACTTTTTAGTGCGATAAAACGTCATATACTTACCCATCAGTAAAAAATATGTGCTACATAATTTTCTTTATTTTTCAGATATAAAAATGGGCAAAGGAGGTAGGTCCGGAAGAAAAAAGCGACTGTATATGAGTGCTAAACGAAGAAAACGTCAAATTAGTATCAAACGAAAAATTCACTTTGAATCACAAGATCATGCAACATCGTCAGCACCCATAGATACATTTCTTTCATCAATAGAAAACAATATAAGCTCGTCTTCATCAACTGTATCGACGCTATATGACTTGGATGTGAACACCGAGAGTTCGTTTAAAACGGACAAAGAAAATAAAAATCTGGAAGGTCGCAGAGTAGTAGATATAAAATATTTATTTTCTAAGATCGCAGGTGTGAGGCACGAGCATACAAGCTGTACATTTGCTGACCTTGCATTTATTGAAGAACGACGCAAAGGTTTCTACAGCGAATTTGTATTTGAGTGTAAGATGTGCAAAAAGAAGGAAACGATATATTCCGAAGAACCCAACAATAAAATGTCTATAAATACTGCTGTAGTAGAAGGAGTTATTTGTACAGGAAATGGATATTCTCAGCTTAACGAAATTTGTGCTGCGATGAATATGCCGAACATGTGTCCAACAACTTATATGAAAATAGAGCAATGCTTGGCACCAATCATCGAAGAATGCGCCTTAGAAGAAATGATTGCTGCGGGCCAAGAAGATAAAAGACTGGCTGTTTTGAATGGTGACGTCGATGAAGATGGCTGGCCCTTGGTTACAGTGGTTGCCGATGGTTCCTGGGCGAAACGATCGTATAAAAGTGGCTTTAGCTCGGTATCCGGAGCCGCTTGTATTGTTGGGCTACGCACAAAAAAAGTATTATTTTTGGGCGTTAGAAATTCGTATTGTTGTACATGTGCTAGAAGTGCGAAATTGATGATCGAGGTGCCCAAGCACATTTGCTTCAAAAACTGGGAAGATAGCGCCAACGCCATGGAAGCCGATATAATTGCAGAAGGCTTCGCAAGAAGCGTGGATATGCATGGAGTAAAATTTTACAGATTGGTGGGAGATGGTGACTCTAGTATAATGAAAAAACTCATGCTAAAAAAGCCTTATGGACATAATTTTCAAATAAAGAAAATCGAGTGTAAAAATCATTTACTCCGCAATTTTTGCAATAAAATGAAAGCTTTGGCGAAAAAAACGAATAATAGCAAAGGTTATGTTCCCGTGGATTTAAGGAAAAAGGTGGAAACCAACGTTCTACGTTTAAGAAAGGCGGTGGTTGGCGCTGTGAACCACAGAAAGGAAGAACAAAATACATCGCCAAGTGACAAAGTAAAAAACTTGAAAAGGGATATCATGAACGCCGCCAACCACGTTTTCGGTGACCATGCACATTGTGCGTCATATTTTTGCAAACTCGAAAAACACATGAACGACGAAAATCAAGTTCCTGCTTTTCAAGCTTGTGGACTGTGGACCGACATACAACAATACTTGTTATCATTATCAGCCAACTCAGAGAGCCTTATAATAGACATTACCAACAACACCGTGGAACAATTCAACAGCGTAATCGCCAAATTTATAGGCGGGAAAAGAGTAAATTTTACGGGGAGAGGATCTTACCAGACTAGATGTTTCGGAGCAGTGACATCGTGGCATACAAACACTGCTATTCATAGGAAAATTCAGAAAAAAATACAGGGTCATAGTCCTGGAAATTACACGAAAAAAATTATTGAACGAAAACAGCGTTCAAATCAAGTGAAGGAGGCTTGTCGCAAGAGAAAATTGGAATATCATACGGATGAAAAGGCATGTAAAAAAAGGAAAACCACGGGTCCTGATGAAAATTATGGTCGCCAAGAGCTCGAAGAAGATATGTCACCTGAAACATATCAATTGAAGGATAGAAAATTTCTTCAAGAATTACAATTAACAAAGGACGTTGTTCAATCAAAAACGATAGGGCAAAGTGACAATAATATGTGGATAATCGAAAGAAGAAAAAGACTGACAGCATCAAACTTTGGACGGATATATAAGATGCGACCAAAAACATCTGTTCGCAGTACATTAGAAGCATTGCTGTATAGTGAGTTTAAGGGAACTATTGCCACTAATTACGGAAAAAACAAAGAATCGGAAGCAATCAAAGAATTCTGTGAGGAAACTGGAATGAAAGTAGTGGAATGTGGATTGTTTGTTGATAGGAACAAGCCGTTTCTGGCGGCAAGCCCAGATGGTTTGATTGGCGAGGATACCTTAATCGAAGTTAAATGTCCATACAAAATCGAAGCTTTGACACCGGAAGAAGGAATTCAAAAAAATAAAGTAGATTTTTGCACATACGAGAATAAAACATTGCACCTAAAACGTAACCACAATTACTATTATCAAGTGCAAGGGCAGCTTCATATAACAAGACGCGAATTCTGTTTTTTCATTTTGTGGAGTCCTAAGGGCTTGCTGTATGAAAAAATAAAAAAAGACGATGCTCTCTGGCAAAAAATGGAGCCGATATTAGAACAGTTCTACCACCAATGCCTGTTACCAGAAATAATTGACGGCCGGATACCTAGAAATAGACCAGTGAGGGAAAGAGCTACGCAATAAACTATGCACACAATACACGTGACGTTGTTAATCATAGGTACCTGTTGTGAAAAGTATTTATTATTTACTTACATAATAAAGAGATGATTACTATTAATATTTTTTATTTATTTTTTAAATATTTTATGTGTGACATATACCTCAATCTCAACTAAATACCTCATCTCATAACCGTTTCGAGTCGGGAACACTTCATGTGTATAAAACAAACTAGCTTGTTTTCTGATTTTTTAAAGCCAAGTAAGGAGAATAGCTTGTACCAAAATGCCCTCTTGTGATGGGCAACTACATTGTTTTTGTTTATGATTTATCGATAACTTTTCCCAACACTAGGATGTCGATATTAAATTGTCGAATATTGCCCATAACTTTTTGGTCTGTGTACATATTTAACAGTTTGGCTCCGCCCCAAAAATCGGTGCGATAAGGACAACTGCAGCTCAGAGTAAAAATCCGAGACAGAAATCATCAAAATCGAGGTTTCGTTCTCGACTGTTTCCTCCTCCAAAACTTAACCAATCTTAACGAAATTTTGGAAATTGAATGGGAAGGAGACATTCTGTGTCGGACCGTTTTGATTTTTGTGCTTATTATTATACGATTTGTATACTAGGCGTCTGTTTGCGGTCAATTTATTTTGGCGTTTTAAGCGATGTTTGAAGTAGCCTAACTTCTATATAATCAAAAATATCCAATAAATAAAAACGTACCGACATAGATAATGATGATATTAATTTTGTATAAAAAAATTATTGATCTAGGTTCAAAAACCAGGGAGGAAACAGTCGAGAACGTTTGTATGGAAAAATGACCCATAGCATTCCCTCTTAAGGAATTATTTATACATGCTAGGTTATGCTGATACGCGCAATATGATATAAACCAACGTGTTACAGCTAAAGACTGAAGACATTTGCTACGAGTATACCAAGAGGAAGTAGGTAGTATTTTTTTGCTTGCATTCGTTTCATCTGGGGGCAGGCTCCTTTAGGGCACAACCAGGATAAACGCTAGGACGAATAAAGTTGTGGGTTTCGACTGGTGTAATCAAGATTGAAACCCACTAATATAGTTCACATTCATTTATTATAACGGCACATGGTAAAACCTTAGATATAACACGATAATTAGTACTCGCGGTGTTTACGCGGAATGTCGCGAGAGCGGCGGACTTAAGGACGAGTGACGTGACCGTGCTCTAAGGTTGTCTGGCTCGAACTAGCGACCCGGCGGGCGCGCGCGACGCTCGTAGTGCGGTTCGGGGAAACTAGTGTTGTGGCGAAACGGCGTGAAGTTTTAGTGATGGGCTAAGCCGTGTGGAAAACGAGTCCGCCTCAGTACTCCCTCCCCAGAGAAAAGAAGAAGAAAGAAGTCGTTCGGTATCATATTTAAAGATTTAGCTTATCAGGGAATCTGACTTTTCTTCCTGTTCTAGTCGTAGCAGGGCTTTGCTGTGATTTCGTCCTGAGTGCAGGTGCTGGCTGGGCTGCTACTGCTGGCTTTTCATGTGGTATAGGTACAGGAACAGGCCGGACAGGGGTACAAGTCGGAGTAGTGTCATCCACGTCTATAAAAGCTGGTTTTACATTATTGACTGATACTACGCGTGGTAAACCGTTAACAATGATGGTAAGAGTCTTATCTTGTCTGTCGGCGATCCTAAAAGGTCCTTCATACGGATTTTGCATACCTGTCTTATTGAATCTTCTGACATATACGTGTGTTGCTGAGGCTAGCTCCTTGTGAACGAATATTGATGTTTTGGCATGAGAACATGTGTTGACTGGTGCTAAACGATGGATTGCTGCTTTGAGTGAAGATGCAAAATGTTGACCGAGATTGAACTGTAGATGGTGCAGGTGATAAAAATTCTCCAGGCAGTCTGATATTCTGACCGAAAACCATTTCGGCAGGCGTGGCGTCTATATCTTCTTTGTAGGATGCTCGGAGGCCCATCATCACCACTGGTAAATCATCTGTCCACGAAGTGTTGTAGTGGCACCTCAGAGCTGCTTTAAGCTGCCGATGAAGGCGTTCGACTAAACCATTTGCGTTTGGGTGATACGGAGTGGTGTGTATATGCTGGAAACCACATATTCGAGATAGGGATGAAAACAGTTCTGATTGGAATTGTCTGCCTTGGTCTGTGGTTATCCGAAGTGGTATGCCATAGCGACATATCCATCCGGAAAACAACTTTTGTGCTACGGTTTCAGCTTCTATGTTCTTTAGTGGATAAGCTTCTGGAAGTCTGGAAAATCTATCCACCACTGTGAGCAGGTATCTGTAGTCTCGAGAATATGGCAGAGGTCCCACTAAATCGACGTGTATGTGTTCGAACCTGGTGTTGGGGGGTGCGAAAGATCCAGGTGCAGTGGTGATATGGCGACTGGTCTTTGATGCTTGGCATGCAAGGCACGAACGTGACCAAGAGGCGCAGTCTTTTCTGATTCCGGGCCATGTATATCTGTCTGAGACTAGTTTAATTGTCACTTTAACGCCAGGATGCGCTAGGTTGTGCAGTGAATCGAACACTTGTCGTCGAAGTACTGCTGGAATGAACGGTTTGGCTGCAGGAGTTGAAGTATCGCAAAAAATGGGGGTATTTGTATTCGGTAAAACAAGTTTTTTTATTTGTAAGCTCGTTTGGTTATTATTAAGAAGCTGTTGCAGCTCTGCGTCAGAAGCTTGGGCCGTGGCGAGTTCTTGAAATCCAATTGGTTGACTGATGGCCTCGACTCTTGACAAGGCGTCAGCGACTATGTTTTCATTGCCACTGATGTGTTTGATGTCTGTTGTAAATTGGCTGATAAATTCTAAGTGGCGGAACTGGCGAGGACTGCACTTTTCAGGCTTTTGTTGGAACGCAAATGTTAGCAGCCGGTGGTCAGTGAAAACGGTGAAGTGTCTTCCTTCTAACCAGTGTCTAAAGTGATGAATGGCCTGGTAAACAGCAAGCAGTTCTTTATCGTAAGCGCTATACTTGGATTGAGCTGAAGTCAATTTTCTAGAGAAAAATGCGATCGGCTCCCAGCCGTTGTCTCCTTTCTGATGGAGGGCAGCCCCCATTGCTGTGTCTGATGCATCCGTATATAGTGACAGCTCAGCGTTTTGTTTTGGATGTGTCAGCCTAGTGGCGAGGGCGAGGCTCTGTCTGCACGATTCGAATGCAACGTCAGCTTCGGGAGACCAATGTACGGGCTCGTTGCCTTTGACGCCATCTTTTAGCAGATTATTGAGCGGCGCTTGAATATCAGCGGCATTTTTGATGAAACGCCGGTAGAAGTTGAGAATGCCTAAAAATCTGCGGAGTGCTTTGACTGTTGGTGGCTTTGGGTATTGTTGGATGGCTTCGATCATTGATGATGGAGGTTCTACGCCGGAAGCTGATACCTTGTATCCCAAAAACTCAATCTCATTTTGGCCAAATAAACACTTCGAGGTATTTATGATGACTCCGTATTTCTCGAGCTTCTGGAAAAGGGTCTTAAGATGTTCCAGGTGTTGGGATTCATCCGTGGAGGCTACTAATATGTCGTCAAGGTACGGAAAGGCGAATGGTAGGTCTCTGGTGATCTCGTCTATAAAGCGCTGGAATGTTTGGGCAGCGTTTCGGAGACCAAAAGGCATTTTAAGGAACTCGAAGAGGCCGAATAGTGTTATCACTGCTGTCTTCTGGATGTCTTCTTCGTATACGGGCAGGTGGTAGAATGCATTGACCAAGTCTACTTTACTGAAGGTAGTGGAACCTTGGAGAGACATACCGAAGTCTTCAATGTGGCGGAGAGGATAACGGTCAGGTAGGGTGCGGGCATTGAGTCCCCTGTAGTCACCACAAGGGCGCCACTCTCCTGACTTCTTGGCCACCATGTGCAATGGGGAGGCCCAGGGACTGTCACTGGGTCTTATGATGCCTTCCTGGAGCAGTTCGTCGAACTTCTTTTTAGCAGCTTCTAACTTCTCAGGAGGAAGACGCCTTGCTCTACAGGCGGAGGGAGGTCCTGGAGTGGTTTTGATGTGGTGCTGGATGTTATGTTTGAATTTGTCTATGTTGCCCGTTGGTTTGGTAAGGGATGGGAATTTAGCTAAGAGCTGATGGTAAACTGTTGTACCTGCGATGACCTTTATGGATGGGGAGTCATCAATAATAACAGGCCTTGCTGGAGTACCTATACCAGTTGTAGGGTCTATTAAGCGTCTATTCTTAAGGTCGACAAGGAGGCCGTAATGAGTGAGGAGGTCAGCACCGATGATAGGCCTGCTGACATCTGCAATAATGAACGACCAAGTGAAGTCGCGCCGAAGTCCGATGTTAAGGTTGACTTCAATTTCTCCATATGTTCTTATTGGTATTAAATTGGCGGCATAGAGTACGTATGTTGATGGAGGGCGTCGCCGTTTAAGTAATTTATAAGGGTAGACGCAAACATCTGAGCCTGTGTCTATAAGGTAGTCTTTTTTGCTTGCCCGGTCCATGATATAAAGGCGGTTAGGATATGTTTTAGGAATGCTGGTAGGGTTGCTTACCGCCTCTAACAACCCTACTACTGGTTTTCCTTAACGAATGTACACGGTTGTTCGCACCTGCGTGCATTGGCACCAAAATTAGTATGGTACCAGCAGAGGTTGTTGCTAGCGTAGCGAGTGCGGGATCTAGATCTGCTTCTGTTGCGAGGGTATGGTCGATTAGAATTTTCTTGTGTTCGGGTGAGTGCTGCGACCATTCGTGTAAGTTCGTTGATTTGCATCTGCATATTTTGCATGTCAAAAGGTTGGTTGTGGTTTAGCGGGAAAGCACTCGAGGAACTCTGATTGTGTGTCGCAGCTAATATGGTTTACACCTGAATATGGGTAGTCTGCTGTGGGGGCTGTATTTCCAGCGCTTGTAGGATTTGCGTTGTTAAATCTCGTACTCGCAAAATAATTACATTGTGTAGGCAGGTGGACTTGCTGTACCAGATGATGGTTGTTAGGCGCTATGCCGTACAATTTATCGGCTAAATCACCGAGATCGTCCAGCGACATGCTAGGAGACTGAGATATTAGATTGCCTTGAATATGTGTAGGTAGTCTACCTATCCATATTGTTTTTATCATCTGGTCGGAACCTGCCCCTTTAGCTAACATCCTTAGGTGTCGTAAAAATGAGGAAGGCCTTCGGCTCCCAATTTCCTCTTTTTCTAAGAGGCGGTGTATTTTTTCTTCGCACGATTCCGAGAAACGCGATATAAGAACGTGTTTTAGTTTTGTGTAGGGATCGATCGCAGGTGGGCACGTGATAATTTCTTCCGCCTCCGCCGCTGTTTTTGGGTCTAATTGTGAAATAGCGTGGTAAAACTTTGTCAGTTCTCTAGTAATGTTATTTACATGAAACTGGCCCTCTATGATACCGAACCATACAGCGGGGTTGTCGGGGTAAAAAGGCGGAACTCGAATGCCTACACGGCTTACCTCATAACCCATTAACTGTCCATGCAGCGGCATCGGCGTCTGGTTGGCGTCTGGGCAGAGTTGAGCGGCACCGCCCGTGGCGGCGGCGGCTGCAGCGGCGGCGGCAGCGGTGGCGTTGGCGGGGACGGGGTAATTCCCGGAGGCGTCGGGGCTAGGTTGATTGCTTGGGCCGGCGGCAGCAGCAGCGGCGGCGGCGGCGGCAGCAGCGGCCTCGGCGTCCTTTCCGCCAGTGAGTACACCGTGCATGGTAGGCATTTTCAGAAACACGGACAATGATTTGTGTACGACAGGCCACTTTGTGTTTCGGCACGGAATATTATAATGTTTCGGTTATGAGAATAACGGTGATCGTTTCCACACAACACAAAACAATTAAGTTCACTTATAACTTGCGTAATGTTTTTATTCACTATTCACGGGGTCACCAATGTGGGTTTCGACTGGTGTAATCAAGATTGAAACCCACTAATATAGTTCACATTCATTTATTATAACGGCACATGGTAAAACCTTAGATATAACACGATAATAGTACTCGCGGTGTTTACGCGGAATGTCGCGAGAGCGGCGGACCTAAGGACGAGTGACGTGACCGTGCTCTAAGGTTGTCTGGCTCGAACTAGCGACCCGGCCGGCGCGCGCGACGCTCGTAGTGCGGTTCGGGGAAACTAGTGTTGTGGCGAAACGGCGTGAAGTTTTAGTGATGGGCTAAGCCGTGTGGAAAACGAGTCCGCCTCAAAGTTTAAATAAATAATTTTAGTGTGCTCTCTCGTATCCTCTCACTGCACTGTACGCGTAACTACTGGTAGCTCGCATAGGCGCAAGATAATGTCGGGATCCCGGGACTTAGCCGCGCGCCGATCATTCACGTGTCTGCCAACATTACTGTCAGTGCACATCATTCATAATTCGTTTCTGTTGTTTAGATTGCATATGAGCATTGCGATACGTTTTACATGCTTTAATTTAACTTGCACTGTTCTTATATTTATTGGCCCTGTGAGCAGTAGAACTCGCATACCCGTTTTTTTTATAAGAACTGAATCGACAAGCTGAAACGGAGAACTTCGTTCGCTTCGCTCGCTCGTTGAAACAATAATATTTCGTACGTAGGTAAGTTGTCCTTAAAATTAGCAAATAGTTGTCACGCTCGGGGATCGTGACGTCACGACACCCAAGCGTCAATAGTAAATGACAATCGTATCATATGATGCGTTTTGCAGAATAGAGACAGTATATACCTCCTCTTAAAACTTTGGACACTTATAATTCCGCTTTTCCGCTTTGCCTTAAGGTTTGACTGGTAGAGAATGCCATATGGCATTAAGTCCGCCTTTTGTACGATAAGTTTTCTTTTGTGCAATAAAGTTTAAATAAATAAATTATAACTTTGTGATTTTTAAATCCCTGGTTAACTGGAGGAGATCCCTTATCTCTTCCAGATAACCTTTGAGCAATTGAGACGAGATCCGGAACAAAAAGATAAACAAACTAACACGTGTACAGACAGAGACTTATTTATTTACCTCTATGGTACAGTAAATATGATCTTAATACAGTATAATTATACTACAAGCTAGTACCAGGACAATAATACCTAATATAAAATATAATATAAATCAGCCTATAGGTATACGTCCCACTGCTGGGCACAGGCCTACATATATCTACAAAATATACAATCAGAATTCAATTAAATCACAAGAGTTTCATCACACTCCATTGAGAGAGCCACAGCTTTTTCAGCATTTCCTTGAGTGATGATCAGGCCTCGGATTTTTCATCGCATGGTGAGATGAAAGAAAACTGTGGAGTCGATATTAAAGTTAAATTTTTATTCATATTCATACTCATACTCATCAATTTTCTTAGTCCCGTAATACTTTTGTCCCTTGTGCAGGTTGACAGATCGAAAATGTTAATCGAAAATTAATCTTACTGAATGTAATTAAAATTATTTGTGTAGTATGATTTGGGAAGTGTAAGCCTTTTGCTTGGTAAAGGGTTACATTTACCCTGTAACTATATCAAATTAGTTAATCTTTTGTTTGGTTCAGACTACTTTGTTGCGGTAAACGTACTAGCTGCTTTATCATAAATCATTTGCATGTCAATGTCATGTCAATCGTTCACGACGCGATGTGTCACTTAATTATTTATTGCAATCGGTACGTGCAATAATTACGTATACAATTATGTCTGATCCGCATGTTTCTGCAATTTTGTACTGGATAGAACCTTACAAAGATCTAAAATACGATCATGAGAAATGTGTTGTGTCGTGTGTGTGTTGTGGAGTAGAGCTAACGCAATTAAAACACATATTTATTTTAAAACATGTTAATAGTATTCTCCACCAAACGAAATCTCAGCAATAATAATAATAAGTAATATTTTATTTTATTTTATTTTTTATTTACGATATAATTTATTTCTACTCATATGACTTATTTTATTTATAATTTAATTTCGTTCTTAATTAAATGAATGAGTATGAATATGAATTAAAATTTAGCTTTAATATCGACTCCACAGTTTTCTTTCATCTCACCATGCGATGAAAAATCCGACCCCTGGTGATGATACAGAATGGGACTGTCTCGAGGACAACGACCAACCGTTCCACAACTTCACAGCAAGAATTGAAAATATACTTTTGGCACGACTCGCCCGCCAGAGTCTAGTAATAATAAGTCAATGCCTACGACCAAGAAATTCTAAGAGCTCATGATAATATCCATGGAATAACATAAACCGCCAAAACGTAGCGTCGCCATTCCTCACAAAACTCGGGCAAGGAATCCACTTTCGTCTCATATCAGTCTTTTCGTTCAATTTAAGCTGAAAGGCATAGTGAGTCAACGCGAGTGCCGCGAATGGCACTCGTTTCGCGGACAAAGACGCCATTTCGTGGATTGCGGGATGTTAACAAAATGGCCGACGGACGACAAACGCTCGCGCTAACGACTTCCTTGTGTGCCGTGCAGTTGATGTTTTTCCTATTAGATGTAGGTATATAATATACGTAGGTATCCAGTTTTATTTGTTGTCGTACAAGTGAAGATTGTTTGTTTCTGTTTTAGGTTTTCCCATTCTTTGCACTAAGGGATATCCCCTTAAGTATTATAAATATTTGTATATCAAAAGTACGAGTACGAGCACTCCGAACTATACCTACTTACTTCGACTAAAACATCATCTACTTATGCGCAACCTTATGTACAGGGTCTCGTAATCCTATCGCTCGTATCTGTTTAATACGTAAAGGTAAATATTTTTAAAAAGCACCCATATCGGGTAAGCCTTTTAATGCATTTAATCCCAAGGATTATCAAGCTTATCCAACAATCTAAAGATCCCTTAGGCGAAAACAATCGCGAGCACACAAGCAACGACTTTAAACCAAACATTTCCTGACTTAATTTAAATTTATCCGAGGAAGGACTAGAAGAACAAAGGGTGTCATATGCACGTCATAAGCGTTAAAGCGGGCACACACGAAACCGTGGACGTATAAAACAAGAGGACTGCCATGCCTGTATAAAGACGTTTCTTCAAAATTAAAGCTGCCGTGGCTGATGTAGAGAGGGCGCTGTACTATTCCTTGCGTATTTCGCATCCTCCTAAGGCTGTACCGTACAGTAGGAAAACACGTCAGTGATTTATATCAGCTAATAAAATTGAACTTGTTTTGTTTTCACTAGGTAGTTTCAAAACAAATGCAAGTCGGTTTCAATAAAAAAATATTAATAATAAGATTTCCCTAGATTTGTCATCTAGGAAAATTTTCAAATAAGGCGAAGTAGTGAGGTGAAGTCGGTTAAAACTTTGTTTCTAAAGTAAAATAAAAAGGGACGCGAATTTGTAAAGACATTGGCGGTCCTCTTGATTTATTCGCCCATGAGGGGCACACGAAACCGAGCTATTTGTTGAGCGCCTTAATAAAGACTGCACACACGTGGGTATGACGGTGAGGGGTAAAATGCCGCCGGCGATGCGGTCGGCAAGTTGGCGGTTGTTTCTTTGCTTTGTCAATTACTATTGTGGTTTGAAGACGGCAATTATCTAGTTATTCTGCCTTGAGGTATGCGGTAACAAGATACTTGTTGTTACCCGTTTAGAAATCAATAGTTTTATTGGCTGCTATAGATTCTTAAACTTCCGAACGCTCACTGCTTTGATAACCAAAGACGCAAACGTAGTGCCTCGAAATATACCAATTTGAAGTGGAGTATAATTTCACTGTCAGCCAACATTTCAAGTTAGTTATTGTACACAAATCGATGTGAACACAGTAATTATAATGTCAGTCGTCTTAAGTTCGAATCTTCATACATACGTAGTTTGGATCTCATTAGTGTTCCGTACCAAAATTGGTCCAACGGAACACTTATGCGATCACTCGGAGTCTGTCCGTCTGTCACAGCCAACTTTTTTAAAACGACATTCTGGAATAACATGAAACTTTGTATGTACAACTAGTTTCTGTTGCTAGAAATTATAATAGCATCAAAATAGAGACAGAATTTTTTTTTTCATAAACGTTTGTACCTGGGGACGTTTATATTAATTTTATTCTATAGTAAATTTATCACGCTTTAATTATAGTAAAGTACCATTTTATGTGCCCATAGGCCACGTGGAAGCGACATTGAGATGAGCAGTAACTTACCCCCAAATGAGTCCGGATAAATCTTGTGCAACTAACGGCGCGAACGCCTATTGTATTTCTATTCCATTGTGTTCTGATATTAAATTCTGGTTGTGAAGAAGCCGATACAAATAGGTATAATGGCGCTTATTCATTAATGGGGTAGATTATTTTCTTTTATTATCTTACAGGGGAAACTTTTATCTGCTTTTCTCTTTAAGGTCCCTTTTGTTACAACGAGATTTTATTTTGCAATGCCTACATCGAATTTAGTGATACTAATGATGATGCGTTTGGGCCAATGGATTTTTTCTGGCCTTGTTGCCAAGTTTCACTTTCTCACTTTGTAAAACGTGAGATATACAGGTTGTTTTTAACCGTCTTAGAGCCGAAGCCCAGTTAATGTATACATTACAAAGAACTTTAAAAAAGTTTTCTTTTTCGTGATTTGGTCTTTTCGTAATAAAGTCTATTCGTAATATAGTTGTTCGTGTAAAAGTATTTCGTGATTAAGTACTAATACGGACCTGAGGGGTAAACACGTAACGATTCAAACGAGCTTTAGTATTTTCCCATACAATAAGTCTACCTGACGCACGTACAATGCGTTACGTAATCGACCTGCTGAAGGTCCATTGCAACTTGCGAATAAATTACTTCGTACAATTATTTTAAGGGGCTGCTTATCATTTATCAATAATACCCGCAATGTTTAAAGTATTCCGACCTAGGCTTAAGCAAGTAATTAAGATATTACGACGGGTCGCAATAAATCCCGGTCGGCCTCCGATAAGGCGCCTTAATTTTGAGGTCTCCCCGAACCGGATCCTACCGGATTGCGCCAGTTTGCGACTTCCGAACGCTATGAATACATTACCATAGTCATACTGGTAACTTAGGGAACACAATAGCGTATTGATTATTATAAATATGAGTTGATTGGAATGTCTGGCTGGAAACTATTCAAAACAGTTCTGGTAACATTTGGATGGAATGGAAGAAATAACATTATTTAAAGTAAACGTTAACATACAGGGTGATTCAGGTTCAGGAGACATGAGCAGGATCAACCCTACGGATTCAATAGTTTATAAGCTACTCAGTCGTACCAGCATTGGTAAGATTAACGTTAATTTTTTTTTAGTTGTGTAGGGTGACCATGATTTATTGTGAATGAAACTTTTACACAAAATGTAAAAAAAAACTGTGGGCGTTTAACTTAATTACGATGGTAAACGATCCATTAACATTAACTGTATGTGTAGGGTTGATCCTGCTCACGTCTCCTGAATCATCCTGTATAGTTCTTATGTTACATGACTTACGACTTGTATTTTGATGACTTAATAAACATGAAAATCTTAACATGATGACATATGGCATTGTTTGAATCATTGAGTGTAGTGAGCGGAGTAGAGTTGGATCACTTTTGCTTTTAAACGACCGAAACAAACAAATAAATGCAACTGTATTGAAATTGAAAATGATTAAAGTTCTTTTAAGAGAATGAGTCATATGAGGAGGCCTATGGGCCTATGAGGTTAATAATTTGAAAATAAAGAAAGTTTTGAGGAACAATAGAAATTGTTTTTCAGCCTGTGCCACTGTGCCTGTGCTGTGTGCTGTGTGTGTTGCCATATTAACAACACTAGAACAGCAATAGGAAGGAAGGAAGGAGATAGGAATGGAAGAAATAGGTACCATACCCGGTAAATGTGAACCAGTAGGTAGTTTTTATTTCACATCATCTATCTGTTCACTAAGCAATGGATTATAAATCTAAAAAGTCTAGACACGAAAAATAAATGTTTCAATCTAACAAACCATGCAAGGAATGGTATTGCAAGAAAAGACACTTTAAGTTTGTTTAGTCAATGCAGATTTCCTTTCCCTAGGAAAAATAATGTAGAGACACTGGCAAGATCTCATTAGAGGAGACGTTTGTCTTCCGGACTTCCCGGATTGCAGCTTCTTTAGAACTGTGGGTGAAATATACTTGTTACTTTATAAAATACCAAGTAAAATAAATACCCGGCGGGTTGAAGTAGGTATGGGTATTTAGGTAAGTATTTCTATAAGAGGTAGAACGAGGTTGAATGAATATCTTGTTACTTTCTAAAATACCAAATAAATACCCGGGCGGTTGGAGTATGTGGTATTTGGGTAAGTATTTCTAAATAAGGTACTAATAAGTTTGAAAAATGTTATTACTTTAATAAATTGTATTTAATATTGTCTTCTTAGTAACAAAGATGTTACAAAGTTTACTCTCTCAATGGTTTTAAGGCAAGGGACCTGATTCCGATTGAAAATAACCAATAATATAGTTTATCAAATCGTGATTCACCTTCTATTTATTATGGGTGTATATTTTTACAATTACTTTTACTCAATCTGTAATTTAGTCCTCTTTTGTTCTTCTGTAGAAAGTTAATTAGCCTAACAATTTTACTTTCTATAAAATAGTTACCTACCTAAACCGAACTCTTAATAGTATTCTGTTTTATTTATACGATCAAAATATACGAATGCCTTTTTTAAAAAAACATCCGTATTTGTCTCGAAATACCAATAACATAATATTTTTTCTTGAACACCGTCGATTGCCTCTAAAATACTTTGTTTAACTCCCAAAAGACTTTCGAATGGCGCATGTACCTAGTATTTGTTTCGAGTACAAAGTATACACATCCTTAAGCAGCTAGTATTGCCTTTAGGAGCGAGGACGTCTTTTGTTTAGTCAATGAGAGCAATTTAGTTTCGAATATCGGGACTTCTCTAGAATTTACATCGAATTGAACCTGACGCGGAAATTATTAGTATAATGAGATTTGCCTGGATTTTGGTTCGTAAATTATTTACTGTCTATAAATATTAATGGCTCTTCTTGATACGACAAATATTTTGATCCAGTCGATTATGTCAAACTCGAAGGTAAGTTTTCGAACGAGGGAGCGAAGCGAACGAAGCTCTATGCTTCAGCTTGGGCCGAAAATCGTTTAAATAAATAAATACATATTAGGGGACAATCTTACACAAATCGACCTAGTCCCATAGTAAGCTCATTAAGGCTTGTGTTATGGGTACTAGACGACGATATAATTATATAATAGATATAAATACTTAAATACATAGAAAACTTCCATGACTAAGAAACAAATATTCATGCTCATCACACAAATATTTGCCCTTACCGGGATTCGAACCCAGCACCTTCAGCTTCGTAGGCAGTTTCACTACCCACTAGGCTAACCGGTCGTTTGTATGTCCGGAAGTCCGGATGTCCCGCTTTCCCGCTGTTCTCCGCTAAGGGTTTCATATCTCAACTAATTCTCGTTTTTGTGAGCAGGTTCTTAATTATGTAGTATTTTTTTGTCAAGCCACTTTGCAATTTGTTTTTAAAAGTCAATCTCGCTATTTCTACAGCTCACAGTGACAATGTTCATTGATGGCATTGTTTTCATCTCCTAAAAGTTCCCGCGCCAGGATCTCGAGGAATGGCCGCCATCTTGGAAAATGTACCCTCTTCGAGTTTGTTCGAAAATGACGTACTCTTTGGAAATATGGTCTTGACAAATTCTGCGCAAGCCTGTAATAAACCACTTGGACAAGAAAACATGTTTTGGAGAAAAACGCACGTGTTAGATCTCCCCTTAATCTGCTTCCAGGGGAGATTCTCTGAATGTGAAGCAATCCGAAATCCACTTTGATCTAAACAAATACAAAAGGGCGCGTGTTATATAAATCTTTATATTTTATTCAACTGTGGCTAAACCAAACGCATTTGTGAACAATTGCGACTAGGAAGAAACGGCAGCATATGTTTTTTTACCCTCGTGGATTAAGTTACTTTCCAGTTTCCAGGCGATCATGCGGACGAATGAAGAATTTTGCGGATAAGCAAACAAGTGTATTTAATATATGTTTGGGTGACGGTCATTATTTTAGTTTCATTGTAAATGTTGTCAGTAGATGATAATAAAATATAGTTAAATAAAAGTTACTTAGTTAAGCGGGTCGCATCTATTCTAAACCGCATCCGACGCAGCGACAACAGGATACTGAAGGTCATCGCTGATAGAACCGATGGGTCCATCCTAGATACCTGGGTTAAGACTATTAACTAAATTTGAATTATTTTTATTGTATGATGATGATTGACATTTTTATTTTTTTACTATACATTTTTTAATATAGTACATATAGGTCCCTTCTTGACATTAAAGTAAATAATTTATAATTTGTGAATGTAAATGATTTGATTTAATTTAATATAATATAATTTTACTTGATATATTTGTAATCGTATGGAATTTTAATGTTCTGAAATAAAGATTTTAAAACTTTGATTGGTTTATTTTTTGCTGTTTGGAGTTTCTTTAGGTTTGTTCTAGCGGTCGTAGCCAACATATTTTCATAAAAAATACTAAGAGCGGTGTACAAAAACATATTTAATTATTTCCAATAAAAACGTATCTAGGGCTTTTGACCTGGTTTCCTACGATGTGTTATGGAACAAGCTTGAAAAAACCAGTATACCAGCGGAAACGGTTAGTATACTTAGGTACTGGTATGGAAACCAGGTCAACAGCGTTAGATGGGTAAATGCTCACTCTGATGAGTACAGGTTGGAGTGCGGGGTGAGGCAGGGGGGGTTGAGCTCGCCTACGCTCTTCAACCTGTACGTAAATGAACTAATCGAGGCGCTCAGTAGTACCCATGTCGGCTGTCACGTGGACGACGTTTGTGTCAACAACATAAGTTATGCTGATGACATGGTGCTACTGAGTGCGTCGGTTTGTGGAATACGTCAGCTACTCAACGTGTGTGAGACCTATGCTTTAAGTCACGGTCTCAAATATAATGCTAAAAAAAGCCAGTACATGGTTTTTGAGTCTGGTCGCAGCAAGATATCGGAGGTTCCTGCAATTTTCCTTAATGGCAGCCCCATGGACAGAGTCGATAGTTTTAAATATTTAGGGCATATCGTTGCAGCTGATCTAAAGGATGACTTGGACACCGAACGGGAGCGGAGGGCCCTATCGGTGCGGGCGAATATGATTGCTCGGAGGTTTGCAGGATGCTCCAGGGAAGTCAAGGTTACCCTGTTTAGAGCCTTCTGTACTTCCATGTACACCTGCAGCCTCTGGGAAAATTATTCGCAAAGGGCCTATAGGGCCCTTCGAATCCAGTACAATAACGCGTTCCGGGTGATAGTGGGACTGCCTCGCTTCTGCAGCGCATCAGGAATGTTTGCGGGGGCGCGTGTTGAGTGTTTTTATGCCACCATGCGCGGGCGCGCCGCATCCCTGGTGCGCCGGGTGCGGGACAGTCCCAATACCATTCTGAAAATGATAGCTGACAGACCTGACTGCACAATTATGTTGCTGGGATTGCATGCTCCCACTAGCGTAATATTATGGTGAAAATGTCCAGATTTTTTATATTATGTATTGTCTATATATATGTGTCTTGTAGTTACACGAAATAAATGCTTTTGATTTGATTTGATTTGTATCATGCTTAGGTCCGTGTGCAACAATAAAAGGTCCTTTAACACGTGCCCGTTGACATATTTTATAATTAAGCCTGGGTGCGTAATGTTTCATATAATGTCAGTAAAACTAACATACACTTGATATACATTAAATTGGCAAAAAGTTATTTAGTATAATGTAACGTTTGATGTAACGGTTTTTGCTATATTTTGCTTTACTCTAATTATCGATTGATATAATAGGCAAAAATACATAAATTGCAAGTAGCATAATTCTATTTTCGTATAACGCATTTAGGACATAGTTATGTTTAACATACATATTTATTAAAGTAATTGCGTTTTCATATAACGCATTTATGACGTAAATATGTTTAATATACATATTATTTAAAATAATAGCGCTTTCATATAACAATGTCTGCCAAGAAGTTGACGGAGCCCCGCTTTCGTTTCTGGGACTCAATCTCCCGCCCTCCGCCGTAGACTTTTGTAAGTACTTACATAATATGTAATGTAAGTATTACTAAAAAAGGTTCGGTTCTGACGCTTCGCCGTCCGCTACCAATCATAAAATACATGAAACATTGACTTTGAAGTGAAATTAGACGAAGTGAGTGTCGACAATTTGATGATAAATCTCCACCTTAAGGCAGGTCTCAGGTAGGTACGACGACGAGCGAAGCGAGGAGGAGTGTTAAGTAGAACTGCGACCATACAGTGCGTGAGCCGAGCGAGCGAAGCGACCGAGCCGCGGTAGCGGACGGCGAAGCGCCAGAACCGAACATTTTTTAGTAATACTTACATTGTTTTATCATCAAATTGTCGACACTCATTTCTTCGAATTTCACTTCAAAGTCAACGTTTCATGTATTTTTATTTCGTCGACAATTCAGTCCGTGGAATGGTCATTACAAGTAATTTTAACTCGTGTATTTTTACTTGCCGGATGATTCATTAAATAGTTGAATTATGTCATAGAAAACGTTTTGTGATTTATTGTTTCAAGTATATTTAATTAACATACAAATTATTACAAGTATTATAATTTAAATTTAAGATAGTTGGCATACATAGTTAGCTATGGCTTTATCATTACTAAGAACATGTTTGAACTCATAATTTTTACGCACGGCAATTATTTTAACCTAACCTAAACCTAACCTAACCGCCAGCGTGTCGACGTCACCCCGCTTCGCGGGGTGCCTATTTCCGCTCTGAGGAACACAAGTCAACCCTAACCTAACCTACTTATAATACAATTGTTACGGTTGTTTGTTTTTTTACTGCGGGGAGCTTATATATTTTTTTATTTTTCTGTAATAAAATTACGAACAACTGAAATTCGTTTTGTTATGCTGCCATTTAAAATTCATACAAAATGAATCATTTGCCAAATAGTATTCCCTGAATAGTTATTTTATGAAAAAATAAAAAATGGAATGATCTGGTCATGAAATAAAATTCCACCAAACAATAATTCGTGACTAAATTATATTATATTATTTTATTTTATTATTATGGTAAAAATGTCCTAATTAGTTATATTATGAATTGTTTATATATGTGTCTTGTAGTTACACGAAATAAATGATTCTGATTTGATTTAAAATGTTACTTGAAATGAAACGTTTTCGATGAAATGAAATTCAATGAAAAGTTAGTCGAAAAAACAAGGGACACCCTAAGAGGGATTATGCTATGTGTTGAAAGTGCAAAGGGACTTATAAAATTTCGGTATCGTGAAATTGATGTCAGTATAAAATGACAATTAACTTTTCTCTGTGAATCCGTTTTGGAAATTAGGGGAATGAAAAATAACGATGATGAGGGGGGGATGATTGGGGGGTGAAGATTACAACGCAGTGACTGATAGGCATTCCGACGGAGCTTCGACGGGTCTCGCTTATTTATTTTATTATTCATTATATCATTATTTTTGATGTATTGTTTATATCTAAAGTTATTTATTGTAAAATCAACTTATATCTTCTGAAATTTATAGCATTGATGAATTATGTCAAATAAGTCATTATGATAAACACGTTTTATACCAAGTGATAAATATAGCAAATGTCTTTTATAGTAATTGTAATTATAGCCTTAAATCATTATATCATTTTTTACATTAGATCATTTGAAAATTATCTGAAACAATATTATACCATCCGTTACATTATAATAAGCAATGGTATATCAAACCAAAATAGATTAAGTGATATTTTAAAAGGACGTGAACCCATTAAGCCTTCTTGTTCCGTTCAATAGATGCTCGCAAAAAAATAACTTTAATTTATTATTTAATAAAACCAAATGAGGAAACTTGGAACCACTCGGCTGATATTTAACTACTTACTGCTCTAATAATTTTAATATCAATACCTATTTAAGTAACGTAAACTTTACAACCGTAAGGTTTAGTTTATTAAAATGTTGTATTGAGCGTTGTGAACATTAGATTTAAATTGTCTAGCATATAATCATCGCGAAATGGAAAAAGTTATTAACATTGAAAAAGTTTGCTAGGTTTCATAAAACAAAACCAATCCTAAAATTCAGGATAGCAATCTACGTTGGAATTGCATGTTTTACAAAGTCTGTTTTGGGACAGCTCTTTTATATTTTTTTATTTAGTTGCGCCAAATCTCGTATTTTAGAAGTATATTTCAGCGTATATTGAGCTATAGTTTAAAAGTTACCTACCTATATTTTAAACCGGCATACATCTGCGAAGAAATTCAACAAACAAGGGGACTACAGCCCGTTCCCAGAGCTGGGCACCGTTAATCATATGCTTTACTTCCTCAACCGCTAATCCGTTACATACAATCGTTAACTTCGTTAATGGTTAAAGCGTTAAATTTTCGACAATTTAATGGAAGTACCGTTACCTCGAGATAAAAGTTGCGTTAGTCAATCTCACTAGACCATAGTATTGCATTGTCGTCCGCCTTACATAATTTACAAAAGTTTAACCTCGATTATACTTCAGGATGATTACGTTAAGGCACTTGTCCCACCGCCGACGAGTAGCGAGTACTCTCATAGTAATTCTTACTCGCTGTTACTCGCTACTCGCCGGCGATGGGACAAGTGCCTTATGTCGCACAAAAATCATTCGTCCCTAACTAGTAAGTAGTTAAGTGCTAGAGAAACGAATGCTTTACGTCCGACATAAACGAAATCACGGCCAGCTAGGCTGATATTTAAGAAGTACCTTTTTAGGGTCTCGTTACCAAAGGGTAAAACGGGAACCCTATTACTAAGACTCCGCTGCCGGGACCCGACCACCCTTTGATTGGGGAAAGCCTTTCAATGGAGGTCCCTGAGTCCGCTGTCCGTCCGTCTGTCTGTCTGTCTGTCTGTCTGTCCGTCTGTCACCAGGCAGTAACTCATGAAACGTGATAGTTAGACAGTTGCAATTTCCACAGATGATGTATTTCTGTTGCCGCTATAACAACAAATACTAAAAAAAAAAAAACATATTTATGATGTATTTCTGTTGCCGCTATAACAACAAATACAAAAAAAAAAAAAAAACATATTTAAGAGGGCTCCCTCCCATACAACAAAAGTGATTTTTGTCGTTTTTATAGATGGGACGGAAGCCTTCGTGCGCGAGTCTGACGCGCACTTGGCCGGTTTTTTATTACAGCTAAGTGCCTTCAAATTTTCGCAATAAAAGCACCTCCAACACTAACAAAGCGCGCTATAAGCTGTCTCACCTATTTAGTAATTAACCTTATTTGCTCGATTCCATTCGAACAAAGAGGCTTTATAGACCATTTGGTGGACTCAGCACGCTCCGCTACAGCGGGCAACTCTGCTGGTAACTTCAACAAGGTATTTTTTTACCAACCAGTGGTACACAAAAATATACCTTATATAACACAATATTAGGTTGAATTTTGTGCGATTCGAATTAACCGATTGCGAGCCTGTAAGAATAAAACCTAGATTTGTGTAATTGAGTCGAACGGGACAATTTTTATTAATGCTCAGCTAAGTAACTAGATAGAGTAATTTTGTTACGAAGCAAAATTGCTTTTTGATAGCTGGACGTGTGAAGGAGAGTGGGTAAATTTTCTGAAGAATAATACAATTTGATGTTATATTATAACACGTATTTCAGACAAGGGCATCGTAAACTATATTATACACTAATATACTCGTAGTACATACATTACTTACGTAGGACGATAGAAGGTGAAGGATTGAACGAGCGAGCGAAGCGAACGAAGTTTTCCGTTTTATCTTGGGTGAAAATGCTTTCGTATGTCCGGCATTTCTCTCCCGATTTCAGTGAAATGTTATGAGCCGGTTCGATGATTTTGTGTAGCTTTTTTCGTAGATTCAGTTTTGTGCAAATTTGAAAATAACTTTTTTTTATCTCGCGATGTCTATGTGCCACAGAGCCATTAGTCTATGTATGTATAACTAAATATATAAATTCTGCCTTTTTTACTAGTAATAAATGACTCATCTCAATATCTGTCAGTCAAATATTTAAAGCATGACAGGACTGGTTGTTCCATTCCTGCAAGGATGCTTGACCGGTTTTTCATACTTGTGCATATATACATATTTAAAATATCTTGAGAATTGAGAATACTATGCTAAAGTAAATACCTAGCACAAGCAAAAACAAACGCAACATTTATCCGCGTATAAATTCTAAAAGCGCCATTATGTAAAAGCAGTCCCACTCGGCATTCCTTACATTTCGCTTTGCTTGCCTCATTTTGCGCTTTTCGAGTCGGAATGCAGCAAGATTCTAAGAAAGCGTTCGTGAAATTTCAGAACAGAAGTGCCTTTGTACAGTAATAATTTTATCTGTGGCGTTGCAATTTCAGCGTTGAGAGAAATGCACTAAGCGGTATAGACTAGAAAAAATGTCGTGTACCGTATGCAAACTGGCAGCATAGAAAAAGCAGGGGTTTTAAAAATTAAGATATATTTTCTTTTGCTTTGTTGTGGATACTTCTTTGTTTGCACATAAACAGTCACATAACATTTTTAAACGAAGGCTTATTTGATTTATGATAATACTTACTTCCGCATTTAACTATAATATTATAATATAAAATATCACAGTGCGATAGTAGGATAATAGGATTTGTTTTTACCTGACTGCCTCAAAGACGGGTTATATTTTTCGAGCGTATGTGTGTATTAACATGTAGCTGTGTACGTAAGTGGAAAAGAAAATTCTATTTACTAAGAAAATAATATATACGGGCAAAAGTCCATATGGCTTGATAGACTTTGACGTATGAGATGTCGTTGGATTCCTCATAACGCCTGTCACAGACTGGCGCGGCCGGCCGCGGCTGTCAATAGCGAACTTGTCATTAGGTTTCAAATAGTTATTGACCCTGTAAATCTCTGACAATATTACATTAATGTTACTTTTTTTTTGTTTTGACGCTTAGAGACCGTATACATCTATAAATTTTAAATCAAAGGAAAATTTAAAAATTTAATGCTCCGAGCCGGATTCGAACCGGCGACCACAAGCATTCATGGCCCGTCGCTACTAACCAACTGAGCTATCGGAACAATCCGGTTCGACCATCAAATCTTTCAATCAGTTCAGTTCGTATACATCTCTACGAACATTAGAATAATTATTAATTGTATTTGGACGCTCAGAGCGCTTTCCGCTACATACGAAACCACGGGATCAGCTACGAGCGTAGCGCGTAGTGATTCTTGGCATTGAATGTGTTAATACTTTCACTGCCAGGAACCCGCCTAGCGGGCGCCTACGCCGTAGTCGCTTTCCGCTATATACGAAACCACGGGATCAGCTACGAGCATAGCGATTCTTGGCAATGGATGTGTTAGTACTTTTACTGCCAGGAACCCCCCTAGCACGCCTACGCCGTAGTCGCTGTCCGCTACATACGAAACCACGGGATCAGCTACGTGCGTAGCGCGTAGCGATTCTTGGCAGTGGATGTGTTAATAATTTCACTGCCAGGAACCCGCCTAGCGGGCGCCTACGTCGTAGTCGCTGTCCGCTACATACGAAACCACGGGATCAGCTACGTGCGTAGCGCGTAGCGATTCTTGGCAGTGGATGTGTTAATACTTTCACTGCCAGGAACCCGCCTAGCGGGCGCCTACGTCGTAGTCGCTGTCCGCTGGATACGAAACCACGGGATCAGCTACGAGCGTAGCGCGTAGCGATTCTTGGCAGTGGATGTGTTAATACTTTTACTGCCAGGAACCCGCCTAGCGGGCGCCTACGTCGTAGTCGCTGTCCGCTACATACGAAACCACGGGATCAGCTACGAGCGTAGCGCATAGCGATTCTTGGCAGTGGGGGTGTTAACACATCCACTGTATCCATATCCACACACACTAATTGTCGAAAAACTTTTCATCGAATTTTATTTCATTTAAAACGTTTCAAGTAACATTTAGTTCACGAATTATTGTTTGGTGTAATTTTATTTCATGTCCAGATCATTCCAATTTTTATTATTTCTTAGAATAACTGTTCAGGAAATATTATTTGGCAAATTATTCATTTTGTATGAATTTTAAATGGCAGAATAACAAAACAACGAATTTCATTTGTTCGAAATTTTATTACAACAACTGATTACTAACAGGGGCTTAACTAGACCAGGGCAGCTAGAGAGTGGGGGCTCGGGGAGCGAAGCCCCCCGCAGTAAAAAAACAAACAACCGTAACAATTGTATTATAACTAGGTTAGGTTAGGGTTCACTTGTGTCCCTCATAGCGGAAATAGGCACCGAAGCGGGGTGACGTCGACACGCTGGCGGTTAGGTTAGGTTTAGGTTAGGTTAATATAATTGTGATAGATAACTGTGTATGCCAACTATTTTAATTTTAAATAATAATCCTTGTAATAATTTATTGCTACTTAAAAATACTTGAAACAATAAATCACAAAACGTTTTTCCATGACATAATTCAACTATTTAATGAATCATCCGACAAGTAAAAAAACACGATCTAAAATTACTTGTAATGACCATTCCACGAACTAAATTGTCGACGAAATGAAAATACATGTTGTAAACGTTGACTTTGAAGTGAAATTCGACGAAGTGAGTGTCGACAAATCCACACACACAGACACACCCACACACACAGACACACACACACACAGGCACACACACACCACACACACACACACACACACACACACACATCAACACACAAAGGCAAAAAAAAAAATGCCTGATGACTAAAATCCCATTTTAATGTCTAAAAAAAAACGAAGCAACAACCGTTTTAATGTTGCCTATTAGTGAGAGAAAAGGCTAGCAGATCGTTACGTCACGATCCTCGAGCGTCATAGTAAATGATAATAGTTTCAAGAAGTTTTGCGGAAAAGTGACAGAACATACCCCGTCTTAAAACTTTGGACACTTGTAATATAACTTTGTGATTATTTAACCTCTTGCGTTGCTTTTTCTCCATTTGACTACATTCTTAAAATCCCTTTTCAAGAAAATTCATCATTATTGATTATTTTATTTTGTGTCAATGTCAACACCCACCACCAATTATATAGATGTTTGGTCGTTTCAGTTTAACGAAATAACTTTTTTTTTTTAAATCAGAGGCTCTAGTATAAGTTTTACCGAAACAAAACTTTACGATCGCGTTTGCTTTTTACCCTCAATTTGTATGGGATTTGACAGCTAAACGCGAACGCGGTCGTAACGTTTTGTTTCGGTAAAACTTATACTAGAACCTCTGGCATGAGAATTCTACTACTCCCAGAGCCACTAGTTATACCTACGGTCGTATCTCCAACACAATCCGCTGTTTTTTTTGTAGGACTTGAGTCGGTTTCTGTTCAAGAGATATTTGCCAGTTGGAAACTAAACGCGTAAAGTAAAACAAAAGCCATTCCCACCGGTGTCAGGTAGCGTTGGATTTCAGACGTCGGCCGTTGAAAGTTGTTTTCATTGTTGTTTAAAACTATTTCAGCGCACATTTTGGAATACGGCTGCTTGGAATCTGTCTAGGAGCTTACGAGCTAAAGCTGCTGCGGAAAGCTGGCGGTTTCAAGCTTTTGCTGGCCGTTTAAGTTCAATTTGATACGTTGTTTTAAAGGAGCTCTGTCAGGTATTGGCTGCTCGACTCTCTAACGGCCAATTTTATTTATTGACTCAACTGTACGAAGCTACGGGCTGAGTAGAACTTACATACATATACTACTTTTATTAAAGTTAAGAGTTTTACAGTTTTTTTCGTCTCCCACACAGTAATCGAGTGACGCGACACACGAAGCGCATCCTAATTTTTACTTCATACGCCCTACGATCTATGATACAATTATACTTTGATTTCAATAAACTATGATCTGGCACTGAACTCTATCTGACATGTGCCATCCATACTTAACCTCACAGCTTTGGCAGCTCAGTTTTCATTATCAATTTATCATCCTAATTCTATTCGATCATCTTGGTGTCAATTCCGATGATCCTCTTTGCTTTGTTCGTATATTTTGACCATTCTGTCTCTCTCACGCATTTTCGAGATCTACCTGGTTGAATATTTAGCTGGTATATTCAACAGCAAATGTAGATAATCACTTTAGTACCGTGTCACTTCACTACTTTGATGCATCCCAACTGCCGCAGTATTGTTACGTTAAGTGCGACAAAGTACTTGCGCACTTTTCCGTATTTTCTCCTTCTCTCGTGTGAATATGTATCTTGACGTCAGGTAGATCTAAATGTCACCTTTTGTATGGGAAAATGACAGCTGACTAGTCCTAACGTGCGTTCGAAAAGTTGCGTGATTACCCCTCTGGTTTATGGATTTTGGAACACAATTTCGATCGTACTCAAGACGGTACCTTGTTCGTGCCCGTTCCAATTCTGGCACGAGCCAAGCCGGCACTTGTATGCCGGTCGACAAACGGTGACACGTGTCATAATTGCGTAGGAACAGAAAGTCATTAACTAATAGGCGAAATATGTGTCAGAAACGTGAACTTTTTTAGTTGCGTTACATGTCCATTTGTCTCTAGATGTGAACACAACGAATCCTCAAATTATTAAAGGGTCGGCAAGGCTTGCTTTTGTCTGCTTACTATCATTTTGCCACCATCCCAGTATAAAAAAAAACGTTCCAACGTCGGCCTAGCCACGCCACGGTGTATGGTGAGTCATCCAAGCTATGTTGCCATTTCTATAGACTGTTTGCGTGAGCGATGGAGTTCCCAGTGCTAATTTATGTAAGAAGTTCCCCCGGCAAGTTTGGCTAAGTTGACCGAGGGCTAATCAGACATTCCGAGTCGATCGACGATACCCCGAGTTTAGGCATTAGGCATGTTAATTTGAAGCAGCTGGTGGCTTATTAAAGTTTGACCTTTTACTAACCCAATTAAGAAGTATGTCTTTCGTCTGAAGAACTTGACTATTTTAACGTAATCAAAGCTACTCACGACACATGCGTCAGAAGTGTATGGGTTTCCGCTACATTGTGGAGATTCACTGCTAAGAATCGCTACGTGGTTTTCCGGCTAAGTAACGGAAAGCGGCTACGCCGTAGGCGCTCGGCGGGTGGGTTGCTGGCAGTGAAAGTATTAAGCTGCTACGGACGACGGGGTCGCTACGAGCGTAGTTCACCAGGTACAGGCGCGGAATGCAAAGGTTCGTCACTTTTGGACCCTAACCCATTCAGGGCCCATGACGACACATATGCGTCAGACCGCCGTAGTCGCTTTCCGCCACATACGAGAAAAACCACAGGATCGGCTACGAGCGTAGCGCGTAGCGATTCTGGGCAATGAATGTGTTAACACATTCTGTGCTAAGAATCGCTACGTGCTACGCTCGTAGCCGATCCCGTGATTTTACTCGTATGTAGTGGAAAGCGCCTACGGCGTAGGCTTTTTCCCCTTCACTGAATGTGTTAACATCATTAAAATAAAGAGTCGAAAAGCGACGAACCTTTTCATTCCTCGACTATACCATCGTTCGGATTCACGAGGATCAAACATTTCTATGATCGCAAGGAATCTAAACTGGCGCGGAAAATATATGAAACTGCCATTGATTTCATAGAAATTACGCGCTAGCTCTTGTGAATCGACCTGTACGAACCATATGTAGCAATACTAAATAAAATATAAAAGTAGTAAAAAAGTTAAGGGCCCCTAGAAAGCGGACTGCGTTCTCCGCTAGTAGAAAGTCGCGTTCAATCGATTTATCTGTCTCTTAAGAGTACTTCAATATTCCTCGCAGCATATTTAACAAGCATCTGCTCAAGACATTTATACTTTCCTTTGATGCATAATATGCAGCCATTATGCATTCCGTGAAACTCACTCTCGATTTGCATCCGCCTTGCACGCCTTAAAAGTAATTTAAGTTAAAGCCTGGCCTAATTCAGGACGCGATTTTGACATGTTGAAGTGATATGTGTAACATCTTCATCTCCGTTGAGCATTTGTTTAACGAGAGAGCGGTGCGAACGGACTAATTCTCTGCAATAATTTGGGCCAAAATTATTTCGTACGCCCGGATTCCGGATGTTCAGTTGTTCGCCGATTCTCTTGAAATTTAGTGAGCAAGTTCGCTAATTAGATAAATAAAAAATTGTTGATTCAGTTTGGGAAAAAAACTCAGTCTCAAGCCACTAGTCTATAGTAGTGTAAGTAAGTGTGAGCAAGCAAGATGCACTTGTATGAGATGAAAATGAAATTGATAGTGGCAAAATGGAGACTAAAGAAGTTAGGACAACATGTAGGCGCACTTTGTAAAATTAATGCAAATTGATTCCGTACATTGTAGAACGAACGCTTTTATCTATAAACAAAGCAGATACGATATTGACGCCCGCATCCATACTAAAATAAAAAAGGAAAAATCTGTGAGGTAGTAGTTTGTATGTAGTAGTGTCTATACGTACAACTGTCTGAGGGCTACTCCTCGGAGTCGCTAAACTTAAGTGGCAGTGGACGGGCCACATTGCACGTAGAACCGATGGCCGTTGGGGCGGATAGGTGACCACTTTTCGCCGGTAACGACCAGCAAGCGCAGCGTGGGTAGAACCCCCCCCCCCCCCCATGGTGGAATGATTACCTGGTAAAGCGCTTCATGCGGGTGGCGCAGAACCGGTCATTATGGCTTTATGGCAGTCTTTGGTCCAGGGTTGTTATTCGCTACGCGCTCATGCGCTTCACCCCATCCGTCACGCCTAACCAAACTAGACCTCTACCTGCCCTTAGTTACTACGCATCGCGGTGTCAAGATATATTATATTTGTGGGTAAGCGTTGAGGTGAGCTTAAAACAAGTTACTGAATAGATGGGCAGGCCTATGTCCAGCAGTGGACGTCATTTGGCTGATATTATGATCATGAGTAGCGCAGTCTGTTCTTGTAACATACTTATAAAAAAAGTAAAAAAAAAAGTAAAAAAAAAAAAGAAAAAAAAAAAAAAAAAGTAAAGTTAAGATAAGTTATTATAGAGTTAGTTAAGTTAACTTCATGTCATAAATAAATACCCAATAATAATAGCTTACACAAAAGTAAAGGAGCCTCGTCTGCCAACAAACCACTGTGTGGTTTGGCAGAAGAATATAAATGTATCTAGTTGTAAGCAAGTCCGTGAATAAACGTTTTTTTTTTTTTTTTTTTTTATAAATAGTACAGTTTTTTTATTCTGTTCCAAATATTCGACGTGTTTCAATGTAAAGTACGGGAGGTAATATTTGAATTTTCTCTGTAATCAATAATCAACTACTCACCCGCTGTACTTTTGATCGATTGCTGTTTACTTAAAAATGAGTGCTTTTTACGAACGTAAAAGGCCCCCAACCTAAAGCCTACTTGACATCTCTTTGATCCGCTTAAGTTAAAAAATAATAAGGCCCCCTTGCAATAGGCCGCGCCCTGCAATTAAAGTCCCATGTTAATATTTGTTCGGTTATTAAAATAAATAAGGTAAACGTCCGAGTGCTCGACGCAGTACTAGTATATGGCATGGGCACTATATCAAAGCAATATGGGTTCAATTCTAACTAAAAGGATTTTTCTTCATTCGAATTTAAGTCATGTCACTTTGACATAGAGTACCCATGCTAGTACAGCGTCGAGTACTCGGACGTTTACCTTATCAAGTAAATATTACAACAGAGAATACTAGTAAGAAATGGAAATGTCAAGTTAAAGCTAAACTTCTCCATAACTATTCATATTATTTTCCTTATAACTAACTAGCAGGTTTTCAATGAGAGACGAGGTACATACATTTACTCACCGCCTAAGAACGTTGTGTTGTTGTTTTCAAACAATCTTTTCTGACCATCGATTTTGTGGTACGTTGTCCCATCTACTTTACTGATGTCACACCAGTCACATTACATCTCTTCGAAAAGTAAGGTGATGTCGGTTTTATCGGAGACTTTTTATGTTGGTGGTCAAAATATTGCATTTCATCATCAGCATCATATCAGCCGAAACGTCTACTCCTGAACAAGGGCCTCCACCAAAAATTGCCACAATGACCGGCCCTGCGCCACCCGTAGGTATCCATCGGACTCCAGCGACCTTTACCAGGTCATCAGTCCACCCTGTGGGGGTCTACCCACGCTGCGCCTGCTGGCACGTCGTGGTCGCCACTCTAAAACCTTTCCGCACCAATGGCCATCGGTTCTACGTGCAATGTGCCCCACCCACTGTCACTTAACTTACTGCATTAAACTACGCTCAATATGTATTACCTACATATACACACATATAAAACGTTTACCGAACCGTTCAACCGTGTGCAAATAATTTCGTACGCATTCACATTAGTAGAGATCATCGTAAACCCATTTTGGATTGCCCGTTCATATCTGCACTTGGGAGTGAGTTAGCCAAGCTCGGAAAGAATAATGGAGAGTATTATACTACGGCTCCGTGACTAGAATTCTGTCTTAAAAAAAGTAATAATTTCGATAAACTGAATAGTAAAAAAAATATATAACCGAATATTAAACCTGCTCACAAAATTTCACGAGAATCGATTGTGAAATGCGACCTATAGATAGAAGACATGAGATAGATGACAAGGACATAGGAAATATTTTTTGCCCCAGCTGAAACGGAGAACTTCGTTCGCTTCGCTCGCTCTTTCAACTATACGGAGAGTAAAAATTTAAACATGATTGGAATTTTAGGCATACGGATAATAAATATAAGTGTTTAAATATTTCTGAACAACAGAAAATTGTGCAAACCGCAAAATTATTGCCGAAACATTCCTATATAGAGGGTTAAAATTTAATCTAAGTGAACCTCTCCCACAGGCAATATCGATAGCCTCTGAAAAGTATTAACATTTTACTTAAAAACATGCCAGTCACGACTACCCCGTGCTAAGTCAAAAACAAGTACCTTTATAGGTATCTATTGAAACTGTTTGAAGAATATAACTGTAAAAGATAACACGGTATTTCATTAATTATAGGTAACATAATGAAATTATGAATGTATTGCACCAGCTTTTTTATTATTATTGTGTGCTATTGTGGGCCTTTATATGCCGCTTCGACCAGCAAGTGATCTATTGCACCAGCTTATTTTTAACATTAACCATAATGTTAGTTTGACACAATCACATGTCAAGTGTGAGTATCTACTATCCATACGTATTTTCTAACATCAGTGAGGGCGACAATTTCTACTGTCGTCTTTTAAATATAGTGCCGAACTTGGCCCATTTTTTACTTTTATGAATTTAGCGAGATCTCTGTTTAAGGCAGCTTACAGTCCCAAGGAGGGGCCCGGGAAAGGGATCGGGAATCCCGGGAAAAAGGGAGAGAGCTCGTTGAATGAAACGGCGTATATTCCCGGTATAGGTCGTGAGTTACCTCCTTCTTTGCACAGAAGGCGGAACAAAGATACGAAATACGGAGATAAAGGTGCGTTGCTCCCGCCAAGTGCGTATTATTTTCGTAATTAGTGGTACTGAAAATGTATTAAGGTTTCGCAGTTATATTGCATAGACTTACGGACTATGTTTTGACTGGCAGAATTTTCTTTCAACAGCTTCGCGAAGTTACTACGAGAGATTACGTTCCTGTCGTTATACCGACCACATTGGACGGTGCAACACGTTTTAAATTAAAACATCCATTTCCAATAATTTTGAACCCAATAAATAAATAAATAAACGTCAGGGACAATCCTCCACAACTAGCCCCACAGTGCACAGTAAGCTCAATAAGGGTTGTGTTATGGCCATGGGTACTAGATGACGATATAAATAAATATTGACATTGTGTTCCTCATAATGGGCTTCGAAGTGTCACGTTTCGGGCGAAGCGAGACGAGAGAACCGTAATGGCATTACATACAGAATTGGAGACCTAGGCTTGCAAGATGGTCTTTTTTAATTTTCATTCCACAATTTGTGGCACAGGATCACGGCGTTCAGCCATGAAAATTAAAGTTTAATTTCTTGGAGATTTTTAATTTATTTCATTGCATGTTTGAGAAAAGCACTACACATACCTCGGCGTGAAAAGTGGTTGCCAGCCTCATAACTATCCGACCTCGCTACGCTCGGCCGTCTATATGTACTCGGCCGACAGCCTCTTACTTCCCGGCCTCTGTAGTAATGTACATTCGAAATAATGACATGCAAAAAAACGTATGAAGGAGATAACGCCTGCAAGCATAGCGCCCATATAGCGAGTTCCTGGCACTGAAAGACTGAAAGTGTATCTAAGAATGTCATCAGTTGGCATGTTTGTTGGCTATATTAGTTACATAAGTCCGCTTTTGAACTAATCTAGAGGCACGGTAGTGAGCCGTCAAGATCGCGTTTTCAATATCTTTAAATAAGGCGTGAGCTGCCTACTTACCCAGGCATGAGAATTTGAGCCGTTTGCCTTTGAAATTCGGAACGGTCTGTGCCCTTACGTTAGGGTTCTGTCGTCAATTTACGTAAAAAATACTGTTACGTTACTGTTTTTTTTAATAATGTGAAATGAATGAATGTTAATATATCCTCATCATCGTAAAGATATGTCACTGAGCTATCATTAAAAGGGTTATACTATGACTCAGACTATTTATTGCATACATAATATTACAAGTAATAAGGACCCCGTAAGAGCACAGCCAGGGTTGGGCAGTATTTCAATTACATGTATTTGAAATACGTATTTGAAATATAATACGTATTTTGTATTTGTATTTCAGATACTAATTGGCGAAGTATTTTGTATTTGGTATTTCAAATACCGCACTCATATGTATTTAGTATTTCGTATTTCAAATACTTTACTTTTTAAAATACATTTGCACAAAAATACATGTTATTTAATTCTATAACCGTGTATTGGAACGTTTTATATAGTTAGGGGCTTTAGGGCACTGTAGCAACACTTTACTGTAAGTTTCACGTCAAGTTCGTTACGCGGTTTTTCTGTTACGGAGGATTTGATTCGGATAGATAAGATAATGGATTTAAATTCACGTCCATCTACATCGACACCAAGAGAGGAACGAGGCAGTGTTGACAATGATGATGGCGATGGTTACAGTGAAAGTTCAACAACTTATCCACTAATTCTAACCGGCAAATACTACAAAGTGACGACGGGCTCGAGTGTCGCCCGTGGTAGAAGCCAAGATCCAGTAAAAGTTGATGCATCTTGTGTAAAATGTCAGACACTTATTAAAGGTAGTCTCAGCCTGTTTTCTTCCGGTCCAGTCGAGAGACTGTTTTCAATGGCTGGATACATTCATTCACCTACTAGACGGAACTTATCTGACAATACTTTTAGGAATTTAGTTATTATGAAAGGAATTAATAACTAACTTCTTCAATTTATAAAAACGTGTGAAAAGTGTTGTCAGATAAGTTTCAAAGAAGTTCAATTATGTATTTTGTATTTCAAATACCTGGCACCAAAGTAGTTTGTAGTTTGTATTTCAAATACATTTTTACATGTAATTTGTATTTCAAATACAATGAAGCCAGTATTTTGCCCAACCCTGAGCACAGCAAAAAAGCTTATCTAGATTACATTACAACTACGGTACCTGACTGATGGTGTATTAATAATTATTTACACATACCAAAAGACATACCAAATACAAATATCTCCATCGATACCATTAGTATCGATTTTGTAAAAACAAATGTAACTGTTGTAAGTGTCCCTTTTAACTGGCTCTTGGTCAAAAAACTTAAGGCGCCGTAGGTTCAGCGAAGTTAAGCGAACAGAGTTTTTGAAACAATATAATGCGTCTGTTTATAATAATATGGTTTCAAAAATAATCTTGAGGCTTTTCTGCAGGGAAATCAGTGCTTCGAAACACGATTAAGTAAATTTCGCTCGGTAGAAAAAAATCACGAACATAGGTCTAAAACACACAAAAATACACTTAAAATATTCGTAACAAATTATTCACAAAAGCTATAAATATTAAAATTGCTTCTAAAAATCGGCAATATCATGTTTGAGGGAAATCAGTGTTTACATTTTTATTTATTTAAAGGGCAAAAAAAAAAAAAAAAAAAAAACATGATATCCGCGCTTCCGAGCACGCACTTCCATCCCTCTCACGCTTATGCTCAGTGAGAGGGAGAGAAGACCATGAACCTACGGCGCCTTAACACGCTTCTGATGGTTCAAATGGCGTTCTTGCTCTCTACGCTAACTAAGCAAATGACAAAGTGACAGACATGTTCATTCAAAGATTTTTTCAATGCCATTTAATACTACATCTACTGCATAGTCATCTCATCATCGCGTGATAAGGCCGACCATGATACGGGGCCTGGTCGGTGGAGTAGTAGTAGTAGAGTAACCGCCACTCTCCTCTGTCCATTGCCAGCCTCTTGACTTCCTCATACGGCTCGACATCAATTTACTACTGAAAACTATATGAACTTAAATGCACTATATCCATATCCAGCATAACGTGAATGTTATTTCAGCCCGCGCACTTTATCACGGAACGTCTATTTTCCAAAGCCGTCGCGCACTTGGCAGACTTTTTTCCTCATTTGCTATTAGATCCATATGCATTTGGGGATTTGGCTGCGTTCTTTGTTTTATTGTGGAGACGTAAAGTGGGGTGTTAGCCTAAAGCTACGAGATGTTCCTATAGATATAGTAAAGTACCAAATTGCCGCTTTTTAAAGCGCTAAATAGGTTGTGCTTGTGCCTTGTAGATATTGCCGCCATACTCGACATTACAATATGTAATTATTATAAAATGATATATGCCAAATTTTGTACAAAATCCTACTCTATACCTACATCCTAACTTATACATTTATTACATATTTACCATTTCAAAACAATGCGCTGATGTCTCATCAGGAGCCACAAGCGTCCGTAAGCTACGGTGTCTGTTTACTATCAGGAAGTCAGTATGCTTGTTTGCATCCATGCAATATTCTACAAGGTATCCTAAACCGAAAACGGGTGATAGCTCATAGGTATAAAAAAATACATAAAAAAACAATTTATGATCAAAAGTTAATTTTTCCTTGCTCGATGGAAATTGTAACAACATAAATAATCAATAAGTTACTTGCCAAATAAGCGATTTTTTTTTACAGTAAGTTCAGTTAGCTAGTCTAAGAATGTCACGTACATGTTTGCGAAAAAATACATTTTGTTTACAACGGAAGCACTTGAGTTCTACTTCACCTAACCTCTAAAAGACAGTCATACCTTTTATCTCCCTGCACACACTGCAACTGTTACAAAGGACCTCGTTTCAAAAGACCGCTTCTGCCGGTCCGTTCAGGACGCACAAATTAGCCTTCTGCGTTTGACATAACCCTTAGCAATGTTATATTTTTTCCGATTTAGGGAACTGTGGCTTGCAGATGAAATGTTCCGTTGATGAATGTACTTTCGGATTGATGTACTTGAAAATGTGAACTTGATATGAGTACCTATAGGATATTGTGGTGGATCTTATCACCTTTAAAACTTCGACTGTTCATTTGTTTTAACGAAGACCAAATAAACAAATCAGTAGAAAACTATTCATATGTTTTTCGCCTTTCTACAGCGAATTAACTATTAAAGAGAGAAATAAATAACATTCACGTCGACGTTAAGTGATTGAAAAGCTATACAGACCTATGGAGGAGTTGAATTCAATGCTGACAACATTGCTAAGTATACTACGTAATCTCCTTTCTTTAGACTCGCAAGCGTCAACAGGCTACTTTATCTGCTTACCGTAAGGGATTGAGATTGAGATTGAGATATTTATTGATAAAATTATAAATAATTTTACATGTCATTTAAATTTAGGTTAAATACATTTTATATGCCTTACTATCCATTGGTCAGGTCTAGAATTTAATATAAGTTAGTATTTAAATTAAATAAAATTACAACTTCTAATTAACTTCATTATTTCACATTTGTAAGTTTTTCATTCAGATTACATACCTATATATATATTTTCTTGTTTAGTCTCAACATAAATTGATGTATATTGTAACATGCTAGGTCGATTAACATTTTTTTCAGTTTTATAGCAAATATAGCGTCACTTACCGTAAGGCGGGTGTATGCTAATTTGCCACCGTCATGGTATAACAAAATCTTACCGTTATAATGTAATTTACTAAATGTACTGATTACTCAATTTAATGAAGTGACGTCAGACATACTGTAACCGTGGGTAGTATTACGTATCTTCTTAAATTACTCGTAAGCAGAGGCTTATCTGCCCACGCTTTTCAAGCCTCAATCAATCTTGATACGCACAATTTTGTGACATGATAACAATCAAACCTGCGGGGCAAAATCCTCCCTCCTTCTAATAATTCAATAAACAAATCAGTAGACGCAGCGTGGCACCACAGGGTGGAATGATGGGGTACATACACTACATAATTACGAAAAACTAAATTCCGATAGTCGGAATCACGAATTTCATAATAACGATTATTATAATTCCGAATGATTTAAAACTCCTAACATAAGTATTCCGATTCTTCATAAATTCCGAATTTCAATACCCCAAACAATAATAAGTCCGACTGAATAATAATCCGAAATATCAAAAATACTAATTCCGATTAATAAATTAGGTAAGTACCGATTATCAAAACTCCGAATATCATTACACCGACCAATAATGAATCCGACTAAACAAAAGGCCGAAACATCAGAATTACGAATTCCTTTACCAGTAACTATTAAATTAATAATTAAAACAACCCCCAACGTCCAAGATCCCTACCGCAGCTAACAAACACGATTTAACTACCTAAGATCCGAATTTTAAAACGCTGTGACAGGGTCGACTGGACAGTGACAGGACTCCCCCTTAGCTCCGGCGCTGCGGGGAGAGCAGCCTTTTCGCCCTCGCGTGACAAAGCACGGTCGCCCGTGCTCCACCCCGCAGCTTCGGCTTGCTGGTCGCCGAAGTGGTTGCCGAGGCGACCAGCCTCAGCCGCACCGCTTTGCACGGCTTCCGCGCTTTGTCATAGCGGGCGAAAGGATACTCCCCCTCCGCGCCTAAGGCTTTTTATATAAACTCTAGGGGTAGGGCAGACAAGACCACGTGGATATTGGGGTGCTCCGAATCGGTTTTCTTACCTGTGTCTCCAATGCATATAAAATACAATATCTCGGCCATTTATTTGATTTTTAAGTCCTAGATCGTTTTGAAATTCTGGTTCCAATATAAAAAGGGTTCGGATCTGGCAGCGCTCCTCGGGCTTCGCTCATTCGGCTCGCGCGGTGTAGGGTCGTGATTCTACCTAACACTCCTCCTCGCTTCGCTCGTCGTCGTACCTACACTGACCTGCCTTAGAGTCTCTATAAAACTACCTTGAACTAACCTTGCACCTTTCTATATATTCTCTACGGGAAATAGGAATCGTTATTTTCGGATTTTTTACGGACCCCGGTGTAGGTTTTAAAATCCGAATTTCATAATTCCTAAGAAATAAAGTTCCAATGATTGTAAACACGAAGTTCATTATCCCGAATATCAAATTTCCGAATTAGCATTGAAATTTCGGAAAATTTATAATCGGAATACTGGTTTTCGGGCCAATTACTTTTCGCACTTTTCATTATTCGTATTCGGAATTATAAAAATCGGAAAAAAATACAATTGAAATTTTGAAATTGGTTAAATAAAATTTGTGTTTTTTAGTAATCGAAATTAGTCTTAGGATTTATGAAATTCCAGGTTTTAAAAATTGGAATTACTGACTCCGGAATAAAATAATTCGGAGTATTTCGTGACTTTGATGTGCGTGATCGATTGGCTGGGAAAGGTCGCGGGAGTCCGCTGGATGCGGGCGGCGCAAGACCGATCACTCTGTCACTCTTTGGGGGAGGCCCATGTCCAGCAGTGGACGGCTTTCGGCTGATAATGATGATGATGAATAATTGAATGGTTGAACTCACGCATTGAACTGTCACAGCGGGCGACATATTTCGAATCCTTTGGGAGTTCTTCTTCGATCGTTCTCGAGGCGAAGAAAATTTGAAATATGCTTAAAAGAAAAGAGGATTTTTTTCATCTTATTTTGATCACAGAGCATTTAATAACACCTATAAGTGCAGCCAGACCGCTTTGCATGTCAACCGAGCTAGTCAAAAGAAATTTTAATACCGTGTTTAGGTAAAATTTACGGTTAATTTTCTCTTTCGTCTGTGGATGGAAAGAATTAGAAATGAGTGTTTTATTGCTAGGGTGTCTACAATTTAGAAGATTTTTTTCATATAATACGAAAAAAAATGAGAATGAAGGTCACTGAATCGTATATGCCGTTTCGGATAAATATATTTCGTGGAACTGATAATCATTGCTGGATTCCAGGTTTGAGAGCTACACGTTGCTATAGATTGTTAGAGTGCATCTGGTACAGAATGTTGTCAAATAAAGATTGTTATGAATCATAGCATAGCCGGAGACGAAGACTATCCAGACTTTCAAAAAACCCGCCTAGCGGACGCCTAAGCCGTAGTCGCTTTCCGCTACACATGCCATTTCGATCAATTTACTCAAGCATAATGCATTTTACACCTAAATAACTAAGTACTGACATGCTCGTGGCGACCACGGTTGCCAAAGTAAGCGGTTTTCTTCAATATCGCTACTTGTAATATGTCATATCTCTATTCTGCCTACTGTAAAAGTTAAAGTTAGACCCCAAAATTCGTAACACATAATACATTTGTTTTTTTAGGGTTCCGTACCCAAAGGGTAAAAACGGGACCCTATTACTAAGACTTCGCTGTCCATCCGTCTGTCTGTCACCAGGCTGTATCTCAAGAACCGCGATAGCTAGACAGTTGAAATTTTCACAGATTATGTAATTCTGTTGCCGCTATAACAACAAATACTGAAAAGAAAATAAAATAAATATTTAGGGGCGGCTCCCATACAACAAGAGTTTTTTTTTTTTTACTATTTTTATAGATAATGGTACGGAACCCTTCGTGCGCGAGTCCGACTCGCACTTGGCCGGTTTTTTTAATTTTTCTTCACGTGTTCGTATTCTTAACAGAAATAATTATACTTTCTTCCTTGCAGCTTTAATATCTCTGTTTAGCCCAATGGTTACTCGTAGCTGGTAAAGAATGCCATTTGGCATCGAGCTCGCCATTTGAACATTTGTGTATTTTGTGTTCAAATAAATAAAATTCGAAGAATGTCTCATATCCGCCGCCCCCATGGTGACACTTGTCACGACTGCGGAATATGAAAGCCCCTCTAAGCCTCTTATTTGTTGTTCTAGTGAAACACGACAAGGGACGTGAAAAATTTAATGAAACTTCTCTAGAGCCCTGTAATCTCCTTTCTTGCAAATGTTTGATGTTTTAAACACGCTTTAAAATATACTGTTTCTTTGTTCTAAGGGTTCGCGATGTTTAATGGACGCACGTGATATTGCCTGATTTTGAGACATGACGATTCGTGAGATTTTATTATTAACAGACAGATTAAATACAGTAGGTATCTGGGCTAACGAACTCTGCTCTGTGAAAACAGAGAGATTTTCCCTAGTTAGATTGATTTTTTACCCCCCGTTAACTCCTTTTTTTTAATTTCATCAAAATCGTTAGAGCTGCTTTCGAGAACGTGATCCTGCTAATATTATAAATGTGAAAGTTTGGATGTTTAGATGTTTGGATGTTTGTTACTCAATCACGCATAAGCGGCTCAACCGATTTGGATGTAATTTTGCACGAATATAGTTTATAACCTGGATTAAAATATAGGATAGTTTTTATCCCGGGTCCAAGCAGATGAAGTCGCGGGCGGAAGCTGGTTACAAATAAATATACAATTGCCGATCGTTTAACAGTGTAGGATGTTGTATTTGTGTAAATATGACGATGTTGTGAGGGCCGGTATGCCTTTTGTTATACATAGGTATTTGACAGGGGGAGATGTCCACACTCTCATTCAAAATATATCATTTCTAGCTTCCGCCCGCGACTTCGTCTGCGTGGACCCGAGATAAAAACTATTCTATATTTTAATCCATGCTATAAACTATCATCGTGCAAAATTTCATCCAAATCGGTTGAGCCGTTTAAGCGTGATTGAGTAACAAACATCTAAACATCCAAACGTTCGCATTTATAATATTAGTAGGATTATTATAGGAGTGGTTTCTTACGATTGGATAAATAACATAATTTTGACATAGTGCCCGTTGGCTTGTAAAAACATAATGTATTTCCTAATAATGTATTAGGCCTCAGCGCTTGAGATCATTATGCAGATGAGACGTTATTTTCGTCGCTTTAATCTCATTCCAAAATCACGTTTCACGGTACCGAGCACAAGGACAATTTAGATTTTGTATTTTTCCAAACTTCGGACCGAAGCGTTGTAGCCCAACGTCGTTACAAAGTTGGGTTATTTCCCCATTTCCATTTTAAAGAAATCCTTGAGGCCTAAAACATGATTGTCGGGATAAAATTATGTTGTCAGATTGAAAACGGAAACACGATTAGGGGTTTTCGCTGATCTTAAAACAATTCCTTTTCTTAGACGTAGTTTTCATTAAATTAACCGGTGGGTGCACCTAACCGTAGTGTAATCGTAACCGGTGTTCGTAAAAATCTGAATGTATGGAAAGTTTGACAAGTTTCTATGGAATGCCACACTTAACCACAAAACAGATAGGTACAGAAAACAATCTACATACAAAGTGCGCTCGAGCAACGCACACATAGACACTGCTCACGTACACGATGTCTCGGACCGGTTCGGACCAGTTCGAGCGCGACTGCCATCCGCTTGCGACGCGTCTGCGAACTTTTTTGTGCAATAATGGAGCAATAATAGTAGATTACTGCAGAGGCCGTGAAGTAAGGGATTGCTGGTCGAGATTGGGGTAGACGGCCGAGTCGTAGACGAGGCCGAATACAACGAGTCCAGCAATCCCTGTTCCGGCCGAGGATTGTATAGTACTTTTCTCAAACGATGTGAGGAAATATTAAAATTAAAATAAATACTAGGTAATCAATTAAATAATAGGTAATTTGCGCCTTTTTTATTTTTTAAACATGCCATTTGAACAAGCCGTTCGAGCACCATGTTTAACCGCACATAAAGTATAGTACCATAGATTATTTTTATTTTTTTTATGAAGCAAGTATGCTTACGGTGTCTAGTGGTGGTTGGCAGTATGTAAATTATCCTTTGTCAGTTTAATATTAGTAAGCAAATTTAAAAAGTTAGAGTAGCGGACAATAATGGTTTTACTTAGGGTTTTCATACATTACTTCTTGGCGTAAGGCCAAGAAGTAATGTAGGGAGCCATAAACAAGAAACTTCACGTCTTCATTTCGTGATATTAACGCTTACATTTCCGAGCATGTTTGAGAAAAAAAAAGTTATTATAACTGTTCAGTGGACGGTTGTTTAAATTCAACATTAAACGGTGAATTGTCGTTTTTTAATCTAATTTGTAATATAACAATGACATTAAAAATAAAATATTTTAGTCATTATTCATTTATGCTCCCTTATTATTCCCGTTTCATTCTCAACAATAAATCAAACAACTGGATACGAGTGCCACTACCACGATAGTTGTTTGTGCATAAGCCATAGTTGACAACCCTAGAGCGACCGCCGAGCGTAGAAGTGAAAAGTGAGGTACATTACATACATGTGATTGACTTCTGACTTAACGCCATATTTAACGTTGATCTGTCTGTAATCGTTAGTTGGTGCAACCTGCCCAAACGGCCAATTACATTTAGTTAATGCAACAGAAATGAGCCTATCCGCACCAGAACCAAGGTAACCGATATAGCCCTCCGAATCGCTAAACTTAAGTGGCAGTGGGCGGGGCACATTGCACGTAGAACCGATGGCCGTTGGGGCGGAAAGGTTCTCGAGTGGTGACCACGTACTAGAGGGCGCAGCGTGGGTAGGCCCCCCACAAGGTGGACTGATGACCTGGTAAAGGAGTCCGCTGGATGCGGGTGGCGCAGGACCGGTCATTGTGGCACTCTGGGGGAGGCCTATGTCCAGCAGTGGACGTCTTTCGGCTGATATGATGATGATTATGATGAATGCAACAGTGCAAAGACAGCGGCAGTCGGTCGCATTCGGAGACCGACGGCGGCAATCGCCTACACATGTCACCGCAGTAATATAATGATGACAGTCGTTGGGCAAAGTACATAGTTTAAAACTAGTTCGCCGACCATATTAGGCGACCGAAGCAGTGCTTGAATGGTTTCAACCGGTTCGTAAGTTCGTTAGAGTTAATACATTTCACTGTTCTTAGATATCACTTATACAAAGAAATCGGCCAAGTGCGTGTTGGGCCACGCGCAGTGTAGGGTTCCGCAGTTGCCTGTCTGTCTTTGTTACATCGACACGCACGCGCCAAGTAATCGGTAACTAGTAATGTCTACTTAGCCGTGATAGTTTTCCATTTAAATTCATTATAATTATGTAACTACTGCCACAAATTCCCATCAGTAGCAGCCATTTAGGCGGCAGGGGGTGCAGGGTGGGGACACTTGACTTGAACAAAAATTTGGGCTTTAAAGCCCAATATCACACAAATGGACCTCTGAGTTAAAAAAAGTTTTAAAAAAATCATAATATTTTTGAACAAGCTATCCAATGATACCATGGGTTTAACGAGGAAAAATAATGAACTTAACGTGTAGGCGAAGGAACTTAAAAATAAACTTGATTTAGTTCCACCGTTTTTATTATTATTACTTATTTATTTAATAAACAGAATATAGAAACTTCATAATTAACAGGGTCCCACAAAACTTGTTTTGTCGGCGTGATTGATTTCTATACCCATGCCGAATTACAGCTTTCTAGTAGTCAGGGTCACTGAGCTAAGCCGAAAACGGACAGGCGGACAGACGGACATGGCGAAACTATAAGGGTACCTTGTTGACTACGGAACCCTAAAAAAATAGTTTGGCACAACCTCCGTTCCGTAAAAGTCGAGTATGGGAAGAGGGTAGAAGTGTGCTGTCGGTGACAGTGATAGGCAAACAAACTATCACTGCAATATTACATTTTCTCACCTACAACCAGATGAAATAAAACACCCAAGTCGCTACTGTGCCCGCTATTGCCAAGACCTCTGGTTATATTGTATACTAGTCGGTCGGTCAGCTGTAGAATTCACGAGCCTTTCTTTCACAAAAAAATCTATATAATAAACACACAATTTCACGATCATAGGTTGAGAGAAATGCGACCTGTAGGCGTTCCAGCGGGAAAGCGGGACACCCGGACACAAACGATTTTCGGCCGAAGCTGAAGCATAGAACTTCGTTCGCTTCGCGCTCTCGTTCGAAAAGTGACTTACACGTACCTATGGTACAGTTTCAAGGATCTTGAAACACATTTAAACCGAATCAAAACACAACAATAAAAACAAGAGACACAAATTGAAAGCACTGCATTCGCGAGATAAATACCAGGTTCAATTCCGACGTATTTCAATGGTAACGCATCGTCGAAGCTAAAATAAAACGTGTACATCGTTGGCCCGGGGAAATGTACTTTGTACAATGTACACTTGTACAGTTGGTAGGTACACAGGTGTGAGGAGTGTTAGAGTGTAATAGAGTTTCTTTACACCGATCATAATGTTCAATTGTTTATGATTTTGAAGCTTTATTCGGCTGATTTTAACCATGCACAACAGATAAAAATCTGAGTGCATACAATGATTAAGTTTTCTTTTTATTATATCAAAATAATCCAACCACTTTGTTGAAGAGACTTCAATTAATGTACCTAGCCCAGGCAAGTATCGAATCTGCTTCTTTGCCAAATATTTCTGTTCCTAAGTGATTATGGGCAGCATCTGTAGCAATCATTTGTTTATAATATAAGTTACTGTCTTTCCAATATGATATGTAGTACTCGTAACTACATATCATATTGGAAAGACACCTACTACAATCACGACCCTATGCGTCGCAGCATACGTGAAAGCGCTATGTAGCAATATAATTATGGAGTTTTTGCCCCTTCGGCCGCATACGTAAATTGAGCTTCGTAACTAGTTCCGATCGAATTCTTTTTCCTCTTATTACGAAACCCGTTGCGATTGGACACTTTTTGTTCTAGTACGAAACCACCCACCACCAGAACCAGTCGACTGAAAAAAAAGTTTAGTAAACCAGCAAAGACTCCCTCTGGCTTTGAAACACCAGAGCCCGTGGAGCAACTATGAATTATGAGCCAGAAATAGTACTTGATAATGTCGTTTTTAGTACATTGTTGTAAAGTAGGCAATAGATGGACTGGGTTCGAGGGAATGGGTTCGAGGTTTGAGCTGCTAGGTGAGGACCCGGAAGGAGACGAGACCATCTATTGCGCTTTTGGCCGAGACATTACATAGTGCTTTTCACGCCTACACTGCGAGGAAATTGCAAATAATTATAATTATCATTCAAAATTAAGTACCTAATTAAAGATCACAATATGAAACACCTTAGCGCGGCCTCGCTCGCCAGCGTGACGGGGGGCACCGCGCGGCGCGGCCCGGCACGGGCCACCTATGAGTTCAAACTGTCCAACAATAAAATTGGACATCGCACGAACAGGGCAACTATGAGTATAGTTGCCCTGTTCGTGCGATGTCCAACTAACTCCAGCTTTGTCGCCTGTTTTCTGACCATCTTTTGCCTCATCTCCGAGCAGTGGCGTGAAATATATATTTATGGAGCCCCAGCCATATTCCAATCCTGGAATGAGAGGACGGTGTGAGGGGCTCCCGAGATGGGGTCAGTTGCCGGCGTTATTTATATTTTCCGCTGGAAGTATTGAGAGCCATTTCATCCCCCAGCCTGGCCAAGTAGGAACATACTTCATATATGTAGTATGTAGTGTGTGTAATAATAATGTTTTACTACGTAAACGTGGTTCTAACTCCTTGTAGAAACAGAAGAGAGTTAAGAACGGAATTTTCATAATCTTTGTACGCAATGTAAGATTATCGAACCGTTTTAGAATATCACATCATGCGGGGAAAAACAACTTGACAGAACTTAGATAGTTTATAAAATACTCGATTACTTAGCACGTTATTTATTATCTTCTATATATATAAACGTAAAAGTCCTGACTGACTGACTCATCAACGCCCAGCCCAAACCGTTGAACTTAGAAAGCTGTTTTTTTCACAATAGGTGTCTTCTTCTATATATATAAACGTAAAAGTCCTGACTGACTGACTCATCAACGCCCAGCCCAAACCGTTGAACTTAGAAAGCTGTTTTTTTCACAATAGGTGCTTTACATAACGTAAGTACCCACTAAGAAGCGATTTTTGAAAATTTCACCCCTAAAGGGGTTGAATAGGGGTGCAAAGTTTGTATCGGGATTGAGTATAATTTTAAGTGACAGACTTGAAACTTTGTAGAAAGATTACTTATTAAGATACAATAAAAGTACTTTCAGAGTTTTAGAAAACTCTACCCCTAAAGGGGTTAAATAGGGGTGCAATTTTTGTATGGGAGAAACATTATTTTTTGAACTAGAAACTTGAAACTTTGTAGAAAGATTACTTATTAGAATCCAAAAAAAGTACTTTCTGCGATTTAGAAAATTCCACCCCCAAGGGGATAAAAAGGAGGTTGAAAGTTTATATGAGGATGGAGTAAAATTTCAAGTGAGAGACGTGAAACTTCGTGTATGTATCACAGTACAAGAATAGTATTTTTAGGGTTTTGGAAAAACCTACCCCTAATTGGGTTAAATAGGGGTGCAAATATTTGTATGAACCGATTTAGATGAAATTTGGTATAGAGATAGTTTGAGTTCCGGGGAAGGTCAAGGTAGTTTTTATTCCGGAAATCATCCCCTGAGGGGATGAAATGGGGGTGGAAGTTTGTATGGCGCTACGATATAAACGAGTTCCACGCGGACGGAGTCGCAGGCAGAAGCTACATAGGGATGCAAAGCCACCCTCAAGGGGGTAAAACGGGGGTTTAATGTTTGTATGAGGATGGAGTAAAATTTTAAGTAAGAGAGGCGAAACTTTGTGTATAGACTCCTTATCACAATACAAGAAAAGTAATTAAGAGTTTTGGAAAAACCCACCCCTATGTGGGTTGAATAGGGGTGCAAATTTTGTATGAACCGATTTAGATGAAAATTGGTATAGAGATAGTTTGAGCCCCGGGGAAGGACATAGGATAGTTTTTATACCAGAAATCATCCCCTAAGGGGATGAAATGGAGGTGGAAGTTTGTATCCAGGCGCTACGATATAAACGAGTTCCAGGCGGACGGAGTCGCAGGCAGAAGCTAAATAGGGGTGCAGAGTGTGTATGGGAAAACTCATTTAAACTCAAAATTAAAACTTTATTAATATGTGTCTTTTGCGTTTTGGAAAAATACACCCCTAGGGGGTTAAATATAATTGTTTGAAATTTAGTTTCATGTATGGAGTGCTCCCCTCAATATTTTAGGGTTCCGTACCCAAAGGGTAAAAACGGGACACTGGGATTACTGAGACTCCGCTGTCCGTCCGTCTGTCTGTCTGTCTGTCACCAGGCTGTATCTCATGAACCATGATAGTTATATAGTTGAAATTTTTGTTGAATTGATGTATACAACAAATACTAAAAACAGAATAAAATAAATATTTAAGGGGGCTCCCATGCAACAAACGTGTTTTTTTTGCCGTTTTTATAGATAATCGTACGGAATCCTTCGTGCGGGGGAGTCCGACTCGCACTTGGCCGGTTTTTTTTTACGGCATTCAAAACAAACTATAAGATTCCGTTTTTGCCATTTTGATTACGGAACTCTAAAACTGAGGTAGTTTTTGGTGATAATTTACTGTAAAAATTAAAGTAATACTAATAATTGAACAGTTCCCAAACATCGTTTTTTTACATTCTAAAATACCTAATAGTAGTTTATGCAACTGATACATAATCAGAGGCCTTAAAATACGAGTGTGATTTTATGAAACGAGCGCCAGCGAGTTTCATAATAGGATCACACGAGTGAGATAATTGAATGGTAGTAAGAGCAACCTTATTGAAGAACTTTGTGTCTCAGCACAATTGTTTATTTCGTCAAATTCAAAATTATTCCCATACTGTACTTAGAATTAAATTCTATTTTTTGCTACCAGTTAGATGTATTCTTCTGCGCGTGCGAAGCCGCGGGCAAAAGCTAGTCAATTATAAGGCTCGTATTACTTATTATCTTACCATCTCGGATATAATCGTATTTCTATTGGGAGTACTTAATTAGTTTGCGAAAAAAGTAGTCTTCAAAATATTTGCGCTCACTTTTTTATTTTCACTAATGGCCGCCAACTTGAATCGTCCAACTTTAGGCGCCCGCGGTCCGTCACGGATCCACATAGTCTATTTTGCGGGGCGCCTTGATATGATATCAATATGACATTTTACGTGCACTCGTTCGGAAACTTCCTTTGTTTTTAATAACACGGCGGTAGAGCGTACGGCCGACCCTACCTATATGCTAAACAGAGACCGTAGCCTATTATCGCTGGTGATTCCAGAGGAGTCACAAGCGCGTTGCCAACCTTTTATTGATTTGAGGATTTGTTGTGTTGCCTACTACAAAGGTAGGTAGGTCTTTCACTCTCAACACAGCCTCGGTAGCTCTGGCAACCTTACCCCTACCCTAAGCGGCTACCACGAAACGTAAACAAAGTCCGTTCGTGTATCTCCCTCGCTGTCGCATTTTCTAATTCGAGCAAGAAGAGGGTACATGAACGCAAGTCCGTTTTCGTTTCGCGGTAGCCCCTCAGGTACGGCGCACGTGAAAGTGTCGTGACAAATGTCATAGCAATATCATACCAATAGTTTGAGTCACATAGACCTCCGAGGAGATGTAACGAGCTGTCATTTCCAGCGTCAATTTGAAGCGACTTCAGCAACTGTTAACAGAAGTTGGGATTACTTTCTTATTGCGATTCAGCTTTTGTCAGGTTTTAAATTTCGACCCCAATTGGAATGGGAAGTTAAAGAAATGTCAACACCCTGCCTGCTATATTCCTTCGAGACATTTTTACGGATACTGTATTCTGCCAGCCAACAATGTGACAAAATTGCTCAAAAGAATAGTTACAACATGAACCTGTAATATGCATAGAAGATGATCCACAAAATTAAGGGGTGGTACGTGACAACAAAGTTCCACATTTAGTTTGTTTATTTAAAACCCATCCCACCGCACCCAGCAGGTTAATCACGTATCGAATTGTACGTAGTTAGTTAGTTAGTTAGTTATCCTGCAGGCGTAGCATGGTTGCCATTTTATCACTTATCGCTGTGGAAAAGACATCCGTCACGTTCTGACCAGTATGTGAGTGCGAGTGTGACATCCGTCTTATCCACAACGATAAGTGATAAAATGGCAACCGTGCTACGCCCGCTGGGCTCTTTTCCGCAAATCGACATCCAGTGTGCCTATTTTGCGTGAATTTGTGGGGTAGCGCTACTCTAACCACCCCAGCTCCTCCAGAAAGTTGGTAAGTGCCTTTGTGTTTATGATTGCGTCCCGTAGTGTGTCTGGAGACCCTAGGTGCTTTTTCCTGTATACTTCTACCTGCTTGCAGTCCAGTAGAATGTGTTTGGTCGTTTCTTCCGCCTCCATGCACGCTCTGCACATGGGGCTATCTGTGATACCCATGTTGTAGAGGTGTCTGTTCAGCATTGTACGTATGTCAAGTAGATATAAATGTTACTTTTTGTAAGGGAAAATGACAGTTGAGATGTCCGAAGTGCGTTAGAAAAATTACGTGATCGCGAGGTAAGGTAATTGCAACCAGGACAAAAAAGTAGATTCACCCAACTAAAGCCAGTCTAAAATACCTACCTAACAGGTTACCTTCTAAATAAAATGTCGATTTTGGTACGTCACGCCTGTAGTGGTGTCACTACAGGTACTAATCGCATGAATGTGTTTCGCGAGGTGGTTTTATCCCGCACTGAGTGCTATTACTTGTTCTGTGGTTAGCATGTGAACAGGATAATATATGACTGAAAATAATTTACCAATTATTTTCAGTCATATGATTTTCTACCTAAACAATAATCAAATTACCTTATATTGTATAACATTTGGTACGTAAAGGCGGTGTCAAACGGATTAATTCAACTGCGATGCGACAGGTAAAATTCTGTTATCACGATTTTCAAAAAAACCCTGTTCTAGTTAGAAAAACAGTGAAAATATTCCATATTCCTTATTCCTGTCAACCTTTATTTATAGGAATCTCTTTTGTTCTGTTTCATTTAATACGTTGTATGCCTGGGGCTCGGACGAGGAATTTTTAATATTCAACCCGGGCCGGCGACAATGCCGCACCCTGTATCGCATCCTAACTTAAAAGGACGTATGTGTACGATCATTTGTTGCACTTACGTTCTTCTGAACCGAGGGGTGTCGGTGGCATGCGTATTGTTGACGTTTGCAAAGGTCATTGGTGGGACTATATCAATATCAGTGGATATTCCGTGGCTTCAGACTGATTTGAATTATGGTTATTGCATCAAACCCGGGGACTAATTGCATTGCCTATTGGTTGAATTTGGAATCACTTTGATACTGGTAAAGAAAATTATTAGGTATGGAAATTTATGTGGTTGATTGTGATGTTGCGATATTTAATTAATCTAGGACATGTTGCCAAAGGGCTCCATCAGGGTTTCACAGGGATAATAATAATAAATAATAAAGGGCCTCTACGTGTTGGCTCAGTTGGTACCTTGTAGGTACCTAGCTCCACGCACGTCTCCCAAAGGTCCGGGACATCATTGTCCCGTGAGCGGGAAAGACATACATAATAAATAATAATAAAAAACAACGATGGCAGGTCGAGTGTTAATTGGCTCAAAATGTGTTGCAAGTGACTCTACCCTAGTCTTTTGGCAGCCGATCTTCCATACCCCCTCTATATCTATACTCAGATAAAGAGGTAATATTTGTTAGATCTAAGTTTGTAGCTTTGTAAGTGTTTACGTAGTAATCTCCTTTCCAAAACAAATACCAGTACATATAAAAATTTACTTTCAAGACGGATATAAACTTTAGTTTATCACGGTCTTTCTAATATTGGATTCTTGGTAATACGCTTGCGAGTGGAGCCGCGCGAGCACCTAATACTAGTCCCCCCCAGGCCAAAAGTATGGAAACAAGCGTATATGACAATATAAAACGTTAATTTTCACACGAAAAGTTTTTATTTAAAATAAACAAATATATACTACAATTTACGAAATTTCTATTCCTATTCCTAGTGACTATGTGTGTTGTTTTCAATATAGACCTGAACTTTGTTTTCATTAATGTATCCACCTTTTGCTTTCATACTACAGCACACAATCTCGGCATTCTTTGAATCAATTTATCGATGGCATTTTGTTCAAGATTAGCCCAAGAGGCTGTTGACAAATTCGTCCAAAATGCTGATTTTGAAGTTGGACATGTTTTTCTTATCTGCCAGTCCAGCTCGTCCCACAGTAATAATGGAAACACGAAATATCAAAGGAAACAACTTTGTTTCCATACTTTTGGCATGGGGTATATCAAATTCCCCGCCAATGCAAAGTGCCACAATAATACAGAGTTGTAATGCAAAGCCACACGCCCCATCCCATGGGTGCCGTGTAGGCAAGGGAGTCAGAGTGTCATGCGCGATACGCCACCAATCCATGACTGACAGATAATACTGCAATATTGCAATTTGAAGGGGTGATGGCGATCATAATTTTGAAGTATGGCGGACCAAGAGGTATAGGGTGCAAAAGAGATTGAAGATATGCCAGAGGACACAATAATAATAATTGAGTCAAAATATTTCTTAGGAGAAGACCGATATAATCTTGAATGAAACAGAAATCATCTTGAATTCTACTTCCTCTTGTGTCGATGATTCCGAGTCGGTTAAGAGGCTTAAATAATTTAAGATTCTAAACCAAATAGAGGAACTTTCGTAATTATTAAGATAGTTTTCTCGAATCAACGAAAATGATCTGGGCTCAAGATAATTTCGCTTCATTCGAGATGATTTAACATTAGATGTTTCTAATGATTTTTGTGCTTCATTAATATTTACCTCGAATCAAGTTTGATATTCTATGCATGTACAAGTCAGCATCGTATAGTTAGTAGCAGCGAAGTAGTCAAATATATCGCAATACTCTTACAGTAATAAAGACTTGTACCGAAATATTAGGCTGCTTTGGCTGCTACTAACTATAATGACGCTGACTGTACTTAATTGACAGCACAACCGCTTCAATAAACTTTCAAACAAATGGTCGTCTTATGAAAAAGCATCGCCATTCTCTTTATCATCTAAATCATAAGAGATTTGACCCTTGTTGCGGTTGCTACGTACATATATTAGAATTTGCTTTTATTAGTAGTTCCATCCAGTTGGCATCAATGAATTATAAATTAGGTATATTACTATAGTTTTAAATTTTTGATTTTAAGAGTTGCAATACCCTTACAGGGTCCCGTGTTATACTGTTAATTTTGTAAGACCACCTGTATGCCAACATGAAAGCAATGAAGTTATTTCTATTTATATTTCTATTAATGAATGTATGTAGGCACAGTGACCGGCAGTAATATACGACCAGCAGGTCAATCACGTAACGCATTGTAAGTAGGTACGTTAGGTAGGTCTAAATGTCAATTTTTTTATGGAAAAACGACAGTTAAACTGTGCCTAACGCGCGTTCTAGACGCTTGAGGGGTAATCACGCCTGACTTGCCTTTTGAACGCGCGTTAGGTAGATCCAACTGTCATTTTTCCATATAAATAGTGACATTTAGTTCTACCTGACGCGCATACAATGTATATACATACTCCGTAAAAATATCTGATACACTGCTATTTACAGAGGCATCAGAGCGTGTCAGATATTTTAGCGACGACCGATGGTTTAGTCGATCGTTAAAATCCCAGCAAATGTAAATATTTGTGTGATGACCTAATATTATTATATTTGTTTCTGGGTCTTGGATACTTTCGATGTATTAAATTATATATCTATTACATTAATCGTCGTCTCAAAACCATTACATAAGCGTTATTGTGCTTATTATAGGGAGTACTGCTTGTTTTCGATTGTCAATGATTGCACTGAGGATTATCAGTAAATTTTGCGCACAGGGGACCGATTTTTGACTTTCGAGCGCTCAAAAATCAAATAAAAGTAAATACGTTTGTAGTGTTTTGACACATGGCAGGCACTTACTTTCTACCAATAGAATTTAGTACGAGTGGTCAATACAACTCGTTTTTAAATTTTCTATCGCTATTTCAAAATAGCATTTCATAATTTTTGTCAGTTTTCGAGTGAAAGAGTCGAGCGCTCGAAAGTCAAAAATCGGTCCCCTATTCCTATTTCGCCTCACGAAAACAAACTGATCAGCTAGTAAAGTAAGGTCAGTGTGGGCAAGTCCGTCAATAAGGCAAGACCGTCTACACGCCATAACTCTTGTATTTGTATACGCGCGCCACTTATAACTCTGTCGGTAAAGCGGTTTTTCGTCCTAGTTCTTTTTCTCTAACATAGATGTCGCTATGACGAGAACTATGGTAGCAACTCAACTGTCAACTTCATTCGTGTTTCGAACTACATAAGTGAGTGCAACGTGGTCCAGAAAATAAATCGTAGAAAATTGAAAAAATCGCAGTATTTGTTAATGAGGTGCGTAATTTAGCAATTTATTAATCGCTTTTCCTATCTAACGCTTTTAATGTAGCCACAATCCTTTAATTTTGAAGTTTTAGGTTTCGAAATGTCTAACCTTAAATTTTATCTAGTTGGAAAGTCCGTCTGAAATGATCAAGGGAAGCCCGTCATGTGCCGGTCCTGCCTTAAACCAGATCTTGCCAACCTTTTGCGTTGAAATATTCTCATTTCAAATATTGTCACGATAAATGAGATACTTACACGTAAAACTTTTTTTAAATGACTTAAAACATACATATGCACTATTGCCTTTTGTGTACTACGCTATTTACGTACAGGGAGAGTGGGGTTCAGGGGAGCACTTTTTTTTGTGACTAAAAAGCTAAAAAGGGCTAGTTTCTTAATCAAACCCACTTATTATTATTATTTTAGAACACTTATTTAGTTATATAAATAAATGACAAAAATATCCGTTTTGTGGTAAATAAACCAAAAAACTGCCTTTTAAAAAAAAAGGGAAGTTGACCCACTGTGACCCTCTAATGGGTAACACTGGATTGAAGTATTGGGGTACTGTGGATCATATGGGGTTCAATGGATCATGTGAGTGGGGTTCAGTGGAGCACTCTTTTTCTGACTGATATAGCGGCCCAACTTTCACTTAAAAAGGCTTAGTTTCTTAATTAAACCCTAGAACACTTATCTAGTTACATAAATAAATGACAAAATGGCTGTTTTGTGGTAAAAAACAGCCTTTTTAAAAATAAACTGATGTTGATTCACTGTGACCCACTAATGGTTGCACTGGATCAGTATTGGGGTACTGTGGAGCATATAGGGTTCATTGGATCTCAGTATGAAATGTATTATTGTTAGAACAAACAAAAACAATCAAAATATTTCGTAGGTAGACATTACTAAATGTAACTACTTTAAAAAAGTCTTCTAAGAAGTCTCTTAATGACGAAATCACCGTATTTAATAAACTGGGTCACGATCCACTGAAACCCATTCCAAATTGATCCGCCGTTCCCCATATATACTTATTTTATTTAACCAGTCACATTTTTTTTTCATATATTAGAGAACATCAAATTTAAACAAAATTATTGCAGAGTCAGTCCAATAAGATACTAAACGTTTTTGAAAAACACGTAAATAAATACTTTCGCTCTTACCTTGTGACGGGGCCTCCGCGACGCGACTTCCGGCACAGACACTGCGTGGATCACTGGTTCGGTTTATGCGGGCATGCCAGAGCGCCAACGTCACGAGCGCTTATGTGTGTGCGTACAATACATCCAAAGCTATAGCAAACGATCCACTGAGACCCATGACCCACTGAACCCCACTCTCCCCTACCGGCCAATAATATCACCTTCGTGTTTTCGGATGATTTTCGGTCAGAGTATCAGAAAGGGAGCCCGGTTTTTGGACTTAGAAAATTTTTGATATTTTTTTTATTAAAAAAAAGTATTTATGCGGTCTCTAATAGTTAACATTTAATTAATAAGTATTTAAGATGAATACTTTCATAGTATTTTTGGGAACTTATACGATTTTCAACAACCAATTGAATTTTTTATATTTTTTTTGCGTTTATCATGTTTTTTTATTTTAGACTTGAAAAGGTTTACAATCTCTTCTTCTACGGATATGCCGATCTAGCCTTTATAACAGAAAAATATGTATATTTTGAAATTGCAACTCTATCTCCCTGATCTCAAAACATAATTTGGAATGGCATAAAATTACGATACCAACAATGTAATCTATATGCCTATTGACTTTCAAATAGCGGGGCAATGAGTACTAGACGGCCTTACCTTATACATCACGGGAAGATCGTCTACTCGCCCAGTTTTGAAAAAACCTCTTTTTTTGCAAAAGTTTTGCTTATTTTGTTAATTTGTTAAAGCGACATTGTAAAATATAATATTTATCATCCCATAAGTCTAGGACGTTTATCCTGGAATAAATAATAACCTTGTAAAATCAAATCAAACTTAACTTTAAATAAAGTATGCCGGACTTTCCCACACTGACCTTAAAGGGAAAACGAAATGGCGGCAAAACAAGAGCATCCCGGCGCTGTTTAATTCAGTTAAGCGCGCTCGTGAACTTTAAACTCGATACAGAACTTTATTCGACGTGGTCATAAGCTAGCGACAGACTGAATAGGAGCACATTGTCCATTAGGCACGTTTAAACATGCAAGGCCTACAGAAACCTTGCATTGCTATTCGTTATTCATGATGATGATGTCATAAGATCATGATGATACTGTTTACCAACGACCGTGCCATTAGGCATACCGTCTGCCATATGGAAAGCAGATACCGTAGGCTATGGAAGCTTGGAGGCTTTTCCATATATTAGGTACGTCATATTTTATTAACAGGGGGGGGGGCCCTCCTTACATTATCCTGTTAATTCCTTAAATGGGTCCCCGCCTTATAAAATGACTGCGTCATCCAATTCAGACCCCCCCTATTTTGAAAAACGTAATATATGGACAGCCCCTTCGAAACGACTTCATTGCAGAATAATCATAAACTTGAGTTGAGGATTCTTTGTGTCAAAACAGCTAAAGAAAAACGCAGCTCTCTCACTAGACAGAGCACATCTTCGCGCCCTCCGCCGACCTTACTCACCGCCACATAACTACAGAGCAAGTAAAGTGGTGTTATTACGACGGGCGCTGGCTGATGCTGACGAATTCTCAAATCTGTAAAGAGTCGGCAACCAGTCGACAGTCAATTAGTCAGGATTCGGGATGCTCTCCTCGAGTCGGAAGCTGGGTTTGTCCATATACTCGTATTACGTAATAGTTTTTGTCGATTGTTGACCCCCCCGCTATCATCATCCTGTTAATTACTTGGATGGACCCCCCCGCCTAATAAAATGACTACTGGTCAGATCCCCCCTCCTATTTTGCAATGACGTAATATATGGACAGCCCTCGTCTGGTTACCATTACGTAGGCCGTATTCTAGTTAGCCACCGTCATAGTATAGAAAAAGTGGAAGAACTCGACAACCTTTGAATGTCCTATGACTGACTTCAGTGATATCACGGCAATCTCACGATTATATTAGTCGTAAAAATCTAACATTCGAGTTCCCTGTTGTTCTGTGTAAATCGCAGAATAATCTACTGTCATCTCGTGTTAAAAAGGTGTTATAAATCTACCTCGACGAAAGCCTTCGATTCGATTGAAACCTAGGCTGCACTACAGTCTCTCCAGCGGTGCCAAGTTGACTATCGCTATATCGAAGCGCTGAAGTGTTTGTACAAGAACGCCACTATGTCAATCCGACTCCAGGACCAGAACTAGAAACCTATTCCGCTGCAGCGGGGAGTCAGGCAAGGATATGTTATTTCTCCACAACTGTTCACCGCGGCACTGGAGGACGTTTTCAAGTCTCTGGACTGGAGAAGTCTAGGCATCAACATCAACGGCGAGTATATCACTCACCTATAACTCCCATTACAATCGGACACTTTACGCTCGAAGTTGTAGACAATTATATATACCTAGGACCGTATATCTGCTTTTATTTGCTGCTTAAAACGTCTGTGTGTATCCAGCCTAACCCCAGCGACAGACGTTGCAATCGAATTGAGAAATGTCCCGTGCCTGGATCGTATCGTGTGTTATCATACATCTGTGTCTCGCTCGGATAACTGCGCCCTTTATAACATGCGATCAGTGCGGAAAAGGAATGCACGATATGCAGGAGCAGTACCTACTGGCGGTCACGTACAATTTCAATATATCATCATAATAATTTAAGACCTTGGTTCGAACGACTGTTGCGTATTTTGGTATAGTGACCTATCTTCACCAGTGGGCGATTACGGGCTAAAAATGATGATCATGATCATGCTTGAACACGGGCTATGCTAATCTTCTCTGTATCCAATTGTGTATACGTTTACTATAGCGCCCCCTGGTGAGTACACATCGTAACACCTATCTAAGAACCACCCCTGATGAACCACAAACCCATTTCTGAAAATCGCATCTAAATCCGTCAACCCGTTTTAGAGATAAATGGGAACATTGGCGTACACAAACAAACAAACAAACAAACAAACAGCCTTACCATTTTTTTTAAATATTAAATCATGAGTTGCGATTTAAATCAGATCCCAGTCCTGGGGCGCTACGGAAAACATTTTCTTACATTGAATCATATGACAACCGATACACTTGTCTTTAATTGAATGAAAACTTGTACTTTTATATTTTTCACTAGTCCATGAGGCCGTGCATGGAGGTTGACCCATAACAGTCACTGGGTTAAACAAGGAAAAAAAAAACATTAAATGCCGTTGCAAAGAGATCCAGAATTACTTAACAACTAAAATTCTACAAAACTTATAAGATCAATCTTAGCAATCCGTGTAACCATATTTTAGTCGTGCATCAAAAATGATTTATGCAACAGACATCCGTTCGCAGGTTATTTCAGCAGTTCAATCTTCAAATTGATAACACCATCCCTTTATACGTATCAGTACCTGTTTCTTTTATAACACATACTTTAACTCATTATCTCTACATATAATAAATGTGAAAGTTCGTTGAGGTTGTCAGTGAGACATAATAAGTAGAGCTATTTATACAACATACATTAAAAACTTCAATAGCGCGATGCAGAACTTCACCAATTTCCACGCATTTAGAAGGTCATTCTCCAGATTTTTGTCGGCGTCTGAACTCCAACAAACCATATTAAACGTATAAAAAAGTTTGATGGAGTTCGGTGACCCACATGCCAAATTTGAGAATATTTGGATAAAATCGTCTTTACTTTATGCAACAGCGCCATCTTACGACAGCCCAACGAAAAGGAGTTATGTTTTCTGTTTGTCTGTCTATCATGGGAAAACTATCGAATGGATTAATATGCAACTTTCACCAAAACGTTCAATGGATCTTCGGCCACGCAATAGGCTATAAAAATTATAAAGATAAGGGTGCAAAAGGGTTAAAAATGGGGTTGAAGTTTGTATGGGAACCCCTTGAATCTATGAGCTAAAGACTTGAAAATTGGCAAGCATATACTTGACTAGGAATTAAAAAGAATCCTATTCAAACTTTCAGCAAAATATAGATAAAACATAAAAAAACACGGGATGTAGGCAGGCTTAATCTTCGATGACGACCAATGGTTACCCACCCAATGGTTGGTTTGTTGGAACCCCAGCGATGAGGTTTTTTTGTTTTCTTTCTATCAGTTTATTTCGTTTTTTTTTTTTGGTTTAATTTTGAATAGAAATCAATTTTTCGTAGTATTACAGCCGAGAAAAACTCGGTCCCCGGAAAAAACAAAACTTAAGCATTAATAACAATATCGACGGTTGTGGATTTGAATGCATTCATGCAGTCTTAGCGTTTTTAATTTATGCCGAGTTTCTCCAACATGACCCCAACCTGGGCCAAACTTAATTAAAATATGAACTGATAAAATGTTCTGTTTGCGAAGTTACGGAAATATTGTATGGCATTATACCTACTTAGAAACATTTACAGTTTTACATTATTTTTTCTTTCATAATTATAGAATCAAATAAAACTCATTTAATACGGTTTAGTATGTTATTTTTATTAGTCTTAATAAAATCAAAAATATAATATAAGCGGCATCTATCGAGCTGAAATTGGACTAAACTTAAGCTCGATAGATGGCGCCAATCGACAACTAACACCCTCTCCTCTATCAAACTGAAATTGGATCAAAATCATGCTCGCTAGATGGTGCTATCATTATATACATCAAGCATTAATAATGTTTCTTTTTCATTTAATTTGCGACTCATAATCATGAATATATTATTGTTAATATCCGTTGTAACAAAGATCTGAAATTGCGTTAGTTTTAAGACTTTTAACACGTTCGAAGGCACCCGGCGCGCTTCATCGCTGCAAAAGTCCGACTCCATCTCGGCCAGTTTTATCCCTTATTTAATAATAGCTTCCGCCCGCGACTTTGTTTGCTTGGACACGGGATAAAGCTATCTTATATTTTAGTCCAGGCTATACACTATTTTTGTGTAAAATTTCATCTAAATCGGTTGAGCCGTTTAAGCGTCATTGAGTTACAAACATCCTAATATCTAAACATCTAAACATCCAACCATCCAAACTTTCGCATTTATAATATTAGTAGGATTATCCTTGACTTTATACTTATTTTATCAATTAAATTTTCACTTTGTTGGTAAACTTCAGCACAATTCTATCACCGTAGCGAAAATCGTGAATAAACCTAATTCATAAACTATTTAATCGTATGGCATACATTATTTTTGGCCTTTAAAGTTTATCACTCTTTAGTACCACCCAGGGGACACGTGCAGGGTTGTGGTAGGTAGCTCCTCCGGACGCGAGTAACAGTTGTCTCCCCTTTGTCAAGTGAGTGAGCAACTCGACTGTTAGGAGTTCTTAAGCCGCCCGAAGGCCTCTAACTCGGCTTAACGACTACTGTCATAGACAGCAGCCGGGATCAACTGCTTAGCCTGTCTGTGCCTTCCAAAGCACGGAAGCGCTCATTTATATTAAATATTAACCACCCACTCAAACATAAGGCGGTCACCCATCCAAAGACTGACCGCTGCCATCTTTGCTTAACCTGCGTTATCGTTTCCGACTCGCAGCCGCCGCTACGCTATGATGCTAAAGTTTGGACCTCAATCACGCAAAAACGGATTCAAATGAATTTTGGTATACATATAGTGTTTATTCTGGGAATCATCGTCTAAGGGGGCGAAATAGGGGGCGCAAGTTTGTATTTAAGGAGCTACGATATAAAAGAGTTCCACGCGGACGAAGTCGCGGGCAGAAGCTAGTTTTATTATATTTATTTCGCCACTAGCAGAAGCCCGCGACTCGGTTCGCGTGGAACTCGTTTATATCGTAGCTCCATACAAACTTTCACCCCCCACTTCATCCCCTTGGGGGATGATTTTCGGGATATAAACTATCCTATGTCCTTCCCCAGGACTCAAACTATCTCTATACCAAATTTCATCCAAATCGGTTCTGCGGTTTTAGCGTGAAGAGGTAACAGACAGACAGACAGACAGACAGACACACTTTCGCATTTATAATATTAGTATGGATATGGATGGGGTGGGGCTATGCGGTCTCTTTGCGGTCGGAGTACCTAGACATAGACAGTATATGGAAGAAGAAGAAGAGTTGTCACTCTTGTGACTGTGAAGTTTGCGGTGATCGCGAGCGGTGCGATATTTTCGAATATATAAAGAAAAAGACCTGACACGACCGGAATATCAAAGGGGTAAGCTTAGAATCATTTATTTATATATTTTTCACAAGGTTTTCATTCCAAGACGGATCAGAGTCTGTAAAGTTGAAAAAGCCAAAGGAACCAGTGCGCTCGTTCGAGGAACATGCATTTGTTACAATTTCATTTTGCATAATATTTTTTTTTTATACAACATCATCATCATCGTTTATTTTGCATCATACACATTACACAATCATCAGTAATTACGATTTTCACACAATATGCGTAGTTAGTTGAGGCTAAGTTCATTGTCATCATATTCTACTTAAATAATCACCACCTTCGTCGTAAGAGACAAACAAACTAACTTACTCATATTATACCAAAACCCTCTAAAATGTATCCCGCCATAATTTAATTATTTTGGGTCTTTTAACGATGAAAAGTTCTGAGGTTTGTAGGGAAAACCCTAAAATATGAATGACTGCGGAACCCCACGCAATAACACGTATTAATTATTGGACCTATTACAAAGGATTAAGGTAAGATTAAGGTCCAAAAGTGTACACATATCCTACAACTCGACCGTACAGTCTAAGTCAATAATTTCATGTTTACACATATATTATTAATCCATTGTAATAAGGTGAATAACGTAGACATTTATTTGACATCTAGTGTGCGTTTTGGGGCACGTCGGACCGTCGGTGCTATTATTAAACACAATTTAAATGAAAATGTGTTTTGCGCACGGCTCACCTACTCATATCATATGAAATTCATGTTTATCCGCGGTTGTCTGGTGATGGTCCACTAAAATATGAAAAACGATTACCAGTAAAGTACACACTTTTTACATGTTTAAGCATTATTTCATGCTACTGGTAATACAACACCAGTGAGTCCGATATTGTTCGTCAATTTGCACCGGGTTTGCGTGTCAATGTATTCGTAAGTTCGCTTGCACGTGTTCGTGGAACACAAATGCGAATACGATTCGAAAGAGACGAATACAATAATGCCTGATTATACGATGTGCAGCAACCGTTGCAATTTTAAATTATGGTGAATCATACATCGATCTAACAACCAATAGCATATGCTTAACGTCCCAATGCGCGGCAGCGGCACCTTAATTGCAATAATTGTTTTTTGCTGTTACCATTTACTGCTCGTACTATGAATTAACATTGAACTAATATACCAGTTCCGAGACTGGTTAATTTTTATTATGGACAGTATTATATAAAATGGGTTGAGAGCGAGGGACCCGAGGATGTGTTGCGTTGAGAGCGAGGGACCAGAGGATGTGTTGCGTTGAGAGCGAGGGACCAGAGGATGTGTTGCGTTGAGAGCGAGAGGCCCGAGGACGTGTTGAATTGAGTGCGAGACCGGAGGATGTGTTGCGTTGAGAGCGAGAGGCCCAAGGATGTGTTGCGTTGAGAGCGAGGGACTAAAGGATGTGTTGCGTTGAGAGCAGGGGCCGGAGGATGTGTTGCGTTGAGAGCGAGAGGCCCGAGGATGTGTTGCGTTGAGAACCAGAGGCCCGAGGACGTGTTGCGTTGAGAGCGAGGGACCGGAAGATGTGTTGCGTTAAGAGCGAGGGACCCGATGATGTGTTGCGTTGAGAGCGAGGGACCGGAGGATGTGTTGCGTTAAGAGCGAGGGACCCGATGATGTGTTGCGTTGAGAGCGAGGGACCCGATGATGTGTTGCGTTGAGAGCGAGGGACCCGATTATGAGTTGCGTTGAGAGCGAGGGACCCGATTATGAGTTGCGTTGAGAGCTAGAGGCCCGAGGACGTGTTGCGTTGAGAGCGAGGGACCGGAGGATGTGTTGTGTTAAGAGCGAGGGACCGGATTATGTGTTGCGTTGAGAGCGTATGAAATAATATGAAAACGTGTGTCACATATTTGATTTAAAATTTAAATAAATTGTCAGTAAAGTATATATTACTACGTAGCTTCCGTCCGCGACTTCGCTGCGTTGATCCGAGAACTATCCTATATTTAAATCCAGGCCATAAACTATCTTGGTGCTAAATTTCGTCCAAATAGGTTAAGCCGTTTAAGTGTGATTGAGTAGCAAACATCCAAACTTTCGCATTTATAATATTAGTAGGATGTTTTATACCTACATGACGAATATAGAGGCCGCATGCTTGATCCTGCCACTTTTTGGGCGCTTGGACGAGGTGGAAAGCCGTGCCAAGACTGCTAAGCCTAAGTGGAGTGAGCGTGTCCAGGACACGCGTGTCTAACACGTGTGTAGTATGCATCCACTTCGAATCCACGAACTTACTAAATCCACGTTCCGTAGAGGAATTTTGGTTACCTTTCGTTTCTTAATAAACACACATTCACACATATTCTGTGCGTATTTACAAATATATTTTATACTCTTTTAAATTACTAGTCTACAGATTAGGCACAAAAGTTGATCTCAATCAGTGCGATCATATAGCATTAACTATTTACCTGTGTATTCAATATTCTAAATGCTAATTACGCAGGATAGAATATTCAGTAAAGCTAATAAGCCAAATTCTTCAACCTTAAGCCTTTACCTAAATCCAGCTTTGCAATAAGAGCCACTGTAATCAATGACTCCATTCCAATCAAGGTTGGAAACCAAACCTCATTTCGATCGTTTTACATTTCAAATATAAGGCTTGGGCAATTTTCAAACGAACAAAAACACTAATTTAGACAGAACTTGCCAATGTATTTTCTTTCAGGTTCTGTATATCGGAGTCTATTTTCGGGTCTGGTGGTAAATAATTCGTATTGATACGAAATAGAGGAAAGGTTACGTTTGAAGGAAGTTATTAACAAAAACACGATATTGATTACACTTTTGTAAAATTCTCAGATGGATTTTGTGAACACAATATAAACAGCAATCATTGTTTGGAAGAAATTGATATTACGAAGAAACAATAATCGCAATGCCTGTTTAAAACGAAACGAAACTCTCAAATTGCGCAAAAGACGCTCGGAATTTCACATTATTTGCTTTAATTTCACCTAGAGCTTGCTAAATGCAGTAACAAAAACTGTCCCGGCCAGTGCCTGCAGTAATTTATATCACCGAACCATCGCCGGGAAACGGGTCACCATTCCTCTGTTCTTGTTTGTTTCCAACTTTACCGAGATAGTTTTAATTTGCGAGTAAGAAATGTTTCTTTTGATGAAAATAAACACGGACTGATTGGTTTTTGTTTTTAAATGCTTGATACCAGTTGAATAGGATGAAAGAAAACGAGGTTGATTGTTTAACTGATGTTCATTTGTTCTGTTGGTAATATTAACGTTACTCATCCGCTGATGGCAATAGAAATTCCCATGAGGATGATGGTCCACCCGTCCTGTGCGAGGTAGCTGAGCGCTGTGCTGGGAAATAATTCACCACCTTCACCTTCACTCACCTCCCATAGTTCTGGTTGATTCTCATCTTTAATCTTGAATACCGTACTTTAATGTGCCATAAATGAAATAGGGCTAGTAGAAACGTCAAAGAAGATGCAGGTTTTTCAGGAGTTTAAAATCTCCTTTGAAGTGCCTTATTTTAGATAACTGGCCTGTGCACTTCTATTGAACAACGGATTACCGTCAATAATACCATCTCGCATTGTCAGCCGCTGGGAAGCCCAACCTCGTTTGGATATCGCATTGTTTTGTACAGGGTTAGCAAAGCACGTTTGTTTTTTAAGTCGATAAAAATCGACCAGCATCCCTGGCCTGGGCTTCGCGCCGAGTAGTTTACTGTTTGTTCTTTTAACGCAGACATCGGGGTCCCCTTTTTTTCGGCTTAGTGTCGCCTCGGAAAATGGAAAAAGGCTACTAAATCGCGTTAGGCAGGGACAGATCGGGCGGGCCTAGGTTGTTGAGCGCCGATAGGGAATCTCGGCAATTTACGCTTCGATATCGTTTATTTTACGCTTTTAGGATATATACTCTGGTGATAAATGTGTCAGATAAAGTATTAGACACTTAAGTGCCATAGATAGAATAATACAATATCGCCCTTAAAATAATATTCGGATATATGGCACCAATGTTTGAAGCCCTTAACATCACGGCACTATGTTTTACTAACTTTAGATATTACTAGTTAAAATGATTGTCTAACCTGTTGAGAATGTTGATATGATGGATATATCGTGCTGCGAATGGGGCGAGTGGGGTTTGATTAAATGATAATTTTGTCCGTGCGACGTCCAAGAGCGAAAGCAAACGGTGACACCACTTAAAATAGATGAAGTCGAGTGAAGTGAAGCGACTCCGCACCACTTAGTAGCTATGATTTTGAGCGGCAGGGGTGCGTCATACGTGCGAGCGAGAGATCAGAACGCAGTATCATCTCGCTTCACACTTCATCTCGATCACAATCCACCGCTGTCGTTGTTGCTACCGCTGCCGCTGTAAGAATAAGCTAATAGGCTTTGGCGGAAAGAAAATAGTTAATATCGTATATGAAACGTCATCAGGTCTGAAAGCTGACATAAAGTGAGCAGCTCTTAAAAAAACAAAAAGGAGACGAATCCTAAGGTTGAATATATCTATCTATCTAGCTTGTATCCACCCACTGTTGAGTATAGCCCTCTTCTTTACTACGCCTTTGTCCTAGGTCCTGTGCTAATCTCATCCACTGTTTGCCTCCTGTTCGGCAGATATCATCGGTCCATCGGGCTGGTGGCAGACCACCAGCCCGATGGACCGATGATATCTTTACCAGGCCAAGGTCATAGAAACGCTCAGCGGACAGACCGCTGACCGTTTCTATGACCTTGGCCACCATTCAGTAACCCGTTTTGTCCATCTCCTATCGTTTCTCCACGCCAAGTGTCCCACCCACTTCCACTTTAACTATGTTATTCGTTTACCGACGTCCGCTACTTTCGCACGGCACCGGATTTCAGTGTTACGGACACGATTTACAAGGGAGATGCTTATCATGGCACGCTCTATGGCTGTCTGCGCCACATTCATTTTGTGCAGTACTCCCTTGAGTGCCCAAGATTCCGTTCCGTAAGTAAGGGTAGGACAGACACATTGGTTGAATACCTTTGTCTTAAGGCAATGTGGGATTTTGGAGTTTAGGACATCTACTAGGTTACTAAGCGCAACCCATACTAACTGGATTCGTCTAGCGACCTCTTTCCCCTGGCTCTCTTGGCCAAAAGATAAACATTGTCCAATATATCATCATCCACAAGTTCTACGTGAGAACCACCAACAGTAACTTTTGGTATGTTGAGTGGATGATTTGCCATAATCTTGTTCTTGGACATGTTCATCTTGAGGCCCACCTTTAGAGACGCTACATGGAGCTCGTCAAGCATATCTCTTAGGTCTGCAACGTTCTCAGCTAGGAGGATGAGATCATCTGAACCTCAAGTGCAATAATTTTGTTCGATTGATATTGATACCCCTTTCACTCTACTTTAAGAGTCCTCATCATGTCTTCTAAGACGCATGTGAAGAGCTTGGGCGAAAGGGTATCTCCTTGGCGCACCCCCCGATTTAAAGACACGGAGTTGGTGAGTTCATGCATACGCACTTGCATGGTTGCGCCCTTGTATAGCTCCCGGAGAATAACAACGTATAGTCTGTTGTCAATGCCGCAGCGACGGAGATAATGAAATACAACCCAGTATTTGGCACTGTCGAAACCCTAATATGCTAGAGTAATTTTCGCATTTTAAATTCAATAATCCAACAGTAAGCCGTGACCGAGTCCTGGCAACATATTCGTTAATCACTGTACACGTACAGTTAAAATCCTATAAATAATCACCAGTCAGCCCTTTTCAGTTACTGAACCAGGCTGCAGTTAAGTGAACCGAGCGCCAAAGTTGCTTTTATCTGGAGGCAGTTGATTAACATCGGTAACAGAAACGACGATGAGATACGAATAGGTACGTTTACCCTAACAAACGAGGACTATGTTTAAGTGTTAATGTTTCACATGATTAAGTAATGTTTAAATGCCCTTGTTTTCATCTCCGTAACTGATGGTCATATAGGGTTATAAAATAGAAATGCTGAACTACCCGTGTGAAGTCGGGGCGGGAAGGTAGTATTTTTTTACTTTATGAAATATACTTGCTAATAAACTTAACTTGTTCCTTTTATTGGCTTTGTATTACTATGTAAGACTTACGAGTATATCATGTTTTTGCAGCTGTTGGTACTCCCTAAGTATAAATAAATAAATAAGCTGCTAACAAATTAATGCGAAGTTTTACGGCTTTAAGATGATAATGCACCACTAAATGGAAGGTACATTATCATCTCCTTCTTACATTACGTGTCTACATTACATTCGTTTTAGATTACGTGAATAAGTGCAAGTTATTGTCACACTATTTTAAATAGCAGGCTCAGGTTCGGCGGCATCCTCGTGATTTCAACTTTCGCACAAAGCGAATTGCCTTGTCTTTCCTTTGCTAAGGAATGGAATTCGCTCCGGTAATCTGTATTTATTTACCACCACAATAAAATGAACCACCTCGTTTATTCGACTTTGCTGAACGGTGCAACCTCAATAGGAGCATTTATAAATGCACTTTGCTACGAATAGCTGTTTATTTGGGACAGATGTTCAGGAGCTAAAGTAAAACTAATTTTATTTTGGAAACGGTCCACGGTAAAGGCGCATTTATCCACAGTTTACAGGAATTAAGAAGTATTTATGCATAGACTGGATTATTTGAAGTAGGTAGTGTTAACATTTATCAAGCTGATAAGTAATATAACATTATAACAAATCATAATTTGTCCCGCGTTCAATCTGATGTCAGTTTAAACATTAGACTGAACAGGTTTCTTGATCAGTAATTTCAAGCAGAATTAAGTTTTTTCTTATTGAATATTGGTTTGTGTATTCAAAGCAGGATTCTTAGGCATCTTGTCTGTGTGTCTGTCACGTATCTTGGCAAACGAGCGTTACGATAAATCAACTGTTATTTACCCACACAACAAAAACATTTCAGATCTACCCAGCGTACTTGGAAACGTTACGCAATCAACAGACGACTAAAATACGAAATGGATTTTATTCATCTATGCACAACCCTAGCGACCGCAACCCAAATAGATTGGCGTCAATGTTAAGAAAGATGATTCGGAGTCCAACTTGATTCAGACTTGTTAAAACAAAGTGTATACCCACGTCTAATTAAGGGACCTCCTACAGGTTCGATTTGACTTAATGTCTGAAATGGGATTTGTTTTGGTATTTCTTGCACGTGCCCGTATCGATGTGCGCCAAACCTACTTAAGGCTATAGAGTAGACAATAATACGCACAGGAGGTCCACTATCTAACAAACGTTCACGTTAACAAAAACTGCCTCCCTTGTCGCATAACCCTTGGATAGGATTTGACAGGGTTATTAAGTTTTAGTCACCACCCACCAAGACCGCAGTCGTGTGAATTGTATGCACGGAGCAACGCGAGAGCCAAGTTTATCCGAAGTTGCAAGTGAAGAGTTGTATACTAGGTGCAAACTTTATTTATACTTTCAATCTCAGGACCGGCAGGCGCAGCGTGGGCATTCCCCACAGTTGCGGGAGTCCACAGCTGGATGCGGGTGTCGCAGGGCCGGTTCTGGCACTCTTTGGGGCAGGCGTATGTTTAGCGGCGTCTTTTAGCTGATATGATGATGACTGTTTGAGTAATGATTGCAAGGATACAAGCAAGTCTAAAGCGACAAAACCATACGGATATCAACCCAATACGTTGAGTTGGAGAGTCAGAGTATCTACTAATGTATTGTAGCTCTTTACTCGATATTCTAAGGTCAGGTGAAAGGGCAGACACATCAAACGGCCGCCCTCAGCGTTTCAAGCCATCAATGGCACTTATATAGCGATTTGTGGCGAGCTTTGCCTTTCAGTGATAGAGTAACACAGAATAAATAATAGCAGTTACGTACTGGCCCTCTGTCTAACAAAACCGACCTACAAGTCGCTATGAGTCGTGATAACCCTACTAAAATTATAAATGGGAAAGTTTGGATCTTTGTTACTCAATCACGCTTACACACGCGGCTCGACCGATTTGGATGAAATTTTGCACAAAGATAGTTTATAGCCTGGATTAAAATGTAAGATACTTTTTATCTCGGGTCCACGTAGACGAAGTCGCGGGCGGAAGCTAGTAAAGAATATAATCTAACATTTATTTACTATGAATCATATGTACTGCTGTATGCAATATACAGGTTGTATTATTCAAACGTAAACAATTCATATCTTTGCTCATTTCGGGAAAAGTATTCTTTCCATGTCTGTCAATTTTTTTTACCATTTGCCAAATGACCTGAAATCCTTGGATTGTCAAGGTTTCAAAATAAAATTATTCAAGTGGTGTCTACAAAAAATGTTCTACTCTGTCAATGAACTCTTTGTAACCACAAAGACCTTCCTAATGAATTCATTTATTATTTTTATTATTTTCTCTGACCATTTTCCCATTTGCATGACATTGATTTATTGTTTTTATATATTTTTTAATCTTCTTATGATTTATCTTTAGTCTGACTTTGCTACATTTTGATTCGATATTATTAGAACAATAGATAATAATTATATAATTTCAATGACATGCATATTGAGAGTAAAATTATTGTGCGCCACACTCTGGCTATATACTAACCCTACCACCACTTCTAGCCACTCACTTTCAAACGATAAATAATTTGTATTTTGTAACGAGGCAGTGAGGGACATCCGAAACCACAAGAGATACAAACTCATAGGAGTCACGAGACCGACTTTTGAAAATCTTTATATCGTCATACACGGGCGGGAATCTAACCCGGACAATAAACCGGTCTAAAATCAGAGTTTGTGTTTGTGCGTAAATAATAGTAGGTTAAGGTCATATGAATAAAAAACAAGTAAGGTTTGCAAACCTGAGGAATGAGAACGAAACGAAACAGTTGCTTTTGAACGCTCACTTGATTTCGAATTTTAAAATGGTAGCTCAAATTGCCTTTAACTAGTTCATACAATTTCTAAGTTTGATCTCTGATCAAGCCTTTACTATAATTCGATTTTTTTAAAAGCCGCTATTTTACAGTCGTCATCCCGGAACAATAAACGCCAATGATGACATATATTGTACTAGGATGACAGCTGTCAAACATTGGATGTAAGGGCATTTTAACTATATTTATTCCATATAGCAAATAATACGGTCAACAAATTTAATTCCGGAACCCTGTCAATGCATAATCCTAGGATGGTCCCATTCTGTCAATTGACAGATAGAATCGCGGCATTACTCACATTAATGTGTAACAATAATGGTATCTTATTTTCTCTTACCTCTTTCCATAGCAAACGTCCTCAAGATGGTCCCAAGATCCTTTTCTGTCACCTTAGGACCAGCGCCGCCTGTAAGACAAAGCAGCAAACACTATCATTCACAAAATGGCGGATTTTAGCGAGAACACTAGAATACTTACGACTGTTTCTTTCTGTAGCGTAATATTGCGCGCCATACGTCAAGTTTGACGTTTATCCAATATACTACGTGCTCACGGTGGCTCGATCTAATCGGTGGCTGTCGACTCTTCTGTCTGTTCGTCCGGATAATCATCTTGACAAAGCTTTGTTTGTGGTAACTAACGGAATAACAAAACCGCTCACATCTCAGACCGAACTAGAATCTGAATGTAAACTGAGATTAAACGTCGTAGTTGTATAAGATGTACTGACTCGTAAGGTGGGCCAAAAAATAAGTTGTCAAAGTTTTCTTATGCATAAAAAATATGTCATGATTAGTCCAGACAAGCAAGCGCGATATTCTTGATGCTGCAATCCTTGGAGTCATGGAGAATATTTTTGCTCCATTTGTAAGTGTTTTTTTTTTTTTTACTTTTATTATTAAGAGTAAAAATCCCGCAAGTGATACGTGTTTATTTGTTATTATATTGTTTATGTGTTATTGAACTTTTTTAGAAAGACTATTTATTATTTTATTAATTAACTTTGTGAATGTCTTGTTTTTTTATTGTTTATGATTTATCTTGTATTTATGTTTAAGTTAGCTTTAATTTATATTATAATCACATCATTATATTTCAGTCACATGTTTTAAATTAAAATGAGTGTTCAGATTAACGTAATTATTACCGAAACATTATAACGATACCTAGCTTATTTTATTCATCTATAAACACTTTGTGAATGATTTAATAGATGATTATTTTGTTACTATCTTAATTATGTTGTATGGGTCATCACATATTCAGATTATTGCATGGTATTTCATGATCCAGTCTTTGGTTATTATATTTGGTACATTGCTTAAGTAAGTGGTCTATTGTTTGAGTGGTACTGTTGTCACACGGGCACAGGTCATCCGCTGTAATTTTGAATCTGTGGAGATATGCTTTGTGATACCCGTGCCCGGTGAGCACCTGAGTCAGTTGAAAGGTCATTGCAATTGACGCTCTTAAATTTCGGATTTCGGTTATAGATGGCAGCTCTTTCTTCATGTGTGCTCCAGTTGCTGATTCTTGATAAACCCGTGCTAGTGCTTTCTCGGTGTTTGGTCTGTAGTGCGGCTACGGCTCTGTAGAAAGTGAAGATTGAAGATGGCAGTAGAGATCAGATTACAGAAACTGAACAGATTAAGAGCGGTGTGAAGCTCGCGAGGAGTCCTCCCTGCTAGCCTAGTTTAAATTCAATGGATTGCAGTTTGTGATAAATTTTAGACCTGAGTGTTTGCGCAGATTTGAATCCGGAGGATGATATTCGGAAGATAATCCGGATATTTAGACAACGATTATAATTTTGGGGCATCATGTAGAAGAAAATTATTCTATTCATTATTTCGTCCTCGAAACACGTGCAATCATAATCATGTTTTTTTTTCCCCTCTTACTTTACAAGTTGGTCTCTGAAGGGGCCCTTAACTAAATGCCAATAACGACTCGTGGCATCATAATAATGTGGCGTTAAGGGATATTTATGTACTGGTTTAAGCGTTTCCATATTTGTCTGACAGCTCGCATCTCGCCCAGCCGCATCTTATCAACAAGGCTCACAAAGAGAGCAAGTTTTGTGATGGTTTAACTTATTATTTAGGTAATCTGTACAGCGTCAACTATGTCTACGTATAAAGGTATACTGAATTTACGCCTGTGTAGCTTAAACTAACACTTAATCTACGCTTCACATAGCATTTGATAACTAATAGATGCAATGCCTATGCATGAATAATTACTTAGACAACCTAAGCAAACGCCATCAAGTACATCGCATCAAGTACGTAATCAAAGTAAGGTACTAAGCGGGATTTAGTTACGCATAATTACGTACCATCGAAGACACACTTAACTGACCATCTGTCAACCTTATAGCTATGCCTATAAGTGCCTATAAGGTTGACAGATGGTCTGTTAAATGTGTTGCTGTTTGTGCCTATGTTTTGAAGGCCCAAGAGCAATATATTTAAGCTGTACCTATATTCTAGCTGTAAGATTTTTCAGAACTCACTCTTGGTCTTAATTATTTCCTTGTTTAGTTACTAGGGCTTCCACTTACAATAACAACAACAATAAAAAACCTGCATTCCAATTATCCGCCGAGTATAGATTACGGAGTACATACATATACATAGTTTAATTCATTAGGGTACGCCCACACCGCTGCTCAAAATACGCTAACGCACCGTAAACGCAGCAAAATGTATGAATAATACGTGACGCATTCGACACGTCAACGCGTATACGCAGCGTTACACACCGGTGTGGTCGCTCCCTTAACCGCCACGCTTTGCTCGTACCGCTACGCTGTAGTCGGTAGCAGCTTAACACTATCACTGCCAGAAATCTACCTAGTTTACCGCTACATACGGGGAAAACTACGTGATCGGCTACGAGCGTAGCGCGTAGCGATTCTTGGCAGCGAATGTGTATTCCATATTCTACAGAACTCCAAAAGCGCCCGTAGCGTTCTAACGCATGTGTACCGTGATTGGCGCTGAACGCGTTAAAAAATAGTCAGTATAATAAGGTGTTCAGTGGCGACCAGTAGGGGTAGGTGGACTGATGACCTGGTAAAGGTTGCTGGAGTCCGATGGATGCGGGTGGCGCAGGACCGGTCACTTTGGCACTCTTTGGGGGAGGCCTATGTCCAGCAGTGGACGTCTTTCGGCTGATATGATGATGATGATGATGATAAAGTGTTGATAGACTTGACAATTCACTCTAGAGATTGTTAAATAAAAGCAAAATAAACAAGAGCATTTTAGCGCGCATTCCAGCTCGAGCATTCAAGCGAAAATTCTAGCAAAACGACAGTAAATTTGTTTCGAGCTTTATGCCGGCCCGAGCAATTGTGTTTTTCATCCGCAGCCGTTCCTCTCCGCCAACAACACTTCCCGCACAGCATTTACGCGTTCGCTTAGTTCGTAGCGATGTTTGACTCTATTCTTGGCTGTGCGGCGAATGCTCGATGTTCTGTTAAATGTGAATATCTAATAAGTCTATCAGCAACTCTAGGCGCAGCGCAAAATGAATACGTACTGTCACTTAGTAATCGATACCCGTGATGGCTACATTAGCGCCCCTAGGTGTTATTCCCCAACTGTCAATATCACTGCGATCGGCGATTCATTACGAGCCCCCAGGAGGCGGCGTGACATGTCTGCAAATTACAACGTTTTGTTTTTTACATTTGTGGTGCGCCAACCCTGTGGTAACCGTTCACTGTTCAGTTCAATTATAAGCTAGTCTTAATACTTTTAGTGTTCCGCATCAAAATTGGTCCAAACAAACATTTTGTTTTGTACAACGACGATGGACAAGGCTACGGCCCGCCTGATGGTAAGCGGACACCGCAGCCTATAGACGCATGCAACTCCAAAGGAGTAACACGGGCGTTGCCGACCCTTATTATTATATGTTTGAGGATTCACCGTGTTGACAGCTGAAGGAACAAATTCCCTCGCTCTCAAGACAACGCATACTCGGGAGCTCTGTAAGTGTGTGTCTGTTTGTGTACTTATGCGATCACTCGGAGTCTGTCTGTCTGTCACAGCCAGTTTCTAGAAAACTATCCTAAAATTTAGCGTTCGTAAACAAACTGCTTGACAAGAGGTTCGTATATCGATATTAACATTAGGCCGACTTGTTACATTTTTTGTTATTTTTGCGTGTTTATAAATAAATGTCAATGTGTGTGTAATGTTAGTGTCGAAAATCATGCGCCGGAAAACTAAAATTCGCATCTACAAAACTGTCATTATACCGGTCCTAATGTATGGTTGCGAATCGTAGACACTGACAGTAAAGGAAGAAAACAAGCTACTTGTTGCCGAACGGAAGATATTTCGGAAGATCTTGGGCCCAGTGCAAAGGGAAGATGGTAGCTGGAGAATCCGCAAAAACCAGGAACTGGAGGATATGGTGTCCGACCCCAACATCATAAGAGAAATTAAATCTGCAAGACTCCGCTGGCTTGGACACCTTGAGAGAATGCCAGTAGGCAGGGCGGTGAAGAGAGCCTACGTAGGACGGCCGAGCGGTCGAAGACCGGTTGGTCGGCCGAGATATCGTTGGAGGGACGAGGTTGAGAAAGACCTTCGCGCCCTGCACGCAGAAAACTGGGAGGAGATCGCGGAGAATAGGGCGCACTGGCGCCAACTCGTATCGGAGGCCAAGATCCACTTCGGGTCGCTGAGCCAGCGGAGTAAGTAAGTATAAATAAAAAAAAAATATGTTATTATTAAAACGAATCTGTTTTGTTTGGTGCTTAATAAAGGTCACAGCTCATTAGCCTCGTAAATGTACTAACTACGGAGTATTTGTACCTAGTGAACGAATGCCCGTACAAATCCATATAAAGAATACTAATCGCTCGAGGCGAGGCGGTGCGGGTCGGGCGCCGGGTGGCTCTATTGAGCTGTGACCTTTAGGGATGACCTAAAAATCACGCAAAATTTGAAGCCTAGTTTTTAGTTTTTTAGATTTTTTATTTTGAAGAAGGGGACAGCTTCAATGAATTTCAGAAACTTGTTTGTTAATTGGCCACGGAAGAGAGTGTGAACGTTCCAGAAAATTCGTGGTTACCATTTGTCCCATGTACTCCATATATTATTACAGGGTTGAGGACTATCTCACTGACAGAAATGCCCAAACCAGAGCCCAAAATAGCTTAATTATGCATATAGCTTATTCGGATATGATTGTGTTCTTGTAGAACAACGAATTATGTTTTTTTTTCCTTTGTATTCATATTCAGTTTGACTTATTTTAAGTAGGTTAAGCACTATCAGTTGAGTTTGTTTCGGCGTTTCTTCTTAACAGTGGTCTTCTTTTTCAGAAACGATGGTAGAATTTTGACTTGTAAAAGTGCTCTTACGGCATATTAGCAGGATAAAATTGATTTATTTAATTTATAAAGCCATTATATAGAGTGAAAATTATAGAAAAAAAAATGGGGGGTCTTCTTATTCTTTCCATGTACAACTTCTCACTTTGGAAAACTAAGCATACTATACTCGCAATAAACTTGCCTCGGATAAAAGTCTTAGATTGTGAAATAACAAAACGTTGCTACCTTGGCTACTAGCTTCAGCACAACATTTTAAAACGCGAGACTGACTGAATAGTGCCATTTAACTGACATATTCTCCCTTCAGGGAAACAAATATTGAAACGGTTTCTTGCGTCTGGCATCTTTATGAATGCAGTATACGGAACATCATTTTCAAGGTAACGCCCTCCAAAAGTCATAAATTCGATATTATATGACGAACAAAGGCTTGGTTGGCCAAATATTTGTTAAACATTGCCAGTCGATCCTACCGCGGCATGGGTTTGACAGGGGACTATTTTATGGCGTTCTCAAAAGAGAGAACGACTGTAAATCATAGACACGTTTTCGGGTTCCGTCGATAATGCGGTGCCGTTTAGAAGAGGCATGCGTTTCTGGAAAACCATCTGTTTTGTACCGGCACTTGACTTTATTTATATGCAGTGAGGTGCCGACAGAACTACCTTTTGTACTGAATGGTTGTTAATCTATAGAGGTTTTATGTAAACGTTGTTCCTTGTGACTGATGTAATTACATCATTTGTGATTGGTTATCCAGATACGTGATTGATAACGTCATAAAATTTTCAGGTCATTTTAATTTTATTCTCAGTCACAGGGCTCGCACTTTCATGTCTTTCAAAAGCAGAATGACAGAGAGACACTAAGAACAGCAATATCCTAGAAATATCCCATTCCTACTGCACTTAAGACAACTGAAAAAATGGCCAAGGTGGTCTGATGCTAGTTGAAAAATTACAAATTGATATTTTATCTAGCAATCTTTTAGATGCCCAAACTTTACATCCCCAGCAACATTAATGCAATAAAATCGAAGCGGGATATTCATGAAATTCTTTACAAAACAGAACTTACCGGAACCCTTAGACGAGGTACCTTCAAATAAGGCTGAGTTACTGAAAAGGCGTATGCGCCAGGTAAATCATAGTGGAGCTATATCGTTTTGTCCTGGAAAGTTAGTACACGCAAAGCCTCCCTTTCGGGCGTGAATATTTGATCAATAAGGCTCTCTGTAAGACGGTTTTACTAAAATATCTTATTTTTCTGCAACCTACGATAGGGTGCGGGATTATTGGGGGAGCATTTAATACTTTATTTTATGCAAAATACCTGATACATATCGTATATTTCTGTTAGCATTAATATTTGAGGAAGCTCAGGATTATCCTGAATGCAAATATGAATGCAGCTTATGGTGATTGGATTGGGATAATTTTGTTTTCAAATGAATTGTTTGTGTAGGTAGACATTACTAGCCTGGGCTTGTCACTGTAATGCGTCTCATATCTCACTGAAATACCACAAATTTAATGAAAATATTTTATCTACATGAATTGTACGACGACCCAATGGGCATCGCCGATTTTGGGATATCTCGATATCACGATTTTGGGTACCTCGACTCCTTTCAAATTCAAGTCAATTCAGTAACGGCGTGTCACGATCAAAGTAATTTCTGTACTCTTTTGTGTAAAAAAGTACATACTTTACAAACTCACCATAATGTACTTATTTGGTGAACAAATGTAGATCCCTGATTTTTTTTTTTAAATATATATTAGGGGACAATCTTACACAAATCGACCTAGTCCCAAACTAAGCAAAGCTTGTACTAAGTATGGGAACTAGACGACGATAAACATACTTATATAGATAAATTAATACTTAAATACATAGAACATCCAGACTCAGGAAAATGCCCTTACCGGGATTCGAACCCAGGACCTCTAGCTTCGTAGGCAGGGTCACCACCAACTAGGCTAAAGCGGCCGTCATAACATCTGGGGGCACGTTAGTGCCCCCGCCAAGACGAGTCAAGCGAAGCGCAACGCAAGGGCACTACCTACCTTTTCTCGAAGCGGTTCGTCGTTTTTTTGAACCCTCGTAACTTGGGTTTGGATTATACCAGATAAACAAAATTCTCGGGATTCGATTCGAGGGATATGATGTCAATAGTGGACTTATTAAACATATAAAGTTTCAGTAACATAGCTCTTATAATTAAGATTTTATTGATATCTAAAAAACGCCGATTTCGTCACTGACTCACTCACTGATGTTGATCATCAAAACCTCTAGGGTACTTCCTGAAGTTCTAGAAAGCTGAAATTTGGTATGTAAGCTAGTATTAGTTAGTATACAATCAACAAAATAATTAAAAAAAATGGAAATTTTACCCCCCAACCCCTTAAAGTAGGGGATGGAACTTTGTATGAGACTTCCGTAAATTTTGATGCTAGGGGTCTGAAAATGTATATAGGGACTCCTTGTTACAAATAATAAAATACGTATTTCAGGATTTTTAGTAAATCACCCCCAACCCTTTAAATTAGGGGGTTGAAGTTTGTATTTTTCCGCAAACTTTAAATTAGGGGATGGAAGTTTGCATGGGTTTTCCCATTCACTTCTTTAGAAATTACCTTACAAAAAGGAATGAGATCCCACCAAAAACATTACATGTAAAGTGATTCCAAGACTCCATAGCCCATACAGCTTTCAGCGTGAAAAAGATATCAGATCGCAATTAGCGCCAAGCTTCCTACTCCACACGGCGTAACTCTACCACTACCAGCCATGCTCTACAAATAATATATCTTGGCTGAAAAGTATAGACCCGTCACTTATTAATATCATCACAAATTCATTCGGCTTGAAAGTCTATGCGGCGACCGGGATGTGCCCAACAAAGCTATATGTATATACTTTTTAGCCAAGATGTAGAATTTTTAGAGCGTGGCTGGCAGTGGTAGAGTTACGCCGTGTGGAATAGGCAGCTTGGCGGTAATTGCGATCTGATATCTTTTTCACGCTGAAAGCTGTATGAGCTATGGAATCTTGGCATCACTTTACATGTAATGTTTTTGGTGGGATTATTTTTACTAAACAGGACTTAATCGCTTACAATTATTTCATTCATGAATTCGCCATCCCATTCACGACACCAAAGTTCAATGAACTATAATATCCGAGCAACTTACATGTCGGCGGGCACATAGCGAAAACACTGTCCGGTCGTGTAAGGCAGCCGGCCGTAATCAGGGCCTACTACAACCTGCACCACGTTGTGCACAGAGTAGAGATGGCATAGAGATGTAGAGTCACATTTAGGGGCTCCCAGACGCCAATGACCTTCGATCTGAATCCCTTAGTTTTCTAATGTTTCTTGTAGCTTATTATATTAACAACAACGGCTTTAAGCAATATAGTATCCCATATTTACTTCAAAGTTCATTGTTTTCGAGACATTTGGCACCAAAGTTGAACAATTTTAGGCCAAAAAACTGGTTTACTGGCCATAACTTTTGGGTTAATTGGTTTAAAATGAAAACCCTGGACCAGTCTTTAGAGACATCATAGACAAACCCAAATATGTAGATTTCGTATATGTTAGATCTTTCACGTCAATAGAGATATGAAATAAGTGTTTTTTTAGACAATGTTTAAAAAAATCATACAAAATTAAGTATTCATTTGTTTCAAAATCCGGTGGACCATAATGGAGATAAAAGATTAAAGCACCGATGGCCGTTTGATTTAAAATTCTATCTGTAGTGCAAAAGTAGGAGTTACAATTCAAAACTTGACAAAAATCGATGAAAACCTCGGGTAGCCCCTTAAGAGGCTGACAAGACCTAATTTGGTGAAATTAATGTTATTTAAGCAGTTTTTTAAGAAAAACTATATGTTCTAGCACATCAAATAAAATATATGTTAATATTCACCATATTTCAAAGACCGCGGACGGGCTCGATATATAATTGGACAAAATCGGCTCGATAGAAAATAATTGCAAAGATTGGTCTTAAAATCACATTAAACGGTTCCATGTCTTTATTTTTTGACGTATGGGTCTGCAATTAAAAACATAAAGTCAACATATTCATACCTAAACCGCTAACGAGTCATATTTCACAAATAAACCACCCTTTTTTTATTTCAATATTTATGTATGTGTATTATCTTCAAAAACCGGGCCGCCCAGTAACACTCGCTCTCGTTTACTCCAATACAAATAGACATTGTGCGCACTATCCAAAATCCTCAAGGGCATTTTGGTGTTGACAGCGTCTTAACTGTCACAATAAAGCGCGCATAAATATCTGACACTGATCGTAGGGCCGTTAGGACGTGTCAGATATTTTTACCTGCATTGTTATTGAAAACATTAACTCTGGTGACTGTACGTTTGACTTTGGCTGCGTTATTGTTATCTGATTGAGTCAACCGTGCAAAAAAAATACGCATTTACTTAAAGGCTTGTGTCGAATCGGCGGCGGTAAAGTTAACACATTCATAAAAAATATTGTAGACTAGCTTTTTCCCGCGGCTTTGCCCGCGTAGTAAGTGTATTTTTGAAATAACTGTTGAATTGTTACGCCGGCAACGGCCTACTTACTGACTTACTTCCCTTATGAATAACCATTCGTCAAAATCCGTTATGGTAAATTATTTTTTATTTCCTATTATTTTTATTCCCGTGTGGTGTCGGGTTAGAATTTCGCCACCCTTTTCTTCCCGTGGGTGTCGTAAAAGTCGACAAAGGGAGCAGGGTTGAAGTGTGTTGGGGGCGATGGACTAACAACCTATCACTGCAATATACCCACATTTATGCTAAAAGTGGCGCTGGAACATAAGTTTCTTGTGCTCTGCCTACCCCTTTTGGGAATAAAAGCGTGAATTGTACTACCTAAAGTACTTTTTTTGTATCTTAATAAGTAATCTTCCTACAAAGTTTCAAGTCTCTAGTTCAAAAATAATGTTTCTCTCATACAAACTTTGCATCCCTATTTAACCCCCTTAGGGATGAAATTTCCAAAAATCCCGTCTTATCCTTTGCCTACGTCACATAACTATAGTACACTATAAGGAAGTTCTGGTGTAAATTTCAAGTTTCTAGCTCAAAAATAAAGTTCCCTCATACAAACTTTGCACCCCTCTTTATCTCCCTTAGGGGTGAAATTTTCTAAAACGCTGACAGTTCTTTTTTGTATTCTAATCAGTAATTTTTCTACAAAGTTTCAAGTTTCTAGCTACAAAAATAAAGTTCCCTCATACAAACTCTGCACCCCTATTTAACCCCCTTAGGGGTAGAATTTTCAAAACGCAGAAAGTACTTTTTTGTATTTTATAAGTAATCTTCCTACAAAGTTTCAAGTGTCTAGTAAAAAAAAAATGTTTCTCTCATACAAACTTTGCACCCCTATTTAACCCCCTTAGGCATGAAATTTCCAAAAATCCCGTCTTATCCCTTTTTCATAAAAGGAAGTTCTGGTGTAAATTTCAAGTTTCTAGTCCCAGTAGTTTCGGATACAAACTTTGCACCCCTATTTAACCCCCTTAGGGGTGGAAATTAATAAGTAATCTTCCTACAAAGTTTCAAGTTTCTAGTTCAACAAATAATGTTACACTAATACAAACTTTGGACCCCCATATCACCCCCTTAGGGGTTGAATTTTGAAAAATCCTTTCTTAGTGCTCTAGGCCTTATAAGGAACCTACGTGCCAAATTTGGAATCTCTAGAACCAGCGGTTTGGGCTGTGCGTTGATATGTCAGGCAGTCAGTCAGTCAGTCAGTCAGTCAGTCAGTCAGTTTCTTCTTTTATATATTTAGATAGATTCAAAGGAGTTCTCCGATGTCATTCATTATGACTCCCAGTCCGAAGGACTCCTCTTCTCCCGTTTCACTCACGCGCCCCCTTTTAAACTAGTTTTTTTATTTCGCGAAGGGAATTCATTCCCTAAATGGTCACGTTCGTAACTGACTCAAACTTAGTGTGTATAAATCATGCGTGCTGGAAGGGTGATTTGATGACTCAAACTCTGCATAAGACTCTAGAATTAAACAGACGTTTTAGTTGCAAATTGGATGCCTTGTAGAATTAAAACTTTCATCAGTCATCTTTAAAATTATAGTACCTAATATTAATGGTTACACTCACGTATTCACTGTGATTATGGGTGACATATTTCGAACCGGATGCGTAACGATGCCTATAAGAATGTTTGAAATAATATTATTCGCAATAACACTCTATTCATATAATTCTTGAGTCATATAACAACACTTAATATATTTTTCTACTCATCTTCCGTTATCTATCATTTATATAGGCTCTAGCTCAAATACAATGACAGCGATAATATGTCGTCGAAAAACTCTATGCTCTATGGCCCATAAACGCACTGTTTAGTGTACTTTTATGGTTCATACATTTTTCATAAAAGCACTGTTTACCACGATGTCAAATCATCTAACTTTTTTTCAATCGGCCGCCATATTGCAGTGGTACCAACTTCATAAGCACTTTTCAAAATAATAAGTTTTACTATCAAACATTTGTAGAACATAAATTATTTACTAAAATAAAAATAAATGATCATGAACTGTGTGTATACATATTTTACCAATTATTGGTATTATTTATAAATATAAACCGATCCGATTCGGTCCGGGTTCAGTGTGGTTCGGATGACAAGTTCAAGGAAATTAAAAACAAAACAGACCATAAACGAGTGGTGTCAATGTGTCATATTTCTAATTTCCCACCAAAGTTCCAATTCACAATTAAAAGACGAAATAGACACTTATTAACTATTCGTTATTAATAACTTATTAAGAATTGATTCGTGTTTGTGAATTGAATAAAACTGTGTACGTTCCTTTTAAAATGGACAAAGACTAAAATAACTGCACCGCTGAAGAAATTGCGTGAGTGGTAATAGAACTACTTAACGGAAAAACTACTGCCGAAAAGTCAAATGCTATTTATTTAGAATTAGTCGTAGAAAAACTATTGTATGCAACAGTGTATAACTTGGTCTTAAAACGCTCGTGGCGTCTTTAATTGCGATGCTCGCCAAGGCTCGCATCGCAACTCACGCCACTCGCGTTTTAAGACCCTACTTATACAACAGTTGCACAAAATACTGTTACATACGATATAATTATCATTTTATATAATGATCATTTGATGTAATAACATTTAATATAACATACTTTAAATATAATGCCTATTTCCTATAATGAACAAATTATATAATGCTAAAATCTTCTAATGTACAGTCAGCATAATATTTTTTGGTAGACTCTAAGGCAGGTCGGTGTAGGTACGACGACGAGCGAAGCGAGGAGGGGTGTTAGGTTGAACTGCGACCCTACAGCGCGCGAGCCGAGCGAGCGAAGTGAGTGTGCCGCGGCAGCATAGTATAATTTGCAAACCGTTATGTTTGCTACATTTTCTTTTGATAATAAAATATTATTCTCCTTGATAGTTATGATATATAACTTGTATATAACATGAGCATTATACCATATAATGATTATACAAAATAAGTGTTATACCCGATGATAGTTATACAAAATAAACATATATATTTTGAAATTATTACCAACGTTTATTATATACAATGAGTGATTATACCTTTAAAATATATCAAATGTTGTTATAGCGAATGAAATTGTATTATTTATTTTTATACCCATCATTACACACCCATTTCGAACCTTGTGCTTTTTGGATGCCTGTGCTCTCTAGAACTGCGCTACTCTGTACATAATATACGATCGATGGTGAGCTTACGTCGGTTTGACATCGATGTTTCATGGACAATTTACGCGCGTCCAGCCCCCAGCAACAATATTGTTGCACATAAATATCCACCAACATAACGTAGCACCAACATAAACACTGCAGTGTTGGAATTGAATGATGTTGCTACAGCGTCGGGGATGTAGTTGTTGATTTTAGAGCGGGGCTGAAGTGATATGTTTATTGGCAATTTTTGGAGCGATAGTTTGAACTTTTTCTTTTCTTTTTTTAAATCATGATGCAGCGGGCGCCTATGTCCAGCTGTGGACGTTTTACGGCTAATATGATGATGATCTAAAGAGATATTGTAACATTGGCAAAGCTCTAAGTTGCTAGATTCGGAAAAAAGCAAGTTTAACTACTTTGTAGCCACACTTCGTATCTATCCTACTAATATTATAAATGCGAAAGTATGTGTGGATGTTTGGATGTTTGTTACTCAATCAGGCTTAAACGGCCCAACCGATTTGGATGAAATTCGGCACGAAGATAGTTTATAGGCCTGATTAAAATATAGGATATTTTTTATCCTGGGTCCACGCAGACGAAGTCCCGGGCGGAAGCTAGTATCAAATAAATGTTCGCAATCCGTATGGAGTTTAGCTAACTCAGGTTGAGCCCCCTAGATTCAATTAGGTACTCGGCAACACTGTTGGTCAAAGTGTATGCGTACCTATATATGACTTTTAGTGTAGCTGCTTAATTGAACATAGGGGGCTGAACTTGCATTTGCTAAACTCGATATGCGGATTTCGAACATTGATTTGTATTTCGTCAGGTGACAACCAAAACTCACTAAGAAACATATACCAACTTAATTAAAAGGTCGTATCTCAATATCGACTACGTACCGAGGTACGAGGTTTTGAAGACCAGTGACAGTTTTGGTAGTGACTTTTGGTTGTCAACAGACGATTTAGATACGGAGTACAGATACAACGTGGTGCTACAGAATTAGAGCGCAGTGAAAAGGAAATACCTACGTAAATTGGGAACGCAGAGCACATTAAAGGTTTGCAGCACAAGAAAACATGAAGTTTTGTGCCACTTTTAGCAATTGTGAGTTTAAAGACAGAGAAAATGTGATATTGCAGTGACAGGTTGCTAGCCTATCCCCTACATCACAATCCAAAACTTATCCTTTATTATTCTTACATGAAAAGGAAGTACAGTCTGAAAAGGCAAATACGGGACTCTATGGGTAACTTTATTGAACACATAACGCCAGGTACCCATAAGTTTTTGGGGGAAGTTTGGGTCATATGGACCACTAAAACTTACTATTACTCTATTCGTACCTACACCGCTCGTCTACATGTCCGGCTGTCCGACTTTAAAGGGCTGAATAGTTAGAATAGGGTAGATTAGTATTTATGCTGAAAAATAAGTAAGTAATTATGCTTTCGAGCAAATGTCCGAAGGAATTATGTAGACTACTAACTAAACAATCCTAAACCCCAAAACATAAGTAACAACAGTTACCATAAACCGGGTTTAAACTGTTGGCAACTGTATCCTCTAAATAGACCGCAGGGTTATCTTGACTTACCATGCATGTACGGTGAAACTTGGATAACGTTTGCGCAGAACAGTGTTTCAGCTTGGCAACTTGGCTTCAAAAACCGCTCAAAATACTTTTAGGCGCCGTAGATTCATGGTCTTCGCTCCCTCTCACTACGCGCGGATATCATATTTTTTAATTTAATTTTTTTGGTTGTTTAAATAAATAAAAAAGTAAGAGACGCATTATTTGTTTCAAAAACTCTGTTCGCTTAACTTCGCTGAACCTACGGCGCCTTAAACCATTTATCAATTAAGGAATATGTCAGGTTGGGGTCAACTCTAAAATCAACAAATCAATAATAATACCGACCGATTGAATTATTAATTTAATTGTTTCATTTGTTTATGGATTTACACAAAATACTCCTTATCCACCTGTATACACCTCAATATTAGTATACTTACGATGATTAAGTAATCCGTCCGCGTTGTACCAAAGTAATCCTACTAAAAAGCAACTTCAATGACTGGGCCAGAAAATTCAAAATCCAATGACAATTTTATAAAAACTCTCTGACATTTTAATTTGGTACTATACAAACGCAGTACAGAACACAGCGAATATATGTAGACGCAAACAACAAGCTTTCGGATAGCAAAACAGCGATATCTTTATAAAATCTGTCTTTTATTCGTTTATATCGATCCTTAAGAAAATTACATAATAAGTCCTTCGTAATATTTCTCGCTTTCTCGATACACAGTATATTTATTTGATATGACTAAACTATATTTTTTACGTCACACCTAGCCATAATGCGAGTTTTATCGCACGTTGCGCGTACGGTTAAACTCGCATTGTGGCCAGGTGAAGACGTAAAATTGTGTACTCAACACGGGCAGTAAAAAAGAAAGCCCTCTATCGCATATTTACAACCCTCGCCTGCGGCTCGGGTTTCAAATACCTGCGATTTCGGGCTTTCTTTTTTTTACAGCCCTTGGTAAGTAATGTACTATTGCTACACCTATCTATGTAGCTGTTTACATTATTGACGTGTCTATGAATCTTAATTTTGTTTTAAAGTTATAATACAAAAACCTCTGAATTATTCTTCAAGCTCAAGACCACTTAATAAAACAAACTTTGTTCTCAAGACTAGAAAGTTAACACGTTATCAAGATAGTGCTCTATCTTATCTCTCTGTGTGTATCTTTACTTTTGCAATGCCAGCAAATTTTGCTGACCGCAGAAGGGTTAACTTAACTCTAATGCCGGAACTGAGAATTTGATTAAAATTTACTTTGACTTATTAATTTTATAACGTTTAGTAGCTGGTTTTATTACGTAACGCATCGAATGAAGTATGTCAGGCAGATCTAAGTGTCACTTTATTTAAACTTTTACGTGTCCCACAAGAATTTACCTAAATGTCACTTTTTGGTCTTTGTGTCCCATTTTTAGGAACAGCCCCCTCAGGAATGACGTCACTGCTTGTGTAAGATTGTCCTTAAATATATACTATTTATTTATAAAATTTTATTGGCAACTGTAACAGAGCGTTAAGGCTCGCGACTTTCAATCTGGAAGTCATGAAATAAAACGGAAGAAATCTAAATCATGGGGTCGAACCTCGGCTCGTACCACTGGGTACTTCTAAAACGAATGAACGTTTTTTTTATATTTCATATGAAATATAAATCGACCGAGACAAGTGGTGGAAAAAAGGGGAGGCTTTTGCCCAGCAGTGGCACACAATTTAAGCTAATAAAAAAATAAAAAAATATCATTTGCTATTTAAGTTATTACTTATTTAACATTAGGTAGCGTTTCGCTGAAGGACATCATCGTGAGGAAACCGATGTAATCCCAACAACGTATATTTTTCCCTCTGGGTTGGATGTTCAGATGGCAGTCACTATCGCAAAACAGGTGCCAATCGGACCCCGGGTTCTTTTAGGACACAACCGGTAAAAAACTACGACGATGAAATGTAATTATACTTAGTTGACGAAGTATAATGTGCACCGATTCCTAGACAAATTTTATCGCGAATAGGTTTCGTTCTGTTCCAACATTGCTACACCTACCTCTTACTTTAGTGTAAACACAAATTACACAAATGTCCAAGAATTCACTACTAATGTATTGGTCACGTGCGCTATAGGCGCTGTAGGCTAGGCATCTCTCATGTGGAGTTACTTCCATGCCAATTCTCACCCCCCGGGCAGTGAATGTGAGATGCGACGTCATCTAGTCCGGGGTCAACGGCCGGCGCCTGTGAATGGACTTGGCTGCCAAGCTGAATTTTTTTCAACGATTTTCAGCTATAAGTTATGTACAGTCGTGCTCAATTTTGCCGGATTGCATATAAACATTAAAATAATCAGGTTTTTGTTTTTATAGACTATTGTTTTCTCAGTTTATGATATGACTTAGGTTCTTGGGCTTTCGTGATTTTTAACAGTTTCTAGACAAGGTTTCTTTAATGATTGCTACGAAATATTTCACATTATCATGCTGTTCTTGATTTTCCACCACCTTCAAAACAGGTTTGGTTGTTGCGCGATATCTGGGTAGATATCACATATTTAAATTGCAATGTGATTTAAGAAGGTCGTAGAAATGTCCCTTAACTTTTCGTAAATAAACAGCACTAATTTAAAATTTAAAACACACCTAAACAACCTTCGATTAAAAAAACAGCACTATAATCGGTTTTTCCATTTGGGAGGTACAATTCCACCACTTGTTTTCGTCAAGGATTAACACTTTCGCTGCCAGGAACCCGCCTAGCGGGCGCCTACTCTCGTCTTGTCTATGCATGGATCCTTGTCACTCATTGTCACTCATTTGACAATCAATTGTGCATGTGCGTGTGAGTCCCTATTTTCCTCTACTGGTTTACGGTTTGTACTAGTGCTGCACTCTGGTGGCAAAACATTGCAGTAATGTTCCCTATTGATCAATAGATCATATATATATTTGACAATCGGGTCAGCCCAGTGGATAGTGAGCCTGCCTTCGAAGCTAATCGACCCTAGCAAGCCAGGGCAAATATTCGTGTGATGTGTATGAATATTTGTTCTGTCTCTTTCAAGTCTTGGATGTTTTCTATTGTGGTATTTATTAAGTACACTAGCTTTCCGCGTATTGCAAATAACGCAATCAAAACCGCGGGATAAAATATAGGCTATAAGAATCCAGAAAACATCCTACACGCAGGTGTAAGATTTTTGAAATCGTATAATCGGTTTTGGAGATTTACATATACAATTTACAAAGCTACAATCTACATACAGGGTGAATCCTAAGTCGTGAACAGAAATATGTAAATAATAAATAAATAAATAAATATTTGGGGACAATCTTACACAAATCGGCCTAGTCCCAAACTAAGCAAAGCTTGTACTATGGGTACTAGACCACGATAAACATACTTATATAGATAAATAAATACTTAAATACATAGAAAACATCCATGACTCAGGTACAAATATTCGTGCTCATCACACAAATAAATGCCCTTACCGGGAATCGAACCCGGGACCTCTTGCTTCGTAGGCAGGGTCACTACCAACTAGGCTAAAGCGGTCGTCAAAGTAATGTGTTTCTTGCTGTTAGACTTTAGTTTAAACATGTGGACGTGATAACAGGCAAACATTATGTAAACGTTGTTTGTTAATTCGTTATTGAAATATGTTTTAAATTTACCGCGTCTCATGGTCACCCTAATTGCTACGTTAAACTGTCACTTTAAGCTACTGACCAAGTCTTGTGGAATAGGGTGACCAAAAAGTTGGTGTTTTTGCTATTTAAAATTATTATCAATAAAGTTAAATTGTTTTCCTCTAGAGTTAAAGCAATGAATTTGCCTTAAAATACTGCGATAGAAACAAAAAATTCTGTTTACGACTTATGTTTCACCCTGTCTGTATAGGGCTCGTCCAGAAATCATGTGATCATATTTGGCCTACTTTTGACCCCCCCTCCCCCTTTGGTGATATTTGGTGATTATAACGCTACCCCCTCCCCCCCCATTCAAGATCACGTGTATTTTTAACCGACTTCAAAAGAAAGGAGGAGGTTCTCAATTCGGTTGTATTTTTTTTATTTTTATTGTTTGTTACCTCAGAACTCCGTCATTGATGAGCCGATTCGTATTTTTTTTTTGTTTGTAAGTATATACTTCCAGGTGGGTCCCATTCATGATGGGATCCATGAGGAATTGAGGGATCTCCTCAATTATATTAGGCACGCGTGTAGTGATTTTGGTATTTCCTATTATAACTCGTGTATTTACACCCGGAAATCATAAATTTAGTGGAGTGGAATTGATGATGAAGACCACAGATATGACTTATGGAATTTCTCAATTATGTACTTAAAGGTACAAAAGTATAGCACAGATTCTGATAAGATTCCGTTGAAATAGCAACTGATGATGATGATGATGATGTCCTCCCAGACGTATCCGTCGACGGCGACATCCTGACAAGACGATTGTAAAAAGTTATTATTTGCGTGCATGGGCGCGAGAATGACTCGCAAATCCAAACTTGGTTTTGAAACTCCGGTGACATGAAAAACAATAAAGGTCTCCACTTGAGTTGTAAGTGTAGTGGTAGGAGGGCTTGGGCCGAGTTTTACGAAACTGACGTTTGGCGTCAAGATTTTCGAGACGGGTACTTTCAAAGTTACTGAGCCCCGTGTTGACAGCAGTTCGCCAGTCTGATCTCCGAGTAGCAAGCTCTTCCCACGACTCACATGATATGCCGGTTGCAGACAGATGGCGCTTCAGGACATCCCTGTACCGCAGGTATTGTCCGCCAACTTTGCGCTTTCCTGAGGCTAGCTCCGAGTAAAATACTGCCTTAGGCAGTCTTGATAATGCTAATGAGGTGCCAAAGGTGATCCTTGTGGAATCGAAAGAAGTCCTCAAATATTATCGGCCCACATACAGCGATTCGGTTTTTTTTTCTAATAATCAACGCATTTGCTCTCGGAAATCAGTTCATGTGGTAAATTGGAAAAGAAATGTGGAAATGTTCTCGTGGCTTGGCGGAGTACTAAATTGAAGTCGGTTAAAACTTCGTTTTTAAAGTAAATTATCGGGACTAAGTACCTATGAATTAAGTTAGTCAATAAAAAAAAATGGTTTTAATGTAAGCCATCTCACGCTACGTCATGTCCTCGGTCCACGGATTTTCGCAAATGTTTTGGATGGTGACATGATATACTCAGGACAGGCTATACGTGTTGCCACAGCGAGGGACGGAAAGGCTCCTAATGCAGCTAAATGAAGAACTGGTCTTAAAATGGCTGATGACATGCCATAAACAACCTACTTAATTTGGACGGGTAATGAATGATTTATGTGCCACAACTTCATACTAAATCAATTGTGGCAAATCAAAAAAAGTGGAACTATGAGAACACTATGAGAAGGACAATTAATGATATTTAAGCTCGCTCGCACGTGGTATTATTATTACTCTAGCTTGTCCTGAGTATTATAGGTTGCCTGGATGGTGTTGAGTTCACCATCACCATCTTTAACATCTTCTTCGTTTTGCCACTCTACACTAGTCTGCACCATCGTTTTGCGCGGATTATGAGAAACAAATTGAGTAAAAAAATTACACGTGATGTCTTCTCGGACCCCCCCGCCTCCCCCATCGTGATCATTTGTGATATTTGTCTGACCCCCCCCCCCCCCCCTACAAACGATCACATGATTTCTGGACGAGCCCATAGATTAGTATAGATTTAAATATTTTTTTATGCCATTCTATAAAAAAATATCGTCACCTAGTACTGCTGCGTTTTTAAGCATGCCACGGGGCTAGTTCGATCTGTGTAAGATGGTCCCTTAAATGTATTTACTTATACTAATCGCAAAACCAAGTGAAATAGAACACTTTAATGAACTGCACCGAAATGTATCTCCACTTGCAACTATCAAAACTAAATTAATCTAAAATACTAGTTTGATTGTACAAACAAACAGCTCGGATGCAATTAGGAGAAAAGTATCAGTCGGGCAACAGTAGCGTGGTCTGGCCGCCGTCCAGAGAGCGTTGCCAGCGTTGTTGGCGCAGGTCACGCCTTTGGACCAGCGGGATGACATACGCGGAGAAGTTCCATTGTATAAAACGACGCACTTAATATGCTTATAATGCGATACTTTATATTATCTCAAAGCTGCAATACGTCCCTCATACATATTTCGACTCAGAGTATTTCGAAGCATTAGATCCGCGCTAAACTTAAAGTCAATTTTATGACGACGCGCTAGCATGATTTCCTGCTAGCGTCTCCTGCTGATGCCTCGTGAGGCGACTCACTTGTCCAGGTTTTTTAATTATTTATTGGTGGTGATTTGCTGTTTTATTGTCCTGTTTGTTTATGCAGAGGAAAAGCATTAACTGTACAATATTGTTGCAAGAAAGTCCGAGTTACATCAGGCCAGAGAAAGTTGCCAATGGTGTACCTATGTTGTTTCAGCACGTCTATCATGAGACGGCCGCGACATACTCTCGACTATACCTCTTGTTCTAAGTGTTCTAATAACAAAGAGACGGATAGTGCGAGAAAAATCGAGAGTATGTCGCGGCCGTCTCATGATAGACGTGCAGGTCACATCTTTGGAAGAGCGTGGCGTCGCACAGGGAGCGGAAGTGGAGGCTTTGTGCCATAGAAAACTACGCACCTTCGACGTTACGTTGAATCAGAGACCATTGCGGGATTTGCGGGTAGTGGTATCTACTAAATTTACTGATACCGTCTGCTTAGAATAGGTGGATTTGTATAAATCTGAGCGGCTATCGCGAAACGCCAGTTGCGTTCGTTTGTATATCTTTTCCTGTGACGCTGGATAGGTTGCGATTTGCACAGCATCGCTTTTAGAAAATGGGTCTTTAGATTTGGGCGATAGTAGAAGTCTGATGACATCGTAGGTTGCTGGATGCTTTTAGTAGGACACCCTTCGCCTTTCTTCATATAATCGTTAATTCTACGATATAATTTCACTATTAAAAGGCCGAAGTAATATCCTCATTCAAGGGAAACATTTTGTGTGATTGAATAAAATGAAATGAAAATGATTTACTCGTAACAATCCAAAAAAAACATGTAGGTATCTATGTCATGCATACAAAGACTTATAACTATTTGTTTGTTACGAAATGGTCCCGCCTCAGCATAATGCTGGCTCACGAGCCAGCGCTGGTCTTCCGGCGAGACCATTTAAGAGTAAACTAGGTACTTATTTAATTTAAACAACTCGACATGTCTCTTCCGCTTTCTTTCAAACCCCGCCCTTACCCGGTACGCGGCAAGAATACGCTCTAACATCATACTTTATCAGGAAACTAGGAAATTTATTAAGGAACAGAACTGATAACCGCCCCTAAATCCAAACTGGGGGGGGGGGGGTTCTTTACAAACTCGACAATTGAATGTATAGCGCAGAAAGCAAAGTTCTTGCAACAATGAAACTGAAGTTTGGAAGTTTTTACCTACGCTTACAAATCGGGCTATTCACGAACTTTGGACGCCTGGGAGTTAGAATTACTAATGTCGCAAAATGTACGAGAGAGCATAGGGGTACTTATGCAGCGCTGTGTACTTATTGGATGTATGATAGTGAATGAATTTACTTATGAATATAACTAGGGTAACAAAGGAGAATGTACCTAAGATTTCTGAGCTATGTTAACAATATTAAATAGGTTGAAATTACGTGATGGGCTAATCTCAGTTGCCTATATTACACACAAATTGTGTCACATTCGTGGATGTCACAACACATGTGTTATTATATACTCTTTAATCAGAAACAATATGAATAATTTACTTGTTTTAGATATAGGTATCTAAACAAGTAAATTATTTATATTTTGCCCTGACGTAGGCAATAATCGACACTTTTCTCTATAACCGTAGAAAATAAGGACTGCAAACATTTTTTTTATATGGCAATACTGAACCATAGACTGTGTCTATCCTACTTTAATATTATTAAGATCGGCCATTTTGTTTAAAAATAATGATTTGTAAATGAAGTAGTGTCAGCAGCGCTTTTGTAAAACATCAAGATTTAAGAGAATCATTAAGAAAGTTTTGATTATCTTTTGGCATCACGTTACTAATCATCATTACATCAGCGTTTTATAACTTAAGGGACATCCACAGCTCTGACAGTCTGCACAAAAATGAGAATAGCCCCGATATATTCATGCGTAGAGTTAAAGTCAAAAATGTACAAAAATTTAGTGCAATTGGGTCCCATTCAAATTGTGCGGAACTTATAAATGCTTGGTAAAAGGAACTGACGATGCGACCTGACAATGGAAAATTCCCATTGTTCAGAATTTCGAATGTAGTGAAAAGGATTACACAAAATACAGATTGTGTATTTGATAAGAGAATGATGCAAAAATTGAGTGCGGGATGTAATTCGGTAACAGTTGAATGGTATGTCGGTTAGCTTGGATACATCCATTGGTAGTGGCTCTGTGAGTTGAAGACCGCAAAAGCCTGTCCTTTACAAAAAAAATCTACAATAAATCTTCTATATATTATCTATATATATAAACGTAAAAGTCCTGACTGACTGACTCATCAACGCCCAGCCCAAACCGTTGAACTTAGAAAGCTGATTTTTTCACAATAGGTGCTTTACATAACGTGAGTACCCACTAAGAAGCGATTTTTGAAAATTTCACCCCTAAAGGGGTTAAATAGGGGTGCAAAGTTTGTATGGGGGAAACATTATTTGTTGAACTAGAGACTTGAAACTTTGTAGGAAGATTACTTATTAAGATATAAAAAAAGTACTTTCAGCGTTTTTGAAAATTCTACCCCTAAGTGGGTTAAATAGGGGTGCAAAGTTGACATATCAACGCACAGCCCAAACCGCTGGTTATAGAGATTCTAAATTTGGCACGTAGGTTCCTTATAAGATCTAGAGGAGCACTAAGAAAGGGTTTTATCAAAATTCATCCCCTAAGGTGGTTAAATAGGGGTGCAAAGTTTGTATCCGAAACTACTGATACTAGAAACTTGAAATTTACACCAGAACTTCCTTTTATGACGCAGGCAAGGGATAAGATGGGATTTTAGGAAATTCCATGCCTAACGGGGTTAAATAGGGGTGCAGTTTGTATGAGAGAAACATTATTTTTTTAACTAGAAACTTGAAACTTTGTAGGAAGATTACTTAATAAAATACGAAAAATGTACTTTCTGCGTTTTGAAAATTCTTCCCCTAAGGGGGTTAAATAGGTGTGCAAAGTTTGTATGAGTGAACTTTATTTTTTGAGCTAGAAACCTGAAACTTTGTAGAAAAATGACTTATTAGAATACAAAAAAGAACTGTCAGCGTTTAAGAAAATTCCACCCCTAAGGGGATTAATAACTAGGGGTGTAAAGTTTGTATCCGAAACTACTGGGACTAGAAACTTGAAATTTACACAAAAACTTCCTTTTATAAGGTAGGCAAGAGATAAGACGGGATTTTTGGAAATTCCATCCCTAAAGGGGTTAAATAGGGGTCCAAAGTTTGTATGAGAGAAACATTATTTTTTGAACTACAGACTTGAAACTGTGTAGGAAGATTACTTATTAAGATAAAAAAAAATACTTTAGGAGTTTTAGAAAATTCTACCCCTAAGGGGGTTAAATAGGGGTGCAATGTTTGTATTTGGGAAACTTTATTCTTTGTGCTAGAAGCTTGAAACTTTGTAAAAAGATTAATTAATAAAATACAAAAAAAGTACTTCCTGTGTTTTTGAAAATTCTACCCCTAAGGGGGTTAAATAGTGGTGCAAAGTTTATATGAGGGAACATTATTTTTGAGCTAGAAACTTGAAACTGTAAAAAAATTACTTATTAGAATACAAAAAAGAAATGTCAGCGTTTTAGAAAATTCCACCCATAAGGGGGTTAAATAGGGGTGCAAAGTTTGTATCCGAAACTACTGGGACTAGAAACTTGAAATTTACACTAGAACTTCCTTTTATGACGTAGGTAAGAGATAAGACGGGATTTTTGGAAATTCCATCCCTGAAGGGGTTAAATAGGGGTGCAAAGTTTGTATGGGGGAAACATTATTCTTTGAGCTAGAAACTTGAAACTTTGTAGAAAGATTACTTAATAAAATACAAAAAAAGTACTTTCTGCGTTTTGGAAATTTTACCCCTAAGGGGTGCAGAGTTTGTATGAGGGAACTTTATTTTTGGAGCTAGAATCTTGAAACTTTGTAGAAAAATTACTTATTAGAATACAAAAAAGAACTGTCAGCGTTTTAGAAAATTCCACCCCTAAGGGGGTTAAATAGGGGTGCAAAGTTTGTATGAGGGAACTTTATTTTTGGAGCTAGAAACTTGAAATTTACACCAGAACTTCCTTTTATGACGTAGGCAAAGGATAAGAAGGGATTTTCGGAAATTCCATCCCTAAAGGGGTTAAATAGGGGTGCAAAGTTTGTATGAGAGAAACTTTATTTTTTGAACTAGAGACTTGAAACTTTGTAGGAAGATTACTTATTAAGATACAAAAAAAGTACTTTAGTTAGTACAATTCATGCGTTTATTCCCAAAAGGGGTAGGCAGAGCACATGAAACTTATATTCCAGCGCCACTTTTTGCATAAATGTGGGTATATTGCAGTGATAAGTTGTTACCCCATCGCCCACAACACACTTCAACCCTGCTCCCTTAGTCGACTTTCACGACACCCACGGGAAGAAAGGAGGTGGTGAAATCCTACCCTACACCACACGGGAATAAAAATAAAAGGAAATAAAAAATAATTTACCATAACGGGTTTTGACGAATGGTCCTTCATAACATAAGGGAAGTAAGTCAGTAAGTAGGCCGTTGCCGGCGTAACAATTCAACAGTTATTGCAAAATTACTCTTACTACGCGGGCGAAGCCGCGGGCAAAAGCTAGTTATTATTATATAAACGTAAAAGTCCTGACTCACTCACTCACTTAAATCAACGCCCAGCCCAAACCGTTAAACCTAGAAAGCTGATTTTTTCACAATAGGTAGTTTATATGACGTAAGTACCCACTAAGAAGAGATTTTTGAAAATTCTACCGTCAAGGGTGTAATAAGGAGGTTGAAAGTTTGGGGATGGAGTAAAATGTTAAGTGAGAGACTTGAAACTTTGTGTGACTCCTTATTACAATACAAGAAAAATAATTTTAGGGTTTTGGAAAAACCCACCCCTAAGCGGGTTAAATAGGGGTGCAAAGTTTGTAGGGGAGAAATTTGGTATAGAGTCCCCGGCAAGGCCATTCAATAGTTTTCAGTCCCTAAGGGGGTTATTTTTTTCTCGTTAAACCCATAGTGTGGGCTATCGTTGGATAGCTTGTTCAAAAATATTATCGGTTAGTAAACGATTTTTCAAATTAAATAGTGATTTGTTTTCGACATATTGGGCTTTAAAGCCCGATTTTTTGTTCGAGTCATGTGTCCCCCCCCTGCCGGCTAAATAGCTGCTACTGAGAATGTAAAAAAAATCGTGGCAGTAGTACATATAATGAATTTAAAAGGAAAACTATCACGGCTAAGTAGGCATAACTAGTTACCGAGTGATAGTCGACCAACTTAAATTGTACTTACCTACTTAGAAAGGCCAACTTTCGTACAAATTCGGCCGACGCAACCATTTAGTTGGCGCGCGAACTAAGAAAGACAGTCAACTACGGAACCCTACACTGCGCGTGGCCTGACAGGCACTTGGCGGATTTTTTAATATGAGGGGGCCAATTATTGGAGGAGGATTGCCAGTTTTTGGACATTTACCCTATGTAGTTATTAAACCTGGTCACAAAATTTCACGAGAATCGTTTGAAAATTGCGACATGTAAAGCAGCAGCAGCAGCTGGACAGCCGGACAATGGGACAGCGGGACATCCGGACATACTAGAGAATTTTGGCCCAAGCTGAAACGTAGAACTGTTTGCTTCGCTCGCTCGATCAATAATATTCTATACTTCACTAGTTTCACGACATAGTATAAAACAAAGTCGCTTCTCGCTGTACAGACAGCGGGAAGCGACTTTGTTTTATACTTGTACAATGTACAGTCAGCATCAGAAGTAACTAAGCAATCGGAAACTTCATAGGTTCTTATCCCCTATTATTAAAGCCTTTTGACGTCTTCAATTGCATAGCTACTTTTGATGCTGACTGTACCTACATTCTGCAGGTTAATGTCCAAGATTACATACGAGTAAATTGATTGCCCTGCCGTTATTATCCCCAGGGTAAACATAGACGTACGTAACGGACAGGCAATATGGGCATGGGTACCTATATATATACACGGTGGAATTTAATCGGTGAACAGGAACCCATTTTTCTAATTCAGTAATCGATGGTGGTCACATTTATGTAGTAGGTACTTAAGTGGAACCAAGTTTTTTTTTATCATAACTAATTTTTAAGTTGAAATTAAATTTTAATTAAAATTTATTGTCACCCTACTAATGGTTTAGTCTGAAAAGTTTAATACCTCTTTTCAAACTATCAGCCATAGAAACTTAAAACATAAATGAGCAATAAGCTGTCAATTTGTTATTGTCAAATTCATAACAAATTGCTTGCTTCTTCTTCATTGCTTGACGTATGTACACTTACGAGTAACTTCCCTTCAATAAAAGTAGGGTGTCCATTTATTCAGTCAGTGTACATTTTACCGATGTTAATTAAGTGTGATTAATTAGATTGTGAGCTATATTGCACGAGATCTCACATATTGGTTTCTGTGTAGATTGATAATTAAGATTTTTGGATTCCTGATCACCGATTAAATTCCACCGTGTATATTTCTAATTAGTACCTAGTAACATTTCTATGGACGCATTAAGTTGATCCAAGCTCTTAGGCAAGCATATTATTCAATTGTTCTAATCAAAATCTAATCACACTATCGCTTCAGTATGATTTGAGGCAATCATGATTGCATTCATCAATCATGATTGCAGGCCCAATGTGGTGTCGGGTTAGAATTTCACCACCCCCTTTCTTCCCGTGGGTGTCGTAAAAATCTACTGCGGGAGCAGGGTTGAAGTGTGTTGTGGGCGGTGGACTAGCAACCTAACACTGCGATATCACATTTTGTATATCTTTTATACCCACATTTATGCTAAAAGTGTCATTGGAACATAAGTTTCATGTGGCGCCCCTTTTGTTATGTTTATCGTCGTCTAGTACCCATAGTACAAGCTTTGCTTAGTTTGGGACTAGTTCGATTTGTGTAAGATTGTCCCCTTATATTTATTTATACAGCATATAAGTGAAGTAATACAGCCATCATATGACTGGCGACACAGATAGATATGTATCACAAACTGTCATGTAACCATTTGATGTGTCCTTTTCAAGAAATAAACGATAAACGATACTTAAGTGTTTCTGTCTCTTTTTTTTTAACAAAAAAATTAATTTCTAAAAACTGATAGTACAAAAAGAAAACGATGTAATTATTGAACCTGCTGACAAAATTTCACGAGAATCGGTTCAGAAGTGCGACCTGTAGAGGACAACAGCCTGACATACGAAATAATGTTCTCCCAATCTGAAACGGAGAACTTCGTTCGCTTCGCTCGCTCGTTCAATTAGAACAAATAGAACCTAGGTAATCTACAACATCAAAATAATCACACAGCAGGTTTATTTAGCAATAAGTTAAATTTGAAAAGTTTGCAGCGTGTTCAAGAGGAAAGGTGGGTTAAGCGATACACAAAACTAAGTGTTTAGTTTGTTAGAAGTTATTATTTTGTGTATAATGTGAAAGGATTTTTATTTCTGAAGTCAATATTTAAGTGTATTTTTTTTAATTGTCCGTATTCATAAGAAAATAGACCAGTTTTAAAAACCATATCCATGAATGTGAACAAAACTAAATTATTAACAAATTCTGCCATCCACGTAATAAAAATACACGACAAACCACTTGAATATGTCTATGAATACATATATTCAGGACAGATCATCGCCCATAAAGATATGATAACCAAAACAATCAAAAGACGGATAGTCAACAGTTGGAAGCAATACTGTTCACTGAAAGAGGTGATGAAATGCCCCAATCTCAGTAACGGTACTAAAAAGAAAGTCTTCAACACCTTGGTCACTCTAGAAACACCATAGAGATATGCTAGAATGTTGTCAAAGAGCAATGAAGAGAAGCATGCTAGGAATTAAACGGCAAGACAGACACAGGAATACGTATAAGCTATAAGAGCGAAAACAGGCGTAAGAAATGTACTCTCTAAGATACACCAACTGAAATGGCGGTGGACAGGGCATAGATGCAGTCAAGAAAAATGGAGCAAAATTGTTACACACTGGTACCCTAGAGATGGTAAGAGGAGTAGGGGAAGGCAATACAATATATAAATAAATATATAAATAATAAATATTAGGGGACAATCTTACTCAAATCGACCTAATCCCATAGTAAGCTCATTAAGGCTTGTGTTATGGGTACTAGACGACGATATATATAATAGATATAAATACTTAAATACATAGAAAACTTCCATGACTCAGAAACAAATATTCATGCTCATCACACAAATATTTGCCCTTACCGGGATTCGAACCCAGGACCTTCAGCTTCGTAGGCAGCGTCACTACCCACTAGGCTAACCGGTCGTCAAATCTATGGTAAAAAAAAAAATATGGGAGGACGAGCTCAATCTGACAGCTGGTCCAAACTGGAGAAGAGTCAAAAATGATAGACAGCAATGGAAGGCGTCAGAGGAGGCCCTTGCCAGGAGGCATACTGAATTCATAGACATAATCACTACATAGTCCTACACCGGAGATGACGATGCAACGGGGCCACGCCGTTTCGTCGCCTAAATAGTATTATTTGTTGTTTTTAGTTTCGTGACGTATTGGTTATTACTGTAATGTCACGTAAATGTATTTGTCATTAAATAAATAATAAATAAATAGTATAAAACAAAGTCGCTTGCCGCTGTCTGTCCCTATGTATGCTTAGATCTTTAAAACTACGCAACGGATTTTGATGCCGTTTTTGTTAATAGATAGAGTGATTCAAGAGGAAGGTTTATATGTATAATATAGTACCCGAGGCGGGTCGCTAGTATAAAATTAAATAAAAAAACAAATAATAGATATACTTATATACACAGGGTGGAAAGTTGAGATGGTGCAGGGGCTAAGGGCAGCTACCAGATCCCTTGCTGCTACGCGAAAATACTCTTACAAGACCTTTTCTAACTTTTTAAGTGATGGCAATCGACAGTCAGCGAGAAAATCGACCGATCCGACCGACTCGACCAGTACGTCTAATACAACTTGCTGCTTAGTCACTTCGCGCGCGACTGAGCGTCTTCTGTCTTACTCGCACCGTGCAAATTAGAAAGAGGAGGGTAGATCTTACTCGACTCGCGTCGCGTCGCGGCGTCAATTGTCGCCCCTCTGTTGAGATATGTAGGTTAGAAATTTTAAATGGGGCAGTAAGGGCAGCTACTAGATCGCTTGGTGCGCGAGTCAGACTCGCATTCCACCGGTTTTTTACTAATAAGACACTTACAACCGGTGACAATCAGATTGTAAAATAGCCGCGTTTGGAAGCCCCGGTATCACACAGCCAAACGCCAGCGGAATTGGCAGCAAACCGATTTCCCTTCGGCGTTTGCTTCGCTTGTTTTACATCAATATTTGGCAGGTTTTAACTTTTTTGCGTTTACGCCACGCGTAAAAGATTCACCCAGGTTGTGAAAAAAAATATCGTTTGAATTTTGAAACAACAGTTAGGCTATTTTTATATTAAGCGGTAACGTGTGCTAAGGAAAATGGCACATTTGAAAAAAAGGAAAAAATATTGTTCCGATCCATTTTGGTACCTACCTTAATATTTTTTTAATAAATTCACACTTAATAGTAGATTTTCTATTATTATTTAGAAGGCTGTTCCAATTGAAACACTTTAAGTCCTCTTCCTATATTGCAAGGACCTGTGAATATTGTAAGTATTGTAACAGCCGAACCTTTCAATCAACCCGGGTATCACTCGGACCTTTTTGTACCCTGTGCCCTCCGAAATTGGGTACGAGCTACCTAATAACCAGTCCTCGGATGCAAATGTATAAACGTGGATTTGATCAATCCGTTTGTTGGTGTAAACATATTTTGTTGGAGTAGGTAGAGATTTTTTGATAAAGATTTATAGAGGTTGTTTAAAAAACAAAGTTCGCTGCTTTTATATTATTTTTGTGTTTAAATAAAACAAATTGTGTGCGAAAATGTGTAGGGAATAATTGATTCAGTCTGGTAATATTTTTACGTTGTTCTTATTTTTCGAATCAAATATGACCGTGATGGGATTTAAATACTATTTATTGGGGTTTTATAGAAGCATTTACTAGTTCTCAATTTGTTTTTTTTTTCACGTAAACAGGTTACAGAAACAGTCAGATTAAGTATATTTAAATTTCTTCGCAGACTGTTGATTATTTACTCGAAACTTCTAAGGGTCACTCGAGGTCGACCAACTATTTCAATAAAGCTTCAGAAACATTTTTTTCAAGACATAATCAAACAAGTTTCTGAACTTCTTTCATTTTGCATCTTCGTTTCTATTAAAGTTGCCAAAAACAAACGTTGGGGTTAAGCAAGTTTTAATTGGGCAGCGTTAATTAAAATATTACTTGGGAGACAATAATTTGCCTTCAATCCAAAATGGCCTTACCACGTTGAATATACACGCGATTATGCTGCTAATTCCTAAGCGTTTGTGCGCTAGAATAGCGTGGACGTTCACGTGGCGTTAGGTCCGGCTACATCTCAACTATAAAAAGTAAGAGGCTTATCCTGTCAGCTCATAAGGACGGAAGCGCTGTTATTCGTAGCCAGCACTGCTAAAATAAAAAGTCGTCCGTCCTTGCAACTTCACCGGTCACATGAAGCTTTTTAGCGTAGAACACTAGTACTGACCTACGTCTTTTTGTAATTGAGAGTGCAGATTAGCGGCTTGTAAAGTCCCGCCGTTGACGTTGATTTGGATACGGTGGATAACCGCTCGCTGTGTTGTGCTGTTTTATTCGTGTGCGTCCATAGTCCATTAGACCCCATTCGTAAGGGATATTCCCAAATAGAGGTCAGACATACTGGATCTCCTGTAGCGCTCAGAGTTGCCGTATGTCTATAAACAGGTAAATTAAACAGGTGAAAATACTACCTAAGTATCTCCCTTGCATGTCGTGTGTACTGTCATGTTCAAAGTCAGAGCTCTTTAGGCAGTTGAAAACTTGGAAATGACGAATATTTTTGTCCGTTTGATCAAGAACAGATTTTTAAAAACGTTATTTTGTTCAGAACATTAGTAACATCATTTCAACACAGTTTTTTGCATATGAGGAATCTCGTTATATACGTATCGCAGCGAATTTTGATCCATATGACAGCTGTCATCTCCATACAATTTGTAACCTTAAAACGTAAGATTGTACTAAGATGACAGCTGTCATAGGGATCAAGATTCGCCGCGATACGTATAGCAGGTCCATTCTCACAACATCAACTAATATGTTTCCAATCTAATTATAATACGTCAATTGTGTGACCCGAAACGAGACGAGACCCCCTTGCCAGATGTGTATTAGTTACACTCTCATTCCTGATTCTCATAAAACGGTAGATAATACAGAATGAATTAAATCGTTGTTAAAAGTCCGTAAACACTTACAATACACCACAGACCTCCGACACAACAGCCTTTTGGGAACATTTTACCAAGCCCAAAAGTTTCAAGAAGAAAATTCTCCGCCATTGTTTGCGATTGAAATTGTGACGTGCCCCGAATTATTCCGCAGCTGGATTATAAACCACACTTCCTAACTCATTGTTTAAACCGCCCCTGAATGGAATAATAAAAGGCTAAATAATTAAAACAATTGAATCAAATTGTGTGGCTGTATTCGGACTTTAAAGTGGATAATGTAACCTTCAAATGTTTTTGTAATTTGTGTTAACATTATCGTCATGGTGAAATGAGTGAAGACCTTTTAGGGACTTCCAAAAAAACAAAGTACATTTTGAGTGGTTACTGCTTAGTGAGCGCTCAGGAAAGTAATGAGTAAGATACAGTCGAACTCAGAAGTAGCTGAACACGTCGCTTTCACCTGTTTGACTATTCGTACGACAATAATTGATGTTCGCGGAGGCACGCACTGATGGTTTTCACGCCATCTTGCGTAAACGCGCGTCATCTCTAATGCATCGTGCAAGAAGCAGCTCGAACAGCATTCTGAATGTATAAGCTGATAGATATGACTGTGGCATATGCAAGGCAAACTGACTGGGAAGCTGACTACTGCTCATGTGAGTTGACATTTCTATTTAATTTAATTTAATTCTAATTTTACTTTAACTAACACTATGTAGAATTAAGTTTTTCATATGTTTTTTTACTAACAACTATGGAATTTTTTATTGTTCAACTGAAATTTGAAAAAAAAAGCGTTTATTTCTTTAAAAAAAACATACAGTTTTATTTCCAGCGATAAGGCTTAAGCTTTTTGTTCTTGCAAGTTCGACCGCACACTCAGTCGTTGATCCGTTGTAGTCTAGTCTCTGAGTGAGATGACTTTGCCTGGCTTAAGGATTTGTAAACAGTCAAGATTACAAAAACTGTACTGCTACCACAAGTTGTACGTGACTTGCGTTTACGTACCTACTCGCTAACGACTGCGTAAAATATTTATATGAAGAATCTACACACATCCCCTGGCGGTCAGTCGTAGAACTAAATATCGGATTTGCACCACGACTTACTTATACGTTTACTGTCCTAGATATCAACTACTCGGTTGTTCGTATAGTTTTCGAAACGTCGCGGAATGGTGTGCCTCGTCCGTCAGCCTACGTAATAGAGTGCACTTTGGGTTGGAAGCATTGGTGGAAGTGCTAGTTATATGAATGATAGTCGAATCAGTACTAACTAGCACTTTCTCCAATTTTTCGGGCTAGGCAGTAAGCGAACTCCATGTTTTGAGTCAGTACTAGGGGTAGTTTTTCCCGCGAATGCTCTAAACTGATTATGAGGACTGAGAATATCGCCTAATATTTTACTCCAAGTCGGTTCCTAATTATACCTCATTCCAGATAACATAAGAATATTTAAAAAAAAACCAATTTGTCTACATTTCTTCTTTTGTGTAGGATATCAAACGGAAATATTGTACTAGTTTTACTTACTTCGATCATTTACTGCTTTTCAAACAGCAATTTTTGTTTCATTTATAATCGCATGACGATTAACGCACTTGAACTTACAAGAACAATAACATTAAACTTTATCGCTGGAAATATAACATGGTTTTTTAAATAAATAAACAGTCAAATATTTTTTTAGGGGGGTGAACACTATTTTTCTAAGTAGGGCCTGAGGTATGAGTGGCATAGCAAACCAATAAAAATAACGTCATTAAGTCCAAAACCACTCGAGCATATGAACTTAAATAAATCCGTTAATAACGTAGCCAAGGAAGCTCTCGCGACATAAATCAGGCCGCGTCCCGTAAATTACTATCACACCCGTAAATTTATAGGCGTGGTTCCGTATGCTGTAACTCAGCGAGGAAATAGTAGAAAAATTATGTGCGTGCAGTTTTTCCACAATAAATAACCTATATGTGATGAAATGCTTCACTGTTCGAGCCTTGATGCGTATGATGCCTGTCTCCCGGTGATATAAGGGAACAACAAACTATGCAATTTTCACACAGACTAGTTGAACGAGCGAGCGAAACGAAGGAAGTGCTCCGTTTGAGCTAGGACCTAAATTCTTTTGTATCTCCGGCTGTCAGGCTGTTCTCTCTACAGGTCACAATACTCAACCGATTATCGTGAAATTATGTGAGCAGGTTCGATAACTATATAGTTTTTATGGTTCCGTACCTCAAAAGGGAAAAAACGGAACCCTTATAGCATGACTTTCTTATCCGTCTGTATCTGGTCTGTCAAGACCCTTTATCTCGGGAACGCGTGGAGGTATCCAGTTGAAATTAAAACTATATACTTAGGTCTACAGTCCCTTGAAGCTGTGAAACAATCTAACTTCTACGTTAACGTTAAAGTTACAAAAAAGAGACGGCCGTTTATGCCGCAAAAAACGACACTCTCAAGGGAATCAAAATTAATAGGGTTCCGTTGAACGAGAACTCTCAAATTAGGCAAGTAATATCGTCTTATACTAGGTACAGTCACCAGCATTAGTATCAAGCAAAGGCAGCAAAAATATCTGACATGTTCTAACGGCCCTAGAAATAAAGTTGTGTCAGATGTTTATGCGAACTTTGTTATGGCAGATATTAATGCTGGTGACTGTATAAGTACCTACAGGGAATAATCTGAAAACTATAAATTTGTAGTTAAGTACGGAACCCTCGGTGGGCGAGTCCGAGTTTTTTTTGTCCGTTCAAATTTTGGCAATTAAATATATATATATGTATATATTTATAGAATACAGATTCGCGAGTTCTGCAGCTCACAGAACCACTAGTTAGGTTGAAAATGAAAGGAATGTACTGCTGTCTCATTCTAACTCGAGCAGATCCTAGCGACAAAACAATTATACTCATCACACAAATATTTTCCCGTCTCAGAATTGGAACTCTTGCGGCTCTCTTGGTACTTAAACTTGCCATAGTAAACAACAGCATAATTAAACCCAACCTGGTTATTCCCACATCACAATCCCACAGGCCACTGGGTAGCAAATAAAAAAACCATAAACATAACACACCCTCACATCCCTAACTATAGCCGCCAGGGTTCACCAACCGTGGGTCCATCAAAGAAATATAACACAAGGTTAATTGCGCGAATTCCTCCCAGCCATCTTGTGTGTTTATTGAGTAATAGAAATTCCTCGGCCCATGTTTGCCGCTGTGAGAAAGTTCGCATTCTGCGCTACAATAATATATGTACCGAGGGTGTACAACTAGGGGTTTTCAAGACATTTTGTGTAATGGTCTAGGTAATTGAAGCGTTGTTTTTATACGCCAGCGTCACGCTTTTAAACGTTAGAAAGAAAAAGAGAAAATATAGTACAAAATAAAGAAGTACGTGGTTGTACAAGTTAAATTTGGTATTTATTTATGTCTATGACACTCCATATTACCCTCAGAATCACTAAACTTAAGTGGCAGTGGGCGGGGCAGATTGCACGTAGAACCGATGGCTGTTGGGGCGGAATGGTTCTGGAGTGGCGACCACGTACCAGACGGCGCAGCGTGGGTAGACCCCCCACAAGGTGGACTGATGACCCGGTAAAGGTCGCGGGAGTCCGCTGGATGCGGATGGCGCAGGACCGGTAATTGTTGCACTCTTTGTGGGAGGCCTATGTCCAGCAGTGGACGTCTTTCGGCAGATATGATGATGATGAGACTGCGTATTACTTGAAGAAAAACGTGCGTGACAATGACAACTTTATTGTTAACCCCTCGGCTGCCTACGAAACCAAAGCTACGTAACCAGTTACGTGTGAAGAATTATTTTTCTTGCTGCGAAACCATTTACGACATTTTTTTTTCGTATTTGAAATTTTGAATATTTTCGACGGAGCCAGGCGCTCCGCGGGGCTCTTGTTTCTGGGTTAGTTCATTGTGTGCTACTAGTAGATATTTAGTTATATTTTATTTACTTTGTTTGTTTGTATTTTAAATATTATTTGCAAGAACCCCTCTACAGGTGAAGGCCTCCTCCAAAGATTGCCAATCCTCTCTAGATTGGGCTGCTTGAATTCAGTCTGAACCAGGTGTCTTTTTAACCGCATCTTCTCATCTTGCGTAAGGTCCTCCCTTCCTTCTATTTTTGTACTATTAGATAAATCTATATACCTAGTGCTGTCCTACAAATATTTTGATATACACATTATAGGATCTGCGATGCATTTTATTAACGAGCATTCATTTAATTGTGAATGATTCTCAAAAATACAGGCGTTGACTGTGGCGAAAAATCAACCAAGCTCTACCCTCTTCCATGTAAGATAAGAAAAATCGTGCGTTAATCGCAACGCAACAATATCAGTATTGTTGTGCTTGAAAAGTCCTTATAAATCGAAATACTTATGTATAAATATTTCCCTTTATTATCCTAGGTAAACGAAGAAACGTAGACGAATTTGTCCGTCAAAAATCTAATGTTATATGGAATAAATGTTATACGTGGAAATATTATTTTACTTCCTTTGAATTTTTACTCGCGAACCTCGGTCTGGCAAGTTTTGGTACTTATATTCAATTGTTAAACAAGTATTGTATCCTAGATATTAACACTGCACAATTTTAGCGGAATACAGAAAACATTCCTCAAAAACGACAAGCTTCGCGAGAAACAGGATATATGGAATGAATGTCATAGGTGTCTCATTTCGTGGAAACATCATTTCCTTCGAATTTTTACTCGCAAACCTCGGTCTGGCAAGTTTTGGTACTTATATTGAATAGGCATGATGACAGTAATTGAAAATCACTAAAATATGGTATTTTATAAGTGAAATTTTAATCATAGAATTCGAAACATGCTTATATTTTTTTATTAAGTAAGAGATCATTGTTTATTTTGATAAAATTTAACTGAAAAATACGGACGCCCGCCATGATATGTTAAACACCAATCAGAGCGCATGACGTCACACTCGTATAAACAAATACCCACGAACTTAAATAAGTACATACTGGACTTTGCCATTCAGACAATGTTTTGAAACAAGAAAAAAAGCGGCCAAGTGCGTGTCGTACCACGCACAACGAGGGTTCCGTGCCTATTAAAAAGGTCGTATCGTTACTGAAATCTTACGGCACTTATGTGCCTGTACGGCACTTATGTGTCTTGTTTTCTTTAAGGAAGGCAGTTTTTTAGAAATATTATCTCAAAAACCTTTTAACCGATCTTGTTCAAAACAATTTTCGCTGAGATAATTTAATAAGCCCTATGAGCATGATTTTTTTCATATTTTTAAAATACACGGTTCAAAAATTAGAGGGGGGGGGGGGGGACACACAATTTTAGTGACTTTCGAGGAGATTATCTCCGACTCTATTCACCTAATCTAAAAAAATGCTGAGAAACCTTATATTTATTTTGAAAGGCCTATCGATTAATGTGCCACACGTGGGCTTGCAATGAAAAAAAAAATGTTGACTAACAGGTTTATGTATGGAGTGCACCCCTAAAAAAAATTTTAATTAGGAATTTAGTTACAAAACTATGTAGCGGTTAACAAAATACACCTCATCATCATTCTCCTAGCGTTGTTCCCGGTTATGCCCCTAAAGGAGCTCGGGGTCCGCTTTGACACCTAATCCCAAGATTTGGCATAGGCACTAGTTTTTACGAAAGCGACTGCCATCTGACCTTTCGACCCAGAGGGAAAAACTAGACCTTATTGGGATTAGACCGGTTTCCTCACGATGTTTTCCTTCACCGAAAAGCTAACGGTAAATATTCCGCACATAAGTTCCGAAAAACTCATTGGTACGAGCCGGGATTCGAACCCACGACCGCCGCTTGACAGCCGCATGCCTGAACCACAAGGCTACCGTAGCTTCCAAAATACACCTATCCTGAAAATTTTATTCAAATACACCTTATAGTTTTCGAGTAAAATGCCTGTGACATACGGACGGACAGACAGACAGACAGACAGACAGACATGACGAATCTATAAGGGTTCCGTTTTTTGCCATTTGGCTACGGAACCCTAAAAATGACCTTGAATGACGTCACGTCTTTCTGTCATCATTCTTTTAGGGTGTCCATTATTCTGAATACGCTAGGAATAACTGACAAATTTTAAGATACTTGATACTCATATAATATTATAGTAGTATAGTATATTGTGTAATGTAACAAGCTAATTATAATTATTTCCTGTTATTCCTCGCCTTGTAATATGCTCCCAGTTGGTCGAAAAAAATGTTTTTTTTTTTTATATGTAAATTATTCTCATTACATCATCCTACTACCTAGGATGAATAAATAATTTTGAATAAATTTGAATAAGTAAAATTAATAATAATTATACAAATTAAACTGTATTATTACAGACTATAATTAAATTTGTCATGATATAATCTGTCAAAATGATACAATTTTGCTCCTTTCAATACGAAGAACACGAGGACGGAATGGTCACCCTAGTAATAAGATTACACATTTTTTATCAGCCTATAATGTTAGTGTTTACTTACAAAATGAACAATACACACTTACTAATGATCGAAATAAACCTATCTGAACGTTATTTGCATAGAATCTAACAAGTTTCACTCTGATCTTAGATTCAAATTGATTGCTAGTAAAACCGCCGATATTTTCGTGAAATGGCCACTTACCTGTAAAATTTAATAGCTGAATTCGGTCTCCAAGTACTTCCTCAGAGCGTCATTATACAAGACAATAACTATTTTGCGATTAAATTGTAGCAAAGGGTATATTTCACGAAATAAACTTTCGATATGGTAAAATCTGTTTTGACATAACAGCCATATTTTTTAATTAGTATTGCCATAACAAGCAGTACAAGCATACCGTCAAAGTTAGGATTTTGACTGCTTTGGTATTTTTGGAGTGATATTTAGAAAAGTCTATACATTTTTATTTCAGTAAATTAATTTTCATTTGCATTCAATTGAGTGAAATTATAACAAAATGAATGATAACCGTATAGCATGTCTGTAGCATGTATATAGAAATGTCGCACTGTTTGTGTTTCAAGTTATAGCAACACATCACAAAACTAGAAAGAGATGACGGAAAGACGTGACCTCATTCAAGGTAGCTCATTTTTTTCTGGTTTCAAAACATTTTTGAATGGCAAAGTCCAGTATGTCTATAAGTTCGTGGTTTATACAAATGTGTCGTCACTCGGGACGCCATGACACTGACAAGCGTTTCAGCGCCAATTTTAAATTTAAAAACTAAAATGCATTTTTTCTTACTTAACTGTTATTTTCTCTAGAAAAATCTTATTCGTTGTACATAATAAATGTTTCTAAACATTATAGAACAGTTTTTCAAAATTGTTCATCATGCCTATTGTTAAGGCAATATCGTATTCTAGATATTACTGCACAATTTTAGCGAAACGTTTTAATGTTTATTTGGATAAACAACGGTACAATAATACTTAATTCTACGGCGATGGGATGTATACATCAACGAGCAAAGTGGCCACCAATTAATAAACTGGAATACAGAAACCATTTCTCAATAACAACAAGCTCCACGAGAAACAGAATGCCGCGTCAAATATATTTTGAAACACTTGCCCGAGACACGTATTGTGATAAATCTTCCGGTGTCTGTATATACAGGTATATTATATACAGGTGCTCCCAGTACTCTGTATATACGGAGACCTAGGGGTTCGCATTGAACATTTATAAAGTGCAACCTACTTCTAGGGGTGTTCTTGTTTTGCCAGTGAAACATATAAATTTATTGAAATCTATCTCGGAAGGTCGATTGCTTAACGCTCATACGCCGATTCATACGTACGTTGTGGATCTAAATGTATTTTTTTAGTGGAGAATGAAGGTTGTTTTTTCCTAACGCTTGCAGCAACTGTGATAAGGACGTCGATCTAGCTCGGCAGGCGTATATTGGTACAATATTTGTCGACTGTTTAACATAGTTCGTAGTAACCCCGCCTACGACGCTGGCTCGTGGGTTTGAATCCTCGTAAGGGCATTTACTTGTTTTTAGATATATTTTTATTCGTAGATTTCTCAGTCTTGAATGTATACATACATATCCCTCTCCCAACGTTAACTCCGGCGTTAACCAAAAATAATGACGATAATATAGTTTCTCTGCAAATATCTGAAATCAAAAGCTTGTTTGAGATTTTGGATAACTGAAGTCAGCTAAACGAAATATACTTATATACTTAAATTAACTAACACTTTAATTGCCAGGAACCCGCCTATGCCGTAGTCGCTTTTTGCTACATACGAGGAAAAACACGAGATCGTAGCGAGTAGCGATTCTTGGCTGTGAATGTGTTAAGATTTAGCCGCGATATGTTTTTCTTAGTTATTATCCATCGTATTATTGTCCACCTAAAAATGAACGAGCCTTTAATAAAGAATCCCTATAAGACGTTCTTGTAGTCACGAATCGCAGAAATGCCTTAAGGGCAATATGGTCGTCCGATAGGACTGTAGATATATCTTGAGAGCGGACATGAATAGAAATGGTCCATTTTCGCCTTCCTTCCGCATCGGTGACGTGGGACGTAAATAACTAATATTCTTCTGTTTTTTCTTTGTTTTGTAATGAAGGTCTTGAACTCTAAATGGCTTTTTCGTAGGTGGGTGCTGCCGTTCTGGCTGTCAATTGTTTATCTTTTCCTTTTTAGGGTCGGATGTATCAAACCGTCTGTAATAAATAAATAAATGAAATAAATTATTTTTTCTCAAACATGCAATGAAATATTGACGTTGTGTTCTTCATAATGGGCTTCGAAGCGTTTCCTTTTGGGCGCAGCGAGACGAGAGACCCGTAATGGCATTTTATACGAAAATTGGAGGCCTGCAACATGGTCTTTTTTAATTTCAATTCCACAATTTGTGGCACAGGATCACGGCGTTCAGCCATGAAAATTAAAGTTTGATTGCAAGTATTGCGCTTTAAAAAATCCAGCACATTTAGTGCCAGTGCCATATATTTCTTGGAAATGGGCCCCAGCTCCCACAAGCAAGAGATTTTCACTTTATCTTCTTCGCCTCTCACACAATATCTACGTCTTTAGTTAGCTAACGAGTTTCAATTCACGACCTGAATGAATACTACCCCGCGGCATTTTAAATTCCTACTAAGTTTATCAAATGTTGGTATACTTTTTCTTCATAAAGCATATTCTTAAGAATAATTTGACTGCTCATCAGTAGATCTGGTGACCTCATTACTAGTCACGATTCTAAAAAGACATAAATAATAGGTTTTCATACAGACTTGTCACCTTGTGGATAAGACAGTATTTTAGCAAGGTGCGCAAACTGTACTATAAGCAACGAGTAGCTTTGTAATTTACGTTTGCTTCGAATATACACGGATATAAAGAGGTAAGAATGAGTTTTTCGGAACTTATGTACTTACGGAATATTTACCGTTAGCTTTTCGGTGAAGGAAAACATCGTGAGGAAACCGGTCAAATTCTAATAAGGCCTAGTTTTCTCTCTGGCTTGGAAGGTCAGCACGGCTATCACGGGACGGCGCGGCGCGCGAGCTCTCTCGATTTATCTCGCACTATCCGTCTCTCTTTTATTAGAACACTGAGAACAAAAGGTTTAGTGCGAGAAAATTCGAGAGCATGTCGCGGCCGTCTCATAATAGACGTGCTGATGGCAACCACTTTCGTAAAACTAGTGCCTATGCCAAATCTTGGGATTATGTATCAAAGCGGAACCCGGACTCATTTAGGGCCACAACCGGTAATAACGCTAGGAGGAGGATGAGAGAAGAGTGAGAACCGGTTTGTAATCAATACAATTTTATAATAACGGAAAATATAAGAGAAATGTACTTGCGAATATGGTTTGCCATGTCACGAATTGTCATTAAAATTGCTGAATATAAAGGTTGAGGTTAAATTCGACATTATTTTATGCTAACTCGCGCCATCGCCAATCTTGTGATTTGGCTGGGATTTTATTTTTATTCTATTTTATTAGAAAACCAACAGCTTTAACATTATAATGATATTCTTACAATTAAGATACAACTGTTTAGCCAATAACAGGTCTCCCTAGATTATACTGAAATATTAACGGAGATGCTTAACTTATAACTAACTAACCTTTACATAATGTGTGTGTGTGTTGTGTGTGTGTGTTTGTGTGTGTGAGTATGAAATGTGGGTGTGTGGTGGTTATTATTGCCTCTTTATTTTACTTGCAATTGCATTTTTAAATGATTTTTTATTCTTATGAACAAACGGATCTATTGTACTGAAAGTACCATTGTATGTTTTCACTACTCTATGCATCACGGAATTCTTGCAATAGTTAGTGCGACTGTGGGGCTCACTAAAGAGACGAGGGTGCCTTGTGTTTGTTTTAGGTGTAAAGTATTTGATTTCAGCCACAAGGTTTGGGCAGTCCAATATTACCCCTAATAATATCAAATAACAGGCCCATGTCAAGCATGACTCTTCTATCTTCTAATTGCATCATATTATGTCGTTGACAACTTGTATTATAGTCTGTAATTGTATTTCTAGTTCGAAAATTAAGGTATCGTAAAAACTTTTTTTGTAATTTCTCAATACGAGATTTATAAATTGCGTATTGCGGCGACCATATATTACTTGCGTATTCTAAAATGCTTCGCACATAAGCGAAATACACCACCTTTATGCGGTTAGGATCTGTGAATGCTTTACAGTTCACTGCGCAATTAATTGAGTCACATCATTTAAAAAACTGATACCAGTCGACTTCGTTTAAGTAATTGTTTATTTTAGTATAATCGCCCTTATGATACAAAACTTTCGTGACATTATTTTCTTGTAATGGAACTAAATGTAGATCATATGTTAAAATAGAAAAACTGGGATGAGCTTTATCTTCTTTTATAATAGGATTTTTAATACCGTTTATGCCCACCGGGAAGTTACTAAATACTAGATCAAGAGTGTTACCGTTAGCGTTTTTTGTGAAGTTATGCTGATCCAATCCTAAACAAGAGAATTCTTCAACTAATTCTATACCTGTCATTTGAATTTCCGTTGAACACTTTTCTATATAGGTAGGGCCGTCACTAGTCCATTGTATACAGGGCAGATTGAAGTCCTAAATAATCATAAAATAATCTTTACTGTTTTGTTGATATACATTTGTGACAGTTTCTAATACGTTTTTAATATTGGTGAGTAACGTGTAATAGTTTGGGGGTAAGTATACTGTAGCAATATGAAGATTCAGTTCAGTAGGCGGCGTTGACCGGTCCACGCGCAGCGTCACTCCAAGTTGACGCCGGGCGCACACCATGACTCCGCCCCCCATGGTAGTATTTGTAAGCATTAGGTCACGGTCCAATCTAAAAATCTCGTACTGTGAGTTACATAATTCGCTGTCCAAAATACCTGCGTGTAGCCAAGTTTCGGTAATAATTAGAAGATCGAAGTCGTGTGGTAACATATTTCTATAAAAATCTGTTGTTTTCGTCCGCAAACCGCGCACGTTTTGGTAATATACGTTAAGCGCCATTTTACCTATATATTTGAAGCAGAAAATAATTACCACTATTATAATCAATGTAGTTAGGCGATTCCTGAAATGATGCATAATATTCAATACCCAAAGTAGAATTCGTTCGAATTGATTCCGCCTGCACGGCCTGCAGACAGACGTAAACAACTTTTTTACATCGCTGGGACTTCAATACCGCGAATGTGCCCGGGAGCGGATGCAACGCAGGTTGCATGCCGAGCACATTCGCTGTACTGCACTCCCACTTGATTTGTGCTACAGTTATCATGAGTTTTGCAAGGTCAACATAACTATTTAGGTAAAAATTAAATACCTCTACCTACTAACCTAATATGGATTTTATGTGGTCCGAAATAAATGTTTTTTTTTTTTTTTTTAATAACGATTTAATTGAGGTTGCGGGTATGGAATGTTGTGTAAACAGTTATGAAAATATTTATTTAATACGAGTTGTTACATTTTTACCTCGGTATGAATATGCCTTTACACTGCTGTTGCACTGACTACTATTTTCTAAACGCAAACGGACTATAGGGCAAAATACATATTTGGGGATGTGCTCTTCCGTCACATACCGCCCATACTGGCCATGTGCTGTTTCTTCTTCCATATTCTGTAAGTCTACGTCACAAACTAAATTTATGAGAGCATTCTCGAAGACAGTCTCGGTTGACAAGTCGACGTAATTAATTAAGACACAGCCTCGCTTTGAGGACGCGGGCTCCGTAGCTTTTGTTTCGCGGATTTGCGATTTTAATTATCACAGTAAAAAGCTTTTTTGGCAAATCTAATTGAGTTAGAATGTTATTTTGAAATAGCTGTCCCGTAAGGCAATTTAAATATTATACAAAATTCTCTTTGTTTGGATTTGTATATTTCGTCTCTTGCAAAATGTGTCGTTAGAAATAATAATTTCCCTCGAAATGTATATTCTTACATTGTCACACATAGAATAATTATCTCATCAAAGGCGGACTCAGTCGTGTATAAATAATGTGTATCTTTAAATAAATAGATACATATATGAGCCTACACGTTTTGATTCTCAGGTAAATGACTAATCTATAGTGATTAAAACGAGTTCTTAATTTTTCTCGACTGCAGAAATGAACGGATATAATTTTAGCCGTCTATGTTTCTATTTATCTACGTGTGTTCCACCGTAGCGTGTAAGATACTAACCGGTTCACCGATTTCGAAATTATGCTCCTCATACAAAAGCTACCTTTAAAAAAAAAAACAATTTTCTTTCAGTAAGTTTTCCGTAGTCGGTATACGGTTTTATGAATTTTTGTGCTTGTTAAAATGATTCATAATCCATACCGATATTAACGAGTTATTCATATAAAATAAAATGCCACTGCTAAATAAATTTTGCTTTATCCCTTTCTTACGCACACAAATGTGAAACTGACAGATAATTTTACAAACGAATTATAACGGCATTTTAGTTAAAATAAGCTTGTAGAAAGTTTATGAATACGGCTGTTAAGTGTCTACGTGAATAAAACCTTGTCGGTCTGACTGTTTCTAACATTTTCACTCCTATTTATCTGTACCGAAGAAATGATTAGATCAGAAGAATACATTTTTGGGGGTAAAAGTTTGTTCAAAAGAAAAAGTTGGGCAAAATTTAAGCTTACAAAAATCCGATTGATAATGCTTATCACTGTATGTCGTGACCAACGTCTGCACAGAAACTAAACAGTTAGTAGCGTAAACATAAAAAGCCGCTCATTTTCGTTCTTCAAGCATTAAGTGAGATGACAATATTCGATGCCACTTTTCTTACGATTTTGAACTCTATAGCTTGCCATATGAAACAAATTGATACAACCCTGTGAGATGCTTTTATCATGGCTACAAGAAATCGCTAACGCAAACACTTTCCTCGTAAAACAGATAAACAAAGGGAATCTCTCCCATCCCTGGGATAAACCGCTTTCGCGCTTTTCAATTCCACCAAATTCCCTAGTACCAACTATTCAATAGAAAACGTAAAAAAAACTTTTGAAGAAATGGCTTTGGTAAAAAATTCGTCTTAAATGTTCGGTTCAGTGGTTTTCCACTGAGGAATTTGTGGAATCCATCAATTTGTTCGATTTTCTTTAGCACCCAAGGAAATTCTCTCGCGCGCCGATAAATTACAGTGCCCTGATTTATTTGGCAATTTCTTAATCTTAGCGAATCGTATGGTGAAGGAATTTTCATAATTTATCGCCGATGCTATTGAATAAGAGAATTACTTTTGAATACTTAAGTGTTTCTGGAATGAATTCCTTCTCTTGTCTTAGTTGAATATGTTTTGCATACAAGAGTAATAAAATATTAATTAAAGATACTCGACGAAGTATCAATACGATTAAACGAGGATAGAGTTTAAGTCATCATTATATTTACCGATTAATCTGAGATTATCTCCTTATTTCAGCTGTAGGGTCTGAGACCCGATTCCACATTGGAGTAAGGACTCTGATTTCCGTTAAGTTTTGTATGTGGTGAGGCCTAATCCTATGAAAAAAAAAATCACTTAAAAATACGTCGCTTGATGACTACATTCCACTGACGCTTACTGACGTCGTTTTGTTTTTATGCAACTCACAAACTCGTCAACCGAACAGTTAACACATGATGAACTACGCACACATAGTTGAAGTACACATAACGAGTAGGTACCACGCACCATCACGTCCGCAGCAAATTGTCGCAGTAAAAGCGATTTTATATTAAGCCGTAAATTTGCGCTAACAACATACGAACCAATTTTCCGCACACTTTTGTCGTTTGCAGGAGCTTCTGAGAGGACATAATGCTGTGACGTATGTGTGTACGTGTGGTATTGTCGCTTAGATTATTTCGTGTGTAGGTACCGCGAATGTTTGTGTATAATGATGTGCTGCCAATATTATTGTTCCTTGGGGAAGTGCGCGGAAATTGACGTTTTTTTTTCTTAGGCCAATATTTACATGAACAGGCTGTTTATAGTATTTAGTAACTGATGTACCGACGGAAAGTTTCCTATATTGCGAAATGTTTCTGCAATTTAACATAGGAAATTTTCGGAAATTTTCATTTTTTGTATGAGAATTTAAACTTTCCATTTCCAACATGGAAATTTCCTTAATTCCTCGTGAAACTTTCTAGAAATTTCCGAGAACTTTTCCAACTTTTTGGAAACTTTCCGCAATTTGCACATCACTTATCTAGCATACCCTATTCCATTGTGATAATCAACAGAAGGATATCCAAACCAAAAAAAGTGTGTCAGGGTCATTTGTCAGTTGCGTACGCAAAAAGCATAGTGGGACGACAGTTGCGTCCCACTTTTCTAAAGGCAAAAAATTCTTTCTCTGCCTATGTATCTTTGTAAGAGCTCACCAAACATATTTCAAAATGCGAGGCGAGGTCATAGATAGACAGACCAGAGCAAATGTGAAGCTTTAGTACCATCCTCGATGTCGGAAAATTATGTATAGTGCATTGTGGTTTATAACAAACTCCCTGTAAACCTGAAAGTGCTCAAGGGGAACGTTTTTAAACGTAACCTCACAAGTTGGCTCTTAAGACCGTTGTTTTTATAGTGTCAAAGCTTACCTCGAGCATAATTAAATAAACCTATATTCTATGATAATTGTATAAGCCGCCTAATTTTATTAATAACAATAATTGTGACTATATTTAAACTATTCGATTATTTTGATTATTATTGATTGACATTTGATTTTTTATAATGTATTATGTTGTGACATTAAATATATTATTTAATGCTTTGCACGCCTGCTCGCAGGCTAGATACTGTGCGCACCATTTTTGTAAGAACCCTCTGACCGCATCTGGAGCAAATAAATGTTCTGATTTCTGATTTCAAAAAAAATATAATTGTCAGCATCTCGCTAGGAGGTTCTCTGTCTGTGGGCCGTTTTGACTACAAAGTGATATCGGTTAGACGCGTAGCGCAACTTCTAACCCAAGGCAACACTTTCTCTGTCGGCAACTTGCTAGAAGTTGCCGACAGAGAAAGTGTTACGCCCTTTTTCATATCTGTCCATCAAAACTATTTTAGTTAAAATGTCGTTGAATGAATGAATGAATTAATGTCGTTTATTCACCAGAAGCATATGGTACATACAGATGTTACAATCAATTAGCGTCCCTAAATATGTTTCGCCAAAACAGGCATGTGAAAAATTAATGTCATAAGTTAAATTAAGAATTGTAATATAAAAAATAATGAATCCAATTAAAACTAAAATTAAAAATTAAAATTTTATTCAAAGTTAAAATCCGTTTGTCCTTTGACATTTATGTTAGGGACAAAGCATATGTTAGTTAATTGAGGTTGGTTAAGTTTAATAAAGAAAGACGTTTATGTTTAATCAAATTGCTGTATGTGGCTGTAGTAATTTTCTTTTACTAAAAATCCCGAGTGTAATTCACTTGCACCACTACTTTATTCTTAGAAGGTTTCGTTCATAGACAGTGAGCGATACACTACACCAGCCCCCCTAGCACACTAGGTTTTATGTCCGACATAAAGCATTTGTCCCTCTTGCACTCGCATATTGGCCAGAATGGGACGAATGCTTTATGTCCGACATAAAACTTAGCGTACTAGCCCCTCAGCACATCACATGTGGGACGCCGATGTAGTAAAACGGTTGGGTACATTAAACACGTCTATTGTAATCCAACTATTCACCTTTTACAAGTGAAACTTAAAGTTACCTTTATTTTAACTTGACTATCCGTCACAGAATGCTATGCCCCGTCAACGCTTGCTGTTTTTAACCCTTTTTCTGATTACCCTATAGACCGTTAAAGCTGGTTTTCCACCGGAGGGGCGAGACGAGACGAGACGATGCGAGAATTGAAATCGTATGGGACTTACTACCTATTTCCACCGCGCTCGCACGCGCTCGGTGCTAATAAGTAGTAAGTCCTATACGAATTTCAATTCTCGCATCGTCTCGTCTCGTCTCGCCCCTCCGGTGGAAAACCAGCTTAACATCGGCCGATTTTCAAAATACTGACGCCACTGTTGATGACAGCGAGCGTTGACGGGATTATCAATGTTACAATGTACAAAATAACTCTTATTTAAAGATTGAGAAATAAATTACATATTCATTGTTAAGATAAATCATGACGTAAAATAATCTTAATAACAGTGTTATAATTTATGATTCTACCACACACAATATGAAGTCTATAACATAACATTGAACACCTTATCGTTTCAGAGGCAAGGAAGACGACACATTCCCTAGCGACAATCACCTCACTTTGACGGGTCTACGAAGAAGCCGAGAGCCGCACAACACTATATTGCAATAGTCAATATTGGCAGCAATATACCGCGCATCCCTAGCGTATGAGACGTGGTATACGGGAAACCCGTTATACTCCCCGAATGGCCCTACGTGACCCACCTTTTGACACTCGCAATTTATTGGAAAACGTGGCTTCAAAACACACGTACCTCATTTTCCGACTAGGAAAACACCCGATCTTAAGGCGACTGGGTCTGTTGCATAATCAAATAAGTATATGTAATTGAAGATTTATTAGATGTATTAAAATATTTAGAGTAGCCGCCTAAGTACATAATTGACGTATGATTACGCACATCTGTGCCAACCCTTAAGTCCAAACCTTCTTATTTTCATCCATTTTTTACATGCAGCTCTCATTACATTCACACAATCATTCGCTCCTAAATTGCGTGCGCTATATTTAAACAGTCCAATTTTATCTAGCCTTGAGAATGCAACGCTTGCATTAGCATCGTGACTGATTATCCTTTCTTTACCCAACTAAGAGTAAACTACGGGACCATGAAGCCTACAGTGGTTAAAAGTGGCGCCCAACCATTGAAGTATAATGTACTACGTACATAGAACAGACGGCACGAACAAAATGTGGGTAGCAAGCACGGCAGTGCGGGGCGCGGGGAGGGCGGCTAACTAGACATACGATGTCACCGTGTCTATTTAATTAGATACCTACGGGAACGTGGATGATACATTTAATATTAAGTTATATTAATATTGTCTTTTTATTTTTTGTTTATAAAAAATAAATGGTCAATTTTAATTAGGTTAGTGTATTACACTTACCTCTGAGGCATGTACAGTCGCCATCAGATATATCGGAGCGACCAGGGTGCTTACAAACATCTGAGCAGGCCTTTATTGTCATGGCGTTAGAGTGCATGTTCAGATATTTTTGAGCACCGTGGTCGCTCCGATATATCTGATGGCGACTGTACATATATTAACTGGTTCAGGGGGCATGGAAAGCCTTATAAATTATATTCCGCTTTAAAAAGAAACATCACCTTTTACTATCCACACAATGTCACATCTCTTAATTTTTAGTCTATGACAAATGACGCAACATGGAGCCCACCAAACATTTTGCTCAAATTAAGATTTAAAATGATTATATAGTTACTAACCGATGGAAACTCCTTTGCATTTCGACGTACTGCTTGAAATTATTAGTGCAATATCGCAGTTTTTACTCTGTTTCGTTTTAAAACATTACGACTGCGGCGCTTTAGAACTCGCAAGCGACTGAGTGACGTGCGGCCGGCCGACCGCAGTTGAACGGAACACAGTAGTGATGGGCGATGTCTCCTCTATACGTTAGTAATAATAGCTCAATGCGCCCAACGTAGGGCAAAGACTGATAAAAACTGCAAATGTCGCAACAAGGCCGGATGGTCTTCCAACCTTATGGGAAACTAAACTGTTGGGATTAGACTTCACAGCTATTATACTTCATTGTTAGAAGTTTTCAAGCCACCCGAAGACCAGATTACTAATTGAGCGTCTCCACTCAAAACATTTGCCAGTGAACAATTAAATATTTAACGTGTTTTCAACAAATGTAATACCCGCATGGCTATAAAGCGATTCAGATAACTCTTTGATCGTGTAAAACGTGATAAATAAACCGGCTCGGCGCGCGCTAAAGCAGAGGTATGAAGGCATTTAATAATTTTTTGTATTAAAATGCCCTTTGACTTTATCATTTTTACGTCGTACTTAAATTCTTATGTGTGCATATCGTTCACAGCTGTAGGTAGAATATTTTAAATACACAGCGCTCATGGACGACAGAATACCTGCGCTTTGCCAAATAAATGTGGTTTTTCATTAATGAGCAGATTTTTTAAAGTTGTTTTCGTTGATGTTCTGCATTATGTTCTGCTTGCTGTGTCTCATTAAATTTCATCAGTAATTTATTTTGGCTTCATAAATATTGTCTCAAGTAAATAAATAAATGAAAGTGTCTCTTCAAAAAAAGAAATCAATGCTCTGTGACAATAAACTCAGTTCTGTGGAAAAGCTATTCGCTTGTAACGTAATGTAAATGAAAATTGAGTACCCTGCATTATGTCCCACAGTATTAGCCATTACGTGAACACCCTAATTTATACCTACATCAACACCTATTCACACCACCCTAAGACGTATACGTATATCTAAAAAGTTGACACCTACATTGCGAGTTTAAAAGCTAACTGTGCATTACTTCTATTTGTTTAAAAAGGTATATGTGCATGAGAATTCAGTAGGACATACGTTTTTTAGAAGGAGTGTAGATGTGTGTTAACAAAAGGCTCGTTTACGAGGCGCAAAGTGGAAAGTCATGTAGCTAAGCGCGCATTTCGTGGGCCCAAGGGTTTTATGATGGAGACGTGTTTTTTTTTCTGACGTGACGTATGCTTGTCCCAAAAGCTGTTAAATATGGGGTTACATTTTTTTTAAATAGTAGCATGGAAATTTTATTGCATGCCTCTCAATACAGAAAACAATATGTTTGCATACTTTTTGTTATACGATCTAAATAAAATGAAATAAATAAATATTTGGGGACAATCTACAAAAATCTTAAAGATGCTTTTGATGTCTAAAACCCTAGTTCTGGCTGGCTAGCGTTAACGTTTGAGTCTCATAGATGAATATAAATTATTTTAATTAAATTAGACTGTACGTAATATTTAGTCACATAATTCAACCATTGCATCTTCAATGTACCATTAGTGCTTGGGCATTTAGTGGGGCGTGTAATTGGATCAAATATCTATTTAACCACATCGATTACGGGTACTGACATACAATTGCACTTTAATGTGGATAAATGCGTTTCCATGACATTCACTCGGTCCAAAACACCTATCAACCATAGCTATAAGGTGGCCGGAGCTCAGTTGAAAAGAGTGGACTCCGTGAAAGACTTGGGAGTGCACATGCAAAGCAGCTTGTGTTTCAGGGTCCATGTTGTCAGTGCGTGTAAAAAGGCGTTCAGAATTCTGGGCTTTGTACTCCGCCGAGCAGTAAGCTTCTCAGGCATGAAAGCCGTCTCGGCGCTGTACAATGCTCTGGTAAGAAGCCAATTAGAATGTAACGCGGCAATATGGGCTCCGCATGAGGCCAAATACAGCATCATGATGGAAAGGATACAAAATAAGTTTACCAGATACTTATACTGGAAACGGTATGGAGTGTATCCATTCTATCCGCTGATGTATCCCACACTTTTTGTGATTGGCATGGTCGGTTACGACAAATTAGAAACTCGCAGGAATCTGGCGCTTGCATGCTACTTGCTTCGGGTTCTCCGCGGTAGTATCTTTAACCCGGACATTTTACAAATGTTCAAGCTGTGCGTGCCTGACAGGTACACTGAGAGGAGGCGGCGACCGCAGCTGCTGGCAGAGCCAACCGGCAGGACGAATCTGCTCCGTAAGGCACCTCTCAGCCGTACTATACACGTTCTCAATCTCGTTGCCGACAAGACAGATCTTTTTTACTGCCCTATGTGGGAATTGTCAAAAACGTGTTTATACGTATTATGCTATGTAACGGATTGACATTATTATTATTATCTCTTTATTTGTATTTCATCTTAAGCTAGGTTTTTACAATAATTATATAAAAAGTAAAATATAAAACTATACATATAAAACATAAAATCATTATAAAAACCTAACCTAGGGTACCGCCGGCAGCGAGGCGGGGCCTAAGCTGCCGGTGGTCAGGGCGACAGAGACAGGAACCTCCTGACTATCCGCGCAGTATCCAGGAGTACCGCCTTCTGTATCTGACCCTTGATCCAGCCATCTAGCGAGAGTTTCTTGAGGTGGTGGTCGAGACTCTTCGCTATTAAACCGTTCGCCGAAACGACTATCGGGACGATGATCGTCGAATCAACATCCCACATGGCGGTTACCTCGTGAGCCAGGTCTAGGTACTTGCTGGCTTTGTCCTTCTCGGCCTTCAAGAGGTTCTCGTCATGGGGGATGGTGATGTCGACGAGCACTGCCTGGCGTTTCGATCGATCTGTCAGCACGATATCAGGCCTATTGGCAAGAATAGTCCTGTCCGTGATGACAGATCGATCCCAATAGAGCGTGGCACGACCATTTTCGAGAACTGGCGCAGGTGTGTACTTATAGTAAGGCACTTCGGAGACCACAAGACCGTATAGTAGAGCAAGTTGCTGGTGAATAATTCTGGCTACAAGGTTATGTCTGTGCAAGTACTCGCCGTTAGCAAGATGACCACAACCGGAGATAATATGCCTGAGTGACTCCCCGGGACGGCGGCATGCCCGACAAATGTCGACCGTACCGTCCTTCAGGATATACCTCCGATAATTGTTCGTCATGATAACTTCGTCCGCAATTGCACAGACAAAACCTTCGGTTTCCCCGAAGAGATCCCCGAAACGTAGCCAGTTCACCGACGCGAGCAGATCTACATCGGGCCCTGTGAGGGCCTTGTAGAACCGCCCGTGTAGCTCCTTGCTCCTCCATACTGCCTTGCGGTCCTCGGCGCTCATTACTTTAAGTCTGCGCCAGTTCTCGTTTGCCAAGGAGAGCGGGGTGAAGTTTCCGTCTACTGCTACTACGTCGCGATGCATCCCACACTCAATGTTTAGGAAATAATCCCTAAGACTGCACACCTCGCGGTTGTGGAGGTCTTTGGCATTTAAAAAGCCGCGCCCTCCACACTTCCGCGAGATGTACAGTCTCATAACAGATGAGCGTGGGTGTAACATGCGATGCGCAGTAAGCAGTACTCGGACTCTTCGGTCCAGGGCATCCAGCTCAGTCTGCGTCCACCTTAGTACGCCAAAGGAGTAAGTAAGCAAGGGCATCACCCAGGCGTTGAAGGCGCGCGCCTTGTTGCCGCCCGACAAAAGACTATTAAGTACTTTGGTCAGGCGACAAAAGAAGCGCTCCTTCACCGCCCGCTTTACGCCCTCACCCTCAATACCCAATGACTGTGACATACCAAGATACTTATAGGTTTCTGCTTCGGAGATAGATTTGAGGGACATTGTCTCTGAAAGTTGCAAGTTTGTTGAATTTACAACTTTCCCTCGCTGTACATGCATGACCGCACACTTATCGACACCAAATTCCATTTTGATGGCGCTACTGAAGACTTCTGTTGTTTTCAGTAGTTCCAACAGGTCATGTCCATTCGGTGCAAATAGCTTAAGGTCATCCATATAGAGCAGATGAGAAATGACCTCACCCCCTCTCCGAAGCCGGCAACCTAGTCCTGAATCCTTCAGCAGGGTGCTAAGCGGATTCAGCGCTAGGCAGAACCACAAAGGACTCAGACTGTCGCCCTGGAAGATCCCACGTTCAATCCTTATAGAGTCCTGCGGACCAGGAGGGCAATCTCCTCCCCCCGGTTGACGAAGGACTGTGGTCCACTGCCCCATGCAAGCGCCTAAGAAGGATCTTAGAACTGCATCAATTTTATACAACTCTAAGATCCTCCTCAGCCATGAATGAGGCATCGAATCATAGGCCTTCTTGTAGTCAATCCAGGCGGCCGAGAAGGCCCCTTTATTCCGCCGGACTCGTTGGCAAATGGTCATGTCTATGAGGAGGAGCTCTTTAGTACCACGAGACCCAACCCTACATCCATTTTGGGCAGGGGCCAAAACGTTGTTTGCAACGATGTGTGCATTAATTTTTGCTCTCAAAATGGATGTAAGGAGCTTGTACAGCGTAGGCAAGCACGTGATGGGTCTGTAGTTTTTCGCTTCCGTGGTACTACCGGACTTATATAGCAGGGAGGTGATACCAGTTGTCAAGAAAGATGGCAGGGAACCGAGCTCAAGGGCTTGCTGGAACTGTGTTGCCAAACGCAGGTGTGAGCATCGAAACCATTTCAACCAGAAGTTGTGTAATCCATCCGGTCCAGGACTTTTCCAGTTCGGGGCCAAACGGATGGCACAACTAACGTCCTCAGGGCTGATGGTAACAGTCCCCATGGGTTCGATGAACTCACACTCACGTTCGACAACACTCATCCACTCGCCTTCGGTGTGTTCGACTGGCACTGACCAGATACTACGCCAAAAGTCAACCATGGCAGTAGCATCCGGCTGCTGTCCGTCGGACACACGAAGATCGGCTCCCTCCCACTTTCGGTATACCTTCCTTTGATCGCTCTGGAAAAGGCAATTCTGTTGGTATCGATCCACTCGCTCTCTGTAGCGGCGAATACGGCCTGCCCATGCATAGACTTTCTGCTTCAGAAAGTCAATGCGCTCCGTGACACAGGCCATGTAGTCGCGGGGCCTGATACCAGTTCCCGCGAAGGCCTGGTTCACAAAGCGCATGACTCGGGGGCGGTTGTTGCCCCCCCTGAAGCAGATCAGCTTTGCAATGAGAGTCCTAAACGTATTAATACGACGCTCAATCCGTACTTGCCATGCAGGGACACCCCCGGCGGTCCTAGGTGCACGGTCAGCGTCCGGAAACTTGACGCGAGCAACACGGCACGCCGCAATGGCCCCGCAGTACATGATTGAGTGTGTATCAAGTAAGTCTTCACTAGCCCGTATATACGGGTCTAGCAGACCGTTTAGAGCTCCCATTAACGCTAGATTGCGTCTATTTACGGGCAGGCGTGGTAGTCGCGGCCTAGAGTTGTTTGTGGAACGATACCCCGTAATCGCATCTTCCAAAGCCCTCCTCAGTTGCTCATTGGTCTGGGTACTCACGCTCTGATTCGCACATTCCTCCTCGTCGGCACTGGGATCAACCCGCGGTGCCCCCGATGCCAGGACGGGAGCAGGCATCGGAGCCGGCAACAAGGCGGGCAGATCCCGCGCCGAGGTAGAGGCCGCACGAGCAGAGAGTGCTTCCAGACGTAGCCGATCAAGCGTGGCGTCATCCAACCGCTTGTGCCGCTGGATGACGCGCACCTGATCCGATAGACGCTGCGCAGACACGGTGATGGCCGGTTCAAGCGCCTGGAACAGAGGCAGCATCCGGACACGGTACGCGGACAGATTAGTTCCTCCCTCCGTCGCCCCATAGTAGGCGCGCATGCAGTTTTCGTTAATGGATTGCGTCCACTGCATGCGGCGCACTATACCACCGGCAGCGGGAGCCGTGGGCGGAGCAGGATGCCCCGCAGGCCCCAAGCGTGCCGGCAGCGGTGGTCGTCCTCGTCGCGCAGGTGGTCGTGGCGGCGGGGACGGCGGCCCGCGCTCGTCGCTCGACTCGCTGGTGTCGGCCGCTGTGGCGAATTCATCACCCGATGACGATGGCGATGGCGAGGAGCTGGACGGCGCGGGCGGAGGTGGTGGGTGTGCGCGTTGGGCCGCTCTTGAGCGTGTCCTTGTTATCATTCTTATTCTTATCGTTTCAGTTTTCTCCGATATGCCTTTGACAGCTGCTTGTCAGTTCCCTTGATACTGAGTTTTCTCCATAGCAAATAGTGATGCCGTATTTTAAATATATTGCACATTGTGGGAAACTATCGTGTGCATTTGTACAGGTATAAAATGTTTACAAAGGCACAGAAAACGTTAAAAACGAATTTATAAAATATAGATAAAAATTGACACGTCTGTCATGACAGCGGTTTTTTTTTTTTTTTTTTTTTTTTTTTTTTTTTTTTTTTTTTTTTTTTTTTTTTTTTTTTTTTTTTTTTTTTTTTTTGTTTTCTTTTTATTATTATTATTATTTTCTCATAAATTGTCAAATACAACATAATTTAAAATTAACAATTGAATACTTATAATAATAATAAAAATACGTATTAACAAACTTAAGTACAGCCTAAGCTTAGTCAAATAGGCCCCCGCGAGTTGCTCCGGGCGCAAAGGTGCCCATCACACTTGCAGCGTTACCACGTTTGGATGGCGATGGATAACCTTTGCGCCAGGAAGCAAGCCGCGCGAGCATCGGACCCCCTTTCCTTAATTCTTCTCCCCACTTCCCTGATGAAGGATGAGGATTTAATTTGAATTATTGTGTAATGACATATTGAAATCTAAATTGACTATTAATGCATTGTAATAAATTGAATTTCCATTTTAATTTATTTAGTTAAGTAGTAATAAGGATTATTTTTGATTTAAGGTTAAGGCACTATTGTATTGGGGTTACCTGTAAGGATAGTTGCTGTATTTAATAAGAAAAATGAAAATACAATAAAATAAAAAATAAATTAACATACTAGCTTCAACTGTCATTTTCCCATACATAAATCACATTGAGATCGGTAGATACCTATTGCATGTACGACCAGCAGGATCCTTGACACGATTTGGGAGCACAGCGTACATTTTTGAACGCGTTAGCACAATATCAACTGTCAATTCCACATAAAAAGTGTCACTTGATGTATTATGTCCTAACGCGTAGGTACTCGAAACTCGGCGCGCAGTGAATATTATCATATTCCAGTGCTGTCTCAATAGTTCACAGCGCTTGATTGTGATAATATGGCCTTCGCGCGCCCCAGGACAATAAAACGTTTTAAAAACCTGATCCGGTTCCTGACGTGTGCTCCAGGCCTAACTTACTTAACATAAAAGCATGGTATGGTTGACATTTTTCAGTTATCGCGGTGGATAAGACAACCGTCACGTTCTGACCAGACCCTGTATCATGGTCGGCCTTATCACGCGATAAGTGACAAGATAGGAGCGTCGTATCGTTCCATCGAACGGTGTCAGCCAGTGACGGACGCTCTATCTTGTCACTTATCGTGTGATAAGGCTGACCATGATACGGGGTCTGATGTCTTAACAACAACGATAAGTCATAAAATAACAACTATCTTAGGCCCGCTGATTGTTCTCAAGTATGTATTGGCAAAATAGTGCCCTGCTTTTACTGCTCAATAGATTTATCAAAACACATTTTCACCGAGCGTGTTGAAATAAAACTAAACATTCAATCCGACTTGTCTTTTGTTTATCCTACCTTCGTCTCGTGTGCTCGCATTCAATTGGTTCAATACGGCCGATTCAAAGAACATTCAATACCGTTCATGCACGTAATTTTGGAGCAAGATTTTCATATTGAAATAATATGCGAATTGTCTTGAAGCATGCTTTCCTTCTTGCTCTAGCGCAACGTCTAGTGAGTTTGAAAGAGATGCAATGCTTGAGTTGTGATTAAATCTAAATTGCTAGTTGAACAGACGTCCAGGTAAGCGGGCACAGACTGGAACTTAATTTCGGTATAGCCTAGGGCCTGTCTGGCCTCTGAAGGCCTGTAGATAACGAAAATTGCTTGTCAATGGCTGTTGTTCCGACTATTGGATGTTTTGTGTGAAAACATGTGTAGTAAATGTAATTGAGATGTACAAAGGCAGGTAAATAATGTTGCCACGTAGTAACTATGAAATATTTGCATTGTTAGTAACGTAGTGTGTGGGGTAAACACTTTGTTATCCGTGTCTTTCTACACATTCTTAAGATCGCACCATAGGTTTATTATTGTTCATAGCTTTCGGTCTCAATAAAATTTGCCAGGCAAATGCGAGGCCAGGCAAGGCCGAAAGCTACGCCTGAAACTTATTCAATTAAATTTCATTTATTCAAGATACAAGGATCTCATTTTTGTTAATAGTATGCACTGAAAACAAGAGAACTTAAAAACTATATTATAACCTAAAAAAATAATTTGATTTAACTTCTTTAACTATATGCGCCAATATGGGGCAACAAAAATGATCAGGATAATTTCTTGCGCATAATTTGTGTGCCTCTGGTAACATCGAGAAGGCGCTGCAAAACCTTGGCAGCCCAAGCAACATTCGGAAAGCGTTGTTCTACTGTGCCTTCAGAGCGTTATTGGATTTTTGGGTATAGCGAAGCCATAGGCTTTTTGTGTAAAAAAAATTACAATAAGCTTTACACAGCGTTATTTTAACTGCTTTTGAACATCGCGTAAACCTGCGGGCAATGAACACATTTGCCCTCACACACAACGCTCTGCGCTCTCTCTCCATGTCTTCATCGTCCCTCAAGTCATGAGTAACCAGGTATGTGTCCCAGATATCTAAACCTATCAACTCTCGTGAGGGCTAATCCGTCCAGTCGGATAGGGGGCACATTTTTTGGACATTTGTTATCAGTGTTATTAAGGGCGTGAATTAAAACATTGTGACAAAGGCTTACTGCCTGAACCAGGAGACAACATGAATGATTTGTCGGATATACGAGTAGGTATGTATCTTGACTATATATTTCGAATTAGTTCAAATTATTTAGTTCATAATGAGATATAAAATTGGAATTTGTTCTGATCGTTTCAGTAAGGCATAAACACGGAAAAAAAGAACATTTAATAGCAAACCAAAGGCAAAGATTGAAAGAGGCAAGTCTCAAAGGCGTACGTTATTTATTGGCCCAGTAACGAGTTGCCGACGACTTGAAGTAGGATCATTAATAAGTTCTACAATATAATTCTACAAGGTACTAAATTGGTACTCCTTCTTATCGAGATAAGACCTCTTCGCTTAAAGCGAATTTTCGTTCAAGATCTTTCTACAGATGGACAAGATCGTAAGCGACACTGTTCAGTTTGTCAGATACGGCATATTTGAGGTGAGCTAAGATTGGCTGTTCTAATCAGATCTAGTAAGACTGATGACTTGCATTAATACAGGTTGCGAACAGATTGGATCAACGGATTGCCTATTTAGAGTAAACATTTCAACTTATTGACTTGGGGTGATGAACTGCCAGATAGATTGTCTTCAGCCAAGACTGCTTCCCATCTCGATTTAATATTGGGAGCATTGTTATTTTACCCATTTATTGAATTGTTGGTATATCTTGACGATTTTTACTTTCATGTAATTAAAACAGTTGTACATTCCCACTCGAGAACCTAAGCTTTTAGATTCCTTATCTATTAGCCTTCTGTTATATAATATGTATACTACCAGTTACCTACCAGTTCACACAAACACACTCCCCAACGCGCCTATATTTGTGGATAACGACTCTTTTATAGGCAACGTAAAATAATATTAAAATGAAAACATAACTCTCCCATTACTCTTAATGGCTCAGAACGTCCGTCCGTGTTCACTTAATGTTGCTATTAGAAGCACAATTAAGGACGGGGAAAGGCCTATTAATACTAAAAATATTCGTAGTTAAATGGTTATTTTTATCGAACAATCGTGTTAACACTTTAATTCTTATTTTGAGTCACGGGTCTAACGCGATAGACTAGAATAGATAAAGCTACATCGCGATTAGCTCGTGAATGCAAATGATAAAGGTTGATGGGGTATTGCATGATATTTGACGGTAGAAAAGGGGAGCAACCCACTGGAGAAGTACCTCCACCTTACAGCAGATCGCAGGCATAATGATAATGACACACTACTTGCTCTCTAGGTACCTATGTGGTGTTGTGTTCCTGTCGGTGAGTACGGTGGCTAGAGGTCTCGAGCATGCGCTGTGTCACAGATTAAAGAATACAAGTACAGATACCCAATCTCATAGAGCAAAAGCGTACCGTCCTAATGTAGGCAATTTTGTATACAATTTTAGTCCCGTAGCTTCACCAGTAGATGCAGTATCCGAGCTACCACGGCTATGACGCTGTCAACCTACCTGATAGTTTTAGTAATACATTGTGATATCACCAGATGGCATTGACTTCCCGGGCAACAAATAGAGTAATTTTGATTTTTTTAATATAAAAGTAGTATTTTCGAGACAATATTACACATCACACAAAATTATACATAACCAAACGCTTGGAGCCTGTGGTTCCATAGAACTTTCGCGACCAGTGATGGCGCCATCTAGTGACAGTACCCAATAATACGTGCAGCAAACTTAGCAAACTTACTTAACTCACACGTATGTACGAGTTACATGGATTTAGTACCAATTTTATTGCATTTACTAAACTTATTCAATTTACCTTTATTTTATGTACAGAAGGATGTTTGCGATATAATTAAGGTACGGTGAATTTATTAAGGTGTAAAAATCATTCTATCTTCACGATTACTGGTTCAAATGTTTCGCTCGGTACCTGTGTCGCCATCTATGAGTTATCTTTTGTAATAATTATACGTTGTTCGAGTTGGGAGGGCATGGCTGTGTTGAGCGTGAGGTTCCATTTGTCTTTAGCTGTCCGCAAAACGAATCCTCAAATCAAAAACCGGCCAAGTGCCGCATAGTGCGGCATAGTGTAGGGTTCCGTAGTTGCCTGTCTATATTTGTTACATCGACACGCGCCAAGTAAATGGGGCGGTTGCGTCAACCGAATTTGTACGAAAGTTGGCCTTTCTAAGTACATTTTAAGTTGGTCGAGTTCTTATTACTCGTTAACTAGTTATGCCTAGTTAGCCGTGATAGTTTTCCTTTTAAATTCATTGTATGTATTACTGCCACGAATTTTTTCACACCCCCAGTAGTAGCAATTTAGCCGGCAGGGGTCGACGACGACACATGACTCGAACAAAAATTAGGACTTTAAAGCCCAGTATCTCGCAAACGAATTAAAGAGTTGAAAAATGGTTTTAAAAAACCCATAATATTTTTGAACAAGCTATTCAACGATACCATTGGTTTAACGGGGAAAAAAAAATACATCCCCACTTTAAGTGTAGGGGAGGGGAGGTACTTACTCTAAAAAAAAAATATTTCAAGATTCTATTTAACTGTTATGTCGGCGTGATTGATTTATATACCCATGCCGAATTACAGTGTTCTACTTGTAAGGGTTACCTACTGAGCTAAGCCGAAGACGGACGGACAGACGGACGGACATGGCGAAACCATAACGCGCTTGTAATTCATCTGGAATCCCAACCATAGGCTACGTTGTCTGCAAGACTGGCCGTAAGCTTGTTTGCCACCGTCGTAGTATTAAATATTCTGTCATTCTGATATTGAAAAACTGCGTCATGAAAGTGACATGTCCAATTGTCCATTTCTAACAAATATCGCGTATTTAATACCGGCTCAGAATGACGGAGCTGTAAAACAAAAGCGATATCCTAGGGCTGTTCCTCTTTATCAATTAGGACGAGTGGAAATGCGGCCCCGAAACACACGCGTTACGTATAAGGAAATCGTTCATTTATTCAGTCGGTCCATCAATGCTGAGGATCGTGACCGCTATTTGCAGAGGAGTGTAGATGGCTCGCCAATGGCTTCGGTAGCGCGCTGGATGCAGCGCCTGGTGTTCTCGTAGTCCAGTGAAGGCCTCCACACACCGAACGCGGGTCGTGCGCGGTGCGGGGCGGGCGCGGGTCGTGCGCGGCGCGGGTCGGGCGTGGCGCGGGTCGAGCGGCATCTCTATCTCTTGGCCTAGGCCTTCAGTTTGATGATTTGATCACTCCATTTGGCGGAGTGTGGGTCATATTTTCCCAAAATATTTTTTTCTTCGTGGCAGATACCTACTCGTATTCCGTTCCCGTTATTTTCCGGTGTAACTTTTTCCCAATGCTTTATGTTACTTTGGCATTTTTTCACAATATTTTTTGTCTTCACTGACATATTTTCTCAATATTTTTAAATACCAATGTATAAAACCTCTAGAGACAGTTTTTCCGAGTATTTGTTTTCCGCAGGTCTAATAGCAAGGTGGATCATGATCATGATATGAAAATATGAAAAAAAAACAGGATTAACTAGCATCAATAACATACATATAATCACAGGCAAACATGCTCCTAGAAAATTAAGAGAATAGAAAAAAAATACAATAATAAACTTTATTACTAATAAAAATAAGCATTGCGAAAAAATGACACCGGAAAAATATGGGAACGGAATAATTACCACCAAGAAAATAGGGGACTGGAGAAAAATGACACCGGGAAATTATGGGAACGGAATAATTGCCACGAAGAAAAAATGTTTTTCGGAAAATATGAGCCACACTCATGTATAAGGGAAACAAGGGTGATAATTATGTTTTTAATTCTTCGGGAGTCCTTCTGGCGTATCGCCCCACGCACTGACTATGTTCGTAGTGACGTACGTGACACAAGACTTTAAATTCCATTAATGAATACGTTGTTCCGTAGTTATTTCATCCCTCAAACTATCGTTTTAAAACTCAAAGTGAATTTAAACTTAAATTAAATTAAATAACGCAATGAAGCCAGCATTGCAGCTGATTGGGAAGCTACTCGGCTTCATTCCATTCGTTAGCCTCGATAGTGCGAGGAATACATTACTTGCTAATGAGGCAAATAAATCGCGCGGATTTCCTCTGAATACAGAGATTACGGGAGTAAGGAAATACCTGGGCGCTCGGTACAGCAACCCGATAAGCTACTAGCAGAAAAGCTATCTTGTAAGTATTTATATTGCTGAAATTGTTGAACTAATGATAATTAACAACATTACTTACTTATCTATTATGACATTTGAAATTGCTCAGAATATCCTAACTATGTATACAAGTTTATTGACACTGTTTTTAGAGTTCCGTAGGCAACAAGGAACCTTTACAGTTTTGCCATGTCCATCTGTCCGTCTGCGGTTTAGCTCAGTGACCCTTACTAGGTACTAGTGAATGCAGAACCGGTACTGTTTCAAAGAACCGGGATTTTCGGGACTGGCCGAAATCAGAACCGCGATTTCCCGGTTCTTTCAGGACTTTCGGGACAAACCTTCAATACTCATCGATACTACAAGAATTAATATTAAAACCAAATATATCAATACATTTTACACAGTGATCAATACACAGCTTTACTCATTTTTTAACCATCACCATTCTTCATCGACACTCCACAACTATAGATCACTACTATACTATCACTTGTTAAAACAACAATAGGGCAGGTTAAAACAATATCTGGCGTACGAGATGAAATAGGTATATTCTACCGTTTCTATATATGAGGCATGAGAGGGAACAGGCAGTAGTCTCCCACGCTGGCTCAGTGCGGGTTGGGGACTTCACACACACATTTGAATTTCTTCGTGGATGTATGCAGGTTTCCTCACGATGTTTTTCCTTCCCCGAAAAGCTAACGGTAAATATCAAATGACACTTTGCATGGAGCAGGTCGCCCAGTCGGCCAACGCTCCATACAAATGTAAAAAATAAATCGCGTCAGAAAAAAATATTTTTATTTTTAACGCATTCTACTCTCGATTCTGAACAAACTGTTTTCAGGTTTTGCGTTATTTTATTAACACGTTATATATACATTGATCGCTGCAGGTCCTGGACACCAAAACCACGACATACACTTACTCGTAAGTAGGTACTTTACGAAGCCACTGATGAGCGATGAATAATGACTGGGTACTTGGGCAGTGAAATTAGAGAACCGAAGTCGGTGTGCAGGGCAGGGCAGGCAGGGGACGACCGCTGAGCCCTGGCCATGGCTAGGAAAAGGATAGGGAATAGGATACGTGACACCAAACGTCCGAGCGCGCCGGACGGCACGAACTTTTAAGCTAGAATGTGACGTTACTTACGTTATTCCTTTTAAAAGAAACGTTAAAATGTATTTCCCGAAAGTCCCGAAAGAACCGGGATTTTTTTGTTTCTTGTCCCGGTTCTTTACTAGGTTAAAAAAACCGGGAAATCCCGGGATTTTCGGTTCCGGGACGTCCCGGATGCAAACCCTACTAGGTACTAGAAAGCTGCAATTCGGCATGGGTATATAATTCAATCACGCCGACAAAATGGTGGAATAAAAATCAGTTTTTTTTAATGTACCTCCCCTACCCGTAAAGTGGGGAAGTGATTATCTTTGACATTAAACCCCTTGTTGTGGGTTGTCGTTGGATAGCTTGTTCAAAAATATTATGGGTTTTTATAAACCATTTTTCAACTTAGTGGTCCATTTGTGTGGTGTTATAGGGCTTCAAAGCCTGAATTTTTGTTAGAGTCGAGTGTCCCCACCCCCTGCCGGCTAAATGGCTTCTACTGGGAAAGTGAACAAAATCGTGCCAGTAGTACATATTATTATGAATTTAAAAGGGAGGACTAACTAGACATAACTAGTTACCAAGTAATAGTCGAACAACTTTTGTACAAATTCGGCCGACGCAACCGCCCCATTTACGGCGGTGTAAGTGCGTGTCGTTGTAGCAAATACGGACAGGCAACCACGGAACCCTACACTGCGCGTGGGGCGACACGCACTTGGACGTTTTTTTTTATTACGCGTGTGACAGTTTCTATTGTTTTTAAATTTTCAAATTATGAAATTGTATTGACGATATTAGTGAAATATTTTTAATGTAAAATAGTATGTAATTTTCTAAAGGAAACAAATGAATGTAATCTAATCTTAAATTTAAATTCTCCCCGCCCGAGGCCCCTATTTCACTTAACGACTAACTTTCCAATTATAACTTGACGATATCAATTCGTTGTACAGTCAGGAGCAGAAGTTGCTAAGCAGTTCTAGTGCTCAAAATGATCTGACGATCTGAGAATGACACACGAACTCTAATGTCAAGGGGATTAGGATCTGTGTAGTGTGTAGGTCATTTTGAGCGTGTTATTTTGCTTAGCTACTTCTGATGCTGACTGTACATTGCTTAGTCTACAAGAAAAAAAATATTCGCGGAGCATTATGGTTATTTATCGTCTCACAAATCTACAGCGGATACTTTCCTCTTTTTTGTCTTAGTACGTGCACTAATTGTAGCTAGTCCTATACCAACATTAGATCCACTCAGAAAACTGGTGTGAATGGCACCGTGAAAAATAAAATGTCAAGCAGTCAATTCGCTGTACATTGCTTAGTCTACAAGGAAAACATGTTCGCTGAGTATTATGGTCGCTTATCGCCCAGAAATCTACAGCGAATTGCCAGGTAGATCACAATTTTCAAGTTGGTAAAATAGGGGTCCGAAGTGATGCGTGAGAGATGGTGAGAGGCTCCTCGGAAATTGGACAGCCAAACTACTACTCCATCACTCCGAGGCGCAATCAATTCGAACGCGTTTACATCCGCATGGAGATTATAATTATTAACTAGCATCACCTGTCATTTCCACTCCGGCTATTGTCTTATTTGTAAGACTAAGTAGGGTAAGGGTCCTAACTAACGTAAAAACAGCTTGAGTGTATTCAATATCTGATCGTCATCTTTCTAGCGTTATTCCCGGTGCCCTGAAGGAGCTCGGGGTCCGCTTTGGCATCTAATCTCAAGACTTGGCATAAGCACTAGTTTTAGAAAGCAACTGCCATGTGACTTTCCAACCCAGACGGAAATATAGACCTTATTGGGATTAGAATGGTTTCCTCAAGATGTTTTCTTTCACTTAAAAGCTACTATTCCGTACATAAGTAAATTCTGAAAAACTCATTGCTACGAGCCGATTTGAACCCACGACCGCCGCGCTGCTTGACAGCCACATGCCTGAACCACTAGGCTACCTTAGTGTCAGTATCATTCAATATCTGATACTCACCACAACATCAGGATTGTTCATACATTATTATAACAAATCAAGACATTTTAAACGTCATGTATCAAAAACCCAACAATAACTTTTTCACTCAGCCAGCTTTCACAAAAAAATATCAATCAAAAATGTCCCGTTAATTTGAATATCGATAAAACGTCAGAAGTTGAAAGCAGAAACAATGTCGATTATTTTACGGCGTGACGTGACGGTTTAGATGACGGGACGTCGAGCGTGATGCGTGATAATAACGGCGTGAAACGTTGCATAATTTGTGACGTGTCAAAAACTAGCGCCGGGGCTGTTTTATATCTCGTGGCCTAAACGATTTCACTTTGGTCTTGTTTAGACTTTTTTTAGTTTTAGTTATCTAGTGTTTACTAAAAAAAATTTTTACAAAACTGTTCGATGTAACATGTCCAAAATAGCGGCCAATAGGCGTGTTCTGTGTTTGACATATGTAATGACGAGACACGTGACAGACATTGACTATTGACATGCATTGACGTATCAACATTGTAACCAATGTGTGTCGGTAATATTACCTATATGTTGTTGCAAAAAGCAACACACCACTTTAACTAAAATTTTTCGAAACATTTGACGTCATTGAATTTTTAATTTCTTTTTCTTCAGGAAAATCGCCGACCTAGCTGTCAGCTGTCAGTGACGTGAAAATGGCGGAATTCTTCGTATTTTACCTATTAATAATTTCGATCCGGTCTACGATAGACCTTCACGAACCGCATTTCAAATGATAAATAAATAATGGATTCTGATATCAGAGCTTATTTGCGCAAATTTCGTATTAAGGCGTAATTTCATTAAATGTATAAATTAATTCAAAAAATGAAAAAGTCGAAAAATTAAACACTAATTCGTAATTTTTTTTAATGGCATCGCACTTTTCAGCCAGCTTTACTGTGGTTTTCAGGCAAAGTACGAGGAACGGGATTAAAAGAAAATACGGATCTTAGGTCGAACATTTTGGAATACAAGGAGAAGACCAGGAAAGGGTAGTACTATCGACAACACAGCTAACTGCGACCTCCGTGCACTTTATGTGCATTGTAATAAGGTTCTATATAAATACAGAATGGTCAGTTAACTGTGTTGGCGTTTGTACGTATATAATATACATTAAAGTTTTATATTATTTAAAGACAAAAAACGGCCAAGTGCGTGTCGGGCTACGCGCAGTGTAGGGTTCCGTAGTTGCCTGTCTTTCTTAGGGGGGGCGGGGAACACATGACTCGAAGAAAAATTTGGGCTTTAAAGCCTAACTACTAATTTGAAAAATAGTTTTTGAGAAATCCATAATATTTTGATACCCAACACTAAGGGTTTGAGATGAAAAAAAATTATATCCCCACATTAAGTGTAGGGGAACCCCAAAAAAATTTTTCAAGATTTTATTCTTGTTTTGTCGGCGTGATTGATTTATACGAGTATGCCCATGCCAAATTACACTTTTCTATTATTAATGGTTACTGACCTAAGCTGAAGACTGACGGACGGACGGCCAGACGGACATGGCGAAACTATAAGGGTTCCTTGTTGACTACGGAACCCTAAAACGACTCGAGTTATATTAGACACTTAAATCTATATTACCATTTGCTCGTCGCGTAGTCGGGCAGTAGGTAATTGCAAGGCCGCTCACGGCTCGCCGTAAATCCGACCGGACCCCCGTGCTCAGTGTTTTTGTCATAATTAATTTCACGATTTCACGTGTCCCTTGATAATCCAAGTACTGGACCGTCACTGTTTGGAGCCTAAAGCATGAGATGCAGCGATTAGTGACGTGTTTGGATTTTGTATGGAGCCTCCTGATAATGGGGATGCTGATTGTTCACTGATAGCCAAATTAGCAACTTTGTATGAAACGTTATAAGGGTAAGGCCGCCGACATTGTCAGTTTTGGTCGGAACAAAACTTTCCAGCACGTTTTCTCCAAATATGTAAGCACTACTGCCGTTGTTGTTAGTTGATTCTATAAAGCAATTATTGAGCTTGTTTCCCCATTTCGCAAACTGAATAAAAGTTGTTGTTTCTATAAAATACTTGCATTTATGTTCATCAAACCCCCCTAATTTTGGTCGAAAATGACGTGTCGCTTTTTTCCGAGTACTTTTCAACTACGAATTATTTTCATATTTAAACATTTAGAAAAAAACGTTTAAATACGTTTGAAAGGTGAGACACATTACTTTCTGTAAGACCAAGAACGGTGTTTAAATACTTTGTTTTGCGTATTTTATAGGTCTTTAGATTAGTGGGCAGAGTTTTGGCTTTCGTAACACAAATTTTTGTGTTATGCATAATTACCCCTAAATATTAACAGAAAACTGGGGAAAAACGTATTTTGGCACAGCAACACCGTAAGCTGTCAATCAATGTTAAAAAAAAGAAACTGCCATTTTTAGTTTGTCTATGAGAAAAGTTGAAAGTGAGTCGCATATTTTCGTCAGAATTTGTGTTGATGAATATCTCAAGTAAGTAAGCGTTTCAGAAGTTCACTCTACTATGGTTGTTTTCGTTTATGTTTAAAGCTTACATGAAACATGTACATTTGCGTCTAGTTTGACTTAATTTGGTTTTATAACCTAAAACGCTTGTAAAAAACTGGTTTTGTGTTATATTATGGCGTTTTGTGTTAGTTTTGTGTTATGCATAACACAAATTTTTGTGTTCAGTAACACAAAACAAGTGTAAAGAGTCATGCAGATTGAGAATACTGTAATAGTAAAGGAAAACATTTTCATATTATCGTGAGATTTATTCGAATTGTTATTTTGAATAGTACTTACAGTCTTAACGTATTATTCTTACAGTATGGTCGTCGGGTGACAACCAAAACTCACTATTTAGTGCATTTGCAAAAGAAAAACAAATATGAACTGTGTTAACGTAGAAATAAGGTCGAGTTTTCATGTACCTACTATTACGTGTAATTAGACAGTTTAGGTTCTCACCGGACGATGTACACCAGTGATGCCGCATTCGATCAAACTTGAATTAGGTCTTCTATTATATAATTCCGTGAATCGCGGCTATTATTATTTCAGACAACCACGTGAACGTATGAATCATTTAGTTTCTACTTGAAATATATTTTAAAATTATTTTATGTTTGCAATAATTCCGAAAACTTTGTTGTTTCCTAGGAATAATGCTCAATTTGTCGCATTTTTTTATGATGATCTGTTTTTTATACAGAAAAGGAAATTATCTTTTTTTTATAAAAACAGATCATCATAAAAAATACTGATTTAGTCAAATGCCGATCGATCACGTATTCTAAAATGTTGTCATTATAAATCGTCCCCTGATTGCGAAAACCGCTTAAGCTACGTTTTGGTCAAAAGTGAGATATTAATACTGCTATATTATGCTTTCCATGATCTACCCGCTACAAAAGCCCGTTTTTTGATACGTGGCTCCATTCCTGATTTGGTGTTTAGGATAACGTCAGATAACACTGTTTTTTCTAAATAATTTACAGGCAAAACCTATTAAGTGTATGTTATGGGGGCTAGCACATTTTTTTTTCAAGATCAAAACATTCTATCATTATTCAAGCGTTTTTGGAATGTTGGTAGTTTGAACGAAACTTGCAATTTAATTACCAGTCTAAAGATGCTAACGAGATAAACTAGATTTTTGCAGCAAGCGATAAAACCAAAATGTGTGTTTAGTCATCTGTCAAAATAGTCTAACCACCATTAATATGTTTTGTCAGAACACCAAATCAATCAATAGTTAAAATTGATCTACAGCAAAATCATGCTATAGGTAATATAAACGGCTTTGCTCGTTACGTTTTGCCCTCGACCACATTCAATTCATTCAACCAAAACCGCCTTAGTGCACTTTCGCCGCTATCCCGGGGAGCGCGGGGGGGTCACACCGTGCCCGCACTTGGCGTACTTAGTCGTGTTTTTATTTCGGAGCGATAATTACGCTACTGCGCGAGCGCATACCTTTTTATTGGATTGTTATTACCTTTTTTTTGTTTTTATTGGGAGGAAAATCCGTTATGGATACCTCCGCACCACGGGGATAGCGCGGAGGTTATGTCGGACACGCACCGACTAAAAACCCCCCGATGGTCCTCCTCGACGCATTTCGGACAGCTCTGGGATCTCCTACGGAACGCACCAGTGCCGCCCTAGCGTCACGCCTCTGTGGGTCCTACCCTATATTTAGACGATCGCAGGCCGCAACTGCGACCGTGTGCTGCCTCGAGAGAGTTCCATTTAGTCGCCTTGTACGACAGGAATTGAATACCATAGCCATATTATACTGCCCGGGCTACAGGGGGTAGTGGCGGCGACGTGTTATTGTAGCCGCCTCCTCCTCCTCCAAGCAGGATCTGTACGCTCCCGCTCGCGCTCTATTGTCTCCTTACGGACCATGACACTCTCACAAAAGGTGACAGCTGCATCCCAAGTGGAGCTCCTTCTTAACATTGCCGCTATGAGAGCGGGTGAGGAGAGATTTTGTCCCACTTCTTGCATTAGGACCTGCCGCTCAGACTGCCACGCTGGGCATTCCTCGAGCGTGTGCTGCGCAGTCCAGGTCAGACTGGCAGTGGTGACATCGTGCCGTCTGCTCTTTTCCTATTATGTGTAGGTACTCACCGAAGCAGCCATGTCTGGTGAGTACCTGTGTTAGCCCGAAGGTAACACGCCCCTTCCGCTCCAGCCACTAGTCAAAATGTGGTAGGATTGCGGTAACTATCCGCTGCTATGTACTTCGGGGTTCTTCCAGTCGTTCACGCCAGTGAATTATGGCCTGCTTATGGACACCCTCTCGAACCGCCGTAACTTCTTCCTTCGCTGCTGCCTCCATTCTCTGCGCACAGGGCATTGTAGACTTGGGAATCCATTTCAGCCAAGATGTTAAGTGGTGGGAACCGTGCTAGGAGAGCAGCCGCCTCGTACGATATCGTACGGTATCTGCGGGCGATCCTAATAGATATCCGGCGCTGAACTGCCAGTATCTTCGCTCTACTACGTCGGTTGCGCGTCAACCTCTCTGACCACACGGGCGCCCCGATGGACCGCACCACCTCTGCGTAAAGGCGGCGTACTCCTTCTTCTGGCCCTCCAAGATTTGGCAGCAGTCTGTGCAGTGCAACCGATGTTTTTTTTAATCCGGGGGACGAGCCGGTTGAAGTGCTCGTCAAAGCTCCATCGGCCGTCTACCGTTAGGCCCAAGTATTTTATAAACTGACCTACTTGGAGCTCTACCTCTACAACCTGCACGGAGGTGGCGCGAGGCTCCCTGCGGCGACGCAGTCCATGTTGCCAAAGCGCCTCTGTCTTGTGTGGCGCGATTATAAAACCGAGACTGCGGATCTTATTTACTACGACTGCCACGCCTAGCTACGCCAGTCTAGTGGTCCTCACGTAATTGTCCCCTTCGGCAAAGACTAGAGTATCGTCTGCATAGCAAACGACGCTGACGCCGATGGGGAGTGCTGCTCGTAGAACTGCGTCGTATGCATTATTCCACCGAAGAGGTCCCAACACCGACCCCTGAGGTACCCCGCATTTGACTTGCCTGCATGTCGGCGCCATAACGACCGGGGTAACGAATGCTCCTGTCAGATAAGTAAGCTTCGATCACGGTCCTCAGGTAAGATGGCTTTACTGATAGATGGCAACTGATCCTAAAGCTCGCCGAATTGCATTCCAAGGAAGAGAGTTGAAAGCATTGACAATGTCAAGGCTGATCTCCAGCCCCACCCTTCCTCGCGAAATTTCCTGCTCTGACAATGCTCGGACGCGAAGGATTGCATCCACAGTCGATCGACCCCGGCGGAAGCCAACTGAGTATCCGACAGGTTTGGGCCTTCGTTATTTAGATACCTGTTTACACGGAGGGAGATAATACGCTCTAAGAGCTTGCCTACCTGGTCCAATAAGCATATTGGCCGGTACGCAGTAGGTGAGTCTGCAGGCCTCCCTTCTTTTCGCAAGAGAACCAGTTTTGCCTCCTTCGTGCAGCAAGGCGCTTCACGGCCCACTTCAATTCGGCTTCGGTTATCTCTCTCAGACCACGGGTTCAGGTCACACAGCAGCTCATCCCATGACCGAGATTTGGCGTCGGCGATTGCATTCTGCAATGCCATGGTCGCTTCGCTGTACACTGCATAGTTCTCCTTTTTCTCTTCCGGCGTCGCCCTTCTGCGTCTTCTAGTCGTCGTATAGTTTTCAGTCAATTGTCTCAATTAGTCAGAATGAACGAATATTTTACATTCATATGTTGTTTATTTCATTGGATTCCTACTCTAATCTAATTACTATTTCATTGCTAACTCTAAAATATCTCCCTTAAGATAAATGTCAGTTCAGCAGAAATACCTTTCGAACACCTTTGTTATTTATTTTTACCTTTTCCCTTATATTGAACTTTGTCAAGAAACAGGTTAGAGTTACGATGGAAATGACCATTACAAATAATAAAGTAATTAAACCACAGGAGATGAAAAAATTGTAATGAAACCTCACGTGCCAAAACATTGCACATGTATTTTCTAATTATAAGTGCTTTTAATTCCTTAATTTTAAAATTCTTCCAGAAAAAACCTACAAACTGCATGGTAACTTTTAAATAAACTCAAATAATACAGAATCTGAAATCGTTTGAAGACTTTATTCAGTTCAAACATTTATTAATTTACATCAGAAATTATTATAAATCGAAAATTCCGATCTAATGCTATTACTTTAAGAGATACAAAAAAAAGGTGTCTTCAGGAACAACCGCTTAACTGCAGCACTTTTTAGGGTAAACCCTAAATTTTATCCTCTTATCCTAAACAAAAAGTAAATAAAGTCAAATAGTATTAATAAGCGATAAACTGTTCATATAAAAACACGAAAATGCTTTAGTTATTATTGGCCCTTCATAGAAATATTAACATGCAAATCTTTAAATGCGTTTTCCTCAAAACTACATGTCATGCACTTAAGCGGTTTTCGCAATCAGGGGACGAAATATATTAACATAGGTACGTAAAAAAAATGATATTTTTTCCTTACCCTTTATTTTAATACTATTATGAAACAACCTTTACAAAAAAGAGTGTTACTTTTGTGTTATATTTGTGTTACTGTATCACAAAAGTGATTGTGTTATTTTTGTGTTATAAGTGATAATCTCAACGGCCTTACCCATAAACGCTCTGTTATGCAGTATGCCGTTTGTAGTGAAATAGGAATAAGTGACGTCATGATGGTCAAACAGCGTTTTTACTGCGTCAATAAGCTATACTGTTTCATAGTCGATATCATAAGTAGCTGAACATCTTCATACCTTGGCGCTTTCACTCGTTTGACAATTTCAAATGGCAGTTTATTAAGCACTACATAGTATAAAACAAAGTCGCTTCCCGCTGTCTGTCCCTATGTATGCTTAGATCTTTAAAACTACGCAACGGATTTTGATGCGGTTTTTTTAAATAGATACGAGTAAAGTGATTCAAGAGGAAGGTTTATATGCATAATATAGTAGCAGTGCGAAGCCGGGGCGGGTCGCTAGTAATAACAATAAACTTTACTTGCATTGCTTGCTTTAAAGCGACAGTTTTAGCCCCACGACTAGCGTATGTTCCGTCTGCGCGACGCTGGTAGCTTGTCCCACAGAATAAAAGGATGTGCATAATTAACCATGTGTAATACGATTAGGGGCCCACTGGAACTAGCCGAGCGCGAGGGCTGTCCTTTAAAAGAGCTATCGGTTCCTTTCAGCGGTAAAGCTGCTGTAGCGTTTGTTACTTCGTGCGTTAAATAAGACACAATTTTGTTTTTTTTTTGCAGAGTGGAGGTTTGTTACCTATATTTTGGGGAACTCTTCCAGGTTTCGTAGTTTCTTTGACGGATAGTATTGATCATCGATGCGGCTTTACAAAAGCAACGCTCCGAGTTTGGGTCTTAGAGACTAGCGCACGGGTATGTCCTAAAACTACGACCAAGACCACAGGGGGATGGGCAGCATCATCCTTAGAGTCACCATCATCATTATCATATCAGCCGAAAGACGTTCACTGCTGGACAAAGGCCTCCCCCAAAGAGTGCCAAGGTGACCGGTCCTGCGCCGCCGCCATCCAGCGGACTCCCGAACCCTTTACCAGGTCATAAGTCCACCTGGCCGACCCGCGCCGCGCCTTCCGGCACGTGGTCGCCACTCGAGATCCCTAGAGTACGGTGGAAATAATGCAATCGGCAACCCACATGCCAAGCATAGCGTTTATGGCATTAACCCCCTTTGATAACCTTAACCTTTTTAATACAACCCTATCACGGCCCTGAGGTTCCTGCGCCCCCCGGTACCCTGGTTATTGTAGCGTCCAGGGTACTAGCGCGGTCAGGGGTGCTAAGAATCTCCGGTGAAGATCCGGCTACCACCAGCGATGACCCCTGGCCCTGGCAAAGGTAGGCGCAGCGTAGGTAGACCCCTCACCAGGTGGACTAATGACCTGACCCCGTATCATTTTATTTATTTTTATTTATTTATTTGCCACACTTACAACTATTTTTACAGGAGCTAATCCCAATACAATAGTGTAACTATTTGCACGATTACGTTAGTACTAAACTTTATCTAAACTATATCACTACGCATATAACACAATATAAACAATGTAGACCTTGTGTATTCATTCAGAGAACACGAAAACAAATCAATATCCTCTGCTATTAGGTTAAGGGTCCGCACAGCTCGCGTCAGAGGCGCCATGTTGAGTAGGTTGGTGCGCCCGCGCGGCTCGGCGAGCGGCCGCGGCCGACGGCGGCGCCACACGTACCTATCAGGGACATATATACTTAGTATACTTACTTACCTCAACACCTGACTGTTATATATTTTACCCCTAATCAACTCAAAAATATATTTGACCAGACACAGTTCTCGGCGCACCCGCAGCTCATTGTACCCCACCATACCCAGTACAAATAAATTTGGATACATTAGCGGGTAAAACGGGTACACCCCATATTTCCTCCAATACAAAGATCGAATGAATTTATTCTGTACACGCTCAACCATTAAATGGTATTTGGTTTCATGAGGAGCCCAGATAACTGCATTACATTCTAAGTTACTGCGAACAAGCGCGTTGTACAAAGCGACAATCGCGTCTATATTTGTAAAACCATGGGAGCGACGCAGTACAAATCCGAGCATTCTATCTATAGGCTTTTTTACAAATATTAATAATGTGATCCCGAAATCTCAAATCGGATGTGAATTTTAGTCCTAAATCTTTGACTTCGGTCACTCTGTTTAATTTCTCGCCGTTAATATGGTAATCATGATGGATAGGGTTCCGCGCTCGCGTAAACGTAATAGTCACACACTTGGACGTATTAAAATGCAGCTTATTCGCTTCACTCCATAAAACCACCCGGTCTATGTCGCTTTGAAGTCTTGCACAGTCTTCTGTGCTTCTGATGGGTAAAAACAGCTTTAGATCGTCAGCAAATAGTAAAAAGCCCGAATTTCTGATAGTCAGAGGCAGGTCATTAACCATTATGATAAATTCCAAAGGGCCCAGGTTGCTCCCTTGACTTACTCCAGACCTCACAAAATATGTCTCCGACCTATATCCCGCGTACTCAACATACTGTCGTCTGTCACTCATGTAACTTGCAAAAAATTTTAGTAGATGAGGAGTCAAACCGACGGCGGCTAGTTTTTTTAGCAGGATATCGTTGTCAACCACATCGAAGGCTTTTCTAAAATCAAAATAAGCGGCGTCAACCTGCCCACCGCTGTCCACTTCTGGTATAATCTGAGCCACATAACTAAGCAAGTTACTGGTTGTACTGCAACCCGGTCGAAAACCGTGTTGCACATCAGACAGTTGACTCCGTAATTGATTATAAATAGTATTTTGCAACGCTGATTCAAATACTTTAGCGGGGGTGGACAACACTGCAACCGGCCTATATCCGTCAACCCTATCACCTCCTCCTCCTATCGGAACCGGGACTACACGGCTTGTTTTCCACAGGTCCGGAAAGTGTTCATTTTCCAAAGACATATTGAGAATGTGCTGCAGAGGCGCGCCCAACAAAAATCGGCAGTCTCTGAATATAAAAGCGGGAATGCCATCAGGTCCGGCCGACCGTTTTGGTTTGAGCTTCGCCAGCGCTCGCATCACCTCAGCCAGATACAGCCTCTCCAGGTGTATTCGCGTCGAGTTGAACGCGCATTGTGCCTCCGTCACTGCTGCGCTCACCTTCAGTTTAGCTGAAGAGGCGCTATACACCGATTGGAAAAACTCTGCGAACTCTTTTGCATCCTTTTTTCCATCGAGTAACACTCCATTTTTGGATAACTTTTGAGTATTACCATGTTTCGTTTTTGACTTGACATAGTTCCAAAAAGCTTTCGGATCCTCTTTTAGATGTGCTTGAACACGGTCCTGATACTGTACGTAAGCTATTTTAATCGAAATGTTTTAACCCGTGCCCTACTCCTTGCGAATGAAAACCTTCCTTAATCTTGTATTTTTTATGAAGATTAGCCTTACACTTTATTTTGTGAATAATTTCAGCATTATACCACTCGGGAATCTCGGGATAGCTATAACTCGATACCATACGCTTTCTCGTCTTATTAGGTACACATCCGTTTATTACGTTATTGATATTTGCGTAGAAATACGATAAGCATTCTTCAGCATTATTTAAGCTATACAGTGTGTCGCCGATCTTGGGGCTTTAAATGTAAGGCTAGATTCTACTCACCAAACTAAGCAACTTTTGTTTTACAATTTCTTAAAAAAATGCTATTTGTTAATTTAATTATTTTCATACAAAGTAAATGTGATGTTCAATGTACATCATCCATTAGTTAGTTTTCATACTTGTCAGTGTCATGGATGTCAAATAATGAGGCCGTGTTTGCAATACATCGATGGTACAGTTAAAGTTCAAACGCGAATAAATTATAGAAATAATAGTTATTTTACAAAGTTGCGGAACAAAAGTGGTTCAGTTTCAGGACCGTAATGGACATTTGCATTTAAAGCCCCTAAGTCAGAGACACGCTGTATAGCGATATCCAGTTAATAGAACCTAATGCTGTGTACAACCGGGGATAGTCGGCTTTTGCAAAGTTCCACCGTTGCTGGGAGTGCTGAATGTCGTGATCGGTATCAGCCTCAGCCTCGTTCCCGCCCGCGTCTGCGCCCCCTCGCCGCGCGGCCCCCGCCGCCGCCAACGAGACCACCACCTCAAGCGGTGGATGATACACGTCAATCGGAACCAGCGCCTCTGACGCAGCGCACACCGTGACGACCTCCCCCAGCGATGTTAATACTAAGTCCAATTGACGATTATTACAATTTGCTATTTCGTTCCTCTGAATGAATCCACAATATGTCTGAAAATATTTAAAATAATCCCTAACATGTGTCGTACAAGAATACAAGTTGAAATCTCCTATTACTACTACCCGACTATTCATAACACATAACTGTTCAATAACTCTAAATAATATCATATAATCGCTTTCCATACTATTCGGTGGGATGTAAACAACGCAACACAAGAATAACAATCTATCGCGCATATACACATTCGCACAAACTAGTTCGAACACCTTATCGCTGACGATGACGTCACCCGGCAACCGTACTCTCCGCAGCTCGGAGCGCGGTGTGGCCACGTGTTGTTTTCGTCCATCTGTTCGATCGCAGCGGATAATTTTATAGCAGGGCGGAATTATTTCAGCATCATTAATAGATTGATTACATCCTGTTTCAGTTATTGCAAATAAATCTGCACTTGAGGATACCAGCCCTGCATTGAATTCTTCTAACTTTGTCCGAAGTCCTCTGACATTCTGGTAATACACTTCCACCGATTTATTTGGAGTGGTATTTAGGGTCCCTGGGTTTACGAAACCACACCCACTCACAGAACTCCACATTAATCGGCCAAATGCTTGGATCACACAGTTTCTCATAAAAACTTTCTGGAACCCCTATTATAAAAGAAGCATAGTCCCTTTCAGTCTTATGTTTTATTTTCTCCACTTTCGCTGTCCCGCATATATCCTTCACATACGTCTCAATATTTTCTGCTGTTGTTTCTTTTTGTAACCGCCATACATGCAAATATTTTTTACGTTCAGCGCCCTGAATTACAGCCGAGTTCACTCTCCCACCTCTTTTCACTTCGTTATTAGGAAATCTACTTTTTCCCTTACTTTTCTTATTATTTGTCACATCGATCCAGTCTTCAGCTTCTATTTTATTTCCGGTAATAATTATTTCCAGTCTTAAATGAGTTTTCCAAGACCTCTTCGCTTGCTGACCGTTTATTCATTTGCGGTAAACTCCCTTGTTTCGTGGCCCCACTCGGCTGTTTGTTAGTAGTTGGGACAACTGCGGGTAGATTTGTTGTGCTCGCTTTCGCGGGTACCGCCGAGGGTAGATGTTTCGAGCTCACCTGCGCATATGATTGTGCTTGTGTATCAGGAGATGATATCGCTTCTTTTTCCTTTTTTTCCATGCCACTAATGTAGGCTTCAAGTTTTTCATTCTTTATTTTCAACTGCTTCATTTAGTCTTCTAGCTTGTTTACGTTATTTATTTTTTCTTGCGCTACCCTCATTTCCTCTCGTACTTCATATAACTCCGATTGATTCTTTATAAATAGGTTCTGAAGCTGTTTAAATGCTTCCATTTGGTTATCCAGACGAACGCACATCTCGGCTTGGAAGCTGTAGAGTACATCTAATATTTTAGAATCATTTTCATTTAGTGATACATCCATCTTATGGCGATTTCCGCGCACAGTATTGATATTGCTAGTTGGAGTAAAGGTCTGATCCATGATTCTTCCCCTAACCGGAGTATCGTCGCGCTTCGGCTTAGAGCAGGCACATCCTGGACACAACCACTGGTTTTTGTACTCCTCCGTGAAAATTCCGAAGGCCTCCGACGTCAATGCCAAACAATTCAAGTGGAACAACTTCTTGCATGATTCCTTTGAACATTCCATATAGGAAATATCATAGATTAGGTCGTCACAGCCACCACATCACGACAACATTACATTAAAACTTTAAAGCACTGTTTAACCACTTAGATTTAATTTATAACCGCTTCACAGCCAAACACGTCCGCTCGCTACTCGCGCGCGCACTATCACACGATAAGTGATCGTGGTCTCGTTATATCGAACGGTGTCAGCCAATGACGGACGCTCTATCCTCTCACTTATCGTGTGATAAGGCCGACCATGATACCGCAGGGCCGGTCACTGTGGCGCTCTTTGGGGGAGGCCTATGTCCAGCAGTGGATGTCTTTCGGCTGATATGATGACGATGATGATGAATGCTAGCGCGGGTCGTCAAGAATTATCTTCGACCTTACTACATATTCTGTAACGTTAGTTCATGTTGCGCTACAAATTGATATCAAATTGAAACGCAATCCTACTTTATAAACGCGAAAGTTTGGATGTTAAAATGTTTGGCTGTTTAGATGTTTGGATGTTTTTTACTCAATCACCCTTAACCGATTCGGATGAAATTTTGCACGAAGATAGTTAGCCTCGATTAAATGATAGTTCTTATCGTGGGTCCACGCAGACGAAGTCGCGGGCGGAAGCTAGTACATGTATATGATTGACCGCCTAGCGTCCTAATCTACGTTTGGCAACCTAAATGCAATCTTTACGTCCTAATCGAACGAGCGAGCGAAGCGAACGAAGTTCCATGCTTCAGCTTAGGCTGAAAATCGTTTTCATGTCCGGATAAATAAATAAATATTGGGGGACAATCTTACACAAATCGAACTAGTCCCAAACTAAGCAAAGCTTGTACTATGGGTACTAGACGACGATAAAGATACTTAATAATAAATAGTTAAATACATGTATAGAAAACATCAATGACTCAGGAACAAAAATTCGTGCTCATCACACAAATAAATGCCCTTACCGGGATTTGAACCCAGGACCTCTTGTTTCGTAGGCAGGGTCACACCAACTAGGCTAAAGCGGTCGTCAACCCGCGCGGGGATGTCCCGCTTTATTGCTGTTCACCTCCACAGGTCACAATTCTCAGCCGATTCGCGTGAAATTTTGTGAGCAGGTTCGTTAATCATATATAACTTTTTGCCGATTCACTTTTTCAACATTAAAAAAACAGGCAGGTGAGTTTTATTGCTCACGAAGCCACTAGTCATTATAGTTATTTTCCCATACCCATAAAAACCAAAATCTTTAGCCATACTCTCAACGTGCAAATCCGTCATACATAATATACGAGGTTATTACTCTACGCCCCTCACGTTTCTGTGTAAAAGTCGATATTGGCTTCGTAACTCGTTTTATGTCACCGCATTAAGTAAACAAGATTTTGGAGGGGAATTTGATATTTACCCTCCTGTATCAGTTCATGATTATTAAAGCAGCGGAATCGATATTCATTAAATTTGACGACCGGAGTAGGTAAGTACCTACATGAAAAATATATAAGTGAGTGAATCAACTTTTGTGGTCACTAGTTGGCGTGGTAACAACAACAACCCCGGGGGTCACTTTGTAAAACTGTGATTCTATGAGATATTAGTTTCTGCCCGCAACTCCGTTTGCGTGGAGCTCGTTTGTATCGTAGCTTCATACAAACTTTCACCTCCCGTTTCATCCTCCTAGGGCAGTGTTTTTCAAATTGTGGGTCGCGAAGCCTTCTAAAAGGGGTCGCGGCCACTCATATTTTTAACCCCCGACGCAAAGAGTGTGTTATAAGTTTAACGTGTCTGTGTATCTGTGTGTCTGTGTATCTGTCTGTGGTATCGTAGCTCCCAAACGGATGGACCGATTTGAATGCGGTTTTTTTTGTGTCATTGATAATTTTATCCCGAGTGTTCTTAGCCATGTTTAATGAAAATCGGTTGAGCTGTTTTTGAGATATTGGACTTTGAAATGAAAATGTCTGGGGTTTTTCAACTTTTCTAAGTTGTAATTATTAAAGTTAAAGTGCTGTAAGTATTTTGAACAGCGTAGGGTGGGGGGTCGCGAAATATTTTTTTTTGTACTAAGGGGGCCGCGGTATGAAAAAGATTGAAAAACACTGTCCTAGGGGATGATTTTCTCGGTAAAAACTATCTCTATACCAAATTTCATCTAAATCGGTTCAGCGTGAAGAGGTAACATACAGACAGACGAGACAGACAGACTTACTTTCTCATTTATAATATTAGTATAGATAGTATAGACTTATTTATAATCACACTCTTATTGACTTCCAGTAACCCAAACTCATCAAAAAAAATGGTTTGCTGAAGTGCTAAATTGAAAACTTACTCACTTAATTTTACATTTTACAGAAAGTGTGACCATTTGCGAATCAAATAATGTTAAGTCTTAGTGATGACGTGATGACCAACTATCCGCAAACACATCGGCATCCTGGATTTGTGCAAGGAACTCATTCAGTAATGCAGTGGCTCTGGCAGCGCGTGCGTCGCACGCTTGCAAAGTGCGAGTTTTAAAGGGTAATTTAAACCCACTAAATGTAAGGTTTTCTGTGATATTTTCACCTCTTTTTATTATAGCTGCCTTCCAAGCATGACGGAAGTCCATGATGTAACATTTTTTTCTAATAAACTTCGTCATATTGTCTCCTCTATAACAGGAGAGAATCATCATCATCCCGGTTCTAAAGAAGTCTAGAGTTACATTTGACGTAGGCACTAGTTTATCGAAAGTGACTGCTATCAAACCTTCCTACCCAGAGATGTATTCGTCACCGAACAATTGATATACAGTCGCATTATGAAAAAAATCGTCTCTGTTGGACCTTAAAATCATTAAACTAGCTAAACTAAACTCGAAAAGTGGCGAGTCTTTTCATTCCTCGACTGTAGGTATATTGTTATCATTATTTCATGTGGCCGACTTTTTATAAAATTGTCATTAGAATTAGAATCTTCTGCCTAGGAGACTGGAGTTCCTTTTGTAATGAACTACTTTGATGCAATTCGGCCAACGCAAATAAAGTATACAATCTCAAGTATACACCTCCGACTCCGCAGCGGCAAATTGTTAGGAGGCCTCAGTGAGCAACGGGACTATCCCTGGGCTGTTATTCGCTACGCGCTAATGCGGCTCACCCCACCGGTCACCCGTCACAAAACTAGACCTCTACCTACGTTTAGTTACTACGCATTGCGGTGTCAAGATATATATGGGGGTGAGCGTTGCGGTGTGCTTAAAACAAGTTACAGAATAGGGGGGCTGGGATCGTACCGATGCTTTATCAAAACACATAACTCGTCGTGTGGTCACCCCAGCTCAAAGCGGCTGTAAAGGACATTTTGCCAAATTAATTAAGCCCTCTCGAACAATGCTAACAATTTATACACCTAATTACCAATAAATAAGGTTCTAAGTTGATTGTATTTTAGCCTGTAGCCTTTACGGCGGAAGATTAAATCGTAAAGTGTGACATCGTAAATGTTTTTTACGTTTATTGAAATTGTTCATAATTTGGAAGCTTTACGATTTCCTTTTACAATTTATCGTCGTTATAAATTGTTATTAAAGTGAACCTGTTCCCATCACTCATAATACCTAAATATAGCAGCTTATATATTTTCAACGCCAATCTCGACGCACATTCGTCTAAGCGCTACGGGCGCTTCCGGCTACATATAAATGTAGTCACATTTACCTCGCTACGCTCGTAGCCGATCCCGTGGTTTTCCTCGTACTATCGGCTGCAATAATGCATGGACACCTTACGGCTCAGTTTCGCTTGCATCGTTTGACGTCTGCTGCTCACATAGTTGCACGTGGTGCGCAATAATTAAACTAGATGGCGTTGTTGGCGCTACTATTTAGACATACCGCAGAAAATAAGCACATTACTAGGCACATTAAATACCTATAAATTGACACCTGTTTGTTATCACCAGAAATATTCTCATATTAGTATAACTATTAACAAGGCTGGTAAATGCTAATTTATAATAGCTGTATTTAAGTGCGATACCACTGGTATTTGAATGCTATATTTCCACCATTACCTATAATGTTGAGATAGCTCAATGGATTAAGACATGTTCTCTAGGCTCAGCGGCCTAGAACTGTCGAGGTTCGAATCCCAGGTAATGGGAGGTTTATGTTTTTGTATCTTTTTATATTTGTTCTATTCCTATAGATGAAAGTGCTTTATATACAAATATTAGTCATAAAGAAAATTATATATTCATAACTTAAATAATTAAAACAGCATTTTATGTTTCAATATGTTTATTTTGTTCACTACAGTTCTGTTAAAGCAATTTTATAATACTACATAATAATAGTTACCTAGCAACTTTGTAACATTTTTATTGAGGTAATAGCTTAAGTTTCATTTCCATAATTGGAAAAAGATTGAAGCTTCACCCCAATAAATATAATATTGACAATATTAACTTACAACCGGGTTATCTAACATTCAAATCAGCAGAACGCTTAAGGTGTTAATTGCCATAGTATATCTATACCTATATGTGAGCGTTCAAACCATGAATTATTGTGTTATTGATTTGAAAATAATCATAATAATTTTATTTGGTCTTTCACCGTTACTTACACTTGTTTGATCTTATGAAATATCACATTTTAAATAGTAAAGGAATATAAAAAAGAAAGCAAACGGCATATTAATACCTATTACCTACTGAAACAATATATATATTTTTAATTTATTTAGGATAACCCGGTTTATAGAATATATAAATCTTAACGTAATCCGTACTCTTTGACCGACAGCATCTGCACTTTTTCTATATTAGGAACTACGCGACCATTATGACGGCGCGTATTATTATAACACTATAAACTTAAATGGCCCTGTTGACTGGATTTAATTCACTTCACTTTTTCACTCTTCACTTCAGACAGCCATATCATAGGCCAAATTACAACCTTGTTTTCTGGCCTTCCGTTAGCAGCAACACTGTTAACAGAAGTTTTTGTTAATAGTATTAGTGAATTAGCCACTTTCTAACATGTTATCGAGGTTATATGTAGCTTAAGTTTCATTTCCGAAAATCGGAAAAAGATTGAAGCTTTACCCCAATAAAAATAAAACCTATTGACAATTTTATTAATAATTTCAGACCGGGTTATGATAACATATATATCAGGCGAACGCATTCTGGTGTTAGCCAAATCTATAAGTAAGCTTTTAAGTAAGTAAATAAACCCGCCATTTGTGTTAATGACATTTAAAATAATAATAAAATACGGGACAATCTTACAGTTCACTAAGGCTTTTATTATTGATACTAGACGACCATATATTTCATAGATTATAATGGTAGGATTCCACGGTTATCTATGTCACTCGATCTCGTTAATTAACATGATTATGTTGTTTAATAATAATTTTCCTTAACTTAACACATCTATTACTAATAGTATCTATAGGGTTAAAAAAGCATGATGAAAACAATATCCTACTCATATGTTACTTTTGTCACTTGTTTATATATAACCCGGTCTGTCTTTCTTCAAACCTTACATGTTCACAGTTAGGTATACCACCAGATTCCATGTTAGGCACTACGTGATCACTGAACGTGAACTTATATTGTCCTTTTGAATAGATTTAAACACTTCTCACTTCTCGTCACTAAACATGACATTTAGTCCAGTGTCCAAATTGTATCAAATTGCTGTTTTATGTGCTTCTCTGTAAGCAAGGGTTTAACAGCATGCCCATGATAGTATAAACCCTCCTCTTTATGGAGACACCTCGAACAGTCCACACTTGTGTGCAATAAATCAACGAAATGCCTTGTCGATTCAAAATCATTTTCTTTGTAGTCCATTACCATGGCTGGTGGCCGTTCTTTGTCGGTGTAGCAGAGACGTTTCCTTTTGCTCAACCTTTTTTTAGCTGCAACAATATTATACGTAAATAAATCATCAGAAAAATGTATGATAGTTAAGTAGTAGTTACTTATAGTAGATAATTATATCACAAACATGTAAAAATAACGACTTACGTTTAGATCAGTTTCTGTAGCTTCTTTATATATCGCAAATATTTGCGACCTTTTAACTAGATCAATATTACATAGAAAACTAGTTTTAATATTCATGATATCCAAAAAAAATATGAATAACACAGCTGAAGTAGGTCTACGAACGAACATGTAACATATTTGTGATAAAAACGAATAAGTATGGTAGTTTTGAATCATTCGTCTACCCTCATCGATTATTATACTAATCATAGTCGTAATGGATTCAATGTTCAACTCCTCGCCTAGTGCGAGTGGAGTGAACTGCCACGCGTTTCGCGGGTCATATAAGCCAGTGGATTGGCTACAAAACTTGTTCAACTCACCTGATTCCGGGAGGCGCGATGTTCGCTTCAACTCCGGTTGGTATCTGTCAAGGTTCAGTCAACTGTCAGGTCAAGTCAAGTTCAATCAAGAAGGTCTCCGGGCTGAAGAAGCAGCCGTGGTGTTGCGGGGCAGTATCGCCAACAATCCGCGGCGTCAAATCACCAACTCTTCCGATGTCACCGAAATATCCACACAAAACACTCGGACACCCGTGTGTCTTCAAAGCGAGCGATATTACACCAAACAAGGAAAATGCGTTTCCAAATTATCCAAAAACACTCGTTCCGTTTCGGGTCCGCAACAACGAGGTTCTTCTTTTTTTCGTCCGCCTTGACAAAGTGTCACTGTCAAAACCACAGACTCAAAAGAGGCGTACACACGTGAGGAGTTTAAGGGGGCGGGCAGACGGTCGGCCCGAACAATCACCCGCCTCGGAACGGCCTCTAAGCCGGTCCGCTATACTAGGGGAAGTCGCGATAGGGTTGCTACCGCTCGCTTCAGAACCGAGTCCCCAACCATGACCTCGGCAAACCGAGGGGTCCCGTCCTTACCGGGAAACAAATTAACGATGCGCCCCCGGCGCCATCGCAGTGGCGGAAGGTTAGCATCCTTAACTAGCACAAGGTCTCCAACTCTGGGGGGACTGGTTTTGTCAGTCCACTTGAGGCGCTGCTGCAAAACATGCAAATACTCTAATGACCATCTGGTCCAAAAGTTCTGAGCCATTTGTTGCAGCATCTGGTAGCGCGACAAACGACTGGAGGGTACGTCCCGGAGGGGGTGCTCCGGCAACGCTGCAAGTGGCTGACCAATCAAGAAATGGCCTGGAGAGAGCGCTTCCAGGTCATTTGGGTCGGAGCTGAGCGGACACAACGGACGGGAATTGAGGACGGCCTCAATTCTACAAAACAACGTCGCGAGTTCCTCAAAAGTCAATACAGTTTGACCGACTACCCGATACATATGGGCTTTTGCTTGCTTCACGCAAGCCTCCCAGATTCCACCCCAGTGGGGGCAGCCTGGCGGATCGAACGTCCAGGTGATACCCCGACGGGAGAGGTCTGTTCCAATATCAATCTTATTTTCAAATAAAAATTTTACAACATCTTGTAAATAACGGTCGGCACCCTTGTAATTGGTTCCACAATCTGACCGGATCAGAGATGGGAGTCCCCTACGGGATACAAATCTATCCAATGCCGCAATAAAAGCCTCCGTCGTAAGATCACCAACAAGTTCAAGATGAGCAGCCTTGGTCGACAGGCATACGAAAACGCACAAATACGCTTTTACAACCTTCGCATTTCGAAGTCGCGACGTTTTCACTAAAAAAGGTCCCGCAAAATCGGTCCCCACCCTAGAGAAGGTCCTAGCCTCGTTGACCCGATCAGGAGGAAGGTCCCCCATCTGGGGCTGCATCGTGGCTGCCTTGAGCCGAAAGCAAGGCAAGCACCGAAACACGATGCTCCGAATAACCCGTCGGCTGTTCAATATCCAAAAGTCTCGCTGCAAAATGCCCAAGAGTGCATTGCAGCTGGCATGCGAGTTCTTTATGTGGCGGTCAATCACCAACAATTCCACCAGATGCCCCTTCTTAGGCAGCAAAATGGGGTGGCGCACCGAGTACGGCAAGCTAGCGTTGCGGAGCCGTCCTCCAACCCGGAGTGTACCCGACTCGTCAATGAACGGGTTGAGGTGTGCTATCGCCTTTGGTAGCTTAGGACGTCCCTGCCGCAGGGGCTTCAATACGTCCGCAAAGTGTTCTTCCTGCACAACCCTAATCCAATGATGTAGGGCGGCATTCCGCTCTTCTGTGGCGAGAACTCTAACGCGTGACCGGTTGTCAGGGTGGCGACAATTGTGTATAAATCGCTTGACCCAGGCGGTCACTCCAACCAGCTTGTCGAGAGCTATACCGTTCTAGCAACCAAGCAGTGTCTGACACTGGAGCGGTCTCGACAAGGTGGACACCCAAGCCAGAGGATGGGGTCCCAATCACACAACTGGCAGGCCAGAGTGTCTCCGGTTCCAACAACCAATCTGGTCTCCACCACAGTGAGTGGGCAACAAGCTCAGGTGCCGTGCAACCCCTGGACGCCACGTCCGCTGGGTTCAGTTCACCTGGCACGTGTCTCCAAACCAAGGCAGTCTCCGAATTCTGGATTTGCGAGACCCGGTTGGCCACAAAGACCTCCAAAGTATGGAATGACGACTGCAGCCAACACAATACAATTTGGCTATCAGTCCATGCGTAGACACTCTCCTCAAGGTTCACGGTGTCCTTCAAGGTAGAGGCCACGTGGTTCAGTAGGCGTACAAGAAGAGCCGCTCCAGATAATTCCATTTTTGGGATTGTCAAACGCGTGCGAAGGGGAGCCACCTTGCTCTTCGCCATTACCAAGTGCAAATCGACCGATCCGGCGGAGCTGACCGTCCGCAAGTAAACGGCAGCTGCATACCCTCGCTCGGAGGCGTCGCAAAACCCGTGTAGGGTTACTCGGCATTTCCCTGCCGGCAACAGCTTACGCGGCAGTTCGACCTGATTTATCTCCGGGAGCGTGGAGAAGAAAACCTGCCAATCGCTCAACAAATTTCCGGATAGTGGGTCATCCCAACCCAGTTGGACCATCCACAGGCGCTGCATAAATGCCTTCGCCGTGAAGATGACCGGCGCGATCCATCCATTCGGATCGTACGTCCTGGCCACCGTGGACAGCACAAGCCGCTTCGTCCAGACCCTTGGGGAATCCAGTTCCACCCGATAGGTGAACACATCTTGGACTGGTCGATATTGCACGCCTAGGACTGATAACATGTGCGGGCTCTCAACATTTTCGAATAGGTGCGGATCCTGCTGGTGATCCTCGGGGAGGCCGGCCACCACGGCCGGTGAGTTGGACATCCATTTGCGCAATTCATATCCACCCGTCCGCAAGAGTTCCACCAGCTCATCCCGCAAAACCAAAGCCTCTTCGACACTGTTTGCCCCGGTGCACACGTCATCGACAAATAAGTCCCGTTCCAAAATGGCGGACGCTCGAGGGAACCTCAGTCTCTCTCGAGATGCCAATTCTAACAAAGTTCGAATTGAAATGTACGGACTGCTCTTCAAACCGTATGTATTCGTATTCAGCTCGTACACCAACATCGGTTCATCAGGGCTCTCACGCCACAAGATCAGCTGATACCGACGATCATCAGGATGGATCACTGTCTGCCGAAACATCATCCGGATGTCGGCGACGAACACCACCTGATGTTTCCTAAAATTTGTGAGGATATCCGTGATATCCTTGTGCAGCTTAGGACCTGCATGCAAACACTGGTTCAATGACACCCCAGTCGAGGTGGACGCGGACCCATCAAAGACCACACGAATCTTGGACTCCGGGGATTTTAGGACCGCGTGGTGCGGCAGGAAGCAGTGCTCCACTGTACTCCAGTCCGTCCGAGCCACCGACATGTGTCCCAAACCCTCGTACTCCCTCATGAAGTCCACATACTTCTGCCGGAAGAGCGCATCTCTTCTCATTCGGCGTTCCATCGACACCAGCCGCTTCTCAGCCATCTCACGTGACGCTCCAAGAGGAGGTCGGTGGATGAGCAGAGGAAGTCGTGTTATGAACCGACCAGAGCAGAGGCGCCCAGTATTATTTTGGTAAAACCGTTCGCACTCTTCCTGCTCGGGGCTCATACGCGACGCGGTAGGTGGTTCCTCAATCTCCCAGAACCGTTGCACGGCTTCTGAAAGAGCAGTTCCAACCAGACAGCCCTCCTCAGTAGGAGGCGGTGGAGCCGCTAAAACCAAACCCATTACAGCATAGCCAAACACCGTTTCCAGTGTAACCAGTCCGCCAGGCTGTAAGGTACAGTTGCCGCTCAACAGCACCCGCCCAAGAACGTCTGCACCCAGCAACACGTCAATCGGACCAGGTCTGTCAAATCCAGCATCCGCCAGAACTAATCCAGCTGTCAAACTCCGAACCTCTGGAGGCAGCTTCACCTGGGGGAGTCTCCCCACCACTTCATCCAATACTAACGCGGGAGCATTAATCCTCGCGCGTGAAGTGGGACCCGGTCCAAAGGTGAGTAAGGTCTGCCCTACCAGGTTTGACACTGTCACATTGCCTACCCCACGTATACTTTCCGGGTGGGGTTTCACAACCAAGCCCAACTGTCGCACCAACCTACTGGATACCATGCAGCCTTGCGCTCCCGTGTCAAGGAGAGAGCGCACGCAGGCTGATCCTCCGCCAGGGCCCCAAACACAAACCGAAGCCGTGGGCAATAACACGGTCTCCAAGGGCGTGGCGGTTGCTGGTGCGTGGGCGGCGTATCCCTAGCAGGGATAACGCGTTGCATCCTGTTCCGCATGGGCGGGCCGCTCGTACCGCTCGAGCGGGTCCCACTCCGGCTGGTACTGCCGTCGCGCCATGCGTGCCGCCTGCGGCCCCTGGTATGTCCTACTCCGGCCGTACACCGGAGGTCCCGACCCCCAGCGGGGTCGCTCCACAAGCGGCGGCGACATCCGTGGCGCCTGCCGGGGTGGAGGCGTTTGCGGGCACCCGCCCGTAAGGACCCCCCGTTGGGGCACGGGTGCGTGCGAAGTAGTCGCGTAGTTTTGGAGGGGGGGGGGGAGGGGGGTGTTACCCGACGTCCCCACTGGTAGGCCATGGGCCCCTGGTCAGCCCGCTGCTGACTCCGAACAGGGGAGCATGACCCCTGCGCAGGGGGGGGGGAAGGTGTATCCCCACTGCGGTTCATGCATAAAATGGGGTGGTGCTTCCCACCACAGGACTTACACGCCCGCGGGTGGGCACAATCTCGCACAAAATGTGGGCCCAAGCAAACAAAGCACCATTGCCGCTGCTTAGCAATGTTGCGGCGTCCCACAGCCCGCTGCGCAAGAAACTTCGGACACGCTGGCACCCGATGGCCAGGGTTCTTGCAGCATAGGCAGACTTCAGGGTCCAATGCACTGATATTATATTGGTGAGGACCCGCTGGTTGTGGGGCCGATTTGCCCCACCCTCCCCTTTGAGGTGCAACTCTCCCCTGGGCCCGCTGGGCCCCAGGAGGCCTCGGGGGTGGAGGTAGATCCGAGGTGTCGGCCCGTCGACACTCAAGTTCCAATTGGTCGATAAGATTGGTGAAGGTCGGCAGATGCTGAGCACTTTCACCACCATACCGGTGCTCAAACCTGGCCCGTACATCAGCCGGCAGCCGGTTCAACAAAAAATTCAACAGTATGTAGGACCACTGGTCCACCGGCAAACCAAGGTTCTCTAACCCTTTGGTCGCTGTCAAAACAGGATTCAGCATTTTCAGCCGGATGTCTGAAGCCTGAGCGATCCGAGGGATATTCCAGATCTTAGTCATAAGAGTATCCGCAAGTCGCCGCACGTTCTGGTATCGGTCCCTCAGCAACGTGCGCGCGATTTCATAATTGTCGTCGGTGACCGACAAATGCGCGATCAAGTCGCGCGGCTCCCCGACGAGAGCAGACATCAGCTGCGCCAACTTCAACGCCGCTGGCAGGTCCGTCCGGGCATGCACCAAGCTATCAAAGAGGTCGATGAAGCTGGTCCACTCGTCCAGGTCTCCTCGGAAGACCGGCATCTGTATGGCTGGCAAGCGCGCTGCCAACCCTGGGTTATAGATAACTGCGTGTTTCGGAACGTCCCGGGCCGCACCATTCCGAACCCGCAGCATCTTAGAAGCCCTCTCGATAATCCTGTCCCCAAAATCCATACATTGCTCAAAGTCCCGCTCCACCTGCTCGGTCTCCGGGGTCGTCCGGCCGGGCTCCGCTAGGTAGAGTTCAACCTGGAACTCCACAGCCTTAAGACGGTCTGACACCTCCTCGTACCGGGCCAACAAAGCCTCCTCCCGGTCATTTCTGTCAACCAAAGCTGCTGCAGATGAAAACCAACGCAGTGCAGACTGGATCTTAGCCTTAGGTGTAGATCCCATTTTAAATTAATTTCCAACAATACCAGAGAAAATTAAAATTAATTTAATTAATGTGGAAATTCCAATCTCTTGGTCACCCTAGTGAATCAAAACCAAATATCAACTCAATTACAGAAATGCCTTACAATAACAACCAATATAGATTCTCAAAACGCAGTGGAAGCTCAAATTATAATCTATAATTGGCTAGTTACATGACTTCTAATAATCTAGCTTACAACTAATATTTATGTTAGCCTTATATTTTAGCTTATATTCTTAACAACCTTGGCCGCTTATAGCAAACTGAATAAAACAAATGCCTTATTACCAAACAACAAGCTATAAAAGGCTTTCCAAATTACAATCAATCAAATATGTGGCTTATATTTGCCTTCAACTATTTTCCAAATTAAATTGTACCCAACACTCAATCACCTTCCGGAGGTTGTAATCTCACTAATTTGCACTGCAAGTACAATAATTTCGTGAAATCTACAGTACAAAACACTTGCAGTGCCACAAAATAGAGGTTTTAAATAATTGTAGCTAAATTTGGTTTTAACAAATAACCTCAAAATGCCCTTTTTTACCCAAAAGGAAAAAACTATCAAAATTCGCGTTTTTTCCTTGTGGGTAACCACGCTCTTGCTACCAAAAATTGTTCAACTCCTCGCCTAGTGCGAGTGGAGTGAACTGCCACGCGTTTCGCGGGTCATATAAGCCAGTGGATTGGCTACAAAACTTGTTCAACTCACCTGATTCCGGGAGGCGCGATGTTCGCTTCAACTCCGGTTGGTATCTGTCAAGGTTCAGTCAACTGTCAGGTCAAGTCAAGTTCAATCAAGAAGGTCTCCGGGCTGAAGAAGCAGCCGTGGTGTTGCGGGGCAGTATCGCCAACAATCCGCGGCGTCAAATCACCAACTCTTCCGATGTCACCGAAATATCCACACAAAACACTCGGACACCCGTGTGTCTTCAAAGCGAGCGATATTACACCAAACAAGGAAAATGCGTTCCCAAATTATCCAAAAACACTCGTTCCGTTTCGGGTCCGCAACAACGAGGTTCTTCTTTTTTTCGTCCGCCTTGACAAAGTGTCACTGTCAAAACCACAGACTCAAAAGAGGCGTACACACGTGAGGAGTTTAAGGGGGCGGGCAGACGGTCGGCCCGAACATCTGAGCAGCAAAATAAACTTATGATGAATTTCGACTGCCTAGTCAATTGAACCGATGGTCGAGTGGCTAACGAGGCAAGTAACTGTCGACCTAGCTTTAGAGTCGCGGGTTCAAATCCCGCACCCAACGAAAAAAATGTTGGGAAAGAAGTGTTTTTGGAATTGTTTGGATATTCACTAGTAGTGAATCGGAAACATCGCAAGAAAAATAAATGCACAAAGGTAGCACATAAATAGAAAGCACATTCCAAATTGCGTCATAATACCGCCATTATCGATCGATAATGCGTTGGCAAGATTACTTGACAGTATAATATAGGAAAAATAATAAGTATAACCCAAGAAAAATATAATTATATCCAAGATGAGGAATTAGTTTTTGTTTCCATCTGTGTTAACAGCGCCATCTAGTGAAACTATGCCGATCCTCTGAGGTTTACATTTACATCTATAATGATATTACACGTCGTGCACATAGATAGCGTTAGCAAGCGCGTCAAGGGAAACAGTTTGCGACTTGACCATGCACTTATGCTGTCTAGTGTACGTAGCAGAAAGTGACTACGGCGTAGGCGCCCGCTAGGCGGGTTCATGGTGTTACGTAGACTTTCGAGGTGAAGCGATGATTCGTTTATATTGAGTTTTTTGTGGCATGGGCACTAACCGTAAAAACAGTATTTCAGGCAATAGGCAAGCGTGCCACGGATCATATAGAAAAACTTGTACAAACTAAGTTAAACAATACAGCCAACATTATATACTGCTCAAAACAAAATAAGGGCCACTTATATTTTTCTATTTTATTCTTAATGTACATATTTTATAAAAAATTGGACACATACTAATTGATAAGTGGCTAATAGGGGTGTAGACTCTAAATAAAATAATCAATAATGCCATATTTTTTCGAAAAAGGATTATAAATGTAGTAAAATGGAGAAAAAATCAAAGCAAGAGGTTAAATAATCACGAAGTTATAATTGTCCAAAGTTTTAAGAAGGGGTATGTTCTGTCCCTTTTTCGCAAAACGCAACTTCACATATGAAGCGATGACGCTTGAAAATTGTGACGTCACTAATAGACGGCAATGTGCCGCGCCCCGTCGTGTTCGGTGCCGCCGCCGTCGACGCGGCCCCCCGGCAGCCTCGCGTAACGTGACGTCACACACTGTTTGCGTTTTCTCTCTGTAACAAGCAATATTAAATCGGTTGTAGCTTCGTAATCTTTGAGATATCTGAATGGGATTTCGTCACTAGGCATATTTTTTTGCCTTCATTGTTTTGGAGTAATTATCATTTTCGAGGCTACACCCGTATTAATGATGTCCCGCATTCTTCAGAATCCAACCTCTTTCATGCTGGTCTTTAAGTCTGATAGCTGCAAAAAATATATACCTACTGCTTAAAACTTTCGTGACCAAGAATCGCTACGCGCTACGCTCGTAGCCGATCCTGTGGTTTTCCTCGTATGAAGCGGAAAGCGACTTCGGCGTAGGCGCCCGCTAGGCGGGTTCATGGTAGCAAAAGTGTTAACATAATTTTCACGTAACGATCACCATACTTGTGGCCATTATTTTCTTTTGAGTAGTATATAAAATAGGTAGTAACAACTTAACTTTTGTTGGAATCTCCAACCCTTAGCAGCGATAGTGCGAAGTTGCTACGGACTACGTCGTAGCGCTACGCGCAGGCGTGACTGGGTTAAAGAGAGCGCAATTTCATAGGACATTTCGCTCGCACTATTTATTTTTTATTTTGTTCACCAACAATTAACAAATCAAGCATTAATCTAGTTACATCACTTGCTAAGGGCTTGTCCATATATTACGTCATCGTTTTTTTACGATTTTTGACGCTGTTAATTCTGTACTGTGGTAATAAAATTACCGCAGTCATCCAAAAGTCAGTTTGAAATGACGTAATATATGGACAGCCCCTAAGTATAACAATTACTCACAGGTAAACACTTCATGCATTTAAGAGTGAATTAACTTTAATACTACCTACAATGACTATTGAACGTAATAATATTACGTTCAATAGTCATTGTAGGTTAGGTAGTCACTCTATATATTATATAGAGGGAGGGACGGGCTCTGAAGAATTCCTAAGTGGCAAATAAGTATGTATTAGAAACAAATATCCCAATTAATTCCTTATTCGACGTATGCCATGTGGTCGTGATTCACGATAGTAAATTTACGATGATGTTTTAATAATTATGTCTCAAACAGCCGGTTTATTTCATGTAGCAATACCTACAACAGATGTTGTTTGTTGTTGGTGGAAACAATAGCGTGAGAATTGATACAGTATCAGTTGTGTGGTAAGGGTTGTCTATAAGGGGAGGTTGGTGGACATTCTTGGGGACGAAAGTCCCCACACCTCATAATTATGGAGCTGGTACGCTCGGGCGACAGCCCATATGTCATAATATATATATAAAGGATTCCGCAAGATGTAAGGGTAGGTTTATAGTTGCATATATCCTAATACAGATACCTAAGCTAGATTGCTATAGGTCATTCACGGCCATGAGACGAGTGACCAGATGTGGCTTAGCGACAACATAGTTCAAATCATATTTCACTAATAGGCCTCAAAACGTTACCATACATAGCCACAAATCGGTAATGTATCATGCAGCGTCCGGAGTTCCGCAAGGATCACACTTGGGCCCAGTACTCTTCCTTATATATATTAATGACATAACGGATCATATTAAACACTCCAATTACTCACCGTATGCAGACGACTTAAAAAATTACAAATCAGTCTCGTGTGAACTCGACTAAAAGTTGATACTAGAACATATTAACAACGTAGTATCTTGGTGTACACTGAACCGTATGGTTCTCAATGCAAAAAAATGCTTTTTATAATAGGTATGAGACAGGCAGCGTCGATATACAACAAGTAACAGATATTCTGGACTTTGGTTTATTACTTGATAGCGAACTAAAAATTCATGCTCATATAGACTTCATAGTAAAAAAAGCTGTCCAGATGCTTGGTTTTGTTAAAAGAAATTCCACTGGTTTTAAACGTCAGCAAACTAAAATCATCTTATATAACCCATTAGTACGTAGCCATCTTGAATCTGCCTCAGTCCTTTGGGATCCTTTTTATCATATACAGTCGTAACTTATTTTGAGTACACAAAGGGCGTTTACAAGAAGCCTTGCGTTTGGTACCCCCGGTTGCTCCCACAGAAACCCGTACAACAGTCGACTTGCCAAATTTAAAATGAGTCTTCGTGATTGTCGCCAGTTGTTTGACCTGCTTTCTGCTTCCTGCACAAGGTGTTGAATGGGCAGGTGAAATGCAGTAACTTGGTCGAACGTGTTTCATTATCCGTGCCAAATAATTACCCTAGGCGACTTATAGCAAAACCCTTTTCACCCCTTTTCAAACCCTTTTTTTTTGTTCCTGATAACAAGGACGAACCTTGGTTTGCAGTCGCCCTTGTTAGTATATGCGCTAGCTATAATGCCACATGAGCAAAGCGCATGGCCTCGACATTTTCCATGACAATATACCTAAATTGAAATCCAAGGTGTTACCGTACCCAAAATAATTCTTGTGTTCTGTTTAGTTTGTTATGTCTGTGTGCATAATTTATTTTATTTCATTAATTTATTCCTTATTATTTTATTGACATAGTTGATGATTTCAGGTATATTATTCTAATAATTTCGCTAGTCAAAGTAAATAATTGATGATTAGCTATTTAAAATTGTTATTACTACTATTCAGGTAAAAAAAAAACATGTATAGTTTTACAAAGTAGAACAGGTAGCAATTAAAAATAATTTCTAATTAAGTATTTGCTACCACTATTGTACTCCCTAATTAGTCAATGCTATGTACTCCGTAATTGTCGCATAAAATTATATCAGTACCTTTTAAGATTAATTTAAGTCAATGATATGTGGTGTTGATATACTTTTATAAATAAATAAATAAATAAAAAACTTAGGTAGATATAATAAATTTAAGAGACTTAGTAAATAATTCGTCGTACAAATGATAGCGATAATATTAATAAATTACACAACAAATTGTTATCAAATTCGTAGAAATCCTCAACCTCTTTTTATTAGGCTTCATAAAATAAATCCTTCGTGAATTCCATTAGCACTTGCAAATAATTAAGACAACGAATACCAAAGCCAAAAATCCTTTATTGAGCCCCGAAAGATGAGATTCGACAATTGCTGGCCTTTGTTTATTAGAAGCCTCCCAGTTTCATCGCAATATAATAAACAGAATCAGTATATTCGCTTGCTGTACTGGCTACTGAGTTTGATATTCCGTTTCTACATATATCCAACTGTACACAAGATAATTCCGAAGAGTTATTTGTCCGAAAGCATTTTTTACATGATTCCAAAAACCATGTTCCGCTAAAGGAATTTTTGATTTTTAGGATATACTCGTATATCGAAGAAGAAAAATGTATTGAGTTGGATAGTTGAAGTTTTTAAAATATAATAAATAATTTTATTAGTTAAAAGTGAGTTGTTTTCTATTTCCGAATACCGGAGAAGGCGGAAAGATTATTCGGATAACAGAAAATTGGTTAACTTCAACTATCCAACTCAAAAAAATAACCTAACATATGTATATAATATTTCATTAAATCATCTGCATCTAAATTTTCGTTTAGCGGAAAATGGAGTCCGGAAGGAGGAGGAGTTTAAAAATTTCGGAATAATCATGGTTGCGGACAAAATAATCTTCGGATTTTTTCTGTGATGCCATTTTATGCAGTCACATTTGGTCCCAAGTATTAACCAATTATATTCTTTCAAAAGTCTGACAGTGTTTTCAATAATGGAACACTGCCACACCGTAATATAATATTATAAAAGCTTAGCCGACATGAATCAGACTCGTTGAAATGGTTAAAGGGCCCGATTGTATAGCATGTGTAACCAAAAATGGTAGTTTATAATATTTTGCGTTTGTACGGATGCGTTTTGTACTGTATGATAAAACTAGCATAGAACTGATTGGATCAAAACGAGTGGCAGAAAAAGAAGGAAGGCCCAGCAGTGGGACACAACAAAAGCTATTTAAAAACAAACTTAAGAGCTCCCCTCTCTTTAATTCTCAATGTGAACTATGAAGGTACGCTACCTCAGAGGCAATGAAAACGGGTCACTTTGTAAAGTAATCCATGGGAAGTGACCCGTTTTCATTGCCTCTGAGGTAGCGTACCTTCATAGTTCACATTGAGAATTACACTCAGAGGCAATGAAAACGGGTCACTTTCTAAGTAATCCATGGGAAGTGACCCGTTTTCATTGCCTCTGAGTGTAGCACGGTTTACATTTTAATGGAAGTCAACGTACTGTTAATAAAATTGCGTGTGGTTTCGTCAGCGGGAAAAATATTTAATTAAATTCCTTATAAAGAGCCCGCAAGGTGTATCAGCAAGTTTTTCTTAATTTAGACCAAAAGTGAGCTATGACCCTTTAAATCTGTACACGTTTTTTACTCTAAAGAATTCCCTTTTTTCTCTTTTACTCGTACTATGGCTTTATTAAGGAAAGTTGATTAACTCTTCCACTCTTTGAAGATTAATTCAGTCGGTATTTTTTGGTGTTATCGGTTTATTTATTTGTGAAATTAAATAACTATGTGAAGTTTTGAGAATTTCGAGATATTATATTGTTTCCAATGTCGACTTATTTGTACAATTGTTTTTCAGGTAGAAAAAAGAAAATCATTAAGATATATTCCATTGTGGTTATATGAGTCCATACAAACCGTACACGTACTATTAAGATATACAGGAGGAGTCAAATTGGTACCTAAGCGATGTGTGTCTCAGATAAAGCGCGTGTGAAGTGCAAGTGAGACAAGCGGCGCTGAGTCGCGCGCGAGGCGGGCTGACAGTAAGCTGTGCTCTCGTCTAGTAAATTTACGCTTGGTAAAGTTCAAAATACCGCATACCAAAACCGTCACACCAAGTGGAGAGCCCAGTTGGAACCCTTTGCTAGAGAACCCTAAGGGTCGATGCCCACCAGAGCTATGCGAGGTAGCGGGGCGGTTCGAAGATACGTAGCGAAGCTGTGAAATGTGCGCATATCAGAGGTGCGAGGATGTGTTGCGAGGCTGTGTAGTATGTAATAAAACTCATCCAATTCCATATCATCTGGTGGGTGTGCTAAGCGGGGTAAGGAAATGAAGCATTCCTATTGGTGGAAAACCTCGCTCACCGCCTCGCGACCTCGCACAGCTCTGCTGGATATTCTCCTAAAAAAGCGTATGTTAAAAATATTGTCAATAAAACATTTGCGTCTGAACGGTTTTCAATCAACATTTGAATGTCTGAGTGGCTTGAAGAATAATTAATCTCCCATTTAATTAAGACTTGCTTTCGTCAAATTAATTCAGGCCTCGACATTCGTCAGACTGTCGACACGATTTGTAATTCAAAACGAAAGTTCCAAATTTAACCTTTCAGGGTACCGTTGGGCGAAGTAAAAATTTATTTACGCAGAGTGGATCGTCAGGAAGCAGAATATTTTATTTACAACAGAAATTAATTACCTTAAGGCGAGAAAATAAGCAAAATTTTGGTTTAAGTTTTCGTGCCATTGCTGCTAAATAAGTGAAGCAATCTGAAAATAAAAGCTCATGTAGGTATCAATATTTTGTTATGAATTTAAAGATTGCAATTATTGTGAGTTAGTACCCACCTACATCGAAATCATTCTTGAAAAGAGGAAAAAAGGCTTTTTTTTTTCAACTCAAAGTTTGCTATTGGTTCAAAACTGGTACTGGTACATACTCGTTTTTTTTGAAAACTATAAGTGATTTTTTGGCGGGTCTTTCGAAAAAAACATTTATTATACATTTATCTGAAATTTGCACGAAGCGCGTGGATCCAGATTTGCGGTGAATGTTAGAAAATCTCGAGAAAATATTATCATATCCTGAAATAATCATTCGTTTGTTTCATAATCATTTTGATTCAAATGCCGCGAGTTGGTCTGTGCGCGGGTGAACAAAGTGGCACAACATATCGGCTTAACATTACGTCGACACACGTAACGAGAGCTCTGCGCGCCATATTAAATGTATGGCCGCCAGAGCTCTTTTTACGTGTGTCGACCTATACCTAGCGTGCGAGACCAAATGTTGAGAGCTATTTTAAATTCCCACCGAAAGGGCCGGGCTGGGTCGCAACGGATGCGCGAGCAGCCGGTGGTAGCGTTTTAATAGAGTGCAGTATGTAAAAACCGGACGAAGCCGGTCAGATGCGACGACAGTCGAGCACAGCCGTCCACGTCTGCGCAAATATATTCAATTATGAACTGTAACGTCTGTATTAAAGCTTCAAATTCCTGTAACAACTTGTAAAATGTGCTCAGGCGCGTTCCGGCCCGGCCCGGTCGGTGAGAATCGTAGTCGCCATAACTAGACTGCTAGTTATATTCGTTGCTTCACATCTTCACTTCAATAATATATCTGTCACAATCACTTTCACACATGTCGACCTCACATGTCAAAATGGCTGGCTGGACCTAAGTAGTTAGTTAGTTTTACTGGGCTTTTTCCGCAAGTCGACATCCAGTGTGCCTATTTTGCGTGAATCGGTGGGGTAGCGCTACTCTAACCACCCCAGCTCCTCCAGAAAGTTTGTGAGTGCCTTGGTGTTGCTGACTGCGTTCAATAGTGTGTCCGGAGACCCTAGGTGTTTTTTCCTGTATACTTCTACCTGCTTACAGTCCAGTAGAATGTGTTTAGTTGTTTCTTCTGCTTCCATGCACGCTCTGCACATGGGGCTGGCTGTGATACCTAAGTTATAGAGGTGTCTGTTCAGAGTGTTATGTCCTGTTATTATTCCAATTATCTTGCGTAGTTGGCTTCTCTGTGGACCTAAGTATATTGAACAGGTAAAATGATAAACCGAAAAGAAGCCTTAACATTCTTCTGCGAGTAAGTAATTTGCGTTCTCAATTTATGTTTAGTATTCCGCGGTGCAACGAACAAAAACGGAACCCATATTATAGTTTAATTATTCCCATTCATCTGTCTATAGCCTCGTGCCGCCGTGCTCGTGCAACAGAATGTGTATTTGTTTTGTTTTAATAGTTACGTTAACTCTATTTACTATTTCTCTTTATATAGGTAACTTGTTTCAAATTTCATTGACCTAAATGTTTGTATAAAAATAATAAGGTTAAAATACAATTAACAAAAAAAACTGCAAGTAAATCAGATAATCTGGAAATGTCTGCTACAATTTCTCCACTACCCAAAGGTCGCCTGGAAGACATCGCTCTTAAGCGATAAGACCGCCTGTTGTTTACCTCTACTTGTTATTTGTTGTTGTTTTGTATTATTTTCATATATTGAGGTGTGCAATAAAGAGTATTTGTATTGTATATGGTGGGCAGCACGAAGATATATTTGTCTTTAGATCAAGGGCAGAAACCCACGTACCATAAACACCAGAAGCAACGTAAGTAACAATTTTTCTATTTAGCAGGCACAAATGTATGTCTTATAACTCACGCAAGATCTGAACGTTTCGATCTATTGTAACGTTTTTTTCAGTATTTTTTTTTGTTATTGAATCAAAACTGGAAGTTATGCATGGAGAGACACGAGGCAAATTGCCTCGACGGCTTTTCTCGAACTTACGCACTGTTTGAACCTACGCTCTCAAGCCTTACAAGAACTGCCCCCGCGTTCATTGCTATTGAGTATTTTACAGCGATACGGAACCCTGTCCTGTTGCGACACTCGCACTTAAGTACTTTTTTCAGCCGAGGGCAGACTTGCAAACGCGCTTAAGGTTTTTATTCCGGAACTTTCCGCGGTTTCTTTGAGGAAAAAGGAAATTAAGTGGGCCAAGTAGTGATAGCATTGTTGCGAGGGGCTGGGAAACGCGATTCTGCAAGAAACTTTTTAAAAGAAACATTGTTGTCGAAATTTAACGTGAACAAGCGTAATGGAAAAGCCACAAAATGGGCGGAGGCGGGAAGCCCTGCCCGTGGATGGCTTCGAGACCTGCGTTCAAAATTCTAGTTTTCTTGAGTCTTGCGTGTTACGCGCGCTCGTGCTCAGGCTGAGCTGCACTGGTAGAGCGATTAGCGACGCGACGTTGATCTTCAGAGATTAAGTCGCTCAAGTTGTACTGACGTTGCGAACTTGCGACCCCGACCTTACACGTTCGCAAGGTGAACGTGGGAGCGAGTGTAGGCTCCTTCCTACAAATCTCAAACTGCTTGGAGGCTGCATGCACCGTCCAGTCCGTATGCCTTATGACCGCACTATTTGGAGACGGGCTACATATATTATGATCACGATATTCACGATCCTCAGCACTGAAAGAAAAAGAAGTTCAGCGTAATAATAAAAACAAAAAAGCTTGCCGAAACTTAATTTGTGCAATTAGCCAGGTTCTCAAAACAATTTGACGCTCGCCCTAAAGACTGCAAAATATTTCAACTTCGGCAATTAATAACTACCGCGGAACTATTGGATCGGAAACTCAGATTTTGTGAGCGTACAGATATGGACACTGAACTATTCTCCTTGATTTTTTCACGGTAATAAATTACCTTGCAGGTTACGGTAGCCTAGCGGTTCAGGCATGCGGCTGTCAAGCGATGGCCGTGGGCTCGTACCAATGAGTTTTTCGGAATTTATGTACGGAATATTTACCGTTAGCTTTTCGGTGACGGAAAACATCGTAAGGAAACCGGTCTAATCCCAATAAGGTCTAGTTTTCCCTCTGGCTTGGAAGGTCAGATGGCAGTCGCTTTCGTAAAGCTAGTGCCTTTGCCAAATCTTGGGATTAAATGAGAAATCAGACCCTGGGCTCCTTTAGGTCACAACCGGGAATAACGCTAGGACGATGATGAAATCACATGAGCGATCCCAACGTAAAATATAATAACCACTAGACTAACCGGTCGTCAATTTTGTACTATTTGTTCTTTTAACCATGTGCTCCGCTTTGGGAGACGCATAAAATCATCGAACCATTGTTGTGGTTTGGAAGGGGTTGAATCGTTGATCGTGGTTTATGTCTATGATACGACCTGAGCTTGCACCGGAAAATAATGCAGACATTCTCCACTGGTGTTGTGATTCTTTAAAAATGTGATAATCGAAATTGTTGTAGTAGCTACTACTAGTTTGGAAATCGCAACTAGTGGCTGAGATTGTATTAGGTTATTATTTTTGTGCGCCGTTCATAGTACAAAAAGGGATAAGTATTAGTGTTAAGTAAGGGCAGTTACACAAACTTTGCTTAGTTTGGGACTAGGTCGATTTGTGTAAGATTGATCGCAAATAAAATAAAAAATAAAAAGCGGCCAAGTGGGTGTCGGACCACGCACAACGAAGGGTTCCGTGCCTATTAACCCATTCAGGGCCCATGACGACACATATGCGTCAGACCGCCGTGGTCACTTTCCGCTACATACGAGGAAAACCACGGGATCGGCTACGAGCGTAGCGCGTAGCGATTCTGGGCAATGAATGTGTTAAAAAGGTTGTATCGTTACTGAAATCTTATGGCACTTACATCCTTTTCTTTAAGGAAGGCAGTTTTTTAGAAATATCTCATAAACCTTTAAACCGATCTTGTTCAAAACAATTTCCGCTGAAAGAATTTAATAATTATGTCCATGATTATTTTCATATTTTTAAAATACACGGTTCAAAAATTAGAGGGCCACACAATTTTAGTGACTTTCGGGGCGATTATCTCCGACTCCATTCACTTAATCAAAAAAAATGCTGAGGAACCTTATATTTATTTATTTTAAAAGGCCTATCGATTGATGTTCCACACGTGGGCTTGCAATGAAAAAACATTTTTTGACTTTCAGTTTTATGTATGGAGTGCACCCCTAAAAACATTTTTCTTTAGTAATTTAATTACAAAACTGTGTAGCGGCTAACAAAATACATCTATGCTCAAAATTTTATTCAAATAGACCTTATAGTTTTCGAGTAAAATGCCTGTGACATACGGACGGACAGACAGATAGGCAGACAGACAGACAGACAGACATGATGAATCCATAAGGGTTCCGTTTTTGCCATTTGGCTACGGAACCCTAAAAACCTTACTGATACATAATTTTATTCAGTGCGTTAATTCCTGTGCCCGTTTCTGTTTCAACATCCCGTTGAGGGCTCACGTCACTCCGTTTATGAATAAATGCAACATGTTGAATATAGGCGCAAGCTTCACCTGGCATGTCTTCTTTTCGGTGTAGCAAACTACCAGGCCCCAAAATATCTCTTCGAGAAATTGTTATTTCGCACGACAGCACGTGGAGCACGACAGTGTGGGTTGCAACTGCTAACACATCGACATGCTTCAGCTGCTTTTCGTGGAAGTTTTAGATATGCCGCAACCAAGTGTTGGAATAATCTGTCTCCGCCGATCAGGGACCTTAAAAGTAGACATAGTTTTAAGATTAATGTTAAGAAACATTTGCTTGAACATCAAAAAAGCCAAGGAAATTTGAAACATGATACCAGCTGTTTCTAGCTAAGTACGAGTATGCGTATGTACCTGCTGTTCATGTCCCTGTGGCATCCTGCTGCGCGTTGGTCTGGGTGGCTTCATTTGTTCCTCTATAGTAGGAGTAGTTCCTCTTTCTTCTTTCTTTTTTAACGCATGTACACCATATTTGTGACTCACTGACGTGACTATGTATCTTTCCATATATTGGTATAACACACACTTCGCAATAAGTTAAAGTGTTAAATCTGTAGTTTCTTTTCTGTTTTTTTTTTTTCTTTTGGCCGTGACCTAATTTTGCTTTTCGTGTAAATTCATATATATTATATTACGTCATGTGTCACTGTCACTTAGCTTAAGATAATCATAGATAGTTTAATTTTTTATTTTATTTTTTATGTTCGAGCGACACTGATTCGCGTTTTTTAAGCCATGAGGCGTTTTTCTTGGTTGTATGTGTACGTTTCGTCACTGTGCCATGGCATCACCAAATGGTCGCAACGGAAGACCAGCGCTGGCTCCGCCAGCATTACGCTGAGTTGCGACCATTTCGTGGCAAATTACGTTATTTTTAATGTATGTAAATTGCCTTGTGTTTGTCACGAATAAATGCATCTTTCTTTCTTTCTTTAATTAGCAAGTATTGACCGATTAATGTTTATTTGTAGACTAACGACACGCCCTTTTTGTGTACGGCTAAATCTACAAGGCTGAGCTAGATGAAACACGAGCTTGGTTATGCAGAATATCCAGTCGAACATCTGACGACAATTCTCCTGGCGCCCACTTATTTTTAATCAAGATTTAGTTATTAGTCGATAATGAATACTATAAACTTGATCAATGTGCCCGTTTTTTTAACACCCAGGACAACCAATAACAAATGGCAAAAACAGCAATAGAAAGAACCCAGCAGATAGAAGCAACCCATAGCAATAGAAATACAAGGGGGATAATTAATAAGCGAGGAAAATAACATGTTTAAAATTTCATTGTCAAACATGTATTTATATCAAAGAACGCAAGCAAAACCTCGGAATAAGGAATGAATAATCATATCAATCAATCAAATAATCATTTTTTTTTAAATGCAACGACGGTGGTAAACAAGCGTACGGCCCGCCTGATGGTAAGCGGACACCGCAGCCTATAGACGCATGCAACTCCATAGGAGTAACATGGGCGTTGGCGATGTTTGAGGATTTGCCGTGTTGACAGCTGAAGGAAAAAAATCCCTCGCTCTCAACACAACGCATCCTCGGGAGCTCCGGCGACCTTGCTCACCTCCTGGAACACGGCACTACGACAGTACAGAGCAAGTAGTAGTGTTATTATGGCTGTGGTCAAGCTTGTGTTCTGCAAGGCGGAGGTACTTATTCCCCCGTTGGGCTGCTGCACATTCGAGCGGGATGAGATTTCGCTGTGCCCTAAATCTACGTTTATCCCAAAGATATATTCTATACACTGGTGAATTTTCTTTATAATCGGATGAGAATTTTCGGAGTTTACTACCTACATACAAACTTACACAGTTACAAAACTCGCAAGCTACACAGTTACAAACTTTACGTCCTTATAATATTATACTCGAAGATTATACATTATTAACGTCCCTAATTTGGGTCTCGTGTTTTACTTCAATTTGAATAACAAGCCTCATGAATAAGCCACATTCAAAATTAAGCGACTCAGAAGCTTTCATCGTGTTTGTAATTCGTCCGCTATTACCTTAGTTATTACGTACCTAACATGGCTTGCACATTAGCTTCAGGTCAGGGCACTTTTGGGACCTAATATAATGAAATTAACGAAGGCACATACATCTCTCGAGCAGCTAAGTTGGCAGAGTGGAATGGCGTCCTAGGTTCAAAACACGCTCGTCACATTTTATTTCTCTGTTACTAATCTATTTTCTTCTTCTTTGTCTTTAGTATAATTGCTTCCACTGCTAGACATGCATAATGTCTCATGAAGTCGCATGACATGCATGGATTTCCAAAATGATCAGACCCCGTATCATGGTCGGCCTTATCACACGATAAGTGACAGGATAGAGCGTCCGTCACTGGCTGACACCGTTCGATAGAACGAGACGACGCTCCTATCTTGTCACTTATCGTGTGATAAGCCGGATCATGATACGGGGTCTGGCTGCAGCCACCCTGAGCGGTAGTCACGTAACGTTTCGAACGCGCGTTGGGACAATTCAACTGTATTTTTTCCATATAAAAGTTACATTTAGACCTGACGAGCGTACAATGCGTTACGTGCTCGACCTGCTGGTCCAGGTTAACCCTGCTGCCTTTTTAATACCGTCCGACCATCTGACTGGCGGTCTTCCCACCTTCCCCCCTACGGTTCCCTACCCGAGGTCTCCAAGGCAGTACTCGCTGGCTCAATCGGTCTTCGTCCCTGCGGCAGGTACCCTTGACCTACCTAAATGGTATTTTTTTCTGAAAAATATGGATAAACTTACACCAAAATACTAAAGAAGACTATACGAGGGGCGTCTGAAAAGTTCTAAGCCTAAGGTATTTCGAGGTTATATATGCGTTTATGATACTGGCCACTAGAAAGGCCATTTAAAAACAAATTATTAAAAAATAACATGTCACGTTTTTATTATTCTGTTTCGAGATATTCAACGGAAAAGTACATCATGTGTGAATTACCAACGAATATTACGAAAATTGAGCACCGTGCTGTAATTAAATTCCTTACAAAAAGTGACAAATCACCGCAGTGTATTTTTGAGGAAATGGCTATTATTTACGGTGATTCTGGGCCTTCTTATGCCACAGTCAAAAAGTGGAGTCGCTTATTTAAACTCGGACGGGAATCGATCGAAGACGACCCCCGCTCAGGGCGGCCAATATCGGTAGTGACCGAAGAAAACGTAGCAAAAGTCAAAAAGCTGGTATTAGAAGATAGAAGAATGAAGGTTTGGCAAATAGCTGAGGTCTTAGGTATTAGTAAAGAAAGAGTCGGAGAAATTTTACATGAACATTTGTACATGAGTAAAGTTAGTGCTCGTTGGGTACCGAAAATGCTAACGGCCTTCGATAAAGTACGTCGTGTGGAAACTTCTCGGGCGTTTTTAGAATTGTGCGAAGATGATTTAGATGAAGTTTGTTCCCGAATAGTAACTGTTGATGAAACATGGATCAGACAGTATGATCCGGAGTGTAAGTCTGAGTCGATGCAGTGGATTGAAAAGGGTGAAAGGCCGCCGAAGAAATTTAAAGTGCAAAAGTCGGCCTCTAAGTTAATGGCTACGGTATTTTGGGACTGTGATGGCATTCTTTTAATCGATTATTTAGAAAAAGGCTCTACGATAAACGGAACTTATTATGCAAATCTAATAAGACAGGTGCGACAAGCCATAGTTGAGAAAAGGCGGGGTAAACTAAGGAAAGGCATTTTGTTTTTGCAAGACAACGCACCCGTTCACACCGCTAATGTTGCGAGGCGTGCTCTGAAGGAAGTTGGTTTTGAGGAAATTGACCACCCACCCTACAGCCCAGATCTAGCCCCAAGCGATTATTTTCTATACAATAATTTGAAGAAAGAGTTGAGGGGAAAGCGATTTAGAAGTGACGAAGAGATGAAGGCGGCTGTACAGGAGCATTTTGAAGGGCAAAATAAAGATTATTTTTTTAATGGCCTAAAAGCACTGTATAAAAAATGTAATAAATGCATTGATTTAGGAGGAGACTATATTGAAAAATAAACACGAGTTCATTTTTGTAAATTGTTTTTTTCTATCTTAGGCTTAGAACTTTTCAGACGCCCCTCGTACAACAGGAGTGCACCAATAGTTTTGTCCCAGCTGTCAAGAAGGTAAAAACAAATTCAAATTATTCTAGTTTATTCAAGTTTATTCTAGGAAAAGGGCAATTTCGCGCAAATGGAATGCCAATTTATAAAAGTTTGTTACATAAGTTTCTTAACATATCACGTTGTTAGCCTCCGAATGTCAAACTACGTACAAAACGTTGCATAGAAATCCAACCACCTTTAAACTCCTTCTCTAATTTAGCTTTAAAATAAAAGGTACTGAAATCTGAGGAACACATTTGAGTGTAAAAACCGGATCACGTTATATAAATAAGGCACGAACTTGTTAGAAAGTGTGTTAAAATGACTCACTTTGGGAAATATTAATGCTGGGGCCACACTAACGAGAAATGCCATTAATTATCGCGATGATCGTAGTGTGGCCGTACTAATAACGTCCATTATCGCGATAATTAATGGCATTTCTCGTTAGTGTGGCCTGGGCATAACACACTGGGAATTTCCATGCTGGTTCAGTGTTCTCATTAACAAATAAAGTTTGGTCATAACGACCTCGCGAGCAAACATTTAACTTTTCAATACCCTCCGTAACGTACAATGTACACAAAATTATGCTTCCATCCATCAAACTTGCAAGTTGCGATGAAATTTTAATTAATATCGACGCCCGGGCAAAGTCACGGCATTTTACCGTCTCATTACACCCCAGTGGAGATTAGGCCATTTAACTTGCGTTAACGATGTGCTTAAATTGTCTGCGATAAAGTACTAATTGAAATTCGATTGTTGCTAAAACACCTGACTTTCGTTCCCGTAATGGGCCAATCATATCAGGCGAAAGACGTCCACTGTTGCACATAGACCCCCAAAGAATGCTAAAATGACCGGTCCTGCGCCACCTGCATCCAGCGGACTACCGCGACATTTACCAGGTCATCAGTTTACCTGCCGGTACGTGGTCGCCACTCGAGAACCAAAAATGGGCCATGATGATCGATTAAATAGCCATCGTCCGCGTCGTCAAGATCATGGCTACGCTTATGTTCATTACCGACTGTCCTTTTGTACAAGGTCGTGGAAGTGGTTGCGGCTGCTGGTACCTTTTTGCTGAGTATTATATCAACCACTATACGAATTTGGTTCAAAAACAAATTGTGACTTTAAATAGAAATGTTATGAAACCTCATCACAGCAGCAAAACATTTGGTACTCATGTTTTTATTGTAGTACCTTTTTGTACACCATGTTTTTATGTAAAACTAGCTTCTGCCCGCGACTCCGTCCGCGTGGCACTCGTTTATATCGCAGCTCCATACAAACATTAACCCCCCATTTCACCCCCTTATGGGATTATTACGGGGATAAAAACTATCCTATGTTACTCTCCATCTCTTAAACTATCTCCACTTAAAAAATCACGTCAATTCGTCGCTCCGTTTTGCCGTGAAAGACGGATAAACAAAGAAACAAACACACACATACACTTTCGCATTTATAATATTAGTATGGATAAATGATTGATTGATTGACGCACTTATGGCCGGTTGTGTGGCCGCGCGCACGATCATTGTCGCGCATTCCTTTGATGTACCGACAATTGACCGATTACGCACAACTACAGAAAAAGATGGTCACTCATAGACGATTATCTACTCTCCACACGACGGACCGCGTTGCGACTAGTTTCAATAAAAATAATATAAAGAAATGGCTAGTTCTAGTTGTTCTGGTAACATAATTTTTCGGCCGTCCTTTTATTGAACATAAGGAAATCTCCGTTTGTCCTCTGATCCTCTCCTACTTTATCATATCCTTTTTACAATAGTGCGAGCATTTATATAGGTAATTTCTTATTATTCCCGCGATTTCCAAATGTGTTTTAAGCAAGCTCGACGTAATTTAACGAGCGAGCGAAGCGAACTAAGATCTTTGTTTCAGCTTGAGCCAAAATTCATTTCAAGTCGGCATGTTTCGCTTTCACTTCTAAAGGTCGCATTTCTGAACCGATTCTCGTGACATCACAGAATCACTAGTAATCGTATGTACATGTACAACCTAATGGGCAGCAAAAACTACTTCTCGTACAGCAAAGCTCTATAAATTATAAATTGAATACAATAATCACATTGGTAAGCTCGCCATGAAATCTGCCATTAGCCTTAATCCTGTAAAAGCGGGGAACAATCAATATGCTTGTATGGTTGCGTAATGTGTGATGCATTTAAATACGTACTTACGTAATTAGTTTATGTCAAAAAATCCATTCTTTTTCCTGACTTCCATAGGTTTGGTTTGTAATATTATGTAACTTTAGTTTAGTTATATGTATTTTTTTTGGCTTTTAATGTTTTTGCCACCATAGCAATGTTTAAAAAAATCGTATGGAATAGACGGAAGACCGATGATGATCAGACATCGTAAGTTTTGTTGAATTTTCGGTGCAGCATGGTTGTGGGAGCGGATTTGTGACTTTATTATATATTAGGTCCTTACCTATGAAATGAATAAATTACGTACAAAATAAAATCTGTGAAAAAAACCGCCAATTTCATAGGTAAGGACCTAGTTAATATCAATTAATAGCCCGCCAGCTAGGAGCATTTTTTTGTCAGTCACTCACACCCGGTCGATAACCAGTGAGAAGGTTAAGAATGTTGTATCATGAAGCCCCGTGGACGTCAGCTGCGGCTTCGTCGGTGGGTAGCCAGCAGCAGCCACCCAAACATACGTTTTGTCATTTACCCCCGATTCATTTTATCATCAAATGATTGAGAAAAAATTGTTGGAGTATAACGCTGGCCATTTTTTATGAAGACTAAACTTTGTATTTAGAATTAAGTTGAGTCTGTCAGCGCGGTTTTTGTCAATCAGTTTATGTATTGAGAAGATGTCATAAAATGTTTTAAAATAATATATATCTCAATGTTTACATTGTTTCCACTGCGCCCGTGTTGGTTATTTTTCTGAACTCTAATAGGTAATGTGCCTTATCACGGCAATGTGAATATTGTGTGAAAATAATATTATTTTGTTCAAAATATGGGTGAGTATTCGAACTCGGCAGTTACGATGGAGAAACTGAAAGGTACGACAAATTATCGTGACTGGGCATTCCAAATGCAGAATATTCTCATATTTGAGAACTTATGGCACTGTGTTACGGGACAATATAAACCCGCAGAACCAAGTACTAGTCAGAGCGCTGTAGAGCAGGCCCGCAAAGAAGAGAAGGCTCGAGCGCGGCTGTGTTTAAGCGTTGACAAGTCGTGTTATCCGCACATTGTGCAGGCGAAGACTGCACATGATGTCTGGGATGCTTTAAGGAAGGCATACGACGACTCTGGTTTACACAGAAGATTGACGTGTTTACGTACTTTATGTTCGATTAAGTTAGAACAGTTTGATAGCATGGAAATATACGTTAATGAGATCTTGTCACTGGCTAATCAACTACGTAGCATGAACAAACCTCTTGACGATGAATTTCTGGCTGCTATTATGCTTCAAGGGTTGCCTCAGGAGTATGAGCCCATGATTATGGCTCTGGAGCACTCAAGCATGGTCATAACAACAGATATGGTAAAAACCAAACTTCTTCAAGATAAGCGATGGACCGGGAGTACTGGTGGTGGCAATGACTGCTTGTTTACGCGGAATCGTGGTGGTAACAAGACCCCAGGTGTAAAGAAGAATGCACCAAGTACATCGAAACATGCTAGTTCCTTGTCAAACGCAAGCAAGCTGTGGTGTTGGAAGTGTCGGTCGAAGGGTCATGTCAAGAAGGATTGTCCTCAACTGGATCCTAAAGTATCGACTTCTATGGTGTTGTCTGCACTTAACACTGACAGTTCTTGGATTATCGATTCGGGTGCTACGGACAGCATGTCTGGATGTCGAGAATGGTTCAAGTCTCTCGATAATTCGTCCACGAAGGAGGTATGTGTTGCTAACGGCAAGAAGTTAGTAGTGAGTGGGAAAGGAGACGTACATTTTACTGTTAACTTTCGTGGTAATACTATAGATATAACTTTGAAAGATGTAATGTTTGTACCTGACCTTACTGTAAATTTGATATCTGTATCTACTCTTGCTGCTAAGGGATTTACGTTTAGTTTTACTAATACTGGATGTGACATACTAAAAGCTGGACAGGTAGTTTTAAATGCTAGGAAAGTTGGGAGAGTTTACAGACTTCACACTGTTGGTAGAGTCAATCTGACAACGTCATCTACGTCTAAGGACATGATGTTATGGCATCAACGATTAGGACATCTTAATTTTGATAGCTTGGCATCACTTAGGAAGGTTGCTAATGACATTGATTTTCAGGTTAACACTCCGAAGAAAGTTTCTGATGTGTGTCTTAAGGGTAAGCAATCACGTGCCCCCTTTGTGACTAATCATAATAAGCAGGTCGCAGGCGCACGACTGGCACTTATCCATAGTGACGTCATGGGGCCGATGCCGACCACTTCTCTCGGAGGCAAGCGCTACGTCCTCACGTTTCTAGACGACCACTCCAGGAAGGTGTTCGTCTATCCCATTGCGAAGAAGAGTGATGTGTGTAAGTACACTATCGATTTTATTAGGTTGGTTGAAAACCAGTGTAGTTCTACAGTGAAAATACTTAGGACTGACAACGGCTCGGAGTACGTTAACGCTGAGTTGACAAATTTTCTTAAAAAGAAAGGTATTGTTCATCAGCTGACGGTACCATACACCCCGCAGCAAAATGCTTCATCTGAAAGATTTAATCGTACTTTACTCGATAAAGTCAGATGTCTACTGTATAATGCGAATCTCGATGACAAGATGTGGGCAGAGGCTGTACACACAGCGGCATTCCTTATTAACCGATCGCCTAGTTCAAGACTGTCTGGCAAATTACCAGAAGAGGTGTGGAGCGGTAATAAAGTGAGCCTAAATAATCTGCGTGTCTTTGGTTGCGAGGCATTCGCACATGTGGACGACTGCAAGCGAAAAAAGTTAGACCCCAAAAGTAGGCGGTTAATCTTTGTAGGTTACTGCGACAACGTGAAAGGATACAGATTGTTCAACCCTAATGATAATAAGATTGTTGTATCCCGTGATGTAGTGTTCAACGAATCTGTGTTTCCAGGGAGACACTCGAAAATAGGAACAAAAAGTACACGCATGTTTGAACCTATTTACCTTACAGGAGGTGACGACGATGAGGAGGAGGAGATACTGGAGAGTACGCCGGTTGAGGCGGAGCCCGAACAGATCTTCTTCGAGTCATCAGATTACCGTCTTGAGGCGGAGACAGACGTAATTCCTGTTGATTCGCCAAGTTATCCTGTAGAGTTGGAGTGTGAACGCGCGTCTAGTGAAGACTCAGTAGTAACGCCTGGATTGGCACCAGAGTCTACTGGTCAGCGATACAATCTACGTCCACGTAAAGCTAAACCGACTTGTAACGTGACAAACGTCTGTAATGTTATAGATCCTACTGAGCCACGTACTTTTAAAGAAATGTTAAGTTGTGAAGATAAAGAGTTGTGGCAGAAAGCTATGAAAGAAGAAATAGATTCTTTTATCTTACACGGAGCTTGGGAGCTTACTGATAAACCAGTGGACAAGAACGTCGTTAAAAATAAGTGGATTTTTACACTTAAACGAGACTCTGATGGGAACATTACACGTTACAAGGCAAGGTTGGTAGCGAAGGGCTTTACTCAAAAATATGGTGAGGATTTCCATGAAACTTTTTCGCCGGTCGTTCGTCATTGCTCTATCAGATTGTTATTATCTATGGCTGTGGAAATGAACCTTAAGATTGACCATTTAGATGTACAAACAGCATTCCTAAATGGTGATTTGCATGAGGAGATTTTCATGCAACAACCGGAAGGTTTCATTTGTCCTGGGAGTGAGAACAAAGTCTATAGACTACGAAAGGCAGTTTATGGGTTGAAGCAAGCGTCACGATCCTGGTACCAAAAGGTAAAAGATGTCTTACTTTCTTTGGGATACAATCAATGCAAACAAGAGGACTGCATCTTCACTAAGAGATCTGGTGAGTCAATTGTTTTTATTGCTCTGTATGTTGACGATTTCTTCGTGTTCTATAATGACAAACGTCTGGCTGAGACTTTGAAAACTTCTTTGTTAAAGGTTTTTAAACTGAAAGACTTAGGACCGGTACGAAATATGTTAGGTATTAAAGTAGAACGTGATGCAACTTCCATTAAACTTAGTCAGGAAAATCGAATAGACAAGATGTTAGATCGTTTTGGCATGACGGACTGTAAGTCTGTAAAGTCTCCCATGATAACTAATATTAGTTCTGTTAGTGAGAGTACTTGTAATGCTACGAATAACACTGTAACGAAGTTTCCGTACCAAGAGTTGATTGGTAGTTTAATGGACTTATGTGTAACTACTCGCCCTGACATTTCGTTTGCCGTGTCATATTTAAGTAAATTTAATAGTTGCTATACTGAATTCCACTGGATTCAAGCTAAGCGTATACTGCGATATTTAAAAGGTACAAAGCAAAAGGCTTTAGTATTTGAGAAATCGAATTTAAATCCCATTCTTGAGGGATATTCTGATGCAGACTGGGCTTCAGATCCAGATCGAAAGTCATATACAGGGTATGTGTTTAAATATGGCGGTAATTCGATATCTTGGGGTAGCTACAAACAGTCGTGTATATCGCTTTCGTCCACCGAGGCGGAGTATTGTAGCTTGAGCGAAGCGAGCAGAGAAGCGGTGTTCCTGCAAGCTTTAATTAAGGAATTGTTAGTGACGACTCGTTGTAAAATAGTAATGTATTGTGATAACCAATCTGCTATTCAGCTTGCTACCAATCACACTCTACATAGAAGGAGCAAGCATATCGAAATTAGATTTCATTACGTTAGAGATATGATTGATAGATTTAACGTTGAAATTGTATACATCCCTACGGATGAGATGATAGCAGACGTGTTCACCAAGCCCCTGGGCTGTGTCAAGCACGACATGTTTACTTGTCAGCTTGGAGTGGCTTGAAGCCATGATGCCCACGTTATGGGAGGGTGTTGGAGTATAACGCTGGCCATTTTTTATGAAGACTAAACTTTGTATTTAGAATTAAGTTGAGTCTGTCAGCGCGGTTTTTGTCAATCAGTTTATGTATTGAGAAGATGTCATAAAATGTTTTAAAATAATATATATCTCAATGTTTACATTGTTTCCACTGCGCCCGTGTTGGTTATTTTTCTGAACTCTAATAAAAATCGAGACTGCTCATTGATGGAGCAGCCGTCAACTGGTCACACGAACATCTTTACATATATCCCTACTACTAGCTTCCACCCTCGACTTCGTCCGCTGTGGGTTTGTGAGATTGTCAAAACGGACCGTGATCATAGTTTTTACTAAATACTAACTTCCGCCCGCGACTTCGTCTGCGTGGACCCGGGATAAAAACTATTCTTTATTTTAATCCAGGCTTCAAACTATCTTCGTGCAAAATTTCATCTGAATCGGTTGAGCTGTTTAAGCGTGATTGAGTAACAAACATCTAAACATCCAAGCTTTCGCATTTATAATATTAGTAGGATAAACGCGCGGCGCGATACTTTGCCATGCACTTTAAAGCAGATTAACGCCTGCTACAATATTTTTAAACTTCTTACAAGTTATCGCACTGGGGTTGATTGGTCACGAAAATCTGTTGCTAGCTCGCGGCTATAAAATTAACAATTTAGTTTAATACCTTATGAACGCAAATTAAGCTTTACGATTGAAATTGTTTATACCTATTGCGTTTTAACAAGACTACGCTGCACCGAAAATGTTACAATATTTACGATTTCCGGTGATGTTGCTGATGAAAATTTTTGAGATTATGTTTTTCGGTCATAAACACGATTTAAATTTTAACAAACACAAATATTTTTTGACAACGCTAAGATTTTTGTGAAATTGTTTCGTGACAGGATGCCAAGTTGATCGCTATACGTGCCCATGCTACAAGGAAGCACACAACGAACCAAACTTATTTACAATGACAGCGCCCCACGTATTTCGAGAGTTCCCCAGGAAAGTTTTTTGCTGACACCCCTAGTCTCGGTTCTCGACAGGCCTATAAATTAAGTGATAATAGTAGGGATGTAATAGTTGTCAACGACTTTGTTATTGATAACCTACAAAGGAATGTCTGAAATGACAAAAAAAACTACTTTTATTTTAAAATTTGAACCGTGGTTGGGCTGATTGGCGCAGTCAAAAGGACAAACAAGGTTTCAAGTGTGAAGGTTTTCAGAAATTATTTGTCACATTTTGAAGAACGTTTTGCTATACATCAGAAGGCGGTTACTTTTTTTTTTAATTAATTATTATAGGTACTATTAAATTGCGTACCTTAGTTGTGAATTCAATTATACATCCTTAAAATACAAGCAAAATTGTAATGACAATTCTTAAATAAAAGGAACAAAAATTAATTGATTCTAGATCAGACGCTATTGCAACGCAGGAAAAAGGAGCCGTAGAAGATCACACACCATCTGCAAAGGTAACTTGCAGATGTCTATCCGGATGGCCGGAAACTTGACCCGAAGAGCAATAGTGCAAAGCGACAACCTCGTGCAATCACGAGCCTCAGTCATGGGGACGGCATCGACGGTAGTGAACTTAAGTTGCAAGATTTCGTTTTGGTTTTCTTTCATTATCTACTCTTCTTCATTATTTTAATATCAGTTGGGGTATTATAGGCCCGAATCCTCCTCCATTTGCTTCGGTCTTGGTAATTTCGGCTTACTTTTTCTCATTTCATCCATAAAGAGTTCATATTATTATTTTGCTCCACGTGATGCCCTTTTTCCGCTTTCTTGGACAAGTGGGAGTCGGATTTCTGAATATTTGTTTTTTCATATTTCAACAAAGTATTGTTTTGTGAGTTTCATCATCGTCAGCGTAACCTCAAGTTACGGCCCTTCTTCCCCTGGTGGCGCGCGTATCGCGACGTTCGTGAATGACTGAAAATATTGAATAAGTACTTGAGTTTTATGAAACATGTTCGTTTTGCGTGAACAGTCATCACAAACTTAAGAGCCGGGCTCTTGTTGGTGGAGTAATCCCCCGGTACGACATTACAATAACTTTCTCTCTAGCTTGATCCACAAACGCACGTCTTGGTCCTCACCTGCCTCTCCTTCTATTTTTCCTTTCATTATAGTTTTATGTATTTATCTCAAAACTAGCGTCATAGTAGGGGTAACCCGGCAAATGAAGGGCGTTCATCGCACAGAACCGAATGCTCAAAAGTTTGCTTTATTCCAGCGCAGTTTCTGTTTACGTTTTTTGTTAGCTGCTCTCTTAATCGCATTGTTTAAACTTTGATTAAAGCGACACGGAGACTTGCTTTATATTGTTAGTTTGTTGTGATTTTGAGCTGGAGTTCGGATTTAAATATATAAAGTAATTTACTATTTAATGGAAACTTGCTAGTCCGTTAACACATCTTTTAGTCGGTTTCGCGTGGAATTTGGTAATGCGTATAGAACCAATGACGTCATTGGTAAAAAAAACCCAAACCGCACTGGGCCTGCGTGGGGACTGCGACGCTTCCTTTTATCCATGAGACGAGGCCTGTGCCCAGCAGTGGGACGTATGCGGATTTTTTAATTTCTTAAAAAAAATAGACTGTATGTAGATGTGGCAACATCATTTGTTTTTTAAATTTGTACCACTCACAACACAAATGTCTATTCCAACAGTCCACAACTACATGCAAGAGGGCTGTTCTTTAGCAGGTCATCCACGTTATACCTGAATTTCAATAATTGACAACTTATTACTCGTATTCACCTCAAGTACGTAGTACTTTACTTACGTATTCTGTGCCTCAAGTTAATGCACGTTATGTATTTACATTACCAAATGGTGACCTCCATCTCTTTTATATAACTCGTATTTATATAATTTGCCTTACAGACAGGGTGCGTAATTTCATTTAGGTACTCTAATAGACACTTACTTGATACATTTGATACATTCCGAGGCAGGTTCATTAGTCCCGCGTCTGTATTCTGATACTTTACGCAAATATTATCTTTCCATATTATAATTTATCGTAGGTGACTCCCAGGTTCAACTCACACAGAATACGCAATGAAGCTTAGAAGCGATAGTAATATATGCAAAATACCTTTGTTTAAAGGTATTGAGTGGATTAAGATTGCGAACTCATATTCCATACTAAAGTTAACAATAAAATATGCACTTAACGAAGATTTCGTTTTCACAGTTACGAAAATTAAAATCGAGTAGCGATGAAACTGTAAAATATTATAGTATTTATTTTGCTACAATATTTATATATTATTAATATCATATTATCTCTTGATTTCGAATTTGAATAAAGGTAGCCTTAATTGCTTTTCATTTTTAGGGTTCCGTACCTCAACATTAAAAAACGGAACTTCTCTTCATATCACTTTGTTGTTGGTCTGTCTGTCTGTCAAGACCCTTTATCTCGGGAACGCGTGGAAGTATCGAGTTGAATTTAAAACCATATACTCAGGTCTACAGTACCTTGAAGCTGTACAAAAATTCAACTTCAAAGTTAACGTAAAAAATAGATACGGCCATTTACGCCGCAAAAAACGTATATTTCAGAATTTTTGCAGAGCTTTATCTCGGCAAGTATTGAACCTACAGAGCTGGTTCCGGTCTCAAATTGTAGAATTTTAGTCTTCTTAAACAAACGTCTAGATTTATATAAAAAAACCGCAAAGCAGCAATTAGCACTGGTCTCTCGAAGCTGCAAACTTGGATACACGGTACTGGTAGTGCTTATCTCACATCATATTAAAAAATCACAACTACCCGTTAACTTGCGATTTTAGCGATTTTTCTGGGCAAATATGACTGGCCTGTAACTGCTTTTTTCAAAAAGCTTATGTCACTTCTACAATTACGAGGAATCCAACGACACCTTATATGCCAAATCCTTCAACCCGTTTGGACTTCCCCCTGGGCCCATGAAAGATTTGTTAGCTGGCCGTCCAATACGCAGTTCGTCCAAATTGGATTTCAACACTCATTTCGTCCAACACTTATTTCGCCCAAGTCGCATTTCGTCCAGCACGCATTTGGTCTGAAACGTCTACCGTCCAACTCGCGTTCCGTCCAACTCGCGTTTCGTCCAACTCGCGTTTCGTCCAACTCGCATTTCGTCCAACTCGCATTTCGTACAACTCGCATTTCGTACTACACGCAATACGTCAATACGTATTTAGACCAAACAGGTACGCGTTTTGTCCAGCAGTCAAGTCGTCCAAAACGCATTTCGTCAAACTAGTCTTCCGCGTAAAAAGAAACCCCAGGTCAATTATACCTGGTTGATCCTCTTGCCGTGTCGGGAAAACATCGGCCTTGCCAGAATACTAAAAATTATAAAATATTGCATTCCTTTTATTTGTGTGGTTGCTTTCATTATTTTTTTAATCCGTTTTGTCAAGCACACAGGTAGTACATGCATATTTTTACACACCTAATTTATATACATTCTCTTTTGATAAATTAATACCTATTGGTATTATTACAGTTGAGACTGGCCACTTACAAAAGAGAATTACTTATCAAATAGATTGTATCACGAGTGACATTTCTGTAAAGTGCCACAAATTGCTTCCTATGATCGACACAACATGAATAAAAATTTCTACATAACTTTTGTAAAAAGTAAAAAAGGAGCTGGTGTGCTATTAAGAAATGGATATAGGTATAACTTAAACCCACGAAATAAAATAAAATGCGAAAATCATAATACTTCATTGTGGCGGTGCAGCAATCGCTATGAGTGCAGTGCGTCCGTCACGTTAAACGGAGCCCGTGATCAAGTTTTACGGGAAAGTGAACATACGTGCGAACCTGATTACTCTAGAAATGCCATAGATATTGCGTTCGACGCTTGTAAGACCAAAGTTGCAATGGATTTCGGCTCCTTCCAACAAATATATGAAGATTCATTTCAACAACTAGAAGACAGTGGCGTAGTGGAGCCGGATGAAATCCCATCGTTTCATTCCAAACGAGACGCACTTTATAGCGCGAAAAAAAAGAGTCTCGAAATAACGAGTTTGTCTTTCAACTGCCTAAGAGACGTCCATATACCCGAAATACTGGCTAAGGACTTTTTAGTGAAGGAATTCGGAGAAGATGATAAGATATTAGTGTTTTGTACTAATGAATCTCGAAAATTGCTTGAAAAGTCAACACAGAAACAATTTCACTTTTATGCTGACGGCACCTTGTGTGACGTGTGACGAATCAGGAATATAACGAGTTAGGAATATGACTAGTTAGGAAAGTGTCGGATAAGGATTATGACCAATCAGGAATATGACGAATCAGGTCAGGAACACACGTATTTTTTGTCCACATACATACATAGGTACGCAAAAAAAAAACCGCCGGGTTGCACTCCGGGAGTGCCGGCAGAAATGAAAACTCAATGACATTGTAACAGTTTTGCGATCAGTTCACGTGTCCGTCTTACGAATTTTCAATCTGTCGAATCTTAAGGTCACGTGACCTGTTGCGAGTATCTCTCGAATCTCACGGTCACGTGACCTGTGGCGAGTTTAACAATTTTTCCCCATCACAAAAAGTGCACAGCGCCGCTTTAAAAGTTTTCACTTCAAAAACATAACCGTCTTTCTGTGGCAGTCTAGGTCAGAAATCCTTGCCCTACTTACAGGCACAAACTAAATCTATACGTATATCACTACCAATTCTAGTAGCCACTCGAGCAGAAATCTAATCTTGACTTTTGCAAATCCGAACCGCGTCATCGGTCGGCAGTAACGCCCAGAGGAAATTAAAGATTCTATCCGTAGCTAGAACTTAATCCCTCAGTAATAGTAAGCCGGAAAATTGCAAATTAAAAGGCGAGGGCATCCGTTCAAGTTTGAACGTTACTAGTCTAACATAGGGTGGAAAATTGAGTGGAGAACTGATGGGAAAAGAAGGGATAAAAACGATGATTCTTTGTAGGTTTTGGATAGCTTCAATTAATTAAGCTTCCATATGGCATTATCGAGAGTCGTTACGAGTGAATTTCGTAGCTACAGTTACAAAGTAAACAGGGAGGATTTTTCCATTAAAGGTCTTCTGTTGAAAAGTGTGTAACGAGTAGGTACTGATAGATTATAGCCCTGTTATTGGACCTAGAAATGTACTCGATCAGCTTATGAGAATAGGCAGAAAATGATGATGATCACCCTGAACTAAAAGAGCGACAGCACATTTTCACCTTATTCGGAGATTAACCTGCTAGAAGCAATCCACAGCGTTACATAGGTTGCTATAGAGAAAGAAAAAAAAAAAAAAACCGGCCAAGTGCGTGTCGGGCCACGCGCAGTGTAGGGTTCCGTAGTTGCCTGTCTGTCTTAGTTACATCGACGTGCGGTGCGGTTGCGTCGGCCGAATTTGTACGAAAATCGGCCTTTCCAAGTTCACATTAAGTTGGTCGACTATTACTCGGTAATTTAGCCGGCAGGGAGGGGAGACACATGACTCAACACGAACAAAAATTAGGGCATTAAAGCCTAATATCTCGCAAACGAATCACTGATTTGAAAAATGGTTATGGGCCAACGATACGCCACACCATGGGTTTAACAGAAGAAAAAATTACATCCCCGCTTTAGGTGTAGGGTAGGTACCCTAAAAAAAATATTTTTCAAGATTTTATTGTACTGTTTTGTCGGCGTGATTGATTTATATACCCATGCCGAATTACAGTTTTCTAGTAGTAATGGTTACTAAGCTAAGCCGAAGACGGACAGACAGACAGACAGACAGACGGACATGGCGAAACTATAAGGGTTCCTTGTTGACTACGGAACCCTAAAAAGCAATAAACCAGTCATGATGAATGTAATCGTTATTAATTACGAAACTATCTTTCAACACATTCACGGCCTGTTTTACTGTTCTATTTACTGTTCACTGCCCTGTTTTACTGTAACTGCTCTATTTGTGTGAGGTGTGCAATATAGAGTATTTGTATTGTATCATATTCACTGATAAGAATCGCTACGCTCGTAGTCACGTGCCAGATCTCGTGGTTTTTCCCGCTAAGTAGTGGACAGTATCTACGGCGTGGGCGCCGGCTAGGCGGATTCCTGGCAGTGAAAGTGTTAAATTATTACTTTGAGTGCAAGAAACCAGCTATAGGCGCTTTATACCACATACGGTTTTTACATGCTATCGGTTACGTTGCTATATTTGACGGACACCATCAAAATATTGTAATGAAGTGTAAATTATAATGTTCTAAATTATAGTCCACTGTTTTTGTTTGTTTCATGTATTTTATAAGGATTGTTTGACATTTTCGTATGTGATTATTTATATTTCACAACAAACTGTACTTTGTCGATGCTGATTAGGTGAAACGAAATAATTTTATTAATGATCATTGCATTTATAATTTTGAATATTGTTATTTTGAGACGGTTGTGAATTAAATTCTTATAATTTTGACTAATGCAACTTTGAACTGTAATTTATGTTATGAAATAAATTAATCTAATCGAATCTAATCTAATCTATTATAAAATCATAAAAAGAAAAGACTTGATAGTTTCAACAAATAAGTATCTTTTTTATCAGCCAAAAGAAAATTTTAAGTCAACAATAATATTTTATAACAACTACTTATGTTCTTGAAAACGCGGTATTTCACGACTAAAACACTAACTTACGTGATTTTAGTACGAAGATAAAGGCTGTGACGTCACAATACTATGTCAATTTGTATCTGGCTTTGACCCTCTGTTTTATCTTTTACGTGGTCTTATTGTAGCTAGCCTAATACAAACATTTCATCAACTCAGAAAACTGGTTTCAATGGCATGAAAAAAAATTGTCAAGTAGCCAATTGTTGGCAGTGGAAGTGTTCAAGGAAATTCAGCACGACCGTAATTGGGAGCTGAAACTCGTATCTGGGTGTTCGAACTGTTTCGAACGCCGTTACAGTAAAAAGGCACGTAGTTCCAACTGCAGTAATGTAAGTAGTGCAGCCGCGTTGTGTTTATGATTCAAATAACATGGCCCCTACCGCGGTAAGTGTACAACTTAGTTTTTCACGAGGCATTGTGGCGAACTGCCAGATGCTGTTCAGAGTGAATTAAGCCATACCATGGATGGAAGTGTAGGACTGCTTCATTGTTGTAAGTTATATTTTTAAAAATACATTTGGTAATGACTCCACCATTAAGTCCAAACTACAGAGTCTCGAACACGGACGGTGAGTAGCTTGCCTATCGGTGTTTTATCGGATTCATTTAGTTAGAGTGTGCGCAGGAACTGCATAAGTGACTCTCGACTTGCAACTAGAACTAAAAATATGAAACTGCCTTCCACACCCAATCTTCAGGTAGTAGAATATAGCTCGCATATACAAAGTGTGCGTACGTCTCCGGGACTTTCTCCTTAAGGGATGTTATTGAAATACGACTAACTTAAGTAGAATATAAAAACCATGTCGTATTAAAGTACCTAATTAATCTAATGATTGTAAAATAATTATTTACATTTATTTAGGTGACAAATTCAAACACAATGAATGAATTGTTCTTGAATAAATGAACTGACTGAATTCCACCTTCCCCGTTCCATCACCCAACGACCAGGCGTGGAATGCATCCTTATGTTGTCTACGTACCATTTATTCGCACGACGCGATTTGCCTCGTGTTTCCTAATGCGAACTGCTAAGGAATGGAATTCGCTCCCTTGATCTTTATTTCCTGAGAACTACAATCTAGTGCCTTCAAAACAAGAGTGAATAGGCTACCACTGAACCAGTGAACTTCAGCTTAGGCTCTGTTGTCGCTTACCATCAGCGGGGCTAGCACAACTGACGCCGCGCCGCGCCGCGACGAGAGTAGAGAAAGATCTATCCTCCTCTTTTTAACTTGCACGGTGCGAGTGAGACAGGAGACGCTACGTCGCGCGCGAAGCAACTGAGCAGCAAGTTGTGCTGACAGTCTTTTATACAAAAAAAAGAAAACATACCACAATGTGGCAAACATAGCGAGTGCCTGCCTGATGGTAAGCAGACGCTTGGATGCTTGTGACTTTAGGAGAGTCACTAGCTGTTCGTCGCCCCTTTATTGGTTTGAGGATTCGTTGTGTAGAACTTCAATAAATATAGTTTTTCTGACAAGCAGGTTCAATAAATATACCTAGTTTTTCTGACGATACAATTTTCGGAAACAAAAAATAATGCCTTTGCGATTTCTACAGGGTCATAGGACTGGTAAATAAATTGATTTAATTATCTCTTTGAGTTGAGGATTTGTTACTGTTACCTGCAGCGCGGTAGTTCTGCATCCACAGGTTTAGTGTCTGGTCTTTCTGCGCACTTCTTGGGGGCTCCCATGGAGTCGGCGAGACTGGCGGCGAATTTGTTGGCCTGTTTATTTTCTCAGCATCACTACTTTTTATTGCACCCTTAAAACACTGTTCTAGAACGCGTGGTAGCAGTCACAAACACATTCCATTCCACAATAACGTTGCATCGTCATAGTGGGCAACTTTGTTTAATTCGACCGGCGACAGCTGCGCCTTCCACTTACGAGTAAGTTTTATGACTAGCGCTAAACTTTGCATTGTTTTTTAACCGACTTTAAAAAGGATTAACAAGGAGGAAGGAAAGGCAATTAGTAAAATTAAGGCGGGTAGTGGACTTATTTCGGGTCCAACTCCCACATTTTTATCGACTTTTGTAGGGTAGTGAAATACACTGCACTGCATACATGTTTGAGGTACTAATGTTTGTGAGAACCAATATACGAACGTTTAAACGGGTGGAAGTACCAGGTAAACAGCTCCGATCCACTGGAAGGCTAAGAACAGTACCGCGTCGCATGGCACTTTCAGTAAAAAATCCTAGGGTAATTGGCCCAACGTATTACGAGCGTCTACCCGCCCAATTGCGAACTGAACCATCTGACGAAACATTCAAACGTCAGCTGAGAATCTTTTTATTAGAACATCCATTGTATTCTGTATGTGAGTATATGGACATATAATATATTTTTCAAACCACATGCTCGACAATGCCGAATTATAGGTCATGTAAACCCTACCGAAAGCAAGACATTAAATCCCTTGGTATTAGCCGGGTTATAATATAATGTTGTACTGAATTTCATTATAACCCGCTGGTTAATAATATTCATAATTCTTATTACTATATGCATAAAGTTTAATTTTGCTAAACACAATTTGTCCTAGGCCATGGCCTACTTGATTTGACAAAATAAATGAAGTTTGCCTCCGTGTGAACCCCGGTCCGGAGGAGCGCGGTGTTCGAAATTCGAATTTCGAATCTAGGACCACGGCTTGTGCTTTCGAATTTGGAACGTCGCGCGCCTTCATTTGTTCACGCGTGACGAACAAATCGAGTTCTTGTAGGTGCCTATAGAAGATTTAATTTCAAAAATAATATTGAAAATGTCGAGTGATGAAAGTGTTTTGACTCCTGAGTTTATCAAATTAGATGCCATAGGCATTGTCAACAATCTGCTGCCAGAGAAGTCAAAGGAAAAATACCTAAAAGCCTACAACGATTTTGACAAATGGAAAGCTGTAAAAGGCGTAAAGTCTGTGTCTGAATCAGTGCTTCTGGTCTATTTTGAATATTTATCTACTGAGCCTGTTTTTTTGTCTCGCATAAGGTGTGAAAAGTAGAGTATACACCTCGGGGATAAGACTGTTTTAGTCTTGGGCGGTTGAACCCCTCACTGCACTCAGGACTCAGTCTTAATTCCCTCGCTTCGCTCAGGAATTAACTTATAACTCCCTCGCTACGCTCAGGAGTTAAATTATGAGTCCTTCGTTACGTTCGGGATTCAATTCGCTCCCGTGACATAAAACAGTGCTTTATCCCCTTAGTGTATAATCTACTATTAAATGGTTAATTTAATTTAAATTGTTTTAAAATTTTATAACGTTCTAGTTTTTATTTTGACGATTATTACGAGATATTAATATCAATATTTATATGTCCTCATTTTGACTTTATCAATAATCATTTTGTATTACATGTCCATAATAATGTTGTATTGTACCTGTGACATTTCATTCAATTAATATTCATTATTTGACGATCATAAAATAAATTCGTGTAAATTAGCTTTAAGTTAACTTATAATGTAAATTTATTTTATGAAATAAAGAAATCTAAATCTAAATCTATTAATTTATTGAATCAGGCGTTACTTTGCGGAAGTCCATGATATATTACGAGAACAATATTTCTTTGCTATTCCGCTAAAAAAAAACGTGCTGGTCTATCAGTGAAGATAAGATGCAACTATTTGCGTATAAACATGCAAAAAATTACAGCAAACCACCACCAATATTGACAAAAACCTCCCGAAGGAGGAGGAGGAAGGGGGAGGTTTTTGTCAATATTGGTGGTGGTTTGCTGTAATTTTTTGAATGTTTATACGCAAATAGTTGCATCTTATCTTCACTGATAGACCAGCACGTTTTTTTTTTTTAGCGGAATAGCAAAGAAATATTGTTCTCGTAATATATCTAAATCTATTGTTCACCCATATAATATACAGGGTGGAATTTCATAAACTGTACATAATAAAAGGAGAAAAATTTCAGCCAATTTCATCGGTGAAACGGTGTTTTTTTTTTTTTTTCTAGTCATTAGTTTTTTTTTTACAGAATTTTGAAAATTTTTGTAAAAACTCGGGTAATACACCTAATTCAGACGGTATAACTTTTGATCCAATGGTCCTAAAATGAAAATAAAAAATGCAGAGTATTACCAAGGGACAGGTTAATAATTCTTAATAACAATAAAAACCAACTAGAAGAGAAAATCCGCAAAAAAAATTATTGTCTTTGAAAAATGGCTACAAAAATTACGAATTTTAAAAGAAAAACACAATTTTCTAAAAAAAACGCATATTTAGTTACCATTTTTTTTTGCTTAGTATTAATCCTCACTTAATGCCGATTCTAAAACCGTTTTTAAACTGTCTCAGACTTTGAAAAATACCACGCAAATGGGTACGTAAATCAAACCATAATTTTATTAATTTTAATCCTCTTAAAATCCTTAATGACCGTTTGTTCACAGGTAGTTGAAGGGTGTTATCGGGTTTTAGGTGGAGATAACAAATTACGTACTTAGTATTAATCCTCACTTAATGCCGATTCTAAAACCGTTTTTAAACTGTCTCAGACTTTGAAAAATACCACGCTAATGGGTACGTAAATCAAACCATAATTTTATTAATTTTAATCCTCTTAAAATCCTTAATGACCGCTTGTTCCCAGGTAGTTGAAGGGTGTTTTTGGGTTGAAGGTGGAGATAACATGAGGGGTATAAAGGCATTGGGCAATAGGTCAACTATTCAGTCGCTCGCAAATCGCAATTGCTTGTCTTTGCTCGCCACTTCTTTGATTACTCCAGTACTTGTTCAGTTTGAATCATCATGCCCCGCTTACGAGAGTTTTCGCCGTTACAAATAGCCAACATGCACTATTATTATGGATTGTGCCATGGATCTGCAAGAGCTGCGTGTATCGCCTATTTGGAGCAGTATCCTAATGACGTTCCAAGACCTGCTGCTCGCCACTTTCAAGAAGTTCATCGCCGGTTGTGCAATATTGGCCTGGGATACGGTGACCGAGATCGCCGAGAGCCAGGAAACATAATTGATGTTGCCATAGAAGAAGCAGTTCTCAGAGACTTGTACGTGGACCCAACCACGAGTCTAAGACGCTTGGCATTGAGGCACGGAATCTCAAAATTCTCTGTCTGGAAAATTTTGAAGAAGGAAGGACTGCATCCATTTCATTATCAACGGGTACAAAATTTGCAAATTGGCGATGCCCGCGTTAGGTGTGTTATGTCGACTTGGATACTTGGCAATATCAGAAGGGATCCGGAATTTACTAGAAGAATTTTATGGATGGACGAAGCAAGATTTACTCATACGGGAATAACTAACTTCAGAAATTTACACACATGGGCTCACGATAATCCAAACCTAGTAAGACCATCTAATTTTCAAGACCAATTCTCCATAAACGTTTGGGCAGCGGTACTCGACGATCAATTGATTGGACCAGTCTTCTTACCGAATACTTTGAACGCCGACAGATTTTTTCTGTTACTGAGAGACGAGCTCCCAGAGCTTTTGGAAGATGTGATGTTAGATGTGAGACAACGCCTGTTTCTCCAAATGGATGGATGCCCAGCTCATTGGGCATTAAGAGTTCGACATTTTTTAAATGAGCAATATCCCAATAGGTGGATCGGCCGAGACGGCCCCGTTGGATGGCCTGCAAGATCGCCTGATATGACGCCGTTGGATTATTTTCTTTGGGGTGATATGAAGCAACGGGTATATCACAGAATCGTCAATACCGAAGCAGAATTGCACGACAGAATTTTAAATGCAGCACAAGAAATAAAAAATAATCCGGGAATGATTCGACGGGCTACGCAACAAATTCAAGCTCGGGCCACATTGTGCCTTCAAGAAAGAGGAGGTCATTTTGAACAATTAATACCATACAGGGAACGCCCTTTGCAACACTAGAATAAGTTTTTTCTTTAATAAAGGTTTATCAATCGAATTTATGACTTTTAATTAAAATACATGATTTTATTTACGCAATTTTTAGGACTACTTTTCTTCCTATTGTTTTCTCTACCTAAAACCCGATAACACCCTTCAACTACCTGGGAACAAGCGGTCATTAAGGATTTTAAGAGGATTAAAATTAATAAAATTATGGTTTGATTTACGTACCCATTAGCGTGGTATTTTTCAAAGTCTGAGACAGTTTAAAAACGGTTTTAGAATCGGCATTAAGTGAGGATTAATACTAAGTACGTAATTTGTTATCTCCACCTAAAACCCGATAACACCCTTCAACTACCTGTGAACAAACAGTCATTAAGGATTTTAAGAGATTTAAAAAAAAAAAAATTATGGTTTGATTTACGTACCCATTTGCGTGGTATTTTCAAAGTCTGAGACAGTTTAAAAACGGTTTTAGAATCGGCATTAAGTGAGGATTAATACTAAGCAAAAAAAATGGTAACTAAATCCGCGTTTTTTTTAGAAAATTGTGTTTTTCTTTTAAAATTCGTAATTTTTGTAGCCATTTTTCAAAGACAATATTTTTTTTTGCGGATTTTCTCTTCTAGTTGGTTTTTTATTGTTATTAAGAATTATTAACCTGTCCCTTGGTAATACTCTGCATTTTTTATTTTCATTTTAGGACCATTGGATCAAAAGTTATACCGTCTGAATTAGGTGTATTACCCGAGTTTTTACAAAAATTTTCAAAATTCTGTTAAAAAAAAAACTAATGACTAGAAAAAAAAAAAACACCGTTTCACCGATGAAATTGGCTGAAATTTTTCTCCTTTTATTATGTACAGTTTATGAAATTCCACCCTGTATATATACTCGTATATCTCCGATTACAAGCTAATGGGACGACAGTCATCTGCGTCCATGATTGGTGCAACCCGTGTCGAAACGTCACAAATAAAGGTAAATAAATATCGCGTTAGACCCGTGTAAAATAATAATTTCATAGAGGAGGATGGGGATTAAAAGTATTCTATGTTTTAATCCAGGTTTTAAACTCAAAAAAACTCACCAAATTTCAGGAGAATCGGTTTAGAAATGCGACCTGTGAAGGAGAACAGACGGACATACGAAATATTGTTTGCCCAAGCTGAAACGGAGATCATCGTTCGCTTTGCTCGCTCGTTCAACGAGTAACAGTCTTACCGAAGACCTTAATATTAGCTGGCGGTATCGTCGGCAAATAACGTGCACAAAGTAACGATGAAATCTGGAAGTGTCCAACAATGTCATCAATGCGAAGCATCGTGTTACAGCTCGCTCCCTACATTTCGTGTCCCTTAACGGCTTCGGACGTATTGAGAGGAAAGTTACTTAATAATAAACTTGAGTCTATCCATGTCTTTCTATTAGAACACTTAGAAAGAGACCGGTAGTTTCATCAGACATCTCACAAAGACAAGGACGGCTACCACATGAGATTTAAACTATGCCTCTCAGTATTGTAATTAAAAAGAGACTGGTAATCTTCTCCCGCGTCAGACAATTTGCGCGTCTTGTGCGCTCTAAGGTAGTCTTTTGCTAACCGCTGAGCTCTATTTTTCTAGCAGAGTTTAGTAGCTATACATTTAGCTTGTAGAAAAGAGAAGGGTGGGATGCTATTGAAGTGTCTTGTAGTTGACGGAAACTAATAGCGACAAGTTAGGATTGTTGGTTATCGTTGGGGACCTTTTAATAAGTGCGTTAATTATTTATTTATTAAGCTAACTACAAAGTTACATATAAAACAAAAGCCCTGCAAAACTGTTTAATACAGTTTGTCTGCAGGAAGGCTTTTATAACAAGTGCAATTTTACAATAAATATCTAGGTTAGTTCGACACTTATACTTATATAAGGTAGTGTATCTAACAAATATTTTTTTTAATTTTCTTTTAAAAATACGTATATTAGGTTCGAGTCGGATGTCCTCGGGGAGGCTATTTAGAATATATTGCAGGCGTTTTTTTAAAGTTCTATCTCCAAAATAGTTTTTAATTCTAGGGACATCAAATTTACCCACGGACACCGATCTCGTAGCGTGGTCATGCGTAGTTCTATACAGGTTATGCTCCTGGTTGCCGTGGTTATTGATTGCCAAAATATGTTTATGTTTTAGAGAAACGGGAAGAATTTTACAAATTTTATACAGTTTTCAGTAGTCATTATTACAGTTATTTTTAATCTTTTTAGGCACAAGAAGTTGAAAAATCTTAATTGCTGGGATTTTAGTTTATCTAAATAAGCGTAGGTGCGAGATAAGCCACCATTACAAGAGTAGGTTTACTTTGTAGATACGACAAATAGGTTGTATGTCTCCAAGATACAGATACCAGATATGAAATCTTCCAGTAACTGAGACTGTGTGCACCCCGAACCTAACTTGCTTCAAATACCAGCGCTGTGGCGCCTATGGGGTAAAGTTACACTTAATTCTTCGTTACAAAAGTTGGGTTGATAACACCGAGGGGAAAGCGCTTATGATGTGTATAATTATTCATGCGTAAAGATTATGCATATTCATCCACAATTATAAAACGGATCATGGACTCCCATGTGCTTAATCCTGACGCACTTTCGCTTTCACTTTCATGACTTTTTATATGTTTATCGATTTAGGGTAGGAACTCGTGACTCATGACTGGTGCTGGTCAAATACGTAACGCATTGTACGCGTGTCAGGTAGATCTAAATATCACTTTTTATATGGAAAAATAACAGTTGGATCTAACTAACGCGCGTTCAAAACGGTACCTGTTTACCCCTCTGATCTTCCGCGATTTGGACGGATAAAATTCTGCGAGATCTTCACCATCCAAATGTCCCAACAACTCTTTCCCTTTCCTCATACATTCGCATTGTTCAACACATTTTTTAAATCCTTAATGGGTTAGCAGTTAGCACTAATTGCTGCCAAAGACGCGTCACGTGCGACTCGCTATGTAGTCAATTTCTCCAATAGCTGCATAGACAACCTTTTAAAAATATTTACACATGCTTTTATGTCCGTAACAATAAAATCTGTGCATAGATATTTTTAAAGGTTAACTGTGTCCTATAAATTAGTAAAACGAGGGTAGTTAGTGGCGTCAATTGTAGATGTCTCTGCTTTTTCCTCACATAATTATTTGTACGTACTAGTGTTTCTTCGAGCGTTTTTTAATTGTTAATTATAGGTAGGTAGGTATACCTACTCCTAATGACAAGGAAGAAACAACACTACTTAACTCGATAATTACTGGCGTGGAGTATAAAGCTAACATTAAATAAATGTTTTCCACCGTGGTTAATGAAAAATCATTGAACAATCAGGAAGCATAGTTGTAAAAAGTCGTAAATTGTTTCCCCCATGTGGAGAGCTCCAGCCCACAGGCGCCGGCGATCGTCTTTACTTATATTAATAAATAATTCTACTTCTATATTGATAAAATATAATGAATGTAGGTTGGGCTATGCCCAGAGTGAAACTCTTTAAACAATTATTTCTTTAAATAATAATAAATAAATATAATAAATAAATATGTGGGGACAATCTTAGACAAATCGATCTAGTCCCAAACTAAGCAAAGCTTGTACTAGGCGAACATACATACTTATATATGTCGGCGGTCGATCGGAAAATCCGCCAGATCACGAAATTCCTAGGCATATCGTGAATCGCCCCACTTCATGATTTGGCTGAGTGACATCCGCCATATCGTTAAAAATTCACCATTTAACGATATGCCTAGTGACGTTTAGGCAGATCATGAACTTCCTAGGTACCTATGTCATGAAACGCCGGCATTTTATGATTTGGCCAAGCCGGTGACGTTTAAGCTGATCATGAAATTCCTAGGCATATCATGAAACGCCGCCATATCGTTCAATACTCACGGTTATACGTAAGCAGGGTGTCCAAAATTGAAGTAGGTAAATGAAAAAAAATAAGGAGTGTGGACTGATAATCTCTAGCGAAACGACGCCACCCCGCTGCGCGGGGTGTCTATTTCTGGTCCGAGGGACACAAGTGAACCCTAACCTAACCGACCTAACATAGTTCGCTTATGACAAGCCATTTTCGTCCGCCCTGATTATTGGCTCCCAACAAACACGGCCGCCATCGCATACGCAGCGCCACCAGTGGCCTAGGAAGAAACTATTTTACGATGTGCTCGGTATAGAGCTAGGAATATCAACGAATGCGTTGCTCTAATCCATCTGCCGTATTGTTTATCAGGCACATCGTGATAAGCCTGGCCAACTTTTAGGCATATCATTAAATGGCGGCGTTTCACAATATGCCTAGGAGTTTCGTGATCTGGCGGATTTTACGATCGGCCGCCGACATATAGATAAATAAATACTTATATACATAGAAAATTCGTGCTCATCACACAATTAAATGCCCGTACCGGGATTCGAACCCAGGACCTCCAGCTTCGTACCCTCCGGATCGGGTCACTACCTAACTAGGCTAAAGCGGTCGTCAGAACTGAGAACAAACTGAGAACTACACTATAACTTTGAAACGGTAACCACCATGTTGCATTCTATATCTGTCTCGCCCACTGCCCCTTCCACACACTTAGGCTCCGTTTCCCACATAAATAAGATGTAGAATAGAATTGGCATACTAATAATACCTTTTTTTTCCCAGGTACACGGGGGATGACTGGGTTGTGTGGTATTTATATCCACTGAAAACTCCACGGTGCCCTGCATCTGCACTCTCATGCAGGGGACTCCAGGATCTCATGCTGAACGCACTGGAGCCTCCCTCGCGCCTCGCCACATTTGGCTCGTCCTAGAGCAAAGAGATGTTGTCGCCTTCCCTGGGGTTCTTAAGCAAATGCCCCGGCCCTTATAAAACCGCTTCAGCTTATTACATTGCGTCGTAATACAGTTAGTTAGTGCGACCCGCCCCGCAATATACGACATCGTAAACTACCGACGCTAAGCTTCGTCCCGCTTTATTATTGCACAAACAAACGACTCCCAATTGTATATTGCAATCATCAATCTAGCGGCAAACTTTAAAGCGGCGCTCATGAATTTTTAAAACATATTTTTTCTTTAATTGTCGCTGATTTTTTCTATGGGAGTGCGATAATTACGTACGTCTGTAGGAAATCTAATAGAATACACACCTTGAGGCGATTAAAGAGTCTACGTGGACGAAGTCGCGGGCCAATGTTAGTAGCTATACTAATAATTATAAAGAAAAAAAGTGTATGAGGTTGTAACTTTTTTTGTAGGGGGTAATCTCCGGAACTACCTAGCTGATTTAAATTACTATTCACCTGTATATAGACTTGATTTTTTGACTATTAAGGATGGACAAGGGCTTTTCAACACACCGTCTGAGTTATGTGTAATATGTGGGCGAAGTTTTAATAAACAACCGTTTCATAATTCCTCTATAGTGAAAATGCCCTTCCATCCAATATTTGACAGCTGTCATCCCAGTACAATTTATGTCATCATATGTCATCATTGACGTTAATTGTACCGGGATGACGGCTGTCCAATATTAAAAAAAATCTTGTATAAGGATTACTTATACTGTACCTATTATATTGGTTTTGGTATTTATAAATAACGCGGCCGTAATGTTTCAATTCGACTTACTGGAAATACACTCTAGAGTAATATCTTGTCTATTTGGATCCCGTGCCCGACTGTACACGGCCCCCAAGGGTGAAAGTAGCACGTTTATCTGTGGCTATATATAAATGTTCATTTTATCTAGAATACTTTTAAAGTGCAAAGCACTGTAAATGCTTTTGTGCTAGTGAAGATTGGTGCAATGTATACCTACCTACACTATTTTCTTTACTGAACAAAGGTGAAAAGGTCAACGGATGAAATCCCCTTTTCAGAGGAAATAGGTAAATCGGAAAAAAACCTTTTTTATTTTCATTTAAACACTTCTGAAAATGAATGATTTCTTTTATATTTGGCCTCGCTAGAGTAGTAGTTGTGGCGAAGAGCAAAATTTATTCTGTGATTAACCTACAGTGATTGTGCTTAGCGCTTCGTGGCAAAAAAATAACGTATGACAAGTTTTGACAAATCCGCATGATAGGAATACGTACTTTGAGTGCTGACCTTATGTTGAACTAGCGTCCAAGTCCCATATTAACGTCTATCCATAATTAAATATTAGACTAGCTTCCGCCCGCGATTCCGTGTGCGTGGACCCCGGATAAAACTATCCTATATTTTAATCCTGGCTTTAAACTGTCTTCGTGCAAAATTTCATTCTAATCGGTTGAGCCGTTAAGCGTGATTGAGTAAAAAACACCTAAACATCCAAACATCTAAACATCGAAACATCCAAACATCCTTTCGCATTTATAATATTAGTAGGATAATTAAGATTTACTTATCCATGTTTTAAGAGGTTGACAATATCGAATGATCTTTTAATCTTAATCCTGAATGGCTATAAACTATCTGAGTTCCAAATTTCAACCAAACCTAAAATCTACGTTCTTCGCCGCGCTTCATGCTAAAGTGAAGGAATTAATTCATTGTAGGTAACAATGATAATAAAAGTCGACAAAAAGCTGCTAAGTGAACTAGACGCCATACATTCTCATAAAAACCATTCTTCACCGCGCGTTACGCTAGGGCGCCCCCGCGGAGAGGCGTCAACTAAATCCGCAATAGAATCTATTACGGTTGTCTGTGAGACGGCAAATTTGGGATTTCCTGGGTTGTAACGGAAGTGTGTTTGTGATGTTAGGAAACAAGACAGGTAATTTAAAATTGTGCAGGACAGGTATGGCATAATATTTTTACCGACATCAGAAATGGAGGTTCTGTGACACTGAGCAAAAATCTTTATTTTATTAACGAAAATTCTGGTTTCGTCAATCTTTACTAACAAATAAACAATGCCAGAGATTTTGAGTACCAAAATTTCATTTCTAGCTTGTGTTTGAGAAATACTTTTTTCTTAAATTACCTATTCTTTGAACATTTATAAACAGTTTTAAGTATTAACAGATTGAAGCATGGAAGGAACGGATGTTTGTCATAAATGACTGCCTTCTGCTACGTGCAACCATCAATAATTCTCCATGACCATTTCTAGACACATTTCTCACCATCCAAGTTGGCACTCGACACAAACCTTTTATAATTGCACAATTCCTCGGCACGTGCCCGTCTCGTAAGAAGGATGGTGATACATCTCCCCGATAATCAGGAAGGCGGGAATTGGATCTGCAAATTAAGTTTGGAGCCGGGAATTCGCTGTCGAGCTTGCAAAATGTCGTGTAACAATCGGAGAGTAATATGTCAGTTACACTATTTGCGTATCAAGAAGGCAGGTGCGAGGTATGGGTTTTAATTATAACACTGGCTTGCTATTTTTTTTTGTATTCTGCTAGATAATAATCAGCTTTGCTTTGCATTTTAAAGTTATATTGAATGTAGGTATTTAATGACTCATTTGAGCGTACGTTCGAGATTAGAATTTACAAATTAATTTCGCATTTCAAAAATACATAAATAAACAGCCTATTAGCCCAGTGGGTAGTAACGCTGTCTACGAAGCTTAAGGTCCTGGGTAAGGACAAATATTTGTACGATAAACATGAATATTTGTTTCTGATTCTTGAAACGTTTTCTATGTATTTAAATATTTATATCTATCGAATATATCGTCGTTGAGTACCCATAACACAAGCCTTATTAAACTTACTGTGGGGCTAGTTAAATTTGTGTAAGATTGTCCCCTAATATTTATTATTATTATAAACAAGTGAAAAAGAAAACACATAACAATAAGTACGTCATCAGTGGCATCAATAATATGCCTGCGACGGCCATATTTTATCCCAATATCGTTGTTTCGGGAGATATTTTACGACTCCTTAAAGAACACTCATGTAATAATCGAGTAACGCTCTTAATGGCTATTATTTCCCCTCATCCCGGGCTTTTGTGAATAATATCGGGAGTTGTGGTAAATGATTATGATCTTTTGCGTCGTTAAGTGATAAAGTTTGGCTTTATTGCGAGATAAGCTGAGGAAAAGAATATAAAATACAAATCTTACTGTATAGGCCGCACTTATTCCTTACATATATATTTAGAGTAATTTAACTTCTTAAAGTTATAGGATTGAATCACATCATCACATCAGGGGAAAGACGTCCACTGCTCCTCTAAAGAGTAAATTAATTTTGTATTAAGCAGTAACGCTGCTAACGAAATTGTAAATTTAAATTAAAGGAAAAAAAATAGAAAAATACCCTACACGCCTCCCTAAGGCGTTGTAAGAAGGAACTGATTGAAAGATTTAGTGGCTGAGAAAGATTCTTCCGATAGCTCAGTTGGTTAGTAGCGACGGGCCATGAATGCCTCTAAATAACCGACCCTGCGCCACCTGCATGCAGTGGACTTTCACCAGACCCCGTATCATGGTCGGCCTTATTCACGCGATAAGTGACAAGATAGGAGCGTCGTCTCATTCTATCGAACGGTGTCAGCCAGTGACGGACGCTCTATCTTGTCACTTATCGGGTGACAAGGCCGACCATGTTTTGGGGGTCTGTCCACGCTGTGAGTGCTGGAAAAACTTACTAGCTCATTCCGGAACATCATCGATCAGTTCCTATACGTTATTCTCCCTTTTACCAAGCGATAAAAACACTTTAGCCTTTATCACATGATAAAATCAAAATATACAAGGGGGCCTGTAACATGAGCCAATAAGGAAACCGAGGATAAGTAAGGCAATCAGAAATCAGTTCCAAGTGGTTTAAAAATAAATCTTGAAAAATTAATCATTCTTTTTTAGTAACAGGATGCTTGGTTTTATTACTTAACTAGTATACTATTGATATTATTTTACATTTTAAATATATAAAAATGTAAATATAAAAACAAACTCTAAAAATGTGTGCATAACTAAGACACTATAATTACTATGGCATTAAGTGTCCATGTGTTCTACCAAGATATTTAGTGATATCGTGATGTCAAATTTCATTACTCAGGGATCACAACTTATTTTTTTCCGGATCCAATTATTTTGAAACACTTGGATATGCTATGGAGTCACCCTTTAATTTATTTGCGCCTGTTACAGGCCAAACCCTCTATATATTGATACTAATTTGTAAAATAGACGAATGCCTTATCTTGTCTCATATCAATGATGAAAACTTTGCATAGTCGATTATTTGTTAATCTTAACATATCAGCATTCGCTTGGCTTGTAATGTCTAAGATAAGCGCCATTTGGCACCGAGTTCAACCAAGCATGGAGAGTGATACCCCTGCGTTAAGTCAGTAAACACAGTTACCAAGCTATAACCTCACATGCGCGATAGTAACTCGTAACTTCGCTGCACCGCACCGCTCAATAAAACTTGCCAACATGACAACACAATTTTCAGCACGGTGTTGCAGCTTAAGTAGAATCAGTACGTTATGTTGGTAAATAATTAAAAATTACAGAGATGCTGCATACTTCTGCGAAGAAATTCTAAGGTGTATGTGAAGCCCTGAACCCGCACTGGGACAGCGTGGGGTCTACTGCTCGTTCCCTCCCAACAACGAGAGGAGGCCTGTGCCCAGCAGTGTGACGTACATATGCTGAGTTATTTATTTTTACTGAGATGTAGTGCTTAACCCCAATTAAAGGCAATGACTTACAATATAAGTAATTTCTTTATGAGAAATTATTGCTTCAAATTAGAAAAACACTGGTTACGTCGCGTTTCTTGGCTTCGAATGCGTTGAAGAAGGCGGCGGGTTAAAGCTAATTATATTCCTATAATATGCCAATAATATCAATATAATCCTTCAGTAAAAAAATATAACCGAGTACGTTTTGCTATTATGAAAATAATTCAACAATATTGTGGATTTAACAAGTTCTAGTCGGGAATATCGGCGCCCACGTAATACATATAACAAACACACGTAATGTAACATTTTATTACATTTAAATTTTTGCAAAAAAGTAAGATGGTGAAACCATTTTTAACGTCCTACGTGGAGAGGATGTAAATTTGTGTAGGTACTCACCAAGGGCGTTAACAAAGAAAGCCGCCGATCGCCTCTTTATTGCCTTTGCCACTCAGACTAGGCGAGTAACGTGTTCTGAAAATTTTGCTACGTTATAGAAAAAGGGCTCAGACTAGCCGAGTAAAAAAATAGAAGTAAAAAATTTGCTATACGCTATAGATAAAATTATCTATGACACAAAAAAAACCTCATTCAAATCGGTCCATCCGTTTGGGAGCTACGATACCACAGACAGATACACAGATACACAGATACACAGACAAGTTAAACTTATAACACCCCTCTCTTTGCGTCGGGGGTTAAAAAACTGGTTACCATCATTTTACTGTGATAATGTTGCCAAGCGAACGACCTTCTTACAAACAAGGGGAACTCCACTTATCGTGATCACATTTTCTTTATTGATCACTTGTTGAATTTTAAATCGGGTCTTGATCGATCATTCCCAATTATAAGGGTTGGATAATATTGCGTTATTTTGAGGGGCCCATTTGACGAAGCTCGAACATATAAACGAATTTAAACTTTCGTGAGACATTTAAAAAATAATACTTACTAAAAATTAAATTAAATTTAACTTTTAGTAAGTATTATTGTTTATTTCAATAAAAAAGTAGGGGTTTAATTACAGTCTTAACTACTAATCTTATATTTAAAAGATTTTTTGTGTTAAGGAGCCTGCCTTATAACTATATTATCTTAATTAGGTAACTACATATTTTTTTACAGTAAGGTATGGTAATGGTAAGTGCCTTTATTGTTTACGACTTAATTTTAACATATGTCTTTTGACTATCGAACGTGTTTTATTACACGTTTTACCCTCAATGTTTCGTATTAATTAGCTCATCCGGAAATCTATTTAATATTGTAGGTAGGAGACAATTCCAATCCCTATTCCCATATTCATTATTACTTTTTCCCACCTCAAAGGTTGGGTGATTAGATAAGCTACGAAGACGGTTCGGTCTTGTTTTTTTCTTTAAATTGGTTATATTATTATTGTACTGTGTTATGATTGCTAGTTCCACCTTGTCGAATACATTTAACACCTTACAATGATTAAATAGATTTTCGTAATTTTTCCTATATTTATATTTAACCATAACTGGTACAATTGTTTTCAGTAGACGTATCTGGAGGTTGTATATATTATTTAAATAGGTTTTATAGGTTCTTCCATAGCTTTCTATACCATAACCTATGACAGAATCAGCCAGGGACATGTATAGAAGTCTAAGTGTGTTGTAAGGGACTTTATGTTTAATAATACATAGTTTTGACAATATAGACCTAAGTTTTTTACATACTTGGTCTACATGTGGTCCCCAGTTAAACTTGTCGTCAATTTTTAGTCCGAGGTAAGTCTGTTCCTTTACAATTTCAAGCTAAGTACAGTTACATAGCGCATTAGATATGTGCAGACACTTGTGTTCGTGGGCCACAATCTTAGGCGTAGCGTTTACTTTTTTATATGGCGAGTGTATGTGCATTAGTTTCGTTTTAGAGTAGTTTAACGATAAACTTAGGTCGTGTGCCCATTTGCACAATAGGTCGAACTCAATCTGCATCATATCTTGAGCATTCTCTAAGTCCTTATGGGCTGTTATTATACAGGTATCGTCTGCAAATTGGTACACAGAGCCACGTCGGAATATCTTGTGCATGTCATTAACGTACAATAAGTACTCCGTTGGAGCCAGTATAGATCCCTGTGCTGTACCGCACAGTGCGGGAGTTAGGTCACTTTGTTCGCCCGCTATGCTGACTGCATTAAATCTGCGCGTATGATAGTTTTTAATGAGTTCCAGCACAGGACCCTGTATACCATTTTGTTTCAATTTTCTGTATAATGTGTTGTGATTCAAAGTGTCAAATGCTATCGCTCTATCATCACAGCAAAGTACATGGTGTTTTTTATCTTGGTGATTATTTATTACATCCGTAAATTGTGATAAAAGTTGCGATGCGCTTTTCCCTCTTTGAAAACCAAACTGTTTTTCGTGTACATTACTTGATAGGAATGTATTTATTGAGTTTCCAATGTATTTTTCTATAATTTTACTAGTAATCACTCTACGGGCGACAAGTTTCGAACTCTTCGGGAGTTTTTCAGGATGAGTGTTTTCGCGGCAATGTCGCTTGAAGCACTCAAAGTAAGTAAGTGAGTAGTAGGTTCTTGGCCTTCGAGAGTTCGAAATATATCGCCCTCATTGACATTTAATACGTGGGTTTAACTGTGTAATTATTACTATTAAGCTACATTGGCTGTTTGACCAGTGTTGCCTGTCTTGGCTTGTAAAATAGTAACTTGTGGTTTCGTGAATTTAGTTATAAGAAGATTAAGAGAAATATAAATAAATGCAAATGTAATAAAAAAAATATGACAATAATGATACGCAGTTGGAAAATTGGACGTTTATGAATTTTCAAGATATTAGATATAGGTAAAGTCCACGTAAAAGAGATGTTTTAATATTTCGCCTTATCACAACGGAAAAAGGTGCCATAGTGTAAGCATAACATATGTTTACGTGGACTGTACGTCAATGTCTCTGATCTATTGTGTGACATGTATATTCTTTAACCTGTTATTGTGTACAATAAAGTGCTTACATACATGCATACATACATACATGTCACTGATTGACGCGTGGATTGCATCCTATGCGGTGACCTAATTAGATATGTGGGTTTCGAAATATGCTAATGGTTGATTATTATGATTAAACAGATCTTGCTTTAGAGAGACTTTCCCTACTAGAGAGAGATGTTGATTGATTGACATGTGACATAAATATTATGACAGATATTCTATCGCCAGTATGGCAAAACTGAAGCTATTTTGTTTGAGTATAGAAACGGCTGTCAAATACCTGCCTACTTGCAGAGTAAAATTAATTTGTTTAATTTATAATTAGGTCATCCCTTCAATAACATCTCTATCAAAATTTATCACCCTGTGCGCTGCAACGTTAATGAGTGCTGAGCGGTGCACTCAACTGGAGATGAGTGCAGTCTTGACTTGAGCACAGCGCTCTTGAACATGCACTTATCGCATGCATGATTTGGGGCGCTCGAAGCTTACGGCTGGCAACTGCAGCCCCGCTATTCTGTAAATTGTTTTAAGCTCACCTCAACGCTCACCCAATATACCTTGACGCCGCAATCCGTAGTAACTAAGCGTAGGTAGAGGTTTACTTTCGTTAGGCGTGACGGGTGGGTTGAGGCGCATGAGCGCGCAAAGAATAACACCCCTGCTGTGACGTCACGTTGGAAATGTTGGCGGTTGTCAAATTGTTAACAAGATGGCCGCGCATAAAAACCCGCGGGATATATAATAGTCTATGTCCATCCGGAAACTCCATTCTAAACATAGGTAAAGGATTTTGGAAATCGGTCTAGTGATTCCGGTTTTACCGGGTACATTCACAAAGCTACAATATATGTCACAGACTAAATAATAAATAAATATTAGGGGAACAATCTTACACAAATCGTACTAGCCCCATAGTAAGCTCAATAAGGCTTGTGTTAGTATAAGGCCTGAGTGGACGCCCCGCTCGGAGCGGGGCGTCGAGCGTCCATATAAATTGCATTTGTTTTATATAGACGCTGCACGCTCCGCTCTGAGCGGGGCGTCCACTCAGGCCTTACGCTTATGGGTACCTACCAGACGCCGATATATTTAATAGATACAAATACTTAAATACATATAGCGCCGCAATGACCGGTCCTGCGCCACCCGGATCCAGCGGACTCCCGCGACTTTTACCAGGTCATCAGTCCATTCCCAGGACCAGTCATTGTGGCACTCTTTGGGGGAGGCCCATGTCCAGCAGTGGACGTCTTTCGGCTGATATGATATGATGATAATGATGATGATGATGATGATGATGAAATAGGGTCACCTGTCCAATATTGAAACTTTGGTGCACAGTGAAACACGTCAATATCTCCAAAACCCGATTGTGCTAGATAGTGCTGTATAGCTCATTAGGACGTACTGAGGAAACCCTCTTCCACGCTCTGTTTGTGGAAGCGACGCGTGGAACAAAAAGTCACCACAAATTCTTTTCTACATTTTCCACGAAAAAGTTAAAAAATAAAAAATATAAATAATAAATAATATTTGGTGATATATATTTGGTGTATTTGTCACATTATAGAATTTGATTTCGTATTATTTAGTGTCTTCATTGCCTTCTGTAAATCCCAAAGCGTCTATGGACCTGTATGTTGATATAAAATGATCCAATGCAAACAAATGTTCAGACTAATAACACTTTTTCACTGTTGATTACCCCCGTTTCATTGTATAAATTCAGGTGTTTCATTGAATACACGTATGTGGACGCGTTGAAACAAAGCTCATTTTTTTTACACTACTTACCACTACCACTACCACTTTTTACATTACCTACAAAGAACGAAAGCGAAGCCCCGAGAAAAGACTTCTGAAAAGACTAAGGCTATATTCTACATAAGGTGCTAACAAATTAAGTACCAATATTTTAAGAGGTGTTACATTACATCAAAACAATAAACTTTAAATAGAAATTAAGAAAACTTTTTATAAGATATTTATGTATTAATTTCCGGAACAAAATAAATAAATTAAAACTTCGCCCAAACATAATCAACCTGTGCATTTAACTGACAAGATCTTTAACACTACCTGTCAAGTGAACATCGTCGTTTGTGACAAACATCAATGATTGGCGGGAAAACTGTTAGTAATCTTATTGGGTTTAAGAAACACTGGACATTGACATTGAATTATCTAAGTGAAGTGTCCATTTACTCATGGCAGTCAAGAGGTTTCATAAGACAATCAAAGAGGACTTAATCACGGATTGTTGACTGTCTCATTAACAGGGTGTTTTACGCAGCAACGTTATTTCCCTAATTATCTCCAAAAAGTGATACACACTTTTAGATGTTTCATACTTAAGTCTACTCCTAGAGACTAGTACTATCAGCTCTAAAAGTATTGGTACCTAATTTGTTAGCACCTTATATAGCCTTAGTCTTCAGAAAGTCCATTCTATACAGCCTGGGGTTGGCTGTCAATTTTGAGAAATGGAATCGTGGCATATGAAATCATCTCAGACCAATCGAACTTATTAAAATAAAATCATACTGACAGATTGTGCTCACAAAAGATTGCTTATTTATTTAACGCACGCACCTATATAAATACACTAGCTTCTGCCCGCGACTCCGTCCGCGTGGAAATCGTTTATATCGCAGCTCCATACAAACTTCAACCCCCATTTCATCCCCTTAGGGGGTGATTTCCAGGGTGAAAACTATGCTATGTCCTTCCCCGGGATTCAAGCTATCTCCATACCAAATTTCATCGCAATCGGTTCAGCGGTTTAAGCGTGAAGAGGTAACAGACAGACAGACAGACACACTTTCGCATTTATAATATTAGTATGGATATGGATAAACGTTAGAGGAAAAAATGAAAATGAAAATGAAAAAGTTTATTGTTCAAGGGCAACATTACAACTAATTGGCTAACCATATCTTGGTCATATGATTTCAGTAGACAATGCAATACCTACTCTTTAGTCGTACTCATCTACTACTCCTATAAATAGAATATGAATAATACTAATCATTACATCGGTTAAACTCACGTTTTAAATGTCACTACGGGTGTCATGTTTCGAACAGTTCCGGAGTTCTTCTTCAGGATGAGTGTTTTCGCGGCACTAACAGCAGCTGGGTCGTTTCGACTTTTCCGTGAAACGAAACGTAACCGTTTTTTTTCTCATAAAACTGTTTTGAAAAACAGTTTCAAAAATAACTAGTTTCTCCGTGCGTTGGCGCCGTCGCCGGTCGCCAAACGAAGTGAAACGAAAAAACGGATGAAACAGTTTACAGTGTTCGAGTTACGTTTTCACGTTTTGCATTGCAACCGTTGCGTGCGACTGTCGCCTTCTACTCGTAGCTCCTTGTCATCGTTTTTATAAAAACAGTTTGTGTTTCTAGCCACAAACTGTTATTCCGTTATTGTACGAAAAACCGTTTTTGAAAACGCTTACGGGAAAAAACGCCCAGCTCTAGCAAGTGTCGCTTGAACCTATGAATGTCGATAAAGTACCACCGGTTCGGAAAGAAAATTAGTATAAAATAATAAATAAAGATACTGGATGTCAGGGGTAAAGCAACAGGCTAAAAAAAAAGAAAAACGAGTAAAAAAAAAGAAAAAAGAGTAAATAAATAAAAAAGAGTACAATTGGCGATTTTAATGCCTGCAGGCATCTGCCGATTGTAGGTACAAAGGTATATTTGTGTAAGATTGACCCTTTATATTTATTTATTTATTTTTATATTTATATCTCTCGAGTGTTCATGTTTTTTCAACAACTTCCATGTAGCTTTATATTAATACTAGCTTCTGCCCGCGACTCCGTCCGCGTGGATCTCGTTTATATCGTAGCTCCATACAAACTTTCACCCCTCCACTTCATCCCCTTGGGGTATGATTACCGGGATAAAAACTATCTTATGTCCTTCCCCAGGACTCAAACTATCTCTATACCAAATTAAATCCAAATCGGTTCAGCGGTTTAAGCGTGAAGAGGCAACAGACAGACAGACAGACAGACACACTTTCGCATTCATAATGTTAGTATGATATATAAATATATATATATAATATAATAAAATAATTATAATTATAATATTATAATATAATATATAATATTATAGTATATATAGTATATAGTATGGAAGTATGGATGGATGGATTCAAAGAAGTGTTAAAGCGCAAAGGCAATGAACAGCACATCACCTACAAAACATCCGCACCCCTTATGCAGTACAATTTTAGACCGAATATCAGCAATAAAACATTTTACAAACTGCATCGATAAGTTTGTAGCATAGTCCAAACGTTATTGAGTGTTGCCAGACGCATAAAACATAACTGAAAGTGGATTTTCGTTATTACTGGCACGTATTGGGTAAGCGCCAAGCGATATTGGTCTTTGTTGGCACTAACGTATGATTTATTTTCCTAATTGGATTATTTTAGCGTATTACCTCTGCAATGCCTTGTATTTCAGAGATTAGTTAATTTAGGCCTTATAACAAGTTTACTCAGGTTTTGTTTGTGTCTGAAAGGACGGTTTAAGAATGACTGTTTGTTTAGTTACCTAAACACAACCCTTCAGGTTTAACGATATTTTACCTTAACAAGGCGACTTACTATGAAGCTACATTGTTTTCATTTAATTTCATACAGTATAACATACAAATATTCATTATTGCTTACCAGAAATAGTACATGACAGAAACAGAGGTAAATTAAACATAAACAATGGCGGTCTTATCGCTTAAAAGCGATTTCTTCCAGACACCCTTTGAGATGATGCAAAATAATAATATGATTGAGTAGGTGAAACAGACAAACAGAGTACCTATAAACTACTTAACCATAAGAAATACTGACTCCTAGCTTTATTCCCGGTTTTGCTCTACCGGAGCCCGGGGTCCGCTTTGACACCTAATCGCAAGATTTGGTATAGGCATGGTTTAACGAAAGCGACTGCTATCTGTCCTTCCAACCCAGAGGGAAAATTTGACCTTATTGGGATTAGACCGGTTTCCTCAAGATGTTTTCCTTCATCGAAAAGCTAACGGTAAATATTCCGTACATATAGGTAAGTTCCGAAAAACTCATTGGTACGAGCCGAGATTGGAACTCACGACCGCCGCTTGACAGACTAGATACTTACATAAATACATAAACCTACATACACATATAATAACTAAATATTAAAGATCAGTAACATTTACACACACAAAGTAGGAAGTAATAGTTACGGAAGAGAAAAATAGTATTCCTTTAGTCCAGTTTTAAAAATGGGTAGAGACTTAGCACGCTTAATTTCAATAGGCAAAGAATTCCACATTCGAACAGCTCGGAAACTAAAAGAATTGTTGTAAGTTTGATGGGGGAACTAAGAAGCAACTATTGAGCAGACCTTGCACAAGAAAGAAATGAAAACGTTCCTTGAGGTAGCGAGGAGTTCGAGGGTTAAAAATCCATAAAGAAGGGTGAGAATGTGAGAGTTACGTCTGGATCGGATAGGAAGCCACTTGAGTTGAGAACCAAAACAGGATACGTGGTCATATTTGCGTAACCCAAATATGAACCAAATCAAGGCCTGTTTTCTCAATCATATATGGAAGGTTAGTTATATCTGAAAATACCATTGCCATCAAATAATAGAAGTGTGAATGCTAGCTAGTGTAAATAGCTATTGTTTCTTTTACAAACGCAGCAAAAAAAAAACTGTTCTTTTTTTATAATTCTGCTGTTACCTTCTACCTCCGCCTCAGCCAACGCTAGTTCTCAACACATTTAATTAAACAAGGAATTATGAAACGAAAGGACAAAAGCGGCAACAAGAAGCATTGAAATTAATTTCCCGAGGACTTAGCACAGCGCTGAATGAGCCCTGTTGAGGGCACGGGATAATTTTAAATAAATTATCCGGGAGCAAATAATTAATGGGCCGCAGGGGCGAAAATTCCGAGCTTAGCGGAATTTTCCGATTTTCGCGCGCTGTGCGCTGAAAAATGGTTGGTGTTTTTTGCTTTAAGACTGGTGGGTTTACGCTTGCAGTGAGTTGCGAGCTAAAGATACTCGCGCTAAAAGAAGGGAAGAAACGCTAGAAAAAATACTGCAACGCAATTGTTTGCTCAGAATCTTAGAAGATTTTGGTCCTATTTTGAATTATTTATTTGGGCTGTATTTAATGATTGGTTTACAATTATGTAGGTTTCCTGAAAATAATTCAAATATTGTTTACCTTTTTGACAACCTGTCATACAACGATAGGTACGTCGCTTTTGTCAACCGCGCTACCATGAAGTTAGGTTGTATACATTTAGTCTAAGGTTGTAATAATTGTATGTAAATATGTATGTAGTCGTGGTACCTTATGAATTTGTGAATTGAGAATCTGAAATTCTGGAATGTGGATCCTCAGGGGTATTTAAGCCGTACCACGGACGGATCCCTCAGTTTCACGTCGACTTCCGAAATAAGAGGTCTTCTAAATTGATCTGTTGCGGGGTGCAACTCAAGAAGGATCCCCTCTACTATTATATCGGCTCTCCTTCCTGCATAGCTGCGCGCCCACTTGCCACGCACCCCAGCTGCACGCCTATCTGCCGCGCACTCTAACCGTGCGCCTGCCTGTCGCTGCCCTGAGCAACGCACCTGCGCGCCTGCCTACAACGCGCCCCTGAGCTGCGCGCCTTCAAACAACGCGCCCCTGAGCTGCGCGCTTTCTAACAACTCGCCCCTGAGCTGCGCAACTTCCTACTACACGGCTTATCTACGCGTCCTCGCCTTGACCTTAAGTTTAGAAAAAAAACTTTTTGTTTAAGCCGAATTAGAACTACTTCGTCTATCATCGTTTTAATCTAATCAATAACCCTGTTATTTAAAAAAACTTAAAAACCCTCTGTTAAATATTATTTTAATTGGTTCCTCACAACACAAATGAAATAGATTAACAGACAAATGACGATTTTAAGCTTAAGTAGAGTCTATGAATAAGAGCATTATAATAATACACCAATTGAACCAGTTCCATATAGTATGCTCAATAAGGCTGGATGTGTTATGGGTACGAGACGACATAAAATACACACAAAAACTTAAATAGGTACCCAGAAAACATCCTAGACTCAGAACGAAATATTCATGCTCGTCACACAAATATTGTCAATTGCCGGGATTCGAACCCAGAACCCTCAGCTTCATACGCAGCGTCACAACCACTAGCTAGGCGAACCGGACGTCAATGAATGTTTAGGTAGATACCGACATAATATAATAATGCAAATTGTATGCGTTCCAATGTCGCGGTGTGTAGATAGAGGTAATGTTATTCATATAGCAGTGTGATTATAATAGAATGCGTGTATTTTGAGAGATTATTTGGTTCTCTCAAATCTAGTATCATAGATAATATTGAGACATAAACTTATTTTGTTCTTTCTAGAGATTTGATCTTGTTATATATCGGATGGAAACCCGGAATCGGAAATATTTTCATTATTTGCAAATCGAGAAATTTCTAATTTTGTAGCTTGAAGAGAAAAAGAGCGGATTTATTTTTAGTAAAGTCACGCTTATCTGCATACAGTTCATTTTACAACATAGTCAGGTGTTACCCCACACACGGCCGATTTAAAATCCTGATAAAAAAATACAAACGTCGGGTTTCAACATTAAACAAAACGTCCGCTTTTATGAGGAGGAAAAAAATATGTATTGGATTTTACCCCAACATATCTTATATTATTTAGAATGATTATTAATTTATTACGTATAGGTGTGAAAGTAAAATGTATTCATTACTTAAATAGAATTCGTATAAAGTACAATATATAGTATGAAAATTTACTCGAACGTACAAAGGAAAAAGGATTTAAATAAAAAAAAAATATCCAGAAAATCATTACCAAAAAGGATGAAATAGGAGATCAAAGTTTACAGAGACAAAGTGGCAGCCATTTGCCTTGTATTACAATACATATTAATTATCCTTTAATTAAGTATTCCCGACTTCCCAAGACTGACTCAACTATAGGGCAAATTAAAATATCGTTGTAAGTAAGGTAGACGTCTGAGTGCTCGACGCTGTACTAATATATGGCATGGGCACTCTATGTCAAAGCAATATAGGTTAAATACGAACTAAGAGGATTTTTCTTCATTCGAATTTAAGCCAAGTCACTTTGACATAGTGTCCATGCCATATAGGGTAGACTGGGTATGGTTGTGCCAGGGTACGGTAGTGACAGTCGTCGTACCAGCGAAACTATACGGAATGCGGGCAAGAGTTCTAAGGGAGAGAGAAGCGGCATGCAAGTCTGAACGCGTTCCCCGGTGTTGCGTCACCCAGCGCGCGGCGTTAATGCTAGCTTTTCAACAGTCAATAGTAAGTTGTTTTGTTCGATTAATTTTAATAATCTACGTTATTTCTTTACAGATAGATTACCTCGGATTTTTTTTTGTTATAAGTTGTACATACGGTTAGTTTATTACGGGTGGTTACTTTTTACGTAGATTATTTGGCAAAGTCGTGGCGAATTTTTGTTTTCGAAAGTGTGCGTCATGTACGGTTGTGACATATTTTTTTGTTGTTGTTTTGCTTTTAGATACCCAGAAAACGCTTGCGGAATACCGAAAGAGCGCGAATATCTGGTCTGATAAATATGAAGACACTTATGAAGACGTGAAAGCGGGACTTCTTTAGATTTTCGTTATTAAGTTTTTGATTAATTATTAATTAAAAAAATAATAATTGAATGAACTTTCTATACGAAAGATTATGAAGATTATGTTGTCTTATGGTCATATTTCTAACAATAAAAGTCATTATTAACCATTTTGTTTTATGTTTGTTCCTGTAACTACCCCAACCACTGTCACAACCGTCCTTGGGGTGTGGCCGGTTGTGACACTTTCCCTTTTCTTTTATTTGATCCCTATGACTAATACAGCGTATTTAGGGAACATATTTAAGTATATACAAATGTACAAATTAAGAGTCAAGTTACTTTTCTCCCAGCTAACTAGTAAATAAAAAAAAATCATCATCATCATCATCATCATCATATCAGCCGAAAGACGTCCACTGCTGGACATAGGCCTCCCCAAAGAGTACCAAAGTGACCGGTCCTGCGCCACCCGCATCCAGCGGACTCCCGCAACCTTTACCAGGTCATCAGTCCACCTTGTCGGGGGCCTACCCACGCCGCGCCTTCCGGTACGTGGTCGCCACTCAAGAACCTTTCCGGTTCTAGGTGCTATGTGCCCCGCCCACTGCCACTTAAGTTTAGCGATCCGGAGGACTATATCGGTTACCTTGGTTCTGCTGCGGACAGCCTCATTTCTGATGCGATCACGCAGAGAAACTCCCAACATGACCAAAAAAAAATTGTGGCGATCAAACCAAAATTGTCACAACTGTACCCAGTCTACCCTACTAGTACAGCGTCGAGCACTCGGAACTTTACCTTATTATTTTGGTAATTAAAATACCGCCCGTGTCCCATTCGTCCCAAGGGCTGAATAATCCAGTAACCAAGCAACACCTAACTAGATAGATCCAGTCTGAACCGGATTACGGCGGCTAGTACAAATTGACTTACATTGCACCCAGACATAATCTAAATAGACATCGCATGTATTGCGGTTTGCATGAAAAGAAGCCCTAGGAGGCCAATCGTAGGAATACTAGGCATGTTTTCGGAATTCTTTACAAACGCAATTCTTCATAATAGCTGTTCGGGCCGACCGTCTGCCCGCCCCCTTAAACTCCTCACGTGTGTACGCCTCTTTTGAGTCTGTGGTTTTGACAGTGACACTTTGTCAAGGCGGAGAAAAAAGAGATAACCTCGTGGTTGCGGACCCGGAAGGGAACGAGTGTTTTTGGATAATTTGGAAACGCATTTTCCTTGTTTTGTGTAATATCGCTCGCTTTGAAGACACACGGGTGTCCGAGTGTTTTGTGTGGATATTTCGGTGACATCGGAAGAGTTGGTGATTTGACGCCGCGGATTGTTGGCGATACTGCCCCGGAACACAACGGCTGCTTCTTCAGCCCGGTGACCTTCTTGATTGAACTTGACTTGACCTGACAGTTGACTGAACCTTGACAGATACTAACCGGAGTTGAAGCGAACATCGCGCCTCCCGGAATCAGGTGAGTTGAGCACGTTTTGTAGCCAATCCACTGGCTTATATGACCCGCGAAACGCGTGGCAGTTCACTCCACTCGCACTAGGCGAGGAGTTGAACAATTTTTGGTAGCCAGAGCGTGGTTACTCACAAAGAAAAAACGCGAATTTTGATAGTTTTTTCCTTTTGGGTAAAAATTTTGAGGTTATTTGTTAAAACCAAATTTAGCTACAACTATTTAAAACCTCTATTTTGTGGCACTGCAAGTGTTTTGTACTGTAGATTTCACGAAATTATTGTACTTGCAGTGCAAATTAGTGAGATTACAACCTCCGGAAGGTGATTGATTGTAATTTGGAAAGCCTTTCATAGCTTGTTGTTTGGTAATAAGGCATTTGTTTTATTCAGTTTGCTATAAGCGGCCAAGGTTGTTAAGAATATAAGCTAAAATATAAGGCTAACACAAATATTAGTTGTAAGCTAGATTATTGTACAAGTGATCTAACTAGCCAATTATAGATTATAATTTGAGCTTCCACTGCGTTTTGAGAATCTATATTGGTTGTTATTGTAAGGCATTTCTGTAATTGAGTTGATATTTGGTTTTGATTCACTAGGGTGACCAAGAGATTGGAATTTCCACATTAATTAAATTAATTTTAATTTTCTCTGGTATTGTTGGAAATTCATTTAAAATGGGATCTACACCTAAGGCTAAGATCCAGTCTGCACTGCGTTGGTTTTCATCTGCAGCAGCTTTGGTTGACAGAAATGACCGGGAGGAGGCTTTGTTGACCCGGTACGAGGAGGTGTCAGACCGTCTTAAGGCTGTGGAGTTCCAGGTTGAACTCTACCTAGCGGAGCCCGGCCGGACGACCCCGGAGACCGAGCAGGTGGAGCGGGACTTTGAGCAATGTATGGATTTTGGGGACAGGATTGTCGAGAGGGCTTCTAAGATACTGCGGGTTCGGAATGGTGCGGCCCGGGACGTTCCGAAACACGCAGTTATCTATAACCCAGGGTTGGCAGCGCGCTTGCCAGCCATACAGATGCCGGTCTTCCGAGGAGACCTGGACGAGTGGACCAGCTTCATCGACCTCTTTGATAGCTTGGTGCATGCCCGGACGGACCTGCCAGCGGCGTTGAAGTTGGCGCAGCTGATGTCTGCTCTCGTCGGGGAGCCGCGCGACTTGATCGCGCATTTGTCGGTCACCGACGACAATTATGAAATCGCGCGCACATTGCTGAGGGACCGATACCAGAACGTGCGGCGACTTGCGGATACTCTTATGACTAAGATCTGGAATATCCCTCGGATCGCTCAGGCTTCAGACATCCGGCTGAAAATGCTGAATCCTGTTTTGACAGCGACCAAAGGGTTAGAGAACCTTGGTTTGCCGGTGGACCAGTGGTCCTACATACTGTTGAATTTTTTGTTGAACCGGCTGCCGGCTGATGTACGGGCCAGGTTTGAGCACCGGTATGGTGGTGAAAGTGCTCAGCATCTGCCAACCTTCACCAATCTTATCGACCAATTGGAACTTGAGTGTCGACGGGCCGACACCTCGGATCTACCTCCACCCCCGAGGCCTCCTGGGGCCCAGCGGGCCCAGGGGAGAGTTGCACCTCAAAGGGGAGGGTGGGGCAAATCGGCCCCACAACCAGCGGGTCCTCACCAATATAATACCAGTGCATTGGACCCTGAAGTCTGCCTATGCTGCAAGAACCCTGGCCATCGGGTGCCAGCGTGTCCGAAGTTTCTTGCGCAGCGGGTTGTGGGACGCCGCAACATTGCTAAGCAGCGGCAATGGTGCTTTGTTTGCTTGGGCCCACATTTTGTGCGAGATTGTGCCCACCCGCGGGCGTGTAAGTCCTGTGGTGGGAAGCACCACCCCATTTTATGCATGAACCGCAGTGGGGATACACCTCCCCCCCCCCCTGCGCAGGGGTCATGCTCCCCTGTTCGGAGTCAGCAGCGGGCTGACCAGGGGCCCATGGCCTACCAGTGGGGACGTCGGGTAACACCCCCCTCCCCCCCCCTCCAAAACTACGCGACTACTTCGCACGCACCCGTGCCCCAACGGGGGGTCCTTACGGGGGGGTGCCCGCAAACGCCTCCACCCCGGCAGGCGCCACGGATGTCGCCGCCGCTTGTGGAGCGACCCCGCTTGGCGTCGGGACCTCCGGTGTACGGCCGGAGTAGGACATACCAGGGGCCGCAGGCGGCACGCATGGCGCGACGGCAGTACCAGCCGGAGTGGGACCCGCTCGAGCGGTACGAGCGGCCCGCCCATGCGGAACAGGATGCAACGCGTTATCCCTGCTAGGGATACGCCGCCCACGCACCAGCAACCGCCACGCCCTTGGAGACCGTGTTATTGCCCACGGCTTCGGTTTGTGTTTGGGGCCCTGGCGGAGGATCAGCCTGCGTGCGCTCTCTCCTTGACACGGGAGCGCAAGGCTGCATGGTATCCAGTAGGTTGGTGCGACAGTTGGGCTTGGTTGTGAAACCCCACCCGGAAAGTATACGTGGGGTAGGCAATGTGACAGTGTCAAACCTGGTAGGGCAGACCTTACTCACCTTTGGACCGGGTCCCACTTCACGCGCGAGGATTAATGCTCCCGCGTTAGTATTGGATGAAGTGGTGGGGAGACTCCCCCAGGTGAAGCTGCCTCCAGAGGTTCGGAGTTTGACAGCTGGATTAGTTCTGGCGGATGCTGGATTTGACAGACCTGGTCCGATTGACGTGTTGCTGGGTGCAGACGTTCTTGGGCGGGTGCTGTTGAGCGGCAACCGTACCTTACAGCCTGGCGGACTGGTTACACTGGAAACGGTGTTTGGCTATGCTGTAATGGGTTTGGTTTTAGCGGCTCCACCGCCTCCTACTGAGGAGGGCTGTCTGGTTGGAACTGCTCTTTCAGAAGCCGTGCAACGGTTCTGGGAGATTGAGGAACCACCTACCGCGTCGCGTATGAGCCCCGAGCAGGAAGAGTGCGAACGGTTTTACCAAAATAATACTGGGCGCCTCTGCTCTGGTCGGTTCATAACACGACTTCCTCTGCTCATCCACCGACCTCCTCTTGGAGCGTCACGTGAGATGGCTGAGAAGCGGCTGGTTTCGATGGAACGCCGAATGAGAAGAGATGCGCTCTTCCGGCAGAAGTATGTGGACTTCATGAGGGAGTACGAGGGTTTGGGACACATGTCGGTGGCTCGGACGGACTGGAGTACAGTGGAGCACTGCTTCCTGCCGCACCACGCGGTCCTAAAATCCCCGGAGTCCAAGATTCGTGTGGTCTTTGATGGGTCCGCGTCCACCTCGACTGGGGTGTCATTGAACCAGTGTTTGCATGCAGGTCCTAAGCTGCACAAGGATATCACGGATATCCTCACAAATTTTAGGAAACATCAGGTGGTGTTCGTCGCCGACATCCGGATGATGTTTCGGCAGACAGTGATCCATCCTGATGATCGTCGGTATCAGCTGATCTTGTGGCGTGAGAGCCCTGATGAACCGATGTTGGTGTACGAGCTGAATACGAATACATACGGCTTGAAGAGCAGTCCGTACATTTCAATTCGAACTTTGTTAGAATTGGCATCTCGAGAGAGACTGAGGTTCCCTCGAGCGTCCGCCATTTTGGAACGGGACTTATTTGTCGATGACGTGTGCACCGGGGAAACAGTGTCGAAGAGGCTTTGGTTTTGCGGGATGAGCTGGTGGAACTCTTGCGGACGGGTGGATATGAATTGCGCAAATGGATGTCCAACTCACCGGCCGTGGTGGCCGGCCTCCCCGAGGATCACCAGCAGGATCCGCACCTGTTCGAAAATGTTGAGAGCCCGCACATGTTATCAGTCCTAGGCGTGCAATATCGACCAGTCCAAGATGTGTTCACCTATCGGGTGGAACTGGATTCCCCGAGGGTCTGGACGAAGCGGCTTGTGCTGTCCACGGTGGCCAGGACGTACGATCCGAATGGATGGATCGCGCCGGTCATCTTCACGGCGAAGGCATTTATGCAGCGCCTGTGGATGGTCCAACTGGGTTGGGATGATCCACTATCCGGAAATTTGTTGAGCGATTGGGAGGTTTTCTTCTCCACGCTCCCGGAGATAAATCAGGTCGAACTGCCGCGTAAGCTGTTGCCGGCAGGGAAATGCCGAGTAACCCTACACGGGTTTTGCGACGCCTCCGAGCGAGGGTATGCAGCTGCCGTTTACTTGCGGACGGTCAGCTCCGCCGGAGCGGTCGATTTGCACTTGGTAATGGCGAAGAGCAAGGTGGCTCCCCTTCGCACGCGTTTGACAATCCCAAAAATGGAATTATCTGGAGCGGCTCTTCTTGTACGCCTACTGAACCACGTGGCCTCTACCTTGAAGGACACCGTGAACCTTGAGGAGAGTGTCTACGCATGGACTGATAGCCAAATTGTATTGTGTTGGCTGCAGTCGTCATTCCATACTTTGGAGGTCTTTGTGGCCAACCGGGTCTCGCAAATCCAGAATTCGGAGACTGCCTTGGTTTGGAGACACGTGCCAGGTGAACTGAACCCAGCGGACGTGGCGTCCAGGGGTTGCACGGCACCTGAGCTTGTTGCCCACTCACTGTGGTGGAGACCAGATTGGTTGTTGGAACCGGAGACACTCTGGCCTGCCAGTTGTGTGATTGGGACCCCATCCTCTGGCTTGGGTGTCCACCTTGTCGAGACCGCTCCAGTGTCAGACACTGCTTGGTTGCTAGAACGGTATAGCTCTCTCGACAAGCTTGTTGGAGTGACCGCCTGGGTCAAGCGATTTATACACAATTGTCGCCACCCTGACAACCGGTCACGCGTTAGAGTTCTCGCCACAGAAGAGCGGAATGCCGCCCTACATCATTGGATTAGGGTTGTGCAGGAAGAACACTTTGGGGACGTATTGAAGCCCCTGCGGCAGGGACGTCCTAAGCTACCGAAGGCGATAGCACGCCTCAACCCGTTCATTGACGAGTCGGGTACACTCCGGGTTGGAGGACGGCTCCGCAACGCTAGCTTGCCGTACTCGGTGCGCCACCCCATTTTGCTGCCTAAGAAGGGGCATCTGGTGGAATTGTTGGTGATTGACCGCCACATAAAGAACTCGCATGCCAGCTGCAATGCACTCTTGGGCATTTTGCAGCGAGACTTTTGGATATTGAACAGCCGACGGGTTATTCGGAGCATCGTGTTTCGGTGCTTGCCTTGCTTTCGGCTCAAGGCAGCCACGATGCAGCCCCAGATGGGGGACCTTCCTCCCGATCGGGTCAACGAGGCTAGGACCTTCTCTAGGGTTGGGACCGATTTTGCGGGACCTTTTTTAGTGAAAACGTCGCGACTTCGAAATGCGAAGGTTGTAAAAGCGTATTTGTGCGTTTTCGTATGCCTGTCGACCAAGGCTGCTCATCTTGAACTTGTTGGTGATCTTACGACGGAGGCTTTTATTGCGGCATTGGATAGATTTGTATCCCGTAGGGGACTCCCATCTCTGATCCGGTCAGATTGTGGAACCAATTACAAGGGTGCCGACCGTTATTTACAAGATGTTGTAAAATTTTTATTTGAAAATAAGATTGATATTGGAACAGACCTCTCCCGTCGGGGTATCACCTGGACGTTCGATCCGCCAGGCTGCCCCCACTGGGGTGGAATCTGGGAGGCTTGCGTGAAGCAAGCAAAAGCCCATATGTATCGGGTAGTCGGTCAAACTGTATTGACTTTTGAGGAACTCGCGACGTTGTTTTGTAGAATTGAGGCCGTCCTCAATTCCCGTCCGTTGTGTCCGCTCAGCTCCGACCCAAATGACCTGGAAGCGCTCTCTCCAGGCCATTTCTTGATTGGTCAGCCACTTGCAGCGTTGCCGGAGCACCCCCTCCGGGACGTACCCTCCAGTCGTTTGTCGCGCTACCAGATGCTGCAACAAATGGCTCAGAACTTTTGGACCAGATGGTCATTAGAGTATTTGCATGTTTTGCAGCAGCGCCTCAAGTGGACTGACAAAACCAGTCCCCCCAGAGTTGGAGACCTTGTGCTACTTAAGGATGCTAACCTTCCGCCACTGCGATGGCGCCGGGGGCGCATCGTTAATTTGTTTCCCGGTAAGGACGGGACCCCTCGGTTTGCCGAGGTCATGGTTGGGGACTCGGTTCTGAAGCGAGCGGTAGCAACCCTATCGCGACTTCCCCTAGTATAGCGGACCGGCTTAGAGGCCGTTCCGAGGCGGGTGATTGTTCGGGCCGACCGTCTGCCCGCCCCCTTAAACTCCTCACGTGTGTACGCCTCTTTTGAGTCTGTGGTTTTGACAGTGACACTTTGTCAAGGCGGAGAAAAAAGAGATAACCTCGTGGTTGCGGACCCGGAAGGGAACGAGTGTTTTTGGATAATTTGGAAACGCATTTTCCTTGTTTTGTGTAATATCGCTCGCTTTGAAGACACACGGGTGTCCGAGTGTTTTGTGTGGATATTTCGGTGACATCGGAAGAGTTGGTGATTTGACGCCGCGGATTGTTGGCGATACTGCCCCGGAACACAACGGCTGCTTCTTCAGCCCGGTGACCTTCTTGATTGAACTTGACTTGACCTGACAGTTGACTGAACCTTGACAGATACTAACCGGAGTTGAAGCGAACATCGCGCCTCCCGGAATCAGGTGAGTTGAGCACGTTTTGTAGCCAATCCACTGGCTTATATGACCCGCGAAACGCGTGGCAGTTCACTCCACTCGCACTAGGCGAGGAGTTGAACAATAGCAATTCACCACATTCGTTATGCAGTACAGAATACCTAGACAATTAATGAACTACTGTAAAATTGCACCCCAAAAGTTAGTTTTTTGGATATGCTGTGGATCTCATGCATTATTTTCGAATTGTCAGGATACCAAAGGATGATAGAGCAGTCATAAAACGATAAACCGTATAGATATTAAAAAATAATAAAATAATAAATGTAACTATATTTATTATATGACGTATAAAATGTATATTTTATTAATAAACAAATTGAATTGAATTGAATACCAGTTATGTTTATTTTGATAACCTCTGAAACAAAAGAAAAATTATGAGTAGATTCCAACAACTAAATTCGAATTAGCGTACAAGCATAATTCTCTTGACTCACGCAAACAATCCGCAATGTTCAAAATACTAAAATATCCAATTCCATGTCCTACGCATTACCCAAAAAAAAATCTTTAAAATTTTAAATCTTCCACCGGATTAATAAAAATATATACCTACATACATAGAGTATTTAAAACAAAAGTACTAAAACAGTACTGACATCTACGTGGTATGATATCTCTCATTCTGTCACACTTATTGAGATTTGTCTACTACCATCTCGCTCGGTCGTGGTATTTATCATTACATGGTCACTCAAGTGTTTGGAGTAAGTACTTACAAAGCTTTTTAAAATGTTAGTTAATTTGGCTCGTGCCGAATGACTTTGGGCTAGCTATTTAGAAGGTTTTTAGTCCTCGAAGCATATAGCTACTTCCGCTGCTACTGTACTATATTTAAATGTCTTCTGAATTCTGAATCGTATTTGTCCATGCCTGACCTATTAGGAAAAATTGTGCAAACTTACGGATAGCATAATTGCGCGCGAAGCTAGAAAGAAGCGACATAATTAAAATATGTGAATTGTAGACCTTACACAGATAGGATTGAAATGAAATTGTTGGTTGCAATAACCCTCTGTCTGTAGACTACGCTGTACCCGAAGCGTGTTCACAACCGCGTCAGGGTGTATACTCAATTTGTCTGGCTAACTGTGAACTTGGCCGTTAGTGCGTCCGCGGGGATCTATTCTGATTGCTCATTCTCATTACATTATCGTGCGACAAGGCAGCACCATCAGGTGGATTCTGTTACATTTTAAGGATTTTTTAAAGAATATAACCCCGGTGCTACTTAGCAGTAGCTTCATTATCTAATAGGGGCAGACACTAAATAAAATAATCAATTATGCATTTTCTTGAAAAAATATTAAGAATGTAGTCAAATGGAGAAAAAAGCAACGCAAGAGGTTAAATAATCACAAAGTTATACGTGTCCAAAGTTTTAAGAGGGGGTATGTTCTGTCCCTTATCCGCATAACGCACCTATATGAAATGATTGTCATTTACTATGACGCTCGAAGATCGTGACGTCACGTTTTCTTTAGCGTTTTCTCTCCCTATCAAGCAACATTAAGACGGTTGTAGCTCCGTAATTTTTCGAGATATTTGATTGGGATTTTCGTTGTTAGGCATTTTTTTTTTCCTTTTTTTTCAAGCAATAATCAATTTGGATTCTGCACCCCAGCATTACAGTTGAGTTTTCAGTGCCAAGAGCCCGCTAGGGGGGCACTGGGCGCTCTACTCGTACGCAGTTTCTTCTATAAATGGTTTTTCGCATGTTATCGGCTACATGCGTAGCGCTACGAAGACGTTGACAGTGAACGTGTTAAATGTGGGTCCAGAAGTAGCGAAATGAAGCCGTTGCAGCGCGCTTTGTGACGTCAGCGCGGCATGTCAATGTCAAACTTTTCATGTGACTGACGCGCTGCGCAGTAAAATAAGTACTAATACATTTGGACGATGAAAGTTTGTTTGCACAGCACTGGGATGACTTTTTGTCGTTCCGTCTGGACCTAGTTAGAGGTAAAATATGAAAAAGAAATTAATTACTCATTAGCATTGCGCGCTGCCTTTTAATCTACGGATTGTAATCTTGTACTCGTTAGGCCCATAAATTAGGTTTCTGGCTCATTTATTCATTGCGACCTTTGCACAGGTACGTACTTCAGTTTTAGGCACGAAATGACAGTATGCTAAAGGGCCATTTACATGGTGCAACAATTCGCATGCGAGTTTTATTCCATTGCAGGGTTTGATTGGATTCGTCCTATTTCGGTAGCCCGCAGCCCGACAATGTAATGAAAATCGCATACGAGTTGTTGCGCCATTTAAATGGCTTCATATGCACTAGATGTTTATATAGTACATTACGTACCTAGGGCGATGAATTCGTGAATGCCCCAGATCGAAGGTATTTGTGCCCCGAACCGAAGGTGAGGGCCATAAATATGCGATCTCGGGCTTTACGAATTACCGACCCTGGTGCGTACACAATTTTACGTCTTCTCCTGGGTGTGAAGGGAGATTTGCCGCTGCGCCCGTGGGCGGTAAATTTAATTACCGCCCGGAGTGACGTAAAGAAACATATGATTGACCAGGCTTGAAGTGTGTTGTGTGATATCCAGCGATCGTAACTTTTGTAGCATTTTTGGTGCAGCGTAGTGTTGTTAACGGAATTGGTATAAGGGTAAGGCCGTTGAGATTATCACTTATAACACAAAAATAACACAATCACTTTTGTGATACCGTAACACAAATATAACACAAAAGTAACACTACTTTTTGTAAAGGTTGCTTCATAATACGTTCGCTACTAGCCCGGGCTTGCAAGACTCTACTCGGTTGAAGCCAGGGCTGGGCCCGACGAGTTCCTGACCCGAGTAGGGGCCTGGACTAGAACGACCGGTATAACCCCGCTAAGCTATACCTTCTAAGAAGCGTGGCATACCGAAGATGCGCCAGGTATCGGTCCGATACAAAACAAAACGTGCTTTTACCTTGATGGAAGCTTCATCCGCCGTTATCTGTCGGCCGGCGTATGTGTATCTGAATGTATGTGTATTAGAGTGTGGGTGTCGAGGCCGTCGCGTGTCCTGGTGAACACTTCCTGGCTCCTGGATGATAGCTCACCACGTAAGCGCACCCGAATCCAAACTACCGACACTAAATTTATCACTTCAGTCTCCAAAACACTGGCAGGCAACAACAAAACTCCTCGATAGGAGCGCCTGGCCTCAATTATGAACTGATTCCAATTAACATAAATCAAATGTCCCGAATGCTTTCCCAAAGAAATCAAAAAAATCAAAGAATCGCGTGTTCAATCCAACAAAAGCAAAATTCAAGGTTATACTTATAATGAGAATTAATTTATTTTAACAAGTATAATTTATTTTCAAATCGCAACACATTGGTCAATACAGAACCCTTCTGGACAATATTCACTTCTCAGGGAACCCCAAAATATTCCAAACCTGTATGTTCCCAACGCACAAAACAATTAATCCAAATAATTTTAGTCAATGCAAATTATATTTAATTACCAACTTATATGGCTTGCCAAGGAACCCCTCAGAATATTACTTATTCTCTGAGTGAACTCTAATTTATAACTGCTAAACTAAGCCAAACAAACAATGTCAAACAACCAGGGGCAAACTTCAAATAATTATAATCCCAATCAATACTGATATATATCCAATGGGTCTCAAATCAATACCCATATATTCACACCGAGCAATCCTGAGATATAGTTCAAATTATTATATAAACAAGCAATATCAATTTCCTATGTGTTTAGTATATACCTAAGAATTGAATTTGAGATTGCTATTGCTATGTTCAGTGACCAAGAAATTCACCAAATAATATCAAATCAACTATCAAAACAATTAGCAATGTATGCTATTATATCACTACAAACCAATTCAGTAATATTTTGCTATTTTCAATAACTATGTTCCATCAAGGGTTAACCTCAAAAACGTTTTTTCCACAAATCTCAAAATAATACTGTGAACCAGTCAAAGATAAAAAGTCCAAACCAGTCAAAGGTATAAAGGGTAAGAAAAAATATCATTTTTTTACGTATGTTAATATATTTATAATGACAACATTTTAGAATACGTGATCGATCGGTATTTGACTAAATCAGTATTTTTTATGATCTGTTTTTATAAAAAAATATAATTTCCTTTTCTGTATAAAAAACAGATCATCATAAAAAAATACGACAAATTGAGCATTATTCCTAGGAAACAAAAAAGTTTCCAGAATTATTGCAAACATAAAAGAATTTAAAAATATATTTCAAGTAGAAACTAAATGATTCATAAGTTCACGTAGTTGTCTGAAATAATAATAGCCGCGATTCACGGAATTATATAATTGAAGACCTAATTCAAGTTTGATCGAATGCGGCATCACTGGTGTACATCGTCCGGTGAGAACCTAAACTGTCTAATTACACGTAATAGTACCCTAGTAGCATTTTGCGTTGGCCAACCGTAGCTAACGGTTGGGAAAAAGTTGGGAAATCGTTAGTAGCAATCTAACGAATTGCCAACAATGGCCCTAATGCTATTTATGGTTCATTTTCCAACTGCAAAACCATACAAACATCTAACATGGGCCCTACCACAGTTATCAGTTGGGTTACCAACAAATAATCCATACGAACAAACGACGTAGGCCCTACTACCGTTTTTGGTCGGATTTCCAACAGAAAATCCCATACGAGCAGCCAACATAGGCCCTACTGCAGTTTTGCGCAGCGTTCATAACAAAAAAACCATACGACCATACAACATAAGCCCTACCGCCGACTTAGTTGGCTTCCCTACCAAAAAATCCCTACGAGCAGCCAACATAGGCCCTACTGCGGTTTTGTACGGCGTTATGAACAAAAAATCCATACGATCATGCAACATAGGCCCTACCGCGGTTTTGGTCGGATTTCCAACCGAAAATCCCATACGAGCAGCCAACATACGCCCTACTGCAGTTTTGCGCAGCGTTCCCAACAAAAAATCCATACGACTATACAACGTAGGCCCTACCGCCGACTGAGTTGGCTTTCCAACTGAAAATCCCATACGAGCAGCCAACATAGGCCCTACTGCAGTTTTGCGCAGCGTTCCCAACAAAAAAACCATACGACCATACAACATAGGCCCTACCGCCGACTGAGTTGGCTTTCCTACCAAAAAATCCCTACTAGCAGCCAACATAGGCCCTACTGAGGTTTTGTACGGCGTTCCGAACAAAAAATCCATACGATCATGTAACATACAACCTACCGCGGTTTTAGTCGGATTTCCAACAGAAAATCCCATACGAGCAGCCAACATAGGCCCTACCGCCGACTTAGTTGGCTTTCCTACCAAAAAATTGGAATTTAGCGCTATTTCGTGTCGAGTAGAGGCATTGCTCATCTGTCACGGGCGTGGACATAGGCTAAACAAGTACTTTTTACGCTATTCATCACCAGAGAGCACATAGCATTAGTACTATTGCATATTGAAAACAGCATAGGGCCAACAGTGGGCCACATATGAATCCAATGGCAGCGGGAGGAGAGGGGAATTCGGAAACAAAGTGCGGTGCGGGGGGCGGTGGACATGAGCACGCGCGGCGCGCGAATTCGATCGGCCATTTTGTTATCGATCTCCATCGTGAATAGTGCGTGTAAACGTATAAGTATATACTTAGTGGTTATATTTTCTTTTGAGTGCGTGCGTGCATGGTATAAAGTATTACTTGTTTTTGAAAGGGTTGCATATTTACTTAGCAAATATATATAAAAAATAGTGTGCAAGTTAATACTTACATGTTATATTCACTAATCAAATAACAATATATCGTGTTTATTAAGCAATCCTTTCAAAATCACGTTCAGTATGATCAAAGTGGTGGAATTTAATGATTCTGATGGTGACGGCGTGGTCTTAGTGTAATACTTATGTAACAGAAGAGTGGATCACGCCTCGCAAGAAGGAGTGCCTTTGGCCTCCTCATAAAATCGTCAGTGTAGTACCTATGCCTCACAACTAAAATATTACCGGACGAGAATTGACATGTGTATCCCATTAAACGCATATTGTACGAGACAGGTGAGTTAATATTAGATAATTTAATTTTTAAATCACAAGGTCAATTTAGTTTTGTAACGTCGTGTGTTCATTTTGATTTAATATCTGTTTAAAACTGATGCTGGCAAAAGTTTCGAGCTGCCATTTCTCTATAAGTACATAGGTAATAATAAATAGTTTTAGCTATTTGACGTTTTTATGAAAAGGTTAGTTTTAGCTATTTCTTCACAGTCCTCTTTGTCTGTGTCATTTAAATGTGTGTTCATCTCTCTTCTAACAGATGGCTGCGTCCTTGTCAATTGGCTGACGAAACTGGCCAGTGAGGACGCCACATTAAAGTTGCTGAATAATCCAGCGTCTAGTTAACTTATTTGGACCTTGCGCGATGAGCGGACCATTGGATTTTTGACACCTGAACCCACTGAAATGACGGAGTGCAACTGCTCGGAATCGGAGGTCAAAATATGTTAGTCCAGTCATGACGTTGACAAATTTGGGCTAGTATGATGCCTTTTATGGCCCGCCATAAAGAATGTGTCCCTTTCTCACTTACATACTTACTAGAAAGTGATGAATGCTTTAAGGCCGGTCAAAAAGCATCGTGCTACAGGGCCAGCATTCAAATACAATTAATTATAATTGAAACATATCGATTATAAATCGAGGTTGTCTTTTTTTCCTTACAATAAAATTATAAACGTATTATGTGAAGTTTTATTTTACGGTCTAGCTGTACAAAATGATGGTAACGCAAGTAAATGTGAAAAGTCTCAGAAGGCATTTAAATCTCCGTTAACAGTTAATGTGCAGTTACGTTTGTAAATTCGGTTATTTAAAGACGTTTACTTTGTATGTTACAGATGTTTATTCTCACGAAGGCGGTTTGTGAGTATTATGCACATGCACATTGTTGTGTGCTCGGCCAATATAGAATCTCTCTCGAGATTACGCACCTAGAAACCATGGACATGTGCACTAAATAGGTACCACCCCACAACAAATGTACGATCCCTACCGACCACGAGCGACGCCGGGGCGCATATTGTAAGTGCCAAAGGAAATTGAAGCTTCTCTGCTTCAGTTAAATTCCACTACTCGTGCGCGCAGGTGGCAAGCTGCGTAAATTCCGTGCAAATATGGAATTTAACTACAGCAGAGAAGTTTCAATTTCCTTTGGCACTCACAATGTGCGCCCCGGCGTCACCCGGTCAGTGAAGATCGTGCATAAGTAAGACCAACCCGCCTTCGTGAGATAAACAACTGTACCTAACCCTACTAACTGCCAACGGCTATTCTACAGTTGGTACAGAGTGCTTTTATTTCGTAGGCCCTTCTTACGCAATGTTGCTTTAGGTCCAACAGTCGGAAACTGTGGTTGGCCCAACATAGTTCTCGTAGTAATGTTGCTGTAGGCCCTACTTTGCAAATGTAAATTGGCCCTACAACTGGAAACGGTGGTTGGCCCAACTTAGTTGTCGTAGTAATATTGCTGTAGGCCCTACGTTGTAAATGTAAATTGGCCCTACAGCCGGAAACGGTGGTTGGCCCAACATAGTCATCATAGTAGGCCCAATGTTTGGAGACACCGTTGGCTTACCGAAAACAGGTGTTTCACTCGCAACGGTTGACCAACCATTCGGTGATCAATGGCCCTACGAAATGCCAACTTAAAATGCTACTAGGGTAGGTACATGAAATCTCGACCTTATTTCTACGTAAACACAGTTGATATTAGTTTTTTTTTGCAAATGCACTAAATAGTGAGTTTTGGTTGTCACCCGACGACCATGCTGTAAGAATAATACGTTTAGACTGTAAGTACTATTCAAAATAACAATTCAAATAAATCTCACGATAATATGAAAATGTTTTTCTTTACTATTACAGTATTCTCAATCTGCATGACTCTTTACACTTGTTTTGTGTTACTGAACACAAAAATTTGTGTTATGCATAACACAAAACTAACACAAAACGCCATAATATAACACAAAACCAGTTTTTTACAAGCGTTTTAGGTTATAAAACCAAATTAAGTCAAACTAGACGCAAATGTACATGTTTCATGTAAGCTTTAAACATAAACGAAAACAACCATAGTAAAGTGAACTTCTGAAACGCTTACTTACTTGAGATATTCATCAACACAAATTCTGACGAAAATATGCGACTCACTTTCAACTTTTCTCATAGACAAACTAAAAATGGCAGTTTCTTTTTTTTAACATTGATTGACAGCTTACGGTGTTGCTGTGCCAAAATACGTTTTTCCCCAGTTTTCTGTTAATATTTAGGGGTAATTATGCATAACACAAAAATTTGTGTTACGAAAGCCAAAACTCTGCCCACTAATCTAAATACCTATAAAATACGCAAAACAAAGTAATTAAACACCGTTCTTGGTCTTACAGAAAGTAATGTGTCTCACCTTTCAAACGCATTTAAACGTTTTTTTCTAAATGTTTAAATATGAAAATAATTCGTAGTTGAAAAGTACTCGGAAAAAAGCGACACGTCATTTTCGACCAAAATTAGGGGGGTTTGATGAACATAAATGCAAGTATTTTATAGAAACAACAACTTTTATTCAGTTTGCGAAATGGGGAAACAAGCTCAATAATTGCTTTATAGAATCAACTAACAACAACGGCAGTAGTGCTTACATATTTGGAGAAAACGTGCTGGAAAGTTTTGTTCCGACCAAAACTGACAATGTCGGCGGCCTTACCCATAAATAATTTCAATCCTAATACTTAATTAGCGTTAATAACGTTAATATTAACCTTAATTATCAATTTTGATTGATATTGTCGATAACAATTCCGTTAACAACACTACGCTGCACCGAAAATGCTACAAAAGTTACGATCACTGGACTGATATCACATTTTGTCGATCTTTTATACCCACATTTATGCTAAAACGGACACTGGAATATAAGTTTCATAATTATGCTCTGCTATTGGGATTAAAGGCGTGAATCTACATAGATTGTAGTTGTCAATCATATACGTATACGATTGAAAACTCTTCTGGTCAATAAAATAAGGCTTTCTTTTTCTACCTTCACCTGAAAACGCATTAAAGTTTTAACTCATTGTGACTGTTCATCACAAAATTCCAATTAAGGAACACAGTGAACGGCTTTCAACTCGTGCCAACCAAAGTCAGCGTCAAACACCATACAGTATGCACCTCAATCTTGCCTGTGAATAGGCCTGAATGGGGTCTTTGTATGACCTTGGTTTAGCCCCACAGGCAATCCGCCATGATGGAATTTTTAATAACGCTCGCTCGTTCCGCGTTATGACAATTTTCGTATATTGTCGCTACACAATAGAGATTAATACGAGGAGCGGGCGTTTTGTTATTTGAATATGAATTTCGGACATGATTGCGAATGTGGTCTTATACATAATACATGGGGAATGGGTTCATTTGACTTAGCAGTCGCGTTGGATTTGAGGTATTGTTTGAGTTATTCAAAGGGCATGTGTTAAAGACAAGCTTTGACTCGCGTAGGCTTTGATTCGCGTCGATGGTTCAACCCTATACCGTAAAATGGGGTGAGTAGGGATCGCGAGGAGAGTTGGGTTATGCATGGGGAGAGAAGGGATGAAAGGGGGGTGAGATGAGATTTAAGGCTACTACTCTAAATAATGTATTCCAATTTAAAATGGAGCTACTATTCATAATAAAAAAAATCGATCCAACAATCTTCCAAAATCACCTTTGTATGAAATCCCATCTCACCCCAATTACGAGAAATTAAAGTTATGAAATGGAACTACCCAAACAAAAAAAAACGAAATCCAAACGTCCGGAACACTTATTATATAGGTACTTACAACATTCAGTTTGCATATTGTAAAAATAAAATGTTATCGAGGTTTGAATGTCACTTTTGTCCCTACTCACCCCGTTTTACGGTATGTTATTGCAGTTTTTAGTGACTACTTTAGATCGTAAACTAGCTAACCGCACAGTTTTGCCCGTGTATCGACAAGAACGCAGATTCACCGCGGGATAAATTATACCCTATAAGTCCTATAACTATAACTCACGCACAACTTAAGAGGAAACACAAGGGCCGTTTTTCCATAGAAAACTAGTCCCTTGTTTTCTACCTGGATAATGGCAGTAGATCAATATTTTTTTTCCATAAATCTATGGCTACTATTGACATGTTCCTATGTTTTCCTTTTTTTTCATAAATTTATTCGTAAAAGACATATTAATCTTCAAAAACTAAAAATAATGCCAGATTTTCCGCTGTTTTCAAACATCCAGAAAACCATTTTGACTAGATTATTAAAAAAAAAACCGGCCAAGTGCGAGTCGGAGTCACGCACGAAGGGTTCCATACCATTATCTATAAACACAGTAAAAAAAAAAGTTTGTTGTATGGGAGGCCCCCTTAAATATTTATTTTATTTGGTTTTTAGTATTTGTTGTTATAACAGCAACAGAAATACATCATTTGTGAAAATTTCAACTGTCTAGCTATCGTGGTTCTTGAGATACAGCCTGAAAAAAAAACGATTGTTGTATGGGGGCCTCCCTTAAATATTTATTTTATTTTGTTTTTAGTATTTGTTGTTATAGCGGCAACATAAATACATAATCTGTGAAAATTGCAACTGTCTAGCTATCGCGGTTCTTGATACGATACAGCCTGGCGACAGACAAAACGGCAAAAAAAACACGTTTGTTGCCCCCCCTTAAATATTTATTTTATGTTGTTTTTTGGTATTTGTTGTTATAGCGGCAACAGAAATACATCATCTGTGAAAATTTCAAATGTCTAGCTATCGCGGTTCTTCAGATACAGCCTGGTGACAGACAGACAGACAGACGGACGTCTGTCTGTCTGTTATTAAAAATCAAAGAAAAGCTTTGGCAGTGTTCCTATGTTTTCCTTTTTTAGGGTTCCGTACCCAAAGGGTAACAACGGGACCCTATTACTTACTATACCTATTTAGTAATAGGGTCCCGTTTTTACCCTTTGGGTACAGAACCCTAAAAAAGGAAAACATAGGAACACAGCCAAAGCCTTTCTTTGATTTTTAATAAAAAAAAATAGTTAAATAGGTCAAGGTTTGGAGAAGAAATCAGGGGAATACGAAACGTTGATTTTATGTACTTTTAATAGGTATTTTCGGTCCAAGCTGCAGTTGTCTCTATCGCGCTCTTCGGGGGTAGGCTTGAGGTTGGCGCGACAGCAATACATTTTACAAATACCTATTTCTTAATCATATCGCCCTTGTGTTTTCTCTTAAAGACTAACTTTACGACCACGAGAAGTGAACAATGGTTTTATAAATTGCGCTTAAAGAACACTGTTTGTATCCAGTGACCAAAGATACCGATAAATAAATAAAGACCGTCTATTAGTTGCCGTTGTACAATTCACCTTTTTATTCTTAAATATTTATTTTATACTTTTTTTTTTTTTTGCCTTTGCGTCCAATAAAAAGTTTTAAAACTGCTTCTATTCTAACTTAAGTTGGCTTTATAGGTTGCTCCTTATTTTGTTGTTTAATCGTTTTCGCTGGTTGTGGATAAGAAAAAAAATCTGTCAAAAATGTAAATTTTGGGTACAAGCTTTTATTGCCGGCTGTACTTTTCTGTATACCGTCATCAATTGCTCATTGAGACGATTCTAACGAGCGCGAACTCGATGGGGTTATGTGGTTTTATTACGGAGTTCCTATGGCCACCTCGACCATGCAGAGCTGATCTGATGATGGAGACATAATATTGAATTGTCATCCAAACTATACTTATACCCAAGATTTCAGCTCAATCGGTCATCGGGAAGTGGGTCAAATTTTACTTGCAAGATTGTCCCATACTAACAGGGCAAGTTAATATAAAGCTTGTAAAAAACAGAACTATGAAAATAATTATTAAGGAATATACGTCTAAGATTTAATAAATTACATTATATTTTTTAAGTAAAGCGTGTTATTTGGCAGTCCAAATGCTGAGACTAATTTAAATAAAAGGACCTTAGCATAATATGCTTACAACGTTACAACATATCATAATTACGGTAACCTATCGCAATCACTAACATTTCCCACAACAAATTATACAGTTGGGGAACATTTTTTTGTGATTCAGATAGGTAAGGTCACATTGCTTCTTAGTACACTAAATTTCTAAACTGTAATCCGTTTTACTTACATCAAACTCGAGTCAGTAAAACAGCCACGTAGCGAAATTACTTAATCTACAGCCACGGTAGATATCTGCAACGCTTGCCTTTATAGGCCCTTATCTCGGTACTAAAGAGAGCCATTCCGCTATTTTGTTGCTTGTAGGCGGACGAATTGTTTCAATGGATTGTTGAGTGACGGTGGAGAACTCACGGAGAAGGGTCGTATGACCATGTGTAAGAGTGGTGACAGATGTCGAGGTGTGGGCGTATACTGGGTTCTCGGGCATTGATAGAAAACGATGGTACTATGTTTACAAACCTTACTTAGGACTTATCTACAGCATAATTAGAAATTCATGTGAAATATTCCGTACACCATTCTCTCTACATGATAAATTCTCCATCCAGGAGAGCGTTCACCTCCTGTCAGGCTTTTTCCTTGATGACAGCGAACATCAAGTCTATGCAGATTGAGAAATAGTACATTACTATAGAGGCCGGGAAACAAAGGGGTGCAGGACAAGTAGATATAGACAGTGGGTCAAACTCAAAAGCATGTTCGGATTGAAAAAAAAAAAATATATAGGACAAGTCCTGGTTTTTATTTTTTTTCTGCAGAGAATATATATTTTCTTGAGATGTTCAGCTTCTGTACTTCTGATAAGAAATAAAAAAAAAATACCCCAGGAAACTCTCTTCTGTGGACTGTTCAGATGCAGAGTTCACTAGTGAAGCGAAGTGTACTCCGTTTGAGGCTTTATACATTCTTAAAAACTACCTATTCAAAATATGGCGTAAACAATGAAGTACTGATTTTAGTGAAATCTCTCGTGTGGAATGTGTCCACAGGAGTGATAGATGTCCACAGAAGATACGTTTTTAGCACGTGAACGTTTTATAAATTGCTTGTTTGTTTTTTTAAGTGGCGACGCTTGATGAATCATGTATTTGAAACACAATACCTATAACCTACTATTACAATTAAAATAACTGTTTTTGTATTATATATATTATATATTCAATATACTGTCACTTTATTCAGAATGAATTTATATTATGTTGTCAAGAATGAGATATTATTATAAAAGGCGTGTAAAACAAATTAATTGACTATTGAAACATTGTTTTAGCTATAATGCCGAGAAGATTAAGAGAAAAATTAACTGAAGAGGAGAGAAAAAAGAGAAGAAGGGAACAAAAAAAAGTGAGCATGCGAAGAGCTCGTTCAAAATTAAACGCTGAGGATATTGAAGAGAGACGCAGAAAAGATCGAGAACGGTACCAAGAAAAAAAAGATAAAGGGTTGATAATAACGATTGCAGATTTTACGCCTAGAGACCAGAGAAAAATTCGAAAAATCTGGAGAGAATAATCAAAGCTAGCGTGAAAAAGAAAAATTAAAGAAAAGGGCAGAATTAATAACCAAAGAAAATATACCAGCTTCTACTCTAAAACAGTCGCCGTTTTCTCGAAAAGTTGCTGGACAAAAAGTAAGTGCTAAAAATAGACGAAAGCTAGAGAGCTCTTGGAGAAAAAAATAGCAAAATATAGAATACGATTATTGAGACTTAAGAGAAAGAAAGAACTCAGTGCCACAGAGAAGCAAAAGGAAATCATCAAAAAACAGGCTCTAGAATTTTTACTTGACGATGAAAACAGCAGATTAACAGCGGGAAAGAAAGAAACCATCACGCGAAGAGGCATCAAAAAACAAATACGTCTTTTGAATGATACGATCTTTAATCTTCACAAGATATTCATCATCAAAACTGGTTACTTGCCCGGCTCATGATGTGTGTGTATTTCGGAAAATAGGACAAATTATGTTACCGAATGAAAGAAGCGAGGCACGTATGCGTCGACTCCCGTCGTCAGTGCAACAGATTTCCCTTTATCACTTTTCAGCAATTTTTCAGTTTCACGTAGCCCCACTCCTATCAGGCCAATTTCTCGCTCTGTCTCTCGCAGCTCTATAACTTCTAGGTCCCCTTCCCGCTCAATACCCCACAGCCCCACTCCTTCCAGCCCAGCTTCTTCTCGCAGCCCCACTGCTTTCAGGTTAGCTTCTCGCTCAGCTTCTCGCCGCCGCCCACTCCTTCCATCTCGGGTTCCTTTTCTTCTAATTTTGTTACTCGCAGATCAGCCCGTACAAGCTCAGCTGTAATATGCCAAACTCTTTCTAGACCCGCCTCTTCTGGGTTAGCTTTTTCCGATCCAGCATGTTCTACATCCAGGCTTGACAATGCTGTTGCTGACCGTTCATCGTCATCAGACTCTTCAGCTGCTTCCATTGCAACTCCCCCAAGTCCAACTATGAGTGCATTAACTCCGGATGCTTCAACGGTTACTGGACCCGGAACGCCCCCAGATACACCAACACCAGACCCTCCGACAAATATACGCCAGCCAAGATCCTTCCTGTGGTATAATGGTCAATTCTGTGGACTTCATATTTTTAATAATCTCAATATCTTACTAAATAAATCAAAACGATCTAGTTTTTCTAGTTGATATTGGTGTTCTTATTATTATTAAATAAATAAAAGTTGATTTTGAAACAAAAACTAACTTTTTTATGTCTTAAAAAATTCAACCACTTTTGAGTTTGACCCCAGTAGGATAGGGATACGCGGCCTGCAACCCCGTTTCTCGCCGAGATTTGTATAGTGCTTTTCTTAAACTTGCAATGAAATAATAATAAAAAGTAGTCAATTTTTTTTATAAATAATACGTTTCTGAACTCCACCGCCTGCACCGCCGCCGCCGCGCCGGCATCTCCGGGCCCGCGCCCTCCGCCGCGCCCCCCCCGTTTGAAAACAAAAGAAGGTTGCTTAACAGGCCTAGGTGTGTAAGGCTGTTTGAAATTCCTTTACATATCGTCTTCACTCATCGCACCGGGTGCCACCGGATACGTAATATTTCCGAACCTAATTTGAAGTAAGTCACGTCAACATATCATTGCAAGTTTGAGAAAAACATATTTTTTTTGATTGCATGAAATCATTTAAGATTAGACTCCGCGAATTAAGAGTGAGTGGCACTTACGATTACAGACCGATCATAGTTAAGGTGCCGGTAGCTGTCATCCCATAGAAACTTGTCAATTTTTAACAGACTTTAACGATCACCGCTTTCGAATACAGAGGCTCTAGTATAAGTTTTACCGAAACAAAACGTTACGACCGCGTTCGCGTTTAGCTGTCAAATCCCATACAAATTGAGGGTAAAACGCAAACGCAATCGAAAAGTTTCGTTTCGGTAAAAGCGTTCGTTTCGTTTGCGGTGGGTTGCACCAAACCGCCTGAAAAGAGAAGAGAAAAGGTGGACTTAATGCCGTAAGCATTCTCTACCAGTCAACCTTCGGGCTAAGCAGAGAAATTGTGGGCGGTGCAACTACAGATATAAACACACAGTGGATATGGGTAAGGCCGTTATTTCTTGTTCCTGATTAAGCAGTTTAAATCGTCTACATTTTAATCTCTTTCAGTGTGTTACGCCAATTAGCCATATAAATGGATTACTAATATTCGTAACACACTGGAATTGATTAAAATGTAGACTATTTAAACTGCTTAATCAGGAACAAGAAAGAACGGCCTTACCCATATACATACATAATAAATAACAACAATAGACAAATAAATAAAAATAAACAAATAATATACATACACATATAAATATATATAACCCATCTATTTATGACCCATAACGGCGTGGTTGTATTTGATTTGTAAGGTTTGAATCGCAAAATTCTAATACAGGGTTCGTTTGAAAACACTACAGCAAAAGTATTATAATAATAGGGGTGTAGACACTAAATAAAATAATGAATAATGTCATATTTTCTCGAAAAAGGATTAAAAATGTAGTCAAATGGAGAAAAAATCAACGCAAACGGTTAAATAATCACGAAGTTATAAGTATCCAAAGTTTTAAGAAGGGGTATGTTCTGTCCCTTTTTCGCAAAACGCAACTTCATTATGAAACGATGACGCCGGAAGATTGTGACGTCACACTTTCTTATTTGGCGAAGCGGGGTCGGTATGGTATAAGTAGTAGGTAAGCTGACAGCTGTTAGTCAAGTCGAGAACAGATTCTTTACTAAGCGCCTATATTTCAATGGATCCTTCCTGATGATATACCAACAAGCAAGGAGGGTTCCTGCTGGGCGATCACGTAACGCATTGTATGTATGTACATAGGTACGTTAGGTTAGGTGACGTAAATGGCGGTTGAATTGTCCCAGCAGAGCGTCATCAGTTAGCTCTTAGTAAAAAACAAAACCTACCGATTCCACCCCGCATAACCCTGGTCATAATAGATATACCGTGTAATAAAAAGACTCCTAAAATGAAATACATTGTAGGAGTTCCTTTTTAATAGTTTATTGGCAGTTTATGAGAACGGGAGTAAAAAGTTAGTGTTGATCAAAAATACATCATTTTTCAACTTTAGGGGCACTTTTGCCCAACTACGATAAAGCCAAAAGGAGGGGCTGTTATTTTATTGTACCTTACACTTTCTATTTCTAAAATAGCACTTTCCGTGAGCACTAAACATAATCGTCGGGTCGATACTGTACTTTTCCTGACTTGAATGACTGACTGTTGAGTTCGGCGTTTCTTCTTAACGAAAGTGGTCTTCTATTTCAGAAACGCTCGTAGAATTTTGACTTGTAAAAGTGCCACTCATTACGGCCTACTTGCAGAATTAAAATTTATTTATTCATTTATTTATTTTACCCGCTAGCTATGATTGAACGAGCGAGCGAAGCGAACAAAGTTCTAAATTTTAGCTTGGGCCAAGAAATACGTCGTACGTATGTGCGGCTGGTCTCTACAGTTCGCATTTCTCAACCGACCCTCCCGAAATTTTGTGAGCTAGTTCAGTAATTATCGTAAAATGGGGTGAGTAGGGATCGCGAGGAGAGTTGGGCTATGAATGGGGAGAGAAAGGATGAAAGGGGGGTGAGATGGGATTTTGAGGCTAGTGCTACCTAAATAATGACTGTATTCCAATTTAAAATGGAGCTATAAATAGTGATATTCATAATTTAAAAAAATCCATCCAACAATCTTCCAATCTTCTTCTTCTTCCTTTGTATGAAAACCCATCTCACCCCAACTACGAGGGACTACGGGGTGAGGTGGGATTTCGTGTTTATCGTTGAAGTTATGTAATGAAACTACCCAAAATCATAAAAACCCAAAATACAAACGTCCGGAACACTTATTATATACAACATTCAGTTTGCATATGTAAAAATAAAATGTTATCGAGCTTTGAATGTCAGTTTTGTCCCTACTCACAACGTTTTACGGTATCGAGTCTTTTTGGGGTTCCGTACCCAAAGGGTAAAAACGGGACCCTATTACTAAGACTTCGCTGTCCGTCTGTCTGTCTGTCACCAGGCTGTATCTGAAGAACTGCGATAGCGAGACAGTTGAAATTTTCACAGATGATGTATTTCTATTGCCGCTATAACAACAAATACTAAAAACAAAATAAAATAAGTATTTAAGGGGGGCTCCCATACAACAAGCTTTTTTTTTTACTGTTTTTATAGATAATGGTACGGAACCCTTCGTGCGCGAGTCCGACTCGCACTTGGCCAGTTTTTTGTTGATTCCGTTTTTCGAAATTTGTTTTTTTTTTATTGATAAGGCATGCACTCGAATTCTACACCTCACAGAGCCACTATTTATATGCTACAGAGGCTCTAGTATAAGTTTTGCCGAAACAAAACTTTACGATCGCGTTTGCGTTTTACCCTCAATTTGTATGGTATTTGACAGCCAAACGCGAACGCGGTCGAACGTTGTGTTTCGGTAAAACTTATACTAGAGCCTCAGAATACATTTACTCTAATGACTGAACTATACACGCTAACAAGTAAGTTGTGAAATTCCCGATATACGGTAAGACTTCTGCACTGAGTCCTGAGTTTTGAACCTGGCGGAGTCTCAATACGAACTTAGTATCAATGTGTCTGCGCGCTTAGGAACTAACTTAACTAATGAGGAATTACTAGCAATGGTAACAATTTCGCAACTAGTAACACACACACAATGACATTTACTTAGATTTTCCACTGTTTCTATTGTACAGGTGCGTAGCGTTTCGTCTTTGTTAAGTAATCAAATGACACAAACACTTTACAACCAAAATGCGGCTATATGTCTAAACAAAGGAGGGGTCCACATTAAAAATATTACTTAGCAATGTTGACCATTCAGGGGCCGTAGACAAGGTTACAATCGACAAGCGTTAACGCCAATAGAGACGAATAAAATGTACGGGAATGACAGATGCCGACGAAACACTTTTCGTTAACATCTGTCATTCCCATACATTTTATTTGTTTCTATTGGCGTTAGCGCTTGTCGATTGTAACGTTGTCTAGGCCCCCTGTATTTAAAACAATGGACTAAGATCTCTACCTACTACTTTAACAATAGAGTAAGATCGATTCTAGAAAAAGAATCCGTACTATACTAAACTAGAAGCATACCGAAGGGTAACTCCGTATTATAGCATGTCAGCGGCGCTACCACGAACTTCGAAAGTCGAAGTTCGGGTATTTCCATCTCTATCGCACTCCCTTACTCGAGTGACAGGGATGCATGTATCACGAACTTCGACTTTCGAAGTTCGTGGTAGCGCCGCAGTACTCTTCCTTTAGCTATGATTATTAATTATTTTCAACCTGTTTGTTTTGAATATTTGTGTATTTTAATATGTATAATCAGCTAAAGCAACATACCTTGTACGTCAAACTGGAAATAGGAAAATGCGGAAATCTCACGGAAACATTTCGAGCTCGTCTCCCTAATGTGAAAGCACGCCGTTTGATCTGTGATATCCTTAATGCTTTCTTTATATTAGGTCCAGTATACACAGCCAGTGATCCAATAAAAATAAAACAGTAAATCACAAAGAACAAAAACAATTAACTTGGCATTGAAATCAAGGTAAAGTAGAACATCCTAACTGTAATCTCGAATGTTACACGATTTGGCACGACTATTAATGTGGGCAACTTAAGGCGCCGTAGGTTCATGGTCTTCTCACCCTCTCACTGAGCATAAGCGTGAGCGAAATGGAAGTGCGTGCTCGGAAGCGCGGATATCATGTTTTTAAAATTTTAATTTTTTGGCCGTTTAAACAAATAAAAATGTAAACACTGATTTCTCTCAAACATGATATTGCCGATTTTTAGAAGCAATTTTAATATTTATAGCTTTTGTGCATAATTTTTAAGAATATTTTAAGTGTATTTTTGTGTGTTTTAGACCTATGTTCGTGATTTTTTTCTATCGAGCAAAATTTACTTTATCATGTTTCGAAGCACTGATTTCCCTGCAGAAAAGCCTCAAGATTACTATTCGTATTTTTTTGAAACCATATTATTATAAACAGACGCATTATATTGTTTCAAAAACTCTGTTCGCTTAACTTCGCTGAACCTACGGCGCCTTAACATGGAAGGCAACGTGTAACAACAAAAGGACAAATAAAAACTAAGAAAAAAGCATGAATTAGTCTACTTTAGACCATAGTTGTTCTTCTGGACTACAGGTGGAACGTATTACGGAACCTGCTACTTAGTTAAAATTATCGGTTAAAATAATGTTTTTTGGATGATCTATATTAAGTAATAACTTTCGTTTTTTCAATGAAGCTGGCGCACAAGAAAAGGGCTCGGGTTTTCGGCTCATATGTAGGTAATTTAAGCACATTAAGAGGAAACACTACGAAGAGATAATTGAGAAATTGGTATTTGTAAAATGTATTGCTGTCGCGCCAACCTCAAGCCTGTAAGCCCTTACGTATATCACAATTTTTTTATTAAAAATCAAAGAAAGGCTTTGGCCGTGTTCCTATGTTTTCCTTTTTTTAAATAATCTAGTCAAAATTGTTTTCTGGATGTTTGAACAATTTGTCATTTTTTTAGGTTTTTGAAGTTTAATATCTCTTTTAAGAATACATTTATGAAAAAAAGGAAAACCTAGGAACAAGTAATAGTAGCCATAGATTTATGGAAAAATAAAATTGTTCTACTGCCGCATGGTGGTGCGCACTTGCGTACATGACTTGTAAGGCCGATACGGGAGCGACAGAAAGCTACGACCGCATAATTGTCAAGTAAATGTGTAGCTAATCTTCAATTTACCAACCCTTAATAACTTATTAAACGTATACCTTACAACGTTAGCAGTGTTAGGTTTCAGTATTTTACCAATCAATTGCTTACGTTTTTAGGCAGAAAATTGTTATAATGTTTAATTTATTAAGATTTATTGATCATGTAAACAGAGTTAAACTATTTTAGATTACATTTTGTAAAGTAGTCACTCTTAATTCTCAAAAATGGCAACACAGTTGATGGCTTGATTAGTATAATTTGTGGCGCGAAAATAAAGCGGTTCTCTGATTGATTCACGACACTGATATCGCGTGATGTCGGGAGCCAATCAGAGAGCTAGATTTTCCCACTAAAACGGTGAGTTGCTTTGCCGGGAGTTGTTGCCTGGAGGGCATTCTGGTGCTGATCGTCAACGGCGATACGTTACTGTCTTACTATTTATAATTATTGGTAAAAGTTTATGTGTAGTTATAAATTAGTAAAAGTATTCAAAATAAATATATTAAAGAAGTGTTGGAGTTTTCTTCAAGTGCTGCTTCCTTACCTGATTGTTGAGTTTTACAGCAGTAGCTTCATAAAATAATCATAGAGAACTTCGTTATGAAATCATCCTTACCCGGCGCTCTTCTTGTATAATATAATATGTAAAAACCTTGTATTAATATCAAAGAAACCATTTTTTTCTTTGTGTTGCTAGCTGCTTTATAAATGAATTCTGAATGTATGTTACGTATGATTTCAACATTGAAATCATACGTAATGAAACTGAAACTTGCTTGAATGAACTGATACTTCGTGAAAATTTAAATTTAATATTTAGATGTCCATGTGGACACGAAATTGAAGAAATGTATCTTTCGTCTCATTCATAGATTCACGTCTTTATCCCCAAAAGCGATAGGCAGAGCACATAAAACTTATGTTCCAGTGCCACTTTTTGCATAAATGTGGGTATAAAAGATCGACAAAATGTGATATTTTTCTTCTCGTTCAAATCAAACTAAACTTTAAACGTAGTTGGCGTCTCCTTTATACTCATTAAGTTCTTTTAGCGCAACGGAAATTAGATGACTACACAATTACATATGAACATCTTTCTTAAACATGAAACGCGTAAACTATACCGTAAATCTTATGCCGGTTCGTTACAGTGACACCCTCGTAACGTGACACCCCGCAGGGGTTTCGTTCCGTAATCTATGGTTAAACACCCTCATCCTTCCTTACCTGCTTTTAAGAAGCTATAGAAGTTGCCCTAGGCAACTGGAGTACAACTATAGGCGTAGCATCGTCGCAAGGGTCGTAGACGTACTTTGATTTCACTAGTATACTTGCGATTTGCTTGGATATACAGGATGCAATCTTTTACGTGATACAAAATAGCAAAATGTGAATCTATCCATGATTCTGAGCAACTTTTATTATGGGACCAACTTTGTGTTATGCCAAAAAAAACACACCTGTTCATACATTCTTGTCAGTCTAAAATGAGCAGAGTTAATGAAATAGTTGGATTTTTTTGGCATAACACAAAGTTGGTCCCATAATAAAAGTTGCTCAGAATCATGGATAGATTCACATTTTGCTATTTTGTATCACGTAAAAGATTGCACCCTGTATACACTACATAGTTCCGAAGAATCAAACGATGTTTTGCTGAAGGAGTTTCAGGATGTACTCGTACAGGTAATACCCACTAACCTAACCTACTTTACTAGTGGACAGTGTGGCTTTGTCGGCGTATTGCAAAGAACGCAAGTAGTGCGGTATAAAATACGGCATATGTCCATTATAAGTTTTACCGAAACAAAACGTTACGACCTCGTTTGCGTTTAGCTGTCAAATCCAACAGAAATTGAGGGTAAAACGCAAACGCGATCGTAAAGTTTTGTTTCGGTAAAACTTATACTAGAGCCTCTGAAAGTTCATGCTATACATAGCTGAAAGAATTTTCGAAATCGGATTAGTTCCGGCTGTTACCCCTGTATCCAAACTCATAAACTTACAAAGGAACAATAAAACAGAAATTTTCTCTTTATTATGTTTATTGGTTTAAACGTATACTTCAGCCAGCAGGTATTAGGAATTTTGAACTTTCGGAATATCCATGCTTTCGGACAAATAAATAAATATTAGGGGACAATGTTACACAAATGGAGCTAGCCCCATAGTAAGCTCAATAAGTCTTGTGTTATTGGTACCGTAAAACGAGGTGAGTAGGGACAAAACTGACATTCAAACCTTGATAACATTTTATTTTTACATATGCAAACTGAATGTTGTATATAATACCTAAGTGTTCCGGACGTTTGTATTTTGTATTTTTTTATGATTTTGGGTAGTTCCATTTCATAACTTTAACGATAAACACGAAATCCCACCTCACCCCGTAGTCCCTCGTAGTTTGGGTGAAATGGGTTTTCATACAAAGGTGATTTTGGAAGATTGTTGGATCGATTTTTTTTATTATGAATATTACTATAGCTCCATTTTAAATTGGAATACTTACATTATAAATAATTAACTTACCTAAAGGTAGCAATAGCCTTAAAATCCCATCTCACCCCCCTTTCATCCCTTCTCTCCCCATTCATAACCCAACTATCCTCGCGATCCCTACTCACCCCATTTAACGGTACTAGGACGACGATTATAGTTAATATATTTAAATACAAGACCCAAAACAAATTTACCGGGATTCGAACCCAGGATCTTCAGTTTCATAGGCAGGGTAGTGACCCACTGGGCTAACCGGTCGTCAAATAAATATGACTCTTCGAAATAATTCCGAAGAGAATTCCAGAACAGTTACCGTTTTGTTTGCCCTCCCTCGTTCTACGTTGTCTACCCTTACCGCGAAGTTTCCAAGGTAGGTATGCAATAATTTACTCCTATTATTGAGTGTATTGTTACACGAGGGCTAACTGCCAAGTTCGTATCGCGGTTACCTTCGCCTTCAGGCTTTACTTGAGAGGTAGTTTGTTTACGCTTAAGGTAATTTCGCCAACTAGATGAAGTGTTTCTTGGTTGGCTCCTGTTTAAGATTTAGCGTTGATTTAACTGCTAAAGGTAGTTTAGCACTAACTTTTTAGGGTTCCGTAGTCAACAAGGAACTCTTATAGTTTGGCCCTGTCCGTCTCGCCGTCCGCCTGTCCGTCCGTCTTCGGCTTAGCTCAGTAACCATTACTACTAGAAAACTATAATTCGGCATGGGTATATAAATCAATCACGCCGACAAAACCGAATAATAAAATCTTAAAAAAAAAATTATCGTTAAACCCATAGTGTGGGTATCGTTGGATAGCTTGTCTTACATTTATTTTTCAAATTAGTGATTCCTTTGCGAGGTATTGGGCTTTAAAGCCCAATTTTTTATTGCATTTTTTTTTTACTGCCGGCTAAATGGCTGCTACTGGGAATGTGAATAAAATCGTGGCAGTAGTACATAATTATATATAAGGAATTTAAAAGGAAAACTATCACGGCTACAACAAATTTGACCGAGGCAACCATTTAGTTGGCGCGCGCGTGTCGAAACACTAGAAACACTTGTAACTAAGAAAGACAGGCAACTACGAAACCCTACACTGCGCATGGCCCGACACGCAATTGGCCGATTTTTTTTTGAGATTTGATGCCTATTCTTTGTTGTAAATATAAAAAAAAAAAAAAAAAAATTGAATCAAATTAAATGGGGTTAACTCCACCGACTAACTGTAAAGTTACTTTAGCTAAGAAAAAAGTTTGTGAACGTTAATTCTTGTTTGAAAAATAAACAGTATTTTTTTAAAATAGCTATGGTGGTGAATGCTTAAATTAATCTACTTAAATAGTTTTCTTAGTAATATTAGCACAGTTTTATGCTTGATTTTACAATTCTAACGTTCGCCGCGACCTGTCTTGTTAAATAAATACGTAATACACTAATAGTACATTACTGCAGAGACCAGTAAGTAAGCCATCCTGGACGAGTATGATTTAGCCGGCCGAGCCGAAGGCGAGGTCCGGCTATAATACGAGGCCAGGATGGCACTTATGGTCGAAGCGTGTATAGTGCTTTTCTCAAAAATAAAACAATGTTTAAATAAAAGTTAGAAAAAAAAATATATAGGTACAGTCACCAGCATTAGTATATGCCATAACAAAGGCAGTAGAAGTAAAAACTTGTTTAATTTTAATTTTCAAAAAAAAAAATATTACAAAAAAAAAAGAAAAAAAAAAAGAAAAAAGAACAAAAAAACAAAAAAAAGAAAAAAAAAGAAAAAAAAAAGAAAAAAAAGTATTAAAAAAAAAAGTGTCTTACATCAAACTATTTCCCCCCCCCGCCCCAAGCCTCGACCCGAATCTCTCCCCATCCTACCTCCTACGTATCTGACGTCATAAATGTTCTATATTTAAATATTATGATATGTAATGGGATTTCATACTTACTTACTGGACACTCTTGTTCTATACTGTTTAATTATTATGATATGTAATGGGATTTCATACTTACTTACTGGACACTTCTAAAAATTGTCCAGGATGAATCACTTTCGGATACTATCTGCACAGATGTTATGGGAACATTTCGTACTATTTTTGAGAAAAATATATTTAATATTGTAGGTACATACATAATAATGTACCTACAATATTTTATTGCTCTTAATTGGAATTGACTGATGAACAGAGAAGACCCAGTTCTCTGTTGATCAGTCAATTCCAATAAAATCCAAATACGAAAATCCAATTCCTTATTAATCTAACTTTAAGTAGGTAGGTTTACTATTCATGTACAGTGGAAAGCAAAATAATGTAGAAATATGTGGCGTGTTCATATTATTAAAACAAGAATATGAGAATATTACATAAACAAGTATTCAGGTTCTCTATTATGGTAAAGAAACATGTTTAATATCTAAATAACTGAGGAAAATAATTCGCATAAGAATTTATATTAGCCACGCTCTTGGCCATGATAATGTAACAGAAAACTGTAACCTATTTCTAGCGTCTAATATTTATACATTTTTTCTAAGATAGTGCTTAATAAAGCTCCCTTTATAAACTTAAGCTTTTGCACGCGAACTCCTATCAACACACAATATGAGTACCTATACAGTGTGTAAATTTGATACGGTCGGTCCTAAACAACACATTTAACTGCTTCTTTTCATACGAAACAACTGAGCACGCAATGTAGTCATATCGTTTGTTTACGACACCCATAAAAAACAAAACGTTTGTTAAGTCAAATCAGTTTGAACGTAATATATTTCTGCTCAGTTGTACCTGAATAATATGAACCCTTAATTAATTCAGCTATTTAACAAATATGCTCTCTAATCATTTGTGCGGTCAAAAACTATGGCTGGTTAATATATTCGCGCGTATGAATTTTACAGGCTGTATAAATAAGTCGTGCCAGACCAATTGAAGAAAAGATAGAAAATAAATAAATAAATATTAGGGGACAATCTTACACAAATCGACCTAGTCCCAAACTAAGCAAAGCTTGTACTATGGGTACTAGACGACGACAAACATAATTATATAGATAAATAAATAAATACATAGAAAACATCCATGACTCAGGAACAAATATTCGTGCTCATCACACAAATAAATGCCCTTACCGGGATTTGAACCCAGGACCTCTTGCTTCAACAAAGAGAGAGCGAGAGGCGCAGGGCATAGCGAAATCATGGTCATATGAGGAGATAAACTGCGGAAGTATCAACCTTACAGAAGACCGCAGTCATTATAACACAACGTAGGTGTTCTGTCAAAAAGTCAGCTGTTCCAGTTTCAAGAAGCTGTAAGTTACACAATCACAGTCTTACACGCGTCAAATGGCCATTCGCTATTAGTTTGATTTGCCGGTTTAAAATTATTGAATGGTTTGATGTATAAAAGGTCAGCTTTCCCAGTTTCAAGAAGCTATAGGGATTTACGGTAATTCAGCGCAAATGGAAAATCGTCAACACGAAATTACCATTTTGAAATTGGACCAAAAGTAATACAACCAAAAGAGAATTTGGTGAAAATGTAATTGTGTCTATACTTTTTTATGACTTATTTTTCTTGTTCAAAATTAATCTCGCCCAAATGGAATTTTGTCAAACATTATATATACATATATAAACATGTCCAAATTGAATGTTGTCTACTATTTTATATGAAATTCATATTACAACGTATTTCCGATTGGTCAAGTTTTTGGTGTGTAATTCCTAGTGTGGTTTTCTTTCGACCTATCAAATTACAAATACGTACCTAAATTTTACTTTTAGGACAATAATTAAATTTTAGCATAAGATAGCAAATTTGTGCAGCCTCAACAGGCTGCACTTTCCATATCGACCGAGATTCGACCAATAATTTTGAGTTGTCAATTTTCCATTTGTGATAAATGACAGTAAATCATGAAATTGATTAAGGTATAAAAGGTCAGCTTTCAGGTCATCGCCCTCCGCTAAGTGCATAGTTTTTAAAGTGAAATTAGAGAGATGACACGGGTTGCGAATAATCTTGCTTGCGGGATGCGGGCCCTTTGACGTGCCGCCGGATGCCGGGGGCATCGACCTGGGGGCTATTCGCGAGGCGGTAGACAAATATCGCTCGTGGGACAATAAAGACTGCGCGACGCGGCGTGAGAGGAATGTGTGGGAACGGTATTAGGAATAACAATGATATCTATACCTACGTATATTGAGGCAAGCGACATTTTTAAGTTTCTAGTCTTTTTGCATTTTTAAAAATAAAATATCTCCAACCATAAATTTTAAAGTGTCCTGTTTAGTAATATTTGAAAGATTGATGTGTAAGTATGCTGTTCTTGATGAATTCCTGCACCTGTTTAAAATAGCCTGCTATACAAAGGTTGTCTATACAATATACAAAGAGATCACTTTAAAGCGATAAGACCGCCTGTTGTTACTATTATTTACTAAGCAAATGTTTTGTTAGATTTTTCTCTCTTGTCGTGGTGCAATAAAGAGTATTATTATTATTAATATTATTATACCTCAATCTTAATGTCAAAAAATTGGGCTGAAGTTTTTACGAGTATTTTAAATAAGGCTAATAGAGAGACAATAGCTTTAATTCGATTAAGCAATCATCCGTTACTTCAGAGCGTCCAGTCAAGATTGAACATAAAATAGCGATCGCGTGCATAATACACCCCTCAGGATTAAGGCGGTATGCGAGTCGTTTCGTCGCAGTTAAAATTACATCCGCGATTATCACTGCCCCTTAATTGTTTCATTGAGGCGATTAGGCGAAAAATGCGAGCGAGTTAGCTGTTTTTACGACGGATTCCTGAGTTACAACGACGGGGTAATTGAGGAGTTGTGGTGAAAAAGCAGCGGGAAGTTATTTGTCTGAGTAGCAGGAAGCATACGAAAATTAAAAAGTTGTATGCAAGTCGGCAACGGGTAATATGTACATTAAGCCGATAAAGTGCTCTAACACTTTTGACCTTAACTTACTATTACTCGCAGCTCTGTGAGCTGTAGAACTACCGAGCCTCTTTTTTTTATTTCTTAAAACTGAGTAGACCAAAAAGTATAAGTAGAATGTTTGAACCTGGTTCACAAAATTTCACGAGAACCGGTTAAGGAATGTGACCTGTAGAGGAGGACAGCTGGACAGACGCTGGACTTACTGTCACGGAGTGACATTTTAATTTAATTATTTATAAAGCAGAAAATGCAAAATAGCATGGTGTAGCACTGCCTTAAAAAGTCAACACAGCATCTAAAAGGAAGTCTGAAACAGCTTTAATTGCGTTCTATTGAACCTCTGGTTTGTGTTGTCAGCTTAGGAAAAAAGCTCATTTTTAAGGATAAAATTGTGTAAATTCAACTTATTTAGCAATGCAACAATTAATTAAATTTATAGGTTTTGTTAGTAAACTTAAAGAATGCAATTTTGGAAATAATGTCAAATTATAAACTAGAGGACAATTACAAGGAATTAGCTATATCACATTTAGTTTCATACAACTTTTCATTAGCAAGTTTCAATTACTTGAGATAAAATAAAATAATATTATTCAGGGATGTAAAATTTATTTCACTGCAATACTAGAGATAAGGTCTGAGGCCAGGTGGCTTTCCAAGATGCGGGAAGGGTCCATTTTGATTTTGCGGCCGACACAGTAGCAGCCTTGTGAAGGAGGTTGATTTCTGACCCATGGGAGGTCTTCATTTGGGAGCTGATTCTGTACCGGTGTCCTGAAAGAAAGGAAAACCGTGAGTATGAAGTCTGAAGAATAGAAGTGGCGCGAAACACGAGGAATTAGATGGTTATAGTACCTAAGTTATAGTACCTAAGTTATAGTACCTAAGTTATAGTACCTAAGTTATAGTAACAGAAAGTAGCTTTCAAAAGAAATTAAATTGGAACGGTCTTTAATATTATTTAATCTATTTTTCCAGGGAACTGCGAAATGGCAGAGACTCTCCTATTATGAAAACTAAGTTTCACCGACCTTCAGCCCGAGGAAGTTGTTGATTACCGGGCGCGCACTGGAGAGTGCCTCCGTGCTGCGACTCGCCGGTTCCAAAGTGAAGAGGAAGATGGACAAGCTACCCTGCCCGCTTCAAACAAAGAACAATTCAATCTCTCTCTCTCGATCTCCAACTTGATCTTCAATCTGATCATCAAATTGATAAATTCTTGATCTTCTTCTTCTTATTCTTCTTCTTGATCTTCCCGTCTCACTGAAAATTATTAAATTGAATTCATTAGTCACCTGTATCTACAAGCTGACATGAAATCCTACCCAAAGGTGCAAATTAATCTTACCAAGAGTGAACTATAACTTTCTTAGTTCTTCATATTGTGAAATCTCCCACCTTGCTGAAATCCTCTCTGAAAAGACCATGAGACCAGATTAACCATCTAATTCCTCGTGTTTCGCGCCACGCGGAATTACACTCAATTCCTCAGACTTAATACTCACGGTTTTCCTTTCTTTCAGGACACCGGTACGGAATCAGCTCCCAAATGAAGACCTCCCATGGGTCAAAAATCAACCTCCTTCACAAGGCTGCTACTGTGTCGGCCGCAAAATAAAAATGGACCCTTCCCGCATCTTGGAAAGCCACCTGGCCTCAGACCTTATCTCTAGTATTGCAGTGAAATAAATTTTACATCTCTGAATAATATTATTTTATTTTATCTCAAGTAATTGAAACTTGCTAATGAAAAGTTGTATGAAACTAAATGTGATATAGCTAATTCCTTGTAATTGTCTTCTAGTTTAGAATAAGACATTATTTCCAAAATTGCATTCTTTAAGTTTACTAACAAAACCTATATATTCAATTAATTGTTGCATTGCTAAACAAGTAGAATTTACACAATTTTATCCTTAAAAATGAGCTTTTTTCCTTAGCTAACAACACAGACCACAGGTTCAATAGAACGCAATTAAAGCTGTTTCAGACTTCCTTTTAGATGCCGTGTTGACTTTTTAAGGCAGTGCTACACCATGCTATTTTGCATTTTCTGCTTTATAAATAATTAAATTAAAATGTCACTCCGTGACATTACGAAATAATTATTGGCCGAGCTGAAACGGTGATCTTCGTTCAATAATAGAGTCGAAAAGTGACCTTCTTAGAATCTGTCATAAGGAATTAAGTACATATTTAAGTAAAGGTTTGTCGCTTCGTCAGCGGAAATAATATCCACTATAATAAGTTTGACTTTTTTTCACTTACATTGATTGACTTGGGACAGCAGAGAGGCGATACCTTCCTTGCAATTGTTTATCTCTCTATCAACTGCCATACAGAATCTCAGTAAAACTAAAAGGGTACAGTCAACAGCAAAAGTAGATGATGATTTTAGTACCTTGTCACTTTCACTACTTTGATGCATACCAACTGTCACAGTATTGTCACGTTAAATGCGACAAAGTACTAAAATGATCATCTTTATTTGCTGTTGACTGTACCACTATTAATATTATTATCTCTTATCCAATTATACACTCTGAACATGGATAAGACTCTAAAGAAACTTAAAATTGCTAAACGTAACAAGCTTAAGGGCAAATTAGGTAATTCTGGAACTATTTGATATTTCTAAAACTTGCAAACTAACTGAGCTAAGTTCATAGCCCCGGGCTTTCTGTTGATTTTGCACGAAACTTGATCCGGGTTGGATTAAGTACCCGCCATTGCTTTGACGATAGTAAACGAATAGGCAAAAGCCACATTGGGATTAGGCAATGCGGTCCATGATAGGATAGAGACATTTTTTTTTTCAGAGAGACAAGATAAATAACAGTGCCTCTTATCAGACAAGGGAAATGCAACAAAACCATTGCAAAACCCGAGTTGTTATTCAAGACTCAAGATATTTTTCTTGTTTTTCAAACTTAATTTCCCCCTTTTTGAATAAACTTTATACGGCCGTATTCATAAACGTCCTACAAGCCTGTTTTAACTAAAATGGCGTTAAAATTCGTTTCTCCTTATCTGTCACTTTGACATTAAATTTGTGTTCGTAGGAAAGGGACAAAGCACAATTTATGTAGCAGAGGCATTATAAGTTTTATGAATAAGAGGGTTAGTGTTCTAGACGTACTGAAAATCATATTTGAAAGATCTTGATTCATTTTCTTACTCCTACGCTATATTTAACCAAAAATCCACTTGCGAATGAAAAAAACATTCCAAATGCCAGTCGTGAAGGCGGTTATTTTCCGCAGAATTTGCCGTTATAGCACAATGCGTGTCTACCCCTTCTTAAGCCATTCAGCAACATAAAATAGATTTTAGCTCGTATTAAAAGAAAAACGTTATAATTCATAACATAGGTACGTAATTCAGACTCGTGGTCTTAATATTTGAGGGGCTTTTTGCCGTCGTCGCAACTTCAAGGGGTTTGCCTTCTTAGATTTATTTCGCGTTTTATGCGGGGGAGACTTTTATGGTTGCTGCGGTCAGTCGGGCCGACCCTTTGGTCAAACAAGGATTAGCTCCAATCGTAAATACGCGACTGTTAAATTGTACATTATGTTGACACGAAAATCTACATAACATAGTATTTGTAATGTTATAGTTGTTTTTATTACAGCTGACCGGCATTTTATTTACTGTAGGTAATTGTATTTAATAAAGGTCAAATATGTCTTATAGCTATATAGACTTGACTTGAGACTATGATACGTACTATTAGTTTCAATTATTCATATTTATAAGTTAAAATGCCAAGACAGATACCGTTAATGATTACTTGCAATCCGAGTGCAATATAATTCCGAAGGCCATTTTCCGGTAACTTTTAGTTAGTCATTAATATTTTTTTGTTAATGTACACAATAAAAAATAAAATAGATACTTAAAATATTTACAAGCTTTGCTTAGTTTGGGACTAGGTCGATTTGTGTAGGATTGTCCCCTAATATTTATTAATTTATTTGTAAAAAAAAATAACCTACTAGTTACAAATTACTTGTAATCTGATTTTGTGAAAAAAAAAATCATAATCGACGTGGTTTTCATTCCTTTAACTTTTTTAACATTTCGATTTCCTCTAGTAATAACTGACATTTTATACATATTTCGGTTTTTCTAATAGACCTAATACAAAGTTTTCACTTATTTATTGCGCAGACAGCGGTATCTTTATTAAGACAAAGAAATTACCTTCAAACATAAGCCTAAGGAAGTCTAAGAATAAAAAATAAATTAATAAATAAATTCTTAGACTTCCTTAGGCTTATGTTAGTTGCGGCTTCAAAAGAATTTACTAGGTAAATTTCTACCTGAAGGTAACCTTGTGACCACAATCACGGTAAAAGGCTCAAAACGCCTGCAGGAAGCACAATTGCTAGAACATACATCACACGGACACTTGTATCTAATTGTATTCAAAGTTAACAACTCGAAAAATACGTCTGGCGAATTTAATGACGTACTTATAATTATCATTCTCTTCTCCTTAGAAGGGTTCAATCTCCCTAGACTGGACTGGTGTAACATCAACCGAATCCGCAACGATCGCTGCGCTCGCTATAAACACCGTTGCGGATGGACGAAAGCCCCAATTTACTCCTGCGGTGCCGAAGAACAAACAATCTGTCATATAATCGAGGATTGCCCCATAACGCGCTACGCCGACGGACCTCCAGAAGACCAGGGGGCCTAGACAAGGTTACAATCGACAAGCGCTAACGCTAACGCTAACTAATAAAATGTATGCGAATGACAGATGTTAACGAAAAGTGTTTCGTCGGCACCTGTCATTCCCATACATTTAATTCGTTAGCGTTAGCGTTAGCGCTTGTCGATTGTAACCTTGTCTACGGCCCCTGATCACCCTTAGCGACAAGGCCATCAAGTGGCTGACAGATCTCAAAATTGATTTATGTTTTCTGTTTCTGTTTTCGATAAATGCCATACGATTAAATAATCATTGTCCATGTCCAATCTTAAAGCAAAGCAGTAGAAACAAGTATAAAACTCTGCCCGACTACGGGAAACTAATTGAAAAACTCACGGGACCCGGCGCATAGTTTGGAATCGAGTGATTCCTATATCATCAAGATCAGTTCGGTATCTTAAACGCTACGTTGACACACACGTACATAGAAACATAAGTTGCTTAGATCATAATCCCTTCCTTTCAGCTCTGCCGTAGTTGGGCAAAAATATAATTATATTATACATCAAAAAAGAAGATTGCCTAGTGACAATAAGACAATAGAACTTATTGTAATGTAATGTATAAGCCAATGATGTTATTTTATCGTATAATCATCATCATCAGGTATGTGACCCCACCCAGTGCTAAGACTGAGCCCCAATATTCGTCACCTTCAAATTTAAATATTAGAAACAACGGCGACACGGCTTGTCAATTAGGACATTTAGATGCCAAACATTGGGATACTTACCTACCAGAACAACGTTACGATTGATTAACATCGCACATCGCCAGTAGTAGCTATTTAGCCGGCAGGGGGGGGGACACATGAATCGAACAAAAATTAGGGATTTGAAGCCCAATATCTCGCAAACGAATTACTGATTTGAAAAGTGGTTTCAGAAAACCCATAATAATTTTGAACGAGCTATCCAACTATAGCCCACACCATGGGCTAAACGAGAAAAAAAAAATACATCCCCGCTTTAGGTGTAGGGGACGTACCCTAAAAAAATTTTTTTTCATGATTTTTATTGTACTGTTTTTTTGGCGTGATTGATTTATATACCCATGCCGAATTACAGTTTTCTAGTTGTAATGGTTACTGAGCTAAGTCGAAGACGGACAGACAGACGGACGGACATGGCGAAACTATAAGGGTTCCTTGTTGTCTACGGAACCTTAAAAAAGGGTGCCATCTCGCATTTTTTCCGTGGCGACGAATGGATTAAGCCCACAGCAATAATCAAAACATCTATGTGCTACTCGTGGAGTGTAGTAATAAGGCTTTGTTTTCAGTAACACAAAAAGGTGGGTAAACTGGGTCATCCAGAGAATAACAGTAAATTTCTGGGCAACATGCAATAAGCGCAATCTGACACAAGAAATATTCGCCGTCCGCTTATATATACGTTCTTTGGTGTAATGCTATGAAACAACATTTTGGTGATATTAATCAGTGTACAGTACAGTGTGTAGGGTAAGTTGTCTGGCGATACGGTTGGAATAACCTAGCTTCTACATTAAAATTCAAATGATCCGAAAATTCGCAATTGATTTTGACAATTGAGAACTCTGTTATAAGTAATACTTGGTCGGAGTCGGATGGCCCGACATTATGATATCCAAGTGAAGAAGTGTAATAAAAAAATTAGCTAGTAAAAGTGTTATACCGGCAGATTCTTTTCAGAATCCCTTTCAGATCCCCTAATGACAAATTTTATTAAATTTATACTTAATTGTTTAAACTTGCAACAATAATAACCCTTAAACTCACGTATTATTTAATTGTCACTACAGGAGGCGACATGATTGGAACCCTTCGCGCGAGTATGGTGATACAGCCGCGAAGACACGTATCCTGAAGAAGGCTTCCCGAAGCGTTCGAAACATGTCGTCCACAGTGACAAATAATGACAAGTTTAACCGGTATTAGTGTAAAGAATTAAGGTTCACCTCTGCCACAATTGAAGTAAGTTAACTTACCACATTATTCATAAAACTTTACATACTTTAGGTAACTAAAATATGATTTCTCCTTATTAAAGTGATATACAGGGTGTTTTTCTGAATTTCCTTGAACTTCGGCATATTGCAGAGTCCATTCACCGAAACAAAGTAGCATAATTAGTTTAAAAAAAAAAAAAAAAGTTTTTTTTTCGATTTTCATACAAAATAATTAAATTTAGCATTAACGGTTATTGTACAAGGGTTAATGAAAAGTTAGTGTCAAATGTGATAATGTTCAAATGACATCACATGACATGCACGTCAAAAAACCGTTTACACTGGTTAAAGTTGCATAACTGATTAAATTAAAATGTTGAATATCTTGATAACAGTAAGAGTTAAGATACTGGTGTCTTGGAGAAATTACCTTTATTTGACCTAAGCTATGCCCCCTTTCAATTAACGGAAATTGGCGGGAACACGTTGTATAAAAACAAAAAAATCTAAAGGCATTTTAGCTAAAATAGGTTTGATGAACATCTATGAATAAGGGCATTAGTATACTACTAGTAGGGACATTTTACACTCCAGTGGGGCATCGTATTTTGGGGTACTTGGTAAGATTCATTATTTGTCGATAAGGTAAACAAAGTAAATAAATTTTAAGTTTCACCTAAACAAAGACTTTTATATATATTAAAAGCTAAGTGAATTCAAAACTTTACTTTTCTTCTTTTATATTCACTTAAAAGTTTAATAGCAAAACATAAAAACTAAACCTAAGAAATAAAGTTTATTACTGTAACTCAATATGGGTAAAAAAACATAATCAGAAGAATACAACAATAAAAGAAATAAAGTGTAACCTAAGAAATAAGGTTTTCTAAAAAGTGTCACTTAGAACTTATTACTATTACATAAATAATAATTTTGTTTGACAGCTGACTTTGATGTTAATTGGGAAAGGGAACGTTAGCGACTTTTTGCGATAAAAAAGACTTAACGATGAGTTTAAATCATGAGTGCAACCTAAAAAAAAATATTAAGTTGGGTACACACCACACAATCTTGTAGCAGCGGCGCTACCACGAACTTCGAAAGTCGAAGTTCGTAATACATGCATCCCTTTCACTCGAGTAAGGGAGTGCGATAGAGATGGAAATACCCGAACTTCGACTTTCGAAGTTCGTGGTAGCGCCGCAGCTTGCAAATACACATTTACTTCAGACTTCATGCATATAGGTACCTACATTTTATAGAGTTTTAGTAAAAATGCATGTGAAATGGGGACAGACCGAGAGACATGACATGTGTTAGGTCATAATTTTAGCAGTATGGAATATTAAAAATAATTATTTTTAGGGTTCCATTGCAATTATCTAGATTATTGAAATGAGTAACTATTTTCTAGATATGCGGGAACTATTAATCCAATATCTCACGTGTTCTCGCTAAATTAGCAAACGCTTTATGCAAAGGGAGGAGGGGAGGGGAGTGAATGCATTCCAGTCATTAATTAATTAGTTATGTGACATTATCAATATTATTATTAAGCTTTTCACTGCTATTCTAATTCGATGCTAAAACGGTCTACGTTCGACGTTAGATTACGGGCTGGCCAGGGACGACGGCAAGAGGCCTGACGGAATGACGCTGGTGCCTTGGAGCATGGGTCAGCCGCTAGTTTGGGATGCTACTTGTGTTGATACCCTGGCACCATCCCATGTTCCAAGCACCAGCGCCGCCGCTGGCGCTGCAGCATCCTCGGCCGAAAGCCTCAAGCGCCGCAAATATGCCGTCCTAGGAAACAGCTACATGTTTGCGGCGTTTGGCGTTGAAACCTTGGGGCCATGGGGGCCAAGTGCGCGTCGGCTATATAAAGATTTGGCGACGCGCTTAATAGAAGCCTCGGGCAACCAGAGGGCTGGCCACTATTTCGCACAGCGTATTAGTATCGCTATATAGCGAGGGAATACGGCCAGCCTTCTGGGCACCTTGCCCGTTGACGGCGATTTATGCCAAATTTTTTACCTATAGGTTAAGTTTTATTATGTTTGTTTTTATTAATTGTCTTGAATAAATTAATATATATTTGTAGATTACACAATTATAATTTACTTTACAAACAAAGTATTAACCAACTTTAATTCAGTAGGCACGAGTAGAACCTACTCCGCCAAGCCACATACATGAACAGTTTCACATTTCTTTTCCACCTTTTTACTTTTAAACCACATGAACTGCTTACCGAAAACAATTGCGTTGATTATTACTGAAGAAAAACAAATCGGTGTATGTGGGCCGATAATATTTGAGGAGTTCCGTCGATGCCTCAAGGATATCAGAATCACTTTTGGCACTTCATTAGTTGCAATTTCAGCGGATCATTGAGGAGTTTCATACGTTATCTGTGATGGTCTTAATTGTCAGTTCCACTTTACTACTTGTGAATACACGAGATATAATACATAGAAAATACCGACATGCGTGCCATATATATTTCTGGATTTTCCTCAATTCTTCATGGTTCAAATCATCCAATTGGAGTTTTGGTAACAATGGGACCAATCTGGAAGCATATACTTTTAAATACATTTTTTTTTACGATTTGGTTCATAATTAACGAATGTCCAGTAGTAGATCTAGAGGCAGTGTTTGAATAGGGATTCCATATTTGAAATGTGTAATGTATTATACAGTTTGCAAATTCATAAGTATAATAACATTGATATAAGAAGACTTACATAGTTAAGAACTTTGATTTATTGTCCAAAAGTAACGGCCTACATAATAATAAAATGAAGAAGAAGTATGTACAGAATGGGTAAATAATTTGTATTGCTTTGTTGTATTCTTATTTTTCATGACATTCTGTAATTTAATTTAATTTAATTTTAATGCATTTGATTCAATTTATAATTAATATTTTTCTTATCTGACATAAATGATTATTATTATTTTTTTTTTTTTTCCCGCTCACGGGACAATGATGTCCCGGACCTTTGGGAGGCGTGCGTGGAGCTAGGTACCTACAAAGTACCAACTGAGCCAACACGTAGAGGCCCTTTTGACAATTTAATAAAATGCAAGGAGTACACCGAGCGGATGCTGTCCCTGCCCGTGTCATGGGACGCACACAGGGACAGCACCCGCTGGGGTGTATAGGGCCTATTGATGGTTGATGGAATCTAAATGAAACGGGTTATTGGGTTAAAATGATGGACTAGTGGCTGGGCTATTGGACGAAACATCGGACGCCTGCCTAATAAAACTGTCTCCTTTTTATCTCTGGCAGACGGTGACTCGCCAACTGCTAGATGGGCCCCTATTAATAGCGACATAAAAAAATGGCCTAAGGGCAACACCGGTCAGAGAGCTGGGGGATAGAGAGGTGGCACTGGACTTTAAACATATAGCCAACTCGCCACTTAGGTGTCCACATCTACCCTCGAGCAACAGGTCTTGCGACTCCACTCTGGACGGCCAGTAAAGGCAAGCCAGAGGCAGGGGGCCTGTCCAACCATCCACAGGACACCCCCAGGAGTACTGAGGTACGTAGGGTCGCTACTCCCTAACAGCCCGCCACAAGCTGCCTTACGTTGACTGATTGCACCAGAAATCTGGTGGGCGATGGGGCCGTCACATCCCTAATGAAAATGTTTGAACTACGACAAGCTACGTATTGGGCGAAAGAAAAAGGGGTCTCACTTACATTTATCCATAGGCTTTCTGATTCCAGATACATGCACCACTTTCATATTTTCACATTTTTAGTTTCAGTTTTTACAGCGATCCGAGCCGGCCGGCGTTTTCAGTCGAACTCATAGTTTATGGCCGCTCGCAGGTGACATAGAGCATTATTTCATGCAGTTCCGTCACAAAAGAGGTTGTGGCAGTTTTCTATGTGCGTCAATTTGAACGCACATTTAAAGAGAGATTCGTTCTCAAGCCCAATATCGTACATAAACCCCTCACCGGGAATCTACCCCAGATTCCCCAGTTTATGAACCAGGGATGGTTGACAGTGAAATATAGAAGAACAATGGACTGTATATACGTGAATACTTGAAAAAAAAACATATTGAAATTAAAACATAATGTAACGTGTCAAACGTGTGTTACCTTAACATACTTATCTAACTAATATTCACAAACTTGACACCTTCTTGCGTCAAATTCATGTAACAAATCGGTTAACATTATAAACATGACTTTTAAACTAGTCGGCATCCATTGGAAGCGGACTGAGCTTAACAACGGGCCGCGTATACTCTCCATTCTGAGTGCGTACTTTGACTACACGGACTACGCCGTCTGCGCCAGGGTGAAGCTCCGTCACACGTCCAAGGGACCATTGAAGTGGAGGAGCATCGGAATGTATTAGAACTAGTTCACCTACATTAAGGTTTCGACAATTGCTAAACCACTTCTGTCGCTGCTGGAGCGTATGAAGGTAATTATTCTTCCACAATTTCCAAAATTGTTGTGACGCTTGCTGAACTAATTGCCAGCGAGTTAATCCGTGAACTGATTCGTCAGACAAGTCGTACTCAGGGACAGCTAAAAGCTCGCGACAAACAAGGAAATGTCCAGGTGTGAGCGCCGTATATTCCGACGGGTCACTCGATATACTAGTCAGAGGACGGGAATTTAACACAGCCTCTACACGAGCGAAGATAGTGCTAAGTTCCTCGAACGTCAATGGCCTATTGCCGATTACACGTTTCAACAATTGTTTTGAAGACTTGATAGCGCTTTCGTACATCCCACCGAAATGACTACCAGTAGGTGGATTGTACGTCCAGTTAACGCTGCGATTATTGAAACCGTTTGTAATTCCATCCGTATTTTGTTTATAAAATTGAGTGATTTCAGCAAGTTGTTTGCCGGCAGATACAAAGTTTTTGCCATTATCAGACACAATCGTGCGACACAAACCACGCCTAGCCGTGAAACGGTCGAAAGCTGCGAAAAAACATTGAGTTGTGAGCGCACTTAGAACCTCCGCGTGCACTGCACGGGTTGAAAAACACACGAAAATCAGCAGATACGATTTCGTTGTCTTTGCGTTCCGTCGGTTACTCTCCTTCGTATAGAAAGGACCTCCCGCGTCGACGCCTACAGTGTGAAAACTGTGTATATTTTGCATACGAAATTTCGGTAAATTGCCCATGATGGGCTGTAAAGCAGTCGGCGACACTTTGAAACATTGAAGGCATTTAGAGAATCGCGATCTTATTACTCGCCTTGCTGAAATAATCCAATATTTTTGACTTAATAGACTATGAAGCGTACGCGGGCCTACATGTAGATACATTTTGTGATAATAGTCTATTAGAATTTTAGTGAAATTCCCGTTTTTAGGAAGCAACAATGGGTGCTTAACTTGATATGGCAGATCCGAAAGCGACAGTCTACCCCCCACCCTGAGGAAACCGAGGGGGTCCAGAAAGGGTGTTAGTTTCTTGAACGATAGGCTGCAAGTCTTACCCTTGGCAAGTGCATCGATGTCAGACGAGAAGTTTTGTTCTTGAACTGATTTGATAATAGCATCGTGCGCTTTCTTTAGGTCAGACAGACGCGGCGGACCCGAGTTACGTTTTGATTTAATCGATTTGCAATTATTGATAAACTGAAAGCATCGTGCTACAACGTTTTGTAGCCTCACAAAACTTGAAAACCTTTCAGCCAATTCGGAGAGGAACTTTGATTCAGTATTATCATTGTTAGACACGAGTGCCTGAACAGTCTGAGCTGACAAGCCGCTAACCTTCAATTCTGGTACACTATCCGCTTTAAATTGATCAATTGATCGAATAGGCCAGTTCTCTTGTGGCGTGTAAAGCCAGTTTGGGCCCGCTAACCACTCCGGCATAGCCAGCAGCGCGGAGGGAAGCGCCCCTCGAGAGCACACGTCAGCAGGATTGAAGGCCCCACTCACATGAAACCAATATTCGCTAGACACGGTTTCTAGGATTTTAGAAACACGCGTAGCTACAAATGTTTTTAAAGTGTAGCTGGGTGTATTCAACCAGTTCAGCACGACTGAAGAGTCCGTGAACAGAAAAATGTCATTAATAGATATTCGCTGAAGTAACACAGACTTGGCGTACTTGACAAGTTTGGCTAATAAATGCGCTGACATCAACTCGAGACGAGGTACGGACACAGTTTTTAAGGGTGCTACCTTGGACTTGGCAATAACAAGGCTGACCTTAATTTGACCTTGCTCGTTGAAAGTACGCAAGTAAATTACTGCAGCTATTCCTTTTGTAGAAGCATCACAGAAGCATAAGAGCTGATAGTAGTTGTGATTTCTGACAGTAACCTGTCGATCATGCCTAAAGTTTGACAACAATGGAATTTCAGACACGTAGTCGAGCCAGTCCTTCTCCAGCTCCTGGGGAAGCCTCTCGTCCCAACCGAGCTGATGGAGCCACAGCCTCTGCATGAAGCATTTCGCGTAGAAGATGCAAGGGGCTACGAAACCTAGAGGATCGAACTGACGACCTAACTGAGACAAGACATTGCGCTTAGTGATCGCCTGTGAAGGTGGGAGTACATTGGTCGCAAATGAGAACGAGTCCTCTGCCGGCCGCCACTGAAGACCTAGAACTTTCAATGACAGGTCCTTTTCTTCCTCGAATGCTACCGGCGTCTCGCGATAATCAGCAGGCACACGTTCCAGTAGCTGGGGACAGTTGCTTGCCCATTTGCGCAGAATGAAACCTCCTCCTTCCAGTAACGCCAACAGCTCATCTTGAAGCTGAGCTGCCTCTTCGAAAGTACCCACAGACCACAGAAGATCGTCGACGAAGAATCCTTTTTTTAGAACCTTGCTCGCTAAAGGATACTTCTCAGCGTCGTCGTCTGCTAGCTGGTGCAGGACTCTTATCGCTAGATAAGGGCTAGTGGCGATGCCATAAGTAAGGGTATTTAGCGAATAGACTTTTATCGGTTGATCTTGAGAGAACCGCCACAAAATGTGTTGATATTTGCGTTGAGCTTCAGCAATCAAGGTCATTCGAAACATTTTACAAATGTCACTTGACATGCAAATTTCATGAAGACGAAAGTTGGTCAAAATTTCGTTTATGTCCGTTTGCAACTTAGGGCCGGCGTAAACAACCGAATTTAGAGAATTGCCGTTTGACGTTTGGCAAGACGAGTCGAAAACGACGCGTAATTTCGTCGTTGTACTTGAAGGTCGCAGAATGCAAAAATGTGGAATAACATACTTCGAATCCACAGACCCTAAATCACCTAAACAAGTCATATGACCTAAGTCCTCATATTCGGACATAAATTTGCCGTACTCAGCCTTAAGTTCCGGCATACGGTTCAACTTCGTTTCTAAATTATTAAAACGTCGTAACGCTTGTTGACTTGAATCGCCCAACTCAAAGTTAGGTTTGAATGGGTACGTCACCGTATAACGACCCGTGCTATCGCGACTATGTTCTTTTTGAAACAGCTGTTCGACATACAAGTCTTCGGGGTTCTTAGGTACGTCACACGGTACGTTTTCAATCTCCCAAAACGAGCTCATAATTTTATCGATGCTACTGGTAGCCGAGAACAAGCCAAACGAAGGTTTGTTCGATTCGCTATCGCTATCCAGCACTGTCTGGCCAGCTATGACATACCCAAATATCGAATTCATCGCGACGGGCAAACCCGGTTCACGCGGTAGTATGTTTTGTCCGTTGTATATATACGGAAATAAATCACCCGCCAATAACAATTCAACAGGAGCAGCCGAGAAATAATTCGGGTCTGCTAACTCGAGATCTTTGAAATGATTGACTATTTTCTTGGAAAGTGTCAGTGTAGGTAAATTGCCGGTTATATTGCCTACTATTACGGTCTCGGTAGTCAGAACTGGAACAGGTGAATTTCGTGGTTTAATTGAACATGTAACCAATCCGAAATTTTGCACTGGCGCACCTCCCAGACCCGTGGGCTCAAACGGACACTTCCGTCGCGATAGACCTAGGCGCTGAGCACACTCATTAGTGATGTACCCAGACATCGCCCCACTGTCAACGACTGCACGCACGGCGTGGTAAGTTCCCCAACGATCTGCGACGTGCACCATTGCAGTGCCTAACAATACAGTTGAATTTGATGAACAAGTCAAACCGACATTGGGTGGTTGGCCTTGACCTTTGACCTGAACTTGACTGCTAGGATTTTGATGACTAGCGCTTTGAGCACTTGACACTGAATCTAAGTGCAAGCTATGATGGTGCGGTTGTTTGCACAAAACACAACGAATCTTTGAAATACACTCTGACAGCGGATGCTGACGCAAGCAGTTTTCGCATAATTGAAGCTGTTTCACTTTGTCAAGACGCTGTGAGGGCGTAAGATCCAAAAATTCGTAACACCGGTAGGTCGAATGCGGTTTATCGCAAAATAAGCACTGATTTGACCTCTCAGGAACCGTCTTACTAACAGCTGACAGACACGGCTTCGGTGACTGTTTATTTACGCCGGTGTGATAGTTATTATTATTATTCGGACGCCACACATTCGGTTTTGTTACTACGTTAGAAACAGCTCGCGGTGAAAACTGATTCTTTTGAGCACTAGTTTTTACTTCCGACATTTCCAAAACGCGCGCTTGTTTCTCTACGAAGGCAATCAGCTGTTCGTAAGTAGGTATTTGTGTTTGTTCGACGGATTGTTCGAACTCCCGCCTAGTAACCGCATCTAAATTACGAAGTCCCATATAAAACAATATGAAACTAGACAAATTGTCGATATTTAAATGTTTCAACGCTTTGACACATTCTTGATACGTTTGTAAGAAGGTATTTAACCCCGAGGCCGATTCTACCAACAATGGTTTGAATTGAAATAGCCGATCTAAATAACTGGTTGCTAGGGCGCGTTTGTTTTCGAACTTTTTGACTAGCAACGCCCAGACTATCGGGTAATTATCGGATGATTGATAAAGATTAAATTATTCATTTTAAATTATTCATCCCTCCTTTTTGATTATTATTATTATGAATAGTAGGGTACAGAATGTAATAATTGATAATTGATAAAAATGTAAATGCATGATAATATTGTTTTAAATTGTTAATTGAACTTTATTATTATTATTATCTATTTGTTATATTCTGTTGCAGTGCCCTCACAGGGTTGTGTTGAAACCTTGATAGCTTTAAGATCTTTTATACACACAAAGCAATGATTAAATGATTATGATTATGATTATGATTAAATTAGTCAGTCAGTACGGAGCATGTACCTACTAGCTAAAAGTCACTGGGCTGATTAGTAGAGACGTTCGTAGTCTGGAAGAAGGTAGCCGCAGGTTTTAGATAACCTCGGAGGTTCCGCTGGGCTGGGCAGGTCTATAGCGCATACCTTCAGGTATAGTCCAGGCAATGAACTGACAGCTTGTATGGAAAAAATGTCAATTTTGGAAATAATTTATAATAGCTTATTTTTTATGTACAACGGATATATTATCAATTAAATAGTTACCCAGCGACAAAATCCGACAACATTTCAGACATCGAAAAATTGATAAGTTAACTGGCTTCTAAAAAGTCAGTAAAAATATTAAAGAATGTTTTTGTCTTTATTTTGGTTCATTTAAATTTTGCTCTATAATATTCAAGATAAATCGTAGAGAAAAAGATAATGCATGCTTCATTTAAATCTACATAATTACTTCCGGGTGGAAAGTTTGTCGGATTCTTGACTAAATCATCTTAGAATATCATTTTCAAATGAAATCAACAAAAAAAACGCTATTATAAATTAATGTTTTTCAAAACCGTATTTTGCCTGGAGTAGTAGCTTGAAGGCAGCGGCGCGGGCGAAAGTATATGCAACAGCCGAGCAGCGGTCAGTAGTAGCGGTTAACCCGTTCGAGCGCGCTAGTAACACACGTGTGTTACTAACGGAAAATAGTAAAGGGCTCATTACACTTACCTGAATTTAGCATCCTAATTAGGGAGCGGAGTTGGGTCATAAGCCCTTTACACATTGTTCTACAGACGACGCGCGTTCGTCGGGTTAAACCAGGCATAAGGGGCTGGAAGCAATCCTTTTAGTTACATAAGGCAAACCCATTCGAGCCTCGTAATTCAAACAAGAAAAACCAAGATGGTGTTCGGGGTATGGCGGTTTTGGCATGAAAAATAAACATAATATTATATTTCAAGAAGTTTATAGCAACAAATAAAATACAAACCAGATCAGCACTCCACGCACAGTCCGTTCGAAAATACTGGGGCAATGAATAAATAATACGTCCCGAGCCTAAGAGAGTGGGCTCGTGCCCAGTCGTAAGAATATCGTTTGGTTAACTTTAATTTTTTACTTTAAGTAGACCTACTTTAATACCTGTTTAGTTCGACGTTTGCAAACAGAGTTACTTTAGCATTTGTAACTGAACGAGCGCGCGAAGCGAACAAAGATCTCCGTTTCAGATTGTGCTAAAATTCTTTCGTATGTCGGGATGTCCAGATGTCCATATGTCCAGCGGTCCGGCTGTTCTCCGCTACCGGTCGCATTTCTTCGATTCTCGTGAAATTTTGTAAACAGGTGCAGTAATTATACAGTGTTTTTTTTAAATGGGACAGTATGGGGAAATCCGAATCTAAAGGAGATAGAGGAAAAGTGTCCAAGAAGACATTAGGTGTTTTTTGATGTAAACAAATTTGGCTCGTTAAAATTTTTGGTCAAGCGTGAGTTGTTCTTAAAAAATTATAAAGTTGGTCAATTTTTTTTTTGACGCGGGTCGGCTCTGTTTCATGTAAGGATTATTTCATTGTATGGAAAGAAAAAAATCTGAACAGCAGAAGTTGGTCAAATTTAATGAAAACTAATCTTCATACAGTTGGTTTATTATTTGAGTAAATGTTCGATGTGGCCGCCGTCTTGTCTTATGCAGGTACGAGCACGCTTCAAGACACTTCTAGTTGCATTTAACAGAGACTTATGGTGAATTGTGTTTAAAGTGTTGTAAACAGCATCTTTTAATTCTTGTACGGAGTTGTATCGGGATTCATAAATTCGACCCTTAAGGTAACCCCATAAGAAAAAATCTAATGGCGTTAAGTCGGGCGATCGTGGGGGCCACTTTATCGGCCCATATGTACTCGTACCCATCCAACGGTTTGGAAACTGCTCGTCCAAACACAGTTTACTTGCCCTACTGTTGTGGGCTGGTGCACCATCTTGTTGGTAGATTATCTTACCAAAGTTCCTTAAAAAAATGTTCTTCTCTTGAATCATCTGGAGCTCTTATCGATTATCGAAATTTAAAAATGGAATAATTTTAAATATTTTTTTACACGCCTAGGCACTTGTAACAATATTAAAAGGTGAATACTGCAATTGTATGAAGATTAGTTTTCATTAAATTTGACCAACTTCTGCTGTTCAGATTTTTTTCTTTCCATACAATGAAATAATCCTTACATGAAACAGAGCCGACCCGCGTCAAAAAAAAAATTGACCAACTTTATAATTTTTTAAGAACAACTCACGCTTGACCAAAAATTTTAATGAGCCAAATTTGTTTACATAAAAAAACACCTAATGTCTCCTTGGACACTTTTCCTCTATCTCCTTTAGATTCGGATTTCCCCATACTGTCCCATTTAAAAAAAACACTCTGTATAGTTTTTTTGTCGATTCAGCATTTGAAATTAAAAAAACCGGCCAAGTGCGAGTCGGACTTGCGCACGAAGGTTTCTGTACCATTATCTATAAAAACAGTAAAAAAAAAAGTTAGTTGTATAAGAGGCCCCCTTAAATATTTAATTTATTTTGTTTTTAGTATTTGTTGTTATAGCGGCAACAGAAATACATAGTCTGTGAAAATTTCAACTGTCTAGCTATCGCGGTTCTTGAGATACAGCCTGGCGACAGACAAAACGGCAAAAAAAACACGTTTGTTGTATGGGAGCCCCCCTTAAATATTTATTTTATTTTGTTTTTAGTATTTGTTGTTATAGCGGCAATAGAAATACATCATAATATGTGAAAATTTCAACTGTCTAGCTATCGCGGTTCTTCAGATACAGCCTGGTGACAGACGGACAGCGAAGTCTAGTATTAGGGTCCCGGTTTTACCCTTTGGGTACGGAACCCTAAAAAAGTATTGTTTGAAGAAAAGGCAAGCTTGCGAGTTGTACAGAGCCACTAGTGTTAGTATGACTGTACAGGATTAAATAACTACTCACTGTTGAAATCATTGGCAACCGCTTATAAATGTTTAACCACGCTAATGTCAGTCTAAATAGCGTCCCAGAACTGAGCCCTTAGGGCCTCCTTGTGGATAATGTTTTTATTAATAAATCGGCCTATATGTATGTCCCACTGCTGGGCACAGGCCTCCTCTAATGGATGAGATGGAAAGCCACGATAGCCTAGTGTCAAGTGGCGGTCGTGAGTTCTAATCCCGGCTCGTACCAGTGAGTTTTTCGGAACTTACGCGCGGAATATTTACCCTTTAGGCGGAGTACGTCATTTTCTTTACCAGTCACTTTCTGGTTAGGTCACGTTCTGAAGACGCCACTTTCTGTGGACGTCACGTTCTAAGGAGGCCACTTTCTTAGAGCGTCACGATCTGATAATGTCACTTTCTTAGATTGCCACTTTCTGAGTTCGCCACTTTCGGATTTCGCCACTTTCTAACTTTGTCACGTTCTGGGTTCGTCACTTTATGAGTTTGCCTCTTTCTGACTTCGCCACTTTCTGACTTTGTCACTTTCTGATTTCGTCACTTTTAGGTACCTACAAGAAGTTTTTTTTTTTACTTGAAATTTATTACTTTATTATTTACTTTTATGTGCAATTCCAAATATCTTAGTAACTTTTTATAAACACCATAAAAGGTTGACGCAGCCTTAAGAGCAATAAAATAAACTTCTTGTAGGTACCTAAAAGTGACGAAATCAGAAAGTGACAAAGTCAGAAAGTGGCGAAGTCAGAAAGTGGCAAACTCATAAAGTGACGAACCCAGAACGTGACAAAGTCAGAAAGTGGCGAACTCAGAAAGTGGCAATCTAAGAAAGTGACATTCTCAGAACGTGACGCTCTAAGAAAGTGGCCTCCTTAGAACGTGACGTCCACAGAAAGTGGTGTCTTCAGAACGTGACCTACCCAGAAAGTGACTGGTAAAGAAAATGACGTACTCCGCCTAAAAGATATTTATCGTTAGCTTTTCTGGAAACGTGCATACAACTGCGAAGAAATCCAAGAGTGTATGTGAAGTCCCCAACCTACCCGTTACCTCTCATCGGTGAGAGGAGGTCTGATAATGTTTTAAAGACATGTGAATCTTTTCATGATTAATTTACTTCTCTTAGTTAGCCATAATTCAATGAGTTCTCTTTATGTTAATAGCCACTGACATTCGAATATATTTAACAGTTTTTTTCGTATAAATATTTAACAGTTTTTTTTTGTTGCAAAACCGAATTTCTGGATTGTGACGAATCGGCATCAGACCCCACGGCGCAAACCGGTGCGAGTTTAAAAAATGAATCTATGAATCATTGATGGCTTACGCGGCTGGTTAATGCCATTCGGATTGTGGCGCCTAAAACCTTTAGGAAAATCGAATGGGAATAAACAAAAAGTGATTTTGTACGTTCCTTTTAGTATTTACGAGGCTGTGTTGTTGTTCCAAAATGTTTTATTTTCCATCTACAATATGGAGATAAAGTGCTTCGGAACAATAAGTTTGTATGGATAGTTCAAATTATCTTTGCGCGCGGCTGTAGTTGTGCATTCTTTTTAAACCATTTAACACGTTGATGGACACTACTCGAGACACAATAGAAATAACAATAGGATTACGCCTATAGACGTCTACTGTCCATCAATGTATGCAGGTTTCATTTCAATGATACGACGTAATAACAATAACGAATAGGTTACTGCATTAATTTTGTTAGTCTATTTAGTTTAATTCTTTAAGAAAATACAAACCTTTTTGAGTCACTTGTAATGCTAAAGTTTAAGGTTTGAATCACACTCGCGCAGCCTGCGGTGGCGGTCAATACTTAATTTGAGAGCTAATGACAAGTTTACTATTGACCGCCGCGGCCAGCACGGCTATCACAAGACGGCGTGCAAGCTCTCTCGATTTTCCTCGCACTATCCGTCTCTCTCTTAATAAAAAACTTAGAAAGAGAGGTATAGTAAGAGAAAAATCGAGAGAGCTCGCGCGCCGTCTTAGTGGTAGCCGTGCAGGCCGCGCCAGTCTGTGAGAGGCTTGGTCTGCAACACACTGGCGCGGCCTGCGGCGGCGGACAATAGTAAATTTGACAGCTAATGACAAGTTTACTATTGACCGCCGCGGCCAGGCCGCCCCAGTCTGTGACAGGCTTAAGGCCTCTCACAGATTGGAGCAGCTTGCGGCGGCGGTCAATAGTAATTTTGACAGCTAATGACAAGTTTACGGTTGTCCGCCGCGGCCAGGCCTTAACTGGTTCAACGTAATTTTTGCAATAATGTGTTAATTCGGTCTTTCGTCGGGGATGCGGTCAGCGGTGGACGCTTTGCTCCTTAAGCGGAGCTTCTGACGCTGATTGCATTATTGACGACTGACCAAACTACCGAACAACGTCGCTTTATAAGCAAACTTGACATTGGCGAATTCATCTTAACTTAGATGGAAGCCATTTTTTTAAAGAAGAAGAATGCGTTAATTCTCTTGACACCTTATTCTTATTATCTTACGCGTATTGTACGTTTCTCAAACCCATCAAGGAACTTAGTTTTTTATCGTAAAATAAGCAACACGAGATTATGAATTTGTGTCAACCATTATTTATTTCGGGTTTTAAGGTTACAAATCAATTAGTCTTACTTTTACAAAATATGGATGAACGGACTAGCAACAACATGCAACTGAAATAACACATTATTGCTTAATAGCATCTAATTCAAAGTGCACCTTATCCCGTGCCAAATAAGTTCTAGTTTTCAGAGTAATTGCTTGTGGAGATAGCTAACGGAAAGTATGTGTCGGATATTAACGATGGGATGTCGAAGCCAGAATAATGTCTTTACTTAGCGCAGACTCCGACGTATTCAATATTCCTTTACTATTTATCCGCCTTTGACCTATTTACGGGATGTGACATACATACATATATACATACATTCACGCTTTATTCCCAAAAGGGGTAGGCAGAGCACATTAAACTTATGTTCCAGCGCCACTTTTAGCATAAATGTGGGTATAAAAGATCGACAAAATGTGATGTACTTACGGGAAGTGACACTAACGAATATTACCGATAGAAGGAAGCACTATGACGTAAAATAAAGTAATGCTATCACGCTTTTCAGCGAGTAGATATTTGGGTCAAACATTACAAGTAGTGAGCCATTTATGCCACAAAAAAATTTCAAAGTACAGTACAAAATGAAGTGCCTAAAATGTCTAAGAAATAGAATTAGCGCCTTGGCATGAAGGCCACGCTCTGCCTCGCTCACTTCCTCAAAAAAATGTCGTTTCGGTGACTTTACTTAAAATAAATACAACAAAGACTTCATGAAAAATCCAACAGCTTTATTACAAACTAGATTCTGCCCGCGACTTCGTACGCTTATTGTCGTATAAATTATGATATGTAGTTTAACTGACAAATTTGAAAATAAAGATTTCATTTACATAGACTGTGTGCGGTGGGCGTGTGACAGTTCACTTTTAATCTAAATAAACACCCTCATAAACTTCTTCGTCTAATAAAATGGGGTATCCTGAGTGGCTCAGACGCCCGGTGTGTGTGCGGGACGACTCCTCAAACTATGGCGCATATGCTGTCCTGCCCGGCGTGCCCGTACACATGCTCCAGACAAGACCTCCGTGACGCAACAGATAGGGCGTTAGCCATCGCTAATTTCTGGTCCCGCACAATCTAACCACGGCTCAAATAGGAAACCATCGACACGAGAAGAAGAAGACTTCTTCGTCTATAATATTATATTGATGCCCAAAGTATCCTTTTAGAGAGCGCCTCCTATGCGAGCCCCAGGTCCGAAGGCCCTAGTTACAAATATTTTATCTACAATAAGAGTGAGAGTAATAGGAATCCAAAAAATGTCGTTACGCTAACTTTACCTCAAATAAATACAACAAAGATTTCTTGAAGAATCCAAAGGTTTTATTACAAATATATTGTCTACAATAAGGCATCTAACGACACTTTAAATGTTAAAATTCTACAAGCCGCTTAAGCTATCAGCCATATGACACCAAGATTGACGACCGACCGAGACAAAATTATGAGGGTTAGATACAGTCGTCTCACCTTCCAAATCGCTACCGTTCTGCAAACGCCGCTTCGCTATGACCCTTTATCGCTGTAGAAGTTAAAATGGCAATAAATATCAAAACACATCAGGCTTATTTCGGCGTCTCTTTGCAAAGTAAATACAAAGTTTGCGTGCTGTCACGAGAGGTGACGACTTTCGCCGCCTATTTGTCTTTACGAGACGGCACACATCGTATCATGGCAAAGAAGGCTTACTTCTGTGTAGGCTCGGACAAGATTAGGTCTACGGTCTCCCCGCCTGTCGTAGAAGGTGACTAAAGGGGTTCATCGGGGTTGCAGTGTTTTGGCCGGAGCCAGGGCACTCGCCTTAAAAACCCACGGGAGGCGACGAATATCTTTTTCACCCTACGAGCCAACTGTGGCGAGGCACGAGGGGGCTCCACTGTGTTCAGTATGAGATCTTGGAGTCATGGGTGCGCAGATGCCAGTCGCCGTGGAGTTTTTGGTGGATAGAAAATAGAAATACCACATAACTCAGTCATACCCCGATGACTGAATACCTGGTTCGTAGGTTCTCTCCGCGAAAATTGGTCTCCAGGTGGACTGATGACTGGTAAAGGTCGCGGGAGTCCGCTGGACATGACGCAGGGCCGGTAATTTGTGGCACTCTTTGGGGGTGGCTTATGTCCAGTAAGTGGACGTTTTTTTGCTGATAATCATATAATGGTCAAAGCATCAGATAATGATGATGAGACTATAATCTAGCTTAAGCGTTACTGAGTTTAATTGTATAAGGTCAGTTGATCTTTCTGAAGACAAAAAAAATCTAATGACGAATGGCCATACAAAAAAAAAATACTTAAGGCTACACGGGTCACAGTCATATTTTTTGAATGAAAAATTTACGTTTTACCAGTTACAGATATGTTAAGTGATTTTCATATTTAAAAGTGAGTAAACTTTGATTAATATTTAATTACGTTTTGACATCTGACAGGTATACATAAACTACACCGTGGCCTTTCTGTATTAAAAGTGTTCCACCTTTAAAAGTGTCCCAACTTTTGTCCACTTCGCGCCATATTGCCTTTATGGCGGTTGGCAAGGCCATCCGTCATAAGTCTTCGTGTTTTTAAGGTTTTTTGAAACATTATGGGACTTCTTAAAGGTGGTCCGAAGAAATATTGTAAGTTTCTAAAGAGGGGTTTGCATTATGTTTCTCAGACTGTATTAAAAAAATGTGGATTGCTTAAAAAAAGGTATGTTATACCTACTGCAAAGTTTTTAATTCATCATTGTAGTAACAGTCGTTGTTGAAAACTGTGCAGGGTGCAAAATATGTAAACACGCTTTATTGTTAAGGGCATAAGGTCGCTTTAACATTTTTGAACTTTTCGAACGTATGTTCATGAACTCAACTGTACCTACCTGCTTGATGCGACGAGATTTCTTCTTTGAAGTAAGAGATTTAATTCGCTCTGGTATGAGTAGGGAAATAGGAACAAGTGATTCACGATTCTCATATTGTCAAACAGCGTCCAGTTTTTGATCTTTATGTTATTAAAAACCTTCTAACAAAAATAATTTGAAGCGTGATGTTTTCGGACTATTATCGTGAATTTTGTTTATTGGTCAAGTAAGTCGTACTAAGGGAACAGGGTTGAATTGGGTTGTGGGCGACATGCTAGCAACCTAACACTGCGATATCACATTTTGTCGATCTTTTATACTCACATTTATGCTAAAAGTGGCACTGGAACATAAGTTTCGTGTGCTCTGCCTACCCCTTTTGGGAATAAAAGCGTGAATCTATGTATGTATGTATAATGTATGTCAAAGAATAATTGACACCCCATAGGATGATATTCATTAAAAACATTATAGGTTAAAGATGAGCATTTTTAAAACAATACCTACCTGTCTCTTGCAGCAGTCGGTTAAAAGACAATTCCGTGTACCTAAACATTTCTCGCCAGTAAAGTACGATCACGATGAAATATATTTGCATTTTCATATCAGACATCATTCCGTGTCCGTGACATCTCATTTCATTCTGTACAGACTACACCGCACGTCGGTTGTCACAGGTCATTGAACCCCGTGTCATGTGCGGGGTATTTTGTATAAAGTTCAAAGGATTTATGTCGCTGATAAAATGTAGCGTGAAGTCTCTGTTAAATGGAATGTTGAATGGGGTAAGTTGGGTTGTTTCAAAGTAATAAATGTTCAAAGTTGTACATAATGTCGGTATCAGCGTTATTCGTCTCATTAATTTTTCGTTCAATTCGTATGTCGTGTCATTCTGGATTCGTCACACATTCTTTATTCGTCTTGTTCACTATAGTGTCTTAATCTTCCTAAGTCTAATTCTGTAACTTGTCTCATTCTTAATAAATCCTAATCGTATTTAGTCATGGTCTTCCTAGGACTCATTCTTCGCTCTCGTTTTTAGTATCATTCGCACTTTATCTTTCGACACATTCGTTATTGGTCTCTCTCTTTTTTGTAGTTATTGGCAACTCGTCTCGTTCTTTTTTGGGCACGTTCGCTACTCGTCCCGTACGACGTACGTCTTAGTCGCTATATTCGCTGATTGCACTGCGGACTGCTAGTGAGCGAGGGGCTTGCCATGTCCCTACACTGGGAGTAGACGTAGCTTTAAGACATACCCGTGTCCTCTACCAAGATATCACCGCTATTTTTAGAACTCTTATGCTAAAAATGATTTAATAATGGTAATTTAAGATTGACGGGAAAATACAGTTCCAAATAGCGAACAAGACGCAAAACGAATGAAACGAACTTAGAATTGGACTGAAAACGAATTGGACTATAATTACGAATGTGACCAACATCGAAAAGAAAGAATGCAGAATGAGTCCTAGGAAGACGTGACGAAATACGATTGAGATTTATTAAGAATGAGACAAGTTACAGAATTAGACTTAGGAAGATTAAGACATACCTATAGCGAACAAGACGAATAAAGAATGTGTGACGAATCCAGAATGACACGACATACGAATTGAACGAAAAAATAATGGGACGAATAACGCTGATACCTGGCTGTCGCTCTGAATGTTTTTAAGACGATCATTTGATTTCGACAGTAGGAATGTCAACTGATGCAACTGACGGTCAAATCAGCAACTTTTTATGAAACTTCAATTATAGGTATAAAAAATTTTGAAGTTAAGCGGTTTTATTGTATAGGAGTACAATGAAGTAGAAAATGTAGTAAAACTTCAAAAATATTATACCCATATAAAGGGGGTTGTATATAAAAATGTAATCCGCCATTATGTAGCGGCGGGCATCTTGCTTTTACAATAATACTGAAAACATGCTATTTTATTGTCATCGGAACTTAACCCTTATCTTGGCGAAAAAAAAAAAAAAAAAAGTGAGTTCGAGCCTCGTTTGCGCCTTGTAGAGCCAAAAAAATTGTCTGTTACAAAAATACAAAAAGAACAACAACAATTGTGCATCATATATGATACAATGTCAACCAATGTGTACAGCCGGCATAAAGTGTGTACAGTACAGGTCAATAGGTCAACAGAAAGGGGGGCAGTTACTAGATTTGACCAATGAAACTAACTAAACAAAACCGTTTAAAAAAACGAATCTTTGAATCTTGCATACTAGTACTATTAATATAGAACAGCGGCTAAACAAACGTAGGTTTTAATAACATTTGAGGTTTTCAATTTTTGAAATGTTGTTGGAGGTATATTGTCATGGGAACTTAAAGTGTGTACCAAATTTCAGGTCAACAGAAAGGGGGTCTCGGTTACTTGATTTGACCCATGAAACTCTAACTAAATAAAACCGTTTAATTAAACGAATCTTTGAATCTTGCATACTCGTACCTACTAATATAGACGAGTGGCTGAACAAAAGAAGGTTTTATTAAAACCTTCTTTTGTTCACTCATATGAGTTTTTTTTAATTTTCTGAAATGTTGCTGGAGGCATGTTAAATAATAGTTATCCACTCACTTGCTTCTGGCAACCACAGTTGCCAATTTCGCAGACCCTCTAATCTGATGGTGGCTACTGTGGTTGCTAATCGATGTATGGGCTGCTATGATAATGAATGAAATAATAGGGTAGGTACCTTTTTTTTAATCCGAAATCAAGTGAGTGGTTATGTTAGAATTTTTATGTGACGTCGTTCAGCCATTTTTTTTGCTAGAAATTGTGGTATACCGTTTAACACTAATATTTCTTTACAACATTCTGTTATTAGAAATCAGACAATCTGGAACACCTACATTCTGGTACACCAAAATGCTATTTTTTAAGAAGTATTAGTGCATACCAAGTCAATGTGCGATATATCGATAATAATCCGTTGGTCTTGTAATAAAATTGGTTGCAAAATGGCGGCTCAGCTGCACCCATAGAAGAAAGAGCCTTTTTATTAAATAGTGATTGCTTCATTCGTTCCTCGACGAGGACCCGTTTGAGCACCCATTGCCGTAGGACGTCCGTATCAAAGGCATAATTATGGTGGTTACCACGTAGTCTCTTTAGATCACAGTACATTATGAACGGTGATTCAAGAGCTTTCACAAAAAACTACTGCTATTGGTAACTATCTTCACCATAAAAAAACAAGCTTGAATTTTTCCACATTTCCTTTCGTTTTCGCCACATTTATGTACATAATAATTTCAACTATAATAATTTCAAAAGCAACTGCATAAGTAAATGCATGCACCTATAGTATTTGAATAGTTCCGTTGATTCTTCATGGATACCATCGCATTTACCCCCGTGTGGTGTCGGGTTAGAATAGCACCACCCCCTTTCTTCCTGTGGGTGTCGTAAGAGTCGACTAAGGGAACAGGGTTGAAGTGTGTTGTGAGCGCTGGGCTAGCAACCTGTCACTGCGATATCACATGTTGTCGATCTTTCATACCCACATTTATGCTAAAAGTGGTACTGGTACACAAGTTTCAAGTTCTCTGCCTACCCCTTTTAGGGATAAAGGCGTTAATGTATGTATGTATGTATGTACCAACGGATTTTTACATATTTTACATGGACTTTCACTAATGGTAATTTTTGGCCAAAACGTGGCGCAGAAAATGAAGCAGTTGAAACGGTAAATTTTTTCAACTAAGCTAGACGCGATTAGAGCAGTTCTGTTCCCGCAAATATCATTCCTCGTGCAAATCGGAATTTTTAGGGAAAGGAACGGATACGGCAACTTTGTGAATGGGAAAGTCAGGTCGATCAGCTGTGGTATTCAAACGCGGTCCGCAACTTGCAAAATGTGCATAAAAAACATAAGTAGTGCCAGAATTCATGAATTATTACGGAATATCATACGTTCAGATTTTAGGTAAATGAATTACCAATATTTTTTCGAAAGAACCGTGAAAATACCAAAAGGAAACAATGAAAAGGAGTGTAATGTTTTCAGGGTTTATGTATGTATTGTTCTATAGGAATTTCAAACATTCAGATAATTAAATATTACCGGTACTTGATTTATTCAGTAGCACATTTAAGAGCCTTAGCGTTTCTAAAACTTTAATAAAATGTATAATGCAGCTACTACGCTGCAAGCCCAAATATCTTCAATTAGCTTACTGATAATATTTCTGCTATGCCCATAAGCCATCGCAAGATATCGCTTCGCATTGTAATCCGACGCAGAGCCGATTGACGGGCCTACAAACCAGGAGGTCTATTTTCGTCGTCGCTTCAGATTCCAATCACATTTCAAACAGATTCGCGAGCTTGCTTCTACGCGCTCCGGGCTTATGAAGATAAGAAAAGAGCTAGAAACATAAATGATTTTGGGATATGAAAGAGATGAACGTAATTGGCACTGATTGATCGACCTCTATCGAGCTTAGGCCTAGGTAATACGTACAGCCCTGCTTATTCAAAACGCAGTATATACATTAAATTGCGTATCGTTTTTTTGTTCTGCACGGGAGGCCTATGCAGACGACGGTTATTTGATTCAGTGGCTACATTTCTATCAGTAATAAAAGGTACTGACGATAATCTCATCGTTACGTTCAATTTAGCATTAAAGTTATTAAATTTATTTAAAAACTAGCGACCCGCCCCGACTTCGTACGGGTGCTATATTATACATATAAACGTTCCTCTTGAATCACTCTATCTATTTAAAAAACCGCATCAAAATCCGTTGCGTAGTTTTAAAGATCTAAGCATACATAGGGACAGACAGCGGGAAGCGACTTTGTTTTATACTATGTAGATGTAGTGATGACGGCACATAAAACTACAACAAGGCGAACTGATATTGCTACGAAGCTACCCAAGAATCCTTACTAAAATTATAAATGCGAAAGTGTGTGTGTTTGTATGTTTGTCCTTCTTTCACGTCGCAACGGAGCGTCGTATTGATGTGATTTTTTGTATGGAGATAGTTTAGAAGCTGGAGAGTGACATAGGCTACTTTTTCCAGCGGGAAAACATCTAATTCCCACGGGAAAATTAAATATGTTACATTTTCCTATAACCACGCGGGCGAAGCCGCGGGCATCGGCTAGTCTTTTATAATTAAGTGAAGATACCATGGGCCTTCTGTATATTTATCATCATCATATCAATAAAACGACGACCTGCTGCAGCAGCTGAAGTATTTGGTTTGGACCCACCTTACCGGACAGTCTGACCTATTAGGTATATATTATAATCGTCTACAATTATGAGCGCAAAGTGTCGGATTGTAATGAAAGATGATTCTAAGTAGGCATTTGACATGACCTTCGTCTTCTTCATGTTCATCCTTAGACCTAATCGCTCGGAGGCTTTACAGAGGTACTCAAGCCCTCCACGGCTACTTTTGTTTAGGGAAGGGAAAATGCGTTACGCATACCACCCGGGCGTTACGCATACTCTTCCTCTGCGGTCCCACCAATGCCGTTTCAGCGGAACGGCCCCGCCAAGTTCGCAGTGGGTCGGGGAGTGGCGCACCGTAATTAAATACCGGCATTCCTCTCCCCCTGCGCTCCTGCCTCGGCCCCAGAAGATAGGGAGAACGGTGAACCGCAATACCAGTACTCCTCTTATTCTGCGGTCCCTCCCCTACGCATCCTAAGCGGGCTTAGGCAAGCCCGCTAGGAGCGCCCTCCTCGGGCCAGCCGGCAGGCCCTGGGTGCCTCATAGCGTCACCTTCACGAGTCGAGAAAGATCTACCCTCCTTTTTAGGGTTCCGTAGCCAAATGGCAAAAAACGGAACCCTTATGTCTGTCTGTCTGTCCGTCCGTATGTCACAGGCATTTTACTCGAAAACTAAAAAATACACCTTATTTGAATACAATTTTGAGGATAGCCGCTACATAGCTTTATATATATTTTTTTTAATAAATTGTGGAGTGTAGATATTTTAGAATGACTTGAAATCTATTCACACGCTTTTTGGCAATGGGTCAACCAATTTATCAAGTTTTTATTATTCGCGAAGTCCTATCCAATAAAATAATATTACCACCCGTAAAACTCGCCCACATGATAACGAGAGAAAATGTTACCTCAAGCTCGTATAATTTCATTTGCTTGATAGGAATTTCAACTTTAAGTAATCACGATAGAGTAGTTTTTCAATTTAAGGTGATTGTGTGAGATACGAGGTTGTTAGAATCGTCTGTTCGGACCTGCCACGTGCAACCAAAGGCCATTTTTATATTTATTGAAATCCAATCCCGTATATATGATCGGAACAATGAAGGCACGTTTGACAAAGCAATATATAGAAAAGTACTCTGTGGACAAAGCACTAGAAACACAAAATACCTATTATCTGGCAGTAGACAATAAAAGTTTTTTTTCCGGAACAAAAGAAAGCGCCGGTCACGCAAGTAGAAAAGGGTTTTGAATAGAATTAACGTAAACAATATTTTTTTTCTCCGATTTTCATTAATTATAAACACCTTTCAAGTATGATAAATCTATATCTAATATTATAAAGAGGAAAATAGTCTAGAGGTTGTAAGTTTGTATGTAGGGTGATCTCCGGAACTACCTACTCATTGTTTTTGCAGAAATTCGTTAGTCTTATTTTGGACAACAGTCGTTCTTAGGGACTATAGTTGGGAGGTTGTACGGTACGTTTTCTAGATTTTGTCAACGTGTTTTGACCGAATACAAGTCAAAGCCCAAAATTATGCCCACATTCACTCTAGGTAATCGTCAATCGTCATCGAAAAACCTCAAAAGCTATAATCCCGATTGAAAAATGTGAGCACAATTTTCCCCACATAAAATAACCTAGACATCGTGGCACTTAGACTTTTCAATAACATCCGAACACGAACGCTTTCAAATATTATTCCAATGGTAGAAGTTCGCAGATATTTTTGCAGACTCCGATCCATACGTAATGTTTTTCTTAGATAGAAACCGAGGGGTTTTTAAAGTCAACGAGGTAACATTGAGAAAGTATTATTTTGTCGGAGAGATAATTCGGTTACAATATTCTGGGATTTGCTATCGCTAGACAGGGTGAAAGAGATGACTAGATGAAACAAATGCCGAAGGGTAAGCGTAGAGAGTCGATTGAGTGGTATGTTGGCAGTCGGCCGTATAAAACGGGCGTTCATGATTGAATGAACAATTATTATTGTGAAAATATTTTAGCGTTTTTGAAATTAAAAAAAGATATTAATAAAAGTAAAATAATAAAAGGAAACAGGCCAGTCTCTCTTGCCGCTTCCACTCATGGTGCCCATGGTGGAATACACCAAATAAAATAACCAATAATATTGAGTTTTCTCAGGATTAAAAATATTGTTAAATGGAGAAAAAAGAAAAGCAGGGGATTAAATAATCACTAAGTTATAAGCTTATAAGTGTCCAAAGTCCTAAGAGGGGGTACATTTTGTCCGGTTTTCCGCAAGCGCGCCTTCATATGAAACGATGGGCATTTACTATGACGCTCGAGGATTGTGTCATCACGAATATCACGATCCCTGAGCGTGTTCTCTCTCTAACAAGCAATATTAAAACTGTTACTTCGTAATTTTTTGAGATATCGGATTTTCGTCACTAAATAGGCAAATGTTTAAGCCTTCTTTTTTTAGAGTCATAATACATTTTGAATCTACATCCCTATAAAACAAATTATAGTTGAGATTATTTAACTTTTTATAAAACTGACACTATATGTATCACAGCGAATCTTGACCCCTCTGACAGCTGTCATCTACGTACAATTTATTACCTTAAAACGCAAAATTGTACTCAGATGAAAGCTGCCATAGGGATCAACATTCGCCGCGATATGCCTAAGTGCAAGGCCTGAGCGGGACGTGCAGCGTCCATATAAAACAAATGCCATTTATATGGACGCTCGACGCCCCGCTCTGAGCGGGGCGTCCACTCAGGCCTTGCACTAATAAGCTAACTAAGTGGCCGTTATTTAACAGATTAGAAATGTTATGTTGCCGTCCTGGAAAATCATAGATCAACAACGTATGTGACATTAGGACCGAATAAAAAAAAAACTTTGACAGCTACGCCACATTGCAGGTAATTTAATTCCACGAACTATACGAGAGATAAATTAAATGAAGATTAATGAAAAACGATGTGAAAACTGGACAAGGTAAGGAAAGACACGTATAAATTTACTCAAACTTGGCTTTAAATATTACTCATTTTATGTCACTGGTAACTTTTAACATGAAAGACGCGCATTGTGTTTTGCAGTTTTTCAATTGACAAAGTATTAAAACAGCCTTAAATACCTAACCTAACAACAACAACGTCCAAAATCGTATTCAGAGTCTGGTCGAACACTTACCGTCCAAATCAGCTGTTTTGAATAATGGCGGCCATTTTGTTGCTTAAAATTATGGACCTATAATACTCAAACAAGCTATGAGATGATAGTAATAGTAAGTATAGTAAGTATACAAACCTCAATAAGTGTCCTTGTAATTTAAGACCAGTTCTTAATTTAGCTACCTAGGAGGCTTGCCGTCCTTTATTGTGGCAATGCGTATAAGTCGTCTTTAGAAATCTATCTCTAAGCTTAAAACGGAGATTGAGATTAATAAGGTTTAAGGAAGGGTGCACTGTAAAAATGGGTTTGACGGACGCAACAGCGTTATTTGACATTTATAAATCAAACTTTTTCGAAGCAGTGCTAAAGGCGCGCAATGTTTTAACTTTGTGTAAATCAGACCAAAAGTTTGTATTTGACTCTCTGAATCTAGGTACGCTTATATCTGAACAAACAACGGTTGAAGTAGAACTTGCTGAACTGAAACACGAACTAAAACATGCGGTTGTTCTCAGAGATTATATTCGTATTTAACATGTCTAGAGCATCCTTGCCGCCATAAATCAAGGTGTAGCACAACCATGTTACATCTAGGCTATTGTTCTAGATATTCATAAAACGTACATGTCTCTAATATACTATACACCCACAAATCTATCTTATCACGGCGATTCGTGGTACAGTCGACAACACAGCTAACTGACCATACCGTGAAAACATAGGACCTTATTACAATGCACTTAAGGTCAGATTAGATTTCCGATGGTCAGTTAGCTGTGTTGTCGACTGTACCTAAGCGAAATCAGAGGTCTAGTTTCGTTAGGCGTGACGGGTCAGGTCATGCGAATGCGAGCGCGTTCAGAATAACAGCCCTATATTGCAATATAAAGTGCGTCTGCACGGCACGGCTATCACGCGACGGCACGCGAGCGCTCTCGATTTTTCTCGCACTATCCGTCTCTCTCTTATTAGAACACTTAGGACAAGAGGTACAGAGCGAGAAAAATCGAGAGTATGTCGCGGCCGTCCCATGATAGATGTGCTGTTTACAAGTGTGCGATATTACGCCTGTGCGTATCAATATGGACCAAAACCAAAGGACCTTTTGGGCTTGACATAGGCTATATTTTATCCTGTCGCTCTGCCTGGGTTCTTTGTCGTACGCTGACGGAGCCGCGGGCAGTTAGTGTTTTTTAAACAAATGAGAAGCCCATTCAACGCAATTCAAATTGCTAAAACTATGAGGACATGCTAGCCTTTTGAAAAGATTACCCCTTACTAATAAAACTTAACAAACCTCATTTGGCTAAAATGTGTTTTGTTTCTTTCTCACAGACATGTCAAAGTGACACAAAAGGCCAAATATTTGTTAACGGCATTCTAACTCAAAGATGTTTCATTAACATTTATGAAGGGCACTGGTCTTTAAAATAGTTATAGTTTGAACAGCAATTTGTTAGCTGTTGCAAATCGCCATAGTTATATTAAATTTATCGAACCAGAGTCAATTAAAAGTTGTGCTGGGCAGAGCGGCGGAGTTCAACCTCATTTCTTTTTTATGGGTTTCATTAACTGCAATTATAAATTGCATCCGAGCTATCTGGGCACCGTCCTGTATTTTCAATACCAGTAGGTACTTTTTGCGATGCATTAAGTTAGGTCCTCATTTTAAAATGATATGCTAGAACTTTATATAGAGAATAACATGGACTTTGTATACACAATGTGATCTGTCATATCTAGATCGGAAACTACTACTGTTGTTGGAAATTAAAATAATAAAAAAATAGAGCAAAGAGGACGTTTTTTATACGCGTGCCCGCGACGCTGCTGTCTGTCCTGGGCCTTTAAGCTGATGACCGCTATTTATGCATAACACTTTCCGTGTCAGAGGCTCAGCTCTAGACGATTTCCTGTGCAACCGGTTTTTCCCATGTTATCGGCTACGAGTGTTGTCAGTGATTGTGTTTATGTGGCATCCTTAGCAGTTTTTGCATGACCTATTGTTTATGATTGTTTATATTTTCTCTGCTACCCAAAGACACGGCTACGGTAGCCTAGTGGTTCAGGCTGTCAAGCGGCGGTTGTGGGTACGAATCCTGGCTCGAACCAATGCGTTTTTCGGAACTTATGCAGGGAATATTTACCGTTAGCTCTTCGGTGAAGGATTACATCGTGAGGAAACCGATCTAATCCCAAAAAGGTCTAGTTTTCCCTCTGGTTTAGAAGTTCAGATGGCAGTCGCTTTCGTAAATGTAGTGCCTATGCCAAATCTTGGGATTATTTAGAGTACAACCGGGAATAACACTAGGAGGATGATGATTACCCGGCCGGGATAAAGGCCGGGCTATCACGGGACAGCCCGCGTCGTCTTCGTCTCTCTTGCTCGCCCCCGGAGTAAGAGAGGAGGCCATTTCAGAGCGTGGCTCTTTTTGGTTGTTTCGATTCGCAGCGTGACTCTTCAGGCCGGGCTGCTGTGGCTTTCAATTGCGGCTTCAAAGACCGCCTGTGGTTTCCTTTGCTTATATTCGCCGTGTTCTGTACTATCGATAACGCAGCTAACTGACCATCTCCGCGCACTTTATGTGTAATACGGTTCTATATAAATAGAAGATGGTGAGTTAACTGTGTTGGCGTGTGTAGGTACTGTTTTGTTATAATATTGAGGTGTGCAATAATAGCACATTACCACAGAGGCCGGGAAGTGAGGGGTTGCCGACGAGTACATATACTTACCCCGCTGGCTCAGCGACCCGAAGTGGATCTTGGCCTCCGATACGAGTTGGCGCCAGCGCGCCCTGTTCTCTGCGATCTCCTCCCAGTTTTCTGCGTGCAGGGCGCGAAGGTCTTACATATAGACGGCCTTAAATATAATATTTTGCTCCCTTGAGACACAATCTACTATTCCAGCCCGTTTAGGATTAATAACTGCGTGTTCCAAAACACCAACAATTGTAGGTATAGTTTGAGTGGCCACCCGTCATTATTGCGGGCCAGGCCGCACACGGTCGGAAAACGAACAATAATTCACAAATTAATATACATCAAACTTTGTAAAGCTCGCACAATCCCGGCTCAACACTCGTAAATACGTATTTTGTGCAGCAATAAGCAGGAAACTTGCTCTTTACGGCCTCCATTTTATTACGAGTTGTAAATATTAATTTGTTGGCGAAACTCAACGGATTTTATTAGCGTTGAACTGTAACACGGAAAATGTTTTTGGACCCAGTGTTGATGCTTTTAAAGAAAATAAAGCAAATTCGTCTACAGGTCTTTTGATTGAAGGGAAAGTTGGTAATTTATGCTACAACTGATAAAATTGAGCTATGACTAAGATTCGTCGTAAAGTATTGAATTTAAATCAGCCCTTTATTTTTCGCTTCGCGTTGCTTAATGTCTCAAAACGAGATCGCACGAAGTATACATAATCAATGTGTATTTATAAGTTAAGGGCCGTTAGAAAAAGAAAAGTAGCTTATTAACTATTTCTGTGGGTCACCGTAACACTAAGAATTGCATACAACCTTCTAAAGCGACGTCTAACACCGGTGTGAAGTTAGCGGCCAAAGTTAGCGGCCGATGATAACCCGACCAAATTAAGAAGTTATGTATATTTTCAACAGGAATACTGTCAAAACAAGCAGAACCGCAAAATATCTTCTTTCTTATTAGAAAACAACAAAAAACAAACAATTCTAAAGATTAAAAAACGATAATAACTAGAAATGCACTTTGGCCGCTAACTTCACAACTTATCAGCCTAAGTGCTTTTTGATATATTTTTCATAATTTCTGCACCTTAGACAACAAGCAATGAGCTATCAAATAACACTATTTCTAGAGTGACACTCGACTGCATATAAAAGAAACAGAGACCACCAACAGACGACAAACCACGTAGAAACATCAGCATTCCATGAACAAGTGCATTAAATCAAGTGTTTCTGCATCTTAGACGGCAAGCGAGTAAACCACACCCAATGTATCGTGCAGTGCATTACATAAGCTATCAACTGACACTTATTCTAGAATGATACTCGACTGCATATAAGAGTAACAGAGGCTACCAAGTAGAAACATCAGCTTTCTACGAAAAAGTGCATTCATTCAAAATTTACTGCATCTCAGACGGCAAGCGAGTGAACCACACCCAATGTATCGTGTAGTGCATTACATTAGCTATCAACTGACACTTATTCTAGAGTGATACTCGACTGCATATAAGAGTAACAGAGGCGACCAAGTAGAAACATCAGCTTTCTACGAAAAAGTGCATTCATTTATGATTTACTGCATCTTAGACGGCAAGCGAGTAAACCACACTCATTGTATCGTGCAGTGCATTACATAAACTATAAACTGACATGAATTCTAGAGTGATACTCGACTGCATATAAGAGTAACAGAGGCGACCAAATAGAAACATCAGCTTTCTACGAAAAAAAGCATTTATTTATGATTAACTGCATCTTAGACGGCAAGCGAGTGAACCACACCCAGTGTATCGTGCAGTGCATTACATTAACTATCAACTGACACTTATTCTAGACTGATACTCGACTGCATATAAGAGTAACAGAGGCGACCAAGTAGAAACATCAGCTTTTTACGAAAAAGTGCATTCATTCATGATTTACTGCATCTTAGACGGCAAGCGAGTGAACCACACCCAATGAATCGTGCAGTGCATTACATTAGCTTGCAACTGACACTTATTATAGAGTGATACTCGACTGCATATAAGAATAACAGAGGCTACCAAGTAGAAACATCAGCTTTCTACGAAAAAGTGCATTCATTCAAAATTTACTGCATCTCAGACGGCAAGCGAGTGAACCACACCCAATGTATCGTGCAGTGCATTACATTAGTTTGCAACTGACACTTATTCTAGAGTGATACTCGACTGCATATAAGAGTAACAGAGGCTAACAAGTAGAAACATCAGCTTTCTACGAAAAAGTGCATTCATTCAAAATTTACTGCATCTTAGACGGCAAGCGAGTGAACCACACCCAATGTATCGTGCAGTGCATTACATTAGCTTGCAAATGACACTTATTCTAGAGTGATACTCGACTGCATATAAGAGTAACAGAGGCGACCAAGTAGAAACATCAGCTTTCTACGAAAAAGTGCATTTATTTATGATTAACTGCATCTTAAACGGCAAGCGAGTGAACCACACCCAATGTATCGTGCAGTGCATTATATTAGCTTGCAACTGACACTTATTCTAGAGTGATACTCGACTGCATACAAGAGTAACAAAGGCTACCAAGTAGAAACATCAGCTTTCTAAGAAAAAGTGCATTTATTCAAAATTTACTGCATCTTAGACGGCAAGCGAGTAAACCACACCCAATGTATCGTGCAGTGCATTACATTAGCTATCAACTGACACTTATTCTAGAGTGATACTCGACTGCATATAAGAGTAACAGAGGCTACCAAGTAGAAACATCAGCTTTCTACGAAAAAGTGCATTCATTCAAGATTTACTGCATCTTAGACGGCAAGCGAGTAAACCACACCCTATGTATCGTGCAGTGCATTACACTAGCTACAAAACAAAACTATTTATAGAGTGATACTCGACTGCATATACCAGTAACAGAGGCGACCAAGTAGAAACATCAGCTTTCTACGAAAAAGTGCATTCAATCAAGATTTACTGCATCTTAGACGGCAAGCGAGTAAACCACACCCAATGTATCGTGCAGTGCATTACATTGGCTATCAACTGGCAATTATTTTAGAGTGATACTCGACTGCATATAAGAGTCACAGAGGAGACCAAGTAGAAACATCCGCTTTCTACGAAAAAGTGCATTCATTTATGATTTACTGCATCTTAGACGGCAAGCGAGTAAACCACACCCAATGTATCGTGCAGTGCTTTACATTAGCTATCAACTGAAATTTATTCTAGAGTGATACTCGACTGCATATAAGAGTAACAGAGGCGAACAAGTAGAAACATCAGCTTTCTACGAAAAAGTGCATTCATTTATTATTTACTGCATCTTAGACGGCAAGCGAGTAAACCACACTCATTGTATCGTGCAGTGCATTACATAAACTATAAACTGACATGAATTCTAGAGTGATACTCGACTGCATATAAGAGAAACAGAGGCGACCAAGTAGAAACATCAGCTTTCTACGAAAAAGTGCATTTATTTATGATTAACTGCATCTTAGACGGCAAGCGAGTGAACCACACCAAGTGTATCGTTCAGTGCATTACATTAGCTATCAACTGACTTTTTTCTAGACTGATACTCGACTGCATATAAGAGTAACAGAGGCGACCAAGTAGAAACATCAGCTTTTTACGAAAAAGTGCATTCATTCATGATTTACTGCATCTTAGACGGCAAGCGAGTTAACGACACCCAATGTACCGTGCAGTGCATTACATTAGCTATAAACTGACATTTATTCTAGAGTGATACTCGACTGCATATAAAAGTAACAGAGGCGACCAAGTAGAAACATCAGCTTTCTACGAAAAAGTGCATTCATTCAAAATTTACTGCATCTTAGACGGCAAGCGAGTGAACCACACCTAATGTATCGTGCAGTGCATTACATTAGCTATCAACTGACACTTATTCTAGAGTGATACTCGACTGCATATAAGAGTAACAGAGGCTACCAAGTAGAAACATCAGCTTTCTAAGAAAAAGTGCATTCATTCAAAATTTACTGCATCTTAGACGGCAAGCGAGTGAACCACACACAATGTATCGTGCAGTGCATTACATTAGCTATCAACTGACATTTATTCTAGAGTGATACTCGACTGCATATAAGAGTAACAGAGGCTACCAAGTAGAAACATCAGCTTTCTACGAAAAAGTGCATTCATTCAAAATTTACTGCATCTTAGACGGCAAGCGAGTTAACGACACCCAATGTATCGTCCAGTGCATTACATTAGCTATAAACTGAAACTTATTCTAGAGTGATACTCGACTGCATATAAGAGTAACAGAGGCTACCAAGTAGAAACATCAGCTTTCTACGAAAAAGTGCATTCATTCAAAATTTACTGCATCTTAGAGGGCAAGCGAGTGAACCACACCCAATGTATCGTGCAGTGCATTACATAAACTATAAACTGACATGAATTCTAGAGTGATACTCGACTGCATATAAGAGTAACAGAGGCGACCAAGTAGAAACATCAGCTTTCTAAGAAAAAGTGCATTCATTCAAAATTTACTGCATCTTAGACGGCAAGCGAGTAAACCACACCCAATGTATCGTGCAGTGCATTACATTAGCTATCAACTGACACTTATTCTAGAGTGATACTCGACTGCATATAAGAGTAACAGAGGCTACCAAGTAGAAACATCAGCTTTCTACGAAAAAGTGCATTCATTCAAGATTTACTGCATCTTAGACGGCAAGCGAGTAAACCACACCCTATGTATCGTGCAGTGCATTACACTAGCTACAAAACAAAACTATTTATAGAGTGATACTCGACTGCATATACCAGTAACAGAGGCGACCAAGTAGAAACATCAGCTTTCTACGAAAAAGTGCATTCAATCAAGATTTACTGCATCTTAGACGGCAAGCGAGTAAACCACACCCAATGTATCGTGCAGTGCATTACATTGGCTATCAACTGGCAATTATTTTAGAGTGATACTCGACTGCATATAAGAGTCACAGAGGAGACCAAGTAGAAACATCCGCTTTCTACGAAAAAGTGCATTCATTTATGATTTACTGCATCTTAGACGGCAAGCGAGTAAACCACACCCAATGTATCGTGCAGTGCTTTACATTAGCTATCAACTGAAATTTATTCTAGAGTGATACTCGACTGCATCTAAGAGTAACAGAGGCGAACAAGTAGAAACATCAGCTTTCTACGAAAAAGTGCATTCATTTATTATTTACTGCATCTTAGACGGCAAGCGAGTAAACCACACTCATTGTATCGTGCAGTGCATTACATAAACTATAAACTGACATGAATTCTAGAGTGATACTCGACTGCATATAAGAGTAACAGAGGCGACCAAGTAGAAACATCAGCTTTCTACGAAAAAGTGCATTTATTTATGATTAACTGCATCTTAGACGGCAAGCGAGTGAACCACACCAAGTGTATCGTTCAGTGCATTACATTAGCTATCAAATGACTTTTTTCTAGACTGATACTCGACTGCATATAAGAGTAACAGAGGCGACCAAGTAGAAACATCAGCTTTTTACGAAAAAGTGCATTCATTCATGATTTACTGCATCTTAGACGGCAAGCGAGTTAACGACACCCAATGTACCGTGCAGTGCATTACATTAGCTATAAACTGACATTTATTCTAGAGTGATACTCGACTGCATATAAAAGTAACAGAGGCGACCAAGTAGAAACATCAGCTTTCTACGAAAAAGTGCATTCATTCAAAATTTACTGCATCTTAGACGGCAAGCGAGTGAACCACACCTAATGTATCGTGCAGTGCATTACATTAGCTATCAACTGACACTTATTCTAGAGTGATACTCGACTGCATATAAGAGTAACAGAGGCTACCAAGTAGAAACATCAGCTTTCTAAGAAAAAGTGCATTCATTCAAAATTTACTGCATCTTAGACGGCAAGCGAGTGAACCACACCCAATGTATCGTGCAGTGCATTACATTAGCTATCAACTGACATTTATTCTAGAGTGATACTCGACTGCATATAAGAGTAACAGAGGCTACCAAGTAGAAACATCAGCTTTCTACGAAAAAGTGCATTCATTAAAGATTTACTGCATCTTAGACGGCAAGCGAGTAAACCACACCATATGTGTCGTGCAGTGCATCACACTAGCTACAAAACAAAACTATTTATAGAGTGATACTCGACTGCATATACCAGTAACAGAGGCGACCAAGTAGAAACAACGAAAAAGTGCATTCAATCAAGATTTACTGCATCTTAGACGGCAAGCGAGTAAACCACACCCAATGTTTCGTGCAGTGCATTACATTGGCTATCAAATGACACTAATTCTAGAGTGATACTCGTCTGCCTATAAGAGTAACAGAGGCGACCAAGTAGAAACATCAGCTTTCTACGAAAAAGTTCATTTATTTACGATTAACTGCATCTTAGACGGCAAGCGAGTGAACCACACCCAGTGTATCGTTCAGTGCATTACATTAGCTATCAACTGACACTTATTCTAGACTGATACTCGACTGCATATAAGAGTAACAGAGCCGACCAAATAGAAACATCAGCTTTCTACGAAAAAGTGCATTCATTCAAGATTTACTGCATCTTAGACGGCAAGCGAGTAAATCACACCCGCTGTATCGTGCAGTGCATTACACTAGCTATCAACTGACACTAATTATAGAGTGATACTCGACTGCATATAAGAGTAACAGAGGCGACCAAGTAGAAACATCAGCTTTCTACGAAAAAGTGCATTCATTCAAAATTTACTGCATCTTAGACGGCAAGCGAGTGAACCACACCCAATGTATCGTGCAGTGCATTACATTAGCTATCAACTGACATGAATTCTAGAGTGATACTCGACTGCATATAAGAGTAACAGAGGCGACCAAGTAGAAACATCAGCTTTCTACGAAAAAAAGCATTTATTTATGATTAACTGCATCTTAGACGGCAAGCGAGTGAACCATACCGAGTGTATCGTGCAGTGCATTACAATAACTATCAACTGAAACTTATTCTAGACTGATACTCGACTGCATATAAGAGTAACAGAGGCTACCAAGTAGAAACATCAGCTTTCTACGAAAAAGTGCATTCATTCAAAATTTACTGCATCTTAGACGGCAAGCGAGTGAACCACACCAAATGTATCGTGCAGTGCATTACATTAGCTTGCAACTGACACTTATTCTAGAGTGATACTCGACTGCATATAAGAGTAACAGAGGCTACCAAGTAGAAACATCAGCTTTTTACGAAAAAGTGCATTCATTCATGATTTACTGCATCTTAGACGGCAAGCGAGTGAACCACACCCAATGTTTCGTGCAGTGCATTACATTAGCTATCAACTGACACTTATTCTAGAGTGATACTCGACTGCATATAAGAATAACAGAGGCTACCAAGTAGAAACATCAGCTTTCTACGAAAAAGTGCATTCATTCAAAATTTACTGCATCTCAGACGGCAAGCGAGTGAACCACACCCAATGTATCGTGCAGTGCATTACATTAGATTGCAACTGACACTTATTCTAGAGTGATACTCGACTGCATATAAGAGTAACAGAGGCTACCAAGTAGAAACATCAGCTTTCTACGAAAAAGTGCATTCATTCAAAATTTACTGCATCTTAGACGGCAAGCGAGTGAACCACACCCAATGTATCGTGCAGTGCATTACATTAGCTTGCAAATGACACTTATTCTAGAGTGATACTCGACTGCATATAAGAGTAACAGAGGCGACCAAGTAGAAACATCAGCTTTCTACGAAAAAGTGCATTTATTTATGATTAACTGCATCTTTGACGGCAAGCGAGTGAACCACACCCAATGTATCGTGCAGTGCATTATATTAGCTTTCAACTGACACTTATTCTAGAGTGATACTCGACTGCATATAAGAGTAACAAAGGCTACCAAGTAGAAACATCAGCTTTCTAAAAAAAAGTGCATTCATTCAAAATTTACTGCATCTTAGACGGCAAGCGAGTAAACCACACCCAATGTATAGTGCAGTGCATTACATTAGCTATCAACTGACACTTATTCTAGAATGATACTCGACTGCATATAAGAGTAACAGAGGCTACCAAGTAGAAACATCAGCATTCTACGAAAAAGTGCATTCAATAAAGATTTACTGCATCTTAAACGGCAAGCGAGTAAACCACACCCAATGTATCGTGCAGTGCATTACATTGGCTATCAACTGACACTTATTTTAGAGTGATACTCGACTGCATATAAGAGTAACAGAGGAGACCAAGTAGAAACATCAGCTTTCTACGAAAAAGTGCATTCATTTATGATTTACTGCATCTTAGACGGCAAGCGAGTGAACCACACCCAATGTATCGTGCAGTGCATTACATTAGCTTGCAAATGACACTTATTCTAGAGTGATACTCGACTGCATATAAGAGTAACAGAGGCGACCAAGTAGAAACATCAGCTTTCTACGAAAAAGTGCATTTATTTATGATTAACTGCATCTTTGACGGCAAGCGAGTGAACCACACCCAATGTATCGTGCAGTGCATTATATTAGCTTGCAACTGACACTTATTCTAGAGTGATACTCGACTGCATATAAGAGTAACAAAGGCTACCAAGTAGAAACATCAGCTTTCTAAAAAAAAGTGCATTCATTCAAAATTTACTGCATCTTAGACGGCAAGCGAGTAAACCACACCCAATGTATAGTGCAGTGCATTACATTAGCTATCAACTGACACTTATTCTAGAGTGATACTCGACTGCATATACCAGTAACAGAGGCGACCAAGTAGAAACATCAGCTTTCTACGAAAAAGTGCATTCAATCAAGATTTACTGCATCTTAGACGGCAAGCGAGTAAACCACACCCAATGTATCGTGCAGTGCATTACATTGGCTATCAACTGACAATTATTTTAGAGTGATACTCGACTGCATATAAGAGTCACAGAGGAGACCAAGTAGAAACATCAGCTTTCTACGAAAAAGTGCATTCATTTATGATTTACTGCATCTTAGACGGCAAGCGAGTAAACCACACCCAATGTATCGTGCAGTGCTTTACATTAGCTATCAACTGAAATTTATTCTAGAGTGATACTCGACTGCATATAAGAGTAACAGAGGCGAACAAGTAGAAACATCAGCTTTTTACGAAAAAGTGCATTCATTCTTGATTTACTGCATCTTAGACGGCAAGCGAGTGAACCACACCCAATGTATCGTGCAGTGCATTACATTAGCTTGCAACTGACACTTATTCTAGAGTGATACTCGACTGCATATAAGAATAACAGAGGCTACCAAGTAGAAACATCAGCTTTCTACGAAAAAGTGCATTCATTCAAAATTTACTGCATCTCAGACGGCAAGCGAGTGAACCACACCCAATGTTTCGTGCAGTGCATTACATTAGATTGCAACTGACACTTATTCTAGAGTGATACTCGACTGCATATAAGAGTAACAGAGGCTACCAAGTAGAAACATCAGCTTTCTACGAAAAAGTGCATTCATTCAAAATTTACTGCATCTTAGACGGCAAGCGAGTAAACCACACCATATGTATCGTGCAGTGCATTATACTAGCTACAAAACAAAACTATTTATAGAGTGATACTCGACTGCATATACCAGTAACAGAGGCGACCAAGTAGAAACATCAGCTTTCTACGAAAAAGTGCATTCATTCAATAAAATAAAATAAATAAAATAAATAAACGTTTATTCACGGACTTGCTTACAACTAAATACATTTATATTCTTCTGCCAAACCACACAGTGGTTTGTTGGCAGACGAGGCTCCTTTACTTTTGTGTAAGCTATTATTATTGGGTATTTATTTATGACATGAAGTTAACTTAACTAACTTTATAATAACTTATCTTAACTTTATAATCTGCGCGTACAGTATAAAAATGTAATGTATTAAGTATTAAGGTTGTATTTGATCTTTTATTCGATTTAATAGAAAATTACTCAATTTCTTTTTAAATGTTTGTTTTGTCATCCTTGTGGTCTTTAAATCCGATGGCAACTCATTATAGATCTTAGGAACTAAATATTTTCTACATCTCTGGCCAAAATAATTCGTAAAACTAGGTACCAGCAGTTTATTACTATCTCTGTTTCTTATTAACCTTTGATTGACAATAGGTATTTTAAATTCATCATTACAAATTTGTTCCAAAGCTAAGAACAACGTGACTTTTTCATGAACTGTTAAAATTTTACATTCTAAGAAGAGTTGTTCATAGGTAGTACTCTTACATTGAAGTTTAGTTTTTTTGTCCACCATTAATTTCATGAATCTAATCTGCAATGCCTTTATCTTGTCTAGATACGTTTTAAAAGTACGACCGTAACTTGACAGCCCATACGACAGTAGAGAATCCACTAGAGCATAGTACACTGCATACATAGTAGCCCTATTTAAAACAAATTTCAGATGGTGGAATTTTGCAAGTACTGCTCTTAATTTACTGCATAAGCCATTAACATGTGGCTGCCACGAGAACTTATAATCTATAAGCAAGCCCAGATACTTGTATTGTTCCACCACCTGGAGCTTGACACAGTCGCACGCGACCCCGGACGGCCGCGCACTGTGGAGGCAGTCAAAACTGTGCCCCACAATGCACGGCGGTCTGTACATATCTCTAGAGTAGGGCGACCGTATACACATACATTTTGTTTTTGTAATGTTAATAATAATCCCATTATCATGTGACCATTTAATAATGCTAGTTAGATCTTCCTGTACTTTTTTTTCTATTAGACCTAGGTCTTTATCCGCGTATATTAGGCAGGTGTCATCTGCATACATGTAGACACTACAATTTTTGACCACATTACACATACTGTTAACATGAACTATGTACCCAACAGGCCCGGTTACCGAGCCGGTCGGCACGCCGCAGGAGACGTGCGCGGGCGCGCCGCACTCGCCTCCCACGGCCGTGCGTAAGGTTCGACCCTCGAGGTATGCGCGGAGCCACCCGTGGAGTGGACCCGCGATTCCACACTCTTCCATTGCCTGAAGCAGCTGGTTGTGGCCCAGAGTGTCAAAAGCTTTTTTGAAATCAATAAAGACCACAACCACCTGCTTCCGCTGGTCCAGAGCCTCGTTGACCTCGTCAGTAAACCGAGCCAGCGCGGTCGCCGTGCTGCGCCCTCGACGGAACCCATGTTGCGACTGAGTGATGATATTATTTTTTTCCACAAAACTACTAATTTGCGCTGTCACGTACTTTTCTACTATTTTATTAACTACTGATAAAATGGCAATAGGGCGATAATTTGTATAGTCAGCATATGATCCTTGCTTAAATATAGGCCTTATTATTGCAGTTTTTAATAGCTCTGGGTACATAGTTTTTGCTACACACAAATTAATAAATTTTGCCAACACTGGACTAATTTTTTCAATTACATACTTTACGTCTCGAACCCTGATCTGATCTAATCCAGGCGCCTTTTTTTCAGATAAATTATTGATAATTTTCTTTATATCGCTAGACTGCGCCTTAACAAACCTTAGTGATACCTGACTATTGTTTACGTACTTTGACCTATCTAAGAATTTGACATTACAATTATGCCTTATATCTAATATTTCCTTAGTGAAAGTTTCCGAGAATTTATTACAGATATTCAAGATGCTATCATGCTTTGCTAAATGTTTCTGTATTATGCTATCTATGCTCAATTTTTCCGTCCCTGTCCTTACTGCAAATTTACTGCATCTTAGACGGCAAGCGAGTGACCCACACCCAATGTGTCGTGCAGTGCATTACACTAGCTACAAAACAAAACTATTTATAGAGTGATACTCGACTGCATATACCAGTAACAGAGGCGACCAAGTAGAAACATCAGCTTTCTACGAAAAAGTGCATTCATTCAAAATTTACTGCATCTTAGACGGCAAGCGAGTGACCCACACCCAATGTATCGTGCAGTGCATTACATTAGCTATCAACTGACACTTATTCTAGAATGATACTCGACTGCATATAAGAGTAACAGAGGCTACCAAGTAGAAACATCAGCTTTCTACGAAAAAGTGCATTCATTAAAGATTTACTGCATCTTAGACGGCAAGCGAGTAAACCACACCCTATGTATCGTGCAGTGCATTACACTAGCTACAAAACAAAACTATTTATAGAGTGATACTCGACTGCATATACCAGTAACAGAGGCGACCAAGTAGAAACATCAGCTTTCTACGAAAAAGTGCATTCATTCAAAATTTACTGCATCTTAGACGGCAAGCGAGTGACCCACACCCAATGTTTCGTGCAGTGCATTACATTAGCTATCAACTGACACTTATTCTAGAGTGATACTCGACTGCATATAAGAATAACAGAGGCTACCAAGTAGAAACATCAGCTTTCTACGAAAAAGTGCATTCATTCAAAATTTACTGCATCTCAGACGGCAAGCGAGTGAACCACACCCAATGTATCGTGCAGTGCATTACATTAGATTGCAACTGACACTTATTCTAGAGTGATACTCGACTGCATATAAGAGTAACAGAGGCTACCAAGTAGAAACATCAGCTTTCTACGAAAAAGTGCATTCATTCAAAATTTACTGCATCTTAGACGGCAAGCGAGTGAACCACACCCAATGTATCGTGCAGTGCATTACATTAGCTTGCAAATGACACTTATTCTAGAGTGATACTCGACTGCATATAAGAGTAACAGAGGCGACCAAGTAGAAACATCAGCTTTCTACGAAAAAGTGCATTTATTTATGATTAACTGCATCTTTGACGGCAAGCGAGTGAACCACACCCAATGTATCGTGCAGTGCATTATATTAGCTTTCAACTGACACTTATTCTAGAGTGATACTCGACTGCATATAAGAGTAACAAAGGCTACCAAGTAGAAACATCAGCTTTCTAAAAAAAAGTGCATTCATTCAAAATTTACTGCATCTTAGACGGCAAGCGAGTAAACCACACCCAATGTATAGTGCAGTGCATTACATTAGCTATCAACTGACACTTATTCTAGAATGATACTCGACTGCATATAAGAGTAACAGAGGCTACCAAGTAGAAACATCAGCATTCTACGAAAAAGTGCATTCAATAAAGATTTACTGCATCTTAAACGGCAAGCGAGTAAACCACACCCAATGTATCGTGCAGTGCATTACATTGGCTATCAACTGACACTTATTTTAGAGTGATACTCGACTGCATATAAGAGTAACAGAGGAGACCAAGTAGAAACATCAGCTTTCTACGAAAAAGTGCATTCATTTATGATTTACTGCATCTTAGACGGCAAGCGAGTGAACCACACCCAATGTATCGTGCAGTGCATTACATTAGCTTGCAAATGACACTTATTCTAGAGTGATACTCGACTGCATATAAGAGTAACAGAGGCGACCAAGTAGAAACATCAGCTTTCTACGAAAAAGTGCATTTATTTATGATTAACTGCATCTTTGACGGCAAGCGAGTGAACCACACCCAATGTATCGTGCAGTGCATTATATTAGCTTGCAACTGACACTTATTCTAGAGTGATACTCGACTGCATATAAGAGTAACAAAGGCTACCAAGTAGAAACATCAGCTTTCTAAAAAAAAGTGCATTCATTCAAAATTTACTGCATCTTAGACGGCAAGCGAGTAAACCACACCCAATGTATAGTGCAGTGCATTACATTAGCTATCAACTGACACTTATTCTAGAGTGATACTCGACTGCATATACCAGTAACAGAGGCGACCAAGTAGAAACATCAGCTTTCTACGAAAAAGTGCATTCAATCAAGATTTACTGCATCTTAGACGGCAAGCGAGTAAACCACACCCAATGTATCGTGCAGTGCATTACATTGGCTATCAACTGACAATTATTTTAGAGTGATACTCGACTGCATATAAGAGTCACAGAGGAGACCAAGTAGAAACATCAGCTTTCTACGAAAAAGTGCATTCATTTATGATTTACTGCATCTTAGACGGCAAGCGAGTAAACCACACCCAATGTATCGTGCAGTGCTTTACATTAGCTATCAACTGAAATTTATTCTAGAGTGATACTCGACTGCATATAAGAGTAACAGAGGCGAACAAGTAGAAACATCAGCTTTTTACGAAAAAGTGCATTCATTCTTGATTTACTGCATCTTAGACGGCAAGCGAGTGAACCACACCCAATGTATCGTGCAGTGCATTACATTAGCTTGCAACTGACACTTATTCTAGAGTGATACTCGACTGCATATAAGAATAACAGAGGCTACCAAGTAGAAACATCAGCTTTCTACGAAAAAGTGCATTCATTCAAAATTTACTGCATCTCAGACGGCAAGCGAGTGAACCACACCCAATGTTTCGTGCAGTGCATTACATTAGATTGCAACTGACACTTATTCTAGAGTGATACTCGACTGCATATAAGAGTAACAGAGGCTACCAAGTAGAAACATCAGCTTTCTACGAAAAAGTGCATTCATTCAAAATTTACTGCATCTTAGACGGCAAGCGAGTAAACCACACCATATGTATCGTGCAGTGCATTATACTAGCTACAAAACAAAACTATTTATAGAGTGATACTCGACTGCATATACCAGTAACAGAGGCGACCAAGTAGAAACATCAGCTTTCTACGAAAAAGTGCATTCATTCAAAATTTACTGCATCTTAGACGGCAAGCGAGTGACCCACACCCAATGTGTCGTGCAGTGCATTACACTAGCTACAAAACAAAACTATTTATAGAGTGATACTCGACTGCATATACCAGTAACAGAGGCGACCAAGTAGAAACATCAGCTTTCTACGAAAAAGTGCATTCATTCAAAATTTACTGCATCTTAGACGGCAAGCGAGTGACCCACACCCAATGTATCGTGCAGTGCATTACATTAGCTATCAACTGACACTTATTCTAGAATGATACTCGACTGCATATAAGAGTAACAGAGGCTACCAAGTAGAAACATCAGCTTTCTACGAAAAAGTGCATTCATTAAAGATTTACTGCATCTTAGACGGCAAGCGAGTAAACCACACCCTATGTATCGTGCAGTGCATTACACTAGCTACAAAACAAAACTATTTATAGAGTGATACTCGACTGCATATACCAGTAACAGAGGCGACCAAGTAGAAACATCAGCTTTCTACGAAAAAGTGCATTCATTCAAAATTTACTGCATCTTAGACGGCAAGCGAGTGACCCACACCCAATGTATCGTGCAGTGCATTACATTAGCTATCAACTGACACTTATTCTAGAATGATACTCGACTGCATATAAGAGTAACAGAGGCTACCAAGTAGAAACATCAGCATTCTACGAAAAAGTGCATTCAATAAAGATTTACTGCATCTTAAACGGCAAGCGAGTAAACCACACCCAATGTATCGTGCAGTGCATTACATTGGCTATCAACTGACACTTATTTTAGAGTGATACTCGACTGCATATAAGAGTAACAGAGGAGACCAAGTAGAAACATCAGCTTTCTACGAAAAAGTGCATTCATTTATGATTTACTGCATCTTAGACGGCAAGCGAGTAAACCACACCCAATGTATCGTGCAGTGCTTTACATTAGCTATCAACTGAAATTTATTCTAGAGTGATACTCGACTGCATATAAGAGTAACAAAGGCTACCAAGTAGAAACATCAGCTTTCTACGAAAAAGTGCATTCATTAAAGATTTACTGCATCTTAGACGGCAAGCGAGTAAACCACACCCTATGTATCGTGCAGTGCATTACACTAGCTACAAAACAAATTTATTAATAGAGTGATACTCGACTGCATATACCAGTAACAGAGGCGACCAAGTAGAAACATCAGCTTTCTACGAAAAAGTGCATTAAATAAAGATTTACTGCATCTAAGACGGCAAGCGAGTAAACCACACCCAATGTATCGTGCAGTGCATTACATTAGCTATCAAATGACATTTATTCTAGAGTGATACTCGACTGCATATAAGAGTAACAGAGGCTACCAAGTAGAAACATTAGCTTTCTACAAAAAAGTGCATTCATTAAAGATTTACTGCATCTTAGACGGCAAGCGAGTAAACCACACCCTATGTATCGTGCAGTGCATTACACTAGCTACAAAACAAAACTATTTATAGAGTGATACTCGACTGCATATACCAGTAACAGAGGCGACCAAGTAGAATCATCAGCTTTCTACGAAAAAGTGCATTCATTCAAAATTTACTGCATCTTAGACGGCAAGCGAGTGAACCACACCTAATGTATCGTGCAGTGCATTACATTAGCTTGCAACTGACACTTATTCTAGAGTGATACTCGACTGCATATAAGAATAACAGAGGCTACCAAGTAGAAACATCAGCTTTCTACGAAAAAGTGCATTCATTCAAAATTTACTGCATCTCAGACGGCAAGCGAGTGAACCACACCCAATGTATCGTGCAGTGCATTACATTAGATTGCAACTGACACTTATTCTAGAGTGATACTCGACTGCATATAAGAGTAACAGAGGCTACCAAGTAGAAACATCAGCTTTCTACGAAAAAGTGCATTCATTCAAAATTTACTGCATCTTAGACGGCAAGCGAGTGAACCACACCCAATGTATCGTGCAGTGCATTACATTAGCTATCAAATGACTTTAATTCTAGAGTGATACTCGTCTGCCTATAAGAGTAACAGAGGCGACCAAGTAGAAACATCAGCTTTTTACGAAAAAGTGCATTCATTCATGATTTACTGCATCTTAGACGGCAAGCGAGTGAACCACACCCAATGTATCGTGCAGTGCATTACATTAGCTATCAACTGACACTTATTCTAAAGTGATACTCGACTGCATATAAGAATAACAGAGGCTACCAAGTAGAAACATCAGCTTTCTACGAAAAAGTGCATTCATTAAAGATTTACTGCATCTTAGACGGCAAGCGAGTAAACCACACCCTATGTATCGTGCAGTGCATTACACTAGCTACAAAACAAAACTATTTATAGAGTGATACTCGACTGCATATACCAGTAACAGAGGCGACCAAGTAGAAACATCAGCTTTCTACGAAAAAGTGCATTCATTCAAAATTTACTGCATCTTAGACGGCAAGCGAGTGAACCACACCCAATGTATCGTGCAGTGCATTACATTAGCTATCAACTGACACTTATTCTAAAGTGATACTCGACTGCATATAAGAATAACAGAGGCTACCAAGTAGAAACATCAGCTTTCTACGAAAAAGTGCATTCATTCAAAATTTACTGCATCTCAGACGGCAAGCGAGTGAACCACACCCAATGTATCGTGCAGTGCATTACATTAGCTTGCAACTGACACTTATTCTAGAGTGATACTCGACTGCATATAAGAGTAACAGAGGCTACCAAGTAGAAACAGCAGCTTTCTACGAAAAAGTGCATTCATTCAAAATTTTCTGCATCTTAGACGGCAAGCGAGTAAACTACACCCAATGTTTCGTCCAGTGCATTACATTAGCTATCAACTGACACTTGTTTTAGAGTGATAATCGACTGCATATAAGAGTAACAGAGGCTACCAAGTAGAAACATCAGCTTTCTACGAAAAAGTGCATTCATTAAAGATTTACTGCATCTTAGACGGCAAGCGAGTAAAATGCACGAGTCAAGCCTGGATACCCTCCTGCAGAGTACAAAACATTTTCCCAATGTAATTACCCTAGGTGACATCAACATAGATATTAAACCACTTAATGATGACAACAGGTGTGCGAACTATTTGAACGTTGCGGCGATGTATGGCCTCATACCTAGTCATTACTTACCAACGCGCCTCAACAATTGCCTTGACCACTGCCTTATTAAAACTCGACTCAACTCAATTACTATTGTCTGTGAAACAACGGTCACCGACCACTCCTGTGTACTTGCATCTCTCTCAAACGTCAATATCTCTTCTAAAATTACTGGTGAGACCAAAACTAAACTCGCATACCATGCTGCAATGGAAGAGATGGCTCTCCTTGATTGGAATTCTGTTACGAGCTGCTGGAACGCTAGCACTGCCACGGATATATTCATCTCGACTGTGTCCTCTATTATCAATAAGCATACTGTACCTTGTCAGATATCCAACAGAAAAAGAACACGTAAACCCTGGATTACGCCTGGCCTTCTGCGATGCATTAGGTTCAGAGACCGGCTCCACTTAAAGCTAAAGAAAAATCCTCATAACCAAACTCTACTAATCTCATACAGAAGATATAGAAACACCTGCAACCAAATTTTAAACAAGCTTAAACGTAAATATGAACAAGATCTCATAAATAAAAATAAAAACAACCTAAAGAAAACATGGGAAGTAATTAAAGACATATGCCATATTAATAAACAGAGAACTACCACGCATGATCTTACTACAATTAAACCTAACCCCCTAGACTCTGTAAACCACATAAATAGATATTTCAGCAATATTGGACAAAGCCTAGCTCATAAACTGGTTACGCGCAAGAACAATAACTCACCTAAATCTTGTACCTCTATCCCGGTCAATTCCATTGTCCTACTACCTGTTGATCACACAGAGATAAAAAACCTCATACTTTCCCTAAAAAACAGTACATCCACGGGATGGGACGGGATCTCATCTTCCTTCCTAAAACAATGTGTTGGTATTGTCTCCAATCCCATTGCACACATATGCAACTTAGTTCTTACTACTGGAGTATTTCCGAAAGCTCTCAAAAAATCTATTATTATTCCTATACACAAATCGGGTAACAAGCAAGACATCAGCAACTATCGACCCATCTCCCTGCTCCCTACTGTAGCAAAAATTGTAGAAAAGGTCATAAATAAACAATTAGTTTGCTATCTAGATTCTTTTAATCATATAGCACCTAACCAATACGGCTTTCGAAAAAACATTTCTACTGCAGATGCGATCAACCATGTTGTTGGTAATATAACACGCAAACTGGACTCCAACACTAAATGTCTAGGGGTATTCCTAGACCTTGCCAAGGCGTTCGACAGTCTCCATTCCAATCCTACTTAACAAAATGGAACGCCTGGGTATTCGAGGAATGCCTCTGCGGCTATTTGGTAGCTACCTCAGTGAAAGAACCCAGTTTGTTAAAATAGGGGACTATATCAGTGACGATGAGCCTTTGACCTTTGGAGTGCCCCAGGGCAGTGTATTAGGCCCCACTCTCTTTCTAATTTATATAGATGGCCTCTGTCACCTTCAGCTTCATAATACTGATATTGTTACTTTTGCTGACGACACTGTCTTGGTCTTCCACGGTGCATCTTGGGATGCGGTCAAATACTGTACTGAATTGGGTCTAGCCAGGGTTATGGATTGGCTAAATTCTAATATACTTACACTTAATCTTAATAAAACCAAATATGTTACTTTCAGTATTAGAAACACCACCCAACCACATAACAACTTCAGCATTAAGGCTCACTCATGCAGTAACCCATCAATTTCACCCTGTAATTGCCACTTGCTGGAAGCAACCAACACTGTCAAATATCTAGGAATATATATTGACCAAAACCTTGACTGGACCCACCATATTAATTCTCTCTCTTCTCGCATCTCAAAACTAATTTATATTTTTAAGAACATTAGACACATAGGTGATCCTCATTTGATAAAAAGCGTTTACTTTGCCCTCTGTCAATCAATCATCACTTACGGTATTGAGGCTTGGGGAGGAGCAAAGAAGACCCACCTAATTAAAATTGAGCGTGCGCAGCGAGCGATTATCAAGGTTACCACCTTCAAAAACATACGTTACCCTACATCTAGTGCTTACAAAGATTTCGATGTACTATCTGTCAGGCAATTATTCATAAAGTTAGTGATCTGCAGACAACATAAGTATAGTTCTGATGCACGACCCCATCAAAGAAGGAGAGACATCGTCTACACTACACCAACCTGCAAAACCAAGTTTGCGCACAGCTTCTTCTTGTTCCTTGGGCCATATCTATATAACCGCATATCTAAAACAGTCGAATTACAGCAATGTACTAATAACAACTGCAAACGAGCTGTTACATCCTTTCTTAAAAACCTAAATTATGAGGAAACTGAGACTCTTCTCCAAATAATGTCTTGATAACTACTAATGCAAGCTCCTATTAGCAACACTATATACCTACTATCCGCACTATCTTACTAACGCTCACTAGCAGCCCACAGCTCTAACTAACAATTACATGTACTTATTTTATTACCTACTAGCGACCTGCCCCGTCTTCGCACGGGTACTATATTATGCATATAAACCTTCCTCTTGATTCACTCTAACTATTTAAAAAAAAAAAAAAAAAAAATCAGTTGCGTAGTTTTAAAGATCTAAGCATACATAGGGACAGACAGCGTGAAGCGACTTTGTTTCAAACTATGTAGTGATTAATAGTACAGTTACTAGCCTAACCCTGATAATCCTCGTGTATAAGTGCCTACGACTTGGCGCAGTATGTAACATTGACACTAGTATCTAACTAGCATCTACTCTCAAAGCCCAACGTACCTACAGTTGGGCTTTGAGAGTAGATACATGGTTGTATGACCCGTCCGTGCCACTCATGAATTGCCTATAAATGTTTTATTGTTGGTTTCCGCACTGTACCTACTGCTAAGTCTATTCCCATCACAAACATACACACCCACACACACACTATACTACTATACTCACTATTTAATACATACATTCTCCCTCTAGAGACTCATGCAATAATTATGCTAATGATGTTACCAATTACATTTAAACCTATGTGCCTTAAAATAAATAGTATTAATGATCATTGTAGGTAATTACATAAATACATAATGTAAACAATTCTAACTCATATCTACGCGGTTAATCATGAGGAGAAGGAGGGTACCTTGCCGTAATACAGTTTATTAACTAGTACGGAAGGTGGCTTACTTTAACTTAATGCTTACCTATACTTAGATCTTAAAATAAAACTACATGTGGTTAGTTACCTAACATATTTACCTATATTATGTAAAAATGTGTAGTTCAAGTAAGCTAAATAAATAAATTGAAAAATTGAAAAAAATTCGAACTTTGTTAGAATTGGCGTCTCGAGAGAGACTGTGGTTCCCTTGAGCGTCCGCCATTTTGGAACGGGACTTATTTGTCGATGACGTGTGCACCGGGGCAAACAGTGTCGAAGAGGCTTTGGTTTTGCGGGATGAGCTGGTGGAACTCTTGCGGACGGGTGGATATGAATTGCGCAAATGGATGTCCAACTCACCGGCCGTGGTGGCCGGCCTCCCCGAGGATCACCAGCAGGATCCGCACCTGTTCGAAAATGTTGAGAGCCCGCACATGTTATCAGTCCTAGGCGTGCAATATCGACCAGTCCAAGATGTGTTCACCTATCGGGTGGAACTGGATTCCCCGAGGGTCTGGACGAAGCGGCTTGTGCTGTCCACGGTGGCCAGGACGTACGATCCGAATGGATGGATCGCGCCGGTCATCTTCACGGCGAAGGCATTTATGCAGCGCCTGTGGATGGTCCAACTGGGTTGGGATGATCCACTATCCGGAAATTTGTTGAGCGATTGGGAGGTTTTCTTCTCCACGCTCCCGGAGATAAATCAGGTCGAACTGCCGCGTAAGCTGTTGCCGGCAGGGAAATGCCGAGTAACCCTACACGGGTTTTGCGACGCCTCCGAGCGAGGGTATGCAGCTGCCGTTTACTTGCGGACGGTCAGCTCCGCCGGATCGGTCGATTTGCACTTGGTAATGACGAAGAGCAAGGTGGCTCCCCTTCGCACGCGTTTGACAATCCCAAAAATGGAATTATCTGGAGCGGCTCTTCTTGTACGCCTACTGAACCACGTGGCCTCTACCTTGAAGGACACCGTGAACCTTGAGGAGAGTGTCTACGCATGGACTGATAGCCAAATTGTATTGTGTTGGCTGCAGTCGTCATTCCATACTTTGGAGGTCTTTGTGGCCAACCGGGTCTCGCAAATCCAGAATTCGGAGACTGCCTTGGTTTGGAGACACGTGCCAGGTGAACTGAACCCAGCGGACGTGGCGTCCAGGGGTTGCACGGCACCTGAGCTTGTTGCCCACTCACTGTGGTGGAGACCAGATTGGTTGTTGGAACCGGAGACACTCTGGCCTGCCAGTTGTGTGATTGGGACCCCATCCTCTGGCTTGGGTGTCCACCTTGTCGAGACCGCTCCAGTGTCAGACACTGCTTGGTTGCTAGAACGGTATAGCTCTCTCGACAAGCTTGTTGGAGTGACCGCCTGGGTCAAGCGATTTATACACAATTGTCGCCACCCTGACAACCGGTCACGCGTTAGAGTTCTCGCCACAGAAGAGCGGAATGCCGCCCTACATCATTGGATTAGGGTTGTGCAGGAAGAACACTTTGGGGACGTATTGAAGCCCCTGCGGCAGGGACGTCCTAAGCTACCGAAGGCGATAGCACGCCTCAACCCGTTCATTGACGAGTCGGGTACACTCCGGGTTGGAGGACGGCTCCGCAACGCTAGCTTGCCGTACTCGGTGCGCCACCCCATTTTGCTGCCTAAGAAGGGGCATCTGGTGGAATTGTTGGTGATTGACCGCCACATAAAGAACTCGCATGCCAGCTGCAATGCACTCTTGGGCTTTTGCAGCGAGACTTTTGGATATTGAACGGCCGACGGGTTATTCGGAGCATCGTGTTTCGGTGCTTGCCTTGCTTTCGGCTCAAGGCAGCCACGATGCAGCCCCAGATGGGGGACCTTCCTCCTGATCGGGTCAACGAGGCTAGGACCTTCTCTAGGGTGGGGACCGATTTTGCGGGACCTTTTTTAGTGAAAACGTCGCGACTTCGAAATGCGAAGGTTGTAAAAGCGTATTTGTGCGTTTTCGTATGCCTGTCGACCAAGGCTGCTCATCTTGAACTTGTTGGTGATCTTACGACGGAGGCTTTTATTGCGGCCTTGGATAGATTTGTATCCCGTAGGGGACTCCCATCTCTGATCCGGTCAGATTGTGGAACCAATTACAAGGGTGCCGACCGTTATTTACAAGATGTTGTAAAATTTTTATTTGAAAATAAGATTGATATTGGAACAGACCTCTCCCGTCGGGGTATCACCTAGACGTTCGATCCGCCAGGCTGCCCCCACTGGGGTGGAATCTGGGAGGCTTGCGTGAAGCAAGCAAAAGCCCATATGTATCGGGTAGTCGGTCAAACTGTATTGACTTTTGAGGAACTCGCGACGTTGTTTTGTAGAATTGAGGCCGTCCTCAATTCCCGTCCGTTGTGTCCGCTCAGCTCCGACCCAAATGACCTGGAAGCGCTCTCTCCAGGCCATTTCTTGATTGGTCAGCCACTTGCAGCGTTGCCGGAGCACCCCCTCCGGGACGTACCCTCCGGTCGTTTGTCGCGCTACCAGATGATGCAACAAATGGCTCAGAACTTTTGGACCAGATGGTCATTAGAGTATTTGCATGTTTTGCAGCAGCGCCTCAAGTGGACTGACAAAACCAGTCCCCCCAGAGTTGGAGATCTTGTGCTAGTTAAGGATGCTAACCTTCCGCCACTGCGATGGCGCCGGGGGCGCATCGTTAATTTGTTTCCCGGTAAGGACGGGACCCCTCGGTTTGCCGAGGTCATGGTTGGGGACTCGGTTCTGAAGCGAGCGGTAGCAACCCTATCGCGACTTCCCCTAGTATAGCGGACCGGCTTAAAACCTAAGTTTATAACTAATTAACCGTGCTTTGTTAATATGCCGTCGAGTACCACTCTGGAAATAGTGTTTATTGATAGTTAGTGCAATGTTCTTTACGATACAGTGGGTGTGGTTTACTCGCCTGACGTCTAAGATGCAGAAAATTTTCAATGAATGCAAATGTTTATATAAAACCTAAGTTTATAAATAATTAACCGTGCTTTGTTAATATGCCGTCGAGTATCACTCTGGAAATAGTGTTTATTGATAGTTAGTGTAATGTTCTGTACGATACAGTGGGTGTGGTTTACTCGCCTGCCGTCTAAGATCCCGAAAATCTTCAATGAATGCATATAAACGAATTTAAACTTTCGTGAGACATGTTGAAATAATACTAACAATTACACGGTTCAACTCACGTATTTTATATGTCACTACGGGCGACATGTTTCCCATGTCGCCCGTAGTGACATAGAATACGTGAGTTGAACCGTGTAATTGTTAGTATTATGAATGCATATGTTTATTTAAAACCTAAGTTTCTAATTAATTACCTGTGCTTCGTTAATATGCCATCGAGTATCACTCGAGAAATAGTATTATTTTATAGTTAGTGTAATGTTAGATCATAGAAAACTGATGTTTCTATCTGATTGCCTCTGTTACTCTTATATGCAGTCGAGTATCACTCTATAATTAGTGTCAGTTGATAGCTAGTGTAATGCACTGCACGATACAGCGGGTGTGATTTACTCGCTTGCCGTCTAAAATGCAGTAAATCATGAATGAATGCACTTTTTCGCAAAAAGCTGATGTTTCTACTTGGTCGCCTCTGTTACTCTTATATGCAGTCGAGTATCAGTCTAGAAAAAAGTCAGTTGATAGCTAATGTAATGCACTGAACGATACACTTGGTGTGGTTCACTCGCTTGCCGTCTAAGATGCAGTTAATCATAAATAAATGCACTTTTTCGTAGAAAGCTGATGTTTCTACTTGTTCGCCTCTGTTACTCTTATATGCAGTCGAGTATCACTCTAGAATAAATTTCAGTTGATAGCTAATGTAAAGCACTGCACGATACATTGGGTGTGGTTTACTCGCTTGCCGTCTAAGATGCAGTAAATCTTGAATGAATGCACTTTTTCGTAGAAAGCTGATGTTTCTACTTAGTAGCCTCTGTTACTCTTATATGCAGTCGAGTATCACTCTAGAATAAGTGTCATTTGCAAGCTAATGTAATGCACTGCACGATACATTGGGTGTGGTTCACTCGCTTGCCGTCTAAGATGCAGTAAATTTTGAATGAATGCACTTTTTCGTAGAAAGCTGATGTTTCTACTTGGTAGCCTCTGTTACTCTTATATGCAGTCGAGTATCACTCTAGAATAAGTGTCAGTTGCAATCTAATGTAATGCACTGCACGATACATTGGGTGTGGTTCACTCGCTTGCCGTCTGAGATGCAGTAAATTTTGAATGAATGCACTTTTTCGTAGAAAGCTGATGTTTCTACTTGGTAGCCTCTGTTATTCTTATATGCAGTCGAGTATCACTCTAGAATAAGTGTCAGTTGCAAGCTAATGTAATGCACTGCACGATACAATTGGTGTGGTTCACTCGCTTGCCGTCTGAGATGCAGTAAATTTTGAATGAATGCACTTTTTCGTAGAAAGCTGATGTTTCTACTTGGTAGCCTCTGTTATTCTTATATGCAGTCGAGTATCACTTTAGAATAAGTGTCAGTTGATAGCTAATGTAATGCACTGCACGATACATTGGGTGTGGTTCACTCGCTTGCCGTCTAAGATGCAGTAAATCAAGAATGAATGCACTTTTTCGTAAAAAGCTGATGTTTCTACTTGTTCGCCTCTGTTACTCTTATATGCAGTCGAGTATCACTCTAGAATAAATTTCAGTTGATAGCTAATGTAAAGCACTGCACGATACATTGGGTGTGGTTTACTCGCTTGCCGTCTAAGATGCAGTAAATCATAAATGAATGCACTTTTTCGTAGAAAGCTGATGTTTCTACTTGGTCTCCTCTGTGACTCTTATATGCAGTCGAGTATCACTCTAAAATAATTGTCAGTTGATAGCCAATGTAATGCACTGCACGATACATTGGGTGTGGTTTACTCGCTTGCCGTCTAAGATGCAGTAAATCTTGATTGAATGCACTTTTTCGTAGAAAGCTGATGTTTCTACTTGGTCGCCTCTGTTACTGGTATATGCAGTCAAGTATCACTCTATAAATAGTTTTGTTTTGTAGCTAGTGTAATGCACTGCACGATACATAGGGTGTGGTTTACTCGCTTGCCGTCTAAGATGCAGTAAATCTTGAATGAATGCACTTTTTCGTAGAAAGCTGATGTTTCTACTTGGTAGCCTCTGTTACTCTTATATGCAGTCGAGTATCACTCTAGAATAAGTGTCAGTTGATAGCTAATGTAATGCACTGCACTATACATTGGGTGTGGTTTACTCGCTTGCCGTCTAAGATGCAGTAAATTTTGAATGAATGCACTTTTTTTTAGAAAGCTGATGTTTCTACTTGGTAGCCTTTGTTACTCTTATATGCAGTCGAGTATCACTCTAGAATAAGTGTCAGTTGCAAGCTAATATAATGCACTGCACGATACATTGGGTGTGGTTCACTCGCTTGCCGTCAAAGATGCAGTTAATCATAAATAAATGCACTTTTTCGTAGAAAGCTGATGTTTCTACTTGGTCGCCTCTGTTACTCTTATATGCAGTCGAGTATCACTCTAGAATAAGTGTCATTTGCAAGCTAATGTAATGCACTGCACGATACATTGGGTGTGGTTCACTCGCTTGCCGTCTAAGATGCAGTAAATTTTGAATGAATGCACTTTTTCGTAGAAAGCTGATGTTTCTACTTGGTAGCCTCTGTTACTCTTATATGCAGTCGAGTATCACTCTAGAATAAGTGTCAGTTGCAATCTAATGTAATGCACTGCACGATACATTGGGTGTGGTTCACTCGCTTGCCGTCTGAGATGCAGTAAATTTTGAATGAATGCACTTTTTCGTAGAAAGCTGATGTTTCTACTTGGTAGCCTCTGTTATTCTTATATGCAGTCGAGTATCACTCTAGAATAAGTGTCAGTTGCAAGCTAATGTAATGCACTGCACGATACAATTGGTGTGGTTCACTCGCTTGCCGTCTGAGATGCAGTAAATTTTGAATGAATGCACTTTTTCGTAGAAAGCTGATGTTTCTACTTGGTAGCCTCTGTTATTCTTATATGCAGTCGAGTATCACTCTAGAATAAGTGTCAGTTGATAGCTAATGTAATGCACTGCACGATACATTGGGTGTGGTTCACTCGCTTGCCGTCTAAGATGCAGTAAATCAAGAATGAATGCACTTTTTCGTAAAAAGCTGATGTTTCTACTTGTTCGCCTCTGTTACTCTTATATGCAGTCGAGTATCACTCTAGAATAAATTTCAGTTGATAGCTAATGTAAAGCACTGCACGATACATTGGGTGTGGTTTACTCGCTTGCCGTCTAAGATGCAGTAAATCATAAATGAATGCACTTTTTCGTAGAAAGCTGATGTTTCTACTTGGTCTCCTCTGTGACTCTTATATGCAGTCGAGTATCACTCTAAAATAATTGTCAGTTGATAGCCAATGTAATGCACTGCACGATACATTGGGTGTGGTTTACTCGCTTGCCGTCTAAGATGCAGTAAATCTTGATTGAATGCACTTTTTCGTAGAAAGCTGATGTTTCTACTTGGTCGCCTCTGTTACTGGTATATGCAGTCGAGTATCACTCTATAAATAGTTTTGTTTTGTAGCTAGTGTAATGCACTGCACGATACATAGGGTGTGGTTTACTCGCTTGCCGTCTAAGATGCAGTAAATCTTGAATGAATGCACTTTTTCGTAGAAAGCCGATGTTTCTACTTGGTAGCCTCTGTTACTCTTATATGCAGTCGAGTATCACTCTAGAATAAGTGTCAGTTGATAGCTAATGTAATGCACTGCACTATACATTGGGTGTGGTTCACTCGCTTGCCGTCTAAGATGCAGTAAATTTTGAATGAATGCACTTTTTCGTAGAAAGCTGATGTTTCTACTTGGTCGCCTCTGTTACTGGTATATGCAGTCGAGTATCACTCTATAAATAGTTTTGTTTTGTAGCTAGTATAATGCACTGCACGATACATATGGTGTGGTTTACTCGCTTGCCGTCTAAGATGCAGTAAATCTTTAATGAATGCACTTTTTCGTAGAAAGCTGATGTTTCTACTTGGTAGCCTCTGTTACTCTTATATGCAGTCGAGTATCACTCTAGAATAAGTGTCAGTTGATAGCTAATGTAATGCACTGCACGATACATTGGGTGTGGGTCACTCGCTTGCCGTCTAAGATGCAGTAAATTTTGAATGAATGCACTTTTTCGTAGAAAGCTGATGTTTCTACTTGGTCGCCTCTGTTACTGGTATATGCAGTCGAGTATCACTCTATAAATAGTTTTGTTTTGTAGCTAGTGTAATGCACTGCACGATACATAGGGTGTGGTTTACTCGCTTGCCGTCTAAGATGCAGTAAATCTTTAATGAATGCACTTTTTCGTAGAAAGCTGATGTTTCTACTTGGTAGCCTCTGTTACTCTTATATGCAGTCGAGTATCACTCTAGAATAAGTGTCAGTTGATAGCTAATGTAATGCACTGCACGACACATTGGGTGTGGGTCACTCGCTTGCCGTCTAAGATGCAGTAAATTTTGAATGAATGCACTTTTTCGTAGAAAGCTGATGTTTCTACTTGGTCGCCTCTGTTACTGGTATATGCAGTCGAGTATCACTCTATAAATAGTTTTGTTTTGTAGCTAGTATAATGCACTGCACGATACATAGGGTGTGGTTTACTCGCTTGCCGTCTAAGATGCAGTAAATCTTTAATGAATGCACTTTTTCGTAGAAAGCTGATGTTTCTACTTGGTAGCCTCTGTTACTCTTATATGCAGTCGAGTATCATTCTAGAATAAGTGTCAGTTGATAGCTAATGTAATGCACTGCACGATACATTGGGTGTGGGTCACTCGCTTGCCGTCTAAGATGCAGTAAATTTTGAATGAATGCACTTTTTCGTAGAAAGCTGATGTTTCTACTTGGTCGCCTCTGTTACTGGTATATGCAGTCGAGTATCACTCTATAAATAGTTTTGTTTTGTAGCTAGTGTAATGCACTGCACGATACATAGGGTGTGGTTTACTCGCTTGCCGTCTAAGATGCAGTAAATCTTTAATGAATGCACTTTTTCGTAGAAAGCTGATGTTTCTACTTGGTAGCCTCTGTTACTCTTATATGCAGTCGAGTATCACTCTAAAATAAGTGTCAGTTGATAGCTAATGTAATGCACTGCACGATACATTAGGTTTGGTTCACTCGCTTGCCGTCTAAGATGCAGTAAATTTTAAATGAATGCACTTTTTCGTAGAAAGCTGATGTTTCTACTTGGCCGCCTCTGTTACTGGTATATGCAGTCGAGTATCACTCTATAAATAGTTTTGTTTTGTAGCTAGTATAATGCACTGCACGATACATAGGGTGTGGTTTACTCGCTTGCCGTCTAAGATGCAGTAAATCTTTAATGAATGCACTTTTTTGTAGAAAGCTGATGTTTCTACTTGGTAGCCTCTGTTACTCTTATATGCAGTCGAGTATCACTCTAAAACAAATGTCAGTTGATAGCTAATGTAATGCACTGCACGAAACATTGGGTGTAGTTTACTCGCTTGCCGTCTAAGATGCAGAAAATTTAGTATGAATGCACTTTTTCGTAGAAAGCTGATGTTTCTACTTGGTAGCCTCTGTTACTCTTATATGCAGTCGAGTATCACTCTAGAATAAGTGTCAGTTGATAGTTAATGTAATGCACTGCACGATACATTGGGTGTGGTTCACTCGCTTGCCGTCTAAGATGCAGTAAATTTTGAATGAATGCACTTTTTCGTTGAAAGCTGATGTTTCTACTTGGTAGCCTCTGTTACTCTTATATGCAGTCGAGTATCACTCTAGAATAAGTGTCAGTTGCAAGCTAATGTAATGCACTGCACGATACATTGGGTGTGGTTCACTCGCTTGCCGTCTAAGATGCAGTAAATTTTGAATGAATGCACTTTTTCGTAGAAAGCTGATGTTTCTACTTGGTAGCCTCTGTTACTCTTATATGCAGTCGAGTATCACTTTAGAATAAGTGTCAGTTGCAAGCTAATGTAATGCACTGCACGATACATTGGGTGTGGTTCACTCGCTTGCCGTCTAAGATGCAGTAAATCATGAATGAATGCACTTTTTCGTAAAAAGCTGATGTTTCTACTTGGTCGCCTCTGTTACTCTTATAGGCAGACGAGTATCACTCTAAAATTAAAGTCATTTGATAGCCAATGTAATGCACTGCACAAAACATTAGGTGTGGTTTACTCGCTTGCCGTCTAAGATGCAGTAAATCTTTATTGAATGCACTTTTTCGTAGAAAGCTGATGTTTCTACTTGGTCGCCTCTGTTACTGGTATATGCAGTCGAGTATCACTCTATAAATAGTTTTGTTTTGTAGCTAGTGTAATGCACTGCACGATACATAAGGTGCATTTTACTCGCTTGTCGTCTAAGATGCAGTAAATCTTTAATGAATGCACTTTTTCGTAGAAAGCTGATGTTTCTACTTGGTAGCCTCTGTTACTCTTATATGCAGTCGAGTATCACTCTAGAATAAGTGTCAGTTGATAGCTAATGTAATGCACTGCACGATACATTAGGTTTGGTTCACTCGCTTGCCGTCTAAAATGCAGTAAATTTTGAATGAATGCACTTTTTCGTAGAAAGCTGATGTTTCTACTTGGTCGCCTCTGTTACTGGTATATGCAGTCGAGTATCACTCTATAAATAGTTTTGTTTTGTAGCTAGTGTAATGCACTGCACGATACATAGGGTGTGGTTTACTCGCTTGCCGTCTAAGATGCAGTAAATCATGAATGAATGCACTTTTTTGTAAAAAGCTGATGTTTCTACTTGGTCGCCTCTGTTACTCTTATAGGCAGACGAGTATCACTCTAGAATTAAAGTCATTTGATGGCCAATGTAATGCACTGCACGAAAGATTAGGTGTGGTTTACTCGCTTGCCGTCTAAGATGCAGTAAATCTTTATTGAATGCACTTTTTCATAGAAAGCTGATGTTTCTACTTGGTCGCCTCTGTTACTGGTATATGCAGTCGAGTATCACTCTATAAATAGTTTTGTTTTGTAGCTAGTGTAATGCACTGCACGATACATAAGGTGTATTTTACTCGCTTGCCGTCTAAGATGCAGTAAATCTTTAATGAATGCACTTTTTCGTAGAAAGCTGATGTTTCTACTTGGTCGCCTCTGTTACTCTTATATGCAGTCGAGTATCACTCTAGAATAAATGTCAGTTGATAGCTAATGTAATGCACTGCACGATACATTGGGTGTGGTTCACTCGCTTGCCGTCTAAGATGCAGTAAATCATAAATGAATGCACTTTTTCGTAGAAAGCTGATGTTTCTACTTGGTAGCCTCTGTTACTCTTATATGCAGTCGAGTATCACTCTAAAATGAATGTCAGTTTTTAGCTTATGTAATGCACTGCACGATACATTGGGTGTGGTTTACTCGCTTATCGTCTAAGATGCAGAAACACTTGATTTAATGCACTTGTTCATGGAAAGCTGATGTTTCTACGTGGTCGTCTCTGTTTCTTTTATATGCAGTCGAGTGTCACTCTAGAAATAGTGTTATTTGATAGCTCATTGCTTGTTGTCTAAGGTGCAGAAATTATGAAAAATATATCAAAAAAACACTTAGGCTGATAAGTTGTGAAGTTAGCGGCCAAAGTGCATTTCTAGTTATTATCGTTTTTTAATCTTTAGAATTGTTTGTTTTTTGTTGTTTTCTAATAAGAAAGAAGATATTTTGCGGTTCTGCTTGTTTTGACAGTATTCTTGTTGAAAATATACATAACTTCTTAATTTGGTCGGGTTATCATCGGCCGCTAACTTCACACCGGTACGTCTAACAAGGGCGAATATCCACCAGAGACTTTGCAGCTGTGTTTACATATATTTGACATTCTTGACAACTAGCTAACCACTAGTTGTATACACTCTAGTCTCTAAAGTCTCCCATAGACTGGCGCGGCCTGGCCGAGGCGGTCAATAGTAGACTGTCATTAACTGTCAGCAAATTCATTATTGACCGCCACCGCAGGCTGCGCCGGTGTGATTCAGGGCTGTTATGGAGGGAATAACGTGCCAATGTCACTAATTCTCACCGTTCATTCATCACTATTTCCTACTAGGTAGCAACTTATACTTTACTTGACGACCAGATAGCCTAGTGGGTAGTGACGCTGCCTACGAAGCTGAAGGTCCTGGGTTCGAATCCCGGTAAGGGCAAATATTTGTGTGATGAGCATAAATATTTGTTTCTGAGTCATGGAAGTTTTTCTATGTATTTAAGTATCCCTTCAGCTGTGGCGAAAAAACATGGCCGCTTACCCACGTCTGTGGCACCCTCTGAGGGACGCTCCACCTCCAAGGTTTGTGGGGTGAAGTGATTTGGTAAAATTAATTTTTCTTCAGTTTTTTACATAATCACAGCCAGGATTTTGGACGAAACTCGATCTATATTAAATTATCTAACTGCAACGATATATCATCGTTACATTAAAGTCGTTTTAAGGCTATCTAGCTGACCTCGTCACCAGGTCACCGAAGTTTACGACATATTTTGGTAATTTTAAATATAATAAATTGGATATTTGGGGTGTTTAATGGGCTTAATTTGAAGAAATTAGTTTTATACTTATTCGAAAAACATAAAATGGGAGCCTCATGAGTATTTTTTTTACACTAGACCATTTGAAATATTCTACCAATATAATGCCTACACTCCGAAGTTGCTCGTGTGGGCTTCGATTTGCATGTTTATATCTGAAGTGTTTTATACTGTATGTAATCAAATTCATGCCTAAACAATAAATTTGGGCCATCAACTAGGTGTAACCGAAGCTTTTTTTATTGTAGGTGCAGCAGGGTTTATGTGAGAGTAAAATGAAAAAAGTATGTCTACTTTGACACAAAATAACCTCTTCCAAACAACTGCTATTATCACAGCAACCATGGGCTTTAAACCAAACAAATTTGGTTGGAAGCATCTTGATTAAATATCCTTTCAATTAAAATTACAACATTTATACCAGTTAAACAAAAAATTCGTAAAACATGAACATTAAAACAATGAAAATCAAGACCATTTCGAAAAAAAATGGTTTGCTTAGTATGGATATACCCTTACCCACACCATGAGTTTGTAGTAGCGGTACAATCTGATGAACATGAAGGAATAGTGGTGATTTCTGAGTGGTCTCTCGTCTGTGTAGAAATTAGTTCTTACTTACGATTGTGCACTATGCATTTCTCGACTTATTTTGTTGTTAAGAGTATCGGCAGAACTGAATTGTTTTTATGCCGCATGTTGAAATACCCTCATTGTTTTTCCGTGTTCTTTCGCTTATTTCACATAATATTATGTAATAGTTTTAAGTTCTCATACAAGTGAATTGTATAATTCTTAATGAGAATAAAGAATCTTAAACCGTATTGTTCTTCGTAGATTGTACAAGCACCTAAATAACACAGCACACAGCTCAGTTAACACTTATTGAAACTATGATAGCACATGAACCATCGTATTCGTGCTTACAATCGAAAGCGCCACTCACTCACTTGATTAGTCCGAAGAGTCAAATTGATAAGCACATTAGGCACATACACAAGCACTAAGTATTTATCTAATGTTAGTTCACCGACATAAAGCTAGACAATAGCAACAAATCGCGAGCACAACACAAGATCCAACTTTTCCGTTAATAGATACGAATTACGAACGTTGCAAGACAATCAATCCATAGCGTATCCATATTATGAAATCGCGCTGTGCGCTGAGTAAGTGACGTCACGAGGTCTCATGTGAGCATCCCTCGGAGGGAAGTTCCTTGACGGTTACCATCCCACTGAGGGCTCTGTTATGACCGTTACCAATTTCGATCTATTTATCTACTTTCGGGCGATTGTTAGTCCATTTCCTACATTTTAAATAAATTTACGATAAATAGCGGTAATATTAATAGCTGTTAATAATAATAATAATAATAGCCATTTATTCCCGCAAAAACATTACAAATAAATCTTTTTAATAACAATTACGTTGCATTTTAGAGTTAAGTAAAGTGAATATCAATAATGTTCGGCATGCATGATTGTATATACGAGTACATTCATAGAATTATAAAACTTAAAAGTAAATAAATGCATTTAAACTTAAGCAAAAAGTTAATAAATGAGTTTCATTTTAAAATTAAAATTGTACATATTTAAAATCATTTGATCAATTCATTGTTATTTGTGTATATTTATATGTGTATTATTATGTGTTATTAATTAAATGTTTGTATTCACAGTATAGCTAGTAGTAAATAAAATGTATTAACTTATGAATTCAAATCTATACCTATTTAAAAACTAATTAATAGCTGTTAGTAATTCTAAATTAGTAGAAAAGCGCTAAAAAACCTGTAGGCAAATTTTGACCATGAGTAGGTATGTTGTGTTAGCCACAAGTTTATTATCGTTAATCAACTAAAACCTATATTTTTTTAACAGAAAACGAAGGATTATTTACTTTTCTCCAAGATATCTCCTTCTGGCAAAGAAAATTCGCACTAAAACCATTAAAACTCACTCGCGAAACTCGACTGTGGTTAACGCGCAGTGGCAGTTTTAGACTACCGATTAAATTCAATATTTTCCTCCAATGGCCATTGAAATTGTTGCATGTTAGCTGTCTCGCTTCATTGGCTATACGTTTCAATGGATTAAAACGAGATCAATACACGAATGGCGGTTTTATTTCTAAGAAAGTAAGCACAGCCAATGCGCCCCTCCGAGGGGGGCTCCACCGACCTGCAGGAAAAAATATGAAGCCCACAGAGGGATGACCACAGCTGAAGGGGTATTTATATCTATTATATACAGGGTGTTTTTCTGAATTTCCTTGAACTTCGGCATATTGCAGAGTCCATTCACCGAAACAAAGTAGCGTAATTAGTTTTTCAAAAAAAATAAAATGTTTTTTCGATTTTCATACAAAATAATTAAATTTAGCATTAACGGTTATTGTACTAGAGTTAATGAAAAGTTAGTGTCAAATGTGATAAATTTCAAATGACATCACATGACATGCACGTCAAAAAACCGTTTACACTGGTTAAAGTTGCATAACTGATTAAATTAAAATGTTGAATATCTTGATAACAGGAAGAGTTAAGATACTGGTGTCTTGGAGAAATTACCTTTATTTGACCTAAGCTATGCCCCCTTTCAATTAACGGAAATTGGCGGGAACACGTTGTATATCGTCGTCTAGTACCCATAACACAAGCCTTACTGAGCTTACTGTGGGACTAAGTCGATTTGTGTAAGATTGTCCCTTAAAAAATATTTATTTATTTATTTATTTATATGGTAACCTCCTGTGGAGGCCTAGCTAGGGCTGTACACTGACTGACTGCATATACTGTGTTCCGTTGTGCGTCATATCAACATAATTTAATTGATCGCACATCGGTATGTGAATTTAATATTTTCAACATTTTGCTAACATGACGAATGATAATCCCCTGATTATGAACTGTTTTGTAAAAACTTAATCTGTATTCATGTACTTTTTTACTTAATCCTGACTTTTCCGGGTATCTTTTATTATCATATCATATGATTATTTCCAAAATGAATGATTATTTCGATAAAAAACATAGAAACTAAAACAATTATGATTTTGGATTTTCAGTTATTTGGTCCGCCGACTACAGTATCCCACTCTATAATTGTCTATTGCCAAAAAATTACAGCTAACGTCATCACTTCAGTGGCCCTTCTGTAGGTAACTTTAGCTTCTATTAATTATTATATAATAGCATTAAAAGCCGCTTTCGTATCTACTACATTTACTGACAATAGTAATCTAAAAGGAAAAATAATTAATAATGTGACTATTGTTGTCTACAGATTTAATCCGTTATATCCTACTATGGCAGTAGTTATACGGTAGCAAGTTGGAACAGGAGTCAATATTCTACGTGGTCTTGGCACCTTGTCTTAAATAAATAATTCTGAGACGTCGAGTACCTACGCGAAACACATTACAATCAAGTTGACCTAAGTTGCAAATTGACCCCCTAGAATAAATAAAACGGACCAATTAAGGGGCACTGCAGGAGTTAGACAATATTTCATCCTATATGTTCCACGAAAAAAATTAAAAGCATGTGCTATAGGTAGGTACGTAAATTGTAAACATGAAAGCATGCCCTGTAGATACGCTAGGGGTTTAAATCCAATTCGGAACACGAAATGGCCGCGGGCCGTTGGCGTTGGAAAATCCATGCTATTGATTTCTTTGGGAAAACCCTGGAAACAGCTGAATGTGATATGAATACACGCAAGGCCAAAAATAGACAATTCTGCAATAAAAACATATTTACAGTACATATTAGTCAGCACTAGTGCGGAAAAGAGCACTTTTCGTGCATATGTCGAAACTTTAAAGAGCCATATGTACAGTAAAATGTTTTACAATACACGTGCGAATAGGTAATTCGCAACTCGTGTCGATTTAAAACACTCCCTACGGTCGTGTTTTAATTTATCACCACTCGTTACGAATTTCCTATTTTCGGCACTTGTATCGTAAATAACTATTGTAATATTATATATTACCACTAGGCTACTAGTGGTTCAGGCATGCGGCTGACAACAAACGGCGGTCGTGAGTTAGAATATGCCGGCTCGTATAAATGAGTTTCTTCCGAATTTATGTACATATTTGATATTTACCGTTAGTTTTTCGGTGAAAGAAAAACATTGCGAAGAAATTCAAAGGTGTATGTGAAGTCCTCATCCGCATGCCAGCGTGGGAACTACTGCCCTTTCCATGGCCTGTGCCCACCAGTGATAAGACGTGTATAAGCTGGTTTATTATTTATTTATAGGATAGCCAAGATCCATGAATTACGCACCTGCCTACTGCGTTTACGCACTTAACCCAGTCATCCCCCGGCGATTGTGTACCTGGCTCGCAGGTTTTAACTCCACGAAAAAAAAAAGATCATTATCAAAAGGTGCGAAGTTGTGTTTTCATGTATGACACCTCGAATGCACAGCGGTGGGGCGGAAAGGTTGTCGAGTGGCGACCATGCACGTACCGGAAGGCGCAGAGTGGTAGGCCCACAAGGTTGACTGATATCCTGGTAACGTCGCGGGAGTCCGCTGTATGCGGGTGGTGCAGAACTAGTCACTTTGGCACTCTTTGGGGGAGGCTAATTTCCAGCAGTGGACGTCTTTCGGCTGATATGATGATGCGCAGCTAGGAGTCCTTTGTCTGAACACAGCCTTATGCGTGGCAGTGGTTGCTCTTCCTATCGCCTCATATTCATATTCTCATATTTATTTAATTAATTAATTTAATCTTCATTGCACTTAACCAACAAGCTGGGATCTTGACGCATTCCAAAACGTAGCTTAAAATTACGCTGCGCCAAATTCAAATTCAAAATTAAAATTCAAATTCAAATTCAAAATTTCAAATTCAAATTCAAATTTTTTCAAATTCAAAATTCAAAATTTCTTTATTTGCCAGAATATGGTAACAGGGTAAGGTCTTAAAACTGAATTTGTTCATGCAAATTCAACCTGCATGCAGGTGTGCAAATCGCGAATTACCTACTATTTACACGTATTGCGGCTAATCTTGGTCCCTATGGCAGGTATTCCATACAAATTATAACCTTAAAACGTAAAATTTTATGAGATCAGCTGTCATAGGGATCAAGATTAGCCGCGACGTGTACGTGTAATTAGTAATTAGCGATTTGGCGCAGCGTAATTTTAAGCTACGTTTTAGAATGCGTCAAGATTCCAGCGTGTTGGTTAAGTCCGCCTTTTGTACGATTCGTTGAGATTCGCCGCGATACTTATACATACTTTTGTAATGTTGAGGCAGTTTAATTTACACAGTGCCGAGATATTTTTTACGATTTAGAAAAAATGTCGCTGCATAAACACGCCGTCAAGGCAAAACGACGGAATAGAAACTCATACAACAGCAGCCTTATTCTGGAACGCAATTTTCGCGTGAAATGGAAATGGCACGTGAAGTTTGTGTGTCAAGCAGGCTAAAACAAGGTTGTTTAAAAAAGACTGTCAAAAGTCCACTTTGCTTTAACACGGTCGGCTGCACAGGCAGAAACTTTTATCCTTTTATTTCCCTCCGTCAACCCGATAGCAGATTAAAAAGATTTAAACTTATTTGGTTGCCCTGTGGCTTTCCACAAGAGGTGTGCCGCAAGGTTAAATACTGGGTCCCCTGCTTTTTATATTTTATAGTGCTGACATCACTCACAATATAAGAGGCGCAGATACCATCTTTACGCTGGCGACCTCCAGTTATACCTCTCTAGCGCACCTACGGACATATCTGTTGTGGTCAATACCATCAAAATTCAAATTCAAATTCTTTTTTTTTTTTAAGAATATTGTTACATACATAGTCTTAGGTTATGGTGTAAGAGTCCTCGTATTCAGCATGCAAGCAAGCATACAAATATTATATTTAAATAAGCTAAAATAACATGGCAATTAGGAATTAATTAAATAAGTATTGTAATAATTTCGTATGTCAAACATTATTATAGTTTAAATAGTCCTTGACGCCGTAAAAACATTTTTCTATTAACCATTTGGTAATTTTTCGCTTGAAAATTTGTCCCGACAGTGCTCGTAATTCATTTGGTAGTTTATAATATAAAACTCTGCTTATATTTACAACGCAGCCCTAGAACGTATTTCTACTTGGTCGGAAAAGAACTGCCTAGTCCTTAATCCGTTCTCGTACACCTTAAATTCGAATGAAGAAAATTCCTCTTCGTCCGAATTTAACCCATATAACTTTGACATAGAGTGCCCATGCCATATACAAGTACAGGCGTCGAGCACTCGTACGTTTACTAAAATTAGCCGTCATTAGCAATTTGCTTTTACTTAGTTCACAACCAAGACATATGTAATCACTAACACTATTATCAGTAGCATGGTTCAACAGACTACGTCCTTCTGAAAGACTGACCACTTTGTCTGAATAAATCTTTTCTACCAGAAACTTTTATCTGAATATTTGATGCCAAAGATCAAGCGCAGTTGGATGCTGGCATTGTGCCACAATGGGAACAAACAACAATACCGTATTGTTTGCATTGTTTCGACAACTCGCAGGTGCTCGTTGTTAGCCTTAGGTTCATCTATAGTTGAACATCCTAATGTAGTAGAAAATTTTAACTATATATGTTGTGTTTTTATAACAATAAAAGCAACGGTTCCTCAGATTATAATTATATTTCACATTAATAAATTACAAGCCATCGACCCTTCGACATTATCGTGGACGCGCGAGAAGCCATGATGCTCCCAGTGTTGCCAACACGCCCATATTAATTAGGCGCGTTCGGAAATGCCGCTAACAGTTGGATGATAACAATGATTGATTAAAACAGTTGTACGGTGGCTGAAATGTGAACCTCTTTTTGCACGACTCCGTCAAAGCCAAAAGGAAGGAATATGATATCAGCAGTCTACGTATGTCTTTAAGTGTGTTCAACCGTAGCTTCAAGCTGCTGAACCGATTTCTGTTCGTAATTATATCAGAAACAGTTACTTACTTTTAAATACTTTATACGTTAAATAAGCGTAGAATTTGACGACCGCTTTAGCCTAGTTGGTAGTGACCCTGCCTACGAAGCAAGAGGTCCTGGGTACGAATCCCGGTAAGGGCATTTATTTGTGTGATAAGCACGAATATTTGTTTCTGAGTCATGGATGTTTTCTTAAGTATTTATTTATCTATATACGTATGTTTATCGTCGTCTAGTACCCATAGTACAAGCGTTGCTTAGTTTGGGACTAAATAGTCGATTTGTGTAAGATTGCCCCCTCATATTTATTTATTTATTTAAAGAGGTAGAGCACATGACATATAATTTTCAGTGCCATCTATTGTGGGTTGAAAAGTAGAGAGACCACGTACCGGAAGGCGCAGCGTCGGTAAAGGTCGCGGGAGTACGCTGGATGCGGGTGGCGCAGGACCGGTCATTGTGGCACTCTCTTGGGGGAGGCTTTTGTCCAGCAGTGGACGTCTCTTTTGGCTGATATAATGATGATGATGAACCCGAGAACGAGACGGGGGTTAAATCTAAATTTTGAAAAAAAAAAAAAGAACCTTCTGTTTACCATCAAACCTTTGATTCTTTAAGTATAATTTACTGAAATATCTACACAGTACCGTGTTTTACCATTCAACTTAGTGATCTTAGTCTATACAGTGATAAATGATTATTTATCAAATCTATATATATAACAGTTAATGTTCATGAGATTTTTAGGGTTCCGTACCCAAAGGGTAAAAACGGGACCCTATTACCACACTATTACTAAGACTCCACTATCCGTCCGTCCGTCTGTCCGTCTGTCACTAGGCTATATCTCATGAACCGTGATAGACAGTTTTCACTGATGATGTATTTCTGTTGCCACTATAACAACAAATACTAGACTAAAAAACAGAATCAAATAAATATTTAACGGGGCTCCCATACAACAAACGTGATTTATTTGCTGTTTTTATAGATAACGGTACGGAACCCTTAGTGCGCGAGATCGACTCACACTTGGCCGATTTTATTGTTTAAATGTAAAGCTGCAATAGGTTCGGAAATACAGGTAAGTGAATTAAATATACCAGACCGCTGAATTTCTTCAATACATGGCCGTAATAGGACCGTTGGTAAAAGATTAAGTCATGGGCAGCTCATTTGAACAGGCATAGCCACCGAGTTAGCGCTGTCACACGTTTCGATACTTTCGATACCTCGACTGGGTAATTGTAGAATTCCGTTCCCGTGTATCGTCCGCTTTAATTCGCCGACTCGCCAATTTCCGCAGCTCGTTGCTCGGCTTCCGCTGCGGTGCTGTGACGGATCGGCGAGTGGCCCAAGTCAAGTACTTGTACGAGTTACTGGACAGTATATTCAGTGCAAACTGCTTAGGAGACACCCAGTTTTCTAGAGAGGTGGGACAAAGCGGAATGTCTTCTCGCTCGTTTTGGAGCAGCCCAACTGGGGAAATACCTCCACCCCACAGATAACAGTAATAATAACACCATTCATTACCCATAGGTATGTACGGGGTGTTCCTGGTGGTGATAAAGGTCGCGAAAGGCTTGCTTGCTTTTTAGCTGCCAATATAAGGTGTCCTTAAGTGAATAAAGGGTCGACAACGCGTTTGTGACTCTTTTGGAGGGACCTATTTCGCAGAAAGAAATTTCATAGAATTTCGTTTCTCAGAAATTATTTCATAAATGATTTGGTTCATATACTTTCAGTTCCAATATTATTGTTTCATAGACTCACTTGGTTGAGAAACATATTTCACAGAAATTCAATTCAAAGTTTATTACTATCAAACTTTTTAACTTTAGAAATTTATCAAACAGTAGAATTATGTTTCGTGTTTGTTTCGTAGACACATATTTCATAGATTGTTGTTTGTGCCTTAAACGTTATCACACGACCGACAGAATAAGTAGTTTGATAGGGGAGAGAAACATTCTTATACACATGAAAATGAAAATGAAAATGAAAAATTGTTTATTTTCCTTAATTAGCAAGTACAATGCCTTCAGTGATTGGGACTTCCTTTTAGGTAAGTAAACCTGTGTTAGGATGGCCCGCTCTTCCATAACTGGTAAGTAGGTAGGAAATAAATCTAGAGGTAACTTATTTTATTTTATCTTAGCTTAATACATTTTTTTAATTTTTAACATTGGTAAAACCACAACTAGCAACTTATGTTGTTAGTATGGGTTGTAGCCTAACATTTTTAGTACTAATACAATATTATATTAGAATGAAGAACTGTAAGTGGTTCTAAAGATGTAGTAGAATAAGATCGTTGAAAACTATGCGAAGGCTTTGCAGTAACGGCCCATTAATATCAGTGGAACCATTACTATTTCTATTTCAACTGCACATTGGTTGCCCTGCACCCTGCCTACTCAAAACCCCGAACTATAACATGAACTTCTGAGGGTCTGCTGAAAGAGCAGGACAACAACACTGGCCACCTTGCCAAGGTAAATAGCTAGGGGACCATGTTTGGGCTCTTTTAATTTGTACCTATTCAGAAGAATATAATTGAGCTTATGGCGGCTCTCGTCAGCCTTCTCTTATGTAATTTACTATAGTGCTGAATGAAACCTCATATGCGGTTATCGTGTAAAAGATGTACTGGCCACTAAACCGCGTGATAGGTTTCGTTACGTTTTCTGTCAGCCGGTGACCTTTATGTCAATCCTAAGAATACAGTTTTATGTTTGTTATTTATTGTGGGATTATAATTATATTCCGTATTCATAAAAGTTCTATAAGTCTATTTTAACTAAAAAGTCATTAAGATGTGTTTGCCTTTATCTGTCACTTTGACATTTGTGTTCGTAAGAAAGGGACAAAGGACATTTTATTTAGCAGAGGCATTTTAAGTTTTATGAATAAGGGGGTTAGTGTTCTTAGACTAGTAGCTTTTTTCCGCACTGCTCTTTAAAAAGAATAAAATAAAAAGCAAAGTAACATTTTTGGTAAAACCCACGACTAATATCTTTGGAAAATAATTATCTTTATATGACACTTTGACATTTGAGTTGGTGTGAAAGGGACTAAAGACATTTTAGTTAACAGAGGTTTGTGAAGTTATATGAATAAAGGGATTAAAGTTTTAAACTTGGACAGCGTCTCAACTTGAAGCTTAAGTCCGGTCCGCAAGAAATCGAGGCGCTCCGCCCCGTCGCTCGGATCGGACATGCCGCTAACTACCCTCGCTGCGCTTTCTTTCCTACATCGTTGCCAATTTGCTCTGAAAGCATCGGTAAAATCGGTAGGAGGTTTGAGCGTTCAAAGAAAAGTTGGAAACTAGAGTTCTTGTTTTAGAAATGCCGCGCAAACGGACGTTGGTCGGCCTAATCAAAGGAAGCGGTTAGGATATTAAAATGAACATTAAAGAACTTCTTATTACATAGTGACCTAAAGTGATTATGGTTCTGGACAGTGATAGAAGTGAATAGTGATATTAAGATTAGTGATTTAAAGAAGAAACAGGTAACTCATTTCTTTTCATGAATAAGAATTATACACTGACGGACAACTTGAAATAAAGTTGACTTTTTAGGGTGCCGTGGTCAACAAGGAACCTTTTTGTAGTTTCGCCATGTCCGTCCGTCCGTCTGTCCATCTTCGGCTTAGCTCAGTAACTCTTACAACTAGAAAACTGTAATTCGGCATGGATATATTGACATCACCATTTAACGATTTTTTTAACCAATCACGCCGTCAAAAAAAGAGAATAAAATCCGTTTTTTTTAGGTACCTCCCCTACATGTAAAATGGTGATGTCAATTTGTTTGCTTGTTAAACCTATATATAGTGTTCATAGTACATGACGTACCTAGGGTGGTGAATTCGTGAATACCCGAGATCGCAGGTGTTTGTGGCCCGAACCGAAGGTGCGGGCCATAAATATGCGATCTGGGGCTTTACGAATTACCGCCCGTGGTGCGTACACAATTTTACGTCTTCGCCTGGGTGTGAAGTGAGATTTGCCGCTGCGCCCGTGGGCGGTAAATGTCACATACCGCCCAGAGTGACGTAAAAATTATTATGGGTTCCTTCAACAAATTTTCAACTCAGTTATGCGTTTTTGTTCGAGTCATGTCCCCCTCCTGCCGGCTAAATGGCTACTACTGGGGATCTGAAAAAAAACGTGGCAGTAGTATATATAATTAATTTAAAAAAGTAGGCATAACTAGTTACCGAGTAATAGTCGACCAACTTAAAATGTACTTAGAAAGGCTACCTTTCGTACAATTGCGGCCGACGCAACCGCACTATTAAGTTGGCACGCGTGTGTCGATGTAACAACACTTTTTTTTTTGTAAAGGTTGTTTCATAATTATAATATGTTTCTTAAAACCAACCGAAAAGATATTGGGCTTTAAACCCCTAATTTTTGTTCGAGTAATTTGTTCCCACCCCTTGCGGCTAAATGGCTACTACTGGGGATTTGAAAAGGCTAACTTTCGTATAAAGCTCCCGACTCAATCGCACCATTTAGTTGGCGCGCGTGTCGACGTAACTAAGACAGACAGTACGGAACCCTAAACTACAATACGCGTGGTCCGAAACGCACTTGGCCGATTTTTATAATATTAGTATAGAAACTCCACGTCGGCAGCTACCCGCACTATGAAAATCGGAGGACGTTATACCATCACAGGAAAAAAAAAACATAAAAAACATACAAACATTAAAAACTCAAATAACCCATCCCATCGTAGCCCGTAAAACGATCCCCGTTAACTCACGTTGTCCCAGCAAACATGTGAACCTTTTGATTCCAAATGTAAAAGCCATTTTCAAAGCATAGTTACAAAGGCCTCCGCGGAGGTGGCATTGTCCGGGAGGAGTCTGAAGTGTATACTATACGCTTTCGCGTAGACTGATGGAATGTAGGGGGTTCAAACTTTCGGAATGCGGGGGACGCATACTGTTATGAGTAATGTTGCGTAATGGAACGCTGTAGGTGGATTTATTTGGATTGCGTGTTGTTAAAAGTTTGTACAGTCACCCACTCATTAAAGTCAATTTAGATAAGAGTTACTTTTATTGGACGTTACCTACACTTATAATAACGGTTAAACTTATGTATTGACAATTTTAGTGGCAGGAACTCGCCTAGCGGGCGCCTCTGCCGTAGTGGCTTCTCGCATATGGGGAAAATCACGGCATCGGCTTCGTGCGTAGCGCATGGCGCATGGCGCGTATGGGCTGTATGAAACAGAAAGCGCCTACGGCGTAGGCGCCCGCTGCAATGGCGGTTTTCTGGCTGAGAAAGTGCTAATTGACACTACGAGCGACATAAAATACTGCTGATGCTCAAATTTTACTTTAAATAGATCGCACCGTGTTTTTTTTAGATTAAGATCCTATTTTACTAAAAATAAAAAAAATAAAAAACATTTTATTTTAATGTGTAGCTTAATTTTTCTTTTAACCGGGCTTAAATATTGATTTCACTTATGCACTAAAAGTATGACAATGCAGTCAAGTAAATTGGTGTTACTTTTCAAGCACGGGTTGCGTTTGACGTGTCAACTGAGATTTTATTACTTAAGCTGAAAATATCGGTTGATTGATACGCTCATTCAAAATGTAACGTAATTGTGTAGATTCCTGCAGGATAAGCAAAGTAATAATGATGTTTAAAATCCCTCTTTCATATTTTTTATACCGACGAAATAAAATCAAAGAGTTTTTAATCTACCCAACCGGGCGTTAAAATGCCAAAAGCCAACTAAGAGCAACCAACTCGAGTAAACAACCTCTCAAAAAAGACAATCCAAGTTTGGCAGCAAAAGTTTTTTAATATTCTCACCGCTCAATGTAATCCCGACCCTCAGAAATTTCTATTCTCGGGGCTTCCCGAATGTAATTTTGCATGAAAGAAATCACAAAGTTTCATGCAAGTTGGTGAATATCTTTCAATATCTGTATTGCGATCGAATTTGGCTGGTTTCCTCTATCAGGGGGAGGAAAGGAACTAAATTAGATGCTTCTATTATACTTTTAAGGGCACAAACTGTGAATATCACGAGGGCACTTCCGGATTTGGTGGTCGGAATCGGTATACGGTATTTTGTACTTTACCGAAAACTTATGTCGCTCAAAACGGTTATCACTTATCGCGGCGAGATAGACTATCCATCTCTTTCTAATTAGGACACTTAGAAAGAGACAGGATAGTCTATATCATCGAGACACAGCTCGCGCGCCGGATTGTGATAACCGTGCTGATTTCTATACTTGTCGGTGTGCAGAAAGCTGTAAGAAAGAGCGAGATATGTGATATGAAACCAAGGTAATTCATCGGCCTATCTCACTTAACAAGATCAATTCCAACCCTAACTTCGAAACAACTTCTGCACGTAAAATTAAATCTCGCTCTACTTATTTTGCTGCATTTTCACTTCTCAGCTGCTTGAGTTTAGGTGGATAGCTATCCACCTAACACCCCAAGTTCACTCCTCGAAACTCCAGACACTTACAGCCCTTCGGTTACTCGTTATTTCGGCACAAAAATCTTAATTCCACTCATTACGAGCACGAGGCAGGCTTTAGCATTGCGAGGCATTTACAAGACATTCTGAGGGGGAATAATCCGACAGCACAATGGCTCATAAATGACGGTTCCGGTGAATTAGAAACGTATGTTTCCGGGACATGCGTGGAGAAAAATGGCGGATTTTCGGTCCGGGAGTTCGAGTGAATATTAAAAAGTAGGGGCGTTGATTTCTTGAGAGATATAGGATATTTCCTAATTTTTGTTCGTCATTTCCTGCTACCTAAAGGTTGTATTGAAGAGATCGCTTTAAGGGGATGCCTTGATTTGAGTCGTACACGTCCCCTAGACAGAGACACGCTGATCCCTTCCGCCCACGAGAAAAAGAGATGTAACACTCTTCGGGAATCGCTGTTTTGGACAAATTTCGATAAATACCTAACTTAGTGAAGGTTTATTAAAATTTCATAAAGTGAGATTTTAGATGAGATAACATACTATACTATTTACTTGATTGTGTCGTAAAGTAATGTATCGTTTGAGTAGGCTGAGTAAAAAAAGGAAAATACAGACCCAACTTTGGATTTTTTTTCTATCGAGGAAATTTTAAGCAATCATGTATCCATAAAATCAGATGAACAATCATATAGTCAAGAATCATATATCTGAAAATCAGACCTTATTGTTTCTTAATCAAGTCAGAACGGCGATTAAAGCGATAAGACCGCCTGTTGCTACCATTATTCTTGCTTACATTTAATATTGATCTGCGTTTGTTTGTTTTGGTGCAACAAAGAATATTGATATTATTATGTATTCATACATTTTTAGGAGCTTTAATCATAAAATGAGCCACAAATGACTATGCTTATGCGCCACGTAATGGTCGACAAAGTATTCATGTTGATATTCATATTTTAATATGTGGTTTCTTGTCCGTGGAGGGATTGTGGCGCGTCGTCTGAGCAGCGTCGACCGGTCACAGAACCGTGTCCTGTAAACCATCGTTTGTTTTGGCCATTCATTCAGTTAGATTGGTTGAATGTTAAGTAAGCTATGTGGAATAGATTTAACTAAATCTATGCGATATGCAAATACCGATGATGATCTCGGCAAAGCCTGAAATCCTGGCGTTCATTTTCATACGCCAGCATGTATGTGCAAACTGCGTCGTAGTTTTGCAGGCTAGCTGTGAATGCTAATGCACATCGTGCAAGTTGCATACGTTCCCAGGAATCGGTTTAAAGTGGCAAGGTAACGACTTTGAATCGCATTTCGACTTTATCGATCTTCCGCTGAATTTCTAGTGTGGAATTTAGAGTCGGTCATATATTAAGCAGGGGTAGGTAATCACTCTTGCCTGCAAGGTACTTAGTACTTTTCACTGTTTACTATGTAACCAGAGGGGTAATCCCGTAACGTTTGGAACGCGCGTTATGACAGTTTTCCTTATAAGCATTTACAATTCCGATCTACCTGATGACGCGCGTACAATGCGCTACGTGATGGACCTGCTGGTAGTTATAATCAAAATAAAATTAAAGCGACCGTGGTTCTCCGTTTCGGCTTGGCCAAAAAATATTTCGTATGTTCGCTTCGGGTTCTGTCCGGATCTCCTCTATAAGTTGCATTCATCAACCGATACTCGTGAAAATTTGTGAGTAGGTTCAGTAATAAAGGTTGTCTATTCAGGTTTCTGTAATAAAAAAAAGACCGGGTTGCACTCCGGGAGTGCCGGCAGAAGTGAAAACAAACGGCAAAAATGACATTGTAACAGTTTTTCGATCAGGCCACGTGTCCGTCTTACGAATTTTCAATCTGACGAATTTGTCGGTCACGTGACCTGTCGCGAGTTTATCATTTTTCCCCGTCACAAAAATTGCACAGCGCCGCTAAAGAAGTTTTCACTTAAAAAAAGACAGGTTCGCGAGTTCTACACCTCACAGGGCTTCTAGTTATCTTATAAATAAAAAACAACGTGCATGTTTGGTGACATTACTTACCTATGTACTTTGTTACATTTGAAAACGGGAGAAAAAAACTGAACCTCTAAAATTTACTCGTACAGATCTCTCTACTCCATAGAGTCAAAAAGTGTAAAATAAATTACGTTGACCATACCAGTCGATAAATAACTAAAAAGAACTTTAAACTAAAAGCCACGTTAAATCCTAATAATTACAAGGCATAAACCAAACAATTCCCGCAGGTCGCCGTAAAACCAAACTGCGGTGACCAACATCAATAAACCTTTCAAGTAAATGTTTACGCGCGGCTGCGCCCGAGTCGAACTTTCGCTTCTTTAAATAAAACCCGCCCCTGAAAGATGAGGGTGCGGTTGCTGAGCGCTGGAGTGGGGTAGCTGGTTTATGTGATTTACTTCTTCGCGTGTCGATGTTTTCCTATTTCTACGTGTTTTACCTTTTCTAACCAATGGTTTTGATTAACCCCGTGCCGCTCAGTGTCCAATAGAATGTACATTCCATTACAATGGAAATTAGACTTCTTATAAAATATATGAAATCCCCTTTTTGTTTTCTTTAACAAGTCTGTATGGTAAATAAAAAATACTAACTAATGTATTATTTATACGAATCCTTTTATTTAATACTAGCGACCCGCCCCGGCTTCGCACGGGTACTTTATTATACACATAGACCTTCTTGAATCACTCTATCTATTAAAAGAAACTGCATCAAAATCCGTTGCGTAGTTTTAAAGATCTAAGCATACATAGGGACAGACAGCAGGAAGCGACTTTGTTTTATACTATGTAGTGATAATATTAAACACGTTTGGGTAGTAATCATAAAATACTGGTACGTATGTTATAAGACACGTCTTCATATGAAAATCATAAGAACATCATCTAAAAAAATATTTTAAACGACTTATAAAATATATATTCTAATAATCTCTCTAACACGAGTAACACGACGTTATCAGCGACTAACCAACACCATCGACGGTCCATACATGCTTACACACATCTTTCCTTACATACCCTCCCAGTTACCCTGCAACCTACCGTGTCCTCCGAGGTCGTCTGACAATCCCAGTCTAGTCAATGAGGCTTGTCGACTTATCCCCGATGGTCGGATTCGGTTTCGCGTGGATCGGTTGCGGCTTTTCGCCATGCCCCTTGCCCGAACAATATCGCGTCGCAACTCCCCCATTTGCCGATCTCTACAAGATTGAGACTGTGCAGCTGCCCTGTGATGTGTTAGCGGATGGCTGGCCGGTGGTTGAAAGAAGATGCTTGAAACTGTGAAATTATATCCTAGCTTTAAGTATATTGTTACATCGAGTGTTTTAATTTGTGTCTCATGTGTTGTGTCTATTGCGCTTAGTATTAGTTATTTAAAACTGTAATGCCTACGAAAAAAAATAAAAAGAACTATAAAGAAATATGGACGATACCAGACCTAGAACAAGAAATAGAACGAGATGAACGAACGAAATATCTTACCAAATGGATAATACACGTTCAAACATCGCTTATGGTAAAGAAACTTACCCAGTGGAGTTACGATCCCTAACAGAGAGGAGTTGACTTAGAAATCCAACAGCCAAAATAAGTGATCCGAAAAAATCACATACCTGCTTCCATGTCTCGCAAAGGCAAAGGCCTGGCCCTATAAAGAGCAGTCAAACTTTGTCTGTCACCCGTTGTTGGGGCCACAAAACCTCCCCCAGGGCATGCTTCGCCTCATTTTTACGATGAAAAATGACCGGTTGTCCCTATGATTGTAGAATGGTGAAAACATTTGTTCATTAACCGCTCGAGTTCACTTTATGAGCAGTTTCAAGGAGCTTGTTTGCGTGGATCTGTTTGTGGATTGAATATTGCTGTCGTATATACACACGTATACCTACATGTGTATGTGGGTTAGTCTACTTAGGCCTGTAAAAAAGAAACTTATTCATTACTAGCTTCTGCACGCGACTCCGTCCGCGTGGAACTCGTTAAACCGTAGCTCCTTACAAACTTTCACCCCCCATTGCACCCCTTGCGGGGATGATTTGATGAAAAACTATCTTTTGTCCTTCCCCGGGACTCAAACTATCTCTACACTAAATGTCATCTAAATTGGTTCAATGGTTTAAGCGTGACGAGGTAACAGACAGAAAGACACACTTTACCATTTATAATATAAGTATGGATAATCCATCTAACTGTATATCTCAGTGTTAAAAAATACTAGAGGTCCTAATTTTTAGACCCCGCTCTTCCAAAGCTCATGGAACTCGGAGATTCAAAAGCCAAGACACCCTTTGGATCACTGAGCCGAAAATATAGCTATAGCAACTAAGGTTCGTGTTTATTGAAAGGCTTATAAGGCTTTGCTTTGGTGCATGTGAATGTGTGTGTGTGCATTTATTAGAAATAAGCATAAAAAGTATATCCCGGCTATACGGGAAACGAATTGAAAAAAAAAAACGACTTTTATGTCATCCGGAGCATAATTTCGAATCGATTGATACCTCATTCATCAAAATCGGTTCAGTATCTTAAACGCTATGATGGAGTACACATAATTACAAACATACACTGCTAAAATCCTTCCTTGGTTCTGCAGTGGTCGGCGAAAAAAGAAACGCTATATAGATATGAACGGAACAAACAAATATATACATACAAAAATCACATAATTATATTAATAAAATTAAAACTATACACTAGGTCAAAAATTTGCATAAATTCTGAAGGCCCGTAATTCATACAGGTCTTAATTCAAAGTCAAAACATCCGTTTGTCAGATGTTATGTACTTTTCCTTTATTTTTGTCTATTGCTAAAAAAGAAGTAAAGAACGTGAAAACCCATCACAAAGCGTCGTTCGCATGTTCCTGAAGTTTCATGAGCGATGGGTAAGTTGCTTTCATTTACGTACGAACTTTTTACATAACAGTTAATATTACGTTTTCCCATTATGCTCGAGTTTTGTGTGCCCCAGTTTTTCCTTTCTGCAATTTTGTTGCTGTTGTACCTACGCTGTGTTCCATCACAATTATTTATTTTATGAGTTCGTTTCAAAATAATAGAATTTTCTCCAATATGCTCGGAAATGTTCGCCTTACTGTAGCAAAAATAGTACGTGAAGTTAATCGTTACTGAAGAACGCAAATTTAAAAAGTTAAAAGTCATTAGGTACTGTACACTTTTAGCGGCCAGGAAATTGTATGAAATCCCTTTACTGTATACTTTTTTACCTTTTAACTATTTCCTTTGACTAAGGCAAACAAACAGCCAAGTGCTCGTACGTTTAAGGGTACCTTGCAATTTGTCACAACAACTTGCTATAGTTAAACTGGTTAGTATAGTGTATGGCTGTCTCTTCCCAACTATTGCAAGTTGCTGTGACAAATTACGCCCGTTTGTAGCCTGCTTTAGGCCTCTCACAGACTGGCGCGGCCTGCCCGCGGTGGACAATAGCAAACTTTGTCATTAGCTGTCAAATTTACTATTGTCTGCCACCGCAGGCCGCGCCAGTGTGTTGCAGGCCTAAAGTTTTCTCGAGTTTTCTTTTTTTTAATGGTCATAGACAAAACGCGTACTTTTGAAAGTGATCGAAGTGACGTTTTTAAAAATGTCTCAAATTGTTCTAAATTAAGAAATAAAAAATATTTATCGAAATAAAACTCACAACGAACTGAAAAGCATTTCGATTGCAATCCCGTTTAATCTTTAATAATTTTAATTGCATAAAACATAAATTTAAAATTGTGACCGATTCTAATGGTTTCAATTTTTTTATGTATGCCAATTGAAACTGGCACTACGAGTCATGCCGTGTACACACTTTAAAAAAATAAGTTGGGCGGGAACTTGATAGGTTATTGACATACTCGCTATTTTAAGATTATTTAAATATTATTTGATTTCCTCGCATTTTTGGAGAAAAGCACTATATCTGCTGTAGCGGGAACGGCAATTCGTCGATTCGTTTCTATTGTCGGATTCAGCTTCATCCGACAAACTCAACTCATCCACGAATTGCTACTTCCCGACCGCTGCAATAATTTACTATTAACACTAACGTAGAATGAAACCAAACATCTTTTGATATTTGGTTTCATTCTAGTTAGTTTCATAAGAATTAGGTGTAATAAAAAAAAAGATGCCTACGCAGCTGAAGGTTCCGGGTTCGAATCCCGGTAAGGGCAAATATTTGTGTGATAAGCATGAATATTTGTTTCTTGGTCTTGGATGTTTTCAAGTATTTATATTAAATATATCGTCATTAAGTACCCATAACACAAGTTTTATTGAGCTTACTATGCGACTAAATCGATTTGTGTAAGATTGTCCAATATAAATAAATTAAAAAAACCGGCCAAGTGCGTGTCGGGCCACGCGCAGTGTAGGGTTCCGTAGTTGCCTGTCTGTTACATCGACGTGCGGTGCGGTTGCGTCGGCCGAATTTGTACGAAAATTGGCCTTTCCAAGTACACATTAAGTTGGTTGGGATGCACTTGATGATGATAATTACAATTTAGAAAAGTTGAGAAACCCCCAACATTTACATTTCAAAGTCCAATATACACTACATAAATAATCAATAATGAAAAGTTAATTCTGGATCGCCTTGGTCTAATTGGTTATGTATTAGACCATGGCGAACATAAATGAGCGCAAGGCACTGCTGTTAAGTGCTGTTCAAACGGGTTCAGAGGTATATGTGACTTGACGTACTGGCTTGAAATTGGTATGATAATTTCCGCCCTCGTTTGCTGGCGCCAAACCTTCAGCTAGTGCGCACCAGGAATGCATAATTATAGTTGAGTCAGATAAACCTTCGATGGAAAATAACAATAACTGAAGCATCCGATAAGGCCCCATCGCTGCTCAGTATTGTTCCAGGCAAGCTAATTAGCGAGTCTCATATAATTTCCATCACAATGTTGCCAAGTGGGTGTCGCAGCTAATTGACAGCCAAGTTGCCGTTCCGAGGATTTTATTGTGTTACAGCACTGGAGCCTAGCAACTTATTAACTCGTGCCAATTCAATTTGCACCTTAACGCGATGGCGTTAGATCACAATCACATAACAGTGGCGTCGAGCAAAACGTAACATTCACCTGAATGAGTTCGAAGGCAGCGTGGAGTTTAACGATATATTATTTGTTCGTTAGATGGCTCCAGGAAATTAAGATGTACTGAGATTGCAGCTGAGGTACTTAATTCCTGGATAGGTTGAAGTGATAATTGCCTTTTTTTTAATAACTAGTGAAGAAAAATAATAACATCATTTTCCTCGACAAACCCATATTAGAATTAATTCAAAAGCTAAATACAGAAACCGTTGATTAATAATTAGTATTTTAACGGTCGGACGGTTTTGTCGATCTTTTATACCCACCCACATTTATGCTTAACGTGGCACTGGACCATAAGCTTCATGTGCTCTGCTCTGCCTACCCATTATGAGAATGAAGGCGTGCATACTGAACAACCTTTCCCATGGGACCAACCACGAAATCGCAAAAAAAAAGAGCCAATTAAGAGTTAACTGTGAGTTAACTGCGATTTAATTGAGAGTTAATGTATGGAATACCTGGTTTTTTTTTGCGATTTCGTGGTTGGTCCCATGGGAAAGGTTGTTCAGTATGATCATCTTATTCGCTTTTTGTCATTCCGGATCATGACCCCGTTAACATCCTGTATAATGGTACGGAACCCTTTCGTGCGCGAGTCCGACTCGCACTTGGCCGGTTTTTTAATTAACGATACACCTGAAAACCCGCACTTTTAATAAAAAAGGTCCCAAAGTAAGGAGTATCACATGCAATCTTCATCAGTACCTTGTCTATCAAATCACAATACAAGAATGTTTCTTTTGATACACAGTGATTTTCCAGCGCAGGCCTCTAAATCTCTTCCGTACTTTGGTAACAATCGTAACCCCATCAAAGGAGCCATCGCATGATTAAATAGCATTACTGACATTCCAGCGGACTTTAAATTTGACTGATTTAATCACTATCGGAGGGGCGACATCCATCCAAAGATAATTACATTTCCCTACGCATTTAAGCATGCTCAGGGAAAACGCAAACGTCTGCTCTAATTTTGAAGCCAAGGGGAGCTATGTAAATAGAAGTTTTAAATTGGATTTAGTCATCGGGGAGTCGGTGCGGAAATTCTGTTGATTTTTTATGGCGTCTCTAAAATGTTGCCAGTCCGTAAGATCTTTGGGGGGTGACATGCGTTGCTTAAGAAGTATCTTTTTTTCTCTTTTGTTATTGGGGTGTACTCGCAATTTCAAAAGGTATCCAATAGTTACAATAATCATTTAACATTTAGTCCGTGGGCGACCGAGATCTGCTCGTGTGAAAATTGAGAAAATACGCATAAAACTATTTTTCCCAGAAATGAGACTTGAGATTCCAAATTTACGCTACATACGAGGAAAACCACGGGAGCAGCTACGAGCGTAGCGCGTAGCGATTCTTGGCAGTGAATGTGTTAACTGCGATAAAATAATCATTTTAGAAGTTATGTGTACTGTAGCTGGTTATTATGCTTGGATTAATGATATATAATAGTACATTACGTACCTAGGGCGGTGAATTCGTGAATATCCCAGATCGCAGGTGTTTGTGGACCGAACCGAAGGTCATGGCCATAAATATGCGATCTGGGGCTTTACGAATTACCGCCTGTGGTGCGTACAGAATTTTACGTCTTCTCCTGGGTGTGAAGTGAGATTTGCCGCTGCGCCCGTGGGCGGTAAATCTCACTTACCACCCAGGGGGACGTAAACAATATTTATGGGCATAGGCCACTTATTCGTACGCGGTATTTTGTAAAAGTTAAATACAATACAATATATACTAATATTCCTGATGTTCATCAAAAAATAAAATCAACACAACTTAACACCTAATGCTATTATGTCGGTCAGATTTGTTTGATAAATATTCCTGGTCGGTATACTGCCAGTATTACAGTAGTAGCATTATATTACACAGAAGCGGGGCGCGGTACACAAGCAGTACTGCAGTCGTACGGACGCTACCGCACATCTCGCGTCAATTAAAATGCACTCATTTAACTGTAGGTTGTTAAGAATTTGTACTGTTTTGAGTGACAGTTGACACTAAAGGTCCGCTGCGCCGTGTTTTCGATGTTTTTAAACATGTAACATGTTATGCCAATCAAAACAATACCCAATTTGTTTGCCGAAACTGACGAATGACATGTTAGATGATATGATAGAGTAAGAATATAATGGAAAAATAAACCATCTTCCTCTGTAGCCCCCGACAGGATTCGAACCTGCGACCTTTCTATTAACGCTAGACTGCTCTACCAACCGAGCTACAGTGACGGAAGTTGTATACTTTTCAATTACATTCCCGCTAAGACTAGCGCCCTCTCTGTATCCTCTTGTAAGACTTATACACCGCCTTCGTCAAAAAATGATCGGGGTAACTTCCTCGTTAAAAATAACACCAAACAATAATATTTAATTAAATATTTTTTTTTCGTTATAAAGGTATAACATGTTAGATGTTTAAAAACATCGAAATCACGGCGCAGCGGACCCGGCTTAATAGTTGCACTGCCAAATGCGGTATTGGTAATAGGTTTATCGATTTATAGGGACTTGAAATGTCTTACTTTGAGTCAACTGAATCGTTAAAGGAGTTACGGTTGTAAGTTATCATCAAACTCACTAGTTGAACGAGCGAGCGAAGCGAACGAAGTTCTCTGTTTCAGTTTGGACCAAAGTTCTTTCGTATGGCCAGTATCTGGCCGGCTGCTATCCTCTACAGGTCGTATTTTATCGTACTTCTCTCTTACCGCCCACGGGCGCAGCGGCGAATCTCACTTCACACCCAGGAGAAGATGTAAAATTGTGTAATACGCACCGCGGGCGGTATTCGTAAAGCCCCGGTCGCATATTTATGGCTCTCACCTTCGCTTCGGGCCACAAACACCTGCGATCTGGGGCATTCACGAATTCACCGCCCTACGTACGTAATGTACTATTTCTCAAAAATAGTATGAAACATAATATGTTCCCATAACATCTGTGAAGATAGTATCCGAAAGTGACTCATCCTGGACAATTTTTAGAAGTGTCCAGGAAAACGCAAAAGTGTCCAGTAAGTAAGTATGAAATCCCATTACATATCATAATATTTAAATATAGAACTATTCTTTTTTCTAAGGAGGTTATTGGTACCCATAGAGGTTGAAGTGTCCGAATTGCACTAATATTGCACGATGTAAAATGGCGGAAAATCAGTTTTTTCGTATTTTTTACTATTTTGATACTAATTAGGAATTCGATACTAACAGAAGAAAAAGAAGAATAAAATAAAATATTCACAATAAACATAAAACTAATACGAAAATTATGTATTTATTCTATTGGGGTTGTGGCATAATATCAGTATCTTAAACAACATATAAAGCAATTTAAAAAAAGTCGCTCTCGTATTTTGGCGGGATAGACTTCATTGAAATAAAATATTTACTTAGGAAAGAATAAAAATAGCTAAAAAATTAGTTCTGATGAATCAGATTGACATAGATTGCACGCCGCCCTATTTAAAAGCCGAGGTGGAATTGGCGAGAAATAATTTACTTCCACCCAAGTCCAAGGAGAGATATTTGCACAATTATGAAAAGTTCATGAAGTGGAAAGCTGAACATAAAACTACAAGTTGGTCAGAAATTGTATTTCTGGCTTATTTTACTAATCTTGGCAAAACAATGAAGCCTTCGACCCTATGGGCACTTTATTCTATGCTCCGCAGCGTTGTACTCATCACCATCATCATCATATCAGCTGAAAGACGTCCACTGCTGGACATAGGCCTCCCCCAAAGAGTGCCAAAGTGACCGGTCCTGCGCCACCCGCATCCAGCGGACTCCAGCAACCTTTACCAGGTCATCAGTCCACCTTGCGGGAGGCCTACCCACGCCGCGCCTTCCGGTACGTGGTCGCCACTCGAGAACCTTTCCGCCCCAACCTTTCTGCTCCAGTGTTGTACTGAACAAGCACAATGTAAATATAAAAAAATTACTTGAACCATCTGACGACCATCTGATGGGTATAAAGGCAAGAAATCGAAGATATTTAATAGTCAAAATATTCAACAGTTTTTAAACGACGCCCCGGATGATAAAAGATCTGGCTATAAAGGTAAATTCATTTTATACTTATACTTATGCATGTTACTATATTAAATTGGTTGTTTTATTGCTATGGTGTCAATGTATAAACGTTTGTTTTAGGTTGCTCTTATTATGGGAGTGAATGGCGCGTGTATGGAGCTGACCAACATTACAATGAGAGACGTAGAATATCACGACAATATATAGGTAATATTGGTAAATCTACGAGACACCAAAACGAAAATAGATCGCTCGTTCGTGATGCGTGACGAGTTTGCAAACTTTGTGAAAAAATATCAAGATCTTCGTCCTGCCGACATGAAGTCCGACCATTTTTTCATTAATTATAGAAATCGAAAGTGTCTCAAACAAAACATTGGGCGTCACAAGATAGCAGCAATGCCTAAAGAAATCGCCACATTTTAAAATTTGTCATCGGCGACTCTTCTCGCGGATTCTGGGGCCAATTTGACCACCACCATGTAAAAGTGCCCTTGTGGCCTATTTGCAGAATAAATAATTGATTGATTGATTGATTGACCATAAAAAGACACGGCGGGTGGAAATCGGACCGAACTGCCGAAGGGTATAATATATAGAGGAGTCCATAGGAAATAAAACAGAAATTACTGGAAAAATCAACACCAACATAAAATTAAATCAACCATCCACGTCAAACCAGTCAACCTTTTTTTTTTTATGATATAGGATGCAAACGAGCAGACGGATCACCTGATGGTAAGCGATTACCGCCGCACATGGACACTTGAAACACCAGAGGTGTTGTGAGTGCGTTGCCAGCCTTTAAGATGGGAGTACGCTCTTTTCTTGAAGGTTTGAAGGTCGTATGGGTCCGGAAATACCGCAGGCGACAATTCATTCCACAGTTTAGCTGTGCGAGGCAGGAAGTTTCTGGAGAAGCGCACAGTTGAGGACTGCCAACCATCTAAGTGGTAATGTTGTCGCGTTGGACGATGGCGAAAAGAAGCGGCAGGGATTAATCCGAACAATTCCTCGGAGCACTCCCCGTTATACATGCGATAGAAAATGCAGAGCGAGGCCACATCTCTACGCAGCGCCAAGGGGTCAAGCCGATCCGAAATATGCTCGCTGTCGACAATTCGAGTTGCTCGCCTAGAACCACTAATTATCGACCATCAGCCATCAACGTCCTATGAACGTCCACAGTCTCCTGTAACTGATCATCCGACGAAAATATCGAACTCCCAGGCAGACCCGTCCCACGCCGATATCTCTCAAACCAACATAAATGTACCCGGTAAATCCATAAAAATATCTATAAGCAATTGTCCCAATATGACTAACGTAACCTTTAACATTTCTTAATAATTAATCTTGTTATATATACCTATATAATTGTCCAGCAATAAACTTATAACTTTTATTGAAACATATCGTTTTATTTTTGAGAAAAGCACTATACACGCTTCGACCATAAGTGCCATCCTGGCCACGTATTATAGCCGGACCTCGCCTTCGGCTCGGCCGGCTAAATCATACTCGTCCAGGATGGCTTACTTACTGGTCTCTGCAGTAATATACTATTGATTTTTTATTGTTGATTCAGTTTCGAGAAACTAAAAATAAAATATAAAAAAACAGGCTCGCGAGTTCTATAGTTCACAGAGTTTAATTGTAATGAATTTCATTCAACGTTTTTACGCAATAAGTGTTGTTCGAGAGATTAAGGACCAAGCAATTTACGGCCTTCTCCTTACTAACGCTTCATTAAAACTTCTGTTTAATTTAAAAACACAATTAAAAGCACGGATGCAGCTAAGCCTAAGCCCTTAATTTGGAGGCCTAAGCCGAGCGTAAGGGTACGCATACATTTTACAAGGACTTACGCGCTATTTTGGGATCACATTAATTCACGGTAGGTGCCCACCGTAGGAACCTAACCTGTCATAGTGGCCGTAAATTTTCAAACGAGTGTTAGGACGAGTAGAACGTCAGTTTCCTACGCAAAAAATATGTACATTTAGATCTACGTAAGAACTATGGAAAAGTACCAAAGGATAGCTTTGCGGCCCTTGTTATGTTACTCAACCAGAGCGGTAAAATGACGTTGTCACATCGCATGTACTCGTAGGCAATGACCAAACCGAAGTCAAAAGTGATCTAAGTCTCTCCCTGACCCCGTATCATGATCGGCCTTATCACACGATAAGTGATAGGATAGAGCGTCCGTCACTGGCTGACACCGTTCGACAAAACGAGACGATGCTCCTATCTTGTCACTTATCGCGTGATAAAGTCGACCATGATACGGGGTCTGGAAAAGAAGCGGGATTTTCCGCACATGTAGACGTAGTAATGCCAGGTCTAACATACACGTTTTTATTAGTGGGATTTGTGTTAGTTAAGTTAGTTTATAAACACCATCATCATACACTAGGAAAATAGTTGCAATAAGTTATTTAGAAGACACCTATATACGTAGTTGCCTGCATATTTCTTTGAATGGTTTTTTTTATTGGTAATTTTTATTGCTTCCGCATATCGTTCCAAATTGCATTAGAACAATAAACTGTGTGAGTTTAAGGTCCCTGTGACTAATACACATTTGCGTAGAAAATTGGCCAATGAAGCGTTAATTGTACCTAGAGTAGTCAATTATTATGGGAAGAGAGCCAGATCTTATCTTGTTCCTAAAATGTATAACAACATACCGATAAATATTAGGAAAAGCGCTAGCAAAAATGTCTTTAAATCGAAATTAAAAAAGCTTATGTTAAAACAATTTGAAAATAAAATGTACTCAATTACTTAGTTGAAATAATTTAAATAGATTATGTCATAACGTATAACGTATAGCAAACTTACATTGATAACTTACACTACTACTTACAGCATTTGGTAGGTATACTTGTTTGTATTATAAATAGCTAGCTTAAAACAGTAATGTACAGACAGGGAGTTTATTTCTGCCAACAAACTGCTTTACAGTTTGGCGGAAGTTGTATTGTAAAAAAGGACTGTTTTTTCGTGAATAAAAGCTTTATTTATTTTACAATGCATGTGCTCGAAAAGAGCGTTTTCCAAGCACTAAAATCGTGCGGAAAGTGCCACTTTTTCGCACTAGTGCTTTTTACTTTTCAATTTTTTTTTAATTTTCTAGTCCGTCGTCAGCCCGACACAAAGAGTCTTTATTACTCGAGAAAAGTTTTACAAATATTTAAATTACACGTTTTATTTCATATAAAAGGTACATAAATACTAATAACGTATAAAATGATTTATTCATGTTTATGAATTTTGAATTTCGTCAATAAATTAATTAATTTTTAATATTCACTTAATGTGTTTGGCTGAACGCATATCTTTCTTATGCCTTTTACAATACGACAGTATGGCGGCTTGCACATGCGCATTGCGCATATGTATCTAAAAGCCCGCCATTGTTGTTTATTGTGAGTTTTGTGTAGTTATTTTATGTAAATATGTTAAAAAGGTGAAAGTGAGTAATCAATAATAATAATGATTTATTGCGTTTCAATAGTGTTTAGTGTCAGTATGTTTCTTAGAACTACGACGGTACAGCGTCTTTTTGTTGTTTAATATAATATTGAGTTATTCAAAATTAATTGTGTTCCAAAACCACAATACAATGGTTTTAACTTTTAAGTGAATAAGCTTGACAGCAAAAGATGTGTAGAAGTTGTTAAATGCAATTCCAGATAATAACTAGGTACCTGCCAATCTACCTGGGTTCTTCAATTTTAACCTAGATCTATTTTAAACCAACATTTCAACATTTAATATATTTCCTCACACAAGGCATAGTAAAATGTTGTATGATACACGCGCGTAAAGATGATTTCCGACTCGTGTCGAATTATACATTCGCTCGCTTCACTCGCTCATGTATAAAAATGACACTCGTCGGAAATCACCTACTTTCCACACTTGTAGCATAAATAACTATATTTATTTTATTTATATCATGTAATATTCCTCTTTACATTTTTGTTGGTAAACTTTAGAGGCTCATTTTCAGACATTTTGTTATTCGCATTTAATGATTGAATGATTGAAAATTGGGAAGAAGACAGGTTTTATTTCGAACAAGTGTTGAATGTCAATAAAATTTGCTATTTCAAGTCCCTCGCATAGGAAGCCTTGCTTCCAAAACAAACTCGCTACGGCGCGGATATCAACGTTTTTCCACAAGATTAATCCCATCGCCAAGGGAGACTCTGGCACAGTCTGAATAACACGCAGAAGCGACATAAAGGGAGTGGAAGAAGGGGAGGATTTATTTATTTAAGGATTACCAACAGATAATACATCATACATGCACTTATATCTAATTTACAATCGAAATTGATGCTTATCTAATTAAAGGTAACCACAAGTTACTCCAATGCTTTCCTACCAGCTACCTGCCTATATGCAGTTAAAATTAAGATTTTACCTATTTGAGTTTAAATTTTATTCATAACACGATAACACGTGTGAGACCATCGGATGTCATCCCCATCATTATATCAGCGGGAAGAGCCCACTGCTGGACATAGGCCTCCCCCAAAGAGTGCCACAATGACCAGTTCTGCTCCACCCGCATCCAGCGGACTCCCGCGACCACACCAAATCGGATCTCACACCAGAATAAATCTGGCGGGTGTAACTTGCCCGCGCAAAACCGTCCCGGCGCACAGTCAGAAACTTGCTGAGGTGAGAAAAAGTCATGAAGACCATAATCATATATTAATATCCGCAAAATAAATAATGTTGATAGACTTAACAAATATACCAAGAAGAATATATGTGACTACATAATCAATTAATTAATATAAATTCATTGTGTTTTTGTCTCGAATAAATGATTCTTATTCTCATTATTTTCCAAATAGCGCTACTGCAGTACCCAATACTGTGACAATAATGCTACGTCTACACATAGGCATAAAGAACGGAATAATTAACCGTACATAATGCGATTTAGTGCGGCACGCAATAAACCCACTGTGCCGTGAACGATAACGGTCCGAGGGATTAAAGGACCGAGGAACGCATCCAGCTAAATCAATGCTGGCTTCAAAAGGTTCTAAATTTAAATTTGATCAGGCTCTTTACTGTCAAGTTTAGTGTTTGAAAGAAAGAAGAAGAAGAATCAATGTATTGATCTCCTTGTTGGGAAGTTTTCGTACTTCATACAGGTAGGGGCGGTTCACTCTGTGATTTCGTCGCGCCGCTACAATTACATGCTGACCGGCCGTCTTAGACGGTCTATTAGTGCGTGTGCCGCGTGCTGCTAGGGAATGCAGTAAAACACCACCGATTAGAATAATAACTAATCACAATCAAATAAGCTGATTGCAAAAGTAAGAGAGAAATTCCAAAAAATTACCTGTTTCGTTAATTATTTTTACCCACGACGGAACGGAGAAGGTATATGCGTTTAGGGTGAGAAGCTGTTTGTTTGTTTGTGTACACCAATGTTCCCATTTATTTCCAAAACGGCTTGACCGATTTAGATGCGGTTTTCAGAAATAGATGCGTGGTTCATCAGGAGTGGTTCTTTGATAGGTATTTTGATGATTTGTCACCAGGGGGCGCTGTAGTAAACGTTTTAAATGAATTTTCTCAATTATCTCAAAAATAGCTTGATCGATTTCTATGCAATTTTCGGAGATGAGTTTGTGGTTTATCAGGGATGGTTCTTACATTTAAATTATGATGTTTGCACACCAGGGGGCGCTGTAGTGAATATTTTACACGAATGGTCCCAATTATCTCGAATACGGCTTTAACGATTTATGCCATGTTCTTTTGACAGTGTTTGCCGAGTAGCTTCTGAACATCTGATGATGGAGCAGGAGAACATCGTGGGGAACTTTGAGAAGGAACATAACAATTCTACTGTGTTTGGATTCTACTGATAGTGGTTTCCAAGTAGCTTCTGTAGGTACTTTACTTTTACTGCTGAGGGTCTGAAAATGCAGCAAAACAGCATGTGAATTTTCAGAAGGCGTATAGGCATTTATATTACTGTGTTTGGGTTCTATAGATAGTGCTTGCCAAGTAGCTTTGGTACATAAACTGTTGAGGGTCTTATGATGGAGAAGAACAGTATTGTAGGAAATTTGGAACTTTAGAGAAGTCGAATGCAATTTGCGACCCTACATGGAATTAAGGGTTTACTGCGGTAACGGCATGAGACAATTAATGGGATCAGGAGAACCTTGTGGCCTTCCTCCGGTTTCCTCGATACGAGGCCCATGCAAAGGCTTTCTTAACCGCTCTAATGCTTTCAGTGCCATAGTATGGTGTGGGTTGTTAATCAGTTTTCGTTTATCAAGATTGGTTATTACGATCCCGTCTAACGATCTTACTCTACTCAGTGCCACGTAGGCTTGGCCTTTGGCGAATGTTTTGGGACCCAAGTATATGACTGCCCTGTCTACTGTTGTGCCTTGTAATTTATGTACAGTAACGGCCCAACTTAATATGTGTGGAACCATTACTCTTTCTATTTTACCTGCACCTTTATTGCCTTGAAAAGTCACACTCATTGGAGCTACACCAACCCAGCCATTTTCATCCCGGTAACTTCTACCGACAAAACAGTCATCAAATTGGACAAAAACTTTTTTGGGCAGCTCTCCGTTTTCCAATTGCTCTCTTCTTAGCCCTTCCCACTCAAAACCCCGAACTACCTCCATGCTGCCGTTCACCAGTCCCTCGCTGACTTTGACGTTTATTCTCAGCATCACTCGAGTACCGACTCCCAATTGTATTTTTGATACGAGTACAAGACCTCCTGTATTATTCGGGTCAGCTGGAATACAAGCAGGCTGTGGTTTCTGTCCATAATTGGTGGGTTCTCGAGACTCGTCACGGGCATTTATTTGGTACAGTTTCGTAGTTAATTTGACTAACATTGCCTGGTTGTAGGCGTCGACGAGTTTTAAAGTGGGATGTATTCGAACAGCTTCCCCATCGGCAAAGTTTCCCTCTAGAGGAACACGAGTCCTTTCCAAAAAAACCTGATCCATGGTCAGTTCTCCAACTCGTAAATTGTTGAGTAAATCAACAAAGTCAGAGTCGTTTTGCTGTCGCATGTTCCGTTTAAGTTCGCAAAATCCGAAGTATCTCCACAGATGTGGTTCTCCTTGAAAATGTGCTGGTAACTGGAAACAGAAACTCCCTTTTACAGGCGGCAACTGCATCAAATCATCAAAAACGAGGACATTTACTCCATCAAAAAAAGAGTCATTGTTTTTTAGCTCTTGAAGCCTCAAGTGAATGCAGAGCATCATTTCATATGATACCATGGAAATCTCATCTACAATTAACCAGGGAATTGATTTCCATTTGCGTCTCATGTCTTCTAAGCGCTGACCTGATAACTGTCGATGAGTGGTCGCTGATCCTTTTTCGATATCCAGTGACAATGCGCTATGAAGTGTTCATCCATTCACGAGGTGAGCTGCTACTCCGGTAAGGGCAGTGACTTTAACAAAACACGGCTGAAGGAAAGCAGATACTGTTGGCAAGAGTTTTTTGTACCGTCGGTAAAACAGACAGGCGCCTAGTCTGGTTTACCGACGGTACAAAAAGGCGCTCAATTCAAAAGAATTAGCTGGAGAAGCTTTTGACCCTCTTCCCCCAAAGTTACTCTTGCCCCGACTCACCTTATTACAGGAAACTGGGAATTATAACACCTTTTAATATGCTCAACAATTGCTCGCAAAGTAAACAACTTGTGTACAATCTATTACAGACTGCTCTTTAAAATGAATAAAATAAAAAGCAAAATTGAAAATGCGTTAGGATCAATGGTGGCTACACAGACTGGTTTAGCATCCAAAGAGGTGTTAGACAAGGTTGTGTGGCCTCGCCATGGTTGTTTAACTTATTTATGGACAGTTGTATGATACCTTTGAAAGAGAGTGAATGTGGTTTAAAAATGGGTGAGTTACTCGTCAAATGCCTCCTGTACGCTGATGACCAGGTGCTAATTGCATCATTAGAGAAGGAGCTGCAAGAGATGGTAAATTGTATGGATGACTCACTGAAGCGGAAGGGTATGAAAGTCATTGTGAGTAAGACAAAGTGATGGTATTTGAGAAAGAAGAATGTGTGTGTGCAATACTCTGATTGACAGTGAGAGGGTGGAGCAAGTGAATGAATTTGTGTACTTGGGTTCGTTATTTACGAGAGATGGAAAGTGTGACGGTGACATTGAAAGAAGAGTGAAAGCGGGAAATCAGGTGAATGGAGCATTGCACGCGTTTGTGAGCAGCCAAAATATAACAAAGACGGCTCGACTCGCGGTTCACAGAGGAGTGCTTGTTCCTACACTGATGTATGGAAGTGAGACTTGGGTATTTCAGAAAAAGCATGAGAGTAGACTGAATGCAGTTGAAATGAGAGCGTCAAGAAGTATGTGTGGAGCTCGTTTGAATGATCGAATAAAAAATAGTATAATAAGAGAAAAATGTGGAATAGACGACGAGTTAGTGACTAGGATTGACCAAGGTATGCTTCGGTGGTTTGGGCATGTTGAGAGGATGTGTGAAAGTAGATTGACTAAGAGGATTTACGTCCAGGAGATGGATGGAAGGGTCGGTAGGGGGCGGCCTAGGCGAGGGTATCATGACCAAATTTCAGAGACGGATTTTAGTGGTTTTGTAATGACACCTGGAAACCAATAAACCGTTTTTTAAAACCTTTATTTATATTTACCTTATTGTGCTTATTTATTTTATGGTCGGGGGATTCTCAAAATTTTATTTCATTATTTTACAATAAATCCGTCGTGGGTTTTTCAAAATTTTTAATTTTGCTTTTTATTCCTTAGACATTTCCGACGATAACTCTGAATGAACATTACTTATGATAAGTTGTATTTTCTCAACCAATTTAACTACGTCCCATTTTATGTTATCGATTTCTAGAATTAATGAAAGATAACGAATGCAAAATAAAATATCCGGTTCTTGAAACGGGCATGGATGGCACTACGGAAGATGGAAGCAAGCTCAGTGCAAAGATTTTCAGGATGGCAAAGGTATTTTATATATGTAGGTACCCCAGTTGTGTGTATTCGTCTTATATTTTGCAGAAACAGGCAAATTACACAGCTTTTGTGTAGTTGGATGATCCTTAGTAGGTAAATAAAGAATATCGTAATATCGTAAGAAAATACACTATTATACTAACGTATACATTAATAGGTCAAGCTGGCGGGATATAGGGTTCTCTTAGGCTACGTAAGAAAGAGCGCGTTGCATGCGATAGAAAGAGATGCACACATTTAGGCACGTTTGGCGTACCTAAACAGGGAATTTGTTAACAGAGAAGCTTCTGTACTTACTACGTATAACTTATTCTGTGATACAGGGTCAAACTAAGAATTCATTCAAGCTTTATATTTAATATAGATATGCTGACTAATTGTCTGCTTCATGAAACAAAATAATAATTAAACCTAAAGGTTGAGCTCTAAAGGAGCCCGAGCTCCGCTTCAACACCTAATCCCAAGATGTGGCATAGACACTAGTTTTACAAAAGTGACTGCCATCTGACCTTCCAAGACAGAGAGAAAACTAGACCTTATTGGCATTAGACCGGTTTCCTCACGATGTTTTCCTTCACCGAAAAGCCAACGGTAAATATTCCGTACATGAGTTCCGAAAAACTCATTGGGACGAGCCGGAATTCGCACCACACCACAACACCACACACCGCACCACGACATACCACATCATGGTTAAATAGATAGATAGAATGTTGATGTCTAATCTTAGGTTCGATTGGTATTCCAATTTCGTCACATAGGTACTGCAAACGATGCTCTGGATGTTATATTACTGGCGTGCTTAAGACGAATACGCTCCACCAGCTACCAATGCCAAGACATCTGCCTGAAATAAGCATACACGCCTTTTTTTCCCCGACTCTGCCTTAGGTTGTAGTTCCAAAATCGAAACCTTGGCCGATTTATGAGCTTGTTTATTTCGCACTTCCAATACCAGTGGCATCGATAAACACGTATTTTTGGTGGTCAGTAAATGATATAGCTATTTGGTTCAATGCATCCTCAAATTACTCAAAGATCGGTCATCATCATCTCATATTCATCATCATACTTCACTTTTATAGAAAAAATCAGGTCAGTTTTTTCTCATTCTTTCAAAATGAATGAAAATAGTATTTCGTGCTAGACGATCTAATTAAACTGTATGATAAGAACGTTATTGAAATTAATCTAGACATGTTTTGTAGGTTAGTTTCCTTAACGGTACGAGTATATTAAACACTGACACACCAACACTGTAATAGGCAGTTAACCAGTGAAGTCCAAAATCAAAAAGTACAGCGATACACTTAGCTGATTGGCATCAAACGCTTCATTTCCGAAAAGGTCCTGAGGGTGCATCTCTAATGCTGAATATCTATCTCTCTGCTGAATCTCTGAAGCTATACTCTTGAATCTACAAATGAGGGACATGCGGTTACATTAGGAATGTTACATTTTAGTAACCAAAGTTGTGCAAGCGAAAACCGATATACCTTTACTTAGTGAAGAGGTAGGTGTTGCATATTTACCAAATAAAAGAGTGCCAGTATAAGATTACTGAAAATAAACCATTACCGACATCAATTGATTAACTGATATCTTCAAGTAGGGTTGTGTAACAATTACACAGGTGTATCGGTAGGTCCAAAGCATACTGTGAATAAACAAACAGCTATCAGCGCGTCAGATGTAAAAAAATGACACTTTCAAATGTCACACTAAATGTCACTTTTTATATGGAAATTACAGTTGAATTGTCCAAACGCGCGTTCGAAATGTTACGTGATTAGCTCTCAGGACACGTGCCATACTTCGGTCAGTTTTTAATGTCTTTTTGTAGTTATTTCCTTTCATATTTAGCATTAAAGGAGGCGGCAAATCCCACGTTAAGTACTTATCTTAACCGGAACAAACTTGGAAAACATCAAATACCTGAGAAAATAAAAAACAATGAAGTCAAATACTGGGGATATCAATTGCTGTCCACAGTAGGTTTACTTAAAACAAACCTCATATCATATCATATCATATGTGAGATGATTGCCCAAAAAACCTGTCGAATGCTTTCAACGGGCTGTTTATGTGCACATGTTAGAAAATATTAATATAATAAGTATAACGATTGAAATAAAACATTTAGTTATTTACAAGTGTAATAATGAACATTTTTTAAACTAAACTTGAAAATTTACTTATTTAAAGATTCCAGTTATGAAACCATTATATAACCTTGTCGTAAAACGAGTCATTTCAACAGCACGTCCAATAAGTTCCTAGCTTCGCGACTTGAAGTCACGCGTTTTACGCCAGCGATAAAAAGGTAGCACCGAAATAAAATAAATAATTGAATTCATGAGCCCCTCTGGATTCAATTATTTATTTTATTATAGAATCTTTAGAAGATTCTTTAAAGTGCCTAAAATGTATTGAAAATCTACAAAGCTTATACATACGTATATTTTAAACAACAACGTTAATCGATATGATACAGAGAGAAAGAATATAATGGAAAAATAAACCATCTTCTTCTGTAGCCCCCGACAGGATTCGAACCTGCGACCTTTCTATTAACGCTAGACTGCTCTACCAACTGTGCTACGAGGACAGTGACGGAAGTTGTAATTATACTTTTCAATTACATTCCCGCTAAGACTAGCGCCCTCTCTGTATCCTCTTGAAACATTTATTCACAGCCTTGGCATTGGCACCACTCTAATGGGCGAGTTATGCGCCCGCTCCATGATCGGGGTAAATTCCTCGTTAAAAATAACACGAAACAAAAATATTTAATTAAATAATTTGTTTCGTTATAAAGGAACAACGTTAATGATGCAAAGTTAAATCAGATTAAGGTAATTTAGAACCAGAATAGAATCGAGAATAAAGTATGTCAGAGATATTAGTTTAATCTGGCAAATAAGACAAAGTACTTAGGGCATGTTTCACAATCTCCAGTTAAAACATATCGGCCAGATAAATGTTGGCTGTCACTTTTCTTTTATATGACGGGAGAAAAGGATAGCAATATTTTTAACTGGCAGATAACTTTATCCGGCGATTGTGAAACAGGCCCTTATTGTTGTCACCGATCACGGACAAAAAGACACGATTTCAAGTCAACTAATAAATGTCAGTGTTTATTTGGATAAGTATAAAAAGCTATTATTAAATACAACCCACGCTCGCCAAAGATACCCGGTGAATATGCTTCCAGAATGTTGCAGCGCCTACGCTATAATTTACCAAAAATAGATACCCCAAGCCTTCGACGCTATCTCATCACTCAAAGGCAAAACATTATTTCTCAAAGACGTCCAATTACTTTTCTTTTTAACGCCGGATGATACCGACTGAAAAATGTTCACTAACTTTCGCCGTCTTGAATTTTGGAACAATGTAAAAACGAAGTTCCAACTCTTACGCTTAATTGACGTTGTTTTTGTTGGGAACAAACAAAAGGTTCATTATTTGGAACAACTTTTTCCATAGCCGGAGTTCACCCGCGCTAATCAGACGGAAAGGGTTCTTTGAAAGTTTTTTTGTTGTAACGCAGTCCAATCAATCAGCCGTGGCTTGGGTAATTTTTTTAACAAGTCTCATTAACAAGTTTGTGGCCGTATATTGTTGTTACTCGATTCAGCATTATTGTTGTAATGGAGTTGTATGACGTACCAAAAATGGGAGTGATTTCTTAGAAGAAAACTTATGTTTATTCCAGATAAAATCTTAAAGCCAAGGGCAAGATAGGTACATAGATAGTACATTTAAAAAAAAAAGACCGGGTTGCAGAAGTGAAAACTCAATATCATTGTAACAGTTTTTCGATCAGGTCACGTGACATCTTACGGTGTCACCTTAAACATGAATTTGGCGCAAATTTATAAACAATTATCAATTATTTAGGCGGACGGGCCGCGGGCGCGTTGGGTGCGACGGGCCGGCTCGCCCGCCGCCGGCGGCGAACAAAATACCAATTTGTTTTTGCCATTGCCAAATATTTTTCAAAGCTTTATCTCTTTAGGAATAACGTCTAAATTCGAACTATTCGAATTTGCAAGAACAGCGGACGGCGGCGGTGAACAAAATATCAGTTTGTTTTTGCCGTTGGTAAATATTTTTCAAAGCTTTATCTCCTTAGGAATAACGTCCAAATTCAAACTATTCGAATTTGCTCAATAGCAAAACGGTGAAGGACGCGTGAACAAAATTACAATATTATTTGCAGAATATGCTATTGCAAAAATTGTTTAACGGCTTTATATTCTTACGCATAGCGTTTAGTTTGCAATGAAGTCGAATCGGCTAGCAGCGAAATATAAAAGTTTGTGACCTCCTTCACATCTGACGTCACAAAAATCTGTCGCCAATTTTTCCCCATCCCAAAAAGTGCACAGCGCCGCTAAAGAAGTTTTCACTTCAAAAACTTTTTGGCATTTATATCCATTAAAACCTCCATGGCTGTTGCTATCTGCGTTGTGTTATGCAGTGGATATGTCCCTATATAACTCTATAAACTATTTTGGAATGTAAGAATCATAAGAAGATTACCGTGATCGTGGAGATGATAGGGAACTTACTTGATATTGTGTTCATGTGCCATGGCCGTATTGTTTTACATCAAGAAAATTTACTTCTAGTTGTTTCAAACCGTTATCTAGTAAAAAAAATACAAATCAACGCGCACCCTATTAGTCAGCATTGGAACTGCAGCGGCTAATGGTTTTAATCGTACGGAAAGACGGGAAAATCCGCGGTAATAGGAGTACTAGCGCTATTCGAGAAGAGCCTAACAACGTTGATTCTTCAACACCGATTTTTTGTGTGTATGAATAACAAATGTGAGTATCACACGTTTTATGTAGGTAAGATCGCGTTCTTCAATTGATGACCCTTTTCGCAAAAAAATAATAGTATTCCTATTAAAAGAATACATTTGCGAAAGCTCTACTATTTGACAGGAGTGTCAAACTTAAGTGGGTCCCAAATTAAAGTTCGTTCACGTCCTGACTGTTTTACGTTAAGTTTATAAGCAGCGGGGCTAGCACAACTGACGCCGCGCCGCGACGCGAGTCGAGAAAGATCTACCCTCCACTTTCTAATTTGCACGGTGCGAGTGAGATAAGAGACGCTCAGTCGCGCGGGAAGCGACAGAGCAGCAAGTTGTGCAAGACGTACAGAAGTCATCATCCTCCTAGCGTTATTCCCGGTCGTGCCCTGTGTGATACGGATGCCCTGTGTTACACAAGGAGCCCGGGATCCGCTTTGGCAACTATCGCAAGATTTGTTGTTGGCACTAGTTTTACGAAAGTGCACCATCTGATCTTCCAACCTAGAGGGTAAACTAGACCTTATTGGGATTAGACCTGTTTCCTCACGCTGTTTTCCTTCACCGAAAAGACACCTTTATATATCAAATTATATGTCGTACATAAGTTTTTGAAAAAACCCAGTGGTACGAGCCAGGGTTCGAACCCATGACCATGAGATTGAAAGTCACGTGCCTTACCACTCGGCTACTGGAGCATCACGCTTGAGATGTCTAACTTGTCCAACATCAGAGTAATTTAAAGCTTCAGTCACGTCTCTCGCAAGCTATCTGACTAGGCCCTAGGAGCCTAGGCTGACCTTAGCCTAGTCCTCGACGGCCCTCGACCCCACGGCAGACCTAAGAAGCGATGGCTGGATGTCGTGAAGGCCGACATGAGCGAAAACGGGCTCACAAAAGAAGACGCCCAGGATCGTGCAAAGCGGAGGAAAGCAAGTAGGGAAGCGGACCCTGGCAAAGACCGGGATAACGATAGGTAGAAGAAGAAGAGAAATTTAAAGCTTCTACCTTATACTTTCAACAAAACTGTTTTCCTTATTTGTTGAGAGGCCAAAACCCCTGACGATCCATGACGACGTAACATACTTGCTATTAAGAGTAATTAAAAAAACGCTATTGATGCAAATTTCTTTGTCACCCAAAGCAAATCTTGGTCTACACCACGAGTATAATTTCCAGAAGGTAAGTACATCTTCAAAACGAGACTGTCATGTTACTCAGTAAATATTTTACTTATAATTAATTCACGTGAGCAAGCAGCTATAACAATCTCCGGCTTCTTTCAAAGTTATCTTGTTGTAAGTTTCGTTATTTATCATTATCGCCGTCAATTTCTGCGAGATTTGGCTTAAAATGTACACGCATTTTTAGAAAGGCTTCAGAGTTTTAGACAGATTCATTCAGCATTTAAATTATATAAAAAGTCAAACTAATAAATAAATAGGTAATGATTAGGGGACAATCTTACACAAATCGACCAAGTCCCATAGTAAGCTCATTAAGGTTTGTGTTATTTCATACTTTGGGATTCTTTTGGCGAAATAATAGCTTGAAGAATGGTAACAGTCAGGAACCGATACAAATAAAACGGCTGAATATGTAATACTTAATTTAAAAAAAACTTCTTGCTACATAAATTAAGGTACACATCCAAATGTTTGACACCTTAATGCCTAATAGTTGACATCTAATGTTTAGCTTTATTTACAAACCAAGATTAAAAGCGTCATGAATTTGGCCTGTGTCAAGCATTAGGACGTTTACCCTATGCTACAAAAAATAATTGATAAGGAAATACTGTAAGTCACAGGGGGCATGTGCGCCCCCGGGGTAAGTGCGCCTTTCATCAAACATATCGAGATCTACAGATATTTCAAAAATAACGACTTCTTACATTCATGCAACAAACTAAAACAAGTTTATTGCATGGATTTCAGCGAGTTTATATTGATTTTAATGACTGAATGATTCATGAATGAGGCGCACTTTCCCCCCCTGGCGCACATACCCGAACTGACCATACTTAAAACACATACAATTCATACTTAATACCTCGAATACGAGAACTCCAGAACATCATCCCATTTCAATAAACCCTTTGAACACACATTTGTCAAAAGAAAACTATAAACAAAGTTTCTTTAAATGCTTATGTACGTCTGTTAGATATTTTCATTTCTCAACAAAGGTTTTATGAATAACAAAATTATCAAAGCGAAGAAACTTCGTACAAAGTTGTATCAGAATAAACTTACGTCGTCGCTCAACTTAGTTGTAGGTACCGACTTAATTTTATGAAATTATTCATAATGTTGTACCTATCTATGTAATACAAGTTGCTTACCTCTTTATATATTTGCATGAATAATAAATATTTACTTAGAAAGATAGCGGATCGTATAGTCGAGTTCTCCAATATCTATACAGAAAACCTTTCAAAAATATCTATACACAGTCTTTATTGTTACTAACATAAGACGCATGTGTAGATATTTTTGAAAGGTTGTTTGTATATAAATTCGAGAATTCGACTGAACCGTGCCGCCTTCGCGTTATTCCACAATGAGACAAATATTATCCGAATTAGATTGTAAATACAGTCGAGTTCGAAAATATGTGTCGCACAAAGTGACCACAAATATGTGACCGCGACTTTATTGATAACGGTATAAGGTTGCTCAGATATTCTTGTACCTTTGGGGACGTACATATATTTATAAACTCGACTGTACATCATAAATAATTACACAATGGACGAACTCATAGGGTAATAAAGTACTTCAGTAAAGCGGTGGCGGACGAGTGGTTCAGTCAGACGTGGCACTTTTAAATCTACAAAGTTACCTTATAGTCCAGGCAATGAACTGACAACTTGTATGAAAAATATGACAATTTTGGAAATAATTTATAATAGCTTATTTTTTATGTGTAACGGATATATTATCAATTAAATAGTTACCCAGCGACAAAATCCGACAAAATTTCAGATATCGAAAAAATGATAAGTTCTGAAAAGTCAGTAAAAATATTAATAAATGTTTTTGTCTTTATTTTCGTTCATTTACATTTGCTCTATAATATTCAAGATAAATCGTACAAAAAAAGATAATGCATGCTTCATTTAAATCTACATAATTACTTCCGGGTGGAAAGTTTGTCGGATTCTTGACTAAATCATCTTAGAATAACATTTTCAAATGAAATCAAGAAAAAAAACGCTATTATAAATTAATGTTTTTCAAAACCGTATTTTGCCTGGAGTATTATGGATTCTAATGCTTGTAAAATTGGTCTTTATTGTGTGTAGGTTGGATTCCATAATATATTTTTTATGCTCATCATCATCATCATATCAACCGAAAGACTTCCACTGCCGGACATAGGCCTCCCCCAAAGAGTGCCAATGGTCCTGCGCTACCCGATTTATGCTCTAGTGTAAAAAGTAAATGCGTCGCCGCCGCTGCCGTGCAGCGCCTATCCACAGTACCACACGCGGTCAACGAATGTGTACGTATTTATAATATGATACAACGGGGTTATTTTATCATATCGACGCTTATCTAAAACAAGTCGGTATCGCAAAATAATCCGTTTTGCTACTAAGTATAAGACTAGACGCAGAACACGTTAAAGTTTATCGTGACTAAGACTCCCGTGTTCTAATTCAAAAAATTGCCACCGTGGCAGCATTGTGCCGTTATGCCATTGGTGGGGTGTCGACGTCATTTTATCTGGAAGACCGTCCGTAGGCCAAATGAGCCATAGCGATCGACGCCGTCACCACGTTTTTTTGTTGACTACCGGCACATCCCCAGATAAATCGTTAAAACACATCAATTTGTTTGTACAACAGCGGCATTACGCGAAATAGCTCAGTGGAACACTAGCGATTTTTTGTGCAATATAGGATTATTCATGGATGGGACACTTTCCGTTAAACAGTAAGTACCGATGTTTTGACTTAACAACAAATAAACGAGTATTCACGAAAATAATGAAAGTTGGCTTGTTCATGTAAGCAAAATAAGCCCCTATACTACATAAGACTTACTTCATTATTGGTATACTATACGAATTTGGACTATGTTCATCATAAATATGCATTTAGTTTCTTGATTCAAAACGAGAAAAGCCACTATAAATAGATAAGCAGCTCAATGATAAACTTATTTAGATGTTATATGTATTGCAAAAAAGGTATTAAGGTATATAATATGTATTCATATCAATTAAAATAATAATATACAACACAAGCCTTATTGAACTTAACTATGGGCCTAGTTCGATTTGTGTAAGATATTATTAACCTCGAATATTTATTTATTTTGTAATATCAAATAAGATAAGTATAAGATACATACCTACTACATGCTCCATGTACATGGGGACTTCAATTACTCGTGTGCGTCTCTTTTTTGTATAAAAAGTGGTATAATAACAATAATTATTATATTTTTATTATGGACACTATTTTTGTCAAAGAATCAGTAACTCTTTCAGTTTCAGTTTCTGTACTTTGGTTATAGAAATGAACACGCGAACTGGAAAAAATATCCGAAATCTGCTTTGGTTTTGCTGCGGGTAGCCTCATTTTTGATGCGATCGCGCAGAGAAACTCCCAGCATAGCCCTCTCTATTGCCCTTTGGGTGACCCCGAGAGCTTTCAGCTGGAACTCCAAAACCGTTTCCATTGCCTAGGTTTTGTGGAACCTGTTCGTGCCACTGGGTCTATGTTCTTCGAGGCCTAGCGGGCCAACAGAACTAAAAGGCTCTCTAGCTCCACTCAGAAGCTCATGAAGGAAAGGAGTCAAATGATTCTGCAGTCTTCAAACGATGCGACTTTATATCGGCAGCTAAATGAACAGAATCTCCAAGTCTCTTACCCGCGATCTGCGCCAATTCACTACGAACCATATTGAAGAGGCCATCGAGAGAAATAAGGGCTCTAATGTGTTCGCACGAGATCTCGATCGAGTCTATTGGGCAGAGCCAGCTCGCAAGGTAAAAAACTGAGGACTGGAGAGTCGTTTTTTCCAAACCTGAGCTTTTGAGTGAGTGCGTTTCTACACGTCATACATATCGTATACACGTCAACTCGCAGACCCGAAGTTGGTCTGGCAAAAGACCATAGCTAGACCAACCCGACACTTTACCGACGACATCCCGGACATCAGCCTGTCCGAGATTAGAATGGTTCTGAAACAGCTTAAGAACAGCAAGGCACAAGGTGAAGACGGAATTACAGCCAAACTCATGACGGCGGGTAGAAAACCGATCCTTGCGACCCCTCAGAAGTTGTTCGACACCGTCCTACTGGAAGGGAGAACGCCAAAGGCGTGAAACAGAGGTTAGGGGTGCTGTTAGGGGAACAAAACCCTGCTGAAGAATTACCGACCCATCTCACTTCTGAGCCATGTTTACAAGCTGTTTTCAAGAGTCATTACAAATCGCCTCGCATGCAGGCTTAGTGACTTCCAGCCTCCCGAAAAAGCCGGTTTTCGAAGAAGTTTTAGTACCGTAGACCACATTCATACGCTCCCCCAGGTTATACAGAAGACTGGAAAGTAAAACTTGCCTCTCTGCTTAGCGTTCGTGGAGAAAGCTTTCGATTCGATCGAAACCTGGGCTGTACTACATTCTCTCCAGCGGTGAAAAGAAGACTGCCGCTATATCGAAGTACTGAAGTGTTTGTACGAGAACGTCACTATGTCAGTCCCACTCCAGGATCGGAGCTTGAAAAGTATTCCGCTACAGCGGCGTGTTAGGCAAGTGAATGTTATTTCCCCAAAACTGTACACCGCTGCAATGGAGGACGTTTTCAAGACTCTAGACTGGAGAAGGCTAGGCATCAACATCAACGGCGAGTACATCAATCACCTTTGGTTTGCTGATGATATAGTAGTCTTGGCTGAGACCATGGAGGACTTGATTACTATGCTCGATGACCTCAGTAAACCCTCCGAGCGAGTTGGTCTAAGGATAAACATGGATAAGACAAAAATCATGTCAATCGGACACTTTCAAGACTTCTTCAGACTTTCAAGTTAGATAGGTCCAACTTTGAGTAAGAGTCCGACTCGGCTGGGCAGCATTCGAGAACCTACGGCACATCTTTTCCTCCAATACTGCGCAATGTCTCAAGACGAGAGTCTTTGACCAGTGTGTGTTGCCACTACGTCACTGTGTGATGACGTATGACACGGAAACGTAGACGGTTACCTCATAAGAAGGCTCAAAGTCACCCAAAGAGCAATGGAGAGTGCTATGCTGGGAGTTTCTCTGCGCAATCGCATCAGAAATGAGGCTACCGCAGCAAAACCAAGGTAACCGATATAGCCCTCCAAATCGCTAAACTTAAGTGGCAATGGGCTGGGCACATTGCACGTAGAACCGACGATGGCCGCCGGATGGCGCATCGTAGCTAGGCCCCCCACGAGGTTCAAAGATTTCAAAGATTCAAAGATTTTTATTTTGCTCGGAATGCAGTTACATAGTTCTTAAAAATACAACATAATCGTCCAGTGCATTCAGCCTGCGTGCAGGCGTGCAAAACATTTTTATGGAGCCTTAAAGTCCATAATAATATATTATCTTTGAATCATTAAAAAAGAGTTACTAATTTACATCCATACCAAGTGTTAAACCGTTATTGTCTATATAGTTTAAGTATAATTGTGATGTATGTCGTTTAAGGCCATTATTGTCCATATTAAAAAATAATATTTGAGAAACAAAGCAAAATAAGTCAGTATTCTTTTAATATTTGACATATACGTTTGTCTTAAAGACAAATAATACACTATTGTTCATAAGAAAAAAATATTTTTTTGAATTATTTTCTATTGAGACGTTAGTACACATAAAAACTTATCCAAAGTATATAAATATCGTGTCACAACTCTAAACTGTAGTACATTTTTGAGTTTTTTTTGCGTAGTTTTTTGTTGTTTTCTTTTTATTTTCTTGGGTTTAAATAACTGGATGACAGAGGAAACTGTGACTAAAAGAAAATTTTAAATTGGTTATCTTAATAAAAAAATATAACAATATCTTTTTTGTGTTTTTTTTAAACCTCTGCCCTGAAAAAACACTGTTTTTGAGATACAGAGTTGTTTTAGATAAGCATCGATATCTAAATTCGTTCGATGTTGCATTCAATTCCATTAGTTTTGGCTGACTCGTGTCAAAAACCCATTTTATCCTCGACTATAAATATACACGACGGATACACTATCTCGAATTAAATGGCTGGATTTTTGCACTTATTGCACAATTTACTATTATAAATACCACACCACACTCGAGAGCCAAAAGTATTAAAAGAGCCAGGGTTCCTTATTAAGGAATAAACTCCACGTGAAAATAAAAAGCAACGTGCTGAAATCTTTACGGTAATGTGGTGGTTCCGTAAGACTGCAGTTGCAGTCACTAAATAACCATTTGGTCGGTTAGGGAGAAAATAGTGTTATTGGATTAGCAAAGGAAGCGCTTAGGATAAAGATACATTTAACGTCGGCATTAGATGAGGAACTATTTTCAGTGTTCCAAAAACGCTTCAGACAATTTTCAGTGGCTCTGGAGATCAGTGTGGGTTGTTTAACGTTATATATGGAGCCGCATCTTTCATTCCATGGAACTTGTCAAAATTTCCAGACATTCAGATTTTAACGAACACCGCTTATGATTACAAACAGCTTGGAGGCACTGACCTACCCTTCATATTATTATATTCATCCCCAGTGACATACGTCATTCATCTACAATTCACAAACTACATGTAGGTACTACCTGTAAATACACCAAGCACATTAATTATGTTAGTTGCCTCAAATGTCGCTTGCAACGAAAAACGTCTCCGAGTAAATAGAGAGATACTGCGGGTCACGTGACGCAGGGCTCAATGGGACCAATTAGAGGGACCCAACCCGTGAAAAGGAACCGAGATTCCTTATTCTGGAGAGCTAAGAGTAGTTACACAGGGTTTTATAAGCGATACAAACGCACCGCACGTGTCACGAACGCGCGGCTGTACCGCAACACTGGCCATAGAAAGCTCTCTCGATTTTTCTCGCACTATCCGTCTCTCTCTTATCAGCAAACTTAGAAAGGTATAGTGCGAGAAAAATTGAGAGAGCTCGCGCGTCGTGTTGTGATAGCCGCGCTGAGTCGATACTGTATTGTGGTTGTGTTGCAATTGCATCGCTGCAAAAAGTCGCCGTGTCTTCACCGCCAATCGAAGTGTTTGGCATTGAGAAATAGCAAGTGTCGTAAAAAAATCGGAATATTACGTAAACGTAAGATTTCGCATTTATCGCCGTTGGAAAAACAAAATATTCTGAGTACACGACTACTTTATGCATACGAAAAAATTCTTATGCATAAAGTAATCGTGTACTCGGAAAAGTACTTGTTTTTTTTTTCTTTTGTATTTATGATTATGATTATAGAACTTGGTTAAACAGGCTGTATTTGTAGATATCGCTGATCGAAAGCAAAACAGTGCCCCCAAAACTAACCCGCCCCCTGTAGAAACAAAACTTTAAAAAACAGTGCTTCAAGAAGGAGAAAACGTTGTTTAAAATGACCTCGATATCATTTGAACCATTATAGTGTTTTCTCAATACAAAGTAACCAATCAGTGCACCTTTAACAATCTCCAGTTTCAATTATCAAAGATATTGTATATTATACAGTCGATCCGATTAGGAAACTAAAGTGCCATGGAGTATCTCGCTCGCTCGTTAATCAATCTTTAGATTTTCAATATTTATTGTTTCACTTTTCCCAGTTTGGTTGATTCATTTATTTTATTAGATTTTGCTAAACTGTCCTTGGGAACCAAATAGTCCATGCCACCCAGAATAAGGCCGTCTGAATTTTATTTTATCGTATTTCAGGGGGCCTAATGAGGACCATCGCAATACATTATGCACCGAGGTCTTTTGATGCGAGCCCCGGATATTGATAGCCGTGTCGCTGTCGGACTTGGAACACAATACCTACAGTTTATTGTGAAAGGTTGACTTCCAATGAGGTTAGTTACGAGGAAGATTTGCAGGTAGGGTGTATGATGGTAGCAATTTTATAACTGATCGTTGTGGATAAGACACCCGCTTCTCTCGCACCCGCATCTGAGTGTGACGGGTGTCTTAGACACAGAGTTAAGTGATAAAATGCCAATCGCCATACGTCCACTGCAGTCGCAAATATAAATATACGTTATGCATGCAGTACTGCATTTTTACCGCCCCGATTCCACGCATCTCGCTCCAACTAGGAACATTCATTAGAATGTCAGCGGGTAGTAAGAAGTCTAGTTCGGTAGTAGTAGTAGGTCTAGTTTTCCCTCTGGGTTGAAAGGTCAGATGGCAGTCGCTTTCGTAAAACTAGCGCCTTAGCCAAATCTTGGGGAAAGGGGTCAAAGTGAACCCTGACCCCGTATCATGGTCGGCCTTATTACACAATAAGTGACAGGATAGAGCGTCTGTCACTGGCTGACACCGTTCGATAGAACAAGACGACGCTCCTGCGTGATAAGGCCGACCATGATACAGGGTCTGGGCTCCTTTGGGGGCACAACAACGGTAGTAACAAGTTTGTCCCGAAGTGACGCTTTAAAATGATGATGTTCTTATACGTAACTTCTGTGAATACTGTGATGTGTTTTTGTTGGCCTATAAAGTTTTAAAGCACTTAAATAAGTCGTCGTACAGAACCCTGTTCCTCTTTTTCTAACATTGTCAAATTAAGGGCTATGCTCTTAAAGCCCTTTAGGGATATAACATTAAATAAACGAGGTGAAATAAGCAGCTAGGACCCTCCAACTGAAGTCCGCTAGAACTAACGAGGCCCTCAAAGATGACAGAAGGGCCGAAACGTAATTAGGCGTAAAGTCAGCCGGAGAGCTACTTAACCCTAAAAGCCTTAGCTTATGACCCGCAGACTCGACATGTCCAACGTTTGGAGTCAAGGGGGCTTGAACACTGTTAAATGTGCAGAGTGTTGGTCGAAATCGTTGTGTAAGTCATTTTATCATGCCCTGAACGTTAGGAAACTTTCCAAGCAGCTTCAAATTAACGAGTATTAAGATCGTAACATATCTTGTTACATAAAAGTTTCTCCGTAAGTATCATCAAAATGAAAAAGTTAAAAATGCACTGGTATTTTTCTGAATTTTCTTGAAAACGTTAACAAGAACGTTAGCTCCGCTTAATTACAATTTTGAGTCCTTAAAACTAGAGACGTTTATAAAATACTTGTCAGCTCAATCCCCAATAACCAATAAGTACACTTGGCTTTACCTTAAAAGAACTGAACTTCTACTTGAGTACTTATACATGGCATAACAAAAATAGAAAAAGGGGAAAATATCATACGCTAGGTACTCTCTGGGGTTGCTCGTAACAGCTCTCAGACACCAAACATGCCCGCAATTTGCGCGTAGAGCGCTCTCGGCGAAACTTCAGACACTGACGCACGATTAAACTCCGAAGCATCTTTAAAGGTTGGAGTGTCGTTGGGAGAGTTTTCCTGGAACCCTCATAAGCTGGTTCTTTGTCTGACGTTTACTTGTTGCCATAAGTGTGGCTTACAAATATGTGCATATTTTCGTGTTTCAATTAGAAGAGTAATTTTAAACGTAGAATTACGAAATGTCATGTCCATGTATCCAGTTAGATTACAAACCAAATTGGCCAAGTGCGTGTCAGGCCACGCGCAGTGTAGGCTAAGGTTCCCTTAGTTGCCTATCTGTCTTACAATTAGTTACATCGACACGTGCGCGCCAACTAAATGGTGCGGTTGCTTCGGCCGAATTTGTACGAAAGTCTAAGTACATTTTAAGTTGGTCGACTATTACTCGGTAACTAGTTATGCCTTCTTAGCCGTGATAGTTTTCCTATTAAATTCATTAGATATATGTACTGCTGCCACATTTTATTCCGATCCCCATCAAAATCAAATTAGGGCTTTAAAGTCCAATATCTCGCAAAAGAATCACTGAGTTGAAAAATGATTCAAAGCAACCCATAATATTTTTGAACAAGCTATCCAACGATTCATTATGGGTTTAACGAGAAGTCTTTCAAGATTTTATTCTACTGTTTTGTCGGCGTGATTGATTTATATACGATATGCCTAATTACAGTTTTCGAGTAGAAAGGGTTACTGAGCTACTCGTATAAGGGTTCCCTAAGGGTTCCCTAAAAAGGGGTTTTTTCGTTAGTATCTGTACTAAAAATCCTGAATCTAGAATTCGTAGCACTCACGGTACCGTTTAAGGTAACTCAATGCCTATTGATTAGGTTAGACTCAGGAAAAAATTGTCGTGATCACACAAATATCAACCGGGGAAGTACCTCCGCCTTGCAGAAGACCACAGTCATAATAACACTTACTTGCTCTGTGTTGTGTTCCTGGAGGTGAGCAAGGTCGCCAGAGCTCCCGAGAATGCGTAGTGTTGAGAGCGAGAGAATTAGTTCCTTCAGCTGTCAACACGGCGAATCCTCATACATATCAAGGGTCGGCAACGCCCATGTTACTCTTTTGGAGTTGCATACGTCTATAGGCTGCGGTGTCCGCTTACCATCAGGCGGGCTTGCTGCTACGCTTGTTTGCAACGGTCGTTGAATAAAATAAAATAAAATATAGGACTTACCGGGATTTGAACCCTTAACCACTTCCTTCGTAGGCTGGGGTACTACCATCTAGACTAAAGTGTTCGTCAAACAAAAATACACACAATACAAATACAATTGATAGCATACATGTTAGACTGCTATTAAGGGGAGTATTTAAGAATATGTCGGAGCGTACGAGTAAAGAGTATATATACTCGTAAATAGGAGAGTATATGAGGTTTTAAGAAGATCTCCTAGGCGTCTCCAAACGGCTCCCGAACCGAACCCGCAGTTTTTTAACGATCGTAGAAGGGAAATACTTAGCACATAGTATTGCGAACAGTAAGTTATTTAATATTTTACAGATAATCGAAATATAGTAAATTGTGTAACCAGTGCATAAGGGTTGATAAAAAGTCGGGATTGAAATAGGTTTTATACACTCTGCTTCTTACTTCGTTCTTGAGTAAATTAAACATAAATGTAATTAAGGTTATGTTCATCATCATCAGCCGAAAGACGCCCACTGCTGGACACAGGCCTCCCCCAAAGAGTGCCAAAGTGACCGGTTCTGCGTTACCCGTATCCAGCCTAAGCTTATGTTATTACATTTTAATACGGGTGTCGACACTAAATAAAATAATAAATAATGTCATCTTTTCTCGAAAATGGAGTAAAAATATAGTCAAATGGAATAAAAATTCAACGCAAGAGGTTAAAAAATCACGAAGAAAAAGTGTCCAAAGTTTTAAGAAGGGGTATATTCTGTCCCTTTTTCGCAAAACGCAACTTCTTATGAAACGATGACGTTTGTAGATTGTGACGTCACTAGAAGACGGCAACGTGCCGTGCCCCATCATGTTCGGCGCCGCCGTCGACGCGGCCCGCCGCGCGCGACGCGTGACGCGGCAGCCTCGCGTATTGTGACATCACACACTGTTTGCATTATCTCTCTCTAACAAGCAATATTAAAACGGTTGTAGCTTCGTAATTCTTTGAGATATCTGAATACCATCTTCGTCACTAGGCATATTTTTTTTCCTTCTTTCTTTTGGAGTAATAATAATTTTCGAGTCTACACCCCTATTCCTGAGAATCAGCACGAGCGCGCGGCGGGGTGTTGGGCGGATTTCACTTTATAGTGAATAAAAATAAAAAGGCAGACATGAAGACGAATTGAGAACCTCCTTCGCCATTTTATCCAGCCTTTAAGCAAAACGTGAGACGCAAATCCACAGGAAAGACAATAGGGATGCGGACTAAGATTTTTTTACGATGCCATTCGAACCAGTTTTTGGAGAGGAACAAATGTTTGTATGGGAGCAACTACAATTAAAGAACATAAATACCCGAAAATTTGAGACAAAGATTGACGTCGCTGGCGGCAGCACAAAACGCTTCATACTGATGACGTACCCTCGTATGACGTCACTTGTACAAAGAAGTTGTATCGTTGTACGGAAAATCCGGTATATTGTTGTTTCGGTCGCGAAATACTGCGTTTAAGTACATAGTTGTCACACAATTTTGTTTCTATAAAAGCGTAAGGATTCTATTGGCAGCATTAAATTTACTCTTGGACAATAAAAAAATAATGCATCATTGTTCTAAACTTTCAATGATTTTATTTTTATGATTTTAATTTAATTACATTTTATCATTTATACTTTATTACGATAATTTGATGGTTACCTATCCATTTAGCATCACTACGTTATCAATTTGAACATGAGGCCGCATGCCTATTAAATACAAATCTTATATTACTGGGTATATTCTGTTTAATGCACAAGGAGGGAAATACGTAGGTAATAACGCCCGTCTTCCCGGATAGCAGCAATTGTGCGGTTGTATTTTCGTATTCCACCACTTTGGACCTGGCTCGAAGCGCGACGATACTTTTCCCCCTCGACAAAGGGGAAGATTTTCAATGAAAAATGATGGTAGTTATCGCATTTTGGGTATCGAGAGTACTGTTTGTTGGTGGAACAATTGGTTCTATAAGGGAATAATATGCCCATTTTCCTTGGAAATCATAAATAATTTTGTATTATGTAGTAGATATATAGTAGATGTATGCAGGTTTTCCTCACGATGTTTTTCCTTCACCGAAAAGCTAACGGTACAATAAGTTCCGAAAAACTCATTGGTACGAGCCGGGATTCGAACTCACGACCGCCGCTTGACAGCCGCATGCCTGGACCACTAGGCTACCGCAGCTTAAGTATACTATGTTAACTATAATAGTAACATATTAAGTAAGTAAGAGGTACTCACCAAACTTAATTAACCCTATTCTCAAGCCGTGATAAGTAATATTTTAGTCACGATCCATCTACATAACGCGCGTATAAAAACCAAACTGTAATTTTAACCCTGGAAAAATAATAATATTCTTAACAAAAGCCCAATTAATTTTGTATTAAGCAGTTACGCTGCTAACGAAATTATACATTTTTAAATAAAGGAAAAATTGAAAAATTTAATGCTCCGAGCCGGATTCGAACCGGCGACCACAGGCATTCATGGCCCGTCGCTACTAACCAACTGAGCTATCGGAACAATCCGGTTCGGGCACCAAATTCTTCAATCAGTTCCTTCCTAGTTGCTAAGGCGTTGTAGGAAGGAACTGATTGAAGAATTTGGTGCCCGAACCGGATTGTTCCGATAGCTCAGTTGGTTAGTAGCGACGGGCCATGAATGCCTGTGGTCGCCGGTTCGAATCCGGCTCAGAGCATTAAATTTTTCAATTTTTCCTATATTTAAAAATGTAAAAGCCCAATTCTTAAAAAGGCCTCAACCCTGCACTATTGACAAGTATAACTTTGATCTTTGATTACCTATGCATTGTTGATATGAATCTAGATGTCTATGAAAGTTAGTACTGCGCCGATGGACGAATGTTATTTATGAATGTTCTTTATGAATACAGCGCCTGGTTTCTCTAAGTTCCCCAAAGTTCAAGTACCTACCCACGACAAAACACAAACAGGGCATCTCTACTCTAATTCTACTTCGAGAAAGGGTCGTATGTCCCAAGCAAACCCTAATAAGATACGACTTTTTTATGCGTACAGCTTGTGCGATCCCCAAGGCACAACACTATCGGCTCTCAATTTATATTAAACGCCCAAACCCTTGTTGATTTGATTACAAACGATTAATTAAAAGCCCTACGAGCTTCTCCTTAACAATAACACACCCTGTCCCTTTCAATTTCATTAAACCTGAAAGGGATGATAGCTTTTCTCAAACTTATGCACCTTAAATATTGTATTGTTGAATACCATTGTGAATTAAATCCGCGAAGATTTCTGAAGGTGAACGAACTTGGTTCATTTGTTTTTGGCGATAATAATTTCCTGGGATTAGAGTTGGTATCAGAGGGAAACAATTGTCTCCGACTTATGAGCGTTAAATAAACACGTTAGTATAATGAATATGCGTATGAACTTGGTTGCCAAATTATTGATAGGGTTATCTCGTATTCTGAATAAAATGTAAGTTTTATCTCACAGTATATAACTGCTCATCTATATTTACCTGCCCAGCTGATTTGAAATTGAAACGCCTTAGTTTAATAGGCTGAGTGCGGTACAAGCTCATTTTGATTTTCGTTTGGTGCGGCAATAGAAAATAACTTGTCTTTGTCTGTGCGGTGGCGATTGCATAACGAACTCCTGTTTGTTAGACAGAGTAAAGTATAATTTATGGTTGGCTTACAGAAAAATAATCTCATGCAATGTGTCTCGTAAATTCACACTGCCATAACCCCGTGATGCGGTACAAGCTCTTTCAGCCTTGTTAGTTAAATGTCCTAGAATTTCTAAACCAAAGTGAATATTCTGTGGCGACGGTGTGATTTAAGATCGATCAATCAGTGAACTAACTATTTCGATACTAAAAGAACCGGCCAAGTGCGAGTCGGACTCGCGCACGAAGGGTTCCGTACCATTATCTATAAAAACAGGAAAAAAAAGTTTGTTGTATGGGAGGCCCCCTTAAATATTTATTTTATTTTGTTTTTAGTATTTTTTGTTATAGCGGCAACAGAAATACATAATCTGTGAAAATTTCAACTATCGCGGTTCTTGAGATACAGCCTGGCGACAGACAAAACGGCAAAAAAAAACACGTTTGTTGTATGGGAGCCCCCCTTAAATATTTATTTTATTTTGTTTTTAGTATTTGTTGTTATAGCGGCAACAGAAATACATAATCTGTGAAAAATTCAACTGTCTAGCTATCGCGGTTCTTTAGATACAGCCTGGTGATAGACATACGCACGGACAGCGAAGTTTTAGTAATAGGGTCCAGTTTTTACCCTTTGGGTACGGAAACCTAAAAAGACAATTTGTTTAACCTATACAGATATATTTGGCAAAACCTAAACATGCAAAGCCACTGCCGCACCAGCATTTAATATATTACAATAGGGGTATAACAATAATATGTGATTTAGATATGGACAAAAAAAATCACGTGTAATCTATATTGCTTAATAAATATACACACATGATTATTTTTATAAATTATCATGTTTCCATTAATAAATTGAATTGTGTAAAAGTACTATTTTTCAAATTCCCTCGCGCATTTCCAAAACGCAACGCTATTGGCGGAGCGAAACGTGACGTCACCGTGCATTCGGTGTCTACTGTTAACAGGTCGTTAGTATGATTATTGAAAGTTATTCGCATTGTTTTGCCGCTGTTTATGTTAAATAATCAGTGTTTTTTGGCAAAAATTAACTGAAAGCAGTGACTCCTTGTGAAAAAAGACTCGCCACAATGACTGAAAGCGGTTTTGTCAAGGCACAGTCGGATAATCTGCCTAAAATTGATGTGTTCATGATGACTAAATACGTACTTCGCGCAAATATTTGTGACTTTACGTCCGCTGAACTAAGAGGAGTAAAAGCTGCAAGGTAAATAAGTTACAGATATTCAATAGATTTTCATATTCCTTGTTTTTATACTCGTGAGATTGGTCAATTAAGTAATTATAACCTTTTTTGGCTATTCAAATAGCTAGACTTTTAAACTACTTGAAATAGGTGTCTTTCTTAAATAAGTGGAAGAAAAAACCAGTACCTACATATTTATATTATATAATCAAAGATATGTAGGTACCTATTAGGAATGTTAAATGTTGAGAACATCTTTATGAACTTTAACAAACTAGGTTGTTTTCGTCAAGGCTTATAAATAAAACAAATTTGTGTAGGTCACTCAGTAAAAAGGATTAAATTCTTTCAACTTCGATCAACAGTGCAGATAAAGAAACTTAGCTAAAACGTTTCGTGATCAAAATCAACACTCGTAGTCAGCTGTTGATCAAGAAAAATCATAATAATTGTAACATTCATAACTAAAAAAATTGGACATCAGAATAGTTTTATGAATAAGTATATAATACCATTTTGAGGTTACGTTATTGTTTATATTGTTCGCGAGTCCTAATAAAAAAGATTTTATGTACATACATTGGTTGCCAAATTATTGATAGGGTTATCTCGTATTCTGAATAAAATGTAAGTTTTATCTCACAGTATATAACTGCTCATCTATATTTACCTGCCCAGCTGATTTGAAATTGAAACGCCTTAGTTTAATAGGCTGAGTGCGGTACAAGCTCATTTTGATTTTCGTTTGGTGCGGCAATAGAAAATAACTTGTCTTTGTCTGTGCGGTGGCGATTGCATAACGAACTCCTGTTTGTTAGACAGAGTAAAGTATAATTTATGGTTGGCTTACAGAAAAATAATCTCATGCAATGTGTCTCGTAAATTCACACTGCCATAACCCCGTGATGCGGTACAAGCTCTTTCAGCCTTGTTAGTTAAATGTCCTAGAATTTCTAAACCAAAGTGAATATTCTGTGGCGACGGTGTGATTTAAGATCGATCAATCAGTGAACTAACTATTTCGATACTAAAAGAACCGGCCAAGTGCGAGTCGGACTCGCGCACGAAGGGTTCCGTACCATTATCTATAAAAACAGGAAAAAAAAGTTTGTTGTATGGGAGGCCCCCTTAAATATTTATTTTATTTTGTTTTTAGTATTTTTTGTTATAGCGGCAACAGAAATACATAATCTGTGAAAATTTCAACTATCGCGGTTCTTGAGATACAGCCTGGCGACAGACAAAACGGCAAAAAAAAACACGTTTGTTGTATGGGAGCCCCCCTTAAATATTTATTTTATTTTGTTTTTAGTATTTGTTGTTATAGCGGCAACAGAAATACATAATCTGTGAAAAATTCAACTGTCTAGCTATCGCGGTTCTTTAGATACAGCCTGGTGATAGACATACGCACGGACAGCGAAGTTTTAGTAATAGGGTCCAGTTTTTACCCTTTGGGTACGGAAACCTAAAAAGACAATTTGTTTAACCTATACAGATATATTTGGCAAAACCTAAACATGCAAAGCCACTGCCGCACCAGCATTTAATATATTACAATAGGGGTATAACAATAATATGTGATTTAGATATGGACAAAAAAAATCACGTGTAATCTATATTGCTTAATAAATATACACACATGATTATTTTTATAAATTATCATGTTTCCATTAATAAATTGAATTGTGTAAAAGTACTATTTTTCAAATTCCCTCGCGCATTTCCAAAACGCAACGCTATTGGCGGAGCGAAACGTGACGTCACCGTGCATTCGGTGTCTACTGTTAACAGGTCGTTAGTATGATTATTGAAAGTTATTCGCATTGTTTTGCCGCTGTTTATGTTAAATAATCAGTGTTTTTTGGCAAAAATTAACTGAAAGCAGTGACTCCTTGTGAAAAAAGACTCGCCACAATGACTGAAAGCGGTTTTGTCAAGGCACAGTCGGATAATCTGCCTAAAATTGATGTGTTCATGATGACTAAATACGTACTTCGCGCAAATATTTGTGACTTTACGTCCGCTGAACTAAGAGGAGTAAAAGCTGCAAGGTAAATAAGTTACAGATATTCAATAGATTTTCATATTCCTTGTTTTTATACTCGTGAGATTGGTCAATTAAGTAATTATAACCTTTTTTGGCTATTCAAATAGCTAGACTTTTAAACTACTTGAAATAGGTGTCTTTCTTAAATAAGTGGAAGAAAAAACCAGTACCTACATATTTATATTATATAATCAAAGATATGTAGGTACCTATTAGGAATGTTAAATGTTGAGAACATCTTTATGAACTTTAACAAACTAGGTTGTTTTCGTCAAGGCTTATAAATAAAACAAATTTGTGTAGGTCACTCAGTAAAAAGGATTAAATTCTTTCAACTTCGATCAACAGTGCAGATAAAGAAACTTAGCTAAAACGTTTCGTGATCAAAATCAACACTCGTAGTCAGCTGTTGATCAAGAAAAATCATAATAATTGTAACATTCATAACTAAAAAAATTGGACATCAGAATAGTTTTATGAATAAGTATATAATACCATTTTGAGGTTACGTTATTGTTTATATTGTTCGCGAGTCCTAATAAAAAAGATTTTATGTACATACATATTTAATACTCACGTCGAAATGATCTTCACAACAATATAAACTACTCAAGCACGATACATTATCTCTCCTCATCGCCTTACACCACTTTATCCTTATATTAGCATCTTTGGGCATATGAAAATATTTGCAGTTTTGATGTTATTTTCACACATAGGGACAATACAATATTTATAATAAGCTTTTGTTGAACTTATAAGCTTTAATCACTCACATTTATTAAAAGTGTGAATCAAACACTTTGTTGTTAATTTGTTCTTTTCTTAGTGCACGGTGACGTCACAAAATGAGCGCGCCAAAATGGTGGCGTTTTGATCGTCCGAAAATGATAGTAGTTTTAAGTTTTTTTTTTAGCTTATTTAATAATATTGTGAAAGTGTTATATTTTTTTCCGGTTATTTGATTACTTATAGAATAGATAAAAAAAATAAAAAAAAAACATGAATATTCCCTATTGTGCGTATAGCTCTGAGCGTAGGTTTTAGAAATGAGGCCTCGCATTTAAAGTTTTATGAAAAAAAAGGAATAAATCTCTTATGCCGGGGTCCCACGGCCTGATTTCTCACAGGTCAGACCGCGCCAGGCCGGACCAACAGGCCGTGGGAACCGTCACATCCGATGAGGCCTGCGGTGGCCTGTCGTCCCCGTCCATCGGGGGTCGGTCAGTTCAAAGGTGCGGCGCGGCGTGACGGCGCCTTTGGGTGTGGCGTCCTGCGTCCCACGGCCTGCTTTCTCACAGGTCAGATCGCGCCCTGGCGTCCTGACCTTTCAGACGCGACGGTTCCCATGGCCTGTCAGTCTGGCCTGGCACGATCTGACCTGTGGGAGGGCGGGCCGTGGGACCCCTCCATTACACTAATCAGGAATTTGGTATAAACTCCGTGCGGTAAAACTTGACGGTGTTGAGCTGGCATTAACTATACCTACTCGTCAAAGTGAACTTAACGTGTATTGATTTGGCTGAAATTAGCCTGTTTGTGAACGTGACGAGAAGCTGGAGTTAGCTCAAACAAGGCTATACAATGTGAACTATACAGGGTGTTACATAAACTAAAATATGTGTTTGAAATATTTACCTAGAGTGCATTTTTCAAAAAAATACAATACAATAAAATACAAATACTGTTTCTTGCACAACTCAATAAAAGAATACTGTACAGAACATAATAAACACAAATATAGGCAAACAAGATGCGGTCTTATCGCTAGAGAGCGAGCTTCCAGACAACCTTAGGGTAGGGGAAATCAAATCTAACCAGTACGATAAAAAAAAACTTATTTATCATGGACGTATGATCAGGACAAGCTATGATAAAAACAATACCACGACCGAGCGAGATAGTAGTATACAAATCTCAATAAGTCTGACAGAAAGGGATAAATAATTCGGTGTCGTTTTTATAGTTTTACTTTTTTTATTTGCCGTTACTGAGTTGTGGCTGATAAACCATTACCCACCCAAATGAAGTAAGTTGTTTATGGTAAGCCATCGGCGCTTTAAGACCAATTCTTAATCTCGAATTTTAACTTTCGTGAGACATGTTGAAATAATACTAATAATTACACGTTTCAACTCACGTATTCAATTAAATTAAATTAAATTAAATAGTCATTTATTTCAGATTGTTACATTCATATTACCTCACTACACATTACAAATACACAATGTTATTCAATGTCACTCATCCCTAAGAAGTCCCGAAGAGTTCGAAACATGCCGCCCGTAGTGACATTGAATACGTGAGTTGGACCGTGTAATTATTAGTATTTATTCTTAATTTGGCTGCATAATGGCCTTTCGGTTCCTTATATCGGTAACGCATTAATACTTAGCTCCTCTGTAGATATATACCCTAAGTTATTTATAAATAAACGTTCATCAAACTCATTTTAGCAGAAACACCATTTCATTCTTTAATCTTTAGCTGTCATAACATTGTGCCATTAATTGTGTTTGCGAGAAAAGGACAAAACACAATTAAACTATGAGTAATAGAGGTTTGTTTACTTTTAAAAGGGGGTTCAATATTTTGATTGATTAGTCCATTAAAACAGATTATTTATTTATTTATTATTTATTTAATTTAGATATACAATTTAACAGCATTACAACATATACCAAGGCACTGGTAAACTTAAACTATTTAACATACATACATTACATAATACACAATAAGTAACAAATAATATTTAAAAATGAATCTCACACAATGTTTAATAAAAATATTGTCTTTAATTTTTGTCCATAACAACTCATTACTTTATTGCTTTTTACATAATAACGTTTATCTATACCTACCTACAAATATTATAAACAGGAAGTGTCTGTGAGATTATAGCTTTGTAAGTTTGTATGTTGGGTAATCTCCAAAATCGCTAATACGATTTCAAAACATCTTTCACCTGCGTGTTTCAATTATTTGACTTTATGGATGGTAATAGGCTATACTCATCCTGCGGGGTGTGTAAAGATCGATATAAAAACTTTTGATATATTTTTACAGGATATAACAACATTTAATATAATTTCATTGGATAATATAATACTCAAGGGACATAATAAACTTTTGGTATAACAACAATCAGTATATTTGATATATATTCTCATGTAATATAATTATAAACAGATATAATGAACTTGTAATATAACAACTATTAATCTAACAGTCATAAGTCATAACGTATAACATACATGGGATATAACTTTGTTCGATATAAAACTCAGTTGGTATAATGTACTATTGGCATAATCTGGAATACTTACTACTATTATTTCTTACCTATTTTACTCTATACTTGAAACCAGAATTGTGAAAAAAAAATATCTTACAAATTATTATATCACTAATACTTATATCCAATATACATTATATCCATTAAACGTTATCTCAAAAATGTATTATACAATTTGAACATTATACGCCATGAAATTATACTGATTGGTTATACCATAAGTTTATTATGTACCTTGAGTGATTATATCCAATGAAATCATATTAAATGTTGTTATATCCAGTGAAAATATTACAAAAGTTGTTATACCAATCATTACACACCCCATCCTGCAGGTTTTCCCGCGTTCTCTGCAATACGCGGACGAAGTCGCGCGGGCAGCTAGGTGGATATAATCCGAAACTACGATTTAACGAATGTAACGTGAATTTTCAATGTTTTAATCCGCAAAATGGCGAGTGTCATACCTAGGGTTATTAACAGGAGTGCAGTGGGGAAAGTTGGAGAGGAAATGTTGAAAAATGTGGTTTTAAAGCACGAGTATATTAAAAATATACGTCCGGCATTAATGGAACAGTCAACGCGTTTCCTGTGTAAGAATTAATCCACCCTTTTTTTAAGTGAAATATTGCTTCATAAAGTACCTAAGGTATATAACATACAACGTGTTTTAACCGTCTTAGAGCCGAAGCCCACTTAAAGTATCCATAACTACAACTTAGAAAAGTTGATAAACCCCCGACATTTTCATTTCATAGTCAATATCTCAAAAAACGCTGAACAGCTTTTCATGAAACATAACTAAAAACACTTGGGATAAAATTATCTATGACACAAAAAAAACCGCATTCAAATTGGTCCATCCGTTTGGGAGCTGCGATACCACAGACAGATACAAAGATACACAGAGACACGTTAAACTTATAACACCCCTCTCTTTGCGTCGGGGGTTAAAAAGGTACTTATCATTCGTAAAAAAAAAATTAGTTAAGTTTTCAGTAATAAAAGGTAATTATCTAAGTTTGAAAAATCCTGTATGGCGCGGTACGAAGTTCATTCACCCGGTTAGAGTTCGTATCTACTAGCATCTACATAAGATGGCGGCTAGCGGTCACTGCGGTCACTCGGTTGGATGATTAAAATCAATATTAATACAAAAAAAATCAATATTAATACATAAAAAAATTAAAAATAAAACTTTAAGTTTTTTGTAATGTACACATTAACTGAGATTCAGCTCTAAGATGGTTAAAAAAACACCGTGTACATATGATCATATTATTAAATCAATTGAATAGAGGTAGACTCAAAATGTATTATTACTTCAAAAGAAAGAAGGCATAAAAATACCTAATGACGAAACCTACAAATATCTCAAAATATTACGAAGCTACAACCGTTTTAATGTTTCTTGTTAGAGAGAGAAAGCGCTAGCAGATCGTGAAATCACGGTCCTCGAGCGTCACAGTAAATGACAATTGTTTCATATCCTGAAGTACAGGTTTTACCTATTCAGGGAGCAGAATCCTAGTTTTCAGAATATTACCTAGTGTAAAATGTTACTGTAAAATATGCTGGTTTTTTATGTCTTTTTGGTACACAATATATAAAGAAATATGAAGGCGCATTTTGCGGAAAAGGGACATAACATACCCCCTCTTAAAACTTTGGACACTATCTTTGTAATTATTGAACGTCTTGCATTGCTTCTTTCTCCATTTAACTACATTCTTAATCCTTTTACAAGGAAATACACCATTATTAGTATGGGGTTCTTCAAAAAAGGAGTGTATACATTCTTAAAGGGTCGGCAACGCGCATGTAACAACCCTGGAGTTGCAAGCGTCCATAGGCTACGGTAACCACTTACCATCAGGTGGGCCGTAAGCTTGTTTGCCACCGACGTGGTATTAGAAAAAAAAAATGTTTATTTTATTTTGTGTCTACACCCCTATTGGGCCTGATCTGGGAGACATCAAATAAGTAGTCTTAGTCTAGTTTAATTGACGTTTTTAGTCCTGTTAATATAGAAATACCGGTATGAACGCTGAATTTTGGGTCTCGAGATTGGAAAACATTATTTTTTGTTATCTCCTGTGGTCATATACCTGTAAAGGAGCACAAATAACACGGGAGTCCAGAGAGTATTTTACCGAATGCATTGTATTGCAGAATTTTCATTACATCGATTTTTTTTCTGAGTAACCGTTAACTTTTTAGATATACCTAAAAGTTACTTGTGTTGTGTAGAACCCATTAGGTTAGGTTAGGCTTGTTTTATAACAATCCTGAAAGGTTTACTGTTTTAGAAAAAAATGTTTTTGATGAAACGGAAATTCGGCAAAACAATACCGATGAATACGTTCTCTGCGGAGTAGAGACGCAGGCACAGCTTATAAATAATAACACATTCAGAACGCTACTGAAACTAGCTCGTCATTTGCCGCAGCGCTTCGGGGATGTTTGCCGAGGAACGCACTGATGACTTGTATGCTGAAATAGGAGCGGATTACATTTCTATTGAACCAGGTTAGTGTTCATAGCAAGATCGATAGAGATGAATGTATGAATTGTTTCAACCCGGAGTTGTAGCTACGTAGACTCAGCAAACTTTAAGGGTACGGCTGGTACTAATAGATCCAACGGTGGTTCTAAGGTACCAGCTACCGTATCTGGGTTTAGGGCAGGTTTTCAAATATTATGAATTATGAAGCCATCACAACTGCGTACAGAGTATTCAGAATTCACGTACAGAGAATTAAAACGACGCGTACAGAGGGAACAAACTACGTGTACAGAGAATTAAAACGACGCTTACAAAGGGATCAAACTACGCGTACAGAGAATTAAAACTACGCGTACAGCGGGATCAAACTACGCGTACAGAGAATGAAAACGACGCGTACAGTGCGTTCAAACTACGCGTACCTATAGAGTGATCAAACTCTACGTACAGGGCGTTCAAACTTTCAAACTATGCGTACCTACATTTAGTTCGCCGTGAGCAATTATAATTCTGGCAAATTGTACTCGCCGACTGGGAGCTAAAAGTGAACGTGCCCTTGTTATGGCAGGCCAAGGTATTCCGTCTTCATGACGATTCTCAAATTAGGGTGTAAATAATACCTACACTTTTTCAGTGCTAACCTACCATTTCTGACAGACACGATTGACTAAAATTAAATAATAAAACTAAACACCATCAACTTTAACGCTCAAGCACTCACGACAAATACACCGAAGCCTGTAATTTTAAAGTGACCACAGTTATTTGTGAGAATGTAGTCAAAAATTCCAAACTGCACTTTGACGGCGAAACTGTAATGGGAATGTTCGTGTCGTGGAGCTCGGCTGTGCGTTTAATGATGCCAGTTGCCGGCAAATGTTAAAGGGTTGGGAAAAGGTTATCGATATGACCGATATCGGCATAGAGTGTGAAGATGAGTCTGAAATTTATTTAAAACTTTTTAAACACCAACAGTAATACATATCATTGTCAATTGTGTCAAACGTCTTTGTTTGATGTCCTTATCTTGATATTTGATATGTTATCTATATAAGTAACTGTTCTATATTAAATGGATTTAATCGAAGGGTGGTTCACAGCTAATATTATTCAGATTGAAGAATATCATGAAAATTTCAATTATTGCGTCTTATCAAAATTTATATTTTAGGCAGGGGTTACGATTATTCTTTTCAAATATTAAGGGGAATGAAGTTAAGCAGTTTTATTTCATATAAATAGACTTTTTTCTGCTTGATTAGTTGCATTGTATGAATTGAAGACAGATAATAATTGTTCAATTATTATTATTGTATAGCGTCATTCACGGTGTTGCAACAAACTGCTTTTTTTAAATTTACCGCTCTTTTCTCGGCTCATCTTTTCCTGGCCAGACTCTAAAATTCTGGTGTGAGACATTAAACTTCTGCGTTCGTCTCTAGAGACGAACGCAGGAGCCTAGCCAGCTAGGAGGCTAGCCATCAACGCGATGAATGCTCAAATTAAAAAGGGGCCGACAACGCGCTTTCAGTTTTTTTAGAATCGCAAGCGTTCATAGTCTACGGTGCTTGCTTGTTTCTTAGTGTCATAATTATATAAAACTAGCTTCTGCCCGCGACTCCGTCCGCGTGGAACTTGTTTATATCGCAGCTCCATACAAACTTTCACCCCCCTCATTTCACCCCCTTAGGGCATGATTTCGGGGATAAAAACTATCCTATGTCCTTCCCCGGGACTTAAACTATCTCCATACCAAATTTCATCGCAATCGGTTCAGCGGTTTAAGCGTGAAGAGGTAACAGACAGACAGACAGACAGACAGACAGACACACTTTCGCATTTATATTATTAGTATGGATTTGGCTAAATTGCTGCCAATTATTAATTTTATAATTGGCAGCAAGTTAGCCAAACTTGGTTTTACTAAATTAAATATTTCGACGCGTTGTCTATTTCTCATTAACATACATTTTACAAAATTTTATCATTCAATTATTTTGAATCCTTCTGGTATGTTACGTCTAAGACTGTTGTTATTCTTAATACTTATAAATAAAATGAAATAAACAAATAATTTTATATTTATAGCCAAGTCGGATATTCAAAATCATTGTTTTTGTCGATACTTATTGTTTCCCATCCCTACTCTAAATACAGAATTGCTTAATAACAGTTGCTCTGAACGGTGCACACCACAATCCAAAGGTGGCTTGGACAATCGACTTTATCGATAATTGTTATTAACATTGTTATTGTTACGTATCAGTTATAGTTTTCCACTGCCAACCTGCATGGAGTCCGTTTCATACTTTCTGTTACTAAGAATATATTTTTTATTGTAACTAAAGTATTCTCAATTCACAATCTATCAATTTCTGGATGCAGGTAGCGCAGGACGGGTCATTGTGACACTCTTTGGGGGAGGCCTATGTCCAGCAGTGGACGTCTTTCAGCAAAAAAATATACACTATTTCAATCTTAGAAACTAATGACGGTAGTTACAAAACCATCTAACGTTTACAAATAATATTATAATTCGGCTATTTATTTATTTACTTTAAGCTTAAATTGTACACAACCAAAAAGTACAATTGGCGCACTTAGTGCCAAATAGAGCAAGAGATTCACAGTAGTTTTAGGATAGATTTGATGTATTTTTGGGGTGGGTCATACCTGCTAGGTCGCTGCAGCTGTTCGCCGTTATACTGAGCGTGAGCATGCATATCGGTGAGTTTCTGCCTAGAACTGTTCCCTTCTGAGTAATCTAGACTAAAATCGATTAGCTACGAATAATAAACGTTATGTAGACATTTGAATGCTTGACGGTGTCAATATCCATCCACACTTTATTACACCTAATACCAAGATTTCGATTAACGAAAGCGACTTCCATCTGACCTTCCAAGTCAGAGACACATAGGGAAAACTAGACTTTATTGGGATTAGACCAGTTTCCTCACGATGTTTTTCCTTTACCAAATTGAAAATTATACAAAGTTACTTTGTGACTCAATCACTTGAAAACGGCTTAACAGATTAAGATTTAATTTAGTATTCTGTATTAAAACAGAATACCATCTATCCCGAAAATTGTGCTTATAGTCCGTAAGCCCACTCCCAATACACCTACCTACGTCTCATGACAACATGATAAAACGCATGGCAGCAGGTCGAGAAAGTAGTGCCGAGCAAGAAAAAATTAAAAAATGAAATGGCTACTTGGCAGACGGCGTCAAAGTTCGAAACTTGGCCATGGGAGTGGGCTTACGAATGATTAAATATTTAGGTATTTTCCATCACCGGATCATCATCGGATCGGATTTCGGAGTAAGTCGCGGGCACGTGTCAGTAGGTAAATAATTGTTAATAACCTGACCTGACCTGAAATATATATTATACATAGATATTCTAGTTTATTCTAAGATATTTCAAATAAACCTAGTACGTGTCTAAAACAAGTGGATGTAAATGTTAGAAAAAAGCTACTTTTTCCGGATAGTTTTCATTAAATTTTTCATCTTCTCAACATTATTAACCCTTAAATGCATAATGATGTATATATGCATCGTATATTGTATATGTTTTTTTAAATACTATGATTATTTTCTTTATTTTTCCCTCAATCTATACAACATGACACATCTATTTCAATTTATTAAAAAGTTATACAAAAAATCATGCATTTAAGGGTTAAGAGGAGGCTAATATTGTAAAATCATTCTACGAATGACGTCATTTTTTATGTTGATGAACAGCACTTTGAATGGAGTTATCAGAATGGAACACGGGTCTTTCAATGCAAGCCTGTTTGTAAACAGGAGGGTCAATGTGACTAAATTAATTAATCTTAAATCCAATTTACATTTATACTAAATGTGTTTAAATAATTGCAATTGCCTTAGTTGTTTTAAGATACGCTATTATTGATATTCAGACATGCGGACGGATAGTGGAAGCTTAGAAACAGGGTTCCGGCTGTTGGCGAGGGAGGCGATGGCTGAGATATGCGTCATACTCGTGAACGGGTGCTGTTTGGAGTCCGGTCAGTTCATGTTTGCAAGGACGACAAAGTAACTTCACTCTGTGTTGCGCGCGGAATTGACATGAGAGACTTCATTTTGTATTTGTTGTCATCTGATTTTAGAATTATATAATTTAGTTTTGACGCCCACAGACTGTATAACATCTCTAAGAAATAACATTCTCATTTTTTTTCTTGACATGATTTACATGTCAAATACGATTAGAGAAAAATATTTAGAGTACTATTTGGAGTATATAGTTAGACATTTTGACTTGTAAAATTGCCCTCGTGGCCTATTTGCTGAATAAATATTTTGATTTTGATATTTCCGTTTGGTAACCTTTGAGAACTCGACCCTAAAAAAAATCTAGTTGAATTCCCTGATTCCAAATATGTCAAAATGAAAATGAAAAAATATTTATTCAGTAACACAATAACTTTTACAATGCAGGTTGGTGCCTCTTTTTATGTATACTTGTGGCAAAAGATTTTTTTTTTAAATTAAAATTTTGAGCTTAAATCTAAACAGAGGTAGCATTTATATTTATTATATTACATTAGATGAGCCGTGCTATCACGCACGTGTATATGTGTGTATGTGTGTGTGTGTGTGTGTGTGTGTGTGTGTGTGTATACGCATATGTATATTCAGACAAAATTTGTTATTCTCATTGATTTAAACAGAACTCATGATATTAATAATTAAATGGCCGACGGAGAAGGTGGTTCCTATCAAAAACTTAAAGCTAAGTTACTAGTATGGTACGAACCTAACTTAGTAGTTATCTGAAAAAAAAAAATGGCGCTTTTGTCGGCCGTTTCCTCTGCCTCACTATAAGACGGCTCAAATCTTTACAAATTAATTTGATCTAAACGTAAAAAATATGTGTGATGGTCATTTTGGGCCATTTTGTACGTACGTTAACGTTAGATAGATCTATAAATATCTTTTGTATGAAAAACTTACGCAGTCATTGATACGCTGACGATGACGCTTTGAGTTCTGAATATAGATATTCAGTTGAATCGATACTGTCTCAAGACTGGATCACGTTTGTATCGCTGCAACAACTCACCGTGTGTAACCAACTGTTCTAACGTGTCAGACCGAGCGGTGCCGAGCGCAACAAATGTAAAATTGGTTTCAATACAATACGCCCAGCCAGGTACCTCCAGAACATAATACTTTGTGAGCCATTGTCCATACGTACCTTTGAGTAATTGAAACGTGAGCTTTATGAGCTATTTTGGTTCGTTATTGTTATGGATTCCAATAACAACGTGACCTTTCCAAGTTGTTTTAAGGAAACATAACCTTTCACAGAATGACGGATCATCAATTTCGGACGGTTTAAGGATTGTGTAGCTGTAGGTGTATTCGGGATTGTTTTTTACAAAGCTAGCTTTTGCTGCGACTTCGTCCTCGTGCAAGTCGTTTTGGTACCGTAGAACTGTACAACTTTGCCTTTTCAACATAACTTTGCCCACCGCATCACATTTCAGTAGAAGCGAAATATCATAAAACTAGTAACAGATACACCTCCCTTTCCAATCTGTGGTTTATAGCTAATCATATTGCTGGCAACACTGGCCTATTGGTTGACGTGTGTCGAACTTCAGTCACGCGTGAGCCGGCTTCAAGTGAGGACGTGTTTTTTGGCGGGCCAAAAAAGTTAAAAAAACCTCGGTAGGATATCGGGTCAGGAGAGTCCTACAGGTATGTAATTTTAACTGTAAATAATATGCAGCTTAGAAACGATGTAGATGAAGTTTCAACACGTTATATGCATTACTTTTGTAATTATGATCGTGGGCAATCTCATGATCATATTTACGTATCACTTTTCACAAAATTGCCCAGCACATTTTTACCGTTAGGGTTGTCACTAGTAGGTATGTTATTATTGACTTGCGAGGAGGCATTTACCATGCAACGTTGTTTAAAGTTATTTTGCTAATTTAAAAGGGAAATATATGAAACAACCGCTTTATGTAGACGTAGTCTCTTATTTTCACCCTAAATAATTACATTATTTCAATTTATTTACTATTACACAATTATAATTAAATAATAATCATTTCTTATTTTAGAAAACCAAAGCGTTACGGTTCGTTTATTTTTTTTTCCTTGTAGCGTAATTATCCAGGGACTACGTTCTTATGAAGCGGCCGTTGTCTGTATTTTCGAAAAATAAATAAATTCATATTTATTGTGTTATATTAAGACGTAGAATTTATTTCATGCTCATCTCATCTTCCTCGCGTTATCCCGGCATTTTTCACGGCTCATGGGAGCCTAGGGGAGCCATGGGAGGCCAAATTGTCCTTATACTTACACCTTGTTAAGTCGTAGTTGGGTAAAAGTGAAAATTGACAACCCTAGCATACTAAGGATTTTGTATGAAGAATCACAATCTTTTTTATGACTTAGCCCACTTAATTTTGGAGGTGCAATACTGAACTTAAATGACTTAAAACCTATCGATAAAACTATCCCATGTTTATTCTGGATTATAGACTTTGATTCATGATCATAAAGTTGATAATCGTGGAGTTAAGAGATTGTAAGTAAAAGTGGGCAATCTTGAAATGTTTTAAATTTTGGCCCGCCTGTTTAAGACCCATTTTCTACAGTAAAGAAACTCATTTCGACTATGGTTTGCTCACTCACACAAAGAAGAGTATGTCAATGTGTTCTTGCCACAGATAAGTTATACAATATGGACCAACAAACTAGAAAAAACAGTGAAAGACTGCAAAAAGCGGGCAAAGTTCATCCATTTAAAATTTCTCCCACTTAAGGGATGATTTCCTGGACAAAAAATATCCCATGTGCTTGCCCGGGATCCAAACTATCTTCAAACCTTTCATCTCCATCAGCTGAGCGGTTCAAACCGGAAAAGGTAACAGACGGAGTTAATTTCGCATTGATAGTTAAGTTCGCCTTTGTACAGTTTGTACCAACTAAAGCATGGCTTCCTAAAGTATGGTACATGCACCCCTTAGGGGTCCGTGACATGATTGCTAGGGGTCTTCGGTCACTGCACATGAAAGATGAGATTTTTTTTCATCATTTTCTTGGGGTCCACGATATTTTTGAAATTCTGAAAGTGGTGCCTAACAAAAGTTTAAGATCCCCCGAACTAAAGCTATTTTGTCTGTATTTTATCATGTGTCTTGTGTGAATATTTACGACATGGACCGATTTTCTGAATTAAATAAATACCATTATGAAAACATCTGTATATCCGATTGATACGTTTACATGAATTAAACTGCTGATACAAATTAAAAGAAAATTGTCCCCGTATAAGATAAAATACTAGAGTGGGCATTTAGACAAAACAGAAATTTGAAACTGTGAATATAAATACTTTAACATCATTCGGCTTTTTAGTAGAACTCAGAGAACCTAAAACCGGGGTGATCAAATGGCAACCTTCGTTTGTCCGCTGCTGTAAGGAAGCAATGGCACTACTTACTGACATACACATAGATATAAATCTGACATACACATAGATATAAATCTGACATGCACATAAATATAAATCTGGTAGGGTACTTGTTCAGATATCACGGAGCGAGGCAACCTCGCTTCGTAAACGGTGTGGAAAGCCAGGAGAAACTATAAAACACTTCACGAAATCGATAAATTCCAATCGGAATCCTGTAGAATAGGTTGGAAAGTGCTCCACTGGCGAGAACCTAGCTGTTAAATATTATGTCAATTTTGAGGTTTCTTCTTCCTCATCGCTTTCACTCTTTGCAGGCCGTGAGCATCATTTCGGGTGTGTTGGTACAAGCTCCACAACAGGCCACCACACCTCTCTGTTAGTTGCCTTCCTAATGCTTGCATGTTGTCCAGTTTGCGGTTTTCGCTATTAACAATTTAATACCCACATGATTTTAGCCCAGCTCACATATTCTTTTCATTAACGCAAAGAAGGCGCATAAACCTAGATGATTTAAAAGTCATTTCAACACAATCTAGAAGGTCTCATGACAGATCAGTTCCACAGAAAAACTGCAATAACCGAAGTAAATACGTTAGCAATATGTTTTCAATTTTCGTCCTTGTCAGTCATAGTAAAAGACACTGCCCATAAAACTCGGTCGAACAGGGAAGCCTGCAGAGTGAAACCATTTGAAGCAGGTAAGATTTGCTTATAATAAATTCATTATACGGGGTTCCGCGGCCCAGTCTATTTATCACTTTCAGATAAATGAACATTCGGGCGCTGGCGTGACTTCCCCTATGAAGTTAGCGCGGGAGCTAAGTCTGAAAACTGCAAAAGTAACATCATCTATATATATAAACGTAAAAGTCCTGACTGACTGACTCATCAACGCCAAGCCCAAACCGTTGAACTTAGAAAGCTGATTTTTTCACAATAGGTGCTTTACATAACGTAAGTACCCACTAAGAAGCGATTTTTGAAAATTTCACCCCTAAAGGGGTTAAATAGGGGTGCAAAGTTTGTATGGGGAAAACTTTAGTTTTTGAGCTAGAGACTTCAAACTTTGTAGAAAGATTACTTATTAGAATACAAATAAAGTAATTTCAGCGTTTTGGAAAATTCTACCCCTAAAGGGGTTAAAAAGGGGTTGAAAGTCTGTATGGGATTGGAGTAAAACTTTAAGTGAGAGACTTGCCACTTTCTGTATGGACTCCTTATTACAATACAAGAAAAGTAATTTTAGGGTTTTGGAAAAGCCCACCCCTAAGTAGGTTAAATAGGGGTGAAAAGTTTGTATGGGGGAAACTCTTTTTGTGACCTACAAAATTAAAACTTATCAGAATCCAAAAAAAGTCATTGTGTTTTGGAAAAATACAACCCATAAGGGGGTTAATATATTTTTTGTACCTTTAGTTATTTGTATGTACGGAGTGCCCCCCTCAATTATTTTTTTACAATTAACTTACAAAAATTAGTAGTGGCACACAAAACAAAATAAAAATTAGGTACCGTAAAACGGGGTGAGTAGGTTTCGCGGGGAGAGGTGGTGGCTTATGAATGGGGTGATAAGGTTTGAGAGGGGGGTGAGCAGGAATTTTAAGGCTACTGCTACAAAATGAATGTATTCCAATTTAAAATGGAGCTATAGTAATAACGCATAATAAAAAAAATCGATCCAACAATCTTCTAAAATCACCTTTGTATGAAAAACCATCTTAGTCTAAATATATAAAAGAAGAAACTGACTGACATATCAACGCACAGCCCAAACCGCTGGTTCTAGAGATTCCAAATTTGACACGTAGGTTCCTTATAAGGCCTAGAAGAGCACTAAGAAAGGATTTTTCAAAATTCATCCCCTAAGGGGGTGATATGGGGTCCAAAGTTTGTATCGGGGGAAACATTATTTGTTGAGACTTGAAACTTTGTAGGAAGATTACTTATTAAAATACAAAAAAAGTACTTTCAGCGTTTTTGAAAATTCCACCCCTAAGTGGGTGGTGGGTGGGTTAAATAGGGGTGCAAAGTTGACATATCAACGCACAGCCCAAACCGCTGGTTCTAGAGATTCTTAATTTGGCACGTAGGTTCCTTATAAGACCTAGGGGATCACTAAGAAAGGGTTTTATCAAAATTCATCCCCTAAGGGAGTGAAATGGGGGTCAAAAGTTTGTATGGGTAAACATTATTTTTTGAACTAGAGACTTGAAGCTTTGTTGGAAGATTACTTATTAGGATAGAAAAAAAATACTTTCAGCGTTTTAGAAAACTCCACCCCCAAGGGGGTTAAATAGGGGTGCAAAGTTTGTATCCGAAACTACTGATACTAGAAACTTGAAATTTACACCAGAACTTCCTTTTATGACGCAGGCAAGGGAAAAGACGGGATTTCTGGAAATTCCATGCCTAAGGGGGTTAAATAGGGGTGCAAAGTTTGTATGAGAGAAACATTTTTTTTTTAACTAGAAACTTGAAAATTTTTAGAAAAATTACTTATTAGAATACAAAAAAGGACTGTCAGAGTTTTAGAAAATTCCACCCCTAATGGGGTTAAATAGGGGTGCAAAGTTTGTATGAGTGAACTTTATTTTTTGAGCTAGAAACTTGAAACTTAGTAGAAAAATTACTTATTAGAATACAAAAAAGAACTGTCAGCGTTTTAGAAAATTCCACCCCTAAGGGGGTTAATAACTAAGGGTGCAAAGTTTGTATCTGAAACTACTGGGATTAGAAACTTGAAATTTACACTAGAACTTCCTTTTATGACGTAGGTAAGACGGGATTTTGTATCTGAAACTACTGGGATTAGAAACTTGAAATTTACACTAGAACTTCCTTTTATGACGTAGGTAAGACGGGATTTTTGGAAATTCCAACCCTAAAGGAGTTAAATAGGGGTCCAAAGTTTGTATGAGAGAAAAAAAAAATTTTGAACTACAGACTTGAAACTTTGTAGGAAGATTACTTATTAAGATACAGAAAAGTACTTAAGGCGTTTTAGAAAATTCTTCCCCTAAGGGGGTTAAATAGGGGTGCCAAGTTTGTATGGGGGAAACATTATTCTTTGAGCTAGAAACTTGAAACTTTGTAGAAAGATTACTTAATACAATACAAAAAAAGTACTTTCTGCGTTTTTAAAATTCTACCCCTAAGGGGATTAAATAGGAGTGCAGAGTTTGTATGAGGGAACTTTATTTTTAGAGCTAGAATCTTGAAACTTTGTAGAAAAATTACTTATTAGAATACAAAAAAGAACTGTCAGCGTTTTAGAAATTCCACCCCTAAGGGGGTTAAATAGGGGTGCAAAGTTTGTACGAGGGAACTTTATTTTTTGAACTAGAAACTTGAAATTTACACCAGAACTTCCTTTTATGACGTAGGCAAAGGATTAGACGGGATTTTTGGAAATTCCATTCCTGAAGGGGTTAAATAGGGGTGCAAAGTTTGTATGAGAGAAACATTAATTGATGAACTAGAGACTTGAAACTTTGTAGGAAGATTACTTATTAAGATACAAAAAAAGTACTTTAGTTAGTACAATTCACGCGTTTATTCCCAAAAGGGGTAGGCAGAGCACATGAAACTTATGTTCCAGCGCCACTTTTAGCGTAAATGTGGGTATATTGCAGTGATAGGTTGTTACCCCATCGCCCACAACACATTTCAACCCTGCTCCCTTAGTCGACTTTCACGACACCCACGGGAAGAAAGGGGGTGGTGAAATTCTACCCTACACCACACGGGAATAAAAATAAAAGGAAAAAAAAAAAAATTACTATAACGGGTACACTTACTACGCGGGCGAAGCCGCGGGCAAAAGCTAGTATTTTAATATTTATAATCATCAATCATGGCTCCAAAAATATATAATAAAATACCACTACGAATTAAATCTGTACAAGAGCTGAATATGTTCAAAACCCTCCTAAAAAAATTACTAGTCGATAAGTGCTACTACACTGTTAACGAGTTTTTGGAAGACCTAATTTAAGTACTTAGAATAAATAAGGTGACATGCATGCCCTTACAATTTGTATGCCGAAAGGCGCCACATAGTGAAGCTATAGCATAAAGAAACAACCTGTATACCTATGTTGGACAAATAAAGATTTTATGATTTATGATTTATGATTTATCATATCAGCCTACAAAAGTTTACTGGTGGACATAAGCCTCCCCCAAAGAGTGCCAAAGAACCCGGTGTGCGCCACCCCCAACCAGTGGACATCCACAACATTTACCAGGTCACCAGTCCACTTGGGTCCTACGACGAAGCTGCGCCTGCCGGTATCTACACTATATAATATATTATAATAATAATATAATCCTTACTAATATTATAGATGCGAAAGTGAGTGTGTGTGTGTGTTTGTTTGTCCTTCTTTCACGTCACAACGGAGCGTCGTATTAATGTGATTTTTTGTATGAAGATAGTTTAGAGGCTGGAGAGTGACAAAGGCTACTTTTTTCAGCGCGAAAACATCTAATTTCCACGGGAAAATTCAATATGTTACATTTTTTGGAGCCTATTACAAACAAACAATCAAATCTTTTCTCTTTATAATAACTACTGGACCGATTTGAAAAATTCTTTTACCATTATAAGCCGACATTATCCTTGATGAACATAGGCTACTTTTTACCGCGGGAAAATGCTTCATTCCTACGGGAAAACGGGTAATCCGTGCGAAGCTGGGCCCCGGGCAGCTAGTTTTGAATAAAACTACATAATAATTCACGTATTCAATGTCACTACGGGTGACATGTTCCGAAGTGTTCGGGAATGCTTCTTCAGTATAAGTGGTTTCGGGGCCGTATCAATCCTCGTGGTTGACGCACTGCGCTCGCTCCGCCCACCTCACGGTGCGTCTTCGTCGTTTAGCTCTTGACAGCTTCAGTGGTCGTGGTCATCACGAGGAAGGTTAGCGGCCTTATGTAGCCCACCTATGTATGTATGTATGTATGTAAGCACTTTATTGTACACAATAACAGGTTAAAGAATATACATGTTACACAATAGATCAAAGTACAAAGGCTAACGTATCCCTATAAGGGATATCTTCCAGCTAACCTTTGAGCCATTGAGAGGAAGGTATGTAGAACGAGATAGGCAAACTTATACCGTGTACAAAACACTCAGAGGAAATAAAAACAAAACCTAATAGGTATCAACTCTAGAAAAATAAAAACATGCCTGCCAATACATATATAAATACACAATACAAAATATAATACACCCTATCATATGTAATATATATCGCAAATATACAATAAATCAATAAATACTGTATTCAACCAATTCACAAGTAATTAGAAAGCCACAACTTCTTCAAATTAATCTTAAGTGACGCAACAGACCGCGACTGTCTCAGCGACAAAGGCAACTCATTCCACAACTTAACACAGCGCGCGGTAAAAGATCTGGAGTATGTTCGTGTCTTTTTAGACGGTACAGCAAGAGTAAAGTTAGCACTCGACCGCAAGCGGTGGCCACTGCCGTCTGCCATATAATTAAACGGCTCAGAAAGATAAGGAGGGGAAGTAGGGCTGAACAGTGTGTTGAAAAGTAATGACAGGATATGCACGTCCCTGCGCCGGCGAATCGGTAACCATCGAAGCTTAGAACGGAATTTGGAGATATGATCATACTTGCGTAGACCAAATATATATCTGATACATACATTTTGTAGGCGCTCCAGCTTATCAAGTAGCTCCTCGTTGAGGTCCAGAAACGCAATATCGCCATAGTCTAAAAGAGAAAGCAAAAGAGATTGAGAAAGAGTCAACTTGGTTCGAAGAGGAAGGAAATTCTAGAGACGCCTTAGGGATTGAAGGGATCTAAAGATCCTCTGACTCACCTCGGCTATATGGGGTGACCAAGAAAGCGTCGTGGAATAGAAATTCCATCAAAAATAATGTCAGGCACCACCACCTCTGAGTGCTTATTAACATAGTAAATGTCCTATTAATTTACCCAATTATCAGCTAACAGTACCTATGTTAATCTGGTCAGTCAGTATGGGTGACCTGCAACGCGGGTTAGTGCTTTCTACGGAATTTGATCCATCATAATCATTACATCACCATCATAACAGCCAGTATATTTTATATATTTATATCGTTATTCCTGTGAAGTCTGGCCAATTCTTTAAAAAGGAGTCTAGCTCGTGCTCAGGAACGCAAAGTCTGGAAATGGAGGGGGGAGGCCTTTGCCCAGCTGTGGGACACAGCAGGCTCTTAATAATGATAATAACATAGTTCTCCATCCATTTTTGCTGTTTTGGCTTTCTGGCCAAATCACGCCATGTCCATGCCGAGCAAAAGGGCCCAGCTTGAAGCAAAATCCAGTCAAAAAAAAACTCCATCCATTTTACCCACAGTAGCCTCAACACCTGTTGGAACCGGTTCACGGGTATCTACCGATGTACCCGTATATGGGTTCTAGCAGGTGTATTACATCACATTAAACTTCGTCTCCAAAGGGACTCTACGTGTTGGAACTATATCCCCACGCACGCCTTCCAAATGACCGGGGTTCGCCCCGTGAATTACAATCGGAGATACATCATAATAATAATATTATATCGTTGTTTATTTTGCGTTTTTCTATATTATTCACTATTAAAACAGGTATTTTTGGTAATTTTTGTTTGATAGTTCTGTATTTTCATTTCATTGCCCGATATACATTGGACTTACTACTTAGTAAAGAACGAGTCAATTTTCCCTTTCACTCCTACTCAAATAGCCGTCAGTGTGGGGTGTAATTCGATCGAGCCAATTTTAGCGTAATTGACGGTGAGCGAGGGAAATACAGTTTACTAATAGCGACAGGGGAGTAAAAATAGTGACTAACTAGTTGGCTACGCAGATTATATATCTGCAAGTAAAATAAAATACTAGTAAAGTTTGAATAATTGGACGAGCGCGCGAAGTGAACAAAGCCTGGGCTTTCGCTCAGGTCAATTGTCTTTCGTAGGTCCGGATGTCCAGAGGTCTGGCTGTTCTCCTCAGATTATTTCTTCCTTCAGAGTAGATTCAGGTTTTTGAATACAAAACATTTTTTTTTTTAAAGACAGGCTTGCTAGTTTTACAGCTTACATAGCCACTATAGATATGTCAAATTATTATAAACTTTTCTTAGTTATCGTTACAGTTCACAATAATTATAATAGGTAAAAAAAACATCTGCAAATAATTGGATAGTGAAGACATTATCCGAAATCGAATTTAAACTTTCGTGGGACATGTTTGTTTGTTAACTAATAGTTATCCGAAATATTGAATACCTCCCGTGCTAGAAAGTGCGATGTCTGGCTGCAAGCTATCAGTCAGCCATCGTGATACCGCTAGATGATACAAACACACCCACGGCGAATCGATAAGTCGTTAGTGGGCTTTGGTTTCCATGAATACCAATATTCAGTTAATACCTACGTCGTATTATCAATGCTTGGATGTCTATTGGTTTAAAATTAAGCCTTCTGTAGTTCCCTTATACTGTACGGAGATGAAAAAAATATCATAAAGAGTTTTAAAAACTGTATCCCGACTCCAGGGAACTAACTGAAAAGTCTGTATTTTTATCATACAAAAGGTAGTCTATGTCACCGATCGCATAATTTCGAATCGATTGATACCTCATTCATCAAAATCGGTTCAGTATCCTAAACGCTACAAACATAGGTCATAGACTGCTCAAATCATATCCATTTATTTCGGCTAAAAGCTAAAGCTAAGGGCTAAAAGGTAAGCAAAAATATAAAAAAAAAATACAAATACGAATAATTCATTATTAACATTAATAACACCTAGTTACATGTCAGGTTTTTTACATATATGTACGCATATTTATTTTAATACGTTCCTACATGATACATCATTCAATTCATTCATCATTATCTATTAAACTCTCCAGACGGCGATATGGCTAAAAATACCCGACCGCCGAAGAAGCAACTTTTTTGAGTGTAGAGCCTAGGTACATCTAACGAATTTCATAATTTCAACGTACATACCTACCTAATTGATATAAATAAGTGTTTATTTAATTGGTTTTGCTGTAGAATAAACATTAAGCATAAACTCAAACTCAAAATAATCTTTATTCAAGTAGGCGGCCTTTCACACACACTGTATATAACAAGCACTTTCAAATAGTCAGTTAGCGAGCCAGGTACCCAATCACCGGGGGATGACTGGGTTATGTGGTATTTCTATCCACTAAAAACTTCACGGTGCTCTGCATCTGCGCTCTCATGCAGGGGACTACAGAATCTCATGCTGAACGCACTGGAGACCCCCTCGCGCCTCGCCACATTTGACTCGTCAATAGAGTGAGGAAATGCTGTCGTCTTCCCTGGGGTTTTTAAGCGAAGGCCCCGGCCCCCGCTAGAACACTGCGACCCCGATGACCTCTTTAGTCGCCTTCTACGACAGGCGGGGGATACCGTATAACCGTAGACCTATTTTTACTATCATTATTCGGCAGTCATATTTTGAGACATCCTATGACCACAATATTGACTTGACAACACTTGTTACTTTTCTCCTAATTACTTTCTACTGTATATATTATACATACTTTATTTAATCAATCTTCACCTCATCATTATCATTTCGGTTACATTACGTCAACTTACTACGACATTTTTATTTCACCTAACGTCCATGTTATGCTTGTTGTATAACCTTACCTATAATGAGACTTATATATTTCTATACTAACGAGTATATTATTTCGCATGCGTATTAATAAAACGCCTTTACATACATACTTCTATACTATGCCCAATCCTGATATGGATTATACCATATTTTTAAGTTGAATATATTAAACTAGCATTATATGCATCTGACTGAACATATTTAATCATACTTCATAATTCTTCAGCGGGTGGTTACTAATTCATAAGCCTTAACACCATTTAAGGGCAATTTTACGAGTATTTCTTTAGTTACAGGAATACTCTACTGGAAGACATTTTGGTTAATTATAACTTAACCAAAATATTGTAAGAATGATGAATCTATGGAATTTGTGAATGGTAAAAGTTTCTAAATCGCACCTCTTGTAAAATACACATTGTATATAGCACCCACACCTTCAAAATTAATCTCATCCAATTCTTATTGTAAGTACGGAGAAATCCTTGTGGCCTTCAGCCCCAGGATTTCCCCTGCCAGGGCAGCCACGGTAGTGTAACGATGCGTGTAACGGAACGTTACGCACCAACCTACTAGCTACTTTTTGGATTAACATTTCAAATTTCAAATCCCTATTCCAATTCCACGGCGATTGCGTAGCTTTTTCTGACAGGACAGTTCGATCCAGATTCCTGATCGAGACACTTCTCCAGCATTATGCATTTTAAAATACCAAAATAAGACAGTAATTAGTACAATCCTAGTACAGTTTCCAAATATTTATTACCATTGTGATTTTTAATACTGTGCACTAAAGTTTACCTCAAGAGTGTTATCCATCTCCTCAGTTCACCCCTACAAAGGCACAATAGCAACCTATTGTGCCTTTTCTTTCAAATATACTACTGCCCTGGTCTCCTGTTACCCTGTTCACCACCTGCACCTGCTTCCATCACCTGCGGCCCTACAGGCTGACAATAACTACCTCACAGAAGGAGACCATGGCTCTCCACGCTGAGTCCGCTGCTATCATATTTGTTATGATTACTGGCAGGGATAAATTTCTGCCAACCACGCTGACTAGACCCGACCTCTCGGAGTCCCATGCAGGGAAAACTTCCAGTGTGTGCTGGGCAGAATCTTGATCTCCCCCACAGTGATGGCATTGTGCAGTCTGTTCGCGGCCAATCCGTTTTAGGTACTCACCGAAGCAGCCATGTACAGTGAGCACTTGTGTCAACCGAAAGGTGACGGTCTCTTGTCTTCTCTCCAGCCAGGGCTTGAAGTTCGGCAAAATTGCTGCGACCGTTCTCTTGTCGACACTACGCGGCTCTTGTAGTCGCACGAGCATTTAAAGCCTTCCTATGTTCCTGTCGCCTCACTTCATTTGGTGATAGTTCCGACTCTTCTCGCAGACGACAATACACTGTTCTGTCCCTGTTTGCGAGAATATCTAATGGCAGAAATCGCGCTAAGATGGTTGCTGCTTCGAATGATATGGTTCGATACCCACGCGCGACTCGAATAGCCATCGAGCGCTGCAGGCTGTGCAGCTTGGCACTGAGACGTCAGACACCCAATAGTCTCTGAGACCAGACTGGCGCTCCATACAGAGCAATGGACCTCACGACTCCGGCATAGAGACGGCGAACGCCCCCACGAGGTCCCCCGAGATTGGGCAGGAGTCGGCGCATAGCACCCGCTGTTTTTTGAATTCGGGGGACCAAGCGGTTGAGGTGTTCTTCAAATCCCCAGCGGCTATCTAGCGTCAGCCCGAAGTGTTTAAGATACTGACCCACTGGAACCTCCGTATCACCCACATGAACCGACAGGTTGGGTGGTTTTCTCCCTCGTGGTAGTTTATGGAACCACATCGCCTCTATATTTGTCCTCTCTGGAGTCCTCGGGAAGAGAGTGCAGACTATTCTATCCACGAACTCCGGTTCCAGTGTTTGTGTCAGAGGGGGAACCCATGGACGGAGTTTTTCTAATACCATTTTATATGGCCGGCCCCAAGGATCGCTGTCCAAACCATCCAATAACTCGTCCCAACAGCGTGCCCTGGCAGTCTCAATGGCCTTCTGTAGATTTACAGTTGCCTGCCTGTATGCTGTATATGCTCTCGCTTTCTCTTCTGCACTTACCAGCCGTCTTCTTCGAGACACATAAGATACCTAAAGCATCCCGTGATTCCTCTCAGGCATCGAAAATGTGTTTAATTAGCTCGACACCAGCGTCGACTGCCGATCGACCCCGTCATAAAACACTAACCACGGCCGATTTGCAAGTAAATATCGCATTATAAAGGGCCATAAAAGTGTTAAAGAATGAATTGTACATATTGTTAGGGCTCATGTCGGAAGACAGAAAAGGTAGCGCTTGAGCCAGACGTTTTACGTGATTTGTGGTTACTTGTGCAAAAGTTATTTGTTTGTTTAAGATATTTTCCTTATTGTCTCAGATACCTACTATCTAAGTGATCTGATTCTAATTGCTGATTACACCTTTGTTTGTTTGTTACTAGGAAAAATATCATAATTCTAACTTGCATGTTTATGGTACTTAGTGTAAAGATGCTTATAGACAAGCATTCACATGTAGGTAACAAACAGAACATCCAGCGTTCGCCGTTTTTGAATTTGTCGTACTGAACAACGAAAAGAAGCGCAAGCCAAACATGTAACGATGTAACGGACAAGTAGGTAAATATTTCAAAAGTTTTCCTACGTGATTGATTAAGACCCCTTAATTTCATCTGTGACTGACTTATTTGATCAGCAAAGTTCATTTCATTAGAATTGCAATTTTGATTTGAAAATAAATATAATTTGTTGGAACTCGTAAATAATTTAGCGATTGACGGAGTGATTTGATTTGCTCACAGAGAAATTCTGACAATTCACTGAATCAATCTCTGTCCGTAGTATTAGGACCTAGGCTCGTAGTAGTTGTTCAAAATCGGGTGTCTAAGTTTTTTCACACTCATAATTTACTTACTTACTCCACTGGCTCAGCGACCCGAAGTGGATCTTGGCCTCCGATACGAGTTGGCGCCAGTGCGCCCTGCTCTCTGCGATCTCCTCCCAGTTTTCTGCGTGCAGGGCGCAAAGGATTTTCTCAACCTCGTTCCTCCAACGATATCTAGGCCGAATAACCGGTCTTCGACCGCTCGGCAATCCTACGTAGGCTCTCTTCACCGCCCTGTCTACTGACATTTTCTCAAGGTGTCCAAGCCAGCCGAGTCTTGCAGATTTGATTTCTCCTATGATGTTGAGCTCAGACACCATATCTTCCAGTTCCTGGTTTTTGCGGATTCTTCATATTCCCTCTGCACTGGGCCCAAAATCTTCCGAAATATCTTCCGTTCGAAGCTTGTTTTCTTCCTTTAGTGTCAGTGTCTACGATTCGCAGCGATACATTAAGACCGGTCTAATGACAGCTTTGTAGATGCCAATTTTAATTTTTCGGCGCATGATCTTGGACACTAACACTTTGTGAAGTCCCGCCGCACACCTTAAAGTGGATACGAGATTCAATTTCCTCTTCTCTGTCATTGGTATCAGTTATCACGCAGCCCAGGTATTTGAAGCTCTCAACTCCATTATATGAGACACCGTTTACATCCAGGTTTTCTCTGGGCTTTTAAATGTTTCTATACCTCCACATATGTACATTATTCCTTCTTTTCTTTATTGATCCTGAGACCCACCGTTTTATACCTTCATCTGCCAGAGACTTGGCCTTCTCTGCTACAGAAGCGCTGTTTTCTCCCAGCAATGCAAGGTCGTCTGCGTACCCAATGATCTAGTGTTGGCCGTTTACGTTTAGTACCAGGTTAAACAGCATGGGTGACAACGCATCGCCCTGCTTAAGACCAGTGATGACATCAAACTCGTCCGTTGACTCTCCCCCTACTTACTGACACCAGTAGCAACAGTAATCATTCCTACGAGTTTGTCGGGGATCTTGAAGCTTCTGAGAATAGAGAAGAGTGACTGTCTGTCTATTTATTTTTATTTATTTATTTATAAACACACACACATAAGCTCACAGTATTTCACCAAAACGCTTACACGGTAACATATTAGGTAACAACATACAAATAAAAAATAATAAAATATAATGAACAAATCCAATTAAAGATAATACCTATAAGTTTGTAACACAGTTGAGTAGATATGTTATTTACTTAGTGGCAATGGAGTTTAAGGCGGACAAAATGGTATGCAAAAACTTGCTCAATCTGTCGGCAAAAATATCGGCATCCGGGACCCGGATCAGCACATTATTCATGAGTGTGATGCCCGGGAGGTGGGCGCGTTCGCGGCGTGCACCGTGCGCGTCACGGGACTCGCCAGCTGGCGGCGGCCTCACCGCGCAGGCCGCGCACCGCCCAAGCTCGCACCCGGCGGACCGTATGTTGGTGGCGGAACCGATAGCCCCACTCGGCTAAGAACACCAGGGTTATCTATGCCGCCGTGGAGTAGGGAGTGGTAGTGGTTTATAAGAAGTAGCTTTCGCCTAAGCTCCAAGGTGTTGAGGCCTACCATTCCTAAAACAAAGCTAGAAGGGTAAAGGTAAGGATAATATCCGTACGTCACACAAATCTGGAAAATTTGCGTTGCACCCTCTCGAGCATTAGCTTGTATTTTTCTTCGTGCGGATCCCACACGATAGCTCCATATTCCAAGCGACTTCGAACATACGCAAAGTAGAGCGTCAACGCTACTCTGGGACTTGGGAATTGTGATGTCATCCTCATGATGAAACCCAGAGTTTTGCACGTATTTTTACAAGTTATGGTCATGTGTTTTCGGAAGTCGAGTTGTGACTGTGAGTCTACCGTTAGCCCAAGGTCCCGTATTTCATCTCTTTCGAGCTCGGTGCTATTGCAATAGTAAGTGGCCAAGGTGGGATGCTTTGCTCTTGTGAGTGATATTACCTTACATTTTGAGATGTTAAAGGGCAACCGATTCATTACACTCCAGTCTGCTACCGCATTTATATCACGCTGCTCGCAGTCGGACTCAGCGTTGATGTCCAGACAGAGTTTTAAATCGTCTGCAAACATTAGATACTGTCATAGGCTTTAGCAAAGTCAACCAAGAGGGAGTGTATTCCTTGCGAAAATTCCCACTTCTTCTCCATGAGTTGCTTGAGAAACACTCACCAACGTCGGGGTATTAGTAGGCACGAAACGCATTGTACGCGTCAGGTAGATCTAAAGTATTTTTTTTGTATGAGAAAATGACAGTTGAATTGTCCTAACGCTCGTTACATGTTTACCTCTCTAAGTTCCACTTATTGGACGAGTCGAGATCAGTTTGTGAATGCATTATTCCTTAGTATGTAGCTAATAAATAGGTAAGTAAAAACCATTTTTTTATACCTCAATAATGTTAATATATAATATATTATATATTTTCCTTTTTTTCGAATAGAACTAAATGTATAGATTTAATTATTGTTCTTACACTTCCTACATAGTTCACCATTCATTAATAATTATGGGCAAAGAGTATCAAACTTCATAGTACCAAAAACTTTCAATCAGATTAGTATATTAAGACAAACTCCTAAATTAAGTAAATCTATTTTAAAATCAAGATTAAAGGACTTGCTCCTTAACGACAAGTCGATGTCAACAGATGGACATCCACAGAGTAAATAAGAAGGTAGTCCTACTTATTTACTCTGTGGATAGGATACCTGTGCCTACATAGTAACTAGTTAGGTAAGCTGTTGTCGTCCAGTGTCGCCGGAGGTCGAGCCATAATACGGTATTTTATTATTACTAATGTTTTTAATTGCCATTCTACCTAAATCTGTAAAAAGTTTAGAGAAGAGATTAGGTTAGTAATAAAAGCAAATTAGGTTAAGTTACAATAGTTGTAGTAAATGAGCGCGTCTCGCCATCAAACTTAATAGTTTGGCGAGTGTATATTTGTAATTTATCATGTAACTTGTATTTGGAAATAAATAAATAAATAAAAAAATATTCTTTTCCATCGAGTGACAAAGCGGGTATTTTCGTAACTGAGTGGAATTTATAGTAGGTAAAACAGTTTAGTACTTCACTTTTAGTATATTGTACACGTACGTCAGGTAGATCTAACTGTCACTTTTCGTATGGGAATAAGTTTCTGTAGAAATTTAATTTTTTGTACCTGTTTTTATTGCCCACTGTATACGTGCGATAAGTTACTTTATCACCTTTCGGGTGTAATCCTTTATTTTGGATTAATAATGTTTACGAGCAAGTGAGAGAAAAGTATATACCCGAATCATATTCTAAATACTTGCGGGCTGTGTTTGTATTGCACAGAATCACAAGTTCTTTCAACCCTCCCATTTTTATACAATTCTGACAAAAATAAAAATCAGACAGCATGAAGGTTCAAATTAACTGTTTCGCAACTACGGAAAACTACGTTTAAAAACTTTTTTTAAGCTAAAGGTAGCCTATATCACTTGGAGCATAATTTCCAATCGATTGATACCTCATTCAACAAAATCGGTTCAATATCTGAAACGTTAACTCTCGAAACACACGTAAATATAAACAGTATTAAATCATATCTTTTCCTTTCGGCTCTGCCGTAGTCGGACAACAAGGAAATAAAAATCAGCCCAAAAAAGAGAACTAAAGCATCAACCATGTTTATTAAACCTGTTTGCCTTGCCATTCCAACACACTATGTATTATCATCACCTTTTTCCTGTATTTCCCTTAAAGCAAATTGCTCGTAGGAAATGTGTTTACAGGCGAGTGGAGCCGCGCGTAAACGCAAGCGAGCTGTACAACGAGGTCACGTAAGTCATATCTGAGGCAGTCAACTGTGCCATCGTCACGTCTATCGCTCGTGACGGATGTCTGTATATGTATTAGAAGGATAAACATGGATCTATATTAGGTATTATTGTTCTGATACCTGCTTCACACTTTTAAGGGTGGTATTGCAATCATATCCAATGTGCATTGCTTCTCACTTACTCTTTAAGGTGGTTCGATTTCCATACAAAACGTTATTTGACATTCGCAGGCTAACGGCGTGATTTATTAAGAAACTAATGTAACTAACTTTCATAAATTGGCTTTCCATTTAAGCTAAATTCCCCCTTCTCTTGAATAAACCTGTATAAACTAGAATAATTTGAGATATTAGTTTGGGACGTCACAATTTGGGAAAATCATTTTTCTCAAATTATTTTAGTTTATACAAGTATATTCAAGAAAATTTTTGGGGTATTTCGCGCAAATGGAAAGCCAATTTATGAAAGTTAGATATTCGTTTCTTAAATAAATCACGCCGTTAGCCTGCGTATGTCAAATAACGTTTTGTATGGAAATCGAACCACGTTAAGCAAAATGTGAGATAATAAATAAATAAATAAATAAATATTAGGGGACAATCTTACACAAATCGACCTAGTCCCATAGTAAGCTCATTAAGGCTTGTGTTATGGGTACTAGACGATGATATATATAATAGATATAAATACTTAAATACATAGAAAACTTCCATGACTCAGAAACAAATATTCATGCTCATCACACAAATATTTCCCCTTACCGGGATTCGAACCCAGGACCTTCAGCTTCGTAGGCAGCGTCACTACCCACTAGGCTAACCGGTCGAGATGGAAATACACATTGGGCAAAGATATTGGACAAGTGGAATAGCATAGCACCCTAAGGCGAGCGGATGTAGTAGTGGCTCTATGAGGTGTACGGACCTCGCCAGTCTGTCTTTTCTTTCTTTTTTGGGTTCCGTACCCAAAGGGTAAAAACGGGACCCTATTACTAAGACTTCGCTGTCCGTCTGTCTGTCTGTCACCAGGCTGTATCTGAAGAACCGCGATAGCTAGACAGTTGAAATTTTCACAGATGATGTATTTCTGTGGCCGCTATAACTACAAACACTAAAAACAAAATAAAATAAAATCGCGATTCTTCAGATAGAGCCTGGTGAAAGATAGTTTGTTGTATGATACAACAAACGTGTTTTTTTTTGCCGTTTTTATAGATAATGGTACGGAACCCTCCGTGCACGAGTCCAACTCGCACTTGGCCGGGTTTTTTAATATTTTGAAAAACTGAACACACAAAAAAAAACTATATAATTATTGAACGTGATCATAAAAATTCACGAGAATCGGTTTACAAATGCGACCGGTAGAGTAGAACACTGGACATCCGGATATACAAAAGAATGTTGGCCCAAGCTGAAACGGAGAACTTTTCGTTTCGCTCGCTTTTTCAATTATGTAAATCGTTGGAGCAAGCGAAAGCTCGTAAAAAATAGTGAAAAAAAATCACAAAAATGCAACTTATTATTTTATATTAAACTAGCTTCTGCCCGCGACTCCGTCCGCGTGGAACTCGTTTATATCGAAGCTCGATACAAACTTTCACCCTCCATTTTAGGGAAGGGGGGGGGGGGGTTAAAAAGAGACAAACCCTATGTCACTCTCCATACCTTCAACTATCTCCACTTAAAAATTCACGTCAATACGTCGCTCCGTTTTGCCATGAAAGACGGACAAACAAACGCACACACTTTCGCATTTATAATATTAGTAAGGATTCAGGAACAAAACCACTTTACATACCACTACATTAGGCATTGAAATAAAACATGTCTTGTAGCCACAGGCAGACTGAACACTAAATGTAAGTACCTACAAAATAAAATTGTTACTCAAAGGAAACGAAGACTTATTCATTGTTTTTTGATACTTTTTTAAAACCGATTAAATATGCAATGTTTTTTCATCAAGTAGATGTCAACCAGCTCCAACAGAACAATAAGCTAAGAATACTTTGCATCATCAATGGCCTTTAAGTCTATTACAGACTATACAATCAGTGTCAAGAAGGGAGACAACGACGTCTTTCATAGCTTTCATAGGACGGGAGCGGCATACGACCGCAAGCCTGATAACAGCCCAGCGCCGCGGGCAAATGTCACCACATTTGCCCGCGGCGCTGGGCTGTTATGCGCTACGCGCTGATGCGGCTCACCCCGCCGGTCACCCGTCACGAAACTAGACCTCTATCTACGCTTAGTTACTATGCATCGCGGTGTATATATTTGTGGGTGAGCGTTGAGGTGAGCTTAAAACAAGTTACAGAATAGGGGGACAGGACGTGTCACGTAGACTTAGCTCTCGTATCTGCGTGTTTTATAAACAACAGTTCATCGCATCGCATCCACTGCATATATCCACGAAGTATGCAGCTCATCACATCACAAAGAATTGTCCTCTTATCGGTGGAGTATTTTCCATTTCTCCCTGTCGTACGCCAGCCCTTTGATTTGCTGATACGCCACGACACCTGCTTTTTCCTTTATTTGGTCCATATAACTGCGCCCAGGTATTTCCCCCGCAGGAGAGATCCTTCTATCTTTCCTTCCATTATGATTTAAAAAAATTGTCGTGCCGTATCAAATGACCAATCATTTCCCCCCTTCTAGTGCTGATGGTGGTGATGGTGGAGATCTCTCTCTTCTCTTTTCGTGTATACAGCTATACGCAGTATGTTTAAACATAATATCGTCTACAAAATCGCCATGCAATCTAATCACCCCACCCTACAGACTCGACAGCAAGAATTATCACCCATTTTCAACCCTCTCGATACCTTGAGGCGCAATTCGTCATAATTACGTTTTATTCCGCTTTTCTTAGGCACGTTAATAAGTAATTAATTATGATTAACGGCACGAGTGAATTATTCCCGAGTAAAACTAGTGATTAATTATGCGCACTGTAATTAGGTGTTTTGTTTTGGCGCTTGGAGGAAATGAAAGTGAGTTCGTAATTATACTCTATGAATAAACAATGTTGATGGAAATTGCATTTTTAAAGTGGGTTATTATTTTTATTGTGGATTTCTGAGTCTAAAAAGAAACATCCTTCGAGTTCTTGAAGAGATCTTCAATTCAGAGATTTGTACCTATTATATTACACGTTATATAATACGTACAAATCTCTGAATTGAAGAACTTACCTAGGAATATTACTTTACTTTTAAGTTTTAGATTTTAATAAGATTTTTTTACGATGCCATTCGAACCAGTTTTTGGAGAGGAACAAATGTTTCTAGCAACTACAATTAAAGAACATAAATACCCAAAAAATTGAGACATAGATTGACGTCGCTGGCGGCAGCGGAAAACGCTTCATACTGATTACGTACCCACGCATGACGTCACTTGTACAAAGTAGTTGTATCGTTGTATGGAAAATCCGGTAAATTGTTGTTTCGGTCGCGAAATACGGCGTTTAAGTACATAGTTGTCATACAATTTTGTTTCTATAAAAGCGTGAGAATTCTATTGGCAGCTTTAAATTTACTCTTGGACAATAAAAACAAATGCATATTTTTTCTAAACTTTCAAGGTTCATATCTTTTTATGATTTTGATTAAATTTTATAAATTATACTTTATGACGATAGTTTGATGGTTTACTATCCATTTAGCATCACTACGTTATCAATTTGAACATGAGGCCGCATGCCTATTACAGGGTCCTGTAAATTTACATACTGTACATTTTGTAAGACCTGTATGCTAGCATAAAAGCAATAAAGTTATTATAAAGTTATTATTCTACTCTGGCGATTACGTACCAAGTAGTTATTGAATGATTTACGCAAGCAAACGATCTTCTCTGCTACAGCTTGGGCAAAAATTCTTGCGTATGTCCCGACGTCCCGCTGTCCGGCGTCTGTCCGGCTGTTATCCTCTAACCCTAAAATGCCTCTGCTAAATGAAATGTGCTTTGTCCCTTCCTTACGAACACAAATGTCAAAGTGACAGATAAGGACAAACGAATATTAACGCTATTTTAGTTAAAATGGGCTTGTAGAACGTTTATGAATACGTAAATGTCGCGTTACTCAACCGGTACTCGTGAAATATTTTGAGCAGTTTGAACAATTGAATAGTAGGTCAGTCATATCGAACATTAAAATCGCAAGCTAACGGCTAGTTGTGATTTTTTAATTTGGGACCCCTACCAGTACCGTACATGCAAGTTTAAACAGTCATTTTTTGTCAAATTCTTTTTTTCGAAACTAGGTAATTATGTATTTTGAAAAAAAAAACACGTGCTCGCAAGTTCTATAGCTTAAAGAGCCACTCTGCCGCCATAAGAATGAAAAATGTGTCAATTTTTGTCAAATTGAGTTTTAAACAGTCTCGGAATGGGTGAAAAAAAAAAATCTCTCACCCGGGTTTGGATATCTCTAATAAACCAGGATTGAGACAAACATAAGTTCATCAAATTTTGTTAAGTTTACTTCCTGTTCGAACTAGAAAAGTCATCACTTCATGTTCATAGGCAAAAAAGTACTAAGTAACCACCTCTACACACACACCCGCGCACACACACACACACTTGACACTTACGCTTGTTTCATGTTTTATCTGTTCTTTGATTATTTTATTGTTTAATACGTGTGTCCTGTGTGTTTGTGAATAAATGTATATTTCTTTCTTTCTTTCTTTCTATGTTTTTTAATCTTTGTCTTAAATGTGTGCCTAATATAGTGCCTATAGTTGTTATCATAAAAAGAAAAACCATATTTTAATTTTGTTTCAAATGTTATAATTACTTAAGATGAAACATTATGCTACATAATTATCTTGTTACCTATTTCGTGATTTTTAACCGACTTCAAAAAAAAGGAGGAGATTCTCAATTCGGTTGTATTTTTTTTTTTTTTTTTCAATGTTTGTTACCTCAGAACTTTGTCATTGATGAACCGATTCGTAATTTTTTTTTGTTTGTAAGTACGAGTATATGCTCCCAGGTAGGTCCCATATATTTTTTAATTCAGTTAGATGATGGGATCCATGAGGAATTGAGGGAACTCTTCAATTATATTAGGCACGCATGTAGTGAATTTGGTATTTTCTATTATATCTCGTGTATTTACACCCGGAAATCATAAATTTGGTGGAGTGGAATTGATGATGAAGACCACAGATGACTTATGGAATTCCTCAATTATATACTTAAAAGTACAAAAGTACGTCACGGATTCTGATAAGATTCCGTTGAAATAGCAGCTAATGAAGTGCCAAAGGTGATCCTTATGGAATCGACGGAAGTCCTGAAATTTTATCGGCCCACACACAGCTATTGGGTTTTTTTCTCTAATAATCAACGCATTTGCGCTCGGAAATCAGTTCATGTGGTAAATTGGAAAATAAATGTGGAAATGTTCTCGTACCTTGGCGGAGTATTAAATTGAAATCGGTTAAAACTTTGTTTTTAAAGTAAATTATTATCAATATTTAAACTTTGACCACTGAAATAAATCACAAGTACCTACCTACCCATTTGTGCCTTTTCAAGTTCCTAAACCAATGAGTAAGTAATAGAAGCATTTGTGAGTTGCTTACTACTTGTGTTTTTATTGGATGCTAAAGTGCAAAGTTAACACAAAAAACACAAGTGCGCACTTGTGTTCTTCTTTCTTTGAAATTCTTTTATCTAATGTTTTTTTATGAAGCAGAAACTTTTTAGGGTTCCGTAGTCAACAAGGATTATAGTTTCGTCATGGGCGTCTGTCTGTCCGTCGTCGGCTTAGCTCAGTAACCCTTACAACCAGAAAACTGTCATTCGGCATGAGAATACATATAAATCAATCACGCCGACAAAACAATAGAATAAAATTTGTTGAGGGTACCTCCCCTACACCTAAAGCGAGGATGTAATTTTTTTTCTCGTTAAACCCATGGTGTGGGATATCGTTGGATAGCTTGTTCAAAAATATTATGGGTTTTTAAGACCATTTTTCAATTCAGCGATTCGTTTGCGTGATATTTGGCTTTAAAGCTTTCATTTTTGTTCGAGTCATGGTGTTCCCTGCCGGCTAAATGGCTATTTACTACTGGGGATGAGAAAAAAATCGTGGCAGTAGTAGGGTCATTCTTGAGAATTGCATTATTCATCTCATTCCCTCGGCGTTTTTTATTTTAAGAAATTTCTACTAAGTTACAATAAAATAAAATTAAGTATTTAATAATAAACATATTTATCGAATAGGCATCACTTTGGGTCAATTAGGTACGGAAATATACCAATTCAAAGTTTAGCTGTCGAGGGAATGAGAAAACATGACGGGGGAATGATAAAAAGTACGAGGGAATGAGAAAAATTACGGGGGAATGATAAAAACTACGAGGGAATGATATAATTGACGAGGGAATGATAATCTTTGGTATTAGATCAGATGTTTTATTAAATAATACAAAATATCAGTTTGAATAAAGAAAAAATCACAGTTTTTTCTTAATAATCTTATAGACTAAGTACCAATCTTCGCATTACTTTCAAAAATCATCATTATCCTAGCGTTTTTCCCGGTAGTGCCCTACACGAGCCCGGGATCCGCTTTGCAAAAATACTTCTACAAATATATATTTTTCTTTTGCTTGTCACAATCTAACAGGGAAGTAATTTTAATAACATCTAACTCACTTAAATTCACAAACTTCTGAAAATGATTATCATTAAGTATACGCTTCGTATCAAAGACTAAAATAAGTAGGTACTTTATGTTTTTTTCTCAAATACTTGATTGAATTTTTGAGATCCCATAAAATTGCATGCATGATTAGAAACAAGTGAAACAACACACAGTAATATGTCCAGTTCAACAAAAATAACACAAAATCGTTTTGTTTAACTGGACATTTGTTTTATATTTTTATAAGTTACATTTGTTGATAAAAATTATTAACATCTTTGTGGTTTGATTCCTAAAGAAACTAAAATTCGGAACTTTACTTATAGCATTAATATAATATTTTTGTATTACTGGAATAATACCGTTTTTACTACAGTCGTTATAGATTTCTTCTTTTCTTCCATTTTTAAATTTGATGATGTCATATCAGTCGTGAGTGGTGGTAAAGCGGACCTGAAATATTTATATTCATAAGCAATCGGAAATCAAATCACAAAAGTTTTACTTGCAACGTGTCATGGAAGAGCCTAAATATTCGATTATTATGTATAATAAAGTTCTGTCCTACGCCAAGGAGAATCGATATAAGTATTTACGTATTCTAGAAACCCACACAAGGTACATGTACAGTCTCACCACTGTACATTTTTCCGTTTACGTTGCGACCTACTTTAGGCCGCGCTACAATATGACTTTATGAAGTAAATGATATTAGTGCAAACATAACTCGTATACGACAATCGTCAACTGAAAGGAACGGCCAATAAATCGAACTATTTTGTATCTTAAAAGTAATAAATCAGTTTAATAACTATAACTTAACTTCACCGTTCTCTCAACGCACTCCAACACAACATCAAGTGTATGGGCTAACTGGCTCATACAGTACACTCGAGAGCAAAAGTTTCGGGTCACTACCATAAATCGTAATAATTCGAACACAAATTCACCTAGCTAAAATAAATAAATTAAACCTTATAGACAATTTAATAATCCTTCATTACACGTATAAAAACTTATTGGTTGACGCCTGTAATGGGAGCAATAAATGAAACGGTGAATTACTAACCCAATCAGCAATCAGTTCTAAGTGGTTTAACAAAAAACAAACAAGAAAACACTCTTAATCACTATGACATATATATTTTATGGAGTCATCCTTTAAATTTATTGTTCCTATTACAGGCCACACCCGGTACATATGATAAAATATAATCATTTTCAAGAAACTTCAGAAATCTATCATTACCCCGTTCAGAAAACCGGGGGAATGAGAGTCGAGGGAATGAGAAATCGAGGGAATGAGAGTCGAGGGAATGAGAAACCGAGGGAATGAGAGTCGGGGGAATAAGAAAAAGTAAGTTTCTTGTCGATTATGCCGAAACTGTTATTAATATAAGAGTAACTATTAAACCAACACATGCAATCATTCATGTGTTATTCTCTACACTAAATATTGTATGCCAATTGCAGGAAATAGATTTTATACGTAAATATAGGGTAATGATAATCATAGTGAACCAAAGTTAGGGGATGATATATCTACCTTCATTGCTCCGAGCTCCAGCGACGAGACGCGTCCTCTCTCCGCGGCGTCGGTAGCGCTACAGACGAGGATGAGACACGGCCGAGATTACGCGTCACAAGACGTTGCAGTAAGGATGTACGCGTTGTTTAGTCAGGCATTAGGGAAATGATAGGTTAGCTCTGGACAAACCTTTGATATAGATTCCTATAAAAACTATGATAAATAGGGGAACCATATTTTTATTTTTAAATCATTAACTTATATTCTAACGATTTAACTCGATACAATATTTAATTTTGATCCTTATCTAGTTGTTTACAGAGTAGATTGTTCACAAAATGGCGGATGGACGCACCGGGGGAATGATAATTTAGGTGTTTGACATTTTTTTATGGCTAATTCTACTTACCTTTAACAAAATGTAAATCCTGCCCCAGTTAGATTAAGTGTTGAACTACTGTACAAAAATGTGTAAGGTCAATTATTTTATTTTTTCGGGTACTTTTTTCCTCTGGACGCTAAAAATTGACCCTCTCAAGAATCACCCAGTACTAACATAATATAATGGATGTAACTAAGACAGACAGGCAACTACGGAACCCTGCACTGCGCGTGGCCTGACACGCACTTCGCCGGTTCTTTTTTCTAAAAAATCTAATTCAAATAAAAAGACTATTAATAAAATTAAGTTGCATAAAAATTCTTAAACTTATCTATAATTATTAAACACAAATCATTATTTTCTGTCAATAAAAGTACTAACTGCGTAACCATTTTATATCGCTGAGTAAGTGTGAATTTAGACAAGTGTTTCCTTCGCATAATCAAAATTCATAGCGAAAAGCATAAAAAGAATAATTATTAGGTGAAGAATTTATCCACTCAGTCTAATAAGTACCAGAAATATAAAACATACACAATGTAACATACTGAGCTTAAACTTAAGCCCACCTTGTTTAGTCGCCTTCTACATATTCCATTGAAAGGTTGTTTATGTGCACGATATACATAATTTAAGGCAGCGACTGCCCACGATTTACCTACCTCCATATATCTCGTAGCATTACGCGTCAAAGAAATATCAGCATAACTGTTCGTATTCGAATTTCAACAGTTTTCAGTTGGTTTAAAGTTGAATTTAGAATGGTCGCGAAGGTCTCAGGTGTAGTCCGCATTGAATGGAAATGATAACGAACCAGGTTCTTTCAGGCTCTGTATGGGGATGCCCCTTTGGTGAATACGGTGAATTAAGCTGGGTTCAATTAGAACGCACTTGTTTGGTGTTGATTAGTGTCTTAATGAGATGGCGCTGCTTTTATTTTGGTTTCAGATGTCGTGTCTAAAGAAAATGTGTGTTGGTGTCGGATTAATTTTAAAAAACATAGAAATTGCTGGCACTGGCACTTCACTCGCACATATACTCACACACACATTCACACGCAAACGCACATCTCTTACACTTATAATCCATACTAACATTATAAATGCGAAAGTGTGTCTGTCTGTCTATCTGTCGGTTACCTCTTCAGGCTTAAACATCTGTACCCATTTAGATGAATTTTGGTATAAAGATAGTTTGAGTCCCGGGGAAGGACATAGGATAATTTTTATCCCGGAAATCAACCCCTAAGGGGGTGAAATGGGGGGTGAAAGTTTGTTTGGAGCTGCGATATAAACGAGTTTCACGCGGACAACGCGTTTTATATCACACGATATAAAACGCGGTTCGACACACTTAACTACCTATATTGTTATTCTAAATAAAATTACTTTAAGTTAAAACTGTACTTATCTCAATCTTTAATGTATTCGTAACTGCTTAATCGTCATAACTAGTTTGTTATGGTTTATTTACCACTTGTTACTGTGGAAGAGCGGTGTATCCTGACATAAACAAAATTACTTGCTTAATAGAGGCTCCAACCTTGGCTATTGATAATATTTATTTACGATACAAGTGCCGAAAATAGGGAATTCGCAACGAGTGGTGATAAATTAAAACACGACCGAAGGGTGTTTTAAATCGACACGACACCTTTTGAATTTCTTTGCAAATGTATGCAGGTTTTCCTCACGATGTTTTTCCTTCACCGAAAAGCTAACGGTAAATATCAAATGACATTCCGTAGGTACATAAGTTCCGAAAAACTCATTGGTACGAGCCGGGATACGAACCCACGACCGCCGCTTGACAGTCGTATGCCTGAACCACTAGGCTACCGTAGCTTTTTAGTCCTTAACAGAATTCAAACCCAGGCTGTTATTCGGAACGTGTGAATGCGCCACACCTCACCTCACCCGCCACGCCAAACGAAACTTGACCCCATCTACGCTTAATTACTACGAATAGCAGCGTCAGATATACTTGTGGATGGACGGTGAGGTGAGGTAGTAACAAGTTGCAGAATAGCGGGGCTGATTTGTGATTACGCTTAGTTATTACTTATTACGAATCGCGGCATCTAAATATATTAGGGGTGTCGTGTGAGGTAAGGCTGAAACAAGTTACAGAATAGCCGCGATCAGCTTCGTAGGCAGGGTCACTGCCCACCTGAAGGCTAAGCCACCATTAATATACAACTAAATATTATTATTTACTAGCTTCTGCCCGCGACTCCGTCCGCGTGGAATTCGTTTATATCGTAGCTCCATACAAACTTTCAGCCCCCATTTTGGGGAAGTCAGGGGTTAGAAAGAGACAAAAAGTAGCCTATGTCACTCTCCATCCCTTCAACTATCTCCACTTAAAAAATCACGTAAATTCGTCGCTCCGTTTTGCCGTGAAAGACGGACAAACAAACAAACACACACATTTTCGCATTTATAATATTAGTATGGATTAACAACGATACTGTACTTGTGTTTACCACCATATCTTACAAAATAACAGCAAAACGAAACAAATGACTGCCTCAACGACAACCAAAAGATAATTTATAATGGCAAATCCGCTTCAAATTTCAACTCGAGCAAAAAGATCTTCAAGAACCTGTCACGAAACAACGGGACGGACATTTCCATACAAAAGCAGTGAGTTTTGTTCGCGGCGGGGACATAAATCTTGGGGCTGACAGCCCTCCAGGTGTGCCCCGCGCTGAATACAAATGATAATGAACACGATGGATACTGGTCACACTGGAATTTAAAACGCTGCGTTTTTAAAGCGCTTTTACAGAGGTAATAACAAACTGTGTAAAGGTAATTTTATAACGTATATGTATATATATATTACGTAGGTACGTATTTGTATTTTATAAGTAACAATGTGACCTAGCGTGAAAATGAAATGATAGATTTATTAATTGAAATATTGTAATCGATGACCACCGAGTTTCTTAGGCATGCGACTTTCAAACGTAAGTCATGGTGTAAAAATCCACCCGCCAAAGATTTCCCATTTATAATGCAGAGACCTTGTCAGTCTGAGAGTTGAAGCTGAAGTGAATCCTTTGGCGTCTCCGCCCAGCCTTTTCATACCCCAAAATAAAACAAAAGTTTCCGACTCGCACTTGACTCTTTCGAATAACAAAAGCCTCCGACTCGCACTAGACTCTTTCGTCAGAGCTCTGACGGGATCTTGAATCATTTAATTTAATAATTCCTTCCAAAATTATATTTTAACACAAAGGAAACTTATCCAGTTGACTGCGTTTAGTTAAAATGGGTTCGGATCCTATCTCCAATAAGAATGATAATTTCTGGGTGAAGGAAATTATTTGACGTGCAAACTTGCATACATTTAGAAATTCAAAGATGTGTGAGAAGCCCCTAACCCTCACAAGGCCGGAGTGGAAATTTCTGATGCAAAAAGGCTGGTGAATGCACAACATATGATCGGTACTACCCATTTACAATATCTGTAACCCTGCCCGGAATGCGAGACCTATCCTGCTTCCCCTTTTACTTCCCCGCACTCGCTATGCGCGCTTTACCTAGAGCGCCAATATGACGACACGCGATAAGATACACATTTATTAAGACCGGGTATACTCTATAATTATATACATATATATATTTTAGGGAAAGAAAATATTTATTCGATAATAAAAAGTTTACAAGTCAATATTATTTAAATAATATAATTATAATGTTTTTGAAATTTTAATGCGCATAGTAAAAAATATGGCACTTACATTTTCTAGCCTAGAAATATTACGGTCTAGTACATTACAGTTAAAAAATAACAGAGTATATAGTTAACCGAGCGTTTCCCTGCTCAGTGCGTACCCGCACTTTTCCTGTTTATATTAATGTTTTCGGGAAACGAAAATATATCCTAATGAAGTACCGCGCGTCGCATGCAGATAAGTACGTGAACTTGAAATATGACGAATGCTCGCGTTATTGTTGATAAAGGGGCCAAGTAACTTTTCTTTAATTTATTATAATATGTCTCGTAGTTGTTGAGATTTTTTTCTCTGTGTTATTTGAATTGAAAATTTAATTATGGTGTGTGTTTTATTGTAGGTAGTGTTGGTTTTTTTTTTTTGTGAATTCAATAATGGCCAGGTTTTATAATAATAATAATAATATTTTCGGACAATCTTACACAAATCAACCTAGTCCCAAACTAAGCAAAGCTTGTAGTATGGGTAGACGACGATATACATACTTATATAGATAAATAAATACTTAAATACATAGAAAACATCGATGATTCAGAGACAAATATCCGTGCTCATCACACAAATAAATGCCCTAACTACCGGGATTCGAACCCGGGACATCTAGCTACGTAGGCAGGGTCACTACCAACTAGGCTACAGAGGTCGTCAGAGTTTATGTTGAATATAACTTTCATGATTATAACACGTAATTTTGACTTAAATAAGAGGTAATTTAAGTATCGGTAGCTAGGTGATGAAGTCCCATGGTTGCCAATGAAGGCAGGTCGAGGCTTTTGATTCTCTGTGATTGAAAGTTATCTAAATTTCAATTTAACTGGACATCAAAATCTACGCAAAACTGGAATAATGCAAGATTGAATTGTAAATGAAACTAGTGGCTCTGTGAGTCGTAGACGAGCCTGTCTTTTTTTTTTAATGAACGACAAAGAAATCTTTATAATGCTCACTAACATTTCAAGAGAATCAGTTGAGAAATGCCAACTGCAGAGAACAGCTGGACAGACAAAATATGTTCGCTCCAAGCTGAAGCATAGAACTTCATTCGCTTTGCTCCCTCGTTCGATAATGGCCAGTACTTTTTCTAGAGAGAGATCTGCATCGGGAAAAAGGTAAAATTTTGCACCTAGGATAAAGTACTATAAGAGTGTCCATGTCCAGCCTCTCCGCCGTCCCAGTCACCAGCATCTCTTGAATACAAAACGAGGTTGTTGTTGAAAACTTATATTCTCAGTTTAAATACATACTAATGTTAACACTAGTCTATGGTACAGTTTTTAACGCGAATTTGGACGCTCAGAGACCTTATACATCTCTGGAATACTGAATTAATATCATTAACTTCTGTTAATGCTGATATAGATCTTATAGCAAATGCAATCATATTGCATATTTTGCAATTTTGTTTTGTGTACATTAACTTAGTGACATTTAGTTTGTTAACCTTTTATATATAATTTTAAATTATTATTGTGTGTAAATTACCGTTTGACATGTAAAAGTGCCCTTGTGGCCTATTTGCAAAATAAATAATTGATCTTGATTTAACCAAATAATAACTAGGCAACACTACGCTGTTGTTCTACCGGCGAAGTGAGGGTATACGGAAGTTGACAAGAGTTAAAATAAATTATTGTTATCCTACTATATATAATATTATAAATGCGAAAGTTTAGATGTTTGGATGTTTAGACGTTTGGATGTTTGTTACTCAATCACGCTTAAACGGCTTAACCGATTTGGATGAAATTTAGTACGAAGATAGTTTATAGCCTGGATTAAAATATAGGATAGTTTTTATCCCGTATCCACGCAGACGAAGTCGCGGGCGGAAGCTAGTATTACCAATAAACAAAACTTACGAAAATATGGAGAACTTATTTTTGCCATTTTCAATATTAGAATATCAAAAAATGGATGCGGTTCGACCATAGAAAAATGTGACATCACTCTGTCCTGTTTCCCTACAAACTTCATACTTTCAATACTTTCACTGCTGCGGGCGCGTACGCCGTAGTCGCTTTCCGCTACATACGAGGATTACCACACCGGTTAATGTGTTAACAGAGCGTTTTTGACATTTTGACCTTTCATAAAACGATGCTGGTTTGACTATTAGTCAACATCCCTATCAAAATTATTATACATTTGCCGAAAACAATTGACTATTTTATCACTGATAGCCTTACCTCACCTGCCTCAGAAGAAACCCTACTTGCAAACTCGTTCCATCTTTAAAATACAGTCGTGAGAAATAACATTTATATCAACACTTTTTCCAAGTCTTTCTGCTGATTCCATAACAATAATTCATGATTGCAGTGTTAACATGATACAAAGACTTATGAACACCGACATGACAGCCAAAACCAAACATATAAACAACTCCTTTAGACAGGTGTACAAACTTATTATATGCAGCTCTTCATGACAAAACCAAAGAACGATGACCCTAGTATGCCGGTAATAGAGTTGTAAGTGTTGTTTTAGGGTTGCAGAAAATAATACTTGATGGAAGGTAAGCCTTTTTGATTTGTGGCCATGAACAAGACGCCATATTTTATGGTTTCCTGAAGAACACAAAAGAATAATGTTGCACATAAAGTATGTAGGTTCACATTTTGTACTATTTTTAGCCCATTGAAATGCAACTTGAGCACGTTATGTGATACTTTCTAAGGCTGTGGTTCGCACGCTTTCTTTTTTAGTTTAATCTTTTTTATTCGAGGAAGAATCCTATAGAGAAGCTATACTCGTGCCACAAAAAGGCTCCTATGCAGCTAAATTGAGAACTGGTTTGAATATGGCTAATGGCCGCTCCTCACGATGGGCCATCCCGACCCATCATACAGGACGCAACTATGCGTTAAAGGGAGTAAGACATATTTATGTCTCGTTCTACCGCATAGCCGCGTCCTGTATGATGGGTCAGGATTTACCGTAAACAAACTTAATTGCGGCGGGTAATCGTTTCTTTGCCGTTAAGTGATACTAAAAAGTTTGCTGCAAACAAATAGAGGTGCAACTGAGAAATTCGCAAAATAAGTATCTTGGAGGTTTTTGACAAGCAGGGTTTCGTAAACCTGCGAAGTATTTGACCAACAATATCTTAATGGTAAAACTTAAAACAAGGCAAAGATTAGGTACTACTCTAAAACTATCAATAAGTATTCCAAAACCGTTTCGTAGAATTTCATATAAGTCCAATTTTAACTTCAACATAATAAATTATATTCCATATTTAAATATCTACGTTTTAAAAAGATCGTTTTTCAAGTCAAGTTCACCGTTGGGCATAGCGATAATAAAATGAGCCATTTGAAAATTGGAATACGAGATGCCTTTTGGTCTTGGCAAGGTGACCGCTTTATCGAATTTTCGGTACCCCGACAATACAGCGACAGGTGAAAGCTTACAAAACTCATCCTAAAACTTAACAAAATTATGTTTTGTCCATTTCTCCTACAGAGAGAAATCTTAAAGTGTCAGATAAATACAACGGCAGTTGAAACAAAATAGGAATGATGATGAACCTATTTAATGAATAAGGCGTTTAGTGGAAAAAGTAACTTAACTTTTTTGACTTTAAACCCTTTTCGAGCAAATTAATTAAACCAAACTTTGCTACAAAACATTTTCAATTTTTATTTTCTTGTACTAGGTACATCCAAATTCCAACTACCGTAAAGATCTCAAATTGATAAAACGGATATGAATAAAGTAGGTAAGCATTTTCCTAATTATACATTTTCATACAAAATAAATCGTTCATAATTAAGTAAGTATTAATTATTAATTTTATTTATTTATTTGAGTCAGGCAACAAGGTCCATATTTACAAATACCTTACATACTAACACACATATCAATACACAACTTATAATATAAAACAAAAACACGTTAGGGTGAAGACACATCTATCGGCATCGAATCGCATTTTGTAATACAGTAAACGTAATTTTGTATGAGATGCGTCCGCATGCGGAAGGGTGAATTGATGCGGACGCATCTCATACAAAATTACGTTTACTGTATTACAAAATGCGACTCGATGCTGATAGATGTGTCTTCACTTCTTAAGAGAAGACGGCGACGCGCGGCGCAAGTTCTGGGTGTCAAATAGCCGGCCTCGAAATCGCCGGAAAACTACACCCTTCGGCCAGATCTCTTCCTTCATGAAGGTCGACAGCTTGTCAGTTGGTACTCTCACCACAAATGAATTGAAACTCGCTTTATATCATTTATACAAAATTACCATACTATCATATGACAAATACTCCATATTATTATCATACAAGTATCAACTTTATTATCATCAAAATCGTGACGTTTCTCCCGAACATCCTAAGTACAATTTGAATATTTTTTATGAGTCGAGGACTTCTAAATCTACATATTCCGTAGCTTAACCGAAAACTCTGGCATAACAAACCGTTGGAAACCGAACGACACAAATTCAAAATTCGAACACGCGATAAGGCGGCGAACTCACGAGCGGTGACCGGTTTCGCGGAAGTCGCTTCCGTTCGACGATCGGCATTATTCATGCTCACGCCATGAATGAATGAATGAATGAAAACTTCCGCTCACTCGGCTACATGGACAAACTTTGAAGCCTTGCACAGGGTGAATATGTTTTCCTAATGCCTGGGGATGTAAGGTATATGAGGTTTTATTACGGAGTTTTATGAGGATGGCTCTTTCTATGGCTATTAACTTAAAACGTGGGCTGCTGATATATCCACAAAATATTCTTTGTAATTATAAATATATTATCTTCGTTTGATAAAGCAATTGTTATTTGTTACTCGTATCGTAAGTAGCTTCATTGAGTGTAATTAATTGCGATCGGTCCATTGACAAAGGGCTCAACTACTACTAATGAGAAGTAGTTGAGCCCTTTTGCACAATACAAATTTGGCAAAATTCGTGTTTTGATTGTTTAATATACAGGTAAATAAGAGTGAATATGTGGATTAAGTAATCTAGATTTTTGACCTAGATCAATGCTACTTGCATTTATCTAGATTTAAGATGAGCTGCATAGATTGATTACGTAGCATTTCGTTGTTCTATCATAACCTGTTTATCGCTCTCTCTAAAACGTTTCTCACAAACCCGTAAATACCTAACGAACATAAACGGTTTGGAACTATATATCCTTAAGTAATTTATAAATTATAATTCCACACAAACTATAAAGAAAATCACCATCAATAAAAATATGTCACCAGTAAATTCTCGGAAACGATTAATTAAATGAACCCATTAACTATGCCTCTCCTGTCAACACCACCCTTTATTTAGAAACGTCTCAAATAATGACTACACTTTATTCAAAACGGCGCAAGTGTATCTCCATACGCATCTCCGTACCTACTAGTGTTGTTCCGTTTATTTCACTTTCCCTATGTCTAAGTGAGACGAAACACTCCGTATTCCATAGCTTACTTTTGACAAGCTCATACCTTGTCTAATTCAGCATTTGAAAGTGATCCTTGCGTGATGGCTCTAAGCTTGTAAATTGCAGCGAATCTTAAAGGCAGTTTAAATTTTTTGAAAATAAATAATTGAAGATTAGGGGTATCAGTGTTTTACGGCCGTTTGGTTTTGGCGAAGATAAATGCAGTAAGGAATGCAAAGTCGGCGGAAGATATGACGTTTCCTCCCGATTGGGGCGGGCCGGTAATAATGTGATAAAGGAGGGGAGTTTAGGGTACGCGATATAAATTAAACATTACCACACAGTTGATGCAGTCAAATGGGCTGGCTGATCGTCCTTTGTTTTGATGATAATGAATTCAGTGAGATAAGTTATGTCTCGTAGAATTATATAAGTTTTTATAAGGGAAAATATCAATTTCAACTATAAAGAGCTTTGTTTTTAGTGCCGTTACGAGTTTTTTTTTTTTTAACATGTAATTGTTATTTTTTAATAACACTTGAACGTAATGGGCTTTATAACGGACTTACAGAACTACAATAGCCTATATTACGCCCATGGATGGAATGCTTTTTTCCTTAAATTGTATCTGTCACTCAAGCGTCAGTTTTTTTGTTTGTACCTAGTTTTAAAGGTGTTTGAAATCTATTTTTAATTTAACCTATTTTTATTATTATTTTTACCGGACGAAAACAAAAAAATTAATTACCGTCTAGGTAGAAAAGTGATTTTAAATCATGGCTACCTGCCGATGGGTCTTTGCTTACGCGCCTCATGACAAATTCAACACCAGGAACTTTCTACTTTAAGTACTGTATCAGGATCGAGCAGTGGGACGTTTACCTAAACCCATTTTCATTAATCGAATTAAATTTTCATGGTGGTTCTCTGCTTTTCTAACCGGTCACCTGGTATTATTTATTCCAATTTGAATTGGAAGCGCCATGTTGACAGTCTGTGTGACAGGTTGAGTAGTGCTGTCTTTGCGTTAAGAAAATTAAAGCCGCTTATCTCGGGTGATTCACTGAAACAGGTTTACTTCGCATATTTTCATTCCCTGATGTCCAACGATACCCTCCTATGGGGTAACTCCATGGATGCGCAAAGAGTTCTTGTAATGCAAAAACGTGCAGTTCGGGTACTTGTAGGAGTCAAGCATCGTCACCCCTGTCGGGAGTTATTCTCGACGCAACGCATAATGACGCACTACTCACAACATTTGTTCGAGCTTCTCTTATTTGTAAAAAAAACATCTCCCAGTTTGCGCGTGTGAATGTAACGGGTAAAGAGTTTCGTTCAACTGGGCGCCTAATAACAGTTCCTCGTCGCATGGCGCTTTTTAAGAAAAATCCCCGGGTTATTGGGCCTACTTATTTCGAGCACCTACCCGCCGATATAAGAAACGAACCTTGTGACGAAACATTTGGGCGTAGACTGAGAAATCTTTTGTTGGATAACCCTCTGTACTCTGTTCACGAGTTCATGGAAATAATGTTTTAAGTATAATTATTTGATTTATTGATACCTAATCTGATACTATTTCTTGTGTTATATTTATATTGTATTTCTACTGTGAAATCGTAATACGTAAATTGAAATCGTTTATTTTTGTTTAAAATTTATTATCCACTAGTTGTTAAATGACAATCCGTAATCGGAGATACTATTTCCACTTTCTATATTGACATTTTGAATATTATTTAAATTTTATTTCTTATTATTGACGATCGTGATAAGGATTCTTATAATTTTGACATTGTATGCGAATGTATATTGTAATTTTTATCTCGAAATAAATAAATCTAAATCTATAAATCTAGTTAGAAAATGAAGCGATAAGAGGCTACATTTATTTATTTATTTAATCGTATGAGCTTTTAAGTTTGTCACACTTTAATACCACCCAGGGTTGTGGTAGGTAGCTCCTGCGGACGCGAGTAATAGCTGTCCCCCCTTTGTCAAGTGCGTGGGCAACTCGACTGTTAGAAGTTCTTAAGCCGCCCGAAGTCCTCTAACTCGGCTTAACGACTACTGTCATAGACAGCAGCCGGGATCAACTGCCATCTTTGCTTAACGCAGGTTGATGGCAGCGGTCAGGCTTTGGATGGGTGACAGCCTGATGTTTGAGTGGTTGAGGATGATTGTTTGAGGGGGTGGTGGAAGGCACGGTAAGCAGAGACTTTATATGAAAAACGCTCTACTCGCTCTATTTTTTTCTATTTTAAATTCTAACAACAGAAACTTCGAGTAGTATATAAATGTTCATGTTATTCTAGCATATCTTTTTAAAAAGAGAACCAAACTTCGTTTATATAGAGTTAGAGAGTCAAGCGTGCTGGCGACCCTTAAGACTCGGATTTCGGAAGGTTCCGTTTATTTATTAATTAAAGGGTTTCAATGTTTATGACAGAAGGGTTCCATTCAATCGGATACCAGATTAGCTTGCTCTGATTAATTTCCAATGAGCCTCCCTAAGACATCCGAGGCCATTGTTGTTTTGTGGATTGTAGGGACCTTATTGGGGAACTTGAGATGGAAATGTCAGTAAAACGTGGGTTAGTTATGTTGAGTAATTGAATAGTGAGGTTTGGAACCTTCTCCTTTTTAGTTTCAACGTTTCAAGTCTGGGAGAGACCACTCTTTAGCGATAAGACCGCCTGTTGTTTTACCTCTACCACCTCTACTATCCCTGTATCTCTGTCTTTTCTTTTGTAACTGCTTTACAAACGAGTATATGTGTGGGGTTCGCAATATTATAAAGAGTATTTGTATTGTATTATTTCAATAGGTTTCGGCATTGCAATGCATGTTTTAGAATAATGTAGATGTAAAATTATTTGGTGTAGTTAAAATTAATAAAGTCATAGAAATTAGTGCAACTTAGCTACTATCTGTGAGCAAATGATTTAGTTTATTGTTAAATAAGTAGGTATGTATGACTTTCAAATATATTTAAATGGGAGAGCGTATCATTCGCCAACAAACTGTGACCACAGTTTGGCGAATGAAAATCTGTACCTGTAAGTTATTTTAAGTATTTTTTGAGTTCAATAAAAAAACAACCACAGGTGAAACAGAGGGGAAGTCACGTAACGTTTTGAATGCGCGTTAGGACAGTTTAACTGTCATTTTTTCATATAAAATTTGACATTTAGATCTACCTAACGGACGTACAATGCGTTACGTGATCGACCAGCTGGATTAAGTAGGATTCTCACCGACGGGTACGAACCGGAGCGCGCCTGAGCGCATTTTACAAGTTGCCACAGGAACGTTACGTTTTATATTTGAATCGATTTGCGACCGGTCGGCTCCTCGCGGACGCGGACGGCTGTGCTCGGCTGTCGTCGCATCTGACCGGCTTCGTCCGGTTTCTACGGCACTCTGTTAAAGGGCTCAACTACCGCCCCGGGTGATCGCGCATCCGTTGCGATGCGGCGCCACGCGACTCGGCCCGGCCCGTTAGTGGGGTATCTCACATTAGTCACACGATCCAGTTAAACTAGACTCAACCAACATATATACGTAACCTGGCGTTGTATTGCAATCCTCACGAAAAACGAAAACGTAGGTAACCTGTTCAAATAAAAGTGCACGTGTCACTGTTAATTGACAAAGTACAAAAATAAAGGAGAAGTAGACTTCAAACAAAACGAAATGACAAGTCATTATAAATTAATCACATCGGTTATTAATGTTTTGTTTTAGTTGACTGAGGTAATAAAGATCCTTATTTGGATTTTTTTATGGAGACAATTTTAAGGAATCGTGTTTTTGCTTCTACTAAACGACAAACGTAAAATAATATCCGGTATTTCTTTATTTTCAAGCAGCATTTCGTTTAAAAATCAGTACTTACCTATTTTGCAACTAATTCCTTTAAATTTCAATTGTGGCGAGTCACTATGCAAATTTATTTAATTTAACTTAATTGCGAACTGAAATATCGCTAACGATTACCCGTATTACCATAATTGCATGTACAAATTAATGTAATATTAATTGCTAATCTACATTATTGTAATCAGTCACATAATCGGATGATGCCGAAAATGTAGCGCATTTTCGTTACTGTACTAATATTTCGTGCCTATTAACGCAATTACAATATTACATAAATAAATTTCGTTGTTAAATTATCTGATTTTATTACTGGATGGAAGCTTGGAAGTGTGTCGGCCAAGTTTGAGGAAAAGTCTCAGCGTGCTTCCGGCACACTTATCTTATCGTCTAGAGACGACTTTTGAAAGTCAATTTCAAAAAAATATCAGAGTTCAAAATGTACTCGTCAAATCAATGTATTAAACTGCCTACATTAATAAACAGCATGACAGACGATATCCATTAGTATAGGCATTTCGTCTTTTATGGTAGGCATTTCACATAAGCCATATTTTGAGTAAATCTATAAAGTAAAAATTAAAACTAAACAAACAAAATTATTACGCCATGTCACAAATAACTTAAAATGGCCGACGTCAGAAAGGGTTGTTGAATGTGACAACTTTTCTTTTCCCTAATAGCACTGCGCATAATTCTCACTTCTGAGCAATTCTAATATAAACGACCTTTTGTAAAACGAATGACAGTGACACAACTGGAGGAAATTAAAGATTCTATCTACGTAACGAACTCGAGTTGGCAGAGCATTAAACAAGACACAACTTGGAAATTCGCGACGTGCAGACTATTATAAAGTGTAAGCTTACTTAATACAGTTCATATTCGTGTGATGGTTAAAGAAAGGCTTGGAAGTAAAACTTTTGACTACGTACTCACCACAGTATTCACCGAAGTCCTAAAGAGTCAGTGAAGTGAGCGGTCAGGGAATGAGCGGTCAATTGAGGAGAGCATCTTATCTTTTGATGTCATCTTTCGAGAAGTTTTATAAATGAAACAGTTTATAAGGCAAATAACACGTCCAAAATTATCTACATAATCCTTTGACACTAGAATTGTGTGTACTGTGTACATTATGTTGTCTCAACTCTAGGTCCGCGTAGCTATTTCTATTTTGAAAACTGTACTGGAAACTATTCAAACGGCAATTATAAGGGATCGTTTTAATACAACGCGACTACGCGATCATCGCAAGTTCGCGCGAATTTTACAAACAAACTGTTTATCAAACATATTGGACTCGAATAGGTGTCCTAATCAATGGCGAACTTACGATGATATCCCTTACGGAGTTAGGAAATAGGTTGTCACTTGTCACATATAACTTGTTGTGCTTTTAACTCGAATATTTGTAACATTATTACCACAGATAAAATACCTATAATTACATTGACACAAGTCTACTAGACGTAGAACCCATAACATAAACATTATTAATATGGACTAGTTTTATTTGTGTAAGTTTGTTGCCCAATAATTATCCAAATATAAGTGTAATTATGGAGTTGTTTGTGCCAACAACTTAATCTAAAATTTGAAAGGAATCCTCAAAGCTTCCGTTTACATCGTTCAATACATGAACTAGCTTCAATAGCCTTTCTCTCTATCAGATAACTTAAACTGTACTTTTCTTCAGCATTGTGCAAGCGAACAAATAATAATTGTACTTATTTTTTTTTAAATATCAGTGTCGTTTATTTAAATAAAATTATATATGCGACAAAAGAGATACAAACCATTACCACAACGCAGGTTTCGTGAATACATCCAAGCATCAAACATTTGCAACCACACCACACTATATAAGTATTCATAAAAATTTGATCATATTTACTTAACAGATTGAGCTACTGAAATCAAGTATCAAACAAAGCATTGTTGTTTTTTAGCTGTCCTTCTGTGTCGACACGTCATTTCTTTTCGAACAATACGCTTTCTCTGAACAACATTTTTATTACTCCCCGCTGAAGAAAACATGGCGTCAGCCGCGCCCGTGAGTTTGGGAACGTAATTATCCTACCTAATTTTCCTCAGTCGCGACTCGGGGTGAGGTTGGTGTATCACTGACCTTATTACTACGGAAATTATTTTGTAATTTTACTTATAGTGAGCCCGGGGAACCTTGATACCTATGACAGCTGTCATCTCAGTACAATTTATAATCTTAAAAAGTAAAATTGTATTGTTTAATTGTGTTGTTGTTGTTATGAGATGACTGCTGTCATAGGGATCAAGGTTCCCCGGGCCCACTATAGATTGTTTTTATAAGATTGTTTGTATAGAATTCCTTGTTTCATGATATTAATCAAGTTATATGTTGTGTATTTTTAGCCCTCGACGCAGTATCTACTGCGCTTGTAACTTTATAACTTTGAGTAGGTATGATATATGTATGTGTGTATATGCCTGTGGCATTGTAGCTTTCAAATAAATGTACCGATTCTTATTACTTATAGTGTTTTTGATTCCAAGATGACAAAGTGTTCTGTCTAATGATTTATTTTGTTGGTTATTTATTAACGGGCGTTACTATCTCTAAGACTTGTTATTGTTGTTGGTTTACTTATCAACATTTTATAAAATATTTTGTACAGCTTCTCACCATATACGTAGAAGTCAATTTCAACCCTACGAAAAAACATAGCCAAAACACACACCACTATACAAAAAACCTAATAATGACATGAGATCTTATGTACACAGTTTTGACAATAAATGATATCTATCTATCTATCTATCTAATAACAATCAATAGTTAAGGAGCTCCTAGCTCCCAAATGACCTTCGATCTGTGACGGTCGGCTTTTTCGTGTTTTTAAGGCTTATCGTACTTATTAAGTTTTTTGGACGTAACTTTAGTGAAACAGAGTTAAAAATAAAAATCTCTCGTGGGTTGTTAAAGGAACAGTTATATGTAAATTTCATATATAAAAGTGCATAAACTACGTATTAAAATCGAAAACAGAGCTTATTTGGACCATGTTTGAATAAATCATAAAAGTATAAATATTCATTATTTTCAGAAAGAAAATGTAGATAAGGGATTGTAGAACCGATAATTGTTTGTGCCATAAATATATCTATAGGTTTGCGAAGGAATATCAACTCAAATCTTGTCAAAACTAGCCAAAAAGCGCGTGGAGCCCCTTAAGGACACTTTTAATCCAATCAAATCGAGCCAATGGATTACTATATACCTGCCAATATCTAGTAGGGAGTCAAGGGTTGTAATGTCCGATTGTCGTTCGTCCAATCACCACTGAAATATCTCCAAATAAAACTCGACTCGTATTATTTAAGATTTTATTATTGAAATGAGAATAATTTACATTGTAAAAAATACACAGACTCCAATAGTTATTACACTAAGGTTAACATTTTAGCTTTAATTTTTGGCTCTATTTTACAATCTCAACTATAATAGCTTAAATATAATTTCTGAATAATCTAGAATTCTTTGACATTATAAGGTATTTTATTTTTGAGTAATTTCCTTACTAGAAATGGATACATCAACTCACATAATTTCAGATACAAAACGATAACTTTTAGTTTTTTCGCATTTGTTAATTACCAATTAAAGCTGCATTTACAGTAACATGTGTGTCTTGATCTTAATTCCATGCAAGAACAAGACTCTTTATAGTTGCCGGCCGAACACTTACGGAAAAGTATAGCCCGTCTAGAAGCCCCTTTACATTCACAATTTAAGATGTATCATGGGTTAGGGGCTTTGAGATAACTGAAACTATGACGTGACTGTCACATTAACTGAATAATTAACCCGTCGATGTGACAAATTGCTTCCAACCCACGACTCTTTATATGTAGCCAGTTATAAGTATTGGTAAACCACGTTATCTCTGTATCATGCAGTTGGATGTTGGATCCACGACGTGCATACGCAGATTTACAGCGATTCCGTAAATGGATCCAGCCACAGCTCCGCCCGTCCTAATCCTATGATCCAGCATGAACACATGGACTGGCATGATTTTACTGGACCAACGCTAATCCTTAGCTTAACATTATGCTCAGTTCAGTTTAAGAAGAAAACCAAACTACTAAAATGTAATTAAGTATTAGAAATCGTAATCTTGCATTGAAGCGTACAATGGAACAGGTAGAAATACTTCCAATCGATTAATCAGTATTAGTCTCGTTCTACCTACCTTCCTCTCAATTGCTCTGTGGTTATAAGTATAATTTTGCCTTTAGACTTTGATCTTATGCGACATGTATTTTGCTTAAACCTGTTATTGCGTACAGTAAAGTGAACATTATTATTATGCAAATAGGACTACTATTAATCTGAATAAATAATTCCGATTCAAATAGTCTATATCAACTCCATTAATTACACACCGCTTGAATGAAATTGCTAAACGACAATGCTAACAATGTCTGAAATATTACTCTTTATTTTGTTTTCGAGAAGTAGTTTCGTTGTTTAAATAAAACCGAGTGTTCCAAAAACAACTCGCTTCTTTTTTTATTTTATTTAAGTGGCACAGAGCTATGACTTACAAGGATGTACGAATAAACAAGACGTATTCATCATTCATGGCCGAGACGGATTATATTCAAAACTTTACCAGAAGTTTCCCCGAAACATTGGAAACATTCGCACGGGAGAAACCGAAATATGTGAGTCGACATCGTCCAAAACTTTTTCTCAAATTAAGTCTAAACTTTTCTTTGGCATTTGCAAGCGACTACGCTGTTTTGGAATTGGTTTATCGAATATGTTCTAAGGTAAAATAAGAATCCATCTTTAATTAAAGCATGCATTGCAAAAGGTGCAATTTACGAAACCGACATAGATTTTTAAAAGTACCAAAATAGAGAACCACGCAGAAGGCATTGCTGATCTATAAATATATTAATCTAAATACAGACTTAATTATATAATTATTATCATTGAGTCTTGCACCAAACCGCTTCCTAAGTTTGTTTACAAAAAATACTGTGTCGAAACTTCAGATGTTTTGATCAATCAACTCGGACTCAAGTCCGAAATAATAATAGTAAAGAGACTATCAATTTACGAGAAAATTTCTCAATTTCTAAGATTAAAAGTGTTTAGTGCAAGAAACATTGATATTTTACTCTTATTTGTATTAAAAATAAAAGCTGCATCTTTGGAGTCATTACCCATCCACTGAAACCAGTAGAACACTACCATATTTATTGAATTACTGTCACGAGTGAGACACTTACGTAAACGATATGTTTATTTTATCATTTAAGCCCCCAAGTGCATATTGTCAGGAAACCTCAATAGAAATCGTTATAGCTAATGACAAAATGAACTTAGAAATGAGTTAAGTTTATTTATCTAGTCTAGCATAAGACACGATATTATTTTGTACTAGAGCTGAAAATGTAGGTACGTAACGTTTCCGGAAGAAAATGAACACATCCAGATAGAAAATAGATAATGAAAATCCTATGATTAACAATAAGATCATAATTATGGTAGATAGATATATTTTCTGAAACTTAAGTGGAACTTATTCCTAACTTTGCTTAGCCTTAAATTCACTTATTCTAACAATAATTGACAAATAAATGAAAATGATTTCCAAGAAGCTTACATAGTTACAGCGAACACAAGGAAACTTCTATCTAATTCCGAACATCGACAGTCTCTTACTAAATATTTTATACACGTCATTTTTTATTTAATTTTTACACATCTCGAATTTACACTACAGTGAACATTCAATGAAGTTGAAAGTGAAAACCGAATCAACCAAATATTCTTGGACGGACAGACACATACATAATAAAAAAAAAAATGGGGAAAGTGCGTATGATTAAAAAATGTGTTTCATAACGCAAAATAATTCAGATGTAAATGTTTCTTTTAAATTTTAGAAGAAATTGTCTGAAGACCCATGTCATTAACATATTTTAATTCGAATTTAACCGCATAAGTACCAGTTTTTTTTTGCATTTGGAACTTCCGGTCATCCCACAAAAGTTCAAAACTCGTTTGGAAATGGCATAAAAGATCTTATAATCTTACGATTTAAAAAAATGGAGGCTTGCACAGTACAATCACGTGTATGCAGTGATGCGTCGTAATTTGACGAGCATAGCATTTTCAAATGTGAGAAACCACCTTTACACACTTACGTATGCCAATAATACATCAAAGTCCAATCGAAACAAAATGCGATCAAAAATGCGGAATTACGTTAGGTTGTTCCGCCAGTCGTCATTCGGCGCGGTGCAGTTGGTGAAGCACCATCGCGACTGCGCGGTGGGAGGGCAGGGGGTGCCGCCGGCGCGTTGACGGCGCATGACCCGGCGCGTGCGCAGCGCGGAGCCGACGCAGCCGCCGTCCGTGCGGCAGGGAGACCACTCGCCCCAGTCCGATACTCTGCAGTCTAGCAGCTCTGGTGGGTAAAATAAGTTTCTGTCAAAAACCACTTTTGGTATAAGCTTTGCTGGCTGTACTTTTTCAGCGCAGTCATATCAACTACTTGAAAAACCCAAGGACGGCGGAACACGATGGGTTTATCTTGCGTAGTTTAGGATGTGAAATGGCCACCTTCAGTTCACATCATCACATCAGGTCGATGTTAACTTTGCCTTGTCACGAAACTTACATAATTATAACAGCCTACTGCAAAGCGGCTGAAAATTCAGTTGCAAGATTTGATCCTCACTTACTAACGAACAAGGCCAGTTAATAAAAGTTTAAAATTATATATGTATTACATTAGTAGTGTAAAGGCGGGTTCAACCACACTTTACGTGATATATGGCATTTCTTATAGAACTATCTCATAAACAGATTTTAATGGACGTCATTTACTTACGATTATACTGCCATTCTGTAATAACCAAACCATAGCGCTTACTGCCAGTCGTCAACATCATCATAATAAGGTGTTTCAATGGCCGTAAAAAGACATATCAGTAAAATTTATAAAAACCGTCTCTTAAGTAACCTTAAAAAAACATATACAATATACGCTGTGTAAGCTTAACCCCGTTGGTACAAATAATGTAATTTAATATTTCCCTTAAAAGGTTTCGTTTTTAACTCGACATTTTGCATTTTTTCCTCGCATTTTTAAGCCGGTCTGAGGCTTGCGGTCGTCGAGTGGTAGACCGCCAATTGGCAGGGATTGTATAGCACTTGTTTTATTTTAAGCAGCTTTGAATAAGAATTCATTTGTTTTAAGTGCTTCCCCAATTTACCGGTAGTTGAGAAACACGTTTTTATGTTAGATACAAATCTATTAAAACTATTTTTCGAACGTTAGGGGTGTGGTAAAAGTTAAGTTAAAGCAAAGGATATTTAATTGGGAATTAACCGTGAGTTCAGGTTTCGGGAATATAATACGAATACGCTGCTGGCAATAGCATTGCAAATATTTAATGTATTGTAACGGCCCTTAAAAATTATAAATAGGTTCATAACGATATTTAATTGCCACGAGCGAAGCTTTAATGTAACTATGTAAATTTGACAAGAACATAACAAAAACTCAAAACTGAAATGCGACGTTATGGTCAAAACTTATTTTGCAACTTGGCAATCACACAACTTATACTGCATTTATGGATTTTTGCGTACCTAAAATTATGGAGTATTGTGTGATTGCCAAGTCACTAAATTTTATTTAGCAAGTAAATAAAGATTAATAAGAATGCCTGATACTTGGCTCTACTAAATATCTCACAATTTTTTATGGTATAAGAGTTTCGAGACTTGGCCTCTTTTTCCCATGGATTTTTTTTTATGGGATCTCACTTTTTTTGTAGTTTATTGTGTTATTATTACATACAATTTATGAATGTAGTCCCATTCTTGCTTTTGAATTTTTTGTCCCATTCACAAAAAATGTTATACCTATTTGTAATCCTATATATTTATATGGGAGGAGTATCTAGAAAAGTTGGACCGAAATTGCAAAATATTTTAGTTTTTCCTTGATTTATACTCTAAACACATTATTCTATGTCTGCTAGAAGTGCCTTAGAGTTTTGATGATCGGCCAGTCAGTCAGTGAGTGAGTGAGTGAAAAAATTAAGAAACTTTGACTAAGTAATCATAATTATTAAACTACTTGTTCAAATTGAATTAAATTTGAAACATACCGTGTTTATTCAATAGCCTGCTTGGTTACTGAAAATTCAGGCTTCTAGTTTTATCCACAACGAAGTTATGGGGGTTCGAAAATGGCCTGAACTCCTTCGAGAAAGGGATGGTACGGCCGTGCCGCTGTTTTACTTGACTTGGCGGGGGCGGTCAGTATACTTACTAGCTCTTTTTCGCTTCCTCCGCTCAGCCGGGTCAGCGTTGTCGGCGCGCAGCTTGCGTCGCCGTCTCGCTCTATACCGGCGTGCTAGACTGCGAAGGGCTGATCTCTCGCTGGCGGTCGGGCCCGACGTGGGCAACTCGTTGGCCGAGCGCGGCTCTTCGGTCGTACTAGTTGTGCTGTTTACCCTGAGAGTACGGTCATATTTTAATCTTATTCTTAGTTGGATACTCTTTTGAGGAGTAGTCGTCGTAATGGATTGCTGCTCATAGCTGCTTTTTTAGCGATTTTTCTCCACTTATATACTGTCTATTGGTTGTATTATTTTAATATGCTAGCGCGGAATTTTTCACTACAGGACCAGACGAGAGAAAGTGCTTGCCAGGAGGCGCTGTGTTGAGAATGATGGGACAGGCATTCGTCTCTAGTTGTCAGAACAAGGAGTTCTCAAATCAATAAACGCTTGTGATTATACTGGAGTCACTCACTCCAGCGCCAAGAAACGGCACTTAAAGAAGACTGTCGTCCGTTTAAAAAGTGAACAACTAGGTAAGTAGTACCAAGAGTTCGTTTTTATAAGGACGACAGATGATCACTAGTCAGTCAGTGGTGACAAATAAGACACTAAAATTACACAGAGTTGTCACAGAATTTAAAACAGTTTAACATTGTGGATAATTTTATCAGGGAATACTGCCAAACGGTAAATTGTCGCCTATTGTCTTGTTTTCTTATCTCTAAGAAGGACCTTGCGGCGCCAACCAAACCATATTTAGGTTTTTAAAATATGTTGACGTCGAGAAATAAGAAACTCACAGAAAATAATAAGAATAAGCTCCATCCGGCGTCGTCATAGCACCCTCAGAGTATATCCTCGGCGCTTGCTCTTCCCGTTCCACCTCTTCAGCTATAGACAACGCCCTGTTCCCGTCAAGGACGTCGATGCTGTTGTGGTTCAGCTTGTCTAGCTGCAGCACGTCGTATCGTCTGTCGTCACTGTCGCGGTGGAACACCTCTGACAGCTCGTATTCGCGAAGCTGTGGAACAAATTGGTGGGTAAGTATTTTCTGGTATGGAGATGAAACTAGATTGTGATAATGGGGTCTTAGGTTAATGGACTTAAACATGGTAATATCGCAAATGGTCATAATGTGTTATTTCAGTTTTGTATATCGATACGTACTCGTATGTCAGTCTGTCAGGTATTTGTAAAAAGGATCTTTGTTATCTGATGCAAATATGTAAATAAATAAATGCTCTGCAAATGGTAAGGAAAAAGATAACAACGTTATTGGGTAGTAGATACGTATTGCAGAATTAAGGAAAAGCCGCGCATTTCCTTCCGTTCGAGCCCTTACAACGGCCATCATCGGATGGATCAGGAAAGGGCCTAATCGTGTAATTGTATTACAATTAGTAGTGCCTATGTAATATATTATAAGTTAAAAATAAATACTACACCCGCCAGGGTCCATGAGATAGGCTTTTATATAAGTACGTACTAAAACAAACTTGTATTTTACTATGGTGCAATCAATGATGATGATGACGATGATGATGATGTTGATGATGATGATGATGATCATGATGATGATGATCATGATGATGATAATGAAAACGCTAGGAGGAGCGTTTTCCCGGTTGTACCATTAAGAAGCGCGGGTCTGTTTTGGCACCTAGTCCCAAAATTTAACGTAGCCTCTAGTTTTGCTAAAGCGCTTGCCATCGGACCTTCCAGTTCAGAAGTAGATTAAGACCTGGTAATCCCATTAGACCGGTTTAAAGTTAAACTCCAGTAGCAAACCCACTAATACCCAGAGCTCCCGAGGATGCGTTGTGTTGAGAGCGAGGGAATTTGTTCCATCAGCTCTCAACACAGCGAATCCTAAAACATATCTAGGGTCGGCAACGCCCATGTTACTCTTTTGGAGTTGCAAGCGTCTATAGGCTGCGGTATCCGCTTACCATCAGGCGGGCCGTACGCTTGTTTGCCACCGTCGTTGATAAAAAAAAAGTTATACCAAATATGAACCATACCTACCTAAACAACTTTCATTTGTATATGAGGCCACTTTGAACAAATTTTAAAACAAACAAAACAAAAGCATCATGTCACTAAAACAGTACTATAATGTGAAACAGTAGGTACGTCAACAGCAGACATTGGTACGTAGGGAAGACTTAACGTTACAAATTACGTAATTTGTATCTGTCCGGCGCAGGGCTAATGTGTTGCCAGCTGTATTGCGGAACACTCCTAATGGAACCGCGACAGTCATAAAAAAGTTTTGTAAATTATTACGTTTTTAAAAATTATTTCCTGGCCCTAGGGAATTGTATTTTGATTAATACCGCAGAGGTTAAGAATGTAATATGATTTTTCCAGGGTGACTCGTATGATTGACCCAGTGGTGGTGTTCGTATGATTGTTTAGTCCTACTAGACAAATTATTTTATTAAAGAAAGAAGACGTTTATTCACTACACAAAAGACACACAGACACAAAGGGAGTAGACGTACAATAACATTGACACATATTGTGTGTGTCTTCGCGTTAGTGAATCGGTGACCGATTATGTTTTTGTAGTATACTTATGCATAGATCAGCGTGACTGAGTAATTTCAAAACGTTTTTCATTACTTCCATTTCTCAGTTTTCCTTTGCTTCTAACAAGTGAATTACAACAAAATCCTGCTTTGATCTAAGCACTAAGAAGAAGGTACCGGCAAGCATAACGCCGACAAGCTAACATTTTGTAAGCGACACACGAGAATGTTCTTCGGTTATTATTTTCGTAACAATGTCACCATTATCATTTGTCTTCTTACGTCTGACTTATTTGGAAACGTCGAAGTCCTTACGGCATTGACATAGAGTTCATTATGGAAACGATTTATTACAGACAATTCAACTACACGACTAATACCACGGGCAAGTAATCAATGTCTCTGAATTCATTATGAGACCATTATTTATGACTGTTTTTTTGATGAGGCTTCGCAGTAATATATCAAGACCTGCTAGACAACAACGCATGATTAATTTGTGTCTAATCAGATATAAATATTTATCACTGGAATAGAAATACCATTTAAAATAACTTGGAGACAATAAGGTATCCCTTGCAGTGGCATTGACCTGTTGAGGACACAAACCGTGGCACCAGCCTTACTTCCTAGGTTCCAACGAAGAAAATTGTATTACCTAGTTAGATGTCCAGTAAATAATACTATGAGGGTTGAAATGTTCGAGCCCCTAGGCGTTACCTAGTAGGGCGTTCTATCGTACAATGTCTTATTTCAAGGGTTTTGTAGTGTATGCGCACTACAAATAAATGGTTTATCATCAAATTGTCGACACTTACTTCGTCGAATTTCACTTCAAAGTCAACATTTCATGTATTTTAATTTCATCGACAATTCAGTTCGTGGAATGGTCATTACAAGTAATTTTAAATCGTCTATTTTTACTTGTCGGATGATTCATTAAATAGTTGAATTATGTCATGTAAAACGTTTTGTGATTTATTGTTTCAAGTATTTTTAATTAACATACAAATTATTACAAGGATTATTATTTAAAATGAAAATAGTTGGCATACACAGTCATCTATGGCAATTATTTTAACGTAACCTAAACCTAACCTAAGCGGCATCGTGTCGACGACACCCCGCTTTGCGGGGTGCCTATTTCTGCTCTGAGGGACACAAGTGAACCCTAACCTAACCTACTCCCTTCCCAGTCGTCCATGAGGATTTTCCCCGGTCCGCACTCTATACATCTTTTCAATTTTTCGTAAACAGCAAGGACTCTCGTCTTTGGCCCTTCAGGTGACTCATAACAAAAAAAAAAATCCTAACCTTCTTATAATACAATTGTTACGGTTGTGTGTTTTTACTGCGAGGGGCTTCGCCCTCGAGCTCCCTTTTTTCTGGCTGCCCTAATCTAGTTAAACCCCTGTAATCAGTTGTTTGTTTTTGTAATGATGTAATAATATTTCGAACAAATGAAATTGCGGTGTTTTGTTATTCTGCCATTTAAAATTCATACAAAATGAATAATTTGTCGAATAATATTCCCTGAACAGTTATTCTATGAAATAATAAGAATCGGAATGATCTGGCCATGAAGTAAAATTACACCAAACAATAAATCGTGAACTAAATGTTACTTGAAACGTTTTCGATGAAATAAAATTCGATGAAAAGTTTGTCGACAAAACAAGGGACACCCTAAATAAATACAAGTGAGGTTAGCATTTGTGATCGGCCGAGCTGGGAGTACTTGCCACTTGTCATCGAGCTGCCGCACAGTGAGGTCACCGCACCTAAGCTAACAGCCTAAAGAGTAGTTTAATTTACTTACCCAGAGACTTAAGGTAAAACATCACAGGTTTCAAGCAGATAATTACGTTGCCTCTTGGTTGTTGGTATGCCTAACTTATTTTTGATCTTAACGAAAAATAGCAACGCCAACGGTAGCCTTCTCAGACGATGTAGGTAGAAGAAGCTAGCCAAAAACGAGGGATTTTTGGAGGTTATGTGGTTATGTTATGTTTAATCACCTGGAAAGTCGTTGACCCGATGGTAGCCTTGGTACCATTTCTTCGAAAGTAGATTAACATTGCCTAGTCATTTATTGAATGATCTTAATCAACTGCAAAGTGGCGATAGCCTCCTCCAATACGAGTAAGAATAAGGAACCAGCGGGGCGAGAGAAACACTTGGAGGTGAGGCACTTGAGACCCATTGACGAGACCATGGCCAGTTAGAGGCTCTATCCATGGCATCGTTTTAACACTGTTCTTAATTTGTCTGTCCAGCAAAAGATCTTACCTTAATGAATTGGAACGTGGCGACGGGTGGTAACCTCCTCAGATGCGGATAGAAGAATGATCCGGCGGGATGCGAGGGGTACTTGGATGTGATGCGGTATGCGACACCTTGGGGGGCCGTTGGCCAGTTCGGGGCTGTGAATGTGAAGCCGTTGTCGGTGCCGGCGTCTAGGGGATCCACCTAAAGACAAATGTAATTGATAAAGAAGTGTTAATAACATATTCAACAGTCGAAGATGAAAAAGTCTAACAATTTTAATCCCAAAAATATAACTAAAAAAACGTTATATTTTTACCTCTATAGTGATGCTGTCCAGCCAATTGCCGTCCACGCAGAGATCAAAACTGTCCACTCCCACAAACCAGTCGGGGGAGGGGATCATCCGCGCCATTACTGACACCTGAAACAATAACTTACATCAGTATAGTGGCTGACTTCAAGACCAGGCTCAAATGGGACTCAGATGTTGGCCGCCGTGTGAATGAGCTGGTTCGCAGTTTATGTCCACGAAAAAAAGGCTAAGCTGGGACTTGATGCAACCCACCCTTAGTACTCGTATTTTACCGGTAAGTAGGTTATAATAAATAAATAAATAAAACATTTATTTCAGGCAACTAAGGCCCATAGTTACAAATACTATAATATTAAAAAACTAATTATTATTTAGGCGACGAAACAGTGTGGCTCCGTTGTGTCGTCAAGTCCGTTGTAGAGTTTGGTAGGTTGCCCCGGAACCGCCGAAACACGACACCCTTCGGCCAGAAGTCAGCACACGCGATGGTCTCCTGCAGCGGCCGCGGCACGCGCAAATCGCGTATGAAATCGCATCACACTTTAGGCCGCAGGTGAGTGGTACAGACAGTCGGTAATTAAAGTGTCGGGGCCAGGCTGTCCGTCTATCCGATTAGTACGGGAGCTTCAAAGCCACGATTGTAACTGGATTTCATCTCATGTCTATATCAATGTCAAATTGAGGAAACCGGTCTAATCCCAACAAAGTCTAGTTTTCCCTCTAGGTTATGCTCAGATGGCAGTCGCTGTCGTAAGACTAATGTCTGGACCCCGGGCTCCTGTCAAACGGGAAAGAACAAGAAGTATGAAAACTACTACAGACGAGGGAAACCGGGTTTATTCGGTACTTTTAGTAACTTTCTAACTGGTTTTTTTTTGGCATGATAATAAATAATTCAGTAATAAGTACTTTAGGTACGATTATATACTTCCAACCTAAAAAAGGTTATCGATATTTAACACTGACTTGCACAGGTAATAAGGCACAATTTGGTACTTAGTACAAAATATGACGTCATCAGCATGTCAGACGAATATCTCCACTTATGCATGCAGGTTAAAAAAAAAACTAAAACATGAAACAAAAGCGACATATTAGGGATGTCTTCATGTCAATGGAATCGCGGCTCATATTGTTGTTATACATACATTTCGGGAAGGGTAAAAAAAAACTCAGTAAAAACGTTACTGTAGCTTTACTTCGGTAAAATAATCTGCCAAATTGTTAAAATAACATGAAACTTATTATATTCAACGTACAACGGCAGAAACAACAAATTCATTCAACGAATGAAATATTTCGGGGAAACCGGGTTTATTCGGTATTTTTAGTAACTTTCTAGCTCGTTTTTTTTTGGCGCGATAATAAATAATTCAGTAGTAAGTCTAATAAGTAGTAAGATGTCTGACACAAAAGGAGTCCTCACGTCACATCGCATCAGACGAGTGAACGTACTAATTGTATGTTACCGATACTGTTTTGTCGCTTCAAGACTCGGATACTTCAGGTAAGTATGAATGAGGACCAATTTTCATCACGATTAAAACATCGTTTTGTAAACCAATACGAGATTGGCATGATCTTCCACACTTCTGGCAGATGAAGTTCATGTCAGAGGCTCTAGTTGCAGTTTGTTGTCTACAAGTTCTACAACATTCGATTGGTTAGTGTCTCAAACACAACGCTATGCCGTGTACAACGTGTTTGCGTCATCCGTCCCTATCTTCGGCAAGCTTTTCCCAGGCCTGATAGTCAATTTTATGTCTCGCTTAGCGCAATCCTTAAAACGCAACATCGGTCTCTCAACGTCTCTATTGATGTTTTCTATTGCACTGATTTGTAAATCCTCCAAAAATTGTATCCTAATCATCTTTTATTATGGTTTAAAGAAAATGTAAATTAAAATAAAAATTATTCAATTTTACATTTCATTTTAAACCCTCTTTTCTCCGCGACATTTCAAATCCAGCTCCCGGCTGGGAGCACATGCTACCTAATCAACCTTCCCCGGGGATCCTTACTTACGTTGCCTTCGTCAAATTACCTCCCTTACACATTTCGCGTAATTAAAATTAAATTGACGGAAATTATTTCCGGCGGGCTACTATATTAAATTAGAATGTTAATTTCTACCTGTAGATACCTAAGATAACATTAATATTATAACTGCTTAAAAGCCCTCATTTTGAAACATTCCTTGGTTCGTGTTCCGTACCAAAATTATTAGGGCGAGACAAATGTTGATTATCGAAGCCCTACTGAAGCTCTCAAGCTCTCATATGAACCGAAAAAATATAAATTTTAATAATAGGAGGAAAGAATTAATGCTCCGTGCCAAATTCTAACCGGAGACCACAGGTATTCATGGCCCGTCGCTACTAACCAATTGAAGTATCGGAACTATCTATCTCGGCCACTAGATATTTCAATCAAAAAATATGTCTTGTTCTTTAAATATATTATGTTTGATTATTAATCTGAACAAAATCTTTGAATTTCTATCAGGCAGGACACTAAATCCTATTGGGAAACAAAATCTTGAAAAAAGCTTGTTCTCTTATTAAAATTGGCTACTGCTTCAAATCGTTGTAGCATAAAAATTAAAAACAGTAATGTTCTTGTATGACGTCTTTAAACCTCAACACACTAGTGTAAGCAATAAAGATAATGATTAAGAATCTTTGAAACTAGTATTTTAACTCAAATTTTCATCCCAAATGCGTTAAGAAAATTACAGTAAAACATTAGTCACATGCAAGTTATGATCCATTGTTTTCTTGATACTTTAACAAGTTTAAACTTAATTCACATAAACCATGATCAATATAACACTCAACCTAACAGACTTTGATCCAACCCAATCCAAAATGTTCACAGAATTCTTTAAAGAATTGTTCACTCCGCTTAAATAATTAATAACTCTTCTACATTAATTTTCCAAACTTGGCAACTTTATCCAACTCGGAGGTAAAAACAAATCGAGGTCCCGCCGGACATCCGTCAACTCCCGCAAACCTAACCAGGGCTGGCATTCACGACAGTTACCGTCTACTTCTCTCAGGAAACCAGTGTAACTCCGACCACAGATTGTTGATAGTTGCATTAGTATTAGCAAACGTGACATAGCTTTTATAAATTATACACTAAAGGCTCTGTGAGCTGTAGAACTCATGAGCCTGACTTTCTATTATTATTAGTATTATTTTTTCGAAGAACTGAATCGACATAAAAATAATATATACCTAAGTAGTACTTAGCCTACTACTTAGTACTAGTAGTACATAGTAAGCTCACAAAATTTGACGAAAATCAGTTGAGAAATGTGACCTGCAGGTCAATCACGTAACGCTACGTACGTTAGGTTGATCTAAATGTCAATTTCTATATGGGAAAATGACAGTTGGATCTATCTAACGCGCGTTCAAAACGTTACGACATAAGAAAGAATTTTGCCCCAAGCAGAAACGGAGAGCTTCGTGCGTTAGCTCGCTCGCTCAATCGTTTTGTTTGCTTGCGACCAAAATACTTGAGCGAATATGAAGCTCCATCATATATAGTCCAAATCAACTCGATATTACACGAACTGTGTGTGACTATTATTGTAGATGAACTCTATGAGAGACAATTTAACTAAAATACGGAAAATATTAACGAAGAAAATAACTAAAAAAGTCCTCAGTGTTGGCAGAATTAAGTTAGTCAACTTTGGAGCATTGTTGTTCTTCTGGACTATATTTTAACTACTAAGGATTCGGACTTTACCTATTTACATTTATAGCATTGTAACTTATAGCTTCGTGCGCTCGGCAGTGGATGAATCAAGAGAAGTTGTGAATCGCACAGCAGACCTTAGTATAAGTAGGTCCCAACTGTCGCCCCAACTTCCGATATTGTTGTTTGCGTATTATGGAAGTTTGCGGAATTATTCGAGTTCTTGTTTACTGAGACGGTGTCTCTAATAACACCGAGGTGTGTGTGTATAGGTTAAGTATGGATTAAGTATGAGGTACTCCAACCTGAGATTATTACAGGTTATTTGGGAAAAATTCGATCTTGAGAATCTTCTTCCAATATTGTGGGGTCTATCCTAAGGAATGTCACTTTTAACACTGTTTTTAAAACCCAACATGGCCGTCCTGAGCAGTCGTTTAGCATGCGTTTTTTCAATCAGGGGAGTTGTCCGTGGCCAGCTCGACCAGTCGTTCATTAAGGGGAGTTTCCCGTGGCAAGGGAGAAAGTTTCATGGCCTTTGCACGAGCCCTAGCCAACGTAAGCGCCTTGGTTTCAGACCACATTTTTAAATAACACTACTTAAAAGCAATTTAAAGGAATGTATTAAATGTTTTAAAACATAAAACATTTAATACATTTCGCGTTTCATATAAATCATAATTAGAATGTGATATTTTTTGTTCAATGTAAAAAAAAGCGACAAAGGCAGATCCTATACTACTAAAAACAAGTCATCATTCTAATGTTCATCTCCCAATTATATAAATTATACCTTAACATAGCCGTCTAATTCAATCAACAAGCAAACACTACCTCACAGGAGGTATTTGTCTGTCGCGTCCAATCTCTTCAATCTGTTTCCCACGCTCGCTTCCACGCGTGCCGAGCTAACATGTCAGAAGGAGCGCGCAATGTTAAGGATACTATAGATACGCCAGATGGTAATTTTCAAATCACTAAGTCTTCATAAGCTGGTGAAAAATAAAATTAATTATTAATCTCATCAAAATTGTATAAAAACGATACAAACTCGCTCGACATCTCTAAGGCAATAAATCGTTCGACATGGTTCGAAGCGATTCGCGGTTCTTAGTAATGAACGAGACATCATTTTGGGGGGCTAGTTGCCTTAAATTGAGTTTGGGATGTGAAATAGTTGAACCGAGAGGAGTCCCAGACATTAGGTTTACCCAGAAGCCCAATCCATTTAGCCCGGCTCAGTGGCTGTCCGTCAAACTCACTGAAGGCCGAATTGAGTTGGATCCTTAATAAACAATATTAATATGTTCCAGATAAATAAATGTACCTATTTTTTGATATGACATCAATCTCTGGTAACAGTAAGTATTGGTAATCACATCTGGTTTGTTCCGGCGAAATGGTGGATCCGTGCGGGGAAGATAAAATGACGGTAATCATAATCAATGATACTTATAGCGCTGACAGTAACTATCTCTTTTATTTAGCTTTCCGTTTGAGATATTTTCGATTGAGGAAATAATTTATTAGAAAAAAATATTGTTCTCAAACACGCTTGGAAAGCTTCGCTTTTTTTTGTTAAACACGATCAGGTCTAGAGCCTTATTTTCATCCGCCACAATTCTTCGCTGCGTAGGAGTATAATAACCCATACAAAATTCATTATTTGCTGCCGCTGTAACTTTTTAAAATCCTCATAGAGCCATACTAGATCAAGACGACTAGAAGATAAAATATACATTCAGCATTTGCACTCGAAGTGTATAAAAGTGTATTTCAATTTTGTTTCTCAACAACATTGAAACATTCGAAATTAAATAGCGTTACACGCAACGTATTAACCGCGTTATTAATTTGGTATGTCACAAAATGTTTATAGTAATATCTTTGTATTATTTCCTCACATGTTTGAGAAAAGCCACTAAATATATTCATCTTGGCAGAAACCGGGATTGCCTGACTCGGCTCATGGCCGGCAACCTCTTTCAATAGTACAACCTTTGTTTAGTTTGGGACTTGGCCGACATGTGTAAGATCGTCCCTCAATATTTATTTATTTATTGAAGTCAAGGGAGTTTTGAGTATTCAGCTTGCTTCAGTCAAGTTCAATGGATATTTTTTCCTTAACAAATACAAAATCATCCATTAAAAGTATACCTGAATCGTACAATATTCTTAGTTTCCGTCGCAGTTAGTCTTAATGACAAATTTCTGGTCTCTAGGTACAACGAATTCCAGAAACAAAGGTATCGCATTATTAAACAGTTTTGTAACTGGAAACGAAACGCATAAATATTTACGTTCTGCATAAAGTATCGTCTGAATACACGACCTTCGCCGCGATTACCGTTAACCGTAAACGAGCCCAATTGGACGAATAAAACAAACGCGATAAAACCGCAACTACTTCAGAGTCAGTATCCTGACTGTATTTTTTATCTGTGTTGCATGTGCTGTTATTTTTTTGATATGCTTACAATAAATTAATAGATGTTAAACTCTGTCTGTTTTTGTTCGTTTTGAGTAGTAATTTCCAATAAGGAAGTTTTGTTCTTAAGTCTCTGATAGACGGCACCAACTGGGCTTATGTTTTTTATAATTTACGTATACGTCTACGTATTTTTATTCATCGCCATTTAGTGAGAATTTTCAAAATAATGTATGAATCCTTCAATAATGACTAATACTACAAATGAGAAAGTTTGGATGTTTGTTACTCAATCACGTTTAAACGGCCTAACCGATTTGGTTGAAATTATGCACGAAAATAGTTTATAGCCTGGATTAAAATATAGGTAAGTTTTATCCCGGGTCTACGATGAGACGAAGTCGCGGGCGGAAGCTAGTCATTGTATATCTGATACCTTAACAGATAAATAGCGCAGAAGCATTTTAGGCGTTTTAATATCGTCATCGATCATAGTACCTACTTATTGCCAGTAAAACGGTACAATTTTTGCAGGTGGATCCATTCAATGATTACAAACTCAGTTAAAATACTGCTCGTAATACTCTCTTCATAACCCCTCCCCGTTTATTACAAAATTTGAATCGATACTCTTTTTTGCTCGGCGCTACAACAGTTTGACGTATCGTAATTGTTGTTTGCTCTCGAGGGCTTTAATTAGTGGTGAAATACGATATTTCCAGACATTGTGGAGGGCTTTGTATTATGAGTACGTTCGTTAAATTGGGGAATTATTGAACTGCGCTAGTTCGCTTGTATTGCGCTGATTCGTTTTGGTCTGTACTTTGTTAACGTTATCCGTTTTCCAGTGAAATGTGTTACTGCTGTCTGCGTTTTTAGCAAGCTTGTATTTAACTAGCTCCAGATATAAGCAACTTTTTTGATTCTACTGCAGTATTTTTTGTATCTTTAGGTAGTTGAAAATGTTCTTGCTGACAAGTTTAGTGTGAAAAGAACGAAAAAAAAACCACAATAAAACTTCTTCTTGAGTTAGTGTATATGGAAGAGTATAATATAAGAGAAAGAGAGTATAAGATGTACTTAGTTAAGTGTGACGCTGTTGGTACTTTAGTATTATCATCATTGCTTCCTACATCCTATACGTATCCCACAGTTAGGCATAGGCCTCATCACGACTGAAAGGAAATAGTTCCCCTTGTGTCTCAGAAGCAGCAGCAAGCATCTGGTCCGTGGCACTTACCCGTGAATGGTTCCCGTCAACAAAGAACTCTGCCTCCGTCCGGCCCGAGCCCTGCATGACGGCCGGCGCGCCGAACACGTCCATAGTCCCCGGTGCCGAGCCGAGAGCGTCCGAGCGTCCGGATTCGGCGAACTGTCTGACTGGTGACGAGACCCTTCGGCCTAGGCGAAACAGCACGTATGACCGGTCGTGGGACACGCCTGAAACAAGATAAGGTCAATTAATTTCATATGAACAGACGAACGCTTTAGCCTAGTTGGTAGTGACTCTGCCTACGAAGCAAGAGCGCCTGGGTTCGAATCCCGGTAAGGGCACTTATTTGTGTGATGAGTACGAATATTTGTTCCTGAGTCATTGATGTTTTCTATATATTTTAGTATTTATTCATCTAAATAACTATGTCTATCGTTGCTTAGTACCCATGGTACAAGCTTTCATTAGTTTGGGACTAGCTCAACCTGTGTAGGTAACGAAGGACTGTCTGCGAATAAATTAAATTAAAATATGGCCATAATTTTTATTTTATTACAATGTGCGCCAAATTATATTGTGACAACATAAAACTAGCTGAAACTAAGGGTGTACGTACATGCTCGAGGGCACATAAACAAATTGCTCAGTTATATCATAATAATATTTATGAATATCATCCTGTTGTGTCCCCCTGTGCTGAAAAAATGCCTCCATTTTTCTTTTCAATGCACCCGATTCTGAGCAGTCTCTGGCCATTAAAACAGTTAAAACATAAAGTTTACCATCACCGTTCATAACATAATGTATTAAGACATGCGTTTTTTTCGAAGTACTACTGTTGGAGGAGTAACTACTATTATTTGTCTTGTAGAAATCCTACAAAATGAGTTCAACTAATATTTTCACCCATAGCTATTCTAAAATGCGGAGGAAAAAGATGAAACAATGACATTATTATGCTGGCTACATTTTGTTCTGAATTGTACACCTGTTTAGGCTATGTTATCTTATTTTGAGTTCGGCAGGTAGCGACGTTAAAGCTGACTTAAAATAAGTATATCAAAATATAATGAAAATGGGTCTCTCGCGTCTAGACGTTTTCATTATTTTAAAATCTCTGATTCTCACGAGAGTTTTCTATATAAAATGAAAACATATACATACAAAAGCAGACAAAAATTACAAAAAAAATAAAATTAATGAAAATTACATGTAAATGGCAACATATATTACACGACGTAAAAATAAGATACATGTGCATAATGCGTATCCTACTTCTTACTAATATTATAAACGCGAAAGTTTGGATGTTTGTTAATCAATCACGATTAAACGGCTCAATCTACACTATAGGTGCCAGGTCGTCTTTGTTAATGCGAACTGCTAAGAAAATGGAATTCGCTGCCTTCATTTGTGTTTCCTAAAAACTACGATCCGCGTGCCTTCAAAACTATAATAGTGATTAGGCTATTAATAACTGAATCAGTGAGCTTCATCTGACGCTCTGTCGTCGCTTACCATCAGGTGAGACTAGGGTCAATCACTGAACAGTTATATAAAAAAAACAAAACCGGTCAAGTGCGTTACAGGCCACGCGCAGTGTAGCGTTCCGTGGTTGCCTGTCTGTCTTACAGCTTTCTAGAAGTAAGGGTCACTGAGTTAAGCCGCATGCGGACAGACGGATGAATGGTCGGATAGACGGTCATGGCGAGAGTATAAGGGTTCCTTGTTGACTACGGAACCCTAAAGAAGGTGCGATTACGATTCGCACACCGAGATAGTTCCTTGATTTTGTTACTTTTGCTATCTAGTCAGATATTATCTCACGATACTAATAATTTACTCACGACCACAGTTTATTTGAGAGGGAAATATAGCTTTGCAGCAGCCTGCCGCTCGCGACTGTCAATAGGTAATTTTTTGATGAAACATTCCATTCGGGAGAAAACGGTTTCCACTAACTAAATCTTAACAAATCACTTTGATTTTGATGTCGATCGCTTGACCATAATATATTCAAGATTTACAGGTTTTGCTTTTAACAAGTTTCTGTCTAAAAAACATTTTTGGTACAAGCTTTTATTGCCGACTGTACTTTTCTTGCAAGATTTGATTACAGACAGACAGACAGACAGACAACGGGACAGGTGAAACTAAATAAAAGCTTGTAAAAATAAATCGAATTTGCGTTTATTGCAAATTTTCAAAAAAGGAAAACCTATAAACCTAGTTTTTAATTGTGCCAATAACGTACTCAAAATTATTGGGATTGGAAAATATTTAGAAGGGTAAAATAATAATCTCTTTTTGTTTGGACGATTTTTCCCTCTTTGGCTAACTTTGTTAAAACTTTATAAAAATTTTACTAGACCAAGTTAATGTATGTATGAATATAAAACGAAACCTAAACTGCGTCGGGTTTACCGCTTGCCCGTTTTTATAGTTTTACCGGGGTTTAATTAAATTCCTCTGAGCATTGTAAAAATAGCTGTTACATTATAACAGAACGTTGAAACTTTAATTACAGCGTTCGTATTTATTTGTATGATTTAGTGCCTGTTCATTATAGTTAGTATAAGAATGATGACTATTGAGTTCAAATGTAATTATGACACCTAATGTGTAGCATATAACATTTTTACAAGCTTTATATTAACTTGACTCGTTCGTATGTAAGTATTATGTAAGTAAGTTTGTCCGTCAAATCTTGCATGTTAAATTTGACCCAGTTCCCGGTGACCAATTGAGCTGAAATTTTGGGTATAACTAAAGTTTGGATGACAATGCAATATTATAGTACCATCGAGCAGATCTGATAATGGAGACAGAAGGTGATCATAGGAACTCCGTAATAAAACCACATAACCCCATCGAGTTTGGGCTCGTTAGAATCGTCTTAATGAGCAGTTGATGACGGTATACAGAAAAGTACAGTCGGTAATAAAAGCTTGTACTCGTACCAAAACTGAATTTTTTGACAGCGACTTATTAAGACTTCAAAAAATACTTTTAATGTTATGTGCTTTGTTGAAATGCCGTTTTGTTTTGAAACTCCTGACATTTTCATTTCAAAGTTCAATATCCCAAAACCGACTGAACCAATTATGTTAAAACATAGCTAAGAACCACAGATCATAGAAAGAAAGTCTTCTTCTTTCTATGATCTGAGCTAAGAACCATCTCGATCATATCAGCTTTCTAACAAAAAAATACGTATTTATTCTTCTTTTTTTTTTCAAAATATACCTAAGCATAAAGTTCATATTTTGAAAAAAAAAAAACAAGAAAAAAATACGTACTACATTTTCGTTTTACTGAAGAGGCTTATTTGCAAGAATCAGTTGCGACTTAATTATTTTTTATCTAGTATTAGTATTTAAATCGGTTGATTCTTTTAAGACCGATTCACATACACACAGACAAACTTATAAAACCCTTCTTTTTGCGTCGGGGGTGAATTAAAAATACCGAATTTTCGTTGCCCCGCAATGTATTCACTTAAATGATTCTAATGAGCACAAACTAAATGCAGTAGGATGTTTTATTACTGCATTGCATATATGTCTTATAGCCGTCTTCTGGTTCCATCATCAGAAATTTTAACGATTGTACAAACGGTCCTTCTAAAATTAAACATCAAGGTCAAATATAACTTAATATTATGTCCAATCCCACAGCGTCACACGATTAACGCGTAAAAGACTAACAACATAAAATAAATATGTGAAGACAATCTTACGCAAATCGACCTATTCCCAATCTAAGCAAAGCTAAACTAGGTGACGATACACTTACTTTTATAGGTAAATAAATACTTAATTAAATACATAGAACAAATCCGTGACTCAGGAACAAATATTCGTGCTCAACACACAAATAAATGCCCTTGCCGGGATTCGAACCTGGGACCTCCGGCTTCGTAGGCAGGATCCAAACTATGCAAAAGCTTGAACTAATAGTTACTGAAACTCCTAGTAGTGCTTGATACTACGTTCACTCAGTTCAACAAAGCTTAGTACAGTCGGCGTCATATAGTTAGTAACAGCCAAGGTAGCCAATTATTTCGGTACACGTCTATATTAATGTAAGGATAAGGGTGTTTAATGAAATATTTGGCTGCCCTGGTTGCTCTTAACCATCCGTGCACTTGGTGTTATGTGCATTTCTAATAAGGTTCAATATAAATACAGAATGGTCAATTGGTCAGTTAACTGTGTCGGCGTTGTTGGCGTTTGTATGTATGACAGGAGCCACTCACTCAGCCATTTACGTGTCAAAAATTGAAGCTGTCAAACGCACGTTGTGATCAAAATAGCGTAGTCATTAGTCATGACTAATGTCAACGTATGAAGTGCCTCAGGGAATCCTAGTTGCAGATATTAATACTGAGCTTACGTAACGAGTGAATCAACGGCTAGTGAACCCAGCCCGCTGCCAATTGGCAAACTCGCGCGCAGTCGGGATAAACAATACCGTAATTTAGACTAGAACGACATACGTCACATCCAATTAGGAAGAGTTACGCTCTTTTGCATGTTATAAGACTGCTTAAATAATTTATTTGTGTGTCAGTGACAGGTGCAATGAAGCGGGCGTGAGGAGAAAATTACTTCTTAGTAATTGTGTGATTTCGGCTGTTTAATTAATTTTCATTGAGTAAACTTTAAAAATATTTGACGATTCGTCACACTGTCACGTGCTGCTCTTCGTTTAAATGAAATTATTTTTTTAAGAAGAGTTTCTGGCGTTTCTGCTCCAATTTACTCATTGGTTGACCATTAACTGATTAATAATGTTTACGTATTTTATTCTTCTACGTTTATAGATAATTATTTGCTTTTTCGCTACATTGAGTTATTCATGACCTATAATTTTGTCTTGAAATATATTGAGTTGTCAGTCTTAAATCACTAATCAGTAAAGCCCAGCGATTCTATAATATAAGTTCCAGGTAGCAATTAACGAGGAGTTTTTTATTGATTTTTGTTCCATTGTCTATATCAATATTATAAAGATGTAAAGTTTGTGATGTACGTAGCCTTATGAGTTTTTAGCTTTTTAAGTTTGTATGTAGAGGGTAATCTCCGAAACTACTCATCCGGTTTCAAAAACAATTTCTGCTTATACGTATAAATAAAATACGCCCTCGGGGTGGACATATGCTATACGTATTCATCACATTCATACTCCTATCATGGCTCAGTTTTTATTGACATTGTGACTGCTACGTGATTCTAGCGGAATGATTGTCACCATTTCCCTGCCTACACTCGGACGGACGCGGCACAGGCAAAAATTATATGGTAAAGAAATTATTTGATCAAGCGCAGGTCGAAATACATATGTATTAAGCTTGATAAGAGCAAACTGAAACGGCAAACATCTCAGATCAATCGACGAAGTAGGAATGGCGAGACCAAATTAAGATTCAAACAGTTTAAATGTATTCATAATTCATAATTCATTTATTGCATAGTTTCCATGTGGTACAAATAGGTGTTACATTAGGGTAGATTCACACATGTTCATCATCATCATAATATCAGTTGATAGAAGTCCACAGCCGGACATAGTCCTTCCCCAAGAGCCAAAGTGGTCGGTCCTGCCTTCTGCGCCACCCGTATCCAGCAGACTCCCCACGGCCTTTACCAGAGGGGTAATCACGTAACGTTGTCGCGCGTAGGTACAACTGTCATTTTTTCATATAAAAATTGACATTTAGATCTACCGCACCTACGTATGGACTATTGATGCGTTACGTGATTGATCTGCAGGTCACCAGTCCGACTTGTCGGGTCTACCCACGCTGTGTCTATAACGGAAGACGTACCGGAATGTTCTCGAAAAAGGATAAAATATTACATACTAAAATGGAGACATTAAATGCAAATATGCCCACATAGTTATGAGTGTCCAAAGTTGTAAGAGGCGTTGCCGGAAAGGGATAGAATATATTCTATCCCTTTCCGGCAAAGCGTACCGTCACATGGAACGAATTTCATTTGCTATGACACTAGAGGTTTGTGAGGTGAAACAACCTCACTGTATTCAAGTTTTAAAATATAAATAATGAAAATACTTTAACAACTAATTCTTTTAAAATTGTTTACAAATAGTCAGTTTATAAAAAACTAAAATGTGATCTAAACTTAATTAACGTTATTACGTACGACTAAAATATTGTCAATACCTATAATATTTTCATAATAAAACAAAATTCGTCAACCATAGTTAATTACCGTCCATTAATAGCCACTTAAGTCATCAAAGTGTTTGCCTGGCCATTTTAAATAGGCCGACAAACAAGGCAAACCTTTATTTACTTTGGCCCCTAGGGTGTTTTTCCAGGAAAATTGCCTTGTAGCAAAAAATTGATTGGTAATTAACGAGTATCGTGTATGGTAAAATTAAAAGGAGTGTTATTCATATGCCGTGGTTATACAAAAACTGGGTTATACAGAGATGCAGGTTCGCGTCTCTTATGTGGACATTGCCAAAGTTAAGGGCTTTAAAGCGTAATTTTTGGCTAGACTCTTAGGGCCTATGCCGACTGCCACTACCATCTGCTAGGTACTAGGGGAAGGCGAGTCGACGGCGCGTGGAAAAAACGCAGTCTGCATAGATAGGCCCTTAATCCGCATAAACGGCGTATTTCATGCAATCATATATAACATTTTTTATTTGCCTTGAACTGTTGACCACTGGAAAGACGACTTTTGTTTTACTTAATCTGTATGACCTGCAGGTCGATCACGTAACGCATTGTACGAATGCTAGGTAGATAAACTAAATAAGCTAAATGTCAATTTTTATATGGAAAAATGACAGTTGGACTGTCCTAACGCGCGTCGGAAACGTTACGTGACTATCCCTCTGGACACGTTTTGAATCTACATTCACGCTCGTATCACCAGGAGGGGTAGACAGAACACGTACATGAAATTAGCAGTGCCACTTCTAGCAACGGTGGGTTTAATGATGGACAAAATGTGATATTGCAGTAACAGGTTGCTAGCCTATCGCTCACAACACACCTCAACCCGATCCCGTAAATGAAGTTTATGACACCCAGGGGGAGAAAGGGGGACCTTAAACTTCTTCATAAAACATAGAGGAGCTCAAAACAACATTATCTCAATGTTTCACTGATGTAGGCTGCCTACGAAATCGTGTGTTTGGAATAATACTTTAATGAAGTTACTTATAAGTTATACCAAATCTTATCAGTTATCAGTAACATCACAAGTTGACATTTTTGTTTCCAGTATAACCAAGTAGAAACATTATGAGAAAAAATATAGGTACCGATATATTAAATTATATTGTTTTCTTTTTCAGTAGGTATACACAAGCAGAAATATCATGAGAATAAAAATGTAGGTAACGATTTCAGGTGAAAACTAGATCTTTATACATTATCACTAAAACTCAGTGCACCGTGAAAATGATCTCATTTCGTCCGGGAGCAAAATGTACAACAGTTCTCGTCGCAGTTTTAATTAAGACGTGCCTTCGGGCACTACAAGGGTATTTAGCCCCGCTTCTTGCCCGGGACAGCGGGATATACCCTTGTACGTATATCCCAGGGACATATCCCCTGTACATCAACAGTAATTAAGCCGGGGCACCTTAAACTAATGGTCTTGTTTTTCCTTCCTCGCCCCTAATTTTCTTTTTCCGTTGGAAAAACTTGGATCTATGTCCGGACGTTAATTTACTTAGTAATCTAGAACGATCTTGTTTTTTATTGCGATGGCTGCTGACGTTCCTTTTTTATGTAATTGGGTAAGTAGATTTCCGAGTCAGTATGTCACCGGGTGGCCATTTTGTCTATGACAGAATATCAACCATCTATAAGTTTAAGGTTGACTGATCTTAAAGTTAAAACAATAATCGTGTATACGGTTATTATTATTCCAAAATAATAAGTCAGCTAAACGGTCGTCAACAATAAGTTAAATAAACACCAATTTAGTAATTAGTTACTTGTTCCAAAACACCATAAACATAAAAAACAATGATAAATTATTTACAAGGATATCGAAGTTAGTTTCTGTATCTAGGTGGGGCGGGGTGATGACATTCGTAAGGCAACGGGCATCGAATTGGAGAAGAAAGGATGAAAACTGAGCTAGGTGGGGCGGGGTGATGACATTCTTAAGGCAACGGGCATCGAATTGGAGAAGAAAGGATGAAAACTGAGCTAGGTGGGGCGGGGTGATGACATTCGTAAGGCAACGGGCATCGAATTGGAGAAGAAAGGATGAAAACTGAGCTCAGTGGCGTGCCATGGGAGAGGCCTATGTCCAGCAGTGAACAGACACAGACTGATCATGATGATGATATCGAAGTTTCACATCGTAATCATTTTTTTTTTTATTTATTATTAAAAACAAGAACGGTTTACACCAATTACACTTGTAGTCTTACAAATTATATATCACAGTAATAATTATTATACATTATTATATTTATTGGTTACGTCATCCATCAATTCTCACACATCTCACAATAGGTAAGGCATCGAGACATTAACTTAGGCCAGCGATCAAGAAAAATATCGACCTCTGGATGAGTGCGCAGAAGCCTGTTGCATGAGTTGAGCATGTCGCACAGTGGTGAGTGGCGGCGCGCAGCCGTGGCGCGCACTCCTGTGCCGTCAGAAAACTGTAAGTATGTGCGCCTGCGCGACTTGTTCGGTGGCACTATAATGCAGTTAACAACATTGTGTAGCTCCGTGCTATTGATTTTGTTTTGAAGCACCTTACACACTGTAGTTATCCGCTCACAGTTTCTGCGTACCTCTAGGGAGTTGAAACCCAGGATGCCAAGTAAAAACTTAGTAGGGTACATATATGGGTAATAGCCATACAGTTTCTTATACAAGAAGCGCAGGAATGTCTTTTGAACCTTTTCTACCATAAGTTTATACTTGGCCTCACTGGGGCTCCAAACGCAGGCACTAGCTTCTAATTTGCTTCGTACTAAAGCCGTATAAATAAGTTTAATGACGCCGGAGTTGTGAAAGTCCCCAACGTTTCTCAATACAAAACCCAACCTTCGACAGGACTCTTTGGCAAGGCTGCAGATATGATCTCGGAACGTCAGCTCGCGGTCAAAATTCACTCCAAGATCTTTAACAGAAACTACTCAGCTTATAGGTTGATCGTCCATTGTGTAGTTAAAATTAATGGGACATATGCGGCGCGTGTACGTCATTATTTAGCATTTGCTACTATTGAAATAAAGTTTGTTAGCGATGCTCCAACGATATATACGATCTAAGTCTTCTTGTAGTGTTATGCAATCGGAATCTCGTTCTATGCTCATCACCAACTTGAGGTCATCAGCGTATAACAGGCATTTTGCATGCTGGAGGCCCTTGACGAGGTCGTTTACCATAATAAGGAACAGCAGTGGCCCTAGACTTGACCCCTGACTTACTCCCGATCGGGTATGATACTGGGGTGAAATAAAAGATCCATATTTAACGAACTGCGTCCTGTCTCTAAGATAATTGGAAAAAAACGTGAGTAGCTCAGAATTGAACCCTATATCCCTAAGTTTCAGTAAGAGCACGTCATTGTCGACCGTGTCAAACGCTTTGCGGAAATCAAGGTAAATTACATCAGCTTGGATACCCTTATCATACATTGTCCTTAAAATAAACCCCGAATCAGGACATCACAATAAACCAGAAATACTCCTCATTCAATTTCAGACTAAAACATTAACCTCAAACAAATCATTTCCACAGTCATAATATAATTATACGTTCGTATTTTTAACTACCTATTCACCTACTTGTAAAGTGGCGCAAAGCAAAGTTCGTAATTAGGTTATCTTGGAACACATATTTTTTTGCCAGCGCCCGTAGACCTAATTCCCTAGGCATACGCCCTATTTTATAAATAATTAATTAGAAGCTCCGTGTACGGCACTTGGTGCTTTCCGCCCAGAAATTAATCCACTAATTAGCTACGAAGTTACCACAGTTGCCGATCCGGAGCGTAGTTATTTAATAATAATTTTGGTCTCAAAGAGAACCGTAGAAATCTCGGAGTTAAACAGATTTTGCGACTTCAAAGCCCTCATTCGATTTTATGGGATTTTCGACTGAGAGATCTTTTAGTAATTCACATTTTGCATGAAATTTTATTAGCTAAAGCTTTTGCAGCGAGTTTATTATAAGTAATATTTCGAAATATAATAAGCTATGCCGAGCTGAAGAAAAATGGAACAACCACGCTACTCAGCAGTGAGATGGCAGGCTCCCTGTGGAATATTATCACTATAATATTATTTGTATATTTGAGACATCTTGAAATATCAGCTTAATGGTTCAATTATCTTGTTGTGTTAATTGCGTATATTATATAAATCTTGACTGAGTAATACAAGCATTTTACAATCTGTTCAAATATAATAATATCATTAGTTAACTACAAAGCAAATTTACAGTAGGTAACTACTGTAAATCTGTCTGTTATATCAAAGAACATCTGTCTTGCTTCATAACCACCGTAGCATCTAAATCTACAGAGCCAAATCTGTCCTGCAACTCCGAAACTTGAAATTGCCCTGTGTAACCTAATAGAGCTGTCTCAAAGGCTTCCGGGAATGTCGATAGTTTTGTCTCCGTGTGCATCGCTTCAGAACGCTTCCCGTCATATAATAGTGTTGTGACAGCGTCGTATTTCCTGTCGCTATCGATAAGTGAAGCTATTTTAACGCCTACCGCTGGCACGGGGCCAAACCGAACGACTTAGGCAGCGTGAGGAAATTAATCGTCTATTCTGAGATTTTTGTAGCTTTGAAGTTATTTATGAATGAAGCGTATTTGTCTTGGTTAATCTTAAACTGTATAATGGGATCCGTGGTTATTTTTACTACGGTTGATTCAGGTATGCAGCCACTTATTTATAAACAACAATGAAAGATCAAAAGATTAGAGAGTGAATGGTACTACATTTTTACGAGTGTTTTTTTATAGTTGTGCAACACGGTTTTACGATATTGCAGCACAATAAAGCTTTTGATGTAATGTTTGCGAGTGTTTTGACTACCTAAGGTTTTGTAGTTTAAATACTTCACCAAAATACTACAGCATATTGTTAAAACGGTCGAAAAGTTACAAGTTTCTTACCGCTCAAATAATTTTATTTTATATTCAAAAGTACAAAATGCCAATCAAAAATATTCTATTTAAAACTTGGCAAACAAGGGCAACCAAGAGCACAATTAAAGTTTAATGCCAAACAAATGGAAACTACAAAAGAGACTCCACGAGATATATTAGTCGTGTAATTGAATCCGAATGCATTTTGTAAGCAGTTAATCAAGACAGGTCGCTGCAAAATGAATCATGCCGGCTTTGAATCATCTTCTATTGTTTATTCACAAGCTTCTCGGAATAACGCTGCGAGGAATATCAAATCAAACGCAACATTTATAATTGTGTTGTTGGACTTAATTGCGTTGCCTAATTGTGAACAGTACCTACCAAAGTTGCATTTTTATACACTAGCTTCTGCACGCGACCTGGTCCGCGTGGTTTCGTTTATATCTTAAATCCATGCAAACTTTCGCCCCCCCATATCGTTCCCTTAGCGGATTATTTCGGGGATTCAAAGTATTCTATATGTTAATCAAGGCTATACACTATATTATACCGAAAATTTAAGATGATTTTGTGTGATTGAGTAATAAGCATCCAACTTTCGCATGTAATTTTTTTACAACGACGGTGGCAAACAAGCGTACGGCCCACCTGATGGTAAGCGGACACCGCAGCCTATAGACGCATGCAACTCCAAAAGAGTAACAAGGGCGTTGTCGACCTTTGATATGTTTGAGGATTCGCCGTGTTGACAGCTGAAGGAACAAATTCCCTCGCTCTCAACACAACGCATCCTCGGGAGCTCTGGCGACCTTGCTCACCTCCAGGAACACAACACTACTACAGAGCAAGTAGAAAGTGTTATTATGGCTGTGGTCTTCTGCAAGGCGGAGGTACTTCCCCAGTTGGGCTGCTCCACATTCGAGCGGGATGACATTTCGCTGTGCCCTACCTCACCAAATAATAATATTATAATATTAGTAAGATTCTTGAATGGTACAACAGAGGGGTAGTCACGTAACGTTTCCAACGCGTGTTCCTAGTCCTCCTGTAATTTTTCCATATAAATTGACATTTAGATCTACCTAATGTACGTGCAATGCGTTACGTGATCGACCTGCTGGTATACATACAGCTGTAGCGTGTTCAAATAATTTATTTATTTATTTATTGACAAATACATTTACGTGACATTACAGTAGAAACCAATGCGTCACGAAACTAAAAACAACAAATAATACTATTTAGGCGACGAAACGGCGTGGCCCCGTTGCATCGTCATATCATGGTATGTAATGGCATATCATATCGTTTTATACTGCATTCATGTGATGATTACGAGTATAAACGGTAAATCTAAAAACATATGCAACATATAAAGTACCTAAGTTCTTAGTAGGTAGTCAATAATGTTATCCATATATAATAAAAAAAAATACTTAAACTATCTTTATTAATTATCCGAACAAATTAGAGAATATTTTACGTAAGTATATATATAATATATATATATATATATATACAATCTTAATTATGGGCAACACATTAAATTTGTTGGTTATTTCGACAAAATTCACACAATTGAGAAAATTTATGCACCATCTCAGAACTTCATAGCATCCGAATCTGCGAATGAATGGGTAATTTGCAATTATAATATTTTTTTATGCATGAAATGAACAACTCCAAGCGCGTCATAATTTGATGAGCTTAAGTGGATATTTATTTTATTATGAATTAATTGCTTTTACATTTCTGCGGCGCTACCACGAAAATCGAAACTCGAAGTTCGTATATATGCGTCCCCGTCATTCGAGTCATATAAGTGCTATAGAGATGGAGATACCCGAACTTCGAGGCTCGAAGTTCGTGGTTATAGCTGTTTCTCATTTTGTAAATGAATATCCTACTATAACTGCCCCCCGCCAAAACGAGCCAAGCGAAGCCCCAGGGCACTACCTACCTTTTCTCGAAGCGCATCGTCGTATTTTTGAACCTTCTTAACTTCGGATTATAGCAGATAAACAAAATTTTCGGGATATCTGCTTCTTCGTGTCGAGGTTCCTCAAATAAGAGATGCCCAATGGGCAGCGGTGTGGACAGCCCTGGCAGTCGCGTCTCTCAGGTCGTGTTCCGAGCAGGAGTGTGGGCATGTGGGGCACGCCATCAGGTGCACCATGGTTTGCGGTGCTGTACCGCAAACACATTGGGTTGATTGGCCACGGTGCAGTCCCCATCTGGCCATGTCTTCCTTACAGCGGCCAACATGCGATCTGAGCCTGTTTAGCGCCCTCCAGATGGGCCATGGCTCCTCGGGATTTGGTGTCAGTGGTTGACTTATTAAAACTATAAAGTTTCAATTCCATAGCTCTTATACTTTAGATTTTAGTAATATCTAAAATACCCCGATTTCGTCACTGACTCACTGATGATCATCAATATTCTTAAGGTTCTTCCTGAAGTCCTAGAAAGCTGAAATTTGGTATGTAAGCTAGTAACAGTATACAAACTACGAAAAAATCTTAAAACTTGAAACTTTTACCCCTCAACCCCTTAAACTAGGGGGTGAAAGTTTGTATGAGACGTCCGCAAATTTTGATGCTAGAGGGTTGACAATTGATATAGGGGGTCCTTGTTATCCTTGTTATAAATAATAAGATATGTGTATGATCTCCGTCTTACCGTCAGGCAAGCTCAGAGCAAGTTCACCTTTAAATGCAAGTTACGTAAGCATCTCTTATTAACCATTAAACATTGATGATCCTCATGATATCTTTGTTCGGGTACATTTAATTTTATGTATTTATGTAAGTATAAGTAAATTAATTGATTTGTTTCCATTCGAGTCTCTGTACTTAGGATCCTGCACCACTAAAGTTTCTGTTTAGCCCAATGGATAGACTGGTAGAGAATGCCTTAAGGCATTAAGTCCGCCAATTGTACTTCTATTTTTATATTTGTGCAATAAAGTTTAAATAAATAAATAAATATGTATTTCAGGATTTTTAGTAAATCACCCCCCACTCTTTAAATTAGGGAATGGAAGTTTGTATGGGTTTTCCCATTCACTTCTTTAGAAATTACCTTACAAAAAGGAATGCGATCCCACCAAAAACATTACATGTAAAGTGATGCCAAGACTCCATAGCTCATACAGCTTTCAGCGTGAAAAAGATATCAGATCGCAATTGCCGCCAAGCTTCCTACTCCACACGGCGTAACTCTACCACTACCAGCCACGCTCTACAAATTCTATATCTTGGCTAAAAAGTATAGAGAGTAGTAGATGTTTGGATGTTTGCTACTAAATCAATTGAGCCGTTGCAGCGTGATTTAGTAGCAAACATCCAAACATCTAAACATCTCTCAACATCGGCCAAGTCAAATCTAACCTACTTTAAGATCTCACATTTTTAAATAACAGCAATTGTTATAGGTATCCAATAAAGCAAAGAAATAGAGTTTAATACTTGTTCATAATGTTATATTCTTCATATAAATATTTGGATTTTGCATACAACTTGGCACTCATTTAAATCTCCATTCTTTTTGCGGCGAAGCCCACAGCCAAGCATAATTTTTGTATTGAACTTGGCTCTGATTTTTTACATTTATGTTTTTGGTGGGATAATTTATTTACAGTAACAAAATTATGGACGGTGGTATTTTATTTCTGTAGTAAATTTTCTTTTACTTAATTCCTGAATAATAAACTGTGACCGAACAAACTCATATAGGTAAGTATAATATTTCAAGTATCTAAGACACATCAGGTACACCTCCAACTGTCCTCGACTTACCTACCTATTAATCAAGGATATAAGGGCTTTACGTTAACGACTTTAAATATCTTTCTACTTATTAAAAATATGTACTCATTACATTCCGCTGACAAATCGACTTACTACGTCAACGTAACGAGCAGTGATTTTTAAATAATATTAGACTTAGATACATCAAAGTTTATTCCCAATATTTATTAAGGTTATCGAGCGGCGACCACATACCGGAAGGCACGGCGTGGGTAGGCCCACCACAAGGTGGACGGATGACCTGGTAAAGGTCGCGGGAGTTCGCTGGATGCGGGTGGGGTAGGATCTTTCACATTGGCTCTCTTTGGGGGAGGCATCTGTCCAGCAGTGGATGTCTTGCGGCTGCTATGATGATATTGATGATGATGAATATGTCAAAGGCCTTATCCCCCGCGTGGTCCCGCTTTAGAAATAATAGTTATTTGTTTGATCTAAAGTTTGACTGGTGCAGAATGGCGTAGTGGCCTTAAGTTTGCTTTTTGTATATGTTACTTTTTAATGTGCACATGTTAACTTTTTAAGCTAAGTAAATAACTTTTTCTCAAAAATGAGCTCGCAAGTGAGCATAACTCGCTACATATTGGAAGGAAGTGTATAGTTTAAGAGCAGATCTAAATAAAAAAATAAAAAACATTGCAGGCCGCCTGGAATGTTTAAAATAAATTCCTTTATTTGTCGAGTACCAATTTTTTTTTTAAAGTAGAAATTGGCATATAAAAGACGGCACAGCTCGTATTCAGCCAATTCAACTCGAATTTTCTGTTGCAAACACGACGTTTTTGTATGTGTCTCAAATAGTTTGCGTTTTTTTGGTGGAAAAATACACTTGCCATTCTGTTTTAAAAAAATATTTTCTCGTTGTGCAACGTTATTTAAATTTAATGCCTGTTTCACAATCGCCGGATAAAGTTATCTGCCAGTTAAAATTATTGCTATCCTTTTATTTGTCCCGATATATAAAACAAAAGTGACAGCCAACATTTATCTGACGGATATGTTTTAACTGGAGATTGTGAAACAGGCTCTTAGTATTTTTTATCCCCCCATTTTTGAGAAAAGCTAGTGCTATTAGGCTCAGCCGGAATGGCAATTGCAGGCTTCCCGGCCACGGCAATAATGTACTATTACGATACAAGTGCCGAAAATAGGAAATTCGCAACGAGTGGTAATAAATAATTTTGATCGACACGAGTTGCGAATTACCTATTTGCACGTGTATCGTACAACGTTTTACTGTACATATGGCTCTTTAAAGTTTCGACATATGCACGGAAAGTGCTCTTTTCCGCACTAGGGCGGGAAAGTAGCACCATATGTACTGTAAAATGTTGTATGATACACGTGCGGATAGGTAATTCCCAACTCGTGTCGATCAAAAACTACTTTTCGTACTTGTATCATAAATAACTATTGAATGACGAGTGCCAAAACATACATGAAAGTTGCATTAAAAGGAAGAGAGAGAAAATGAGAAAAAATATCGTACTCACCATACACCCGTGACCATTGCGCTGGCGGCCGCCAATCCGGATAATGTTTCGGAAACTTCTCCCTCGTCCAATACGTGTGTAACACCATCCGGTATACGGTCATCTTGTCCGGGTTACACGCATCACTATCAGTCGGCTGCAGTGCCGCCGCCAATGCGGGCAGCACTAGCAACAGAAACAACCGGGCCATTTTATCGACTCGGATATCGACACGCGCACAACACTAGTCCGTGTTCATTGTCACAACATGATGACGTTTGTACCTGGAACAAAGGACATGTTGTTAGGATTGTGTGTGGAGTTTGAATATTCACAAGGAGTTGTGGATTTGTGACAAGGATAACTTCAAAACAGACATCATCATCCTCCTAGCGTTATTCCGGGTTGTGCCCTTAAAGGAACCCGTGGTCCGCTTTGACACCTAATACCATGATTTGGCACAAGCACTAGTTTTACGAAAGCGACTGCCATCTGACCTTGCAACCCGAAGGGAATACTAGACCTTATTGGGATTAGACCGGTTTCCTCCACCGAGAAGGTAACGGTAAATATTCCGTACATACGTTCCGTAAAACTCATTGGTACGAGCCGGGATTCGAACCCACGATCATCGCTTGACAGCTGCATGCCTGAAGCATTTTGCTACCGTAGCCCACCGTAGGCTAACTTCAAAACAGACATAGCTGTGAATAACAGAGCTCCTGGTCTGTTCGGAACGCACTTAAGGCCTCCACACACCGAACGCGGGTCGTGCCCGCCGCGCGGCGGGCGCGGGTCGTGCGCGGCGCGGGTCGGGCGCGGCGCAGGTGCGCGGCGCGGGTCGGGTGCGGTCCGGGGCGGGCGCGGCGCGGGTCGTGCGCGGTGCGGGTCGGTAGGTATCTCTCTCACTATATACCAACACATTTAATAACTCTCTCACTATCTCTATCACACAGTGGCGCGGGCCCGCGCTACTGTGCGAAAGAGATAGAGATACCGCACGACCCGCGTTCGGTGTGTGGAGGTCACTCCTTACGAAAGTAGACCCCTGATTACGCTTATTTATTAAGAATCGGGGCGTCAAGATATATTTGTGGGTGAACGTTGAGGTGAGGTTAAAATAGCTTACATAATAGCGGTGCAGAGGATCGGTTGTATTAAAAGTGACGGCCCCGCGTTTGTCTCTAGCTATCAACACAATGAATCGTCAAGTCAATTGCGCTTGAGATTCTTCTGGAACCGCAAGCGTCGATAGTCTACGGTGTCTGGTTGTTCACCACCGTAGTGGTATGAAAATAAAACAATATACCTACAAGCCGAGATTTTCTATCAATCAGCCTTTAAGATATTTCCTATAATTAAAGCTAGGTAAAGTTATTGAAAAAAACCGGCCAAGAGTGTGTCGGGCCACGCTCAGTGAAGGGTTCCGTAGATTTTGTAATTTTTTTCAAAAACTATTAACCTATCAAGTTCAAAATAATTTTCCTAGAAAGTTTTTATAAAGTTCTACTTTTGAGATTTTTTTCATATTTTTTAAACTTATGGTTCAAAAGTTAGAGGGGGGGGCACATGTTTTTTTTACTTCTGGAGCAATTATCTCCGAAAATATTAACATTATCAATAAAATATTTTAGCAAACCCCTATTAAATAAATAGGGGTTTGCTAAAATAAATACCTATACAACAATATATCACACGTTAGGGTCGAAAAGAAAAAAATAAACACCCCACGTTACGTATAGGGGAGGTACCCTAATAATAATAAAAAAAACATTTTTTATTTTACCACTTTGTCGGCGTGATTGATATACATATTAGTACCAAATTTCAGCTTTATAGTGCTAACGGTTACTGAGATTATCCGCGGACGGACGGACAGACAAAGCGAAACTATGAGGGTTCCTAGTCGACTACGGAACCCTAAAAATGGTACAATGTTTAGACAATGTTGCTGCATTTTAAGTTATTTCCAAACATTAGATGGAATCGAAAAACGTATTGATTTGGTATTGTCAGAAAAGCTCACTACAAAACAGCTTTCTAACATTTCACGAATAAACTCACATTTTCTTTTAAAAGTTACGCTAATATATTACAATGTATTAAACTTAATAAAACTTTTTATACAATTCTTAGTGACATAGAAGAGAATGAAAATTTAACTTACAAAAAGTTATCTACAAAGAAAGTTACTCGTGCAGAACTTACGCTAAAAATTACCTACGATGAAACAAGAGATCCATGCACCTGAATCGAACGAAAATACACGTTACGTAAAAGCATTAAGGACTAACCCGCATTCTGTTTATTCGTGGTTTTATACCGCCGCACCTAATACTGTGGGGCTGTATTCAACTTACCCTGTGCATTTATATAATTCTAAAGGAAATTGCATCTAAACCCTGCTGCAATAAAGTCTACATTGAGTGTGCTACCCAGTGTTTAACTTTTTAATAGTTTGTCAATCAGCCAGTAATAGCCCAATTTGTTGAAAACATCGATACAGAATTGTTTAATTGCCCAGTACTTTGGTGGCATGCTATTACGTGCCTACGCTATCAAACAAACATGGACCTAATTTGATAAGAAATAGGATGCAAAATGGAAAGTTGCGTGTTAAATTGACTTAATGTGTTAAGTTTGCGTCTTTTATTATACATAAGGGCCAAAGTGGGGCTACTGTCCATGCGTATCGGGATTAGCAGTGGGACGTTTAATGGTAATAATGATTGTGATGAAGATAATTTATTTAATCGTACGGCATACATCATTTTGGCCTTTAAAGTTTGTCACTTACGAGGGCTGCCTTTTAAGTTGTGTCGTTTGGAAAAACTAAAGACAATTTAAGTGTTAAATGGTATTTATTGTTTTTCATAGTAATCACTGTGATATGTAATACACTTTTTCATTCGATCGAACCAGTTTTCGAAACACTTATTCCAGTCCGAAGTCGGGGTCTCCAAAATGGCCGTTTTGTATGCCTCAACCGCTTCTTCAGGCGTCTGGTACCGTTGACCACGAAGTCGTTGCTTGATTTTTGGAAAAGTAAAAAAATCGTTAGGGCTTAAGTCTGGACTGTACGGCGGGTGTTCCAGAATTTCGACGTTTTGCTCTTTTAAAAACGCAATAGTTTGCCGGGCGGTGTGCGAGCTCGCATTATCGTGGTGCAGTCTTATACGACGTCTTGGGTTATTTTTTCGAAACTCGCCGATGACTTCTGGTAAACAGACAGTGGTATACCAGTCAGCATTAACCGTTTTACGATCCTCGAGCACGATGGTGGCAACGTGGCCACTTTTCGCCACAAACGTGGCGACCATTTTTTTCGAAGTGCTCCGTGAGCGTATTACTTTGGTCGGTTTTGGCTCATCTTGGAACACCCAAACAGTCGACTGCTGTTTAGAATCGGGATCGTAGGCATATATCCAAGATTCGTCACCACTGATAATGTCGTAAACATGTTTCGAGTTTCCTCGGTTGAATTGCCGCAGAGTTTTGCGACACCATCGAACGCGAGCCGTTTTTTGGTCTTCACTGAGTAAATGTGGTATCCAGCGTGAGATCAACTTTTTTACGCCTAAGTGATCATGCAAAATACTGTGAACACTGGTCCCTGAAATACTTAAGGAAGCTTCTATCTCACGGTATGTCGCATGGCGATCTTCGATGATCAGTTGCCGTACAGCATCAATGTTCTCCTGGTTTACGGCTGTTTTTGGTCGACCTTCACGATGTCTATCACCAAGACTAGAGCAACCACGTTGAAATTCTAAATACCAGCGTTCCACAGTCCGAAGGCATGGTGCTTTATCATTGAAAACCGTAGTCAACTCTTCGAAGCACTGAAGTCGCGTTAAGCCCCTTTTGAAGTTGTAAAAAATTTTCGCACGTAAATTTTCCTTCGAAATTTCCATTTTCACAACTGACTTGCCAACTTTGAACGAACGCTGTACTAAAACGGTTGGGCCGATTTCGAGTCATTCTTTTGTTTTCGAATTCTAAATTCAAATATTTTAACGTGACACTAGTTCTTTTTTATGCAATCACGGGAGGTTTGCAAACGACAGAACTTAAAAGGCTATACAGTACCGCCCAGGGGACACGTGCACGTGTCCGCAGGGTTGTGGTAGGTAGCTCCTGCGGACGCGAGTAACAGTTGCCCCCCCTTTGTCAAGTGAGTGGCCAACTCGACTGTTAGAAGTTCTTAAGCCGCCCGAAGGCCGGATGAAGATAATGATGTGGTAGGTACAACATATATATGAGCGATGCGAAACTGACATAATATATTATATACTTAGTCGATATACGTATCTACGTTAAATAATGAGTAAGTGGCATTAATCTGTAGCATTTGTATTAATATTTAAGGCGGATGCCCCTAGGATATCGTTTTTGATATTTTTAGTTAGTAGCAGCCAAGGTAGCCAAATATTTCGGTAGACGCATTTTTTACTGTAATAATAAGGGTGTGTTACTAAATATTTGGCTACTCTGGCTGCTATTAACTATATTACGCTGACTGTAAATAAAAAAAAAACAAGGCTTGCGAGTTCTAAGCCCACAGAGCCGCTAATTTTATTTCAAATCCCAAAAACACAAATATATCATCACTCTATTTAACAACTTCATAGCTTCTTCAATAATGTTATAGTAAATACGAGTATGTCATACTGCTCATACTAACGACGTACAACATTTGTGATTCAATTATACCTATATCATATTGAAATAGAGCAGGTCAATGACCGATGCGACAGGTCTCTTACAGTGTATGGTATTAGAGGGCAAGTGGAACTATCTAGAACGTCATAGACTGGTTAATATTACGATGATGGATGAGGTGGCGTTATTGAATAGTTTATGTCAGTTATAAAATTAGAATCCAATACTCACTCTATTTTCTCAATTCTTATATTACTGGCATAGCGCCTTGTAACACTGCCAATAGAGAATAAATGTACATTTTCAAAATAATTAAAGTGCTCTAATTTTAAATGGATACAACCAATCGATTTACAATCTAATCCAAACTCATCATTATCATCATCATATCAGCCGAAAAACGTCCACTGCTGGACATAGGCCTCTCCCAACAGAGTGCCAATGTGACCGGTCCAGCGCCTATACCAGGCCAGTCCACCTTGTGGGGCCTACCCACGCCGCGCCTTCCGGTACGTGGTCGCCACTCGAGAACCTTTCCGCCCCAACGGCCATTGGTTCTACGTGCAATGTGCCCCGCCCACTGCCACTTATGTTTAACGATTCGGATATCGGTTACATTGGATCTGTTGCTGCATTTCTGATGCGTTTTTAATCCAAAGTAACAATTAACAATGTAGGTACAATATCTCAAAATCTTTTAATACCTTTGTGAGCTACATAGTGATTAAAAAAAAAAAAAAATATGTTAAGCTTACAAATCAGTGATCGTAACTTTTGTTGCATTTTAACTTTTGTTACTATCACTGCTTATAATATAACCCTCTGTTAGTGTCGGGGGGTAAAAAAATATTTAATAAAAAATTGTAAGTTCCTTTAAAATTAACATAAAACACCACAAACAAATGGCACCTGGAACCTTCATTTCCAAAAACCGAGGCACTTAACATAAGAGCAATAAATATCATGAGATGAGCCGCCCAAGGGGTGCAAACTTCGGGTTATCCCTTGACCAATCTAAATAGACACATAAAGTCCTATTGCAATAAGCAATTCTAAGATTGACGTGAAAAGCCTTAAAATCCCTTGTCAGCAATGAAGGCGCTTAAGATGATTTTCCTCTGGGCGTCGTATTTTTCCTAATATTCCAGGAAACTGCTGACGTCAGGGCGAGGGGATTGTTAATCCTGTTCACCCTTTCCGAACTATGTGTTTATACGTGAACGGAACGTTAATGGAAATGCAGTAATATTAAACAAGTGAACGCCGAAAAATTGGATGGAAAATTGGAATAAAAGACCGGGTTGCACTCCGGGAGTGCCGGCAGAAGTGAAAACTCAATAAAATTGGAACAGTTTTTCAACCAGGTCACGTGAAATCTTACGGTGTCACCCTAAAAATGAATTTTGAATGAATGTTCGGCGCCAAGAACAGCAGAGGCGGCGGCGAACAAAATACCAATTTATTTTTGCCATTGCCTAATATTTTCCATAACTTTATCTCTTTAGGAATAACGTCCAAATTCGAATTTTTCGAATTTGCAAGAACCGCGGACGGCGGCGGCGAACAAAATACCAATTTGTTTTTGCCGTTGCCAAATATTTTTCAAAGCTTTATCTTTTTAGGAATAACGTCCAAATTCGAACTATTCGAATTTGCTCAATAGCAAAACGGTGAAGGACGCGTGGACAAAATTACTAAATCATTTGCAGAATATGCTATTGCAAAAAGTGTTTAACGGCTTTATACTCTTACGAATAGCGTTCAGTTTTGAATGAAGTCGAATCGGCTAGCAGCAAAAAGTGACCTGCTTCACATCTGACGTCACAAATATCTGTCGCGTATTTAGCAATTTTTCTCCATCCCAAAAAGTGCTCAGCGCCGCTAAAGAAGTTTTCACTTCAAAAAGTAGCAATGTTTGGGTTTGATGCACTTAGGGTGGGATGCAAAACCGTCGGTTACGTAAGCGGTGTTCGTATAGCTGGGAATGTATAGAAAGATTGTCAATTTTCTATGGAACGAGAGCAGCCGGCGCCATATTTAAGAGGAATGCCTACCTGCGATTTTCCCATACAAACGCTCTCGGCTGTTTCCTCTCTGGTTTTTGAACATAGAGCAATGATTTTTTCAAATAAGATCAATATCACCAATATCTATGCCGCTATGTTTTGCTTTTTTGGATATTTTTATTTTAAAGAAACTTACAGCGCCTTGAAAATCGCAAAAACGGCTTAATTGAATTGGCTGCCAAAAAAGGCGCAGTATACAAATATGACAACAAATATCAAAAAAATCAAAACATAGCGGCGTAGACTATTTCTTCATCTTGCATTTCCCAAAATTTTATAATGATTGGTTGCGTTTTGGAGGAGGAAACAGTCGAGAGCGAAATCACGATTTTTGAGTTTTTGCGCGGGATTTTTAGTCCGAGCTGCAGTTGTCCTTATCGCACGAATTGGCGGCGGAGTCCACAGCAGCGCGACAGAAACATTGCGTCAAAAATTCGAGATTTGAAAAGTTGCTCAGCTAGGCATTGCTCTTAACGTTGATCGGTCGGTTATCGTAAGTTTGTGCAACCCGCCCTTAGGGTAGGTTCCGCAAAACCGTCGGTAACCGAGCCGGTGTTCTTCAAAATCTGAATTTATGGAGAATTTGACAAGTTTCTATGGAATGACAGTCGCCGTCATACTTATTTAACGCCCGCGACTCCGTCCGCGTGGAACTCGTTTATATCGTAGCTCCATACAAACTTTCACCCCCCACTTCATCGCCTTGGGGGATGATTTCCGGAATAAAAACTATCCTATGTCCTTTCCCAGGACTCAAACTATCTCTATACCAAATTTCGCGACTCCGTCCGCGTGGAACTCGTTTATATCGTAGCTCCATACAAACTTTCACCCCCACTTCATCCCCTTGGGGGATGATTTCCGGGATAAAAACTATCCTATGTCCTTTCCCAGGACTCAAACTATCTCTATACCAAATTTCATCCAAATCGGTTCAGCGGTTTAAGCGTGAAGAGGTAACAGACAGACAGACAGACAGACACACTTTCGCATTTATAATATGAAGTATGGATATGGATTGATCGGTCGTTAAGTTAGTTAGTTAGTTAGTTGGTGCAACCCGCTCTTACTTGCAGGTCGATGCACGGTTGCGTGTTACCATTGCGTGATGGCATCGGTAAGTGTGGGTTTATAAACAACGGTCAATATTGAAAATAGAACTGACAGAATGGAATAGAATACTTAAGGGGATGCTTTGATTCGAATCGACCACACCCCGTTGACAGAGACACGCTTCAGGAACCTAAAGCCGATGAGGAAAAGAGAAAAAGAGATGCAACACTCAATGTATTGTTTGACACGTTATGTATTGTTGGAGTAGGCTGAGTAAAAATAGGAAAATAAAGACCCAACTTTGTATTTTTTTTCTATAGAGGAAACTTCAAGCAATCATGTAGGTATTGATTATAAATCAGATAAACAATCATATAGTCAAGAATCATATATCTGAAAATCAGACCTTATTGTGTGTGTCTTGCAATTTTGGGAGAGTCTGACTCTGATTTTGAGTTGTCAGACCAGTTAATTTAGTTTCCTATTAAAAAGTTTAATTAAAACATGAAGACTGATTGTTCATTGTTAATATAATTGCATTTAAATCGAAGAGAATTTTTTTGTTACCATTATTCGTTCTTTTTTTAAATTTCTATTAAATATAATAAAAACATAATATTAATATGATATTTGTGTTTCATTTTTTTACATAAATACCTAAAAAACTGAAATCGAAAAAATAAATAAATAATTATATATAAACTATTGGAATAAATGTGACATTAATGAGCGGGTCGGTGAGACCCACCCCAACGTCCGTGTAACACTTTTCCACCCCCATGACGCCGGGTTAATCTAGTCATAACGCCGTTGCAAAGCACGCAATAATTTCCAATGCACCCCCTTAAGCGTTTAGGGGTGACAATTACATAACATGCAACATGCAAAGCCCTTGTATTCTATAAATTGTTTTAATCTCACCTTGCAGGTCACCCACTAATATATCCTGACGCTGAGATTCGAAGCGTAATCAGCTCCCCTAATCTGTAACTTGTTTTAAGCTCACCTCAACGCTCACTCACTCACAAATATATCTTGACACCACCCCCTTTCTTCCTGTGGGTGTCGCAAGAGTCATACTAATAGCCTGTACAAGAAACTGTACGAACACTACCCGTTTTTAAACCCAACCAAATTTTTGCTGGGCGTCTTGGGTTATAACTCTCTCGAAGTAAGGCGTAATTTTTCGCTTCTCCTACAACCTGCAGCATCTTGCGTGGCGAGTCTGACTGTGCTGAGTTGGTGGCGCAATTAGTACGCCTATATACTTCTATGTCCTATGCTGACCAAAATTTGTTTCCGCCCTCGTGAACGCTGTCTGCTGGCAGTGCCAACGTCACGAACTGTGACGCGTAGGAGTTCTCCGATAGTTCACCCTCTACAGCTTCTGAATGGACTCCTTGCATCAGCTCCCGAGTGCGATTTGTTTGCAAGTAGATGGAATGTTGTGCGTGATGACTGATGAATGTCTGAAGTTCTGCGAGAAGATTGATGTGCGTCGCTCCTCCGTTATTTATTAGAACTGTTAAATTCTTATTAATATTGTTTGGTGTAATATTTCTAATTTAAATTATGTTGTAAATATTCTTCTATAGTCCCACAGTTGTTTAGTTATTTCTGTTATGCTGTGTAACTAGTTTAAATAAATAAATAAAATAAATAAAAATACTAAAGTAACAGGGTTAAAGTGTGTTGTGGGCGACGGGCTAGCAACATATCACTGCGATATCACATTGTATCGATCTTATATTATTATACCCAAATTTATGCTTAAAGTGGCACTGGAACTTAAGTATCAAGTGCTCTGCTTACCCCTTTTGGGAATCAAGGCGTGAATATATGTATGTATGTATTCTATCCTCCGCCAGCCGAATTCTAGAAGGCGTAACTTTTCAATGAAATCTGGCGGCCTATTCTGGAAGCAATAAGCTGTAATCACCCCTGAATGCGTTAGGAGGCATTCAATTTAAACGTTAGAACTTTGGAACGGGCGAGCGGGCGTGACTTGCTTTAGAATCGTGAAGTCGATGGGAACTTGGAGAAGAATTAAGAGAAAATAAAGATTCGACCAATAATTGCCTGTGTAAAACAAATTTCATTATATTGAGATTCCTTTAGTTTTTTTTATTACTACGGTAGCAAACAAGCATACGGCCTGCCTGATGGTAAGCTGACACCGTCGCCTATGGACGCTTGCCAGATGAATCACAAGCACGCCTGTCAACACCAAAATGCCCTTGAAGATTTTGGATAGCGCGCACACTGTCTATTTGCATCGGAGTAAACGAGAGCGAGTGTTACTGGGCGGCCCGGTTTTTGAAGATAATATTACATAAATATTTAAATAAAAAAAGGGTGGATTATTGGTGAAATATGACTCGCTAGCGGTTTAGGTATGAATATTTTGACTTCATGTTTTTAATTGCAGACCCATACATCAAAAAAATAAAGACATAGAACCGTTTAATGTGATTTTAAGACCAATCTTTGCAATAAGTTACTATCGAGCCGATTTCGTCCAATTATGTATCGAGCTCGTCCACGGTCTTTGAAATATGGTGAATATTAACATATATTTTATTTGATATGCTAGAACAAATAGTTTTTCTAAAAAACTGCTTAAATAACATCAATTTCAACAAATTAGGTCTTGTCAGCCTCTTAAGAATACAAAGCTTGCTTATAATGCCCTAATACGCATATAGTACAACAATGCATTCAGGATGTTGATGGGGTTGCCTAGGTGGTGTAGGACGGGTTCCAGGTTATATTTAAACCGCAAAAAGATCGCCTTACTACTGTATCGTGTCAGGCACAGATCCAACAGCATCCTGAATGCGGTTGCAGACAATTTGGATTAAGTTTTGGGTAGGGCTAGTAAAAAGTGTGGCCCATTTTGAGCACTACTAACCTTGTTAATAAGCCTTCACTAACAAGCTCTGGATCTATTCCGAATTAAAGAAAATATTATTGTTAATATTATTTACTCATATTTATTTTCTAAAGTATATGTAGAAGATGATAACTAACATTAAGTAAATTAAATTAAAATTAAGTTAAATCTAAAAAAGGCCCTCGAGGCATTGTACCAAGGATGCTGGCGGTATTTCCTCGCTGAATTGCAATGCTGGTAGTGCTGATGCGTTGCGCGAGAAAGCCGCCAGCTCTTCGGTCACCAGTTACGGCAACCAGACGTTTCGCGATTTATTATTATTTATTTCGTTTTCATTTATATATTTATTCAATTGAGGTTTTGTTCCGTTGAGAGCTGCTCCCCTCCCACACTATCAACACAACACGTCCTCGGGAGCTCAGGCAACCTTACTCACCAACAAGACATAACTCGAAGCAAGTAGTGATGTTATTGTGTTAAACAAAAATGGGTTTATTATGGTTCTTTTAGTTCATAATTCATAAGTTTCTTTTAGTTTGGTTCTTAAGTGTGTCCTACCCAATTTGTGGAGTTTCCGGTTCGCTTTTCTATAGATTGAACTTTAGGTACCTAGTCGAATTAACTATACGGTAGTTTTGTTAGTAATTCTGAACTAGTGAAACTATCTAGGCAATGGTTACACGATTACATAAGCTACAAAAAATCACAAATTGGCCTGGGCGTATTGCGTTTTAAAAGTTAGAATACATATGACGTGATTTTTGAATACGAAAAAACCTGAACGTAAGCCTGGACGAGGAACTTTGTTACTCAAACTTACGATATTTAAATTAAGGTATGACACAACAGGATTAAGTAAAGTGTTATTCTCTCATAACATCTCTTTGTGTGTTCTGGACGTAAAGTTTATAAAATTGTTTCGAACTCCAAATAAAACCGAAACCGTTCCCCGAAAATAGCACAAACACAAATTTATCTTCTTTAATAAAATCATAAAAAATTCACCGCCAATATTTGTATTGCACTTTGCCCCCGCTATTTTATGATCACGCTATAAACCCCGGTTCCCCTCCAGGAATGGCCAAGTTGCCTCAGTCTCCCCTTTTGTTTTAAGTGCCCGTGGTTACGGATAACACTATTATGGCAAGTTTCGGTATTTATTTAGGAGTCTTGTTCACGCACTAAAGGACTTAATTGCCTGCTTTGCACCTGATTCAACTTTTGCACCAGTATATGATAAGTTTGTGTTTTGGTAGGTACGTTTATTACATTTTGACCCTGAATTTGCCGCAAAACAAAAAAATTAAGTAAGGTTTAGTACTTTGACGAATAAATACCTGTTTTCGAATACAGAGTTACCGAGGATGCGTTGTGTTGAGAGCGAGGGAATTTGTTCCTTCAGCTCAACACGGCGAATCCTCAAACATATCAAGGGTCGGCAACGCCCATGTTACTTCTTTGGGGTTGCATGCATCTATAGGCTGCGGTGTCCGCTTATCATCAGGCGGGCCGTACGCTTGTTTGCCACCGTCGTTGTATTTAAAAAAAAAAACTTAATCGAGAAACTTTATCCATTAAATTAAAAGCACCTTAGACACCCCATAAATTTCCCATAAACTTGTATAATCCAGACGCAATATACAAAATTGCACTGTAAATATTCCCGGCATATTAAAATACTGGCGCCAAGTTACGGCGCCAAGTTTGAGATACAGTGTCTAATGAAGATTTAATAATTCAAAATGTTCCCAAACTGCGGAGATGTAAGTTTAGACCGGGAACTTTAAAATGTTAATTGACCTCGTTGTTAAGCTGTTTTAAGTATTTAGACGTTTCGCTGGATGTATTTTAAAAGGTTTTTCATTAAAGAACGTTCAACACTCAAAAGTTTTATGAATTTATTTTATCTGATAGTTTTTAAACTTTCAAGTATTTAAATATTTGAAACTCTGTGTGGTGTCAGATTAGAATAGAATATACTACCCCCTTTCTTCCCATGTTTCATAAAATACGATTTTAGGGTAGGGTTAAATTGTGATTAGGTCGATGAGCTAACAACCGGTTCCTGCAATATCACATTTTTGCCATCTCTAAATTAACCATTGCTAGAAGGAGGCAGCACTAAAATTAGCATATGCTGTACCCGGTTTGGGAATACCGTGTATGTTATGTTATAAAACATAAACAAAAAGAGACAAAGGTAGTGCCAAAGAACAACAGAGTTAACCCTTTATGTATCCACTGTGTGGGCTCAAACGCCGAATAAGGGGGCGTTGCAGTGTTAATTTACATCCCCAATAAACTCGCCACCTCACTATAACACGACCACCATAAAAAATAACATACAAGGCTGCTAACAGCCGAAAGCTAGTTTAAATACTGGCCACTAATTGAGACTGATAACGTCAACATTCATCAAACTAATTTACACCTTCCGTCAATCACTAAAAGGCTCAAATTGATTTGCCCAATAAAATCTTTGTACGATAAAATCGTTCATACACCGATCATTTATCTTAATTATCGAGGGAACAATGTAAAATCGGAATGGTCGGCTGGTGTGGGGAAAAATACCTATTGTTTGGTCTACACGGCAATGCTTTTACTGAATTGACAGCCAATTCGTCGGTATAATAGAGTCTTACAATTTGTTATGTTACAATCAGTTGCAAGTACCTAATACTGCAGATCATTTTAAGAGTAAAATAACGTATAGTACCTACTTTTTACTTGTATCTAAATATATTAAAATACATTCTTTTGATTTGTAATGTTTAAGAAAGGGTGGAGAAACCTTATTAATTGAGCCTCAGTTAAATTAAAAAATAATGGCTTTTAAAACTTAAGCTAAACTCTAAAACAGGAAATAATATAATACTTACTTTTAAACCCAGCAGCCAAGCATGAATTCAGACTACGTTGTAAGTGTTTTGCTCACGCATGGCGGAAAAGAACTAATAGTCAAGCGACTTAAGATTTAGCTGAAATCTGTTTTTTTTTTGGAAAGTATACATACGTACATTTGCGTAGAGATACTTGTGATTAAAAATCCAATTTACTCCTTGAAATTTCCGGCTTGTGGTTATGTAAATCACTGGTACACATATTTTACACAAATTTATAACCCAATTAGTATCTAGGTTTTCTATCTCTGAGTACATCTCATTAACGTAGTCAATTCTTGTCAACATCAGAGGTATGTAACCTTGGTACAAATCGACTCCGTATCATATACGTGGTGTTTATGAGTTATTATGTTTATGACATTACGACAAACTGCTGGCACCAAAATAACTGGCATTTCAGTTATTTTAATATATTTACCGCGCTTAGAGCCAACTGTGTCATAAAGAAAATATAAAAACCGTGTGCTTATTTTCACACCTGAAAACTATTTTTTTTTTTCAAAAACAAGTCATGAATTAATTCTAAAGAATTCCGTTTCAGCGTTTTTTGAGATGTGAAATAAAAGACCCTGTCTAACAGTAAATGCTTGCCCAATCATTACAGCGAATATGTGATGAAGAGCGATTACACACGGCGATTTTAGGCAGCGCTACAAATCAGGGACAAACGCGATAAAGTTCGATACACGACACGATTTTGACATTGAGATGTTGTCTGTGGTAAGTAAAGGTCGTGTGACATTCGCGTACTATATACGCGCGTTTGTAACGCAGCAAAAACACGCCGCTTGTAATCGCTTTAAGCTATCGATCAGCAGTGTCGATCACGTAATGCATTGAACGCACGTTAGGTGGATCTAAATTTTATTTGGAAAAATGACAGACTGTCCAAACGCGCGTAAGAAACGTTAAGTGATTACCCCTCTCTGGACCGTAGTTTGCTCATGATTATTATTGTGATAGTCGGAAAGATAAAACAAACGCAAGAAAAAGTTAACTTTACTAACAGGTGCGCTGAAGTATTATAGGAATTTAAAAACCTTCCAACCTCTTATTTTGAACTGCATTCCTAATGCCAAAAAGAGCATCAACCATCCGTTAATTTCCGCGACAACAATCTATTAGTCCATTCCATACGAGTGTCGTTCGAATTTATCCGGAGCTTCGGCCGTCTGTTGTCGCCGTGCGATGACCCATTTTGAGTCTATTCTGAGATATCGACCGAAAGATCGCTCGACACGAGGTGCACAGCGTAAAAGTTTAACGCATCCCGTGAAACAGTTTTCGGGGAATTTGAATGAGATAATCGAGCAGCTCGATTTATGTTACGTTTCGATTCACTTCATCACTCCTCTTTAGTATTTATGTTGAACTTGAGATTCCTGATATTAAGTGTACGAGTACACATAATATCAGGAATATATACTGATCTGGTTTATTATTGTTGCTGAGCCCATGAGCGATCCCATATTGAAAGTAAACCCTAAGAACAATTGTGGCCACCAAACATACCGCTTAGTAGCACACAACGATTCCAAACAGTCGTTAGTCCGAAAGGACCATTGCATTTTTCCGAAATAACTAAATTCTCAACGGCACATTTAAGGAAAATTTTAAGGATGATTTAAAAGAGTACCGATGTAAATAGATAAGGTTAGTTTAGTTTTACATCCTGAAGGATCAAAATCTCAATCAGAGGGACATAGTTTTCAAAATCATGACATTCAGAAAAATACAATACTTATATTATGCTTTCGCACAAATGATTCTTCACAATTATGTAGTTTACCCCAGAGGGGTAATTACGTAACGTTTTGAACGCGCGTTAGGTAGATCCAAATATATTTTTTCCATACAAAAAGTGACATTTAGATCTAGGTACCTGAAGCGCGTACAATGCGTTACGTGATCGACACGCGGGTAGCTAGTAATTTAAATAAACACAACAGTGCTTTTTGTAAAAATAACTTCCACTGCAAATTCGATGAAAAATGTATTATTACGAAATTGTAGCACAAAGTTCAAAACTTACATTGCTTTAAATACCAATGAGGAATTTAACACGAATGCTAGATTGTGTTTCAAAACTCTGTCTAGAAACTTTCCCGCTAAAGAGTAAAAGTAGTCATACATTTGTTTCAACTAAACTAAAAACTTAAGTAGTTACTAAATGTTCTCGACTGGAAATTCGTTTTTAATCGTCTTTATATTCAAAGTTTAGTAATAATGCAAAGCAGTTTACAAGTTAAGCTTTTTGAGTTTCGTAATGTATAATGGATTTCAATAAAACTGTAACTTTTGCAGGTACTCTTGTTTTATGGCAAAATATCTCATTTTATTTTAGCTTACATGAATAAATTATGTTCTCCGCATTACAAGTTAAGTAAGTACCTGTTGTTTTTAAGAAATATGTTTGGTAATGTTTAACGCAAATAAATATTCTTATTCTTATGCTTATCAATGCTTGTATGAAATATCTTAGTATATCTACTAATTTGTATTAAAAATTATAGAAAAGTTTAAAGTAAGTTAACAGGGGCCGTCTTATTATTTTCGCGAAAATGCCCATTTACCTACGTGTATTCAACTTTTTTACACCGTACCCTAACAAATCCACACAGGGCCAGCGTAGGGACAATTCCCATTCCCTTCCACCTATAAGATGATGCCTGTGCCCAGCAGTGGGAACTACACAGGCTGACAATAACCGGAACAAAAATGATCTCAGGTTTTCGATATTTTTAACAACAACACTCAATCTCCAAAGTAACACCAAATCAAGCTTGTACACACTGACTCGTGACCGCGAGTTGTAACCGAGTTCATTCAGTCAGATCGAGTGCAGGTGGTTCCACAGCATTGTTTGTGGCCTCGGCACTTGATTTACGTAGTGTTATGATTTTCCCCCGTTTTATAAAAGCTCTAAGCTCTTTCTTTAAATAATATAAAAGACTTCCATTCTGTAGGTCCGGAATAAGGAGAAACAGTGCGGAGATGGGTTAGCAGTGTGGTAACTGAACATATCTAATCCTGTGTTCCTACACGTATTATCTGTAACTATAGGGCTGTAGACTTATGTTAAAATTAGTAACATAGTGTTTCTAAATGGATAGCAACCCATCAAATGATTAAAACTAGTGCCTATGCCAAAAAAAAGGATGATGAACCCATCAAATTATTGTGATAAAGTACCTATAAATTAAAAAATATAATTAAAATCATAACAAGATATGGACCTTGAAAGATTAGAAATAACCGCCTTTATTTTATTACCCAAGAGTAAATTTAAAGCTACCAACTTAAGCTTTTATAGAAACAAAATTGTATGACAACTATGGACCTAAACGCAGTAGGTGTTTCGCGACCAAAACAGCAATTTACTTGATTTTCCATACGACGATTAGTACAAATAGTAGAATGTGACGTCATACTTTTATGTCAACAGTAGAAGCGTTTCAGCTGCTGTTATTTAATTATAGTTGCTCCCATACATACATTTGTTATTATCCAAAAAATGGTTCGAATGGCATCGTAAAAAAGTTTCAGGTCACACCCCTATTTTGTGGGTGTGAGTGCACCAGAAATGCCTCTAATCGGACAAGATGGCGATATATTGTTAGGCGAAGTATAACGGCCCCCAAACCTCCATTATGGCAAGCACGATCGCTCTGTCAAGAACTCTGTGATGAGCGAAACTAAGAAGAACACGCATTGTCTTCGCCTCGTTGCCAGTGTTGATTTGGAGGTTAGGAGGCGGAAAGAAAACCAACGTGCTCGCTTAGACAAGTCATGTAATCAACTGCCAGCACGGGTACGTATAAGCTATAACACTTCAATTTTCTCTGTGAAATCTTTAATAATGACGGCTTTTATTGCGACATCATATTACTTTATCTTAGTAGTACTAGTAATTGTTATGCCATAACCGTTCAAGTGAAGGAAGATATAAAATGTTTAATTAGAAACGGGTTTTGGTACACATATTTTTTCTTTAAAAGGCGTTTAAACTTTATCTTCTTTAAAAAATATTGAATCGGAACTAAAGTTTACTTCGCTTCCATGCATACTGAGCTAATAATGTTAGAACGTGTGCGCGAAACACATTGAATTTCAATTGGAATGGAAAACAAATATCTAATGTTGTGTCCAAGTTTGCCCCTTATGGATATATTTGGAATGCGTACCGCGCTATTCAGTATTGAGATTACGGGAGTAAAAGACAGTACACATACCATAACAATTTAATTTTGTTTTAATCCGGAAGCACTCTCTTGAATGTACCTATTATTTTATCTTTCACGATGTCACTATTTACCAGACATCGCTAGCATGTCGGTAAATATTGCGAGCAAACAACGTCTTAGAAGTATGAAAGGCCTTTATAGTGTCAAAAGCGAGCCACGAATAAATCTTCGCAGATAGTATTTCGCACAGGTGTCAGAAGCGACTAGCGATTTTAACTTTGTAGGTAATCATTACGTGGCTATGCCTGCTAGACGGACAGCATTCAGAGAAGGGCACGTGATTCCATTTATCTGATAAAAAACTAAAGAGAACATCCTTAAGATATGAACTTTGTATCATATCTCTACGATGTATATAGACAAAGACACAAAAGTGGGATACACCACCAGTATACATCCCCACATGACATAAAATTTAGCCGATAATGAAACACCGATCTGCATCGCCCGAGGTCCAAAGAGAAAGTGATACAAGACCGAAACACGAAAAAGTGGTCCAAAGAAAAAAAAAATGTGTTTTTGAATGGATATACTGAAGTAGTTTACAATGTCCAAATGTCCTATGTTATTGAAAAGCTCCACTGTAGAATGAAAGTACTGGAAAAAGACGTAGATTTAGCAGCAGTAAGAGATTACAAGCGAAAAATAATTGTGAAAATAAAGTCTCAAGACGCAAGCCTCTGCCAAAATTGCGTGAAAACGCAAAGTTTCCTACAACATAAGTTTTTATTAATTCGTCCGCCAATTTCATGTCCGTTACACCACAGCCACCGTCCACACTCGTCTTCGCAAAGAAACTCTCACCTCGCAGAATAATGCTCCCACGTCGGCACTCCAGTCGCGGAAAGCTCTTTCAGTTTTTAAGCGACGTTTATTAAACGCTTTGACAAGGTATTAAGGCTGAGCGTGTTGAATTTTAAATTACAATTGTGAGAGTTTAGCGAAAATAATTTTTTTAACCCAGTTTTCATGAGTTGGTGAACTAAATAAAATGTGTACAGGTGAAAGGGCTAAATATATTCGACTTTGAAATTTCGCGGTCGTTAATCTTACAGCAGTGAAATCACAAAATTTGCCGCATGGCCTCGTTAACTACGTAGGTATTTATGATTTTGTTCTCTTCTAGACTCAACATTTCACAGGTGCAGTGGCAATTACAGTGTTCATCGTTGTCGTCCCGGCTGCAGCAGCTAGATCGGTCACATAATATTAAAAAAGGGACCATCTCGTGTGGTATTAAAAAAAAATGGACCATCTAAATGCATTTATTTACATTTTGGGAAAAGTCCGATTTTGGTCTTAGGGCTAAAAGTAGAATAAGTAGGTACACACCTAGTTACTGTCCAATATTCTTTAAAATCAAAACTATTAATGCCCTACTTAGTTTTGATTTTAAAGAATATTGGACAGTGAAAGATGTGAACTTTTAGAAACCTTTCCATGTCATTCAGAACTGTAAATAAATACCATTAGGTATGTTTTTATGGAAGCGTGTTAGGCACATTTATTTTCACCTAAACCCTGTCTGCTGCTAAGCCTCCATTAAATATTTAATGCTTTTTAAATCATTTGTCTACTTAATACTATTTAAATAATTCGATTAAATTGCTTATTCTAAACTAATGATTATTTACTTATTCTATGATATTTAAAGGTCGTCTGATAATCATAACGGACTCCTTATCCCGATAATCGAAAACGAAAACCAACCTGGTGTGGTTACGATATAAATATGAGGAATCTCCATATTGTGCCGAAAAACTAAATGGGACATCATCTTTTTAATAGACGCACTGTCGAGCGTATTTAAGTACTTTCACCCCTTAAGCTTAAGCACCTCTTTTTTACTTATTTGTAGTCGCTTTTAGTTTGTATTTTGTCCATAGTAGGTACTGAATGACAGGATAAAATATAATTACAAACGATAAGCATTGTCCCATTTGAACAACGCTTCATTAAACGAACATTTCTGTTCTGTCATATCCTGGTATGAACAAAGTATACTTAAACCTCAGCCTAAATAACCCTTTGACTACATTATCTCCCACGCTAGTAAAAAGATACGACAAAAACGTAACCCCAAATTGATATTTCCTAAAGCGCTTCAAGCCATTCGCTGGGATACGTTTTACAACCGAAGGCACTTTCCATCTTCAGCAAACAGCGCTTTATGCCTGTGCTTAGCCGTGACTCGAATAACTCCGATACATTGGAGGGATTGAAGGACCTTAGAGAATGATTTGCTGAATTTACTGAGAAAAAAGTGGGTGGAAAGTAAATGATTGAACATTTTCAGCTTTCCAGTCGCATTTAGGTAGTTACCTTACTGAGATAAAACTCTGTATTGATATATTTTTTTCGGATTTTCTTACTCAGAGCTAACGATTATTATGCAAAAGTTAGGCTTCCTACCTAGGAAGGAACTCGAGATACTAAATCTAACATTCGTGCCGTAAATGCATCCGCCATGTATCCAAACTTTTCTTTGTTTAGCTAACATATCAAGGGTCGGCAACGCCCATGTAACTCATATGTATCATGTCTATAGGCTGCGGTATCCGCTTACCATCAGGCGGGTCGTACGCTTGTTTTTTTTTTTTCAAAGATTCAAAGATTTATTTGTCCAACATAGGTAGTTATTAGGTATTACATTTGTTTGCCACCGTCGTTGTATATAAAAAAATAAAATAAGAATGACTGAGATGTCACTCACTCATCACGTCATGTCATGTCATGTCACTGATAACTAGAATCGCGGTCTTTTACTCATCGTATTGTAATTAGAATATCCGGGGGCTTTATCAATATGTTTTCTGTGTGAAATAATGGCGCCTTCAACGCTCGGCCGAACTTTCAAAGATTTTAAGTGGGAACTAATTGATCCTTCAGCTATCGGATTTCGATTCAACCATTTCAGTTATAAGGCGGCAGCAATACTGTTCAAAGGTTAAGGAAGCTTCAGTTGAAGGAATAATTTAACGGCGGATAGTTTCCTCTTGTTTTGAATTCTTAAGTTTGTAATACTTAAAATCACACCTGCATTCCCGAAAAGGGTGGGCAAAGCCCATTTAATTAAATTTTCAGTGGAAATGTTACAAAGACAGGTTCTTAGCGTATCGCCAAGAACACACCTCAATCCGTAGTCAAGTGTTACGACACCCATGGAAGAAATAGGGTAGTTACTATTTTAACCCGGCACCGGGTCATATCAAGTGGGCAATAATAAATTTTTCGGTACTGATGTAACGATCTTCACAGATTTATCCTACCGGCAACTTTTCCCTATCGAATTGTTTCAATATTTCAGCAGTAAAAACGATTATCATCTCAATATATTCAGCATCTCCTATAGAGTTTATACTTCGCACACCTGTGCTGCTCACAAATTCATAACAATCTTCCCCTTTGAAGGCGTTGGAATCAGAACCTTTTCAGACTTGTCTCCATAGATGCAGAAAACGCTTTAAACTTCCGTATAAAATTATCTCTATATGCCACCTTATAATGTAGAGAATTGGGTGCATTTTGTGTATCATTGTGATCAATGTGTCAGTTGAGTCTTTATTTAAAAATAAAGTTACTTGTTCTAGCGAAATTGACAGTGGCTGTGAATGTAACGAGTATGTGTCAGTTGGAGTAGAGTGAATTTATGTTTTAGAGGGAAAATAGTTGCTTCTCAAACTCGAACTGGGTATAATTTGCGCAATTTATGACTGTTCATGGGTCTGGAAGGCAGCGAGATAGATATAAACTTGTCACAACATGGCGGTTTGTAACTTACCTATGAATTCCGTCCGAAAAAAAGACCGGGTTGCACTCCGGGAGTGCCGGCAGAAGTGTAAAACTCAATAACATTGTAACAGTTTTTCGATCAGGTCACGTGACATCTTACGGTGTCACCCTAAAAATTAATTTGACGCAAATTTATAAACAATTATCAATTATGAAATATCAATAATAATTATCAATTATCTAAATAATTGATAATTGGTTATAAATTTGCCTCAAATTCATTTTTAGGGTGACACCGTAAGATGTCACGTGACCTGATCGAAAAACTGTTAACTGTGCCTAAGCGGACGGCCCGCGGGCGCGTTGGGTGCGACGGGCCCAACGCGCCGCCGCGGCGCAACGGTGCCAGGGTCCGGCGCGCCGACGGGCGGCGGCAAACACAATACCAATTTGTTTTTGCCATTGCCAAATATTTTTCAAAGCTTTATCTCTTTAGGATAACGTCTAAATTCGAATTATTCGAATTTGCAAGAACAGCAGATGGCGGTGCACGGTGGCGACCAAAATATCAATTTGTTTTTGCCGTTGGTAAATATTTTTCTAAGCTTTATCTTGGCTTTTTTTGGTATACGGGGTGTGGCCTGTAATGGGAGCAATAAATTTAAGGGCTGACTCTATGTATTATCCGCAGTGATTCTGTAAAGGTACCAGTGTTTCAAGATTCTTGAATTCGGAAATAATCTTATCTGAAGCGTACGTGTGTTCTTTTGCTTAACTGGAATGATATCCATTTTGTTTTACTTCAAAAACACCAAAAAATCTTGTAAAATTGAAAAAAAAAAACAAAAAGAATTAGAAAACCAAAGTTAGTATAATCGCAATTACGAAAGTGCCCAGTGTTCTACCAAGATAGTTAATGACTGGCATGCTACGATATCGAGATGTCGAGATCCATTACTTAGGTATCCCAACTTCAGAATTGCGATTATACTAACTTTGGTTTTCTAATTCTTTTTGTTTTTTTTTTCAATTTTACAAGATTTTTTGGTGTTTTTGAAGTAAAACAAAATGGATATCATTCCAGTTAAGCAAAAGAACACACGTACGCTTTTACTTATTTTTTTTTCTATTTTTTTTTCAATTTAACCACTTGGAAATAATTACTGATTAACTTAATAAGCCACCGTTTAATTTTTTGCTCCTATTACAGGCCACACCCTGTATGAGTCAGCGATTAAACTGGCATACAACCCTCCTTATGAGCAACACCGAAAAACTAAGCACATAAAGTTAAAACACTTCTATGTGAGACAATGTGTATCGGAAAAGGACGTAATTATTGAGCAAGTACCGACAGCAGAACAACTTGCAGACATCTTTACCAAGCCGGTTTATAAACCAAGATTGGTGAAACTCGGTGAAGAGTTCGGATTGAATACAAAATTATTTGCAGAATATGCTATTGCAAAAAGTGTTTAACGGCTTTATACTCTTATGAATAGGGTTCAGTTTTGAATGAAGTCGAATCGGCTAGCGGAAAAAAGTGACCTTCACATCTGACGTCACAAAACTGTCGCGTATTTAACAATTTTTCCCCATCCCAAAAAGTGCTCAGCGCCGCTAAAGAAGTTTTCACTTCAAAAATCCATACTAATATTATAAATGCGAAAGTGTGTGTGTTTGTTTGTTTGACCGTCTTTCACGGCAAAACGGAGCGACGAATTTACGTGATTTTTTAAGTGGAGATAGTTGAAGGGATGGAGAGTGACATAGGCTACTTTTTGTCTCTTTCTAACCCCCCACTTCCCTAAAATGGGGGGTGAAAGTTTGTATGGAGCTACGATATAAACGAGTTCCATGCGGACGGAGTCGCGGGCAGAAGCTAGTATCTATTATAATTATAACGTGGGTCCACTAGATTTGACAGCCATGTATAATGACAGGTGTACGTAACTGTTAAATCTCGCTAAGTACCCCTGCTGGTCGATCACGTCGGTTAGATCTAAATGTCAATTTTTATATGGAAAAATCACAGTTGGACTCGTTACGTGATTACCCCTCTGCTACATATCCTACCTGCCTACATTATCATAGATAATTTGAGATAGTTGGATCACAGGAATAGTGACGTCACGACTATGTCATATCAATGTTTAATGTCTCCGACGCTTGGAAGTGCAATTTTATACCAATTTAAAATTCCATTTTAGAGATGAGCGGAAATATGATAATAACACAGTTATGTGATTATCATATTTCCAGTAGATTTAGATTTCTGAATCTACGCTAATGGATATTCAGAGTTATGGCGGACTAGCTAAAATCGAAAAGCTAGCTTTCACAACATACTCATAGAGATCAAGATATAGATACAAAATATCCGAGACTCAGAAACAAATATTAATCCCGGTGTATAAATCAAAATGCGTAGAATTTAATTAAATGAGTGTTTATTCACTTGAATAGTTATTTTACAATAATTTTGTGCCGCGGAACGAGCTTCGCCGTTGCGAATCGGACAGAGAAGAAGGTAGCTGTATAAAAATAACGTTTAGCAACTAAGAGCAAACTTGCCATATTAAATACTAATTAAGCTAGGTTTACACTATATGTTTTGTATTAAACACCCGGTATGGATTTGAACCCAGGACCGTCTGGTTCGTAGGCAGGATCCCTACTCACTCACTCAGTCGTCATCTAGTTATGAAATAGTAGATTGTACAACAAGTGCATAAAACGCATCATTTTACGCGAGACGTCAATCCGAGCGAGCTTTCGAGTGAGGATGGATATAAAATCGAGTGTAAAATGGGTTTTATGGACGAATTGTACGTACTCTACTTTTTTTCACTTCGATTGCGACGAAATGAAAATCTTTTTTTTTATTGCTCAGTTATAAAAATATTTTGTTTTGTTTAACTATGATAACTTATTGTTATGGTTCAAATATATTGATTTACCAATACAAAAAGCAAATTAAAAAAATAATAAATAAGACGAAATAAAAAGTATAAGTTTATTTCATGAAGTTTTATTGTGTGCTGTTGGTATCCTTGCCTTGGTCTAAGAATACTAACGATACATAATAAAATGAAAATAAAGAGTTTATTCTATGAAGTTAAAATTGCTCGTGTGGCTGTTGAACCGATTGCCTTGGTCTTCGACGAAGATTTTACTTTATGCACTAGAGCATAAAAAGCGACTTATGTCGCCTACGCACAGCATAAAAACGAACTTTTAGAGCATGAGAAATGAAAAGTAAATTCATTGTGACAGTGACACTTCATCATTCCGCCACGTCAGCTCATCTTAATAAAGCACGCAAATTCCACTGCTCCTCCCGGCATAAAATGCAGCGTACACCGCCACTCCCAATCACTTTCGAATAGGATTTTAAACCGACAGACAAAGGGGACGATTTCGGCTTTTTAAATGGGTTCTTTTGAAACTGGAAAAAGGATTAGAGCCTGGGCTCTTTGGGGTTTTTAGTCAGTGCTTTGTACATTGAAGCTGCTAACGAATATAGGACGACAAACAGGTGGACATTACTAAATAATTATTTAATAACAAAATTATACACTAGCTTTCCGCTCGGCTTCACGCGCGTGTCAGAAACAATTCAGGCAGAGTCATAGGAATAGTAATAATTGAATCGGCGACAACAGGCATTCATGGCTCGTCGCTAACTAACCAACTGAGCTATCGCGACTACTAAATATTTAAATCACTTCCTTGTTACTTTTCAGTTTTTCCTTTAAGGAGCTACCCGAGGTTTTCATCGATTTTTGACAAGTTTTGAATCGTATCCCCTACTTGTGCACTACAGATAGAATTATAAATCAAACGGCTATCGGTTCTTCAATCTTTTATGTCCATTTTTGTTTACCGGTATTCGAAAGAAATGAATACTCAATTTTGTATGTTTTTTTTAAACATTGTCTGAAAAAACACTTATTTCGTATCTCTATTGACGTAAAAGGTCTAACATATATACGAAATCTACATATTTGGGTTCGTCTATGACGTCTCTAAAGACTTATTATTGTGATTAAACTAATTAACACCAAAGTTATGTCCAGAAAACCAGTTTTTTGGCCTAAAATTGTTCAACTTTGATGCCAAATATCTCGAAAACAATGACCTTTGAAGTAATTATGGGATACTATATTGCTTAAAGCCGTTGTTGTTAATATAATAAGCTACAAAAAACATTAGAAAACTAAGGAATTCAGATCAAAGGTCATTGGCGTAAGGGAGCCGCTTAATTAAGTGTTATAATTTCGTTAGCAGCGTTAATGCTTAATACAAAATTGAGATACTCGTACGCTATGTTTTATGCCGCGCGTTACTGTTACTGCTTTTTTGCAATACACGCGGGCAATTATTTATTAAAATAAAAGCTATAGTAGTAGGTAATACTAACATCCTCTAATATGGTTCCGCGGTACGGGTAAGATCCGAATAAGTCATGTTCAATGTGCTGGCAGTAAATTTGCGCCGCAGCAAATGTCAGCTCACTGCCAAATTGCGCAACCGGGCACGACCCAGAGTGCAACAAGCCTGAAGGAATCTATTCCAATTCCAATCCTACCCCGTTGCAATTAAGTCTAAAATGCGAGTGAGTTACGACTTCGTTAGACGCTCTATTTTGTCGTAGTGGAAATTACACCATTTCGGAATCTCTAACCTCTTTATGAGCAACTTTGAATGTAATTTTCGTCTGTTTTTCATTTTTTATTAACCAATAGCTACAACGGTTTTAAATTTAATTTGTTTTCTGAACTCAATTTTGAATCAATCAACACAATCAGTCTTCCATTTAATTACATCTCATCTTTCATTCTATTTAATACTCTATATGACGGTTTAGTATCACTGCAAAAAGTAAGCCCTGTATAACCGCTCTAAGCATTTCAGTAACGCTTTTTTTTCCCCCGTGTGGTGTCGAGTTAGAACAGCACCACCCCCTTTCATCCTGTGGGTGTCGTAAGAGTCGATTAAGGGAACAGGGTTGAAGTGTGTTGTGGGCGATGGGCTAGCTACCTGTCCCTACGATATCACATTTTATCGATCTTTTAATACCCACATTTTTGCTAAAAGTGGTACTGGGACACAAGTTTCATGTGCTTTGCCTACGCCTTTTAGGGATAAAGGCGTGAATGCATGTATGTATGTATGTTTTTTTTACACTAAGACGGTGGCAAATAAGCATACGGCCTACCTGATAAGCAGACCCCATCGCCTATGGACGAAAAGCACAAACAACAACAAGGACAAGGATTCGTTTTGACATGATGACAGCTCTACCTTTCTAAAAATCGCATCATCGTGAGATCTGAGCTCTTTCACCCACCATCAGGAACACAAAATCAAATGCCCAAAAAGTAAGTAGTGGTGGTAGTGTGCTTTTATACATCATATAAGCCGAAAGACGTCCACTGCTGGACATAGGCCTCAAAGAGTGCCAAAGTGACCGGTCCTGCGCCACCCGCATCCAGCGGACTCCCGCGACCTTTACCGGGTCATCAGTAGACTTAGTGAAGGGCCTACCCACGCCGCGCCTTCCGATACGTGGTCGGCACTTGAGGAGAACCTTTCCGCCCCAACGGCCGTCGGTTCTACGTGCTACGTGCCCCGCCCGCTGCCGCTTAAGTTAGCGATTCGGAGGGCTATATCGGTTACCTTGGTTCTGCTGCGGATAGGCTCATTTCTGATGCGCTCACGCAGAGAAACTCCCAACATAGCCCTCTACATAGCCCTTTGGGTGACTTTGAGCCTTCTTATGAGGCCCATAGTAAGCGACCACGATTCAATGCCAGTGCTTATATTACTAACAGCATCGCACGGGTTATATATTATCAAATCAAATCAAATCAAATCAATTATTTATTCTGCAAATAGGCCACAAGGGCACTTTTACATGTCAAACGGTAATTTACAATCAAATAATAATAATCTTACACAATAATAATTTAAAATTATGTATAAAAGGTTAACAAACTAAATGTCACTAACTTAATGTAAACAAAACAAAATTGCAAAATATGACCATTACATGCGATATAAGATCTGTATCAGCATTAACAGAAGTTAATGATATTAATTCAGTATTCCAGAGATGTATAAGGTCTCTGAGCGTCCAAATACAATAATTAATTGTTCTATCTCTCTTATACATATAAAACTTCCTCTTGAATCAATCTATCTATTAAAAAACCGCATCAAAATCCGTTACTCAAGATCTAAGCATACATAGGGACAGACAGCGGGAAGCGACTTTGTTTTATACTATGTAGTGCACCTCATCGTACCCTTGACCAGCATTCGTTATCAATGCAGTACTGCATTCACGAGCTGGTAACGAAGTCAATGACACTATGCGCTACGGTCCATGGTTACGCAGTATTATGTTATGCTATACTAGTTGACTGTGCGGCGCGACCCGCCTATTACAACAGGTCGATCATGTCACTTTTTATATGGAAAAATGACAGTTAAACTGTCCTAACGTGCGTTCAAAACGTTACGTGATTACATGTGGGCAAGTGAAGACGCGGCATAAAATATAGTCTAAAGGTATATGTCATGTACTGGTGAAAGATTTATTTAAATTGTATGATTACTGCCGGTTATTACCCCTTACATACAAACTCAAAGACTACCTCTTTAGAATCTTAAACCTAATACTTATTATCCTAGGTCCTTATATATTATATTATAATAGTATAATATAGTATAATATTATAAATGCGAAAGTTTGGATGTTTGGATGTGTAGACGTTTGTTACTCAATCATGCTTAAACGGCTCAACCGATTAGGACGAAATTTTGTCCGAAGATAGTTTAAAGCCTGGATTAAAATAAAACTTGACATAACATTGTCTTTATCTCGGGTCCACGCAGACGAAGTCGCGGGCGGAAGCTACTACATATTCGTAAAAGACTAACCCCTGTGTTAAAATACTTCACTTCCTGCACGGTAGATAATAAAGAAAGCTTTTGGAGATTAGGTTCTTTACCCACAAAACGCGTGTGGAGCTGCTCCAGCAGCTAGTATTATATATAGCTTACCAGTGCAATCTACACTAATATTTTAAAGACAAAAAGTCTGGGACGTGACGTGTGAGTTTTGTAAGTTTGTGTAAAAAGTAGAGGGAAATCTCCGTAACCACTAATCCGATCCGATCCTTCACATGCGATATGATACAGAGAGAAAGAATATAATGGAAAAATAAACCACCTTCGTCTGATGTGGGTCGATTGGAATGGAACGGGCGCATAGCTCGCCCATTAGAGTGGTTCTAAGGCTGTGAATAAGTCTTTCAAGAGGATACAGAGAGGGCGCTAGTCTTAGCGGGAATGTAATTGAAAAATATACAACTTTCGTCACTGTCCTCGTAGCTCAGTTGGTAGAGCAGTCTAGCGTTGATAAAAAGGTCGCAGGTTCGTATCCTGTCGGGGGCTACAGACGAAGATGGTTTATTTTTCCATTACATTCTTTCTCTCTGTATCATATACTTTAAAAAATGATCGGGGTAACTTCCTCGTTAAAAATAACACGAAACAAAAATATTTAATTAAATAATTTGTTTCGTTATAAAGGTATTCTTTCACATGTGTATATATGTACTTTCTGGAAGAACATAGGCTATATTTTTACTCCACGGGATTGCCTGAGTCCTTTGCAATAGCATAGCAAGGTTTTGTATACAATATATCTATAAGTGAGAACCTGTGCTATATGGTTTTATTATTTTGTCTATAAATATGTTGCGCTGTTGGTTTTCCATGTATCAATAAATACATTAAATAAATATGTATATAATTTATCTGAAGCATCGTGTCAATGACATTGGCACTCCGAGTTGCACAGACATTATGTACTACTTATTAGTCATACAAATCATAATGAATGTAAATACGCTAATGTTATCTTCGTCTGGCGGATATTGTGTTATGAATGATTTGATATTACGATGTTATTCTTAACTAGCTGACCACGCGGTTCCAACCGCATTTTAAAAAGTTCGCACACTTGCTGTGGGATAAAATATTATAGCTCGCTTAGTCTAGTAAGGTAGTCCTAGTGCCTGACACTACCCCGATCAGTGCCCTTAAAATTAAGACCATTTGATGCCCTAAGCAATCCACACCTGTGGTGCCCCCCTCTCTCCTATCCATGAGCAATTTAATATCGGTGCAATTTTTGTTTAGTGCTGTTTCTTGTTTCTGGTGCCCCCAAGACGTGATCCCCTAGCAATAGGCATGATGCCTCATGTTCAAATTGATAACGTAGTGATGCTAAATGGATAGTAAACCATCAAATTATCGTAATAAAGTATAAATTATAAAATATATAAAATATAATTAAAATCATAAAAACATATGAAACTTGAAAGTTTAGAAAAAATATGCATTTTTTTTTATTGTCCAAGAGTAAATTAAAAGCTACCAATAGAATCCTTACGGTTTTCTAGAAACAAAATTGGATGACAACTTTGTACTTAAGCGCAGAATTTCGCGACCGAAACAACAATTTACCTGATTTTCCATACTACGATTAGTACAAATGTATAAATGTGACGTCATACTTGTATAGACACACAGTATGAAGCGTTTTACGCTGCCGCCAGCGAGGTCAATCTTTATCTCAAATTTTTAGGTATTTATGTTCTTTAATTGTAGTTGCTGCCATACAAACATTTATTACTGTCCAAAAACTGGTTCGATTGACGTCACAAAAAAATCTTAGTCATCATCCCTATTGCTTAGTTTGCTGATGGGTTAATCCGGCACTGGCCCCGATAGTTGCCCACTTCAATATTAATGCATTGTAACAAAGGTGTCGAACATTCGGACTTTTACCTTATGAGTACAATAACTTTAAAAATTGGCTGAGTAATTTCGGTAACACAATACATACAAACTTACTAAGGTAAACCCTCACAAACTTGAACTCTTTGTAATATTAATGCTGATAAAAGCTGTTAGTAATTTATAAAATCGCTACGTATTCATAAAATATATAAGTAAATTTTTCATTCCAAAAACTTGAGCCTACAAATCAAAACCTAATAACCCCTATTCGACACGTTCATGTCACAACCCGTGACATTGGCATTTTTTTTAAATGGCTGAAGCCACTGGTGATGTCTCCAATTTTAAACGAATGAAATCAAACATAAGTATTAGGCTTATTATATATTTCATCAAAACTTCAACATCATAAAATCGGTGACGTCATGCACAAGCTATAAAACCTCTTGAGTGGGGCACATGTAACCTCAATAATAAAACAATTGACTACCAGCATTCACCACTAAATTAAAAAAATATAGTACAAAGACGGGAACCGAAGCCCGTAACCCATTTTATATCCACAATAAAAGCGCTATAAAGAATCGACGATGAAAGAATAATGAAAATAACACAATATGAAAAGAAGAGGTATAATCATAAAATAAAACTCCGGCAAGCTACGAGAGGCGTAGCGTCGTAGAATAAACAAGTGCTACGGAGTGCTACGAGAGTCGAGAAAATTCTAATCGTTTTAACTAATCTTGTAGAATCAGTCTAGTATATGCTAAAGAGAACGAAGAAAAATTATAAAAACCACTTTATGCAAATTTATTATGAAACAAACAGTTATACAAAAGTACAGGCTATCTTAGTACTAAACAGACCTATAGTTTCCAATATAAACCAAAAACTTACAAAGATAGGCAAAACACCCTATGCTCGACACCTTATAGTGTTCAATAGATGACATAATATTGTTAACTTCATCATTAGGTACAGTGCTGTTCACAGAAAGTAATTACACACCCACTACTAAATAACATATATGGTTATGACGAAGTCGGAGTAGCATTAAATAATAAAATAGTGTTACGCCTGTTTGGAGTTTGCGAGGAAAAATTCCTCAGGTAACTAAGAAATGAAGACATAAAATGTTTATTACAAGTCTCGGCTTATTACGGAGATAAAGAAGCTTGAAAAAAATAAAACACCAAAATACGTTGCTGAGGAATTCAGTGAGGAGCACTCAAGTTACTAAAGGAATAAAGGGGTTCTATAATCATGTTTTTATCAGTATTCCATCTTACTTATGGAGTCTATAATTGAATAGAAATGTTGTGTTTACTCGTAGCTTTGGAAATTTAGAAAAATATAGAATTAATGTTAATTATAACTGTAAGTGTATTATTTGAGCCTTAGGATCAACAGTGTTTGTTTACTTCTTAACAAAGATTACAGTGGTTTAAGGTGTCACTCGATTTATACCACATTTGGAGCTTTTTTTGTCTTCAAATTAATACATTTCTGATTAAAACCAATTAATTGTGTAATTAACTGGACTGGATTAGCTAATAACACACCAACACAGGTGCGCACTAACATTATCAACGCGAACCGAACGCAATTAGCAGGATTAAATAACCAAAGAGCAAATTAAATTACCATAACAGCAAATGTAGCGCACAAAATTGTCCGCCTTATCTACCTGAAATTTGCACTGAAAATACTCACCGGCGGTCCGCTACATGATCTGTGAAATCCTAGCACACAAAGTTTAATGAGAAACCACAGTCTGAACACGTCAAAGGGGCCGTTAAGCGAGTTTTCATCAATTTTTCATTTATGTCCGTAAAAAACACGGGTGGAACGTGTCGGGGTGGTCACAAGTAGCACGGGACGCGTCCGTTATGCGCGAGCCGGTGGCTGAAACTGGGCGCTCGGTGTGTGCCGTGGCCCGAGTGGGCTAGAGCGGGACGCTGGGTGGGAGCGGGACGGGACAGGTGCGCAGGAAAGAATTAGATGTTTATGTGGCTACGTGTAATGGGATAACAGGAGCGTGTGTTTTTTCTAGTTTCGAGAGGCGACGTGCTTGCTGGGTATGATGCCCTGATACTTGAGAGGAGTATATTTGGTCATGCACGCTTATTTTTTACTCCTGACTATAAGAATGCTTTTAACACTTTATTATGTGAAAATTAATTAATAACCTGTGTATAGTTCTACAGTTCTTATTATATATGTACTAGCTTTTGCCCGCGGCTTCGCCCGCGTAGTAAGTGTAATTTTGCAATAACTGTTGAATTGTTACGCCGGCAACGGCCTACTTACTGACTTACTTCCCTTATGAATGACCATTCGTCAAAACCCGTTATAGTAATATTTTTTTTTTCCTTTTATTTTTATTCCCGTGTGGTGTAGGGTAGAATTTCACCACCCCCTTTCTTCCCGTGGGTGTCGTGAAAGTCGACTAAGGGAGCAGGGTTGAAGTGTGTTGTGGGCGATGGGGTAACAACCTATCACTGCAATATACCCACATTTACGCTAAAAGTGGCGCTGGAACATAAGTTTCATGTGCTCTGCCTACCCCTTTTGGGAATAAACGCGTGAATTGTACTAACTAAAGTACTTTTTTTGTATCTTAATAAGTAATCTTCCTACAAAGTTTCAAGTCTCTAGTTCATCAATTAATGTTTCTCTCATACAAACTTTGCACCCCTATTTAACCCCTTCAGGAATGGAATTTCCAAAAATCCCGTCTAATCCTTTGCCTACGTCATAAAAGGAAGTTCTGGTGTAAATTTCAACCCCTATTTAACCCCCTTAGGGGTGGAATTTTCTAAAACGCTGACAGTTCTTTTTTGTATTCTAATAAGTAATTTTTCTACAAAGTTTCAAGATTCTAGCTCTAAAAATAAAGTTCCCTCATACAAACTCTGCACTCCTATTTAATCCCCTTAGGGGTAGAATTTTAAAAACGCAGAAAGTACTTTTTTTGTATTGTATTAAGTAATCTTTCTACAAAGTTTCAAGTTTCTAGCTCAAAGAATAATGTTTCCCCCATACAAACTTGGCACCCCTATTTAACCCCCTTAGGGGAAGAATTTTCTAAAACGCCTTAAGTACTTTTCTGTATCTTAATAAGTAATCTTCCTACAAAGTTTCAAGTCTGTAGTTCAAAAATTTTTTTTTCTCTCATACAAACTTTGGACCCCTATTTAACTCCTTTAGGGTTAGAATTTCCAAAAATCCCGTCTTACCTACGTCATAAAAGGAAGTTCTAGTGTAAATTTCAAGTTTCTAATCCCAGTAGTTTCAGATACAAAATCCCGTCTTACCTACGTCATAAAAGGAAGTTCTAGTGTAAATTTCAAGTTTCTAGTATCAGTAGTTTCGGATACAAACTTTGCACCCCTATTTAACCCCCTTGGGGGTGGAGTTTTCCAAAACGCTGAAAGTATTTTTTTTCTATCCTAATAAGTAATCTTCCAACAAAGTTTCAAGTCTCTAGTTCAAAAAATAATGTTTACCCATACAAACTTGACCCCCATTTCACTCCCTTAGGGGATGAATTTTGATAAAACCCTTTCTTAGTGCTCCCCTAGATCTTATAAGGAACCTACGTGCCAAATTAAGAATCTCTAGAACCAGCGGTTTGGGCTGTGCGTTGATATGTCAACTTTGCACCCCTATTTAACCCACCCACCACCCACTTAGGGGTAGAATTTTCAAAAACGCTGAAAGTACTTTTTTTGTATTTTAATAAGTAATCTTCCTACAAAGTTTCAAGTCTCAACAAATAATGTTTCCCCCGATACAAACTTTGGACCCCCATATCACCCCCTTAGGGGTTGAATTTTGAAAAATCCTTTCTTAGTGCTCTTCTAGGCCTTATAAGGAACCTACGTGTCAAATTTGGAATCTCTAGAACCAGCGGTTTGGGCTGTGCGTTGATATGTCAGTCAGTTTCTTCTTTTATATATTTAGACTAAGATGGTTTTTCATACAAAGATGATTTTTGAAGATTGTTGGATCGATTTTTTTTATTATGCGTTATTACTATAGCTCCATTTTAAATTGGAATACATTCATTTTGTAGCAGTAGCCTTAAAATTCCTGCTCACCCCCCTCTCAAACCTTATCACCCCATTCATAAGCCACCACCTCTCCCCGCGAAACCTACTCATCCCGTTTTACGGTACCTAATTTTTATTTTGTTTTGTGTGCCACTACTAATTTTTGTAAGTTAATTGTAAAAAAATAATTGAGGGGGGCACTCCGTACATACAAATAACTAAAGGTACAAAAAATATATTAACCCCCTTATGGGTTGTATTTTTCCAAAACACAATGACTTTTTTTGGATTCTGATAAGTTTTAATTTTGTAGGTCACAAAAAGAGTTTCCCCCATACAAACTTTTCACCCCTATTTAACCTACTTAGGGGTGGGCTTTTCCAAAACCCTAAAATTACTTTTCTTGTATTGTAATAAGGAGTCCATACAGAAAGTGGCAAGTCTCTCACTTAAAGTTTTACTCCAATCCCATACAGACTTTCAACCCCTTTTTAACCCCTTTAGGGGTAGAATTTTCCAAAACGCTGAAATTACTTTATTTGTATTCTAATAAGTAATCTTTCTACAAAGTTTGAAGTCTCTAGCTCAAAAACTAAAGTTTTCCCCATACAAACTTTGCACCCCTATTTAACCCCTTTAGGGGTGAAATTTTCAAAAATCGCTTCTTAGTGGGTACTTACGTTATGTAAAGCACCTATTGTGAAAAAATCAGCTTTCTAAGTTCAACGGTTTGGGCTTGGCGTTGATGAGTCAGTCAGTCAGGACTTTTACGTTTATATATATAGATAAAGACCCTGAAATGACCATAGAGTTCGTTCAATGTACATAGTGTATACGTTTTTTAAAAATCTTGAAAGGCAGTATTTTGTGATAAACGGTTATCGTTTCCGTGGTTCTTACGGGCGGATTTTCTTATCACTTACATTTTTAGGGTTCCGTAGTCAACAAGGAACCCTTATAGTTTCGCCATGTCCGTCCGTCTGTCGGTCCGTATTCGGCTCAGCTCAGTAACCATAACTCCTAGAAAACTGTAATTCGGCATGGGTATATAAATCAATTACGCCGACAAAACGGCCGACATAACTTCTTGAAAAATATTTTTTTTATGGTACCTCCCCTATACCTAAAGTGGGGATGTAATTTTTTTTCTCGTCAAACCCATGGTGTGGGGTATCTTTAGATAGCTCATTTAAAAATATTATGGGTTTTCTATAACCACTTTTCAAAACAGTAATTCGTTAGCGAGATATTGGGCTTTAAAGTCCTAATTTTCGTTCGAGTCATGTGTCGTCGTCCCCCCCCCATGCCGGCTAAATGGCTACTACTGGGGATGTGAAAAAAAATCGGTGGTAGTATTGCATATAATGAATTTCAAAGGAAAACTATCACAGACAAGAAGGCAGAAGTAGTTACCGAGTAATAGTCGACCAACTTAATATGTACTTGGAAAGGCCAATTTTCGTACAAATTCGGCCGACGCAACCTCACCGCACGTCGATGTAACTAAGACAGACAGGCAACTACGGAACATTACACTGCGCGTGGCCCGACTCGCACTTGGCGGGTTTTATTGTTATCTGATTTCCCCGCACCATATATAACATTCAGAATTTGTGATAGGCCTGCGATAACTTTGCGATAATCAACATTGATACAACCCTATGATGACATTGGCTGCCATATATATCGAACTCATAATATCAGCCGAAAAACGTCCACTGCTGGATATATTCCCCCAAAGAGTGCCAAAGTGATCGGTCCTGCGCCACCCGCATTGATTGATTTACCATTTGAACACTGGTTAATAATTAACCGATGTAACTGCCACGTTATAATAAGTTTGTATCACTACTAGCTTCCGCCTGCGATTTCGTCTGCGTGGACCTGGGATAAAAACTATCCTATATTTTTATCCAGGCTATGAACTATCTTTGTGAAATTTTTATCCAAATCGGTTAAACCATTTAAGCGTGATTAAGTAACAAATATCCAAACATCCAAAGATCTAAACATCCAAACTTTCGCATTAATAATAGTAGTAGGATTATTTATCTCAAAGTACTTTAAACCCACGTACTCATAAATTGAGCAAGTTATAATAGATTTTTATTGCTCATACAAAGTGAGATCTCTATTGTAAGCGAGTTATCTTTCTTCATATCCATGCTGACCACGTACCTTCCCAATTTACACTTTAAATGTAAAATAATTTCACGCCCACTACGAATAAGTATCGTAGTCGAAATTCAATTTTAAACTGTCCTTTCTGGATAAGGTAACTGCTGGACGGTAAATTTGGCAAATTCAATAAAAGAAACCCAATTTTAATACAAAAGATGCGAATTGGATTGGATTCGACTGCCCCAGCATTAATTTTGGTATTTTCAGAAGAACAAGGACATATCTGACTTTTAAATTGTCTGAAAGATGAGTCGTTCTTTTCGTAGAACTAAAATAATTTGTAGTAAATTAACTTCATAAGAAACTCAGCCGCCTGGAATAATTTAAATAAATAGAATGAAAATTGAGCTGAGTTGTTTGAAAACACAAAAATAATCAGCGGTATTTTGAGCAAAATTTGGCAATATAATGTATTTTTATTCTAAATCTGTTTAGTTGAGCTTAATCTCAAGGTTGAGTGGAGTTGGGTAAGGTTTTAATTATAATCTTGATTCTTATTCTGCAGTCTTATTTTACTGCATTCATTACACAGACAGTACCTACGTTAGAAACTCGTATGAATGAAGTTTGAAATCAAATCCTTAGAATTTATTAAAAATCCTCAAATCATTAAATAATAAAAATTAAAACAATTTAAGTAATTACTACGACGCAACGCCAGCTATTCTTACATATTTAAATCATTTATGATATATGAGGTATATTTTATCGTCTATGAGAACCTGAAAGGGTTATTACTTTAATAAAAGGTGTATAATTAAGGTTATCAAATTACATACTTCATCCTTCTCCACAGCATTGCAACAATATACCGTAAACACCTCCCTGTGTCCGTAGTAGAGTAAAAAAGGCCGAAAACTCTCTTGATAAATATTGATGCGTGCCATAACGGCAGGCGGACGCTGGTAAATTAGAAACGGGCCGAGCCAGGCATTCACAACTAGTTTGACCTCACTTCTCCACCTCAAATCTTGACACCTGAATTCTTTATAACAAGACGTAACCAGAGGTCAAGCTTACACTGGTTCGTCCTTCACATCATCATACTTAAACCTAGTATATCCTGACGCAAAGATTCGTAACAATTATGTGTAATAGGAGGTCAAGCTTACGCTGGTTCGACTGAGGCCGTGGTGTACGTTAATATGAGACCAGATTGAACCTACCTTCTAGTTAAGTGTGATTTACAAAGGTCGTACTGGTCGAATTGAGGTAACGTTATCACCAGAGCATTCTCGATTTCAGAGGGTTACAGCTACAGTCATGATGTGACAAAGCGGCGATATGGAGACTAGTGGAAATCAGCGTCACTGGCGAATAATTTTTGCAGTGCAGAGTAGCTTAAACCACAGAATAAATTATACTTAGTAATTTCGTATAGAAGTCACTTAGTCTAACATACCGATGTTGAGAGCTAGAAAATTCTAATCATTACTTCCGATAGTAGGTACTTACGAAGTCTAAACAAAACACTTAACGAATTGGTAAACGTATTTTCATTTCCCCTAAATGACCCTTCAAAGAATACAACTGAAATAACATCGGATATATTCAATATATGTCCGTCTAAAACTCACGCGATACTCGAATCAACCGAAAAAACTGGCCAGTCGTCCCAATTACAATTCAATACAATACACATAACTTCTCGCCTGGCCAAAGAGTCAAGAGGACATACAACTTTCATACTCATTGTTTATTTATTTAATCGTATGGCATACATTATTTTGGCCTTTAATTTTGTCGCAGGGTTGTGGTAGGTAAGCTCCTGCGGACGCGAGTAACAGTTGTCCCCCCTTTGTCATGTGAGTGGGCAACTCGACTGTTAGAAGTTCTTAAGCCGCCCGAAGGACTCTAACTCGGCTTAACGACTACTGTCATAGACAGCAGCCGGGATCAACTGCTTAGCGTGCCTTCCAAAGCACGGAAGCGCTCATTTATATTAACCACTCAAACATCAGGCGGTCACCCATCCAAAGACTGACCGCTGCCATCTTTGCTTAACCTGCGTTATCGTTTCCGACTCACAGGCGCCGCGAGGCTATGCTCATACTCATTTATTAATATTGTTAAAAATATTACATGTCAAAATATTACAATTGTTCAATGCTTCAATTAGATTATTGATTCGTTCAGTGCCACTATTAGCAATTTAGGTTTTAGTTATAATAGAGAAACTGTGATGTTGCAGTGATGGGTTGCTGACCGCCGCTCACAATACACTTCAACCATATGCCCATATTTGACTCTCACGATACCCACGGGAAGAAAGAGGTGCATTATAGATAACCGGACACACACGGGGTGTTAACGGGGGTAATAAGCTAATAACGTGTTTACCATTATTAGGCGTCTGGTATTGGGCGGGTCGGAATCGGTATGCGTTGATGTCGCCCGACTCAACTGATAACGACTCACTGACAACAAGGAACCTCACTGACACCGCACCGACTCAGCACCGCCAAAAGTGGCCTTACACTGTTCACCAGTAAATTGTTAATTTTGAAATAAGTGAACACGTTTTTGAACAAGTTTATGTTGTTCAGGTGGCTCAACCTGTAAGTCTGTTAAGTATTGCTTATTTTGTTTAAAGAAAAGAGGTTGCTTTCTATAAGAGTAACACACCAACTGCCCCCAAGTCTGTTTGATCTTGAGTCTTCTGTAAAGTCACCTGTAGGTTGTATGGACAAGCACCGAGTCTGTCCCTGGTAACCTGTTGGACGGAATGCGTTCGTCCGCTCTACTCGGCCTTCCAGCGGAACAACGTCTATGTAATTATAACCCATTATAAAGACTACGGTATAATTACTTTTTTTAAACACCACAATCATAATTAAAGCGATCTATTACTGCTCAAAAACTCTTTTGTGAACTTAAATTAAAACGACGTTTTCGAGAGGTTATGAATACCGTAATCGTTCCGGAGAAAAAGTAAATTAGCATCAAAAAGGTCGCATCACACGGGCCATTTCGTTTTCATTGTAGCTAACGCTGTTTATGTGTGCAATAAAAACCCCTGGCACGTTTACGCATTGTATTAATATGTATGAATTTGAGCGTTTTTAAGGTTTACTCGAACGGTATCGAATATTTATGGGGCGCGTTAGTCAGTCGATAGTTGGAATGAAGATTGACCATTCCGATTTGGTACGTAACCGTGTAACTTATAAATATACCTATGCTTTAAAATAAGTAAATCGGAGTATGTAAAGATCTCCGCTCCAGTCCAAGTTGGCACAATTAGGGTTACACAGGGCAGTTCCACATCGCTTCGGGATCTCAGTACCACGAGCCATCCGTTTGCCTCTCGGACACCGAAACTTCGCGTCATTGCTTTAACTGTAGCTGTCAAATATGCGAGGTATCAAATCTTCGCACATCTTTTGATGGGTGTACACCCTATAACCTATAGCTATGAACCTGACCTCGCAATCACATTAGTGCCAGTACTGGCCGTAAATCCGTCGCAATTACTTCCCGAATTACTTGGCCCTTATACTTATGCATGAGGCGCACGCCGATATCGTTCGGATTCTTTATGGCCGTGATTACTTTCAGAGAAGTAATTAGGACTTTACGGCGTTTAATAAGTTACGCACGCGATTCGCGTGGAATTTTTCGACGGCAATTGTTTTCGGGATATGTGCAATTGGGTTTCTTTCCTGGGTAAAATTTATTATTAGTTTAAAAGAAAGAGGGCAAAAAATATGCCTCTTGAAATATCTCCGAATTACGAAGCTAGTTACAACCGTTTTAATGTTTCTTGTTAGAGAGAGAAAAAGCTAAAAGATCATGACGGCATGATTCTCTATGGTAAATGACAATCGTTTCATATGAAGGTGCGTTTTGCGGAAAAGGGTCAAAAGTCAAAAGTCTCCATTTTAATCATTTTCAAATCTCCATATATTGACTTGAAGTCTTATTCTGTATCCATACTACTACTACAATGATCTCGTTACAGAACAGGAATATATCGATATTTTTTGTGATTTTCATAACAGCTTCAAATGCAAAATCAGGGATCTGTTGTTGAACCTTGAACCATAGTCTGACTGATTTAGTTTTAAGCCTAGATCGTTTAGTGCATTAACGCAAAAATTGTAACGCATGCCGTGGTTGCCTATTATTAGGATCACAATTAGACAAAATAGATGTTTCCACATAAAATGTAACATTGTGAACTCCGTTGGCAATCCTTAAAGAAATAAATTAATTAATACTATCTATTAATCACACTAATATTATAAATGCGAAAGTTTGGATGTATGGATGAAGCATTCAATTAATCTCAAAAATAACTGGACGATTTTTTATGAAACTTTCCAGTTATGTACCTTATATATCAGAATAGGACATAGGCTATAATTTATCTTAAATTACATCCCTTTTAGGGACGAAATAGGGGATGAAACTTTGTAGACCAACAAACAGCGTGAAATGAGCGTTGTCAAATGTAATATATCTAATTAGTCACTAGATGGCGCTAGATGTGCTTCCTAATTCGTTCTTTATACGTATTGCCTTCAATTATTTCATTTGATTTACCACGTTCACTGCATTACGGGGTCTATCGAAGTAATATAATAGATGCAAAACTGTGTATTCATATCTGTCTTTCTGTTTGTTACCACTTTACACGCTTAAACCGCTGAACCGATTTGGATGGAAGGACATACAACAGTTTTTATCCCGGAAATGAGGGGTCAAAGTTTGTATGGAGCTACGATATAAACGAGTTCCACACGGACGGAGTCGCGGTTAGAAGCTTGTTATATATATGTCGCAGGCATATTATATAATCCGCCGTATTACAAAACAGCTAGCTGTTATGTAAAACAGCGGATTTTACTGTTCCACTTAATTCCTCCTATCATTCCGTATCCTGTGACCTCGACTTTGTAAACACTTACCATCATGATATTATTATAGTCGTCTTTGCTGGGTACATGGACTATTCTCATTTTTGTGTACACCGTCACAGTCGTGGATGTGTGTTAATAAGTTATTATACGCTTTATTTAGAATTTTACTTGCTTTAAAAAAATATTCCAAGTATTTACTTATTTTAGCTATTAACATAAATTCATTTGACACGACCATTTTACAATTGTATCCACGGGTGTGACGTGACATCCACGGAAATGAGAATTACCCACTTTCTATAAAAAACATTACAGTCATGTTTACAAAGTAGATTCAGCTGCCTCAGTTATTGCATTATCCCTGTCAACTATGGAGTTAAACTCATTATAAACCTAACGTGCGAGGTGTCGCGTCGCTGATTTCCCTCTGGCCCGGTGGCATGCCTCACGGCAATCTGGCATACACCTACGAATACCTTTTCGTTCCACAAACGAAATGCCGACTGTGGACTTATAAAAAATCTACTCATCGTCCTCCTTGCGTTATTTTCGGTTGTGCCTTAAAGAAGCCCGGGGTCCGCTTTGACACCAAGATGTGACATAAGCACTAGTTTTACGAAAGCGACTGCCATCTGACCCAGAGGGAAAACTAAACCTTATTGGGTTAGACCGGTTTCTCACGATGTTTCCTTTCACCGAAAAGCTAATGGTAAATATTCCGTACAGTCAGCGTCATATAGTTAGTAGCAGCCAGAGTAGCCAAATATTTCTTAACACCCTTATTCTTACAATAATAAATAAAGACGTGTACCGAAATATTTGGCTACCTTGGCTGCTACTAACTATATGACGCTGACTGTACATACGTTTTGAAAAATTCATTGGTACGTGCCGGGAGTCGAAGACACGACCGCCGCTTGACAGCCGCGTGCCTGAACCGCTAGGCTAACTTAGTTTTTTTATATTAAAGACCTACTAATATACATAATTCTAAAGAGATAGACTGTTGACCTAGTCACACTTAGGTGGCTATGATAAAATCGTGGCGTAATTCTCTTTATTTATTGGTTGCAGATTTCAATCGCCTTATGTAAGACAAAGTTCTCACATTCCAGTGGCGGAGGGTCCAAACAAGCCAATTCCCACCGGCTTGCCTATAATTTATTTTTAGGCGAGCCCTATAGATAAATCCTTTTTTTGTTCCGGGTTGCCCATCGAACGCACCGCCACTGTCACGTTAACTGTATTTTATGTTGTTACTTACAGGTTGTTTCGAAAATTGTTATATTGTTTGTGTGTTTCATTTCACTACCCCTCTACAAGTCACATTTTTATCAAAATTGAGACCAAATTCGTTTTTATCATCCATAAATCAACCTTAAAATATATAATCAAGAATTTGTTGGATTTGTTAAAGATTGCATGATGATGTAGATACAGCCTACTACTGTAATGGATCAACGATCTAAAAGTATCTTCAGTTTAATGGTATCCATAAATAACCAATATCGAAATTACTGGATTTTTTATTAATAGCCAAAAACTCAAAAATCAACCCAATGCTGAAATTTAATCATAACTCACAGTTGGCAATAAAATGCTCTTTTAGTTTTACATGAAAAATAACTCCATAAATTCCAGATTCCAACAGAAATTTTATGAAACTGCCGTCAGCGTTCGATTATAAAAATTGACTGATTTTATCACACGACACGTAACATATCGCGCTCTGCTATCGCGAAATTGATCAACCTTTAAATCGTACGAACCTACTGCGTATTGATATATTACACTGAGTACTCATTTGAATTGAATGCAGGATCGAAAAACTTAATTGCATTTTACTGAATGAGACTGACATTTCTGTCAAAAATTTCATTTTCGAGACAGACTTTCATTACGGTGCACGGTGTGTACTTTTTTGCACAATTATGAACTAAATAGCTGCCCACACGGATGTTATGTCCACGTATTATAAAGAACGCAGGCAAAGGGATACAATATAGCACAGACACCATCCAGAAAAGCCATTCTGTACGCAGTTAACCTGAGTTTTTTTTAATTGGACAAGTGGTTCAAGAGATTTTGAGGTGTATTCTCCGATGCTACGCAATAGCATTTTATACAGAATACTGTATAAATTAACCTCCGAGATGGACATAAGCTTTATTTCATCCAGCTCAGCCAGCCTGGGTCCTTTGTAAAGCCGGGTCGAGACGCGTGTAAGTGTAACGTGTAATGCGTGCGCCGCGTTGGCATCTAGTGATAAATATTTGGACTGAAGCTATATGAGGTCATCTTTCATTCCAGAGCTTAATTTGGAATTTCACAACTTAGTTAAGACCACTTTAAGACTGTATTGAGAACTAATAAGAATAAGAGAGTCACTATGAAGGTGGCAAAGTAGAACGCTCGTTAAATAAATGAAGATTAAAAAGAAATAAAAAAATGCGGAATAAACTGACCAAGTTATAATTAAACCTGTTTCTGTGTCACTTGTGAAACAAGAAAGGTAGTTAAAAACCCCCGACGTAAAGGAGGACTGTTATACTAATTATACGTTTATTATGAGCAGGCATCTCTGTATCTGTGTGTCTGTCTATGGCATCGTAGCTAGCTCCCGAATGAACTGATTTGCGTGCGGTTTTTTAATCGAAAGTCTCGTCTATTGGGATTGATTTAATCATATGGCATTAATTATTTGGCCTTTTTAAAGTTTATCACTCTTTAGTACCACCCAGGGGTCACGTGCAGGGTTTGTGGTAGGTAGCTCTTGCGGACGCGAGTAACAGTTGTCCCTCCTATGTCAAGTGAGTGGGAAACTCGCCTGTTAGAAGTTTTTAAGCCGCCCGAATGCCTCTAACTCGGCTTAACGACTACCTGTCAATAGACAGCAGCCGGGATCAACTGCTTAGCGTGCCTTCCAAAGCACGGAAGCGCTCATTTATAGTAACCACTCAAACAGGCGGTCACCCATCCAAAGACTGACCGCTGCCATCTTTGCTTAACCTGCGTTATCGTTTCCGACTCGCAGGCGTCGCTAGGCTATGAGCGCTTCAACATGTCTCTATTGGGGTGTCATGTGTCTATTGGGATGGTTCTTAGTGATTATTAGCGCTCCATTAGTGGCACACTAAAACTGAGTCTATTGCACGGATTTGCCTCGTGTGCGTCGTCAATGGAAACGTATGCAGTCAGATTTGGTGGCCATTTTTAAACAAGGAATTTTGTATAGACTACTTATCTACCTCTTTTTTATATTACATCATTGTTTGCATGTATGTAGATTTTACAGTTTATATGTTACATCTGTATTTTACTTGCTGGGCTCACGAACTTCGTAGCGCCATATAAAATGTATGAGAAAATGAAAACAATTTTTCGTAATTTTTTCCATGTTTTAACAGTTACTCTGCTATTCGGAGCGACAAAGCCAAAAAATCAAACATAATAAGCATCGGCCCAATCGTTCAATGGTGCAACTAACATGGTTTTTTATGTGACCATCACCAGCCTATATACGTCCCACTGTTGGGCACAGGCCTCCACTCATGCGGTTCCTTTTTACCCGACTGCCGTAGGAGAGGAGGGTTATTTATGATAGAAATCCAATATTTCAAGTATACCTGTATTTCGAACTGTAATACCAATAGGTACATAATTGATATTTTATAATACCAAACTCGAAACCGAAGGTCCTTATTGTTCCCATTGCCACATAAAGGAATCCAGAAAGCTGAGTTGCCAGGTTACGCTAATTAAATGAAACGGGAAGTCGTGTTTACTTTGTCTGCGTTTGTTCAGTGAATAGTTTAATTCGCTCCCTGATATCTGGGCTTTAGGGCACCCGCGGACGGATTGTTTTCAAGTTACAAATATTTATTCAGTTAGCTAACACGAGGTGTATTCTTGCTCGGAGTTTTGCAACGTAGAATCCAGTTTAACGTGGTTTGAATGAGAGTGTTAAGATTTTGCAAGAGTGTATTGTAATTTTCAAAATCTTGCAACTGAATTGTTAGCCAGTTCCCGGTATCCGATTAAACTGACAGTGGCGTAAGTACCTACAACTCGGTTACCATATCTATGGAACTCGCTGGAATGTGAAACTGGGAGGCCCCTTCTCGTTTACCTACCCGCGCTCACGCCGCGCGCCTTGCGCACCGTACGAGAGCGCCGACGTGACGTCATCGACGCCAGGTCCACAGATATTGTGACCGGTTTATAAAGGATAACAGAGCGGGCAAAATGCCACGGCCCAAGGGCTCCCGGGCCAAGAGGCTCCGCGGCCAGAGAGGCAACACATTAGGGACTAACCTAACATTAATGAAGGGGGGGATATTAGGTGTAGGTAAGTTCGGTGACAACTCAATATAATGGCACCAAGCAGATCTGATGATGGAGACGGAAGGTAGCGATAGCAACTCCTAAACTACACAAGATAAACTCGTCGTGTTTGGGCTCATAGGAATTGGAACCATCTTAACAACTATAGGTAACTAATTGATGACTCTGCAACAAAAGCAAGCAAACTATGTATTGACTAACACTGGTTAGTACTCCGGACTAATATTGGAATCGCCTCGCTGTAGTATTAACCTTGAAACATATAACGAATCGTCTCAAATATCACTACGCTAACAGGAGAAAAACCTGAAATTCGCCGAACTGCAATTAAGCGTACGAAAATATCATATCATAGAAGTCTAAGAAGCGCCGCAAAATGCCCCCACAGAATGGGTGCATTTTGCGGCGCCACGCAGGGATCACAACGATGCCGAGCAGCCGTCTAGTTTTGGGCACGTGTTAGGATAGAAATTTGTAAGGAGCATTATCGCATTCTTTGGTTTTTTCGTTAGCTGCCTCCACGTTAACAAATTCCAGTTTGAAACTTGTGACTTAAACTAGAATCCCTGAGGAGCTACGGTAAAGTTTGCCTAGGCCAGAGCATAGATGGGGCTCTTGAATAACGACATCCTTTCCGGGCGAAATTTACGAATGTTTTAACTTGGCTCTATGTGACTGAACGTATTAAATTGAAATGAAAGTGGCATTTGATGCGCAAGCTTGCTCCCAGGCGCGCCTCGCCTGACGTGTGAGAATGAGTGCGCATTATAAGAACTAAATTAAAAGAGCTCAGGTTATGCAACAAAGAGAGATGATATGATTCTGGTCAGATCAGTTCAGGTCTAAATAGCTTTTAATTTTTTTTTTCAAAGCTTTGCTTGGCAACCATATTTGCCACAATCAGTGTAGGGGTGCGCGAAATTGGCACGGGTGGTTGGCACAAACAACTGAGTAGTTAAATATGTACTTAGATAATTAGTAGATACTATTACACGAAGAATACATATTTTGAGTCGTTAAACATCAATTATCAGTGGGTATTTCAATTTTGTTTTGGTGTTCACTGTATTCAGGCTCTTAGAATCTCTGCAAAATATATAAAAGTACAATGGTATATAAATATAGATTGTTTAAACCACGATGATACGCCCCTCTCATTATCATTGTGTACTTGGTACGCGTATTTGTACTATGAAGTTTGTGTTTTGTCTATAGCAAAGAAATAAAGTAGGTAGTAGGTAGATACCTACAAAGGGATCACTATTTTTTTTGGCCATTGACCAATAAACACATCGGGTCTGCAAGTTTGAAATTTGGCAAATCGGTATGCGGTATTTATTACTTTACCGAGAGTTAACTGATGTCGCACATATTTCATTACTTGTTGTATTGTTTTTTTTTTATATATTTTATTGCACTTAGAATGTACAAGTAGCGGATTTAACCCTTTATAAGGCACAATTTAAATCTCATAGCAAATATTACCACCTGTTAAGGTCATCCTTTTGTATTTTTATGGTGCATAATTTTTAGCTCTATACAATAGCAAGCGACTTGAATTATGAATCAATTTTAACTTTGCTAGTTAAAGGATTAATGCCATGTGGGTTGCTCTACCAGCCTACCATTGGGCTTAAAATGAACTAAAAGAGAAGAAAGTATTTTATATGCGAAGTAGTGTTTAATATTACCTACCCCGCCTCCGTGTACTTAAATGTAAACGCGCAAACAAAAATCTGTACTGACTTGTCTGACACTGCCAGCTAACTGCTTACTGTTACCGCACCATAGAGAAAGAAATAATAAAGAGGTACTGACGGACACATACACACATGAGTGACGAAGATGAAAGCATAGGCAATAATACAAGTGCGAACGAGATGCAAAGTCATATTTCCTGTCCCTCATAGCGTATTTTTGCTTTTCTGTCTGTCACTAGGCTGTCAAAAATTCAACTGGAACTGACGTCACGTATATAACACGACCAAAGTGTATAGGACATGAGGTGTCAAGGATGTATATATATACAGGGTGGAAAAATCGAATGCAACATGGATGGCAACTAGCTTAAATATTGTAAATAGCACATTCTGTGTAAAGGAAACATTCCTTTGTTTTTAAAAACAATAAATTCTGCATTTAAGGATTTATGAAAAATCGCTTGCCTCAGTCGGGACTCGAACCGGTTTAGTTTTTAGTTTTCAATTTTCATGGCACTCCGTTGTTCTGATTGTATTTGTTATTTAGAGAAAAATGAACCTTATCAGTTACCCTTTCAATCTGCATCATAAAATAGAGCACGTTATTTTTTGTCACATTTGACCGGTTCGAGTCCCGACTAAGGCAAGCGATTTTTCATAAATCCTTAAATGCAGAATTTATTGTTTTTAAAAACAAAGGAATATTTCCTTTACACAGAATGTGCTATTTACAATATTTAAGGTAGTTGCCATCCATGTTGCATTCGATTTTTCCACCCGGTATAGCCTTCGAATACTTATCAACGCATGCGAAAGTAGCCTTACACAGCGAACCTTCTGTACGTAGTTAATCTATTTTGTGTCGCTATTACCACCGCACCGCGTACGACCCGCCTTTGTCAATGTCTGTAATACAAGCCGGGGATTATATAATGATCGTTTGCCCAATTATTCCAACGGCCCAAAGGCAATTCTGCAGAAATATCTTGATGGCCGATTGAAAGGCAATAAGCTTCCAACAGGTATCGTAATTAGAATAAAATAACTTGGCCTTTATCGTATTGTTGGCTGAATTGCTTTATCGGAGCGGTTACTTTTTATGTTCGGAGTGAAATTGTTATTGCGGCTTTGCGGAGTTTTGATACACTTCCGTAAAGACTACGTTTGATGTAAGAAATTGTATATAACTATGGGATCAATAAAATACGATCTTGGCTTTGAAGGATGATTCACAGTAGAGTTTTCCATGCAGTCGCCCGTGCACCGGCCGGCAAACGAATTATAATATAATAAACAGAATATCAATAGGTAATTGAGCGGCAAAATATGCGACTGCAACGAACATTTTACAAGACTAGGTTTACACACTTCCCATTGTAATATACGATTATGTAATAAAATATTGTTGGTAAAATAACATACTACCTATACTGCTAAGAAAAAGGCCTGATAAGGTTAATTTTGGCGCTTGCCGCCACACACATAGAGTAAAAACAATCTGATGTGTCTTGATACACCAGATTAAAACAACGTGATGTATCTTGATACATCAGATTATTTTTACTAATCTGTACATACTTAATAGGATTGGGTCATAATTAAATTAATGCATTTAAGTACCTCTTTGACGTCACTCAACCTAATGTTTCAGATGGACAGAGGTTCCAGATATGCCGGATTCGATCCAGACCACCTCGTTAACAAATTCCCTGTTTAGGTACGCCAAACGTGCCTAAATGTGGCCAACTCTTTCTATCGCATGCAACGCGCTCTTTCGGAGGCGGAGCCTTAGAGCTAGGGTTGCCTTGCCGCCAGCTCGATCTATTAAATTATACGCGTGGTAGTATCTACTGTTACTATAACTTATTCTGTGCGATTAATTTTCCTATGCAATTTTTAGCAATTATGACTATTCATTCATTGACAAAAAAATTAATTGAGCGTGAACAATGTGTTAGGTTTTAATTCAAACCGAATTAATAGGTACCTATGCAGAAATAGACTGGGCTGGGCTGGGCATGTGGCCCGCGCGAGCGACGGCCGCTGGAGCGAGCGCGTGCTGCACTGGAGCGTGCTCGACGCGCCGCGCCGCCGCGGTCGCCCGCGCCGCCGCTGGAGAGACGACATCGAACAGAAGGCCGGCTGTGCCTGGACTAGACTCGCGCAAGATAGAAAATCGTGGACGTGCATGGAGGAGGCCTTTGCCCAATCTTGGGTCCCCAAAAACTAATTTAATTTAATTCACTTGTTTTTTAATATTTTTATATTCTTTAATTTAATTTTTAAATGCTCATAGATCTCATGAAGACTTATAAATTATAGTTTTTAATGTAAGTACTTAGGTAATTAATTAATTTACTAATTTTAGTTATGCATCACAATTTCAATCATTTCAATATTTGTTTGACATAAGTATTAGTTTTTAAATAGGTATAGATTTGAATTCATAAGTTAATACATTTTATTTACTACTAGCTATACTGTGAATACAAACATTTAATTAATAACACATAATAATACACATATAAATATACACAAATAACAATGAATTGATCAAATGATTTTAAATATGTACAATTTTAATTTTAAAATGAAACTCATTTATTAACTTTTTGCTTAAGTCTAAATGCATTTATTTACTTTTAAGTTTTATAATTCTATGAATGTACTCGTATATACAATCATGCATGCCGAACATTATTGATATTCACTTTACTTAACTCTAAAATGCAACGTAATTGTTATTAAAAAGATTTATTTGTAATGTTTTTGCGGGAATAAATGGCTATTATTATTATTATTATTATTATGCAGAAATAGACTTCAATATTCATCCTAAGGCCTTACGTATATTGTTTGCTTCGCGATTTTTTTGATAGGTTACGCAAATGAGCCCTATGTGAAAGAATAATAAATTTCAGTGCCTAGCTGTCAAAATCTTTGTTAGTATGTTAGGAATATAGAAACGTTTCGCCCTTCTTCTTTAAGTAGGTAGTAATTTACCAAGCTACGTTGGGTATATATAATATATATAGGTAACGAGTAAGTTAAAAAAACAAGCTTAAACATTACTGCATTTATTCATAAACATTAATCTAACCTATTTGAACTAAAACACCGTTCAATATTCGAAATGTGTGTTTGTGTTTTGTCTCTTTCTAAAGATTTTAATGAACAGAGGCACGTTTCGTTTTATGAATGACGGTCAGCGTGTAGCTCTTTCCTGAATGAATCAGAAAGGAAATAACAAAAACTGCACCATTTTTTACCAAGTTATTAGAAGAAATTCAAATGATTCACTTTGTGTCTTGCATGCGAACCACGTATCATCAAAGGGCCATTGTGCAACAAAACAATCGCCACATATTTGCACGTTGTTTTTTTCTTGCTGCCATTTGCATATGCAACTGCATTCTTTTATGGTTATTAAGTCATGCAAACGCGGCACAGAGGTTATTAACTGTGATTGTTTTGTGAACGTTTACGGTGACAAAAGTGTCTATCCAAAAGAAAAATTTGTAGCTGCTTTTACCGTGCTTCAACTGGTCTACATTTTAGGTTTCAATACCTGGGTATTTTCAAAACATTGGTTACCCAATTAGCGCGAGTTGTTAAATAAAACTTAACTCAGTGACAGTTTTGTGACGACAATTACGAGCTCTATCAATCTCACCCTGCCAAGCCAAGAAGTAGCCTTATGTAAATCACTAACTTAACTTTGCCACTTAATAATATTAGTACGGATACGGACGACAATGGCTATTATGTTACTTATGCCAATTTATTCCCATCGAGTTGTTTTCATAGTAAACCTAATTCTAACATAACAGCAAACGTCTGCGGTCTAATTTGTGAAATAATTCAAAACAAACAAGAAAATGGCGGTATTGAGGCGTATGCAAATGCTGGCAATCTTATACCGAGACATTGCAGAGAAGTGCACTGTGGGGGCTGCAGCGGGGCTGCTTTAACAATGGGCATGTATAAAAAAAAATATTGTTAACAAAATAGAAAAAAACCTGGCCAAGTGCGAGTCGGACTCGCGCACGAAGGGTTCCGTACCATTATCTATAAAAATAATACTGAAGAATTTAATCTCCTAAGACCCCGCGTACAAAATTTTGTACAAATTTTAAAATTGACTTTAAATTTATCTGAAGGTCAAAAAGTTCCTAATTCAAAAGCACTAAAGCGTACCCTGGGTCTCAGGAGGATAAAAGATTGGTTCCTGGTTGACCACTAGTGCCTTTTCCCTACTTACTATAAAGTTAAAAATGCACGAATATGGCAAGCAGTGCGAATGGGGATCGAAGCAATGATGGTATTGATTTGATCTCATTTAGAGATCTTGCTTTCTAATATGACTGACCTTAGAAAAACTGCAAATCGCTATACTCGTACTGACTATTCCAAGGAGTACCGTCGCTACATTCTGAATTCCTTCACCACATCTTAGTTTCCATGAAAGAGCGGCAGTATGAAGGGAGGATACAATATGCAAGGAACGCTTTCATATAAAAAAACCCTATTATACAATACACCTAAATAGTCTTTACTGCTCGCCAACATAACAATACATGATACATACCCATAATATAGACTGCGGTAAACAACAGGTAAACTTACCTACAGTTAAAGCGCGATCTCTTCCAGAAAACAATAGGTTAATTATGCCACAAAAGCCGCTACCTACATTCAATAATATATACTACGGTTCCGACTTGAAGGTATTTTTGTTTGTCAATTCTCAATCAGATTTAAATGTATTTCGCGTGCCGATTTCAAATCGCACAATTAAGAGCAAGCGAAACACACGTACATGTATTCAATTGGGTAAAAGATCTTGCCATGCATGGTCATCAGCCTCCTTGTTGACTTTCACGCTTGCCTTTCCTCTTGCGGCTTCTATCAAATACAAGATATTTTTATTAAATTTTGTCCGTAAATTCGCCTGCAATACACCACTGTGCAGACGACAATCTCTGAGATTGCATTCGGATGTCTCGAGTTATATTATACAAGTATATATGGAGTGCAAAATATTGCGCTAGAATACTTATTTGAATGCAAAAAGCGAGTAGAGCTTTGTCTTTGCCGCCACGCTGCGATACTACACATGGGCGCCGGTTTTTCGAAAATGCAATATGTTTTTTTGTTATCTTTAAAGTAAGTAACACCACAGTTTTGGACAGCAGTTTTCGAATTTGTGTGGTAGAACTTATGTTCTTATAATATTACACAGCGGAAGAGTCTGCGAGGCTGAAAGTTTGTAAGGGGGAAATCTCCGGAACTATTAATTCGATTACAAAATAACTTTCACCTGTATGTAAAACGGACCTTGATAAAAAAGTAAAGGTACCTATGTATACCTACATTTGGGGACAATCTCACACATATCGACCTAGTTTCAAACTATTAACCACAGCTTGCACTATGTCTAATAACTAGGCGACGCTATAGTTACTTATATACCTACCGATCTGGCTAGGTCACTACCAACTAGGCTAAAGTGATCGTTTAGGATGTACAAAGGATATATTTTATCCTACGGCTCTGGAGTCTGGATCAGTAACTCCTAGAGGAATTGTAATTTCGTTTGCTACTCGTCAATGTACCTACTATTGCAAAAGCATTTTATTTGATGTATTTTTAGACCCTTGGGATCTTAGAGTACGTACAAAGTATGTTCAGAACCTTTTCAATCGATTTACTTTGCCCTACCATCGTAAGGTACGTATTCCGTTCCCAATTCAAGTTCAGCAATCGTCAAGTCATTGAACCCTTCCATTTCACTCCCCAACTATGTTATGTCCTTAGGGTACCGCACTAGTGAACCAATGTAGAAATTTTTCTTTACTTCTGAAAACGTAAGTTTACGTTTATCGTTGATTTCTTGAAAAGGACACATCAAATGCTTACATAACAAATGTACTGCCAAACTGCAAGCCATGTTGGCAGTTCGTGCTGCGGCTGATACATATTTATTTATTATTAATCCCCAAATTAACACTAACAGACAGGCTATGCATGTTAATTATACAGGAGGATATTATACAATAAGGTGCTTAGGTCTATACAATACTCGTACAGTAGATATCAATAAAGTATGGAACTTGAAGCCGTAATAGACTCCAAATATCGGCTGCTAGTTGAGAGAAATTGAGATTCCGTGCTGTGGAACACATATCTGTATCGGGGTGTGTAATGATTGGTATAACTACTTTTGATATATTTTCACTGGATATAACAACATTTAATATAATTTCATTGGATATCATCACTCAAGGGACATAATAAACTTTCGGTATAACAACAATCAGTATAATTTCATGGCGTATAATGTTCAAATAGTAAAATACATTTTTGATATAACGTTTAATGGATATACTTAATGTATATTGGATATAAGTATTAGGGGTATAATGTTTTGTAAGATATATTTTTTTTTTGCACACATACGTTATTTATTTTAACCTAACCTAAACCTAACCCAACCGCCAGCGTGCCGACGTCACCCCGCTGCGCGGGGTGCCTATTTCCGCTCTAAGGGACACAAGCTAACCCTAACCTAACCTACAAATAATATTGTTACAATTATTTGTCGTTTTTTTACTGCTGGGGATTATGCCAATAGTACATTATACCAACTGAGTTTTATAGTGTGTTAGATTGTGTGTGAGTGTTAGATTAATAGTTGTTATATTACAAGTTCATTATATCTGTTGATAATTATATTACATGAGAATATATCAAATGTTGTTATATCAAAAGTTTTTATATCGATCGTTACGCACCCATCTGTATCGCCAGTCATATCACTTATAGACCAGCGGTTGAACAAAAATGGGTTATTACAACATTAAAGTTTTTTCTTTTTTGATATGTCGTTGGAGGCATGTTAAATAATACTTAAGTAAAAAGTTAGAAAATTTTAGTTGGAGCTTTCGGCTATATTGAAATATTTTAGTTTTTGCCAATAACTATGTCAATATAGAATTAGAGTTACAAAAAACTGTAACATATCCAATAACACTTTAATTTATATACGATATTCTGTTTTTAGAAATCTGGGACTTCTGCATCCTGGTGAACGTAAAAATGCAAATAATTTTGTAAATAAAGAATTAGAGTAGCTGATATTGCAAAGTTACGATATTGTCGATCCACTTAACATATTGGAAAAAAGTTAGAAATGTAGACAATCGGCTTGTCTAGATATTGATTTCCGGTTAAACAGTATAGCCAATATTGAATTAAAGTTTGTAGAGTTAATAGTAAACGATCATGACAATGATATCAGTTACCAAACAAAAGTTAAGAAAAATAAACTTACGGCGACACTAAATATTGATACGTAAGTACTCCGTGCGTAAATGAATACATTTAAAAAGCGCGGCATGTATGCGCGCGCCGCGCTTTGCGCTGTGGCAGCAGGCAGCGATCAACGCAACGGTAGAGGAGTGCCCTTGATTGCGTCCACGATCCATAAAAAAATCCACAAAGAATAAATATCAATGGCAAAACACATGTTATTTTGTTATACGTACGTTAATGGAAATACAAAGAAGAAATGTATCCTTATTTATTACCAACTATACTAGGGATTGCCCGCGGTTTCGTCGAACTGGTTATAGCGTTATACACATAATTTAAAAATATTTTAGGGATCGACCCTTATACAAATGACCACTCTTCCATGTTTTGTTACTCCTTTAAGCCAGCTGCATAAATACCTACTAACAAATAACCTACATGTATTTTTTTGCGACGTGGTCAGGAAGTAAGCTATAGTTAAACTCAATTTACCTTAGATGAAATTGTATATTTAGGATGTAGGGTAATTTCACCGGTTAGCGACCACCTAATTTAGTGTGCCGGTTTGCGACCACTCGGGAGTAATGGTGAACCGAGAGGATATTTTCTCGTTTTTTAAGTAGATTCCTGCCTAATATCTGCTTTAAAAATTGCGTACGTACCGAGGCATTTTTACAGCCTGTTTAAATGTTATTATATCTTTAATTGAAAAAAAAAAACCTTTTCCTTAAGGTGGTCGTTAACCGAAGTTGGTCACGTAACCGGCGTAATGACCGTATAATATGGTGGGGTAAGTATAATACATGACGGCGAATAGGACTGGACAAGATAATAATATGACAATAGGAACCAGGATAAACAGAAATAATAAAAATAGTTGTGAATAGCTCGTATATTTTTATTACAATAACAGTCAAAAAAATTAATTGTTACTTTTTTCACATTATAATATAACTGACAGCGAACTTTTATTAATACAGTATAATAATCTCGATTATTCAAAGTGTCAAAGAATAAAATTTTCAGTCGAAATATTATAAATTTTCGACGTTAAGTCCTTTATAAAGTAGGTACTTATTGTTTTATATTAAAGTCAGTATGGATGGCTAACACAATAGTAAAAAATTACAAAAAATACAACCATTTACGACAACATTATAATAAAATTGCAAGTAGGTATTGTATAAGTATTAATCATTCATATTTGTTTACACCTAATGACAATTCTAAGTGAACTTCTGCGACTTCTCATTATTCTGTGCAGCTTTTTTCACAAAATAGCTAAAATAATTAAAAGACGGAACTTTTTTTTTCATTATTTCAATAAAATATATTTTCAAGTTGTTTTTGAAACGATTCTTATGACATACATTATTTTCATTTCAATCTGACCACTTTTTTTTTTCTCCATACATTTTACTATACAGCTCAAATCTGGGTCACCATTCACATTTCTTTTCCTCAAAATGTAAAGGTACTCACTTTTTTTGAAATAATACACATTAATACGCAAAATAGTTTTTTCAACAAAATTTTCAACTTTTTTTTCATCCTAGGGAGCGTTGTCCTTTAGAACTTCGTTAGCAGACGTTTCTGCTTAGTAAACCTTTAATTGTCTCGAATATTCCTAACAAGTAGGGTAAATCGTCAATAACTGGCCACCTCATACTATCTATATCTATTCTATTATACGTGAATAGAGTTAATTTTTAGTATGAGGGGGCCGATTATTCAAGGGTGGCCAGTTATTGGAGATTTACCTTACTACAAATAATATACATACATACATACAAATGTACATCACGCCCATTTCCCGGAGGGATAGGCAGAGATCACGGATTTCCACTTGCTACGATCTTGACAAACCTTTCTTGCTTCATTCACTATCATTACATTCTGCATACAAATTATATTTGTAATCAAACAATATATTTCTCACTGTTTTGGTTTAAATTATGCTCTACTTTCTAAGTTTTCTTTAATCAGGTACTATTAGAGCAGAAACGGCCTATTTTAAGTGTTAACGTAAATTGGAATGTTTAATTTAATAACGTTGGGTCAATACGCCGCCCCGGTTACGCGACCAGCTTCAGTTAGCGACCACGTGAAAGACAACGTATTTTTTTTTTCAATTAAATATACCTAATAAAATGACATTACAACGCACTCTAAATAAACCGTGCCCCGCATGTATTATTTAAAGTAATTATTAAACAGAAATCTATTGAAGAAGTATTTAAGGACCGTAGTATTTGGCGTTCCTTAGTCTCTGCCTACCCCAATGGGATACGGGCGTGAGTATATGAATGTATGTATGTAATCTATTGAAAAAACTGAAAGGATATATTGTCGTTTTTTGCGGTAGATTCCTGACACCAATTGAAATGAGTGGTCGCAAACCGGAACCATAAATTAGGTAGTCGCTAACCGGCGATATTACCCTGCAACATGACCCTGGTGTTCGTAACAGCAATCCGTAATCAGGGGAAAACTAACATTGGTTTGCTTGCGGCGAGCAGCTATAGCTGCGTTTAACAACATCTGTGTAGTACATTTATTTATTTCGCTGACAGTGATTCTGACTTGAACAGGGCGTTTGAGTTGACCCTGTTTAAACACTTCGTTGGCAGCTTCGTTGCAAAAAAAAACAAAAGTTTTGAAAATCAAACCATTCCTCATCGTCACTAGGCTGTGCTACTGGTGCCTCCATCTCCATTCTTCTTTTGTGCGCCGATATAGCCTTCGAATCAATGTATAGTAATCTACACAACGACGTTTTTTAAGACAGTTGCGAAAAAATAAGAAAAACAACAAGTAAGGAATTCGAAACTTTTATATTATTCATTCTGTAACGTCATTGTAATACAGTTGAAAAATGATGAAGTTCAAAAATCATTGTATTTAGTACAGCTCTATCTTATTTATTTTTTATTGACATAATAATTGATGGTACAATTTGTACGATTATTGAGTGGGAAAAGTGAAAAGCACTAGTTCGTGAAAATCAACTTTCCGCACGCTAAACAGCTACGTAAAAGTAGCACTTTTTGAGCAAATGTATTAAAAATTGCATCTAATATGTGCACGGTAAACAAACAAATGAATGATTTAAAAGACAACAGCAGCGCTTGCGCGGTAATGCGGGGAGGGCGGGGCGAGGTATCGCTCGCTAGGTCGGCTACGATCGGCTCCCGCGCGCCGCCGTTGAAGGGCCAGCGCGGCGTGGTTATGAATTTCGCGCCATTTTAAATAAATTATACTATTATTAATGGAAGCAATACACAGAATTTTCTTACTTTTCATAATATGGTTGCATATATTATTTTATAGTATTAGACTTATTTTTACAGACTTTAATTCAATATTAGATCTTACAGGACAAAAAACGCATATTACTTTTATAGCATGTATCCTATTCTTCTACATTTTTAGCTTTGTCTATTAACTTAAGAAATTAGAGATATTGTTGAGGATTTTTAAACTTTAATTCAATATCGACAAAATAATAACCTAATTCTGGTTTGACAAAGAAGCTGCGTAAAAAAAGTTCTACAAACTTAATAACATATAGCGTCATACATATTATAAACGATGAAGCTAAAACTTTGCACTTTAATTCAATATTCACAAATTATAAATAAAAACAAACAAATACCTAATTTATACCTAACGCTCGTTCTAACTTTTCATCATATATTGCAAATATACTTAAAAATATGTCCGATGTCATATAAGCATCACTTTTCCATCTTTAGAATTATCAAAACTTGTAGGGCAAAAATCCGGTCCCACTATTGATCTATTAATGCTAGGCATGCACTACTATTTTAAACTATATACATAAAGCAATGGCAACAGGTACAGGTACAGTATGTATTCAAAATAGTTACAAAAAGATCTGGTTTCCGTTTTCTTGTAGGTACGTGGTTTTCTAACAGGCATTTTTTTAACACATTTCTTAAAAGTACTTATTCTCATATTCTCGGTAAACAATTTACAAGGAAAGGCGCTAGATACTAAACATAACTTACTTTTAGTTGCCTGGAGCCGCGAGCGTCCTAGTCACAGTCAAACTGTTACTACAGTTTTGTGGGGCGGCTATTATTATTTTTAGTATTAATAAAATATACTTATTAAATAAATAAATACAAAAAAAAAATTATAAGGCTACGCCGTCTGCTTATTATCAGGCCTTCGTATTCTTGATTGCAACCGTCGAGGTATCAATAAAAACAAAGTTAGGTTCCTACAGTTTCGCTGAACCTCGCGTATGGCATTAAGACCTTTTTTATCCCTAATCTGTGACTACATTTTGTTCGTCTGAAAAGTTTTTGCATTATTTCTCTAATCCAAGAACAATAATTAGGCTTTAGTCTCAATTAGAGTGACGCTTCTATTTCTGTCTATTTTTTTTTATATTACGCAAGCATTTTTAATGTATTTTTTTGTGAATCGGGTCAGTAAGTGAGGTTAAGCAGCCGCAGTCAGTTATTGGATGGTTCTACACTCCTGCATGTGGTTAAGCTGAGCGCCTACCGTGCTTTAGGCACGCTTTATCTCGGTTGTAGAGTCTTCAAGCGGCTTGAGAAATTGTTACAGGCAAGTTTCCCATTTAGCCAACAAGAGCATAATAAATCCTTGTGCTAAGCTTAATTTCCATGGCAGCCCTTTCTAATTAAAAACCCCCCGACACAAAAAATAAACTCCAAAAATTAACAAATAATATTTTAAGCCTGTTATAATTATTATCGTCACACATTTTATGTAAGTTTAAATATTTTTAATTTCCAAGCGTCGTCGCGTCAGGGGACCGTTGCGTCGGGAGACTGTCGACGCTTGGACATGAAAAATATTTGAACTTACATAAAATGTGTGACGATAATAATTATAATAGGCTTAAAATATTATTTGTTAATTTATAGAGTATATTTTTTGTGTCGGGGGGTTATACATTTTTTAATTTTACTTTTATTTTGTCCTTTTTAAAGCTAAATGATCTTCAGACGGCTGATCAGGTCATGGTTACCTTACCATATACTTTCAATATCATTGAAGTAACACGGTACCAAATTTCGAATCGATAGGACATATGGAAGGTAGTCAGATCTCTTCATCAACAATTAAAGAGCTGATGATCTTCAAACGGCTGATCAGGTCATAGTTAACTTAACATATACTTTCAATATCATTGAAGTAACACGGTACCAAATTTCGAATCGATCGGACATAAGGAAGTTAGTCAGATCCCCTCATCAACTAGAAAAGAGCTGATGATCTTCAAACGGCTGATCAGGTCATGGTTACATTACCATATACTTTCAATATCATTGAAGTAACACAGTACCAAATTTCGAATCGATCGGACATAAGGAAGTTAGTCAGATCCCCTCATCAACTATTACAGAGCTGATGATCTTCAAAAGGCTGATCAGGTCATAGTTACCTTACCATATCATTTCAATGTCATTGAAGTAACACGGTACCAAATTTCGAATCGATCGGACATAAGGAAATTAGTCAGATCCCCTCATTAACTTGAAAAGAGCTGACGATCTTCAAACGGCTGAACAGATTTTCATGAAACATGGCTAAGAAGACACGGGTTGAAATTATCTGACACAAAAAAACCACATTCAAATCGGTCCATCCGTTTGGGAGCTACGATAACACAGACAGATACACAGATACACAGACACACGTTAAACTTATAACACCCCTCTCTTTGCGTCGGGGGTTAAAAAGCCAGTGTCAACGCTAGCGTATACCTGGATTGGGTAGAAAGTGAACCCTGAACTCCTTTAAAACGCAACCAGTGGCCTATTTCTCGTTTCACGAACCTACGAGTTATCATTTTAAGCAGGCAAAATATATGGCCAGTCTCTATTATTCAATTCTCTTACGCATAAGAATATAATAAGAATCATGTATTTACCATAACTTAGAATAACAATATTTTTTGGATACTTCACTAGGCACAGCCTGCATAGTGGTAGTCAGATCGAATACGAGAGTTACAATCATGCAACTATTACAAGAAATGTTTTTTTTCCAAGCGGGCAAAAAATGCAATTCGTTGAATTCGTGAGTAGTGTGATGATTGAGTGAATGAATGTAGGAGTCTGTGTGTGTAGTGTAAAAGTAGGAGAAGGAAGGATGCAAATAGCTCTTTACTTCAGAGCGTCTTCAGCCTATTCGTACAACAACAGCTCCCGTATTGTCTTAGCTGTGGCAAGTCGGCAGAGTTTTATGTCACAGATTTTCACGTTTTAGTGTTGCTAATATAGAGTTGTAAAACTATTACTTGCAGCTTCGTAAAATGAGCTTCAGAATAAACCTAAGATGAGCAAATGAGATCCCAACTTTTACACAAAGCATCGAACTCCCAACAACCCGTAAACCAATAAATTAACGTCTAATTCACTTTCGCGGTTCCGTGGTAGGTGCCAGACGATCGGTGACCGCAAATGCGCAGTCCCAGGTGTTGCCAGCGCAAAAATAAATTAATTTAGCCGCGTCTGCACGTCGCAGCTCGGAGCGTTCTTAAATTCGTTAAGAAATCGAGGGATTATTGATTTGTGAAACAAGAATTAGACAGAGGTTGTCTGTAAATGTAAGTTTGCTCCTTCGTAAGTTGTATGTAAGTAATCTAGGAGAAAACTCACTCTGTTTTAAACATTATTTAACCAGTTTATAGAATAAAACATCGGGATGGACATCACAGCTTATTGTATCTCGTGGCAAAGCCTTTTTTCTTTTTAGGACGCGGGAGGAGTCGCGTGGGAAGTTAGTTATTAATATATATAGTTTGGTAATTACAAACAAATCTGCTCATCACACAAACTAATGTACCGTGGTAAGGGTACCGGGGTTCAAACGCGGTAACTGCAGCTTCACGAGGCTAAAAGGTCCGAGTTTCCGAACGTTGTTTCATTAGGCGTTGGTATCTCGTTGACATCATACTCAACGTAGGTACATCGAACAAGTAAAGTGGTTATTACATTATCCGGAATTCAGTCGTCCTAACTAGGAAGCGAGGGAGGGGATAGAAAGGAAGCTCCTGATCACACTAGACAGAATTCAGTCACTGAATAATCAGTCCCGTTCTAGTGAGCGAGGGCGTTAGACGTGGCGTAAGCGATGCCGGCGATGCCGCCGATATTATCAAAATAACAGAAAATTGGCCTTGGCGTAGCACTGGCAGTAGCAACCATGTCAATAAAAAAAAGAAAAACGGGTAAAGGAATATTTACTATTAATGAATAGCTAAACGGGTTATAACATTACGAGGGTATTGGAACCGGAGGATTTCCGTAATTTATTCCGTATGAATACAGAATCATTCGAGGAATTATTCAAGATGGTAACGCCTTTCGTCTGGCATCTGTTCGCTGCCGCTGACGCGAGCCGACTGATTTGGCTAAATATTATTACACTGTCCTAAACAGCATCACCTGATTCAGTTCGTCCGGAACCATCCTGCGTCCTAGATTGGATACATTTTAGGATGCTTACTTGCTAACTGCGATTACACCTTCCGGGATCCTAGTTAGGACGACTGAATTCCGGACAATGTAATAACTGCTTAAGGGAGGCACTCCTCTTGGCGGTTTTTGACCAAATATTATATACATACTCTTACTGACGGACTGTAGTATCTGCGTTCAACGGAACGCTCTCTTCTTGTACAACGTTCTACACTAAACTTGTGTCCGAATAAATAACTAATATAAATTCAGAGGCTTTTATTTTAGATATAACATTATATTTATATTTTTTTCACCCAAGAAAGTATCCAATTGTAAACATCAGAAGTTGTATTAAATGTCTGTCTAGAATAATGTTGTAACTTAATTTGTACTGCCATTACCATAGAGACTATCCGAATGTGTACCCAAAGGCTGCCAAGTCAGTCCTTTGTTGTCCCATTAACATGTTCCGCTCAAATTACCAACACTTAGAGCCTGTGCCGTACATACATAGCAAATGCAAATTTGAAGACATTTGCTCGCCACTTAGAGTGGTTGTACAAAGCTGGTCCGAAATACACACGACCGTGCTTATGATATTATATGACGATGATATATATTATATTTTATTTACTAGCTTCTACCCGTTCTCGTGCAACTCGTTTATATAGTAGCTCCATACAAACTCTCACCCCCTTAGGGGATAATTTCCGGGATCAAAACTATTTGTCCTTCCCCAGGATTCAAAATGTCTACTTGTCGGTTCAGCGGTTTAAGCGTGACGAGGAGACAGACAGAGACATTTCGTATTTATAATATTAAGTATGGATTTAAGTCAGGCAAAAAAGTCCCAGGTATATTACACATACCTCACAAATATATCAATTAAGCTTACTCTTTCGGTGATTTAGCGAAATGATTACTTCGTAGAGTTACAGAAACGTCAATGACATTATTACAATTCCGGAAACTGTATTAAAGCACAACAATTAAAATAGAAGTAACGCGGTCTAACAACAGCACTATAGTTTCCTCTAAAATAGAATAAAAGTACAACCCAGCATTTTCTAAGAGAATCTAGCGAAACATTAAAAAAAAAATACTCTCGCGGATTTCGTCCTAGTAGTGTATGACTTAACGTTTTGGAATGAAATCAGATTTAGATTTGTTACGCAAACTAGTCTGCATTATAAACTTGGTGCGAGCAGAAACGGGCGCTCGCGATAAATGGAAATCTGATTTCAATGTAATACAGTTAGCCAGGTAGAGCAGCAATGCAGTTCAAGCTCTCGAGGGACCCCTTAAGTCGCAGTCCTTTCAACCAGACCGCATGAAGCAACTGAAAACAAAATACTGTGCGCAAGCTAAAAGGACACAAATGTATATAGGATCAGTTGACGCTTTGGTAATTTTTGCGCTGGCAAAGCTTATATCCTAAGGCGTATAGTGAAGTGATTGAAAAAATTGATGACTCTGGTTCCCTGTTGGTTTAGTGAGGGGTTATAAACTAGACAGCCGTTGGGGGCCGAGATCCTTTTTGAGGCACTCTTGTCTTATTATCTACTACTATCTACTATTTCCGAATCCGAAACGCTTCGGATGTATTACATACAAAGTTTTTCCTTTATTTCACTACAAAACATTATCATGTTTTTATTATGTTACATAAAAAATCACGTTTCTTATTAAAACGAATTAAAACTTGTAAGACGCCGTAAACACAATTATCTATATTTTCCAATGTCAGTGAGCCCTTTTGCCCAACATTATAATCACAAAACAGATAGGTACAGAAATCAATCTACATACAAAGTGCGCTCGAGCAACGCACACATAGACACTGCTCACGTACACGATATCTCGGACCGGTTCGGACCAGTGCGAGTGCGACTGCCATCCGCTTGCGAATTGCGATGCGTCTGAGAACTTTTTTGTGCAATAATGGAGCAACAAAAAAAAGTCATTAAGTATAACTGTTCAGTGGACGGTTGTTTAAATTCAACATTAAACGGTGAATTGTAGTTTTTTAAGCTAATTTGTAATATAACAATGACATTAAAAATAAAATATTTTAGTCATTATTCATTTATATTTCCATTCTTCCCGTTTCATTCTCAACAATAAATCAAACAACTGGATACGAGTGCCACTACCACGATAGTTGTTTGTGCATAAGCCATAGTTGACAACCCTAGAGCGACCACCGGGCGTAGGTATGAGAAGTAAGGTACATACATGTGATTGGCTTCTGTATTTATCTAGTTTGTGTTATAATCATCATTATCACTCACTCACTCACCTGTCACTCAACACAGTCTGCTGGCTCGTATGAAGTCGTATGTGCTCATCTTACAATAAGATCTGTAAGGATGGTGATATCTTAAGATTGTAGTATCACAAAATTGTCTCATAATTAAGTCAATTTACGTCACGATCTCATGTAATCTCATTAAATATTTAAGTTAAGTGACAGTTAGATCTCTAAATATTATTTTTATTGAAATTGTTATTAATTATCATGTTGTGCTCGGTAGTAATAGAATTGTTAATACAATACTGTTTAAGTGCAAGGCCTGAGTGGACGCCCCGCTCAGAGCGGGGCGTCGAGCGTCCATATAAATGGCATTTGCTTTATATGGACGCTGCACGCCCCGCTCCGAGCGGGGCGTCCACTCAGGCCTTGCACTAATGTAGCTATGTTAAAATATGTACATTACTACCTACTACGAGCGACTGCCCGCTGATCTTAGACAGGAACCATCTGACGAAGCATTTCGACGCCGCCTTAAATACCTTTTATTGGAAAATCCATTATACTCAGTTAAAGAGTATATGAGTCTGGACTTGACTTATTATTATGACCTATTTAAACTTGTATGATTATGATTTGATTTTAAATGTATTGTGTCACGTATTTAAATATTGTATAAAATGACGATACCTAGAGGTTGATATATTTGTGTTCTTTGCTTTTGGTTTGTTTCTTCTATTTCCTTGTTATTGTGTTCTTACATTTGTTGACATTCTCTTAATATTTCTCTGTTTTTGACGATCATGATAATAATTCTTATTTTTTTGACATGTATGCAAATCTGTACTGTAATTTTTTATCATGAAATAAATAATCTAATCTAATCTAATCTAATCTATTACTAATTTACATTTTGTTACCTCGCCTAATAAACAAATAATAAAAAAAAATCATCACTCATATACTCGTACGTCTCACTGCTGGATAAGCCTCCTCTCATAAGTTGATCTATAGTAGGTATGGTTACTACTATACTAACAACTAAAGTGCATTCATCCTTACTTGTCTTATTTGGTAAACAACATTCTAACCTCAAAATGCATCTTTTTAGGATAGAATAGCAATTTTGTGAGTATTAGATCATGCCGAGACGACTTTTCGGACATCACTACTCGATTTTTTGTCTAGCAATGCTTTTTTTACGATAAAATAGCTGCTATAGTCTAAAAAGATACATTTTGAGGTTAGAATCTTGTTTACCAAATAAGACAAGCAAGGATGAATGCACTTTACGTGAAAAGTATTATTGGTCAATTATTTTCATCACTAAGTGATTATGGTTCAATCATTTTCATCACTAGTGATTTTCAATTAAGATGCCACACCCCCCATATTTAATTTACGATGTGAGTCATACGTTTGTTGGCCGGCGGCATCTTAGTATTATTTTTATTTATTCTAATAATAACGGTTACACTAACGTGTTAGTTGTCACTACGGGCGACATGTTTCGAGCCGTTCAGTATTTCTTCTCCATTCGTGAAAAACATGTCACCCGTAGTGACAATGAATGTGTGAGTTTAAATTTAAGTGTTATTATTAAAATAATTCTAAACAGGACTCACAAATGTGGAAGTCCACGGAATATGAACGTGCACTGATAAAGCTAAGTAGACGAGATATCTCTGAGACGGGATAGGCCAGCCACGGGAGCCTTATTTAGAGTAAACTAACCAAACATTAACTTTACTAGGTACAACGTTATTCTAGATTATCCTCATCGCCATACAAACATCTTAAATTAAAAAGCCTTTCTGGCACAAATCTAAGTGAGCTTTTGAGGCCCATGATTCAACGAATATTTTATCTAGTTCTTTTATATTATCTAAAAGAGGCGTGACGTGACATCTATCTTGCACAGTGCTGAACTAAAATGTGAGAAGAAGCACGCGAATCACATTTAAATGCGAATACGATGCGAAAGTGATGAACCAAATCAAGTCACTGTTGTTAATGATGACAATGCATTATAAACTATATTAGTTAATATAATAAAACGAACTGACGTATAATAGGTAAATTTCATTTTGCCGGTTAGCGACCACTCAGGTGAATTGGCGAACCGAAAGGATATTGTTTAGATATTTCAGTAGATTGCTGTTTAATATATACTAAAAAGAAATCACACGGCTCACGGTTCCTTTGGAGTCTGTTGGAATGTAGATAAGAACATTCCAATGTTATTAGAATATCATTAATTGGAAAAAACCTTGTCGTTTGGGTGGTCGCTGACCGAAACTAGTCCTTCAACCGGCGTAATAACCCTACTAGCTCTAGTTACTATTTGAATTACCTAACCGTAAGTAACTTTTGTAGTAAAACCATATCCAATAACCATGTGAAATTCAACCATAAGTCAATTATAATTTATGAAAACTTGTTTCTGAGACTTGGATGTTTTGTACGTCTATCATCACCCATCAAACAATCCTTATTGGCCTCACTATGGGGATAGTTCGATATGTTTAAGATTTGCATAATTGTCCTCTCATATTTAATTAGTTATTTAATTTCATAAAGACTTTGACAGGGAAGAACTTTCCTCACTTTATTTGCAGGAATAGGCATGCGGCTTCATGTTCAAATTGATAACGTAGTGATGCTAAATGGATAGTAAACCATCAAATTATCGTAGTAAAGTATAAATTATAAAATGTAATTAAAATCATAAAAAGATCATAGAAAGACCTTGAAAGTTTAGAAAAATATGCATTTTTTTTTGTGTAAGAGTAAATTTAAAGCTGCCAATAGAATCCTTACGCTTTTATAGAAACAAAATTGTATGACAACGTACGCAATTGTATGATACTTAACGCAGTATTTCGCGACCGAAACAACAATTTACTGGATTTTCCATACAACGATACAACTACTTTGTACAGGTGACGTCATACGTGGGTGTCTATCAGTATGAATGATACTCCAGGCAAAATACGGTTTTGAAAAACATTAATTTATAATAGCGTTTTTTTTTGTTGATTTCATTTGAAAATGTTATTCTAAGATGATTTAGTCAAGAATCCGACAAACTTTCCACCCGGAAGTAATTATGTAGATTTAAATGAAGCATGCATTATCTTTTTTTGTACGATTTATCTTGAATATTATAGAGCAAATGTAAATGAACCAAAATAAAGACAAAAATATTTATTAATATTTTTACTGACTTTTTAGAAGCCAGTTAACTTATCATTTTTTCTATGTCTTTAATTTTGTCGGATTTTGTCGCTGAGTAACTATTTAATTGATAATATATCCGTTATACATAAAAAATAAGCTATTATAAATTATTTCCAAAATTGACATTTTTTCCATACAAGTTGTCAGTTCATTGCCTGGACTAGTTTTCCGCTGCCGCCAGCGACGTCAATCTTTGTCTCTTTTTGGGTATTATGTTCTTTAATACATTGATGGACAGTAGACGCCAGGCGTAATTTTATTGTTATTTCTATTGTGTCAGGAGTAGTGTCCATCAACGTGTTAATTGTAGTTATTATATTTATCATACAAACATTTGTTCCTCTCCAAAAACTGGTTCGAATGGCATCGTAAAAAAATCTTAGTCCGCATCCCTCCGCTATTGAGAGTCCCAACTAGTGGACATCGATAAAACTTGATTTTAATGCGCAGTCCAACGAAATGTTACAAAAGCCATTAGTGACTTTTAGCAACAAACCTTAAAACAAAGCTCGCCTACTGCATTTCCATTTGTCGCAAAAAGCCTTGACACCACATCTCAAGCATTTGTCTTGGCAAAGTTCCATCTACTTCAACCATTAGTAACAAAATGCGACCTTCCACTTTGGACTTACAGATTCAATTCTAATCACACATTAAACTCCCATAGGAGCTTGCGAAGATTATCATCGAATTCCTTTTTCAAACCATCAATATCAAACGCTTGAAATTCGCAATCAATTCGCAATATCGGATTACGACGATTTGAATTTAAATTTCGAACACCGTTAAGGCCAGTAACTTTCGTAAAGTCACATCTTATTTTGACCATTTTTTTGAAATTGAGCTTTATTGTCATCAAAAACAGTTGACATTTGGGTTTCTTCCCGTGTTAAGGTTGGATGGAGCTAAAGTTTTCTGTGTGGGGATTAAAAATCAACGCGGGATAGTTTAGGGTAATTAATCTTGCGAGTTGTCCGAGCGGTGTCCGCTGTCGGGTGTCTGGGACTGTCCTGGCTGCGCCGTAAATCTTGGACACTCGGTCCTGTCGTATCGCACGCGTGCAAACAGTTAAGGATGTTTTTAATAGGAATTTGGGGAATGATTTCTGTGTTTAACAAATGGTGGGATAAGATCAACATTCAATTGAACGCGCTTCAAATGTGTTGAAATAAAAACAACATAAGTAGTCGTCAGCGAGTCATATATTTTTTAATTTTATGTACAATTCTTTCAAAAGATTCTATCTGAATATAGGCTCGTTCAGTTTAAGATTAGTTTTATTCTAAATTATAAAATACATTTATAAAACCAACTTGATATTAAAATATTTGCAGAATTGAAACCACCGGTCCTACACCTCATTCCATATAGGTAACATTATTATTTAAACGGGCAAATTCGTTGATCTTTTATCTACGATTTCAAAGGGCAATGTTGAACTACATAGTTTTACATACAACTCGACTGTTAGAAGTTCTTAAGCCGCCCGAAGGCCTCTAACTCGGCTTAACGACTACTGTCATAGACAGCAGCCGGGATCAACTGCTTAGCGTGCCTTCCAAAGCACGGAAGCGCTCATTTACATTAACCACTCAAACATCAGGCGGTCACCCATCCAAAGACTGACCGCTGCCATCTTTGCTTAACCTGCGTTATCGTTTCCGACTCGCAGGCCCCGCGGAGCTATGAGCGCTTCAGGTTCAATAATTACATAGATGGGTCATTGTCAGATTTAGGTGCGCGTCTTTTCGGTGGACATTGCCAAAGTTAAGGGCTTTAAAGGCTAATTTTTGGTTGAACTCTGAATCCGCATAAACGGCGTCGCCTCTTATATAATTCTATGCGATAAAAACATATTATATATAAACATAACCCCTTAACTATTGCCCACCGAAAAGACGATTTTTGTTTTACTGACTGGCAATGACCCAGATATATTTGTCGATTCAGGTTTCAAAAAATTAAGACAGGCTCGCGAGTTCAAGGACCCGTCTCACAGAGACACTAGTTTATAAACAAACGAAGAACACAAGACGTATAAATTCTTTAAAGTTCGAGTGCGTTAGTAAATGTAAACTTCCATCAGTATTTCACTGAGCGCGCCACTGCAGTATCTCCAAACGGAATTCCTTCCGCACTAGGTGTCCAAGATTTACAGCGAACGCGGACTGTCCCGGTGATTCATTGCGCAGTGGCCACGCGTTTCTTTGAGCCATTTTGCATAATTAAGTTTAATGCTCTTTTTAGGTCACCGTGTGACTGGAGTTTCACGGTTTTAGAAAATGAGAAATGTTTGCGATTGCACTGAAATTTTCGCATTCGTTTTAATTTTGACACTTGGAGACATTACATAAGAAATAATATTGTCTCTTATTGTGTTTGACATGTAAACTTTGAGGTAGTTAATTTTATTATGAATGTTTGTACTTATATTTTGATTTTTAGTTTTGATTACTGCAATGAAGTGTACAATTTCTGAGACTAAAGGGGAGTTGATATTGTGTTTATACAATATGTTAGTGTACAGTTGAATTCCATAAAATAAATACTATAGTTTTTGAGCTTTGCTGCAACATAGGTTATTAAAATAATATTGCCTTGTAATAAGGTGCAAAAGTGTAAACATATTTTTGACCTCGACTGTACTTAACCTTTGCTATTTATTGCGTGTTGGCAACATTTCACTGTTAGTGCACGATCTACTTTCTACTTAATATTCCCCTCTTGGGAATACGGGCGCTAAGCGAACTTATATAAAGTCGCTGTCAATAGAATTTGCTAACTATGTAAACAAACCGCCATACTGAAAGACAATTTCAATATGGCGGTTTGTTTACATAGTTAGCAAATTCTATTGACGGCGACTTTATATATACATACAATAGAAAATTATTTATTTTCTAAAGTATATACAAGATGATAACTAACATTAACTAAATTAAATTAAAACTAAGATAAATCTAAAAAAAGGCCCTCGTGGCATTGTACCGAGGAGGCTGGCGGCATTTCCTCGCTGAATTGCAATGCTGATGCGTTGCGCCAGGGGGGGGGTCACTCCGCCGATCTGCGTGAAATTATAAGTACATGCCGGCGGCAGATCCGGATCTGCTTATTCAGTGGTTGCCCCGCCGTGGCCCGCGACACTCGCGCGCGTGTCTCCCGCATACCAACATCGCAAGCGCGTAAATACGATGTATAAAGTAAGGGCAACGGTATATTGCATTGCTGCGGGTTGCACAAACAATGACCAAAATTCGGATTGCACGTTTTTCTATGTTCCGACGCGTGAAAAGGATACCGAAAGGTGAGGTAGTAAGCACTAAATGCTCATTTATACCTATATTTTCATAGTAAATCGAACACAAGAATCAAGTAAAACAGCACAGTGTTATACTTGAATTAAATAGGTATCTGTCAACGGCATATCTACATATGTATACATACCTATATATCGAACGAAAATCACGAATTGTGATTAAATAAATCAGTACTTATTGGACTCATTTACACCTGGCGTGCGACCGCGAACCGTAACGGAAATCGTAAAGTCTATCTCCGTCTCTGTCACTCGAATAGTAAGTGTGACAGAGACGGAGATAGACTTTACGATCTTCGTTACGGTTCGCGGTCACACGCCTGTTATGTTTTCGGTGTTACCTAAGTAGCTGCTAAGTGTAAAATTTATGCACATAGTCGATGCTTACGCCACAGAATAGATAATAGTGCAAAGCTACCGTATCCGCTTACGATCAGGCGGACCGTACGCTCGTTTGCCACCGACGACGTTTAAAAAAGTGACAACCCTATCGTCGGCAAGGTGCGGAGTAATGTCGACCTTCGCGCCGGGCAATAGAACTCAATGACGCGCGGCTGGCGTGCGGTCCGTTGCTAATAATAATTAATAGGCACGTAAAAAGGCGGCATTCGTGAACATCAAAACAGAGGGTCTTCTGTACTTGTACTATTATTTATTCTGTGGTTGCGCGAGAAAGCCGCCAGGTCTTAGGTCAACAGTTAAGACGTTTCATGATTTCCGCAAATAACTTTTGCGCACTGGGACCCCACGGACCGAGGGTCTCGACGCCAAATGGTACAAAGTTATACTCTCTGCCAAGACCTCTCTATATAATTACATATTCAATTAATATCCCTGTCAATCTGATTTTGAAAGCCAATTCCATATCGAAACTTCATGAATCTAGAGTATCGCCTCAACTATCAATATCATGTCGCAGATATAGCCGATGTCTCACTTCCCGGTAAAGTTCATTATTTGTTGTCAAAACACACAATCAGATTGACAGGGGGTAGTGTCACCTTCTGTTGACGTCATGAAATCGGCCGTCGGTGCCGATAAGCAAACAGAATTGTGAGCGGAAACACGTTTATATGAGTCATATGTTCGGCAGGATAGCCATCCGGTGTGAAGGATTTTTTATTCATTTCTGATCTGGAACAGGCGAATGGTAAGATGGTCTGTCATTGGTAAAAGTATCTGAAGAAAAATCTGTGAAATTGTAGTTTTGTAATTTTGAGCGTAATTGAGGTTATAGTTCAATCAACGAAGTTAAATCAATTATTAAGACCATTTACACGTTCCTTTAAAATAATGAGCAACTATAGTAATTTGACTTAATTGTACATTACGTAGGTACCTAGGGCGGTGAATTCGTGAATGCCCCAAATCGCAGGTGCTTGTGTCCCGAACCGAAGGTGAGGGCCATAAATATGTGATCTGGGGCTTTTAGAATGACCGCCCGTGGTGCGTACACAATTTTATGTCTCTTCGGGCGGTAAGTGAGATTTACCGACCACGGGCGCAGCGGCGAATCTCCCTTCACACCCAGGAGAAGACGTAAAATTGTGTACGCACCACGGGCGGTAACTCGTAAAGCCCCAGATCGCATATTTATGGCCTTCGGTTCGGGCCACAAACACCTGCGATCTGGGGCATTCACGAATTCACCGCCCTAGGTACGTAATGTACAATTACGTCCTCCTGGGTGTGAAGTGAGATTTGCCGTTGCGCCCGTGGGAGATTTACCTCACTTACCGCCCAGAGTGACGAAAAAGATATTACACTTCTGTCTCTGTAGCATTCATCTTATATGGCACTTAAACCGCCTGCTGCTTAAAAGGAAACACAAAGGCCGAGATAATTCAGAAATACGTATTTGTAAAATCTATTGCTGTCGCGCAGTGCCTGATCAAGCGAGCGCGAGCGCGATAGAAACTGCAGCTTGGACCGAAAATACCTATTAAAAGTAAATGAAAATCAACATTTCGTAGTCCCCTGATTTCTTCTCCAAAACTTGACCTATTTAACAATTTTTTTTATTTATAATTAAAGAAAGGCTTTAGCCGTGTTCCTTTGTTTTCCTTTTTTTTAATAATCTAGTCAAAATTGTTTTCCAGGATGTTTTAACACAGCGGGAAATCTGGCATTTTTTTTAGGTTTTTGAAGGTGAATATCTCTTTTAAGAATATATTTATGGAAAAAAGGAAAACATAGGAACATGTAAATAGTAGCCATAGATTTATAAAAAAAAAAAAATATTCTACTGCCATTATCCAGGGAGAAAACAGGGGACTACGTGTTACTCCTTTGGAGTTGCATGAGTCTATAGGCTGCGGTGTCCGCTTACCATCAGGCGGGCCGTACGCTTGTTTGCCACCGTCGTTGTATAAAAAAACGTTTGTATGGAAACGCGGCCTTTGTGTTTCCTCTTAAATGTGGTAATAAGGTATATTAATGATTGTATTCTGACAGAATATGGGTTTCTAATAAACAAAACCTGTTTACAGCGTTCCGTTTCTTTACAGTTCCGTTTCTACAGTATTAACGAACCTCATAAAAAAACAGGTAATGCCATCTCTTTTCACTGAGCTCAGCCATTCCGAACTCTGGCTATCCAGATTATTAATATTCAATATTATAAGAGTGCTTTACCTTACCTACCTTTGTTTATCCTCTGTGACGCATATTGTTCCACCGAGGACTTTTGACGTATTCTTATTATTTCTTATAGCCCTGTTAAAAGTAATTTGCTAAGCAAGGCGTATTATACTGTCAACGATTTCTTAAACGACAAAAATGCCTTTAAGCCAGTAGTAGTCTAATTCTATGAGGAATATACCTAAATACATGTAATCATTATAAGTACCTACCTACCTGAAATAACTGTTCCGTTTTAAATGTAAGAAGAGAGCACGTAATGCGGTTTTTCGCCGAACAAGTCGTGTCATGCTCGCTTAAAGGGCTTTGCTTAAGGTGGCGTCGTTGATCGGGTCGCCACCTTCCCTTAAATAATGGTTGAGGGAAGCGACGGCTGAGATACGCGTCATACTCGTGATCGGGTGCTGTTTGTGGAGTCCGGACTTCATGCTTGCAAGGGCATAGTACCTAGTTAACTACTTAAGTACTAGTGTTATTATTATTATTATAGTATTGACGGGAGACATCATTCTGATCTTGACACGTTTTATTGTTATTGACCCTGTACATCTCTGACAATATTACATTAATGTTCCTTTTTTTGTTTTGACGCTCAGAGACCTTATACATCTCTGGAATACTGAATTAATATCATTAACTTCCGTTAATGCTGATACAGATATTATATCAAATATAATGGCCATATTTTGCAATTTTGTTTTGTTTACATTAGCTTAGTGACATTTAGTTTGTTAACCTTTTATATATAATTTTAAATTATTATTGTGTAAGATTATTATTATTTTATTGTAAATAACCGTTTGACATGTAAAAGTACCCTTGTGGCCTATTTGCAGAATAAATAATTGATTTGATTTGATTTGGCAGTTACATTTTGACAGATTACCCGTAGAAAATGTGTCAAAATGTAACTGTTGGTAAAGAAAACTATCGGTGGATTGATTATTGGAACCGGCCATAACTGTGTGAGTAAGCCGGTGAACAAGTTCTGCGCGACAAAAACAATATCGATGGCAAAAAGCGGAACTGCTTTTTCTCTCTTAGCTTCAGCTGCGTTCTCTGTAATACACGCGCGGAGCCGCGCGGGCAGCTAGTTATGAATAACGATTGAAATTATTAAAATTCTAGCTTCCGCCCGCGACTTCGTCTGCATGAACCCGGGATAAAAAATATCCAATATGATAATCCAGGCTATAAACTATCTTCGTGCAAAATTTTATATAAATCGGTTGAGCCGTTTAAGCGTGATTGAGTAACAAACATCGAAACATCCAAACTTTCGCATTTCTAATATTAGTAAGATAAATTTCCGAAATCGAATTGTTATGAGCTGTTTCGTATTTGGAGTACAAAATTTGGAACTGTAGATATATCTACAAGTTTACATGTAAACAAACATCTAACCATATCCAAAAAGTATCGCTAAGTTAATTCAAACGCAAAGTAGGTATTCTGAGATTTTGCAAGAATTTGTTGTTTAAAAGCATTAAAGAGGTTGTCCAATTAGCCGGCAATTTTGGTTTTCAATAATAATATAAACCTCACCTTTACCCCACAATGTAGTACTTTACATCACGAAGTTTAATTAAGCGGTAAACTATTACTACATAAACCTGTTTGTCCCCAAATTGGAGTGTGGTCCAAGTTTTAAGCAGACGCGACTTGGGTTGGGTCAAGCGTTAAACAATAAGGCCTTGAATAAGTTTAGGTATAAAGACTTTTATTTTTATTAGTACATATCCATTAGTAAGAAGTTAAACAACAAGATATTATATTTTGGATAAGGTATCTACAGAAAAATATATATACCTCTTAGAAAGGGATGCACCAAACCGTGTGTAATCAATCATCGTAATCTAATCGGTGTTCGTTAAAATCTGAATGTACAGTCAGCAACAGAAGTAGCTACGCAAAATAACATGCTAAAAATGATGTAGACAGTATTTATCTCCTTGACATTAGAGTCGTGTGAAGGTCCTTTTGAGCACTTGACCCGCGTAGCTACTTTTGCTGCTGACTGTACCTACGGAAAGATCATTTTGAGCACTTGACCCGCGTAGCTACTTTTGCTGCTGACTGTACCTACGGAAAGATCATTTTGAGCACTTGCCCCGCGTAGCTACTTTTGCTGCTGACTGTACCTACGGAAAGATCATTTTGAGCACTTGCCCCGCGTAGCTACTTTTGCTGCTGACTGTACCTACGGAAAGATCATTTTGAGCACTTGCCCCGCGTAGCTACTTTTGCTGCTGACTGTACCTACGGAAAGATCATTTTGAGCACTTGACCCGCGTAGCTACTTTTGCTGCTGACTGTACCTACGGAAAGTTTAACGAGTTTCTAAGGAATGACAGCTGCCGGCGCCATATTTAACGTTGATCGGTCTGAAATCGTAAGTTGATGCAACTCGCCCTTATAACACAGCGAAATGAAAAAAAATATAATTGTCGAAGTTGCTCACAAAATTTCACTAGAATCGGTTGAGAAATGCGACCTGCAGAGGGGAACAGCCGGACTGCCGGACGAAATAATTTTGGCCCCGAGCTGAAACGGAGAACGTACCTACCGTAAAATGGGGTGAGTAGGGATTGCGAGGAGAGTTGGGTTATGAATGGGGAGAGAAGGGATGAAAATGGGGTGAGATGGGATTTTAAGGCTACTGCTACCTAAATAATGTATTCCAATTTAATATGGAGCTATAGTAATATTCATAATAAAAATAATCGATCCAACAACCTTCCAAAATCACCTTTGTGTGAAAACCCATCTCACCCCAACTACGAGGGACTACGGGGTGAGGTGGGATTTCGAGTTTATCGTTAAAGTTATGAGATGGAACTACCCAAAACATTGATTTAGTATATAGAACTAGATACACAATCAGCCTAAAAAAATGGCCGTCCAAAAGAACCGGCCGATCGCATCGGCCGGCTCTTTCGCGTTTAGTCTGGTTTCAACCGTGAGACTTGTTGGTTGTCAGTTATGTCTAAATGTTCAGTCAAAAACTGCGTAAATACCAACAAGAAAAAAAGATGGGATTTATTTCTTTAAGTAAGTTCTTTTCATAACGGAACGAAAGTGTAAACTCATTGTAATTTAATAGTTTTAAACATGTTTTAAATACCTAATTAATTTTGTTAGTTCAAATGACAAAGTCGCGGAACATAAATCTAAGGAGTTGGTATTAGATACTTTTTTATGATGTCGTTACCTACATAATTATGGTTTTCATTTTAAGATTTCTAAGAAATCCTCAGCGACGTGCAAAATGGGCTGCAGTCATAGCACGCGACAGTCGAGATGATTTTTTTAAACTAAACGACTCACGTGTCGTTTGTTTGCTGGGCTCATTTAAATGATTCGGATATATATACGACAAAAATGGATTGAACAGGCTTACTAAAACTGCCACACCTCTCATGAACTTAAGCCCATTTCCTTCCATTACATATTTTAATTTCAATGCCTTCCAATATCCTTAGTTCTATCTTCTGCCTTCTGATGGCAAAAGGTAAAATAGCATTAATTAACTATAATATAATTATGCAAGCCAATACCAACACATCATTTGGAAATGCGCTAATTAAACAGCAAACTGTGACATATTGTATTGTGACCTTGACTAAACTGAAAATTGTTTCGAATATATTAAACAAGTTGTTGGATATATTGCTGGATACGTAGTACGCAAATTAATGAAAGCGATTCGGTGCGACGTATGCACTAATTCTCTTCCGGCAAAGGAAAGACACGACTTTCACAAATTGATTGACATTAGAAACTTGGGTGGGGTACGTATTAGAAGATCGAAAATTCATACATCGAAAATGAAAACATCGAAGTACAAAATATCGAAAATCTAAATATCGAACGGTTGTATGGTCTAAATTCAAAATATCGAAAGTTTAATTTACCGACCGATTAAAATACCGAAATAAATATATCGAAAATGAGAACATCGAATTTAAAACATCGAAAGTTCATAATGCCATAGTTTAAAACGTCGAAAGTATTAGTTACCGAATGATTTAAGATCAACTGCCTAATTGTCGAAAATATTATTATCGACATAATAAGAAACATCGAAAGTCAACAAGAATGTCGATTGCGGAACGGAGGCGCGGAGACATTTAGATCAATAGTGACTTCCCGTAGCTCCGGCGCTGCGGGAACAGCAGCCCTTCCGCCCTTGCGTGACGAAGCACAGTCACTTCGCTCGGCTCCGCAGCTTCGGCTTACTGGTCGCCTTCGGCGACCCGCCTCAGCCGCTCGCCTCACTCGTTCCCGCGCTCCGTCACGGCGGGCGAGGGCTGCTGTCCCTCCACTCGTCCGTTCTCTTTTATAAACACTCTAGGGGTAGGGCAGACAAAACCACGTGGATGGTGGAGTGCTCCGATTCGGTTTTGGATTCCAAATTCCTACTTTGAGGTCAAATATCTCGGCCATTTTTGATTTTGGAGAAAAGTTTTTCTACCTTTTATACCTACTGTTACTGTTGATACTGGTATGTAATATAGAAGATTAGACTAGGGCAGCTAGAAAAAGGGGAGGCTCGGTGGGCAACGCCCCCCGCAGTAAAAAAACAACATAATTTTAACGATGGTATTATTTATAGGTTAGGTTAGGGTTAGCTTGTGTCCCTTAGAGCGGAAATAGGCACCCCGCGAAGCGGGGTGACGTCGAAACGCTGGCGGTTAGGTTAGGTTTAGGTACGGTAGTAAATTAGTAATAAATGTTAGCACAACAAACGAATTCTCACGGGCATAAGAGGGTAGCTACAAAGGTACAACCTGTACAACTAATAATTTTAATAATTTTACCAGTGGTATGCAAGTAGAGTAGATATGATGTTAGTTATTTTGATGGTTCGACGTTTTACTTTTCGATTACTTGGGCGTCGCCATTTCAATGGTCGATATATTGTCATTCGAAATTTTAATATATCGCCTGCATAATGGTCGATATTCTGTACTTTCGATATTTTAACCGTTCGGCATTTGTATTTTAGACCAATTAGACGTCGATATAATAACATTAGATATTTCGATCGTTCGATATTTTGATTTTCGATATTTTGTACTTCGATTTTTTCACTGTCGATATTTCAATTTTCGATCTTCTAATACGTACCCCTTGGGTGGCCTTTCCTATACTTTTGAAGATGTATTTACTGTGTGCAAAACCACTGAAGGTTTTATAAGATGTAATATGCGTATGGGAGTAGAAAATAACAGTATCATACTAGCAACAAAGGTATTAAAGACATTCTTGAGCGTAAACATTTTTAATTCAAGCTCAGAAAAAGACCACAGCAACAATCATAGGATTGTTATAATAAAATCGATATCTCATCGCTACTTGACTGTACGCTTACATTTCATCACAAAAAAAGAAAGTATCAAAAGTAAAGGCAGGTCCAAAAGACCATTATTTAACAAACTGAATCTATTTCAAGGAAACTAAAATGACTTCTTTTTAAGGACTCTGTCAGCTGCACTGTATGTACTTACGGAAATCTCACCCAACAATTGTTTTGTATATAATATTTGTACATACATTTGAAACTGTTTATTCCCCACTTGTAAAATAAAAAACCTGATTTATTTGAGCTATTGGTCTTCCTGTTTAAATAAATTAAATAAATAATTTTATAACGCGACTCCATTCATTCGCTAAACGCTAACTAAAGTTTTGACGTGAGCAGTCAAGTCACATTATGATGATATGTCTCAATAAACTAAAAAGTATTTAATCTTTTGATGTTGGTTTGCTAATATGGTGCTTTAAGTCTAAAACACTGAGTTGTTTTTTTATGAAACGTATATCTTGATGCAGGTTATAAGTTAACGCTATTAGCAACTACTGAAATGTAGCTAGAGTTGTCATTCTGGGACACATTTCTTGGCATATTTGTTTGACATTTTGCATCTAGTTCTATATACTAAATCAATGACCCAAAATCATAAAAAAACTAAAATACAAACGTCCGGAACACTTCTTATATACAACATTCAGTTTGCATATATAAAAATAAAATGTTATCGAGGTTTGAATCTCAGTTTTGTCCCTACTCACCCCGTTTTACGGTACTCTTCATTTGCTCACTAATTGTTATGGAAGTACTAGCTTTTGCCCGCGACTTCGTTCGCGTTGACTTCCTTTGTTGGATTTTTACTGGGATCAAGTTAATCCAGAGGGGTAGTCACGTAACATTTCGTACGCGCGTTAGGACAATTTAACTGACATTTTTCATACACAAAGTGACATTTAGATGTACCTAACGCGCGTACAATGCGTTACGTGATCGACCTGCAGGCTATATAATATCCATATCCATACTATCCATATCCATACTAATATTATAAATGCGAAAGTGTGTCTGTCTGTACGTCTGTCTGTTACCTCTTCACGCTTAAACCGATGAACCGATTGCGATGAAATTTGGTATGGAGATAGTTTGAATCCCGAGGAAGGACAAAGGATAGTTTTCATCCCGGAAATCATCCCTTAAAAGGGTGAAATGGGGGAGTGAAAGTTTGTATGGAGCTGCGATATAAACGAGTTCCACGCGGACGGAGTCGCGGGCAGAAGCTAGTAGGCTATATAGGTTTTGTGAAACAGCTAGTTATGTAAAACGCCGGACTATACTATTACACTGCGACATATACTTCACTAGCGACCCGCCCCGGCTTCGAACGGGTACTATATTATACGTATAAACCTTCCTCTTGAATCGCTCTATCTATTTAAAAAAACCGCATTAAAATCCGTGGCGTAGTTTTAAAGATCTAAGCATACATAAGGACAGACAGCGGGAAGCGACTTTGTTTTATACTAAGTATGTAGTGATGATTTGTATACATCCAAGCTTTCCCGTTTATATTATTACTAGCTTCTGCCCGCGACTCCGTCCGCGTGGAACTCGTTTATATCGTAGCTCCATACAAACTTCACCCCCCATTTTAGGGAAGTTGGGGGTTAGAAAGAGACAAAAAGTAGCCTATGTCACTCTCCATCCCTTCAACTATCTCCACTTAAAAAATCACGAAAATTCGTCGCTCCGTTTTGCCGTCAAAGATGGACAAACAAAAAAACAAACACACACAATTTTGCATTTATAATATTAGTAATGGATTATTAATGGGAGAATAATAATTAAGCGCGGTATTAAAAGCTCCTGCCTTGGACGGACTTCCTCGGGCGCTACTGTTATAAATCCTCTACCACCTTGGGGTATAATTTACCCGCCACTCCGCTCAGGCAGGTTTGTGGCCGCAATAACTAATTTTGTGACTTAGATCATGTTTCAATGTAGTCATAATCTTGCATCTATTACCGTTTGAGGGCTATAATGTTTGTTTGTAAGTTTACTAGAGAGATTAGATTATATCATTCCCACGATTACTCTACCTTAACCTCTTAGGTATAAATTAGAGCTTGATTCAATTTCCTGCATTATAGAGATTTTGTTTAAACCGTTTAATATTTTACATGACGTAAGTAAGCAACATCACTGTACAGAAATATTCAAATTACTAAAAAAGAGTAATTAAAGTTGATTGTACCTATATAACTTCTTTATTTAATTTCTAAACTAATTTTATAATAATACTATAACGAATCATAAATGAAATATTCGTTTTATAAAATTATAGTTGTAATTTTTGTGTTATTATGTTTTTTAACGAATTATCAAAAATGACGTCTGACAGACTCTACATCAAAATTCACCACAGTTACAGAGGGTTAAAAAGGGTGATTGTCACTGAGTTCATAAACATAATATTTATTCATTAAATATTAGTGGGTAATTGAAACTGTGTACTACCTTAACATTAAAGAAATGTTAGAATAATTTACTCACTATAAGGACCGATTGACTGATTAGGCTGTGCATTGGAAATTATCGCGTCCTTTGGAACGCCGTTCTGACTAGATTAAGAAACAATAAGGTCTGATTTTCAGATATATGATTGTTTATCTGATTTTATCGATACATGATTCCTTAAAATTTCCTCGATAGAAAAAAAATCCAATGTTGGGTCTGTATTTTCCTTTTTTACTCAGCCTACTCAAACGATACATTATTTTACGACACAATCAAGTTAATACAGTATTTGATCTCATCTAAAATCTCACTTTATGAAATTTAAATAAAACTTCTCTAAGTTAGGTATTTATCGAAATTTGTCCAAAAAAGCCATTCCCGAAGAGTGTTACAACTCTTTTCCTCGTGCGCGGAAGGCATCAGCGTGTCTCTGTCTAGGGAGCGCCTTGTCTCTTATAATATACATTGAGAAATAGTTAATTGTACAACAAGTGCATAAAACGAGCCATTTTACCTGAAACGTTTATATCCACCCGAGCCACCAGCGAGGGTGGATAGTTAAGTTGAGAGCCTAAGCGCTCATTTAATTTTCAACACGTGATAGACTGAGGTATTTCATACTGCCAAGTCATTAATTGTTATGATACGCTTTCAAAAAATAATTCTCTTCTCTTTTATCTGTTTTTTTATTAATTAAGTAATAGAAGACACTGAAGTGAAATTGATTCACGCATGTCAAATATAATACCAAGTGTGCTTGATAAGCCCGATAATCTTATGTCCGGTTCCAATAATCAATCCACCGATAGTTTTCCTTATCGGCAGTTACATTTTGACAGGTTACCCGTAGAAAATGTATCAAAATGTAACTGTTGGTAAGGAATACTATCGGTGGATTGATTATTGGAACCGGCCATAGTCTTTAAAAACAGTACTTTGTGCAGCTTACATCCATCGTCCTCCTTTACCCGTTACAAAGAGGTCATTCCTGGAGTGCCAAAGCTTTGTGAAACATTTCAGCTCCGGCGTGACGAGTTATTGAGTGCAGCGCCAGTCCAACAAAGGGAGGCTTTCTCGCCCTTCAATCGCGAGATGTGGGCTTGGTACAGCGGTGGAAATTGCTGAGCCTGCTGACATAGTCACAGGCGGGTGTATGAGTCTGCCAAAAAAAACATAGTTACAAGGGCCAATCAACAACTTTTTCGGTGCTCGTTGCCATGGTTACCTCTCCTGATGGGGTGCCGTTCAATTTTAATACAAACATTTTGCATAATTACATTTGACTACTTGTAAAACTCATAATAAACATAAAGTATAGAAACAAAATCCATAATATTATTCTTTATAATAATTAAATTACAGAATGTTCTATAATCATTATGACGTTGTTTATAACGATCATTAGGAATACCTAATTTCACTTGTTATGACATACAGTTAGTATTATGATTAAAATATAGAACTATATTTTAACGAATGATCGGGTGACATAATATAGTATGACGTAAATTAGAGCTATTAGATTAATACGAGCCGAGCGAGCGAAGCGAGCGTGCCGCGGCAGCGGCCGGCGAAGCGCCAGAACCGGCTTATTTTAAAATAGTACACATTTTATTATCCTCTTAATCACGAGAGCAGGCCTGTGCCCAGCAGTGTGCAGCAGCAGCGGCAAAAATAACGATATGCGCATTAAATAGTATACAAAGTGATCATTATACTGATTGTCTGTTATGGAAATACATTACTATGCAACTGACTTATTATTATTAACGACATTATGCAATTTGTTCTTATTGATTTTGTTTTTCATCTAAATAATCATTGATTCTGCATTTCAAAATTATGCAATTCGATTTATGCAAAATGAAAAATCGAAAATAGTTGTTATCAAAAACATTACACACCCCTCCTGATGGGTCACTCTTTAAAACTATGATTAATGTAATACTGCTAAACGTATTATATTGTGGCGCATCTGCTAAGCATGCTAGAAGTCAAATATATATATTTTTTTCTTACCGCGAAAGAATAGTAACAAGAAAAAGTTGATTGACAAACTAGTTTTATTCCTGAGAGTGCTTTTAGTGCTCAGATATCAACTTAGTACTTGATAAGACGGTTCCGATAAGCCATGTAATTTAGGACCACCTTCTGCCTACGTCATCAGATAGGCTCTCAGTCGTCCGATTGTCACCAAACTTACCTACAGTATGCCAAATCAGCTCAATCAGACGTCCACTGCTGGACATAGGCCTCCCCCAAAGAGTGCCACAGTGACGAGTTCTGCGCCATCCGCAACCAGTCGCCCCAACAACCATCGGTTGTACGTGCAATGTGCCCACTGTCACTTTAGTCTAGCAATTCGGAGGGCTATATCGGTAACCTTGGTTTTGCTGCGGATAGCCTCATTTCTGATGCGATCACGCAGTGAAACTCCCAGCATAGTGCTCTCCATTGCCCTTTTGGTGACTTTGAGCCTTCTAATGAGCCCCTTTTTTGAATGATACCCACGAGTAGTGCAAGTCAAATAAAAGCTTGTCAAAAGGAAAGCCAAATCGAAACCACCAATGCACCAACTTACACATAAAGTTATCGTATACAGTAGAAATGAATAATACCTATACCTAACGTTGGATTAAATTCATCATCATTAATCGTTCCCTCAGTGATGAGCCTCATGTATATGTAGTTGTTAGGGTCCAGTGACGTGTGTGCTCCATCTAGCGAGTTACCTGCCCCGAGACATCCAGCCCTCAACTTTGCTCTTCATAATAATCCTCTCCAGGCTATCCGAAAAACGTCGTGAGAGTATGGATAGTCGACGATTTATGCGCAGCTCTTCCAATATGGATTGGTGCGTTCGCATTGAAGTCCCAGGTATCCGTAGGTGAAATTATTAACCTCATAATTACTCAAAACCGCCAGTTCCTTACCACCCTATCGCTTCCGCCATTCATAGCGGAGTGAGCCCGGTTTCACAGCGCCATTCAGCCGCGGGTGCCGCGAAAGTGCCATAATGCATATCTCGAGTGGTACGCTTTACGCCGGTAAACTTTAGCGGCAGTTAAGATACTGCTCCAGTGAACAAGTTGTGACACGTTTTGTTGAGGATGTGGGACAAATGGAGAATTTGTATTATAGTGTAAATCACTTTGCTAATTAGCTAATAATAAACCTTCGAATTCACACGGTTTGACAGCAATAAACACAGGCAGCTTTTGTTATAAAGTATTAAAAACTAGTTTTATGATAGGAATCGTCTTGCATTTAAGTGACAACAATTGAAAATAGTACTTATACTCAACTTGGAGAGCCCATTCAATTACTAGTATAGTTGCACATGTTTGAACTGCAGTAATCTATACTACAATTGTAATAAAATCGCCTGTTATGTTAGAAATCCTCTTCAATTTAACAACAATTGAAAACGATGCTTAGACTCCAACTTGAGCCTTTTTAATTATAGTTGCATATGTTCCTGCAAGTTTGTTAGAACAGCAGCGATATTGAGCGGTGAAAACCAATTCGATCCCAAAAGAAGGACACAATCGAGTGCTCCGTAAATAAAGGGTGCCAATGGCAATGATTGCTAAACATACGACATTTATTTATTTATCATTCAAACTGACCACTATTAGCTTCGTGGGTATTTAGTGTTGTGTTCCTGCTGGTATTTTACGTAAGGCATTGTACGCTGGTTGTGACTAAGGCTCGTAAGAGCTCCCGAGGAGGTGCTGGCTGTTCTGAACGCATTTATTCGCCCCACATCACCCGTCACGCCTAAAGAAACTAGACCTATCTGATTACGCTTGGTTACTAATCGCGGCCTCAAGGCATATTTGTGGGTGAGGTCAGGTTAAAACCAGTTAGACCCCGAGCACACGGACACTCCGTGTGAACGTGCTCTTACATAATAGCGGGGCAGTGTTGAGCCCTGCATTTGTCTCTAGCTGTAAATACAACGAATCCTATAACAAATAAAGGGTCGGCAGCGCGCTTGTAATTTGTCCGGCGTCGCAAGCATCCATAGGCGACGACGTCTGATCATCATCATCATCATCATATCAGCCGAAAAACGTCCACTGCTGGACATTGGCCTCCCCCAAAGAGTGTCACAATGACCGGTACTGCGCCACCCGCATCCAGCGAACTCCCGCGACCTTTACCAGGTCATCAGTCCACCTACCCACGATGCGCCTTCCGGTACGTGGTCGCCACTCGAGAACCTTTCTGCCCGAACGGCCATCGGTTTTACGTGCAATGTGCCCACTGCCACTTAACTTTAGCAATTCGGAGGGATAATAGCAGGCCGTAATAGCGAACGAAAAAACTATAGAAAGCGAGCTCCTTACAATTCTATCCAAATAATCGCCCCGGTATGCGCATACGCATGTTCGACCTAAACAGCTGCCTGGCATCGTTTTGACACCCCGCCCCCAACCCGCATAATGTCAGTGGAGCCCATTCTGTGGGGCCAGTTTGCAGCGCTATACTTAGATTTCTAAGGTTTTTTTCGTTCGCTGGGCCGTAAGGTGGTTTAAAAAGGGTCACTGAGACTCAGTAACTGAACTTGAGTTAACTTCACTGGTTAATTTATTCAGGACCCAGATTATGTTTTTTTTTACACTACTAGTTGCAATGGTGTAATGTAGAATAGAGGTAGATAGGTTATAAGCGCTCCAAAAGTGGCACACCAAAACTGAGTCAATTGCACCAACTTGCCTCAGTTTCGCGTCGTTATTGGAAACATATAAAACGTGTCTCAGCTGTCAGATTTGGTGGGCATTTTTAAACACGGAATTTCGTATAGACAACGTATCTACTTACCTCTTTTTAGGGTTCCGTAGTCGACAAGGAACCCTTATAATTTCGCCATGTCCATCCGTCCGTCTGTCCGTCTTCAGCTTAGCTCAGTAACTCTTACTACTAGAAAACTGTAATTCGGCATGGGTGTATAAATCAATCACGCCGACAAAACAGTAGAATAAACCTTGAAAAAAAAATCGGCCGCCGCAACCGCACCATTTTTTGGCGCGCGCGTATCGATGTAACTAAGACAGACAGGCAACTACGGAACCCTACACTGCGCGTGGCCCGACACGCACTTGGCAGATTTTCTTTTTATATTACATCATCAAGCCACGCTCAGTGTAGGGTTCCGTAGTTTTTGTATTTTTTTTCAAAAACTATTTAACCTATCAAGTTCAAAATAATTTTCCTAGAAAGTTTTTATAAAGTTCTACTATTGAGATTTTTTTCATATTTTTAAAACTTATGGTTCAAAAGTTGGAGGGGGGGGCATATTTTTTTTAACTTCTGGAGCGATTATCTCCGAAAATATTAACATTATCAACAAATGATTTCAGCAAACCCCTATTCATTTTTAAATACCTATCCAACAATATATCACACGTTAGGGTTGAAATGAAAAAAAAACACTCCACGTTACGTATAGGCACGTATAGGGGAGGTACCCTAATAAAATAAAATAAATCACTTTTTATTTTACCACTTTGGGATTGATATACATATTAGTACCAAATTTCAGCTTTCTAGTGCTAACGGTTACTGAGATTATCCGCGGACGAACGGACAGACAAAGCGAAACTATAAGGGTTCCTAGTCGACTACGGAACCCTAAAAAGAGGTAGATACGTTGTCTATATGAAATTCCGTGTTTAAAAATGGCCACCAAATCTGACAGCTGAGACGTCCATTGACGACGCGACATTGAGGCAAGGTCATACAATTGGCTGAGTTTTAGTGTGCCACTTTTGGAGCGATTATAACCTATATACCTCTTTTTTTATATTACGTCATTGCCTGCAGCTGTCATCCCAAAGAAATTTGACAAACTTTCCATTCATTCAGATTTTAACGAACACCGCCTACGATTACAGACGGTTTGGTACAGTCGAGTTCATAAATATATGTACACTTTTTTACCAACTCGAATGCGGCCGCTAACAATTAGTATGCAAACGCGTTCGATTAGGTAAAAAAGTGTACATATATTTATGAACTCGACTGTACAACCCAAAGATGTTAACCTACCTACACATGAGAACGTCGCCAGCTACAAATAGCGATTGTTATTAGTAAGCAGTGCAAGGCTTTGTGCATAAACTATATCTAATACTACCGGCTTTGGCCCATTCTCGGAGTATGCCGCCCAATGTGCAAGATAGAACTTACAGCTAGGGTGTAGGACAGGCCATAAGCGAGAGCGATTTATAACTACACTGCACTAGTACAAAAATACACACGAGCACGTCTTCAGCTACAAATAGCGATTGTTATAGAAACAACTAATGATGTTATTTAAAAAAGACGTAGATACGTTGTCTATATGAAATCCCGTGTTTAAAAATGGCCACCAAATTTGACGACTGAGACGTCCATTGACGACGCGACATTGAGGCAAGGTCATACAATTGGCTGAGTTTGGAGTGCTTATAACCTATCTACCTCTTTTTTATATTACATCATTGGAAACAACTCACACTAACCAAGAGTAGCTACGCTTCTCGAACACACACTTCACGAACATGCGGCTGTCGCGCGACACTACCCATAGCTCATTTTCCTAAATAACCTATATCGATACTGCATCGCGTTTGTAACGCTGCTGTGTAGCAATTTTTTCCTATTTTCATAATTCCGAATACCATGATCAGCTGATATCTTTTTTGATCTTTCAGGATATAACTAACCTAACGTAACCTAGTTTATGTATTTAATTTAAAAAAAATGTTAAGTGAAAAATAGCGTTTCTTGGAATTTCGATTTTTCGGAATAATGATGCTTTCGGACAAATGACTCTTCGGAATTTTTGTGTATTCCCGCGTAGCGTTCAGCACAATCTAAAACAACACTCCTTACCTTCGTGCCCAATATCTATCTGTAGAGTTATAACTGACTGCATGACTCGTCAATTTTTTCCGGACCCATATTTAAATAATTGTTGTTCGCCGGTCAACACGTTAGAAATAAACGAAAATAAATATCGCGTTAGACCCGCGCGAGAGTTTAATAAAGGCCTACGCTAGCTTACGCGGATTACCCGCAACGGACATCCCGCCTCAAATAAATTGTATAGACACCGCTAACTGGCCCGCGGCGGGTTGTTCGGAGCGGCACCCGCGAGCGTGCGCACGCGGCGGGCGTCCGCGTAAGCTAGCGTAGGCCCTAATGTTTCTTCCGGACCACCAGAAAATAAGGCATTCAGCTCATGACTTGTACCACAAGCGATGTAAAACAATCGTAAATATAGAATGAGCTGCTTACTTTGGGATAGATGCAGCTGGGTGCAATAAGTTTGCACGAAACTGCAACGTAGCCTTGGCCAATGGGGCGCTGTGTCATTGCGTGTGTAATGACTTGGATGCAAACTAATTCTAACGTTTAATGTTGCATGAATACAAATTTCATAACTGAACGAGGGCGTGAAGCGAACGAAGTCGTTATAGCATGGGCTAAAAAAATCGTTTGTTCGGCTGTCCAGCTGCCGCATTTCTCAACTGATTCTCATGAAATTTTGCGAGCAGGTTCAATAATTACACATACTCACAGTTTTTTATTTCGATTCAGTTTTTCGAAATTCAAAAGTTTTTTTTTTTATTCCGGCCACTAGCTTTAATTATATAAGTGATGACGTTGGAAAATAACAAACTGTATAATGATAGCAGTAAAGTTCATGAAACATAACGATCAGTTATTTAATTACAATTGTTGTATGAATGTTACAGTTAAAATTTTATAACAAAACGAGAACAAGTTTTATAAATTATTCACGCATTACGCTCAATCTAACTATAGCCACAAGAAAAAGTTTGTTCCACTATTAACTAAGACATTTTAATAACAAATAATATCAGATGGAAATAAGTTAAGGAACAAGTTTCGTTGTGCTTGAAATTCTGATCGCGTAGCTTTTGTTTTCAAGCGTAGCTTTTGCGATAAAAGTCACTGCAGTTAGGGTTGTCTCTCGTCACTAATCTAAATTCAAGTTCACACATACTTTTCACTACCAGACATTACATGGTTTTTTTTAAGTTTTGATAAATGACTTGTATCACCCGTGACGTTTACTTTTGGGTCACGAGTATTAAAAAAATACAAGTTATTTTAGGGTAATCTCGTTTGCTTTAAACGAGTACCAATCGCAGACACCGAAAAGTTTTTTATAGCTCCTTAGATTTCTATATTTTCGAAGCTATACCAAGCTAATGAACAAATACTAAAACAGTGGTTTTCAAACAACATGTTAAATTTAACAATATATTTTGATACTTTCTCTATCATTGGCTTATGCACGCCGGGCAAAAAAAACGTTTACGTCACACCTGGCCATAATGTGGGTTTTACCACCCGCTACGCGTACGATAAAACTCGCATTATGGCCAGGTGAAGACGTAAAATTGTGTACTATTAAATCGACCTTGATTTAGGAAAGCGTGACATCCCTACTGAAGCTGCATACAAACGAGTTATTTTCTCAACAATGCCTTTACTTTGGCATTACAATGGCCTAGATTACTGCACAATCAGTGCTGACGTTACTACAGCTGTAAACTTCCACAAAGACAATGCTAGAGATGACGGAAGAAAGATAGACTACTTAGAGAGTAGTACAGCGGAATGTCGTTTCACTCATATTTGGAGCAGCCCACTTAAAGAAGTACAGTCGAACACGTAAGTAGCCGAATACCTTGATACCAACCCCCCTATTATGTAACATGTTTTGAGCAGGGACCCGCCCACCCTTTCCCAGAAAAAAGCCTTTGAACGGGTTAGTCGTTCGTTCAATAGCCCAAATCACTTGCTGCCCGATATTGATTGAATATCTATTCATTTTACTTAGCCGTATGAAGGGGTTTCCCTTACGCGGCGCTACCGCTCCTGATTGGGAAACCCTTTCAAAAGGCTTTTTTTAAGCGCTTGGAAAAGGTATCTGATATTCGTTAGGGGAACCGCTTACCCGTATTTAAAGCGCTATACAAGTCAAATGGTAACCTTCTGGCACTGCTAGTATGGGTAGGTATTTGCGATTCGCGTAAAGCGGCATAGATTAATAGTTTCATTCACTTCAGTTCTACGGAAGTCGACGCCGACCGAAGTTGTGTTTAGTTTTTAGTACTCCTGTGTTTATTTTTCAACATGAATGGATTGCCAGAAATGGGTAAGTACAGTATCTATTAGTAGGTACCAAACCAAGCTACTTTACTTGAACGGAATGTGTTTGTGTTGACAACCTTTGTTGAACGATTTACATTTATTTGCAGATCGGAAAGAAGATATTGAAGGAACTCAATCACAAATACTTCCACTAAAAGATGTAACACATAGAAAATTGTGTAACGGTATGCATTTTTATTGTTTATTTATATTAAACTAGCTTCCGCTCGCGACTTCGTCTGCGTGGACCCTGGAGATAAAAACAATTCTTTATTTTAAGTCAGGCTATAAACTATCTTTGTGCAAAATTTCATCCAAATCGGTTAAGCCGTTGAAGCGTAATTGAGTAACAAACATCTAAACATCCAAACTTTCGCATTTATAATATTAGTGGGATGGGATAAGAATAGGTAGGTACGTACTAGCTAGCGCTCGTCTATTGCAGCCACATAATAAATAATACTTAGTAAGTACTACGTAGAGAAGGTTCTCTGTTAACAAATCTCCTGTTTAGGTATGCCGAACGAGCCTAAACGTGGCCATCCCTTTCTATCGCATGCAACGCGCTGCGATAGAAGCGTGCGTGCCGTAACAGCGCGAACAGCGCTAACAGCGGACAGCCGGCCGGCCGTGGCACCTACTTACAGCGGGCGCGATGAGTCACCCTGTGAGTTGCGCCTGGTATCGTTTTGTGTCTCAATCATCTAACCAAAAAATATGAGACACAAAACGAACATAAAAATTATGATCGTGGTGAAATGCGATTAGGTGAAACTTTGGAAGTAAAACTCTAACAAACGCGCGTTTGGCTTTACCCTTACGAGGCCTTTCTCCTACAGACAAGCGTATTTTGCAAAATGCTTCCTTTTTCATTCAAGATACCATAACCATTAGTATTTATTCAAAAACTGATAACGTAGATAAATGCGGCGTCGGTGCAGCGTGATTTATATTCAGTGATGAGCAAAAGGTAATCGATTAACGATTAAGATTAACCTACTTAAGACGAGGCACCCGAAAATAATTCCCACGCTTGCTCCGCCCATCGCACCCCGCCACCCGCTAGCGAAACTCGTAAGCCGTGCTAGTGAGAACATCGAATGAATAGAATAGAGAAAATATTTTTTTTTTATTAATTTTGCTAACTGCTATATTATTACTACTAGCTTCTGCCCGCGACTTCGTCCGCGTGGAACTCTTTTATATAACTCTATTTCGCCCCCTTAGACGATGATTCCCGGAATAAACACTATGTATACCAAAATTCATTTTAATCCGTTTTTGCGTGATTGAGGTCCAAACTTTACACGAAGATAGTGTATAGCCTGGATTAAAATATAAGATAGCTTTATCCCGTCTCTACGCAAACGAAGTCGCGGGTGGAAGCTATTATTAAATAAGGGATAAAACTGGCCGAGATGGAGTCGGACTTTCGCAGCGGTAAAACGCGCCGCGTGCCGTTGAACGTGTAAAAAGTCTTAAAACTAACGCAATTTCAGATCTTTGTTACAACGGATATTAACAATAATATATTCATGATTATGAGTCGCAAATTAAATGAAAAATAAACATTATTAATGCTTGATGTTTATAATGATAGCACCATCTAGCGAGCATGATTTTGATACAATTTCACTTTGATAGAGGTCGTTGATGTTAGTTGTAGATTGGCGCCATCTACCGAGCTTAAGTTTAGTCCAATTTCAGCTCGATAGATGCCGCTTATATTATGTTTTTGGTTTTATTTCGACTAATAAAAATAACATACCAAACCGTATTTAATGAGTTTTTTTATTTTTTTTTATTTTTTTTTATGATATAGGAGGCAAACGAGCAGACGGATCACCTGATGGTAAGCGATTACCGCCGCCCATGGACACTTGCAACACCAGAGGTGTTGTGAGTGCGTTGCCGGCCTTTAAGATGGGAGTACGCTCTTTTCTTGAAGGTTTGAAGTTTTATTTGATTCTTAAATTATGAAAGGAAAACTAATGTAAAACTGTAAATGTTTCTAAGTATAATGCCATACAATATTTCCGTAACTTCGCAAACAGAACATTGTATCAGTTCATATTTTAATTAAGTTTGGCCCATGTTGGGATCATGTTGGAGAAACTCGGCATAAATTTAAAACGCTAAGACTGCATGAATGCATTCAAATCCACCACCGTCGATATTGTTATTAATAAGGCTTTGTTTTTTCCGGGGACTGAGTTTTTCTCGGCTGTAATACTACTACTAAAAAACCACTAACTGATCGTTTACCAAAAAAAAAACGAAATAAACTGATAGAAAGAAAACAAAAAAACCTCATAGCTGGTGTTCCAACTCACAGCCATCAACAAACCAACCATTGGGTAACCATTGGTCGTCATCGAAGAGTAACCCTGCCTTTTGCGAGAAAATACGGAATAAACTAATTTTCTCGAAAATAAGACGAAGCTAGATCTGTCTCTCGGCCCCTTAAACCCCTATACTGCAAATTTTATCAGAACATGATTACAAATATATATAAACAATTTTACATCCCGTGTTTTTTCACGTTTAATGTATATTTTGCTGAAAGTTTGAATAGGGTTCTTTTTAATTTCTAGTCAAGTATATGCTTGCCAATTTTCAAGTCATAGATTCAAGGGGTTCCCATATAAACTTCAAACCCATTGTTTAACCCTTTTGCACCCTTATCTTTATAATTTTTATAGCCTATTGCGTGGCCGAAGATCCTTTGAACGTTTTAGTGAAAGTTGCATATTAATCCATTCGATAGTTTTCCCATGATACCCAGACCAAAACAGACAAATATCCTTTTCGTTGGGCTGTCGCATTAATAAACAGATAGATGGCGCCGCTGTTGCGTAAAGTAAAGACGACTTTATCCAAATATTCTCAAATTTGGCCTGTGGGTCACCGTAACTCAATCAAACTTTTTTATACGTTTAATATGGTTTGTTGGAGTTCAGACGCCGACAAAAATCTGGAGAATGACCTTCTAAATGCGTGGAAATTGGTGAAGTTCTGCATAGGGATTGCAATCCGGATTATTCGAAGTTCGAAAATCATTACTTGTTATGTTAACAAAATTTTGGTCAATAAACTGTTCCAACTGTGTGCGGGACACGCGAGCATCAATAAGGTACTGCTTTATAAATAAGAAATACAAACCACATTTGGTCGATATCTTTTAAAGTGCTAATTCAAATTCATAATTCAAATTATTTATTTCGGACATATATACAAAGTAACCATAAAGTATTTAAAATTATTGTTTGTCATGGGTCTAAGGCGAATAATTAAAAGTAATTACTCATCATTATCATATCAGCTGAAAGAAGTCTACTGCTGGACTTAGGCCTCCCCCAAAGAGTGCCACGTCGACCGGTCGTGCGCCACCCGCGCAAAAGTAATTTATTAAATACAGTAATTTTAAATACGTGTACAAAGCGCGAGAGTTAAAAGTGTTATATCTTTAACTATTATATTATGAACGTAGTCAGTTTATAATCTTACTCGCTATATTATAAACTGTGAAAAAATTGTGAACTGTCAAAAAAGTTCACCATTAAACGCATTTATTTTTCGTTACTTTATAATCTATGAATGTCAAATTGTGAATTGGAGATAAAATTCACATGCCACAGAACGCACCCTGCGCGCTAATTAGTTGAACTAATTATTCCACTTACGTCAGCTCCCATCAGTCAGGGCCCTGTTTATTAAACATTACAATCCTACAAATTTGTATAAAAGTGACATATTTGTAAAGATTTTCTTAGTAAAACTATTAAACACTATCACTATCTTACAAGATTGTTTGTTATCCATGCACCATGCACATCATACGGCATAAAGTTTTATACCAAAAAGGTGCATTATGAAATCGGCCTTACATACTTTTCTTGTTACTTTCGCGTTACTTCTACGATACCGTAACATAGAAGTGTCTATGTTACTCTATGTTACTAAGTGGCAAAATCTACGGCCTTACCCCGCGGCTGACGAGACCGAAGGCTGATTGTTAATATTGTTATGCTCCTATAACGACATCTTCAATTCAAAAATATTCTGTAGTTTTATTTTAAAAGGTATAGTAAAAAAAACTTTAAAAAACCTTACGAAATGGCTACTAACCCTTAACTTGTACGGAGAGAATAGTCGTCCAAGTCTAAAACTGTCAATGGCGACTCCACTAGTTTTTGTTCTGATGTGCTCGGTCCGCTTACATTTACAAAATTATTTTGTTCAGTCAACAACACAGAGATAATCTAAACGTATTAGTTTCTAAGTTTGGCATACAAAAAGTCCGAGTATTTTACTTGAAGAAATTTTTTTTTAATAACTTTAGCGAGATGTCAACGCAAGCGCAATTTTGGCACACATCCGTCGTCGGCAAGGAATCACAGGCGACTGGAGGCGGAGCCTCGATGAGATAGCATCAATTACTTCCACGCGCAAAAAAAAGAGACGAAAGCCAGTGGCGCCGCTAATGAACACAATGGCATATGCGGCATAAGTTCCGAAAGTGTAAAATAAATAATAAAAAAAAAACTACGACAGTAAATAAAATGATATTTCCCAGTTTGCTAGATAGATAGCATTACTGTCATTACTGAAAACTTCGAAATATGAATGCTTATAGTTCCGGAATAATTAGCAAAATAAAATAAAAATGGACACTTTTTTGGAATGAAAATCTATCGAGAAAAGTTTTACTAATCGTGTTTTCCTATCCCAGTTTGTTAGAATATATGATGAATAATAACATACTAAAATTTCATTCACGTGGATTACTTACTTTGCTTACAATATCGAAAGGAAAACTGACAAAAATTCGAATGCCTCGAAATGACGATTGATCTATCTAATTCGTAAGAGTTTCGACTAATTTAGTCACGATTATAATTAATCGTCGATTATATACCAGTGATTTAATCTTTAATCGATTGATTAGTTAGATTAATTTTCTCTCGATTGATTCAGGAATGAATAAGTTTATTTGTACTTACAAAAAAACTTATTTATTACACAGTTGTGTTTCGAGTTACGTTGACAGAATGATATATACCTACATATTAAGGAATGTGTAACAATACCTTTGCGAATAGAAACAAACTAGTAACCAACTGACTTTTTTATATCACACAGCATACCTACTAGAATGATTTCCAAGTGTACAATATGACAAGACATATTTAGTTTATGTAACGTGCTGTTCCAATTTTTAATCATGAAATTTCGTCGATTAAAATGACGATTGATCAATCGTCAATCGAACTCTGCGACGATTAATTTACTCTTGACTAAATTAATCGCGATTAATTTTGTGACGATTGATTGTTTAATCGATTAACCTGGCAAAAGTACTGTCTTTACGAAGATCTCACGGTTCTAAACACAATTTACCATACGATTAATAAATAAATATCGAATAATTATTTTACTCAAAAATTTATCGATTAATGCCCATCTCGTCTTAAAAAAATATATAAATTTACGGCAACGTAGGTCCTATAGTTATGATAATTTTTTTATGGGTTAACATAAAATTACAGTTTGCTATAATAATATTTTTAGGGCAAAATATAAGTACAATTTGCGGTAAAAAAATATAATGTAATCCGGTTTTCACCAAAAAAATTAAGAAAACGCGGAAGGTGTTTTATCATTTTTTTTAAATGAATCTTTGATTTTCAATCATGTCAGCCTCTCGTACAAGATTTGGTTTGGTGAATTGAATTCTAATCATTCATGTACCAAATGATTCTTGTTTACTGCGAAACTGAGAAATGAAACGACACTTCTCACTGCAAAATTTGAAAAAGGCTCCCTAGAAAACTCATTTATTTTAGGTTTAGAAAGAGAAAATTTAAATTTGAACTGTGTTAGCCCCTAGTTTAAAAATGATTATTTAAGTACCTACTATTAGTTACGTCGTAATCTTGAAAAAGCAAGCATTTTGCAAAATATGCTAGTCTGTAAGAGTAAAGACCTCACAGAAACACACACACACATACACGCACACACAGATAACAAGAAACATAATCTAAGTATATTATACTCGCACCGCACCAACTTCTTCCGACCCCTCGCCATACAAAAAGAAAGCGTATTATAATGCAATAAGGTACTTCTTAACCGCAAGTGGCGGCAACTTGGCGGATTTGTCAAAGGCACCGCCGCTTTGACACCTGTGCCGACACTGCTAGACTTCCCGTCGGCTAAAATAAATTTTCAAATTTTGCTCTTATTATCATTAGCAAAAGGATAAAAATTGCATGAGCGTTGAAAGGGAAACCCCTTCAGGAGCGTTGGTAGATATATACCCTTTCGAAAGGCTTTTTTTAAGCGCTTGAGAAGGTATCTGATATTCGTTAAGGGAACTGCTTACCCATATTTAAAGCGCTTAAATAGCTAAATGAATGGGTTTTTCCTTTCGAGGGTTTTTGAAAGGGTTTGGTAACCCAAGCCTTTCAAAAACCCTCGAACGGGATACCGTAGCGCTTTAATAGCCAAATGAATGGGCTTTGAGGAGCATCGGCTTTGGTAAGCAAAGCCTTACGAAAAACCCTTTCAAAAACCCTTGAAGGGGATACCGGGCGGGTCCCTGCGTTAAACTACCATTATTGTCGACTTCTTCAAAGTAAAACCAAGCTATATATTGCTGAAGACTTCATTAGACTGTCCCATCTGGATGAGTTAAAAAATATTGCCACATAAAACCCCAAATCCTCACGCAATAACAATAACATCAATTACTTATTTCAAAAACAATCCCATAATCAAAAAGACGATGTTTAAGATGATGTCCCAAACGGGCCATTAAACGAAAACAAAATCAAAACAAACTGATGGTAATGATCACCTTTCGTAGTCACGACTGATGTCTGCCTACCAATACTTCTTGAGACTTATGTCTAGGTATTAAGACTCAAAATAGCGTACACGCTTTAGAGTTACTCGTTTGGTCCTGTTGCTGGACGTTGAGTCATCGGGTGTGGTCCAGGGACCCGCCCACCCTTTCCCAGAAAAAAGCCTTTGAACGGGTTAGTCGTTCGTTCAATAGCCCAAATCACTTGCTGCCCGATATTGATTGAATATCTATTCATTTTACTTAGCCGTATGAAGGGGTTTCCCTTACGCGGCGCTACCGCTCCTGATTGGGAAACCCTTTCAAAAGGCTTTTTTTAAGCGCTTGGAAAAGGTATCTGATATTCGTTAGGGGAACCGCTTACCCGTATTTAAAGCGCTATACAAGTCAAATGGTAACCTTCTGGCACTGCTAGTATGGGTAGGTATTTGCGATTCGCGTAAAGCGGCATAGATTAATAGTTTCATTCACTTCAGTTCTACGGAAGTCGACGCCGACCGAAGTTGTGTTTAGTTTTTAGTACTCCTGTGTTTATTTTTCAACATGAATGGATTGCCAGAAATGGGTAAGTACAGTATCTATTAGTAGGTACCAAACCAAGCTACTTTACTTGAACGGAATGTGTTTGTGTTGACAACCTTTGTTGAACGATTTACATTTATTTGCAGATCGGAAAGAAGATATTGAAGGAACTCAATCACAAATACTTCCACTAAAAGATGTAACACATAGAAAATTGTGTAACGGTATGCATTTTTATTGTTTATTTATATTAAACTAGCTTCCGCCCGCGACTTCTTCTGCGTGGACCCTGGAGATAAAAACAATTCTTTATTTTAAGTCAGGCTATAAACTATCTTTGTGCAAAATTTCATCCAAATCGGTTAAGCCGTTGAAGCGTAATTGAGTAACAAACATCTAAACATCCAAACTTTCGCATTTATAATATTAGTGGGATGGGATAAGAATAGGTAGGTACGTACTAGCTAGCGCTCGTCTATTGCAGCCACATAATAAATAATACTTAGTAAGTACTACGTAGAGAAGGTTCTCTGTTAACAAATCTCCTGTTTAGGTATGCCGAACGAGCCTAAACGTGGCCATCCCTTTCTATCGCATGCAACGCGCTGCGATAGAAGCGTGCGTGCCGTAACAGCGCGAACAGCGCTAACAGCGGACAGCCGGCCGGCCGTGGCACCTACTTACAGCGGGCGCGATGAGTCACCCTGTGAGTTGCGCCTGGTATCGTTTTGTGTCTCAATCATCTAACCAAAAAATATGAGACACAAAACGAACATAAAAATTATGATCGTGGTGAAATGCGATTAGGTGAAACTTTGGAAGTAAAACTCTAACAAACGCGCGTTTGGCTTTACCCTTACGAGGCCTTTCTCCTACAGACAAGCGTATTTTGCAAAATGCTTCCTTTTTCATTCAAGATACCATAACCATTAGTATTTATTCAAAAACTGATAACGTAGATAAATGCGGCGTCGGTGCAGCGTGATTTATATTCAGTGATGAGCAAAAGGTAATCGATTAACGATTAAAGATTAACCTACTTAAGACGAGGCACCCGAAAATAATTCCCACGCTTGCTCCGCCCATCGCACCCCGCCACCCGCTAGCGAAACTCGTGAGCCGTGCTAGTGAGAACATCGAATGAATAGAATAGAGAAAATATTTTTTTTTTATTAATTTTGCTAACTGCTATATTATTACTACTAGCTTCTGCCCGCGACTTCGTCCGCGTGGAACTCTTTTATATAACTCTATTTCGCCCCCTTAGACGATGATTCCCGGAATAAACACTATGTATACCAAAATTCATTTTAATCCGTTTTTGCGTGATTGAGGTCCAAACTTTACACGAAGATAGTGTATAGCCTGGATTAAAATATAAGATAGCTTTATCCCGTCTCTACGCAAACGAAGTCGCGGGCGGAAGCTATTATTAAATAAGGGATAAAACTGGCCGAGATGGAGTCGGACTTTCGCAGCGGTAAAACGCGCCGCGTGCCGTTGAACGTGTAAAAAGTCTTAAAACTAACGCAATTTCAGATCTTTGTTACAACGGATATTAACAATAATATATTCATGATTATGAGTCGCAAATTAAATGAAAAATAAACATTATTAATGCTTGATGTTTATAATGATAGCACCATCTAGCGAGCATGATTTTGATACAATTTCACTTTGATAGAGGTCGTTGATGTTAGTTGTAGATTGGCGCCATCTACCGAGCTTAAGTTTAGTCCAATTTCAGCTCGATAGATGCCGCTTATATTATGTTTTTGGTTTTATTTCGACTAATAAAAATAACATACCAAACCGTATTTAATGAGTTTTATTTGATTCTAAAATTATGAAAGGAAAACTAATGTAAAACTGTAAATGTTTCTAAGTATAATGCCATACAATATTTCCGTAACTTCGCAAACAGAACATTGTATCAGTTCATATTTTAATTAAGTTTGGCCCATGTTGGGATCATGTTGGAGAAACTCGGCATAAATTTAAAACGCTAAGACTGCATGAATGCATTCAAATCCACCACCGTCGATATTGTTATTAATAAGGCTTTGTTTTTTCCGGGGACTGAGTTTTTCTCGGCTGTAATACTACTACTAAAAAACCACTAACTGATCGTTTACCAAAAAAAAACGAAATAAACTGATAGAAAGAAAACAAAAAAACCTCATAGCTGGTGTTCCAACTCACAGCCATCAACAAACCAACCATTGGGTAACCATTGGTCGTCATCGAAGAGTAACCCTGCCTTTTGCGAGAAAATACGGAATAAACTAATTTTCTCGAAAATAAGACGAAGCTAGATCTGTCTCTCGGCCCCTTAAACCCCTATACTGCAAATTTTATCAGAACATGATTACAAATATATATAAACAATTTTACATCCCGTGTTTTTTCACGTTTAATGTATATTTTGCTGAAAGTTTGAATAGGGTTCTTTTTAATTTCTAGTCAAGTATATGCTTGCCAATTTTCAAGTCATAGATTCAAGGGGTTCCCATATAAACTTCAAACCCATTGTTTAACCCTTTTGCACCCTTATCTTTATAATTTTTATAGCCTATTGCGTGGCCGAAGATCCTTTGAACGTTTTAGTGAAAGTTGCATATTATTCCATTCGATAGTTTTCCCATGATACCCAGACCAAAACAGACAAATATCCTTTTCGTTGGGCTGTCGCATTAATAAACAGATAGATGGCGCCGCTGTTGCGTAAAGTAAAGACGACTTTATCCAAATATTCTCAAATTTGGCCTGTGGGTCACCGTAACTCAAACTTTTTTATACGTTTAATATGGTTTGTTGGAGTTCAGACGCCGACAAAAATCTGGAGAATGACCTTCTAAATGCGTGGAAATTGGTGAAGTTCTGCATAGGGATTGCAATCCGGATTATTCGAAGTTCGAAAATCGTTACTTGTTATGTTAACAAAATTTTGGTCAATAAACTGTTCCAACTGTGTGCGGGACACGCGAGCATCAATAAGGTACTGCTTTATAAATAAGAAATACAAACCACATTTGGTCGATATCTTTTAAAGTGCTAATTCAAATTCATAATTCAAATTATTTATTTCGGACATATATACAAAGTAACCATAAAGTATTTAAAATTATTGTTTGTCATGGGTCTAAGGCGAATAATTAAAAGTAATTACTCATCATTATCATATCAGCTGAAAGAAGTCTACTGCTGGACTTAGGCCTCCCCCAAAGAGTGCCACGTCGACCGGTCGTGCGCCACCCGCGCAAAAGTAATTTATTAAATACAGTAATTTTAAATACGTGTACAAAGCGCGAGAGTTAAAAGTGTTATATCTTTAACTATTATATTATGAACGTAGTCAGTTTATAATCTTACTCGCTATATTATAAACTGTGAAAAAATTGTGAACTGTCAAAAAAGTTCACCATTAAACGCATTTATTTTTCGTTACTTTATAATCTATGAATGTCAAATTGTGAATTGGAGATAAAATTCACATGCCACAGAACGCACCCTGCGCGCTAATTAGTTGAACTAATTATTCCACTTACGTCAGCTCCCATCAGTCAGGGCCCTGTTTATTAAACATTACAATCCTACAAATTTGTATAAAAGTGACATATTTGTAAAGATTTTCTTAGTAAAACTATTAAACACTATCACTATCTTACAAGATTGTTTGTTATCCATGCACCATGCACATCATACGGCATAAAGTTTTATACCAAAAAGGTGCATTATGAAATCGGCCTTACATACTTTTCTTGTTACTTTCGCGTTACTTCTACGATACCGTAACATAGAAGTGTCTATGTTACTCTATGTTACTAAGTGGCAAAATCTACGGCCTTACCCCGCGGCTGACGAGACCGAAGGCTGATTGTTAATATTGTTATGCTCCTATAACGACATCTTCAATTCAAAAATATTCTGTAGTTTTATTTTAAAAGGTATAGTAAAAAAAACTTTAAAAAACCTTACGAAATGGCTACTAACCCTTAACTTGTACGGAGAGAATAGTCGTCCAAGTCTAAAACTGTCAATGGCGACTCCACTAGTTTTTGTTCTGATGTGCTCGGTCCGCTTACATTTACAAAATTATTTTGTTCAGTCAACAACACAGAGATAATCTAAACGTATTAGTTTCTAAGTTTGGCATACAAAAAGTCCGAGTATTTTACTTGAAGAAATTTTTTTTTAATAACTTTAGCGAGATGTCAACGCAAGCGCAATTTTGGCACACATCCGTCGTCGGCAAGGAATCACAGGCGACTGGAGGCGGAGCCTCGATGAGATAGCATCAATTACTTCCACGCGCAAAAAAAAGAGACGAAAGCCAGTGGCGCCGCTAATGAACACAATGGCATATGCGGCATAAGTTCCGAAAGTGTAAAATAAATAATAAAAAAAAAACTACGACAGTAAATAAAATGATATTTCCCAGTTTGCTAGATAGATAGCATTACTGTCATTACTGAAAACTTCGAAATATGAATGCTTATAGTTCCGGAATAATTAGCAAAATAAAATAAAAATGGACACTTTTTTGGAATGAAAATCTATCGAGAAAAGTTTTACTAATCGTGTTTTCCTATCCCAGTTTGTTAGAATATATGATGAATAATAACATACTAAAATTTCATTCACGTGGATTACTTACTTTGCTTACAATATCGAAAGGAAAACTGACAAAAATTCGAATGCCTCGAAATGACGATTGATCTATCTAATTCGTAAGAGTTTCGACTAATTTAGTCACGATTATAATTAATCGTCGATTAAATACCAGTGACTAAATCTTTAATCGATTGATTAGTTAGATTAATTTTCTCTCGATTGATTCAGGAATGAATAAGTTTATTTGTACTTACAAAAAAACTTATTTATTACACAGTTGTATGTTTCGAGTTACGTTGACAGAATGATATATACCTACATATTAAGGAATGTGTAACAATACCTTTGCGAATAGAAACAAACTAGTAACCAACTGACTTTTTTATATCACACAGCATACCTACTAGAATGATTTCCAAGTGTACAATATGACAAGACATATTTAGTTTATGTAACGTGCTGTTCCAATTTTTAATCATGAAATTTCGTCGATTAAAATGACGATTGATCAATCGTCAATCGAACTCTGCGACGATTAATTTACTCTTGACTAAATTAATCGCGATTAATTTTGTGACGATTGATTGTTTAATCGATTAACCTGGCAAAAGTACTGTCTTTACGAAGATCTCACGGTTCTAAACACAATTTACCATACGATTAATAAATAAATATCGAATAATTATTTTACTCAAAAATTTATCGATTAATGCCCATCTCGTCTTAAAAAAATATATAAATTTACGGCAACGTAGGTCCTATAGTTATGATAATTTTTTATGGGTTAACATAAAATTACAGTTTGCTATAATAATATTTTTAGGGCAAAATATAAGTACAATTTGCGGTAAAAAAATATAATGTAATCCGGTTTTCACCAAAAAAATTAAGAAAACGCGGAAGGTGTTTTATCATTTTTTTTAAATGAATCTTTGATTTTCAATCATGTCAGCCTCTCGTACAAGATTTGGTTTGGTGAATTGAATTCTAATCATTCATGTACCAAATGATTCTTGTTTACTGCGAAACTGAGAAATGAAACGACACTTCTCACTGCAAAATTTGAAAAAGGCTCCCTAGAAAACTCATTTATTTTAGGTTTAGAAAGAGAAAATTTAAATTTGAACTGTGTTAGCCCCTAGTTTAAAAATGATTATTTAAGTACCTACTATTAGTTACGTCGTAATCTTGAAAAAGCAAGCATTTTGCAAAATATGCTAGTCTGTAAGAGTAAAGACCTCACAGAAACACACACACACATACACGCACACACAGATAACAAGAAACATAATCTAAGTATATTATACTCGCACCGCACCAACTTCTTCCGACCCCTCGCCATACAAAAAGAAAGCGTATTATAATGCAATAAGGTACTTCTTAACCGCAAGCGGCGGCAACTTGGCGGATTTGTCAAAGGCACCGCCGCTTTGACACCTGTGCCGACACTGCTAGACTTCCCGTCGGCTAAAATAAATTTTCAAATTTTGCTCTTATTATCATTAGCAAAAGGATAAAAATTGCATGAGCGTTGAAAGGGAAACCCCTTCAGGAGCGTTGGTAGATATATACCCTTTCGAAAGGCTTTTTTTAAGCGCTTGAGAAGGTATCTGATATTCGTTAAGGGAACTGCTTACCCATATTTAAAGCGCTTAAATAGCTAAATGAATGGGTTTTTCCTTTCGAGGGTTTTTGAAAGGGTTTGGTAACCCAAGCCTTTCAAAAACCCTCGAACGGGATACCGTAGCGCTTTAATAGCCAAATGAATAGGCTTTGAGGAGCATCGGCTTTGGTAAGCAAAGCCTTACGAAAAACCCTTTCAAAAACCCTTGAAGGGGATACCGGGCGGGTCCCTGGTTTTGAGCTCACCTCCACGCTCACCCACAAATATATCTTGACACCGCGATGCGTAGTAACTAAGCGAAGGTTGAGGTCTAGTTTCGTGACGGGTGACCAGCGGGGTGAGGCGCATTAACGCGTAGCGAATAACAGCCCGGGCATAGCATGGTTGCCATTAAATGAAATAAACTAATTTGAATCTGCAAGTAGGCCGTAATGGCACTTTTACAAGTCATCATTCTACCAGCGTTTCTGAACAAGAAGACCACTGTTAAGAAGAAATGCCGAAAGAAACTCAACATTGAAGAATTTTTGCCAAAAAAAAAATCTCTTTACAATGATAGTACTTAAGGTGGCTCGACGACCATACAAAACGTCTTTTGACATTCGCAGGCGTGATATTTTAAGAAACTTAATTGTAACAATCTTTCATAATTTGGCTTTCCGTTTGCGGGAAATTTCCCATTTCCTAGAATAAACTAGAATAATCGTTTTCTCAAAGTGTCCCGTGACAAACGAATTTCTCAAATTATTCTAGTTTATACAAGTTTATTCTAGGAAAGGGGGAATTTCGCGCAAATGGAAAGTCACTTTATAAACGTGTGTTACTTATATAAATTCCTGAATGAAAAAATATATCTTAATGCGTTGTTCTACAAGAAAACATTTTCGAAACTGGGCATCCTTGAGGAGTTTTATAAGTCATCTGTGGTCTCCATCATCAGTTCCATTTCACCAAATATGCGATTTCCGAGGTTGAATACACAAGTTATATTATAATAGAAAATACCGAAATCACTACCGCGTGCCTACAAAATTTGAGGGTCGCCCTCAACTTTCCTGGGATTCTATCATCAGATCCTGACTTGGACCACCTTATAGGTACTCTTTCGAAGAAAAAAAGAAATTTGTAAATTGGTCCTCAAATTGACACAGAATCGACTAACATAATATAAAGAAACATACAGTGGAACATACAACCTACTCCTTTTTTTGAAGTCGTTTAAAAAAGCCAACCATGCTACGCCCGCTGGTCCTTTCACACCGAAAATATTGTCTGAAAGTCCATTGCCGGCAACTGAATAAGTGGCGCGCAATGCCCGCGTTTCGCGGTCAAAATATTAACGTCTATATTTCCGAGCACGCTTGAAAAAAACATAAAATTATCTATGACACAAAAAAAACGCTGTTGTCCACGTTAATCCCCTAGCCTGATCCCCCAGGGGAAAAAAACGGTTAGGTTGTTAGTTGAACTGCGACCCTACAGCGCGCGAGCCGAGCGAGCGAAGCGAGCGTGACGCGGTAGCGTCCGGCGAAGCGCCATAACCGAACATTATCATTTTTTCCTAGTTGAATATAAAATAATTGCCGCTAATTCCCCTGGGGGATCAGGCTAGGGGATTAACGTGGATAACGTGAAAAAAACCACATTCAAATCGGTCCATCCGTTTGGGAGCTACGATACTACAGACAGATACACAGACAGACACGTTAAACTTATAACACCCCCCTCTCTTTGCGTCGGGGGTTAAACAGAGATAGGAAGAGGCACTAGCTTCTGCCCGCGACTCCGTCCGCGTGGAACTCGTTTATAAATGTGCCGTACATACTTACACCCCCCATTTGATCAACTCAGGGGATGATATCCGGGATAAAAGCTATCCTATGTCCTTCCCCGGGACTCAAACTATCTATATACCAAATTTCATCCAAATCGGTTCTGTGGTTTAAGCGTGAAGAAGTAACAGACAGACACACTTTCGCATTTAGGACTTGTGTTAGTAATTAGAAGAGAATCCGTCTTTGGAGCAAACTGATCTCTCAGTCTTCAGCAAGTTATCATGACAAGTTAACTTTATATCAGTGTTTCTTTTTGTATGTTTTTTTACACCACATCGGTGGGCATTAACTTACGGCCCGCCTTATGGTAAGCGGTTACCGTAGCCTATGAACGCTTAGGGGGTATCTCCGGAAACTACTCATCCAATTTCGAGACCTTTCATCAGTAAAGTTTTTCGTACAAAATCTCCATCGCTTTTTACAAGCTTTATATTAACTTGCCCGTAGTATGGGACAAATCTTGCAAGTTAAAAAGCAACACAGTACAAAGGTGTTCAGGCCGATCGTGCCACCCTAGACAAGAACACAGCCATAATAACATCACTACTTGCTTTATGCGTACCTATTTGGTGTTGTGTTTCTGGTGGTGTTAGGTTGCCAGAGCTCCCAAAGATGTGCTGTGTTGAAATGGAGGGACCTGCCTGTGTTTATCAAAACAACAAATCCACAAATAAGTAAAATATTGGCAGCGCGCTTGCGATGGCAGTCGTAAGGGCCCAGCTGCCCGTGCGCGCGCATGTTTGTCACCGTGGTAGTATTTAAAAAAATACCGCTGAATTTTTCTTCTACTACACTTTAGCAGCTGCACAAACGCAGCGCAGCGCAGACGCATGCTGGTGGCGCAGGATCGATCACTTTGGCACTCTTTGGAGAGGCCTTTGTCCAGAAGTGGACCTTTCGGCTAATATGACCCCGTATCATGGTCGGCCTTATCACGCGATAAGTGACAAGATAGGAGCATTGTCTCGTTCTATCGAACGGTGTCAGCCAGTGACGGACGCTCTGTCCTGTCACTTATCGTGTGATAAGACCTCGACGGGTCTGGTTCCTACTAAACCGGATCAGGACAGGGGTCGGAAATTGCGCATCTCTTTGGTGCAGATGGGGATGGTGCGAGTCAGCGGAATGCCAGTGTGGCTGTCCAGATCAGACGGTACACCATACCATCTTTGAGTGTCCCATCATCAAATTTAGCGGGAATTCGGCTGATTTCAAGACTCTCTCGACGGATGCAGTTGCTTACCTTAAATCTAACATCATAAACATTTAATTAAGTAGAGAAATGTTATGCCATACGATAAATAAAAAAAAAACCGTCCATGCTACAGGGTATGATGATGTTGATGAGACTTTCTACAACGGCAGCATGAATTATCGCTATCCTACAAAATTTAATTTTTATCCTTTCCGGTCTTGCAAACTATCACACGAACAAAAAATACTATGTACTTGATGTCATTTTTATAGAATGGTCTTAAACTATCGTTTTAGTTTTCGGTACAATACGAACGTACAGTTTGGATATACAGGGTGTTTATGCGAACTGTATTCGTATCTTCATAAAACTGTCCCAACAAACTTACCTACCTGGCACGAGCTCGCAACGTCGCAACACTTACAGCATAGACAAAGGGGTCGTAGATTCAAATCCACGATAGTGATCTCCAATTTAACTTTACCGATTCGAGTTTTGCTCAACAATACAAGTGCAGGGCGCAACTCGTTAACTTTTCCAATATATTCGTGGATCGAGTACGAACAAACGAACAGTGTCTCTGAGTTAAGGTAAAACGGTTGGAGATTTGTGGAACATCGTATTTTGTCTTTGTCAACCTGAGGGTAGTTGCGTAACTTGGTCACGGCCATTTAAATATAAGTAAGTACCTAACGTACGTACGGGAGATAGAAACAAGTTTCTGTCAAACGTTTAGTTCGTCACGTCTAAAAGTATACGGTTTCGAACTTATTGGTGTTAAAAAAGTCATTACATCAGTTTATCCTATCACGGCGGCTGAGGGTTTTAACGGGTGCCAATGACCCCAAGAGAATAAAAACGTGTAAAAAGTGTAAATCTGGCTTAATGTTTGTTAACATACTTCTTTGTAATAAAATCCATCTTTGAAATACTTCAGAAAAAAACCGTTGGCTGCTTTTCGAATAAAAAAACAACGGTTTTCTGTTCGAAGGGGTATAGTTTCTTTCCTAACTTTTCAAACGAAAGTTAGGACAGGTCAACTGTCATTTTCTCACAGAAAAACATATATTTAAGTCTTAACTAACGTACGTACAAAACACTGATATACCCTGAAAACCAGTCCCTTAGCAAATATTGCTGCTGACATATGCTGAGTGGCATCCATTTTGGTGCATTTCAGTTATAAAAACACTTAAGTATTTTTTTTTTTTTCAGAAACTAAATATTATGTCTTTCTTTCTTTCTTTGATCTCATATATTCTAAACAGTGCTGTAAGTTACAGCTCGGCCAAAACTTAAAGACTCGAGCCTTCATCAAGGCTAACGTACTCATAACATAACGTTTCTTAGCTTTAACGGGTCGAGTCTTCATTTCTCGGCCTGACATACAGGAATGCCAAATAAGCATTGAAAAACTTACATTAATTTTTATTCAACAATATCCATTTTTGTCCAACAACCCGCATCATTTTCGTAACCATTTCCTCTTGTCAGTACAAAGCGGTATGGAATCAAATCGCTCCACCTGCAACGGAAAACAAAAGTCAATCCATTTGGGTACTCGAGACAATGTTAACGTTGCCTTTTGTCCCGGTCTTTGTCACAGTAAACAGGTTGTGAGTAGTAAATTAAGGTTATTTTCCGTGTATTGCTTAGATTTTTCCCGCATTTTATTCGCAAGTTCTGTCACGATAAGATTAATGTCATGAATAATGAATATGTTTGTGTAAATTAATAAAGGTTAGACGCGATGGTTGAAACCGTTCTCGGTATTTGAAAACACAGTGCTTGAAAAAAAAACAGTCGCTCTACTAATTGTTTATTTTTCTTTCAGTAAACCTTTCAACCTTACTTACTATTACATATTATTCACACTTCCTAGGAAATTCCAACTTTACAATCATCAATGTTATTAAAAATAAGGGAATTAATATTTGAAAAAAAATTGCGGCGGTAAAAACTCACTCATCTAGTAAACAAAGTTTGATTTTGTAGTACTAATTTAAAACTATGTCAATGTCCTCCAAAGCCTACCTAACTAAAACTTTTCTGTACCTATAACTTCTCAATCGCACAATGCCTGTAGTTGGTTCATTATGTCTAATGTAATGAATACTGCGCCTAACATCTATTAGTTATTTACAAAATGACTGTCAGTTCACTGTTGTAAAACTATCTACTAAGATTTCTAAGTCTATTAGAAAAGTTTCAAATTACATAATTACATAGACTTGTGATAATGTATTTTCAAATGCTTACTCCTCCCCAACTTCCTCTGCGTTCAATGCCTGCGCTGTGACCACGAGGAGTCTGCAAACATTCCTCCCATTCCATTAACTAATTGTTAATTATCTCTCCCCTGTCTACCCTCAAGGAACGATGACATCTTGATGGAGATGCCGTATTAATATTTTTTCCAAAGGAAGGGGAAGCCAGGGATACAGGTTTTGTTCGGTTTTGAGTGCTCGTGATTAAGTTTTAACGACGGTTTTGGTAACTTTTTCTCTTCATTAGAGCTTTATCCAGGTACCAAAGGGAAATTAGTGTGAGTACTTACTAGTTTCAACGGAAGAATTGATAACGGAAGACGACCGCTTTAGCCTAGTTGATAGTGACCCTGCCTACGAAAGAAGAGGTCCTGGGTTCGCATCCCGGTAAGGGCATGTATTTGTGTGATGAGCACGTATATTTGTTTCTGAGTCATGGATGATTTCTATGTATTTAAGTATTTATTTATTTATATAAGTATGTTTATCGTCGTCTAGTACCCATAGTACCTACAAGCTTAGTTTGGGACTAGGTCGATTTGTATAAAATTATCCCCTGATATTTATTTAACCATCCAATTCAGAGAGTGAAGTCTATAAGTGCGAGAGGGATGAATGCTTTATGCACGACATAAACACGATCATGCTAGGCTGTTCTGTCGTACAGTAAGTTTAAGACCTTGGTGCAGTTTAAAGTTGGTGTAGTTTAAAGTGTTTATAATTAATACTCTGCTATTGGATTATGATAAAAATGGAAATGCTTGCAGGATGTTTTTTTTACTTTCATCATCCTTATTGCGTTTTTCTCAGACGTCGCCTTCTACTTTATAATGTTTAATGTCAAAATTCAACAAACGCAATCTATTGAAAGCCCGACGCCAAACATTATTTATTTGCCGCTAGACTCCCTAGCTTGCACCCGGAAACACAAGAAACGACGACAGTAGGCTGGTTTCAATATTTCTTAAACTATTATACTCTTCCCTTTTCTATCAAGAGTTAAAAAATTACCCGTACTCCTGTAGGTATATTTACATGAACGAACGTGAGTGCAAAAATAATGCCTAAAGATGCAAATTCGAATCGGGCTAGGGCGAAATTATTTTCATTGCATCGTTCATTGTTTTCGCAGCTAAACGCCACGCATTCTGCTTTGAGATATAAAAATTGTTATAATTAGTAAAATATCAAGATTTTCTATAGTAATCAATAAATAAATAAAGTTTTTGGATCAACTGCTTAGCGTGCCCTCCAAAGCACGGAAGCGCTCATTTATATTAACCACTCAAACATCAGGCGGTCCAAAGACTGACCGCTGCCGTCTTTGCTTAACCTGCGTTATCGTTTCCGACTAGCAGGCGCCGCTAGGCTATGAGCGATCGCATTGTTTACTTGTATAGTTAGGAGATGTTCCTCGGTACACATACACACAGTATAGAACTGTACCGTTAGACCGCTTCCCGTAACAACATGCACTATTAGCTTTTAACTAATCAAACCATTTGAGAAATGAGTATTCCACTACATATATACCTACTGAACGTAGGTACATAAAGTAGCTAGCGGTAGTAAGGTGAGTCGGGGCAAGAGTAACATCATGGGAAGAGGGTCAAAAGCTTCTCCAGCTAATTCTTTTGAATTGAGCGCCTTTTTGTACCGTCGGTAAAACAGACTAGGCGCCTGTCTGTTTTACCGGCGGTACAAAAAGGCGCTCAATACAAAAGAATTAGCTGGAGAAGCTTTTGACCCTCTTCCCCCGATGTTACTCTTGCCCCGACTCACCTTATAGTAAGTTTCAAGATTACAAAAGACCTTCTGTATGCGTACTCTCTTACACCCTAGCGCACCCACACATTGCATATATACTTCGGAACTTTTGTAGGTGTATATATGGGGTGTTCAGCCCCGGCTAGACTAACGATACATGTCAGGGTTTGCTTGCGCGTGTTGAGAGGGCTGGTGAACTAGAGACAAGTAAATCTCGGCGACATTGGTAAGCTCTCGGTAAATTACAAAATACTGCATACAGATACGCGGTGCGCCCAATGCAGAAGTATGTCAGTCTGTCTGCTTGTTACCTTACACGCTTTAAACACTAAACCGATTTTCGAACGATGGAGCGAAACGAACGAAGCTGCTTTAGCTTGGGCCAAAAATCGTTTGTTTTTCTAGATGTCCAGATGTCCCACTTTCCCGCTGTTCTCCTCTATAGGTCGCCTTTCTCAACCGATTCTCGTGAAATTTTGTGAGCGGGTTCGTTGTATATTTTTTTTTGTCAAGCCACTTTTTAGAAATTCAAATATTAAAAAAACGGGCTCGTGTGTTCTACACACAGAGCCTCTAGTGATTAATGGGATCAAAAGATAGTTTACATCCCTGTGGACATTGAATATCTTTTACCAAAAACTCTGAATTCATTCTTTAGGTAGAGGGATGAATTAAAGGTTGTATTTAAGTGTGATTTTAAAATTGTAGGTAAATTGTAAGTGGCAGACAGGAATAAAAATAATAATAATAATAATAAATACTCTTTATTGCACCACTACAAAGAGAAACATCTTACAAAAAATTTGCTTAATAAATAATGGTAACAACAGGCGGTCTTATCGCTTTAAAGCGATCTCTTCCAGACAACCTTTGTACAGCAGGAAACACTTAAACTAGAATTTTAAACAGGTAGTGCAGGAATTCATCAAGAAGAGCATACTAACACATCAATCTTTCAAATATTACTAAACAGGACACACCTAATAAATGAATAAATACGCAGACATATATACAACCATACATACATAAATACATACAACATACATACATACAATACATAAAAGGCAACTTAAGGGAGAGACAGGTAATATTGTTTCAACTGATTTTTGAAAATAGGAAGAGATTTTGCACACCTTAGGTATATGCAACGGCAAAGCATTCCACAACCGAACAGCCCGAAAGGTAAATGAGCTGTTATAAAATTTGGTAGATGAAGGTGGTGGGGCGAGAAGATGGTTTTGGGAAGATCTGATGGAAGAGAGACGATTAAAACGCTCTTTGAGATATGGCGGAGTAGAGGTAACAAAAAGTATACTGTAGAGTAACGCAAGAATGTGAGAATCACGGCGGAGACGAATTGGAAGCCACTAGAAATAAGAGAATATAGTTACTACGTTTGTTAGACGGGTGCCCCAAACGCATTTTTCCCCTACTTTCTAACTGCGACGACGTGATAAAAGGTTGTTCCTGCATTTTCCTCAAATAATTTAAGAAAAGTGTTTTCTTTAGAAATATAATCATTAAATACCAAGAATAATATTCAAATGAAACCCGCTTTTCAGTACTTACTAAAAATGCTTTATAATAAATAGGTGATGGTAAGTACAGCGTTCGGAACGTCTTTAAGCATCCGTAGGAATCACCCTATGTGCACTGAATTTTTACCTGTACTTTATACATCTTTCCGATCCGGGCAGGTAGTTTCATTCAGCTAAAAGCATGAGGACATTAAACCACTGCGGGGTCAGCGACCTCACTGGGTCCTTTAGGGCCCTCGGAGACTAGTGTAAATAGAAAGTTTTACGACCGAATTTAGGTGCTTTTTTGTTGGTCCACGGAGAACTTTCGGTGAACAACAGATATGTATTGACAATTTGGAAAAAAAAAAATAGTTACAGGAAAATATTGGGATAGATGATATTGATATGAATAAATGATATCCGACCAAAAACATTACATGTAAAGTGATGCCAAGACTCCATAGCTCATACACTTTCAGCGTGAAAAAGATATCAGATCGCAATTAGCGCCAAGCTTCCTACTCCACACGGCGTAACTCTACCACTACCAGCCACGCTCTACAAATTCTACATCTTGGCTAAAAAGTACAGCTTTGTTGGGCACATCCCGGTCGCCGCATAGACTTTCACGCCGAATGAATTTATGATGATATTAATAAGTGACGGGTCTATACTTTTTAGCCAAGATGTAGAATTTGTAGAGCGTGGCTGGTAGTGGTAGAGTTACGCCGTGTGGAGTAGGAAGCTTGGCGCTAATTGCGATCTGATATCTTTTTCACGCTGAAAGTGTATGAGCTATGGAGTCTTGGCATCACTTTACATGTAATTTTTTTGGTGGGATCTCATTCCTTTTTGTAAAGTAATTTCTCAAGAAGTGAATGGGAAAACCCATACAAACTTCCATCCTCTAATTTAAAGAGTGGGGGGTGATTTACTAAAAATCCTGAAATACACATCTTATTATTTATAACAAGGATAACAAGGACCCCCTATATCAATTTTCAGACCAGAAGCATCAAAATTTGCGGAAGTCTCATACAAACTTTCACCCAGAACCTTAAACTAGGTTAAGGGGTTGGGGGGCGGTAAAAGTTTCAAGTTTTAAGATTTTTTCGTTGTTTGTATACTATTACTAGCTTACATACCAAATTTCAGCTTTCTAGGACTTCAGGAAGAACCTTAAGAATATTGATGATCATCAGTGAGTCAGTGACGAAATCGGGATATTTTAGATATCAATAAAATCTAATGTATAATAGCTATGCAATTGAAACTTTACAGTTTTAATAAGTCAACCACTGACATCATATCCCGAAAATTTGGTTTATCTGGTATAATCTAAACCCAAGTTAGGAAGGTTCAAAAATACGACGAAGCGCTTCGAGAAAAGGTAGGTAGTGCCCTTGCGCTTCGCTTGGCTCGTCTTGGCGGGGGCACTCCCGTGCCCCCAGATAGTAGCTATGACAGAAAATATATCTGGCTTTCGTAAACAAAGAGCAAATTATTTTTCGGAGAAATGCGTTGTTATTATGCCTATGATTATTTTGTTGTTTTGCGATAAGCCTCACTTGATATATATGAAACATAAAACGCCTGTGTTTTTTCTCTAGGAAATTGACTCATTAGAAATATGTTTAGACTAGGTAAAGTTGTTAATCGAAGCTTCTAATCCGTAAGCCCACTGCCAATACACCTATACGTCTCATGAAAACACGATAAAATGCATGGCAGTAGGTCGAAAAAGTTGTGCTGAGCATGAATCAGAAGATTATCGCACCTAAAATTGGTCGAAAGTTTGAAAATCCTTCACTTCCGCGCAAAATTTGTACGGGTAGGTATATTTAGATACGTCATGTGACATTGTGATTGTGATTCTTGCTCAGCATAACTTTCTCGACCTGCTGCCATACATTTTATCCTGTTTCCTTAAGACGTAGGTGTAATTGGAAGTGGGCTTACGGACTATTCGTGAAACGCGTCACTAATTTTAAACAAACGTGTTCACATCTTTCTACTGATATACTACATACACCGTGTATGTTTTATCAAAATTAGGTCGATGAATCGCACAGACTTCAGTGCTAAAATCGATGTCAGGACACGGTTAAAGGCCAACAACCTCAAATACTAAGGCGTAATTATAACATACATAATACTCACTTACGTATTTATCAAGCATGGACACCGAAATCCCTGTATTTAGTTTTATTTTATTTTGCCTTGCTGCGGCAAACTGTCACTGAGGCAATGATTTGCTCCGGATTTGTCTGATGCCACGCGATTTTTTTACCGACTTCAAAAAATTCTCAATTCGTCGGAATCTTTTTATGTGTGTTCCCCGAGTACCTACTCGCCTGGACCAATTTGGAAAATTATTTTTCACCTCAGCACAGCAGCTCGAACAAGCATATTTTGCCGCGTGAAAAATGCGAGTTTGCTTACTCCGTGAGACAAAGAAGCTTTTTTAGGGTTCCGTACCCAAAGGGTAAAAACGGGACCCTATTACTAAGACTTCGTTCTCCGTCTGTCTGTCTACTTACCAGGGTGTACCTCAAGAACCGCGATAGCTAGACAGTTGAAATTCTCACAGGTGATGTATTTCTGTTGCAACAACAAATACTAAAGACATTTTTTTTTTTCTTGGTTATTCGGCGATCAGTCGCGAGACTATAAGCTGATTTGTTGACAACAAGTGATTTTGTGACTTGTAGGCGTAGTGGCCAGTGCCTGTACTGTTCTTTCACAAAACATTCTTCCTCTTTAGTCGCATCTGAGTAAGAACAGGCTGTAGAAGTTGTGTTGCCAGGGGATTAGGGTGCATAGTCAGGCGCTCTGCATATTTTTTTCTATGCCTTTCTATTTCTTCTTGGACTGTCGGTACTTCGAGGTGTTTATGTATATCGTCGTTCCTGGAGAACCACGGAGCGTTCGCTATAGTGCGCATAATACCATTTTGTACGCGTTGTAAGCAAAAAGGCTTTAACCTTGTAAATAAGTGGCTTCAGCTTCACCTACTAACCCTCAACCCAGATAAAACGAACTACATAAAATTTTCCATGCGCAAGGCAAATTTACCGCTAGCTAATCAAAAACTGTACGCACACAATTGCAATAATAACACCAACATACAATGCACTTGTCCAATTATAGCTATAACTAATCAAATTAAGTACCTAGGAATTATAATTGATGAGTCGCTCTCTTTTAAATATCATGTAGAGGCTTTGTGCAGTAAAGTGCGTAAGTTAATATATGTATTCAAAAAACTTCGCTCTTTTGCGGATGCAATGCTTATAAAACAAGTTTACTTTGCGTTATGCCAGTCTGTATTAACTTACTGCATTTCTTCATGGGGTGGTTTGGCGAAAACAACACTTATCAAACTAGAAAGAGCACAAAGAGCGATTCTGAAAGTCTCTTATTTCCTACCATACCTCTACCCCACTGACCACCTTTATAAAGTATGTGAAGTTCTTACGGTACGGCAGTTATTCATAATGAGTATAGTTTTAAAACAGCACGCCGCAATTCCTTACAGCACAGATTATACTAACAAAAGACGTAAAGATATTGTTTGCCCCCCATATGGTAAGAAAAAACACGCCTTTTCCTCAAGATTTTTTGTTTTCTTGGGCCCATTTATTTATAACAGACTGAATGCTAAACTAGAGCTATATCCGCTAAGCTTCGCAAATTGTAAGAAAAGGCTTCGAGATGCCCTATTAAAAATGTCGTATGATGATACAGAGAAGTTATTGACTGTATTAACTTGATGTTACATAATTGTATCTTTACCTACTGTTTTTATTAGTCAGTTAATTTACATGGTTTACTTAAATAAAAATTGTACTTGTATACTAGTTACCAAGTAATAATGTATTTTTATATTTAGATGAATATTATAATAGACATATCTTTACCTTTTTTGCCTGAACCACAGGGTATCCCTAGCTCAGGCTCCTTTTTATACATATCTAATTGTAATTTTAGTCTATAGTTGTAACATTTGTACAAAAGTTATTCAATAAATTTATTTGTATTTGTATTTGTATAGAATGTTTGATTTGCTGGCTGTGCTCCATAGCGGGATACCGTAGGTCCAAATAGGTTTTAGTACAGAGTTGTAGATGAGCAGTTTGTTGTCAACGGAGAGAACCGAGTTTCTTCCCAGAAGCATAGGCTCCTAAACTTTAGGTTTATCTCGTCTCTTTTCTTTTTTATATGTAGTTTCCAAGTAAGCCTTCGATCCAGGTGAAACCCGAGGTATTTTACACTGTTGGTATCTGGGAGAGTAGTAGAACCGAGTCTCACCGGCAGACCTTCCTTTTTCTTAAAGTAAATGTGATGTGATTCGATTTTTGTGCACTTGGCCGGATGCGCCACTTTTCCAACCAGGTGTGTGTCTTGTCCAATACATTTTGAAGTTTTTTGCTCGCTTCTTCAGGGATTTCATCACTGGCTAGATATGCTACATCATCAGCGTATGTAGCGACAGTCACATCTTCAGTGGTAGGCAGATCCGATGTGAAAATATTATATAGGATGGGGCCAAGAACAGAGCCCTGCGGTACCCCGGCTTTTATTTTGTGTAGGTTGGACCTTGCGTTCCCATGTTTTACTTGGAAAAGTCTGTCAGATAGGTAGGATTTGATCAGGGCGTACATACATAGAGTGCGGGAGATGTAGTTTCACTTTACAAAGTAGACCTTTGTGCCACACTCTGTCGAAAGCTTGTTGTACGTCCAGGAAAGCCGCTGAACAGTAAAGTTTATTTTCTAAGCAGCGTCTGATTTCTTTATATACGCGGTGCATCTGCTCAATTGTTGAGTGCGATTTCCGAAATCCAAATTGGTGCTTGGGTATGACGTCATGGTCGTCCAGATGTACTTTTACACGTGCCACAAAAACTTTTTCCCATAACTTTGAAAGAACTGGAATGAGACTTCGTGAGGAGGTTTCCCGGCTTTGTTGATCATGATTATTTGGGATATCTTCCAGAGCTTAGGGATGTGCGATGTCCTCAAGATCGCATTGAAAAGGAACGTGAGGAAAGTAATGCACTTCCTTGGTAGCATCTTCAAAACTTTTGGAGTAATCAGATCAAAGCCAGGAGCTTTATTGGGGGCAAGGGTCCGTATTTCTCTTTCTATCTCTTTTGGCGACGCCGGTGTGATAGGTGGGCACATCTGGAGATCCTGCAAGAGTATTTCGTCCACATCTGATTCGTCGGCGCCACCCTCATTAGGCTTAAAAACTTTTGACAGATGGTCCGCAAATACCTCAGCTTTTTCAGCATCTGTTCTTGCCCAAGAGGTAATTAATCTAAGAGGTGGGAAAGACTGTTGTGGTTTTCCGCTAATTTGTGTTGTCTTCCACAGTGACATTTCACCTTTTCCTTGAGGAGTCATATTTTCGAAGGTGTTACGAACTCTTGCATTTTCCGCTTCCTCTAATAGTGCCTTCAGCTGTTTTGCAGCTCGATTGAATGCAGTTTTATCCTTTGAAAGATGAGATTGGTGCCAAATTCTTGCAGCTTGGATTTGATGTCACCCGGTTGTGGCTTCTTGTAAGGAGTTTTAGAAGCGAATGGCGTGTTTTTCCAAGCTGATATCTGAATTAAGTTGGTTAAAATATGTTCACAAGCATTATCCACATCTTCCAAAGTTTTCAAAGGCAACTTTAAATTTATATTTTCCGTTAGGTAACTGTGAAATCCTTCCCAGTCAGTTTTATGATTTGTTAACGTTTCCGGTGGCTCCTCGTTGAGGGCGGTAGTTTTAAACGTAAGAATCACCGGGGTGTGGTCTGATGATCCATCGAGGTTTGACTCTACAGAGGAGTATGTGTAACCAATGCCTAAAAACAAATAAAATAAATATTTAAGGGGGGCTCCCATACAACAAACGTGTTTTTTTTTTGCCGTTTTGACTGTCACCAGGCTGTATCTCAAGAACGGCGATAGCTAGACAGTTGAAATTTTCACAGATGATGTATTTCTGTTGTTGCTCTAACAACAAAAACTAAAAACAAAATAAAATAAATATTTAAGGGGGCTCCCATACAACAAACGTGTTTGTTTGCCGTTTTTATAGATAATGGTACGGAACCCTCCGTGCGCGAGTCCGACTCGCACTTGGCCGGTTTTTTAATTTTCAGGCCAAGCACTGTCATTTCATAGCGTGGGGTCTATTACAAATTCAAAATATTTGAACCTCATTAGCTTTACGAAGAAAGAAAATGGCCGCAATAGGTCGATTCCTAATAGTTCGACATTTAAATTTCGAAGTAGACCGAGAAACAAAGCGCGAAGCAAACGAAAACGTCTAATAATTGGTTGGTAATATAAACCATTTTAAATTATTATACCAGTTTAAATTATTAAAAAAAATGTTTCAAGCTGTTGTTTTATATGAAAGAATTATATGAAATATAAAATAACATCACGAGATAAAGTTCCTTCTGTAGATTACATGCATTTTATCACATTGAATAGTTCTAGTTTTGCCATTTTTTTTTTGTGAACGTACCTATACCACAGGTTGCAGTACCCGAACACCCCCAGACACTTTAAAAATTAGCGCTTTTTTAAATTGTTTTAGTGCTTAGTTTATTTTTTCTTCATTCTAGCGCTACAGATATTATTACATATTAATGTGACATACAGAGGGTACCAAAAATGGGGTGTGAACCGATCAAGGGCATAACAAGTATCGTGTTCTGATAAGAAAAAACTACTTTGGTACACTCTGTATAAACAAACAATTGGAAAATACAGTCAAAACAGTGACGAAGGCTGTATTTTAATAAACAACAGGTAAGTAGGTACGGCTAGGTTTAAGTGTGCACGTACCTAAGTATGACACACCTATGCCAATGTGCGTCTTTGTCTCTTCTTAGCGTACATAATCCAGTGTTGAGTATTTCAAAAATAACTAGAAAATACGAGTGAAATCAACGCTGGCGGTATTTTAACATATGGTTACTTCTGAGTGTTCACGCGAGAGTCGCGAGACACGTATGGTTATGGATAGGTACAGAAAGTGTGGCTCTGTCGCGCTTAGTGCTAGCCTCGCTGAGCCTAATAATGAACACCGAATTAAGTTTTATTTTTGTATAATCATGAGACTTATACAACGTGTCCCAAAACTCAACGATAAGCCGGCACCAGAGGATGGAGCTGCTTATGATTAGTCGAGAAAAAATAAGGAAAAAAATATATCTCAATTATTTTAGAAATTACAGAAAAAAAATGAAATTCATTGAAAATCGACATCCCTAATGGTATTTTTAACGACCATGTCTACAAATATTCAAATATTACTGTTTTTTTTTTGTTTTTGGAAACTTAAGTAGCCCTGCTATCTAACACAGTTCTTAAAAATACCAAAATACTACTAGTTATTACACAAAAAATAATCAAAATTCATTTTGTCCCTACAATTTTGAAAGATTTTTTCTTACAGTCCACTTTCAATCATCATGGTGTAAAAAAATAGTATTGACACCACTATGGCAATTATTTTCAAAAGTTGACGCAACTAACCAAGATTCCAAAATGGTATACTACTTTGGGAAACCTAGTCACAACAAAAAACAACGAATTTTTAAACAAGAACCGACATTTTTAAATGTTGATCTTAATCACTTTTGAAAAGGGTTGTTGTTGCAAGTTTTAAAATTTCAATGGAAAATGTGGGTAGTTAATACAATTTTCAAGTCAGTACACTCTGATTCTTTGTTCGCTGTGCACCGTTCCGTATTAATTGATGTGGCTCTCATACTAACAACTCTTGGCTTTGCTTTTTGGACTGGTGATCTGCAAACTGTACTGACCTGGCATTATTTTGGACTGTGATTGTGTTTTGTGTATTGGACTTTTTCCGTATTCTGGATTGTTTAGCGTTTATCATGCCGCTACCGTACACACCGTTGGAATACGCTAATATGCATCTCATTTATGGAGAATGCCGATGCAATGCTAACGCTGCTACCAGATTGTATCGAGAAAGGTACCCAAATGTTCAAAGACATCCGGATTATCGAGTGTTTATTAATGTACATCAAGCCTTTGCGGAAGGTCGTTTACCATTTGACAGGAGACACACTGGAAGACCTAGATTGGAACGCGATGAAAAAGTTCTCAATGAAATAGAAAACTATTCAACTACCTCGCTACGTGCCATAGAACTAGCTACGGGAATACCAAAAAGTTCTGCACATCGAATTCTAAAACGTCACAGACTTCACCCATATCACTACAGGCGTGTGCAGACGTTACTACCGCGGGACTATCCACATCGGGTCGCATTTTGCCGTGCGATGCTGCAAAAGCACAGGGAAGATCCCCAATTCTTAGACAAAGTTCTATGGTCGGATGAATCAACCTGCAAGAAAGATGGCTATTCAAATCTACACAACTTGGAGCAATGAAAATCCGCACCTGATGAGAGAAGACAAATCTCAGTATCAATTCAAGGTTAACTTATGGACGGGCATGTTAAATGGAAATGTAATTGGACCCTTTGAGTTACAAGGAAACCTTAATGGTGATGGCTATTTGAACTTTTTACAAAACGACTTGCCTGAATTATTAGAAGACGAGCCTTTACGAGATTTACAAAACATGTGGTTTCAAAATGATGGTTGCCCAGCTCACTATGCCCGTGCAGTGCGAGAATACTTAAACCAAGAGTATCCAGGGCGTTGGATCGGGCGACTTGGTCCTATCTTGTGGCCACCCCGTTCGCCCGACCTGAACCCCCTGGACTTCTTCTACTGGGGCTGTCTTAAAGACAAAGTCTACTCAAAACCCATAGCAACATTGGACGAGCTTCGCCAAAAAATCACACAAGCTGCGGATCATATCAATGGTAGAAGATTATGCACGACGGATAAAACGATTATTTCTAAGGCGATGTCATGTCTGTATTAATGCCGCTGGCAGGCAATTTGAACATTTACTGTAGTATTAATGTAGTAAATGAATTTAAAAAAATGAAAAAAATTGTACCATTTCTTTGCATTTATTCAACATTTTTCAACAACAAAAATCCTTTTTTGGGTACAGTAAAAGTGATTACCGCCAACATTAAATAATGTCGATTCTTGTTTAAAAATTCGTTGTTTTTTGTTGTGACTAGGTTTCCCAAAGTATTATACCATTTTGGAATCTTGGTTAGTTGCGTCAACTTTTGAAAATAATTGCCATAGTGGTGTCAATACTATTTTTTACACCATGATGATTGAAAGTGGACTGTAAGAAAAAATCTTTCAAAATTGTAGGGACAAAATGAATTTTGATTATTTTTTGTGTAAAAACTACATGTATTTTGGTATTTTTAAGAACTGTGTTAGATAGCAGGGCTACTTAAGTTTCCAAAAACAAAAAAAAACCAGTAATATTTGAATATTTGTAGACATGGTCGTTAAAAATACCATTAGGGATGTCGATTTTCGATGAATTTCATTTTTTTTCTGTATTTTCTAAAATAATTGAGATATATTGTTTTCCTTATTTTTTCTCGACTAATCATAAGCAGCTCCATCCTCTGGTGCCGGCTTATCGTTGAGTTTTGGGACACGTTGTATACGTAAAAGCCTATGATATTTTTAATGTGAATATGTTCCTACTGCTAGGGTGAAAAGTTGTATGTGCCACTCGAGAGCAACGTTATTTGCATCTGGTGTTATTGAGTCCCTCGGTGCGCGCAAGATTCTTACTTTGAATGTTTCGCTCCATCGGGTCTCAAATAAACACTCGCAACAAAAAACTACTCTGCTCTCTTGTTGCACAAATAACAATTTTTGTTTTAAAGGGTATCCTTCCCGGGTCCCCTTCCCGGGTCTTCCCATGGTCATCAGGTAAGGACCTGATCATGAAATCCCGGAGAAATCGAGGGAGCTCTTCAAACTTAATAGACACATTTGTAGCGATTTTATTTTATCACATACCCAGTTGTGTGTGCGTGAGACACACTGATTTGATGAAATTAAATTGTTCATTGCAAAATGGAGGTCACGAAACAACGGTCCGTCCTGTCACCGCAACTGCAAAACTAATTAGCAATGATCAAGTTCCCTGACCCCGCGAATTAGGACGGAACTTTTAAATTGCTCGCCTAATGACTTTTGTGCTCTCCAAATCGGCCAAACATCCTAAACTTTTAAGTATTCGGGTCCTTTGGACCAAATGACAGTTAATGACGAAAAATTATTCTTCCATTCCGAACAGCATTCCAGCTTCGAATATGTTGATATAATATATCAGAGCGTGCTTAAGGCGGTTGCAACGCTAAAGGTAAAACATTCTAGCAATTCATCACAACTTAGTATAGTTGGAATGAGACACCAATACACACATACCTTTCATTCTAAACATAGAAAGTTGGTGTGATAATTGCTAGGTCCGGAACCGTTATTCGATTTCAAGATTTCCTTCACCTGCGTATAGAATGGAACTGGTTGGACATATGCTATCATCCCGCGGGTTTTCTCGTGTTTTTGCGAAACGCGTTCGATGCCGCGTGGGCAACAAGTGATAAGTATCACAAAATGTTTTAAATTGCTAAGGCGGAGCTGCAGCGGCTGAGGCAGCAAAGCGCCGCAAATACATGGCTCTCACAGACCAGCATGTGTTTGCGGCCTTTGCAGTCGAGACTCTCGGGCCGTGGAGTCCAGCCCACCGTGGTGCCCACCAACTGGTCAGGCCCCGTATCATGGTCGGCCTTATCACGCGATAAGTGACAAGATAGAGCGTCTGTCACTGGCTGACACCGTTCGATAGAACGAGAATGACGCTCTTTTTTGTCAATTATCGCGTGATAAAGGCCGTCCATGAAACGGGCCCAGGACGCTGTCTCAAAAGCTTCAACCACTGGGGACCACAAAGCTGGCTCGTTCCTCACTCAACGGATCAGCATAGCGATCCAGAGGGGGAACGCAGCTAGCCTAATCAGGCCCCTGCCGGGGCCTCAGGGGCCTGATCTGGGAGACAACCATTAAGTAGTTTTAGTTTAATTGTAATTTCTATTTAATGTACCATGCAAATTTATATTGTAATTTTTACATGAAAAAAAAAAACAAGATGTAAGTACAATAGCCAATAACAGATGCGCAAATAAGATAAATAAGTCATCAACAGCGGTAAAAAAAGCAACAATATTATATTGAAAATCTGCATAATATTTAATTAAGTTTATAAATAAATGAGACTCGTAATATTCAGTAAGGTTTTGTATACCTACGTCCACTGGGAACATTTTTAATCTTCATCCAGAGGCTAAAATATTCCTTTAGGGTGTAGCGTCACTCCTGTCAGCTGTCGAATCTGACGTGTTCTGCATCGCGCTATAGAAGTTTCACAACTCAGTGGCATAAATATAAAATCCATTGGACTTCGGTCCCTGAGAGATCTCTCTATTGCCGTGACCTCTACATTGGTGACCCCGACAATGGACATATAAGCGCAACTCTGAGGATCCTGACTGACGCCCAACTCTCAGCAAGCCAGACTCTCTCTCTCTCTCTCTCTCTCTCCCCCCACTCGCTCGCCACCCCTGGCTCTGAGTGCTCGCTCGCCACGCTGGCTCTGAGCACTGGCAAGCTGCACTCTTCATACATCCTCGCTGACCCCTCTGTCTCGAAGGGGGGCTGATGTAGCGTCACTCATGTCAGCTGTCGAATCTGACGTGTTCTGCATCGCGCTATAGAAGTTTCACAACTCAGTGGCATAAATATAAAATCCATTGGACTTCGGTCCCTGAGAGATCTCTCTATTGCCGTGACCTCTACATTGGTGACCCCGACAATGGACATATAAGCGCAACTCTGAGGATCCTGACTGACGCCCAACTCTCAGCAAGCCAGACTCTCTCTCTCTCTCTCTCTCCCCCCACTCGCTCGCCACCCCTGGCTCTGAGTGCTCGCTCGCCACGCTGGCTCTGAGCACTGGCAAGCTGCACTCTTCATACATCCTCGCTGACCCCTCTGTCTCGAAGGGGGGCTGATGTAGCGTCACTCATGTCAGCTGTCGAATCTGACGTGTTCTGCATCGCGCTATAGAAGTTCACAACTCAGTGGCATAAATATAAAATCCATTGGACTTCGGTCCCTGAGAGATCTCTCTATTGCCGTGACCTCTACATTGGTGACCCCGACAATGGACATATAAGCGCAACTCTGAGGATCCTGACTGACGCCCAACTCTCAGCAAGCCAGACTCTCTCTCTCTCTCTCTCTCTCTCCCCCCACTCGCTCGCCACCCCTGGCTCTGAGTGCTCGCTCGCCACGCTGGCTCTGAGCACTGGCAAGCTGCACTCTTTATACATCCTCGCTGACCCCTCTGTCTCGAAGGGGGGCTGATGTAGCGTCACTCATGTCAGCTGTCGAATCTGACGTGTTCTGCATCGCGCTATAGAAGTTTCACAACTCAGTGGCATAAATATAAAATCCATTGGACTTCGGTCCCTGAGAGATCTCTCTATTGCCGTGACTTCTACAAGGGAATACTGGCGGAGATTGCATGTGGTGTCTGTGTGTGTGTGTGTGTAAAGTAGTTTAGTAGTATAATATATTCCCTGGAAACTACTTTTTGTACCTATATCAACAAACTGCGATCTGAATTAGTTTAGAGGTAACATTTTGCCATCTGGCTATCCGCAGCAGAACCAAGATAACTGATATACCCCTCCGAATTGCTAAACTTAAGTGGAAATGGGCGAGGCACATTGCACGTAGAACCGATGGCCGTTGGGACGGAAAGGTTCTCAAGCGGCGACTGTAATGCGCAGCATATGTATGCATATGTGTGTAAACAAGGTGGACTGATGACAGGGTAAGGTCGCGGGAGTCCGCAGGATGCGGGTGGCGCAGGACCTTTCATTGTGGTACTCTTTGGGGGAGTTTTTCGGTGGATATGATGATGATGATAATAAACCGTTTGGCATACAAATACATCGAAGATTATATGAGCTGACAACTATTCCATTCCCAAACTGATCACGATCGAATATAATACAATTGAGATGGTTTAAGTAAAAAAATACAAATATGATTTGATTAATACTATTATGCATGAGTAAGCTAAGAGTTTCATGCTATTTATTCGCAAATGTATACTGGTTTCCTCACAATGTTTTCCTTCAAAGTAACTTATTTGTGTCCGTCAAAAACCATATTTGGTACAGTACCTACGATTACAGTTAGTTAACCACTGACAGATAGTTTGCCTTCATTTAATTTTTAACTTGAATGTCATACAAATAAAGCAATTTTCAGAATACTGTTACCCACGTCTACCGATTTAGAAATAACTACTTAATTTGTATGAGGTTAAAGTTGAAAATTAAATGAAGGCAAACTATCTGTCAGTGGTAAACCCTAAATAATTCTACTGTTCAAGCTTTTATTGTACTTTTCGGTATACCATCATCAACCAACTCATTGAGACGATTCTAACAAGCCCAAACTCCCCGGGGTTTTCTCGGTTAAATAAGTACTGAATTCCCATGGCCACCTTCTGTCTCCATCATCCGATCACCTCAGTGGTACCATAATATTGAATTGTCATCCAAACTATACTCATACCCTACATTTCAGCTCAATTGGTTGAGGTTAACTGGTTCAAAATTCAGTTCCAAGATTTGACCCTCACTAACAAACCAACAGGCCCCTATTTCACCAAATCGACAATTGTCGCCTGACAATGATAATTCGCTTTAAATGGCTGCGTCGACAGGTTAAGTTGGTTGCTGGACAGCTTATTGACCCAGTAATGTACGTAGAATTGTCATTGTCAGATGACAATTGTCAAGGTGGTGAAATAGGGCCCAGGTCAAATTAAATAAAAGCTTGTAAATAAGCAGGAAAGCATGTTTCACAATTATTATAGTGCTGCGAGTGGCGAAGCCATTTCGAATTTTGATTCAAACGACCCGAGTCACGAAAACAATTCCCATGCCGATCCAAATCTATAAACTGTTTACACAAAATGCCTGACGGGAGCCAATAAATATCCCCGTTAAGTGTCACCAAGTTGATACCGTTAAAAAAGTAATTTTATTGTTGTTTATGAACATGTTATTAGCACTAAAGTTTGAACTGTAGTGGTACTTTGGAGTTAATATTACCTACCTACTATTATTTTGAAGCATGAATATTTGTTTCTGAATCTTGGATGTTACGTATTATTTTCCATGTAAATATTATCCATATCGGCATCCTGGTAGCGGATAGATGGGACTGACCCTTCGACAGAGATGGACTGAGCTTCATACTTAAATAATTATAACTATTATGAACACAATTTTGAATTTTTAAGTAACAACGAACACTAGAATATCTGTAACTAACCTGGAGTCCGTCTGAAATAAAATATTTATTATCATTATTATATCTATTAAATATTTCTTCGTCTTGTACCCATAACAAAAGTCTTTTGAGCTTACAATGGGGCTAATTCGTTTATGTAAAATTGTCCCCTAGTATTTGTTTAATATTTTGAACCCGTTATAACCATTGATGGTATGTTTGTTTGTGAACGTACCCTTCTTCATTGTAAAGGTAATCTCGCCTCAGTCAGAGCCCATCTATCAAGTTAATATTAATATACAAACTATAATTATACAAATACCCTTAGTTCGTTGTTTGTAATGTCGGCATATATTTAATACCTACATAATCGTTTTATTTTATTAGTAAAAAACATGACAATAAATGATAGAAAAAAAATATTTGAAATATTTTACTCAGTCCTTTAGGTATCACAATTTTCTCATCTTTGAACCACCAATTTCCAGTAGTGGAATCCTACTAATATTATAAATGCGTTTTTTATTTTTTCTTTTTTTTTCGTACATACTTTTTTGGAGATTCCTCCACTCTGTACGCATGAAATGTAAATGCGTAAGTTTAGATCTTTGGATGTTTAGATGTTTGGATATTTGAATGTTTGGATGTTTGTCACTCAATCACGCTTTTTTTAAGCGTTTACGGCTCAACCGATTTGAATGAAATTTAGCGCGAAGATAGTTTCTAGCCTGGATTAAAATATAGAATTGTTATAAGCCCGAGTCCACGCAGACGAAGTCGCGGGCGGAATCTAGTTGAAAATAAATTTCAGGTGCCCTACCTACTCCTCTTGGGAATATATGCGTGAGTTTATGTATGTACCACTGCTCAGTAGGATATATATTTTAAAGCTGGTTGTAAGTTAACTTCAGTATTGTTCGACGGCAAAATTAATTAAGTTCAATAGCGTATCGTGTCAGCGGGTAAGTAGTCAAAATGGAATGGTTCGGAATCACGAATGAAAAGTTTGTTATGTGTAAGTTATTGAAATTTGATCAGTTCCAAGGTTCAGACAATACTTAGAAATGTGTTTAGTGTATCAAGCTGACATTGTAACTGTTACATATAAAATTCATCTTCAAATATATATTTTTTTAATCTCGATTTTTTTCTCTTAATAGGGGTGTAGACACTAAATAAAATATTCAATAATGTCATATTTGCTCGAAAAAGGATGAAAAATGTGGTCAAATGGAGAAAAAATCAACGCAACGTTTTCTCTCTCTAACAAGCAATATTAAAACGGTTGTAGCTTCGTAATTTATTCTTTGAGATATCTGAATGGGATTTTCGATAGGCATATTATTTGCCTTCTTTCTTTTAGAGTAATAATAATTTTCGAGTGTACACCCCTATTGTTAGAAGACCCTTTGTAATACGACAATAATTGGATGAACATAACATACTAATAAAGAAGAGGCAATGCCACAATCCATCTGAAGTGGCGTCTCATAGCAAAAGCAGCGACCATTAGGCAACAATGAACACCGAGTACACAATGAATCACCACACCACTGACCAGAGTGTACAAACGCCAACACAGTTAACTGACCATCCTGTATTTATATAGAACCTTATTACAATGTACATAAAGTGCACGGATGGTCAGCTGTGTTGTCGATAGTACGACTGAGAAGAAGAACAACAATTATTTATTTTCTATATCGCTAGAGAACGTGCAAATCTTTTTGCGATAGTATGTATTATATTCTTGCATGCAATAAAATGCTGGACCTATTTCATTAGTTGTAATTAGTAAAAGTCACTAGAAATGGCAAAAACTTTAAACTAAGTCTCCACTATCCGGACCAGCGACTCCGATTTCTAATTGATGTTATTAGATCGATAACGGATCACATTTTAATTTCAAATCTAGGTAGATCTTTTTTTTGACATAATTGTTAGTTACCTAGTTAAATTGCGATCCTTTGCCATTTTAATTTCACAGAATCGGATGAAATTATTTTCAGAACGCACCCTACCGGATTAAGTGCTCGCATAACAAAATAGGGTGACCACGGCCTCGGTAATCCGCGGGACGGTGCCCGCTAATGGCGGATTACCGCGGACAGTCCGCAATCAAATGGGGATGAGCCGACAACTCGGTGATTGCCGCACCCTTCTAATGTTGCGGAGTAAAATGTGTCCAATAAATAATATTTTTATCTTTCTTGGGCGGAAAGTGAGTATTATACACGTCAATGCTGCAGATGATAATTATAAGTGGCTCTGTAAACTGTAAAACAAAGAGCTGTAGAGGAGAACAGCTGGATGGGACATCTGGACATCCGGACACGAAATAATTTTGTGCTAGCTGAAACGGAGAACTTCGTTCGCTTCGCTCGCTCGTTCAATTACTTATCTTACTAATAAGCCGAAGATGGTGACAAACAAGCATATGGTTTGTCTGACGATAACCGTAGCCTATGGACGCTTGCGACTCCAGAATAATCACAAACGAGTTGCCGACGTTTTATTGATTTGATTATTTACTGTGTTGATAGCTATATAGCTCACTCTCATCACAGCTAAGCCTCGGGATCCTGGCGACCTGTCTACAGAGCAAGTAGTTGTGGTGATTATGCCGTTTTTATAGATTATGGTACGGAACCCTACGCGCGCGAGTCCGACTCGCACTTGGCCGGTTTTTAGGGTTCCGTAGTCAACAAGGAACCCTTATAGTTTCGCCATGTCCGTCCGTGTGTCTGTCTGTCTTTCTGTCTGTCTGTCTGTCCGTCTTCGGCTTAGCTCAGTATCATTACTACTAGAAAACTGTCATTCGGCATGGTTATATAAATCAATCACGTTGACAAAACGGTATAATAAAATCTTGAAAAAATTTTTTTTTTATGGTGCCTCCCCTACACTTAAAGCGGGGATGTCATTTTTTTTTCTCGTTAAACCCGTGGTGTGGGGTGTCGTTAGATAGCTCGTTTAAAAATATTACGGGTTTTTTAAAACCATTTTTCAAATCAGTAATTCGTTTGCGAGATGTTAAGCTTTAAAGCCCTAATTTTTGTTCGAGTCACGTGTCCCCCCCCCCCCCCCCCCCTGCCGGCTAAATGGCTACTACTGGGGATGTGAAAAAATTCGTGGTAGTAGTACATATAATGAATTTAAAAGGAAAACTATCACGGACAAGTAGGCATAAGTAGTTACCGAGTAATAGTCGACCAACTTGATGAGTACTTGGAAAGCCCAATTTTCGTACAAATTCGGGTGACGCAACCGCACCGCACGTCGATGTAACGAAGATAGACAGGCAACTACGGAACCCTTCACTGCGCGTGGCCCGACACGCACTTGGCCGGTTTTTATCCTTATTGTGACTGCGGTTATCTTATCTAAGGATACTTCCCCAGTTAGGCTGTTTCAAATGTGAGCGAGATAGTATTCCGTTGTGCCCTACCTCTCTTATCTATTAGCAAGATTGCCGATTGGTGAGAAAACAACCTGTTCACTCGAATCTATAAATCACTGCGAAACGCGAATCGAGACTTTAATATGTTCCTAAATCTTCCAGAGCCAATTGGAAGTGTTTTCCTTCGGAACAGGACTTACCTCAGGAAATATGGATATTAAGTGGATTTCAAATTTATTTGTGCACTTAGCTTCGGCAGTTATTCGGTATAATGCAGTTCCGTTTATAACTCCCAAGAAAAATGGGGAGAGGGGTTATAAGATTAAGATGTGTATTATATCTATGTGTCTGTCTACGGCATCGCAGCACTCAAAACGGACCGAAACCTATTTGAGTGTATTTATAATCTCACACCGTTTACCCACATTTGTATCTTGACACCGCGATTTGTAGTCACTAAGCGTAATCAGAGGCTGTAGTATAAGGGTAAGGCCGTTATTTCTTGTTCCTGATTAAGCAGTTTAAATGGTCTATATTTTAATCACTTCTAGTGTGTTACGAATATTAGTAATCCATTTATATGGCTAATTGGCGTAACACACTGGAAGTGATTAAAATGTAGACGATTTAAACTGCTTAATCAGGAACAAGAAATAACGGCCTTACCCATAAGTTTTATCCAAACAAAACGTTACGACCACGTTTGCGTTTAGCTGTCAAATCCCATACAAATTGTACTCCAGGCAAAATACGGTTTTGAAAAACATTAATTTATAATAGCGTTTTTTTTGTTGATTTCATTTTAAAATGTTATTCTAAGATGATTAATTCAAGAATCCGACAAACTTTCCACCCGGAAGTAATTATGTAGATTTAAATGAAGCATGCATTGTCTTTTTTTGTACGATTTATCTTGAATATTATAGAGCAAATGTAAATGAACCAAAATAAAGACAAAAATATTTATTAATATTTTTTCTGACTTTTCAGAAGCTTAGCTAGTTTATCGTTTTTTTGATTTCTGAAATTTTGTCGGATTTTGTCGCTGGGTAACTATTTAATTGATAATATATCCGTTACACATTAAAAATAAGCTATTATAAATTATTGTCAGTTCATTGACTGGACTATTGAGGATAAAACGCAAACGAGATCGTAAAGTTTTGTTTCGGTAAAACTTATACTAGAGCCTCAGAGGTATAGTTGCGTTAGGCGTGACGGGTGAAGTGAGGCGTATTAGCGCGTTCCAAATAACAGCCCTGGGTCGTTATCTCGCCTCAAGCGGCGAACCAGTGTAAGGCAGACCTCCGATTACGCGTTAAAATGGTCGTCAAGATGGTTTGGTTCTGTGGCTAAATTAGCTGGCACTAGTTGTGACTAGCTAGCATGACTGGCTATTTTGGCGGCAGGACGGGTGAAGAAAGAATTAACTAATCATGATTCAGCATTATATTGTCCATTATTTTTGCGGGAAACCATTAACAGTTATTGGCAGTGGTCATTTCAGTGAATAAAAAGAACCACTATTCGACTTCAACCACAGGTTTATGTGCCATATTTCATTGTAATGAAGGAAAAAAGTGGGCGGGGCACATAGCACTCAGAACCCATAGCCGTTGTTTTCGAGTGGCGACCACGTACCGGAAGGCGCGGCGTGGGTAGGGCCCAAGGTGGACTGATGACGACCTGGTAAAGGTCGCGGGAGTCCGCTGGATGCGGCTGGCGCAGGACCGGTCACTTTGGCACTCTTTGGGGGAGGCCTATGTACAGCAGTGGACGTCTTTTGGCTGATATGATGATGATGATGAAGCAAAAATGTCATACACACCTTTAACGTTGACAGTACAGTGCCTACCAAGTAATGTAGTAATAATCCTATAAGCTGCTATACATAAAATACGAAAGGATACGGAGGCAGGACTGCTAGTTTCGAAGATAGGGCCACTGCTCACAAGATTGGTAATTAAGGAAATGGAAATGTATCATATTTTTTTATTTCATAATTCAATGTGTTTCGTGCTCTCTTTATGACTCCTTAGGTCAGGGCAAGTGGTAGCGAGTGTGCGAATCGCATAGAAATAAAAAATATGATAATTAAAATTAATAAACAAGCATGGACCTAAAAACATGCATGCATGCTTTTAGCATTGAAAGAAAAAACGAAAATAAGTTTATTCATGACGTTTTAAAACTTAGGTTGTGAGAATTTTATATCGTCATTGAAATGGCTCCACTCAGCTTTATGTCAAGGTACCTTGTGAGTACTTTGACGATGGTCTTCCGTGGATACCCTTCCAAGAGAATGCTCCAATACGCTGCGACCATAACTTTAAGTATCATAAACTAGCTAAGTGATATATAATATTAGACATAGTTTGAGATCATATACTCTAAAACTACATTGCAATATACAAGATCAAAAAGAAAATACTGTAGCACAGCCGCATAATTCATTAATTCATTCATTCATTAATTCATTCGTTCATAATATTTTGGGTGGCTTATATTATTATTATTAGTATTGAATTTGAAACCTAATACGCTTGACAGTCGTAGCGGGATGTTTTCATGAAACTGTTTTTGTATTTAACTTTAAAAGAGGCTACTGATCGTGAATTTCTGATAGGTGGCGGTATGTTATTCCAGCACTTAGCGCAGAATATTTAAAACTGCCACGGAAAGCAGTTGTGCTGTACCGTGGATATATATAATAAGGATGCCGTTGAGAAAAAAATAGTTTATCGTGCAGATAACTGGGCGTTAGAGTGCACAATGCCAAAGAACATTGCATTTCAGCGAGGAGATGCCGCCAGCAACCTCGGTAGTTTACATCATGGGCATTTTTTAGATTTAACTTGGTTTTAATTTAATTTAGTCATTGTATATAATTTTGTAAATAAAATATGAAGCTCTAAAAATGTAAATGCTTCCCTGATTGATTCTATGGGTGTTTCTTATGCAATCGCGCAAAACTGACTGAAAAAAAGCGCACAAATCGCTTATAACCAAACGTCGGACTATAGGGGGCAGTTTGAGGGCAAGGTAAGGTTTACAAAAAAATCTTAACTTACGAGTATTATAATATATTATTTGTAACATAGTTAATTAAATTAGTTACCCGTTATCATTTATTCATGTTTAATGTGTAAATACTCTTTGAAGTGATGAGTGATAGCCCACTGAAGTGGCCACTTAAAAAGCAAATAAATAGCTGACAAAGGATATAAAAAATAAACACCTAACTAACGTACAGTCTTAGAGCCGTGTTCATAGAACTTGACATTGTCCAGTTAACTCATTTGTGTTTTGTTCCTTTCTCACAGCTGCAATTGTCTGAGTGACGGATAAAGCCAAACGAACTTTTTCGCCATTTTGACTTATGTGTAGTCCAAGTACGTTAATAAATAATGCAGTTAGTTGCTATGATATTTGGAATTTCACATTATAACATAACATTTCACATACAAGTACCAAATACTAAGTACAAATACTCGAAAGTGAATTGATTGATTTGCGAACCTTACCTATCATTCTGACATGCCACGAAAATGCCCGCTGGAGTCCGACGTTTGCTTATAACACTGTACTAATCCAAAAAATCACTCTAAACACTCTTTATACCAGAAAAACCTTCCAAGATAACTACTGGGACGACGGTTGGTACGGAAGCGCTCGCGGATGAAATCGTGTACAAAACTTAGTCTAATAAACAAGTTCAAGGTGCAGCTTCCTGAAAGTTCCGCTAATTAGCTGGGTATATAACTAACGACTTTATGTACACAATGACTTAATCAGACCGCATGAAGATAGGGAAACAAAAGACGCAAGCGGCCCAAAGCATAAGACCTTCGCGTTGAATTACAGCGTGCTACTACTACTTTCGCTTATTGTAGGCTTATGTAGGCTCAGATAGAAATAGTAACTGGATTTTAAGAGTCCCCAGGACGCCCGACACAAGTTAGCCCCCAATACAACATTAGTTTGGCTATCATTTTAAAACGGCGTGCTTGAATAAAATTAAACTTTGTATAAATAATAGGATCTGCCATATCTAGGTCGGAAACTAGTTTTTTGTGCTTGAAATTGTAATGAAAAAGAGTTAAAAGAAGTTAAGTATTAACATTTACTTTGTCTCTATTTTCTTAGGATTATAATTTCTAGCAACACGAGACACGAGAGCTACGGTAGCCTAGTGGTTCAGGCATGCGGCTGTCAAGCGGCGGTCGTGGGTTCGAATCCCGGCTCGTACCAATGAGTTTTTCGGAACTTATGTACGGAATATTTTCGGAAGCTTTTCGGTGAAGGAAAACATCGTGAGGAAACCGGTCTTATCCCAATAAGGTCTAGTTTTCCCTCTGGGTTCGAAGGTCAGATGGCAGTCGCTTTCGTAAAACTAGTGTTATGCCAAATCTTGGGTTTAGGTGTCAAAGCGGACCCCGGGCTCCTTTAGGGGCATTACCGGGAATAACGCTAGGAGGATGATGATAATTTCTAGCAACAGAACTTAGTTTCCGACCTAGATGGCGGTCCCATTGCGTATCAAAGTTTCATGTTATTCCAGCACGTTGTTTTAAAATGACCCTCAAGTAAACATCACATCAAGTAATGTGTTTATGATCGACGGCGCGTGCAACGATGCGTCCGACGCGGCGGCGACCCGTCACAAGATTTTTACACCGTCCGTTACAGTTCGAATTCCACTGGGCTAATTCTGACCGCAACTAGTCCATACAAATCCATGGCCCTGCCACAGACAGGCCGATAAATTCCGCCGGGATTGGTCCGTTGTGGAGAGACAGGGCGCGAAACGGCAGGCGGAACTCTTGGCGTTACATGTACACAATTAAATATATTTAACAAAATACAGGGATCAAAGAATCCAAGCACATTCATATTTACTGGGGCGACCACGTACCGGAAGGCGCAACGTGGGTAGGCCCCCACAAGGTTGACTGATGACCTGGTAAAGGTCGCGGGAGTCCGCCGGATGCGGGTGGCGCAGGACCGGTCATTGTGACACTCTACTGTGGGGGAGGCCTATGTCCAGCAGTGGGCCTCTTTCGCCTGATATGATGATGATGATGATGTTATGACAATCTACGTAATGTTTTTTTACATATATGTACACACCGATTGTCATAACACTGAGAAATAAATAATCTTGTTAGTAAATACGAAATGTACTAGATAGTTATCAAACGCTACTGATTCTTGCAGATAAGCCTTATGAGGCTTCACTTAGATTAAAACAGTGAATGTAGTGGCATAAGTAGTAGGTAAAAAAAAATGGTTTGTCAGATTTTGACATGCCTCGCGCCGAAGCCTGCTGCCTGGTGTTAAATTCTGCCGACAAACTGCTATGCAGTTTGGCAGATATTAATGATAGTTCTAAATGTTATGTTGTTAAGTTAAATAAAAAAAAAAAAAAAATAGATGGTCTCTCAAGGGAGCAAAATTATATATTTACGGTGAAGGCGGTATATTGAGCGGTAGAGTGAAGCGAAAGATTCTACAATAGAATCATGTGCGTAACGAGGGATTTAAGTGTTTCCGCACAAGACGAAAATAATTTTGCTACCGAGTTACACGTATTGCTTTTCACAACTTCTATGAGGAAAATTTTAATTCCTCATTTGGCAACAATGACTATTTTCTGAAAAGCAGGTGTGAGTGTGAATAACCTTTTTCATAACCTTCATTACAATACGAAGAATTACATGCGCTTTCGCTTCTCTCTAATTCTTAAGCCATTCGCATGGCCCTCGGAGGTCCTAATAAAAAGCGACAAGCTAAAATGATTTATGGGATCGCTAGATAAAGGAACGGCAACTTACCCAGTCCCAACTCGGAGATAAGACAATAATTATAGATTTGTTACTTTGTCGCTGGAGGCCCGTGGGATGGAGTTTTTTTTCCAATGTTTAAGCGATAGCATGTTCTACAAGCTTTTGTCTCTGTCCGTTTGCTTGGCAAAACACCGTAGTGATTCAGATTCAGATATTCATTAATAAAATGCAATATTTTACATTTTATAACAGTACATAAAATTGAATTAAAAGTGTTACATTTATACTTATTTTATTTTAAATTAAACATGATTTTATAATTATCGTAGCAATCATTTTAATATCCAAACTTTGGGTCACCACACACACCTCGACAAATTCGTCAACGATGTTTTGCAAACACTGTGTTGTTTTGCACCAGTTTTAACTGCTGGTAGTAATTTAATATAATTTTGTGCCCATGACACTGAGTGATTAGAACTAGAACACTGAACACTGATGTGCACTTAATAGTGCACTGAAGTATGCAAGATAGATATTGTTTAAACAAATATGGACAGTAGTACGTTTCAGACAAGAAATAGATTTTTGTACCTATAAGCTATCATGTTCTATTATTGTTGATAGTACTTTTTTGTATAGTCATTCATCTACGTCAGTACGATTATTAACAATTCTGAGTAGGTACATAATATCTAGTAGGTAACTAAACAATAAAATTCTGAAACATTTAAGTTCAAGTCCCATTGTTTGGAAAACGGCTGAAACTAACAATCATCACTATCACTACATAGTAAAAAACAAAGTCGCTTCCCGCTGTTTGTCCCTATGTATGCTCAGATCTTTAAAACTACGCAACGGATTTTGATGCGGTTTTTTTTAATAGATAGAGTGATAAGAGAAAGGTTTATATGTATCATATACACTCAGAGGCAATGAAAACGGGTCACTTACCATGGATTACTTTACAAAGTGACCCGTTTTCATTGCCTCTGAGTGTAATTCCCAATGTGAACTACGAAAGGTACGCTATCTCAGAGGCAATGAAAACGGGTCACTTTGTAAAGTAATCCATGGGAAGTGACCCGTTTTCATTGCCTCTGAGTGTAGTACCCGTGCGAAGCCGGGGCGGGTCGCTAGTTATATATAAACAAAAAAATTGGTAACCAATAATGCTGTTTTGAACATCCAACGACTACAATGAAAAAATACATACAATTTTCAATCTGCTCTGGCAACCAATTCCCTCATTCAGCTGGTCGATTTTGTAACGTTTCGCATGTTTCTTAGATAGATCTAGGTAAATATCACTTTTTGTATGGGACGATGACAGTTGAGGTTGTCCTAAGGCTCGTTCGAAAAGCTTCATAACTACCCCTCAGAACGTGTTGTCACATTTCCGAAATTCGACCGTCGAATTTTCTTTGCCCATTTCGATTTCGTTAATAATTTTCGAGGACCTATTATTGAGTGTCGTCCTTAGTGGAATTAAGCGGGTCGTAATTTATGCATCGGCACGACCCATGGGTCCTATTACGAGTCCATTGCCATTCGTATTTTACTTTTGCAATGATAATTGAATGCTGGTGGAGATGAGGGTAGAGAGAGGGCATTACGTTTTTTGTCCCTTGCTCTACTCTTATAATCCTAAGGGTTTACGTTTAATCCTAAGAGTTGGCCACGTATTTGCCGTAATGCATGAAACAAAAAATAACCGTCAGTTATGCCGTCGAAAGGGTTACATCACGGGGGGGCAGAGTTGCCACTGGTGATGTTTAAGTACTGTAACTGCAGAACTTGTAGGGTCTGGTGAGGGTTCTGGCATAACTTTAATTGTCCGAAACGCTTTTAGCATAACAGACTTGGCATATTCGGTTTTCGACGAACGTTAATGTGGCAGAAACTTTATTTGGTATCATTTCTAACATTCGGAGAGTGTGTTAGTCCGAAATTTAATTCGCATACTATTGCTTAAGACTGATTATATTTACGAATAATTTTGTTTAGTATAATTTTTTATATTCGGTATATTATGGCGATAATTATTTTATGGCGAATTCAGAAAGCCAATGTGCCAACAGATCACTAGGTTAGCCAATGTGCCAATAGATTGCTAGGTTAGGTTAGGTTAGAACTGCGACCTTAACAAAAACGAACTGCTACCAAAAAAGTAGGTTAAGGCGCCGTAGGTTCAGCGAAGTCAGTTTTTGAAACAATATAATGCGTCTGTTTATAATAATATGGTTTCAAAAAAATACGAATAGTAATCTTGAGGCTTTTCTGCAGCGAGATCAGTGAGTCGAAACATGATTAAGCAATTTTCCCTCGATAGAAAAAAATCGCCAACATACCTCTAATCACACTCTTTAAAATGATATTAGATTTTAGTAAAATTAGCTACCAACATGAAACTTGCATCAGAAATTGCGTATTTGTATTTTAGATGGTAATCAGTGAATACATTTTTTTTAATAAAAATAATCAAAAATAATAATTCGAAAATATCGATAATTGCGATTCTACTCGTGCCCGGCCGCCGGCCGCCACCCGTTCAGTGCTCAGCGAGCTGCGTTCGGGGACGGACCTGTGTCGCGCGGCTCGTGCTCCCGAATCCGTACGGCCAAGTGCATTTCTTACAAAAAATATACTCTGCGTGCTCCCTATAATGGGGAATAAAAAGAATAAAACTAAAAAAAGGAGAAGGAGTCATATTATGAATTGCAGAGCGATTGCCCGAAGAACAAATGCGAAACGGTAAGTGAAATCACAGATAAATAATAAATGCAGTAGTGTAGGTACCTTATTTAGTGGCTGTGTGACGCTGTTGTAGTTCGCTATATTCCGAAGAAATTATATGAATAGTGATTTTTTTATTAAATAAGTAGGAACTGTAAATATCATACCGAATTATTCATTTTGAATGTAATCATTTTCTTTCAGTTTGTTGGACCGCTACAAAGAAAATAACGAAACCGTGTTCCCATCGAATGATTAAGTAATAATTATTTTAGTCGTATCGTAGTCAGTACGTGAGCGTGGCGCAACCGAAACTCGCGTGACAGTCACACTCTCAGCAGAGAGGAGAGGAATGGAGTGGTATGGGGAGGAACGGCTGGTTCGATTTGGATGAAACTTTGTTTAAATATTTGAGAGTGGGTGCATGGATGGTTTACAAAGACAGTTGGACCCCCGGTAGATGGCGTCGTGATCACAATTGAAATGACGAATGGTTGGACCGATTTGGATGAAACTGTGTATAGATATTTAAGTGGGTCCCTGGATGGTTTGAAAAAAAAAAAACAGTTGGACCCGGTAGATGGCATTGTGATCGCGAGATCTTGAAAAAAAACGGATTTGCTGAACATGTGACAACACTGTATATTTTAGTGGGTTCGGGGGATGGTTTGATCGAGGGAGACGAAGAGAGAGAGATAGTATTTATCTATCTTATATGGCGAGAGAGAAAGAGAGAGATAGTGTGTAACGAAATCTTATTTATTTATTATTTCCAGATTTTTGCTACAAAACGATTGCGACGATGCCGAAAAAAAATAATGAAAACGATTCCGTCTCCAATTCGCGACAAAAGAAGGACGTGTAAGTTATATTACATGACATAGTCTTTTACTTACCATAGTACTCATAAGTACTACTACTACTACACTACTAGCATATATTTATGGATTTAATATTTATTGTTATAGGTTTACATTGATCATTTACTGCCAGAATTAGTGAACTCACGGCAAGCGCGAGGAATGCCAATTAGAGGAGCGTCTTCTAATCGATCGACATCTACAACGAAAGGTGACGAATCATTGGTACAGTGAAATACCAAAAACTTGTATAAAACATATAATTTACCTAATTAAACAAAATAGTAGAAAATGGTAGTTTACTTTCTACCTACCTTACCTGTCTCAGTCTCTTAATCAAACACTCACCCAATTACACACACTCTCTCTCTCTCTCTCTCTGTTTATCACACACACACACACACACACACACACACACACACACACACACACACACACACACACACACACACACACACACATACACACACACACATATATATACACGCACGCACACTCACTCACGTACACACACACGCACACACACATACACCAGATAATATATCCTGTACTGGGTAATACCAGCTGCTGTTCTTATTGACTGTCGCTGATGATTCTTAAACATTTATCGATGAAGAAGGTATGACAAACAAGTTTTTATTTATTTATACTAATAGTACGGTGGCAAAATCGCAAAAATTCGTCTCCTTCACGATTTTCATGGACATCTCTTCTATATACCTAAAACTGGTATGGATGTGTTCCTTGTTGTCTCCAGAGTACGAATCTACCGGTTTTAGTTAAAAGAGAGGGGGACGGACATAGCTGTGACGTCACAAAGTTGGCGGCCTACGGTCATCGATTTTTGTTCAAATCTCGGGTTCTATTTTACTGATTGCTTTGTGTGAGGCGTCATTTGAAAGCATATAATTGATTTTTTGAACACTATGATGTACAGTCGACAACACAGCTAACTGACCATCGGAAATCTAATCTGACCTTAAGTGCATTGTAATAAGGTTCTATATAAACACGGTATGGTCAGTTAGCTGTGTTGTCGACTGTACAATCAACAGTTTTTAAATTATTAGAAAAAAAATGATTTTTTTACCGCGCGCGTTTGCATGAGTACTGATAAAACACGCTTGTAACTCAATAAATAATAACTTCAGCGCAATTAAACTTATTATAAAAAAAATAGGTAATTCGGCCATAAGGTTGGCTTTTAGGACACATAGGAGTAGTAAACAGTCCACATGGGCCCGCCCTTCGGGCCTTTGGCCCTCTGGCTTGCGTGGAGAGCCCGCTCTGAAAGAACTGGCTCGGCCTGCCGCCTCGCGTACCATGCTGCTCTACTTCGGGCCTTCGGCCTCGGGTTTGCTTGGAGGACACTTAGGAGTAGTAAAGAGTCCACGTGGGCCCGCCCTTCGGGCCTTTGGCCCCTCTGGCTTGCGTGGACAGCCCGCTTTGAAGGTACACTTCGGGGCTTCGGCCCTCATATTTGTTTGTGATGCACTTAGGAGTAGTAAAATGTCCGCGTGAGCTCGCCCTTCGGGGTCTTTGGCCTTAGGACTCGCGTGAAGAGCACGCTCTGAAGAGACGCTTCGGGATGGCAAGCGTGGCCTTGTCGCCAGTTTGGGTCCTAGTCCTCGGGCTGGATTTAGGCGAAAGCTTGCGGCCCACAGTCAATGAAGTTATGAATTTAAAATGCCTTTTTATTTAAACATATTTATAAAATAAGTTATGCTCATCCGTCTAGTAAATATCTTGCTCCTAGGCGTAAAATAATTCAATTCGCCGATTATAAATACTACGCGTACAAATATACAGTTAAACACAATATTCATTTATTCGACTACAGGAACACACAGGAAGGCGTGGCGAGAGGTTATGCAGACCTTAAGCACCACGGGGGTGCCCTAGGGCAACAACAACAACAACAACAATACCTTTCATTTGGGAACACCAAATTTGAACTTTCGTAGTATTTCAATCATACGCAGCATGCCGGTTGCCGCGGACTTGCGTTACGGAATTGGCCATAAATGACATGTTTTTTATTTAACGACAACAAATTGCATATTACTGGCAAGCTTATAAAATGTTTGATATTTTTTATAATGACATTTATCACGCTAAAGCATCTCTTTCTCGAATTATGATGGTAAGAAAGCAAACGTCTAAGGTAAAGTAATCTATTTTTTTATTTTTTTTACAAACGGTTGACTGTACGTTACAGAACTCATAAAATGAATTATAGAACATTTATAATGCTTTCAAATGACACCTCACACAAACCAATCATAAAAATAGAAACCGAGATTTGAACAAAAATCGATGACCGTCGGCCGCCATCTTTGTGACGTCACAGCTATGTCTGTCCTCCTGTCCCTTAACTAAAACCGGTAGTTTCATACTCTGGAGACAACAAGGAACACATCCACACCAGTTTTAGGTATATAGAAGACTTGTCCACGACTTTTATCAAAATTGGGCAATTTTCGCCGTACTATAAATGTTCTTCGCTAATATTCATTGTGTTAGGTACACACAATGAATTTTAGCGAAGCACCCTAGCAAAGTACTTATAGCACTTGAGATTTCAATAATTTGTGAGTATCCCAGTTGAAATTCGTCCTCTTTTCTTAACTCCACTCTACTCCTCTCCTCTACTCCTCTCCTCTCCTCTTCACTCAACTCCTTTCCTCACCACTCTACTCCACTTCTCTTTTTTTTCTCAACTTTTTAAATTATCGGCGAATTTATCGGGTGTAATACCGTCAGCGCCCGTCTCTATTTTATTATACCTACAGACTTAATTTTTTAATACACACATGGTTGGCAACCCATTTACTTTCCGGTCTTTGCAGTAACTACAATTTTTGCTTTAGTTCTAAAAACCGCAAGTCCGCGTCTAAACTAGAATACAAATTAGCCGCTTCGTTGCGGTACTGTTTACTCTGTACTGTGTGTTTCCACTCCGCGCGCACGGCGGGAGAGCTGCGGCCGGCGCTCCCCGCGCGCGCGGGGGCCGCACCCCCTGAGACGATATTTTTCGCTGAACCTACGGCGCCTTAACTGAGAACTGCGACCATAACAACAAAGAGCTGCTGCCAGAAAAGTAGGTTAGGTTAGAACTGTGACCTTAACAAAAACGAACTGTTAGCAGAAAAGTAGGTTAGGTTAGAACTGCGACCATAACAAAATCGAGCTGCTGCCAGGGAAGAATGTAAGGTTAGGTTAGAATTGTGTCCTTAACTAAAAGTAATTGCTACCAGGAAAATCGGTTAGGTTGGCGTGATCACAAATATGTATAATAAAATAAAACAATGTGAATAATAAGGTTTTCTTTTTTAACATACGGTACATTCAATGTACTACATTGAACGAGAGAAAAAACAGAAGCCGCAAAATTATTGTCAATTTGAATTCAGCTATATAATGTTATGAAAAAATATTTTACTGCGAGATTAGTCTTCGGCAAAATAATTTAATGCTCATATATTTTATGCGTGGATATGATTCGGAGCATTAAAATATGTACAGATAATATTCGGATTAATGTGCTGCCATAAAAGTTTATGGGCAAAGTCACTTCAGTCAGTTCATACTTGACTTTGCGCATATAGAATTCATCATCATCCTCATCCTCCTAGCGTTATTCCCGGTTGTGCCCCTAAAGGAACCCGGGGTCCGCTTTGACACCTAATCCCAAGATTTGGCATAGGTAGAGGTTTACGAAAGCCATCTGACCTTCCAACCCTGCCGGAAAACGATAATGCCTATTATGCCATATAGATAGAATTATTACTAAAAAAAGTATGCGAAAACAGGGGGAGCCGTCAGGTGAAACTCATGGGTGGGTAAGTAAAAAATGTGGGTAGAATACTGTGAATTTTACCGCTGGTGACTTTTTACTTAGAAGTCCTAAGACGAAGAAGTTCGTCCTGTTCTAAAACAGTCTCCGAGTTCTGAAAACGTTTATTTTTGCGATTGAACGTGTAAGAGACCCCAAGTTGTAAAGTGCTCACGGAGTGTAGGTATGCCACAAAAATACAGTTGTACAACTTACTCAAAAATTACTAAAATATACTTCAGTACATATTTATGAACTTGACTGTAGCTACGTATGCGTGCCGCGCTCTCAACGTCTCTCTGTACGCAGGGATACGAGTGACCGCTAACGATAGGCCGCCATTGCTGGGCTGATTAACAACACTTACAGACAACTCTTTCGCAACCAACCAGTGTACGACTGACCTCCAATTATACACAGTCTCTATGAATGTCAGGATTAAGTTATTCTAGTGAGGTATGTTCGTGAACCGCACTGGCCATTAGGGCGCGGCAGCGTTTTGTCGCAATTAAAGTGCATTGCGGTGTATTGTTACTGGATTGAAAGGTCCCAGCACCGCCCAACTCGCCGCACATTTGCATGAAATAGCATACGTAAACGGACAATGCATAATCTCGAAACAGTGTTGATAATAAATTTCAGCCAAAAAAATAATTTGCTAGCTTAAGTATTGCCGACTGTACTTTTTACTACTACTATTCACAAGATCAATTGACCACATCTGTAATTTTTCAGAACAGACATGGTTTTAAAAATCAGTCACTTCGCCGTATTTGTCACAATTATGTGTACTGCATCTCTTTTCTTAACCCTTAACGAAGGACCCCAAAACACGACGGATTTATCTTGTGTACGAGTACCACCACCTTTTGTCTCCATCATCAGAACAGCTCAATGGTGCCATAATATTTCGTTGTCAACGAACTTATTTACATTGTTATTTTATCTTATTTGCTTAATTATTCACAAGATCAATTAACCACATCTGTAATTTTTCAGAACACACATGATTTTAAAAGTCAATCAGTGCCGTATTTGTCAAAATTATGCGTGCTGCATCTCTTTTCTTAACCCTTAACTTGGCACGGTGAAAAAAATATTAAAAAACTTTAAAACCCCTGTTCCTTTTTTACCTTTTAAAAATGGTGTAATAACTAATATGATCAATCCACAGAAGTAAGAATAGAAAAACATGTTTTTGTATAAGGCCGGTTACTCATTTCACAATATATGCGGGGATATTTGCACATATATTTTATATTTATATATCTATACTGACTGATTTAACTTATAAATTATTTACTAAACAAAGCATTACTTAAAGTGATGCAGCGTTGGCAATGTATCCAATATGATACTTACGTACCCAAAAATGTGAATACCTGTATTTCTTGAATATTTCTGCTACATTTGAAAGTACATTTCTGTTAAAATGGGATGGTGTGTCTGTCTGTCCATCTGTCTGCCAAACGCACGTGTTTGTTAAAGGAAAAAATTAAACATATATTTTATTATTTATTATTTTCTATGAAAAATGGAGGATCTGAGGGGGTGCAACATTTCAAACTTTTCAGTCTAGTAATTGGGTCGAACCGAGGTATCTAATGAAAACGCTTTAGATAAGAATGTGCAAGCCTCTTTTAATTTTTCTTTCAGTGAATATATTTCGATTTATGAAGAAAAATTAAAAATACCAGTCCCCCACCTTATCTCCGAAGTTTCATAAGATTAACATTATCTATACATATAATAAAGGTGAAGAGGGTCGAAAGTTTGTACATAATAGATATACAGTTGCAGATATAAACATAAAATTGCAATTCCTAAATTTCGCGTGCGTAAATTATATAAATCATTTATGGGTCAATGCATACCCGTATATGTTTATTTTACAATAAATTACCTTTTGAAGCACTTGAGTTGCCATTACCTGCTTTGAAGAAATATCTAAAATCCTCCTTGCTAAAAAAGGGATACTATACTGTTGAGGATTACTTAAATGATAAAGATGCTTGGCCTCGTTTAGTAGAATAATTTGATATGTATAATTAAACATACTCTATAAATTATGATTATTTAAGTACTTAATGTATAGATTGTTAGTAAAATTATTGACGATGCCGATACAATTAGCTGAATTATCCTTTTTACTAGATACAATCCACGTGGGTATCTTGTGACCTGTTGTAATAATTTAAGTTTTAAGTATATTTTGTATAAGTATATTATATAGAACATTAATGTTTCTATTGTTATATAGCTGATGACGATGCAAAAGTGGTTCAAAGAATCCTATGTCAATAAATTAATTCTTTCTTTCTTTCTTTCTTTCATTCGAACAAAAGTTTTCTGGGGATAGGTACTTAGAATCGATAACAGAACACCTTCCAACAGTTTAAAAAATATATATCTTTTTATGTGTACGCGCATCACGTGAAAACGGCTGAACGGATTTTGATGCAAACTTTACTAATCTGTCGAGAAAATCCCCGGACAGGTTTTAGGCTATAAAAATTATAAAGATAACCTTATGGGTGCAAAGGGGTTAAAACATGGGTTTGAACTTTGTATGGGAACTCCTTGAATCTATGACACTTGAAAATAAGCAAGCATAGTATACTTGACTAGAAATAAAAAAGAATCCCATGCAAACTTTTAGCAAAATATAGATAAAAAGTGAAAAACTCGGGATGTAAAATTAAATCTTTATTTTCAAATTTGTCAGTAGTATGATAATCATAAGAATATCATGTAAACCATAATTTATGCACGTCGCGGGAAGCTATTTATAAATATGACAGGAAAAATAAAACGGTATCTCTACATAGTTTATTTTTTGTTATTCATCAAACATACAATACAATACATACAAATACTCTTTATTGCATACCATATCATATGAATCACATACACATACAATCTTTCAACAACAACAACTATAATTTCTAGACTAAGTTGGTAATAACTATATACTCATGACGGCAACTTCTGCTATGCGTTGTTAAAATTTTTCCAGAATTAATAGGCGGGGAAAGACGGGGGGGTTATGTTGACCTGTCTGACTCGCAGCTGACCGGTTTTCGAAGTGAAAACTTCTTTAGCGGCGCTGTGCACTTTTTGTGATGGGAAAAAAATGTTAAACTCGCAACAGGTCACGTGACCATAAGATGTCACGTGACCGTAAGATTCGACAGATTGAAAATTCGTAAGACGGACACGTGACCTGATCGAAAAACTGTTACAATGTCATTGTGTTTTCTCTTCTGCTGGCACTCCCGGAGTGCAACCCGGTCTTTTTTTTGTAAGGTGTCATTGTAACCAGTTTTATCTTGTAATAGAGAATTTGGAATTAATTGCGAAGAAGAAACTTAGAGTAAAAAATGTGGACTGCGAAGAATAACGAATATGGTGAAATGCGGATGTGAAGAATTTCGTTTATGAAGAGTTGTAAATACGAATAAAATATCTATAATATTTCATGAACACTAGTCATTTCATTACCATGTTCGGTAAACGGAATTTAAAATGAAGCCTCGGTGAAACGTTGAAAAGGCTTTACGCAGAATATTCAAATAAGTAACGTACGAGCGACGGCCGACTGATATCTCATTAATAATGAGTATAGCGAGTTGGAATGGTTTTATAATTCATTATCGTACTGTACTTAACCCAATATATTGGCTGCATGCGCCAAGAGCGCTATGCCATAAAAACCCCAATATATGTACATCTGACTACCGAGCTGGGTGGGGTATCAGCATGGTTCTATAAAGACTTTTTTTTATTTGCCGCAACTGATAAACCATTACTCGCCCAAATTAAGTTGGTTGCTTATGATAAGCCATCAGCCGCTTTAAGATCAGAGTTCTTAATTAGGCTGGATAAGAGCCTTTCCGTCCCTCATTGTGGCAACACGTATAGCTCGTCCTGACCCCGTATCACGGTCGGCCTTATCACACGATCCGATCCTATCGGATAGAGCGTCCGTCACTGGCTGACACCGTTCGATAGAATGAGACGACGCTCCTATCTTGTCACTTATCGCGTGATAAGGCCGACCATGATACGGGGTCTGAGTATTATTGGTCCAGAGATGGTGGAGATGGTGGTGATGGAGATGGTGATTATTGGTTGAGTATCAGTAAGTAGCCAGCTGTCAGTGTCAACTGTCAGTCAAGTCGGTACAGATTCTTTACTGCGCACCTACGTTTAAATGATTGCTTCCATTGGGATGATCATGTACTTTTTAGGGTTCCGTAGCCAAATGGCAAAAAACGGAACCCTTATAGATTCGTCATGTCTGTCTGTCTGTCTGTCTGTCCGTCCGTATGTCACAGGCATTTTACTAGGTGTGTTTTGTTAACCGCTACATAGTTTTGTAAATAAATTACAAAAAAAAAATTTTTTTAGGGGTGCACTCCATACATAAAACTGAAACTCAAAATATTTTTTTTCATTGCAAGCCCACGCGTGGCACATCAATCGATAGGCCTTTCAATATAAATGTAAGGTTTCTCAGCATTTTTTTTGATTAAGTGAATAGAGTCGGAGATAATCGCCTCGAAAGTCACTAAAATTGTGTCCCCCCCCCTCTAATTTTAGAACCGTGTATTTTAAAAATATTAAAAAAATCATGCTCATAGGGCTTATTAAATTCTTTCAGCGAAAATTGTTTGGAACAAGATCGGTTCAAAGGTTTTTGAGATATTCCTAAAAAACTGCCTTCCTTAAAGAAAAAGACGTAAGTGCCAATAAGATTTCAGTATCGATACGACCTTTTTAATAGGCACGGAACCCTCGTTGTGCGTAGTCCGACACGCACACGCGCTTTTTTAACGTACGTTAGGTCAGTTCAACTGTTACTACATGCTTTTATTTAACTTGCACTGTTCGTATATTCTATGTATGTAAGTTAAATTTGCCATCCTTTTTTCAATCACTTACCGTTATCCGATTGAGCTGAAATCTTAGGTATAGGAATAGTTTAGATGACAATTCAATATTATGGTACAGTCAGCGTCATATAGTTAGTAGCAGCCAGAGTAGCCAAATATTTCGTAACACACCCTTATTCTTACAGGAATAAAGACGTGTACCGAAATATTTGGCTACCTTGGCTGCTACTAACTATATGACGCCGACTGTACCATCGAGCTGATCTGATGATGGAGACAGAAGGTGGCCATGGAAATTCAGTACTTAACCGTCGTAACCCCGTTGAGTTTGGGCCGTTATTTATAATCGTCTCAATGAGTAGTTGATGACGGTATACAGAAAAGTACAGTCAGCAATAAAAGTTTGAACCAAGAATGAAGTGTTTGACACAAACTTATTTTACTCGAATTTAAACTTTCTGCCGCAATCTCATACAACTACTCCAGCGCTAGACTGCCCCCCTTCCCCCGCCCTGTCGGCGCGTGCGTCACGCGCCGCTCGGCGTTCGGAGCGAGCGCGGGCAGTGATACAAGCGACACCGCAGCGAAAACACTTATCCTGAAGAAGAACTCCCGAAGAGTTCGAAACATGTCGCCCGTAGTGACATTGATTACGTGAGTTGAACCGTGTAATTGTTAGTATTATTTCAACTTATTTTACCATGCAAAAAGTGTCATTAAGTACCTGACTCAAGTACAATGCGTTACGTGATCGACTAATAGCTGATTGGCGCTAGATTCGCGTAGTTTGGTAATACTTCTGCGCAAATTGAATACTGAAAGTACACCGAGAAGTAAGGACATCGTAGTGACATCAGTAAAGCACAATATACCACAAACGCATTTCGCCCCGCTATATGCGGAAGTGGCTAGACAATTTTGCCAATAATAACACATCATTTTCGCGAAGTAATGAGACATCACTGTAAAATTGTGTCACCTTCCGCATAAACATCGCTCAATATTCCGTTACAAAATCGAATTATACGGAACGAGAAAATAGACTGATCCCGCCCGCAACATAGATGTCGATCTGATACACGCGTATAGCATTCTAATTTGATTTCAATGTGATTCATCAAACCCAGTGAACTAGAAAACCATAGAAGTCTAAGTAGCGCCGCAAAATGGCCTCACGGAATGGGTGCCATTGCCATTATGCGGGGATGGGGGCGGGGTGTCAAAACGATGCCAGGCAGCCGATTAGTTCGAACAGGGTTTTAGGCACGTGTTTGGGTGGTTTGTAAGGAGCTCGCACTCTATGATTTTTTCGTTCGCTGATCAAACCACGATTAGAATGGGATAGTTTTTCCATATAAGTGCGTCAAAGGTTAGATGAACTGACTGTTACTCATATTCCATGCAATATGTAGGCCTTTCTCTCACGAGGCTACTCTCAAGCGATTTGTGTTTAGTACGCGTATCCTTCGCATCGTTGCATGTGAGTAGGCGCCATATTTATTTACTACGTGTCGCACACGACCAGACGCGTCGACGGCGACGACGCGTTTGATATCAGTCGCACGCTACTGTCTTGCTGGTGGCACGCAAAGTAGACAAAATGGCGGCGGAACAAATTTTTAATATTCATTTCGTTCAGGAGGTGAAAAATTATCCATGTTTGTATAACTATAAGCTGCCAGATTATGTCAGGAAAGATGTAACAGAAAAGGCGTGGATTGAGATTGTAAAAGAAAAAAGAATCAATTTTTTTCAATGTACGCCACACAGAATCTTCTTTTATGTTTTCGCTTGTTCTTGCAATTTAAATAGAGAAGAAGATTGTCTTCATCGCTGGAGTCACTAGACATCGTCGCACGAATGTTGTTCCGCAACTGACACAAAATAGTCTCATTTGCGTAGCACCGTGTGCGAAAACGAGTAGCGAACCAGTAGGCGATCATGGTTTGCATCTCAGTCGCGTAGCATTTGAATAGCTTCGTGAGAGAAGGGCCTTAGTGAGAGCTGTTAAAGAGAATAACTGAATGTTCTTATCGCACGTTCACAAACCTTACCTCCATCTCACTTATTTATGTTTGCTTTCTAATTAAATAAAATCCATTTGCACACTTATCGCGGTTGCTATATTGATACTGAAGCAAGCGGAGAGCACACGAACCAAAAATAACAAACTGAAATGTGAAAAAAATTCTCAAATTCACCCCCTGGATATTAAAAGCTGACGGCGCTTCGTAAACTCGTTTCGGCGTAATGGCCTGAAAATGAGACGCGATATTGCAATGTGTGGGGTGGGATAAAACTGTCCATAATTGATGTGATAATGGGATGTTTTACATTGGTATATAATAATGTATGGTTGGTAGATAGGCTAGAGTACAACTGAGTAAACGCTGATATGGTTACGCCGATATCAGTTATGGTCTAGGGACACTCGAAGTTCGATGATGGTAAGCTTATTGGGTAGTTTCCTTATGAAAGTTGTAATATATCATAGTGTCGCTGTTTGGATAGTAAACTATCAAACAATTAAAAAGGCTGACTAAAAAAAAAACCATAACAAGTGATGTGAATAGATTTATCAAAAAAACCAACTGCTTTTTTCAAATATATATAATCCGACGACACCTCATATGTCGAAATCCGTCAAACGGTTTAGGCTGCACGGCGTGCCAAAGAATAAGACATACACACATTCATACGCTCGAAAAACATAACCCTCCTCTCCTTCGGCAGTCGGGTAAAAATACACTCATGGCTTAAAACTAAATAATTTCTTTTTCACCTCACTAGCTCGGAAAGCCCTTTTTGTATGTTTGATACCTATTGAGAAAATCGCTTTTTATCCACATGTGAAGAAAGAGTTTTGACATTTGAACGCAGCTTAAGTGACATGTGACAGCTAACAAAACGTAGAACGTTAAAAGTGCTAAATTTATATTCATATTAATGAATTGCATCGAGTAAACAACACTAAATACAGTCTTACAACTTTATTTTAATTCATAAATATCAGCATTTAACATGAATCTTCATTTTTGTTCTAAAGACGCATAAAATGTTCTGACAGTCCAAGTAAGTCGATGTGCGAACAAAACGCATCCGAAATAATAAAAAAAAAACTTTTAAGTCAAAACTTTTCAATTACCTAGCCGCTAACGTTAAAATATTCGCATGTTTTTCTACTTTGGTTTGTTAGTAAAAATGAATGATTCGAGACGTATTAACACCTGTGGAATTACGGGAAACCGTGCAAAATGCAGAATTGTGCTTATTGTCTGAAAAAACCTGTTTAAGATACATGAAAGCGTTTGACCTTTTCAATACATGGAGACACAAAAAAGGTCCAATAACCTTTTCAGAAACTGTAATTCTCTCCTATTTTGTCAAAACTAAACATATTGTCAAAATGTACCTAGTTATTGAATAAAATATAATAGAAATATAATTAATATTACATTTGTAAAACCTTACTTGTTTACAGTAGAATTATTTGGGGTTTACCACTGACAGATAGTTTGCCTTCATTTAACTTTCAACTAACCTCATACACATTAAGTAGTTATTTCTAAATCGGTAGACGTGGGTAAAAGTATTCTGAAAATTGCTTTATATGTATGACATTAAAGTTGAAAATTAAATGAAGGCAAACTATCTGTCAGTGGTTAACTAACAGTCATCGTACTGTACTAAGGCTGGAATTATATAATTTATGCCAGTCTATTTGTTAGGTACTATAAATGTTATGATTGTTTATGTCAATATCGGAGTAGTTAATAAAATAAAGTAATAAAGACTGGATATGCTTAGGCTATTTTGCAATATTTTCGATTTTACCAATACTTCTAATACTTCAAAATAATAATTGATATTACAAACCCTTTTTCTTATTTTCCTCGCTGTAGTGAGGTGAAAAGTTTTGTGTTATACACGGGTGAAAAGTTATTTTAAGTCTCGTGTGTTGAAGCACTCGCTACGCTCAGGATTCTATTTTTGAACCACTCGCTTCGCTCGTGGTCAATCATAGGATCCTTTCGCTAGCTCGTGTTTCAAATGAACACTCGCAGGTAAAATACAACTTTCCCCCCTTGTATAACAAATAACTATTTCCTAATTTAAGTTAACATTTGGGATTCTTGTGTTACTAGAACACAAACTATGCTACTGCATAACTACAACTTAGAAAAGTTGAAAAACCCCCGACATTTTCATTTCAAAGTCCAATATCTCAATAACATCTGAACAGATTTTCATGAAACACTAAGAACCCTCGGGATAAAATTAGCTATGACACAAAAAAAACCGTATTCAAATTGGTCCATTCGTTTGGGAGCTACGATATTACAGACAGATACACAGATTACACAGATACACAGACAGACACGTTAAACTTATAACACCCTCTCTTTGCGTCGGGGGGGGTTAAAAATGCGTATCACTGGTGGGTGGTGTGGGTACTTAAAACCCTTTTTCTACGACCAAAACAGTAATTTACTAGTTTTTCAATGAAACGGTTAACATACTTACAATTAACCACGTGGTGTTCCATTTTAGATATCAATTGGTAAGGACCGTTTTTAGCCCTCCCCAGCGGCGCTACCACGAACTTCGAAAGTCGAAGTTCGGGTATTTCCATCTCTATCGCACTCCCTTACTCGAGTGACAGGGATGCATGTACGAGGCCGTCGACTTTCGAAGTTCGTGGTAGCGCCGCAGACTTCTACTCACATTTTTGTCTTATGCTGTACCCTAATAGTAGTTATATATATATATAGAGAGAGAGAATATACATTTCGTTTTCTCTAAAAAGTAAGTAGTTCGAATGAAATGCAACGTAGGCCAAGGTCAGTATTTGGATGGGTGACCGCTTGCTTTGAGTGACCTGTATATTTTAATCCAGGCTTCTATCTTCCTGCAAAATTTCATTTAATTAAGTAACAAACATCTAAAGATCCAAACATACAAACATCCAAACTTTCGCATTTATAATATAAGTAGGAAGTAGGATTATCGTAATAAGGTTGGTTACACATGGGTAACACCTGAAACGTCATACTGACAATGGTAGACCACTGTGACAGTGACATTTCGTGGTAGATTTCATGGAAAAGGATAGGGGTGTAGATACTAAATAAAATAATCAATAATGTCATATTTTCTCAAAAAAGGATTAAAAATGTAGTCAAATGGAGAAAAAATCAACGCAAAAGGTTAAATAATCACGAAGTTATAAGTGTCCAAAATTTTAAGAAGGGGTATGTTCTGTCCCTTCTTCGCAAAACGCAACGCACAAACGATGACGCTTGAAGATTGTGACGTCACTAATAGACGGCAACGTGCCACGCCCCGTCGTGTTCGGCGCCGCCGTCGACGCGGCCCCCCGGCAGCATCCTGTAACGTGACGTCACACACTGTTTGCGTTTTCTCTCTCTAACAAGCAATATTAAAACGGTTGTACTCGTAGCTTCGTAATTCATTGAAATATTTGAATGGGATTTTCGTCACTAGGCATATTTTTTGCCTTCTTTCTTTTGGAGTTATAATAATTTTCGAGTCTACACCCCCTATTACGGTTCTGGGTATTCATAGCGATGCTATCAAGAGTGACCTGCAGGTCGATCACGAAACGCATTGTACTCGCGTCAGGTAGATCTAAATGTCACTTTTTATATAGGAAAATGACAGTTGAACTGTTCTAACGCGCGTTAAAAACGTTACGTGACTACCCCTCTGGTCTAGCGATAACGAACACATTTTCGGTGCATCAACATTTTTCATGTAAACTAATATCATCGTAGTATCCTAGTGTCAAATAATCTCGTATTTCGGTAAACAAGGTAAACATCTCAATACTACACTTTCAGTCGAATTGCACAACAATAGAGGTGTCAATAATTCGCCTAGTGCCCGCAATTAGGCCACATCTCAAAATTAAAACATATTGCACGCTGCAATACGGTTACATCTCGAAAGTAAAAAACATTTCAGTTGCAGTCGCTAGCCGAATTAGGCATTAACATGTTCATCATTTCGGCTGCAGGATAGACTGTCGAATATCCTTCCGCAAAAGGAAATAACAACATTCATTATTTTTACAACTTTATTAAATCTGTAATGTAACTCGGTCTCCTGGCACCGAGACCATAATTAAAAGCAATGTTTTCATTTTAAAATCGCCCGTGGGACCCACAAATGAACATCTACTCAAAACTTCGGACATGACTCATCCAGCCACCGTCTGTTTGCAGGATTGGAGATAAAACAGAAATGGATGCGGTAATTCAACGAGCGAGCGAAGCGAACGAAGTTCTCCGTTAAAAGTTGGGCAAAATATATTTTGTTTCTCTGACGTCTGTCCCGGCTTTTAATCTCTACAGGTCGCGTTTCTTTTTACAAATTTGTTGATCAATAATTAGGCATATAGTTTTTTTTTTTAGTTTATTTACATATATATAATATTTGTCAATAAACGCGTTACATAATTCCTCTTAATCGTAGGAGTGACAAAGGCTATAATATATTTGTAAAAAAGCAAATGGGTTTTTCGAAAAATTGTTTTTATTTTACTGGTTGTTTAATGGGATATTGTGTCATGCGATGTTGTATCATGGAAATAATTGACGACGCACAAGCTCAAATTTTTTCACGTTTGCTCATACCGAAGCTCTGCCGACAATTATGTTTCAGGAACAACCAATACCTAAACGGCAACCTTAAGATTATGCCAAATAAACAGAGTAATTAGTGTTAATCTCTGATAGAGGTCGTCTGAGATAAAATTAGTCCCCATAGTCATGGTCGGCCGTATCACGCAATAAGTGACAAGATGGAGCGTACGTCTCGTTCTATCGAACGGTGACAGCCAGTGACGGACGCTCTATACTGTCACTTATCGTGTGATAAGGCCGACCATGATACGGGGTGGCTTTTATTCGGAACGCGCTAATGCGCCTCACCTCACCCGTTACGCCAATTGAATCTAGACCTCTGATTACGCTCAGTTACTACGAACCGCGGCGTCAAAATATATTTGTGGATGACCCGTTAAGGGAGGCTGAAACAAGTTACAGAATAGAGGAGCAGATGGCGTTCTGCGCCCTATTTAATAAATAATAATAAATACATATTAGAGGATAATCTAACACAAATCGAACTAGTCCCACAGTAAACCCAAATAAGGCTTGTGTTACAGGTACTAAACGACGATATATATATGGTCAGTTCGGGTCAGGTGCGCCAGGGAGGGAAAGTGCGCCTCATTCATAATTCAGTCATTTTAATCAATATAAATTCGCTGAAATCCATGCAATAAACTTGTTTTAGTTTGTTGCATGAATGTAAGATGTCGTTATTTGTGAAATATCTGTAGATCTCGATATGTTTGATGAACTATAATAGATATAAACACATAGAAAACGCCCGAGACTCAGAAACATATTTATGCTCATCACACAAATATATAAATCCTTATCGGGATTCAAACCCAGGACCTTCAGCTTCGTAGGCAGCGTCACTGGGTGGTCACCCAGTGGGTCTAACCGGTCGTCTATTTCTGAGGAAGGTGTGTGTTACGGAGTGATTCTCCGTAACACATACCGTATCCGATCTCTAACTTTCTCGGCTGCTAGACCCCTACTAATTGAGGCATGTCCGGCCATTTTGTTGCCGAACTAAAGTTTCCGAAGCCTTGTTAAGGTCTAACGAATTCGGAAATCGCGTCCGAATGCTAACGAGTGCCAATTTGGGAATCGACCCCCGTCTGATTTGGACTTAGCGTCAGGTTTCCAGGGCCGAAGGGGTTGATTAGCTAGTGGTAAAATAGGGGTCATAAAAGATTTAGTTCCGTGTTTTCCCTGTGGGCATAGACAAAGTTGGGCTTTGAAAGCCTAATGTTTTGTTTGACTAATTTATTCCGCGGATAACCTTTTAATCTGTGCGTTGAAAAATCCTTGCACATATATAAGCTATAAATTATTGAACAAAGGAAAGACGACTTCTGGTTGCCCTATTGTATGACCCAATATTTATTCTAAGCACTTGAATAAAGAGAATACAAATTTTAAGTATGCATACTTATAAACTTCTTAACGAGTGAGTTTGTATGAAGGAAGGAGCTAGTTTCCGAAACGCATGACAGATTTCATAAACTCCTTCACATGACTCCCAAAATATGAGTGTCAAGGAAATATCGTTTTTTTTTTGTCGTGTAACGTTAACACAGAGTTGCTGAATAAAATATCGCATACACAGCCTAAATAAAAGAGGCATTTTATTCAATGGTTGCACAGAATAGCTTACTTTACTTACTGGAACAGCCCATTTTGACAAACAATTACTACGACGACCGCATTCGCCTAGGTCGTAATGACGCTGCCTACGAAGCAAGAGGTCCCGGGTTCGAATCCCGGTAAGAGCATTTATTTGTGTGATAAGCACGAATATTTGTTCCTGAGTTATGGATGTTTTCTATGTATTTAAGTATTTATTAATCTATATTTATCGTCGTCTAGTAGGTACCCATAGTACAAGCCTTGCTTAGTGTAGGACTAGGTCGATTTGTGTAAGATTGTCCCCTGATATATATATTAACTTGAGGCTAACGTGTCATGGCTGTTTTTTTTCTGTCATAGTTAAAATAGAAAAATGTCATATTCTCCTTTTTTTTTAATGCGAGACACTTCAGTATACTTTTACGCTTATACTTTAAGCAGAAAACACTCTTTCCTAAGTCCTTCCATGTACTTTTGAAGTTAGATTTTCAGAGAGAAAAGTTTGCTATTCGGTACCTAATGGAAAAAGTCTAATGTGTCTGACTCGTTATTAGACTTAGAGTATGAAAGAGTTGGGGATTATTTTGTGCAGTGAAACTACATATTATGTGTACTAAGATGGCGGAGTAAGCATTTTTAACGAATAAAAATTAAATGAAAATGGTATTAGGGCCACTTAATAGTTTCGGATAGACCAATGAATGTCATATTTATTATGTACCATATATATATTGCTATACAATACCCTATTCCAGATAATATTAGAATAACTACAACTTACAAAAGTAGAAAAATCCCCGACATTTTCATTTCAAAGTCCAATATCTCAAAAACGGCTAAACAGATTTTCATTAAACATGGCTAAGAACACTCCGGATAAAATTCTCTATGACACAAAAAAAGCCGCATTCAAGTCTGTCTATCCGTTTGGGAGCTACGATACCACAGGCAGATACACAGATACAGAGACACGTTAAACTTATAACACCCCTCTCTTTGCGTCGGGGGTTAAAAATCATGCGTTAATGTTAAATTAAATGATTTTAAGGAAAACCATATTGAATCGCAATAACACTAGTATGGTTATGTATTGAAAAGCACTTAATGATCGAAACAAGTACAACTATGAAGTAATAGTACATTACTTACCAAGGGCTGTAAAGGAAAGAAAGGCCGAAATCGCAGGTATTTGTGACCCGAGCCGCAGGCGAGGGTTGTAAACATGCGATAGAGGGCTTTCTTTTTTACTGCCCGTGGTGAGTACACAATTTTACGTCTTCATCTGGCTATAATGCGAGTTTTACCGTACGCGTAGCGAGCGCTAAAACTCACATTATGGCCAGATGTGACGTAAAATATTGTACTTCACAGTTGTACTTATTTCGATCATTAAGTGCTTTTTGATATCCTAGATAAAATATGAAACGTAGACGAATTAATGTTACAAATCTTATGTCATTTGGACTGAGATATAGTATTTTTTTACAACCACCAGATAATACTGCCTTCCGTCAGTTTTTAATTAAAGATTAAATTTCAATAAACACCAGCCAATCGTGCCGTTATAAAATTACCACCATTTCGATCCCCACCGGATGCCACACCTAAACCGGTATCCGTGCATAACGACATTTGGTTAATTTACCGGTAATCTGTTGCCTAATGCGATTTTGAGGTTATGACACGCCCGCGGCCATGACGCCGCCGCCATATTGAATTACGTTGTACGTCATCGTGCGCTCGACGCAAATTGCCACTGAAATATGAAAATTAGTGAAAGTTGCTTGCAGAAAATATTGTCTGGCTTTTTTATTTGATATCGTTACGTGTCGGGGTTGAACGTTGATTTGCGATTGAATTTGGTAGAGAGATGGTGTTTAGGAAAAATGAACTTTTATTAGCCCAATAGCAGAAATAATAGGTGTAAGATGCTCCTATTGAAGCTTGGTGCGTTTTACAGTCAGCATCAAAAGTAGCTACGCAAACGAAGACGTCAAGTCTTTATTAAAAGGAAATAAGAACTATTGACGTCTTCGATTGCGTAGTTACTTTTGATGCTGACTGTACAACTGACATACAAGTACTATGTGTAATTATTTCTCAATTCAACCAAATAAGAGTCTAGTTTATTCCAAGCGTATGCGATTTTGATGTTTATTAATCCGCTTCAAATGTAAAAAAGACCGTGTGTGACAGCTGCTTTATTCAATATTTCTTGCTCTGTTGGTATTTGATGTTGTTTTACTGGTGGTTAGTAAGGTCTACAGAGCTTTCGAGACAAATCACAAATTAGACATTTAAAGACTATATCCAACTTCCTATATACTATCAAGACTCAATTTTACACAATACAATGAATCATAAACCTGTCTCACCATAACTTTCAATTTACCTGACACTGCCAACCGCCGTAAAAGCGGGTAAAGGTAAATCTACCGTTTAATACAATGTCAGACGCACCCGGGCGATATTAACCGGACAGTTTGAATATCCGGCACATCTGCTGCTGACGTCCCTTCGTGGGGCTAAAACAATGATGTAATACAGAAAAGAGGTAGATAGGTTATAAACGCTCTAAAAGTGGCACACTGAAACTGAGTCTATTGCACTAACATGCTTCAGTTTCGCGTCGTCATCAATGGAAACGTTTAAACGTGTCTCAGCTGTCAGATTTGGTGGCCATTTTTAACACGGAATTTCGTATAGACAACGTATCTATCTCTTTTTTATGGATAATGGGATACATTGAGTCCTATAGCATAAATCCTTTGACGTGACTTGGTGGAACTGCAATTTTGTTCCTTTGATCCAGGCCTCCCTTTTGCAACATAATAATAATATTCTTTACGTGACACCTGGCCATAATGTGAGTTTTATCGCACGCTACGCGTACGGTAAAACTCGCATTACGGCCAGTTGAAGACGTAAAATTGTGTACTCACCACGGGCAGTAAAAAAGAAAGCCCTCTATCGCATATTTACAACCCTCGCCTGCGGCTCGGGTCACAAATACCAGCGATTTCGGGCTTTCTTTCTTGTACAGCCCTTGGTAAGTTATGTACTATTTAGGTGTTCGAGCCTTTAGGCTTGACCCACTGTGAGATAACCCTTCAGAACATCAGCGCCATCTAGTCGTTTGTAACGGAGTCAATGCAAGTCATTGCTGACTCTGTGGTTAGTGGTGGTCAGCGCCAAGGCAGGCGGCCATTTTATATTCAGTACGCTTTTGAATCTCAGCGTCGTCAGTCAAATTCAACTTCACAGGAAAGAAGATATTCAAATGTAAGTAACTACACAATAATAATTAAAATTCAATGTTCTTACATGGGTGTCCCTAGTTTGATACGGAAAACACTCGTGTAAGTTGGTGCAAAACACGTTGCCCAAGCACACGTGTACTTCGTAGATCACGCTACGAAGTGCTTATGCTTTGAAGCAATTGTCTTCTCGCAATGAAGGACAAACTGTCGAGTCATGACAGAATCGCACCTACAAACTTTTTGGATTTATTTCCATTGTCAGTCGTATCAACCCAGACGTCCGGTCGTATCGATCGAGACGTCCGGTAGTATCGATGAGACGCCAAGTCGAATCGATCGATGCGTCCGGTCGCCTCAATTGAGGCGTCGAGTCGCATCAATTAGTACGACGAATCACATCGATTCACTACTAAAGTCGAATCAATTAATGCTACTCTCATAGTGGCACTAGCAAAACACATCCTATATGATTGCTTTGCTGTTTTTTCAGACGATGGCGTCCACAAAGACAACAACCATGCAAGAGTTGTGTCACAGAGTCCCGCAAGTTCAAAAAGACTTCTTTAACCGAGTTGTCCAAATAGTGGAAGACAATTACCCCACGGGCTGGAACTTGTGGGAGGTTCAGGACTTATCCTACTCGGAACTGTTTGGGGACAAAATATCTGCCACGATGGAAGCGAAGCTACGATTGGCGCTCCCAACGTATGAACTAGCGATAGCATACTCTCCAGACGACCCTGCGCTATCCGAGAAGAAGTATCGATTAATTAAACGAAAACTTTTAGAATGGCCTTTGGGAAGAGCACTTTTATATGCGCCTCATAGCGTAATGGAAAGGATCCATTCAAAATCCTATGAAAGATTCATAAACACGGTTAAGCTGCTGAAACCACGGCTAACCTCGAGGGATGTGGCCTCCACGACCATAACTCAAAAGAGAAGCTCTGTGTCACCAGTGAGTTCCCGCAGTTGTAAAACACCACGCCGCGAACCATCTGTGTCAAGTGCAGCTTCAGTGGCAAACGAAGCGTCTGGTTCGCACATCCTCTTAGAAAAGATGATGGAACTTCTGTCCAAACAAACTCAAGCAATCGAAAATATTGCGACTCAGGTTTCGACTTTTGGATCCAAAAGTGACACAGCCGCGGCAGAATTGGATGAATCCTTTGAATCGCTGCCAGACAGCACTGGACCCGATGATGAGTTTGGAGCTCCCGAATTCGACCTAGGACTTCCAGTGAACACTGCTGCATCAAGTGTTCTTCCCCCTGCCGAGTCTGAGGAAGCCGCACTAACTGCACAAATTGCGGAAGCCCAAAGGAAACTAGCCGCTCTTAAAACACCAAACTCTTCGGAAATCCCCGATTGTGATTTTTTACCACACACCACGGAAGCCGAAGCGAAGCTAGTCAAAGCTGATCCGAATACGCCTAACTGGAGTTCTACATCACAACTCGAAAAAACAGATATGACCTTGGGCGCTATAACTTACGGATTGATGCTTCAAAGAAAAGCCTTTCGGGAAGCCTGTCAAAACATGGATGTCAAACTGCGCACAGAAATCCAAAAACATCTGCTCGCCCCCGATTGTGCCTTTAAGAAAATCTCAGATGGGCTGCTGCAATACACATGTGGAAGAAGGGCTGAAATTATCCAAGCTCGTCGGGAAACCTACAAACCCGCGAACAAAGTTTTGAGTGACATGCTACACGACATTCCACCATCCGATACTCACCTCTTCTCGGAAGAAAAACTGTCGGAAGTGGTTAAGGATCAGGGGGGGCACATAAGTTCTTCCCGAGGAAAACCAGCCTTAACAATAAGACCGGGAGAAAAACTTCAGTGCAAAAAGGGCCTAAAGGTCATAGAGAATATGGCAACAAAAATAAAAAACAACCAACACGCAATTTTCGTGACTTTCGCTCAAAACAAGATGGCGGTACATCGGGTTTCAACAAGACCAAGACAACTCAAGCCGCTACAAAGAAATCCTAATTCTGAGGTATTTCAAGCTGGTCAACTTAAGTTAAGGTTAGACCTATGGGAATCGTTAGGAGCTCCAGAGACAATTCTGAATGTCTTGAGGGGATACCGGATCCCCTTTATTCAAAGACCTCCTAATATTATATTTGCAAATTGCAATACCAAATTATTTGAACCTAGAAATTCAGAATTTATGTATCAACAAATCGAGAACCTGCTAGATATCAATGCAATCTCGGATAATAATAGCGGTTACCTATCGCCAATTTTTCTCTTACCTATCGCCAATCAAGGCAAAAACCTAACGGTTCCCATAGGTTGATCTTTAACTTGCGTTCACTGAACTTCTACGTTTATCCCCCAAAATTTAGGCTCATAAGCTTAACGAAGGTTACTCAAACTATACAACAAGGGGACCATTTAGTAAAAATTGACATCTCGAATGCATACTATCATATTCCCATCCAGAATTCTCACAGGAGATATCTATCTCTGGCGTTTAATGGGAAAATATATAACATGAATTGCCTGCCGTTTGGTTTATCAAGCGCTCCGTCAATTTTTAGTAAAACGACTAATTGGGTGGCCTCACTATTACGCGAGAGAGGCATTAGAGTTGTTGTCTATTTAGATGATTTCTTACTCATGCACCAGGAGGCTGATAAACTATCTGAACAGGCAATCTGGACCATGGACTTTCTCAAAGAACTAGGTTGGCAAATCAACTCAGATAAAACCGACCTCATACCAAAGTCGCGAATCGAATATCTGGGTTTAATATGGGACACAAAAGAAAATAGGAAAATCTTACCTGCTTCAAAAATCCTTAATATTAAAAGCTCAATCCTTAACACGCTATCTAAGGGAAAATGGAGCTGGATGGATGCTAAGCAGTTACTGGGCAAATTAAATTTTGCGGCCAACGTAATACCTTTAGGCTTCCTTCATTGCAGGCGCATTCAGATCGCATCAAAGTCACTCCCGGACTTACAAAGATACAAGATTTTCCAATTACCAGGCCAAGTAAAAGAAGAACTATGCTGGTGGCTTCAAAATCTTTCAGAAACATCGGTCATTCAAATTGCTCCTGCCTCAATTTTTATAACTACCGATGCTTCGGACATAGGATGGGGTGCCGTGATAAACGACGAGAAGCTGTCAGGTCACTGGAATACCTCGCAAAATCATTGGCATTGCAATCAAAAGGAATTATGGACCTTATTCGAAGTTCTTCGAAGGAAATTAGAACTAGTTTCAGGCAAAACAGTCTTATTTCAAACCGACAACAGGACAGCAGCTGCCTACATAAAGAAGCAAGGCGGCACGAAGTCACAAAAACTTCTTCACATAGCATCAAAAATCCTGCACTTAGGACTGCAACACAAGATCACCATAATTCCCAAATATTTGCCGGGCAGATACAACGGGATTGCCGACAGCCTGTCGCGACGGAAAACCTTTCCGGAGTGGCACCTCGACCTGCCAACCCAGAAAACAATTTTTCAAAGCATGGGCACGCCAGAAATCGATCTTTTCGCAAGCAAATCATCTGCAGTTGTCCCGAGATACGTGAGCGAAGACCACAAGGACACATCGAGCGAGTACACGGATGCATTCAGCAGACCATGGAATTACAGAATAGCGTGGGTCTTTCCACCACCAGCGCTAATTCCACGAGTTCTCCAACATCTGAATGTTTCCAAGGGGCTTTACCTCCTAGTGACTCCGAAGTGGGAGAAGGCATTCTGGAGAGCCGAAGTCAAAAAGAGGGCAATCTCGCCTCCATTCAAGATTCAACATCTGAAAAATCACCTTGTCGATTTACGAACCAACCTACCGCCTCGGAACATTCAGAACTTGTTTTTGGAGGTATGGAAAGTTCGGGCTGGTCCGATGAGGTAACAAACTGGAACGAGTCAGAGCGGTCGCTATTACAGTCGGCCTGGAGACAATCTACGTTAAACACATACAGACCTGCTTGGAAAGCATGGCTTAGGTGGACATCAGACAATAACGTGTCTACTAAAACGCCAAATCCTGGCGATACCTTCACAACGTCAAGAAGTTGGCTCCTAAAACTATTCTTGTCCATAAATCAGCTGTGGCTACCTTCACAAAGCCCTGTAGCGGATCATCTCTTAGCGATCATCCACTGGTTAAGAAAACCATCAAGGCAATTTTATTAACGAGCCCTCCAAAATGCAATTCCATCATATGGAACGTAGCGGACCTTGTAGAATGGATCTCAAAAAGGAATATTGATCACCCTAGTCTGTTCCAAATCTCACAACATGTGTCATCCTTATTACTCTTAGCTACAGGTCGTCGCGTTCATGACCTAACGTTGTTACACATAAACGCGGAACAGTGCCATATTACGCCGGATCAAATTGTCTTCTGGCCGTCCTTCGGCTCCAAGACAGACAACATTAAGTATCGACAGCCGGGTTGGTGTCTGTCAAAAAATGATGACACCATTTTTGACCTCTGCTACTGGATACCGGCACTGATACATAAATCAGAAGAACGTAGACAAGCAGACCCTACTTTGACAAGTTTATTTATCACAACTCGGAACAGAGTAAAAGCAGCATCTAGATCTGTTATAGCAGGTTGGCTGAGGCTGTTGCTTAAAGATGCAAAAATTAAAGGTTCCCCTGGCAGCTTCAGATCAGCTGTCGCTACAGACAGCTGGATCAACAGAAACCTTGATATCGATGAGGTACTACGCAAAGGTAATTGGCGTAGCACTACAATATTCTTGAAACACTACTTCAAAGAAGTAGAGTCTAGAAATATTGCTTCATCACGGACAATCTCTGATGATTTTCAAACTATTTAAAAATGATCTCTGTCAACAAGACAGATCAAAGCAAATTGTGACATAAGGACTGTAAGTATTATAACAGTTGATTATCAGGAGTACATTCTTTTATTTCTCTTTTTCCTTCATGGCAAAATTATCATATTATGGATTTTATTCCACAAAGAGTCACAGTACGCACAGTCAGCGCCGGCAGATATTAAACATCTCACAGTGGGTCAAGCCTAAAGGCTCGAACACCTAAATAGAACCGTTTTTCCCCCGAAGGGTAAAAAACGTATATTTAGGTTTCAGCCGAAAGGCTTGACCCACCAATTAATCCCTTGCCGGCTTTCGCCTCGCCTCAATTCTTAAAGCGGTCCTGAATATAAAATGGCCGCCTGCCTTGGCGCTGACCACCACTAACCACAGAGTCAGCAATGACTTGCATTGACTCCGTTACAAACGACTAGATGGCGCTGATGTTCTGAAGGGTTATCTCACAGTGGGTCAAGCCTTTCGGCTGAAACCTAAATATACGTTTTTTACCCTTCGGGGGAAAAACGGTTCTATTATTGCACCACAACATAAGAAAAACATGTTACAGAAGTATAATAAATAAATAAAGGTAACCACAGGCGGTCTAATCGCTTTAGAGCGATCTCTTGAAGACAAGAGTTATAAACAGGTAGTGCAGGAATAAATCAAGAAAAGCTTAAAAAGTACACACTAAAATACAGACTTTCATAAATAAGTATAGCCTAAATACATAGATACATACATACAAACTATAATACAATTATATAAAAATATTACAAGACAACAAGGCAACTTACGGCAGCGACAAGTAATATTGTTTCAACAGATTTTTAAAAATTTGAAGAGATTTTGCACGTCTTAAACATACCAGTTTCTTTTTATTTAATTGTTATCCCATCTCATCGTTTGGCTTATAAGCACTGCCTAAACGCAAAAAGGAAAGCATGCACCAAGACGATGTCATATCAGTCAACATATCAACATGTCAAAAAGACGTTCCACAATATTGTGATCATACAATGTCTCTCTCTCACTCTCACACACACACTTGATTTTTGACAATATAGTTGCGTTACGACCGGAACAGCAATTAACTTGATTATCCATACAACGATTAGTACAAATTGCATTTCGGCTGCCACCAGCGAGTCCGTCTTTGACTAAATTTTTAGGGTTCCATACCCAATGGGTAAAAACGGGACCCTATTACTAAGACTTCGCTGTCCGTCTGTCTGTCACCAGGCTGTATCTGAAGAACCGCGATAGCTAGACCGTTGAAATTTTCGCAGATGATGTATTTCTGTTGCCGCTATAACAACAAATACTAAAATCAAAATAAAATAAATATCCCATACAACAAACTTTTTTTTTTTTACTGTTTTTATAGATAATGGTACGGAACCCTTCGTGCGCGAGTCCGACTCGCACTTGGCCGGTTTTTTGGGAATTTATGTTCTCAATTGTAGTTGCTCCCATACAAACATTTTTTCCTCTCCAAAAACTGGTTCGAATGGCATCGTATTAAATCTTAGGTCAGAAGCCTATATTGAGCCCCCAGAACGGCGGTTATCACAAGACGGCGCGCGACCTATGTCGCGTCGAGATAGACTATCCGTCTCTTTCTAAACCGTGCACAGGTTTGATCACTATACTGGCATTGGCTCGCTTGTGCTCAGGCGTAGTTTAATCTGTACGAGCGTGATGCATTTATCGACATCAGATCCCATCAATTTTATATAAACTTCTAATGATGTGTCTAGAGATATTTTTTGTGAATTGCGTTAATGTACCCACGGTACTGGTTATATGGTACTTCTATCCACTAAAAACTCCTCGGTGGCCACCATTCTGCGCTCTCATGCGGACGACAAGATCTCATACTGAACGCACCGGAGCAATAGGGGTGTAGACACTAAATAAAATAGGCATATGTTTAACGGACCACCAGATATAGCAAAATATGAACACAAAAAAAATACTTTTGACGACCAAAAATAGTAACTGAGCACCTAATTTTTTTCACCATTTTAATGTGAAATGATAACCTAAATAATATCATCTTACTATCCTATTTAAAGAAAATGTCTCCTAATTAATAAATAAATAGTAAATGATCACCAAAATGTTACCACCATTTTTATGTTAATTGATAACCAAATTATAACATCTTACTATCCTATTAAAGAAAATGTCTCCCAACTAATCATTGCTAACCCAAAACTAACTCAGTCTCCCGCCCTCCGCCCGAGCTTTTTTTTTTTTTTTTTTTTTTTTGTGGTTGGGTCCCTGTTTGGCCAGCAAAGCGGCCATTGACAGATTGGGCTGGGGATTTGGTAGCTATTTTTACCTTTCGATCGCTATAAACAAGGAATCATTTAAGTTACTAGAAAATGTTTACTAACCTGATACCTCTTCATATTCCCTAAATTCGCGGCACGGGCGGGGCGACGGAGTTGAGCGGCAAGTACTACTTTATTTGGTAATATGCATACATTTTATGGCAATCATAGTGACTTATTTAGGTAGACATATTGTAATAATTTCTTCGCTAAGATTAGGTGCTCAGTTACTAAATTTGGTAATCATTTACTAAATTTGATCTTTGAATACAATTTAATTGTGCAGTCGTTACTAAAACAGGTGTAGTACCATTGTAATGGTAGAATTCTTTTTTTGGTGTTCAGTACATTTTTTTGGTAAGAAAACTTGAGGGTATCAAAGTATTTTCTGGTGGTCATTATATTTGTTCCCAATAAAATAATCAATAATGTCATATTTTCTCGAAAAAGGATTAAAAATGTAGGCGCGTAGCTCGTTGCCTTCGCTTGGGTTCATAGGGGAGTGCCTCTGCCACCGACACATGGAACACGATGACTTACTTTTGATTGGCCAATGAATATCAAAATGGTTTCGGAAAATTTCGCTGCCAGTAAAGATAAGACAAAATGTGACGTCCAGAGCAGTGATCACGTGAATCTTCGAACGCACGTTAGGACAACTCAACTGTCATTTTGCCATACAAAAGTGACATTTAGATCGAATTGAGGGGTATCACGTAACGTTTCCAACGCGCGTTAGGACCGTAAGTGACTGTTACTAACTAAGACTAAGACTACTAACTAAGAAGACTAGTTACTGACGCGCGTACAACGCGTTACGTGATCGACCTGCTGACGTACGTACAATGCGTTACGCGATCGACCTGCCGATCATGTCCTACGATTCATGTCTCTCATCAAAGTGAGAATGACAGGCATGAAACAAAGGCAATTTTCTGGCACCTCCCCCCTGTCCCCTTCTGTCAATTACAACAAAAGAAATCGCGGCCCAGATTTGTAACAAAATCGAATTTTGGCTTTGCTTCAACGATGTAAACCAAATAACTTAATGTTTGAAAGGTAGTAAGCGCCGGGTTCTATGAATTCAAAGTGGACTTTTTAGTGTTAGGGGAAAATACCTTCAATAATCACTTGAAGAGAAGTGAACGAATTCTGTTTCGAATTTCAGATAGACAGACCATTAGTAGGATTCGAGAAAATCTAGGATTGCAGAGATTTTATTTGTATAAGATTGACGATGGCAAAAACTTATTTAAGCCCGTAAAAAGAAAAAAGGTATTTCAATGAATCAGACATGGTCTATATCGATGGCAAAAAGCGAGAACGTAGTAACCGCCACTTGGTCAAAAAAGTTTTTTTTGCATATTCGGAATCAGCGAATTTTTCTGCGTCGACTGGTCTGGGTCCCATGGCTCTACGACGCTTAGAAAAAACTGGACTACGTTGCAAAACGAATGTATTTTTTTGACGATGCCCACATCTAATTGCTGTAAACACCCAAATAGTAGCAATTTTCTAAACGAGTACATTTACGCTAATTTTGTTTTTTCATAAATCAAAGGGTGTGCCGGTTACAGCGTTGCCGAAATTTTGTTCCGTGGCGGTTACAGCATTTATGCATGTAGTGAAAAAAATACGAACCAAGCTTACTGCAATTATCGTAAAATAAATTATCTATGATTGACGCTTACTACATTTCATTCGAAAATGAATTAACAGCAAGCTACAGTAACGACATTTGAAACACAACGTGAAGTGGGTAGTGCTTGAAGATACAGCAATAAAAATGTGCGCTCGCGGCGATGTGGCTCCAGGGACCCGCCCGGTATCCCCTTCAAGGGTTTTTGAAAGGGTTTTTCGTAAGGCTTTGCTTACCAAAGCCGATGCTCCTCAAAGCCTATTCATTTGGCTATTAAAGCGCTACGGTATCCCGTTCGAGGGTTTTTGAAAGGCTTGGGTTACCAAACCCTTTCAAAAACCCTCGAAAGGAAAAACCCATTCATTTAGCTATTTAAGCGCTTTAAATATGGGTAAGCAGTTCCCTTAACGAATATCAGATACCTTCTCAAGCGCTTAAAAAAAGCCTTTCGAAAGGGTATATATCTACCAACGCTCCTGAAGGGGTTTCCCTTTCAACGCTCATGCAATTTTTATCCTTTTGCTAATGATAATAAGAGCAAAATTTGAAAATTTATTTTAGCCGACGGGAAGTCTAGCAGTGTCGGCACAGGTGTCAAAGCGGCGGTGCCTTTGACAAATCCGCCAAGTTGCCGCCGCTTGCGGTTAAGAAGTACCTTATTGCATTATAATACGCTTTCTTTTTGTATGGCGAGGGGTCGGAAGAAGTTGGTGCGGTGCGAGTATAATATACTTAGATTATGTTTCTTGTTATCTGTGTGTGCGTGTATGTGTGTGTGTGTTTCTGTGAGGTCTTTACTCTTACAGACTAGCATATTTTGCAAAATGCTTGCTTTTTCAAGATTACGACGTAACTAATAGTAGGTACTTAAATAATCATTTTTAAACTAGGGGCTAACACAGTTCAAATTTAAATTTTCTCTTTCTAAACCTAAAATAAATGAGTTTTCTAGGGAGCCTTTTTCAAATTTTGCAGTGAGAAGTGTCGTTTCATTTCTCAGTTTCGCAGTAAACAAGAATCATTTGGTACATGAATGATTAGAATTCAATTCACCAAACCAAATCTTGTACGAGAGGCTGACATGATTGAAAATCAAAGATTCATTTAAAAAAAATGATAAAACACCTTCCGCGTTTTCTTAATTTTTTTGGTGAAAACCGGATTACATTATATTTTTTTACCGCAAATTGTACTTATATTTTGCCCTAAAAATATTATTATAGCAAACTGTAATTTTATGTTAACCCATAAAAAAATTATCATAACTATAGGACCTACGTTGCCGTAAATTTATATATTTTTTTAAGACGAGATGGGCATTAATCGATAAATTTTTGAGTAAAATAATTATTCGATATTTATTTATTAATCGTATGGTAAATTGTGTTTAGAACCGTGAGATCTTCGTAAAGACAGTACTTTTGCCAGGTTAATCGATTAAACAATCAATCGTCACAAAATTAATCGCGATTAATTTAGTCAAGAGTAAATTAATCGTCGCAGAGTTCGATTGACGATTGATCAATCGTCATTTTAATCGACGAAATTTCATGATTAAAAATTGGAACAGCACGTTACATAAACTAAATATGTCTTGTCATATTGTACACTTGGAAATCATTCTAGTAGGTATGCTGTGTGATATAAAAAAGTCAGTTGGTTACTAGTTTGTTTCTATTCGCAAAGGTATTGTTACACATTCCTTAATATGTAGGTATATATCATTCTGTCAACGTAACTCGAAACATACAACTGTGTAATAAATAAGTTTTTTTGTAAGTACAAATAAACTTATTCATTCCTGAATCAATCGAGAGAAAATTAATCTAACTAATCAATCGATTAAAGATTAAGTCACTGGTATTTAATCGACGATTAATTATAATCGTGACTAAATTAGTCGAAACTCTTACGAATTAGATAGATCAATCGTCATTTCGAGGCATTCGAATTTTTGTCAGTTTTCCTTTCGATATTGTAAGCAAAGTAAGTAATCCACGTGAATGAAATTTTAGTATGTTATTATTCATCATATATTCTAACAAACTGGGATAGGAAAACACGATTAGTAAAACTTTTCTCGATAGATTTTCATTCCAAAAAAGTGTCCATTTTTATTTTATTTTGCTAATTATTCCGGAACTATAAGCATTCATATTTCGAAGTTTTCAGTAATGACAGTAATGCTATCTATCTAGCAAACTGGGAAATATCATTTTATTTACTGTCGTAGTTTTTTTTTTATTATTTATTTTACACTTTCGGAACTTATGCCGCATATGCCATTGTGTTCATTAGCGGCGCCACTGGCTTTCGTCTCTTTTTTTTGCGCGTGGAAGTAATTGATGCTATCTCATCGAGGCTCCGCCTCCAGTCGCCTGTGATTCCTTGCCGACGACGGATGTGTGCCAAAATTGCGCTTGCGTTGACATCTCGCTAAAGTTATTAAAAAAAAATTTCTTCAAGTAAAATACTCGGACTTTTTGTATGCCAAACTTAGAAACTAATACGTTTAGATTATCTCTGTGTTGTTGACTGAACAAAATAATTTTGTAAATGTAAGCGGACCGAGCACATCAGAACAAAAACTAGTGGAGTCGCCATTGACAGTTTTAGACTTGGACGACTATTCTCTCCGTACAAGTTAAGGGTTAGTAGCCATTTCGTAAGGTTTTTTAAAGTTTTTTTTACTATACCTTTTAAAATAAAACTACAGAATATTTTTGAATTGAAGATGTCGTTATAGGAGCATAACAATATTAACAATCAGCCTTCGGTCTCGTCAGCCGCGGGGTAAGGCCGTAGATTTTGCCACTTAGTAACATAGAGTAACATAGACACTTCTATGTTACGGTATCGTAGAAGTAACGCGAAAGTAACAAGAAAAGTATGTAAGGCCGATTTCATAATGCACCTTTTTGGTATAAAACTTTATGCCGTATGATGTGCATGGTGCATGGATAACAAACAATCTTGTAAGATAGTGATAGTGTTTAATAGTTTTACTAAGAAAATCTTTACAAATATGTCACTTTTATACAAATTTGTAGGATTGTAATGTTTAATAAACAGGGCCCTGACTGATGGGAGCTGACGTAAGTGGAATAATTAGTTCAACTAATTAGCGCGCAGGGTGCGTTCTGTGGCATGTGAATTTTATCTCCAATTCACAATTTGACATTCATAGATTATAAAGTAACGAAAAATAAATGCGTTTAATGGTGAACTTTTTTGACAGTTCACAATTTTTTCACAGTTTATAATATAGCGAGTAAGATTATAAACTGACTACGTTCATAATATAATAGTTAAAGATATAACACTTTTAACTCTCGCGCTTTGTACACGTATTTAAAATTACTGTATTTAATAAATTACTTTTGCGCGGGTGGCGCACGACCGGTCGACGTGGCACTCTTTGGGGGAGGCCTAAGTCCAGCAGTAGACTTCTTTCAGCTGATATGATAATGATGAGTAATTACTTTTAATTATTCGCCTTAGACCCATGACAAACAATAATTTTAAATACTTTATGGTTACTTTGTATATATGTCCGAAATAAATAATTTGAATTATGAATTTGAATTAGCACTTTAAAAGATATCGACCAAATGTGGTTTGTATTTCTTATTTATAAAGCAGTACCTTATTGATGCTCGCGTGTCCCGCACACAGTTGGAACAGTTTATTGACCAAAATTTTGTTAACATAACAAGTAATGATTTTCGAACTTCGAATAATCCGGATTGCAATCCCTATGCAGAACTTCACCAATTTCCACGCATTTAGAAGGTCATTCTCCAGATTTTTGTCGGCGTCTGAACTCCAACAAACCATATTAAACGTATAAAAAAGTTTGATTGAGTTACGGTGACCCACAGGCCAAATTTGAGAATATTTGGATAAAGTCGTCTTTACTTTACGCAACAGCGGCGCCATCTATCTGTTTATTAATGCGACAGCCCAACGAAAAGGATATTTGTCTGTTTTGGTCTGGGTATCATGGGAAAACTATCGAATGGATTAATATGCAACTTTCACTAAAACGTTCAAAGGATCTTCGGCCACGCAATAGGCTATAAAAATTATAAAGATAAGGGTGCAAAAGGGTTAAACAATGGGTTTGAAGTTTATATGGGGACCCCTTGAATCTATGACTTGAAAATTGGCAAGCATATACTTGACTAGAAATTAAAAAGAACCCTATTCAAACTTTCAGCAAAATATACATTAAACGTGAAAAAACACGGGATGTAAAATTGTTTATATATATTTGTAATCATGTTCTGATAAAATTTGCAGTATAGGGGTTTAAGGGGCCGAGAGACAGATCTAGCTTCGTCTTATTTTCGAGAAAATTATTTTATTCCGTATTTTCTCGCAAAAGGCAGGGTTACTCTTCGATGACGACCAATGGTTACCCAATGGTTGGTTTGTTGATGGCTGTGAGTTGGAACACCAGCTATGAGGTTTTTTTGTTTTCTTTCTATCAGTTTATTTCGTTTTTTTTTTGGTAAACGATCAGTTAGTGGTTTTTTAGTAGTAGTATTACAGCCGAGAAAAACTCAGTCCCCGGAAAAAACAAAGCCTTATTAATAACAATATCGACGGTGGTGGATTTGAATGCATTCATGCAGTCTTAGCGTTTTAAATTTATGCCGAGTTTCTCCAACATGATCCCAACATGGGCCAAACTTAATTAAAATATGAACTGATACAATGTTCTGTTTGCGAAGTTACGGAAATATTGTATGGCATTATACTTAGAAACATTTACAGTTTTACATTAGTTTTCCTTTCATAATTTAAGAATCAAATAAAACTTCAAACCTTCAAGAAAAGAGCGTACTCCCATCTTAAAGGCCGGCAACGCACTCACAACACCTCTGGTGTTGCAAGTGTCCATGGGCGGCGGTAATCGCTTACCATCAGGTGATCCGTCTGCTCGTTTGCCTCCTATATCATAAAAAAAAATAAAAAAACTCATTAAATACGGTTTGGTATGTTATTTTTATTAGTCGAAATAAAACCAAAAACATAATATAAGCGGCATCTATCGAGCTGAAATTGGACTAAACTTAAGCTCGGTAGATGGCGCCAATCTACAACTAACATCAACGACCTCTATCAAAGTGAAATTGTATCAAAATCATGCTCGCTAGATGGTGCTATCATTATAAACATCAAGCATTAATAATGTTTATTTTTCATTTAATTTGCGACTCATAATCATGAATATATTATTGTTAATATCCGTTGTAACAAAGATCTGAAATTGCGTTAGTTTTAAGACTTTTTACACGTTCAACGGCACGCGGCGCGTTTTACCGCTGCGAAAGTCCGACTCCATCTCGGCCAGTTTTATCCCTTATTTAATAATAGCTTCCACCCGCGACTTCGTTTGCGTAGAGACGGGATAAAGCTATCTTATATTTTAATCCAGGCTATACACTATCTTCGTGTAAAGTTTGGACCTCAATCACGCAAAAACGGATTAAAATGAATTTTGGTATACATAGTGTTTATTCCGGGAATCATCGTCTAAGGGGGCGAAATAGAGTTATATAAAAGAGTTCCACGCGGACGAAGTCGCGGGCAGAAGCTAGTAGTAATAATATAGCAGTTAGCAAAATTAATAAAAAAAAAATATTTTCTCTATTCTATTCATTCGATGTTCTCACTAGCACGGCTTACGAGTTTCGCTAGCGGGTGGCGGGGTGCGATGGGCGGAGCATTTATCTACGTTATCAGTTTTTGAATAAATACTAATGGTTATGGTATCTTGAATGAAAAAGGAAGCATTTTGCAAAACACGCTTGTCTGTAGGAGAAAGGCCTCGTAAGGGTAAAGCCAAACGCGCGTTTGTTAGAGTTTTACTTCCAAAGTTTCACCTAATCGCATTTCACCACGATCATAATTTTTATGTTCGTTTTGTGTCTCATATTTTTTGGTTAGATGATTGAGACACAAAACGATACCAGGCGCAACTCACAGGGTGACTCATCGCGCCCGCTGTAAGTAGGTGCCACGGCCGGCCGGCTGTCCGCTGTTAGCGCTGTTCGCGCTGTTACGGCACGCACGCTTCTATCGCAGCGCGTTGCATGCGATAGAAAGGGATGGCCACGTTTAGGCTCGTTCGGCATACCTAAACAGGAGATTTGTTAACAGAGAACCTTCTCTACGTAGTACTTACTAAGTATTATTTATTATGTGGCTGCAATAGACGAGCGCTAGCTAGTACGTACCTACCTATTCTTATCCCATCCCACTAATATTATAAATGCGAAAGTTTGGATGTTTAGATGTTTGTTACTCAATTACGCTTCAACGGCTTAACCGATTTGGATGAAATTTTGCACAAAGATAGTTTATAGCCTGACTTAAAATAAAGAATTGTTTTTATCTCCAGGGTCCACGCAGACGAAGTCGCGAGCGGAAGCTAGTTTAATATAAATAAACAATAAAAATGCATACCGTTACACAATTTTCTATGTGTTACATCTTTTAGTGGAAGTATTTGTGATTGAGTTCCTTCAATATCTTCTTTCCGATCTGCAAATAAATGTAAATCGTTCAACAAAGGTTGTCAACACAAACACATTCCGTTCAAGTAAAGTAGCTTGGTTTGGTACCTACTAATAGATACTGTACTTACCCATTTCTGGCAATCCATTCATGTTGAAAAATAAACACAGGAGTACTAAAAACTAAACACAACTTCGGTCGGCGTCGACTTCCGTAGAACTGAAGTGAATGAAACTATTAATCTATGCCGCTTTACGCGAATCGCAAATACCTACCCATACTAGCAGTGCCAGAAGGTTACCATTTGACTTGTATAGCGCTTTAAATACGGGTAAGCGGTTCCCCTAACGAATATCAGATACCTTTTCCAAGCGCTTAAAAAAAGCCTTTTGAAAGGGTTTCCCAATCAGGAGCGGTAGCGCCGCGTAAGGGAAACCCCTTCATACGGCTAAGTAAAATGAATAGATATTCAATCAATATCGGGCAGCAAGTGATTTGGGCTATTGAACGAACGACTAACCCGTTCAAAGGCTTTTTTCTGGGAAAGGGTGGGCGGGTCCCTGTGTGGCTCGTGAATACGACCTGTGATTTAGTCTATCGGCGATCGCCGGAGCGAATCGGTGTGCGTAGTCTGTGTACTCTGTGTGTCCGTGAAATAACAATTTTAATTTGTACGGTACCACAGTAATATAACGTCTAGTTATTTAAGTTAAATATGAATGGTTCAGTGAGATTAGTTCAAAGAAATATTTTTATAATTGAGGTGATAGTTTTGTTCAAACAATTGTTTAAGAATGATGTTGAAAACTTATATAATAAGTAATACTTACATTCAAAACATCTTTTATAATTAGTGGGTTTAATAGGTAGTGAGTTTTATATCGATAAAAGTTACTTAAAAGACAATTTAATGCCAAAACTGAAGATAAAATGTTAAAAGTAAAAAAGTGGTAAAGTTTTAAAGCTTTCACGGGAATATTAAACCTCATTACCTATAATATTTAGTTTTAGCGGATAACAATATTATAGTCTGATTAACCCTAAGAATATTTATGTTTGTTTTTAGCACGATAAGTACAAGGTTGTGATTTTATAATATGAGAGATTTTATTAGCCTTTTGAAATGTTATAAGCAACGGAGGTTGTAAGTAACTTTCGTAATGTTTTTATACAAAGAAATTCAGACTAGATAGTATTTGATATGTTAAGACAGTAATTGTTGCTTCTGAGCTTTTAATTTGTAAGAAACCTGCATTTAAGATTTGGAAATATTTTAAAAAAGTATGTTGATAAAAGTTGATTGATACTTAAGTCGTTTTATTTTCACAGTTTCTTTTTGCCGGTGGACACTTACCACATTTCAGTTAGTCCTATAAAGAACGTAATGACTAATGACATTTACGTCAAAATTATTGAATCTTAAAATAAATATGCATCTGGTTACAGCATTTATGCTTTATGGAAATAATACTCGTTTCACCATTTTAGTACATTTACTTCTGGCGTTTACATCGTTTTCGCGTAACGAAAGAAAGAGTTCAATTGTCGTAACCGCCACTAAGTCGTAAACCAGTCTTTTTTGTTAAATATTAAATATGCCAGTTGAAAGAAAACCATAAGTTATGAATTAGATCCAAATATCAAGCATTTTCGTTCATAAATGAAAGAGTTATAATTTTTTTTCTCGAAATCGAAAAGTTTTTTGGCCCTGGTGTAAAGTTTGCATTTTGGCGGTTACTACGTTCTCGCTTTTTGCCATCGATATATAGACGAATGCTAAGAAATTAGATAATACAAATCTACGTTTTGTTTTTTTTTTTGTGAATGATGTTGAAAATAATAAAACACGTTTTTTACTTAAGGCCCCTATCCTTTTGCCGGACGTTATTTTTGTTTTTTTTTTTTATCATAACCTTTTAATATAGTCCCACCATAACTTTGACAAGAAAGAGAATCTATACACAAAAGTACTGCTTTCGTACCGCCCCTCTTCCACGCATACGGCACTCATAGGTGTGTAGACTCAAAATGTATTATTACTTAAAAAAAAAAGACGGCAAAGAAATATATAACGAAAATCCCATTCAAATATCTCCAAAAATTACGGAGTTACAACCGTTTTAATGTTGCTTGTAGAGAGAGCAAACGCAGATCCTGACGTCACGATCCTCGAGCGTCATAATAAATGACAATCGTTTCACATGAAGGTGCGTTTTGCGGAAAAGGGACAGAACATACACCCTCTTAAAATGTTGAACACATAACTTTGTGATTATTTAACTTCTTGTGTTGCTTTGGTCCATTACACATTTTTAGTCCTTTTTCGAGAAAATATAACATTATTGATTATTTTACTTAGTGTATATTCGGAAACTTCACGGTAACATGCAATGAAAAATGTAGGGGCGCGGTAAAGAATCTAAACTGACTTGACTGACAGCTGACAGCTCACTGATACTGCACTATGAATGACACAGATTAAATACTAGTTACTAACCATGGCTGCACCGCACTTGTAATAGCTATGAATTGGAGTCACGAATATAATTGCTTCAAGTTGTTGTTTACGTGAATGGTTTTGCAGTTATAATTCCGCAACAAAAAAACGCGAAAAATTATAAATTATAGTTTTTTTTACCAATAAAATTTACCCCACATTCTTCCACCTTCGCCAAACTACATGGCAGTTTGTTGGCTAACGCTTGTCTTACAACATATTTAAGTTTGTTATCTCCATTTTAAAAAATATAATAGCTCAATATTACGGGTATATGTACTTGTTGTTTCCGTCCCTCAATAAAATTCTCAGTTCAAGAGCACTGTCAGTCAACTTATCTTCACTTTCCATCTTGATATAGGCCAACCCTTAGAACAGTAACATCTGAACTGAAATACAACAAATAATGACGCAAATAAATAAAAAGAAAATCAATTTACCGGAACAAAAGACCCGGAAAGTGAACGTTGGCGGGAAAGGCGCGGCCACCGGACGGCGGTGACAGACCGCGGCGTGTCAGCAGATTCCGTCAGTGCTTGCTCTATGATCCAATATGGCGCCGCATGGCTGGACATGCACAGTCCAAAAATAAAGCGGCGAGCGATAAAAACTATTTTCTCAAACATGCAATGAAGTATTGACGTTACGTTCCTTAGGCTAATACCTATATCATAGAATGTTTTTCTTCATTACGCGACTTTGATAATTTGAAGTTAGAAAGTAATTTGTAATCTCATACAAAAAATCGGCCAAGTGCATGTCGGGCCACGCGCAGTGTTGGGTTCCGTAAAGTGGGGGGACACATGACTCGAACAAAACACCGCTCGCTTACCGCTTATCGCTCTTTGGCTTTAAAGCACAATATCTCGCAAACGAATCACTGATTTGAAAAATGGTTATAGGAAACCCACAATATTTTTAAACGAGCTATCAAACGATACCACCCCACCCACGCCATGGGTTTAACAAGAAAAAAAAATACATACCCCCTTTAGGTGTAGGGGAGGTACCCTAAAAAAAAAAATTCAAGATTTTATTGTACTGTTTTGTCGGCGTTATTGATTTATATACCCATGCCGAATTACAGTTTTCTAGTAGTAGATAATGGTTACTGAGCTAAGCCGAGGACGGACAGACGGACATGGCGAAACTATAAGGGTTCCTTGTTGTCTACGGAACCCTAAAAAACGAATTAGGTCCATAATACCCTTCGACTTGACAACGTAAATGCAAATGTTAGTAGTTTCACTACCAGGAACCCGGCATGGGCTACGAGCGTATAACGCTACGAAACTATTGGCAATGAATGTGTTGAACTTATCAACATAAATTACTTTAAAATCAAAATTTGACCGACTTCAAATCGTTAGGTACCCAAATTGCTTTAAGTGTGCCTATAAGATTTGAAGGGTTCGCTTGATGTTTCCAGGACCCCAATCATCAGATCCTGAGCTGATAATGGGACCACCTGGGAAAGATACCCTTTCAAACAAAAAAAGATTTTTCCAAATCGGTCAGACGTCGTCCGATTCTGACGAATTGAAAACACCCCCTCTTTTGAAATCGGTTATAAATGGCGCAGGTACCTATACCTAAAATATCCATATTTGCAGTGTCAATTCGATACGACTATAATGGAAGTGGGTCGAAATCGACTTACAAACTTTGATTACATGTACTCGTACAAACCTACATAAGTACTTGGCCTCCATTATACTACGAGTTCAGCATCATCAAGTTTTTTAAGGCAAGGTACTTACTCGTATTAGGCCGCTAACTTCACACCGGTTACATAATCTCAATACGAAATAAATATGAAATATTTTTCTCATTTGCCCGTTTCTTTTAACTCGGGCCGTCCGCAAAAATAAAAGCGAAAAATATTTTTCTATTCTGCCAAGTTTTCATTACGCGAATTGAAGTTGAATTATGGATTGGGTCTTTCTGAACAAATAATGATAATAATATTTTCTAAGTAAAATGTTTTAATTATAATTTGACTGACGCTTTCGAGTGAACGCATTATAAAAGGTTCTTTAGTTAAAGATAATATTGCAGCTTTATAGCCCTCCGAATCGCTAAACTTAAGTGGCAGTGGGCAGGGCACATATAGCACGTATAGCTGATGGCCGTTGGGGCGGAAAGGTTCTCGAGTGGCGACCACGTACAGGAAGGCGCGTCGTGGGTAGCCCCCCCCCCCCCCCCCCACAAGGTGGACTGATGACCTGGTAAGATTGCGGGAGTCCGCTGGATGCGGGTGGCGCAGGACCGGTCACTTTGGCACTCTTTGGGGGAGGCCTATGTCGAGCAGTGGACGTCTTTCGGCTGATATGATGAATGATGATAGTAATTCCATTAATATGAAAACTACCCATAAAATGGATAATTTTGCTGTAAACCATAAGGGTCACATTGTAACGTAAGCGACCGTAGAACCTTGTTACAACAGCGTAAGATACTCGTAGTATTAATTAGGATCATAGTAAATATCGTTTAGCTTACTGTGGTATTCTCTCAAAGCCTACTTACAAATCAATTTGATTGTTGGTACCGCAAAATGGTATGAGTTGGATCAAAATAGACAATCAAACCACGAAAAAATTTTTTTTACATTTGACACGTTGATTTTTTTACATATAAATTGTTGCGGCCGTATGAATTTTGGTTTTATAATGATTATCTGTCGGTTCATTTCATCATTTTAACGATAAACACAAAAATAGTAAGAAATCCCACCTCACCCCTTAGTGGAGTTAGAGGGGATAGTACTGGGGTGAGCTGGGAAAGTATATGGGGAAAATCTTTCGGATTAGCTTGCCTCGATCCGCGTCCCGTCCCACTCTCAGCTCATATTTATCGCATCTCTTCCTCATGATCGCTCCCCACAACCCTAGTTCCACCCCAGGCGACATATCTTTCACCCTTTTTTAGGGTTCCGTAGCCAAATGGCAAAAAACGGAACCCTTATAGATTCGTCATGTCTGTCTGTCTGTCTGTCTGTCCGTATGTCACAGGCATTTTACTCGAAAACTGTAAGGTGTATTTGAATAAGATTTTGAGGATAGGTGTATTTTGTTAGCCGCTACATAGTTTTGTAATTAAATTACAAAAAAAAAATATTTTGGGTGTGCACTCCAATCCATACATAAAATTGAAAGTCAACATTTTTTTTTTCATTGCAAGTTCATTTGTGGCACATCAATCGATAGGCGTTTCAAAATAAATATAGGTATTTCAGCATTTTTTTTGATTAGGTGAATAGAGTCGGAGATAATCGCCCCGAAAGTCACTAAAATTGTGTATCCCCTTCTAATTTTTGAACCGTGTATTTTAAAAATATGAAAAAAATAATGGACTGGCTTATTAAATTCGTTCAGCGAAAATTGTTTTGAACAAGTTCGGTTCAAAGGTTTTTGAGATACATATTTCTAAAAAACTGCCTTCCTTAAAGAAAAGGACGTAAGTGCCATAAGATTTCAGTATCGATACGACCTTTTTAATAGGCACGGAACCCTTCGTTGTGCGTGGTCCGACACGCACTTGGCCGCTTTTTTAAATGTTATATATTTCAATTCAATTAATTTATTCAGTCAGATAACAAGATCTATTATTTGTTAGTATTATCCTTAAAAAGACTATGTTATTACTTAGAACTTAGAATATCAATCAAATGAATAAATGAAAACTAAAAAAAAAAGAAAATTAGACATTTGGCTTCATTGAGTACGGCGCATGTAACCGACTATATACAACGAAGCAAGTAGGGGCAGTCCAATCTGTCCCCTATCATCCTTATGGCCGCTGTACACACTGGGCCAACGTTGGCGCGTCAGCAGATGCAGCTATGCGTTAGAGGAAGAGGGCTTTATATCGTTCTCATGCGTTTGCATAGCTGCATCCTGCTCACGCGCCAACGTTGGCCCAATGTGTACAGCCGGCTTTAAGATGGTGTTGGCGCTGGCGCGCACCCGACGCAATATAATTTGGCTACTCCGTGTTGCCGCCAGATAAGAAAATATGTCTAAAATCAATTTACTTTTAGAGCAACCTGAGCCAGGAAATCAAAGTAGCAACTGTAAATATTCGCGTCCCATCTGCCCCCTCAATCAATGGATTGAGGGGGTAGATGGGACGCGAACTAGCAATTTGGGGGGGATTGGAGCTAGCAATGAAAATACCATTCCTCGTTCGGAGGAAACGAGGAGTCCTTTATTCTTTATTAAGGTAACCGTAAAATGGGGTACTAAGGAGTACCTTAAACAGTAATGATCATTTTACGGTAGCTCCAATGCTAATGTAGCAGAGCGGTAAGGCACATAATTTTCGATAGACTTACTGGTCAGCGCGGGCTCAAATTCCGGCTTGTACCACTTGGTTTTTTCAAAAAACTTATGTACGAAATATCATATTTGATATTTAACTGTGGCTTTTCGGTGAAGGAAAACATTGCGAGGAAACCGGTGTAATCCCACAGATATAGATACGAGTATACACTAGATAACTTAAACACCTCAATCTGTATGAAAATCGACCGTGTCACTTTTCTACCTACTTTGACGTCACACGGGCGAATTAGTGATCTGAATTCCCCGTTGTCCGCGAAAAATCGATTCCACAATAAGGTATTTTCTTAATATTCACGGACAACCGGCTACCACAACAGACGCGCGCGGAATGTAAGTCGAAGTGACAATTTGGAGTCCGAATTCTGACACGCGAAGTACATGCATTTGCGTGATCTATGTATATCTGTGTGTAACCCCAATAAGATCTAGTTTTCCGTCTGCGTTGGAAGGTCAGAAGGCAGGCGCTCTCGTAAAACTAGTGCCTACGCCAAATCTTGGCATTAGGTGCCAACGCGATATATAACGAGCAGAATACTAATGCCATAAACACAAGCTGTAAAGTAAAATGATTTCTGACATGTTTGCGTCATGTAGCTCGTTAAATGCGCCCTTTAACGACTACTGTGGCACTAATAGCGCAGTATTCATGTAAATATTGTACAATAATAGTCATGGAGCGTAAACATCGGTGCAATAATGCTGCACTTTACGTACGAGAGCACTCCAGCAAATTGGCCGGCAACGTGTCGTGGCAATCGTTAGCAGTGCCTGCCATGCACGAGTAGGCTGCGTTTTGCGTCCGAATTCCGAGGTACTCAAATTGACTGCATTTCTTTCAGCCAGTTCCAAAGGAGAGGTTGTTCTCAGTTGGAATAGTCCAACTGAAACTACCGACCGACCGAACATACAGATGTTTGCTGTGGTAGTCGGTAGGTATATCTCTCAGCAATTACTGCAGTAATGATCATTTTAAAAGGGTTTACTGATTAACTGCGTTGATGCGCGGTGCCGAATCGCCTGGTGTGCTCTGCGTCAAAGAGGTAAAGGTTAAGGCGCCGTAGGTTCAGCGAAGTTAAGCGAACAGAGTTTTTGAAACAATATAATGCATCTGTTTATAATAAGATAGTATCAAAAAAATACGAATACTAATCTTGAGGCTTTTCTGCAGGGAAATCAGTGCTTCGAAACATGATTAAGCAAATTTCGCTCGATAGAAAAAAATCACGAACATAGGTCTAAAACACACAAAAATACACTTAAAATATTCGTAACAAATTATGCACAACAGCTATAAATATTAAAATTGCTTTTAAAAATCGGCAATATCATGTTTGAGGGAAATCGGTGTTTACATTTTTATTTAATTAAACGGCCAAAAAATTAAAATTAAAAAACATGATATCCGCGCTCACGCTTATGCTCAGTGAGAGGGAGATAAGACCATGAACCTACGGCGCCTTAAAGTGGGGTAAAAATTACAGGGTTTTAGTTGGGAGTAACAAATATATTTTCCTGACATCAGCTTTTCCTCGTGCTTGACGTGTCGTGATGCGACAGAACGGTAGTGGTTTCATATAGGTACATTTATTGCGGTTATATTCTCAATTCACGAATTCACCGCCCTAAGTAATGTACAAATATGGTATTTTAGGTAAGGTCGGTCGGCAAGAGGCACGGTTGACAAACAAAAACTGACCTTATGCTCTCTAATGCACAACACAACATCAGCGCCATACGATGCGACCGACCTTACCTAAAATACCATATTTGTACATTACTTAGGGCGGTGAATTCGTGAATTCCCCAGATTGCAGGTATTTGTGGCCCAAACCGTAGCTGAGGTCCATAAATATGCGATCTAGGGCTTAACGAATTGCCCCTGGTGCGGACACAATTTTACGTCTTCTCCTGGGTGTGAGTGAGGTTTGCCCCTGCGCCCGTGGGTGGTAATTGTCACCTAATTAATGTCAATTATTGTAATATGTCAATTTTTGTGATCACTCGGAGGCTGTCCGTCTGTCACAGCCAGTTATTTAATTTCACCACTAATGTCGTGAAATTAAAAAAATATCCCATCCGTGAACGCTGCGTTTACGCTCATATCGTGTTGAGAGGGCATAATATTATTGCGTCCGGCAACTGTTATTGGGACAGTGGCCCGAAACCTTTTCAATTCGTTTGATCGTTATAAAGTAAATATTGGTAAAGTTTATTCGGAATATTTTTGGTAGCAGGACAACCTCTTTTCGATTATAAAGTTATTTGCAAGTCTGAACTAACAAACAGTGAGGCGCTTGGCCAAGAACGAGTGGTAATTTGGCCGATGTTGAATGTTTCGACTTGTGAAAAAGGGTAGTTGCGTCATGTAAAAATTGATAACGTAGTGTTGCTAAATGGATAGTAAACCATCAAATTATTGTAATTAAGTATAAATTACAAACTATAATGAATCTCAAAAAGATATGGACCTTGTAAGTTAAGAAAAATATGGCACTTTTTTTATTGTCCAAGAGTAAATTTAATTTTTTTAAATTTAATACCGCAGGAAGGGCCTTAGGCCTCTCACAGACTAGACTGTCGCGGGCTGGCCTAGTAAACTTGTTATTAGCCGTCAAATGTAGGTACTATTGACCGCCACCGCAGGCCGCACCATCAGTGTGATTCGGGCCTTATGAACACAAATGTCAAAGTGACAGACAAAAGTATTAAAATAGGTTTTATTAAGGTTAATGATTTTTCTTCAGGGACCACGTAGACATACTTGGTACGTCTTCTAAAATTCAGAAGGACAGACATGAAACAAAAACGACATCCTAGAGATGACACTTTTTATCCATTAAAATAGGGAATCGTGTCCCGGAATTGCGACAACCGAGTGGAATTCGAGTAACTTTTCAAATCAGCGTAGAACAAATCAACCGTATTTTTTCCCTTATAAAACGAAAACTCTTTCAAACCGGCTGTTCAGAAAATTGTGGCCCTCAAATAAGGGATCAAAGTTGTATTTTCTTCCTTGATCCTGTTTAATACAGAAAATAGCCATTGTTGCCCACATATGAGCGATTCAAATTCTCCTCATAGAAGGTGTGAAACACAATATGTGCCACTCGGTAGCAAAATGATTTCCCCCCGCTTCGCTCAGGATTCTATTGAAGAAACTTTCGCTTCTCTTGGGATTCAATATAGCGCCCTCGCCGTAAACATATAATTTTGCTCCCTTGAGAGACAATCTACTATAATAATATAATCAACGCAGCGTAAGTACAAATCGTTACGCAATCAACCTGCTTATCAGTACTCCACAATAGGTGTTGTTGCAGCTTATCCTTCAAGTCTTCAAATCACGTACTGTTATTTAAAAGAAAAAGAAATGCCGTGTAAGTGGGTCAGAACAGTAAGGGAAGGTCGGTGCACCCCCGAGACTACTGACAGCAGATTTATGGCCGCCCGAACTTTAGAACAGATGCGATGTCTGTGCAACGTGTTTTGGTTCCGGAGTTAGACGCGGTCATTGTAAAAAGGACCAGCCGAGCCATATATTATCTTCTTTCTCTTCGATTTCACCGCTGACAGGGTCGTCGTGGTATTTTGAGATGATGGAAAGCTTTACAATAAGTCCTTTAAAAGAAAGGTTAGGTAGGTTAGGTTCGTTAGCTAGCTTCAGATGCCCGAAGGGCAAACTGCCCAGAAATTGAGAGTAAAATGAATGTTGAAAAACGCGTTCGTAAACTTATGCGAGCAAAAAATTCGCTGCCATAATATAGTGAGGAAGGTAAATTGTAAGAATGGGAAATTATGAGACAGTGGATAATGGCGAAAGAAAAAAATGCTACAAAGATAAATTGCATTTGGGAAACCAATCTAATAAATCACATAATGTATTTGACGACCGGTTAGCCTAGTGGGTAGTGACGCTGCCTACGAAGCTGAAGGTCCTGGGTTCGAATCCCGGTAAAGACAAATATTTGTGTGATGAGCATGAATATTTGTTTCTGAGTCATGGAAGTTTTTCTATGTATTTAAGCATTTATATCTATTATATATATTATCGTCGTCTAGTACCCCTAACACAAGCCTTACTGAGCTTACCTTTATATATTTTATTTATTTATTAGGTAGGTACCTAAGCCGTTAACTACTGTAATAACCACAAGAAAGACGCCTGTCCCATATACTTATCAATATCATAGTTAATGTGTACTTTCCCACTGCCAAAATCCATTACTTCATAAATTGTATACTCAATAAAAACCCATCACAAAATGGAGCTTAAAACTGCTCTAATAAATATGAAACATTAAATAAACCTCAAAGTACTAATTTCTTTGGTATCTCCGCCCGCAATAGCTTACTTAAATCATTAAGACTAAAAAGGCAACAAATTTCGTCGTTTCAACCATAACTTTCATAACTTAAATAAGGAGCTAAACTTGCATAAGGGGCTGGGGTAACTTACAATTTACGGTCAAGAGTTAAGTACTAAGTTAGTCGGGCAGCAGAATCGATTAGAGAGTTTTTAATTATGTTATGATCCTCATAAGTTTCCGTGACGGTAATAGTTCTCTGTGAAGTATTTTATTAAGTTTCTGTTGCTCATATAAGAGATGAGAACTGTTAAAGGTGGGCTGATAAACAATAGCTTATTGTTGAAAATGTGTTTGTACAACGTTAAGGAAGAAAAATAAAGACCCAAATTAGAATTTGTTTCCAATCGAGATTTTATTAGGAAGGATTGCAAAAAAAATCTCGATTGGAAACAAATCCTACTGCTACTAATAGTGACAAGCAACAAAACATAGTCAAGATACATACGTATATACCGAAAATGTATCCATTGTGTATCCTAGTTCAGGAAATAATGGAAAATCCTATAATTAGTTTTACTAACCGGGACTTAATCACGTATAATTATTATAGTCACTTCGATCACTTACAAAAGCGTTTTGTCTATGACAATTAAAAAAATAAAACGCGGGCAAACTTTAAGCCCACTACAAACGGGCGCAATTTGTCACACCAACTTGCAATAGTTCGAAAGAGACAGCCATACATTACTAACCAGTCTAACTAGAGCAAGTTGTCGTGACAAATTGCTAAGTCTTTAAACGTACGAGCATTTGGCTGATTGTAGTTATTTGCAGTGTCACGCAACTAGGAACAAAAAGAAGAATGACATCCATTTGCTGACATTCAGCACGTCTAGCATGGGACGGCCGCGACATACTCTCGATTTTTATCGCTCTATACCTCTTGTTCTAAGTGGTCTAATAAGAGAGACGGATAGTGCGAGAAAAATCGAGAGAGCTCGCGCGCCGTCGCGTGCTAGTCATGCAGATCTAATCTGACAAGTGTCAGAACAAGTGACAAGTTTTCTATCTGTGCTTCTACCATGGCGGACACATGCTATAGCTTACTTCCGTTCTTTCTCTTTCTGTCATTCTGTCATGGATGGTAACCATGGATATTGTAACTTCGGGAGAAAACATGTGTGTCAAACAACCAATGCTTTTGACGAATACATTTCAAATTTATAAACATATTATGTATAAGATTCTCGTCATCAACCAGTTTAAAGCCAGCATAATAGATACCAAGAACCACAGTATAGAAGAATAATACAGTAGTTAATCAGAGGCCGTCTAGGAGCGTTCGTTACCTACTTTCGCTCGATCCGCAGGGCTGTCACGTTTGTGGCTTGGCATACTTATAATACTAATTTTGCTTTTAAGTACGCAAAGTGTTTCTGTTACAGTCTAATAGACAATATTGTATACACAAAATAATAATATTATAGATAGTATGTGTTTTTAGTTTCCTACTTCATCGAATATTTTAATACCACTATACTATTTATACCTAAAATATTTCCTAGTAAGTATAATAGTTGCTAAACTGCACTAGGTTGGTAGGTGCTTAGTTACAAGCCTATTCGGCTCCTTTTGATATCGTGGCACTGGCGGCTCGCTGTCTTCATACCTACGAGGCGGCTTCCTTTGACGTAGCGAGTGAGAGCGAGCGAACACGGCAACGGCGCGGCCCCGATTGAAGCATTGTCCATCATTCCCGAAGGCTATGTGTGTGTGCGTACCGAACTCGCGCGCATGTGTGCAGTCGTGCGGTGTAATGTGGTTTGGCAAAGTCGCTAAACTCAATTGAGTTATCATGTCAAAATCAAATGACAATGTCACTGTCATCCAAAACTTAGTTCGAAGTCCCGTCTCTTAGAACGTAGTGGTTATATTCTCTTTGGTTATTTGTATTAGTCAAAACATAATAATATGTATGGTTAAAAGGTAAAAAAAATGAAAAGTGAAAGTGAAGTGGAATTTCATACACTTCCTGGCCGCTAAAACTGTACAGTAATGACTTTTTTATTTTTTTAAATTAGCGCTCGTCAGTAACAAGGAACGTCACTGTACTATTTTTGCTATACAGTAAGGCCTGCAAGTTGCAGGCTGCAACACACTGGCGCGGCCTGCGGCGGCGGACAATAGTAAATTTGACAGCTAATGACAATTTTACTATTGTCCGTCGCGGCCAGGCCGCGCCAGTGTGATGGATGCAGGCATGAGACGCACATTTCCGAACATATTGGAGAAAACTTATTTATTTACCTCTTTGAGGTACGTACCTAACGACGTTTTGGGGTGTGTTGCGAAACTATTAGAGTTTAAAGAAAAGTGGAAATAATGTAAATATTGAAATATATTATGTTAAAAACATTGTATGACATCTGTTCAGTACAAAAGCTGATTGACAGAGACAGCGCTGACAGACTCTACTTAATTCAAAATACAAAGAGTTTAGTCTTCTAAAAGATGCCCAGCGCTATACTATACTTAGCTCATTTAAATTTTAAATTTAAGAGAAATCTGTTGGGTATGTACAAACCTAATTGCCGGGCATACAACCTCCTTTCACTTGAGGACAGGCGCAAATTGGCTGATATGAGTCTACTTTTCGATATAACTAGAAATCGTTTGGACTGCCCTGAACTATTGTCTGGCCTATCGTTTCGAGTCCCAAGACGTCGAACTCGGCACACAACTCTGTTTCATGTTCCCTTCCACTTCACTAACTATGGTTCTAACGCCGTGTTATCACGGATCCCTCACTTGTATAACACTGAATTCTGCACTGCTGATCCTTTTGTAGGGTCTAAATATAAATTAAAAAAAGATATATATTCCGTTTTGTTGAGCGATAACTAAACTTGATACATCTTAGTTTTTTTTCTAATTTATTCTTGTAATTTACATTTATATTTAATTTTACTGTCAATAAATAATCCGTTCGTTAAATAGGGACATATACCTTATTACAATTTATCTAATAATTTATATCATACCTTTTTCAAGCTATGTGTTCCCGGGTGCCAGGGATATGCAATTAGTTGTAGGTACGTTATAATAAGGTACCTCTCCAAATTTTTAACTCCTACTTATTCTACTAATAATAAAACTTCAGTTTATCTTATGGATGGATTTGAGCTGGTGTCTGATTTGCAAATAATGTAATTGTCATGGTTTTTGTATCTGAAGTAAATTTAATGAAATTAAAACAAAATACGTTTAAGTTGTAAATTAAATTAGATTACTTAAATTTACAACCGGTATGTACTTAGAACTTCTAGCGTATCGAGCATTTGTGTGTAATGTACATTCTCATGGTTTTCTTATTTTTGTTAACTTTTATCGTTACTTAAGTAATTCAATGGATGACTGTTATAGGCCTTATTTTATGTAAGCGTTAATATGTTTTAGTTATATTTACGGCTGTTGTTATCCTGAATACCAATAAAATAAATACAAAATACTCCAATAGAAACACCCCAAAACGTCGGTACGTACCTCCATGGTCATGACACAAATTGCTTGGCTGGAATCAACAAAATAATCTGTGAGAATCGAGACACTTTAAATCAATAAATCTTAGAATTTTCGAATTCCTGCCCCGAACTTGCAAAAACTCGTCAATTCTATTTTTCCCAAACCAGAAACATGCTTACCCGTAATACGGTTTAGCCTCGTTTAAAAGCAAACACAATCATCCAAATGAATTTCAATTTGTCAAGGTATTTAATTCCGTGCCGTCTGTCGGTATTGGAAAAACGTTCAATTTTTATAGAGCTCATTGAATTATTAAGTGGCCAGCTCATGCGCGGGTGACCTATTAAATTGATTTATTATCACTCTAAAAGTTTTATTTTATTTCATGCAGTATCTGCTTTCAATAATATAGTATATTATAAAAGCAAACGTTTTGTTTTAAAATTAGGCAAAGGAGCGCAAATGGGCAATAAATACCTTCGCACCTTAACATACAAATAATCAAATAAAATATATAGTCGAAAAGTTGTAGACTTCCTTGGCTGACTTTACCTATGCATTTATAACTTTACTATTTTTTTCCGGGGATAAACCTATGAACTAGCAGGTCTATCACGTAACGCATTGTACGCGCGTCAGGTAGATTTAAAAAAATATCTCGTTAGGAGAAATAATCGTTTTGTCTATTATCTGCGACGCCATCTTGGAATAAATCTATTTGTAGATGAAAATGGTGCACCATGCACTGGAAAGGCTCAGTCTTATTTATTTGTTGCCTTAAATAATAAAATAAAAAATATGGTGAAGATACCAAAATGGACGATTCTTGGGAACAATCGGTAACAGTTAGTAGCAATTGTGGTGCTGGCACCGATTTTTGACTTTCGAGCGCTCGACTCTTTCACTCGAAAACTGACAACAATTATGAAATACGATTTTGAAATAGCGATAGAAAATTGGAAAACGAGTGGTATTGGCCACTCGTAATTAATTCTATTGGTAGAAAGTAAAAGCCTGCCATTTTGACACTACAAACGTATTTACTTTTATTTGATTTTCGTGCGCTCGAAAGTCAAAAATCGGTCCCCAGAACGTTAACCATTAAGTCAATGACTGAACATGTATGAAGTACGTAAGTTACTGAAACGCATTAATGGACAGGCCTCAGCTGAGAGTACAACTTTGTACCGTTTGGCGTCGAGACCCTCGGTCCGTGGGGTTCCAGTGCGCAAAAGTTATTTGCGGAAACATTATGATCTCCACTAAAAAATAGATACACAATAAATAATTACAAAAAAAATATTTTGTAACAAAATCTATCCTAGTTTATGTAAGTATATGGTGGTCAAAATTAGCCGACAAATAATTAAACACACCGCATATTAGACTAGCCTCATACACGGAGATTTACATTCATACTAATCCTCACAACCTCGTATCTAACTCGAATGAGTTATCAAATATAACCTTTACTGCATCTAAAATAAAGTATTTTTTAATAACTAAGCAGCACGAGTCACACGCCAAAAATAAATAATGGAATTTTTGAAATGCTTCGTTTTAAAGTCAAAGCGGCCCGCAATGTGGTGTGTTTTTGCCGCAATGTGCCTTTTTATTTTTATGGTTGGAATTTATGCCTTTTTTCATATTGTTATGAAATGCGAGAGCGTAATAAAACGGTATAATATGAAAACCAGCGCGGCAAGGATTATTTAAAAACGTGCAATAATAATTACCTACTATCTATCTAATCTACAATCTATTTTTGAATGTAATCCTACTAATATAATCGCGGGCGGAAGCTACACTCAGAGGCAATGAAAACGGGTCACTTCCCATGGATTACTTTTTAAAGTGACCCGTTTTCATTGCCTCTGAGTGTAATTCCCAATGTGAACTATGAAGGTACGCTACCTCAGAGGTAATGAAAACGGGTCACTTTGTAAAGTAATCCATGGGAAGTGACCCGTTTTCATTGCCTCTGAGTGTAGTTGTATATAAAATGTTCTACAATCAATGAAGGCTTAGCACCACCTTATTTCCGTGAAGTGTGTGTATCAACCTGTCACTGTTTCATTACATTCGAAGGCACTCTTATTTGCCAAAGCAACTGTCATCCTGATCATCGACCTAAAGCAAAACCTTAGATTCAGCCGGGTTGGCACAAGAAGGCGCGCGAGCTTTCTCGCGGCGAGATATACAATCCGTCTATTACATATTAGAACACTTAGAAAGAGACGGATACAGTCTCGCCGCGGGGAAAGTTAACGCGCACGCTTTGCTTAAGTTTCAGGCCCCAAGCTTAAGGGATTCAATTCATAGTCCCATCCCGCTTGCGCGTCAGATGTGACGAGTCCTTACAATGAGATTACGGAATATGAAACGTACATATTATTATATCTCCTAAGGATCCTCTTGTTAAGGTACAAACGTACCTAACAACAGTTTTAATTATCCTTTCTGATAATGCCAGTTGTATACATAGATATTTGACTAATAGCTATATATTTAAATTAAAATTTAACATAGCGATCGACAATTTCAACTTTCATCGGCCCGTCAAATGTGGTTAATCCCGAGGGCACTAAGTACATGGTAACAAAATTCAAATGCGTCACATAATGTGACCCCACAGGGCCAACTCAACTACTCTGCATTATTAATCGACATTGCCGCCCGGGTCGCAACCTTTATTCTAATTACCGCAATCACATTTTATCTTAACCCTCTAACAACCGTGTTTGAGTGGTTCTCAGGAAAATGAAACGGCGGCGTTACTAACACTGTTTTATCATTACCAAAATTACAGCGAGGTGAAACACCCAACTCAGTTCGTATTTTATTAATCTACTAGCGAGCCGCCCCGGCTTCGCACGGATACTATATTATGCATATAAACCTTCCTCTTGAATCACTCTATCTATTAAAAAAAACCGCATCAAAATCCGTTGCGTAGTTTTAAAGATCTAAGCATACATAGGGACAGACAGCGGGAAGCGACTTTGTTTTATACTACATATGTAGTGATTATCGGAAGGGTATCATCCTCAACGGAGAAGTATGGCCATGAAGAATTGGATATGATTTCACGATCCTCGGCATTGAGGGAACTACTAGTGTTGAGGACCTCAACACTAGTAGTTCCCTCAATGCCGAGGATCGTGAAATCATATCCAATTCTTCATGGCCATACTTCTCCATAGGCTCTTCATCATCATCATCATATCAGCCGAAAGACGTCCACTGCTGGACATAGGCCTCCCCCAAAGAGTGCCAAAGTGACCGGTCCATAGGCTCTTATCATCCGCTAATCGGTTGTAGTTGCAAGGATCCCACGCAAGCCAGCTGAGAGCGCACCAGAGCGTAGAACAGCGTACTCCATTTAATCAAAATTATTACAAAAGATATCCAGTCCAGTTACATGCAATCGCTGAGGTGGAAATCGGCCAGAATGCCATTATCATATGGCCTGTAGATGAAGTTGCAAGGGTTCGGTACGGTTTGATATTATTTTTTATTTTAATCGCATTTCTTTTTATTTACATTGTTATATAAGCTTTATTACGTTAAATAAAACAATAAGACCGGTTAGCCTAGTGGGTAGTGACGCTGCCTACGAAGCTGAAGGTCCTGGGTTCGAATCCCGGTAAGAGCAAATATTTGTGTGATGAGCATGAATATTTGTTTCTGAGTCATGGAAGTTTTCTATGTATTTAAGTATTTATATCTATTATACTCGTATATATCGTCGTCTAGTACCCATAACACAAGCCTTATTGAGCTTACTATGGGACTAGGTCGATTTGTGTAAGATTGTCCCCTAATATTTATTGTTTATATTTTTATTTTTATTTTTTAATAAGTATATATAAAATAATATCATAAAAAAGAAGAGCAATCTAATGTTCTATGATGGGTCCACAGCCGTCTGCGCATCCAATTTTTTTTATTCTTCCTCTCGTTCCTCTAATTCTCATAGAGACCGCTCTGATGATTCATATTTGTATTTTGACTATGATCCAGCTTATTATTACCATTTACATTGTTATTCTTGTGTATGAAATGAATCGCAATTAATTGTCACAATATTGCAGAAAAAAGCCAGAATAGTACGGTTGAAACGTCAAGACGATTCTCAAGATAATGAACCACAGGAAAATAATAAGTTTCTATCAAAAATTTCATTTTTGGTACAAGCTTTTATTGCCAACTGTACTTTTTTGTATACCATCATCAACTACTCATTGAGACCGTTCTAACGAACCCAAACTCAACGGGGTTATGTCGGTTAAGTACTGAATTCCCATTCTGTCTCCATCATCAGATCAGCTCCATGGTACCATAATATTGAATTGTCATCCAAACTATATTTTATACCCAAAATTTCAGCTCAATCTGGGTCAAATTTAACTTGCAAGATTTGTCCCATACATACTCGTACTAACAGGGCAAGTTAATATAAAGCTTGTAATAAAACAACATGGTGTCCCACACCATGCCTTAATACTTATCACTTCATTTGAAGGGTTCCGTAGTCTACTCTACAAGGAACCCTTATAGTTTCGCCATGTCCGCCTATCCATCTAAAATCCATCGTTAAGCCCATCATCATTGGATAGCTTGTTTAAAAAATATTGTGGGTTTTTGCAAACCGTATTTTACTCAGGAACCCGTTTGTGTGATACCTACTGGTCTCGAAACTCTATTTTTCAGTCAGTCTTTGAGAGGCTATGGCACTGTGATCATTTTGAGCTTCAATATTACTACACTTCGCACGCAAGCAACGCACCTTCAAAAGTGCATGAAGCTCCTCCAAAAGAGAAGCCTCCTCGCACCAATGTGGATAAGGAGCATTTCACATTGGTGTCTTGTAAGTGCAAGCCGCGAAAGAGCCAGTGTGGTACAGCAGAGCTGGTTGGTTCTAGCCTGCAATACTCCGCCACGGCTGATGACATGGTGGAGTATATTCACCAGATAGCTGGCTACTCGCTGAGTGTTTTTCAGCTGCGGTCGCGCCACTACTTGCACTTCAGCTCGTTTGTGGTGCGCGTGCCGCGACTGCTGCAGGAGACCATCGCGTTGATTTCTGGCCGAAGGGTGTTGTGTTTCGGCGATTCCGCGGCAAACTACGGAATTCTACACCGGACTTGTTGACGCAACCGAGCCACACTGTTTCGTCGCCTAAATAATAATGAGTGTTTGAATTTTATACTTGTTTTGTGTGTATGTTAGTCTTTAAGGTATTTTCAACTATGGGCCTCAGTTGCCTGATATAAGTGGCTATTATTATAGTATACGTCATTTCAAACTAATATTAAATTATAATGTACATGTTCCAGTATCCTTAATAAGTAGTAGCAGGGAACTCAATTACTCTCCTCATAGCCTCATTACGTTATAAATCCGAAGTAGCGGGAGATAATTCGGTGTCGGCCCTACTCAAACAACCTTGCAGCTAATAAACTTACGTAGATATGGTATTCTAGTATTATACGAAGGTGTAATATTTAAATGTAAGTTATCTTGACTAAATATTACAGTGACTCCACACGCAGACTGTAGACTCTAGATATTAAACTAAAACAACCTACCTAATTTTTGTTTCGAAATCTTTGTTTAGCGGATGGAAAATAAATGTAGTTTTTACACTGTAGGTGTAAACTGTCTCAGTTTGGGAGCTTCATATAAGGTCAACGTCCTAGTCCTCGAAGTTGTAATATGACATGGGTACTTTATGTAAAAGCAATATGGGTCAAATTTGAACCAAAGAGTATTTTTGTCATTCGAATTTAGGCCTTGTCATCTCACCTATCCTTTAAATTTCTGCGCAGATATATTCTCAATACTCTTCCGTCATTGGCCTGATAGACGGTAGGAAAATATAAATATCGAATGATATTCCATAAGTTCATAATATTAACACATTCGCTTTAAGGAACCCGTTTAATACGCTTTCACACACTACCGAGAAATGCCATTAATTATCGCGATAATCGTAGTGTGGCCGTACCTTTAACGTCCATTATCGCGATAATTAATGGCATTTCTCGTTAGTGTGGCCCCAACATTACGCGGGAAAACTGGCGATCGGCTACGAGCGTGACCTGTAGTAATTCTTGGTGGTGAGCGTGTTAAGCTCCATTGATATATTAACCTTAACTTCGGAATCACGACCTCCACCACCCGTTTAAACCTAAAGACTGCCTACCTCTGAGCTGCTACCGTGAAACACAAACTTTATACATACGTGTATCTCCCTCACTCTCGCTTGAATGTGCAAATGCGAGAGAGATAGGGACATACAAATGAACGAAGTTTGCCATTTGCGGTAGGCGCTATGTGTCAAGAGAGCCCTCGTTTATATTTGCTACGTAGTCGTAGCAGCCTCGTAGCACTTAAGTTCTACGAAACTTTTATCAACCCTGTCATCTACGCAGATTATCTTATCCAAAAACTTGCAGTCCACTTGGATGTAATCGCATCTCATATCACCACTTGGTCGAGGGCAGTTTATAGGGTTAACGACACAACTTGTAGGTCCAAAGTTCTGGATTATGTTCATTAGGGCGTATGTTACTTGGAAAGTTATGGAAGTTACAACTTTTCGGTAAGAGAGCTTAGAGTTCGCAACTACGCTCGAACTTCTCAACTATCTTGGAGGTCTCTCGGTGATCTTCTATTCCAGCTACTTGATGCGTTAGTAATTTTGATATGAATACATTTGCGAATTTCGGGTTTAAGAACTTTTTATTTCTCAAAAGAAGATATTACAACTTCACTTAGATGAGAAATTAATTACTTAAGTACAACAAAATGCATGCATTATGTTAATACAGAAAAAATAAAAGTACGAGTAGTTATTGTCTAAATATAACTTAGGTAAGTAAAGCAGTGGAGGATAAGATAGTAGGTACATTTTAATTTACATCGCTTGGAATGCGGCTAAGATAATTTTCAGTGACTTTTCATGTAATACATACTTAAAAACAAAATTGAAATTGAGCCCTATGCTTACGAAATTCTTATACTCGTAGTTTGTTTTAACGAATTTCATGTGTTACTCCACTTCTTTGTTACTTTAATAAAAAAAAAAAAAAAAACATAATCATATTACGTTATTATGAAAGCAAAGAACACACGCAATGAGCTTAATTATTTTTGACCTAGCAACTGGGCTTATATCAAGGCAAAATGAATACAGGTCCAAATGCTGCAAGGTAAAAAAAAACGATGGTTCTACATTTTTTTTATTATTATGCAACGACGGTGGCAAACAAGCGTACGGCCCGCCTGATGGTAAGCGGACACCGCAGCCTATAAACGCATGCAACTCCAAAGGAGTAACATGGGCGTTGCCAACCTTTGATATGTTTGAGGATTCGCTGTTTATTTTTTTTTAATAGTTACCCCTTCAACAGTTGTCACAACCCTCACATATTGTGATATATACTTATAACGACACTTTGTGGGACCAAAAATAAGTAGGTATAGTAACGAGTAATCAATTATTAAATTGAAGTTATTTACGTGGGCCTCAAACCTAAATAACCTGCGAAACGAAACAATATAATTTCTGAGAACAAACTTCACTAGATGTACGTTGAAATAAATCAATTCTCACTTAATATAAACACAACATGATTTCACTTTAAATAAATCCCATTAAGCACAAAAATTCTTACTAAATTAATAAGATTTACTTATAAAATAGTATACTCGAGGCAGGTACAAAAAGGGGCCGAAAGAAAAAGGTTTGATCCTTTCATAAGCTGTGCGGTCACGTCTCGGAAGTGTCAATGTTTGCCGTCCATTACGTCTTGATCCTTGACGAGCGTTTGACGGATTAGTCGGCCATTTTTGTTTTTGCTTGAACTAGGTTTGCGTGTTGAGAAAGCATAAAATAATAGCTACTGAAACGTTTTTACTTTAGTTTATACTAATTACAAACAATAATTACGATTTGAAGTAATATGAAACGGAACGTGTTTTAATCCAATAATCAGCGTCTGGTGACGTCACTCCTGTCAAAAGTCAAAACTAAGCACCTCTGTGACATTGACATCGGCCTTCTACGTCGGTCTTTCGTCGGGGATGCGGTCAGCGGTGGACGCCTTGCTCCTTAAGCGGAGCTTCTGACGCTGATTTCATTATTGACGACTGACCAAACTACCGAACAACGTCGCTTTATAAGCAAACTTGACATTGGCGAATTCATCTTAACTTAGATGTAAGTCATTTTTTTAAAAGAAGAATAAGACAAACATATATGGCGAGTGACACACATGAGTGACGTCACTGGAACTGTAGATCCGCTTAGGGGCGAAAGTTTAAATTGTCAGTTTGTAACTGAAATTTTTGACTATAAATCATAGTATTTTAATTGTTAAATACTTACGTGGTCAAATGCGATTCTTTCAAATGAAAGCAAAATTGAAAATATTGCATCTTCCCTATTCTGTCCATATCTTCATCCACGTGGAACTCGTTTATATCGTATTTCCATACAAATTTGTAGCCCCTTACAGGATCATTCCCGGGACAAAAAGTATCCTATACCCTTCCACGGAATTAAAACTATCTCCATGCCTTTCATATCAATCACTTCAGTAGTTTAAGCGTGATAAGTTAACAGAACAAACAGACCGACAGCCAAAGCTATTCTTTCGCATTTCATTTGAATATTAGCAGTGTATTATGGATATCATAGTGCCGTAAAAGGCCCTGACAGATAGTTTGCCTGCTGAATACAGGCAATACCTAAAGGCCGAAACGCACTGACAGCGGTGGCGGAGCGGCGCGGTGCGGCGCGGAGGCGGTACCGGTTGTAATGTTCGAGCTACAATGAAAGGATCCGCACAGAGCGGCGCGGCGCGGCGCGGTTTTCTGTGCGGATCCTTTCATATTAGCTCGAACATTACAACCGGTACCGCCTCCGCGCCGCACCGCGCCGCCCCGCCACCGCTCTCTGTGCGTTTGCAGCTTAAGTGCGACAACGGGGTTTTATATCAGTTGTAGTATACAAGTTTTATGGATTGTTAACCTATGTATGGTAGGTACCTTTTACTTTATTGAAGTAAACAAGTTCATTCTATACTCAAAAGTTTAAAGCTAGCGAGCATACATATGTATTATGTGTGTGACAAAATCTAGAACTTGACCTTAGTGAGAAGGGTCCGTTTTGGAAGGTCAATAGCCTGGCGTGACGAGAAGAGGGACAATAACTTAGCTGTCAAGCCCTATCTCTAAATGTCTATAACCTATCCATTCACATAGGTTATACTTATGTCACAGTATATTTATAGCTACAAGCAGTAGAATAAATACAAACGTACAAACGTCTGTTGCGAAGCACACATGCAGACACGCGTCGATGCGCCTCATAGAACTGCACGGCTATCATGCGACGGCGCGCGAGCTCTCTCGATTTTTCTCGCACTATCCGTCTCTTTCTTATTAGAACAAGAGATATAGTGCGAGAAGAATCGAGAGTATGTCGCGGCCATCGCATGATAGACGTGCGGCGCTGTTATTTGCTACGCGCTAATGCAGCTCACCCCGCCGGTCACCCGTCACGAAACTAGATCTCTAACTACGCATACAGTGTCAAGATATATTTGTGGGTGAGCGTTGAGGTGAGGTTAAAACAAGTTACAGAATAGGGGGGCTAGTTTAAAACGGAGCGTAGGTTGCAGAAAGGTCTATGCGACGCGCGACGCTAGTTAAGATACCGCTGTTTAGTTATTTTATTTTATAAAAATATACTGACTGTATTTTACTTGGGTGTATTTTTCTGGCGCAGTTTTCAGTTTATATTAATGTTTTAATTAAGTAAACCCGAGGCGCAATCTGACATTGTTTTCCACTTAAAAAAAGCACTGAACAAATAATAGTACTAAGTACAGAAGCGCTAGCATACCGGCTGAAGCCGGTAGGCCGGTACTTGAAGCGGTGACGCGTCGAAATCACAGAGTCCACCCTTGCAAAAAGTCACGTCTCTCCGACATGACCCCTTTTTCATACGTGTTATTCTCATTTTGATAAATGAGACAATTCCTAAGGCAAAATCAAATCGCGCTCCAGGCCGTGATGTCATTTCCACCATCATCTTGATTGTCTAATATTGCTATTACACTTCAAATTTGATAACTCTGTGATGATTCTGCCACCTTTTAAAATAATGGCACAGAACTGAAGGTTCTCTGTTAACAAATCCCCTGTTTAGGTATGCTGAACGAGCCTAAACGTGGCCACCACTTTCTATCGCATGCAACGCGCTGCGACAGAGCGCGTGCGTAACAGCGCTAACTTAACATACCGGTCGGGGCCGGTAGGCCTGCATGTACTTGTGGCGGCGCGACAAAATCACGGAGTGAGCCGGCTCTGACAATGGCCAAATGGTCGCCATATTCAAACAAATCGAGTCGCGCCCCAAGGGCTTGATATCCACGTTTGTCGTTTGTAGCTACGGATAAAACATTCGTCACTGTCGCGAACATCTTATCTGAAGGCCACGGGTTTTTGCAAAAAGTGACTAAGCAACTTTATTGAAGCGTGTCGGATAGTTTCTGAAGGTCTTGCATCAGATTTTGATTTTTTTTACAGAAAATTATTTTAGCTGACTTTACATGGGACTTTGTAATACTCAATTTTGCTTGATTGATCCATTCATCACTTATCAGTCATATTCAGCTCTAGCCAATCACGACACCTAATTTATTTGACAATCCGCATGCAGGGATTAATTGCAAGGAATAATCGACCCGGCTGCCACACAATGCCATTGTAAACATAATTTGATTGGCAATTAGCTGGCTCTTTTGATGCGTTGTGTGGGTAGCGGGATTAACGTGGGTTCGTTTGACATCAAAAATTATATGTCGAATTTTTAATTAGGTTGAAAGGTTTTGGTAAAGGGTAATTGGCCTTGTAAAATATTGGAAAAACTGAGCTGGAATTTCCTTTGCAAAATGGTTCGACGACCATACAACACGTCTTTTGACATTCGCAGGCTAACGGCGTGATATTTTAAGAAACTCATGTATCAATCTTTGACGTCTAAGACGTTTTGAATGGTCGTGGAACCACCTTAAGATAATAATTTCGAGATTGAAAATTAATAGGATTAATTAATTTAATTAAAAGAAGTATTTCTTTTGTTTCACAGGGAACTGTGAAACAAAAGAAAGAACACGGAAGTGTTCGTTTAATCAAGATAAGTTTAAGGTGCCGTAGGTTCATGGTATTCTCTCCTTCTCACTGAGCATAAGCCTGAGCGAGGTGAAAGTGCGTGCTCGAAAGCGCGGATATCATGTTTTTTATTTTAATTTTTTGGCCGGTTAAATAAATAAAAAAGAAATCACTGTGTTCGCCCAAACGTGATATTGCCGATTTTCAGAAGCAATTTTAATATCTTTACCTTTTGTGCATAATTTGTTACGAATATTTTTGACTGTATTTTAGACCTATGTTCGTGATTTTTTTCTATTGAGCGAAAATTGCTTTATCATGTTTCGAATCACTGCTCTCGCTGCAGAAAAGCCTCAAGATTACTATTCGTATTCTTTTTAAACCAGATTATTATAAACAGACGCATTATATTGTTTCAGAAACTCTGTTCGCTTAACTTCGCTGAACCTACGGCGCCTTAAGGTAAGTTGCACTAAGCACTTAGTACTTAAAGTTAGTTTTATTTAAGAGTAGTTTTCGCCCGCGACGTCGTACGCGTGGAACTTGTTTAAATCGTAACTCCATTCTACAAACTTTCTTCCCCCTTTTCACCCCCTTAGGTGAAGAATTTTGAGATTTGAGAATTTCCCGGAATTCAAAGTATCTCTATACCAAATTGCATCTCAATCGGTTCAGCGATTTAAGTAAGAGAAGATAACATACTGACAGAGTTACCATCGTATTTATAATATTAGTATGGATTTGAATAAAACGAAAGGGATGCCTGTGGCTAAGTTACATGATTTTTAGATAAGCTTGCACCGAACGGCTTTTTACGCAAAAATAGACTCCGGCGCAAACTTTTTAAACAAAAAAAACATAATTTTTTTAACCAATTGTGTTCGGAGTGGCCGCTCAAAATACAGATGTCATTATCCAAAATGGGACCTCAACTGGAGGTTACGAATCATCTACACAAAACCAGCAAGCTGCTTTGCTTGACACAGCTCCCGTCAATCCCTGCACGTCTAGCACACGACGGCCGCGACATACTCTCGATTTTTATCGCACTATACCTCTTGTTCTAAGTGGTCTAATAAGTGAGAGACGGATAGTGCGAGAAAAATCGAGAGAGCTCGCGTGCCGTCGCGTGCTAGCCGTGCTGGACTAATAATTATTCATGTTGAAGAGATTGTTTCTGCAGGTGATAATCAAACTGATTATGTTTTCAACTGTATCCCGTTGACTTACTTTTACTATATAGACTGGCACCCTAGAACATTTTTCTTGACGTCTTCCATCAGGCCGCCATCTTGGAGAAACCAAAGAGTATGTGAACGTGCACTAGATGCAACAATTTTCTGAGTTCGGATTCAGATATAGCCATAGCGTGATTTAATACACTCAGATTTAAAAAAAATACTTATTTATTTAAACACGAATCACATCATCGACATTTGCTATTTGTATTTTTTTTATACTGGATATCTTTATAATTCCCGTGGAAACACAGTGTTAATGCAATTTGTGACAGATTTGATGACAAAGTCATATTTAAGGTCCATACGGATCCTCAGATATCAAAATATTGCGCGTATCTTTAATTAAAAAATCCGTGAATTTACCGATGTAAGTAATGTGATTCCCGTACTATTAGGTACTATTGTAATGTGTGTTGTTGGTGCAATATCGCAATGCACAAGAAGGCATTTTTTTAAGCTTTAAGTCAAACTACACTCGAAATGACCGCCATGAGCTCACTACCCACTCGGCTAACCGGTCGTCAACGTTGTATGAAAGGTAAATCGATGTTTTTTTGTATCTGAATTCAAAAACGTCAAACTTGTAAGGTTAACGCCCTCAACGTTGCACTCGTGTATGAGATGGGACTTTATGTCAAAGTGATAAGATAAGATAGGGGGCTTAAATTCGAATGAAAAATAAACCCCATTTAACCCATATTTTTTGTCATAAAGTGCCCGTGTCATACACTAGTACAACGTCGAGGACTAGGGCGTTTAGCTTATTTCTTAAGGCGTCGTCACACCACCGTATTTATTTATCTACTTAGTGACTCAAAATGCTTTAGGAGAGCATTTTTGTATTATATACTAGCTTCTGCCCGCGACTCCGTCCGCGTGGAACTCGTTTATATCGCAGCTTCATACAAACTTTTACCCCCCCTATTTCATCCCCTTAGGGGATGTTTACGGGGATAAAAATTATCCTATGTTACTGTCCATTCCTTTAACTATCTCCACTTAAAAAATCACGTCAATTCGTCGCTCCGTTTTGCCGTTAAAGACGGACAAACAAACAAACAAACACATACACTTTCGCATTTATAATATTAGTATGGATGTCCAGGTGTGGAGTATCCTGGGTTTTCGGGGATTGATAGAAAACGATGGTACTATGTTTACAAACTTTACTAAGGACTTCTCTACACCATAGTTACAAATTCATGTGAAATACAGTGAACTGGCAATTTCGGTTTCCGTATTCCGTAACACCATTCTCTCTACACGATAAATTCTCCATCACGGAGAGTGTCCACCTCCTGTCAGGCTTTTCCCTCGATGACAGCGAACACAACCGTCCATCCGTTGTTCTATTTCTAATTCAAATAATACTCGTTATAGCCCTCTGTTGGCACACGGCGAAACTAATGAGCTCCTCGACTTTGCTTAGACAAATATGTCCTCGTTCGCATGTATTTCAATGATGACTTTTGTAGATTGACAGTGGAGCACATTACGACCGAAGTCACTATGAATGTAATAGAGGGCGCTAATGAAACTTCTACTCTCCGACATATAGATTGCCATATATTTTCCTTTTTGATTATTTGGTCTTACTGAGTTACACGTAGAACATACGGTAGCCTAGTGGTTCAGGCATACGGCTATGTCAAGCGGCAGTCGTGGGTTCAAATCCCGGCCACTCACCAATGAGTTTATCGGAAATTATGTACGGAATATTTACCGATAGCTTTTTCGCGGAGGAAATCGGTCTAATCCCAATAAGGTCTAGTTTTCCCTCTGGGTTGGAAGTTCAGATGGCATTTGCTTTCGTAAAACTAGTGCCTATGCCAAATCTTGGGATTAGGTGTCAAAGCGGACCTTGAGCTCTTTTAGGGGCCCAACCGAGAATAACAGGAGGATTATACTGAGATAAACGTAGGTTATTAACCCACAAGCTGCCTGCATACGCGCAACCCCGCCAGCGTATTGCAAAGAACCCGAACAGAGTCGGAGGATAAAATTAAATGAGAAAAAAACCTATGCCGATCCCGAAGATCGATTCTATATACTTACCTCTGAAATCATTTTTGAAATGGTTTAAGTAGTCCAGGAGATTGGCTACTAAATTCAAATTGACAAACCAATCTTACAGACTTTTCCACTTTAGTGAACGAGCGAGCGAAGCTAACGAAATTTTCCGTTTCAGTTTAGGCAAAACATATACCCGGCTGTCCTCTCCTCCGCAATTCTCAACCGATTCTCGTTAAATTTTTTGAGCAGCATCAAGAGTGATATAGATTTTTTTAGTCGAAATTAAAAAAGAGAGTTCTCTGGTTCACAAAGGCACTATAGTAATCTTACAGTATAGATGAGATTGCATGTAGATAAGGAAGTATACTCGTATAATCCAATTACATTACAAAGATGTATATTTTGAGATGCCTTCCTAACCAGAGTGTAGCAACGCTGATGCCAAGTGTGTGTACTAGCAATCGGCTAAAAGCCCATTTAACCTAACCAAACAAATGCAAACTCGGCCAAATCCTTAGTAATCTGTAACTCGACAAATTGATGAGCGCCTGTAGTCCGCAAATCGACTTACCACTTTCCAAACCTCGTATAAGTCTTCAGCGGTTATTCTAAAACGTAACCTTAGTCACATACTACTAGGTCCCTTTTCGAAGGACACGGTAGTGTGTGTTTTGTGTTTGTGAGGGTAAATAGTGTGAATGTAGCGCATTAGACTCGCGTCATACTCCGCTAGTCTCAGAGGAATGGGGTTAGCGGGAGCCCGCGTTGTCGAAATACCGTCGAACACAATTTGCACTTGAATTGAATTATTTATTACATACACAAGTTTAAATTACTTAAACCATCATCATTCGCTTGTCCTTATCTCATTTACGCAGCATGTTTTTTCCATACCTCTTTATCGCCTGTCAACTCGTCACACACTTCCTTTCTATTCATAAAACCTTAAAGTTTTACATTGTTTATAAAATAACGAACTTGTCCTAGTCTTAATTGGTCCAAATTTAATTCTTCCGAAAGTTCTGAAATATCTACGGCGGTAAATTGCTTTATCAGAAGTCATAACGGGGGGGTCACGATCCACAGACTGAATAATACTGTTCTATAAGAGTTATTTCCTTAAGGTAAGCGGACACTAGTCCTGTATTTGTTGGTGAAACTGGTGGCATTCTTATGTAACAGCTAGGAGATCAAGCATTCGTCGTACTGCTCCCAAGCCGCGGTAGCCCCTCGGGAAAACCATGGCATGCAGTTGATTCCACAGTCAAACCGCGAGAGGAAATTCCTCTGAAACTGCGATGTATCTAACTATTATGATAAACTATGTGTATTTATATATTTACGTGTACTCATAATATGACTGGCAACGCATAAGGAACATTGGAAATATTGGAAAACATTATTTAGTTGCGGAATCGACACATTTTTGATGATCCTATTTCTAAAGGCACCTATCAATTTGTCTCATTCCAACTATTCCAACTACAGCAAGATGTTGTAACAAATCGCGAGGTATGTAATGACAAACAGATTGGCAATTGAGTTTCTAAAACGATTTGCTACTGAGAATTTGTGAATTCGTGTGTTCTGTCATTGCGTGTTGCCTTGATGCACGTACGTTAAGCCTCTCACAGTCTGACGCGGCCAGCGGTGGCGTGGCAGTCGATAGTAATTTTGACAGCTAATGTCAAATTTACAAGTACTATTGACCGCCACCGCAGGCCGCACTAGTTTGATTCAAGCCTCATCTGTTCGCTCACCGCGTTCCGGGTGAGCCCGGATAATTTCCGGCGGCGAACAACTTTACGGGCCGGTCACTGCTCTTGTCGACACATTATTATTCGTGTGTTACCATTACCACATGCGATGTGTTGCGTTTTATTCATTGTTACATTTGTTAACAATGCCAGTAGTCATGTCATAGTGCGGCTCGTCTGTGAGGTTAATCGTTGAAAGACAATTCTGACAATTCTAAACGAATGTACACTTTAATTCAAGATTAGTGCAAAGTATTTTGACGTAATAACCCTCATTTGCTACATTTAGGCCAAAAAAGCAGAAAATGTGATAAATTTACAAATATCATTAAATTGAAATGTCATAAACCGCAGTATATTGCGCATGTCATAATATTTTGTGTTCTAATTTTTAAAATGTTTGTTAATATTATAGTTTGACTTATTTAGGCACCATTTATATAATTCATTTTTATATTTTATGTACCTACTCTAGGGACTTTATTTATTTAGCCAGATGGTTGAAAATTCTATAATTCCTTAGCCAAAATAACAAAAACGGAACCCTATATAGTTTCTCCATGTCCGTCTGTCCGTCTGTCCGTCGGACGTCTGCTGCTTATCTCCGTAACCCTTACAACTAGACAACTGCATGTAATTCAGCATTTGTATATAAATCAATTAAGCCGACAAAACAGTAGAATAAAATGTTGAAAAATATATTTTTAGGGTACCTCCCCTACACCTAAAGTGGAGATGCACGCAACACGCAATACACGCAATAGGCCGATTTTTTTTTTCAAAGCGCGCTGTGTTTTATTTATTTTATTTTATTTATTTAGCAACAAACAGTCGTACATAAACATTAACAGACATCGATGAGCATAATACTACAACTTAGAAAAGTTGGAAAACCCCCGACATTTTCATTTCAGTCCAATATCTCAAAAACGGCTGAACAGATTTTTATAGAACATGGTTAAGAACACTCGGGATAAAATTATCTATGACAAAATAAAACACAGATACACAGAAAGATACACAGACAGACACGTTAAACTTATAACACCCCTCTCTTTGCGTCGGGGGTTCAAAAAAGACCTTAAATTTCCTAAATGTACCTATGAAGAAAACAGTACGTGGCTAATGCACAATAAGAAAACAAACGTTCTTATCTAACAGGCCGGTTTCTATAAAGACCCGCAAGACCCCATGTCGGTAACAGGTTTCTAAAATATGTGCTTAGTAATTAAATATTTGATTCACAATTTTGGTTCAACAGGTCCCCACAAACCGGGCCTTGGCGTACAATAGCAAAGATTCAGTCCATGCAAACTAGCTGTCAACCTTGATTCGCTGGCATAACGTTGTAACTTACATATCTATGCAAGTTCTTATAAATAAGCACATTTCGTATAATGTACAACGTCGATAACGAAATAATTTCTAATTTGCTGAACAGAGGTCTACACGAAGAAGTGGTTCTTGCTCCACACACAGCTCTAACACACTTTAACAAGCTTTTATTTAACTTGCCATGTTTGTTCAGGTGGAATTTTGTAACTCAATTTTGAAGCAGATATCAACCGATTGAGCTGAATTTTCGGTTTAAGTATTAAGGATCACAATTTAATATTATGGTACCATCAAGCTGATCTAATGATGGAGACAGAAGGTGGCTATGGGAATTCAGGATTTAACACACGTAACCCTGTCGAGTTTGGGCGCGTTAGAATTACTGATGTGCCGACGGAAAGTTTCCTATATTGCGAAATGTTTCTGCAATTTAACATAGGAAAATTTCGGAAATTTTCTTCATTTTTGTATGGGAATTGAAACTTTCCATTTCCAACATGGAAATTTTCTTAATTCCTTATGAAACTTTCTAGAAATTTCCGAGAACTTTTCCAACTTTTTGGAAGATTTCCGCAATTTGCACATCTCTAGTTAGAATCGTCTCAACGCTTAGTTGATGACGGTATACAGAAAAGTACAGTTGGCAATAAACGGATGTAAAAAACAAAAAAAAATACAGAAGCTTATTCTGCAGTATAAATGTCCGACTTGCGTATCTGGAGTTGCCCCAAAATATAAGGGCGTATCTGTGCACCCAGCAATTTACGTCTTAAGGTGGGTTGCACCGTCATAAATCATAAATCATAAATCATTTATTCATTGCAAGAATGTAGTTTACAAAACAAGGTGGTATAAACATATCAAGTCCAGTACATTCTGCTTTACTAAGCATGCAAGGTTTTTTATTTTTTAATACATTTACATTAAGAAATATTGAATTAATGCCAGTTTAATATAAATGCTACTTGTCAATATGATGTTAAAAATTAGATGTCAATGTAAAATGTAATAATGCAAAATGTCCTCAATGTCAAAAAATAGAAAATGGATTTAACAACAATTTAATGTAAAGGCTACTTATCATTATAATGTTCAAGATCGCATGTCAAAATATAATTCAATAATTTAACTTTAATTTTAATAATGCAGAATGTCCACAATGTCAGAAATACATAAAAGCTAATTATCATTAATAGTCAACCCCGTAGTTAAAATATTCATTCACGCTATAAAAACAATTCTGCAAAAGCCACTTTGTAACATACTTTTTGAACATATTAATAGGCAGTTCCTTCAATTCTTTTGGCAGGTTGTTGAATATCCGTATACACATGGAATGTACATTTTTTTTAGAGCATGTGAGGCGGTAAGGTGGTACTGCAAGTTTATGTGCATGCCTTTGAGGTCGGTTTGAGACTTGTGACTGTAATTTAAAGTATTGCTGGTTTTGGCTGACAAATACACAAATCTCCCTGATGTACAAGCATGCAAGGGGCAATATGCCCAGCGATTTAAAGAGAGGTCTGCAGCTCTCTCTGTACCCAGCACCACAGATGGCTCGAATACATTTCTTTTGTGCTCTAAATGCATCTACTACTTCAGTGGAATTACCCCAGATGACTAGACCATAAGTAAGACTGGAGTAAACGTACCCATAGTAAGCAGTAATGGCTGTTTCTAGTGAAACAATCTGTCGTAAACGTTTTAAAGCAAACACAAATCTATGTAATTTATCACATACAAATTTTACATGTGATTTCCAATTTAATAATTGGTCCAGCCTTATGCCTAAAAATGTTGTCATATTCGTGTCTTCAATCCTCTCACTCATGAAATCTATAATAAGAGGGGCCGGATTAGCCTTACATGTTTTAAATTGGATGATTTTAGTCTTGGATAGGTTGATCCTTAAATTATTTTTAGACATCCATTGATGCAGTTTTATTAAAATAGAGTTTACTTTCCCTTGTAGAGAGTCATCCTGGTCCGCCCTAACTATTACAGTCGTATCGTCGGCAAACAGAATGTATTTGTCGGTTGAGACTCTAGGGAGGTCGTTGATGTATAGTAGAAAGAGAAGTGGACCAAGAACGCTTCCCTGTGGAACACCATTCTTATTATATCTAAGAGTCGATGCATAGGTCTTTAGTACTGGCTGTTTTTTACTGTTGTCGACATTCGAAATTCGATCTTCGATTCGTCTATAATCGTGTGCGCTAAAATCTGACTGTACCTATGGAAAGTTTGACAAGTTTCTATGGAATACAATACAATACAATACAAATACTCTTTATTGCACACCTCACACAAACAAAGCAGTTAAAAAGAGAAACAATACAATAACATGTAGGTAAAATGACAGCTGCCGGCGCCATTTTTAACGTAAGTTGGTGCAACCCACCCTTATTGTTGTTGGTTGACAATTATTGAGCTGGTGCAATAGGTACAGTCAGCATCAAAAGTAACTGCATCGAGACGTCTAAAGTCTTTATTAAAAGGGAATAAGACCTTTGGACGTCTTCGATTGCGCAGCTACTTTTGATGCTGACTGTACCAGTGGACGCCTGGACAAGGGACATCAGCCAAAATATCGGTATCTACTATGAATTGAACTAACGTTAAACTTCATTAACCGATAACACTATTAGTTCCGGGCGTCAACACCATGAAACACACTTGACATCACCTTTAAGCCTTATTTCAATGATCTAGAGTCTAGTTTTCTTCAGCAAGTGAGTCTTCATTTATACGTCATAGCAGAGTTATTCACAAAGCTAACCAACTGGATCACTACTGAAGAACCATTTTAAGAAAGAGAAGTGAATTCACTTCTCCTTGTGCCTAGTAAACAATGCGATTGTCTTTCATCGATGAGTGTTAAACAAAGCTATTGTATTTCATTGTTAAGTGTTAATCAAAGCTACTGTCTTTCATTGTTAAGTGTTAAACATAGCGATTGTATTTCATTGTTGTGTTAAACAAAGCTATTGTCTTTTATTGTTAAGTCTAACTCTAATTGATACTGTAAAATTAAACGCAGTAAACATCAACACTTTTTCAACTAAAAGGTGGCTGTATGTCAAAGGAAAGAAGGTTAGGTACTTACCTATTAAAAAAATATACTTCGCAAATGTTAACCATTTTTTATTGAAAACAATAGATTAATTTAACTACAGAGACACGAGTAAGTATTTAGTAAACATGTCCTTTTCATTTCGAAGCGTTTGTGGCACGTGGCTATTGTGGCTAAACAATTGCTTTGTTGGACCGATGGATCTTAAGATCCTTAAGATAAAATCTTAAGAAAAAAATCCGCACTATAAGGTCTTTTTACCCACGACGGAACGGTTACGAAGCAGGTATATGCGTTTAGGGTGAGAGGCTGTTTGTTTGTTTGTTTGTTTGTACCAATGTTCCCATTTATATACATATATTTTTACGGAGCTACAGGTCAAGCATACTGGGGACAAGTTGGGAGACGAGTACAAAAGTTTTGTTAATGATAAGCTGTAGTGTGATGGATTCTCGTAGGATCGTTTGTAAAACTTAGGGTTAAACCCGTGTCACACACCTGTGAGTAAGATTAACGGTGTGTGTAAATTAATATGGTTAGCGTACCTTGCGAGATGGCGTTAGGGCGTATTGATGGAAGTATATTTGGCGTGATTGAATACGGAAACTGCTCCTGTTTAGTTTAACAGCATTTTACTTAGCCTGTTTATTGGAAGCAGCACAGTTCTAGTATCTTTCGAGATTTTGTCTGTCCGCCCCCAAGAGCTTGTTTTCTTCTTTAAGTGCAAGTCTCACAGACATTCATAATGAGAAAGTTACGAGAATTATATTCCCTATTCCGCTAAAAACTGCATTTTTAGCGGAATCATCGTTAGCATTATTCCCGGTTGTGCCGGGTGAACCCGGGGTCTGTTTTGGCACCTTACCCCAAGATTTGGCATATGCACTAGTTTTACGAAAGCGACTGCCATCTGACCTTCCACTCTTATTGGGATTAGACCGGTTTCCTCTCGATATTTTCCTTGACTGAAAAGCCACTGTTAAATGTCAAATGATATTTCGTACATAAGTTTTTTCATCTGTCATACTCTGAAAGTAGGTCATTGTTTATATAAACAGCGGGTTGAAAGTGAGGTATGTCGCCCCTAGGGCTGAAAAGTAATAAAAAATTAAAAAAGCAATGGCACAGCCACAGTTTTAGAAAATTGTACTGATTTTGAAACTTGTTGACAATCATGCGTTATTTTTTGAAATATTGATGATATATTCATTATTGTATGACTATTATTGCTATTTGAAGACTATTGAATATTTTTTCTAAGTTTTCGTAACTTCGTAGTTTAATGTGACCGCTTCAGAACAGCGTCCTAAAGTCATAAAAAAAAATAACAAAGGCAAAACCTATACTGCCACACTTCCATGGAATTGTGTTGATTTTTGAAGCTTGTTGATAATTATGATGGTTTTCATTCTTTATTACTATAATGGTGTATATAAATACAATTAATAATGTAATTAACAACAATTAAAATTATTTTTTCGATATAACCACTTCAAAAGCGGGTCCAGGAAATGGTCCGCACACTAACATTATTAAACTCTATCAACAGTTCCCGCCTAAATGGTCCATACACAAACGCTTTTCAAATGGGTTCTATAGGATCTGAGTGATTTAGAAAATATTTACGTTTTTGGCTTTCAATTCATTTCCTCGTATTCTAAATGAAAAGTAGAGTGTTTAACTCGGGGAAAGCCACCAATTTCAGCCTCGCTTCTTCTCACTTAATTAACTTTATTTAAAATATCTCGTCAGGAATACTACTGAAAAAACCCAGTGGTACAAGCCAGGGTTCGAACCCGCGACCACCAGATTGAAAGTCACGTGCTTTACCGCTCGGCTACAGTGGAATATTGTTCTCGTAACTTATCAAGGACTTCCGCAAGGTAACGCTCGATTCCATCAATTACTTCATTTACTTCATAATGAGTATCTGCTTTATGATGATATAATCATTATGCAATCTTGATTTCAAAAACGAAACCAATTTTGTGGCTGTATTGATTTCTGTAATTGCTTTTTTATATCACTTTGCAGCCCTACGGTCGAGACGCATTTTGTCGCTGTATAGATTTCTGTCCTTGCTTTTTTAGCCCGCTACTTAAATAAACAATGACCTACTTTCGGAATATGAGAAATGAAAACTATTTTCACATTGGCTCAAAGGCACAAAGACATTTCGCTTGAACTACACATAATTCAAACACAAAACTTAATTCCACGTAAACAAAGCGAACACTACGAGAATTTCCAATTCACTTCCACCAAGACTTGTAGAATTATTGGGAACACGAAAAACAACAACAAAGGTTGGCTCCGATATTAAAAAAGTTTGAAGAATGTTTCGAATGATGGCTGCATGGCAAGGCGCCTGAGTAAGTCGACTGAGTGCACAAACTTGTGTTCTGTTCTGGCTGCATTTTTGTGTAACGGAATGAAAAATCTTTCTCGTTGAATTTCAAGTTCCACTGCACGACTAAAAAGGGAGTAGTACCTACTCTGAAAACAAAATACGACACTCTGGCAATACGCAGATCATGGAATTTGAGTAAAATTCTGAATTTAAATTCAAAGAATGCTTAAAATTGTGCGACCGTTACGTTATTGTCGTTTTCCAGCGTTCGCATTGTGCAAACTTTTCAGTAATTACCGATTCGAACTGTACTTAATCAAATGTCAATTCAGTGTTCCCATTATCATAAAATACCGATTTAAAATTCCAACTTTAAAATGGCTATAAATTAAGTTCAATCGATGAATCGAGTTAATCGCCTACAACTCGATCCCTGCCGTCTGTCTCGCGGAAACTTTATCCAACTTTGTCCTGCATTGAGCCGCATACAAACTAAATCTGCAACTCTAATCACCCTTATTGTAAACGCAACAAACTTCATATTTCCCTAATTCATTAGCAAATAAACATTTGAAGGACAGTTTCAGATTGCTGTCGATAAACCTAAGCGTCAGTGTAATGTAGACTCTGTGAGTTATTAACAAGATCTATTTCAGGTTTGGTTGGGATTGGCTGATCTGTATTTGCGTTCGGGTCATTTGCATTATTCCTGCGAGTTCGATACAGTTGGAGTTTTATTTGAATTCTATTCAATGCCGGAACATTCTGCAGCTGAAAGTTTCGAGTGTATAATTTTGAAGTTTTTATTACGCTTTTCAGCGCACTCGTTTCGTGGAGATAACACTTCAAGTTCTTTCAGCGTTAGTTTATCTTTTTTATGTTGTTGGAAAGGCGAATTTGTAGTTTTACTGTTCCTTAGATTGGTTGCGCTTTTATTCATAGAATGAATAATATCTACTATTTGTGACTCCCCTGGTTTCGCAATGGTCGTAACAGACGCCAGTAGCGTGTGGTTACCATCAGACAGGCCGTATGCTTGTTTGCCACTGTTGAGGCACTATATACATTTATAAATAAAACAAACGGTATTCCTTGGTAACTGTGCTATTTTAAAATTATATTTGGATGAAACTTAATCATGTACAATCAGCAACAGAAGTACGGAGTTACCTACGCGTACGAATATGTCAACATGACGAATACTATACTATAGATACTGTTTTGTAATGAAGATCAAATATCCTCGCGTAAGCGCTTTCACCGAATGAAAAGGTTCGTCAAGTATACCATCATTATTAAAATGAAGTCGAAAAGTGGTGAACCTTTTCATTCCTCGACTATACGGACGTGGTCTCAATAAAAATTGGTAGCTGTAAAATATAAATATAATTGAAGCATTATTTTGTGATTACTCTAAATCAGTGTTGTTCAACCTGAGGGTAGTATTGGTCTTGACCTCGACCCCTTGGTTCGCTTAGCGTCATAAACGGGGTCGCAGCTGATAAAGATTTTAAAGTTATAACAACGTAAAGGTTCAGAGAAAAAAGAAAGATGACATTTGGACGTATTTATGCAGAAGGGAACCAACCCACACATCACCCAAAATTGAGTTAAGTATGCAGAAGGCTTTTAAAATGTGCCTTATACCCCCTACATAAAGATCAAAGTCGTAAGATCATTCGACATATGAAAAGATTCCGTTGATAAAGTTATCAAACCACATTATCATTGTTTCATAAAACTTTAAAAAGATCCATGCTGTATGGTAACTTGCTAATTTTACATCATATTTATTTGAAAAGATCCATATCACGTGGTTCACCGTTACAGTAACGTTTCATTTACTTCATAAGAGTCCATGAGGGTTGGTTCTTGTTTGCATAATAAAAACTGCAAAAGTTAACACTTTCACAAAGATCCACATCACATGGTTCCTGGTTAAAATAATCTAGTTTATATAAAGTAAGGAACCAACTTCATTGAATCTGGTTTGCATAATCGAAATTGGACGTATTTGTACCAAATGGAACCAACCTACACATTACCCAAATGTAAGTTACATGCAAAAGGCTTTAAAGATCAAAGTCGTACGATCTGACATAATTGCACGTATTTATGCACAAGGAAACCAACCCACACAATAATAGTTTTGAGAAAAAGAGGTTTTTGTAAAAAGTGTACCTATACATTTTTTTCCATATTTTTTAGCAAAGTTGGATTGCCAAGCGTTACAACATGGTATTGTTGATATTTTGTTGTTGATATCATGTCAAGAATATTTAGTTTTAAGTGTAGTTTTCTCTTAAAGGGCAATGGTTCCTTTTAGCAAAAACATTTAAGTGAGGGTTGGTGTTACCTTGTAGATTTAATAAAAAAATATACACACTAGTTTGAATGTACTTTATTAACAAAATGTTTACAATACAAAAGGTCTGCAAATGTTTGAAATATTATTCTCTAATCTAATCCTCCCCAAAAATCAAACGCTTTAATTAAAAATTTAGGAGAAAGATTTTTATCACAAAGCTTTCTTAGTTACTCGCTAGTTTCATCTTCCACTTCAAAGTCAGGTTCACCCGAAAAGCTTTCATCGAGAATTAACGGAACGTAAAAATTGTGATGGACCTGTGGAATCAGATGAAGAAGGCTCTTCAGGTATTTAACTTTGCGTCGGCAACAGGCTTTCCTGATGGCCAAAGTGGTTCCATTAATTGCTTGGTAATACTTGATGAGACCCTTCCTCGAATATTACATTTTTTCATAATATCTACTTCCTTAAACTCTTAAAAACTCTTCCAACTTCTGTCAATTTTTTTCTATTGGTAATATTTTCGCCAACATGAATGGGAACGTCTTATTTTATGGAGCGATTCATGTAGCGGCCAAAATCGGAATATAAAGCTTGTGTTGATGCTTAAAGCGATCTTAAATGAACATCCAATGCTTGAACAGATTAATTTACGATATCTAGAATTGGGATTGGGACACAGCTTTCTTCCAAATGATACGGATTTCGGAAAAATAGTGAATGCTTTAAAATGGCTACAAATAATTTATACGCCGGAAGATTATATGAATATAATAAAAACTTGCAAGAAAAAAAAATGCCATAACAGGACACCACCGCATGGATCCGAAAGAATTTTTGTCCTCATTAATGTTGGAGAAAAATATTACAAATAGAAAAAGATAAGTACAGATGGAACGAAAGTGTCATGGCTGCCCACAAAAGAAATAGAGCTTAGAAAACATGAAATGTTTCAAATTTACATGAGATCTAACTTCATTGAAGAATTTGAGGAAGTAGATATTATGAAAAAAGTGCTCGGGGAAGGGCATCATCAATTATTACCAAGCAGTTAATGGAACCACTTTGGCCATCAGGAAAGCTTGTTGCCGACGCAAAATTAAAGACCTGAAGAGCCTTCTTCATCTGATTCCACAGGTCCATCACGAGTTTTACGTTCTGTTAATTCCCGACGAAAGCATCGAGGATGATCTGGAGGGCTTTTCGGGTGAACCTGACTTTGAAGTGGAAGATGAAACTAGCGAGAACTAAGAAAGCTTTGTGATAAAATCTTTCTCTTATTTTTTTAATTAAAGCGTTGATGTTTGAGAAGGATTAGATTACATAATAATATTTCTGATTTTTTATAACTTTTGTATTGTAAACATTTTGTTGATAAAGTACATTCAAACTAGCGTATATAATTTTTTTGTATACCTGTTTATAGTCCCCATTAAATCAACAAGGTACCAACCCTCACTTATATATTTTTCCTAAAAGGAACCATTGCCTTTTCAAGACAAAACTACACTTAAAACTACATTTTTTTAGCATGTTTAAGTAAAAAACTATCAACAATAGCATGTTTCAACGCTTGGCACTCCAACTTTGCCAAAAAACATGAGATTTTTTTTTGTATACACTTTTTTAACAAAAACCTCTTTTTCTCAAAACTATCATTGTGTGGGTTGGTTCCCTTGTGCATAAATACGTCCATTTATTCACTACACATAAGACACACAGATACAAAGGGAGGAGACGTACAGTCGAGTTCTCCAATATCTACATGTATCTACACAGACAACGTTTCAAAAATATCTACTACTTTATTGTTACTGACATAAGACACATGTGTAGATATTTTTGAAAGGTTGTCTGTATAGACATTGGAGAACTCACTGTACAATACAATTGACACATAGTGTGTGTGTCTTCGCGGCAGTGAATCGTTCGCTGTCTCAACATTATGCCGAGGTCTCAGACAGACACCAACAGCGCTGATTTTCTGACAGCACCGTACGTGACCCACGGATCGCAATTATTATTAATATTGAGACAATGAACATTTTCTTTCTTTTCTTTCTTTAATGTGTAGAAGGATACTACATACATATTAGGGACAAGCCATCTAAACACACATCATCCTAAAGCTCTCAGCACGTACGACCCGACGCATCAAAGTATGAGACCTCATGGGTCCCTAAGGGCTTTCCACATTGGAACATATTTTACAGGCCTTGGGTAATATTACTCACATATTACAGGTAAGTATTGTGTTACGAAAATAAGGATTTAAGTATTTTATTTTAATAAGGACAAAACTGATTATAATATGTTGTGTTGGATGGATTAATGGTTTTATGGAATTAAATATGTTTTCATCACACTTGCTCGAAAAGGGCTGCATAATGCGCAGCCATACAGAGCTGTAATAGCCTGTGTTACGCCCACGGGCGTAATGTTTTTTTTCTTAAATTGTATCTGTCACTCATGCGGCAGTTACAAAGCAAAGAGTTTTTATATCAAATACGATGTCTGAAAACGTACTTATAAATAAATTTAAACTTAAAAAACTACTTAAACATGTTTAACTGAATTATTTACAGATTTAATATGTAGTTATTTAGTGTCTATGTATAATGTTTTTAAGTGTTTTGAAATCGTGGCTGTATACCGACGGGTCTTTGCCATACGCGCCTCACGTCAAATTCAACAAAATGGACGACTGACATGTTGCAGTTTTTAATACGATTTGTATTCATTTCATCTAAAATGTATTTGTTTCCTCGCAAATGTGATGAAAAACATTGTGTATAACACGGGCGTAAGAATATTGCAAACTCGAGTCATCAAAAGCCCTCCGCCTTCGGCGTCGGGCTTCTGATAGACTCTTGTTCGCAATATTCCACTTACGCCCCTCGTTAAACAATGTACTATTAGTGGTTCAGGGATCCATACATAACGTACAGTCCATTGAAAAAGCAGCTCTACCGTCAAAGGTAAAAGATTCCTATTCTATTGACAGTTTTATACGAAGTCGGCCACGTTATAAGCTCAACCATACCTACGTAGGTATTGCTTACAGCTACTGCGTCTGGTAGCAGATAGTTTGACTTAGCTGCCCTACTTAATTTGTAACGGCCAAAATAAATCCTTACTTGACTTTATCGTATGTATTGCCAAGATCAAACAACATGAAAAACTCTTCTAATTGGCAGAGCGGTCTTGCCCTTGCGGGAAGCGGGTTCGAATCCCGCGAGATCGATATTTTTTTGTCATGTTATTGACCTTTGTTTCAATAGTAACACGTAGAGTCAACACCATCATCATTTCATTTAAGAGCTAGGCTCATATCGGTGGAGTAACCGCCACTATTTTTTCACATCACCTATTCGGATAAGGGCTTTTTCTTCCCTGCTAGGAGGGATCAAAGTGGCACTTTTCTGTTCCAGGACATATTGTTGCCAGAATAAAAAAATATATCCCAACGAATATATGAAATTAGTATACACATAATCGATCACTTATTTTTTATAATCGATTACTTGCATATATTTTTTGTCTTATAAGATATTACGAAACGTATTAAAATACCACAATATTGGAATGCAGCAGCATTTTTTTACATATGAGACTATAAATAAATAAATTTTTAGTAATTGTAAATACATGTGTTTTATTACTGACATATTTCATTATCCTCATAAGTGATGTGAAAAGCAGTATGAGTCACACGGAAGCAAAATTATTTCCATCCTGGGCGTGAACACTTGAATCCCTCACTACGCTCAGGATTCCACGTTAGGGATTCTTTTCTGGAATCGTTCGCTTCATTCGGGATTCAATCTACGCCCTCGCCGTAAATATGGCATTTTGCTCCCTTGTGACACAATCTACTATTGTCCTCTACCAGCCTCTTTCGTACGACTCGACACCAACTTTATCTTTTATTTGGCTGGTGTAAGTATGTCAGGGCCTTCCTCTGCCTCTCTTTCCTTCGATCTTACCCTCCAAGATATTTAAAAAGAAGCTGTGGTGCCAAATTAAGTGTCCGATCATAAAAACACTTATGAAAACCGCGATAGTAAAACATGAAGATTTCCGTTAGTAAACTAAAAATTTAATTTCTGAGAAACAATTGAACTTACAAGAAACTCCTACATTTTTCAACTCTCAACAAAACAAAACACTTTACATCAGCATCACTCAAGCCTGTTGAAGTGGAACCAAGTGAAGACACCTTTGAGTGTAGGGTGACCATCAATCTCGATCACTTGACGGATGGGTCGAGACATGTCCGGGCAACATCACAGTATATGGACTCTAATGACTTGCCGCGGTTTGGCGTCCACTTCAAATTTGATTTAGGCAATCTTGAGAACCCTTAACAATTTAGGAAGCAAGGATCAGATTGGGGTGGTTTTGGGGATTATCTTGAAGTAAAACTTGATTTAAACATTCGCTTACAGTCCCGTGCGCCACGGTTCTAGTTTGGTGACGACGACAAAACTGTAAAGTAATCACGGTATTGCGGTACCTATTCAAAATTAGGTATTACTGTCTTAGAAATAAAGCACTAGATTTTATTTGAGCAGTCACATACCGAATTGAATAAGTAACTAGATTTAGATTATACTGTATTGATTAAAACTGTAAGTTACTAATTTTTTTATTAATTTCATAATTTTAATATCGTTTGTAAACTGTCAGAACTGAGATAAAGCGAACATATAACCGTGTAGGCAAATTGATAATAACCAGAAATACAGAAATTAATACGATTTCTCAGAAATAATGTCATCGCAGCGCAAGGTATATTTGTGTTTGTGTAATTTGTATTACACAAACCGGCTCGGTTCCTCGAATAACTGAATAGCCGTCGAGTAGGTGCTGCAGAAAATGCCCATTTATAACTAGATGTGTTATTTTAATATATCTCTTTTATTTTCTTTATTGTGTGTCACGAATACATGTTTGAGATGTAAACCGTTTGAAACTCTATAGGATCCATCAGACCTTTCTTTATCGAAACAATTTAATTTTCGCGAAACTGAGATGCCTTTCAGTCCGAGATTCCATCTTATCTTGAACTATCAATCAATCAGCCCGAGATGCGGAAGGGTTCGGAAAAACACCCTTATTTAATGGTAATCATTGGGAAAACCGCACGCACCTGACACCACTCGATACTGAATTATTAAAGGTAAGAAAATTATTGTTATAGGCTTAGGTATACGTTACTAAGTGGCAGGGACGATGGCAATTCGGGGTTTATTGGGAGAACTATATTTATAGTCACCGGGTACTGTGAAATGGTTTTTACGTGGAATATACCATGGAGTTAAGTTTATTGAAAGGCTTTGCATATCGACGTTACTTATCCTTATTGTTAAAATTTGGCGCTGTCAGAGTTGCCATACCTACAATTAAAATTTAAAGGACGTAGGTAACTAACAATTGCCAACAAGACCTGAATCTAATGTAATATTATATCACCAATTACGATTATGATTAGTTGATTACACTAATATGACCCTGGCGGTCGGTTCCCCGTCTATTAACTGAAGTCTCTATTAAGACTTGTGTCATTCGGTCATTTTCGTTAGCGAATCCCTATATGTATGTAAAAGTACGACGCACAGATGATCAGATTTAATTAGAAATTATTTTTATTGCTTCATCACAATACCACTACTGCAGCAGTGGACGTCTTTCGGCTGGTATTAACCTATTTATGTATTTCATTAAATAATCTTCGTTAAACTTCGACAAATGACTGAATGAATTTTTGTGTGTTCCCATTTTTATTGGTTAATTCAAGGTATTGAGTTAAGTATTAACATTCAGTATAATTATGTTTATTTTTTTGAAACTCTTATCCAACATGCTTATATATTTCTCATTTTGTTTGATAATAATGTTTTATAGCCAGACAAGTTTCTTTTTGATCCTATGCATGTTGCGGATTTTTAATGGAACTAATTTCTGTTACTCGCAAGGAGTACTCCAATCCTTACTTTACTCTTTGGGGTACTCTCTTTGACAACAGCCGTTAGAAGTCATCGAATGTCACCGATGTAAACAAACAAGGAATACGAAATAATACATTTTTAAATAAAGGAAAAAATTGAAAAATTTCATGCTCCGAGCCGGATTCGAACCGGCGACCACGGGCATTCATGGCCCGTCGCTACTAACCAACTGAGCTATCGGAACAATCCGGTTCAGCCATTTGCGAGGAAACAAATACATTTTAGATGAAATGAATACAAATCGTAATAAAAACTGCAACATGTCAGTCGTCCATTTTGTTGAATTTGACGTGAGGCGCGTATGGCAAAGACCCTTCGGTATACAGTCACGATTTGAAAACACTTAAAAACATTTTACATGGACACTAAATAACTACATATTAAATATGTAAATAATTCAGTTAAACATGTTTAAGTAGTTTTTTTAAGTTTAAATTTATTTATAAATACGTTTTCAGACATCATATTTGATATAAAACCTCTTTGCTTTGTAACTGCCGCATAATTGACAGATACAATTCAAGAAACAAAACCATTACGCCCGTGGGCGTAACACAGGCTATTACAGCTCTGTATGTCTGCGCATTATGATGCCCTTTTCGAGCAAGTGTGATGAAAAATAAATTACGTCTTCGCCAAGGCCACAAAGCGAGTTTTACCGTACGCGCAGCATAAATTACAATAAATATGTCGAACACAATCCATAGTGACGTCAGAAAGCTTATTTTGAATATAATTGAATATTTAAAGCAAAAAAAGTATGCTGGAATGTCAAGTATTTTTATAAACAATGCCTTGAAATTGGTTGTTGAGATGACCGTTACTGACTTTTTATAGTGCGGTCGTAGGGTTTTGATTGAACTGGTTAGTTTGGTTGGATTTAACTACTTAATAATTTATTTTCTTATTAAAATATTGTAATAAAAATTGAAGACGAATATAGAAAAAGTTCCTTTAGTCGAATCCCAGACCGAACGTTTCATAATTGAGATCGGCGGTCTTGGAAGCGACCCGAACAGAGTCCGATAGTCCGATCCTTCGGAGTCACAATCTGAAAAATACTTAAATATCGAATACGTACTTGGAACCAGATATGGATAGGTATTTATTATAAAGCATAGATTTTTTACATTCAACAAACAACACAATGCCAATACACACGGTCCCGACTGTACATGACGTACATACCTATGTACACTGTACAGTCAGCATCATATAGTTAGTAGAAGCCAAAGTAGCCAAATATATCGGAACACGTCTTTATTACTATAGGAATAAGGAAGTGTTACGATATATTTGGCTACTTTGGCTGCTACTAACTATATGATGCTGACTGTACATTATTGGCATATATATTATGCGGTTTACAGCGACACTGCCTCAGGGTTAAATAGGAACTTGTCGGGCTATAGACAATTTATTTGTACCTTTGAGTTGAATTTCCATACAAAGTGCACTTTGAACTGGTTGCGAAACGTAAGTAGTTGCCATGACGGCCGAAAGGGAATTTTTTGGCTCCCGACCCGACGTAGATAAATGCAATGAAATGTTCTAGAAATAAATATATCAACCCCTATATTTATCTTCTGTCAAAAATTCAAGCATTCTTTATTTAGCATGCAGCTAAATAATTTAAGATAATATTCGTACGTTGCCCGAGTTTATTTCCGTCCACCAACGACGGGATTCCGAAATAGAAAAGTCAACTGCGTCCGCCGATCACCGCCGCACGCGCCGCCGCGGAAACGTGCGGCTACAACACTGCATTTATAACACCGTGCGGCTGCAACGTGTGGCTGGAACATATAAACAGGACACGGGAAGAATCAAAACAAGAGAACGTCGAATAAACTCAGTGGATACTAGAGACTTTCAAGATGAGAATCAGCCGTTACGTAGCGGCCATTTTGTTTTTTATCTGTGCTTGTTGGGCGTGTGATGAGGACGATGTGGCGGCATATAAAGTGACAGTGCGCACGTTATGGAGTGAGGAGACTTTCCCTAAGGACTACCCGGACAACTGGCCTAACGCGCAATGGTCCCCCGTATTTGGTAAGCAAATAAAGGGTCAATTTAAAAACATGGATCGAAAACAAAGACACATTTTTATAATCGAAAAAGCACGCTCTGAGTCTCAAAAATATCTGGCACAACCCAATGCGTAGATCCGTTAGTGTGTGTACCTATATACTTACTTATATTTATAAATGACATAGGTACTATATTCTAATGCATTTTCGCTTTTTGCTACACTTGTGTAAAAACATTCGTTTAATTCTTTTCTTAACATAAATAGGTAAAATTGTATGAGTAATAAAAGTGGGTATTCTTCTTGTGGTACAAAAACAGACTACTTTTATGATATCATTCTACTAAGCTTCGATGTTTTTCCCTTCTTTCTCCGCTATCTAAATTAAGTCGGAAACAGCGGTAAGCCTTGTCCGGACCAATTACCGCAATAAAAACGTCTTTGTCTCAACAACAAATGGTTGAGGAATTCTTAGAAAATTGCAGAAAGATCGCAATCCGAGGATAAAATCCAATTGGCCTAGCCTGTGTGTCGTATTTTCATTCAACGTAATTAATGAAACAATCCAATATGGCGGAGGGGCGGTCTGAGTTTCCTGTTAAGTACGCATTACACGGGATGCAACGCGTAAATGGGAAACTTAATTGTGTATAGTTGAGATTATTTAATATGCCCGACTTTTTATAAAACTGCCTTTGGAATTGGAATCTTCTATCTTGGTCAGTAGAGTTGCTTTTTGATGGACGACTTTGGTCCTATTCGGCCATCTCAAATAATCTCTAGTATAATCATTATTTTAGTTTGAATTATCTTCGTTGTATTCTCGCTTACATGGAATTAACTCCAAAGCGCGCGCAGCCATGCTAAGAGTTTTACACCGTAGCCTGCCGATTATTATGAGTATTATGACCATATATGATAATTTGTTTAGTGATAAGGGTATTTAATGTACACCAGCGCCATCTCTCTCGCTAGTCCGAAACTACCTGATGTGGTTCGATTAGAATGGAGCGGGCGCATAGCTCGCCCATTAGAGTGGTGCCAAGGCTGTGAAACAAGTCTATAACACGATACAGAGAGGGCGCTAGTCTTAGCGGGAATTAATTGAAAAATATACAACTTCCGTCACTGTCCTCGTAGCTCAGTTGGTAGAGCAGTCTAGCGTTAATAGAAAGGTCGCAGGTTCGAATCCTGCCGGGGGCTACAGACGAAGATGGTTTATTTTTCCATTATATTCTTTCTCTGTATCATATCGTTTACCATAATAGATGTAAGCATCTATTATGGTAAACGATATGATACAGAGCACACACGTAGCACCCGGAGCATTTTCGTTGTTATTCCTTTTTTAGATTGTTGTTTAGGTTATCAATGGCCAAGCAATTTGCCTTTATGCCGATTAAATAAAGGAGATAAATCGTAATCAAAGTGTTACTGCTAGACTCTAAATTTAGACATTTCTTATATTATAATATTGGTATGTCATTTTGCCGCTGGCGTGGCGCTCACTTCTAAAGCTTCAGAATGATTGAGCGCAACACATTCAGGTTTCATAACAACACATCATATAAGTGTGTGGAAAAGCTCTCCTGAAAGTGTGAAGCGGAAACATTATACATAACATAACATACCAACCGCTCTAGGTAAGATAGGTAAAACCTTTGTATCCTATGACTATGACGCTACCGTTAGTCAAATGTAAGTCATACTTTACAACTACAAACTTATTGAAAACAGCGGCCAAAAATATACCTGATTTCGTTACGTATTAACTTTATGTCATTCGTTTGCCGGCCGGGTTCTCGCGCCCGCAAACGTAACTTTGCAACACTATATCTGCTTGAAGCAGTTAAGTGACATTTCGTGGCGTTTAGATAAGGCTGTATTTATTTGTTTTTACCTCCACAGCGCTATCTGATGGCCTGATTACAGTGATTACGGAGCTAATGCGGAGAGCTTTTTGGAAGTATACTTAAAGTGAGTTTAGGAAAAATTGAGAAAGGGACAAAATACATTTTAGGTAACAGGAGTATGGTGGACTTTATAAACTTAGCTAATAGCTCTAGCAATATGTCATGCTTTACAGTTGCATATAAAACTATCATAAATATCGATACAAATATGTACAATTCAAAACAATAAACAAATACAAAAAACTGGTAATACTAAAAAGGCGCTGGCACTGCTGGAATATCGAAACCTTAACAATCCGCTATGCTACAATCATATTATTATAGCTTGACATGGATGCCACAAAACTTATTTTGAATATAATTGAATATTTACAGCAAAAAAAAAATACAACCGAATTGAGAACCTTCTCCTTTTTTTGCAGTCGGTTAAAAAGGATTGTCTAGTATTTCTATTAACAATGTCTTGTAATTGGTTGTTGACATGACAGGTACCCTGACATTTTATAGTGCGGTCGTGGGTGGTTAGCTTGGTTGGATTTAACTAGTAATTTGTTTTCTTATTAAAATATTGTAATACAAATTGAAGACGGATATAGAAAAAGGTCCTTTTGTCGAATCCCAGACCAAACGTTTTATAATTGAGGACGGCGGTCTTGAAAGCGCGATACATCAGAGTCGGAGTCTTCGGAGTCACAATCTGAAAAATACTTAAATATCGAATAACTACGTACTTGGAATTAGATTATGGATGAATAGGTATTTTTTATAAAGCATATAATTTTGTCATTCAACAAACACAATGCCAATTCACACTGTCCCGACTATACTGCCGTCCTAAGCAAAAAGGTCGCATCTGGCTATGAGACTCGTAGTCAGATGCATCCTTTTGGCTTAGGACGGCAGTATACATGACGGACGTAGGTACACATTTATTATGCGGTTTATAGCGACACTACAATTAGAATTAGGTTAAATAGGGACTTGTCGGGCTCGGGCTATACCATAAATCAGCTTTAGGTAATTCCGATTTGAAAATCTAACTACGCATTCACCTTATTAGTATATTATATTATAAACGCAGGATTAGCGATGGTTTGCTTATAATTTTCCAAAGTGAAAATTTGATTTAAATTTCACACTCATATATTTATTATTATTATTTATTAAATCGTATGACAAATTTACACAAAGTTACATACATAATCACTATAAGTTCATATTAAGGCTAATCAGCCACTTTATGGGTTCGTCGCTAAGGGCGATCAGGGGCCTTAGACAAGGTTACAATCAACTAGCGCTAACGCCAATAGAAACTAATAAAATGTAGGGGAATGACAGATGCCGACGAAACACTTTTCGTTAACATCTGTCATTCCCATAAATTTTCTTAGTTTTCTATTGGCGTTAGCGCTTGTCGATTGTAACCTTGTCTAGGCCCCCAGGGCTTCTGGAGGGGCATCGGCGTAGCGCGTTAAGGGGTGTTAAGTGCTCGATGATGTGCTGGATGGTCTGTATGTCGGCACCGCAGGGGCAACCTGGTGACTCCACCCAACCGCAACGATGTTTATATTGAGCGCAACGGGCGGCCGTGGCGAGTACGAAGCCGGTTAATATTGCACCAGTGTCGTCTTGGGAGATCTGACCCCTCTATTGTGGCACCTGGAACGATCGTGGAGCCTAGCTTTCCCGCCATTTCCGATTCCCATAACTTTGACCATTCTTGAGTCATATATTTGTTACACATACCACAAAAAACTAAAGTAGGCACACTCCTTAACTTGGTCTTGAACTTCCGTCCTTCGTATAACAACTGGGAACAGATACCCCTAGGCCAAGGACATTAGTCTCGAATTTTATAATCATAATCCGTTCTACTGACGGCAGAAGTAGCATAGATGTGACATGAAATTTAAGTATAATTTATTCGGTAACATTACTGTCAGAAACGTTTCTTGTCAATTAAGTAATTTTGAAAAGTTGAAATATGTCACAGTTAAGTTAATATGTATGCGAAATGTTTCAGAAATTGCCCATCGCTAGTCACTAGAAAGCGATAACGTAAAGTACCTATATTCTTGATATTTACCTACATTAATTCAATATGATTTGTAACGTATAAAACAATTATGTAAATCTCCGTATTTTCCGTGGACAAACAACGATAACTACAACTCATTAATAAACTCCGTAAACACACCTTAAAAATATAAAAACCTCTTTTCAAGGCGAAACGATGCCGTCTCCATTATTTTATGAAAGGCGATATTGAATTATATCCGGATATATAAATCTCCAGCGGGGTATTTGAAAGGCATTTTGTTCTTTTTGAGGCAAAACCGTCTTTTGTCTGTTTTCAATCAACGTGAGGGACTCAGGGATGGCACATTACTGAAATGCCTGTTTTATTTAGGGTGCTTCCAAATCAAGTTCAGATATGTGTGGGTTCAGATATGTGTGAGGTCCGCATAGTAAGTCTATATATAGTAAAGGTAAATCATTTTTTCTTTCCTAATCTCGTTTCAATTCCTCAAAGGTTAACTGGAACAGATCCCTTTCAGGGTTTTCCTTTGGACCGACCTAACCTATTTTGTTTGTATTTACCAGTGTCTTGTGTACAATGCGTAAACCAAGTAGGTTACAATAATATTACATTTGGCATGAAATACTCGTTTTGTTCGACTCCAACCGTCTATTGTATTTTTTATTTAATCTTTCTTGCACAAAATAAAAACTTATCGCACAAAAGGCGGACTTAATGCCTTATGGCATTCTCTATCAGTCAACTTTAAAGCAAAGTGAAATAAAGCACATTGTATTTTCTACGAATAAATCCTTGCATGGCGTGAAGAACTTGATAAGTCCAAAATGGCAATTTTACAGAGCAGCGATTTTAAAGTTTGACATTCTCTCCAAAATCCGTTTTCATCTTGAACTGATCTTTATAGCTTGATTTATGGATAATTTTATGCGATCTTTCAAATTATTTTACGTATTCTCGTAAAATCTGTTTATTTTTTAAGATATTAGACTTATCAACATATGCCCAGAGACTTATTAACTTATTCCCCATACATTAGTGCTCAAATCAGTGAAAACGTTGTTTAATTTAATTCCCAACAATCAGTACTTCAGTGTAATATAAATTTCAAAATTGATATAAGGGTAATTTTATGTGGTTTTTCAAATATGATTATGTTTTTCTTTCTTATTATCTTATTATTCATAATAATTGACGTATCAAGTTACGCATGTTTTATCGCTAGTTGTGTATTAGTAGATAAAACGATATGTTCATTGTTAACGTTATACCTAGTGTGTAAGTATAAATTGACATAACAAAAGTTACGTACGTTTTATCGGTAGTTGAGTATAAGTAGATAAGACGATATATTCATTTGTTAACGTATAATAGTGTGTTAGTCGTCGCTTTGATTATCTTGTTTTGTCAATTTACTTATTATTTTAGATATCTCGTTTCGTTAAATAAAAAACACAAAATATGGACATATTCATATAATATCACAGGCACTATCTTTAAAAGTTACGTAGATATCGAGCTGTCATATTTTTTCCTACAAAACCAATGCTGTAGAAACCCATTGCGACGATTTAAAAAAATCGTGTAAGTCGAGTTATCAAGTTCTTCACGCCAGGCACGGAAATAAATAAATTGTGTCTAGTATGTGCCCAGAAGGAGGACGTACATATGCTGAATTGTTATTAAATATTATTATAGCTATTCTGGAACCCGCGACGTATGAAGATTATATCGGAATGGCATCAATTGAAGCGCTCTACTCTGTGCTAGTGAAGGGCCAGGTATAACAATGACACTGAAGCCATTATTTAGGATCATACCAAACCAAGTTTGTTCTAGAAACATCTAAGAGGGTTAATAAGATGTTTTCTCAAACGTGCAATTAAATATTGACATTGTGTCAGTATAATAAGCTTCGAAGTATCACTTATCGGACGGGGCGAGACGAGAGATCCGTTATAGAATTTCATACAAAATTCGAGCCTGCAAAGCGACCTTCTTTTGTTTCAGTATTAATTGGTTCAGCCATTCAAAAACTTAGAGGTTTTTTTTATTTCATTGCATGTTTGAGATATGCACTATACATACCTTGGCGTGAAAAGGGATTGCCGGCCATTTAGAAATACATACATAGATGGAAGAGCGTAATACGAGCCTGTGCAGAAATGTACTATTAATTGACAGTGTTAAACATCTATTTAGATATTTATATACCAAAGAAATTAAGAATGTGTATTTAACATACACTCACCGGCAGAAAATTTGGCCCAAATTAGAAAAATGCATTTAATTATTTAAAACATTATTTATTGTACTCAATTTATAGTTTGAAATCACGAAAAGTTTTTGGGCCAAATTTTCTGCCGGTGAGTATATAATGATTATTTAGTAAGCTTATCTGTCGTACCGATTCAAAACGTGCAAAGTAAAACTTTACGCTCACTCTTTGAAACTATTTTTTCCTCGTTCAGCTATCTCAAGACCTGACAAAAATGACGAATGTTTTTCAAATATAGTAAGTGACAGCCCTAACGTGTCGGCAGAACAAGATCAAATGGATTTGCCATAGGAAATAGTTGTATGTTGCACACAAATATAATTTGTTTTGTGCGTCGACGTCATTTTTGTGTAAACACTTAGGGGAGACTGACGTGTAAGGATTTGGAAGGAATTTGGTATATTGTAAATAAATTACATTTCATAGGGGACTTTAGGGGAGAGTGGTGCTTTGGGGTTTTAACGAAATTATTAATGGCTTTCTGCTGTTTTATTAGGGATGCCAATTTTGTAGGGCTGTGTAGAGTAGATAAATATGTAATACGACGTTTTATATCTCGTGTACAAATTAGAGATAGTGTTTGTTTTAAACAACACTGGTTTAACATTTAGGTTGTGTCTTATTTGCCTAACTAATGCCACACGACACGATCTCTAACAAGCAACAAAGCTATACAGGAATTTTTACCGTTTGTGGGGCCATCTCTTGAAAATGTACCTTCTGATACTTTTCTACCTGTTTAAAATTGAGCATAAATATTTAGCAATTTCCTTCAATAAACAGAGTATAATAAACTAGGTTAATCATGATCAGATATCATCATCCTATATACGTTCCACTGCTTGGTACAGGTCAGGCCATGAGCAGTCTCGGGTCGAAGTCCCCACGCTGGCCCAGTACGGGTAAGGCATTTCACATACACTTTTTAATTTCTTCCGGAAGGCGCGGCGTGGATAGGCCCCCAAAAGGCGGACTGGAGACCGTAAAGGTCGCGGGAATCTGGTGGACGCGGTTTTTTTTTTTTAATACAACGACGGTGGCAAACAAGCGTACGGCTCGCCTGATCGTAAGCGGACACCACAGCCTATAGACGCATGCAACTCCAAAGGAGTAACATGGGCGTTGCCGACCCTTGATATGTTTGAGGATTCGCCGTGTTGACAGCTGAAGGAACAAATTCCCTCGTTCTCAACACAACGCATCCTCGGGAGCTCTGGCTCTGGCGAGCGGATGGCGCAGGAGCAGTCACTTTGGCACTCTTTGGGGGCCTTTGTCCAGCAGTGGGCGTGTTTCGGCTGATATGACGATGAATTTCTTCCTATATCTGCGATGGTGCAGGTATCCCCATAGTGTTTTCCTTCACCCAAATATTTAATTTCAGGTATTCATTCAACATTTTCAGCACACGAAAATAACTGGGTTTACTCTCAGTTCTATTACTTAAATTACATTATGATTATGACCGTCAAATTAATAATTAAAGAGAGTTCAAAGTTTATGCGAACAAGAGAATTAGCCCAAAAATGTTATTCTAGAAAACCTTAATATTCTGCATTCATTTAGCAGAGGAATTACAGAATAATTAAATTCCCCGGAGCCTTATTAATATTCTGTGGCATTCGTAAAATCTTATTAAGACGCGTACTTTTGAAATTTTACTTTAATTTATATAGTTGAAATGGGATTAATGCAAGTTCATTTCAATAATACATAGTTGTTCATTGTACAGTCGACCTCAAAAGCGGTAGTCCTCAGCTCGGTCCTAAAGGCCAAGCTGAGAGAAACCTCATAAAAAAGTAAACGGGACCAAGCTTATAATTATCTAATATAAAAAAACGTCAAATGCGGTTTTCGTTGTCGAGTCAATACTGTCTTTGTTTCTTTTCAGGTCAATCCCACAGCGCGTCCTACGGCCTCTTCCGGATCGGCGACGCCGCCCGCCCGTCGGTCCGCCAGTTCGCCCAGACCGCCAAACTGGACGACCTGGTCGAAGAGGGAGACGACGAACCCCGGGTGTACGACCAGTTCTCGGCGCCGAGAATAGCGGCTGGAGTGGGCGAGACTGAGAATACGATATTCGTAGATTCTGAACACAGTTTGGTTAGTAGCGGTCATTGTTTTATGAAATCAGTTTCCAGTTAATTTGCAGGCTATTCAGTGTATACGACTTTCTGTAATGTATCTGAAACTCACATGAGTGAGTTTAAGATACAATTCGACTTCCGGTTTCGAGTTTATAGATCGCAAGGGGAGAAAACTTATTCTTCAGCAAAGAGTCTTTTCTCAAACATGCAAAGAAATATTGATGTTGTGTTCTTCATAATGGGCTTCGAAGTGTCATGTTTCGGGCGCAGCGAGACGACAGACCCGTAATGGCAGTTCATACAAAATTGGAGGCCTAGGCCTGCAAGATGGTCTTTTTTAATTTCCATTCCACAATTTGTGGCACAGGATCACGGCGTTCAGCCATGAAAATTAAAGTTTGATTTCTTGGAGTTTTTTTATTTATTTCATTGCATGTTTGAGAAAAGCACTATATATACCTCGGCGTGAAAAGGGGTTGCCAGCCTCATAACTATCGGTCCTCGCTACGCTCGGCCGTCTATATTGTTACGACGGCGGGGTCAATAACAGTTTTTTTGTCATAGTGACTCGCCGTCAAGGTGTTTCAAAATTCGCTGTGTCAACTAAGACATCTGTAGCCCAGCGGTACAAACGGCGGCCGAAGAGCCGATGTGCCCGGGTTCGAGTCCAGCGACCGACATGCACTTTTTGTATGTTTTTAATTAATAATGAATACATTTTCGAAACGCCGAGTAGCAAGGAATGTTCTAGAAAGGGTAAGCGAATAGAACATTCGATGCCTACGGAAATTTATGGATAAGTGTATGGGCTTGGAATATTCGAAAAACGTCGACGTAGCGCGATTATTTGGAAAAGCCCATGCTACTCAAAACAAATGAGTAATATAATGAACAACGAAATGAAGAACGAAATTAAGGACTAGAATCTTCGGTAAGGGGTATATAAGGGGACCACGTTCGCTGTTACTAGTCCCTTAAAATACCGACAAGAGGTACCATGGTACCGAAGTGTCCACCGCCACACTCCTCAATCATCAGAGGAGAGTGTGTGAAGTTCCGCTGACTGTTACTCTTGTTGTCTTGTTACTGTTACTCTTGAAGACTCAGTGTTGAGTGAAGGCGTGAAGTCTTGAGTGGAGACTAGAGTTTGGAAAGTCTTCAGAGTGGAGTTATCAGAGTGGGATACTAAGGGAGTAGTATCGGGTGAGTACTGGAAGAAGAAGTACAGTGGAAAGTGGTGAATAGTGAAGTTGTCTAGTGCGTAACAGTAAAGTGTAGCTGTGTCAGTACGAGTACTAGTAGGCGCGGACTCAGTCACTTGTGGGAGTTAATTGAGTTGTCAGCGTTAGTACGTTACGTGTAGACTCAGTGGACTGCCCTGTGTAAATCGCAGAATAAATCTATTGTCGTGTTAAAAAGGTGTTTTAATTCTATCCTACCCCCCACGCTCGTAACAATATGTACTTGGCCGGCAACCCCTTCTGTAGTAATGTACTATTAAATTTTGCTCATAATCTAGGGATTTTTATCCTATTTGTGCTCTTTCTGTACTAAACCCGATGTCTTGTTTTCATGGATATTTTCGACAGAACAAGACACAGAATTTGAATAAATCCCGATATTTTTTTTATAACACTACTTTCATACATGTAGTTCGTATAACTATGTAAAGCAATGTTAATTACATATCGGCCTCACTTAACCTTCGCTTCGAACGCTGACATGGGTTCACGTCCTGATAGTTTGACTCACGCAATTTCCATAAATAATTATGCCCAACTAATTTTGAGGTCTCGTCCATTGGGACATAGCTTTGGCTCGGCGTTAATATATTCAGTCTCCGTGGTGTGAAACTGCGATTTTTATTATTCCCCGGGGCAGAACTTTCATTACTCTGGTGGGAGTGTTGTTTTGTATCAATAATTTGTGCTATTTTATGGCTTTAAAGGTTCGACCACAGCGAAGATAAATACGCTGCGTTTATGGTTGAGATTATAGTGACCGACTTTATACAACGTGTTTTTTTGACCGAGAGTCGAAGCCCAGTTAATGTATACATTACAAAGAACTTAAAAAAAGATTTTATTTTTATTTTTTTGGAGTGAAAACTTCTTTAGCGGCGCTGTGCACTTTTGTGATTGGGAAAAAATTGTTAAACTCGCCACAGATATCGTAAGGTGAGATTCGAGAGAGGTCACGTGACCGTAATATGCGTAAGGTGAGATTGGGGGGGAAGGAGGGGAAGGGTTTTTTTTTATACTAATAATTAAAGCAATTCGCAAGTTTTCACTCCTGCCGGCACTCCCGGAGTGCAACCCGGTCTTTTTTTTGTTTTATTATGTATTAATATTGTTTTTTTTTTGTTGAAACTGTCATTGGAATTAGAATATAGGACCTTGGACCTTGGACCTTGGACCTTGGACGGTAAAGTTGCTTTTTGAATGTCCATACCTCATCATCATCATCATTTTCAGCCGGTAAAATCGCCCACTGCTGAGCATAGGCCTCTCTTCGAGTACGCCACCCGTCCCTATCCTGAGCTAATCTTATCCAGAAGTGACCCGCAATCTTCTTTATATCGTCCACCCATCGAGCAGGTGGACGGCCGACGCTCCTTTTACCTAGAAGTGGCCACCAATCTGACACCTTTTTGGTCCATACCTACTTTGATGCAATTCGGGCAACTCAAATAAACTCATGTAATTATACTCAGCGTTTCCCACATCAGAATTTCAAGGCGGCGTTTAAGGACATACGACGCATTCGACAGCGACAAGCATACGATATACTCGTATGGCATTGTTTGAGAATTAGTGTCTACGGCCTGAGTGCCCGCGCCGCTGGGAGCGGGGACGTACAGCGTCCATATAAAACAAATGCTATTTATATGCAACGCCGTATGTTTGAGTCACGCGCACGCGCATGTCCCACCGCGTGCACCGCTTCCCCAATCATACACAGCCTTGGCGCTAATTACTTTTTTTTTCAGGTATCACTGATGTCACGCATCATACCGTCTCCTGACTGGTTCATTGGCGTAGACAGTCTCAACCTCTGTGTGGACTCCTCGTGGGTGGATCAAATCACCTTGGATGTGAGTTCAATCCTCCATGTTGGTGACCTTTTCAAGTACACCTCAACTCCGTAGTATTATTTAAATATTTAATTTTACATAACGCCTGTACCAGTAAATCAAAGAAGTTACCAGCCTACCCGTGTTTAGTAACCATGACTCTGTGAATCTCTCGAAATAAAAGCGGTCCAGGTTACCAACGGTGCAAGTACCTACCCCTTTTTACTAAACTACATGTTGTACCTCACAGCTGTACCCACTGGATGCTGGAGCAGCCCAGGGCCTGACGTTCACGTCTCCTCGATGGGACAACGAGACCCCAGAGCCCGTGTTTAAGCACAAACCCCGCTACCCAAACCATCCGGCCTCTGGCTTCTACTATCCTTCACTGAGGGAACTGCCTGCTATCGCTAAAGTGGAGTTTACCAAGGTATAGCACTGTCTTCCAGTTTTGGCAAATATGGTATGTGTAACAACATGAATTTCCAAATACAATGAAAGAAATCTAAGCTAGCTAATGGTGGACTAAGACGTATTGAAAGAACAGAGCCTGGCATCATCTGACAATTTTTTTCGCAACAAAACCGTATCGAAGTCCTAGAATGTTCGCTTGTCTAAGCGCACCTACGGAAGAAACAAGCGGCCAAGTGCGTGTCGGAGCACGCACAACGAAGGGTTCCGTGCCTATTAAAAAGGTCGTGTCGTTATTACGTCCTTTTCTTTCAGGAAGGCAGTTTTTTAGAAATATCTCGAAAACCTTTGAACCGATCTTGTTCAAAACAATTTTCGCTGAAAGAATTTAATAGGCCCTATGTCCATGATTTTTTTCATATTTTTAAAATACACGGTTCAAAAATTAGAGGGGGGGGACACAATTTTAGTGACTTACGGGGCGATTAACTCCATAAGGGGTTCCGTTTTTTGCCATTTGGCTACATACGCTAAAAATACAGTCACAAATAAGAAACTTATTCGAAATATTATATGTATAATACTGGTAGGAAATATATTTGCGCACCGGAGATCGTGTCGTCATAAGTGTGATGCTCTCCGGATGATTGCATGTAAGATACCAACCAGATTCACAGATATTCTAACCTTTCTATAGATATATATCGCCAATTTTCACCTTTTAAAAACCCGTCTTAAGTGAAACATCATTTTGTTATTCTTAAACAAAATGTAACATTTTGAATCGATGTAAGGTTTATAATCCTTTCTGATTCAATTATTAAACAGAGTGCGTATTGCATCACTTAAAATTTGATTTCAGATTACAGCATATTCCACAATTGATATCAACAACTTAGTTCGGAAGGAGCTAATAAACAAATTACGCAAGAAAAACGACCGTAAAGGGTATCAAAAACTTAAAAAGTTTAATGAACATTCAGAAGAATTCGTAACTAAGAATTCGTTGGAGCAACTGATAGATCAAGAAGAAGATGCCGAGCGCAAAGAACTTCCTAAATTCAGAAAGTTTACTGAAGACTCAGAAAATATCGGAACAAAGAATCCTATCGAGCAACTGATGGATCTAGAAGAAGAGCCGTTTGGTACCCCAGCACCAAATTTGGCTGAGAATCGTGTTGTGGTCGTAACCGAAGCACTGAGAACTACGTGAGTAGTCTCGTTTGTTATTCGCCCTGTTAGTTCCTCTACACCCACTAAGTAACTAAATAATACAGCTAGCTATAATTTTAGTATCATGATCGATCACATCGTGAGGAAACCGGTCTAATCCCAGCAAGGCCTAATTTTGCCTCTGAGTTGGCTCAGATGGCAGCTACTTTAAAAAGCAGTACCTACGCCAAATCTTGGGGTAAGGTTAGTTCCAAAGCGGACCATGGGCTCCTTTAGGATACAACCGGGAAAAATGCTAGGAGGATGATGATCGTGATCCATCGTTTTAGTATGTAAACCTCAGTCGCTGATAATCTATTCGATACCTAGTCTACTAAAGTGCTTCAGTTAACTGTCATGTCATAGATGATGGATTCCTCCGCCTGACACAGGAGGTATAATTGCCAGTGCAGCTCAAGTACTGCGTGTTTTGCCAATATAGACTCATTCGGGGCGACATATTGTCCCCTTGTCTGGAGTTGTTAGCCATGTCTATGTCTATTGCTGTAGCCCCCGCCACCAAGAGAACGGGCATCCCTGATGACCGATGATGATATTATAGGGTGCCTAGTGCCTTGCCTACACAGACCTTATCTATTACAGAACCACCACGGAAGCAGGGTTCGACAGTGATCTCAAGAACATGGATGACGTAGTGCTAGCTGTAGCTCAAGGCCATAAGATGGGCTTGGGAAAGCACCTGCCGCGCCACTTCAAGTCTCGTCTGCATCATGCGGTCAACAGAATACAACGTAGGTACAAGTTTTGGACCCGTTAAAATGTTAATTATCAACAAATATAGCATTATGTTACTTCCGCTAAGGAACGCCTGATTTAATCAATTACGTGTAGCATTCACTTCCTGGATTTAAAATCTACAAAAACTATCTTATCCTAAAAACTGGCCACACATTTTACTGTTTTGTGTATAGGCCTCAAGCCCACCTGAGGCCTCTCACAGATTGGCGGTCAATAATAAATTAGGCATTAACTGTCACGTTTACTATTAACTTCCACCGCCGGCTGCGGCAGTGTGTTTCAGCCTTTATGCTCAACGCATGCCAACGTCAGGTTCCCGGAACCGGCTCTTTGTCATTGACAGCGCTTGAATGCGACACTAAACGCTACACGCCCTGAGCCCCTAAGCCGCGCATAGTATTGTCCTTAGAATCATTACTCCTAGTGTACATCTGATGGCTGACTGGCTTCCCACGAGGCAACGTAAACCGAACCGAACCGAAAGCCAAAGCCGTGTCTGGGTACCAGTCGCACATTTATGCTTTCGGCGTATCGTGTCTTTAAAAAAACTATTCGGTAATTTCAGCTGACGACTGCCTAGTGTCAGACTGGAGCGACTGGACACCATGCTCCGCGACCTGCGGCTTTGGGGACAAGTTCCGAACGAGGACAATCGTGCGAGCTAGACAGAACGACGGCCGCGACTGTCCCCCTCTCACGCAGAGGCAGCAATGTGGACACGCCTCATGCGCAGAGTTCCAATATTTTGATGGGAGTGTCGTTTAAATGTTTAAGTAATAAATATACCGAGTGGATTTTGAGAGCGTTTGTTAATTTTCATATTTTTAACCTTTCATCTTCGTGGTGAAACTTGATACCTACTTGCCTGTAAAGGTTTGGTATCGCGCGAGTAGAGCCTATCGGGTTTCTGCCACTGAAAGTAAAAGGGCACACAGTTTTACTGTACTATTTTGCACAATTATCAACTACACGTTGAGAGGGCTCCACTGACCCCAACACTTAGGAACTGCTATGGCCACCTTGTGTCTCCATCATCAGGACAACTCGATGGTTCCATAACCGTTGACATCGAACTTACAGTGGAAATCAGAAAGTGCACATTACAAGTTTAAAAAAGGCTTTTTCTCAAACATGCTCGGAAATGTACGCGTTAATATCACGAAATGAGGACATGAAGTTTCTTGTTTATGGCTCCCTACATTACTTCTTGGCCTTACGCCAAGAAGTAATGTATGAAAACCCTAAGTAAAACTATTATTGTCCGCTACCCTAACTTTTTAAATTTGCTTACTAATATTAAACTGACAAAGGAAAAATTACATACTGCCAACCACCAATAGACTCTCTAAGCACACTTCCTACAAAAAAAATCTATGGTATTATACTTATGTGCGGTTAAACATGGTGCTCGAACGGCTTGTTCACAATGGCATGTATAAAAAATAAATAAGGCGCAAGTTACCTATTATTTAATTGATTACCTTGTATTTATTTTAATTTTTTGATATTTCCTCACATCGTTTGAGAAAAGTACTATACAATCCTCGGCCGGAACAGGGATTGCTGGACTCGTTGCATCCGGCCTCGTCTACGACTCGGCCGTCTACCCCAATCTCGTCCAGCAATCCCTTACTTCACGGCCTCTGCAGTAATGTACTATTGTCAAACATGCAACGAAATAACGACGTTGTGTTCTTTATAATAGGCTTCAAAGTATCACATTTCAGGAGCGGTGGGACATACGATAATTGGAGGCTGGCTGCAAAGCGACCTTCGTTTGTTTCACTATCAATTTGAGAGTCTGAACACCCTTTCTTCCCGTGGGTGTCTTAAAACTATCACCGCTTCCTTTAAATTAAACCCAACTAGTTGCACTCCGGGAGTGCCGGCAGAAATGAAAACTCAATAACATTGTAACAGTTTTTAGATCAGGTCACGTGACATCTTACGGTGTCACCCTAAAAATGAATTTGACGCAAATTTATAAACAATTATCAGTTATTTAGGCGGACGGCCCGCGGGCGCGTTGGGTGCGACGGGACCAACGCGCCGCCGCGGCGCAACGGTGCCGGGGTCCAGCGCGCCGACGGGCGGCGGCAAACACAATACCAATTTGTTTTTGCCATTGCCAAATATTTTTCAAAGCTTTATCTCTTTAGGAATAACGTCTAAATTCGAACTATTCGAATTTGCAAGAACAGCAGATGGCGGTGAACGGTGGCGACCAAAATATCAATTTGTTTTTGCCGTTAGTAAATATTTTTCTAAGCTTTATCTCTTTAGGAATAACGCCCAAATTCGAACTATTCGAATTTTCTCAATAGCAAAACGGTGAAGGATGCGTTGGTATTATTAAAAATTTATTTGCAGAATATGCTATTGCAAAAAGTGTTTAACGGCTTTATACTCTTACGAATAGCGTTCAGTTTTGAATGAAGTCGAATATAAGTAAAATACGTTCGGGACAACCCAACTTCACAATTTCCATGTAATTAATCTCCACAACGTTAAAAAGGTATCACATTTTCTTGTAAAATTTTCTAAAAGGCGCATTGGTTTCAGTAGGTGGCGTTGTTAACATTTCCTCGGGTTATCGGGTCGTACATTAACCGAATCTGAAATTATATTAGTAGGTAAGTAATTACATTTTAGCTATAAATCGTTTGCGAGACTATATCCTTCGATAACCACTCGGCTCCACAATATAAAAAAATCATTCATGGGTAATTGTGTAAGGTTTTATAACAAACTTCCAGGAAACGTAACTGAGTTATCTATTAATAAATTCAAGAACTATGTGAAGCGTAAACTTATTTCGAAAGCTTATTATAGCATACAAGACTACATGAATGATAAAACTCCATGGAACTAATTGTGAATGAATTTTTAATCAATAGATTAATTCTCGTTATATTTTGTTTTTTGACATTAGATTGTTTTTCTAGAAACATTCACTAGTATTTTCTATACAATTTTTACTTCATATAAAATTAATTTTTATTTTTTATGTTTCATAAATTACTTTAAAAAACTAACTGACGATTTAAAAGTGCTTGTTACTAGGCCTACTTGAATAAAGATCATTTTGAGTTAAGTTGAGTTAACATTATATAAAAGTCATTGCAAAAACAATTCAAAGAAGAGCCGCATTTAGCGCGGTTGATAGGATTTTATTAAAACATGTCAGTATCACCAGTCATGTCATGACCCTGGTTTAACCCCAAACCCAAACGATGTATTGTAATAACAAAATATTTTTACCTTGTCGTCTCAGCGTCATACAGCGGGCCTAAGAAGTATGCTATTTTATCGCTTACCAGATGCATACAATTGTCAGAAAGTGACGGATGTCTAATCGACATTGCGAGCCATCCGGTTGCCTCTCGGACACTGAAACTACGCGTCATTTTTGCAGAGGCATTTTAAGTTTTATGAGTAAGGGGGTAAGTATGTAACAATATAACGTAGAAGTGTTAGAAGTCTTCAAATACGTAAGCCAGTATGGCCTAACCTACCGAATTCCATGCTATATCGTTTTAGGGTATCAAAAAGGTAAAAAAGGAACTCTTTTTATGTGACTCTGTCCGTCTGTGCGTCTGTCACAAAGTTAAATATCTCAGAAACGAGTTATGTCTCGTAAATGGATTTTTTTTTAATATATTTTTTATTATATTTTGTAAATGTATTTTTTTTCTTTAAATTCCTATGAGCGTGTTCTTAAAGTAAATGGTAGGTACCTACTTCTTTCAAATAATAATGATTAATTGAAACCGGTACACGTGATAAATAATTACTTATCGCTGAAAATAGTACATTGTGTAACAAGGGCGGTATGAATGAGATTACGAACGAGAGTATTAGAAGCCCGACGCCGAAGGCGGAGGGCTTTAATGATTCGAGTTCGTAGTCTCATTTTTACCTCCCGTGATACACACAATGTTTTTCATCATACTTGTGAGGAAATAAAAACACAAAAAAGGTAAAAAACAACTATTTATTGAAATTTAAAGTTATGGTGCAATTGCTGTTGTTACTAAAATTCAGTACCATTTTTTTTTCTGGAAATTTAATGGCCTGTGATAAATTAGTTATATTTGTAGCTTGTTCACCTCCAGCAGGAGAAGCACCCCCTTCACTACCACCTGGTACGCACCCTTTTGGCGGTTCAAGCAGGGGCTCCACTTCGGGCCATGATGTTGATGGTTGTGGCTCTGTTATATATGTTGATGTTTGTGGCTTTGTTTTAGATGTTGATGTTGAAGCAATTGGTTCATGAAACTCCGGCATAACTTTTCCACATGACCTGATTGAGTTACTTATTTGAAGACTAATTTGTTTTTTGCTGTTAATAGAGTCATCAATGTACCCTTCAGCAACACTGCTCGACTTCCATCCACCATGTCTTTTAAGGGTCAAAATGTCCACTCCGGAGTCAGCGAGCAATGTTGCTGAAGTGCGTCGAAAGGAATGGCCTGTATAAGATGCAGCATCGGGTAGATTTAAATATTGGGCTATTTCTTTCGGCATGCTACCAAATTTATTTCTCCCAATAACTTGAGCCGTACATTTGCCATTTCTGAACTGTTGAAAAAAGCGGTTGCTGCTACCTTTTGGAGAACGCAAGTTTTGATATTTCTTTACTATTCTGTAATATTCGCCTGAAACCACAAACGATCTGGCTATTTTATTTTTAGTGTGAGGTACTTTAATGAGTAGCATTTCTCCTTGGTTTTCGACGTCATTTATGGTGATATCAGCTAATTCTTGACGCCTCAATGCACCAGTAACTCCGAGAATTAGAGCAACCTGTAACAAATACAGACCACATTTGAAATATTTTAGCATTTTTAACTTACTTTTCATACAAATATTCAATGAAATAAATTACCAATGTTTCAGTCGGGTATCAACAACAACACAGCAAAATGACCATTAATAATAATATAATAATAATAAACCATTTATTTCAGGCACCCATAACAATAAAGTATATTAAATTACCTTTGTTGCTAAATATGTATCATCAGGAGCTTCATTAATAAAACTTTCGACGTTCTCTCCTGTTAGTATTTTGGACTTCTTCCCAACATATCCATCAGACTGTCGTTTTAAAAACACTTTGAGCTTCATGTATTTCTCTATATCGATGCAATTTTTGGCCTTGAGAGTGCATTTCAGCATTGAATAAATGGCCCACAATGTCGACGGTTTATATTTTGTAGCGATCTCCCCAAAATACGCCAGTAGGACATTTTCTGAAAATGAACTTGTGTTTTTCTCCATTTTCCATTTTATGAAATTGTCATAAACTGCATTGTACTTGTCTTTAGACTTCACCGGTAATAAGTTTTCATTGAGTAATTTCGCAGCATTTACAATATCCGGCGGTGTTGTGACGATTTCAGCCTCTGACTCCGACGAAGATGACATTGTTATTGTTACTTTTTGAAACTTTAATTGAGATTTTTGTCTAATTAGGGACTAGTTAAGTTAAGTACAGTTCTAGATACAAAACGGAACGAAACAGAATAGAATAATGGCGCCGTTCGATGATCGGCAACTTCACTTCAATACCATGTTCCACAGATAATAGAAGGATAAGTACGTTCAGAAACCTAGGGACACTACAAGCGGTGCAATTTGTCACACCAACTTGCTCTAGTAAAAACGAAAGTAATGTATTGCTGTCTCATTCTAACCGTAGCAAGTTGTTGTCACAAATTGTTAAGTGTGTAATGGTTTTAAATCTAATCATCCATCACGTACAAGTTTTAAGTACCGGTTTATAAAACAAATTAATAAAATTTCGTTAAAAACCATTGAAGTCTTTAAAAATTAACATGATTTAATGTAAATATTTACTTTCATTTCTATGTACTGCCAAGTTTTTGAAATTATAAAAACCGTCGTACAAAACATCTGTTTTGTGTGGATGAATGTGAAGTTTGCGCGAGTGAAATAATTAAAAAAAAACATTACGACCATGGGCGAAATATAGCCCATTTTAGCTCAGTACGCTTGCTTATAATAACACCATTTACGAGCAAGTGTGATGAAAACAAATATACCTACTAGGAATCAAGTTGTGGTAACAAAATGTATCCGGCGCTGGACTACGGTAATTTCTACTATGAGCTTTTAACCCTCGGTGTGCGAGTCAAACTCACACTTGACCGGTCTTTATTAAATAACGTAAATTCCCAATTCCTTTTAACATTATTTACGCAAAAGTGTGTCAGGTAGTTTGAATGTGAAGAGGTTTTATTATTCAACTAAATTACTATTTTCAGGAAAAAAGCTTAAGAATAACATAAGTCAAGCTTTAACTTTAATGTATGTATGTACGTATGTCATACATACAAATCGCGGGCAGACGCTAGTACATAAGAATATACGTCATGAGTCAAATGAGATTAAACGAACACCCAAGACTGACTAAGTAAGTGAGCACACAAGAATAAATAATTTAATCACATAAGGTGCAAGGACAGGACAACCTTTCGGTCGTACGTCGCACGGTCGTAAAAGGATGGTACTTTTATGGCGGTCCGCACCAATAAACCGGTCGCGTTCGAGATTATGAATTAAATATTAAAATACACTCCGCTGAATCATTCAGGACGAATTCGTTAGTGAATTAGCCCGTTTATTCTCGTGTGTATAGGAAAACATGCAAGATGCAATGAGGAAGCCGTGGGCCTAGAGAAAGCATATGTATAGAAACTTACACATGCATACACACATTTATTTATTTATCGTATGGCAATCACAATTAATACACTGTTTTATAATCTAAAATTACATTCTGCCAGGTAGTTAGCAGCTGCACTCACATGAGTGATAAAGATATAATATTTATATTTTATTTATTTATTTATTTATATGCAATAACACAAGTGGGAACGAGATACAAATGATACCATGTCATATTTCCTGTACCTCATCGCTTATAGGATTTTATTGTTTGTCACCAGCACGTCTATCATGAGACGGCCGCGACATACTCTCGATTTCGAAGAGAGAGACGGATAGTGCGAGAAAAATCGAGAGAGCTCTCGCGCCGTCCCATGATAGCCGTGCTGTTGTCAACAAATGTATAACTACAACATGGAAAAGTTGAAAAACCCCCGACATTTTCATTTCAAAGTCCAATGTCTCAAAAACGGCTGAACAGATTTTCATGACACATGGCTAAGAACACTCGGGATAAAATTATCTATGACCGAAATACCGCATTCAAATCGGTCCATCCGTTTGGGAGCTACGATACCATAGACAGATACACAGATACACAGACAACTTAAACTTATAACACCTCTCTCTTTGCGTCAGGAGTTGAGAACTGACGTCACGGATATACTACGAGTAAAGTATATAGGACATGAGATGTCAATGATGATCCTTCTCAAATTAGTCAGGTTAATTTAACTCCATCCCTTTTGGGCATTCGCTAGGACCATTTCTCACAATAAATTTCTGGGTCGACTTGTAACGCTAGTAATAGGCGATGATCTTGACTTATATATGCAGAAATGTACGACTGGACTATTATTAAGTTGGTCAAATATTATGGATGCCCTCTTTATGTTTTTGCCTAGCGGTCGTTTAATGCATTTAGTTTTTTTTTTACACGACGACGTAGGCAAACAAGCATACGGACCGCCTGATGGTAAGCGGACACCGCAGCCTATAGACGCATGCAACTCCAAAGGAGTAACATGGGCGTTGCCTACCCTTGATATGTTTGAGGATTCGCCGTGTTGACTGCTGAAGGAAGAAATTCCCTCGCTCTCAACACAACGCATCCTCGGGAGCTCTGGTGACCTTAGTGTTCACACACACTATATTGTGTCCCTGCATCAAGGTTGAACTATAATTTATTTAGGTATCAATACTAAAGCGGCCTTTAGACCTATCTAAATGCAGTACACTAAATCAGAAAGACTCTGGAAAAAGACAAGTGTAAAGACTGTTAGCATGTAAGTCACGCTAATTAGACAGTTAGACTCGACACTGCCACTCTGAATCAGTCAGCGTACTGCATTTAGCATAGTGTAAAGCGATTGAGAGACTCTGAACGCATCATTTGCTCGTTGACCGCGGTAGAACCGCGGTCGAGTGCGCACGCAAGCGGCATAATGTCAACCACCAAGGAAAAATAGATAATTGTAAAAATTCTCGATCTCTACAGAGAGATGCCCGTATTTATGGGATAATCAACAGCAATTTTTTGCTCCTTAGTAATAAATACTTTTTAACCCAACACTTTCTTCGACGCTTTTCGCTTATTAAAATAGAGCTGGACTCCACCAAAGCCATGGCGAGCCCTATTATTTGGTGTTTAGACGGCGAAATTGCGTACGTGCACTTCACTTGAATTTTTCGTCCGTACCGAGTTAGCACGCTAATTAGATCAAGTGTATAAAGAGGACGCACTAAATCCCCCCGCACCACAGTCTAAATGCAGTGTACTGCATTTAGATAGGTCTAAAGGCCGCTTTATCTACGAGGGTCATGCCAAAAGAAGTTAGATACTCTATGTTCATTTGATTGATACTGGCAAGTTATACACCATTGTAAAAGCTGGTTATTTGCTTATAAATTCAAAAATCTCGGAAAATCACTATTTTTATTTTCATACATAGAATAAACTGTAATTTTTGAGTAAGTATCTAATTTCTTTTGGCATGACCCTCGTATAGGTACTGAATGTTATAAAGAGGAAAAGTTTGTGAGATTGTATCTTTTCAAGTTTGTGGGAGATATTCTCAGGAGATTATTATCGGGATCTCCAACCCCATATTATCTGTTTTCAAAATTATCTCAGTTGTGTATAAAATGGATTTTCTGAATAAAATAGGATACATTTATCCCGCAAGTTTTCCTGCATTCTTTGCAATAGGCGGGCCGCTAGCGGGGAATAATATGAAAATCCCATTTAATCTCAAGGCCTACGAAAATATGACACCTCATATCTGCTAAGCAAAAAGGGTAAGTTCTCTTATGGTAAACGTGCAGGGCAAGGCACGTGCAAGTTTTCCCGTGTCATTTATACGGAATGACACTCGGATCCGAGTGCCCCGTAGCGCAAATGAGACGGCTAAACGGAAGGGTCGAATATGTTAAACCTACGTTTTGGCATTCTCCAATGCCAATGATCCTCTGACTCGCAAGGCTATTAAGTAGTAGAGATAAGACACAGCCGCTGCAAACTGATTGAGATTAGATGGTGCAGGTCTTTTGGTGGTAATGGTGTCGGTTGATGACGGGAACATAAAACTCATCATCATCACTCGGGATTTATTATTGTGGTAAATAACTAGGTACAACTCCGACGAAAACTGATATCTATATTCTCAGACATACATAAATCAAATCAAGACTCTCTTTTGTCCTCAACGGTAGATAAATTTTGCAATCTGTCAATACAAAATGGCAAAGGTGGTGGTAAGCCACCTTTTTGTTAAGTAACTTAGCTTTTGTGTGGAGTCTGTAGGACTAAACATATTGCATTGAGATCGATTTGGTATTTGTCGCACGCACGCAATTACACGCGCCCTAAACATAAAGCCAGGTTTATGAACAAGCAGGTCGATTGACGACACTTTAGCAGCGCATGAAACAGATTGAAATGAGACAGGAAGTGGATGCGAAACACATTTTTTTTTTTTTTTTCCAGTTAAACCCAAAAGGAGCCCTGAGTCCGCTTGGAAGGGCACTAGTTTTACGAACGCGACTGCCATCTGACCTTCCAATTCCAACCCAGAGAGAAAAACTAGATATCGTTGAGAAAGGTACCTTGTCTTACTCGGAGCATAATTTCGAATAATTGAGACCCCATTTATCAAAATCGGCTCAGTATCTTAAACGCTACGTAACGGTGGTACACGTAAATACAAACACGTAGACTGCTACAATCACATTCCTTCCTTTCGTCTCTGCCGTACTCGGGCAAAAAGATACCATAAAAAACTGCGAAACGCAAAAACATATAAAATTTTCTGCGACCTAAACAGACTTACTTACAAAGCTTGTTTTTATTCTACTCTTGTCCATAACAGAGCATGTGTCGGCGTATTTTTTCGATTATGCTCCGCCGTGGCAGTAAAATCGTGCCTTCATCGATCGGCAACTCATTTGTATTCGAGATGTGATCTTCTCAAAATCAAGGAGTATGTGATTCGATTTCTATGCTCTCTGGTGTTTTATATGGAGCAGATAAAACTTGATTGTTCAATAGGGTTTAGGACTGGTTGCGATTGAAAGAAAACATCAAATAATGTATATTCGTTTTTTAGACTTATCTGGGTGAGGCCGTTATTTCTTGTTCCTGATTAAGCAGTTTAAATCGTCTACATTTTAATCACTTCCAGTGTGTTACGCCAATTAGCCATATAAATGGATTACTAATATTCGTAACACACTGGAATTGATTAAAATGTAGACGATTTAAGCTGCTTAATCAGGTACAAGAAATAACGGCCTTACCCATCTAGATTTCAAAATAGGTACCGTTTCTTTCAGAAAATCTTTTGCAAAACTGTATACGAGTAGGTACTGCATGATAATCTATTGCAAATTTGATTAGACTATCATGATGCCAATGCTTAAATTATGTATACCTAATTAAAATTTTAATGCAATTCCTACAGTATTCTTTTAAGGTAAGTAAATAAAGGTAAATCTACCATAAGAACAATACATGAGAAAACAAATGTAGGTGTAAAATTTTAGGGACACATTATTAATTTCATAAGATTTACAGACGATATAGCCGCAATAGCAGAATCGAGCGAAGATTTCAAAACATTACAATGCTTAAAATTCATACCAGCAAAACCAAAATTGTAATAGCATCTAAAACAGAAAATGCACCCTTCACACCAATCTCCTTAAACAGATCCACAGTCGAAAAGTCATGATTTTTTTAACACTCAAATGTGTACATTAATAATTTGATTCATCAAACCGCAGCTCTAGATGGTTCCCCTCGCGTCCACCCAATCGGAAACATCAATGGAGTGTCTCTGCGCGGTTCATGCTGAACGCGCAGATGACGCGCAGACAACAGTCAAGAGTTTACTGTTGAGGGTCTGGATGTAGAGAGTGACGAAAGTATGAGCAGTAGGAAGGAGGCATAAGTAACAGTAGAGAATGGAATCACTTCAAACGTTCAAAGTTGTAAAGGTCAAAGGGATAAAAATCATGTACATAGATAATGGTAATGCTAATGATGATCATACTCGTAAAGTATGTCTCCACATTTAGAAATCAGAAATCGTGACTAAATGGTGCAATCTTTGAGAAGTACGTATCTATCTTTCATCTTGTGTTCAAAATATTTATACTCGAATAAATTAATAAGAATTAAAATTGTACAGCTCTAGATAGTCTAGGTTAAGATTTAGATTTAGATTTAGATTTATTTATTACACGATAAAAATTACAATATAAATTTGCAAAAATGTCAAGTTACATGAATTTCTACCATGTTCGTCAATTTTAATAATAAAGATTTAATGAGTCAGTTGACTGTTAAATACAAAATATTATATTATTCTATCTCCCGAAAAGGATCGTCATTCATTATACACAATAACATAATATTTTCTAAACTATTTATATGTCAAAACTACATATTTAATAATGATTGTCACTTTAATTAATAACATACCTTACTTGCAATAACACACTGGTAATTTTATATGGTGACGTAAGAGACGGTAACACAGCAACACACTATCATTTGTATGTCTAATCATTTTGAATGAATTTGTTCAATCAATTTTCATATTTTATCCTCTTTATACGTCGGAAATTAGAATGACTCAGATACCCGTTTCCGTTTTACACTGACGAAACTACGAGTAGTTATCTATCGAAACACTACGCCGAAAGGGTCTAATACCGAAACATTTTGTGCAATGTGAGATATTCCACAAAAATATTCGAAAGCTATCGAACATCCAAAACGGTATCAATTCAACCTGTGCCTAATCCAGCGAACGGAGGAGAAATATTTTTCCGATATCGTAAAGTGAATGATTTTGGCACAGTAATGTGAGAAAAGTGTTTCATTTTTTACATTGGGATTGAGACAACCCGAGTTAAGTATGTAGAACAAATAAAAAATTAATTCCATATGTTTAATGTAGCGACGTGATAAAACGTAATGTAACTTTTGAAGAGAACATCCCTCAGAGTTATGAAATGGGATCCTACATGAAATTTTATTGGTTTGTTTCAAATGGTTTTTAATATAAGGGAACGCAGGTTCTATTTCGAAAATGACTTGAGGCAGAGAACGTATTTAATTTTGAGAAAAGACCAAGACGAAGAAGAAGTAAGTAGGTACTAAGTATTATCACGAAATACACTTACGAAAAGCTATTATAAGTAGATAGAAGTAGCGTTGTCTGAGCATTTGAAGTACCATAGGTCCTTTTCGTTGCATGAAGTGGTAAAAGTGTTTCAAGTAATAAGGTAAAATTCTACGAAGTCCCGTTCCCATGAAACTAAATATGCATACTTAAACGACATGTCTTTGGCAACGAGAAAACTACTGGTGAAATGCGTTAGAATTTTAACCCGACTTTCCCAGAAGGAGGATCATGTTTTTGTCTATCTATACTAATATTTTAAATAGATACAATATTCTGGAGCTACAAAATAGAGAGTAGCCTCAGACTTCAAAAAATGAGCTGGAGAGCACATTCAAACTGCCAGGCTGTACTAAGAGAGAGATGGAACGGGCTAAGGGACATCAGCCGGCAGCACCAGGAACTCGGCCCGGTGTAAGTTCTGCAGCGCTCGAGCCGTAAGGTATCACCCTGGAATTTTCGACCACCGACCGTGTAAGTAAACCTCGTTCCGTATTTATCTCCGTTGACTGTGACCGGCATAAGCAGAAGCAGGAAGAGAAAGTACTGCGTGATGGTGATGGTGAAATGGCTTGGTGAAATGCGGATGTCACAGTCAGACGGAATTTACAAAATGAGATGGAGAATGAATACTCATTTAAAGAGATTATTATTTTACTATACAATTTATACATCAAAACACTAATGATGCGTGATAAGTAATACCGGAAAAAAATTAAATGCGTGTAAGTTCGTCTTCAAAGCGAAAATAAGCAGAAAAAGTATAGTAACGGAAAGACCGTTAGACACGCCCTTAAATCTACCTATTCACAACTATTTCTTATGGAATGTTCAGCACTTACCCAACACTCACTGTGTGAAAGGCTTGAAAGGCAACTCGGGGCTATCTAGTGCCCGGAACGATATTATTAAAATATAAACGAAAGCGCGGGCGCGACGTGAGATGACGCTGTGAGAAGAGTGTAGCTGCGCCTCTAAATTCCATATGTAGCGAAAAGCGCCCATAGCGATCTGACGCAAATTATGTTTCGGGATTGGCGCTGAATGGGTTAACAAGTGAAATCAAAATACTTTTCAAAAAACGCACTGCATTTTTATTTTTATTTACACTCTTTAGTTAAAGCCTATATTATAAGTAAGTTTTTTGATATTTTTTAAGCCATAATTGTTGTTAAGCCAACTTTATATCGTTATAAATCCTAACATTATTAAAGTAAAAGATGAAGCATGATAGTCGCCGCCATTTTGATTTTTGATTACTATCTTGTCTTCAGTGACACTCGCGAGATTAAAACGAATCTATTGATGCATGATGCATTGAAATCAATCCACGCGTTTGATCTTTAGAGTGCCAGAAAGGAACATAAATACATACACTGGTAAAAACATTACCTTCGTTTGCGATGCGCAGTCGGGTAATAAAGACGCCAGCAGGTAAGATATATATACTTATCAATGTTTTTTTAGATACTCACTTATTGGTGTAGCCATTTTTTCAACACGATGAAACTATATTTTCCCCGATTCACTATGATGGCGTAAAAACACTAAGTCAGCAGCCTGCTACATTGGAGTTACGATTGGTCTTATATCTGAGGCCTGCAAGCGATCATCCTGGTTATTGATATCTGTTTCTGGAGATATTTGAATATCGAATTTCAATGATCTTCAGGGATTGGTGCGTTGGGAAATTTCAAAGCTTTTGTTTTAGACGCTGACGTAAAACTTTTTTGATCGAGATTTATTTATGTACAGTCGACTACAAAGATAAGTATGTTTTTTAATGTTACAAAGTTATGTATGTATATCTTATTACCATGGTAGTAAAGTCTATGTATACATATTTTTGTAACATCGTATGGATACATCTCTTTGTAGTCGACTGTACCTACCTACTTCAAAAAAGGCAGTCTTAATTCTATGTAGGAACCTAAACATTTTTTGTACGTGTATACATTAGCGATAATTTCCCGATGTGAAACCAGATATATTTTAAGCGGCCGCAGAAGTAGTCAGTTATACAAATTTTTATCTGTTAATTTTACAAGGCTGTCTGTAAAATTAACCTCTCAATCATTATTGGCACATATAATAGCATTTTGGGTATTTATTATAGATGATATCATGCATTTGACAAGTACTTTGTTTTGACAGGAACGAAGATCATTTGCGTTATGTTCAAGTAGTTTCGTAAAGATAATCCATGAGTAGAATATTTGGGATGATTATTACGTTACAAACAAACAATAAGAATTATCATACATGAATCGCTTATGCTGCTACAATACCGTTAAAATAGTCCCTATTAAACCTCGCATTCACAATTTAAGGCATTTATTTGCGAAGTGCTTCATTTTGTAAGTAAATATTGACACAGTTTCCTAAACCGACCAAGTTCCGAGACCCCAAACACAATTCCCCGCCCAATACCAGCACGTAGCCACTTTGAATTTTTACTCAGAATCTGTTAGCAAATAAACAGGAATGCTTAAACAACTTACAGCGCCGGATCCAATTTTCCGATACATTAGATACTACCCGTTGCCAACCGATTCGAGCATGATTGATTCCAGATCCGACCCACGAATCGAATAGTGATTGATATTTTTTGAGATACTGGTCCAAATCTAGCTGAGACCATAAACAAGGACTAGCTTGAGATTGCTTCGATTACCTGTAATGGAATTGAAGTGGGATTTGATTGAATGAAGCCATATATTGAAAGCCTGGTCACGAAATGAACCTTTGGCATTTTATTGTGAAAAAAGTAATTTCGGCGAGGTGCTTATGTTTTCTTATCGTTGGAATCAAATCGAAATGCTTAACGTATTTTTCCTGAATAATTACTAGTGTGTGATGTATGTATAGTAATGGTTAATTGGTAATATCAGCTAGTCAAAGGTCACTTGTTAGGAATCCAAGGCAAACTTTAACCCGCTTTTCACACCCCACACATTTCACACATCATACATCACACCTACAAAATCTACCCTTAAAATCCACATACACACCTATAAATAAACACACATACACACATCACATGGCACTTTGTTGTTAACTTTGTTTATTATCTATTTGTTTTTTTTTTTGGTATTAGTTTAATTATTTTAATTCAACAACACAATATGTTTTATAGATATTTTTTTTTTTTTATTGAATGCATACTTTGTTTGTAACTTTTTTGTCTACGTGTGCGCTGCGACCGGCCTTTCTTCCTACAGGGACCATTCTGAAAACCAGCGCTGGGCATCCAAACCCAGCAAATGCTGAGATTGGGACCCTTTGTACCGGCTAAACATTAATATTAAAAATAAAGTTAAATTTTAAATACATATACAGTGTACTTTTTAGTTTTTCATGCAGTAGTTCTTAAGTTTATATGCGGTGTACCTAAATTATTTTGTATTATTTTTAGTTTGTGGCAATAAATATCTTTATTATTATTATTATTAATATAGAAGCCATGCGTTTGCTAGCCATAGTAGTATAAAACAAACGGACGAAGTCGCACCATAGGGGTTCCGTAGTCAACAAGGAACCCTATAATAGTTTCGCCATGTCAGTCTGTCCGTCTGTCCGTCTTCGGCTTAGCTCAGTAACCCTTACTACTAGAAAACTTTAATCTCGCATGGGTATATAAATAAATCATGCCGACAAAAATGAAGATTTTTTTTTTTATATGTATTGGTATTGGTATTATTATTATTGGTTATTGGTGGTTGGTGGTATTGGTATTTTTGGGGTATACACGTGAAGTGGGGATATAATTTATTTTCTCGATAAAACCATATTGTGGGGTGTCGTTGGATAATGATAATGGCTAGTACTGGGGATGGGAAATAAACTGTAGCAGTAGTACATAATAATGAATTTAAAAGGAAAACTATCACGGCTACGAGCACAGCAGCACGAGAAATAGAGTCGACCAAGTTAATTTGTACTTATGTAGACAGGCCAACTTTCGTACAAATTCGGCACGGCCGACGCAACCGCACCATTTAGTTAGCGCGCGCGTGTCGATGTAACAATAAAAACCAGCCAAGTGCACGTAGAACCGATGGCCGTTGGGGCGGAAAGGTTCTCGAGTGGCGACCACGTACCGGAAGGCGCGGCGTGGGTAGGCCCCCGACAAGGTGGACCGATGACCTGGTAAAGATTGCGGGAGTCCGCTGGATGCGGGTGGCGCAGGACGCGGTCGCTTTGGCACTCTTTGGGGGAGGCCTATGTCCAGCAGTGGACGTCTTTCGGCTGGCATGATGAACTGCGTGTCGGGCCACGCGCAGTGTAGGGTTCCGTAGTTGCTTGTCTTAGTTACATCGACGTGCGGTGCGGTTGCGTCGGCCGAATTTGTACAATTGGCCTTTCCAAGTACACATTAAGGCGCCGTAGGTTCATGGTCTTCTCTCCCTCTCACTGAGCGTAAGCGTGAGCGAGATGGAAGTGCGTGCTCGGAAGCGCGGATATCATGTTTTTTAATTCTATTTTTTTAGTGGTTTAAATAAATAAAAATGTAAACACTGATTTCTCTCAAACATGACATTGCCGATTTTTAGAAGCAATTTTAATATTTATAGCTTTTGTGCATAATTTGTTACGAATATTTTAAGTGTATTTTTGTGTGTTTTAGACCTATGTTCGTGATTTTTTTCTATCGAGCGAAATTTGCTTAATCATGTTTCGAAGCACTGATTTCTCTGCAAAAAAGGCTCAAGATTACTATTCGTATTTTTTTGAAACCATATTATTATAAACAGACGCATTATATTGTTTCAAAAACTCTGTTCGCTTAACTTCGCTGAACCTACGGCGCCTTAAGTTCGTCGACTTCGGTAACTACTTATGCCTTCTTGTCCGTGATAGTTTTCCTTTTAAATTCATTATATGTACTACTACCACGATTTTTTTCACATCCCCAGTAGTAGCCATTTAGCCGGCAGGGGGGGGGGGACACATGACTCGAACAAAAATTAGGGCTTTAAAGCCCAATATCTCGCAAACGAAGTAATAATTTGAAAAATGGTCCAAGGAAATCTATAATAGTTTTGAACGAGCTATCCAACGACACACCATGGGTTTAACGAGAAAAAAAAATAATTCCCCGCTTTAGGAGTAGGGAAGGTAGCCTAAAAAAAATTTTTTTCAAGATTTTATTATACTTTTTGGTCGGCGTGATTGATTTATATACCCATGCTGAATAACAGTTTTGAAGTAGTAACGTTTACTGAGCTAAGCCGAAGACGGACAAACAGACAGACGGACATGGCGAAACTATAAGGGTTCCATGTTGTCTACGGAACCCTAAAAACAGACAGGCAACTACGGAACCCTACTACATTGCGCGTGGCCTGACACGCACTTGGCCGGTTTTTACTTTTTTGGTACGGAACCCTAAAAACAATATCATATGAAGTGAAGTACGTCTTGTCATTACCCGTAAAGAAAGGAGCTACCAGTTGTGTTATGTTATAGTAATGCACGCGTTTGATCTTTAAAAGATATTTACTTTCAAAACTTTACCGACTCCAATTCAGTACAGTAGTACCACAAATATAAGTTACAACGGCAATCTTCGCCCACGCCGTACCGAATGAAATCGAACGTATGACCATTTCAATAAAGACCTTGTTGCACTATACGTAAGGTACAATATGCAATGACAGGTAAACTCGTGCTTTCCCGCTCATGGCACCAGACAAAATGGCAGGCGCCGAAGCTGCCGGCATCGCGCGCAAAATTTCGGCCAATGGGCGTTGAAGATTTTACCCGCGCAAACGCGCTGCCTTATGATTGGTTAAAATGTTTTCAAAAAATGCTTCCTACATCGTAACTTATATTTGTGGTACTACTGTACATCGTCATTGAAGAGTTCCCTCCATTCCTCCAGGTTCCCATCATCAGATCCTGACCTGGTGACCTTAGGATCAACTGGGAAGCAAACAAAAAAATAATTTTCCAAATCGGTCCAGGCGTCCGAGTAATCGTTATACATAAAAAATTAATGATTCCGACGAATTGACAACCCCCTCCTTTCGGTTAATAAATGGGATTAGAATTATTCTGGTAGGATTGATTTCAAGATTTCATAATAAGGAATCTACTAACTACTCAAATGTAAAAAGATATATTAAAGTAGAACCTACGTTTAACCCATGTTTTGCTCTTTACTATTCCATGGCTATTTATTAATAACGACTCTGGTTTCGTAGTTATATTAGAGTCCTCCGTTGGATTGAACCGCTGAACGGTTCATTACAGGTGCAGGCCTTTGTTATAATTACCCACCGAATTTTACCTGCTTTGCGTCCGCAAAATTCACAGGAAATTAAACCCATAATTTGCAAACCTCATTTCACTTTTGCCAGTCAGCGATAACGAATCTAAATCTAATTCCTACACACGATTGCTCATTCGAGTCATGAATCAAGGCCTAAACTAATTACAACGAGTCATTTAGTTGATTTACCGCCGCCATTTCAGTGAATAGTTCATTAAAATAATTTTCCAGGCGGTGTAACAAGAATTATAAAAGCAATGTGCGTGTAATGCTTACTGTCGTCATAAACGTCTTGAAGGAATTTTCGTCTCGCATGTTAGCAAATGCGACCTTTTAAAAAGTAAACAGACAACAGTAAGTAGACTTTACAGTATAAGTACTTTTAGTAAGTAAACTGACAAAAGCTAACTTGCGTCAGGACTGTTTCTTTTGTCATTTCGGCTAAACTAACTAAACTAAGCTCTCGAACGCTCGGAAAGAAATTGTTTAAATGTAATGTAAAAATAAATAGTACAAAATCATCACCACGCCAATATGTCGTTAACTTTCTTCTCCTCATTTAAGGCGCCGCGCCGTATAGGTTCAGCGAAGTTAAGCGAACAGAGTTTTTGAAACAATATAATGCGTCTGTTTATAATAATATGATTTCACAAAAATACGAATAAAGTTGAGGCTTTTCTGCAGGGAAATCAGTGCTTCGCAACATGTTTAAGCAAATTTCGCTCGATAGAAAAAAATCACGAACATAGGTCTAAAACACACAAAAATACACTTAAAATATTCGTAACAAATTATGCACAAAACCTATAAATATTAAAATTGCTTCTAAAAATCGGCAATATCATGTTTGAGGGAAATCAGTGTTTACATTTTCATTTATTTAAACGGCCAAAAAATTCAATTTAAAAAACATGATATCTGCGCTTCCGAGCACGCACTTCCATCTCGCTTACGCTTATGCTCAGTGAGAGGGAGAGAAGACCATGAACCTACGGCGCCTTAAACGTTTCCATAACTAGGAACTATTATAGGTAGACCGCTTAACGTGCGGGCACAGTGTGCGGGCGTCCGCACGTCGCCCGCGCCCCGTTATCGTCCTACCCCGGGCAGGAGAGGACTGAGATAAGCGACCACCCAATATGAGTCTAGAACGCTCAAGACCACAATGTGATACTGTGTTTTAATATCTAGCTGTCGGGGATCGTCTTAACCGACGAACGCGCGTCGTCTGTAGAACAATGTATAAAGGGCTTATGACTCGAACTCCGCTCCCTAATTAGGATGCTAAATTCAGGTAAGTGTCATAATGCCCTTTACTATTGTCCGTTATGAACACACGTGTGTTACTAGCGCGCTTGGCGGGTTAATACAACGCGACTACGCGATCATCGCAAGTTCGCACGATTTTTACTCGCGCGAACGCGTGATCGAACATTTGGACTCGAATAGGTGTCCTAATTGACAATCGCGCGAGCTTGCGATGATCGCGCAGTCGCGTTAGGCCGATCCCTCAAGCATGCGAGGTGTCAAATATATGAAACACATTGCACATCTCTGATGGATATTCACTCTCAGGCATGAGGAAACGGCCAATAATAGAATAATTAATAATATTAATTCCCAACGGTTAGTACCTACCCAACTACGCACTCAATTCAATTACATGCTTGCTCACATCACTCACATGTTCATCATCATGTTCGTCACTATTCAATTGATAAACGCGTCTCATTAAACTTAATGCTCATTTCACACACTATTTGATACGGTAAATTTATAATCTGTATACACATTAGGGATGTGATAAGTTGATAACACAGATAACAGTAGTTGATACACTATAGGTACGCAAAGCAGGGAACCACTAAATAATTGCTATAATACAGTCAGCCTTGGTGTCGTGCATTAGGTGCGTAGGTACACTAGGTACCATCGCCAACACAGTAAACTGACCATCCGTGTACTTTATGACCATTGTAATAATGTTCAATATAAATACATTATGATCAGTTAACTGTGTTGGCGTTTGAACAATCTATGTAGCATAATGTGCACGGATGGTCAGCTAACTGTGTTGGCGATAGTACCTACGTACCTAATGAATCATCAATCAAAATTTGATGGCATGTTTACGAGCCACAATGATCGTAAGTTTAACTCGTTCACCACAACGACTATATGTAGACGCCGCGACATAAGGTTTAACTACGACTTAATTGAGGTACCTCACATGAACGTGTTTTACAAACCCTTGAGTTCTACCCTAGAGAACCGTAACAATAAGGAACTAAAATTTATTTTTAACCGACTTCAAAAGAGGAAGAGTTGTAATTCGTCGGAATCTTTAATTTTGTATCTTGTTCCCGAATTCTCGAAGACGCCTGGAGAGATATGGTAAATTATTTTTTGTTTCAAGGGGTTTCCTTCCCAGGTGGTCCCATGACCATCAGGTCAGGATCTGATGATGGAATCCTGGAGAAATCGAAGGAACTCTTCAAATAAGGTGACGTATTGAATTGAAGTCGTTTAAAATTATAATCAGTATAATCACCATCATTCGCATTCCTTTATCCTATTCACTTGGGGTTGGCGCACCATCTATTTTTCTTACTGTATACTTCTCTGTCACCTGTCATCGTCCTCTTTGTTTAGGATTTACTGACCAGGCTTTTGTCGGGAGCTTAGAGTAGCCCATCACTGAAGGCTCCTTCGACGCCAAGCGAATCTCGCCCTTTCAGAATAGGTAGCTCGGTCCCGAACATTCGCGGACCAGTAGGCAAATGGCTATCGTCGCGCGCGCATCCCTTAAAGCCGCAGACTCACCACGGTGCTTTCGTGGCTCCTTTCACTGATTTCTATATGCTTTACTTTAACCTGGGCTGAACCTAGATCTGCAGGCTGCTAAGACCTGAGCATAGCAGAAGGAGATCGGAGCTGGGCTTTCATCATAACACGAGCAGCTGCCGTTGAGGTTCACAAGGTGAGTGAGTTGCTCATTTCTCTCGGTAATCGCCTTGGTTACTTTCTCTGGGAGATTCACGCTTTCCGACCCCCTTTTCGCTGTTCTATCGAAGAATCTGTTACACTCTTAATATTATATCTCACTCAGCCTATCCCACTTTTTTTTTACTTACTCGTACCTTGTCTCTTACATCCCTTTGAGTGTATGCCTTTCCATTTATTTTGACTTTTGTTTACAGAACTTTGCTTTCCTTGTCTATCATCAATTCATGACTAAAAATGTATACTTTGCATTTACGTAAATGTACCTACCGTAACATGGTCCTACTTTGCTCTTAGGGTGGTAACTATGCTCCAAAAAAATAAAAAGTTACGTTCCGTTACAGACGAAAACCCTTGTTAAATTTGTAAATTTAAATGATTTTATCGGGTAACGTAAGATTTCACCTTGCAACACCGGTGGGTTCTCCAATAATCATCGAACAGACAATTGATAGCTAAAACACGTTAATTAATGCTCCAGGGCAGAAATAAAGCAGAATACAAGGAAAGATTGTCTTGGAGCAAAGTTTCCCGCCTCATACAGATTACTTTGCTCCAAAAAATAAGTTTAAAAAAATCTAAAATATCAACTAAACTGCAACAAAATTCAACCTCAAATAAAGGCAATGAGTACATATTTCCGATAAAATCATTACCAGTACCATAACTCTATATTTATAAAAAATGCGATGCAATTAGTAAAAGTGGAGCCAATTTTGGAGCGAAGTAGGACCATATTACGGTACCTCTAGAACTGTACCCCTGCAGAATCCCATTGCGTGAAATTATAAAATCAACCATTTTTACACAATTGCATTCCGATATATGTTAACACGAACACGCTTGTTTAAATATAAAAAGTTAAATGTATACAAATATGTTTGTCCATCGATGTACTATTGCAAGTTAGGTACCTATATCCTGCTCCATCCCTCACGGAAATATTCAGTCACGGACCCTTTAGCAAATAACAATGACTGATTTGAATGTACTGCGATTGAATACAAATCCGTTCAATAATAGACAGACTTGCGGTAACGTATGCTCAAGTGACGATCGATAACTTTGTCCTTTTGTGCGTGCAAAGTGCGTCGTTCACTTTATATGTAGGTATCTAGTTCGTTTTGAAATATTGGTATTAAACGTATTAAATGCTTTCTTTTACTGTTTTGGCCTAGAATAGCGGATGTAGTCCTTTCAATAATCCTCCTCTTCTTCAGACACGGGTTAAAAGTAAACGAATGACCTAGGTAATTATGGTAAAAACTGGTAGACATTATATTTTTATACTTGTGCAGGCATTCATAATATAAACTCTAAACAACGTCGCCCTTAATTTGACCAAAAATAGTAAAAGTCCATAGTTCAAGCCTCGGTGAGTCAGGAAGTCAGGACAGCCCAAACGATTCTGGTCAAGAAAAAAATACAAAAAGACGGCCAAAGACTTTGTAAAGCCGGCTGAACACTGCCAAATTAAGGGTTAATTCTTATTTCGCGTTTTAACCCTTCGGATGCTTTGACGCTGACATTGCTGAAGGATTATATATTTTACGTTTCTGTCATACAGTTAATTTTCAATAGCACTGATCAGTGCTAAGACATACGAAGGGTTAAACACAAATACAGTAAATAAATAAAATGATAACTAATAACCTTGAAGCTCTAAGCTCCGGGAATGTCGCCGTCATGAGTAAACCAATAGAACCTCGGCCTTCTAATGGACGGGAATTTGCGCTTTGAGAACCACATACTAAATGTTGTGCTGCTCTGCTTCTATCGCCTTAAAGTTCTATATAATATACGAGATTACCTTAGTGTCGATTTGCGTGTTGACCTATGTGAATCACTTATATTATCTAGGTTAAACTATTGTGATGTCGTGTATGATGGGTGCATTACTGGTCGTTCCAAGAGGCTCATACGAGTGCAGAACGCATGTGCTCGCTGCTAACTTGCTTAACATGTCTGCACGCCGGCGTCTGCATCTGGCCACTCTGCTGTTCGGGTTCGGGGTGGTAAAACACGAAACACCCAGCTACCTTTTTCATAAACTGGTATGGTCCAAAAGTGCGCGCAAGTTCAAGGCAAGGGCTATTATACCTATATGCACCGAACCGCTGCGTTCAGAGGTAGTTTCAAGTTCGCAGTGTCTAAGTGCTGGAACGATATCCATCCTCCTATCCAAGGGGCGCTTAGCAGATACACCTTTAAGCGTATAGCGTATGCTTAAAGGCTATTTGTTAACGCTCCAGAAATCAAAATCCTAATCCCCAGCACTGTGACAGCAATAAATATGCCAATTGCTCACTTTTTATCTAGTTCTTGTATTTAATGTGTACTGTAAATATTAATATTTTATTGAAGCTGCATCTAGGTAGTGTGTATTATCTCACTTTGTATTTATGTTTATTTCTCTTTCGCGTATCCCAATAATGTAGGTAGTTTATTTAAATATTACATTTGTATGTCGTTCCCGTGAGTCACCGACGGTGCTGGCTGAAAATCAGCGCTGCAGTTGTCTGACACCTCAGCATAATGCTGAACCAGTGTCCGGTTCACTGCCGCAGAGACACACTTGTTTCTTGATTTATCTGTTTTTTTTTTATATAAGTATATCAATTTTTTGAGGGTTACTTTCTGCCTTTCACTTTTGTATTATGCATCATAGGAAGTAAACTTTAAAGCTATACCTAAGCGCTACTTAGGTATAGCTTTAAAGTCCGTCCGTCGCCGCTGCGCAGACAACAGTGTTAAAGTTCTCTCTCGTGAAAATATCCGTAAATAAATGCTAAATCGAATTGCCCCGCGAAGAGTTACACATCGGTTTATAGCTGATAAAGTGACAATTATAGTGGTGTTTGTTTCAACAAAAACGGTGCTATGGATCAGAAGATACGAAGAAAACAATTTTAAAATTATAAACCAACCGTCGAAGAACTGACCTACGACAAGTCGCACAGCGCCCGCAGCGCATGAGTCACGCGGCTTGCAGATAACGTTGTGCGGTTGAACGCCGCCATTGGACGCTTTACATTGCCGCTATAAGGTACATTGCAGGTACATCCTGAGACCCCAAAAACACATAAAATGATTTGCTTGCCATGTAAAAAGAAGATCGAAAGAGGTGAATTACTAAGTTGCACACGTTGCACAGGAAGTTATCATTTCTTGTGCCTGCAAATGACGTCAGCTTACTTTAGAGAGCAACAAGCAAATTTAAAAAAAGATTGGATATGCCCATCATGCGATTCAATTACTCGGCGACGCTGCAACAATGATGATACTCCTGTCACGTCACCAGCAGGTTTAAATTTAAATAGAAATATAATTACCCAGACATTAGACGTCACAAATATGTCATGTGATGACTCGATGAACAATAGTAATATAGACGGGGACACGCAATATTCTCCTAATACTACACAGAGACCACCATTGGTATCTCCACAAAACCCGGAGTCGCTGAACTATAGTGCTCAACCACAATACCCATCAATTACCATCGAACAAATCGGATCATTGCTGGACTCAAAACTGTCTCAGAACAACAATACAATAATAAATAACTTAAAACACCTGATAAAATCTGAAATTAATACTGCAGTTGAGAAATTAAAGAACGAATTTCTCCAGAAAAATAATACTATGACATTACAACATCAAGCTTTGACAAAGCAACTTTAAGCTACGAACAACGTAATAAAAGACTTACAGAGGGAAAATTAAACTATTAAAAAGGAATTGAATGAGTTGAAGACTCAGTGCAACAAAATTCAAGGAAACAACACTTCACCTAATCAAAAGCAGTTTGTGTTGTACGGCTTAGATGAATACCATGGCGAAACCGAAGCTGATCTTTATCCACGGATTGATAACATGTTCAAGGAGCTATTAAATATCAATATTAATGGCTTCATCGAATCTGCAAGAAGAGTGGGAAAAAAGGGGAGCCGTCGTCCTATTATTCTGGAACTTATCAGTCAACGTATGAAAAAATATGTTTTACAAAATACATACTGTTTCCATAAAACAGGATATGCAGTTTCAGAGGTACTTGACCAATCAGCACTAAGCGATAGGAAACACATCAGATAATGCTTGATAAATGCGCGTAAACAGGGCAAATATGCAGTTATTCGGAATAACAGGTTGTTCATAAACGGCAAAGAATACATCCCTAACAAGCATCCCGATCAACACGGTCGACCAGCTAGTGACAACAGCAACAGTACGAGCCCGCAACCGCAACCCGCTACGTCTTCAGACAAGACCCTCCAGGACCTGTCTGCAGCAAAATCAGACCCTATACCTATATCCGGCCCGGCATCACCAGCTGAAACTAAAACGTTTTTTCGTGAATAATTCACATCATAACTATAGCTTAAGTAACTCGCTTTGTGTCTTTCATCAGAATATAGCGGGCATATTATCAAAAAGAGATGAAATAGAAATAGCGCTCGAGGAACTTGAAATCACAGGTTGCTCTCCAACAGTCTTATGCTTTTCCGAAACATTCCTACTGTCTGGCAATGAAACAAATCTGTCTATTACCAATTACGAACTTGCGTCATTTTTTTCGCGTAGAACTAAAAGAAGAGGGGGAGTTACCGTGCTTGTTAACCCTTAAATGCATAATGATGTATATATGCATCGAATATTGTATTTGTTTTTTTAAATACTATGATTTTTTTCTTTATTTTTCCCTCAATCTATACAACATGACACATCTATTTCAATTTATTAAAAAGTTATACAAAACATCATGCATTTAAGGGTTAAGAGAAACACTAATTTTAATGAGCTTACAGTATTAAGAAAATTTGCAATTGAGAAAGAATTCGAATGCTGTGGCATAGAAATTGTTAATACTAATGTTATCGTTGTGTGTTTGTATAGAACTCCTGATAGCAATGTAGTAAATTTTCTGAACCATTTCAACAACCTTTTGAGATTCGGTCGAAACGCAACAAAATGGTAATAATATGTGGTGACTTAAACATAAACATTCTAAATGATAATAAAACTATTAAGGAATATTTAAGCTTAATCGAAAACTATAACATGTACAGTCATATCAACATACCGACGCGTCGAGGCAATTGTATTGATCACATTTTTAGTAGTATTAAAGAAGCAAAGGGCGAAACGCATGCACTTGGTCTGTCTGATACACAGACACAGCTCAAACGCTAACCTTCCCATGCAAAGTACAACCCTCAAAATCATACTGGTATACGGAAAAAAGGGATTATTGTGACGAAAATGTCGAAAATTTTAAAGATTGTATTTACAAGCTTTCTTTTTCTGAAATATACGAGGATCAGTCCGCAGATCAAACATTCCAAATATTCCACAATCTACTGATGCTGTTTCATAATCTTTGTTTCCCACTTATTAAAGTAAAAGTAACAGCCAAAAATAGGAAAAATAAATGGTTAACAAAATCCTTAAAAAAATGTTGCCTCGTAAAAAGGAAACTATACTATAATTATCACAAAGAAAACCATAAATCAAACAAGACTAAATTTACTACCTACTCGCGCATTTTAAAAAAGTATATTTCGCACTCACAAAAAATTTGCAACACAACATATATAACATCATCCCAAAATAAATGCCGAGCTGCCTGGACTGTTGTTAAAAAAACTTTCAATCAGCCAACTCCTAGAGAAATTGATAAGATTACAAATAGATTTAATAAGGAACTACATGCACCACAAGACATAGCCGAAGAGTTTAACAACTACTTTATAAGCATAAATAGTAACAAATCAAATGCTAGAAAAATCTCCAGTGGCCCATCACCATTACCAAATACAATATTCTTATCACCAACCACTCCCGGCGAAATTTACAAGACTATACTCTCTCTCAACAACACACAAGCCACGGGTTACGACAAGCTACCTACTAAAATATTGAAAGCAGTTGCCTTTCCCCTATCAATTCATCTATCGCACCTAATCAATTTGTCATTCGAAAACGGGATATTTCCCGCCGGACTAAAAAAATCTATTGTCAGGCCAATATTTAAAAAAGGGGCTAAAAATGACCTTAACAATTATAGGCCAATAACACTAATTCCAGTCTTATCAAAAGTATACGAAAAGGCTTTCTACAAAAGATTAAATAGCTTCTTGACCACGAACAAAGTCCTTAAAGAAGAACAAAATGGCTTTAGGAAGAATAAATCTACTGCACAGGCCTGTTTCCAACTAAACAATCAAGTCACAGAATGCATAGACACGGGTACTCCGGCAGGTGTACTATTTCTTGACATGTCAAAGGCGTTTGACACAGTATGCCACAAACGCCTTTTAGACAAACTAGACAAGTACGGAATACGAGGACTAGCTTTCTCTTGGATTGAAAGTTACCTAATTAATCGAGAACAAAGCACTCAGATAGATAGGATTATCAAGGATAATATTTCTACTTTTAACTCATGCTATAAAGTAAACGAGTACGGTGTGCCACAGGGAAGTATCTTGGGACCCCTGGTGTTCCTTACTTATTTAAATGATTTACCTGAATGTACTAGACATAACTGTATTTTGTTTGCAGATGACACTACACTGATAATTAAAGGAACAGATAAAAATAACTTTGAACTTGAAATAAACGCAGCTCTGAGAGATGTCATACACTGGCTCGAATCTAATAATCTCCAAATTAACCTAGTAAAAACAAAATTTATGATATTTAGGTCATATAAGTCTAAGATGATTTGCAATATTACTGTAAAATACGATGAAGAGGTAATTGAAGAAGTAGGAAGCACTGTATTCCTTGGTATGACATTGGATACACATTGCAATTGGAAGGAACATGTAGATACAGTCTGTAAAAAAATAAATAAATTTATTTTTGCATTGTGGCGCCTTAAGCAGACGGTATCATTCAAAACTGCTTTACTGGCTTACCACGGTTATATCATGTCTACTCTGAGATACGGTATAATAATGTGGGGAAACTCTGTCGACGCTGACCGTGCTTTTGTCGCTCAAAAAAAGTGCATCAGAACCCTTTGTGGAGTAAACAGAAGGGAATCTTGCAAGCCTTTATTTATAAAACTTCGTTTGTTGACCCTTCCTTGTCTGTATATACAGCGTGTCTCTGACTTTGGGGCTATAAATGCAAATGTCAATTATGCTCCTTAAACGGAACTACTTTTGCTCTACAACTTTTCAAAAATACGTTCTTTTTATATTTTCATTATTCCATACAAATAAAATAAAATGTTCAATGTACATCATCCATTAGTTAGTTTTCATACTTGTCAGTGTCATGGATGTCAAATAATGAGGCCGTGTTTGCAATACATTGATGGTACAGTTAAAGTTCAAACGCGAATAAATTATAGAAATAATAGTTATTTTACAAAGTTGCGGAACAAAAGTGGTTCAGTTTCAGGACCGTAATGGTCATTTGCATTTAAAGCCCCTAAGTCAGAGACACGCTGTATACGAGATAGCGGTATTTGTAAAACTCCATACGGTATTATTCACGTTTGTTACTGATAAGGAAACAACTAGGCAACATAGACGATATAGGTTAGCAATACCAAGTAGCAACAAACTGGTACTCAGAAAGAAAAGTGCTTACAACATGTGTGTTAAAATCTTCAACAAAATACCAGCTGAATTTAAAACATTGCCACATAATATATTTAAAAGAAAGTTGAGAGTATTATTGATTGACAATTGTTTTTATAGTATAAATGAATTTTTGACTTACAAATTCTAATATGACATAATTACAAAAATAACTACCTGTCTCAAATTTTAATTCCTCATTCTATGTTAATTTTATTCAATGTTAAACATTTTAATTTTAATCGATCGTAATGCTTATCATAATTGTTGATTATTAGTTCGCATATATTTCTATTTGTTTTATGAATGTGACATGGCATGCTAATATTATTATTACGACATAAATATTATTTTAAACTTATACCAAATTTTACCATTTTTAATTAATTAAACTTTAGACATTTTGTATTGAGCCACAACTGACGATTATTTTGCTTGCATTTGACGTGACATAAGCATGATCAAACGTAGGTAATTCAAATTTTCACATGCCTTTTTGGGCTAAACATATTAAGGAACAAGGAAATGACTGTAACATCTGTGCTTATACCATATGTTTAATGTGAATAAACGACATTTCATTTCATTTCATTTCTTATAAAAGCAGTTAGGAAATCATTTATTACGTCTACCAATCTAATGTCAATACGACGAATATTTCGTACCATCTCTTGTGACCTTTATTTACCCCGGACATGTATAGCATGTGTAACTCGACAAGCGGCCCGGACGCGCCAGAAAACGCTTTTTTCCCGTACAAGCTAGTTTTACTATCCCAACATTTCCTTTTATATTCAGCCATTCCGTTTTACTACTGCGAGCCGTCTAAGGTCGAATGTTAAAAGTTTTACTGCCCATTTTAAGTGTCTGGGTGGAAGGATTGACAAATTGACTCAGTTTTTGCGATCGAAGTTTCGAGTCCTAGAGCTCTGACGGCATTGAGGCGTAGTGATTTTATAGACGTTAACTTTATCTTGGCGCTTGTAAGTTGGAAGTCTTAAGTCAGATACTTGAAACATATGAGTGCAGTAGGCATGTTTGATGTTTGTCACCGCTAATGTGAATCAGTTAGAGTGCAGATCGGAGGGGTGATCACGTAACATTTAGAACGCGCGTTAGGACAATCCAACTGTCATTTTTAACTGTCTAACGTACGTACGATGCGTTATGGTGCGTTCACATGCACGGCGTGCAGCCTGGCAAGCTGCTTGGCATGCTGATCGGCAAGCAGCCCATGCACTTCTGCGGGCAAAGCACAGATAACCTCCTATAGATAGAGCCTATAGGGCGACCCGACGACACCACGCATATATGCTCTAGCAATGATAACCCCCCGCTTCCCCGCGCCATATTGTCAGTATCGACCAGGTACGCGATCTATACGTACGTCAAACAACCAATAAATTAAAATTGATTTTGCGAAAAAAATAAGTTCCTGCTGTGTGAAGTGGTGTTGGAAAAATTCCCGAACGTCTAATTACACAACCGACGGAATAACATTTCACAGCTAAGTTAAATTTATCATATAAATGTAAATTTCATTCTGTCACGCGGAGTTCATTTTACACTGGTCCATAAGAAGTAGTGAAGTATGCATGTCCCTTTTCATCAAATAGAAATAGCAATATACTGTTTCTTTCTCACGAAAGCACGTGACACTCTAGTGATGGGCTAGTGATGCTTTCGAATTTTACCGATTCAGATTCATTTAAGGAAACAATACGTTAACTCATCCGTTTTTTTGTGTACTATTTTAAGACGAAAATTCACCAAAGACTATATTTATACCCTTGTCATTGCATTGTCAAAATTATTTTGTAAGAAATCATAGATAATGTATACGATGTACTAAAGGTTTAAACTGCACCAAGGAGGCAGCGTGGCGGACTGCAAGTGCAACCGTCTTACAAGCTATGAGGTAGAGGGAGACGTAGTTAATTACTATCTCGCTCTATTTTATAGCTTCCAGAGCTAATGAACGGAATATATTATTGTAGTACCTACAGCACGTCTATCATGAGACGGCCGCGACATACTCTCGATTTTTCTCGCACTATACCTCTTGTTCTTTTTAAGTGTTCTAATAAAAAAGAGACGGATAGTGCGAGAAAAATCGAGAGAGCTCGCGCGCCGTCGCATGATAGCCGTGCTGGAAGTTTTTTGTTGGTTTAAGAGTAGATATTATGTAGTTTTATTTCATTTATTGGGTAATTTAAAGTATTGTAGAATAATATGTAGTGTCGAAGTTAGCTATTGTAATGTAGTATTCATTCATATAAAGTAGAATGAAATAGAATTTAATAATGAATACATAGGTAGTATATTCTCGGAGGTGGTTAGTGATGGAGCCATGGCATTTGGGTTTTTTCGAATCGTCTTCGAGAGCAATTAGGACTAGTGTTACGAGATGGACGATACCTCATGCTGGCCTTCGATGACGTGTGAGGGATCTCAGAGGTGGTTAGTGATGGAGCCATGGCTTTGGGTTTTGTCGAATCGTCTTCGAGAGCAATTAGAACTAGTGCCACGAAATGAATCTCATGCTGGACTTCGATGACGTGTGAGGTATCTCGGAGGTGGTTAGCGATGGAGCCATGGCATTTGAGTTTTCTCCAATCGTCTTCGAGAGCAATTGGGACTAGTGTCACGAGATGGACCTCATGCTCGACTTCGATGACGTTTGAGGTATCTCAGAGGTGGTTACTTGGTTAGCGATGGAGCCATGGCATTTGGGTTTTTTCCAATCGTCTTCGAGAGCAAGACTAGTGTCACGAGATGGACCTCATGCTGGAATTCGATGACGTGTGAGGGATCTCGGAAGTGGTTAGTTGTGTAGTTTATATACAAAATATAGTGTTTAGTGGCCTCCTTATTTAAATATCTATCGTTAAATTAAAATAATCACAATTATTTACCAGTGGCGCTAGTGAGCACGTTAACGCCTTCTTAAATGATGATGAGGATTATCATCAACCACATAATTTTATCACACTGAATAAATATAAGTACTTTTTTATAACATCGTTTTTATGTGCTAGCTACGAGTATACCAATCTTAAAATATCATTCATAAGCCGAGCTAGCACATTCGCGTTAATGTCGAATAAACATCGCATTCGTCCTTTCCTAGTAAGTATGTAAATACGAACGGGACAGGCACATATATAAACACGATAATGCAGTAAATGCTGTAAAATGCCTAGAAATAACTATTTTATATGACTACTCGATGTGATTAACATGCTTTTTTATGTTATTGTGGTGATCAAAATAGTTGATGAAAGAAACATGATAATAAATAATAATAATATAACAGTGACAGCCGTTCAAAAATTTAAACCATGTTAACAGGTAGGTAAAGGCAGGTAGGGATAATGTATTTTATGAATAAAAATCTGAATCTGAATCTGAGGTACCTACTTACGCCATGTAAAATATTTTACTAACAATTAATTGCGGCACCGCTAAAAACCGTTAACGACTAACGCATCCCATCACTACGCTTCTGGCGCCACGATGTGACAAAGCGCGCTACTTTCGAAACAGCCAATCGCAGCGCCGTTACCGACCTCCCCGCAACCCGCACCTACCGCCAACTGTGGTGACCTTTGCATCGAACTAAATCGCTTATAGGCTCTATCTATAGGAGGTTATCTGTAGCAAGCTGTTCACACGATCGCGGGCAACCGGGCGTGCTTGTCAAGTGCTTGTCAGTGTCACTGTCAGTGCAACTGCAAAAATGGGAAATTTCGCAGATATAGATCTCGTGGGGGCTATATACTGCTTTGGGTTTGATCTATTTTCATTGGAAAAGAAAACAAAATGATCGACGATGTTGTTGACAGTCTGGCCCCGTAGCATGGATGGCGTTATCACGCGATAAGTGACAAGATAGAGCTTCCGTCCCTGGCTGACACCGTTCGATAGAACGAGACGACGCGCCTATCCTGTCACTTATCGCGTGATAACGCCATCCATGCTACGGGGCCTGATGTAGCTAACTGTCAATTTCGCACACAAGCACGAGCACATTCACCCTTTGATCTTTGTCCAAAAACCGACAGTCTTCCCGATCGGCGACATTCACGGGCGCGGGCACGGGCGCGTGCACATTCAGGCTGTTCACACGCCCGCGCCCGTGAATGTCGTTTTGAACGCGAGCATGTGAACGCGGCATTACATTCTACATTAATCTGCCGATAACAAATATAAATAGATTGATACGTGTCTATTTAATAGTAGTGAGAGGCAAATTCGTCGATTAATCAAAACAGTAAATACCTTTAAAAAGTTAATGAAATACCTGAACATTGTTTCGCTACATACTGGATTCCAAATTATTTCAATGTGTTTCGCCTAACTGTAACTAGTGACCTGTTAGTTTGCCTGGGTGCCACCGAGTATATACATACATATTCTCCGAAGGGATGGACATACAAACAAACAAACAAACATACAAACAAGTACTCTTTATTGCACCACGACAGGAGAGAAACATCTTACAAAAGAACATACACATGCACATACACGCATATACAGCACATGCATAGACAGATAAAATTTTCATTGCCACTTCTAGCAATTGTGGATTTAAATAAGAAGAACAAGTGATTTTGCAGTGATGAGTTGCTAGTCTATCGCTCATAACACAACCCGACACAGGAAGGAAAGGGGTTAGAGGTGGTGATATTCTAACCCGACACCACCTAGGGGAAACATGGGGGATGATACTTATTGCAATCAAATTGTAATGCGAAACGTACCATTCTCGAACCAACCCGTTAGTGACATAACGGCTTTTTTACAGCCTTCTATTCGATTTCACATAAATCGTTCAACTCAACTCCAGAACAAACCCACTTAGGACATGTCTAGACCAATCCGATAGAAATCCGGAACAAGTTTAAACACATTATGATCACGTACAGCCCGGGCCAGAAAACATTCGAAACGAGATAGCCACTGCTCGAGTCGTAAATCAATCAGAAAAGGCCGAATCCGGGGGTTATAAAAACATCCCCAGACGTTCGGCCGAAAATTGCGGCAGACGTCCCCAACAGGCCGATTGCTCGGATTTCTTAGCGATATTTTCTCAGCTTGGATTAAGTATTGTAAAATGTTAATTCCAGTGGGGGTTCCTAGACGATTAATTGTTCTCGTGGAGCGCTTTTTACTAGATTTATATTAACACGTTCACAGTCCCCATACAAAACGTTTCCATTTTCTTGGACGTCCAAGCAAATTACTTCCATCACACGTCCGTGCTCCACGTTTGGGTCACTATGAAACGACCAGGTACGTACTCGGATTATTACAATATACAAGGTGATTTTTAAGTCGTGATCTGAAGTGCCAGGGGCCATGGGGAGGGTCACACTGAGCAACTTTTACTATGGGGCCAACCAGGAATTCGCGGAAAAAAAACACCAAGTTAAATTGATGGCTAACTATCCTAAATGTATGGAACAACTATAATTATAGTGATTTGAGTGCGTGCCTTGTATGGGGCACTGAACTGTGAACATGTTAAATTGTACTCTCCGTATGTAAGTTGTGCTTCCTTTGCCAAATTCTGATTGAGCTAAAATTTGGCATACTTATGTACAGTACGAGTACTGTTAGTTAACCACTGATAGAATGTTTGCCTTCATTTAATTTTCAACTTTAATTTCATACAAATAGACCAATTTTCAGAATACCATAGATAGTTATCATTCTTAAACTGGTTCAAATTGAATGAAATTTGAAATATGTCGTGTTTATACAATACGTGCTTGGTTACTGAAAATGCAGGCTTCTAGTTTTATCCGCAACGAAGTTATAGGGGGGTCGAAAATGGCCTGAACTGCTTCAAGAAAAGCCGGATGGTACGCCGTGCCGCTGTTTTGCTCGACTTGGCGGGGTCACTGCCTTGCCCCCAGATTACTTACTTACTTGTTCAGCGGCATGACTGTACTATACAGCGCCCGTGGCGAAGTCATTGGATGGGGGCCCCTTCTTCAATGTTAGGTAGGTTCCTCACGTGCTCACGGTCTCTCTGGCCGGGGGGCCTCTAGGTCTGGTGGGGGCACGTGCCATTTTGCCCGCTCCGCCAGCATTAATAATAAATAATAATCAAATAAAACATTTATTTCAGGCAACTAAGGCCCATAGTTACAAATACCTTACCGACTAAAATACATACAATATAATATTAAAAGACTAATTACTATTTAGGGGTTTGTAAAGTTACGCCACTGCCTATGTTCGCCGAAAGTGTCGGATGCGACGACGGACAGAGCTCATGTTTAACTGTACCTAGCTGAAGATCTATTATACTAACACGAAATGCAATATTAAAAAAAATAAAAAAAAAATCGAGCTATTTTGTTTGAAATGTCACGCGATCCATAATAAAACGGCTGAACAGATTTTCACGAAACAGGAGAACAATCGGGATAAAATTATCTATGAAACAAAACTAACTAACTACTATACGAAAATCGGTTTATCCGTTTGGGAGCTACGATACCAGAGATACCTGTACCAGGAGATACAGACACTTTAAACTTATCACACCCCTCTCTTTGCGTCGGAGGTTAAAAACAAATGCATGTACTTATTATGAAAATTATGTTCCCAGTGCATAGTCAAGTGTCCAAGAGAGTCAAATAAGACATTTATAGATTAGGTAGGTACATTACTATTTTTACAGGTTAAGGAGGAATTTCAAAGCATAATATACCTATTTCTGTTACGCAACGCAATATTATCTAAAAGCACACGGCGAAATTACATATATACAAAACCAATTCCAAAAGTATACATTAAAAATTATTACTATCACAGAAAAGTTAACACACAAACCAACCGTGCGGAAAGTTAAAAGTTGTATTTAAATTTAGTTCAGCAGTTGGTTGAAACGTAATAACTATCAGTTAATGTGCACTTTACAACGTCGGTTCCCTTGCTAATATTTTCTAGTACGGCAAAATAAAATTTTCATAAGCGTAAAACTGTCAAAACCATAACGAAAAGAGAAAAGTAGATTATAAATTATGAAATGGCGTGTTCGAGAAATGTAGATACCTAATGGTTTTATGACGAATTACTGTTTTACATGCAAATTACATGATCGAATACCGATACGTTGCTTACTTATCTCCATATTCCATGTCATCGTATGAGCGAGCGAAGCGAACGCAGTTCTATGCATCAGCTTGGGAGGAAAATCTTCGAATGTCCGGATATCCCGCTTTACCGCTGTTCTTCTCTACATGTCGCATTTCTCAACCAATAGGTGTGTATACAATAAATAAAATAATCAATAATGTCATATTTTCTCGAAAAAGGATTGAAAATGTAGTCAAATGGAGAAAAAATCAACGCAAGAGGTTAAATAATCACGAAGTTATAAGTGTCCAAAGTTTTAAGAACGGGTAAGTATAAGTACTTGTTCTGTCCCTTTTTCGCAAAACGCAACTTTATATGAAACGGTGATGCTTGAAGATTGACGAGAATAGACGGCAACGTGCCGCGCCCCGTCGTGTTCGGCGCCGCCGTCGACGCGGCTCCCCGGCAGCATCCCGTAACGTGACGTCACAAACTCTTTGCGGTTTCTCTCTCTAACAACCATAAAACGGTTGTAGCTTCGTAATTCTTTGAGATATCTGAATGGGATCTTCGTCACTAGGCATATTTTTTTTTGCCTTCTTTCTTTTGGAGTAATAATAATTTTCGAGTCTACACCCCTATTATATCGATTTTTTTTGTTGATTCATTTTTCGAAATACAGGCTTATGAGTTCTGCATCAGCTGCTCTCGCAGAGCCGAGAGAGTGAGGTATTATTTGTTATAAAAAATAACCCAGACAGGCTTTCTTGTGCGACTAAATTGCCCATGTTATACTTACCCCATTCGACGGTGATCACTAGTTTACGTATGCATTATCTTCATAAACCGACTCATGGTTTTCTTCTTTCCAAATCCTTCATCTAGGCCTCATACAATTCATATAAGCATCGACGCCGCAGCGGCCTGGATAAAGGATTTAGAATAGAATAGAATAGAATAACATTTATTCAGGACAACAACACATACATGCACATAAATCAAAATACTAAATAGAAGGCAACATTGCCACGAAACGGTTCCATCTCATCTGTATGATTTCATACAGGGCCGTATTGACTTATGTTTCTTTCAATCGCTGTAAATTGTTTACTTACTGCACAGAACATCACTAAGTACCATTACTTATCAATCTTATCATCATCATTCCGAAAGAAAAGTAAAGTGCCCTAAAATAGCTCGAGGTCCGCTTTGACATCTAATCCCAAGATTTGGTTTAGGCCTGATCCGACCTTCCAACCCAGAGGGAAAACTAGACCTTACTGGGATTAGACCGGCTTCCTCACCATCTTTTCCTTCACCGAAAAGCTAGCGGTAAATAATCCGTACACGAGTTCCGAAAAACTCATTAGTACGAGCGGGGATTCGAACCCACGACCGCCGCATGCCTGAACCACTAGGCCAACGAGCTCAACATCAGTAAGTAGCATAAATATTATAATCTTGAACCAACGAACAGTTTCGATACTTGTATACCGTGACTACGCCAGAACCACTCGTTTTTAGCTACCGTGAACCATGCCTACTTTGCCACCAGGGGGAACTTTGCCCAATAGCAAATTTTAAACAAATCTGGTAATGAACGAAAACACAACATATTTATGGCAACAACCTTACTATTTTTAGTAGTAACTAGATGATATTTGTGACTTGACTTTGAGTCATACATGTCTTTAACTTCAGCCAGTACTCCAGGCAAAATACGGTTTTGAAAAACATTAATTTATAATAGCGTTTTTTTTGTTGATTTCATTTGAAAATGTTATTCTAAGGATGATTTACTCAAGAATCCGACAAACATTCCACCCGGAAGTAATTATGTCGATTTAAATGAAGCATGCATTATCTTTTTTTGTACGATTTATCTTGAATATTATAGAGCAAATGTAAATGAACCAAAATTAAGACAAAAACCTTTATTAATATTTTTACTGACTTTTCAGAAGCCAGTTAACTTATCATTTTTTTGATGTCTGAAATTTTGTCGGATTTTGTCGCTGGGTAACTATTTAATTGATAATATATCCGTTAAACATAAAAAATAAGCTATTATAAATTATTTCCAAAATTTACATTTTTTCCATACAAGTTGTCAGTTCATTGCCTGGACTACAGGAGCTTGCAGCAAATTGTGGAATAGAGGTGTATGGACTTGTGTTGGTTGTATGGGCAAAGATTGAAAATACCCAGGTAACATTGCCCATCTGTACTGTGTAAAACTTTTCGTAGTTAAGAGCTATAGTTGCGTCAATAATTCGACATGGAAAAGCATGGGCATGTTGGCAAAAGTCCAGATAACTTTACCCGCGATCAAAATCGATAAAAAATTTGGGATAGACGATGATTAAAATATATTTTCCTCATGATCACATGCGTATAACTACGATGGATACGTTAAGCAAAAAAAATAACATCCTACTATATAAAAAAGCGGCCAAGTGCGTGTCGGACCACGCACAGCGAAGGGTTCCGTGCCTATTAAATAGGTCGTATCGTTACTGGAATCTTATGGCACTTACGTCCTTTTCTTGAAGGAAGGCGTTTTTTACAAATATCTTAGAAACCTTTGAACCAATCTTATTCAAAACAATTTTCGCTGAAAGAATTTAATAAGCCCTATGTCCATGATTTTTTTCATATTTTTAAAATACACGGTTCTAAAATTAGAGGGGGGGACACAATTTTAGTGATTTTCGGGGCGATTATCTCCGACTCTAATTCACTTAATAATAAAAATTGCTGAGAAACCTTATATTTATTTTTAAAGGCCTATAGCGATTGATGTGCCACACGTGGGCATCCAATGAAAAACATTGTATTGACTTTCAGTTTTATGTACTTGTGCAGTCTAAAATATATATTTGTTTGTAATTTAATTACAAAACTATGTAGCGGCTTACAAAATACACCTACCTATCCTCAAAATTTTATTAAAATACACCTTATAGTTTTCGAGTAAAATGCCTGTGACATACGGACGGACAGACAGACAGACAGACATGACGAATCCATAAGGATTCCGTTTTTTGCCAATTGGCTACGGAACCCTAAAAATGAGATATTCGTGTTTATCCGAAAAAAGCGGACAAAGTAGGCATGTTTCACGTACCATTCACGTTTTGCCGCGGCCCACAAATTCGCGATAAAGAAACAATTTGTATTCAATAAGCCTTCCGCTGGGAGGGCCGGAGATATTGCTGCGTTGCCAATTTTATGTACAACGTATTGAGAGGCACGGGAATGAACCCATTGACGTTTACTACACCTTAACCTGCGGGTTTATGCCTCGTGTGTTGCGTCTTAAAAATAAACTCTTATATAAAAAGCCCGAAAAATGTAAATGAACGTTGATTCGTAATGTAACTGACTGTACACACATGGTACACACCTATACTATAGGCTTTTCAGATAGCTATAGCCTGCTGTACACACTGGGCCATCGTTGGCGCGTGAGCAGGAGGCAGCTATGCGTTAGAGGGAGAGGGCTATAATTCGATCTCTTTCCTTTACATAGCTGCCTCCTGCTCACGCGCCAACGTTGGCCCAATGTATACAGCCGGCATAAGGTACGGCATCTGTCAGTTAGCTGTAATCAACCGGGTTCCGTAGTCAACAAGGAACCCTTATAATTTCGCCATGTCCGTCTGGCCGTCCGTCCGTCCGTCCGTCCGTCTTCGGCTTAGCTCAGTAACCATTACTACTAGAAAACTGTAATTCGGCATGGCATCAAATTTTGTTTGGAGTACCTCCCCTACATTTAAAGTAGGGATGTACTTAGCGAACTTTCGTACAAATTCGGCTTACGCAACCGCACCATTTAGTTGAAGCGCGCGTTTCGATGTAAATAAGACAGACAGGCAACTACGGAACGCTACACTGCGCGTGGCCCGACACGCACTTGGCCGATTTTTAGGAGTGTATATCATTGGCGTGCGCTGTCAAAGTCACCTTCATGCTTTCAACTAAGGCACACTCTAATGCTAGCCAAAATACTTGGAGTATGTGACTTTCGTACGTTGAATCTAAAAAAAATATTAAAATATTAAAAAAAAATTACAACCGAATTGAGAACCTCCTCCTTTTTTTGAAGTCGGTTAAAAAGCGTAGTCGTGTAGGTACAGTCAGCAGCAGAACTACCTACGCAAAATAACACGCTGAAAATGATCTAGACAGTCAACCCTCTTGACATGAGAGTCGTGTGTAGGTCATTCCCGCGTAGCAACTTTTGCTGCTGACCGTACTTACCTATACACAAGGTAGATAATCGAAAAGTGGAATGTTTATATTTTGTATATTTCCTTTCGATCCAATATGATACCACGAAAATCAGACTACAGAAAACGGAAATAAGTACTTATTACTTTTATCTTTCCCTCCGACTTAAATTTAATCAGATCAGTATTTTATAAGCAATCTTGTACCCGATCTGCCGTTTCAGACGGTCTAGCCTTACAAAAGGGATATCAAAAGAAACCCGACTCTTCCAGCGCTTTGTTGACTGCAAATCGAATGCGATGCCGATTATGAAAGGGTGTTTCAAAGAGTAATTCGACACGGAATACAGCCTGAATTCAGATGAGGTCCCTCGTCAGTGTTCCGTTGCAAAGAAACTAGCAAATTTGTAGTGGATACAATCTTGAGTAGAACTCTGAATTTCATTTGTTTGAAATATGGATTCAAACTATATTAGTTATCATGTATTAGAGATACCTAATCCGTTTAAGATCTAATATAAATGCCAATAGCATAAACACATGAGAAAATACTTTGGCGTGATAACTAGACCAGTGGCTTGATTGGTAAAGCAATCATCCCAACAAAAGGGTCTATCCCGTTATCATCTGTCATATATCGTCAGTTGGAGTCATGTCGGGCCGATATATTTTTTCAGTATATGCTGGATTTTGGTTTCTTAATCAATTTCATTCTAAGTCAATACTTACATTATTTAAAGTTTGAATTGATTCTAAAAATACACACTAGATTTTGCTTCACAATGTCTACCGATGTAACGCTTCTGACTTCCATACTAAGCATATTTTCACAGTGTTGCTACAAACTTGTGGTACTCACCGAGCCACCGAGTAATGCTTTCTAACATCGCAAAGCCCTAACTGCAATTTATGGAACATTAAAAAGACATTTAAGTTCGGAACACCGCGTGCAATCGGATGCTTTGGTGAATAAAAATGAGTTGTTTGAACTAATGCGACAGACATTAAGCATTCATCCTGAAGTCGCTTGCGTGCACTGCTGCATTATGCCCGTCTAGTCTTCAATTCCGTGTTGACTGGTCTAAGTCTATGTCTGTTATAATTTACCCCGAAGTCGTTATAGGTTAAAACTAAACGACGCCATTTCAAACATATCTGTGTGACTACGGAAAACTAGGTAACCGAAAATACATACTTTATTTATACAAACGGTAGCCCATGTCACCGATAGCATAATTTCGAATCGGTTCAGTATCTTAAACGCTACCGGTAAAAAAATATTAAAATTATAATTAAAAATCTTTACTTAATTTAAATTTACGCAGCACGGTTCAAACGCTCGCACAAAAACGATGTTTTATTTTACTACATGCCTTGATTAAATTATATAAATCATATATTTGTAGATGAAATCAACATCAACCAGAAAGTGACAATTACCCCGGCAGCCAGGCGCCACTGAAAATCAGCGCTGCGAAATATAACCTTACGGCTTATTCCGTGGCACAAAGCTGAGTGGCGACCATTTTAGCTTGTTTTGATTATGTCTGTAATTTCTTGTGTCTTTTATTTCTTATATGCTAAATAAACATAATATGTTCTTTCTTTCTTTTCCACAGGTGACAAATACCAACATATACTGCTAAAATCATATCCTTTCCTTTCGGCTATGCAACAAAATCATTCGCCATGACGGAGAGTGGACCACGCCTTCGTAAATGAACACGTGCTATATATAATATCTGTAAAAGATATTATAAATCGCACGGCAAAGTTATTCTGCTTAGTCAATACAGCCCTAAGAAGTTAGGCTGCTCTGTTTGGTCCAGAAAACGATCCCAACAGGTAACTTTTGTTTATTTAAGTATTATTTTGTTGATGGTGGGAGAGGTTTACATGTAACCATACTTTTTAATAAAACTACGGAACGTAAGTGACCTCGGTGAGTAATGGATGATTGATCAAAAGCAATCTCAATCTTTAGATTATTAGAACCTTTTTGAAAAGGTTTGTTTACGACCACGTTTGATTACTGGAGAATATCAAAGAAGTCTTATGAAGACAAACGGAAACAATAAAATGTCTCTAAAATTCACATCATCTTTTAAATAAATTCAAAAATTTGGAAATATATGGCTATTGTTATTGAGATAAGTTGCCCCATTTATCCAGCTTCCACTTTATATCCGTGACTTGTGTAAAATACTGCAGCTGTCAAGTTTTGTGGAGACATATAGGGGCATTCATCATCAACCCAACTTTGAACTGAATGTGCACAATGCGTCACCTACTTGTTTTCAACTCAGAAACATGTTCCATATTATATTTTATGACTTTTGACAAATCGACGCAACTTTGAATTAAGTATAAATATTTCCCTCGTATAAACATACGAGACACTTTTTTATTATATGTACAACACTTTAATCATAAATCATAAATTTATTTCGCAGAAAAAGTACAAATTGCTACTTACATTTTTTGTTAGTATTTATTTCTATGGTGAAAACCAAAAGTAAGTGTCAACTGACCCCCGTACTAGTTTGCACTGTATCACGGCGGGACAGGATTCACCGTCCTTATAAGTATCACTTATTAATCACCAATCGTTCAGTAAGTATCGTTGTATAAGTAAACTTAAATCTAAGTGGGGTACATAGTTAGAAAAATACAAGAATAAAGTAAACAAAAGAATACTACTATTAGCAATGCCATGGCAACACGTATGCATCGTTTGCTGGGCCGACTTAAACGTAAACAAGTAGTATACGCAAAACCTTAATATAAAAATAACTACCACAGGATAAAGATCTAATATTTATATTCAAGTACATCTTTAGATTTTATTGCCTATGGTAAGAGTATGTATGGCTATATGTGCTTGTTTATGTGTGTGTGTGTGTGTGTGTAGGCATATGTGTTAATGTGTGAGTGCGACAAGGCGCGCATGCGTTGGGATGCGAGTGTGTGTGTGTGAGTCTGTCTGTATGTGTGTGTGCTCGTGTATGCGTGTGTGTTTGTGTGCGGGTGTGTATGTGTTTGCGAGTGTAATTATGTAACTGTACTTAATCGCATGTGGATTACACCAAGGTTTTTAGTAGTTGTTCAGTATCATCGTATTTTAATTTCTGTAGATAAGCTCCCAATGACTTTTTACAAGCATGTAAGTTAAGTGTTCGTAATTGGATATGTTTGCTTACTTTATTATATAATGTGGGACCTAGAACATTTTTGAATTTTTTAGCATATTTTGTCTTGTGAGGTGGAGTTGAATAAACAAAATCGTTTCTTCTTCTAGACTCAGGATAATCTGGGATGCGTTTGTGTTGATTTATTAATAATTGTTTGATAAAAAGTTGCCTTACAGTTAAAACTAAAGTGTCCTCATAAAGTGCAGTTGTTGGATATCTAAATTGATTGAAGGTTAAAACCTTAAGCACTGCTCGCTGAGCTCTCTCTAGAATAAGCAAAGAAGTCTTTGATGCGCCGCCCCAAGCGGTAATACAATACATTGTCACCGATTGGCAAAGAGCATAGTAAATTGTTATAAGTAGGTTTTTATCGCAAACGTGTCTTAGATTTTTAAAGATGTATATCAATTTTCTGATTTTTCCTGCAAGATTAGATATATGCTGATGCCAACAAAGATTTTTGTCAAGGAGAACTCCCAGATACCTGATGGATATTGTTTCGGATACAGGTTGGCAGGAGCATACCGCAGCGTCTTGACAATCGTGTAACTTAATACTTATGTTTCTACCAAGTGACTCCTTATTGTTACGAATGCTAAATGACATATATTTAGTTTTAAATAAATTTAAAGTAAGAAGATTATAGGAGAGCCACGCATTAACTTGATTAAATCCATTTTGCGCTAGATTGCTTACCTCTTCCCAAGAGTTACCATAAAACAAAATGGCGGTATCATCGGCAAAAGCAATTATTTCCACATTGGAGATTGTTAGGCGACATAGTTGGTCGATATAGATAAGAAATAGGGTAGGGCCTAACACACTACCTTGCGGTACGCCATATTCAACTATTTCTTCTGTGCTATAAAGATCTCCAACCCTAACTGATTGCTTTCTATGGCTTAGGTAGCTACTAAAAATATTTAACGGTATGCCACGTATTCCTATGTTTTCCATCTTCTTTATGAGTAGTGAGACAGAGACTGTATCGAACGCTTTTTTAAGATCTATGAAGAGTCCGATAGCTTTTTTATTATGGTCAAGTTTGTCTACAATATAGTTTGTTAGTTGTATTACAGCATCTTCCGTAGATCTTCGTTCCCTAAAGCCATGTTGATTATTGCTTAGTAAATTATTCTTTTCAAGGTAGCTTTTAAGTCTTTTGTTTATGATTTTTTCTATAACTTTCGCTAAGGTAGGCAATAACGATATTGGTCTATAATTGGAGATACAGTCTCTGTCTCCATCTTTGAAAATGGGAATAACAACGGATCTTTTGAGTGCGTCGGGAAATACGCCAGTGTGGAAACATAAGTTACATATTATAGTAATGGGCAATGCTAGCGTATCTGCGGCCAGTTTCAGAAAATATGATGATATGCCATCCCAACCCATAGAAGAGCTGTTTTTTAAGTTTTGAATAGTACTTTTAACTTCTACTTCGTCTGTATCCATCATAATCATAGAATTTACAGGGGTTGAAGTTGAACATAGGGTTTTCACACGCTGCCTTTCAGATAGTCCTGTTTTATTTATGATATCAGACGCTAAATCTCTTCCAACACTAGCAAAGTACCTGTTTGCATGGTCTAGTGATTCTTGTGGGGTCGCTTTTAGTGTAAGTATATCGTTATTAGTATTAGAAGTAGTTTTTAGGTTACAAATATCTTTTATTAGAGCCCACTGCTTTTTTAGATTGTATTTGTTTTCATTTATAAGTGCTCTTTGATATGTTCTTTTTAGTTTTTTAATAATATTATTGCACGTATTTCTGTATCGTTTATAGGTTAAAGAGACTATTAAGTTATGTGGATCTTTTTTCAGTTTTTGGTGTAGCTTGTAAGTAATAGTAAGTAGGTACAGAAAATTTCCAAATTAACGCTGACTGATATTGATTAATAACATAATTATACAATGATCTATTTTTAACTGAATAGTTTTCCAGTTTCTCTAACCTATACAAACAAAAACTCCCTACCACTTGAATTCGCTACATATGTCACATTGTAGTTTACAATCCTGCCATGTTTTGACCTGTTACATTAAATTCTAGTCACTCCATTCCTTGGAAATCTCATCGCAAATGCATTTAGACGGGTCACAATCGCAACAATCGGTTTTCTGGTTACATGTTGTTGTTATGGCACGCTCTTTACAAAGAACGCAACCTACAGAATTAGCATCAAGTTGTACTCCTTTTGTTACTTTGCTGTCGACAACCATGAGTATTTTGCCATTAGAAGACATTATCAACCAACCAAACCGATGATTTAGTTCTATGCCCCAATTCAAGTGAACGGTAAGGTTACACTCCGATATTTTCTTGACAGGTAAAATGCCCAACCATGACGTTAACAAATTGCCAATAAATGGTTCCGCGGCTCGATTGTTGAAAGTGACGGAATACTGCCCAGATGATATTTTATTCAAAATAATCAAAACGTCAGCTACTAAATGGTCTCCATCTTGAACTTTCATTCTTATTTTTTCACCCAATAGTAAGCCATTATCAAGCTTTTTCTCTGAACAATTTTGTTTAGGATATGGTATCTTTCGAGTTACTGCATCGCAAATACATAGCTGTTTATACAGATTTTCAAATCGTATACGACATTTGTTAAATAAACACTTCTCTTTTTTGAATGCCTTAAAGTCTATATCATGGACAATCAGTTTTACGTTTCCTGAATCGGACTTCGTTAATAACGCATTATGGTAATTTTGCCAACAATTACAGCCTTGTTCAAAATCTATGATGCGTGTCCCTGATATAGTTTCAGACAAGTTTACGGAGCATTCACAATTATTATCATACAATGAATCGAGTACTACCTCCTTGTAACATTTTTCAAATTCCTTCTCAAAAACAAATTCAAAGTTACCAGAGCATGTTCTCCTTATGATCATACAACCATCAGGATCTGTTTCGATATGTTTTACTCTTACAGGAAACAGTTTTTCTTGAGGAGTTAAGTTCACCGTTTTACTTTCCGCTGATTTAGAATCGTTTTTTAAAACCACATTTATGTCTCCAGGTGAACCCCGCTTTAATATAGCATTAGGTTTTACATTATTTTCACCAACGATCAATTTAAATATTGAACTAGTTTTGAATAACGATACAGGATACTCTTCCATGTTACTTGCTATATCACCAACATGTGATATTCTTGTAACATTCAAAGCCATGTGTCCAGAATTAGTTTTCGTCAATTCTGCGTTCAAGTCTGCTTTTGTTCTATTTTGACCCCCAACGGTTACCGGCAGAGTCGTATGTTGCTGCTTGAACATTTTCTTAAATTCTGCTTCGCTCGGCACTATGAGTTCATCAAGTATGCAATTGTTTGTACCTGAAAATGTACATTCTGCATTAAATTACTATTTGAAATAGACAACCTCAAAAGAAAACGTGGGAGTACAAAAAAATAAGGTATTATTATAATTGGTACTCACTTCTACCACTTCAGAAAATTTAATCGTACTAATATTATACATGCGAAAGTTTGTAAGTATGTTTAGATATTTGGATGTTTGTTACTCAATCACGCTTATACGGTTCAACTGATTTGGATGAAATTTTGCACGAAGATAGTTTATAGCCTGGTTTAAAATATGGGACAGTTTTTATCCCGGGTCCACGCAGACGAAGTCGCGGGCGGATGTAGTATTAAACAAAACAAAAGATTAAAAATAAAACCCTGACTTTTATAAATATACATTTATTGTCCACATATTTAATTAATTATCTACGCTGCGACATACCTACATGAAATAATGTGCCTCTTAAATTTGATATTCCTTCAAAATGCTTGGTTATTAAAAAGTAGGTGGTATAAAAGGGGTGAGTCAAACTTTTTCCTGTCACTAGTTGCCATGGTTACGTATTCTAGGTCATATTTAAAAACTGCCATTTGTCGGTTTAAATTCACCAAATCTGGGGTTTCCTTGTCATGTTCAACCCCTTTTTTGTATGGACCATCTTCTTGGAATGTTAGGAGTCCGTGTTGTAACAATTTTTCAAAGAAACTCTGTATATTTGTCTCCTGGCTAACGAGACAGAATAAAAACAAGAAATAGCTGATTGACTCAAAACAAAATACAATTATCTGTCATTAGTGCAAATGTCGTCTTTTTGTGAGTTTCAATTGATATGGATTGTATGGCTAAATCTAGACAATATGCGGTTCTTGCGCAACTTACTGTCTCCAACATTTTTATTCCATTGGTCCGAATACTTCTTCAATCATTTCGTTTTGAGGATGATGGAGATCTAAAATAACGAAAGATCGTTCATAAAAGGTTATAAGAAACTCATTTGTACTCCCACGATTTTTTTTATTAGTTCACAGTTCTAGACACGTTTCGTTAAGTACTTAAGTTGAAGCAAAGTTTGGGTACAAGATTGAGGACCCTGTAGATATGTATGTTTCTGTTCTGCTTTCTGACACAAGTATTTGACCCGTATTTAGCTTCAACGTCGTATTTAATCCAAATGTGCCCGTAGATAATAAAAATAACCACTTACTTCCGTAACAAACGCAGTTACTGTATCCACCACCACAATCACATGGCAACTGTAAATAAACCATTATTTCGTATATATAAAAATTACAGAATTGCATTAGGGAAATTCCAGATCGTCATCTGTATTCCAGAACTTCGCTGTGACTAAAACAAATTGTAAGTCTCATTAGAAATGGACTGGGTTAAACCGCTATTTAGGCATACATACATACATACATAGACTGGTAAACAGATTACTCTCCTTTGCGTTGCGCAGTTGGGTAAAGAAACGATGTCACCTCAACTCAGTAAATGTATGTACAAATGACATCGAATGGAATTGCTATATTTATACCGAAAGCAGTCTTGTCGCGATCACAGTGAATGTATGGCTACAAGCAGTAAAACCAATCCGTAGAAACGGCCGATGCGAGATGCGACGCACTCACACAGATACGCGTTGATAAAGCAAACTTAATTGCAAGTTGGAGTTTAGGCTGCCCGTGCGCCTCGTAGAACTGGTTTTAAAAGGAGCGCAGCACGTCTATCATGGGACGGCCGCGACATACTCTCGAATTTTATCGCACTATACCTCTTGTTCTATGTGTTCTAATAAGAGAGAGACGGATAGTGCGAGAAAAATCGAGAGAGCTCGCGCGCCGTCGCGTGATAGCCGTGCAGGTGTACAAAAGTGTCAATGCTAGTTGAGTTGAGATACTGTAGCTATATATTTACCGCATCGCGACTATTCAGCAGGTCGTTAAATTCATGATGATTCATATCCGTAAGACAAATGTCATAAAAATCTAGTCAGTAATAACATGGATAATAACTACAACTTAGAAAATTTGAAAAACCCCCGACATTTTCATTTCAAAGTCATATCTCAAAAACAGCTGAACAGATTTTCATGAAACATAGCCAAGAACACTCGTGATCACATCAGCTTGCGAATAAAAAAAACGGCATTCGGGAGCCACGATACCAAAGACAGATACACAGATACACAGACAGACACGTTAAACGTATAATACCTCTCTCTTTGCGTCGGGGGTTAAAAATAAAAGCAACATAACCTATAGCCATATGCAATCGAACATAAACCACGTTTTCCACTGACCTCTGTTAATGATTCATAATCAGTGGGCGAAATAATTATAGGTGCATTTGTCTTGTGCCCCCTAGTCCCACATGCCCTGCTGTTGAAAGTGTTCCTGAGCGCACATCGAGCTGTTTTCATATTACTACTGAACGTGCAAGACTTGTCCGCACATGGAGCTGGTTTCCAACTCTTCGAGAGCTTGGTCGCCATGTCGGACTTCTGGACGTTGCCGCACAAGGGGCCGCAGGGCGTTTTCTCCTTGTGGGGACACGTTGAGAGCTCGCCCTGAGGGAACACGTTATGATTTAGACATTGACTAGAATCAGTTAATGAGACAAAGACGCAATGGAAATATTTTATAGTATTTTGTTTTGACCACTCTTGTACATAAAGTAATGAATGCAATCTTGAAGAGTTGGCTGCAGAAGTAGGTACGCGGGGGAAGAGGTTAATATGATCTACTCACGTCTATCTCACAATGCAATAAGTCTATATTTTATTACAATACAGTAAGAGCTTATTTAGATAAATTCCCTGAATTATTCTCGCAACAAATAATGTCACAGTCTACAACCACTTACGCCTCGCGTATGTAGACTTATCATCCCATCATCTGATATCATCTGACATCCGACCTCCGCACGATACAGCTGAGACGTCGCCGGCCACCGAGTTTTCTAGAAGTACCTCATATCCCAGTTTTCTCTAAAATCTGAATACTCTAACTCCCTGTCTCGTATTACACTTACTCTAAATATAAATTAAGGATCATTTCTATCCTGTGGTCTAATTTTTAAAGCATACTCCTTTATCAGTTAGCCAACGATGAACTGGCATCTACCAAGCCAAGCTCTTAAATTATGATGATTTTCATACGGAAAAAAACACTTACGATGTCTTTCTCGTCCTCATCAAGCTGCCCACAGGGCGTCGGATCTGATGGAGGTGGTGGAGCCTTCCTTTTGCAGACACAATTCTTAGGGCCTTTCGGGCAATTGCATTCGTTTGTCCCACCCCAACGGGCACACGGGTCCTGGAACACAAAGGATTCAAATAAACTTAATAAACATAGTACGTAGATGAAGACGTAAGCATATAAGAAAATGATGGTAACGGGTAGCAACGAGAGATCAAAAAACGAATGTATACAAAACTGAAACTTAAAAACTGGCAATAGTAATTCGAGGAATTACGATGATCCCCTATCATCGTAACTTTTGCCCGTTATAAAGAAAGTTGTGGATAACACTAGTGCAAAATTGGTTTTCATTGGCAAGGATTGTATTAGTATTATTGCAACAATATAAATATTTTAACCAGCCTGTACCTAAATAAATTTTCTCAACAAACAAATTCATAACTGTACAAACCTTTCTTGAATCGGTTCCTTTATCAACTTTTTGGGGTTTTTCTGTCTTCACTTTGGTTAAGCAGAGCAACATCTCTTTATACGTTTCTGGGTCCATCTATCAATAATAAATAATTAATAACAAGATTCTCTTGCTAAATTGTGAATATTGTGAATATTGTGATGAGATACAATGTGATAATGAAGTAATTAATCCAGTTAGTAATAATTATATACGTAATAAAATGAAGGGTGCTTACTCTTTTAGTATATGCACCTTTGGTAAGTCTAATGAAAGAAGCTCTTAGGGACGCTTGTTGGAACAAATATGTAGAAAAATCCATAAGACCCACGCACACTTATTATATTTCTAATCAAAACTGCGACCGTTCTTTTATGATATTACTAATGTCTTACTTGATAACATGACTTACTTCACAACGAGTTTTAACAGCACCACCGATAATAGTCAGATTCAAATTAGTTTTCACTGAAGCTAAAATGAAATTCTGTAATTTTTTCCTAGTTTCGGGATCCAACTTTCCGTTTGTGCTACTTTTCAAGCACTTCAGTACTTGTTCTGATACAGCTTTACCAGGTCCAGTATTAATCTGTCTCTCTAATACAGTGTACATATTTTCAAAAACATTATTCATGAACTTGTTTTTTATATCCATACACACACATTCGTTCATGGCTAGTTCTGTACATTTATCACCTGCGGTATACACACACGGATCCATTTCTTCTTGACATCTAGGACAGTCGGTACAATATTTTCTCAGGTTTGTAGTGTCTAATGAGACATGGCACTTGGTACACCTTAATTGAAATTTCTCTATATCGACATTACATTTCGCGATTTCTGATTCCAAATTGTGTTGTTTATTTTTGCACTTCTCACCGCATTGGTCACATGTTGTTTTAAGTAAATCTATTTCCTCCATGAGAGCTTTCGCCTGTAAGTTTTAAGCATCATATGAATTTGTTCTAAAAATGAAAAGTCGTAATAAACAAATTTTACTTAAAAATAGGTAGGAATCTAAAACCTCTGCCCGAAGGTCTTCATTTTCAAGTTTCTTTTTCAATAATACTCTGCAAATTTTAGCTAATTCCTCTCTGGCTTCTTTAACACATTCATTGCCTTTCGCAATTTTCTCTTCTTTTAAAGCCTCTTCGTTTGATTTGGTAATTTGCAACTCATTTGATTCTTCCGATAATTTCTCCATTCGTTTCTGAAATAATATACCACACACGATACAGACAGGCTACTAATATGGTCAAAAAATCCGATATTTTCTATGTAGGTACTAAATTGATAATAATTAATGCTTAAGACCTCGTATGCTTATGTAGGGGTCCATGCCAAAGATTTGAACCTATTGGTTTACATCTCAGTCATCATTTGATTGGACAATTTTGACATCCGCATACGAGAAGTTGAAGAGCCATTTGCATTGTCGATTATCTTATGCGAGTTTACGACGAGTGTCCTATTTCCATGGAAAGCTCTCGAATGTTATAATCTACCCAATAAAATAGCGGCTAGCGTATTGTTAAGTTTGTCATCATAACTTATACTTAATTTAAGAACAAACAGGTGCATCTAGTACAAAAATTATGAAAAAAGAAAAAAATACTTACTATTTTCTATGATTTATTGACCTTTTTTGAAACTTAACTTTCGAAGTTTCGCTGCTTACAGAAATGACACTACTCGCACTTACTTCAAAAGCCTGCTTCTTGGCCTCAAGAACGTTTGACGCGTTGTCCAATTCTTTCGTATTGCCCTCAATTCTCTTCGCCATATCAGTAATTTCCGCTTCTATAGTATTAAGGTCGTTCGTTTTCTTTTTATACTTCTCCCTCAATTCTTGTATACATTTATCTACATTTGTCATTTGTTCTTCAAGATTTTTCTTATTTTTGCGCCACTTATTTGCACTCGTTTCGACTTCTCTTTGCTAATGAAGATAGATTGATGAATTACTTTATTTCGTTTAAATTATCTCTATTGCCCTAGGTACTGCGTTTTTCACTCAGCTACCGATGGCCCAAGGAAAACTTATTTTTCTTTCCATTTTCCACGTAATATGTATACAACAATAAAACAGATGTAAACCTGGTTAGTTGAATCAAGATCAAGACATAAATTAGAAAGACAGCCAATATCCTGAATCTCTCGAACCAAAAGAAAACGTCTTCAGGAGTAGAAAATGAGAGGAGGCCTGAGCCCAGCAGTGAGATGTAATAAGGCTTATATTCTTTTGTCCTCAGCGCGTATTTCCAGTTAAAATATTATTGAAGCTTGTTGTTGATTAGTTCACATACTCGTACCTGTCTTAGAAGATCCTCTTGCCTACACTTTGACGCTTGCAGCTTCTGCTTGTATTCCTCCTCCATCGCCGCCCACATGGCATCGGCTTCCTTCAACAATGCGACTTCGTCTTGCTCCCTCTGTTCCAGCATAGAGACCTGGACCTTCAACTGTTCTTGAACTTTCTTGAGATCCGCTGCTTTCTGGTAGCACTTCTTTTCCGATGATGCAGCCTGCAACGAGCGGGTTATATACTAGGATGATTTGACATTGTTGCATAATTCCCAAGAATGCTAAGTATATCGTAACAACGAGCCTGACAGAAAAATAACTACAACTTAGAAAAGTTGAAAAACCCCCGACATTTTCATTTCAAAGTTCAATATCTCAAAAACGGCTGAACAGATTTTCTTGAAACATGGCTAAGAACATAAAATTATCTATGACACAAACAAAACCCCATTCAAATCGGTCCATCCGTTTGGGAGCTACGATACCACAGACAGATACACAAACACACAGATACACAGACACGTTAAACTTATAACACCCCTCTCTTTGCGTCGGGGGTTAATAAACAGTGCTGCTGTGCTGGAATTACCTATGACGGTAACCGGTTAAATTTTGGTTGGGTTTTTAACTGACAAACCAGAGACGTCACTATCTTCCCCTAGATACCTGCTAGGCTACTGTATGGCCTGCTTTACGTATTCATAAACGTTCATAAAACCTATATTAGCTAAGATGCCATTTGTTCCTGTAGTTCATTTGATACCTGTGTTCGTAAGACAATGGCAAAACAGATTTTATTTATCATCGGCATTTTATAATTTACTACTAAAAATCTTTTTTGTTTTTTTTTATCTAAGACACAACTTTTATACAGCATGGAAGTCAACGAATAAAAATCAATGGGGATCGTCAAGGGCATCGCACTGATCTTAACTCGGCGGGGCTAATGGGTCAGATAACTCTATCCCATTAGCATAAGATCCATTATGTCTGTCCGTCTGCCTGTCTGTCTGTGTCTGACGGTTTAAGCGTGAGGAGGTAACAGGCAGACACAACGCTTAAACCGCTGAACCGATTTCGATGAAATTTGGTATAGAGACCGTGTGAGTCCCGGGAAGGACATAGGATAGTGTTTATCCCGGAAATCATCTCCTAAGGGGGTGAAATGGGGGGTGAAAATTTGTATCGAGCTACGATATAAAATAGGGATATAACGGACGAAGTCGCGGACAGAAGCTAGTATATCCATGCATACTATTTATACAAATAAAAAAATGTAGATTATCTGGATGAACTCCTCCTGTTTATGGGCTGATAGTGCTAGTCTAGTAGATTAGATCAATCACATAATTCACATAGCCAAGTCATTGATCTCATCTATCTCCATACCTACTCTAATAAGTACCTATACTAATTAGTAATTCGGTTGCAGGTCAAACTATATGTGCTCCTCCGTTATGGTTCCCAATGCCTGTGAGCTTGAGCTGCGCAATTAACACGTTTGGAATAGTTTTTAAACCAGGGTTTTGGAGTTTCACCAGTCTTCTGAGTGTGAGGTGCCTTCGGGTGATGACGTTGTCAAATTGAGGTTGAAAGATAAACCTGTAGTACTCGTATACCTCCTTCATATTTCGCATCGCTTGTCTTAATTGAGCGTTGTTACCGATTGAGCGACAATCAGCCACTGCCATGTTTGTGGCACACGAGTTAGACGAAAACATGAGTGTCTGAGGAGCCCAGGCCTATAAAAGTATACCTCTTTCATGTTTCCCAACGCCTGCTGAATTGGCGTGGCCTTTAGAGCGGCCGCCGCGTGTTTGGAACACAAGTGATCCGAGGACTTCGGAGACACGGATGGCTTCGGAGATACAGGTGCCCTCTTACAGCACGAAGTGCCTGACGCTTTTGAGTTGGGGTCTAAGGTTTTTGAACAAGTGCTTTTACCGCATTTTCTGTGGAAGGAAGAGTTATATGTGAAACACTTTAGTAAGCATCTTGCATGTATGTATATGGTTGAGATTATTTATAGTGGCCGATTTTTAATAAAACTGACAATGGAATTGGAATCTTTTAAATCGGACGGTAGAGTTGTTTTTTGAAAGGGCTACTTTGACGCAATTCGGCCAACACAAAAAATCCTACCTATAGTTGTGGACATTTATTTGGTTTGTGCTGCAAATGCAATGTCTATTGGAACTGGCCACAACTATTACAATATTGGCTTTTACCTACTCTCTTCTAGTTCAATATGGAACCAGCACCAGGTAAGGTATAATAAAAAAAGATTGTTGTATCTATCCTGGAGTGGCGTGGCTTACATATTCTTCGAGATTACTAAGAAACGGTGGTCTATGATGAACGACGAAAAACCCCACATGCTAAATAATGTTGATTGTTGAATGTTGACGCAAGATAACAGAATCAGGAAATCATCAAACCCACACTTTTGGGTCGTCGTCCTTCCCACATTGGTAGCACGTGATGTTGTGTGGGCCGAATATGCCGCTGCCGTGTGTATTCAGGGCCATCCTTTCCTGAACGGCTTGCTAAGAAGAAATTTTAATAGTCAGGGTTATCATAAAAATTAGGTAACACACAACCTTTAAAAACCTGATTATGATTAAGGCCTTATGAAAAACTTAAGGCTTAGTCTCTGGGTAACGCTGCACACCGCGTACAGCGTCAGGTTGTATTAGAAGTGCAAAACTACATTTCTATAGAACGAGACGCTGTACCTACGCTTCGTGCGGCGTCAAGCGGATACAACAGCCACAGCAACAGCAACAGTCACTGCTACCGGTGCCGGCAAATAACGAGCGCAACGCGGGCCGAAGGGGAGGGGCAATTCGCAAGGCGAATTGTACGTGCGAGCTGTCCCCCCACTTCGTCCCGCGTTGCGCAAGTTATTTGCCGGCATCTGTAACCGTTTCGCAGCGCTATACGTGTAGCATGTTCACTTTAAAGTGGAAACTTGCTACAAATGTAGACCCTGACTAGTGGGTTCAACCAACAATTGACAACACTTAACTGACTCGTTTCAGGAAGTACATGGTCAGACGGGAACTGCTTCACTACTCAACTAACAGCTTGTCTACATCTCTGCCTATTGGAAGAACCAAAATATTATACATATTTAAAGGACCCGGTTGGGTTCAACCAACAATTGACAAAGTTAAACTGACTCAGTCTAGATGGCCGTTTCACGAAGTACATATGGTCAGACGAGAACTGCTTCATAGCTAATCAACTAACAGGCTTGTCTACATCTTGTCTAGTGGAAGAACCAAAATATTATACTTATTTGAAGAACCTATATAATAATGGCGAAGTATCCAAAGAGCCGTGTGAGAGAAGAGCGGTGCGGTGGAAAAACTCCGCCTCGCTAGCCTCACTCAGGCATATTGTTTCTTCCTGCATCTCACCAAACCGCGCCACTACTTAGCACATATCAGGGGCCCATTTCTCACAAGCTTGTAACTTGTAATATAAGCGGAAGTCACTTTCTAACAGAAGGAGTGGAAAAGAGGCGTCCGCTTGTATTACAAGTTACAAGCTTTTGAGAAATGGGCCCCTGGTGAATACGTAATACTCACCATAAACTCAACTTTGTACTGTAATTTATGTCATGAAATAAATTAATCTAATCTAATCTAAAGAAGAAGACAAAACTTACCTCCAAATCGCAATCAGGGTCTTCTTTAAGAATGTTCCAGAACTTGCACATTAGTTTGATGCCGCGATCTTCGTTAGTAGGATAGCCATGCTCGATGCTTGGTTCGTTTGTAATTGCTGAGCCCAAGTCTGTGATGAGCTCGTCCATGGCTTTGTAGCGCCGTTGGAGACAATCTGGGACTTGGCGCATTGCGAACTGAAACGATGTATATTGCCCAAGAATGATAGTTTCCGAAAACGCCCAGACAAAGAAAAAACCTTTTTGAAGTGAAAACTTCTTTAGCGGCGCTGGGCACTTTTTGGGATGGGGAAAAATTGTTAAACTCGCCACAAGTCACGTGACCGCGTAGGGTGAGATCTCGTTGCAAAATTAAAATTATTCAAGTTTTCACTTCTGCCGGCACTCCCGGAGTGCAACCAGGTCTTTTTTTTCCTGGTCTGAGAGAGAACAAGACAAATGAAGTCATCGCTATCTCTTAAACTTGCATAATCCTACGGAGCGTGTTTAATTTTTCTGATGGCCTGTTAGGTACTTTGGTTTGCTCACTGTTTGCGCGCATGATGTGATATCACGGCAAAGTCCTACCTATACGATAGATATTATGTTTGCGAACATTTACTAGCTACGGGTGCTTAAATATCAGCATTTTATATTTGTAAAAGGATTGCTTGAATTATATTCTATTCTATATTCGTCGACAAGGTTTTTTCCAAAACTTATTCCTGAATAAACTCAATACACTCATTATAATTATAACATGTATAACTGATGACCTACATCATCCCTATGTGCGTATTTAAACAGTGTACTTACAATCAAAATAAAGAAGTGTTAAAACGAATTCTTAAGTGGAAAGTTTGATTTACTTTACAATTTATCAATTTTATCATAATGGTCTTAAACACTGGTAATTTAATTTTGTCACTGGAAATTTCCTATTGTCTGTCAGAACGACCATAAAACCTCAAACCTCCAAAGGTCAAGGAAAAGGCATATTTTCAGAAGTTCTTATTGGCCAGTACTTTAATGAAGAATTCAAATACAAGATAAAAAAAGATTTTATTGCGACTGCCCCCCTAGCACACTGGGTTTTATGACCAACATAAAGCATTTGTCCCTCTTGCACTCGCATATTGGCCAGAATGGGACGAATGCTTTATGTCCGACATAAAACTTAGCGTACTAGCCCCTCTGATTGCGACGCCTCAAAAACCAACCTTTTCGCACTTTCGCGCTAAACGTTCTGTCAAGTCAAGATATTTCAGTCGTTTGAAAACCTCTTTATATGAAACTTTACAAATAATTATTTTCCTTTTTATTACAGTATCCTAAATATGCAGCCATTTGTAGGGTCGGGTTAGTAAAACGTTTCTTATTTTTATGATAGAAATCTACAATTTGATAAATTTATTAAATTTATAAAAGCATGTTACAGGGATACAAAGTTGTTAAAATTCGAACGTGCCGGCTTGACGTTTTGCAATTGCATTTTGTACGTGATTTTTTGATAGATAACCCTTATCGTATTTATTTAATGTTTTATTTTTATACTTATCATTCATTACGTTTAGTCTACATTATTAAATACTGTAAGTGATAACGTTTTCTGCTTTTAGTAGACGGAACAATGACGGAGTACGGACCAGTGAGTAAATTTTGTAACAACACAAATTGTTAGTTTTGTTTAGTTTCGTTGTAAACAAAGTAACTATACTTCTACAATTTTTTTTGTAATACTTCTCTTTCCCATCTTTATTTTGTCACTGACCCATGAAATTCAATGATTATAATAAAATAACAGTTCCATAATAATTAAATTATTAATACGACTACATGATACGTCAAATTGAATTATAATTGAACCATTTATTAACTTAACCATTTGATAACATGTCATGAACTCAGCTTACAATGCTCTTTGATTCTTCTCTCACTATATTAGACAGATCAGTGCATTATCAATCAACCTCGCCAACTTACACAGCTAGAATCATTAATTAACTTCGCAGCAAATATATAAATTGTTTTCAAACAATCATTCTTAATTTTTTTTGGGATCTCTCATCAATCTTATGATGCTAACATCAGCAGGTTTCTAAACTAGGTAGTGATGTAGCCGTGGTGGGGCCAGTGGTGGGCTCTACTTAACTAGGTAGTGTCTCGTCTAATGTATATGGGTCATTGTCATTCAGTAAAACAAAAATCGTCTTTACAGTGGGCGATAGTTAAGGGCTTATGTTTATATATAATATGTTTTTATCTCATAGAATTATAGAAGAGCCAACGCCGTTTATGCGGATTCAGAGTTCAACCAAAAATTAGCCCTTAACTTTGGCAATGTCCACCGAAAAGATGCGCACCTAAATCTGACAATGACCCATATGGTCGTGATATTTTCCAGGAGCACCCGCGGATTCTTATTCCAGAGCTGTGCAATCAGTTCTATCACCTGGGATGGGTTACTGGAACTGGTGGAGGCATCTCCATAAAAGAAGGGTAAGCTTATTAGTTAACAGAAATGTAATTTTGAATTTGTTTGTATCTAAATCACAGAAGCATACAACCCGCGCGCGCGAAGCGTATTACCCAAGGAGCCTGGGGTGCACTTTCATACCTAATCCCAAGTTTTTATTTATCATGGCTTTTACTCCTTGCTGTTACTATCAACAACTCAGCTAACTGACCATCGGAGCACCTTAAGTGCATTGTAATAAGGTTCTATATAAACACAGGATGGTCAGTTAACAGTGTTGTCATTTGTACAGGCAATAGTAAAAATTTAAATATATAAATAATAATTTATTCACATAAGCAATCCTTGATTTCACAACATTTTCTTCTGCCAAACTGCAGGACAGTTAGTTGGCAGAGGGACTAGTTTTATGAAATGCAAGTGACTGTCATCTGACCTTCTAACCCTTGTTGTGATTAGACCAGATTCCTCATATTCATAATATTTTCCTTCACCAAAAAGCTACTGTTAAAATATCAAATGATATTACATACCAGTGGCTGTGCGTAAAAATGTTCGATGGACAAGCCGGAACAAAAAGTCGTGAAAACCTTTTAAAAAAAAATTTAGGCAAGACGGTGATAAGTGATAACTGGCATGTATGGGCGCTTTTAGAAAAACCTAGTGGTATGAGCCAGCAAGCTTAAAGTTAGGTAGTAGTTCCTTACACCTTATTGCTTATAATAATAATAAAGCCTTTTATTTCCCATCACCTAGTATTACATGTATCTTATTGCTGGTCAAGTCCGAAAGCGAGCACATTTTCAACATTTGTTAAATCGCTTTCAGAGACAAGATCTACATTGCACCATCAGGGGTCCAGAAGGAGCGGATGAAGTCTGATGACCTGTTTGTGCAGACGATTAATGATGAGGATCTAGAGCTACCCCCGCCAGCCAAACAGTAAGTGAGTTGAGTGAGTTTATTGCAGGGATCGGAACCGGTTTTTTGCAGAAACCTCGAAATAACCACATCCTCGAACTGTTTTACACTTCATATGTAGGACTCAGTTGTGTTTTGAGGAAACGACTGCGTATTATTAGATTGCTCCTATACAAAAACTACCGGTTTCCGATCCCTGGTTTATTGTAGGCTAGTTTTGTGTAGACAAGATACATTGATTCCCAGCAGTCTTGAAAAGGAATATCCTCATCATCATATCAGCCGAAAGACGTCCACTGCTGGACATAGGTATCCCCCAAAGAGTGCCAAAGTGACCTGTCCTGCGCCACCCGCATCCAGCGGACTCCCGCGACCTTTACCAGGTCATCAGTCCACCTTGTGCCTACCCACGTCGCGCCTCCCATTTGCCTTAAGGGTTGCACTCACGTCTCAGATTCAGATTCAGAATATAGGCTGCTTTATTATTATATGAAACTAGTCAGAAAACTTGGAATTACATTTTTACATTATAATCCATACTAATATTATAAATGCGAAAGTGTATGTGTGTTTGTTTGTTTGTTTGTTTGTTAGTCTTTCACGGCAAAACGGAACGACGAATTGACGTGATTTTTTAAGTGGAGATAGTTTAAGGGATGGAGAGTAACATAGGATAGTTTTTATCCCCGTAATCATTCCCTACGGGGGTTTTTTTTTTAATCGTATGGCATATATTATTTTGGCCTTTAAAGTTTGTCACTCTTTAGTACCACCCAGGGGACACGTGCAGGGTTGTGGTAGGTAGCTCCCGCGGACGCGAGTAACAGTTGTCTGCCCTTTGTCAAGTGAGTGGGCAACTCGACTGTTAGAAGTTCTTAAGCCGCCCAAAGGCCTCTAACTCGGGTTAACGACTACTGTCATAGACAGCAACCGGGATCAACTGTTTAGCGTGCCTTCCAAAGCACGGAAACGCACATTTATATTAACCACTCAAACATCAGGCGGTCACCCATCCAAAGACTGACCGCTGCCATCTTTGCTTAACCTGCGTTATCGTTTGCGACTCGCAGGGGCCGCCAGGCTATGGGCGCCCTACGGGGGTGAAATGGGGGGGTAAAAGTTTGTATGGAGCTGCGATATCAACGAGTTCCACGCGGACGGAGTCGCGGGCAGAAGCTAGTATTTATATATTATTTCAAATCAATTACGATTAGGTACCTATTTATTCCACAATACATATTGCATCATGACATGTTTCGAAACAAAGGAGAAGTCATTTCTCTACTTATGTGTCTATACACGGTGCCCGTGAGCATTGCGAGAGATTTTAACCACGAGTTCCAGAGGTTATAAAGAGTAATAAATGTTATATGAACCTAGGTCTAATTATAACTTTTTTTTTTGTTCAGATTTTCATACATAACAGTTGCTACTCTAGTAAAACGTGCCTTTAGTAGTGACTTTACACTCATAGTGACAGAACTGGCTTTGACTTTTAAAAGTCAAGTTATTACTGTTATTAGTTGGTTAAGTCTCGCAACGTCGCAATCATAAATAAAGGCGTTTCATACTGGAGATTTCATTACAACATTTTTACACAAAAATGGAAATATCTCTAAAACCGAGCCGAATTTAGCAGACGTTAATTAACATTTTTAACTTAAAATATGGTCAGAAATATCCTGTTAAAATCTCTCGCAATGCTCACGGGCACCGTGTATATTTAGAATATTAGCTCCGGTCATACGATGTTGAATGTGGTTTTTCTAATCAAATGGGTCAGTTTGCGATAAAGTTAATATTCTTATCTGTGTTATGAGAAATAAGAATTTCAATTATATATAAATATATAATATTTATTGCTCTAGTCGACACTTTAATCACTTTTTGTTTTATTTTGCTCACGAAATGAAACACGCCGGTAAAATGTAAACAAAACGCGACGGCAAAGCGAAACGATTGCACCCGAACTTTACCGAAGTCCACGATCGGCTTAGCCGACTAGTCGGTACGAGAGATGGGCCGTTTGTGTTCGGGTTTGGCCGATTAGACGGCCGCCTAGAAGGCCGACTAGTCGGCCAAACCCGAACACAAACGGCCCTTCTCTACATTTGATCAATCTTTTATACCCACAATTATGCTAAAAGTGGTACTGAAACATAAGTTTCATGTGCTCTGCTGCCCCTTTTGGGAATTAAGGCGCGAATCTATGTATGTTGTACAGTTTGGAATGTTCCAGACTGAAGAAGAGCCAGTGTACGCCGCTATTCATGCTGGCGTACCGAGAGCGCGGCGCCGGCGCCGTCATACACACGCACTCGCCGCACGCGGTGCGCTGCACACTGCTGCACGACAAGGAGTTCACCATCACCCACCAGGAGATGATCAAGGTAGGTCAATCAATTAATCAATCAATCAATCATTTATTTTACATAAAAACATGGTGTATTACAAAAACAAGAGTATCCCATGTTTTGCTGCTAGTGCCACACGTAAAATGTAAGGTGTCTATTTTCGAGGCATTAGAGACGTGTTCAGATATTTGTGTGCACTGGCCGCTCCGATATATCTGATGGCGACTGTACTTGAAATACGTAAAAACGTCCGATGTCACGCACTCACACAGACACGCGTCGCTAAAATACACTTGAGCGTAGTTCGGCCGTTCTACGTGCTATTAAACCACCACATTCTCAATTTCAGGGCATAAAAGACGCCGAACTGGGCCGGTTTCTGCGCTACGACGAAAAGCTAATCGTCCCCATCATAGAGAACACTCCGTTGGAACGGGACCTGGCGGCCAGCCTGGGTGAAGCCCTGAGACGGTACCCAGGAACCAGTGCGGTGCTGGTGCGGAGGCATGGCGTCTACGTGTGGGGAGACAGCTGGCAGCAGGCTAAGACCATGTAGGCATCTCCCTTCGCCGTGTAGAACCACCACATTCTCCAATTTCAGGGCATAAAAGACGCCAAACTAGGCCGGTTTCTGCGCTACGACGAAAGGCTAGTTGTCCCCATCATAGAGAACACTCCGTTGGAACGGGACCTGGCGGCCAGCCTGGCTGCAGCCCTGAGACGGTACCCGGGAACCAGTGCGGTACTGGTGCGGCGAGGCATGGCGTCTACGTCTGGGGAGACAGCTGGCAGCACGCTAAGACCATGTAGGCTCCCTTCGCCGTGTAGACTCGGTCAAGAATAGGTTTACTGGTGGCGTGAAATTTTCTTTGGGCCACCCGGAACTAAAAAAGTTGTGAAAGAGTTTACAGCATACAGAGCGTACTCAAAATGGGGTGTGAACCGATCAAGAGCTTAACAGGTATCGTGTTTTGAAAAAAACTATATTTTTTTTTTTTACGTTTTTTTTTAATTTTTGTATGGAGCAGGTAGTACACCCCATTTTTGGTACACTTTGTATAACTATAGCCTTGCCTACAAATACAAATACAAATCGTTTATTCGCAGTAATATGGTTACGAAGGTCTTAAATTACATTATAGTGGATCTACATATTACACCTTTTCCTGGCGTGCGAATTTTAATAAATGCTTAAAATCTAAAATTCATGATTAGATTAAAATCTATCATGCTACTAACCTAACGAATGTCTATGTTACACAATATTTTCTTTATAAGTAAAGAATTCATTCACCGAGTAAAATACTCTATGAGTGAGCCATTTATGGAGTTCAGTTTTAAATATTTTTAAGGGCAAGTTACGCAGATTTGTAGGCAGTTTATTAAAAACTTTGATGGCCATAACATAAGCATTTCTTCTGCAGTAATACAATTTAGTTTTTGGTAACACTAATTTACCTTCGTTAACTGTTCGTTGCGTCCTATTATCTCTTACTTTAGTAAATAGTTCTGGATTTGCTTTCACAAATATTGCTAATTGTTTGATATACATACATGGCAGAGTTAGCAGCTTTAATTTTAGAAATAGTGGTTTGCATGAATCTGTAAAATATGCACCACAAATAGCTCTAACACATTTTTTTTGTAGAATAAACAGCTTATTTACATGTGTTGAATTTCCCCACAATACCAATCCGTATTGAAGAACGGACGAAATGTAACCGTGATATGCGGTGACACTCGTTTCCTGAGATGCCACTTGTCTTAAGTGCCGAAGTGCAAACACGAAACTACTAACCTTTTTACAAACACTATCTATATGTAATTTCCAGTCACAGTGACTATCAAGAATTATTCCAAGAAAGTTGGTATGAGTGGCTTCTAATATTGGTTCGTCTTTATAATGAATATTAAATTCAATAGGAGAGGCTCGGTGAGTATGAAAACTCATAAACTTAGTTTTGGAGAGATTTGCCTTTAGGTTATTTTTCTCCAGCCAGTCAAATACTATATTTATGGTTAAGTTAACATCGCTTTGCAGTTTATCTCGGTCCCTTCCTTTGATAATGATTGTCGTATCATCCGCAAATAAAATACAATCATGTGGTATGATATCTGGGAGATCGTTAATATATGTGAGGAAAAGAAGGGGTCCTAAGACACTACCTTGCGGAACCCCATATCTATTGAATTTCAACTGTGATTTAAAACATTTAAGGTGCTTACCCTCTTGAAGATTGGTTATTTCGGTGTATTGAACACGGTCTCTTAAATAACAATTTATCCATTTTTCGGCAACTCCGCGAACGCCATATTTATTTAACTTATTTATTAGCCTGTCATGATGTACAAAATCAAAAGCTTTGGTCATGTCAAAGAAAAGAACCACGACCATTTCACCCGTATCGACGCAATTTGTCACCGTTTTTATAAGTTTAAATACAGCTAATGACGTTGACATGTTTTTTCGGAAACCATTTTGCTCAAGTTTTATCACATTTTGCTGATCAAAAAATTCGTTTAATCTGGCACACATAACTTTTTCATAAATTTTCGAAATTATGGGTATAAGGGTTATTGGACGATAATTGCTTACTTCAGTGACATCACCTTTTTTGTGCATGGGCTTCACAATAGAACATTTGAGCCTTTCGGGGAAAGAACCATCTGAGAAGGATAAGTTTATTAAATATACTAATATTTTGGCAAAAAATGACGCGCATAGTTTTACAATTCTGGTAGGTAAGCCATCATAGCCGACAGCTCCCGTATTTCTTAGGCCTTTTATTATACCTAATAACTCTTGTTCATGGGTCGGTTTTAAAAATATACTAGAGGAGATACTACTAATCTGGTTTTTAGTATCGACTATTCCTTGTTGATTGTTAGTGATATCCACAAAATAGTTGTTAAACCTAAAAATACATTTTGGGGAAGTATGGGCGCTCCGCCACTGAAGTTTACGGTCTCACACGCCTTTCGTAAAAGGCGACTTATCACGTTCACTGCCAAGAATCGCTACGCGCTACGCTCGTAGCCGATCCCGTGGTTTTCCTCATACGTAGCGGAAAGCGACTACGGCGTAGGCGCCCGCTAGTCGGGTTCCTAGCAGTGAGAGTGTTAAGGGGGTCATCGGGGTCGCCAAAACGACGGTGCCAAACACGCGTACGGCCCGCCTGATGCTAAGCAGACACCGCAGCCTATAGACGCATGCAACTCCAAAGAAGTAACATGGGCGTTGCCGACCCTTGATAAGTTTGAGGATTCGCCGTGTTGACAGCTGAAGAAACAAATTCCCTCGCTCTCAACACAACGCATTCTCGGGAGCTCTGGCGACCTTGCTCACCTCTAGGAACACGACACTACTACAGAGCAAGTAGTAGTGTTTTTATGGCCGTGGTATTCTGCAAGGCGGAGGTACTTCCCCAGTTGGGCTGCTCCACATTCGAGCGGGATGATATTTCGCTGTGCCCTACCTCACCACGCTGTGCCCTACCTCACCAAACAGAATTCTTTGTGGTGGGAGCCATAGCACTTGGCTAGGTACCTCAGAGAAGATGCCCAGAACGAGACCAGGGGCAATAAGGCGCTAGGAAGTATCTAGTGCGTTCACGACCTGAGATCGTAGTCCTCAGAATTACTTAGCGCAGATGGCTGCCAAAGTAGAGCTTTTACTAGATGTTGTTTAAGAGTCCTCAGTAAGCTCGATTCTCCATACAAACGTAGTTACGCTCTCATTTTAAAACTACGTGTTGGATTGTAACGAAACTTTGCATGTACAATGACATGAGGTATATCCAGGTCTGTAATTAGTTTATGTAGCTTCAGATACCATAGTAAAAAAAAACAGCGTATTTAAGTTTTTCATACATTTTTGCTGTTAAACTGGAACCATATAAACTAATTACAGACATAGATATACCTCATGTCATTGTATATGCAAAGTTTTGTCACAATCCAAAACGTAGTTTTAAAATGAGAACGAAACTCCGTTTGTGTGGGAAAGTGAAATTCGGCCGAACTTACTGCGGACTCTTAATACTACATAACACCCAGACTTCTGCCGCCAGGTCTCGAAAGCTGGGTACCTACCCAGGTGGTATAATTTTTCTCCATCTAAAAACGGGGTATCCTGCTTGTATTGCAGAGAGGATATAGAAGTTTGACGACCGCTTTAGCGTAGTGGGTAGTGGGCCTGCCTATGAAGCAAGTGGTCCTGGGTTCGAATCCCGGTGAGGGCACTTATTTGTGTGATGAGACGAATATTTGTTCCTGAGTCATGGATGTTTTCTATGTATTTTAGTATTTATTTATCTATATTGAAGTGGAAGTGGGCTGGGCATGTCTGCCGCATGTCGAGTGAACTGTGGGCCAAAGCCGCCACTGACCGGCAACCCGATAGTTCAAAACGGAGACGCGGCAGGCCTCGCCGGCGATGGCGGGACGGGCTAGACTTGTTCTCAAAAGATTGGCCACAAGCTCAGGATCGAGAACACTGGAAACGGAGGGGGGAGGCCTTTGCCCAGCAGTGGAACACTACAGGCTCCCAATAATAATAATAATAAAAGATCGTCCCGACAGACGACATAGTGGGAACCAGGGCTAATATATTTTATGTTATTTTTTTCAGGACCGAGTGCTACGACTACCTATTCGAAATGGCAGTGGAGATGAAGAAACTCGGTCTCGATCCTGCTTTCAACCCCGAACCGAACGGAAAACCCGCCAGCTAAAGAAGATGCCAACTATACGCAGTTTCCGAATTGCACCATTGCCGGTCTGCAATCGATGAATTTATATACTATGCGATGAATATATACATAAAATATAATGCTAACTCTTCGGGTACCGCAAAACGGAAACGAGGTTCGTTTGTTTATGATCCTCTCTGTCGCACTTCCTGATTGGAGCGACTGAGAGGGAGATACACGAACGAACTTCCATTTTATATTGATTTAAACTTTCACGATTCTCGCACATTATTTATACTAAACGATGTTGCAACACATACGAAACGTCGGGAGACCTCAGTGAGGTAAATAAATAAGTGAATTATACGCGATTAAGTCCCGTTTAGTATAAATGAACTTCCAGTTTGTTTCGCAGTAGCCGCTCTGGTCAGCCTAGCCTGATCGCATTTATATCGGACATAAATCATTCCTCCCTCTCGCACTTACATACTTGCTAGTAAGAGACGAATGCTAGGCTGGTGGTCGTGCGGAGTGGAAACGATGGCCTGGTAAGTGACAAACGTCCTTCTGACATATAAAAATTAAATCATGTTTGTCGTCACTTTGCCCGTAAAGGATATCAAATCCTAATGTGAACTGTACGTACATTACGATTACTGTTAGTTAACCACTGACAGATAGTTTGCCTTCATTTAATTTTCAACTTTAATGTCATACAAATAAAGCATTTTTCAGAATACTGTTACCCACGTCTACCGATTTAGAAATAACTACTTAATTTGTATGAGAATAAAGTTGAAAATTAAATGAAGGCAAACTATCTGTCACTGTTAAATCCCAAATAATTCTATTGTACCAAACTTGCCTGTTATTTAGTTTTATGAGTAACTAATTGTATTTTTATAAGAGATCGCAGTAGTCCACTAACAATGTTACAATAAAATGAATATTGTTTTTGCTAAATTACTTATCTTTTATTTGTTATCTCTAAAGATTTGCGATACATCGTACCATTCTTGCTTATTTGCTTTAATATAGTATTTAGTAAACCAGTTTTACAACGACTAAATCGATCTAATCGGGAGCCATAGCAGAAGCCTGTAGAAGATGGCTTGAATCAGACCTTACTTTACTCTTTGGATCAGAACAAATAAAAAAAAACTGCTCAATCAATACCGGTGTGAAGTTATAGTCCGACCGCTTAACTCAGAAGGGAAACCTGTTGGGAGAAATAGTCCTTCAAAATACTGAAAAGTGACCAAACCCTCTAATTTCTGTAGAGAGATTTGTTCAAGCTGACGGAAAGGGGTATGACGATGAAGGGGCGTGCGTGCGCCGGGCTTTGCCTCCCGCCCGACGCCCGCTCCCCGTTATCGTAATACGCCTGCACCCGAGTTGAGCGGTCGGACTAGTGTAAGGTGTGCGTCAGAATGACTGACCAAAATGGCAGATCAATGTTAGACTACCATTAACATTCACTACCTATTTGCTACTATTTACTACCTATGTTGACATATTTGCTACCTAAGTTTAAAAAAATATATATATTTAATAAAGTGGGCAGTCATTCATTAGGATATATATTTTTTTAAACTTAGGTAGCAAATATGTCAACATAGGTAGTAAATAGTAGCAAATAGGTAGTGAATGTTAATGGTAGTCTAACATTGATCTGCCATTTTGGTCAGTCATTCTGACGCACACAGTGTAAGACACGTAATTGAATGAATTGATCTGTACAGATTGACTATGATTCTGTCGGAGGTAGCTCGTCCAACAAGCGAGAGTTCCTGCACGATCTTCAATCGCACATCGCATCTATGCCGAATCATGCTTACCACACTGCTTCAGGACAAGTTAAAATATAAATATATATATATTAGGGGCCAATCTTACACAAATTAACCTAGTCCACTAGTAAGCAATAAAGCTTGTGTTATGGGTACTAGAAAACGATATATTTAATAGATAGGAATACTTAAATAGGTATAGGTATACAGAAAACAACCAAGACTCAGAAACAAATATTGATGCTCACCATAACACAAATATTTGTCCTTACCGGGATTCGAACCCAGGACCTTCAGCTTCGTAGGCAGCGTCACTACCCACCAAAGAGAATGCTACCCACTAGGCTAACTGGTCGTCAAATATAGGTCGTAAACCTAACGTCCGGATCCTAATGTCTCAATAAAATTGTATAGTGTTGGTATTCTTTATTCTTTATTATATTGTAGTCATGTTCATAGTACATTGAGGTGTTACAAGCATAATAGATGGTAGGTACATGACACCCTGTAAAGGGCACTCAATATTTGTTGATCTTAAATCTAGATTCATATAATTAAAATTAAAATTAATTAATTAATTCAATTCATATGATTAAACTAGCTGATGTCCCCGGCTTCGCCCGCGTGGTTATAGGAAAATGCAACATATTGAATTTTCCCGTGGGAATTAGAGGTTTTCCCGCTGGAAAAAGTAGCCTATGTCACTATCCAGCTTCTAAACTACTTATTTCCATTATAAAAAAATCACATCAATAAGACGCTCCGTTGCGACGTGAAAGAAGGACAAACATACAAACACACACTTTCGCATTTATAATATTAGTAAGGATGTATTGAGAAAGTTATTTATAATGTATCATCTTAATTCTTTACTTAATATACAATTACCAATTATGAATGGAACGAAATTAATTAAATTAATGAAATTAATGTCGGTAGATACATTATTAACAAGATTTCAATTTGTTTACAGTATTATCACTAGAGTAAGAATAGGTAACTATGTCAATAAGGTGAATTATATAAGGGATTTGTCATTTAGAAACTCATCTACCGAGTAGTATGCTTTGTCGAGTAGGAGTTTTTTTACAATAGTTTTAAATTTCTTATTATTAGGTTCCAGTTTGATGCGATTGGGAAGGTTGTTTGTTATTATAATACATCGGTAATGAGGGCCCTTTTTGCACATAGCTAACTTCGTGTTTGGTATAGCTAGCTGGTTTTTTGATCTACTTTTATAATTGCTGTTATAAACTTCTCTCTTGGTTTTAAATAGTTCGGTGTGCTTTCTGACAAACAGTGCTGCTTCTAAGATATATATACAAGGCAATGTAAGTAGCTTAAGTTTAACAAAGTGCGGACGGCAACTGTTTGGCACTTGAGTGTTTGTCAGGATGCGGACACACTTCTTTTGCATGACAAACAAATCATGTGCATCAGTGCTGGGGAACCACAAGATCACACCATAACGGAGCCACGCGTGGGCATATGCATAGTATGCCGTTAGTGAAGATTCAAGGTCTGTGTTTCTTTTTAGAATACTAAGCGCGTATACAAACCTCGCCAGTTTTGATTTTACATTCTGGATATGGCTTTTCCAGTTAATACTCGTATCAATCCCTATCCCTAATAACTTAAGTTCACTAACTTCTTCAATATATAGTGTATAGTGTATTAAGCCCCTAAGTCTGTATTGCTAGAAGCCTGAATAATTGGCCACATATACACACTTTTGACAAACGTCAATCGAACAAAAAAGTCAGTCGTGTCTGGTGAAACGTCGGGAAAAGGCAAAATTTTAGTTATTTATAGAAAAAAATACGATGTAATAAAAATTCTCCGGTATTGAAGATGAAGAAAGTTAAACGGAGGCGAGGCCGGAGTCCCATTAATAAATTTGAGAAGTACGAGCATGGCGCGAATAAAAAACCGGCTGTCTCTCTCGATGTGGAAGAGGTGTTTCCACCTAGCGAGAGACTTCGCGGTGAAGAAGTAAGTTTATAAAGATGCCTAGTTCATCCGCGTCAGCTCCCATATCAACTTCCTTCACCGATCTGATAAATAAAATGATCCTTGTCAACACGTGAACTGGTTGACGGCGCCATCTTTAGGATTTCTCCCGTACTACGCCTAATCCTGGATGGCTTTGTCACATTATCATGTTCCCCGGCCGATTGAGGTCCAATTAGAGCCTAGTGGCCCCGATAGAGGGTGTTGTAATTAATAGTAAAGCATTCAATCTAGAATATAATATGAAGCACACGGTCGTCTCTCTTCACACCCCAAGCTACCTCGACCGCCTGCCACGTGTTAACAACCCTATTGGTACTACTTTAATCCAGGTTATGAACGACCTGTGTGATCAATTTCATCCAAATTTGCTAAGCCGTTTTTGGTGTGATGGAGTAACAAACATCCAGTTTCACTTGAATAATATTACTAGCTCACGCACGGCTTCGCCACGCGCGAAGAGCTCAGACAAATGAAAAATCGGGTTAAAATAGAGCCTATAAAAATCCAGAAAATCCATTCTACACGCAGGGAAATAATTTTTGAAACCGAATAAGTGGTTCCGTAGATTACCCAAAACATACAATACAAAGCTACAATCTCACATACACGCTTATTACAAAGAACTCAGCTTTTTGTGATTGGGAAAAATTGTTAAACTCGCAACTCGCCACAGGTCGCGTGACCGTAAGATGTCACGTGACCGTAAGGTGTCACGTGACCGTGAGATTCGAGAGATACTCGCAACAGGTCACGTGACAGTAAGATGTCACGTGACCGTAAGATTCGACAGATTGAAAATTCGTAAGACGGACACGTGACCTGATCGAAAAACTGTTACAAAGTCATTGTGTTTTCACTTCTGCCGGCACTCCCTGAGTGCAACCCGGTCTTTTTTTTTTATCGGATAAGTAGTTCCGGAGATTACACACCTATATTAACTAGCTACAAAGCTACAATCGCACAGACTTTTCCTCTTTATAATAGTAGATCAGTAAGTTAGGTACGAAAGTGGAACGAACGTACCTAAAGGGAGTGGTAGGAGCCTAAATGTTCTTTGTAGTACAGCTAGCATCAAAAGTAACTACCCAATCGAAGACGCCAAAAGCTGTCATTGCCTTTTAATAAAGACTTAACGTCTTCGTTTAAGCTACTTTTGACGCTGACTGTCTACTACCTACCTACTAAAATCATATGTCTGTCCAAGGAGATTGTATTTGGGTCCGAGAACCCCTTCGCGAGCAAGTCAAATCGTTGCACGTACTACCGACCCAGCAACGAAGACTTCGGCCAGCTCACTGACATGGTGGCCGTGCCTCCGGATGACGTGAGTTTTGTCCGAGGCCAATAATTTATTAACTCCATATCTATTGTACACACACACACAGGGCGGAAAGGTTCTCGAGTGGCGACCACGTACCGGAAGGTGCGGCGTGGGTAGGCCCCCCGCAAGGTGGACTGATGATCTTGTAAAGGTTGCTGGAGTCCGCTGGATGCGGGTGGCGCAGGACCGGTTACTTTGGCACTCTTTGGGGGCCTATGTCCAGCAGTGGACGTCTTTCGGCTGATATGATGATGATGATATATATTGTAGGCTACCTATAACATGTATTTTTGTGGAGTACCTATTCAAATATTTACTGTCTGCTAAAAGGAGTAAGTAAGTAGCCCATTTGCGATCAACCAGTTATCAGGTTGATTCTTTGGCTTTCGATGCTTGTTTCATTTTCTGTCAATGCTTCATCGGCGTAAAAGTTTTACTCGCCAATTGACAATTGGCGCCCCCTACGTTATGGTCCCTGGCAACGCCACTCTCTGTTTTGGTATTTCTGAGTACTTTGTGAAAAAAATGTTCCCATATTGTGTACCCCCTTGAATCACCAGCACGAACGCTGTTTTAGAGTGTCTGAATGTCGTATGTACTCGTATTGCATGTCAAACTGTGCAATATCGTAAAATATTACCCTTTTCACGAAACAAATTATTTAATTAAATATTTTTGTTTCGTGTTATTTTTAACGAGGAAGTTACTCGTACCCCGATCATTTTATAAACGATATGATACAGAGACAGAATATAATGGAAAAATAAACCGTAAATATCGTTTATCGTAAAATATTGTCGGTTTGTTCGATCTAGGTAATTGAAATAATAATTGAGGGTAGCGCAGCGGTGTGCGAGGAAAAACAATTGCTAACGTCGCTCACACACCAGGGGGCCTAGACAAGGTTACAGTCGACAAGCGCTAACGCCAATAGAAAACTAATAAAATGTATAGGAATGACAGATGTCAACGAAAAGTGTTTCGTCGGCATCTGTCATTCCCATACATTTTATTATTGTCTATTGGCGTTAGCGCTTGTCGATTGTAACCTTGTCTACGGCCCCAGGAGCTCCTCCCATTATGTACCTACTATGTGTGGCGAGGAGGATGAGTAAGACTATGGGACACTTATTGTGTGAATGTCATGCCCTTGCCAGACAAAGAATGAATTACTTTGGTAACGGTATCCGCAACCAAAGGAATTCAAGGTGCTTCCGCTGAGCTGCATCATCCGCTTTGTGTAAATGATGGAGCGAGCTTGGGAGTAGGCATAAAAGAGAGGGCAAAAAGATCCCACTGTTTCGAAGTGCATCTGAAAGGGCCCTCATCTAAAGTACCTACTAAATTTTCTGCTCGCACACTGCTCCACTACCTTATAGGTACAGCTTAAGAGGTGTAAGATGGTTGCCAATGTTGCCATTTGATCACTTATCACTGCGGATGATATATGTCACTTTCCTAGTCGCATTCTCGTCATCTACAGCTCTAATAAGATGGCAACGCGACTCGCCCTTACCTAGTAATAAAACTACTTAATTTCCACCAGTACTACCAGAAATTACTTCAAGATATCTGCTACGACCCCGACACACCAGTCACGACTAAACCGGAGCTGAAGAACGCCTGCCAGGGGTCCGTGGTGCGGACCCGTTCGGCATTCGTAGAGCCGGCCAGTGAACTCAAACTAGATGAGCACGTTATGGTAGACCTTGCGGAGGACGCGCAGTGGCAGACCATAAACAGTGTTAGCGACGCGGATATGTTCTTCCCGCGTAAGCGGGGCGAGAGGAAAGTACCAGGTATGATATGAGACTACTTATTATACCTCTGATTGATAGCAGACTGTAAGCTTGTTTGCTACTATGGTCGCGCTTGCGATTCTTGTCGAGTTGCAATCGTCCACGATGTCTGCTTGCCAGCACTCCGTATGTTTGTTTGCCACTGTCGTCTAAAGCCAGTCACGACTAAACAGTTGGAGAACTACCGCGAAGTCGTGGTGATGCTGATAAGTCAGGTCGCCAGAGCTCCTGCCTCTTGCAACACATGGAATCTTCATATGTAAGTACCTGTAAAGGGTGGGCATCTGTGTGACTTTTCTGGAGTCGCAAGCGCAAGCGCGGGCGTTTTCTTACCATCGGGCACAGGGCTAAGGTGTAGACAGCGTGGTTCAACGTGGTGGTGTCTGCTTTATAGTTTATAGCAAACCTTTTGGCAGCAAAAAGGTTTAGGTTCCTGGCATTCTCGATGGCGAGCGGGTTTCCGATATTTAATCTAGATTTTTTTTCTTCCCTGTAGGAAACCCATTGCAATCGCGAAAGAGTAGGTATGTTAGGTTCGTTAGGTAGCTTCAGATGAAAACTGCCCAGAAATAGGAACCCGCGCATCGGGGCTCCGTCGAAACTGTTCAATTGCCAAAAATTGCGTTTGGGAAACCGATCTAACAAATCTAATGTAGGTACATAATACCTATTAATCATTGAAATAAAAATATTTTTTTGAAAAACCCAACTGCTTTTTTACAAATATTATAGCCTATGTCACTCCTATGGTTAAAAGGAATCTAACGACACCTCATATGTCGAAATCCGTCGGTTAAACGGTTTAGGCTGCAGGGCGTACCAAAGAATAAGTATACACATATATACATACATATGCTCGTATAATATCAAACTTTAATCTATATATATTATACTTCCAACCCTTTCCTCGTCTTTCCCTTGTCTTCCAAAATGTTCGATTTATCCATATTTTCTTATAATCCCGTTCCTTGTACTTTGGCTGAATGCGCAAAGAGCGCGTTGCCATTAAAAAAAAATACATACTCTCGTGTTTCTTTGTTAGAATTTTTGATACATTTATTGAAATTTCGCCTTAATTAAAATTAGCGCTTATAAGTTCTCATATCAAAAACGATTTTTTTTTATGTTTTATAATTTGGTATGCGTTTCGTGAAGGTCTATCGTAGACCGGATCGAAATTATTCAAAGGTAAAAGACAAAGTAATTCTGCCATTTTGTCATTTCCGGAGGGGTAGGCAGAGATCACTGAGGTCCACTTGCTACGATCTTGACAAACCTTTGCTGCTTCATTCACTTTCATTAGATTTTGCATTCATGCCCGTCGTCTCTTGATCTGACCTTTCTTCAGGATTTCTCCGATTTGGTCGGAAAAAGCTCGACGAGGTCGTCCCCTTCCAACTGTACCATCAACTTGTCCCTCATACATACTCACTTTGTTAATCTTCTTTCATCCATCCTCTCCACATGCCCATACCATCTTAGCACGCCATTCTCAATTTTTGTCACTACGTCTTCAGTCATCTCTCTTATCACACTATTTCTTATTCTATTCCTCAAACTCGCCCTACACATACTTCGCAACGCTCTTATTTCCGCTGCATTCACTTGACTCTGATGTTTCTTCTGACACACCCAACTTTCACTACCATATATAAATGTGGGGACTAACCCTCCCTTAAGCGCAGCCAGACGTGGTTTTTGAGATATTTTCTAGCTGCTCACAAGGGCGTTGAGTGCTCTGTTTACACTATTACCAGCATTCCTCGCCTTTCAATATCCCTCTCATGCTTTCCATATTAGTGATTAACGTCCCCATCCCCAGATACACTAACTCTTTCACTTGTTCCAACCTTTCGTCACCAATCATAATTTCGAAATCAGTTAAGTAGGTACTTATAACTTCATCTCTTTCAAATACCGTTACTTTTGTTTTACTTACATTTTACTTTCATAAGTACCTTTCCTATCAAAAGATTCACACATTGTGGTTACCATCCTCTGTAACTCCTCGGTCGACGAGGCAAGGAAATAATACCACGTCCTCGGCATATAGAAGACACTTGACGAATAACCCACCCTAAGTCCACTGTCATCATCTTTCAAATCTTGCAAACAACTGTCAATGAATAAATTAAACAGCCACGAAGACGCTACACATCCCTGTCTAACAACCTTTTCAATGCTAAACCAATCAGTGTATGACCCGTTTATCTCACACAAGCACTGGAATCTTCATAGAGGGATTTCAGCTCCTGAATGAGGCGGCTGGCCACTCCATACATTGACACCATCTAAGTAATCTACCTATAAAAAAATGTTTCATGTTCTTCCGTTCATGGGAAGCTGAGATCCTTCGTGACAAAACAATGTTTGAAATGATACTGGCTGATTCTCTGTTTAACCCATCGGAGCCTGGAAAGGTCTAGACTTTCAGTACTAGTGTGAAATCAATTGATCACGCCAGTAGGTCTAGACTTCAGTACTACATGTGTCATCATATGATGACGCTGGGCACCGAGAGATTAAGAGTCCGCAGTAAGCTCGGCCGAATTTCACCTTCCCATACAAACCGAGTTTCGTTCTCATTTTAAAACTACGTGTTGGATTGTAACGAAAGTTTCGTCACAATCCAACACGTAGTTTTAAAATGAGAGCGTAACTACGTTTGTATGGAGAATCGAGCTTACTGCGGACTCTTAATTTAGAGATTTTATTATAAGTGTAGATAATCTCTGATTAATTATTCTAAAAGCCCTTTTCTTTACTTTAATCTCGTCGGCAGGAAATCTCGACCAGCCCGACGCGCAGTGGCAGGCCATTGACAATATTAGCGATGCGGACATTTTCCTTCCAAGTCCGAAGCGAGCCGAGGCTATACCGAAAGAAGCGGGTACTGTATATAAACTAGGCTCTAATTAAACGTAATATAGTTTCTCGTATCCCTGGCACGATTTTGCGGGGGCACCTAGCGCTTTTACCACATTCGAGCACTAAACTGAACACGAAACCGTTGACTAGGCTAGGATGGTAGATGCGCGGTACGCGAACGGGTTGCACCAACTTGACCAACTTATGATTACAGATCTGATCTACGTTAAATATGCCGCAGGCAGCTGTCATTCGATAGTATTCCTTACTTGTCAGACTTTCAGATTTTAACTAACGCCGCTTACGATTAAATACGGTTTGGGGCAACCCACCCTAAGTATTTCACATTTTCAATTTCAAACTCTTTTAATACGTCCAGTCAAGTCGTAGCATGGTCGCTTTTATATCAGATAAAGCATCCCTTACTAGGAAGTATGTTACTAGGACGAGAATGAATGCCTTATGTCCGCGTATCTGTAGGCAGATCATCCAAGGACTGATATTTTGTGTCGGTACCTACCTACAATTAGATCACAGCCATGCTCTCGATCGGAGGTCCAGCCATAATAGCTAACCGATCGCTAACTCCCATTCCATGATTCTCAGATAAAACGCACATTCCGTCGATTCGTATCTCGAACACGCCTCGAGTAAAACGGATCGCCGAGAAGTTCTCCAAGTTCAAGCGGAACAACCTCGAGCTTCGAAAACTCGAGGAAAGAGTGTTTTGTTTGGAGTACGACATATTCGACCTGAACGCGGCCGACCCTGCGGCGCCGCTGCAGAAGATGAGGGCGTTCTTCTCTATCAAAGTCAATGGAAATAATGATAAAGGTGGAGTACCCAATGTCTGTGGTTTCTGTAAGGCACAAACATGGCGGAGGCATCGCGCCACGCGTCGCTGCAAGGGTCGCCCTTCCACATAGGACGTCTTAAAGCTTCTAGTTTTACACAAACGCAAGTCCCTGCCGAGTACTGAAATGAAATGAACAATATAGGTATTCTAGCCAGTAGTGGGTGCTACTGATGGCCGCGTGTAGCCACCAGTGGCTGTACTGGTATGCGTGTAGTGGTATGACTTGAGCCCCTAGCGGTCGCCTTGTGGTGGCGACATGTGGCCGTAATTTGCAGCCACTCTTAGTGAAGCGTGTATGGTTTCTGCTTCGATTGGCAAACAAGCAATTGAGTCCTGTTTTACGATCGCAGATAAAGGCGGAGAGGCGGGGGGAGGAGGGGGGGGTGGAATATTTACCGTTAGCTTTTCGGTGAAGGAAAACATCGTGAGGAAACCGGTCTAATCCCAATAAGGTCTAGTTTTCCCTCTGGGTTGGAAGGTCAGATGGCAGTCGCTTTCGTAAAACTAGTGCCTATGCCAAATCTTGGGTTTAGGTGTCAAAGCGGTCCCCGGGCTCCTTTAGGGGGCACTACCGGGAATAACGCTAGGAGGATGATGAGATAAAGGCTGAGAGGCTCATTAGAAAAATTAGTGACTATAAGGTCTATTACCTATTGTTCCAAAAATAGTAACCACGCTTTAATAGTAACTATTTGATTTTAATTATGTACCAACATTATCTCTTGCAGAAAACATAAGTTCCATTCCATCCGGCGTAAAACGGAACTTCAATGTAAAAGATGGTGACCTACAGAAACTGAACAAAAAAGAAATCGAGATCATAGACGAAAAGATACCCGAAAATAGGTCCGTGCTAGAAGATCTTAAGCGGGTATTGAGAAGAAAAAAGGCCCTTGAGAACAAAAAGAAACAACCAACGTTAGATCTCATGTGTTTGTACGAGATGGCGAAACGAGAGAGTCCACCAGTGAGCTACGACTATTCGAACACCAATCTCTTATCGAAAGCGGAATTGCAGGAAATCAAGGACCTAATTCTGAAGAAATGCGAGTCGAGTGTATACGGGATTAACAGGAGGACGTTCAAATGTAATGAAGGTACTGATGATGTCAAGTGTATTGTATCGAGCAGTTTGATGTCAGAGCTGATGCGTGAGGCCCAAAAAGTTTAACACTTTCACTGCCAGATGCCTATCGGGCGCCTTCGCCGGAAAACAAGGGAATTGGCAGTGAATGTGTATGAGCAGAGAACCGTTTCACGAAACTTCAAGCTACAATTTTACAGGACTAAATTGGCTACACCTAGGCGTTTTACCAATAATGACTGGTCTTTTGACCAGTGTTGCCAGTTTGGCATTGTAACGTGAAAAGGGCTCCATGTCGTTTGTTAGAAATAACTTAAAATTACCCATCTGCCTAGCCCAACATCATGCTAGCTAGCGCTGATAGCGGGCATTAAGCATTCGTCCCTTACTAGCAAGCATGTAAGTGCGAGGGAGACGGATGCTTCATGCGAGACATAAAACGCGATATGCTAGCTAGGCACCTATTTACCTGTCTGTACTTAGTGTCACTATTTTCGGGAATCTAGATCCGTTTGTTATATCTATCTAAAAATGATGTATTTGTCAGAATTTTTTACGTTACATCGTATGATTAAAGAAAACCAGTGCATAAATTGTTTTACTACTCGAATTCCCGAAAAGAAAACGACCGTTTAACCCTTTGAACGCCAAAAAACTATAAATCGGTCGTGTGACCCACCACGCCAACAACCTTTAACCCTTCGGATGCTTTGACGCTGACATTGCTGAAGGATAATTTTCGCTTCTGCCATAGTCAATTTTCAATAGCACTGATCAGTGCTAAGACATACGAAGGGTTAAAGTGGTTATGGCGGACACTGTCAAAACAATTTTCTTACTGTCAGATAAGTTTCATATTCGCTCTTTAGCTGTCAAGATGCTGGCGTGTACGTCACATTTTGACACGAAAGTAAAAGCGGTCAAAGGGTGAATGAATATCCACCGGAGCTGCGATACACCGTGTTTCAAAATAGGTATGTATTACACCGGCGGATATCCACCCTTATCTTTTGGCCCTCGAACCATTCCTGGGCAGTTGACAAGACAATCGAATGTCAATGTTATTCAAATCAGACATTCAAATGTACAACCAGATTCATCGCTAATCACGACAAGCATCTGAGGGCTACGAGCGATTTTTACTACATAAGGATAACAGATTCACTACCAAAAATTTCGTAGCGCTACGCTCGTAGCTGATGCCGTGGTTTTCTCGCTAAGTAGCGGCAAGCGCCTCCGAATAGAGCGGCAGTGAAAGTGTTTACACCAGGAACCCGCTAGGGTAGGGCGCTTTCCTCTACATGCCAATTTTTCTTGCTTTTTTTCTTATCTGCTACGAGCAAGCGCTACGGAATTGCTACCGACTACAGCGTAGCGCTCTAGCGCTTCAAGCGTAGCTTAGCAGTGAGCGAATTAACCTATTCGGTGCCAAGAATCGCTACGCGCTACGCTCGTAGCCGATCCCGTGGTTTTCCTCGTATGTAGCAGAAAGCGACTACGGCGGTCTGACGCATATGTGTCGTCATTGGCCCTGAATGTGTTAACACATTCACTGCCAAAATGTGTTTACACATTCAATGCCAAGAATTGCTACGTGCTACGCTCGTACCCGATCCCGTGATTTGCCCCGTACGTAGCGGAAAGCGACTACGGCGTACCGCGTACTGGGCGGGTTCCTGCTCAATGAACTTCTACAGTCAGCATCATATAGTTAGTAGCAGCCAACGTAGCTAAATATATCGGATCACGTCTTTATTACTATAGGAGTAAGGAAGTGTTACGATATATTTGGCTACTTTGGCTGCTACTAACTATGTGATGCTGACTGTATTAAATGTTCCTGGGCAATGAAAGTGTTAACACGTTCACAGTCCCCATACAAAATGTTTCAATTTTCTTGGACGTCCAAGCAAGTTACTTCCATCACACGTCCGTGCTCCACGTTTGGGTCACTATGAAACGACCAGGTACGTACTCGGATTATTACAATATACAAGGTGATTTTTAAGTCGTGATCTGAAGTGCCAGGGGCCATGGGGAGGGTCACACTGAGCAACTTTTACTATGGGGGCCAACCATGAACACGCGAAAAAAAAGTGATTTGAGTGCGTACCTGGTCAGATATAGCACATTCATTGCCCAGAATCGCTACGCGCTACGCTCGTAGCCAATCCCATGGTTTTCCTCGTATGTAGCGGAAAGCGACTACGACGGTCTGACGCATATGTGTCGTCATGGGCCCTGAATGGGATAGTGACCCATGTACGGGGCACGGACTTGTGGAGATAGTTCTCCCGGGGACAGGCAATACCTAGTGTGGGGGTCAGTATTATTGTAATAGATTAAGTATGTTTTGAGAAATAAACTATTTGTATTTGGATCAGTTCGTCGTGACTCATGTATGGGGCACTGGACTGTGAACGTGTTAAGATAGTTTACACCTATGAGACCAAGGATCCACGCTAAGGATTTTAGCGTATAGTATTAAATATCAAGGTAATCTTTTGACAAGCAAACATTGAATCCTCAAACGAGGGGTTAATTCAATTAAGCAAAATAGAATAAAACATTTAAAGTGATTTGCCATTTGAGTTTATTATTTAACAACTTATTTTATTATAGAGAAGATAAATAAATGCTTGGATGGTAGGCCACATACATTACCTATCGATACCTACCTACCTACTGCGTGTCTCCCGAATTTAGATCTTAATAATGTTAGTAGAGTAATAGCATCATCTCTTAGGTAATCACCTAGCTGACCTTTTCCAAAAAAATACACGTTGAGAACAAGTGAAATTAAGGTAGGTAGATAATTAATTATGTCTTTATTTGCCGTACAATAAATCGCCAATAACTGGCAACCCTTCAATAACTGGCCCCCTTATCCTAATAATGAACTCTGTGTCCCTACAAACAGAATTCAATTTAGTATAACGTGTGTTTAGTATGAGGTGGCCAGTTATTGGCGGTTTACTCTATGGTGTGCGATTTTGTACTACATGATGTTTATGAAAAATTACATGGATACTATGATAAATCTTTAATTGGTAATGGGAACTTTTTGAAGGCGAGTTTTACGATCGTTCTTCTGGATATTTTCCGAAAATGTACAGCTACCTAATATAGCCCGAAGTATAGATTCTAGCTCTTTTGGTTGGTAGGTACGAGTACCTATGTATTCTTCTCAGACCATAGTCTAGGAAAAATCATCTGCTGTGCGAATTGGTTCCGGAGTACATTGCGAGTAATTTCCAGCATACACTTTTTGCCAATGCTTATCATGAGCTCTCTTAATAACGCCGTCCGGAGTCTGCTCCAGGATTGTAATCATTAATTCAGGTAAGTTGTTCTCACAAGCATATTCCACGAGATTGTGAAGATTTTCGCCTGTGGTTTGCGAGGAGAGTTTATAAAAATGCATTCTGTCTTCAGACTATCCATCATGTAGCACTGAGCGAAGATTAGCAGTTGCCGAAGAACTTCGTCATCGTCTGGCAGTGTTCCTAAGTAAATGTACTTCTTGAAGTTCTCGAGTGTCTTGACCGTGACTCCCTGGAGGCTGATCTGAGTGTCTCCTGTTTCCTTCCACTCTTTGCTGAGCATCGCTCTGAAGACGTCACTATGCGCCGCCAAGCACGCTTTGTGCACAGCCACTTTTTCTTCAGGAGTGCTCAGGTAGAAGTCTGTTAAATCCTCGTCATCGTAAAGACTTGCGAAAGACACGGACTCCGTTTGACTAGGTACCATACTGAATTCGATTGGCTCAAACATTAACATTTTATGGGCTAATGTTCCTGTTTTCTGGCCCATTATTAGCCACTCAGTCCAATTTTCTGTGCAGACTAACTGTTCAAAGTAGGCCACTGCTTTACAAGTCACATTCAGTTTAGTTTTACGATCTTTGGTCGCTTTAGAATTCCGAGAGCTCGGTGCCAATTTGGTTGAGATCATTATTGTTATCGGGTATTCAGCTACGTTACTTGCGTGTAGAGAGTTGTGTGATATATTTTGTTCAAATTTAAAACGTACGAAAGCTAGGCGGTTAACTACAAATGCCTCTGTCATGTAGCTACCAGTCATGTCGAGGCTATATTGGTTTCTAATAAGAAATGTGAGCTTTAGAGATGAGCCTCTGTCTTGGCGGTGCACATCATATCTGTAAGAGATAATTTAAAATGTGAGCAGGTACCTTTCTCTGGGGCTAGGAAAATATGTTATAAGGTAGGACTCTATAGGCTCTATATAGGTACCTATCTGGATTTTGTAAAAAAGTAGGTACCTAAAGTTTATTACCGGAATGCGGCGACCTTCCTGGGCTCGCTTTTTGCGCTTCACACCGTACCCAGCGCGCCAATCGCGCTACGAGGTGTCAGATATTGTGAGGGAGTACGTAAGTCTATCTACTTCTCATTCGAATTCCAGAAGTATTCTACAAAGCATAAGTAGGTAGGGTAACTGGGTAGGTACTTACATTTGCACGAGCATTGTGTTGTGAAAGAAATACCAGCTCTCTGTATTACAAATTATTATTACGATGATCCAATGTTTGTTATGGTTTGGTGCAAGTAATGCAGCCGTTAGAACTGTTTTGGTTATTTTATCCGAAAACCAGACATGGTGGATATTTTTATAGGTTTGTGTTTTGTTGATTCAAGGATCAATGTTGGATCAATGGTCAAAATTATCAAATGTCACTTATTTTAACGCTCTGCTTTCTAGGTACTTAGCTACAAAAAAAGTTTTCATAACGAAAATGAGTTTTTGATAAAAACTCTTGTGTCAATTATGACACTGTGGATTTGAAGGATAATCAGAATAAGTAGATAGGTACAAATCCTAAAGTTTATAATTTTACAGAAAATCCCCCGTGCACTTAAGTTTGTTGAAGACTAAATACCTAACAACCAACGCAGACAATACTAATGAGTAGGTACCTAAAAAGCAAGTTTTGGAAAATACAATCTACCTAACTACTTTTGAAGTAAAATAGAATCGTTGACTACTTTGCCAGCGTTAATTCTTAGATAATCCTAAGACTAATAACAACAGCAACAAGTTTTTTACACGAACATAATCTAATTTTGAAGTAGGTAAAATACAATCATCCATCATCGACTACTTTGTTTGCATTGGTTCTGAGAAAATCCTAAGAAGACGAAAACGTAAAGCAGCAAGTTTTGGACAACACAATAATCTAGGTACTTTAGAAGTTATACTATCGTTCACGACTTTATCTGCATTGGTTCTTAGAGAATCCTAAGAAGATTAATACCGAGCAGCAAGCTTTGAATACCAACACTACTTTTGAAGTAAAATATTATCGTTGACGACTTTATCTGCATTGGTTTTTAGAAGATCCTAAGAAGACTAATACCGACAGCAGCAAGTTATCAACATCAACACTACTTTTGAAGTAAAATACTATCATTGACTACTCTGTCTGCATTGGTTCTTAGAGAATCCTAAGAAGATTAATACCGAGCAGCAAGCTTTGAATACCAACACTACTTTTGAAGTAAAATATTATCGTCGACGACTTTATCTGCAGTGGTTGTTAGAGGATCCTAAGAAGACTAATACCAGCAGCAAGTTATCAACAACACCAACACTACTTTTGAAGTAAAATACTATCGTTGACGACTTTATCTGCATTGGGTCTTAGAGAATCCTAAGAAGGCTAATACCGAGCAGCAAGTTTTGAATACCAACACTACTTTTGAAGTAAAATATTATCGTTGACGACTTTATCTGCATTGGGTCTTAGAGAATCCTAAGAATACCAATACCGAGCAGCAAGTTTTGAATACCAACACTACTTTTGAAGTAAAATACCTACTTTCGAAGTAAAATACTATCGTTGACGACTTGGTCTCCGCTGGTTCTTAGATAATCCTAAGAAGATTAATACGTAGAGCAGCAAGTTTTGGACAACACAATCTTCTTTCGAAGTAAAAAAATATCATTGGCTAGGTACTTACGTCGTCTGCATTGGTTCTTGAATATTACTGAGCAGAAAAACTGCGTGTAGATAATTGTATTGTAATGATACTGTGTTTATGACATTAGGAACTTTTGAAAAAAAGTAATTGTATTGCATGTAAAACTTATTAATATGGCAAAAAAAAAGTCCTATTTTGGAGTAAGCGGTACATTATTTACAGATGCAGTTGTTATATGTATATTATATGCCATCTTCGTAAGGTGTAGGGATTAACCACAGTGCACTGACAGATGTTTTTTTCGGTTTACGTACTTACTTAATGTTAAGCAAAATCAATAAAAATCAAAGAAAATACGACTTAAACGTCGTTAACTACAAAAAACCATAGTGCATTGTTTTATTCCAACACAGTCAGATATTATACACATGTCGCTCTTACCCGCCGTCCTAGGAAAATATGTTATGCTAAAAGTTAGTAAACCAGGCCAGGGTCGCTACCGCGAAATGCATTCGAAGTTTTCCCTCTCTGTCATACTTGCGAGTTCCTACTTGAGAGCGAAAGAGAAGGAAAACTTCGAATGTCGTTCGCGGTAGGCTCTCAGAGGGGCTACCGCAAAACGAAACTCCCTCTCTGTCGCACTTGCTGCAAGCGACAGAGAGGGAGATACACGAACGAAGTTCGTTTTCGTTTCGCGTTAGCCCCTCAGGTCAGCTATAAGCTTCTCAATAAGTAGGTAAATATTGTCAATCATTGCGCTATGAAATACGACAGAGGCACTGGATATTATTTATTATCCTCCTAGCGTTATTCCCGGTTGTGCCCTAAAGGAGCCCGGGGTCCGCTTTGACACCAAATCCCAAGATTTGGCATAGGCACTAGTTTTACGAAAGCGACTACCGTGTGACCTTCCAACCCACAGGGAAAACTAGACCTTATTGGGATTAGAGCGGTTTCCTCACAATTTTTTCCTTCACTGAAAAGCTAACGGTAAATATTCCGTACATAGTTCCGAAAAACACATAGGTACGAGCCGGGATTCGAACCCACGACCGCCGCTTGACAGCCGCATGCCTGAACCACTAGGCTACAGAGACACTGGATATAAACAGTCAAATAATATAATCAATCAAAGATAATGTACAAGATTTATTTACATATTCATCTCATTTCATTAGGTACAAAGCGAAACAGACCTACTATACAATAATACCTTTGCTACTGTAGCAAGGTGTTGTCGCCAAGGTGCTGGGTTTATACAACGTGTTTTTTTAAACGACTTCAAAAAAAAGGAGGAGGTTCTCAATTCGGGTGTATTTTTTTTTTCAATGTTTGTTACCTCAGAACTCCGTCACTAATGAATGAGCCAATTCGTAATTTTTTTTTTTGTTTGTAAGTATATGCTTCCAGGTGGGTCCCATTTTTTTTTTATTCTGTTGAATGATGGGATCCATGAGAAATTGAGGGAACTCCTCAATTATATTAGGCACGCGTGTGGTGATTTTGGTATTTTCTATTATAACTCGTGTATTTACACCCGGAAATCATAACTTTGGTGGAGTGGAATTGATGATGAAGACCACAGATGACTTATGGAATTCCTCAATTATGTACTTAAATACAAAAAGTACGTCACAGATTCTGATAAAATTCCGTTGAAATAGCATCTAATGAAGTGCCAAAGGTGATCCTTGTGGACTCGAGGGAAGTCCTCAAATATTATCGGGCCACATAGAGCGATTGGGTTTTTTTCTCTAATAATCAACGCATTTTCTCTCGGAAATCAGTTCATGCGGTAAATTAGAAAATATATGTGGAAATATTCTCGTGGCTTGGCGGAGTACTAAATTGAAGTCGGTTAAAACTTTGTTTTTAAAGTAAATTATTAACCTTCTTAGAGCCGAAGTGTCCACAACGTACTAATCATTCAGCAGCAGTAAGTAACTATAAGTTAAGTACAGTTAGTTTATTACATTGTATTAAAGATTAATTACAGTCACAGTACCTCTGGCCACGAGTATTGTGACGAGTTGTTAGTTTAATTAGTTAGTGAATTAGTTAGTTCAAACAGCATTAAAACAAGGTAGTTTATAAGCACCGTTGTACTCCTGCCCCGCCAGTGGCTCATTCATCTGATTTGCACTTAATGGAAAATAATATGTTATGAGACATGAATGGGTTACGTCGGGCGGGTAGTGCAGCGTAATTTCTATGTATACCTACTTTTGTCATAAAACGAGCGAGTTCATCGCCAACAAACTGCTCCGCAGTTTGGCGAATTGATGTATTTACGGTACACATATTTTATATTTTCATGTTAAATAAATAAAAAAAAAATAAAAAAAAAAATTCGAGAAAAAAAAAATACTTAAGTTTTTAGTTTATTTATTTAATCATATGGCATACATTATTTTGGCCTTTTTAAAGTGTCACTCTTTAGTACCACCCAGGGGACACGTGCAGGGTTATGGTAGGTAGCTCCTCCGTGACAGTTGTCCCCCCTTTGTCAAGTGAGTGGGCAACTCGACTGTTAAAAGTTCTTAAGTCGCCCGAGGGCCTCTAACTCGGCTTAACGACTCCTGTCATAGACAGCAGCCGGGATCAACTGCTTAGCGTGCCTTCCAAAGCACGGAAGCGCTCATTTATATTAACCACTCAAACATCAGGCGGTCACCCATCCAAAGACTGACCGCTGCCATCGTTGCTTAACCTGCGTTATCGTTCCCGACTCGCAGGCACCGCTAGGCTATCAGTTTTTAGTAATAAAAGGTAATTAAGTTTAAAAATCCTGTATGGGGCGCGGTGCAAAGTTCATTCACCCGGTTAGAGTTCGTACCTATCTACATAAGATGGCGGCTAGCGATCACTGCGGTCACTCGGCTGGATGATTAAAAATAATATTAATACTTACAAAAAAAAACAATATCAAAACATTAAAAAAAAATAACAAAATAAAACCTTTTTTAAGTTCTTTGTAATGTATACATTAACTGGGCTTCGGCTCTAAGACGGTTAAAAAAACACCGTGTCACCGCACTCACTCGTACTCACGCATGGTATCGTGAGTTGTCGTATCCACGGCACTAAGAACACGCACTGTCTAAGTAATATTCATTCTTCCTCCATGTTCACTCTTGTGTTGTAATTTTCGTATGTGACAAATGGTGGTGAAAGTTCAGGTTATTTTTTACCGTAGCCTATGCGAGTGTAACTCTCCCTTTTGTTGCCATGACTCCTGTAATTGCGATTCTTCCAGTTCCAACCAATACGGGTGTAGACTCGAAAACTATTATTACTCCAAAAGAAAGAAGGCAAAAAAATATGCCTAGTGACGAAAATCTCATTCGATTTCTCAAAGAATTACGAAGCTACAACCATTTTAATATTGCTTGTTAGAGAGAGAAAACGCAAACGGTGTGTGACGTCACATTACAGGATGCTGCCGGGGGGCAGCGTCGACGGCCCCGCCGACCACGATGGGCGCGGCACGTTTCCGTCTTCTGTGACGTCACATTCTTCCAGCGTCATCGTTTCATATGAAGTTGCGTTTTGCGAAAAAGGGACATAACATACCCCTTCTTAAAACTTTGGACACTTATAACTTCGTGATTATTTAACATTTCGCGTTGATTTTTTCTCCATTTGACTACATTTTTTATCCTTTTTTGAGAAAATATGACATTATTGATTATTTTGTTTAGTGTCTACGCCCCTATTGCCGAGGACGAAATCTAAATCATCCCGCCATCTCCGTCTAGGCCTGCCTCGTCTGCCTCGCCCTGACGGCATCCACTTGGTGGCTATAATAGCCCACCTACCCGGATGCATGTGTCAGATGTGGCCTACATCAGCTCTGCTTAGGCAAGTTAAAATCCATTGCAGGCCTTTAGATTCGGACTATGCACCACTTCAACAAACGTGCACGCATCTTCCTCCCCACTAGATCTTCCATCTTCATTCCAAGTTTCATTGTTACTTTTTATTTTATCTTTAAAACTTTTGATTTTATCTTCAAGATTACTATCACTTGGCTCAGTAATATTCTGTAACTCACAACATAGCTTGTACTCCATGTCTGTACCTTTCGTATGTTTCTTAATCATGTTCAAAACAGTTTGCATGTAGCTTATTTTGGCGTCCCGTCTTCGCAGTCTTAACTCAAGTAGTTTGACTTTTGCTTGCAGGGATATTTCCTTGTCCGTTTTGATTTTTGTTTGAATTCCCATATTACTTGTTTCTTTTGCGTTTAGTATGTTTGATGACTGAGCTGAATCGCAGCATGACATAACCTAGAATGAATGAAAAATATGGTTTCAATAATATGGAGCAGTCGAGAGTGAGCTGTGAGCAGTCGAGAGTGAGCTGCGAGCAGTCGAGAGTGAGCTGCGAGCAGTCGAGAGTGAGCTGCGAGCAGTCGAGAGTGAGCCGCGACCAGTCGAGAGTGAGCCGCGACCAGTCGAGAGTGAGCTACGAGCAGTCGAGAGTGAGCTGTGAGCAGTCGAGAGTGAGTTGCGAGCAGTCAAGAGTGAGCCGCGAGCAGTCGAGAGTGAGCCGCGACCAGTCGAGAGTGAGCTACGAGCAGTCGAGAGTGAGCTGCGAGCAGTCGAGAGTGACCCACGAGCAGTCGAGAGTGAGCCGTTAGCAGTCGAGAGTGAGCCGCGAGCAGTCGGAGAGTGAGCTGCGAGCAGTCGAGAGTTAGCTGCGAGCAGTCGGACTGAGCTAGAGCGAGGCCAGGGCCGTCGCTCGGGACAGGAAGGTGCGGCGCGAGCTTATGAAGGCCCTATGCACCTCTGGGGGGCCCTAGGACAACAACAACATTTTTTTTGTTATTGATGAGTAACACAATATACATGACGTGTATTGTATAATTTAGGAAACACCACAGTTTTCCTCCATCCTACATTCCATACCAAAATTGGCCCAATGGAAGACTTATGTGATTACTGTCTGTCATTTTAACTTAAAAACTTTCAGAAAAGCTTACCAATTGAAAATTCCCAAGATTAGGATCATCTGAATCTGAGTGAGATGTTTTTTCTGCACTTCCAGAAGCAATGGAGACTCCCTTGGTAGCTGTGAGGACCCTCTTCAGCATGGATAACTTTTCATTATCACCATCATCATCATCTGTGGAATTGTCCTGAAACATGTTCAATTTAATTCACTCGCTTACAAATACAGAAATAAAGTTCCACAGGGTTTTTTTGGATGGAACACATTAACTTTTGTATTAGGAGAAGTCTGTGTTTGGCCTGCATTGGAGTGATCGAAGAACATATTTAATTGGTATTTACTACAACCACTTGAAAAAACTCCAGATTACATGGCAAGACCCTAGTAAAAAGGTGCTACTAAAACTATTGAAGCGCTTTGACAAGTGTCATAATTAGAGATTGGATAATCGGATAGATAAATACCTACACTCTGGCGGTAGCATTGATATTGAGTTGTATGAAGGCGGACTTTCCCAAAATTTATAAATTAAGTAGTAATAATACTTAAGGTGGTTTTATGACCATACAAAACGTTTTTTGAGATTTGCAGGCTAACATGATATTTTAAGAAACTTATGTAACACACTTTCATAGCATTAAGTTTTGGGGAAACAGTTATAAATACAATATACACACGGCTTTTGTCGCACAAAAACGGGCCATTAGAGCCATCGCTAGAATCCCACAGACAACGTCTTGTAAAAACTACTTCGTGGAATATGAGATTCTCACTGTTCCCAGTCTATATATTCTGGTTGTTCTGGTAGACCTCATAAAGTCTATCTTTGAAATAGAAACCCCAGAAGACAGGGAACGGCGGTTAGCCACACGGAGAAAAGACTTGCCTCAGAAAATTGTAACCAAAATGAAAATTGTTAAGAACTCTGCTGGTTATCAGGGTATAGGACTCTTCAATAGATTACCCGTTAAATTAAAGGAAATTTTAAATGTAAATGTGTTTAAAACTATGTTGAAGACTTTTTTACTAAAAAGGTGTTTTTATTCAATAGAGGAATTTAAGGAAAAGAAATGGTAATTATCTAGAACTGTTGACATTATTATTAACATTATTAATTAATAATTTGTATCTCTTTTTTAAATTCCCTATACTCATAGATAACGCAATGACATTATTTCTTAGTAAATTTGACATGTAAAAGAATTAATTTTAATATTGTAGTAAATTGCTATTTATATAACTGTGAAATTCCAATGTGTAAATGTTAATTTCAAATGCGATGTATGTTGCTCATGAATAAATAAATGAAAATGAAAAAAAAATCATAAATTGAATTTCCATTTGCGCGAAATTCGCCCTTTCCTAGAATAAACTTGTATAAATTAGTTAGTAGCTGTTAGGCTGCAGATCTCAAAAGACTTTTTGTATGGTCATCAAACCACCTTAATTAATTCATACTGAGCACATTAAGCACATAATTATGTGCATGTGTGTGGGTGTGTGTAATGTACATCTGAATAACAACTGGTTTGCTTACAGAATATCCAAAAATAGCCATAACCCAAACATAATGTGCAATTACATTCTCGTGGCGTTTTGTACAATCTCGAAACTAATATTATTAGAATCATCTTTTTAAGAACTTGATTCCACACTTGCATAACATTTTCCGGGAATATGCCAACTTTATACAATAGGCATGATGCCTCATGCTCAAATTGATAACGTAATGATGCTAAATGGATAGTAAACCATCAAATTATCGTAATAAAGTATAAATTATAAAATATAATTCAAATCATAAAAATATATGAACCTTGAAAGTTTAGAAAAAATATGCATTTTTTTTTATTGTCCAAGAGTAAATTAAAAGCTACCAATAGAATCCTTACGCTTTTCTAGAAAAAAAATTGTAAGACAACTATGTACTTAAACGAAGTATTTCGCGACCGAAACAACAATTTACCTGATTTTCCATACTACAATTAGTACAAATGTGATGTTACACTTGTATAGACACACAGTATGAAGCGTTTTGCACTGCCGCCAGCGAGGTCAATCTTTGTCTCAATTTTTTAGGTATTTATGTTCTTTAATTGTAGTTGCTCCCATACAAACATTTGTTCCTCTCCAAAAACTAGTTCGAATGGTGTCACAAAAAAATCTTAGTCATCATCCTCCTAGCATTATTCCCGGTAATGGCCCTAAAGGACCCCGGGGTCCGCTTTGTCACCTACAAACTATATACAATTATCTATCCGATAATTAAATCCCTGGTCATAATAATTGCATTTTCCTGTGCCGACTTCCAATTTGTATAGAAAGAAGAAGGGACTTACCTCGTCAATAACATTAAATGAGGGCACAGCATGAGGTTTGAGAACATGTTTGCCATTGCCTTCAACAAAATCCTTTTCTTTGAAGTGCAGGCTGCAAATCTTTGCATGAACAGATTTTGTCTTTATCTTGACCACTTTTTCCCATAGCGGCCAATATTTCTTATTTTTTGTAACTCTGTAATAAAATTATCTATTATCTATCTTATTCTATTGTATTATTTATTATATTGAACAACAATACAATTTATATTAACATATACCTATACAATATACAATGCAGCATAACTGAAAAGCCTCATATCCCTAAACTGCATAGGCTAATTCTGTCAAAATATGGTTCTGGTAACTCAAAATGTATAAAAGTAATAGCACTCGATTAAAAATAGACAAAACACTGAAAGACCTGTGAAAGGAGACAGCAGCATTGAACGGATTGTGTTCTGTTTTACATCCAACCACGGCACATTTCCTCATTATGACTGCAGTGTAGTAAACGCCATTCAATGTATATGTTTGCTTTATATTAATAAATCAAGGTAATTTGTTTTTGTTTAGTTACAGCGCAAAGTTATATCATAAACACAAACAAAAGTTTTGTTACAAAACCAAGAAGATTTTTATTTATTATTAATTTGACTGACAGTGACAGTACACCAGTGTTGCCAGATGCCGGATTGCAAAAAGCGGGAGCTGCGCTTTCAAAACGCGGATTTTTAAATGAAAATGCGAATTTGCGGAATACGTTATTATAGTTTTATTTGGCACGTTGAAAAGCCGAAGAATAATCATAATAAATTCCTTGAAAATAATTTTCACTAATAAAATGAAAAAATGTCTTCGATATCCTCATCCGCTTCCCTGACATTCACTTTAGGGAAGTTGTAAATGATGTTTGCAGTCATTCTTGACATCATACTTTTCGTTGGGGAAAAGTTAATGCAGCAGCCACCTTTTTCTACGAGCAAGTGGTAACTTTTAAAAATTGTTCGTGTATATTTTAAAAAAGCGGATCCGCGTTAGCTTAACGCGGATAGCGGGGCCAGTGGCAAAACCGCGAGGAAAAAAGCGGAAAAGCCAGATACCCCATCTGGCAACACTTTAGTACACTGACGTCTGACACACTTTTGACACATTTGAAAGCTTTTGGTGCGTTCGGATGCCACCATTTATTCACGTAACAAATTACGAAATACTCTTCATACAATGAGTATAATATTATTAATTTATTATAGAGATTAAATACATACATACATCCTTACTAATATTATAAATATTATGTGTGTGTTTGTATGTTTGTCCTTCTTTCACGTCGCAACGGAGCGTCGTATTGATCTGATTTTTTGTATGGAGATAGTTTAGAAGCTGTAGAGTGACATAGACTACTTTTTCCAGCGGGAAAACATCTAATTCCCACGGGAAAATTCAATATGTTACATTTTCCTATAACCACGCGGGCGAAGCCGCGGGCATCAGCTAGTATATACATATAATCACGCCTTTTTCCCGGAGGGGTAGGCAGAGATCACGGATTTCCAAGTGGAGTGGAGTGGTAGTTTAGCAAGTGCTAAACTATCTATCTTGACAAACCTTTCTTGCTTCATTCACTTTCATTACATTCTGCATTCAAGCTCGTCGGTTTAGGGTACCTACTCTTGACCTGACCTTTCTTCAGGATTCCTCTGATTTGGTCGGAAAAGTTCGACGAGGTCTTCCCCTTCCAATTTTACCGTAAATATTATTATTTTCCCTCATACACTCTTTGTTAATCTTCTTTCATCCATCCTCTCTACATGCCCATACCATCTTAGCATGCCGTTCTCAATTTTCGTCACTACATCTGCAATCACTCTACATATCTCTCTTATCACACTATTTCTTATTCTATCCCTCACACTCACCCCAAACATACTTCGCAACGCTCTCATTTCCACTGCATTCACTTGACTCTGATGTTTCTTCTGCCACACCCACTTTCACTACCATACATAGGTACCTATGTGTGTAGTAGTAGGTATAGCGATTAACATTTTTTATTACTAGTTTACTTTGGAAGGCAGGTTAAACCGTTGATCCCGGTTGTTGGCTATGACAACACAAGTCAAGCCAGCTAGAGTCTTGTGTGGCTTTGAAACTTCTAAAAGTCAAACTGCTTCGACGGAGGTAAGAGCATGAGCAGTAGGTAGGTTCTTTCCTATGCGCATCGGATGCTGCAACGAGGCCTTTAACCCTTTACCAGGCCACAAAGAACAAGCGTGTCTTAACTTATTTACTTATTTATCGTATGGCAAATCAGTGTATTGATCGTCTAGTACAAAAATCCTGTAAACCAGAAAAAATATGTGGGCTACGCTACGGTATTTCCATTGCTTGTCAAAGGTAATAAACTGGCATATTCAATTTAGTGTAATTCTATTCTTGATCAGGCAAAGGGTGATATGTCTCCCACATAGTATTTCGTTTATCATTGCATAGTTTATCGGCAGTATAGTTCCCACATTGATAAATTCTAAGAAGGCAATGGGATAGTGTCATCCCACCTACTAATTCTGGTCATATAACAAAAATGCAAGAACATTTAGCAAAGTATAGGATTACATTTGCTTACAACACTCAAAATTACGAACTATAAAAAAATGTCCGATCTATCTACTTTTATTTCACTGAAATTAACATTGGTGTTCGGATTTTGTCACAAGTCATTGGAATTACTGGTCACGTGAATGCAAACGGCAGCCAAAGATACATTATTGGATTTAGCTGTGTTGTGAATGAAGATTATGAAATCATATTTTCAGGGATTGATATAATGATTTGTAGAAGATTTGGTGTTGAAACCGGACTATGGTATACGAAATACTATGTGGGAGACATGTGATATGTATATCACCTTTTGCCCGGTAAAGGGTTAAAAACGTATAATGCAACCGGGATAACACTAAGGTGAGAGACATTTTGGAGAACCTATTTCTAGGCCCAATGTCCATAGTCCATTCATTGATGATGCCTTTAATTGCAATCAAGAAAATCAATTTCTTTAATCATATACGGATTACAAAACAAGATACCTACGTAATCATTAGGAGCATTGAATGAAAACACACGTTTTAACGTTTCAAATATAATTCTTTATTTGTCTATGTTTTTCGTATCCATTTCACACTGTTACATTATTTGGGGGACAATTCATATTTTTGGTGGCATTATATATAAATCGAGTCATTAATCGAGTCTAGAGCTAAAAATCGGATCAAACACATATAAGCAGCATAATGCTCAGATGTTTTTGATCCGATTTTCGCCTGAAGTTACTGTCCAAGTCGTCCAAACATCGGATCGAAGCTACATCGAGTTAAATGCGTATACATTTATTAGTACGGGGTTGATAACCGACAGTGGTGCTAGGGTACATCCCGTGCAAATCTGGGTTTTTAGGGAGGGTCCGAATGGTGATCATCAACCGCTGTACTGGGGACAAGCAACTGACCACAGCTAAACACCGTTTTGGATTGAGTATCTTCTCAATCGTTCTGCCGTCTACAAGAATCTGTAACGTGAAAGTAAGAAATCATCTCTCTCGAAGGGCACGTCCATTTTGTAGTTTTTAGGGTTCCGTAGTCAACAAGGAACCCTTATAGTTTCGCCATGTCCGTCCGTCTGTCTGTCTGTCTGTCCGTCTTCGGCTCAGCTCAGTAACCATTACTACTAGAAAACAATTCGGCATGGGTATATAAATCATTCACGCTGATAAAACAGTACAATGAAATCTTGAAAAATACCTACCCCTACACCTATTATAAAGTGGGGATGTAATTTTTTTTTCTCGTTAAACCCATGCTGTGGGGTATCGTTGGATAGCTCGTTCAAAAATATAATAGATATTGGGCTTTAAAGCCCTAATTTTTGTTCGAGGCATGTGTCCCCCCCCCTGCCGGCTAAATGGCTACTACTGGGGATGTGAAAAAAATCGTGGTAGTAATCATATAATGAATTTAAAAGGAAAACTATCACGGACAAGTAGGCATAAGTAGTTACCGAGTAATAGTCGACCAACTTAATGTGTACTTGGAAAGGCCGATTTCCGTACAAATTCGGCCGACGCAACCGCACCGCACGTCGATGTAACTAAGACAGACAGGCAACTACGGAACCCTACACTGCGCGTGGCCCGACACGCACTTGGCCGGTTTTTTTTTTTTTTTCGTTAAAGTTACGGCAACGGGGCAGCAGATATTTTTGGCTCTAGGTTTGGGCTTGATGCTGCTGGAACGTCATCGAAGCTATAATACAAGTTACAGTTTTAGAAGTCTAAAATGGCAACACTGGAGCTTGACCAATAGGCGCTTCCGTGCGTAGCGTGGTAGACTGCTGAGGAAGGTCATAGGGGTGAAGCTTGCTATCCAGCACGGTGTGAGCAGCCTGCAACTGCCCACACGCTCCAGAATCACGCGGTGGACTTCATGGTGGACTCCATGCTCGCCCTAGGGGATGCGCCCAGCGAACGAAAAAACCATATTTGAATGCGAGCTCCTTACAAGTTTCTACCCAAACACGTGCCTGAAACCCGGTATGCGCATGTTCGAACTACACGGCTGCCTGGCATCGCTTTGACACCCCGCCCCCCAACCCCGCATAATGGCAATGGCATCCATTCTGTGGGCCCATTTTGCGGCGCTACTTAGACTTCTATGGTTTTTTCGTTCGCTGGATGCGCCTAATAACGCCTAGCCATTTGTCCATTAGGTATAAGGGTTCCATGTTGACTACGGAACCCTAAAAGTCTTTGGTTCCGTTTGATAACTAAAATTAGCAACTATAGCCAAAGGCATAATGCTGAGCCAGTGTCCGGCTCACTGCCGCAGAGACACACTTTTTTTCATGTTTTATGTGCTTTTCTTGTTTATTTTATTATTTAATATGTGTGTCCTGTGTGTTTGTGAATAAATATATCTTTCTTTCTTTCTTTCTTTCTAAAGGGGAAATATAATACTTTTGCCGATACTAGCTTCAAATAAGAAATTTCTTTAACCGATTTGTAACCGTTGTTGGCAACCAGCTACAAAGCTGAACGAACGGCGAACATATCCCGTGATGTAACTAGCTAGCTACAAATAGGGGATTTTCTTTCCCCGATTTATAACCACGATTAGTGGCTGTAGCTGGATACACATTTGAATTACCCAATGGAACCAACAGCTAGCCATAGTAATGCTGGAGATCTGGGACTACCTAGGATATTTATTATTTAATCGTATGGCACACTTTATTTCCACTATTTTGTCACTCTTTGCAAACAGATCTTTTTTTTTCAGTAAGTACTACTAAAGATCGTCGTTCTATCTCAGAAATAACCGCATTAAAAATTAGAACTTGCCGGATAGAAGGCAAACCTCAGGGGTAGGGTAGGGCCAACTTGGAGCAAAGTATTGTCAAAATTTCTTTCACTAAAATACCTACTCTTATAGTTGGGGATGATTGCTTTTATGTCTGACGTATCCGGGTGAGATTATTTTACTTATGTGGCCGATTTTTTATAAAACTAACATTGAAATTGGACGGTAGATATGATTTTTGAATGGACTAGAGCTTCGGTCAACTCAAATAATCTCAAGTACGTTACTTGCTAAGCTGATGGAAGGTTGCGTAACTTATTTACTTCGTATCCCATGATTTCCTTGATCAGTTTGGGCAGCTTCCACTTGAGACTCGCTGTATGGTAGGACACCCGTCTCACCCACGGCTCTTGCACTCTGAGATCGTCCAAGTATGTACTCGACTTCTGTTCAAAAGATACAATAACATTATTTTTCAACACATTGGCTCGTACCGTGTCTCTTATTACATCGCTTTTAGGCTCATAATCCAGGCCAGGCGGCGCCAGCCTCAGAGGCGTCTCTAGACCATGTCGCGCCCCGGCAATCATTATCTTAGCGCTAGCGCCCGAGTCGAGGCGAGTGGCGCCCTGTGAGTGGCGCTCGGCGCCCCCTAGGACCGTGCGCCCGGGTGCAACGCACCCCCTGCACTATAGGTAAAGCCGCCCCTGGCCAGGCTGTAGATTTTAATTTGAAAGAGTCAGTTAGATATTTTATCCCGTTCGATCTCGTGGTAGCCTACTACACTGAGGCTTAGGCTGCATACGTACCGGTATCGGCGATTAGCGATGCGACGGCGATCTCAGTACATCATGTCGCCCAAGTTGTACAGAAATCGCCGTCGCGTCGACAATCACCCCACCAGTGCAGCCCCGGCCTTACTGTCATATCGGTGGCCGGCGCATACACGCAGCTTAAGCGGCCTTTAGACCTATCTAAATGCAGTACACTAAATCAGAAAGACTCTGCAAAAAGACAAGTGTAAAGACTGTTAGCATGTAAGTCACGCTAATTAGACAGTTAGACTCGACACTGCCACTCTGAATCAGTCAGCGTACTGCATTTAGCATAGTGTAAAGCGATTCAGAGACTTTGAACGCATCATTTGTTCGTTGACCGCGGTAGAGTGCGCACGCAAGCGGCATAATGTCGACCACCAAGGAAAAATAAGTAATTTTAAAAATTCTCGATCTCTACAGAGAGATTAATATGTGTTGCGGAGTTAATTTGCTTCTTAGTAATATATATTTTTTAACCCAACACTTTCTTCGACGCTTTTCACTTATTAAAATAGAGCTGGACGCCACTAAAGCTATGGCGAGCCCTATTCTTTGGTGTTTAGACGGCGACATTGCGTACGTGTGCACTTCATTTGAATTTTTCGTCCGTACTGAGTTAGCACGCTAATCAGATCAAGTGTAAAGAGGACGCACTAAATCCCCCCGCACCGCTGTCTAAATGCAGTGTCCTGCATTTAGATAGGTCTAAAGGCCGCTTTTGTTTTTCCACCACGTCAACTGTCCTCATCATTGTGGGCAGCGCCGGGGGGATCAGATGACAACGATCGTCTTTTCTTTGGCGATAGCATTAGATGTGTAAAGATCGTGTAATCCACAAAGGGGCGGCCCTGTCGCTATTTAAACCATGGACTAGAAAAACAAACTATGTAGTGGGTATGCAATGAGGAGTGGGTATATGTATACTGTCAGCAGCAAAAGCAAGCTGTAAATAAGTAGCTGACTAAGTCCAATATCTCAAAAACGGCTTAACAGATTTTCATAAAACATGGCTAAGAACACTCGGGATAAAATTATCTATGACACAAAACAAATCGCATTCAAATCGGTTCATCCGTTTAGGAGCTAAGATACCACAGACAGATACACAGATACACGGACACGTTAAACTTATAACATTTGCGTCGGGGGTTAAAAATTATCTAGTTCAGGTCAGAAAGATGCTGTCTAAAAGACGTGTGTTCATTCATTTTGACCTCTCGTCTCGAAAGATAAGCCCTAAAGGCCGCGGACTGAATTGATGCTCAAATTCATACATTCGAGCGACTTCAACGTATGGGTAGCCGGTAGCCGCTCGTCGACCCGCTGTCCGTTGGCGTCCAGTCCGCGGCCTTACAAAGATGGAATATTACTTACCTGAGATAGAACGGACTCGTCTTTCGATGGTACCTCCGACTTGTTTGCGTCTATTACTTTTCCTGTATTTAGGCTGGTATTCTGAAGTGGGGTAACGCAGCTGACAATGAAATCTTCAATCTATAAAAGCATACGATTTATCATATAACACACACCTGAATGCATGCAGATGCACGGTAGTCATGGTAAATGTCCTTCTCAGTACCTAATAATATAAATAAAAAATCTCGTGAGAATGTTCAGATGGTTGTTTGGAAACTACCAAACGGATTTGGACGCCATTTTCCAGTTATTAATACGAGAGATGACAACCCGACTAGGTGGACTGATGACCTGGTGAAGGTTGCGGGAGTCCGCTGGATGCGGGTGGCGCAGGACTGTTCGCTTTGGCACTCTTTGGGGGAGGCCTATGTCCAGCAGTGGACGTCTTTCGGCTGATATGATGATGACGATGAATACGAGAGATAAGGAGCCTACGAGGGTAGGCCTATAGAAAGACATCCGGTTGGTCGCCCCAGATATCGGTGGGTTGATATGGTGGATGCAGATATTCGTGAGCTCCAATCTGGCGATAGGCGAGCTAACACTCAAGATCGGGATCAGTGGCGTGCACTCGTACCTATTGGAGGCCAAGACACACTTCGGGTAGTGGCGCCAGAGGAGTAAGTCAATAAGACAAGTGGGTTATTACTCGTTTTTCTTCTCAGTCGCTTCCCTCCTCAGAGTGGTCGTGTCGTGTAGTGAGTAGTGACTCCGTTGAGAAAGGCACATCGTCTTGTATTACATTATGTAAACTCCTTCCGACCTTTCCATCCATCTCCATGGACGTAAATCCTCTTGCCAGTTTACTTTCACACATTCTCTCAACATGCTTAAACCATCGAAGCATGCCTTTCTCAACGGCCCTAGTCACTAAACCGTCTTGTATTACATATGTTCCTCTTATCACATTTTGTTTATTCCAACGCACAAACATACTACACTACCACGCATACTCCTTAACGCTCTCATTTCTACCGCACTCAGTCTACTTTCTTGCTTTTCTACCATATACAAGTCTAACACTGATGTATGAAATTATAATACACCAGTGTAGCAAAATGCACTCCCTTGTAAACCCCGAGACTTGCCAGCTTTGTTTTATTTAGGCTGCTCACAAACGCGTGAAATGCTCCATTCACCAGATATTCCACTTTCACTTTCCTTTCAATATCACCATAACCAAAATTAAAAAATTAAATAAAAACCCGGCGGGTCGTGCCGGTTGAAACGAAGTTGGTTTTCTCCTCGTGTGATTTGCCAATGCCTTTAAGAGCACCAGCATGATGGAAACTTTCGCGCTCATAAGATCCTATTAAATTAACCTAACTTGAGTGATGGTCAGAAATGTCAGAATCTTACACTTTTCTTAGCCTAGTTCTCATTCGCCAAGTGGTCAGGAGAGTAGCGTGTCATAGAAGATTTCGTTGTAAACATGCGGTGAAGCTTGAAGCTGAACTGTTGTAGTTATTACAAACCTTACCTTAGAGCCCTTTCTTCTTGGTAGGGCCGTTATCATTTGCAAAGAATCTTGCTTCTCCGTTGTGGTTGACGTGACTGATACAAGCGAATTTTTCTTCAAAATATTGCGCGTTTTATCGCGCTCTTGAAATTCCGTATCCTATTTGGAAAAGCATTGTGTAATTTAGAAAACAATAGTAAATGTTTGACTCGACTAATAATTTTACTCTTCTTACCGTAAGGGTTTTGCTATCCGACAGCTGTAATTCGTTTGTGTTTTCTGGTACACACATGTCATGTATTAATGAATTTTTAGAAATGTCTTTGATAACATCTTTCATAACTTTTTGCGTTTGTTCTTTTATTTTATTTTTCGATGTTCTTTTTATCCTCTGTTTCATCGCTTGTTTAGTATTATCATCAAGATTGGGTGTAATAATCTCGATTTTTAATGTATACTCATAATTTTTTACCTTTTTATTTACACACTGATTTTTATTTGCAGATAAATTAACAGTTTCGATACATTTGTCAGCGGTGAAGTTTTCAGTATTCGTCTCATGATTTTCCGTAGTGTTCACTCTGTATTTATTTTTAAGGAGTTGATCTGTTAGTATATTGTTTGGGTTCACAGTTGACACATTCTTGTCATTTTCATCTGTTTCAGAGTCGCCGTAGACGTTGTCCAACATTTCTTTTACGGGCATTTTACTAAACATGCGTTGATGTTGCAAGGTGTTGCATGGTTTTCTGCCATTATCATGCTTACTGCATTTTGCGAAATATTTCTCATCACTCGATTTATCAACAATAATTTTGGCACAGTCTCTAAAATGTCTCAAATCTTTTGCAGTTCTACACGCTTGAATTTCTTGTTCATTACACCCTGAAAAAATAGTGAAATCATTAGTAAGTATACGTCCCTCAAAATTGTCTTTACAATAAAATGGCTGTCTAGAATATAATACTTTCACGAAAGCGTGATTTTTCTTTGGTAGACTAGAATAGATATGGGTAAAGATATAATAATTTCACAATGTTTGTTACTTTCCTCTGCATCCAGTTTCTTTCCAACAATAAATTATACTCGTGCAGGAGAATGTTAACCTAGGTCCGTACCGTATCGTATCCCCTGGCCTCCCATTATTTCCTTAAAACTCTATATTTACTTACGTAATCTGGCGTTCCATTCGTTTTCAACAAAATTGCGCACATCACTTGTTTTGAAACTTTCCACAGATTCTGCAAATATAGCTTCTTTTTCTAACGGACAGGACAGACATTCACACAGCGAACATTTGCATATTGAATAACCTATACATTTCTGTTTCTGTGGCTCCAAATTGTCTCCTAAGAACTGCTCAAACTGGGATTTATTCTTGCATTCGCATCGACCACATATATACAACACTTTATCACATATTGGGTCATGACCGTCAACGTGTTTTCCTGGAATGATGAGAGGATAATTTTCGACTGATGCACTATGAAAGTCTTGTATATATTTTTCTATGGGTTCTCCCAGCACTCCAAGCTGTGACAACTGTTTGAGATCGATCTTCCTTGGTCTGGGAATTGGATTCTTTCCGGGCATCTGCTGACATGGTTTATAAGTGATAGATTTGGCTTGAATGTTCGAACAGTTGTGGGCAGGACATGGTTTACAGTTATTATTTTTACATTTGTCATGATCTAACTCATTGCGGCATTTATTTTCGTATAGCAAGCAAAGTTCAATTCTGTCGTTTTCAATGTGATTAAGATAGTCTATACATTCACTGCAATGGTAAGGTTTACATTTGCAGGTTTTAGCGAAAGTAGGCACTGACGGCGTTGGCAAATATTCACATATTTTACTCACACAAGCTCTACAAATCGATGCTATTATCTTAAAGATGTTATATGTGGGGAAGTCCTCAAATTCCGATCCCAATTTCTTTATTTGCTTGTTTACGAGTATGTTTGAATTAGATGGGTACCGTACCGAAGCGGTCATAATGATAAGTTTTGTTTGGTCCTTGGCATTGATCACAAATTAGCGCAAGATGTTGATTTTCTTGATACGGTTCTTTGCAAAATAAGAAGTTTGTTTCAAAATGGCATCATGAACCAATATGTGAATTAAAACCCCGCTTTCTACATAAGAAAGCGGGGTCAAACTTTAATTGGGGCCACTTCGAAAAATTATACTAGTTCCAGATCAATTATGCAATGCGTTCGGTTGACTCAAATGAATTGGCGTGGTGGTTTGTTCCTCTTTTTTCTCTTCTAGGATGTCAACTACAAAACTGTCGTCTGGGTGGAGATTGAAATTACATTTAGTAGCTGGAAACGAGAAAAAAAAGATAAATACTTATACCCTTTAATGCAATTCATGTAGAACTTAAAATTCATAGTGTAAAACATCGTTTAGAACTCAAATCCACACGGAATGTGCTCAAGAAGCACTCGTGACATCTTTGCTGCTGCCTTGACCCCCAAACTGTAAAACTAGTATAAGCGAAAGATTTTCATAAATGTGATTGCCCGTTTTTACTTTAAACCCGCTTTTTATATTATATTTTCACTATTTGTTTCATTACAAACCTGTTAGTGTGTGGTTTTTTTAAATTGACAGTTTCTTCTTCCTTTTTTCCTTGACATAATATGTTCTATCTAAAGACATATACAACATATACATATATAGACCTACTTACGTAGTACAATCTAAACTCTTTGGTTGATTCGTTATGTACTAAATTATCACGTCTTATTTTTAATTATACTTTTAGATCTAGATTTACGAAATTCCATGCAGATCTCATGTAGCTCAGAAACTTGAAAATGAAAAGCCTACGTGGGCCGCAGGGCGCGCTATCGGGTTGTCACCGTACCATAGGTGCGGTGCCGGTCGCGCGCCCGACAGCGTGTTTTTAGTATTGTTTTGTTAGTTTTAAGGTAGTTGTATATAACATTGTATATAACAACTACAGATAGTTTTTAGTTTTAAGTTTGTCCTTTTTATGGTTTGCCGTTTCTTGTATATATTGATTTTATTTTGGTGTGTATTTTATACCACCTATGCTATCGGCAATTAGTTGAGGGCCCTTTCGGGGCCCATCTTAGGAAGTTATGTAATGAAAAAAAAAAAGGATTTTTGAGGCGATTCTAAAAATATACCACATCATTACATTTCAGCCATTTTTTTTTTAATTGAAGCAAAAATAATTTTCGAAACATACCAAGTTTGGGCTGCTCCAGACACAATATGGCAATTTTTTTTTTAATACATTATACCACAAATGATACGTGATATCCTCTTACCTAACCTCAAAAAAGCAATTTTGACAATAATTTCATTACATTTTTTTTATTTACACAATACAGGGTGTTAACGGGGTCATGATCCGGAATGACAAAAAGCGAATAAGATGATCATACTGAACAACCTTTCCCATGGGACCAACCACAAAATCGCAAAAAAAAACCAGGTATTCCATACATAACTCTCAATTAAATCGCAGTTAACTCACAGTTAACTCTTAATTGGCTCTTTTTTTTGCGATTTCGTGGTTGGTCCCATGGGAAAGGTTGTTCAGTATGATCATCTTATTCGCTTTTTGTCATTCCGGATCATGACCCCGTTAACACCCTGTATACAAGGCGCTAGCAATACAATTAGCCCGAAATAGAGGGGTTCGGAGAATGGTTGTGAAGAACTGCGCTCTTGGTGGTCACGACCCTCAGCCTCGAGGAACCAACGAAGAAGAAAAAGATAATCAAGATTCCCGTCTCATATTTAAGTTTAGGTTTTTTGGTGCAATTACATTGCGGAAAATGTGGAATAAATGAGAATTTACGCTTAATAAGTATAGTCATTTTTCCATACACCGGGAAAATAAATACCACGTTGATTTCACGCCGATGCCGCCACCGCCGATCAAAATGCCACCAGGGGACCGATTTTTGACTTTCGAGCGCTCGAAAATCAAATAAAAGTAAATACGTTTGTAAGTAGTGTCAAAATGGCAGGCACTTACTTTCTACCAATAGAATTAATTACGAGTGAGTGGTCAATACCAGTCGTTTTTCAATTTTCTATCGCTATTTCAAAATAGCATTTCATAAATTTTGTCAGTTTTCGAGTGAAAGAGTCGAGCGCTCGAAAGTCAAAAATCGGTCCCCAGACGTCTCTAGAAGTATTATACCTACTAAAATTAAACCATTATACTACGAAAAAAAACGGTAAATTCATGAATTGATTTTATTTGCGGAGTTACATTGTTGTATCGATTGTAAAAATATCATTCTTAGATGATTAAAACAGATCTCTGTATCTGTGATTGATTACGATATTGTATAATGAGCTACAGAATAAGACGTAAGAACATTAACAGAAACTAATAGACAATAATTTATGCTTTTATGGCACTTCCTAACTTCAGAATTGATTATAGTCGTAATACTGATAGAACCGTGGATCTTATCAACGACTTGGTGTGGTAATTAAATGTAAAATGGTCCTTTGGCTCCATCTGAAATGAAAGAATTGTCTGTGATTAATAAATACATGTTAGGGACCATCTTACACAAAACGACCTAGCCCCATAGTAAGCTCAATATGGCTTATGTTATGGGTACTAGACGACTATTATATAGGCTTATGTCCAGCAGTGGACGTCTTTCGGCTGATATGAACGCTAGGCCTTGATGGCCTTGCTAGGCCTCCCCCAAAGACTGTTGTTGACAAAGTGACTGGTAGTGCGCCACTTGCATCCAGCGAAATCTGGCGACCATTACCAGGTCATTAGTCTTCCTTGTGGGGGTTCGACCTACCCTGCGTCTTCCGGTACGTTATATATTTAATAAATTGATATAAATACGTAAAAAAACAAGACTCGGAAACAATTTATGCTCATCACACAAATAATTTCCCCTTGTTGCTTTTGTGCGTTCTCCACTTGATTTGCTTCTTCATTCTTATAACAGTGTACGGTACCTGGAAAGCTTTTGAAGAATCGAAGGTGCCGGAGGTACCGTCCAGAAAGAATCTATAGCATCTACTCGATACAATATTATCTAAAAATACTAATGTTGCGCACTGGGACCCCACGGACCGAGGGTCTCGACGCCATTCATGAAATATATAGCAAAAACGTTTTTCGGGAACATAATCCACCAATCCATCTGCGTAGATGTTGCGTTCAAGCATCATGGAACAATTTAGAAGACTCCCTTAGAGAATTTCAAATAAGATTTGGTTGACATTGAAGAAATCTTTAAATATAACCGCGAATAAAGAACTATTTTAAATTTTTCTCAAGTATAAATTAATTAAACTACCTCACCCGCTGCATGCTCATGTTCTTTAATAGCTTCTTGCGAAACATGTGGGTGATACGCAACGCCGCTTTTAACGGAGGTCGTATTACAAATTACAAGATTCTTTTATCTTATCAGATTTTTTCCTTATTTTTTCTGTGTCATCATCTTTTTCTGCTTGTTTGGCATTTTTATTTAGTGCATTTGTATATGGTTGTAAAATTGTAACTGTTTTTTTTAGTTTGTTGCGATTTTTAAATCCAGGCGGTTTAACAATTTCCAAACGTTCAACCACAGTTTCGTTTTCTTTACAGGATTTACTTGTGTTGTTTTTTACTTCAATAGCAGCTGCATGCTTGGTAATTGTGTTACATCTGTGGTTATTTGTTAGAAAACTTTTATTCGGCTTTGTTTCTATTTGTCGATTATTGCATACTAAGCTGTTTATGCTCCCACAAAACTGAGAATTTAAATTATTATTTGCCTTATTAAACGTAATATAATGCGACTTTTTCAGTTTATCGGAAACACTTTCAAATTCCGAATTAGCCTTTTCGTATTTCTGTAAGATCTTGTTCAAATAAAGAGTAAACTGCTTAGCTTTACGTAATGTCGTGTGTGCGGTTTCATGGTCTACCTTAGCATGCTTAGTTTTCTCCACAGTGCACCTTTTTGACAAATATTTGTCAAAAGTATCGAATAAAAAGTTTGCAACAATATTTTTTCTGTCATCATTGTTATTTTGATCTATTCGTACTATTTTAGCAGCGTTGGTTTTATTAAAGTCATTTTTTATTTCACAGCAAACATAAATATCGTGTTGTTTCAGATAATTATCTTTTCGATTTTTATAAGAACGTAATTCAGGTGTAGTTATCGTGAAGTCATCAAGAATATTTGTATCAGGTAGGGAAATAGTATGTGCACAACAGCCGTTGTTCTGGCATGATAATAAAATGGATGATTTTGAGAAAGTCTGTGTAGATCTGCATCCCGGGTTAAACGAGCGCAAGCATGACTTGGTCGGATATGTAGATGGTGATGGTACACCCTTACGTAAAGTAGGTGGTAAAAGAGAAACAGCAACGTCTTTGACAAACTTTTTGGATGTACGGGAATTAGGGCGCCGAGTCGCTGTTGTCATTTCATTATCAACTTGATTCAATTTTCTTTGTCTTCTTTTACTATCTACATTTCGATCACTGTCTTTATGAACAGCTTTGTCTAACATCTTTTTTTCTGTCATTGTAGATTGGTCCTGGCTCAAAATTCTGTGCGTTGATTCGTACGTTTTATCATTGGACACGAAATATATATTGCCATGTTTAGTTTTCTCAGGGGTCGGGGTTCTCATTAGATTTGATTGTGTTCTTGATTTCACTAATTGCTCATAAGGACTTTCACGCAAAATACGAGATATCGAAAGTTGTTTTTTTATAAGATAAATAACATTTCCAGGTATTTTACAGCCACTTTCGTCACACCAACCCTGGTCACAGTTACAATCCTGGTTTTTCCATTTAGGGTCTCGTACACATTGTTCACAACTACAAATGTCACATTTGCATTCAGTATGTTTTATTGAACATGAGGGTGCTCGATTTAATTTTGAATTTGCTAACTCTACATTTCGAGTTTTGATATTCTCATAAGGGGTCGCATCTAAAGTGCAAGTCAACGCGTTCTCGTTACATTCACATACAATGCACTCACATACACTGCATACACATTTCTTATTTGAATGTGCCTGATATATTGTTCCCGAACGTTTATTTTGTAACATAGTGCTGTAGTTTACGGAGCGATTAGCGTTTATTTCGGTCTGTTTACTTGGCGTTTCACCCCGAGGAGTCCATTGAGATGATTTTGTTTTCTCTGCTTCAAAGGCGTCATTAAGACGAGTAGTACGTTTACAATTTGTAAGCTTATTAATGCCAATTGAAGTGTCACGCGTAAGGTTGTAATCTTTTGGATTATTTTGTTCCAGAGACATCGTTGCTGTTTTTCTAACCTCTTCCTTCGTTTTGTTTTCTATACTGTAATCTGACTTTAAAATACCGCATTGTTCCGAACATTCAATGCAACAGCATGGCTTACAATCGCATCTGGTGCTTTTTATTTCACTTTTTATGTGATCCATTCTATTAGAAGTCTTAGTGCCTAAACTGGGTGAAAAGTTAGCACTATTGGTTCGATGACTGTTATTTAAAGTACACTCTTTACATTTGCAAGGTTCGCAATCGCAAAATTCAATACCAGGTGTTATTGATGCTCCAGTAAGACACTTACAAATCTTGCAAGCACACGCGGCGTATGCTTCTCTTATTTTTTTGAATATGTCGTATTCATCGTAAATACTTTTCTCAGGACCGTCAGGTACTTCGTTGTAAATGGATTCATTAAATTTATTGTATGGTAAATTCATTACTTGCGCACTAAGATGTGCGGTAGTGTCATTAGATATGTTTCTCTTAGAGTTCCCAGATTCCAAGTTACATATTTCAGCTTCACTGCCATCTTCAGCCATGTAGTAATGTTCTATGTTTTCATAAAATCTGGCATCATTTTGGATTGAATAACCAGAATAGGATTTGCTAATAATTTCAGTGCTGAATTTGTCGATTTCCAAATGTTTTCTCCAGCGTTCAGAAAAATAATCCATTGTAAGCAAGATTGTTAATATTGTTATATAGCTGGGATCGGAGTTTAATGGAAATACTTTATGGGAATCATTGGCAATATAAAATAAAGGGTTAGTAGTGACTGCGAGCGTTTCTGGAATTTAATATTGCATTTGATTAATAATTATACTTTTTCTTTTAATAGCTTAACCGTCGTTGCCAACAAGACTTGCATTGCCTTTGCCTGAAAATTAAAAACGGAAATTAATAAGTAATATACTATCTCTTACATCCAGGGGACCGATTTTTGACTTTCGAGCGCTCGACTCTTTTACTCGAAAACTGTCAAAAATTATGAAATGCTATTTTGAAACAGCAATAGAAAATTTAAAAACGACAGGTATTGACCACTCGTAATTAATTCTATTGGTAGAAAGTAAGTGCTTGCCATTTTGACACTACAAACGTATTTACTTTTATTTGATTTTCGAGCGCTCGAAAGTCAATAATCGGTCCCCAGGTCTCTCTTACCAACTTGACGATTGTCACCTGACAATTACAAATCAGTGAGGCAACCGCGAAACGAAAACGAACTTCGTTCGTGTATCTCCTTCTCTATCGCTCGAACTAGCAAGTGCGACAGAGACGGAGGTACACAAACGAAGTTCGTTTTCACTTCGCGGTAGCCCCTCTGCATATATTTCCATGTCGATAACTAACAGTGGTGCCACAGATTACCTCCTATAGTGCCCAGCGACTATTTTTTATTAAAGACTCAGCAAATTCTGATAAAAACAATTCGCATGAAAATTGATCCTGTCCTTCAGCCGTCTTTATTTCTTGACCCAGAGATGTAAAGCGAATTGTGTCATTCTCACTTGACAATTACTCAAAGTGCTTAAAAAGGGGCCAGGTAGCTGTTTTATCCCCACGTTGTCAATTGGAGATCAAGTTACATGAGCTAGGTACATATGTTTCGTCAACTGCACCGACAAGAGCATAGCTTCTCTAAACTCTATCTCATCGTGATGAATACAACCAATTATACACACACACACCTTTATTATATTATATTATACACCTGAATCAAGTACAGTCAGTCCTATGAATAATAAGTCAGATACAAATTGGTTCGGTACAGCTGTTGCAAAATTTTGTTCAGACAAGTACCTGTAACATAAAACGAATATACTTACTCGCATTTCATTTACAGTGAATCCCACAATATTAGTTTTTTACTATCAGATTTGAATCTAAAATATGATTTGATGAATATTTGGTTTGGTTGTTAAAAATCGTGCCAGAATTCGCCCATATTCTGGCAATTCCGTGACAGCTCAAAGAGCGAACTTCAAAGTCTATATGTTTTTTATTCTCTATTGAATTCATGGACCTATGATACTCAGGACAAGCTATGATAATAATAATACCACGTGCGAGCGGGTTGGTAGCATACAAATCTCGATAAGTGTGACAGAAAGGGAAATATCATTAATTGTCCTTGTCATAGTTCCACTTTTTTTATTTGCCACAACTGATTTAGTATGAAGTTGTGGGCGTTGTGGCACATAAACCATTACCCGTCCAAATGAAGTAGGTTGTTTATGGCAAGTCATCAGCCATTTTAAGACCAGTTCTTAGCTGACCGTCTCAAAGAACCTCAACATTTCAGTAGTCAGTTTGTGTTGTATTATTTTGATTATGTTCTTTTATTCAGTGTTTTTTTTTATTATAATAGGAAATCCATAGGATTACATATTTGTACATTTGGGAGTCAAGACAATGACCGCAGGCACTGTGTGAATCGAACCACCAACGCCAAATGCCTTTTCTGTCCACCCGGAAGGGAGACGGCAATGCACCATAATACTAATATCCACGTTAACCGCCGTGACTCCATTATCACTACTGGTACTGTTTTGTATTGTACTGATATTGTAATGGAAATCTGTAGAACTAAGAACAATTTCTACCTACCTGCTCATTCCCAAGGAACGTTTTCAGTTGAGTTTTTGGCCTTCCTACCTCGAGCAAGTTTAAAATATTAAAGAAGCTGATTATTACGGCATTTACGGCAGATGATAACTCGTTATACTAAATCGTAGCTTATTTAACGATCATATAGTCAAATAACGCTATTTATTAATCTAATTCAAATTACCGGTAATTTATCGGTTAACTGGTTTTGCCTCACTCAAGTCGGTAATTTACCGGTAATGAAATTTGCCCGGTAATTGCATTCCCTAACTGCGACCCTACGCCCGCGAGCCGAGCGAGCGAAGCGAGCGTGCCGCGGCAGCGGCCGGCGAAGCGCCAGAACCAAACAGTGTGGCTACGAGGAATAGTTATTTGTGCAACAAGAGAGCAAAGTTTGTTTTTGCTGCGAGTGCTGATTTTGAGTCCTGAGGAAGCGAAAGATTCTAAAATTGAATCTTGAGCGCAGCGAAGGACTCAAAAGCACGAGATGCAAATACTTTGCTCTCGAGTAACACATACAACTTTTCACCTCAGCAGTGAGAACATATTCACAATCAAAAAATATATAATAGTATCACGTACCTATTCGTCCCAAGATTGTTTAGGAAGAAAACTTAATTAGGCGTTCGTTAGTGCTTGTTTTAACTCATCAGCGCCGGCCGCGCCGTTAGTCAATACTAGAAACGCGAGACAAAGGCGCGAGAAACCAAAGGATATTTCAGTAAACACAGCACTAAAAATTTACCGTATTATTGTTAAAATTCACAGATTTTACTAATTTCATATTTTAGAAATACTTCTCATTATCACAAGGATATTACGTGTATCTCGCGTGCACACCAAAAACTAGCCGTAACTGTTGTTAAAATACTGCCTTCGTCACGTCATCGTCACTGACTTCACTGTACATCCTAGTTAGATAGAGAATTGATTTATCCTAGTCGTTTTTTAGGGTTCCTAGCCAAATGGCAAAAAACGGAACCCTTTTTTTGCCATTTGGATTCATAGATTCGTCATGTCTGTCTGTCTATCCGTCCGTATGTCACAGGCATTTTACTCAAAAACTAGAAGGTGTATTTGAATAAAATTTTGAGGATAGGTGTATTTTGTTAACCGCTACATAGTTTTATAATTAAATTACTAAAAAAAAAATTTTTAGGGGTGCACTCCATACATAAAACTGAAAGTCAAAAATTTTTTTTTCATTGCAAGCCCACGTGTGGCACATCAATCGATAGGCCTTTTAAAATAAATATAAGGTTTCTCAGCATTTTTTTTTAATAAGGTGAATACAGTCGGAGATAATCGCCTCGAAAGTCACTAAAATTGTGCCCCCCCCCCCCCCCCCTCTAATTTTTGAACCGTGTATTTTAAAAATATGAAAAAAAACATGCTCATAGGGCTTATTAAATTCTTTCAGCGAAAATTGTTTTGAACAAGATCGGTTCAAAGGTTTTTAAGATATTCCTAAAAAACTGCCTTCCTTAAAGAAAAGGACGTAAGTGCCATAAGATTTCAGTAACGATACGACCTTTTTAATAGGCACGGAACCCTCGTTGTGCGTAGTCCGACACGCACTTGGCCGCTTTTATATTTAAAACCAATATCAATAACGCAAGAATGAAGAATAATATACCTAATAAATTCTGAAACAAATTAACAGCGCGCATTTTTTTTAAAGGGGCAGGCCGCCGCGTTTTTTGTTTGGAAACTGCATCTGTGGTATACGTTCATAAAATTTAAGATTGTTTAAACTAGAAATATTAATTAGCTAGCGTAATAAAATTCATGTTTACCTATTTATTATAAAAAACGGAGTTTATTCTGAAATCTTTTATTTAAATTATCTTCAATAGAAAATTCCTTTGTATAATTATTTTGGTAATTTAAAATTGTTAATTTGATAGTTTTCGAACGTGTTACTTGTGTTGCGTTATTTGGGGGTCTACTTTGAAATTCGATGGTCGAACTATGGATCGACCTATGTCTGCCATTTTCTTTTTTCGTAATGGAATGAAAGGGACAGCGCTAATAAAGTTCAAATATTCTGAACTTGTAATAATACGACGAAATGTCAGTGCTCTGCATCAAAATTAAAAAGCTACTTTGTCTCACGGAGTGAGCAAAATCACATTTTGCACACTGTTTTCACGCAGCAAAATATGCTTGTTCGAGCTGCTGAGGTGAAAAATAAATTCCTCGTGGTCACACCAGTGTGACAAAATGGTGTCGTAGTCAGGGCTGCCAGATCGTATATTTGGATACAAAATATGTATAATCGGACAGTGTCTTGTATCCTTGATCATTCCGTATAATACGATACAAAAGAATGCGGCATGAATCCATTTCACTTGTTATAAAGAAAAATCGATTTATAGAATGGTTATGTATAATGCGAACAAATTTCGTATAATTGCAGATAACTTAACCGTATAGCCGCGATTTATTTGCTGGCAGCCCTGGTCGTAGTCACACGTCCGACGTCGTTTAGTTTGACGTGTCATTAAAATATTTACATAAAATATTACCTATCACAGCAATACGGTATCAAAATACTAAAATTACTTACAAATGGAATGTTATACCATCTTCTTCCAAGCTTGAAGTGGTTGAACGTTTATTACATGTGCTTACATTACAGCACTTGAGGGCGTTTTTATGATCAGTGTTTTCATGCGAGGCGATTTTGTGAATGACTATTAATCGATTGTGAAATTGTCTTTTTATGATTTTTTGCACATTGTGCAAGGTTTTCAACAGAGGGGTAAGTTACTGAAAGGCTACTCCAGTTATGTATGTTCTAAGAGTTGAGGAGACAAACAAAAGGGGCAAATGATTACAGCAGTTGTCACTATAATGCCATATCATAGGTAAAACCTGATCCGGACACTTGATGGATGCTGCTATATTTTAGCGGTTGATATCTGACACGCCCTAACAGAACTAGAAATGTAGTCGTGTCAGACAACGATGTAAGGCCTGTTGTACACTTGTAAGTTCTTACGTAAGTTCAGTACAAATACTGCTCACGTAAGTCGTCTGTAAGCAATATTTGTACTGAGCTTACGTAAGTAACTTACAGGTGTAAGGGCTGCCTAATAAAAAAAGAGGTATAAAATAGAGGTTATAAGCGCTCCAAAAGTGGCATACTAAAACTGAGTCAACTGCACGAACTTGCCTCAGTTTCGCGTCGTGAATGGAACCGTAAACTGTCTGATTTGGTGACCATTTTTAAAAACGGAATATCGTATAGACAACGTATCTACCTCTTTTTTATATTACAACATTAGTGTCAGATATTTAAGCACTGCAGCAAGCTTTTTTGTAGCAGATATTAATGCTGGTGGCTGTATAAGGTAGCTTAACATAGGTAGCTTTCTAAAATAAATTCGCATCAATAATTTGTAAAATGTTTGAAAATACACAAAAACCAGTACCATTAACTAAAATGTATCTCGCATAAAGGCTTGATCATCGCAAACTGTGACGTCGTCGTACCTAGTTTGATTTTATTTATTAAAAACTTTGTATACTAGCGGCCTTTTTAGAGGGTTTCACGAACGCCTGTAACTTGTACTAAATAATAATCATTTATTTCAGGCACCTAAGGCCCTTAGTTACAAATACCTTAAAGACTAGCTTGTACAATTATAAAATGAAAACACTAATCAGGCGACGAAACAGTGTGTGGCTCCGTTGCGTCGTCAAGTCCGGTGTACAATTGCAAATACAAGCGGAAGGCGTAGAAAAGAGTTTGAAAAACGGGCCCCTGGTCTTTGGTGGTGATGGCATGTTAAAAGAGCGCCGGATGCCACATAAATTGTATGGCCGCCAGCGTTCTTTTTAAGTTCTATCACTTCTCGTGGGCTACAGGGTGGTTACACGCAAAGAGAATATTCATCTAGCATAACGTAAAGTCTAACCATTGTCTAACGGAAATTAATAAAACTGGATCTCAAGTTACGTTCAACTATGTATACAAAGTAAGGAAGAGTTTGGTGGATAATTCAAAACAGCTAAGTGTGTTGAAACGTCACATATTTATTTGCTAGTTTTAACTTAATCAATTTACGCTTCACTACACATTACAATTTTCATCAAAGTCCATACATAATTCATCTTAGCAGTTATTCTAATACCGTCTTCAAATATTATAACAAAAGCAAGAAATCCACTCTATTCCCATGATAAGTACTTACCTACTTCAAAAACACCATATTATTTTTAACGATGTCGTCAACTCGCAATGATAATGATTTTGATAATTTGTTATTAGCATTGGACTTATTAGCAAGTCAACAAAACGCACTTATATTAATTTGTGCTTTAGAAGAGTCATCTGATTATAAAAAAACACTGCCACTTTAATTGAGGAATTATAAATGATCATGGTTCATTATGCCGACAGCCACAAATCTACTTTCAAGTATCTCTCCTCTAATACTTCTAGTCAGGTTGCTTTTGACGTTTTTTTCTTCATTATCAGATAATCATAACCCATGTACAGTCAGCAGCCCCAATATCGCCATAACAAAGCGGGCATAAATATTTGACACATCCTTACGGCCTTAGAAATAGAGTCGTATCAGATATTTATGCGCGCTTTGTTGTGGCAGATAGCAATGCTGGTGACTGTACTTAGCTACGTTTTTTGTAAATGTTGTACATTTATGCTATGATGAAAGCCATTCCATTCACTGGTATATTATTCATACTAACTCAAATAGTGAGTCAGAAAAGTAATAAAAGTACAATGAATATTTAGTAATCTTGGAATATACTCTGTTCTTTGCTGATCAAATCGACACCTAATATACACATACCTACTTAAATAAGTAACATGACTATCATGATAAAGTAACTTATGTCTACATGAACCACTAAGTACCAAGTTACAATTTACTTAACATTTGATTTATGAGCTATACTTATGGATTTTAATAAACGAATGTGATCGTTCCTTCCTTGCGAAGTTGAGGGCTCTTGTCACTGTTAAGGAATGTAATTTGTTTTGGTCTATTATTCTTAATGCTTGTTTTTGTCATACATTTTTGATGTCGTCTAAATGTTTTTATGAATTTTAATATTTCTTGGTGTAACTGGTTCAATTTCTCGTTAACTCGTCGTAACTCAGCATTAACGGTTAAGTATTTGTCTATAATGATTATTATGTCGAGTGAAAATTCCTTAGCGTCTTGTAAAGCAGACAATGAGTTGCCTAAATTATATTGGTTTGCATAGTATACTACGAAATCAATACCATTGCGAGGCGTGCTATAGCAGTAATTTATTATATGTTTTTGAAAAGGGTTTCCGAAAACGCTAGTAACTCTGTCTGCTACATCGGTACCATACTGATTCTTTTGTTTTACCTCGTTTTCTTTTATAAAGTGTCGGCTATCAACAACTTTTTGACCATAATAGTATTTCAAACCTGCAACATTTTTCTCATAAGCATCATGTTTCTTGTGCTTGTTTAGTGATATCGATAAAATTGGTTTCTTCAACCTTTCTTTTGGTGTTCCGTCAAATCGTGAATTCGATGTTGGAACGTATCCCACTTCAAACAAATTATCCATATCAACACCAAGAGTGTTGTTTTTATTAGAGGCATACATCGTTTTCTCTTCACTATTGTAGGACACATCTCGTTTTAATATTTTGGCCGGTGCGAGAACTTTTTCATTTGTATAATTGAGTGAGTTACGAACTACATTAAATGGAACTAAGTCTTGTTTAAATGTTTTAGTTTTCTTGGTATATATTGTTTGTGATTCACTAGGTTTCTCAGAGCTTGGGTATTTTCCGCTCTCATTTTTATCAGTCAAACTCTGAACAGCGTTGTTGTTCCGCTTTAATTGACAATAATAGCATTCACAAGGATGACACTTACAACTACTGTTGAACGTACTCGTAGTCGTAACTGGTGTAACTTTACTTTCTCTGAACCTCTTAGTCGGAGTTGTATCCTTAGTTAGCTTCGTAACTCGTGCGTGATTTCTAAAAGAGCAAATATAACATCCGCATGGCAAACATTTGCAATCTCTGGAATCTATACTCGATACTTCGTGAGTATCGTATGGGATCATCCTAGTATAAGGTGTCGGTGCGAATTCGCATGTACTGCAGTCATTAACATTGTTCGTATCTAAAACAGAACGAATAGCTGGTAAATTGTGACTGTTAAGATTTTCCCGCTGATTCACTAGAGGATTGTTATCAAATTTAACAAGAGTGTGAATACCAATATCGGGAGGATTTTTGTTGACCGGCTTGCTGGTTACACCTTGGCGAGAAACACATTGACAAGTGACGGTACCATTTGGCTCGCAGGAGACATCAAAACACGCTTCGCATTTACAGTTGGGATGCCTGGTCATGTTTGTTGAAGCGTCCCGTGTGGATCGGGTAGATGTGACCGTGGGCCCAGCGTGGACCCGATGCTGCAAACACCTGGTGCAGGCACATGGCGTACACGTACATGTCTCTCGCTGGTCTTCCGTCAAAGAAGCAACAATGATCGTATTGTTTTCATGGACTTTCAACTTGGCTTCTGCATAAATAGGAGGCATACATCTGTAGGCTTTTGCACTATCCGGACGCCACTCGAAGACGTCATTGCACGCATCACTGTTGTAGCTTTCCGACTCATTTGCACTCTCTTCAATACGATACAACATTCTTCCAGGATTAGCAAGCGCTGCGCTGATGTGCTCTTGTTTTCTCTGTTGTTTTTATTACCACAAGATTCACGAATAGAAAATTTTAACAAGAAAATGGAATATATTAAATTTTCTTGTAAAATATTCATAAATCGCGGAGAGAAATCTTCTTAATTTTTTCAATATGAATTTCGCAATTATATGATCTTCATCAGTACTTAAAGATGTGGTATCATACTCATTATCTTCTATTATGACTGAAAGTTCTATCTTGTCATTATTTATAAATGAGTAGGGTAGGCATGTTGATATAAGTAGTTGTTATTTATTTTCATGGCAGCGATATCCATCCATTGCCTCGCATTGAATTGGATAATTTTTTTATGGTTGATAAATTTCTGTCTATAATTTAATTAGGATCGACTGGGGATTGAGACTCCTTTGCATAAAATAATAATTAGTAGTGTTAGGCCTTTCGGTAGACTTGTAGAACCTTATAATAGATTTCTTGTGCCTTTTGATAGACTGGCTGTGCCTTTTAATAGACTTGTTGTGCCTTTTGATAGACTTGTTGTGCCTTTTGATAGACTTGTTGTTCCTTTTGATAAATTTGTTGTTCTTTTAGGTAGTCTTGATATAATTTGCCCAACTTTATCATAGGTTCTTACCGGATTCCTTCGTGGCATCTTCAGCTTTTCCTGTTTGATTGTTTACAACATTAATCAACTAATGTTCCATCTAAATACCTAAAATACGAAATAATAAAATATCAAATACTTGCACAACAGAAATTACAAAACCATCAGTTCATCACAAGTAAATTCCTACTGTGAAACTTCCCGGCTGTCATTTTGTTACAGCCTGAATTGAATACCAATTAAAAGCGTTTGTCCTAAAAACATATTTATGGCAGAAGACAATCGCTTGTACCCTCAGCGTTTAATGTTCCCGAATAAAGCTAGCTACATCGAAATTTGTCCGCCTGTATATGGTAGGGTAGGGCCATAGATTTTGTATGGAGCATCAGCGCTCGGAATCAACGCAGCGTAATTCCCACTGTGTGCGCAAAAGGAATTCACCACCTGTGGATCCTAAACCTATAAGTATGTGGCCAAAGTAAAGTTGCTCAAGTTGATCAAGTACTAAGTCGATTGCCAGATGGGATGGCAATAATGGGATGGACCGCAGTGAGTTATACCAACCCCTACTTAACTTTGTTTTGGTTCGTATTGTCTATAATTATAGATGAGACCATGAGGACTTCTTACAATCATGTTGGGTTTAGGCGCAACGTTCCTTTCGCAATATTTCCCGTCCGTACCTTTCGCAGTGTGCTGATGAAAATAAAATAGGAGAATAAGCTTACTCGTTGAAACAAGTAGGTACATGTACATAAGCTAGCTAGATCTTTTTGTGTTCTTAGTCTTTGTTTACTTCTTGTATTTTCTGTCGTGCTTTAGCTTTAGTATGCGTGTGTGATCTTGAGGAAAATCTGGATTGTTGAGCATCGTAAGTAAAAAATACAATTTATACATTTGCTTCGCTCCTAGGGACTATTATTGCCTATTTCTCTCTGTAATCCATGAAAAGAGGCCTAGTTTCTTTGTACTTGTCAGTCTGTAGATCATTTTGTAGTCAGGACAATTTTCGAATGAGGCGTTTCGCAGACGGGGCGTTTTGCGAATGGGTCATTATGCGGAAGAGACGTACAGCGAAAGGAGCTTTAACAGAACGGACATTCTGCCATAGGAACGGGATTTCTTTTGAAAGGGACGTTTCAAGATCGGGGCATTTTGTACCTAGACTAAGCGCCGTTTTGCGAAAGGGAAAAAGAGACATTTTGCGAGTGGGACTGTATGCGCCTAAACCCTATTTTCGTCCTGGCTGGAACGTTTTCCACTAAAACTAGTATCTACGCTTATTCTCGGGGTTTATATTCTCGAATGTACTACCGATTCCCTTAGTAATTAACCGGAGTAAGTACCAATGCAACCGGAATAACGCACTGGTGATTGTGAGTCCAAAAACACTGTAGACAATTCACTTACTGTAACTTGATCAAGGAATGCTTCTGTATTATTTAAAGTTTTTCTTTTCGGGGTAACATATTTATTGTTTTAGATATTTGTTTTCTGACGTTGACAATTGGTTAACAAAATTTTATTTGACAGTCGCTTTAGTCTTGTCACATTGTCACCCTATTTCTTCTTTTCTTTACCTACACTATAGGTACCAGTCAAGGAAAAATACTAATTATATATTGTACCTACCTGTATACTTAATTAGGCCTGCAGCATGCGTCAAGTTGCCGGATCAGCTTCTGACTTCGTCTGATAGTTGTTGGGATTATTCTTCTCGCTCAAGAAACGTACGAATAGATGTAATTTCTGTGTAAAGAACACAGATACCTACATATGTATTAACGCTATCGCCGCCACTGACTTGAACTCAAGTTTGTCAACGTTGCCACCGACTTCATACGAAGTCCGAAACCAATAGACGTAAGACTTGCGTGGCGTAGGGGTGCCACTCTGCATTTTTACTGTGGTGGCGAATGGGTTAATAGTTGGTCGCTGACTGTTCACACTGCCTGCTAGAACTCTCGCTCTAGTCACTCTTTGTCGCAGATTGTCTCTCACACTCAGTCAAACTTGCGTTGCGTACGCAGCAATGTATGTCACGAGTGTCACGAGCGATCTGAGCGACTGGTGCAACTAATCAGCTGTCAGTCGCACTCGCACAGTCGCTAATAACCTAGCGACGAATCTATCGCTCGTCACGAGCTGGTTGCCAAATCGTTTTGAAGTGGATACTCCTTTGCTCGCGTTCTTGTATAAGGGTACAGTTCAAAATGTATCACGTGACTTCCGGAATAACTTTTTGATTTTGTAGAGAAGCCTAATCTGTTTTCAAATAATTGTTTGTTACATGTTTTAATCCTTCTTTATTTGCCATTAGTTGTTAATCACAAAATGTTATTTAGTTTATGTTAGTGGGGGACATGAAAATAATGCTGAAATTACCGCCATTTTCAATGTATCGCGAGTCAAATGAGCTACGTCAGTCAATGTTGCCATATATACCGATTTATCTGTACTTATACAGATTTTAGTGAATTAATTCAGATATATATTTTACGGGTACACCATAAGCAGGCATGGCCGGTTTTTTTTTTATTAGGGTTCCATAGCCAACAAAGAAGTATCCACTTAAACTTAATTAACGGTTGTATCTCCGACACAACCCGCTTCATTTTTAGTTTCTAGCTTTAGTATTGTCTCAATGCCGGTCGCCAGCAGTGGGGCAGCTGAGCAATAAAAGAGCAAAACTGTACCATGATATTTATTTAAATACATTTTTAAATTATTACATGCTGATTATGACATTATTACTTAATATATTTCAACGGATATTTATTATTGCTCTTCTGGCCTGCATAAAATTCTGCGTTGATGTCATCCCCAAATCAGAATAAATGAGATAACAAGCCGGGCATAGGGCATAGGCAAGCCGTATAACCTATTACGCTTGATTAGTCAAGGTATGTTTTCATATTACATCCACTTCGGCAACGGAAATCACTCAATAAAAAAATACTGCGCCTAAGGCCTGTTACACACGGCAACTTATTGCAGCGATACAAACGCGCGTTTCACGTACGCGCGACTGTTGCGCGACACTAGCAATAGATCACCTGTTAAAATCACCTTCGATGATAGGTATCCCGTATGTAGCGCTATAAAAAGTCGCCGTGTCTAACCGCTCTAACGTTGCGTCATTGCAAACACCGGTTTCGCGGGGGCAAAAATGTACCAGTGCTAGTGATTAATTAAAAATCGACTAAGTTTATCGACATCGATAAAAATAAATTTTTAACCATCATTATCATAACTAAACTAATGGCTAAGTAGCTTGAATATTGTTCATCAGTTAAAAGTACATTTATATATCAAGATTACGTTTGAATCCTCAGGGCAAAATTATTCACAAAAAACTTCAAACAGTGTTAGAGAAAAACGTCGGCATTTCAACTTTAAAAACATTAAATGATTTGGTATCCGGAAAAGAAATAGAACTGAGTCATATAGCAGAAATTCATCAATACTATAAATTGTTTGAATTTGCTCCAATTAGGTACTACAGTTGACCTAGAAAGGTCATTTAGTTGGCTAAAATTGATATTGTCACCCAGGCGACGAAGATTACAGTCTGAAAATGTGGAGAAAATTTTGATTGTATATTATGAAAATTATATTAAATATTAAAAAAGTTAATTACGCAAAAAGTTTATTTTTGTGTGTGTAGTTTTCTTCTTCATTCAAATTCTTGAAATTAACCAACGGTTGTACGTCATTTTTATCGATATCAACTAATCAAATTAGTTTAATCTGTCCTCGCACTATTAAACGTCAGTACAGATTTGCCCCCGCCAAACCGGTGTATGTCATTATGTATACGTAAAATGCTGCAACTTTGCCTGGATTTTGACGTTTTTTTCTTATATCTGTGAACCTATTTTTCATTATGAGTTTAATGAGTATTAGTCGGAAAACATACCCTATGTCTTGCCAGATAAGACTCAAATCTCATTACCTAATCATACTGTATTTCCGATTTACAAGCAATCAAAGTGGCAGGCAAAATTGTAGACCTAAGACGTAACTTTGCCTAGGCGGATATCTCAATAAATAATGTGTTGCTATTTGTAATAATATTTACTCGTGTGCATGAGACATTGGGCTTGTCCCTGGCAGTCAAATTATTGCCATAAGCTTAATACTTTTTTTTTCACAGGCAATAGGTAAAGTTGTAGCAGGTTCCACAAACTTTCTATACAAAAATATTGTTAACTGTAGGGTTGTGCCAAAAAAAAGGTCATTATTTAAATAAAATATTTTTATTTTTAGTTACAAAATAAACAACAAACAATAATACCCATTTTTTTCCTTATTTTTTTTAAACGGAATAACGCCTAAATAATTGATAATCGTTCATAAATTTGCGCCAAATTCATTTTTAGGGTGACACCGTAAGATGTCACGTGACCTGATCGAAAAACTGTTACAATGTTATTGAGTTTTCACTTCTGCCGGCACTCCCGGAGTGCAACCCGGTCTTTTATTTATTTATTATAAGTACATTGCAAGTACACTTTTTTGCTAATTCACAATGCATTATTATAGTGTAAAGTTCTATTTCATTGTAAAGTTCTAATCACCCATCACCTTTAAACTCCAACTGTAGGTAATCGACCTGACAACCCATTTGATAAGAAAGATAACTGCAAGACAAATCAAACGAGCCTAAACACAGTGGGTTTATTATGTGTTGTTTAGAAGTTTCTATCTTCGGTCTCCATTATCAGACCATCTCGATGGTACTATAAACATTGCACTGTCACCCAAGTTACATAAGTACGTTAAACACCTCAATTGGTCGCTAATAAAGTGGTTGAAAAATTTATTGCGAATCTTGAACTAAAAGACAAACATACAACATAATTATAATACAATAGATATACAATTTGCAAGTAATTACAATAAAAATAACTTAAGTACCTTTAAGTTTTTTTTGTTAAAGTTAGTTTATTACTGCATTGTCAGCAGATCTACCCACACTGAAAGTTGGTGAAAATCGACTTGCAAGATTTGACTTAAACCAACAATCATTGCAAGTTAATAAAAAGCTTGTAATAAATAAACTAATTTAAGCAGGCTTATTTTTACTATTTTCTGTACATTTATAAAACCCAGCTAGTGACAGCCCTAGACCCAGGCAAAATTGTGTCATTCAAGTTTCCAAAACACTGCCTAATATTGCCTAGTACGTTATTATGCTGAAATCATGTCCTTTTCTTGAAAATATTAAACTTACGGAAAATAGACAGTCTTTACTTGCCCTGGGACGTTACCACTTCTCAAAAAACACCTTTTTTGTAGATAAAAGTTCAAAAGTTGCGAGACACTAAAAAAATGCTGCCACTCACTCCGACTTATGATGCGTAACTGGCGGAGCAACAATGGAGTTACCACTGTAAAAAATTAAATATGTGTTGCCAGAATAATGAAAATTCCTACCAAATGGTAAAAAACAAGAAAAAACTAAGCAAATTCGAGAGGTCATAATTGAAACGAAATAGGCAAAATTGAGTTTAAATGGCAAAGTTGCAGCATTTTACGGTATCCGAAGTTTCCTGGGCCAATTGTTCCCTAGGATCGCATACATCATTAATCATTATTATGATTAAATGTTTTATTCTTATTTTACGATAGGTAGTCCTATGTTTTTCGTCTTTTCAGATTATAGTTACGATCATTCGATTGTAACCAAAATTAATTGATAATTCATGATTTATCTAATTAGGTTATGTTATGATATTAGCCTATTTAGGCTTGCCGTGGTATTAGAATTAACTAAACCGATTCCCCGCCACTGACTTGAAATCAAGTTTGTCACCGTTCACCCACCTATCACAGACTTCATACGAAGTTCAAAAACAATAGACTTCAGACTTGCGTGGGCGTGCCACCTCGCATTTTTTTCTGTGGCGGTGAATGGGTTAGGAAGGAAACCATCAGCATCTCGCGCCATAACGCGTATGGTGCTACACCAGGGGCCGTAGACAAGGTTACAATCGACAAGCGCTAACGCCAATAGAAAATAATAAATTGTAGGCGAATGACAGATGCCGACGAAACACTTTTCGTTAACATCTGTCATTCCCATACATTTTATTAGTTTTCTATTGGCGTTAGCGCTTGTCGATTTTAACCTTGTCTAGGCCCCCTGATCTGTCGTTCATTTAAAATGTTTGCTTAATTATTGTGTATATTTTATAAAGCAGGTCCAGTCCCGGAATCGTTTGAAGATCGATTCTTAAAATCGTGTTGTTCTGAATGGAACTTGTTCAGCGATAGCAGTTTTCGTGGTAACGGCTCTTTGATCTTTTCTTTTTCTGGGGATGAAAACATATTTATACGTGAGATAAGACTCCAAAGGCTTTATTTTAGGTCATAAATAATTAAACTCGATAAAAAAAAGTTCCCGGATAAAACCATAGGTAGACCGTTTAACTCAGTCCTCGCCTGCGCGGTGCGTGGGTGCAGGGGTATGACAATAACGGGGCGCGATTGGCGTGTGGGCTCCGGGCTTAGCCTCCCGCACGTCACCCGCGGCCCGTTATCGTCGGCGGTAGCGGTCTACCTATGGTAAATTTTGATATCAAAATTAGAGTTTAAGCCTCTTGCATTTGAACGCATCTAAAAAACTACTGCACTAGGTACTAACGTGTTTTAAAAGCAGAAATTCATTAAGTAAATACTAAAAAACTGCACTAAGCCCATCTAAAATAATATAATTTTTCAAATAATACGACATCATTTCTTTACCTTTATGTTTGAGGTAAACATTGTTTACCTAAAGCTAAATAAATACATCACTACATAAGGCACAACATACCTACATAGTTACACACCTAACTAAATTGGATCGTATCTAGCTGTCAAAAAGAAGGGTCAAAGGTAAACTAAAGGGAAGGGGCAAAATTGTAATACAAGCTGAAACCTCTTTTCAATCCCTATTATTAGAAAGAGGTTTCCACTTGTATATAAGTTGTAAGTCATGTGCTGATCTAGCACTATAGGTTTTATGTTCACGTTTTCAGCCTAAATTTGCCAAAACGTTACGTCAAACGTGCGTCAAACATAAGCACGTACCCCGCCCCCGCGCCCGTGGTGTACACAATTTTACGTCACACCTGGCCATAATGTGAGTTTTACCGCACGCTGCGCGTACCGTAAAACTCGCATTGTGGCCAGGTAAAGACGTAAAATTGTGTACTCGTCACGGGCAGTAAGAAAGAAAGCCCTCTATCGCATATTTACAACCCTCGCCTGCGGCTCGGGTCACAAATACCTGCGATTTCGGGCTTTCTTTCTTTTACAGCCCTTGGTAAGTAATGTACTATTACGTCTTCTCCTGGGTGTGAAGGGAGATTTGCCGCTGCGCCCGTGGGCGGTATATCTCACTTACCGCCCGGAGTGACGTTAAATCTATTATGCTAGCCGAGCAGGTCGATCTATGGGAAGAAAATTGGGGATTGGAGGCAAATGATAGACATCGTCACGTTTAAATAATAATTGTAATTCGTCATTCTTGTAAATTAAAACATAATTACAATTGATACAAATAGACATAGATTCGCTAATTTGTGAGTCTTGTTACATCGATTACTTTTGTCAAAAACGCAACAAAACATGACGGTTAGTTTGAAAAAAACATTGTTAGATGTTAGAATTCTGACTCGTAGTCATAATCCTAGCACCCAATAGCATTCAATTAGTTCTTTTCTGCCAAACCGTTAACAAAAAAACTTAGTATAATAACGCGCAGAACTGAGACTATAGTATATAATTTTTCGCTTAGACCGAAATTATATGCTTCCGTGTCTACTTATGAACATTATCTGATTTTCAGTTGTAGGTACATCAAATAAGGCAACATAATCCCATTCATTGAAGGTTATTAAAAATTTAGTCTTCATATCCCAGTTTCATGCGTTATCGTAGTCAAAACATTATTTACACAATCAAATAAACACTTGGCACTGGAAAGATAAATAAACAATACATAACGCCGACATATTTCTTACGTAGGTATTCTTAACTATTCGATATAAAGTTACGAGCTTGTTCGATATGTCGCTTACTTAGTTATAAGTAGATATGTGTTTACGAGTATGGTATAATACAATATATTTACATTCGTACGGTACTGGCTAAACTACTGAAGGCACCTGATTGAGGTCGGTGGAGGTTTAAAACCTGGAACAAAATCATATTGTTTTAGATCAGCAATATAGGTTCCTGTGACTTTCCCTATGTATACCTATAATCGGATCTGATAATCTGAGAAGGCGCCAGCCAGTAGCATGTATGAAAAGACATAATTTACTTTTAAAACAAAGTTTTAACCGACTTCAATTTAGTACTCCGCCAAGCTACGAGAACATTTCCACATTTATTTTCCAATTTACCACATGAACTGATTTCCGAGCGCAAATGCGTTGATTATTAGAGAAAAAAACCCAATCGCTGTACGTGGGCCGATAATATTTTAGGACTTCCGTCGATTCCAAGGACACCAGGACACCATTGACAAGGATCACCTTTGGCACTTCATTAGCTGCTATTTCAACGGAATCTTATCAGAATCTGTGACGTACTTTTGTACTTTTAAGTACATAATTGAGGAATTCCATAAGTCATCTGTGGGTCTTCATCATCAATTCCACTCCACCAAATTTATGATTTTCGGGTGTAAATACACGAGATATAATAGAAAATACCAAAATCACTACATGCGTGCCTAATATAATTGAGGAGTTCCCTCAATTCCTCATGGATCCCATCATCTAACTGAATTAAAAAAAAAATGGGACCCACCTGGGAGCATATACTTACAAACACAAAAAAAATCTTTACGAATCGGCTCATCAATGACAGAGTTCTGAAGTAACAAACATTGAAAAAAAAAAAAAACAACCGAATTGAGAACCTCCTCCTTTTTTTTGAAGTCGGTTAAAAACACGTCTGATCACAAATCGAATCGGATGTCAGAAATCGATCAGAAATCGGATCGGATTTTGTACTTTAAGATACTTTTGTAGGGAAGTGAAATGCATGTCCGACTTTGATTTACAACTTTGTCAATTCATACAGAAAACGTTTGATGCGAGAATCCGAATATCGCAAGTGAAATCGGACGTGTATTGTGAATGGTGATTCAAAGGAGTTTAGTAATTCAAATTGATTTTGAATGATAAAGATAGCGTATATTTAGGTAGACGCTAAACAACAATTATGTCTGGATTAGGCCCTTGGAACTGGATCTAATTAATGAAGTAAATTATTTTCGGATATTAACAAGATATCCCTTGTTCTTTCCTTCGTCACTTCGATGGGGTTTAGTAGTAGGTTTTCGTTGCTTTTCATTAAATACTGTAGAACAAAAATACTTACTAAACAATTGCACGAGGCGGCTCTAGACGTCCGTGCTCCAAACTATTGCATTTGTACCCAATGCACAAGATGGACAATTCTGTAATAAACGAACACAAATCAATATCTAAATCATTTACCCTTACTACTGCTTAGTATATAAATGTGAAAGTTTTTATGATGAGATGTTTTTAACTCGACTACGCCAAAACGGCAGGACAGATTTCGATGAAATGTAAGTATGGCATGCAGGTAGCTTATTTAACTCGGATTATATTGTAAAATATTTTTCGTCCTGAAATTCATCCAAGGGGATGCTGAAATTGGGATGGAAATTATTAAGGGAGTTCACGCGGACGAAGTCGCAAGCAAAAGGTTCTTGAACATAAACAACGAAATAGAACATAGTGGTTATAAGTGTCTCTATTCGATCAATAAATACCCTAGGTATTAACGCTGCTTGTTTAAATTTTATACGGTTACTTGATAAAAGACACTCACAACAATACTCTCGATGGCGTTGGCCAACTGCTCCTCCATTATCTTCACATCGCCATGATCCAGAACTTCCTGAAGAATTCACGAACAGGACATAAGTACGAAGACCGGGAATTAAAACATATAGGGCAAATTGTAATGCTTATCTTCATAAATGCACATTCAATGCAAAATTAAATGATATTAGTCATAGTCATAGTCATTTATTTTTATAAAGCCAATTTACATGTCAAAATATCATTTAGAATTTCAGTTATACATAAAGTAATTAGTCGCATCATAATAATTATAACAAATATTAATAATAGTAAAAGCAAAACAATCCAAGTGTTACATTAACTTAAGTCATAAATAATTCATTTATATTAATTCTTTGTACATTCAGTACTCATCGAAATTGTAGAACGGGCGCTCAGTAAGCCAGTTTTTTAAACGGCGCTTAAAGCTCTGCAAATTTGGGGCTTCGATTACATTTTTAGGCAATTTGTTGTAGACCGTGGGGCCCATCACATGAGTGAGCTTGGACGACTTGGCGAGCTTGCGGCTTATACTCACAAGCTTGTTTGCGTTTCGCGTATTGTACATGTGTACCATGGCATTCGTTTTGAAGTACGTAAGGTGTTCACGGACGTACACTATTACATTAAGTAGAATTAAGTTGTAAACAAAACCAATGAAGGTCCATTCTCCGCGTTAATATAAATTTCAGCCTCTGACTTCGTGAACATTACTGCAACCAGCAAGGGGTTTAGGCGCATACAGTCCCTTCCGCAAAACGTCCCTTTAAGAAATGTCCCCAGCTGAAAATGGCCCTACTACAAAATGCCCCGTTCTAAAAACGTCCCTTCACATAAATTATGTCCCTTTCGCAAAATGTCCCGTTTGCAACCGGTACCTTTCGCAAAATGTCCCGTTTGCAACCGGTACCTTTCGCAAAATGTCCCTTTTGCAACCCGTACTTTTCGCAAAAAATCCCGTTTGCAAACCGTACCCTTCGCAAAGTGTGCTGTTTCTCGCTTAAGATAATATACTTTAAAGAAAATAAAATACAAGAATAAGCTTACTTGTTGAAAGAAGTATATAAGCTAGCATCTTTTTGTGCTCTTTGTCTTTATTTATACATGCTACAAATATTAAACTGACAAAGGAAAAATTACATACCTACTGCCAACCACCACTAGACTCTGTAAGCATACTAGGTACATAAAAACAAAGAAAAAACTATGGTATTATTCTTATGTGCGGTTAAACATGGTGCTCGAACGGCTTATTCAAATGGGACGTTTAAAAAATAAAAAAGACGCAAATTACCTATCATTTGATTACCTTGTTTTTATTTTAATTTTAATATTTCCTCACATCGTTTGAGAAAAGTACTATCAATCCTCGGCCGGAACAGGCATTGCTGGACTCGTTGCATCCGTCTACCCCAATCTCGTCCAGCAATCCCTTACTTCACGGCCTCTGCAGTAATCTACTATTCTGTGGTGCTTTTAGTATGCATGTAAGCTCTTGAGGAAAATCTAGATTGGTTTTATCGTTATTGTTGAGCATCGTACGTTAAAAATACGAATTAAACATTTGCTTCGCTTCTAAGGGACTATTATTGCCCATTTCTCTTTTTAATTCATGATAAGAGGCCTAGTTTCTCTGTACTTGTAATTCTATAGAACATTTTGTAGTCAGCACAATTTGCGAATGGGGCGTTTCGCAGACGGGACGTTTTACGAATGGGTCATTATACGGAAGGGACTTTCGGCGAAAGGGGCTTCAACAGAAGTGACATTTTGCGAAAGGAATGGGTCTTTGTGTGAAAGGGACTTTTTGAACAAGGGACCGTTTGCAAAGGAGCCGTTTTGCGAATGGGACGTAATTTTTTTAGAAGGACTTTTTACGAGTGGGACCGTATGCGCCTAAACACCACGACTCCCACGAGGTAAGTTCTACTAATGGCCAGTATTGCTATCTGTAATAATGATTAATGAGTATCAACTGACCTCCTGGCAAACTTTGACCGTGGCCGCGATCTCGGGCACGGCGGCGGCGAGGCGCGCGGCGGCGCACGCGCAGCTCACGCTCGCGAGCCGCGCCGCGCCCGCCAGCACGCCCGCGTTGCCGGCGCTGGCGGCGCTGGCGGCGCTCGCGGCGCCCCCGCGCCCTCGCGCGCACGCACCGAGCGACAGCGACGACGCCGCCCGCTGCCACTCCTGAAACACGAGCGCTTATAGATACTGGGGTACAGTCAGCAGCAGAAGAAGCTACGCAAAATAACACGCTCAAAATGATCTAAACTGACCGTCAATAGAATTTGCTAACTATGTAAAGAAACCGCCATATTGAAATTGTCTTTCACTATGGAGGTGTGATTACATAGTTAGCAAATTCCATTGACGGCGACCTTAGAGATCTAGACGGTCTTTATCCTCTTGACCACAGATATAGATATACATAGATCACGCAAATGCATGTACTTCGCGTGTCAGAATTCGGACTCCGAGTTGGCACTCCAACTTCTTCCGCGCGCGTCTGTTGTGTTGTCCGTGAATATTAAGAAAATACCTTATTGCAGAATCGATTTTCCGCGGACAACGGGGAATTCAGATCACTAATTCGCCCGTGTGACGTCAAAGTAGGTAGAAAAAAGTGACACGGTAGGGTTTCATACAGATTGAGGTGTTTAAGTTATCTAGTATATATCTATTTCTGTGCTCTTGACATTAGAGTCGAGTGGTCATTTCGAGCACTTGACCCGCGTAGCAACTTTTACCGCTGATTACGGTGAGTCATTCACGCGAGCGGTTTCTCGCACAGTAAAAATAGTTACCCTTAATTTGACAGTGTTGCCCGAGTGAACATTATCTATGACCATCCTTTTGTTTTATTTTCTTAACTAGGATCGTTTAGACTATTTAGCGTCACCGATACTTAAACTATGGACCTTTGCTTTTACTTGCCATATTAAGGGTTAAGTACTACGTCAGACAACTGCGTACGCGAAAAATTGGTCGTGTGAATGAGGGGTTATAGTATTGAGGGTGCTAGTGGTAGACTAGAATCGCTTTTGCTTCCATGTTAAATCGCTATTGCTTTTATGCTAAGAATTGCTGCAATTTAAACTACATATCAAATATACTGCTTGTGGTTAAATGGCAATGGAAAAATGTTTGCAAGGACAACCAAAAATCTATATATGTATTATACCTACTTAGGTACTTAACAAAAAAGGCTTGCCTTAAACAGCAGAGATGCTTGGTCTATTAATAACAGTGTACTAAAAAGATTTAAGCAGCATAGTTTAGATTAAATCCAAGGTTTTCACCTCATCATTGAGTTGAATGCCCATAACTCAACGATTGTAGGCTATCACTGACCACCATATGTGATAACTCTGATAGAAATGTTGATGATGTGAAGTAGGACATATAGAGAAAAATATGAATATGAATAAGATATTTACCAGAACCATTAATATGGATTGGATTAATCGCATTAGAAGTTAATATATGCAGTTATCACACAGTTTTATTCACAAATGATACCGTACCTCGGTGTCAGTCTTGGCGTCGGCATCACCTATCGATCTGACCAGCTCCTTAGATATCGCCATTAAGAGGTAATTCGTGATTATCACTTTGGTTTCAGCAGACTCTCTACCGGATTTGATCTCATTGCACACCCTAGTCAGGTCGTCGTCGACTGTGTTGTGGATCCTGTCGAACAGGTCTTCGATCAGTTGCCCAACGAGTTGACTCCTCATCGATGGGCAGGAGCATCGGGACTCCGAGGTTATGTAGCTCATGCTGTGGTGCATTCTGTCGTAGTCTGTCTTCTTTGGTACGGCCGTGTATATCGAGTAACCTTCGTCCACATACTCGTTCCTGTCTGGCTTCAGCTCTATCCTCGACGCATGAAACGACTGTCTCATCGTTTCACTCCTCAGCTCCTCCAACTCTTCAGTCTTGATCGATAACTCGTGACTTAACGTTTTGATCTTCTCATCACACTTCCTCTTGCACTGGGTTAAAGCTTTTTGTGTTAATGCTAGCTGCTTTTCCAGAGATTCGACCTGAGAACACATGTCTTCTTAGAAGGGCTTCGATCCATGCATACACGACACTCCATGCGACGTGACCGACCGACGACGTGCGACAAGCGGGGATGCGCGTTAGTGAAACAGTTAAGCAGTAAACAAATAAAGCGTTAAACATGCGATACCCAAGCTACTTATAAATACTAAGCGACTACATCAATACATCTATTAAATATTTACTTGATTACACTTGATTACGATTAAATCAATGCAATGTGCATAGCTAGTCTTTGCAAATGATATTTAGATAGTTTGCTCTAAAGACTTTGTTAACTAAATATCACATAAGAAAAGAATAGCTACACAATTGATTAAAGAAATTGTCAGTTTATCTGCTTTTGCAAAAACTACTACCCCATTTTTATAAAACATGTGCATCGTAAGTAAGTTCCACGAAGTAAACTAGTGGGAATAGCAATTAACTTTTCTGTCACTGACAATGTTTTTATAATGTATTTTTCCGAGAATTGCTAGTCGCACTATGAAAGCCTGAGGACGAATGTCTCACTCGTACTGTAAAATGTATATCACTTACCTCCTCTTTCAGTTCACTGTTGGTGACCTCCAAGTCCTGATGACTCTTGCACGCTCTCTGCAACTCTTTCCTAACGGACTCCAGGTCGGAAAAGAACGTCTGTTCGGCTTTTCGAGACACTTCTTTTGTGGTCTTCAATTCCTTATCAACATCTCGATTTACCCTGCGTAGATTGTCAACATCCCTCTGCAAAAAACCATTAGAATTTCAAGATTAGTATGAAAATGAACTGCATGAACTACTGCGAATAGAATTTGTTGTGATCCTGAACTTAACTTATACTTATTTGCTACATGTTTCTTGCTTTTTTTTAATACCCTTATAACCGTTTATCTTTTAATTACTCAAGAATGAGGATATCGAGTAAAAACCAATGAAAAATACTAATGCATTGATCACAACTGAACTTATCCCAAACAACTTGCTCAGCTTACCTTAAACGTGGACTCGAGAGATTTAAAAGCACTCTCCGATTTCCTCAAATCCCCCTCGGTCTTCACGAGCATACTCCGAAGGGTCTGGTTCAAATCCTTCTGCTTCTGAGAGTCCCGTTCCGACTTCTCCAGGGCTATCTTCATCGCCGAATCAGACTCTTCTAATTCTCTCAGCATCTGCTTCAAAGGTTCGATGGTTTTCTTGAACTGGTCTCTTTCATCTTGTATTTTTTTAACCTGAGAAATAAAAAATAACTATTATTTTGACACATGGAAACTTGGCGTACCTATGTATCTTTTATCCACTCCTTTTCTTTTTGAGTAATCTTTTGTCATCAACATTAAACTTCACATAATTCTTAAACATTCTGAATTTCTATAGATAGACGATCTTAAGCATACTTATCTGGGGAGATGGCTCTATGATGCGTTCTGACGCTTGTCACAACAGCACGGCTATCACAAGACGGCGCGCGAGCTCTCTCGATTTTTCTCGCACTATCCGTCACTCTCTTATTAGAACACTTAGAACAAGAGGTATAGTGGCCGCGACATGGCCATCTCATGATAGACGTGCAGGAGCCCTCACGTCAGAGCGCATTAGATGTGTTAACCTAACCGTCCTATGTATGAAACCGATATCATTGTGCCATTTGTGCCACAACACGACAGATGTGTGCATTCGGCTTTAGGCCTACCTGTCCCTTCAAACCGCACTCTGTGGCGCAGGCCTCCTGTATCTTCTTCTTGTAGCCGCCCTCCATCTCGGCCCACATGTCGTCCGCTTGCGTCAACATCTCCAGATAGGCCGTTTCTCTCCTCTCTAACTCGGCGACACGCGACTTTAATTCCTGTTCGGCGTCGAGGAGTGCTTGGATCTTGCTCATCGTCATCGGGTCCACGCATAACTGGAAAAAAGAGAGAGATGTTTGTGTGAGCAAGCTTGCTGGCAACATGGGTAGGTGTCATCGTCATTTATTTGATCTATGGAATTTTGACACCTCTCCTTGCCACAGTGCTGTCAGTTTCACCAAGTTACAATTTTACAAGTCTAAACCCTCATCAATCGCCTCAGTATTATTAGTTAGTCGTAACGTGTAGCTTCGTGAAACGGCTCCCTTGTGACATAATAATCTCCACCCTTGAAACCTTAATTAGTGCGGTATGAACCAACTTTAGCCGCTCAGTTGTTAAATATGAGACAATGGACAACAAGGAAGATATGAGGGATTAATTACAAACGATCCAAAACTATACAGAGACGATTTTAAGGCGCATGTTGCGAAACGGTAAAACCATAGGATGCAAGCTCCTGACAAGTTTCTACCCAAACACGTGCCTAAAACCCGGTAAGCGCATTTTCGAAATAAACGGCTACCTAGCATCGTTTTGACACCCCGCCCCCAACCCCGCATTCCCGCATAATGGCAATGGCACCCATTCTCTGGGGCCATTGTCGGCGCTACTATGACTTCCATATTTTTTTCTTTCGCTGAAGGAGACATAGTCGAAATATTGCAAGAAGTAAAATATTTTCCTACTCTGAAATAAAATTTCTTTCACAAGCCAAGCCAAGGCTGGATAGCAACTCAAAACGATCTTGCAGATATAAACAACATACCTAATTACGATTACAGATAAATCTCCAATGATTTCGAGGAACTGGGCAATTAAGAGTTATGTTATGGCGGTTGCGAAGTTAATACAGGTCAACGCCTTTATTACTTTCAAGATAAGGTCGTGATTAGAAAATATAGAAATTTGATAAGAGTTATTAATTAGTGTACTGAATTCTTTGGTACGGTCTGATAACGACGGCACAATGAGATCGTTTCCGTCGAGTGTGGTCTCGAAATATGAGATTCGCAACTGGTGCGGTAATGTTAGGTAAAATTATGTAAGAATGTAGTTCAAGTTCGTTGATGGCTTGTTTATTTCGATTTACAACTTCACTTGAAACAATCAAAAGTTGTGGCGATTCAAGTATTTGAAGCGTAGTTTATTTATTTATTTATTTATTTATTGCAATCATGTTGTTACAGTATGGTACATAGTTGACATGTGTTACAGTAAGTCTCAAACATGAACCCTGTAAGGGCATCGCAATGTTTCTAAATTAACTTACAACTAAATATATTTATAAACATACAACAGTATAGATCTATATAGTTAACAGAGCTAGGCATAATTTTTGGTTACGTTGTTGTATGTGTATTAATTAGTGTATCGTTGTGTATGTGTTGTTTATATTTGTATTTATGTATTTCCTTATAATTTAAATTATTAGACTTATATTTATCTACTTATGTGTGTACAGATATGGTTTAGTAGTAATGATATGGTGTAGTAGTAATGTTTATGTATTGTTTAGAGTTTGTCGTCTAGGTATTCATTAATAGAATAATAAGCATTTTTTAGCAATATATGCTTTAGTTTATTTATAAAGAGACTATCTTTATTTTCCTTTTTTATGTATTCCGGTAGTTTATTGTATACTTTTACTGACATGGATAGCGGACCAGATGAATGCAGTTTTAATCGGGAAGTCGGTTGCACTAGCCTTGATTTAAATCTAAGGCCGTACGGTAACAGCGTATCTTCTCTTTTAGTGTAAAATTCGGAGTGTTTTCGAACGAACTTACATATCTCTAGAATGTATAAGCAGGGTAAGGTAAGTATTTAAGTTTAATGAAGTGAGGCTTGCAACTATCAGTTTGTTTTATATTTACAAGTATGCGAATAAGTTTTTTTTGCAACGTAAAGACAAAGGGAGCATCTGTACTATTACCCCAGAGGATTACTCCATAGCTGAGGCAGGAGAAGCCGTAAGCATAGTATGTTGCCAGTGCAGTTTGGAAGTCGGTTGATTTTTTTATTTCTCGAAGTGCATAAGTGAATTTGGAGAGTTTAGTTCTAATGTGTTTTATGTGTGATTTCCAGGATATGTGTTTGTCTATAACTATTCCGAGCAGGGTAAATGCATCGACAGTTTCTAATGTTATGGAGTCGTGGCTGAAGTTGATAGTGAGTGGATCTTTCTGATATGGATGGAAGGTCATTAGCTTTGTTTTTTGGTAATTTACTTCAAGGTGGTGGTCTCGCATCCAGTTTGTGACATTACTAAGGATACTATTTATTTTCTCGTTGATGTGTGCTGTTTTTTGGCATGAGGTCAGAATTGATATGTCATCGGCAAATAATATGGAATGTTCGTGAATGGATTTTGGTAGGTCATTAATATAGATTAGGAATAGAAGGCACCCGATTACACTCCCCTGTGGAATTGAAGATGTGACGGCTTTAATGCCAGATTGCACATTACTAATCATACCAGTCTGCAAGTCGAAATGCTCTATTTCTACATATTGTTTCCTATTTGTTAAATATGACGAAAGCCATTTATGACCTATGCCCCGAATTCCTATTCCATATAATTTATTTAGTAGTATTGGATACTGAACTTTATCATAGGCTTTTGTCATGTCTAGTAGAATCCCTATTGCATACTGTTTTGAGTCTATTATATTGAGAATTGTTTGTATGTATTTGTATACTGCTAAAGTAGTAGAGTGTTTCTTACGAAACCCGTTTTGTGATTCATTAAATATCTTGTATTTTTCGCAGAAGGCGTATATTCGGTTATTCATTGGTTTCTCAAATATTTTTGAAGCTGTAGGGAGCAAAGCAATCGGAAGATAATTATTCGGATCTGTTTTTACGTTCTTTTTGTGGATCGGTTTAACTATGGCAGTTTTCAATAAGTCAGGGAAAGTTCCTTCAGCAAAAGATTGATTTACTAAATCGCAAAACGGCAAATTAGACTCGCAAAAAATGCACGAAAATTTAGATTATTTTATTTTCCTAAAGGTGTTTCAGCTGTAGTTCGTAGCGTATCTTTAAGTCTCAATATTTCAATTTACTATTTTTCTATTTTCCATGCAATTTTATTCGTTTTATATGGCGCAACTAGACCATACCTTACCTTTTTTAGTTTTAATTGACAATTATAAGAGCCGTTCACACGTAGACTTTTTACACGATACAGCATTCATTATACAGGTGACTTTGACAGGCGATCTATGGTTATAGTGTTTGTATGACTGCTAAAACTCCCCGTGTGTAACCGCTCTTAAGGAATATATATGTTAATTCAATATAATTTTACTCACATTCTCTTTCTGGCATTCTCCCTGAATCTTCTCCTTCAAGTCCGAAATCTTGTCCTCGATTTGGCCGCTCTTGCACCCGCACATACACTCCGCCGCCCTGACCTGCATCTTCGTTGTTTCCAGTTCATCCTCCAACTGCTGCACTTTGACTTTTAACGAGTCTGTGATTTTCTTCGTCTGTTCTTCTATCTGCCTTTTTTCTTTCACCAGTCTGGAAATATAAAATTGTGATGTTAATTTCTAGGTGAAACTGGAATTTAATAATTTTAAATGAGCTTCATAACTAAACATTGCGTTACAGGATATTGTGGCTTTTTCTCAGTCGAACTCACTGCCGAGGATCGTGATATAAGTTCGTCTGTGCGTCGCATCAATTCCAATCAGATTGGTGTAATTTTATTTCAGTTTCGCAGTTAAATATTCCCATTGGGTAAATATCTAAGCATCCAGCCATTGTTAAGTTAAGGGACCTATCTGAATCATCCATACTCTTATATTGAATCCATTCCTGTTTTTCCCCCCCGCTTCGCACTCACCAGGGCATTTAATGGTCATGTATTCGTGACGTTTTGACCCTTTTGGGCCATTAAACTTGACCATAAAACCTATCGTGCTAATTGGGCAATGAACCGCATGACAATGCATAGTGTTACATCTAGCAACTCCAAAGCGGTGTTGGCAATAGGCCGAAAGGGCCGAACTATATCTTATCTGTGCTACATACTTGGCGACCATCTCCTGCATGTCGGTGACGCGCGACGACTCGTTCTCGACGGCAGACAAGGCGACTAGAGCGCCGCACTTCTCCTGTCTCACTCGGGCGCATACGGAGCGTGCATCCTTGCCGTATGGGCCCATCCAATTGGACAGCACACGCTGTTGACAAATCGGGACATTATAATTTGCCGTGAATACCTAAGCGAAATACGCTAAAAATAACTTTTATATACCTACCTAAAAATGTTATTAGCGGCACAGCAATAAAGGTTTTTTTTTTTAATACCTACCTTTATTGCCGTGGAGCTAATATAGGGCCGGTTAACGCTGCCAGAATTAATTTTTATGGGGATACGAATTTTGTACACTGGTTTTTTAGCTCGAATGTTTATTTTGACAAACAAAAACCCTCTGTATAGAAACTGCTTACACGTGCAAAAACCTTGACGAATAATATTACTTTGAGGAACATATAAAACAGACGTCCGTCATTATATCGACCGTGAGCGCTTCCTTTTTAATGAATTAAATATAAAGCATGTCCTCAGTTTACATTGAAATACTTAGAATCTAATAATAGTCAATTTCTAATACTATATTATATTATTATGACATTCAGTTCCTTGTTCCTGCTTGTATTCTTATATTTGGATTTAAACGAATAGAATCACATCACTAGTAAAATGTTGCTATTGATAGCATCCCTTGACCACCAGGAGTACCTTTTTGACCTTAAATTATAATATACCTTATGAATGCAATCAATACATTCTTGAACCGTAGTCTTCAGCATGATATCTTACTTTTTTTTTTTTATCATTACGATCCATATAAATTAGTAAGTACAAATAAAATGAAATCTTATAATTAGCTCGGGTTAGTGACACACTGAAAAACATAGCACATGAAACAAAAATACAAAACATTAAATAATAAAAGATAAAAAATAAAACAATAAAACTAGGCAATCTAGATGCACCACTTCTCAACATCTGTTACTATGAACATACCTCTCTGCCAGGCGATATGTACGCGCCTATTGCGTGGATGACATTCCATGCTATCAGGGCTGGGACGGCTTTCTCCAATTTGCTCAGTCTTGTGCGGAGCTCCTCCTAGATGAAAATTAAGTAAATGATTAACAAGCTTGCTTTGAGCATTAACACCAGTAAAGCTAAGCCTATTACCGTGGAATAACTTTGTACCGTTTCGCTTTATCGTGATGTTTACACATGGACGATGGATGCCATTCGAAGTTATCAACCGGGTTAAAGCGACAAGGTATATAGGTGTTCAGCTACCAAGAGGTACTAAAACAACTTCCACATCTGAATTTTTAGCTGTATTGCACTCTCTATATCATCTGCCCGTCTCATTCTTATTCCATCAAACAGAATGTTATACCGATGGGTACAATTACACACTTGATCCATGGGTATTCATTTACCCAAGACTTAGGTAATTAATGGCAATCTATTCATCAGTAGGCGGATACGATCTGCAGACTAGATCGATCCACTTATCGAACTGACTCCGCAGGTCAGTCTTGCCGGCCTTGGCCGTATTTTACTATTATTGCCCTTGTTCCTTTGTGATCTATGAGCTGACAAACCTGACCACTTTGAATGAATGAATGAATGAATGAATGAATGAATGAATGAATGAAAGTTTATTCACCAGAACACATGGTACAGTTAAAGGTGGATTAAGGCACAGTTTGCTTCCCTCGATATGTTCTACCAATACAGGCATGTGAAAGTAAGGTCTTACATACTACGTCGTAAATATTAATAAAGGTTGATAGCACAATTGATAATAAAATTAATTATAACATTTAATAATTAACATTCAGATTATTAGATACTAAATTTATTTATTATATTATGAAAAAAGTAATAATAATAATAATAATAATAATTAAAGTTTATGTCCAAATAAAGTCAGTAAGACTAGGAAAAACATTCAGAAATTAACATTTAAATTTATGTCCAAAAAAGTCGTTAAGACTATAGAAACATTCATCGCAAAGCATTTTATACAATTTATTCTTAAATTCCATGTCCGATAATGTTTTTAGAGTTGGTGGTAGTTTATTATATACTTTAATACACATGTTGTTTTACTAAGGAATGTTGTACATTTCAGGTCGGTGGACTTCAAACATAGTTATTTATGTTCAACTCGGTTAGCGATTCGTATAACAGGCAGTTCGGTTTAACAATTTAACAAAAATTATAATATTTTTGAAAGCAAACGTTCCAAATGGCTGCCAATTTTTCAGCAGCACAGTTTACCCTAAGGATGACTATGTAACATGCGTTTCGAAGGCCATAACAGCCGCAATACATCCACTGCTGGACATAGACTTCTCCAAAGACTGCCACAATAACTGGTCCTACGCCACCGGCATCACTCCCGCGACCTTTACTTGATAAAGTTGATCATCACCACCATCCACCTAGAGCCACAATAATATGTCGAATGAACCCCTTGGGCGGCGGACGAAACCGCAAGTTCGTAACCATTTACGGTCGAAGAATTCTTATGCTTTGTGCGAAACTAGTTGCGATCGAAGAATTCTTCTTCCTTGTTGGAAACCTGCCACGCACGATCGCAAAACACTAGGTAGGTTAGGCTCGTTAGGTAGCTTCAGACGCCCGAAGGGCAAACAGCCCAGAAATAGGAGCCCAGCGGATCCGAAAAAATAAGTCGCAACTTGTTTCGTACAAAGAATAACTCTTCGAACGCAACTGGTTTCGTACAAATAATGAAAATTCTTCTATCGTAACTGGTTACGAACATGCGGTGTCGTACGCGGCCGAAGGGGAATGAACTACAGTACAGTACTACGTACCGCAAGGCGTGGCGTGGGTAGGCCCCCCACAAGGTGGACTGATGACCTGGTAAAGGTTACGGGAGTTCGCTGAATGCGGTTGGCGCAGGACCGGTCACTTTGGCACTCTTTGGGGGAGGCCTATGTCCAGCAGTGGACGTCTTTCGGCTGATATGATGATGACTAACCTGTTTCTGTTTAAGCGCGCACTCGTTTCTGCTCAGCTCCGCCATCAGCCGCTCGGCCTGCGCGCGCGAGCACTCCCGCTGCTCCGTCATGTCGCGTAGCTGCGCCGAACACAGCTCGTAGTCCATCTCCAACCTGCGCAACATCAACAATAAATAACACGGCGTAATACGAGCCGCGACGTATACCGTAGAACCTCCCAACGAAAGTCCAGGAGGATTCGCAGTAGTTCCTTTAGGCACCTTTGAAAGAACTACTTATTGCAAATAAACCTACGAATTGCGATGGTGATTTATTTGCTGCAATTGCTTCCGAAGGCAATAAACCCGTCCAGAAGAACAACTTTATTATTGTTGAATAGTATAATAGTATTAAATCAATAATAAAGATTTCTCGACAGTTTTTTTTTTCTATGCCGGTCCTAGAGTTCATCCATAATAACAATCGCATTTAAACAAAATAACATTCGAGTTGATTTACAGCTAGGAGGTTTTATGGTATTATATGTTTACGTCACAAGTGTCAAGTAAAGCGAACTACACAACTAAGGAGCTGGTAGGAACCCAACTTTTAAACGACAACAGCTACGTCGTCACTGTCCACTATAGTTGTCATTGCTTCATAATCAGAGGTTTGATACATATTACATAATCATATATTTACTATTATTTATCTACAGATAAATTCCGCAATTAGTTACACTTACAAGTCTCGGCTGTCTAAATTTACTGAAATTTTATTAAGTAAGAGTACTAACCTTCTATCAAGAGATGTCTAACTAAATACTTACAATGGTGGAGAATAATTAATTTCGAAACTACTACTGCCTCTAATTAAATAGTGTAGAGGAATAAAAAGTAAGTACTGTACTCGGACGGGGCTTGCTTTCCTTTTGTTGTAATCTGGAAATCCCAAATTACGTCAAGTGACCTCTTAATTATCGGAACTTTATAGGTACGTAAACCATTTCCACTTTTTTTGTATAGATACATTTTTATGGCTAGTATCTAAAAACCTTTTATTACAACTTATATGAATTCTGCGAATATTAAGAAAAAATGCATTTTGCGTGTATACGTTGTTATTGGTTATGCAAACGCAATAGACACTAAGTAAGTATGACGCTTAAACTTGTATACAGTTCATCAGATCTATAAATAGTCAATTTAGTCACCATTAATGGATTAAATCATAGCCACAAACGACATCATTAAATTAGTTAAACGATGCTTGACGCATATATCACGATGCGTTTGGAAAGTGTCGAATACATGAATGGACTCACTGCTGCCAATGCAAACGGGTGTCATTTTCTATTTCTTCCAATTCACAACATTCCTCTTCGAGCCTCTCGTACTTATCTTGAAGTTCTGAAAGTTGCAATTCGAGCTCCTGCAACAAAAAGAACAAATTGAGACCTCTAGTAATTTTGCCTGTAATCAGTAACGTTCCAGATTTGACAACTTCAAAGAGATGTTCAATGTTTTTCGCAAAGGATACGAGATGAATATTGAGAAACTTCACTTCATTATTTACACATTCGGAGTGTATGCATTCTTTTGGATAACTTAGATACCGATTTTGGTAATGAACTAGATTTGTGAACCAGGAACGTGTCAATTTTTTACAAACATGTACGTTCGACTTACTTGTATCCTATTCTCTAAGATGAATTCCGTCTGCAACCTCTGTGCAAGTTTAGCTTCCTTCACGTCCTGCGCGGCCTCGTATATAGAGATCTTGCCCTCCAAGAACTTCAGCCTCCTTTCGTAATACTGCTTATGCTTCTGCCCCAACTTCACACACCTACACTCTAAACTATCGCCTTCTTCTTTACTATTAAGCGTCCTATTTCTAACTCCCTGTCTCTCTAACTTCTCCCTAATACTATTCAGTCGTTGAATTTCTGTGTTCAGTTCGCCGGAGCATTCGAAACTGTCGTTGACGTCTGTCTGTGTGCTCCTCGTATCTGTTTCGACGCCCTCGAAAATCCCGCTTTCTTGCAATACGTTGCTTGGTTTCCTCTCGTCGCTGCAAAGGCTTTCGAGTGATTCGCTCTTGTATCCTTTCTGCTGGTACGGGGTGACTGTTGCGATTGCTTTCTGGATTTTCTGCGATGTGATATCGGCTTCTGGTTTCGATTTTAGGTCACATATTCTTTTGGGTTTGATCTGGAAGAATACACGGTTAATTTTAGATTGTTGACACCATAGTTAATGTCAATGTGACATCATTTCCCTTTAAAAAGCTGCTATAGAGATAGACAGCAAAGAAGAAAAGTCAAAAAGGTTTACACACCTGATAACACTCGTCCTCGCTGACGGAACTGCTCAGTGCCTGAAGATTATAAAGCAGCATCAGGACTTGCTCCAAGCAGTTCCTATCTTCCACCGACCCCGCATTCAGGATCATCTGTTCCAAATGCTCCTTGACAGGGTTGCTTCTCAGGGAATCACTGGACTCTGAGGTTCGGTCCAGGATGTCAGCAAGGACCTGTGCTTTCGCGAAGTCTTCCTTGAAGTCGTCATGGGGCGTGGCGAGATGCCGCCGCGTGTGCGGGCTGCTGGGGGCAGGGGACTTGTATCCGGAGTCCATTCGCTTGAGCTCGGGGGACGCGGAGTCCTTGATCCGGGAGCCGGGGGACACGCAGCCGGAGTCTGAGTCTGTTAGATTGTCCCGGGCCTGTGGGAGAAATGGATGTTTAGTTGTTGAAACGATGCGTATGGGAGTAAAGATAAACAACAGTAGCATACAATAAATACACGTTACTGAGTAAAGTAGCCTGTATGTCCTAAGGAAAGAGGCGGGAACTCGCTTCGTTGTGTCTGTCTCGCTCATACATTAAGTATCGTCGGTAATATAGAGTCCTGAGTTAACACTTTCGCAACCGGACTAAAAATGGAACAAATTCAACAGAAACCGACAGAGTTCGCTAGGCGTGTAAGTTCATACTACTGCCCGCCTAGCGGGCTCAGCCGGCATCTGAGTAAACATTACGAGTGCCCGCTAGGCGGGTTCTTGGTTGCGGACGTGTTAAGCGAGGCACGGATCCGAAGCACCGGTAATGTCATGCAAGAGGTTCAAATTCTAAACACGAACACATTCTGCCTGACAGGTGCGCTAACATCCTTGTTCGTCGATTAAGATTAAACCATATGCAAAGAAAGTACATTTACGAGAGAAAACCTACGCATACTATCATTTTCATCTCGTTAAGAAGTAGGTACACAGTATACGTCAGTACAGTTCTCCACAAAGATGTCAAAGACTAACATTGTGTGCTCTTATCTCAATGGAATAAGGCGTATTATTGCGTATATCTGGACGGTACAGTGCGTTGGGCTCCAGTTGGCCGGAGTTTCGAACGGAAACGGCCGGAACTATCGGACTACGTATCGCTCATTAGCATCAAGATTTAGTCATTGACGACTCCTGTGCTGCGCAATTCCGTTACAAGGGAATAATTTGAGTTTGGTTTCAGATTACCTTTTATTAAGCATCAATAAATCAACAAAAGTAACCCTAACTTTTTTACCGTACCCTTCGATAACAAGATCAAGGCAGAAAATGTACCGGGAATCGATATTCGTATCAAGAGATACAGTAAAATTGTGGCGTATTTCCAAATCAAATTATGAAACATAGGAACATAACATAACAAAATATAAATACTATGAATATGAAACAATGTTACCCAAAGTTATTACGTTTCCTACGTGATCAATACGAGTAAATTATATGAGATTGATGGGTATAATCTTGTTGTCTTTGTGATGAAGTCATATGACGCAGATTGACGTCATAACACTTCATAATCTCTTATCTGCGCTAAATAAACTAGTAAGAAATGTGTATCTTGTTTCTATAGCGAGTATTATATTCTTCTCTATCTTGTCTCATCTCGTCCTCCTAGTGTTTTTCCCGGTTGGGCGGTTGTAAGAAACACGGTGTTTTCACTTTAGAACATTGTGTAAAATTGCTTTTCTTTTGTTTCTTTTCTTTGAGTCGGATGATATTGGTTCCTGCGACTATAGATGTCGCTAAATTAAATTTAGTACTTAGGGCAGGCGCAAGCCCATCGGCACCCGTCGGATGACGGGAAGTGACCACAGGTCCGGTCGCGTGCGCCAGCACTAGCTGTTTAAATTTTCTTTTTTTTGTTCTAGCAACATTCATTAATAAAGAACTGTGCGATTATTTTCACGCAGCTTTATTATTGTACAATTATTTATATGATAATTTCACTGCCCCTAATGTGTACGCTGCTAAACGAATATATGAAAAATGCAAAAAGAGCATTACTTTTCAATCGTGTTTCAATTTAAAAGGACAGAAATCTATTATTCCGACATGAGTTTTCTCAACAGCTTTTTTTAAAACGAAACGGAAAGATGACATATGTCAGCCGCGGCATTTGAAATTCTTTCACTCCGTGACTTTTGTTATATACGTGAATGCGATTTGAATTGTGTTTTCATCAACGACTTTTGCTGTTTCTGGGCTTTGACGAAACCCCTACACTCATTGGACCCCCTGTTTTATCTTAACGGACTACTAAGATCGACGAATCTACCCCGCTTTCGACCCCCTGCTTTATCATACTTGACTACGTCGAACCTGATTTACTCTTTGGAACCCCTGCTTATCTTACCGGACTTGAAGTAGCTTGTGGCATGGAATCTAGGATATGTCTTCGGGCAATGAAAAAAAGTGTTGCGTGCCCAATTGCGGTAAACTTGTAAGTACCTATAACTAATATAATTATTCAAGATTTTTAATTCTATTTTTGTTTGTTCATTCACTGTTTAGAATAAAATAATAAGAAAACGCAGTCTGGTGTGCTGTAGGATAGGAATATGTATCTTGGCAGGCGTTTCCAGAGTTTAAATGCTTTTAGTTTAGTAGATATTTCTGACTTTCGACTTAACCCCTGCATTTTCGAGATTACCCCAATGCACCTTATGTAGGCAATAAACAGCAAGATTCTTGCTTAACATACTTTTTTTCGTATATTCATCGGCACCTGACACATATTTATCTTATTTTCAGAGAAAGGAATACTACCGAAGGAATGTGAAGGTACAGCGGATTAGGACGATGTATTGAAGAACATTTAAAAAATAAGAAATGTTGGACTTACCCATCAGAAAGAAAGAAAGAAAGAAAGAAAGAATATAATTTATCAGTGCAAAAACTATACCTACATAAATAAAAGTGTAACAATTTTATTAGTCTGTTTTCAGACATACAAGATGTTGTGACGTAGGTACATTACAAAGTAGGAAAGCTAGTATGAATAATAAAAAAAATACATAAAAACTTTACTGTACATTATAGTATAGGTAGATATCAATGTCGTGAAGAAAGAACGAAAGAACTGATTACATATTTTGATTTAACTTGTCGACTATTTTGGGCACAATGGTGCAGAGACATTAACAAAATATTAAGTGGTTAGCGGACTGATTACGATAACTCAGATATAGTACAAGACATGGCTTACGAGGATAGGTGTAAGAGGCGGACATCAATAATAATTATATTTACAGGGTGAAATCGGTAAGTATGTGTACTTGCACAGTTGATTATCCTGCACGGCTATCACAAGACGGCGCGTGAGCTCTCTCGATCTTTCTCGTACTATCCGTCTCTCTCTTATTAGAAAACTTAAAAAGAGACTTATAGTGCGCGAAAAATCGAGAGAGCTCGCTCGCCGTCTTGTGTTAGCCGCGCTGTTATTATAAGAGGCTAGCTAATGCACGGCTGTGTCGATTCTGAAGGTCCTAATACTTTACTAATATTATAAAATCCTTGGTGAAGTTTACCTCTAGTTTTTTTAAGCTTTATTTTCTGTACCGTGTTATTTTTAGAGGTGTGCAAAAAGTGTATTTGCATTGTATTGTATAAATACGAAAGTAACTGTCCATACGGACAGTTACTTTCGTAGACAACATACGACAGACAAACACGACGAATAGACAGACATACGTCTGTCTATTACTTTTGCACGCTTAAACCAAGCATGCAACTATATAGTTTGAGACCCTGAGACAAGGTCTAGACATCCCGGAAATGATCCCTTAACGCACTTGCTGCCAGGAACCCGCCTAGCGGGCGCCCGCTCCGTAGGGAGTTAGTAAGTATGTAAGTAATCTCCGGAACCGCTTATCCTATTTCAAAAATTCCTTCACCTTTGTATAAAATGAACTTTATGAATGGGCATAATCTTTATTTTAGTGTGTATGCCTGAGTTCTTTGCAATACGTGGGTGAATTTTAACACGTTTCCTGTCCATGGATATATGGACATTGGACAGGCAACATGTTAAGCAGGCCAACAATTTCGGTACACGTCTTTGTTAATGTAAGAATAAGGGTGTGTTACGATGTATTTGGCTACTCTGGCTGCTACTAACTGTATGATGTTGGCTGTACTGATATCACTTAATGCTACCATTGTAAGTGGATTTTGTTAGTATGCTCTGACATGTTAAAAAGCCCGTGAGTCCTAGGTACTTGCAAAATAAATATTTGATTTTTGAATTATATTCCAATCTTTTATTAAAACTTTTTTTACAATGAAATCCATCAACTTTGGACAATTAGCAGAGTGAGCAATAATTACACAAAACTACTCTGGTAGTGTTTCAAATTGATGGATTTCTAATTCCCTGAGAATCGAATTCTTCCTACATCCATCCCACAAATATACGTATGTATGCGTGAAATGCAATTATACTCATGCCAATGTATGTGTGATGTCAAATCGGAGGGTGTATGTTATTCCCGCAAGTCTAGATGGCTCTACTAGCAATAATGTTGACTGACAACTCTATACTATATATATTCAATATTCTCTTTGGTAAGAAACGTAGAGGTTACCTCTGAGGTGGTTACACTCTTTTTGGTCGTACCTTAAAAGAACTCGGGGTCCGCTTTGGCACTGCACTACATATAATATTCTACTCTACCTTGTTTATTAAAAGAAAAAAATAGGTGCCTAGCAACCACTATGATTTATTTATAATCTGACAGTGTGCCGGGGTGCGCGAAAAATACACATAACGCGAGAATCTCTTTTAATATTCCCTCGGTTCCAGTCGTTAGGGAGTTTGTCGTGGACATACATTTAAAGTTGAACGTTATGTGTAACATGTTTTGTGTGTGATTTCTAACGCTTTCACTCTGTCCCTGCTAGCCACATTTGGCCACACGGAAGTACAACGAGAGAATCTCCTTTAATATTCCGTCGGTTACAGTCGCTAGGGAGTTTGTCGTGGACATACACCTACATTTATTGCTGAACATTATGTGTATGTTTTGTGTGTGATTTCTCACGCTTTCACTTTGTCTCTGCTAGCCACATTTGGCCGCTTCGATGAAAGCCTCACGTAAGTTTATTTTGTCCCATCCTCGCACTGGTTTGGCATATCATTCAATCATGGTCACCATAATATATGAAAAACAAGCCAGCCCTGTGATGTGGGTACGATATAATATTTAAACTTATTCTTCGTAAGAGAGAGTTATATAACAACACTTTAAATATGTATTTACATATGATATAATTATCATTTTATATAATGAGCATCTGATGTAATTTAACATTTATTATAACATACTTATATGGCCGGTTCCAATAATCAATCCACCGATAGTTTTCCTATTCAATATTCTCTTTGATTTTCCTTACCAACAGTTACATTTTGACACATTTTCTACGGGTACCTAATCTGTCAAAATCTAACTGCCGGTAAGGAAAACTATTATAAGTCTAATGCATAGGCGTGTACAGATTATGCGCGGCAATCACTCGAACATTGGATCGCGCGCGGCGGCCGCGCGCAATGGAGACGGGGTTTCCGCGCGCGGCAGTTCGAACTTTGCCGCGCTCGAACTTGCCGCGCGGCGATCCGAGCGCTGTCGGTTTTTGAGCCCGCATCAAAGAAGCTTCAGTCCCTGGCGTGCGCAGTTTGGACGGCGAGCTGGATCGCTTGCCTCGCGCAGCCGCCGCTGTCTACCTAAATTCCATCGAACATTTGCCGCGCGAGCCAATGTTCACGCGAACACTGGCTGGCGCGGCTGCCGCGCATAATCTGTACACGGCTGGTAGAACCGCGACCCTACAACACGCGAGTCGAGCGTGCTGCGGCAGCGGCCGGCGAAGCACCACAACCGAACACTTTTTTACTCCCTTTATACTGATACTATACATATGAGTACAATTTGCAAAGCGTAATGTTTGCTTTACTTTCTTTACTTTATTGGCGTTACCAAGCTGTTGTAATAAAAAACAATATATTATACTAGGTACTTAATAGTCATGTAACATGAGAATTATACCATATTATGGTTATAATAAATATGTGCTATACCAGACGATAGTTAAACAAACTAAACATATGTATTTTGAAATTATACCAAAGGTTTATTATATACAATGAGTGATTATATACTTTGAAATTATATCAAATTTTGTATTATGAATGAAATTATATCATTTATTTTTATACCCATCATTACATTACACAGCCGGTATAGTCATTACAAAGTCTTCGGATAACACTGAACGATATTAAATACATATGACTAACTTTATGCACATTTTTTATAAACCAATCGCGTTCAACAGGCCTAACCATGATATCCTGTATGTTGATCAGTAAACGCACTCCAAGACGCTAAACATCCGGCCCCTGATACGAATTTATAATAATACTTAATACTTATGTGAGCATTCACTTCTGGTTGAATCAATTTCTACAAATAAACACGGGACAGAACACATGAATTACTTATGCAGAGAGATTCTATGATATGCTGTGAAACCTACTGCATGCATAAAATAAAATAACCTCTATGGGGTCAGGCCAGGTCTCAGACTCTTAGCACCCCAAATATAACCCTGAAAGTCAGATCCATAGACAGGCGTAGCGTAATTCCGATGGACAGCCAGACAGCCACATAAAAGCGAAATCGTCCGCCTGTCTGTGTTAGACCCAGAGATATTGTATTGAGCAACTACGGTCGAAATCAGCGGGACTACGCGACGGAATTCGATCGCGGAATTCAGCTTGTTTGCGGTGTGCATGTGCATGCAGTTTGACAATCAAATGCATTAGGGTACCTACATGTCTAATTAATCTTTCTTAAGGTACGGAGCCAATATTACTGCGATATTGGATACCTTCTCCTCCGTTAGTGAATATCTTTATAGCAACTGTCTTGCACATAGTTGACTAATAATTTTGAAAGTTATCTAATCTACCGATAACATAACTAGTTATATTGCGCAGTTTACTCGCTCTACATGCCCTTCAGGTAGAGCGTTAAAAATGGAGTGTTAGCACGCGGCGCGGAGCGTAACAACTAACAAGCGATGCCAATCAGTGTTAGTGCTCTATCTAGAGGCACTAGTTAACATAATGATCACTAGAATGGCGTGAGCTACTGTGAGCTGCGTAAACATAAGTGATATGCTCGTTAAATAATAATACATTGTTGTTAAGATTGGCCCACTCTCTTATTTTTAACTCGCTGTCTGTGGTAGTATATTCCGAAGATCCATTTTTGGGTAGAGTTGAATCCACACATACTTACAAAGCCACAAACATACATTCAACAGACATTTATTTATATTTTATATACTAGATTTGAAACAAAAACGAGGTTTAATTTACCCCGTAATATTAATCTGCTCCAAGTCTGCCAAACAAGTTAAGCCAATACTTCAGTCCAAGATTAGCAAGACATTTCACAGATATAAAACGCGCGTTTAGTTCAATTGAGCCTAATTAAAAAAGCAAATTTGTATGTCAGATATCTCTCTGTCATAAAGGGGCAATCCTTATAATTGTGTCGCATTATCGTCATTACTGGAGGAGTAGTGGCAAAGTACTGAAACAAATGGAAAAGCACTGTAGAGAACGCCACGACCTAAAATGGGTTGTACAGTCAGCATCATATAGTTAGTAGCAGCCAAAGTAGCCAAATATATCGTAACACATCTTTATTACTATAGGAGTAAGGAAGTGTTACGATATATTTGGCTACTTTGGCTGCTACTAACTATATGATGCTGACTGTAGCACTTTAGGTACTAAGAAGTCATCACCGATATCTGCTATATAGGACACTAGCTTCCGCCCGCGACTTCGTCTGCGCGGAATCGGGATAAAAACTATCCTTTATTTTAAACCAGGCTATAAACTATATTCGTGTAAAATTTCATCCAAATCGGTTGAGACGGTTAAGCGTGATTGAGTAATAAAGATCCACACATCTAAACATCCAAACTTTCGCGTTTATAATAGGATAGGCCTCCCTCAAGAGATCCACTACGCGAGTCCCTTGTCTTCACGAGATCGTCGGGCCATGGCCACCTTGTGAGGGGTCTACCCACGCTGCATCGTTTGTTATCTCTATGACGACGCGATACCGTTTTATGAAATAGGTAGTTGTTTAGAGTGAGTTTAACAAAGATATGATCACACATTGATCTCGATTTTTACAAGCTTTATATTATCTTGACCTGCGGCGCTACCACGAACTTCGAAAGTCGAAGTTCGTAATACATGCATCCCTGTCACTCGATTAAGGGAGTGCGATAGAGATGGAAATACCCGAACTTCGACTTTCGAAGTTCGTGGTAGCGCCGCTGTTCGTATGTATGTAAATTGTAAGTATGTAAGTTGTCCGTCAAAATTTGCAATCCATTTTTCAGTCACTTGCCGTTATCCGATTGAGCTGAAATTTTGGGTATATTTGGATGACAATTCAATATTATGGTACCATCGAGCTGATCTGCTGATGGAGACAGAAGGTGGCCATGGGAATTCAGTAACCGACGTAACCCCATTGAATTTGGGCTCGTAAGAATCCTCTCAATGGTATACTGAGAAGTACAGTCGGCAATAAAAGCTTGTAACAAAAATGAATTTTTTGACAGAAACTTATTTTATAAATCTTGTGTGAAGACCATAGGTGGTCTTCGTTAGAAGAAGACGTAAATAAATAAACATATCTACCTACATTGGTTACTAAATTATGATTATGCATTTGGTTATTTATGGATGGTAATTAGATTAATAAAATAAAATAACATTTATTAGGGTATAGCACTACACTTCAATAATTGAATAAGGTTATTGCTCATTGTTGAAATATTTTGACGCCTTAATTTAAACATTTATGAAACAAGTGAAAGCTTGTTTGGTTGATTGAGTTTGATCTTAGATCGCAGATACTAGACAACCAATGAAACATCACAGCTGACTTTACGTATTAGGTAAATCTATGTGCATTCGTCCATATCTTATTACATGCGCATGTATTATGGTGCGTATTATAAAATGCCGTTTATACCGCCGACAATTATAACTGAGGTTAGCAGGAAGAGACCACTCGGAAGGGCAAATCCTTAGTAAGTTGAGTTCCTTGTTCGTTTACTTCAAAATTCAAAGCATTTTAAACTACGTCTACTTAGATACTGATGACCCTTCCAAGTTTAGCGCGTGTGTCTATTGGCACTAGTTTAACAGAAATTACCGCCTTTTGATCTTCCAACCAAACAGGTTGCTAATTAAAGTATACATTTGTGCCCTTTATGGCAGCGAAACGTGGACAATGACACACCGAGAAAGATTGGAAGCGTTCGAAATGTGGTGTTGGAGACGGATGGAAGGCATAAGCTGGACTGAGAGGATAACCAATGAGGATGTGCTAAGAAGGGTAAAAGAGCAGAGAGCGATCTTGGCCACCATTAGCACTAGAAGGGGGAAATCGATTCGATACGGCACGACAACTTCTTTAAAACCATCATGGAACCATTGACACGGCGCAGTTATATAGACCAAAGAAAGGAAAAAGCAGGTGTCGTGGCGTATCAGCAAATCAAAGGGCTGGCGTACGACAGAGATAAATGGAAAATACTCTACCCTTAAATTTATGGCGATGATGATGATCTTCAAACCCGAGAGAAACTAAATCTTATTATGATTAGGCTCTGCGGCTGAGTAAGTATCTGCATTCGAGGGATATTATTGCCAAAAAAACTCTAGTCTATTATTTGCTTCATTTCGTAATAGAACATTTTAACCCCATAGTTACACTAGACCCAAGAACTAGTTAATTACGCCTCAATAGCGGCGGAAATCAATGTGCGTAGCAGGCTATAATTTAAAACAATAAAGAGGTTAACGGCAATAAAACAAGTAGTTTATAGTGTTGCCATCTCACTGCACATGAGAATGATGTTGATTTAGCGCGAATCAACAGAAGTAAGTAGATAGTAAATTAAGTTAAATCGGTCTTTGTTACGGCGCCATACGCAATGGTTTATATTAAGTCGACCAACACTCTCCTCATCTTAGCATAATTGTGAATATCCACCAATGATATGCGTAGATGTGTTTCATTGAACGAGCGAGCGAAGCGAACGAAGTTCACCGTTTCAGCTTGGGCCAAACATTCTTTCGTACGTCCGGATGTCCAGATGTCCGACTGTCCGGCTGTTCTCTTCTACAGGACGCATTTCTTTAAATAACCAAGAAAAAGGTCCTTGAAGAAGTAAGATTTCTCAACCGATTACTGTGAAATTAAGTGAGCAAATTCAATAATAGGCATGCGGCCTCATGTTCAAATTGATAACGTAGTGATGCTAAATGGATAGTAAACCATCAAATTATCGTAATAAAGTATAAATTATAAAATGTAATTAAAACCATAAAAAGATATGAACCTTGAAAGTTTAGAAAACTGATGCATTTTTTTTATTGTCCAAGAGTAAATTTAAAGCTGCCAATAGAATCCTTACGCTTTTATAGGAACGAAATTGTATAACAACTATGTACTTAAACGCAGTATTTCGCGACCGAAACAACAATTTACCGGATTTTCCATACAGTGATACAACTACTTTGTACAAGTGACGTGATACGTGGGTACGTCATCAGTATGAAGCGTTTTCCGCTGCCGCCAGCGACGTCAATCTTTGTCTCAAATTTTTGGGTATTTATGTTCCTTAATCGTAGTTGCTCATTAGGTATATGGATTTTTTTATCCATTCAATTTTTCGAAAAAAGATAAAAAAGACAAGCTGTCTACAGCTCACAGATCCACTAGTATATTTGACACCTAGCCTACTGACTATATAGGTGTCACCTGTATAGATACTGCTTAGCACATCTCTGATGGATGCCAACCGTTACCCAACATCCTTAAAGAGCCCGCGGCTCTCGTTGCTACCGGCTCCCTAAGATTGGCGTAGCATATACTTTTACGTCACTCCGGGCGGTAAGTGAGATTCACCGCCCACGGGCGCAGCGGCAAATCTCCCTTCACACCCAGGAGAAGACGTAAAATTGTGTACGCACCACGGTCGGTAATTCGTACATCTCACCTTCGGTTCGGGTCACAAACACCTGCGATCTGCGGCATTCACGAATTCACCGCCCTAGGTACGTAATGTACTATTTCGTAAGCGACTATCATCTGACCTTCCATTACGGGTGAATTTTCAGTTTGCGAAACGATTTCCTAGGTTTCAGTCAGGGTGTTCAACATTTACATTGATCAACGGTTTAGGCTACGCGTGTAAAAGCTTCGCAGGTTGGCGTGGCCTATTTTATGCCAACAGCCTTATGATTTAAAACTACATTTTCATATTTAACTAGTACCTAATGTCTATTATTTACTTGTTATAAAAAGTTTAATTGTTACAGATTTTTCCTGACCTGTGTGCCTGTGACCAACTAACTGTTATGTTTTTTAGTGCATATGATAATTTGTGTTGTGGGATTCATTGTTCCTTTGTAAATGTTCAAGTTTTCTCGATTCATATGAATAGCGACTGTAGAAATGTCGTGTGTAATGTATTGGCATTGTAATGCGATAAACGAATTTTTTATCCATTTATTGTTAGTTCAAGCAAAAATCACATTGTGAATGCAATCTACAATATGTGGCATCATGGCAAACATTTTTATTTGGTTAATTTTGAGTGTATCATAAACATTTAATCAAAGCCTATTTTTTGCTTTAATGCATATTTATAGTATCCTCATTATCTAAAGGTTTATTCCCTGTTACCACCAAAGTTGTTTCCGGTCAATTTGTCAAGATGTAACCATACGCATTCTTAAATTCACGGACACCTGAAGTTAAGATGAATTTGAGGCAAAAGACGTTAACCTCTTAATTCCTTCAAAATCTCGTCGAATCGGATTGGAGTTGGTAACCAAACTCCAATCCGATTCGACAAGGACGTGGGTTCGATGCGGGTCAAGAATAAAAAGTACCTTAATTCGTACCACGTCTATCTCCGGTGCACCATTGTTACGAAATTAACCCGTAGACGGTAGATTTCACGGCACCATGGTTTCTACGATAGTACAGTACAGTCAGCTACGGAGCACCCCACTGCATCTATGCAGAGGTCACATTGATCAGCAGGGCGGTTGTATGCGTTTATCCGCCTCACCTTACACCTAACGAAACTATAGTGAAAATGCCCTTACATCCAATATTTGCATCTCAGTACAATTTATGTCATCATTGACGTTTATTGTTCCAGGATGACGGGAAATATAGGCTGTTAAAAAAAATCAAATAAAAAGGTCGATGGGGGCCCAGTGCGCAAAATTTCGGAAATCGCGAAACATCTGGTTGACGTGACGTAACCTGGTGACCGAAGAGCTGGCAGCTTTCTCGCGCAACGCAGCATTGCAATTCAGCAAGGAAATTCCGCCAGCATCCTCGGTACAATGCCTCGAGGGCCTTTTAGATTTAACTTAGTTTTCATTTACTTCAGTTAATGTTGGTTAACATCTTGTACAGTCGCCATCAGATATATCGGAGCGGCCAAAGTGCTCACAAATATCGGAACACGTCTCTAATGCCTCGACAATAGAGACGTGTTCACATGTTTGTGAGCACCTTATTGGCCGCCCCGATATATCTGATGGCGACTGTATATACCTACTTTATAAATAAAGAATGTATCAGATCGCAAGTAAAATAAATATTGTTATTTTCTTAATCACCGCCCGTGGTACAAAATTCTACTTTTCCCCCTGGTCGGGAAGCTGGATTTTCCGCACTCGTAGCGGGTACATGCCTCTTTATGGTCAGTTGTGACGTAAAATATTGAAGGTGTTAATAGACTTGCCGGCACTTCCTGGCGGAAACAGAAGTAAATGTTTACTCGGTTTACCTATATGTGAATGTGTGAGATTAAGGTTACATTTTGTTGTATTCTTTTAACACATGTGTCACGACTGAAAGCGCTAAAAGGCCTGCGAATGTCATTAACGTAAGCCGGTCGGTATCGCAAGCTATACTAATATTATAAAGAGGTAAAGTTTGTATGTATGTTCGTAGCTTTGTGACTGTGTAAGATTGTATGTAAGGAGTAATTTCAGGTGCTTCTCTTCCGATTTAAATCATAGTTTCGCCATTATTATTATAGATTTTGATAGGCATTTTCACCTAACTATGTATTGGTATGTGAATTTCTATTTAACACGCTCTACCGACTAAACGGTTTGACGGATTTCAATAAAAGTGATGTTAATTGTGTTTATTAAGAACGAGAACGCGTCTTAATTGCATTTATTAAGTGCGAGTATATAATATATTAAGTATGTTCTTAGATTGAATATTTACCTATGACAAACTAAAGCGAATGCCAGGAAAAAGAACATACCAAAACTACATCATATTTGCAATTGAATCGTCTGAACAAAACCATACAAAACCAAAATTGCCTCGATAGAAAAGAACCGCCAAAACATGTCTTATTTTTACTCAATTTCAATAGTGTGAGGTTCCCGTGCATATAAATTAAGTAAAAGTTGAGTCTATAATAGCTTTTCACATTACCTAATGAAAGTACTAGCGGGGTATTTTTATGTAGTCCCTTTTCAGACTTATTGAGGTGAAACGTATTTGGCGTATAGGCCTTTTTTATTTAGCGCGATACCCTTTCTCCCGTCGCGTGTTTCGTGCGGTTCTGTATATCTTTTGTTGCCGTTCGCGTTCGCGGGCGGAGTCAGTCGTAATCGCTCCGCTGAGACGAGAGGACTACGTTCTGTGCTCTCACGACAGCACGATGAACATAATTATTTCAATAATATTGTGACCCAGTATATTCGTCCAGTGAATGAACGTATCATTACATTCCAGTAGATATTTTGCTACATTTTGAAATAATATATTTAAAAGTCGATATAAGATTACGCAGCGATCGGCGGGTGACCGGCTTCTTAGAATAATTTGTGCAGTACATGCAAAACTAGACGAACATTTTTCTGTCGATCGTGTATTTACTTTATGAAAGATTATCACTATCACTATCACTACATACTCGTAGTATAAAACAAAGTCGCTTCCCGCTGTCTGTCCCTATGTATGCTTAGATCTTTAAAACTACGCAACGGATTTTGATGCGGTTTTTTTTAATAGATAGAGTGATTCAAGAAGAAGGTTTATATGTATAACATAGTATCCGTGCGAAGCCGGAGCGGATCGCTAGTTGAGAATAAATCCGGTTATGTTCAAAATCGATGTCTGAGAGGTCTAAATACGAATTCATAGTCAGAAATATTTCAAAAAGTGGTCGCATTATTTAAAATTTTTGAAACATTCGTTGTAAATTAATATGCGCGTTTTTTTAAAGAACAACATGCAATTGGCAGGCTTCTCGAGGGTGAAGATTCTAGAAATGATGTCCATTTTGAATTCCAAGATGGCGGACATTGCTTTTCGAATTTAAACTTTCGTGAGACGTGTTGAAACAGTACTAATAATTACACGGTTCAACTCACGTATTAAATGTCACTACGGGCGACATGTTTCGAACTCTTCGGGAATTCTTCTTAAGGACGAGTTTTTTCGCGGCGGTGTCGCTTGAATCTTGTCGTGATTCAAGCGACACCGCCGCGAAAACACTCATCCTGAAGAAGAACTTCCGAAGAGTTCGGAACATGTCGCCCGTAGTGACATTATTGACATTGTTTTTCTTTAAAGTCATCGCGGGTGTCGCTTTTAGGGTTATCGAGAGTGCAGATTCCAACAATTATTGCCTGCGAACTTGGACATTTTGATATTAAAAAAGTGAACATAATTATGCACTTTTTCTTTAATATGTTCAAAATTGATAACTAAAGGGCCACAGCGTCTCCATTGTCTCCAAGTACGAATCCGAGATCAGAATTGAAAAATTTGGCCGCCACACAGTAGTGGCCTGAAAATCTGACTTTCATAGACATGATCGAAGTTTTCATAATATATTAGTTGTTGTTGTTAGTTATATTAGTTGTAGTTGTATAGTTTTTTTTTAACGCTACTAATAAATTCACGGTTAAATTCACGTATTAAACGACACGACAGGCGACATGTTTTGAACACTTCGGGAGTTCTTCTTCAGGTTGAGTGTTTTCGATGTTTGTTTTGAAGAAGAACTCCCGAAAAGTTCGAAACATGTCGCCTGTTGTGACATTTAATGCGTGAATTTAACCGTGGATTTATTAGTAGTATTTTAGACATGTCTCACAAAAGTTTAAATTCGATTATAGCTTTTTTTTGCTTTAGGCTTTTACTAGCCATTATTATGCTAGCTCACAACCCTTACGTGATTTAGTAAAAAAACGGAAGGCCATATTTCAGTTATAGCTCCGGTGGTTTTTTAAGCAACAAAATGTAGGTAGTGGTATTCCTTGGGTAATTAAAGTAATTTGTACTCTATAAAGTGAGTGTTTTCGCGGCGGTGTCGCTTGAATCTTGTCGTGATTCAAGCGACACCGCCGCGAAAACACTCAATCCTGAATAAGAATTCCCGAAGAGTTCGAAACATGTCGCCCGTAGTGAAGTTTAATACGTGGGTGAACCGTGTAATTATTGTCATTTTTTTTCTTTAAAGTCATCACGGGTGACGCTTTTAGATTCCAACAATAGGGGCGTAGACACTAAATAAAATAATGTGATATTTTCTCGAAGAAGGATAAAAAAATTTGTCAAATGGAGAAAAAATCTACGCAAAAGGTTAAATAATCACGAAGTTATAAGTGTCCAAAGTTTTAAGAAGGGGTACGTTCTGTCCCTTTTTCGCAAAACGCAACGTCATATGAAACGATGACGCTGGAAGAATGTGACGTCACAGAAGACGGCAACGTGCCGCGCGCATCGTGGTCGGTGACGCCGTCGACGCGGCCTGCCGGCAGCATCCTGTAATGTGACGTCACACACCGTTTGCGTTTTCTCTCTCTAACAAGCAATATTAAAACGGTTGTAGCTTCGTAATTCTTTGAGATATCTGAATGGGATTTTCATCACTATGCATATTTTTTTGCCTTCTTTCTTTTGGAGTAATAATAATTTTCGAGTCTGCACCCGAATTATTGCCTGCGAAGTTGGACATTTTTATATTAAAAAAAGTGAACACAATTTTGCAGTTTTTCTTTAATACGAGTATGTTCAAAATTGATAACTAAAGGGCCAAAGCGTCTCCATTGTCTCCAAGTACGAATCCGAGATCAGACGCCGTATCATGGTCGGCCTTATCACTCGATAAGTGACAAGATAGGGGCATCGTCTCGTTCTATCAAACGGTGTCAGCCAGTGACGGAGGCTCTATCCTGTCACTTATCGCGTGATAAGGCCGACCATGACACGGGGTCAGAATTGAAAAATTTGGCCGCCACACAGTGGCCTGAAAATCTGGCTTTCATAAACATGATCGAAGTTTTCATAATAAATTACAGTTTTTTTTTAATGCTACTAATAAATTCACGTATTAAATGACGCGACAGGCGACATGTTTCGAACTCTTCGGGAGTTCTTCTTCAGGATTAGTGTTTTCGATGTTTGTTTTGAAGAAGAACTCCCGAAGAGTTAGAAACATGTCGCCTGCCGTGACAATTACGTTAATTTTTTAACCGTGGATTTATTAGTAGTATTTTAGATATGTCTCACAAAAGTTTAAATTCGATTATAGCTGTTTTTTTGCTTTAGCCTTTTACGAGACATTATTATGCTAAATTACAACCCTTACGTTATTTAGTAAAAAAACGGAAGGTCATATTTCAGTTATAGCTTTCGAAACTGACTTAGATACTAGCGAAAATTATATCTTCAAATATAGGTACTTACAGATTTTGTCTTTCTTTCCACTTATTATAATTATCTATCTAGGTATTCATCATGTTTCATCTGACTGTCGGGGCATATACTATGCGAGAAGGAGCGGGGCAGCAATAGACGCATCAGCGCGGCAGGTACGGGGCGCGCGGGTGATTTCTGATTTTTCCCTGGCGGTACGCCCCCTCTTAAACTTGCGAACATAAAAATTGCTAAATATTTAAGACATCCAACATTTTGAAGCTATATGCCAATATACCTTATTTATTTATTTAATCGTATGGCATTCATATTTGGCCTTTTTAAAGTTTGTCACTCTTTAGTACCACCCAGGGGACATGTGCAGGGTCGTGGTAGGTAGCTCCTGCGGACGTGAAGTAACAGTTGTCCCCCCTTTGTCAAGTGAGTGGGCAACTCGACTGTTAGAAGTTTTTTAGCCGCCCGAAGGCCTCTAACTCGGCTTAACGACTACTGTTAGAAGACTTATAGAGGTATGGCATTATTATATTATAACAGAAATGCGAGAATCCTTCGGCCTTCGCGCACCATATAAGCGGCCGATCACGATATTAGAAGTTCAAACCGATTTATATAACTGCTTTATAGCGTTTATGACACCCGTTATTACCGAAAACGTTTTATTTGCTTATATTATGCCCACGTTATAATAGGAGTCACCAATGATCATAATGTTTTAGAAGTATAAATAATATTATTTATTAATTTAAAGCCCCATTCCCTCAGAATCAGCGATGGTGGTCTGTCACATCAGCATTTAGTGACGACGGATTTAGGTAGGTAGCCTTGTGGGTGGCCTTGCAGGTAGCTTAAATAATTAAATAAATATTAGGGGACAATCTTACACAAGTCGACCTAGTCCCAAACTAAGCAAAGCTTGTACTATGGGTACTAGATGACGATAAACATACTTATATAGATAAATAAATACTTAAATACATAGAAAACATCCATGACTCAGGAACAAATATTCGTGCTCATCACACAAATAAATGCCCTTACCGGGATTCGAACCCAGGACCTCTTGCTTCGTAGGCAGGGTCACTAAAGCGGTCGTCAAAAACGGTCGGTCTTAGAATGTCGGTAAGGGTCATTTGTGTGATGACTTGATGAGTTTGAATATTTGTGTCCGAGTTTTGGCCTTTTTTTTTATATCGATTAAAATATAATCTGTAAAATATAATATAAAAGTATATAATCTGTCACAGGAATATTTTTACTTGCTATATTGGAGTTATCGTAGGTATAATTCGTTTTATATGTATTGTATGTATCATGTTAGGCTTTAAGGGATTTGTTGTTATGGGCCTTAGATGCCTGAAATAAATGGTTTATTATTATTATTATATTATTTGGAATCGGTAAGAAACTGACCGGCAAGACATACTCGTATATCTATTCATCATCATCATATCAGCCGAAAGACGTCCACTGCTAGACATAGGTCTCCCCCAAAGAGTGCCAAAGCTACCGGTCCTGCGCCACCCGCATCCAGCGGACTCCCGCGACCTTTACCAGGTCATCAGTCCACCTTGTGTGGGGCCTACCCACGCCGCGCCGTCCGGTACGTGCCGTACGTGGTCACCACTCGAGAACCTTTCCGCCCCAACGGCCATCGGTTCTTTGTGCTATGTGCCCCGCCCACTGCCACTTAAGCCATATGCCTATTAGTGGTTATTAGTACAACAGTAAGAAATAGTGTTATTGTGTGGGTTGAACTGACCGTATCACTATTTGGGTCTATTGCTTCTCTTAGAGGGTTTATAAATGATAATCACATGTTATATGTCCTATTAGCTACCTACACAAGTTATACTAATACTACTATATGTATATGTAGGTTAAAAAGTAATCTAATTTACATTACGTTTTAAAAACTGTTTAATAAAATAAAATCTATACAATAAATTTGTGAAATGATCGAGTATAAGAGAGCCTGCAAAGGAAATAAAACTAATTGAATAACAATAAAAAAAACTCTCACTTTTACACCGCAAGCAATAAACATCCTCTTTCAATTAATCCAATTTGTCACTTAAACCATTAAGCACATTTGGAACTGAATTGCACTAAGTGAAAAAACTAATCCAATCCAATTTCACTCTTATCACAATGCAATAAGTTTTAAAATCAAATATGACTACTTTATTTACCGATCGTCAATAACGTTTTATTTAATCCACTTAATCCAATTTACACTTCAATTCAAACACATTCAAAAATAGAACGCATTTAAATTTTGAACGTCAGACTTGTAATGCACCGATTTTCATTTGTTTTCCACGCGAGTCACCGAATTCAATTTATCGCATAAATTCTAATAAAGGTGTCTACACACGTGCGCGCCGCTTCACGGTGCCGCCTTCACTAGTAAACTAAACAGTATGAAAGTGTGGGCGCCGCGCCGGCCTTCTTGGGCACTCAGGGTTATGGAGTACCGAGATAATGTTCAAATTGTTCTAAGTACTGTTGTTATTGTCGGAGTAATGCTGTTAGGTATCAGTTTAGGACGAGGAAGTTGTTTGTAAAGACATTTTTGTGCAAAAATGGAGTTCTATAAAACGGGTTGTTCAATGGTTATTAATCTGAGTCACAGAGTAAATAACTGAATGAGTCTTTACATATTAGTAATCCTATGTTAAACACATTTGTGTACAAATTAAATATGTTTGTCACTAAACCATGATGACTACCGGTATTTATAAAAGCGTCTGTAGAAGTATTATTAAGTGTTAATGTTGAGGATTGGAATTCCGTGCATTGTGTTTAGGTTTACGCGCAAAGTTTCGTCTTCGCTAACCGGTCACGCATACCGCAGTCTCGCAGCATTTTTATAACAATACAAACAGGGATGTTTACAAATAGGTAACAAACTCAATCCGTTTGCGAGTGTTGGTAAGTTAATTTTAATGTTGCAAGTCCAATGCACAACCTAAATTTACAAAGATGTTGTAAAAAAATATCTGTATTTGAGACAGAACTTAGGAAACGTGGTGTAGAGAGTCCTACTAGCACACTAGGGAATCTTACGGCAAGACTTATATTTTATCCAAATAAACACCACGTCGGTGGCAAACAAGTGTACGCCCTGCCTAGTGGTAAGCGGTCACCGTCGTCCTACTAAAGAACGCGGAAAACGTCTGGATAGCAGAGGAGCGCTTTGTCACATTTTGGGACAGGACGTGCGCTCTCCGTGCCGCCAAAGCGACGCGGGCCTCTGCGCCAAATGATTACCACAGATGAAATACAGCTACCTACTAACAGTTACTCCTACTGGCTGCTACTGTTAATGCTGCTACTAGTAGTACTGAGGAAAATAACGGAGTAGGGCGGCGCTGCGTCTACCTCATTTTTACGTAACAAGCCTGACGGCACAACTACATTGGCGTTGGTAAATAAATAAATAAATACCTTGTCTGGCGCCGCGTCCAGCTCCAGCAGCCGGAACTCCATCAGCTCCAGCTGGTCGCGCGCGTCCCGTAGCGCGTCGCCCAGGCGCGCGCACTCGCGCGCAGCTGAAGCGGCGCGCTCCTGCGCTGCGCGGCATTGCCCGCATGACTGTGAACAATAATACCATCGTTTATTTATGTATATTGGGAGAGCACCTCAACGTCTCGTCAGTTTAGGCTCATTATCGTGCTTGTACATCGTACAATCCACGAAATAGCGCCCTAGATGGGTAGGGTAGGACACCTAAGATGTGGACAAAGTACAAACGAATAAGCAACGAAAAGGGTTGGAGCGGGTCCTCCTCCGAAGATCTACGTCATGATAATATGTATACTTAATTATGTTACAAAAACTAAACATGCAAATTCGTTTAGAACCGCCAGTGGCACAACGTTAAGCCTTAGGCCAAATTATGACTGCGAATAAAACTCCCAGAAGCTAGTTTCAGCTAGAATCTTGTACAATGCAGAGGGCAAGGTAATTCGTAATGATCCTAACAGACGTTAGTCGGTTTGCATGACGTTTGGACAATAGTCCTAATGGAAAATGAAACCTACAGACGTCGCTGCCAAAGTTTCACAATCTGCGTCCAATCAAATTCAGCTTTGCAATCAGCATCCATCAGATGTAAGGAAAATACTGCTAATCTTGAGACGCAAACGCAATTGGTTGCTTATGAAATGATCTTGCTCTTCTCTTCTCTTCTCTTAGTCTAAACCCGGTTTAAAGCTATGGACTGGATGAAGTCGAATTCCGACTATTTAGACTACAGTAGAATGGAAATGGCAGGTTCGAGGGCTTTGCCATAGTCAGTGAAATGAACGAATTAAACCATTAAACAATAATTTACTTTAAAAACAAAGTTTTTACCGACTTCAAATCAGTGTCCAAATCGCTTCTAGTGTGTCTATAAGATATTTTCCAATTTCGTCTAGACGTCTTCGTGTAATAAATGAAATAAATGAATTAGGTAATAATGGCACTTTTACAAGTCAAAATTCTACCAGCGTTTCTGAAAAAGAAGACCACTGTTAAGAAGAAACGCCGAAACAAAGTCATTTTATGTCAAAAAAAGCTTATTACAATTGTAGTTATTAACCTACTTAAAATAAGTCCAACTGAATATGGATACAAAGAAAAAAATCATCATTTAATGCGTTGGTCTACAAGAACACATGTCCGAATAAGCTATATGAATAATTAAGCTATTTTGGGCTCTGGTTTGGGCCATGCATTTCTGTCAGTTAGATAGTCCTCAACCCTGTAATAAGACTTCGACATCAATGTTTTTTTCAAGTAACTTTTAAGACCTGGAAAGGGTAGAGCCAACATTTAATTAGGTAATTTATTATAAAAATGGATACATTGACCCGAAAAAGACTTGTATACTTTACGAACACGAAACTTTATGGTTGCTATTTTATTTTTATTTCGTGTATTAATATTATGGGTATCAGAATGTTTACAGGATGAGTCTATGTTCTTAATGACATAAACAATATTTTCATAAATGTATTGGGACGCTAATGTTAAAATGCTAATTTCTTTAAAAGTGTTCTCTCACGGATTCTCTTGCTCTCAGGTTATATATATAACAAATGGCTCGTGTAATCAGTAACATGTTACATAAAAATAAAAGATTCCGACGAATTGAGACCCTCCTACTTTTTAGAAGTCGGTCAAAAATAAACGGACGAGACCTATATGGCGACAAACACCAAGTCTAAAATAATCAGAAAGAGTCGACCCTATACTGACAAATTAAAACATTACTGTCAAACTGTCTGACACTTGACTTGGACGGGCGGGGCGATTTCTAGTTGAAAATTATGAAACATGAAACTGATTCTGAGCACGTTCGGTGCAAATTACATGCAATGGCTAAACGATCGGTTACTCGTACTGTCGGATGGAGCAGTGGGAATTATTCCATTTCCTATTCAACTGAATACATTTATCGATGCACCCATTTCCGCAGAACAGTACAAGTGGTTTGTTTTCATTAAGTAGATACTGGAACTACCTACCTGTTAAAGTCCCCTCTACACGCACTGCACTTTATAAGAGATATTAGTGTCTCGGTCCAACTAGAACTACATCTGTCTGTGTCTGGCAATTGTGATAAATTGCGCTTTACCCTGTCACAGTTACAAGGTAAATAGGTAGGGTATTAGGTTGGTTACAGATTATTCCTAAATATCAAACCGGACACATCTTCATGGCACACAACAGAAGGTACTGTCAGCAGAAAACTGATTTGTAAATAATGCTGTGTATTTATGTTCCACCATGTGGCTGTCATTTTACTTACGATACATATGGAAAAATGACATTATAAACATTTAAAGCGCTCATAGCCTAGCGGCGCCTGCGAGTCGGAAACGATAACGCAGGTTAAGCAAAGATGGCAGCGGTCAGTCTTTGGATGGGTGACCGCCTGATGTTTGAGTGGTTTATATAAATGAGCGCTTCCGTGCTTTGGAAGGCAGATGCAGCAGATGATCCCGGCTGCTGTCTATGACAGTAGTCGTTAAGCCGAGTTAGAGGCCTTTGGGCGGCTTAAGAACTTCTAACAGTCGAGTTGCCCACTCACTTGACAAAGGGGGGACCAACTGTTATTCGCGTCCGCAGGAGCTACCTACCACAACCCTGCACGTGTCCCCTGGGTGGTACCTACTAAAGAGTGACAAACTTTAAAGGCCAAAATAATGTATGCCATACGATGAAATAAATTATAAACATTAAAACTAGGTCCCGGATTTTTGGGTGCAGCTTTTGACATTGTCTATCGATGTTATTGACAAAAAAAAACAGTTCTTTTTTATACATTTTATGCGAGAGAAGTTCCCATACAACCTATATCAATATGGCGTAGGTATACAAGAAATACTTATCTACTGCTTGAGGTTTATAAAGAGTTGATAAGTTAAGGTAAGTAGGTATTTCCTTGCAAGTGTTATTTTATTTAGATAAATTAACCGCATTGATATACAGTAAGTAACATCGGAAAAGAAAATACAACCAAATTAAGAACCGCCACCTTTTTTTTTAAGTCGGTTAATAAAAATAGGTCGTCCCTACAATCTGTCAATAGCCGCACGCAATAATCCTAACCATAACATGGTTTCGGTTTCTAAACAGTAAGGGCCCCCCCATACTACCGGCGTCTTGTGAACACGATACACACACATTATGTGTCAATTGTAATGTATGTCTACTCCCTCTGTCTCTGTGTGTCTTTTGTGTAGTGAATAAATGTCTCCTTTTTTTCTTTCTTTTATATCATTGCAAAAAATGTGGATCGTGTGGATAAACGGATTGATGCCGATTTAGTCAGACGACCCTCGGCAGTGCACTTCAACAGTGGTGCAAGAGTTTACCAATCGACAGGCTGCAATAGGCGCCTTGTTGACATTTGACACGAAGAGCTCTCAAGCTTTAGATCACACTTGAACGAGCTTCGATTTACGTTCACACTTATTTTATAAACTCACAAACAGCAAAAAGACATGGGAAAAGCCGGAAAAACTAGAGCTGTTGTCAAAGTAAGTTATGAGACATAAACTAGGTAGTTGAATAACGAAATATGAGACTGTTAATATTGTATACGCAACCGAGAGAGTCGTGCGTGCTTGCATAAAACCCGACTTTCCGGCCAAAGAAGATTTTTTTTGTCAACTCTATTTCCTGCGCCTTCCTCGGCTGAAACACCTATAACTTTGATCTAGACATCATTTATTTTAACGTCCTGCTTTGTAACAAACTAACGTTAGTCACAGACGTCACAGTCACTTCTTACCATTAGGTTCGCAAGTTCCCATAATGACGGTGTCTCATTTTCATCAATATTAAGATGGCTTAACCACGTGGTTGCACTCGAGATCGAACACAATAGCTGACGCAAGCACCGATACTTTACAACCTAACTTGCAATACAAAGATCACGATGACCTACCCTGCCATACGAAAATAGCGCTTACCGCTACGAGTTAAGGATTCTCCCATTGTCAACACGATCAGCTGACATTTATAAGAGCACATACCTCAAGGCCGGACGGATTCCTGAGACCCATGTCACTCGTTTTTATGTCAACATCGTCATTTCAGCCAGAAGATGACACTAAAAAATGTTGTAAGTAAACTTGCCAATTTCAATTCTTTTGTTATTTCTATGTAGGGCTGCTATTATGCGGCTTACAATTCAATTGATAAAAGCACTCTGAACATCCGTGCACAGTTGCACACTTTTGGCTATTCGCTAGGGCAATCAAGAGCATACTAACCATTACCTACAAATCACATGGAATCTCAATAAGTTAGCTTTTTGAAATTGAGCCCTACGCGTGAGCTCAATGCGCTACTTCGAATTTTCTTAACATACGGGATTTGGTGCGCTACGGGCTTCGGCGTAGCATACGTCACTACATGTTTTTTTTATATTTATAAGAACACAGAGTATTGAGACTGTGTGCAATCTGTGTGTGTAAACTAAGATAAGAAGGCTAATATGCCTAAATAATGAGAAAAACATTGTTAACCAATGCAAGTCCAATTCATGAATCTTTTATGGGGCGAATTCTCATGTATTGCGTCAATGATGGATGACGAAGCAAGCTATAGATGAATTTCAGCGAGAAATTATCTAACTGTTAAACATTTTCGGGGAATTTTACATTATTTTAGGGCAACTTTCGTTGCCCTAAAATTTCTGTATTTTTACAGAATTATGTACATAATTGTACAGGGCAAATGTAATTTACCATATCGACCTATTTACATAATTATGTAATTTTACATAATCATATGGACAAGTCATGTTACATAACCGTAAGTATTTTTACATTTTCATTGGTAATATTACCGAATTATTGTGTTTTCTCCTTCAGATATTTAATGTAAAAATACATCAAATTTGTGTGACACAAATTAATAGTTTTTTTATGTGTATTTACATTTTTTCGGATTTTTTTTTGCATGTAGAATTACATAATATTAAACAGTGTACCTATTGTCTGCAAATCTTTTTATCTAACGCAAACATACTACAGATTAGATTAACGATCTCGTGTGTAACTAATCATACCTATATTATCAGCTAGTCAGCAATTTATTACATATACATACGCGGCACCTAAACACGATAGCCATCCCTTTTAATGGTAAATCCTGATTCTCGCATGTTGAAAGACATTGCATGTCACCAGAGTTTCTGCCCAACTACCATTTTACAAGGGATCAACTAAACTACTTAACTTTTTGAAGCAAGAAACGATAATTTGACGACTTTGTGTTCACTCGCCTGAGGTTTGCGCAATTTGTACCGGGTGTTCGGCTATTACTTCGATCCCTTTAACATAGCCTTTAGTCAGCCAAAGGCACGTCTCCGTCGGATTTATATAATTCTAAACCTTCGTTTCTTTGTGTGTCCTCACTGGATGGACCTAACGGAAGACCAGCGCTGGCCAGTATCATGCTGAGTTGGGCCCATATCGTGACACGGCACAGAATTACTTTTTCTTTTGTTTTTGTCTTGTATTAGTGTATCACGAGTAAATGTTTGATTCTTAATTCTTAAACTGGGACAAACCAAACAAACTCCACTCTACATACTCTATTTTCTATTCATTTCTTCGCACTGTTCCACTGCTGGGCAAACGCTTCCCTTTGTTTCTTCCACGCGCCTCTATTTCCTATTACAATTTATTAAAATGTCATTGCCAATTGATGTTTTATAGTGATCGGCTGGAAGATAAAGATATAATTTTGACAAATATATTCATATATCCGATAGACGCATATATTTTTATTTACCTTCAACTTTCGCTTAATGTGTGGTAGACTAGCAATTTTCATAGATGTGTCAATTGGTTTGATTTATGTAGTACGGGTACGAAACGATCATTTGATTCGCCGCTGTAAAGCTACACTCCAAATATTCTTTAAAATCGTTAGTCCCGTCCCGTTTTCGAGAAAGTGATTACAAATATATAAGTATACTAGCTTTTGCCCGCGGCTTCGCCCGCGTAGTAAGTGTAATTTTGCAATAACTGTTGAATTGTTACGCCGGCAACGGCCTACTTACTGACTTACTTCCCTTATGAATGACCATTCGTCAAAACCCGTTATAGTATTTTTTTTTTTCCTTTTATTTTTATTCCCGTGTGGTGTAGGGTAGAATTTCACCACCCCCTTTCTTCCCGTGGGTGTCGTGAAAGTCGACTAAGGGAGCAGGGTTGAAGTGTGTTGTGGGCGATGGGGTAACAACCTATCACTGCAATATACCCACATTTACGCTAAAAGTGGCGCTGGAACATAAGTTTCATGTGCTCTGCCTACCCCTTTTGGGAATAAACGCGTGAATTGTACTAACTAAAGTACTTTTTTTGTATCTTAATAAGTAATCTTCCTACAAAGTTTCAAGTCTCTAGTTCATCAATTAATGTTTCTCTCATACAAACTTTGCACCCCTATTTAACCCCTTCAGGAATGGAATTTCCAAAAATCCCGTCTAATCCTTTGCCTACGTCATAAAAGGAAGTTCTGGTGTAAATTTCAAGTTTCTAGCTCAAAAAATAAAGTTCCCTCGTACAAACTTTGCATCCCTATTTAACCCCCTTAGGGGTGGAATTTTCTAAAACGCTGACAGTTCTTTTTTGTATTCTAATAAGTAATTTTTCTACAAAGTTTCAAGATTCTAGCTCTAAAAATAAAGTTCCCTCATACAAACTCTGCACTCCTATTTAATCCCCTTAGGGGTAGAATTTTAAAAACGCAGAAAGTACTTTTTTTGTATTGTATTAAGTAATCTTTCTACAAAGTTTCAAGTTTCTAGCTCAAAGAATAATGTTTCCTCCATACAAACTTGGCACCCCTATTTAACCCCCTTAGGGGAAGAATTTTCTAAAACGCCTTAAGTACTTTTCTGTATCTTAATAAGTAATCTTCCTACAAAGTTTCAAGTCTGTAGTTCAAAATTTTTTTTTCTCTCATACAAACTTTGGACCCCTATTTAACTCCTTTAGGGTTGGAATTTCCAAAAATCCCGTCTTACCTACGTCATAAAAGGAAGTTCTAGTGTAAATTTCAAGTTTCTAATCCCAGTAGTTTCAGATACAAAATCCCGTCTTACCTACGTCATAAAAGGAAGTTCTAGTGTAAATTTCAAGTTTCTAATCCCAGTAGTTTCAGATACAAACTTTGCACCCTTAGTTATTAACCCCCTTAGGGGTGGAATTTTCTAAAACGCTGACAGTTCTTTTTTGTATTCTAATAAGTAATTTTTCTACTAAGTTTCAAGTTTCTAGCTCAAAAAATAAAGTTCACTCATACAAACTTTGCACCCCTATTTAACCCCATTAGGGGTGGAATTTTCTAAAACTCTGACAGTCCTTTTTTGTATTCTAATAAGTAATTTTTCTAAAAAATTTCAAGTTTCTAGTTAAAAAAAAAATGTTTCTCTCATACAAACTTTGCACCCCTATTTAACCCCCTTAGGCATGGAATTTCCAGAAATCCCGTCTTATCCCTTGCCTGCGTCATAAAAGGAAGTTCTGGTGTAAATTTCAAGTTTCTAGTATCAGTAGTTTCGGATACAAACTTTGCACCTCTATTTAACCCCCTTGGGGGTGGAGTTTTCCAAAACGCTGAAAGTATTTTTTTTCTATCCTAATAAGTAATCTTCCAACAAAGTTTCAAGTCTCTAGTTCAAAAAATAATGTTTACCCATACAAACTTTTGACCCCCATTTCACTCCCTTAGGGGATGAATTTTGATAAAACCCTTTCTTAGTGCTCCCCTAGATCTTATAAGGAACCTACGTGCCAAATTAAGAATCTCTAGAACCAGCGGTTTGGGCTGTGCGTTGATATGTCAACTTTGCACCCCTATTTAACCCACCCACCACCCACTTAGGGGTAGAATTTTCAAAAACGCTGAAAGTATTTTTTTTGTATTTTAATAAGTAATCTTCCTACAAAGTTTCAAGTCTCAACAAATAATGTTTCCCCCGATACAAACTTTGGACCCCCATATCACCCCCTTAGGGGTTGAATTTTGAAAAATCCTTTCTTAGTGCTCTTCTAGGCCTTATAAGGAACCTACGTGTCAAATTTGGTATCTCTAGAACCAGCGGTTTGGGCTGTGCGTTGATATGTCAGTCAGTTTCTTCTTTTATATATTTAGACTAAGATGGTTTTTCATACAAAGGTGATTTTTGAAGATTGTTGGATCGATTTTTTTTATTATGCGTTATTACTATAGCTCCATTTTAAATTGGAATACATTCATTTTGTAGCAGTAGCCTTAAAATTCCTGCTCACCCCCCTCTCAAACCTTATCACCCCATTCATAAGCCACCACCTCTCCCCGCGAAACCTACTCACCCCGTTTTACGGTACCTAATTTTTATTTTGTTTTGTGTGCCACTACTATTTTTTGTAAGTTAATTGTAAAAAAATAATTGAGGGGGGCACTCCGTACATACAAATAACTAAAGGTACAAAAAATATATTAACCCCCTTATGGGTTGTATTTTTCCAAAACACAATGACTTTTTTTGGATTCTGATAAGTTTTAATTTTGTAGGTCACAAAAAGAGTTTCCCCCATACAAACTTTTCACCCCTATTTAACCTACTTAGGGGTGGGCTTTTCCAAAACCCTAAAATTACTTTTCTTGTATTGTAATAAGGAGTCCATACAGAAAGTGGCAAGTCTCTCACTTAAAGTTTTACTCCAATCCCATACAGACTTTCAACCCCTTTTTAACCCCTTTAGGGGTAGAATTTTCCAAAACGCTGAAATTACTTTATTTGTATTCTAATAAGTAATCTTTCTACAAAGTTTGAAGTCTCTAGCTCAAAAACTAAAGTTTTCCCCATACAAACTTTGCACCCCTATTTAACCCCTTTAGGGGTGAAATTTTCAAAAATCGCTTCTTAGTGGGTACTTACGTTATGTAAAGCACCTATTGTGAAAAAATCAGCTTTCTAAGTTCAACGGTTTGGGCTTGGCGTTGATGAGTCAGTCAGTCAGGACTTTTACGTTTATATATATAGACTAGCTTTTGCCCGCGGCTTCGCCCGCGTAGTAAGTGTAATTTTGCAATAACTGTTGAATTGTTACGCCGGCAACGGCCTACTTACTGACTTACTTCCCTTATGAATGACCATTCGTCAAAACCCGTTATAGTAATTTTTTTTTTTCCTTTTATTTTTATTCCCGTGTGGTGTAGGGTAGAATTTCACCACCCCCTTTCTTCCCGTGGGTGTCGTGAAAGTCGACTAAGGGAGCAGGGTTGAAGTGTGTTGTGGGCGATGGGGTAACAACCTATCACTGCAATATACCCACATTTACGCTAAAAGTGGCGCTGGAACATAAGTTTCATGTGCTCTGCCTACCCCTTTTGGGAATAAACGCGTGAATTGTACTAACTAAAGTACTTTTTTTGTATCTTAATAAGTAATCTTCCTACAAAGTTTCAAGTCTCTAGTTCATCAATTAATGTTTCTCTCATACAAACTTTGCACCCCTATTTAACCCCTTCAGGAATGGAATTTCCAAAAATCCCGTCTAATCCTTTGCCTACGTCATAAAAGGAAGTTCTGGTGTAAATTTCAAGTTTCTAGCTCAAAAAATAAAGTTCCCTCGTACAAACTTTGCATCCCTATTTAACCCCCTTAGGGGTGGAATTTTCTAAAACGCTGACAGTTCTTTTTTGTATTCTAATAAGTAATTTTTCTACAAAGTTTCAAGATTCTAGCTCTAAAAATAAAGTTCCCTCATACAAACTCTGCACTCCTATTTAATCCCCTTAGGGGTAGAATTTTAAAAACGCAGAAAGTACTTTTTTTGTATTGTATTAAGTAATCTTTCTACAAAGTTTCAAGTTTCTAGCTCAAAGAATAATGTTTCCTCCATACAAACTTGGCACCCCTATTTAACCCCCTTAGGGGAAGAATTTTCTAAAACGCCTTAAGTACTTTTCTGTATCTTAATAAGTAATCTTCCTACAAAGTTTCAAGTCTGTAGTTCAAAATTTTTTTTTCTCTCATACAAACTTTGGACCCCTATTTAACTCCTTTAGGGTTGGAATTTCCAAAAATCCCGTCTTACCTACGTCATAAAAGGAAGTTCTAGTGTAAATTTCAAGTTTCTAATCCCAGTAGTTTCAGATACAAAATCCCGTCTTACCTACGTCATAAAAGGAAGTTCTAGTGTAAATTTCAAGTTTCTAATCCCAGTAGTTTCAGATACAAACTTTGCACCCTTAGTTATTAACCCCCTTAGGGGTGGAATTTTCTAAAACGCTGACAGTTCTTTTTTGTATTCTAATAAGTAATTTTTCTACTAAGTTTCAAGTTTCTAGCTCAAAAAATAAAGTTCACTCATACAAACTTTGCACCCCTATTTAACCCCATTAGGGGTGGAATTTTCTAAAACTCTGACAGTCCTTTTTTGTATTCTAATAAGTAATTTTTCTAAAAAATTTCAAGTTTCTAGTTAAAAAAAAAATGTTTCTCTCATACAAACTTTGCACCCCTATTTAACCCCCTTAGGCATGGAATTTCCAGAAATCCCGTCTTATCCCTTGCCTGCGTCATAAAAGGAAGTTCTGGTGTAAATTTCAAGTTTCTAGTATCAGTAGTTTCGGATACAAACTTTGCACCTCTATTTAACCCCCTTGGGGGTGGAGTTTTCCAAAACGCTGAAAGTATTTTTTTTCTATCCTAATAAGTAATCTTCCAACAAAGTTTCAAGTCTCTAGTTCAAAAAATAATGTTTACCCATACAAACTTTTGACCCCCATTTCACTCCCTTAGGGGATGAATTTTGATAAAACCCTTTCTTAGTGCTCCCCTAGATCTTATAAGGAACCTACGTGCCAAATTAAGAATCTCTAGAACCAGCGGTTTGGGCTGTGCGTTGATATGTCAACTTTGCACCCCTATTTAACCCACCCACCACCCACTTAGGGGTAGAATTTTCAAAAACGCTGAAAGTATTTTTTTTGTATTTTAATAAGTAATCTTCCTACAAAGTTTCAAGTCTCAACAAATAATGTTTCCCCCGATACAAACTTTGGACCCCCATATCACCCCCTTAGGGGTTGAATTTTGAAAAATCCTTTCTTAGTGCTCTTCTAGGCCTTATAAGGAACCTACGTGTCAAATTTGGTATCTCTAGAACCAGCGGTTTGGGCTGTGCGTTGATATGTCAGTCAGTTTCTTCTTTTATATATTTAGACTAAGATGGTTTTTCATACAAAGGTGATTTTTGAAGATTGTTGGATCGATTTTTTTTATTATGCGTTATTACTATAGCTCCATTTTAAATTGGAATACATTCATTTTGTAGCAGTAGCCTTAAAATTCCTGCTCACCCCCCTCTCAAACCTTACCACCCCATTCATAAGCCACCACCTCTCCCCGCGAAGCCTACTCACCCCGTTTTACGGTACCTAATTTTTATTTTGTTTTGTGTGCCACTACTAATTTTTGTAAGTTAATTGAAAAAATTAAATGGAGGGGGGCACTCCGTACATACAAATAACTAAAGGTACAAAAAATATATTAACCCCCTTATGGGTTGTCTTTTTCCAAAACACAATGACTTTTTTTGGATTCTGATAAGTTTTAATTTTGTAGGTCACAAAAAGAGTTTCCCCCATACAAACTTTTCACCCCTATTTAACCTACTTAGGGGTGGGCTTTTCCAAAACCCTAAATTTACTTTTCTTGTATTGTAATAAGGAGTCCATACAGAAAGTGGCAAGTCTCTCACTTAAAGTTTTACTCCAATCCCATACAGACTTTCAACCCCTTTTTAACCCCTTTAGGGGTAGAATTTTCCAAAACGCTGAAATTACTTTATTTGTATTCTAATAAGTTATCTTTCTACAAAGTTTGAAGTCTCTAGCTCAAAAACTAAAGTTTTCCCCATACAAACTTTGCACCCCTATTTAACCCCTTTAGGGGTGAAATTTTCAAAAATCGCTTCTTAGTGGGTACTTACGTTATGTAAAGCACCTATTGTGAAAAAATCAGCTTTCTAAGTTCAACGGTTTGGGCTTGGCGTTGATGAGTCAGTCAGTCAGGACTTTTACGTTTATATATATAGATTAAATATAAATATTTCTCGTATAATAGTATAGGATAGATACATAGTATATTTCGGTGAAGAAAAACATCTGTGAAGAAATTCAACGGCGTCTTATGTCCCCAACACATAGAAAACTTTCTAGTCCATAGGAAGACGCATTTTCCTAGTTTTGGGTTGTGTAGCCTAAGGCTATCTAATCACACTAGCCTCATAGCCCGCACCTCTATGCCCTGTGCCCGCATATAAAAATCACGTCACACATGAACCAAATATAATGTGCAAAGCATTTAAAGGCAATATAAGAGAAACTCGCGCGTTTCCAAAAACAAAAGAATCCGCGTAAAGACAAATTGAAAGCTACTAAAGATAATGTACGTAATTAAAGCTAACAAATACGGTTGCCTAATCTCGCTCCGTACCTGTGCGTAAAGCCTTATTTACATAGGACACACGAGGTCTTAAAACCTCGTAAGTGCGTCAACGGTGTTTTTGAAATTTGAGCCTTCTGCCATGCGGATGAGAACGGATTTTCGAGCGAGAATGTAAGCTTCATAAGAGGATTGGTAAATTTCCCTCAATATGCGGATTTAAGGCATGCGTAAATACTAAATCCGGCTTAGCCGAGGTGTTATGGCACTAGCTATTATACTGAATATAGTACAATCCAATAAGATATCTTATTGGATTGTACTGTATTCATAGACGTAAAGACATATAAACTACTAGCTTCTGCCCGTGACTCCGTCCGCGTGGAACTCGTTTCATAAAAAAATATGTCGCCAACAAATCGATTTAGACCAGCATTTCATTATATAAACAGCGTACACAGTTTCAGGCAACCGCTGTTTCAAACGGCTTCATACATATTTCTATTACCTCCCCAGTCCAAATTGGCTCAATTTGGGTTGCACAGGGCGGTTCCACAACACTTCGGGAGCTCAAATACCGCGAGCCATCCGGTTGCCTCTTAGACACTCAACTTCGCGTCATTGCTCTGAATAATATTTTATAAATATCTGTTTTGTTTTTACGATCATGATTTAGATTAGATTTATATTTATTTATTACACGATAAAAATTACAATATTATAAATTTGCATAAAATGTTAAGATTACAAGATTCCACAAGAAGCGACCACAGCCATAATAACACTACTACTTGCTCTATAGTAGTGTTATGTTCCTGGAGGTGAGCAAGGTCGCCAGAGCTCCCGGGGATGCGTTGTGTTGAGACCGAGGGAATTTGTTCCTTCAGCTGTCAACACGGCGAATCCTCAAACATATCAGAGGTCGGCAACGCCCATGTTACCTGTTTGGAGTTGCTTGCGTCTATAGGCTGCGGTGTCCGCTTGTTTGCCGTCCATCAGGGTACGCTTGTTTGCCGCCGTCGTTGTATTAAAAAAAAGAAAACTTCTACCATGTTTGTCAATTTTAATAATAAAAACTTAATGATTGAACTGTAAATACAAAATATTATATTATTCTATCTCCCGAAAAGGATCATCATGATATCTTAATACAATCTTATCAATGTTAACTTACTATTAAATAAATGAATCTGAAGTTGACTGTACCTACAGTGGCTTTTAAGTTGACATTCTACTGAACGCATGTGAAAAGAGTCGTGACTCGTGCTCAATATAATACGCGAAGGTCTTCAAGTATTAGTAGTACAGTTCGTGAACTGTATTATATACTTGTACCAACAGACAACAATATTAACGGATTAACCTATGACTACTTATTTCCTTAAAACGTGACGTGTTATTCTTAATATGAGTTACTGAATGCGTTGAAAACATTAACATACCTATTATTCATTCATGAGAGTATAGAGTATGTGACTTCGTCGTAACAGTAGTCATCAGTGTAATTTCTATATGTACATATACCTGCTTTTGTAATAAAACGAGCGAGCTCATTGCCAACAAACTGCTCCGCAGTTTGGCGAAATAATATATTTACGGTAGACATATTTTATATTTTCATGTCTCAATAATAATAAAAATAAAGTAATAATATTAGGTACAGTCAGCATCACATACTTAGTAGCAGCCAAAGTAGCCAAATATATCGTCACACTTCCTTATTCCTATAGTAATAAAGAAGTGTTCCGATATATTTGGCTACTTTGGCTGCTACTAACTATATGATGCTGACTGTACTAACAAATAGCTACTCAGTAGTGTACGTATGTAAGACACACCTTCGCCTTTCAATAAATTCATCAGATTCGTTTAATTTGATACTGATAGATAAGACATACGCAGTAAACACATTCTCTGCCAGGCACCCGCCTACCCGGCGCCTATGTCGTAGGCGTTTTCCGCTACTTAGCGGGAAAACCACGCCGTCATATTCTTCTTTAGATTCTTGGCAATATGTGAACTACAACAACCAGTAACATAAAAATATTTTATAACGGAATATAACTAAACTAAACCTATAAAAAGTAAATGCCCCCCCTCCCCGTCATTGGCTATGGTGATGCCCAGAAGGCTGGCAGCGTTGCCTATTTGGATTGTTAGGCTAATCCTTTGGCAACCAGTTGATTATAAAATAAAATTGCAATGAAAACCCCTATCAGTATCACACATAATTTTCTAATGAAATCCCAGAAATTTAAAATGAGGACAGCACAGGTAAATACACTATTCAGTGCACTTTCCAACAAGTAAGCTGTCTCTGTCTGTCTGTCACTAATTAGTAACCAACCACACATTTCTACCGGACATAGCTACACAAATAATTAGTTTCCTTCGTTTAAACGGTCTCAGGAATACCAGTGAGTAGTTACAAGCGTGAGTATATTTTACGTAGCTTCTGCCCGTGACTTCGTCCGCACTGACCGTGAATTACACTCCCTTACTCATACTCAATTATTGATGAAATATAAAATTTACATGTCAAAATAATTAATTAATAAATACATCTTACTCACTATGTCATTTTTTTTATTCTAGCTTCAGAAACTCATACATACTAGTCCGCTGGATGCGGGTGGTGCAGGACCGGTTATTCTGGCACTCTTTGGGGGAGGCATATGTCCAGCAGTGGACGTTCTTTCGGCTGATATGATTATGATTTGATACGACATCTCCCATTACATTATTCGATCAATACAAGAATAGAGTTTACCTATTGCAGGATTAGTTCATTTAATTTTGACGTTTAACCTCAGGTTTACTCCTTATTATGGTCAAATCCAGCTTTAGTAGAGGGCTTCCGGGATAAAATCCTTTCTTTCTTATTCCTATTATACAAATAAATATATGATTGATTGATTGATTGATTAAAAATCATCCAAATCAATTCATCGGTTTAAGCGTGAAAATACAACAAACAGAAGGACAGAGTTATTTTTTAATATAAGTGGAAACAATTTGCAACTACCCATATTAGCAATGTTAATATTTAGTTTCGTTGTCATCATGCAATTATAGCCAGTTCTCATGCTACGTACGTACATATTAAGTGTGCATGCATATTGATAGGTGTAATGCAAACTTCACACTTGGCTGTAATTATGTGTTTCTTATGATGTGGTCCATTTCTTTGAGAATGTGTCTGGGAGAACATCGTGTTTACAGTTGAGAATGTAGAATTTACAACCTTTGTATAAAAAGTACAGTACTCTCAATACTGACTATAGTCCTTCTTTATAAATAAACGTTCATCAAACCTATTTTAGTTAATATGCCGCTACATTCGTTTGTCTTTAATGTCTTTATCGGTCACTTAGACTTTGTGTTTGTGGCAAACAAAATACTTAAGAGGTTACAAAATAGGTACTTTTTATATGAAATCTCCATTTCGGGAGAAATGTTTTCCACTAACTAAATCTTAACAAATCACTTTGATTTTGATTTCCTTCGCTTCGGCATAATAATATCTAGGTTTATAGGTTTCACTTAAACTCTCGGGGGAGCCTCACCCCTAGAGAGCGCGTCCCCACGTTGGTGGATAGGGGAATGCTCGTCGCTAGCTCGCGGCTAGCGAAGGGTAGAGGGGAAATAAAATACCCTCCGCGAACCAACAGGCCGGAGAAACAACTTCGTTACCAAACCCGACACTGGAGCTTCTTCGACGTATTCGGAGTAGAGGTCCAGAGTTGCGATGGGTGCTCAGGTCGGAGTGCTCATTAGAGATGGCGGCGGAAGAATCCATGAAGGGTCAACGGCGGCGCTCAAGTCTTCCAGGAAGATCACGACCTTGGTGTCAGGTGGCAACCGACCGTAAAACATAAGCCAAAAACTATATTTATCATGAAAAGGCAACATATAAGAAACACGAGGAATACTAGGGCGTCCCCCTTAAGCGACGTTGGCGATGGAACTGCGAGAAATACTAGGGCGTTCCCCAAAAGCGACGGCAGAATAAATCATCGGGCCACTGTGATAATGTCCGAACTACGCATTGCAAGTTGGAACATTGGCACAATGACTGGACGCAGTGCTGAACTAAGCACCATCTTAGAACGACGTCGCATCAATATATGTTGCGTGCAAGAAACAAAATGGAAGGGTGCAAAATCGCGACAAATTGGGAAGGGATATAAACTCTTGTATTATGGTAAAGAAACTGGAAAAAATGGGGTGGGGATTGTTTTAGATCAACACCTGAGTCAAAAAGTGATAGAGATAAATAGAACGAGTGACCGTATCATGTCTGTAAAACTAGCCCTGGAAAACCAAGCCTGCCTAAATATTGTCTGTGTCTACGCCCCGCAAACAGGATGTCCTGAAACAGATAAGCAAGATTTCTGGGAAGAATTGAATACACACCTAAATGCGTTACCCGCAACCGAACAAAGGCTCATCTGTGGAGACCTTAATGGACATGTGGGTAAGGATGCAGACGGTTTTGAAAGTCAACACGGAGGCTTTGGTTATGGAACACAAAATAAAGAGGGAGCCACAATATTAGAATTTGCAGCAGCATTGAATTTAGTTATCGTTAATACATTTTTTCAAAAGAAAGAAGAACACCTTATTACTTATAAGAGTGGAAAATCCAAAACACAAATAGATTATATTATGACAGATAGAAAGAATCTTAAACAAATCAAAGACTGCAAAATTATACCCGGGGAGCCGCTTACATCACAACATAGACTTCTTTTAGTAGCTTTAAAACTTAAACGACAAATTAAATATAAAATACCAAGAGTTGAAAAAATTAAGTGGCGAGAACTCAACTCAGAAAAAGGAAACAGCCTTAAAGTTAACATCAGCGCGTATTTAAATAACAGCAATGCATCTGACGACTCTCCTTCAATACACTGGTCGAAATTCCAAGATACTTGTATTGCCCAAGCAAGATCCATATTAGGCATATCCAAAGGCCCTCTGCATAACGAGAAAGATGCCAAGTGGTGGAATGATAACACTAAAGTCACCGTATCTGAAAAGAAACGCTTGTTCAAACTATGGCAAGAAAGTGGCACAGAAGAAGATCGTGCACAGTACAAAGAGGCGAAAAAGACCGCAAGAAGATCGGTCGCAATCGAAAAGGAAAATGCAGAGTTGGAGTTATATCAACAGTTGGAACAGGCCACAGACACAGAGATTTATAAAATAGCGAAACAGAGACACAACAACACCAAGGATTTTAAGACTACAAAATACATCAAGGACAATAATGGTACCCTACTTACTTCCGACAAAGATATCTGCAAAAGATGGTACGAGTACTACAATACACTGCTAAACGAGGAGTTCCCTAGACAGGCCGAAGTCGAAGAACCAAGGATGCAAGGACCCGTGGACCAAATTACCATCATGGAAGTCAAACAGGCAATTCTCAAAATGAAAAATCATAAAGCCTGCGGTCCTGACGATATTCCGGCCGAACTGTGGAAATCTCTTAAAGAGGATGGGGAAGTTTGGATAACAAATCTATTTAACAACATCCTAAGTAGCGAAAAAATGCCAGATGCCTGGAGAAAAAGTACACTCATCCCATTTTACAAAAACAAGGGTGACGTTAGAGAGTGTGGGAACTTTCGGGGCATAAAACTTACCTCACATACCCTCAAGATCTGGGAGCGCGTGATCTGTAGACGGCTTACATCTATAATTTCGCTTACAGAAAACCAGTTTGGTTTTACAGCAAAGAAGGGAACCATGGATGCTATCCATGCCGTAAGACTAGTAATGGAAAAAGCTAAAGAAAACGGCCAAAACCTGTGGATGGCGTTTATTGACCTCGAGAAAGCTTTTGATCGTGTACCTAGAACCGTGATATGGCAGGCACTCAGATCTCACAGCGTGCCGGAAAGCTACATCCGCATTATAAAGGACCTATACAGCAATGTTCACACATCTGTCAGAAGTCCAGCTGGTTTATCTGACAGCTTCGATATAAAAGTGGGTGTACATCAAGGTAGCGCATTGAGCCCTCTGCTTTTTAATGTTGTCATGGACTATTTGACCGCAAAAATCCAAAAACCAACCCCATGGAATCTCTTGTACGCTGACGACGTAGTTCTTATATCCGATAGCGTACAAGTGTTGCAGGAAGACCTAGAAGAATGGAGAAAGTCGTTAGAGCAAAATGGTTTGCGTATTAGTAGGACAAAGACAGAATACATGTTTTGCAACTTCAACTCCAATGCGCAAGCTAATCCAGGCATTACGCTAAGCGGCACTGCCCTCCATAGAGCTAAAACCTTTAAGTACCTAGGTTCAGTACTCTCTGAAGAAGGCTCTATAGACGCAGATGTGATTCAGAGAACAACATCAGGATGGGTGAAGTGGCGTACGCTCACAGGGGTGTTGTGTGACGCAAAAATGCACATACGAACTAAAGGCAAAGTGTACAAAACGGCAGTGAGACCAGCTCTATTGTACGGTAGCGAAGTCTGGGCAGCTAAAAAGACACACGAGCAGAAGCTGCACACCACTGAAATGCGTATGCTGAGATGGGCAGGTGGAGTGACACTTAAGGATAGAATACGTAACGAACACATAAGAGGAAGCTTTAAGGTTGCACCCATAAGTGACAAAATGAGTGAATCAAGGCTCAGATGGTACGGTCACGTGATGAGAAGACCCGACAATTATGTTGTGAAGAAATGCCTTTCTATGGCTACCAAAAAAAGGGGAAGGGGAAGACCTCAAATGACCTGGTTGACGAATGTCCACAGAGACATGAATAGCCTCGGGCTTAAAGAAGAGGATACCAGCCAGCGGACTACATGGCGCCGCATGATAAAGAAAGCCGACCCCGTGTAACGGGAAAAGGCGAGGACAAAGAAGAAGATAGGTTTCACTTAAAATTAGCCTATAACACCCTTTTCACGAAACAAATTATTTAATTGAATATTTTTGTTTCGTGTTATTTTTTAACGAGGAAGTTACCCCGATCATTTTATAAACGATATGATACAGAGAAAGAATATAATGGAAAAATAAACCATCTTCGTCTGTAGCCCCCGACAGGATTCGAACCTGCGACCTTTCTATTAACGCTAGACTGCTCTACCAACTGAGCTACGAGGACAGTGACGCAAGTTGTAAATTTTTCCACTATATTCCCGCTAAGACTAGCGCCCTCTCTGTATCGAGTTATAGACTTGTTTCACAGTCTTGGCACCACTCTAATGGGCGAGCTGTGCGCTCGCTCCATTCTAATCGAACCACATCAGGTAGTTTCGGACTTAGCGAGAGAGATGGCGCTGGTGTACATTATACCCTTTTCACGAAACAAATTATTTAATTGAATATTTTTGTTTCGTGTTATTTTTTAACGAGGAAGTTACCCCGATCATTTTATAAACGATATGATACAGAGAAAGAATATAATGGAAAAATAAACCATCTTCGTCTGTAGCCCCCGACAGGATTCGAACCTGCGACCTTTCTATTAACGCTAGACTGCTCTACCAACTGAGCTACGAGGACAGTGACGCAAGTTGTAAATTTTTCCACTATATTCCCGCTAAGACTAGCGCCCTCTCTGTATCGAGTTATAGACTTGTTTCACAGTCTTGGCACCACTCTAATGGGCGAGCTGTGCGCTCGCTCCATTCTAATCGAACCACATCAGGTAGTTTCGGACTTAGCGAGAGAGATGGCGCTGGTGTACATTATACCCTTTTCACGAAACAAATTATTTAATTGAATATTTTTGTTTCGTGTTATTTTTTAACGAGGAAGTTACCCCGATCATTTTATAAACGATATGATACAGAGAAAGAATATAATGGAAAAATAAACCATCTTCGTCTGTAGCCCCCGACAGGATTCGAACCTGCGACCTTTCTATTAACGCTAGACTGCTCTACCAACTGAGCTACGAGGACAGTGACGCAAGTTGTAAATTTTTCCACTATATTCCCGCTAAGACTAGCGCCCTCTCTGTATCGAGTTATAGACTTGTTTCACAGTCTTGGCACCACTCTAATGGGCGAGCTGTGCGCTCGCTCCATTCTAATCGAACCACATCAGGTAGTTTCGGACTTAGCGAGAGAGATGGCGCTGGTGTACATTATACCCTTTTCACGAAACAAATTATTTAATTGAATATTTTTGTTTCGTGTTATTTTTTAACGAGGAAGTTACCCCGATCATTTTATAAACGATATGATACAGAGAAAGAATATAATGGAAAAATAAACCATCTTCGTCTGTAGCCCCCGACAGGATTCGAACCTGCGACCTTTCTATTAACGCTAGACTGCTCTACCAACTGAGCTACGAGGACAGTGACGCAAGTTGTAAATTTTTCCACTATATTCCCGCTAAGACTAGCGCCCTCTCTGTATCGAGTTATAGACTTGTTTCACAGTCTTGGCACCACTCTAATGGGCGAGCTGTGCGCTCGCTCCATTCTAATCGAACCACATCAGGTAGTTTCGGACTTAGCGAGAGAGATGGCGCTGGTGTACATTATACCCTTTTCACGAAACAAATTATTTAATTGAATATTTTTGTTTCGTGTTATTTTTTAACGAGGAAGTTACCCCGATCATTTTATAAACGATATGATACAGAGAAAGAATATAATGGAAAAATAAACCATCTTCGTCTGTAGCCCCCGACAGGATTCGAACCTGCGACCTTTCTATTAACGCTAGACTGCTCTACCAACTGAGCTACGAGGACAGTGACGCAAGTTGTAAATTTTTCCACTATATTCCCGCTAAGACTAGCGCCCTCTCTGTATCGAGTTATAGACTTGTTTCACAGTCTTGGCACCACTCTAATGGGCGAGCTGTGCGCTCGCTCCATTCTAATCGAACCACATCAGGTAGTTTCGGACTTAGCGAGAGAGATGGCGCTGGTGTACATTATACCCTTTTCACGAAACAAATTATTTAATTGAATATTTTTGTTTCGTGTTATTTTTTAACGAGGAAGTTACCCCGATCATTTTATAAACGATATGATACAGAGAAAGAATATAATGGAAAAATAAACCATCTTCGTCTGTAGCCCCCGACAGGATTCGAACCTGCGACCTTTCTATTAACGCTAGACTGCTCTACCAACTGAGCTACGAGGACAGTGACGCAAGTTGTAAATTTTTCCACTATATTCCCGCTAAGACTAGCGCCCTCTCTGTATCGAGTTATAGACTTGTTTCACAGTCTTGGCACCACTCTAATGGGCGAGCTGTGCGCTCGCTCCATTCTAATCGAACCACATCAGGTAGTTTCGGACTTAGCGAGAGAGATGGCGCTGGTGTACATTATACCCTTTTCACGAAACAAATTATTTAATTGAATATTTTTGTTTCGTGTTATTTTTTAACGAGGAAGTTACCCCGATCATTTTATAAACGATATGATACAGAGAAAGAATATAATGGAAAAATAAACCATCTTCGTCTGTAGCCCCCGACAGGATTCGAACCTGCGACCTTTCTATTAACGCTAGACTGCTCTACCAACTGAGCTACGAGGACAGTGACGCAAGTTGTAAATTTTTCCACTATATTCCCGCTAAGATTAGCGCCCTCTCTGTATCGAGTTATAGACTTGTCCTGACCCTTGACCTGTCGGGGGCTACAGACGAAGATGGTTTATTTTTCCATTATATTCTTTCTCTGTATCATATCGTTTATAAAATGATCGGGGTAACTTCCTCGTTAAAAAATAACACGAAACAAAAATATTCAATTAAATAATTTGTTTCGTGAAAAGGGTATAATGTACACCAGCGCCATCTCTCTCGCTAAGTCCGAAACTACCTGATGTGGTTCGATTAGAATGGAGCGAGCGCACAGCTCGCCCATTAGAGTGGTGCCAAGACTGTGAAACAAGTCTATAACTCGATACAGAGAGGGCGCTAGTCTTAGCGGGAATATAGTGGAAAAATTTACAACTTGCGTCACTGTCCTCGTAGCTCAGTTGGTAGAGCAGTCTAGCGTTAATAGAAAGGTCGCAGGTTCGAATCCTGTCGGGGGCTACAGACGAAGATGGTTTATTTTTCCATTATATTCTTTCTCTGTATCATATCGTTTATAAAATGATCGGGGTAACTTCCTCGTTAAAAAATAACACGAAACAAAAATATTCAATTAAATAATTTGTTTCGTGAAAAGGGTATAATGTACACCAGCGCCATCTCTCTCGCTAAGTCCGAAACTACCTGATGTGGTTCGATTAGAATGGAGCGAGCGCACAGCTCGCCCATTAGAGTGGTGCCAAGACTGTGAAACAAGTCTATAACTCGATACAGAGAGGGCGCTAGTCTTAGCGGGAATATAGTGGAAAAATTTACAACTTGCGTCACTGTCCTCGTAGCTCAGTTGGTAGAGCAGTCTAGCGTTAATAGAAAGGTCGCAGGTTCGAATCCTGTCGGGGGCTACAGACGAAGATGGTTTATTTTTCCATTATATTCTTTCTCTGTATCATATCGTTTATAAAATGATCGGGGTAACTTCCTCGTTAAAAAATAACACGAAACAAAAATATTCAATTAAATAATTTGTTTCGTGAAAAGGGTATAATGTACACCAGCGCCATCTCTCTCGCTAAGTCCGAAACTACCTGATGTGGTTCGATTAGAATGGAGCGAGCGCACAGCTCGCCCATTAGAGTGGTGCCAAGACTGTGAAACAAGTCTATAACTCGATACAGAGAGGGCGCTAGTCTTAGCGGGAATATAGTGGAAAAATTTACAACTTGCGTCACTGTCCTCGTAGCTCAGTTGGTAGAGCAGTCTAGCGTTAATAGAAAGGTCGCAGGTTCGAATCCTGTCGGGGGCTACAGACGAAGATGGTTTATTTTTCCATTATATTCTTTCTCTGTATCATATCGTTTATTAGCCTATAAATTTGAATATATTGCAATTAAAAAAAAAAGAAACCTAATAAACCTAGTCTTTCATTGTGTCAATAACGTACTAAAAATCATTGAGATTAGAAAATATTAAGAAGAAGAAAAACGTTTTCTCTTTTGTATGGACGAGTAGGTACGTAGTATTCCAAAGGTTTATATTTCCCTCTTAACAGAGGTTGGTAATTTTTTATGATTTTTATGAATAGCGGAGTATGAAAGGTGACACACCAAGGATTTTTTTTACTAAGACGGTGGTAAGCAAATTTACGGTTTGCCTAATGGCAAGTAGACACGGTAGCCTATTGACGCTTGCGATTCCAGAAGAATCACATTCGCGTTACCGACCCTTTATTGAGTTGAGGATTCGTTGTCCTGAGAGCTGGAGACTAAATAACGCTGCTCCCTCACTCAATACAATACATCTTCAAGAGTTCTGGCGAACTCAACAAGAATGACAGATAGATATTAATTATTATATTTCCATTTAAAGTGTGTAAACGATGTTTTCTCAAACATGCTCGGAAATGTACGCGTTAATATCACGAAATGAAGACGTGAAGTTTCTTGTTTATGGCTCCCTACATTACTTCTTGGCCTTACGCCAAGAAGTAATGTATGAAAACCCTAAGTAAAACCATTATTGTCCGCTACTCTAACTTAATATTAAACTGACAAAGAAAAATTTACAAACTGCCAACCACCACTAGACACTGTAAGCATACTTCCTTCATAAAAAATAAAAAATAAATCTATGGTACTATACTTTATGTGCGGTTAACGGTTAAACATGGTGCTCGAACGGCTTGTTCAAATGGCATGTTTAAAAAAAAAAGGCGCAAATTACCTATTATTTAATTGATTACCTAGTATTTATTTTAATTTTAATATTTCCTCACATCGTTTGAGAAAAGTACTATACAATCCTCGGCCGGAACAGGGATTGCTGGACTCGTTGTATTCGGCCTCGTCTACGACTCGGCCGTCTACCCCAATCTCGTCCAGCAATCCCTTACTTCACGGCCTCTGCAGTAATCTACTATTAATGAATGTCGTAAGAATGTCGACCCGTTGTTGGGTAGGACCGATGCAGTAAAGGAAAAGCCGAGCGGCCGGCCTAGAGCAATAATGTGCATAACCTTCTGTGGTCACGACCCTCGGTCGAATAGGATACGACGAAGATGTGGTTTAAGAATCATTTGCAGGGTTCCGTAGTCAACAAGGAACCCTTATAGTTTCGCCATGTCCGTCTGTCCGTCCGTCCGTCCGTCCGTCCGTCCGTCTTCGGCTTAGCTCAGTAACCATTACTACTAGAAAACTGTAATTCGGCATGGGTATATAAATCAATCACGCCGACAAAACAGTACAATAAAACCTTGAAAAAACATTTTTTTTGGGGTACCTCCCTTACACCTAAAGCGGGGATGTATTATTTTTTTCTCGTTAAACCCATGTTGTGGGGTACGTTGGATAGCTCGTTCAAAAACGTTGTAACCCTACGGAACCCTACACTGCGCGTGGCCCGACACGCACTTGGCCGGTTTTTTTTATTAAACTTTTAAACTTGAACTTCCACAATAATTCGTTCATAACTTCCAAAACACTATAATACTCTCTCTAATTGGTGTAAATTCTGCTTCATAACCTTTTTCAAGCAACGTTAATAAATTTTTAATTGCTTATTTTCATGAAATTTTGCACCTTAGCGAGAACCAAATAGAGTTGCTATAGCATTGCCAATCTAACGTATTATTGATTTATCAATAGTACATATTTCATATACGAAAATGTACCTAAGAAACGTACGCAGAATACGAAAATGTTTACAAGCCTCTGATATTTTTCAATATGTTTTGACAATTTCACTTTCTGTCGTAGGTCGATGTAGGTCGGCGACTGATTTAAATTTATATACTAACAATTAGCACTTATTATACCTAAATATCTGCGTATCTGCTTATTAGCTTTATTTATCTACTTACTTCAAGACAGATACAACTGACTGCCTATTTGCATAAAGCAATATATACTTCGCGTCGCGACAAAATCCGTGATATTAGGAACAAAAGCTCCGTCCGGCCGTGCCTCACAATACCGACACCGTCCTTGCGGACACAATACAAATAGGTTGACCACGGCGACCGCCTACCAACAAACCGACGAACAAACGCCTATTATATAAAGACTATTACATCATTTACATCGTTATCCGACACCCACGTTCTGATTTAAAAGGACTCATGAAATAAAGCCAGTCAACTAAAAATGTCCTATGAAATAGTGCCTAATAATAAGTATTAAGTCGATAATGCTTTTAGTGTTAATATTACGTCACCGACATCCAAATAGATTGGTTTTGCCCTTACAAAAAATACGAAGTTGTTAGCAAAGTTAATGGTGATATTTTGTAATTAACGCATTGATTTTAAATAATTTAAAAACAATCTTTTTTAAAGTAGGAGATTTGTTGAGTATTTGATTTGTGTGATTATTGTTTAGGGCTAGAAACGTCTAAAATACACCCAATAAATCCATTGTTTTTTTTTGATTTATTGGTTATTTCATCAAATAATCATAATCACTATAACAAATGCATCAAACATTTCACAAAGTACAAAAAATTATAACCCCTAAAATAAATCGCATAGCAATGATACTCACCCACATATCGGCGAGCGGTTGCGGCGAGAGCGAGGCAGGCGCGGACGATACCGCAGAGTCCGCTGGGGGAGCCTCCTGTAGAAAGTACATTCGTAGTTATTGTTACTACCTACGTAAATAACTAATAACACCCAAGATACAACAAACAGAGCTAAAAAACATTTCGACACAAGACTTTCCATGTCGATATAAGAAAAACCGCCAATCGGTTCAGCCGTTTGGAGCTACGGTGCCGCAAACAGACAAGCATATACGAGTATATACCGATACGCATGTTAAACTTATAACACCTCCGATTTTCTTGGAGGGTAACAAATAATATGTTTCTGTCAAAAATGTCATTTTTGGTACAAGCTTTTATTGCCGACTGTACTTTTCTGTATACCATTATCAACTACTCATTGAGACGATTCTAACGAGCCCAAACTCAACGGGGTTACGTCTGTTAAGTACTGAATTCCCATGGCCACCTTCTGTCTCCATCATCAGATCAACTCGATGGTACCATAATATCGAATTGTCGTCCAAACTCCAAAATTTCAGCTCAATCGGTCACCGGGAAGTAGGTCAAATTTAACTCGCAAGATTTGTCCCATACTAACAGGGCAAGTTAAATAAAAGCATGTAAAAATAATCGTAATGATATTATCTGTAGATTTTATCATGAAATATTACTACGACAAACGATATAAGAAATATTTATTATGTGCAAAATTGCAAGTAGGTAATCCCGGTCCCGATATAATTATAGTAGGTACTTCATGGTTTAGTAATTCAGGACTGTCCTGAAATCTGGCAGTCAACTTGTAATCTGAGTTAATTATATTATATCTCATTCATATTATAATTAACGCTAATTATTGTGTATGTACTTACCCTGTAGAAAGTTTCTTTCCTGTGTTGTATGTCCGTTTTTAAGTCGTCACGGTCACTGTTCTCTTTACTCTGCAACAAGAAATAATTTACTATTAAACGAGGAATATTGTGGTAATTTTTATATTCCTACTTCCGAACAGTCAAATACGTACCACATGTGATAAACTGTTAAATATAGCGCCAGCAGCTATCATCACATAAAGAACTGCCAAACTTCGCGTATAATCCAAATTGAACGGACGTAACTTACTACAAACATAATCCGGCCTTAATCTAGTTCAGAATCAAGCATTCTTTTCCTATTATTATCTAGGTAGGTACTAACGAAAACAAAAACTAGAGCCGCAACTTTGATTCAGCGAAAGTCGATAGAAAGCTCGAGTTATCGACTTATCGGTAAGCAGATCGGACGAGATGTACATCGGAGATGGCTCCGTTTGATCCCGCGCTTGTCCGATTTAATGAGCATGCTGAATAAATTATTATAAAAAATCGTGACTCTCACTAAAACGCGAAACTTTTCATTTCATTAAAAGTTCATCTGCCTAGCATGATTATGTTTATGTTGGACGCAAGGCATTCGTCACTTATTAGGAAGTATGTGAATGCTTTATGTTATGTCCAACATAAACACGACCTTGCTAGCTAGGCACGAGAACGTGAAATATGCGATTGAGATTTACCTAAGTGCGATTCAAATGTGAAAGAGATGAACCTAATTGAGCCCCTATTTAACAGTTGCTAAAATATCTAACATGTCGGGTAGTCCAATCATTCCGTTTCATTACGTAGCGAAGGTATGGGACCAATTTCATCCAAATCTTAATTTGACTGTGACCTATAGAGTAGTATTACCTACAATCCAAGTAGGTATGTTATTAAGAAAATCTAATAATAAATAAATAAATATTATACAACCTTACACAAATCGACCTAGTCCCAAACTAAGCAAAGCTTTTACTATGGGTAGACAACGATAAACATACTTACATATATACTCATATGGATAAATAAATACTTAAATACATAGAAAACATCCATGACTCAGGAACAAATATTCGTGCTCATCACACAAATAAATGCCTTTACCGGGATTCGAAGCCAGGACCTCTTGCTTCGTAGGCAGGGTCACTTCCAACTAGGCTAAAGCTGACGTAAAATATCTTATATAAAGTATATTCTTAAATAAAGCATAATAATCGAACACGACCAATTCAGTTAGGTGAACTATTGTATAGGCGTATGCATAATATATTACACCATTGTTCTAAACTTTAAAGCTTAGCCAGACTCAAACGAACAAACATGTACCGGCTCGTAAATCTAACCTAAGTTTGGTTGTAATCGGCAACAACAGGAACTGAACAATGCGGACGCAATCCGCAATACATTTCGTATCAAAATCCGGGCACTATTGGACTTAAGTTTTGGATTGCAATCGGTTTGGAGTTTCTCGCGTGCTCGCGTCAGAACTGTCACGCGAAACATGTTGACAATGTTTGCTAATGTTGGCATATAATTGAAATCCCGAATATGAGTGATCGGATCTCATATGTCAGTCGTTTACTTTTTAAGCAAGTCAATAAAAACGGCAGAGATGCGCGCAAATTACGATACAGATATTTAGGTACGCGTTTTTTCTGTGGACATCGTCATCATCTTATCAGCTGAAAGACGTCCACTGCAGGACTTAGGCCTCCCCCAAAGAGTGCCAAAGTGACCGGTCCTGCGCCACCCGCATCCAGCGGACTCCCGCGACGTTTACCAGGTCATCAGTCCACCTTGTGGGGGGCCTAACCACGCCGCGCCTTCCGGTACGTGGTCGCAACTCGAGAACCTTACCGCCCCAACGGCCATCGGTTTTACGTGCATATATTTTTTCTGTGGATGTCCAAAGTTAATTAGACTATAACCTAATTGTTGGTTGGACTCATTATTAATCCACATAAACTGCGTACACGACTCCCATTACATTACGCTCTGCATTATTATTCTGAGTAACATTCAGGGCTACCTATACAGAGTGAAATAACAAAACTTGCATTTCAGTGCGAAGCCTCTTATAGCCTCTTATATCTGTGCCATTAATTCATAACTTTAATGCACAAAAGCTATTAATTATTGACCACAGGAAATGCAAGTTTTGTTAATTCACTCTGTATATTAGGTAGTCCTGAATTTTACTCTGAATAATAATGCAGAGCGTAATGTAATAGGAGTCGTGTGGATAACATCTACACGACTCCTTGCACATCGCGCCGCGCAACAGTTTGGACGTAGGGACTCAGCATAACGCGCCTTGAAAGTGTTGGCGTGAACGAACAGTACTTAATAAACCAAATACAATTCAATCCGTGAACTCAAAACGATCCCCTGTAAAGTACTTCTACTACACTAGAGCTGCGATAGTCGATAACTTTCAATCTATGGATATCGAGCGAGATCAAATTTAATGCGGCGCAAGTGACCGAATTTATGCGTGTAACAGTATAGTAAACTGACGCCTTTTTCAATGTCCATACTGATTTATGAATAACGATTAGCTCTGGTAACTGCGGGGCGGCAATAAATTTAACGGTAAAATTTCGTAATACTAATGTAAGCCCTTTACCCGTATAATGTATGACTTTAAGCGAACAGCATAATGCGATTGCATACTAAATGTAAGATTTGTTGCATAATTTTTCATGTATGCGACATACGTACATACAAGAAATGTTCTGTTGTTATTAAAGAGCAGCCAAGTTATACTCGATCTAGGTAAATATTCGTGACCCAAAAACTCAAAATGAATTTCTTGATTCATCAAATAACGATTTTTTCTGTGCATGTTATACGAGTATATGTAAGCGTAAGGCCTGAGTGGACGCCCCGCTCAGAGCGAGCGGGGCGTGGAGCATTCATATAGATTGCATTTGTTTTACATGGACGCTGCACGCCCCGCTGTGAGCGGGGCGTGCACTCAGGCCTTACACTTAGTAGGTGTATTGTTGGATTAGCTACTAACTGGTTGGTTCATAGTTTTGGACTCAGAGACACGTAAAACCTCTGAACCTGGTTGCTCTCTATGGCAAAAGTATTAAAAGCAATTTAGCCTTCAGACGGTTTTAAAAGTTCTATAGTCAAGTTCCCTACTCACTGGCAAATCCTAGTTTAGTTTACTCTTTAGATTGGAAACCACCAGTTGCTACGACAATACGATGGGATTAGGAAGGGGACCCGGAATGAAAATGGGATAAGGATAGAAGAAAGAGGATGACGATGATGATGATGATGATGATGATGATGATGATGATGATGATGATGATGATGATGATGATGATGATGATGATGATGATGATGATGTTTGACAGTAATAGCGTCCTGCATGAGTTACACATATTTCAGACTTTAGCTAAAATAAATCCACGGCACAAAGTTCAAATTACAGAACAAGCTTGATATAATAATTAAAGTGTCGGTTCGGCGCCTACCAAGGAAACAAATTACTTGATCTAATCCGGGCCTTGTTCAAGAGGTCTATTTGACTCGACTTGATGTGATATATCAAGGATTGACATTTGTTGCGCTGGTGAAACATTAAATTTGGTGCATGTGACAGCCAAAATGCACCCATCAAATCTCTTTATTCCATTTGTTGTGTTATTTAGAAATAACTAGTTATCGTCATAAGTGCATAATTACAGGATTTCCCCGCTGTTAAATATTGTTAAGTTTATTTATTTATATAATAGCTGTTGTGCTGCGCTGTCAATCCCTCGGTCCGTATATATAAAGAGAAAAATGTAGTGCATCGTTGTGACAAAACAAACCATGTGAGAATGATCCAGGTGGGTAAGGCGGCGGAGCGTTTTAACCGTCACACACGTTTATGTAGCGTTTTATAGCCGAATAAAACCTCATGGTGGCATTTTGATTTAATATATATCGCAAATAGAAAAGCAAGCTTATTTGTTTTCATTCAAACTTGGTGATTTTGTCACGGTAGGCGCTCCACAAATCGTTACATTAAAGTGCGGCGGTTGAAACGCTCTCGCGGGCTTACCCAACTATGTACCTATGTCACATCGTGGTCCTCACCACCTCAGCAGTATTTTTTTATGCTAACTACGCTCTGTCCTCGACATCCTCTCTATGTTATGTCGTTGAATGCATCTATCTTTATCGTCGTCTAGTACGTATAGTACAAGCTTTGTTAAGTTTGGGACTAGGTCGATTTTTGTAAGATTTGTCCCCTAATATTTATTTATTTATTATCAATGTTCTTTTTTTTTTATGAAAGTATAAAATATGTGTACCGTAAATACATCATTTCGCAAAACTCTGTTGGCGATGATTCTAATTCTGCCCCTGGATCTTCGACCTAAGATGGGAAGGTGTAAACCCTTTATAAATAAATAAATAAATAAATATTAGGGGACAATCTTACACAAATCGACCTAGTCCCATAGTAAGCTCAATAAGGCTTGTGTTATGGGTACTAGACGACGATATATTTAATAGATAGAAATACTTAAATACATAGAAAACATCCATGGCTCAGAAACAAATATTCATGCTCATCACACAAATATTTGCCCTTACCGGGATTCGAACCCAGGACCTTCAGCTTCGTAGGCAGCGTCACTACCCACTAGACTAACCGGTCGTCGCTTTATAGGGCACAATCTAAATTTCATAGCCAAAATGACCACCTGTTAAGGTCATCTTTTTGTATTTTTTTATGGGCCAGAATTTTTAGGTCTACACAACAGCAAGACACTTGAATTATAAATAAATTTTAACTTTGGCCGTTAAAGGGTTAAATTTCCTAACGCGCAACAAACACAATGTTGATATGGCACCAATACGTCTAGTCAGATAGACCGGTGAGTTATTATAGTGTATAGTATGGACGAATTACTGTAATGTCCAGCAGGGCATGGGAACTGGGGCAACTATCGGCTGCACAAACAGCCGCAGGACCGCAAGGACAGCACGGTCTAAATATTGCATTACAGTATTTTATCCAACACTTAAACGCTCATAGTCCAGGGCCCGGTTTCGAATTGGGGATCGAATTACACTCAGATTTGTGGTTAAAATATAATGAAACGGGTCATTCACGTCTTTAATTTCTAAACGCGCCCGCGTCGCGACCACTGATGATTATGAACCGCGTATCGGTTCTTCCGCGTCGATGTCGAGCGATATTCGACCATAAATACGTGACCCTTTTTTTATACATATTTGACGTCTGAAACTCACGAGAGTTTTCTATACATATAAAACAAATGTGATTCTCTCAATTTAGACAGGGGGCATGACTCTGGATTTGCGGATTGAATCCGTGATTACAACCCAGTGCACCCAATTGTGGCAACGAAAAGCCTTTGTAAACCAATTGGTTGGAAAACAGGTACATATGTTAAACATTGAGAAACTGAGCGCGAAGATGATTATTCAACGTTAATTTACCGGAAACGTTAACGAAGGTAAAATATTCGTGATGATAATTTGACTGTGTCAGTCTGCTTGATTTTATTACGCTAACAATACAAAGCCCGGTCTCGTTTTGACCGATACCGAGCCTTGTAATAAAATACTACGAATTACTAAAGCACTAGTCATAACTTTGTTAACTTCATGTCGTATTTCTTAGTCAATTTATAAATTATATATTAAATACACAGATGATGTATGCAATTGAAATTGATGCATATTTCGCAGCATAATGGTTTTGCGCGATGTATGCTGGCCCCGTAGCATGGATGGCGTTATCACGCGATAAGTGACAGGATAGGCGCGTCGTCTCGTTCTATCGAACGATGTCAGCCAGGGACGGAAGCTCTATCCTGTCACTTATCGCGTGATAACAAAATATATCGCGTGATAATAAAATCCATGTTACGGGGCCTGGTCACCGTTTTCTAGTATTGCTTAGGCGTAGCCCGGCTAAATGCATGGGGAATTGGCATACCGAGCACCAGCCGACCATCGCGTCGGGCACGCCAAGGTGTAACGTAGATCATCCTTTAGGTGAAGTTCTGTCAGGCTGAAATCGCTCTTGCGAGACGCTGATTCTCTAATTAATAAAATCTTACAAAGTTAAACCCGTTGCGAGAACGTATTCTTCACGATAGATAACGGATCAGGGATCAAATTTTATCTGTCAATTTGCATCTATTTCATATTTCAAGTGCGTAACAGATGCGAATACGGCGAATATAGGGCCTAAGAGAGCAACATACTTTATATTCAAAATATCTATAATTATACAAAATATCTCTTCCGCACTGGCAAAACTGCGGAGAACAGGCAGCGATAGTCATAATAACAAGTTGGTAATTAACGAGCTATCGTCACAAGATTACTCTTATTTGAACAATACTCGGATTTCGCAGCTTTCGTCATCCGCATACTAATTACCGGAACAATGTAGAGAAAGTCATTTTGGTCAGCTTCCAGCTGTGATCAAACAAAACATACGTATTCCGAGCAAGTGTAACACGGAGACGGGAATCCGGGTAGGCTTTCTAGTGAAATTTGCAAGCATTGTATACCGCAGTGGACCTATAAACGAAATTACTTTGGAAAACAGAAAACCGCAGGCCAATGGACTTATGCTTGGGATTTTCTTTTGAACTTTTTTTATTCATTAATTTAATGTCAAGCCTGCCGACCCGACCGCAGGGAAAAACATTCACAACTCCCTCTCCCCATCCCATTTTTCTACTGCTATACTATGTAGCCCAATATGTGGAAGAATGAAAGACTTTCCAAAGTCTCAGCGTCATCCCACCATCTCCATCAGGGCCTGCCTTTCTATATACTTCCAAAATTAAAATGACAGTTGCGAAAAGAATAACGTGCAGTGCAGGTTTTATTTCTAGCAATTATAAGTTACTTAAGGATTACGAAGAAAATCTCGGAATGCACTAGTCTCTTTTTTATCTGATCTCGGATTCCAACTTTTCGTCTGACCAACATATTTACGCACCGACTATACTGCACTGCACTGTGAAATGGTGGCCAACAATAATGTGTAGTTGGTAGCTGTTTACACCGTAACCAACTATGATCATCTACGATCTACCAACTATGGTGAGTTACGGATTTAGCAAATACAAACTTATTCTGCCACACGCATTATTTACATCTACACATACATGAAACAATCCCCCGTCCGTAACAATCTCACAACCATAAGAACATTCACGTCAACAGTAACAAATGACCCATTCGCGCTCAAACGGTATCAGTAAGACACCATGACCCAAACAACAATGCCATTGCCATGGGAAAGTTGACCCTTAGGGTCGCGCGATGATACGCGAACTAATGATGGGGTCAGACCTGCAATTACTTGATGATACTGAGCAGGATAGAATGGATGCTTTATGACCTAAGGCGGTGCAGTATGGGCAAGTGCCTCTGCCTATTGAAGAGCTATCTCTTCAATAGGCAGAGGCACTTGCCCATACTGCACCTGCCTGGTACATTCCGGATTTTTATTCTAGACTGGATCTTATCTAAGACCCATCGGTCCAACAAAGCAATTGCTATCCCAAGCGCTATTGTTAAAGTAGTCTATGGTTTTAAATACAAAATGGTCAACATTGCTAAGTACTATTTCTTTTTCATTTTGTTTTAAAAATGCCGATGTTTACTACGTTTATTTTAGAGTATTAATAAGTTACACTTAACAATAAAAGACCATCGCTTTGTTTACCACTTAACAATTAAAGACAATAGCATTGTTTAATAGGCAAAAAAAGAATTGAATTCGGTCTAAAATAATTATCCGCACTGTACGCTACCGTGCCTGCTAAGTATCAGATGTTTGTTAGCTACTTTACTGGGTTGACCTTTAGGGTCGAGGGGAAACTAATGACAGGGCGGGGTCATACTTTCAATTACTTAGATGATACAGCACAGATGACAGAATTAAAATGACTTATATCCATAGCATCGTTTAAAAACAAAATTAAAATGTATCTTATTAACATCATTACGGTTTTGTTACGTATAAGTTATAATTAAGTATAACTTATATTTTATGATCTGTCATCTCTCTCTGGGTGCCCTAAAAACCAGCGCCTTTAGCATATGTTGCTGTTGGCATAATATGTGCTGAGTGGAATCCATTTTGGTGCATCTCAGTTGTGTTTCATTTCATTTCATGACACACCAAATAAATATATTCGTTTCTCTCTTTCTTTATGGTTTTTGAAGACAGGTATAGATTAGTTAATGTGCTCTGGCGTTTTCTCTGAGGATCGTTCGTATGCCAGTAATTAAATGATTATGATTCCTTGAACGCTAAGTGTCAAACAGGTTGCTCGTTAGCCACCACCCGGAGTTAACTCTCAAATTCTGTTAATTCTCGCTTTACTATTTAGTACGTGAATTGAGGCGTCAGGTGCAGTAAGGACCCAACCATGGCTACGTAGAAATCACAATGTTTGAAATATCCTACACCCCCCCCCCCCCCTACCTCCCACCCTCCAAGTTTCGAATTATATACAACCCATCACTCCAACACCACTCTTGAGAAAACATCGTCACACCTCTTCTTCAACCAGGTCATTATGCCAAATACTCCATGCTCTAATGGAGACACACCTTAGCTTAGCCCACTAAGTAGCTCGATACGAGGGCGACACTGAAAGTCTTTAGAACTGGCCACTTGTAATAAATATAATAAAAAAATAAGTTCAAAATTTGAAAATGGAACTCTTTCTTAATATTTTTGTGTACGAATTCCACTCGATTGTCATTTGTTTTACGATTTGGCGGCAAATTGAAAATTGTGTGTACTACGTGAGCATGAATTTAACGCGAGAAAATTTTCGAGCAATGATTTTTTACGACTTTCGATGTAATTTAAGTCAACAAGAAAGTTATGATAGACTTCGATTGGCCTTTCACGATGAAGCCCCATCTCGTGCTACTATTTACAACTGGTTTAATGAATTTAAACGTGGCCGCACTAATCTCACTGATGATCTGCGTGAGGGCCGGCCTTCTACGGCGACTACTGAAGATAACATCAGTGTTGTGCGGCGTATGATAGAGACTGACAAAAGAGTAACCTATCAGCAGATTCGTACAAGCTTAGCCATTGGTATGAGTCAAGTCCACAAAATCCTCCATGAACATTTAGCGGTGAGGAAGCTTTGTGCCCGGTGGATACCTCATAATTTGACAGAAGCCCAAAAAGTCCGTCGTGTTGATTGGTGCCGTGAAATGGGTCAAAGATTCAACGGAGGTGACTCAAATGCTGTGTTCGACGTAGTTACGGGTGACGAAAGCTGGATTTACTGTTATGATCCTGAAACTAAAAGACAGTCTGCTGAGTGGGTGTTTCCTTCCGAGGAGTTGCCTACTAAAGTGAAGAGAGGTCGAAGTGTGGGAAAAAAGATGGTGGCCTCGTTCTTCGGAAGGACTGGTCATTACGCAACAATTATTTTAGAGGATCAAAAAACAGTTACTGCGAAGTGGTACACTAACAATTGTTTACCACTTGTCTTGGAAAAAGTTCAAGAAAAACGGCCTCGCAGTAGGATCCTGCTTCACCACGACAACGCCTCATCGCACACCGCCAAGCAAACGATCGACTATTTGGCGACGGCAAACGTGGAATTACTGGGTCACCCACCTTATAGCCCCGACCTTGCACCTTGTGATTTTTATTTATTCCCAAAAATTAAAGAAAAACTTCGAGGAAAACGTTTTATGGACGCCGACGAAGCAGTGGCTGCGTTTCAAAAGGCCGTCGAAGAGACCCCTAAGGACGAGTGGGCAAAGTGCTTTTCTCAGTGGTTCTATCGAATGCAGCGATGTATTGATGTGAAGGGAGGCTATTTTGAAAAGATATAATAAAAGTAATAAGTTGCTTGATTGCTCAGTTTTTGATTTTCTAAGAACTTTCAGTTTGACCGTCGTAGGTATCAGCATACGAGTCACTATTGCCAAACTATGCTCACACGGTCACCCCGCCCCTCATTCATCTAGAATGTTGTTTGTAGAAATTCTCAATATTGTATGTATGTATGTATGTATGTAAGCACTTTATTGTACACAATAACAGGTTAAAGAATATACATGTCACACAATAGATCAAAGTACCAAAGGATCAAAGTATTGTAGTAGCAAAAGCAACGTGCCGATGGGGTAATAAATCATTACTCATTAGGCCGGCCACGTCTCTTTTACTACCTGCTTTTAGGGATGCGTTTCGCAACCTTTGCACATTATCGGTGTAATTGCACATGCACAGTACTGATTCATCGAGCAAGGGTAATTCATCGATAAGCTATGTCGACTTTCGCCGCATCCTTGTTGACTTCTCTGAGAGCTGAGCTTTGTTTATTACCCCATCGGCACAGTGCTTTTGCTACTACTATAGGTCTTTCGTAGGGGCTGAGAGCCAGCTGAGAGATATTGTTAGTTATATTTAAACGATTGTTGGAAAAACCTTACTTACCACACCCATCGACATCTTCATATACATCATCACTCGTTACCTATACTTTTCTTTTATGTATATTTTTCCCTAAACATATCAAATAAAACGTAATTTTTTCTACAATGTCAAAATAAAGAAAATTTGTGTAACGTTTTGTGTAAAATTTTACACAAGTATTTATTTACTTACTTATATGTCCATAGTAAAACACTGTTGTACGGATGAGTTCACTGCTGCTCATAAAATTACTGATGAGTACTGATTATGCTTTACAATATAATGTCTGTAATAAAACGCGCATTACACGCATCTCATAGAGGACAATCCACATATCACGTCAAATTAACGACATGACATGGCAGTGTAAGTCGACGTCAAAAATATGCGAGTTTTGCACCTTATTCCATTATAATAAAGTGGATAATGTTTACATATCTTTGGCGCCACAGTGCTGGTAATAAAGATTAACCGCAATATTTACGGTTACCGGTCGATTACAGTCTTTGTAAACCGGTGTGCAGGAATAAATATTTAAAGTATGTATTTAGTAGTACCTGCATCGTTAGCAATAATGTCAGGGCTTGGAAAATAATCTTACAGATCGGCGAAGACGTGTGTGATATGAATTGAACCGTAGACTTAGCTTATGTGTGTGACCATGACCAGTACACCGTGTCGGAACGTCAGAATTAAAGGTAAATAAATATCGCGTTACACCCGTAATAATTTAAATATGTGTGCCAACCGCCAGAGTTTCAAGTGTTACACTTAGCTTACGTTTTGGAGATGCGATAATAGTTTGTTTTAGTAGTGTTCATTGTAAGAAATTGATTTAAAAATAAATAAATTACGCCAACAAAATGTTTTCCTTGTTTTTTGTCAGTTAATAATGGCGCCTAGTTATACCTACCTTTATTCTTTTGGGCACTTTTATGCGGGAGACACTACACACTCGGCTTCATCGCTACATAGTATAAAACAAATTCGCTTCCCGCTGTCTGTCCCTATGTATGCTTAGATCTTAGCTACGCAACGGATTTTGATGCGGTTTTTTTTAATTCAACACGCTTTTATTAGGTCGACCTATATGTAACTAACTACACTCAGAGGCAATGAAAACGGGTCACTTCCCATGGATTACTTTACAAAGTGACCCGTTTTCATTGCCTCTGAGGTAGCGTACCTTAATAGTTCACATTGGGAATTACACTCAGAGGCAATGAAAACGGGTCACTTTGTAAAGTAATCCATGGGAAGTGACCCGTTTTCATTGCCTCTGAGTGTATGTAATGGAATCTAAGGTAACTAATTTAACCATCTTCCAAGAATCGTAGCCTCATGAAAATTGGCAGCTGTATTTAGTTCTGATGACAATACAATAATATGGTAGTGTCGAACTGATCTGATGATGGAACTGATAGATATGAACTGGAACTTCATGATGGAACATCGTATCATTGCTGTGTTTGGATTTGTTAGAAAAGTCTTGTAATGAACTTTGGCCACGATTAGGTTAAAGCGTGTTTTTCTAGTGTTTTTTTTAATAGATAGAGAGATTCAAGAGGAAGGTTTATATGTATAATATAGTACCCGTGCGGGTCGTTAGTTAAATATAAATTGAAGTTAATATTACTTCATACAGGAATGTATATCAAGATACAAAAAATAAATGTCTTAATAAAAAAAATTACAACCAGTATCATGCTAGACATTGCTTTGCCGCATTAACGGAAAAACATGACATATTATTGCACAAAACATAAAAGTACAAAAGGCGGACTTAAAATTAATGCCTCAAGGCATTTTCTACCAGTCAACCATAATGCCAAATAGAGACTTTCAACCGGTGTGTGCGAAAGAAAGAAGGATAGCAAACCAATTATAACAATAAATATACTGAGAATTATCCTGGCTTCCGCTTAGGATAGTTTTTATCCAACTGCGACAATTAAATAATATTTGACCATTGTTTTTATTTTCTTGGCTTTTTTTTGCTATTGTGACTGGCATGTGTCAGTGACGTCAAAACAGGGGGATTGCCTTAGCTCTAAATAAGGCCTGCAACACACTGGCGCGGCCTGCGGTGGCGGTGAATAGTAAATTTGACAGCTAATGACAAGTTTAATATGGTCCGCCGCGGCCAGGCCGCGCCAGTGTGATGTGGGCTTGAACCGTTTATTTATAGACAAGGCAATCCCGCCATTTTGACGTCACTGCCAGATGCCAGCTATGATAAAAAAAACAATAACCGGCTTTGTTTACATGTGACCTATGCTATAATACCACCTTTTACCCGAAAACAACGACTAGAATTACACAACAACCGGTCGTAAAAGGAAGCGAGTCATCGCTCACATTACGCAATCGAATAATCAAAAAGTATTCGTTAAATCGTTACCGAATCGATTCTGATGTGCATTCTGCCCGTATCCGGTAAAAGTATGCATCGCGGCAGGTTTGACGAGCTACTTTTCAGTGCAAGAATGAGTACCTTTCCTTCATGTTTATGACAGAACACGCGAGTATTGTTCGAAGAAGCAGTCCAACTTTAGGTACCTATGTAAACTTTCGAAGCTCCTGTATTCGCGAACGTGACACTTTTTTGACGGCACTGTTAGAGTTACTGTGCGAAACAAATGTTTGCACAACATAACAATACACAAATAGTAATGTATGAGAAGCCACTACGTGCCAACTGATAGTTTACCATAGTATGTCGCTGAAATATAAGCTATAAGACGGGTCTTTTGGTGAGAAACTTTCATAAAGACTTGAGAATTAAGATTATATCAAATTACATAATGTAATTTGATATAATAAGAGTATAAACAGTATGAGATTATCATATAAACAGTCTTTTTTTTTACATATTTCCAAAGAATGTACGCGTGCAGCATATATAGTCTCCTGGATCGCTATTGCGTAGTAAAGTGCTGAACAAACTGGTCTACTCACTACTGTGAATTAAAAACATATGTCATAGAACATTAAGTTATCGACGCAAACTGCAACAACGAGACAATCTAATTGGTAATTAGTGAACCTAAAAAAACACTGTGTCTTCCTTAATGCAGCAAAGAAACTCGCACAAAAAGATTCAAACCGAATTGGAAGACGTATGTACAGTCTGCCAAACCATAAACTAAGAATGTCTTTTCAAATTATCGTTTCCGTTGGCCATAAGAACGAAAACATTGGACGTTTAGTGAGTGACCATCGAACCTTACCTGGACCTTATGTCATAGGGATAAGGTTCACACATGGTAAGTTAAGTGTGTTCGATGGCACACACGGCGGTCACACGAGCAAGAGCAGGTGTCCCGCCCACAGCGGCCCACTTCGCCACTTTCCAACCAGACCTGCGCTCGCGCAGGGCTGCCACCGGACTGCTGGGCTTCGAAAAATTGAAGCTTTATCTCCTACTTAATATATTCGACACATGATGGATTTTTGAACTTCGTGGAAACCCCCAATGGATCCTGCCAATTTATAATACTAGCGTTGGTAGCGCAATGAAGTATAAGGTGAAGACTTCTTCTCTTTCTGGGATCAACTAAAAGACAAACGCACAGATAAGTTTTTGTATGTACTATTTTTACATATAGGACATTTAAAGTAGAGAAAGGCTTCAAGAGTATTGGAAACCAGTAGGAACAATGTGTGCTATGTCGCAGTAACTAAATAATAAATACCGCACTTAATTTTACATAACCCAAGTTAATACTTAGGGCTAGTAACTATCTTATTCTCGCTGTGCAATAAACTTCATATCTTGCAACAAGTAGTTCACAACGCCCTAAAATGTACCTTATCGTCAAGCAGGTTACGGGATTATCTTGAACATTGCGTAGAAAGTTAATCTTGATTGATGCGATTGCTAAACGATTTCGGAAATCGATCTATTTATAGTGTCATCTAAGATTGATAAACATAGTTAAACTGGGATCTGTGTTCACCTACGCATGTTGCCAACTATTTGTATGCCTATATATATATTCAATTAAGTCATGGCTTTTATGCAACTTCGTTTGCAAGAAATATGTTCAAAACTAAACTTGTTTTATTTAGGGCTTGGTCATAGTAAATTGAGATTGGTCAGATTGATATCAGTTTGTTAAATACAAAAGCAGTCGCGGGTATTCGTTTTGCGTTTGACTATATTTCCAACAGTGCCGTGATCAGACTGCATAAAAATCATTATAGGTGTATAATGCAATAGAAACATAAATTCTTTTTTTTTTTAGCTAGGATGGAGTTGGATATTGGACAACCCTACGCCGCAAGAGGCAGGGGTCAAAAGTCCCGGTCGCTCGCTACTCTTACATACGTATGGCACCCACGAGATACTATATGGGGTTGGCATTCAATACTGGCCAGGACAAAGAAACATTAAATTCCTAGAAGAGCTCATAATAGTTTTTTTTTTTTGTGAAGTTTTTAAGGTCAACCTAGTTAAATAGGTGTATTTTTATGTCCATCTTGATAGCTTTCAGTGATAGACGGATGATTTTCCAGCGGTTTGAAAGGCTTGTTTCTTTTATGTTTTGTGATATATTGTTCTGAATCTGAATGTGAACATTTTGGTATCTGTGCATAAGTTCATAGTATAATATGTAGCTGTGTAATTGTGCATCGACACAAACCAACAATAATTTAACGATGCCATTGTATTTTAGGAACAACATTGTACGTAACCTAAATAAATAAAATCATTATCCTCTCACGATTATTTCCACAAAATTAGGACAATATGCGATAAGTTTGATGAAATAAAACCCAGCAAAGTACCGGTATTTTTATACGTTTAAAAAATATATTAACTCTGATCATAATTGCTTTTTACAATATTTGCTGAGATGAAGATAACGAAAATAAACGCGGGGGACCCGCTGAATGTTTACCCAGACATTTCTTGCTCACATCTAATACTAGTGGGTGCAGCTTACGAGTAGGTACAGTCAGTGTCAAGGTAGCCAAATATTTCGCTACACGTCTTTATTCCTGTAAGAATAAGGATGTGTTACGAAATATTTGCCTACTCTGGCTGCTACTAACTATATGACGCTGTACGTTACTTTAAGTTAAAGCACAAAAGGACACAATTAACCAAACCAATTTACAGTTTTGCACCAGTTGACCTTAATAATCAAATGTTCGTTATTTATGACAAAAAGACAGAAAGTTAAATATGAAAATTGCATCACAAGTGATTAAGTAGCTTATTCGAGAAAGTTCACGCTAAGAATCCTTACAAGGCAACGAAAATTATAAAATGAGCCCGTAAGGTAAAATAATCTCCGCAGGGTCACAAAAAACTAGTCAAGTGCGAGTTGCTATCCTGCACTGGATTCCGTAACACTAAAAACATATAAAGACTTTCACTGTTAAGAAAAAGATGTCTTTTACTTATCGAAACTAGAAATAAATATTTCCCTCTATGTTCTTTAAAACACGCCTTGATTTCAAGGGCATCAAAAAGCATTAGTAATATTATCAATTATTTTATTGTTGGGTTTCTTAAATAAGGCTGCGCTGTTAAGATGTGTTTCTGTAGAAGTGAGTAAAAATAAACTTAGCTTTGCAGATTTGTATGAAAACTTAGTTTACCACATCTCAAGTACGCAGCCTAAGGGATATCCGACTACTTACATAGATTAGCTTTTCTGCTGGACTATGGTTGGGTTGCACCAAACCGTCTGTGATCGCGGTCTTCGTTAAAATCTGAAGGTATGGAATATTTGACAAGTTTATAATGACAGCTGCCGGTACCATACTTAACGTTGATAGGTCTGGTCGTAGGTGCGACCCGCCCAAAGGATCCCTAAAAATTATAACATAACGTGCAAACTCTCGCACCTGAGAATGCAGTCGCTTCCTCAAGCACCCCGCGGATGATTGGGGCAATTTGCTAATTAAACAATTAAAACTGTCGTTAACATGGTTTTTCATGCATGCCTTTTGTTAATGCAACATTAAAAAAAAAAACATTTTGCACTTTAGATTAAGGCTATGTTTGAATACATTAATAAGTCCTATCTACCTAGTCTGCAGTAGATGCAATCACTACACGCAAGCATAAGGAAGGCGACTGTCGGAAAGGAAGACCACCTGTTACGAACACTGTCGAGAGTAAAAACGACAAGCTAATACCTAGCCTGCCTGTTCAAAAGTCCAAGTTATTTGTAATCACTTTAGCTGACAAACCAAACCAAAGTAATCACAGTATCAAATCAAATATGTTACTTAACTCATGTTATATGGTGTACAAGGAGTATCTGTGTACAAAAAGATCAAAATGATTTTTAACGGCAAAAACTTAACATGTCACGAAGCCCATATGAATGAACCTCCCGGCTTAAAAAAAAGACAGGTATACCACGACCCTACAAATTCCTGAATGAATCCTCACTCAAACCGGTTCGAGTCCCGAGTACACAAAAAACAAACTATAATTTAGGTAAAGAATCCATTGAGTGAACTTAAAAGTTAATAATACGTTGTTCAGAAATTTCGAACAAATTAGGTTGAGGTTTTTTAAAAAGAAATGTGGGAAATTTCGTTGAAGTAAAAGTTCAGCTTTGGGTAATAAATCAAGTTGAAATACAATATGACAGCCTGGAAGTGTGTCGCGGGTTGCGATTTAAATCTGAGATACAGTTTTATTCTTGAGTCGCAAATGGCTGCTGAATACTGACTATGTTTTGTCATCACCATGAGTTAAGTTTACTTTTTAGGGTTCCGTAGCCAAATGGCAAAAAACGGAACCCTTATGGATTCGTCATGTATGTATGTCTGTTTGTCTGTCCGTCCATATGTCACAGGCATTTTACTAGAAAACTATAAGGTGTATTTGAATACAATTTTGAGGATAGGTGTATTTTATTAGCCGCTACATAGTTTTGTATTTAATTTCAAAAAAAAAATTTTTTAGCGGTCACAAAACAGAAAGTCAAATTTTTTTTTTTCATTGCAAGCCCACGTGTGGCACTTCAATCGATAGGCCTTTCAAAATAAATAAAAGGTTTCTCAGCAATTTTTTTGATTAAGTGAATAGTGTCGGAGATAATCACCCCGAAAGTCACTAAAATTGTGTCCCCCCCCCCCCCTCTAATTTTTGAACCGTGTATTTTAAAAATATGAAAAAAAACATGGGCTTATTAAATTCTTTCAGCGAAAATTGTTTTGAACTAGATCGGTTCAAAGGTTTTTGAGATCTTTCTAAAAAACTGCCTTCCTTAAAGAAAAGGACGTAAGTGCCATAAGATTTCAGAAACGATACGATCTTTTTAATAGGCATGGAACCCTTCGTTGTGCGTGGTCCGACACGCACTTGGTCGCTTTTCTCAAAGGCAATAAGTCAGGATAAGATGAGATAGGTAGAACAGCGGAATATCATCATCATCAAATTGGGGCCAACCCATATAAGGAAAGAGAACCACAGCCTAATTACTTAGTCAAAATATACCGAGGCTTCAGCGGTCAAACCCGATAAATCTCGTCGACGTCTCTCGTCTCGTCGTCTCGTAAAAGGATGTTTGAAAATAGAACCATTCGTAACGAATGTTGAGTTCTTATATCAAAAAGCAGTCATCTCGTTTTATCGGGTTTGACCGCTCCGAGCCCTCGATACTTAGTGTTGTTCTTTCTGGTAAAATTACCAGAACTTTTGAGGTTTTGAATGTGGGCGAAGCACTTAAAACGCGCATATTCTACAATGAAGTGGAACATGCACTTGTTTGCTTCCTTAGTGGCATAAAATATTCCAAAAAGCTAATATTTACTTCTTGTCGAGTTGTACGACACAGAAATTAGACCAACATTAACATTATTCAACGACAAGTTGCCAAATGTTCGCGTGACGCACTGAGGCTCTAGTATAAGTTTTACCGAAACAAAACTTTACGACCGCGTTCGCGTTTAGCTGTCAAATCCCATACAAATTGAGGGTAAAACGCAAACGCGATCGTAAAGTTTTGTTTCGGTAAAACTTATACTAGAGGCTCTAGTATAAGTTTTACCGAAACAAAACGTTACGTCCGCGTTCGCGTTTAGCTGTCAAATCCCATACAAATTGAGGGTAAAACGCAAACGCGATCGTAAAGTTTTGCTTCGGCAAAACTCCTTAGAGCCGCTGATGAGTTTATTCCGAGCTAGTGACCGATACCGTTCGCTTCTAGCAAAAATAATTATTGTCCGTTACGCGTGAAAAGAGTCTGTCCACCAAACAATTACCTCTACTGTTTCTTTTCTACCATAATTACGCAAAAGGTACCAATTTCCAAAATACCTGTACCAAATCGGCACAGCCGGTCACATTCAACCCAATGCTCTACATTGACAAACTCGTATGGGCGATTAAGGGCGCTAGGAAGCGAGACGTAAAAACACGAATCCATCCGCTAGCAGGCGCGTGCGCACCGGCCGCACGGTGCAAGATCTCAGGACATGCACAAAGAACAGCATATAGTAGCCAAACACTATTATATAATCTGTGGCCAAACCCACGGTATTAGTCTCAATGTTAGTCTAATCTTAAGGTTCACATGTAAATTTAATTATCATGTCAGGCAATTTGATGTTGAATAAAGTATTTATATTCGACTCTATTGTATTCTCATAATCAGAAATTTCTTTAGAGGGGTAGAAGCTCTTCAGCAAGGGAGTAACGGTTTGGTTCGGGACATTCTGGCTTGGTGCATACGTGCTATGAAGACAGTTGCTTCTTCATAGCACGTACGAACCCCAATGCAAAAGAGTTCGTCTAACAGGAAATAAATGTTTTAACCTAACTTTAATCTAAAAATTCAGAATGACTATGATGTTTAATCGAACATTTAAAATAAACACAGTATAGATTAGAAAGAATATTTTATTTATTAAATGACAAAACTAAAAAATAACTCACAGTTCGTCAAAAAAACCTTTTTGTCTTCAAATCCAACATACGCAAAAAACTTCGTCTACGGTGTAGTCGAAGCAGAATAGTACGTCTACCACTTGGTGGTGCCACCTTTTGCATCCAAAACGGCTTTGATTCTGAGTGGCATTGAATCTACCAGTGCTCTACACTCTTCAAGGGTTATTCCATTCCATACACTGGTCAGTTTCTCCCTAAGATCAGCCTTTGATCTAGAAGGATCCTTTCGTAACTTTTTTTTCATTTTCCACCACAAAGATTCTATGGGAGAGAGGTCCGGGCTGCTGGACGGCCATGTCATGGTAGGGATTTTTTTGGACTTCAGCCAAGCCATCGTTGTCTTTGCTGTGTGGCATGAGGCACCGTCTTGTTAGAAAGTAAATGCATTCTTATACTTTAACTTTGGTATAGACGGCCGCAAACTCTCTTCCAAGATACTTTTATATTTCTCGGCATTGACGGTTCCATCTATAAATTGCAGGCAGCCTACACCCTGTGCCGACATACAGCCCCAAATCATTAAAGAAGCAGGAAACTTCACCTTTTGTTTAAGACAGTCTTTTTGAAATGCCTCTCCTTTTTCTCGAATAACTTTACTTCGTTGATCGCCAACTGTGACTTCAAATTTTGATTCGTCACTCCATATTACTCTTCGCCACTTATCGGCAGTCCACTTTATCTGTTTTTGAGCGAACTTAAACCTGTTAGTTTTCTGCTTTTGAGTGAGTAGCGGCTTTTCTTTTGCTGTGTAAAAACCGTAGCCCATTCTCTTCATCACTCTCTTGCATGTATCGACTGAAATGTTCTTTTTGATCGCGTCACGCCATAGTACGGTAAGTTCTCCTGCTCTTGCACGGCGATTTTTCTTGATAATCCTCCTCAAAATCCTGTTTTCTGCCTTGCTGGTTATGCGTGAACGGCCGGTTTTCTTCAAACAGGAGACTGTACCGTGTTTTCGGTGATGCTCGATGATAGTTTGAATTGTAGATCTTGGCAACGAAAGATCCTTGGCTATTTGGTACGCAGATTTGCCGTTCTTGTTACTGGTAATTATAAGTTTCCGCACATCTTGGGTCACTGGTTTGCCTCTTGCCATTTCGATAGAATAATGATTATAAAGTAATGAAAATTTACTCTGAATGTCCCTTTTTATATAGCCCTCTGTCATAATATAATGACAGAGAACATTCTTTATTCAATTTAAAATTGAATTTTGTATTTAAGCCACCTAAAAGCAGTTTTTATCTTACATAGACGAACTATTTTGCCTCAAAACTGAACTAGACGTAATTTTTTGCTCGTGAGATGTCCATTTTATGATTTAATTATAAACAACGACACAACAGTATTGAACTTTGTACAACATAAGATTAATCTAGGTTTAACGACTCTTTATGTAGCGTATTCTATATATCATCAAATGCAATCAGTGTTTAAATACTAGTCTTTGAAATAAATATCGTAATTTGAAGTACAACTAGACGAACTATTATGCATTGGGGCTCGTATTTAGCTAACCTTCTTTGTGTCTGACTAACGCTAAGGGTGAAATCACATCTATCAGCATCGAATCGCATTTTGTAATACAGTAAACGTAATTTTGTATGAGATGCGTCCGCATGCGGAAGTGTGAATTGATTGCGGACGCATCTCATACAAAATTACGTTTACTGTATTACAAAATGCGATTCGATGCTGATAGATGTGATTTCACCCCAATACTCCGCCGATAATAATGACTGGTAGAGATGCCATGAGGCATTAAGTCCGCCTTTTGTACTTTTTTTGTTTTGTGCAATAAAGTTTAAATAAATAATGAGAAGTCACGGATCTTCTAAAAGTCGTATAAGTGACCGAAAAGCCTGTAAATAGGTCACCTAGAACAAAGTGACCCATGGGCGAGATCACGACCTGAGGAGAACGAAGCACGGAGGAGGCGTAATGAATGAGGCGTATCATATCATACCATAAACTTTTTTTATACCACGACGGTGGAAAACAAGCATACGCCCGGCCTGCTTGACGACGATGCATGTGCCATATCTGCTTCTACAGTTGACAATGTTGACATGCGGTGTGCATAGACCCGGGTAGTATCCGTCTCCAAGTAATACTAAAACTGTTTTCCTTTACGCTACTGCTGAAACTTATGCTTTTCCTCTCCGTGAAGTCTGTATGTAAATATCGGCATTAACTATTTGCACGTTTGATATTTGGCAGAGGGTTATATATACTCATATCTAATCATTATGCAGTAAGAAAGATTTGATGGTACCAAAAGTACCTAATTTAAAGAAGAGAAGAGAAGTTAATAAAATTCTACCCGTACAATCAACTACAACCAATATCTAAGAATGGCATACCTAACATTAAATAAAATCCATAAAACCAACTGAAGATTCAGATCTAAAACATCACAATCAACAATTATTTATAACTTCCTTACATTAAACAGCATTGGACCGAAAGATTAATAAGTGTTTATAGGTTCTTAATACTGCTCTGTTGGGTTAGGTCTTATAAATTGAAGGAGAAATCTTACTTGGAACTCAGCTCCGAAGTCCATATAAATGTTTACACTGTTCTATGATTTAAGGGCATATCAATTAGTATCATAATTGCGTGTAAAACTGAATACGCTTCGGTCATTCTGGGTTTGGGGTAGAGAAATCTCAATGACACGATGAGTCGCGTTTCCCACGCCGGGCCAGACAGCTCTAACCGTTTGGCTTTGGGCTGGTGCTGTAGGTGCAGCTATAGAAGGTGGCAAACTTACAGAACTTCTAATGACTGCTTCGATTTTCCTGTGGTTTAAGCAGAGATAACACTTACCTCTACTCATTTTGCTCAACGCCCCAGAGACGTGGACACTACGTGAAGTAGAGCGAAGGAAGATAGACGGTCTAGAAATGTGGTGCTGAAGAAAATGCTCGGAATATCTTGGACTGAACTTCAGATTCAGACCTATGAGTCCATTCCATACTGAAGGAACTCGGCATCAAGCAGCATCTATCTCGCAGTCTCGCCTCCTAACGTTTTTAGGGCACGTATCTCGTCGAGGAGACGTAGCTACTTGTGATCCAGGGAAAGGTCGAGGGCACCAGACCGCAATGCAGGTCACCAATGACATGGACAGACCAGATTAAAGCTGCAGTAGATGCACCACTACACGCAAGCATAAGGAAGGCGACTTTCAGAGAGGAATGGCGGCGTGTTGTGAAGCTTGCTACCAACACCTGTAGTGATGACCACGACCACTGTCAAGAGTGAAACGACGAAGAAGAAGAAGACCACCTGTACCTAAATTTAAAGTTATTGCTTATGTAAACTGTAAAAAGTAGAAATTTCCATCCATCCATCTAGACACTAATGCTTACTTTTGGAACGTGAATCCTTTCTCTCATGTCTTTGTCTCCTTACATGATTATTCCGTTAATTCTAAAGTTGGTTCTCAATAAACAAATGGCATCATCTATTCTACTCCTAGTCACTATGTCCAGTTTATAACTCGCTTGACATAGCTTAGCTCTCCAGATGCCACGATCCTTGCCATCACAATAAGACAATAAACAATACCGGAGGGCCGCTTGTATATCTGTCAGTCCCTCTCGACCAATACGCCGCAATAAATGCGCCTGCTGAGTGACGCAGCTGTACGTCATTGCAGTTCATAATAGTGAATCAGTCAAAGTGAAAGATACGTCTGAGATTGGCATGCTCTTGACAGGAGTAAACATATTTTATGGCTTTGAACATACTCGTAATCATAACCTATATTTCTGACAACTTAACTTAGGAACAGGAAAACGTGTATGATGTATAAGATGTGACGAATATAAGTGAGCTCTTACTTTCGTATCTCATTGGGGCCCATCAGCACTGGGCCTAGAGAAATTGGGTCATAACCCGCATAGCCAGTTCCTAATAATTTTTAGAATGATTTACATATCTCTTACGTTTAGGCCTCTGGCATACAATACAGCACACAGTCTTGAACGAAGTTTGCAAGAAATAGCAATCCGCTCCAAAAAAGTACGCTTTATGGTAAGCGAATGTATGGGCAGCAATGCTTTGCTACTATAATTTACTGGTAACTCCATTTAGACACTGAGAGTGCTATCCTTAAGCAATCGGGATAATTTAACGACCTGGAAATGATACACAACTCAAGCAAGCCCCCAGGGCATTGATCAATCGATTGTTAACTCGATGCAGTTGTGCAATCGATAATTCTCACATGTCGATGATCATTGGTTTGGGGCTTGCGAGCCTAGAGGCGATCAATGCGTTATTTATTTACCTTTCTGTTTCGTAACATCGGAAACGCTCGGTCATTATTCTTTTTGTGATAGCAAATGACACATATGCCGCTCATTAGGCGGGGGAAAAGTAACACCATGCGGCTAAACTTTCCATAAGCTGTTACGTAGGTACTAAATTCACATAGTGCTATCTTGTCTATTTCTTTCTTCTATGCATCGCGAGAAGTGAAACTGCTATTCATCATCATCATAATTTCCTTGCCCTTGTCCCATTTACTTACAATGAAAATATTTCAGTACGTTATATGTTACGTTTTAAAATTATAAAAATCAAGTTACTCGATCAACACTTGTCTTGAGCGCAAATTACACATGCGAGAAATTCCATGCAAGTTTCATTACATTGCAGTTTACCGAGGTATTTATACTGCGTTTTATCTATCAAACCCCGCAATGTACATTGCGCTTAATATAATACTTTTCTTCCAGAATATTTTTCGAGTGTGTAACTTTACATTCACTCAAAAATAGCACAAATACTTTCTTAGCAGTGTAGCAGCTGTACGTATATACGCAATACACAAGCAAATCAATACAAATTAAAGAGTATAAAAGAGACTCGTCACATTACACAACATAAGTGATCGCAGTACCGATAATTATTTTAACAATCGATCGTCGGTAGAAAGGAGGTCGCCAGTAATTTACGGAGCCGATTATCTTAAACAGGCTTAATGTAATGAGGGCTTCTGCAGACGCGGTGGACTGAGAACCTGCAATGGACGTGGACGAATGAGGATGTTTGTCACTCGGAAAATTCAGGTGGTGAAAAATTGCGAATGAATCTTTAAAATAAATGAGATGCTATATTACTAACAAGTGGGCCACACCATAATTAACTTGTCGCTATTTAACCCAATAAAATGTAGTAGTAGTAGTAGAAGGACCATAAATGTACCACGCTTGTTTTGGATTACCGACCTCTTTTCTCGCCCATAACAACATTGTAAAATATTTATTGTCCTGTTTTCAAAATCAACATGAAACATTTATTCCGCAAATAGGCCACAAAGGCACTTTTACAGTGTTACAAACTGAATACTCTAAAAATATTGTCTTATACAAAACTGTCTATCTATAGACCTACTAACAGTATGACACCAAATCCTTATCGTAAAACAATTATTTATAAACGGTAAGGTCAAACAAAAAAGCATCGTTAAAAATCTAATAAAACCCGACGGGTAATCTAAAAACTCATTTGATTACCGTTTACGTTCTTGTTTTGTTCGACAAAGTATCGATGTTACGATCCGATTAATCGATGTTCGACAATTGACTTCACGCGTTACCGTTACATAAACCGCGCGTGGCTATCGATTGATACGATTCGATTCTCAACTGTTTTAACACCAGCTGTTTGTTAACTATTATTTTGTTAATCGAAAGATGCTATAATTCAAGCTTTTGTGAAAATAAATTTCCCAAAAGGTTAAATCAGAAATCAGAAATTTTATTTGCTTCAGATACAGTCAGAGGGTTCTTATAAAAATGGTGAGCACAGTGTATCTAGCCTGCGAGCAGGCATGCAAATCATTCAAAAAATATTTTATGTCCCAACTACAGACATTATAAAAAATCTAATGTCATTATGTTAGGAATAATTTGGAATAATACTATAATAATCAAAATAATCGAATAATTTAAATACTGTCACAATAATAATAATTCGTTTAATTAGGAGGCTCATACAATTAACAATTATTTATTTGATTATTTGATTATGCTCGAGGTAAGCTTTGACACTATAAAAACAACGGTCTAAGAGCAAACTTGTGAGGCTACGTTTAAAAACGTTCCCATCGAGCACTTTCAAGTTTACAGGGAGTTTGTTATAAACCACAATACACATATTAAAAACGTTCTTCCTGTATATCATTTTCCGACAACGAGAGTGATACAAAAGCTTCATGACATTTGCTCTGGTCTGTCTACCTATGCATTTGCTCTGGTCTGTCTACCTATGCATTTGCTCTGGTCTGTCTACCTATGCATTTGCTCTGGTCTGTCTACCTATGCATTTGCTCTGGTCTGTCTACCTATGCATTTGCTCTGGTCTGTCTACCTATGACCTCGCCTCGCATTTTGAAATATGATTGGTGAGCTCTTACAAACATACATATTTTTCTGATATAAAGACAGGGCAGAGGAAGAATGTTTTGCCTTTTGAAAAGTGGGACGCAACTATCGTACAGTCACCAGCATCAATATCTGCCATAACAAAGCCGGCAAAAGTATCTGACACGTCCTTTTGGTATTAGACATAGAGTCGTGTCAGATATTTATGCGTGCTTTGTTGTGGCAGATATAGATGCTGGTGTCTGTACCACCATGCTTTACAAATGACCCTGAACTCTTTTTCTGGATTTTGAAAACCCAAAATAATGAAAATAATGAAACCAAATAAACCAATGGTCTAGGATTATGGTTGAAGTCTATGCTATGACCCATCAGGCTAGCCCCTAGCGTCCTTAATTTAGGTTGAAAATATTATTTACTTACTGTTTATAGTTGATATGACCAAACTTCATAGGTATTTCAAAATGACTTTCGTAATGAAAATTTCCGCTTTTTACATAATCCTCATCATTCCTGACATTAAGTAAATTATCGTTAAATAAATAATGTTCATGTCACGATTAATTAAAGGACCGAATTTTAAAAAACATGATGTCAAAATTATAATTTAAACGCTCGGCAAATAATCGATATGGGGTTCAATTCCGGCCTACGTTTTTGACGTATTGAAATAACACATGATTTTATGGTTCAAGTACTCCATATTTCATTAACGCATACATTACGTGCCAGGCAGGAGTCTTGTAGCGACTTGCATCCCGATGTCATATGTTTCGTTGACCAATACTCATACTAATAATTCATTCCACAGTCGAAAAAAAATATATTTCAGATATTTAGGAAGCCTTATCAACGCAGACTCCAGATGCACACCAGATATGTCCAGAATATCAATGGCAAAACTAGCTTTCCAAAGCAAAAAACATATATACACTTCTAAAATATCGAAAGAAACGAAGATGAAATTTATTTAATCATACATATATATCGGATGGAGGTCATAGCATTGTACGGAAGTGAAACATGGACCTTGACTCAGAAAGATGCGGAGATATTAGAAGCGTTCGAGATGGTGTTGGAGGCGAATGGAGAAAATTAGCTGGAGAGAGAGGGTAACCAATGAAGAAGTGCTGAATAGAGTGAGGGAAACCAGGCAGTTAATGAGAAACATAGAAAATAGAAGAGGGAAAATGATAGGGCATTGAAGGAAAGATAGAGGGGAAGCGAGGAAGAGGAAGACCTAGAATAAACTGCATAGAGCAGCTCAAAAAGAGAGTTGATGTTAGGTCGTATCGAGATGTCAAAGAGGTTGCCTGGGATCGGAGTTGATGGGGGTCTACTTTGAGCTACGTCGACAAGAGCTTAGCTCTTAAATAAGAAGTAAAAGAATAATTCGATAGTTAATGATGTACGACATTGGATTACAATAGCTCTCCAAAAGGAGAGCTATCGTCTAATAAGTCTTTGCATGTCCCTGTCAATGGCTATCCAAGCCTACATATTTTATTTAGTCTGAGGTTTATTTACTTTTCAACAACATTATTCGGATACTGGTGACGCACTGATGTTCAATGAAGTTCGGAATAAAATTGAAATGACATTGTTAGGATCAAAATGGAGGTCCTCACATAATTGGTATCGGGAAAAAGCACACGACCCGAACGCATTATGTTTATTTATTTTTTAAACAAACAGGTGGAGAACCGGTTGAGTCGCCTTACTTACTGTAATTTGACAGGTGTCAAATAGAATACTAGAAAGTGGCCGAACATTCATTTGTATTGTAACGGGCACTAAAGGGCGAGGTGGGAATTCCAGAAGACAACGGTACAGTGTACTTTTACTTTTGAAAAGCCGTGTCAGAGTCAGTTTTCTGTAAAAGCGAAAGGCACGTCGTTTCCTTTTTGGTATTTGGCTAAGCACATATGTAAACAATTGTATAATTGTAGAGTCCACAAACGCACATCACGTTGTACTCGGTATTTTGAGGTAACATACCTTACTCTTCTCTTTTTTGCTTATTTGGTATCGTAGACGTCAAAGATATGTTTACATTTTTGTACCGTATTCCATAGTAATAAGGCGAAAAATGTATACAAATCTTTGACGTCGACTGTACCTACTCGTTATTTGACAAGTTTTCCACTTACATAATAATTTAAAATAAGTTACCTGGTCAACTCGTAGTTTTCTACTGAGCTCGGCTCCACCACACTCCATTCTTGGTGCCTGAAACAAAATAGAAACGAAAATTAGATAACTATAAAATTAAAATCATCATTTTTTATTGCTGGTTATATGTGCATTAAATACAGGTGTTCAATAAAGAATATAGCTCAGTATAACCTGCCTCTAAGGCGTGCATAGCTCAAAAGGATAAGCAAGTTTAGAAAACAATAGAGAAATAACCAAAGTCATTCAGCTTCTACTTCCATAAATTTCTTATCGACACTATCGTATATTTAAACTGTTTAAATTGTCTTTTACCAGGAGCAGGATTTCGAGCACTATATGTTACATTTAATCAAAGTATCACAGACGACCAGTATTGAGTACAATTGTCAGAAAAAACGTAAGCTCGGCCGCATTAACCCAGCAGGATACAGGAAAGCAATACGCTCACGACTGTACAGCATCCGCTATGGATCTCACAACCTATGAGACATCTCATCCTGCATCCTAATTGAGCAATCTTCGACTTTATTCCCAGTGATTAACGCATACACTAACAGAATAACTAACGATGGCATAGTATTAATAGAATAAGTAATGCTAAGGAATTATAAACCTTATTAGGGAAGATTTAAGAGCGTTTTACAGGTCGGAAGCTGGACAGATGATAAATGACTTTGCACTGAGGATGTGTGCAATTATGGTCAACGAGAGAAGCTCGCGAATACATTGACGCCTTTCAATAGTTATGTCGCTTTCGGTTACGTGGTCGTGAGTTCTGCAGTTCCACAAAATCAACTAAACAGACAAAACTGACGCAGTCATGGCTGATTTGTACGGGAAGAGAGTCTGCAATGATGTTGTATTACCGCATTTAATAAATTTGTACAACCACTTATGGCCTGGCTTTAATTTAGAGAAAGGGTAATAAGATTAGGCAGCGGTGTGCGGTCATTTCCGCAGTTTAAGTAGTACTTAGAGATCATCTATCAATTATGAGGTGATTATGGGTTTAAGTAGGTAGACGGTAGTTCAATTGATATTAACAGAATAAGCACGCCTTACGAAATAACGGTTTACAATAACATTCAAAAGTAGGTAGTTATTCTAGTGGTGCAGTGCTATTATCGTATTAAAATAGTCTTGCAGCGCGCATGTCACTCCTCTGGTCCACAGACTACGTGCCTGCTTACCAACGGGCCGTAGACTTGTTTGCCACCATCATAATATAAAATACTGAGCAAAGGTCCTGATCACATGGTTTTACTCTGTTTAATGTGAGTAAATTTTCGTTAGAGCTGTCATTTTACTCAGATTAATCTTAGGATCCTCCCATTATTGTAGTCTTTCTATATTTCATACTAGCTTCCGCCCGCGACTTCGTCTGCGTGAACCCGGAATAAAAACTATCCTATATTCAAATCCATTATCTTTGTGCAAAATTTCATGCTAATCGATTGAGCCGTTTAAGCGTGATTGAGTAACAAACATCCAAATATTACTAGGATAACAGACAACCCAATTCCAAAGGCGCACTAACTTATTCGAAGAAACAGCGTGTACTAATTCAATACGCCATACAGCTATAAGTAATTTATATCTCCCCATTTACGGGCGCGTTCAATCGGAACGGCAACCTTTTACATCAGATACGGCAGACTGTGTGGCATCATGCCATGCCGCCTGCATTCTGATTGGGGGAATCATTGCCATGACTTCACTGATGACCTAAACGATTGATTACTAAGGAAAAGGTATGGTCTATATCATGCTTGTTCAATAAGCTGACTCGGTAATTGACTCGGTAAAAATCTGATGAATACCCGTATAGTTTGAAAGCAAATATGAAAGTGAGTCTCAGAAATATTAAAATATTATGAAACGGCGAGTGCTCACGATTAAGGACCACATATTAGTTCGAAACATGTCGCGTGATATTCGACCTTAAGGACGTGAGTGACCCGTTTCATAATCTACTAATATTATAAATGCGAAAGTTTAGATGTTTGGATGTTTAGATGTTTGTTACTCAATCACGCTTACACGGCTCAACCGATTAGGATAACATTTTGCACTAAGATAGTTTATAGCCTGGATTAAAATATATAGTAGTTTTCATCCGGGGTCCACGCAGACGAAGTCACGGGCGGAAGCTAGTATTTTAATATGAAAGAAAATCAAACATCGCTAATTTGAAAACTTATACTCGTACCCTTAGGAACGTTCATGAAGCTCTGTTACGAGTAAATACGATTAAGCACCAGTATGTATTTCTTGTAAAAGTGCCCTTGTGGCCTATTTGCAGAATAAATAATTCATTTGATTTGATTTGATTTGACTTGTTTCAGTTTATGACTACTTGATGATAATGAAAACTGCAGTCTACACCATAAGATAGAAAATCAACCTACTTATATAATTAGACCATTGTGTATCAAAAGAACATATTTCTTTAGGAAAGGACCTAATATTTGAATTCAGTTTATGTGTTCGTTTGAATAGCTATTTTAATGAATCGAAGAATCGTGCAAGTTCGAAAACGCGAAGCCCAAATTCCACACGAAACGTAGCGCAAATTAAACGCTATAATGAAAACCGAACTAACAAAATTCGAAAATTGAAATCATTTAAAACGAGCTTCAAAATTAGCAGGGCAAGTTGAAGCGTAAAACTTGGAACTATTAATTATATTGGAAAGTCCGTTAAACTGAACGGTGTAGCACGCGATCTCGGGTTATGCAATTATCAATTGTTACTGCATTGGGTTTAAACTCGGGTAACGTGTCCATGAGATACACGGAAACTAATTCGGACACGATATTAATAAAATGTTTTTTTTGCAACCGAACCTTGCAGATTGATGATGATGATGCACGTAAGGCGATTCTGCCACTGCACCGCTCCAAAAAATCCCTGCTATTTATTTCTCCACTTTTCTGTACGATTCCCACCGAATGGGCCGGGCCGGGTCGCGTGGCACCGCATCGCAACGGATGCGCGAGCACCCGGCGCCCCGGCGGTAGCCGACCGCGTTTTAATAGAGTGCAGTAGGCAAAAGCCGGCTGGAGCCGGTCAGACGCGACGACAGCCGATCGCAGCCGTCCACGTGCGCGAGGAGCCGACCGGCCGCAAATCCATTGAAATATAGAATGTAACTTCAAATTCCTTTGGCAACTTGTGATATGCGCGCTCCGACCCGGCCCGTTCGGTGAGAAGCAGCGGGCGTAGCATGGCTGCCATTTTGTCACTTATCGCTCAAGTTCTGACAAGTTTGCGAGTGCGAGAGTGACGGATGTCTTATATCCACAACGATAAGTGATAAAATGCCGACCAAGCTACAGCCGCAGGACATACTGTATTTAAATGCATATTAAATCCTTTAGCACCCTTTGTAACATTATCATAAGAGAGGTTTAACATTTCATTGAAATTTACTTGCGTAGGACTAACGAAATGAGCTACTCCCACGTTTTAACCAAAGTATGTTTAGTATATCATATCAATCAGTTACGAAAACGCTGCTTCGTTCACTATAATTTCTGTAAATGAAATGTGTATAAGAAATTAAATCCGTAACTTTAAAGGCCTACAATTCAACACTATTTGATTTACCATAAAATCATTAGCTAACCGACGCATTTTTTGTCAAAAAAACATTTTAATATCTAATGAAACATAAGATTTTAATTTATATCCAAACATGGAAAAAGCATGTCCGCACCCGAACTCTTAACGGTCGTAAATCATTCGCTAATTGTAACCAGTCGTAAATAAAATAAATAACATTACAATTAACATAATTAGACAGCATAGGTGATGCAACACACCATCGACTAACTTTTACTTAACCTAGTAGAAAATGTGAAATTATATTAATATTTATCATTCCCTTCGCGTCGTAGCAGTATTTGTCCCTGGGTGTCAAATGACGTAAGGAAAGTTGCGCAAGTATGAAAGTGGCTGCGCCCTGCGACTTTTTACTGATAATTCTGATAATGTTGGACAGGAAATTACCATACCTTCAATAATGGACGTGGATAGATAACAGAGGTTTTACATTATTTTGATACCTTACCTAATCGATTCGAAGGTAGAACTTGTTTATACAGCCTGTCTCTGACTTAGGGGCTTTAAATGCAAATGTCCATTACGGTCCTGAAACTGAACCACTTTTGTTCCGCAACTTTGTAAAATAACTATTATTTCTATAATTTATTCGCGTTTGAACTTTAACTGTACCATCAATGTATTGCAAACACGGCCTCATTATTTGACATCCATGACACTGACAAGTATGAAAACTAACTAATGGATGATGTACATTGAACATTTTATTTTATTTGTATGGAATAATGAAAATATAAAAAGAACGTATTTTTGAAAAGTTGTAGAGCAAAAGTAGTTCCGTTTAAGGAGCATAATTGACATTTGCATTTATAGCCCCAAAGTCAGAGACACGCTGTATAATTTGAACGGTTTCGTAAGTTAAACTATATTCAGCTAAAACTGTTAAAATATAATAACTTGAAATCTGGAACTATGTTCTTTAGAAGTTAAGAGGATACAAAAGTGTTTACAAAGGAAACTGGGGACGGAGACGCATGTTTGTATGAGAAATTGTTAGAGACTGACACATAGTTAGCTGATAAATGTACCGACGCAATGCCACCTGAGATAATATCCGACACGACCGCAGAAACATATTTTGTTTACAAATAGACTTGTGTCAGATATTATTGAGCCGTTCGGCTTGTCAAATATTATTGCACGGGATTGCGGATAAGTTGCAGACGCTAGATGACACTTCATCGGCTTTATTTACCTTTCATTTCATGAATGCCTTGCCCTATGTATTCAAAACGAAACACAATAGGGTTATCGAAATATTTATCTTACACATAACACCATACCTACAACCTACAACTCGCTATGTAGGTACTCGAAGACTCATAATATGAATGTGATATTGGCACAGCAAATTCAATTTTCAATAACTAACCTAAAGATATCTCCATATAGATACGAAAACGTATAAATTGATAATTAGGTTCGAGAAAATCCTTGATCTCTCATCTAAATTAGCGTTCATTTCCAATTTCTCTAATGCTTTCAATTAATGTTTAATAGTAATTAGAAATTCAAGTATTTAATAGAAATCTATAGGTAAAGGAATTCTTCTGTTTCCGTTATCGATTTGGATTCTTGTTTATAAATGGAAGCAATCTTGCGTAACTAATGGAGGTTAATAAAAAGATTTCTTGTAGTCTCGGTTTGCATTAATCTATTGATCTTTTGCGATCATCTTTCTTCTACGGAGAGGTGCAAGTGATAAGAGGAGACCGCAACTTGAATGACCAAATATATAGATACTTAGATAATAGATTCCGCTGCGTTTAATATTGTATTGATGGGCAATATCCAGATACAGTCCGTTGCGCAGGATATATTATGGTGCGTAAGTGCTCGCGCAAACACAGACGCACCCTCTCGTCTCGTCTCGTCATTAGATCTTTACATGTAATATTTTGAAACACTTTCCCTTATTTTTTTATCTTTTCAATTCAATTATACTTTACTATTTCGAAAGAAAAAAGAAGAACAACGACCTTTATTAACTGTCCTAAAGCAATTGTTAATTGTACGACAGAAACAAAATTTAACATACCTACTCTTACACCGATTATCGTATTCATGTCAGTTGCAAGGGTACGATTTTGGTGGTTACTTTAGGTATGCCAAATCTTTCCAGGTATATATGCCTGAAGGCCGCAATAAGGAAGGCAAATTGTGTATCTTGGATATGCGTGCTACATAATAATTGGTATATTTAACAATTTTATTAATATGCATTATGACTGCTTTTGTCCACACAATTTGGACCAAAGTTCAGGACCAACCTTGAGAAGAATCCTACTAGATCCTAGATGTTGCTTAACACAAAAATAATCAATTGAAAACGTCATCTTTTTTTTACTTATCGAATCACGCCGTAAAAAATAATCATATGAGAGGACTAAAGGCTCTCTGGAGAGCCACATTTTTTTTTTGCCTCATAGCTTCCTAAGTTACTAATAATGATAGTGGTATAAAATAGACACGAGGGGAAAAACATTATCTACAGAGAAACTAAGCAAACTTGCGACCATAAAAAGAAAAAACCTTAGTCTACAAAACTATATACAAACTATATACTACTCTGGGGAGCCACCGGGTATCAAAAGGTTTATCGGTAGAAATATTGTCTAGCGGGAGTTGCCATTTTATCACTTATCGTCATCCGTCACGTTCTGTGACGGTTGTCTTATCTACAACGATAAGTGCTAAAATGCATCCATCTAAGGCCCGCAGGCCAAACTTGTTTTGCACCAACAATCGCTGCAGCTTACAACTTACACCGAAAGATTTAATGTCCAAGAAATTTCTCACGGACATCGCGCACTAATTTGAATAATTCGACCATCGCCATTTGGCCGCGCTCGCTACAGGTGCTTTCATTTACATCCAGATGATACATTATCAATCACAGCCCATTGTGTAATGTAGATCCATCATCTTTAGCCGATCAGTTCAGCTTCACTGCAATTAGTTGGCGTAGTTCGGAAATCAAGGAGGCTCATATGAGCAGACGGTAAAAAAACGTGTAGTTTTGTAGACTAACGTTTTATAAATGTAACATTAATTCAATAATGGTTACATTCATTCAATTATTTATTTTGAATTGAATGTATTTATTTTATTTTATTTTTTCGTATATTGAAAGGTATATATAATATTTAATACATGTACCATTTTACTGCCTTATATTATTCGAGTTTGACTATGGAGGTAAATAACATGCCATACTTATTTACCGTAACTAACCCGTGTAGCCACCAATCGAGATATATTTGACATCCACTATATCCTCAACTCGTCGTCATCCAAATGCTAAGAGTTCCCATGTCCTTACGTTCTCTCTCATGATATTTTGTTTTTAGTATAGGTACCTACTGTTCAAAACAATGTTAATCAGTAATCACATCATATAGGTAGTCCTGTGCTGTACCAAAATTGATGCATTTATAAACAAACATGACATTAGCCCATATAAAACTATATAAAAACATAAATTACCATAATATAATTATGTTATTATCTTATTATAATAATAGCAGTTCAATACATCTGCTGATCTATTCACGTCGAAATGGCACGCTTTGTCCCGTTGGGCGAATAAAAACATGCCTAAATTATAAGGCATTTATCTTCACCTGTCAGGGCACGAACAGGTGACGGCAGATGCCTAGACTGGTTTTGCTATAACATTCAACTAAGTAATTTCCTTGGAGCTCATCTGCTTTGGAGCACGACATGAAGGCTTATAAATTACATTACGATGTTTGTAACTCATGACCATATAATAAATATCTTGATGTATTTGATATTTTGTTTGTTTGTTTTATTCCAAATGCATGCTCAGCTCGATCGCAAACAAAGTGGTTTTCGGTTTTCAGACTATTCAGAGGTCGAAAGATTTGACATCAGTTTAAAGGCATTGGTTTTAAATCCTAGTAATATTATAAATGCGAAAGTTAGGATGTTTGTTACTCAATCACGCTAACGGTTCAACCGATTTGGATGAAATTTTGCACCAAAATAGTTTATATAGCCAGGCTTAAAATACTCGTATAGTATAGTTTTTATCCCGGGACCACGCAGGCGAAGTCGCGGGCGGAAGCTAGTTTTAATAAATATGAAATGCACACGGATTGTCTTTTTGTCATCAGATTTTTGTGCCGGACATAATGCACTCGGCCCTAACTACTAATTGCGTAGATGCGACAGGGACATTTTTTTATGTGCAACGTAAACAAGGTCACCCTACCTAGGTTAATACTTATATTTGATTGCAAAACTTCGTATTATGCTCTAATGAAGCTTACGTTGCGCAAAACAGAAAAAAACACGCCAAATTACTGCACAACCCTGTCGAGTGTCGAACTTCCAACTGTCCTTCATGCAACATTCTTATCTCTACATATATTGATGAAGTGAATATTTGTACAAGTTCTGCTGGACCAGTACCTTTAGTGTGAGTTTGCATTGAGTCACGTTAACTTGACTCGATCGCGTCTGCGTAAATTATTAGTATGAAGAATCGATACACCGCCCCTGGCGGTCACTTATAGAACTAAAAATCCAGTCGGTAGCTTGAGTCACTTATAAGTTTACTGAGACGCTCGCGTCAAGTCGATCGTTCGTATAGTTTACTCGATGGACGCTTCACGGAACTCACGGAGTGGTGTGGCTAGCGCAGAAAATGATTGAATTAACACTTGCGAATCTTGTGATTTGTCGAATGCGATTTGAGCCAAATTGTACCAATTCAGCACGTCTATCATGCGACGAGCGACGGCTGCGACATACTCTCGATTTTTCTCGCACTATATCTCTTGTTCTAAGTGTTCTAATAAGAAAGAGTAGGATAGTGTATATATATCATAATATTGTTTTAAGATTTTACACTGTAATTCTCATATTTCGTATTTTTTTTTAAACGGGTGTAGATAGAATAAGAATAACTACGGAGAGTCGTGCTAGTCGATATAATATTAATCATATAAAATCAGAGTCCTCTAAGATCACATAGGAATACATGCGCTAGAGCAAACACTGTTTTCTGTTTTTATTTCAAAGTTAAGTCAATTTTGACAGCCTGTACCGAGCACCAGACGGTCCTGCGTTGCGGACTGCACGTGCTATATGATACTGTAAGATAAAGCGGGATGGGGATACCTATGAAATAATTTCCAGCACGTCTATCATGAGACGGCCGCGACATACTCTCGGTTTTTGTGTGATGCACGGCTATCACGCGACGGTGCGCGAGCTCTCTTGATTTTTCTCGCACTATCCGTCTCTCTCTTATATGAACACTTAGAACAAGAGGTGTAATGCGAGAAAAATCGAGAGTATGTCACGGCTGTCCCATGATAGACGTGCTGTCTCGCCCTATCTCGCATTATGCGTGCGAATAAGGCAAATATAGACGAATAAACCGTCCACACTGCGTCGAATACAGGCGCATAAGCCGAATAACGAATAGCGCATAGCGCAGTGGGGTGTCGGCATAATGGGGCATATACATTACATGATTTGTCAGCCCCATTTCATCAGAATCTGACTAATTGTTATCGTGTGGATGCATGTTGCGGTGCTGATCCAACTGTCAAACGAGTTGTCCTGACTAATTGCATGAAAATCACAATTTGGACCATGGAATTGGCATGATCTGCCAAGTGTTTTTTTTCTCACAAATTTCATTCAAATAAATTTAAACGAAAATTAAAAAATATATACTAAAGAATATTGTTTTAATAATTTACACTGTAATTTTATCATTTTTGTTAAACCGGTGTTTTGCATCCACAATTTCATTCAGTGTGTCCAGTTAACAGTAAGAAAGCGAAAATTGCCGCATTCAAACGGTCCTGCGAAGCGGACTGCAAGATTGTTACTAACCGATGAGATAGGGCGAGACAGCACGTCTATCATGAGACGGCCGTGACACACTCTCGATTTTTGTGTGCTGCACGGCGCTCACACGACGGCACGCGAACTCTCTCGATTTTTCTCGCACTATCCGTCTCTCTCTTATTGGAACACTTAGAGCAAGAGGTATAGTGCGTACGTGCAACGTAATGTGTGTTTTCTATAGTGTCTCACACTAATGCTAAGATCGCAGGTGTTTGTGGCCCGAACCGAAGGTGAGGGCCATAAATATGCGATCTGGGGCTTTACGAATTACCGCCCGTAGTAAGTACACAATTTTACGTCTTCATCTGGCCACAACATTGTTTAACGAGGGGCTTAAGTGGAATATTGCGAACAAGAGTCTATCAGCTGCCCGATGCCGAAGGCGGAGGGCTTTTGATGACTCGAGTTTGCAATATTCTTACGCCCGTGTTATACACAATGTTTTTCATCACATTTGCGAGGAAACAAATACATTTTAGATGAAATTAAGTAATATAAATCGTAATAAAAACTGCAACATGTCAGTCGTCCATTTTGTTGAATTTGACGCGAGGCGCGTATGGCAAAGACCCTTCGGTATACAGCCACGATTTGAAAACACTTAAAAACATTTTACATAGACACTAAATAACTACATATTAAATCTGTAAATAATTCAGTTAAACATGTTTAAGTAGTTATTTAAGTTAAAATTTATTTATAAATACGTTTTGAGACATCGTATTTGATATAAAACCTCTTTGCTTTGTAACTGCCGCATGAGTGACAGATACAATTTAAGAAAAAAACCATTACGCCCGTGGGCGTAACACTGGCTATTACAGCTCTGTATGTCTGCGCATTATGAAGCAATTTTCGAGCAAGTGTGATGAAAAATATATTTAGTATACGATAATAAATACTAGACGTCTAGACGTACGGTCAAGGACTTTAATTGTTGAGCCATTTAGGTGTCAACTCATTTTGGTTTTTAATAGTTAAGCTATGAATTGTCCAGTATAAAGTGAGCTCTAAATGGCTCAACAATTAAAGTCCGTGACCGTACGACCAGCCTCGGCCGTGTATGAGTCTGACATTAAAATACGTATCGAATTAAACGCTGGCGACGACTAACGGTTTGTAATTTGTATCCATGTCGTAGAAATTCGCCTACCTACCTTCGTAAAATAGCGTATTGGTTGTAGTTAACTATTAACTATTTCACTAGCAAATCGGAGCGTAAAGACATAGTAAAATTCTTAATCGTTTAATTAAACAATGTCTGCAAGGTACTATTTAGCGTGGGATATGTTATCAAAGGCTGCATATCAAGACGAACGACGTGAACAGGGAACATTTCAAGCCGATATGAGGGAGATGATACTGCGAAATCCACTACAGCATATAAGTGAAAATAATTTTATTAAAGAATATAGGCTCAACAAGGAAGCTTTCGAAACCCTGTGCGACTTGTTAAAAAAACATACGGATTTGGAACCCTCGCAAAGAGTATCGCTGGAATCAAAGGTACTTACATTCCATAATATAAAATTTATTAGCCATCTATTAGTGTTATTTTTGATAATTATTAACTATAAAGGCGCAATATCGAACTTTTGACCACTGCTTGTCGTATTCTGAAAGGTGAGTCAGATTGCTCCGACTTGAACACGAGAATATGCTCTCTGTTCTTTCCTGACAAGTACCTCCGTGGCCGCAGCCACCGCCTCCTGGCGGAAGAGCCGGCTCGCACGGCAGCGCACGAGCACTCACCAGTTTTCAACGCGCAGGCGCTACTTAACAAAGTAATTCTGTATGCACCGGATTGCGATTTGTTTGCCTACACGTCTTCTGCCTATTGTTAAAAGATTCTGTGAGATGCATTTTTAACCTTTTCAACGCTCTCATATTTGAATGAAGTGATCATTCACACGCCAAGAGCTGTTGCCTTATCAAAAATGACGAATCTCGTAGTGCTGTGCAAAACATTTATCGATAAAATTTACTAGCCTCGGTAATCGTACTAATCGTAGTACGAGAGTGAGTGCTCATTGAAGCAATCTTATTGACATTGACGTAAGTCCTTTAAATGGTGACTTGGGCGTGTTGCTGTGAGTACAACTTATTTTACTAACAGCAACACGCCCGAGTTATGGCATAAACGAATTATTACATTTATTAACCAGTAAGTAATTTTGTTTTGTTCTACTTACACTGACCTTGATGACGTTTGAAAGAAATGGTATACAAAGTATGTCAAATGAGTAGGTATGACTACAGCAAGTAAATATTCTTAAATAAAATAGACGTGATAATGATAAAATTTTCAATAAATAAAACAACATATACCTACTTATACAGTTTATTTCATTACAATGAAAAATACCGGTAAATATGTTTTTCAAGGATATTCATCACGGCAACCCAAATTATTTCTACATTTTCCGGTGGAATGAACTGGAGCATTTTTCTTATATTTGATTGCCGATTATTATACACACAATATCGTGCGTTTTCATTTTGAGCCAAATGCTCCGTTTGATATTTTCGGAAAACACCAAGTACTTCTTCCCAACATACGAGTATATACGTCAAGTTTCTCAGAATGTTGTGTTATACTGTTTGTTTAAACATAAATCGAATTCCATTTTACGAATTTGGTTTCTTATTTACACCACTACGCCATCACTAGTACACACTATTTACCGTCCATGACGTCATAGGCTAGCCTCTAAAGTGGTTGTTGGCGTATAAGGAACTATGATTTCCCGCGATCATAGAGAAGTGACTGTTACGCTATACAGATATATTTTTTGTATCGACAGATCAATGTCAGTAAATCGTAATAGACTTAAATTTTGTTTCAGTAGGTTTTTATGCTAAGACGATGATTTAATTAAGGTTACAAAATAGACTAGGGTTACAAATATTGGAAAAGACATCTTAGTAACAATATTTTCACAATAATCAAATGTAAATTAAACAGATCCGGCGACAGCACTAGCGACCACTTTATGGGCTATTGGCGTATGGGACACTGACATTATTGCGTCAAATTATATCCGAAGAATAATCCCGAAATTTTCACATTTTGACCTGTCCAAGAATTCGTCAATTCTTATAAAGAACAAAACATGTATTGATGTAAAGTTTAACCCTTAAATGCATGATTTTTTGTATAACTTTTTAATAAATTGAAATAGATGTGTCATGTTGTATAGATTGAGGGAAAAATAAAGAAAAAAATCATAGTATTTAAAAAAACGTATACAATATACGATGCATATATACATCATTATGCATTTAAGGGTTAAGCCAGTAAAAAGAAAGGAAAGCAGCTCATAATAGATTTTATTCAGGATCAAAGTACAGCTTCTCTCCGACCTTTTTATGGGTTGTTGGCGTGGTGGGCACGACAGCACTCGACCACTTTAGTGGCTCTCGGCGTTGAAAAGGTTAAATATCATTTGTTACTAAGTATAACTTTGTTTGTTATTGTGTATATGTATGTTTAGGACATTACTTACCAAGGGCTGTAAAAGAAAGAAAGCCCGAAATCACAGGTAATTGTGACCCGAGCCGCAGGCGAGGGTTATAAATATGCGATAGAGGGCTTTCTTTTTTACTGCCCGTGGTGAGTACACAATTTTACGTCTTCACCTGGCCATAATGCGAGTTTAAACGTACGCGCTGCGTGCGGTAAAACTCACATTATGGCCAGGTGTGACGTAAAAATACTTTAAGTTTACCAGCGCCTTGGCATATGCTGTAATGCTGTTAAATTGTATATCTAAATAAATAAATAAAACAACTTGCAGGTTTTATGTGCATTACTATTTTATGCGCAAGGTAGTTACCAGCGTATCACTGGTAAGGCACACCATTTTTCACAAAAAGCAATGAGTAACTATTTACAAGAAGTAACAATTGCTTTGAACCACCCCAATATTTTAAAAATATTCATCAAATTCCCAACCACACAAGAAGAAAAAGATGCCATTAAACGTGGGTATGTATTAGATTTAACTATTTTTAATAGTCAGTTTAATCCTACGAAGCTAGTATTGGCTCTTGGTTTCCGGGACAGAATAACAACAAGAAAAAGTTGATTGACCCAGATGATGACAAAGTATTCTTAACATTTCAGTTTCTACAGTAATTATGGTATCCCAGGGGTGCTAGGATGCATTGATGGCAGTCACTTCAAAATATTCACTCCCACAAAAGAAGAGGAACACCTGTATTTCTGTAGAAAACACTATCACTCAATGAATGTACAAATGGTATATATACATACTTACTTACTCATTTAAACTTTGTAGCAGGTAGGAACGCCATCCCACCTACTACCCAGGTGGAATTGGGCTAGAGTTGTAGTAGTTACTCAAATATATGGTATGTGCTACACTACTTTCTAAAACTTGCTCGGATTTCAGTCGGACCAAACTACTGAACTATTATATTCAAGGGTCCTCCCTCTTGGCTCTTATAAGCCGTCTTGGATTGAGACCTACAGGGATGCTATATAAAAAGCCAGATTGTGACACATGCAATGTATGTATTCAGCGGAATACTTAAACACACTTGCAGAGCGCTGCTACTTATATTAAACGCGAATCACACGGGCATTCACTGACTAAAGTAAACGCAGGGATCTCATAATATGACTACTGAAAGCGACGGTGCATCGCGACACTGACCTGGCCAGGTTACGCACTCATTTACAATCTAAACTAAACAATCACTACCCACAACTCTCTATGGTCTTCAAAAAGGACGACCTCACGCAATACATGAACAACGCGGTCGTTGTTGTGCATCGTATTTGCGCGCGTCGCGCCGATGGCGCCATGAGGGTGCTTGATCTTCACCGCAGGCTGCGAGCTTTACGGGCCTGTGGGCTCGCGATCCGTCTGCGCGCTTGCCTTGAGCGTAGTGGCCCCGCGCTCCCAAGACGACCGGCGAAAAATGTATGTAGCTGAGGCTACATACATTTGTGCTGAAATTGTAGGCATGTCTTTCTGAATCGATTTCCATATAAACTAACATAGTCTGGCTGTTGAGAGGTGCGGGGAAAGATTATTGACCCTCCTAATACTTAAGTTAAAGCCGCATCAGTAGCCACTACAATGTACAACAGCTTCAACAATCCCAAGATAGACACATGGTTGGCAAACTTCACACACACATTTCAATAGCTTCCTAGCACAGAAACCCAACTTCAAGCACACCAAAATCATCACCGCGAGGAGGCGCATACATGTATAATAATTATTTCATAAATTATCCTAAATAAATTCAGAGAAATTAATTCTTAAATAAACTGAAGCCTAAATTGACGGTAAAATAACATTAATACTAGTGACAGCTGTCAGGACATGCGTTCCATTTTGCGTATTTAATTTCAAGGAGTTTGTTTAATGTCATTAGTTTAAAGGTATTAATGGTGGTTTGTTGTGGTATTAATTTATTCAAGACAATTAATAAAAACAAACATAATAAAACTTAACCTACAGGTAAAAAAAATGGGCATAAATCGCCGTCAACGGGCAAGGTGCCCAGAAGGCTGGCCGTATTCCCTCGTTGTATGGCGATACTAATACGCTGTAATAACTCAAAAAAAATATAAAAATATCCCACCTGCCATAATACCACGGTAGTAGGTGGGGTGGCGTTCCTACTTGCTACAATTTACCTATAGGTATCTAAAAGCACCAGGAAACACTTGTAAATAAATTTATTTTTTCAGATATGTGACCACAACTGCAAAATTTTATCTGTTAATGCTAAGTTTGGAGGTGCAGCCCATGATTCCTTCATATGGGAAAATAGCAATGTTAATAGTTATATGCAATCTTTGCACAGACAGCAAGAAATTGTCTGGCTTTTAGGTAAGACAATATATTTAGTATAGTAATGTTATTTACATTAACCATTTCATACTAATGAAATCAACCATTTATTTTTACATACATACATACATACACGCCTTTATTCCCAAAAGGGGTAGGCAGAGCACATGAAACGTATGTTCCAGCGCCACTTTTAGCATAAATGTTGGTATAAAAGATCGACAAAATGTGATATTGCAGTGATAGGTTGCTAGCCCATCGCCCACAACACACTTCAACCCTGGTCCCTTAGTCTACTTTTACGACACCCACGGGAAGAAAGGGGGTGGTGAAATTCTAAACCGACACCACACGGGTTAACTAAAAAAATATTTTTTTTTTTAAAAGGTGATTCCGGTTATGCTCAACGGCCATGGATAATGACACCATATTTAGATCCAACTCCCAACTCTATTGAAGAAACATTCAATAGAGCACACACATCTGCGAGAGTTCTGATTGAAAATACTTTCGGGCGGTTGAAGAACCGTTGGCGTTGTGTACACAGAGACAGGACATTACATTATAGTCCACAAAAGTGTTCGCAAATTATCATAGCATGTTCTGTGTTACATAACATTGCGCTAATGTATAATGTACCAGATCCTGAACGGGAGGTATCTGCACAAAATCAAGGTATTTATAGTAAAATATAATAATTATGTAGTAAGTAGCTGCTTTGGCGGCCCCGCCCGCATATTAGGTACACAGAACGCAGGCGGATCCGCGGGATAAGATGTATACTTTGGAGATTAACCGACTTACAAAATCATAAAGTAACATTTGTGTCTACACTAATATTTTTTGATGTAAAGAAAAAAAGTTTATGAGTGTGCAAGTAATATATGCAAGAAGTAGGTAGAACTAGTAAGCCGATTTCAAAAATCTTTCACACTTATGTATATGGGGTCCCAAAAGTCAACTTCAAGCCTCAAACAAGCTATAGTCGTCCAACGTCCAAGTCATGTATTAAAATAAAGGTTTTATTCCTTACTTGATGGAAATAGAACTTTGATTTTACTATGCTTTGATATTACACGTATACTTACAGATACAACATGCATCCAACATCACTCCTTTAAAAAAACACAAGTTATAGCAAGTGAAGTACCATTTTGAAATTCAGACCAAATGGCGCCATCTTTTGAAGCTTCTTGCCAAATTAACAAAGTATTTTTATCTCATCAACAGTTTTCCACGCGGTGATTTATAATGTTTAGGGTAGACCGGGGGCAATGGTACCACTTTGGAAATGATGCTCTATAACTCAGAACCCACTCGTCCATCTATTGCCTACTTTCTAGCCTTTACAACAATGTACTATACTAAGTTTCTACTTTATTTTCAGAGTTTCAGCGACAGGAGTTGGTGCCAGAGAATGAAGGTGCTAGTGATTTATTAATGGGCAGAGCGCTACGGGATCAATTAGCTAGGAGACTTGCAAGTAGACGGCCATAGAAAGAAGAAAGAAAGAAAGAAAGAAAGAAAGAAGGCATTTATTCACTACGCAAAAGACACACAGAGACAAAGGGAGTACAAAAACAATACAATTTACACATAATGTGTGTGTCTTCGCGGCAGTGAATTGGTCGGATAGCATATTATTAGTTTCACTGATGACATCCAATTGGGGATGAACGACAGATAGCTTACAGTTTTAACTTTGTTGGATTTCAGCAATGCTTTCAACACTGTCGATTTTGATATGCTCGCTATTTTACGCTCTCTTAACTTATCTCCTGCAGTAATTGACTGCTTTCGTAGTTATTTAAATGGTCGTCGGCAAAGAATAAAGGTGGATTCTTCTTGTACTTCTTGGTGTAGTACTCTGGCGGGCGTTCCGCAGGGCGGTGTGCTATCTCCTCTCTTATTTTCTATCTTCATCAATTCCATCACACATAATATCTCCTCTCATTATCACCTTTATGCAGATGATCTTCAGATTTATACACAGTCCGTGCTTGGTAATCTCCCTTCTGCCATAGAAAGAACTAATGATGACTTGGTACGCATTCTGAAATGGAGTCAACAATATGGTCTGAGTGTGAACCCAGCGAGGTTCCAAGTCATTATTATTGGCAGCAGCAATCTGATTTCTAGAGTTGATTTAGTAAATCTCCCTCCAATACTTTTTGATGGGATTCAGATTGATTATTCGATGCAAGTGAAAAATCTTGGGATCATTATGGATCGCTCTTTGTCTTGGGTGCCTCAAGTGAGTGAAGTGAGCAGGAAGATATTTGCTGCTGGGGTCTCTCAGGCGGCTTCGTAATTTTCTGCCTACTGCAACTAAAATTGCGCTTGCTCAAACTTTACTTCTTCCTATTCTTGATTACCCTGATGTATCCTATCTCGACCTTTCTGAGGAGCAGCTTAATAAGCTTGAGCGTCTCCAAATTGTTTCTCTTTTTAACTGCTTTGTTTGTGTGAGGTGTGCAATAAAGAGTATTTGTATTGTATTGTATTGTACGAGTTTTTCAACTATTTGAACGATATCCGACGATGTGACTTCAATCGGCCGTCCTGGGCGATCGTCGTCTTCAATTGACTCTCTGCCATGTTTGAAGTGGCCATGCCACTTGTAAATCAGTTTTAGCAGGGCACTGGTCCCCGTAGATGGCTCGCACGTTTATTCCGAAATAATTTGTTTGAAGGGCGATATCTTCAAAACAAATGACGATTATGAATCGACATTTATAATTTTCTTCTCATATTATCCCATACCATAAGCAAAGAGGTTTGGTACCATTTTACCTCCTACTTCATTCCACGAATATTTGTACCTCCCCTCGTACCTTAGCCTTCATAGTCGCTTTTGCCCCAGATGACCTTACACATTAATATTTACAATTTTTTCTCTAACACATCTACGATTCTATTGCCTAGTATTAAAAATTGACCAAATAAATCCAACCATCGTTCTTGATTTCTTATTTCTAATTCCCTTAACCTACTTCTCTCCCGCTCTGCTTCCTGCTCAAAAGCGCGCCAATCACAGTCAGACCTGACAAAAGCTTGCCTCGCTAAATCTGACTGCGTCTGGGTGCGAGTCCTTCTCTGGAGAGGAGACGAAACCATCGGACGTCTTCGCCGTCGACGCGGCGTGGGTGGTAAGGGCGTGGGACTCTGCGACACGTGCTGCCTGACACCAGCACCTGGTGATCTTCTCGGAACTTGATCCGCAGGCTCGTCACCGAGCGATAGACCGGTCCCACTCCTCTCTAGAGGATACAAAACAAAGACAAATCAGAACTGTTTCAGTTTTTATGGTTTCATTCCCCAAGTGCGTGCCGTGCCACGCGCAGTGTAGGGTTCTGTGGTTACCAGTTTGTCTTTTGTTCCATCGATAAGCGCCAACTAAACGTTGCGATTGCGTCACCCGAATTTGTACGAACGTTGGAACGTCCAGTACCGTTTTAAAGTTGGTACAACTTGACTCAAACAAATATGTATATTTTTTCTTAGAAGCTTGTTCAAAAATATTATTTCCAAGTTGCAGAAATTTATTTAGCAAGCAAATAAACATTAATAAGAATACCTGACTTGGCTCTACGTAATATGTCACAACTTTTTACGGTGGAAGAATTTCGAGACTTGGCCTATTTTTAACCTCCGACGCAAAGAGAGGGCCGAGAGGGGTTTAATAAGTTTAACGTGTCTGTGTATCTGTGTAGATCTGTCTGTGGTATCGTAGTTCCCAAACGGATAGACCGATTTGAATGCGGTTTTTTTTATACGAAAGCTGATGTGATTCCGAGTGTTCTTAGCCATGTTTCATGAAAATCTGTTAAGCCGTTTTTGAGATATTGGATTTTGAAATGAAAATGTCGGGGGTTTTTCAACTTTTCTAAGTTGTAGTTATTTATGGGATTTAATAGATATAAATACATACATAGAAAACATACAAGACTAAGAAACAAATATTCAAGCTCATCAAATAAACATTTGCCCTTACCGGGATTCGAACCCTTCCGCTTCGTAGGGAGGCAGGCAATTTTTTTTTTTAATCGGGTTACGGAGTTCTACTGCAGAGACTGTACCTCGGCTGAATGTAAGTACTGGCTCCTCTCTAGGTGGTAAAACGGTGGGTTGAGCCGATGTCCCAGGACGATTCCAATCTTCAGGATCTGCAACATCAACAAGTATCTCACAACTTTTTACGGTGGAAGAGTTTCGAGACTTGGCCTTTTTTATGGGATTTAATAAATAAATACAATACTTAAAATAAATAAACATTCTGGGGACAATCTTACACAAATCGACAAACTAATTGTAAGCAAAGCTTGTACTATGGGTACTAGACGACGATATGCATACTTATATAGATAAATACATACATAGAAAACATCCAAGACTAAGAAACGAATATTCAGGCTATTAAATATTTGCCCACCGGGATTCGAACCCTTCCGCTTCGTAGGCAGGCAGGCAATATAACTATTTTAATCGGGTTACGGAGTTCTACTGCAGAGACTGTACCTTGCCTGACTGTAAGTACTGGCTCCTCTCTAGGTGGTAAAACGGTGGGTTGAGCCGATGTCCCAGGACGATTCCAATCTTCAGAATCTGCAACGAAAAATTAAAACAATTACTTAACCCTTTGAACGCCAAGAATACCTAAAGGTGTCGTGTGTCGTCGAGGCCACAGCGCCCCTACAGGCGTTATGACGACCGCTGTCAAAGCAACCTTCAGTCTTTGATGTAAGGTTTGTGTCCGATCTCTTGTAACAGTGACGTTGGCGTGACAATGTCTCTTTTGGTCTTTAGTCTAGGCGGCGAAAGGATTAAATTAATATTTAGGGACAAACTTACAGTTCTTTCTTGTCCCAAAATATGCAACGTTTGTACTATGGATACCAGAGGAATGATTGCGAAACTTTTTCATTAACAAGTGTTAAGACTGTCATTTTTTCATTCAAAAAAATAACATTTAGCGTACCGTACCTAACATATGTATGAACAGTACGGTAAGCGAAACAGTAGGTAGGTTGTATACATACTTACACAAATATAAATAATATAATACTAATTTTGATTTTGGATTTTGGAATCATCCATTACTCAAGGAAAAAATGTTTATGCTTAACCAAGCCTTTTCTGGGATTCAAACCAGAGAGCATCACCAGCTTCCTATTTAGGCAGAATCAATACCAACTAGGTCAAGGTAACAATGTGAACTATTAACTTTATATTTTGAATGATTACTAGGAGATAATGTACATGAACTTTCTTAATTTATTTGGATAGTCATTATCATCATCATGACAGCAGAAAGACGTCCACTACTGGACAAAGACCAGCTCTGCGCCACCCACATCCAGCGGACGCCAACTGCTACTCGAGAACCTTTCCACCTTAACAGCCATCGGTTCTACGTGCAATATGCCCCAACCACAATAGCTATTTTAATAGTGAAAATAAATAAATAATAATTGTAACTTACTGGAACAAGTTTGTTGAAAATGTTCGTGTAACACCAATATTGATGGACTTTCGTCTGGTTCAACTGCTATTAATACCGATTGGTTTGTTTCTGTTGGTTCAGTAAGTACAACCTGTAAATATTTTATTATATTAAGTATCATCATCAGTCATCAGATATATAAATAAATTAAAAATAAATACTAGGGGACAATCTTACACAAATTGTAATAGGCTCATAGAAAGCTCTATAAGGCTTGTATTATGGGTATGTTTTACTAGGCAACAATATATTTAATAGATATAAAAAACATATTTGCGATTACCAGGAATCAAACCCAGGACTATCAGCTTTGCACGCAGGGTTACTAGCCGCAACGCTCAACTTATTCGTAGATATATTATATAGGTTATAATCACTTAAAATGTGATTACCTATAAAATTAAATTATTATTAAAAAGAACCCATTACTCTACCTCCAAGCCAACCTCCGGAATTTCTACAATGCCTGTAGCCGCTCGAGTGCCTACAATAGAAATCACTCTCTGCTCCAAGTCAGTCAATTTCAGAGCACTTGCAGGACCGCCACCAGTCCCTCTTGCCGATCGGTATAGCCGGGCAGATTTTTTTTTGGTGTTGTTTTTGAAGTCGCTCCAGACCTTAACACCCAACAGCCCAACACGCACACGTTTACACACAGACACAAAACCAATAAAGAAGAGTGAAGCAAATGCACATACAAAGAAAGAAAAAAAGAATAAGTATGTAAATTAATGAGTTGAATAAAAAAAGCTATACACATACCTTTCTCCACTTTTCGACACTTTTGGTATCTCCTGTGGCATCCGCATTTAACAGCTCTGTAAGCTCAGACCACTGACGCAGATTCGTTTGCTTCCCATGTGGCCCATCACATGGTCTACTAAGGTCGCCATTTCTGTTAACATATTAAAAGAGAGGGCACTTCGAACCAATTTCCTGCACTTAACTGGGCAGATCACTTTGACGTTATTAAAACTAAGGCAAAGGATGAAGCCCTCTCGGTTGCCACGTAAAACTCAGATTACGCTAAGCGACCGGCGGGCAAAACGTGACATGTTGTCTTCCAAGATTGACCCCACGAACTACGAGAAGCAGTCTGAGGACAGAACCCTTTGGAGGAAAAGACTGCGTCAAGGCGTGATACTACATGATACATGAGATACGAGCGCTTAGCGCAATAATTATTGTAATGCTTTTCTACCCACTTTGATTTTTAATATTGTACACTTACCTTATTTTTAAACACTGTATGCTTAGTTTTAGTTTTAATTTGTATACTTTCTCATGTAAGTGAATTCATGTAATTCTTATGGGAAAAATAAATATCTTTAAACCTAAAAAGAAATTTCTTTAAACTTACCCGCGGGAGCTGTCGCTCTCGTTTATGCAAGGGCTACACTTTTACGGAAGACGCTTATTTTTAAGAAATTATCTTTTATAGGCTTTAGAAAGTACTTACTGTTCCATATAGTCGACTAGCAACTGGAACTGCGTAGAACTTGTACGCATTTTTAATAAATTATCGTTATCAAAAATTTTAAAACAGCACTAACCAACGGATTACTCCAGAAAGAATAGAACAGAAACAGATACACAGAGTACTTTTCAATATAAAGTAATATAGACCAATCATGGGGTGCATACATGTCATGATTAGTCAGCCCCAGTTTATCAGAAACTGACTAATTGCTATCGTGTGGAGGAATGTTGCGCTGCTGATCCAACTGTCAAACGAGTTGTACTGACAAATTGTATGCACATTATGGGGCATCCAGCCCCCCTAGCACACTAAGTTTTATGTCAGACATAAAGCATTCGGCCCTTTCTGGCAAATATGCGAGTGCAAGAGGGACAAATGCTTTATGTCGGACATAAAACCTAGCGTGCTAGGGGGGCAGAGGGCCTACCGCGAAACGAAAACGAACTTCGTTCGTGTATCTCCGTCTCTATCGCACTTGCATATTCGAGCGACTGGGAGAGAGATACACGAATGAAGTTCCTTTTCGTTTCGCGGTAGCGCCTCAGATTATGTGATTTTACTTCGCAGGACCGTTTGAATGCGGCAATTTTCACTTTCTTACTATTAACTGGCCACACTGAATGAAATTGTAGTAACGAAACACCGGTTTAAAAAAAATTACAAAATGACAGTGTAAAATATTAAAATAATATTTTTTAGTATATATTTTTTAATTTTCGTTTAATTTTATTTGAATGAATATTGTGAGAAAAAAAACACTTGGCAGATCAAGCCAATTCCATGGTCCAAATTGTGATTTTCATGTAATTAGTCAGGAAAACTCGTTTGACGGTTGGATTGCAGCGCAACATGCATCCACACGATAGCAATTAGTCAGATTCTGATGAATTGGGGCTGACAAATCATGTAATGTATATACCCCATCACAATCAACACAATTTGGACCATGGAAATATTTATGATCAGCCAAGTTTTCTGTCATGGGGTGTATACATGTCATGATTTGTCAGGCCCAATTCATCAGAAGCTGACTAATTGCTATAGTCTGGATGCATGTAGCGCTGCTGATCCAACTGTCAAACGAGTTGTCCTGCCTGACTAATTGCATGAAATTCGCAATTTGGACCATGAAATTTGCAGGATCTGCCAAGTTTTTTTTTTCTCACAAATTTCATTCAAATAAATTGAAATTTAAACTAAAAAATATTTATAAAAGCTTAATTATTTTAATATTAGACACTGTAATTCTCATATTTCGAACAAATTTTAAACCAGTTGTAGATGGAATAAGAATAACTACGGAGAGTATTGCTAGTTCATATAATAATAATGAACTTAGTGGTTATATTCTCTTTGACAAATGTTGCAGATGACGAATACATGAAATTTAAATATCGATGTCGATATCTTGTAACAAAATATCTTTCGCTACACTAAATCTCAAGCGAGCGAGAGAGCTAATTACATCGTGCGAGCGAGAAAGCGGAGACAATGACGTATGAAGACCTGTCAGATAACATGGCACAACAGTTGTGGCATACAATGCTGTCAATGCTCGCGCGTGGCTGCATACGAATCCGAAATATTTAATACTATTGTGAATAAAATAGTGTCCTAAAAGTAATTTACGCACGATAAGGTATCTCGTGTTCCGTCTGTGCCAAGAAAATGGTTAATTGTTGCGTGCTTGGCTGTAAAAGCCGGTCGGAACAATGTGATGAAAATATAACCTTTCACACGTAAGTAGAACATCTTTCACTTTTCTGTATACGCAATACGTAAAAATAGCATGGTAAAATTACATTACGCTCAAAATCTTGTAAAATTTGACGATTACAATAGAAATAACATCATTGTTTACATTGTACAAGAAAATATTTGTTGACAAATTATCCGCCCAAATTACGTAGATTGTTTATGGTAAGCTGCGAGAGGTGTTAGAATGTCTTCTCGAATTAGCTTCTTTGCAATCATTTTAGGGATACCAGCCAATACAACTTAAAAATACCCGATTTCTCGGGTAATTTATACTCTAACAAAATTCTCGTACTTGTTATTACATAACATTCGTATATAATGGATGGGATATATTCTTATATACGTATATTTACTCTGTACTCATAGTAAAGATAAGCTTTTATGTAGCGAGTAATCTCGGACTGTTCATCCGATTTCAAAAATTCTTTCATCTGGCTTTATTTAATCCTGCATCTGCGCCTCCGCTTGTGTTCTTTCTACTACGCGGGTGGAGAGGAGACGCGTAGACAGCTAGTAATAAGTAAAGACGATCGACGGTTTAGAATGAATCATAATTTTCTATAAGCCCTTTGCTTGAAAAATTTTATGTAAAATAATATGTTTTTTTTTCTAGGTTTCCACTAAATGAGGATGCGCGTGCGCGTAGTATTTGGGTTAAGGCTACATATATATATATTTGTGATCGCATTCTCGAAAACAGTTCTTACGATTTTGATGGCATTTGCAGTATAGGGGTTTATGGGGGCAAAAAATCTATCTCATCATCATATCAGCCGAAATGACCGGTCCTGCGCCATCCGCATCCAGCGGACTCCCGCGACGTTTGCCAGGTCATCAGTCAACCTTGTAGGGGGCCTCCCACGCTGTGCCTCATAAAAAAAATCGATCTAGCTAGGTCTCATATCTGGGAAAAATCGTTCTCAGCATATTTTTACCCGAGCAGAGCTCTTTATCATTAATCTGTAATAATTTGAATATTTGAATAGTAAATGTTTTTTAATATGGTTGTGTCTCATTTCGGTATTTAGTGTCATTATTTTTCCCGCCTTAAGCCTGCATCGCGGTCAATAGTAAATTTTACAGCTAATGGCAAGTTTACCATTGATCGCCGCGGCCAGGCCGCGCCAGTCTGTGAGAGACTTTAAGCCTCTCACAGACAGGCGCGGCCTGCGGTGGCGGTCAATAGTAAATTTGACACTAACTGTCAAGTTTACTATGAACCGCCACCGCAGGCCGCGCCAGTGTGATTCGGGCTTTATAATAATTAAGTAGATCAGCACGGCTATCACAGGACGCCCCGCGAGCTGTGTCGCGGCGAGGTAGACTGTCCGTCTCTTTCTAGTTAGAACGATTAGAAAGAGACGGATAGTCTACCTCGCCGCAACACAGCTCGCGGGCGTCCTGTCATAACTGTGCTGATAAGAAACTACCAGGTAAGCCGCTTGCACAAGGACTATTAATTACCTACATGTCATGTTCTGTTACTAGAATCATATTTCATGTTATTAAGCTGAATATTACTAGTGGTTGCGAACAGAGCGCCTGCTAGGCAGTGAATGTGTGTAAAGCTTCAGTAAAAACTACTTACAATAAAAGCGCATTATTTAAAATAAACATGGAAGCGATGGGGTAATTTTTAGTTACATGGCCACCCCACGGGAATCATCTACTTTGTTGCCGTCCCTCATTGTGGCGACACTTACGTCGCCTCTGTAGGTATATACTCTAAGAAACAGCAGCCTTCACGACAGAGAGCACCACAACAAAACACGACAGACAAATGTGAACGCGGCTTAATTATTTTCTCATGTAGCAACCCAGGTTCAAAAGTCACTTTTTCCATATGTTGGAGGGTTTTGAATTATTTTATTTTATTTCCACCGCGGAAAAATTTATATTACGACAACGACAACAGCAGCTAATACCGAAAATACGGCCAATATTACAGCCAAACAGATACGTCAATAGTTTGAGCGTTGTCTTTGTGTGAGAGTATCAATTGATAAGTGTGTTCAAGAAAGTTACCGCAAACATGGACATCAAAATATTCGACACCACTGGATACCAAATTGAGTGTGATGTCTCTCAATGAACGGGGTTTAAAAAGCATCAATAAAGGCTGATTTTCAATAATCCAGTAGTTGGATCCAGCATCACTGGATTCCAGCGCTGGATTGCCACTGGCAATGTCTACTGGATTAAATGTAAATGGCGCGATCCAGTGCCAGTGGCAATCCAGCGCTGGAATCCAGTGATGCTGGATCCAGGTACTGCGGGTGTGGGTTTACACGGATTCAGTGCCGCTGGCACGGAGTGCGCGGCGTGCGGGGGGCGGTAACTGGATTGAAAAATAGGAACATGGTCTGTTCCGATCCAGTGCTGGATACTGGATGCTGTACTGGATTGAAATATGTTTACATTAATGGCCGGTTCACATTATTCCAGTAGCATTTCAGTCCAGCAATCCAATTCAGTGCTGGAATGCTACTGGAATAATGTGAACCGACACTGGAATGCACTGGAATGTGCCATTCCAGTGACTGAAGAGACCGTCAACTTTTCATTCCAGCTCACCCAATCCAGCGCCACTGGAATAGTGTACCTAGACAGCCATTCCAGTCGCAATCTGATGTGTTACCAATCCAGCTACTCTTAAGACTGGAGTAATGTAAACAATATGCTCCAGTCCAGCACTGGACTGGATTAGCCCGCTGGATCACTGGACTGGAATATTGTGAACCGGCCATAATCCAGTGGCAATCCAGCGCTGGAATCCAGTGACGCTGGATCCAACAACTAGATTAATGAAAATCAGCCTTAAGTTACCTATGCATGAAACATACTAACCTCAATTTTTTGCAATGAGACCAGCAACAAACGCTCTTTTGTGGACCTATCCATGAGTTCTGGTAATTTTTATCACAACCGCTTCAAATAAGACTTAAAACTTCATCTATCTAGTCCCTTTCTTAGGTAAAATCCTAATCCAATCTCCATACAACATGGTTTATTTCTTATTTTATAGTGGCATGCTGAAATAACATGAAACTTTTTATACACAATGGGATCCGCCATATCTTGGCTGGAAACTAGTTTCTGTAGGTAGCTATAAATTATAATGCCTATGGATGCAAAATCTGAAATAAATTGCTATTATTATTATTAAAATAGAATTATAAATTATAATAGAAAAAAAATAAGCGATTAGAGACTGATGACTTCTACTCACTCAAATTTCAATTTTTTTTCTAGAAACAGAAACTAGTTTCCGACCTAAATATGGTGAATCCTAATGTGTATACAAAGTTTGATATTATTCGTGCGTGTCGTTCTCAAATGAGAACCAAACAATGTATGAAGAACAGTTGAGCAATCTGGTGACCCCTTATGATCCTTCAATCTGATTCTAGTTAACCACTTCTCTGGCAGAGGCATTACATCGACCCTGGCATCATCATCATCATATCAGCCGAAAGATGCTGCCACTGCTGGACACAATAAGCTTGCCCCAAAGAGAGCCATAATGTCCTAATTTAAAGTAGTAACATTGACATACATGGCCATATTTGTTTACTGAAATAAAATTCTAATTTATTTCAGGTTTCTGGAATAGATGTGATCAACCATACATACTACGCTCGGAAGTCAACAAAATAAAGATTAAATGCGATCAGAAAAATAAATAGTTTAACCTTTTTTATTAAATGAAGAAGTTTATTTCAATTTATGCAGATTATTAAAATGATTATGGATACTCTTTGTTTATTTTTAACCCCCGACGACCCTTATAAGTTTAACGTGTCTGTCTGTGTATATGTCTGTGGTATCGGTATTTACATAACACTACACATATGTCATAGTCAAAGTTATTTATTTGTTCATTCTTTAATTTCGGTATTACATGATAGATATAATATATGTAATTTTATTTAGGAACTTGCTGTACATTAATTTTTGTCTGCTTTCTTTGGTTTAAAAGATCTGTAAAGAATATAAAATTGCACATATCAGTATGTTGAAAGATACAATAGGTAACACAAATTAGATAAATGCTAGTGGAGCCGCAGGGAAAGCTAGGTTATTTATACTAACATTATAAAGAAGAAAAGTCTGCAGAATTGTAAGTTTGTATGTAGGGGGTAATATCCAGAACTCCTCGTCCGATTTCAACAATTCTTTCACCAGTATGTAGAATGCACCTTCAGGATGGATATATAGATTTTATCTAGCAACTTTGCTTGGAAAATTTATAGAAAATTCAATCAATCATTGTGACAGTATCTGGGTCAGCGAATTAGAAGACATAATGACATCTTGGTTTACAGTATTGAAAAGCAGTCACATTTTAGATGAATACAGGAACATACACAATGGACACACTGGTATTTTATCCTGCAAATGTGCAATCTATTACATCTCTTATCATTATCTTAATTTTCAAGATACCAAGAAGAATTATATACCTACCTATATTTACAGTAGATCTATATGTTACGGAATGAGTCTTAAATTCCTCAGTTGAGTAGCGATTGGAGTACCTAACTAAAAATTTAACGACAGTAAAATAATCACGGGGTCCTTTGTTTTAGGTAATGAATACGTTGTTACTAAACACTACAACACTTCGAAATGCAAGTTTACATATTTTCCATAGGTACTTACAAATTTATCCAAATATCAGTAGGCACCACTTCGATAAGTGTGCCCTCCTTGCGCACTAATGATTTGCATTGAAATATCTAGTTTCGGAGCTCCAAGTAAGGGCCGACTGCGAGTGCGGACTCTTCCTTCTTGATGATTTTGATATTTCGACATTGTTCACATCACGCATTTGTTTGTTCGATTATTGAAATAAATGAGTATATCACTATTATCACTGCAACTACCATTATTATCACTAGGAAATCGAATATTCACTCGTAATTTTGGAAGGGATATGTATCCACAACATACACAATAAAACAGAACAAATAGTACGAATACTTACCTATGCCAAATATGGCGGAGTTTGTGTCATTCATTTGCATTTTTAAATACAAAATACGCGACAATCCGAATTTTGCGGATATATGTTGTCGATTCCAAATTATTATATTTATATGTTCTTTAATATGAGATAGGTCTCGATTGGATCCACCGGTACCTCTTGACGGCTAAATACGATTTCACACGCTAATTTGCAAGTGAAATAGTTAACTACAGTCGCTACGGTATTTGTCGCTTCGAAATGTCAAATTTGTGTGCCATACTACCGAGTGGTCGTACGAATCGAAAGTTTAAATTACGCATCGAAACCTAAGCGCTTGTGAGACTTATTTCCGTAGTACAACGGCAGCATGAGTTACGAATTCGACAGCTCGAATTTGCGACATTCGAAATCTATTCGAAGCGCGTTAAGTCGATCACGAGGATCGACACGTAATGTGTGTTTACTATAGTGTCTCACACTAAAGGTACAGTACCTTTAGTGTGAGTTTGCATTGAGTCACGTTAACTTGACTCGATCGCGTCTGCGTAAATTATTAGTATGAAGAATCGATACACCGCCCCTGGCGGTCACTTATAGAACTAAAAATCCAGTCGGTAGCTTGAGTCACTTATAAGTTTACTGAGACGCTCGCGTCAAGTCGATCGTTCGTATAGTTTACTCGATGGACGCTTCACGGAACTCACGGAGTGGTGTGGCTAGCGCAGAAAATGATTGAATTAACACTTGTGAATCTTGTGATTTGTCGAATGCGATTTGAGCCAAATTGTACCAATTCAGCACGTCTATCATGCGACGAGCGACGGCTGCGACATACTCTCGATTTTTCTCGCACTATACAAATACAAATACAAATATTTATTTGCCAGAATATGGTAACATAAGGTCTTAAAGCTAAGTAAGTACGTACATATTCTACCTGCATGCAGATGCAGATGATGATATCTCTTGTTCTAATAAGAAAGAGTAGGATAGTGTATATATATCATAATATTGTTTTAAGATTTTACACTGTAATTCTCATATTTCGTATTTTTTTTTAAACGGGTGTAGATAGAATAAGAATAACAACGGAGAGTCGTGCTAGTCGATATAATATTAATCATATAAAATCAGAGTCCTCTAAGATCACATAGGAATACATGCGCTAGAGCAAACACTGTTTTCTGTTTTTATTTCAAAGTTAAGTTAATTTTGACAGCCTGTACCGAGCACCAGACGGTCCTGCGTTGCGGACTGCACGAGCTATATGATACTGTAAGATAAAGCGGGATGGGGATACCTATGAAATAATTTCCAGCACGTCTATCATGAGACGGCCGCGACATACTCTCGGTTTTTGTGTGATGCACGGCTATCACGCGACGGTGCGCGAGCTCTCTTGATTTTTCTCGCACTATCCGTCTCTCTCTTATATGAACACTTAGAACAAGAGGTGTAATGCGAGAAAAATCGAGAGTATGTCGCGGCTGTCCCATAATAGACGTGCTGTCTCGCCCTATCTCGCATTATGCGTTATGCGTGCGAATAAGGCAAATATAGACGAATAAACCGTCCACACTGCGTCGAATACAGGCGCATAAGCCGAATAACGAATAGCGCATAGCGCAGTGGGGTGTCGGCATAATGGGGCATATACATTACATGATTTGTCAGCCCCATTTCATCAGAATCTGACTAATTGTTATCGTGTGGATGCATGTTGCGGTGCTGATCCAACTGTCAAACGAGTTGTCCTGACTAATTGCATGAAAATCACAATTTGGACCATGGAATTGGCATGATCTGCCAAGTGTTTTTTTTCTCACAAATTTCATTCAAATAAATTTAAACGAAAATTAAAAAATATATACTAAAGAATATTGTTTTAATAATTTACACTGTAATTTTATCATTTTTGTTAAACCGGTGTTTTGCAACTACAATTTCATTCAGTGTGTCCAGTTAACAGTAAGAAAGCGAAAATTGCCGCATTCAAACGGTCCTGCGAAGCGGACTGCAAGATTGTTACTAACCGATGAGATAGGGCGAGACAGCACGTCTATCATGAGACGGCCGTGACACACTCTCGATTTTTGTGTGCTGCACGGCGCTCACACGACGGCACGCGAACTCTCTCGATTTTTCTCGCACTATCCGTCTCTCTCTTATTGGAACACTTAGAGCAAGAGGTATAGTGCGTACGTGCAACGTAATGTGTGTTTTCTATAGTGTCTCACACTAATGCTAAGATCGCAGGTGTTTGTGGCCCGAACCGAAGGTGAGGGCCATAAATATGCGATCTGGGGCTTTACGAATTACCGCCCGTAGTAAGTACACAATTTTACGTCTTCATCTGGCCACAACATTGTTTAACGAGGGGCTTAAGTGGAATATTGCGAACAAGAGTCTATCAGCTGCCCGATGCCGAAGGCGGAGGGCTTTTGATGACTCGAGTTTGCAATATTCTTACGCCCGTGTTATACACAATGTTTTTCATCACATTTGCGAGGAAACAAATACATTTTAGATGAAATTAAGTAATATAAATCGTAATAAAAACTGCAACATGTCAGTCGTCCATTTTGTTGAATTTGACGCGAGGCGCGTATGGCAAAGACCCTTCGGTATACAGCCACGATTTGAAAACACTTAAAAACATTTTACATAGACACTAAATAACTACATATTAAATCTGTAAATAATTCAGTTAAACATGTTTAAGTAGTTATTTAAGTTAAAATTTATTTATAAATACGTTTTGAGACATCGTATTTGATATAAAACCTCTTTGCTTTGTAACTGCCGCATGAGTGACAGATACAATTTAAGAAAAAAACCATTACGCCCGTGGCCGTAACACTGGCTATTACAGCTCTGTATGTCTGCGCATTATGAAGCAATTTTCGAGCAAGTGTGATGAAAAATATATTTAGTATACGATAATAAATACTAGACGTCTAGACGTACGGTCAAGGACTTTAATTGTTGAGCCATTTAGGTGTCAACTCATTTTGGTTTTTAATAGTTAAGCTATGAATTGTCCAGTATAAAGTGAGCTCTAAATGGCTCAACAATTAAAGTCCGTGACCGTACGACCAGCCTCGGCCGTGTATGAGTCTGACATTAAAATACGTATCGAATTAAACGCTGGCGACGACTAACGGTTTGTAATTTGTATCCATGTCGTAGAAATTCGCCTACCTACCTTCGTAAAATAGCGTATTGGTTGTAGTTAACTATATCTATTTCACTAGCAAATCGGAGCGTAAAGACATAGTAAAATTCTTAATCGTTTAATTAAACAATGTCTGCAAGGTACTATTTAGCGTGGGATATGTTATCAAAGGCTGCATATCAAGACGAACGACGTGAACAGGGAACATTTCAAGCCGATATGAGGGAGATGATACTGCGAAATCCACTACAGCATATAAGTGAAAATAATTTTATTAAAGAATATAGGCTCAACAAGGAAGCTTTCGAAACCCTGTGCGACTTGTTAAAAAAACATACGGATTTGGAACCCTCGCAAAGAGTATCGCTGGAATCAAAGGTACTTACATTCCATAATATAAAATTTATTAGCCATCTATATTAGTGTTATTTTTGATAATTATTAACTATAAAGGCGCAATATCGAACTTTTGACCACTGCTTGTCGTATTCTGAAAGGTGAGTCAGATTGCTCCGACTTGAACACGAGAATATGCTCTCTGTTCTTTCCTGACAAGTACCTCCGTGGCCGCAGCCACCGCCTCCTGGCGGAAGAGCCGGCTCGCACGAGCACTCACCAGTTTTCAACGCGCAGGCGCTACTTAACAAAGTAATTCTGTATGCACCGGATTGCGATTTGTTTGCCTACACGTCTTCTGCCTATTGTTAAAAGATTCTGTGAGATGCATTTTTAACCTTTTCAACGCTCTCATATTTGAATGAAGTGATCATTCACACGCCAAGAGCTGTTGCCTTATCAAAAATGACGAATCTCGTAGTGCTGTGCAAAACATTTATCGATAAAATTTACTAGCCTCGGTAATCGTACTAATCGTAGTACGAGAGTGAGTGCTCATTGAAGCAATCTTATTGACATTGACGTAAGTCCTTTAAATGGTGACTTGGGCGTGTTGCTGTGAGTACAACTTATTTTACTAACAGCAACACGCCCGAGTTATGGCATAAACGAATTATTACATTTATTAACCAGTAAGTAATTTTGTTTTGTTCTACTTACACTGACCTTGATGACGTTTGAAAGAAATGGTATACAAAGTATGTCAAATGAGTAGGTATGACTACAGCAAGTAAATATTCTTAAATAAAATAGACGTGATAATGATAAAATTTTCAATAAATAAAACAACATATACCTACTTATACAGTTTATTTCATTACAATGAAAAATACCGGTAAATATGTTTTTCAAGGATATTCATCACGGCAACCCAAATTATTTCTACATTTTCCGGTGGAATGAACTGGGGCATTTTTCTTATATTTGATTGCCGATTATTATACACACAATATCGTGCGTTTTCATTTTGAGCCAAATGCTCCGTTTGATATTTTCGGAAAACACCAAGTACTTCTTCCCAACATACGAGTATATACGTCAAGTTTCTCAGAATGTTGTGTTATACTGTTTGTTTAAACATAAATCGAATTCCATTTTACGAATTTGGTTTCTTATTTACACCACTACGCCATCACTAGTACACACTATTTACCGTCCATGACGTCATAGGCTAGCCTCTAAAGTGGTTGTTGGCGTATAAGGAACTATGATTTCCCGCGATCATAGAGAAGTGACTGTTACGCTATACAGATATATTTTTTGTATCGACAGATCAATGTCAGTAAATCGTAATAGACTTAAATTTTGTTTCAGTAGGTTTTTATGCTAAGACGATGATTTAATTTTATTAATGTTACAAAATAGACTAGGGTTACAAATATTGGAAAAGACATCTTAGTAACAATATTTTCACAATAATCAAATGTAAATTAAACAGATCCGGCGACAGCACTAGCGACCACTTTATGGGCTATTGGCGTATGGGACACTGACATTATTGCGTCAAATTATATCCGAAGAATAATCCCGAAATTTTCACATTTTGACCTGTCCAAGAATTCGTCAATTCTTATAAAGAACAAAACATGTATTGATGTAAAGTTTAAGCCAGTAAAAAGAAAGGAAAGCAGCTCATAATAGATTTTATTCAGGATCAAAGTACAGCTTCTCTCCGACCTTTTTATGGGTTGTTGGCGTGGTGGGCACGACAGCACTCGACCACTTTAGTGGCTCTCGGCGTTGAAAAGGTTAAATATCATTTGTTACTAAGTATAACTTTGTTTGTTATTGTGTATATGTATGTTTAGGACATTACTTACCAAGGGCTGTAAAAGAAAGAAAGCCCGAAATCACAGGTAATTGTGACCCGAGCCGCAGGCGAGGGTTATAAATATGCGATAGAGGGCTTTCTTTTTTACTGCCCGTGGTGAGTACACAATTTTACGTCTTCACCTGGCCATAATGCGAGTTTAACCGTACGCGCTGCGTGCGGTAAAACTCACATTATGGCCAGGTGTGACGTAAAAATAGTTTAAGTTTACCAGCGCCTTGGCATATGCTGTAATGCTGTTAAATTGTATATCTAAATAAATAAATAAAACAACTTGCAGGTTTTATGTGCATTACTATTTTATGCGCAAGGTAGTTACCAGCGTATCACTGGTAAGGCACACCATTTTTCACAAAAAGCAATGAGTAACTATTTACAAGAAGTAACAATTGCTTTGAACCACCCCAATATTTTAAAAATATTCATCAAATTCCCAACCACACAAGAAGAAAAAGATGCCATTAAACGTGGGTATGTATTAGATTTAACTATTTTTAATAGTCAGTTTAATCCTACGAAGCTAGTATTGGCTCTTGGTTTCCGGGACAGAATAACAACAAGAAAAAGTTGATTGACCCAGATGATGACAAAGTATTCTTAACATTTCAGTTTCTACAGTAATTATGGTATCCCAGGGGTGCTAGGATGCATTGATGGCAGTCACTTCAAAATATTCACTCCCACAAAAGAAGAGGAACACCTGTATTTCTGTAGAAAACACTATCACTCAATGAATGTACAAATGGTATATATACATACTTACTTACTCATTTAAACTTTGTAGCAGGTAGGAACGCCATCCCACCTACTACCCAGGTGGAATTGGGCTAGAGTTGTAGTAGTTACTCAAATATATAGTATGTGCTACACTACTTTCTAAAACTTGCTCGGATTTCAGTCGGACCAAACTACTGAACTATTATATTCAAGGGTCCTCCCTCTTGGCTCTTATAAGCCGTCTTGGATTGAGACCTACAGGGATGCTATATAAAAAGCCAGATTGTGACACATGCAATGTATGTATTCAGCGGAATACTTAAACACACTTGCAGAGCGCTGCTACTTATATTAAACGCGAATCACACGGGCATTCACTGACTAAAGTAAACGCAGGGATCTCATAATATGACTACTGAAAGCGACGGTGCATCGCGACACTGACCTGGCCAGGTTACGCACTCATTTACAATCTAAACTAAACAATCACTACCCACAACTCTCTATGGTCTTCAAAAAGGACGACCTCACGCAATACATGAACAACGCGGTCGTTGTTGTGCATCGTATTTGCGCGCGTCGCGCCGATGGCGCCATGAGGGTGCTTGATCTTCACCGCAGGCTGCGAGCTTTACGGGCCTGTGGGCTCGCGATCCGTCTGCGCGCTTGCCTTGAGCGTAGTGGCCCCGCGCTCCCAAGACGACCGGCGAAAAATGTATGTAGCTGAGGCTACATACATTTGTGCTGAAATTGTAGGCATGTCTTTCTGAATCGATTTCCATATAAACTAACATAGTCTGGCTGTTGAGAGGTGCGGGGAAAGATTATTGACCCTCCTAATACTTAAGTTAAAGCCGCATCAGTAGCCACTACAATGTACAACAGCTTCAACAATCCCAAGATAGACACACATGGTTGGCAAACTTCACACACACATTTCAATAGCTTCCTAGCACAGAAACCCAACTTCAAGCACACCAAAATCATCACCGCGAGGAGGCGCATACATGTATAATAATTATTTCATAAATTATCCTAAATAAATTCAGAGAAATTAATTCTTAAATAAACTGAAGCCTAAATTGACGGTAAAATAACATTAATACTAGTGACAGCTGTCAGGACATGCGTTCCATTTTGCGTATTTAATTTCAAGGAGTTTGTTTAATGTCATTAGTTTAAAGGTATTAATGGTGGTTTGTTGTGGTATTAATTTATTCAAGACAATTAATAAAAACAAACATAATAAAACTTAACCTACAGGTAAAAAAAATGGGCATAAATCGCCGTCAACGGGCAAGGTGCCCAGAAGGCTGGCCGTATTCCCTCGTTGTATGGCGATACTAATACGCTGTAATAACTCAAAAAAAATATAAAAATATCCCACCTGCCACAATACCACGGTAGTAGGTGGGGTGGCGTTCCTACTTGCTACAATTTACCTATAGGTATCTAAAAGCACCAGGAAACACTTGTAATTAAATTTATTTTTTCAGATATGTGACCACAACTGCAAAATTTTATCTGTTAATGCTAAGTTTGGAGGTGCAGCCCATGATTCCTTCATATGGGAAAATAGCAATGTTAATAGTTATATGCAATCTTTGCACAGACAACAAGAAATTGTCTGGCTTTTAGGTAAGACAATATATTTAGTATAGTAATGTTATTTACATTAACCATTTCATACTAATGAAATCAACCATTTATTTTTACATACATACATACATACACGCCTTTATTCCCAAAAGGGGTAGGCAGAGCACATGAAACGTATGTTCCAGCGCCACTTTTAGCATAAATGTTGGTATAAAAGATCGACAAAATGTGATATTGCAGTGATAGGTTGCTAGCCCATCGCCCACAACACACTTCAACCCTGGTCCCTTAGTCTACTTTTACGACACCCACGGGAAGAAAGGGGGTGGTGAAATTCTAAACCGACACCACACGGGTTAACTAAAAAAATATTTTTGTTTTAAAAGGTGATTCCGGTTATGCTCAACGGCCATGGATAATGACACCATATTTAGATCCAACTCCCAACTCTATTGAAGAAACATTCAATAGAGCACACACATCTGCGAGAGTTCTGATTGAAAATACTTTCGGGCGGTTGAAGAACCGTTGGCGTTGTGTACACAGAGACAGGACATTACATTATAGTCCACAAAAGTGTTCGCAAATTATCATAGCATGTTCTGTGTTACATAACATTGCGCTAATGTATAATGTACCAGATCCTGAACGGGAGGTATCTGCACAAAATCAAGGTATTTATAGTAAAATATAATAATTATGTAGTAAGTAGCTGCTTTGGCGGCCCCGCCCGCATATTAGGTACACAGAACGCAGGCGGATCCGCGGGATAAGATGTATACTTTGGAGATTAACCGACTTACAAAATCATAAAGTAACATTTGTGTCTACACTAATATTTTTTGATGTAAAGAAAAAAAGTTTATGAGTGTGCAAGTAATATATGCAAGAAGTAGGTAGAACTAGTAAGCCGATTTCAAAAATCTTTCACACATATGTATATGGGGTCCCAAAAGTCAACTTCAAGCCTCAAACAAGCTATAGTCGTCCAACGTCCAAGTCATGTATTAAAATAAAGGTTTTATTCCTTACTTGATGGAAATAGAACTTTGATTTTACTATGCTTTGATATTACACGTATACTTACTCGTACAGATACAACATGCATCCAACATCACTCCTTTAAAAAAACACAAGTTATAGCAAGTGAAGTACCATTTTGAAATTCAGACCAAATGGCGCCATCTTTTGAAGCTTCTTGCCAAATTAACAAAGTATTTTTATCTCATCAACAGTTTTCCACGCGGTGATTTATAATGTTTAGGGTAGACCGGGGGCAATGGTACCACTTTGGAAATGATGCTCTATAACTCAGAACCCACTCGTCCATCTATTGCCTACTTTCTAGCCTTTACAACAATGTACTATACTAAGTTTCTACTTTATTTTCAGAGTTTCAGCGACAGGAGTTGGTGCCAGAGAATGAAGGTGCTAGTGATTTATTAATGGGCAGAGCGCTACGGGATCAATTAGCTAGGAGACTTGCAAGTAGACGGCCATAGAAAGAAGAAAGAAAGAAAGAAGGCATTTATTCACTACGCAAAAGACACACGGAGTACAAAAACAATACAATTTACACATAATGTGTGTGTCTTCGCGGCAGTGAATTGGTCGGATAGCATATTATTAGTTTCACTGATGACATCCAATTGGGGATGAACGACAGATAGCTTACAGTTTTAACTTTGTTGGATTTCAGCAATGCTTTCAACACTGTCGATTTTGACATTATGCTCGCTATTTTACGCTCTCTTAACTTATCTCCTGCAGTAATTGACTGCTTTCGTAGTTATTTAAATGGTCGTCGGCAAAGAATAAAGGTGGATTCTTCTTGTACTTCTTGGTGTAGTACTCTGGCGGGCGTTCCGCAGGGCGGTGTGCTATCTCCTCTCTTATTTTCTATCTTCATCAATTCCATCACACATAATATCTCCTCTCATTATCACCTTTATGCAGATGATCTTCAGATTTATACACAGTCCGTGCTTGGTAATCTCCCTTCTGCCATAGAAAGAACTAATGATGACTTGGTACGCATTCTGAAATGGAGTCAAAGATATGGTCTGAGTGTGAACCCAGCGAGGTTCCAAGTCATTATTATTGGCAGCAGCAATCTGATTTCTAGAGTTGATTTAGTAAATCTCCCTCCAATACTTTTTGATGGGATTCAGATTGATTATTCGATGCAAGTGAAAAATCTTGGGATCATTATGGATCGCTCTTTGTCTTGGGTGCCTCAAGTGAGTGAAGTGAGCAGGAAGATATTTGCTGCTGGGGTCTCTCAGGCGGCTTCGTAATTTTCTGCCTACTGCAACTAAAATTGCGCTTGCTCAAACTATACTTCTTCCTATTCTTGATTACGCTGATGTATCCTATCTCGACCTTTCTGAGGAGCAGCTTAATAAGCTTGAGCGTCTCCAAATTGTTTCTCTTTTTAACTGCTTTGTTTGTGTGAGGTGTGCAATAAAGAGTATTTGTATTGTATTGTATTGTACGAGTTTTTCAACTATTTGAACGATATCCGACGATGTGACTTCAATCGGCCGTCCTGGGCGATCGTCGTCTTCAATTGACTCTCTGCCATGTTTGAAGTGGCCATGCCACTTGTAAATCAGTTTAAGCAGGGCACTGGTCCCCGTAGATGGCTCTTACGTTTATTCCGAAATAATTTGTTTGAAGGGCGATATCTTCAAAACAAATGACGATTATGAATCGACATTTATAATTTTCTTCTCATATTATCCCATACCATAAGCAAAGAGGTTTGGTACCATTTTACCTCCTACTTCATTCCACGAATATTTGTACCTCCCCTCGTACCTTAGCCTTCATAGTCGCTTTTGCCCCAGATGACCTTACACATTAATATTTACAATTTTTTCTCTAACACATCTACGATTCTATTGCCTAGTATTAAAAATTGACCAAATAAATCCAACCATCGTTCTTGATTTCTTATTTCTAATTCCCTTAACCTACTTCTCTCCCGCTCTGCTTCCTGCTCAAAAGCGCGCCAATCACAGTCAGACCTGACAAAGGCTTGCCTCGCTAAATCTGACTGGGTCTGGGTGCGAGTCCTTCTCTGGAGAGGAGACGAAACCATCGGACGTCTTCGCCGTCGACGCGGCGTGGGTGGTAAGGGCGTGGGACTCTGCGACACGTGCTGCCTGACACCAGCACCTGGTGATCTTCTCGGAACTTGATCCGCAGGCTCGTCACCGAGCGATAGACCGGTCCCACTCCTCTCTAGAGGATACAAAACAAAGACAAATCAGAACTGTTTTAGTTTTTATGGTTTCATTCCCCAAGTGCGTGCCGTGCCACGCACAGTGTAGGGTTCTGTGGTTACCAGTTTGTCTTTTGTTCCATCGATAAGCGCCAACTAAACGTTGCGATTGCGTCACCCGAATTTGTACGAACGTTGGAACGTCCAGTACCGTTTTAAAGTTGGTACAACTTGACTCAAACAAATATGTATATTTTTTCTTAGAAGCTTGTTCAAAAATATTATTTCCAAGTTGCAGAAATTTATTTAGCAAGCAAATAAACATTAATAAGAATACCTGACTTGGCTCCACGTAATATGTCACAACTTTTTACGGTGGAAGAATTTCGAGACTTGGCCTATTTTTAACCTCCGACGCAAAGAGAGGGCCGAGAGGGGTTTAATAAGTTTAACGTGTCTGTGTATCTGTGTAGATCTGTCTGTGGTATCGTAGTTCCCAAACGGATAGACCGATTTGAATGCGGTTTTTTTTATACGAAAGCTGATGTGATTCCGAGTGTTCTTAGCCATGTTTCATGAAAATCTGTTAAGCCGTTTTTGAGATATTGGATTTTGAAATGAAAATGTCGGGGGTTTTTCAACTTTTCTAAGTTGTAGTTATTTATGGGATTTAATAGATATAAATACATACATAGAAAACATACAAGACTAAGAAACAAATATTCAAGCTCATCAAATAAACATTTGCCCTTACCGGGATTCGAACCCTTCCGCTTCGTAGGGAGGCAGGCAATTTTTTTTTTTTATCGGGTTACGGAGTTCTACTGCAGAGACTGTACCTCGGCTGAATGTAAGTACTGGCTCCTCTCTAGGTGGTAAAACGGTGGGTTGAGCCGATGTCCCAGGACGATTCCAATCTTCAGGATCTGCAACATCAACAAGTATCTCACAACTTTTTACGGTGGAAGAGTTTCGAGACTTGGCCTTTTTTATGGGATTTAATAAATAAATACAATACTTAAAATAAATAAACATTCTGGGGACAATCTTACACAAATCGACAAACTAATTGTAAGCAAAGCTTGTACTATGGGTACTAGACGACGATATGCATACTTATATAGATAAATACATACATAGAAAACATCCAAGACTAAGAAACAAATATTCAGGCTATTAAATATTTGCCCACCGGGATTCGAACCCTTCCGCTTCGTAGGCAGGCAGGCAATTTAACTATTTTAATCGGGTTACGGAGTTCTACTGCAGAGACTGTACCTTGCCTGACTGTAAGTACTGGCTCCTCTCTAGGTGGTAAAACGGTGGGTTGAGCCGATGTCCCAGGACGATTCCAATCTTCAGAATCTGCAACGAAAAATTAAAACAATTACTTAACCCTTTGAACGCCAAGAATACCTAAAGGTGTCGTGTGTCGTCGAGGCCACAGCGCCCCTACAGGCGTTATGACGACCGCTGTCAAAGCAACCTTCAGTCTTTGATGTAAGGTTTGTGTCCGATCTCTTGTAACAGTGACGTTGGCGTGACAATGTCTCTTTTGGTCTTTAGTCTAGGCGGCGAAAGGATTAAATTAATATTTAGGGACAAACTTACAGTTCTTTCTTGTCCCAAAATATGCAAGGTTTGTACTATGGATACCAGAGGAATGATTGCGAAACTTTTTCATTAACAAGTGTTAAGACTGTGATTTTTTCATTCAAAAAAATAACATTTAGCGTACCGTACCTAACATATGTATGAACAGTACGGTAAGCGAAACAGTAGGTAGGTTGTATACATACTTACACAAATATAAATAATATAATACTAATTTTGATTTTGGATTTTGGAATCATCCATTACTCAAGGAAAAAATGTTTATGCTTAACCAAGCCTTTTCTGGGATTCAAACCAGAGAGCATCACCAGCTTCCTATTTAGGCAGAGTCAATACCAACTAGGTCAAGGTAACAATGTGAACTATGAACTTTATATTTTGAATGATTACTAGGAGATAATGTACATGAACTTTCTTAATTTATTTGGATAGTCATTATCATCATCATGACAGCAGAAAGACGTCCACTACTGGACAAAGACCAGCTCTGCGCCACCCACATCCAGCGGACGCCAACTGCTACTCGAGAACCTTTCCACCTTAACAGCCATCGGTTCTACGTGCAATATGCCCCAACCACAATAGCTATTTTAATAGTGAAAATAAATAAATAATAATTGTAACTTACTGGAACAAGTTTGTTGAAAATGTTCGTGTAACACCAATATTGATGGACTTTCGTCTGGTTCAACTGCTATTAATACCGATTGGTTTGTTTCTGTTGGTTCAGTAAGTACAACCTGTAAATATTTTATTATATTAAGTATCATCATCAGTCATCAGATATATAAATAAATTAAAAATAAATACTAGGGGACAATCTTACACAAATTGAAATAGGCTCATAGAAAGCTCTATAAGGCTTGTATTATGGGTATGTTTTACTAGGCAACAATATATTTAATAGATATAAAAAACATATTTGCGATTACCAGGAATCAAACCCAGGACTATCAGCTTTGCGCGCAGGGTTACTAGCCGCAACGCTCAACTTATTCGTAGATATATAGGTTATAATCACTTAAAATGTGATTACCTATAAAATTAAATTATTATTAAAAAGAACCCATTACTCTACCTCCAAGCCAACCTCCGGAATTTCTACAATGCCTGTAGCCGCTCGAGTGCCTACAATAGAAATCACTCTCTGCTCCAAGTCAGTCAATTTCAGAGCACTTGCAGGACCGCCACCAGTCCCTCTTGCCGATCGGTATAGCCGGGCAGATTTTTTTTTGGTGTTGTTTTTGAAGTCGCTCCAGACCTTAACACCCAACAGCCCAACACGCACACGTTTACACACACACACAAAACCAATAAAGAAGAGTGAAGCAAATGCACATACAAAGAAAGAAAAAAAGAATAAGTATGTAAATTAATGAGTTGAATAAAAAAAGCTATACACATACCTTTCTCCACTTTTCGACACTTTTGGTATCTCCTGTGGCATCCGCATTTAACAGCTCTGTAAGCTCAGACCACTGACGCAGATTCGTTTGCTTCCCATGTGGGCCATCACATGGTCTACTAAGGTCGCCATTTCTGTTAACATATTAAAAGAGAGGGCACTTCGAACCAATTTCCTGCACTTAACTGGGCAGATCACTTTGACGTTATTAAAACTAAGGCAAAGGATGAAGCCCTCTCGGTTGCCACGTAAAACTCAGATTACGCTAAGCGACCGGCGGGCAAAACGTGACATGTTGTCTTCCAAGATTGACCCCACGAACTACGAGAAGCAGTCTGAGGACAGAACCCTTTGGAGGAAAAGACTGCGTCAAGGCGTGATACTACATGATACATGAGATACGAGCGCTTAGCGCAATAATTATTGTAATGCTTTTCTACCCACTTTGATTTTTAATATTGTACACTTACCTTATTTTTAAACACTGTATGCTTAGTTTTAGTTTTAATTTGTATACTTTCTCATGTAAGTGAATTCATGTAATTCTTATGGGAAAAATAAATATCTTTAAACCTAAAAAGAAATTTCTTTAAACTTACCCGCGGGAGCTGTCGCTCTCGTTTATGCAAGGGCTACACAATTACGGAAGACGCTTATTTTTAAGAAATTATCTTTTATAGGCTTTAGAAAGTACTTACTGTTCCATATAGTCGACTAGCAACTGGAACTGCGTAGAACTTGTACGCATTTTTAATAAATTATCGTTATCTAAAAGTTTAAAACAGCACTAACCAACGGATTACTCCAGAAAGAATAGAACAGAAACAGATACACAGAGTACTTTTCTATATATAGTAATATAGACCAATCATGGGGTGCATACATGTCATGATTAGTCAGCCCCAGTTTATCAGAAACTGACTAATTGCTATCGTGTGGAGGAATGTTGCGCTGCTGATCCAACTGTCAAACGAGTTGTACTGACAAATTGTATGCACATTATGGGGCATCCAGCCCCCCTAGCACACTAAGTTTTATGTCGGACATAAAGCATTCGGCCCTTTCTGGCAAATATGCGAGTGCAAGAGGGACAAATGCTTTATGCCGGACATAAAACCTAGCGTGCTAGGGGGGCAGAGGGCCTACCGCGAAACGAAAACGAACTTCGTTCGTGTATCTCCGTCTCTATCGCACTTGCATATTCGAGCGACAGGGAGAGAGATACACGAATGACGTTCCTTTTCGTTTCGCGGTAGCGCCTCAGATTATGTGATTTTACTTCGCAGGACCGTTTGAATGCGGCAATTTTCACTTTCTTACTATTAACTGGCCACACTGAATGAAATTGTAGTAACGAAACACCGGTTTAAAAAAATTTACAAAATGACAGTGTAAAATATTAAAACAATATTGTTTAGTATTATATTTTTTAATTTTCGTTTAATTTTATTTGAATGAATATTGTGAGAAAAAAAACACTTGGCAGATCAAGCCAATTCCATGGTCCAAATTGTGATTTTCATGTAATTAGTCAGGAAAACTCGTTTGACGGTTGGATTGCAGGGCAACATGCATCCACACGATAGCAATTAGTCAGATTCTGATGAATTGGGGCTGACAAATCATGTAATGTATATACCCCATCACAATCAACACAATTTGGACCATGGAAATATTTATGATCAGCCAAGTTTTCTGTCATGGGGTGTATACATGTCATGATTTGTCAGGCCCAATTCATCAGAAGCTGACTAATTGCTATAGTCTGGATGCATGTAGCGCTGCTGATCCAACTGTCAAACGAGTTGTCCTGCCTGACTAATTGCATGAAATTCGCAATTTGGACCATGAAATTTGCAGGATCTGCCAAGTGTTTTTTTTCTCACAAATTTCATTCAAATAAATTGAAATTTAAACTAAAAAATATTTATAAAAGCTTAATTATTTTAATATTAGACACTGTAATTCTCATATTTCGAACAAATTTTAAACCAGTTGTAGATGGAATAAGAATAACTACGGAGAGTATTGCTAGTTCATATAATAATAATGAACGTAGTGGTTATATTCTCTTTGACAAATGTTGCAGATGACGAATACATGAAATTTAAATATCGATGTCGATATCTTGTAACAAAATATCTTTCGCTACACTAAATCTCAAGCGAGCGAGAGAGCTAATTACATCGTGCGAGCGAGAAAGCGGAGACAATGACGTATGAAGACCTGTCAGATAACATGGTTCTATCCCTTTCTTACTCGTCGTTCAGTACGTAAGCGAGAAGAGATCGGATAGAAAACGTTCAATTTATTAGGGCCTATCTGCCTTTCTCTGTAATCTGTGGATAAATGTAAACAGCAGCCTTCACGACAGAGAGCACCACAACAAAACACGACAGACAAATGTGAACGCGGCTTAATTATTTTCTCATGTAGCAACCCAGGTTCAAAAGTCACTTTTTCCATATGTTGGTGGGTTTTGAATTATTTTATTTTATTTCCACCGCGGAAAAATTTATATTACGACAACGACAACAGCAGCAAATACCGAAAATACGGCCAATATTACAGCCAAACAGATACGTCAATAGTTTGAGCGTTGTCTTTGTGTGAGAGTATCAATTGATAAGTGTGTTCAAGAAAGTTACCGCAAACATGGACATCAAAATATTCGACACCACTGGATACCAAATTGAGTGTGATGTCTCTCAATGAACGGGGTTTAAAAAGCATCAATAAAGGCTGATTTTCAATAATCCAGTAGTTGGATCCAGCATCACTGGATTCCAGCGCTGGATTGCCACTGGCAATGTCTACTGGATTAAATGTAAATGGCGCGATCCAGTGCCAGTGGCAATCCAGCGCTGGAATCCAGTGATGCTGGATCCAGGTACTGCGGGTGTGGGTTTACACGGATTCAGTGCCGCTGGCACGGAGTGCGCGGCGTGCGGGGGGCGGTAACTGGATTGAAAAATAGGAACATGGTCTGTTCCGATCCAGTGCTGGATACTGGATGCTGTACTGGATTGAAATATGTTTACATTAATGGCCGGTTCACATTATTCCAGTAGCATTTCAGTCCAGCAATCCAATTCAGTGCTGGAATGCTACTGGAATAATGTGAACCAACACTGGAATGCACTGGAATGTGCCATTCCAGTGACTGAAGAGACCGTCAACTTTTCATTCCAGCTCACCCAATCCAGCGCCACTGGAATAGTGTACCTAGACAGCCATTCCAGTCGCAATCTGATGTGTTACCAATCCAGCTACTCTTAAGACTGGAGTAATGTAAACAATATGCTCCAGTCCAGCACTGGACTGGATTAGCCCGCTGGATCACTGGACTGGAATATTGTGAACCGGCCATAATCCAGTGGCAATCCAGCGCTGGAATCCAGTGACGCTGGATCCAACAACTAGATTAATGAAAATCAGCCTTAAGTTACCTATGCATGAAACATACTAACCTCAATTTTTTGCAATGAGACCAGCAACAAACGCTCTTTTGTGGACCTATCCATGAGTTCTGGTAATTTTTATCACAACCGCTTCAAATAAGACTTAAAACTTCATCTATCTAGTCCCTTTCTTAGGTAAAATCCTAATCCAATCTCCATACAACATGGTTTATTTCTTATTTTATAGTGGCATGCTGAAATAACATGAAACTTTTTATACACAATGGGATCCGCCATATCTTGGCTGGAAACTAGTTTCTGTAGGTAGCTATAAATTATAATGCCTATGGATGCAAAATCTGAAATAAATTGCTATTATTATTATTAAAATAGAATTATAAATTATAATAGAAAAAAAATAAGCGATTAGAGACTGATGACTTCTACTCACTCAATTTTCAATTTTTTTTCTAGAAACAGAAACTAGTTTCCGACCTAAATATGGTGAATCCTAATGTGTATACAAAGTTTGATATTATTCGTGCGTGTCGTTCTCAAATGAGAACCAAACAATGTATGAAGAACAGTTGAGCAATCTGGTGACCCCTTATGATCCTTCAATCTGATTCTAGTTAACCACTTCTCTGGCAGAGGCATTACATCGACCCTGGCATCATCATCATCATATCAGCCGAAAGATGCTGCCACTGCTGGACACAATAAGCTTGCCCCAAAGAGAGCCATAATGTCCTAATTTAAAGTAGTAACATTGACATACATGGCCATATTTGTTTACTGAAATAAAATTCTAATTTATTTCAGGTTTCTGGAATAGATGTGATCAACCATACATACTACGCTCGGAAGTCAACAAAATAAAGATTAAATGCGATCAGAAAAATAAATAGTTTAACCTTTTTTATTAAATGAAGAAGTTTATTTCAATTTATGCAGATTATTAAAATGATTATGGATACTCTTTGTTTATTTTTAACCCCTGACGACCCTTATAAGTTTAACGTGTCTGTCTGTGTATATGTCTGTGGTATCGGTATCTACATAACACTACACATATGTCATAGTCAAAGTTATTTATTTGTTCATTCTTTAATTTCGGTATTACATGATAGATATAATATATGTAATTTTATTTAGGAACTTGCTGTACATTAATTTTTGTCTGCTTTCTTTGGTTTAAAAGATCTGTAAAGAATATAAAATTGCACATATCAGTATGTTGAAAGATACAATAGGTAACACAAATTAGATAAATGCTAGTGGAGCCGCAGGGAAAGCTAGGTTATTTATACTAACATTATAAAGAAGAAAAGTTGCAGAATTGTAAGTTTGTATGTAGGGGGTAATATCCAGAACTCCTCGTCCGATTTCAACAATTCTTTCACCAGTATGTAGAATGCACCTTCAGGATGGATATATAGATTTTATCTAGCAACTTTGCTTGGAAAATTTATAGAAAATTCAATCAATCATTGTGACAGTATCTGGGTCAGCGAATTAGAAGACATAATGACATCTTGGTTTACAGTATTGAAAAGCAGTCACATTTTAGATGAATACAGGAACATACACAATGGACACACTGGTATTTTATCCTGCAAATGTGCAATCTATTACATCTCTTATCATTATCTTAATTTTCAAGATACCAAGAAGAATTATATACCTACCTATATTTACAGTAGATCTATATGTTACGGAATGAGTCTTAAATTCCTCAGTTGAGTAGCGATTGGAGTACCTAACTAAAAATTTAACGACAGTAAAATAATCACGGGGTCCTTTGTTTTAGGTAATGAATACGTTGTTACTAAACACTACAACACTTCGAAATGCAAGTTTACATATTTTCCATAGGTACTTACAAATTTATCCAAATATCAGTAGGCACCACTTCGATAAGTGTGCCCTCCTTGCGCACTAATGATTTGCATTGAAATATCTAGTTTCGGAGCTCCAAGTAAGGGCCGACTGCGAGTGCGGACTCTTCCTTCTTGATGATTTTGATATTTCGACATTGTTCACATCACGCATTTGTTTGTTCGATTATTGAAATAAATGAGTATATCACTATTATCACTGCAACTACCATTATTATCACTAGGAAATCGAATATTCACTCGTAATTTTGGAAGGGATATGTATCCACAACATACACAATAAAACAGAACAAATAGTACGAATACTTACCTATGCCAAATATGGCGGAGTTTGTGTCATTCATTTGCATTTTTAAATACAAAATACGCGACAATCCGAATTTTGCGGATATATGTTGTCGATTCCAAATTATTATATTTATATGTTCTTTAATATGAGATAGGTCTCGATTGGATCCACCGGTACCTCTTGACGGCTAAATACGATTTCACACGCTAATTTGCAAGTGAAATAGTTAACTACAGTCGCTACGGTATTCGTCGCTTCGAAATGTCAAATTTGTGTGCCATACTACCGAATGGTCGTACGAATCGAAAGTTTAAATTACGCATCGAAACCTAAGCGCTTGTGAGACTTATTTCCGTAGTACAACGGCAGCATGAGTTACGAATTCGACAGCTCGAATTTGCGACATTCGAAATCTATTCGAAGCGCGTTAAGTCGATCACGAGGATCGACACGTAATGTGTGTTTACTATAGTGTCTCACACTAAAGGTACAGTGGGTGAAGTGGGTCGTTATTGGTAAAGGTGACGGCTGACTTTCAGCCGTTATGTAAAGGTGAGAGGGGTAACAAGATACAGATGTGATCCGGTCCAAAAAAACATCATACAATTGCTAGATATAGAGGTAGTTTATTATATTGCCTTATAGTGGCTTAAATTAAGTGGTTACATATCGCAAAAATCCGTTTTAAGTTTGAGATCTAATTTTGTTTGCATACTTTTATTTTTCTTTTTTTTCGATAGAAAGAAAGAAAGAAAAAAAGATATATTTATTCACAAACACACAGGACACACATATTAAATAATAAAACAAACAAGAAAAGCACATAAAACATGAAAAAAAGTGTGTCTCTGCGGCAGTGAACCGGACACTGGCTCAGCATTATGCTGAGGTGTCAAGACACCTACAGCGCTGATTTTCAGCCAGCACCGTTGGTGACTCACGGAAACGTCATACAATTTAATATATAAACTACTATACTAATACACTATTTGGATAGACGAGAGAGAAATTAATATAAATACCAGGTGATATGTAATGTAGGCCTACCTACATGCAGCATCAATACAGTAAAAATAACTTATTAGACATTAAACTTAATTCTAAACTAAAACAACTAAATAAAAAATAAGCAATTGGTTTATTTTTGCTGTCACAGTGCTGGATTAGGATATTAATTTCTGGAGCGTCAACAAATAACCCTTAAGCTTACGCTTAAAGGTGTATCTGCTAAGCATATACACTCAGAGGCAATGAAAACGGGTCACTTCCCATGGATTACTTTACAAAGTGACCCGTTTTCATTGCCTCTGAGGTAGCGTACCTTCATAGTTCACATTGGGAATTACACTCAGAGGCAATGAAAACGGGTCACTTTGTAAAGTAATCCATGGTAAGTGACCCGTTTTCATTGCCTCTGAGTGTATATGCCATGATGGAAATAAGCCAGCTTAGACGTCAACTCCTATCTAATAAGTTTGTATGTAGTAGGGGGGTAGTTTCCAAAACCACGTATACGATCTCAAAAATTCTTTCACTTTTGTATAGAATGGACTTTTTGAATTGTAAGTATATTACTTACCTAGGGCGGTAAAACAAAGAATGTCTTAGATCGCAGGTATTTGACAAAAGAAGGCAAGGGCGATAAATATGCGATCTGAGGCATTCTTTACTACCGCTCGTGGTGAGTTCCACATTTTACGTCTCTCCCTGGCCAGGAGAAGCGTAGCGTGCGTTAATAGCTATGACGTAAATAAATAATAATAATATCCCCAGCCCGCACTGGACCAGCGTGGGAACTACTTAACTGCCCATTCCCTCTCGTCCTTGGAGGCCTAGGAGGCATGTGCCTGTAGTGGGACATATATAGGCTGTTTTGTCGGTAATACCCGTGATCATCATACCCCGGGGTTTTGGGTGCGGGAATAACTTGAGAAAGAGTAGAGATAAACAGATAGGTTATATTGACAAATAATCATATTGTGCCTAATTAATAAATACCTTCCTGCGAATTGTAAACAAACTACAATTTAATTTTAACTTAAGTAGCAGGGACTTTAGCATTTCTACCAAGCCCTTCGAGATAATAATAATAATAATGTTAATTAATTACCTGCCGTCAATTAATATTTAACACTATACCCTTTTCACGAAACAAATTATTTAATTAAATATTTTTGTTTCGTGTTATTTTTAACGAGGAAGTTACCCCGATCATAAAGGGTATAATGTACACCAGCGCCATCTCTCTCGCTAAGTCCGAAACTACCTGATGTGGTTCGATTAGAATGAAGCGAGTGCATAGCTCGCCCATTAGAGTGGTGCCAAGACTGTGAAACAAGTCTATAACTCGATACAGAGAGGGCGCTAGTCTTAGCGGGAATATAGTGGAAAAATATACAACTTGCGTCACTGTCTTCGTAGCTCAGTTGGTAGAGCAGTCTAGCGTTAATAGAAAGGTCGCAGGTTCGAATCCTGTCGGGGGCTACAGACGAAGATGGTTTATTTTTCCATTATATTCTTTCTCTGTATCATATCGTTTAGTATTTAACACGATTTTCAAAATAAACAATTAATATCTTTTCTACATTTGGAACAGTTAAGCTTCGGCGTCTAGCTGTAAATATCCATTTCAACAAACTAATAGGTTGATAATAAATTACTGAGCATTTATTTGATATCATACTAGATGTTATCCGCGGCTTCGTAAGCGTAGTTAAATGAAATATTTTCAAATAAATCAATAATTGAACGTATGTTTTTTTTTGTATTTTTTTATTCAATTAATTATTCAGTAGGTAAGTATACATTCTGTTATTTAATTCATACCTATTCTTTGGCTTATGTCATTCATTCCCGCACCCAAAACCCCGGGGTATGGTGATCATATAACTTGGTGCACCCGCCCTTTAAATCCACGTTCCGATGAGAGCATCCCTAAATAGCGAGCACTTATAAATACTTCAAAAGTTACTTAACTTTCCGCCTTTTCACTTTTCACGCGAACAATGTCTTACGTGTTAAAGTAACGTAAACGTAAACGACGCGAATTACATAATGACATCATTTGTATTCCGCGGACAATGCCGGCACAAGTGGACACGACATTGTCTTGTTTTCGTACATCACAATGGTGCTGCTTCGATGACTAAGGGAGAGTCATGAGATGCATCATCATATGATTGTATAGAACAGGGACGCCGCGGATGCAGATTCTGAGGCAAAACACTCTAAAACATAAATACGCAACGTCTTTAGGGTCACGCAGTACTCGAACACGTTGTGACTGATTTACAATCGTTGCAAACCTAACGCATCACCAATAGCGAATACGGCTAATCGTCAGATTACAGAAACGAAATGAAGATTCTTATTGACGACGACCGGTTAGTCTAGTGGGTAGTGAGTAGTGACGCTGCCTACGAAGCTGAAGGTCCTGGGTTCGAATCCTGGTAAGGGCAAATATTTGTGTGATGAGCATGAACATTTGTTTCTGAGTCTTGGAAGTTTTCTATGTATTTAAGTATTTATATCTATTAAATATATCGTCGTCTAGTACCCATGACACAAGCCTTTATTGAGCTTACTATGGGACTAGGTCGATTTGTGTAAGATTGTCCCCAAATATTTATTTATTGACTAATGACGAAAATACTGAACACGCGCAATCATTCTTATAGTCAACATTCGGGATTCACTGACACTTTCACGATTGATCTAAAAAGATCTATCGTGAAAGTGTCAGTGATTTCTAGGGGTGTACATTAAGATTGAAATCAGAAACCCGTACTATTATTAGGTATATTAGGTTAACAAACTTACTGCACCACGAAAAATGATACGGCAATGAATTATAAATATTGATTCAAATCGATATAATAAAAAGTACTCTGTCCTGCCTATAGCTAACGCTTTAAATCGGACTTATACAAAATACGTTAGTGCGAGAGGGACGAATGATTAGGTATAATATACCTAATCATTCGTCCCTCTCGCACTAACGTATTTTGTACTTTCTAGTGAGGGACGAATACTTTAAGTCCGAAACTAACACGATCATACTAGCTCGGCTGATGTGCCGTTTCCTTTTTTATGCATTTTGCCATACACTCTGTAATCAAAATGTAAACATCTTATCAAAATAATCTAAGCACGACATATCTTTAAGTAAATTGTAGTGACATAATTTCTTGTCAACAGTACAGTTACTCGCATATTACGCCGTATCACTTTCCAGCGATAATAGGAAGCGCGCGTTCACATGGCGTCGGGTTGCGGGAAATCCATCTCCTGGCCAACCTTACTTAGACGGCGCTAACTGCGCTTTGCGTGGAAAAACTTGATTTGCGCAACCCGGTAAAGGATTCGATCGAGGAGGAACTGGACTAGCCTGTCCTACTGGACGTCAGTTTGTACTAAGTAATGGTGCTACTTCGTTACGATATCGCGTGTTTTTATAATATTGTTTCAATAATTCGTGAGCCAAGTTATGCCGATTGTTTCCTAATCTGGTCAGAACGGCGTTCCAAGAATGCGATATTTTCAATTTCACCAACTAGTTATATTCGGCTTTACAGATAGTAAAGACACGAAGAGGGATACCGAATAAAACATTCCACCTAGCCTAGCACATTGCCGTATGCTAAAGGCCAATAAAAATTCAGCACATTCGTTTAGCAATAAAAATTAACGATTCAAAGCATGCGAGCCACCATGAGAACGGTAGTACGTGACGCTATTCCGATTTCGGTTTCTACAGAACTAGCGCAATATTTAATACTTTTATTGCTTTACGATCAAAGTAATACGAGTAGATACTGAAGGTTTCTGCCGTTTATTGCATACGTCTAACTTGATTAGATAATATCAATCAAGATATTGACAAATGTCTGAGCGAACCCTAGATAAATAAAGGTGTTAAGGGGCTCCTAGGTCTCAATGACCTTCGATCTGTAACTGTCGGTGTTTTCGTGTTTTTATGGCTTATTGAATTAACAATAACGTGGTTTACAGAAATAGTATGCCATATTTACATCAAAATTTACAGTTTTCGGGATATATGGCACCAAACTTTGCCAATTTCAGGCCAAAAAACCGTTTTTGGACATAACTTTTGTGAATATGCGTTAAAAATTTAAATCTCTCGTGGGTTTTTAGAGACGTCAATAAGGAACAGTTATATGTAGATTTCATGTATAAAATTGCATAAACAACATACTAATATCGAAAACAGAGCTTTTTTGGACCATGTTTGAATAAATAATTAAAAAAAAATGTGGTGCTGTCTCGTGCAAATGTAGATAAAGGATTGAAGAATCGATAAGTATTTGTGCCATAAATATATATATAGTTTTACAATGCATGTGCTCGAAAAGAGCGTTTTCCAAGCACTAAAATCGTGCGGAAAGTGCCACTTTTTCGCACTAGTGCTTTTTACTTTTCAATTTTTTTTTAATTTTCTAGTCCGTCGTCAGCCCGACACAAAGAGTCTTTATTACTCGAGAAAAGTTTTACAAATATTTAAATTACACGTTTTCTTTCATATAAAAGGTACATAAATACTAATAACGTATAAAATGATTTATTAATGTTTATGAATTTTGAATTTGGTCAATAAATTAATTAATTTTTAATATTCACTTAATGTGTTTGGCTGAACGCATATCTTTCTTATGCCTTTTACAATACGACAGTATGGCGGCTTGCACATGCGCAATGCGCATATGTATCTAAAAGCCCGCCATTGTTGTTTATTGTGAGTTTTGTGTAGTCATTTTATGTAAATATGGTAAAAAGGTAGAGTGAAAGTGAGTAATCAATAATAATAATGATTTATTGCGTTTCAATAGTGTTTAGTGTCAGTATGTTTCTTAGAACTACGACGGTACAGCGTCTTTTTGTTGTTTAATATAATATTGAGTTACTCAAAATTAATTGTGTTCCAAAACCACAATACAATGGTTTTAACTTTTAAGTGAATAAGCTTGACAGCAAAAGATGTGTAGAAGTTGTTAAATGCAATTCCAGATAATAAGTAGGTATAGGTACCTGCCAATCTACCTAGGTTCTTCAATTTTAACCTAGATCTATTTTAAACCAACATTTCAACATTTAATATATTTCCTCACACAAGGCATAGTAAAATGTTGTATGATACACGCGCGTAAAGATGATTTCCGACTCGTGTCGAATTATACATTCGCTCGCTTCACTCGCTCATGTATAAAAATGACACTCGTCGGAAATCACCTACTTTCCACACTTGTAGCATAAATAACTATTAACGGAGGAATATCAACTCAAAACTCGTCAAAACTAGCCAAAAAGCCAAATATGGGAGGTTGATAACCTGACTAAATTGAGAAGGGTCAGAAGTAACACATCCTCGACATCTCATGTCTACATACTTTAGTCGTATTATATCCGTGGCGTCAGTTTCAGTACAATATTTTGACAGGAGGTGACGAACAAGCTGTTGGCACATGCACTAGTTTTACGAAAAAGACTGCCATCTGACCTTCCAACCCAGAAGGAAAACTAACCTTATTGGGTTTAGTTTAGACCGGTTTCCTCACGATGTTTTCCTGAAAAACTCATTGGTTAGTGCCGGGGTTCGAACCCACGACCGCCGCATGCCTGAACCACTAAGCTACCGTAGACACCTGTGCTGCTTGTATGGACTGGAAATATGGACTTGGACTCGAAATAGAAAATTGTAACTTGTACTCAAACGAGCCACACCACAGTTGACGTAGTTAAGGGGCTACCCGAGGTTTTCATCGATTGTTGACAAGTTTTGAATCGTTCTTAATACTTTTGCACTACAAATAGAATTAATTATAAGTCAAACGGCTATCGGATCTTCAATCTTTCTCCATTTTTATCTACCGGATTTTGAAAGGAATTAATATTTAATTTTGTATGATTTTTTTAAACATTGTCTAAAAATACAATTATTTCATTATAATTAATTAACTTAAGATCTTCATTTTTACCTAATTAACACAAAAGTTATGGCCAGAAAACCAGTTTTTTGGCCTAAAATTGTTCAACTTTGATGCCAAATATCTCGAAAACAATGAATTTTGAAGTAAATATGGGATACTATATTGCTAAAAGCCGTTGTTGTTGTTAATATAATAAGCTACAAAAAACATTAGAAAACTTCAGATACGAAGGTCATTGGCGTATGAGAGCGTCTTAATGAAACCTTCTAAACACATTAAAACAGGCAATAGAACAGCGGCAAACTCAATGTCAGTTGAATGATCGGTTGCGTTCCGTTTTGCATTTTGATGGTAGTTCCCAGGATAGTTTGGCTTCATTTTATTACGGTACGTATGGTATGATTACGGTACGTAGTGGCGATTTTGCACAGATTGTATTTTTCTCATGGATTCATTTAACATTGTTGACATAGTACAATTTGCATTTAAACCTCACCTCTCTCCTGCATAAGAGGACGACTGTTCCTAACTACGGGAGCCGAAAGACGTCCACTGCTGGACATAGGCCTCCCCCAAAGAGTGCCAAAGTGACCGGTCCTGCGCCACCCGCATCCACATTGGGATCGTTCAAAGGTAACTATTAAAATTTTAAGAAATATATTTTTAATTATTCGTCACTGATACAGGCTACATCCTCTATAGTTCATTATTATACTCGTAAGTAAAACAGCTACAAATCATTATCTCATTCGTTTCTTCTTCGTGCTGCTGGTTGACTTAACAATCGCTTTGTTTTTTTTTTGTTTACTACCTCTATTAAACTTACAACACAGCAAAACACAGTTACAATTACAAAACTTCTACTATTTTGAATACAACAATTCGTTGTAACAATGGGCACGTGTAGATGAGTATCGCAGAGTTTCGGCGATATATGACTATGTCGAAAGGAAGTGTTCAGCATACGAAATGAACCGTACGAGTCAACACCCATTCATAACCACACAGTTAAAATAAAATACACCCATTGAATCTATAATGGTATGTGGTTCAACAAATTGTATGTTATAATGTTTCTTGTTTTTAGTCTTTCTAAGTCAAATGATTTATAATCAAATATCAGACAAAAAACTTTATTTCAATTTAATAAATCCCACCTGATTATCGTACACATTCGCACAGTGCATATACGCGCTAGCGCAAACGATAACGTACTAATCGAATTTATGCATGGAAAACTATCATTCCTAAATTAAAGTGTGTTGTGACAACCCCGTGGACACAGTGAGTTCAGTGTGCGTGTCGTCTCTCGGCGGAGATGACCTCCTGCCGCAATCTCACTCAACTAATCCAGCGCTAGACTGCCACCCTCCCCCCGCCCTGTCGGCGCGTGCGTCACGCGCCGCTCGGCGTTCGGAGCGAGCGCGGGCAGTGATGCAAGCGACACCGCCGCGAAAACACTCATCCTGAAGAAGAACTCCCGAAGAGTTCGAAACATGTCGCCCGTAGTGACATAGAATACGTGAGTTGAACCGTGTAATTGTTAGTATGATAACGTACTAATTAGATTAGAATACATTTTATTTCCATTTTTAGCTAGTCTAATAAAATAATTGCCAACAGTGGTTGGGGACTTCCTTTTAGGTGAGTGAATCTGAGTCAGGATACCCCCTCTTCCATAGCTAGTAGTCTTGTTAGGAAATACTATAGGTTATAAAAAAATAAAAAATAAAACTAGTAAATTATTACTACCTAAAAACAATTGTAAAATAATATAATAGTTTTTTTTATAAGTACAATTAATCAATTAGGGTCCTAATGAACTTAACCGCTATATGTGTGTTGTGTGCATTATACAATCGAATACCAATATATCACATTAGTACCTTTTATTTTGGATGGAACACATTAGGTATGATGTGTTCCATCCATCTGGATTATTCAGCGGGATAACTGCGTAACTTTTAGTATATTACACGTATCATTTTCGCCTTTAAAAAATGAAGGTTGATGTCCTTACGTGTGTTCAAAAAGTTACGCTATTTTATAGGTGCTTGTGTACCTATATAAAGTGCCACTGAATAATCAGACCGACAAGAATCCGTATTCATATTCATATGAACCCTCATATGAATATGAATACGGATTCTTGTCGGTCTGATTATTCAGTGGCACTTTATATAGGTATGGATTGCAAAAAAATTGTAACTACAATAGTTAAGAGCCTTAATCTAATCTACGCTTTAACTTTTTTTCCATTGTGTAACGGCAATTACCCATACATTTTATATGCGTAACTTTCGTTACACAATGGAAAAACGTTAAAGCAGATTAGATTAAGGCCCTTAACTTTGTACATTTTTTTGCAATCCACCCACATTACTCATAAGAGGCATATCTGGCTTATGCTCAGCAGTGGGCGATTACAGGCTGATGATGATGATAATGATATCTGTCACACAGTACTGCATATTCACAGGAAGATTTATTTTGTAACCAACGTGATAGATTAAGCCAGGCTAATCAGAGCCTTGTAAAAGCATAAAAAGGCGGTATAAGGAAACCCCCCTTCCCTTTTCATAGTGTCCATCCAGCTGTTATAATGGCGCTAGTTGGTCGGTTGGCGAGCTTATGTTGCGTTCGGAAATTTTATTATTTGTCTTTACAGTATTGTTTTTGTTTTATATTACTATTAATATTATTATTATTTTGTGCTTGTGTAAAATGTGTGTTACGCCGTGGAATCACCGGATGGTTCTATCGAAAGACCAGCGAGCTGGCTACCAGGCCAGCACAACGCTGAGATGGAACCGTTTCGTTGCAATGTTGTCTTCTATTTAGTATTTTGATTTATGTGCATGTATGTGTTGTTGTCGTGAATAAATTTTATTCTGTTCTATTCTATTATTTTTAGCTGTAACCGCAATAATAAAATCGAGCACGCAATCTCGTCAGTCTCCCATAACCAACAGTCTCCGCAACGATAAATAACAGACAATCAAACCTGACGATAATCGACCGTTCTCAGTTGCCAATGTACTGGGCTTGCATACAATGCAACAATGAAAGTAATTAAGAAATGACCGTGTGACCGTCGCACAGTTCGACAGATCAAGCAGCTTCACAAAGCTCCAGTGTAAGTATAACCAGGAACTACGCATGCGTCTTACGGGTCTAGGTGTCAGTTTATACTAGCGGCGAGTACATAGTTATGTGCAAAATATGTTACGAATTAGGGTAGAGGCTGGCAGATCAATGCGGAATGAATGTGGTACTTTTTTAAAGCTCCCAATAGACTATTGTGGGCTAGTTCACACGTTCAAAATGCATTAAGACAGTAAGAAGTTTCTTCCGTTTTAAAGTTAATCTAACCGTGTCAAGCCCCACATTGGAATGGTTCTTTCACGACTTAATACGTTATTCTTTTAAATGCGATGGAATAGTTCGGCCAAGTACAGAACAATTCGTACCTAAGGGAATACAGAAGCAGGAAGGCTCGCAAGGTTTTTGCTCAATTTTATTCTTTAGGTGCGTGTTAATTGATGGGAAGTTGTCTAGAATAGGTAGCATAGCATAGCATAGGCAGGGATTTAAAAAATGTACAGACTGAAAAACTAATTTCAAACATGCCTTTTACGTTTCTAAACTGAAGAAAACCAGAGGGGTGGTCGATCACGTAACGTTTCGAACGTACGTTAGGACAACTGAACTGTCACTTTTCCCTACTAATATTGACATTTAGATCTACCTGAAGCGCGTACAATGTGTTACGTGATCGACCTGCTGGAGTAATTAATAGTATATTACTCACCAAGGGCGGTAAACCAATAGTCTCAAATCGTAGGTATTTGACACCCAAGCCGAGGCAATGGCGATAAATATGCAACCGGAAACTTTCTTCATTACCGCGCTCACTACGAGTGCACAATTTCGCGTCTGCGCCTGGCTAGGAACCGGGATTCCGCGTGCGATTGCGACGTTATATACGGATTTTTTCTAAATTAATTTGCTTTAAAATGACTATAAAGTGTTCTTGTCAATTTATCAAACACATGAAGGGTATTATCAATTCAGATGTATTTGTATCAAGAATGTTTGCTTTTATTTTCTCGAATAATAGCCACTTCACATGACCTGCTTCTATTAACACGTAAAGTGGTGTAACACTTCATTTTCAAGTGTTCTACTCGACAAAAGTGCCAACGTAGTAGAACCTTGTAACTATAACTAGAATAGGCCAGTGTCCGGTCAGTTACTTTCTAGGTCGCCTGTAATAACTTAGGAAGGAATTAACTTTATGTTACAAGGAACACTATAAACATTAAAATTACTCTACCACATGTTACTTCGTTTACAAGTCAAAGCGGTGGAATTAAACATAATGTGGGCGGATTAAATCTTTTAAAAAACCATAAATTTCTAATTGAATTAGAAAGTGCATAAAGTAGTACTTATCACGCGAGGCGACAATATATCGTCTTCAAACCGCTTAAAAGGAAAGTGGCCAATAAATCTGTCTCGTCCTATAAAAGGGCAAAGTGAGAAATAATTATTCAGTTTTATTGAAATCTTCTGTTAGTGTGAAAATGAGTATTTTGACTACAGGAAACCGCCCGTATCGAAATATGCACGAAAATGATAATACCATTCAGGTCGTAAAACGTTTCACCAACTGCCGCACTATTGCTCTTGTGTTATAATACTTCTAATTGCACCCACTAACGTAATTGGTTATGCGAGTTTCTTAGTGTATTAGTTTTGGCCAAGTGTCATTGAACTTACTTCCGAGTCTTTCGACACTCAAGCCAAATAAGTGGCCTGGCACTTGGCCGTATTTGTTGAAATATTTGAGTTATCTCTTATCTCTATAAAAATAAAAGAGAACACAAAACAACTATCAAAAAAATGTTCTTCTTACATCATCATCATCATCATCGTCGTCATCATCATCAATGGCCTTTAAGTTGATTACAGACCATACAAGCAGTGTCAAAAAGAGAGACAACGTCTTTTATGACTGTGTAAAAAACAGCGCTTTAAATTGAGTCAAAATACTGGTTATAAAATGTTCACCTCGCTCAGGTGCAACGGAAGTGATGTTTGTGAAATAATTTACGGCTCGGCTCTACGTCGGAGGTGTGAAGCCGACTGACATGGAAAATACTGGTTTAGGGCCTTTTACGGAGAATCGATTTGTTTGATAAAGGTCTGTTTGTTTTCGCTTAGGCAGCTATCGAGAACTAGAAAAAAAAGGATACAGAAATGTGTGCCTGGTAACGATATGTTTGCCCGACTAAGGCAGAGCCGAGAGGAAGAGAAATGTTTTTGGCAGTATATGTTTGTATTTATGTGTGTTCCACCGTAGCGTTTGAGATACTAAACCAATTTTGATAAATGAGGTGTCTATCGATTTGAAAACATATTTTTCAGTTATCGGGTTACAGTTTTTATGCTTGCATAAATCGCTATAGACCTGAAGAAGACCTGAGAAAGCTATAAAGCTTGTGTTATTTTGTTATATGTCGTTAAGGGCTCATATAAATATGTAAATACCTAAATACACAGCAACATCAACAGTCGCCAACCAATATTCGACATACTATTCATATCTGCCTAACCGACGTGATGGGATTGGTTCGAATTTCAAATTGAACTGAGTTGCAAAATTGAGGCGTTTGCTGTATTAGCGCGAGCATTTTGACTTACTAGAGGAGAGGCATGTACCTAACCTCACCTCAGTTATTCTTTACGCGCTCAAGCGCCTCACCCCACCCTTCACGCCTAACGAAACCAGACCTCTACCTACGCTTGGTTACTACGAATCTTGAAGTCAAGATATATTTGTGGGTGAGCGTTAAGGTGACCTTAAAACAAGTTACAGAATAGCAGGGCTGGTAACCAACCCGTGTCGAACCAACATCATCATATCAGCCGAAAGACGTCCACTGCTGGACATAGACCTCCCCCAAAGAGTGCCAAAGTGACCGGTCCTGCGCCACCCGCATCCAGCGGACTCGACTTCCCGCAACCTTTACCACGAACCAACTTGAATGGACCTAATAGAAGTACATACGAGGATACTCGCAAGTCAAGAGCCCTCTGTGGTACATGCGTTGCCGAGGACAGATGCTTATGCGATACGTAAACAATCGGAAAGGGACCATACGTGGGAAACGCAAACACAAACCAGTACTTAACATAAGTGTTAACCTTTTACAAGCTTTACCTATATGCGGGAATGTAAGTCAATTGAATCCGTCGTCTCCAAAACGGCTTAAGACTACTGCGGAGAAGAGACAGATAGTTAGGTTGTTTCTAAATGTGACTGTTAGAAATGTGAATGGGTTTCGTGAATGGAGCTATCGAGAGAGTCGTGAGATCCGTTTTTAACACTTCAAAGGAAGTGGCACCTTGGAAAAAGGCCTTCGTAACATTGCGACCTATTGACCAAGAAACTCTAGAGCGTTGCTTTGTAAGTTTTTATGAAGGAATGCTATCCGATTTCAAAAAATATTTCACAGGTGCATAAAATGCACTTTCTGGATGAACAAACGGACATGGGCTACATTTAATAACGTGAGTTTGCTTACGTTCTTAATTTACAACATACTAACTGTTTCATTTTGAAAATAATAATTATACTTTCTTACTTTGAAAACGATACGTTGTCCGCAGTATGTTTCGTGCTAAACTGTTATTACTAATCATCATTTACAGCACGTTATCTAACGTAAATTGATAAATACTGTAACTGCAGTACTTAACTATCTAACTATAGGTCCCTTAATAAGGTATAATGTTTTGTGAGCTATATTATATAAGTATAAAAAGTTGTTTTTTCATCATATTTTTCGTAAACCTACTGTCCATCATTGATTAACGTTGAAGATCGACGTAATTTTGCCCTTAGGATTAGACTGCACTGACTTAACCTTATTTAATCGAATCAATTCGTGACAAATTGATTAGTATACCTGTGAGTTGCATGCTACACGATTTGTAGCGTTAATATAACCCTTATATCTCAGGTAATAGAGTGCTCAGTATGTTTCTAGTGTCGTGATTGAAAGTCGAAAATAACTGTTATTAGCAATTCTCATCATCGTGCGTGGCTTTGGCTTTACTCGTAGCTTTAGTTCTATTGCAGTGGCGTATTTTATAAATGGCTTCATCTGCCGTACGGTCGAGAGCAAATCAGTCAAATACGCCTCTTGAGGAATACTATTTTTTTAGCAATTTCATGATTACTCGTTTATTTTTGCTGAACAGTAGAACTGGAGGAGTAGGATTATAAGCAAATTGGTAACAATTAGTCAGCTAATTTCGTGATATCACACGGACAATGCCTCGAGCTATCTAACAAATACCGAATTACGCCTCTATTGTTGCACGGCTATCACAGCGTCCTATGATGGCCGTCACCCGCGAGATTTATTTAATCGTATGGCATACCTTATATTGGCCTTTTTAAAGTTTGTCACTCTTTAGTACCACCCAGGGGACACGTGCAGGGTTTTGGTAGGTAGCTCCTGCGGACGCGAGAGACAGTTGTCCCCCCTTTGTCAAGTGAGTGGGCAACTCGACTGTTAGAAGTTCTTAAGCCGCCCGAAGGTCTCTAACTCGGCTTAACGACTACTGTCATAGACAGCAGCCGGGATCAACTGCTTAGCGTGCCTTCCAAAGCACGGAAGCGCTCATTTATACTAACCACTCAAACAGGTTCTCTATTGGATCGCATAAAATCATTTGGAATAATATAATAACGCATAATTTTTTAAAGCCGAATTAGCGTTAAGCCTAATCATGTTATGGCATACATTTTTAGGCATAAAATTAAAAAGAATAAACGAAAATAGCATAATCATCACAAAGACTAACATCAGATAGCATAAATACAAAAAGACATAATAATTACTTGGCATCATTACAAAACGCATAAACATTGTCCTAAAAAAAAATTATAATGTACGGCCCAATAATGTACAGCCTGATAATCCATTTACAGTATGGACGTGGATTATTGGGCTGTACATTATTTTGACCGTGCATTATTACTTCTAGGACGCTCATCTGTGCGGAATAATAATCTCCAACGAGTCGACGCCACCCCGCTGCGCGGGGTGTCTATTTCTGGTCTGAGGGACACAAGTGACCCCTAACCTAACCAACCTAAGACAGAGTTCGCTTATGACAAGTATTTTTGTCCACCCTGATAATGCACGACCCAATAATCCGCGTCCACAAAAAGTGGACGCGAATTATCAGGCTGTACATTATTGGGCCGTGCATTATCACCCTGAGCAAACTTGGTCCGGGGCAATAATTGGAAGCCCCTTTTGTCCGGGCTGATAATGCACGACCCAATAATCCGAGTAGAGTAAGTGGACGCGGATTATCAGGCTGTACATTATTGGGCCGTGCATTATTGGCTCCCGGTCCGTCATGTCTGAGCATGTCGTGGTCAGCATCTGGGGGTTCTCTATTGGATCGCATAAAAGCTTCAAAACAGATATGATAAATAATTATTAGCCCATACAATAGTATGCATAATGAGTATTAGTCGAATACAAATTAGTCCAAGTAAAATTATTCTAAAACCATAGTATGCCAAACAAAGTAGTAGGCCAAAGTATTATTATGCGACAGTATTATTATGCCAATAGAAATTATGCCAAATCAATTATGCGAAACTGTATTAGTCTAAAAAAAATTATGCCAATGAAGGGGATCCCACTCAAACATCAGGCGGTCACCCATCCAGACTGACCGCTGCCATCTTTGCTTAACCTGCGTTATCGTTTACGACTCGCAGGCGCCGCTTAGGCTATGAGCGCTTCAAGCTTCGCCCGCGAGATGTGTCAGGGCGACATAGACTACCCGTCTCTTTCTAAGCGATCAAAATAGAAAGATCTCTCTCTCGCCGCGTCACAGCTCGCGGGCCGTGCTGTTGGCGGTCGTGACACTTGCCCACTTTAACGCAAACATCCATCCTCGACCCAACCGACCAGGCCCAGCATACCACTTCGTGTTTACGTAGGTACTAGTAGTGTATTTGCCTCGTTTGCATAAACATTTTCACTCGGCATTTCCTGTTTGCACTTTCATTTGTTGTTCTTAATAGAAATAACATTTGTGGGATTGTTGTGATTGTCGTGAGATATGACAGCTAAATATAATCAACTTGTGAGTCAGTAACTTAGGCAGGGTAAATCGATGACTGGCTTACTTAAGAACGTGTGGTTCAGTTACCAGACACTAATCTTGTGGTGATGCTGTTATTATGATTCTGACAATGCTTGAGAAAGCAGTTTGAAACTTGGTGTTTTTGTTCATAAATACCCGCAGACCTTATCCTTATTACGTATTTTTGAGAAGTGGCTGGTTATTGGACAGTGGCAGTAATTTATAGGTAATAGTAAGGAAGAAGCGTAAAGACAATTCTTTCGTTGGCATTATTCAATAATATCGATAGGTTGACTGTCGCACGAATATAATTTCTTTTCACGATAACATCTCTACGCAGACTTTTCAAGCATAAAGAGCTTTTTAATATGACGGTACAGTCAGCGTCATATAGTTAGTAGCAGCCAAGGTAGCCAAATATTTCGGTACACGTCTTTATTACTGTAAGAGTAAGGGTGTGTTACGAAATATTTGGCTACTCTGGCTGCTACTAACTATATGACGCTGACTGTACAAGGACCTCGTTTTGATAGGTATCGTAATACACGATCATATGTTATCGTCTGTTGGTAGGTAGTAGGGTGAACAACGAAATGGCCTTTTCACACAATACTGAGCCGATTGCTGATACCATAATATGTTATTACAAAACTACATTGTTCGCAACTAGTAATTAATGACAAAAACCTGTGAGAAGCACACGCACCAAGAAGGGAAAATAACATTTTTAATTTACCTAACTCTTAACAAGCGTATATGCCATTTGTCTATGGTTTACATAGTCCTCGAAATCACGGAGAGTTTGATAAAATTTGGTAAGAATGTTCATTGCCTCATTGGACGTCCGGTTTTCATCTTTTACAAGTCGCTGTACCTTGTAGTAAGGCCGCCATCTTGGAAAATAGTCTCCTTTCGCAGGAAATTCACGTATTGTTCGAAAAAAAAGACCTGAGTAGTCTTTGGATTTCTGGGAAATAGTATTAGTCTCCCACTGCTGGGAAAAGGCCTCCCCCTCCGTTTCCACAAAAACGGAGGGGGGAGGCCTTTGGCCAGCAGTGGGACACTACAGGCTCCCAATAATAATAATAGTAGTATTAGTAGGTGTGTAAAGAATTATCTTGGTTTTCTAGTCCTCATCCATATGTATTTATCGGTGATGGCTACTTGGGCGAACAGCGGAGGAAGTCTTTCACCTCATTTTCCGTAGCCTACAATACTATCCCACATTCTCTAGAACTTCCAGTAAGGATGTTATAATTACGCTGTGAGAACCGCCACCCTTTCCGCGTGCTTCTGTTAAACGGTAGCAGTTGCATAATTACACTTCTCATGGTAAATGGGAAACTAATGGGTTTCCGCATAAGAGCATTATACGTTTGCTATTGCATTGTCAATCATATATTAACATCTAATGATTAATGCAGGAGATGAGGAATCACACCTTTTATTTGTTTCCGAGATAACTCAGGAAAGAAGAAAGGTAAATGTAATTGTCATTAGTGACACTGTTTTATGGCGCGTTCGTTAGATATACTATTTGTGTAGTATTTGGATCATACAGCTTAGTAAAGTATTTTTTTCTGTAGTCAATGGTTATAAGGGCTTCCAAGCATACAAAAAGTTTGACTGCATGAAATCATAAAAGAGGAGAGACGCCGTTTATGCGGATTAAGGGTGAAGACACATCTATCAGCATCGAATCGCATTTTGTAATACAGTAAACGTAATTTTGTATGAGATGCGTCCGCATGCGGAAGGGTGAATTGATGCGGGCGCATCTCATACAAAATTACGTTTACTGTATTACAAAATGCGATTCGATGCTGATAGATGTCTCTTCACCCTTAGACCAACAAAAAATTAGGCTTCGTAGCCCTTAACTTTGGCAATGTCCACGGTCCACAATAGATGCAAACCTAAATTTCTGTATGACCCATGTGCGCCCACTTGCGGAAATACAGGGTGTTAACGGGGTCATGATCCGGAATGACAAAAAGCGAATAAGATGATCATACTGAACAACCTTTCCCATGGGACCAACCACGAAATCGCAAAAAAAAGAGCCAATTAAGAGTTAACTGTGAGTTAACTGCGATTTAATTGAGAGTTATGTATGGAATACCTGGTTTTTTTTTGCGATTTCGTGGTTGGTCCCATGGGAAAGGTTGTTCAGTATGATCATCTTATTCGCTTTTTGTCATTCCGGATCATGACCCCGTTAACACCCTGTATAATATGTATTTCTTGCTACAACAGAATATATACTTCAAAGCCAAAAATTCGTTATCAATCTCCTTAATTAAATAATAATAATATATTTAACTTTTGGAAATAACCAATTAACCACCTGCAATTTTGTATTGATATCGTGTCAGACTTGAAAGTATATTCTATAGAACCGGAATTCAATAACAAAACAGAACAAGTCTAACTTGTCATTTAGCAATTTATACGTAACAGCGACGTGTGAAATATTGTGCGATGGCTAAAAGCCACAATTATCACCTCGGATTGGAGGAAAGTCACCGTTACACCCCGTTCACACTGCGTCCGTTTCCGTGTCCGGGAGGCATCCGTCTCTTTCGCACTCGGGCGAAACATCGCAAGCGAGAAAAAGAGGGATGCCTCCCGGACACGGAAACGGACGCAGTGTGAACGGGGTGTTACGTGTACAAATTACTCCCGACGCAGCTACTGAAGAATTAGTTTCTGTATTTGGGCATTAACAAAAATGTGTACCCAATTAGCTTGAGCTGTTAAAAATTGACTCAGTGTCAGTTTTGTGACGACAATTTTGCGGAAAAATTATGTGAAAATTAACTTGTTTCACATTTAAATAAAGTGTAAGTTTATAATTTATTAATTGAAAAGAAAAAGTTTACTTTTATAGAAACTGAATACTGAATTGTCGTCACAAAACTGACACTGAGTTAATTTTTGTTTCGCGCTCACGCTAATTGGGTAAATTTTTGAAAATGTCCACTTTGCTATAAAATGTATAGAGAGGAAAAAAGCAAGAGAAAATCTCTAAAAACAGTTGAACTAATTTCCTTAGTTAATTGAACTAGCGAGCGATAAGAACGAAGCTCTCCGTTTCAGCTGAAGCAAAAATTGCAGCTCGGCTGTTCTATACAGGTCGCATTCCTCAACCGATTCTCGTAAGATTTTGTGAACAAAGTTTTTTTAAGTGAAAACTTCTTTAGCGGCGCTGTGCACTTTTTGGGATGGGGAAAAATTGTTAAACTCGCCACAGGTCACGTGACCGTAAGATGTCACGTGACCGTGAGATTCGAGAGATACTCGCAACAGGTCACGTGACCTTAAGATGTCACGTGACCGTAAGATTCGACACATTGAAAATTCGTAAGACGGACACGTGACCTGATCGAAAAACTGTTACAATGTCATTGAGTTTTCACTTCTACCGCCAACCCGGTCGTTTTTTTCTTGGATTCAGTTTCTCGAAATTAGATCAAATTAAAAGGACAGCATGGCGAGTTCTACAGCTCACAGAGCCACTAGTTTTCATTTATTGAGGTATCGTTATTTAGCGTTCCTGAACCTTTTGTTTGGTCATAAGTTTAATCTTTTATTAATTCCCGTTTAGCCCAATGATTAGCTCTTAGAAAATGCCATTTAGCATTCAACTCGCCATTTGTATATTCCTGTTGTGCAATTTGAAATAAACAAATAAATTAATAAGTCAAATTGTGACTTGAAAAAAAGGACTTAAATCATGACCTTGAAGAGACGTAAGTTTCAAATCCTTCCTTCATACGAAAAGTTAAATGTGTATTACCTACAATATTTTTTCCCCTCCACACGCGATAGGCTAATGTGGCAGAAAAGGCGAGAAATATATTAAAATGCGATTAAGATATGAAAGATATCAATCAAATAGAGATTTGATTGATATCTCCGCAGTTTGATGATCTCGAATACCCAGCTAGTCTGTGCCTATCGCCATCTGTCACCGCTGTCACTGTCATTCACCCCGCGCTTGCGCAAGTCACCTGCGCCCGCGCGTATCGATGCCCTATGTTATAGTATCAACACTTCGGATATCATGTTTCATGTTGCTCATTTCATAACACATAACGATAAAATATACTAAATAAAGCTCATTTAATTGACCTCTTTGGAAAAGATCATCTTTTTTCACTAGGTAGAGACGACGTCAGTGAGATGTTTACACTTTTGCATCTTATTACAAAGCAATAAGGCGCAGACTGTACGTGCTTTCTTGTTCATCTGACATATATCTACTTACAGTATGATAGGCAAAGATCTATCAGTTTTTTAATAAAATTCGTTTCGAAGGACCATGTACTCACACACGCTATAAGGGCAGTACGAAGTTTGACATTTTGTACGAAATTCCTTTATTCTGTGAGAGATGAAACCAATAATTTACTTTAAAAACAAAGTTTAGCTGCCTTCAAATCAATCCCAAATCACTTCAAGTGTTAGTTCCCTCGATTTCTCCACGATTCCATCATCCATCACCTAGGATATTCTTTAAAAAAAAAAAAAAAAAACAAATTCGCTCCCGGCGTTTTCGAGAAATACATGAAAAAATGAATTATCCCGACGAATTCGAAAACTCTTCCTTTAAAAAAATACACAACCAATCCTTGGTTTTTATCCCAAGAACTATTTTAAATGTATTTGTACAAATATTACGTACGTTACGTACGTTAATCACAATATAAAACTAGAGCTAAGTATGTACACAGCAGCAGTAAAGCATAATACCAACTGTAACTTGACGCCGGCTGCGGTCCGGTAACTGGCAACACCTCTTCGCTAATAAACATGATAATATTAAGTACTTATGTATGTATATATTGTACATGGTCTTACAGGACCATCTAAGGATTCCTATCCGATGTTAAGCCCTCATTTTCGGTGAAATTCGCAATTTTGGGACTCTTCTCTCTCAATTACTTGGAATAAGTATATAATCTCATGTATTGAATGCCTATTCTTTTACAAATACGCAGCACTATTTAAATTAAAACTATTGTCAACGTATGTAAGTTAACTAAAGGATTACCCAGCCTTATGGCAAGTTTCACCAACAACACTTTACAGGCAGGTAAACGTTACATATGGCGGCTGACAGGTGTCATCACATCGAAAACTGTCAAACTTGCCGTCTAATCAGAAATTATGGACGTTACTTATGATTACCGACCGTGGATCCGCAGCCGCACAAGGTGGACTGTTGCCTGGTAAAGGCCGCGGGAGTCCGCTGGATGAGGTGGCGTAGGACCGGTCATTGTGGCACTCGTTGGGTGAGGCCTATGTCCGGCAGCGGACGTCTTTTGGCTGAAATGATGACCGACGTTTTGAACCATCCGACCCTAATCTTCACAAATAACTTATTCTGCCACATCTATATTCCGCGCACCGATTCTAGCCACCATTAAAATATTTAGCATACGTTTCTCAGGCCAGGAATTGGTACATTGCACCTTAGCAAATGGAAATGCATTAATTTATTTTGATTTATTCTGGCCACTGAATAATTGACTTTCTATGATTCCTTGAATCGTGGTTACGATTTCAATCTATGCTGGCACTTGCATGCAATGTCTTGTGTTCATTGAAATTTGGGACGTGTGTTATTATTGGTAAATAAGGGGGCGGTTGCATCGACTGCACTTTACCGATCGGTCAATGTTAAATAAGCGTTGATCGCTGTCATATCTTAGAGAACTGTCAAATAAACGCCACAACAAACAGAATTTAACGGATGCAACCGATTGTTTGTAATTAGATACTGAGCGTATCCTATAGATGTTTTTTTGTTTTTCCTTTATATTAACGAGTCACTGTATTCCTCTACGCCACCTTGTTTTATTGTTACGTTCGACGTACCTATCGTTACGTTTTATTGTTACGCATAACATAAGAACGTGCTCAAATTGATCTGCACAAGTCTTAGGACTGAATCAAACTAGGAGGTCAATAGTAAACTTGACAGTTAATATCAAGATTGTCAAGTTTGCTATGGACCGCCACCACAGGCTGCTTCAGTCTGTGAGACGCATTATTTTCTAGACTAAAGGGTTTCAGTCGTCCTTGTAACATGTCGTTTAGATTCCTATTGAACCATTCAACTCATTGAATTTGATTTTATGTTCTTTATTCACTCATTTTTTAACAATACTTGCATGACCCATGTGAACTATTAAGTAAAGCGAATTAACGTTTCCAACAAGGTAGACTGAGTAAAAAAATTGTTAACTAATCAATATAACTGTTACAAGGCTAAATGAAACTGCATACAGTAATTACAATTGTTCAATCAAAACAATGATTTAGCCGTGTCATTCTTTAACTTCCTAGTCAGCTAAAAGCATTCATACATATATTTAAGATTAGTATAATTTTAATCATTGACATACTTAAATGATTTATTTATTTAATCGTATGGCATACATTATTTTGGCCTTTAAAGTTTGTCACTGTTTAGTACCACCCATGACCCAGAGGACACGTGCAGGGTTGTGGTAGGTAGCTCCTGCGGACACGAGTAACAGTTGTTCCCCCTTTGTCAAGTGAGTGGGCAGACAGAAGTTCTTAAGCCGCCTGAAGGCATCTAACTCGGCTTAACGACTACTCTCATAGACAGCAGCCGGGATCAACTGCTTAACGTACCTTCCAAAGCACGGAAGCGCTCATTTAATTAACCACTCAAACATCAGGCTGTCACCCATCCAAAGACTGACCGCTGCCATCTTTGCTTAACCTGCGTTATCGTTTCCGACTCGCAGGCGCCGCCGCCGCTGAGATTATAAAGTAATAACCTAATAACTAATATCTTACTGATTATTACGTTATGAAAAAGTAAATACCGATTCAAAGTTTCATTTTTAGTTGAGGCAGTGGAACTCAATCCTTTTTATTAAAAATTGGATTACTTTTGATTTTGTCTAACCTGATGGAGGGTTAAGACGATTTGTTAGATGGGTTCCGCGAACGCATTTTTTCAATGCAGCGCTTTCCCGAGTCGCATTTTTCCGCGATCGGTCATTTTTCTTGTCGTTTTTTTACTCGTAGCTTTATTCAGTGTCTCATTTTTCCGCAATCGCTTTATTTTCGCATAGTTTTTTCCCGAAATAGAAACATTTCTTGGTCGCCTTGGTGCGATTGGTAGGACAAAGGCAGTAGGATTTTAACCTACACTCCTCCTCGCTTCGCTCGTCGTCGTACCAAATGATCACAAGATACCTAACACACTCCTCCTCGCTTCGCTCGTCGTCGTACCTATCCGTAACAGTAAGTCATAATATGCCTAGCTCTCAATCGGGATTTTAAATTCCCACACGGTAGCTGGCTCCGAATGCTGGCTCCGAAACGGTAAAAAAATGCCCGCTTCGTACCCACCAAAAAGGCGACCAAGAAATGTTTCTATTTCGGGAAAAAACTATGCGAAAATAAAGCGATTGCGGAAAAATGAGACACTGAATAAAGCTACGAGTAAAAAAACGACAAGAAAAATGACCGATCGCGGAAAAATGCGACTCGGGAAAACGCTGCATTGAAAAAATGCGTTCGCGGAACCCATCTAACAAATCGCCTAGCATCTGCCTGGTTATGGTCTCGGTACATCTGTAAAATCACCGCATTATAAAATGACTACAAAATACATAATAATGGAGAGCTACGGTAGCCTAGTGTTTCAGGCATGCGGCTGTCAAGCGGCGCCGGCGGTCGTGGGTTCGAATCCCGGCTCGTACCAATGAGTTTTTCTGAACTTATGTACGGAATATATTTACCGTTAGCTTTTCGGTAAAGGAAAACGTGAGGAAAGGAAACCGGTCTAATCCCAATAAGGTCTAGTTTTCCCTTTGGTTTGGAAGGTCAGTTGGTAGTCGCTTTCGTAAAACTAGTGCCTTAGCCAAATCTTGGGGTTAGGTGTGTTGAAAAGCGGACCCCGGGCTCCTTTGGGGGCACAACCGGGATTAACGCTAGGAGGATGATGACAAAATACATAATGATTTCAAATTAGCATACAATAATGACAAAACTTTAGACAGACAATGCAACGATTGCGTAAGTGACCGGTGGTAAAATCATTATCTGTCAACCCACTGACAGTGAAATGTCAATTGACATATTTATGCGCATTAGTCTGATGACAATATTATAGTGCGTAAGTGGGTTACATCACATTTTTTGATGGATGGTTTAGTGGCCAGATTGAACCGAGACACTTGGAGGCCGAAAATTATGGCCGTTTTTATTTTCTTGACACCCTCATTTGACTTCTTCCTAAATTAAAAATAAAGTTTCTATTCACTTTTCGAATACCTATTTAACACGAGTATATACTCGTATTTAAATATTTAACTGCCGTGCACACGTCAGGTTCCCGGATCAGGTTCTATGACACTTTGAACTTACCACTCAAGTGGGTTTCATTTTGCCATTCAATCAAATGTGCGACAATTACCTGGAACAAAAAAATATGGATGAATACTACATATAACAACACCAAAATAGAATTGTGTGCAAGTGTTTTAAACTATACATTATCTATACACACACAGATGTGTGAGTCAGCTTTGTCAATTGTGACACACTGTTGAATAAACAGTAAGTTTTCACAATAAAACATGCAAACAAACAAGCATTGATTACTGTCAATGCAAATAAAACACTGCTGTTTAGTTTGCAAACACAGATCTTTCATGTCGATACCTATGAAATTTTATTATACTTATTTTAATTTTGACACTTGGAGACCTTATAAATATCTCTAAGAAATAAGATTGTATTTTTTTTTCTCTTATTTTATTTGACATGTAAACTGATGTAGTTTATTCTATTATGAATAATGTACTCGTACTACTTAGAGTCTATAGATAGAATGTTGGCTTGTAAAAGTGCCAGAGACTGTTTTTTTTTTTTAAATTTTGATTGGTTAGGTAAAATAGAAAATTATCCGCACTTATTCAGTAAGAATAAGAATAACCGACTTTAAGATTGAATTAGATAACTGCTAATTACACTATTTAAGCAATTTGATTAGCTTAGGAGGCTATAAATGATGATATTAAAATAACCAGACATTTAAGCGACAGAAGCGCCAGAAAGACGTCGTATCATAAAATTTACATCATTAACATAATCGACACGTTCTTTTATTTCCAAGTATACAACAAGGACCTCCATTATCTTGTAAATAAAATAAACAAACTATCGAGTCATGAATATGAATATTTGCAAATCAATGACATTATGACATGTCCTTGCGCGTGCGCATGTGTTGCAAGCGCGCGGCCTAGATACAGCACATGCATATGATACTGTAGAACAAATTAGGCTAGCTAGACTTGGGCGTTGGTACTAAATTCATACGTGGACATGAAATGTAAGTTATTACGTTCGCCGTATTACAAATAGGAACACACAATATTACCCGTTCACTTGATTTCGGATTTAAAAATGATAGCCTAAATCGCTTAAAAAACTTAAAGGCGCCCATACCGCTTGGCAATTAGGTACTTAGAACAGTAGTAGGTAGTCATTATTATCCAGTTGGAGTAAAGTTACGAATGGTCAGTTTAGACCGTTGATTACCTTATTTATAAGTTACGCCAGATGTCCAATTGTGCAGGTATCTAAAATTGGAGAAAGTGTTCTCATCTTGTTTATGGGCATTTTTAAAAATTCGTGTACCCAATTAGCGTGAGTGGTTAAACAAAATATTAAGTCAGTGTCAGTTTTGTGACGAAAATTAAGCAAACAAATTATGTGAAAATGAACTTGTTTCACATTTAAATACTAATCTAGGCTAATCATTTATACAATTAAAACAAAAAGTGAATTTATATACAAACTGAATAGTTAATTGTCGTCACAAAACTGACACTGAGTTAAACTCACGCTAATTGGGTACACGAATTATTGAAAATGCCCTTTTATGCTATGCAACGCATACCCGCATTCCGTCCCTATTTAATTTGAACCACTGTCGTTACATCCATAACTAAGTAAGCTCTTCCGAAGATCATATAGAGATTTAAGAGTAGGCGCATGTCTTTTCAGTACACACGGTTAAAATGGCCTAGGTATGATGCCAATTTTTTTGGTTGAACTCATGATTATTTTCCTCTTCCTTCTTCCTAATAGACTTCAAGATCCAATGCCATACAATACAACTTAAAATTCAGTAGGTAGGCAGTGATACTTAACGTGCTGGAAGAGATCCCTTATAGGGATATGTTCGCCTTTGTATCTACTTGAATCTGATAATAATAATAACAATAAATCAGCCTATATATACGTCCCACTGCTGGGCACAGGCCCTCATTGATGAGAAGGAACGGGCAGTAGTCCCCACGCTGGCCCAGTGCGGGTTGGGGACTTCACATACACATTTGAATTTTTCGCAGATGTATGCTGCATTGGTAGCGGCACAGATTAAAGAATACAAGTACAGATACCCAATCTCATAGAGCAAAAGCGTACCGTCCTAATGTAGGCAATTCTGTATACAATTTTAGTCCCGTAGCTACACCAGTAGATGCAGTATCCGAGCTACCACGGCTATGACGCTGTCAGCCTTTAGTAATACATTGAGATATCACCAGATGGCGTTGACTTCCCGGGCAACAAATAGAGTATTTTTGATTATTTCGATATAAAAGTAGTATTTTAGAGACAATATTACACATCACACAAAAATATACATAATCAAATGCTTAGAGCCTGTGGTTCCATAGAACTTTCGCAACCCGTGATGGCGCCATCTAGTGACAGTACCCAATAATACGTAGCAAGCTTGAAAGCTCACTCGTATAGTACGAGTTACATGGATTTAGTATCAATTTTATTGCATTTACTAAACTTATAAAATATACCTTTATTGTATGTGCGGAAGTATGTTTGTGATATAATTAAGGTACGTTGAATTTATTAAGGTGTAAAAATCATTCTATCTTCACGATTACTGGTTCAAATGTTTCGCTCGGTACCTGTGTCGCCATCTATGAGTTCTTTTTAGTATCAATTATACGTTGTTCTAGTTGGGAGGCCATGGTAGCGGCCACTGTTACAACATACATGACTGTACATAAATAAATACATGACAATTGTGTTCCGACAGTAAATGAAAATTGATTATAATTTTCGAAAGTTTTCATTTGGCACGTAGCCGTCGAAAATGGCAGCACCACGGGCTATGAAAGCGTCCCACATGGATTGTTACATACACGGTACTACCTATAGCTGAATCATGTTTGTATAGGACCCTATTAACTGACCATTTCGAACAATCATCGTCAAAAACTCATATCTTACTAAATGTTAGTATTGTAAAAGCAGCTTTCCATTTCTACAAATAAAGTTCAGAGTCAAATGCAACGTGAATTAGATGTGAGGTTGAGAAAGTAATGTTGGCTGTTTGTTGTGTGCAATGGCATGCATACTGATATATCATTATTACATTTATTGATTCGAAATCAGTCCCCGCCGGCGTTTAAGTGTAATAGATAAATACTTCCGTTAGTTCTATATTATTAAGTGTAGAATTAGTATAATACGCTTGGTAAATTGTCGTAGGCAACAAATTTGCACACTGCAGCACGGCTATCATGCGACGGCGCGCGAGCTCTCTCGGTTTTTCTCGCACTATCTTATTAGAATATAAGTATTCTAATAAGATAGTGCGTGTGAGGAACTCCTCAATGGCTACTTGTATATCTCTTGTTCTAAGGAACAAGAGATATAGTGCGAGAAAAATCGAGCGTATGTCGCGGCCGTATGACGTGCTATATCAAGGACTAATTTTAATAATTTGGCTTAAAATGCCATAATAAATTTAAAATAATAATAAAACTGCAGTGTATTGATAGCTATATGTATAGATAGTAGTATAGATATCAGTTTGTTTGTATAAATAGTAGTATAAGTAAAATTATCTTATGTTATGTTATGAATTAGTCTTTAAGTATGTTGCTGTGCCCTTGCAGGGCGTCACATGTAAACCTATCCTTAATTCCATCTCTTTAACTGTAATGTGACTTGCATTAAATGTCTTTGAATTTGACTAAAATCGATAAAGGTCATTTGGTACGAACGTCGTCTCTAATGCACAATTCGACAATTATTTCTCCAATATTGTTGACCCTGATATATCTAAACATTCAACTATAACGTCATACTTTCTTTGATGTATGCTCCTTGTGTAGGTATGACAATTCTGTAAATTTCACCAGTCAACTTCAAATGCTATGTATACCAAAAAGTGCTTTAAGTAGATCATATTATTGATTATACTAACGTCTGTTGAAGATCAAAATCTGCATAGGACTGAAATGTAAATTAATGCAAAGTAAAATATTGTGTTATGTTATGTTGTATGTTTAATGTAATTACCGTAATGCCCTCCGAATAGCAAAAAATTACATCGTGGTTTTCACGTCGCCTCGTCAGACCGTCATCAAATTCAAGTCAACTTGCGTTGCAGAATACAAATAACATCTAATGAAAACATTAACTAAAAGCAAGTAGGTTAATAACATTACAATTGCACGACCCCACACAAGCACTTAAGTCCTACGCCTCTTTAAAATGCGAAGCCTCAACCTGGTCGATGAATGATGACTCAGGAGGTAAGGCATGGTTACGCAGATTTATGGGGGAACTGAATATGGAAACAATGCCGAGGTTATGCAAAGCAATTAGGTTTAAATTAAAGTTGAAAAACCCCCGACATTTTCATTTCAAAGTCCAATATCTCAAAAACGGCTGAACGGATTTTCATGAAACATGGCTAAGAACACTCGGGATAAAATTATCTATGACACGAAGAAAACCGCATTCAAATCGGTCTATCCGTTTGGGAGCTACGATACCACAGACAGATACACAGATACAGAAACGTATAACACCCCTCTCTTTGCGTCGGGGGTTAAAAAGGAGCTGAATGATCATAGGGTTATACGTAGGTGCAGTTCGGGTTAACGTTTCACAAGATGAAGTAATGATCTGGTGAAGGTTGCGGGGGTTCGCTTCTATTAAAAGGTGGCAAGGGATCGAGTAGGTATTGCAGCGATTTCTGGAAGAGGTCTGTGCTTAGACATAGACACAGCTAGAAATGGAAGTTATTAAGATATTATTTTACCATAGGATAACGTCGTCTTTTGCGCATAATACCATAACAAGTCTCCAAAAGATTTCAGCATTTAACGGCTGGACCGTTGAGCAAAAATAAATAAAATGAAAGTGAATAAGTCATGCTATTTTTATTTTTAGTAAGGAATAATAAGCGGAATAATTATTCTACAAATGGGGTTATTCTAAATAACATTTTATTTAACTATAACGTCGTGTCTTGCACATAACACAATAGGGGTTGTATTTTCTCGAAAAAGGATTAAAAATATATTTAGTCAAACGGAGAAAAAAGCAACGCAAGAGGTTAAATAATCACAAATAAGCGTCCAAAGTTTTAAGAGGGGGGTCTGTCCCTTTTCCGCAAAACGCACCTTCATATGAAACGATTGTCATTTATTATGTCGTTCGCAGATTGTGACGTCACTATCTGCGAGCATTTTCTTTCTCTAACAAGCAATATTAAAAGGTTGTAGTTTCGTAATTCTTTGAGATATCTGAATGGAATTTTCATCACTAGACTTGTCTTATTTCCTTCTTTCTTTTAGAGTAATACCTAATACATTTTTACTTTTTAGTCTACACCCGTATTGAGTCTCGAAAGATTTTGAGCATTTTACCATTGTTCCGGTCCTTATTAATCTTACGCAGTAAGTATACTAAAATAAAACGTACCAGAAAAAGATATTCCTCGACTTGTTGCTCGACGATGTGAAGATGGCAACAAGAGTAGAAGTAGGAGTACTGAAGTCTCAAATTGCCTATTTATACCTAAATGTAGTCCAAACGTATAGTTTAATTTTCCTTTTGATCAAACAATCTTTTGGTCAAATTAGACTTCCATGCATAGACTAATTTTTATTAAGTCGTTTATAACTGCATGGCTAGTCTTAATTAATCTGAATTTGTAATTTAATGTCGCAATAAAATACAAATGGTTCATCAAGTCTTTAAACTCTTTCGAAACCACAAACTCTTAATATTCCGACCGTTTAGCCAGCTATTCCAAAAACTCGGACGCTTATTTAAAGCTAGATAAAAACTAATTTCGGTCGAGACTCGACGCATACAAACGACCACAAAACGTGTCCGTTACTAATTTTTAGGATTTAAAACAAAAGTTTCAGCATGTTTAGGTAATCTGTTGGGTTGGCAGCTTTTCCGCGCTTACTAAATAATTCGACACTTTTACAGATGTAGGGCTTACATCTTCCTAATTTCCTGAAGAGAGAATGCCACAAATGTTGGAGTAAGAAGCTTCACACTCTTCTCTCTCTAATGGCCGGTTCCAATAATCAATCCACCGATAGTTTTCCTTACCGGTAGTTACATTTTGACAGATTACCCGTAGAAAATGTGTCAAAATGTAACTGCAATTAAACAAACGATACCAGTTATCATATTGCATACAAGGGTCGGTCCGGTTACGACAATACGCGAATTGTGGCGAACCAAGCGTTTTATCTGTTCATTGCGCGGTAGAGACGCGCAACGCACTGTGGTTAGTTGGGATCACAGCAATGAATTAGAAAAACCGCAGCCGCTGCCGCCGCCGCGCAATGTCGTGGCCGTGCCTTTGGGGCTCCTTTACGTGTCGCCAGTCTACACTGGCCCTATTAAGGTACTTATCGGCCTCTCACTCATCCTACAACCTTCAGATCACGTCCAACCACCGGCTGAACAAATTACAATAGCCGAAGCAGCGGGCCTTGACCGCCTAAGTCTCGGTGCACGATGCATCTCGTTTCTGTACCGGATTTGCTACGCTGTTTTTGCTACCACGATTTTGATGGCTTTGAGTTTGTTTTGTCTTGGTAGATTAAGAGTTTATTCACTTTAATAACATGGCTCGCTGATAAAAAGAGTTCAGAGATATAGCTACCTCATTTCACGACAGTGTCAAAGTGTGATTCTGGAAAAAACTTGACAGTATGTTCTTTGCAGGTCTAGAGAGAGTAGCTAAGTTAACCTGTGTTAAGAATTTAGAACAAATAAACACTTCATACTATTAAAAATATATCTCATTAAAAGGTACTTTAATTGTGAAACGTAATTGAATATAGACAATATATAGCGAGTAATTTAAAATAATGAATTCACCAGCAATTGTCCGTTTTGATTACGCTGTCATTATATTATTTATTTATCCTTGCTTTGATTACTACTTTAATTGAATCTCGCAATCGCACATATAATTTGATAGGTAGAAGGACCACGTCTAAACAAGTTTAAAGTATGTCAGCGTTGTAGTAAGCACCTGAATGCATACATTAAAGAACAGTAGATTCTTGGAAGCCGCGTAGACGTATCTCCACGGGACATCGAACGGCACACCCACGGTGCGTCGCTGATGATATCGCTGTGCCACCGGCGCCGCGGCCACAACTTGCATACTACAGAAGTACCCTTGATATAACTACAGTTTTCTCTTACACTTGATTAAATCTCTCCAATACTAACGAACCCAATTTAATCGTCACAACATGTGACGTGATTTATTACAATATTTTCCCAATACACTAATGGCCGGTTCCAATAATCAATCCACCGATAGCTTTCCTTACCGGCAGTTACATTTTGACAGATTACCCGTAGAGAATGTGTCAAAATGTAACTGTTGGTAAGGAAAACTATCGGTGGATTGATTATTGGAACCGGCCATAAACAAGTTATGATTAACTTTTTTTTTTTGAATGGAAGCTACTAATGTTAGCTAGATTTGTTGACCGTTGAGAGACCTGTTATATTCAGATTCAGTAATTTATATTGTTCAACATGAAAAGACATAATCAGTAAGACTTTTATATAAGAATCTTATATGTATCTAATAAGTTTAGATCGTTTATATTCAAAGTCTTTGGTTTTACACCGTTCATCACTCCTCGACCTAAGTCTGCCCACACAATAATACTCGTAACCAGAGTTGGGCAAATTTTTATTTGAATAAGAATAAGAATAAGAACAGAATTTTTATTCTTATTCAAATTGATTTGAATAAGAATAATTCTTGCGCCCGTTATTTAGAATAACATGAAGGTGAATAAATCATGCTACTTTTATTTTAAATAAGAATAAAATACGGACTAATTATTCCACAAATGGGGTTATTCTAACTAACATTTTATTTAAATAAAACGTTATTCAAATAAAGTTAATTTGTTGGTATCGTCGGTAAAATTTTGTAAGTTGATTTATACACAATGGATTTTATGAAAAGTTTGGGTTTACTTGGTTTGTTTTGACGAGTTATATACAATACATTATACTTGGTGACGATGGTCTGATGATGGAGTCAGGAGGTGGATAGTGGAACTCCTCAATGGCTACTTGTATATCCTTCGAGTTTGGGCTCATTTGGTTTGTTTTGGCGAGTTCTATACATTATACTTGGTGATGATGGTCTGATGATGGAGTGAGGAGGTGGATAGAGGAACTCCTCAATGGCTACTTGTATACCCATCGAGTTTGGGCTCATTCGGTTTGTTTTGTCGAGTTCTATACATTACACTTGGTGACGATGGTCTGATGATGGAGTCAGGAGGTGGATAGTGGAACTCCTCAATGGCTACTTGTATATCCTTCGAGTTTGGGCTCATTTGGTTTGTTTTGGCCAGTTCTATACATTATACTTGGTGATGATGGTCTGATGATGGAGTGAGGAGGTGGATAGAGGAACTCCTCAATGGCTACTTGTATACCCCACGAGTTTGGGCTCATTTGGTTTGTTTTGACGAGTTCTATACATTACACTTGGTGACGATGGTCTGATGATGGAGTCAGGAGGTGGATAGAGGAACTCCTCAATGGCTACTTGTATACCCATCGAGTTTGGGCTCATTTGGTTTGTTTTGACGAGTTCTATACATTACACTTGGTGACGATGGTCTGATGATGGAGTCAGGAGGTGGATAGTGGAACTCCTCAATGGCTACTTGTATATCCTTCGAGTTTGGGCTCATTTGGTTTGTTTTGGCCAGTTCTATACATTATAATTGGTGATGATGGTCTGATGATGGAGTGAGGAGGTGGATAGAGGAACTCCTCAATGGCTACTTGTATACCCCACGAGTTTGGGCTCATTTGGTTTGTTTTGACGAGTTCTATACATTACACTTGGTGACGATGGTCTGATGATGGAGTCAGGAGGTGGATAGAGGAACTCCTCAATGGCTACTTGTATACCCATCGAGTTTGGGCTCATTCGGTTTGTTTTGTTGAGTTCTATACATTATACTTGGTGACGATGGTCTGATGATGGAGTCAGCAGGTGGATAGTGGAACTCCTCAATGGCTACTTGTATATCCTTCGAGTTTGGGCTCATTTGGTTTATCTTGTCGAGTTCTATTCATTATACTTGGTGATGATGGTCTGATGATGGAGTGAGGAGGTGGATAGAGGAACTCCTCAATGGCTACTTGTGTACCCCTCGAGTTTGGGCTCATTCGGTTTGTTTTGTCGAGTTCTATACATTATACTTGGTGACGATGGTCTGATGATGGAGTAAGGAGGTGGATAGTGGAACTCCTCAATGGCTAATTGTATATCCTTCGAGTTTGGGCTCATTTGGTTTGTTTTGGCGAGTTCTATACATTATACTTGGTGATGATGGTCTGATGATGGAGTGTGGAGATGGATAGAGGAACTCCTCAATGGCTACTTGTATACCCCACGAGTTTGGGCTCATTTGGTTTGTTTTGACGAGTTCTATACATTACACTTGGTGACGATGGTCTGATGATGGAGTCAAGAGGTGGATAGAGGAACTCCTCAATGACTACTTGTATACCCCTCGAGTTTGGGTTCATCCGTATTTATACTTAGGGATCGCGGTCGTGTCCGTGTTTCGTGTACAAGTAGCCGTGCGCCCGTTTTCGTGTAACACGGCAACGGTTTTATGGCCTGTTCGGCACGTGAAATTCGGCTACGTGTAATTAAGTCACGTGTACCCGTGTAGATCCGTGTCACGGGTTCACGTACCTTAAGTACACGCGGATCCGGTCCGCCAGCGACGTTGAGTGAAGATAAGATGCAGTCTAAAGGCGACGAATAAAAATATATCGTTAGTTCTTATTCGTAGCTCGTTATTCCGTTTCATTCTTTTATTTTTAAGAACATGGACTTTTAAATATTTAGTGAGTAGTAAATAAAAGGAAACCAACATTCAATATAATAAATAGGTAATACAGTAATTAAACGGGGGCTAAAATAACAGAAGTGTGTGTAGTGGTGACTAATGGATAATCACTACGAGTTCAATATTCTAAACTGTCCCCTCCAGATTCGAAGAAAAAACAAAACGCGGTCACTTCTTTGAACTACATGAACAAAACGGTGGTATACCAGGTAAAGCCGAAAGCTACTTGTATTGTTTGTTTAATTACGTCGTTCGCAAACCTTTATTACGAGTCCATTGTTATCTGCAATTCTGCACGTGCAACTCCAGTTATCTACAAAAATACCGCCCTGGTAGGTAAATTACAATGAATGACTCAATAATTTTTAAACTTTGAGAGAACTCAAATTATTGAATAAAATATTTATATATAGATGCAAAATAAAATGTCATCAAGTCTGCGGCTTTTGTTTTTTACTTTCATCAATGAATATATTTAGGTGAAGTGTAATTACACTCTATATTCTATATAGCCACAATCCATTTAATGAAAATCTTTTTTTACCTTCAGTCGAACAAAAATATGTCACTATCTACTTTGTAATGTGCCGAAACCGATAAGAACTGCAGCTGTGTACGTTTTTGTTTGTTGTTTTCTTCTTTAGTCCATGCACGTGTTGTTTGCCTGGGTTTACCGTCATCATACGTACCGAAGATTCGCAGAAACTTGCTCTTTTGTTTCTTTAGATTAGGATTGCATCCTTAGATAGTAAACTTTTATATTAATTCATTTCACGAATAGCAGATTTTTTTTACTACTCTTTATTTAACGATAATTATGTACTATAACGCTATACGTCGCAGTCTCTAAATTGTATAATTAATACAAATATAACTAATGGAACTAGAGAATTTTGCATCAACGCTAGCTTTGACTAAAATCACAATAGCTGGTTATACAGAAAACAGAATAACGCCGTTAATTACTTAAATATACCTAACCATTATAACTGAAACGACGCAAAAAATATAATTTAAACAAAAATCCAAATAGAAAAAAACCCGTTCGTCCCGTACTAAGTAATAATAAGTAATTCATTAGTAGTCCTAATTTGTTTTAATTTTAACTCCAACTGGCGGAGGCCCGGGTGTATCGTTCTAACCGGTGCACACGAACGCAGGTACGGGCTACGCATCTTAGCGTGTCACGTGAATCCGGACGCGAACGCAGGTACGGGCTACGTACCGGCCGTGTTCGTGAAATTCGTGATCTTAGTACCGCCGGGGTTAAGAACACGTAGCTACGGGTCGGCGTGATCCACGGATATCCAGAGCCCTACTTCTGACTCTGTCATCAGACCATCCTCACCAAGTATAATGCATAGAACTCGTCAAAACAAACCAAATGAGCCCAAACTCGAGGGCTATACAAGTAGCCATTGAGGAATTCCACTATCCACCTCTTCACTCCATCATCAGACCATCATCACCAAGTATAATGCATAGAACTCGTCAAAACAAACCAAATGAGCCCAAACTCGAGGGCTATACAAGAAGCCATTGAGGAGTTCCACTATCCACCTCCTCACTCCATCATCACCAAGTATAATGCATAGAACTCGTCAAAACAAACCAAATGAGCCCAAACTCGAGGGCTATACAAGAAGCCATTGAGGAGTTCCACTATCCACCTCCTCACTCCATCATCAGACCATCATCACCAAGTATAATGCATAGAACTCGTCAAAACAAACCAAATGAGCCCAAACTCGAGGGCTAGACAAGTAGCCATTGAGGAGTTCCACTATCCACCTCCTCACTCCATCATCAGACCATCATCACCAAGTATAATGTATAGAACTCGTCAAAACAAACCAAATGAGCCCAAACTCGAGGGCTATACAAGTAGCCATTGAGGAGTTCCACTATCCACCTCCTCACTCCATCATCAGACCATCATCACCAAGTATAATGCATAGAACTCGTCAAAACGAACTAAATGAGCCCAAACTCGAGGGCTATACAAGTAGCCATTAAGGAGTTCCACTATCCACAGACATATACAATAGGTATAAATTACACTACATTCAAGAGTCTACTAGTGCCTCCATACCGATACCAAAATTACCTAATGCGTCTTATTTACCCCCGAGTATCCGATCGAACTACATTCATATGTTATTCATGGTATATTAGTTAAAATAAAAAATCATGATTAGATTTATTTGAATAAGAATAAGTTAACTTCATTCAATTTTCTAACATAAGAATTATTCACGGCGAAATTATTTGAATAACTTTGACGGGAATAAAATCAACATGATTTTATTCATGCGTATTCTTATTCAAATAATGATTTTATTCTTGAGTGCCCAACTCTGCTCGTAACTTAAATAAATCACCATCTTCTAGCCCCCCTATTTGAACTATCTGCCAATTGACACAGTCATGATACTGACAATAAGGACTCGTCCCAAAACATATCATTGTGAATTATATCAGGTAACAAAATTGACAAGATAGGTAAATAGAAACCATCAAAGGATATTGATTGCCGACACAATTTCTTAATTGTCATGCATTCACGTTCATACGATGCGTGCAAGTAAGTCAGTTGCTTCAACAATTTGTAAACCGCGAGCTTATGTGAAGTGGAACTTCTGTTCCTATTAACTTTATACCCACTGTTAAACGCTAGCTTTAACTAACATCTTAATGTAAAATCGCGGTACGTTTACTACGTTTTAGGAGCTATCGTCGTCGTGACTGAGATAATACCGTTTAGGCTTACTCTGCCGGATCTGGCCAGTAATGAAGCTATTGTAGCATATTAAAAATTGCGCAAGCCGTGACGAGCTGCCCACAGCCTATTACAGTATTCGTCTGTCAGCTCATCGCCCTTAAATAGTCATATAGAGTCAGAACAACAAAAATCGGCTTTCCTTTGTTCTGTAGTTAAGAGCTTACGTGAGTTACGTGTATATGTGACATGTTTTTAACGTTCTTTATGTTGATTAAGGGGGCAAACAAAAATTTGGTATAAGAGCCCTCAAAAACGCGATCCAAAATCTAAATCTCTGTATCACCTTTCCAAGTAGTTTGACCCAGAGATTTGTAACAGACCTCTGCCAACTAAAATGCTTTTTCCCCTTTTCGCAAACCAAACATATGCCAAAGTGACAGTTTGATGGACGGTTATGAATAACGACAAGACTCGCTTGGTTTGCTCAGATTGTTGGAAACTATTCTTAGTTATACCAATCGAGAATTTATTCCTAGTTTAGTCCATATAATTTTTAAATAATAAGCACACAATAGGGTATTTGACAACAGTGAAAACAAATTGTTTTTTCATTAGCAACGGAAAAACGGGATCCCCTTCATTGGCATAATTTTTTTTAGCCTAATATAGTTTCGCATAATTGATTTGGCATAATTTCTATTGGCATAATAATACTGTCGCATAATAATACTTTGGCCTACTACTTTGTTTGGCATACTATGGTTTTAGAATAATTTTACTTGGACTAATTTGTATTCGACTAATACTCATTATGCATACTATTGTATGGGCTAATAATTATTTATCATATCTGTTTTGAAGCATAATTTCTGTTTTCTAAATAAATAAAACACAGTAGGTTCGTTAGTTGCCTTTTGTCCCTCAGAGCAGAAATAGACACCCCGCGCAGCGGGATGGCGTCGACTCGCCGCACGACTATCAAACAACACACACAAGCGAACTCTGTTTTAGGTCGGTTAGGTTAGGGTTCACTTGTGTCCCTCAGAGCAGAAATAGGGGCCCCGCGAAGCGGGGCTCCGTCGACATGAGGGCGGATCATAAGTAATTTAAGTAATAGGCAATATGCAACACAATTTTTATGCGTTTTGTAATGATGCCAAGTAATTATTATGTCTTTTTGTATTTATGCTATCTGATGTTAGTCTTTGTGATGATTATGCTATTTTCGTTTATTCTTTTTAATTTTATGCCTAAAAATTTATGCCATAACATGATTAGGCTTAACGCTAATTCGGCTATAAAAAATTATGCGTTATTATATTATTCCAAATGATTTTATGCGATCCAATAGAGAACCCGGAAAAACAATACGAAAATACTGTGAATGTAACAATCTTTCATTTATGTTTCCTATTTTAAGATTTTTAAATTCATTAAAATTAGCAATAAGGACGTTGTTTGATTGTGACGTCACAAGCCAGTAATCCCTACACATTCCATACTAACGGAGCATTTTTGACGTTTCATGAAAAGAAGCTGATTTGACTTTGGTCAAATACCGTATTTAGCTAAATTCTTGCGACTGTCTGCAATATCTAGCAAGAAACAACATTTTCCTAAAATCTTACGCCACGGCCATTAAATATTATCACTATTAAGTCAATCCAATGCCAATCAAACCATCATCACAGCATACGAGTATATGATGTCTGATGAGACTTTACAAGATTACAACATTTTCCCAATACCAAACAAATTAGTGATTATGACCATACAAAGGTCATCCTATAACGGAGAAGGCACGACTGACATTTAGATGTGCTCCTGCGATTTACTACCTCGTTATTCTAAATTGTAATTTGAACTGCTCTTGCAATACATGACATGTTGATCCACTTTTTAGAGCGACTCAGTAGGCTAGGTTGTATTACGTTTTTTTTTCTATTTCTGATGAGACAGGGAAGACATTTATAAACTGATACAGTATCACAGTACAAATGTTAATTAAACTTTAATTATTCAGTAAACACAATTAGATTTTTATGAAAATAGACGTTTTAAAATTAGCACGTCATTTCAGCTTCTTTATTACTGTGTTGAGTTTGAGTGTGTAGCATAAAGATATTAAGAGATGCTTAATAATGATGATAATTGATAATACGTGTTTCTAGACACCTCTACTTAACTAGTGTTACCAGATACAAATTTCAAAAGTCCTGACAAAATTCCTGATTTTCGGCCCAAATTCCTGACCCGAGCTTGACGCGCTAAATTGTTTAATTTGTCAATGTTAAGTTACAATTTATGAAACTCCAAAGTACTTGTGGCTTTACCTTTTTTGTTATTGTGATTAAAAATAAAAGTTTACAGCGTATACAATTTTATTGTCTCACTTATTTGCCGAAAATACCTGATATTTCCCTTTTCCAGCCGCATTCCTGACATATGTCTAAAATACCGAGATTATTTGCAACAGAACACTTGTGTGTTGGCCATTTTTGGTAAAGAACATTAAAAAAAACTACGTATAATGAGATGAACTTGAAACTTAACGTAACGAATACCAACGCACACCAAGCCTTTGGTAATGTTTACCAAACAAATAAATACACGTGTTAAATAAAATAATCCATTTTAAACCTAACCGTCTCTGCAATAAAGTTCTGATTTGAAGATCTTCCGTCTCAGACGGATGCCCAGACATATTGATATATCGACTCTAAAGCCCAGTTTCCATTTATGTCCAGTTCCATAAAAAGAAGGGAGCTCTAATTGCGAAGCGAAGCCACACAAAAATCGATTCATGCCTGTTTAAAACAAGGTGCAAAATCGAATGATCATCAGTCAGGATATCAGGCTAAACTGATTGCTGATATATATTAATTATCTCCCGATTGGGTCGATGACATTTGGAGGCTTATGACGGTGCTATAATAGTGCCATAACAATAAATAAAGTTTTTCTGGTGATTTGCCAAGGACAAATGTGTCATCGTGGTCTGGCATACAAATTCGTATATTATGTTATGATGACTAATTTTATTAATTGAGTATGGCTGATGTAGAGTTAGGAGAGTACTTTGTAATGATCAACCATAAAGGAGAGACAGTTTTGATATAAGCTTTACCTGTTTTAGCACGGGGCCTTTACTAAATCAATAACGCAGTCAATTATTAGGCACAGTTACCTACGCGCAAAGGTCATTTATTTTTAAGGACGGACCTAATAATTAACCATTATAGGACAATAATAGTTTACTTTCTGACAAAAAATGCCACATAATAAATGTTATTTTCGCTCCATTTAAACACTAGTGCTGTATTAAAACTCACGAGCCTAATGCCTTTCTTTCATCAAATATTATTTTTGAATTTAAAAAAAGTGGATCGATAAAAAAAAACTATCTAATTGTTGTACCTGCTCACAAAATTTCACAAGAGTCGGTTGAGAAATGCGATCTATAGAGGAGAACAGCCGAACGACTTCCGGCCAAGCAAGCATTCGTTCGCTTCGCTCGCTCGTTCATACAAATAGGTTACAAAATCAGAACGGAGACATTGACCCAGCTAGACACCTGACTCTTAAAATTACAACACCAAGTCACATTTAAAAATTACAACGACCTTATTACTCATTTGTAAGTGTCATTTTAGAACGACTAAACTCGTTACTTTGCATACGAGGGTTAAATAACAATCGCTAATGCCTACCTATTACAAATTAAAAACCACAAGGTCGTGTCAAGCCACAATTGTCTGCCGCGCCCTTGCTGCTGAATACAACGAATGTCCCATCAATATTAAGTGTTCAATTCAAAAACCTACCCAGTTACACACATCTAACGCTCAAATTCAAAGCATGTAGGAGTCTAAGATAAGTGCTTGCGAAAGCTACAATGTATTCATAGCAGAACTCCACCAATTTACATTTTCACATCGGGAAGATCGCTTTTACATACGAATGTTTCGTGTTTAGTTTGGCGATAGCGACGATATTAAGTGCAAAATAAACTTTGTATTAAATACACCATAAAATGATATATGTACCCGTCAAAGCAGCACGAAAACAATGCCCTTGACACCACTGCGGCTCCCAAGTTTTAATATGTCTCACGCGGTTATAAAGTTTTGTAATCTAAAATAATTGTGGTTCGAATGAATAGTAGAAATGTTGTTATGAGGCTTTAGTATAAGTTTTACCGAAACAAAACTTTACGATCGCGTTTGCGTTTTACCCTTAATTTGTATGGGATTTGACAGCCAAACGCGAACGCGGTCGTAAAGTTTTGTTTCGGTAAAACTTATACTAGAGCCTCAGAATCGCATTCTTTCGTCAATAGCCTGTAGTGCATGACTTTTATGACAAGTTTATTGGAACTTTAATAATACAGGAGTATAACACAGACGGGTAGCTATATAATTTTATTGTCTAAAGTCTTGTTCACGGTAGTGAAAATTACCGCTTAATAAAATCAGACTAGCGTGTAATAGTGCTTATAGATCTAAATCTTTCAACACGTAACGTTGGTTGTTAAATGTATTAATCATTTTAAAATAGATTTTATGTTTCTTTTTAGGGTTCCGTAGCCAAATGGCAAAAAACGGAACCCTTATGGATTCGTCATCTCTGTCTGTCTGTCTGTCCGTCCGTATGTCACAGGCATTTTACTCGAAAACTATAAGGTGTATTTGAATAAAATTTTGAGGATAGGTGTATTGTGTTAACCGCTACATAGTGCTGTAAATAAATTACTTTTTTAGGGGTGCACTCCATACATAAGACTGAAAGTCAAAAAAAAATTTTTCATTGAAAACCCATGTGTGGCACATCAATCGATAGGCCTTTCAAAATAAGGTTTCTCAGCATTTTTTTTAATTAAGTGAATAGAGTCGGAGATAATCGCCCCGAAAGTGACTAAAATTGTGTCTCCCCCTCTAATTTTTGAACCGTGTATTTTAAAAATATGTAAAAAATCATGGACATAGGGCTTATTAAATTCTTTCAGCGAAAATTGTTTTGAACAAGATCGGTTCAAAGGTTTTTGAGATATTTCTAATAAACTACCTTCCTTAAAGAAAAGGATGTAAGTGCCATAAGATTTCAGTAACGATACGACCTTTTTAATAGGCAGGGAACCCTTCGTTGTGCGTGGTCCGACACGCATTTGGCCGCTTTTTTTTATGTTTGCCACGATGTTTTAAGTCGCACAAGCTTTGCTACATAATTACATCCATATTGAATTATTTCCTGTCACCCATGCAATACATAGAGTATTTATGAGCAAGTTTGCCCTAAGCCTAGCCAGCCACATCAGAGCTCATCAGGGCAGAGCATCAGATCACATAGGGCCGACAATCCATATATATGTAAGGGTCGCCGTCATCGATTATGAGGAGGATTTCCATAACTAGTATGTTAATATCTTGATTGGATGAACAACCTTAAACAACTTATGAAAGGGAAAGACTACTTTAGGAACTAAATCTAAAACCAAATATTTATTTATTTTCTAACTTCAGCTTTTTTCAATGAGATAGCTTTTAAAGCAAAATTTAATACGAAAACGAGGTATCAATGCAAAAACCTTACACAATACTATTAAATCATTAAGTACTTTACTCCCACACACACACACATCAACTATCATTGTGAGAGCAAAAGAAAGCCTCGAAAGAATCGAAACAACACATTCCAAATGACTATAGAATACCACAGACGATAAGCTACCTATTATACCATTACACTGTCACTGTGGAACTGACAAGCGTTATAGAGCCGTCACCGTCTGGTGCGAGAATTACACTTGAGATTATTTAAGTTGGCCGAATTATTCAAAAAGCGACTCTACCTTCCAAGGTTAAGATTCCAATTCCAATGACAGGTTTATAAAAAGTCGACCACATTCAATAATCTCAACCGTACATCGAAACGATCCCATCTACAGTTTTTTTTAAGCAATATCGCCTCTAAGAACGCATTAATAAGATTCGAATTATATCACTCCATAGTTGGATTTGATGTTTTGTTGAGATCCGATCACGCTATGTAGCTTGATGTTGTGGTTTTGATAACTATGATTATTTGAATTAAAAAGTTTTTAAACGCAGTCATGGAGCATATGGATGATAGCTGTGAATTTAATAGTTCCATCAGTAAAGAGTTTTGATTACTTAAGAGATTTTGTAACGACGCACGAGCAAGTGGTCAGAATTCGAACCATCTCTTCACGGGTATATCTTATGTGGCAGAAGCTAAGTCCTCCATCAATAATTAAGGCGCCAAGAGTATGACTACTGCCCATTCCCTCTCATCCATGAGAGGAGGCCTGTGCCCAGCAGTGGGATGTATAAATAAGTAAAAGCTGATGATGATATTAATGGTATGGTGGTTGGAGGTTTGATGGTATTTGTAACCATGGGCCTTAGTTAGATGCCTGAAATAAATGGTTTATTATATTATATTATTAACCTTTACTGTCATCGTCCTAGCATGACTTAATTGCAATAATAAAATGAAAGAATTTGGTACAACGCATGTTACGCATGGGAACGGCTCGCTCGATCGGTTTCTCGACCGCTTCTGTAATTCGATATTCGTGATCCAACCTCAAGTCTAGCCGATTGGACACCGTCTTCTTCCGAGAATTGATAAATATCTGCATCAAAATGTCTAAGAATATAATCAGCTTGTATAACACCACTACCTTTTCTGTCAGTATGAGGTGATGTGTTCATGTGGCCCGATTCAAGAAAATTACAATACAGACAGCAGAAACAGACAACAGCAGCGCAGGACCGCTTCACTTTGGCACTCTTTGGGAGAGGCCTATGATAATGATGATGTATTTTACGCAGTTTCTATCTGTGGAAACTTGTAATTGGCTCACCGTTTCTATATCACTATCTAACCTGTTATTCTAGCTGTAAGTTTTCCTATTAAATAAAATAAAATAAAATAAAATGATGGTAATGATGAAACAGACAACACAGGTCAAATGGCCTTCGTGAATCGGGCCGCTGGTGGTGAGTGAGGTCACCAAGCTCCCGAGGATGTGTTGGGTTGAGAGTGAGACTTGCATTTGTCTTTACCTGTCAACACAATCCTCAAATCTATAAAGGGTCGGTAACGTGCTTATGACTCGAATGAAGTTGCAAGCGACTTTGTCTGCTTACCATCATCAGGCTAATTTGATAATTTGTCACCATGTGTATGTAGGTCAAGTGCAAAAATATGTATGTGGGGGCACGGCAGTGCGCCCGCCAAGTTGAGCAAAACAGCGGCACGGCCGTAGTTACCATCCTTTTCTCGAAGCAGTTCAGGCCATTTTCGACCTCCCTTATAACTCCGTTGTGGACAAAACTAGAAACCTGAATTTTCAGTAACCAAGCAGGCACTGTATACACACAGTATATATTTCAAATTTCAACCAGTACTTACTTACTTTCAGAAATAAAACTAGTCAATTTTTTTTAATTTTGTCACTCACTGACTGACTGATTGACTGACCGATCATCAAAACTCTGAGGCACTTTTAGGCCTAAGTTTTATTTCTGTAATATGACGCTTCTATGTCTGCTAAAAGTTTTATCAGACATAGATTTAGAATACAATTAGTGTTTAGTGTATAAATCAAGGAAAAACTAAAATAATTTGCAATTTCGGTCCAGTTTTCTAGATACACCAACTGCATAAATAATACTAACTAGCAAACTAAGCTAGCAAATAAAGAATAATAAGAATGCCTGAGACTTGGTACTACTAAATATCTCACAACTTGGCCTCTTTTTTACATGGAATGCTTTTTTTATGGTATATCGATTTAATCCTGTCATAAATATGTACCGAAACCTTAATCCGCCGACATAAGAGCTATGGGACATATTTATGAGTAAGGTAAGCTCCCATATTTTTACACTTGCCTGTACGAAATTACGAATATTACGAATTCAAAAATCACTTGCATCAGTAAAGGTCTCTTCATTTCCACTTTGCTCTTGGATTATATCCAAGATTTTCTTGACATCTGTCAAATGTCATTGGACGCTTTTAATATGTCGCCACGGCATCATATTGCCGACGTAGTGTGGTCGTGAGTAAGAATGCGCGTATGTGATTGAGTTTTTCCAATTCTCTAGCTTGGCTAGAACAAATTGGTCTAGAACTTTTACTTTGTCCATTACTATTTTGAATCGACTAAATCTACTTATTTTTTATTTTAATATTTTTGTTTATATACAGGGAGGAACATTTCCTTGGACTAAGCTGAAAGGACAGTGTTATATAAGTGACGTACAAACGATCTATTATAAATGTTAAGCTGGATTTAAAAGAAAAAAAAAAACATAAAAATCGAAATATTTTATCTTAGTGACAACCCTAATACTATACATAGTTATTATTTTCATTTGAAATTGACACATGTCACAAGTCACAAGAAAAGTTCACATCCGATGTTCACGTCATTGAATCTGCTGGATAGGGTTGAAACATACAGTTTTTTTCACCAAAGTTTAACAAGTTGTATCTCGGTAACCGTTAGAAATATTAATATGGTTACTAGTAATACTAACAATTACACGGTTCAACTCACGTATTCTATGTCACTACGGGCGACATGTTTCGAACTCTTCGGGAGTTCTTCTTCAGGATGAGTGTTTTCGCGGCGGTGTCGCTTGTATCACTGCCCGAGCTCGCTCCGCACGCCGAGCGGCGCGTGAAGCACGCGCCGACAGGGCGGGGGGAGGGGGGCAGTCTAGCGCTGGAGTAATTGAGTGAGATTGCGGCAGGAGGTCATCTCCTCCGATAGACGACACGCACACTGAACTCACTGTGTCCACGGGGTTGTCACAACACACTGTCCACTTCAATTTAGGAATGATAGTTTTCCATGCTGGCGGTAACATCCAGCCACCATCACGATTAAAATTTGGGCGGCGCCCAATTTCAATCGCCTCGCGAATCTTGCGTGGCACATAACCTTTCTCCCGTACCAGCAATATCGCCTTGTCGAAACGAATGAAATGTGACGCGCCTGTACCGCACGCATAACAACATAAGAGACATATATAGACAGACAGTCTCTTCGCTATTGCGTCGAAGTAAACTGCCCAAGCCCAACACGAGTAAGCGGGAGAGACAGGCGTTGTCTGCTCTGCGCAAGAATGACGATATTCTGGTGTTGCCGGCGGATAAGGGGAATGCTTCGGTGGTCGTAGACAGGGTTGCCTATGAGGATAAGGTCACACAGTTAGTAGGTGACGCAAACACTTACGAGAAAGTATCGTACAACCCTACAGCGCGTGTAACGACTAGGCTGAATAGTATTATTAGTGAGATCTTTGTCAAGGACCAGGCTAAAAAGCTGCGTCAATTGAACCCGACTTGCCCTAAGATTTACGGGTTACCCAAGATCCATAAGACTGATTGGCCACTGAGACCCATTGTGAGTCAAATAGATTCACCTACATATAAGGCTTCCCGTTTCCTGGTGGATATCCTGCAGCCTCTAACAGGTAACACGACCAGCTTTGTGCGAGACTCCACACATTTTGTACATTTACTCGAAAACGTTACACTGCACGAGGATGAGTTGATGGTGAGTTTCGATGTAGCCTCTCTATTTACAAATGTACCGGTATCGGAGACAATAGACATAATTAAACAGATGGTCATTCAGAACGATTTACCTACCGAGTACATGAGTCTTATCGAGTTTTGCCTGACGAGTGGATACTTTGTATGGCGGGGTGAACACTATAGGCAAATTGAGGGAGTGGCAATGGGTTCTCCGATAGCACCGGTAGTGGCCAACATCTTTATGGAGGATTTCGAACGGAAGGCATTGGAGGGCTGCCCACACAGACCTAGGTTTTGGTGGCGTTATGTGGACGACGTGTTCGCTGTTGTGTCGCACAAGGAGGTGGACCTGGTGCTAGACCATCTCAACACGCAGCATGCCAAGATAAAGTTCACCATTGAGAAGGAGTGTAATGGTGCACTCCCGTTTCTTGATGTCTTGGTTCAGCGAGATCAGCGCGGTCGATTGTCTAGTAAGGTGTACCGGAAACCAACACACACAGATCGCTATTTGCAAGCTGACTCACATCACCACCCCGCACATCTGTCTTCGGTCCCACGCGCGCTTATCAACAGGGCTCTGCGGCTCTGTGACCCGCAATATGTGCAAGAGAAGCTGCAGCATGTGAGACAGGTGCTAGAGAGGAATGGGTATGGTTGGAGACAGAGTCAACGAGTAGCGAGTCGTTGCACTTTGCAGCGCGCACACACGGTGGAGAGAGCTCCTGCGTACTTGCCATATATTAGGGGGGTGACGGATATGATTGGACGCCTATTACGCCGGAGGTTGAGCATTAGGACAATTTTCCGCCCTCATACCAAGATGAGGCAGATGTTGCGCTCTCCTAAGGACCGAGACCCGCTGGGTAGCCCGGGGGTGTACGAGATTCCCTGTGATTGTGGTAAGGCGTACGTAGGGGAAACTGGGCGGAACGTCTCCACGAGATTGCTGGAACACATACGCAGCGTGAAGAAGATGGATGTTAGGAACTCGGCGGTAGCAGAACATGCGTGCGGTACAGGCGCGTCACATTTCATTCGTTTCGACAAGGCGAAATTGCTGGTACGGGAGAAAGGTTATGTGCCACGCAAGATTCGCGAGGCGATTGAAATTGGGCGCCGCCCAAATTTTAATCGTGATGGTGGCTGGATGTTACCGCCAGCATGGAAAACTATCATTCCTAAATTGAAGTGGACAGTGTGTTGTGACAACCCCGTGGACACAGTGAGTTCAGTGTGCGTGTCGTCTATCGGAGGAGATGACCTCCTGCCGCAATCTCACTCAACTACTCCAGCGCTAGACTGCCCCCCTCCCCCCGCCCTGTCGGCGCGTGCTTCACGCGCCGCTCGGCGTGCGGAGCGAGCTCGGGCAGTGATACAAGCGACACCGCCGCGAAAACACTCATCCTGAAGAAGAACTCCCGAAGAGTTCGAAACATGTCGCCCGTAGTGACATAGAATACGTGAGTTGAACCGTGTAATTGTTAGTATTATTTCAACATGTCTCACGAAAGTTTAAATTCGAATATGGTTACTAGGTGAGAAGTAAAGCACTAAACCTGATCTATATCCCATTTGCTTAAAAGTCCATCGATCTGTTCCACCCAGTATAAATTGTTATAGGTACTTGAATATTAGGAACTGCGCCTTCTCCTCATCAACATGGATAACACCGGAAACCCGGGATCGTTTCGCAACCCAAGAATTACCGTAGGCACTAGCTTTTACGGAAGTCACTTAGATGGGAAACTATACCTTATTAGGACTCAGGCTGCACTTCGCCTAAATGGAATTCATTATAGATATATAGATAACATGAGAGCAATTGTGCTTCAAAAGTTACTTCAAACATAAAAACAAACTGTAAACGAGTCAAGGCGAGCCGCAATTGTTTAGCGGGGATCCAGAGAATGCATGCAATCATATGAAATGCACGAACGTCGCAATTAAACTGTAATTCCAACGAATTGCAGCGCTTGGGAATTACTTTGAATAGGATTTTAAGCGGTTAGTTTTATTTATATGTGATTTGAATTGTATACGTTTTTTATACATATTCTATGTCACTGTATATAAGATACGATCATATAAGATAAGATAATGCCCACGGGAGGGTCACCAGTAACAGTTAATATAGTTGCAGTAAACATACCAATCAAATAAAAACAGCAACAGCTAATAATCCAAGATACTGCCGAATTGATAAACTTATGAATGTTTTGAAGCCGGTTAAAAAACAAATAATCCTGTATGAAAAGTTTACAGAAGGTACTCACCTTATGTTACATGCTCAACTTGTTAACTGGGCATTTTCACAAAAAGATTCCATACCTGTAAAAAACAAACACGTTTAGTCAAATATCTCGCAATATCTTACTAATTCTAGAATAAAACGTAATGCGGGCTATTAAATAAAACTATATCATTTACGGGGTTTTAGGAGTGTTTTACAAAATTACATTTGCCGTTAATAGATTACTGTCAGAGAATAATATACTCTAATTAATCGCTTTGACAGTAGGAATATATAAATTGGTTTCGCAAGATGCAACACTTTTAAAGAGACTTAAAGTATCCAAAGTATTCAAGTTAATGACACATTCCGTTAAGGATGTTTACCTTTTGTTGTGGTTTGTTCTATAGAAACATTTGTTGTTAATGAAGTAAATTAAAGTAAGCCAGTATGTTCGTCAAGAACCACAGACTGGCTAATATTAGGCTAACTTTACCAAAGTGACAAAAATATCTACGCTCGCTTGAGATTGTCATTTAAAGTTATGGTTGTTTATTTTATAACAAAGCATTATTAAATAAAATTAAAATAATTTGAACGGCATTTAAACTAAACTAGGTTTGATGGATGTTTATAGAAAATTCCATTAAAGAAGTATTATATTAAGAAGTATTATAAGACCGCCTGTTGTCTACCTCTACCTACATGTTATTGTATTGTTTCTCTTTTTGCTGCTGCTTTGTTTGTGTGAGGTGTGCAATAAAGAGTATTTGTATTGTTTGTATTGTATATTTTCGATGTTAACCGTACAAATAAAAGTTAACCTTTGTTTGTAAACACTTGTACGTTATTCAATGTCTAGGTGTACCTACTAAAATGAATAACTTTATGTAAAACTTAAACGCATCTGCGGCATCGTTTCCATTTTCTCACTTCGCATATTGAGTGGGTTTAAAGTGGCAAAAATGCAATTAAACGAGTAGATTTACATGAAAATCGATTTTAATACGGAATCCGGTTGGTACTCGGGTTTATAGACTTCTTGCAACTTGTTTGATCAGCCGTGGAGCCGTGTCCCGCACAAACGAACTGAATGCATAATCTTACGGAGACCGTGTATAAGCAATAAAATTATTTACTTCGCATTGGTATTTGTATCTTGTACACAAGATAAAAGTTTATATTATTTGTAAGAATTAAGATTGAAAGTGTCAACTATTGAGGCAGTATCGAGCACTGGGTCATGTCGCCTTAATATACCTATGTATCCTGAAAATATTGGTGAATCTAAGGCAACGGATTCGCTTCCTTCACTCCCAACATTAAGCGAAGTATCGAATTGTCTACCAAATGTATTAGTAAGTACCTAATAGGAAATCTACTTCAACGTAGAATTAGTAGTACCCAGGTAGTACCTGCAAGCTATAGATGTAAGCTAGATATAAAAGCTTCTTTGCTGTGCCCTTACGTGGTCTATTTTATTACTCGTGATAATATGTGTGCAATAAATAGTTTGACTCAGCACTAGGAACACAATAACTACAGAGCAGAGAAGTACATTACACAGATGTGTGTAAAAGTAACTTATACAGCTACAGCAGTGACAGTGATTAGTCCGTCTAATTGTGCCACGCGCGCTTTCGCCATTATTGCGCGCATTCGGCAAATCGCCGGGTTTCGATGCCGCCGATCGAAGAATAGCCAATGAGATATGTATGGACTGTGGATTGTAATCATAGAGAATACATGACTTGGGAGTTATGTGAATTACGATTATCAGGGTAGGGTAGGAAGCGCGTTACGCTGGGGTAGAAACTGGGAATGCAGTTTTTAGCGGTCTCCTTCTTCATTTCTTGTTTTTTGGCCAAGTGAGATATAGACATTATAGTGACATATTAGATGAATACTTCTTTAATTCTAATAGAGTTCGAAGGCGATTCGAGTTTGTACCTACTTGTAGTAGGGGTTTATAGCTTTTACCGCGTCTGCGGGCCCATAAATAACACATTATCGCGTTATAAATTATAAATCATTGTTACTGGCACTATTTGACAGAGGGTCGGAGATCCGATGCTTTCTTTCGGTTATCGCGCAACAAGCGGAACACGCAGCTATCTTAGGATAGCCACAAAAACCGCCTATTACGCAGAAAGTATCCCGAACATAAATCCTTCCAAGTATAATAAACTACCGTCCAACCATCCGCCCAAGATAGACAAATCCACTGAACAAACGCGAGGAAAGCTGTCCGGGCAATCGAAAGTGGTCGATCACTATCAGAACCGGGTATTGATAAGGCAATACAAGACGAAGTAACTCCCTGCACCTTACACAGCTAGTTTTTGTTTACAATGTGATTTTCGCTTTCTAAAGCTGGATTTTCTAGGCATTTCATCCTAAGTGTATCAGGCAATTTGCCTTTAAACGGACACATTTTTCGTCGCCATTTTGCATTATTACGATTTTTTGCTGCATCAAGCAGCCACTGAGAATGTGAGAGTATACAAGATTTATTTGAATTTTGCCAAGTTTACACTTAACTGTCAAGCATGTTAGGTGTCAAATATATGTAATATGAAAAGACATCTTCGCATATCTCTGTCATCTATCTATTTAGGGTGAATATGAACATATTCACCCTAAATAATTTTTATTAGCAAGTAGGCCGTAATGATACTTTTACAAGTCAAAATTCTATCAGCGTTTCTGAAAAAGAAGACCACTGTTACTCGTAGAAGAAACGTCGAAACAAACTCAACAGTCAGTCATTTAGGTACTCTCGACAACATAGCTAACTGACCGTCCGTGAACTTATGTGCATTGTAATAAGGTTCTATATAAATACAGGATGTGGTCAGTTAACTGTATTGGCGTTTGTACGACATTTGTACAAACGTACTGCATTTAGACTTGTTTTGAGAAGAGAAAGAGAGCTTTTATTTATTTTTCATTGTATTTTTTTAACCTTTCCTTAGGTATCCTCTTACCACAGGACGTATATCTGATCATTGTCAGGGAATGAAGAATCGACTTTTCATACAATGATGAACAATTTTATAGCCAACATTAACTAAAACGAGCACAACATTATCTACTGGTAAATAATCAAGCATTCTATTTACAGATTTATAAATGTTATCATTACCAGTATCCATTTAACGTAATGGCAATAGATACTAAGCTACTAAGGAGCTATTATTAAGTATATTTTTTCTCCAAACCGGTCGTAGAGATTTATTTAAAAAAAAAATAACTCGTACCAGTTGAAAGTTAGTAGTTATAAATACGATCTTACACCTCGGAAATAGTTTAAAATCAGTCAAAGCAACGACACTTATAATATAACTCCGCGGTTAATACCCTGCTATTCCTGCTTAGACACCGCCCTGTAAAGTGACCGCAATGAACTTTGCCTTTAGTTACAGCTTGTTAACATTTTATTTTGAACATTATAGAATACTGGATATAGTCGTTTCCTGTATGTATGCATTAGACAGTATTTAAACATGGAAGATTGTCTAATCGTGTGCAACTATCTGCTTGCTAAATGGTTTAACCGAGTTGAATACTCGTTAAAAGTTAGATAGACGTCTATTTTTAAAGTAGTTATTACTTTAATTAACGCTGAATAGTCTTAGTAGCGTTTAGCGGCAAGATCGTACTTTTATAAAAAACTGCTAACTGGCACTGATTCATCTCAGTTAATTAACACCTTACTTAGCCACATGCAAAGTTGCAAGCCCACTTCAATTATAACTCTTTTATAGGGTGAATTTATTAATCAGTACGCCTATTAAGACCGGTTAACATTCTGATTAGAGTTTCATGTGAATACATACAATTTCCACTCGCATTTACAGTACTCGTAATGTATGAGCTCGCACATCACTAATTAAAGTGTAAAATAAACGGACCCTAAGGCCAGGAACGCACTATGCGGCTAGCCGCGTGCGGCTTGCCGTGCGGTTGGACAAAACATATGAAACCGCAAACGCAAAACCTCTACGCACTATGCGGTTCGCCGCAACCGCATGCGTCCAGCCGCTAAGTGCGTATGTGGCCTAAAAGTTAGGCCGGGTACGCACTAAGCGGCTAGCCGCGTGCGGCTACCCGTGCGGTTGGACAAAACATATGAAACCGCAAACGCAAAACCTCTACGCACTATGCGGTTCGCCGCAACCGCATGCGGCCAGCCGCTAAGTGCGTATGTAGCCTAAAAGTTAGGCCGGGTACGCACTAAGCGGCTAGCCGCGTGCGGCTACCCGTGCGGTTGGACAGAACATATGAAACCGCAAACGCAAAACCTCTACGCACTAAGTGGTTGGCCGCAATCGCACGCGGCTATAGCCGCTTAGTACGTTAGGGCCTTAGACGTACAAGACAATCAGACAAACTAATTTAACGAAGGAGCGAAGCGAACGAAGTTCTCCGCTTCAGCTCGGGCCTAAATTCTTTCGTATGTGCCGATGTCCAGATGTCTGTTCTTCTCCACAGGTCGCATTTCACAACCGATTGTCTTGAAATTTAGTAAGCAGAGGGGTAATCACGTAACGTTTGCAACGCGCGTTAAGACAGTCTAACTGTCATGTTACCATATAAAAATTACAGTTAGATCTACCTAACGTACGTACGTAGGCGCGGCTTGGGTAGGCCCTCCCCCACAAGGTGGACTGATGACCTGGTAAAGGTTGCTAGGGTCCGCTGGATGCGGGTGGCGCAGGACCGGTCACTTTGGCACTCTTTGGGGGAGGTCTATGTCCAGCAGTGGACGTCTTTCGACTGATATGATGATGATGATGATGATGAACGTACGTACAATGCGATCCGTGATCGACCTGCAGGTTTAATAATTATAAAGATTGTTTTTGCAAATTCAGTTTTTCGAAATTAAGTAAAAAAATCTAAAATTGGCTCCATTTTTGTTCTAGTTTTAACACAGAAAAATATAAACCAGACCCCGTATCATGGTCGGCCTTATCACACGATAAGTGACAAGATAGAGCGTCCGTCTCGTTCTATCGAACGGTGACAGCCAGTGACGGACGTGTGACGTATTGCGTGATACGGCCGACCATGATACGGGGCCAGGTAAAGACAGACCCATAATAGATTACTTTTCAAACGAGTATTTACATAGGATGCATAACAATTTTATTATTTATTCTTCAAACAACAATGCGATCGGCAACGGCCGTCATTCTTTTAACAATCCTCGTAACTAAATCCCTCAACACGTTCTTTGTCTTAGTCGTGTGTTGAATTTTAATGAGTTTTATTTTTATTCCATTGCTTACCAGTATTAAACATATCCAACAATAGAACGAGTCATCAACATAACCACAAACAAATAGTAACACCAATACATGTTTGTTTTAAAGATAACGGCTGTGTTTACCTAATAAGCTTTTAACATTAAATCCGCTAATCTTAGTACCGTTAATATTTGGTCGATTCTACACCACTAATGGCCGGTTCCAATAATCAATCCACCGATAGTTTTCCTTACCAACAGTTACATTTTGACACATTTTCTACGGATAATCTGTCAAAATGTAACTGCCGGTAAGGAAAACTATCGGTGGATTGATTATTGGAACCGGCCATAAGTAGTTAAATATTGATTATGTATGAGTAAGACTATGATAATGTTAAATATTGATTAGGTTAATTATCAACGTTAAAATGTTTGCTAAATAAGAACTCTGAAAGACGTGCTTTAAAATTTTAGTAACAAATGAATACCAAAATAATTGTAAAGGACTTATATCCTCCGCATTAAAATGGTTTGAACCCCTTTGACTAGTTGACAACTCTGTCAATACATTTAAATTTGAACCGTAAATCAGTTGGAATACCATCGCTTTTATTTCCTCTATGAAGACAAATATGTTGCCGTTACCCATTAGTTAAAAAACTTCCTAAACAGTGAATCTCCATTATGTACTAAACAAATTTGACCGGGTATAAACATCTACTAACCTCGACTTTTCTGGGTTGTATAAATAAATAAATGTTAGGGAGGGGTCAATCTCACACATATTGATTTAAATAGCCCCATAGTCAGCCCAATAAGGCTAAATAATGTGTGGAAATCGTGAAAGTTTGAATCGATAGTGTTGCTTTTCGCTGAATCGCCAAGTGAAGAAAACTACGATTGACCACAGCCGGACCGTGATGTTCACCGGTAGCCCACATCGGACCACCTACTTTTTCCGATACACATTATTAGCTTTCTAGCACTTACATTATGCATGTAATCGTGTACACTATGAATTGTAAAGCAATATAACTGCGAGTCTAGACTTCAGCGGAAAAACTAGACTTGTTGCACGTAACATGTGCTGTCATTTTATCTCGACAAATCTTAGTAGTAAGTAATGCTTAATAGAAAGTGGTAAAAAGGAACATTTAGGGTGAATATATCAATTATTATATCCACCATAGACCTGCGTGGCTGTGTTTTCATGGAGTCCCCTTATTTCACCGACAAACGTTTCACCGAACGCAATTTCGCCGAATTTTCTTTTCATCGATTTTTTGCTTTTACTCAAAACTAACTTTGTAGGTAATTACTTGCAGCTAAAAGGTCATTCTGTAGAACCCATTAGGTTAGCTTAAGTTTGTTTTATAACAATCCCGAAAAGTTTACCTACTGATTCTGGAAATGGTTTTCGATGAAATGAAAATTCTGCGATACACAGCACATATTCGATGGAACATTTGTCGATAAAACAAGGTACAAACGTGTTTCCATTTATATCTGAAACCTAACTGTCAAACGTGCTAGGTTTCAAATAGATGAAAACTTCTTCGCGCATCTCTGGTGGACATTACCCTTACACCTACACGTAAGTAAGTCGAGTAAGTAATACGAGAATACAAATCATCCTACACCTGACATAGTCATTACATAACAGTTATTCAATCAGTATTATGTTTTCTTCGTGCATTTGCACTCAACATAATGAATTACTTCTAATGTAAATGCGAAAGTAAGTCTACCTCTATGCCTGTAGGCTTTTAAAATTTAAACCAGCCAAACCGATTTGGATGAAGATTTGAGTCCTGGAAAAATATTAGCATGTATTTTATACCCAAAATCCTCCGAAGATGTAGAAGTTTGTATAGCAGTGTATTTATCGGGACCAACGAGGACGAATTCGCACAAACACAAATTTTTATATGACAAAGGTAAAGTAAACGATTTTTAACTGGTGTTAAATAAAATAGTTGTGATGGATATTTATGATTAAGTCTATAAAATAAGTATAATATTTTCGACGGTAACTGTACAAAACAGTCGCAATAAATCGGAAAATAGACATGTGTTAAAAACTCGTAAAAAATCTTACATGTACTAGATCAACGGCCTACCGCTACTATTATTATAAATATTAACCAGGTGATTAAACGAGACCTGCGCGGGCGCCGGTCACTGCGCATGCGCACCCATATTGAGAGCAAAAATCTTAACTGGTTAATGAATATAATGACACCCCATTATGCGAAGTGGGCGGACAGGTTTATCGTAATTGTCATTGACTGATTTCTAATATTTATCTTTTAGATAGTGCGTCTGAGATCGGTTTTTTTTTAAGTATACGCTTTCATCTAGTAAGTATCGATTTTCAGATAGATGACTTTACCTCTAAAACCTAGCTACACAAAAAACTATACTTGTATTAGAAAAGACCGCATCGATCCTAAATGAATCAGAAAGCATCTTGTTATAAAATGATTCTTTCGAACCAAGAAAAAAATCTTGGTTCAAGATAATTTCGCTTCACTCGATAACTTAACGCCTTCCTAATTCATTTTTTAGTTCAAGAATATTTACCTCGTACTGAGTTTTTTTTTTCTATGTACGTTTGCCAATAATACCGTACCCGCTATACCTAATTGATTTCAAACTACCTACTATAAAAGTGTAGGGGCAATGTGTATGTAACATTTGAGTATATTTTGAAGCGCTACATTAAACAGTACTCTAGCATCCGATGAGCTTATAAAAAATACAGAGAGCAACATTATATATGAAAATCGGCATATTTTCTTGGAAATCTATTCAAATATGCGTGGCTTTTCAACATAATTACACAGCGCGGTTTTCCATCGTTGCCTACGAGATTTATTAAAGAAACCGAGTACGACTCCCGCGCATACCAGTCAATGCTCCATTATGTGGCCGTTGGATTATGAAAATGTAACGTTTTCTTAAAATTGTTCACGGTCAATGTAGTGTACAGTCGACGTCAAAGATATGTATACACTTTTGTGTATAGACCTTTCAATTTGTACCTTAAGGCAGGTCGGAGTAGGTACGACGACGAGCGAAGCGAAGAGGAGTGTTAGGTAGAATTGCGACCCTCAGCGCGCGAGCCGAGCGAGCGAAGCGAGCGTGCCGTGGCAGCGGCCGGCGAAGCGCCAGAAACGATTTTTTAAAGAATTTACTTAGCGAAAGCTATTCCGAGCGGAGGGCAAGGAGTGATTAGACAAAATGAAATTATGCGAACTGTATGTTAGACAAAATGTAATTAGACAAACTAAAAATTAGGTAGTTAAAATGAAATTAGGCAAAATAAGATAAGGTGAAGCGAGTATTACACAAAATGATTTTCGCACAAACAAAAATTAGGCAAAACGAGCTATTATGCGCAACAAGAGATTAGTCTAGTCAAGAAATTAGGCAAAACGTTATTAGGCCAAACAAGGGTAATCCGCGATAAATCTATGACTTAACAGGTGAAAATCAAAAAAAATGTACATAGTTAAGGGCCTTAATCTAATCTACGCTTTAAGTTTTCTCAGTTTAGTAACGACAATTACCCATACATTTTACATGGGTAATTGTCGTTACTAAACTGAAAAAACTTAAACCTTAACTATGTACAAGTTTTTTGATTTTACCCAATGTGTAACTTACAACTTAGAAATATTTCCGTCAAAGTATATTGTTCGAATGATTTAGCCCACATACACGGGCCTAAAGTGGCCGAAACAGAATTAATACAAGTCGCCAAAAAAGGAATCAATATGTAATTATAGCCCGACCAGTTACTGCGTCTGAATTGAAACCAGGACATTGATATACTTCATGCGTTTGGGCATACACTTTGGACACTATGAAAATTGAGTTAGTTATACGGAGTATCAGTATGTCGCTAAGTTTGGGTGATTTCCTATACACGTGATACCATTTCCCTTTTTTCCTTAACTAAATGCCTCCGTTCACCAGGGTGTGTAACTTGTCTCTCTCGTCATGGGTTCGCTTAAAGCTTACAAGGTTATTTCGAATTAAACTAATTTTATCTCATTCGCGTCTGTATTTATTTGTCGCGTCGCACGCACTCATTCTGACTCGTTAAGGTTGGTAACAAGTAAAAATCTGACTCCAATTTGAAACGTTTGATAGAATATACTCCCAGGCGAATATTTGAATGCGTTCCCAAATAATAATAGACCTTCTAATTCACAACTAACTTCCCAACAGCAATCGGTTATTCTTCTATCAAACTCGTTCCTGCCTAGCTAACATGATCGCGTTTATTATGTCGGACATAAAGCTTTTGTCACTTACCTACTAGCAAGTAGGTATGTACGAGGAAGAGGGAGTTTATATGCGACATTCTTATATTAGCAGACATCATTTCTCAAAATCTCGATAAGGGTATCCAGGTCGATGTACTTTATCTCGACTTTAAGAAAGCTTTTGATCGCGTAGATAACGATATCCTACTACATAAACTCAGCAAAATTGGTTTCTCCCCAAAGTTAATAAAATTATTTGCTAGTTATCTACGCGATCGCAAACAATTTGTACAGCATGGGCATTTCGTTTCGGAACCCTACCATACCCGGTCTGGCGTTAGCCAAGGCTCGATTTTGGGCCCGTTCCTGTTCGGAGTAATGATAAATGATCTTGAATCCGTTGTCCAGAATGCGAAGTGTCTCCTTTACGCCGACGATCTGAAGCTTGTGTACGGAGTGGAATGTGCTGCGGACTCTGTATCGTTGCAGGATGATATAGATTCGGTTTACCGGTGGAGCATGGACAACAGGCTTTGTTTTAATGTCGCAAAGTGCTGCGTCTGTACTTTTAGCCGAGCTTGCGTTCCCTTACATTTCCAATACCTTCTAGGAACTGAGTCAATTAATAGAGTCCATACAGTAAAAGATCTAGGGGTTACATTTGACTTGCGCTTAACCTTCCACGATCATATTAAAGACCTTGCTACTGTTTGCTATCGTAGATTAGGTTTTGTTATTCGTAGCACTAAGGATTTCCATGACCCGGCTGTTATAAGGACTCTATATAACGCTCTGGTTAGGAGCAAATTAGAGGCTTCGGCGATTGTATGGAATCCTTATGAGTCGACATACGCTTTGATTCTTGAGAAGGTCCAAAAAACTTTCTTAAGAATGCTGTACAAAAAGATCTATGGGCAGTACCCCTACTTGTATCCAACCAAGTTCTTACTTGGGACCCTTAGATACAATTCGTTGGAAGTGAGACGCAACTTCTATCTTCTTACATTGTCTTGTAGGACTTGTGTTACGTGGAGAAGTGGATAGTCTTGACTTGGCTGAAAAACTGGTGCGACTGTTTGTACCAGACGTCCCTCGAATAACCCTAAGACCTCGTGCGCGTCCTTTATTGGCAGTGCCAGTGGCCCGGACATTGTCGCACAGAAACTCGCCATTTGTTCGGGCGATGAAGCTTCTCAATGCGCTTCTGATGTCAGTACCTGAATGCGACTTTTTTGCATGGCGATGGGCACCTGTTTGTTGTGCATGTTTAAAGTTTTGCGAGATGATGGATAGCAGGCAATCCAGTGTTCCAATATAATTTATAGTTTCTTTTATGTACCTATGTTTACCAGTGCATTGGTTAAGTTACAACTGTAATGCTGTGTAAATAAATATTATAATAAATAAATAAATAAATAAAGGCGATCATGCTTGGCTGCATCTACCTATCGCTTTACATTACAAAAAAACCGATTACTAGTTATTGAATAAGCAGATGTAACTTAATTAGCCATAGTTAATGAGCACAAGCGATCAGGTAGCGTTATGTCAACAGACGCAGCGCAGGCGCAGCGTTTCCGCTCCAGTTCGCGCATGCTCGCGTGTCAGTCAGCCTATTTGGCAATCACGAACATGTAAATCCTTTTTTACCGCACCTGTAGATTTCTTTTAAACTCGCGATCATTTCCGAGCGGTTGCCGGATTTACTCAAATTTAGACGTAAATTCACGAACATAACTAATTGAAGTAGGAAGCAACGCACTATAAAGTAATGCTCATAATTTGGAAGTAAATTGCATTGCGTTTAATCCTAACGAAAATATACAACAGCTCTTTCTTTACCTCTTAGATGAAATATGTTTACGCAATGAGTATAATTTCCAAAACTCAATGTAATGCAATTTTTGGCCTTTTATTAAATGTTAAAGCGGTTTTCATTGCTTTAGCTAATAGAATAGAGAAAGCAATAAGTTACAGTATGTAGTTAACTCAATAGTTACGGAATAATATTCCGAGTCACAGATCCTAAAGTGACGGGCTGATTGCATCCCCATAAGGAAACCATATGGACCACAAACACAGATCCGAAGCACTGTTCAACCATAAACAAGTGTCCTGGTTTGCAACTGATGCGAACCAGGCATGCAGTGCACAAAAACTCGATTTTCGAGTTCAATTAAGTAAGATGCAATAAATTATTGCAAGGTTTACAAATAAATAAAAGCTTTCAAGTATTTAGCGATTCAAAGTGACCGAGGGATGTTTTGTAATACATTTATGGCAAGGGGACATGGGCGGGAAATACTGCGCAAGTTGTCACGTAAAGTTGCAATGCATGTAAGGACAGCTGATGAAATTGTTGTGGGGATAATTACTTATAAGATCTCAGAAGTATGATAAGTTTTATTAGCATGCAAGTTATTTTAAATAGATATATGAGGGTAAATATTGATTGGTCAGTCGTTAGTTGCCATGGTAGGGAGTAACGAATCCCTGGTCACTTTTTAAAGCTGTGGACTATTTGTATAAGAAACTCTACCATGTCTCGCCAACAAGACACTTCTGTCTAATTTTAGGAATTTCTGAAATGCAATGGTAATAAATTGTGACAACTAAATTCTAAATGACGTAAAAAATTAATCGTTTGCGATGCGATACCACGTAATAGATAGATACCTACGCTAATTTTCTCCGCAGAAGCTTAGAATTACCTACTTTTATTCCAAGTCAAAACAGTATACTATATCAAGTAACACACCGGATGTCAGTGATCGTAGGTTCATGAGAGCTCTAATTAGATGCAGTCACTGCCACTGGAGCAGAAAAATGACATAACAAAGCCATTTAAACTACGTCGAACAATAGACTCGCGCGCAGGGCGCAGCATCCGTCGCCCGCGCAACTGATATCCCAACTTATAAGTAATATTCAATCAAGCTATTGTAGACCCTATGTCGATTGTTTTGGAACGTAACGTGTCGCAAATGTAATGATGACAAGTATACTGGTTTCATAAATAGACTTTATTTCAATGCCAGAAGTACTAGGTTATTGGGTTACATGATAATTTACATAATAATGGTTGAATTTTGGATATTTAATTACGAACCCCCGCGGTGATAAGACTGGCTTTAGACCCACCAAGATGTGAACTGTTAGTTATTGTTGCTAGAGAGAGTGTACTTATAATTAAGTGCTAACGTTCAAGTAATGCCTCTTTTACAGACAAGCGCGGCGTTTGACGGAGCGGATCGCGTTTTGGTACTTCGCACTGTAAATGTATGGCCAGCCGCTCGCCGCCCCGCTGCACGCTGGCGTCCAGAACGAGGCCTTAGTGCAGGGCCTGAGTGGACGCCCCGCTCAGAGCGGGGCGTGCAGCGTCCATATAAAACTAGTCCAATTTATATGGACGCTCGACGCCCCGCTCTGAGCGGGGCGTCCACTCAGGCCCTACACTTACAGTTGCGTTTTCATAATGGGGCTTCTAAACGGGCCACATTTTCCTGCAATTTCTGGCCGGCAACTATTGCTGTCTTACGCTGACTTTGTACGCTAGAGCAAGATGCACATATACTTGCCGGCCACACATTGCCGTAAAAATTTAGCCCGTTTAGAACCCCATAGCTCAGCACATTTGACGTTTTGATGGTCTAACGACAGACGATCTGATCAAACTGCTGTTTTGTCGGTAGGTACGATTGTTTACTGTACCAGCTACTTTAACAATCTTCTTTTTCTATTACTATCATTATTGGCCGATTACGGCGAAACTGTGTATTATAAATTATAATTCACATATACGAGCACTTGTATGGGAAAGTGTCCGACGTATAACTACATGCTACAGTTAAACAAGATTGAGATCACACGGTTTAAGAACGTATAATTATTTAATTATCACTAACAAGAGCCAATGTCGTAAAAATAGTGTGAAATGCCTGAAAGTGAAGAGAACCAATAAAAAGTGACTAATAATTAAATATAATGACTTGATTATATCCTAGAAACTTTTCCTGACGTGGCGTAATAACTATCGTATTTTTTGTTCCATATGGATTACTTGTACGTGTAAGGTACGGCAAATGTAAGATTTAAAAGTTATAAATAAATAGGTAGGCCTTAACTTCAAGTTCAATAATTAGTTGCTCAAATAATAACAATCAGTTTACGTTAATCAGGACCTCAGGGGCCCAAGCTCCCCTCCAAAACGAACGCAAGCCCCCCTCAAACCAAAAACCTGGATCCACACAATAGCTTAGCGCGCGAAACACATCTGTTGTGATTTGGTTCGCAAGCTTCGAACACAAATAGACCTCCTGATTGATTAGATTACATAGGATGCTTTCTGAAGCAATAAGTACCTTCCGCGGTCACTCCGGTCACCTGGGCTGTTATTCTTTACGCGCTTATGCGCCTCACCCCACCCATCACGCCTACCGACACTAGACCTCTACCTACGCTTAGTTAGAACGCATCGCCGCGTCAAGATATATTTGTGGCTGAGCCGTGAGGTGAGTTTAAAACAAGTTACAGAATAGCGGGACTGTCTCCCGATGCAATGATGCGTCCAGTTATTCGTTACGTGGGCTTGCGTCATACGACGATTATAATGAGCCAGGCAATTGTCGGACTTATTGATGGGTGTTTAATTGGGAACCTAATTGCAAACCTGTCGGGTTCATTTAGGTTCAAATTCAAATGTGTGTTGATTATTCGCTAAGCCGGTGATTGGATTTATCAGCTAATAACTCTTTGAACACTATCTGAGTTACATCTTAATGGCATGTCTGCCTTTTATAGTGAAAAAACTGTATAACGCGACGACAATAATCTAAATGAAAAAAACATGTCACTCGAAGCGTCGGAGCAAAAGTAAATGAATAAATATTTGGGGACAATCTGGCACAAATCGACCAAGACGACGATATACATACTTATAAATACATAAATACATAGAAAACATCCATGACTCATTCATGGTCATCACACAAATTAAAATGCCCTTACCGGGATTCGAACCCAGGACCTCCGGCTTCGTAGCCAGGGTCACTACCAACTAGGCTACAGAGGTATGTTGTATGTAAATACTTTATTGTACACAAGACACAGGTAAAAATACAGACAAAAAAAAAGTTAAAACGGTACAAAGGCGAACTTATCCCTGTAAGGGATCTCTTCCAGTTAACCTTTGAGCAATTGAGTTGAGATCAGGAACAACAAGATAGACAAACTAACACGTGTACAGACGTATTTACCTTGACGCTACAGTAAATTAATCTTAATACATATATGTATATACTACATATAAGTACAAATAAAAATACTATAACTATATATAACAGAGGTCGTCGAATTCCGAATTGATTGACACCTCAATCATCAAAATCGGTTCAGTCACACGTAAATACAAACAAAGTGCTAAAATCATATCCCTTCCTTTCGGCTCTGCCGTAGTCTGAGAAAATGAGTGAAGTGACTGAGAAATGTTCTGACGCGAACAGTTTTGTATTTCGATAGCTCAGTTGGTGATAGCAGCTGTCTTGACATGGCAACATGGTCACGGGTTTGATTCCTGCTCGATGCGATATTTCAATCCTTGATTACATTAAAAATTCGTACAACTCGGACAATAATTATCTCAGCACAGCAAAGCTTAAAACATACGTACATCGTTTTTTTTTTGTTAGGAATAATGCTATAGCTAGAGATAGGATTAGCCTCTAAGTTACATTCGAGTGACACTAATGTTTCGCATACCCACCTAAATAAAAACGTGACCAGCTAACAAATTATCATCAATTTAGCAACAATGCAACCTGTCGCTGCCAAAGTCTAACCTCACCGTCACGTCCCCAATTCAGCTAATTACTTACGAACGTATTAAAAGTTAACTTACAACAATACGTTTGCTAACGCCCCCAGCATGTAAGCAGCGATTGTTCCACTTCAGATGTCGGCTACTTATACAATAACTAAACTCAAACGCTTCCTTTTATTTTATAATAATGTAGCCTAGGTCTCGCTTAATTAGGAAAAAACCGGCCAAGTGCGTGTCGGGCCACGCGCAGTGTAGGGTTCCGTAGTTGCCTGTCTGTCTCAGTACTCCGGGCAAAATACGGTTTTGAAAAACATTAATTTATAATAGCGTTTTTTTTGTTGATTTCATTTGAAAATGTTAGTCTAAGATGATTTAGTCAAGAATACGACAAACTTTCCACCCGGAAGTAATTATATAGATTTAAATGAAGCATGCATTATCTTTTTTTGTACGATTTATCTTGAATATTATAGAGCAAATGTAAATGAACCAAAATAAAGACAAAAACATTTATTAATATTTATACTGACTTTTTAGAAGCCAGTTAATTTATCATTTTTTTGATGTCTGAAATTTTGTCGGATTTTGTCGCTGGGTAACTATTTAATTGATAATATATCCGTTATACATAAAAAATAAGCTATTATAAATGATTTCCAAAATTGACATTTTTTCCATACAACTTGTCAGTTCATTGCCTGGACTATTACATCGAGGTGCGGTGCGGTTACGTCGGCCGAATTTGTACGAAAATTGGCCTTTCCAAGTACACATTAAGTAGGTCGACTAATTATTTGGTAACTACTTATGCCTACCTATGTGATAGTTTTCCTTTTAAATTCATTAGGTATATGTACTACCACGATTTTTTTCACATCCCCAGTAGTAGCCATCTAGCCGCCAGGGGGGAGGAGGACACATGACTCGAACAAAAATTAGGGCTTTAAAGTCCAATATCTCGCAAACGAATTACTGATTAGAAAAATGGTTTTAGGAACCCATAATATTTTTGAACGAGCTATCCAAGGATATCACACCACGGGTTTAACGGAAAATAAATTACATCCCGGCTTTAGGTGTAGGGGAGGTACCCTAAAAAATATATATTTCAAGATTTTATTGTATGGTTTTGTCGGCGTGATTGATTTATATACCAATGCCGAATCACAGTTTTCTAGTAGTAATGGTTACTGAGCTAAGTCGAAGACGGACAGACAGACAAACGGACATGGCGAAACTATAAGGGTTCCTTGTTGACTACGGAACCCTAAAAAGAACCACAGACTCAACTGTTTTTATTTACGAGATCTTATTAAAAAAGTGAGACGTTCCATTTTCAAATTGGTACATTTTTTGTTTCCTCGGATAGAATCTTTCCGTAAAAAAACAGCCAGCGCTATTCTCCCATGGCACTGCCAGTAGTGCCAACTTAACAGTTATTAAAACAATGTTGGCCATGATTAAAAAAAAGCTCCGTCGTAGTCATTGTTCTCTATGCTCTATTTACTCAATGCTGCCATACCGCTATAATAATGATAATTCCCTAGTTTTGCCACTGAGCTTCTGTTCCATGAATGTTGATGGATGTCAAGCTTTAACTGTTAGATGTTTACTTAGAAGAAAATGAGGTTCCATTGTGTGATTCAAATAACTCGAGAAACGTTATTTTACTCACTAAAGACATAGTCAGCATTAAATTCCCTACTCAGTTTCTATTAGTACTGTTGTATTGTATAGGTACGTAAGTAGTGTTAAAAGTATTGTTGTAAGTTAATTAGTGTCAAGAGTAATGAAAATGGGTAGGTACGGTTTGTATAAAAAATATGCGAAGCATTCAATCCTAACTCATCTTGGGCATAAAATAATTTGCACAACCAACAACAACACACATAACACTACACTGTTTATATAAATAAAAATAAAGAGATTCAAGTAAATCATGTATTTTTGTTAAATTAGGCAGTAATTCTGATTTTGAAAGACGCAGACATATGCTTTCTACCGAATATCATAAATGGAATACCAGCCCAAGCCCTTGGCCCTTGTTTTGACTATTGATAAATGGAACTTCTCCTAATAAATAAGTAATATCAAACAGACAACTTCACATTCCATCGATGGTGTAACCACGTGGAGTCTTAATTACGATAATACATTCTTTTGTTTTGGCGCAGCGAATGCGGTCCAGTTCTAACACTTCTAACGAACTCGTGATGAATAGGACCTTAAATCAATCACAGTCTGCAAGTCTACTGAATCCAAATTATCTTTGCAGTAAAACAGGCGTTATTAGACTCTATCTCAATGTGGTAAAGGTTTTGCCATGGAACTAATAAATTGGTGTTTCAGAGTGCTATGCTAGGAATGTCACTTATTGCAGGTTTCACGATTAGAGTCATTCATTATTACGTACGATAGGTGTGTAATTGTTTGTTATGACAATTTTACCTTGAAAAGGGTGAATGATATATTCTAGTTGGACGTATAATCTGTAATTATTGCTGCGTAGCTAATAGAGTAGTGCTTGTGGTTCTTGCAATGACGGTTCCTAATCCTACGTATATAAAATCACACTCAAGTACTACTACATAGAATCGGCAGTGATCGTATCGATTCGAAGATTTGCATTTATGTAAGTACTATAATATAGATGACTAAACTAAATACAGTACTTACCTACTAAAAAAATATTATTATTAAAAACTTATTTATAGCATATTTCCGGGGACCGTAATTTCTCTCCACCCCATCACAATTTACTGACTAATAGAATAAGTATTTAAATACGCCATAAATCAATATTTATTTGTGTAGAGAACAGCTTTTAGATATTGCGGTCATAAGCTGCGCATACGCACGCGTTTCTAACGGAAACGCGCATTAGCCTCAGTCACACGACACACCTCACATCTGCAAGCTCGTCTATTCTATGGTTCCGGTGTGTTCTCTAACCGTCAAATTTATTGCCCGTTTCGCTTTCCTTCGCCTGGTTTACGTGTATTGTTATCACTGTTGAAATTTTAGTTCCTCCCGTAACTGAACAGTTCAAATATGTAATTAATTTGTTCAGTACCGTTTACTTTAAGATCCACTGTGAAATGTTTAAAAGTCAACTGTTTTATCTGCATTTCTTTGTCGATCCTATAATAAAAGTTGTTCAGTATGACCTACAGATGTAGCCCCTTAAATCAGAACATAAATAATACCACCATGCTTAATTTTTTTGCACACTAGGTTTTGGGACAAATATCTTGCACTCGCATATTGGCCAGAATGGGACGAATGCTTTATGTCCGACATAAAACTTAGCGTACTAACTAGCCCCTTTGATAAGATGATAGCATGTATTTGTGTAAATTGTGTAATCCTACTAATATTATAAATGCGAAAGTTTGGATGGTTAGATGTTTGTTACTCAATCACGCTTAAACGGCTCAACCGATTTGGGTGACATTTTGCACGAAGACAGTTTATTGCCTGGATTAAAATATAGGACAGTTTTTATCCCGGGTCCACGCAGACGAAGTCGCGGGCGGAAGCTAGTTACTCATAAACGTGAATGAGTATTGTTTAAGTGAAAAAGTAAACATTAATATATTCTTCAAGCTCTTGAATATAAGACCATTATGATACTTATCTAGCTGTAAACAAACTTTGTTATGGTCAGAATAACCTCCGTGAATGAAAAATGCAAGTACACACATGAATACAATAGTTAATAACATTATTCAGGATGCAAGGTAGACGATCTGCACAATACACGGATGCGTTTCCTGCATATCTACTGACTACGGAGAACAAGGGAATTACAATAGTCCATCAGATAGTGTGCAGGTTATAAGCAACACGCGTATTATAATGATTTCCTAGAAATAAGAGTGTACTGTGTAAGGAATTATAGATAGGTAAGGGTATAGGATTTATTTTAAATTAAATACTTAGTAGCAGTTCAATTATTCTCATTTATTTTATTATGATTTTTAGTTTATACTTGGAAGCTAGGACACGGCTATCTACGATTACAGTCTGGATCAAAGTGAGGCATGGCGCAGGAGTAACTAAAAGATCTGAACAGAGAATGATTTAAACTAGCCATTCACTCAATCAATCGGTCTCATTCATTCCCTTAACAAAGTAGTCAAATCAGTTACCTTTTATTTACGGTATATGTTAATTTTTGTACAATAAAATATAATAAAATCAACAGGAATATGTTTTATTACAAACTAGCTGCCCGGCCCGGCTTCGCACGGATTACCCGTTTTCCCGTAGGAATGAAGCATTTTCCCGCGGTAAAAAGTAGCCTATGTTGATCAGGGATAATGTCGGCTTCTAGTGGTAAAAGATTTTTTCAAATCGGTCCAGTAGTTTCGAAGCCTATTTAATACGAATAAACAAACAATCAAATATTTCCTCTTATAATATTAGTGTAGATTAGTGTAGACAAGCTGCTTCGCTTCGACCGCGTATTGCAAAAAGCGGGATAAAATATAGCTTATAAATGTCCTTCCAGAAAGTCCAATTTATACACTGGTTAAATATATGTTTTAATCTAATAATCTGTTCCGGAAATTACCCCTACATACTCGTACAAAGCTACAAACGCATAGATTTTTCCTCTTCATAATATTAAATAAATAAATAAATTAATATTAGGGGACAATCTTACACAAATCGACCTAGTCCCATAGTAAGCTCAATAAGGCTTGTGTTATGGGTACCAGACGACGATATATTTAATAGATAGAAATACTTAAATACATAGAAAACATTCATGACTCAGACACAAATATTCATGCTCATCACACAAATATTTGCCCTTACCGGGGATCGAACCCAGGACCTTCAGCTTCGTAGGCAGCGTCACTACCCACTAGACTAACCGGTCGTCCGGTCGTAATATTGGTATGGATTATAGGTGTTATACACTGACTTCAATAGGCATGCGGCCTCATGTTCAAATTGAAAACGTAGTGATGCTAAATGGATAGTAAACCATCAAATTATCGTAATAAAGTATAAATTATAAAATGTAAGTAAAATCATAAAAAGATATGAACTTTGAAAGTTTAGAAAAATCATGCATTTTTTTTATTGTCCAAGAGTAAATTTAAAGCTGCCAATACAATCCTTACGCTTTTATAGAAACAAAATTGTATGAGAACTATGTACTTAAACGCAGTATTTCACGACCGAAACAACAATTAACCGGATTTTCCATACAACGATACAACTACTTTGTACAAGTGACGTCCTACGTGGGTGTCTATCAGTATGAAGCGTTTACCGCTGCCGCCAGCGACGTCAATCTTTGTCTCAATTTTTTGGGTATTTATGTTCTTTAATTGTAGTTGCTCCCATACAAACATTTGTTCCTCTCCAAAAACTGGTTCGAATGGCATCGTAAAAAAATCTTAGTCCGCATCCCTATTGTAACGAGGTAGGTATGTCTGTACCCTGACAATACCTTATTTCGTGGTATAAAGTAACCAGCCTAAATTGTTGTTTCATTAGTTCTCTATCAATATAATCAAATTTTGCAAGTCGATGTTCACTCATTTGCATTAATCCTATCAATTTGAAACAACAAGTATGTCTAACAAGTAGATCAAAGACTACAATATAAGTAGATGACAATTTGGTACCATCAAATTGATCTGATGATGGATACAAAAAGTGGAACTCTGCAACGCCTAAAAATTAAATGTTTATATAAACTTATTCACACGAAATACAATTTTGAAAAGACAAGAAGCGCACTACGTATAATCAATAAAATTCATGTAATCAAAATTCATGGACGTTATGCTTATAAGCGAAAACACGTTTGCAATTAAACTCAATAAAACCTTCGCAGCAAATCCCATAGAACAAGGTCCAAGTCGTGACTGGCCATCTACAAATTGTCTATGCTAGGTGAAAGTATCAATGTGGGTGTGAGAATATAACCGTAACGCTATCTGTGCTTAAAGATGTTCCATATTTAAATTATCATTGTTCGATAAATTTCAAATGGATTGGGTGAAACCGGTCGAGTGTTTTATGGATTATGTTGTAACTTTCGAAACGCCGTGTCTTATTTGAGTGTGTCCGTTTTCAATGTAAGTATGGAGATAAGTCGCTAACAAGCATTATGTTGAAAGCTTCAAGGATCACAAGGAATGCTTTTAACTTTTGAAGAGGCCTTATTTAGCTTGTTTTTTAGGACACATCCATCATTCCTTATCTAAAACTTTTTTAATGCAGGAGCGTGTTAAGGAGGTAAACTAAAAAGCTCCAAGTTTTAAAATAGGTTTATTGCATTTTAATCACATCGTGATTAAGGAACAATTTTGAGTAAGGTAAGTAGCTCTTAGCAGTAGCTTCTATTTAAATGTTAACGTTAAACATTAAAAACAGTTTTTACGCTGAGCCACTAATAGTATTTTCCACAATCGTGTTATAATAGAGAGCTTTTTAGTCGAGTACCGTGTTTAGGCCACGAAGCTTACTGAGTGGCCTAAGTAAGGTACGAGATTAAAAAGCTTGATTATGACACTATTGTGAACAATACTTTTTGTACGAGTTCATTAAAATTAATAATTTAGGTCATTAATACGAGTATACAAGAAAACTAAATATCGTAAGTAGGTACTATTGTAAAGGCTCTTTGACTTTTCAGGTAGCAAGGTAAGTGTGGCTTCCTCTGCCATATTAGTTATTTCTTGAGGAGTTAAAGATGTTTCGTCACTGTCACTACTCATTTTCTTAGTTTAACTTTTTAAGTTTAACTTTGAAAAGAAAGTTATCACATCACACCACCGGCGTCCGTAATGTTACAGTAGGTACTGTGTTGTGATTGTCTAAATACTAGCCAATCACAAAGCGTAGTTTTTTTTTTTTTTTTTATGCCCTGGATACAGCAGCAAGTTCAAGTAGATTTTTGACAGATGACGCGACGCTGCTACGTTCTGAAACGCCATAGATTGGCAATCTTCTATCGGATCGAGTCTCCTTAAACAAGGACACATTATTGAAATACGAAGTTCAATTTTCAAATTTTTTTCGGTTGTCTAGAGCGTATCGAAATAATTATTTCGATTGTCCATAGAGCATAAACTTTTTCATCAGAATAAAAGTATTACATTGCGTTATGGTTTGCGAGGTTCTAATTTAAAGATTATAGTCGACGAGTATAAAAAAGATAATGGAAGTATGGAAGCGACATTTTCGAAGCTCCGTGAGTTCACTGACCCAGAAATTGTAAACAATAAAAACTAAGGTGAATACCGCCACGAGCACCACTCGCTTTTTAAAAACGAGGGATAACTTTCATAATCTCCAATCTGCAGGTAATTAAATGAAAGACGACTTTGTGTACTGTTATTAAAGTTTACATTTAATTGTACATACGTTTGTTACATTTATTTTTGAAGATAGGTACCTACCTAGTAACAAATTGTAGCAGTAAATCTACCATGTTATGCCTGCTGTACACACTGGGCCAACGTTGGCGCGTGAGCAGAAGGTAGCTATGCGTTAGAGGGAGAGGGCTATAATTCGATCTCTTTCGTTTACATAGCTGCATCCTGCTCACGCGCCAACGTTGGCCCAATGTGTACAGCCGGCTTAAGCGTATGCGGAATGCTGAGAAACACTATGACTAACAATTCGTAGATTAAACTGTTACGAAAACGAACTTCCTTATAATTCTTCTGACAGAAATAATAAAATATTTAATAATAGGAACACTTAGTTTTAATGCCGGAACAAGCAGGAAAAGTCCAACCGCCGTGTAATAATACTTATCATCTGGGTCATCGACCTCGTTCACTAAAATGGTCATGCCTCTACAGGGTGTTTTTCTGAATTTCCTTGAACTTCGGCATATTGCAGAGTCCATTCACCGAAACAAAGTAGCATAATTAGTTTTTCAAAAAAAAAAAAAAGTTTTTTTTTCGATTTTCATACAAAATAATTAAATTTAGCATTAACGGTTATTGTACAAGGGTCTTAAGAGTTAATGAAAAGTTAGTGTCAAATGTGATAATGTTCAAATGACATCACATGACATGCACGTCAAAAAACCGTTTACACTGGTTAAAGTTGCATAACTGATTAAATTAAAATGTTGAATATCTTGATAACAGTAAGAGTTAAGATACTGGTGTCTTGGAGAAATTACCTTTATTTGACCTAAGCTATGCCCCCTTTCAATTAACGGAAATTGGCGGGAACACGTTGTATATCGAAGGATTTTCATTTGTCGATTAAGAGACAAAGACGTAAGATTAAAATGGCTTTCGGAACTGTGAATTTTCTTTTCGAAATGCAACCAAATTAATATCAAATGCCGGCATAGAGTTGACCGGTGAAATATGTTATCAATATCTGTATAGGTAGGTAAGTATTTAAACTTTCATGATAACTCGATTGAGTAGGTACCTACTTGTAGTAAACACGTAACAAAAAACGCAGTGAGAAACATGAAACCTCGCTGAAATACCTACCTACTTACTTGTTGTTTGCTTTGGTTTCCGCATTTTTATTACATTTAGCTAACCCATGTCAAATTGGGACACCCACCTGACCCACCCGTAATTTTTCTAATCAGAATTTTAAGCAAAAAATGTGTAGTGTAGGGCTGACTAATCTGGTAACTAATATTTTATTTACAGATTTAAACAGTGTAACTATTAATTTGTGAAACATTCTATTTATAAGGCAAGCCGCCGTTGTACCACTAATAACAGTAATAACCATAGACCTCATTGGCGCCATCGCTCGCAGGCGTACCACGATTATAATTCTAATTGTCAACGTCCCAACTCCCAACGTCATTGTCTATGGAACCTGTTCGAACTTGACGATTACTTCACCGGTTTCAAAATCGCGATCTATAACTCTGAATCATTGGGAGCATTGTATTCAAATGAGTCGATGATTTAGAGCGAATCGTGAATGAAGTAACGCGGGCCAACGTAACATTAACGAATTAGTTTTACATGCTAGTTTAGTCGGTCTGTCTGAAAGTACATAATTAAATAATACCTATCTGAGTATTTTTAACATGTCCAAAAAAGAGGAAGGTACGCAATATTTAAAATAATATAACATACATTCGGTTATATGTGATATTTATGCTAGCTCTAGCTGATTTTAGCAGTCTATGTTTGTATTTTTGTGTGTTCCACACTCAGAGCATAGAATAGGTTATAGGGAATAGGGTATAGGGTCTCCTGGTAGTCCTGGTGGCATAACCTACCTACCTTTTGTATGAAAAGTAAACGGTATTTTTTTATATCTCGGTATACGGATACTTACACTTTTTACCCGACTGCCGAAGGAGAGGAGGGTTACGTTTTTCGAGCGTATGTATGTATGTATGTATGCGACCTTATTCTTTGGCACGCCCTGCAGCCTAAACCGTTTGACGGATTTCGACATATGAGGTGTCGTTGGATTCCTCTTAATCGTGGGAGTGACATAGGCTATAAAATTTTAAAAAAGCAGTTGGGTTTTTTGAAAAATCTTTTAATTTCACTTGTTTATACTTTTTATGTTTGTTATACGCTCACACTAAGAAAGGATAATAGTACTATACATTGCTGCTTATTCCAAAAACTGGGCAACCCTCAGTTTTTGGAATAAGCAGCAATATTTACTTTGTTTTAGATTGCTACTGACTCCATGCATTGATTTGTCAGACTATATTTTCAAGCTTATCTGTAATCATATGGAAAGTGTTACACTGTATAAATATTAATCTAAACCTACGAGCATGATTGATAGCGTTGCGTAGATTTAATAGGTGTTGTAAGATCAATTAAAATTGTGAGCATAAACAATTATAGTTGCGAAAACCTAAAGGCTGTTAATGTATCATGATTTCTTGATTGGAATACTTGGATCATAATATATATAATGTTCAAAACACCTATATACAAATATCAAGGCTGGTCAAATTGGTATCGCAACAAATGAGAAGTCTTGTTAGACAAGGTATAATACCTTACCTTATTACCACCGCGTGTCTAATATATTGAAATTTAATATATCATCATCATCATATCAGCCGAAAGACTTCCCCTGCTGGACACAGGCCTCCCCCACAGAGTGCCATAATGACCGGTCCTGCGCCACCCGCATCCCACCGGACGGAATATATTTAAAGAAAAAAAAACATTATTACGGTAATAAGTTTTAAAACGCGTGACATTATTGTTAATGCGAGCTCAATAGAAGTTTTACTTTTAGTTTATTATCAGTGAAGATCCATGAAGTCGCTTGAACTTGTTGGTCCCAAAATTGTTCTGTCATCTTTATTAAAAGACATAAGTACTGACATAATTTTAGAAAGGGCTTTAGAATGTCTGGCATGGAGTTCATGGCTCAATTTTTTTTTAATACATTCTACTCACTAAAATATGATTCCTCACCAAATTTAAAGTTGTGAAAACCCATTGTTTTTGAGAAATAAAAAAAGTCTCCATATTACATATGCCTAGTATACCTACACTAGGCATATGTAAAGGCCGTAAAAACGAACGGTTACAAGGATTTTAGTCGTATTAGTAATTTAGTAAACGATACATGATACTCCTGCCATGGCCGTAACATGATTGCTCAGAACATGTTGTTTTCCAAGTAACGATACGTAACAAATGATCAAATAAAATGTTGCCCGTAATAAAATGATAGCTATTACTCGTTGGCCGCTTTCTCCGTAATATGGCGATATGCTTTGATATTTCGATTTTCAATTTCATTGTTGCGTAACTGGCAGACATAATGAGAGCAAGTTTTGGCTGAATGTTCTATTAAATTTTAAGAAAGAAGCGAATGATATTATCTTTTTCGTACATACGCTACAATACCCTACACGTATTATATTTTAACACTTTTTGATACTGGCCGGTAGATTAGATATTATGTTCCATTCTATGAAAACGCTTTTGTTCTAAAGTTTAATTAGCATTTGAAATTTGTAAAGATAATATAGAAATCGTTTCCCTCCTTTAATAACTATGTGTACCTATTATTATTTATTGTACGGTCGAGGAAATTGAATGTTTGGCACAAGTCAACTCTATTAGAATGACGATAAGGTCCAAAAGTGCTAAACATTCAATTTCCTCGACTGTACAAGTACATAATTGTATGCGGAATATTTTTTAGAGGTTACCTAGGTACTCATAGTTTTTGTTCGTTGACCAATCTTTTAATAATACAACCTCCATAAAAGTTATAAGAACTCCATAAAATAAGTGTATAAGAGTTGCGTTTTGATACTTTTTCGTCCAGTTCATTGCTCTTGGAGGCATCGACCAGATTTGATAAAGATCAGCCAAAACAAGACTATTGTCAGGCCGGTACCGTGACTCATTCAATAAAAAAAAGATTTTATTATAAGATAAGCCCAGTTATTATACAATGTGGCACCTACAACTGAAATGCAGAATACTTTGACGAAGGTACACAGTACGCTTGACGCTTGTACTGGTTTAGGTTATCCTAAATATCAACTCGTCAGTAAACTTAATAAACTTAAAGAAGAGAAGCGCTCATAGCCTAGCGGCGCCTGCGAGTCGGAAATGATAACGCCGGTTAAGCAACGACGGCAGCGGTCAGTCTTTGGATGGGTGAACGCCTGATGTTTGAGTGGTTAATATAAATGAGCGCTTCCGTGCTTTGGAAGGCACGCTAAACAGTTGATCCCGGCTGCTGTCTATGACAGTAGTCGTTAAGCCGAGTTAGAGGCCTCCGGGCGGCTTAAGAACTTCTAACAGTCGAGTTGCCCACTCACTTGACAAAGGGGGGACAACTGTCACTCGCGTCCGCAGGAGCTACCTACCACAACCCTGCACGTGTCCCCTGGGTGGTACTAAAGAGTGACAAACTTTAAAAAGGCCAGATAATGTATGCCATACGATTAAAAAAAAAAAGGAAACTTAAAGCGAACACGCTTATTCTTTAACTATTATTACAATGATTTTCATGTTACTTTCTGCAACTACCTATTCAATTAGTATTCAAAGATTAAACACAGGTGCAAGTAATTTACGTTAAATCGTTGTTGTAATTCAAGGTGAGCTTTTCCTTTACAACGACTATTGACTCAAACAAACCGTGGCCAAATGTTCAATGTCACATCTTGTATCCTTTGCCAGTCATGATTCTGCCAATGATATATTACGCCATTTTTGGTTAACTTTTTCTTAAGAACTTATATTGAGTTGAGACTAAGGTAGATGATCTGAGCGTAGGGATGACACTCAGCCAGCCATTTGACGACCTCTGTAGCCTAGTCGGTAGTGACCCTGCCTACGAAGCCCGAGGTCCCGGGTTCGAATCCCGGTAAGGGCATTCATTTGTGTGATGAGAATGAATATGTACATTACAAATGGTACGATGTTGATATAACAGGGATCTCAAGATCAAGGATCGAATGTAACAACATTGTCTTGCTAATATTGAGTATAATCACAGTATAATGTTTTATAATGAACCGTGAAAGCCGTGTGTACTGATTGGTATATAACTGTTCTTGTAAATATGTTTCACGTCCAAACGCCAATCAAGTTGTTAGTGTATATAAAACGAAACTGTAACAGTTTACTACAAACTTCAGAGTCAGTTTATGCAAAATAGTCATCCTGAGGCTCTATTACGAGACGCAGATTGGAATTTAACAATAAACGTATAGGCTACAACGTTCACGCGTTTCCAATTAAATATTATCAATGTGCGAGACGCAAAAGAATTACTACTAACTAGTTTTTTTCTGTTCTGATTCCATATCTCAGGCCTACATCACACTTGCGCGGCCTGCGGTGGCGGTCAATAGTAAATTTGACAGCTCATGACAAGTTTACTATTGACCGCCGCTTCCAGGCCGCGCCAGGCTTTCTCAGTCTCACTCCGATCATTCAGCTTTAAGGGTGGTATTTCCCTCTCACATGTTTGCTTAAAGAGTGAGTGAAACGCAATGCACATTCGATAAAGATCTTGGACACGTGGAATACCACCCTAAGCCTGAATCACACACGCGCGGCCTGCGGTGGCGGTGAATAGTTAACTCGACAGCAATTCACAAATCTATTGACCGTCACCGCAGGCCGCGCCAGTCTGTGAGACGCCTTATAAGCAACTGTCAACCTGACCTCCAAAGAGTTCAATGTTTAAACCATAGACAAATTCAAATTTCTCCAACCATAAAGGATCGAATGTCAAGTTCAAAATAAGCTATCGACGCGTCAAAATGTAGATAAATGCTAATTGAGACGAAAACGGTATGCTAAGCCAAACCTGCGGCCGTGGGTCAGGAATCGCGTCGATTTGTAGGTTAATTGGCCATCTTGTTTAGCATCCATCCTTAAAAGGTTGTAAGTGGCATAGTTATTACAGTAAAATAGACCCATTGGTATACGTGAACCTGCAAGGTCCGGTATTGTTAATTTATTAAAGACATGCACTAGAATCGCATACTTAATTGTTCAGTGTAAGAATATTATGTGACTGATTCAATTCAAATAATCAAACCAAACAGACATCTTGAAATAATTTGCGAATAATGTGGCTACGTTTCTCTCTTCATAAAGCTTTAAGCGTGACATTGTTGGGTAACAAACCAATAGATATTAGAGAACTAGGTTATTTGAAAACATACAAATACGTCAATAAATGATTTGAAACGCACTGACAATGCAACCAACATTGCTAACTGTTTTTCGACGTTAATTAATGATCAATATAAGTAAAACTAGTACAATATTTATCTTTGATCTCCTATGCAGATGAACGAAAATCGTAGATGAATTTGTCCGTTAAAATTCTAATGTTATATGAAGGAGAGGTACGATACCTAGTTTGTTTTATCCATAATAGATTTATGCAGTGAATGTGCAAGTATTCTGGATCAGCATCCAACCGTGTCAAAATTAATCAAATCAATTAACCATAAAAAAAACACGTGAAACTCATTGCAGTACGACACAATTTTCCAACGGTATAGTGCTGCTCGTTCCGCCCAGCCGACTCTACTGTTCCGACTTTACAAAAAGTGGGTAATGTTTTTGCAACATAACAAAGCTCACGTTCTAAAATACCTTGCCTTGACCTTTTTCGTTTCCTCGTTGTCACTAAATACTGATCGGTACTGTGACGATGCGTATTCGAGCTTAGTTTATCATACAAAACAGTAATACCTCTCTATAAGAATAATAATCTTGTATCTTGATGTCAAGGACAGTTATCGTGTATAATCAAAGATTGTATTTAGTCGATACAACTGCAACCTTCTCTGTTGGAATTGGTTCGCCTCATAAGGAAATCTTGTTTCGGAAGTACAAATATCTGAGTGGCAGAATGGCAGAGCTACGGCCAACAAAATAGCATTTGCATTAGCTGCTGCTATGTATTAAAAATTATAATGGAGTTTTAAGATTGATTGCGCAACACATGTTGTAGATCCCACTCACCTATTCCAAATTGTTTATCCTGCAATCAGTGACGTCAACCACCTATCGCGGGTATGTATTTACTTTTTAACTTCTCTTTCAAAATGAGTTATCAGAGCTCTTTGTCCCATCTCTCTCTCTTGTTAAAAAAGCTAGTTTAAAGCCGCCACAGAGCCTATCTAGTAGACCCTAAGCTTCCATTTAAAATATGTATGCCGTAACAGGGAGTAAAAGTGTGTTTCTGTAGTTTTAAAATAAGTTTAATAGTACATTATTTAGTACATACATTACATTCTAATACAGTTTCGCAAGCTAAGTACCTAGTTCTGTTAGCGCTGCATTAGGTGGAAACGAGTGAGCGGGATTGAAATGTGATTCATATCGGAAACGGGGGACAAAAATATGCCTCCGTATTGTCACGTATCAAGTGTTCACGTGACCTCTAAAAGCGAAAGAAGCAAGTGCCAAGTGGGCACGCCGCTGCGCCCGCGCCGCGCCATTACCGCGCGCTACATACGGTGAGAAAGTGACCGCACCGCATCTTAGTGCAGATCCACCAGCCGCAGCCAATATTCGAAATTGACGGTGTAACGGTGGGATATTCAATCAAAATCGACTATGCTGCGGAATGAAAGCTTTGTGTATGTTTGTCCTATCTAACGATAACTGTCCTTGACATCAAGATACAAGATTATTATTCTTATAGAGAGGTATTACTGTTTTTTTCACTTTGATAACAATGATAACATAATTATTATCGCTTTATATACAATTTACTGAGGCAACTTTTCATTTCATAGACGCTCTCAGGGCTCGTTGGTCACGCACGGGCTGGTTATAATAGTTATACGGATTACTTAAGTAAGTAATTAAATGATTAGTTGGGAAATTAGAAATCCAAATTGGACTTTCTCAAACCGCATCGCACGTGGCGACATATTATCGTAACACGTTCAGTTACGATAATATGCGGCTATGAAGGGAAATATGTAAGCGACAGACATGAATCGTTCACCTTTGTGGTCAAATTGCTCATCATACCGGTAGAGAAAATTACGAATACTATGATAGGAACAGATGACAAGCTATGAATGCTATTTTCATGGTTTTGTTCATTTGGTGACAATGTCTAAAAAAACAGTTCTTTAGCTATAAATGGGGATGTTTTATGCTATCGTTTATCCTGTGATAACTCTGTGTGTGGACTTCGGAAGACACATTTTGATATACGATGGCGATTTTTCTGCCTGATAAACGAAAGGTACCTTAAGCATCGGATACTATTCGCCAAATAATGGCAGAAAGCGCGATAAAAGTTATGCCTCATTTTAGCAAGTATAAGTCAAGCACTGAGCAGACCCGGATTTTCGCTTAGGCCTACAAAACCCCGGCCCAAGGGTCCAGGGAGCCTGTAGGGGCCTCAATCCCAGTAGCTGGACCTTTACACAAGCTCCCTGAAGGGGCCCCAAATGCCAAGTGCCTAGGAGTCCCGGCCCTCTATGTCCGGGCCTGGCACTGAGCAGGACGCTGAAAATGTACCCATATCGTAATATTTACCTTTCACTTAGCTTCTTAATCAAGTCATATTTAATTTGCCCGAAGTCACCTATGCAGTTACCACAGAGTACAATTAAATCAACCAATGAACATGTCCTTTCCTACGCAGTAGGCAGTACCATTAGCTGAGCTAACGACCTGTGCCACCTTTCCCCAGCATGCATGAACAAACAGTGCCTTAAGGAAACAATGCTGGTCTGTAATGACGGACATACGCTTTCGTTTAGCGCTTCAAATACGCCCCTGGAGAAAGAATAGAAAATGGCGGATACTGTTTACACTGGTTTTGTTTTCCGACATACGAGTCTTGAGCTAAGTATAGTTTCCACAAAAGTGACACATGGTTTTTAAGGAACCCTTATAGTTTCCCCATGTCCGTCTGTCCGTCTGTGGCTTAGCTCAGTGACCCTTATACGCTTAGAAAGTTGTAATTCGACATGGGTATATAAATCAATCACGCGGACAAAACGGTAGAATAAAATCTTTAAAAAAATATGTTTTAGGGTTCCTCCCATACACTTAAAGTGGGGATGTTTTTTTTTTCTCGTTATACCCATGGTGTGGGTCTTTGGATAATTTGTTTAAAAATATTGAATATCATTTTTTTTTTTACTCAATTTAAATTGAAAACAAAATTTAAAGCCCTAATATTGGTTCGAGTCAATTCATTCAAATTAAATTGAAAGTTAATATAAATTACCTATTTCGTAAAAGCATATAAACGTAAATAGTAAATAATGATTTCCGTTTACGTTCAAATAATTTTCTCAGTCTGTAAATTTATGGGCGTTCTTGTAGCGGTATAACGGAACAAAATATATTTTAAATCGCAGTAAGAGTTGTAGTTTCTGTAAATGATAATTTAAATATTTCATGCGATAGCCATGAGACAAGTGATCAATCATACCTCAATTTACAACATATTAAATGCAAATACGTCACCATAATACAAGAAAATGAGAGAAAACCTATTGTAAGATATCAGTAACGTGGTGTGAAAGTGAGGTCGTGACGGCTCCGTTGGCCCAGAGGCTGGTAATTGCCTTATTAGCACGGGGATAATGTTTACCTCACTTCACGCAATGTAATAGATCTCATTTTGATAGATGACATCAAACTATAACTGACGTGCGTATAATGATATGTTTAGACAACGCCAACTAACAAGCATTCTAGAATGATTTGTCAAAATAAATTTAACAATATATTCGTTCGAGTGCCAGAGTAACAGAAGAATCATGAAGAACATGTGAACAAATATCTTCTTTCTATTCCAGTTTTAAAGATTTGCCATTTTTTAGATTGGGTACGGAACCATAAAAACGAACGTTGAACGAAGGATCACCTTATCTAACTATCATTAGGATTCCAAATTAAAAAAAAAACTATGGTGTGTTTTGTATATCTTCAATTTTTTTTTTGATTATTCTTCTGAGCGATCCGTCTATTTTATTGATTTCTATCGTATCTCTGTACAAACTCCCCCCCCCCCCTACATTTCACCACTTTAGGGGATGATTTCTAGGATAAAAACTATCCCATGTCCTTCCCCGGGATTCAAACTATGTCCATACCAAATTTAATCTCAATCGCTTCAGCATTTTAAGCGTGAAAGGTAAAAGACAGGCAAACAGACGCGCAGACAGACAGACAGTTACTTTCGCATTTATAGTACAGTCGCCATCAGATATATCGGAGCGGCCAAAGTGCTCACAAATATCTGAACACGTCTCTATTGTCGAGGCATTAGAGACGTGTTCAGATATTTGTGAGCACTTTGGCCGCTCCGATATATCTGATGGCGACTGTACCTGTTAGTATAGTTTGTCTACTAGTGTTCTAGTCGAATGAATTTCTGCGCATCATAACATAAGTCAGTTCCGACATTAATTTTCAGGCCAATGTGGCGATTTGACAAAAAACACACGCAACCCACTCGTACCTCGGTTGGTCGAGCATGCTCCGCGAACAATGTGAACTTGTTAAGAATCATGGAATTGTATAAACGTTGTAATTTGTGATTTCTACACCGGCCAAGGAGACCGAAACTTGAACGAATCGCGATCACGCAACGCATGCACTATCAAATTCAGCTTATATAAAATGTTCTGACCTGCTGATTAATTGCGAAATTGAAATTTAAACTGCGCGACCGATTGTCGCAATTTTTTTAAATGCGTGAGAAGGTAAGATGGATATCGGATCGCTAAATAGGTACCTATTTATGACATGATTGGATAATACAATAACGAATAGTACGTATCAAGTGTTTGGCCATGGTTTCATCCGATCAAAAAGATTTATCAAAGGCTCTAGTATAAGTTTTACCGAAACAAAACGTTACGACTGCGTTCGCGTTTAGCTGTCAAATCCCATACAAATTGAGGGTAAAACGCAAACGCAATCGTAAAGTTTTGTTTCGGTAAAACTTATACTAGAGCCTCTGTAAGTTTTTTGAAAATGCACGGTTCGAAAACGTTTTCGGAATGAAACGAGCATAAACGAAACTTGTGATGTTTCTAGTCTGTTTCCCCACAATTTAACCTGTATAATATACGTAATAAATTTATATTGTATCAGATATGAGCTTTTGTTTTGAATGTGTGACTCGTATGAAAACTAGTTGTAAATGGACACTCGTTTGTTATTGTACAACAGGGTATAAGTTTCATTTCAACTTAGTCACGTGTTCTAAACGCGTAAATATATTTAAGTTTACTTTTTGACAGAGACGTGCATATCGTATAATTTACTGTAGAGAAATGGCATGCGCTCCATCTCCATGGTCCATTTACAGCACATTGTCGATACGAGTGGTATCATTATACTGTGCAGAATCAATTGTAACGGTCCGCGAAGACGTGCGCGCATTATTACTGGACCATTCTGCGACAGTAAATATGATACTCATCAATTCATATTCAATTTGTTTAGTAGTCCGTCCTGCTCTCACCTTTTTGGTTTCGTATCAGCAAAAGCGAGAACGGCGTTATCGATACGTTTCTCTTTCAATTTGTGGTGTGATTTTTGCCTGCCGCCTGGTTTCAATGACGGAATAAGATCTTCGATGTACAGCGCTGCACTGCATATTATATTGAAGACTTATTCGTCAAATAAGTCTTTTATGTAGAATAAAAGACTTATTTTTTTTTCTTATTCGTCATTTTCACTCTTGACAGAGTGGTCGTGGCACGGTCGTGGTCATCATTTCAGGTGTTATAATCATAATCATAATCATTTATTAATTGCTAGAACGTAGTACAAAAAAAGGTGGTATAAACATTTGGTTGGCAATACATTCTGCTTTACTAAGCATGCAAGTTTTTTTCATTTTATTTTTTAATTCATTAACATTATATAATAATACAGGATGTCAACAACGTCAAGATATAATAGATAAAAAATAGAATGAACAACAATTTTATATAAAGGCTAATTATCAATATTCTATTTAAAATGATGATGTCAAAATTTCAATTGGAATATTTAAATTATATATTCCAATTGAAATTTTGACATCATATACAATTGGAATACAATTTAACTATGCAAAATGTCAACAATGTCAAGATATAACAGATAAAATAGAAATTAGAAACAATTTGTGTTGGTAACGATCTTCACCACACGTACATACATATGCTCGATTGTGAACAAAAACGTCAAGCATGTCTCTAGATCGTTGTGGGGACGTATACCGCAGCATAACATCTCTCGGCCTCTCGGTCGCTAGTTAAATAAATCGGAACTATTGCAACCATGAAAGGTTCTTGAAAATATTGTGAAGATGTAGGGTTGGGAGTATAAAAGTATCACTCAGGTACGTTAGTTAAATTTAGAATGCCATTAGCTGTGGCTGTGTGGCATAAAAAAATATATTAGGCGTATTGTCAAACATCGCCTACGAGACCACGGGGTCTTTGACCGCACAGAACGGAACAGATGTTAAATCTACCTCGCGACGGATTACGAGTTACGTAGTCATTTCTCAACCTTAACCCTTCTTGTGCCGTCTGCGTTTCGTCGCGGTCTTTGCAGGGGGTCTATTCTGAAACACGAACCACGAAACTTTGGTCACACAGTTCCTCTCTCTTTTGAGTTAACAAATAAAGTAATGACTTCAGACTCCTTACATTTTATCGAACAAATCGGAAACGATCAGTCTTAGAAGGCAGTAGAACTAATGATTCAGCGGATGGCATAATTATTACGAATCATATTGGAAAATAAACAGTAGGTACGTAATACATCATGCTTTATTAGCTTACCTGTACTATAAAGTACCTAGAGTCAACGTAGTACCAAAATTTCACCTTTTTAGAAAATTATTTCGGAAATAATAGTACGTTACTACAGAGGCCCGGAAGTAAGGGGTTGCCGGCTGGCAACTCCTTTTCACGCCGAGGTATGTAATGTATAGTGCTTTTCGCAAACATGCAATGAAAGAAATGAAAATTTAATTTTCTTGTCTGAACGCCGTGGTCCTGTGCCACAAATTGTAATATGAAAATTAAAAAAAGAAAATCTTGCCGGCCTAGGCCTCCAATTTTGTATGAAATGCCATTACGTATGTCGTCTCGTTCCGCCCGAAACGTGACACTTCGAAGCCCATTATGAAGAACAGAACGTCAATATTTCATTGCATGTTTAAGAAAATCTATATTATGTCTTTTCTCTGGGATTGACTATCTCCATATCGAATTCCCTCGAAATATTTGTTTTTAACTTGAAATTGCAACAGACAAACAGAACTTCGTCATTAATAGTATTAGCATGCATCCAGTAATAGCCACTCCAAGACATCGGCTGCGCCGGAGTTTCGCGGACGTCATTTCCGTTGATCCGAGCTATCATTACACTGGTACAGTTACATACCTATATGTAATCGTAAATATCAAACTGTTCAACTGGAATCTAGCGTATTTTAATATTTTACTGGCGATTTCCTTACCCTGGATTAAGTTGTAAAGATCGTAGAGTTACTTAGTATGCAAGTTATGCAACAAGTTAATCCTTCTCGTATTAAACGTGGCTGTAAGCGGACTACGTTTTATACGACGACATGATTTGACCATTTAGCAGTTTAAATCATCGCCTGTCCCTTTCCATTTCCACCAGTAATCGTCCCTCTCGCACGCACGTACTTGATAGTAAACGACGAATGCTTTATGTCCGACATAAACACGGTCATACTAGCTCGGTTGGTCAGATATGTTCAAATAAAATTATAAAACTGAAACATAGATGGATTCTGAAAACAAAACACAATTGGCTAACAGAAAAGTCACAATAGTCTGAAAGTAAGTTATCTGGAGCAGCTAAGATTTATAGTATAGGCATATTTATTAATTAATCAAATTGATTCCGTAATTCAATGTTTAAAGTCATTCAACATTTTATACTTACAATTTTTGACATAACAGAATGTGAGAGAAATTAGTGAAAGCAAAGATATGTTTTAACGAGTAAAAAGCATTTAACAACAAATAGCGTACTTAATTATATTCTTAAGCGTTTTCAACGTATGCTAATTGGATAAAGTGTTAGTTACGTAACTGTTATCACATTAGATCAACAATCTCAAATTAAAATACAACAATACCAATTTCATTGTTGTTTTGCAAACAAGGACAGTATTAATTATAAACATTTCCATAATAAATGAAGAGTACAATCGAATACAAAACAAACAATCTTATCACGGATTACATATGCAAAGAATTGTTATTATTTTTCCATTCATTCAATTGTGTTCCATAGACTATACGAGGTCATATGTCAAGAGGTGAATGGGCGACCTGAATGTAAAGGCGTTTTTTAAGATCGGCGGGAAATGATAAATGATTCATTCGTTCTTTATGGGAGTCAATAAGGGACACGGGGACACAGTGTACTTGTTTTCGCAACAAGGTGATGTTTTGGAATCCAATAAAGCTTATTTATTGATCGACCGAGCGAAACGAAGTAGAACTTTCGTATTTCCGGCTGTCCCAGTGTGCTTCTGTACCGGTCACATTTCCCAACCGATTCTCGTGTGTGAGCAGGTTCGATTATTATAATATTGTCTTTTAGTAGACTCGATTTTCGAAAATTATAAAAAAATATATATATCAGAGTCACTAGTTATTTAATGGTCACATGGTACACGGTACTAATACGTAAATTTTCCTTTACTTGCATAATCTATGATGGGTTCTGGATAAGTACATTGCGAGATTTAAAAGTGGCGTTAACCGGGTCATGGCCATCATGATACATCTGATTAACTGATAGTTTATTATAATTTGATTAATATCAAATTCGATGTGACATCCACGTTATGACAAGGTAATATCACTGTTAAATGTCCCAAAGTGTTCCAAACCCACGACCAATCTACACTAATATTATAAAGAGGAAAGATTTGTTTGTTTGTTTGTATTGAATAGGCTCCGAAACTGCTGGACCGATTTGAAAAATTCTTTTACCATTAGAAGCCGACATTATCCCTGATGAACATGGACCGCGGGTAAATGCTTCATTCCTACGGGAAAACGGGTAATCCGTGCGAAGCCGGGCCTGGCAGCTAGTCAATCATAAAGGCAGTCTGCGAGTTACATTCAGTTGAAAAGTCTTCAGTAAAATAATGAGACTTACCATACCTACAAATAAAAACGTGTGCATTGTATTATTCCACTTTCAAAAAGATAATTTAATTGTGCTAAGTTTTCATGGTCACACGTCACACGTCGTTTCGTGACTGCATTCTTATCTCGTCTCTATTATTACGTGCGATGTCACCTAACTCGAGTGCAACTTATCTTAAATAATGCCAGCATCAACAGATAAGAAAATAAGAACGACTTACTTTCACTGAAAACGTTTACTTAAAACGAATTAACGTAAACAATCGATTTGGCTGTTGAGTTCATTCTTTATTTGAAACTGTTTTCATAACAAGGTGAAGAAAGGTAACTGCAAATACACATAATATGTAATTTGAAGCTACCTTCATAATTGAACGAGCGAGCAAACCAAACCTAGTTGGTGAGGTAGGGCACAGCGAAATGTCATCCCGCTCGAATGTGGAGCAGCCCAACTGGGGAAGTACCTCCGCCTTGCAGAAGACCACAGCCATAATAACACTAAGTACTACTTGCTCTGTATAGTAGTGTTGTGTTCCTGGGGAGGTCATGTCATATCACTGACGTACTTTTTATAGATTTAAGTAAATCATTAGGGAGTTCCAGGAGACATCTGTGGTCTTCATCATCAGTCGGTTGCCATCGCTGGTCTTCCATGGAACCGTTGAGTCGAGTGATTTCACAATTTTCACATAGAGCTTTAGATTTATTAAAACTATCACATCACATCATGTATGGCGTCATGGCCGCAAAATGATTTACTAAATTGATTTGGTTTGATCGAAAACGTTTACGTCAATTTAAATTTGGAATCTTCGCTGATTATCTTTTTAATTTCCGCCGGTCAAGGCAACGGTCAGACACAAATTACAATATTAAGTAATTGAATAAAAAATAATGTGTCTACTATTAAAATTCAAACTGAACTTCGTCGGTTTAAGGAGTAGGAAAATAGCATGAACATTTAGGATATTTCTCGTGCTTCGTATTACTTAATATAAATTCTACCTACTACTCAAGTAGGTACTCATAAAATGTATGTACATCAAAACACACGATGAGTTTTGAAAGCACAATTATTAAGCCGCGGTGTATGCAGCGGACGAGTAGAAAGTTCTTTACGAGCAGACGGACCGAGTGAATGACAGTTATTTATTATGGTGAATACCTACTCGTCCGATGGGTGCACTTGTACCTTTATCGAGTACAGGTTCCGATGCACGATGCATGAATAGAGCGAATTGTTGGCCTTTGATTTTTTTCTTTTGAGGTTGCCGCTAATGATGTTTGCGGCTCACGCGCCAGTTTTTCAGCCCGTGTTTTATTAAAAATGTATTGGCTACACTATGATTCCCACATGTATAACTCCTTTTTGACATAGATAGCTATAAAAGTTTAACTATAAGTAGGTAACATTTCTATTTCATGGTTTTGTGTAATTATAAACTTTTTCTTAATATTTATGACGAAACATAATTCAATTTCAATTATACTCTTTCTTAACAGATATATTTAATTTCACACTGCAATTGCAGCTATGCACACAATGAAACTGAACACATATAACTGTTACGCAGAAGAAAGTGCAGCACATAATCCTATTAAATAACATTGAACTCCTACTACTGGTGCTAGTCAGCTGTTTTTTCTATTAAATAATGTGTAACATGCCATAGACAAACTCATTATTTTTATTATTCCCGTCGGAAGGCCCAGTTTCCATGTATATACAATAAAATAGTTGGATGTTTCGTGCAACGAGGTCCTAACCCAGCTCTAAAAGCTCGTATTTATAATTAAAAAAGGCGTTCCTTTATATTATTAGCATTGGCGTGGCGAAACTGTAGGTAACGAACATGAACAGGGAAAATTACATTGTGAATTATGGTATCAAGGTTATTTTGCGATTTACTTATAGGGTTTTTACTGAACACATCCAATGATATCTCTAGAGTAAGTATAAATTGAACAACCATACTACATACCTATATAATAATGTTCAAACCACATGATTCTCCAAGTTGCGGCTCTGCAACCAAAACTAAATTGCATTCATCAACTATCTAATACCTACTGAACAGGAAAATTAGTTGACTTGTGGATCATTGAGGACATCGCTTCTGATTAAAAGATTTACTTTGCTTTATTTACATTAATGTATGGGTTTGAGTATTTTGAGTGAGCTGATTTTTTTTTAAATTCCAGGTTAATTTGTGGCGACAAATTAACCTGCCATTTAAAATTCCTGAGGTATGCCGAAGAGGTCTACTAAATTAATTCATAATTCATTATAATGTCCTCACACTACTTCAAATCAACAATTAAGAATATTCAACGTTCAAAATTTGAATTTGGAACAACCGTTCGGATAAAGTTCAAAAAATTGTCACGATAATATCCACACACATCAAATAAGCAAAATTTCAGAATTTTCGCTGTTCAAAATTTGAATTTGGAACAACCGTTCGGTAAGTTTTATGTCAAAAAAATTCACAAGAATCAAGAATCAAACGGCAGTCGCTTGCAGCTACCGGCCAGTCAGCAACATACAACCGTTATGCTGTAGCGATATCACCAGCGTTTCCTGTCGAATATACCTATTTAACCAGTATTTTGCGATTATCAAGTTCCCTCGTGTAGGTATTTGGTATTGTTAGCTGGCGATGATTAATTTTAACGACGTTGGCTAATCATGAACGCAATGTTTACATTACTGCATGCGTTTGAAACTATTTTAATGACACAGTACTTAATGAAGTAAATGTGGTGCAAATTCAACTAATTACAGCAACTAAAACTAACAGTACGTACCGGCACATACACTTATCTACTTTGCGCTATACATTTCTAATCAGACTCCAATATGAAGTTCATATTACATTATATAGTTTGACTTTCAAGCGTTAGATATTACAACTTAATCTTCAACGATTCAAAAAGCAAGCTTTCTCCACAGACTGAAAACACCAAACCAACTAATAAGATAAACAGGAACAATAAAACGGGTACTTACAAAGATAGAAAGTAAATCCGAAATAAAGTCTCACAGTAACGTTAGATCACGACTCTACACGGTCGCTCTACACAGTCACAAAGTCAATATAAAACTTAATAAAAACAACAATAAAACTAAACACTAACGTCACAGAACACTTTTTAATTCACGTGAATTAGAGTCAAGCACGGTGAATCGAGATGGAACGTTATTTTCAAATTCAATAGAACGCGGTGCCAACTTAGCGGTGACAGGCGTAATGCGTGCGCGCTTCGCGGCAGCTCGAGTCCGTCTGTTTCAAGTTTGAACGTGGAACGGTTAGAGCACGACCACACCGAAACCGATGATAATGGGACGCAGACGGCGTTTTTCTTGTACCTATCCCGCATCTTTTTTTTAAAGTAGGTATACCATAGACACGATTAAGATTAAGGAGCAGGGTTCTTGATTATCATGTGTGGTCTGACGTTTTAAGTGTTGTAACCGATACCGTGCTCTATTAGTGAGTAAAAAGCGGACTAATTGGAACTTAAGAGTTTAGTTGCGTACCTGTATACTTGAATGTTTTCTTATTCAAATTAACTTTCTACCTTTGGGAAGAAAAGTTTATGAACTATCAAACAGTTGAGAGACGAACGACGCTGGGAAACGTACTTTTTTCAAACAAATTAAGATTGTTATTCAGACCTCAATTTAGTATTTGAAAATTAACCTCACGGTTCTAAAGTTAGCTCTAAGTGAAACCTAACCAGAAATTACTCGATACACCTGGAAACTGTTTAGTTGATTAAGTAGGTAACTACTACTAGTAAGTAACGTAGGCAAATCGGTGCAAATTATATTTTACAAGTTAAACGCATGATACATTTAAATCGTATAATTTACACACCTTAAGTATATACTCTATGTAACACTTTAAACTTATTTTAAAGTAACCGACCTTAACTCTGAATATAAACGTTGACACGTTTTAGAATAACTCTTATCAAAAAAGATGCGGCGCGCCGAAGAAATTATGTCATTGTCAAATGTCATGACATGGCGATTAACATCTAAGTATTTTATGATTGTCAAACCAAATAAAAACAAATAGGCCAAATTTAACATGTTCCACTACTCCATTGTTTAGTTGAGACCACGTTGAGACATATTTGTCATATTATATGTACTTATTGATATGTAAATGTTAATAACATCACAGGGAGGTATGTGTCTAAAACCCACAATTTATATAATACTCTCTAAGGTAGAGCGATAGATTACAGAAGACTATATTATGACTATGGTCGTGCAGACTTAATGTAAGGAACGTCACATGTTAAGTCAACTTATATTCATTCTTAGTTTACGTAGGCGGATCATTGTTTACTAAGATAAACTTCTTTTTTCAAACGCATGTACCTAACAGTTATTTCCGGTTGGCATTAACGTGTTATATATATAGCTAACCTCCAAACTAAAACAAATAGAATGTACGAATAATGGAACAAGTTTTAACAACAGTTTGTATAGAAACCAAATTACAACAATTAACACACTGAATGATTAGGGTAGGTCATAGCTCAAACATTTATAAGTTAAAATAAAACTGATGCTAACGCAAACATCTTAGTTCATAATCAATGACCTGAAATATTATAGAGTAGGCGAAGTTGCAGGGAAACACTGTCACAGGCACCACTGGCCCTGACACAAACGTATGTCACAAAAGCCCATCTGCATAAAAAACCCTCCCATCCGAGGAGGATGGGAGGGTTTAGTTTTCCAGGTCCAGTTAGATAGTAGCGTTATTCCCGGTTGTGCCCCTAAAGGAAGACCTAATCCCAAGATTCGGCATAGGCAATAGTTTGACAAACCCTCCCACAAATTAAAATATCTAACGGTTATCTCACGTATATTATTGTGTAAACATAAGCCCAGGAATAACTACACATATTTTTTTGCAATAGGGGTGTAGACACCAAATAAAATAACCAATAATGTTGTTTATTTTTTTTTTTCGATATATCTGAATGGGATTTTCGTCTCTAGGCATATTATTTGCCTTCTTTCTTTTGGAGTAATAATACATTTTGAGTCTACACCCCTATTGTGTACCAGTATCAATATAAATTTGCGATAACAGAGGGCGCATAAATATCGGACACAACTCTACTTCTAATAGGGCCGTTAGGACATGTCAAATGTTTTTGGCTGCCTGTGCATTCACGTTGTTTATGACGAAACTCGCACCTAGTTAAATCCGAGCGCCTACAACGGTTTTCTGGCGATTTAACACGGCAACAGTTATCTATTGTCATTTTCAACGCCCAAACGCTAAACTTGTGCTGCTCATGGTGGTTAACGCATGCGCTGTAACAGTATCACGATGACGTGCGAATAACATGTAACGTAACATTAAAATAACATGCATGGAATAACACCAGCCCAATTAGCATGATCGCGTTTATGTCAGACTTGGGCATTCGTCCCTCACTATAATTAGATTTTTTTAACAGCCGATATTTGACACCCGTCATCATACATAAAATGTACAGGAATGACAGCGTTCAATTATTGGATGTAAGGGCATTTTCACTATAGCAAGTACGTAAGTGCGAGAGAGACGAATGCTATGGAGCTTTAACTCCTCTCCCCCAGTTAGTGGAGTGCATTTAGCCAGGTATAAAAGACGCCATCATGAGAACATGGTACCTACTGATATATCGGAACTAGATTGGAATCGTATTGGATGTTCACTTGCGTTGCGCTTAAGAGAAAGAGCGCCTCTGCTCAATACCTATATGCTCTTGGCATCGGTGCCTGAATGTGACCCTGAGGGCCTGCCGCGAAACGAAAACGAACTTCGTTCGTGTGTCTCCCTCTGTCGCACTTGCAAGTTCTAGCGACGAACAGAGATACACGATCTAAGTTCGTTTTCGTTTCGCGGCAGGCCCTCAGGGTCACATTCAGGCACCGATGCCAAGAGCATATAGGTATTGAGCAGAGGCGCTCTTTCTCTTAAGCGCAACGCAAGTGAACATCCAATACGTATTTGCGTGGCGATGGGTAACCGTGTGCCGGGAATGTTTGAGATTTTGTGAGACGATGGATGACAGGCAATCCTCCGTGTACGCATACATATACTTATACAGCGTTTTGTGTGTGCAATTTTATCCTAAAGGTATGGTAGGTATACCATTTGTTAGTTGTAAGTTGTTTACTGTACATAAAAAAGTATTGGTTCACTGTTAGGCCGTGTAAACTAATTAAAAAATAAATAAATAAAGTAAGTGTTTCTAAACATTTTTCATGGCGCGACACGCTTAGCTTGGAAAAATATTTCGCAACCTTCATATTTTTCCTACTTTTAAAAATCCTAACCATACAGAATAGATACGATTACTGAATAATCTATTAATCTCATTCAACCAAAGTACTCTTTTTTTGCTCGATATGATTTTAGCTGTCTATGACCCTATTTATGTTCTGTTTCACCGCAGCTTTTAAGATACTGAACCGATTTTGATGAATGAGGTATCAATCTATTCGAAATTATGCTCCGGGTAACATAGGCTACCCTTTCAATGAAATGTTTCTATCAAAAATTTCATTTTTGGTACAAGCTCACTACTGATTGAGACGATTGAGACGATCCCAAACTCGAAGGGGTTACGTCGGTTAAGTACTGAATTCTAATGGCCACCTTCTGTCTCCATCATCAGATCAGCTCGATGGTACCATAATATTGAATTGTCATCCAAACTATACCCAAAATTTTAGCTCAATCGGATAACGGCAAGTGACTGAAAAATGGATTGCAAATTTTGACGGACAACTTACATAGGACAACTTACTTACAAGTCTTACAACCTACTTAAATACATATACTTACATACGAACAGGTCAAGTTAATATAAAGCTTGTAAAAAAAGATTCGTCTTTTTGCGTTACTAACGGAAGCAAAAAATAAAACGCATTCCAAATCGATACGTGGAAACCCCAATAAGCTACCATAAAACGAGGCTCCCATAAACGTCAGGTTGGTCGAAAGATCAGCTCATAACTCAAGCGATAACAATACGACCTCTATTCTGATGCGAATACAATTTGCGCCAAGGAGGCTATCTTAACTGCTCATCTGCGTGGTAATTCACATTTTAGTGTTTTCCAACCGAAAGTCAGTGCTTATAAGGCACGAAAACTGTTAAAATGTATGTAGTTATTCGGAAAGTGATTGATTTATTTTGATCTTTATTGCGTAAGCAGGTAATACGAGGGTCAAACTGAAAGTTCTTAGAAAATCAAAAACTGAGCAATCAAGCAACTTATTACTTTTATTATATCTTTTCAAAATAGCCTCCCTTCACATCAATACATCGCTGCATTCGATAGAACCACTGAGAAAAGCACTTTGCCCACTCGTCCTTAGGGGTCTCTTCGACGGCCTTTTGAAACGCAGCCACTGCTTCGTCGGCGTCCATAAAACGTTTTCCTCGAAGTTTTTCTTTAATTTTTGGGAATAAATAAAAATCACAAGGTGCAAGGTCGGGGCTATAAGGTGGGTGACCCAGTAATTCCACGTTTGCCGTCGCCAAATAGTCGATCGTTTGCTTGGCGGTGTGCGATGAGGCGTTGTCGTGGTGAAGCAGGATCCTACTGCGAGGCCGTTTTTCTCGAACTTTTTCCAAGACAAGTGGTAAACAATTGTTAGTGTACCACTTCGCAGTAACTGTTTTTTGATCCTCTAAAATAATTGTTGCGTAATGACCAGTCCTTCCGAAGAACGAGGCCACCATCTTTTTTCCCACACTTCGACCTCTCTTCACTTTAGTAGGCAACTCCTCGGAAGGAAACACCCACTCAGCAGACTGTCTTTTAGTTTCAGGATCATAACAGTAAATCCAGCTTTCGTCACCCGTAACTACGTCGAACACAGCATTTGAGTCACCTCCGTTGAATCTTTGACCCATTTCACGGCACCAATCAACACGACGGACTTTTTGGGCTTCTGTCAAATTATGAGGTATCCACCGGGCACAAAGCTTCCTCACCGCTAAATGTTCATGGAGGATTTTGTGGACTTGACTCATACCAATGGCTAAGCTTGTACGAATCTGCTGATAGGTTACTCTTTTGTCAGTCTCTATCATACTTCATACGCCGCACAACACTGATGTTATCTTCAGTAGTCGCCATAGAAGGCCGGCCCTCACGCAGATCATCAGTGAGATTAGTGCGGCCACGTTTAAATTCATTAAACCAGTTGTAAATAGTAGCACGAGATGGGGCTTCATCGTGAAAGGCCAATCGAAGTCTATCATAACTTTCTTGTTGACTTAAATTACATCGAAAGTCGTAAAAAATCATTGCTCGAAAATTTTATCGCGTTAAATTCATGCTCACGTAGTACACACAATTTTCAATTTGCCGCCAAATCGTAAAACAAATGACAATCGAGTGGAATTCGTACACAAAAATATTAAGAAAGAGTTCCATTTTCAAATTTTGAACTTATTTTTTTATTATATTTATTACAAGTGGCCAGTTCTAAAGACTTTCAGTGTCGCCCTCGTACATATTAGTGTGAAAGGCTTACAATGTAGGTACTATTTAAATACCATTTTTTTTGGTTTTTTCATAATTATAAACTTTTTGGTCTTTATCAATAGGTACCAACACATTTTAAATAATAACTCCCAAAACTTTTTTCTACCGTTTTTTTTTTTCTAATCTCACATTCTCTTTTGGCGATGCCTCCTCTCAAGTCCTCTCTCTGTACAAATGGACGCGCCGGGGTTTTTTTTATCGATACGATTGCCAGGTTGCTACTGATCGGTATGGGGCTGTCCATACCTATATATTACGTCATATCAATAAAGGTACGGTAGTCATTTTATTAGGCGGCGAGGGTCCATTCAAGGAATTAACAGGTTGATGATAGGGGTGTCAAAAATCGTCAAAAAATTATGACGTAATTTATGAACAAGCCCTATGCCTATCTCTTTTCTGACACCACTCGCTAGAAAGTGACGGATGCTTTACGTTCTCTTTGTCGATAAACACAACGGGTGAGTGAGTGTCCATCGTGTACGAGGTAGCGCGCAGGGTTGGGCAGTATTTCAATTACATGTATTTGAAATACGTATTTGAAATACAAATACGTATTTTGTATTTGTATTTCAAATACCGCATGGACAAGTATTTTGTATTTGATATTTCAAATACCACACTCACATGTATTTAGTATTTTGTATTTGAAATACTTAAGATTTCAAAATACATCTGTTCAAAATACATTTTATTTGATGATTTTGAATCATGTCCTGTCATGTGATAGCCTCTTTAGTTACGTCACTGTGATCGTAACGTAACAATAGCAACACTGACTGAGTGTCAACGTCAAACGTTAACGTCAAGTGTCATTAGTGTCATTCGACATTTCATTCATAAAAACTAAGGCTTCCATTCCATAAGGGCCTAATTCATAGGGAATTTTTAATACCCAAAAATGTTTATAATATCTATGTCCAAAAGTATTTTGTATTTTGTATTTTAAATACATTGTTTAAAACACAGTATTTTGTATTTTGTATTTGAAATACCTGTCACCAATGTATTTAGTATTTTGTATTTCAAATACCTTTTCGAATGTATTTAGTATTTGGTATTTGAAATACACTGAAGTCGGTATTTTGCCCAACCCTGGTAGCGCGGAGCGATGTGCGAGGAAAACATCCACTATTTAAAAGGAAGAGTTGCACGATCGAGGCTAGCAATGCTGTCGGACGATTTTTTACTCGCACGCCGTTCCGCTACCTCGCACAGCTCTTGTGGATATTCACCTTTAAGGTGGTTTTCCACCGGATGAGTGCGGATTGAATTGATTTGTTATTTGCACGCTAAATTGAACCGTACTGCTGTACTGTTAGAGTGCAAATCACACTGAAGATTATTTTCAAGCGCTTGACATCGCGGGAAAATTTCTTCAGTGTAATGTGCATTCTAATAGTACGGCAATACGTTTAAATTTAGCGTGCAAATAAAAAATCAATTCAATCCGCGCTCATCCGGTGGAAAACCACCTTAAGAGTGCTTTAAACGGCACAATGTGCTCCATTAATAACTGACGTTGAGTCACCTTGCCTGTTTCCTCTGGATATAGGCAAAGTTAAGGGTTATTAAAGACTTCATTATCCGTTTAAACGGCATCTCCCCTAAAAAAAAATTGCAAATTTTGAAAAAAAAAAAAGTAAACCGCATCAAATTATACAATTATATAATTAGTATATTATACAATTTTATGCGATAAAAATATTTTATATACGCGCGTCAACCCTTAAGTATACCTTTGGAATACTGCGTACTCGTCCATACAAATAAAGATAACGTTTTTCTACTTCTAAATATTTTCCAATCTCAATGATTTTTTAGTACGTTATTGACACAATGAAAGACTAGGTTTTTAAAGGTTTACTTTTTTTTTCAAAATTTGCAATTTTTTTTTTCTTTTTTAAAGCGCAACCTAGATATTATTATGCTGAAACGGTCGACATCAAAATGGAATGGAAAACGTTTTCTCCCGAATTGAAAATTTCATATAAAAAATACCTATTGTCAGTCGCGAGCTGCTAGCTATACTTTCCTGGAAAGACGACATATGTTTTTTTTACTCAGTAACCTACTGTGCCTACTTGCTTGTACAAGCGATCTATGAAGGTATTATAGGCTCATTAAAAAAACGATCAAAACCCGGGACGCAATTCGAGATATACCTACGGACGTCACAAATTCCAAGATTTCAATTTCGCGCACTCGTTCCTGGCAAACAATTTTGAAAAGTTGAAAAACCCCGACATTTTAATTTCAAACGTTCAGTATCTCTAAACCGGCTTCGATTTTGTTGAAACGTAGCTAGAACCTATCTCCCCTATATCTATACTATATCTCGATCACGTCAGCTTTAGGACAAAAAATCCGCATTATAATCGGTGCATACGTTTAGGAGCTACGATACCACAGCCCGACACACCATTATACAGTACACACACACAGACACGTCAAACTTATAACACCCTCCCCTTTTTGCTTAGGGGGTTCGTAAACCTTCTTCAAATCCCAATTGTCATGCTTCAGTACGGATTGCATGTCGCTTTCTAAACCCTACATTAACCTAAATACGGTGATTTAATTTAATAAGTTGATTAGGGTAGCATCTCGACCCGAGGCTACAGAGGCTACACTCCTTTTTATTCACAATACGTTTTGTACTCATATGCGAGAAAATCTTTAGCATAAATTGACCCCTAAAACAGTAACAACTATTTGTAATCAGAGGCCAGACTTAAACTGGTCAGGCTACAACGAAGTGGTCGATAAGCCTTTAAAATTGCCGTCATACTGTGCTCCTGCGCTGCCTGCGGCGGTTTCACACGGTGCGGGGAATGCAGCGGAAAGGAAACAGTGGAATTTCCGTTCGATTTTTGAAAATGTTCGTTACCATTGTAATGTGCTGATTGCTGATCTGATGTGCTTTGATCGATCGTTGAATCTCATGGGGAAAAACTCGGAGGTATAAGGGGAAGTCCCTTCGCCGGACGGCACCTAGTGCCGGACACTCGTACTATCTCGATAACCAATAACGCGAGCGATTCAAGGACAACTAAAAGTGACCCGCCTTTTTTTTTTCTTTTTTTTCAAATAGGTACATAAAACAGACCGTAATCAATAAACAAAAAAAAATACATACGAGTAGACACTTATGACCAGATTACAGTCCAAAAGTAGATGTACACATCATGGCTATGAGTTATAATTTAGAAAATAAACGTATATGTATTTATGAGAAAGATCAGTTTCTTACATAGGAATTTAACTTTGAATACATTTTAATTACGAACAATGAAACGAAGGTGATAACAAAAGGTAAAGCAAACACTCGTGCGCTAAGCAGTTACTGAAAAAGATAAAAAATTAAAACTAATTATTTGTGGCTAAATAAACAGATTTTTTAAATTGAGCAATTTTTGAAACATAAACGCGTACCAAATCATTGAACTCCCGACACATGCGAACAATTGGATTATAATATGAAGTATTATTTCGATATACAGCCAGAGTAAAAGTATTTGGAGAAAGAATCCTGTAATTTATGTTAATATTCAGAAGAGACAACAGACGAGGGGAATCAATATGAGAATGGATAATTTTATATAAATAAAGAAGATCAGATCGCTTACGTCTAACTTCTAATGATGTGACATTAAACTTTGCCATACGCTGACTATAGCCTGAGATAGATCGTCCATAATGACAACGAAAGCATAAGGTCTTAAGAAATTTTCTTTGCACACTCGATTTTTTTAGAGTGTACAGCATAAAAAGGCGACCAATACAGATCCATATTCTAAAACACTGCGTATTACCAAACTATAATATAATAACAGTATACTTTGAGGGTTTCTAAAGTTTTTAGTGATGCGTATCAGAAATCCCAGAAGCCGGGAACTTTTACTAACGATATGTTCATAGTGTGCACGAAAAGTAAGTTGGCTATCAAAAGAATGCCCAAGTCCTTAACTACGGATTTCCTATACAATACATGCGACGATAATTTATAAGGGTAATTTATAGGGTTGCATTTACGACTAAATGATATTACAAAACATTTTCCAACATTAAGCCAACTTTTCCCCCCGCGCCCCTTTTACTTGTCCTCGAATACGGGTGTATTTAGACTGAAAATTTATTATAACTCTAAAAGAAAGAAGGCGAAAAATATGCCTAGCGACGAATATCCCATTCAGATATCTTAAAGAATTACGAAGCTTCAACTGTTTTAATATTGATTCTCGAGTTCTATATACAGCTCAGAGACACTTTAGTTATTATGAGATGATTAACTATTTTGGTAGTTCGTGTGTCGGCGACGTAAATTTAGTATGATAATCCAGATTCACTTACCATCAGGTGGGTCGTAAGCCACCGACGTGGTATAAAAAAAAATGTATTCTTAGAGTTCATGGTACACATATGCGCCAAGGGTGATAAAACCTTGTAAAGATTCTCACGATTTAGATGACAATCACAAAACCCATTCGCCGATACCTTAGGTTTTTATGATCCTTACAAACAAATTGTCTTTTTGGCTCAACCAGTTCTCAGGCGACTTAAAGCGGAGTTTCTCAGAACTGTAAAGTAAAGGCGGCGTTTGAGTGTTTCTGGAAATCGTAAAGCGAGTCTACGCATGACAAAATGGACATTATGCAACTGCCCTTAGCATTTGTATTCAGGACATCTGTGACTTGGAAGGATATTCCTATTGTCCTTGTTAAACATAGATTATTATTTGACCTCAAATAGCTTTATATATCTAGATATCTACCGAGACCCGGACCCTGAGGAAAGCCGAATGCGTACGCGTCGCATTGATACCTTTGAAATGTGGTGCTCGCGGAAAATGCTACGTATTCCCAGGAGCGCGGGCCGAACTTACCTACGAGTCTGATGCTCCAGCACGTCTATCATGGGACGGCCGCGACATACTCTCGATTTTTCTCGCACTAGGATTTTTTGTATAAAATTTTAGCGGGATTTACAGGCCTGCTTTAGACAGAGCAGATTTGATCCACAGAATGCTTCTAACAATGAAACCTGTAAATAACCAAGCTGAACTGGCATTTCAGCTTCTGCATAATCTTCAAGAAGATCTCGGAAATTAAGCTTTGCCTCTTGTTCTATTCGACGGACCGACCAAATCCGCACCACCCTCGATACTAAGCTCCACGAAGCCGTGCATGTCGCCGAAAACAGACGGATTTGGTGACATGCCCGGCTTCGTGGAGCGCGACCCTCAGCATTGAGGAAAACGACGCTTGGAGGAGGGGGGAGGTTTATGTATATATGTATACGACCGCAGGCCGAGTCGAGCGGCCTTTAGACTTTAAAGCGAGATGGTTTATATACCCTCCCCCAGTTAGTGTTCTGCATTTAGTCAGGTTTAAAGGCGGCTTCTGTCATTCAGACCTTAGACATATATGAAGAAGTACTGCAAAGGTTGTATAAACCTTTATAGATCTTTTTCAGAAACAGACACTGGCACTTAATGAGTTTGAATTTGGAATAGTAAAGTAACTTCGTATCGTGTGGCTATCGAACAAGATGTTGATGATTGTAAGTTGAAAAATAATAAACCGGCTTTTGGGCCTGGCTAAATGCAGTGCACTATAGTATTAGCATTCCTATTTGCATTATTTGACAGCTGTCATCCCAGTACAAATTATGTCAAATTTGACGTTTATTGTACTGGGGTGACAGCTCTGTCATAACGCAAATCGGAATGCTAATACTATAACTGCATTTAGCCAGACCCCGTATCATTGGTCGGCCTTATCACACGATAAGACAGGATAGAGCGTCCGTCACTGGCTGACATCGTTCGACAGAACGAGACAATACTCATATCTTGTCACTTATCACGTGATAAGGCCGACCATGATACGGGGTCAGGTCTAAAGGCCGCTAAGTCAATATCTAAGTAATACCCAGTAATACACAAAGTAGATACCTACATATACTAGCATTGTCTCTACTCCCGTAGCTCAGTGTCCTCACAAACTTTTTAATGATATATAAGATCACACTACACACACACAACACACACACACACACTTCTATTCGTACTGATTCCGCTCAACTTATGCAAGAAACTGGATTTTGTTAGCCTAATTTTTGTGTTGTGTTGCTACACTACGGTAGGAAGAGATCGCTCTTTAGCGATAAGTTTTCCCGTTGCTTATCGCAGTTTAAGTATATAGAAGTAGGTTTCATATACTTAAGTCTGCTATCTTTACCTAGCAAAAGGTACAGGTAATAAATAGTATAAAATATTGTCGACTCATTTTCCGTTTACCTACCGTTTTCATTAGCTAAAAGTTTGCCTATACTAATGTTACCTATATTAATAAACAAAATGGTTACTTAGAGTTTATTGCTAGTCACCTTGTTAATCGCTTTGTCAATAATGGATAGCTGCAAGTACAGTCGGCAGCGGAGCTACGCTAAGTTCTCAATAGTTCACCCATTCCTGACGAGATATTTTAGCCAATACGAGTAGTTCGAGGCTGAAATGGTTGGCTTTCCCCGAGTTAAACACTTTACTTTTCATTTCAAATACGAGGAAATGAATTGAAAGCCAAAAAGTTAAATATTTTCTAAATCAGTCAGATCCTACAGAACCCATTTTAAAAGCGTTTGTGTATGGACCATTTGGGCGGGAACTGTTGACAGATTTTAATAATGTTAGTGTGTGGACCATTTCTTGGACGCGCTTTTGAAGTGGTTATATCGAAAAACTAATTTTAATTGTTGTTTGGATGAAAAATTACATTACTTATTAATTGTATTTATATACACCATATAGTAATAAAGAATGAAAACCATCATAATTATCAACAAGCTTCAAAAATCAACACAATTTTATGGAAGTGTGCCGTGTGGCAGTATAGGTTTATGCCATTGTTATTTTTTTTAATGACTTTAGGACGATGTTCTGAAGCGACATGCCTCACTTTCAACCCGCTGTTTAGATAAACAATGACCTACTTTCAGAGTATGAGAGATGAAAAAAATATATATATGCTATACCACGGAATAAAGAATGTGCTATACAAACGCGATACCTACAGGTGATTAGCTGATTAGGTACGACAGCTCATTTATGGCGAGTGTTACGCTATATAGTCGTTCTTGAAACGCGAGTTTGTTTCGCTGCGTGTCACCGCTCTTAGGTCGCTTTATATAACATGTCTACGATTACAATGACTTCTCTATGTAAAAACTTACCTGAGCATTGTCCTGGGCTCCCTTCGCCTCTCTCTTCAGCTGCATTATAACTCGCTCCTTCGATTTGATTTCCTCCAGCTGTGGCCAAACAAGAACATTGCTGTTAGTTTCTTGGTAGGCGTTGTCAATTTTTGCAAAAGATACGATGCTAATGGATTATTTATATTACTCTTAAATAAAAAAATAATAATTGTGTTTTACTATTATATAACCATTGTTCAGGGTAGCATAACTAGTTATATATAATCATCATGTTGATCATGATCATGTATCTTCTGCTTAAGGCACTTATTCAAAAACGTTTATCAAACCAATTTCAGTTAAAATGCCATTAAAATTTTATTGGCTTTATAGGTCACTTTGACATTTGTGAGAAATGGACAATTCACAACACACATTTTAGCTAACAGATTTTATGAATAAGCGTACCATACACTTCTGTGGTACCATACCAAAGATATCCACGCCAATCGTTCAGGCGATCAAATAATTAAGTATATAGGTACTCGTATTTCTACGTTGTTCGAGTTTTGGTGAAATCTAGTCCACCTTCAAAAAACCAATTGTACCCAAAACGTACTTGCCCCGTTTCACGACTGAACTTCGGTATCTTAAAACACAAATATCGTATTGGAATAGGCACACACACGTTTTACATCAAAGTATATAGTCGGTCCTAAATATATATAATATCGTTACTTTTTAATAAGGAAACTTGCCTCAATCTAGCTCCACCGTAAACCCGGCTATAAACTGCCCACGTTGCCTAGATTAAAGTATATAATTTACGATTTGGCACAAAAACAATTCACATTGACATTTACGTTTCCTATTTTGTCTAGCTTCGAAGCCGACCTTGGAAACCGAACTTAAATGCTTGTATTGAAGCCTGAAGACTTTATTACACCTATTTGTGATAAGAACTGAACCAGCGATCAATCAGCATCAGAGTCAATCAGTAAGAGGTTCGAAAATCAATTACAAGGGAATGTCGATTGTTATCGTAATTAATGGCGTCAAGTCAAATAGTTGGGGACACATACGCGAGTCAACAAAGAACATACGGCGTCTGTTTCAGCGGGACTAATATGGCTGTCATTATATCCTTATCGTTCTGGATTTTTATCATCCGTGATCCGTCTCGTACTCGCATACTTGGCAGAACGTGATAAAATAAAATTACAATCTAGGGCCCGCTGGTTTCAGCGGGTGCAACGTGATGAAATAAAATGACAACCATCTTAGGCCCGCTGGTTTCAGCGGGTGCAACGTGATGAAATAAAATGACAACCATCTTAGGCCCGCTGGTTTCAGCGGGTGCAACGTGATGAAATAATATGACAACCATCTTAGGCCCGCTGGTTTCAGCGGGTGCAACGTGATGAAATAAAATGACAACCATCTTAGGCCCGCTGGTTTCAGCGGGTGCAACGTGATGAAATAAAATGACAACCATCTTAGGCCCGCTGGTTTCAGCGGGTGCAACGTGATGAAATAAAATGACAACCATCTTAGGCCCGCTGGTTTCAGCGGGCAACGTGATGAAATAAAATGACAACCATCTTAGGCCCGCTGGTTTCAGCGGGTGCAACGTGATGAAATAAAATGACAACCATCTTAGGCCCGCTGGTTTCAGCGGGTGCAACGTGATGAAATAAAATGACAACCATCTTAGGCCCGCTGGTTTCAGCGGGTGCAACGTGATGAAATAAAATGACAACCATCTTAGGCCCGCTGGTTTCAGCGGGTGCAACGTGATGAAATAAAATGACAACCATCTTAGGCCCGCTGGTTTCAGCGGGTGCAACGTGATGAAATAAAATGACAACCATCTTAGGCCCGCTGGTTTCAGCGGTCATGTCGGTGACTTTAAAAGTTTAAACTAGCGGTCGTAGTTTGGAGTCAAGGTATTAAGCACGCTCGCTACGTGCCAAAGGAAAGGAAAAATGGACGCACGTGGCATTCGTATGCGCCACAGTGTGTTTCAGATTGTAATAAATATTTGGAATTGAAACAAATTGCCTTTCTATACCCCCCGTTGGCTGGAGTATCAACAAGGCCTGTATTAGGTAAAAAGGCCAACCATTTAACGCACGAAAATTTCGACCAGAGCCGAAGTCACACGCTTCCATCACTAGTTATCCCGTAATGGCCGTTGAAGAGTGCTTTAGAACAAACAATTCCATGGACTGTTGCTGCGTATATTCCAAGAGAAAGGACAGATATACGATCAATGGGTAAAGGATAAAAGTGTGGTTAGGAGTCTTGGCACTTCAATACTAAATGACGATTGGTTGAGGCTACATGAGTGGGCACAACATACTGAATTGACAAAGTGTACAATGAAGAATGGCTGTTCAACCAATAAGTACTTATTTTCAAAAATTCCTACAAATACAGATTGCTAACCAATACCAACAACGTTCAGTCAACTTGGTGAATGGTAACTAAGGGCCGGTTTTTCAATCACCAGATAAATGTATCTGTCAGACAAAATTATCACTATCCTTTTCCCCAGACATATAAAAGAAAAGGACAGCTAACGTTTATCTGGCAGATGTTTTATCTGGGGGCTGAAAAATCGGTCCTAAAGTCGTTCAAAGGCCGTAGCAGGATAAGGGAAGATAAAATGCCATTTTATATTTAACTACCGACCTGCCCCGGCTTCGCATGGGTACTATATTATACATATAAAACTTCCTCTGGAATCACTAACTATTAAAAAAAACCGCATCAAAATCTGTTGCGTGGTTTTAAAGTTCTAAGCATACATAAGGACAGACAGCGGGAAGCGACTTTGTTTTTATGTAGTGATTAACCAAAATTAAAAAAAGATGGTATTATAAAGTTTAATAGTTTTAGAGGGGTGCCGTTCATTCGCCATAAAAACAAAATGCATAATTTCAAGTAGCGTACGTACGGAAATCATAACAAACTATTATCATAACAACAAAATGGATATTATTATTGGTCATAACATTTAAATAAAATAACACTCATTTATCACCACCACATTTGCTATAACGTTTATGTGTACTAATTTATTTTTTCATAACATACATTTAGTATAATGATTCAAACTGATAACAACACTTAGCCCCTTATTCATAAAACTTAAAATGCCTCTGCTAAATAAAATGTGCTTTGTCCCTTTCTTACGACCACAAATGTCAAAGTGACAGATAAGGACAAACGAATTTTAACGCCATTTTAGTTAAAAGAGGCATGAAGTACGTTTATGAATACGGCCGTTAGTATGTACTTAGTTTTACTAAGTGATTGCTATCACATCCTAGAAAAACAGAAACAGGTAACAAAACCGAATCGGAGCACCCCAATATCCACGTGGTCTTGTCTGCCCTACCCCTAGAGTGTTTATAAATAGCCGGAGGCGCGGAGGGGGAGCAGCCCTCGCCCGCTGTGACAAAAGCGCGGGAGCCGTACAAAGCGGAGCGGCTGAGGCTGGTCGCCTTGGCGACCAGCAAGCCGAAGCTGCGGAGTGGAGCACGGGCGACCGTGCTTTATCACGCGAGGGCTAAAGGGCTGCTCTCCCCGCAGCGCCGGAGCTAAGGCGGAGTCCTGTCACTGTCCAATCGACAGTCATTCTATCTAGCTTAAATATGAGAAGGGCACAGGTGAGTAAATGAAGATCAACTATTAAGAATTTTCATTTATAATACTTTAACATAAACTTTAGAAAAAGTTCTTTATTTTATTAAAAAAAAAAACATTAAACACACAACACAAACAACAAACAAACTTTATTATAAAAAAAAAATTATGAGCATGAAATATTATACAGAGTGACCATTATAGCGTAATGGAAATGGAAATTATTAACATTGATGATTATAATCGATGAAATTATGCAAATAGTTTTTACATGTTTTTGGATGTTTTAGTTCATTTTGTTTTTATGCAATTTAACCATTTATACAACCTGAAATTATGCAATTCGTTGTTTTGCAAAATGAAAATATGCAAATTGTTTTTATATGAAACATTACACACCCGTTTTAGAGAAAAGTCTTATTACATGAATTCGGATTTTATTTTGATCCCGGCTGAACCAGTAGGAATTTTTCAACAAAACTTGGCACAATAGTACTACTAGATGTAAGTAACTATAGAAAAAAAAACAGCTCTTGATCATAAAAGGGGCATTTTTTCTCCCCTTATCCTGCTACGGCCTTTAGGAAATTTGGTTGCAACTACTTTTTGCCTCTTACGAGTATAAGTTGTCTTATAAAATAAAAATAAATAGCCTAATATACGTCCCACTGCTGGGCACATGCCTCCTCTCATACACCTTTGAATTTCTTCGCAGATGTATGCAGGTTTCCGCACGATGTTTTTCCTTCACCGAAGTTGTCTTACACATTTAGCTAATAGTTATGTGGACGTGTGGGTATTAGGAATCAACAGTTCTGATCAATACATCTACATGAGGCTCCAACGGTCGCCAGGTTTCTTTGACAGTCTTTGCAGACTTTCGTGTAATTATTACTGTTATTTTGACCATATCTCTCAAAGATTAAATTCTTTTTTTTGCAGCTTTCCTTGTATGTATCTCCTCACATAAATAGTATACCATTCCTGGCTCAGTCAACCGTCATGTCCGGCGAAATATGTTCATGTGGTGCGTCAAAGAATGTACGAGTATCGCGGACAGTGACCATTATATTGATTAAGTGTAGCATTTTTTTCCTGTTCTGCCCCGTTAGCCAGGAGACAACGGAGTTGCTTAGGAAATTAAAAATATTTAGAAGGTGGAACTATAGAAAATTCTTACATGTTTAGAAGGTGGCTTATAAAAAAATGGGGTGTCAAGAAATATTAAATCCTCCTGTAGGGCACATTTGGAGGATTTAACCCATAAATTCACAGTTCTTAAAAGAGACCAAAGGGAGTAACCATGGCAACTAGCGGCAAAAAAGTTGATGCATCCACTTACCAGTTTGTGACACTGCGCACGGGCGTCCTTCCGCGCGGCGTTCTCTAGCGCCGCGTGCTTGGCCGCCTGCGCGCGCAGCTCTGCCGCGCGTGCGCTCTCCGCCGCTTGCGCGACCTGCAAGCCAACATACAAAGTTGCAGTCAACAAAGTACTGTAAGCGCCACATAAGTATTTGCGTATGTAATGTAAGCTTCTATAGCGTCGCAGTCGCAGAGGTTCGACGGGTGTACGGAAGGCGAAATGAGGCAAACTTCACAGTCGCAAACATATATTGTAGTGTGGTATGCACCCCTGCATAGAAACTTCTGCCTAGCTAGCAAAATAACGTTCATGTCGGATGTGAAGTCCCTTACGCACTTACATTCTAGCTAGTAAAGCTTGCCACAAACAGGCTGAATTCCGCCGCCGAGTTCAGCTGCGGAATTCAACCCGCGGATTAGCCAGTGGTTTCCGCCCGCATATATTATGCTCCATATAAAAAGTATGGCGTCGCCACAGACAGGCGGATTGAATTCCGGCGCCCCGAATTCGTCGGCCGAATTCAGCCGGTAAGTGGCGGACCTAAAAGATGGATGCTCTATGTCCGATACAAACGCGATCACAATGCAGTATCCACGGGTGCCTAAGGTGTTAAGGGGTTACATACGTACCTATCTGGTGTCCAATCGAAAATAATACAGCTAACTATCTAAGCTTAGAAGCAAAAGAGCAATCCTCGTCAAGATTAAGAAATGCTGTTCAAAGGAGTTAAGATCATTCAAAATCGACTAACCTATATATATTTTTTAGTAGTACGTAGGTAGGAAATCAATAAATGTATATAATCAATAATTGAACAGCATGATACATACAACTGTTGACACGACATCTATCTCTGTATGAAAATCAACCATTACACCATTTTTGATGTGGACGGTAATTGCGACCGTCCACATCAAAAACAAACTTTATTAAAACTTTGATGACGTTATAATCTAAATTTGTTGTTGGTGACACAATTTGCGTCGGCCAATATTTTCATTGCGGCGATAATTGACATGCCGTCGAATGGCGCTGACATTCTGCCTAATGATACCACCGCCCCTTTTAATACAAAACTGACCTTACAACCTGCAGTGTCAAGTGTCCTGCCACACGCCGCAGCCGGTCTCGTAAAATGCTAACAGCTCTCACTATAGCTTTATTGCTAAGACATTCACTATGCGAAAACCCATCCGTTCTATTTCAAGAAGTTCAAGCGTACCATCGCGACGCCAGCATAAAGGCTAATTTCGCTTTTGATGTCGTCGATAAAATCTACAACGCTTTCCGCCAATGGTCTTTCACTATCATATTCTGCGAATTCACGTACTTCGAGAACAGGATACTGAAGTACACTGAGAACTATAACGACGGATATCCAGTGTTGCTCCTCGATGGATGCCCTTACAACGACTACAGCGAAACGAAGCCCAGAATCGACAAACATGGACAGACAACTTACATTGTTACGTCCAACGTGCTATCCGTAGAATACAACGATTTGGTGATACAAGTCCTACGGAAAACAGGCGTCTTCAAACCGAGAAGTGTAGTGGTCTTTGTCATAAACCTACCAGTGACTGTCGACAGCTACTTCAACTATGCCATGAAGCAGCACTTTCAATTATGTTGGAGTAGGAGAATCGCTAACTCAATTCTTGTATTGTGGTCTGATCGTTTGAGGATGTACACTTACAATCCTTTCTTAGATCAAATCAGGGATATAACAGAAGTAAAAGATATCGGAATGTTGTTGTCTCGTCAATATTACAACTTGTACGGCAAAGAGCTGCGGCTGAGCGTATTCAGAAAATCTTACATCTATGATGATACTGCTCAAACTGATTGCAGTTCCCGGTTAGCTTATACTATGATGGGTATTTTGAATGCTTCGTGCCATCCTCTAGCGCCTCGAGATGGAAGCACGGTGGGAGATCTCCTAGAGAACGGAACAGCTACTGGAGTCACTAGCGATCTCATGGATGGTTACACGGACCTTGAACTGAACTCCCGCATCCTCAAGAATTCTTACTATGGCTACATCGACACTACCTACCCTCTTTCACAAGATGAGCTGTGTTTCCTATTGAAGAAATCTACTGCACAGTCTACTTTTCTAACAACTATGAAATTGATCTCAACGGACATATTCGTGATATTCATGTTCAACATATTTGTGTTGCTTTTAATAGCATTGGTGGTGCTTAAAGTCGAGAAGAGCGTGTGGGGCTCCCGAGATTCGCCGTCTTCCGCGACCACCGTAGTAGAACTAGTGAAATGCTTCATAAGACAAACCGTTGTCATCAAATTCTTGGGACCGGTCTTCAGAGCCGTCGTACTGATGATAATCCTTTATTCTCTCATAATTGACTGTGCTATTGATGTAAGTATCCACTATCTTATTATATCAAGGGTGGGTACCTGGGTAAAGCATATGTACAGTCAGCAGCAGAAGTAGCAACGCGTGTGACAAGGGTAAAACTTATACGGGACTAAGAATTAAGAGCTTTCCTTAGACCATTTTGACCACCTCGATGCTAACTGTGCAAGATTCCCATAGGTACCTTAGTTCAGGTAACACTGTCCACTTCATTATTATAAATCACTGACACAACTTTAGTAAGACCTATCTAACTAAACATTGTCGTTCCGTTATAGTGGAAATAAATAAATATTTTACTAAGATTTTCAACATACGAGTAGGTCACATCTGCGAACTAAATTACTCTTTTATATATACAAGTAGGTTTTGACTATCCAGAATCCAGGATGTAGTACATTTTAAACAGTACGCAGTTAAACTCAATGGGAGTTGCGTAAAAAATCCTTCAAGCTAAAATAAGTTTTCATAGAGAATACTGGCAAGGCGCAAACTACGTAATACTAATAGCATATTAATATTTTAGTCCTAAAATAGACTATGTGTTGCTTTCAGGGAATCCTAACGTCAGCGATAACATATCCGCGATACAAGCCAGAAATAGACACGTCGCCTGCACTACTCGCGAGCAATCTAACACTTGGCATTCACAATAGACATATGAAACTCTTCCAAAGTAGTTTGACCCCAGACTTCAGTCGCCAGCTCGAAAATCGGATCGAGGTATTTAATGATAGAAAAATAAAGGCAGCCATTGAAAAACGACAGTATCAATACGCTCTGCTTTTAAGAAAATCTGATGCGAAATACATAAGCAGAAAACCAGCTAACACGAAAAATGGACGGCCGCTGTTCCACACCATGTTAGAATGTCCTTTGCCCTGTTCGATTGTCTATGGATTACGCTACGGAAGTCCATACCTGCCAGTGATAGATAAAAAGCTGCATTATCTGTTCCAAGCAGGGATTCTACAGCAATGGGTGAAATCTGAAGAGTTTACGCTTTACTCGAGGCATGGCAATGTTTTATACAGCGATGACTATAAGGAAAGGAAGGCGTTAACCATGTACAATCTACAAGAAGTATTTTTCCTATTGCTCGGCGGGTACGTGATTAGTGCTATATGTTTTATAGTAGAACTGTTCTTGCATAAAACTTTTCAATTAAACATACACCAAAGATAATTATTAAAGCATATCAAAGTTACCTTGAGTTTTTCTTGAAGACCTTTGTTAGCTGCTTTTAAAGACTGAATCTCGACGGTTAACCTCTTGCAATCTGCCAATCTGATCCCGTCTTCGCATTTCTCTGTTTTCGAGGGCACTCTAAGTTGTTTCTCTAAGAACTCCTCCTTCTTTCTGTGTTCAGTCTTCATATTTCGTACAGCTGCTTCATGAAGGGCCTTCAGTCCTCTGATTCCGCTCCGCTCGGTGTCGAGGGACTTCTTCAGGGTCGCGTTGTCAAGTCTGAGCCTTTCGACGAGGCTTTTTAGCCGGTTGAGGAACGCCTCGTCGACGGTTCGCTTGGAGTCGGCGGGGCTGGAGGTCGGTGTGTCGGTGGACGCCATCTTGGCGTCACCGTGTCGTGTCGGATGCGTCTCGAGCGTCCGCGGTTTTGGCCTCGTGTGTACGGGCGCTGTCGCGTTCGTTGTGGTTCGGTTGCGTTGAGGATTCTGGAAGATAGACGAAAAAAGTATTATTGTAATGACATGAACAATATCTCTAAGAACAAGAGACAGAGTTATTGCTTAAAATCAAATGCTTTGTGTGGTTTACCCTTGTAATCTCGACAAACTTTTAATCGAATTTCAGTTCAAAGTCAACGTTTCGCATTTTTTCATTTGATCGAATATTCATTACTTCGAACATTTAAATGGTGTATTTGTGAAACACCGATTTTTATTTGGTAGAAATATTATTTAATTTATACTTTATTTCGCAGATCTTTGTCATATTTTATTATTCCATATTTATTTGTTTGTTGTAAGTTTTACATGGTAGAAAATCATATAATTATTCTTCATTCTACAACTTGGTTCAGTTCGGTTCTGGCGCTTCGCCGGCCGCTGCCGCGGCACGCTCGCTTCGCTCGCTCGGCTCGCGCGCCGTTATGGTCGCAGTTCTAACCTAACCTAACCCACTCTGTCAGCGTAAGGAAACAGGACGCATCTGACTGTGAATCTCAGAGCAAAAAGGACGAATCTTACTATGAGACTGGTGAAGATATGAGATGTAGGCAACTTTTACTATGCCCATAACTTGTACTTAAGTATGTTGTTCTAACTTGCTCGAGTTTGTTTTTTTTTTTTCTTAAAATATGTAATCTACCTAGTATAAAACTATGAAATGAAGTAGTTGTATAATAATACGTTGTATAATAAACATTGATATTTTGTTGTTCTGTCTTTTAAATAGTTTATTAAATGTATTTTTAATTATTTAAAAATCCTTGTACCGTTTTCTAATAATTGTTTTAATATGAAATGAATAGTCGATGAAGCCATAATACTCCAAGAGATAATATTGATACTGAATATTCTATGAATCGTTTTCGATGAAATGAAATTCGATGAAAAGTTTGTCGAGATTTCAAGGGGCACCCGCTTTGTGTACTATCGACGAAACAGCTAGCTGATCATCCGTGCACTTTATGTGCTTTGTAATAAGGTTCTATATAAATACAGGATGGTCAGTTAAGTGTGTTGGCGGATTTACATCGGTAGTCTCCCATTGATAACGACCGTTGTTGCTATGTTAATAACGTGCCATAGAAATATTGTAAGCCGTAGCGTGGTACCTACATATGTATATAGAGTTATATTACTGTAATAAAATAGCACATCTCAACCAGTAGGTATATCATGCATGTTTATATAATTTAACCCTTAAATGCATGATTTTTTGTATAACTTTTTAATAAATTGAAATAGATGTGTCATGTTGTATAGATTGAGGGAAAAATAAAGAAAAAAATCATAATATTTAAAAAACATATACAATATACGATGCATATATACATCGTTATGCATTTAAGGGTTAAACGTTCCCGACATTTCAGGGAAAACACCATAAAAATCGGACGAGTTGAGTTCATTACAGGCGAAAACTCATTTAGGTATAATATTATGTAGCTCTGCATCTCTAGCTATACATCACATATGACCTATTTAATACACACTTCATAACGCTATTATTTTAAAATCGAAATCCGTGTTAAACATCCTATTTCTCTGTCGTCATTGTACACAATATTTACTTTTAAAATACATTCATAAAACATTACGCAAGCGAGACACTCAATTCTGCATAGTAACGCATCATTCTCGGGTTCCTACCGAGCTGATGGAAGTGGGTCATGGTAATATTGGTGTAGGAAGCCCGTGGGTCGCTCCCGTCGGTATGATTCGAGCTTCTTCTAATTAAACAAGTTACTTACTATTGATATGTACGAGTATTGTGTCTCAATCGGTTTATGGTAACATTCAAAATTTTCATTCAAAAGAGAATGAAAAGCTTGAAGTTGTTCAACAAATTTATTGATAAGTAAATGAATTTCAAAGAATAATTATGATTAGATAATGCCTACTATACTAGGAGTTCCAGAAATGAAGACTAAATTACTAAATTGACTAAAAAAATATTCATAATATATTCTCCATAGAAATCGTGCTCTTGGCAAGGCAGGAACGTGAAATTAACAGACGTCGAAGGGAATTTAATTAAATAATTTATTTATTAATGACGACCACTTTAGCCTAGGTAGTGACCTAGTTGCCCTGCCTACAAAGCAAGAGGTCCTGGGTTTGAATACCGGTAAGGGCAATGAGGTGATGTAAAAAACGGGTAGGTACGTTGTCTATACGAAAATCCGTGTTTAAAAATGGCCACCTAATCTGACAGCAATACAGCATACAGCATGTATACCTACATTGGCCACGCGAAACTGAGGCAAGTTGGTGCAATTAGTGTGCCACTTTTGAAGCGTTTATAACCTATCTACCTCTTTTTTATATTACATCATTGGGCAAGGGCATTTTTATTTGTGTGATGAAAACGAATATTTGTTCCCGAGTCACGGATGTTTCGACACAATTAATATGGCGCGCTTAAGTAGTTGATCGAGAGGCTATTATTGTTTAACTCGCGCGTTATTACTTGGGTCTTGCTTACAAGGTTTGCATAGTTTGGGCCTAGGTCGATTTGTGTAATGTCCGGAAAATATATATATATTTATTATTTATTTAACTATACTGCAAAGGCTGATTCATTGCATTTCTTTGTCTGACGGAAAGAAAATTCCGTCAAAATATTGTTAAGAAAAAAGTACCTAAACAAATTACGCAACCGTCTCTCTCAACAAATTATCTAAGTACATACTCAACCACAGTAAGCCTGTAAGTAAGCCTCTCAATGTAATCGCAAAACAAACTGGCCATTTGTTGCCCTGGTTATAGGTACTTCTAGTTGGTTTGCCCCAAATATTCAGGGCGTGATAGACGCGAATAAAAATAGTGCTCATTTGCAACTGGCACGGTGACATCATTATCATTACCAAATGACTGCTGTCACGCCTCGTCTAAAATTCGCAATTGTACATTTTTTTTTCTAACGGGATTTTATTTATTCCTTTCAGGAGTCCCTTATTTGACCGACGAACATTTCGCCGAATGCATTGTTTCACCGAATTTTCATCGAACTTTTTATAGCTCACTATGTCCGCTGACTAAGTTGTATGCACCCATATTTTTACACTTGACTGTACTATGACGACAACTTTAGCCTAGTTCGAATCCCGGATAGGGCATTTATTTAGGTGATAAGCATGATTATTTAAATTATTTGTGCCTGAGTATTGGATGTGTTTTCTATGTGTTAACGTGTTTATTTACCTGTATATCGTCGTCTAGTACCACTAGTACAAGTTTTGCTTAGTTTAGGACTATCGATTTGTGTCCGAATGTCCCCAAATATTTATTTATTGTTTTAATTGTAGCAAAGTATTATCTGTTGCATTTGCAACGAAGCGTCAATTAAAATTGTGATATGCAGTCGCCGACGCAGGAATTAGAGCGGATTTAATAAGGAAGCGGTAAAGGACGCGTGCAATTGCGACAATTACAGAATTGAACCTGCGACCTGCGCGTGCCGGGCGGGGTCTGAGGGGTCAGGTGGGTGATACGGTACAGTCGGCAGAGGCGTTTATACAGTACATACTGTAGCAGAACAGCAAGCATGGTGACTATGATGGAGTCTGTGATATAATCGAGAAATAGCGTTGGTCCAAGAATGCTCCCCTGCGAACGACCGAATGCTCGTCGATAAGACTGTTAAGTTTAGGTCATTTCGTCAAGTCTAAGGAGTTTTCTTCCTTCTTATTATTATTATAAAATATATCTTATTATACTAAGAAGAGGGGTTGTGTTTTTTTTGTGAGAGATGTATATTTCTGCTCATGCTCTGTAATCAAAACGGCTTGATAAGACTTGGTATCATCGCGAGATTCGACGCATCAGTGAGTGTGAGGTAGGACATAAAATAGTAAAATAGCAATCGAGTTTTTAAAAACTATCATTTAATTTTAATTTTATTTTTTTAATTTATTTCCAAACAAAAAGTAGGTACAATGGTTTTTACATTTGTTTTGCCAAACATAACTGTTTATTGTTTGTTTAGTTTTTATATTGTGTTTTTGAAATAAGTTTATGATATGTACCTATGTTAGTCTGTATTAAGGTATGTGTAATATGAATATGGGCCTTTGTTGCCTAACTCAAATAAATAAATAAACTGAAACAAAACTGTACACGAGTGAGTCTGAGTAAAATATATGTTATGTTCCATTCCAGGAATAATTCCAGGAACACCCTTGTACCTAATCCTCTCAATTCATTATCAAACTAATCTTGCAAACATCGCGATAAAAAATGCAGCAATATAATCCTAAAAGATAACTCATTGTTGCCTATTACATTTCATAAAGCGTTGTAACATGTGTGCTCTCAATTGATTGCATTGTAATTCAATCTAGGCACGCCACAAAGAGTTATGTTTGTGACTTCATGCCTAGCAGGTAGTAGTAATTCTATTTGAGTGAAGCAAGTTTTGGGAATTGTGATAGGTTTGAGGTTCATTTTTTTTTTATCGGTGGCTCATAGTTATATTCATACGTTAGAAGCAAAAGGACTTCTCACTACATTTAATGATATACTTACATAATATAGGTCAGATGGTATAAAATCAACATTACACAGTTCTATACTGTAATCGTAATTAAAGCATGCACAACGTCAACAATGACGTTATACCTGCGAAACATCTTGGATCCACACGCGTAGCGGTTTTTCCTCGTCATTTTCCCGGTTTGTTATAATATTATTACGTTTTGCTTGCGTAGGTCCTTTTTTTATATGTTCCTGGTAATTATTATGTGATTAACTGTAACGGTACCTAATGTATTTTAACGACGACCGTTTAACAGTTTAGTTTTTGCCTAGCTATTGACCGCGATTTTATCCTCGTGAACTTCCGTGTCAACCTTGCTTCCTGCGTCCTTTATGGGACGATTTCCGAGACAAAAGGTCCTGCTTTAATCCATCCATCCAAATTCAATAATGTATCCAAAATCTGCTCAATCTTTTTTTTTATGATTGAGTACCTAAATAATATCCAAACATGCACACTTTCACGTTTATAATGTTAGTGGGATTACATAACAGGATCTATGTGTTTTGTTTTAGAATTAAAATTGTACAACATTACAGCAAATAGCAAGGCCCGGCAATACACACATCTTTAGTTAGCTTTAAAAAAAAAAACTAAACCAATTTATTGCGGTTTATACAGCGCAAACGAGACTTGAACGCACAATTTTTGTCTTACTTTGCAAAGTTTAGGGTTAACTCAAAATATGTGGCATTCATCAGATACAATACAATACATAGCTGCATAGTTGTTTTCTTGTTTTATTCTGTCCCGGTAAACCCAGAGACAACATGTCGCAGTTTCTTAAAAAAATAGATACTATAAATTAAGGAGCTATAAGCTAAGGAGATGCCCCCACCATGAAATGGGTTTACAAAAACACGTTGAGTGGATTTAAACCCCACTAAGTCAAAGTTTTAAATAGTGACTCAGGAGACGCAACCATGGCAACAAGCAACAAAAAATAGTTGATTACCAAAAAACAACTGAAAACAATTTTTTTTTACAAAATAGTATCAAACCGGGAGAAGTTTGCTCAACTTTTGGCCAACAAATCACAATCTGCAACGTGCCAGCCATGATTACGTTTATCCTTACCTATAAAGCATTCGTCCCTCTCGCACTTATTACAATTGGCGCGTGAGCAGGATGCAGCTATGTAAACGAAGGAGATCGAGTTATAGCCCATTCCCTCTAACACATAGCTGCCTTCTGCTCACGCGCCAACGTTGGCCCAGTGTGTACAGCAGGCTTATCGCACATAAACTCGATCATACCACACGATCTGCTCACTCCTGAATCGGTCGTATTTATAAAGATGAGTGTTATGACGGGATTACTGAATGGTCCCGAAATACCCGTGACGCTCCGATGCCGAGCGCTGCAACTCTATCTCGTAAACCCAATCTTCGTTGATATTGTCCTTGCGAAATTGCCAGAAGTTCATTGCAATATGTTCTTGAAATGAGCACTTGCAATGAGTCAATGACTAATCGCTGTCAAAAATGTTGCCTAAGAAAGTAGTTTCACGGAAAGCGTCGATTCTTTCGAATTGTTTTCAGAAGCATGATAGGTGGTTAGACTTGAATGCATTTTACAAAATCATTTTGTCCAAAACGCACCGAAATAGTATTTATTTGAAAAAAAAGGCTTTTCACTAGAAGCTAGTACCTACTCGTAGTTGACAATCTACTTATAATACGTTACTGTTAATTCTCAACAATAAAAAAGTTTTTATTGCTATTTCTTGTAAATGAATTATAAACGAGGTGCATGCAATAATCGGTACGCGGTTCACTCACAGAGAGTAGGTACTATATCACTACACTACAGCCAAATCACAATATCTTCCTCCTAGCGTTTTTCCCGGTTGTATCCTAAAGGAGCCTGGGGTCCGCTTTGGCACCTAGAATTCCCGGCAAACATCTTGAGCAAATGACCCTGCAACGCGAATACGCGATTATCGCAAGTTCGCGCGAATATTACTCGCGCGAACACGCGATCAAACATATTGGACTCGAATATTTAGGTGTCCTAATTGACCAATATGTTTGATCGCGCGTTACGCTTACGATAATCGCGTAGTCACGTTGTATTAGGACGATCCCTTAGAAAGAGACGGACGACGATGTTGCCGCGACACAGCTCGCGGCCCGTCCCCTGATAGCTGTGCTGCACGGTTAGCACTAAGACGGAACGCGAGCTATCTCGCACTATCCGTCTCATTCTAAGTTTTCTAATAAGAAAGAGACGGAAATTGCGAAAGAGCTCGAGCGAGCTAACCTCAAGTATATAGTTATGTGTGCTATTGCCGTCGTAGGTAATCCCAGTAGAATTGGTCCAGCACGGCTAGCACGCGACGGCGCGCGAGCTCTCTCGATTTTTCTCGCACTATCCGTCTCTCACTTATTAGACCACTTAGAACAAGAGGTATCTATCAATCTTCAATGGCTCACCGACCCAAAGTGGGTCTTGGCCTCCGACACAAGTTGTCGCCACTTGACCCGATCCTGCGCCGTCTCCTTCCAGTTCCTGGCTTTAAGGTCGCGCAGGTCTAATTCGACGACGTCGTTCCAGCGATACCTGGGACGTCCGACGGGTCGCCGCCCTACTGGATGTCCCAAATATGCCCGTTTGGCACCCCGATCTTCCTCCATCCTTTCAACAACAACAACAAGAACAAGAGGTATAGTGCGAGAAAAATCGAGAGTAAGTATGTTGCGGCCGTCTAATGATTGACGTGCTGCTAGTCTACCACAATAACCTGCCTGCTTTCGCTAACAAGCTACATTACTAGAAGGTAGCTGTGTGCGATAAAGGGCCGCAATTTAAATTGTGAAGTTTATTGAGTGCTGCGGCCGACCGTCGACCCCTACACGTTTCTAGGCAACCGAACTAAACAAACACCTATTCTTGCATTCGTTTGTAACGGCATGGTTTTTACATGAAGGGGAATAAGACATGGGTGCAGTCGGCATTAAAAATTCGTCGAAACAGGGTACTGAAATATAACAAATTACGTCTGAATACAACTGTAATTTATTTAAGACTTTCGATGATAACACGATCTCTACCAGAGCAGATAATTGCAGAACATTTTTGTGCGACTGTTACTACTACTGTTGTACGTAATTAAACTAATTCATATGTGCATGTTTAACCAACTGCGTGCGTTTCCCTGATAATAAAGTCATTATATGTTTTTAGACAAACAAATTAATATAGTTTTCAAACCTGTGTCACGTGGTACATCTAGGTGTACATACTCTTTAAAATTCACCAAATATTTATTTTATTTTGTTTTTAGTGTTTGTTGTTATAGCGGCAACAGAAATACCTACATATTTTGTGAAAATTTCAACTGTCTAGCTATCGTGGTTCTTGAGATACAGCCTGGTGACAGACAGACGGACGGACGGACAGACAGCAAAGTCTTAGTAATGGTCCCGTTTTTACCCTTTGGGTACGGAACTACACTAAAATCGGTTCATCTGTTTCAGCACTACGCGGGCACAGACACACAAATACCAAGAGTATAAAGTAAATAGTACGACGTCTTCAAAAGCTCTTATTATTCCCTTTTAATAAAGACTTTTGACATCTTCGTTTGCCCAGATACTTTTGATGCTGACTGTACTATCTGTCCGTCCGTCCGTCTGTCTGTCACCCAAGAACCACGATAGCTAGACAGTTGAAATTTTCACAAATAATGTATTTCTGTTGCCGCTATAACAACAAATACTAAAAACAAAATAAAACAAATATTTAAGGGGGACTCCCATACAACAAACGTTTTTTTTTTCAGGCTGTATCTCAAGAACTGCGATAGCTAGCTACACAATTGAAATTTCCACAAACTATGGTTTTTTTTGCCGCTATAACAACAAATAGAAAAAAACAAAATAAAATAAATATTTAATGGGGGCTCAAATGCAACAAACGTTTCATTTATTTTATTGCTGTTTTTATAGATAATGGTACGGAACCCTTCGTGCGCGAGTCCGACTCCGGTTTTTTTGTTTGATAGATCGCTTTAGTGCGGTGATTTTTTATGTACATTTCATCAAAATCGGTCTAGCCGTTTTGAAAATATAAATAAAACACTTCGTCAAACGAGTATGGTTATTATTTTATTTTACGGTTATATCAATACCTACAGCCTGAATACCGTCCAATCAATAATAAAAACAAAGATTTTTTTTTGTTCCAAATTTAATGGGGATTAATTTTGTCCTTGACACTTTTTTGATATCTATTATAGTTTTCCTGAGAATGTCACAAAACCACCAACGGGGACACATTTCAAGGTGAGGGGGAGGGGGGGTCGAGTTTCAGGTGGAGGGGGGGGAGTGGTGAATTTTAAATAGTACACCTAGATGTATCACGTGACACAGGTTTGAAAACTATATTAATTTGTTTCATTTTACCATACATTGATTTCATAGAATGACTGTACTATGAAACAATATTTACAGTACATATGGTGCTACTTTCCCGCACTAGTGCGGAAAAGTGCACTTTCCGTGCATATGTCTAAACTTTAAAGAGCCATATGTACAGTAAAACGTTGTACGATACACGTGCGAATAGGTAATTCGCACCTCGTGTCGATTAAAAACACTCCCTTCGGTCGTGTTTTAATTTATCACCACTCGTTGCAAATTTCCTATTTTCGGCACTTGTATCGTAAATAACTATTATAGTTTGCTAACGTTTGAGACACAATCTAATATTATTGAATATTAGATTCTGTCTCAAGGGAGCAAAGTGGTATACTCGTATTTACGGCGCGGGCGGTATATGGAATCTTGAATGAATGTAAAGAGTTTATAATAGAATTCGGAGTGTAGCGAGAGATTCTAAAGTATTCATATTCATATTCATATTCATTTTATTGATGATATAAATTACAAGTCAGGTTTACTTAAATTAATTCACAATATCGGGATAGTTCTAAACAGCATGTCAACCGGTATGTTTTACAATAGTAACGTATATGTAATTAACTAAATATTGAGTAAGTATGTCTAATTGTCTATTAATAATTCAGATTACATGTCATATCTTGTTAAGTATATTATACATCTCTGTCGATGTATAATTTCAACAATAACTATTTTCTCAATAGCAGGATCAGGGAAGAAAAGTGCAAGTTTGATCCCTCATTTGAGGGCAACAATGACTCTTTTCTAAATAGCAGGTGTGAAACACTTTTTCCACTGAACAGGAGCAAATTCAACCTTATGTCAATGTGATAAAGACTGCCAGGGAAAACTTTATCCATAATATTCGACTTTTATTCGAAATCCAGATACATATATATGGACGAGCTACAGATAGATGTATTAACCACATTATAACTATCATCTTATTGCCTTACCGGGACAGATGGTTTTACCCCTTAAGCGTAGGTCCGGTTACTATAAGTTGACGATTTTTTTTAATGTGTTTTACTTGAGTTCTGTATTGACTGAAACGATTTTTAGGTTTAGCCTTGTTTTCCGACAAACGTTTCATCGATAGTGTTTCGCAGAATTTTAATTTCAACGAAAACCATTTTTTTCAGTAACAATAAACTTTTCAGGATTGTTATAAGTGATCTGCATTAGCTTTATTATTGCTTTCGATAGTTTCGATCCATTCCACGCCATCACCGAACTTTAACCCGCAAACGCCATTGCAGAAGCGCTGGCCTTCAAACTTCCTTTAAATATTTTATGGCTGGATGCCAAAGCGGTCGATTTACGAGTCTGAGACGGCTTTAGACGTCAGAGCAAGGGCACGCGAATAAACACGAATTGCATGTAGATATTCAATACGAAAAGGTAGTTGTGTTAATGTTAGGGTACAGTCAGCGTCATATAGTTAGTAGCAGCCAGAGTAGCCAAAAATTTCGTAACACACGTATAGTAATAAAGACGTGTGCCGAAATATTTGCCTAAATATATTACAAACCGCATTGTTCTTTGGAGATACGATTCCAGCGGGTACACTAATTTCGAAGAGTCATTTGTCTGCAAGCGTATTTTCCCGAATTTCATAATTCTGAAAACCATGTTCCGCTGAAGGATTTTTCTTGATTTTTCTGAATATACTGCTAACCTAAACTAACTACCTAACTATTTAAATAACCTATTGGAGGTATTCTATTAAATCATTTGCTTCGGTATTTTTGTTGAGCGGAAAATGGGTTTTGGGATTTTTAAATTTCGGAATAATGATGCTTTCGCTAAAGTGTCATTGATTCTTCGGATTTTTGTGAGACCCGATGTCAGCTGTTGAACTAAAAAGTGCTGGTTTTGTTATGTATTTCTGTTTTTACCTGGCTCTTTCTCGCCTTAAAAACATACTGATTTCAATAAGGTTAAAGGACATATCAACTGTCATTTTTAGAAGGCCAAAATGACAGTTGATACCTTACGCTCGTTTGAAAAAATACGCAATTACCCAGCTGGCCTAAGTAATTGATGGCGCTCTCACTCAAAAAAAGGGAAAGGTACCCCCGCGCTAATCCTTACAGCAAAAAACAATCGAGGAAAATAATCTGAGGTTTGCGAACAGAAACGACACCTTATCCAAACGCAATCATTTTTCTTGTCATTTTTTTTTGCGGCAAAAAGCTTTTATTGCCTTGTACACCAAAATTGTTGTATTATATTTAGTACTTTTCGTGTACAATACAACCCATTAAGTTAACAGGTTCGGTGTGTATTATACAATTTTATAATAATTCTAAAAAGTTCATGCTTCCAGAGATACATAGTAGAGAGAGATAGATAGTAGATGCTTTTAAGATATAAAAGTATTTAGACAAATGAAACAGTTGGGAAACAGTTTTCAGTGATTCCGACAGGTAGGCAACAGGAGCATCACACGATAAACCACGAAAGGAAGGTGCATGTCTGAAGAAATTTAGTCACAATAATGAATCCGTGACAACTTTAACACTTTTTTTAACTCAAAAGTACCTACCAGCCGCCCACCGTACCACCCTCATCGCCACGCTCAGGGCCTCCATTTACAGATCGAAAATGTTATTCAAATAGAACCAGTTTATCAGTGCGTTGCACTCGCTCCTGACGTGACGCATGACACGAAGCGAGTGTGAGTGCGCCAATACGAGTGCAATCCAATTCCAAGTTATCAAATTCACGTTCCGAATGAATCCCCTGTTCGTGCTGGTACCATGCCATTTCTATTTCGTCCAATGAAACTTTTATATTTAACTAGCTTATTGCTCCCTATTAGGGCAGCAGATTGGAGAAGACAGACCTAGTCCTCGTGTTTAAAATTTATTTTTTATACTCGTCGTTTATTAATCTTTAAATTAGAACCTCGCAAACCATAACGCAATGGAATACTTTTACTCTGATGAAAAAGTTTATGCTCTATGGACAATCGAAATAATTATTATTCAACTGTACACAGAACTGAAATGAATTTTGACCAATCACGAGGCTTGATTTCCAGAAGACATCAACGCGCAAAAATAAAAAAGCGGTTGGCTGCACTTCGTTTCAGCAGGGCGATTTTCAATAGATACCAAGTTTGTTTAATAAATTATTTTTCCGTTAACTCGTAGAAAAAGTATTGTACTTATGTAATAGTTATATAATTAGCTTTTTAACTCTCGTGCCTTAATTAGGCCACTCAGCAAGCTTCGTGGCCTAAACGTGGTGCTCGACTGAAAAAGCATACATTATTTAACGATTGCATAAAATACTATATGATTTGTTATTAAATTATCTGTTTATGTATTAGAGACAGATAAATTACAAGTTCAAAGTACGTCGGATTCTTGGGAATTATCCCAATGCACTCCTACGTGACAATTGAAATATGTAAAGAAGGTTTTATTATTATTATTTTAGTAAGGTTTAAAATATCCTGAGGCCATAGTACGATCGGTTTTATCGTTATGTTTTACGTGACGATCCAGTACATTTTTGCCGGACAATAAAACCCATCGTGCTAAGTGGCTGGGCTGTTGGTTTCTTTAATGTAAATATCTACTTACTTGGGGAATCGAAATCATCCAACTATAATTTGTATTGCAGACGCACGAAAAGCGGTAGGTAAGGAATAGTACATTACGCACCTAGGGCGGTGAATTCGTGAATGGCCCAGATCGCAGGTGTTTGAGTTCATAAATATGCGATCTGGGGCTTTACGAATTACCGCCCGTGGTGAGTACACAATTTTACGTCTTCACCTGGCCACAATGCGAGTTTTAACGTACGCGCAGCGTGCGGTATAACTCGCATTATGGCCAGGTGTGACGTAAAGATATGAAACATGACCCATATTATTTAGTTGAGGCTTCTTTGTTAATCTTACAAATACTCGGAAGGCGATATGCCCCCACGTGTCCAGCCTTACTCTGACACAGAAAAAGTTCAAGCAGTGGCTAAGGGAGGTCGCCCCACAAATTAATAGTAAGGGTGGGGTCGTCGCCCCATATTGGTTTTGTATTAGACAAAGTCACGCAACATTTCTATTATTGATGATTTCGCTGGTCGCTATTACAACATAGCCTTTGTTATTTTTATACAAATGATTTAATCCATTTTCATTGGTTAGTGCTTTATTAGTGACAGTGAAAAATTTACAACTCTAGTTTATTCCAAGATTAGTCCACAAAATTTTGACGTTTTTAACCTCAGCTAAAGTCCGTATTCCAGTTTGGTCGAATCATGGTCGAACCCAGGCAAGTATAAGGTTTCATGGGAGTGGTTGCTTCTAACACAATGTGTATTTTCATCTAAATTCAATTTAATTCAATTTCTTTATTTCGGAAAAACAAAGTATCCATAGAGTGTTAGTAACATAACACATATCTTGATCTAGTGTTAGCATTTATACATAAGCAGTTGGGACATTTATACATCTAATTCACATATAGCTAGTTTGCAGTATATATATAAGCAACTCCAGCAACTCATCTATACTTACTAAGAACTGTGCTATGCTTTTAATTTGGTCGGAAGTTTAGTTTGGTCTAAAATCTGAATATATAATATTATACCGAAATAATTATTTGTTTACATATCGAGTTTACATTAGCAAGGGAACGAGACCTAATTTGGGGTTACAGTCGAGTTAACACCCCATGTGTAACACATTCCAGATCCCGTGGTTTTCCTCGTATGTAGCGGAAAGCTACTACGGCGTAGGCGCCCGCTGAGCGAGTTCCTGGCAGTGAAAGTGTTAAGAGCTCCATATAGTTTTGTGGAGCGTTCCACAATTAGTCCACTGACAGATCTACCTGTTCTGTCGACAAAACAATTCAATAATGATTTTTACAAACGGGTCTTTAAGCCCACTCGTTACTGAAATGGGGTCATTGGCTCGCTTAAAACAAATGAATTCCCGCTTCTCGTGGCGATCAAGTGACGAAAATATGCACAGAAATAACCAATGGAACTGAATTGTTTACATTTGATAATCAACCCGCTTTTTTTACTAACATAATAAATAATAATATTAATAATTTACCGACTTCAATGTAGTAGGTACCTACTCCGCCAAGCCACGTGAACATTTCCACGTTTCTTTTCCGATTTGCCACATGAACTGATTTCCGGGAGCAAATGCGTTCATTATCAGAGAAAAAACACTTGGAGTTTTGGATGACCATCCGTGGTATTCTTCACCAGTTCCAGTTCACCAAAATGCTACTTTCTGAATCAAATGCTTGGTTTATTACCGAAAATACTAAAATCGCTATATTTTTGAAGAGTTCCCTCAATTCCTCATGGATCCCATCATCAGAACTTTATTTTGGTGACAACGGGACCAATCTGTAAGTACGAGTATATGCTTTCAAACAAAGAATTTTTTTTTTCAAATCGGTTCATAAATTACCCAGTTATCGCGTAACAAACACACGAAAAATACAGTCGAATTGAGAACCTCCTCCTTTTTTCAGTCGGTTAATAACATAAGATTATAAAAATAAAATTACGTTTTCGCTTCTCATGCTCAAAAAGTGCGTCATATTAGGCTTAGCAAGCGGGGCTAAAGTAGTACATTTAGCCCCTAGGGAAAATAATATGGATACAAATTTATGATTTATAAAACTTGACCAATCAAAACAGTTCACCGTATTACATCCACCAAACAAAAAAACTTAAATTACTCTTTAAAAAAAATGTATTTGCTATCAACTAACCAGAATACAGCTAGACATTAAAATGGACCAATCAGGCAACAGAATTAATTTCAAACATTAGGTGTTTTTTATTCCCTAATTCAATAATGAAAAAAAAAAACCGTCTGACCGACTATAGCCGCGTCCAAACGTGGTTGACTGCATACATGACATTTAAAGCTATGAAGATTGAGCGGGATAGAATCGACTGCTGTCTATCTCGCTTTATCGTATGCCCCGCATGCTGTCCGCCGCGCTCGGCCGTTTGAACGCGGCTAATTAGACGGTCAGAGGCGTGTCAACCATCTCGTGGTAATATGACTTACTTTAGACCCTTGTCATACAGTCTACTATTATTAACATAATAACTTAAGATTATAAAAATAAAATTAAAATTAGACTTGTCTTTACGCTGTACGAATGCCTGATTCAATTTTAAACTTGTTGTTTTACCGGGTCCTGTAACAGGGAATCCTAGCTCAGGACCCAAGGACTTGTATGTCCTATATAACATGTCTTTGTCAATAAATACTTCATTTCATATTTCATTTCATTTCATGACGTATTTGTTTTTGACCGAGCGAAGCGAAAGAGGTTCTCCGTTTCAGCTTCAGATGTCCCTGTTCCAGATGTCCCTCTTCCAGATGTCCCTCTGTCCGGCTGTTCTCCTCTATAAGTCGCATTTCTCAACTGATTCTCGTGAAAATTTGTAAGCAGGTTCAATATTTTTTTTTTTTTTCACATTCAGTTTTTCGAAATTAAAAAATGACAGGGTCGCGTGTTTTACAGCTCATAGGGCCACGACATGGTGTATTTATATTTATTTTGACAATACTTACTTTATATTGTACCCATGCTCTTTCAATAAGCTGCACCCTTGGAAAAGTATCTACTTGAACTTATAACTTAGTGAGCGTCGAATACAGTACGCATCGGAATCGAATAAAAATGCGTAGAAGATGAAGAACATGTCGTTTCTTATTCACATCTGCTCAGCTAGCACGCGACGGCGCGCGAGCTCTCTCGATTTTTCTCGCACTATCCGTCTCTCTCTTATTAGAACACTTAGAACGAGAGGTATAGTGCGAGAAAAATCGAGAGTATGTCGCGGCCGTCCCATGCTAGACGTGCTGCACGGCTAGCACAGCCCGGCCCGCGAGCTGTGTCGCGGCGAGATAGACTATTCTAATGTCTCTTTCTAATTAGAACGCTCAAAAAGAGACGAATAGTCAATACCGCCGCTAGACAGCTCGCGGGCTGTCCATCAGCCGTGCAGAATTGAATAAAATTGCCCAGAAGATTATCTACCTGTCAGTGCCAAAGCTATAACCACGAAACTCGAATCTCGAAGTACGTATATTTCCGTCTCCATCGCACGGGTGCGTAACGATGCCTTTTTTTTTTCAAATAATATTAGTCACAATAACACTCTTTTCATATAGCTAATTCGCGAGTCATATAACAACACTTAATATATTTAATTACGATATAATTATCATTTTATATAATGATCATTTGATGTATTTACAATGAGTGAATGAGCGACAGAGACAGCACGGCTATCACAAGACGGCGCGCGAGCTCTCTCGATTTTTCTCGCACTATACGTCTCTTTCTAAGTTGTCTAATAAGAGAGAGACGAATAGTTCGAGAAAAATCGAGAGCTCGCGCGCTGTCTTGCGATAGCCGTGCAGAGATATATACGAACTTCGTGATTCGATTTTCGTCGTAGCTTTCCTCTACATACGGAGTTTCCCGTGTTATCGGCTACGAGCGTAGCGCTACGAAACCTCACATTCACTGCCAAGTTTCGCTACGCGTTACGCTCGAAACTGATCCCGTATGGCATCCTGGTTAGTAGCATAAAGCGGGTTCCTGGCAGTGTAAGTGTTAAGTAGCACATTCACTAGCATGCATGTAAATACGTAGGTGTAGACACTAAATAAAATAATCAATAATGATGTCTTTTTTTCTCGAAAAAGGATTAAAAATGTAGTCAAATGGAGAAAAAAGCAACACAAGAAGTTAAATAATCACAAAGTTATAAGAGTTCAAAGTTTTAAGAGGGGGGATCCCTTTTCCGCAAAACGCACCTTCAATGAAACGATTGACATTTACTAATGACGCTCGAGGATCGTGACGTCACGATCTGCGAGCGTTTTCTATCTCTAACAAGCTACATTAAAGCGGCTGTAGCTTCGTAATTATTTGATGTATTTGAATAAGATTTTCGTCATTAGGCGTATTTTACTACCTTCTTTATTTTGAAGTAATAATACATTTTGAGTCTACACCCCTTTTGCTGCTGAGTGTATTTGTGTTGTGTACTTACTTAGTTTTATTAAACTGGTCAATGATAACACTACGTTGGTGGCAAACAAGCATACAACATGTCTGACGGTAAGCAGACACTGACGCTCGGCTTATGGACGCTTGCGACTCTAGAAGAATCACTAGCACGCTGCCGACCCTTTATTAATTTGAAGATTCGTTGTGTTGACAGCAATAGACAAATGGAGATACATATAGATTTTTTAATAATAATAATAATAAATATAAGAAGACAATCTTACACAAATCGATCTAGTCCCATAGTAAGGCTTGTGTTATGGGTACTAGACGACGATATATATAATAGATATAAATACTTAAATACATAGAAAACATCCATGACTCAGAAACAAATATTCATGCTCATCACACAAATATTTGCCCTTACCGGGATTCGAACCCAGGACCTTCAGCTTCGTAGGCAGCGTCACTACCCACTAGACTAACCGGTCGTTTAAAATAGATAGGTAACAAACTATTAACAACTATATGTCAGTCCTGTGCATGTTTTTCAGTTTCTGACTTTTTTTTCGGTATACTTAGATATTACTAATCCGGTTATAAAGATGTTAATCACCCCAACTGTACTTGTCGAAACAGTTAACTGTACCTACAGCAACATGAAACATATAAAAAATTTACATACGAGTAACATTTACTGGCCATTAATTCATTAAACGCAGACAATGTTTTCACTAGTTGTGGGTTACGTAAACTGACAGATGGCTCGTCATAAAACAAACTTCTTCCTCTGTTGTCGTGTTATGACTGGGCTTACGAGATGAAAATATGTCTTGGGAAATCGTTTCGAATCATATTTTATTTCAGGAACAAGGTAATACTGTAAGAGATAGTGATAGATTTTTGGCAACGAGCAAACACATCTGGTGAAGCAAGCATACTGTCCATAAGCTACATCAACTGCTTATCAAGCGGGCCGTAACTACCGTAAGCATGTTGCATTGAATGCCACATTGGTAGCAAACCAATGTGGCACTCAAAAAAGCTGTTTCAGAACTTTATTTGTCCTGAGGTTTTTCCTGCTAGTGTGAAATAGGATTCTTACTATAGAACTCAGCTATTGTAGGTATTCAGTTGGTACCGGCCGCGTTCAATTCCAGCTTAGGAAATACTCTAGTAACAGTTAAGTGGTAGTAAAAGTGTTGTAGTTACGCTCGTTAAACTAAACAGATAAGTTATATATGCAAATCATAGATTTTTATCACAATACTAAATGGTAGTAATTAGTACGATCGCTGCTCACACACTGATCAGTGCTCGTTCAATCCACAGCGATTCAAATTCGCGAAAAACTGACACCCATTCCAAAACTTTTAAGTAAATAAACATAAAATACACTAATACCAACCTTACGAAAAAAATCCTTTATCTAATCCTTAAAATGCACTACCGAAACGCACTTCAAAATTCAAATTTCGAGCACTACTCACAAACGCGCGCCGCTCCCCGTTCGAAAAAGGAAAAATCAAAATGGCGCTACACTGCGCACTGGAATTAGTAAATTATTCGTTTCGCGTGTTTAGTTTAGGTTAGTTTGGGGGTTAGTTGGCGGGAAACGACAGGCGGACCGCGCGGAGAGGACGTCGAGACTGAGTTTCAGTGGGCGGACGGAGCCGCCTAGCTGTGGGAAAGTGGCGTGCGTCATGCAATATAACGCTAATGTTGAGTCGAATAAAAATATCATATTGCTACCGGCTCTAATTTGAGTAACACAGAAATTAGCGTACCACTAGCACTAATTCATGCCTAGTGGCGTAAAATATTTACTATTGCTTTCTATTCGTAATGCAGTCAATATTTATGTTGCTTTTTTTAGAGTTTTTTGTAGTCTAACTAAATCGCACTTTTATAATTTTTGGTAGGTCTGCTGTACAATTTAGGAATTTTTGGATACGCTGTTTTTCGATTTTAATTGATTGTGATAATGCAAAACTGGCGACTACGACGATGCATTCTGCAATTGTACAGTCAAGTCACCCGCAATAATGTATGGTTGAAGAAGCGGTCTAAAATACCTACCTTCTAGAGCTGCCAGAGTATAAACTGTGGTGTAAGTTTACACTTACAATGCAAGCCCATTGATTTACGCGTTTGAAGGCAAGATTTACAACATTTTGACTAGGGACCCATGCCATGCCATAATAGGTAGTTACCAATAATACGGAGAAAAGTGTGTCCCTTATTTATGTGTACAGTACCCAAGTACAAATGTTGGTACTACTGAATATCACAGTTTTTGTTTTATATACTTATTAATTTCCATTGCATAACACCATCCCAACATCTGTACAATACGTATTACTTACCTATACAGTGAACGGGCGAATTCAAAAGCTATCGACTAAAAATAACGATAACGCGCGCCTAAAAGAATTGTTTACTAGTCGCCGGGCGTAAGCCTGCTAAGCCAACAGTTATGGTTAAAAGTGTAGGAAAGGGATGGGCAACATAATCGATATATGTACCTAGGTATAATTAAAAATATATATCGATTGCATAAAACCTGCAATAAAATAACAGACTCCATGGAATGAACATGTCGTCAGTCATATTTTACGTGACAATAAAATCTAACTTTACTATATATCCTTCATCACAGATATTAATTAGATGCAGATTGTTCCATTTTTAATGACTTTTTCACTCAAACCTTCAACTCTATCATGAATCCCGAATCACTGTTGCGGCCTGCGGTGGCGATGGCGGTCAATATAGTAAACCTGACATTAACTGTGATGCAGGCTTTACAGATAGGCATAATTTAACTCTATTACTTATGTGTTTCAAACTCAACCGAAATGTAGGTAGGGGAGAGTGGGGCAAGGCGGGGTGACGGGGAAGACGGGATAGCGGCCTTATATGGCGACACAACTGAGTAATCAGAATCCCGCCAATGCCTGATGATTCGCCGCCATGGTGTTAATCAGTTCGCACAGTGACCGGCTGGAAAAAAGCCGACATCATTTTTGTTACATTCCTAAATATTTTTGCGTTGCTTTTGGTTCGCGTTTGTTGCCTTAATATAACCAGCACAAATTTGGTGTTAATTTATTTCTATGGATCAACTATCACGCCAACGGGTAATGACTTGTCTGGCTTCAAATACGGCGTTGATATTTTTTAATTATTTCCAGAATTATTTTTGGCACGCGGGGGCAAGATGGGGTCTTGAGTAAAATTATACAAAAAAGAAAAGGGTTACCAAAGCTAAAGCTCGTTAATCGACGTCAAGTAGCAATAAGTTGACAGGTAGCTTTTTAGCACCTGTCTCGTTACCCCATATGGGTACCGCATCTTACCCTATCTACGGGATAAGATGGGGAGATGACATCTTTTCGGGATTATCTATGGTATTTAAATTGAATTAACAATTTAGAGTTCTTAATAGGCTTTGATTATGAATAGCTGGTTACCAGAGATAAATATTAAAAAAAAAAAAAAAAAAAAAATTAGGGGACAATCTTACACAAATCGACCTAGTCCCATAGTAAGCTCAATAAAGGCTTGTGTTATGGGTACTAGACGACGATATATTTAATAGATAGAAATACTTAAATACATATAAAACATCCATGACTCAGAAACAAATATTCATGCTCATCACACAAATATTTGCCCTTACCAGGATTTGAACCCAGGACCTTCACCTTCGTAGGCAGCTAGACTAACCTTTCGTCAAAAACCTTAAAAACAATAGCATTCTTAGTTTCATTGCGCTTGAAACGTTAACTACCCCTTCTTGCCCCCCTCTCCCTATATCCCGAATTGACTCCGTGCACTTATTAAAACCGATTTAGCCTTACGCTTGTATTATCGGTTAATACGGGTTATGTGATACTTAACGAACGGTAAACTACTTGTCTCGGATTTTTTCGCAAATGCCAAATGCCAATTCAACATCAATTCGTTTAATTGCAAACCATATGAGACCGTTTTTTATGTTATCGTTATCGATTTTGGTGCGTCGCCAAAATGGCTTTCACTCCATAAACAAGCTGGATTTAAACTTTAAAGTAAATTGCACTAATTTATAAAATTCAAAAGCAAAATTTTCAATTGCGTAAATTCGAACATAGAAGGGTAAGTTTATAAATAAGTAAATATACTTAGTTACCTATACTTGCCACAACCGTTTATAAATTAAGTAACTCGCTGGCGAGACTGAAACAGTTTTAGATTTTTTTACTCTTGATTTAAGTAGGTACCTACCTAGCTTCGTTGTCAATCGATAATAATAGATAGTCCTAGATAAACGCTTCTCATCCCTAATCCTTCACCTATTCGCTAGTTCACTACCTACTTCTACGTATCTAAAAGAAAATCAAAATAAACGTAAGATTTCATGTAGGTAAGCTGCTATACTTACTTTATTTACGTACCACCAATAAATCATCAAATACGTACGTTAAAAGGTAAAATCAGTCTTAATGCATTGACTTAAGGCGTAGCAATTCAAAATAGTTATTCACCAGCAACTTGCTCTTCTATAGAGTCTTGTGGACTTCGAAGTGCCGTACTACATATAAGTAGCAAGGTACAGAGGCTCTAGTATAAGTTTTACCGAACAAAACGTTACTGTTAGATATCCTATGAATCGAGTGGATGAGTGGTCTGTTGCAGCGGAGAAGTAAAACAAAGGAATCCTTTTCAGCAGCTATATATTGTCAAATATACCACCAAAAACATTACATGTAAAGTGATGCCAAGACTCCATAGCTCATACAGCTTTCAGCGTGAAAAAGATATCAGATCGCAATTACCGCCGAGCTTCCTACTCCACACGGCGTAACTCTACCACTACCAGCCACGCTCTACAAATTCTACATCTTGGCTGGCTCACAGGATGCAGAATACGTATAACTCTTACATTTGCGTCTACTTTTTAAAGTTTTGTATTTGTAATGTTTGAACCGTAATCTTCGTTTGTTTTACAACTTCGTGAAAGTCTGTGCACTGGACTTCACCACACTGGGTAATATATAAAATGTGGAACTGTATGAAAGCAACTTAGCTTTTCGAGATTAACTACTTATTGTCGTTTGATTTTTAACTTTATCATGTTACCCCAAAGACGATTATTGTTTGCTGCTTTTTACTAAATTTAATGATTTCTTAACGGTGATTAATTGAATCTATTGCAAGAGTGCAATGAAGTGATATGAAGCAGGCGCACGCAGAATTGCTTTTTATAGACCAGAGAAAATAACGCAACTGAACTAATTTCCATTTAATGTTAACATCTGCTTTAACTACTTAACACTTGAGTTGTTTCCTGCTTTCCTAATATATGTATTTGTTGATTTATAACTTTTGTTGAGATCTATGTAGTAGATGCACCAGTAATTATTTTTATAACTAAATGAAGGCTTAACCTTTTCAACGCTCTCATATTTGAATGAAGTGATCATTCACACGCCAAGAGCTGTTGCCTTATCAAAAATGACGAATCTCGTAGTGCTGTGCAAAACATGATTAGATAGATTTTATTCATGATCAAAGTACAACTTTATTCCGACCTTTTTAAGGGTTGTTGGCGTGGTGGGCACGACAGCACTCGACCACTTTAGTGGCTCTTGGCGTTGAAAAGGTTAAAGCTAACTGCTATAAAATGATCTAGTTCTAAAGCAATTATTCTAGACCATAATACTTATGCACCGGTCTGCGGTCACTTTGGCACTCTTTGGGCGAGGCATAGGTATGTCCAGCAGTGGACGTCTTTCGGCTGATATGATGATGATTATGATACCACGCACGTTATGCACGGATACCATGGTATAACGACACAGGTACTCTCTTCCGAGACTCGCGAACCACGTGACTGACACAAGCCTACGTCATCATGCTGTTAAATGCCGTAAGATGACGTAGGCTTGCGTCAGTCACGTGATTCGCGAGTCTCGGAAGAGAGTACCTGTGTTGTTATAGGTACCATGCACGGATACCATTTTTTTATATTAAGACTACGATAAACATACTTATATATTATATAGATAAATAAATACATAAAAATCATCCATGACTCAGGTACAAATATTCGTGCTCATCACACAAATAAATGCCCTTACCGGGCTTCGAACCCAGGACCTCTTGCTTCGTAGGCAGGGTCACTACAATCAGTACCAACTAGGCTAAAGCGGTCGTCAATTAGTTATAAGGACCTACTTAAAAATAAAAGTTTTGCTTATCTTTGATATTATGTATTATTTCATAATTTATGATGGAATCCTCTTATCCATCATCCACCAGGGACATAGAGCTTAGAAGGGTTTTCCATCGTCGTCTCGTTCTATTGAACGTTGTCAGCCAGTGACGGACGCTCTATCTTGTCACTTATCGTGTGATAAGGCCGTCCATGCTACGGGGTCAGGCTACTTTTTTTTACAGCGATAATATTTTGTCACGTGAACCGATTTCATATTTTTTTATTTCATTTGAAAAAAAGATGCTCTCAGTATATTTTAATAGAAATTTGTAGGGAAAAAAGTACATACTGAACATGATATAAAAATAGCCTTGATAGAGATACCGTTATATTTTTCCTGTAATATTTATAATAATGTTAATTTTATGTAATAATAAATTCAACATTTTCGCTCGGTAAGCTTCGGAGATAAGGGGGGGGGTGGTATTTTTTCAACATTTCCTTAATAAACCGGAATTTATTGACTGTAAATAAAATTAAAAACTTCTTTAGAATGTGCATCTAAAGCTCTTTCATTTGATGTACGTACCTACTCCACTTGACCCAACTATGTAGGTATAGTAGACGTACCCCCTCAGGTCCTCCATTTTTCATTATTATTATTATTTGCCCTTATGTTCAGACTTCGTTTCAGATGCAGTCTACTATTTATGTCTTGCTCTTCTTCTGCAGGTCTAATTGCCCCTCGGCAAAGGCCGAATTCTACACCGGACTTGTCGACCTATCGGAGCCACACGGTTTCGAAGCCTAAATAATAATCGTGTTTATAATTGTATTGTATGTATGTGTCTTTAAGGTATTTGTAACTCTGGGCCTTAGTTGCCTGAAATAAATGGTTATTATTATAGGTCTCCTCGAGCCTGTTCCACTCATATCTGTCACGTGCGACCCTGTACCATACCTTGCCTGTACCACTTCTCTGTACTTCTCTTGGGTACCATTCTGTGGTAATCTTGCACCGCTTTTCCTTCCCTCTTATCATATGGCCTGCCCAGCGCCTCTTGGATCTCCTTATTTTTAGGATAATGTCGACGAAGACTTTTGTTTTCTTTCTAATGTTAGTTGACTTTATCAGAATTTTTGTATTCTCCCAGCATAGTCCTCTCCTTAGCTCGTTGGCAGGTAGTGGGTTTCTACATATAATGTGAATAAATAACTAAGAGAGATGAATTATTTCGTTAAATGCATTGAGTCATGGATGAGTCACTGTACTTATTTTTTATAGTTCCTGTAGTTCCATACATAGGTACGCAATGGCTTTTTTTTGTATTTGTCACCCGCCCTTTAGTTCTATGAAAATGATCTCAGTCTCGTTAGTTATAACTTATTTGAGACCTATTATTCTGATCCCGGACTCCTAGTAGTTGCACAAAATTGGGGGTCTACATTTTTTGAACCGCTTAACACATTCACGGCCAAGAATCGCTACGCGCTACGCTCGTAGCCGATCCCGTGGGTTTTTCTCGTATTGTAGCGAAAAGCGACTACGGATTCGGCGCCCGCTAGGCGGGTTCCTGGCAGTGAAAGTATAAAATAGTAGTTAATTCGCCATCAAACGTCACATTTTGGCGAGTTTTTATGTAATGTATAAAATGTAATTTCTTTTTTTTTTATAATAAATTAAAAAATAAGATACAACCAGCTTTGAGATAGGTATGCACGCACGAGTATATACAAAACTTAATGTGTAGTTAGTAGAGGTTTATGTTATGAATCGATTACAATTGCATTAATTGTAATTCGTATCTATAGAGATACGAATTATTATTTCACATTAGAATCACCTCTACTTTCTCTCATGGCGTGTTGTTCTAGTAGTTATGAGGAAAAGTACCAAAACCCTAATTAGATATTTTAGATAGGTACAACAACACAACATATAATACATACCTACATATTAACTATTATATTATAATTCATGTTATTTTGACATGTAAAATTTTATATTTTATTAATAGATGAGTATTATGAGTTTTTGAGTAATACAAAATACCTAGTAGGTACAGCGTTAGAAATAAAGTTTGTATTGGCTTAGTAATAATAATTAGGTATATGTTTTCCTACACATTTAGTAAGTAACTATACTAACTACAATTTCAAGTAGCCTGTAACATCTCACACAGATGTTGTTAAAGCTAAATTGAGCTTATCACAGGGCGTTGACCTTTCCGGTCTGCAGATCCGACCGCGGTGTAGGCGGCTATAAAGGATCGGCTAACTCGGATCTACTGCCGGGCAGACCAATTACGAGCTAAATATTTCCAGATAACAAAGGAGGATTATTTTAGGTACATTCGATTTTCACATGCTTTCATTTCATGAACGATTTGAGATGCATATTTATTAGCATGCTAGTTCTTAAATTAATATTTTCTTTCATTCATTCACTAAACAAAACTCCATCTATTTTAAAGTCTATCTATTCTCGCAGAACCATATACGTATGTAAGTACATCGTATATAAATGTGAAACTGTGAATGGAGTATGTAAAATATAATCATATGTGTTTGTTTACATTGGGCAAAGGAATAAATTCGACATGATTCAAAAACTTTTTTTCGCGCACACTGGTCACCATCGATTGGATGAATCATCTTGAGATTCCGGTTTTTATCTGCACCAACAGAATGCCAACACTGCGAAATAAAAACGTTCCGTTACTACTGCCGTGTCCCAACAAATTGCATGGAGCTAACGAAAACACGAATAATTTCATACATAAAATTTGTGCTTTATTTTAAACAGAGTATAAATAAATTAAAAAAATGTGTTTGCTTTTATTACGAATGATTAAAACTTTATTAACGTGTGGTATTAACACGAATATGTGATTTTACTATGAACATGTTTTGCGTGCAACAATACCGCCAGTTGTCCTGTCCTGTCCATTTGACAGATACGTGATAAGTACCATTCGTGATTGCAAGCCACTCCTTTCGTTGATAATTTAAGTAATTTCTTAAATGTATCATGCAAGAAATGTAGATTGCAGTGTACAGTGGCAACGTATTGAAATGGTCTAGTGATTTAAAAGTGCTAAAAAGACTGAATAACGATGACGGGGCGATCGAGCCGTGGAGTGTTTGGTAAGCTGTTCGCTAAGAACAAGCCTGTGAAGGAAGAGCGAGCTACCGAGATCGGTATGCCCACGAATGTTAAACAACACATACATGTGAGCAAGAATTCAGAGACGGGGATGCTGGAAGGGCTCCCTACGTCTTGGCAGCGCCTGCTGAACACGCAGATCACTCCCGCGGAGCAACATGAGAACCCAGACGCGGCCGCCGCCGCGGTCAAGTTCCACATATACACGATCAAAAAAGAAAAAGCACCCAATGAACCCTTCAAACCGTTCGTCACGGAGCAAGCTATAACGGAGGAGGACTTAGAAATAGAAAAGTTGCTAGATAAGAAAAATGCTCACCAAAGTCAAGATTCTGACCTGTCGTTCGGGCAGAGCAGTGAGGAGGAGATCCCGAGTGAGTCATATGGCCACCGGCAAACCATGCCCGCAGCACCCACCAAGCATAATATGAAGAAGAAGGATGCCATGATGGACCTCACAGCTGTAGTTGAAGACCTCACACTGATTGGGCAGGAGGTGGAAGAAAGCCCTATCCTAAGGAAAAAGGAACTTATAAATGCTTCTCTTACTGATGAGGAAATATATGAGGAATTGAAGAGGATTTGCAATAAGGATGACCCATATATTAGGTTTGAGAGGGCCAAGGAGCTCGGTGCTGGGGCCTCAGGTAAATATTTATTGATTTTCTTACTAGATTCTCATTTGTTTATCACCCTTGTTCCTACTGTTGGACAGCTACCTTTCTTTCTCCAACATGCATGTTTTTCTATATGTTTCACCAACATTCCTGGTTTATCTATTTTCTTTTGTTGATCAAAATACCTGCAATAATGTGGATAGTTTACTCACCTGTGTTGTGGGTATCATATCAGCCGAAAAACATCCATTGCTGGACATGGGCCTCCCTCAAAGAGAGCCAAAGTGACTAGTCCTGCGCTATTGAGGTTCTTATGATTATATTATAACCAACAAAAACCTAAATTTACCCTATTCAACCTGAAGCTAGACATAATTATATAAGTTTATGATTAAGAAACTGTTACAACAACCTACTCAGGATAACATGTCTCTAACACATGTGAATGGAAGTGCAAAGTGATGAATGCTATATGCCAGTTATGAATATGATTGTGTTGCTACAGAAAAATTAAGTCTTTTGTAAATATCAGAAAGATTCACTTTATTTGTATGTTAGTGTTGGGATTAAATGTGTGACGTTCACATGTTAAGATACCAAGAATTCCAATTTCAGTAGTTGCATGATTTATCTGCTGCCAATAATGCAAATAAATATTATAAATGTAAACTTTTTTTAAATATTGTGTTTAGCACAACTACAATTTAAGGAAACTGTAGGTCTTAAGTTAATAACAAGCATTTTTGTACACATTTTTGTATATGGCCGTTTGTTTCTATCAATAAATAACTAAATAAATAACATCATGAATCATAAATCACCACACAGCCAAATCCGGCCAGAACCAACACAAACTTGGCAGTTAATTAAGTAATTTAGTCAAGTCATGGCCTCCCAACTAGAACAACGTATAATTGATACTAAAAAAAACTCATAGATGGCGACACAGGTACCGAGCGAAACATTTGAACCAGTAATCGTGAAGATAGAATGATTTTTACACCTTAATAAATTCAACGTACCTTAATTATATCACAAACATACTTTCGCACATACAATAAAGGTATATTTTATAAGTTTAGTAAATGCAATAAAATTGATACTAAATCCATGTAACTCGTACTATACGAGTCAGCTTTCAAGCTTGCTACGTATTATTGGGTACTGTCACTAGATGGCGCCATCACGGGTCGCGAAAGTTCTATGGAACCACAGGCTCTACGCATTTGGTTATGTATATTTTTGTGTGATGTGATGTGTAATATTGTCTCTAAAATACTACTTTTATATCGAAAAAATCAAAAATACTCTATTTGTTGCCCGGGAAGTCAACGCCATCTGGTGATATCTCAGTGTATTACTAAAGGCTGACAGCATCATAGCCGTGGTAGCTCGGATACTGCATCTACTGGTGTAGCTACGGGACTAAAATTGTATACAGAATTGCCTACATTAGGACGGTACGCTTTTGCTCTATGGGATTGGGTATCTGTACTTGTATTCTTTAATCTGTGGTCAAGTGTAAAAATATGGGTGCATACATCATACTCTTAAATATGTCCCATTGCTCTTAAGTCAGTGGATTAAGGTTTCAGTACATACATGAGAGGATTAAATCAATACAGATTTCTGCACCTGACTGTTCAGTATATAAAATACTAGCTGGAAGCAGAGCCATGGCATAAAATATAGCCTAGATAGATAAAAGAATTTTTGAAATTGGATAATTGGTTCCACAGTTTAGCCCATAGCTATAATACATACACACATTATCACAGTGTTTTCCTCTTTGTAATATTAGTGTAGAAAAAATGAAAATTACAAACAGCGAAGAGTTTTTTTTTATGCTGCACTCAGGGACTGATTTCGGTTACGGTTAAACACTATTGTAGGTGATACAGTAGGCATAGGCCTTCTGTTTTGATGTAACACCCCTGGTTGTTTTGGTCATCATACCATATGGGAAAATTGTTACCATTCTAATGTGTCCAAAATTCCCAAGATTACCTAATTGACCAACAATTTTAATGTTCATTAAGGCAAACCATAGACAAATATTTTATGCTAATAAGGAAGACTTTCTCAGATTGCCTAACTAACGAAATTTCTTGTTATGCAATACAGCAGCATGTCATTACTGGTAATTAATTACCAAGTATAGGTAGACAAAGATAAGATTATAAAGAGAACAGGTATATAATATCTAATATACTCGTAGTAGTGGTGACTAATAAATTTCGTCATCATCATCATATCTGCCGAAAGACGTCCACTGCTGGACATAGGCTTCCCCCAAAGAGTGCCAAAGTAACCGGTTCTGCGCCACCCGCATCTAGCAGACTCCCGCGATCTTTACCAGGTCATCAACCCACCTGGGGGGCCTACCCACGCTGCGCCTTCTGGTACGTGGTCGCCACTAGAAAACCTTTCCGCCCCGACGGCCATCTGTTCTACGTGCAATGTGCCCCGCCCTCTGCCACTTAAGTAACTATAGCGATTTGGAGGGTTATATCGGTTACTTTGGTTCTGCGGTAGATTGTGGACTGCTAATCAATATTGACTGTACAAGGTCGCGTCCCTTTAACCCTTTAACCGCCGCACGTCAAAAAAGATACTCCCAATTGACAACTCTGTCATAACAAATCAAGGTGTCATTTACACTGTCACTTTGTCTAATATATCAGACAATGGTTAGAGGGCTGCTGCGTACTTGAGGTTATTTGAGCTGGCCGAGTTGCATCAAAGTTGTCCATTCTATAATTTACTTTAAAAAACAAAGTTTTAACCGACTTCAATTTAATACTCCGCCAAGCCACAAGAACATTTTCAATTTTTTTTTTCAGTGTACCACATCCACTGATTTCCGATAGCAAATGCGTCGATTATTAGAGAAAAATACCGAATCGCTGTATGTGGCCCGATAATATTTGAGGACTTCGTCGGTTCCCCAAGATCATCACCTATGGCACTTCATTAGTTCCTATTTCAACGGAATCTTATCAGAATCTGTGACGTACTTTTGCACTTTTAAGTACATAATTGAGAAATTCCATAAGTCATCTGTGGTCTTCATCATCAATTCCACTCCACCAAATTTAGGATTTCCGGGTATACACGAGTTATAATAGAAAATACCAAAATCGTGCCTTGAAGAGTTCCCTCAATTCCTCATGAATCCCATCATCCAACAGGATTTTTTTTTAAATGGGACCAACCTGGGAGTATATACTTACTACTAAATAAAAATTGTACGAATTGGCTCATAAATGACGGAGTTCTGAGGTAACAAACATTAATAAAAAAATACAACCGAATTGAAAACCTCCTCCTGTTTTTGAAGTCGGTTAAAAAGGACTCAGCCGTCCAGGACAGAAGATTACAATTCCAATGATATTTTATTAAAAGTCACCACAGGCCACATTAAAGGCCGAAACGCACTGACAGCGGTGGCGGAGCGGCGCGGTGCGGCGCGGAGGCGGTACCGGTTGTAATGTTCGAGCTAATATGAAAGGATCCGCACAGAGCGGCGCGGCGCGGCGCGGTTTTCTGTGCGGATCCTTTCATATTAGCTCGAACATTACAACCGGTACCGCCTCCGCGCCGCACCGCGCCGCCCCGCCACCGCTCTCTGTGCGTTTGCAGCTTTAATAACCTCAACCGTAGCTAGTTCACTATAGAGTCTTTTAACCATTCATTTGTCAATTAGACCTCTGATTAACACAATAGCGCCATATATGAAGTCAATGAAAAAGCTCCTGGCGCCAATGTCTTATCTTAAGAGCCTTATCACACTTGCGATTTCGAAGCGTATTTTGTATGAAGGCGATCACGCAGCGTATTCGCCGCGACTGATAATTGTATAGAAAACACGCTCGCAAATCGCAAGTGTGATAAGGCTCTTACTCATTCACTGCTAATCTACGCTCGTAACGTTACGCCTTAGTCCGTAGCAGCTTAAGATTTTCACTGCCTGGAACCCGCCTAGCGCGCTACGCTGAAGTCGCTTTCCGCTCCATACGAGGAAAACCACGGGATCGGCTACCAGCGTAGCGATTCTTGGCAGTGAATGTGTAGGGGCTCCTAGGTCCCAATGAATTTCGATCGGTAACTCTGTTTTTTCGTGTTTTTATGGCTTATCGTATTAACAACAACGAGGTTTACCAAAATAGTATCTCACATTTACTTAAAAACTCACCGTTTTCGAGATATACGGCACCAAATTTTGGCAATTTTAGGCCAAAAACCAGTTTTTTGGACGTAACTTTTGTGAAAATGAGTTAAAAATAAAAATCTCTCGTGGGTTTTTAGAGACGTCAATAAGGAACAGTTACATGTAGATTTCATGTATAAAAGTGCAAAAACAACATACCTACTAATATTGAAAGCAGAGCTTTTTTGGACCATGTTTGAACGAATCATGAAAAAATTAATACAATTTGTTTTAAAAAAAAACTTTTGCTAATGTAGATAATGGGTTGAACAACCGATAAACGTTTGTGGCATAATTTTTTCTAGTTTTGACGTAGGAATATCAAATCAGAACTCGTCAAAACTAGTCAAAAAACGCGTGGAGCCCCTTAAGGCGGTGCATTGGAAATTATCGCATGCTTTGAAACGCCGTTCTGACTGGAGTAAGAAACAATAAGGTCTGATTTTCAGATATATGATTTTTGAATATATGATTGTTTATCTGATTTTATCGATACATGATTGCTTGTTTCCTCTATAGAAAAAAAATCCAATGTTCGGTCTGTATTTTTCTTTTTTTACTCAGTCTACTATTTTACGACACAATCAAGTTAATACTATAGTATTTTATCTCATCTCAAATCTCACTTTATGAAATTTAAATAAAACTTCACTAAGTTAGGTATTTATCGAAATTTGACCAAAAAAGCCAGTCCCGAAGAGTGTTACATCTCTTTTCCTCGTGCGCGGAAGGCATCAGCGTGTCTCTGTCTAGGGGGCGTGTTCGACTCAAATCAAGGCATCCTCTTATTAGCGAAAATCGCACGTGGCGCTCGTGTCGTTCGAGATTACGTGATTAGCAGTGAATGAGTTACGCGGAGGTCGGAAGACCACACATCGGATCCCTAGTATTTTCTGAGGTATTCATTATATTAGGAAAAGCGCCACGTAAGCGACTTTATTTTAAAATGCCTCATATTATTTATCCTCTCTTTATTATTTATCATTATCATAGTATTAACCTTGAAGATAATCTGAGCACTGAAAGCAGGCACCAAACTAAATGCAATATTTATAAGAAAACGAAGTTAGTACGACGTATATTATACTTTAGACAACAACTGCAACAACATACACTTCGCCCGAAACCACCAGGCATAAAAAAGTAAAACTTTCATGTTGTGTTATAACACTTATAACTGCGACAGTTAACTAACTCGTAAGTGCATAAGTATAGGCGGTGCAATCTCAAGAGCAATAAATTCATTTCAATCGGTCCGAGAAATTGCCTTGTGGCAACCAGACTGGAAAGATCTTTTCAATTGACACTTATCTAATCTAGTTCACCTGACTGATTACTCACTGTGACATTCTATTGCCACTGCTATGTTATGAGTACTGGCGACCTTGTAAGCATACCTATTCATACACGTGGAAACGTGGAATAAAACAAGCGTACGGCCCGCCTGATGGTAAGCAGTTACCGTAGCCTAAGGGCGCTTACAAATCCAGGGACTCGCATGCGCGTTGCTGACCCTTTAAAAACCTGTACACTCCTTGAAGAACCCCATACTGTAGTCCCTCGGTAAACCGCAGCAGGCAGTTCAACTTCTCGAAATGTTGATTTGGAACACAATCATGATCATACTCGACCAGCCCAACTTGAAGCGGCAAGCTTCACAGGATCACAATGAAACAGAACTCGCCCCTGTTTCCCAAAAGGGGTAGACAAACAGACAACATGACGATTCATTTTCACATCTACAGTGCCACTTTTAGCACGTGTAGGTTTGAAGTACTTATTGTTTATATGAAATAAATTTCTTATGCCGGGTATAACATATGGATATGACTAATCATTTCTCAGTAGTTCTAAAGGTCGCATTGCCTTTACGTAATTGTGTGTGTGTGTGTGACTTAAAAATAATATGTGGCATGTATTATAAAATTGTTCTCTTTCTTCACCAGGTGTGGTGTTTGAGGCGATAGACAGTAAGGATAACTCACGGGTCGCGATCAAAGACATAGACCTCACAAAACAATCCAGAAAAGATCTCATACTCAACGAAATCAACGTGTTAAAAGGTTTCAATCACAAAAACTTGGTCAATTTCCTTGACTCCTTTCTTAGTTACGACCACCTATGGGTAGCTATGGAGCTTCTAGACGGTGGGTCACTCACCGACGTAGTTACAGAGGTCGTGATGAAAGAGGGACAGATCGCCGCTGTCTGTCGCGAGACTCTCCAAGCTATATCCTTCCTGCACTCCAAAGGCACGATACACAGAGACATCAAGTCTGACAATGTGCTCCTAGGGATGGATGGGAGCGTCAAGGTCACAGACTTCGGCTTCTGCGCCAACATAGTCGGTGATGAGAAGAGACAGACCATGGTCGGCACTCCTTACTGGATGGCGCCAGAGGTCGTCACGAGGAAGCAATACGGTAAGAAAGTGGATGTTTGGTCCCTAGGGATCATGGCTATAGAGATGATAGAAGGCCAGCCCCCGTACATGAAAGAGACGCCGCTCCGAGCTCTCTATTTGATAGCAGCGGTCGGGCGGCCGAAGATACCAAGGTGGGAGAACTTATCTCCCAATTTCCAGGACTTTTTAGACAAATGTCTGCAAGTGGATGTAGACCTCAGGGCGACCGCAGAAGAGTTATTGGAGCACCCGTTCATGGGCTGTGCTATGGAGCTCCGAACGCTGACGCCCCTGATAAAGGCCGCGCAGAAGATTCTTCACAAAAACTACGACTGAGCCCGGTAATATCTTTCATTCCCTATTTTTGTAACATTACATTTTTGTAGCGGTTTTTTAGAATTTGTACAATGAGGTGCCAAGGGTATTTTTCGATTGCTGTATGACTGATAGCTGTTTGCTATTAACTGCTAAAAGCTTTGCACTATTGTGCGGGACGACAATACGAATAGTTATGATTAGAAACGCCTTAATGTAAAAGAACGCGTTTATTCATGTTGTAGACGTTAAGAGCCGTTGATGCATTAGCGTAGAATCACAAGATTATTTATTTTGACAATACTACCGCTCGTTTTAGCTTTTGTCTTATCGTCACGCTGTGTAGATAGGTTATCGCCTGCGATATAGATACGTAACAACACCACAACGATGTTTCCCGTCTGATATTAAGTGAACTTTAAAATTATCTATGTACAACAAAAATGCCATAATCTTTTTACAATAAAATTCATATTATTATGTAGATTTCGGTTATAAATTTTAAAGTATAGATAAGTTTTGTTATTCGATTAGATACTTAAAAAAATACGATATCTGTCCAACAGCATTTTCTTACAAATTTAATGGTATTGGTGCGAGGTTTTTATTTATTTACCAAAAATGTACATAAATATTGATTGTAGCTAGTCTTAAAAGTATATTATAAACTCTGAATGCTTTGATTTCAAACTTTTTCAACCAGGTTTGATTATTTTATCATGCGCGTGATAGTATCGGCATTAAATCACATTCCTGACATTTCAAGAAAATGACAGAAGACTTTATTTTACTATAAAACTAACCTAAAGATTAATTTTGTATTAAGCAGTTACGCTGCTAACGAAATTATACATTTTTAAATAAAGGAAAAATTTAATGCTCCGAGCCGGATTCGAACCTCAGCCGATAGCTCAGTTGGTTAGTAGCGAGGGGCCATGAATGCCTGTGGTCGCCGGTTCAAATCCGGCTCGGAGCATTAAATTTTTCAATTTTTCCTTTATTTAAAAATAACCTAAAGATATTGAGACTGCAATAGTGCTAGACTAAAATAATGAAGTGAAGTAAAATAATATTTTGCTACCCCAATTCTATGCCAAGAAAGATTTGATATCCTCCATCCTTACAGACTTATTTAAAAGTTTGTATTATTTTTGGCGCGTGAGTAAATTAGGTATCATGTGGATGTGGGCTACCACCACGATAACAAAAAATAAAAAATCCCCATCTCTATCCCACTTGCAATATTCGAGCAACAGAGATGGATGTTCGAACACCGGAGTTACTCAGGCCCATTCGTGGCCTAAACTAAAGGAAGCTATAGGTATTCGAATCGGACTAATGTAAATCGTATAGGGAAAAGCTAAATTTAGACGTAAACTAGAAGTGACGTAACGTAACACAGCCCTATCGTTTGTAGGAAAAAGGGAACTTCAAAGGGATTTTAAATGCAATAATATATTATTTTTATCGTGGGTGCGTTTTTTCCATAATAAAATAATATGAGAATAGTTCAAAACTATTACTACGATACCCTGTTATGTGATAATGATAACGATGGCAAAAATTGTATTTATCATTTCAATCCTTTTATATTTTTTGGAACCACAGTGCCCTTACTAATTTTTGCTATATAAAAATGGACCATATAACCAGGAGTTAAAGTACATTAATGTACAATACTGTTACCTATTATTAAGCATTATCTTTAAGGGCATACTTCCGTCATTTGAACTGAGATTTTTTACGTCACGCCCGAGGGCAGGCGAGAGTAATGTAATTATTTTAGTATTATTTTGTATCAGTATCCTTATTGTATTAGTTTGACGATTTAATGAACTATTTGCATCACTTATTTTCTAATGCCGACCTAAATTGTATTTTCTAGATATAATTATGTCTTGCTATTAAGAAAATTATATTATAATTATACTATTACTCGTAACCATGTTATGTATTACTGTTTGCTAAAATGCCGAAATATACGAAACTTTTTTTATACAGCGCTGAAATAAATTCTTCCTTTTGTACATGTATTTTTTTTAATAGCAAGATGTTAAAAGTGTGCTAAACTTCTTGGCCGATCCGAATATACCCCTTGTGATAATTATCAGAATACCTAGCAGGATCGCGTTTTTCTCGGACATGAAGCATCCTTACCAGAGGCCCTAGCACGATAGTTTTTATCGTCACGTTTTACGTTTTCGCCGTAAGACGATAAAAGCTATCGTGCTAGCTGGGCAGCAAGGCGAAAGAGTTCCATGGTAGCTGCACTGTTCATGTTATTGACCGTACCAGCTGTGTATTTTCAAACCGGGATTTGAATGGTATTGGAGATGACAGTTTTGCCATATAACTATGTCAAAGTTTATACAAACGGACAACTATTCCAATGCCATACTCATCGCGGTATTCGCGGTCGAAAATAGTAAAGGCGTGTAATGCTAGGTTTACACGGGCTTAGTAGCTAATGCTTAGTACACTGTCACTGTCACTTACACTTGTCACAGGTGTGTAAACATGTTGTATAAGTGCTTAGTATTAGTGCAACTGCAGGTGCAAGTAATTAGCCGGTCCTATTTACTAAGCGAAAAGCACCTACCCGCAGCTAAAAATCCACTAATACTTGTCACTTGTCGAGTGGTGTGAACATTCATGACAAGTGAAGTTTGATTACTCAAGAACATGTACTAATACCATTCTCTAACACCTACGTGTAGACGGCTGCTTGCCACTGGTCACTCTGCAGATAAGTCCCTAATCACTTACACTAATACCAAATACTAAGCCCGTGTAAACCTAGCATAAGGGCCTGTTTACAAATTAGTGTTTAGTGTGAGTCCATACAAAAGCTACTTGCAAAAAAATAAAATTTTCCTATTCTATGAACTCGCACTAAAGAAAGTATGTACAAAGAGCCTGTTTCCACACATTGATTAGTGATAAGTGCGAGTACAGTACATACAAAAGCTACTCGCATTGCAAAGGTATGAACTCGCACTAATCACTAATCAATGTGTAAACCGGCCCTAAAGCTTCCATATCCCATACAACTACCCCATGTATATTCAGGTCGGCCATGACGTTTGCTGATAATAATAAGTATAAATGAGGGCTTGATGTATCTTGGTCAATGGTGGGCTGCCGTGAGTGCCTGCTTCTTAGGGCGCTGCTTCATCCAGGCAATTTGCTACAGAATTCCAGAGTCGCATAGAAAACGGGTTTTTTGAAGTGAAAACTTCTTTGGCGGCGCTGTGCACTTTTTGTGATGGGGAAAAATTGTTAAACTCGCCACAGGTCACGTGACCGTAAGATGTCACGTGACCGTGAGATTCGAGAGATACTCGCAACAGGTCACGTGACCGCATCCGATTCGAAAAATGGAAAATTCGTAAGACGGACACGTGACCTGATCGAAAAACTGTTACAATGTCATTGAGTTTTCACTTCTGCCGGCACTCCCGGAGTGCAACCCGGTCATTTTTTTTTCATTGGTTTGTCCAAGAGTATATACAAGATGATAATTAACTAAATTAAAACCAAGTTTAATCTAAAAAAGGCCTTCGAGGCATTGTACCGAGGATTCTGGCGGCATCTCCTCGCTGAACTGCAATGCAGCAGCGCGGCTATCATGAGACGGCCCGCAAGCTCTCTCGATTTTTCTCGCACTATCCGTCTCTTTCTTATTCTCTTAGAACAAGAGATATAGTGCGAGAAAAATCGAAAGTATGTCGCGGCCGTCGCATGATAGACGTGCTGATGCGTTGCGCAAGAAAGCCGCCAGCTCTTCGGTCACCAGTTATATTTTGTTTGTTGTGTTGAAAGGATCACGTTTCTTTAGAAGGGAGTGGAGTGTACTTTGTAATGCACATTAGGCCTTACAAGGATGGAGAAATTGTGGAAAGTTCTTTAAAATTGTTTAAAACGGTTTGCACATTACCACAGGTAGCGAACTTGCCACAGATCATTCAAAATACATTGAAGACAAAGAAAATTGCCACTTTGTGTAGAAATTATATAATTACAAACTATTATTTTTAATTGCTCTTGAACTTTAGCAGGGTTGTCTCCGTTATATTCGACCGTGATAGGTTTGCGGATGGGATGGACATGAACAAATCGATTCTACTTTGTTATACGTTTTAAATAAATTTCACGAAATAATTGTTTATTAAATAAGTTAATTAAATGCCTATTTCATTTTCATATTTACATTTATAGTATTTTTACGCTACTTTTGTCACACAAGTATTTGGCTTTGACAGGAGCTCTATTCTTGTGGTTACTTGATACTGGGTTGCCTTGGCGAAGCAGCAACCATTTAACTATGAGATGAAATGGTGATCTCGTCTGGTACTAAATATTGTAAGTTGTATAATTATATTATAAGTTAAATCGATGTATTTTTGGCACGCCCGATAGGTATCTCCGCCATAAGCCTTTAATGGCCGTGCCCGTGCTGCAGACCCATCTGGTATGCCCTGGCCTTTAAGACGTTCCATTTTTTTTTTTTTCGGCATTTGTTTTATTTACCCTTCTGAGTCATCAGCCTATCTTATATTTATAGCTTGTTATATTGCACAGGCACAGGGCCGGTTCACCATTTCTTCTCAGAGTATAATATAGTCTATGCCATAGACTAATTAAGTTAAGCTTATTTTATGACCAAGCGTGGCGTTGGACGGCGCGGCACACGCACAAACATCTGTCACTGTATAAAAGAGTTTACATACAAACGTGCACGTTTTCATACACGCGTGACGCGCCGTCGAAAGCGACGCGCGTATTAAATAAAGCCGTGAATTCGCAGTTAGTTAGGATCTAGCAATAGACGCCGCACAACGAATTTTTATCGGAGCTAGACGCTATGCAATTAGTTGTATACACCAATGACACTTGAAGCATTTTTATTATATGCCTATTAAATTATTTTTGTAAACTTTTCACGTGTTTTAATTCCTTATTCCTTTTTGATTTCTCCGGTAGCCTTTTCAGTAGTTATCACGGAATACGAATCTTACATCTTTAATGCTGTTAAGATCAGGCCTTTAAATAGCGCTATTTTCGTATAGCGCTATCATTTATAACGTTATTATTCCTAAAACCGCTATACTCGAAAACGATATTTGACGCGCTGTATAGCGATATCCATTATAACGTTATAAATCTAAACCACTAATATAAAACCGATACTTTTTTAACCGATATAATAATGTAATAACGTTATAGGCTACCCCTTTCTCGCATTCAGTATAGCCTACTCGTGCAATGTAAGCGATGTGATTACGTAACGTAGGTTGTTTGTTAGAGTGCACGACGTCATAGTAAAACAGAGAATTTTTCGATTTGCTCGGCTTGTCGGCGCAGGTTGTAGCCTGATACGAATATCCTGACTAATAATTTTCAAATCAGATTGTCTTTAGCTACTCTGTGCCTCATTAATTGGAAATGCATCATCCCATAAAAAACATGCCATGTAAAAAAGAGGTCAAGTCTCGAAACTCTTCCACCGTAAAAATTTGTGAGATATTTCGTAGAGCCAAGTCTCAGGCATTCTTTTATCTTTATTTGCTTGCTAAATAAAATTTTGTGACTTGGCAATCACACAATACTACATAGCTTTAGGTATGCAGAAATCCATTAATGCAGGAAAGTTGTGTGATTGCCAAGTTACAGAATTTTATTTAGCAAGCAAATAAAGATTAAAGAATGCCTAAGACTTGGCTCTACGAAATATCTCACAACTTTTTACGGTGGAAGAGTTTCGAGACTTGGCCTCTTTTTTACATGGAATGTTTTTGCTTGTTAAATAAAATTCTGCAACGTGGCAATCACACAATTTAACTGTATTTATAGATTTTTGCATACTTACCTAAAATTATGTAGTATTGTGTGATTGCCAAGTCACAAAATTTTATTTAGCAATAAATAAATAAATAAATAAATATTAAGGGACAATCTTACACAAATCGACCTAGTCCCATAGTAAGCTCAGTAAGGCTTGTGTTATGGGTACTAGACGACGATATATATAATGGATATAAATACTTAAATACATAGAAAACTTCCATGACTCAGAAACAAATATTCATGCTCATCACACAATTATTTGCCCTTACCGGGATTCGAACCCAGGACCTTCAGCTTCGTAGGCAGCGTCACTACCCACTAGGCTAACCGGTCGTCAAGCAAGCAAATAAAGATTAATAAGAATGCCTGAAACTTGGCTCTACGAAATATCTCACAACTTTTTACGGTGGAAGAGTTTCGAGACTTGGCCTCTTTTTTACATGGAGTGTTTTTTATGGAATCTCACTTCTTTTTGAAGGTTAATGTGTTATCCATACATACAAACTATGAATGCAGGCCCATTCTTGCTTTTGAATTTTCCCATTCACTGCAAATGTAACTTTGTAATCCTATATATTTGTATAGGATTACAAAGTAATGTATACAGTTGGTGTATCTAGAAAACTGGGTTGAAATAGCATTTTTTTATAGTTTTCCCTTTATGTGGCCATAAAACCCTAACTCTGTACCAAATTTCAGCTCTCTGAGTTTATGGGAAGTACTAGTTCTATTTTGATGATCATGAGTGAGTGTCATAAATGCGAAACTTTGCTTTCGCTTAACTTCGGAACTAAATGACCTACAGACTTGAAATTTTGGATTTTAAGTATGTGATTATAGCTTACTGGATGACGAAAATTTCTGCATTCTGGTCTTATCCAGAGGTTCTCAAATAGGGGCCTGAAAATGTGGCGAAATGGTTCCAGTAAAGAATGGTACGGCAGTGTTTGCTTCGCGCTCGACTTGGCGGGGGCACTGCCGTGCCCCCAGATATTAATGGCATTGTTATAACATGGTAAATTATTAATAATTTAAATGCCTGCATCAAATATTTCTGCTTAGCCCGTTGGTTGACTGGTAGAGAATGCCTTATGGCATTAAGTCCACCATATATACTTTTTTTTGTATTGTGTCACAAAGTTTAAATAAATTAAACCGGTCTCATGGCACCAGCACGCACATTACGGATGGATGGTCAGCTAAGATGCTTAAAATGAGGTGAGAGAATGAGAAATTTGATTTATCTATATATGTAAAAGAAGACTTCCTGACTAATTCATCAACGCACAGCCGAAACTACTGGGACTAAAAAGAAGGGACAAGATGGAATTTTTGGAAATCCCATCACTAAGGGGGTTAAATAGGGGTGCAAAGTTTGTATGAGGGAAACTTTTTTTTTAACTAGAGACTTGAAACTTTGTAGGAAGATTACTTATTAAGATGCATAAAAAGTTCTTGCAGCGTTTTAGAAAATTCCACTCCTAAGGGGGTTAAGTAGGGGATAGGGGTGAAATGTTTGTATGGGGGAAACATTATTTTTTGAACTAGAGACTTGAAACTTTGTAGAAAGATTACTTATTAGAATAGAAAAAAGTACTTTCTGTTTTAGTAAATTTCATCCCTAAGGCGGTTAAATAGAGGTGCAAAGTTTGTATGGAGGGAACTTTATTTTTTGAGCTAGAAACTTCAAACTTTGTAGAAAGATTACTAAATACAATACAAAAAAGGACTGTCAGCGTTTTAGAAAATTCCACTACTAAGGGGGTTAAATAGGGGTGAAAGGTTTGTATGAGAAACACTTTTTTTGAGCTTGAGATTTGAAACGTTGTAGAAAGATTACTTATTAGAATAGAAAAACAGTTAGTAACTTTAACGTGTTTGAAAATTCCATCCCTAAGGGGGTTAAAAAGGTACTTATGCAAGATTAGGATGAGAAACATTTTTTTTGAGCTAGAGATGGGCAACTTTGTGGTACGATTACTTATTAGAAAAAAAAAATCCTTTCATCGTCTTGGAAAAATACCACCCCTAAGGGGGTTACAAGTGTTAAAACGGTATTCAAGGTTTATATGGAGAGCAAGAAAATATAGTTAGATATTTCTAATGTCAGTCTTAGTCTGTATGTTAAGACAACAAAACTGATTTCAGTTTTTTTTTTAATTCATCCCCTATAGGCGTTAATGGGGCTTCAAAGTTTATATGGAGGGAAAAGTAATTTTTTAAGTAAGATTTTTTTAATTTTGGTCTTAAAATAGAGAGAGCAGATTAGTAGATTTTTTTATTCATCACCTAAGAGTGTTTAAAGGGGATTCGAAGGCCGTATAGGGTCAAGACAATTTTAAAGTAAAACATTAGTGTAACTACGATTTTAGACGGTTTGTTTAAAACTAAAAAATACATTTCAATGTTTTTGAAATTCATCCCCCAAGAGGGTTTCTAGGGGGTTCAAAGTTTATACGAAGAGCAAGATATTTTTAAAATAATAGATTTATTACTTAGGTTATGGACCGTTTGTTTAATGATTAGAAAACGATTTCAGCGTTTATTTTATTCATCCCCTAAGAGAGTTAAAATGTTTGAAGGTTGTATAGAAAGCAAGACCTTTTTTAAAGTAAGACTTACAGATTTGAACAGTTACCAGAAATGTAGGATAGGTTAGGTTAGAACTGCGATGCTCCCAGAATCGAATAGATTTAATCAACATTGGGTACTTATTATTATAACAGTAATGTAGCTTAGTAGACATATAAAAATATATTTTTATTTAATACTGTATGAAAACGTCTGTTGATGATTCTTAAGATATTTATGTTTGTAAAAACGAAGTTTTCAATTTAGATTTATCAATTTAAACTAACGAACTCATCGCACTGTTACCTTTTACGTAGGTCTAATCCCTGAACGGATTTAGATGAAAATTCCCGTACAGATAATTTGAGACCCTTGGAAGGATATAGGATAGTTTTTGTATATCTTTAAGATGGTAGAAGTGTGTTTGGGACAGCGACAAATAGCTTGCACCGAACATAATTTAATAGCAATATTTTTTCTAAGACCATAACAAGTTCCACGCGAACGAAGTCGCTGGCAACAGCTAGTTATTTATATAAATATTTAGTGACTAAGGATTAATTAGAAAAGGAGGATGAATCGTAAGAAAAGGAGGATCGATACATATTTATGTGTACCAACCGTCCTTGGTCTCCCCTATCTATCGCGACCCAAATCGAAAATTCACACATTCTTTGGTTTCATAATCAGATTTTATTTAACTTGTAAAATGTCGGAAACTAAAAGTATATTTTAATTTAATTACGATTAATGAACAAAAGCACATACCAACATACCTATGCATAATTTTTTGCTCACGGCAACACCGTCGGTCGTAGGGCTTGTTTGTCTGTAGTCTGCGATTTAGTGCCGAGACAAACAATTAACATAAAAAAATATTGACCCTCTTACATATTGTAATAGTGTATACCTAGGGGCTATTAAGATTGGCACTCTTTCTTTTTATTTATGAGCAAGTCCACGAATCTGTGGACAGCGTTGCGTTTCCTGCGTCCCATTTTTATTCCGCCGCATTTATCGTCGCAACCAACCAAATATTCACAATTCTCAACCAATTTGCAAATGATCGAGGTAAACAAGCATCAATAAGATTTAGAAGCTAGAACAACATAACGGCAACGTCGCACGTCGCGCTACGGCCCACGTGGTGGCATGTTGGCATTGGCACAGAGCGGCAACGGCGCAGCCGTAGCGCGCGGCTCGCATTTTAAAACGATATTATAACGTTATTATATATCGTTCTGTTATTTATTCTGTTACGGTATTTATATCGTTATGGAGAATATTGATTTTGTTATAACGTAATTTTCGAACACTAACGGAATATACCGTTATAATTCCGGTTCATTTTATAACGTTTTAAAGGCCTGGTTAAGATACCTACAAAACCAAGGTAACCAATATAGCCCTCCGAATCGCTAAACATAAGTGGCATGATTGCATGTAGAACCGATCGACGTAGCAGCGAAAAGGTTCAGAGGCTCTAGTATAAGTTTTACCGAAACAAAACGTTACGACCACGTTTGCGTTTAGCTGTCAAATCCCATACAAATTGAGGGTAAAACGCAAACGGGATCGTAAAGTTTTGTTTCGGTAAAACTTATACTAGAGCCTCTGGAGTAGCGACCACGTACCGTAAGGTGCAGCGTGGGTAGACCACCCACAAGGTGTTTTACAAAAACCTTACAGACTGAATATGAGTATACAAAACTAATAATATAAAACGATAAGATGCTGGTGGCGCAGGACCGGGCATTGTGGCACTCTTTGGGGTACGCCTATGTCCCACAGCGGACCTCTTCCGGCTGATATGATGATGAAGGTACAAAAGCGGTGAACCCTTATCATTCCGCCAATCTACAAGAGACTGAATTTTTCTCATCTTATCGCGCCACTGCATGGCTCCCCGCGTTGATTATTTTAATTGTCGCCAGTTGAATGCAGCTAATTGCGTAACCACTTTGGAATAGGTTTGAAAGAAATCGACGTAACTGATGGTATAAAACTAAACAAGCTTGTTTTTTTTTCAACCATTTATCACACAAGATACAGTAGGACCCAAGTAATAAGGTGCGCGAGTTAAGCAATAATAGCCTCTCGGTCAACTACTTAAGCGCCTTGACGCGCGCCATATTAATTGTGTTTACCTGTACCTATATTATAACTAAAAGTACGCGCCAGTAGAAAACGAAAATAATGTAAACAATGTATTGAATTTGACATATTTGACATTTAATATGTCAAATTCAATACATTGTTTGTTTACATTATTTTCTTAAACTACTGTCTGACAGACGTAAGACGAGCGTTTCCAAAACGTATTCATAAACATCCATCAAACTTATCTTAGTTAAAAGATAAGTTTGATGGATGTTTATGAATACGGCATTAAGTTCAGCTTTTGTAGTATTTTGTGTAATAATTGAATAAGGGCAAAAGTATTTGTCTAGTAGAGCCTCTATGATCCTAATTATCAAGTAATTCTCCAAGGTTTTAATTCGAAATAAGAACCGACACATATAAAAAACTTATATAATTTAAATAAATTATCTTTTGTACAAAACAGCCTAGCATTAATATTACACTAGCTCCACAAATCAACTACATATCTTTTATCCTTCTCCATCTGAGATATACACTGTCTCGCTTCCTCCTGAGATTTCCCACTGTATTGTTCTAAGCAACTTGCTATAGTTTCTCTCACTTGCACCACCATGGTTTTCGCCTCACCGCACACGTACACCGACGCTCCTTCTTCTATTAGTCTTGCTACATCTTTACCATTCTCACGTAGAGCATCCTGCAAAAAACACGTATCTCTTTTTTATGTAATATAATATCTTACGAATACTTTTGTCTCTTGGGAGCTAAAGCATATTTCACAACCTCATATTACTAAAGAATCGTCAAATATCCATTCTCAGCAACGAGCTTTACCCAAGTTGCCACATTATACTGGCGACTGTTTAATAAAATTTTTAACACAAATTTTGGCTCTCAAATATATGTGAGTAATTTATTAATAGACAGTTATAAAACTACTACATTTCATACAAAAACGCGGAATCTAATGACACTAAGCAAGATAAAAGGTAACAATACTTATATTCCCGGTAATATAAGTTAATAATGTAGTGGTTTTATTACAAATCTGTGCTGTCTCATTGGCTTTACAATGACTATAGATGGAGACTAATGTCATCAAGATTACAATGAGCGGGGCTCGGGCAGAGTCTGAGCTACGCGCTGATCATGGAATTGCATTACGGATGCCTTTTCTAATCATAGGTTGCAAAATACACATAATACTTCTAAAAGATCTGTTCCCACTAATTTTATTATCGACTTGGTCCATGCATGGAACTTAACAAGTGAAAAACACATTTAAATTAACTATTTTGGATTATAAAAGATAGACCTAGCTAGTGGACAAGACCCACATTCTATTAAGTATCTTTTCTTACCTGAACATGTCTCGTTTCTTTGCCCTGTATCCTCGAAAAAGCTGTTATAAGATTTGTCAAAGTCAAGTTATCTTCGTACTGTTCCAATTCTTCTTGATACAAATAATCCAAGTTGGGATCTCTACACCCAAAGAAGAGCCAAGCTTCACCCATCTTCTCTGTTTTTCTCGACTCTCTTTCCTCTAAGAAACCAATGAATGGTGCTACTCCAGTACCAGTCGCAATGAGTATTAAAGGAGTTTCATTATTACATGGTAAACAAAACTCTGCCATATTCTGCCTAACGTACACAGGCACTTTATTTCGATTGTCATTTGTTATACTCAAATTTTCCATTCTATTTTCAAAAGCGTCACTTATAATTTGCGATTCTAGCCAGCCAGTTGTAAGTCCTTTTCTATTGTTGCCTAAATCCATGACGGAAAAGCAAATTTTCAGTATACTGGAGTCTTTCATTCCAGTATTCACTATGGAGTATGGCCGTGGCAGCAGCCTGGGTAGGTTTGCCAGTAATATTTCAATGGGTGGTCTGCATGTTTTGAATATTGTGAATATGTCTAAGATACATATGCCTCTGTTCAATATGTGTTTCGTGTATGCCTGTGAGCCTTCCTTGCTGCTTAGGTATTCAAGAGTTTTCCGTTCAGTGTCACATTTGGTGTGCTTTGAAAGGGCCAGAAGAAAAAGCTGGAATCAATAATGTCAAAAACTATTAATCTGGTTTAAAGTTGATTAAATACTGGTTTTAAAACAGTCATGGGTGCTTTAATGTGCTATTAACCTGATTTGTTACCACTGGTAACGGATGCAAATTATTCTAGACATCCCCAGCTGTTACAGTAAGTGTTGGTGTTAACTATCTTTGGTGGTAACAGCTGGGAATAACCAATTATAATCTTTCCAAAATGTTTATCACTCCATCAAACAGTACAACAGAAGGGTTAACAAAATATGGGGTATTGTTGTGAGCAAGTAGACTACCTAGGTAGAGCATCAGAGAGGTAATACTATAATTTTACACCCATTTCATATTCCAAAACATCAATCAATTTAACACATGTCCTCCTCTGTGATCCCATAACATTGCATTCTTGATCAATCTAATTTGAATACTGTATTCCCAAAACTTGTTTTTTTTTTGGACTTTTGATATTAAGGAAATGACAAATCAACAATGGTATTTTGAGCAGTGACAATGCAGTTATTAAAATCTCACGAAACAAGTAAAATTACCTTTTTCAAAACTCCTCTCAAGTCGACACACTGTGTAAGTACATGCCTTAGAGTAGATTTCACAGGTATGTGTAGAGGCATCTTAGCCTTCGGTGTACTGTCTGCAGTGAGGTTGTAACTCAGGTTTGCCTGTGTTATGCTGAGGTGATGGAGGATGGAGTTCACATCCTCAGGGCTGTTCTGTGGAAGAATGCCTATTGTGTCTCCAGCTCTGAAGTAAAGCTTACTGTCCTGTAATATTAATGGGTCATAATATTAGGACAAGAATTATTTATTCACATTTTTATATGGAATTAGATAGGTCCCTATGAACCACATAGTGTAAGATTACTATATTACTTTAGTGTTTTGACTAAATTTATTGTCAGTTTCAGGGATAGAATTAGTTGGGCCTTTTATTCTAAGTCTATAAATCATCTTCAGCATTTTAAATGTAACTACTAGTAAAAAATGGCCTGCTAGTTTTCTTTTGAATCAACCTGGCATATTCAATAAAACTGATCATAGAACAAGGGGGAATACACCTTATTACAAACAACTCCTAGTTAAGACACTACTGGTACCAAATACACCACACACTTGCACACAGTGTGAACTATTATCCAGTTACATCTCATTTTTTTTTGTTTATTTATGCCTATAGCAAGGGTTCGCAACAGGCGGACTGGTGTCCGGACCTTGTTAAATATACCTACCAACCGGCATATTCATTTAACATTAACACTGTCAGTGAAATTTTTCGCATTAATTTATACGTACGTAATATGGTAACTTAATTTTAAAGAAAAATAAAAAATATTACTTATACCTAATCATTAACAGTTTTTTTTTCTGGACCTCAATTTTTTTAAACAATTTTCGGACCCCACTCAAAACTACTTGCCGACCCCTGGTCTATAGTATGAAGCATATATTACATTTGTTTTTTTTCTCTACACATGTTGGTATCCGTAACAGAAATTGTCACAGTTTTTCGCGGGTGTTAGCCAGCCGCAGCTGGCGACGGTCGCCGACGATCGCCAATTGCTGTCGCGGGCGGTTGCGGCATGGTGTGGCTCGTATGTGAGAGACCTAATGGATCCAGGAACTACGGATTCTCAGAACATAGTTTATTTTGAAGATAATTACAGGAATGTGTAGCCCATTTAGCACCCATGTGCAATCATTACCCTAGCACACACTAGTGCAGTGTTAGCGCGCCCAGCGAATGGCGCTCGACATATCGTATCATAAGTAAAGCCCTGATAATGATGATTATGGCATCCTCTTATTATATTATAATTTTGTATTAATAATTATATTGTTTATGATCCTTGTTGGTCGAAATAAAGTATTTGATTTGATTTGATTATTTCTCATTAGATCCTGGGCGGCATAATCGTCCTTCCAGCCAATGCCTATTAAGGCAGGGTCTGTGTCACTGTGCTTCTAACAAATTTATATTGCTCCCGAATAATAGTGTATTCAGGGGAGTAACATTTGTTCCCCAAATTATAAATAATATGAATACCATGTAAAACTTACCTTCACATCAAATGTTACTTCATACACAGCCTTGCAAGCATCGTCAAACGCCGTTAAACGACGACAGCTTGATATTCGAGCGTGGCATAGTTCTGAATGCACGAAAGGCAAGATGGGCGCTTTATCCTTATAAACAGGTACATTCTGGAAACACGCAATAATCATAGTTTTATTATTTAATCAAGGTGCAATACAAGCTTTCGAAAGAGTACACTTAAAAATCTTTTAAAACTTACATCATGTTTCGCAGTCTCAAGATACTCCAATTTTAACCCGGAATCTTTACATGTGGGCAAAGTAATCATTCCAGCTTTCAATGCCTCATCGAACATATCTTGATAATGATGTGTTACCACCATTTTCACGGAATTGTTGATTTTTATTGTTCTTTTTAAACACCATGCGCATGCGCGGACAATTCACGCGTTCACGCCATTACGATTTTGACAAGTAACATAGGGACCACGTGTTTGACAAGGGACGTACAGCAAGGGTACGTTCGTAAACCACACAATATTTTAATTTAAGTTTATTATGTACAAACGCTGTCGCATAAGGAGACGTTACAAGAGCGAAATCGGCAGGACAGCCAAGCAAGGTCACAAAAAATCTAGTAGGGAGTGACCTTGATTTGGTTGGAAGACGTGCTTCCGACACGTATCCACACAATCTCAAGGCCGCTCCACATTCGCGCGTTCGCGCGCGAAAACTATGCGCGAACGCGTGAAAACGTGAATGTGGAGCCGATTCGCATATTTTTCGCGGGTTCGCGCCTAGTTAACCACATTTTGTCAGTTTTTTGGCCCGCGTCAAAGGGCCTGCGAACGCGCAAAAGCTGCGTAGACACAACAGACTCCACATTCGCGCCTTCACTTAGTTGCTTGCAGGTCATTACGATGAATAGCCGTCATCCACCATCTTTCGTTTCCTCCATATCATATCTTTTTGTTTTTCTTTTATTATTTTAATGTAGACATAATTATAATACGCAAATACACAGAGCAGTAGGCCTGTCGAAGCAATAACTTCGTCCATGACGTCAATAATCGTCGAGGGCGCGAACTACACTGTGAATTGTGAAAGTGAACACAATTTGCGAACACTGCGAATATGGAGCCAAGAAGAGTTCACGCGCGATTTTCACTGCTATTCGCGGTGTGAATGTGGAGCGGCATATACCTACTACCTAAAAAAAACATTTGCAAGCCTATTGCACACTGAATGATAAATGAGGTAAATAAAAAATAACAATTTGACTCAAATTTTATTCAGAAAAAACAGTACATCTACTTCTTCTTTGACTTTTCAGTGTCATTGTCGTCAACTGGAACAATTCAATTAGAGGGTTATATACAAAGTGTACCAAGCATGGGGTGTGAACCGATCAAGGGCATAACATAAGAAACTAAATTTTTTTTTATGTAGCAGGTGGCCCCAGTCGGCCAACGCTCAATAATAAAAAAAAAAACGATAATTTGTTTTCTTCCCTTACTTTTTTCTTATTAGAACACGATACCTGTTATGCCCTTGATCGGTTCACACCCCATTTTTGGTACACCCTGTATTGTAGATTACGAGTTTATGATATGATATGATCTACCCTGGGCCTTCAAACAGGGTCCATAGTGCTCCTTCGTATTTAGGGATACCTAAATAACAATTTTACTAAGGATACAATTTTCAGTTCCGTCAACAAACTAGCTGCCAGGGCATCGCTACTCGCGTATTACATAGAACGCAAGCTAAAAAAATGCAGGATAAAATATAGCCTACTAGTTTCTGCCCGGTAATCCGTCCGCGTGGAGTTCCACGAATGAAGAGAGTGAGTTCATTTATATCGTAGCTCCATACAAAGTTTTTCCCCCCATTTCACCTTTTTAGGGGATGATTTTCAGGATTAAAACTATCCTATGTCCTTCCCCGGAATTCAAATTTCAAACTATCTCCATACCAAATTTCATCACAATCGGTTCAAAGGTTTAAAAAGCGTGAAAAGTAACAGATATATTCATAGTATCTACTCTTTGGCTACACCCTCACAAACAAAACTCACAACTTTAACTCTTTATACCTAATATTAGTACCTATAGATAAGTAGTTCTGTAGATAACTTACTTGGAATCTCGTGTCCCTTATCTTCAGTGTAGCCTTCCAAACAGAATTCGCATGGAGTGGTGTCACACGGGTTTTCTGTGGTTGTCGGGAATTGTGGCGTCAGCTCATCCGGAGGTGCCTGCAAATAACAATTTTGAGGATAAAAATATTCGTAAACCGTTGTTAATATTATTGCGACTAAATCTTTGTTAAAAAAAATAACTAGAATTATTTGGACACAATGCCCGCGTAAACTTTCAACCCCTACTTCACTATCGGGGGATCAGAGACTAATTGATGGGATAAAAAAAGATTATATGTTCTTTCTTCGGAAGTTTTGGTACTCAAACTTATACATTCAACGGTTAAAGCGTGAAAAGATAAAGAACAGACCTACCTACCTAATTAATTTTTGTACATTGTTAATGACTTTTTGTACTTTAGTAGGTAGGTAAGGTAAACTTAATATGAATATCGTGGAAGGCTTTCGATTGATTTAAACTTGCGTGAGTCAAGTTCAGAAATATTCTAAATAACTACGGGTCCACTTACATTTATACTGGCACTAAAGGCGACATGTTTCGAGCTCTTCGGGATTCTCTCCTCAACCCGAGTTGCCATTTGTGACAATTAACACGTGAGTCGACAACGTTAGGTAAAATAATTAGACGTACAATGGAATCGCGCAACATAATTTTGAGTCTCTGAAGTTAGCGTTATGTTCATGTCGCCTCCCGCACACCCCTTTCACACCTTTTTACGACGCTAGTAGTAGCTAACATCAGAGGCCCTAGCACGACAGGTTTTATCGTCACGTTTTACGTGACGTTTCAGTACATTTTCACCTTAAAACTTGACGATAAAACATATCGTGCTAGATGGGCAGAGACGCAAAGTTACGTGGCGCGGCGGTTAATATTATAACGATAGTCACCCCTAATCGAGTTTCAAACTACTACTAGCTAAGCAGGATTGCGTTTGTATTTGTGTTTCCCTTTAAAACAAGTATAGAGAGCGAGAGGGACATATGTAGGTATAAACAAACTGATCGCGCTGCAGGTACCTACCTCAATCCGGTAAAGGTATGAAATCTTGCAGGGGTCCCAGGTATTGCAGAAAGTAGCGTTGCGTATTAGGTCTTTGCGCGGCTCGTCGCCGTAGTAATCGAAGCTGATGACTACGTTGTTGTCGATCGCGCACATAGCCAGGAATGCTTCCATCGATATCTAAGTATGTAATATAATTGAACCAAACCATATTGACACAAAGAACGCATTACTTAAATGTGCTCACATAACAACAAACTGAAAATTGAACTTCTGTGCCTTAGCCAGGCCTTTAAATAGCGCTATTTTCGTATAGCGCTATCATTTATAACGTTATTATTCCTAAAACCGCTATACTCAAAAACGATATTTGACGCGCTGTATAGCGATATCCATTATAACGTTATAAATCTAAACCATTAATATAAAACCGATACTTTTTTAACCGATATAATAATGTTATAACGTTATAGGCTACCCCTTTCTCGCATCCAGTATAGCCTACTCGTGCAATGTAAGCGATGTGATTACGTAACGTAGGTTGTTTGTTAGAGTGCACGACGTCATAGTAAAATACAGAATTTTTCGATTTGCTCGGCTTGTCGGCGCAGGTTGTAGCCTGATACGAATATCCTGACTAATAATTTTCAAATCAGATTGTCTTTAGCTACTCTGTGCCTCATTAATCGGAAATGCATCATCCCATAAAAAACATGCCATGTAAAAAAGAGGTCAAGTCTCGAAACTCTTCCACCGTAAAAAGTTGTGAGATATTTCGTAGAGCCAAGTCTCAGGCATTCTTTTATCTTTATTTGCTTGCTAAATAAAATTTTGTGACTTGGCAATCACACAATACTACATAGCTTTAGGTATGCAGAAATCCATTCATGCAGGAAAGTTGTGTGATTGCCAAGTTACAGAATTTTATTTAGCAAGCAAATAAAGATTAAAGAATGCCTAAGACTTGGCTCTACGAAATATCTCAAAACTTTTTACGGTGGAAGAGTTTCGAGACTTGGCCTCTTTTTTACATGGAATGTTTTTGCTTGCTAAATAAAATTCTGCAACGTGGCAATCACACAACTTAACTGTATTTATAGATTTTTGCATACTTACCTAAAATTATGTAGTATTGTGTGATTGCCAAGTCACAAAATTTTATTTAGCAAGCAAATAAAGATTAATAAGAATGCCTGAAACTTGGCTCTTCGAAATATCTCACAACTTTTTACGGTGGAAGAGTTTCGAGACTTGGCCTCTTTTTTACATGGAGTGTTTTTTATGGAATCTCACTTCTTTTTGTAGGTTAATGTGTTATCCATACATACAAACTATGAATGCAGGCCCATTCTTGCTTTTGAATTTTCCCATTCACTGCAAATGTAACTTTGTAATCATATATATTTGTATAGGATTACAAAGTAATGTATACAGTTGGTGTATCTAGAAAACTGGGTTGAAATAGCAATTTTTTATAGTTTTGCTTTATGTGGCCATTAAACCCTAACTGTACCAAATTTCAGCTCTCTGAGTTTATGGGAAGTACTAGTTCTATTTTGATGATCATGAGTGAGTGAGTGTCATAAATACACACTTGAAACTTGTAATGTTGTCATAAATACAGACTTGAAATTTTGGATTTTAAGTATGTGATTATAGCTTACTGGATGACGAAAATTTCTGCATTCTGGTCTTATCCAGAGGTTCTCAAATAGGGGCCTGAAAATGTGGCAAAATGGTTCCAGTAAAGGATGGTACGGCAGTGTTTGCTTCGCGCTCGACTTGGCGGGGGCACTGCCGTGCCCCCAGATATTAATGGCATTGTTATAACATGGTAAATTATTTATAATTTAAATGCCTGCATCAAATGTTTCTGACTAATTCATCAACGCACAGCCGTAACTACTGGGACTAAAAAGAAGGGACAAGATGGAATTTTTGGAAATCCCATCCCTAAGGGGGTTAAATAGGGGTGCAAAGTTTGTATGAGGGAAACTTTTTTTTTTACTATTGACTTGAAACTTTGTAGGAAGATTACTTATTAAGATGCATAAAAAGTTCTTGCAGCGTTTTAGAAAATTCCACTCCTAAGGGGGTTAAGTAGGGGACAGGGGTGCAATGTTTGTATGGGGGAAACATTATTTTTTGAACTAGAGACTTGAAACTTTGTAGAAAGATTACTTATTAGAATAGAAAAAAGTACTTTCTGTGTTTTAGAAAATTTCATCCCTAAGGCGGTTAAATAGAGGTGCAAAGTTTGTATGGAGGGAACTTTATTTTTTGACCTAGTAACTTCAAACTTTGTAGAAAGATTACTACATACAATACAAAAAAGGACTGTCAGCGTTTTAGAAAATTCCACCTCTAAGGGGGTTAAATAGGGGTGAAAGGTTTGTATGAGAAACACTTTTTTTGAGCTTGAGATTTGAAACGTTGTAGAAAAATTACTCATTAGAATAGAAAAACAGTTAGTAGTTTTAACGTGTTAGAAAATTCCATCCCTAAGGGGGTTAAAAAGGTACTTATGCAAGATTAGGATGAGAAACATTTTTTTTGAGCTAGAGATGGGCAACTTTGTGGTACGATTACTTATTAGAAAAAAAAATCCTTTCATCGTCTTGGAAAAATACCACCCCTAAGGGGGTTAAAAGTGTTAAAACGGTATTCAAGGTTTATATGGAGAGCAAGAAAATATAGTAAGATATTTCTAATGTCAGTCTTAGTCTGTATGTTAAAAGACAACAAAACTGATTTCAGAGTTTTTTTTTTAATTCATCCCCTATAGGCGTTAATGGGGCTTCAAAGTTTATATGGAGGAAAAAGTATTTTTTTAAGTAAGATTTTTTAATTTTGGTCTTAAAATAGAGAGAGCAGATTAGTAGATTTTTTTATTCTTCACCTAAGTGTTTAAAGGGGATTCGAAGGCCGTATAGGGTCAAGACAAAAGTAAAACATTAGTGTAACTACGATTTTAGACGGTTTGTAAAACTAAAAAATATATTTCATTGTTTTTGAAATTCATCCCCCAAGAGGGTTTCTAGGGGGTTCAAAGATTATACGAAGAGCAAGATATTTTTAAAATAATAGATTTATTACTTAGGTTATGGACCGTTTGTTTAATGATTAGAAAACGATTTCAGCTTTTTTTTTATTCATCCCCTAAGAGAGTTAAAAGGTTTGAAGGTTGTATAGAGAGCAAGACCTTTTTTAAAGTAAGACTTACAGATTTGAACAGTTACCAGAAATGTAGGATAGGTTAGGTTAGAACTGCGATGCTCCCAGAATCGAATAGATTTAATCAACATTGGGTACTTATTATTATAACAGTAATGTAGCTTAGTAGACATATAAAAATATATTTTTCTTTAATACTGTATGAAAACGTCTGTTGATGACTCTTAAGATATTTATGTTTGTAAAAACGAAGTTTTCAATTTAGATTTATCAATTTAAACTAACGAACTCATCGCACTGTTACCTTTTACGTAGGTCTAATCCCTGAACGGATTTAGATGAAATTTCCCGTACAGATAATTTGAGACCCTTGGAAGGATATAGGATAGTTTTTGTATATCTTTAAGATGGTAGAAGTGTGTTTGGGACAGCGATAAATAGCTTGCACCGAACATAATTTAATAGCAATATTTTTTCTAAGACCATAACAAGTTCCACGCGAACGAAATCGCTGGCAACAGCTAGTTATTTATATAAATATTTAGTGACTAAGGATTAATTAGAAAAGGAGGATGAATCGTAAGAAAAGGAGGATCGATTCATATTTATGTGTACCAACCGTCCTTGGTCTCCCCTATCTATCGCGAGCCTATCTAGACAGATTATGGCGAAGAACCGAAATCGAAAATTCACACATTCTTTGGTTTCATAATCAGATTTTATTTAACTTGTCGTTTTCGGAATGGCTCTAAATCAAAAATAACATAAAATGTCGGAAACTAAAAGTATATTTTAATTTTATTACGGTTAATGAACAAAAGCACATACCAACATACCTATGCATAATTTTTTGCTCACGGCAACACCGTCGGTCGTAGGGCTTGTTTGGAATAGGTCCTAATACTGGGAGTCTGCGATTTAGTGCCGAGACAAACAATTAACATAAAAAAATTTTGATCCTCTTACATATTGTAATAGTGTATACCTAGGGGCTATTAAGATTGGCACTCTTTCTTTTTATTTATGAGCAAGTCCACGACTCTGTGGACAGCGTTGCGTTTCCTGCGTCCCATTTTTATTTATTTATTTATTGATACATGGAAAACCAACAGCGCAACATATTTATAGACAAAATAATAAAACCATATAGCCAATTACAGGCAATTATTCCGCCATTTATCGTCGCAACCAACCAAATATTCACAATTCACAACCAATTTGCAAATGATCGAGGTAAACAAGCATTAATAAGATTTAGAAGCTAGAACAACATAACGGCAACGTCGCACGTCGCGCTACGGCCCACGTGGTGGCATGTTGGCATTGGCACAGAGCGGCAACGGCGCAGCCGTAGCGCGCGGCTCGCATTTTAAAACGATATTATAACGTTATTATATATCGTTCTGTTATTCATTCTGTTACGGTATTTATATCGTTATGGAGAATATTGGTTTTGTTATAACGTAATTTTCGAACACTAACGGAATATACCGTTATAATTCCGGTTCATTTTATAACGTTTTAAAGGCCTGGCCTTAGCTGACAAACATCTTAACCACCTGTACACTAGGGTTCGATTCAAGAGGTCTCGTTTCCTCGTAAGCACTATTATATATACCTACTGCTATTATACTGGCAAGCCCAAATAAATAAATCAACTAGGATACCGAGGTGACATCGGCTATCAGAACCCCCAATTATAACTACCTTGGTTTTATTCCCACAGTCTAGTGTCCCGTTCTTGAAGTAGTTGGTGTCTCTTTCTCCAATGCCAAGACAGAACATCCAACCCTCATTGAAGGAGTATTCAATGGGCGCCACTTCAGCTTCGATGCAGGGGTCGACATCTAGCTGCAAAGCATAGCCTACTATTAAAACGTTTACTATGCATGAATACATGTTGCAGTACTTGTCGGACCTTGATCGGCCTGTCGGCCCTGTAAGTAGGTTGGTCTGGCGACAGTTAACAGCTTAAGTACGGGCAGCTACACTAGGTATGAAATGGCGGCGAAAGAAATAATACATGTTTTTTTTCTTGGCGAGGCCGCGAACTTTTCAATCTGCCATCATCATCATCATCATAAACTTAAGAGCCGGGCTCTTGTCGGTGGAGTAATCGCCACTTATTACTCCATAATAGGGAATATTAATGTGGTGGTTTCCCCACTTGCCTTCCACATCGCAGTGTAAGTGCCGGTTATATACGCCCACTCCTATTTGGTCAAAAGTCCTACCGGAACCCACTTCCTCGGCCTTCTACTAATACTGATGTAGCTGCTGCTCTGTAGGTACCAGGGGAATGCTTATTCGATGACGGCATTTAGGTACTCGCCTTGTCGCAAGGTCGTCATAAGGCCTATGTAGCTTTTATTCAGAAGTCCGTCTCACCGTCCAACCCACTACGCCATGTTAACCCTGTCGCCGCTTGATCGGGGACTGCTGATTCGTTGTATTTGCAGCTAACCACCATAAGTATCTGATGGCCGTTATCTATACGTCACCTGTGACCCCGTTGGTAGCCCAATCTGCCCTCGTACATAATTATTTCTGAATTGCATAATTTCGAAAACTATATTCTGCTGATATAATACTGAGTTCAGTATACAGGGTGGCCAAAAAGAGACTGTAATGTAAACAAAAACAAACATTTCAATGTACCTACTTAAACAAAAACAAATAAAAAATTCTAAAAAATAAACAAATGCATTTTTGGAATCGCAATACTCTACCGAGCATGCCCTTGATCGGTTCACACCCCATTTTTGATTCACCCTGTATATAATCTACTAAATCATCTGTATCCAAATTTTCGTTTAGCGCAAAATGGCTTTCGGAATAATGATGCTTTCTGACGAATTAGTTCGGAATTTTTGTGCTAACCTAACCTATCTATAATAAATAAATATTTCCGGATAATCTTACACAAATCGACCTAGTCCTAAACTAAGCAAAGCTTGTACTATATATGTACTAAACGTCGATAAACATACTTATATGGAGAAATAAATACATATAAAAACATCCATGACTCAGGAACAAATATTCGTGCTCATCACTCAAATAAATGCCCTTAGGTACCGAACCCAGGACCTCTTGCTTCGCAGGGTCCAACCACCAACTAGGTCGCCAAAACATAACCTAATATAGTGGTACAAACAAACATCGGGTTCAAATCATTCATTCAATCATCATCCTTCTAGCGTCATTCAATACAAGTTGTAAATAGGTATTGAAATAATAACTCCAGTCTATACCACATGTACAAAAGAAAGCTTCTTTTACCCTCAAAGGATCCTTGCCAAAGGTGCATTTCCTGTCGTGCATATTCGCCTGCGATCTGTATGCGTCTTGATCAGGCTCCGAACCGTCCGGACATTCATAGTAGTTTCCTTTAAGTATAAAATTTCTCCATTCCTTTAATTATTAAACAACGGGATTGACTAAAGAAAACTGACTTTGCGGAATCGACTGCAATCTGGCCCTCCAAACCAGAGGGGAAACAAGACCTTATTGGAGTTAGGCTTTAGTCAAATGAGTGAGGAACTTGACTGTTAGAAGTTCACAAACCACTCAAAGGCCTCAAATTCTGACCAGGAACTGCCGTTGATAATATGATGACAACAGCCGGGATCAACAGCGTAACGAGTTTTAGAAAGGAAGGAAGTGCGGAGGTTAGTAACCAATCAATACCTTTTATTACAGTTATTAATAGAGCTTAGATAATTCGGCTAATACTTGCTATTGTAGATAGTTACCGTTTTGTATAATATAAGCGGTTCTTTGGTGAGCACTGACGACGGTACGAATGGTAACCCCATTGCCGCCACTTTTGATGTTCTCCATTAGGACCTCCTGCGCTGCCCGTTGCTCGCGCGACCACTTCGCCGCCTCTTCAGCCAGGATCTGACGGCTCACCTTACCCGGTCCTTGGGTGGACTGTAAATTTAGCAGCGCATTTATTCACTACACTCATCGACATCTTGCCAGTGTGACTTCTGAATACAAGTAATTATACAGAATTTTGGGGTCACGCGTGTGTCGAAGATCAATAATAACTATAGGGGTGAGTGAGTGGTAAAATTAGTAAAAACAGGCGGTGAATAGAATAGCAGTATTTTCATGTATTTTCAACGTTTACATGAGTCCGACCAGTGTAAGTTTGACCACCGATCAGAGGCGGCTTTACCTATAGTGCAGGGGGTGCGTTGCACCCGGGCGCACGGTCCTAGGGGGCGCCGAGCGCCACTGACAGGGCGCGCTAACACACCCGATTGCGAATCTCAGCATCAGGAAACTTGAGGCAAGCGATCAGGTGAGTCGAAATCGAGACAGCTTTTCAATGGGTAGTCAGATGATTAGATATTACAACCCATAGGTACTAATATTATAAATGCGAAAGTGTGTCTGTCTGTCTTTTACCTCTTCACGCTTAAACCGGTGAACCGATTAATAAATGAAATTTGGTATAGAGGTAGTTTGAAGGGGAATTCCCAGGGAAGGACATATGATAAAAAAATGTATCCCGGAAATCATCCCCGAGAGGGATGAAATGGGGGTGAAAGTTTATATGAAGCTGCGATATAAACGAGTTCCACGAAGACGGAGTCGCGGGCAGAAGCTAGTAGGCTATATTTTATCCAGCGTTATTTACAATAAGCGGTTGAAGCCACGCGGTTGGCTAGTTTTTTATAACTTATAAGTAATCATAAGAAAATGTACCCTTCCACTTCCGCCTGTTGTTTTACCGCTACTGTCTCTCTGTCTTTTCTTTTGTACCTGCTTTATCTGTGTGAGGTGTGCAATAAAGAGTATTTGTATTGTATTCTATTGTAAATGATCTAGAAACCTGGGGCGGATTCTCCATGATGACGTGTGGTCGGCCTAGGGTGTGCTGCCATATGAGCTGCGCCGCGACCTTGAACTTGGAGCTGTGGTGCAGCGGCTGGATCTGGAGGATGCCGTACCAGGCCAGCTCGCGGTACACGCTGTCAGGCAGGTACCCCGTCTAGAAAAAAAAACGACCGGGTTGCACTCCGGGAGTGCCGGTAGAAGTGAAAACTCAATGACATTGTAACAGTTTTTCGATCAGGTCACGTGTCCGTCTTACGAATTTTCAATCTGTCGAATCTTACGAGTATCTCTCGAGTCTCACGGTCACGTGAGATCTTACGGTCAAAAAGTCCACAGCGCCGCTAAGATCTTACGGTCAAAAAGTGCACAGCGCGCTAAAGAAGTTTTCACTTCTAAAACGGTCAAGTGCGAAAGGTCAAAGGAAAACACTTTTCTTGTATGTAAAGCCCCAGGGCCCCAGGCGGTGGGAATTGGGTTCTTTTGACGCTTCACTGACACATTTTTACACAAACGTTTCATATACTTAGTATAATTTTGCTAGTATATTTTTCTTATCAATCTGAAGTCTGATAGAGGCATTTAGAAAGAATAAACTGGCTTTATATTAAGGCTGGTAAGTTTACTGAAAGAAACAAAGAATTAGGTGTTCTGAAAGGTTCAACTAGATTTTATAATTATATACTTTTAAGTATCTATATATTTTTTCATAGCCCCGAGAATAGCCTGAGTAAAACACGTGTTCTAGGTGCTATGAACACGTGTTTTACGAATTTATATTTTATACTCACTGGCATGAAATCCATATGCCACTGAAATAACAGAAAAATATATTAAAATAGTAGGTATACATAAGAATCGAGCGGTCCAAATCCGGAAGACCTGTGCAAGGGACAAAACGGACAAATGAAATTGACATTTAAGTGCTAATTTCGTACGTGCACCAAACGAAGTTTGACTAGCTTTTGTTCAACTTGCTAAAATTTCTTATGTAACTATGTAAGTTCTAATACCAATGCCTGTTGATGATGAACGCCCATAACAATCTTCTGCCCACTATGACACAGACAGAGCGTGAGGAAACGAGGGCGAGTGCATTTGCCTGTGCTGACCCTTTTGAAGGGAAACATCGGAAACATTAAAAGCACTAGTGCCGAAAAGTATATTTTAAAATAAAAGTGCTTTAAATGATTATAGTGGTGTGATTTATGTGATCTGTCCTAGGCCTTCTTACCTCCTCTTCCGCCTCTGTAGTTGTGACGACCACTGAAAATAACCACTTTTGTTTTTAAAAAAACCTTTCACGTATGATATTCACCACACAAATGACCTCTCAGAAAATATGTATAAATATTGCACATCTATAATATTTGAACTTACCATCATCTTCGCTACTTTCTTGAGAGCTTTGCCTTGCTATTAGAAGCTAAAATCCCAAGATGATAAATTAAATGAAAATATAACCATACATTGGTAATTACATTAGGTATTATTATTCTTTGAAGTAATGTTTTGTTTTGTACCTGGAGAAATAAAACAAAGATCCATTTTAGTTTAAAATTCCGTAACATTTTTATCACTAATATTAAGCACTTAACTACACCAAACCTCAAGAAAACTGTGATTTTTATTGTTTTGCACCATTAACGTTATCGTATTGTTAACCTAACAACCCGATAAAAATAATTAAAGAACTTGTTAAAAAATATCGATGTGTGTGTTTTTACCTCTACGTAGAGGGTATAGTTATGGTGAGGTAACTTTTCTATTTTACCTCAGACTTTTTTGGCGTGTAAACACTGCCTTAAATAACTAACACTGCACGTCTATCATGAGACAGCCGCGACATACCCTCGATTTTTCTCGCACTATACCACTTGTTCTAAGTGTTCTAATAAGAGAGAGACGGATAGTGCGAGAAAAATCGAGAGCTCGCGGGCTGTCACATAATAGCCGTGCTGATGTTGAGATCAATCATTGCACATTTTATTTTTAAGTATTTTTATAATCATGCGGTTGACTTGCAAGTATGTTAGTAATAGTATACAGTATGTAATTTACAATCTATAGTCTGAACATCTGTGTCACTGAGCTGGGAATTGGGAATATTCTGATGCCCGATGTAGACCAGCTCAGCGCAATGGAACGGATTCCAACTATGAATGATCATTTATTTATTTAAAATTGATTGCACAAATACAAACAAGTAGGTACAGTTGGCAGACTTAACGTGTGGTGTACTTACATGTTTACATATTTTCCCTAGGGGTTAAATGTACTACTTTAGCCCCGCTTGGTAAGCCTTATAAGACACACTATTCGAGCATGAGACCAAAGCACGAGACGTGAAAAATAAACAAAACCAAACCAATGCCCTAAACTGGCAGTACCTACTTGGACGTGGCCGGGTGCTGGGAATTGACAGAGGAGCTGTTGCCGCGCTGCGCTGCGCCTGAGCGTGGCGAGGACCGACTTGGAGGCTAACGACGACCTGGTACTGAATCTACTGATCCCTGAATTTTGCCTCTAAAATCTAGCGCTTCTCCATTAGCCAGAATGTTACCTATAAGCGAAACGCCTGGTACCTATTATTGGTATCTCGGTAAAAAATAATTACCTACTCAATCAAGCAAGAAATGACAGGCATTTCTTGGACTTTGTGATTTTACAAACTTTTGCCCGCAGGCCGCACGCAGCCGGCGACTTTACATAATCCGTATGCAGATCTTGTCATTAATATGTAAATAATTGAAAGTTGTACGTTTGTTTGGAAACATCCTATTTGATTTGAGCGATCAAGAGATACAGATTTAAATCGTCATAATCTTACCACCTTTAAAACACATAAATGCAATAAATAAATATAAATACAAACAGGATCATTAGCATAACCTTGTATTGGCCTTCAATCAAAGAGTATAATAAGTATATTTATGTAAAGAGTGGCAACACCAAGAAATTACTGGTCCCACAGCCTCCTGGCAGCGAGTGGATTGAACTACTCTGACGCACGCATGCGTGCAGCGTGCACGCTTCACATACACACGACACGAACGCACACATACATATTCACGCACCACGCACACACGTATACAAAAGTTGTATTCTCTGTTTTGACTTTGAAGCCTACAATGCGACTATCAAAGTTAGGAAGAAAACGTTTCTAAAACATGATATAAATCACATTTTAGTTACCTAAGTACGCTTCCCTTCATACTTTGCCAGTCACATTGTAGGTTTCAAAATAATCACACAACTATGAAATGGATCTGAAAAGTGAAACATGCAACATTCATAAAAGCATTTATTCAACTTAACAAATAACAAATTATGTAACAAGAACTTAACAAAGCACAACCTTTTTAACAAAAAACACGACACAAGGACGAGATTTAGCTTCAAAACTTTAGATTAAATCTCCTGGAACAGATTTAACAAATCCACGTACAGCCGATCTACACTGCATATTACTCAACCTCAAACTATTTACTGCACACATAATACCTAGATATTATTTTTATAAACAGATACTGTGTCTAAAACTATTCTTGATTTTATTTAAATATGATTTAAATGTGTTTTCATTCAATGTTTTTATAGACAATACATTGACATTTAATTAGTGACTGACACGTAGGTATGTATACTTCATCTAAAACCACAAAGGCCGAACAACAAACACAATTCCATATTAATGAGATATTTGTTCATGGTCAGTTAAATAAAATGGATACTTAATAAATTCTATCTCAAAACATAAAAATATATTTTATTTCATTTCAAAATCTTAAAATGTATTGTCGTGGGTCTATTGTACTGACATCTATTTCCATTTTCTGTCAACAACATTCAATACAGCGATCCGCTTCGCCAGAGATGTCACTACTTTCCATACAATCAATCGGCGTGTCGCCTCTTTTCTAAGTTTCCAGCCCCTGCCTTCAATGAAATCCAGAAGAAATACGTTTAGCAATATTTCAATTGTAGTAAGCTGGCAATACATAATTAGGGGTGGTTGCTGAATGAAGCACTGGCAACATTCTCAATTGTCAGTTTTGCATTGTGTTTCGCGAGAGTTAACGATTTTTATGGCAGGAAATTAATCAAATATCATAATAAAAGTGAATAAAAAGTTATCAAAATGAATACTCTAGACAAACAGTTAGCTGACTTGCGGATTTACGCGAACGAATTAGACGCCAAGTTGCAGGATGACATAAATGCTGCCAAAATTAAACCCGCGATTCCACCCAAAAAAAATAAGGCGCCGCAGCCGCAAATACCTCAGAGTTGTATGGTGAAGTCTGCCTGCGAACCGTCCTACTCCTCCAGGCTGGAGTATGGAAGCCGGACTAGCTCGACCTATTCTAATCTAGTGCCCGTGAAGAGTTGTATCGTGAGGAACACAGCGCGAGTAAAGAGCGGCGATGTATTCTTGTACAGTAATTTGTTGCCGCCGGGCGGGACTAACCATGTCTACTCGAACATTCCGATGCAACGAAACGAGACTATATACGGTGACAGAGATGCGAGATCAGAAGTTTCCAGAATAAGCGACGTTGGCGCTCAGTCGAACTACAGCGAGCTGCGCCGCCCAGGGTCAGCTTATCCGCCGTCCTCCGCTTCAGTGAACGCTCAAGACTTCTCCACCTATGGCGGCTCACAAACATCCTCAACATACGAGTCCTTATATGAACCAATTAACCCCAGACCATGTAGTCAGATGTCTGGTACCTCCCTGTATGGTGGTTATGTTGGGACTGCTCCGGACCCAACACCTGAGCCAGATGATGAGCTATATTGTGGGAACTGTTACCGTTGCGGAGGCAAGATCATGGGTGAGACGACAGGGTGCACCGCTATGGAGAGGATATACCATATCAAATGTTTTTGCTGCCATCAGTGTGGTATCAATTTACAGGTATGGCTTATACACATTTTCATTATTTATATTTTAATTTCGGTGATAAGAGATGCCACCACATGTTAGTTAATTTTGCCACAAATTCTGTACTCAGTTATTATCACTGTATATTCCTAGAGAGGCTGGCCCACTAGTTGGAAACTTCTGGTCTAGGGCTCAGTGGCAATGTGTGAAAAGCCTAAAAATAAATTTTAGGCAAGCTAGAATCGGCTTGTATGGACGCTCCGCCACTGCTAGGCCTAGACTAGCCAACTGGCAGGGGCGCATTTAGCAAAACTATAAGTCTAATCTAATCTAATGTGACCACACTGACCACCAATAACGACAGGCCATTTGACTGTGTTGCCTATAAAATCAGTAAAAACTTGCAGGGTTTGAAAGGGAAATTATCAATGATAATTATCCCGATAATTATCATGATAATTATCGTGATAATAACAGATGGATAATTATCGATTGATAATAACAAAAAATTGCGCACGTGAAAGTGAACTGTATTCTAAGTATTCGAACGTGTTCATATTTTAATTAAGTATGGCCATAATTATCACCAGTATATGTACCAAATGACACTTGAGTTCGCTCAACTGCATAATCCGAATTGATTTTGATTGCGGAAATACACGTTCGAATACTTAGAATACAGTTCACTTTCACGTGCGCAATTTTTTGTTATTATCAATCGATAATTATCCATCTGTTATTATCACGATAATTATCATGATAATTATCCCGATAAGTCCCCGTGAATTTCCGCAATCAAAATCAATTCGGATTATGCAGTTGAGCGAACTCAAGTGTCATTTGGTACAAATACTGGTGATAATTATCCGATAATTATCAAGAAGCGTAATTATCTTTAATTTCGAACCCTGAAAACTTGTAGCTTTGTGAAACAGGTTACTGATTTGAAGATTAATATCGCAATATAATAATTCCAGGGTCGGCCGTTCTACGCCGTCCAAGGCAAAGCCCTCTGCGAGCGCGACTACCTGGCAACACTCGAGAAATGCTGCGTTTGTGGCGACCCTATCCTGGACCGTATGCTGCGGGCAACCGGCAAGCCGTACCACCCCCGCTGTTTCACATGTTTTGCCTGCCATAAGAGTCTCGACGGGATCCCCTTTACTGTGGATGCTGTCAATCGCATACACTGTATAGAAGATTTTCATAGACGGTATGTAGACCCAACCTCAGTTTGTATGACTGCCACAACCGAGTAACAAGGGCGTTGCCAACCCTTGATATGTTTGGTGATTTGCCGTGGTGACAGCTGAAGGAACAAAATTCCCTCGTTCTCAACGCAAGGCATCCTCAGGAAGCTCCTGCGACCTTGCTCACCTCCAGGAACACAACACTACTACAGAGCAAGTAGTAGTATAATATCAATCTCTACCAGCCATTTTGTTTTAGGGTGATAACCACCAGACACATAGCTTTCAAATGTGTGATGTGTCAATCATCCTACTATCTCTATCTCTACATATAATAAATGTGAAAGTTCGTTGAGGTTGTCAGTGAGACATAATAAGTAGAGCTTGAAGGAAATTGTATTTATACTATTTATACAACATACATTAAAAACTTCAATAGCGCGATGCAGAACTTCACCAATTTCCACGCATTTAGAAGGTCATTCTCCAGATTTTTGTCGGCGTCTGAACTCCAACCAACCATATTAAACATATAAAAAAGTTTGACGGAGTTACGGTGACCCACAGGCCAAATTTGAGAATATTTGGATAAAATCGTCTTTACTTTACGCAACAGCGCCATCTTACGACAGCCCAACGAAAAGGAGTGTTATGTTTTCTGTTTGTCCGGGTATCATGGGAAAACTATGGAATGGATTAATATGCAACTGTCACTAAAACGTTCAATGGATCTTCGGCCACGGAATAGGTTATAAAAATTATAAAGATAAGGGTGCCAAAGGGATAAAAAATGGGGTTGAAGTTTGTATGGGAACCCCTTGAATATATGATATGAGCTAAAGACTTGAAAATTGGCAAGCATATACTTGACTAGAAATTAAAAAGATCCCTATTCTCAGCAAAATATAAATAAAACGTGAAAAAACAATGGATGTAAAATTGTTTATATATATTTGTAAAATGTGCAGTATAGGGGTTTACGGGGCCGAGAGACCGATCTAGCTTCGTCTTATTTTACCCAATGGTTGGTTTGTTGATGGCTGCGAGTTGGAACCCCAGCGATGAGGTTTTTTTGTTTTATTTCTATCAGTTTATTTCGTTTTTTTTTTGGTAAACGATCAGTTATTGGTTTTTTGTTTAATTTTGAATAGAAATCAATTTTTCGTAGTATTACAGCTGAGAAAAACTCGGTCCCCGGAAAAAACAAAGCTTAAGCATTAATAACAATACCTATCGACGGTTGTGGATTTGAATGCATTCATGCAGTCTTAGCGTTTTTAATGTATGTATATATATATATATATTTCTCCAACATGACCCCAACCTGGGCCATACTTAATTAAAATATGAACTGATATAATGTTCTGTTTGCGAAGTTACGGAAATATTGTATGGCATTATACTTAGAAACATTTACAGTTTTACATTAGTTTTCCTTTCATAATTTTAGAATCAAATAAAACTCATTTAATACGGTTTGGTATGTTATTTTTATTAGTCTAAATAAAATCAAAAACATAATATAAGCGGCATCTATCGAGCTGAAATTGGACTAAACTTAAGCCCGGTAGATGGCGCCAATCAACAACTAACATCAACGACCTCTATCAAACTGAAATTGTATCAAAAATCATGCTCACTAGATGGTGCTATCATTATATACTTCAAGCATTAATAATGTTTCTTTTTCATTGAATTTGCGACTCATAATCATGAATATATTATTGTTAATATCCGTTGTAACAAAGATCTGAAATTGCGTTAGTTTTAAGACTTTTAACACGTTCAAAGGCACCCGGCGCGCTTCATCGCTGCGAAAGTCCGACGCCATCTCGGCCAGTTTTATCCCTTGTTTAATAATAGCGACTTATCTTCATGTAAAATTTCATCTAAATCGGTTGAGCCGTTTAAGCGTCATTGAGTAACAAACATCCAAATATCTAAACATCCAAACATCCAACCATCCAAACTTTCGCATTTATAATATTATATAGTAGGATTATCCTTGACTTAATACGTATTTTATCAATTAAATTTTCACTTTGTTGGTAAACTTCAGCACAATTCTATCACCGTAGCGAAAATCGTGAATAAACCTAATTCATAAACTATTTAATCGTATGCCATACATTATTTTTGGCCTTTAAAGTTTATCACTCTTTAGTACCACCCAGGGGACACGTGCAGGGTTGTGGTAGGTAGCTCCTCCGGACGCGAGTGACAGTTGTCCCCCCTTTGTCAAGTGAGTGGGCAACTCGACTGTTAGGAGTTCTTAACCACCCACTCAAACATCAGGCGGTCACCCATCCAAAGACTGACCGCTGCCATCTTTGCTTAACCTGCGTTATCGTTTCCGACTAGCAGCTGCCGCTAGGCTATGATGCGAAAGTCTGAACCTCAATCACGCAAAAACGGATTAAAATGAATTGTGGTATACATACGAGGGGTGATCCAAAAGTAATGATAATCGGCATAAAAAACAGAAGTTATCCGTTATATATCATTTTTAATTATTAAACACACTCTTTATTAGTTTACTTACCTAAATAATATATTAAAAATGTTTTAATTTTGCTACGTATAAAAAAAACATTTTGGATAGACGAAATTAAGACTAGTTTTTACATCGACGCAATTGCACCGATTTTATTGACGAGTTTTCAATATCTAAGAATAAGAAGTATTAGTAAAAGAGTTGGTCTAGATTACACTGTAGGTAACTAGTTTTATAGAATTCACAAGCCTGAAAAACAGTCCTGGTACTCGGCAAGCTCGGCCAAGAAAAAAAAATATACATTTGGTACTTTTTTTTGCCTTGGTTTTTTCTGAGACGGCCCCACTTAATTGCTATAGAATTATGATGTATCACTCTCCCTTCGTATTTATATTCATATATTTGTAACCTAAGTTCACCCTGTTTATAAAAAAAAAATACTATATATTGATGGCCAGAAAATCCTACCTTGAACTTTGTTACGGGAGATGTGCTTAAAAAAACGATGACATGAGTTTAATTTATTAATTACGTGGCATCAAAATAAATAAACTTTAAATTGTATTTATTTTATTTTTATTACCACACCAGAACTTTGCCACCACCGCCCCAAACATGTAACAAAATATCCTCCGATTTTACTGACGGCAGAATATATTCCATACCATCATATTTATTTAGCTTTTAAAAAAAAAACAAATGAATGAAATCTTTTTTTTAAGTTTTTAGTGTATTATTGAATAATTGCACAATAGGAATGACAATCACAAATTATCATCACGAGACCAAATCATGCTGATTATCATTACTTTTGGATCACCCCTCGTATAGTGTTTATTCCGGGAATCATCGTCTTAGGGGGCGAAATAGGGGGCGCAAGTTTGTATTTAAGGAGCTACGATATAAAAGAGTTCCACGCGGACGAAGTCGCGGGCAGAAGCTAGTTTTATTATAAATGCGAAAATTTGGATGTTTGTTACTCAATCAAGCTTAAACGGCTTAACCGATTTGGATAAAATTGTGTTTGGATAAAAGACAGTTCATAGCCTGGATTAAAATATAGGATAGTTTTTATCCCGGGTCCACACAGACGAAGCTAGCGGAAGCTAGTGACATATATGATACTAGCTTTTGCCAGCGACTTCTTCCGTGGAACTCGTTTATATAATTTCACCCTGTTAACGAAAACTTCATCATTCACTAGATACGCGCCCCGCTGCGCGCGCTGCCGCGAGCCGATAGTGCCCGAGGGCGGCGCTGAAGAAACGGTCCGCATAGTCGCGCTCGACAAGAGCTTCCACATCGCGTGCTACTCGTGCGAGGACTGCGGCGCGTCGCTGTGCTCCAAGCAGGAAGGCCGCGGCTGCTACCCGCTCGACGACCACCTCTACTGCCGCGAGTGCAACGCGGCGCGCATACAGGATCTCTCGAGGAACATCAACTGAGAGGTATCGCGTCAATCCTGAGCACTATGATAACGCAGTTCAAGCCATTTAGCGTATCATCGTATCGGCCGAAAGAGGTCCACTGCTGGACATTGAGCCCCCAAAGAGTGCCACGATGACCGGTCCTGCGCCACCCGCATCCAGCGGACTCCCGCTACCTTTACCAGGTCATCAGTCCACCTTGCGGGGGGCCTCCCAAGCTGCGCCCACTGCCACTTAAGTTTCGCGATTCGGAGGGATATATCGGTTACCTTGGTTCTGCCGCGGATAGCCTCATTTCCATATAGCGTATCACTGCATTAATTTGGGATCTGTCAACTAGTACAGCTGTATAAGCTCTGCTCACAGGGCGCGGACTGAGGGTGGGTTGCAAACAAACCGTCTATAATTGTATGTGGTTTTCGTTAACATCTCATTGAATGGAAAGTTTGACAAGCTTCTCTTGATCGGTCTGTAAGCGTAAGTTAGAAAAGGTCTTTCGTCGGGGATGCGGTCAGCGGTGGACACTTTATAAGCAAACTTGACATTCGCAAATTCATCTTAACTTATAGATGGAAGCCAATTTTTAAAAGAAGATAAGAAGAATCTTAAGTTGGTGCAAATAGCTATCAGAGGTCCATAGCGGCAAACATGAGCTGTTTGCTATAGGGTATACCATCAGCATTATGGCGTGTTAGCAGCTATAATATTGAGCTGTGTTATACATTTTATACATTCGCAATGTTCAAGAACTATTTGATGTTTGTTCCCACTAACTAATAAAGTTGAAAAGCATGATAAAAGGCATCTATAGTAATTAAGATGAATTGATGAAAATATTTAGAAAAATCTATCTAATGTTTATTAATATGGTAAGTAATTATGTGCTGCATTCTTCGTGGATGCATTATATGTATATAGTAGATGTGTAATTATGATTATCTTTGTAATGTTTATGTGACTGTTATTACAAGGTAGTAATCGGAATAAGACCCCTTTGATGTTTGCAATATTTCTAGTTTTAAGTTCAAAAACAGTCTTTATATAGTGCCAGAGGCGGCACGTGCGCCCCCGGGGTAAGTGCGCCTTTCATCAAACATATCGAGATCTACAGATATTTCACAAATAACGACATTTTACATTCATGCAACAAACTAAAACAAGTTTATTGCATGGATTTCAGCGAATTTATATTGATTTAAATGACTGAATGAATGAACTGACCATACTCCAATCATACATGCTTTGTCAAAAGTATTTTTATATCAAATTGGCCTATGCCAACAAGTTCAAAAAGTTGATTCTTGTTTAAGACTTTCTGTTTATGTTTCAATTTAAATTTTTATTATGCTAAACATTTTTAGTCATTGGTAAACAAATGGTCAATTTTCAATCATATTTAAAAGAAGTTCAGTGTTGTTGCGACATAGCAGTGTTATACGTTATACGTACCACTGCTGGGCACAGGCCTGCTCTCATGGATGAGAGGGAACAGTGATTCATACACAGAGAATGTATATTATTACCCAGAACCCAGAATCGTGTAATAGTAGATTACTGCAGAGGCCGTGAAGTAAGGGATTGCTGGACGAGATTGGGGTAGACGGCCGAGTCATAGACGAGGCCGAATACAACGAGTCCAGCAATCCCTGTTCTGGCCGAGGATTGTATAGTACTTTTCTCAAACGATGTGAGGAAATATTAAAATTAAAATAAATAGGTAATCAATTAAATAATAGGTAATTTGCGCCTTTTTTATTTTTTAGACATGCCTTTTGAACAAGCCGTTCGAGCACCATGTTTAACCGCACATAAAGTATAGTAACATAGATTTTTTTTTTTTTATGAAGCAAGTATGCTTACAGTGTCTAGTGGTGGTTGGCAGTATGTAAATTTTCCTTTGTCAGTTTAATATTAGTAAGCAAATTTAAAAAGTTAGAGTAGCGGACAATAATGGTTTTACTTAGGATTTTCATACATTACTTCTTGGCGTAAGGCCAAGAAGTAATGTAGGGAGTCATAAACAAGAAACTTCACGTCTTCATTTCGTGATATTAACGCGTACATTTCCGAGCATGTTTGAGAAAAAAACATTTACACCAATACTTATTAAGCCTTATAACACTGCTGTCGCACATCGTCTTATGATAATTCCATTCAACAGCGATTTGTATATGGTACCGCCCATCATTTAATAAGTGTAACGAATGCTCTGTTTCGAGTCTAGTAGAGATAGTCTGGCATTAGTTGTAGAATCCGTCGGCCTCAATAGTAATTACTAGAAATATTGTAGTATAGAAACATTCCTAAATAGCGTTATTGTATGTACGTAGCTATATTAATATCTAAGGCTGTGCAGCTCTCACCATTCGTAGGTATCGTATTGCAGTATTAGTTGCGTATAATGTGATTGTATTATAAGTTTTTAGGATTCATACAAGAGCTTCGGCCAGTTCTTGCTTCTATGAATAGTGCCATGATTATTTTGTAAACCACACGATACAAGGTTGTAATTTTACGGCGTTTGGCTTCTTTACAGCGATAGTATGTAAGGTATGTTATTGGATTTACTAGTGTTGTACTTAATGTTATATAGAATGGACACCATGACTGTATTTTAGGCCATAAACTTAAAACTACTTTATTTAGGCATGATTATTATGGATACCTATTATACCTAATTATAATGTAATAATTGGATACTGTTTATTAATTTGGCATTGTTATATGGATCAAAATAAAATGCGTATACACTAAAACATGGGGTTTATATTATTTTTGCCTTTTTTTCTTCCTTTACGAGAGGCTAGCCAATGTTTATTTGAACCAAGTTGGTTCCCTCTAGGCACCATAAGGCCCCCAGACCCCGTATCATGGTCGGCCTTATCACGCGATAAGTGACAAGATAGGAGCGTCGTCTCGTTCTATCGAACGGTGTCAGCCAGTGACGGACGCTCTATCTTGTCACTTATCGTGTGATAAGGCCGACCATGATACGGGGTCATGGAGGTCATCCCGCAGTATGTCTGTAGCTGGCCGCGCTGCAGGGCAAACAGGAAAGCAATTGCACAATGGGCCATCATGGACTCAGTTATGCGTTGAAATGCGATGGAAGTATGTCTTTCTCCCCCTAACGCATAGTTGCGTCCTACATTCTGGATGTTTCCCGTTCGCCCGATCAATCGGTCCAGTGGGACTTTTTCCTCTGGGAAAGGGTGTTAAAGAAATGCCATTGGGCCGATCGACGAGCGGGAAACACCCTGTATTTTGGGATATGATGGCACATTGTGTAGGGAGCCTTTAAATAAAAAGAATCTAGTCCATACACGGGTGTGCTCGTAAGCAATGGCGCGTAGTTTCAGTGTCCGAGAAGCAACCGGATGGCTCGCGGTATGTGAGCTCCCGAAGCATTGTGGAACCGCCCTGTGCAACCCGAACTGAGCCAACTTGGACGGGGGTCAAAAAAAAAATTCGTCAGATATTAGATTGAAACACCATTTTATTATATAAACAGAGTACACACTTTCAGGCAACCGCTGTTTCATTGGCTGACTCAGGCCAAAAAATTTTTTTATTTCTCACCATCCAAGTTGGCTCAGTTCGGGTTGCACAGGGCGGTTCCACAACAATTCGGGAGCTCAAATACTGCGAGTAGTCCAGCAAAAAACGGCCAAGTGGGTGTCGGACCACGCACAACTAAGGGTTCCGTGGCTATTAAAAAGGTCGTATCGTTACTGAAATCTTAATATCTTCAGTTTTATGTATGGAGTGCACCCTTAAAAAAAAAAATATTTTCCAAGTATCGTCGCGTCGGGGGACCATCGGGTGACTGAAGCGGTCCCCCGACGCGACGATACTTAGAAAATAAAAATATTTGTAGTTACATAATATATGTGACGATAATAGTTATTATAGCTTTAGAATATTATTTGTTCGTTTTTAGAGTTTATTTTTTGTGTCGGGGGTTTTTTAAATGTTTAATTTTACTTTTATTTTGTCCTATTTAAAGTGATGAATTGATGATCTTCAATCGGCTCCTCAGGTCATAGTTACCTTACCATATATTTTCAATATCATTAAAGTAACACGGTACCAAATTTCGAATCGATAGGACATATGGAAGGTAGTCAGATTCCCTCATCAACAATTAAAGAGCTGATGATCTTCGAACGGCTGATCAGGTCATGGTTACCTTACCATATACTTTCAATATCATTGAAGTAACACACTACCATACCTACCAAATTACGAATCGATAGGACATATGGAAGTTAGTCAGATCCCCTCATCAACTAGGATGATGATCTTCAAACGGCTCATCAGGTCATGGTTACCTAACCATATAATTTCCATGTCATTGAAATAACACGGTACCAAATTTCGAATCGATCGAACATAAGGAAGTTATATCTACCTACCATATTTTTTCTAGCTTGATTAGAATGATAGATTCATGATAGGATGTAACTTTGTAAGGCGGTAAGCAAAATTCATATTTTTTCCAAGGGACAAATATTGCTTGTAAAAATTAAATCACGTCTAATTATGCGGATTTTATATAGACTTGATCTCAAAACAGTTAATAAAAGGTATAGATACCGTGACAACACTTCGTAATATTTACTTATATTCTTAAGTGAACGTCATTACAATGTTATTACAATACGCTTGGATTGCTAGAGGTGAGGGTTATCCTAAGAAAAAACGATGAAATATCGTGTAATAAAAATTCGACGATGAGGGTACTGAAGACAACAAATTACTATCGCCAAGTAAAAAGCGCAGAAGAATATCTCATGCGACCGGCATTGATTCTTTTGACACCTTATGTGGCTATAAGAAACCATGTTTACACATACTATTTTAGAAACGAGTTACCAACATTGACGAAGCTATCGAAATCATTGAAAGATGCTGATTTATTTAAAGGAAGCCAGTCATCTGTACGCAAAGTGTTGAAAGATATAGGATTTGAGTATAAGAAAAGTAATAAGTGAAAAATCCTGATGGAAAGATCGGACATACCGCTTGCTCGCTTTGACTTCTTATCAAAAGTGAAAACTATTGACGACTGGGACAAAGTTGTTTTCCTAGATGAAACATGGTTAAATGCGATGTGTTGGAAAAATATGGAGAGACGATGCACCTCAGTCGTCAACGAAAGTTCCTGAAGGAAAGGGCCAAAGGCTTATTATCTGCTTCGTACGACGTACGTATAGACTTATATTTCAATACCGTTACATTTCCCAACATTATTAAGTACCTATACCGTCGATGCTTTTAGCATTAGCTATACACTACATTCGAATAGTATCGATAGTTTGCATAACAGTGGTAGCACCTCTAGTTACGTTAGTTTGGCATCTGTCATTCTAATCAAGCTAGGAAAAATATGGTATAGTCAGATCCCCTCATCAACTATTAAAGAGCTGATGATCTTCAAACGGCTGATCAGGTCATGGTTACCTTACCATATAATTTCAATGTCATTGAAATAACACGGTACCAAATTTCGAAACGATCGGACATAAGGACGTTAGTTAGATCCCCTCATCAACTAGAAAAGAGCTGATGATCTTCAAAAGGCTGAACAGATTTTCATGAAACATGGCTAAGAACACTCGGGTTAAAATTATCTGATACAAAAAAAAACTGCATTCAAATCGGTCCATCCGTTTGGGCCCTACGTTACCACAGACAGATACACAGACACGTTAAACTTATAACACCCCTCTCTTTGCGTCGGGGGTTAAAACACCTGCATAAGTGCACGGCCTGGCTTAAAGGACCCGCATCCAGGCCATAAGCATAAAATAAAAAAAAGTCCCGAGTGCAAATATGGCAAATACAACTGTCACTGTCACCCGCCGCACGCGTCATCTGATTGAAGACAATGATGACTTGGTTGGGAAATATCATGGACCTAGAATACTCAGGACAGGCTATACGTGTTGCCACAACGAGGGACGGAAAGGCTCCTATGCAGCTAAATTAAGAACTCGTCTTAAAATGGCCGATGACTTGCCATAAACAACCTACTTATTTTGGACGGGTAATGGTTTATGTGCCACAACTTCATACTAAATCAGTAGGCAAATAAAAAAGTTGAACTATGACAAAGACAATGAATGATATTTCTCTTTCTGTCACACTTAACAAGATTTGCATGCTACCAGCTCGCTCGCACGTGGTATTATTATTACCATAGCTTGTCCAGAGTATTATAAGTTCATGGGAAATATTAAGAAAACAACAAAATGACTCATGAATTTTTAACGTTTATTTTCATACTATACAAGACATTTTTTATTCCTCAAGCGCACCTAGCCTCGACTCGAGTCTCGAGACATCCCTTAAACTAATCTTAACTATAAACAAGAAGGCTTTGGCTTCCCTTGCAACCGAACATTCATCACACCCAGTTCGGATCACCAATAAAACTCAATGCAAATCAAAATAACCAATACATCTTGCACAAACAATGAATAGTTTTTTAACCAATTTGATCATATCCGAACTCGGCTTACAATTCATTAATTCCAACATTCCGATTCAAAAATTATGACACAAGCAAATGCATTATTTTAACTATTTTACACTGAGGTGAAATAGAAGAAGGATTTGTTTTCAGCTACCATACTTTGATAATAATTATTATTTACAGCACAAGATTATAATATCTAACCAAAACTAGGCACAATTTCGAAAGTGGCATAGGTTTTTTTTCGTCAAATGTTGATTTTTTAGGTCCGAATTTTATACAGTATGTTTTCCATACTACACACAACTCTGGTCAAAAAGATCTGAACACCTCTGACAATAGTTTTGATCACATTTTTTTTAGTCTTAAGGCTTTTGTCCCACCGCCGGCGAGTAGCGAGTACTCTCATAGTAAGTGTAAGGCCTGAGTGGACGCCCCGCTCAGAGCGGGGCGTGCAGCGTCCATATAAAACAAATGCAATTTATATGGACGCTCGACGCCCCGCTCTGAGCGGGGCGTCCACTCAGGCCTTGCACTAATTCTTACTCGCCTGAGCGAGTAGCACGTAGTAACACTTTTTTTTAACCTGATTTTGCTTAGATATTTAAACGTTTTCGACTTTACAAAAGAATCCTTCTTCTATACCCACCTGGGTCACGCAGAATAAACACACACCATGCAATCTCCAATGTTATCACATTTTCTTGTATGTTAAAGAATTTTGATACAGAAAAGTACTCTCTTTTAGAGATTCAAATAATTAATTTGTAGCCAGTCTATTAGTTACTATTCAGTGCCCTGTTTATATAATAATATTTACAGATCGCTTAGCGGCAAACGGGCAGTGTCTTAACTATGGAACCGAGGTTCCGTGGCATCTAGTACAGAAATACACACCAGAGGCTCTAGTATAAGTTTTATCGAAACAAAACTTTACGATCGCGTTTGCGTTTTACCCTCAATTTGTATGGGATTTGACAGCTAAACGCGAACGCGCTTATACTAGAGCCTCAGTTCGTGGACCACGCATCACACGTGTGCGTGCTTTGACCACGAACTCACTTTAGAACAAATCCTTAAATACAGTTAAAAAAAGTAGAAGCACCCAACATCTGAACATATCGTATTTGTTTACGCTACTGTTCTAGTTTGAACTCGGTTAGGAATGTAAGAGGTCTCTGGGTGCACTAATGGCCTCACAATTTGTTCCGTTGTGAAATCACGAAAACTATACAATTTTACAATTATATCTTACAGTGAATAAAGCTTTAAGAGTTTGGGATTTAAAACAACAATACTTACAATAATCCTAAGCAACGACTCTTAAAATTATCAAGTCATATAAAACTATTTTGTATAAAAGCCAAAACTATTTTTAACAATTTAAATGTAACCAAACAATTTTAACATTACTGCAAACATTAGAAAAAGCTGTTATTTGTTATAATGCTTTTTTTAGGTCCTGCTGAATATAATTATTTTACCAATTCAAAAGTGATACTGTAGCCTGGAAATGGAAATTATGTTGTTCCATAAGGATTGCCGGCCAAGTAGATACAGTGGAATACGGGGCTGGCAAAACCTTTTCACGCCGAGGTCTGTAGTGCCTTTCTTCAACATGCAATGGAATAAACAAAAACCCCTATTTTTTATGGCTGCCACGATGTTGGGTCACGAATAAATACCTACTGAAACAAAAGAAGGTCGCTTTGTAGGCTCCAATTTTGTATGAAATTCCAATACGGATCTCTCGTCTCGCTGCGCCCGATACGTGATACTTCGTAGCCTATTATTAAGAACAATGTCAATATTTCATTGCATGTTTGAGAAAATGTTAAATACTTTTTAACCAATTCAATTAACACAAGCTTAAAGTGAAAAATCTGAATTTAATTTTGTATTGCCTTCAGAAGTATTTTAATGTTTATGCAAACTGAACTTAACCCTATGCGTTCGAAAAACGAATAGCAATGTGCAATCGGCCCTGCACATATCAAGAATAAAAAAAAAAGATTGTCCCACACATTCTGCTACTTTTGATATTACCGAAATAGAATTCCGTATGTATATGGCCGACCATCATAAAATTGATTCTCTCATAGCGAAACCTACATTTTCTTTTAAGACAGGCAACAGAAAACCCTCTGCATATTGGAATTATGTGCATTACTTTATTTATTTACATTTTAATAATTCCTAGTTGCCAAGGTTATGAAATGTGTCCATTAAATTCATCAAATGGATGCAACAATATCCTATTGTTGTCTTAAAATGCTATTTTATCGTCGTTCCAGTGGTATTTATCAATTTCGTATTGTCTTGTAGAAACAATACCAACATCATCAGCATCATAGAGCAGTGACATTGGGTGATTAAGTACTCTCTCTATTTTGATTTGGAATTTCATTGCAGCAACAGTATTTCCAATTTATATATATTTTCTGTAGTAATAATTAATGTCCGGTTAAATATGCACAAAAATACATCGTCTTTAAACCGCCAGGATTAACGTTCGGGTTAGTCTATTCTAAACTGTAATCTAACGTATGGCGGCAAAAAGCTATTATTGACATCGACTATAGCCGCATTTAATAGAAATACACGTAAACACAGCCGTGACCATTTTCTTAACACATTCACTGCTAAGAATCGCTACGCGCTACGCTCGTAGCGGATTCTGTGGTTTTCCTCGTACGCAGCGGAAAGCGACTACGGCGTAGGCGCCCACTAGCCGGGTTCCTGGCAGTGAAAGTGTTAATCGCCAGATAGGCCGCATCTCATATCGTGCCCGGTGGAGTTGATTATTATTATTCTGGTAGTGGCTTCCGGACTGTGAGAGCCCTTATATCACTGAGACCATCGCTGATCTATTGTGATCGCCACTTACTACAATTCTTGGTCAAGTCCTGCGAACTCGATGAATTACAGGATACTGTTGATCTCAAGAAATGTAACTTGTACATTGTAAGTTATAAAGTGGCCGTGCGCTACCGCAAAACTGTTACTCTTAGATGAATGAATGTTTCTATTAGGTAATTTTAAAAGTAATGTTGGTTACTAGCGTCCACGCCTACGGGAGCGGCCGCCTGTTGATTTTCACCTGAAGGAGCTCTTCCGCTTGTCGACTCGCTCGACGCTGGGGTCCCACTCGGCGTCGTCGGGGTCGTCGCCCTCGAAGGCGGCGGGCGACAGCGGGGACAGCGGGCTCTCGCTCGGCTCTGCGTGACGACAAAAGCGGTGTCACACAATAATACGTGTGTACACTCCAAAATTATTATTACGTCACACCTGGCCATAACGTGACTTTTACCGCACGCTGCGCGTACGGTAAAACTCGCATTACAGCCGGGTGAAGACGTAAAATTGTGTACTCACCACGGGCAGTAAAAAAGAAAGCCCTCTATCGCATGTTTACTACCCTCGCCTGCGGCTCGGATTACAAATACCTGCGATTTCGGGCTTTCTTTCTTTTACAGCCGCAAGCAGTAAGTAATGTACTATTACTTACTCCAAAAGAAAGAAGGCAAAAAATATGCCTAGTGACGAAAATCCCATTCAAATATCTCAAAGAATTACGAAGCTACAACCGTTTTAATATTGCTTGTTAGAGAGAAGGCGCAAACAGTGTGTGACGTCACATTACAGGATGCTCGGCGGCCCGAACACGATGGGCGCGGCCACGTTGCCGTCTATTAGTGACGTCACAATCTACAAGCATTATCGTTTCATATGAAGTTGCGTTTTGCGAAAAAGGGACAGAACATAACCCTTCTTAAAACTTTGGACATTAATAACTTCGTGATTGCGCGACATTAACCTTTTGCGTTGATTTTTTCTCCATTTGACTACATTTTTAATCCTTTTTCGAGAAAATATGACATTATTGATTATTTTATTTAGTGTCTACCCCTATTGTTCAAATCGATCCTAGTTTCGGAGCCTATTCAATACAAACAAACAATCAAATCTTTCCTCTTTATAATATTAGTGTAGATGCGGTTGATCACTCACCTCTGCTAGGCTCGTAGTCCTCGTATATGGGGTCGGGAGTGCTGGGCCGGTAGTCCGAGGGCATGCACGCGAGCATGTCCACGTACGTGTGCTCGGGGAGCGGGAAGCGTCGCGGCGAGTACGGCCTCGCTGTCTGCAATAGGCATGATGCCCCATGTTCAAATTGATAACGTAGTGATGCTAAATGCATAGTAAACCATCAAATTATCGTAATAAAGTATAAATTATAAAATATAATTAAAATCATAAAAAGATATGAACCTTGAAAGTTTAGAAAAAATATGCATTTTTTTTTATTGTCCAAGAGTAAATTAAAAGCTACCAATTGAATCCTTACGCTCTTCTAGAAACAAAATTGTATGACAACTATGTACTTAAACGCAGTATTTCGCGACCGAAACAACAATTTACCTGATTTTCCATACTATGATTAGTACAAATATACAAATGTGACGGCACACTTGTATAGACACACAGTATGAAGCATTTCGCGCTGCCGCCAATGAGATCAATCTTTATCTCAATTTTTTAGGTATTTATGTTCTTTAATTGTAGTTGCTCCCATACAAACATTTGTTTCTCTCCAAAAACTGGTTCGAATGACGTCACAAAAAAATCTTAGTCATCATCCCTATTATATACGAACATAGTTAGTATGGTGGGCTCATAGCCACTTAAACACCGCAATCTGTATGAAAACCGATCGTGTCACTTTTTTCTACCTACTGTGACGTTACAAGGGCGAATTAGTGATGTGAATTCACCGTTGTCCGCGCAAAATCGATTCTACATTAAGGCATTTTCTTAATATTCACGGACAACCGGCTACCACAACAGACGCGCCCGGAATGTCAGTCGCATGGCCAAATCGGAGACCGAGTTCGGACACGCGAAGTAGATGCATTTGCGTTATCTATGTATACCTATATCTGTGGGTGGGCTGTTAGTGATGTGTGGTAGGTTAATATTTATTTATACCGCCGACAAGGTGGTGGTAACCTAATAAAGTTTCGGGTAGCGCAGGACCGGGCATATTGGCACTCTTTGAGGGAGGCCTGCCCAGCAGTGGACGTCTTTCGGCTGATGTGATGATACCGACGACCGGTTTAGACTAGTGGGTACCCTGCCTACGGAGCTGACTGTCCTGGGTTCATATCCCGGTAAGGTGATACTTGTGTGATGAACAAGTATTTATCCCATTAAAAACATAAATGTGAAATGAGAGCCAAGTTCAATATCATGATTATATCCCTTGGTTGTTGACTTTGATGATAAAAGAAGTGAGATCTAAATGGGTGCCAAGTTCAATGTTCATGCAGTACTGAAAATTAATTATAACAACATAAAATATTTGATAACAATTTTATGTATAATTTCTTCTTATAATTTGGGATAATATATAAAAGCCCAAGGCCTGACTTGGCTAGGTTTCATACACGGTGCTGCTCGCCAGTTCTGTCAGCTTGAACTTGGCTTGACACGCTATGTCTATATATATCGTTGTCTATTATTATTATTACCCATAACATAAGCGTTATTGAGCTTACTAATCTTACTATGCAATTTTTCAATGAATTTTCTCCATTGCCAGCCTAACGAAGTCTGCTGGACATCCAAAATCTGTACTCTACTGTTTCTACATTTATAATCGACGATCTATAAAAAATAAAGACGCCGTTTCCAAAATAATATTTTGTATTAGTTAGTGCCTAGTGGTCGTCTACCAAAGAACACGTAATGAGCAAAATTACTCATTCATTTTAGGGCGACATCTGTTCGCTAGTTTCTCCTAGGTACAGCGACATATAGGGGGGAATCCAGACGACATTCCTTCCTTCGGGACGGTCCGGGGGATGTCGTACAGAGTGGAGGAATCTCCAAAAGAGTATGAGACAAAAAAAAACCAGACAGAATAGACTAATCGAATTAGCAAAACCTGGACATATTCGATACCTGTAATTTTATTTTTCTATGTTATAAAGCATCGTTAGTTATAGTTAAAATAGAAAGAATTTAACTTTTTAAGACTGCGAAAAACAAATGCTACATTTTAAACACATTTTGATTTCATAAGTATAGCATAATAAATAACTTTGTAAAAGTACCTCTATTATGATATGATATGATATGACGCTAGCAAACCAGTTAAAGAAATCAAAATTGAACCACAGATTAAAGAATACAAGTACAGATACCCAATCTCATAGAGCAAAAGCGTACCATCCTAATGTAGGCAATTCTGTATCCAATTTTAGTCCCGTAGCTACACCAGTAGATGCAGTAGCCGAGCTACCACGGCTATGACGCTGTCAGCCTACCTGATCGTTATAGTAATACATTGAAATATCACCAGATGGCATTGACTTCCCGGGCAACAAATAGAGTATTTTTGATTTTTTTGATACAAAAGTAGTATTTTCGAGACAATATTACGCATCACACAAAAATATACATAATCAAATGCTTGGAGCCTGTGGTTCCATAGAACTTTCGCGACCAGTGATGGCGCCATCTAGTGACAGTACTCAATAATACGTAGCAAACTTGAAAGCTCACACGTATAGTACGAGTTACATGGATTTAGTACCAATTTTATTGCATTTACTAAACTTATAAAATATACCTTTATTTTATGTACGGAAGGATGTTTGTGATATAATATAATTAAGGTACTTTGGATTTATTAAGGTGTAAAAATCATTCTATCTTCACGATTACTGGTTCAAATGTTTCGCTCGCTACCTGTGTCGCCATCTATGAGTTCTTTTTTGTAATAATTATACGTTGTTCGACTTGGGAGGCCATGATTGAACTAATTAATCAATCTATCATTAATAAAGAAGGTTCAGTAAGTTACACATTTCCTGACTTATCTTACCAGAAATGATAGAAAACTGTGATTCAAAAATTTATTCCGAATACTACATTGTGTGATGATAAATTATTAAAAATTAAACAGATTCTCGTCGCAGATTTCTAGTCACATATATTGCAAATTTTTGGAAAACCTAAATACATAACTACTTAAAAAGTGTTTAATTTATGCCTTCCAACATAATTATTAGTACTATAAGGAACTTTAAACAAAGAATATCTACGATTATTAATTAATTGATATTGGTTCTTAGGTTCTTTACTTATGTTTTAATATGAACGTTAACTCTTGCAGAATAAGGTCGTCATTTCATCTAAATCGGTTCAGCGGTTTAAGCGTGACAGACAGACAGACAGACACAGTTACTTTGGCACTTATGATAAAATATTTAATTATGGATATGAAATACGGATATGGATTTATGGGTGTATATGTATATGGATAGATAGGTGGATCAGATGGATGTATGGAAGTATGGATATCATAAAATAAGTACTACCGTAAAAGGCCCTGGCAGATAATTTGCCTGTTGATCAAATACCTAACAAGGGCAATACATACTGCGACGACGGGTTGTAACAGTTCCGTTGCCGTGGAGATATCACGTCAAGGTATTTGAACATTCATCACGTTCGTATAAATCGTAATTGGCTCGGAGGTCATTTCTCGTTAGTGTTGCCCCGGCATTACAGACTTGTCACTCTGATCGCGGTATAGCGGTCGGGCAGGGCTTTGTTGTGATGAGAATGGATACTTGCCTCGTGCGGCTCGGGCGCGGGCGCGGGTAGTGGCGATGGCGGGGGCGGGGGCGGTGGTGGCGGGGGCGGGGGCGGCGCGTCGTGCGTGGCGCGGCGCGGGCGGCGCGCGGTGAACAGGCGGCCGCGCTCGCGCGCCTCGGACCGCGCGTGCCGCGCGCCCACCGCCATGTCCGAGATGTCCTCCTCCTGCACCACATATACCTATTGAGTATTAACTGACATAGTTATAACTATTGTGTGCGGACGTTGCGTCCGGAACCATTCACTAGCCGAGCGTTTAACCCGTTGAACGCCCTATTGGCACGATTTTCAACCTACTAATTATACTATTAGAGTTAAATTTTCAATGGTATTTTGCCTTCGAGTGACGTTCGAAGGGGTTAAGCCCGAAACGCACTGACAGCGGCGGCGGAGGCGGTTACCAGTTTTAATGTTCGAGCTAATACGAATGGATCACAGAGCGCGGTATCCTGCGGCGCTACCACGAACTTCGAAAGTCGAAGTTCGGGTATTTCCATCTCTATCGCACTCCCTTGATCGAATGACAGGGATGCATGTATTACGAACTTCGACTTTCGGAGTTCGTGGTCGCGCCGCTGTGCCGCCCCGCCACCGCTGTCGGTGCGTTTCGGGCTTTAATCAAATCGGTCTACTCTGAGGTTCCCGCGTGGTACAGTCAGCGTCATATAGTTAGTAGCAGCGAAGGTAGCCAAATATTTCAGCACACGTCTTTATTACTATAAGAATAAGGGTGTGTTACGAAATACTTGGCTGCTACTAACTATATGACTGTACGACAGAGAGTTGAGAGCGTTAAGGGGCTGACAAGACCTAATTTTGTTGAAAATGATGTTTTTAAGCAGTTTTTTAAGAAAAACTGCTTGTTCTAGCACATAAAAAAAATATATGTTAATATTCACCATATTTCAAAGCGCGTGGACGGGCTCGATACATAATTGGACGAAATCGGCTCGATAGAAAATAATTGCAAAGATTGGTCTTAAAATCATCTTAAACGGTTCTGTCTTTATTTTTTTGACGTATGGGTCTGCAAATAAAAATATGAAGTCAACATATTCATACCTAAACCGCTAACGAGTCACATTTCTCAAATAATCCACACTTTTTTTTATTTCAATATTTATGCACTATTATCTTCAAAAACTGGGCCGACCAGTGACACTCGCTTTCGTTTACTCCGATACAAATAGACAGTGTGCGCGCTATCCTAAATCCTCAAGGCCATTTTGATGTTGACAGCGCCTTAAAACTGAGCTCCGATCTCGCGTAGCCGTAATAGGCATGCGGCCTCATGTTCAAATTGATAACGTAATGACGCTAAATGGATAGTAAATTATCGTAATAAAGTATAAATTATAAAATGTAATTTCATAAGAAAATATGAACCTTGAAAGTTTACAAAAATGATGCATTTTTTTTATTGTCCAAGAGTAAGCTGCCAATAGAATCCTTACGCTTTTATAGAAACAAAATTGTATGACAACTATGAACTTAAACGCAGTGTTTCGCGACCGAAACAACAATTTACCGGATATTCCATACAACGATACAACTACTTTGTACAAGTGACGTCATACGGGAGTACGTCCAAAAATTGGTTCGAATGACATCGTAAAAAAAATCTAAGTCCGCATCCCTATTACTTGAACAACCCACGTAATTGCAACGATGCGAAGACGAATTTAGCCCGACATCACCAGAGTTAGAAACGAAAAATGCATAAATACGGTATTTGACAAGTCAAATCAGCTTCATTTTATGAAACTTCAAAAACGCTCCGTTAGTATGGAATTTGTAGGGATTACTTGCTTGTGACGTGACAATCAAACGACTTCCTTATTGTTAGTTTATAAATTTAAAAATCTTGAATTAGCAAACATAAATGAAAGATTGATATTTTCCGAGCATTTTCGAATGTTTATCTGTAGCTAAATAAAAAACAATTTATTTTCACCCTTGTCAATATCAGTCAGAATAGGGTATTTCTGGGCCCGATCTACACTGACTATGAGATTACATAAAATTGTGATACTTTAGTTATAAACCATGCAAGGTTCGAAATTATCAAGATAATTATCGGGTAATTATCACCAATGACACTCGAGTTCAGTCAACTTTGCATAATACGAACTGAATTCTTCTTGTAAGGGGAATCCCCACGGCGCGGCACGTCACGTTGACACTTCGTCCGTTCGGATAGACGCAAGTGCGGAAATACACGTTCGAATACTTCGAATACAGTTCACTTTCACGTGCGCAATTTTTTGTTATTATCAAACGATAATTATCCATCTGTTATTATCAGGATAATTATCATGATAAGTATCGACGATAATTATAATTGATAATTATCCTTTCCAACACTGAAACCATGATAATTATGAACTTTTCAGGAAACGTTAATAATTCGTACGTACCTCACTCTCTAACGACAGCCGCCTTATTTTGGAAACACCGTTATTGAGCCGCACATCTGACATTTCCATAACTCTCCACCTGTAAAAACAGCAATCCATACTAATATTATAAATGCGAAAGTGTATGTGTGTGTTTGTTTGTATGTTTGTCCGTACGTCTTTCACGGCAATACGGAGCGACGAATTGACGTGATTTTTTAAGTGGAGATAGTTGAAGGGATGGAGAGTAACATAGGATAGTTTTTATCCCCGTAATCATCCCCTAAGGGGGTGAAATGGGGGGGTAAAAGTTTGTATGGAGCTGCGATATAAACGAGTTCCACGCGGACGGAGTCGCGGGCAAAGGCTAGTAATTTAATAAAACACGCTTGGTATACTTTCTTCTTAACAAGCTGGAGTTGCCATGTCACCTCGCCACCGTCCATTTGGACTTTCGGATTGAGACAATACGCGAGTAGAAGTGTACCACAACCCTTTCTATACTAATAATAAGGAGGTGAAATGCAAGATTGTAGCTTTGTTAACTTGTATGTAGGGGGTCGAACATCTTTCACCAGTAGATAGAATACTTGGTTTCACCTCTTAAAGGCTGTGAGGCTTTCAAGGAAATACAGAGAAGTCGCTACTACTACTAATATACGAGTACTAATTGAGGAGATCTGGCCGAAGGGTGTAGTTTTCCGGCGATTTCGAGGCCGGCTATTTGACACCGAGAACTTGCGCTGAGCGTCGCCGTCTTATGGCGGTTCCTTTTGAAATTATCGCGTGCTTAGAAACGCCGTTCTGACTAGACTAAGAAACAATGAGGTCTGATTTACAGATATATGATTCTTGACTCTATGATTGTTTATCTGATTTTATCGATAGGTACATGATTGCTTAAAATTACCTCTATAGAAAAAAAATCCAAAGTTGGGTCTGTATTTTCCTTTTTTTACTCAGCCTACTCAAACGATACATTATTTTACGACACAACAAGTTAATACTATAGTATTTTATCTCATCTAAAATCTCACTTGATGAAATTTAAATAAAACTTCACTGAGTTAGGTATTTATCGATATTTGCCCAAAAAAGCCATTCCCGAAGAGTGTTACATCTCTTTTTCTCGTGCGCGGAAGGCATAAGCGTATCTCTTGTCTAGGGGGCGTGTTTGACTCAAATCAAGGTATCCCCTTAACGTGTTTTTGTGTTATGTTATAAGTTTTGTATACTGTTATGTATGTTAGTTTGTGCGTGCCACATGACGGGCGAAGCAGACGGGGCCGACCTAGACGGAGATGGCGGCTGGATGTATTCCTCAGCAACTGGGCGGAAGAGGCACCTAGTAGGGACGCACGGAGATCACGGGGAGAGGCCTTTGCCCAGCAGTGGGACACACAATAGGGTCACAAAAGAAAAGTTAGTCTGTTAAGGCTTGGCTAAACACACGGCGCGACGCAGCGCCGCGTGATGCCGACGCGATGACTGTTCAAACAGGGCGCGCGCGGATCGCGCCGGCCTCGCGCTCTCAACACGCCCTCATCGCGCGCGCGGAGGGTCGCTCATTCGTTCCGAAGCCATAGATCAGAGTCATATATAGTTATACCGCACGCTGCGCGTACGGTAAAACTTGCATTGAGGCCGGGTGAAGACGTAAAATTGTGTACTCACCACGGGCGGTAATTCGTAAAGCCCCAGATCGCATATTTATGGCCCTCACCTTCGGTTCGGGCCACAAACACCTGCGATCTGGGGCATTCACGAATTCACCGCCCTAGGTACGTAATGAACTATTTCATCACACTTGCTCGAAAAGGGCTTCATAATGCGCAGACATACAGAGCTACAATAACCTATGTTTTTTTCTTAAATTGTATCTGTCACTCATGCGGCAGTTACAAAGCAAAGAAGTTTTATATCAAATACGATGTCTAAAAACGTATTTATAAATAAATTTAAATTTAAAAACATTACTAGAACATGTTTAACAGAATTATTTACAGATTTAATATGTACTTATTTAGTGTCTATGTAAAATGTTTTTTCAAATCGTGGATGTATACCGAAGGGTCTTTGCCATACGCGCCTCACATCAAATTCAACAAAATTGTATTAATTTCATCTAAAATGAATTAGTTTCCTCGCTTATGTGATGAAAAACATTGTGTATAAAACGGGCGTAAGAATATTGCAAACTCGAGTCATCAAAAGCCCTCGGCGTCGGGCTTCTGATAGACTCTTGTTCGCAATATTTTTTCTATTCTTGCAGTAACTTACGCCCCTCGTTAAACAATGTACTATTATGATCTCTTACTCTATTAATATACTGCTACGCTCGCACTACGCACCGCACGCTGCCTCACGTCCGACTGATGTGACCCAGCGCTGCGCGCGCGCCGCGTGGACGCAAGAGGCGGGGCGCGATGCCGGCGGGACGTAGTCTGTTTGACGTCGCTAACCTGTTAGCATGTATTTAAAGCTGCGTCGCGCAGTGTGTTTGGCCAAGGCTTAAGGTATTTGTTGTTGTTGCCGGACTCAAATAAATAATAAAATAGTGTTACTTGGGCGTGACGATCTCCTTGTAGGTGAGTATCTGCGGCCTGGTGGCGGCGGCCACGCTCTGCGGGATGACGATGTTGTCGATGTCGAAGGACGCGGCGCGCGCGCGCGCCTCCGTGCTCGCGCGCGCGCGCGTGTGCGTGTGCGTGTGCGTGCGGCTCCGCCCACTGTCATATCGCAACAATCTCAATCTAATCTATGTAAGAATAACAACAAAAACCGACCAAGTGCAACTTGGACTCGCGCAGGAAGGGTTCCGTACCATTATCTATAAAAAAACCGACCAAGTGCGAGTCGGACTCGCGCACGGAGGGTTCCGTACCATTATCTATAAAAACGGCAAAAAAAATCACGTTTGTTGTATGGGAGCCCCCCCTTTAATATTTATTTTATTTTTAGTATTTGTTATTATAGCGGCAACAGAAATACATCATCTGTGAGAATTTCAACTGTCTAGCTATCGCGGTTCTTGAGGTACAGCCTGGTGACAGACAGACAGAGGGACAGCGAAGTCTTAGTAATAGGGTCTCGTTTTTACCCTTTGTGTACGGAACCCTAAAAACGGAAAAAAACACGTTTGTTGTATGGGAGCCCCCTTAAATATTTATTTTATTCTAGTTTTTAGTATTTGTTGTTATAGCGGCAACAGAAATACATCATCTGGGAAAATGTCAACTGTCTAACTACCATGGTTCATGAGATACAGCCTGGTGACAGACGGCCGAACGGACAGCGGAGCCTTAGTAATAGGGTCCCGTTTTTACCTTTTGGGTACGGGACCCGAAAAACAGTAGTTCGTTCAAAGTTTTATATTAGTTTTTTTATAGCAGACATTACACAAAATACTTGCCAAAACCCTGCCATGGCCAGTTGTAACTCGTAGTCAAATGCATGAAATTTGTTTTTTTCAGTCGCGCTACGTTTTTACAGCGGGATTGATACCACATGTTTCACGCGGGGTCTCGGCATTTCGAGATCTCGGTATTGTATTTCCTAGTCCTAGTTTTTGATAACATACATTATTCACCATTAGGTAATTTGGCAAAGCTACAAATCATTTGTGAGAAATTAAATAAATATTTACTACCTTTCATGAGCAGATGTCACTGTTTCCTCAGACTGATTTCTTTCTTTTATTCTTCTCGATAATGGCGGTCTGCCTCTTTTCAATCCTGAAAATAGAAACAAACATTTATTCAGATTTCATTGACTTTAGTTTTCGTTTTTTTTTTTCAACCTTTTAGATTCGAATTGGCGTACTGTGGAATGCCAGCTGGCATTGGATAGTGACACGGCATTATTATTTGTTAGGAAATAATATCGCTTTGATATTTTGCTTCGGCCTTAAACGAGTGTCTCATCGATGTGGTGCCGGCTGCGTCTGTTGTACAATAGTACATTATTGCCGTGGTCGAGAAGGAGGCAATTGCAGGCTGAGTATTTGTTTAAACGGACGAGCTTGCGAGTCCGTTTAATTATAATACGAAGATATATATATATAATAAGAATTATAATACGGTCTTAAACGAGTGTCTCATCGATGTGGTGCCGGCTGCGTCTGTTGTACAATAGTACATTATTGCCGTGGTCGAGAAGGAGGCAATTGCAGGCTGAGTATTTGTTTAAACGGACGAGCTTGCGAGTCCGTTTAATTATAATACGAAGATATATATATATAATAAGAATTATAATACGGCCTTAAACGAGTGTCTCATCGATGTGGTGCCGGCTGCGTCTGTTGTACAATAGTACATTATTGCCGTGGTCGAGAAGGAGGCAATTGCAGGCTGAGTATTTGTTTAAACGGACGAGCTTGCGAGTCCGTTTAATTATAATACGAAGATATATATATATAATAAGAATTATAATACGGTCTTAAACGAGTCTCATCGATGTGGTGCCGGCTGCGTCTGTTGTACAATAGTACATTATTGCCGTGGTCGAGAAGGAGGCAATTGCAGGCTGAGTATTTGTTTAAACGGACGAGCTTGCGAGTCCGTTTAATTATAATACGAAGATATATATATATAATAAGAATTATAATACGGCCTTAAACGAGTGTCTCATCGATGTGGTGCCGGCTGCGTCTGTTGTACAATAGTACATTATTGTCGTGGTCGAGAAGGAGGCAATTGCAGGCTGAGTATTTGTTTAAACGGACGAGCTTGCGAGTCCGTTTAATTATAATACGAAGATATATATATATAATAAGAATTATAATACGGCCTTAAACGAGTGTCTCATCGATGTGGTGCCGGCTGCGTCTGTTGTACAATAGTACATTATTGCCGTGGTCGAGAAGGAGGCAATTGCAGGCTGAGTATTTGTTTAAACGGACGAGCTTGCGAGTCCGTTTAATTATAATACGAAGATATATATATATAATAAGAATTATAATACGGCCTTAAACGAGTGTCTCATCGATGTGGTGCCGGCTGCGTCTGTTGTACAATAGTACATTATTGCCGTGGTCGAGAAGGAGGCAATTGCAGGCTGAGTATTTGTTTAAACGGACGAGCTTGCGAGTCCGTTTAATTATAATACGAAGATATATATATATAATAAGAATTATAATACGGCCTTAAACGAGTGTCTCATCGATGTGGTGCCGGCTGCGTCTGTTGTACAATAGTACATTATTGCCGTGGTCGAGAAGGAGGCAATTGCAGGCTGAGTATTTGTTTAAACGGACGAGCTTGCGAGTCCGTTTAATTATAATACGAAGATATATATATATAATAAGAATTATAATACGGCCTTAAACGAGTGTCTCATCGATGTGGTGCCGGCTGCGTCTGTTGTACAATAGTACATTATTGCCGTGGTCGAGAAGGAGGCAATTGCAGGCTGAGTATTTGTTTAAACGGACGAGCTTGCGAGTCCGTTTAATTATAATACGAAGATATATATATATAATAAGAATTATAATACGGCCTTAAACGAGTGTCCCATCGATGTGGTGCCGGCTGCGTCTGTTGTACAATAGTACATTATTGCCGTGGTCGAGAAGGAGGCAATTGCAGGCTGAGTATTTGTTTAAACGGACGAGCTTGCGAGTCCGTTTAATTATAATACGAAGATATATATATATAATAAGAATTATAATACGGCCTTAAACGAGTGTCTCATCGATGTGGTGCCGGCTGCGTCTGTTGTACAATAGTACATTATTGCCGTGGTCGAGAAGGAGGCAATTGCAGGCTGAGTATTTGTTTAAACGGACGAGCTTGCGAGTCCGTTTAATTATAATACGAAGATATATATATATAATAAGAATTATAATACGGCCTTAAACGAGTGTCTCATCGATGTGGTGCCGGCTGCGTCTGTTGTACAATAGTACATTATTGCCGTGGTCGAGAAGGAGGCAATTGCAGGCTGAGTATTTGTTTAAACGGACGAGCTTGCGAGTCCGTTTAATTATAATACGAAGATATATATATATATAATAAGAATTATAATACGGCCTTAAACGAGTGTCTCATCGATGTGGTGCCGGCTGCGTCTGTTGTACAATAGTACATTATTGCCGTGGTCGAGAAGGAGGCAATTGCAGGCTGAGTATTTGTTTAAACGGACGAGCTTGCGAGTCCGTTTAATTATAATACGAAGATATATATATATAATAAGAATTATAATACGGCCTTAAACGAGTGTCTCATCGATGTGGTGCCGGCTGCGTCTGTTGTACAATAGTACATTATTGCCGTGGTCGAGAAGGAGGCAATTGCAGGCTGAGTATTTGTTTAAACGGACGAGCTTGCGAGTCCGTTTAATTATAATACGAAGATATATATATATAATAAGAATTATAATACGGCCTTAAACGTGTGTCTCATCGATGTGGTGCCGGCTGCGTCTGTTGTACAATAGTACATTATTGCCGTGGTCGAGAAGGAGGCAATTGCCATTCCGGCTAAACTTATATAAACTTTAAATATCGTTGCACAACGTGAAAATATTTACGATTTCCCGCCGTTTATTTTATAATCGTATATTAAACAGAATCGCAAGTGTATATTTCCACCAAAAAAACGCAAACTATTTGAGACACATACAAAAACGTCGTGTTTGCAACAGAAAAATACGAGTTGAATTGGCTGAATACGAGGTGTGCCGTCTTTTATATGCATGTTTCTACTTTTTTTTTAAATTGGTACTCGACAAATAATGGAATTTATATATAACATTCCAGGCGGTCTGCAATGTTTATTTATTTTTTTATTACCATTATTTACCATACCATACCATTTTTTTTGCCGTTGCCAAATATTTTTCAAAGCTTTATCTCTTTAGGAATAAAGTCCAAATTCGAACTATTCGAATTTGTTCAATAGCAAAACGGTGAAGGACGCGTGGACAAAATTACAAATTCATTTGCAGAATATGCTATTGCAAAAAGTGTTTAACGGCTTTATACTCTTACGAAAAGCGTTCAGTTTTGAATGAAGTCGAATCTGCTAGCAGCAAAATATAAAAGTTTGTGACCTTCACATCTGACGTCACAAAAATCTGTCGCGTATTTAACAATCACTTCTACCGGCACTCGCGGAGTGCAACCCGGTCTTTTTTTTTTAATTGACTTACTTCGAGCCGGGTCTCGCAGGACCCTTTTGCTCGGCTTGGACAGGGCGTGATTTGGCCAGAGGGCCAAAACAGCAAAACTCTAAGACGGTTAAAAAAACACCCACAGTTTGTCACATTGGCGCCGTTGGAGTACAAGAAACTGCAATTCCCTGCTAACAACGAATTCGTCACCAGTATGGTTTGGAAGTAATTTTTCTTGACGAGGATAAAATGCAGGAAGACGTCAATTTTCTATCATCATACCACTATAATCGAAGATCGAGCCTATAATATTGCCATCTCTATCGTACGCAGGGTGTGACGCACGCTTACAAGGCGGCGCGCGAGCTCTCGATTTTTCTCGCACTATCCGTCTTTCTCTTATTAGAAAACTTGGAAAAAGAGATAGCGCGAGAAAAATGTCGAGAGGTCGCGCGCCGTGTTGCGATACCGGGCTGCGGGTGTTGATAGTGGTCCTCCAGAGTACTCACTTGTGGGTCGGCGCGGCTTGGGTGGCGTGCTGTGGTCGAGGCGCGGCTTGGGGTGTGCGTGTGTGTGTTCCCGCGGCGTGTGTGTGTGCGCGTGTGTGTGCGCGCCGCGGCCGCGCCACGCGCCCGCCGCGCGCGCGCGGAACCAGCGCGCCGAGGTGAGCGCGCCGATGTGCAGCGACGGACTCAAGTCTGAGGGATAACACATTTAATAGGTTACCTCCAAGTCTCGCGTTTTGCGCGTTCAGGGAAACCAGCCGCGTGGCCGGGGAGGAGGTTTTCCCCATGTAACTCTCCCACCGAGCATTCCGATCGCTTTTTAGAGCTCGTCTTATGAAAACAACAGTCAGGTAAATAAAACAAATAGGCTTTATCGGCATCGCGCATTGTTAAAACGCGTTTTTAGTCTGTCTACGGACGTTTTACAAGTGAAAGGTACTCCTTTTCACCCGAGACCACTAGAAGCCCATACTTTTAGCATACGACGTTCCGTCGACGTTTGCCCGAGTTCTTAATAACACGTTAACATATGCAGGACACGCAAGCTGAAATTAGCGTTTAATAAATTGGACATATGGAACGTGAAGGTTTCTAATAAGGCCCAAACATTACACAAGTCAGCACAACAACAACAGAGATGAATTGCAATTAAAATTCTATTTTATTAACTATCAAATGCTCACTAGGCGCGGTGCCATACAATGTGGGAACGTAAAACCTAGATGTTGCGCTCTCTGTCGCACCAGTTATGGCAGATAAGCGCAGCAAAGAGCGCAACAGTAGTGTCCCTATGCCCACATTCCTTGGCCACGCGCAGCGAGCATATGGTAATAGAATAGTACACTGTACAGTGTGATACACTTTGGTATCTAAATTGATTTTGAATGTAACCTAGCTTTAATATTATATTGTCAGGACTGTGAGAGTTATTTTACTGATTTATTTAGTGCTGACACAATGATTCTCGCGGCCGACGGATGCAAATTATGTCAAAATCATGTCAAATGATGTACGTAATATGGATATGACTACAATTGATTTAAAAAAGGGAACATAATGATAAGTAATTATAGTTTTTTTTTTTTATATTATACATTTTCATTCCATTACTTTTATGGTTCACTTTCCACTTACATAGGGAAAATTACCTCTCTACATCAACAGACGTATGCGGTGCGTCGTAAAGTGATACTTCACCATTATCAGGTACATTATCATTTATCACCATCACAAATTTCTTATAAAATCATAATCTGGAAATTTAATAAGTGTTATCCATCTTATGATTTGGTCACTATAGCATCCATCGTTCGCCCTTTAGTAAAGAGTAGAGAGCGGATTTGAAGTAGCGATCTTAACATTAATATGAATATGACTGGTATAATTTATAATATAATAAATTCTACACACAAAAATAATGTAACTTATCGGAACAAAAAAGTAAAAACCTTTTCGGAAGCTTTAGTAAGTAATGAACAAAAATTATGATAATAATAAATAAAAACATTTCTTTAAATGTAGTTTGTTGCAAAAATAACATTCATTTAATCTAATTATTTAGCTAAGATTGCCGTGTGCAATGTAATAATAATAGACTGTAAGACCTTATATAAACAACATGACATGTTGAAATAATACTAACAATTACACGGTTCAACGCACGTATTCAATGTCACTGGCGGGCGACATGTTCGGCGTTCGGAACGGGCGCGGGCAGTGATACAAGCGACACCGCCGCGAAAACACTCATCCTGAAGAAGAACTCCCGAAGAGTTCGAAACATGTCGCCCGTAGTGACATTGAATACGTTCAACTCGAACCGTGTAATTGTTAGTATTATTTCAACATGTCTCACGAAAGTTTAAATTCGTACATGACATGTATTTAACAAATTGCACTAGTCATATCCATATTAATATTGAGATCGCTACTTCAAATCCGCTCTCTGGTAATGAGTATCTAATCAGTGGTGTGAGATGAGTAGGTGTGGTGTGGTGTGGTGTACCTTTGAAGTCGCTAAGCTGCGGATGGTAGCCCGCGTCGAGCCGCGCGAGGCTCTCGCCGGGCGCGGCGGCCCCCGCGCCCCCCGCCACCCCCGCGTCCCCCGGCGCCGCGCGGCCCGTGCACACGCAGCACGACTCCGCGCCGAACGAGCAGCTGCAACTGTGGGACCAACCAAACATATCAATCTGGTGCATAACTACTTTGCTACCATTAAAGCCCTGGAGGGTCTTTCAAGATAATAAAGAACAGATGTTTAAAACGCACGGTAGAACTTTATAGCGGGTGATAGGAGCCTTTGGGGAAGTCGGGTCAACAGGAAGTCGTAACTACTATAGTATGGAGCGAAGCCCAACAGACCCATTTTTAAGAGTCGGAGGGAGGGAAGGTTTTTGTAGCCCGTTTCACTCAAATCGTACAAAATTGCATGTTGCGACACTACATTTATTAGTGCCTCGTCTTGCTCATCCGTAAATACGTTAGTCGTCAATTTTTTAGATATTCTACTTGAAAATAACCTAAAAACCACGTGCGATCGCAGCATTGCACGGCCGCTGCGGCCGTGCGTTACTGATGGTGGGGCTACACTAGCGGCTAACGTCAATGCCCACTAGCGCGATAATTATTGCGATAATTTTTAATGCGCTAAAGTAGGTGGCTACACTTGAACGGTCAACGTGAATGCCCATTATTGGCGATAAAAACGGCTTAAACGCGATAAAGTCGAGAATACAAACATACGGATACTGTCTGACAGTAAATCGGTACTACAAGCACTGAGCAGTGATAGCATCACATCTAGCTTGATATACGAATGCCACCAAATCCTCACAGAGGTGTGCGCAGATAAAAACAACGTTACTATACAATGGATCAAGGGGCACAGTGGCTCAAGAGGAAACGATGCAGCGGATGAACTGGCCAGAAAAGGCTCAGAAACAACGGCATACGGACCGGAGCCAATTATGCCCCTGCCACAAAGCTACATATATAATCAACTGGACCTATACACCAAAGACCTACACCAAAGATACTGGGAGGAGATAGACACATGCAGACAGACTAAAGAGATTTTGTCGAAACGCGACAACAAACTTACAACCGCACTACTGAGGACACAGAGAAGCCAACTACGCAAGATAGTTGGAATAATAACAGGACATAACACTCTGAACAGACACCTCTATAACTTAGGTATCACAGACAGCCCCATGTGCAGAGCGTGCATGGAAGCAGAAGAAACAACTAAACACATTCTACTGGACTGTAAGCAGGTAGAAGTATACAGGAAAAAACACCTAGGGTCTCCGGACACACTATTGAACGCAGTCAGCAACACCAAGGCCCTCACAAACTTCCTGGAGGAGCTGGGGTGGTTAGAGTAGCGCTACCCCACCGATTCACGCAAAATAGGCACACTGGATGTCGACTTGCGGAAAAAAGCCCAGTAAAACTAACTAACTAACGGCTTTCATTTTACTTGAATTCAAGCAAGATGGACGTTGACAGAGCTCTGTATTTCATGAGTGTTTATTATTTAAATTTATTGAATCATTACTGAATGAAGAAAAAAAGGAAACAAAGAAAAAGGAGATGGTGGATGATACAAATACGATTCTTGAAACTTTCGAGTTTTTGATCCCACAAACATGGTTCTGTTTGCAAAATCTCGAGAAACGCAATTACTTTCTCGTTACTCCACTCCATAGCCATAATACGTATTTCAACGAAAAACACGTGCGATCCCGTCGCGCTCACGACGCACACTGACGTGTCTGACGTAGTGTAGTGTGGCCGCTTCATCGCATTAATTGTCGCGTTAATATCTTTGATGTACCGCCACTTGAGCTATCGCCACGTCAAACGGCAATGTTAATGCCGTTGTCAAATTATCGCGTTAAGTTGTGGCTACACCTACGGTTAACATCCATTATCGCGATAATTAATGGCATTTCTCGTTAGTGTGGCCCCAGCATGACGCGGCGCCACTGTCGCTGCGACAGTGACGCTGCGCTCGAACGTTCCCTCATACATTTCCATACTGTATAGTACTATCGCTCTATCACCGCGTCACTGTCGCTGTGTCAGTGACGTCGGAGTCGCGCTGGTCGGAACTCCACCTTAAATACTGTTCCCGAAAAACAATGAAAGCTACTCACTGCACGTCAGCCGGCTTGGCAGCCTTGTTGGTGGCTATATGCAGATTGTGCATCTGCAACAGCTTCCTCTTCTTGAAGGTGTCTCGCCGCAGCGGGCGGTGTCGCGCGCAGGTGTCGGTGGGCGGGTCACCGTCACCGTCGGCCGGCGCGGCGCCCGGCAGGAGGCCCTCGTATGCGGACGGCTGCGCTGGCGAGCCCTCGAATTGGACGGGGCCTTTGGCTTCCCGGACCTGAATTTTTTTATTTTTTTATTTATTTATTTAGAAACACAAACAGTCGCTTAAACAAATATATAAGGGGTACACATAGAGTACCAACAGACATAATGCTACAGACCTGGAGGTTCATTAATATTATGATAATTGTGTTAACAAAAAAGGAATCTTAATCTTGCAACTAAAAATGAAATGTAGACATTTTTCGGTTAGAATACCTACAAGGAGATCTGAAGAGTAACATTTACATTAGGTAATTATAATACTCCTGGAAGGACTAAGAAAATAACTTACGTTTTACTAACAATTTGATACTTAACAATGAGTGATGAAAAGGATCAATATCAATCAGATACTTATTATAAAAACTAGGGACTCGCCTGAAATTATAGGAATAGTACATTGTTTGACAAGGGGCGGGGCGTAAGGGGAATATTGCGAACAAGAGTCTATCAGAAGGATAATACGATCAGAGGATCCTTTCATATTAGCTCGAACATTACAACCGGTACCGCCTCCGCGCCGCTCCGCACCGCTGTCAGTGCGTTTCGGCCTTAAGGTCTAGTTTTCCCTCAGGGTTGGAAGGTCAGATGGCAGTCGCTTTCGTAAAACTAGTGCCTACGCCAGATCGTGGGATGAGATGACAAAGCGGACCCCGGGCTCGTATGAGCACCACCGGGAAACACGCTAGGAGGATGATGCTGACAAACAAGCATACAGTCTGTCTGATGGTAAGGAGGCACCGTAGCTTATGGACACTTGCGATTCCAGAAGGATCAGAAGCGCGTAGACCCATTATTGTTTAAATAGAACAATTTATTGAAATTGAAATTCATTGCTCTTTTGCTTTTATTGCATTATCTTAATTATAACAGGAAAAGTCTAACTAAAGTGAACAGGGTATTTAATACTCATTGATAACATAATCACAGTTATGGCAGCTTTAGTTATCAAAAAGGTTAAATCACTTTTAGTGGTTATGATTATGGCATGAAGTTATGATATTTGCATTTTATAACAGGGTACAATATAAACCAGTAATTTATATTTACAAGTAGCTTTTGCCCGCGACCTCGTCCGCGCAGAACTCATTTAAATCGCGACTCCATACAAATTATAGCCCCCATTTGATCCCCTATATCCTTCACAGTGTCCCAAAACCCCTTCATTTCAAATTGTATCTAAATCAAATAAGCGGTTATTAAGAGTTAAAACGTAACAGATCGACAGACAGTTACTTTCGCATGTGAAATATTAAGTAATATAAATAATAATAATAAATCAGCCTATAGCCCCCTGCTGGGCACAGGCCTCCTCTCATGGATGAGAAGGAAGTTATTATAATAGTAAGGATCGACATAATTATATTAAAACCCGAACATAGTTCAACTACAACTAACTATCTAAAAAAACATAACCCTCCTCTCCTTCTGCAGTGGGGTAAAAAGGCATACATTAAAAACATTACCCTACCTTGTGGCTGTATCGTATAAACGATGTCTGTCTATCATCATCATCAGCGACTAAGCAAAGAATGAATCAGCACGGGATAAACTGCTTAATGCCGTTATGATACAAAGCTCTATTACATGATACACGTATCTCATCATACCGCAAGAATGTGGTTGATTTGAGTCACTGCATATTGATTTCTTAATTACAAAACAATAAAAGATATTTGATAGCAGACTAACATTGGACACCGCATAAAACCAAATAAAAGTGCCTATTATTTTAGAATTACATACTAATAGAACGTTTTTGAGAATTGTCAGGCAATCATCACATCACAGTTAAAACAACTGTATGAATGAGTAGACCTAAAACCTATAATGAGTCATGGTGGCTTTCTTAGAAATGAATACTATACTTTTAAGTAGAACCGTCTACATAGCATGTTTGCGTTTATGTCGGACGCAAAGTTTTCTTCCTTCTAATTAAGCTAGTATGTAAGAGCGAGAGGGAAGTCTTCTTTTATGTCGGGTGTAAACGCGGGTATACTGCCAGTAATGGAATTGGTCAACAATCAGGTTACATTAACACTTTCACTGCCAACACAATTGTAGTGCTATGAACAAACAAAAAACACGCCTAGCTCTAGGGCGAGTAAAAAAGGAAAGGCGGTTATCTGAACTCCTCTCCAACTCCGTCCGGCGAAATTTGTATGCGGCGCCTTAAAATATTGTAAATATAACTAGGAATGAACGTACCTGTTTGTGCAGATCAGTGTGTTGCCGTATCTTATACTCCAACTCTTGGACCTGAGCCTGCAGCCAGCACCAGCGCGCAGCTATCGACGCGCGCGCGCGCTGCCACGACCATAGCGCGCGTTTCTCACTGAAACACGCAATAGTAAACCTTGTTAGTAAAGGAGTAGACTTGGTATCCCTTTAAATGTTAGTCATGATATTTTCGAGATGCGGGCGCCATTGGTATAAGTAATATGATGCGTGTAGTGTCATTTGTATAGCATGATTTTGGTGCCCCTACAGGTGGGCGTATGCGGCTTGAAAATTTATTTTTATCTGTGTGTATAGATTAGTAAAGCCAGTGGCAATAATATACATTAATTCAGAATCAAAATACATTGCAAAAATTTGCCGACTCTACTTTATTGTCATACTTACACAAATCTCACAAGGAAGAGAAGATTGAGAGATTTTAGGGTATAGTATACACAATTACATATCTGAGAATAAGAAAAAAATATTCACTTAAACAACCCTTGTTTTACAACATTTTCTTCAGATTATTTAGTATTGCGAAGCCTCAGTCAATAAATGTGAGAGTCAATAAAATGAGAGTCTGATCGACCAGCAGGTGAAACGCCGCAAATGGAACTGGATTTGCCACACACTCCCAAGGGACCCTGATCATCAAGCCTTGGACTGGAATCCCCAAGGTCAGCGCAACCGTGGCCGTCCTAAGCAGACCTGGCGGCGGACGATCAGTGCAGAAGCGAAAGCCATAGAGATGACCTGCAGCGAAATGAAGCGTGAAGCTTCCACAACCGGTCGGGTTGACGAAGCATTGTGGACGCCATCTGCCTCATCCAGGGTACTTAAAAATCTAAGTCATTAAAAAAAAACCGGACAATATATAGACTGGACAGTAAAGTTTCAGATCTTTTACTGTAAGTGTAGGACGATATTACTTGCCAAATTTCATAATTCTAGGTCAACTGAAAGTACCCCGTCAATTTTTATTCCCTTGGTGTCGAAATACCTATACGTTTTTTGCGGCATAAACGGGCGTACATATTTTACGTTAACTTAGGAGTTTCATTTTTTTACAGCTTCATGGGACTGTAGACCTGAGTACATACGGTTTTAATTTCAACTCAATAGCACCACTCGTTCCTGAGATAAAGAGTCTTGACCGGCAGACGGGCAACAAAGTGATCCTATAAGGGTTCCGTTTTTTTCCTTTCGAGGTACGGAACCCCAAAAATGCAAATATAATTAAGAAACATTTCCGTACAAAGTGCTAAAAAGACAGCATTTCAAGATCATTTATGTGTAAAGGTCAAAGATCTAAGTAGCTATTGAGGTGCTAGTAAAACATGCGGGGAAATGATTCACTGAAACGCGCGAGTCTTGCAAGAGATAAGTAAACAGATAACAATGTGTGCAGAGGCAATGACCTCACGAAATTGTGGGTAGTGATATATCAATATGTATCAACGTTAGTCCAAGGTGCTATATTATTTAACGTCGAGTTAGAGATACCAATATTATGTAAAAAAGTTATGTGATATTTACGATTCATTGTATACATATACATATTACACATATTCGACTTTGCATAAACTCAGCTCATCCCTTTGAGCGATATTTTTTGAGATAAAAAGTATCATATGTTCAAATCCAGCCCATAGGCTGTAGCTTGCCAAAATTCATCCTTATCCATTGAACCGTTTATGCGCGATTCAGTAACAAACATGGAAAACATTACGTTTATAATATTTGTAGGATCTAAAGTACATTTATAATACCCTTTTTAAACATCTTAACTATAGCTCATCATACCCTCCAATGCCATGAGTGATAGTTATGGCATTCAGCAGCAAAGTAACCAAACCACTCAAGGTCAAAAGTTAAAGCAAGTCTCAACTGGTTACCAAATACCATGTGTTTAGTTGTTTACACAAGGCACATTTGCTGTATAATTTTACCATACTGTGGTAGCTATAACAGACAAGAAAAAGATTTACAGAAGAAAGCAGGAAAATTAGCACAAGAAAATGATGCAACATTTTACTCACTATATGAAACTCAAGGAATGGGCGAAATAGCTATGAGAGATTTCCTTTCTTTAGATGTTTGTATACATTGCCATGTATTTGAAGCTACAAAATATTCATAAGGAGACTTACAGATCGACAGACGTAAAAAGAGCTCTGCGCGCCATATTAAATGTATGGCCGCCATAGCTCTTTTTACGTTTGTCGCCCTGTACTTAGAATCTTTATAACAAGAAATAGTACATGTACGTCGTACAGTCTTAAAGCTATCTTGATCTTAAAATTTGGATATATGGAGCCGTTTGGTGGAAATATTATTCTCTCTTTTGTATTTGTTTATGTGTATGTATGTGTTGTTGTCATGAATAAATGATATTCTATTCTATTCTATTAGTATATTATATAATTTTCACAGAAACAATCTGTAATGATTTAATGATTAGTGAGTGTTATCAAATACTTATGAAATACCGTTGTAACAGTTGACATATTTAGGGGCTAGCATGGGTTAATTCACTTAACCTACTTAAGCTGGCATTTTGTCAAGTTAGGGGTGCCCAGAGTATTGATTAATACCTATATTACGAAAGTTGTGCAATACCCCAGTCTGGAGCTACCTTGTATGTTTTGGGAAGACATTATTATTGTAGAGTAAATTAATTTGCCATTAAAACTAAACCGGAAGCATTTGTAACTGCACATGATTTGTAAAGTTAATTAAAAAACTGGCCAAGTGCTTTTAGTATTTGTTGTTATAGAGGCGACAGAAATACATAATTTGTGAAAATTTCAACTGTCTAGGCTATCGCGGTTCTTGAGATACAGCCTGGCGACAGACAAAAGGGCAAAACAACACGTTTGTTGTATAGGGGCCCCCTTAAATATTTATTTTATTTTGTTTATAGTATTTGTTGTTATAGCGGCAACAGAAATACATCATCTGTGAAAATTTCAACTGTCTAGCTATCGCGGTTCTTGAGATACAGCCTGGTGACAGACAGACATACGGACAGCGAAGACTTAGTAACAGGGTCCCGTTTTTGTCCCGTTTTTACCCTTTGGGTACGGAACCCTAAAAATAAACTAAGAAAGAAATTCTCACTGCTACCATTTATGCTCACTACTAAACTTGACGATCAATTTAGCCTAGTTGGTAGTGACGCTGCCTAGAAGCTAGAGGTCCTGGGTTCCAAGTTCCAATCCCGGTAAGGGTATTTATTTGTGATGAGCACGATTATTTGTTCCCGAGTCATAGATGACCTATGTATTTAATTTTTAACCGACTTCAAAAAAAAGGAGGTTCTTAATTCGGTTGTATATATTTTTTATCATTAAGTATTATTTTTCATGTTTCTTACCTCAGAACTCCGTCATTTATGAGCTGATTCGTAGTTTTTTTTTTTAGTTTGCATGTATATGCTTAGATTGGTCCCATTCATTTCAAAAGGATCTCAGAATCACCTTTGTTGATGAATCGACGGAACTCCTCAAATATTATCGGCCCACATACAGCGATTTCGTTTTAGGGTTCCATAGTCAACAAGGAACCCTTATAGTTTCACCATGTCCATCTGTCTGTCTGTCCGTCTCCAGCTTAGCTCAGTAACCATTACGGCGGTGGACGACACTTATCTGAACAACTGCTGCCTCATTCATGTGCGTAGAAATATATAAATACTATAAATTATAATTTATAATATTTGTATTATTAGGTGATAATAATGTTAATAATATAATATAATTAAATCTGCTGTTACTAACCATAGTATAAGATTACCAATAAGTATTACTAACACTGATTGATCCAAGTTGGTCCATGAATAAAGAAATTTATTATTTATTATTATTATTTATTACTACTAGAAAACTGTAATTCGGTATGGGTATATAAATCAATCGCGCCGACAAAACAAAACATAATAAAATCATGAAAACAATTTTTTTTTAGGGTAAAGCGGGGATGTATTTTTTTTTCTCGTTAAACCCATGGTGTGGGGTATCGTTGGATAGCTCGTTCAAAAATATTATGGGTTTCCTAAAACCATTTTTCAAATCAGTGATTAGTTTTTTTTTTTTATGATATAGGAGGCAAACGAGCAGACGGATCACCTGATGGTAAGCGATTACCGCCGCCCATGGACACTTGAAACACCAGAGGTGTTGTGAGTGCGTTGCCGGCCTTTAAGATGGGAGTTTGCGAGATATTGGGCTTTAAAGCCCTAATTTTTGTTTGAGTCATGTTTCCCCCCCTCTGCCGGCTAAATGGCTACTACGGGGGATGTGAAAACATTCGTGGTAGTAGAACATATAATGAATTTAAAAGGAAAACTATCACGGACAAGTAGGCATAAGGCATAAGTAGTTACTGAGTAATAGTCGACCAACTTAATGTGTACTTGGAAAGGCCGATTTCGGTACAAATTCGGCCGACGCAACAGCACCGCACGTCGATGTAACTAAGACAGACAGGCAACTACGGAACCCTACACTGCGCGTGGCCCGACACGCACTTGGCCGGGTTTTTTCTGTAATAATCAATGTTCTTGTGGTAAAGTGGAAATGTTCATGTGGCTTGGCAGAGTACTGAATTGAAGTTGGTTAAAACTTTGTTTTTAAAGTAAATTATATCTATGCTTTGCTTAGTTTGGGGACTAGGTTGATATGTGTGAGATTGTCCCCAGATATTAATAAAAAAAAAAGACCGGGTTGCACTCCGGGAGTGCCGGCAGAAGTGAAAACTTAATAACATTGTAACAGTTTTTCGATCAGGTCACGTGACATCTTACGGTGTCACCCTAAAAATGAATTTGACGCAAATTTATAAACAATTATCAATTATTTAGGCGGACGGGCCGCGGGCGCGTTGGGTGCGACGGGCCGGTCGCCCGTCGGCGGCGGCAAACAAAATGCCATTTTTTTTTTGCCATTGCCAAATATTTTTCAAAGCTTTATCTCTTTAGGAATAACGTCCAAATTCGAACTATTCGAATTTGCTCAATAGCAAAATGGTGAAGGATGCTTACACAAAAAAAATATTTGCAGAATATGCTATTGCAAAAAGTGTTTAACGGCTTTATTATCTTACGAATAGCGTTCAGTTTTGAATGAAGTTGAATCGGCTAGGAGCAAAATATAAAAGTTTGTGGTCACAAAAAAAAAAAGGTCTCCTTCACTGTCGCGTATTTAACAATTTTTCCCCATCCCAAAAAGTGCTCAGCGCCGCTAAAGAAGTTTTCACTTCAAAAATTAGGAAGAAATTTGAGACAGATGAGTCTCAGAGAAGAAATGGGAAGCTTTTTATTTTTAGAAACATAAAAAGGGAGCAGAAATTTATACAAGTATGTGTGGTGTTTCATATGGCGGAGACTCTGGCATGTCTAGTCTCAAGTTATTACTTATTATTAAGGGTCTTTAAGTGATATTCTAGTACAAGATTTCAAATGTGTTTATGTATTGCATGACTAACTACAACTTTAATTGCTTGCATGTTTACTAACAATATCGGAGACCTGCCCAGCATGAGTCAGCTATAATCACGCCTATAAATATGACACACTTTACAAAGTTGTTAGTATAGTTGATTTATATCAGATTTTCTCTGTGATGACAATATTGCAGTCAAAAGTTACTTTTGTGGTAATTAACGGTATTACCCGCTATTGCCAAAGCTCTTCTCAGCTGTGCTGGAGCAAATATTTAGAACAATACACACTGGGAGCGGCCGCGGGAGTCCGCTGGATGCGGGTGGCGCAGGACCGGTCATTGACACTCTTTGGGGGAGGACTATGTCCAGCAGTGGACGTCTTTCGACTGATGATCATGATGACGACACTGGGAGAAATACGGTATAAACATTGAGGGCTGTACTCTGACAAACTTAAGGCTTGCAGATGACATTGTGGCAATCAATGGAAGAGATATTGGGCCATGAAAGAAGTAGTGAAGGACCAAAATCTTCACATTGGCACAAAGAGCAAGGTATTGAACACCTGCATCCTACCAATACTTATGGAAGGAAGCCAAACTTGGGCTCTCACAAAAAAATTAATTGAACAATCTACGCGCCTGCCAAGTTTCTATGGAACAAAGTATGCTAGGAGTAAGAAAATCTGATCGCATCAGGAACCAAGGCATATTACGTAAAACCAAGGTGCAGGATATTGTCACAAAAATTAGGAGACTTAAATGAAAGTGCTCAGGCCACACTATGAGAGGCATGGACAAGTGGAGTAAAAGGGTAACCCAGCGGTACCCAAGAGGCTGCAAAGAAAGGGAGGCAGACAGCTCAAAAGATGGGACAACAACATTAGGCCTGTTGCTGGTGTCACTTGGAGCAGGCTTGGCAGAGACAGGCACGAATGGAGAAGGCTGGAGGAGGCCTTTGCCGCCTGGCAAGGGGACCCCCAAAGTAATTAAAGAAAACTAATATGTAATAAGAAGCACAACATTTGGACGTCACAAACAAAGGCTATATAAAAAAATAAATAAAAAATGAACTGTATGTCACAGACTTAGCTATAATATACCGAAATATACATTTATAGCGAGGCATCTTACGTATATTACGATATATTTTGCATACTATTGGACTGAGTTCTCACACTCGGCTATAATACATTTGGTATACTGTAGCTGAGTGTATGGACTCTGTCAATAATTATTTGGATAGGAAATTAACAAGGAAATATTAAAAATGGAGGACATGATGAAGAAAATTTTGTCTTGGTAGTATCCTGAAAATACTGCCATGGTACCAGAATTATTATTTGATGCAAATACTAGCTAGCGGCTTCTCTCAAGTATTATAAAAACCTAGGTGGAGCTATGGCATAAAATATAGCCGATGGCCCTTCCAAAGGCCATTTTACATACAAGTGAAAGTTTTCTTATATCATATAAGTGGTTTTGGAGATTACCTCCTACTTACAAGATTACCAATTTTAGGCAATTTCTGCTACAAACATGCTGTGGGAAGCTGTTGAAGGACGCGATGGCCGAGATATGCGTCATAGTCGTGATCGGGAGCTGTTCATGCTTGCAAGGGCATAGTACCTAACTACTTAAATACTAGTGTTATTATTATTATTATCATAGTATTAACGAGAGACAACATTCTGATTCTGAACATGTTTCATTGTGATTTGACCCTTAGAAACCGTATACATCTCTAAGAACATTATAATAATTATTAATTGTATTTGGACGGCAGGGCTTCTTATACACGTCTGAAATACTGAATGAATATCATTAACTTCTTGTTAATGCTGATACAGACCTTATATCAAATGTAATGGTCATATTTTGCAAAATTTTACATTTAGTTTGTTAATGTTTATAATACATCAAAATCTATTACTTATTCTGCAAATAGGCCACAAAGGCACTTTTACATGTCAAACGGTAATTTACAATAAAACAATAATAATCTTACACAATACTCATTTAAAATTTTCAGATTAAGGATGGATATGACAGGAAACAATAATGGAATCCGTGTTATGTAAATGATGGCAGTACCTAAATGTCGTTAAAATATGTATACATAGGACACTAACTGTATGAAAGCTATAGCTCTACTCTATGTTATACTGTTCAGGGATGGTTGGATAATCATTTACAAGCAAGTCGCAGCGCAAAGTATATAAAAAAACTTACACAGGCATATGCTGCTGATGAGGGTTGTTGTACACCACTGCTTCATCATTGCTCTCAGCCCCAGATGAAGATGCAGTTGCATCAGAGTCCAGTGCATGCTTCACAGTTGACATATGAGATCGTAGGGCCCCCGCTGTGTCTTCCAGACCTGCGAATGTCCCCGAAGGGATCCCTATTGATGCCGACTTTGATGCATCACCTTTTGAGGTCCCAGCTCTGTAGTATTTAGGCCCAAGGACAGATGATGACCGCGAAGAAGCACTGGCTTGCAATGCTGCCGTTGTCTCAACTTTCTTTAGAAATGCTTTCAACCCCATTGGTCTGCCTCCACCATCTTTGCGGGCCCCACGCATAGCCTTATCAAAAGTGTGGGCTACTTCTTCTGACACTCTTTTGCCTAACATTCTGGCTTGCAACATGCGCATCCTCCTCAGTAAAAATACACATCTTCGCTCCAGTTGGAGCTGGGATGCTTTTATCTTCTCTTCTGTTGTGTCCCCTTCAGAATTTTCAGGCTCAGCCATATCAAAGCTGGATAAGGGAAATATTGAGTCTGCATCACCGGTTGATAGCACATCTCCAGTTTCCAATGTTTTGATAGCTTGGAGAAGGTCCACCTGGCCCAGATCAGCACTGTTTAGATCATTGAGAATCTGCTCCATCTCCTGGGAGTCTCGGGCCAGATTGGGCTGCTCCTGGAGCCCCATGTCGTTATCGTCCATGGGGGCGAGGTCGGAGCCGGAGGCGAGCTCCCGATCACACTGCGACAACGAGAGCGCCAGGTCGGCGAGCTCCGGCAGGTCGGGCGGCTCGGGCGGTGCGCGCGGCGGCTCCGGCGCGGCCAGCGCGAGCGCGGCCGGCGGCCGGGGGCCCGGCGCCATCACCCGCGCCGCCCGGTTACACCCCGATATTCTTGCGCATCCCGCCCTTATATAACCCTGAGGTTCACGCCTACCACGGTATCACTTCAACACGAGATCACTTCACTACACTGCACTGCACGATCGGATCTGACCATTCTCTCGCGCCGGTTGCGCCGTTCTCCGACGAAAGCGCGAAGCCCGACCGGCTCGCTCCTGAAATACACAACGTTTAGACGCGATTAGAGGCTGATTTTTCTACGTGTAATCCATGTAACGTCGCTTCCGAACGTCATAGAACCTTATGCGCTACAAAAACTTGAACCCGGGCATTAAAATTCGAATTTTAACCCACGTGATAAAGAGTGGGCTAGCTGATGGTAGTTGCTTGTTTCAGAGCAGTATGATAATCGAACAGGAAACGTTACACTTCAACACTTGACCAGCGCCAGTCTCACAATAAAGTCACTCACTGCCGTTGAATTAATAACACCGAACACGAAAATAAAACAATGATGAATTTTTAAATAATAATGGCGGAATGAGGACAGAAAACAATCCGTCTCGTATTCCAGTGACGAAACGTACGCCACGGTAAGCGTACAAAGACAGACTTGTGAAAAAGAGACGGCTAGTACGTCCTTGAGTCTAGTACTTGCGCGGTAAAGTCAAATCAAATTCAATAAACCAAATAAGTGGGTCGAACAGATTTAATGATGACGTACTACTTATCTAAAAATTATATTATTAATTTACATTCAGTTTGCGAAGAAAGTTAACACTATAGGTTCTCGCGTTATCTAAAGAGGCAGTTAGTTTGCTAAGTTCTTTACAAACCACGCTTATTGAAATTAGCTTGACGTCTTTTATTTGAAATTATGACGAAATTTTCATCGGTGGACATAATTAAATAAGCTAAGCATTATACGAAATAGAAAAAATCAGACTGATTTAAAAATATTATAAATTCAGTACAAATAATAAATAAATTATTTGCCGAATTAAAAGAACTTTAATTGAATTCCGGCTTTCAACGTTTAGTTATTTCAAAGACTTAATAAATTGTCTTGCGCTTTTTACCACTTGTTATTTTAGCGACCATTACCTTTTTAAATACGTTTAAACCCTAATGACAAAAGGTACAGAAATAATGTACTAATATTTCATACATATATTTTACATTAACGATAAATATTGAAACGCATGAAAACGTTCCTTCGAACGTAAGTTGTTCGTTTCGTGCGAACGTTAATTGCGTTCCGTTTCTTTACAACACATTGTGTCACGTGATGCAGTCAGCCGTGCTCGGACGTCTGGCGTCAGCTTATTTATATTCTAACTATTTAATTTTTATTTTTATCTAGTGAACATACCAACATGTCTTTAATAAAAAAAACTGACTCAGGTTTCGAGTAATATGCACTAATTTACACGAGGGAAGGTTCCCAGAGAAATAGCAAAAATGTATTTTTATGTAGGTTTTCCATGTATTTTGTAATGTCTGTGTAACCTGCAAATGAAATTCTAAACTAGGTATTCATTATTATGCGAAAACAGTTTCAGTAATATCAATTTGTATTCATAATTATGAATCAATCCAAAATATACCTAACAAGCCTAGGTACCTACCAAGACCTTTTTTGCATATATATTTTGTGTTCCTATTTATAAGTAGGTACTAGGTACCTACTTAAACATATTTTAAATCCTTAGTAGGTTTGTAGACCATAAGTGCAATATGCCTTATTTTAAAGAAGCACTTTGATGTTAAACATTATTTATAGTTTTAACCATTTAGAATGTTTGCTGTGGACAAACTTGACTATTGAAAATAGTGTTCTATTAGTCATAAGTAGATTTCATTTTACACATAATACAAAAAGATGGTCTAAAATGCTGTAAATTGATTATCTAATTTAGTTTTATTCTTCAAATATACATATAACAATAGGCTAATGAATTATGCTAGCAAATCTGAAATAGGATAAGACCAATTTACTTACATACAGTATGATCTCATTACCTACTGGATTTTTTTTATATAAGTAATTGGACAAATCACATTTGTAAACTTAAAATTATTTTATTGTATCTTACCTGTAAAACAGCATTTGGTGGAAAATATAACATCTTCAATTTCAGAGGCTGTTGTATCCACATCTTGGGTTCTCTTCTATTTCTACAATGAAGAAAGCAAATATAAGTGAAAGTTTAGGCTCAGAATACTTATTTAATAGTATTTTGAAATAGACTCATAAATCATAATCTAAACTGACTGCTACTAGAAATGACAGATGCTTGACAGAGCATAGTGTGTGTCAATGTTGACAGAAAGTTTAAAAACAAATAAAAGTATGTACTGTGGTCAGTATTCAAGAATAATACCGGTGTTGTCCTATTGCTAAACCTTAAACCAAGTAGGGTTATTGCAATAGACCTAGGCCTAGGTCTCACAGGTCTCACATAGGACAGTTAGTTTGGACTTTGAACTGCTATAGCCAGTTATAGAATGTATAAAAGATTAGTCTTGCTTATTTTCAGAATTATACAATGTAACATATATTTTATCATGTGGTATCGTTAGTATATAAAGGATGTCTAGACACAGGCCATTAATAAATAAATATTGGAAAAGGAGATATTGGAATTATATTGATACAGATTTAATGATTACATGTTTATGAAAAGTTGTTTTTTTTAGAACAATCCCAAAGGTGATAAAAATCGATTTGGTGTGAGGCTTGCGGCAGGTATTTAAGTATAGGTACAGATGATTTTATGAAATTGCATAAGCTCCCTAGCTTATAAACCCGTCTTGTGTTCTCCTTAATTGTTCTGGTTGATTTAATCAATTTAATGAACTATGTATATGCGTTTTCATACAAAAGGTAATTTTGTTTAATGTTTACATATGGGACATCATGAACAATTTATATAAATTATGATCTTTGGTATAAAACCCTAAATGGGAATTGACAAAATAACTAACAATAATAAGTATGAGTTATCTGTTAGAATTCAGGTTTGATAATCCTGACCATTATCTAGCCTATTTACTTCAGAGATTTGTTACATACTTATGTAATAGTTCACATTAGTTTTTTTTAACAAGGTTAACAATCTTGAGAATATTCTTTTTTAAAAAGCAGTCTCATCATTCAGTTTGTTACAATTTTGTGTATAAAACTAAATAAGTGTTAGCAGATCAATTAAAGATAGAGGGACTTGGTTGTTTTTTTGTTGTGTAATTTATGGAGTAGGTATGAGACTAGATTAGAAAACTTGGTGAAACCTTTTCTAAAATATTTGTTGAAGGTTCTGGTACCTAATCCTTACATAGCCAATATTCGTTCTTTACAATTAGTAGTAAATAAGTTTGCAATGATTAGAGTAGGTACTTATATACCGTAGCCGCACTCTACTTCGATATTGAAACTTTATAAAGATTTCGTTTTAGGCAACCAAATAACAAATCGATCTTAGTTACAAATTAGTTTAAGTTCACTTGAATTCAGGATAAACATTATGAGGCTTTAGATCTCAAGACAAACATGATAAGTAATTGACTATTACTATTTCTTCTTTAAATACCGAAACGAATGGAAAAAAATGGGTTTTACAAAGTAGGCTTCGCAAGTTATAAACATAGTTTAAAGTTATCATTTAGAGAATGTAAGATATTGGTAAATGATCACGTTAAATATTAAAGTGTCTTACTGATTAACAACACAATTTAGACGAATATTTATATTCTTTAAAATACATTTATTTATATCTTTACGAGTCCACAACCTTACCTTCGCACGCAACGACAACGAGGGGTAAAAGGGAGGGAATTGAGCCTAGTGGATACGTCAAGAATGTAATGTAACGAAACGAAAAATTCGCATCGCTTTTATTTACCAAATTTATGCTATTATTTTGTAATGATTATAGTTTAGTTTTACCAAATAATGTAGATTTTTTTGAAACATTTTTTTATCATTTTATATTGGATTTAATTACTAGATTCCAAATTTTAAAGCTATTAATTCATTAAAAAATGTATCTGTCAGTCAAGTGTCAAAGAAACGAGCAAGACGCAAGTTGAAAGCAAGCGAATATGCAAGCGGGAATTTAACCGAACCGTTTGTTTTGTACACAATATCCTAATTATATTGAAAATATTAGCCATGAGTTTCGACAGATCCACCCAGTTTCATTCTACACAACTCACGCCGTTGAGGAACAAACGTATGAGGTCGTTCTTACCCAGAGATGATACGCTAAATATGTCGCCCATTCTTAACGATACCTCCATATTCAAAAATCTTAACGACACAAGTTTACGGCAAGCTCTGGATGAATCTTCGGTGCTGATCCACCCCGGCAATCCCAGCGAAGGATTGAACGAAGATTTCTTTGAGATCATTCATTCGAGTCACCGCAGTAACGTATTGGAAACGATGGCGAGGTTAGGTGAAAAGTGCCGGGAGTCGCTGGAAAAAGTGGAGCCCTGGAATCGGTACAATGTACACAATTACTGGCTGGGTGAAGAAGCAAACACTTGGCAGCTCCTGCACTGTTTGTATGCAGACTCCATCGAGGAACACCCGGAATCTTTAGAGAGTTTGTTGAGCGAGGTTATGCTATCTCAGCAAGATTTAATCAGCGCGTTATTTCAAAGCGACTCGGAACTGCGACTGTTGCAACTGCTGGTAGACTGGCTGGAAGCTTCAGCAGCATACCAGGATGAAGCCTCTGCTAATGTAGCGCCCGTAATCCCAAATAATGTACACTGGAGCAACACTCTGCATCACTTGCTCATCGGATCCAGTCTCTTCAATAAAGAGAAGGCCAAGGATATGGTCACTTGTATAGATCCAGATGCACCAAGACGGCAGAAGAAGTCTATTCACACAGATGATCAGAAAGATGATAGTGATTTGTGTAAGCGAGTGTTTACTGAAGTAAGATGTGGTAAGTTTAAAGATGCTGTCTCTCTCTGTCTCAGTGCGGGGCAGGCTTGGCGTGGGGCTGCACTGCAGGGCTGGAGACCAATGCATTACTTGCCTAGAGAAGACCCAAACAGCCATCTGGAGATTTATGGAAACCCATCAAGGGACATGTGGAAGTGGTGCGCTTTGGGGATTGCAACCAACATTGCAGAGAATATCTACTACAGAGCTACAATGGGGATCCTCTGTGGACATCTTCCTAGCACTATCACAGCCTGTCAAGGGAATTGGGAAGATCTACTTTGGTCTCATTTGAGAACTCAAATAGAGGCGAGGGTTGACAAATTTCTTCATGAGCACCATGCAACTGCTGATGCTAATACCACAGACCCGGATGTATTGCAACTTGTGCAGTCTGAGCTCCGCATTGAAGAGATGCCGTTGCAGGAAGTTTTCAGTGCAATCAATGCACTCATGAATGGTAAGAAAGAGACGCCCTACCAGACCTGCCAGCGATATCTGATGCTTGGTCATGTTAGAGCCATAATGCAAGATTCATTGGAATGGATTGAGATCGCGGATGAAGAATTCATACGCTTCCTCGCTCACCTTATCCTAGTACTTCGACAAATGGGAAAGGATCCTCAACATGACATTGGAGATAAAGTATTGGAGAAATATGTCTCACAACTCATTCGTAAGACGAGTCTTGGATCTGTTGATCACCCGGATCTCCTAGCTTACTACACTTCTACAGTCCCAAGGGATAGCCAAGTGGTGCTATATGCAGAATTAATGGATCACATTAACAACAGTGACAATAGACAGGAGGTAGTGAAGGCTGGGTCCTCTGCCGGCATGGATGTAGCTGCATCAGCTAGAGTGGCTGTGAAGAGAGCCATATCAGAAGTCCAACAAGGCTATGGTAACATTGACATGATGTTCAACCAAACTACTGCAGTAGAAAAAGACAAGACACTGATCACAAAAGGGCTATCTTCTCTGGAGTGGATGTCCCTAGTACCAAATCAAGTTGTGGAAGCTCTTTGGCTCAGTAATGCTATGATACGCACTTTTATCTTCATTGGTAATACAGACGCCGCTTCTGCCTGCATTGTCAAGATTAATCAGTTGCTACCTTCCTTTGTCAACAAGGTTCCACAAAACTCCTCAGAGCTGCGAGAGCATTTGTGCTTGAAAGCATACCTTGAAGCTCTAGAAGGCTTTGCCACATGGTACAGGCATTTTATCAGCGGGAAACCCAAAGACGTAGACCCGTTGCCTGCAGACGCGTCATTCGCGGATAAAGTGTATCATGAGCAGAAATCTGCTCAAGCAGACCAGCAGAAGGCAAGATGGATGAACGCTGTGCTTCACCAGTTGAAACACACAAAGAGCTTATTGTACAATGTATTGTTATTCCCTGGTGGATGGCTCCAGGATGAATTTGACAGCTCATCATCTCCAAACTTCAGTGAGGATGAGAAGTCTGAGCGTTCCAAGCAGCTGGAAACTTTAAGACGCCTATGCATTCCAGAAGCGACTATTCTAATGCTCAAGCTGCTTCAAAGTGCAGATGAAGTTGACAGTCACAAAGAAGCTATAGAACTGAGCAATTTGATTGCTGGAGAAAACAGAGGACTGTACAAAGTATTTACTAAAGATAAGCTCATGGAGATTCTGGATAGGATCCGAGAATCTTCATTGTTGCTGTTGGAGAAAGGAAGGGATATGTTTGGTTATGAAACAAATGATGATTGATTTGCATGAGTTTTTAATAAATATTTCTTTGAACTATGTTGTCTTTACATTCTATGTACAGTGTTCATAAGAAAATTATGAAAATTTCACCTCGTTCTCACTCAACAAAATACGCAACTATGGGTACTTTACATTACAATTCCTGCGATTTAAGTAGACAGCGGTACAGGGTTCAAATTGATCAAATCGTTACTGCTTTCTGCTAGCTCAGTGATTGACACCCGTCCTCTCTGCTTCATGAACTTTGCCACATCTTCTAACTCCTTCTGTGAGATGTAGATAAATTTCCCTCTATCGTCGATCACGCCCGTGAGTTCGCCGTTCGCTTGCAGATCAGTTATCCTGTCTATGGCGGCTTGAGTCTTCAACTTGAAATGTGCTGCCAAGTCTTCCAGTAGCACGACTTTTTGGGTCTGAAAATGTAATGTTCGTACGTTAGTATGAATGATAAAGCGACGTTTTAGCACCTTTGTAAAGTCGCCGTCAATGGAATTTGCTAACTATGTAAACAAACTGCCATAGTGAAAGATAATTTTAATATGGCGGTTTGTTTACATCATGAACCTATAATACTCTGGACTGGCTATGGTAATAATAATACCACGTGCGAGCGAGCTGGTAGCATACAAATCTAGATAAGTGTGAAAGAAAGGGAAATATCATTCATTGCCCTTGTCATAGTTCCACTTTTTTTTATTTGCCACAACTGATTTAGTATGAAGTTGTGGCACATTAAACCATTACCCGTTCAAATTAAGTAGGTTGTTTAATGTTTATGGCAAGTCATCAGCCATTTTAAGACCAGTTCTTAATTTAGCTGCATAGGAGCCTTTCCGTCCCTCACTGTGGCATCACGTACAGCCTGTCCAGAGTATTATAGGTTCATGGTTTACATAGTTAGCAAATTCTATTGACGGCCACTTTAGGGTCGTTGAGCGGACCTTGTGAAAAGCGTAGATGGAGGATTTCACTTTTTTTCTCTCTATCTATAGTGAAAAGATATCCCCACAATCATCTATAGACATATCTGCTTTTAAGCGCATGGAAAAAGTGCTAGCGTAAATAGGGTGATGGACCATTTAGGCATTTCACTCTCCAACTAAAAAACTATAAAAGGACAGAACAATAAACCAGACAAAACTTTGTTTTATTTTGAAATCATTGTGTACAAAGTTTTTTTTCTACCTTGTAGCATCACAAGTCTCATAGACAAGTAAGAATGAGCAATATTCCTTTTCATTATGCTATTGTACATAATAAAATCAATTTGACTACTACATCTACATACCGTAAACTAGTTTTCACCGAGTCAGTTCCCAGCGTTCTTCCGTAGTGGTACCTACCTAATCCGGTTAATGGAAGGCCCAATGATTTGCGTCCACTATGTCTGTCTCCTTGTAATCCGTGCAGAGACTGATGTGGACGCGAACATTTGGGCCGTACGTTATACGGGCTTTATAGCTGACGCCAGACATTCGAGCGCGGCTAGAATTTTACAGGACGCCGTGCTTCCGGCACCTATCCACGTGTACTTGTACGTGTGGCGGCTCCTCCCAGCTCATCTCGATTCTCGATATTTAAGTCAAAGAAAAAACTAAAAAAATGGCATACCTTGATGTGGTCAACAAAGTCCTTGAGCAGCGACTCCTTGTCTTGATCCTCCTCGTCAAAGCCCTCTCCCTCCACCGTGAAGGCCGCCTTCAGGGCTTCGTACTCCTCCTGTTCCCGCCGTTTACGTTCCTCCTCGGCCTTCTGCGCCACCTCCTCGCGTTTGCGCTCCTCTTCCTAATAAAATGAATTGATTTTAATAAGCACAAATCTGACATTGTATTTTTTTTTGTTTATTGCTGGTAGACCACGGTTTAGGGGACAACTGACAAAATCTAACCTCTTCTTTCTTATTTCATCATCATCATCATCATTTTCAGCCCGTAATCGCCCACTGCTGAGCATAGGCCTCTCTTCGAGTACGCCACCCGTCCCTATCCTGAACTAATCTTATCCAGAAGTGACCCGCAATATTCCTAATACCGTCGTTCGTATCGTTCACTAGTTGTTAAATGTCAGCAGCTACCCGACGTCAGTCAAAATCACTCGACAACTCGGCGCTATAGAAGCACGAGTACCTATCACGATTTTTCTAGAAGCGTCAAGCGAAGAGAGGGTCTGTATGGGAATGTTTACGTAAACGTGTTGTTGCACGAGTTTGCTGTACAGAACGACGAAATCGCGCGATTTTATAGTGGCTTCACAGCGAGACTACTGTCCCAGTCGAGTTCAACAATACATAGGTATGTGAACACGGCATCATTATTAAGAGCATAAGGTGATTGCAGATATTAAGAGTTTGACTTGACTGTAAAAATCACAAGTCAGGATGAAACTAAACTTGGTCGACCATAATCATTCGAAGACAACATATAATTCCATCATAACATAGATAGTTTACTCACCCCCTGTTTTTCCTCAACCTTCTTCCTTTCTTCTTCAAGTTCTTCATTCTTCTTCTTCTTCATCTCCCGCATCTGCTCCTCGGCTTCTCTCGCTTTCTTCTTTTCTTGTTTAGCTTCTAGCTTAGCGCGTTTCTGTAATAAGTACCATCGCCAACACAGTTAACTGACCACCCGTTGTACAAACTTTATACTAACAGAACAGGGTGCTTTTGGTGTTCCATGTCTATTAAATAAATAAATAAAATATTAAATAAATATTAGGGGACAATCTTACACAAATCGACCTAGTCCCATAGTAAGCTCATTAAGGCTTGTGTTATGGGTACTGGACGACGATATATATAATAGTTATAAATACTTAAATACATAGAAAACTTCCATGACTCAGAAACAAACATTCATGCTCATCACACAAATATTTGCCCTTACCGGGATTCGAACCCAGGACCTTCAGCTTCGTAGGCAGCGTCACTACCCACTAGGCTAACCGGTCGTCAATATATTAACATTTATAATTATTAATCACCTTGGCTCCCATCTTGTCATCAAAATCAACTCGCTGAGAATCTTGGCCTTCCTCATTGTCCTCGTCAGCTACTCCAGGGTCATCATCCTCTATGGCAGCTTGGTTCCGGGCGACTTTAAACAGATAATAACTCTTTTACATGCAATTGAAATGTAAATTCCTTGTAAAAGTTGTAATAGATTTAATTTATCTAATTATATAAAACACGCTGCCCGCGCCGTTTCGCCTGCGTATTGCAAAGATCGCAGGAAACCCTCGGGATAAAATATAGCATATACTTGTAACCATCCAGAAAGTCAATTCTACACACAGGTGGAAGAATTTTTGAAATTGAATAAGCGGTTACAGAGATTACCCATAAAATACAAACTTACAAAGCTATAATCTCACAGACTGTTCCTCTTTATAATATAGCTAGTAGCGACCCGCCCCGGCTTCGCACGGGTACTATATTATACATATAAACCTTCCTCTTGAATCACTCTATCTATTTAAAAAAACCGCTTCAAAATCCGTTGCGTAGTTTTAAAGATCTAAGCATACATAGGGACAGACAGCGGGAAGCGACTTTGTTTTATACTATTTAGTGATGAGATGATGTAGTGATTGTGATAGTGACGAGTAGTAGGTATATGTATTGTGTATTTAATCTAAAGTTACAAGGACCCTGATGTGTAACAGTAACTAACTAATTCTGTTTTTTACATAACATAATACAAAAATTGTTAAGTACATTTTTTTAACAATTAAGTAATCAATTTATTTCCAAGACTGGATTCAAATAGATGATACAGGTAATCAAATTGAATAATAGCCAAAATTCAAACTTAAATAGATTTTCGATATCATATTTGCAAGTTCCAATCTTTATATTTGCTGTGCTTGCTTCTGTTTATATTTGCTCTGTTCTGTACTGTTATGCAATAAAGTATATTATTCTTCATCTTAAATTATCAGGTTTTACATCTCATATCGTTGTCAACTCACTACAATGCTGGAGAAAATCCAGAAAAAATTCGCGAGGCATATTTACAAGCGACGATACGGACACTACCTGTTCATGTACCCGTCCCTGTTCGTTTCGGGAATGACCGGGCTACACACGCTTGAAACTAGGCGAAAATTACTACATATAGTGCACTATTACCAGCTGCTTACTAATAGAGTTGACAACGCGTCCGTGTTGGAACGAATGGGCCTACAGGTGCCGCCTGCGAGTGGGCGCCGCGGTCGGCGCGGTGGCGGCGCGGCGCCTGCGGCGCTACCACGAACTTCGAAAGTCGAAGTTCGTAATATATGCATCCTTGTCACTCGAGTAAGGGAGTGCGATAGAGATGGAAGTACCCGAACTTCGACTTTCGAAGTTCATGGTAGCGCCGCTGTTCGCAGTGGCCGGCGAGCGCACGAGGCGCGGTGCGAACGCTCCCACTGCTAGGGCGCGAACAGCCCTACACCGTATAATGCAGGAAGCCGACAACATAGACATATTTGCGGACAGCATTGGTGTGTTCTGTAGAAAAGTTTTAGCATTCATATCGCAGGAATAAACAGGTAGTGTTGGACGTATATTAAAGATTGAAAATGTGCCATTGTACTTGTTGACGTTATTTATGAGTTTATTTTAGTTTGATTCATGTTTTCTATCATGTTATATGTGATATTTAATTTCGTATAAAGTGTGTTCCTATGTGATTAGTATATTAACTATTGGTACCACTTAAGTGATTTGGTCTTATACTGTAAACTTTTGTGTGAATGAAAATAAATAAATTTACAACAGAATAAGAAAGCGAGGCAGACTATTCAAACGCTGGGCTGATGAGATCAAGGAAACATTAGGCAATTTGTGGACTGGGACAGCTGGGAAAAGAAATGGAGACAGTTAGAGAGGCCCTTGCCAAAGGGCAAACATAGGTTTTTTTTTTCAATTAAGGTTGAATTGTAAAGTATCTGAATAAAGGCTATTATTATTTATTTAATTGTATGCCATACATTATTTTGGCCTTTAAAGTTTGTCACTCTTTAGTACCACCCAGGGGACATGTGCAGGGTTGTGGTAGGTAGCTCCTGCAGACGCGAGTAACAGTTGTCCCCCTTTGTCAAGTGAGTGGGCAACTTGACTGTTAGAAGTTCTTGAGCCGCCCAAAGGCCTCAAACTCGACTTAACGACTACTGTCATAGACAGCAGCCGGGATCCACTACTTAGTGTGCCTTCCAAAGGATGGAAGCGCTCATTTATATTAACCACTCAAACATCAGGCGGTCACCCATCCAAAGACTAACCACTGCCATCTTTGCTTAACCTGCATTATCGTTTCCGACTCGCAGGCACTGCTAGGCTACAAGCCCTTACTTAAAATTATTATTATAGTCCTCATCTTGAACATCTAGCATCATCCTCTTCATCGGAATTTATATAATTGTTTCATTTCCTTCAATTATAAAACAGAACAAACTCTACTCTATTTCCTAATTATAGTTGATTCAAATTGCATTGTATTTTTTTCTGGCAAAGTGGCCAGAAGTTAGAATGCTGAAATATGTTACACTGAGGCTTACCATTAGCTCTCATGCGTGCCCTTTGGTTTCTGACGGCTTGCACCCTGCCAGGCCCACCTTCCCGTTGAGGTGCAGGCCTCGCTCCGCCAGCTACAAACAAATGACAGGTCAAGATATGTCTATTATTCACTCCCTTCATCTGTATTTCCTGAGAACTACGATTTAGGTGCCTTCAAAACAAGAGTGAATACGCTGTTACTGAACCAGTGAGCTTCATCTTAGGCTCTGTCGTCGCTTACCATCAGGTGAGACTAGGGTCAATCGCTGGACAGTCTTTTATAATAAAAAAAAATCAAATGTGTATATTGAAAGTAAAACGAAATTAGATTGAAGGTTCACTTACGTTGCGGTTTGACTTTAGCTACTCGAAGAAATGTTACAGATAAAAATATAATGACTATGGCACTCAAAAGTGCCGCGATAATGAAAGGATCCATGGTATTGAGACTACTGAATCCAGTAACTATAACTTATAAGTATATTCGTTCTATGGTACGGATAGCTTTGTGAATCGAATGGTATTTATTTCCAGGTACACATTGTTTAGTTTTACGACACGGCCACAGCAACACAACACACATGGGACGATTTAGTTTTCGATGGTTTTCGTAAAAACACATACGTAAATAGTTCTACGTCAGTAGGAAACTGTCAGTGTCATGGTGACAGAAAGAAAGCAAAGCGAAAATGGAAATTGCAGTGTCTATATCTACGTTAAACATTTACGCGTTTCGTATAGTATACTTTACTACATTTTTTTTATTTTACGTAATATTTCGAAAACCTTGGGATTTAAACCCAATCGCTGGCATTGACAAAAAAAGAGGTGGCACCCTTACGCCACACAAGCCTATTATAGTTTTGGAGTGTTTTTGGACTTCGCATGAAGTCGGTGGCAGGTGGGTGCCAACAGTGACGAACTGGAGTTCAAGTTAGTGGCTTAAGTACTTAATTTGATCAGAGAAATAAAATATTAAAACACTAAAGAATATTTATTCCTACGTAGAACGAAATGTATTAAAAACGTAGATATATCCTTCATCCTTCGCTTTGTTCAAGGTCATTGCAGTGTTGCCCAATCCAAAAAGAAACCGGAAATATATCGAATTCAGAAGTAGTAATTTATAGTAAGTCAAATAACTAAAATGATTTAATTTTGTTATGGTTCACTATAGAACAAAAAGCATACGTTTTTAGTGCCTAATTACACAGATGGTAAATAACTGAAGACATATACATTAGCAATAAATAATAAGGATGATAGAAAACTAGCTAAGCCCGCGACTCCGACCGCGTGGACCTCGCTTATATCGTATAGAGTCTGGCAAACGAAAGCGTGACCGACTTTTTTTCAAGTTTTAATATGGCAACATTCTTAATATGTCAAATGCACGTCAAAGTCTTTCGTTAGAGTTTTTCGTATTTTGTAAACTCAATTATTTCTCTCTCTAATATGGGTAAAACAATAAAAAGTAATGTGCGAAAGCTGCTACATACTATGATCAGTAAGTTCAAGCAAAAACAAGAGGAGAAAGAAGTTGTTTTCCAAGAGAAACAACCATGTTTAGATGCGATGTCGGATTTTTTTATGTTAGTATTACTTTGTAATCTTAATCCTTGTCGGCTGATTATTTGATATAATAATATTGACGATAATGATGATACCGTTTCTTATGTTAACAGATAATCTTAAAAATATTCAAGGAATCTATAAAAATAATTTTCCTACTATAATTAGTAATACCATATGTGAATTATTTATACTAAACGGGACTTAATAGCGTATAATTAACTTATTTTATTTACCTCACTGAGGTCTCCCGACGTTTCGGATGTGTTGCAACATCCATGGTCACGGGACAACTGGCTTGAGCTTGTTGATACCCAACATCTTCTTGCTGCGCGGGTTTTCCGAACTACCCGCATTTGGTCTTTATTAACCACTTGTACACTAGGGTTGTCACCCGGCCGACACAACCCTAGTGTACAAGTGGTTAATAAAGACCAAATGCGGGTTGTCACCCGGCCGACACAACCCTATCACTGACTGACTGACATATAGTACCTAAACCTAACCTACTTCCAGATGACCTAGAAGGATGAAATTTGGAATCCAGCTCGGTAATTGTGTGAAAGCGTAGGAAAAAATCTAAAAATAAAAAAAAGTTAAAAAATAGGGGGGTCCCCATACATTTTTTTTTTAAATTTTAGCGTTGGTACCGTTACAAGCAGATATTTGAAACTATCCCAATTTATGTATTATTATATTTGCTATATAACTGAAATATAAAAATAAAGTTAAATCAAACAATAAGTGGTGTCCCCATACAAAAAACTTGCGGCACCACATAATTATACACAGAACAGAAGTAAATCTGCATAAAAGCGCTAAAGAAAAAACATTCAATCTCAATACCTGCCTAGTTTTCTTTACAACAAGTAATGATATCCCACCAAAAACATAAATGTAAAAAAGGAGTGCCAAGTTCAATACAAAAATTGTGCTTGGCTGTGAGCTTCGCCGCAAAAAGAATGGAGATCTAAATGAGTGCCAAGTTGTATGCAAAATCCAAATATGTATTTATAGGAACAATATAACATTATGAACAAGTATTAAACCCTATTTCTTTGCTTTATTGGATACCTATAACAATTGCTGTTATTTAAAAATGTGAGATCTTAAAGTAGGTTAGATTTGACTTGGCCTACTGGTAGATGCAGTATCCGAGCTACCACGGCTATGACGCTGTCAGCCTACCTAATAGTTTTAGTAATACATTGAGATGTCACCAGATGGCACTGACTTCCCAGGCAACAAATAAAGTATTTTTGTTTTTTTTTTTCATTTATAAGTAGTATTTTCGAGACAATATTACACATCACACAAAAATATACATAACCAAACGCTTGGAGCCAGTGGTTCCATCTTCCGTAGAACTTTCACGAACCGTGATGGCGCCATCTAGCGACAGCTTGAAAGCTCACACGTATAGTACGAGTTACTTGGATTTACTATCAATTTTATTGCATTTACTAAACTTATAAAATATACCGTTATTTTATGTACGGAAGGATGTTTTTGATATAATTAAGGTACGTTGAATGTATTAAGGTGTAAAAATCGATATACTATATATACTATACTATCTTCACGATTACTTGTTCAAATGTTTCGCTCGGTACCTGTGTCGCCATCTATGAGTTCTTTTTGGTAGCAATAATACGTTGTTCGAGTTGGGAGGCCATGACGCGAGGTAACAAATGTTTAGACAGGCAATATATATGTAAAACAAAGACCATTTATGCCTAAAACACAGATTACAACTGTAACCTAGTTTAGGCAATAAACTTGTATATTAGTCCCCTAAGACCATTTCTTTTAGCAATGCGTATTAATATTGTATACGAATAATCCTGCTAGATATAAGTTTTGTTGTTAATAACTTAATTAGATTATATCCACTTATTTTACTATTATTTCCTAAATAAATCATTTATTATTATATTATTATTATTATATTCAGTCACATTTATTTGTTTCAGTAGAAATATACTCTAAGCCTAATATCTAACAATATCAGTCATATGAAAGTTATAAACTAAGAGAATATAACCACTACGTTCTAAGAGACGGGACTTTGAACTAAGTTTTGGATGACATTGACATTGTCATTTGATTTTGACATGATAACTTAATTGAGTTTAGCGACTTTGCCATACCACATTAAAAAGTCCAATACTTTAAGTCGTACCAACATAATGGCACGAAAGGGATTAGGGATGTAGTACTTAACATTATCGATGTCGATAATATTAGTACGCAACGTTATCGATATCGATTTATTATCATGGTCAGGTCTACTGCATGAAGAGCAAATTATTGCACTAAGTATATCGACACTAACAAAGTAATAAAAGGATAATAAATGTTTTGTCAGTTTATTTATTTCACACCAATTTATTAATTAAAAAAAATATTTAGGAGTAGGTATATTTATGTTTAGAAAATTTCACCAATTTGTCCATACTGTCTCTTTTTCGTTCGCAAACAGTCCAATGTATTTCCATAATTATTCTTGTTAAATGACAGCTCCCGCTTGTATTATCCAAGTGCCGTAGTTTTTCAAAAGTATATCAATGTTTACGCTCGATATTTCGTTATTTTCGTTATGGGTATCTACTTACATAATTAAAGGTTAAACAAACTTGTATGTACAGTCGAGGAAATTGAATGTTTAGCACTTTTGGACCTTAACGTCATTCTAATAGAGTTGACATGTGCCAAACATTTAATTTCCTCGACCGTACTTAGGTAGGTACCTAAAGTTCTTGGTATCTATTATGCTGGCTTTAAACTGGTTGATGACGAGAATCTTATAAATATGTTCATAAATTTGGAAATAATTAAGATCGTGTTGTATTCGTCAAAAGCATTGCTTGTTTGACACACATGTTTTCTCCTGAAGTTACAATATCCATGGTTACCATCTATGACAGAATGACAGAAAGAGAAAGAACGGAAGTAAGAGATAGCGTGTGTAGAAGTACAGATAGAAAACTTGTCACTTGTTCTGACACTTGTCAGATTTGATCTGAATGTGAGCAAATGGATGTCATTCTTCTTTTTGTTCCTAGTTGCGTGACACTGGTTATAAAATCAAATCACTTGGGATATTTGAGATCTTCAACCTATCTTCTGACATTGTTTTTTTAGTAAAGTAAAGTATAGTATTTATTTATTGTAAACTGTGTACAAAGGTGTTAAATAAATTGACAGGAACCAACAGTCGCCTATTTCGAGCATACAATTTTTACCTTAAGACTTAATTCCAACTAGTTCATTCTATCTATTTCATAAAATACTCATTTAAAGTGTAAAAAACATGTTCTATGAGCCACGATTTTAACTTACACCTAAATCGATTACTATTCATCAGAGGGCATTCGATATGTCGTACGCAAACATCTCTTTTGAAGCAGGAATGTACTCTGGACGTCTACAGAATTTCCCCAAAAGATGATACCATAGGAAAGTAGCGCAAACACATTTCCGTAGTAGGAGCCTTTAGCAACAGCTTCCGAGCAAGTTCCTGCAAGGATTGATAGCGCATATCACTGACTGCAAATAATCTTATTGGCTCTGTTAAGTTCTCCTATAATCATGTTATCCTATACCTGACATAGACAATTTTTTGTAATAAACCTCTTGCGGAAGATCGGTGTAATCTTAGCACAAGTGTCTTGAACGCTTAAATAGAGGCACCAGCACACATGTAATTTGTTGATGCTATGAAATAAAGTATTTTTATATATATATCCTCTCCGTACTTTAAACATGGATTCTTAAAAATATATGAAACGATGAATGTTAGAACATTTCGATCGCAGTATAATCACTAATTTAAAAAAAGTTTTGGTACAACCCTCAACCCGTTCCACTAGGGGCATTGCGCCGGTTAATAACCATCTAATTTAGTAAGCCTGTTTGCGACCACTTAATTAAGTTGGAGGACTGAAAGGACCACCGCGGCCACAGTCACCTTTGTCTTAATCTTACATACATACATACATTTACGCCTTTATCCCTAAAAGGGGTAGGCAGAGCACATGAAACTTGTGTTTCAGTTCCAGTACAACTTTTAGTATAAATGTGGGTATAAGAGATCGACAAAATGTGATATCGCAGTGACAGGTTGCTAGCCCATCGCCCACAACACACTTCAACCCTGTTCTCTTAGTCGATTCTTACGCCACCCACAGGAGGAAAGGGGGTGGTGCTGTTGTAACCCGAAACCACACGGGGGTCTTTATCTTATTCATTACTAAATGGGCATATTCGAGCGCCTACAGAAAATCACGGAATAATTAATATAGGTGTGCATTATTATAATTTACTATACTATATCATGCAAGTTTATTTAATTATATTATTAAAATTGTCTTACCTTGTCTTCTTTGAGGCATCGCAAACACAGCCTGTTTTTAGATTCTAAGGGAATTCAATGTATCACTTGTTTTGATTAATTTTATCCAAGGTTTTCCTTGCAAATATGAAATGTTCCTTATTCTGTGCAAGATAGGGTCCTACTTTCTGCTGAGTTTCTGAAATTTATGAATCATCGGTTTGTTTACGTCTGATCTCTATTGTACAGTGCGACACCAAAGACTAGAAATTAAATGAGGGCGCCACTTTCTACGTAACTGACACATATTTGACGTTAAATGCTTAAGAGCCTTATCACACTTGCGATTTCCAAGCGTATTTTGTATGAAGGCGATTACGCAGCGTGTACGCCGCGACTGATAATTGTATAGAAACTAAAACTCTCTCTAAACATGGCAACAATTTAGTATGGAATTTTTTTAGTTCCATTTTATTTAATTTCTACTCTTTTGTGTCCACTGTATAAGATTTTTTTGTGATTTGCGTTGGCAACACCTCAACGCAGGTTTTAAACAATTTTATGGACCATGCCCGAGAGATTGAGTAAAATTATTGACATTACTTTAAGAAGTTGATTGGAAATCTTGACTTATTTTTAGAATACCAATGAATCACCACGTTCAAAAAATATATAAAAAATACACAAATATTTTCCAATATTTTCACTCTGAAAGCGTGAATCCGAACGTGTTGACGTTTCGCTTTTAGGTGACGTGTGTCATGTCATTTTCTTGGATATTTTGCCGATTTATAGAAAGGCTGAAAATATGGAACAATTAAAGCTTTCCTCTATACTAGCATTATTCCTGGTATTCGATTTTACCTCCGCTTTATATTTCCACATAGCGGAAGGCGAGCGAAAATGCTTTATCGAAGAAATACCGGACGATACAACTGTTATTGGTAACGTAGTTTTCTCTTACTTTTCTTATTGGTATTGACCGCTTCCCGACGCCGTATTGTACTGTTAAACTGTTCAGGCTTATAAATTTGAAATGACCATGGACAATTGTAATTTTCAGTGAACTACAAGGTTGAGCTATATGACCCTCGCTCGGGCGGGTTCATGCCGTCGTCGCCAGGCATCGGCATGCACGTGGAGGTGCGAGACCCCAACGACGGCGTGGTGCTCTCCCGTGTCTACTCCTCCGAGGGCATGATCTCCTTCACCTCGACAACCCCCGGAGAACACGTTATTTGCATGTACTCCAACAGTACTTCTTGGTTCAGCGGCTCGCAGCTTCGTGTAAGATATTGCAGTGTTTTGAAATCCTAAGTTTATCAGAAATTCAAATTATAGTTCTTTTTATAAGAAATTCTGGCTTAAGTTATGGGTCAGAATAATAACATAAAAAGAAGTTGATTCACCCAACCTAAATAATACACCTCATAGGAAAAGACTATAAACCATTAACAGGTATAATGTATTGTTCTAGTATTTTTAAATTTGAATGTATTGTATGTGTGTGATCATATATAATAACTTGCAGCTGTTCAAACATAGCATGAGCTGTGTACATTACATATGACTTCTGTGAATTCATTAAGGTTTATAAGGTCATCCAACAAGTTTTTCAAAAATTATAAATGGCATTCTAATTTAAATTGTTATTGATTTTACTCTAAATAACTACCTGTTTTCAAAGATTGATTATGGCTGTGGAAATGTTCTAGGCCATTTGGTTTTACCTACCTTGTACCTGAAATTTAACATTAAGGAAATTGAGTTGGTATTTTTTACATTACTTATAGACAGTCTAGATACGCTTTATAGTGTCTTCTGTGTTATAGGGTCAAAGTGGTATTTTTTCAGAAGTGATTGAACCATGTTCCACTTCAATTAGAGATGCATTATTTAATTCTAAGAGTGATAAGTACGTAGCTGTTTAGATCAGCATAAGAGACATATATTATCATTATCACATATATTTGACGACCTCTTTAGCCTAGTTGGTAGTGACCCTGCCTACGAAGCAAGAGGTCCCGGGTTCCAATCCCGGTAAGGGCATTTATTTGTGTGATGAGCACAAATATTTGTTCCTGAGTCATGGATGTTTTCTATGTATTTAAGTATTTATTTATCTATATAAGTATGTTTATCGTCGTCTAGTACCCATAGTACAAGCTTTGCTTAGTTTGGGACTAGGTCAATTTGTCTAAGATTGTCCCCTAAAAAAAAAAAAATGTCTATAGCATTGTCATACTAACAAATGAAAAGGTGCCCAGGCAAATGGGGTAGAAAGTTAAAATTAGAGAATTATATTTGTAATTATTATTTCAGGTGCACTTAGATATCCAGGTCGGTGAGCATGCAGTGGACTATGCGAACGTGGCACAGAAGGACAAGCTGACAGAGCTACAGCTGCGTATCCGTCAACTCCTCGACCAGGTGCACCAGATCACCAAGGAGCAGAGCTACCAGCGGGTGAGACTTCACTAGTAATCTAGGGCCCTACCCCGCATAACTATACAAGTGTACAAGTCATTCCTGCCGTATCTTGGCTCAATTTTTTTCAAGGATGTTTGTTGTTTTACTCTTTTACATATGCACAACCAAACGGATTTTGAAGAAACTTTGTAGTGTAAGAAAGTTTAGACATCTTGTGCAGGAGCACTATAGGACGACAGATAATCATATATACGTCCCATTGCTGGCCACAGGATATATCTGAATAAGATAAAGGCTGTCCATTATATATGTCCATTGAGTTCGTGGCGACGGAGGTCTCTAGATTGCCGTCCTGCATTCCAGAACATGTCGACGTGAGTGGCCTGCTGAAGGAAATCGTGGCTCTTAAGTCAGGCATGGCTGAAATTTTGGAAAAGTTTGACGTTTCGCAGGCTACTATCGCCGTGTTACGCAAATAAATTATCGGATTGCGTAATAGTGCCCCGGAAACTCGGTCACCAGCGGGGTCAAATTTCAAGAGTAATGACCGGGCGTCAAGTGTCGACTCGGTAAGTTATGCTGCTATCGCTATGCTGATGCCGTAGCTGGTCGGTCTGTCGCAGCCGACCGGAGAGACGCCTCAAGAGCGAATGAAGTTCGGGTTCCTCCAAAGGAGAAGCCCCCGCGCACCGATGTGGATAAGGAGGGTTTTACAACAGTGTCGAGGAAGCGCAAACCGCGCAAGAGTCAGTGTGGTACTGCAGAACTGGTTGGTTCCGTTCTGCGGGTTGCCACACCGAGCAAGGCGCTATATGTATCGCGCCTGCATTACACCGCCACGGCTGATGATGTGGTGGAGTACGTTCGTCAGAAGACCGGCTTCTCGCTGAGGGTGTTCCAGCTGCGTTCGCGCCACTATGTGCACTTCAGCTCGTTTGTGGTGCGCGTGCCGCGGCCTCTGCAGGAGACCATCGCATGTGCTGACTTCTGGCCGAAAGGTGTCGTGTTTCGACGGTTCCGGGGCAATCTGCCGAATCCTACACCGGAGATGACGATGCAACGGGGCCACGCCGTTTCGTCGCCTAAATAGTATTATTTGTTGTTTTTAGTTTCGTGACGCATTGGTTTTTACTGTAATGTTACGTAAATGTATTTGTCAATAAATAAATAAAATAAATAAATAAATATGTCCCATTGCTGGGCACTGGCCATATCCGAATAAGATAAATGCTATTACAGTATAGCGATGGGCGAGTCAACTCGTATAATCCAGATGATCCGAATCAGCGTCTACGAGTCGATCCGAATCAAATTCCTGCGCGATTCGGATCAACTCGCTGCTGATTCCGTCCGTCGGTTAAGCCGGTTTGTCTCACTCATACTCGCACTTGCAGTACAATTGAATCAGATCGTACAACTACATGCGAATATTGCGAGTCACGAGTCACTCCAACTTGCTTACGAATACGAGTTACGCGCGAACCATGCGGCCGTGCCACGCCATCCCCATCTGAATGATACGGATACGAGTCAACTCGCATTCTGATCCGGATCGGGAGGCGAGTTGATTCGAATCATCCGAGTTGGAAAAATTTCAACTCGTAACATCGCTTACAGTAGTAGTACCACAAATATAAGTTACAACGATGTACCTGCTTAGAAAGCATTTCTTGAAAACGTTTTAACCAATCATAAGGCAGCGCGTGTGCGCGGGTAAAATCTTCAACGCCCATTGGCCGAAATTTTGCGCGCGACGCCGGCAGCTTCGGCGCCCGCCATTTTGTCTGGCGCCATGAGCGGGAAAACCGGAGTTCACCTGTCATTGCGTATTGTTCCTTACGTATAGTGCAAAAAGGTCTTTATTGAAATGGTCATACATTTGATTTCATTCGGTACTTGTCAGCAGGGATGTTGCAGACATTCGCATCAGCATCCGAATCCGCAAAAATCGATGCGGAGTTTTTGCGGATGCGGATGTAGTGCAATTCACGACAAGGAAGATCGCTTACCGCGCGCGTTTCAGATATTTTCGCCATTAGGAAAACAAACTTCATTACGTTGAATTACGTTTTTTAGTGAGTGACCTCAAATGTGCGCTCTCAAATATCCGCATCCGCGGATGTCAAAAAAATCGTATCCGCGGATGTCAAAAAAATCGTATCCGCGGCATCCCTGCTTGTCAGCACTCGTCGGCGTGGACGAAGATTGCCGATGTAACTTATATTTGTGGTACTACCATTATTTAATCTGTGGTACTACTGTAATTATATCTATCATTAAAAAAATATATTTTCCATAGCACCGCGAGGAGCGCTTCAGACAGACATCGGAGAGCACCAACCAGCGCGTGCTGTGGTGGAGCTTGCTGCAGACCGGCGTGCTTGTAGGCATCGGGTACTGGCAGATGAGGCATCTCAAGAGCTTCTTTGAGGCTAAGAAACTAGTCTAAATTTCCGGTTAACCTCTTGAACGCTTGTAGTGGTCACAACTACACTACCTACCACTTGGACGATGTTAAAGATACCGAAAGTTCAACCAAGTTCTTTATATCACTAGAGAGTAGAGTAGAGCTCCGAAGTCAAGGAAAAATGGTGTTTGTCAGTGTGACCAGGTGTTCAAATTGTTAAATATATTTTCTATAAGTTTAATATAGTTCCAGTTTGTAAAAGTTATAATAGAGGTTGATATAACTGACAAGGAACATTTAAAAGGTGAAAAGAACAATTTGGTACATGGTATGTGTTTTTCATATTCTTGCATACCAGGTATATGTAAAAAAAATTGAGGTTTTAATTATTTTACCACTAACTGGGAATGCAGTTTACAAACTTGCTAACTCTTGGCAATCCTACACTGTTCAAGTGACATATGTCATTAGTGTCATTGTCATTACTGTATTAATTGCATGCTTGTCATGTCAAGGGTTGGAATGGTAGATGTGATTTGTCATATACTATATTTCATCACACTGTTAACTCAAAATGACACACAGATAGGTCAAGTATGATTATTCACAAGGTTTTGCGCTTTTATGAATATTACGAGAGAAATACCTATCTTGCAATAGTTTGATTACAGCAAATCTGTTTTATCCATGTATAAATAATAAAGATTAATATAATTTGTGGACTTTCTGCTTTAGAAACAAGTAATATATTGTTTATTACTGTTTATTTGATGTGTTTAAAAAGTGATCTGTATTTTTTGATTAAAAAAAATAAGTTTATTGATATTGTTTTATTGATATCCTTATTAAAGAGTACTTAACAAAAATTAAAATTTACTTATAAATTTGGTCAGCAGCAAGAATTCATCAATACTAAATTAGGAATGTTACAGCTGGATGAAAATAAAGGATTACAATTTCATATACATTTACACAAATCAAGTAGTGTCTATTGCATAATATAAATAGTCTATTTATATAATTAAATTACCATACATCAACAATGTAATATAAAAAAGAAGTAGATATGTTGTCTATATGAAATTCCGTGTTTATGAATGGGCACCAAATCTGACAGCATGTTACCATTGAAGACGCGAAACTGAGGTAAGTTGGTGCAATTGACTCAGTGTTAGTCTGCCACTTTTGGAGCTCTTATAACTATCTACCTCTTTTTTATATTACATCATTGCCATACCTTATCAATTTTTACATAAAAAAAAATAAAAAAATGACAATTTAGATTCAAAATAAATTACCCATATCATTAATTTTTTGGCCACCAGGCACTTGAAGAGATAAACACGCAAGTAGTTTATTTGTGGTTATTTGCCTTAAATTGTCCACGTAATTCATCCACTTATTAACCCTTTGTACAGTCGAGTTCTCCAATATCTATACAGACAACCTTTCAAAAATATCTACACATGTGTCTTATGTCAGTAACAATGAAGTCTCTGTATAGATATTTTTAAAAGGTTGTCTATTGTAGTATATTGGAGAACTCGACTGTAGAACCCCTGTAGGTGTTATGACGTCCAATGTCAAAGCAACCTTCAATCTTTGAAACAATGTCTGTATTTTCTCTCTTGTCACAATGTTCTTTTGTCGTAACGTGATCATCTCTTTTTTGAATGTTTTGATTGGCGGAGAACTGGTTAAGCAAATAATATTACACTTTTCAGAAATATTTGTACTTAATAGGTTTTTCAAAAAAAAACCTTTAACAAAAAATGTTTCTGAAAAAAACTGCATTGGATACACATTTGCCTAAATTACAATCTTAAATACGTCATCTAAATACTTAACAAACAAAGAACCATCTGGCTTCGGGAACGGATTAAGCAGGCTGAAATCCACCTCTTGCAATGTGCTTTCCAATGTATCACAGGTGCAATAGTAAAGGTGCCCGTCCACCTGAAGCTGCTCAGCCAATTCTAGCTGATGATTATCCATTAAGTCTTCGTTCACAACCACTAGAAGTGGTTTATTGGCTTCTAGAACTTCCAAGCAAGTGCCTGCCCCAGCATGACTTATAACCAAGTCGGCTTTCTCTATATCGTCGTCTAGGGAATCTTTGTATTTGTATACATGCTGATTTATCCCGGCTTTCACGTATTCACCCGTTTCTAGTTCGCTAGAGCCAATCTGCATGGTTACTTCTTTGCATCCCAATCTTTTTAACGCTTCTAGCGTGGATACCTTGTTGATTGTTTTACATAGGGAGTCGAAACGAGTGGTGCCGACAGTGACGAATATTTTTTTGTAGTTCTTAGACATAATTAAGAACGAAAAATTGCGAATTAGCCAAATTACAACGCAATAAACAATAACATTACCTTAAAATCAAACGTCAATGTCACTGACGTGTCTGTCATTTCAATTCAAGCATTTCAGTTGTAGAATAAAACGTTGTAAAGTAAAAGTCTTGTAGACTTTCGCAATTGGCTCAAATAATCTGGGTTGACGGGAAGGCTTCTTCGGCGGGAAAAACAAATTATATCGATACTTGTGAAAAAACCATAGAAACAGGCTCCTTACAAACAACCAAGGTGCAAATTTTGTTATCGGATGAATTCACTTGGCACAGATGTAATATATACGTAAAGCCAATCCAATTTAGCCCGGTAGCCATCCACCACCCTCTGGGGGGAGGTAGGGGGGGCATTCAAAGTTACACACCGCCGCGCTTCAGAAAAAAAAACATATCAGCTTCTATTTACCTAACACCTCAAATGTGGTGTCATTTTCGGATAAATCGGACATGAGGAATTTATTTTTGAGACATTGAATGTATAGTTTAATAAAAAAAAAGGAAAATATTGACGAACATATAAAAATCGGTTTGCTATTTTTTCATTCAACTATCAGTCATTTTGAAAATCCTGAATTTTGTGCAAAAGAAAAAATACTATCTTAAAGAATACTATCAAAGCGCTATGCCATGCCATTAAAAAAAAAAAACCGGCCAAGAGTGTGTCGGGCCACGCTCAGTGTAGGGTTCCGTAGTTTTTGTAATTTTTTTCAAAAACTATTCAACCTATCAAGTTGAAAATAATTTTCCTAGAAAGTTTTATAAAGGTCTACTTTTGAGATTTTTTTCATATTTTTAAATCTTATGGTTCAAAAGTTAGAGGGGAGGATACATTTTTTTTTACTTCTGGAGCGATTATCTCCGAAAATATTAACATTATCAAAAAATGATTTTAGCAAACCCCTATTCATTTTTAAATACCTATCCAACAATATATCACACGTTAGGGTTGAAATGAAAAAAAAAACACTCCCCACGTTACGTATAGGGGAGGTATCCTAATAAAGAAAAAAACACTTTATTTTACCACTTTGTTGGCGTGATTGATATACATAAAATATTTATTTTATTTTATTTCAGCTTTCTAGTGCTAACGGTTACTGAGATTATACGCGGACGGACGGACAGGCAAAGCGAAACTATAAGGGTTCCTAGTCGACTACGGAACCCTAAAAAGGAAGAGAGTCAGACTTTTCACGTTTGATGTTATTTTGTTGAAATTTGTTAATAAGTAGGTACATATATTTAAATTACACCTTAATACGAATTAAGCGCATATGAGTCCCCATATCAGAATTGATGATTTATTTATGCTCTATCGTTTAGTATGCGTTTTGTAAAGGTCAACATCAACACACCGGATCATAATTATTAATTTTGGCTAGTAATAGCAGCGGCAGCTCGGCAACTCATACGGCAGCCAAACATAACACTGACAAGAACATAAAATATAGCAACTACATAACAAGTAAAATACAAACATGTCAAAGAGCCATGGAACGAAGTATTTTAAATATAAAACGGAGTGACCGGAAACGTAATACCGATATAAGAAAAAAAAACGAATGTAATAGACGCGGTACAACACTGTAATAAACTTAAATGGAAATGGGCAGGCCATGTGGCACGTATGAGCAATCAAAAATGGACAAACAAAGTAACTACGTGGACAGGACCAGTTGGTCAACGAAGTAGGGGAAGACCTAAAGAAAGGTGGACAGACGAGTTAGATAGAGCGACTGGAAAGGATTGGTTAGCAAAGGCAAAAGATAGAGAAACATGGAAGGATATGGAGGGGGCCTTTACTCGTAGAGAGGTCCTTAGTAAATAATAAAAAATAAATAATCTATTGTATGCTTACTATAAATAAATATATAATATATAATGTGAAATAATAATGCATGCATGAAATGAATCAAAAATATAATTGTGAATTGTATTTATTAAGGAATAAAGAGACTATATTATTATTATATACTAGCTACTGCCCGCGACTTCGTCCGCGTGGAACTCTTTTATATCGTAGCTCCTTAAATACAAACTTGCGCCCCCTATTTCGCCCCCTTAGACGATGATTCCCGGAATAAACACTATATGCATTTACACATTATTAATGCTTGAAATATATAATGATAGCACCATCTAGCGAGCATGTTTTTGATACAATTTCAGTTTGATAGAGGTCGTTGATGTTAGTTGTCGATTGGCGCCATCTACCGAGCTTAAGTTTAGTCCAATTTCAGCTCGATAGATGCCGCTTATATTATGTTTTTGATTTTATTTAGAGTAAGTAATAAAAATAACATACCAAACCGTAGTAACTGAGTTTTATTTGATTATAAAATTATGAAAGGAAAACTAATGTAAAACTGTAAATGTTTCTAAGCATAATGCCATACAATATTTCCGTAACTTCGGAAACAGAACATTTTATCAGTTCATATTTTAATTAAGTTTGGCCCAGGTTGGGGTCATGTTGGAGAAACTCGGCATACATTGAAAACGCTAAGACTGCATGAATGCATTCAAATCCACAACCGTCGATAGGTATTGTTATTAATGCTTAAGCTTTGTTTTTTTTTCTATTCAAAATTAAACAAAAAACCAATAACTGATCGATTACCAAAAAAAAAATGAAATAAATTGATAGAAAGAAAACAAAAAAACCTCATCGCTGGGGTTCCAACTCGCAGCCATCAACAAACCAACCATTGGGTAACCGTTGGTCGTCATCGAAGCGTAAGAATACGGAAAAAACGAATTTTCTCAAAAATAAGACGCAGCTAGATCGATCTCTCGGCCCCATAAACACACCTATACTGCACATTTTACAAATATATATAAACAATTTTACATCCATTGTTTTTTCACGTTTCATCTATATTTTGCTGAAAGTTTGAATAGGGTTCTTTATAATTTCTAGTCAAGTATATGCTTGCCAATTTTCAAGTCTTTAGCTCATAGATTCAAGTGGTTCCCATACAAACTTCAACCCCATTTTTTAACCCTTTTGCACCCTTATCTTTATAATTTTTATAACCTATTCCGTGGCCGAAGATCCATTGAACGTTTTAGTGAAAGTTGCATATTAATCCATTCGATAGTTTTCCCATGATACCCGGACAAACAGAAAACTTAACACTCCTTTTCGTTGGGCTGTCGTAAGCTGGCGCTGGTGCGTAAAGTAAAGACGATTTTATCCAAATATTCTCAAATTTGGCCTGTGGGTCACCGTAACTCCGTCAAACTTTTTTATACGTTTAATATGGTTTGTTGGATGGAGTTCAGACGCCGACAAAAATCTGGAGAATGACCTTCTAAATGCGTGGAAATTGGTGAAGTTCTGCATCGCGCTATTGAAGTTTTTAATGTATGTTGTATAAATACAATTTCCTTCAAGCTCTACTTATTATGTCTCACTGACAACCTCAACGAACTTTCACATTTATTATATGTAGAGATTATAGTAATAGCAAGCCCGCCATTTTGACGTCACTGACAGTTGACAGATATACCTAGGAGCTAGAATTTCGAGAAGAAATGAATTTTTTTATGAGGTCAAATTCTGCCATGCTTACGATATTAGCAGTAACTTCGTTCGAAATGTAATTCAGATGTCGACCTGATTCTTATTCAAATAAATTAAACAATTGAATAATATTCCGAATAGTGTTACTGCTGTTATTGTAAGCACGGCAGAAAAGTTTCGAAGCTAGACTAATAATGTACTAATAAAAAAAGTGTCATGTTCGTAGGAAGCTGAGATCATTCGTGACAGAACAATGCGTTAAATATAAATATAATATAAATATAATATAAATATTAGGGGACAATCTTACACAAATCGACCTAGTCCCATAGTAAGCTCATTATAAGGCTTGTGTTATGGGTACTAGACGACGATATATATAATAGACATAAATACGTAAATACATACATAGAAAACTTCCATGACTCAGAAACAAAATATTCATGCTCATCACACAAATATTTGCCCTTACCGGGATTCGAACCCATACTTAGTTTGATACTGGCTGATTCTTTTTTTAATTCAGAGATTTATTACAAGTGAGAGATAAAATTAATAACTTTATTATTTATTTCATACGGGTTACCATTGTTTTACAATTTTTTTTTTACAAAGTATCACATTACAAACAATTTTACGCATAATTTCTTCACAAATAATTATAACTAAAACCCAAGCGAGACCTGAGACCAGTTCGAGGAATGACAGGCCCTAAGCATGCTTTTAGAGAGCGGTCGCTATGTGAGCTCGGGGGCTGAAGGCCCGTGGGTGCTCACCCCCACGGACACTTACTATCCCCAGGTGTCTTGCAAGCGAAACCGGAGACCAAAGTCCCGAAGGTGAGCTGCCAATTTCTTAGCGGTTTCGTAACAATAAAAGGTCCAAATCAAGCAATAAGGAAGCGCTCGGGGGCTGAAGGCCACTTACTATCCCTAGGTGGCAGCGAGGCCAAAAGCCGAGCTTTAAGTTAAGTTAAGTTGCTTTAAGAGAAAAGCCCAAAGCATCCGTTTCGAGAGCGCTCGTTTTATCTATATTTTGCTAAAAGTTTGAATGGGTTTCTTTTTACTTTCTAGTCAAGTATATGCTTGTCAATTTTCAAGTCTTTTAAGCTCATAGATTTAAGGAGTTCCCTTACAAATTTCAACCCTTATGCACCCTTATCTTTATAATTTTTATAGCCTATATGGTGGCCGAGAATATTCTCGACAAATTAGTAAAGTTTTCATCAAAATCCGTTCAGCCGTTTTCACGTGATGCGCTTACAAATAAACAGACCAACAGATAAACAGACAAACAGAGAAAAATTCTAAAAACTTTTGGATCGTGTTCTGTTATCGATTCTAAGTATCCTACAGACTTTCGACCGTCTTCAGCTTTATTATATGTATAGATAGATGAGTAATTGCGACTAATATTGTTTCAAAAAATGTTATAGGCATCGTTACGCATCCTCCTGATTTTTATTTTCCGTGGTAATATTTTTGTCATAACAATTCATTCGACTAAATGTTTATTGTCTAAAAAGAGTCTGCTGTAATAAAGTATTTGACAAAATACCAAATGCCTGGCCGTTATTTTCCGTGGTAATATGCTGAGTGAAAAATGTGCCTACTAAAGTATTCCAAAGATTGCATTACCAAACACAACGGTTGCCACAATTTGTTTGGGTAATGAAGTTTTCCCAAAATCCGGGGGGTCAGTATTATTGTAATAGATTAAGTATGTTTTGAGAAATAAACTTTTTGGATTTGTGTTTGTAAAATAACTTTGTGAAAACGGCAGGATCCCATTTCATACATATATACTTAGATACTTAGCTAGTGTACATAGATAGGTTATTTCACCCAGTTTCTTGAAGATATACGAACACCCTTGGCATTTCGTAACGGCCCGCCCTTGTACCAATTGCGCTGATTGACACTATAAACGAATACGTGTAACCTATTTACCTACTCGAAAATACCCAAGCATTTTTCTTTTGTGGTAAAACTAGAACGTACAATTAGGGTGGACCCTGGGTATAGCTTGTCAGCTGAAACGATGGGCAGTCAAAGTCGAATTTTGCTTAATTAGCTGTGAGTAAATTAATATACATTTACCCAGTTAGTTTCATATATAAAATACTAGCTTTTGCCCGCGACTCCGTCCGCGTGGAACTCGTTTATATCGTAGCTCCATACAAACTTTCACCCCCCACTTCATCCCTTTGGGGGATGATTTCCGGGATAAAAACTATCCTATGTCCTTCCCCAGGACTCAAACTATCTCTATTCCAAATTTCATCCAAATTGGTTCAGCGGTTTAAGCGTGAAGAGGTAACAGACAGACAGACAGACAGACAGACAGACAGACACACTTTCGCATTTATAATATTAGTAGGTATGGATGTTGTTGTTGTTGTTTTATTATGGCACCAAACTATGAACAAAATATGGATAAAAATCTTTACGTCACACCTGGCCATAACGTGAGTTTTATCGCACGCTGCGCGTACGGTAGAAATCGCATTGTGGCCAGGTGAAGACGTAAAATTGTGTACTTACCACGGGCAGTAAAAAAGAAAGCCCTCTATCGCATGTTTACAACCCTCGCCTGCGGCTCGGGTTACAAATACCTGCGATTTCGGGCTTTCTTTGTTTTACAGCCCTTGGTAAGTAATGTACTATTCGCGCGTTGTTAGAAACGTCTATAAGGAACAGTTACCTAAATGTAGATTTCATATATAAAAGTGCATACTTAAACAACATACTAGAATCGTAAAAACAGAGCCTTTTCGGACCATCATCATCATCCTCCTAGCGTTATTCCCGGTTGTGCCCCTAAAGGAGCCCGGGGTCCGCTTTGACACCTAATCCCAAGATTTGGCATAGGCACTAGTTTTACGAAAGCGACTGCCATCTGACCTTCTAACCCTTAAACCTAACCTTAAAACTTATTGGGATTAGTAAATATTCCGTACATAAGTTCCGAAAAACTCTTTGGTACAGTCGACAACACAGCTAAGTGACCATCGGAAATCTAATCTGACCTTAAGTGCATTGTAATAAGGTTCTAGGTTTTCACGGTATGGTCAGTTAGCTGTGTTGTCGACTGTACGAGCCGCCGGGATTCGAACCCACGACCGCCGCTTGACAGCCGCATGCCTGAACCACTAGGCTACCGTAGCTCTGGAGCGTTTCGGACCATGTTTGAATGTACAAAAATAAATACTCTTTTGATTCTCCACGTCCAAATGCAGATAAAGATTTGTAAAACCGATTAGCGTTTGTGCCATTCATATATAATTAATATATCTATAGTTTTGACGGAGGCATATCAACTCAAAACTCGTCAAAACTCATCAAAAAGCGCGTGGTGCCCCTTAGCGGCACCGAACTCTGTACCACTCACGCAACTAGGAACAAAAAGAAGAATGAATGACATCCACAAGATTTCTATCTGTGCTTCTACCATGGCGGACACTTGCTATCTCTTACTTCCGTTCTTTCTCTTTCTGTCATTGTGTCATTGTGGCATTTGGATGGTTACCATGGATATTTTAACTTCAGGAGAAAACATGTGTGACAAACAACCAATGCTTTTACGAATACATTTAAAATACGTAGGTACTCAGTTATTTTCAAATGTATAAACATAAAATGTATGTATAAGATTCCCGTCATCAACCAGTTTAAAGCCAGCATAATAGATACCAAGAACTTTAGGTATCTACCTACATACAAGTTTGTTTAACCTATAATGTAAGTAGATACCAATAACGAAAATAACGAAATATCGAACGTAAACATTGATTTACTTTTGAAAATCAACGGCGCTTGGATAATACAAGCGGGAGCTGTCTTATAACAAGAAGAATTATGGAAATACATTGGACTGTTTGCGAACGAAAAAGAGACAGTATGGACAAATTGGTGAAATTTTGTAAAGCAAATATACCTACCTACTCCTAAATAATTTTATAATTTCTAAATGGGTGTGAAATAAAGTGACTTAAAACATTTATTATCCTTTTATTATTTTGTTAGTGTCGACATAGTACAATAAGTTGCTCTTCATGCAGTGAACCTGAACATCATAATTTATCGATATCGATAACGTTGCGTACTAATATTATCGACATCGATAATGTTAAGTACTACATCCCTAATCCCTTTCGTGCCATTATGTTGGTACGACTTATTTCCGTATTGGAATTTTTAATGTGGTATGGCAAAATAGCTAAACATCAATTGAGTCATCATGTCAAAATCAAATGACAATGTCACTGTCATCCAAAACTTAGTTCGAAGTCCCGTCTCTTAGAACGTAGTGGTTATATTCTCTTTGCTCTGCGGCGCTACCACGAACTTCGACAGTCGAAGTTCGTAATACATGCATCCCTGTCACTCGATTAAGGGAGTGCGATAGAGATGGAAATACCCGAACTTCGACTTTCGAATTTCGTGGTAGCGCCGCTCTGTACCTTCTCAGATAGTTTGTGAATAAGAGGGGTATTTTAAGTTAAACATGTGTAGTCTTGTGTCTGTCTGTAGCATCGTAACTCTCAAACGGATGAAAATAATTAAGTGCGCTGAGGGGCTACCGCGAAACGAAAACGAATTTCGTTCGTGTATCTCCCTCTCTGTTGCACTTGCTAATTCGATCGACAGAGAAAGAGATACTCGAACGAAGTTCGTTTTCACTTCGCGGTAGCCCCTCTGTTTACGCGACTGCATCAAAAAGGAGTTGTAATGTTTCAATCGGAAGTCTTGTCTGTCGAGATGTTTCTCTAATTCTTACTACTTACTCCAGAAAGACAAAACTTTCGAAGCGAAATTATCTTGACTCAAGATTTTTTTCTCTTGGTTCAAGAGAACCATCTTAAGCATTTAAGATTATTTGTGTTATTTACAAGATAATTTCGAGTGGATAGGCGGTCTTCCTAATTTATTTCTTGATTCGAGTAATGTTTTTTACTTTCAAATAATTTTTGAAGTGAAAACTTCTTTAGCGGCGCTGAGCACTTTTTGGGATGGGGAAAAATTGTTAAATACGCAACAGATTTTTGTGACGTCAGATGTGAAGGAGGTCACAAACTTTTATATTTTGCTGCTAGCCGATTCGACTTCATTCAAAACTGAACGCTATTCTTAAGATTATAAAGCCGTTAAACACTGTTTGCAATAGCATATTCTGCAAAGAAGTAATTTTGTTCACGCGTCCTTCACCGTTTTGCTATTGAGCAAATTCGAATAGTTCGAATTTGGACGTTATTCCTAAAGAGATAAAGCTTTGAAACATATTTACCAGCGGCAAAAACAAATTTATATTTTGTTCATCGCCGCCGTCCGCTGTTCTTGCAAATTCGAATAGTTCGAGTTTGGACGTTATTCCTAAAGAGATAAAGCTTTGAAAAATATTTAGCAATGGCAAAAACAAATTGGTATTTTTTTCGCCGCCGGCGGCGGGCGAGCCGGCCCGTCGCACCCAACGCGCCCGCGGCCCGTGCGCCTAAATAATTGGTAATTGTTTATAAATTTGCGCCAAATTCATTTTTAGGGTGACACCGTAAGATGTCACGTGACCTGATTGAAAAACTGTTACAATGTTATTGAGTTTTCACTTCTGCCGGCACTCCCGGAGTGCAACCCGGTACTTTTTTAAGTCAGGCTCGCGTGTTGTACTGCTCACAGAGCCACTAGTACTTATTATTATGAACCAATGTAGACGAGCGGTAAGGCACGACTTTCAATCAGGGGTGCGAACTGCGATGCGAACCCTGCCTCGTTATTCAAAAACCTTATGTACGCAATATCATTTGATATTTGGCCTTTCGGTGAAGGAAATATCGTGAGGAAACCAGTCTAATAAGGGTTCTCCCAAAGGTTGGAAGGTCAAAATGGTAGAGTCACTTTCGTAAAACTAGTGCCTACGCCAAATCTTGGGTTTAGGTGCCAAAGCGGACCCCGTGGTACAACCGGGAAAAACGCTTGGAGGATGATGAATGATGATTCAATACCTATTACAAATTATACTTAGTAGGTACATACCTACTTATTTACTTATATTTTCATTTCGATACCATCCTAAGTTTCCTAATTTACCGAAACTAATAGTTCTTGGAAACCTTTCATGCGTGTCATAGAGAATGGCGTTATCTTCGACATACATTTTTAAAACGCGGCTGACCTTTTGCCTGCTGGGCTTATGTAAGGGATGTTCCGAAATATAAGGCTTGAAAACAAGTTGCACCAAACCGTCTGTAATCGGAAGCAGTGTTCGTTAAAATTGGAATACAAGCATACGGTCTACCTGATGGTAAGTGGAAGAGTCACGTGCGTTACCGACCCTTATTATTTGAAGATTCACTTTGTTGACCTGTTGACAGCGCAGTCGATTCCACGCTCGGCATCAAGCTACCAGAACGAGCGCAGGAAACGCATTGAAATCAAAGTGGAATGCGAGACTAAACTCTAACTAGCTACAATCATCATCATCATATCAGAAGACGTCCACTGCTGGACACTTCCAGATCAGTGGAGAGTGGAGCGCGCAGCTTCAATATTTCAACCAATCACAGAGCAGTACAGTATTCTTGCAGCGCGTGGCCAACTAGATTTTTTTAACCAATCACAGAGCAGAATTCTAGTGGCGCGGCCAACTAGATTTGCTTAATAAAACACATAAGCTCATAACTCCCTAGAGAGATATGAAAATCCATAACTCCCAGGAGGAACAGTTTAGGCCATTGTCCTTCTGTATACAAGCATCGAATAACACCATTTACGAGCAAGTGTGATGAAATAGTACATTATTGCCGTGGCCGGGAAGCCTGCAATTGCCATTCCGGCTGAGGCTAATATAGTGCTTTTCTCAAAAATGGGGGAATAAAAATACTAAATTTATATAAACTTTAAATATCGTTGCACAACGTGAAAATATTTACGAATTCCCGCCGTTTTTTTTTTCAACAGAATCGCAAGTGTATTTTTCCACCAAAAAAACGCAAACTATTTGAGACACATACAAAAACGTCGTGTTTGCAACAGAAAAATACGGTTTGAATTGGCTGAATACGAGCTGTGCCGTCTGTCATATGCCAGTTTCTACTTTTAAAAAAATTGGTACTCGACAAATAAAGGCATTTATACATAACATTCCAGGCGGCCTGCAATGCTTTTTTATTTTTTAATTTAGGTCTGACCTTAAACTATACACTTTACCTTCCAATATGTAGCGAGTTATGTTCACTTTGCGGGCCATTTTTGAGAAAAGAATATTAGGCACTGGTTCATGGGACAGACTTTACTCCAGGAAGCTACGGAACAGACTACTACATTACTACGACAAGGCAAAAAATGAATAATGACAGATTCTAAAACAAAATAAATGGGTCATGGCTCGTCCAACCAGAGGGGCTACCGCGAAACGAAAACGAACTTCGTTCGTGTATCTCCGTCTTTATCGCTCGAACTAGCAAATGCGACAGAGAGGGAGATACTCGAACGAAGTTCGTTTTTACTTCGCGGTAACCCCTCAGGTCTCAATTGCTGTTCAACGAGGCATTCCCGCAAGCATTTTAGGGACCTTTGGTTCGGGCTTGACGCAGAGCGGGATGTAGTTTTACTTTTTCTTCTCTTTTATTAGGTAGTTAGTTTAGAGCTTATACGTATTTTATTTTAATCATTCTTTTAAATAAATATACACACAAAATTAATACAGAAAGGTATAAAAAGGTAAAATGCTTCCAAAGAGGTGCGTCGTGCACATCCCCCACTTCTAATTGTACGCATATGCGTACGCATGGACGATACGTTATGTGCGTCTATTTGTATGTAGCATGTCCTTTGTCCTACCATGGAGAACATGGGCACATTGTGCGCGTCCATTTGTATTTAGCATGTCCTTTGTCCTACCATGGAGAACATGGGCACATTATGTGCGTCCATTTGTATGTAGCATGTCCTTTGTCCTACCATGGAGAACATGGGCACATTATGTGCGTCCATTTGTATGTAGCATGTCCTTTGTCCTACCATGGAGAACATGGGCACATTATGTGCGTCCATTTGTATGTAGCATGTCCTTTGTCCTACCATGGAGAACATGGGCACATTATGTGCGTCCATTTGTATTTAGCATGTCCTCTGTCTTACCATGGAGAACATGGGCACATTATGTGCGTCCATTTGTATGTAGCATGTCCTATGTCCTACCATGGAGAACATGGGCACATTATGTGCGTCCATTTGTATTTAGCATGTCCTTTGTCTTACCATGGAGAACATGGGCACATTATGTGCGTCCATTTGTATTTAGCATGTCCTTTGTCCTACCATGGAGAACATGGGCACATTATGTGCGTCCATTTGTATTTAGCATGTCCTCTGTCTTACCATGGAGAACATGGGCACATTATGTGCGTCCATTTGTATTTAGCATGTCCTCTGTCTTACCATGGAGAACATGGGCACATTATGTGCGTCCATTTGTATTTAGTGTGTTCTTTGTCCTGCCATGGAGAACATGGGCACATTATGTGCGTCCATTTGTATGTAGCATGTCCTTTGTCCTACCATGGAGAACATGAGCACATTATGTGCGTCCATTTGTATTTAGCATGTCCTCTGTCTTACCATGGAGAACATGGGCACATTATGTGCGTCCATTTGTATTTAGCATGTTCTTTGTCCTACCATGGAGAACATGGGCACATTATGTGCGTCCATTTGTATTTAGTGTGTTCTTTGTCCTACCATGGAGAACATGGGCACATTATGTGCGTCCATTTGTATTTAGCATGTCCACTGTCTTACCATGGAGAACATGGGCACATTATGTGCGTCCATTTGTATTTAGCATGTCCTCTGTCTTACCATGGAGAACATGGGCACATTATGTGCGTCCATTTGTATGTAGCATGTCCTTTGTCCTACTATGGAGAACATGGGCACATTATGTGCGTCCATTTGTATTTAGCATGTCCTCTGTCTTACCATGGAGAACATGGGCACATTATGTGCGTCCATTTGTATTTAGCATGTCCTCTGTCTTACCATGGAGAACATGGGCACATTATGTGCGTCCATTTGTATTTAGCATGTCCTCTGTCTTACCATGGAGAACATGGGCACATTATGTGCGTCCATTTGTATTTAGTGTGTTCTTTGTCCTGCCATGGAGAACATGGGCACATTATGTGCGTCCATTTGTATGTAGCATGTCCTTTGTCCTACCATGGAGAACATGGGCACATTATGTGCGTCCATTTGTATTTAGCATGTCCACTGTCTTACCATGGAGAACATGGGCACATTATGTGCGTCCATTTGTATTTAGCATGTCCTCTGTCTTACCATGGAGAACATGGGCACATTATGTGCGTCCATTTGTATGTAGCATGTCCTTTGTCCTACTATGGAGAACATGGGCACATTATGTGCGTCCATTTGTATTTAGCATGTCCTCTGTCTTACCATGGAGAACATGGGCACATTATGTGCGTCCATTTGTATTTAGCATGTCCTCTGTCTTACCATGGAGAACATGGGCACATTATGTGCGTCCATTTGTATTTAGCATGTCCTCTGTCTTACCATGGAGAACATGGGCACATTATGTGCGTCCATTTGTATTTAGTGTGTTCTTTGTCCTGCCATGGAGAACATGGGCACATTATGTGCGTCCATTTGTATGTAGCATGTCCTTTGTCCTACCATGGAGAACATGGGCACATTGTGCGCGTCCATTTGTATTTAGCATGTCCTTTGTCCTACCATGGAGAACATGGGCACATTATGTGCGTCCATTTGTATTTAGCATGTCCTCTGTCTTACCATGGAGAACATGGGCACATTATGTGCGTCCATTTGTATTTAGCATGTCCTCTGTCTTACCATGGAGAACATGGGCACATTATGTGCGTCCATTTGTATTTATTGTGTTCTTTGTCCTGCCATGGAGAACATGGGCACATTATGTGCGTCCATTTGTATTTAGCATGTCCTCTGTCTTACCATGGAGAACATGGGCACATTATGTGCGTCCATTTGTATTTAGCATGTCCTCTGTCTTACCATGGAGAACATGGGCACATTATGTGCGTCCATTTGTATTTAGTGTGTTCTTTGTCCTGCCATGGAGAACATGGGCACATTATGTGCGTCCATTTGTATTTAGCATGTCCTCTGTCTTACCGTGGAAAACATGGGCAGCGTATATTATCTATTGTTTTATTATGTACCCACGTTCGACTCCCGTTTATACATATGTACTTACCTACTTAATACTAGCTGCCAGCGCGGCTTCACCCGCGTACTTCAAAGCACTCAGGCAAGCCGGCGAGGCGGGCGGCGCGGCGAGGCGAGGCAATTATAGCCATAAAGATATATATATATCCAGAAAGTTGATTCTACACGTGAATGAATTTTAGATCAGATAAGCGGTTCCTGAGATTACCCCAAACTTACAAAGCTACAATCTCTCAGATTTTTCCTCTTTATATTATTAGTATTATTTAAGCTTTTGTGCCCAATTTCGTTCGCGTATGTACGTACATTTCCAATTGGCTATAGATTAGATTAGATTAGATTTATTTATTTCGAGAAAAAAATAACAATATAGATTCGCATACAATGTCAAAATTATAAGAATCCCTATCACGATCGTCAATAATAAGAAATAAAAATAAAATAAAATTCAAAATGTCAATACAGAAAGTGGAAATAGTATATCCGATAACGGATTGTCATTGTAACAACTAGTGGATAATTAATTTTAAACAAAAATGTTAAGGAACATGAAAATCCATTCAAATATTTATAACACTATAGAAGGATTTCCAGCACGCCCTATATTTCTCGACCCTTTTACATTTTCTTTGCCGATACTCGATGCCATTCGACGAAACGCTCTGCGGCGCTCCACATGAAACGTTAATATGCGCACCTGTGTTCATTACCACTAATTAAACCCTTAATAACCCCGTCATAATTAAAGTACAAAACGATGACTGCACTATTTCCAAAAAGATACAGTAGTGAGGCACTCGTGTTTGAAAATGCGAATATGGGTGATGTTCGTTTGTTTAGTGAGTGCAGGAGCAGAGGATTTCCCTTCCTTGATCACTGCCAATGCTTCTATTGGTAAGGGTGTATTGTATTTATTAATATACTAGCTGCCCGGCCCGGCTTCGCACGGATTACCTGTTTTCCCGTAGGAATGAAGCATTTTCCCGCGATGAGAAGTAGCCTATGTTCATCAGGGATAATGTCGGCTTCTAATGGTAAAAGATTTTTTCAAATCGGACCATTAGTTCCGGAGCCTATTCAATACAAACACAAACAAACAATCAAATCTTTTCTCTTTATAATATTAGTGTAGATTATTTAAATATTTCAGTTACAGACACGGTTTTAGAGTTGACACGATGACGTGACTGTATGTTAGGTTTTGGTGAATCGAGACGAAAACTTGTTTATTGAGGCCTCACTCGGTCCGTGAACCATAACTTTCCGAAGCGCTTTTCGACATTCCAGGGAATAAGGGCATAACTAAACCACCTACTTTTCAGGAGACTGATGATTATATGGTAGTCAAAAGGTGGACTGATGACCTATTAAAGGTCGCGGGAGTCCGCGGGATGCGGGTGGCGCAGGACCGGTAATTGTGGCACTCTTTCCTATAACCAGCAGTGGACGTTAACCCGTTGATATGATGATGATGATCAATGATTTTATGCGAAATTCCTCCCTCGAACGCTCCGGTTGTCTGACGATTGTAACGAACTGCCGAGTTTTTTCCAAGGGACTACAATATGGGGTTCTTCAAGAAATGCGTATAAATTCTTAAACGGTCGGCAACGCGCATGTGACACCCCTGGAGTTGCAAGCATCCATAGGATACGGTGACCCTAACCCCTTACCATCAGGCGGGCCGTAAGCTTGTTTGCCACCGACGTGGTATAAGAAATAATGAATTGTATGGAGTTGGAGGTATGATATAAACGAGTTCCACGCGGACGAATGCCCAGGCAACAGCTAGTGTTAAGATAAATTGGCCCTCTGACCTTTTTTTGTATGTCTTGCAGTTACAGCTTACAGCATTCTGTATATTTATTATGGTACAATAATTACTAAATATCTCTTGCAGCGGTAGTGCTAGACAGACAATACCTCGGGGAGCAGTACCAACCGCTTCTGGACGCACTGAAGGACTACATCAAGGAACTGGCGCGAGTGGAACTGAGGCACGGAGGCGTGGTCGTCCATTACTACTCTTGGAGCACCATAAGCCTCAAGAAAGGTTATTTTTAAATAATAATCATAACATAAGTCTGCAATGAAACACAGATCAACGTGGGTTGCGCAACAGAGCCATTCCGTCCTTTCTTTAATGCATTCTGTTCCTGCTACATACCTAGTTGGTTTTGCTATCTGGTTTGAGTTACGGCCTCTGGAAAGGTTAATTTTGTGAAACGAAAACTGTTACCTAGTCACGCTTAAACCGCTGAACCGCTATAGATGAAAATTTAATTGGATATAGGCTAGTTTTTATTCCGGTAATCATCCCTTAGAGGGCTGAAAATGGTAGTGGAATTTTCTACGGAACTGCTATAATTGATGCTGCGCCTGTGAGAAGACTAATAGTATATTTGCCATTATTGCCAGGCGTAGGATCATATCCCTGAACCTTTAATTTCGTAGCGTCCAGCGGGCCGGACAAACCCTCTCTCTTTCCCGACCAGAATCGTTGGGACTATTCAGCGTCACCGAAACTTGAACTACGGACCTTCCCTACTTTTTGTCAAACTAAAAGCTAATCAAATATCTATTCCTTCTCCAGACTTCCTAGCAGTGTTCAGCATAGCATCTTGCGCTGACACCTGGTCTCTCTTCGCCCGCACCGAGGAGGAAGGGCTGCTTCTGTTCGCTCTGACCGAGGTGGACTGCCCGCGCCTGCCGCCGGACTCCGCCATCACCCTCACTCATGCAGGTTAGTGTATCTTGCATCACGTTAAACTGATTCAACTTTTGGGTCTCATGTCATGGCACTCACAATGACGTAATTTAAAGCTAGGGATTCAGTAGAGGACAAATGCCCGTAGCATGTGTCGCCAGTGACGTCAGACGGAGTAGTGAAATCGCCGGACATGTCGCGGGACACGTGATGTTCTATCTTCGTCCAACATTTTTCCCCTACTGAATCCCTGACTTTATGGAGCGCTTGACGGTGCGTTTCCCAGGTCCGAAGTCGTCAACAGTAAATATTATGGCGTTGCGTTCCTCGCATCTATAACACACACACACAGACACACACTCACTTCACAGTCCACATTCCTGTGTTTAGATTCAGATTCATTTATTTCACAACATACAGCTGCACTTACAATTACACAAAGTAACATTATAGGAGTCTATGTTGTGATTGGTTTAAGTATCAACCAAGTAAATGTATAGGTACGTATGATCAACGATACAAAAGTCTCAGAGCTTCGTCATTAGCCACACAAATAACTAAAGGAATTACGGTGGAGATTGTCATTATTTCTTAACCGGATTTGACTGTACACAGATCCAGGTCAGGAGTTGCCTCAGCTGATGCTTGATTTAAGGACCACGAAAGCTTTTAACTGGAAGTCCGCCGTGATTTTGCATGATGAAACTTTGAGTGAGTGTTTATCTCGAACGATAATTGTATTCCCGTATTAATATCATGATACCACCTGGGGCCCACTTTATAAACTGATTGTTGCCCACGCGCAAAGAACGCAGGCAAAACCAGTAAGAATCATCCAGAAAGTTCGCTTGATACACAGAAAGATTTTATGAGTAGTGTTGTGTTCCTGGAGGTGAGCAAGGTCGCCAGAGCTCCCGAGGATGCGTTGTGTTGAGAGCGAGGGAATTTGTTCCTTCAGCTGTCAACACGGCGTATCTTCAAACATATCAAGGGTCGGCAACGTCGATGTTACTCCTTTGGAGTGGCATGCGTCTATAGGTTGCGGTGTCCGCTTACCATCAGGCGGACCGTACGCTTGTTTGCCACCGTCATTGTATAAAATAAAAGATTTTATGAAATTGTATAAGTGTTTCCGGTGATTACTCCTACAAACGGTCAAAGTGCCTCAGCATTATCAGATTAGACATGTAACATTTTAATTTATGAAATTGTATCTAGGATACTGCCTAGTTGCCTACTCCAAGGCTATCACGCGACGGCGCGCGAGCTCTCGATTTTTCTCGCACTATCCGTCTCTCTCTTATTAGAGCACTTAGAACAAGAGGTATTGTGCGAGAAAAAACGAGGATATGTCGCGGCCGTCCCATGATAGACGTGCAGGAGCAGGACTAACAAAATTATTAATTTTGTCAAAAATTCATTTGAAACATTTTGTTAGATCGTGACATGGTATCCCGAGTGATTCAGTCGCTGACGTCACAAATTGACGATGAGGACGTCCCGACGATATCCATATCGGTGTTCAAGATGAAACACGAGATCAACGAATACCTGAGAAGGAAAGAGATGCATAGAGTCCTGTCCAAGTTACCCGTGAAACACATAGGTGAGTTCTAAACACAGGACAGACAAAACTGTTTGTTGTTCCGTGGTTCCAAATATGGATCACATTGTTGAATAATGTATATTACCCATTGCACTTTCACTTTACAATATTTTTGAATTTTGCACGAATTGCTTTAATTATCAGTAAGTATAAAACGAATCCGTCTTAGTGAGATCTCACCTTACGGTCAGTGACCTGTGCACTGTGGCGAGTTTAACAAATTTTCTTCATCCCAAAAAGTGCACAGCGCCGCTAAAGAAGTTTTCACTTCAAAAATATAAAATATTATTTATATTTAGGAAAAACACAGGAAAAGGGTCCACCACAGGTTTCGTCAATAGGTACTTACCAGATTAAGTTTCTAAACACGAGTTCTTGAAGCAAGCGTTTATTAGTGACGGTAGATAGATACCTACTTTTTTGCAATCATTATTATTAATTACTCGTAGAGACGATTCAGTAGCTGGACAAAGTTGGATTAAGAAAGCACAAAACAGAACACGTTGGAAAAGGTTGGAGAAGGCCTATAGTATACCCAGAAGGGGTCCTCCGTCCTTAAATAAGCAAACAATTTAGATTTATTACTATGTCAAAATATTTAGTAATTCGCGGTGCTGCTTTGAGCATTCTTTGATTGGTTTAATTAGACATTAAGATTTGACTACGCCTTGAGAAGTTGGGTTTTAACTTCCAAGCTTTTTAGGGTTCCGTAGCCAAATGGCAAAAAACGGAACCCTTATAGATTCGTCATGTCTGTCTGTCTGTCCGTCTGTCCGTCCGTATGTCACAGGCATTTTACTCGCAAACTATAAGGTGTATTTCAATAAAATTTTGAGGATAGGTGTATTTTGTTAACCGCTTCATAGTTTTGTAATTAAATTACTAAAAAAGGTCCGACACGCACATGGCCGCTTTTTATTTAAAACAGGCCAAAGTTACGCTGCAGCAATCCAGAAATTATGGTTCCTATGGTGGTGGTTGGTATGTACCACAATTTTTTACAATTTCAGGTGAAAATTTCATAGCAATAGTGACCTCCGACGTAATGTCGACCATGGCGGAGACAGCACGAGACCTACTCATGTCTCACACTCAAGCGCAGTGGCTGTACGTGATCTCTGACACTAACATCCGAAACTCTAACATCACTGGTCTTATCAACGCGCTTTACGAGGGGGAGAATGTCGCCTACATTTATAATATTACGGATGACCATGAAGATTGCAAGGTGAAGTATTTCGTTTACGCGTGACAGTTTCCATAGTCACTCGACAGCAGACGCTCTGCTCTGCTCTGCTCTAAGCAGTCCGTCTATGGCCCGCGTTATCCCTAAGTAATACGAGGCTTAAGCGGCCTTTAGACCTGGATAAATGCAGTGCACTAACTGAGGGAGGGGAATTAAACCATCTCACTCTAATGAGTGAGTGTGAGTGCAGTTAGAGCACTGCATTCAGCTGCTTTAACTAGAGACTGGCCATTGATGGCTAATGTCATTGCCCTTTTCAGAACGGGATAATGTGTTACTCCGAAGAGATGGTTAACGCTTTCATATCCGCGCTAGACGCTGCCGTGCAGGATGAATTCGACGTGGCAGCACAGGTCTCGGACGAAGAGTGGGAGGCTATCAGGCCCACTAAGATACAGAGGCGGGATATGCTTTTAAAGCACATGCAGGTAATCCATGGCTTGCGGCTACCCTTTCTTCGCGATACCTTGATCAAATTAAGGTACTTTGTGAGATTCCACAGCGATATTAACTGATACGTACCGGAAGGCGCGGCGTGGGTAGGCCCCCGACAAGGTGGACTGATGACCTGGTAAAGGTTGCGGGAGTCTGCTGGATGCGGGTGGCGCAGGACCGGTCACTTTGGCACTCTTTGGGGGAGGTTTATGTCCAGCAGTGGACGTCTTTCGGCTGATATGATGATGATGATGCTTTTACCGCACCTATGGATTATACCGTAACCGAATTCGTATTTCATTTTATGCATCACTGCAAAGCACTATGATCAGTCATCACCATGAAAGTACTTTTTGTATTCTGCTCAAGTACGCTACTGGCTGTTCCTCAGCTCCACTTTTCTGTCAAAAAGCTTCCCCTACGCCGTTATTAGATGCATGATGCAGCACTGTGAATTATGAAAGACTTTTTTTTTTTTTTTTTTTTTTTTTTTTTTATTTATCAAAAGTACAAAACAATTAACAATGTTATGTACAATGTTGTGTTATGTACTTCGATTAGTCTACTACCGCCGCTACTACTACTACGCCGAAGTCGACGTAAGAAGTCTTCAATTTTACAAACACGACCTCTAGCTGCCTCCTTTGTTCAAGACAAGCACTTTTTACAAGCTTTATACTCGTATTAACTTGCCCTGTTAGTATGGGACAAATCCTGCAAGTTAAATTTGACCCACTTCCCGGTGACCGATTGAGCTGAAATTTTGGGTATAAGTATAGTTTGGATGACAATTCAATATTATGGTACCATCGAGCTGATCTGATGATGGAGACAAGGTGGCCATGGGAATTCAGTACTACCGACTAACCGACGTAACTCCGTTGAGTTTGGAATTAGAATCGTCTCAATGAGTAGTTGATGATGGTATACAGAAAAGTACAGTCGGCAATAGAAGCTTGTAGGGTCATTTCGCCGGTTAGCGACCACCTAATTTCATGTGCCGGTTGGCGACCACTTAGCCGAGTTGGTGAACTGAAAGGTTATTTTCTCGTTTTAAGTAGATTTCTATTCTAAAACAACAAATAAATGCATGTACAAATAACTGTCTCATTAGGGTCTGTAGAACTGATGTTATCTTCAATAGAAAAAACCTTCTCCTTCAGGTGGTCGCTAACCGAAGGTGGTCGCGTAACCAGCGTAATGACCCAGAAATGAAATTTTTGACAGAAACTTATTCTTTGACCAGCAACACATAGCGGTGAACAGCGTGTGTGGTAACTGCTCGACGTGGCAGGCCATGGCGGCGGATACTTGGGGCTCGACCTACAAGAACTACACGCAGCTTGATAGCAGTGCGGAGAACGAGACTTCGGAGGCTATACAGAAGATCGAGTTGTTGCAGGTTAGCGTGAAGCGTGTGCAGATCATAATAGGCCAAGTGCGTGTCGGACTCGCGCACTTAGGGTTCCGTACCATTATCTATAAAAACAGCAAAAAAATAAATAAAAACGTTTGTTGTATGGGAGCCCCCCTTAAATATTTATTTTATTTTGTTTTTAGTATTTGTTGTTATAGCGGCAACAGAAATACATCATCTGTGAAAATTTCAACTGTCTTAGCTATCGCGGTTCTTGAGATACAGCCTGGTGACAGACAGTGACGGACAGACAGCGAAGTCTTAGTAATAGGGTCCCGTTTTTACCCTTTTGGGTACGGAACCCTAAAAAATAATACTTTATGTATACCTAATACGTCGATATCAATACTTACGGCCCGCCTGATGGAATGTACTAAATCCTGCTCGAACCAATACATTTTCTCTTTAAATTTAAGTTTTTATGATTTTCGTTACGATGTTACTGCTACTACCTACAATTTTATTTGGCGACCGTTTAGCCTAGTTGGTCTTTATCCAGCCTACGTCCCTAGTCAATAAGAGCATAAGCTCTTTTGAAACGAAAACGTAGGGCTGGTTTACCGCTGGTCGGAACTTTTAAAATAGAGGTCAACCATTTGTTAAATACTTATATATAAGATACGACGTTATGGGACGATTCTAGGTGATTGTATGTAGACTTATGAGTTAGGTGGTTATTTGACTCAGGTCGGGTTGTGGCGGCCCAGCGACGGCACGAGGTTTACAGACTTCCTGTTCCCTCACATCGTGCACGGCTTCAGAGGCAAGGTCTTGCCTATTATGACTTACCACGTAAGTACGATTGTTAATTCTATATAGCTGTAAGTAGCCCTTAGGGCTCCTTTAAAATTCAGAATTTAGGTACAAATTTTAGAGATAGATTTTACATTTTTTCTATCTAAACATGTAATAAAAGTATAAGTACGAAATAAATATTTCAAGTCAGGTCTTCAATAAAAAAAATAGACGTACCTAATTCCTAACCTTACACACTCAGCAATCTAGGGTAGATTTTTAATGAATGCCGCAAGTTCTTTTTATGGTAAGGAGAATAGGCATTCCTACGGTTTTTTTCATTCATTCGAACCAGTTTTTAGAGAGGAACAAATGTTTGTGTGGGAGCAACTACAATTAAAGTACATAAATACTTAGACAAAAAATTGTCAAAAAAACTGACTTCGCTGGCGGCAGCTAATACGGTTCATACAAATTGACACAGAAGTCATACTAACGCTGTCTCTTTGTACGTAAGTTTATACTATTTAATCGTTGTATGGAAAATTAAGTAAAACTGTTTCGGTCGAAATACTGCGTTTAACTTCCCAGACAACAATTTCTGCCCGATGACGTAAATTATGACGTGAATTTTTGGTGATTTTTTTCAATTATACGTCTTATGGAAATAAATGACGTCAAAAATCACGTCGAAAGTTTTCGTATATCGGCTTACGTCTGAAAATGACGTCACTAATCACGTTGTTAATTATTCTGTTCCGTCATAAGTCTGATAATGACGTTGCTAATCACGTCGTAATTTGTCCTATTTCGTCAGTGGTTTAAAGATGACGTTGTAAAACACGTCGAAAATTTTCGTATGTCGGCATACGCCTAAAAGTGACGTCGCTGATCACGTTATAAATTATTGTGTTTCGTCAGAGGTCTGATAATAACGTTGCAAATCACGTCTTAATTTGTCCTGTTTCGTCAGTGGTTTAAAGATGACGTTGTAAAACACGTCGAAAGTTTTCGTATGTTGGCATACGCCTAAAAGTGACGTCGCTGATCACGTTATAAATTATTGTGTTTCGTCAGAGGTCTGATAATAACGTTGCAAATCACGTCTTAATATGTCGTGTTTCGTCAGTGGTTTAAAGATGACGTTGTAAAACACGTCGAAAGTTTTCGTATGTTGGCATACGCCTAAAAGTGACGTCGCTGATCACGTTATAAATTATTGTGTTTCGTCAGAGGTCTGATAATGACGTTGCAAATCACGTCGTAATGTGTCGTGTTTCGTCAGTGGTTTAAAGGTGACGTTGTAAAACGCGTTGAAAGTTTCCGTATGTCGGCATACGCCTAAAAGTGACGTCGCTGATTACGTTGTTAATTATTCTGTTCCGTCATAAGTCTGATAATGACGTTGCTAATCACGTCGTTATTTTGTCCTGTTTCGTCAGTGGTTTAAATACGACGTTGTAAAACACGTCGAAAGTTTACGTATGTTGGCATACGCCTAAAAGTGACGTCGCTAATCACGTTACAAAGTATTGTGTTTCGTCATAGGTCCGACGATGACGTTGCTAATCACGTCGTAATTTGTCCTATTTCGTCAGTGGTTTAAAGATGACGTTGTAAAACACGTCGAAAATTTTCGTATGTCGGCATACGCCTAAAAGTGACGTCGCTGATCACGTTATAAATTATTGTGTTTCGTCAGAGGTCTGATAATAACGTTGCAAATCACGTCTTAATTTGTCCTGTTTCGTCAGTGGTTTAAAGATGACGTTGTGAAACGCGTCGAAAGTTTCCGTATGTTGGCATACGCCTAAAAGTGACGTAGCTGATTACATTGTTGATTATTCTGTTCCGTCATAAGTCTGATAATGACGTTGCTAATCACGTCGTTATTTTGTCCTGTTTCGTCAGTGGTTTAAATACGACGTTGTAAAACACGTCGAAAGTTTTCGTATGTTGGCATACGCCTAAAAGTGACGTAGCTGATCACGTTATAAATTATTGTGTTTCGTCAGAGGTCTGATGATGCCGTTACAAATCACATCGTAATGTGTCGTGTTTCGTCAATGGTATAAAGGTGACGTTGTAAAACGAGTTGAAAGTTTTCGTACGTCGGCATACGCCTAAAAGTGACGTCGCTGATCACGTTATAAATTATTGCGTTTCGTCAGAGGTCTGATAATGACGTTGCAAATCACGTCGTAATATATCGTGTTTCATTAGTGGTTTAAAGATGACGTTGTGAAACACGTCGAAAGTTTCCGTATGTCGGCATACGCCTAAAAGTGACGTCGCTGATTACGTTGTTAATTATTCTGTTCCGTCATAAGTCTGATAATGACGTTGCTAATCACGTCGTTATTTTGTCCTGTTTCGTCAGTGGTTTAAATACGACGTTGTAAAACACGTCGAAAGTTTACGTATGTTGGCATACGCCTAAAAGTGACGTCGCTAATCACGTTACAAAGTATTGTGTTTCGTCATAGGTCCGACGATGACGTTGCAAATCACGTCGTAGTATGTCGTGTTTCGTCAATGGTTTAAAGGCGAGGTTGTAAAGCGCGTCGAAAGTTTTCGTACATATGTTGGCATACGCCTAAATTTGACTTCACTGATCACGTAATCAATTATTGTGTTTCGTGAGAGGTCTGATAATGACGTTGCTAATCACGTCGTAATATGTTATGTTTCGTCAGTGGTTTAAGAGTCCGTATACAGCCGTTTGCTGAATTCGCTAGAATTATTGAGGTCATATCTCATGAAATATTCGTTTTCCTACAGATTTTATTGTGTAATATGAAAGATCATTTCAATTCAAGTCAAATAAGTGGAAATGTTGTTTACATTTAGCTCTCAATTTACCATATTTTGGCTCAGTCCAACAGCTGTTTTCTCAATTTTCGCTCGGAGACGTGTAAAACGACTTAGATTTGAAGAATGAATTGATTTCAAACCGACATAAAACAAATAAATATATATTGGATTGATAGTCTTCTTAGGATTAAGTGGAAAACATTATATAAGTTACCATATTAAATTGTTGAGTAAAACCGTATTTCCATCCAACAACTTTTTAGTAAAAACACACGATGAATCGCCAGTATTTATGGCCATTTAGCACATTATTTCAAAAATATGAAACCATAATAAGAAACTCCAGTTCAAGCGCTATTCGAAAAAATAAAAAAATATTTATGTGTAGAAGTAAATTGTGGCATAAAAAATATTTCAAATCACCCTAAAATTCGTAATAAAACACCGTGCACGGCGCTCGATGCGGCAGTCACCGCCAAGCGGTTTGAGAGAGCGGTCACGTCGCTCGTCGATTTCAAGGTCACGTAGCTATGGGCGCTTGGGCTAGCGGGAATTATAGCGCGACGAGGCAGTCTTGATTGATCATTTGGTAAGTGATGCTTTTTCTTACTTTTGACTTTTTATATGAAATTGCATTTGTACTATCTAATGGAAATATGTTCATTGCATTCATTGCATATGCATCACTACTAACATTTTTGACCTATGTTCCATAGAAGGAGGTTCTTAATATTAGTCTTCATGTTTTATCTACACTCGCGGTCAAAGAAACCGGGTCAGTACGAAAATCTGTAATATCTCCTAAAATAATAAAGCTAGGGACATGAATTAAACTGCATATTGTAGATAATTTTATACTGAATTAAATAACATCAAATGGTGGAATCGTAATTCTTTTGTTTAATAAAATTACATAGGAAACAAAAAATCAACCAATTTTACGTACAAAAATAAGCAGTAGGTACTTCATATACAACACAAAAAATAAAAATTAATACTTCGTATTGCCTCCTCGGGCTCTTCTTACAGCTTCTAGACGATTCGGCATGCTGTTTATTAAGTTCTTTATGCGTTCTTGCGGGATATTGTCCCATTCTTCCACTAACGCCTGTTTCAGGTCTCTAAGTGTAGCTGGGGCGGGGTTTCGAGCTCTTACACGCCTCCCAAGCTCGTCCCATACATGCTCAATCGGATTTAAGTCCGGACTCCTCGAGGGCCAGTTCATACAGTTGATACCAACCTCCAAAAAATAATCTCTGACAATTTGAGCTGTGTGTGGCCTGGCGTTGTCATGCATAAACATAGAATTTCCACCCATATTAATTAAGTATGGGCCGACATGCTCATTAAGAATCTCTTCTACATATCTTGCACTCGTTAATGATCCATTTTCTATTAAAACTAACTCCGAGCGACTCTCTGAAGAGATTCCAGCCCAAACCATGACTGACCCACCGCCGAACGCCACTTTTTCCTCAAAACATGCTGGAATAAAACGTTCACCAGGCCGTCTGTAAACTCTTTGCCGCCCGTCATTTGCATAGAGCATAAATCTGGATTCATCGGAAAACAAAATTCTTGCCCAATCTTCGTCACCCCAGTATCTGTGATCGCGGGCATAAAGTCGTCTTGCTGTTCGATGTATTCTTTCAAGTTTTGGGCCATTGGCCGGCCTATGTGGGGTCAAATTTGCTTCTTTGAGCCGCCGCCTGACAGTCCGCTCGCTGATGCCGTCCCTTCGGGTCTCTAAAAGCTGATTTTTCACTTCAACTGCTGTGAGGTGCCGATTTCGGAGCATGGTTGTAACAATAAATCGATCTTCTCTAGCTGTAGTACATCTTGTTTTGCCGGTTCCTGGTCTTCTAAGGTTCTGCCCAGTTTGTAGGTAACGTTGGAGGACTCGCTGCACTGTAGAAAGTGACACGCCTGTTCTTCTCGCTGTATACCTCTGACTTCTTCCTTCTTCTAACATAGTGATGATACGAGTACATTCATCTCGTGTTAGCGGCATGATAGACATTCAAGAATGACCACAAAATAAAACAATGATAGCCTTTTATCATAGTTCTTTGACAGATTGAAAACAATTGCTTAAAAACAAGCAAAAGTAAAACGAACGCAATTTCAAATACTTATTTATTTTTTTATAATTAGGTACTTACCTAATTGGTTTTTTTTTTCAATTAAACCTTTTTCCAGTTACTACGTAGAACATTGAAGGTTGGATTTAGAAGGATATTAAATTCTCTATAAAACAGAGTTAGTTTCATGCAGATACGACCAACGATTTACAAAATATTGAGGTTTTCGTCACTGACCCGGTTTCTTTGACCGCGAGTGTATATATACATGTAGCGATGATTCTAAAAGTACTTATGTCATTGAATTTTCATCATCATCAGCCTATATATACGTCCCACTGCTGGGCACAGACGTCCTCTCCTGAATTAGTTTGACTGTTCAGGTTGTTATTTTGCATTTTCTTAATTTTGACAGCCGTTTGTAATATTTCCGATTTACGGAATCTTATTCCTATTGCCTTTATCTGTGTGATATAAACTGCTTCCTGCAGTGTCCTGCCTACATAAAGCATTTGTCCCTCTTGCACTCACATATTGGCCAGAACGGGACGAATAGTCGAATAGTTTATGTCCAACATAAAACTTAGCGTACCCTCTGGTGCTACTTTTGTGGCCTTTTTAATCATTTCTGGTTTTAACCATATTTATTTATTTATGCAATTTTATCTAACATCTGCTTCGATGACAGGTCTCAACATATCTGTCAGTAATAATTGGTCATATTTGAAAAATTACTCCAACGGTAGTCTAATTTTATGGGTACCTATCAGCTTTCTTTTTAAAGGATAAAGCTAAAATCGGGGGGTATCATCGGTTTCCTCACAAAAAAAATAACGCAATTTCTGCTTCTTCTTCTGCACCTTTGTTAGTAATTTCTGCAGTGTCATTCCACTACTTGTATAGAACTCACGCTTAAAGAGCATATCGTTTTGCATCTTGTCACCTAATAGTGATAATATGCAAATATTATGAAATTGATGATACAACTATATATAAAGATTAATATGAAGTTGTGTCATCTTTCACTTTAGTTGTGGACGGACGGTGCAACATGTTTTATCTCCGTATCTTTTTAACCGCCCATCTTTTCCTTGCTCAAATTCTTACTATTCATGTCGCTAAAGTAGTATACTATAATACAATATTTATCAATTGATTGGTTTTATTATTTTAGATTCAAATATGGCGCCTAGGAAGACAAACCGTTCATTTGGTACAGTAAAAAGAAAAATAAAATGTGTGACCCTAAAACATTAAAACCAGACTATAACGAAATCAGCACAACGCTGGAATCTGGAAAGGTTAACGAATTATTCTTATTTATCTGGTGATTAAGCTAATTATACTTTAGCCAAATTAACTGTAAACAAAAATAAACTGTACCTACATTTCTAAATTACCTGGTATTTTATTTCAACACCTACACTAAAACAAAGAAACGAATAAGTCAGGTAAAACCTTTTTACCTAGAATTTGTTAACCTGGAAACTGAAAACTCTAACAGTAATTAATTATCGACCGAGTGAGCGGAAGCGAATAAGGTATCCGTTTCATCTTTGACAAAAATGCTTTCGTGTGTCTGTCCTGATTTCCGGCTGTTCTCCTCTAGAGGTGGCGTTTCTCAACCGATTCTGGTGAAATTTGGCGAGCAGGTTCGGTAATTATATAGAACTTTTTGTCGAGCACGTTTTTGGAAATTTTTCTAAATGGCGGAGTTATGCAAAAATACACTCGCGAGGTCTACAGCTCACAGAGCCACTTGTAAATAATATAAATAACCTAAGTTTTAATATGAGTAAAGATAAATAATAATAATTGTTGGGGTCAATCTTACACAAATCGACCTAGTCCCAAACTAAGCAAAGCTTGAACTATGGGTACTAAACGACGATATACATACTTATATAGATAAATAAATACTTAAATACATTGAGAACCGATATCCATGACTCAGAAATAAATAAATGCCCATACCAGGATTCGAACCCAGAACTTCCAGTTCGTAGGCAGGATCACTACCAACTAGGCTAAAGCGGTCGTCAAACAAGCAAGTACTTACTTAAATTAATTTGTAGTAATTACATAAATACATTATAATGAACGATACAGTTCTAAGTTACCTGATATTTTATTTAAATACGTATACAGGCGTGTAATGTGTATACGTATACGTAGGTAGGTACATATAAATATTAAGAAACGAAAAAGTCAGATAAAACGGTTCAGGCGCCGTAGGTTCCGCGAAGTTAAGCGAACAGAGTTTTTGAAACAATATAATGCGTCTGATTATAATAATATGGTTTCAAACAAATACGTTTAGTAATCTAGAGGCTTTTCTGCAGCGAGATCAGTGATAGTGACAGCGAAATATGATTAAGCAATTTTCGCTCGATAGAAATAAATCACGAATAAAATATTAGTAACAACTTCTAGAAATCGGCAATATTATGTTTGAGAGAACTAAGTGATTACTTTTTTATTTATTTAAACGGCCAAAAAAAAACATGATATCCGCGCTTCCGAGCACGCACTTCCACTTCGCTCACGCTTATGCTCAGTGAGAGGGAGAGAAGACCATGAACCTACGGCGCCTTAAAGTATCAAAACTACTCTACGCCGACCTAGCCGCCTCGCTCGATCCCCACTACCAATACCTGCGCTGGCGCGCTCGGAGACGGGTAATGATACCTACAATCGAACTTTTTCCGGGCCGATACGGACTCTTAAAAGTGACGTTGAAAAACGCGTCGAAAGTTTTCGTATGTCGGCATACGCCTAAAAGTGACGTCGCTGATCACGTTATAAATTATTGTTTATCGTCAGAGGTCTGATGTTGACGTTGCAAATAACGTCGTAATATATCGTGTTTCATCAGTGGTTGAAAGATGACGTTGTAAAACGCGGCGAAAGTTTCCGTATGTCGGCATACGCCTAAAAGTGACGTCGCTGATGACATGACATTCATAGACCGTGGGCCCACTCCCAATACACCTACGTCTCATGACAACATGATAGAATGCATGGCAGCAAGTCGAGAAAGTTGTGCTGAGCAAGGGAAAAAAAAAAATTAGATCTTCACTTCCGGTCAAAATTTGTATGGGGATATTTACGTCATGTCACAACAGTACGAGACGTGTAGCATCCTTTAGCCCTTTATTCGTAGAGAGAGAAAACCTAAGCCGGCCAGTCCTGAAATGGCCGGTAGAACCTACTTGGCAGACGGCGTCAGAGTTGATGCCTACTGTGGGGTGTTGGGAGTGGGCCCACGGTCTATCAGGGGTTTAAAGATGACTTTGTAAAATACGTCGACAGTTTTTGTGTGTGTATACATTTTACGAGGGCCTGAACTATAGGATACCCTGAGGGGCTACCGTGAAACGAAAACGAACTTCGTTCGTGTATCTCCCTCTCTGTTCCTCGAATTAGCAAGTGCGACAAAGACGGAGATACACGAACGAAGTTAGTTTTCGTTTTGCGGTAGGACCTCTGTGTTTTAGGCAGTAGTAAAGATCAGTATAACTATTTTAAACACACTTGCAAATACTTTTAAATACAGTACAAATCTTAAACAATTACACAAAGTACTTTGCCGTTCCCTTAATTCAACCAATGAAAGTGCGGCGTTTTTAACGCGCGCTAGCAATTTTTCCCGTTCCGACCAATCACACGTCATAATCGCTATCTCTGATTGGTCGAAAGCTCGCGGTTGTTAATTCGCGCCAGTCACATTGTTCTGTGAATCTGGCTTTAGTCGTTTCCGGAGTCACTTTAGTGTTTAATAACTGTGTAAAACTATAACCTGTATACCCTCAAGTGTATAAAAAATAGTATGGAAAACTAAGAACAAATATTTTATAATTATTATATTACTCATTAGCAAACAGAAGCTGAATATAAAATTTACAAACACCGTTTTTTTTTCTCGTCATAAAACCTGTTCGAACCCGTCGCTGCCATTGTTGCATCATACTTAGGGATGTCCCACGTTTACTTGATGGGCTAGGTGTCAGTCGATATTCGAAAGTAAAAAAAATACATTGCATTGAAATTTAACCACCAAACTCGCACACATTTCTAATTAAAACGAAGAGATCGCTGCTAATAATAGTGTTAGGTAACTTTTGCGTTTAAACATCGACGCTGGAAATTTTACAAGCGTTATTTTTGGTGATATTGAGTTACATACACGTTAGAATCGGCAGATTTTTCTGTATCGAATGGGCTGGCGGTCTCGTGTCCGATTTCCGTGATCCCTTCGGTGATTTAGCAGATCACGACCATTGTTTTCTACTAAACGACTTCGTTTTTGACAATTTTGTGCAAAATGGAGATTAGATTAAATGTTTTTTCGCGAAAATGAACCACAAGAGCTTTTTACTTTTATTTGTAAGAACAGATTAAACTTAACTTATAAATGTAGATAATTTGGTTTACTTAGTTGCAAATAACCTTTCACTTGTTGGTTAACCGCTTTTAACAGATTATTGGTTGTTAGACAACTTTACCGTTCTGTTTTATTATGAATCAAGTAAGCATGGTAATAGATATATACAGGTATATTTATGACACATAAATTATTTTTATTGTTGGTACCTAACAATGTATTTCGACCTCAGAGCATAGAATCACTATCACTACATAGTATAAAAAAAAGTCGCTTCCCGCTGTCTGTCCCTAATATTTATGCTTAGATCTTTAAAACTACGCAACGGATTTTGATGCCGTTTTTTTTTAATAGATAGTGATTCAAGAGGAAGGTTTATTTATATGTATATTATAGTACCCGTGCGAAGCCGGGGCGGATCGCTAGTACTACTTATATTCTTACATCTGTGATTTCGACACTCTAAAGGGAATGATACTATAAGGGTTCCGTTTTTACCGATTGAGGTACGGAACACTAAAAACCTATAGCCTTAGATTTAAAATGAATAAAGGAAATCCTTACTACTCGTAATATTATAAATTCGAAAGTGTGTTTGATTCTCCTTTTTAGGGTTCCGTAGCCAAATAGCAAAAAACAGAACCCTTATGGATTCGTCATGTCTGTATGTCTGTCCGTCCGTATGTCACAGACATTTTACCCGAAAACTATAAGGTGTATTTGAATAAAATTTTGAGGATAGGTGTATTTTGTTTGCCGCTACACTTTTGTTATTAAATTACAATAAAAAAATTTTTTTAGGGGTGCACTCCATACATAAAACTGAAAGTCAAAAAAACTTTTTTCATTGCAAGCCCACGTGTGGCACATCAATCGCCTATCGAACTAAATATAAGGTTTCTCAGCAATTTTTTTGATTAAGTGAATGAAGTCAGAGATAATCGCCACAAGTCACTAAAATTGTGTCCCCCCCCCCTCTCATTTTTGACCCGTGTATTTTAAAAATATGAAAATAATCCTGGACATTAGGGCTTATTAAATTCTTTCAGCGAAAATTGTTTTGAACAAGATCGGTTCTAAGGTTTTCGACATATTTCTAAAAAACTGCCTTCCTTAAAGAAAAGGACGTAAGTGCCGTAAGATTTCAGTAACGATACGACCTTTTTAATAGGCACGGAACCCTTCGTTGTGCGTGGTCCGACACGCACTTGGCTGCTTTTTTTGTGTGTGGAGAATAGTTCTAGTTAGAGTGACATAGGCTACTTTTTGCCGGGATAAAACATATTATTCCCGTGGGAAGATCCATTATGATGTTAGTTCCCCTTGACCACGCGGGCGAAGCCGCGGGTAACAGCTAGTAATAATAATAATAATTCATGAAATCATAATAAAAACAAGTAGCATAAAAAGTCACATCTACACAGAGCAAATTATTATTTTAAACCTAAACCCAGTTTTAAAGTTTGTTTCTTAGTATTTGGTGGATAAATATTATACAAAATACTTACTAGTACGACCGTTAATCGAGCGTTAATATCGATATCGAATTAGGTATGGCTTTTCGCATTCTCACGCACTAGTCGCGACTCGCGTGGCGTGGGTCGCGTCGGAGTTCCATAATTTCGTTTGTTTCGTTGTTTTTGACCGGAAAACTGGTGAGTATGCCGATAATAATTTAGTTATTTAACGCAATCAATTAAAACATCAAGTACTGGGTAAGTGAGTCTTGTCTTTTGTGAAGTGTTGTAACATTTGTCTATATGTAAATTATTTCAGGTTGTGTGTGCTCGAATAATTGTGCGGTTTATTTTGTTGTATTATGGACGATAAAAACACTTATACCGTCGCGGAAGGAGATGATGAAGAAAACAAGAAGCATTTTGGCCAAGATTTAAACGAACTACTCAATGATTAAACACGAAGCACCAGACGATCAAACATGGCAGTTAATAACCCTTAATTGAGAGAATATTTATGAAACAGGTAGTTGTAAGACTTTTGTGACCGTTTCGTTAAAGATCCCGCATAGTTTTTTTACCATAACCTATTTGCTTTGGGAGGACCCGAATCGTGTTTTTTTATTCATTTTATATCTTTAAGCCAATGTTTCATCAAATTCACCCTAATATGTGCTGTTTGTCTTTGCAGCGGATTTAATGACTGCCCGTATAAAGGCAAAACAAGCCGAGTCAACAAGTGATTTGAATGATTACGATGACATGACGATACAAAGAAGCCAATTCGAGTAATTGACTATGACGCTTCATTGTCATCTGAACCTGAAGAAAGTGCCCTGGACTTGTGTATGATTGGTGAGTTATTTTTTTTTTTGACACTTAATATAATTATCACTATTATCAGAAACAAGACGAAAGGTTCCAATAATCAATCCACCGATAGTTTTCCTTACCGGCAGTTACATTTTGACAGATTACCTGTAGAAAATGTGTCAAAATGTAAGTGTTGATAAGGAAAACTATCGGTGGATTGATTATTGGAACCGGCCATTAATCTAAATAAGAACCTACTACCAAAAACAAAAGAACTAAATTAATATAAAAACTTAAAGTACATTGACGATCGCTTAAGCCTAGTTGGTAGTGACCCTGCCTACGAAGCAAGAGGTCCTGAGTTCGAATCCCGGTAAGGGCATTTATTTGTGTGACGAGCACGAATGTTTGTTCCTGAGTCATGGATGTTTTCTATGTATTTAAGTATTTATTTATTTATATAAGTATGTTTATCGTCGTCTAGTACCCATAGTACAAGCTTGGCCTAGTTTGGGACTAGTTCGATTTGTGTAAGATTGTGTCCCCTAATATATTTACAATTAATTGCTTCTAACTAAAATTTAATTAAAACTAAAATAAATCTTAAAAGTAGTGCCCTCGCGGCATGGTGCCGAAGATGCTGGCATCATTTCCTCGCTCTATAGCAATACTAATGCATTGTGCAAGGTAGCTGGTAGCTCTTTGGTGGCCAGTAGTTTTGGTTAGTGAGTTAGTTTGAGTTATATATATTAGGTAAGGTCGGGTTAGACTAACATAGTTTATTAGACGGGGTACTTTGTAATATATATTAAAGTCCATATTATGGAAACTTGTAGTCTTGCCCCGGTGACTGTCATACCCCGCCTTACTTTTATTAATTTACTATTGACGACCCTATATGTATAAGTATGTTTCTCCATTGCTAGTTCCCATAGCTCAAAGAGCTTTAGTTGCTTTATTTGGGACAATAATCTTTATAATATTCTTTTAATACTGTTTAAAAGAATATTAGGTTTACTTAAATTAAATTAAAAATGGTTATAATAAAGTGTCTCCTAATGATGTATAGATAATACGTAATAGTACGGAACCCTTCGTGCGCGAGTCCGACTCTCACTTGTCTGGTTTTATTTAAAACTCTAATCAGGCAATTTATAAAAGACTTGTGTATCTCAGTGGTCCCAATTAGTGGGATTATGGCTGTAAGTTACATTTAATTTTCAGGTAATGTAGCAGGGAGCTTTGTAAAAAATAAATAAGTTAAATGAAATATCACAAAATGACTAAAACATTGAAGGTAAAATATAAAATATTTATTCAAAGCAATATTCATTGTCACATAATTATCTGATATATCAAAATACATATATACCTATGATCCCAGTCCAAAGCTATGTTTTTATACATTTTTCTGTGAGTTTGATATTTACTTAGGGGCTGTCCATATATTACGTCATTTCATAATAAGCGGGGGGTCTGGCCATTGGATGACGATAGTCATTTTATTAGGCGGGGAGGGTCCATTTCCATTTCAAGGAATAACAGGATGATGATAGGGGGGTCAAAAATCGACAAAAAACGATGACGTCATTTACGGACAAGTCCTTATCGTATACGCTGTTGGTAATTAGAATCTTTTGCTTTTAGGTATACCCTGTTACAATCAATTTCGTATTTGCGCGTCGCGCCGATGGCGCCGTAAGGGCGCTAGATCTTCACCGTAGGCTGCGAGCTTTACGGGCCTGTGGGTTCGCGACCCGTCTGCGCGCTCGCCTTGGAGGCGCAGCGTAGTGGCCCCGCGCTCCTAAGATGACCGGCGCAGGCCGGCATGCCGAGGTGCTTAACGCAGGCTCCCTACCAACCATCAATACCGAAGACCTCAGGTGCCAGTCCCGATCCCTGAGCGTGGCTGGGTGCGCTCACGACGGAGTGGCACTGCCACTCGCCGTCCGGCCGTGACCGTAGCGGTCACGAAGTCAAGGTGGTGAACCCAACCCGGGACAACGGGATGTCAACAAGTTGTCGCATCGCGTCACGCCTCTTCACGTCTCCCGTCAGCTTAGGTGAGCCGACAAGCGATGAAATACAAAGCTATACTTTTTATGCATTTTTCTGTGAGTTTGATATTTAATTATCATATATACATACCTCGTGGTAATTAAATCTTTTGCTTTTAGGTATACCCTGTTACATTAAATTTCAATCCAATGAAACTCTGGAAAAGGAAGTTTCTCTTAACCGGAAGCCTATAGACGGGCGATCATCATCAACATCAGCAGATCATCGTAGCCGGAAGGACTCAACTTTCAACGATTCAATTCAACAACAGTCTTGTTTTGGATCATACAATAACTATCAGCTTTAGAATTAGAAATAAAGTTGCACTCGCCCAATGTCAAATCCTGTTGATCATCTTTTGCATTAGGAACCATGGTCGCATCGTGTATTAAAATCTCCGTATTATTTGTTGAATAACTAAGTGGCGTCAAATTAGGAAAGCTTTCGAGATGATCAATAGAGGACTGCAGATTGCCATTACAATCGTGAGGGGTAGGTACTTATATTTACTGTTTCAGTATCAGAAGTGTGGTAGCTGAATTACATGCTGGTCTCTGTTCAACTCGAACTGTATATCAAAATGCTGCTGACAAGGAATTCTTTCATTTTGCAGTCTATAAGATTGAGCTATTCTTCTATAAATTTGTACTTAACACTTTTTTACTTGACATTGTAGGTACACACTCGTAAGAAACCAATATAATTATTAAAATTGTCTTTGTTAGAAGAGCTATTCAGTTTTTTCATAGAACTCGTTTTCAGCCGTTGTGGAGCGTGTTGGAGCCACACTTTCATGTCATTTTCAATAAATGTTTCTGCAGGTAATTTAAAGTGTTTCTTTACAGTTCCTGAAACAACAAAAGCATTAAAAATAATTGGTAATTATAAACATGATGAATTTAGACCGTATATTAAAAAAATATATATAATTTGACTTCATGTACATATTTAGAACCTTATACAGAGAGACAGCAGTATAGATTATAAACATGATGAAATAAAACCGTATATATTATAAACTTATGATAAAAGATGTTATGAATTTCGTACGTTATGCATTTCGACTTTGTGTTTTTGTGTATGCAAATCGAACTTAAGTATAACATTAGATTTTAGATATTCTGCTAAGTCACCATTAAAATATAAATATTTCTTATTTTTAAAATCTGTTTATACGTATCATAGAGGGTGGATGGCCGTCAATGTTGGTAAAGCTGGGTACACATATCACCCGAAAGACGTCCACTGCTGGACATAGGCCTCCCCCAAAGAGTGCCAAATTGCCTCATGTGTCATGTAATTCTTATACGTAATTGTAATACTTACGTATCAGTACTAATTTGTTCAAAGGGACGCTTTCCTTTCTTGCCACTAAACTAAACTTGGATGTAAGTTCGTTACTAATCAAGTGTCTCATAATTTGATTCACCAAGCTGGTTCGAGAATTCCCACAGAAAGACATCAAGTAATTGCCCTACAAGAAAAATATATATGTACTATAAATGCTAAAAACAAACAAATTGATTTCAAAATGCTATGTCACATTATACACATAAACTTTTATCTTTCAAATTTCATCGAAATCGTTCAAGCCGTTTACAAATATTATTTGAATATAATATACATTATAAGGTAACGGCCAAAGTGCTCAAATAGTTTGGTACGCCAATTTAATTGTAAGCTGTAATGAACAATTTGATAACTATGAATGTTAACTTATATTATGACGATGACTGTACTACATAGTAGTAGTAGAGACTTACAATTTCTCCAAAATTTACATCATTATTGAGATATTCTTCCAGTGTTGATAATTCATTTTCATCACGAATAGGCAGCTGTACAGGAAGCTTTATAGGTTCTTTTATTCTCATAATTTCATCAGTTTCATTTTGGCTTCTAATCCAGGTTAATATTTGGTTGTTCTGTTCTACCAGAGTTGTCAAAAAATGCATAACTTTATGCTGATGACCTACAAACAAACATGAATTTAATTTAGGTAAAAAAATCAATCAGATCAAAATAAACTGAAAAGCTACAAATAATCCTTTAAAAAAAGGGCTGCCACAATAGATCACTTGCTGGTCGAAGCGGCATAACCGGCCATAAGCGGCCCACAAATCAACTATAATAAATAAAATACTTGATTATAATCCAGACATAATATCTCCTATTATTTTTCAATGCTAGACATCCTGGCTGCAGCATCAGACCAAGCCATCAGGCCATCAGGCGGGCCGTACGCTTGTTTGCCACCGTCGTTGTATAAAATAAAATAAACCATATCTTGCATACATGCATACATGGATGTCTCAAACACATATATTTTAAAGTAAAGTAAACCCATTATACGTCTAAGATCCCTCTACCGCAGCGAACAAAAGATCCAGTATGGGCGGTATACAATAAACACACCTGTAGACTTTGGTGTGATTGTAATGTCTGTGTCAGTTGAATCCTGATGAGACACTTGATTAGTAACGAACTTACATCCAATTTTAGTTTAGTGGGAAGAAAGGAAAGCGTCCCTTTGAACAAATTAATACTGATAAGTAAGTATTACAATTACGTATAAGAATAACATGACACATGAGGCAATTTGGCACTCTTTGGGGGAGGCCTATGTCCAGCAGTGGACGTCTTTCGGGTGATATGTGTACCCAGCTTTACCAACATTGACGGCCATCCACCTTCTATGATACGTATAAACAGATTTTAAAAATAAGAAATATTTATATTTTAATGGTGACTTAGCAGAATATCTAAAATCTAATGTTATACTTAAGTTCGATTTGCATACACAAAAACAAAAAGTCGAAATGCATAACGTACGAAATTCATAACATCTTTTATCATAAGTTTATAATATATACGGTTTTATTTCATCATGTTTATAATCTATACTGCTGTCTCTCTGTATAAGGTTCTAAATATGTACATGAAGTCAAATTATATATTTTTTTAAAATATACGGTCTAAATTCATCATGTTTATAATTACCAATTATTTTTAATGCTTTTGTTGTTTCAGGAACTGTAAAAAAACACTTTAAATTACCTGCTGAAACATTTATTGAAAATGACATGAAAGTGTGGCTCAAACACGCTCCACAACGGGTGAAAACGAGTTCTATGAAAAAACTGAATAGCTCTTCTAACAAAGACAATTTTAATAATTATATTGGTTTCTTACGAGTGTGTACCTACAATGTCAAGTAAAAAAGTGTTAAGTAAACGCCAAATTTATAGAAGAATAGCTCAATCTTATAGACTGCAAAATGAAAGAATTCCTTGTCAGCACCATTTTGATATACAGTTCGAGTTGAACACAGACCAGCATGTAATTCAGCTACCACACTTCTGATACTGAAACAGTAAATATAAGTACCTACCCCTCACGATTGTAATGGCAATCTGCAGTCCTCTATTGATCATCTCGAAAGCTTTCCTAATTTGATGCCACTTAGTTATTCAACAAATAATACGGAGATTTTAATACACGATGCGACCATGGTTCCTAATGCAAAAGATGATCAACAGGATTTGACATTGGGCGAGTGCAACTTTATTTGTAATTCTAAAGCTGATAGTTATTGTATGATCCAAAACAAGACTGTTAATTTATAGATTTTTTTTAAATATTGCGGGTAACATTATGGTGTATATAGCTTTTAAAAAATAAGAAGATTTTTATAAAAAGCCTTGCCCTTCCTCAAATTTCAATATATTTTTGGTTGACGAACTCTCACAATGTGTTTGCATAGTTCCTGTTAAATAAATTTATTGTAAATAAATGTGTGAGCATACCCTTCTATAAAAAAATGGTTATTTTACCGTTAGCTCATCATAGGCCTTTACGTCTATTTCAGACGATTTAAACATTGCTATGGAGACACCGTTTTTGGTGACTGTGAAGACCGATACGAGACCGGCATGGTCTTCCACATTTCTGGCAAACAAAATTCATGCCCTGGTCTCTGGTCCCCGTCTGTTGTCTACGCAACCTTCTATTGGCTAGTGTCTCGAACCAGATTTCATCGCACAAAGCTCTACCGTCCACAACGCGTTTGCGCCATTGATCTCTGTCGTCGGCAAGCTTTTCCCAGGCCTTACAGTCAATGTTAAAAGTAGCCATGTCTCGCTTAGCGCAGTCCTTGAAACGCAACATCGGTCTCCCAACGTTTCTCTTGGCGTTTGCTACTGCACCAAGCAAGACACGACGAGGTATTCTAGATGGTTCCATCCGGTGCACATGCCCCAGCCACCGCAAGCGTCTCTGTTTGAGAAGAGCGGTCAGACTGGGCAGCTGTGCCATGTTCAGAACCCTCTGATTCGTCACTTTGTCCTTCCAAGTAATGCCTAAGATGTTACGTAGACATCGCATGTGAAAAGTGTTAAGTCGTCGCTCTTGCTTTGCATACGTCGTCCAGGTTTCGGCACCGTACAAAAGTATGCTCAGAACGCATGTTTGGTAAACTATCACTTTGGTTCTGATGGTAAGATGTCTATTGCACCATACTCTTGTGCGCAGCCTCCCAAACATTGTCGCCGCCTTGCCGATACGAATATCGATCTCTGCGTCAAGTGAGAGATTGTTCGACACGGTCGACCCGAGGTAGCAAAACTTATCAACGACTTCTAGGGCTGTACCATCCACTAGTATAATTGGTGTTTTTGTGAGCTATTTGTGTTATAGGACTGTACAACCTGACCTGTGTGTGTGTTTTGTCCTGTTTATAGTAGGGGAGGCCGAGCGGGGGATTTTCCCGAGCGTCGTTGAGAGCTTATAGATTTTGAAAAGTAGGTAGTTAATAGGAAGAAAAAAAAATATGATACCCTTAATTAACCAATTCATTACAAAATACAAAAAACTAATAAACCGGCAACGGCTGTCCCGGTTAAAAGTATAAACTTACTTCATTTACCTACGATACCTACTGACAACACATAATAGTAGAATATGTAATAAATAATGAAACCCATACACTACCGGAATTGAAAAATAAATACTATAAACAAACTCATAAACAATCAAGATTTAACTACTCCAGTATTAATCAACACGTACCTTATATAATACCTACTATAAAACCATAATAATTTTCCCCAGCCCACGAACATACCCGTAAATAACCAAAAAAAAGCAAAAAATATATCCGCCCATTACACTACATAATCCTTAACCCTTGCTTCCTAACTCCTCTACTAACGCTAACAACACTAACAGTCAAACGCTTTTGCTAACTAACGCTTATTTACCCCGTAACATTATTAACAATTCCCGAGCTGCTTGTACCTATCCTAATACCCAGAATAACATACAAAAATCCTTTACCCTTGCGTCCTTCTCCCACTAACGCTAACAACACTAACAGTCAAACGCTTTTGCTGACTAACGCTTATTTACCCCGTAACATTATTAACAATTCCCGAGCTGCTTGTACCTATCCTAATACCCAGAATAACATACAAAAATCCTTTACCCTTGCGTCTTACTCCCACTAACGCTAACAATACTAACAGTCAAACGCTTTTGCTGACTAACGCTTATTTACCCCGTAACATTATTAACAATTCCCGAGCTGCTTGTACCTATCCTAATACCCAGAATAACATACAATAATCCTTTACCCTTGCGTCCTAAAAATCCTTTACCCTTGCGTCCTCCTAATACCCAGAATAACAATAGCCCAATTACACCTAAAATTAAATAAAACTACAACCCATTTCAAACTAATTTAGTTCAATAGTAAATAATAAACAGAATACCCAAACAACCATTATAAATATAAATAATTAAAGTTAGCTAAAAATAATTTCCACTAAAAATATTGTAATTGATTCACCCCTCAGTACTATGCCCAAGAATACGAAAATAGATTATTGTCAGATTATAAGGCATGAAGCTCAATCGTCAGTATAAAATGTGACGCGCTCGAGTATGACAATATGTCAATTTTTTTATCATATTCAAAAAGCCTGGAAGCCGCCACCCCCACCGTTGAAAGGGTCTCATAATATGATTGTTTCTCTGCCTATCAGCTACTTTTCGAAGTCTATAAGGTCTCAACGACATTATTAAGGGCTAAAATCGCAAAGCCAGTTCTGATTTTTTTATTTTGTTAAATTCAGTGCTTGCTGTGTTATATGTGAAAAAATCTTCTTATAGATACTTCCCTACTGTCACTGTAAATTACGTTTCGCTTGCCATTAAATATTATTTCTGAAATTACACGCAGATTTCTTATATGTATACATTAAAAAAAAAATGGTTCTATATTATTTTTTTGAGTTAATAAATCTTTTCATGGCATACACTTTTGTTTTGTTTCAGATACAATTAGGTCTTTGGGAACATGTCCACTAACGACTTTGAAAATTCTAGCACGAAAGTTACGCGAGGTCACTATTAGTCACCATTTGGTAATTAGGCCATTAGGCATGGCGTCACGTTTACTGTGACGTCTGCTGGCGCTTTTCAATGACGTCGGTGGATCTGTTTCCAATGACGTCTACAGACGTCATCGGGAATTCATGACGTCGATAAACGTCTATACTATGATGTCGACAGACGTCTACCCGATGACGTCTATAGACGTCTTACTAGTGGCGTCACGTGACGTCTCTTAATGACGTCGCATGACGTCCCAACGACGTCATGCGACGTCAACTAACGACGTCGTGTGACGTCCATTAATGACGTAATCCCAGCGTCATCACAAAGACGTCATGCGACGTGACCTAACGACGTCGTGTGACGTCCATTAACGACGTCATGCGACGTGAACTAACCACGTCGTGTGACGTCCTGTAATGACGTTATCCCAGCGTCATCCTAACGACGTCGTGCGACGTGAACTAACCACGTCGTGTGACGTCCATTAATGACGTTGTCCCAATGGCATCCCAATGACGTCATGTGACGTGAACTAACGACGTCGTGTGACGTCCATTAAAGACGTTGTACCAACGTCATCGCAACGACGTCATGCGACGTGAACTAACGACGTCGTGTGACGTCTAATAAACACGTGATATATAAGGACCAGTAGACGTCGCCGTGACACGTATACTGGACGTGCAAAATCACGTCATCATATGTTTCTAAATGACGTCAAGTGGTGACGTCAATAATGACGATAAATTTGCGACATCGCCACGTGAAACATGACGTCAGTACTTACGTCTAAAAGACGTGAACTATGACAACCTGTCGACGTCTTAAATCACGTCAACATATGTATCAAAATGACGTCAAGTGGTGACGTCAATAATGACGATAAATTTGCGACATCGCCACGTGAAACATGACGTGAACTATGACGACGTCTCAACGTCTTCCTACGACGTCTTAAATCACGTCAACATATGTATCAAAATGACGTCAAGTGGTGACGTCAATAATGACGATAAATTTGTGACATCGTCACGTGAAACATGACGTTTGAAATCACGTGATATGACGTCTAAAATGCCCAATAATTCACGTCAATAATGACGTGACCTTGCTGTCTGGGTTTAGGTCCATAGTTGTCATACATTTTTTTTTTTCTATAAAACGCGTAAGGATTGTATTGGTGGCTAGCTTAGAGCATGTGGCTAGCTTTCAATTTACTCTTGGAAAATAAATAAAAACTATTTTTTTCTAAACTTTCAAGGTCTCTTCAGGTCAGGTGGATCTTTTCATGATTCAGATTCAGATTCAGATTCATTTATTTACTCACAATATAAGATTACATTATAAATTACATTACATGTCAATTTAAAAGAATCCCTATTGTGATCGTCAACAACATACGATAACATTCAATAAAAGTAATTGGAAGAATAATAATTAATAACTAACAATTGAAATATAGGTAACTATGTCCACTTAATTTAAATTTATGTCATAGTTATCAAAGTTCACCTAAAAGGATCGTCAGTACATAATATCACAATAATTGAATTATATCAAAAAACAATAAATAAAAATTATGCGGTTATGTCAAAAATTCACTTAGAATACAGATATGATTTTAACTATATTATTTAGTTTATACTTTATTACAATAATTTGATGGCTTACTATCTATCCATTTAGCAACACCACGTTATCAATTTTAACATGAGTTTACACCCCTATTTACTGAGGTCCGGGTTTTTGTGTGCCGCGCGTGGCCGCTTAGTAATATAATTATTCTTAGTCATTTTGCATTTTGATTGCGTCTGGCAGAACCCGCCGTGGACGATTCTCAAGGTCAACGAGTCTGGAGCCATCACGAGCTACAGCGGTCTCATCTTCGACATCGTTGAACAACTGGCCAAGAACAAGAATTTTTCGTAAGTTTTTGAAGCGGGTTTGGCAGAGCGGTAACGCACGCGACTTTCAATCAGCGAACGTGAGGATGTATCCACAACGATAAGTGATACAATTGGCAACCATGCTACGCCCGCTGGAGGTCGTGGGTTCGAATTCGAGCCACGGCTCTTAAAACTGAGTTTTTTTTTATAAAGTTGTGTAAGCAATATGTACAGTCAGCATCAAAAGTAACTGCGCAATTGACGTCTTCAAAAGCTCTTATTCCCTTTTAATAAAGACTTTTGACGTCTTCGTTTGCCCAGTTACTTTTGATGCTGACTGTACCTATCATTTGATAATTAACAGTAGCGCTTCGGTGACGGAAAACATCGTGAGAACACCGGTCTAATCCCGACAACACCAAAGGTTCAAAGCGATCCCCGGGCTCCTTTAGGATACAAGTGACACAACCGGGAAAAACGCCAAGTTAAAAGTGGTTCCGTAAAATGGGGTGAGTAGGGTTCGCGGGGAGAGTTGGGTTATGAATGGGGAGAGAAGGGATGAAAGGGGGGTGAGATGGAATTTTAAGGCTCCTGCTACAAAAATAATGTATTCTGATTTAAAATGGAGCTATAGTAATAATCAGAATAAAAAAAACGATCCAACAATCTTCCAAAATCACCTTTGTATAAAATCCCATTTCACCCCAATTGCGACGGACTACGGGGTGAGGTGGGATTTCGTGTTTATCGTTTAAGTTATGAAATGGAACTAGCCAAAATAAAATAAAAACTAAAATACAAACGTCCGGAACACTTATTATATACACCATTCAGTTTGCATATGTAAAAACTAAAAATAAAATGTTATCGAGCTTTGAATGTCAGTTTTGCCCCTACTCACCCCATTTTACGGTTTTCGATTTTTGGGTCTAACAGCATTTAAGTACCTAAATCACAGAATAGATAATAGTACAACTAAATGTTGTATTAGAGTTCTAATAATAAAAATCGAAAAACCGTAAAATGGGGTGGGGGGTGGGGTTTCTTTTAACTGTAGGTACTTATATCAATTGGTTTGTACTTAGAGTGCCTACTTACACGAAAATAATAGTAAAACACTGAAGACTTTAGTTTCAGGGTCTAATGACACATTAGGGCAAAAGTTTGTAGGTCACGTCAGGGCGGGTAGTAATCCGTTTAAAAACAAGAGAATGACTGACTACGATATCAAGAAAATGAATAGAATCATCCTTCTAGCGTTATTCCCGGTTGTGCCCTAATGGAGCCCGAGGTCCGCTTTGACACCTAATCCCAAGACTTTGCACATGCATTACTTTAACGAAGGCGACTGCCGTCTGACCTTCCAACCCAGAAAATTAATAGAGTATAATATGATAGTTTTGAAGTTGTCTGATAATATGAATAAAGTATCAGCACGGTTAGCACAAGACTGCACGCGAGCTGTATCGCGGCGATATAGACTATCCATCTCTTTTTATTTAGAACCCTTAGAAAGAGTCGGATGGTCTATCTCGCCGCGAGACAGCTTGCGCGCGGGTTTGTGCTAGCCGTACGCAAGTACTCCATGAATCATCTGTTTTTTGTTACAGGATAAAACTCATATTTCCAGGAGATATAAAAGTCGTATTGTCTAATAAAACTGCATCTGACGTAAGTTTTTACATTTACGTTTACACACGTAACAATCTGTCAACCAATCAAACCAATTTGTGACGTTCCCAGCGAACGAAAAAACCATAGAAGTCTAAGTATACCTACTGCATGGGTGCCATTGTCATTATGCGGGGTTGGGGGCGGGGTATCAAAACGATGCCAGCACGGCTATAACGCGACGGCGCGCGATCTCTCTCGATTTTTCACGCACTATACCTCTTGTTCTAAGTGTTCTAATAAGAGAGAGATGGATAGTGCGAGAAAAATAGAAAGAGCTCGCGCGCCGTCGCGTGATAGCCTTGCTGGCAGCCGTTTAGATCGAACATGCGCATACCAGTTTTTAGACTTTTTAGGCACGTGTTTGGATAGAAATTTGTAAGGCGCTCGCAATCTATGTTTTTTTTCGTTCGCTGGTCGATCCCCATTTGTTGTAATACGTCCCATTCTAACCGACAATAGCTTTATATGATCCAGTTTGTTGGACCGATATAGTTACTGACTGGTGGTCATGTTGTTATGTTTGTAGACTCCTTTATACAACATATCAAGCACTAATACTATCAATACTATCATACAACCCTGCTTATCACTTCCAGAGCCAGGGACCCGCTAGGGGGGCGCTCTGCTCGTACGCGCTTTCCTCTACATACGGAATTTCCCTTGTTATCGCCTACGAGCGCAACGCTACGAAATAATTGGCAATGAATCTGTTATCATACACATATTTGAATTATTATTTTACACGGGTCTAACGCGATATATCGCGTATTTAAAAACCCCTAAGTGTACAAAAAGCGAGAGTTTAAAGATTTTTATCAATGATCATTTATTAAGCACTCTTATCTGTTATTGAAAATAGGCATTACTACAACCGCATCTCCATCCAATATCTATTGATTTTCGTGCAAGCAAGACTTATTATCTAACTTACACGCTAATACACATGACTCGTATTCCCTTGCGACGCTTTTGTTCGGAAAATAGCGCATTGCTGTACGAATGCGGTAGTATTTTTAACGCTGCCTTTTTTTTCTGTACACGCACACTGTGTAGACAATTTTCACGAGTTTGAACAACAAGCAGAGATATTTGAGCAATAACTGAATACCGACAGCATACTGCTGACATTTGAATAGATTCATTATTTGAGGCAGTAAAACCATCACAATTTAATTTAATCGTATCTGATCAAAATAGGCCTGTTTTAAGCAAAACCATCGGTTTATGGTTATGATGTAATAATGAGCCTTAAAACTTAACTAGTCAGTATGAAAACGCAGCCATTGTAAATATGCCACTTACGTTTATGGATAATTATACCGTTTAAGTGCAAGACATCTTATTCCCAATTCGTCCAATAGAATCAAATCATTCAACAATAACATTGCCATACAATTGCAGTGATCTCTATAGGTACTCAACACTCCCGAAAGCTGTATGGCAACTAATATTTAAAAAATCCTTATTGATAGTAGAATTACATACTAACAAATGCGAACCCGTTCGGTTACCGTGTGTGGTGTCAGATCAGAATAAAACCACCCCCTTTCATCCCGTGGTTGTCGTAAGAGTTGACTATGGGAATGTGGTTGAAGCGTGTATTGGGCGATGGGCTAGCCACCTGTCACTGCAATATCACATTTCCTCCATTTTTAAACCTATTACAATTGCTGAAGAAGTGACACTGAAAATCAAACATCATGATCTCTGCCTACCCCTTTTTTGAAATCAGGCGTGTGTAGATATGTTTTATATATTTTTTTACCTTGCAGGATTTGTACAGTCATAGTGCCAAGTTGATAATGATGGCGGTCGCGAGGAAGCAAGCCGCTTTTGCTGCAGCCTCCTTCACCGTTCTGCCTGACAAAAACCCTGGTAACTCTTATCAATCGCATAATTAAACTCCCTTCTTATACGCCCCGCTGAGGGTAATCTCCCAAACTCACCAAATCCCGCATCAAGACGCGACAAAATCGGTTATAGTGCTTTCAACTAGTGATACGCGACGTTGAATGATAGTTTATCGATTAGTCGAGAATTATTATCATTCGAACATGTCGACTAATCTACTAGTTAATCGACTTCATAGGGAAATTGCTTACACTGGCGGATCTAGAGACCAGCTAATGGCTAACCAAAGCCAACAAGCCTTCCAAAATCTGATCATCCTCCGATCAAGCATCTGAGCATTCTCCTGTGCAATTTTTTTTATTAAGGTGGTTCGATTTCCATACAAAACGTTATTTGACATTTCTTATAAAATCACGCCGTTAGCCTGCGAATGTCAAATAACGTTTTGTATGCAAATCGAATCACCTTAAACTAAATTCTGGGGTAGATTCATCTTAGCGAGTGTCAAGGCTTTCACACTTCCCAAACCTAAATCCGGAGGGGAGATAAATAATTGCGTACCTAACTTTTAAAATGAGCATTTTCCCATACTAAAAACGACACTTAAGTACCCTAGATCTATCTATTGTATGTACTCGTACGAGACGTTACGCAATCGATCAGCTGGATTTACTACTTTTCTCGTCCAATTTTGCTCTTGCAAATCGCTTCTAGGTGTAAAGGGATGAGTTTACTCGTAGGATTATACGCAATGATGTAATATAAAAAAGAGATAGATAGTTTATATTATAAGCACTCCAAAAGTGGCACACTAAAACACACACGCACACTAAAAAAAAAAGTATGACCTTGCCTCAATGTCGCGTCGTCAATGGATACGTATAAACGTGTCTCAGCTGTCAGGTTTAGTGGCCATTTTTAAACACGGAATTTCGTATAGACAACGCATAGACAACGTATATACCTCTTCTTATATTACATCATTGATTATCCGAGTTCATACTAATGATGGCATTAACAAATGTGTTAAATCCAGGTATAAACTACACGATACCCGTGAGCACTCAACCGTACGCATTCCTCTTAGCGCGGCCGCGGGAGCTCAGCAGGGCGATGCTGTTCCTTCTGCCGTTCACCACTGACGTGAGTCGCTGTTAAACAGTCAGTGTTATCCAATAAGGGGTTCCAGAGAGCTTTATGTCACCAACTGGCAGTAGGTACGCGACGCATGATCTTCAGCCCCGCGAGGGGCGCTGATCTCGTACAGAGCTCGGATCACGGCCTGGGGACCGATTTTTGACTTTCGAGCGCTCGACTCTTTCACTCGAAAACTGACAAAAATTATGAAATGCCATTTTGAAAGAGCGATAGAAAATTGAGAAACGAGTGGTATTGACCACTCGTATTCAATTCTATTGGTGTCCCCAGGTTGCAGTATACTAGGATCATGCTTGCAAAATCTCGCCAATTCATCCCTCTTCCAGGTACACTACGTACCTGGAAGAGGGATGAATTAGCGAGATTTTTATTGAGACTCGTGAGCCGGTGCAATTATTTGGTGGACCAGTCAACTGAAAACATCAAGCCGAGAGGTCTTTTTGATCAGCTTTAAAATCCACCAATCAAATGTATGGTGATTAAACATGATGTCGGATTTTGATACTATATAATGCATTCTGGAAGCCCTAATAGTTTATTGTTTTTAATGAAAATTACTTTTGTTAATAAAACTTTTATTTCGCATTTTGTTGATGGTTTCTTGAAACTAAATGTATTGGCACATAGAGTCTGGCAAACGAAAGTTGAACCCACTAAACTTAATTACGCGGCAACACTAAACGTCATACGCATACATTTTGATCAACAGTGTTGCCGCGTAATTGAGTTTAGTGGGTTCAACTTTCGTTTGCCAGACTCTATCTATTCATTCACGAAGTTGTGCCTTAAGTACTTCGTCGTTGCGAACAATTTGTATACTCATAGACTGAGGTGTGCCTTCGTGGATGACCACCTCTGTACCAGCTTAGTTAATTGTACGAGGACTTTACTGGTTCTAAACCTATGACGAGATAGATTGACTGAATATGCTAATCTATTATGACTCTCTTGTTTTTTTACTAATCTCGTCATAATCATAATCAATTTATGTCCAACTTTTGGACACAGGCTTCTTCTTACCAGGCCCCGTATTATGGTCGGCCTTATCAAGCGATAAGTGACAAGATAGAGCGTCAGTCTCGGTCTATCGAAGGGTGTTAGCCAGTGACGGACGCTCTATCTTGTCACTTATCACGTGATAAGGCCAACCATGATACGGGGTCAGGACTTGTGACCAACTATACGATTGCCGTACACAATCAATATTAACTGTACGTTTGTCTTATCTTCCAGACTTGGCTATGCCTGGGCTTCGCCGTGGTGCTGATGGGGCCCACTCTGTACATTGTGCATCGTCTCAGCCCCTATTATGAGGCCATGGGGGTCACGAGACAAGGGGGCCTAGCCACAATACACAACTGTTTATGGTATATTTATGGCGCTCTCTTGCAGCAAGGTAATTCCCCTTTGGTAGTAATTAACGTTGTTTTGTATATAGTCTCGTCATTTTAGGTAATAAAGGTGAACAAAGCCATTGTACCTATTTGTACAAACAAAGCGTTTGTTTCTCTTCTAAACCCAGATACTAAGAGCGGTTACATACACGGCGAATTTTTACAGCGATACAAACACGCGACTGTCGAGTGACATTACCACCAAAACACCACCTGACAAAATCAGGTATCGATACTCTATCGCGTTTGTAGCGCTGCAAAAAGTCGCCGTATGTAACCGCTCTCAACTTCACTTACCTGCATCATCATTTCATACGTTCACTGCTGGACATAGGCCTCCCCCAAAGAGTGCCACAATGACCGGTCCTGTGCCATCCGCATCGACCGGACTCCCGCGACCTTTACCAGGTCATCAGTCCACCTTGTGGGGGGTCTAACCACGCTGCGGCACACACTTAAATCATTCATCATGTATCTTCTTCAGGTGGTATGTACCTGCCCCGCGCCGATAGCGGCCGCCTAGTGGTCGGCACCTGGTGGCTGGTGGTGCTAGTGGTGGTGACCACGTACTCCGGCAACCTGGTGGCATTTCTCACGTTCCCCAAGCAGGAGGTAAGAATTTTTAGTTTACCGCATACTATGCATTTGTAACTTCGACGTTAAGGGGATGCCTTGATTTGAGTCGAATACGCCCCCTATAGACCAAGATACGCTTATGCCTTCCGCGCACGAGAAAAAGAGATCTTTTTTGGACAAATATCGATAAATACCTAACTTACTGAAGTTTTATTTATATTTCATTAAGTGAGATTTTGGATGAGATAAAATACTATAATATTAACTTGATTGTGTCGTAAAATAATGTATCGTTTGATTAGGCTGAGTAAAAAAAGGAAAATACAGACCCAACTTTGGTTTTTTTTTCTATCGAGGAAATTTTAAGCAATCATGTATCCATCAAATCAGATAAACAATCATATAGTCATGAATCATATATCTGAAAATCAGACCTTATTGTTTCTTAATCTAGTCAGACCGGCGTTTACAATAGGTATAGTGGGGGAATTCAACTGATTGAGAAATTGCGTTAAGTTGCGTAAAAGTTATGAACTTTGAAAAGCTTTATCTCGAAAACTATCGGATCTACAGACAGAGCTTAGTTCTAGTCTCATATTGTAGAAAATTTAGTCTTATTTAAAAACGTCTCGAGAAAGTTCTATTAAAAACTAGTCCTTTAATAGGGTTTTCACGGTATTTTAGATTTTTGACAAAGTTGCGTTCGGCGCTCGAGGTCAAAAACTTGGATTATTCATAAACAAGTCTACAAAAAATCAGAACTACCAACTTCCATTTGTTCTTAAACTTCAAGAGCACACGTTTATGCTATTACATAAAAAACCCAATGATACCGAAAACAATGTTATTCCAAAAAAACGTAGTCGGATGGCTTCGTAGATATCTAATAAGTATCTTTATCTTTGAGGTGCCCGTCACCACGGTGGGTGAGCTACTGGAGAACAGCAAGATGTACACTTGGGCGATTCGTAGGGGGAGCTACTTGGAGGCAGAGTTGAAGGTAGAGAAAACTGATACAGTCAGACACACACCTAATTAATTACCTACCCGCCTGCCGAAGGAGAGGAGGGTTAGGTTATTCTTTGGCACGCCCTGCAGCCTAAACTGTTTCACGTATTTCAACACATGAGGTGCCATTGGATTCCTCTTAATCGTAGGAGTAACATAGGCTAAGAAAAACAGTTGGGTTTATCGAAAAATCTTTTGAGTTTACTTGTTACTTTTTTTTTTTTTTTTTCTGAAAATGGTCGCGTTTCGGTTTTAATACATTATGGAAGAGCGAGATAGGGGGATGAGCAGGCCTTTAAAACGTTATAAAATGAACCGGAATTATAACGGTATATTCCGTTAGTGTTCGAAAATTACGTTATAACAAAACCAATATTCTCCATAACGATATAAATACCGTAACAGAATGAATAACAGAACGATATATAATAACGTTATAATATCGTTTTAAAATGCGAGCCGCGCGCTACGGCTGCGCCGTTGCCGCTCTGTGCCAATGCCAACATGCCACCACGTGGGCCGTAGCGCGACGTGCGACGTTGCCGTTACGTTGTTCTAGCTTCTAAATCTTATTAATGCTTGTTTACCTCGATAATTTGCAAATTGGTTGTGAATTGTGAATATTTGGTTGGTTGCGACGATAAATGGCGGAATAAAAATGGGACGCAGGAAACGCAACGCTGTCCACAGATTCGTGGACTTGCTCATAAATAAAAAGAAAGAGTGCCAATCTTAATAGCCCCTAGGTATACACTATTACAATATGTAAGAGGGTCAATATTTTTCTATGTTAATTGTTTGTCTCGGCACTAAATCGCAGACTCCCAGTATTAGGACCTATTCCAAACAAGCCCTACGACCGACGGTGTTGATGTGAGCAAAAAATTATGCATAGGTATGTTGGTATGTGCTTTTGTTCATTAATCGTAATAAAATTAAAATATACTTTTAGTTTCCGACATTTTATTTTATTTTTGATTTAGAGCCATTCCGAAAACGACAAGTTAAATAAAATCTGATTATGAAACCAGAGAATGTGTGAATTTTCGATTTCGGTTCTTCGCCATAATCTGTCTAGATAGGCTCGCGATAGATAGAAGAGACCAAGGACGGTTGGTACACATAAATATGTATCGATCCTCCTTTTCTTACGATTCATCCTCCTTTTCTAATTAATCCTTAGTCACTAAATATTTATGTAAATAACTAGCTGTTGCCAGCGACTTCATTCGCGTGGAACTTGTTATGGTCTTAGAAAAAATATTGCTATTAAATTATGTTCGGTGCAAGCTATTTATCGCTGTCCCAAACACACTTCTACCATCTTAAAGATATACAAAAACTATCCTATATCCTTCCAAGGGTCTCAAATTATCTGCACGGGAAATTTCATCTAAATCCGTTCAGGGATTAGACCTACGTAAAAGGTAACAGTGCGATGAGTTCGTTAGTTTAAATTGATAAATCGAAATTGAAAACTTCGTTTTTACAAACATAAATATCTTAAGAATCATCAACAGACGTTTTCATACAGTATTAAAGAAAAATATATTTTTATATGTCTACTAAGCTACATTACTGTTATAATAATAAGTACCCAATGTTGTTTAAATCTATTCGATTCTGGGATCATCGCAGTTCTAACCTAACCTATCCTACATTTCTGGTAACTGTTCAAATCTGTAAGTCTTACTTTAAAAAAGGTCTTGCTCTCTATACAACCTTCAAACCTTTTAACTCTCTTAGGAGATGAATAAAAAAAACGCTGAAATCGTTTTCTAATCAAACGGTCCATAACCTAAGTAATAAATCTATTATTTTAAAAATATCTTGCTCTTCGTATAAACTTTGAACCCCCTAGAAACCCTCTTGGGGGATGAATTTCAAAAACATTGAAATGTATTTTTTAGTTTTAAACAAACCGTCTAAAATCGTTGTTACACTAATGTTTTACTTTAAAACTGTCTTGACCCTATACGGCCTTCGAATCCCCTTTAAATTAAACACTCTTAGGTGATGAATAAAAAAATCTACTAATCTGCTCTCTCTATTTTAAGACCAAAATTAAAAAATCTTACTTAAAAAAATACTTTTCCCTCCATATAAACTTTGAAGCCCCATTAACGCCTATAGGGGATGAATTAAAAAAAAACTGAGATCAGTTTTGTTGTCTTTTAACATACAGACTAAGACTGACATTAGAAATATCTTACTATATTTTCTTGCTCTCCATGTAAACCTTGAATACCGTTTTAACACTTTTAACCCCCTTAGGGGTGGTATTTTTCCAAGACGATGAAAGGATTTTTTTTTTCTAATAAGTAATCGTACCACAAAGTTGCCCATCTATAGCTCAAAAAAAATGTTTCTCATCCTAATCTTGCATAAGTACCTTTTTAACCCCCTTAGGGATGGAATTTTCTAACACGTTAAAAGTACTAACTGTTTTTCTATTCTAATAAGTAATCTTTCTACAACGTTTCAAATCTCAAGCTCAAAAAAAGTGTTTCTCATACAAACCTTTCATCCCTATTTAACCCCCTTAGGGATGGAATTTTCTAAAACGCTGACTGTCCTTTTTTGTATTGTATTTAGTAATCTTTCTACAAAGTTTGAAGTTTCTAGCTCAAAAAATAAAGTTCCCTCCATACAAACTTTGCACCTGTATTTAACCGCCTTAGGGATGAAATTTTCTAAAACACAGAAAGTACTTTTTTCTATTCTAATAAGTAATCTTTCTACAAAGTTTCAAGTCTCTAGTTCAAAAAATAATGTTTCCCCCATACAAACATTGCACCCCTGTCCCCTACTTAACCCCCTTAGGAGTGGAATTTTCTAAAACGCTGCAAGAACTTTTTATGCATCTTAATAAGTAATCTTCCTACAAAGTTTCAAGTCAATAGTAAAAAAAAAAAGTTTCCCTCATACAAACTTTGCACCCCTATTTAACCCCCTTAGGGATGGGATTTCCAAAAATTCCATCTTGTCCCTTCTTTTTAGTCCCAGTAGTTTCGGCTGTGCGTTGATGAATTAGTCAGAAATATTTGATGCAGGCATTTTAATTATTAATAATTTACCATGTTATAACAATGCCATTAATATCTGGGGGCACGGCAGTGCCCCCGCCAAGTCGAGCGCGAAGCAAACACTGCCGTACCATCCTTTACTGGAACCATTTCGCCACATTTTGAGGTCCCTATTTGAGAACCTCTGGATAAGACCAGAATGCAGAAATGTTCGTCATCCAGTAAACTATAATCACATACTTAAAATCCAAAATTTCAAGTCTGTAGTTCATTTAGTTCCGAAGTTAAGCGAAAGCAAAGTTTCACATTTATGACACTCACTCACTCATGATCATCAAAATAGAACTAGTACTTCCCATAAACTCAGAGAGCTGAAATTTGGTACAGTTAGGGTTTAATGGCCACATAAAGGGAAAACTATAAAAAATTGCTATTTCAACCCAGTTTTCTAGATACACCAACTGTATACATTAGTTTGTAATCCTATACAAATATATAGGATTACAAAGTTACATTTGCAGTGAATGGGAAAATTCAAAAGCAAGAATGGGCCTGCATTCATAGTTTGTATGTATGGATAACACATTACCCTACAAAAAGAAGTGAGATTCCATAAAAAACACTCCATGTAAAAAAGAGGCCAAGTCTCGAAACTCTTCCACCGTAAAAAGTTGTGAGATATTTCGTAGAGCCAAGTTTCAGGCATTCTTATTAATCTTTATTTGCTTGCTAAATAAAATTTTGTGACTTGGCAATCACACAATACTACATAATTTTAGGTAAGTATGCAAAAATCTATAAATACAGTTAAGTTGTGTGATTGCCACGTTGCAGAATTTTATTTAGCAAGCAAAAACATTCCATGTAAAAAAGAGGCCAAGTCTCGAAACTCTTCCACCGTAAAAAGTTGTGAGATATTTCGTAGAGGCATTCTTTAATCTTTATTTGCTTGCTAAATAAAATTCTGTAACTTGGCAATCACACAACTTTCCTGCATGAATGGATTTCTGCATACCTAAAGCTATGTAGTATTGTGTGATTGCCAAGTCGCAAAATTTTATTTAGCAAGCAAATAAAGATAAAAGAATGCCTGAGACTTGGCTCTACGAAATATCTCACAACTTTTTACGGTGGAAGAGTTTTGAGACTTGACCTCTTTTTTACATGGCATGTTTTTTATGGGATGATGCATTTCCGATTAATGAGGCACAGAGTAGCTAAAGACAATCTGATTTGAAAATTATTAGTCAGGATATTCGTATCAGGCGTACCTGCGCCGACAAGCCGAGCAAATCGAAAAATTCTGTATTTTACTATGACGTCGTGCACTCTAACAAACAACCTACGTTACGTAATCACATCGCTTACATTGCACGAGTAGGCTATACTGAATGCGAGAAAGGGGTAGCCTATAACGTTATAACATTATTATATCGGTTAAAAAAGTATCGGTTTTATATTAATGGTTTAGATTTGTAACGTTATAATGGATATCGCTATACAGCGCGTCAAATATCGTTTATGAGTATAGCGGTTTTAGGAATAATAACGTTATAAATGATAGCGCTATACGAAAATAGCGCTATTTAAAGGCCTGGGGATGAGTGATACTGGTTTTTAAGGTTCAACTTATGGCTTGCAGGACAGATTTTAATAGTTATTTAGAAAGATTGGCAATTTGTTTCAGAACAGTATAATGGTCTGAAAATGAGTATCAATTTTCATTACGTTGGCAGTGTTGGCACGTACACTCTATGTGTGGTGAGAGGTCTTTTTATCCTGAAAATATTACTAAACGCGTTAGCGACCTTTAGGTCACTTTTGTTTGAGGTAAAAGATAATTATAACTTTTTTCCCCTTTCTAGAACTCCGACGAGCCCAAATATGTGTCGCTTCTGAAGGGCGCAGAGCTCACTACTGAGTCTTCGGGCATGGAAGGGCAGCTCGCTTCAGGTAGTCACATCTACAAATATCTGTATAGATTTCAGCACTTATGTCAGGGGTATAAGACTCAATATTGTATACATTGTTTTATAGTCGTCATCATCATATCAGCCGAAAGACGTCCATTTGAGACATCTTAATAGCCTACTTATAGGTCGCCCACTCAACAGCGGCGCTAACCACGAACATTGAAAGTCGAAACTCGCAATATCTCCCTTTCATTCGCTTGATTATGTAAGTGCGATAGAGTTAGAGATTAACGAACTTTTTTTTTGATGCCTGACTGTTGCTGTAATAGGACGAACCCAATACAGCGGTCGAATTGCATGGTTGTCTGGGGAAAATCCAGGAGAAACCTCCGGCACGACAACAACGCGGGGGCAGTTTAAACGAGTTTGCGCTCCAGTGAGATTGGTTGAACGGTTGAGCGGTATCAACCGAATCTGGTGTGTAAGTGGTATAGAACTACTGGGAGTTTTATCGCTGGTTCGCTAAAACCTAGCCTAGCTAAGAAGAGTCCAGCAAGGAACTCAGATAGGCCCGACTTGGGTCGGACTGACTCTTCCCGGTATGCAGCGGTACCGGGACGAATAGGGAAGATTCACGAACGAACGAACGAAGGGTTTTATAGTAACCGCTCAGAGACGGCGCCCCGCTACCCGTCAGCCACCCTTTCGTCTCCCCCCGCGCCTTTGTAGAACGTGGCTACCTTAGTTCATTATCTTTCTAGGGTCGCCATTACTGTCCCGCGTCCGCACGGAGCGTCACGTTATCATCGACTGGAAACTGCGACTCAGCTACCTCATGAGGGCGGAGCATCTAGCTACTGACCAGTGTGACTTCGCACTAAGTAAGGAGAGGGGGTCCACTGATATTATTCCTAGTAGTGATGCTAAATGGATAGTAAACCATCAAATTATCGTAATAAAGTATAAATTATAATTAAAAGAACCTTGAAAGTTTAGAAAAATTATGCAATTTTTTTATTGTCCAAGAGTAAATTTAAAGCTGCCAATAGAATCCTTACGCTTTTATAGAAACAAAATTGTATTACAACTATGTACTTAAACGCAGTATTTCGCGACCGAAACAACAATTTACCTGATTTTCCATACAACGATTAGTACAAATTTCAGTTGTGACGTCATACCTGTGTGTCTATCAGTATGAAGCGTTTTGCGCTGCCGCCAGCGATGTCAATCTGTCTCAAAATTTTGGGTATTTATGTTCTTTAATTGTAGTTGCTCCCATACAAACATTTGTTCCTCTCCAAAAAACTGGTTCGAATGACATCATAAAAAAATCTTAGTCATCATCCCTTATTACTGCAGTTTTTTCTAGTTAGTTGAAGATTCCTTCTGTTGCTAGCTAGAGTCAAATTCAGGTCTCGCCCGCTCAACTGGCGACCTTACTCCCCGCCAAATACCTGCATCTACAAAGCAAGTAGTAATGTTCTGTTATTATGACTGCGGTCTTCTGTAAGGTGGAGATATTTTCCCAGATGGCCCTGCTCTAAACAAGAGTGACATTAACTGTCGGTCGGTGTATAGGTAACTAAACTTGAGAAATACATAGCACTCTTAAAAACCTTCCGATATTATAGCTTTCCACTTCTTAACTATTTAATGATTTACCTAGATTCATCATAATAAATAACTGTTTTAAATCTAGGTGCAGAAGAATTCATGAACGAACAGGTGGCGATGATAGTCCCCGCCGGCAGCCCGTACTTAGCTGTCTTCAACAAAGAGTAAGCTATACATAAATAAACACATTTAGTTAGACCTCTACTTTAGATTGTCTGATATTAACGCAGATGAGGTTGGCAGCGAAGTTTCGCGTTGTGACGAACACGATCCATAAGATTATGTCTATCTTAAAATTTAGTAACCATAGCCTTTTCTCCTCCTTTCTCCTTTATCATATTGTTTTATTAAAAAGGCTTTTCGTGATGAAGTCTATTCGTCGTACTTTATTTTTTCGCGTTAAAGTATTCGCGATTTTTTTTATTGTCATTCAGTCTATTCCTGATAATATTTCCGTGATAAAGTCTATTCGTGATAAAGTTTTTTTGGTAAAGTCTATTAGTGGTTAACATTTTCGTGATTCGTTTTATAATTTTTCGCGATCCGATTCCACTCGAAAATTGGTAAAGTTTGAAATAGAACATAGGTCTCCTGGGAATTTGACGATTAGATTTGAGTACTCAAGCTCGTACTCGTACATTATGTTTGAACAACCAACCAGGCACAAAGACGATTAATTATTCTAAAACAACAAAGGAGCCTTTTTGTGTTTTATAATTTCAGACTCGTCTTAAATGTTATGACATCAGCGAAATTAAGATTTTCTTTTGTTTGTAAGAAATACCGCTGTAATCTTCCGTTTTCTGCACGGAGTGTCATTATTTCATTTGATATTTCATCATCATACATGCTGGAAATATTTTATAGATTCTTTATCGTATTTATTATAATTAAGTAGACTAGACCCTAAAACACAAAAAAAACCTCTTATTCCCGAAATATAAGGGCTCTAGAGCCTTTAAAATCAGCAGACCGTGATCCCAACTCCCAACGCAATTTAATCCTGTATCAAATAACCTTCATCTTAATTCATAGCATTAAAGATGAACAATAGAATTAAGTCGTCAAATATACGGTAGTAAGATACGGTAATTATCCCAATGCTGACACCTTAATGCCTAATAGTTGACACCAATTGGCCACCTCTATTGTTTTGACATAAGATTGAAAGTGTCATGTATTGGGCCACTGTCAGGCACTGGGAAGGTTACCTTATGTTCAATAGCATGGTATGTCTACCTATATACCTACGTTTTCAACACCGTCATTTCGGTTTCGGTTGCACCTATGATCCACAAATATTACACTATAAGTAGATACCTATTTTTCAATCCTTGTTCAGAATAAACCGCATGCAGAAAGCGGGGCTGATCACAAAGTGGTTGTCGGCGTACTTGCCAAAGCGAGACCGATGCTGGAAGACCTCATCCATCATGCAGGAGGTGGACAACCACACCGTCAACCTCAGTGACATGCAGGGATCCTTCTTCGTACTGTTCCTAGGTAAGAAAGTTTAAAGTACTGTATAAGCGTATTGTATGTCACTGTCTAGAATAAATCGCATGCGCACAACGTGGTTCGTTACGAAAGTGGCGAAAGGGAAACCGATACTGGAAGAGCTCGTTCAACATGCACGACATGGACAACTGCACTCTCAACCTCAGCGAGATTCGGTGCTCTTACGTCGTAGGTACTGTTCCTAGGTAAGGTGGTGTATCTCAACACCCGACTCTACCACATAAGAATCACTGAGAATCACTGACCGACCGAATCGATGAAGAAAGCAAAGCTGATTAAGGTGGTTTTCAATACAAAACGTTATTTGGCATTTGTAGACTAATGTCGTGATTTTTTAAGAAACATATTTTTTTCATTTTTTCATTTTTACTAACTGTAAAATCACCGGTTACGCGTTATAGAAACCGGTTTTAGGTTTATATGTGGCGCGAATCTATTGCTGCGCTCACAACATTATTTTAATACTAGTATGGAGGTTGATAATTAAACTAGGCGAGTAGGTACTTCGATATCTCCAGTAATCACAACAATTCGTTGTCTTCCGCTCCCGTTATAAAATATTTCTTGCGGTAACTAACTTTCATTAATTGGCTTTCCATTTGCGCGAAATTCCCCCTGTCCTTGAATAAACTTGTATAAAGTAGAATCATTTGAGAAAAATGGTTTTCTCAAAGTATCACGTCCCAAACTTATTTCTCAGATTATTCTAAGTTAGTTACATAAGTTTCTTAAAACATCACGCCGCTAGCCTGCGAATGTCAAATAATGTTTTGTATGGAAAGCGAGCCACCTTAATTAATACATTTTCAGATCGCTAAAAAGGCATTTATCTCTTAAACCACCAAATTTTCGGAATGATTATTAAACAGACCTAATCTGACCTTACGGGATTCACAGGATAAGCATAGAAAATCTCAAAGGTGGTCGGGTCGACAAAAATGGATTTTTGCCGAAATGAAGACTCGGATGCCGAAATGAAAGTTGGGAACCGAAATTTAGTGATTGCGATAGGATGTGGTGGAGCATCGGAAATCTGGGCCAGATACTTTGTTAGATTCAAGTACCTAGTTATACATTTAAAATAATCCTTCTAGTATCAAAATGCCTTATCGGCTATGCAAACTGGTCATATAACTGAGGTCGACGACTAAGGCACGTGTATTGGCGTAAACAACGGATGCACGTCTGGCTGGTAGGAAAGGTTTTAGTTGATATAAAGATATCAACTAAATACCTACCTATAGACATAGGAATATTAGTAAAGTATAATTGATATATGTATACAGCAGGTAGCAAAAATATCTGCTGACGCACCGAAAACTTCACCGTAGTAGTAGGTACGAGGGTCATGCCAAAAGAAATTAGATACTCAAAAGTTACAGAGTTGATTCTTTATTACAGTTATCTATTTTTTCAAAGTATTCACCGTGAACACTTTTCCATCCGTCTAAACCACTCGGAAAATACTGATGAAGTGATGACCACTCTTCTTTAGACACCTCAGAAATTTCATAAATATACGCAGCCAGACCCCGTATCATGGTCGGCCTTATCACGCGATAAGTGACAAGTCGCGTCAAGTGAGCGTCGTCTCGTTCTATCGAACGGTGTCAGCCAGTGACGGACGCTCTATCTTGTCACTTATCGTGTGATAAGGCCGATCATGATACGGGGTCTGGCCATCTCATTTGTTCTCAAATAGCTTTCCTTTTAATCATTCTTAATTTTTTGGAAAAAGGTACAATCACAGGATTCTAAATCAGGGGAATATGGCGGGTGGGGCAGAATACTTAGTAATGTTTTTTGAACTGAAATAGTCAAGTGTTCTAGTTCAAGCAGAAGTGTGCGGGGCAGCGGTTTCTGACATCGGCCGCTTGTCACACCAAGCTGACAATACTCTTGGGGCACAAACTGTCACATACCATTTTGAATTAACTGTAGTTTGATCTTCTAGCACTATCGTAGCAATATGTCCCGTCTTGCAGAAAAATGAGGCAACCATTTGTTTCTGTGTACTTCAATTCAGTAAACCAATTTTAAACAGTTGCACGTGAACACGCAGACTCACCATAAGTCGTGACTAAAAGTTCAAAACACTCTTGAGGTTTTAAACCTTTTTTAAAGTCATAATAAGTCATAACACGAAAATCACGTCGAGTGAGCTCTATTGTTGCGGCAAATTCCCCCCAAATTCAACCAGAAAAAAAAATACAAAGATTTTCCGAGTTTTCCATTTTTGAATTTATAAGCAAATAACCAGCCTTTACAATGGTGTATAACTTGCCAGTATCAATCAAATGACCATGGAATATCTAACTTCTTTTGGCATGACCCTCGTATAGTAAGGTAGGTAAGTATTCGTGTTATGTTTTTTACGTCACACTGACCATAAAATAGCCATTACCGCGCTAGACGCAAGCGGAAAATTCCATTTCCAGGGCGATCACGTTACTTTTCTAAAGCACGTTAGGACCGACAACTCAACTGTCCTTTTCCAGTACTAAAACTGACATTTAGATCTACCTGATGTACGTGATCGACCTGCTGGCCAGAGGGAAACGTACGATTTGGTACGCATCAGCATCACAGGTGGTAATAAACTCGCATAAATGTCAATGCTAATACTGGATTCTGTAAATGGAGAGATTGTCCCAGCGTTCCTCGGGATTTTGAGACATCAGACAACGTGAGAGCCCACTGCGGCGCCTGGCCACAAAACGCACACTTTTAGGATCAATTTCTGGTTCACACGCTACGCGCAAACATTCGCTTTTCCTCGTATGTGTTCGTGCCTAGGTTGCTCGCATTCGAACGTAGCATGCTCCGCAGTGAGGATTAATTTCATTTCCGCCTTTATACACTCGCGGTCAAAGAAACCGGGTCAGTACGAAAATTTGTAATATCTCCTAAAATAATAAAGCTAGGGACATGAATTAAACTGCATATTGTAGATAATTTTATACTGAATTAAATAACATCAAATGGTGGAATCGTAATTCTTTTGTTTAATAAAATTACATAGGAAACAAAAAATCAACCAATTTTACGTACAAAAATAAGCAGTAGGTACTTCACATACAACACAAAAAATAAAAATTAATACTTCGTATTGCCTCCTCGGGCTCTTCTTACAGCTTCTAGACGATTCGGCATGCTGTTTATTAAGTTCTTTATGCGTTCTTGCGGGATATTGTCCCATTCTTCCACTAACGCCTGTTTCAGGTCTCTAAGTGTAGCTGGGGCGGGGTTTCGAGCTCTTACACGCCTCCCAAGCTCGTCCCATACATGCTCAATCGGATTTAAGTCCGGACTCCTCGAGGGCCAGTTCATACAGTTGATACCAACCTTCAAAAAATAATCTCTGACAATTTGAGCTGTGTGTGGCCTGGCGTTGTCATGCATAAACATAGAATTTCCACCCATATTAATTAAGTATGGGCCGACATGCTCATTAAGAATCTCTTCTACATATCTTGCACTCGTTAATGATCCATTTTCTATTAAAACTAACTCCGAGCGACTCTCTGAAGAGATTCCAGCCCAAACCATGACTGACCCACCGCCGAACGCCACTTTTTCCTCAAAACATGCTGGAATAAAACGTTCACCAGGCCGTCTGTAAACTCTTTGCCGCCCGTCATTTGCATAGAGCATAAATCTGGATTCATCGGAAAACAAAATTCTTGCCCAATCTTCGTCACCCCAGTATCTGTGATCGCGGGCATAAAGTCGTCTTGCTGTTCGATGTATTCTTTCAAGTTTTGGGCCATTGGCCGGCCTATGTGGGGTCAAATTTGCTTCTTTGAGCCGCCGCCTGACAGTCCGCTCGCTGATGCCGTCCCTTCGGGTCTCTAAAAGCTGATTTTTCACTTCAACTGCTGTGAGGTGCCGATTTCGGAGCATGGTTGTAACAATAAATCGATCTTCTCTAGCTGTAGTACATCTTGTTTTGCCGGTTCCTGGTCTTCTAAGGTTCTGCCCAGTTTGTAGGTAACGTTAGAGGACTCGCTGCACTGTAGAAAGTGACACACCTGTTCTTCTCGCTGTATACCTCTGACTTCTTCCTTCTTCTAACATAGTGATGATACGAGTACATTCATCTCGTGTTAGCGGCATGATAGACATTCAAGAATGACCACAAAATAAAACAATGACAGCCTTTTATCATAGTTCTTTGACAGATTGAAAATAATTGCTTAAAAACAAGCAAAAGTAAAACGAACGCAATTTCAAATAAGTACCCAATTGGTCTTTTTTTTTCAATTAAACCTTTTTCCAGTTACTACGTAGAACATTGAAGGTTGGATTTAGAAGGATATTAAATTCTCTATAAAACAGAGTTAGTTTCATGCAGATACGACCAACGATTTACAAAATATTGAGGTTTTCGTCACTGACCCGGTTTCATTGACCGCGAGTGTATAACGGTACTGAATATAGTTTTCCTAAGTTGTTCATTTTGCCAGGGTTCTTCTCAGCATCAACGGTTCTGCTGATCGAGTGGTTCTACCATAGAAGGCAGAGTCAGAAAGAAGATGACGCCATCAAACCTTATGTGGAATAACGCGAAAACGAGTATATTATTTTTAGTTTTACGTGGTGGTTTTAAATGGACATTTATTAAAGTTATTTATAAATCTGTTGGTTTATTGTATCTAGTTTGACAGCTTTATAACGATACTAACTTCTACAATCCCGTATAAACTTCCATTCCCATTTAACTGGGTAGGTAAGGTACACTACATAATTCCGAAGAAACGTTTGTCCGAAAGCATATTTTCCTAGGAGTAATCACCTTATGGATCCTACCCAGCTCGAGAGAAGTGGGTATGTCCGACTCTCACCCCTGGGGATATAATACAAACCTTTTTTTTTCCAGGGGGAATCCGTACCTAACCTAACATAACCTATTTATATTTTCCTTTGGCAGAAAATGCTGTGGTAATTTAGCTGAATAATGATGGTTTCGGAAAAATGGCTCTTCGGAATTTTCTGTGTTCTCCATAGATATCCAGGACAAAAGTAGGCTTTGTCCTTCTCCGGGACTAGAATTATTTCCTCACCTCCAAAGGAGGCGGGCCGTACGCTTGTTTGCCACCGTCGTTGTATAAAACAAAACAAACGTGATTTTTTGCCGTTTTTATAGATAAGGTACGGAACCCTTCGTGCGCGGGTCCGACTTGCACTTGGCCGGTTTTTTTAATACCATGATGGTGGCAAACATGCTCATGGCTTGTCTGGTGGTAAGCAGGCACCATAGCATGGACGCTTGGGATTGGGACTGCAGACGAGCCACAAGCGCGTTACCGGCTCTTTACCTATTGATTTGAGGATTCGTTTTGTCGACGGAATCAAGTTTGGCACCCTCACTGTCAACCCAGCACATCCTCGCGCCTTTACATACCACTATACAATACTCCAAACACAACACCGGCCGTATTCATAAACGTTCTACAAGCCTATTTTAACTAAAATGCCGTTAAAATTCGTTTGTCCTTATCGGTCACGTTGACATTTGTGTTCGTAAGAAAGGGACAAAGCACATTTTATTTAGCAGAGGCATTTTAAGTTTTATGAATAAGGGGGTTATAGTTCATCGCTGGCTGTTCACACTGCCGGCGAGGACTCTCTCTTCACTAGTTGATCGCAGCGATAGAAGCTATCCACGATAAAACTCGCTCAGGCGGTACTTGGCGATGAACGCTTGGCGATCAGAGTGATCATTCTACCGTACAACTGAGCGAGTGGTGCGAGTAATCGCCCGTCGCACTCGAACACTCGCTTATAGTCGAGCGACAAAACGATCGAAACTACACACTCGCTTCTCGCCGCTCGCTCACTCGTTTCTAGTTTCTAATTCAACTCATTTATCGCTCGTCGCCGGCGGTGGTACCAGTGCCTAACACTGCTATTTACTCTGTAGACGTTCCCCCCTTGTTCATAAAACTTAAAATGCCTCTTCTAAATAAAATGTGCTTTGTCCCTTTCTTACGAACACAAATGTCAACGTGACCGATAAGGACAAACGAATTTTAACGGCATTTTAGTTAAAATAGGCTTTTAGAACGTTTATGAATACGGCCGTAAATATATATCTCTTTTATTTACACGGGAGCGATTATCTTTTGTTCGTTTCTTGGGCGAGAAAATCGCCGATAGCTCATCGCTTACTCGCTGGCGTTGGGACCAGTGCCTTAGACTACGGTCTGAATGGCGTCCCTAGTAAGAGAGCTGATCCAAATATGAGCGAGATAACATTCGGCTGTGCCTCTCTGTCTCTAAATTTAGAACTCGTCTCTACCATACCTTTATCTATGGATTCCTAACAACTATATATGCAGTTAAATGTCAAGCCGCCAGTTTGTCAATCGATACCTGAAATAACTGTTCCGTTTTATGTAAGAAGAGAGCATGTAATGCTGTTTTCTCGCCGAACAAGTCGCTTAATCTTTGCTATTATCAATGTCCGGTGGCTTGAATATGTCATGCTCGCTTAAAGGGCTTTGCTTACGGTGGCGTCGTTGATCGGGTCGCCACCTTCCCTAACATATGGTTGAGGGAGGCGATGGCAGAGATATGCGTCATACTCGTGATCGGGTGCTGTTTGTGGAGTCCGGACTGGTCATGCTTGCAAGGGCATAGTACCTAGTTAACTACTTAAATACTAGTGTTATTATTATTATTATCGTATTGACGAGAGACAACATTCTGATCTTGACACGTTTTATTGTTATATCTCTGACAATATTACATTAATGTTCCTTTTTTTTTGTTTTCACGCTTAGAGACCGCATACATCTCTTAGAATATTAGACTAATTATTAATTGTATTTGGACGCTCAGAGACCTTATACATCTCTGGAATACTGAATTAATATCATTAACTTCTTGTTAATGCTGATACAGATCTTATATCGAATGTAATGGTCATATTTTGCAATTTTATTTTGTTTACATTAACTTAGTGACATTTACCTAGTTTGTTAACCTTTTATATATAATTTTAAATTATTATTGTGTAAGATTATTATTATTTTATTGGAAATTACCGTTTGACATGTAAAAGTGCCCTTGTGGCCTATTTGCAGAATAAATAATTGATTGATTGATTGATAACGATTTGTGGTCTAATCTATTTTGATCTCCCATTTTAGATAGTTGCTACGGGTCCATGGGTCAAAATATAATGGATAGCCTGGCCCAGCGTCGGTGTAACGACCTGCAACAGAAAGTTGGTAATAAAAATAAGTTCTCGCTCATTTCATCTGGCCCAACACACGTGTATGCAAATTTAATGTTATTAAGAGAAGTGGGTCGCAGCCACCGGCGCCGCCCGACGACCCTACAGCGCGCAAGCCGAGCGAGCGAAGCGAGTGTGCCTCAGCAGCGGCCGGCGAAGCGCCAGAACCGAACACTTTCTTACCACCTATTACTTAAATAAAATAATTATATAGTATTCAATATGTTGCTAAAAGTATGGTTTGCCAATCAATACATTTGACGAATACATAAATGACATCTTAAATAAATCCTAGGTAATCATTTGTCTAACAATAATTTATCAAATCATTAGTTGGGAAATGATATCAGTGCGAAACGTTGAGTTGGGAAATAAAACTTCGCCCAAATATATATGGGATAAATATTTTGGGAGTTAAAAATTTGCTAAATAATTTTCGCCGAAATATTACGAGTAGTAAACCATCTAAGTATCTGTCTGTGGTATCGTAGCTCCCAAACGGATGGACCGATTTGAATGCGGTTTTTTTCATTCGTAAGCTATTGTGATCCTGAGTGTTCTTAGTTATGTTTCATGAAAAGCTGTTCAGCCGTTTTTGAGATATGGACTTTGAAATGAAAATGTCGGGGGTTTTTCAACTTTTCTAAGTTGTAGTTATATAAAATGCGTTGTTTGTTAAGTACCTTTTTTAAGTAAGGAAATACAAATAAATAAAAGCATCCCGCCTGGCTGGGGAACGGACGGGTATGACGGACTTCCGGGAACCGCCCGGACTACCGATACCGTCTAAAACCCCACGGTGCTCTACGCGCTGCCCTTAGGCGGAGAGTAACCTAATTTACCATACCTACTTGTCTAGACAAGTCAAACAAGCTTGACTGGCTTTTTTGAGGGAAGATGTAAAAAGCAAGTATTTATGAAATCGCACAATATGCATTTATGGATATCACGCGATGAAAATATGATTATCAGCAACTCCCCCGATGAGCTTAATTTTTTTATTATTTAAAAACCAGACTAGCATTCATGCAAAATAGGAACCTGTTTGAATTATGCAGATAAATGAAGAAAATATTCACCAACATCCATGTATCAGACTATTGTAGTGCTTATGTTATGATACAACCACGTGCCGACACCATGATGATATATACATATACAGGATGTTAACGGGGTCATGATCCGGAATGACAAAAAGCGAATAAGATGATCATACTGAACAACCTTTCCCATGGGACCAACCACGAAATCGCAAAAAAAAACCAGGTATTCCATACATTAACTCTCAATTAAATCGCAGTTAACTCACAGTTAACTCTTAATTGGCTCTTTTTTTTTTGCGATTTCGTGGTTGGTCCCATGGGAAAGGTTGTTCAGTATGATCATCTTATTCGCTTTTTGTCATTCCGGATCATGACCCCGTTAACATCCTGTATTATTTATAAGGATTATCAAAGGACAGTCCACTTTATACAAGATTACGTTTAAGATGATCTGCCGAAAATTATTCTAGATCCGTGCTATTCCATATTAATATTATAAATGCCAAAGAAACTTAGTCTGTTACCTCTGTAAGCTTTCAACCGCTGAACCGAAGTATATGTGATAGGCAGATAGTTGTGATACCCTGGAAGGTACAGGGGATAGTTACTATCCCGGAAATCATGCCTTAGAGCAGGGGTCGGCAGCCTTTTAGCAACCAAGGGCCTAACAAAACAAAGCTAACAAAAATGACGCGGGCTGCACTTCTTAATTCTTTCTGACTTTATCAGGCAATTCTAAAATTCTGAATTCAAACGACCTTTACATACAGCCGCCTGTTTCCGACCCCTGTCTTAGAGGGAGAAAAGGGCAGAAGAAGCTTCTTTGGGAGTGCGATAATTGATGCTAGAGGGGAGTCTAACAGCATGTTTGCTCCTAGATTTTGCATCTAGGCGTAGTATTAATTACTTAAGGCGTATACCTATACACGGACGAAGTCGCCGTCAAAAGCTAGTTGACATCATCATCATCATCATATCAGCCGAAAGACGTCCACTGCTGGACATAGGCCTCCCCCAAAGAGTGCCAAAGCTAGTGCGAGTGCTAGTTGACATATAAATCTCTAAAACGGCCATACGGATGAATACTCATAAACGTTCTACAAGCCTATTTTAACTAAAATGCCGTTAAAATTCGTTTGTCCTTATCGGTCACGTTGACATTTGTGTTCGTAAGAAAGGGACAAAGCACATTTTATTTAGCAGAGGCATTTTAAGTTTTATGAATAAGGGGGTAAACGTCGTGAACTATTCCCATGCAAAGAACCTGCAGAAATGGGACCATGGACTGGACATGGCAATATAGATGAATAATTTCCAGTACCTGGTAGATAAGTGAATCTGTAAACGCCGAGGACTTTAAACATGGGGACAATCGCTTTTGTGTAGAGTACGTATACAGAGTGTACCAAAAATGGGGTGTACCAAAAACACGATACCTGTTATGCCCTTGATCAGTTCACACCCCATTTTTGGCACACTCTGTATACGTACTCTGTATAAGATGTACCTACATACCCCTGTTATTCTATTTTGTCTGTTGGGATGTTTTATACTCCCGCATCGCAACCGCACGTAATGATTTTCTGTCGTACAAAAGTATGATTTACCCATTAATCGTTTGGTCGTTAGGGTATTTGCAAGTTTCAGTCCGATTACATAATTTAAAAACCAGACATGCGTTAATAATAAAAAAAACTCAACTTGGTAATAAAATCCATACCTAAATAAAAAAATCGCCAAATCCTAAATATCCGATTTTTCTAGTGCCCTACAACCACGCGCACACAGCATGATGCTATTTAAAGAATCATTAAAGGAGCTTCAACTTTATCGATAAGAATATATTATTAATTGGGTTAGACCCGGTCTGTGGAGATGTTCTGCCGGAAAAATGTCCTAAATTAACATACTCACTCCATCGTTAAGAGGACGCCGTGAAACTTGATTTTGAAACGAAACGGCCAATTGAAAGTCATCGATTTTTTTTGATAGTCATTCCAATCACCTGTCATAATCTCCATATTGAACCATATAACCTGCGGGAAATCATTCGTAAAGAAACTACAATAGCTTCTTTTTGCAAACTAGCCACCTCCATAGTTAATAACCTGAAAAAGTTCAATGGCACATAATTAATTCTTCATTGCACCCATCATCCATTACAACCATCACTCATCATTCATACACATAATCATTTGTTCCATTAGAAATCATTTACCATACAGTAATCGCGGATTCAGTCGCCCGTATCCAGAGATGTACAAAATACTTTTAAAAAAGTATTTAAATACAAAATACAAATACTTTTCTAATTTAGTATTTCAAATGCAAAATACAAAATGCATTTGCTTTTTGTATTCAAATACTAAATACAAAATAGGTATTTTCAAAATACTTTATCAAATAAAATACTTTCAAAAAGTAATCGAAACATAATCGAAGTCCATCTCGGTAAAAAGCGAAGCGTAACGTCATGTTTCACAGATAATAACGTTCATTTTGTTTTAACTGTCATTTTGCACATTGACTTTCAAAGTTGCAGCGCCTCTAGTGGCCATTTGCCGATTCGCTGACCCATTCACTTGAAAATTTGAGTGGTAAAGGTAATACTTTTGAAACTTAGCAGTAATAAAGTATTTTATATTTGACATAATATGAAATACATTTCGAAAAGTATTTCAAATAAAATACAAAATACTTAAAAAAAAAAGTGTTTAAGTACAAAATATAAAATACGTATTTTGTATTTTGTATTTGCATTTTAAATACTAGTATTTCAAATAAGTCACAACTCTGCCCGTATCCTTCGCGGGGACTGCTTTCTGGTTAAATCAAAGACAAAAAAAAACATTCCCCTCAGACACGTGTTAGGCCTCTCACAGACTGGAGCGGCCTAGCCGCGGCGGTCAATTGTAAACTTGTCATTAGTCACACTTGACCGCCACCGCAGGCCGCGCCAGTGTGATGCAGGCCTAAGGGTGTGAGAGGTGAGAGATGTGCGAAGCTGTGTTTTCATATATTTGACTCCTCGCAATATTGACAGCTAGGTGTCAAATACATAAAAACATAGCTTCCCACACTGGTGGATAATCGCCCTAAGGGCGTTAGTATACAATTGAATTGGCATAGATGATTACAATACCTAGGGCTCATGCATGCATAGGTACTTTACTAGAATAAAGTGAATAAAACAAATGAATTATGTTAGTCAAATATTTTTCATTTCTCATCCTCGAAAAGTGTGTCCTGTTAGGCTTAGCAAGCGGGGGCTAAAGTAGTAAGTACTTCAGGCAAAATAAGGTTTTGAAAAACATTAATTTATTCATAAACATTTTTTTGTATGATTTAACTTGAATATTATAAAGCAAATGTAAATGAACAAAAATAAAGACAAAAATATTTATTAATATTTTTTCTGACTTTTTAGAAGCTAGTTAATTTACTTATCATTTTTTTGATGTCTGAAACTTTGTCGGATTCTGTCGCTGGGTAACTATTTAATTGATAATAAATCCGTTACTTAAAAAAGATAAGCTATTATAAATTATTTCCAAAATTGTTTTTTTTTCCATGCAAGTTGTCAGTTTATTGACTGGACTATAGTATATTTAGCCCCTAAGTATGTATACTTATTTATGACTTCTAAAACATTTTAATATTTCTTTCTAAAGCATTTTTTCACACAAGCATTTTGTCACAGTAGCGAATTTTCACATCGCGTTTTTCACTATCGCAAATTATAATGTTCGTCTTTCTTCATGTAGCGATTTTTCACGAAACGTTTTATAATGTTCGCGATTTTTTTTCGTATATTTTACTAGTAGAATATTTTATTAGTCGCGGATATACCTATCTAGTTATTTTCCAAACGTGATTTTTTACTCGTTGATATTTTATTATTAGCGTATTATAATACTTTCATAAAAAACTCCCATCATAACAAAAAAAACACGTTTTCACACAGCAGCTGATATGATCAAAAAATCAAATCATAATCAATTATTTATTCTGCAAATAGGCCACTAGGGCACTTTTACATGTCAAACGGTAATTTACATAAAATAATAATAATCTTACACAATAATAATTTAAAATTTGCAGATTAACACATTCACTGCCAAGAATCGCTACGCGATACGCTCGTAGCCGATACCGTGATTTTCCTCGTATGTAGCGGAAAGCGACTACGGCATAGGCGGGTTCCCGGCAGTGAAAGTGTTAAGGACCGATATAAACGGTTAACAAACTAAATGTCACTAATGGCCGCTTCCAATAATCAATCCACCGATAGTTTTCCTTATACCGGTATAGTTACATTTTGACAGATTACCCGTAGAAAATGTGTCAAAATGTAACTGTTGGTAAGGAAAACTATCGGTGGATTGATTATTGCAACCGGCCATTAGTTAATGAAAACAAAACAAAATTGCAAAATATGAAACCTTACATTCGATATGCGGTCTGTATCAGCATTAATAAGAAGTCAATATCATTAATTCAGTATTCCAGAGATGTGGTCTCTGAGCGTCCAAATACAATTAATAATGACTTATTCGAATGTTCGTAGAGATGTATACGGTCTCTAAGCGTCAAAACAAAACAAAAAAAAGGAACATTAATGTAATATTCTCAGAGATGTACAGGGTCAATAACAATAATATGATTCTATTTTTAGAGGAAAATCCCCAAATATGGAGTAAGTTATACATTTTACTGCATAATAAACAGGATTAAAAAAAAGAAGAAGTGCAATTACCACAAATCGGTCAGGAAACTATAAACGTGTTTAAAAATAAGTTGTGTGTAGGTATTTCTAAGATATGTCAAAATTTAACCTTAAAAACCGGAAAAGTGCGTGTCGGGCCGGCCGGTTCGTCGACTATTACTCGGTAACTACCTATGCCTTCTTGTCCGTTATAGTTTTCCTTTTAAATTTAAATTCGTTATATGTTCTACTACCACGATTTTTTTCACATCCCCAGTAGTAGCCATTTAGCCGGCAGGGGACGGGGGACGGGAGACGGGGGGGGGGACACATTAAAGCCCAATATCTCGCAAACAAATCACTGATTTCAAAAATGGTTCTAGAAAACCCATAATAGTTTTGAACGAGCTATCCAACGATACACACACTATGGGTTTAACGAGGAAAAAAAAACACATCCCCGCTTTAGGTGTAGGAGGTACCCTAAAAAAAAATATTTTCAAGATTTTATTGTACAGTTTTGTCGGCGTGATTGATATACCCATGCCGAATTACAGTTTTCTAGTTGTAATGGTTACTGAGCTAAGCCGAAGACGGACAGACAGACAGACAGACAGACAGACAGACAGACGGACGGACATGGCGAAACTATAAGGGTTCCTTGTTGTCTACGGAACCCTAAAAAGGTAAGATAAAATGGACCATTCACATCGAATACAAATTAAGGGTTTGTAATATGGACCTCAGTAATTGCGGAATGATGATTATTGAAGTGTTCTCGTTGCATTCTTATTACTAGGTCTTATTTAAATTTGGTGGCGCTATGGCGATAAACAAATAAAATATTATAGTTACTTAGTTAGTAATTATGGCCCACTAGTCCATATTTGAAAAAATATCGTATAAGTAGCATATCCAAAGCAAAGGGTGTATGTAGCAGGAGCAGGATGACCCTTCAAATATTGCCCCCAAGCTTTGAGTTCGAAACTATTACCAGTTGATGGCCCGTCAAGAGAAAATACTTTATAAGATTTTTTAACTCTCTACTGCCACCTGGAACCTCACGGCATTCATTTAACCTATCAAAAATAATATCAGCTCTCTATATTTATTTTCTAAAAAAATTTTGCCTGTGGTGTCATAATAACAACTATTTAAAATGATTGTTACGTATAGAACACGTCAAAATAAGCATCTTTTAATTGAAAAACTAAAAAAAAAAAAAACTAACCTATCCGTCATTTGAGTCGGTTTTTCCACCTTCAAATGACTGACCTTGGAACCCAAATATCTCGGTAAATATCGATCTGAGAGAAAAAGTTTAGAGAATAAAACATGCTTATTTTTACGCATTTTTTACGATAGGAAAAAAAATAAAAAAACATGAAAAACAAAAAATATCAAGTCCAAAAACCGGCCCCCCTTTCCTAATATACCCCAACCCAACCAATGTCTGTTTTTTTCAACTCTCATAATTGCACGATTTTTTTTTTTGAACCTGACGACAAAAATATTTTATATATACGATTTTACGAGAATTGGTTGAGAAATGCGACCAGACCCCGTATCATGGTCGGCCTTATCACACGATAAGCGACAGGATAGAGCGTCCGTCACTGGCTGACACCGTTCGATAGAACGAGACGATGCTCCTATCTATTGTCACTTATCGCGTGATAAGGCCGACCATGATACGGGGTCTGTGGTCGAAAATAGCCGAGTATCTGGACAAACGGACGTTACTTGGTTAAGTAATCGCTAAGGTCGTTGACTCCGACATTCAGTCACATTTAATACAGCGAAAGGAATAATAACCAAACACATATTTGAGTGAAAAATAGACGTAGGTTATTTTGGAAATACGATACAGATCTAGGTACTTATTCAATTAAATTCAAATACTTTTATTTTCAGAGCATGTCCTATTATACTTAGGTCCTAGAACAATCACTAATCTGTGATTAAAGAATAACCAATACAAAAAGTATCTCGTCCTCTACAAGATGATTCTGTGAGGTATTTTTGGAACAGCGGCGCTACCACGAACTCCGAAAATCGAAGTTCGTAATACATGCATCCCTGTCACTCGATCAAGGGAGTGGGATAGAGATGGAAATACCCGAACTTCGACTTCCGAAGTTCGTGGTAGCGCCGCAGGTATAACCTGAAATACACGATACATAAATAGAAATATGAAAAATAAACTTTGGTCCACTATAATATTAATCCTATGAGGTGTTTTAGGAACCGGTATATAAAACACACGTTAATATATAGAAAAATGGAAAAAAACTAGAGGTAAACGAATTAAATCACGTTGTTTATATATGCACATTAATTCGTGACGTCACGCAAACCGTCCCCACATATATACCGGCGCCGCCGCCGCCATCTCAGTTAGACCAACGTCCCATCACCAATCGGCCGACTAAATTGTTTTATCGGAGTTTCTTTTATTACATTTAAACAAATTGTATGTGTCAATGACAAGATCGAAGAGAAAGTACGCGATCACCGACAAATTTCTACCCAGGTGAGTCTATAGTTAATGTATGAAATTGTGTGAAAATACATCTTATAGAAATTAATCTTGAGGTCAACCTATACTAATATTATTAAGAGGAAAGTGTGATTCTTTGTAAAACGTAATTTTTCTCAAACATGCAATGAAATATCGACGTTGTGTTCTTCATAATGGGCTTCGAAGTGTCACGTTTCTGGCGCAGCGAGACGAGAGATCCGTATAATGGCATTTCATACTAAATTGGAGGCCTAGGCGGGCAAGATGGTCTGTTTTAATTTCCATTCCACAATTTGTGGCACAGCATCACGGCGTTCAGCCATGAAAATTAAAGTTTGATTTCTTGGAGTTTTATTTATTTATTTCATTGCATTTTTGAGAAAAGCAATATACACACCTCGGCGTGAAAAGGGTTGCCAGACTCATAACTAGATTTATGCCGTCGCGCTGTCTGCATGCGTCAAAGTACCAAATGAGATAATAAATCTGTATTTGAGTAAAATATGAATCGAATGGTAAAAAATGGCAGTTCAATAGAATTTAACACATTAACACACATTTTTAACATGTCGCCCGTAGTGACATTGAATACGCGAGTTGAACCGTGTATTTGTTAGTATTAATAGCAGTTTACTTATTCTATGTCTCGATTTCCTGTGGTCCATAAAGTGCCGACTAATCGGCACATTTAGCCGACTAGTCGCCGACTAGGCACCGACTACAAATGAGGCCGGATATTCGGCTTTCCCGACTAGTCGGTACATCTCTAGTAAAAATACAGTTTTGTAAAACATTAATTTATAATAGCGTTTTTTAGTTGATTGCATTTTCAAATGTTATTCTAAGATGCTTTATTCAAGAATCCGACAAACTTTCCACTCGGAAGTAATCATGTAGATTAAAATGAAGCATGCATTGTCTTTTTTTGTATGATTTATCTTGAATATTATAGAGCAAATGGTACGCTAGCCCAGTGGTTCAGGCATGCGGCTGTCAAGCGGCGGTCGTGGGTTCGAATCCTGGCTCGTACCAATGAGTTTTTCGAAACTTATGTACGGAATATTTACCGTTAGCTTTTCGGTGAAGGAAAAACATTGTGAGGAAACCGGTCTGATCCCAACAAGGTCTAGTTTTCCCTCTGGGTTGGAAGGTCAGATGGCAGTCGCTTTCGTAAAACTAGTGCCTATGCCAAATCTTAGGATAAGGTGTCAAAGCGGACCCCGGGCTCCTTTAGGGGCATAACCGGGAACAACGCTAGGAGGATGATTATAGAGCAAATTTAAGTGAACCAAAATAAAGACAAAAATATTTATTGATATACTTTTCAGAAGCTAGTTATATTTTTTTTTTTTGATGTCTGTGTCGGATTCTGTGGCTGGGTAACTATTTAATTGAATATCCGTTACACAGAAAAAATAGCCTATTACAAATTATTTCCAAAATTGTTTTTTTTTCCATACAAGTGGTCAGTTCATTGACTATATTGGACTATAACGGCCGTATTCATAAACGTCCTACAAGCCTGTTTTAACTAAAATGGCGTTAAAATTCGTCTGTCCTTATCTGTCACTTTGACATTTGTGTTTGTAAGAAAGGGACAAAGCACATTTTATTTAGCAGAGGCATTTTAGGTTTTATGAATAAGGGGGTAAGTATATAGTCCTTTGTCCAGCTACAGTTGTTGCATTTTACGTAGACGAGAGCATTCTTAATGTTGGAGTTTGTTTAACAGTTATTTCTGCATCCCTATTTAAAATCGACTTTCTTCTTAATGGTGCCCGTGTGGTGTCGGGTTAGAATAGCACCACCCCCTTTCTTCCTGTGGGTGTCGTAAGAGTCGACTAAGGGAACAGGGTTGAAGTGTGTTGTGGGCGATGGGCTAGCAACCTGTCACAGAGATATCACATTTTGTCGATCTTTTATACCCACATTTAAACTAAAATTGGTACTGGAACACAAGTTTCATGTGCTTTGCCTACCCGTTTTGAGGATAAAGGCGTGAATGTATGTATGTTTCTTCTTATTGTATCACACATTCACGCACATCCGCCTTACGCTTAGTAGCAATTCGGTCAATCAATAATAGAGTTTATTCCAAGATCCTAAAAAATCCTCCAGTTTGACGTTAAACCTTAGATTAGATTATTTCGATTTGGCCAAATCCGGTTTTACTGGCAAAGCGAGCCCCGGCCTTCTTTAGGGTACAACCGGGAAAAGGCTAGGAGAATAATAATGATCGAATCAGGTCTTAGTTAAACAAAATGTTTGATATAAAATTATGCTATTCGTCCCGTTCGCCCCGTCCTGTCTGTCGTAGTTTGGGTAAATATTCAACAAGTATCTTGTTATCTTGTTTTTTTTTACAGAGATTTTACGCTTGAAGCTGTAGCGAATGCATATAAGCAAGTGTTTTTGTTGATTAATAATGATTACGTGGGGGCGGAAAGCTTCTCGAGTGGCGACCACGCACCGGAAGGCGCAGCGAGGGTAGGCGCAGGACCGGTCACTTTGGCGCTCTTTGGGGGAGGCCTATGTCCAGCAGTGGACGTCTTTCGGCTGATATGATGATGATGACGTGTGGGTTATCGTTTTTTATATTTTTTTATACAACGACGGTGGCAAACAAGCGTACGGCCCGCCTGATGGTAAGCGGACACCGCAGCCTATAGACGCATGCAACCCCAAAGGAGTAACATGGGCGTTGCCGACCCTTGATATGTTTGAGGATTCGCCGTGTTGACAGCTGAAGGAGCAAACATATATTCATATCTCATATATTTTAAATCTTATTACGGTTTCAACGTTTGTTCTATGTCATGCAATAAGCACAAGCAATATTGGTTCCGCAGAGTAACTAGCATGATCGATTTCATATCTTTCAACAATAGTTTGCTGGCAATAATATAAGTGCAGGAGAGAAAAAGGAATCGTCGGAGGATTGGCAAAAAAAAAGAAAAAAAGTGCAGGAGAGAAAAAGGAATCGTACTATAGCTTAACCACAACCGCTGTGCCGCTCCTTAGGTATGCGCGGGGAGGCGGGGTGACGCGGCGGGGGTGACGGGGCGAGGCGGGGACGGCGGAATGACAAATGCTCTGCCCCCCCGTCTCGCCGCTCGCATACCTAAGGAGCGGCACAGCGGTTGTGGTTTGTGGTCAAGCTATAGCCCTAAACTGCTATTTTAGCTTATTATAAAGAGTATCGTATTATAAAGGATATCGTCATCAACATCTCAGCCTGCAATCGCGCACTGTTGAGCTCTCTTCGAGAATACCACTCGACCGATTTTGGCAAAAAAAAAGAAAAAAAGTGCAAGAGAGAAAAAGGAATCGTACTAGCCCTAAACTGCTATTGTAGCTTATTATAAAGAGTATTGTATTATAAAGGATATCGTCATCAACATCTCAGCCTGCAATCGCGCACTGTTGAGCACTCTTCGAGAATACCACTCGACCGATTTCTGAACTGACCTTATCCAGTAATGACCGATTTTTTACCTGCCTAATGTAGATAAGAGTGGTACGAGTATACCTAATATTTATAAGCTTGTGAACCCCTAAATCAGCGAGTCAGATAACGCCTCATTTGGCACAGTTATCGACGGCGTCTGCCAAGAATGGCAACAAGTGGACTCGTTGTTTTGTGTTTTCCTAAATTTTGGATTGCTTGCTACACAAGAGCAAATAAGGACAGTTGGGCCAAGTCAAACATAGTTTAATAACTATAATGTCATCAAAATCCCGAGCAAAGGGTCTTTCTGATAGTTTAATTCGTCTAGATTTGATTATTACCTAGGGCCTTAGAAAGAGTCAAGGAGTTCCAGTATCTTGGCCAATGGGTCACTGGCGATCTATTGGATAACATTGATATAGACCGTGAGCGAAGGGCGTTATCGGTGAGAGCGAATATGTTGGTTCGGACTGTTCGGAGGTTTGCTAAATGCTCGCGTCCTCTCAAAATGTCATTATTTCGAGCGTTTTGTCAGAGTTTATACATGTAGCAGATCATAGAAAGAATGAGATATGCCTTAAATTAATGAGTCAGCGCTAAGAGCGGTGTGCGCCTATATGATCAGTTTAATCATATCGAGGCGCACCACGCCCGCATGCCATAATCGTATCTCCTTCTTTCTGATCTGAGCTCAGGACCAAATATTCGCAAAAACCGCTAAACGCTCTTCGCGTTCAATATAATAATGCGTTCAGGGGACCGATTTTTGACTTTCGAGCGCTCGACTCTTTCACTCGAAAACTGTCAAAAATTATGAAATGCTATTTTGAAATAGCGATAGAAAATTTAAAAACGAGTGGTATTGACCTATTCGTATTTTCTATTAATTTATTTCTAGGGACCGGGATAAGTGGCGTACTCGAAGAGAGGCTTATGCTCAGCGGTGGGCGATTAAAGGCTGAAAATGATGAATGATGATGATGATTAAATTCTATTGGTAGAAAGTAAGTGCCTGGCATTTTGACACTACAAACGTGTTTACTTTTATTTGATTTTCGAGCGTTCGAAAGTCAAAAATCGGTCCCCAGGATGCTGTTGGGACTGCCGAGACACTGTAGTGCATCAGTTATGTTTATGGAGGCGAGTATAGATGGCTTCAGGTCGATACTACGGAAGTGAGTAGCACACTGTCTGGCACTGCCATTGACACACTGAGATCATTGATGCGGCGAGTGAGGTATAGTGACAACAGCCTCCTGAACAGCATTCTGGAGAAAATTCACTGCCCGGTTGTAAAATATTGGAACACAATACACAGGGGGACAGAATGACCCATGTTCAATGTAAAGTAAATTTAGAACATAATTAATTATTATTATTTTTATATTATATTAACGTTTCGTACGTGTGGTGTCGGGTTAGAATTTCACCACCCCCCTTTCTTCCCGTGGGTGCCGTAAAAGTCGACTAAGGGAGCAGGGTTGAAGTGTGTTGTGGGCGATGGGCTAGCAACCTATCACTGCGATATCACATTTTGTCGATCTTTTATACCCACATTTATGCTAAAAGTGGCACTGGAACATAAGTTTCATGTGCTCTGCCTATCCCTTTTGGGAATAAAGGCGTAAGGCGTGAAACTATCAATTAATGAATGAATATTAACGTAGCCACATGCGTGAACAAATGTTACTAACAACGCTATGGATGTCTGAAAATAAATGACATATTATTACCTCGTTCATCATGACCGTGTAGGATCTGGAACAAAAACTAGGCGTGTTTCCTGTAATCAATACAATTGTTACTATTGTTAGCAGTTAGGGTACACCACAAAATCCATCACAAAATGTATTTAATCTTATAGCCAATCAGACTACCAGAGGTCAATCAGACTCAACATTTGGTATTCCAATAATATTATATCAATGCTGCGCGTGCTCGCAACCACGTACGCCGAGAACGTGTCAGAATGAACACCACATTCATATCACGTTAGAATGCAAAATGTTTGGCAGATTGACCTGCCGACCAACCACAGAGCCAGGTGGGCTAGATGCTGATACTGCATTGGTTTTCCCTTTGCCCTTCGTCACTAAATTGCATAATACCACGCTCAGATGAGAGACCCTTTCGTACCCAAGCCGCAGAACCGGTTGGGTCGCCAGGCTATGTAAATGAGTTCTTTACTGCTCTAAAAATATGTGTACAGCTTTCAACCTTATTCTCCAGACATAAAGTTTCGATATGCATACTTATGATGTATTTGTGAGTGTATCATGCGTCTTATGCGTGTTCTTGTTATTCTTCCGATTTTATGTATTTAACGATGTATCATTGACATGGATTCAATGGCATATAAGCATTTAAGAGGTTATTTGCCTCTAAAGCCTGCTTTGACAGAAAAATATGTAGAGGAGGAAATAATAAAATAGCGAAACACAACATTAACAGGAAATTAACTAAAGATCGATAGAAGTTGAATTTTAAAATGATCAGTGTGATACATACTTCCTCTGAATAGTGATTATTTATCAAAACAGGTTCCTAGTCTATGAAATACTTTAAACATACAATCTTAATCATACCTTATATCTTAATTAAAATAATATAACGCCAATTGCGAGATAAGGAATTACTACGAATCAAAGACACGCAACACTAAATAAATTACCATTTCGAAGGCAGAAATCCCACAAAATTCTCATAATCGTCATAATTTGTCATGTATGGAAACTACGTTATAAATTATTATTTCCCCTATGACAGTTCGGCTGCAATTCCATTGGTCTTAATTGGAGAAGGAAGAAGTGACATCACTAGCTTTTGTTCATGTCCCTATCTATTTTGTTATGGGGGATTTTCGTGTGAAATGGTGGAGACACCTCACATTTTTACGATTACCAGCCCAGTTTGTCATTGAATAAAATAAATGCACAGATGAACTGATGAGCTTGGACAGATGAATGATTGGATGTTTCTGTGGAATATCGTTAAGCCTTAAGTTATATGTCGCCATAGTTACATTACAAGATGAATAATTGTGCTCGGCCATAGTTTGATTTTTGGACTGAACCTCACCCTCACGCACAACTCACAATATAAGGCGGCAATTTTACACAAATTGAACTATGACCCCATGAGATAGTTCCATTTGTGTAAAATTGTCTTAGGCTTGTCTTGGATAGATGACGATATATTCAATTTTTAAGTTCGTTTATAAATATTGTGATGCCCTTACAGGGTGCATGTTTGAGTCTGTTTTAACATTTGTCACCTGTATTTGTAACAACATATATGCAAAAAAAAAAAAAGAAAAAAAAAAAGCCCTCCCCGGGATTTAAACCCAGGACCGGCCGCTTCGCAGTCAGGGTCACCGACGAGGCTAAACCGAGCGTCAATTTATACAATTGCTGTATCCACCTACTTTTGTATTCCTCTACGTTATGATAGACAACAAAGTAGTCCTGCACACAACAGGTTTCAATCTGATGTCAATATGCAAATAGTTGCATCAGCCCATTGGGCCGGTTTGTATACTTGGATTTATGGTAAACCTACATAGGTATATAGAAATTTCTAATTTCGTAAACGACTCGACGTATCCCATGTAAACTTAAGTTGTTTTATAAGCGAGGCCATCGTAATGGGATTGTTTACTATATAGAACCAATCGTATGAATTAAACATTATGTTAAATGATGTCCCGGTTAATCTTGTACGCCCTGATGTGTCCTGTCACAACGATAAGTAATAATAAGTCAGCTTTTAGGCTACGAAGCGATTATTTGCTATGTCTATAGAGCTACATATGTACAGTCAGCGTCATATAGTTAAAAGCAGCCAGAGTAGCCAAATATTTCGTAACACACCCTTATTCTTAGGTGGATGTCACACTGCGACGCATCTCCGGACGGAGGTGCGTTTCTCGTTGTATGCAAGTACCTCAGTTTGTATATAAACACACTGCAACGCACCTCCGTCCGGCGAAATTTGTATGCAGCTCCGCACCTCCGTCCGTTGATGCGTTGCAGTGTGACGACCGCCTTACAGTAACAAAGACGTGTACCGAAATATTTGGCTACCTTGGCTGCTACTAACAATATGACGCTGACTGTACCTATAATAAGAGTTACAAACGAAATATGTTTGATAGCTTGCGCGGAGTTGAAAAATAAGTATGTGCAGTCAGCTGCAGGTTAACCCAGTATAATACACGAGTAAGAGCGGTTACAACTGTGTAACCGCTCTTACTCGGGTATTATACAGGGTTGTACCTACACAGGGCAAGTTTTTGCAGCGGTACAAACGCGATACAGTATCTATGGGCTGTTATTCTTTACGCTCTCCTGCGCATCACTCTCCGTCGCGACTACCTAACGAAACTAGACCTCTACCTACGCTTAGTTACTACGAATCTCGGTGTCAAGATACATTTGAGCGTTGAGGTGAGCTTAAAAGGGGCAGGTGATCTATGACAAGATTGACAAGTGTCGCGCGACGGTCGCGCGTTCTTGAAACGCGCGTTTGTATTGCCGCAAAAAGTCGCCGTGTGTAATCTAATACTGACGTTCAGAGGCTCTAGTATAAGTTTTACCGAAACAAAACGTTACGACCGCGTTTGCGTTTAGCTGTCAAATCCCGTACAAATTGAGGGTAAAACGCAAACGCGATCGTAAAGTTTTGTTCCGGTAAAACTTATACTAGAGCCTCAGTTCGTTAATGATCTTCAAATATTTCAACATTGTCAATAGTAAAGTCATTATTACTGCTTTAAGCAATATATCTACTATGTCAACACACTATTTCTCTCATTCCAGACTTGCTAAAAACTTGACCACCCGCAAGGGCAGCCGCCGAGCCAACACCGGTAACCGTTTGGAACACGCGGTCCTCACGCACCTCCAACACGTGCCTTAGCTTCCCTGCCACCCGGCCGCCCCTCATCACACATCTCGCTTCCACCGGCTCCGGCTACACACGACTGAAATCGACATGGCCCGCGGCGACGAATGCAAGACTGCCTCCAAGGCCAACCACGCGTGCAAGAATTTTGATGTCACTGGTCCCTTGAAGTGAGCATCAATAGCATCACAAGTGGTTACGCCTTGGCCACGACTTTTTTAGCGGTTTTTCTAATTCATTGCGCGTGATCCCAACTAACCACAGTGCGTTGCGCGTCTCGACCGCGCAATGAACAGTTAAAACGCTGCCGCAGGTCGCTTAAGACCAAAGTCGTGGCCAAGGCGTTAGTGGGCCTTATCCCGTAGCAGTAATGCTGGGGCCACACTAACGAGAAACGCCATTAATTATCGCGATTGGCCGTACCTTTAACATCCGTCGTCCATTATCGCGATAATTAATGACATTTCTCGTTAGTGTGGCCCCAGCATAAGGGCAAATGGCCGCGAGGGGCTTCGTTAAAACACGCGCAGACCCTAACATATTGTGTTACCTAGAGGCTTAAGTATTTGAGGCGAGAGGTAGTTCCCATATTCGCCGGGCAGCACTCGCCTTGCGCCGACGAATGCCCATAAATACGACCTAACCACTCAGACCAAGAAAAAATATCTTTTTATTTATTTATATACAGCAGTTGCTTATCGAGCCTGCTACTACGGCGAAATAGAAAAATATTCGAAATCTCTTAGGTCCGAGGCATGACTCAAGTCATAATCAAGTAACTGCAGATGGCATGCTCGTATATGCTCTCTTCGAATGTTCCAGTTCCTTTTTAGGGTTCCGTACCCAAAGGGTAAAAACGGGACCCTATTACTAAGACTTCGCTGTCCGTCCGTCTGTCTGTCACCAGGCTGTATCTCAAGAACCGCGATAGCTAGACAGTTTCTGTTGCCGCTATAACAACAAATACTAAAAACAAAATAAAATAAATATTTAAGGGGGCAAGGGGGATACAACAAACTTTTTTTTTTAAACTGTTTTTATAGATACGGAACCCTTCGTGCGCGAGTCCGACTCGCACTTGGCCGGTTTTTAATATTGTCATTTGTCATGCTTGCTTTTCCGAATAGAATGTGAAAAAGTACTTAGGCCTAAGTACTTTGAAAACCAAGGTATTTAAATAAAACGGCCTAAATGGAGCCAATCCAATGATATATGATCATGTTCTTCAAAGATGTAAGTAGGTACCTATTCAAAAACAGACCCCGTATCATGGTCGGCCTTATCACACGATAAGTGACAGGATAGAGCGTCTGTCACTGGCTGACACCGTTCGATTGAACGAGACGACGCTCCTATCTTGTCACTTATCGCGTGATAAGGCCGACCATGATACGGGGTCAGAACTTCTAAAACTGTTCAATAACAACTTTCAGCTGAGCCCTTCATCAGAAGTCAATTAGAACAGAATTTATGAAATCGCGATTGGAATTGCATAACTTTTGAACGAACTTCTCTACTAATGCGTCAATTTGAAATTAACGCAATGTCTTTCATGCCTAAATTAAGTTTTAAATGACAGTTAAAGCGCTTAGGCGCCCGTTTAAAAACCACCCCCGCTTTCTACTTTTTTTAAATAATAATTTGCTCATCCGTGCAATTTATCTTTCCAGAAAATCCATCGCCTCCCCCGCCCCGAAGAAAGCGGAGGAGAAAAAGGAGGACTACGGGTCGTATGGCCAAATGTTCAAGAACAAGAAACACTTTACGGATATGCACTTCTGCTGAGCCGGTTCACTCATCATCATGACGTCACACCCTGGTTAACTAATACTTGTAACTTTAATCAATAAAGTTGTAATACTTTAGTCAGTGTTTGTGACAATACTTTCTCTTCGTATATTATCACCGGGGTAGGTTTTTCGTACTAACGTATCATGTATTCTTTTTAACAAATTAAAGCTTCATCTTTTGCAAGGATTTTTTGTTATGAGAAACGCGCATTACCCGCACGACTGAAGCGCCGTGCGCCCACGCGTAGTGAAGTTGCCTGTCTATCTTTGTTACATCGACATTCGACACTTGCGCGCCAACTAAATGCGTCGGCCTAAATGAAAGTTGACCTTTCGAAGTACACATTAAGTTGGTTGACTATTACTCGGTAAACAGTTATGCCTACTTAACCGGGATAGTTTTCCTTTTAAATTCATTGTATGTACTACTGCCACGATTTTTTTCACATTCCTAGTAGTAGCCATTTAGCCGGCAGGGGCGGAGGACACTTGACTCGAACAGAAATGACAACCCTTACGGGTTCCTTGTTGACTACGGAACCCTAAAAATCACCTGCACGGCGATCACAGGACGGCCGGGCCCGCGAGCTGTGTCGCGCGCGGCAAGATAGACAACAACCCATCTCTTTTGAAGTGGATACTTCTTTGCTCGCGTTCTAGTATGGGGGTACAGTTAGCGTTGTCGTGGTCCCGTGGATTGTGGATGAATGTCGTTAACAATTTGTGTAATACTGTGGCGAGGTTCAAATGGGGGTACAGTTCAAAATGTATCACGTGACTTCCGGAATAACTTTTTGTAGAGAAGCCTAATCTGATTTCAAATAATTGTTTGTTACATGTTTTAATCCTTCTTTATTTGCCATTAGTTGTTAATCACAAAATTGTATTTAGTTTATGTGGCCGACATAAAAATAATGCTGAAATGACCGCCATTTTCAATGTATCGCGAGTCAAATGAGCTACGTCAGTCAATGTTGCCATATATACCGACTTATCTGTACTTATACAGAGACTTAGTGAATTAATTCAGATATATATTTTACGGGTACACTATAATAGCAGGCTTGGCCGGTTTTTTTTATTAGGGCTCCATAGCCAACAAAGAAGTATCCACTTAAACTTAATTAACGGTTGTATCTCCGACACAACCCGCTTCTTTTTAATTAACGGTATTTTTTTACGGTATTTCATCATCATCATCATCATATCAGCCGAAAGACGTCCACTGCTGGACAAAGGCCTCCCCCAAAGAGTGCCCAAGTGACCGGTCCAGCGCCAGCGCATCCAGCGGACACCCGCTACCTTTGCCAGGCCGTCAGTAGGTACACCTTGTGGGGCCTACCCACGGCGCGCCTTCCGGTACGTACGTGGTCGCCATTCGAGAACCTTACCGCCCCAACGGCCATCGGTACGGTATTTAGGTACTTAGTGCAAATATATTTTTGATAGTAAGACTGAACTTTAACGCAAGTTATTGATTGGATAAAAAGTTAATGAAACGACACGAATTTTCAAACTCAATTAAGACTACGTGACCATTTGAGTACAATGGAAATGAAGCAATTTGCGAACTGGTACCACTCTGGCAGCACTCTGTCTCAAATTGGCTAAGATTTGAAGCAAATAGGAATTCTCAAATAAGTACGTTTAGGTACCGTTAGAATGCTGATTTTCCCTATTAACTCAATATTGGATAAGTACGTTGATGGCATTCTCCAAGTACATAGCACATACATACACGCCTATGTGTCCAGGTAAGGCAGTGTACAATTGTACATGCAATTTAATTTTCAGTGACAGCTCTAGCAATCATGGGTTTAACAACGGAGAGAATATGATATTGCAGTGACAGGTTGCTAGCTAATCGCCCACAACACAGAAGATCATTTTCTCCATTTTCTCATTCGTCTATTATCAAAGTATACAAGTCAAGTGGGTGCATGTATACAACTTCTCATAAGTAAATAATGTCCACCGAGCTATGGGACATATTTATGGGTATGTTTCATTCATCCTTTTTTTTACACTTGACTGGACCAAGAGACTCCTGTATCAAAGGAAATGTATCGAGAGAGTTATTGAAAAAAAAAGACCGGCTATGTGCGATTCGGACTCGCGCACGAAGGGTTCCGTACCATTATCTATAAAACCGGCAAAAAAAACACGTTTGTAGTATGGGAGCCCCCTTAAATATTTATTTTATGCTGTTTTTTAGTATATGCTGTTATAGCGGCAAGAGAAATACATCATCTGTGAAAATTTCAACTGTCTAACTATCACGGTTCATGAGATACAGCCTGGTGACAGACGGACAGACAGATAGACAGACGGACGGACAGCGGAGTCTTAGTAATAGGGTCCCGTTTCACCCTTTGGGTACGGCACCCTAAAAACAAGTTCATTAAATGCTTGTCTACACAATGGGATATCATTACCGCAGGACGCGGTAGAATGAGATGAAAGTAAGTCTTTCTCCCTCTAACGCCTAGTTGCGTCCCGTATGAAGCCATGATGGCCATTGTGTCAAGCAGCCTTTAGATTTATAGGAAGCACCTCAGTATTCAAAATTGGGAACCACAAAGAAAAACGATGTTTCAACAAAAAAATGACCGGGTTGCACTCCGGGAGTGCCGGCTGAAGTGAAAACTCAATGACATTGTAACAGTTTTTCGATCAGGTCACGTGTCCGTCTTACGAATTTTCAATCTGTCGAATCTCACGGTCACGTGACATCTTACGGTCACGTGACCTGTGGCTAGTTTAACAATTTTTCTCCATCACAAAAAGTGCACAGCGTCGCTAAATAAGTTTTCACTTCAAAAACCACAAGCTAAATAAAACAGACCTGTGCCAACCATTTCGATCTTTTTGTCGCAATCACCCAGACCCAATTAGTCTTCGGACAAATCAACTTTTTATGTTCCTGCGTCACTGTCGTATCTGCCTTTAGCCTGATATTTAACTTTGATCTTTATTTTAAATGCTATAAAGTTGCTTTGATATTACACAATTTACGAGCTTGGGAGCTTTAGGCAGTCGAAATTGAGATTTTGGCTGTGCGATATGGAACCGAGCTGGATAGGTTTGATTTATGGATAAGGCTGTCGGAATCCATACTAATACGACGACCTTCAAACCTTCAAAAAAAGAGCGTACTCCCATCTTAAAGGCCGGCAACGCACTCACCACACCTCTGGTGTTGCAAGTGTCCATGGGCGGCGGTAATCGCTTACCATCAGGTGATCCGTCTGCTCGTTTGCCTCCTATATCATAAGAAAAAAAAAAAATACCCTTTATAAATGCGAAAGTATGTCTGTCTGTCCGTTTGTTTGTCTGTCTGTTCTTCACGCTTAAACTGCTGAACCGATTTAGATGAAATTTGGTATAGAGATAGTCCCTGGGAAGGTCATATGATAGTTTTTATCCCGGAAACATCCCCTAAAGGCATGAAAAGGGGGGAGAAAGTATCACTGCAAGATGTCGCCATGTGTAATTAATCTGAACGCTGACATAAGTTAACATGAGGTATTGTATATATACCCACTGTAAGTTTAGATTGTTTTTAGGGTTCCGTACCGGTCCGTCCGTCTTGCTGTCTGTCCGTCTGTCACCAGGCTGTATCTCATGAACCGTTGAAATTTTCACAGATGATGTATTTCTGTTGCCAGTATAACAACAAATACTAAAAATATAGATGAATTAATATTTATATTATGATCGTCAAAGAGAATAAGAATTGTCATAAAATGTCAAGTTACATTTGGTTCAAATTATAGTCACAATTAATTAATCGGCAAAAGTAAATAAATGACTAAGATAATATTACATAAAGATCGTCAGATAACAAACTACGAGTATACCTTAATAAACGAAAAATTCAAAAATACAAATATATACCGAACATTGTTTTTTTCGAACCGGGTGCTATGATAACCGTATTGGAAAGTTTATGCCACGTAAAGTGGCTTTACCATTCTTTCACTATGCTAAATAAAATAAAGTTGGCATGTAGGGGTAAATCTAGGTACTAATCCGATCTACCGTAATTTTAAATAATCTTTCAGCAGTATCATGATAGAATTGACATGCTGGACCTACGGATTGGACATGCTTTACTATTTACTCAACTGTCATAGACATATATTTCCATACGAAAAGTGTCATTTAGATATATCTGACGTACGTCGTACAATGCGTTACGCAATCGACCAGCAAGTATTATACTTACTTTGAAATTATGCCCTAAATCAAAATGACAAAAATAAGTTAAATTGGTTTTAACCTACTTAATTTGAACAGAATTTAATATTTTTTTATTGAGCAGAGACCTAATATTTTCTTCTTTGGGAGCGATAATCGAGCTTTCGTATAAACTGTTCGATGTCAATAGTCATTAGTTATGTTATACGAATAAACGAGTAGATGAGCTATACGAACATACGTTGTTGTTCGTTGAGTGTACTTGTTTGTATACAAGTCTCAATATCGATAACATACTTGATGCTGTTACCATCAAACGTGTTATGTTTCACGCCAAACTAGGCTTTAGTTCATTGCGTTAAGATCGTCGAGTAATCATAGACAGGTGGATAAGCTTGTAGGTGTTTGGAGGTGCGTGGCTGCCGCAGCATCCAGCCTTATAAATAATTCACCGCCTTTGTTTGCCAGCCGTTCGGTCTGCTTAATTCAATGAAACTTGCAATTCCTACAGGTATACCCTGCCTTATATTAGGTACATTTTTATAATAATTTGGTTGATACATTCCTACCCTAGCCTACCTATAATTTGATTTTAGATAGCAGCAGAGCGCAACAAACTTTTCCGTCGCCGCATAGAGATGGAAGGAAATGCAAAAAACTATTTGAAACTACTAGTTACCACTTTTTTTTTAATTTTCATTGTTTCAATTTCCGCAATAGTCTGGGACACGTGCTATCGACCGTGATGCTGCGACCGGGCACGGGCAATGCGCGCGCAAACAGCCAGTGCTGCCGATATGCCACAGCACCGCAATAATTAAAAAAAGTTTGACAGTAACTTCAGCTCGAATTGAGCGCGGTGTTCTAAATTCGAATAATTGAATTTGTTCTTTGAACTTGCACTTGTATAGGTCACAGATGGTTTGATCGAGTTTAATAGGTTTTTGTATTAAATTGGTGAATGTAAATTTCATTGATTTTGCGACTCTTTTTCTGTAAAGAATTTAAATAATAATGTCATTTCAATAAAGCATAAACACGTTTGCTTTACTTAACCAGAATCTTAGATCGTAGGTAGGTAGTTAAATAAGTATTCCAACCAGGGCTTTCTTGATTACCGCCTATTATTGAGTATCTACTACGTTTTATGTCTACTTTGGCTCGGAGAAAATGTGGGATCACTTTGGTAAATGCCACTGAGTGTCGTATATAATATTTTGTATCAATAATATATTGCAAGTGGTTTAAATCTCTTACTTTTACTGATTATTACCAGACAGACTGTATTCAGCCATGTCTAACTTAATCTAGTCTGAAACCGAATTATCTATATATATAAACGTAAAAGTCCTGACTGACTGACTCATCAACGCCAAGCCCAAACCGTTGAACTTAGAAAGCTGATTTTTTCACAATAGGTGCTTTACATAACGTAAGTACCCACTAAGAAGCGATTTTTGAAAATTTCACCCCTAAAGGGGTTAAATAGGGGTGCAAAGTTTGTATGGGGAAAACTTTAGTTTTTGAGCTAGAGACTTCAAACTTTGTAGAAAGATTACTTATTAGAATACAAATAAAGTAATTTCAGCGTTTTCGAAAATTCTACCCCTAAAGGGGTTAAAAAGGGGTTGAAAGTCTGTATGGGATTGGAGTAAAACTTTAAGTGAGAGACTTGCCACTTTCTGTATGGACTCCTTATTACAATACAAGAAAAGTAATTTTAGGGTTTTGGAAAAGCCCACCCCTAAGTAGGTTAAATAGGGGTGAAAAGTTTGTATGGGGGAAACTCTTTTTGTGACCTACAAAATTAAAACTTATCAGAATCCAAAAAAAGTCATTGTGTTTTGGAAAAATACAACCCATAAGGGGGTTAATATATTTTTTGTACCTTTAGTTATTTGTATGTACGGAGTGCCCCCCTCAATTATTTTTTTACAATTAACTTACAAAAATTAGTAGTGGCACACAAAACAAAATAAAAATTAGGTACCGTAAAACGGGATGAGTAGGTTTCGCGGGGAGAGGTGGTGGCTTATGAATGGGGTGATAAGGTTTGAGAGGGGGGTGAGCAGGAATTTTAAGGCTACTGCTACAAAATGAATGTATTCCAATTTAAAATGGAGCTATAGTAATAACGCATAATAAAAAAAATCGATCCAACAATCTTCAAAAATCATCTTTGTATGAAAAACCATCTTAGTCTAAATATATAAAAGAAGAAACTGACTGACATATCAACGCACAGCCCAAACCGCTGGTTCTAGAGATTCCAAATTTGACACGTAGGTTCCTTATAAGGCCTAGAAGAGCACTAAGAAAGGATTTTTCAAAATTCAACCCCTAAGGGGGTGATATGGGGGTCCAAAGTTTGTATCGGGGGAAACATTATTTGTTGAGACTTGAAACTTTGTAGGAAGATTACTTATTAAAATACAAAAAAAGTACTTTCAGCGTTTTTGAAAATTCTACCCCTAAGTGGGTGGTGGGTGGGTTAAATAGGGGTGCAAAGTTGACATATCAACGCACAGCCCAAACCGCTGGTTCTAGAGATTCTTAATTTGGCACGTAGGTTCCTTATAAGATCTAGGGGAGCACTAAGAAAGGGTTTTATCAAAAGGAGTGAAATGGGGGTCAAGTTTGTATGGGTAAACATTATTTTTTGAACTAGAGACTTGAAACTTTGTTGGAAGATTACTTATTAGGATAGAAAAAAAATACTTTCAGCGTTTTGGAAAACTCCACCCCCAAGGGGGTTAAATAGGGGTGCAAAGTTTGTATCCGAAACTACTGATACTAGAAACTTGAAATTTACACTAGAACTTCCTTTTATGACGTAGGTAAGACGGGATTTTGTATCTGAAACTACTGGGATTAGAAACTTGAAATTTACACTAGAACTTCCTTTTATGACGTAGGTAAGACGGGATTTTTGGAAATTCTAACCCTAAAGGAGTTAAATAGGGGTCCAAAGTTTGTATGAGAGAAAAAAAAATTTTTGAACTACAGACTTGAAACTTTGTAGGAAGATTACTTATTAAGATACAGAAAAGTACTTAAGGCGTTTTAGAAAATTCTTCCCCTAAGGGGGTTAAATAGTGGTGCCAAGTTTGTATGGGGGAAACATTATTCTTTGAGCTAGAAACTTGAAACTTTGTAGAAAGATTACTTAATACAATACAAAAAAAGTACTTTCTGCGTTTTTAAAATTCTACCCCTAAGGGGATTAAATAGGAGTGCAGAGTTTGTATGAGGGAACTTTATTTTTAGAGCTAGAATCTTGAAACTTTGTAGAAAAATTACTTATTAGAATACAAAAAAGAACTGTCAGCGTTTTAGAAAATTCCACCCCTAAGGGGGTTAAATAGGGGTTGAAATTTACACCAGAACTTCCTTTTATGACGTAGGCAAAGGATTAGACGGGATTTTTGGAAATTCCATTCCTGAAGGGGTTAAATAGGGGTGCAAAGTTTGTATGAGAGAAACATTAATTGATGAACTAGAGACTTGAAACTTTGTAGGAAGATTACTTATTAAGATACAAAAAAAGTACTTTAGTTAGTACAATTCACGCGTTTATTCCCAAAAGGGGTAGGCAGAGCACATGAAACTTATGTTCCAGCGCCACTTTTAGCGTAAATGTGGGTATATTGCAGTGATAGGTTGTTACCCCATCGCCCACAACACACTTCAACCCTGCTCCCTTAGTCGACTTTCACGACACCCACGGGAAGAAAGGGGGTGGTGAAATTCTACCCTACACCACACGGGAATAAAAATAAAAGGAAAAAAAAAAAATTACTATAACGGGTTTTGACGAATGGTCATTCATAAGGGAAGTAAGTCAGTAAGTAGGCCGTTGCCGGCGTAACAATTCAACAGTTATTGCAAAATTACACTTACTACGCGGGCGAAGCCGCGGGCAAAAGCTAGTTAGTTATAAATCAGATTCTGTATCTGACTGATGTGTATGGTACTACCCAGCCAACGATTAAATTCTAAAGGGGATTAAGTCCCTGTTCAAATTAAACCCTGTAGGTACCTAGGTAGAATCTTAGTTCTCGTGCCCAGAAATATAATAACGTTGAGATTAGTTTCTCGCGTGATAAAAGTTTCCGTGGGATTACTTCAGCAACTTCAAAAGTGGGATAAAATACCTACAGGTAAGTACCTACAGTGCTAAAAAGGAAATAAAGCTAACAAAATATTAGTTATACCTTTTACTCGTATCGAGATTGTTTAATTTTACCGATAAATTAGAAACACCTTTACTTTAAACACAGCACTAGTGACATAGACAAAGTTTTCTCTGTTCTATTTAGGGTTATGAATACGGATTCTCTAGCTACGGGGTATGACTCTACATTTTTTTTACATTTTAGAGTTGGCACTGTTGGTTAACAATATCGGTAAAATGGTGGTAGATTTAACATTAAAAAATTACATGAAAACACTTGGATTTTCTCACAATACATTATTGTTTTCACCGATTTTTGGTACGGAAGTCTAACTAAATTATTTTTTATTTTATTTAAATAAAATAAAATGTCAAGCCAATTTATAATTAGCTATTCGTTGGTAGCACATAGTATTCTGTACTGGCTTAGTTCTTGTTTTAACTTAAGCGTAATTGCAGTTCTGTGTCACTGACACCACAGCTGTGTTGCATCGGCGCATCCACACGGGGGAGGTCATCAGGATATTTACAGTTTCACATACTATGTTTCTTTTAAAGAGCTTGATTTTGATATGAATGCAGTTTTAGAACGGGTCGTCTATGTACAGTCGAATTCAAAGCTTTAAAATAATGTTTAATTATTTATCCTAATAGATTGTTGTTTAATGTAAGTACATATCGGTATGTATTGAAACTTGGTGCCATATTGTCATTGAGACAGGTTCCAAAGTAAGGATAACACAGTTTATCCAATTCAACAAAATAAAAATGTAGTTTTATTTCACAATAAATGCAAAAAATAAAAAAAGACCGGGTTGCACTCCGGGAGTGCCGGCAGAAGTGAAAACTCAATAACATGTAACAGTTTTTCGATCAGGTCACGTGACATCTTACGGTGTCACCCTAAAAATGAATTTGACGCAAATTTATAAACAATTATCAATTATTTAGGCGGACGGCCCAACGCGCCGCCGCGGCGCAACGGCGCCAGCGGGCGGCGGCAAACACAATACCAATTTGTTTTTGCCATTGCCAAATATTTTTCAAAGCTTTATCTCTTTAGGAATAACGTCTAATTTCGAACTATTCGAATTTGCAAGAACAGCAGATGGCGGTGCACGGTGGCGACCAAAATATCAATTTGTTTTTGCCGTTCGTAAATATTTTTCTATGCTTTATCTCTTTAGGAATAACGCCCAAATTCGAACTAATCGAATTTTCTCAATAGCAAAACGGTGAAGGACGCGTTGGTATTATTACAAATCTATTTGCAGAATATGCTATTGCAAAAAGTGTTTAACGGCTTTATACTCTTACGAATAGCGTTCAGTTTTGAATGAAGTCGAATCGGCTAGCAGCAAAAAGTGACCCTCCTTCACATCTGACGTCACAAAACTCTGTCGCGTATTTAACAATTTTTCCCCATCCCAAAAAGTGCTCAGCGCCGCTAAAGAAGTTCACTTCAAAAATTAATGTATGACCAAAAAACCAGTCCCTCACCGCCAAAATGAGCCTAAAAATCAGTGTTCCTTTATCGATAAGAGGCGGGTTGCGGCAGTCTCCGTCAGACGCCGCATGGCCGAGCGCGGCAAACACCGCGTCGCGCCCGCCCCGGCGCCGACAAAGAAACAATACGCGTACGTGCCCTGCCCGCGCTCCGAGGAGGTCGGCACTGAATTCGCCCTCCAACTCAGGAGGGATCCCTTGCCGCAGCCCTTGCCAGAAACACCTAAAACCGGTGAGTGCGCGAAGTTTCAGTGCTTGTGCGGTGCCAAAGTTGGTAAAAGTGCAGAAAGTTACGATTGCCGTCAGGTAAGTTTAGCAGTGTATATTACACATCTCTAAGTGTCTAACGTTATTCATGCAAAAATAAACTAGGTATTTAAGTAGATAGTATCGTGCAACATTTATTTTAATAGCGCCAGACGCGTAAAGTAAACAAAATAAAACCGGTAATTAATTTCGATGGAGATTGTTATGACAACACTTTGAAAGTCTGTTCCAAAGATGACGTCAGCATCATCAGCTGTCATGGCATTTCCCGCCAACGGGCAACGCTAACATAATGAGTTGACGTTTTAAACTACAAACAGCACAATTTACTCATGTGGTAGCGTTTAGTAAATGTGGTAGAATGAAATGCTTAGCCAATTTAGTATTGTTATCCACTAATTTTGACGTTTTAAAATTCAAAGGAACACTAGAAAGCTTTTGAAATGGAAATTAGTTTTAAATTGAATTTTGTAAGAAAATTACGTGAATTTTTATCGACTTCTAAGCACGTTTATACTTTAAACCGTCTAAAACGGTTTTACTGTTAGATCTGGGCTTACCGATATATCAGTAAATGTGTTATTTCCATTATATTTTTGCAATGGAAACGTTTTAAATTATTCCTACACTTAGACACTTAGACATTGATAGAAGGTGATCAACAGTAGGCAGATATATTGAGACAAAAATAATGCGAAGCCATGTCCAGGAATCGGCATAGAATTTATTTGTAACAAAAAGGAGCATTAATTAAGTTCCTAGCGCTTTCACGCGTTATGGTAAAACATTGGGCTGTTAATAAAATGAGTTTGGCGGCTACAAGAGTGTTCAACGAGCAATAAGGCATAGGTATATTTAATTGCCACAAAATAAGCGCAATTTCCTGTCAGGTACAGGTACGTAAATCTTAACGTGGCGCACGATCTCGCTTGCGCCACGCGCCCTGCTGGCCCGGCCGCGCGCGCGCACCGACCTACTGCAACACGCGCACCGACCTACTGCAACACGCGCCGCTCCCGAGCTCTCTATCCTCAACTCCGTGCTGGACGCAGCACCGCACTGTGATCTGTAACCAGATTAGCCTGCTTGTTGCAGGAATGCAAGCTTTTTATTGAACAATCCTTATCAGATTAATCTGTGAGTTATTTTTTAATGTTTTAGTTTAAGATCTGTGACGCTTTGGCGGTTAGCTGTAAGTTTGAGATGTACTTTTTAATACAATAAACAATAACCAATGCAACAGCCTCGTGGTTTATTTTGTCCACGCTGGGCGGTATCTCACGCAAAATTTACATAAAATAACAGAATAGTGATGGATTATTATCGGAAACTGCAACTTTAAACCTCGCCTATTTACTTCACATATTTGTTTACAACCTTAGTGAAAGTTCCACCAGAATCAAAAAGTACTCATCAATTCACTAAAATTTCGTAATCAATGAACTTCGGTTTCATTTTGGCACCGAATGCTTGCCCCCGCGCACGCACCGCGATATAATTAGTGCACGTCTGGCACGCCGTGCAGTCTAGTTGCATTGCAATATCCATGCATTTCAGTGGAACGAATCCATACTATATGTAATGTTCTTATATCACGTATTTTACTGTTTCTCTCTACACCGACTCGCCCACAGTCACGCACGCGTTTTACTGTCCAATCCTCCGGGCACAGACTATAGACCATAGACTCGCTCCCGCCAAAACTCTGCACGTCATGTGTGCCCGAGATGGTAGTGTGTATTAGGTCTTATTTATCTATATACACAATAACACTATATAAATCACTCACGGCGGTCACTGACGGCGTCAAATTTCAAGAATAATGACCGGGCGTCAAATGCCAACTCGGTCAATTCGCGTGTAGCTGACACTGCGCGAAACAATGTCACTGTGCATGCCGAACCGCGGCCCCCCTGCCCCCTCCTCGCGGGGCCTCGCGTCAACGCTTCATCAAAACCACGTCGTCGTTTTGCTGACGTCGTTTCTGCTGGTGAGCCTGTTCCAGCCCGCCGGAAAGCCGCGCCCTCAAAAGCGCGTGAAGTTCGGGATCCTCCAAAAGAGGAAACCCCTCGCACCAGTGTGGACAAGGAGGGTTTCACAACGGTGTCAAGAAAGCGTAAGACACGCAAGAGTCAGTGTGGTACTGCAGAACCGGTCGGTTGTGGTCTGCGGGTCTCCACACCGAGCAAGGCGCTGTACGTGTCGCGCCTGCATCACACTGCCACCGCTGAAGAAGTGACGCAGTATGTTCGCCAGGAAACCGGCTACTCGCTGAGGGTGTTCCCGTTGCATTCGCGCCACTACGTGCACTTCAGCTCGTTTGTAGTGCGCGTGCCGCGGCCGCTCCAGGAGACCATCGCGTGTGCTGATTTCTGGCCGAAAGGTGTCGTGTTTCGTCGGTTCCGGGGCAACCTACCAAATCCAACACCCGAGATGTCGGAACAACGGGGCCACGCCGTTTCGCCGTCAAAATAAATATTGTTCGGTTCATGACGCATTGGTGTAAACTGTAATGTTATGGAACCTGTTTTTCAATAAATAAATAAATAAATAAATGTGAAAGTAACTCTGTCTCTCTGCAACTTTTTTCGTTAAATATCGAAAAGACCTCTTTGTGTTGTTTTCGGCTCCTCGCGACTCCCAAAGGTCCGAGACACCATCAACACACACAATGAGTGGGAAAGACTCCATAACTCGTTCACAAGATTCATAACAATTCCTCTTATATATATCTAGTAATACTAGAATTGCCTATGAAGCAAGTACAGCAGCAGCAGTTGTTACGCGGTCTAAACTAGCTCATATTGCTTTGTGAATATAACCACTACGTTCTACGAGACGGGACTTCGAACAAGGTTTTGGATGACACTGACATATATGTATAGTCATTCATGATTTAGTATTTTTTGCCATACCACATAAAAAAGTCTAATGCGGAAGTAAGTCGTACCAACATAACGGCACGATAAGGGATGTAGTACTTAACATTAGCGATATAGATAATATTAGTACTTTATGATTAGGAACATCATCGGGTTCACTCATTGATTTAATGGGTTCACTGCATGACAGAAAATCATTTTATTATATTCGCACTAACTAAATAATAAAAGGAGGATAAATATTTCACGACAATATTTTGTATCTGTGTCAAAACAGTTTATTCTTCAAAAATCGTGCCGCCAAATTGAACAATATTTTCGCTGTGGAATTTATTACTGATTGTGGATGGATAATCTTTGTTTTAACTATTTTCTCGCAGTCTAAGTGAAAAATAAAGTGTATTTAACCCTGGTCTTAAAGCCATATTACCACTCGAACTATTTTCACTCACTTCACTCGGGAAAAATAAATAACCATCTCGTGGTAATATGGCTTATTTTAGGCCCTTCTGCTTCTCATACAATCATAAGAGTACATTTAAATTTACAGTTTCATCAATTTGTCCGTATCTTTTTCGTTCGCAAGAAGCTAAGTCCCAATGTATTTCCTTAATTCAAAGCTCCCGCTAGTACATATTATCCAAGTGCCTTTACTTTCCATTTTTTAAAGTAAATTAATCGAGAATCTTATAAATATTAAACACATGCTTTCTCCTGAAGTTACAATATCCATGGTAACCATCCAAATGCCGCCATGACAGAAAGAGAAAGTACGGAAGTAAGAGATAGCATGTGTCCGTCATGGTAGAAGCACAGAAACTTGTAATTTGTCAGAACTTGTCAGATTTGATACTGTATTAGAGCAAATGGCTGTCATTCTTCTTTTTGTTCCGTGTTGCGTGACACTGGTCATGACATGACAGACGTGGTACAGCACAACACTTAGTTAGAAACAAGAACAATAGGGATTCATATCAGCATCATGAGAAAACATCAATGATGGAGGCTTTCATCTCATCAGGATAAATTTAAAACAATTTTTCTCATGCTCGAGCGCACAGCCCATTATGTCAAACACCCGACCAACCCAGACACAGATAAGATCAGTGTCATTATTTCCGAGTAATAAATCTGTGCAAAAGGGACAAATGCTTTATCTTCTCGATAAAAGAAAGTGTTCTATGTTTGCGCTTTCACATAATTTATTGCCACCATCTCCAAACATTTGAGATAACATTATACCTACCATTATATTATGTACCGTTGTAGTACACACACAGATATCATTTGGAAAAAAAAAATATATATATCTTTTATTGAAAATGCCGAATGTATTATTTGCTCCAGTCCAGATATAATTAATAAAAGTTTAACATGTTAATAAAATATTGGATATAAAAATGCAAAGTTGTTGTTGATTTTTTATTACCTCCTCGACAAGAGCCATGTTCATATTTTTTCAAACCACATGCTCGACAATGCCGAATTATAGGTCATGTAAACCCTACCGAAAGCAAGACATTAAATCCCTTGGTATTAGCCGGGTTATAATGTTGTACTGAATTTCATTATAACCCGCTGGTTAATAATATGATTTCACTTTTCATAATTCTTATTACTATATGCATAAAGTTTAATTTTGCTAAACACAATTTGTCCTAGGCCATGGCCTACTTGATTTGACAAAATAAATGAAGTTTGCCTCCGTGTGAACCCCGGTCCGGAGGAGCGCGGTGTTCGAAATTCGAATTTCGAATCTAGGACCACGGCTTGTGCTTTCGAATTTGGAACGTCGCGCGCCTTCATTTGTTCACGCGTGACGAACAAATCAAGTTCTTGTAGGTGCCTATAGAAGATTTAATTTCAAAAATAATATTGAAAATGTCGAGTGATGAAAGTGTTTTGACTCCTGAGTTTATCAAATTAGATGCCATAGGCATTGTCAACAATCTGCTGCCAGAGAAGTCAAAGGAAAAATACCTAAAAGCCTACAACGATTTTGACAAATGGAAAGCTGTAAAAGGCGTAAAGTCTGTGTCTGAATCAGTGCTTCTGGTCTATTTTGAATATTTATCTACTGAGCCTGTTTTTTTGTCTCGCATAAGGTGTGAAAAGTAGAGTATACACCTCGGGGATAAGACTGTTTTAGTCTTGGGCGGTTGAACCCCTCACTGCACTCAGGACTCAGTCTTAATTCCCTCGCTTCGCTCAGGAATTAACTTATAACTCCCTCGCTACGCTCAGGAGTTAAATTATGAGTCCTTCGTTACGTTCGGGATTCAATTCGCTCCCGTGACATAAAACAGTGCTTTATCCCCTTAGTGTATAATCTACTAGTTCATATGCGAGATTATTTTAACCCTTATTTTGATGAAAAATAAGCCTCTGTGATGCTAGTCCAAGAATTCCGGTAACGAAAAACTTTAATAAATTCGGTCAAAGAATAGGTTCAGCGGGGTGGACGCTGTCGAAAGTAGTAGGTAGGTATGCGTTATGCCATTATCTTCAGTAACATAAAATATAGGTAATATGATACATACTGACTATTAAAATAATAGTGGTGCTTTAATTACTTACTGTCAACTTTGCTACATTCCCTGTCAACGTATTCGTAACGTACGGTCATCAAAGTTTTTTCAGTATGATTGTACAGGGGGGTTTACCGTTCTCTGTCACCTGTGCCTACTATGTCACCTTTCCTCTCCTACCACGTTCACGTCTCTTCATTCTGTCTTTGCCTGCAACTTATTCTTTGCATCCTTCGCCAACTCCACATTCCAAAGTTTCTAGTCTGTCTCTTTGTGTCAGCGATACGATTATTTATTTTTTATGTAATTGTACACAGACACATAACACTATCCGCGTCATGATTCGATGCAGCAACTAGAAAGAGGTAGCTTAACGATGTCAAAGCAAGTGAACCCGCCGACACGAACCCCGCTTTAAAAGCGGTTGAATAATATGGAATGAGCCCGAGGGGCGATCCGCAATGCGTCGCGCGCTTTGTTATCATTCGTGCAAACCGTCAAATACAACGGTAGCTACACTCGAGATCGTAATGAAAACGTTCTCAAACTCTTAATATATCTGTAACCTTAATATATCTGTAACGTTAATATATCTGTAACCTTATGGCTTTAACAATAAAGTCAATTCAATTCAATTTTTTAAAAATGGCTTCCATCTAAGTTAAGATGATTTCGCCAGTGTCAAGTTTGCTTATAAAGCGACGTTGTTCGGTAGTTTGGTCAGTCGTCAATAATGCAATCAGCGTCAGAAGCTCCGCTTGAGAAGCAAGGCGTCCACCGCTGACCGCATCCCCGACGAAAGACCTTAACAATAAAGTCAAGAGCATAGATAATATTTACAATAGACATGCAAAAAAAAACATAATCCTACTAATGGATGTTGGGATGTTTATATGTTTGTTACTCAATCACGCTTAAACGGCTCAACCAATTTGGATGAAATTTTGCATGAACTTAGTTTATAGCCTAGATTAATATATAGGATATTTTTTATCCCGGGTCCACGCAGACGAAGTCGCGGGCGGAAGCTAGTATCAAATAAACTAACAAAGAAGGAAAGTAACCTATTTACTCGTAGTTACATACTAAAACCCAACTATAAAAAGAACACGCCACCCAAAAGGTCTGCTTATGGCTGGCCTCGTTACCTCTCTAGAGAAATTCTCTGCGCGAGGTAAGCAAAAAAAAACAAACATGTTACATACTTTTGATCACATTGTCGACTGTACAGTAGGGATGTTAAGTTGCCAGGAACATAAAAACTTTTCCGTCAAGGGCCGTCAACGTTGCTGGCAACATTGCCTTTGTTGCCGGCAACTTTGAAACAGACAGTTGCCTGTTACAGCATATTTTTGGGAAAACTGTTGATTTAATATTTTAGTCCTGCCTGGAAAAAAGTACGCAATAGGTCACCGCGAACGTATAAACTTGCCTTTGCAGTATTTTGTGAGCAAAATCATGAAAATATGATATTCATGCTGTCCGCATATCACAGAAAACCCAAGCGGAACCGCTGATGACATAACTAACTAGGACGAGTGTTTCGGAGATTAACCCCAACATAGTCACTTCACAGACATTACCTCTTTTATTCTAAGTAAGTCACGTTTTAAAATCGGACCAATCAAAAAAAGCGCACTCTTTTCCACTTGACAAAAAAAAACACGGTGCCATTCGAAGCAGTTTTCTTAGTGGTCACAGCTTTGTATGGGACTAACTACATTGAGAGCACGAAAAAAGACAAAAAAGAGGCTCATAGGCGGACCCATGCTGGCAACACTCATACAAGTTGACATAGTATTATGACGTCACAGCATTATATTCTTACTAACCGTTGTATGGAAAATCACGTACCTACATATATTGCTGTTTTGGTCGGTGAAATACTGTGTTTAAGTTTAAATACATAGTTGTAATGCAATTATTATTTCATTCAAGTATAAGGATTCTATGGTATCTTTAATTTTCCTCTTGGCCGTCAAAACAAAATACATATTTTTTTGAAACTTTCAAGTCTTATACACATTTTTATGATATTTTTTTTGTTAATTAACACTCTAATCATCTAATGTTATAATTTGTTGGTTTGCTATCCATGTAACAACACTACGTTATACATTTTAACATGAGCAAAGTTTAGACTTGGTATACCTAAATCCCACTGAAGAAAAGGATGAATTTTAATAGGCCTTTGGGTGGATAGGATAATAGCACCCCTACTTACACTGTAAGTTTACAGTGGTGTTGAGAGTGAGTTATTTATTGGTGAGTTTAGGTACTGGCGTGAACATGTCCATATTCGCCTGACAGTACGCATCTCGCACCGCCGAATACTCCGCGTGTCTATAAACGAGGCGTTAGGACTTACTTTCGTTCGTACCTTCTTCAATTATCTAACTGTGCACCGACTCCACCTTGGTCCAATGCGAACGCAATGCCTCTAATCGGCAAAAATGGAAGCACGATATTTATATTGTCGAGTGCTTGTTACACTAGATTATGACTCGAAGTACCAAACCTGCAGATCCACGACCTATGCCAAGAGTGGCCAACTAGTTAGAAGAGAAGGAAAGAGAGAACTGTACACAGTAACACACTCAAGAACAAAAAAAAACTGGTACATTATGTAATAAATCTTCTTACAAAGTGTCCCCGTTATACTAGTATTTGCTCTTGAGTGTATTCCAAGAAAATAAATAAATAAATAAATGAATACATATTAGTGGACAATCTTACACAAATCGACCTAGTAAGCTCAATAAGGCTTGTGTTATGGGTACTAGACGACGATATATTTAATAGATAGAAATACAAAGAAAACATCCATGACTCAGAAACAAATATTCATGCTCATCACACAAATATTTGCCCTTACCGGGATTCGAACCCAGGACCTTCAGCTTCGTAGGCAGCGTCACTACCCACTAGACTAACCGGTCGTCAAACCAAAATGTTCTTGTTACTCCTATATATTCTTCAATAGAATACTGAGATGTAATATGATGACGCCATTGCAGTAAATGTCATCTGGCGTCTCATATAGGCTAACCGGAAGTGGGCTATTCCAGGATGTAATGAAACTTCGCCGTTTCCGTTTCATTATTCGAATGAATGTACAGTATATAATATATAATTGTTGAGGCTTTGTTCGTTAGTGGTGCTTTATTCCGAGCACTGTTTGCGTTGTAATAGTTTTAGAAATTTATATAAACAATGGACAATCAAGATGGAGATCACATGCTATATTTTATCTTATGGCTGCGCCTGGGCTTTCTGCACGGTCGCCGTTTTGTGCTAACCGTGCTGTTAGCCGCGTGGGAAACTAGTATCAAATATTTTACCTATTTGATTGTGTTAGGCAATGGTTGGTGGTGGTTGTTACGGAGGTACCTAATAATAAGTTGTCATTTGAGTCAAATATCATATTTCACGACCCTTATTGACATTTATCTACTAGTTGAAACTTGGTGTACATTGAGAAGATATTCATTGAACTGAATTTCGTTTCAGATAAAGGCACCGGGAAGTTCAGCGGACTGTTATGATTTTCTGGTTCGATTGTCGCACTAATTACCAAGTCCGAATCGACCGGCAACTGTTTGTTGTCTATAAGACCGTAAAAAAGTCGTCTGGAAAAGATCGCTCTTTTGCGATAAATGTCCGCTGTTTGAGTGCAATAAAGCGTATAAAAAAAATTTTTTCTTCTTTTCTAAAGCAACAGTAAACTTCTGTGTGTGATTGGTAGATAATGCCCTACGCCATTCAGTACAGTCACCAGCGCCAATATTTGCCATAACAAAGCGCGCATAAATAACTGACACATCCTTACTGCCCTAGAAATAGAGTCGTGTCAGATATTTATGCGCGATTTGTTACGGCAGATATTAATGCTGGTGACTGTACACGTTTTGTACAATAAGTTTTTAATTATGTACAATAATAAATAAACGTAAAACTTAAATTTAAAGTTCAATTTCACTTAACGAAAGCTTATTATTTTTTACGCTTTATATTTTTTTGCAAACGGGTAGAGGTACAGTCCTTCAAAAATAGCTACACATGTGTCTTATGTCAGTAACAATATAGTCTCTGTATAGATATTTTTGAAAGGTTGTCTGTGTAGATATTGGAGAACTCGACGCGTCGATGGAGCTGTCAACTAATTCAAGTCCGAACCGCCTCCGTGTATCGGTCGGCAGGCGGTGACAGTGGCGACTCATCGAAATCCAGTAGGAAACAGGTTTTTAATCATAAAGGGCATTGGGTAACCTTGTATGAGAAAAAAATGTCGTTTTTATTTTTTGGAGCGCCCAAGGATTTTTTTTTAATAATCCTTGATGTTTACTCGATGAAATCTTCTTAACTTCAAATAGTTCTGCTTTTATTAAGATTATTTAGACATTCAAATTGATCAAAGTAGCCCCATTGTTTCCTAAACCTTTCCACGTAACTCTTTTATGGGTACGCAGCATATGTCCTACTTGGGTAAGTCCGTCAAAATTAATGCCTTTTTACAAGCTTTTATTTAGTTTCACCTGTCCCGTCTGTTATCACTAATCAAATCTTGCAAGTTAAATTTGACCCACTTCCGGTGACCGATTGAGCTGAAAATTTTGCAATTATAGTTTGGATGACAATGCAATATTATGGTACCATCGAGCTGATGATGGAGACAGAAGGTGGCCATAGGAACTGCATAATAAAACCACATAACTCCATCGAGTTTGGGCTCGTTAGAATCGTCTTAATGAGCAGTCGATGACGGTATACAGAAAAGTACAGTCGACAACAAAAGATTGTTTTGACAGAAACTTGTTTTAACGAAAGTCTGCTTTTGTGTTACGTTTTGTTTTGAGTTTAGTACTTTTGTGTTATCCATGACAAAAAAAATGTGTTACACGCAATACGAAATGTAGCAAAAAAGCAGATACGTATCGGTTCAAAACACCCACGCACGTCAATCACGTCAATAATAAACGTACAGAAATTCCTACAAAAACCCTTAAAAAAAATAAAAATGTTTAACTGTTTATTTCTTTAGAAAAACAATGTTACATTTCTAGCATTACTTGTAAGTACATATCGAGGGCTTCATGCTAAAGGGGCGTATAAGCATTCTTGCAGTTGTCTTGTTGTTGTTGCCCTATTATTGCTTATACGCCTCTTTAGCATGAAGCCCTCGATATAGTTTTAGATAACCATAGCGAACGGAAAAAAAACTACGAAGAATCATGGCAGAGACAGACACCATAGTGTTCCTTTAGAAAGAAATAAAAAAACATTTATTCGAGACAAAAAACAAAAAAGAACATAAGTAGTTGCTAAAAAAAGCGGCCAAGTGCGTGTCGGACCACGCACAACGAAGAGTTCCGTGCCTATTAAAAAGGTCGTATCGTTACTGAAATCTTATGGCACATTTCTTTAAGGAAAGCGGTTTTTTAGAAATACCACAAAAACATTTTAATCGATCTTGTTCAAAACAATTTTCGCTGAAAAAATTCAATAAGTCCATGATTTTTTTCATATTTTTAAAATACATTAATAATTTTTAAAATCTTTTAATCGATCTTGTTCAAAACAATTTTTGCTGAAAAAATTCAAAAAGTCCATGATTTTTTTCATATTTTTAAAATACACGGTTCAAAAATTAGAGAGGGGGGGAGACAAAATTTTAGTGACTTTCGGGGCGATTATCTCCGACTCTATTCACTTAATCAAAAAAATTGCTTAGAAACCTTATATTTATTTTGAAAGGCCTATCGATTGATTTGCCACAAGTGCGCTTGCAATGAAAAATAAAATATTTTGACTTTCTGTTTTATGTATGGAGAGCACCCCTAAAACAATTTTTTTTTTGTAATTTAATTACAAAACTATGTAGCGGCTAACAAAATACACCTATCCTCAACATTTTATTCAAATACACCTTAAAGTTTTCGAGTAAAATGCCTGTGACATACGGACGGACAGACAGACAGACATGACTAATCCATAAGGGTTCCGTTTTTTGCCATTTGGCTACGGAACCCTAAAAAGCGCGAAACGAGACGGTACAATCTCAACATAATACTGGCATTACTGCCAGCGTGTAGTGCGTGCTCCAGATGTATTGTATTTTATTAATTATTAATTAATTAATTCATTTTATTTACGTCAGTCATTTTATTTAGCTCAATCGTCCATCACTTGGTAGCTGAGAGGTTCTGAGATTAACACATTTTTCAGCCGCGTCTAGGCAAGATAGGACCAACTCTCTAAGTGGGTAATTTATTTGCCTTCAACACCTTGCGAAACACATGGCCGTTTATAAACTTAATACCTGTTATAAATTTCTATAATCAGCCGATATCTTTGCGACGTCAATTGTAGAGATTTTGCACCAAAAGTTAAGTGTTTTCTTTCTTCTAACCTATCATAATTGTTTCGTACGTGGCCATCATCGGTCTTCTTGATACCATTTAGACTTTCTATAGTTACATCATGTAGTCGCTTGATATGACTTGATCTAGCTTGTTGTAACACAGGCAGGGTCATGACATTGTTGAAAGGTTGTCCATCGCCATTCACCTTTGCGCTAGGGACGACTCGAGGGGGACTTTTTGACTAGTCTTAAGTTTATTGTATTGACATGAATAATTGTCATAATTGTTTTAAAAATATATATAAATGATAAAAAGTACAGTTTTGATCTAGGTAGGTATGCGATACAGACAACGCAGGTAATATTACATTAATTGATTACGGAGTTTTGTTTGGATGAACCATAAGAACAAATGTGCACAATGTATGAATATACTTAATTAGGTATTGCGATGGTGAGGTCATGAAGCCGCAGAGCTCTTCAAAATTTAGTTTAAATTACGAGACTTCATTAATTCGTAATAGGTGTCTTGCCTTCAGAACCCAGTCTTATGTTAAAGTTATAGAACTTGGTGTAGTTAACGTTCAATCTTAATTTCTGCTTCCATAATGGAATGGGATTTTGTGACCTCCTGACCTGTCATTGAAAATTCACCATACAATGTCCGGTCGTCGAGATGATACAGTAGCTAGCAACGTGGTGAGAAAGGAATGTACAGTTAATTTTATTGTCAACTGGGTTATAGTCTGGTTCTTGACCTTAAACTTACCATGCTGATTCTGATAGTTTCGTCCCTATGACTACATTTACCGCAACTGCAATACTACGTGCGTTCCTTTATCAGGAAAAGGAAATATATTTTAGAACTTAGAAATTAGAATGACTCAGCTACAGTTTACGCAAAGAGTTTCAACGTTTATTATGACAAAAAGTGAAACCACAAATTCACTACTTATTAAAAATTTCGTAGCACTATGCTCGTAGCCAATGCCGTGGTTTTCCCGCTAAGTAAAGGAAAGCGCCTACGAACCGAGTGCCCGCTAGGCGGGTTGCAGTGTGGGCATGACGAAGGTACATGACGTCAGGCAGACGATCCTGGCAGGGAAAGTGTTAACCACGACGCAGCTTCCTTCAATACATCCAAAGAGCAACATTTGGTGTAGGATGTTGTTAAAAAAATCGGCAAAAAACATACAACGTAGGCGGACAGAAGACGCTACTTTGGCAGTAACATAAAGCAGTCATATGTACAGGCTGGTCCGAAAGTTGTTAGCTGCTCCGGCTCTACTCATGCGATTACAATATTATTTACAGTACATATGGTGCTACTTTCCCGCACTAGTGCGGAAAGAGCACTTTCCGTGCATATGTCGAAACTTTAAAGAGCCATATGTACAGTAAAACGTTGTACGATACACGTGCGAATAGGTAATTCGCAACTCGTGCATGTCGCTTTAAAACACTCCCTTCGGTCGTGTTTTAATTTATCACCATGATTTCAAAGGTGTCAACAATGAGTCTTTCATTAAAAGTAAAAACTTCTGATATTTAAAAAAAATGTATATATACTCAAAACATTATTTATCGATTTATAAATTGGAAATAGCAAAAGAAACAGAATAATTAGTCCCGAGTAAAGTTCGATTTTCAAAGATTACAATACGAAATTCATTTAATTGTGTCTAAAGCAGCCCATACTTCGATTATCAACCACAGTTGCCACCATCAATTAGGAGTCTGCGAAATTGGCAACTGTGGTTGCCACAAGCAAGTGAGTGGATAATTAGCATTGAAATATACCTCACCATGGTGTAAATAATATTGTAATCACATGAGTAGAGCCGGAGCAGCTAGCAACTTTCGGAGCAGCCCTCGTACGCAGGGTTTCTCATTGCACCCACCGTGGGCATTAGGACACCGCTCTGAGGCTCTAGTATAAGTTTTACCGAAACAAAACGTTACGTCCGCGTTCGCGTTTAGCTGTCAAATCCCATACAAATTGATGGTAAAACGCAAACGCGATCGTAAAGTTTTACTTCGGTAAAACTTACACTAGAGCCTCTGATGAAAATATGTGCTATACATATCGGTTATAAGTACATGATTCGAAAGTTAGGGTTGTCAACTAATTGTTGTCTGCATTTTTTTCTCACGCTTAAAGTACAACTTATAAGTTGAGCTTTTCTTAGTTCTTTTATACCACAGGGGTGATTACCTTTCGAACGTACGTAAGGACAATCAATCAACAAACAAGGTTTATTTTGTGTGGGAAATCTAATTGTCTTTTTTTGTTCGGGTAAATGACACTTAAGTTGTCCTAACGCTCGTTCGAAAAAAATCGCAAATTCAACATGATTATTATTTATACTGTTGACAACCCTGGTAGAGAATGTTAAAGTGCCATCTTCGCTTACGTGCCTTGTACCTGTTTATGTCGTCAACTATAAAACTCACCCATAACCTCTTTGGGCATGTAATAATACATGCACGCCTTTATCCCTAAAAGGGGTAGCAGAGCGCATGAAACTTGTGTTCCAGTACCATTTTTAGCATTGAGTATAAAAAATCGACAAAATGTGATATCGCTGTGACAGGTTGCTAGCCCATCGCCCGCAACACACTTCAACCCTGTACCCATCCCTGTGTCCTGTGTGTGTGTTCCTGTGTGTACCAACCATGTAATACTTGTGCCAGAAAAAGGTACCTTAACACATTCACTGCCAAGTATCGGTACGCGCTACGTTCGTAGCCGATCCCGTGGTTTTACCGCTTAGTAGCGTAAAGGGGCTACGACGTAGGCGCCCGCTAGGCGGGTTTATGGCAGTGAAAGTGAATAGTTGGGTAACTTATTTCGCTCGATAACTACATATAACCGAAAATGAACTTTGCGATTGGCTAAAGCTCGCGGTTTTCGTATAAAGGCTCAAACTTCCTTGTTGCTCCAATGACCCTGAGCTTTAGCATTATGCATCAGCTTGAATACCACAATATGCACACGATTTCAGCGGTTTATAATCTTTGATTTTCTGTTCTAACTGGCGTGATTGCGTTTATGTCGGACATAAAGTATCTCCTTACTAACAAGCATGAAAGTGCGAGAGGGACGAATACTTTATGACCGACATACATAAATGCGATCATGCAGGCTATGAAACAGCCAAGCAATCTGTTACAGACTGCGTTCAAAGTTTTCGTTATTTAGACCCAGTTTTTATACGAGTTAACTACGAGTGTTCTGCTGGAAGTTGAAAAAACTACGGGAAAGTTTTAGCTAGTGTATATCAAGTAAACATAGGTACTTACTTACCAGCTGATTTATGTCGCCGTGTTGCTCGACGGGCCACAACGTAGACAGTGAAGAAGGTTCGCTCCGAATGCAGACATTGTATGTATGATAAGTACTACTAATATACTGTAAGATTAAATCCTTTTACGAAAACTGGTCACGTGCGAGTCTGTCTCGCGCACCGAGGGTTCCGTACAAACTTTAATATACTAACCGTCACGGACTCGCTTTATTTTGAAAAAATCCTAACAATAATGTAGGAGTCCAGAATGCCGACTCACAGGAGTGATCATCCGAAACATGAACAACCGCAGGTTCCTTAGTTAGAGGTAGTCCCCGAGAGTCCCACAAACCAATAACCTGATATGTAAGTTTTTCAGAGATAATTCTTTTTCAAGTGAGCCAATGTCGATAATTCTTTTTTTATTTGTATGAAGGTACTTTCAGAACAATTTCATACGAATTTAAAGGGAAAAATATAAACACAGAAGTATTAAATTACAAACTTTGTTAACAAATGTTTTTGAAGACTTAAAAAAATACGCTAGATGGAGGGTTGTCATACTTTTCCGGTAATATGTATTTACGTTAATCTCAATCATATTTAAAATAGTTTGCTCGGTAAACTTCGTAAATAGCCCCATGGGGGCATGGTATCTTTATCAACATTTTACTTTAAAAATCAAAATTTTATAACTATAGAACAAAACTATACATCAGTAAGCTGAAGTGAAACAAAGCAAAATACCGCACCCCGATGATGCCCGCCAAATGCTGAAGTGGCTAAATTATTTAAATACCTAAATGTCGAATATTGCTGTTTCTCTTGTCTCCCTTGTTGTGCCTTCCGTTCCTTCGCCAAATGGACTCGGCGGAAGACCAACGCTGGCAGTTAAAGCCAGCTTCATGCTGAGCCGGGTCCATTTCGTGACACGGCTCATGCCGTTTATATATTTTTTGTCTTTTCCTTATGTATTGTGTGTATTAGCTGTTCCGAATACATTATTGAATTTGAATTTTGATTTTAAATATTTGCCTTTTGAACGTGATGTACCTACTTGACAGATATTATTGCAAATGACTAGACCCTAGACCCGGACTGATCGTCATAATATTTCCAATTATAGAATGGAGCGGTGAGGAATTAATGAATGAATGAAAAAACTATTTCAGAACAAGTTCAGCATGCACCCTCTGCACAATTTACTCTGTAGCGCGAGATATATCACCCGACAAATGTAAATAAGTCGAGTTTCACTGGCGTTTACTTAGTTTAAATGAACGATAATGTCAAGGCCTTTCTGCTTTTTGCTTCTAATTTATTGTGCACCTACAAAAGGTGCACAGCACCCCAGCGCGCTTTCCAGCACGATTAGCACAAGACGGCACTCTCTCGCACTATCCGTCTCTCCCTTATTAGAAAACTTAGAAAGAGACGAAAAAAAAAAACTCGAAAACGCATGGCCAGCGTCAGGACTACTGCCCATTCCGTCTCATTCATGAGAGGAAGCTTGTCCCCAACAGTGGGACATATATCAGCCGATGATTTGAGTGTTTCAGGATTTAGGTTAACACATTCACTGCCAAGAATCGCTACGCGCTACACTCGTAGCCGATCCCGTGGTTTTCCTTGTATGCAGCGGAAAGCGACTACGGCGTAGGCGCCCGCTAGGCGTGAAAGTGTTAAGTTATTTTCGTCGTAATATGTAAAAATCTCATCCGACTTTGTAGTGTCAAGAAATAAAATATGGCTACGTTACGAGAATATGGTTAGTAAGGAAAGGTTAAAAGGGTAGACGGTAGTGATAAGCGATTTAGTAAGTCCTTTGGTAAGCGACAATTATAAAAGAGATAACTTTCTTAAAAAATGTAAATGCTAATGTAAATGTTACTCTTCAGATCTCCTTGTATACCTACAATTCATTTTTAGTTGCATGATTAAGATTCCTTTTTTGTTAACACAATTATCATAATATTAATGAACCTCCAGGTCTTTAGCATTATGTCTGTTGGTACTCTATGTGTTCCCCTTATATATTTGTTTAAGCGACTGTTTGTGTTTCTGAATAAATTAAAAAAAAAAAAAAAAAAAAAAAAAACAACAAGGACTACTCCTCATTTCACAGAAGACCGGCGCCGCCACGTGTTGAGTTGGGGCCATTTCGTGACATGTTTGTTTTGTTTTCTGTTTGTCGTTTTGCATGTACTAATAAACGTTTTTCATTTCTATTTCATTGTGCACTTTCTGTTCTTCATAGATTTCAAGATGATGACAAGTTAACTGATCAGTAAGTAAGTGATCAAAATCCATATTGACTTCTCTTTTCTGTTTATCAGTAGCGTTAAACTACTGAACCAATTTGGATGAATTTTGATATAGAGATTAGAGAGAGGTTAGATTAGCCCCTGGGGTAGGAAGATTGTCCTTCATTGCCTCCTTTCCTTTACCTCTTCCCACGTAGAATTCAGTCTGTATCAATTATGATAACGTACCGGTATTGGAATGCGACTAGTCGAGTCAAATTAGTCCCATGCGATGCCCACTGCATCTGCCTGTTCATGTCAGTTACAGCGTAATTGTACGTGGTCGCGGCCCGAATCCCTCGGGATCAACTAATTGGTTTAAGCTCGTAAAGCGTGAAAAAACAGCGCTTCATTACTGGATATGAACGTATATAAGATAATGACTGAGCAAGGTAGCAATTTTGTAGCCAAAAGTTTGGATGTTTCGAGCGCATTACAGCACTCGTGGTTTCAGAGCGGTAAACACTTAACTTTCCGAACGCGCGTTTTATTTTTCCATAAAAAAATCATTTATGTATCTAACGTACGTACAATGCGTTACGTGATCGACCTGCAGGTTACACTGCGGAAACACAAAAACTCGTTTATTTGCTGGTAGTACAAGAACATTTAATCCTGTAAATAAACGAAACGCTTAAACAATTACCAGTGGCTTGTTTCATGATCATGAAGCTAAAGAGGCAACACAGGTCAAATGGCCCGCCGTTATTGGTAAAAAGCCTCGGTGTTGCCATATTAGACTTCTAAACTTGTAGCTGGTTGCGTGGCGAAATGGGCTACTGCTGTCGCTACCTAATTTATCTGGTACTATGTTTATTTGCATCTATAGTCTTGTACTAGCATTATTATTTTATAGCTATTTAGTACTGTTTGCAATTTCTTTCTCCTGACTCTTGAGAGTCGGTATGGAGATGACTCCAACATCGTCTTCCTAGAGAATTGATGGAGTGAAATACTTATTTATTCCAGGTTGTGAACTTTCTGTTTGTATAAATATTCTTTTTCTCTGTTTATTTATTGAATAACCACAATTTGCTTAATCCTAACAATATAACATTGCTCCACAAAACAGTTTGACTGCGAAACAAAAAATAATTCTTAGAATGCCAGATTTCATCTAAATCCACGATTTTTGATGGTTCAGTAACCCCTTAACATCAAACATACGAACTTTCACAATGAATCGGATTCGAAACTAAATGCGTAAGTATTTTGTTAAGTATAAGTGAGACTTAAGTTAGCATTACAATACGGGTGTAACTCGGAAAATTATTATTAATCCAAAAGAAAGAAGGCAAAAAAAATATGCCTTGGGACGAAAATCCCATTCTGATATCTCAAAGAATTACGAAGCTACAACTGTTTCAATATTGCTTGTAAGAGAGAGAAAACGCTCGCAGTTAGTGACGTCACAATCTGCGAGCGTAAATGACAATCGTTTCATATGAAGTTGCGTTTTGCGGAAAATGGACAGAACATACCGCCTCTTAAAACTTTGGACACTGTGATAATTTAACCTCTTGCGTTGCTTATTTCTCCATTTGACTAGGTACATATTTAATCCTTTTTCGAGAAGAAACGGCATTATTCATTATTTTATTTAGTGTGTACACCCCTGTTGCCGAAGACGTTGGCGTTTAACGACCCGAGGCGGGGTATATTTTGACTTTCCTTAAACAGTTTACATTGGTGGGACCTTCGCGAATTTCGTTAACCTCGTTAGCAACTATTAAAGCGAATTACTGTACTACGGAGTGTTTAATGAAATCATTACGAATGCGACAGCTCGTGGCGGTTTTAAATTGGAAAATGTTTTTATATAGTTTAATCATGCAAATACTCTAGCTAGACCATAGTTCCAAATGTTACAAGTGATTGTTGAGGCCTGTGACTTGGATGGATAACACCATTTCTATTACCCTGTTACATATAGTAAGATTAGAAAAACTGTGCGTAATAGTCATGAGATTTCAAGGAAAGCCACTAAACGTTAAAAAAATGTTGTTTTGTTTGTAAAGCGTGTTTGAAAAGCAAAGTAATCGAAATAAGTAACATTATATAAAGGAAGAGACCCAGACAAAGTCCTTTACTAATCGAATGTTATCTGTAAGAGCTCTTCCAGAAATCATGTGATCATTATTCTACGTTTGAGCCCCCCTCCCCCTTTGGTGATATTTGGTGATTATAACTCTACTCCCTCGCCCCATTCAAGATCACGTGTAGTTTTGGGACTAAGTATGAATTAAGTTAGTTAGTTAATTTGTTTTAATTTAAGCCACGTCACGCTACGTCATGTCCACGGTCCACAGGATTATTCATGTTTTAAAGTTGGTACAATGAATAATTATCATTTGGATAAACACGCTTAGAGCGGATTATTTTGAAATGAGTAAATTATTGAGTACATCCGTTATTTTTTTAATTTCCTGCTGTGTAAAAAAATTACACGTGATGTGTTTCTTCTCGCCCCCCCGTCATCGTGATCATTTGTAATATTTTTTTGAATGGCAACTTCCCAACATTGACCGTAATTATTTGGAATTTTTACCTAGAGACCACGGAATGCTACATGTGCTACGCCGTAGCTCGTAGCAGTTGTTTCCGCTTTGTAGCGTAGAGGCATGACCCGTCATTTTCCTTGAATGGGTTAACTGCTTTAACACATTCAGAGTCCATGACGACCCATACGCTTCACACCGCCGTAGTCGCTTTCCGCTACATACGAGGAAAACCACGGGATCGGCTACGAGCGTAGCGCGTAGCGATTCTTGGCCCTGAATGGGTTTGTTACATGCCGTAGCTACAAACATACACAACTTTAATATATTGAAAATGTGATTTACTGCTCTGCTGCTGAGAAATATGTGAGAAAGTTGCCGCTTTAATCATAGTGCAGGCGGCGGGAGTGCAGAAACAAGTGACTTTTAAGATCAAAGCGCTCTTAACGACTTGACTTGCAGTGCTTATGATACAATTCCTTGTAGGAAACGTGTTCCACACAGATTGCCATCTGTAATTATATGTTTAGCTAACCTACGAGAAAGCTAAACCTAACAAATGAACAATGACCTCAGTAGGTACTGTTTGAAAGCAATTGTAGATTATCGTTCTAAACCTTCCGTTAAGTTCTATACAAATGTTTTGCCTATGACGTTGAAATGAATGAAAAGGGGTACACTTTGAATTGATCCCTGTTAAATGTATACTAAATATACATGATTTTAAATTGATCCCTGTTAAATTTATACTAAATATACATGATTTTAATGCATAAACATATTCAAATGAACGTCAACATTCCTATTACGTGCATACTAGAGGGCAGCCTCCAGCCTACCTTTTTAAGTACTACACAGAAAAAGAAGAAGCCAAAAGGTAGCCTAGTGGTTCAGGCATGTGGCTGTCAAGCGGCGGTCGTGGGTTCGAATCCCGGCTCGTACCAATGTTTTTCGGAACTTATGTACGGAATATTTACCGTTAACTTTTCGGTGAAGAACATCGTGAGGAAACCGGTCTTATCCCAATAAGGTCTAGTTCTCTCTCTGGGTTGGAAGGTCAGATGGCAGTAGCTTTCGTAAAACTAGTGCCTTAGCCAAATCTTGGGGGTTAGGTGTCAAAGCGGACCCCGGGCTCCTCTCGGGGCACAACCGGGAATAACGCTAGGAGGATGATGACAGAAAAACAAGAAGTTCATCTCTATTGCGTTGGATAAACACACAGAGGTTTCAGCATTTGATTAAAAACATTCGGTAGATTAGATTAGATTAGATTTATTTATTTCGAGATAAAAATTACAATATAGATTCGCATACAATGTCAAAATTATAAGAATCCTTATCACGATCGTCAATAATAAGAAATAAAAATTAAATAATATTCAAAATGTCAATACAGAAAGTGGAAATTGTATCTCCGATTACGGATTGTCATTTAACAACTAGTGGATAATTAATTTTAAACAAAAATAAACAATGTCAATTTACGTATTACGATTTACAGTAGAAATACAATATAAATATATTGGTATTTGCTTGGCTTTCATTTTATTACAATGTCTATCCAAATGAGACACCTCATGGGACGCGGGCGAAATAACGCAGGCGTGCCGCGGAACGACCAAAACGGTTTTTCCACTGCTACATTTATCTTTCTCAATGTCAACCCGCCTTCATATTTGGTTGAATGAAATAAGTATTCATTGAATAAGATGAAACCGTGTCTATATTTATGAACTTGCGTTCTGACTCTTCATCGCCAACGCAGCCGACGCGTATTTCACGAGGTCGTCGTGCGATCGGACCCCGGCTAGTCAGTCAAGTGTAAAAATATGGGTGCATACAACTTACTCATAAGTATTTCCCATCGCTCTTATGTCAGCGGATTAAGGTTTCAGTACATATTTATGAGACGGTTAACTCAATACTTATTTTTCCAATTGACTGTAAAGTTTTTCAAAAAACTCATCTATGTAATATCATTAGATATTAGAGCAGTGAATTTTGGCTGAGAAGGAAAACATCGTGATGAAACCGGTCTAATCCAAACCAGATCTAGTTCCTGCCGTCTTTTTCTTGTGGCGCGACTCGATGGTCATACTCTAGATACATTTACTAATTATTAAATATAAATTAACAGGTTTAAACTACCAATAAATACATTTTATTAGTGCGGTATTTTAAAAAGTGAAAATATACCACCGTAAATACATTTTATTTCGGTAGCAACCCATGTTGGTCTTGAATTAGATTTTCCAGTATAGGACAAAGTATCAGTGAAGTCTAACTGTGTCAGTACTAGGAGGCGCGGACTCAATGAACTTGTGTGTGTTAATTGAGTCAGTGTTAGTACGCGTGCACAATAGTGAACTTTGCCTTGTGTAAATCGCAAAATAAATGTACTGTCGTGTTGATAAGGTGTTTAACTCTATTCCGTACCCCCATGCTCGTAACAATATTATAATGCCCATTTGAGTTTATGGTATTAAATTGATGGTCAACTGGTTATTTGGTCTTATGAGTTTCTGCCATGTAGCGTTCTGGCCAAAAACGGATAAGGCCAATTGAGTTTATGGTATATGAAGTTCGTGGTCAAATGTTAGGTGGTCTTTTGAGTTTCTGTCCTGTGGCGTTCAGGCCAAACACGTAAAATGCCAATTGTATTGATGGTATATGAAGTTCATGGTGAAATGCGTAACTGGTCTTATGAGTTTCTGTCCTGTGGCGTTCTAGCCAAATGCAAATAAGGTAAAATGTTTTCCTGGTCAAATGCGAATCTGGTTAGTTAATTTTCTGTCCAAATGCTATTAAACCATCCCCACGTTGACTCCGTGCTGAATGCTGAGAGAGATTGGGGACTTCACATATAGCATACCCGATTGATAGGTATAGCTGCATATAGTTACAATTTTACGAGTCTAAACTGGCAACACTTGACTTATAAAGACTGGCCATCGGACCTGTGTTGTTTAGAGTTGTAAAATGGGCCACTGGGGTTTTACTTGAGTTATCGTATTATACTAAGTGGGATTAGATCGGTACGTGTCGCGTGCGCATTACACGTTCTTCTTGGAAGCGCCCGACATACAGACAGAACATCTCTGGAATCTGTTGAGTAATATATCATCTCATCATAGCTGGGTATTTCTTTTCGTAATATTGGAAAAGAGGCTCCCCCTTCTATTACAGGTTACAAGCTTTAGTGAAATGGGCCCCAGGTCGTTCCAACACGTCCACTTGACTCCCGTGGCAGCGAGCGCGAAGCATTGAAATTTGTTTGTGATCGGAAGCAACGGACACAAATAGACCTCCAGGCTTGCAGGCGCAGCTGTAGTGGACTGACACCTGGGAGCGATCCGTTATCCGGCACCGCACGGGATAATTATTTACCTCCGTCGATAACCGGTACAATGCTCGTGCAAGAGGCGATGTAGGAATATTGCAACAATGGTGAATGCCTAGAGAATAATGTAGATTGCCTCCAAAATCTCTGAACATATTGGTTCTGCTTTTAAATACATAGTAGGTTATGGAAATGGGCGTGCAAGTAAAGAGCAACATACTTAACCCACTGGTATTAAAACTTTCGACCAAAAACTAGTTTGGTTCAGCTGCTATACAGTCGACGACATAAAGGCCTATACATACAACGCAAAAAATGCAGTTCAGTAGCAGACTCTGAAATACCGTTCATTGCTGTAGTGAGTAATCTCCTAATAGCCTAAAAAGTTATAATGGAGTGCAAAACAAACCATAAAAATCTGAAATAGTGGATTGTACAACAAGTGCATAAAACGCAAATGGATGCATAAACGTCTGGCGTAAAATGGGTTTTATGGACGAATTGTACACTTTACTTTTCACTTCGATTACGAGGAAATGAAATGAAAATCTTTATCATGAAGTTTTATTGTGTACTTTGGCTGTTGGTATCCTTGCCTTGGTCTTAGAATACTAACGAAACATTAAAAAATAACAATAAAGAGAAAGTTGCTCGTGTAGCTGATGGACCGATTGCCTTGGTCTTCGACAAATATTTTACTTTAATACACTAGAGCATAAAAAGCGACTTTATGTCGCCTACGCACAGCATAAAGACGAACTTTTAGAGCATGAGAAATGAAAAAAATATGTTACGTAATGACGGTTGACTTCAAAATAGTCAAATTAATCCTACTTTGCTACTGGATATCGTAGTTATATAATGTGATTGTTAAAGCAGCGTTTATAACGTCATTCCAATTTTCCGAGAATCAACCTGTGTAAGTATATGCAATCGCGTTAAGTGTAGGTACTTGTGCCCTTTTTACTATTCGTTTAAAACATCACGCAAACCATAGGAATCGATTTAAAGCATTATTTATTCAACAGCCCAATTGTTTCGAAGCTGAAACCTGAACTGCAACGGAGGCAAGGCACCTATCACGAGACGGTACCGGGTCAGTGTTTTTGGTTACTAATACAATGCGCCACGGGGTTGACAAAGCAAAATGTTACTTTCAAGATCGAAACATAGAGCTAGGTGGTAGCGCCGCTATACATCCATATCCATACTAAATACTATCCATACTAATATTATAAATGTGAAAGTGTGTCTGTCTGTCTGTCTGTTACCTCTTCACACTTAAACCGCTGAACCGATTTGGATGAAATTTGGTATAGAGATAGTTTGAGTCCTGGGGAAGGACATAGGATAGTTTTTATCCCGGAAATCATCCCTCAAGGGGATGAAGTGGGGGGTAAAAGTTTGTATGGAGCTACGATATAAACGAGTTCCACGCGGACGGAGTCGCGGGCAGAAGCTAGTATTACTATATATACTATATAATATGATATATTATATAAGCCATTGTTAGCTGAGGCAATTTAGTATGGAGTACGGACAATGCCTAAGCCAAACGGCAATTATAAATCGATTAGACAGTGGCTGAGTGACGTAGACCCAGCCAAGTAATTAACTTATTGAAATATTTTATTTATCTATTTGTCTATTAAAACTGGAAGCAAAATCTTAGGTCCCTAAATATACAAAGACCTGTCCTCAGAAGGTCGTCCAAGGGAATTGTTCCCAATTCTACAGATTTCCATTACACATTCCCTTTCTCTACAGATTCCCAATTCTACAGATTCTCATGTTTTCAGATTCCCGATTCTACAGATTGTCAATCTATTTTCAGCCTAATCAGTCCAAGGGCGTGCCATTGCCAGATCCTAGCCCTCAGAAGGTGGCCAAACAAGAGTTTTTTTCTTAAACATGCAATTAAATATTGACGTTGTGTTCTGTATTCTTTATTCGGCTTAGGCTTCGAAGTATCACTTGCGTTTTCAATAAAGTTTAATTACTTGGCTGGGTCTACGTCGCTCAGCCACTGTCTAATCGATTTATAATTGCCATTTGGCTCAGGCATTGTCTGTACTACATACCAAACTGCCTCAGCTAACAATGGCTTCAATGAATCTTTAAATTTCATTTCGTAAATTTTCACTGCTCTCTTTTATGACCGACTTCCGAATTAAGAAAGTTCGGTTCCGTTTTGCGATGGAATATTTAAAGCTTAAGGCTTTTTAGTGCTCGCCAATAGGAGAAACCAAATCGATTGTGTATGAATATTTACATTTAATTAATATTTTAATCGTTATCGGGCCTTAAAGTAACAAAAATACCCTTAATAGGCTTAATGTAATACTTTATGGTTACATGTAAAATATAATACTTAATATAATAAACATTTGTATCCTAATTAAGAATCCGGAGTTAGTTTTTAAAGTACCTAAACGAATGCTAAGTATTTACGTATATTGTTCTAATTTCATGTCTTTATATCATTAGTAAAAACTGAAATTGTTACTAAAATCTAGATCTGGTTAGCAACATACAACCATTAATTTAACATAGTGTGAAAACGATTTAGATATCAACTCAGATATTCAATTTATTTGTAACTGTTCCGTTGCATGTACCATTTACATTTTTACAAATCATATCTGGTATTGGAATCTGCCTTGCTTCATTCACAAACCGGCAACCTTCGCCCGTAACAGAACACCCGTAAACTGCGCACGAGATTCGGAACCAATCGGGGTAACAATAAACGGGTTTTCTACTATATCGCTTGACCAAATTATGATTATTTGGTATTCGTAAGACGCAAAATTTCATGTTCTCTAATTTGCTAATTAACCTTTCGCTAGGATGCATCGTATATAAATTATGAGCGGGAAACCGAAAAAAACCCCAATATCTTGAAGTTATGTAGCTGCCAAAAGCGCCGCACAAATGAGTCTGTTCTCGACGAGCTCGGCATCAAAACGAGGCTCTCCACCATCTGTATCCAACGTGTCCTCAGCTTCTTTAGCCATCTGGTCAGGTCCGGACCGCAAAGCTTGGGAAAGCTAATCATCACCGGCCGCATGACAGGACAGAGGAGCAGAGGACGGATGCCTATGCGTTGGGCGGACACGGTAACATCTGTGGCCAGAGCCAGACTCCAGGCTAGCATGCATCAAGCCCAGGACCGAGCAGCTTGGAGAGTGATGGTGAAGAGCGCCCACAGCCCTCACGTCCCTCAGCCATGAGGATACCACAAGGAAGAAGAAGAAGCTGCCAAAAGTTGTCCCGAGATATCTCGTGCTACCATTAGTGATACTTACTAAGTTGCACCTTTATACACAGGATAAAAAATGCACCACTTTTTTCTTTACCCTTTACTGACTGGCGTAAAATTAGAGTTAGGTGACTTCTTGACTCGGCGGGGTATTTTGTACTTTGAGGTGAGTTTACTGATGTCACACAGATTTCCTCACTTGTCGGTATACTGTCAGAATTTCATTTGAACATCAGTAATAATATCATGCTGATGATGTCCGGTGTATTTGCCGTACTACATTCGTACTCGTACCTGATGCCGCGTTCCCGCGACAGTTAGAAAGCGCTCATTTATAGAAATACATGTATTTTCTATTTTTTCTCTTTATAAATATAGGCGCAGTAAAGAATCGGTACTGACTCGACTGACAGCTTACTGATGACGTACCGCCTCCGCTCCGACGAATCAGGAAGTCACCTTATACTGGACGGCCTAGTACTGTCGTGCTTATTATTGTGAATAGTCCCTGGTTCTGTCCCTTAATTGATTCGCAACGAAGCGGTGCCGCTGGTGCCAGGCGCGCGGTCGGCTTACCCTGAGACATATCAGGTACTAATGCTTTAACTGAAGTTAGTATGAACTCGCAACCGGTGACTAGCCTGTTAAAGGATGTTTATAACGTCAAACTCAGAGACCAGTAAAAGGACTTATAAGTTAACCCATAACCGATTTTACTCCGAGTTACAAAAACATCGCAACAAGCAAGTTAGTGGCTAGTGAAATGGCCTGGTTATCGATGAAATATGCATGTTATTATTAAATTTATTGAAAATACACATTGATTCATTAATTGAGTAAGTATTTAGTTATTCGGTTAGTACTTACCATTTTGAATATATTATTCTGCAGTGTCTCAAGACGAGAGTCTTTGACCATGCAGTGTGTTTTGCCAGTGATGACATAATTATATCACTGAAACGTGGTCGCTTACTATGGGCCTCATAAGACGGTTCAGATTAAAAGTCACCCAGAGGGCTATGGAGAGGGCTACGTTGGGAATTTCTCTGCGTGATCGCATCAGAAATGAGGCTATCCGCAGCAGAACCAAGATAACCGATATAGCCCTCCGAATCGCTAAACTTAAATGGCAGTGGGCGGGGCACATAGCACGTAAAAACGATGGCCGTTGGGGCGGAAAGGTTCTTAAGTGGCGACCACGTACCGGAAGGCGCGTCGTGGGTAGGCCCCCCACAAGGTGGACTGATGACCTGGTAAAGGTTGCGGGAGTCCGCTGCGGTTGCGGGTAGCGCAGGACCGGTCACTTTGGCACTCTTTGGGGGAGGCCTATGTCCAGCTGTGGACGTCTTTCGGCTGATATGATGATGATGATGATGACTTGCTATCTTTCATTAAAATCTCTTTAGCTATGTCATCTTTATGCAAATATGAAGATACAAGCGTGCGTTTCGCGAACGCGAGACTCCTGTCACGATACTAGTCTTGGATATCCCGCATAATAATATATCGCGTTAGTATCGGTGCCAAAAGTTGGTATTAGGGCGTCACAACGTCTCATTATTTGCTTGTTTTCCTATGTTTGTACAATTCGAGTACACTCAATGGGAAGGAAGGTATAGAGTGTGGGATGTTAGTATAACGGCGGTCCCATTTACTTTCATGCTCGCTGAATTTCACTGCCTATAAAAACAAAAGACTAACCCTTTTCGAGATATAATGGATAGATCAGAGTTATGTTTATCGCCACAAATCGAAATTAAGAAGGTGTCGTAAAATAAAAGTCGTGGAAGTGTGCGCAAGCGTTCCAGTGGCTAAGCAAGCAGCGACAGGGTAGCGCGTAGAACACCATGGGGTTTTAGACGGTAGTCCGGGCGGGTCCTGCGGCATAGGTACTAGTCCTGGTTCCCCAGCCAGGCAGGATGCGATAAAAACCATTTCCCCACGAAATATCAGGGGGACAATTTTAAAAGGTATCTTAGACAAACCGTAGGTTAGCATTTTCAATAATTCGTGCACCCAAGTAGCGTGAGTTGATAAACAAAAATTAAATAGGTGTCAGTTTTGTAACGAAAAAATCATACAAATCATGTGAAAATGAACTTTTTTCACATTGAATTAACGTGTATAGGCATATCATTCATAAATTAAACAGAAAAAGTTTTTATACAAACTGAATGCTTGATTGCCGTTACGAAATTGACACCGAGTTAATTCTTATTTAACAATTCACCGTAATTGGGTGCACGAATTATTGAAAATGCCCAGGTACAACATAACCGGGAATAGGCTGATACTGTTTACGGACAATATTAGTAGGCGCTGCTAACTTTTAATTAACTTTCATGTCGGGGCCTAACAATAAGCATAACTTTTAGTGATAAGAGCGACTACCGCGAAAGGACAACTTCTTTTGTTCGTGTACCTCTGTCACAGTTGCAAATTCGAGCTACGAGGTAGAGCCGCAGGTTTATCACTGAACAGGAAAGATATATTTGTAGTCGGAACCTAGCTGGAGAGCGACTTATGTGTACCCAAGCATCGGTCAAATTACAGTAAAAGCAAACCCTCGTATGAAATACCCATATTTGATTAAAGGCAGATCAGCTTCTCTGAAACGTAAAAACGCTCCGTTAGTATGACATTTGTAAGGATTACTTGCTTATGACGTCACAATCAAACAACGACCGTATTGTAAGTTTTTATGAATTTAAAAATCTCAAAATAGCACACATAATGAAAGATTGATTGATCCGAGTATTTTCGTAATGTTTTTCTCTTGCTAATGACAGTAATGACAAAGCATTTTTTTTAAGTGAAAACTTCTTTAGCGGCGCTGTGCACTTTTAGTGACGGTGAAAAAATGTTAAACTCGCCACAGGTCACGTGACCTTAAGATGTCACGTGACCGTAAGATGTCACGTGACCTTGAGATGTCACATGACCGTAAGATTCGACAGATTTAAAATTAGTAAGACGGACACGTGACCTGATCGAAAAACTGTTACAATGTCATTGAGTTTTCACTTCTGCCGGCACTCCCGGAGTGCAACCCGGTCTTTTTTTTTACTGTTGTCAAATACCCTATTCGTCTCACATCATGTATTTGGTATTCCGCTCAGAGACGTACCGCCGCAGGTCCTTACTTATTAACTGCCTAAGACCCGATCTAAGGCATTGAGCCTATTGGCGTAGGATTTGTAATTATTTAGCTTGTTATGATTTATTTGCAAGTGGAAATCCGTGATCTCTGCCTACCCCTCCGGGAAATAGGCGTGATTATACGTATGTATGATTTCAACTGCAAACATCCCGAGCTAATTTGCTGAATTTATACAGTGGTATGTAATGTAAACAAAGTCACCATTTATTCCAGTATTTGAATACCGTAAAATGGGGTGAGTAGGGATCGCGAGGAGAGTTGGGTTATGAATGGGGAGAGAAGGGATGAAAGGGGGGTGAGATGGGATTTTAAGGCTACCTAAATAATGTATTCTAATTTAAAATTGAGCTATAGTAATATTCATAATTAAAAAAAAACGATTAAACAATCTTCCAAAATCAACCCATCTCACCCCAACTACGAGGGACTACGGGGTGAGGTGGGATTTCGTGTTTATCGTTATAGTTATGAAATGGAACTACCCGAAATCATAAAAAAAACTAAAATGCAAACGTCCGGAACACTTATTAATCTTATTATACGTATACAACAATCAGTTTGCATATGTAAAAATAAAATGTTATCGAGGTTTGAATGTCAGTTTTGTCCCTACTCACCCCGTTTTACGCTACTCCCTAAATAATAACGATATATGATTCTTCTCACGTTGGGTTGGAGCCTCCCGATTTTAAACGATAATAGCAAACTATTTAACTATAACGGGGAGTGCTCCGAGGAATTGTTCGGATGAATCCCTGCCGCTTCTTTTCGCCATCGTCCAACGCGACAACATTACCATCCTCACCACTTAGATGGTTGGCAGTCCTCAACTGTGCGCTTCTCCAGAAACTTCCTGCCTCGCACAGCTAAACTGTGGAATGGATTGTCGCCTGCGGTATTTCCGGACAGATACGTCCTTCAAACCTTCAAGAAAAGAGCGTACTCCCATCTTAAAGGCCGGCAACGCACACAACACCCCTGGTGTTGCAAGTGTCCATGGGCGGCGGTAAGATTACCATCAGGTGATCCGTCTGCTCGTTTGCCTCCTATACCATAAAAAAAAAAAAAAAACTAGTCCAGCAGTCCGGCTTGATGGTAATCAGTGGTCATAACCATCATCATCGTCCTACTGCGGCTGGTTTCGACCACGACAACTACGGAAATACTGGCCAATGTCAGGGCCGGTCATGATCATTTTGACGACCGCTTTAGCCTAGTTGGTAGTGACCCTGCGTACGAAGCAAGAGGTCCTGGGTTCGAATCCCGGTAAGGGCATGTATTTGTGTGATGAACACGAATATTTGTTTCTGAGTCATGGATGTTTTTTATGTATTTATGTATCTACTCGTAACCTGCATACATCCACGAAGAAATTCAAAGGTGTATGTGAAGTCCCCAACCCGCAGTGGGCAAGCGTGGGGACTACTGCCCGTTCCCTCGTATCCGTGAGAGGAGGCCTGTGCCCAGCAGTGGGACGTATATAGGCTGATTTATTTATTTATGTACATATAAGTATGTTTATCGACGTCTAGTACCCATAGTACAAGTTTTGCTTAGTTTGGGACTAGGTCGATTTGTGTAAGATTGTCCGCAAATATTTATTTATTTATTTATATTTATTTATAAATATTTTAACCCCCGACCCAAAGAGAGGGGTGTTATAAATAAGTTTAACGTTTCTGTGTATCTGTGTATCTGTCTGTGGTATCGTAGCTCCCAAACGGATGACCCGATTTTCGCTTAGTTTTTTTGTGTCATAGATAATTTTATCCCGAGTGTTCTGAGCAATGTTTAATGAAAATCTGTTGAGCCGTTTTTGAGATATTGGACTTTGAAATGAAAATGTCGGGGGTTTTGTCAACTTTTCTAAGTCGAGGAACCCAATCAGAAATAATATTGCAAAACTGAATCGGATTATTTCAAGAAAGACTGAGCCGGATTGAAACGGACGCTAGCTGACATATTTGGTACCTACGATTTGAAGTCTTAAATGTACCATCAGCAAAGAAAGTGGTCTACCACTTTTGGACCTTATTTTGCATGCAATAGAGTCGAAAAGTGGTAGACCACTTTCTTGGCTGACTGTACCTTTCAGTTTATCCGTGCTTTGCAATTGTACCTATAAACATAATCTAGGCACTTAAGTACAGTATAACTTAGGTTATACACATGGATTTATAACCCCCGTTTGAGTTCTTGACACTTTTATAGGAATTTACCTGTATTTACGCCTACGCCGTGTTATAAACATACGACGGACATGTGATGAGGGTCATGAGGGCCAGGCTCAATCCATACCAATATTATAAATGCGAAAGTGTATGTGTGTGTTTGTTTGTTTGTTTGTCCGTCTTTCACGGCAAAACGGAGCGACGCATTGACGTGATTTTTTAAGTGAAGAAAGTTGAAGGGATGGAGAGTAACATAGGATAGTTTTTATCCCCGTAATCATTCCCTAAGGGGGTGAAATGGGGGGGTAAAAGTTTGTATGGAGCTGCGATATAAACGAATTCCACGCGGACGGAGTCGCGGGCAGAAGCTAGTAATACAATAATGCGACCTACAGTTAGCCCATTTCAAATACTTCTAGGTACCTACGTGGTGTTTTAATTTTTATCGGTATTTTTTTTTATAGTGAATTAAGTACAAAACTGAACTAATTACAAGTATAAGTACAAAAAAATTAAAACAAACCTATTTAATGTAATGATGAATACTAAATAAAAAATTATAAAACGAAATAATTAAAACTAATTTAAAAAAATAGACCTTCGAAAAGTTCTGTCTGCGGCATGGACACCATGACGCTGACGGCATTTCCCCTTTGGACCGCAAGAGCGATCCTTTGTGAATTCTTCGCGCCAGCTCTGGGGTCTCCTGAGGCGTGGACCATCCGCAACGACAGGATCCTCTCCTCATAAAGGCCTACGTAATATTTTACATTTTAAAGTTATATATTTTATTGGATTTAAATGATACTAACCTTGTTATAGGTATTACTCACTAAAGTTCGAATAAAAAAAAAAAAAAAAAAAATCATAAGCTATGGTTGCTATGGGCTCGTAAGAAAATTAGGCCTAGGGTGACGTTGATTGTTGAACCAAATGACCCAAATGTACATGTATGGATTATATTTCCTGCTTCGGCTTATTCATTTCCGATTTCGTTCCGAAATCAAGACATCTTCACGGTAACGTGACACGTGTTGTAAACAACCGGAAATTGTATGGCTAGGTAACTTCCACCACGCCCACATAACGGTTTTTAGGATGCATTTATAGCAAATACAATACTACGATTTTTTTTAAAACTCCTCATTATAGCCTCTAAGCCCGCACAAGTTACGAATGGCTTATGATTTTGTTGCAGATTAATCTCCATATGTTGCAAAAATTCAGCGTGCGCCCTCCCAGATGTTGTAATATTCGCTGAAAGGTTTAAAGACAGCTAAGACAAGACCGCCCTTAAATGAAATTGAGAATCACTGATATGAGCTTCTCTGATAACATTCACGTAAAAACTAGCTGGCAATGCAATTTTATTATTATCATAAATTACGATGTCCAGAAAATCAAACCTCAATTTATGTTGATGGGCAAGCAATGAACTTATAACAATACTTACCCGGTACCCAAAATTGAACATAAGAATCCCATTTTAGTAACTCAATGTAGTTAACGTAGCTATCGCATATTACTAAAATTGAATGCCTGCTGTAATGCTGTTAAATTGCGGACAAGCTAACAGTCGATAGTTTGCCTCACAAAACGAGCAGGAAACAATCGCAATGAAGTGCTGAATTACGGACCTGTTGCCCGCTGTTTCCCCCTTATCGCTAAATGGAAAGCGTGGTTCGTTTGTTTCGGTGAAACTTGCCCATTATACAGTCTACAGGACCCCTCTACTTACGCTTAGATAAGGCTTCTCCTTGATTTGTCGTTGCGGACGCGGTACGGTATCAGTCATTCGAGTCACTAGTTGCTGCGCAAATGTTATATTGGCCAGTAAGCTCATGTCAAGATACAAAATAATGCATACCGATTGCCTGAGTGAGTACTTCCTGATCGGCGCGGGATGCGCAGAACTGGGACGGTACGATGCGGCACTGCGTAACTAAGTAGGTACATGTATAAGTGTGACTGTAAAACTGTGTCTTCACGAATATCGCTGTTAGCGTTAGCGGAACCTGATTAAATGATAGTTTGAATTTAATTATGAAAACATTCTGCAGTAGTAGCACGTTTCGTTCGCTTCTTTAACTATAATATTATTGTAAAAGCGAAACGATGGTGTTCTTGCTTTTATCGCCTGTCACGATAACACTAGGCAGGTACACTAAAGCACACATACATACGTTTAAGCGTCCATAGGCTACGGTGTCCGCTTATCATCAGCCACATTGCCACCGACGTGGTACAAAAATAGAATATGAATAACAAATCATTATTAAACCGTTTATTAAACATTAGCAACAGCTCGCAGCACATTTTCATACACCTCTATACCCTGAAGGAAGACAGACAGCGGAAGCCGCTCGTCTCGCTGGTGGGGTATAGCCGGCGCGCGGCGCATGGGCGAGAAGTTGAGCGCGGGGCAGCGCGCGCGCAGGAACCGCGCGTCCGTCGTGCACGGCATCGTGCGACGGAGCAGGGGGATGTTCCTGGGGAAAAACAGAAGGTCAAGCATTTTAGTAAAGCCAGAAAATAGTAGATTGTACAGCAAGTGCATAAAACGCACCATTTTATGCGAGACGTTCATATAAAATAATATAAAATCGAGTGTAAAATGGATTTTATGGACGAATTGTACACTCTACCTTTCACTTCGATTGCGAGGAAATGAAATGAAAATTAAAAACTATAAGTTTATTTCATGAAGTTTTATTGTGTTCTTTGGCCGTTGGTATCCTTACCTAAGTCTTAGAATACTAACGAAACATAATAAAATAAAAATAAAGAGTTTATTCTATGAAGTTAAGTTGCTCGTGTGGCTATTGGACCGATTGCCTTGGTCTTCGACGAAAATTTTACTTTATGCACTAGAGCATAAAAAGCGACTTTATGTCGCCTCCGCACAGCATAAAGACGAACTTTTAGAGCACGAGAAATGGAAAAATATAAACTCATGACCACACAGCCGCTCGTTCTCGGTAGTTTTGTCTTGCCACAGTACTCCTTGTGTTACAAAGGTGTTATAGAGAAAAGCAAGCAGTTTGCCATATGTTCAGAGGTTACAGTAAGACTTCCGGGAAGTGCTAGGTGAGACATGCAAGGGACCAGCGATAGCTTGGTGCACTAAAGATGGGATAAGGATCCACGAATAGCCTGGTGCACTAGAGATAAGATTCACAGCTGAACAACGGCTCGCATTACTCGGAGAATTGCTAAACATAAGTGGTCGTAGATCAGTTGGTGCCAAATACTTCTGAATGGGATTCAATCTCGTAAATCGTGGCGATCTTTGAGAACTTCTCGTTACTTACATGCCTTCGATAGCTTCTTTCATGGCGATCCAGAAGAGATTGCTCTCGTCCATTTTTGTGGGTAGTATGTATGGGTCCTTATGTTCGAACTCACAGGTTACGCCGCTACCGGCTTCTTCGCACCACCTGTTTATCTTTTAGGAAAGAAACAATTTTATAAACACTGTTACTTACGAATTTTGGGAAAAAGAAGAACCAGTAAACAAACACGCCTATTTATGAGCAACCTAATTTAAATCGGATTAGTCTGATGGAAACGTGTCTAGATCACAAAATGTATTGGGTTAAACCAATACGTAGTACCCACTTTATGTAAATTTGATAAACAAACTTTGACGAGATATTTTGAACGGTTTTCCATTAGACTTGGTATGATACAGCGCAGAATTTTGATTAAAGCTCAGCCGTTTAAGGAGACAAGTACACGTTGCGTAAAGAACGTATACTAGTATATTTCAACTTTACCATTGCCTCAAATAGCTCGTGGTTGACATTCGTTGCCAGCCGGATGTCGAAGGTGGCAGTGAACTTTTCCGGCACTATGTTGGTGAGGATTCCTCCCTGTAATTATTTAAGATAATGTATTACAAAATATCCTTATTTCTATATAAGGGACCCTTATAGTTTCGCCATGTCCATCTGGCCGTCCGTCCGTCTTCGGCTTAGGTCAGTAACCATTACTACTAGAAAACTGTAATTCGGCATGGATATATAAATCAATTACGGCGACAAAACAGTAGAATAAAATCTTGAAATTTTTTTTTGGGGTAACTCTTTTACACCTAAAGTGTGGATGTAATTTTTTCTCGTTAATCCCATAGTAACGGGTATCGTTGGATAGCTTGTTCAAAATTATTATGGGTTTTCAATTTAGTGATTCGTTTGCGAGGTATTGGGCTTTAAAGCCCAAATTTTTGTTCCTGGCAGTAGTACAGGTGTAATAGTGCCAGATCACGATGAAATTGAAAGTATAATAATTAATCTAAAATCTAAATCCGCATCGGGTTGGGACAATATTCCGACAACTTTTGTGAAGTCGGCGATGTCAGTACTTCTACCTATTTTGAGTCATCTGAGTTCACTTTGTTTTTTACCACGGTATTTTCCCGACGGCACTAAAACAGGCTATTATTCACCCCGTATATAAGGATGGTGACAGAGGAGACGTTAACAATACAGACGACACAGACGACAGACAGACGGAAGACGCCGTTTTAGAGTTGACAAGTCTCATCACTAAACAATTAGAGGAAAAAAAGAAGACGCTCTGTATTTTTCTAGACCTAAAGAAAGCGTTCGATACCGTCTCTGTTCCCATCCTTATTCGCAAACTTGAATTCTTGGGGGTACGTGGTCAATTTTTGTGTCTTATCAAAAGTTATCTGTCAAATAGAACGCAGCGAGTAAAATTAAATAATGATATTTTCAGTACGGACGAACCCTCTACCCAATTCGGAATCCCGCAGGGTAGCGTGTTGGGCCCAACTCTCTTCTTAACATATATCAACGACGTTACGGATACTCATCTTTCAAATGGCCATATAATTTCGTACGCCGATGACACTGCCCTTGTGTTTCATGGAGGGAGTTGGGATGAGGTGTACGCCAGTGCTGAAGCGGGTTTAGCTAAAGTTATAAAATGGCTACAAACTAACTTATTAACTTTAAACTTAAATAAAACTAATTACATTACATTTTCGATCTTAAATAACTTGCAACCGCCTAAAAATCTGACTTTAACTGCTCACACATGCTTAAATCAATCTTCTACCGACTGTGTTTGCACCATCCTTAATCACGTATCTTCTACAAAATATCTAGGCATTCATATAGTTGAGGTGCTTTCCTGGAATAAACAAATTGAAATTACTGGAAAACTAATAAGGAAACTGATGTGGCTGTTTAAATATCTAAGACGCATCACAGACAAGGATCTTCTACTATATATTTATAAAACCCTCGTACAGTCCATTGTTCTTTATTGTTTACATGTATGGGGAGGCATTTACAAGAGTAAATTAATAGTTCTTGAGCGGGCTCAACGGGCTGTTCTTAAAGGTTTATTAGGTAAAAATATAAGATACAGCACCACTGACGTTTACAATGATGCCGACGTTCTCTCTGTGAGAAAGTTATACATCCTAAATTGTATATTAAACATTCACAAATGTATTAAACCAGATCCTCGTATATTAAAAAAACCCAAACCCTATTTAGTAATTAATCAATCGAACACAGTTAGAACTTCTTTTGCACAACGACAATACAATGCATTATCCATTCATATTTACAATAAAATTAACAGAACAACCGATATCTATAATAAAACGTTCGCTGAATGTAAAAGGCTAATTAGTCTAATTACAACATACCTAAAAAGCATAAATTATCATGAGGCTGAATCTATCATGCATTAACACACTAATTTCATGTTACAGTTGCACTTCTCATAATAATATGTTAATCTACAATCTACTTTGGTATATGTACACAACTAAGTTTAGTAAACTAACTAATATAATTTACTATAGTTAATCAAATAACCACTAACTTCTCTTAACTTAACTATGTCATACTTTTTTATCCGTTAGGATACCTTTAAGAAATAATGTAAGACTAGTGAAATAAACAAAATATTATTTTTTGTTAACTTTAACATATAACCTTGTACGAAAGAGCGAATACCTCCTAATACAAGTGTCAAACTTAAAAGGAGGGTTCGACAAATCTTATGTAATAACCTAAGTTACAAATTAAATAATTTTGTTATTTTTTTTGAATATAATGAATTTAAAAGGAAAACTATCACGGCTAGAGGCACAGTTAGTTACCGAGTATAATAGTCGACTAACTTAAAAGTACTTAGAAAGGCCAACTTTCGTACAAATTCGGCTGACGCAACTGCACCATTTAGTTGGAGCGCGCGTGTCGATGTAACTAAGACAGACTACGGAACCCTACCCTGCGCGTGGCCCGACACGCACTTGTCCGATTTATTTAAATTGATTAATTTTACGTTCCGTTTTTGTCGCTAAGTAGGCAGATATGTTGTGCCTCTTTAGAGTTCAATATATCTAGTTCATACATAACGAACAACGGATACTGTTTCGTGATAATAATGAATGCACTACAAATGCCTTTTATATTGTATAATATTTCGGAGTTATTAGTCATGCAATTATCTTTTATCTATTCAGAAATAGTGGTATATTGTGTTGTGGTATACATAACACACATGTGAACTACCTATAATTGATGTTATTATCGTATAGAAACCAGCGCCTATTGTTTCAAATTAATCAACTAATGTCGATGAATTAATTAGCAATTAATGACGAATAAATTATAGTGATTTAGCTACCAAAAACATTATTGCGCGATTGCCATTACAATATACGGCCAAGCGTCGCGTGCGGCACGTGTGCTATCAGGTGAGTATGGAATAGAATAGAAATAGAATAGATGGAATAGATTGCTTTAAGGAGAACAGCTACGCTAGATGATCGTTTTTGAAAGGCTAAGGCTCTCAACAGATGATTAATAAATCTGAAAAATCCTGGATAACTCGTGTTGAAGGCCACTAGTTAGTTATCCTTCTTTTTGTTTGAAGTTCTTGTAGAACAATGAAAACACAATTTATTTTGGTTGAAATATCAAGTACAAATATAAAACTTAACACTAACACTTAAATCTTAACTACTAGTATATATGCACTCTCCGAGGTCGCTGCCTGGGTCATACACAGATTTAGATTCGCGTCTTTCCTGTGGACATTATCAAAGTTAAGGGCTACGAAGCCAAATTTTTGTTTGGACTCTTAATACGCATATACGGCGTCTCCTTTCTATATTACTATTCGATAAAAACATTATTTATATGCACATGAGCTCTTAATTATTGACCAAGGAGAGACGAATGTCGTGTTTACCCATACAAAATTGTCCTCTCGTCAGTCCACCTTGTGATCTACTCTACCCAAGCCGCGCCTTCCGATACATGGTCGCCACTCGAGAATCGCCCCTTAAATACGGCCTCACATCATTTCGGCCATGTTTCTTACTTTCGTAAAATAAGTTTATTTGATTGATTGATTGACTAGGTCGATTTGTGTAAGATTGTCGTCTTATTTCAAATGCCCCTTTAGGACACTTGAAGATTGCTTCTAAATTAATGAACAGATCAGGGGACCGATTTTTGACTTTCGAGCGCTCGACTCTTTCACTCGAAAACTGACAAAAATTATGAAATGCTATTTTGAAATAGCGAAAGAAAATTTAAAAACGAGTGGTATTGACCACTCGTAATTAATTCTATTGGTAGAAAGTAAGTGCTTGCCATTTTGACACTACAAACGTATTTACTTTTATTTGATTTTCGAGCGCTCGAAAGTCAAAAATCGGTCCCCAGATTGTATAATAATTTAATGCAAAATGTATGCAAACATCCATCAAAGCACCGACAACTGACTACATAATTATGGTCCAGTTCGAATTCTGAATTCAGATAGGTAGTTATGGAGTTTTCATGATGTTTACCGTTGTTATTAACACCAGAAATTAAATAATAGTACTTACCTACACACAAAAAGGTCCTCTGTCTAACTAAAATCGATGTTTGACAGCTAGAAAATTATAATCATGGCATCCCACTCGCACGCGTTCGCCCTATAGTACGTACCTAACTTTTCGTTATATCGACGCCTCCGGGATGTGCGAGAGCCGAGTTTAGCCGGAGCAAGAACACTTCTCTTATTACGCCGTGAATCATTTACTTTCACAATAGCCAATAGACAGAAAATATAATTAAAAAAAAATTCAAGCATGTCTTGATACTTGTTCTTTTAGCACAGAAGACCCATTTACAATCGGAGTAATTGTTCCGCGTAGAAGCCATAATTTAACCGCAACTATCTGAAGCAAACGTGCCTTTAGAGGTAAAAAGAAAGATCGATATGCATTCAGATTTAATTGCAGACTTAAATACTTGCGTCTGAATGCGGCTTCGCTTTTAATTATTCAGAGCGGTTTTTCTACCGGTATTGTTTAAAGAAAAAGTTTAGTAGGAATATTTTTTGCGTGTAGGTTTTGCCGGGATAAAATATTGTACCTATAAGTGCATTCCATTTTTTGTCGGGATACTAATTAAATGTATGTGTAAAGAATGACGATACCTAGAGGTTGATATATTTGTATTATTTTGTTTTTGGTTTGTTTTTTCTGTTTCCTTGTTATTATGTTCTTACATTTGTTGACATTTTCTTAATATTATACATAAATTATTCTCTGTTTTTGACGATCGTGATAAAAATTCGTATTTTTTTGACATGTATGCAAATCTTTAATGTAATTTTTTATCATGAAATAAATAATCTAATCGAATCTATTCTATACATGATGCAAACATTTTCTTAGAACTGCTCAAATGCTAAGGTTACCAAAACCCAATTAAATCGCATAAAATGATCTGCAAAGTAAACATTATGTTCCTTTGTAAGTATTCAAATACTTGACGGCGAGGGAAAATTCAAAATTGTCATAAAATAAATCCTCTTTCATCAAATATTAATTCTATAAGTGACACCAAACTTATGTATGCAAATTGATAGAAACCACTCATTCTTTTTTAATACTTATTTTGAAATAAAAATAAATAAATATTTTCGGACAATCTCAATAATTGAAAAAATGCCAAACAGTGAGAATCGAGTGTTATGGATACCAAAATTCCCACAACACTGCTTTAGGTACAGTGGACGCCTTGTAGACGTCGACACACGTAAAAAGAGCTCTGGCGACCATACATTTAATATGGCGCGCAGAGCTCTTTTTACGTGTGTCGACCTGTACATGCTATGATGAGCTCCAGGTAGTTCTCTTACTTCGAGCTTGGTGAGGTTGATAGTGGTGACGTCACCGATGGTGAGGCTCGAGTCGTCCACCAACATCTGCTGGTATTTCCCTCGCAGCTCCAGGAACCTGTTGATGACGTGTCGCACCTGTCGACAGTTAATATAAATAATAGTATGTTGAATTTCCGAAAACCTTGTATTAAATTAAGGCCCGGTTTTATAAAGAACCGTCAAACTTTTATTTGTTAAGTAATGTCAAAAAATGCACAGAGTTACAAACTAATACACAATGAGGAATGGAGAGCTTCCTCGTGGGTTGAACCGCCGAAAAAACGTCCCAAGGCAGTTTAGATCCATTCTACATATACCAGATTCACATTATCTGCGCCAGTAGGTACCGTATTTACCTACAAGATTCCAAAAAAAGTAAGTACACTTTTTTGTGAAAACACACATTATTTTAGACTCTAATAAAATCTCACTCTTCATTTTACTAAAGAGATTATAAAAATAAGGGTACGCAAAATTGCCTCATTGCGGTACCTACATTATCTAATGCTTTCAAAGGTTGGTTATGATTGCGCAGGTACAGTCGTAAACAGTTATTGCTTTCTACTAATTTGTAAGTCAAAAGCGAAATCTCGATCTGATAATCGAATATGCAGTAGAAAGTTAAATAACTTAATGTTGAAAATCGTCAACCTTTCTGAAGCATAAAGTAAATCATGCAAATTAATTAAAAAACAGACCCGAATACGAGTATACTTCGCTTGTTGTCGCAGACGAAAACTAAAGTATTAAGCATATACTTCATTCGTCTGTCAGTTTAAAGCTAAAATAAATAATCCACGCAACTGTACAGAGATGGACTAAATGGTAAAGCTTAGTATTTGGGCAATAAACCCGGCCTTAAGGGGATACCCTGATTAGCGGCGAAGTTGCATAATTTACCCTGAATAATTCCACTTCTCTGGCTATTGCAGATGTTGCGGTCATACTGTTATGAGCTATTTATTTTGTTTGTGGTAACCGTTTGTAATGTAAATAAGATAGAAATAGATTATTTTTATTGCTGTAAATTAGGTACAATATTAGACCAAACATATAAATCATAAAAACCGCCGTTGGTAGGGAAGATGCAATATTTTAAATTTTGCTTTCATTTGAAAGAATCGCATGTAGACCACGAAAGTATAATAAAAATAAAAATAAGTACTATAATTTTTAGTCAAACATTCCCGTTACAAACTGACAATTTAAACTTTCGCGCCTAAACGGATCTACAGTTCCTGCGACGTCACTCATGTGTGGCACTCGCTATATTTGTTTGTCCGTGGTTCGTCCCTAGATGTCATAAAGTTGCCTAAGTTTTGACTTTTGACAGGAGTGACGTCACCAGACGCTAATTGTTGGATTAAAACACGTTCCGTTTCACATTACTTCAAATCGTAATTATTGTTTGAAATTAGTATAAACTAAATTAAAAACGTTTCAGTAGATATTATTTTACGGTACCTATTTCAACATTTTGGTTACAAAATAATGGTAAATATTATAGCTGACTTCCCTATTGCGGCCTACTTGCAGAGTAACATTCATTTATTTTCCTTCATGCAAAATACAGAGTATGCGTAAAAATAAAAATGCAAAATTAACTTGCCATGTTAATTAATATACTTATGTATATGTTAGCTAGTTTGGGTTACATTTTGCAGGTAAAATTTGACCAAGTTCCTGAAGTGCAATCGATTTGAAATTTTGTACAATCATGTAAGTTGGATGACGATGCAATACTTTGGTATCTTAAACCTGGTCTGATTATGAAGTCGGAAGTTAGCTATAAGAACTCTTCATTTACACCAGATTACCCCGTCGTGTTTGGGCTCATTGGAGCCCATGCAACAAGTAGTTGATGGCTATGCAAAACAGTACAGTCGGCAGCAATAGCAATGATGATGTAGGTGAAAAAACTGCCAGACTCAAGTGGGCTTGGCCGGTTACATCTGTCACATGTATCCGGATAGGTGGGTTAGTATAGCCACCAAGTGCATGTGGCAAGGACGACGCAGACGGGGCAGACCTACTTAGATGGAACTGGTGAGATGACTGGCATTTATTGACAATTGGCCGAAAGAAGCGCAAATACGGGAGAGGCTTTTGCCTAGCAAGGCAAGCCGAGGTTAACAAAAAAAAGTAGAACCGTACAATTTAAATTATCAAGCTTATCAGAGCGAACAGATTGGAAATTTTGGTGATCCGGCGAGGCTTCGGTAACTCAGTTGGTTAGAGCGATAGGTCAGGTCTAGCGAAACGCTGGGCAATTCGGCTCGAAGTCATGATTTCGATTTAATATTATAACATACGGATGCGAATGAATACGGATACCAATCGATAGTGCACCATTCTAGAAACGTATAGCGTAATATATACGAGATAATTCCCTTCATTAGTCACATTAACCACAGGCGCGTCTGGCGTCGAGCCAGCACGGTAATTCCGATTCGGAGTTCGGAAACTGTTCATTACTTAATACATTACACGAGAGTACATAAATAACCTATCTCTATTTTAAAATTGGTCACCTTGACCTGTCTTGAGGAAACAGTAAGCTAAATTAACTCTGGCTTACCTTCGGTTATGTCGGACATAAGAAGTTGCATTCAGCGCCCTCTATTACATTCGCCGTGACTTCGGCCGTAACGTGCTTTACATGAATTCTACAAATGTCATGATTGAAATGTCAGTGACCATATTTGTCTGGGCAGAGTCGGTTAAGCCTGGGGACCGATTTTTAACTTTCGAGCGCTCGAAAATCAAATAAAAGTTAATACGTTTGTAGTGTCAAAATGGCAGGCACTTACTTTCTACCAACAGAATTTAATACGAGTGGTCAATACCACTCGTTTTAAAATTTTCTATCGCTATTTCAAAATAGCATTTCATAATTTTTGTCAGTTTTCGAGTGAAAGAGTCGAGCGCTCGAAAGTCAAAAATCGGTCCCCTGGAGGTCATTAGTTCCAAATATGTCCTCGTTCACTGACATTTCAACGATGACATTTGTAGAATTATTGTAAAGCACGTTACGAGCGAAGTTGCGCTGAAAATATAAGAGGGAGCTGAAGGCAAATTCTCCGACATGTTGGACGCCACGCCATGCAGGCCGTTTGGAAACTAAGTGCAAGGGGACTATTTTATGCCGATTTTAAGCTATATTATGATTTCCTTCAGCTAAAATAAGCTTAATTTTTAATTATATTTCGATTTTCTCAAGTTTGTCATATCATTTTAGAATCAAAATCTAAGAATTGAAAAAGTATTTAATCGCAGAATACCTGCTTACAGAGGCAGTATATCTATATGACCATTTTCTTATAATCTCTATCAGCATAAAAATAAACCCAATAGAAACTCCAATCTAAATGTCTAAAATTTAATACATGTAGTGGTCCTTAAATATTTTAACTTCGCCTTAAAACATAAAGGCGCGTAGGTACCTTTTGGCCGCTATTGTCCGGAAGAAACATGGAACCATGACCTGACTTGCCGGTGCAGATTATCTTCATATCTGGAAATAAAAGTGTTTAAAACAGTTGCAATTCTATATATCACCAAGACTGTGGCAACAAGCATACGGACTGCTTGATGGTAAGCAGACAGGCAAAAACCACTACAGAGTCTCAAGCGCGTTGCCGACCCTTTATGTGAGGATTCGTTGTTGCGACAGCTGGAATCGAATTCAGACCCTCACTGTCAACATAGCGCTTCCTCGGCAACTCTGGTGACCCTACCAGTGAGTATTAGTTTAACTATGGCTGCGATCTTCTGGGGACCGATTTTTGACTTTCGAGCGCTCGAAAATCAAATAAAAGTAAATACGTTTGTAGTGTCAAAATGGCAGGCACTTACTTTCTACCAATAGAATTTAATACGAGTGGTCAATACCACTCGTTTTAAAATTTTCTATCGCTATTTCAAAATAGCATTTCATAAATTTTGTCAGTTTTCGAGTGAAAGAGTCGAGCGCTCGAAAGTCAAAAATCGGTCCCCTGTAAGGTGGCCATTCCCAGTTGGGCTGGTCCAAATATGAGCGAGAAGACATGCCGTTGTGCCCTACGTCTCGGATAGTTGCAGCTACAATTTTAAGTAAAGTTGGTCTTTAAATTATAACGCACAAGAGTTCAAATATTACAAAATACACATCCATCCACCAGTTGTAATACTAAGGCTCGCGTAAGTATTACAAAGAATCCAAACATAGAAATGGGATAAAATAAATAAAGTGGTGAAAGAATAAAAAAAACGGATGTGTCAATTCGGAGATTACCTCCTACATAAAAACTTATAACCCTTATAAAAATCATTTTACAGACATCACCTCTTTATTATTAGTATACATACATCCATACTAATATTATAAATGCGAAAGTGCGTCTGTCTGTCTATCTGTCTGTCTGTCCGTTACCTCTTCAAGCTTAAACCGCTAAACCGATTTAGATGAATTTTGGTATAGAGATAGTTTGAGTCCCAGGGAAGGACATAGGATAGTTTTTATCCCGGAAATCATCCCCTAAGGGGATGAGATGGGGGGGTGAAAGTTTGTATGGAGCTGCGATATAAACGAGTTCCACGCGGACGGAGTCGCGGGCAGAAGCTTAGTATAAACGAAAAAATACATAGTGACCCAATTATGTAGTGAAAAGTGAAATGCTGCACCGAAAATGCTACAAAATTTACAATGTCTGGTAATTATATTAAAAGCAAATATGAAGCTATAAATTAAGGGAAAACAAAACACAATCACTATTTTACTTTGGGATTTACGCTTCTAAGTTTTGCGGTCAGACTCACAACAAGTTCTAACTAATTGTGATTGGAGTTTGGTCCCTAGGCATATAAACTTAGAAGAAGATAGCCCTGTATGGACTTTCTCCGCCAGAAAATTCACTAAGTATCCATCAAGTCACATAATATTACCTTGATTATTTTTATCAGTTTTAGGGTTCCGTAGTCAACAAGGAACCCTTATAGTTTCACCATGTCCGTCCGTCCGTCTGTTTGTCCGTCTTCGGCTTAGCTCAGTAACCATTACTACTAGAAAACTGTAATTATAAATAAATCACGCCGACAAAACAGTAGAATAAAATCTTGAACAAAAATTTTTTTTAGGTTACTTCCCCTACACCTGAATTGGGGATGTATTTTTTTTCTTATTAATCCCATAGTGTGGGGCATCGTTGGATAAATTGTTCAAAAATATCATACTATTTTTCAATTCATTACATTAGATTAGATTAGATTTATTTATTACACGATAAAAATTACAATATAAATTTGCATAAATGTCAAGATTACAAGAATTTCTACCATGTTCGTCAATTTTAATAATAAAGACTCGATTCGTTCGCGAGATATTGAGGTTTAAAGCCTTAATTTTTGTCCAAGTCATGCCCCCCCCCCCCCCCCCCCCCCCTGCCGGCTAAAGGGCTACTATTGGGGATTTGAAAAAGTCGGGGCAGTAATACATAAATATAATGAATTTAATAGGAAAACTATCACGGCTAAGTAGGCATTACTAGTTACCGAGTAACAGTAGACCAACTTAAAATATACTTAGAAAAGCCAACTTTCGTACAAATTCGGCCGATGCAACCGAACCATTTCGTTGGCGCGCGCGTGACGATGTAACTAAGATAGACAGGCAACTACGGAACCCTACACTGCGCGTGGCCCGACACGCACTTGGCCGATTTTTAAATGTAGGTTAGCGAAGATTAACAGTCGACGAGACGGATTGATAGATTTTGCAATCTCTTATGTAATTTATTTAATGTATTTAGTAATATAACCCTTAATTTGACAATCCTAAAGAGAAAAAAAAATACCTAAATGTATTCAGAGTCAATGTGTATGGTAAGCAAACTTTGAGCGCTTTACGTTTTTACGAACAACGTTTCTCTCGTCTCGTGCAATTATTTTTCCGGATCCATTATTTTGAGCAGTTTCGTGAAACAACTTTGTTCAAAGGGGAAACTTTATGTTATCCGAGGCTCGACTTGATCCAATAAGTTTAAAAAGTATTTTATACCTAATGCCATTTTACGGCTGGCGTGGTTCGTAAAGAACTCTTGTCTTTACAGGCTATAAAAATAGACTAAATGGCCAATTGTGAGTGATAGTGCCCCAACCCCGCGAAGCACTAAAACGCCATTTTATTTTATTTGTTTAGTTTTATGTCACCGTTGTTGAATTCGACTGAACTGTATCGCATGTCCCATCAGAAGTCGCAGTCAGAATAAGGAATATAAGTGTAATAAATATATATATTAAAAGTACCTTACTAAACGTAATAATTATTAAGATATTAATAGAATACATTATGCATAAACTATTGTTATTCACGGCACTGAGTCAAATAAGCGACGGTGATAATGAATATTGCGTCCGAAACTCAACGGTTTAATTCACATTAGGTGTAATATACAACTATACAAGTTACCTTCGCACGCTCAAGTTACTTGGCGCAGTCGCTTGGATGAATAAGTAATGGAATGCGCTTCTCTTCATTGCGCTGCTTACTGCGGGCTATTCCGCATTGCTCGATATTTAATTTAGCTGTTGAAGTGTGTAGCTGAATTAGCTATAATACATATTTTATCAGACCTTTTCAATGCGTCAACTAAAAGACTTATGGTAGTTGTAGGACTACACCCCAGCGGGGTTTATGGAAGTCCACACTCAGTGAGAGACTCTGTAGTACTGTCTGTACAATGCTTATTTATTCCCTAACTCACACGGTCTATATACAACTAGTTACATGCATAATCATTCAAACATCTCGCACACGTTTTCTATAATATCTTATTAGTAGGTAAAGTAAGACTAAATATGACATTTTCGCGGCAAATTATGTAGATCAATGAAACTTTGCTTATAACTTTATCTTGGCACTAGAAATGAGGATCTGCCGAGTCCTGACAAAATTTAGGAGTCCACCCACATGTCACATTGACATGTTGCCGTTGAAGGTCGGTTGAAGAATATGTTTTTCTTTTAACTCGATCAATTTTTCTTGTACTAAATCGCTACTATAGAATGTGCACTGTCGGCACTATACCTACTAAATCTGAAAGATTTGAATCATGCATTGAAGTCCGGACCCTAATAAAACCTGCCGGGACCAGTCCACAATAATAATATTTTAGCAAAAATAAGTTTTATGACCTAGTATTCTGGGTCCGTAACCGCACGCAGCCGTGAGATTGCTCGAGAAAATATCGAATAACAAATGTTATTCAACTTGGTTCGGCTTCTTCTTATAACTATTATTTACCCGGTTTAGGTACCTATGTAAGTTCTTTCGAGCTCGCCAGCGCTGCCTATATATATAACTTACTATACCTAAGTTAACTGTATCGGTATAAACTACGATTACGTAAGCATTAAGGATATAAATGTAGGTTTCGGTTAACATCAATTTGCAATAGCTTTAAGATACCTAGAGTTTATGTAAAATGCATTTTGTTCCCTAGGACCTGGATTAAATACTATACTATTCTCGCGTAGCCGGTTAGACGGTTAAGTAGCAACTAATACATTAGGAGCGTGTAACAACAATCGGAGTAGGTACTCGTAGGTACTCAAATAACTACTCGTTTTGAAAAGAAAGCAACTTTGCTTAGTCAATAGAAACTAAATGACAATGTCATAATCTCATAATAAGGCAAGGTCGAGGTGTAAACTAGTGACAGCCACCGATTTGAAGGCTATATTAGCCCTTAATGCTAAATTGCTAATGCGCGTGGTAGTTTATAGTTGTTTCAGGGAAGTTATACATTTAACACATCATTATACTGAATTTAACTGTACCAATTTTCGATAGTTATTTTTATAAATGGCACTATTTATTTGTTTACGAATCAGAGTAGTCATTAACATATTTTTTTATTGCAATCTTTAAGCAACAATCATTAGGCTCTGAAATAGTGGAAGAAATGTCATAATTCTAACAATTATTCTTCCGCCTACCTCACTTCGGTGCATTTACTTGCCTTTCCGGATAATATTAGAAAAATCGTGCGATAACCGTCATGCGATTTTAAGGAAAACGTTTATGAAACGCAACAACAACATCAGTATTATGACATTCTAATGTTACCTATATGGAATAATGTCTAGGTACTTAATGCATTACGTAAATATTTCCAAGGCATAATTTACTTTAAAAACAAAGTTTTAACCGACTTCAATTTGGTACTCCGCTAAGCCACGAGAACATTTCCAGATTTATTTTCCAATTTACCACATGAATTGATTTCCGAGAGCAAATGCGTTGATTATTAGAGAAAAAAAACCGAATCGCTGTATGTGGGCCGATAATATTTGAGGACTTCCGTCGATTCCACAAGGATCACCTTAGGTACTTCATTAGTTGCTATTTCAACGGAATCTTATCAGAATCTGTGACGTACTTTTGTACATTTAAGTACATAATTGAGGAATTCCATCAACTCTCTGTGGTCTTTATCATCAATTCCACTCCACCAAATTTATGATTTCCGGGTGTAAATGCACGAGATATAATAGAAAATACCAAAACCACTACACGCGTGCCTAATATAATTGAGGAGTTCCCTCAATTCCTCATGGATCCCATCATCCAACTGAATTAAAAAAAAATGGGACACACCTGGAAGCATATACATGCAAACAAAAAAAAAATTACGAATCGGTTCATCAATGACGGAGTTCTGAGGTAACAAACATTGAAAAAAAAAAAAAAAAAACAACCGAATTGAGAACCTCCTTTTTTTTTAAGTCGGTTTAAAAGGAATCCGTTCGCGCTAAATTAATTTAAAAAATCCAAATGGATAAAATGTACATGTCACACGTAGGCAAATCTGGTCTTAGAGATTTATTATTATCGTTTTAAATGTGTTTCGTACGCTCACTACTACACGCGCCGAGCTAACGCGTCAAAACGAAATGCGATTGGAATATGAAGGAGATGAACCAATTTGAGGCTCTGTGGCAGATGAATCATAAATCAAGGCTTAGTCAAACCGCCTCGTCACGACCATTAGCTTCAAATCACGCCCGAGGGCCTAATAGTTTAGTGTACCTAACCTAACCGACGACCTAACATATACACCGATCACGTTCAAAAATCGCATTACATCGATATTAAAAATTGTATAAACACTAAGTACTTACAGTACGTTTTTATTATTTTCACTGAACGAGGCTAAACCTCAAACCTCTCCCCGCAGAAGAAACAACTGCAGCTTGGACCGAAACACAACATCTTCTCCAAAACTTGACCTAATTAACATTTTTTTTAAATTAAAAATCAAAGAAAGGCTTTGGCCGTGTTTCTATGTTTTCCTTTTTTAAATAATCTAGTTAAAATTGTTTTCTATATGTTTGAACACAGCGGAAAATCTGGAATTTTTCTTAGGTTTTTGAAGGTTAATTTTTTTATTTAAGAATAAATTTATAAAAAAAGGAAAACATGGGAACATGTCAATAGTAGCCATAGATTTATGGAAAAAAAATATTATTTATTTATTTATTTAAATATTATTGCACAAAAGAAAACTTATCGTACAAAAGGCGGACTTAATGCCATATGGCATTCTCTACCAGTCAAACCTTAAGGCAAACGGAAATTATTCTACTGCCATTATCCAGGGAGAAAACAGGGGACTACTTTTGTATGGAAAAACGGTCCTTGTGTTTCCTCTTGACTAATACCTATTGTTTATAAATAGACGTGATGTAGCTTTTCTCTTTTTTTTTGCATCAAAACAATTAAGAAATAGCGTAAAACAATATCCTCATATCAGCTGAATGACGATCACCACTGGACATAGGCCTCCCCAAAGCCGCAATGACCGATCCAGCAGCCGCGTCCAGCGGACTCCCGCGTAAAATATAAAAAGTAAAAAAACATCACGAATTCATTTAACAGTATTATATGGATTAGTACTACGAATAAGTAGGTAGACCTCAATTTCCACCGATAACATCAGAGATTTGTTCGACGGTTTAACTTAAGGCGCCGTAGGTTCAGCGAAGTTAAGCGAACAAAGTTTTTGAAACAATATAATGCGTCTGTTTATAATAATATGGTTTCAATAAATACGAATAGTAATCTTGAGGCTTTTCTGCAGCGAGATCAGTGATTCGAAACATGATTTTTAAGCAATTTTCGCTCGTTTGAAAAAAATCACGAACATAGGTCTAAAATACACTTAAAATATTCGTAAGAAATTATGTGCAAAAGCTAAAAATATTAAAATTGCTTATAAAAAACAGCAATATCATGACTCAGAACTCAAAGATTACTTTATATTTATTTAAACGGCCAATAAATTAAAATTGAAAAACATCATATGCGCGCTTCAGAGTACGCACTTCCATCTCGCTCACGCTTATGCTGTGAGAGGGAGAGAAGACCATGAACCTACGGCGCTTTAAAACCATATATTATAATTTATTAGTCGAAATTCAAAGGGAGCAAAGTTTGGTCATCTGGTTTTCACGAGCTATATAATAGGCTATTCATAGCTGTTTTGATCGTGGTGCTTTCCGTGTGATTTGAATTAAGCTAACTTTACTATCGTCACTATACGATTATTAAAGTCTCCTATTAGGGATTTATGCCCTCGCCTCGGTACATTTACGATAGATAAGTTCAGAGGCATTTTATAATAAAATTAGACTAGCTGCCCGCGCGGGGCCGCCCGCGTATTGCAAACAACGCAGGCAAACCGGCGGTTGTTATATATAACCATTAAAAACCGGCCAAGAGCGTGTCGGGCCACGCTCAGTTCCGTAGTTTTTGTAATTTTTTTCAAAAACTATTCAACCAATCAAGTTTAAAATAATTTTCCTAGAAAGTTTTTATAAAGTTCTACTTTTGAGTAATTTTTCATATTTTTAAAACTTATGGTTCAAAAGTTAGAGGGGGGGGACACATTTTTTTTTAATTCTAGAGCGATTATCTCCGAAAATATTAACATTATCAAAAATGATTTTAGCAAACCCCTATTCATTTTTAAATACCTATCCAACAATATATTATACGTTAGGGTTGAAATGAAAAAAAAAAACACTCCCCACGTTACGTATGGGGGAGGAAGCCTAATAAAAAAAAAACATATTTTATTTTACCACTGTCGGCGTGATTGATATACATATTAGTACCAAATTTCAGCTTTCTAGTGCTATCGGTTACTGAGATTATCCGCGGACGGACAGACAGACAAAGCGAAACTATAAGGGTTCCTAGTCGACTACGGAACCCTAAAAAGTCTATTTTAAACACAGGAGAAAGATTTTTTGAAATCGGAAAATCTGACCTATAGGGAAAACACCACCGTTTTTGTTAGGCCGCTTAATGATAGGTAGTATTCAGAGCAATGACGCGTAATTCAATGTCGGAGTGGCAACCGGATGGCTCGCGGTATTTGAGCTCCCGAAGTGAAACCGCCCTGTGCAATCCGAAATGAGCTAACCAAACACAAAACATGAAAGAAAATTAAAATAACTTAAATAATCGGTTTTTATGCACAGAAATAAACTGTGAGCATTGCAGCAAGACAGAATGGCTCCAACTCAGTGCGTAGCTTTGCTTGCAATTGAACAAAAACACTGGTAAGTACTTATTCTGTTAGAACCCAGAAAAATATGTGTAGAAAATATATATGGAAGGACAAACATACATACATCAACAAATAGTAAAATTTAACTCAAAAACAACAAACAAATCTACAAATATTTGATGTGTGGCCATGAGTTAAATACTATAAGAAAATCTGTATCTTTGACATCCAGCATCGGAAAGAAATCTTGTTAGTTTTTATGACCTATGAGGCTTCGTGTATGCAGCAACAAAGGTGTCACGGATCTTAAAATATGGGCCATGAAGTTAGGCCGCTAACTGTTATATTAACAAGAGAATAACCCATAAACAGCAAAGTATTTCACTTCGGGGAATAAACTTTCCGCTATCTGTAGTGAAGACAATGCCGTTTCGCGACTTGGCGCTTTTATGGCTGCTCTTAAAACTACTTGGAATGTTTACCAACATTTGCTACTTTTTCTTTGAATACCTAACAACACTATTTAAGCAGTCTTTCGTACTGAATTTGGTTTAAACGGTTTAGTACCTTGTTAGGTTAGTTAGCGATATAAATAGGCGAATGTAAGGGTAGGCCTATTAGTGCATTAAACGGATTGAACGCTAGCGCACGTCTTGTCATTTATAACAGTGGCGACGAGGATGGGATTTTTAAGAAAACACGCGAATACAAGTAGTTATAATGACTTCGACGATCGGAAACTTACCTGTTTTTGAAGTAGGAAGCGACTGGAAGGTGTTTAAAGAGCGATTAAGCATCTGGCTGAGTGCGAACGCAATAGTAAAAACAGATAACGTGGAAGGTGATCGACGGCGCGCGGTGTTGCTAAGTGCACTCGACGAGTCAGCGTATAAGTTGGTACGCGAACTCGTTTCTCCGAAGACGGTTACGGAACTGTCGTATGAGGGAATTTTGAAAGAAGTGGATAAACATTTACTGCCAAAAAAATCTCTTTTTGCGGAAAGGCACAATTTCCATAGTGCAATACAACGAGTGGACGAGGATTTGACACAGTGGGCAGCAAGAGTCCGTCAGTTATCGGAGGATTGCAATTTTGGTTCAGTTCTGGGTGAGATGTTGCGTGACCGTTTTGTGTTGGGCATGCAGTCGGGTCCCGAGAGAGACCGCTTGTTCACTGAAGATGCGAATACCCTCGCTGATAAAATGTCACATAGGCCTATTACCTTTCATTTCTGCAGAGGCCAGGAATAGAACCTCATCCAGAATCTATAGAAACATTATTAAACTCAAATCTTCAGAGGCGTCATTGCGTAACAATTGGAACGAGCGTTAGGACAACCTCAACTGTCATCATCCCATACAAAAAAATACATTTAAATCTCCTTAACGTGGCACGCAACGTTTCGCGATCCACCTGTAAGTCTGTAGTGTCCATAGAGAGAGAAGATATCATGTAAGACAAGTCAAATTTTTGTGTTCTACAGGTTGTTTTCGGGGTCATAATCCGGAATTGATTAAATGGCCATACTGAACAACTTCTCCCACGGGGCAACCATGAAATAAAAAAAAAGAGTTAATTAAGAGTCAACTGTGAGTTCATTGCGAGTTAATGTCTTGAATAGCTGTTTTTTCTTGCGAATTAGTAGTTAGTATCATGGGAAATGTTGTCCAATATACATTGTAGCACGAAAAATACTCACGCCACCTCGTTTTCTCCCCGTTGAAGACCAGGAACTCCTCGCCATCATGGGACAGCCCCTCGTCGAGCGCGAACCCCACGTTGAGCCGGCGGAAGGCCTCTGTCTTCACGAACTGTCCCATTCCTTGCTCCCCGCCTTTTTCTTCCTCTGAAGGCAAACAAACACTAAGGTCCTACAGAATCTACAGATTTTTCTTAATTCGTATTTGTTTTAATTATGAACAGTTATTTTTCTTCTTAGCTTTTTATTATTGTGAGTACCTAAGTAACAACTGCAGTTCATAAAGTACAAGTGCGGTTATTAACACTTGTAAACGCTTCCTAATCGGGAAGCGTTTACAAGTAAATTTGTACAAATTGCAGAACATTCACACAAACATATTCTCAGAACTTTCAGGAAACTTTCTCGAGAACTTAAAGTAAGTTTTCATTTAGGAAGTTTCCTCGTGAGAGCATTTAATTTAACTTTCTACATAGAAACTTTCGCATCTTGAGAATTGTCTTGTCGGTGTATTGCTATCCTGTTGTATAAAAACTACGTGAAAATATACTGGCCATGTTACAGTACATCAAACAGTTCCCACAGTCACCCTAGATAAAACTTTGTATCCTCGTATTGCTTTAATTAAAGCCTTGTCTCTAATCTGTGACTCCACGGTCCCAGCAGGCAAAAAAATATTCATCTATCAGAGTTCATCGGGATCGTCAAAGGCTAAGTTAATTGGGATAATTTAGTTCAGCCTCAATGAGACGAAATATCAGTCAAGTTTATACAGCCTTTTTTTATCGTGGAGAAAACCTGCGAACCAGCTACCCAATCACCGGGGGAAGACTGGGTTATGTGGTATTTCTATCCACTAATAACTCCACGGTGCCCTGCATCTGCGCTCCCATGCAGGGACTCCAGGATCTCAGAATCAGAATCAGAATCAGAATCAGAATCAGAAATAATTTATTACCTATTAGTGTTTACATCTTTCAGTTCCCGCAGGATTGTGTCAGCTAACTTATGTCTAGAAAAGATCTGTGTAAGCTGAAGGTGTCATGTCATGTCACAAGTGATGAGTTGAAGATGTTAGTACCTATTTATTTGTGTTTCATATGTTACATTTTTATATTTTATTTTATTCTAAGAGGACGAGGGGCCGCCGCCCCGCGAGGCCAACGCCTCATGTCTTTATTAATAGTATACTCTATTTCACCTATTCTGTTATTTTTTAGTAATGGGTTAAATTCTCCGTGCGCCAGGTAAGCGTCCCCACGTGTGTTTAGGTCTTCTATTCCCAGCGATGCGATCTTGGCCAGCATTTTGTAATTCAAGTCAGCAGCTCGGAGGTGCCATGCTTCTAGATCTGTCATTTCCCATAACGTCTCCGTGGGTAGACGTCTAGGGAATTGACCTGCACTCTTCAGCGCCATTCTATATTGCCTCTCGATTTTTTGGAGGTTCGAGTTACTGTATCTGGATAATAACTGTACCACTCCATAGTCCATGATGGGAAGGATACAGGCTTGAATTATAGCTAGTTTGACCTCTAGGTTTGTCTTGGCGTGGAAGCCAATGATGGGTCCCAGAGCACCTCTTATTTGTTTTAGTTTCTTGACTACTTTGTCTGTGTGTGGGTTCATTTTGAGGGTCTTATCGAAGATGACTCCTAGATATTTTATTTCTTTTTTGTATGTGAATGTTTTTTTTTTTATTTTAACCGTCGGCTTGTATTTCTTCTTTTTCGTGAACAGGATGCATTCTGTTTTTTCTACGTTGCATTTAAGACCCCATCTTTCATAGTAATTTACAATAGTTTCGGCTGCCCATTCCGCTCTTATGGTAGCGTGGTCGGGGTTTTTTGCTCTATTTAAAATACATAGGTCATCAGCGTATTGGGATAGCTTGAGACCTCGTATTCTGTCGTGAGTGTCCCATATGTCGTAAACGAACAGGTTGAAAATGATGGGGCCGAGGATCGATCCTTGGGGCACCCCGTGCGGTATCCTCTTCGCTTCTCCATGGATGGTCCTAAATTTCCCTATGAGCAATCGGTCTTCCAGGTAATTTTCTATTATTTTCATGACGTTGATAGGGACGTCGGCATTTTGAAGTTTCTTTATTAGGCCTTTGTGGTTAATAGAATCGAATGCCTTGCTTAGATCCGTGCTTATCACAGAAACGCTCTCCCCATCTGCCAAAGCATCCGTTATTATTTTGCCAGTGCGGAGAATCTGAGTAGCGGTTCCTCTAAATCTGGTGAAGTTATGTTGAAAGGGCGGTTGCAACTTGTCAACTGTGCCTTGTAGCCTTGAGAGAATTAGTCCAGGATCTCATGCTGAACGCACTGGAGCCCCCTCGCGCCTCGCCACATTTGGCTCGCCCTAGGGTAAATAAATGTTGTCGACTTCTATGGGGTTCTTAAGCCAGTGCCCCAGCCCCCGCCAGACCACTCCGATGACCCCCTTTAGTCGCCTTCTATACGACAGGCGGGGGAGACCTTAGACTTATTCTTGTCCGAGCCTACACGGTAAAGTTTATACAGCCTATAGAGTGCTATTACCTTACAGAAAGGCATGAGTGTGGGCTTCGCCATGCTACTCTATTACCTACGCTTGGGAACTAATATTCATTTATTTATTTAGTCACTGAAAACTTATTATCTACCTACTTTTCTCCATTATTACTGGACTGTCCCATTCACAGTGTAAGTAATTGCATTTGTAAGACCAAACCACTTAAGTACCAGACCGTTACGACTCTTTTACGACCTCTATAAAATCTTTAGACACATCAGAGTCTCGAATTTAAAGTTTTGACTGTGATACTTGTAGTTAAGTAGTTAACTCCTGAAATCTTATTTACTTACTTTGTAGCGTTTACCTGTCCTGTTTACTGATGGTTTCCTCCCGTTCGCGCTGCAGTCGCGAGACTCGCAAGTTCTTCGGCAAGAGGATTATGCTTGCGCAAGTACGCTGTACCGTACAGAGCCTCCTTCTTGTTCGCATGGGGCTTCTAAACGGACAACATTTTTACGGCAATGTGTGGCCGGCAAGTATGTGCATCTTGCTCTAGCGTACAAAGTCAGCGTAAGACAGCAATAGTTGCCAGCCAGAAATTGCAGGAAAATGTGGCCCGTTTAGGAGCCCCATCATGCCGTTCGAAGGTTTACGTAGTTGACCGTTTTTTTCTCTTAATATAACCCTAATAAAGTGTAAGAAAATATTAGGAAATTTAGCACCAAGTAGGAGACTGACTTAGCAGATTCGGCCACAAATTAAATGTAATGATAGGTATCCACTAAGTATTCGTGTACCTAATAATTGATGTTATTTTGACTTCCATAACTTGACAATCTAATTTCACTGTGTGAAATAAAACTCTGCTAAGTTTTATTACATTTTCAAACCAACAAAACGTATTATCCACAAACACCCGCTATTTTATTTATTTTCAATCCACAAAATAATGTTGGCCGACTTACACGCTGTCCCGCGGACGTCCGGTGGAATATAAACCACGTTTTGTGTATTACAGCAAGATTTGCATATTTGCAAAGGATGCTAAATATTTAAGGCGCACAACTGAGTCAGTTGCGACAGTTCTGGATGTTTTCTGTCTATTTCGCTTAATAATGTATGTGCTTTCTTCGGTGCTCTTCGAGAGACACGCGATTTCTGTATAACGGTACCTATACGTAGGCGTACGGCGGGCGTCAAGCACTGAATTTTAAGTACAATGTTTAAACTATACTCGTGAATCTTAGGAGAAGCAGGCATTTGAGTTCTTTTATTTAAATCCATAGGTACCTACTCGATTACGTAATTATGTGTCGAGGTAGTGGGTAGATAATATGTTTGCAGCACATTTAACACAATTTTACGAAAATTTCATATTTTTATGGACACTTTTTTGTCGTCTTTGATCCGAAAAAAAGAATTCTATAAAAATAACGTTAATGTTTAGTTTTTTTGGAAGATTCCCAATTAACTATTAGGTACTCTTAGCAATCGTATTATAATACAGAACCTTGGCGGAACCGCGGGATAAAATACAGCCTATTTTTTTTTATTAGTTGAGTAGTTCCCGAGATTACCCCCTACATAACTTACAACATCACAGACTTGCCTCTTTATAATATAAGATATCGGAACCGACCTGGCACGAAGGTGAGATGCACCGTCCTCTTCAGCGTAACATCCTGAGCTATGAGCGCTCGTATCGCTTCTAAATGCTGGATGGACGCAGACCGCATGTCCTGCGCCCCCCGCCCATAGATCACGCCGTCTTCGATTTCAGCTGCGAATGGAGGGTGCTTCCAGTTCTCCTACGAAAATTCATTACTTAGGCGAAAATCAGAGGCTCATTCACTTACGGCCTCCACACACTGAACGCCGGTCGTGCGCGGCGCGCACAGACCACTTTAAGTGGTCTGTGGCGGCGCGAGTCGCGTGCTGCCGCTGCGTGGGTTGGGCGCGGCGCGGGTCGGTAGGTATCTCTCTCACTACCAACGCATTTAATATCTCTCTCACTATCTTTATCACACTGTGGCGCGGGCCCGCCGCGGGCTCGCGGCAGGCTCTCGCTACTGTGCGATAGAGACGCCGCGCTACTGTGCGATAGAGATAGATATACCGCCCGACCCGCGCCGCGCACGACCCGCGCTCGGTGAGTGGAGGCCTTAAGCTACTAGTTACGATTTTACAAGTCTAAGGGCGAGTTGCACCAACTTACGATAACCGACCGATCAACGTTCAATATGGCGCCGGCAGCTGTCATTCCATACAAACTTGTCAAACTTTCCATACATTCAGATTTAAACAACACCGCACCAACACCCTCCCTAAGCTGGCAACACTGGTCAAATGCCCAGTCGTTATTGGTCAAAGTGTAAAATTGTAACTTGCAAAACGGGACAGCAGGTCGTATTTATCATGCGAAGTGTCGAAGCAAACTGTTCTCCCTAAGAAAACCGAATCTCAAATCAAGACAGTGAAAGACGCATATCATTAAAGTTTCTTTTTCCCTGATACAAACCCGACGTTTTTGCGTTTTTCCGGCATCTCCAAATTAGCTTGAAAGAAAATTACGAATGGGACGTAATTAAGACGGACGTTTCCACGACGTTTCATTTAAATAAACAGCAACTTTGTTAACATAATTTATTTCAGACAGGCGTCTAGTCTTTTAAATACCTATACTTATTACCTATATTTAACGTTAACCGGTCTTTAATCGTTAGTTGATGCAACATACTTGGCTCCATGCGCTGTAGAACTCGAGAGCCTGTCTTTTTCCAAAACAAACATTATGACCTCGAAAAAGTGGCTCGACAAAAAAATTCTATCACAAAATCCGGACCGGACATATGGCCCAAGCTGAAGCATAAAACTTCGTTCGCCTCGCTCGCTCGCTCGATAATACACAGTTGGCACTACATTCATGCGAGTTGAGCAGCTCGGTCGGCGGGAAAGCCAAGCCGTGTCACCTCTGCAGCTCTGGGACGGGCTTTTTGTTTCCCGACAGTATACCTATGTGCGTAGTATAGTGGGACGAATGATGACGAGGGTGATTAGTGATGATAATGATGATGCACGACGACGCGATTTATTGGCGGTGCCGGCAGCTCGCACTGTTCCACGCAGGAACTCGCCACTGATCCGCGCTCTCTCACAACTGAATTGCGCTCTTGGGTGTGACTTAGTTACGTGGCGATGGATGGATGTGTGCGGTGAATGTCTGAGCTTCTGTGAGGAGATGGATGACAGGCAATCAACTGTACCAATGTAATTATATGTTTAAATTTGTCTTTTTTATATCTCGTTTCATGGCTCATTGGTTTTACTGTAATGTCATGTTTACATGTTTTTAATAAATAAATAAATGATGATGATTATACCTCAACAGCCGGCACGACGTCCATATGCGAGTTGAGCAGTATAGTCGGCAGTTCAGGCTGCAAGCCCTCCCACGTCACCACGAGGACGGGCTTGTTGGCTGACAAAACGTGCGTCTGCGCAGACAGGCCTATGGCGCCCGCTTGCGATTTCAGGAAATTGATGGTTTCGTCTGTAAAATGAGGTCAAACATGTACGACTGATTTTTATAGTATAGTTCAGGCACATGCATTAATCTGCCTTCAGGATTCCATGGAGTCTAAGGGAATCCCCGAAGGGATCTCGCCAACTATTGCCCAAACCTCTAAGGTTTTAAATTGTGGTTTTATATGTAACACTGTAACTGGTCCTAAGAAAATGTATTAAATGAATAAAAAATATACTTTAGTCGCGTTATATACATGACATCAGTTTCAGTGGATTTGTGTTATTCTGGTCAAACAAAACATACCTATACGCGATGAGGAACAGGAAATGCGACATTGTATTGTCTTTCGCAATCAGAATGACAAAGAAATTAAACAAAACCGATATTCTACGGATGTCCTTTTTCTGCCAATTAAGAAGTAATACCCACCAGAGATATGTTACGAAGATGTGTGTGTGCGAGAACAAAGCTATAATCTTTGAAACTGAGCAATGTCTGATTATGAAAATTATTCATTATTTTTAGATATCACGTATGAAACTACTTCACTAATGACCTAGGCTATTACATCAGTTTCATTGTGCTGCACTGAGATCGATATGCCAACCCACTTGCAGCATCTTCAGTTACTCTCGCAAGGTCGTCTGACAATAGGCCTATTGGTTTACATTTTCAACTTTAGTCATACGAAACAAGGTAGATTTTACACTGTGCTTATAAAACAGATATTACTTTTTCAAACTAAATAGGGAATATTATGAAGAGCTTGAGTGTAATTAGTCGACATAAAATAAACTAGGTGGTCTGGATAGAGCTGGAGAATAAGGGCCTATGCAAATACGTAAAGTTTGTGTGATTTGTTTACATATATGAGCAACCGATTTTCGCACGATATAAATAGAAAATAAAACGAAATAAAAATACGTAGTTGCCAACTATGTTTTTTTTTTTACTACAGAATAAGTACAAGACGGGTTGCCTCAGCCACACTTTTCAGACCGGTACCTATACGTTAAATCGTCGCTTTCGTAAAACTAGTGCCTATGCCAAATTTTGGGACTAATCTCAAGGTCCGCGGTGACATCTAAATGTCACCGCGGACCTCGAGGAGGACTAGGAGGATGATGAGTAGAGTTGCTTCTTGAATGGACTTTTTTGATGCATTTCGTAAACTTAAAATACAACTAACTATAGTAACTATAATAACTGTAATAGTAACTGTAATATTTATATAATGTTAACGCTGCTACCAACTACGCACGGGAGGAACGGTGCGGGCGGCGCGGGCGCCGGTTCGCCATCAGCTCGCGGCATTCTCCTTCCACCAGACTCAAAAACGACACCGCGCACAGCGCACGTCACTCGTCAGTAATTTTGTATAGAATTCGTAAGCGAATAAACGCTGTTATAATTTTCTGGAGTCAGATTCATTTATTGCTCCCAACATCTGGAGACCACGACGTGATATTGAAGCACGGATACTATCGATTTATGAACATAAATAACGAAATTTCAAGTATACAACGAATTATGGCGGCGAACAAGTCACATAACGGTTAAGTTGCAACTTCATACAAAGGAACAAAGGGATTATACGAAGATAAACTACATGTGCAAATACGAAGGAAGTGTGCCCGTTTCTAATTTATTTAAAGTTTAATGTAATTTAACCTGTGTTTTGTGACAGCGGTGATAGTCTCCTTTTTTAGTAAAAATTCTTATTCGTGAGTAGTGTACAGTTTATAATATCTACGTTACTCATATGAAATCATATATTCAATTTAGTTTCAAAGCAGTTTAAATACCTTTTCTTACTTTTATGAAGTAATTATATGCAGTTAACATTTCATTCCATAAATTACTGTTCAAATAAGATATATTCGTAACGTAATTAACATTTTACTTAACTTAAGATACGAGAAACATTAGTGAGCATCTAAGTGCATTGTCATGCGAGTATAGGTACTTAATTAACTTGCTATAACAAACGTTTTAAAGTGATTTGCCGACTATTTCAGATATACTTGGGATACAGTACCTACATGATTGGAACAAGTTAGCAAGAACAAAGAACAAACGTGTGTGAATAATTACCACATATTTGGCTTAATAGGTGATACTAACCTAAAGTTAAGTATTTGAGGTATGGAATCATAGTCATTTCTGAACTAGAAACCGTGAGTACTTACTTATTAATTTTACGTGCCTGGTTGTTAATTGCCACGTTGCCTATGTTGCTTGCGCTTACAAAATGAGTGATTTAAATGAATTAATACATCAGAGAGGAGTAGAGAGAACGCGCTTAACGCTATTTAAAAGATTTTTGCTGTCCATATCAGAGATAGAACTTAATGATGTTACTAGGGCCCAAATTAACGAGTTGTCAATGAGGTTAGGTAAAATGCGAAGTTCATTAAATACATTCGATGAGATCCAAGATCAAATTGATGGGCTTGATACCTCTGGTAAACAACTTAAAGAAAGGGAAGAAACAGAAAGTTCCTTTTATAGTAGCATGAGCCAAGCTCAAGCAATTATTGAAACATGGCAAGAGACCTTTCAAAAGGAGAAAGTTTTAAGTACAGCTAGCCGCATTACAGGCCACAATAAAATCAAACTTCCTCCTTTGAAACTTCCTCTTTTTAATGGGAATCCAAACCTGTGGCTTGAGTTTCGTGACATTTATCGGTCACTAATTCATAACAATGACGACATGGATGATATATGCAAATTTCATTATTTGAAATCTTATTTAGAGGGTGAAGCCAGTGTCGTCATTAAATCGGTTACTGTCTCTGCTGATAATTATGATATTGCTTGGTCCCTTTTGTGTGAAAGGTATAATAACACACGCTTGTTGGTCAGCCAACACCTTAAATGCCTATTTAATATCGAACCATTGTTGAGGGAGACTGATAAGGGTATGCGCAATTTAATTGATTCAATTTCCAAGAACTTACAAGCGCTTAAGACGCTAGGTGAATGCACGGACAAATGGGATACGCTTATTATTTACATGGCTACGACAAAGCTTGATAACGCTACTGCACGCAAGTGGGAAGAATTTAGGAATGATATCCAAGATTCTCCTACTTTAAATGATTTCTTCAAGTTTTTACGTAACAGGGCTGACGTATTGGAAACAGTTTTTTCTACAAGGTCGGATTTAAAAAATGAAAAACGTCATGTATTTCCTAAGACTAAATCGTTTATTGCTTCCGCTTCTGACGCACCGTCCACTAGTTACCAGTGCATGTCCTGTAAGCAAAACCACAGATTAGTCGAATGTCCTAAATTTAAATTGTTATCAATCGATGATCGTTACACACAAGCTATTCAATGGAAATTGTGCAAAAACTGTCTTCGTCCTGGTCATCATACTTACCAGTGCCGCTCTAGTGGTTGTAAAATCTGTAAAAGAAAACATAGCACTATTTTACATAAACAAACAAACAACCAACAATTGCTTAATAATGAAAATGCTAATGCTTCAGCTACAAGTAACACTCACCTTCCTCAAGCGACAGCATCTTCGCCCAACGAACCCGTGGAGCAACAAACTACTGCTCAAGTTCAAACATCCATCACGTTGTCCACGGTATCTTGTGACCAAGTCTTACTTTCCACGGCACTCCTTGAGGTGACATACGAAGGGAAAAAGCACGTGTTACGCGCTTTATTGGACAGCGGCAGCCAATCCTCGTTCATCTCTGAAAGGGCACAAACAAATATTAATTGTAAAACAATGGAAGTCAATCGTTCAGTATCGGGCATTAATAATGCAACATTGCAAATAAATAAACATTGCGATTTAATAATCAATTCAATGCATAGCAATTTCTCTATTCCAGTTAAATTCTATGTAGTGCCTACGATCACTGATAAACTTCCAAATATGAAAGTTACAACACAATTAAATATTCCAACGAATATTAATCTAGCAGATCCTCAGTTCTGCCATCCGTCAGAGGTAGATATTTTAATCGGCTCAGATGTATTTTGGGACCTCATTGGGTCCAATCAAATTAAGTTAGGGCGAAATAAACCCGTATTGACGGAGACAGAACTGGGATGGATAGTGGCTGGCCCCACTGGGGGGAGCCGCAATGGTTCTTCGAGTTCACAAGGAATAAAATGTCATTTCTCACAAGATATTAAAGATCAGCTAGCAAGGTTCTGGGAACTCGAAGAACTACCCGCGACAAAGGTTGTGTCATCTGAGGACACTTACTGTGAAAATCTATTCAATGACACTACTTACCGCGACGCAGATGGAAGATTTACAGTTACGATTCCATTGCGAGAATCGCCAGATGTCCTTGGAGATTCATACAAAATGGCAGAAAAACGATTTCTGAACATTGAAAAGCGACTCTCTAAGGATCAGTCACTAAAACAAGCCTATTCCGATTTTATTCATGAATACAAGAATCTAGGACATCTGACAGATGTATCAAAGCCTGAATATGGTTCATTCCTTCCTCATCACTCAGTAATCCGACAAACGAGTGAGACAACACGTTTACGTGTTGTCTTCGACGCTTCTGCCGCGACCACAACCGGGAAGTCATTCAACGACATACAATATGTCGGCCCTGTTGTGCAAGATGACTTACTCTCGATTTTGATGCGGTTTAGACAACATACGTACGTCGTAACGGCAGATGTCGAAAAAATGTACAGGCAAGTCCTTATAGAACCTAGCCAACGCTACTTACAACTTATTCTCTGGAGAGATGAAGTTTCAGAACCTATTAGGGTTCTACAGCTAAATACAGTTACTTACGGAACAGCCAGTGCTCCCTACTTAAGCACCAGATGCTTATTACAATTAGCTAAGGAATGCGAAGACGAAACCATTAAGCAAGTTATAGAACATGACTTTTACATAGATGATCTTTTATCAGGATCTCAAACGGAAATCGAATTAAGCCATATCTGTGAATCAGTTACTAATAAACTAAAATCAGCATGCTTTCCTCTTCGCAAATTTCATACAAACGCCCCTTTGGTCGTAAAAGAGAGTCTCGGTACTATGATACCGAAAGACTTAGACGTCACTTCTCAATCTAGTGTCTTAGGCCTTATATGGCATCCGGCTGATGACAAATTGCAATTTTCGACACAGTTAGATCTGACGCCACCCGTGACGAAACGTACAATATTATCAAATTCTGCTAAAATATTTGACCCACTAGGTTTGTTGAGTGCAATCACAATTACACCAAAAATAATATTACAGCGGTTGTGGCTTACTAAACTAGACTGGGACGATTTAATTCCTGCAGAATTATCAAGAAAGTGGCAAGACTATGTAGGAAATCTCAAATATCTAACGAATATTTATATACCAAGATGCGTTCTATGTCCTAAATATAAAACGATCACCTTGCACTCTTTCAGTGACGCATCCGAAGATGCGTATGCTGGATGCATTTATTTATCATCAATAGACAGTGAAGGTAAAACTCTGGTACGTCTGTTGTGTGCGAAAGCTAAGGTTGCTCCTTTAAAACCGACTTCAATTCCGCGCTTGGAGTTACTAGGAGCTTTATTATCGGTACGTTTGTCGGTTAAGGTTAAACAGGCGCTACGATGTCGCATTGACCAAGTTTTCCACTGGACGGATTCATCTGTGGTCCTGAGTTGGCTCGAGGCCGAACCACGCAGCCTCAAGACTTTTGTCTCAAACCGCGTAGGAGCCATTCAGGAACTGTCTCCTGGAGGTATGTGGAGGCATATCCCGGGAGATCAGAACCCTGCGGATTTGGCTTCCAGAGGAGTTGACCCTCAGCAGCTATGTATTTCAGCTTTGTGGTGGCAGGGTCCCTCGTTTTTGGGTCATGATATATCAACTTGGCCACAGTTGAATAAGTCCAGCACTAGCAGCGATGTACCTGAAATCAAAACATATACTCAAATAACAGAAAACAAGAAATCAGCAAGCGCTCTTTCCAAGGTTGTGGACTTCACCAAATATTCAAAATTATCCACCTTGCAAAGAACCTTTGCCTTTGTGATAAGATTCATCTTTAACCTAAATAATCCTAATTCTAAAAAGGTAGGTCATTTAACTGCAGATGAATTAAATAGTTCATTAAATTTCTTAAGTAAACAATCTCAACAAGAAGCTTTCACAGATGAACTAAACAACCTACAAAACGATAAAACCTTACCTGTTAAATCTCGTATACTCTCACTTACTCCTTTCATCGATGAATCCGGACTGCTGCGTGTCGGCGGCCGCATAAAACACTCTCCTGAAACATATAACAAAAAACATCCTATTATAGTGGATTCAAACCACCCATTTACAAAGCTAATTTTTAAGCATATGCATCTCAAATTGCTACACGGTGGACCACAATTATTATTAAGTACGATCAGGGAAAATTTCTGGCCCTTAAGAGGCAGAGTGTTAGCAAGAAGCACGGTAAATAACTGCAAAACATGTAAAATTATGAAGGCAAAAAATATAAACCCTCTCATGGGTAACTTACCCGAACCAAGAGTGACACCAAACCTTCCCTTCCATGTTTGCGGCGTTGACTTTGCTGGTCCTTTTCTCATTACTGACCGGAAAGGACGCGGTTGTAGGATCACCAAATGTTACCTATCCCTATTCATCTGTTTTTCGACAAAGGCGTTGCACTTAGAGCTAGCGAGCGATCTCACAGCAGATTGCTTCATCCAATGTCTGAAGCGGTTCATATCACGAAGAGGAAAACCAAGTAAGATTTTCTCAGATAATGGGACTAACTTTGTAGGCGCAAGTAACGAAATCGGTAGATTTATCAGGGCTGATGGTGATTCCATAGCGTCATATGCAGAAAACGAAGGTATAAAATTTCAGTTCTCGCCTGCTTTGTCCCCTCATTTTAATGGATTAACGGAGGCCGGAGTTAAGTCGGCCAAATTTCATTTAGCTAGGGTGTTAGGTAATACACATATGACATTTGAGGAGCTATCAACGTTGTTTACTCAAATCGAGGCTATTTTGAACTCACGACCGTTAACACCGTTATCATCAGATCCGAATGATTTCGAACCTTTATCTCCGGGGCACTTCTTGATCGGTAAAGCACTGTTGTCACTACCATCGCCATCTCTGATCGATATTAATCCTAACCGGCTCAGCAGATATCAACATATCGAAAGGATGCGGCAGCAATTCTGGTTACGCTGGCACAAGGAGTTCCTGAGCGAATTGCAACAAAAAACAAAGTGGCGAATCAACCAAGAAGGCCTACAAATCAACGACATGGTCGTCCTAAAGGAACCCAATGTTCCGCCAATGAAGTGGCGCTTAGGGCGCATTCAAAAACTATACCCTGGGGACGATGGCATCGCCAGGGTCGCCGATGTTCAGACAACAAGGGGCATCTTTCGTCGCGCTATTCACAAGCTTTGCGCATTACCTAAAGATCCATCACCAGCGACGACGAAGCCTTCTTCATCATCGGCTCCAACGTCAGCAGCATCTTCACTCCTCGAAGCCCTACCTGCTCGAGGGGGGGGAGTATGTTAACGCTGCTACCAACTACGCACGGGAGGAACGGTGCGGGCGGCGCGGGCGCCGGTTCGCCATCAGCTCGCGGCATTCTCCTTCCACCAGACTCAAAAACGACACCGCGCACAGCGCACGTCACTCGTCAGTAATTTTGTATAGAATTCGTAAGCGAATAAACGCTGTTATAATTTTCTGGAGTCAGATTCATTTATTGCTCCCAACATCTGCCGACGTGATCTGAACACGCAACCTTCTGGTTCATTTATTGCTCCCAACAATAATATTATGAATAAATAAGTATGAGTATGAGTATACCTACATACTCGTACTATACTTACTTGTACTTACCATAATTAATACCAGGATGCACACATTTTATTTTCAAATAATTTTGCAAATTAATCACCGCTGGGTGCGTGGCATAATCATTTTCTGTCGAAGACATTATAATTATGAACGCTTCCGAATAATTTAAATAAAAAAATAAAAAAAGTATTACAAACTGACTACCAATAACAAAATCGCAATGGGACTGCGTTCAGTAAAGCAGCCATTTATATTCCTCGGTTACCAATTCTCCGCTTATACAAAACGACATATCGAAATGCGAACTCTTTGCCACTAACGACCTTTGATGGTTGAGGGACGAAGTGTTAACCACAAGCACCTACTGCATTGTGAACGGGCGCAGCGGGAAACGGGACATTCTATCGACATAATATCACACTGATATTATAAATGTGAAAATTCGTTGATGTTGTCAGAGAGACATAATCAAATCAAAAATCAAATCAAATCAAATATTTATTTGAGACACAACACAACAAAACACACAGTATTATAAAATAAAAGAATACGAATATCCTGAAGGAAATTGTATTTATACGACATAAATTAAAAACTTCAATAGCGCGATGCAGAACATTACCAATTTTCACGTACAGCTAGCCTTAGTAGGTCATTCTCCAGTTTTTTGTCGGCGACAAACCATATGAAACGTATTAATAAAGTTTTATGGAGTTAAGGTGACCCGCAGACCAAATTTGAGGATAACCGATTGGATGAAGTCGTGTACACGTAACAGTGCCATCTTTTGTTGTCAAGTGGACGCCCCGTGGCGGCGATGACAACCAGTATATTTTTGGGGGCAAAATATAGCAAAAACTACTGAGCCGATTTCGACGAAACTTTCTAATATTGTATTTTAGACCTCAGAATAGGACATAGCGTGGCGTTTTTTAGATATAATTTCTTCAGAGGGTGATATAAGGTTAAAATCATTGTATGGGAATTAGTTTATTTTTTATGGTAGAGACTTGAAACTTCGTAAAAAGGTTTTTTAATGAAATACAAGAAAACAAATTTCATCGTTTTTGCCAGTTCATACCCTAAGGGGGTCAAAAATGGGTCGAAAATTTGTATGGGAATTAGTTTATTAGTTTATTTTTTAAGATAGAGACTTGAAACTTTGTAAAAAGGTTCTTTAATGAAATAACTACAAGAATACAAATTTCAGTGTTTTCGCCAGTTCACACCCTAAGGGGTTCAAAAATGGGTCGACAAGTTTGAAGAATGAGTATTTTTTGAGCTAGGTACTTGAAACTACGTAATATGATTCCATATTAAAACAAAAGAAAACAAATTTTTGCGTTTTTGAAAATTCACTTCTCTTTTCTTCTAAAGGGATTAAAACTTGGTGGAAAGTTTGTATGTAAGAAACCCTAAGTACCACAACTTTGTCTACCCGTCACTAGATGGCATATGCTGTACACGTTTTTGCGGAAAAAATCACAGTAGAATTGTTGATGTTGCTTCAGTTTTTTGATCACAAAAACTACTAAACGCATTTTTATATAACTTCCCTTAAAGCTTTGTAAAACTTTACCTGATGATGATGATAGTCTACTATTTATAAGATAAAAAAATGTCATGAAAATTATACAACTACCTACAATACAATACAATCTTCTTTTTTGCCCTTCACATTTACAAAAAACAGTTGGGTACAATTAAATAAAGTACCTACCTAAGTTGAAGCCTGTGTAATATTTTAAATTTAAGTTAGCTACTGGTCGCTAGATGGCGAAAGCTGTTTGTTTCACGTTTCCCGCGTTATTTTTGTAGCGAACATAACCGTTTGAATATAAGACGCATTAAAATAAATAATAAATAAGCGGTTCATTTTGAAAATTGTACATTTATAGAATACTAGCTTCAGCCCGCGACTTTATTTGCGTGGACCCGGGATGAAGCTATCCAATATTTTAATCCAGGCTATAAACTATCTTCGTGTAAAATTTCATGCAAATCAGTTGAGGCGTCATTGAGTAACAAAAACAAACATTCAAACATCTAAACATCCAACCATCCAAACTTTCGCATTTATAATATTAGTAGGATTATCCTTTATTTTATATTTTATCAATTAAATTTTCAACTTGTAGGTAAACTTCAGCACAATTCTATCGACGTAACGAAAATCGTGAATAAACCTCATTCGTTAAACAGTTTAATCGTAGGCATACATTACTTTTAACCGCCGACGCAAAGAGAGGGGTGTTATAATATAAGTTTAACGTGTCTGTGTATCTGTGTATCCGTATCGTAGCTCCCAAACGGATGGACCGATTTAAATGCGGTTTTTATTATTCGAAAGCTGATGTGATCCCGGGTGTTCCTAGCTATGTTTCATGAAAAACTGTTCAGCCATTTTTGAGATAATGGACTTTGAAATGAAAATGTCGGGGGTTTTTCAACTTTTCTAAGTTGTAGTTATTGTCCTTTAAAGTTTGTCACTCTTTAGTACCCAACCAGGGGACACGTGCAGGGTTGTGGTAGGTAGCTCCCGCGGACGCGAGTAACAGTTGTGCTCCCTTTGTCAAGTGAGTGGGCAACTCGACTGTTAGGAGTTCTTAAGCCGCCCGAAGGCCTCTAACTCGGCTTAACGACTACGTCATAGACAGCAGCCGGGATCAACTGCTTAGCGTGCCTTCCATAGCACGAAAGCGCTCATTGATATTAACCACTCAATCATCAGGCGGTCACCCATCCAAAGACTGACCGCTGCCATCTTTGCTTAACCGCAGCCGCCGCTAGGCTATGAGCGCTTCGAAATTAAATAAATTCATTAAACTTAAAATGCCCGTTAGTCTGTCAAGCGAGTCGTGTCCCTGGAAATTTTGCAAATCCTACTTATATTATGAATGCTAAAGTTTGGACCTCAATCACGCAAAAACGGCTTAACGGATTAAAATTAATTTTGGTATACATACACATAGTATATAACCAGGATTAGCATACGAGTATATAATACTTTTTATTCCGGGAATCATCGTCTAAGGGGGCGAAAGTGTGTAAGGAGCTACGATATAAAAGAGTTCCACGCGGACGAAGTCGCGGGCAGAAGTTAGTTGATTTATATTCGGTTCTTTAATACCAAAACCGGCAGGGTAGTTACGTAACTTATGGAGTGGGCTACGAGACTGAAGCACTTGTTTATGGTAGCTAAGCAACGTTGTTAATTGATAATTGATAGAAAATATTCTTATAGAAAAACCTCCTCGGTAAATGTAAATCCTTACATTGGTTTACTCTATTCTACTTACTAACATAATATATTTATTTAAGTTTACATATGTTTAGTTATAATCATACATTTAATACGCACTGTATAACTGTGTAGAACATAATTCCCCCCATGTCCCGAGGTGGGCTTAAATTGCTGCGACAAGGTGTATATTCAAGCGGCTGCTTACCATCTTATTGTTTTAAATAATGTTTCTTTTTGTGTTCAATAAAAGTCATAAATAAATCTTGAACTTTTGAAGTGGCCGTCAGTTTGTTTGAATATTCGGTCCATCCACACATCGTACGCTCGTACCTGGGACGCTATTGGCCTTATACATAAATGTTCATAAAACCTATTCAAAACAAAATGCCGTTAACGTTTTATAAATACGGGTTAATGGAATCGCTCTCTGTCAGTTATTGTAATTAAACATTGTAATGTACTTCAATGGATGTCAATGTTGTTATAGACTGCCAATTCCTAGAACAAGTAGAGCCCTGTAACTAGTAGTAGAGAAATAGATGAGGTTCTTACAGTCCTCGCTTCGCCCGTATAATTCGTACAAACTGATTGAGTGAGATACTAAACCTCCATGTTTTTGAAGATAAATTACAATTGTATCTCGTACGCTACATTCGCTATGCTTCCATAAGTCAGGATGGCCGAGCGGTCTAAGGCGCTGCGTTCAGGTCGCAGTCCACTTCTGTGGGCGTGGGTTCGAATCCCACTTCTGACAAACTTTTTGTATTTTCTCTTTTAGTACTATTTTTTTTCCATAATTAAAGATAAATAAAATTTAATCAGTTAATTCATTCAATTAACCTTATAAAATTACGTCAAAGTATAATTTCTTTATTTTTTTTCCAATATAAAGTAAATTTTAAGTTTAGTTTTATCACCTTTGTATGTATCTAATATTTTTTCTTGAAATATCTTTTATATTTTGTAATATTTATTATTTACGAGCTTGAATTGGCGCTGACTCTACTTTTACCACATATTGTCGCCAGTTGACACAAATTGATAAATAAGAAAAAAACCATCCATGCAAGTAACTGATAGCGGTTATAAATAACATTTTATCTGTGAATTGGTTGTGTGTGATTTTGTGTCTGTGTGTTTTGTGTGTGTGTGTGTGTGTGTCATTTTATATGCTACCCAACAGCATACAATATTTCGAGCTAACCAAAAGAGACGGGTCGCGATATTATATAACGAGTATTTTATAAAATAAACTTTTGATCATTCAAAGTTTCTTTGTTTTATGTGTTGAATATTTGAAACGAAGTTGTAGCTTTCAACTACTCGTTGACAGGGTTCCAATCACCAATGAGTCCGATCAACAGTTTTATCTTGAGTTGCGTCAGAAATAAATAAAGGTAAATTAACATAGCGTTCGACCCGTGTAAAATAATAATTTAAATATTATCTTGTGTAGTTTAGGAGTTGCTATGACCACCTTCTGTATCCATCATCAGCTAGGTGGGTGCCATAATGTTGCGTTGCCACCGAACTTACCAGCAAGTGGTTGAAAAATTCTTTGCTATTTTGAAGGAGAACTTATACTTATACACTTCCAACAGTGCAGTAAAAAAATGTTGGATTGTCGATAAAGTAAGTTGTGGTATTCTTTGCTATTTTGAAGGAGAACTTATACTTATACACTTCCAACAGTGCAGTAAAAAAATGTTGGATTGTCGATAAAGTAAGTTGCGGTATTGACAAGGAGTTTTACTTCGTAACGTATTGGTGCGGTCACTTCGTAAGATCCTATGATACCGGTAATCTGAGAGTAATAGTCGCGTGTCGTCAAAACAACAATACTTCAAATACAAGCAAAATATTGCCTGGAATTAACATCTAATGATAGGCCCCCAGTAGGTACTAGCTAACCGCGTTAGAAGGAAATACAGGTACTTACCTATGTTCATTTAAGGGGAATTATAAAACGATCGAATAAAAAAAACTTAGCGACTGAAGATGGACATACATACTGTTTTAATAACTAGAGCGGTATGAATTTGAGTAAGCGAAAAATTAACTAAACTAACGACGAATATTGATTAATAATAAAATCCTGAACGAGCTTACAAAGAGTGGGTTGTGATCAAAGAGTAAAGTAAGTATATAGGTACTTAGTTGTGATTAATCCATTTCAGATATTAAAATTCTATCCGTGCGACTACATTACTAATGGCCGGTTCCAATAATCAATCCACCGATAGTTTTCCTTACCAACAGTTACATTTTGGCACATTTTTTACGGGTAATCTGTCAAAATGTAACTGCCGGTAAGGAAAGCTATCGGTGGATTGATTATTGGAACCGGCCATAAGTGAGCGACTATAAATAGCGCGCGGATAGGTTAGAAGACGAAAGCGGGAGGGTCCCGATTTCGTCTTCGAGGTTATTTTATTTTTATAAGAGCGGAAAAACCTCTGCTCATTACAGTATTTTTTCAAAGTGGTTTTTGTATTCAAAACACTTCATTTAAAACTTTTGCCACTCAGTATAAAAAAAAACATTTCAACTAACAAATATTAGGTCGCTCAAATATTATGAAGTTTCTCATTTTGTATAATTTTAAGTAACTCAAATTAATGTTTGTAAGTTGTTCTGTTGATTTCTCGTCACTCGCAGTCAGTCGCTCACTTAGTAATACTATAACGTAAATTAATTATTTTTGACACTTGAAACTTTAATTTACAGTTACGTACTCGTTTAAATCCCCCCCCCCCCTGCCCCTCCCCTTTATTTAATCTTAACAAAAATATTATTTTATATTTATTTATCTCATAATAATACATTGCATTATAAACAACATTAAACTCAATCTATAAGAATGAATACTATGATCGTCAATGGTGCAATAATTGATATAAAAAAATATATAATCAAATAATAGATTAGATTGTAATTATAAAAAATTGCGGTCAGTAGTAACAGACGAAGTCGCTGGTGGAAGCTTGTGTAGGTACCATAAATTCCATTATGACCAAAATAGGATACACATATGATACTCTCTTCGTATCATATTCGTATTTTGGTTTCCTAATGACAAAGAGTACTATTTTTTGCAATGTTATATTCGTGCTGATTTATCTGCACGCGATTATCCTAACATTCCTAACTAACCCTAATGGGCCACGCGACCAAATACATGTCTCACGTTATGTGCCTAATTGCCTATTTATTTAAAAATGAATGTGATTTTATAAAATCCTGCAACATACAACATAATTAGTATTTTTTCATCTATGCCTACGCTTGGCCGTACGTATCTATGCCTATCAGGTTGTTGCAAACACAGCCAATAAGGTTAGGCTTTGATATATTTAAGTACTAGCTTCCGCCCGCGACTTCGTCTGCGTAGACCCGGGATAAAGGGAGCCGTTCAAGCGTGATTGAGTAACATACATCTAAATAGTTAAACATTATCGGCCGTATTCATAAACGTCCTACAAGCCTGTTTTAACTAAAATGGCGTTAAAATTAGTTTGTCCTTATCTGTCACTTTGACATTTGTGTTCGCAAGAAAGGGACAAAGCACATTTTATTTAGCAGAGGCATTTTAAGTTTTATAAATAAGGGGGTAAAACTTTCGCATTTATAATATTGGTAGGATATTAATAATTACATCTATGCAATTACTATTCATTCCCAACACACACACACACACACACACACACACACACACACACACACACACACACACACACAAACACGCACGCGCGCACACACACAAATCAATATATATAAAATAGTAATACCTATTTAAAACATAATATACAGGGTGTCCCAAACTTATGGGACATGAAGGGGAAGTACCTTAAATATCGTAGATAGTGAATTTTGCTCAAAGAAGACTTTATGTTATTTTTAAAAGTTAGTAATTCTGCATTCATAGATTTAGTTTTAACTCTGCTTAAGTAACATAGTATTTTAAAAGAAAGGACAAAAAGAAAAAAAAAAAAAAAAAAAGGACAAATGGACCGATTAGATGGCCGGCCAGATCCCCGGACCTTACACCATTAGATTTCTTCTTTTGGGGATACGTGAAAGATATACTATACAAAAAGCGATAAGAGAACGTGGGCGAGTTGCAAACAGAATTGTGCCATATCACATCGAGTGTTCACCATAAAATGATAAGAAAATCAACAGGCAGCGGGCTCATTAAAAGATTGGAGATTTGCGTAAGACAAGAGGGATCACATTTTGAGCATTTAATTAATTAATTTACAAAAAAATACCTACTTAATTGACTACGGCAGTTTCATGTATGTTTTTAATTTGATTAAAATATTAATTTCACGTTGTTCCTTTCTTTTAAAATACCATGTTACTCAAGCAGAGTTATTATTTTTTAGCTATTCTTTCGATTGGCATCATAAAAGTAGGGTGATTTTTTTTTGACATTTAAGTCGGTTCGATTCCCAGACGAAGCAAGTAATATATAGAAAATCTATGAATGCAGAATTACTAACTTTTAAAAATAACATAGTCTTCTTTGAGCAAAATTCACTATCTACGATATTTAAGGTACTTCCCCTTCATGTCCCATAAGTTTGGGACGGCCTGTATAAGCAAATCCGTAAGTTTCTATCTGTATCTGTTAGGGAGACCTGTCATTGGCTCGACGATTGTATTCTAGCTTTAAGTCTATTATATTGTGTGTGAAAGCTGTTGGTCTCCTGATAAATAAATAAATAAATAAATTCCTGTTACATTATTCGGAGTGGCAGTTTATGGATGATTATAGTGCCTCAGTGGCCGGGAGGGACACCAAAAAAAAACAGTTGACTCGCGGCACGCGAATTCTATCAGACGGTTACTTTCTCGTGATGATGGTTGAATGTTTAAAGGTACCTAAATTAAAGACGTGATTATTTGAAGACCCCGAGGAGTCGTCGACGTATGGCCAACTTTCGAGCCTCGCCCCAATTCCCAGATTCAAATGTATTTTTTAACAAGCTCTTCTCATAGTCACACAGGAAAGTGCACCTCGGAATTGAAAAGGGAAACAGATGAGAGACAATGTCTTGAGCATTGCTCATATAATCGTATACTTTACAATTCTATACTCTATCTCGTTGCAACTAAGCCTATATTACAACGGTAGTATTACTGAAAATTGTAATTTGCAAGCTCCGAAATGCATTCGTATGCAAGAGTGAAACATTACTTAAGACGCAGGCCCGCTAGGGTAACAATAGGTTTAATATCGCATCACAGCACACACGACAGTTTTTCTTTTTCTTGGGTCTTTAATGTTTCGCCAGTCCTGGATCAGGCATTTTTTCAAGAGGCTGAGTTGTTTTTTGTGTAAATTCTGTATAAGTACTTATACTTTTATGTATAATTGATAGTGTATGATTACCATGCGTATTTACTTGTGTCATGGCACGTATTATAGCTGAGGTCTTGGGTTCGAACTCCTGCTCGTGCCACTGGGTTTTATCAAAAAACTTACGTAGTAACTTCCCAATATTATTTTTTAACACATTTGCTCGTAACGTACCTCTTATTATGTCGTTTTAAGGCTTATAATCCTGGGTGTTAAACACGGGTATTAATTATGGTTATATCCCGATTAGGTGACTTTGCCACTGTTCATGAACAGAAAGTTTTATTTTTGTCTATGCCAACATCTATTCTGGCAACATCTTCCTTATTGTCCAGCCACGGCCATAGCGTGCTGCTCATTTTGCATTTAATTAATTATTGGTGTCAATATACATCTAGAAGTTTCTAGCGTGTTTTATTTAACCAACAGACACCTCTTGGGCATTTCTCCGGAGTGGCATTTTTTAGTGTCCAGGGCCAAAAATTCTTCAAATAGGTGCGTGATATTTTTGAATAAAATGTCACATATACTTCAGGCTTTTTAATACCTGGACAGCTATTTAGATATTCTGTAGATATACATATGTTTGAAGAAAAAAAAAAATAGCGCCCAAATTGACGTTCAGTGGGAGCGTCCACTACCAAAGTTGGTTTAAACAAAAAATCATAACCCAAGATTGGAATTATAGTACATGTTTTACATCGGTTCACGTAATCAACATTAGTTTCCCCCATATATAATCCATATTACGATAATTTATCTATTAAACTTACTCAATAAAAGCATTTTTTCGAAGCGTCCGGGGGTAACACGTAAACTCAGTGACATTTAGAAAACGCGTCGGCATCATAACAAAGTAATGGCGTAGGAATCTCGCGACGCACACGCCGGTAGCTTTAGTCGCACCACGTTTGCCGACGAGAGCGGACGCCGGCTGATGTCATATAGGCAGCTACTACAAAGGTTTGTTCGTCGTTCGGTGAGTTTGGTTACGTGTTTTTTTGAATTCGGTGAAGCTATTAAATTGTGTAGTGTTTGTGTTTTAATTATTATAAAAGTGAATAAGCAATCCTCAGAGGTATGTGATTTCGTATTGAATAACTCTTTCCCTGTACTATCTATACTTTTTGTGTAATTTGCAAATATCGATCAATATTGAATTCGGTGACATTGATTTCCGCGGATTCGGTGTACTTTTTGGTCACTGAATTCAATAAAATGAGGACCGAAATCAATCTTTATGTATAAATGATTGCTTTTTAGGGTTCCGTAGTCAACACCCTTATATTTTCAGCATGTCCGTATGTCTGTCCGCCCGAGGCTTAGCTCAGTGACCATTACTACTGGAAAAGTGTAAATTGGTTTGGGTATGTAAATCAATCACGCCAATAAAACGGTTAAAATAAAATAATTAACAAAAACTGGGTACTTGTCTTACACGTAAGGTGGGAATGTAATTTTTTTTTGTTAAAAAGTAGTGTAGGATATTGGTAAATATGTAGTTCTAAAAAAAATTGTTTAGTAAAACCATTTGTCAATTCAGGTATCTGTTTACTATGTGGTTTTAAAACTCTAATTCTCATTAAAGTTTAGTGCTGGCTAAATGATTAGTTTAGTGCTGGCTAAATGATTAGTTCAGTCAAGGGTACAGTAACATACGTACATAAATAAGGACATAAATCTGTACACGCTTTTATGACATTGACAATAGAGTCCTGTACAGATATTTATGTCCTTATTAATGTACGTATGTTAGTAACCTTGACTGTACCAGGCTATAAACTATCTTGAGCCGTTTAAGCGTGATCGAGTAACAAACATCCAAACTTTCGCATATATAATATAACTAGGATATGTCCCACGGCTTACTATGTATGTAGGTTTGATTATGATCCTGGTGCTGAGTGTAAGGTCACTTGAACTTCCTATGGTAAGCTGTTTTGAGAATAAGGGTATTTAATTTGTTTGTAGGTGTTGACACAACGAATCCTCCTATTACTAAAGGGTCGGCAATGCGCTCTTGGTTATTCTGGAGTCGTTAGGCTAACACCATAATATACTCCTTACGTCGGCATAAACCGACCTGTCTTCTTTATTCTCGCCTAATCCCATTGCAGTTGGGGTCGGCTCTCCTAATCATTCTTCGCCGGGACAGTCTAAGTTTTAATTTATTAATAATTAATTTATAAGTAATAAAGCGTGCAGTATTTAAGTTAAACATATAAAGCTTCTGTAAAAGTTGTGCTTAAAAAAAACGGATGGTCAAATGGGCAGTTTTTACAAGTTCATACTGTAATTAGGAACAATGTATGAACTTATAAAAAGTGTTGAATTGATCGCCTGTATTTTTTTAAGTCTAAATTTTACAGAAGCCGTATGTGCACTATATTAAATACTATTTAAACACGGTTACATCCGTATAATCAGAAACAAAAGTAATCAAACACATTATAAATTATCATCAAATTTGAACAGTCATATTTGTATGCAACTGTATGGGAAAAAAAATCGTGTTCTTAATTATCTGGCCACGACTGTATATATTATATATTTTGTAAGTGTACCAATTGGAAATAAAGGTTATTTTGTAGCAAAACAACATTGTTTAATTTCAAATTTGATTTCGGTGTAAGCATTTTTTGAATTCGGTGATACTATTTTATGAATATTGATTTCGGTGTGTGTGTTTGATTTCGGTGTACGCAAAAACCCGAATATCCCATGAACTACAAGGTTCCTATGAAGGCCTTTACCACCAATATTTTTTAAATTTAGGCCTTTTCTTGAATACCGAGGTCACCAATCGAAAAAGTGAAAAAAAAATACGTTCACCGAAGTCAAGCAAATCGAGCCGGCTCGGAGAATCGCCCTCTTGCAGCCATATGTATGCATAAACATGGTGCATTCTTAAATTAACCAGGTTGTACAGAATGTACAGCTTTTTTTTAAATATTCGGCAAATGGATTCTTACTCGACTAAACAAATTGAATCCTTTTTTTAGGGTTCCGTAGCCAAATGGCAAAAAACAGAAACCTTATAGATTCGTCATGTCTGTCTGTCTGTCTGTCTGTCCGTCCGTATGTCACAGGCATTTTACTCGAAAAGTATAAGGTGTATTTCAATAAAATTTGAGGATAGGTGCATTTTGTTAACCGCTACATAGTTTTGGAACTAAATTACTAAAAAAAAATTGTTTTAGGGGTGCACTCCATACATAAAACTGAAAGTCAAAAAATAATAAGGTTTCTCAGCGACTTTTTTGATTAAGTGAATAGAGTCGGAGATAATCGCCTTGAAAGTCACTAAAATTGTGTCCCCCCCCCCCCCCCTCTAATTTTTAAACAGTGTATTTTAAATATATGAAAAAAAATCAGGCTCATAGGGCTTATTAAATTCTTTCAGCGAAAATTGTTTTGAACAAGATCGGTTCAAAGGTTTTTGAGATATTTCTAAAAAACTGCCTTCCTTAAAGAAAAGGACTAAAGTGCCATAAGATTTCAGTCACGATACGACCTTTTTAATAGGCACGGAACCCTCGTTGTGCGTGGTCCAACACGCACTTGGCCGCTTTTTTTTTGTTTATTTATTTCTTTTTGGATATGATATAGAAACGTTTAATTTAGTAAAACTATTCACTTTTGATAACATTTTAAAACTATAATGCGCAAACTTCATGAAAAAAAACCTGTTGCGCGCCATTATAGGTTACTAGCTGATGCCCGCGGCTTTGCCCGCGTGGTTATAGGAAAATTTAACATATTGAATTTTCCCGTGGGAATTAGATGTTTTCCCGCTGGAAAAAGTAGCCTATGTCACTCTCCAGCTTCTAAACTATCTCCATACAAAAAAACACATCAATACGACGCTCCGTTGCGACGTGAAAGAAGGACAAACATACAAACAAACAAACACACACACTTTCGCATTTATAATATTAGTAAGGATTTCACAAATATTTGTAAACATTGTTAATGCATGTTTGGTTATTATCATAAATGTTGACTCGTGGTGACTAGAAAAGTGATAAGTAGAATGGACGCCACTGGAAATTCTGGCGATACGTCAGTAAAAACCTGTTGCCATCATTAAGTAAAGAAAATAACTTGGCAGGCCTATAAAATTTTAATCTTATGAAAAGGATTTTTTCCTCGCAAAATGTGTTGAAAAACGTCGTATGAAACGCGTGAGCTATGATAATTACATCCTCGGCTCTCTTATAACGCTCACCTGCGGCTCGCGTGAACAATTCCGCCTCTGATGTAATTATCAACATACCTATGTTGTAACACAATGTACTATTTATTATATTCAACAGTGGCACCTGATGCCAAGATTTGGCAAAGGCTAATTTTACAAAAGCGACTGCCATCTGACCTTCCAAACCAGAGGGAAAAACTAGACCTTATTGGGATTAGACCGGTTTTCTTACGATGTTTTACTTCACCGGACCGCTGGCTCCTGTAGGGTGCTACCAGAAAAAAAACGTTAGGAATATTATGCCATGTATTCATACCAGCAGGGGTAGCAGGTCGATCACTTAGCGCAATGTACGCACGTTAGGTAGATCAAAAAGGCCACATTTTTTATGGAAATATGAGAGTTGGATTGTCCTAACGCGCGTTCGAAACGTTACGTGACTACCCCTGGACTCTATTGCCAATGCCATAAAGGCGTGTACAGATATTTTTTCCTTATATAAATACCCCTGACTGTACTTGGTGCCAAAATTGGAAACGTAGGGTAAATATGTCACGCAAGTAACACCTTATACATGTTTTAAATTATCCACGAATCCATCTTGAATAGGTAGATAAATAAAAAAGGTTTTTCCCGGTATCAATCGTATAATAACTTTATCTTCTCGAAAGTTTCATTATGATAATTTAGTACTTTAGTACTAATGGTAACATTACGAATTAAGAATGAAGAAAAAGTTCATGAGAAGCAGATTTTTTCTTGAGCTAAGTACGAACTTGAATACATTTCCTAATTTATTCTTTATCCGCTGTCATTCAAGAGTCACGAAAGGCAGGTTTTTGTTCGTGTATTGTACAAGTTAAATAGCTCGGAGTCTGCAGATTGGGACAGTAGATATATGACTACAAGAATTAAAACAAATCCGTACAAAAGGGTCCAATGCGACGCACTCACATACTCGTTGATACAGTAAACTTAAGAGCAAGTCGGGGTAGTCAGCGGAAGGTACATCAGTCCGTTTGCCGCCCGTGTGCCTCGTAGAACTGGTTTTAAAAGGAACACAGGTGTTACAAAGTCTTAAGCGATGCTATTTGAGATACCAGTATCTTACGTAGCGACATCTACTGCCCGGATCTAGTGGCTCGAGCTGTAAAGCTCACTATACCTTTTATGGCCAAAACCGTCCTGACGCCGAGACATCACAATCTCCTGATTCTCCTGCCAGTCCCATAAACTCGCACTGTGGCACAGAAAGAAACTCTCCTGCTGTTCGTGCACTACAACTGCTGAACTCGCTTTTGTCACAGCCACCTGAATGCGATATATTTGCTAGTCGGTGGGCGAATGTATTTTTGTCTGAGGTACTGCGAGACTATGCATGTTTAGATGATTTCTTTTTTCAGTTTTTACATCTTAAGCATTTTAAATTGTACAGCGCTTTCCTTACTGTCAATCGGTATACATTTTGAATGATAAAATAAATAAAATACCGCTTCAGCTACTATATTTCCCGTGATACTGCGACAGTCAATACGTGTTCAATCTGTAACTGTATGTCATGTCAGTGCGCCTCGTTTTCGGTATGTTGTACCAGATTGCAGATCGTGTACCTGCCAGTTTCTTAATAAACATTAATAGAATAATTTGTACCAGTTAAGTACGTCAATGAAGGTTTGCTTTAATTTTTCCTATTTTGTTACCAAGTTTTTGAGTAATATTGTAAAACTTATTGTATAGTATGTGTCTATATTTATCGAAGCACCTTAATTATCAAAAATAATTATAACGTTCATATGAAATAACAAAAAAATTACGTAGGTACTTGATTGGTACATTGTACGTGCTATTCTATAAATCCTCTAATAGCGATAGACTACAAAATTCACTCTTGCATCTGACAATATAGTTAATGTGTCTTAAAACAGAGATGCCGAAAGACATTAAGAAAATACAAGTATTTTCCGTGTTATAAAGCTCTGTACGTCTAGCACAACTTGCTGATAAGTCGCTTTGCGCGCGACTGAGCGTCTCCTGTCTCACTCGCACCGTGCAAATTAGAAAGAGGAGGGTAGATCTTTCTCGACTCGCGTCGCGGCGCGGCGTCAGTTGTGCTGGTACTGGTACTGGTAGACTAAAATCTGAATGTATGGAAAGTTTGACAATTTCCTATGAAATGACAGCTGCCGGCGCCATATTTAATGTTGATCGGTCTGTAATCGTAAGTTGGAGCAACCCGCCCTAAACGTAGGTCTCGTTTGCGTATAGTCTAGCGCAAACGAGAGCGCCCCAACCAATATAACTCTAATGTAATCTCAATAGCGCTTCGGAAATGAAACCTGGGTTTTCCGGAAGTTTAAAACAAAGCTAATTAAATTGTTCTGTGAATTCTGCTGTAAGATTAATGGCTTTTCTGTTTAGTACAGTCAAGTGTAAAAATATGTGTGCATACAACTTACTTATAAATATGTCCCAAGACTCTTATTATGTCAGCGGATTTAGGTTTCGGTACATGTTTAGGGTAGAGGATTAAATCGATACATATTTTTGCATTTGACTGTACTACTGTTAGCATTTCATTAAAGTTTATTGTTTTATTCAAAAGTGAGGACTAAAAATGTGTTTAAAAGTTAGTCAGTATGCATAATTCTTACGTTATTTAATAATGCAATGATGATGCGCTTTCTCGATAAACGGGTAATGCTAACTCTGCACTAAAGGAAGACAAAATGTGAATGTAAAGGAAAAAATAAAAAGAGCCGTTAAACGCGTGCGCCCAAGAGACGCGTATATGGAGATAAATTGAGCACTAACTTTGAAATATATGACGGCTTACCATCAACAACTTATTGAATTTAGGATAGTATTTGTTTATTTACCACAACCTAGTACCTATCGTGGCAGAACAAATACCAACCAAACATATCAATTTATATTATTTTAAAGTATAGTTTTAATTTTCCTGTTTTCTTACCAAATGTAGTGATAATTAAGGTTTTGTTACTTTAAACGAATTTTAAAACTTTGTAGGTATTGGAAATTAATAAAAAAATTGGTTTATAAGTTGGAAAATAACAACATGCCTTAATTAGCGTACTTATTACACTAGTATAGAAATGCTCATTAAACTGATAGTGGCAAACAAAAAAAGGTAAAACAATGAAAAAGACAACAGATCACATATCGCACTCTGTCACTCTTATTTAATGTTGTATAGGACCATATCGTTTGATAGGTAGTGGTATTTAATTGTTAGGTATTAATGCTTGTCATAGTTAGTCTAAGGTACTACTTTACTACATATATTGTCTCACTGTCGCTGTAGGTGGCCTTTCACTGCCATCTAGCGGCCTTCACCGATAACTATTCGCTGCTGTACAACGACAGAACGAAGAGTCTGTAACAAAACTGGAGTGTGAACTTTCAGGTCGAGTTACGAACCCATCGTATAGATGGCGCTAACATAATGAAGAGGCGTTTTCCCTTATAGCGGAAATTTTGGGAAAATAAACGTAGATGGCGTTAGGTTTGGTTTCGTAAATGTTTCTAAAGTTAGGAGTGACACATTTTCTCCTCTTTCTTTCTCTCCACCTCCGAAGTACTCGGACTCATTCTAACATTTAGTTTACACGCGTGCAAGCGAACGAAGCACTCTAAAATTCAAGAACACGATGTAATATACGTAAAAAGTTCTGCCAGTCGTTATTCCATTGACTTAAGATTGAATTTCAACTGCATAAATCTTTTCCACAGGCCAAAGGTTTTTTCACAATACCTACACTACCATATACGAGCGACTAATATAACATCAATGTCAAACCAATACTTCGTGTCAAATACAGCCCAGTTGTCCAGTGAGTTCCTACAAAGTTGCGAGTCCCGTCGTCCGTCACGCCGGCATTTGGCAGAAGATATACGGAATTACGGATCTGTGAACTTGAAAACAAAAGTCCGAATGTCATCTATTTCAGGATATACGCTGTTGAAGTAGGTACGTGGCTACGTAATATGCGTTGTGTTTGCAGTTTGACGGAATTTATTGCTTTCGTAGCAGGTTATTTTAATAATGGTGTCCATCGTGTCATCGGATGTAATGTTTCGCAGAATTTTCATTTCCCAGTATTTTTTTCAGAAATGGTTAACTTTCTAGGCATAATATCATTCTGTAGAATCGACTCGGTTAGGTTAGATTTATAACAACCCTGAAAAGAAAACAGTTTTTTTGGTTTCATATATTTTTGTACTTCGATTTTAAACAATTTAACGTATAAGGTTTCAGAAGGTGATTTGGGCCCAATTTTTTATTTATAATTAATTTAATCCCAGTTTCTAATTTAGTGTTTAGTTTTTTACTTTAAGGTATATTATGTTTTTACACCTTTGTTACTTAATAAATATTTCAACGTTGTATATTTAAGGTATTCTTATTGTTTGTAAATTGATTTTTGACTAGTTAAAGTACCTACCTACCCTAGTATAATAAGAATAAAAGCTATAGGTACTTAATAATACATTTGTGATCTTCATTACGATATATTTATAATGTAACACAGTTCACCTACATTGTACATCAACGACTTAACCAATTAACTTCAGTTGGAAACTCTGAGTTGAGACTCTGACTCGTCAATGTTCGTTATTAAGTTGTCAAAACAATTTGCACGGGCGCGACTCGCGAAGTAAATCCATTACAAAACTTGAGCTAAGATTCAGAGAGATAACTTACGCATAACCGTGAAAATACCACTTGTGGCTTTGAAGCAATCAAATTTTAAATTAAAAACAGCGTCATTTCAAGTTTTCTTCTACATTTCTACAATAAATGAAAACGTTCTCATTATTAACGAAATATCAAAGTACATATAAATAATACTTAGGTATGTACCTGTGTGTACAGTGGGCCCAAATGACCGAAATACTTTAGCCATCGATTTCTGTGCTTAATTAAATACGAATAAAAATAAATGTAGAAATGATTCGTCGAAAACGGCTTGGTTTCCGAGATATTGAGTTAAGTATTGTAGAAACGTTGTAAATTCTCCCTGTAAAAGAACCCATTCAACTATGATACGTCATTCACCGTCAATGGTCTTGCACTTCAGAGGTTTTGTATGCGGAAACGAAAGACTAAAATTAATAGAATGTATAATTGGACTTATTATTATAATTGGACCTATGTTGATATAACATTACTTGCCCATTATAAAGTTCTTCGGGTCAATTGGGCCCGCAGTGTATTCAAATATATGTTTATTCTATTCACGAGGTCGTTCAAGAGCCTTTTCGTTTCTTAACCGATCAGCGTAGCTACTCCCTTTAACAAACAAAGGCTTGACAAATTTCATGAATAAGGGGATAAAGATGTGCGCCAAGAGCAGTAATCGAGGGCGGGCACCGGGCAGGTAGTTGATTGAAAGCTAGGAATTCGAGGTCGCGCGTGCTCTGAATAACTTTAAAAGGCCTGAATAAATTAAAATAATGCTAACCGGAAAAAACCTACTAGTCAATCTTTATTAAATTCCGCTGACAAGTCTAGACTGACTAATTTATCTAGAACAAATCCATTTTGATTTTCTTCTTTTCATTTGAATGTTCCATTCTGTAAGGCTGCACTAACACGAGAAAAGGGCCTCCAGTCATTTGTTTTTAGTTATTATTGTACATTAGTAATAGTTAAACGCATTTTAATTACACCATAGTATAATTAAACATTTGCGGGCGGGCGCGGTTTGGGAAATGTAGTCAATCAATCAAACCATTTATAGTAGTGATATAACCTTGTCATAACTGTCTCGTAAAGTACCTTATTCAGAGTTCAAAGACTTCAGAGCCACTACCCATCTCGAATTGTTGTTTGTTGTTATAATGGTTTCTATATATATATACGTGTTCAGCCGCGTGTCAATTTCCATTAAAGAAAGAAAGAAAGAAATAAGACATTTATTCACTACGCAAAAGACACACAGAGACAAAGGGAGTACAAATACAAACAAACGTCATTGTACATAAGTTCGTCGAGTTGGCCGCTAGAGGGCGCTGTACCGTTCGCGTCGAATCCTGGCTGGCGCTGTTAAGACTTTTCCTGGGTTAATGCCCTCTGGCCAGGATTTGATTGTTGTAGCACAGACTACTCCGCAGTTTCCTCTCTACTAGGTAGAGGAAAATCTAAATTATCTCTGTCTTTCCCCCGGGCAGTCCCCGGCGCGTCCATACCTTTAAAGGGAGACAGCTCACAAAAAAAAATGTGTAAAAAATTAAAATTGTGATTGATTCAATATATAGTATTGCCAAGTACCAGTGGTATCATTTTGGGACCCCTTTAAACACAACCAGTTATACGAACATGTAAAGCGCATTCCGCGTCTCCACAATGCAAATAAAACGTTAAGTAACTCGTATTTTGATTGTAGGTATGTCAGTCTGAATAGCTTCACGGCTCGGGACGCCGGTCCCTCCGGAGGGTAGTCGTGTGAAAACTAGGGCGCTCACAAAACCTAACCTCGTTTTGTAGAACCATTATGTCCTGAATGTATTCAAATGCGTTAAAAGAAATGGCAGTGAATAATTTTGGAGTACAAGTCTGACCTAGAGAAAAGTTCATAACATACCTATACTTAACGAGTCGTTCCAGAGATCCACAGCTATCACACGACGGCGCGCGAGCTCTCTCGATTTTTCTCGCACTATCCGTCTCTCTCTTATAAGAACACTTAGAAAGAGAGGTATAGTGCCGTCTTGTGATAGCCGTGCAGTTCATATAAAAATAACCTCGAGTCTTATCTGCGTCCATGCATAAATTATTATTTAATCATGTTAGTTTAAAACTTAAGAACATGATTTCATTAAAAAATATTCAAAACAATCTTACATGGCACTGATGGCATTCAAACACGAAGATTAAAAATAAAATCAGTATCAACTTGAAGACATTTAAATATCCTCTGTACTTAATAGAAAAGCGTATGTAATTCAATGTTTATTTAGATGCGATATGGACTATGAGGAAGACCGCACCTGGAAAACGTGCAATAGGTAAATTTAGATGTAAAATTTCTTGGCAAAGGCGTAATAACGGAAAACGATCTCTATACGTTACAATAAATCATCCTTCCTTGCCAAAAATAACAGCACAATATAAAACTCGGTGATTTCAGGGCACGATCAGGAATGACTAACAAAAAAATTCGCGATTTCGTTATTTCCCATAGGAAAAATTGTTTAGTATGACCATCTTTTTATTTTTTTTAAACTACGACGATGGCGAACAAGCATAATATGATCTGCCTGTTCGTTGAAGCAGACACTGCCTATAGACGCCTGTGAAAAAGAATCACAAGTTGCCGACCCTGTATTGATTTGAGGATTTGTTGTTCTGATAGCTAGAAACGAACGCGGGTCCCTCACTCCTAACACAACACATCCTCGGGTGCTCATTCCTGATCATCACCCGAAAGTCAGGGTATGTTTAGATTTTAACTTTTCTTTTTGTCGAGTTATAGGATGCGATGGTTAGGTAGATAAATCATTAATAGGTTCAGTTTATGTCGTACGAATACGAGTATATTTATACACTTTAGCCCGCGACTTCGTAAATACAATACTTACTCAAAATCAAGATGGATTTTACGCTGGGAATGCCTTGTTTTGTGAATTACCGTTAACAAAAGAGTTTATTCACAAACTTTTAAGTCTCTAATACCTAGTCTTATCCCTTACGTTTCCATCCGCTTTTTGATCCTGTTTAGGGCAATTTCCAAATCGTTTAAATTTCTGTTTATTCTGAGTCTATACTTACAACACACTCACTTCAAAAATAACTCGCATCCCATAAACACTGCCAACTCCTTGGGAGGACGAAGAAAAGAAGGGATGAATTTCAAAGAACGCTTTTAAATTACTTTTTTACCACTATCCGTAGTAATTCAATGTTTTTACGGCACGACAAGACAGAAGTCGGTAGCGTGGAGGCCAGCGGATTCCCACGCGGGTACTTCAGGGGACTGGGTTGACAAGCCCTGGTATAGTAATCCTTTTGTAATATTGAATTGCAATTCCCAAGGTTTTCCGGAAATGTAGAAATAATAGTTATACTCATAGGTATGTTATTGGGCGTTACCTACGTTTTACTGCTACTATTAGATTAGAATAGATTAGCCGTTAGAGAGGTAGGGCACAGCGGATTATCCAGACCAAGAACCAGAGGGAAAACTAGACTTTATTGGGATTAGACCGGTTTCCTCACGATGTACAATGTATCTTGTATACATTGTTGAATAATAAATCTATTGTATGTTAATAACTTTACCAAAATCTGCATATTTATTTTTACAGTTTAAATAGGAATTTGAATTCACAAAGTAGAAACCTACCTTGCATAGTCCGTCCACCCACCGTGTCAGTAGTAGAAAAGCCGAAAATACATACTCATCTATATGTTTACACTAAAACTAACGTAAGAATTAAATAGAATTAGTCTCTCAGCTGCCTTCCAGTGACACGGATGGTGGATCACACTATATAGTTACATCTTATTCGTATTGGCAAATAATACAATAATAGCTCAAAGAACTTCATAGAAACCAAATTCTATCAATCTATTATTTAAGGTCAATGAGGGCATTTCCGTCATACTTTTAGATAAGTTCACTTTGGCTGGTCATAACTAAGAGGATATTTACTTTTTAATAAACCTGATCACTGTAATAGATTGGGCATTTATTTAACTATACAAATTTACTCATATTAAACTGCTAGTATTGCTGGGTATTTAAATATGTTTTTCTTTTTAAAACATGTCAGTTGACGGATTTTCCCGACGGTTTGGGGCTATTCCGTCAACCAACGATTTTTCTTGTATCGTGACGTATTACAAACATATACGTCAAGTGAACAAATACCACTGAACTGTTAATCGAAACTAAACTTTAGCGAACTCAATTTAAGGTTTATTTTAGATTCTATTGCCAAATATATTTTTTTGGGGCAATTCCGGCTAATTTTTATAACCAGGAGTACTAAACCTTTTAAAACAAATTCCCAAACCCTAGGGAAAATCCGTCAACTGACATCATGTTTTTAAAATAATGGGCTACTGTTTTTGTGTTCACCAGATGGCGCCACTGTTGAGTAAGATCCAGTACATTACAGTGGCCAACTCATTGTTATTATGGGCGCGACAATATTTTAAATTTCAAATCATATTTAATAAGCAAATTGGTCATTTCATTTCAAGTATTGAACGACCAATTTAGCTAAGACCCTAAATGCTCAACAATCGAAGAGCGTGATTACCATCATACTGCTATTTTGCCTTTATCGATCATAATTAATTATTTAACTTTGCAACCGTGCTTACAATTTTAATATTGAAATCGTATAATGATATGGACTAATTAACACGCACTAAGACGTATATACACCAGATGGGTATACGTAGACAGGCATATTAAGATAGCTACGTTTACTATCTTAAGTATTCCCTCCCAATACAAGTCACACTGCTTGCCAGACGCACGCGTGCTCACGTCACACAAGCGGTAAGTCTTGCCCCACGGAAATGTATACCTTCAAATGCAGTAGGAAGCGCACGTCTAATACATCTGGTGTGTAATGCCTTTACATATAACAATTTTAGTACCTACTGATTTTTAATCGGGATTAATCTCAGTCCGCCTAGTTGAAAAACAAATAAAAAAATCAAGCAAAATATATAAATAAACTTGAGCCTCTGCAAATTAAACTAAGAATCGTTGAAAATAAATTATAGTATAATCATAGTTATTATGTAACTACGCTACGCTACTACTAAGCTACGCTACCATAGTTATTACTAAGCTACGGTAGCCTAGCGGTTCAGGCATGTGGCTGTCAAACGGCGGTCGTGGGTTCGAATCCCGGCTCGTACCAATGAGTTTTTCGGAACTTATGTACGGAATATCGTTTGATATTTACCGTTGGCTTTTCGGTGAAGGAAAAACATCGTGAGGAAACCTGCATACATCCACGAAGAAATTCAAAGGTGTATGTGAAGTCCCCAACCCGCAGTGGGCAAGCGTGGGGACTACTGCCTGTTCCCTCTCATCCGTGAGAGGAGGCCTGTGCCCAGCAGTTGGACGTATATAGGCTTATTTATTTTTATTTTATTATTTAACTAAGCCAAATCAAAAAGGTTGGCAATATATGAAATGGGGAAATTCCGGCACATGACGGTTTTGCCCGTTTCACAATTGACGGATTTGTCTACTCGATCATTTCGTTAGTACCAATATTTAACCATCCATAGTTTCTCACCAACAGATTATAATTGAAAATTAATAAAACTACCATCAAACATGAATATCGAACTATATAACAAACGCATTTACTGAGCCCTAAAAGTACATTTTTTCATCGCACCGTCACGAAACACAGCAGCACACTACACTCGCATTCGAGTTCAGAGCGCAACTAAACTTTGAAAGCGGGGTTTTTCCGTTTACTGGCTAGACAGCGCCACCTGTTTTTGACTGCGGGTATAAAATTTTCTCTCTGTTTTACCGATCGAGTCAGTAAGCGCGTACTGTTGTTTGAATAGCCACAAACGCCGCTTGACGGAAATGCCCCGCTGACGGCTTTGGCCACCCTGACCTTACATAACTTTTACACAAGTAACAAGAATGATAACAACACTAGTATACAAACTGCTTTGCTAAACCTCTTGTATGAACTGGATATTTTAAATATCGATATTAACAGCACTAGCGAAACGTGGCAACATTCGTGTGCAATTAACTGTCAAGTTAGTTCGCCTAATGCCTAATAAAAAATCCGACTTTAAGTAAATGTCACTTTTTATATGGAAATATGACAGATTGTCGTAACGCGCGTTTAAAACATTACGTGATTACCACTCAGTAGTTGCTATAGTCTAGATATGTGGTGTTGTGTTTACTGGTGGTGAAAGGTTGCCATCTCCTTTAATACCACGATAGCACATAATAATAGTACGACGTACGGAAAGTTCTCTGTTAAGGGGGTGCAATGGAAATTATCGCGTGCTTTGAAACACCGTTCTGACTAGATAAAGAAACAACAAGGTCTGATTTTCAGATATACGATTCTTGACTATACGATTGTTTATCTGATTTAATCGATATATGATTGCCTAAAGTTTCCTCGATAGAAAAACAAAACCAAAGTTGGGTCTTTATTTTCCTTTTTTTACTCAGCCTACTCAAACAATACATTATTTTACCACACAATCAAGTTAATATTATAGTATTTTATCTCATCCAAAATCTCACTTAATGAAATATAAATAAAACTTCAGTAAGTTAGGTATTTATCGAAATTTGCCAAAAAAGCCATTCCCGAAGAGTGTTGCATCTCTTTTTCTCGTGCACGGAAGGCATAGGCGTGTCCCTGTCAAGGGGGCGCGGTCGACTCGAATCAAGGCATCCCCTTAACAAATCACTTGTTTAGGTACGAGCCTAAACGTGGCCATCCCTTCCTATCGCATGCAACGCGCTGCGATAGAACGCGTGCGTGTCGTAGCAGCGCTAACATACCGGCCGAGGCATGTGCTGCTCATAGGCATCTACTTGTAGCGGCGCGACGAAATCACGGAGTGAGCCGGCCCTGACGATCATCATCATCATCATCATATCAGCCGAAAGACGTCCACTGCTGGATATAGGCCTCCCCCAAAGAGTGCCAAAGTGACCGGTCCTGCCGGTCCGGCCCTGACGATAGTGACAAACAAACGCACTGCCGCTTAAGGCGCCGTAGGTTCATGGTCTTCTCTTTTTCTTCATGAGCATAAGCGTGAGCGAGATGGAAGTGCGTGCTCGGAAGCGCGGATATCATGTTTAATAATTTAAAAAGTACCTAATCACTCATGATATTACCGATTTTTAGAAGCAATTTTAATATTTTAGCTTTTGTGCATAATTTGTTACGAATATTTTAAGTGTATTTTAAACCTATGTTCGTGATTGTTTCCTATCGAGCGAAAATTCCTTAATCATGTTTCGAATGAAATGTTTCGAATCTCGCTGCAGAAAAGCCTCAAGATTACTATTCGTATTTTTTTGAAACCATATTATTATAAACAGACGCATTATATTGTTCCAAAAACTCTGCGGCGCTACGACAAAAATCGAATCTCGAAGTTCGTGTACTTGCATCCCTGTTACTCGAGTACAGTAAGTGCGATAGAGCTAAAGATATCCGAACTTCGACATTCGAAGTTCGTGGTTATAGTTCTGTTCGCTTAACTTCGCTGAACCTACGGCGCCTTAATTGATATTGTCCGCTGTAGCTTATGGCCCTTGCGTTTCCAGAGGAATCATAAGATCGAATTAAAGCTCTCTCCCTCTAACGCATAGCTGCATCCTGCTCACGCGCCAACGTTGGCCCAATGTGTACAGCCGGCTTTAAATAACTTCTTTCTCTGTAAGTAAGTACCTACGTAGTTTTTGTAGGCATAGGCACCCTGAGAACTTTGCATGAGAGAAGGACGAAAAGTTTCGCAAAACTTAAAACTTTCTGGGAATATTTTGGGAAGCCAGTTATGATAGGTAATATTTCAACAGTGTGACCAAATCCTGTTTGCTTATTCTTATGGAATAGTAACAATAAACAGAGTTAATATTTATTTATATACTAGCTTCCGCCCGGACTGTGTTTGCGTGGACCCGGGATAAAGCTATCCTATATTTTAATCCAGGCTATAAACTATCTTCGTGTAAAGTTTCATCCAAATCGGTTGAGCCGTTTAAGCGTCATTGAGTAACAAACATCCAAACATCTAAACATCCAACCATCCAAACTTTCGCATTTATAATATTAGTAGGATTTACTACGAAAAACGCAGGCTACCGCAGAATAAAATATGGTCTATTTTATTGAATGGTGTTCTTTTTAATAGTATGAATAAAAAAAATACCCCTAACAATTTTACTAAATCACAAACATTACATAATTTGATTCGGTCAACCAAAGTATTTAAAAATAGTATATCGTACGGAACAACCTTATTCAGAGATTGAAAACGATTACATTAAAAATATATCAACGTCCTCGACCTTCATCATACTTGTAATAGTGGTGAGAGAAAGACGACACTATTCTGTTGCGTAAGCCTTTCTCTCTCCCGCTGTAACGATGATTAAGTAAGTGGATACTTGGATAGATATCCAAAGGTAGACGAATTGGATTTAAAAATAGGATAGAATACCCTGATTATTTAGCGGAGGGTTATTTCGGTTGTCGCATTTCAAGAACGCGTGTGTCGCCGTTCTCATTACCCTAAGATTCAATTCTATTTTAGATAATTCCCAGTAGCGTCAGAACATTTCGTAGGTAATATCGTAAAGAACAAAGAAAACACGTACAGTCACCAACATTAATGTCTGCCATGCAAAGCGAGCATAAATATCTGACAGTTCGCTTTGCTGTGGCAGATTATTAATGACGGTACATAGAATTGCTTTGCAAATTAGACAATCCGGAACGCGTATATAACGGTATATTGAAATGGCTGTAAAGCTTCTTAGTTCATGTGCCATTTTATAATACTGCTCAGACCCCGTATCATGGTCTGCCTTATCACGCGATAAGTGACAAGATAGAGCGTCAGTCTCGTTCTATCGAACAGTGTCAGCCAGTGACGGACGCTCTATCTTGTCACTTATCGCGTGATAAGGCCGACCAGGGCCTGGGTTGTACTTTCGAAGCACTCGCTTCGCTCGTGGTGCAATCTCACAGTTCTTTGCAGACCCCGTTGTCAATACAAGCACTCGCGACAAAAAAAAACTTTGCAGCCATGCATAAGAAGTAACTACTGGTAACAACTTAGTAATAACTGGTAATAACTTATGGTTAACTTAGTTTACCAGGACGACGGATGGAAGGAAGGTACAATTAAATCTGAAACAATGTCTTATTTTCTTATACATACCTTCAATTCCGGCAAATATGAGTAGATAATGCATTGACAGAATAAAATTATTATATTTAATGACTGAAATATATCCGCATAATATATAATGCTCTCCTTGGTCAGTATTGTCGATATTTTCAACTTCCAAATTGAATTGAAGCTATCAAGAACAAGAGAGACAACAATCAATATGAAGTTAAAATTTCGGGTTGTGATAAAATAGTGTTAAAACGTCAATTTTTCTTATTTCTTTCCTCCTCCTCTTTGTGTTTTTGTAACACTTTGTAGAGAACGTTCATAAAACGCTCACGGACTATGTAATTCTTCAAATTAAGTATGGTAATTAGAATAAAAGTGAACGAATGTCGGCATGAAATATTGTCATTACAGAATCAATCATGGCACAAGTTCAACTCGACAGTAATTTACCATTTGCAAAGGGCAATACAAATGGTTTTCACGTAACGTCAATTTGTCCAGGCGGTCACAATTTTCGTAAATTTTCGCTTAACATAAACACCGAAGCCCTGACCCGATTGTTAGTGGTAATCAAGATTCAAATCAACGATAGGTAGTGACCACGGCGTCGCGCCGTCAGCCGACTCAGTCGGCAAAAAGTTACCGCCTCGCGAGCACCATAGGCGCCTACGTAAACACTGCCACTCGACCGGCCAAAATAAAAAATAAAATAAAAAAAGTTGAATGACGTAGTTGGCCTTCTAAATTTGAAATTGCGCGCGAAATGTGTGCAGCCGACTGCATTTTTCACGAATTTGACATACTGTGTCTGTGAGAGTGCGATAGTTTTTAAGATGTGTTAGTGATAACATGAAGTGCTCAAATTAGAAGTATTAGGTTATGGTAAGATTTCTTAACAGGGTTGCACTGAGTGGGAATTTAATGAATAATTTAAAAGTAAGTGTAATAAATAAAAATGATATTCAACGACAAAATAAATATTATCAGCTGACCTTTGCAGCACACAACACATTAAATATTACATTAAATACACATTAAATATTACATTAAATATTTCTATAGCCTCCGTAAGGGGCCATTATCATTGACACCTACGTTTAAAAAATGTATATGGAGTCGATGGAGTGAAATTATACCAAAAAAAACGTAAATGGCGTTATAGAAAATATGAAATGTCGTTATTTAATTACAGGTATAAACGTACCTTTATTTTGATACGTTTGTGAAAACTAGTTCGATAATTAGTTCATCAGAAGTTTGCTGTGATTAACTTCAGGAATATTTCAGCGTAAAGACAAATCGACAAGTTTATAAATTATCTACCACACCAATTTAACTGTACTTTTTAGGCTCATTTATTTATGCCCCGTCAACTATATATGCCCCGTCAACTATATAGTTGACCACCAATTTGATGTCTAGTGTAGGTATTAAAGATATTCGAAAGATGGTTTAGTCCACAAAGCCGCACCCTATATTATCTACGCTATGGACAAAACACAAACTGGTTCTCATGAGAAGGAGTCTCGTGTCGCCTTGGATTAAACGTTAGTACTGTAGTCGTAGTTCGCAGAAACCTATACATTTACGTCACACCTGGCCGTAAAGTAGCAGTTACCGCTCGCTGCGATTTATCACCCTAGGAGGGGGTGACACCTGTCCATAAAGTCGCAATTAGCGCTTCCAACGCATTCGGAAATTCCACTTCCTGGCGAGGGAGCCACATAACAGTTTGAGCTCACCACTGACGGTAGTAGAGAAAGCCTCAAATACTTGCAATCTGACATCTGAGACATTCTTTGTTTTACCGCCCATTCTTAATTTTAGTAATCTACACTAATATTATAAAGAGGAAAGATTTGTTTGTTTGTATGTATTGAATAAGCTCCGAAACTACTGGACCGATTTGAAAAAATCTTTTACCATTAGAAGCCGACATTATCCCTGATGAACATAGGCTACTTTTTACCGCGGGAAAATGCTTCATTCCTAGAGGAAAACGGGTAATAGGACAACGGGTAGATGGGTACACTAACCGTGCGAAGCCGGGCCGGGCAGCTAGTGTACAGCTCGATGGGTTGATGACGTAAAAAAGGTCGCTGGTCATTTTTGGTTGAGGTTGAGGTTGATGGGACCGGGATAAGTGGCTTACTCGAACAGAGGCGTATGCTCAGCAGTGGGCGATTACAGCCTGATAATGATGATGATGAGTGTACTATGTCAGCACCCAGACCGTAATGGAGAAACTAAAAGATCTTTCAGCTGTTAATGACGAAGTTGGTGCATACCCTTTTCCGACGTGAGTATAAGCCTTTTTACCGGATGAATTCATGAATTCATTGTCTGTGTTCAGCCGCTCGGAGTAATCTTTTAAGCGCCATCCACACGTATTTTGCATGTAATATTTACATACTTAAAGGCCGGTTGTTTTAAATTTAACGCCCGCTGAAGTTACGTTCGTTAAAATTAATAATTGCATGGGAAGCTTGTAGCTTGTCAGCCCACTTGATGATAGCTGTTAAGTGACAGGTGTTAACGTTAACCTGTCCGGTAAATATTGTAGACGCAACCGGCTATTAATTCACAAAAACAACAGTCCTATAAGCAAAGCACACCATCGCATTATAATGAGGAACCTGTGCCTAATACAGTCTGTGTCAGTGCTGCATTCGTAAGGACTCCCACATAAAGAAATCTAATCTAATCTAATCTTGCATTGAGATTTCTACGCAGCAGATTCTTTGCTTCTTCTTTGCTTGCTGTACAATAGGGGTGTTGACACCAATTGGTGTAATAATTGTAAAAAATCACCAATAATGTTGAATTTTCTCGAAAAAGGATAATTGCAGAAATAAGATAGATAAAAAACATTTTTAAGTTAAACGGATTTATTGTAAAGGAGTAGAAAATGTACTAAAAGCGAAAAAATAATTGGTAATAATACTGAAAACACGGTATTGTATTGTCATCGGAACTCAAAGTGTGAAACCTTTCAGATCAATCGATCAACAGAAAGCGGGTAAAATATCAGTTACTAGATTTGATCCATGAATGTCGAACTAAATAAAGTCTCGAGTGTCGTGACTTCACGACCCCCGAGCGTTCTCTCTCTCTCTAACACGGTTGTAGCTTCGTAATTTTTTGAGATATTCGATTACTTTTTTCCTTCTATTTTTTGGAGTAATTCGTCACTAATAATATTTTTATGCCTTCTCTTTTTTGGAGTAATAATGAGTCCACAACCCTATTGTACATGAACCACCGTCCACCAATCCTAGTACCAAGGACGGTATCGTTTAATAAATAAATCCTCAAATCATAAAGGTTCGGCATAAGCGCAAGCGACTCCTCTGAAGTTGTAGGCATCCATATGTTACGGTTTTGTTTTATTTATTAAAATTGGGATTGCGTTCGACCTTTGTCTAACCCTGATGGAAAGTTAAGACAAGGCCTGAGATGGATCGCGCTCACCCAGAAAATGCCTGTTTACTCTTGCCATGAAGATATCAACCGATGTTTCCGGTTACATGCCATCATTGTGCTATAAATTGTATGCCAGTTTGCAGTTCAATATGGGATAAATGCTAAAATGACCGAAGGCATTATTTCTGCCAGACCTAGAAGGAAATACCCACTTGAAGACCTCTAGGTCTTCAAAACCCTGGCAGTTGCCGTATTCCCAGTGGCCTGATGCCGCAACCGCGGATGTACCGCAATATTTTCAACATCTGCATCCGCATTAGCAAAAATCTATGCAGGGTTCTTGCGGATGCGGATGTAGTATAAGTGGCGAAAAGAATGGGGCCAACGCGGCACGTGACGCGCGCGTGTAGGTGTTTTCGGCGTTAGTCAATAAGAATCTTCATTTCGTTTCTGTAATATGACTGCCGCATCCGCTCAGGTGATGCGTAAACCTAACGCTCATCAACGATTGTAAGGTACAGTCAGCGTCATATATAGTTAGTAGCAGCCAGAGTAGCCAAATATTTCGTAACACACCCTTATTCTTACAGTAATAAAGACGTGTACCTGTACTATTTAGCTACCTTGTCTGCTACTAACTGTATGACGCTGACTGTACCTACTGCGTGACAGTATAGAAGTTGTTTATTTATGTTTATGAGTGTTTGACCACAAAATCTGCATGCTGCTGCTGCATGCGAGCCTCGTAATATCCGCAACCGCGGATGTCTAAAAAATCGCATCCGCAACATCCCTGGTGGATATTGGTCAACAGCTTGAGTGTTGCCAGCTTGGGTTTTTAAAATCGCGACTTGTATCTTCTAGAAACGTCCCAGGTATTCCAGAGAGCATAATATTATTGTCCAAATTGTCCCCGTGCGAAGGAATCTTCTGCGTCAACCTCGTATTCTGGGTGTAGTTGATTTATTTCGCGAACCCGCCAACTCGTGGTTATTCCTGGATAACATTAGCATGTATAAATTCGGAAACTAACGTGACAACCGCTTGGCGACGACTGATTTAAATGAAAACATAAAGGTGAAAAGCTAGATATCATTTTATTGATCTATCTTTGGAACTGGACTCTATTCGACACTCGTAAAACATCGAGCCGCCATATGGCGGACAGTTATATTCTTATATTATATCGCTAAGAAGTAAGAACTATGAAACTATTCTCTTATTTTGTATTTTATTAAAGTGTGATGTAGGACGGGATATTATTGGTAGCCACATCCCGTACTCATCACTGAAATATTAAACAATGAAAAATGGTATTATCCAATAAAGTTCAAAATATGTTTTTGCAAATCTGTGTTTGTGAGATAGGGGGGCAAATACGCGTTAAATCGTATACAATACCTGTAGTCCAGGCAATGAACTGACAACTTGTATGGAGAAAATGTCAATTTTGGAAATAATTTATAATAGCTTATTTTTTATGTGTAACGGATATATTATCAATTAAATAGTTACCCAGCGACAAAATCCGACAAAATTTCAGACATCGAAAAAATTATAAGTTAACTGGCTTCTGAAAAGTCAGTAATAATATTAATAAATGTTTTTGTCTTTATTTTGGTTCATATAAATTAATGTTTTACAAAACCGTATTTTGCCTGGAGTACTGTCTTAAATTATAAACTGAAAGTGAATGACTGAAACAAAATATACCAGAAGAACATGAACCATGCCCAATGATTAAAACCTAAAAACGCTCATAGAATTTTGATAGTTGAACGAGCGAGCGAAGCGAATGGAACTCTCCGTTTCAGCTTGGGTCAAAGTCTTTCGTATGTCGGCTGTTCTCATATACAGGTAGCTTTTTTTCAACCGATTCCCTTGAGATTTAGTGGGATTTATTTAAAAAAAACAGGCACCCGAGTTCTACAGCTCACAGAGCCATCAGATCTATGTAACTTAATAACTATAACTATTCGACACTTTTAAAATATCTATCTGCTATTTGGCGTACAGAGATTTCGCTGAAAGGTTATATAGCTAGTATTTGTGGTCAAATTCGAGTACAGTGGTACAGTGCCAGGAGAGGATGGATTTGTACAGAGCAGATAAAATAAGCGCTTTAACAGTGAACACATTGTTACAGCTGATTTACGTTCCAAATTGCATCGTCTTATTATTAAGATAATAAAAGCTACAGAGTTCGTGTCCCGTGCAATAAGCTTTACCAAATATCGCTGTCTCGTTGCAAAACATTAAATATGAACAGGAGAAGATATAGATTCCTTTATTACTGTGACTTTTATTCCTGACGCCTATAAATTTCTCAAGCAATAAAATTTGGGCGTTTTATTATTCATTTGCGTCAATTAATAAACATTAAAGCAAACACATTATTTTCAACTGTGACGATCTCCATTTTTAACTGTCAACTTTAATCTTATCGGTGACAACAGTCATAGTTAAAATGAAAATGTTGATCCAATGATAATGGATTACGTACAGAACTCGAACTGGATCAGACTCGAGATTCAGAATGTGACGTCTCGGGTGCATAGCGATATCCCTACTTACATGTTCCTGTCTTTCAAAATAAGAATGATAGCCACGAAAGAAAAGCGTCGTTAAACCAACTGAGCATCATCTCTGTCAAAAGACGTAACTGCTGGAAATAGAGCTCCCTCATAGAGTACAAGGACCGCATCCAGCGGACTCCCGCGACCTTTACCAGGTCAATTTCATAAAATGTCGCTGTTACGGTAATTTTTAAACCTTGATGGATCAATTCGCTGAGTAGACGTCACTATGGTCTATGATTAAGGACTACCACAAAATAATTAAATTGAGAAATTAAACAAGACATTTTGCCAACGGAATAAAAGTCTGGTCAAGGGGACAGTGTTCAGTTCCCGTGCAGTTAGAAGAATTGGATTTTTAATTTTTCAGAGAAGAATGCATGGATTTCTCACAAATATGCTTTGGGCTCATCTACGAGCACCGTGGTGAGTATTGAAGGGGAAAACCATTATGTCGATAATAATTGCGTGTGATATCTTATAAAAACAACAAACTAAAGTTTTGGTTCTGGTTCGAAGGACAATAATAGGTAAATAAATACATTTGTCAAAACTAGGTGTTTTACATTTCATAATCAGCTACTTCGAAATAACATGAATATCTCCTATTGCACTGAGATTATTTAAAACAAATGAACAACTCTTATCGTTAATTTGTGGACGTGAGTGATGAGTCCCTAATTGATTCGTCGTAGTTAGATACAGCTTTAACCGCAGAACTGATTTCAATCATTGTTATAAGTACGCAATTTAATTATTATTATGTTTATAGGCACAATACATTTTTTTTTCGTAGCCATACATTAATAATACATTAACTCAAATGATTACTTTAAGTAATGTAATCAAGGATGCTAAAATAAGAGTGTAATTAAAATGTCTGTATGTTCCCCTACGGCTTGTCCATATATTACGTCATCAATTGTCGATTTTTGAGCCCCCTTTATATTATCCTAGCAGCATCATAGTCAATTTAGCGTCATTTCACCATATCTCAATGATCAGACCCCGATTTTAAAATAACGTAAAATATTATATTAACAGACTCTTATATGTATCTTAAGATCCACCCCACCATACTATCACGATTGTTTGTATATAGGAATAATAAGACTCTCAACATGTATTTTTTTCATTCCAATTAAACTACACAAAAATATGGTTACAACGTTACATCTAATACAAGAATTATACGCCAACGAAAATCTCTTAAATTAAAGGTGCACAGTCGCATTCATATTGGATCATAACATGTTCACAAAAATATTATTTTCATTCCTATACAATATAACAGGTCAACCTTAATTAGGTCCCAAATTAAAATTCGTGACCGTATAGTCAGCATCATATAGGTTGTAGCATCCAAAGCACCAAACACTTCGTCACACATCGTTATTCCCATAGACATAAAGTTGTGTTACGAAATATTTGGCACTTTGGATGATACAGACTATATGACGCTGACTTCACCAATGCTTGAAACTATCATTGCCCGCCATATAGCAAAGATATTATTGATAACTTTGAAATAGCCGGCCAAACATTATTTATTTTCTAGCACCAGAAATTTGTTATTTTCTTTCAAAACAAAACCGTTATAGCTGGTCAAGGTGAACCAATCCTAGCCATTAGAGCCCACGAAATTGATACATACATATTACATACGTGAACTTGATGGTCTATTCCACTAATTGACTGGAATCCGTTTTGTACGAGTGAAAGCGATTCTGATTCAATAGCCCATTCATGGCCAATGACTCACATATGAGTATCTGGGGGCACAGCAGTGCCCCCGCCAAGTCGAGCAAAACAGCGGCACGGCCGTACCATCCTTTTCTCGAAACAGTTCAGGCCATTTTTGACCCCCCCTATTACTTCGTTGTGGATAAAACTGGAGATATGAATGTTGAGTAACCAAGCAGGCATTGTAATAAACACGGTATATTTCAAATTTCATTCAATTTGAACCAGTAGTTTAAGAATTATAACTAGTCTAAGGACCCGATTCTACAGTGGCCTCTAAACTTCCTAATTTTATTTAGGTGTCGCTAAAACACTTTGCTATTCTATGAGCAGCTGTCATAATCAAATGACAGCGCTAATTTGAATCTGACGTTTCTTATTTTAGGCGGTCTATACAACTTACTTAGCTGCCTAAATGCTATTCTAAATATGTCGTTATTAATCTGCCGCCTAAATTATGTCTAAAAATTAGACAAATTAGTTTTAGGCTAGTTAAGCCGTGTGCACGTAGAATCGGGTCCTAAGTTTCTTAATTTTGTCACTCACTCACTGACAGTCAGACCGATCATCAAAACTCTAAGGCACTTCTAGCAGACATAGAAGCTTCTAGAATACAATGTGTATATAGGTAGTGTATAAATCAAGGAAAAACTAAAATATTTTGTAATTTCGGTCCAGTTTTCTAGATCAACTGCATAATTATTGTAATCCCATATAAATATATAGCGATACGACGGACGGTAGCTTGAATTTTCTGAAAGTATCCTGTGAAATGCAGTTAAGTAGTACGCATTCGTCTTCAATATATTCATTTCCCAGTACATACGAAAAACGAGTCATTTTAATGTTTTAGGTCCTCGCCTTTTTTTTAGGTGTCGGGTTCAAAATTTTCGCAGCAAGCTCTCAAACTTGAATGGTATAAGGCAACAATACGATTCACCACTACAGCTCGGTATTCCAATTTTAAATCAAATAAAGAACCTCGTACTTTGATGCTATTTTGTTTCTAAATTTTAACCAAATAGAGTCAACCATATGTAGAACTGATAATATAATAATATAATATAATAATAATAATAGTTATTTATTGACAGGCAACAACCCATAAATCCAACCCAAATATAAAGTTAAAATATAGAACACCAAAAGCTGCTTTTAGTGTTGAAATCTGAAGCCGTTATTAAGCATAGTATTATTTGTGTGTTTTAGTAACCCAAACAAAACCGCATATAAGAAGATTCAATAGGACTTCTTTATTTTAGTTCTCAACTGAATCGTTTAATTACAAAATCCAAAATATTCATCGATATTGATGCGTCATCATTATATCAGCCGAAAGACGTACACTGCAGGACATAGGCCTCCCCCAAAGAGTGCCACAATTATCAGTTCTGCACCACCCGCATCCAGCGGACTCCCGCGACCTTTACCAGGCCCCGTCATGGTCTGCCTTATCACGCGATAAGTTACAAGATAAGCGTCCGTCACTGGCTGACACCGTTCGATAGAACGAGACCACGCTCTTATCTTGTCACATATTGCGTGATAAGGCTGACCATGATACGGGGCCAGGTCATCGGTCCACCTTGTAGGGGGTCTACCCACGCTGCGCCTTCCGGTACGTGGTTGCCACTCGAGAACCTTTCCGCCCCAATGGCCATCATCGGTTCTACATGCAATGTGCCCCGCCCACTGCCACTTATTGTTGTGTGTTACTTACTTTACTGTGTTGTGTTAATAACTTTTTGTCGAATCCGCGAGCGATAACCAAGAAAAAAGATAGACAGAGCATTACGAAAAAGCTAGTGAAGCCGGTTTTTACCCAAGCCAAATAAGTTTAGCACACGCTCACGCGCATTTATACAAACAAACAAAATATATGGGAACACTAAATAATGTGATAACTATGACGCCTCTATTTGGTTTATTAACCTTTGGTCTATGTATCAGCTTTAAATATGGAGCACTAAAAACTAGAGATGGGCCGACTAGTCGCCGACTATTCGGGAAAGCCGACTATCCGGCCTCATTTGTAGTAGGCGACTAGTCGGCAAAATGTGCCGATTAGTAGGCACTATATGGACCACAGGAAAACGAGACATAAAATAAGTAAACTGCCATTTTTTACCATTCATTTTACATTTTACTCAAATATAGATTTAATATCATAATTTGGTACTTTTTAGGTACAATCAAACTATTATACCTACTTAGTAAACCTAAGGCCGCGTGATGTCGCGCAACATACAACAACACAGACAGCGTGACGGCTAAGCGAAACGAAGTTTCCCGATTGCACTTACTTAGCCGAAGTCCACGATCGGCCTAGCCGACTAGTCGGCCCATCTCTACTAAAAACAAACATTCAAGTACGGAGTTCTTTATTTGAATTGTTATAGAGTATGACAACAATAAATCTTATTTTTACTAGTTGCAAATCATTCGACGGATTCATTCGGAAATACGGAAATATAAACTATTCACAATCTATCTCTAAACTACCACACACCTCTAGTATATATTGACTCCCAGATCCGCAACAACTACACCGAATCGAAGGTCAGACTTTAACTGGATCGTGGGTAATTGTTGAAAACACCAGACCTGCGTTGTCTAATTACTTGACATCGGGTATTTTTCGGTTTCGGTCGGAACCAATCGGAAACAGGAAACAACACGAAATACAATGCTGTGTTTTCCTTATATCAATATTCATTTATCAGACTGCGAAGTGCAATGCTGCCGTCCTAAGCAAAAAGGACGCATCTGACTATGAGACTCGTAGTCAGATGAGCCCTTTTTAATTAGAACGGCAGAATGTACGTCACCAGGCACGGTTATACTGAAGAACCAGCGTAAAATGAGACGCTATACCGATTTTATTTTCTTTAATTTGTAAATATAATTTAAACTATTAAAGCTAGCGTCATGTTGATAATTTTCCCGGCATCTACACACAATTTTCGTTATGCATGTGTATTTCCAAGTCTTAGTTGGCTATAGTTTTTGAAATAGAGCTGGGGACAGCACTGTATGAAAAAAAGTTACCTTGGTCATATTTTACACTAGTAAGAGCTATCGTAAAAAGAACTCAAAATGTGTATACCGTCTCAAAATTTTACGAGCTTTCGAATGATACCTTACAATTTCTTACACGTTCCTTACAATCCAAAAAAAAATTGCGAAACCCCTTATTACCCCTCAAACTGCCTCCTTTATTGGGGTTTACACCTTTTTGACTTTATTTATGTAATTAGGCCATAAATTTCTATATCTATACCAAATTTCAGCTTCCTATGTCAAACGGTCTTCGAGAAAACTGGCTGTGACAGACGGACAGCCTCCGTGATCGCATAAGTGTTCCGATGGACCAATTTTGGTACGGAACACTAAAAAATGAAAACGAATGAACGGGACTGCATTCATAATTTGTATGTATTGATAAGTGATAACACATTAACCTACAAAAAGAACTGAGAAAACATTCCATGTAAAAAAGAGGCCAAGTCTCGAAACTTTCTACCGTAAAAAGTTGTGAGACATTTCGTAGAGTCAAGTCATTCCATTAATCTTTATTTACTAACTAAATAAAATTTGTGACTTGGCAAATGTGACGTTTTCTTGTCAAAATCGACCCCTTTTTGTGTGGACCATCTTCTTGGCACGTTAGAAGTCAGTATTGTACCATTTTTTCTAAGAAACTCTGTAGTTTTGTCTCCTGCCTAACGGGACAGAATAAAAACATGAAATAGTGGATTGACCCAGGTACTAAAAGTGTCTTTATCATTTGATGCTGCCGGTATTCAGTCAGAATAGGCATGCGGCCTCATGTTCAAATTGATAACGTAGTGATGCTAAATGGATAGTAAACCATCAAATTATCGTAATAAAGTATAAATTATACAATATAATTAAAATCATAAAAAGATATGAACCTTGAAAGTTTAGAAAAGATATGCATTTTGTTTTATTGTCCAAGAGTAAATTAAAAGCTACCAATAGAATCCTTACGCTTTTCTAGAAACAAAATTGTATGACAACTTTGTACTTAAATGCTGTATTTCGCGACCGAAACAACAATTTACCTGATTTCCCATACTACGATTAGTACAAATGTACAAATGTGACGTCATACTTGTATAGACACATAGTATGAAGCGTTTTGCGCTGCCGCCAGCGAGGTCAATCTTTGTCTCAAATTTTTAGGTATTTTTGTTCTTTAATTGTAGTTGCTCCCATAAAAATATTTGTTCCTCTCCAAAAACTGGTTCGAATGACGTCACAAAAAAATCTTAGTCATCATCCCTATTCCCGAAAGCATAATTGTATCCAAAAATAGTGACATTACATCACATGTTACCGCCACGCTCATTACAATAAAACCGTACCCAAATACAGCAATTAATGATCGTGCGTGAAAAAAGCCCGTAAAGAGGTCAAGGCGTGCCAGATTGTCTCGCCATATATGTAAACTATGTAGTAATAAGTATATTATATTCGCCCACGATTTGACGGATGAGATTTTTTCGATGTACTTAATTGTGGGTTAAGTTTAACTAAGTATTTCTCTAGTAAAGTCAGCAGCATAAGTATATAGCTAAGCGGGTCAAGTGCTCAAAATGACCTACACACGACTCTAATACCAAGAGGATAAGAACTGTCTAGATCATTCTGAGCGTGTTATATAAAACTTAGTTAATCAGGCACATCCTTCTGGTGGATTGCGTAACGTTTCGGACGTACGTTAGGTTAGGTTAGATTTGGCAAGTAATATCGTCTTATACTACAAGTACAGGGAAAAATCCGGTTTTATGTTTCTTTTATATCCTGTTTGCCTTACCTCTCTAAAATTTTAAACTATGTGAATTGTCCTGATTAATTCGGTCACTTTTGTATACCGTAAAATGGGGTGAGTAGGGTTCGCGGGGTGAGTTGGGTTATGAATGGGGAGAGAAATGATGAAAGGGGGATGAGATGGGATTTTAAGGCTACTGCTACAAAAATAATGTATTCCAATTTAAAATGGAGCTATAGTAATACTCATAGTAAAAAAAAAACGATCCAACAATCTTCCAAAATCACCTTTGTATGAAAACCCATCTCACCCCGACTACGAGGGACTACGGGGTGAGGTGGGTTTTCCTGTTTATCGTCAAAGTTATGAAATGGAACTAGCCAAAATAAAATAAAAACTAAAATACAAACGTCCGGAACACTTATTAATCTTATTATATACACCATTCAGTTTGCATATGTAAAAATAAATGTTATCGTGGTTTGAATGACAGTTTTGCCCCTACTCACCCCATTTTACGGTAGTCAAGTGTACAGCTAAGAAAGGATGAATCGCAAACATGGCAACAATACAGGAGCATTCATCAACATTCCGCATTTCGAATAACTCGTTAGGTCCCGAAAGCGGGATGACTCGTTCGTTCGTACATTCATCAGACAATTGCGTAAACACTTGATCCTTTCCCATTGACTGTGAGGAGTTTCCAACGATGTTTTATTCAAACGAAGGCCCAATAGGGAGTGAAAACCGCCGGGAAAACAAACGGAAAGTTTCAATACGTAGGTGGTCAGCCCTTTTCGTGCAAGTCAACAGAAATTTCAGTGTTTAAGAGTCCTGGACTATCCATAAAAACGTAGTTTGGTTCTGATTTGAAAGAAATGCTGGAATACGATGAAACTTTGTAAACACAACGGAATCCGTCATATCTAGGTCGGAAACTAGTTCAAGTTCTATGAAATTCAAAAAGAGAGAGTCGAAGTTTCAAAATGAAAAACGTATTCTGTCAGTTTTTTTCCTGTTACACGTTATTCCATCTGGCCGATAAAATGAGAACCTAGGTACGTTTGTATGGAGAGTTGAGCGTCCTGGAGACTTAAGATAGACAATGTCCAGACTTTTATATCAGTTAAGAACAGAGACTTCTGCCTAGCTAGCATAGCATCTGTGTTGTCGGGACTGAATCGCCTTGAAATTGTCCCGGGGCGCTCTCCGTGGCCAGGCCTGTAAAGAGGGCTAGTCGCGAGGGTCAAGGTGGGATGTGTAGTCTGGGCTTTCTGTCCGGGAGTCCTACACTCCCCCCTGACCGGGAGGACGGTCGAAGCATTCCCCCAAGGTAAAAAAAAAGGATATGTAAGCGAACCTTTGACCCGCCTTGAAAGCAAAATGTCTGGACAATCGTTGGGGGTTTAGTGGGTTGTCTGGGCCTGCCCGGGAGTCCCACGCGCCCGTCCCTCCGACCGAAAAAAAATGTAGGCTGACTGACATCCTCCTCCTTTCTGAATCTGAATCTTTGCTTCTTTACTAATCTCCGGAACAGATAGACTGGGTTTTCATTATTTTCTTTTTTGGTTAAAGGGATAAGTTCGCCTTTGTACTATTGATCTTGTGTGACATGTTTAATCTTTAAACTGTTATTGTATACAATAAAGTGTGTACATACATGACTACCTACCTACGTACATATTTTTGGGATGAACAAACTTAGGCTAATGTTATATCGCGGGTTTGCCTGCGTTATTTGCAAAGCCGCGCGACTTAGGGCAGCTAGTATATATAGATATAATAGGAACATAAAACAATATAAACGATATGATATAGAGAGAAAGAGTATAATGGAAAAATAAACCATCTTCGCCTGTAGCCCCCAACAGGATAAGAAAAAAAAATTTACACGAAACAATAAAAATATTTAATTAAATAATTGGTTTTTCGTTATAAAGGTATAATAAAACAATATATTTTACATAATATAACAAATAATCTAATAACTACTACTAAGAGCCGTAATTTTCCTAAACAACTAAGTGAATAACTAACTGAAACCTTCCGTCACTCAAAGAGTTACGTGCTGAAAGTATTATGAAGTTCTCAGTCATCCAACATTTACGGGGTAAACTGGCGAAGTTTTATTTGTTTGCGCTACGCTTCGCGTCGCGCCGAACTTAACGGCCTCTTTGGAAACTTTATACAGCTTGCTAGTACGCAGGAACGAACTTCAATTACTCTAGACTGCTAAAGACACTTAGCGAATGAAAAAATGTTTTGACTGGTTGATAAAAGTTAACTCGTAAAGGTGAACTGTGTTCTCAACCCGTTTGGGGTCAATAAGTCACATATAAGTCATGCCTCCATGGCACGGCGCCATGTACCGCTACGCGTGCTACGCCGTAGCACGCGTAGCCCAAGTACATGGCCTCATGGCCCCATGGTTGGTAAGTAGCGTAGGTACACATGGCCTCGAATGGGTCCCATCATTGATCTACGAAATTGGCAACGCTATGTGCTACGCCACCGTAGAGCATAGTAGTATTTTTCTCGTCATGTAACGAATATCATGTAATTTTTATTGAGCGGAGGAACGAGTTGCAGGAGAGAATTTATTTTATCCAGATAAACACGACTCCTGCAGTTTGTCAGACACAACTGGTAACTTCTTCCAATCGTCTATAGATAAAAAAGTGTAGTGTTCGTACTAGATACCTTAGTCTTGATTTCAAGAGCCAGCTCACTAAAATCCCAAAACACAACATGGATCCTTATTGGCAGTGGTGGTTGCAACGTCAGGACTAGGTAATATAGGCTCACGTGCAGGTCTTTCAAAAGAAACCAGCTTTTCCACCGGGCAACCAACATTCACTGCCAAGAATCGCTACGCGCTACGCTCGTAGCCGATCCCGTGGTTTTCCTCATATGTAGCGGAAAGTGACTATGGCGTAGGCGCCCGCTACGCGGGTTCCTGGCAGTGAAGATGTTAATAATCGCAAATTCGTTCGAAACCTATGTCACTTACTAACGTAAACATAAATGTCGGTCACTTATCCCGTTTGATTTTCCAATACGCTCTGCCCGGAGGAAAAGGGTAATTGGGTAACTTGTCAAACGAGTGTCAGGGGCAACTCAGCTGTCATTTTGGCTTGCAAAAAAATAGATGTAACTATCATTTTTTGTATCGGAAAATAACACTTGAATTCTCCTAACGTTCGTTCAAAACGTTACGACTTGGGTGTTTGTTTACCCCTCTCTACTATGTTAGGCATACTTAGTTGTCATTCTCTTTTTGCCATATCTTAAGAGGAAACACTAAGGGCGAGATAATTGAGAAATAGGTATTTGTAAAATGTATTGCTGTCGCGCCAACCTCAAGCCTTCCCCCGCAAAGCGCGATACAGACAACTGAAGCTTTGACTGAAAATACCTATTAAAAGTACATAAAATCAACGTTTTGTAGCCCCCTGATTTCTTCTCCAAAACTTGACCTATTTAACTATTTTTTTTATTAAAAATCAAAGAATAGCTGTGGCCGTGTTTTTATGTTTTCCTTTTTTTTAATAATCTAGACAAAAATGGTTTCTGGATGTTTGAACACAGCGGAAAATCTGGATTTTTTTTTAGGTTTTTGAAGCTTAATATCTTGTGACGTTCACAATCACGCCACAACGGCCGCGACAGAGCGGCGCCGACGCGGGGGACAGACGAGCGGGGAAGAGCGGCAACCGACACAACGCGCCCCACCACAGCGCAGCCCGGCCGCCTGCATATAAGCGCTGCGCGACCGTCAGAACGCCAGAGTTTAGCTAGCGGCTCGCCGTGCGCTCAACTCTCTCCCCTCGCCCTCCTCCCCTCTCCGCCACTGGCCGCTCGGATACCGAGTGCACTGCCGTGGTATCCCGACTTTCTGGCCGCTTGGAGACCCCGAGTGCACTGCCGAAGTCTTCCGCTCCCCTCACCCCTTCCAGGCCACTTGGTCACCGAGTGTTCTGCCTGAGGAGTGAGTCGATAGGACCTCCGCGTTATTCCCGGCCGCTTGGATTCCGAGTGCCCTGCCGGATTAACGAACCCGTTCCCGTGATACTACCTGGCCGCTTGGAGATCCCGAGTGCACTGCCGGAGTACCACGATCCCGCCGTTCCCGCCTCTTACCGACCCGAAGCGTATCAGTTCGGCAACCGTGCCCCGTACCGAGAGTGATAGAGACCGTGTAGGATATAAGTGCTAGTATTTAAATAAAAGGGCGACAAGACCCAGTTTCTAACCGTTAACCGACCGTTGTTATCATTTGCCCCTGTTTCCGCTAGGCTCCTTCCCGTCTGAGTTGACTAGGAAACCCTCGATAGCCCTTCAGGCTGAGGGATATGTGTGTGTGGCTAAACCCGCACATCACAATCTCTTTTAAGAATAAATTTATTAAAAAAAGGAAAACATAGGAACATGTCAATAGTTGCCACAGATTTATGGAAAAAAAATTATCGCTCTACTGGCATTATCCAGGGAGAAAACAGGGGACTACGTTTCTATGGAAAAACGGCCCTTGTGTTTCCTCTTAAATGATGCTGTCTCGTCTCCAATCTTTCGATAGATGACGTGAACGATGCGCCCGACGCAGTAAGTGATGATCACGTTACCTCCTCCCTGCTATCCAAGCGAAACTTTACCCCCAAATTTGCTTTTCTTTATCCCGAACATGTTTACGATGTCTAAGTCTTCAATGAAGTCTAGTAGCTTCCATAAGTCAATTGGTATAGATTTTTATAAAACTGACACACGATTTGAAGAACTACAATCTTAATGCATAGCAATAAAGGTTAACAACTGGGTCTCACTTATTAGGAATAAGGTGTCAGACATTGGGATGTTTGCTTTAGTATACATCTTAGTTTATTTAGTCCTAGCATAATTGTTACATGGAATGATAGTTCGGTACTAACAGTGTTTTGACATCTATCATTTATCAGTATTTTACGTTGGGGTTCAAGCGGCCATAGGCTACGATTTATTGTTTTTTTTTGTAAATAAAGTGAATACCTTATGACTGACCGCTTACCATCAGGGGCCGTAAGCTTTTTTGCCACCGACGCGGTGTAAAAAAATCGTGCTTTTGTAGCGGTGGGGATATTGGGTCATATAGAGGTTTAGATTCGCGTCCCTTCTGTGCACATTACGAAAGTTTAGGGCCACAAAGCCTAATATGTGGTTGGACTCGCAATCCGCATAAACGGGGGAGTCCCCTCTTACACGAAGGCCCTTAAGGTGGCGCTTTCCATACAAAACGTTATTTAACATTCGTAGGCTAACAGCGTGGTTTTTTAAGAAACTTAGGTAAAAAACTTTCTAAAATTGGCTTTCCATTTGCGCGAAATTCCCCCTATCCTAGAATAAACTTGTATATACCACAGTGACAGTATTTCACACCGGCCCACCGCCTGCAGCTTTATAAGTCCCAGGTCCGCCCACACATGGAATACTGTTCTCATCTATGGGCAGGGGCACCCCAATACCAGCTTCTCCCTCTGGATCGCATCCAACGACGAGCAACTCGAATTGTCGACAGCGAGCATATTTCGGATCGGCTTGACCCCTTGGCGCTGCGTAGAGATGTGGCCTCTCTCTGCATTTTCTATCGCATGTATAACGGGGAGTGCTCCGAGGAATTGTTCGGATTAATCCCTGCCGCTTCTTTTCGCCATCGTCCAACGCGACAACATTACCATCCTCACCACTGTACCGAAAGTAGTCATAACACTAGGGTAATTTATATAAATAGTCACGCCGATTTAGACAAACTTAAATGACGTTTGTGTCCTTTATTATCGGTATTTACTTATAAAGAAATGCATCTGTTGTCTTGCTATAATTGCTATGTTGTAAAAATAATGTTAAATATGCATATACAGTACGCACATGTGTCTTCTAATAATGTCTCAAACTTTTACTGCACTTTATTGTATGCCTGTATGTATATCTTATGTGATCTTAATGAAAAAAAAGTTCCATGTACTCGTATATATAAGAATTTTATTGCAATGTGCTTAGTGGTATTGTTGCATATTGAGTCAGTAATCTGTATAAATAACTTAAGAAATATCATATTAACTAAAAATAAAAACTCTGTATACGAAAAAGAAAAGGATGGGGAATACGTGCTTGTTGATAGTATGCATGAGTATTATGCTCGAATAATGTGTTTCTTTGTTTATAATTTTAACGCGTCGGCATTAAATTATTTAAAATTCAGTTTCTTTTTACTATTGTACAATGTCAATGCAATCTTTTAATGGTTATTACCAAAATGCGAGGGGCTTACGCACAAAATCTCATATATATTTATCACATGTCGCTCAATCCGATTATGATTTCATAGGCATATCCGAAACATGGTTAACAGGGGATTTTTATGACCGTGAGTATTTTGACAACAGATATAGTGTGTTTCGTTGCGACCGGTCTGCAGTTGATAGCGGTGCTGTGCGTGGCGGAGGAGTGGCCTTGGCAGTGCGGACCGACTTCAGTCCGGTGCGCCGCGACTGGCCCGTGCCCCCCTCGGCTGGATGTGAGTGTGTGTGGGTGTCAGTCCCTCTGACAGCCTCGCCGACCAATAATACTAACGTAGGACCGGGAATACGTACCAATACCTGTCATTTGAATGTTGCTTGTGTTTACATGCCGCATGGACCCCATTATAGGGAATCATTAATATCATTTTTGGATATAGTGTGCCAATTAACGGTAGACCATAGTAACGAAGTATTTCTTATAATGGGTGACCTTAATGTATCTCAAGCTAATTGGGTACCAACATCGTCGGGCTTAATGGAGCTATCGTCGGGTAACGACTTTGCAACGCGATGCTTAGCAGACTTTTTATGCTTTTCTGACCTAAAACAATATAATTGTATCATTAATTCGTATAATAATTTACTTGACTTAGTATTATGCAATAGGGGTTGTATAGTATCTACGTGTGATGAACCATTGGTATCTGAGGATGTATTGTACCATAAGGCATTAACAATACATTTTGAACTTAGCTATGTGCCACAATTAACGCCTCTTGTGAAAGAGATTTACAATTTTCACTCGGCTAATTACGAAGATATTAATAAAGAATTAAGGGATATAGATTGGGGTACTTATTTTTGTAATATTAGTTGCGAAGCTTCAGTTGAAAAATTATATAATTTGTTAAATCACTTAATTGACAAGTATGTTCCTCGGCGAAGGCTACGGTCTTTATCAAAAACACCAGCTTGGTATAATAAATAATTGAAAAAAATCCTTAATGAAAAATGTAAGTTTCACAAGCGTTGGAAGTTATACGGGAACCCACTTGATTATGACAGTTTTAAAATCCTACGAAAACGTGCCGAAAAAATGGAACAAAAATGTTACCGTGAGTTCATATCTTTCTCAGAAAACAATATAAAGAATAATCCTAAATACTTTTGGACATATATTAAATCTATTTTTTCAAGTAACGGTTTGCCGCAAACTATGGTTTACAAAGACATCGTCACCTCTAACGGCGAAAACATTTGTAATTTATTTAACAGCCACTTCCATTCTGTGTTTGAAGTTTATAACAGGAGCTCTACTGATACGGATAATTTGGCTGCACCAACTAATCCCTTGATAGATATAAATTCAATTGAAATGAGTGAAGATATTGTAAGACGATATCTCAAATCTGTTAATGTTAATAAGGGCGCAGGACCTGACGGAATACACCCACTTTTTATTAAAAATTGTTATGCTTCCCTCACAGCTCCAATTACGATAATCTTCAAAAAATCTATCAAGGATGGTTGTGTCCCAGCTATATGGAAAAAAGCATGGATAACTCCTGTGCCAAAGGGTCCGGCAAGCCGTAATATTGAAAAGTATCGACCAATATCTAAATTATGTCAGTTTAGCAAACTCCTAGAAAAAATTGTTACTGACCAATTAGCTGCTGTTGTGCGACACCATATAATACCCAATCAACATGGGTTCTACAGAGGCCGTTCGGTGGATACGAATTTGTTAACTTTCACGAATGATATATTACTAGCTATGGATGATGGATTCTCTGTGGACGCCGTGTATACCGATTTTTCCAAGGCATTTGACAAAATATGTCACTATACCTTATTATGCAAGCTATGGGAACTCGGTATACATGGTGATTTGTTTCGTTGGATTAAGTCATATGTAGAAAATCGCACACAGTCGGTGGTAGTATCAGGCTTTACCTCTCAAAGTAAATATATCAGCTCCGGTGTCCCTCAAGGCTCCCATTTGGGCCCTCTTTTGTTTACGTTATATATTAACGATATCGTAAAATGTATCTCCCACTCCTATGTTCTTCTTTATGCAGATGATGCAAAAATTTATAAAGTTATCCGGAATTCTTCTGATTGCGAACTGTTACAAAATGATCTATGTAATTTTGAGAGCTTTTGTAGAGAGAATAATTTGTTTTTAAACATAGACAAATGTAATACAATTAGTTTTTCTAGAAAAAAAACACCGTCCTACTTTAATTACAAATTATGTAACCAAGACCTGGTAAGAGTAAACGAGATTCGTGATCTTGGAGTAGTCATGGACAACAAATTATCATTTATACCTCATATCGATTCCATCCTAGCTAAGTCTTTTAAACAATTAGGTATGATCCTGCGAATTGGTAAACCTTTCAGGAATACCTTAACACTTAAAATTCTTTATAACAGTTATGTACGAAGTCGGCTTGAGTTTGCATGTGCTGTTTGGAAACCCCACTACAGCATTCATATTGACAGGATAGAGAGGTTGCAGAAAAAGTTCCAAAAAGCCCTTGATTTCAAATGCGGTTTTGAATACAAAGATTATGTGGCATCCCTAAACCGACATAAAATGCAGTCGCTTGAGTGTCGGAGAGACTGTGTTGATTCGGTTCTATTATATAAAATAATAAATAGTCATATCGATGCCCCTAGCTTGTTAAAAGATATATGTATAAGAGTTCCAGGTAATAAAGAACGCCGATGTCGTCTCAAATACAAACATTTATTCTCCATCCCATGTAGTAGAACTAACTATTCTAAAAATATGTTTATTAAGCGGGCATGTGCACTTTATAATGAAAATAACATTGTAAAAAAAATTGATATATTTAATTGTACCATAAGCTCAATAAAAAATTAATTCAGGACTAGTAGTATGTAAATCTTAACGTATATTAACGTATATTAATATATAAAAGTATTAATATATTTCATCATGTTTATTGTCGATACTTATTCAAAAAGTTGCTAAATACGTAGACACATGTTTCTGTTCACTAGGTTTTCTGTGAAACTGTTTCTAAAAATTCTGTGTAACCTTTTACTAATTAGCTTAACCTGATCCAGGATAGGTACTTTTTCGTGCTTATATAAAGATATGTTTAATAAAAATGGAAACTATAGGTCTAGATTAAGAGAAGAAATTGTATCAATATTTTTTGTATGACCGTTTGTTTCATAATTAAATAAATAAATAAATAAATAAATAAAAATAAAATTCAAACCTTCAAGAAAAGAGCGTACTCCCATCTTAAAGGCCGGCAACGCACTCACAACACCTCTGGTGTTGCAAGTGTCCATGGGCGGCGGTAATCGCTTACCATCAGGTGATCCGTCTGCTCGTTTGCCTCCTATATCATAAAAAAAAAAAAAAAAAAAAAAGAATAATTTGAGAAATTTGTTTGGGACGTGATACTTTGGATCAACCATTTTCCTCAAATTATTCTAGTTTTATGAAAGTTAGTTACATAAGTTTCTTCCGGGAATAGCACTAGGAGGAGGATGAGTTACATAAGTTTCTTACACTATCACGCCGTTAGCCTGTGAATGTCAAATAACGTGTTGTTTGGAAAGCGAACCACCTTAACTATTGACCATAGGAAAGACGACTTTTGTTTTACTAAATCTGTATATCTTATTTTATTACAGAACATAACTTCTGTCGAGTATCATCAGAAGTAAATGTGTGATGATACACGAGCGTGCTAAAATGATAACGTGTTTCGGGAGCCGAGCCAAAGGGGTGTGACGAGATAGTATGTTGACATGTTAACTATTATTTCAATATATCCTCGCACGATTATCCTATACGTACTATTAAAAGAGCAATATGTGTATGTATATATATACCTATATATATTTGCAATCACGTTCTCGGAAACGGCTCTACCGATTTGAGATGACGAGAATTCGATCTAGCTAGGTGGCATGTCTGGGAAAAATCGTTTCCTCCATATTTTCACCCGAGCTGAGCTAGGTTTAATAATACAATATGATTCGTCGGGGGCGTGTGGTGGTTGCCATTTTTTTATTTACCACCGATTTGCAAAAAAGCAAGCATGCAAGGTGTCAAATACATAAAACACATCTTCGCACCACGCTGGTGGCTATTCACCCTTATCAACACCGATTAGTGATATAGGTAATTGCAATCATATTCACGCTGAAATACCAAATGTAATTTGGTTCTTAGTTGAAAAGGAAAACAATTATTCAGTCACCAATAATGGCATTCCACAGTTATTGTTCTCTGAACTGTCACGAATTAATTGAACGAAAATCGATTATGGAATGTAACTTCCTACAACTCTTAATGACTTTAAAGCTCAATGGTGAAGACGAAAGCTTAAATGTCTTCGTTGAATTTTACAATAGCTGCCTCGTTAAGTCGAAGAATTTTAACCTCAACTGTGTTCTACGGTACACAGTAAATAATTCATAAAGATCTGTATTCATCTGTCTGCAAATGGAAATCAGGTTGTTTTGCGAAGGCTTGCCTTGTGAAAACAAAGGGTATTAGTTCTGGAAGCGGATGAATTAATTTTCTATTACGGTAAACTAGATAAGTGGGGCAGTAATCGATACAAATGCTTCTTTCTATTTGACAATATGTGTACAAATAAAAAGGCAAATTAGTACCTATACATCTTCTGTACCCTCAAACAGCTTCATCTAATAAAGATCATCCTTTAATCTAATAGTGTACCTCAGAGGGGTAATCACGTAACTTTTCGAAGGAGCGTTAGGACAATAATGGTCCTTCGAAAATTTAAATTTGGAACCAGTCGTACATTTCAATGGTAGTATTGTGGGTTGAACCCTTTTCCCTTACCTACGTCCAATTCTACGCTCGTTTGAAACGTTACGTGTTTACCCCTCTGCTGGACGAGTACTATTTCACAAATCGCAGGGGTTTCCACCCCATGTAATATGTAGCTACACCCCATAACAATGTACCTCAATACTTTACTCAATTTTAAATGTGTCGTGAGTCTCGGACATTGTTATATTCAACAGCGACATGACCTTCTTGTTATGTCGTGGCTGTCACACCGACTGGTTAATTAAGTTGTAAAGATGTAATCAACTCCAGGGCGGTGCATCATACGTGCGAGCGAGAAGCCAGGCTGCCATCTCTTATCTCTCGCTCCCACGTATGATGAACCGCATCGCTGCCACTGCTGCTCGAATTCGAGCCGTCAAAATGCTCCGGGCTCATCGTAAATTGGCCAAGGTCAAGGCCATAAAGTGGTCAGTCACCGCCTCTGTGTCTCTTGTCGCACGACTAGACACATCCGTCTCCCTCTAACGAGAGTCTTTCTTTAATTAGAGAGATAATTTTATTGTGAATCCTGCTACAAGAGACAAGATTATATGCCCAATGGAAAAGAACTGATGTAACGAGACAAATACACTCGTATAATGTAGTTACGTCCGTCATAAAACGCTGAATGTAGGCATCTCTCGTGTTTATGTGTCGTGTTTAGATCCAGCGGGGTTATGCTGATTTATAGTTATTATACGCGTTGGCACAACGTGTAGTAGGTACTATGTTTTGCATGTAATATCTGTGTCCGCGACTGTAAAAGACCATTATCAGACAGACTTTGTCCTTCTTGTCCATGTCCAAGAGGACGTCTGAGAGCAATAGAGTAATTTCACACGTCACCCAGGTTCTTATCATCTACATTAGAGTTTTACAAATACGAAAAGTCTGTGATCTTTGTAAGTTAGTATGTAGGGGGTAATCTACGGAGCTTCTTAATTATATACCTAAGAATGGACCTTAAGAGTAGACATAGGGTATATTTTATCCCACGGCTGGGTTGTTTATAGTACGCGGGCAAAGCCGCGCGGGCTGCTAGTGATAAATAAAGCTGTAAAATAACGGTGGCGGTAATGTTTGTAATATTCGACCTTCTATGAAAGAGGTCAAATAGAGCCTCGCCTTCTCTGCCCTGTGCGATATAAGTCCGAACATTGTAAACATTATCTAACGCTAGCGTGCCACGCAATCGCTGTCTGTGTGTTTAGAGCGTAACTAAATCTTTAGTTTAGTTTTTAGGTACTTACCTACAGAGGTATCTGCCTCAAAGAGATGCCTTAAGGGCATTACACACCTAGCAATTTGTCACAACAACTTGATATAGTTAGAATGATTCAGCACGTTTATCACAAGACGGAACGCGAGCTGTTTGGTTGCTAGATAGACTATCCGTCTCTTTCTAAGTGTTCTAATTAGACAGAGACGGATAAGACTATCCGTCTCTTTCTTTCTTTCTCGCCGCGACACAACTCTATATAACCGTGCTGCAATACATACCTTTCTAAGTATATCAAGTTGGTGTGACAAATTGCATCGTTTGTAGTGTGCGTCATGGTGATAAACGTGATCCATTATATTCATAATGGCAATAGTATGTAGTGAATAAAACACGCAGAATTGCTATTCGAAACATGCATTAACATATGGAGATGCGTGCCCCATCTTCTCCGCGTCGAAGACTTTTGCTATGAATATGAAATAAGGTTAGAGCATGACCGATAACTCGATCCTCCTTTATATAGTAACTTGTCAAAAACAGTACCCTTGAAGCATCCAAAGCTTCTCACAGACAGCCGCGGCCTGGCCGCGGCGCTCAATAGTAAGCTTGTCATTACCACCGCAGGCCGCGCTAGTGTTATTCAGGCATAACAGACTGGCCCGGCATGCGGTGGCGTTCAACAGTAAACTTGACAGTTAATGTAACGCCAGCATTATGGTTTTGCTCGTATGTCTGGGAAATCTAAATGTTATTTTTTCTATGGGGAAAAAACAGTTCAGTTTTCCTAACGTACGTAATCAATCACCCCTCTGGAAAGTTTGTAATGGATTATGACAAAACAAACTTCAAGCAACTATTCCAATCAAATGCCGCAATCCTAACAACGAAGTACGAGTTGTGCGACTAACCATGTTTTTCTTAGACACGCCGAGCCCAAAGATAAATAACTTATTATAAGTAAGCCTTGGCAACAAAAACACTTTTGTACGAAGAATACAGTAAGCAGGCGTGTAATTATAATGGATTTCTTTTAGTCTAAATAGGAACCAAGTCCTTGGAGAATTTACTTTTACAGCAAGATTATTTTATAACAACAATGTGATGCTACTTCAAATGAACGCCTCCAGCTATGTTGTATAGTGTATACCAAGTTGTATATTTTTATGGCTGGTTAACTTTTACGAGTTATGTGCAAAAAATAAGGAATAATCGAGTTTTAATGCTAGTCTGATTTACCTACTTTACGAAAGTAACAAATCGCTATTACCTAAAGCATAAATTGCTTTTAATTATTTTTTTCAAATCCGCCCAGTTGCCACGAACAATGTGGGGGTGGGGTATGTGAGATTGGCAACCACTGTTTGCCACAAGCGAGTAAACAAGCTTGATAACTTGTTAAATGAAATTCATCTTAAATCTTGCTAATTATTCATAGATTTTTCTTCATGCTGGTAACAATCGTAATTAAAATGTCTACTTCTTAATTACTGAAGATAAATTCGAATTAATTTGGCTGAATCTAATTTTTTTAATGAAAGAACAATTTATTATATTTAATAGATAAAAATACAATCATAACTAAAGTTTAAAAAAAAAAAGAAACTAACTTAAATAAGCTAATAGCTCCCGCCGCGACCCCCAGAGGCAAAGGTGCCCATCACGCTCGCGGCATTACCCCGTTGAATCGCGATGGACAACCTTTGCCTCAGGAATGACCCTGAGCGAGGGTCTAAACTACTTCTAAAAAGACGCCGCCCCAACTCCCTTAGAAAAGTCCTCGCCTCGGCACACCAACACCCCGACGTTTCCACGGCTAGAGGGACAAACAAATAGTTGGTGAGTGCCGCGTATTTTTCTGTCTTTCTCACAGCCGCCAACTCAGCCGCTGCTCCTGCCGTTCGCACAGTCCGACCAATGTGCGAAGCAGCAAAAGTACTCACGCACGTCGCGTCCCAGACCAAGCACTTGCCTCTCTCCCAGGGCACAAGGGTCAGACCGTCAGGTCTTTTCCCATCTTTTCCCGTCTCTAATTTGAACTTTTTGACGTTTACTGTATGTGTGTAGGTACGTATATAATAGTTGTTTACGATACAAGTGCCAAAAATAGGAAATTCGCAACGAGTGGTGATCAATTAAAACACGACCGAAGGGAGTGTTTTAAATCGACACGAGTTGCGAATTACCTATTCGCACGTGTATCGTACAACGTTTTACTGTACATATGGCTCTTCAAAGTTTCGACATATGCACGAAAAGTGCTCTTTTCCGCACTAGTGCGGGAAAGTAGCACCATATGTACTGTAAATAAATGAGTATGAGTATGTGTCCGACTTGAGAGGATTCAGATGCTTTCTAGATTATGGCTTTTCATTAGGTTCGGAATTTTGATTAGTAGTCTGTTTGTAAAACTTATTACAAACTCTATAAACCTTATGACATTTATCATTGATTGGAACAATCTTAAGGCCTGAATCCTGCGGTGGCGGTCAATAATAATCTTGACAGTTATTAGAGGCAAAATTTGAAAGAAGACCCATCGAAATTCATGCCGCAAATTTACTTAAATTTGCTAAGGCCTATCTGAATAATAATTTCAGATCAAACCCTTTCATTCGGAAATGTCATCTCCGGAATCTTTCCATAGGCAAACAGAGTACAAAGCAAGATTTCTTGAAATCGGACGAAAATTTCATCACTGGAATTAATTCAGTAGCCTCCTTTAATCATTCTTCATTAGTAAGAAATACATTAAGATCCTGGGTTTACCAATGTCGACCGTACCAGTCACGTATTAAGGTCTAGTTCAGATTAGAGGGTTAAAGAATTGAAAGTCGCTAGATTTAATATGCATTAGGTTAAATAGTGGGTTAAATGGAATATTCGTATTCGATTCGAATAGACGTTCCTTGAATTAAACTTTAAAATTGTCGGAATGTGAACTTTAATCTTCTTAAGGGACTCCCGTCAAAAATCAACGAAATTTAGTAGTTTTCATTTCGACACTCGTCCTCGGTTTATTGAAGCTAGCCGTCCAGGTGCAGATATGGGAAAGTTTGATTCCTGTTTAACATTTTGATATTGAATAACTTGAAAAATGTTAATACTGAATTAATTATCCATTTTTAAAGAGAGGTCTGTAAAAATACAAAACCGGACACTTCATCCTCATTAAAACGTTTATACACCCGAAACTCATACCTACTCATACATACTGAACGTACCTATAAATTTGATATGCGTTTTTATAATGTTATTAATTAACACAAAAGTTATGGCCAGAAAACCAGTTTTTTGGCCTAAAATTGTTCAACTTTGATGCCAAATATCTCGAAAACAATGGACTTTGAAGTAAATATGGGATACTATATTGCTTAAAGCCGTTGTTGTTAATATAATAAGTTACAAAAAACATTAGAAAACTAAGGGATTCAGATCGAAGCTCATTGGCGTATGGGAGCCCCTTAAGGCGCCGTAGGTTCATGGTCTTCTCTCCCTCTCACTGAGCATAAGCGTGAGCGAGATGGAAGTGCGTGCTCGGAAGCGCGGATATCATGTTTTTTAATTTAAATTTTTTGGCCGTTTAAACAAATAAAAATGTAAACACTGATTGCCCTCAAACATGATATTGCCGATTTTTAGAAGTAATTTTAATATTTATAGCTTATGTGCGTAATTTGTTACGAATATTTTAAGTGTATTTTTGTGTGTTTTAGACCTATGTTCGTGATTTTTTTCCATCGAGCGAAATTTACTTAATCATGTTTCGAAGCACTGATTTCCCTGCAGAAAACCCTCAAGATTACTATTCGTATTTTTTTTAAACCATATTATTATAAACAGCCGCATTATATTGTTTCAAAAACTCTGTTCGCTTAACTTCGCTGAACCTACGGCGCCTTAAGACGTGTAAGTATATAAAAGTCTTGTTTTTTACAAGCTTTTATTTAACTTGCCCTCTTAGTAGGTAAAGTGGCCGTCAATAGAACTTGCTAACTATGTAAACAAACAATGTATTGAAATTGACATTTAATGTCAATTTCAGTATGACGGTTTGTTTACATAGTTAGCAAGTTCTATTGACGGCCACTTTATGTATGCCTCTTAGTATGGGACAAATCTTGCAAGTTAATGACCCACTTCCCGGTGACCGATTGAGCTGAAGTTTTGGGTATTATTAGTAGTGGGAGTATAGTTTGGATGACAATTCAATATTCGAGATGATCTGATCATGGAGACAGAAGGAATTCAGTACTTAACCGACGTAACCCCGTTGAGTTTGGGTTCGTTAGAATCGCCCCTATGAGTAGTTGATGATGGTATACAGAAAAGTACAGTCGGCAATAAAAGCTTGTACCAAAAATGAAATTTTTGACGGAAACTTATTTGTCGTTATCTTGTAAACATATCGAGTACTTTGAGCAAGGAGATTTCATGTTAAACAGTCATAACATAGATATGTACTACAGGACGAAAGTTATTAAGTACAGTATAAGATTAGAAAAATCGTGCGTTACCTTTACGTCATGCGTTTTCAAGGAAAACCATTTTGAAACGCACAGTACGCAGTACGTACTCATATGTTTGGTAATCCCAAGTATCGAAATAACTAAAACTATAATTAGATTTGTTTTAACAGGCGATATTTGACAGCCGTCATCCCGGTACAATAAACTTCAATGATGACATAAATTGTTCTGGATGACAGCTGTCAAATATTGGATGTAATGTAATGTAAGGGCATTTTCACTGTAGTACAATATTTCCTTTTGATATCCTAGATCAGTGTTTTTCATACTGTTGGTCGCGGCTATTCATAAATTAAATTTAAAGTGCTGTGAGTATTTTGAACAGCGTAGGGTGGGGTCGCGAAATATGTTTTTTCTGTACTAAGGGGGTCGCGGCATGAAAAAAATTGAAAAACACTGCCGAGATAAACGAAGGAACAGACGAATTTGTCCGTTAAAATTCTATAGTTGTATGGAATGAGGTATAGCTGGCCACGCGGTTCCGCCCGCGTACCTATTACTTAAATATACATAGAAGATCGGATCGGAAAAGCGGTCTCGTCTCCTCTGGAACCACAATAGCGTTCATGGTCTACGGTGTGTAGGCTATTATGTTTGTTTGCCATGCACCGTCGCGCTATCAATAAATAATATAATGTATTGTACTGATATTTCACCACCCCCTTTCTTCCCATGGGTCGACTAAGGGAGCAGGGTTGAAGTGCGTTGTGGGCGTTGGACTAGCATCCTGTCACTGCAATATCACATTTTGTCGATCTTTTTATGCTAAACGTGGCGCTGGAACATAAGTTTCATGTGCTCTGCCTACCCCTTTTGGGAATAAAGGCGTGAATGTATGTATGTATGTGGCCACTTATGAATTATCTCCGCCTGAGTCTATACGGATCGTCAGAACTCACAGTGATTAGAACGACCTCACAATCTCATCTATTGCCATTAAACTATATTAATACTGTCATAGTAAAATATAAAAGTAAGAAAGTCTAGTTAACTCTTATTACCTAAATACCGGTATAAAATAATGAACAGTTTGGAGAAGTGGTAAAACCCTGACAATTTCCTTTTAAAGGTCAGTATCTCAAAACCTGCTGAACCGATTTTGTTGAAACGTAGCAAAGAACCATCTCAACGCCAGCTTTCGGACAAAAAAGCCGCATTCAAATCGGTCCATTCGTTTAGGAGCTACGATGCCACAGACAGATATACAGATACAGAGTCACACAACAAACAGACACGTTAAACTTATAACAACCTTCTTGTTGCGTCGGGAGTAAAAAACTAAAGAGAGAAAGTTATGCCTGCATACAATGCACAGAAATGTATTGTTACTGGAGAATTAGATACAGAATTTTGATTTAGGAAGGGAGGGCTGTCACCAGACTAGCAGATATGAGACAAATGGAACATCCATATGCATTTGTAAAAAATAACAGTACTTTCACTGCCAGGAACCACACGAAAAAGCTACGGTAGCCTATAGTGGTTCAGGCATGCGGCTGTCAAGCGGCGGTCGTGGGTTCGAATCCCGGCTCGTACCAATGAGTTTTTCGGAACTTATGTACGGAATATATACTGTTAAGTTTTCGGTGAAGGAAAACATCAGAGGAAACCGGTCTAAACCCAGTAAGGTCTAGTTTTCCCTCTGTGTTGGAAGGTCAGATGGCAGTCGCTTTCGTAAAACTAGTGCCTATGCCGAATCGGATTAGGTGTCATAGCGGACCACGGGCTCCTTTAGGGGCACAACCGGGAATAATGCTAGGAGGATGATGAGTGTCGCAGACTAATACCAATAAAAGCTTTAACCTACTTTTTTGTTTCATTATACTTACTCCAGTCGAAGGCCAGCATAACCCATTAACGTAGAAGCGCTATATATTCAGTATTTACGGACGTTGTCAAGAATCCGGCCCGGATCGCTCCGCTTTGATACGGAGATCAAACGTCTGCGCATAAACAAATACTGTTTATATGTATGAGTTTAATATGTACCATGTCGTAAGCTGTCGCCTGTTGGTTTATTATACTATACGCCGAGGGAATGCTGGTTGCTTAAGTATTCTTGGGTGAGCGTTCGGATTTTCGTAACTTCTTTTGTTTAGTTGTATTATGTTGTTGTGTATGAGAGGCTTTAGTTTTTAGGAGTATTGTGTAAGGAATGTAGTTAGCGACGCTTTGGAAGGTAGTACGTTGATAGTAGGTACTTAGGCGTCAAAATAGTGACGCATGAGTCACATGAAATAGCGTTTACGGTGCGTCAGCATATTTTGAGCGTTGTGGCCAGTCATTTAATTTGAAATTATTTAAAACGATTTAAATAAAGACTGTATCAAATTATAATGAACGGTTGTATTCCCGACTCAACCTGCTGCTTTTTATGTTTTATTTACTAAGACAAGAACATTAATCTGATTATACCTATTTTATTACCGGCACGTAACAGTAGAAAGGCAACTGTTTTTATACAAAAATCGACTTTATGTTTATACTATTAGAACTTAATAACTTAACATAGTTCAGTGTGATTTCAAAACTAGGTAGGTACATTTGAACATAGAACCTTCAGTTATACATTTTAAAGACAAATTTTGAATTCATGCAAAAAGACTTACACCCTTTTTGAAAGACCACAGTACGCATATTCTGACATAGATAAGAAACACAAACAACCCCATACAACCATGACCTCGTAATGACCTTGGGACAATGTTTACCCTAAGTGGGTTCCGTAACAAGCTGGTCGATCCGCTTCAGCGTATTTGCCAGGGGATTTCATTTAGGGCAGTCGTAAAAGTTTTATCTAGAATTGTTTTCTTTGTTATATACTTATAGATAGAGTATTTGGCGGATAATATAGGGATGGCCCCATTCGATAGTAAGTACATATAATATTTTAGGGTGAACTTGTTTGAGTAACGTTCCAGTGCTTGGTATTTATTGTGTTAATTGAATACATTAATAATAATAATTGATTATACTGTTTATTTAATTATTATTTATATTAAAAAAATGTTTTTTTTATTTTTTTATTGATGTATTTGTATACTCGATAAAAAGTTAAATTATACGGTTGTATAGGTTTTATCGTCACGTTTTTCGGCGTTTTACCTCTGGTGTAGCTAGGGATGCATAGTTTCTTATATGTTTTTTACTTATTAAAGTGAGACACACTTAAAAGATAATAGAGTCTGGCAAACGAAAGTTGAACCCACTAAACTCAATTACGCGGCAACACTAAACGTTAACGGGTTCAACTTTCGTTTGCCAGACCCTACCTACCTGCCGTTATGAATCCAACTTCGTCTATACTCATTGTAACTATGAACATTAGAGGCCGTTATAACAATATTACTTATTGTGCTATTGAGTATTGTATATGAAAGAAAATAAAATATACGACAAACAAAACGAAGTCAAAGTAACCTCTTAATGTATTCCTAAGCTTGTACACAAAATATGCTCTCCACAAAAGTCCTTTGTAAAGTCTCGATACCATTATTCAAATAATAAATCATTATGAGTGACGTTTACCCGCTTCCTTCGGTGATGGAACTCTTTTCAAAATGGCACAAAATGGCGGTCAAAATGGGGCGAAATTAAGGAGAGTGCGGATATCCGGCGAGACACGCCTTAGGAGGATTAATGCGCCTAACTGATTCAGGAGAATACAGTATGTAAACCAACGAAAAATTTAATTACACTAAAGTCTAAAAGCCGTTGAAGTACGCGTTCAAAATAGTATTATCTTCACAGAACTATATCAAGATAATAAGAAAAGAATAAGAAGCAAAGAGCTCGTCGATTAGTATGGGAACCGAGCGTGTAACATTTTGCGTGGGTACTTTGACGTCACGAGCGTAATTTAGTGACGGGAAACATAAGCCGAGCGACATCGATTCGTCAACATCGATTAACACGCGGCAGTTGCAATAACTAGTAGGTTTATTTTGTATCGATTCAAAATATCGATAAGAACCGACAGAGGAAATGATAATTAGATTCAACAGAGGAAATGAAAAATTGTATTAATAAAAAGGTCTTAGTTTTTTTACACTATAGTGTTTCAGTCCCTAAACATCCTGAATAAATTTCTGAGTGGATTGCTTACGTTCCTGCTCACGGACGCTACACTTCTATTCAATCACTGGCCGAGCTATATCATAAGTCCTCAAAATATGCGACCAGATACCGTACAAAATGGCCAGAAGGAAACCTAAAAATGTAGGAAACTATTTTTTACGACCAGTATATTATTTAGTTTTAATATCAGGATCATTCAGAAAACTGAAATAATATTGCAATATAGAAGTAACCATAACCTGTTTGTTACTAATATTTGCATTGCACTACGTACATATTGATGCATTTTAATAATATAATAACTAAACGTAATTATCATTTCCTCCGTTTTCCAAATCGATTTTAATAATCGAGTAAGTAAATCACAGTGTACAGCACTACTCTTACTTTCGACAGAAAAATGAGAAATCTACCTTGAACATGACTCGACAGTTTGATTAGCTTATTTTTACATCGCTGGTTTTGAACGCACACCAAGTCTGGCTCGTCAAATTAAAGCCGCAATGGAAAACTGGCGATGGCACACAATCGCCCGCTACTGTTTTGATGAAATAAATAAAAATAAATAAATAACAATCTTACACAAATCGACCTAGTCCCAAACTAAGCAAAGCTTGTAGTATGGGTACTAGACGACGATAAACATTCTTATATACATAAATAAATACTTAAATACATAGCAAACATCCATGACTCAGGATTAAATATTCGTGCTCATCACACAAATAAATGCCCTTACCGGGATTCGAACCCGGGACTTCTAGCTTCGTAGGCAGGGTCACTACCAAGTAAGCTAAAGCGGTCGTCAAAATAATGAAATAAATGGTTTTTTAATTAATAACAGATATTTAAGGACAAATTGTACTTACCAATGAAAGGAAACACCTCGATTAACAGCTCCACCTTTATTGGAAGTGTTTGAGCAACTAATTATTGCGCAAACAACCACTTTGTTTTTAAAATGTGAGGTCGCACGCAGACCGCGGTCGGGAGCAGATCAGCAGACTGAAGTTCGCGGCGAGCAATTGTGCCAAAGTGGCATAATTTCGCAACGCGAAGTACATACACTTATTTCTTCTATCTTGTTATATTTCTGTGAGTATCGTGGTGTATTTCTTGTTAATATATATTATGCGCCAGCGGCGCTACCACGAAAATCGAATCTCGAAGTTCGTGTACTTGCATCCCTGTCACTCAAGTTTAGTAAGTGCGATAGAGATAGAGATATCCGAACTTCGACATTCGAAGTTCGTGGTTATAGCTCAGATACTAAACAACAACTTATGATTTCTTGCTTTAACACTTTCACTGCCGTAGTGCCGTAGTCGCTTTCCGCTACATTCGAGGAAAACCACGGGATCGGCTACGAGCGTAGCGCGTAGCGATTTTTGGCAGTGAAGGTGTTAAACTTCAAACCGCATTTTATTCGTAAAGAGGTAAACTCTGATTTTCGAACCGGTGGCCGAAGAGCAAATTAAAAGCCAATAAAGATAAACTATTAGTCGATGTATTGTAAAAGACCATAAGTGATTTTTGATATCTACATAAAAGTCAGATTTCAAATAACGTCGATAGACATTGCAAAAGCAACTAAACCTAAACAGTAATTAAGTAAACCATTAAGAGGAAACACAAAGGCCGAGATAATTGAGAAATAGGTATTTGTAAAATGTATTGCTGTCGCGCAGTGCCTGATCAAGCGATCGCGAGCGCGATAGAGACCACTGCAGCTTGGACCGAAAATACCTATTAAAATTAAATGAAATCAACGTTTCGTATTCCCCTGATTTCTTCTCCAAAACTTGACCAATTTAACTATTTTTTTTATTAATAATTAAAGAAAGGCTTTGGCCGTGTTCCGATGTTTTCTTTTTTTTAATAATCTAGTCAAAATTGTTTTCTGGATGTTTTAACACAGCGGAAAATTTGGCATTTTTTTTAGGTTTTTGAAGGTTAAAAATCTCTTTTAAGAATAAATTTATGAAAAAAAGTAAAACATAGGTAGATGTCAATAGTAGCCATAGATTTATGGAAAAAAAATATTGCTCTACTGCCATTATCCAGGGAGAAAACAGGAGACTACTTTTGTATGGAAAAACGGCCCTTGTGTTTCCTCTCAATTTCAAATAGTTCATCCATTACTCATGGATTTCGCTTGTAAATTACATACCTACCTACATAGATCATAGTTTACACTCTTCATAGAAAGTAGCAAATTTTACCTGTCAGTCAGATGAGGATGTATCACACTGGCGCGGCCTGCGGTTTGTAGGGAAATAAGAACAAGTGACGCCACGATTATCTTTAATCAAAACAAAACAGCTTCCGCTTTTTAATGTTTATGAATTAAAAAAAAACCGGACAAGTGCGAGTCGGACTCTCCGTACAAACTTACAAATGTATAGTTTTTAGATTTTTCCTTGTACAAGTAGTAAAATTGTATGACAATCGAAATAATGACCATAGTCATTATGCGACTAGATGGACACCCGTATCGATTCTAAATCAATGTGATTGGCCAAGCACATCCACGGCCTATTGATAACGATAAGGAGAAAGCTGAAAGCAATTATATGACTCGTATTTCATAATCACTGCGGCGCAGTTTTCGAAAATAGTTTGGCACAGCCAAATGCCGGTAAAAAAAAACAAAAGAGTAAATATTGTACGGCGACAACGGACAGATAGCAAACCGCTCGATATACCAGCACGACAAATTGTAACTAAATTGGAGCACATAATAGATGATAGTGACAGTCACTATCATCTATTATGTGCTCCAATTTAGTATTAAAATATAGAGGGACTAGCTTTTTCCCGCGACTTCGTTCGCGTTGACTTCCTTTTGTTGGAGTTTTACTGGGATAAAAAGTAATTTATATGTGAATCCAGGCTCTCTATTTGTACACTAAAATTCACCTTAATCCGTTCAGCCCAGTTTGCGTGATTTAGTAACAAACATCCCAACTTTTGCATTCATAATATTAGTAAGATTATATTGATTTAAACTTTCACGATTCTCACACATTATTTATACTAAGCGGGACTTAATCGCGTATAATTAACTTATTTGACGACCGGTTAGCCTAGTGGGTAGTGACGCTGCCTACGAAGCTGAAGGTCCTGGGTTCGAATCCCGGTAAGGGCAAATATTTGTGTGATGAGCATGAATATTTGTTTCTGAGTCATGGATGTTTTCTATGCATTTACGTATTTCTATCTATTATATATATCGTCGTCTAGTACCCATAACACAAGCCTTATTGAGCTTACTATGGGACTAGGTCGATTTGTGTAAGATTGTCCCCTAATATTTTTATTTTTTATTTATTTATTTATTTACCTCACTTTGGTCTCCCGACGTTTCGGATTTGTTGCAACATCCATGGTCACGGGACACTTAGTAAGATTAGTTACGATTTCGAGTATGATACACGAAAATACAACGAGCCGTGCCTTCTGTAGTACAACTTATGCTTTATCTTCAGCCCCTCCTCCTACATTATTTATTGGGTACATAGTTTTACCTTCATGCCACACAGTTCATAATGAACTGACACTATACATGACAAAACGCGTACGCCTTGGCCACGACTTTGGTGTTAAGCGACCTGCGGCAGCGTTTTATCTGTTCATTGCGCGGTCGAGACGCGCAACGCACTGTGATTAGTTGGGATCACGCGCAATGAATTAGAAAAACCGCTACCGCAGGTCGCTTAAGATCAAAGTCGTGGCGAAGGCGTTAGGGCGGGCGCGGCCATCGAATGAAAATATAACCTAATTCCGCTACGGAATTCGTCGGTTTGTCGGTGGTAGGGCCATAGAGTTTGGGTTCGGAATGAGTTACGAGCCTAAGTTACATTGATTAGGCGCCTTAGTCATACATCCGTGACTACAAGCGTGCGTGGCAATTGTAAATTAGATTTCAATGCAATACGTCGAGCCACATAGACCCCACAGTTAAACGTCCCAGTAGTTACAACGCTACAAATGTCAACGTAACGATCTAAGCACTTAATCCACTTCCCGGTTCTCACGGTTTTTCCACAACTATCTTCGACCTTGCGTATATATAAGAGTGTCGACAGCTGTAGTAAGCGGGAAATTATTCATGGCTACGTTAGACGATAGTTCTTTCAGTCCTGGCGATGTTCCAGCGTTAAGGGCCGCTCACATCGTCAGGTTTTGAAGCTGTTTTGAAATTGTGGTTGGCTTATAAGTAAACTAGCTTCTGCCCGTGACTCGGTCCGCGTGGAACTCGTTTATACGAGTATTCTAGCTCGATACAAACTTTCACCATCCATTTCACCCCGGGATAAAAAAAAACTATCCTATGTCCTTCCCCGGAACTCAAAATATCTCTACACCTGAGAGGTAAACACGTAAAGTTTCGAACGAGCGATAGGACAATTCAACTGTAATTTCACCTGACGTGCGTACAATGCGTTATAATAAGCATAAACCATTTATTTCAGGCATCTTAAGGCCCATAACAACAAATACCTTAAAGCCTAACATACATAGTACATAAATTATTGAATCAGGCGTTACTTTGCGGAAGTCCATGATATATTACGAGAACAATATTTCTTTGCTATTCCGCTAAAAAAAACATGCTGGTCTATCAGTGAAGATAAGATGCAACTATTTGCGTATAAACATGCAAAAAATTACAGCAAACCACCACCAATATTGACAAAAACCTCGACACGTGTTTCGCCTCTCTACGAGGCATCATCAGGAGATGCTGGCAGGAGATGTTGCTTGCGCCACGTCCACTGAGCAAAACGAGCACATCTCCTGCCAGCATCTCCTGATGATGCCTCGTAGAGAGGCGAAACACGTGTCGAGGTTTTTGTCAATATTGGTGGTGGTTTGCTGTAATTTTTTGCATGTTTATACGCAAATAGTTGCATCTTATCTTCAGTGATAGACCAGCACGTTTTTTTTAGCGGAATAGCAAAGAAATATTGTTCTCGTAATATACATAGTACATATAAAAACTAATTATTTAGGCGACGACCACCAGGCTATCTGATCGACCAGCTGATTTCATCTAAATCGGTACAGGGGTTTAAGCGTGAAGGTAATAGACAGACAGACAGATAGAGAGACAGACAGACACTTTCGCATTTATAATATTAGTATGAATAGTATGGATTATGGCACTTTCCGTTTAAGGCCTCAATTTCATTCGTCTTAGTTGACAGAAGATAGATATCCCAAAGACTCGACTTTTGAGTCTGCCATTGTAATTGCCCAACTACGGCAGAGCCGAGAGGAAGGCATACGATTTGAGATACTGAACCGATTTTGATGAATGAGGTATCAATCGATTCGAAATTATGCTCCGGGCGATATGGGCTGTTTTGTATGAAAAAACTGTTTTTTAAGGTTCCGTACCCAAAGGTTAAACGGGACCCTATTACTGAGACTCCGCTGTCCGTCCGTCTGTCACCAGGCTGTATCTCATGAACCGTGATAGTTAGACCGTTGACCTTTTCACAGATGATGTTTTTCTGCTGTCGCTATAACAACAAATACCAAAAATGGAATAAAATAAATATAGGGGCTCCCATACAACAAAAGTGTTTTTTTTTGCCGTTTTTAAAGATGGCCGGTTTTTTTTTAGATTGTCGTAGTCGGGATACAGTTTTTTGAACTTTTTATACTTGTTTTGAGGGACAGAGACATGAAAGGAGGGATATCCCTATGCCTAAGCCCAGCTGTACACCCAGTATACCGAGTATACCCAGTGTAATTGAATTCCATATTTACTGTTTATTACAAGAAGATCGTGGTTATGTATAAACTCTGCTTAATATTCAAGAATTTAAATTGTCTGAGACTTGTGGATGTTTTCTATATGAAATTCAAGAATTTACCCATTAATCGATATGATACAGAGAAAGAATATAATGGAAAAATAAAACATCTTCGTCTGTAGCCCCTGACAGGATAAGGGTCAGGTTTCGTGATAAGGGTATTTAAATTTACCCATTATTCACTTAAGGGCCGCTAGCACTCTCGACTCTCCATACAAACGTAGCATAGAAAGTCGACTTCAGTCGACCGTGCTGAGCATGAATTGGAAAATTATGAGATTTTTCATAAGTTTATAGTAGGTACTTGAACTAGGAAACAAAATGAATATTTTTCCGATATAATGTATCCACATAATTTATCGTTTTGTTTGTCCAAACTTAGAAGCCACACGATTTCTTAAAATCACCCCGCGTACTATTTTTTTTTTCATATTTCAAAATTGACTTTGTACTTTTACTGAATGTCAAAAAGTTTCTAATTCAAAACCACTAAAGCTTCCTGGGTCTCAGGAGGCTATAGGAGAAAAAAAAACCTGTGTGTTTATTTTCCATTTTTACCGCAGCCGACGTAATCAACATTAAAACAACAATTATTACAACATACATTATTAAACGACAAAATTATGGTTGACATGTCCTAACGTTCGCAAAGTTACGCAACTACCCCGACAAGTGTTAAACGGGAACCGCTACATTAGGCCGCGACAGCTCACGAGTATGCGCTGAAATGCCCGTCGCTTATAAATGGGGCCAATTACCAAAGCGGCGGCGGAAAAACTGCTCCGCATTCCACTACACTCTACACTATAATATACATTCACGACCGTGTTCCCATTCCCACAAGGAGTAGGCAGAGCACATTCAATTAATTTTCAATGCGACTTTCGGCAATTGTGGGTTTAAAGACGGAGAAAAGGCGATATTGCAGCGACAGGCAGCTAGTTTACACCCACGCCCACACACGTCCCGAAGTTTACCGTTACGATACCCAATGGGAAGAAGAGTGGGGGCTATCGTAACCCGACACCGGCCCCAACCCCACACAGCTGGTGCGATAGCGGCAGGAAATTCCTCTGGAACCGTGCTGTGCGCGACCATTTAGCTTCCAAGGTGTGAGGACCCACCCTTACCTGTCATCTTTCGGTACTGCAACATTTACTTCCCATCCAGTCAGTGCATGTGTAGGTACCTCATGTGAGCGACGATGGCGCGAAATATCCGGTATGCAGTCTCCGGACGTTTTACCAACGATAACCATTAGTCGCAAATACCTCGCATTGCCGTTGAAGAAGCGAAAGTATACGAACTGCATTCACAAAGCTCTCGGCTGCGTTGTTAGGCCGACCAGTATAACTCTCATCTTCGATTAGACATAGTAGGTGTGATCAGAGGGGTAATCACGTATCATCGAGCGCACGTTACGACAATTTAACGGTAATCTTTCCATATAAAAATTTACGTTTAGGTTTACCTAACGTACCTACGTACAATGCGTTACGTGATCGACCAGCAGGAATCAAAATATATTGGGTGCGGCCGAGTGAACTTTTATTAAAGCTTAGCGCCTAGGGCGGGAGAGCTTAGTTTGACATGTCTTAATTAATGTAATATTTGACTGTTTCTGAACTTCACGGCAATGATAGTTCTTACTTCTCCATTCTGGCAATGTCACGAGCCGCCATCAAACAATGTCGAATTGCGTCCTACACGTTCACAGTCACATAATATATCCTAAAATAAAATCTCCATCGCCAAATAACTGCTACTGAGACACACACTTCTTATTATTGTTGGGAAAAAAAACCATACACCTGCAAAGACTGCAAATCGGTAACAGAATCAGAATCAGATTTTTATTGATAAAACACATTATTTTACATGTTAGGCAGGATACAGAGTAAAGTAGGTACGTAACTTAGATTTTCCGAGCATTGTCACTTTCAATATACTGTATGTATCTAAACTAAATAGAACACTGATCGTGATCAACCTAACCTACTCATGCTTGCCGACATGTAGACAAACATTGCATGTGACATGTGAGCTGGTGCGATATTAAATCGAGTGTCACGACACCGCTTTTGTTGAACAGTACAGGCGACATCAAAGATATGTTTACACTTTTGCACCTTATTTCATTGTAATAAGTCGGAAATGTATAGATATTTTTGACGGCGACTGTACACTGAACATAGAAATATGATGTAGAGATACAATAGAGGAAATTAAACACAATTGTGTGTTTTAAACAATGTATTTTACCTACAAATAATATAAAGGTTTTTTTGTCCCTATTGTAACAAATGAGATTCTTTTAAACTAACGTTTTTATAAACGCCTGTTTTTGGAACTAAATATGTTAAATAGGGACAAAAAATCTTTTCATCATAGTTTTAATGAAAACTAGGTACACGATTATCATCGCTGTTTCATGTACAATGCGTCAATGTAAATAATACTCGTATACTTCGTAATTATTTCTGTAAAATAGAATGGCCTAGGTATTTTGTAAATAACAGCCATGAATACGATATCGCTTCATTAACTTAAAGCAGCTGTTTTAAAATGATAACTTTGCGTTTCCAAAGCGAATTTGGCTTCGACTCTATTATTATTAATTATTATTATGGCTCGAAAGTGGTAGTCCTAAATCTGGGAATGGTATTTTTTTTACATTTTCCTTAATAGATCAAAATTTTACCAATGTAGAAAAAAAAGAAAAACTGTCTTAAAAAGTGGAACTCAAGCTCTTTCATATGATACCCCACTTGACCTAGTAACTGAACTTAGAATTTTAATAATAGATATTAAAAATATATTGTAAAATTTTTCATGTTCCATACACGTGGATTAACTTTCTTAGAACTATTCCAAATTTCAAATGGATAGCATTAGTAATTCCCGAGATATTTAACTTTGTGACAGACAGACAGACAGACGGACAGAGTCGCACCATAATTGTTCCGCATTTACCTTATTGGTCCGGAACCCTAAAAAAGAGGTAGATTTGTCTATATGAAATTCCGTATTTAAAAATGGCCTCTAAATCTGACAGCTGAGACGTCCATTGACGACGCGACATTGAGGCAAGGTCATACAATTGGCTGAGTTTTAGTGTGCCACTTTTGGAGTGCTTATAACCTATCTCCTACCTCTTTTTTATATTACATCATTGCCTACCAACACTGTACACAAAATCTTTAGTTCTTCGTAACAAATTAAGTGCGTAAGGTACACACCCTCGTCACCCCCACTTTGTCAAGTTTTACCCATTTTAAAACATCCTCGAGGGATCTGCTAATGAGACTAGTAACATAACCCTTAGGACAGGCGCCTTGACTTCAAGCGGCGGCGGAAACCGAAGGGGCGCGCCATACATGGGAGCGGGAAGCTGCGCTCCGATCTTTGGCGACCATGTATAAAATCCTACGAATATTATAAATGCAAAAGTTTGGATGTTTAGATGTTTGTTACTCAATCACGCTTAAACGGCTCAACCGATTTGGATGAACTTTTGCGCGAAGATAGTTTATAGCCTAGATTAATATATAGGATAGTTTTTATTATATGGCGTCTGCGTGGCCCGAAGCTAGTAAATAAACATTAGGGGACAATCTTACACAAATCGAGCTAGCCCCATAGAAAGCTTAATAAGGCTTGTGTTATGGGTGCTAGACGACGATATAGTATTGAATAGATATAAAAATAGTATATTGATTTAAACTTTCACGATTCTCACACATTATTTATACTAAACGGGACTTAATCGCGTATAATTAACTTATTTATTTACCTCACTGAGGTCTCCCGACGTATCGGATGTGTTGCAACATCCATGGTCACGGGACAACTGGCTTGATCGGGATGTTTTTTGACGCTGGCATTTACTTATGATAGGATTCCACGAAGATGTAATCTTAAAACCGTCATCCCGGTTGAAATTACGATGTTTTCTGATTTCAACGGCTTCACGTATTTTTCTACTGGAGAAATGACGTTCCGTAGACAGGGCTTTCGGTTTATGGAGCTCAATCCAGTGGCATGGTCCTGACTCCAACAAATGATCGGCTATCGCAGACTTATTCACGTGCCGATTTTTGACAGCCGCAATATGTTCCTTGACCCTTTCCGCGATGGTTCGCTTGGTCTCACCAATGTAGGAACTTCCAGAGCTGCAGTCAATCTTATAAACTCCTGGTGATTGAAAGGGGATAACATCCTTTGGTGATCTTAGATGTCCCACAAAGGTCCTGTGCCCTGTTCCGCAGAGAGTCAATCACAGACTGTAGGTGGCGGGGGTGATGGTGAGACAGAGCGTTGAGATACTTGTCTGTGTGTGTCGGTTTCCTGTAAACAGTGTGCGTCAAGGACCCATCCATTCGACCTATCACTTTAACATCCAGAAAAGGCAGACTGCGTTCCGATTCCAATTCATATGTGAACTTTTTTTTTGCGTGAATGGAATTCAGATGCTGGAGTAAATTGCTCAACTTCCTGCTTGCCAACTTCCTCTTATGATGCAAAACACATCATCGACGTATCGCTTCCATAACTTCACTGCCCATGGTTGCAGATCTATATTGGATTCGAAGTGTTCCATCCAGATATTTTCCATTACCGGAGCCACCGGGCTACCCATGGCAACACCATCAACCTGGAGGTAATGCTTTCCGCCATATAAAAAGTAACTACCTTCCAAACAGTTACTTAGCAATACCATGACTGACTCCTGGGAGGCCATTTAAAAAGGCCCTCCAAACGGCTCTTCTAGAAACTCAGGGTCACCTCACTACCTAACATTCACACACAGACAGATAGGTAAGTGAATTGATAGGCTGATTTGTCGTCCGGTGTACTCGCAACGTTACCGACACCCGTGCCACAAACCAGACCAAGGCCAGGGGACCGATTTTTGACTTTCGAGCGCTCGAATTCAAAAGCGAGCGGTAGAAAATATTCACACACGAAAATTTGTCATTATTATTTTCGCATGAACCCGATAATAGCTATTTTTGTCATCACTCGAAAGCTAGTGATTGGCTATCGACACTTTTGCGTTTCGTTGTATGCGAAAAGTAGAAATCACCGGTTTTTCAAATTTGAATTTTCAACATATACCTACCTAATATAGAGAGAGAGATAAAGTACTTATTGGAAGTTGTGTATCTATAATATAGTAAATTGATTAATTTTAAATATATTGCGTTTCATAACAGAAAAAAAACCCAAAAGTAAGTAGTGAGTAAAACGAAACGCTTGATTTCGAGCGCTCGAAAGTCAAAAATCGGTCCCCAGACATCTAAGTCTGCGCTTTACGCATAGTTATCAGGAATCTCCAGTTCAAATTATAATAGGGACAGGCAATCAGCAAAATGTTTTGTGAATACATAAAGGTTTCTTGACCGTCTTCAAGCGGACATTCCGAATGCCAAAAGGCACCCTATTTACCGCATGGTTGACTACGGCTACTTTCGGCCAAAACGGTTTGACCTGTCTCGTTATATTACAAGTGAGGCGAGTTTGAATGGAAGGTTCATGAGATGAGTGAAGAGCTCTCCCGAAAAACCCTGTGCCTATATCTGGAATAAAATTGAGGTTATATAATAAAAAATATTATGAATTTTAAGACACTTGAATTTTTATTCGATATCTTAAAAAAAAAATATTCAAATGAGCTTCACTAAGCTTCTGGCTTGCCTAATAGGCTAAGAAAATTTGTAAGATTGCTCGTTTGTAGTTACTTAATTTACACGTTGTATTTCAATAAACATGGTTTGCGATGTATCGTCGATGAGTAGAGGCCGTCCCCCCGGTAGTGGGAGCTACCAGATACAAATATGGAAATACCTGGCAAAATTCCTAGTTTAGTTGCCTCAAATATAGTTCATGACAAATGGGCAATTACCTAACACGTCAGTAAAATTCCTGACGTCGGGTAACCCTACGCGGTAGCAGCGATGGAAAGAAAGACATGTTACCTGTCGGATCACAGCCTCCGCTGACAGTTGGAGGAGCTCCAAACGAGGCAACGCTCGTTTAAATATAGGAATTGCCTTTATTTTGATCGCTGTACTTTCGTTTTCATACTGTATACATACAGGGTATTCGCCATTTTGGTGGATACAAAAAGAAAATTAGGTGTTGATTGTTCTGGAGCTAAATGTGTCGAAAATAGTGTGCAAGCTGTCGGTATAGTTTAAATAGTCCAATCAGTAGGTTTTAGCTGTCTCTGCACCGGGATGCGAACTTGCGAACCGTAAACAATATAAGTTCATTTTATTTAATTTTTTAACGTTTCTCTTTTTACATTTTATCTATACTTTTTTATTTTAAATTTAATGTTCTTCCTTCTATAACTTTTTATCTTTACCTGTATTACTGATAGGATTATAATATGGATTTGTTTGCCTGAAATAAATGTCTATAATTATTATTCATAATAATAATTACTTGATGACTATATTCAACCCCCGACCTAAACGAGGGGTATTATACCTTTAACATATCTGTATGTCTAACTCACTGCGATGCCATGTTCTCGTGGCTCCAAACGGATTAACCGATTAGAATGCGGTCTTTTAATCGGTCTGTCTGACGAAATTTCTTTTAGCTATGTTTTTTGTATAGGTGTTTTAATTTTTGATTTTATGTAGACCTTATTCCTTATGATTTACGACACTAACACACTCAGTCTAGTCACGTAAAGCAATTCTTAAAATACCTCAACGGTTCAAAAGACTTATTATCTTTGAAATTGTGTATTTGAGCCCACTATTGGACCCACGTATAAACAAATTGGCTCGACAAAACATTGGTAAACTTAAGTTTCAAAGAAGTGTAATGGAGGCAATTTTGACTGAACCACAAATTGCAGGCAATTTGTATTTCTAATTCTGGATTCTTTGTGTTGTTCTATAACAATCGGTGGATCAATGGAATGTATTGTAATATTATTATAGTTAGTTACAAAACAACAAGTTGTACTACCGCATGTTTAATAAACTATGTATGTTACTACCGTTTACAAAAGTTTGGTATACTTAAACACTTAAAAAAAACTGACACAGCTAAACTCTGTATATGAAAAATGGCGTAAATGTAGTGTACGAGTAGCATTGCAGTTGTAAGTGTTGTGACATCCTTACTAATAATATAAATGCGAAAGTGAGTGTGTTTGTATGTTTGTCCTTCTTTCACGTCGCAACGGAGCGTCGTATTGATGTGATTTTTTGTATGGAGATAGTTTAGAAGCTGGAGAGTGACATAGGCTACTTTTTCCAGCGGGAAAACATCTAATTCCCACGGGAAAATTCAATATGTTACATTTTTCTATAACCACGCGGGCGAAGCCGCGGGCATCAGCTAGTAAGTTTATAACTTTTTCGTCTAGAGATGTATCATGCCTGAGTAGGCAGCAAACAACACGCGTCACCATCAAATTGGTAACTAACTTGATACAATGGGCTGATCCCGCTGACCTAAACAAAGTTTAATGCGACCTCACGCGATCTGATAACTTCGGTTATTAACACATTTGATTAACGCTCACAACCTTCATTAACAGTATATTACAATAACCATAAATAAGTAAGCAATCAATAAAGGGTATAGATCGAAAAGGTTTATTTAGTCTATTAAATAATCGCGCAGCATCTCCCTAATCCGAATAGACCTAATATTGTGCACTCAGCAGCAAAAGTAGCTAAGCGGGTCAAGTGCTCAAAATGACCTACACACGACTCTAATGTCAAGAGGATAAGGACTGTCTTGATCATTTTGAGCGTGTCATTTTGCGTAGCTACTTCTGCTACTCACAATGGGCTGCACACCTTTCAACCGTGTCGCTTAAACGTCATATTTAAACTGCCAAGGTACCAAAGTGTTCAGCTACTACATAACTTTAACACTATAGCCATAACCTGTATTACCTACCAATACTACCACTTTCGCACTTCAAAACATCGCAAGAGCGATTTCAATCTGCCGCGCCAAAACCGCCATCTATCTCTAATATGAAGAAATATTTTTCCCAATTCTCCCAATAGATGTCGCTCACAATCACTACATCAAAGGCGATGACGACGCAGCAATAAATCAGTTGTAAGCTTCATTGCGTCTGCGCGTTTCCATATCTTGCCTTCCAGACTCGAGGCAAATCGTCTGTTTAAGGCAGAGGCTCAATCTGACACATACAATTTGCAGTCCAATTTACCATATAAGTGTTTCGCTCGCTACCTCTAACACGTTACACGGGGCGCTTGGAAGCCAGCGGGTGAAATAGGCTTATATCAATAATAACTACTTGCTAGGTTAGGGTTGCCATACGTCCCGGTACACCGGGACATGTCCCGGTTTGAAGCATGGTGTCCTGGCGTCCCGGCCGATAAGCAAATTGTCCCGGTTTAAAAATCATAGTTATTTAATGGAGCGAAAAGCGCCGACAAACAGAAAACCCGAAGAAAAAAAAACGGACTGGCGGGTCGCTGGCATTAAATTAAATGGCTGTGTTAAAAGTTGTTTTGTGTTCAGGCAAGGACTAAACCTGTAACCTATTACCTATACCTATTGTTGTAATAAAAGTTGTTTTTTTCCCACCTTTACTAGTTTTTCTTTAAATGTCCCGGTCTGAGTCCCCACACTTATGGCAACCCTATGCTAGGTTGATGTGTGGTGTTTTTGTGTTCCTGATGGTAAGTAAGAGCTTCCAAGGCTGCGCTGTTTTGAGCGTAAGGGTCGTGCATTTGTCGACACAACTAACCGTCAGATCACTAAAAGGTTGGCACAACGCATGTGACTCTTTTGGAGCTCCAAGAGTACATAGTCTGCCGCGTCTGTTTACCACCAGTGGCCCGATTCACGGAGCTAGAGTCTGGCAAACGAAAGTTGAACCGACTAAACTCAATTACGCGGCAACACTACGGCGCTAGACCAATTACGACTGGAAATTTGACATGTCTTGCTTGACTTGAAGCGAACCATCACATGGAGGGGGCTTGACTTGAAATGGGCGGTATGCTAGTTTGCCACCGCCGTGGTATAAACATTGGAATTCGAAACATAAGTGTCAGATGAACCTCCAGAGCACAAGTTGATATCGGCACACGTGGCGAATTTACTAGGACCGCTAATGTTCCTGGCTGACCGCCAGCCCTGTCAAGATACCGTACATGTTATGTTGTCTGTGGCGGAAATCGGTGGTCCACTAATCCGTACTATATGATTGAGGAAAATAGTTCCAGGGTTTGATACTAGAGTGCGCTACTGGGTGTGAAAACAAACGGTAAGTGGGAATTGAGATCCTCAATAAGTATTGGCGGACCACATACTCACGAGGGAATCCAGCCTGTATGATGTGGACAGCCAGAGTCGTACTGAATCAAAAAACAAAAGTCGTGTTTCCAGCCATAGTACAGTGATTTTATCGCATACAATTTAAATTATATAACAGGAGACGCCGTTTATGCTGAAGAATCAAGCCAAATGTTTACGGAAAAGACGCGAACCTATATCTATGTATGTCGTCCGTAAATGCTGACAGTGGTAATTGTATTTGACATGTTAATAGTTTCTCCGCTCTTTATTGACGACTGTAAACAGGGTGCCTAATTTGCTACTTAAAATGCCGAAGCGTGCCAGGCATATGTTATGTGGAATGTATGTTAAAAATTATTACGTCTCGTTGTCTAGCACATATATATCTAGTTTACTTGACTACGTTTAGTCTTCGAGTCCTGCCTCATCTCGTAATACAACATTACCGAGGCAACCTAACATTAAAATTAATAAATAATACATAATAGTACATTGTTTAACGAGGGGCGTAAACGGAATATTGCGAACAAGAGTCTATCAGAACCCCGACGCCGAAGGCGGAGGGGTTTTTATGACTCGAGTTTGCAATATTCTTACGTCCGTGTTATACACAATGTTTTTCATTACATTTGCGAGGAAACAAATACATTTTAGATGAAATTAATACAAATCGTAATAAAAACAGCAACATGTCAGTTGTCCATTTTGTTGAATTTGACGTGAGGCGCGTATGGCAAAAAACTAGTGACCGACCGAAACATGTTATTTTGCCGAAACCGAAACCGAAACCGAAGGTTCGGTTTCATTGTCGTTTCGGCCGAAACCGAAACCGAAACCGAACCTTTTATAAAAAAAAAAAAAAGTCCTTAAAAAGTCGAAAAAATGTTAGTAAGCCCGTTTTTTTCTAAAATTAATATCTTGCCGACCTATAATTACAGGTTTCTACTTTCAAAGATTTATCACAATTAAATTTCAGCACAGTTACAGAGGTTCTGTTTGAAAATTTAATTTAACTACCCTATAAAGTGAAAAAAATACATTATTTAGCAAACTATTGAAACTATTCAAATAAAGCGTTAAATATTAACTATGACATGACGAATTCACAACAAAAACAAACTAAAATACTTGATCAAACTACTTACCATTATTCGCGGAACAAACACAACACGTATTGACACGTCTACACGAGCAAAGCGCACTGATTTAGGTAGTTGCCGGCGGAGTCAGGCGAGCGACGCCATATTGCCAGCCGTGCCGAGCGCGCCCGACGTTAGCCGAGCGCGACCCGAAGGTACGATGTTGTAAGTTTCGGCGCGGCCGAAGGGTTCGGCCTCTTTTGGCCGAAACCGAAACTCGGGCCGAAACTTGATTTTTTGGCCGAAACTGGCCGAAACCGAAACCGAAACCGAAATTTCGGTCGGACACTACAAAAAACCTTCGGAATACAGCAACTTATAAATACGTTTTCAGATATCGTATTTGATATAAAACCTCTTTGCTTTGTAACTGCCGCATGCGTGACAGATACAATTTAAGAAAAAACCATTACGCCCGTGGGCGTAACATAGGCTATTGTAGCTCTGTATGTCTGCGCATTATGAAGTCCTTTTCGAGCAAGTGTGATGAAAATAAATATTCACATTTTACAGTACGCATTGTTTAGGGTTTAGAACACGGGTTGCACATGCTCTTTAGTAGTACGAAAGTATGCTAGTTTCGAGCAAATATCATGTGTAAATGAAAAGTTGCATACACTACTACTGCTACTTACTAAAGTAGTAGTAGCATGCTATTTGCATACACATATAATAATTGAGCATGCTCAAACAAGCATGTGTACCTTTAACTTAAGATTGGCCCGACCTGCGGTAGAGATCAGTAGTAAACTATACAATTAATAGTCAATGATTGTAGGTATTGTTTCCTACTGACCGCCACCGCAGGCCGCGCTAGTCTATGAGATTCTTAAAGACGACATGGAAATTAATTTTCATACTATTATGGTATGAAAATACCTATCCATTTAATAATTTATTCAGTTTAAACGCGCTTAATACGGGAAGTATGGCCACATAAGCATTCAAGTTTCAGAAACGGGCGCGGTTATCCAAAGAAAAACCCTATTTTAATGGAAATTAAGAGATTTATTAAACATATTTTATCTGCGCGCATATCATTAGAGCTCTAAAACGCGTTCAGAAACCGGTAGGAAATTACCAGCATTATTACAACAAATTTTACTATGACAACTTTCTTGTCTGTGAATGAAGGTAAAAGCTGTACTTTAATGTTATAACAGTATAGATTTTTGTAACGTTATGAGTTTAAACTTGGAACAGCTGTCAAAACTCAAGTGGGTCTCTATTCTAGTATCCATAGATATTAAAACTGTTCTCGATACGAAACGTCAATTCAGTATGTTATTTTTAATATAAACCGCACGACATTTGATCTCGAGTGACATGAGTATAGAGACTTCATTCGTTTTGTACATAATTAGGCCTAAAACACTCGTGTGATCCTATTATGAAATTCGCTTATGCTCGTTTCATAAAACCACACTCATAATTTAAGGCCTATTATGGATCAGTTGCATAAACTACTATTACAGAACTAGGTACTACAGAACTACAAAAGTTACAACTAAAAATATATCATATTGATGTTGCATTTTAATAACCTTATAGACAAAGATACTCTCGCTCCCGCTCATGAATACACAAATATGTAAAAGCGCTACTCACTTAGAAATCGCTGTCAACACGGCGAATCCTCAAACATATCAAGGGTCGGCAAGGCCCATGTTACTCCTTTGGGGTTGCATGAGTCTATAGGCTGAGGTGTCCGCTTACCATTAGGCGGGCCGTGCGCTTGTTTGCCACCGTCGTTGTAAATCATATATGTACACTGTAACTACCTACTTACCACAAAATGAAAACGTACTTATAAGCGTCTATGTTATAAAATAACCGACCGGTTAGTCTAGTGGGTAGTGACGCTGCCTACGAAGCTGAAGGTCCTGGGTTCGAATCCCGGTAAGGGCAAATATTTGTGTGATGAGCATGAATATTTGTTTCTGAGTCATGGATGTATTATATGTATTTAAGTATTAATGTCTATTAAATATATCGTCGTCTAGTACCCATAACACAAGCCTTATTGAGCTTACTATGGCACTAGGTCGATTTGTGTAAGGTTGTCCCCTAATATTTATTTATTTATTTATTTATTAATAAAGGTTGCCCCAATATCAGTTTGAGGCAAATATTGATTACTAATCACATATCCCCGTACCTTTAATTTGGCGTCAGACTTGTCAACATTTGGGTAGAAACAGCGTGTGTTGTCCAATAACTGCCAAGTACCTACCAAAAAATCTTCACAGGCCAACCGAAATTAATAGATAACCCTGCTATTCGCTAGCAACCCGCAATTAAATATAAATGGTTGCTTGTGTTGAATATTAACAAAACGTTTATTCGTTGCGTTTAAGTTGACTGTGTATGTTTAGAGGCCACTTTAAGTATATATGTAGGCACACTGCATAACCATACGCTAATATGGAAAAAAATGCGTCCGATTTGTCAACAGCAACTAAGAAACAACGCTATATAGCCGAAGGGTGAACCTTCTTGCAAGAATTTGCTCGTATAGTCATAATTTGGGCATTCATTCTATTTTTAACCGACATCAAAAAAAAGAGGAGTTTCTCAATTAGGTTGTATTTTTTTTAATTATCATTATTATTTTTAATGTTTTTTTAACTCAGAACTCCGTCGTTTGTAAGTATATGCTTCCAGATTGGTCCCATTCCCATTCTTTTAAAAACTCGAGTTGGATAATGGGATCCATGATGAATTGAGGAACTCCTCAAATATATTAGGTACCTACGCATCTAGTAATTTTGGTATTTTCTATTATAACTCGTGTATTTACACCCGGAAATCACAAATGTGATGAAGTTTAACTGATGATGATGATGACCTCAGATGTCTCCTGGAACTCCCCAATGATTTACTTACGAGTAAATGTATAAAAGTACTTCCCTGATTCTGATATGATTCTGTTGAAATGTTGAAATAGCAACTATAATGAAGTTCCAAAGGTCTCAGAATCACCTTTCTTGATGAATCGACGGAACTCCTCAATTATTATCGGCACACATACAACATTTTTTTTTCTGTAATAATCAATGTTCATGTGGTAAAGTGGAAAGGAAATGTGGAAATGTTCGTTTGGCTTGGCAGAGTACTGAATAGAAGTCGGTTAAAACTTTGTGTAAATTATCATTGCAATAGAGTTTATGTCAAGACGTTTTGTCAGGAAATGAAAAATGCGTAAAATCGTCCATTTGATACGTACCAAACTCAATAGCATAAAAAATTCATGCCTGTATTCAAAAGCCTGGAATCTAAGATTCGTAAGAACTGGGTATTGTATAATCAGTGTCGAAGTATAATCGCCATATGCCTTTGAACTACATCGAAAGCAAACGTTACAGTAAATTAAGTTTTACGTTGGAAAACGAATTTAGCCACGATATACGCAGAACTTCCTTCCTTTTACTGATTAATGTTGTTGTTTTGCCAGCAAACCTACGTACTATAACTATAAGTAATTAGATACCATAGCGTGGTGTGTAAAACTATACGTGTAATAAATAATGAAAACTGTTGCAGACCATTTTTAATGAATTAATGAATTAATGATAATTTATTCGATGAATATGGTCACATACCTGGTATATGGTTGTTTGTATGGTAACATATATCTTTCAGGACTAAAACATACGGGCTTGGACGAACAACTAATTACCTAAGTATATTCGTTTTTTTGCAAGATCGTTGTTTTCCTCGTATTATGAATCCTAATTTCACGACGAGTTTAGGGTACAGTCAAGTGTAAAAATATGGGTGCATACAGCTTACTCTTAAATATGCCCCATAACTCTTATGTCAGCGGATTAAGGTTTTAGTACTTATTTATGAGATACTCGTTATCGATACTTATTTTTGCACTTGACTGTACCTAACAGATAATCCAAATACCGTTTTATTAGCTCTAATACAACTGAATAATTCATCATCTTACGTAGCGCCATCTAGCGCGATTCTCCTGTATTTCTACTGCATCTGATGAATAAACGACGGAACAATGTGGTACAACGCCCTCTCTTATTGACATGAGAGTAATGGAATATATAATATCAGTTATTAATGAAAAAAATACTTGATTTAGTAGGCAGTAGGAGAGCGGTAATCTGCTGGCATGATATAGTTTAAGCAGTTACTTGGAAAAAACTTAAAATGTAAGAAGGAATTCACAACTTAATATTCTGAATGTCCCAACCTACTACTCAATTGTGTTTATTAAAGTATTATTTCATGTTTAAAGGGACTCTTATTTAGTACCCACAGTAATCAAACATAACAAACTGGGGTCAAGAACGACAAAGTAAAGCAAGCCAAGAGCCAGCCACTAAATCGCGATAAACTAAACGCTAACTAAGAGTTAACGGTGAGTTAATTGACAGTTAAGGTTTTAGTCTCATGAGTGAGTACAACCATCTTCTTTCAAAAACTGAATCGACATCATTCTCCTAGCGTTGTTCCCGGTTATGCCCCTAAAGGAGCCCGGGGTCCGCTTTGACACCTAATCCCAAGATTTGGCATAGGCGCTAGTTTTACGAAAGCGACTGCTGCCATCTGATCTTCCAACCCAGAGGGAAAACTAGACCTTATTGGGATTAGATCGGTTTCCTCACGATGTTTTCCTTCACCGAAAAGCTAACGGTAAATATTCCGTACATAAGTTCCGAAAAACTCATTGGTACGAGCCGGGATTCGAACCCACGACCGCCGCTTGACAGCCGCATGCCTGAACCACTAGGTTACCGTAGCTATATCAAAAACTGAATCGACAAAACAATTTTATTTAACTGTCGAACCTGCTCACAAAATTTCACAAGACTCGGTTGGAAAATATCACTATCACTACATAGTATAAAACAAAGTCGCTTCCCGCTGTCTGTCCCTATGTATGCTTAGATCTTTAAAACTACGCAACAGATTTTGATGCGGTTTTTTTTAATAGATAGAGTGATTCAAGAGGAAGGTTTTTTATGTATAATTTGTACCCGTGCAAAGCCGGGGCGGGTCGCTAGTAGAACAACTGTTACTCGCGTCCGCAGGAACTACCTACCACAACCCAGCACATGTCTCCTGGATGGTGCTAAAGAGTGACAAACTTTGAAGGCGAAATAAAGTATGCCATACGATTAAATAAATAAGAGAACAACCGGACATCCGGATATACGAAAGCATTTTGACCCAAGCTGTACGTTCGCTTCGCTCGCTCGTTCAATAAAATAAAATACTTACACTGCAGATTTGTCATGTCTTCTCAACCGGGTGACATAAAATAAAATACTTACACGTGCAGATTTGTCATGTCTTCTCAACCGGGTGACATAAAATAACATTGTGCCCCAAACGAGCCCGGAGTCCGCTTTGACACCTAATCCCAAGATTTGGCATAGGCACTCGTTTTACCAAAGCGACTGCCATCTAACCTTCCAACCCAGAGGGAAAACTAAGCCTTTTTGGGATTAAACCTCACGATGTTTTCGTTCACCGAAAAGCTTACGGTACCGTACATAACTTGCGAAAATCTCAATGGTACGAGCCGGGATTCGAACCCACGACCGCCGCTTGACAGCTGCATGCCTGAACCACTAGGCTACCGTAGCTTCTACAATAACATTCCTCCTAATAACCAAATAACCATAACCCAATTAGACAAAGCGTGTCTCGCGGAGATAACAGTGATGCCGCATAAACGGGATGAGATGGTGTTTAGAACGTCTCATGATCTAATGAGGACTAACTTGAGAGCCTACTGTGCGTGCTTTGGCATTCGTGTGCTGTATGCATGTTATAGTATAGCTGGACACCTGAGATCCAATAATACTCACATGCAATAAACAACGAAAACTCGTTTTTTTAGCTTTAACATATACTTGGGCGTTAGTCAGATTATCTAGGAAGTCTGCAGATCCATTGGAGGCCAAAGACTCACATAATTATGAGTTATGCCTCTACGTGTGATTTCCACTACGAAGCGGAAAAATCCTGGCACACGCTGAGGCAAAAAACACGTAGCGTTGGTTAGTTGGCCTCGAATGGGGTAGTTAATGTTAGACATTAACAATTTTTTTTAACTGTATAGGAATCAACCAGTAGTAGGGTAGGGGAGCCCAAGCGGGGAAAATTGGACTTACTCGAGCGTCGTTGAGACTAAACTCTATGGATTTTGAAGATTAGGTGATATAATTAAAGAAAAGTTATATCATGTAATCATGTATGCATTTAATGGTGGAGAAACGTTTACAGATAATCTACATAATAACCAGTTAACTGCACTGTACTGTAACTGATTAAGTGCATTAGCAGTAACATACTTAACTTAGGTTAAGGCAATAGCCGTAGAGGATGCTACGAAACTATTACTAGCTACAGTAGCTACGCCGTCGTAGCACGATGCTCGTAGCACTTCTACCGAGCAGAATCTACATAGGCGGCCAATTATCGATGCGTTACAATGAAATTAACTCATTCGAGGCACGCAGTACTGCATTCAAACCGCCCCCGTACCGCAACCAGCGCCAATCAGGAAGCACTTCTCTAAATGTAGGCACGCAGTAAAGAATCTGTAACTAACTGACAGTTGACACTGAAAGCTGACAGCTTAGCGATACCACACGGACCGCGACGCCAAAGTCGCCAAATGCGGAAGTGGCTTTAAAGTTTTTTTTCTTTGTCTGCCATTGTATCAATAATCACTTGAACGATCTTTTTATCGGTGCGCTCGGCAGGGCTGGGCTTGGCTTCCGTTTCCGGTTGACCAGTAATGGATGGTTTTATCGTTTCCGTGGGGCAAAGCCTTAACATAATTTAAAAAAATATTAATATATATAGCATTGAAAAAGTATTGCAAAATTATAATTATACTTTACCAAAAAAACGTAAATATTGCGGTGCGTTGGATTTTTGTACTACATAGAGCTTTAGATTTTTTTTTTTGCTTTTGCACTAAGCCATTTTGCATGGCAACAAAATAGAATGATAATACATTACAAAGAGAGAACAATAAAAGAACCAATCCGGGTTCGTAGACCACTACCATCTAATGGCCGGTTCCAATAATCAATCCACCGATAGTTTTCCTTACCGGCAGTTACATTTTGACAGATTACCCGTAGAAAATGTGTCTAAATGTAACTGTTGGTAAGGAAAACTCTCGGTGGATTGATTATTGGAACCGGCCATAAGTAGGTCATAGTGTGGTAGATACGTTCTTTGTGTCATAGAGAGAGACGAATACTTTTAACACATTTACTGCCAGGCACCGGCCTAGCGGGCTTTCCGGTAATACTTAGTGAAAAACCCACAGACTCGGCTACGTCTTTTTTTTTTTTTTTTTTTAATTTATTTATATGTATTGCAATCTATCTAGCGATATTCAGCAATAGTTCGACATTTATATCAGGCCTGTACGATACTTGTCCATTGACGAGTTCGTTTCTTCTCAATCACAGTAACAGATCATGTGGGTTTTTTCGTTTGAGCCTTCGTGGCTTGGTTGGTATATTCAAGAGGTCCTTTGCAAGTGTGTTAGGGTGTTGATCAATTCTTGATTTATAAGATTCCATTCCGGCCTGAATCTCTTGTTTAACAGTTTTTATATTGAGGTCGTGGTGCAGTCTGTCATTGGTTATAAACCATGGTGCGTCCGTTATCATTCGTAGCATTTTAGACTGGAATCTTTGCAAGATCTCAACATTTGAGTTCGCAGATGTGCCCCATAGTTGCAGCCCATAACACCAGATGGGCTTAATTATGGCTTTATAGAGTAATAGTTTGTTAGACAGTGATAGTTTTGATTTTTTGTTTAACATCCAATACATTTTTCGAACCTGTTGGCCCATTGCCAGGCGTTTAGTAAAGATATGCTTTCTCCATGTGAGTTTCCTGTCCAGGTACATTCCCAAATACTTTACCTCGTCTGCTTGTGGGATTTGAATGCTATTTAGTGTCACTGGAGGACACGTGTGGCGTCGAAGAGTAAAGGTTACTTGGACTGACTTCGATTCATTTGCCTTGATACGCCAATCTCTGAGCCATTTTGCGATGTCATCAAGGCTGTTTTGGAGCTTTTGGGCAGCATTTTCCGGGATTTCATCTATTGATAGAACAGCTGTATCGTCAGCAAAAGTGCCCGTTAAAGTTGTTTCTGAGGTAGGCAGGTCAGCAGTATAAAGGAGATACAGGGTAGGACCCATAACGCTACCTTGTGGCACACCAGCATGAATTTCGTATAATGGCGTTACTTCTTCCCCTTGCTTCACAAAGAAGTGTCTGTTTTCTAGATATGATCTGATAAACTGATAAAATTGTATTGGCACCGATTTTTTAATTTTATACAGAAGACCTTCATGCCACACACGGTCGAATGCTTGGGATATGTCCAAAAATGCGGCCGTACAATAATGCTTGTGCTCGAAGGCGGTATGAATAGTGTTAACGAGCCTATGGACTTGCTCAATTGTACCATGACGTTGCCTAAATCCGAACTGGTGGTCAGGAATTAGGTTTCTTTCATTAATGATAGGCTTCAATCTGGTTAAAAATAGAGACTCCATTATTTTTGATGGAATCGGGAGTAAGCTGATGGGTCTGTAGGACTTGACATCATCTGGGCTTTTACCGGGTTTAGGGACCATTAGGATTTGCGCCACTTTCCATTGTCCTGGCACCGCTGATCTACGCAGAATGGCATTGTATATGTACGTTAGGAAGAGTACACCTTCTTCAGGCAATTCAGTCAAGATTCTCGCGGTTATCAAGTCATAGCCCGGAGCTTTGTTTTGGCCGAGTTTTCTAATCGCTTTTTTAACTTCTTGTTTCGAAAAGCTTTTTATTGGGAGATCTAGTTGATGCGTTTCATTTAGCAGTTTAGACACTGATTCAATCTGTTCAGACCCATGATCAGGATGTGGTAGGAACACGTTTTTTAGATGATTAGCGAATGTTTGTGCTTTATCAGACTCCTTTGTTGCCCAGCTGTTATCTGGTTTACGTATAGGGGGTTTGGGAACCACTGGGCGCTTAAGTTTCTTTGTCGCCTTCCAAAGCGAGTAGTTAGTTGCAGCGCTGGGGTCTAAATCAGTGAGATATGCCTGCACATTCTGGTTTCTATCATCGAATAGTAGTTGTTTCAATTTCGATGTCAATGAGTTTAGCCTAGTTTTGTCAGCGCGAAACCGAGTCATTTGCCATAGTTTCCGAGCCTTACGTTTCTCGGCTATCATTTCTCTGATATTGACTGGATATCTTTGTGTGCAAGGTTTTGTGTTAGATGTTACCGGAGTAGCAAGCCAAGCAGATTCCTGGATACAATGGTTAAAGTGCTCAACTGCTTCTTCTATGTCTTGATCATCTTTAAGTGGGAGTTTCATGTTTATATTTGCTGATACTGATTCTCGGAAGTAATTCCAGTCTGTTTTCCTGTTGTGTAGTTTACACGGCATTGTGATTAATGTAATTTTTCTCTGTAGCAGTATTTCGACCGGAGAATGATCAGATGATAGTTCCGAGTTTGATTTGTATGAGAAGTATGAACTGGCTATTCCCTTTACTACTAGGAAGTCTATCAGGTCGGGTGTCTTTCTTACATCTGTGGGCCAATATGTAGGTTCGCCAGACGAGATGCAACTTAGGTTTAAGTTTTCGACTGCCATGAGTAGCTGCCTTCCTTTTGGAGTAACTGTCCGTGAGCCCCAATATGTATGTTTGGCGTTGTAGTCGCCTCCAGCAACAAATCGGCTTCCCAAGGTAGTAAAGAATTTTTCGTACCCTTCCCGCTTTATATTATGTTTTGGTGGGCTGTACACCGCTGAAACTGTGAGTGGTCCAGCCCAATCATCAATTACAATATTTGTTGCTTGAATCTCTTGTGTGCAGTAATTGGTAGTTTCATGGTGTCTGATATTATTTCTTATCAGTATGGCGCTTCCCCCATGCGCGGTACCATCAGGGTGCATCGTATGATAAAACTTATAAGAGTTAATTCTGAAATGACTCTTTTTAGTGAAGTGAGTCTCTGACACTAAGAGGATGTCAACTTGGTGTAGTTCTAGAAATGCTTTCACCTCTAAGGTGTGTTGTGACAGCCCATTGGCATTCCAGATGAAAATTTTTATGGAGTCGAATTTGTCAATCTTGTCGTGAGGGTTAGGAGAAGGTTTGTCATTGTAGTGAGATGTTGCATCATTTGTTTCATCATTATCATCAGGTCACGTATGTCGTTTGTGCCTGAAGCAGCTTCTATAGTGACATCTTGATTAAGGGTTGTGTTTGAGTTTTCTGTGATTACTTCCTTATAAGTTTTTTCGTGTTGGCCTTTTACCTGTTGATTTGTTGTTGTTTCTGCCTGATGTGTTTGTACGGGTCTAGTCGGATATCGTTTCTTAGGTATTTCGGATTTACCAGGTAATTTAACTTTTTGTAGTCGGCTACGTCTATCGCGCGCAGATTTTTTCTTGGCAGTGAACTACACATTCACTGCCAAGAAAAAATCTGCGCGCGATACTTGAAAAACGCGATCATGGCATTTTGTAAGCAAGTTAAATTAATTGAGTGCAAACCGGACGATACACGTTAGAATTGTGTATTACACGTGGCTGTACGCTGCAGTAAATTTGGCCCTTTCGGCCGCGTATGTAACTGAGTTTGGTAACCATCGTAATGGTTTTCCCAGTTACGATATCAGATTTTTTATTCCTTGTTGGTAACTAAGTTGTTATCAAACCTTCAAGTAGAGACGATTCTCTTTTGAATGTTATTAGTACTGGCCATAGAGATAACAGTCTTTGAACGGTAATTGATAAGTAATGAATGTCACATATTATATGCAATTGAGATAGTCATTGATAGAGTGCAATTTTCTATTACGGTTTTCCATTTTGAAATGCATAAGTGATTTGTGGTTAGCAACATTTGTAATGTGCCCGCACCCTAAACTAAAATTTATAGCAACAAGAAGAGGTGGTGTTCTATTACTCCACGATGGACGGCGATTCCATCGCAGAAGAATATACAAAGATGGAAACTCATTCTGGCTCTGCTATACTAAAAAAGGATGTAAAGGGAGTGTTAAGTTAAGTATAAAGAATGAAATATTAAAAACGAATGGGCACGATAATGATTGCTGCAGGGATGAGGATAAAAATATATTATTGGAAAAAATGGATAAACTGAAACAAACTACAAGTTCTAACTTCGAACCCATAGAAAAACAATACAATAATATGGTTTGTGAACTGAAGGATAAGGGTTGCCGCATGAATGACATTCCAAGTTTTCAAAATATCAAGACAGGGCTATATAATAACCGTAACAAAATTGTGGGTGCCCCAAAATTACGTTTCAGTTATTCAGAATGTTGTGAAGTGGTAGTACCACAAAAATTCAAACATTTTATCCTTGCTGATTACTTAGATGATGACGATACAAGAATTATTGTGTTTTGCGGCAAGGTCATCAAAGATTTGACATCTTACAGTCATATATTCGCGGATGGCACGTTTAAATCATGCCCATCATGTTTTAAGCAACTTTACACAATACACGGATTTAACGAAAGTAACAAAACGATTGAACCATTGTTTTTTTGTCTGCTTCCTAACAAAAAAACGAAGACGTATGCAACTCTATACCATTTATTTTTACTATTAATTATTTATTTTTACTATTATTACTATTAAAATCGCAGACTAGCAAATTTTTTCATCCGCAAAAGATAACCTTGGATTATGAGTTAGCGGCAATTAAAGCTGTTCAACAAGTTTTTCCAAACATTATCGTAAAAGGATGTTACTATCATTTTAACCGAGGTGTATTCCGTAGAGCAAAGAAAATGAAAACAAGAGTAAAACAGAGGCACGTTGCTCGGTGCGTTGGTTTGGCCCGTTTGCCAGAATAGTATATACAAAAAGGATTTGAATATGTAATGTCAAGAAGTCCAAAAGGAGATGATATGGAACGTTTCAATAAATACTTCAAAAAACAATGGTATAACCAAAAGGCATTTGATTTTGCAAAGACATGTGGCTGTCAAATGGAAACAATAAGAACCACAAATCATCTAGAAGGATGGCACAATAAACTTAATAGAAGTATCGGGGCTAAAAAACCAAATATTGGCAAACTTTTAGATGTACTGGAAAAGGAAACAAAGATATTCAATATCAATTCAAGCTTCAAAAAGAGTCGAAAAAACATAAATTACACGGAGATTGAAGAAGAAATTGTTAAAGCTATTGGGGAACTCAAAGAAAACATGATAACAACCGGGCATTGCTTGGAAATTATTTGTCCATACACATTTATTTAAGTAACGTCTAATTTATTATTAATAAGATTTTTTTTTGTAATGTGAGAAAGCATAATAAATAATTTATTTTTGTGATGGACAACTCGGCACTCACAGACTACTAATGAAGTGCATGCATTTGATATAGTGCAAATATTCAAAAGTGTACTAGAATTAGTGCAAATTACGGTATCATCTGCTCTATATTAATTGTTAATTTTAAGATTATCTTATTAAATAAATAAATTTGCAAGTTACAACAGAAATTATGTGTATTAATTTTAGCAATAAGATTTTAGAATAGATTAACAATAGAAGGACATTGGGAAATTTGGTAAGTAATTGATTTCCTGTGTTATTTATTGTTTTACCAATTTGTACACAAAAAAATAAACACATTACATAATAAACTAAAGTTATGCTTAGGGAGGTATGTACGTAGAGTCAAGGGCATAATTGTGCTTACAGTTTTAGACCTTATAGGCCTTGGCATTATTATGTGCCGAGTAAGTCCCAGATATCTTAGTCAGGACTTTACGTGGAGATTCGGAAACAGGCCCTTAAAGTTACAAAATAAGAATTCAACATCGTTTTTGGTAACTTAGTTTTTTAAATACAAAACAAGAACGGAAATTCTTTCATGGTAACTATTTAAAATTAATTATATATGTCTCTAAATATTTTACTAGTTCGTAACTGGCTACGAGGAAAGAAAAAAAATCTTAGTTTGTACCTGGTTACAAAACTCAGTTACATACGCGGCCGAAAGGAATTTGGCAGTTCATATGATCTGTTGGGCAGTATGTTAGTATATTTACGAGACTAGTTGAAAGCGACCGGCGGCGCTAGTGACGAGCGAATATCGTCGGTGACTATAGTGTCAGTACATCTACAGACATCTACCGCCGGTTGCACAGCAGACAACAGCCAAGGGCGGGTTGGACTCGCGCACGAATGGTTCCGTACCATTATCTACATAAAAACGGCAAAAAAATCACGTTTGTTGTATGGGAGCCCCCTTAAATATTTAATTTATTCTGTTTTTTAGTATTTCTTGTTATAGCGGCCACAGAAATACATCATCTGTGAAAATTTCAATTGTCAAACTATGACGGTTCATGAGATACAACCTGGTGACAGACGGACGGACAGCGGAGTCTTAGTATTAAGGTCCCGTTTTACTCTAAGCGTACGGAACCCTAAAAAAGGAGTTGGAAAGAGGCTGCCGCTTGCGTTACGCGGTGGTTTAAGGACGAGCAGCCATATAGATAAGCTAATTAGTTACTAAATAAAAAGTTAATGTAATACAAAAGATCAGGAATGATTTCTTACACATAGAAAAAGGTAACGTAATAGTTTGAACTAAAATCAATAAAAATTGAAAATGCTACAAAAAATATTCGAAGGTGTTGAGATACCTTGATTTGCGAAACGTACAAGGTATTTTAAGCTTTAAAGTAGTTAAGCTAAGATTTCAATTCACTTGTTTCTATTACAACCACTGGCAGGAAATAAAGAGCGCTATTCTATTTTTTTTTTTTTTTATTATTTAAAGGTGCTTAAAGTTTTATGACTGTTCCTACCGGATGTAATATACAGAGTGTTTTTTTTAAATGGGACAGTATGGGGAAATCCGAATCTAAAGGAGATAGAGGAAAAGTGTCCAAGGAGACATTAGGTGTTTTTTTATGTAAACAAATTTGGCTCGTTAAAAATTTTGGTTAGTTTTCATTAAATTTGACCAACTTCTGCTGTTCAGATTTTTTTCTTTCCATACAATGAAATAATCCTTACATGAAACAGAGCCGACCCGCCTCAAAAAAAAAATTGACCAACTTTATAATTTTTTAAGAACAACTCACGCTTGACCAAAAATTTTAATGAGCCAAATTTGTTTACATAAAAAAACACCTAATGTCTCCTTGGACACTTTTCCTCTATCTCCCTTAGATTCTGATTTCCCCATACTGTCCCATTTAAAAAAAACACTCTGTATATATAACACGTTGCTGTGAAACCACTAGAGAAGATGTGATAAATTCATATTAAGCCGCGTTCGCTGCGCCGTGTTTTGGATGTTTTTCCAACAGAAAAGGGGCGTGACCAAAATGTTTTTGTTTTAAAACACAGAAACATGTTTTCCGTCACGGATGGAAAACATTCGCCGCGTTCGTCTGCGGGGGAGGGGGTCTATTATTTCATGTTTTGACTTATTAAAGTTTTGAGTTTGAGTGAAGAACCGTCAAATAGAGCATCATTTAACTTATAATTATGTGCAATGGAGTGGAATAAAGAAAAGATGCTGTATTTTATTCCATGATCAAAGATGACAAATTGTACTGGGATGACAGCTGTCAAAAGAAAAGTGAATATAGATTGTTCACTCTAAAGTCGCAGTGGAAGGGACTACCTAAACATGTTTCGAAACATATTTTGCTAACATGGTTTGTTAGTTTTTTGACGCAGCGGACACGCCTTTAGTCACTGAATTGTATACAGTCGTGTCGTGTTGTCACATGTGCCGTTGCAGGCAAAAATATCTGGCACGTCCTAAAGCCTCTAGAAGTTGCTTCGTGTCAGATATTAGTGACGGTACACTCTTTTTAACGAAAACCTATTTGTAATAGATCTAAATGCTTTTTCTTATACCTTGGACCGGCGTAGGTAAGTGCCACTTTTCTAGGAAAGAGCTGTGTACTTGATTCGAGCGCCAAAGGCACTTAACAGTATTGGTTTTCGGGTCAAAAATGGCTCGTATTGGCTGATTGGGGCTCTGTCCTCATAAATACCGCTAAACACTGGAAATGTGCTTCTCCGTGCGATATTAATGCGTACCTACCTACTCTATCTACTCTCGGCTTCTTATTTCCGTGGCAGGCAATTTATAGCAACGGGCCCGCGGCGCTAAGTTACAACTCGGACAGCGCGGCCGCGGGTCAGGCGCAGCGCGGGTCGGGCGCGGCGCGGGTCGAGTGATTGATATCTCTCTCACTACCAACGCATTTAATATCTCTATCACTATCTCTATCGCTGCGTTCGATGTGTGGATGTGTGGGTAAGTGTTCTAATAAGAGAGAGACGGATAGTGCGAGAAAAATCGAGAGTATGTCGCAGCCGTCTCATGATAGCCGCGCTGGGGGCCTAATATGGTATCCATTTTATCACTTATCGTCGTGGATAAGACATCCGTCAATCTCGCACTTATATACTCGTCAGAACGTAACGGATGCCATATCACGTGTCATCCACATTTATTAAGAAGGCTGTTGTCCACGTTAATCCCCTATTAGCCAGATCCCCCAGGGGGAAAAACGGTTAGTTTGTTAGGTGAACTGCGACCCTACAGCGCGCGAGCCGAGCGAGCGAAGCGAGCGTGACGCGTTAGCGTCCGGCGAAGCGCCATAACCGAACTTTATCATTTTTCCTAGTTAGTTAATATAAGATAATTGCCGCTAATTCCCCTGGGTGATCGGGGTCAGGTGATTAACGTGGATAACGTGTTAAGAAGGGGCGCTCCGCGAAATTTCAGTTCTTAGATTGAATATTTACCTATGACAAACTTCTCTCACAGACCGCGGCGGCGGCTGCGGTAGCGGCCACTATACTAAGATAATCCTATCAATGATTCAGTCTTCAAACATCATAGTCACCACCAACGGAACCGCTATCGCGCCAATCTGTGAGAGGCTTAACGCCTACAACACACTGGCACGGCCTGCGGTGGCGGTCAATAGTAAATTTGACAGCGAATGACAAGTTCACTATTGACCGCCACCGCAGGCGGCGCCAGTGTGATTCAGGCCTCAGCCGGTAACAGGCTGCAGACGGCAATTAGAATGACATTTGTTGATACATTTCTGTATTACCTACACATACCTACTACACCAGTGATGTGTAATGGCAACTATCTAAAGCCCTCTAGAATGGAATACCGATGTAATATTTGTATGATGAGTATAAATGTTCGTTTCTGAGTCTTTGATATATGAACGTCGTGTGGTACAGTCAGCGTCACATACATCTGCACTCTTCAGGCTGTTCAAAAATATCTGAACAGGCACTCTATGGCTTTGACAATAAAATCGTGTTCAGATATTTGTGAACACTTTGACCGCTCAGATGTATGTGATGGCGACTCTACCTACCGGCACAGTAAAACACAAGCCTTCATTATTAGGGCTAGTTCGTAAGATATTCCCCTAAAATAGTGTAAATTGGTAATAATACAGTGCCAAATAATGTTGACCATTACCAAAAAAAACATTATTAACGTTAGGATTGCGTGCAATTTAAATGTCACCCGTTTGTGTTATAGCCGGCATTTCGGCGCGATATAGCGATAACATTAGTAAAGGTTTATCAGAATAGCTCGCTTACTTTAAAGTTCAACTGCCACATAAAAACAATATAAATTACAAGACGAACGAGCGAAGGTTTTACAGCATTTAAGTAGGCTTAAGTATACGTACCCTGCCATTAGCTAGCTAATAAATGTTTAAGCCTTTAACGATTTTCAACGGCGTTTTCTAAACTTAGGCTATCTGTCGGGTTAAATTTCATTTGTATGTTATACGATGCTTTCAGATTATAACTCGAATTTAATATTGTTATTTATTCAATATATTACATAATAAATTATTATTATTATTACCTAATCAATTTAATTATTGCTGAAATAGTCGTAGACCCTTATTCGTAAACGTTCATCAAACCTACTTTAGCTAAAATGTATTGCAATTTGTTTGTCTTTGCCTGTCACTTTGCCATTTGTGTTTTCGAGAAAGGGACAAAATACTTTTTAGTTAACAGAAGTGTCTAGGTTTATTAATAAGGAGCATTATTTATCCCTTGCCGAGCCTTGTTGCAGTAGAATAAGTAGGTATATATACTTATTCTAATACAAGTACAGTCAAGTAAAAAATATGTGTGTGTGTGTGTGGGTGTAGGAACTTACCTACTCATAAATACGTCCCATCGCTCTTATGTCAGCAGATTAAGGTTTCGGTACATACTTATGAGAGGATTAATCGAGACATATTTTTGCACTTGACTGTACCTACAGAGCACAGTTGACACCAGCTAATGTTTTACCTATGCGCGATCGCAAGTAAGTATAGACCCTAAAACTAAGCACGTTTCAAACACTGAATCCCAAATGAAGTTTCTAATTTCGTCAAATTCATCTCACGAGCCATAGACTAACAACCAGCCGTAAAGTAATCAGAACTGTGTCCACAAAACTTGACAAAACCATAAACACGAAGGTCATAAACATAATCTTTACCCGCGGATCGCTCAATAAAGACAGCCATCGAGTAATGCGGATCATTAGATTTGTCGTAAAAATGATATTATTAGACGCGCTATAAAATATACGGACATGATCGCTGACAGTAAAATGTATGGCTTTTACGGCTCGACTTACAGTAGGGATGTGGACTGATAGTCAAATCTTTTTATGTAACGTCAGAAACGCTCTGTTAGTGTGAAAGTAGGGAATTGGGAGCGAGTAAGTTGTTTTATTAGGTTTCAGGGGGCCTAGACAAGGTTACAATCGACAAGCGCTAACGCCAATAGAAAATAATAAATTGTAGGGGAATGACAGATGTTAACGAAAAGTTCTACGGCCCCAGGTATTGCTTGAGGTCCACATAAACACCAATCTCGTATATATATGAAAGCTTTATTTCATTTTTTCTGTATGCGAGGCATTTTATTTTTCGGTGACAAACCACAAATAATCATTAACCACCCTTGGGTAACAGTCATAGATTACAACAGTGTAACGTGACGGTTTTCTATTATATTTATTTAATATATATCTTCCTTTTAAACAACAACAATATTCCTGAGTTTTGTTAATAGGCAGCGTACCCACGACTAATTTATTATATGACTGTGGTCAACTACCTTATTTCTGTTCCTTTTCAGCGATGGAAATCCCCAATAGTTACAAGCAGAGTAGCAGATGCGTTATTCCGGACGAAACATTCCGGCGCAAACTGAGAAATCTTTTGTAGGAAAACCCTCTGAACTCCGTTAACGAATATATGAAAATGACTTTTTAAGTGTGTATTGTTTCTTAAATTGACATTGGTTTTTGTTAACATTATATTTAACAACCCTTATTGAGAAATGTGTTTGAAATTTTTATATTTTTATTATGTTGACATATTAATAGTTTAGAAAATATTCTTTCATTGTGTGTAATGAACAAGGACCGGAATTCTTCATAGCAAAAATCAAACTGTCAGAGAGAATGACCAAAGTGTTTTATCGACAATTCCACTTATCGATGTTACGGAATATTATAGCATATCGACATATTATACGATTATTCTGTAACATTTGACCTCTTTGATATATAAGCAACCTGCATCTCCATATTAAAATAAATCATGCCCGCGTCACATATGTCATTTACGTCGCTTGATTGTCATAAGTAATTTCCGTGCCGTGTTACTAAAATGGTTAATCCTAAAATATAGAAAACATAATTAGTACAGATACAGATTTCGACTCTGTTACTTTGAATGAAGGTTAGTTTACTCTTGGTATACTTGTTTAAACTTTTCATTGTGCCATATTAAAACTGTAAAAGAAAAATATTTTCTGTTTTATTCCTTACCATTATGCTTACATACATTGTATATCCAAAACCCTGATTTCATTACTTTGACGATGTGTCATTGAGTGACATTTATTTATCGATAGTCGATAAAACACTTTGGTCATTCCCTCTGACAGTTTGATTATTGCTATGAAGGATTCCGGTCCTTGGTAATGAATAATGAATGACGATCGTTTTCGGGAGATACAATAAGATTTTGTACTTATACATGACCCATTAAGTTTTTACTACGATCATGGTAGAAATTCTTGTAATTTTGACATTTATGCAATATTGTATTTTTTATCGTAACAGTACGAGTACCTAATAAATTAATCTAAATCTAAATCTATTCATGACTAGTATAATATCAAAGGCACCATGCGTCACCAAACTTCAGTAGCAAAGTCAAACAGTTATATGTATGTAGAGTAGCACGTGCCGTTAAACAGCCATAAAATTAGTTAATGGTGAAATACTACAGATGTTACCCAAAGACTATTACTTCTTCTAATTGGATGTCAGGTAATCTTGCTTTTATTGTCAATGCCAGATCAAGCCGAAAATAAGACATGGAATCAGCAGGTCGATCACTCAGGTTGATCTAAATGTAAATTGTTAGGTACAGTAAAACGGGGTGAGTATAGGGTCAAAACTGACATTCAAACCTCGACTACATTTTATTTTTACATATGCAAACTGAATGGTGTATATAATAAGTGTTCCGGACGTTTGTATTTTAGTTTTTATTTTATTTTGTGTAGTTCCATTTCATTACTTTGAAGATTTCAGGAAATCCCACCTCACCCCGTAGTCCCTCGTTATTGGGGTGAGATGGGATTTCATACAAAGGTGATTTTGGAAGATTGTTGGATCGATCTTTCATTATTATGAGTATTACTATAGCTCCATTTTAAATTGGAATACATTATTTTTGTAGCAGTAGCCTTAAAATCCCATCTCACCCCCCTTTCATCCCTTCTCTCCCCATTCATAATCCAACTCTCCCCGCGAACCCTACTCACCCCATTTTACGGTATATAGAAAAATGACAGTCGAGCTGTCCTAACGCGCGTATGAAACGTTGCGTGATTACCTCTAAGGTCCCTGACCCGAACGAGAGTGTACAGTCGACTACAAAGAGATCGATACGGCCAAAGTTACAAAAATATGTATACACGACTGTATTGCCTTGACATTAAGGTCGTGTATACATATTTTTGTAACATTGGCCGTATAGATCTCTTTGTAGTCGACTGTACTAAGCTTAATCTTAACTCCCAAATAGATCCTGATTTGAGGCGTTCTTTTTTTTTTTTAATCGAAAGTTTTTCCTCTAGAGATGGTTCTTATTATGTATACAGGGTGTTCGGGATAACGATGTAGGAACTTAAGGAGGTGATAGACTGGACTATTAGGAAGAGTTTGAACGTTACATGTCTTAGTCCGTATTTCCCCACTAGTTCTATTCTGTTCTATTAATGGAACTAGACGGAATATTTCTTGCCATCTTTGGATTCAAATTCCATCTAGTTTCATTATCACAGTCACTGTCAAGAATCGCTACGCGCTCCGCTCGTAGCTGATCCCGTGGTTTCTCTCGTATGTAGCTGAAAGCGAGGCGTAGGCGCCCGCTAGACGGGTTTCTGGCAGTGAAAGTGTTAATAGAACAGATAATAGAACTAGTGGGAATATACAGTACTAAATCGCTGTGAGCCGCTCTTACTTCTCCAAGTTTATAGAGGTAAGTAGTGTCCGAAGCACAAGTAGGGCACTTGTTGCGTTCGGTTCCGTCTCGATGAAATATTCACGGCACGAATACGAGATCGATTTCGTTTGGCATTGAGACACGATTTGCGGCTATTGATGAATTTCAGAGAATCGGCGGAACATTAAGAAAGCACTAGAACTTCTGCGCTTAGTTATTATCCGATGTGTTTCCGGTCGGATGGGTTACCTACGGTATAGGGGTTTTGTTTTTACAACTTAACTTTACACTTTATTTGTTTATTTGCTTCAGGCCCATATTTACAAATACCGTCCAGACTAACATAGGTACATATGAATATTTTAAACGTATAATATTACCTACACAATGACGGCGATGCGCGGCGCAAGTTCTGGGTGTCAAACGGCGCAACTTTAACACTTTCACTGCCAGGACTGCGCTTTCCGCTACATACAAGGAAAACCACGGGATCGGCTACGAGCTTAGCGATTCTTGGCAGTGAACGTGTTAACCCATTCAGGGCCGATGACTCATGATTCATACCTCTACGAGCGATTTCCGCTACAAAGCAGAAGCACGCTGCTACGCGCTACGGTGTAGCACTCAGGAGCAAATAAAATAATCAATAATGTTGTATTTTCTCGAAAACATGTCTGTAGTCAAATGGAGAAAAATGCAACGCAGGAGGTTAAATAATCACAAAGTTATTAGTGTCCAAAGTTTTAAGAGATTGTCATTTACTATGACGCTCGCAGATTGTGACGTCACTATCTGCGAGGGTTGTCTCTCTCTAACAAGCAATATTAAAAGGGTTGTAGCACTTGTAGCTACGAGATATCTGATTGGGATTTTCGTTACTAGGCATATTTTTTTGCCTTCTTTCTTTTAGAGTTAATACATTTTGAGTCTACACCCGTATGATGTATCGATTTAATCCTGTCATAGATATATACCGAAACCTTAATCCGCTGGCATAAGAGCGATGGGACATCTTAATGAGTATAAGTTGTATGCACACATATTTTTACACTTGACCGTATCGAGTTTGTGTTTTATTTCTATGTGACCATAAAAAACAGCGTCAATTTTTTGATCTTAATGTGCACGAGTTGTTTTGGGAGTTTTGTTTATTGATAATGTAAGAATAGATATTTATTCTGTTGTCGACCACCGTATTCCCAGCTTAAAATCTGGGGGCACCGCAGTGCCCCCGCCAAGTCGAGCGCGATGCAATCACTGCCGTACCATCCTTTACTGGAACCATTTCGCCGCATTTTCAGGCCCCTATTTGAGATCCTCTGGATAAGACCAGAACGCAGAAATTTTCGTCATCCAGTAAGCTATAATCACATACTTAAAATCCAAAATTTCAAGTCTGTTGGTCATTTAGTTCCGAAGTTAAGCGAAAGCAAAGTTTCGCATTTATGACACTCACTCACTCATGATCATCAAAAAAGAACTAGTACTACACTCAGAGAGCTGAAATTTGGTACAGAGTTAGGGTTTAATGGCCACATAAAGGGAAAACTATATAAAATTGCAATTTCAACCCAGTTTTCTAGATACACCAACTGTATACATTACTTTGTAATCCTATACAAATATATAGGATTACAAAGTTACATTTGCAGTGAATGGGAAAAATCAAAAGCAAGAATGGGCCTGCATTCATAGTTTGTATGTATGGATAACAGCAAATAAAGATTAATAAGAATGACTGAGACTTGGCTCTACGAAATATCTCACAACTTTTTACGGTGGAAGAGTTTCGAGACTTGGCCTCTTTTTTACATGGAATGTTTTTTAAGGGATAAACTTTTACAGCTAATCGTAGCCATATTTATCTCACTATATGTGACCTCTTAGAAACTCTTAACGCTCACGCGCATATTTGCAAGCTTCGCCCAAGGGACCGAGTACTACGGGGACCGTTAGCGTGCGGGATGAAAAGTGGGCCATTGTTTACGATCAAATGAAAATGCACAACGTACTTACTACTACTGTTTTACCTACTTATTTATTTATAAACCCTTAACCAATGCAATGAAATACCAATGACGGATTAAAGGCCATAACCCCATTCTCTACTAGTCAATCTTTGGACTAAACGGAAACATTTACCTATTAACGTATTTATTTAATTCTGTGTTATTATTGTTATTAACGTCCGTATAATTGCGACTGTGAAAACTGTAATAGGTGTCTGTTCTAATACGAATCTCAATGTGTTGTATTAGTCCAGGCAATGAACTGACAACTTGTATGGAAAAAATGACAATTTTGGAAATAATTTATAATATCTTATTTTTTATGTATAGCGGATACATTATCAATTAAATAGTTACCCAGCAACAAAATCCGAGAAAATTTCAGACATCGAAAAAATGATAAGTTAACTGGCTTCTGAAAAGTCAGTAAAAATATGAATAAATGTTTTTGTCTTTATTTTGGTTCATTTACATTTGCTCTATAATATTCAAGATAAATCGTACAAAAAAAGATAATGCATGCTTCATTTAAATCTACATAATTACTTCCGGGTGGAAAGTTTGTCGGATTCTTGACTAAATCATCTTAGAATAACATTTTCAAATGAAATCATAAAAAAACGCTATTATAAATTAATGTTTTTCAAAATCGTATTTTGCCTGGAGTATATGTATAAGTAAGGTACCTATATAGTTTTAAGTGCGAATGAGGCGGCGAGTATTCAAGTTTCTAACTATTATACATATTTCGATGTTACCTACTAACATAGAGACATTCCATTACACCTAATGTCCATGCATTTGCAAGTATACGATTACATTATAATTATGATAGGCTTATCATTTGAAAGGGTCAGATGACCAACATAACTATCTAATTGATAGACTAGTTTGTGTTTGGAGAAGGCCGCATCTTGAACGTTGAACGATACACGTTTTATTTGACCGTTACCAAACCTACAGTGTAACCAAAACACGTAACCCGAACCGCAATGTTGCACCTGTTAAGAAATCAAACATAACCAACTATTTCCACAAGCCATAAAACAAGACTCAAATCCCGCACGAGCAAGACAGAGCGGGCTTAATTAGTTTCTAATTAGTGCGAAAGAGACCGAAGTGGCACCAGTCCAAGATGAATTTGATGTTCAGGAAGAACTTCAGTACGGAGAAGAGCACGGGGGGCGGTGGAGGGGGCGGCGGGAAGGCGCGGGGGGCGTTAGGAGCCGGTCGGAATGCGAAGCGGCGGGACCGCGAGCGATACTCCTGTATGGAGGAACATCACTACAGGACACATCTGTTCTTCTCCGCGCCCAGGGCCAGTGCTCAGTACAACGAGGGCTCAGGTAATTGCGGGACTGTGTGTGATTTATTGTGTAGTTACTTCTCCAGCCAGGGCAGTACTCACGAAGGCTCAGGTAATAGCGGGTGTAATGTGATTTCTTGTGTACTATTTACCTACTATGTTATGGTGGAAAATGCGGGAACTGTGAGTTTGTTTCTTAGAAGTTTTGTTTTATATTGTGCGAAGTTCAGTGTGACAGGTAAGTTTCACAGGAACTTTTCAACTTTTACTGAAACTTTGTAGTGGTTTAAAGTTTAGATTGATTTGTTATGAAAGTTTCCTAAGAGTTCGTCAGACAAATTTTGATCTCTTTGAGATGTTATTTTCTTATTTACATTTGAACTCTTACTTAACACCGCGAGACGAGAGATCTCGTACATATGTAACGAAAATTGTCCAAATGATTTAAAGAAATGCTTAAATAGGTAAGTTAGGTTAGTTATTATATCCTGAAAAAATCTGTTAAAATCTTTCACGAAAAATGTTTTTCGGAATTATGAACTCCTAATGTGTGGTAAAAGGGAAGAGCCATTTGCCTGAAAGCATTTTTTTTTACGATATTCGTAACTCCGAAAAACAAGTTCCGCTGAAACATTTTATTTGAATTTTTCAGGATACAATAACTAACCTAACTTTACCTAGTTACGCAGTTCTTTAAATCGTTTGGAGTTTTGAATTTTCGGAGTAATGATGCTCTTGAATGAATGACTTCGAATTGAATGTGTGTTTTTCATATTTGTAAACAAAGCCCTGATGCCATAATTAGATATCCTGGTAATACACAACTAAATTCATAGTCTCTGTTGCCCCTGGACAGTTCTAGCCTGGTTTTGATTATTGCTGTAGGTACTTACCTAAAATCGTACAGCCACAGAAAATTGGTACAAATTAGAACCCATCCATTCATTTGCTAAAATACTATACTTTCAATGTTGCCTCAATAAATCTCAAGCTTATAATAGGTACGCTTAAAATATCACTTTTATATACATCAGTCAAGCCATCATGTTTCGCATACGTTCGTCTTCGCTTTGGTATGCAGGCGTATTCACCTCACTTACTAACGACTCACCTCAAATAAACCAGCATAAGTATGATCTCTGATCGCACTTAGTGGTGTGAATCTCGGGGTCCAGATATCCTTGGTGTGTGGTGAGGGACAAGTCGTGAATAGCATTGCAGAATGCAATTGGCACGCGTTGAACGAACGTTCCTAATTTTGAACGTTTTTCGGGGAAAATCGTAAATATAGTTCAACATACCTAACTAACAAACATACGTTTTTTCAAAGTAACGTAATTAAGTGAAGATTTTATCCAGTACTTACCTATTTTTAACCTGTGTGTTTTCATGATGGAGGGTAATTTTTTTAACTTACCTATTAAGTAGGTACCTAATAAAAGGTTGCGGTTAAGGTGATAACGAAGATGCAGTTAAATTATGAATAAATTATAAACTTTTCTTGTGCAGTTAAAGCTCGGGCTAAGAGAGCTGTTATTTATATTTATGACTGAATTCGACAAGATATCTAGTGACAAGATGCTGTTAACACATTGATGATCAATCTGTTAATGATACCTGATTGTAATATGTTCAATTCCATCCAATCATTTTATGCTGCGTTAAAAGTCAGCCATAACTTTATTTTTAGTCCCTGTTAAAAACGTTTTTCCCGGAAGCTAACATTAGTCTCTAATAACAACAAGCCAGCAACATGGCGCGGCATGTTAAGCGGGTATAAATAGACGGACGGACACTCCGTCATAAGTATCATGACATGACATCACGGCGCGGTTGAATGAACGCTTTGCGTGACGACACTTTGACGTGACAATGGCAACGTTAGGGAGAGCAAGGCAAGGGTACCGACTATGTATTCAATTGTTTGTAGATTTGAGATCGGATTGTATTTAACTAGGTAGGTATATCGTGGCTTATTCGCTTCCACGTGCACTTAATGAAAGCTACTATACTCTTGAAACGTATTTACTTACAAGGGTTAATCCATATGAGTCAGCAGATCCCTATTCTAATAACCCTTAGTTTTGATACTGATTCCTCTCTTTGGTCAATTCTGGGTCCACCGCTCTCCCTATTACCTGTAGTTTTGACCCTCATATTTTTCGTTGCGACAGTTCCTAGAGTGCAATCCCTAAACTAGTTGAAACCGGCGCAATCCGACCGTTTTGGCTGATTACACTTCCCGGCTATTTTCAGCGAGGCCGAAACTCAGCATAACAAAAACAGCCGTCACACGGAGCACTCTAAACTTCTTTAATGGCGGATCCAAGTAATGTAACGTGTGAGTTGTATTATCGCCAGTCATGTCCCCAAATTAATGATGCCTTGACATTTTCATTTTATAGTTTCCATTTAATACTAGTGTAATGCCGTCATATTTCCTTTATACAGGAATACTTTGTCACTTTTAAGAACCGATCTACGACCGCACACCATAACGCTCACGAAATGCATATGTAACCTAGGTAGAAACATAACCATAATACCTAGGGTTATTCAAATAAAAAACAACCTACCAAGGTGCAAGTGAGTAATACGTACTTTGGCATCTAAGCTCAGATAGTATTTGGCCTTGCGCTGCCGCAACAATTAGTTGTACTTACTTAGGTACAACATTTCGTTTCGCATAATTGTCTACGTCTCTAGACATCGATACCCATGGTATTACCCAAACCTGAGTAGAAAATTCACTTACAGATCAAAAGATGACGTGTATGTTTTACACAATGCACAATGTGTCTTTTACTTTCCGACTCATAGTAGAACGTTGAGTGAAACTGTTGAGTAAAGTTGACTGGTGTGAAAACCCTCATTTCACAATAGAAAGCTATATCCTACAGAGCGTCTCACATGAAATAGGTGACTTCCCTCCCTTTGTTACTATTTCATCGGTCTTGCTTGGAATGTTAGCCTTTCGGCATTGGGATGGATAAGGTGGACAGGTTTTTCATGTGTCACTGACAAGTGTAATTTTAAAATGTATCTATTGTATAATGAATTAACATAATTGCAATGAACAAATAGGAATTTTGCTTCTCATCTCGCGATCACTCACTGTCAAGGGTTAACAATGAATTATGTTCCAGAACGATGCGGTCCAGTGCTCGGCGGAGGCTCAGGAACGGAGCCCGAGCCGCCCCAGCCGCTGGTGACACGGGAGCCCTCCGTGTCACTCCTGCGCTGGGAGCGGCCGGCGCCGACGCACCCCCCGGAGCGGATGCGCGCGCGGACCGAGCCCGTGTCCCTCGCCACGCTCGAGCGCGACTGCTTCGTGATACCAGCGCACGCGCTGGACCGGTTCCTGCCTGATGGCGTCCCTGTGAGTATCCGTCTCCTGACGCGGGAGCCGTTCGTGTCACTCATGCGCCGGGAGGCCGTGTCCCTCGCCACGCTCGAGCGTGGTCGATGCAACCCGCCCTTTATCTTCTTTAGTAGTCCCTTGATACAGTAGTGTTAAGAAAAGAACGAATGGTCTTAGACTTGGTGCATATTGTAAACCATCGTGTTCTCCTTCTGCTGGCATTTTACTTTTATGTCTTTCCCTTGAAAATATCCGTGCTGTACCTATGTATCTGTGGCCTGGTACCTAACTCTCTCGTCTCAAAACTAGTCATATCGCTGTATTTATTGTACATTTCTTGTATAGAATTAGGTAACTCTACTGTAGCCGAGTTGAGTATTTGCTTTTACCCACCAAAAACTATCTGATAACAATCGTAACTATTCAGAAAATTTAAGTGCCGGCTTATAAATAGGTGTCAATAACGTGGGCAGTTTCGTTTCTGCGTGGTGGGTAATTGAGTATACACGTCAACAATCTTTCCTAACGCCTTATTTGTACATTTCCAGCTTCCAGTCCCCCCTCCGACGCCAGAGAAAGGCCAAACAACGAAGACTGCCCAGAACTCGCTCAGCATCCTCGAGATCGCCGACCCCAAGCTCTGCATTCTCGCCCACCTCATGAGCCCGCTCGAGCCTATAGAACCCATACTCGAGTCACCAATGGCCAAGCCTCTGTTCAAACAGAAGGCGGCAGCAGGGGAACTGTTAGCCGAAGTGGCTCAGGCGAATACGGCTGTAGGAGGGATGCTTCTCGCAAACATGGAGAGGAACGCTGAGTTCCCGTTCATATCTTACTATGTGATAAACACGACGCAAACGGATCCTTTGCTTTTCTACAATAACATGAGGAGTGCTTCCCTGAATAAGTTTGATCCGAAGGCTATTCGGTACTCGGCTGCGCACACACTGGATCTGTACAGCGAGGTGGCCATGATCTGTCGACCGCCCTTCACGGATCTGGCCGGCGGACCGAAGAAGTCTCATACGTCGACGACTGGATTCATTATTAGCGTTTATAAGGTCAGTGCTTAAAATTTCTTCCCTTTAGATTGAAATGTAGCAAAGGTGCATACGCACGCACGTATATTTTAGGACGGAGCAGTTTCAAAAGGCCGCAATATAATTTGTGGTTTACCGTCAAAAAAGCTCGCTCGTTGCTAATATACCGCATTCCCGAAATACCAGAATTTGCAAAATAATACATTCTTGATTTATCACATTACCAATATACCAAATTTTCAGTATAGGGACATACTTAAAACGATTTAGTTCCATGAGTACCTTACGATTTTTTAACCTGGTGTAAAGGGAATGGGGTTAGCTCAAAGTGTGATATATTGATAATCCGATATTTTGCAAAATCTGGTATTTCGGGAATGCGGTATATTAGCAACGAGCGATATTTCACAGAGGTTACCTCTCTATATGCTTGTTACCGTTCATATGATTCATCGTGTATGTAACGATAAATCATACGGGCGTAGATGATCGATGTGTAGGGTCATTTCGCCGGTTAGCGACCACCTAATTTCATGAGCCGGTGGGCGACCACTTAAGCCGAGTTGGTGAACTGAAAGGACATTTTCTCGGTTTTTTAGTAGATTTATATTCTAAAACAACAAAAATGCATGTACAAGTAATTGTCTCAATAGGGTGTGTAGAATTGATGTTATCTTCAATAGAAAAAACCTTCTCCTTCAGGTGGTCGCTAACCGAAGGTGGTCGCGTAACCAGCGAAATGACCCTACCAAGTGTCATAACGCTATTTATATCTAACTTATTAATTATTATGTATATTGTATTACTTTGCAACTGCAACGTTAATTTAGAAACCATACTATACGAGTAAGTAGAGTACATAGAACATACGTCGTACGATGAATTATCTATCAAACTTTTCGTAAATTCTAATACCTTCAATCTTAAAGATTCATGCCAAGATTTTGGAAGGCAACCAAATGGACAATTCAAAGTGAATCGCGACAAAACTCATTTCCAAACCACTAACCCGTCATACGAGACCGACTTGGCAAAAGGATTTGTCTAACTGCCACTTTAAGATCGTTTAAAGATTACATCAGTAGATCAGTGGATAAAATAAAACGAGCACCTACTTATGTAAGTGGTTATTTAAAACGGATTCTGGCGAACGAAAGTTTTCTGAGTCACGACTTTATGCCGCGTTTATCCTAAAAAGAGTCTATAAGAATAATTTTATAATTTGAATTCTCATAGCGGGGTGATTCGAACTCGACTTTCAATTGCCTTTGGCATGTCTGTAGACTTCTAAACCTATCCTCTCCATTCTGTTATAACTGTTTTATTTTAAAGAGTGGCTAAGTCTGCATTCGAATCGTCTACGCTACGCATGATATATTTAGTTAATGGTTCACCACCTTATAGTTATAGGCTATAGAGCCTTGCTGAAATCCGTGTTGTGGTCTACACGAACTTCCAGCACGGCTATCACGGGACGGCGCGCGAGCTCTCTCGATTTTTCTCGCACTACTTATCCGTCTCTCTTATTAGAACACAGAACAAGAGGTACAGTGCGAGAAAAATCGAGAGTAGGTATGTCGCGTCCGTCTCATGATATAAAGACTTATAGACGTGCAGCAAGGTACTTGACAGTGTGACTATTGATTTCGTATTACAGCCAGGCCTATCCCACTGTCATTTTGGCGCGAAACGATTCTTATGTATGGTAACTTCCATGTATTTCTAGCTAGGGCTTTACAGCGTATCGCACACAATGACGTTTCATACATACGTTCCGTTGTACGTAGTAACAACATAATTTCATTCATTGCACATCATTAAACGAATTTAAATTTTACAAGATTTAGCTAACATGACGAAACAAATAATCCCAAAATATGGACAGTTTGGTAAAAACTTAATCTGTTTTCATGTAAATTTTTACTTAATCCTGACTTTCCGGCTTCCGTATGTTTTTATTATCATATTATATTTATTTCCAAAATGGATATTTATTTTGATAACAAACATGGAAACTAAAACAACGTCGACGTGGTCGACAACCCTATCTCGCTCTATGATTGTCTTTTGCCAAAAAATGACAGCTAACGTCATCACTTAGGCAGCGGACCTGCTGTACAGTGAACGCCAAGACAGTTAACTGACCATCCCGTATTTACATTGAACCTTATTAAAATGCACATAATGTGCAGGGATAGTCAGTTGACTGTGTTGGCGATGGGACCTTTAGGTACTATTAATTAATAGTAATCCAGACAGTACAGACTACTGTGTTACATACAGCGTACATTATCGGTTTATGATTACTCAGGTACCTTGCTAAAGCTGTAGCATTCATAACACCTTGATAGAGCTTTTTATGTGGTGGTGGTGGTCAACGGTTTCAGATCTAATTTGAAAACTATAACATCAGTTGTCCCACAAGGCTCTCACTTAGCACCCCTCCTTTTCAACATATTTGTCAATGCCATTCTTAATTACATTCCAGGTGTTCGAAGGCGACGACGGCGAGCGCTTCGAGCGCAACTGGCTGTACTGGACCGGCGCGCGCATGCTCTACCGTCATCTCCCTCACTCCGTCGGTATGAGGAAGATAGCGCTACACAAATCCGTCGCCAGCCACGGCGACAAGATGTACCTGCTGGTGTGTGAGTGTGCCAACCTGTTGGACGACTTGTCGGGCGCGGCCATGTTGATCACAGCGCTGCGCGCGCGCCTGTGTGGGTACACGGGGCTGTACAGGCCCATACAGACGTTCTAGCATAGGGACGGGGGCGCTAGCCCAGATGTATAGTGTGTGCTGGAATAAATGTTCGGAATTGGTACTTGTGGGATACTTTTAAAAGGCACAACTCATTTTAGACTGAGAATAATCATATTCGAAAGGCTATTGCGGCTACAACCGCCGTCTGTGCCTTGATCGCATTATTGACTGACGCAAACTGTTATAGATATAGTTAGGACTGCTACAAAATTACTAGGAAAGGGGATCCAAAGCTGCAAGAACTTTGACAATAATGCGAGCAGGGGACTGACGGCGGTTGGAACGCTCGTAGAATCACTCTACCCGCCGTAATCCTTTACGGTCCATTTCACTGAAAATCCAAGTAGGTAGCCTTATAACACATGTGTGGGTACTAACTACGAAAGTCTGAACGATACATCGGCATAAATCAAATTCAATACAACTGCAAAGTAACTTGACATTATGAGGTGTGCCATTTAAAAATAATTGCATTCTAGCTTGCGTTCATTTCTAACGCCGTTTGATTGCTCGTCCTACTAATTAAGATGCTCCTCAATGGACCAAAGTATTATTAACAGCTGTAGATAGATTAACGTGATCAACATAAAATAAGGTACAGAACGGACCAGAGCACCTAAAACCTGGCTTGTCCCATGACCAGGAAAATGATTACTGATAGCAGAGAACCAGGTGGATTAGTTAGACAAGGCTTTAGAAAGAGTAGAAAGAGGTAGTCGAAAAATGTGAACGCTAAAAATCGTTGCACGATGTCAAGCACCGGCGGATCAAAGGGCTAAAGCTAACGGCCTCCTCCAAAAGCATCCTAATCCATACTATTATAAATGCGAAAGTGTAAGTATGTGTGTGTTTGTTTGTTTGTCCGTCTTTCACGGCAAAACCGAGCGACGAATTGACGTGTTTTTTTAAGTGGAGATAGTTGAAAGGATGGCGAGTAAATTAGGATAGTTTTTATCCCAGTAATCATCCCCTAAGGGGGTGAAATGGGGGGGTAAAAGTTTGTATGGAGCTGCGATATAAACGAGTTCCACGCGGACGGAGTCGCGGGCAAAAGCTAGTAATAAATAAATATTTCGGGACAAACTTACACAAATCGACCTAGTCCTAAGCTAAGCAAAGCTTGTACGATGGGTACTAGACGACGATAAACATACTTATATAGATAAACAAATACTTAGATACATAGAAAACATCCATGGCTCAGGGTCAAATAAATATTCGTGCTAATGACACAAATAAATGACCTCCAGCCTCGTAGGGACTACCAACAAGATTAAACAGAGGTCGTCATCCTAACTAAAATCTATCCGCGGATCCACCACTCATGTCAAGGGACCTATAGCATACGACCGGGCTCCTAGCCTGTCGAGTAGAGGCGATGAATGAGGTGGCAAGGAGGTGCATTCGCATTCCTCCCGTCCGCACTTCTGACTTGTCATGTGCTGTACCATAAAATGCATCCACAAAAAGCCGGTGGACTCACATACGACCTGGCTGCAGACCATTCAAGGTTATCTTAACACCTATAGTAGACCCTACTACCCAATCAACGTGCCAACGGAGTCATAAATCATTCTCTCACGCAGGAATCACTACGGCCAGAATGCGTGGCATTAACACGACTTTATATACTTACGCTAGACTACTGGCATGAAGTCCGTGATGAAATTTAAAAAAGAGATTTCCTGGGAGTCCTTCGTTCCATTCCACCCGACATAATTCAAAACTATTAAAAAGGCATTCCATACCATAGCACAGGGGTCACCAATTAGTTTCGCTCAGGGTCCGTTTTAAGAAATGAAATATCATTTTACAGAAAAAAAATGCGGGGGGATACATTTTTATTTAATTATACGTAGGTACTCTGTAGTGCAAGTTGCTGTGTTCACACGGTCCGCACAAAACGGGTCGGCGGTCCGGATGCGGACCGCGGTCCGCCATTTGAAAGAAAGAAAACATTTATTCGTGGACAAAACAATGGGTATAAAAAACAAAACACAGTAACGTAAAAGTAGCAGGGTCCACGAAAAGGCCCCGACTCAGCATGGTGCTAACCTAGACGGCCAGCGCTGGCTGATTTGGTGACCCCTGCTATAGCAGATAGCAACAAGCAAGCAACTAAAAGTAGACCGGCCTGCAGTCTAATGTTACATAGGTACTTACTACTTACATCGTCAAGTATCGCATCGTAGCATCGTAAGTCTGCAACGAATAATTTGTCAACACCATACATACTCGTAAGTACGTCGTAGTACTTAAATATGGGGGTGTTAAGAAATGTATAATTAAATGCAATAGCATACGGTTTCTATCTGAGAGGGTCATTATTCGAGAGTTTCAACCGCCTCACTTTCCTGGACATATTTTTGAAGAAATGGGCGTAACTAGATTAGATGTTGCCGTTATTTATACATGTCGGGTAAACTTATGTAGATACTTAACCAGAAACGAAATCAAAATCTTCTGCCACTTCTACAAAAATGTGACCACGAATGTAAAATATTCGGAAAGAAATCAGCTTTAGACGAGTTATACAGTTATAGGACCTGCTATGTGCCTCTGATGGATTCTGGCCCGCTCTGTACCCAACCGATACGTACAATCACATTGTGTTTAAATTACTGTTTTCAGTCCTTTTATCAATTTCTTGATTTAAGCGTTAACGTTAAATTCTAAAGTTATACATGCACAAATGTTGTTAGAAAACCGGCCTTAGGTTCCTATAGAGGGGTTTGAGGGAGAAAACAAGTATTAAGTGAGTAAAGCCTGAGCTACACGATTATGAACCACCGTGGATTTGGACACCACATATAAATAAGGCACATGTCCCTTGTCCCACCGCCGGCGAGTAGCGAGTACTCTCATAGTAATTCTTCCTCGCTTGAGCGAGTAGCACGTAGTACTTAACACTCGCTTACTCGCCGGCGGTGGGACAAGTGCCTAATACCTAATTACCTAGTACTTTATGAAGAGAAACCCCTCTACACAACTGATGTTTGACAGATGGAATGTTCAAGTCATAGCACTTTAAATCCTAGTGCGTTGCATATGTTGACACCTCGGAGAACGCGAGAGCCCATTTTAACGCGGCAAGAGGAACAAGTCTGATTTGCATCTGGATCTTGGATTGCATTAACGGGAGAGTTGCCTGGGGAAAATCCAACGGAAACCTACGCAACCACACAAGCGTCAAATACATCTTTTTTCAAGCCTGATGGTAACTCCTGCCTGAGGTAAACGCAAGCACCAGCACCTGTCTATGGATGCTTGCGACTCTAGAGGCACTTGATTTGAGGATTCGTTGTGTCAACAGATAGAGACAACTGCAACTAGGAATCTTCACCAAGGCCATCGTGGTGAATCTGGTTAACAACCGTGTAGGACAGGCCTTAGAAACGTTCATTAGCTAAGCCACCTACCCTGAAGAATATAGAATAATTATTATGTTCTTTCCTTAGTGCATTATCAGCAAAGTACCTTTGTTCTTGTCTAGATATTGTTTAGCACTTAATTAGGAACTTAGCTAATGAGCGAGGTAATTGTGATTCGAGAACAGAAATAGTATGAAACTCTGTATCTAAATTCGTCTTCCAAAGATCAGATAACCCTCAAAATGTATTACAACGTTCTCACTCTTATACTTACTTAGTTCCTCACATATCTTGAAACATATCATAAGTATGACATAGATTGTTTGTAGTCGCTCGGTATACCTAGTATCTTCATTAGATACCTACATATAAATACATCATCGAAAACACAATCTCTGGGCCATATCAGTTTCTCTCACAATGTCTGTTTTTTTTCAAAGGCACGGAAATATGAAAGGGACAGAAAGAGCAGGACATTTCGCGGAGCTACAAGTTACAATTTTCAACTGACAACACCTCTCAAAAGGCCGATCAATAGCCTCAGTGTTGCCAGTTTCGACATGTAAAACTGTAACTTGTAGCTCGCAGTGGTTTGACAAAGCTACAAGTTACAAATTTAGAAATCTGACGTGCAAGGGCAACCCCTGAGATTCTGAATGAGTACTGGTAGCAGCGAACGAAACAACCATAGAAGTCTAAGTAGCGCCGCATAATGGCCCCACAGGATGGGGGGGGGGGGGTGTCAAAACGATGACAGGCAGCCGTTTAGTTCGAACATGCGCATTCCGGGCTCGCATTCTATGGTTTTTCGTTCGCTGATTGGTAGTGGTAAGTGGTGGTACCTTAGTAGTTGATTGTGTTTCCGAGGTGAACAAATTGTGTAATTTGTAGACAGCCCTAGTTAGCCGATAGCAAGGCCGGTCACACAAGCTATTTTCGACTTTATATACGTATATATTAAGGTTTACAATCAGCTGATAGGTGAGGTATATTTATTTTCATGTGGGTATTGTTTAGATTATTACGAACGTTCAAAAAAGGTGAAATGACCTAACGTATTTCCGGGAGATTAGAATTTGGAGTTGGACAAACAAAATAAAAGATCTATTTCTAAGCTGATTGTAACACTGGCTTTGCTATAACTATGTGCAGTTCAATGGAGCACCAAGGGCTTGGAAGAAAATACATTACGTATTATGCTGCTATTACTGCACGAGACAATATAATATTATATAAAAATCCATTTAAATTGTCTTCTATTACATAAAACGGTTGTAATAAGTACTCAAAGAAATCGCTTAGATTAAAAAAGTTGGTTAGTCTGGACTTTTGGAAAATACTTGACCTTTTAGCGTTATGTAGGTACCTACGGTCAGCAAAACAAAACAAACGCCAAAGTTATCTGTGCAGAGCGGCTACAGCGAAAGGCAAACGCCAACCGTCTGTCTGTCGCTCGAATATGCAAGTGCGATAGAGAACAAACGGACGAAGTTGAAGTTTTGCGGGCTGACATATAAAGGCGTGTACATATAAGGTTGTCTTTATTTATACACTGATATTAATGTTGCTGACCGTACAGTCGGCAAGGAACCTAGCCTACATGGCCTGACTGGTAGTAACCCGACTAACGCTACTGGCTAACACTCGTACACAAATAAGATTTAAGGCGCCGTAGGTTCATGGTCTTCTCTCCCTCTCACTGAGCATAAGCGTGAGCGAGATGGAAGTGCGTGCTCGGAAGCGCGGATATCATGTTTTTAATTTAAGTTTTTTGGCCGTTTAAATAAATAAAAATGTAAACACTGATTTCTCTCAAACATGATATTGCCGATTTTTAGAAGCAATTTTAATATTTATAGCTTTTGTGCATAATTTGTTACGAATATTTGAAATGTATTTTTGTGTGTTTTAGACCTATGTTCGTGATTTTTTTCTATCGAGCGAAATTTGCTTAATCATGTTTCGAAGCACTGATTTCCCTGCAGAAAAACCTCAAGATTACTATTCGTATTTTTTTGAAACCATATTATTATAAACAGACGCATTATATTGTTTCAAAAACTCTGTTCGCTTAACTTGGCTGAACCTACGGCGCCTTAAAACATTGAGCCCTCGTTCTTCGCCCGCAGTAACTTTGAGACTATAGATATTTTCTAAGCAAGAATACTTAAGCTTTTTTAGACGCTTCTCACATTAAATCTTGTGTAAATTAATATACACGATGAATTAGTATAGGGAAAATCGTTGCCTGTGTGTATGTGATTTCGGCCATAAAATCATGGGCCCTTTCCAACTCTACTTATACATCGGTAAATGTTAAGGCAAAGGTTTTCCTCGTAATTTATCCATATTTTCAACTAATTAAATAGGTATAAGGTTTAGGATAATTCACTATAATGTGCAAAGCTGGAACTTCATGGAATCAAAACAATTTATATAAAAATAATGTAAAATAATTTTAGCTCTTGAATTATAAAAATAAATAGATACGCTTGAATGCTGTAATGCACAAATAATAACTGACAATTTATAAGTGTTGAGATAGTCTAGTTAAATAAGAGGATCTGTCATTTATAAGTAAATTGTTGTTTTGTGGTCAATTATAATATTCAATGTGGCTAAAACAATAAAATAACCAAATCAGATGTTTACCACTACAAACAGCCAATTAATTAATTAATATGTAGATATTGATTAGTATTTTACCTATTACTTTGTACGATTTTTTGTAAGTTATTTGTTTTTAAATGTTAAAACTTTATACATAAATGGAAATTTAAAGAAAATACTTAAATTATAATATATGTTGTGATTGACTCACTCAGATGTGGCACTGATTTGACTATTTTAAAAACATCGAATACAATGAATATTCCTTCAACTGCTACTTTTGGCCACTGACCAAAGAATACCCATTGAAAATTGTGATTTAATGATATGAATAGGTAAAATACGCTTGCTTGTGAAGCAACATATATAATTGCAACCAGTACTTTTAATATTAACAGAAATAACTATATAGGTACCTACTTCTTGCTACAACATAATACGTATAGCAGCACCCCTATTAAATGACCGAAAATAATTATATTAACTTGTTAATGAGTAATTCATATTTGGTTTTTACTACAACTATGATACCTATTTCCAGGAAAATCATTTTATGATTTTAGTATTTCAATACCATTAAATCAACTGTTTTTTTAGAAAAAAAATACTGTTTTTTTTTAATCACAATTATTTTTGCTATGGTGCTAAATCTAGCTGATACATAGAAAAGCAATAAAGGCTTGCATTTTTTAATTATGTAGGATTATTATTTGCTTTAGGTATTTATATTTGTCAGTGAGATTGCTTAGGTATTAATAAAATTACAAAATGTTGTAAGGAATAGTAATGTGACATTTGCCAATTAAATAATTAGTAAGTGAAAGATTTGGAAGAATTCTAAAACAATAAAAAATAAATTAAATAACTCTCTCTAAAGAGGTAGGTAATCTCTAGAAATAATATTAATCCTTTCAATTAAAATCTTAAATTACTTCCATAACAGCTATTTTTGGTAATCTGAAATGTAACTATTAGAAATTCACATCCCTTATATCGTAGTTTTTGGTTGGCAACAATATATTAGACATATTTCTGCTGAATAGTTTTTTGTACCTACTTAAACTCGCTATTTAAAAGAATGTGTTGAATAAGTGCTTGGAAAGCAAATAGATGACTAGAAAATTGATGGAATTTCAATTATTTTTGTAATAAAATATTACACATATTGCCTATTGTTTTATTTTCCTTTTCCTTAATAAATATGTGTCATGGGGTCCATGTGACCATTCTAACTTCCTAGAGGTGGTGCTCTTTTTATAATGTCCCATTTTATGCTATTATATTGTTTATTGTTTATGCTGTTATTTTTTCTAGTACCGTTTTAATAAACTGGATACATAAATAATGTTCGTCATATCATAAGGAAAACAATTGAATCAGATAAATATTTTTAATAAGAATATTGTTGGGGATTTGCTTTCCATTATGTATTTGAATTACTTACATAGTCAGTTAACTTTGTGCCTACCTATGTGCTAAATGTTATATTTCATCTAAGTACCTTCTGTTATTTTTCTTTGGTTTTATGAACCACTATATTAAAGGACACAAATATTCAATACAACAAATATCAGTCAAGACTGTGCGTATTCATAGTCATTGGCAGAGGTCGGAATTTTCGTAGCACTTTTGAGCTGTCATAGAGATTTCTCGTTTATCGACTTCCGATTATACATATGTATATCGATAAATACAGAATACAATATACGTTAAATATTATTAGTTGATTACGAGTAATGTGTAAACAACATGCAGTCTTATTGCGATTGGGCGATCTCATTTCTAGGAAATTACATATAAAGAGAAGTTAAAATAATAATATTTTATAGTTGAACATGAAATTAATAAATGTTAATGTAACTGAACTGATTCAATTTAAAATACTATTAACTTTTCATTGTTTTCATTGCAAATCTCTATTTCACAATTTCAGCTGCTCAAAAGTTATCTAAAAGAGATCGCTCTTTAGCGGTAAGACTGCCTGTTGTTTACCTCTATTATTAATCTTGTTTCATATGTCGTGTTCTATAATTTATCGATATAATTATGAATATCGGTAGTCGATAAACGAGAAGTCCCTATGACAGCTCAAAAGTGCCACGAAAATTCCGACCTCTGGTCATTGGTATTGTGTCAGGACAAGCTACTGAACCTCTTCAACTCCATCATACTCAAGTTTGTACAGTATGATTGATTACTATTAGTTAACCACTGACAGATAGTTTTCCTTCATTTAATTTTCAACTTTAATGTCAGCAATTTTCAGAATACTGTTACCCACATCTACCGATTTAGAAATAACTACTTAATAACAAATTTGTATGAGGTTAAAGTTGAAAATTAAATGAAGGCAAACTATCTGTCAGTGGTAAACCCCAAATAATTCTACTGTAATAGGGGGTCCTGTCCTGAAACTTGACCTGCTAACTTTTGCCCAAATGTTTCATTAGAACTTATGTTCCACTACCTAAACCTAATTAATTTTTCTTCGAAATGGTGAACATTTCGGGTTTTCTTTGAATATCACCAAATAGAAGTCATTACTTGTTAGGTTAGATTTGTTTTACAATAATCCTATAAAGTTTACTATTTATGAAAAAATGGATTAGGTCCAATGAAGCACTTAGGTCTAAAGTAGTCAGGTCGAACAAGTGAGAACCTTTTAATTGAAAGTTTAGTTTAGTTATGGGGCTTCTAAACGGGCAACATTTTTACGGCAATGTGTGGCCAGTATGTGCATCTTCCTCTAGCGTACAAAGTCATAATGAGATGGCAATAGTTGCCGACCAGAAATTGCAGGACAATGTGGCCCGTTTAGAAGCTCTATTAAATGCACGTTAAATTTCGATTTTACCTACATATTTCAAGAAAAAAATATTTATTCATTATTTTTGTGAACTTTATTGAAAACAATTATTAATACTAACATGTGCCATTTTAATAATTAACTGATAAACTAAACTTTAATAATCAAATGCCATACATAATTTCAGTAACCTCGGTGTCCTCTAAATCTTCTTCTATTGTCCAACTGAAATAATAAAAAACAAAAATTATGAAATCTGAAAATAGGAAAGTAACTAACAAAAAAGCTTAAGTGAAAATATGCTCAACTAGCAGCCATAGAGATAGATAGAACTATGGCCAAGCTGAGTGTTACCCTGTATTTGTGTATTCAATGTTAATGAAACATGGTTTAACAAAAAAAGATTAGCCCTACTTGTTCATCACACACATAAAAAGAAAAAAAAAAGATAAAATAAATATAAGTTTTCTCCCATTGCCATCTTCCAGTATGTACTTTTCTTAATGGATTTTGTTTTTATACATATTTGTTCCTATATTGACATTGTGAGAAAACCGGTCTCATCCCAATAAGGTCTAGTTTTCCCTCTGGTTTAGGTCAGACGGCAGTCACTTTCGTAAAACTAGTGCCTGTGTGAAATCTTAGGATTAGGTGCTAAAGTGGACCCCAAGCTCCTTTAGGGCACAACCGGGAACAACACTAGGAGAGGAGGATCTGGTTCTATACTAATCTCATCCCTAGTTCTGTTATGCTGAGGCCACACTAACAAGAAATGCCAATAATTATCGCGATAATGGACGTTAAAGGTATGGCCCCACTACGATTATGGCGATAATTAATGGCATTTCTCGTTAGTGTGGCCCCAGCATTAAACAAGGATAAGTAGGTATAATCCGTAATTATTGACTATAATAAATATTTCAAGGTTTTTCATTCACCAAGGATCGTTTGCACTCAAAGAAAGCTTGTCGCAGCTGAATGCACTCGTCTCCAACTGACCCTGCTTTTAAGCATTCTCGAGGTGTTTTCTTGTCCTGAAATTATCACAAAAGCAATTATTGTTGTAAGAATAGTAGTTTTAAATTGAGCATGAAGATATTAAAATGATCTAGATAGAAAAACCATTTTTAGAGCCTTTTCTGAGTTGTAGAATTCTAAAAACAATTGCGAAAACCTTCTCAAAACTAACCTTTATGCAACAATCCGTAGTCAACAAACACATCTTGAGGTCAGCTCTGATACCCGCACAAGGGGACTTGTCAACAAGTCCAATTTCGTCTGGAGCGAAAACAACCATTATTCACTAATTATTGTAGTAAAATCTGCATCAATTCCCTTATTTTGTTGATTTTTCTACCGAAGTCCGACCGACGAAACTACTTTATCAACAACAAACGTCACATTTGACCAATTGACATTAAACGAACTGTTTTTTTTTTCAAGTCACATTGCGCGTTTGAGTCATATTTTTGGGAAATTGGAAGAACAACAGAGTTTTTAACAATTTGCCAAATAGATAAGGCAAGGTTCAAAAGTCCAATCAGCTGTTTAGTGACACATGACTTAATGCCTTGAGGCACTTGCGCTGCTTAGCCATGAAGAATATAACTAGCAATTACATGAGTAATAAATATTTCTTTGTTTATCCGTGAGTGAGTGAAAGATGAGTAAGATTATACCAGTATTCTCCAGGACACTGTCGCACGTCTGCTCTCTAAAGCCTTATAAGGAGACGAAATGGATGATGCCTAATGGGAATCCAATTGGGGCGTACGTGTACAACTGCGTGGCCGACCAGAAAGTACCCGTGATCCTCAACGACCCCAACATAGCGACGTGGTACTCCTGCGGCCCTACAGTCTACGACTCCGCCCACCTCGGTCACGCAAGCTGCTACGTAAAGGTCGACATCCTCCAGAGAATACTTCGACAATTCTTCAATATTAAACTCGTTACCGCAATGGGCATCACGGATATAGATGATAAAATAATCAAAAAGGCCAAAGATACAAACTCAGACTTCAGAACCGTAGCAAAACAGTTTGAACATGAGTTCTGGCTGGACATGGCCAGTTTAAATATTGAGAAGCCACTAATAGTCGCCAGGGTATCTGATCATGTTAACACTATTGAAAATTTTATCAAGAAAATGATTGACTCGGAAATGGCGTATGTTACTAATGATGGTTCAGTATATTTTGATACGGATAAATATAATGCTTATGGTAAGTTGCAGAAAATGCAAGATGCAGGAGAGCCAGCAGATCAGTACAAAAGGAATAAGATGGACTTTGCTCTGTGGAAGGCTCACAAACCTGGTGAGCCGTCTTGGAAGGCTTCCTGGGGTGAAGGCAGGCCAGGCTGGCATATAGAGTGCTCAGCCATGGTCAGCAAATTCTTCGGCTCTCAATTAGACTTCCATGCTGGTGGAATTGACCTGCAGTTCCCCCACCATGAGAATGAGGAGGCCCAGTCTTGCTCGTTCCATAACACTAGGCAGTGGGCCAATTACTGGATCCATGTTGGTCATTTGCAGCTAAAAGGAGACAATAAAATGTCTAAATCCTTGAAAAACACTGTCAGTATACCGGAGATGCTGTCACAACATGGTGCCGACACATTCAGGATGGCATGTCTGATGTCCAACTACAGGTATCCAATGGAATACAGTGAGGAACTGATGCAAACTGCACAAAATGTTCTACACAAGTTCAAATTCTTCCTCAATGATGCTTATAATTACGTCAATAACAATGCAACAGAAAATGGTGATTACAAGTATCAGATACTGGATAGCTTGCAAAAAGTTGAAGAAACAAATCTAGAGGTGCTCAAATCAGACTTTGATACAGCAAGTTGTATCAATAACTTGTTAAACTTAGTTATAAAAACAAATAGACTGATGAAACTCGAAACTGCCGAGTTTTATCCGATACCAGTTTTATTAATAGCCGAATACATCACTGATGTGTTGACTAAGCTTGGGCTCAAACTACTGGCAAGTTCTGAGAGCGCTGTACCAAATAATCTCATAGATACTCTGGTGGAATTTAGGCATACTGTGAGGCAAAATGCCTTGGACAGGAAGGACAATGAACTGCTGAATGCATGTGACGTTGTCAGAGACAAGATGAAGGCAATTAAAGTACAAATTAATGACAAAGAAAAGACACCTTCTTGGGTCCTGAAATAAATAAACAGTATACACAAACAGTTTTAACTGAGCCTTGCAGAGTTCCAGTCTCTCCAGCAGAATATACCATGTATATAGAGTAATACATTTGTAAGGTATTCCTGCAATTTATTTACTCAAGATAAATAAATTAACTCTAATCCTTGATAAGGCTTTTATTATCACTTAAATGCAAGTTAATCCCTACTTATTTACTAACGCTACTGAACATTGAATCCATAATGTCATTGAAATGTCTGAAAATATCAATATTATTGTTAGATCTTGAGTTTTTCATGCATAGGTACAGTCAGCGAAGTATCTAGCTGCGCAACATAGAAGCTTGGAATGATTCCACAACAAGTTACGTCTGCTGTTTTAATTCTTTGACCTACAGTCATACGTTTACATGGAATTTCATAAATCTGACATTAATTTTTAAAATTGCACAGCAAACCGGGTAGGTATATTATATTTAATTTTTAAAGTGCACTCGTTTTTACTCTTGAGTGCACTTTGTTGACTTATTGTACACAAAATAAAACACAACATATGGCAAGTAATCATATAATTGTTCGAGTTAGACGTAATTGATGTTATGCATGAGATAGTGACACAAGCAGTCTGTCAGTCCAACTATATAACTTAGTCTCGGCCATGATGACGAATGGCCACCACTAGTAGCAAGACTCTGTTTATCATTGACATAAAAAGTGGCCATCCTTATCACTCATACTTGCCTGAAAATAAATTTATGACCAATGATAAACAGTATGCCCTACAAGTCTTAACTAGGTATAGCCAGCATTGTCAATCATTGGAATAAATCTACTTTTTGACTAAATATGGCTAGACCTTAGTTTAAAACTAGTGAGGTTACCAAAACTAAGGTATCCACACTACACAATTATTTTCATTGTTGTTGTTTGCTTGTGTTTATTTAACAGACCATAGGTTGCAGGAACAAAACTTTTATGTTCCTGTTATTGAACAATATCAGAGTATCAGATCATGTTGATAATGATAAGCAGGTACATATTTATAGACAGAAATGGAAGAATATACAAGTTAACTTCAGTCTTATAGAATTTAAGAAACAATTTGTAAAGTGATCTTTGTTGAGGCATTACAGGATTAAGTACAAAATTACGTGATGTGGTTTAAAAAAACAAGAAACGCATTCAATATTGTGATGTATAATTGACGCAGTAGCTATGAAAAGGGCCCACTGTACACCAGCGTCTCCCGGTAAGAAATCGGACCATACAAGATCAGTGTTTCTTTCTTGTCATACAGTGAAAAAAACAAATTCACGTAATCTCCTAAGACCCATGGGCCCTACTTCAAAAACATTCACTTAAAGAATTTATTAAATTAAATTTATTTTTGAGTTGCATTTGTTTTGTTTCATCGGAGTTTCTGAAGCAAACGAAATTCAACTCTATTTCCTACTAACTCACGTTGATTCAAATTTGTGGTGGGGTGTGGCCTCAGGAGGATAAAGATAGTGAGGAAGCACAACTTTTGTTAAAAAAATTCACAAATTATTTGCTGTTACAGTCGAGTTCTCCAATATATGTACACTTTTTTACCAACTCGAATGCGGCCGCTAACAATTAGTATGCAAACGCGTTCGATTAGGTAAAAAAGTGTACATATATTTATGAACTCGACTGTACATAAATAGGCAATAGATAGCATAAAAGTGGTAAGAGTTTCTAGATCATTTGGTCTTAGCAAAGCCACATCAGTGTGACTGTATTGGAATTCAATTTGTATACAACAACACACATTCATGAAATTCAAATGCTTTTCGTCACCTTAAATAAAACACTACAATCAAAATTATAACAAACCCAAGCACATCTCCTAACATAGGACATTACAATTTTCATCAACACTCAATTGACGGCGGCATTCTTATCCTGTATCATGTTTTCCGCTTTATACACCTTCCAGGAGACCAGATAGTCTCTGGCCATCTTGAAAAGTGTGTAGTAGTTGATGAACAGCAGGATGACCGTGGCGAGGAAGTTGTGCCACGGCGCGGAGGAAAAGAGTAGGCCTAGCTGTAGCACTATTAGCGCTAGCTGCAGGCAGAGTAGGAGGCAAAGCAGCGTTGATGGGTTGGAGAACACGGCCTGGAGAAAAAAAGGGTAGTAAAAAAAAGACCGGGAGTGCGATTTTTGAATCTCACTGGTGATATCGAAGTCACCGGTGACTAAAATTATCACCGATGACTTTTATGTCACCATTTTCCAAGAGCCGTATTTTTGAAAGTCACACGCTGTTTACCAACATGCAGAAATTTTACAATGTCAGTCAGAGACAATCTTCCCGTGACGTTCCCCCTTCGGACCGTTTCGTAGCTGACTTTCGGAGCCAGCTACCGTATGAGAATTTATATTCCCGTTCAGGAGCTGGCTCTGAAATGAGACTTTCTTTTACCGTTTCGTAGCTGACTTTCGGAGCCAGCTACCATATGGGAATTTATAATCTCGTTCAGGAGCTGGCTCTGAAATGAGACTTTCTTTTACCATTTCGTAGCCGACTTTCGGAGCCAGCTACCCTGTTGGAATTTAAAATCATCTGAGGCCAGGAACGCACTAAGCGGCTAACCGCATGCGGTTGCGGCAACCGCATAGTGCGTAGAGGTTTTGCATTTGCGGTTTCATATGTTTTGTCCAACCGCACGGGTAGCCGCGTGCGGCTAGCCGCTTAGTGCGTTCCTGGCCTGAGAATGAGAGAATTGCATTTTCCTTTATGATTATCATGAAAACTCGTGAAAGTTTAAAATAATTGTTTAAGAGGCTCCCATACGCCAATGACCTTCGATCTGAATCCCTTAGTTTTCTAATGTTTTTTGTAGCTTATTATATTAACAACAACGGCTTTAAGCAATATAGTATCCCATGTTTACTTCAAACTTCATTGTTTTCGAGATATTTGGCATCAAAGTTGAACAATTTTAGGCCAAAAAACTGGTTTTCTGGCCATAACTTTTGTGTTAATTGGTTTAAAATTAAAACCCTCTGCCAGTTTTTAGAGACGTCATAGACGAACCCAAATTTGTAGATTTCGTATATGTTAGATCTTTCACGTCAATAGAGATGCGAAATAAGTGTTTTTTTAGACAATGTTTAAAAAAATCATACAAAATTAAGTATTAATTTGTTTCAAAATCCGGTCTGTCAAAATGGAGATAAAAGATTGAAGAACCGATAGCCGTTTGATTTATGATTCTATCTGTAGTGCAAAAGTAGTAGATACGATTCAAAACTTGTCAAAAATCGATGAAAACCTCGGGTAGCCCCTTAATGTGTCTTCTACATTAATATTAAAACTAAAATACAAAGGGACTTACGATTTCTATTCAATGACCAGTCGTAATTACACCGTTATTTAAATCATTAAGAGCCATATCAATTTCTTCGTCAAGTTCTTCATATTGTTTTGTTTTCTTATTTTCAATAAACTTTTTATTTATATCAGCATTAGCGACATCGTAAAATGTAGATTCATTTTTTAATATCTTTAGAATTTCCGGAAAGGTATGATGTTTTCGAGCAACAAAGCGGTTACTACGGGCAAAGAGGGCTAAATTCACCTGGCCCATAATATATTTATCATTAAGCTTTATGTGCCCAATTATACCATTCGGTTGGAATAATGCGAATACAAGTTCATAGAATAAATAAGTTTGAATCATGCGAGGACACGTAAGAACGGGTATGAAAGTTGGATTCATGAGAAAGTTGGATTCCTGCTAAAATTGGGTTTAAAACACAAAACAAACTATGTAAAGAGGGATTAGGCCGGTATATTTATCATCTTTAGAATAATATCATATCTACTTCTCCTGTACCATAAATCACAAATAACCGGCTCCGAATCGGTAAATGCATTTTGCCCGTTTCGCATCAGTACAGCTCCCAAACGGGGTTTTAAAATTCCCGTATGGTAGCTGGCTCCGAAACGGTACGAAGTTGGCTCCGAAACGGTAAAAGAAAGTTTCATTTCAGACCCAGCTCCTGAACGAGAATATAAATTCCCATATGGTAGCTGGCTCCGAAAGTCAGCTACGAAACGGTAAAAGAAAGTCTCATTTCAGAGCCAGCTCCTGAACGGGAATATAAATTCTCATACGGTAGCTGGCTCCGAAAGTCAGCTACGAAACGGTCCGAAGGGGACGTTCCTTTTTACGCAGATGTTAGTGTTGTCCTTGATACCGGTGTTTAGGGTTCCGTAGCCAAATGGCAAAATACGGAACCCTTATGGATTCGTCATGTCTGTCTGTCTGTCCGTCCGTATGTCACAGGCATTTTACTCGAAAACTTTATTGTATTTGAATACAATTTTGAGGATAGGTGTACTTTGTTTGCCGTTACATAGTTTTGTAATTAAATTACAAAAAAAAAAATTTTAGGGGTGCACTCCTTACATATATAAAACTGAGTCAATTTTTTTTTTCATTGCAATCCCACGTGTGGCACATCAATCGATAGGCCTTTCTAAATAAATATAAGGTTTCTCAGCATTTTGATTAAGTGAATAGAGTCGGAGATAATCGCCCCGAAAGTCACTAAAATTGTGTACCCCCCTCTAATTTTTGAACCGTGTATTTTAAAAATATGGAAAAAAAAAACATGGACATAGGGCTTATTAAATTCTTTCACCGAAAATTGTTTTGAACAAGATCGGTTCAAAGGTTTTTGAGGGATTTCTAAAAATAAAAAAGCGGCCAAGTGCGAGTCGGATTACGCACAACGAGGGTTCCGTGCCTATTAAAAAGGTCGTATCGTTACTGAAATCTTATGGCACTTACGTCCTTTTCTTTAAGGAAGGCAGTTTCTTAGGAATATCACGAAAACCTTTGAACCGATCTTGTTCAAAAGAATTTATTTTGAAAGGCCTATCGATTGATGTGCCACACGTGGGCTTGCAATGAAAAAAAAATTTTTGACTTTCAGTTTTATGTATGGAGTGCACCCCGAAAAAAAATCTTTTTTTAGTAATTGAATTACAAAACTATGTAGCAGTTAATAAAATACACCTATCCTCAAAATTTTATTCAAATACACCTTATAGTTTTCGAGTAAAATGCCTGTGACATACGGACGGACAGACAGTCAGACAGACATGACGAATCTATAAGGGTTCCGTTTTTTGCCATTTGGCTACGGAACCCTAAAAACTGCCTTCTTTAAAGAAAAGGATGTAAGTGCCATAAGGTTTCAGTAACGATACGACCTTTTTAATAGGCACGGAACCCTTCGTTGTGCGTGGTCCGACACGCACTTGGCCTCCTATTTATCACAATCGAGCCCCGCTGCTAATTCTTCCGAAAAACATACTTTGGTACTTTTGGCAGATGTCACAAACGTCAACTGTCAAAAACAATCGCATGGTGATTTCAATTACGAGTGGGTAGGGGCACTCGTAAATCGATATCATAGGTATGACAAATGTAAGTCACCGGTGAGTTTCAAAAATACGAACTTACGGAAATTACTCACATCGGTGAGAATTAGTCACTTGGTGAGATTCAAAAATCGATCCCCTGGTTGCACTCCGGCAGTGCCGGCAGAAGTGAAAACTCAATAACATTGTAACAGTTTTTCGATCAGAGGCTCTAGTATATGTTTTACCGAAACCAAACTTTACGATCGCGTTTGCGTTTTATCCTCAATTTGTATGGGATTTGACAGCTAAACGCAGACGCGGTCATGACGTTTTGTTTCAGTAAAACTTATACTAGAGCCTCAGGTCACGTGACATCTTACGTTGTCACCCTAAAAAAGAATTTGACGCAAATTTATAAACAATTATCAATTATTTAGGCGGACGGGCCGCGGGCGCGTTGGGTGCGACGGGCCGCTCGCCCGTCGGCGGCGGCAAACAAAATACCAATTTGTTTTTGCCGTTGGTAAATATTTTTCAAAGCTTTATCTCTTTAGGAATAACGTCCATATTCGAACTATTCGAATTTGCAAGAACAGCAGACGGCGGCGGCGAACAAAATATCCATATTTTTTTTGCCGTTGGTAAATATTTTTCAAAGCTTTATCTCTTTAGGAATAACGTCCAAATTCGAACTATTCGAATTTGCTCAATAGCAAAACGGTGAAGGACGCTTGGACAAAATTACAAATTTATTTGCAGAATATGCTATTGCAAAAAGTTTATACTCTTACGAATAGGGTTCAGTTTTGAATGAAGTCGAATCGGCTAGCAGCAAAATATAAAAGATTGTGACCTCCTTCACATCTGACGTCACAAAAATCTGTCGCGTATTTAACAATTTTTCCCCATCCCAAAAAGTGCTCAGCGCCGCTAAAGAAGTTATCACTTCAAAAAAAGCAAAGTGCGTATGGGGTCACGGGTCACGCGCAGTGTAGGGTTCCGTAGTTGCCTGTCTGTATTTGTTATATCGACACGCGCGCGCCAGGTTAAGGGGATGCCTTGATTTGAGTCGAACACGCCCCCTAGACAGAGATACGCTTATGCCTTCCGCCCACGAGAAAAAGAGATGTAACACTCTTCGGGAATGGCTTTTTTGGACAAATATCGATAAATACCTAAGTTAGTGAAGTTTTATTTATATTTAATTAAGTGAGATTTTAGATGAGATAAAATACTATACTATAAACATGATGTGTCGTAAAATAATGTATCGTTTGAGTAGGCTGAGTAAAAAAAGGAAAATACAGACCCAACTTTGGATTTTTTTTCTATCGAGGAAATTTTAAGCAATCTTGTATTGATCAAATCAGATAAACAATCATATAGTCAAGAATCACATATCTGAAAATCATACCTTATTGTTTCTTAATCTAGTCAGAACGGCGTTTCACAGCACGCGATAATTTCCAATGCAGCACCTTAATGGTGCGGTTGCGTCGGCCGTATTGACAGTTGGCCACACCATCGGTTTGATGAGAAAAAAAAATTACATCACCGCTTTACGTGTAGGGTATTTTCAATTTTCCACCATTTTTTTCAAGATTTTATTCTACCTTTTTGTTGCGTGCTTTTATATGCTCATGCCTAATTACAGCTTTCTACTTGTAGTAGCCGTAAGCCGCAGACGGATACGGCGAAACTATAAGGTTTCCTTGTTTATTACGGAACCCTAAAATAGGACCAAATTGTGTTGCCGACTTTACTTTATTTGGCACAGCCATCAACTACTCGTTAAGAGGGTTTCAATGTCCCTAATCCAGATGAGCTTATCTTGTTTAGTTTAGGAGTTGCCATTAATTTATTTCTCCATCGTCTGATCAGTTGGGCGATGGTGCCATAATGTTGCATTGTCCCGAACCTACGTATGCCAAAATTTCGCTCAATAAGATATCGACAAGTAGCTGAAAATTATCACCAAATTTTGAAGGACACCTTGCACATTATTTAAACACGAATAAGGTAAACGGCGTGAGGAAAACCGGTCTAATCACAGTCGTTACAGTAGTATAAGTAGTCATCATTATACCAGCCGAAATACGTTGACTGTTAGACATAGGCCTCCTCCACAGAGTGCCACAATGACCGGTCCAGCGACTAAATGCTGCTGCTGTAAACTAGTGTCTTCGCTAAAAGGCCTTCTACACGATCGGGACCAACCGCCAACCATCGTGTCCTTGGTCGGATCAACCATTTTTTGTATTCGTTCTACACGATCGGTGGTTGACTCAACTTGTCAGTTCTTCTCCGGTATTTGAACAGAACGGTAGCGATGGCGCCTTGCCTTTCAAAGCAACAAGATCGGTTTGGCAATAACTTTTTTATGTTTGAGTGAAGGAGAAAACAAATAATAAAATTTGCCCTTCATAAGCTTCCATGCTTGAGTTTTTGGTTCTTATCTTTGTATAAATCGGATCCAATGTCCCAAAGATATGGTAAATCAAAATATAAATTTGGTCCGAACCTCTCGTTCGCGGCTTTCTTTTTGCGAATCCATTGCACAACGTGCGCTCGCGACGACTGACAAGCACACACTGAAGCGCTCCCGTCGGCCGATAGCGTTCCAGACCACGGACGCAGCCTGTCGTTACATTAACCAAATATCGGTCGGGTCAACCGCTTTCTACACGGTCCATTTTTATATCAACCCGACCAAGGACACGATGGTTGGCAGTTGGTCCCGATCGTGTAGAAGGCCTTTAAATCTTGGATAGCAGAACCCGGGCTCCTTTAGGGTCGAACTTACAACACCTTTGTACCGTCGTTTTAATATCACTTTTCGAGCCAAATCTTTGTACATAAACATGCACGGGTGAGGCAGCGTGCTCGCTACGAGCCGACATTGTGCGTCGTTCAAAATTGCGTTGGACACGATCACAGCCGCGGCTGCGTTTATCATATTTCACCTAATTATATTAATAAATTTGCGAACACAACTGCTTTAATAGGGGTGTAGACTCGAAAATTATTATTACTCCAAAAGAAAGAAGGCAAAAAAATATGACTAGTGACGAAAATCCCATTCAGATATCTCAAAGAATTACGAAGCTAAGCCAGCTTGCTAGGGCTCCACTCACATAGAACCGCTTGTGCTCCGAGCTGGCGGGCCGCGCGGCGGCGCACGGCGTGTCGCACGCATACGCGGCCCCGTCTAGCGCCACCACCGCGCCGCGCTGGTACAGCTTGCTAGGGCTCCACTCGGTCGCCCCGCTCGCGTCTGCAAACAGAAACGTGTCAACTATGGCGGCGGCTATAAACAATAAATATATAACAAAATCCCCGCGCAATGAACAGATAAAACGCTTGCCGTGCCGCAATTCGCACAATGTCGTAGCCGTATAAGGCCCGGGTCCCACGAACGCTTTTTACATGGGCGTTAAAAAAACGTTTACGGAGCTCCGCGAGGTACACCGGGTACACGTACCGTCCTGAGGCCGCCACCGCCCCAGGTGTCCGCTGGCGCGGTGGTGCGTGTCCGCGTGCGCGCCGGACAGCAGCTGCGCCGCGAGCCGCGCGCCCAGCGCGCCGCACACGCACGCCGTCTGCTGCGACGCGAGGTACACGTCGTAGTACACGTACGACTGAAAGTGTAATAGGTGCAATTAGTTTTACTGCGAGACAAGCGTCAAAGCATTCATTCATAAAGCTTTTCTATACAATAGACACGACATAAACCATAAACACGACACGTTCTAATGTATTTTTTTTTTGTGTTATAATTTACGAATATTATAATAATATATAGTCCAGTCAATGAACTGACAACTTGTATGGAAAAAATGACAATTTTGGAAATAATTTATAATACTTAGCTTATTTTTTCTGTGTAACGGATATATTATCAATTAAATAGTTACCCAGCGACAGAATCCGAAAAAAATTCAGACATCAACAAAATGATAAATTAATTAGCTTCTGAAAAGTCGGAAAAAATATAAATAAATATGTTTGTCTTTATTTTGGTTAATTTACATTTGCTCTATAATATTGAAGATAAATCATAGAAATAAAGACATTGCATGTTTCATTTCAATCTACATAATTACTTGCGGGCGAAAAGTTTGTCGGATTCTTGAATAAAGCATCTTAGAATCACATTTTAAAATAAAATCGACAAAAAAAACGCTATTATAAATTAATATTTTTCAAAACCGTATTTTTCCTTGGCTAGAGGAACAGGCTCGCTATACGCTATAAAGGGTGTTTTTTTAACCGTCTTAAGAGCCGAAGCCCAGTTAATGTATACATTACAAAGAACTTAAAAAGAGGTTTTTTTTTTGTTTTTTATTTTTATGTAATAATATTGTTTTTTTTTTGTATTAATATTAATTTGAATCATCGAGCCGAATGACCGCTAGCCGCTATCTTTTGTAGATAGGTACGAACTCTAACCGGGTGAATGAACTTCGCACCGCGCGCCATACAGGATTTTTCAAGCTTAATTACCTTTTATTACTAAAAGCTTAAGTAATACATTTTTTTTTCACGAATAATTAGTACGTTTTGGATACTTTAAGTGGGCTTCGGCTCTAAGACGGTTAAAAAAACACGTGTATACAACGTGTTCCCGCCAATTTCCGTTAATTGAAAGGGGGCATAGCTTAGGTCAAATAAAGGTAATTTCTCCAAGACACCAGTATCTTAACTCTTACTGTTAGCAAGATATTCAACATTTTAATTTAATCAGTTATGAAACTTTAACCAGTGTAAACGGTTTTTTGACGTGCATGTCATGTGATGTCATTTGAACATTATCACATTTGACAAAAACTTTTCATTAACTCTTAAGACCCTTGTACAATAACCGTTAATGCTAAATTTAATTATTTTGTATGAAAATCGAAAAAAAAACTTTTTTTTTTTTTGAAAAACTAATTATGCTACTTTGTTTCGGTGAATGGACTCTGCAATATGCCGAAGTTCAAGGAAATTCAGAAAAACACCCTGTATATGGTATGAGACTAGAATAGTATGCCCCGATGATGACCTTCTTGACTGAGATTGAAGTCCTCCTTAGGATCATATTAGCAGCAATACAGACGCCATCAGATATATCGGAGCCGCCATAGTGTTCACAAATATGTGAACAAGTCTTTATTGTCGAGGCATTAGAGACATGTTCATATATTTGTGACTGTGCAAAGAATGATTTACCCAGCTACACACTATTATCTAATAAATACACTAACCTGTGCAAAACAGCACGGTATTAGACTAGAATAGTACGCCCCGACCACTGCGTTGAAGATGATCTTCTTGACCCGGAGATTGAAGTCCTGTCGGAGCGCGTCCACCTCGGCCCGGATCAGCTCGGGGTCGTGCGAACAGCAGTGTAGCGGGGACTCCGCGTTGTTGAGCTCTAGGAACGGGCTCGACTGCAGCCCAAATAGCACGAAGTATATCACCGCTCTGTGGATAACGGAAGTTGGGAATTTAGAAAGGTTCGATTCCCGAGCTGAGTACAAGTTTTTTTAAAATGTATGAATGCAGTTTTTCTTGTTACTAAAATCGATGACATGGTTTCTAAGAACAGATCTTCGTATATCTTATAGTTTCAGACTTTCCCATACTGACCGCTCTGAATGAGCCACCCTGTATAGCTGAGCGTGAAAAGGAATTGCCAACCTCGCATCCCTGCTATATCGGCAACGAGATTGCCGGCATGTGCAGTAATGTACGGTCGAGGAAATTGAATGTTTGGCACATGTCAACTCTATTAGAATGACGTTAAGGTCCAAAAGTGCTAAACATTCAATTTCCTCGACTGTACTATTATTATCGGTATAAGGGGCATAGAAGATCATAATTATGGTAACCTATCGAAGTTTCGAAAAACACTTGCCCGATTTTCACTTGTCCGAAAACGGTTAACCCGAATTCTTATAATCCATATACTTTGTTTACCCAACTTTTGAAATGTCGCTGGTTTGTTTTCCCACATTATAGTTTTCCCGAAACTCTATAACCAGAAGAACGATTGCCAAGTTTATTATTTGACAACCGATTTGTTAACCACCTTTGCATAATTCTGATGCTACGTCAAATCTAAATCTCATTTTCCCTAATATCATTTTACCGCCACGATTAAAAAAACTTTCAGATATGCTAAAAACCCTACAGAAGTGCACTTTAAAATTGCGATGCGAAAATAACCTTTTGCTAATTAGGGGGTTAGGGTGGGGGGTTAGGGGGGTGGGTTAGGTTAGATTTAAAACTGTGACCTTACAAAATAAACAATTGACAGAAAAGAGGCTCAGATTAAGTCAAAACAATTAAGCAACTAGAGTGCTGCACGAGTCCTTAAAAAGCCCAAAAAGGGGGCTCAGGGCGAAGCCCACCTCAGTAAAAAAACAACAAATGTTCGTAACAATGGTATTATTTGTAGGTTAGGTTAGGGTTAGCTTGTGTCCCTTAGAGCGGAAATAGGCACCCCGCGAAGCGGGGTGACGTCGACACGCTGGCGGTTAGATTAGGTTACATGCTATAATTTCGATCTTTTAATAATAGTAGATTACTGCAGAGGCCGTGAAGTAAGGGATTGCTGGACGAGATTGGGGTAGACGGCCGAGTCGTAGACGAGGCCGAATACAACGAGTCCAGCAATCCCTGCTCCGGCCGAGGATTGTATAGTACTTTTCTCAAACGATGTGAGGAAATATTAAAATTAAAATAAATACTAGGTAATCAATTCAATAATAGGTAATTTGCGCCTTTTTTATTTTTTAAACATGCCATTTGAACAAGCCGTTCGAGCACCATGTTTAACCGCACATAAAGTATAGATATATTTTTTTTTTTATGTAGCAAGTATGCTTACATTGTCTAGTGATGGTTGGCAGTATGTACATTTTCCTTTGTCAGTTTAATATTAGTAAGCAAATTTAAAAAGTTAGAGTAGCGGACAATAATGGTTTTACTTAGGGTTTTCATACATTACTTCTTGGCCTAAGGCCAAGAAGTAATGTAGGGAGCCATAAACGAGAAACTTCACGTCTTCATTTCGTGATATTAACGCGTACATTTCCGAGCATGTTTGAGAAAAGCTACTTTTCGGCACCCAAAACTAGTTGACAAATGGTCCTTCGAAATTTTAATAAGTGTCTATTCGAATCATAAGCGAATAAAATTGTAACGAACTGAGAATGGGGAAAATAATAATATGGGAAATGTAATTTCGGGCAAACAAAAATTCGGCCAACTAATAAAAAGGGAGACGTTTTCGGGATTTTAATATTCGGAATTACGATTTTCGAGCTTAGGATAGGTAACCCATAATTATATATTTACTTGCATGCAACACGCAACGTAGCAACTAATGCTCAACAAAATACACTTTTTGAAGTAGAACTCATGATGAGGTACGGAAGGTAAGTATGGGATCCTTGAGGAACCAAGATCTACATTGATTTGGCTATTTTATTTAATAACCACCAACGCAGTTGTGCATGTGGCATGGCAAAGTACAAAATTGAAGTTGTTTTTTTTTGTGTATAGTAATTATTATTAAGAATGTCACTCTTTAGTACCACCCAGGGGACACGTGCAGGGTTGTGGTAGGTAACCTATCGATGTTTCGATAATTAATTGTCCGATTTTCACTTGTCCGAAAACGGTTATCCGAATTTTTATAAGCCATATACTTTGTTTACCATACTTTTAAAATACCGCTGGTTTGTTTTGCCGCATTAAAGTTATCCCGAAACTCAATAAACAGAAGAACGATTACCAACTTTATCACTTGACAACCAATTTGTTAACCATCTTTTCATAATTCTGATGCTACGTTTAATCGAAATCTCATTATCCATAATATTATTTCGGTGAAAAAAAAAACTTCTGCAAAAAAAACCTATCTACAAATATACCCAAGATAAAAGTGGAATCGCGGAAGACTTTCCTTTGACAGAGTCCAGTTAGGTGCGACGACGAGCGAAGCGAGGAGGAGCGTGTTAGGTGAACTGCGACCAAACAGCGCGCGAAGCCGAGCGAGCGAAGCGAGCGTGCCGCAGCAGCGGCCGGCGAGCGCCAGATCCGATTTAATTTATTGTAGTAATTCCTATTACGCTACACAATAAAAATAGCAAATGCTTGCAATGATGATTTGCTTTTACATGTTACAATTTCGATCTATTGATATAGCGGGATAATAATATTTCGGACTTATTATTATTCGACCTCACAAATTAGTTGGCAAACGTAACTACGGAATTTTAACAAGTGTCGATTTGAACCATATGCGAAATAAAACTGCGACAAATTGAGAATCGGGCAAAAGATATTACGGGAAACGTAAATTCGGGCAAATAAAAATTCGGCCTAATAAAAAAAAACGAATCGTTTTCGGGATTTTAATATTCGGTATTAAATTTTTCTAGGTTAAGATAGGTAACCCATTTTAGCGTCACCTCTATGTACTTACGGGTAGCAGAGGTAGAATATCTTGACGATTGGATACTTCAGGGCTATGAAGTAGGCGCACCAGGCCAGGGCTCCTATCACCATGCCCAGGATGAACATCCTGCAATCATACACTTATATATTAGTTAGGGAGTGGAGTGTTTTTTCTACTTTCAATATGTTATTTATTCATTTATGTAGGGCAGTTGGAACCAGGCCTTTAAATACCGCTATTTTCGTATAGCGGCGCTATCGTTTATAACGTTATTTTTCCTAAAAAGCGTTATACTCAAAACGATATTTAACGCGCTGTCCATATAACGTTACAAATCTAAACCAATATATAAAAGCGATACTTGCTTAAGCGATATAATAACTTTATAGGCTACCCCTTTCTCGCCTACTCGTGCAATGTCAGCGCGGCTCGCAATTTAAAACGATATTATAACGTTATTCGACCATATTTTATAATGTTGTGATATTCATTCTGTTACGATATATATATCAATTTTGTATTAAGCAGTTACGCTGCTAAAGAAATTCTACATTTACATAAAAGTATATGTTACCTAGCAGCCACTATGCCGTGAGGTAATGCTGGCGGAGCTAGAGTGGCCCTGAGCACATGGACCACCAGGCTCAGCAGCAGTCGGCGCGACAGTAGTGTCACTATAAACGCCACTAGGTGCGGGTCTATGAGGTAGAAGTTCTGAAACAGTTGAGGCTTGATATTTAAGATCACTACCAGCATTTAAAACCAAGTTTAATAAGGTAGATCTATGTGACTGCATGCTTCATGGACAATGATTTTAGAATTACATAGTTTTAAAGATTTTTCAAGGATACAAAACAATGGCAACAAGCAACAAAAAAAACTTGATTGATTATTCTTTTCAGAAAATACACAAACTTTGCACACAGTGTATCTAGATTGTGAGCAGGCGTGCAAATCATTAAATAATATATTTTAGATTTTGTTGTTGGAGTATTTGTAGACCATGTCTAAGACAGAGCCAAGTAGAGACATAAGATAAGGAAAGCAGACAGGACTAGGCAATCACCATAAAAAATACATAGCTAGGAATACTGTTCTCTGTTTTTAGCTAGGTTGTCAAAATATATGTGTATACTCACCATAGTCTGGTTGGTATAAGAATGTGGCAACCACCAAGCAGTCCGATACAGATTGAGGAACTGCAAGCCCGTAGCCACAACCGTGAACACGAACGTCATCCCCTCGAACAGAAGCTCCCCGTCATAGGGGATGTAGGGGAACGGTATGTGCTTCGGCGGCGCCGGCCCGTCCGGGACCTTCCCGTCGGCCACTGGCGTCGGCGACAGCCGCGCGCGCCCCACGCGCTTCCCATTACTGCTCAGATCCTCATCCTGGGGCGACGATGTACCCTTTAAACATAAATATTGTAACATCCAAAAAGACCCTCGAAAGATTATGTTTTTTGTTTTAAATACCTTCTTATTCACGCTAGAAGACTTTTTAGCCCCCGGCGGCGTCATTTTACAAGTAATCTGCGGCAAAGGCCGCTTGACGAGCGGGTCCTTAATGATTTTACGCCGCCTGGAGACCGCTGTTGACGATGTGTTGTTAACTTGCGCGTATGCCCAACGTCTGGCCAGGAGTATAGTCAAGCAGCCGACGACCGCTGGCAGGAAGAATACGACAAAAGGTCCACTTTCATTTTCGGTACAACTCATCACTCACATGTTAAAATGTTTTATAAAGGGTCACGAGTAATTTGTTTGCAATACACATACCACAGATTATTAATATGATTGGAATGGAAATTGGAAACGTCAAAACAAAATCGTCGTGGATGGATCGAACCCATAGTGTTACCATGTTACTATCGCTACGCTACTATTTACTATCGATATGACAATTGACTCAAAAATATAGGCTACAAGAAAGAAAGTAACGATATTTTAGTCATTACATTTTCGTTAAAAATAAGATATTTATGTACGTAGGTTCTAAACTTAAGTTATTTAACATATTTTCGAGGCATTACCCTTCGCATGGTTTTTCCGCTTTGTAGCGGAAATTGCTTGTAGCAAAGAAACAGCGGCGCTACCACGAACTTCGAAAGTCGAAGTTCGTAATACATGCATCCCTGTCACTCGATTAAGGGAGTGCGATAGAGATGGAAATACCCGAACTTCGACTTTCGAAGTTCGTGGTTGCGCCGCAGAGGGGCTACCGCGAAACGTTAACGTGTATTTCCCTCTCTGCCACTTGAACCAGCAAGTGCGGCAGAGAGGGAGATACACGAACGAAGTTCGTTTTCATTTCGTGGTAGGCCCTCAGAATAGCGGTGCCTTCCTTGGCAGTGCGATAGTGTAATGCCGGCTGTACACATCGGGCCAACGTTGGCGCGTGAGCAGGAGGCAGCTATGTAAACGAAAGAGATCGAGTTATAGCCCTCTCCCTCTAACGCATAGCTGCCTCCTGCTCACGCGCCAACGTTGGCCCAATGTGTACAGTGTGGCATAAGGATGCGAACAATATATGGGTAAGATAATAATCGATCATCGTTCCGAATCGATATTATTTGACAATGGCAACCTTTGTATTGTATGCATTCCAGTTGACTTTACTAAAGTAAAATGAAAGCACACTTTTCAATTTGTCACAAAAGTCGTCAGAGATAGAGGCCTCACCTGTATCTCCCTCCCTCTGTTGCACTTGCTAGTTCGAGCGGCAGAGACGGAGATACTCGAACGAATTCGCGGTAGCCCCTCAGCCAACAGTACAAACTTTTAGTTCTAACACTGTGTGAAAAAGTGCTTCGTTTGTAGCGTGCTAAACTTTGCACGGAGTTAGAAACAGATATAAAATACAGAAACCAAGCACACAACTAGAGCGATGCACAAGTGGAATGCTGCTGTCAATCAAAGTTATATGCTGAGATTTCATTGTTTTCCTAATTTTTATCGACCAATAACATCTTTAGTTTTCAAATGTTTGTGCAATCGCGCCTTTCTGTGATTGGATAATATATCAAAACTAATGACAATTTTAGAAGACGAAACGAATTCGATTTGAACCTTTTGACAGCAAAGTTTGTGCTAAGCTAAAGATTTTCATGTTCAGCCGGCCGCACTAAAAATAATAACAAGGAATTAAAGAATAATTTTCCTTCACACAGAAATGTTTTAACGACATAAGCACAACCATTTTCAAACTATAAAAATGTCTTTTACCGTGCTATGTTCCTTTGTTTTAGCCTTCTATGTTGTAATATGGTTTTTCGATTCATTTTTCAAGGTATGTTCCTCTGAAGCCGCCGCCGCCGCCGTTTTAAGGCGATAATTAATGACGATTGGTATTAATTATATGTTTTTCTTCCACAGAGTTGTATGCATTACCCGTATTTTGCGTTCATGGAGGGAACTGGATTAAAAGTGGGCATTTTAAACTTCTCTTGGAACACAACTGCATTTAACCGGTTCCTTTATCGCTGGAGCAAGAACTTGACACACATACTGAATAAATGGTTCGGCTTCGGCTACATTATATGCATCTGGATCATGCTGCCATTTTCCTTATGGACACTCGTAAATTTTATCTATCAACATTTCAATGAAAGTATCCAACTCAGCAGCGTTCCAGAAGTGAAGGCCATATTGCCTGGATTCAACGTACCAGCATCAGATTTCTGGGTTTACTTCATAGCTATGTTAGTCAGTAGTATTTTCCATGAGTTAGGGCATGCTATGACTGCTTGTCAATATGATGTGCAACTTTTGTCAGTAGGTATATCTGTTTTTGCCATCATACCAATAGCATTTGTCCAGCTAAATAGGGAACATGTAATGGCTCTCCCTGTAAGTAAACGGTTAAGGATATTTTGTGCTGGAGTGTGGCACAACCTTGCCATAGCCTTTGTTGCCATGTTAATATTCTTCTCAGCTCCAATTTTATTCAGTGTTGCTTATGAAACTGAGCTAGGCATACGAGTTGTAGGGTTTACTGATGATTCCGTATTAAAAGATGTCAGGGGTCTAGAAATAGGAGATGTAATAACCTCAGTAAATAACTGTGACATAAAAAATTCAAAAGACTGGGTTTTGTGCCTCCAAATGGCTCATGAGAGATATGGCATTTGCACAAGTGCAGAATATGTCGCCCAAAATGATGAAATAATGATGGAGACTATTAAAGAAAATGAAGTTGTAGAGTGCTGTAGGAAAGAAGATATTTTCAGTTTCTGCTTTGAGTATATGGAGCCAAAAGTGAATGTGGACTCAGTCTTGCCGGGACAGTATTCATGCCTCAAACCAAGAGATATGGTGAAGCAAACTTTTAAAAAGTGCACTGATGCTGGTGGGTATTCATGTCCTCGAGGCATGCATTGCCTACGTCCCTGTCTAAACAACCACACTTATCTAATGGTCATTCAGCGCAAAGATAATAATGCTGTGCTGTTTCTAGGATTACCATATGAATTACATAAAACTGTTTTCATAGATCAGTATTTTCCTAAAATTGCAATTTTTTCAATATTCTCACCATCGCAAGCTGAGAAACTCCTTAAGTATATTTTCATGCTTTCAATGGGTTTGGCATTTTTAAATATATTGCCTTGCTATGGAACCGATGGTTCCTATATAGCTAAAGACTTGGTCCTGATATTGGCCAAGTACTTGAACAAAAACGGTGATTTTGTCACATTTCTCCATGTTTTTACAATTGTCATAGGGACAGGTATGACGGTTCCAATACTACTGTATCTATTCTATCAAGCGGTATTTATAGATAACTAGATAATCTATTTGCCTTAATCCATTTGCTGCAACAGAAAAAAAAGCGAGGTGGCACCCCCACGCCACGCAAGTTATAACACTAATTGTTTTTGGATTTCGTATGGTAGGCAGGTGGGTGGAAACGGTAACAAAATTAAGTTCGAGTCAGTAGTAGCAAATGGGTCAAACAGAGCTCTTTAGCATTTTACATATAAATGTGATAATTCTGATGTGTATGTATAGCTTAAGCTATATTAATATGACGGACAATTAATCATAATGTAATTATAGAACAATCATTTTCTACTCATCACTAAGGACAATGGCATGGCAGTCTGTTGTCAGTCAAAAATAATTGGAAGCAAAGAAAGTCGACAATTCAAATCCTTGCTTAATAGACAAACTTAGTGTTTAGTTCAGATTCTGGTCTGAAAATGATGTATGGTGAACATTGCCAAGTGAAGGGTTACAATGGGCATTGAATATTTTGTAGAGTTAAGTGTGAAATCAATTAATTTAGGTTCTTGAGTTGCGACCACGTTCAGACTTGGGTATACTCCCACAAGGTGGACTGATGACCTTGTAAAAGTTGCAGGAGTCTGCTGGATGCGGGTGGCGCAGGACCTGTCTTCGTGGCACTGTTTGGGCGAGGCCTGTGTTCAGCAGTGAACATCAGTTGGCTGATATGATGATGATGATTTAGGACTATACAGTTGTTTTAAATTTTGTTACAGCTCTTGTAGTGAGAGGAATTAAAGTTACTATTAGCGCAGTGTAGAGTTGTAAAAATAGAAAAAAACTCCCACAGCAAGTTTTTTAATAGAGAATTCTCTCTACACTGGTATCTATTAGTTACAAAAATGTTTTTAACCCCTGTATTCCGATGTTAAAATCCAATCAAATTATAGTGTTGAGATGTAAAACAATAGGTTCAAATGTTTGACACAGATCCTGACCTAAACATACAAGGGGTTAAAAGTGTAATGTTTATTTTTAACTTGTACATAGTGTAGATAATTAATTAAGTTTAGGTATGCCTATTTTATTTTGTTACTACAGTATAAATTAGTACTGTAATCTAAAGATACCATAGTAAAAATCTTTATGTTAACAATGAAACTATAAAATGTACTGAATGTTGTATAATTCAACAAATCTGGTGTTATGATTATGATCTAACTGAAATAAAATCTAATCACATATAATGTCTCTTCATCCATTTAAAATAAACTATGCTAAATGAGAATTTCTAGCATAGTTTGTACCAATTATGTTAATGAACCTCTAAAATCTTTTAAAAAGTATTCTCTTCAATGGTATTTCAATCATTCCAAATTGAAATGGAGTTGCATTTGTTTTAACTCATTCCATATTCAAACAAGTTGGTTAGTGCCAATTTTTCTTGTGGGTGGAGGCTAAAGGATATGGTATCATTTCAATTTTCCTTACCAAATGTAACTGTCATACTAAATTCATACAAACTATTCTAGAAATTCTCGAATACAACTGTGTTCATCCTTATTAAAATATGTAGAATGATTTTTCATTCTAATTGTATCAGTGGCTCTGATTGGTAAATCTTTGTACTTTCATCTATGATCCAAATCAATACCTATAAATTACATGTGGGGAAATCAATTCTGTGGTCAAACAGGTGAGGGAGCAGCATAGTTGTGTTCTGGGCTTTAGAAGGGATTCACGATCTACTTAACGCTAATGATTTTTCCAAATCATGTAACGACTTTTGACCATAATAAAGCATTGATTTAATAGTTGCTTCATCCGTATGATGCTTGTTGTTCCTGAAATCTGATCGGGCCCATTCCTTCAATTCTAGACGCGTAGACTTGTCAGACACATATCGTAGTGTTCTAAATATATCCCTGTACAGCTTCAGAACCTGTTGACGCAGCATGAACTGTGAATTTAACAAAATGAACACAAATATTACCAAAACATATTTTATAACAGTTTATGTAATACATTATTTTTGCTGGTATGTACCTGCTTGAGACTCAAAGCAGCTTTTGGTAGTTTTGACGACATTTCGAATTTCCGTAGAATGGAACAACGGTCATAAAATAATCAGAAACATCGTTTTCATTATAATATTCAAAGGTTAAGAATAAAAATTAAGCCAAAACATTGACTACTCTACTGCATTGACAATTGACATACGATCTGACATTGACATTTCTTTTCTGTATTTTTGCGTTGTTTGAGTCATTGTATTAATCGCAGAAAAGTCAAAGTACGCAGGCAGAGATGGAGATACACTAACGAAGTTCGTTTCGCGCGTTATACCATTTTCCAACCCTCACAAAATCAGTCTGCAAGCTCATATCCATAGAATAAGGTGACCTTGGCACACAAAGTTTCATTTTACAAGCTTTTATACCTTAGATTTTGTTGATACTTCACTCGATGGTGATCATAAAACCTTAAAGGTACTAGAAAGCTGTTTGGTACACAGGTTAAAATAGGCTTGTGGACAAATAATAATTAAAAAATCTACCACTTTTACCTACAACCCTCCACAAAGAGAGGTGCAAGATTGTTAGTAAAAACATTAATTTAAATAGGTGCTGCAGAATTGCAGATAGTTCCTGAAGTCCTTGGAAGCTGAGATTTTGTATGCAGCACGGCTATCACAAGAAGGCGCGCGAGCTCTCTCGATTTTGTCGCACTATCCGTCTCTCTCTTATTAGAGCACATAGAAAGAGAGGTATAGTGCGAGAAAAATCGAGAGAGCTCGCGCGCCCTCTTGTGATAGCCGTGCTGATATCTCTAAGAATTACGAAGCTACAACCATTTTAATATTGCTTGTTAGAGAGAGAAAACGCTCGCAGATTGTGACGTCACGATCTGCGAGCGTCATAATAGACCATAGTAAATGACAGTTGTTTCATATGAAGGTTCGTTTTGCGGAAAAGGGACAGAATATACCCCCTCTTAAAATTTTGGACACTTATAACTTTGTGATTATTTAATCCCCTGCTTTACTTTTTTCTCCAGTTATATATATTTTTTTAATCCTTTTTCGGGAACATTCAACTTTATTGGTTCTTTTATTTGGTGCCACACAACCCTTTTAAGACGCATTATAGTACATTGTGCCACAAGTTGGTTCGCTTTCGGCGACGGGCTTCTAATAGAATCTCGTTTGTAATAGTTATTTACGATATACAAGTGCCGAAAATAGGAAATTCGCAACGAGTGGTGATAAATTAAAACACGACCGAAGGGAGTGTTTTAAATCGACACGAGTTGCGAATTACCTATTCGCACGTGTATCGTACGTTTTACTGTACATATGGCTCTTTAAAGTTTCGACATATGCACGAAAAGTGCTCTTTTCCGCACTGGTGGCAAATAACGAAAACAAATTGGTATTTTGATCGCCGCTGGCGGCGGGCGAGCCGGCCCGTCGCACCCAACGCGCCCGCGGCCCGTCCGCCTAAATAATTGATAATTGTTTATAAATTTGCGCCAAATTCATTTTTAGGGTGAAATCGTAAGATCGTTGTCACGTGAACTGATCGAAAAACTGTTACAATGTTATTGAGTTTTCACTTCTGCCGGCACTCCCGGAGTGCAACCCGGTCTTTTTTTATATATTGTTACATAAGCGTAAGTGTAAGCGTTTTGGTGAAATACTGTGAGCTTATAACATGTGTGTCTATAATAAATATATGTTTTTTTTTAATGTGATTGAAACTTTGCCGGTTAGCGACTGCTAAACAAAATTACTATATTGATGGTCAAATTCGTATTACCTAGGTACCTACTCTACCATATTCTCATATAAACTGAAATGTATATACTTAGTGGCCCTGTGAGGTCTAGAACTTGTGGTCGTGTTTTAATTTATCACCACTCGTTGCGAATTTCCTATTTTCGGCACTTGTATCGTAAATAACTATTTCGTCACATTTGCGAGGAAACATTTGAAACAAAAATAGTACAAATAGCAATAAAAAATACAAAATGTCAAACGTCAATTTTGTTGAATTTGACGTTATAGGCGCGTAAAATTAAGAAAGAGCGTTCGCATACAGCTACGATTTAAAATCACTGTTATATTTATAAATATTTAACAGCGACTATATTACCACATTTTATTTGTTAGATCTTTAAACATGTTTGATTTGTGTTTATATGCTTAGATTTATTTATAAACAGGTTTACAAACATCGTAGGTAGGTGAGTAAAACCTCCTAGCTTTATAACTGACGCATTTGTGGCAGAAATTTTTTTTAGGGGTGCACTCCATCCATACATAAAACTGAATGTCATCAATTTTTTTTTCATTGCGAGCCACGTGTGGCACGACACATCAATCGATAGGCCTTTCAAAATAAATACAAGGTTTCTCAGCAATTTTTTTGATTAAGTGAATAGAGTCGGTAGATAATCGCCCCGAAAGTCACTAAAATGTGTCCCCCCCCTCTAATTGTTGAACCGTGTATTTTAAAAATATGAATAAAATCATGGACATAGGGCTTATTAAATTATTTCAGCGAAAATTGTTTTGAACAAGATCGGTTCAAAGATTTATGAGATATTTCTAAAAACCTGCGTTCCTTAAAGAAAAGGACGTAAGTGCCATAAGATTTCAGTAACGATACGACCTTTTTGATAGGCACGGAACCCTTCGTTGTGCGTGGTCCGACACGCACTTGGCCGCTTTTTTTTGTTTATTCAGACAACAAGTTCTAGACCTCACAGGGCCACTAAGTATATACATTTCAGTTTATATGAGAATATGGTAGAGTAGGTACCTAGTAATATGAATTTGACCATCAATATAGTAATTTTGTTTAGCAGTCGCTAACCGGCAAAGTTTCAATCACATAAAAAAAAAATATATATATATTATAGACACACATATTATAAGCAGGGGTCGGATTTTTCATCGCATGGTGAGATGAAAGAAAACTGAGGAGTCGATATTAAAGCTAAATTTTTATTCATACTCATACTCATCAATTTTCTTAGTCCCGTAATACTTTTGTCCCTTGTGCAGGTTGACAGATCGAAAATGTTAATCGAAAATTAATCTTTCTGAATGTAATTAAAATTATTTGTGTAGTATGATTTGGGAAGTGTAAGCCTTTTGCTGCTAGTACGTTTACCGCAACAAAGTAGTCAGAACCAAACAAAAGATTAACTAATTTGATATAGTTACAGGGTAAATGTAACCCTTTACCAAGCAAAAGGCTTACACTTCCCAAATCATACTACACAAATAATTTTAATTACATTCAGTAAGATTAATTTTCGATTAACATTTTCGATCTGTCAACCTGCACAAGGGACAAAAGTATTACGGGACTAAGAAAATTGATGAGTATGAGTATGAATATGAATAAAAATTTAGCTTTAATATCGACTCCACAGTTTTCTTTCATCTCACCATGCGATGAAAAATCCGACCCCTGATTATAAGCTCACAGTATTTCACCAAAACGCTTACACTTACGCTTATGTAACAATATATAAAAAAAGACCGGGTTGCACTCCGGGAGTGCCGGCAGAAGTGAAAACTCAATAACATTGTAACAGTTTTTCGATCAGGTCACGTGCTATCTTACGATTTCACCCTAAAAATGAATTTGGCGCAAATTTATAAACAATTATCAATTATTTAGGCGGACGGGCCGCGGGCGCGTTGGGTGCGACGGGCCGCGGCTCGCCCGCCGCCGGCGGCGATCAAAATACCAATTGGTTTTTGCTATTGCCAAATATTTTTCAAAGCTTTATCTCTTTAGGAATAACGTCCAAATTAAAACTATTCGAATTTGCAAGAACAGCGGACGGCGGCGGTGAACAAAATATCAATTTGTTTTTGCCGTTGGTAAATATTTTTCAAAGCTTTATCTCTTTACACACACACACACACACTCTTGACACATTAAGTGTCAATTGTATTGTATCTCTACTCCCTTTGTCTCTGTGTGTCTTTTGTGTAGTGAATAAACATCTTCTTTCTTTCTTTCTTTCTTTCTTTAGGAATAACGTCCAAATTCGAACTATTCGAATTTTCCTCAATAACAAAACGGTGAAGGACGCGTGAACTAAATTACAAATTTATTTTCAGAATATGCTATTGCAAAAAGTGTTTAAAGGCTTTATACTCTTACGAATAGCGTTCAGTTTTTAATGCAGTCGAATCGGCTAGCAGCAAAATATAAAAGTTTTTGACCTTCACATCTGACGTCACAAAAATCGGTCGTGTATTTAACAATTTTTCCCCATCCCAAAAAGTGCTCAGCGCCGCTAAAGAAGTTTTCACTTCAAAAAGTATAATAATTTCATGTAAAGTGATTGCCAAGACTCCCCTAGCACTTTAGCTTTCAGCACTAAAAAGTTATCAGATCTCAAGTAGCGCCAAGCCTACAACTCCACCCGGCCTAACTCTATCTATACCAACACCGCTCTACAAATTCTACATAGGCCTCCCCCAAAGAGTGCCACAATGACCGGTCCTGCGCCATCCGCATCCAGCGGACTCCAGTCTTTTATCAGGTCATCAGTCCACATATTGGGGCCTACCCACGCTGCGCCTTTCGGTACGTATAGTCGCCACTCGAGAAACTTTCCGCCTCGCAACGACCATCGGTTCTACGTGCAATGTGCCCCTTAAGTTTAGTGATTCGGAGGGCTATGACTTTTTTTAATACAACGACGGTGGCAAACAAGCGTACGGCCCGCCTGATCGTAAGCGGACACCGCAGCCTATAGACGCATGCAACTCCAAAGGAGTAACATGGGCGTTGCCGACCCTTGATATGACAGGATTCGCCGTGTTGACAGCTGAAGGAACAAATTCCCTCGCTCTCGACACAACGCATCCCCGGGAGCTCTGGCGACCTTGCTCACCTCCAGGAACACAACACTACTACAGAGCTACGACGCGCGGGCTACTCGTATGACGCGTAGTTGCAGTGTCCAAGAGTCAACGGGATGGCTCGCGGTATTACTACCGAAGTGTTGTGGAACCGCCCTGTGCAACCCGAACTGAGCCAACTTGGACTGGGGCGGAAATAGAAAAAAAATATGAAAAATATTTTTACAGTACACATGTACTAGTGTTCCCGCACTAGTGCGGAAAAGAGCACTTTTCGTGCATATGTCGAAACTATAAAGAGCCATATGTACAGTAAAACGTTGTACGATACACGTGCGAATAGGTAATTCGCAACTCGTGTCGATTTAAAACACTCCCTTCGGTCGTGTTTTAATTTATCACCACTCGTTGCGGATTTCCTATTTTCGGTACTTGTATCGTAAATAACTATTTTCGCCGCGAGGCAGCCGATTGAAACAGCGGTTGCCTGAAAGTGTGTACGTTGTTTATATAATTAAATGCTGTTTCAACCCAATACCTGTTGACAATTCAAGAAATTATTTTTTGTATTAAGCAGTAACGTCTGCTTACGATATAAAAATTTCAAATTAAAGATAAAAACGTATCCCTCTGATGAAACCTCAAAATCACGGGGCGTACGATGGTTATATTTACATATTTAACTCAATGGTTGGTTTGACGTTACGTTACGGATATAATAATAATAATAATAATAAAATTCTTTATTGCAACTATAAAAACATAGGTACATAATAGTTGAAGCCCCGGCTTTCAAAGTAGGTTTCCCTGTGTCTCAAAAGCCGGTTTCTTCCTTGATACAGGCATTATAATTTATAATAGTTACAACATTCATTTATACAAGACAGGTTATTTTTTTTTTTTTTTTTTTATAAATGTTAATCTTAGGTAGAATGCAACATGCATGTATGTGTGTGTGTGTGTGTGTGTGTGTGTGTGTGTGTGTGTGTGTGTGTGTATGTGTGTGTGTGTGTGTGTGCGCGCGTGTGTGTGTATCTGAGAACTATGAGCATTTGTATTAAGATATTATAGTAAGCAGTTCTTCTGACTCCATATACGTTATCGACTTCAGCCAGGAGTTAATTTTGTGTGGAGATAGTTTCAATGCTTTTCCAAAAATCACCTTTTTACCAGACCGAACGGTGTACAGTCGAGGTCATAAATATGTTTACACATGCGGGAGAGTTTCCTACGCTTGACGAACGAAAGCTCGCGCACGCGCGCGGAAACTCCGCCCACCGCCGAGCGCGCGAAAAATGTGCTTTTTCCGGCCCTCGGCGACCAATGGCTGACACCACACCGCTGTCAGTCGCGGGACTAACTTCGTCCGCGCGACACGTGTGATCACTCGTCGCTGCGGCATGTTTACGCGTGCGATAAACTTACGCGGCGAACTTTTAAATAATAATTAATAACAACAATTTAAGTGTGACAGTGCAACTTTAAAAATGGACTCTAACTCGAGCAATCCCCTCTCCCCACCAAAACCGATAAAAAAGGAGAACGAAGAAGAAATCAAGGTATGAAATTTTATATTTGTATTCCGACATTGATGTGAATTTCCGTTGTTCCCGGCTCGAGTTGGCTTTGGCAGCGCGAACGTAAGAGGAGACGGCGAGTCGTATTTTTAAATTCGATATGCTCACGTCAAGGGGACCTCTACAAAGGCGCGCGGGGTTACGCCGAATAAATTATCAAGTGTACGGTTACAATATTAATTACAATTTGCGATACACAATAAAACTCGTGTAATATCACGTTTTCGAGGCCTTTTCCAGCCATTAAAGTGTGTAACGTGATATCTGAAGCGCGCTCGGATCGCTGTAACCGGAGCCGCTGGATGTTTTGATAATAGATATAGGCGGCGCTCCTGTGTGCGTGTGTACCGACACCCCAGCGGGTGTGTGTGCGTGCGGGGTAATTTTAGACGTTCCTTTGCTCAAAACGTAACCCGAGACCGTCCCAGGCCGCAAGTCGACGCTTCAATTTATTGTTTTCATCTGATTATCGCAGTGTACGTACTCTGCTATAATTGCGTAAACATTTAAAAAGTTGCGATTGTTGTCTATGGCCGCCCCCGCTCGCGCGCATTTATTTTGGCGCCTCAGAAATAGTTTGACATGTCAATAACCCCATTGGCGGTGTCCACGCGTTGTGACGTCAGTCACTGGATAATATTATGTGCGATTTGTGAGAGTTTGGGGTCAATTAGATTTATCGTCACAAAAATCACCCACTCACATCATTATCCGTGTAGTATCTTCAATTAATTATCGTCTTGACTTTTAATAATAAAAAGTCTTGTGTCTGTTTTCTATTGCGCGCTATAGTAGCCTCTTGAGGTATATTTAGGTATCAAATGGTTCGTTTGCCAAGCTTCTCATATGCTCGTCTAAATTTCCTCGTTTCCCGGTTATAAAGCAGCTAGGGTCGCGCTTTGCGTCATTCTCAAGAGTATCTTCACTCTCTCAACATTTGGAGTCGACGAATTCGTCAAAGATATACAATATCTATATTTCTATATTGGAGTTCGTTGTAGGTTGTATTTGTACGGCTGTTTGTTAGTGTCACGAATCCTTAAATGTTTGATTCTGCCAGCCAAGACAGACATTGGGTGCATAGTGCATAAAACATAATATAATAGTAAATATAACACATAATATATGATACCAAGGAGAACAAAATATGTCTCTATGGCTTTGGTTTCCCGAAGGTAGGTACTACAAAATGTTGTTCTTCAAAAAAGCAGGGTAGATATAGGTACATTTTTAAAGGGTTGGCAAAGGCGCGCATTTACTTAATCTTTTGTGACGGCGTCGCACAGTTGCGTCCATAGACTATGCTACCATCAGGCGAGCCGTATGTATGTTTGTCACCGACATGGTATTCAAAAAATACCATTTGAATGTGGAAATGTGTAATCTGTAGGTAGGTATACACAGAGGCATTCCGGTTGTTCTATACAATTTGCATTAGAGGCAAAATTTATTTAAGTCGCTCCATGTCATATCCCTATTTAGTCCCGAGTCTGATGTATTTAAAATGCGGACTCCTGCAGATATACTTCAAAATAGTTAAACGTCAATTTAAAAAGTGGAGAAAATTCTTACAGGTAAAAAATCGTATTGTACTTATATGATACGATACATTAGCAAAACAATTGTATGGCAAAGCTTTGTTACGTACATAACTATCTACCTATTTAAAGTTCGTGATTATTTATAGCTAGGTAGGTACTACAGTTGGTTTAAGAATATACATTTTAATATTATTTTCCCAGCCCGCTAAGCGTGCGGAAAATCTCACTCCCTGATGGCCAGGGGTAGGGGGAGACGTAGAACTGACCACGGATGGTAGTAAAGAAAGCCTAGCATATTTATCGGCCTGAGACATTCTTTGTTTTATCGCTCAAGGGCGACTAGCTTTTCCTCATACAATGATGGATCACCGAATGTAGGTACTGTCTTGTAAAGCCAATGAAAGTGTGAATGTAGCAGTCATTTACATATATAAAAAAAAAAGACCGGGTTGAACTCCGGGAGTGGCGGCACCGGCAGAAGTGAAAACTCAATGACATTGTAACAGTTTTTCGATCAGGTCACGTGTACGTCTTACGAATTTTCAATCTGACGAATCTGTCGGTCACGTGACCTGTCGCGAGTTTAACATTTTTTCCCATCACAAAAAGTGCACAGCGGCCACAGCGCCGGCCGCTAAACAAGTTTTCACTTCAAAAATACAAATATGTAGCTACCTATGCGTTTTGTTGAACAGTAGATTGCCTGATACATGATCAAATTGATCAAACCCCAATAACTCTAAACGGTTCATGTTAGACCAAATCCGGATATAATACCGTTAAAACGCCGTCCAAATTATCCGGATTACAATACAAAATGATATCGTTTTCGTTCTAAATGCAAATGTGCATGCAATTTGTCTCGGACCGTGGATGTGCATGACGTACCGTCATTGCCGAGCATGCAACATGCAAGTTGCAGATAATGGCATAGCATCAACATGCTTGACGTGAATAGGCATGTTTATGGTCAGGTGCTTTCGTTAATACCACGTGGGTGGCTAACAAGTGTACGGCCTGTGCCTGCTGGTAAGCGGTCACCGTGGCCTGTGCAGGCTTTATGCCGGCTGTTGGCGGCCAACGTTGGCGCGTGAGCAGGATGCAGTTACGCAAACGAAAGAGAACGAAATAAAGCCCTCTGCCTCTAACGCATAGCTGCATTCTGTTCACGCGCTAACGTTGGCTAAATGTGTACAGCCGGCTTTATATTCGCGTTGTCGTACGACTCCTTTCTTGAAGAACTCCATCCACACTGTAAAGGGCTCATTCCACAACCGGAGGGTTTGAGGGAGGGAATTCCTCTGAAACCGTGTAGTCTGTTTTAATTTAGATGACAATAAGTACTTAAAACAAACCATTACCCACGTATATTATTTAATTGTTATCTTCAAGTAGGGTTGTAAAACTACGCATAACCAATAGAACAAACTCTAGCTATACTCCAGTACACGAGCCACACTTCGGTCAGTTGTATGACGTCCCTTTGTTATTTTTTCCTTTCATATTTAGCAGCAAAAGAAAATGAAACATGCGATGTTAAGGCTGTGCATTGGAAATTATCGCTTGCTTTGAAACGGCGTTCTGACTAGATTAAGAAACAATAAGGTCTGATTTTCAGATATATGATTCTTGACTATATGATTGTTCATCTGATTTCATGGATACATGATTGCTTAAAATTTCCTCGATAGAAAAAAAATCCAAAGTTGGGTCTGTATTTTCCTTTTTTTACTCAGCCTACTTAAACGATACATTATTTTACGACACAATCAAATTAATACTATAGTATTTTATCTCATCTAAAATCTCATTTTATGAAATTTAAATAAAACGTCTCTAAGTCAGGTATTTATCGAAATTTGTCCAAAAAAGCCATTCTCGAAGGGTGTTACATCTCTTTTCCTCGTGCGCGGAAGGCATCAGCGTGTCTCTGTCTAGGGGGCGTGTTCGACTCAAATCAAGGCATCGCCTTAAGTGCATTTTCGTCATTTTAACTGAAGCAAACTATACCTTATATTGGTTCTATAATAGGTACCTATATTTGGACGTGCCTTAGTGATGAATGAAGTCAGATAATCAGGTAATATATCTACAATCATCCTGATCTGCAGAACACATGAATAGCTGTCATACCTGTGTAAAAAAAACCAGTCGGCAATAAGAAACTTATAATTTCTTTTGGAACCACTTTGTACCTACTTGCGAGAACCTTAACCGCCACCGTGTAGCTGCTAGCTGGTTACGCCAAAACAATAAAACACGAAGATCCTCGAAACGGAACACCCGACCTGATACGCGCAAGCCATTTTAGCTCGTATTACTTCGTGTATAAGTCACATGGCTCCGTTTACGTGCGGTGCAACATGCATGCGCATTGCGCATACGCAGTTTATTGGGCCAAGGCTGAGACGCGATTAAAATATATGCAGTACCTTAACCTTGTCAGTGCTTTAAGAGTCCGCAGTAAGCTGGGCTAAATTTCACCTTCTTCAAACGTAATGCCACGCCAATAAACGCCACAATTTGATACACTATTCATACCAACATTGATATTTTTCTTAAATCAAAGAAAACCAAGACTCAAGAGACCAGGGAATCGAAGCTATTTCAATGTTCTTACACGGAGACGCAAAAAGATACCGTACAATCTCATACTCAGGTGTTGCATTGATATTCCTTGGTTTTGAAGAACGTTGCATCATTTCTGTGTTATATCACTTTATCAGTTTGACATATCATTGTATGGTATGGACGTTTATAATGGTGTATTATTTATTTATTTTGATTTTTATAAGCTCTGTATATAATTATATAATTAAATTAAGATACTGTCATAATTAACTGTGCCCCTGACACGGTCAGCGGACATAATTTAATTGCAGCACCTCCATCATGTTGATCCCTTGACGCATGCGAAGTGATGCCTCAATGCCGACTGCCAGATGTTGCCAGTCATAATACTGACATAATGTGCGTAAATGTTTCTTGTGGCACCGCCCGATCGTTGTAATGTCTCAAAATTATGATGATACATGGTCACATTGAAAAAGCACCGTATATCCGTCCTATTCTTTTTCACACGTCGGTGGCAAATAGGCCCACGGCCTGCATGACGGAAAATGGGCACTATGGTGAACCTACGCTACTATACGGCCATCAATCTCAAAAAAAAAATTCAAAAAAAAATAAATTCAAAATTATTTATTTTCAACAAGGTTTTTTTACATTTAGTGTTCGTTTCTCCCTTTTAAGTTCGACACTTGTATTAGGGGGAAACGCTCTTTCATACAGGTGGTAACAGCATGTTAAAAATAAGACTAAACATAGTTTGTTTTCAGCTTACTACTAAATCTATCTATCTTATTACTATACTTAGATACTTAGATTGGAAAGGTCTTCTGTTCATTATTAAGGTAGTTCTGTATTCGAAAACATGAGTTAAGTGAACTTAAATTAATTTAATCTAAGTGAATGAAATGACTGTTACGTGCAAATATAATTATAATTACGAGTTAGTGACTAACTCGAACGATATCCAATCACTTATGACTAGCAGTTAGTCATAAGTAATTCGATATCGTCGTAATTTTGGCTTTTAAGCCAGTTACAAATAAGTTTTTTACATTCTCTATAAGTTGTGCTGTAGATTTTAGTTTTTCTATTTATTTTATTATAAAGAATTACAGATGCTACTTTAAATTGTCGTTTAGCAAAATTAGTCCTAGTTCTTGATAATTGCTTTATTACTTCATAGGGATTACGTTTTTGTATCATACTATGATCTCGACCTCGACACTGGGCATCCTGGGAAGCTGTGGCGTTTTATTCACCACCAGCCCAGCCCCCATATTCTGTAACTTGTTTACCGACTTAAAAAAAAAAGAGGAGGTTCTCAATTCGGTTGTATTTTTTTTCGTTTATCATCATTTTTTTTTTCAATGTTTGTTACCTCAGAACTCCGTCATTGATAAGCCGATTCGTATTTTTTTTTTTTTGTAAGTATATGCTTCCACGTAGGTCCCATTTTTTTCAAAAAATCAGTTGGATGATGGAATCCATGAGGAATTGAGGGAACTCCTCAATTATATTAGGCACGCGTGTAGTGATTTTCGTATTTTCTATTATAACTAGTGTATTTACACCCGGAAATCATAAATTTGGTGGAGTGGAATTGATGATGAAGACCACAGATGACTTATGGAATTCCTCAATTATGTACTTAAAAGTTAAAAGTACAAAAGCATGTCACAGATTCTGATAAGATTCTGTTGAAATAGCAGCTAATGAAGTACCAAAGGTGATCCTTGTGGAATCGACGGAAGTCCTCAAATATTATCGGGCCACATACAGCGATTGGGTTTTTTTCTCTAATAATCAACGCATTTGCTCTCGGAAATCAGTTCATGTGGTAAATTGGAAAATAAATGTGGAAATGTTCTCGTGGCTTGGCGGAGTACTAAATTGAAGTCGGTTAAAACTTTGTTTTTAAAGTAAATTATTTTATGCTCACCTCAACGCTCACCCGCAAATATATCTTGACACCGCGATGCGTAGTAACTAATCGGAGGTCTAGTTTCGTGACGGGTGACCGGCGGGGTGAGCCGCATTAGCGCGTAGCGAATAACAGCCCTGCTAACACTACCACCATAGGTTTTATGGTCACGTACCTACTGTGGCCTAAAATATGTACTGAAACGTCCGGTAAAACGTAACCATAAAATGAATCATGCTGCTAGGCCAGGAATACTAGACCTTAGACCATAGCACCTTTTTAACCGACTTCAAAAAAGGAGGAGGTTCTATGTTCCACTGTGTTTTATTTTTGTGTATGTTCTCCGATTTTTCTGGAAATTGTGGACCGATTTTCGATTTTATTTTTATTTTTATGGGACAATCTTACACAAATCACCCTAGTCCCAAACTAAGCAAAGCTTGTACTATGGGTACTAGACGACGATAAACATACTTATATAGATAAATAAATACTTAAATACTCACATAGAAAACATCCATGACTCAGGAACAAATATTCGTGCTCATCACACAAATAAATGCCCTAAAGCGGTCGTCAAAATTGAAATTACTTTTATATTCGAAAGAGGTTACTCCCTGAGGTGGTCCCATTGTCACCAAGTCAGGATCTCATGATGGGATCCCAGGGAAATTGAGGGCAACCCTCATATGTTATAGGCACGCGTGTAGTGATTTCGGTATTTTCTATTATAACTCATGTATCCGCGCCTCGGATATAATTTTGGTGAAGTAGAACTGATGATGAAGACCACGGGTGACTTTATGGATCTCCTTAAGAATGTAAAGTAGATGATGAAGTGTCAAATTGACGACAATTCCTTGCACAATTCTCATCCCTAAAGAACCAGGCTACCAGTGAAACAGTGGCACTTGACAACTCTCAACATGTTTAGCGAGCAACCCTAGCACGTCACGCGATAGCCCGTTGTAACCGATCCGGATGTATTGTACATCTTTACGAGAGTAGCGGAGGAGACTGGCCGTGTAGGCATAATTAGGAGGTTTAGACTGCGGCGCTACCACGAACTTCGAAAGTCGATGTTCGTAATACATGCATCCCTGTCACTCGAGTAAGGGAGTGCGATAGAGATGGAAATACCCGAACTTCGACTTTCGAAGTTCGTGGTAGCGCCGCTGGTTTACACAGGCGTCCCACTATAGCGTCTCCGGCCTACAACGTGAGTGCCGCGACGGCCATAGTTGCCCGATAGGTCTGCACGGCTATCACAACAGGGCCGCCCAAGAACTGTGTCGCCGCGAGACAAACTATTTGTCTCTTTCTAATTAGAACGCTTAGAAGAGACGGGAAGTCTATGTCGGTCGCGGAACGTCCTGTGATAGCCGTGCTGTGCGTCCAGCACAACTTGCTGACAAGTCGCTTTGCGCGCGACTGAGCGTCTCCTTTCTCACTCGCACCGAGCAGATTAGAAAGAGGAGGGTAGATCTTTCTCGACTCGCGTCGCGACGCGGCGTCAGTTGTGCTAGCCCCGCTGCTAGCGCGGCGTGTCGCGCGACTTTAGATACGCCTGTGTAATCGCGGCCTAAGATTGAGCATGTGTTGCTAAGCTAACGCACGCACGCACCTATTATGTGACCGTTTCATTCAACCGATGCTAAGTGCAAACATTTATATTTCACTTAAAATTAGTTTTGAAATTCTTAAAAACTAATTTTAAGTGATCATCAAGTTCATCATTCATCAATTACCGCGACTCCGTCCGCGTGGAATTAGTTTGTTTCGTTGCTCCAAACAAACTTTCACCCCATAAGGGGATGATTTCTGCGATAAAATCTATCCTATGTCCTACTACTCAGGACTCAAAACTATCTCTAAGTGTACCAAATTTAATCTAAATCGGTTCAGCGGTTTAAGCGTGAAGAGGTGACAGGCAGACAAATACACTTTATTTATAAGGGCCGGTTTACACATTGATTAGTGACTAGTGCGAGTCCATAGATTTGCTACAAGTGCGAGTAGCTATTGAATACGGATATGTGCCGCTGTTGGTTTTCTAAATAAATAAAGACTAACCTCGCCTCAATTTACCACTCAAAAGAGTTACACCTCTGCGGTCTCCCTCCAATCTATGCCAGGGGGGTGAATAAACAACACCTCCCGGCCAGGAGGCGTGCATGCGAGTATCGTGTGTCCATATCGGTTTCAGTTAACACGGCCTTTGTGACCCTTCCTACGTCGCAATAAGGACTATGTTCCTCTGACACCCGCTGGACAATCAATCTGAGTTGCTTTAGGATTCGTTTTGTAGAAAAAGTGCACGGTTTATAAATGCATGGCGTGAAAATGGAGCTCTCGTAATCGTGTTTCCGTGGAGAAAGGCTAACTGAATTCCGTTTTTAGGTGGTTAATTAATTTATTATAAAATAAATAAATAAATAAATATTAGGGGACAATTTTACACAAATCGACCTAGTCCCATAGTAAGCTCATTATGGCTTGTGTTATGGGTACTAGACGACGATATGTATAATAGCTATAAATAATTAAATACATAGAAAACTTCCATGACTCAGAAACAAATATTCATGATCATCACACAAATATTTGCCCTTACCGGGATTCGAACCCAGGACCTTCAGCTTCGTAGGCAGCGTCACTACCCACTAGGCTAACCGGTCGTCAAAATATATATAAGTTCCTTCCAAAAATACATTTTTTGTCTTTTTTTGCCGGCTGGTCTTTGCAAATGACTAGGCACATCAATTTAAAAAAAGCACCCCATCCCATACCCAACACGCAACTAAAATAAACTAAATACCATTCCAGACGGACAGGTCCGTTTGCGAGCTATGATGCCACACAGACCAGACAATACTTTCTAAACTAATTTGCGTCGGGTCGGGGACTATTAACTGTTCAGGGGCCGTAGACAAGGTTACAATCGATAAGCGCTAACGCCAATAGAAAACTAATAAAATGTAGGGGAATGACAGATGCCGACGAAACACTTTTCGTTAACATCTGTCATTCCCATACATTTTATTAGTTTTCTATTGGCGTTAGCGCTTGTCGATTGTAACCTTGTCTACGGCCCCTGTAGTAAAAAGTACAGTCAGCAATAAAAGCTTATCCTTACAAAAAAATACAAAATTACGTTATTTATTACATTGTCTTAATGTAACATTTGTAGCACGGTCGCGTTGATACTCCGTAAAGGATGTATGTGGCTGCAACAGACTTATCTCAATAATGTCCTCTCGGGTGACGGGTGACGCGGCTCGAGTGACATGTGGGGAGAGACGCAGATGTACAGTCGACTACAAAACGGTGTATCAATTTTTTACCTTATTGCAACGCAGTAAGGTGAAAAATGGATACAAGTTTTTGTAGTCTACTGTAGGTACAATGATACAATGGATTCTAAATGAAACTTTCCATTTGACACCCTTCTATAAATTTTGTTATCAATTTTCGTCCTATCCATACAAACCGGCAACGTTGAGGTCCGACTAACTATTTATTCCTCTTTTTGTAGAACAAACCAGCCATTTTCTGAATGTACATTTTGGACTAGTTAAAAAACATATTTTTTCCTCACTGGCTCAGAAAGTCAGGGTTATGCTTTGTTCAAGTATTGTTAGCTTCTTAAAAAAAAAAAAAATTACCCTGTATGAACGAACGACTTAGGAAAAGATTTGAAGCCTCACTCTGCCATGCTCCAACATATTTATATACTTACCTAGTTACACGTGGTATAAGTAACATACACGATATCAATGTCGTACCAACCACCCAAAACCCACACACACTCATTTTTCTCACGCAAGCCATAAAATAATCAAATTTTAATAAAGCTACCCGATACTCCACGTAATTTTGGGAAATACTTATAAGTACGTAACCTCACGCTGGTTAATGGTAGAAAATTAATTATTCCTGCATAGAAAAGGATGACAAGGCCGATGTTATGGCACAGTGTTACAATCATACACAGTACTTTGACGTCACGCGTCACACGTAACGTCACAGAATAAATAATAGCACAGTCAGCATCAAAAGTAACTGCGCGATTGACGTTTTCAAAAGCTCTTATTCCCTTTTAATAAAGACTTTTGAAGTTTTTGGTTGCCCAGTTACTTTTGATGCTGACTGTACTACATATAGAAGATTGCCTGATAACAAATCTCTTGTTTAGGCATGCCGAACGAGCCTAAACGCGGCCAGGCCTTTCTATCGCATGCAACGCGCTGTGATAGAACGCGTGCGTGCCGTAGTAGCGCTTACATACCAGCTTCCCATATATATTATATACTTGTACATCACGGAGTAAGCTTTTAGATTTACCTGTTCAATCAAAACACAACACTATATCATCTATTGATTTTTAACAACGTCGGTGGCAAATCGTATGATTCAAGCAACGAAACAATTACTTAGTAAGTTCCAAACTTACTGAGTAATTGTTTCGTTGCTTAAATATACTACTCTCATAAGTCGGGTAGGACTAGCCTAGGACTCCTACCATAACAACATCGCTAGTCAACCTTGCGTGTTATTAAGATTACTTAGAGATGTCATAAAGTCGCTAAAATGACTCGACAAAAAGCGAAAAAAAAAAGTACGAGATTTTATTCTACAGTTTTGTCGGCGTGATTGATTTATACACGGACATGACGAAACTATCAGGGTTCCTTGTTGACTACGGAACCCTAAAAAAGGCACTATTTATTTTCCGATCGTCTTTTAAGTTAAAATACTGTTAGTGATTAAGTTACGACTGCGGCATAGGATACCGCGACTCCTCTTACACTAAAATTAACGACGATACCGCGTCGGGTGTCGGCAACTTAGAATAATTAAAACGAGATCGAACCCGGGGGCTCAAATTATGTAATTAAAAATATCTGGGGATTAAACGTGAAATGTCAGAACACTGGGGAAAGGAATACGTTGTGTTATTAGTATAAATAACGTCTGCTAACGAAACTTATAACGGACACCAAAGTTTCACAAAAGTGAAAATTCGTCGGTAGTCGACGTCAAATATATTTACGCTTTTGCACCTTATTTCGAAAGAATAAGCAAAATGGGTTTCGCGGGTCGCTGTCTCCAACTGAATTATCAGAACACTGCTCGGTCGACAAATCTTTCTACCAGCTGCAGCACGGCTATCACAAGACGGCGCGCGAGCTCTCTCGATTTTTCTCGCACTATCCTCTTTCTCTTATTAGAACACTTAGAACAAGAGGTATAGTGCGAGAAAAATCGAGAGTATGTCGCGGCCGTCTCATGAATCATGATAGACGTGCTGCACGGTTGGCACAAGACGGCGCGCGAGCTCCCTCGCACTATCCGTCTCTTTCTGTTATCGCATAGTGTGAGAGCTCGAGAGAGCTCGCGCGCCGTCTTGTGCTAACCGTACAGTTACCTCTCACAACGCCTTAGGCCCCCCCCACATTACGGCGTCTTGTGAACGTTTTTCATACAAAATTGTGCGTTGCGTCGATTTGCAAATTATTGTTCAAATTAACTTGACTAGGCTACCAAAAATCTTAAAAATATAAGATTTTAGCCAGTCCGTATAATATACTAACATACTTTTTTTCTCATGAAATAAACAGATTAAATTTTATTTTTATTGTTTTTAACAGCCCTTCCAGCTGTGGGACGCATAGGTATAGGCTAATTTTTAATATAGGTAATATTTATTATTACTCTACTTCAGTAATGAACTCATCATCCTCGTAGCCTAGCGTTCTCCCGTTTGTGCCCATTTCGTACATACGATTTTAGGGTTCCGTACAAAAAGGTAAAAAGGAACCCTTACTCTATCTGTCTGTCACAACGTTAATTTGTAACAATTATAAAGAAGGCGTAGGAACTATGGATTTTTTTTTTTTTAATAAACATTTAAATTTCTGTGAAAATTACAGATATGAGGGGCGTTAAAAAGTCAAAGTCTAGTTAATAGATCAAGTGAAGTATCATATGAAAGGCCTTCAGTTGCACTTTCTAAAACAGTTTTTTCGAAATGATGACAAAATAAAACGATATCTCTATCTAGCCTATATTTTTTAGTTATCAAAACTCATTTCTTAACTAAGTTTGTAATTTAATTACTTTCGTATGTAATTTTGTGTCTTCGAATTCCTATGAGATTATTGTTGTCCCTTCTTTCAAATAATAAATCTGTACACGTGATTATAAAAACAAACACACACCTAGTATGGTTGCAAGTTATTAGTGCCAAAATGCTCTGGCACTGTACATTGTACAACGGTAACTTCTACTATGAGCTGATGATAGTTCAAGAATGAATGGGGTCGTGTCACATCCGAATGGTGTATGAATGTTTGCACGGAACCCTCGATGCGCGAGGCAGACTCGCACGTGACCGGTTTTTTTTACGTTAGTAATGTAGGTACTATACACCAATTTCAGGCCAAGAATGAAATCATTCCCAAACACAAACGTGACAGTTTACCCAGTTGTGGTTGTAATGGCCAACTCAGTGATGTAATGTCTCCGGTGACTGACAGTAACATGCGTATTCTTAGCGGATATTTCGGCCAAGTTCATGATCTGTCTTATTCTCTTTTTCGTATGGAGTGTGAGCGTGAGTCTGGCATAACTTGAGACCCACATTCGTAATAAGCATTTATGATTATAGGTCTGGATATGCTGGTCCTATTCGCCACTATTGGTGGAAGCGGTCGGTACCTGAGCGTTGTGAATAACGGCGGCCCTGTCGTCTAAATTATCTAAATGGGTTCTTAAATAATTGAATAACACGAATGCGATAGTCATATGTTTCGCCAGGAGAGTTAAATAAAGACTCAAAGTCTAGAAAAAATCTTATGATCCCAGTGATATTGAGCGTTCCTCAAGAATGAATAACGGTGATCTACGGGTCCTTACCGTACCATTGGTGTTTAGTGGACAAGTGGGATTGAATTTAGCGAATTCAGAATCTATCCTCGTTAAGTATGGAATGTTGGAATTCCGAAATACTTTTCTTGAAAATGACTAGGTAGTGACCCGTTTCGCCAAACTACAACTTACAATTATACGCCTAAACGCTGTTCAAATAACCAATCGTTATTGTTCAAGTGCCTCAGTGTTGTTTCATCGCCATCATCATGATATCAGCCGAAAGATGTCCATTGCTGGACATGGGCCTCCCCAAAGTGTTGTTTGCTTTTTTTAATTATTTCATTTTAAAACGTTATTCTAAGATGCTTTATTCAAGAATCCAACAAAATGTAAGGCCTGATGAGTGCACGCCCCGCTAAGAGCGGGGCGTGGAGCGTCCATATACATTGCATTTGTCTCATGGACGCCTTTTTTTGTATCAATTATTTTAAATATTATAGAGCAAAATTATAAAGATTAAAATATTAATTAAAAAAATGACTTCAGGAGCAGGATATTTTGTTGGATTTTGTGTTTATAGGCTCATCATCCTCATAGCGTTATTCCCGGTAATGCCCCTAAAAGGAGCCCGGGGTCCGCTTTGACACCTAATCCCAAGATTTGGCAAAAGGCACTAGTTTTACGAAAGTGACTGCCATCTGACCTTCCAACCCAGAGGGAAAGTTGGGATAAGACCGGTGTCCTCACGGTGTTTTCCTTCACCGAAAAGCTAACGGTAAATATTCCCACGGCCGCATGCCTGCACCACTAGGCTACCGTAGCTCGATTGTGTCTAGCCTATGCCAGAAAAAATAACCGATTTTAAATTATTTCCTGTTTTTTTTCCATACAGTAGTAGTAAAATTACTGGACTATAGGTACGAGTAAGAGCCTTATCACACTTGCGATTTCCAAGCGTATTTTGTATGAAGGCGATCACGCAGCGTGTTCGCCGCGACTGATAATTGTATAGAAAACACGCTCGCAAATCGCAAGTTTGATAAGGCTCTAAGTGTTGCATCTGTCAAAAGTTGCATGCTGTTTGCTCGTGAAATAAAGCGTCGATATCCGTGCGAACCGAGTTCGTTTGCGTTCGCGAACGTGAGCTCATTTGCATAATGGCCGTTTATAAAATCATATCTGGTGTAGTTATGATAATTGGCAACTTTACTGATCATCATTTCATAGAGAACTTCTCTTACAAACAAAATTTAGGGAAAAAAATTGAATGTCATTTTTGTGCACACTGTCACCGGCGTCACCGCTGTGGTCAGTCCATGCGTGTAATTTTGCGCATTATTATTTTTTATCTCCTTAAAATAATACGCTGATTAATCATTTAGTACTAAATATATTCATCATTACATTGGCCTAAATAATTAGATTTTCATTTTATAATGGTATTGTATGCAAGTGTGACATGTATGTTAGTGTTTAAGGTACCTATTTGTAAATATGGGCCTTAGTTAGATGCCTGAAATAAGATGATGGATGCATCCACGGTGATGACAATGACATCCACGGTTGTGACATTGTGCACAAAAATGAAATGGCCCTTTTGACCGACATTACTTACGATTACCTACAGTTTGAACCCAGATTTTTAGAGACCTAATTGACTAAATCCCAGTTTAAAAACTTTAAAATATTCGGTAGCTAGTTGGCTAGGCTCGGCGCCCTGTCTCCGCCCGTAACCCGATCCCAATAATTACGCTCGTCTCGGCGTCACCCGATGCGCGTCACTCCGCTAATTTTGCTGGAACCAGACCCGTCTACCACTTTTTATACTGTATAATCTTTGACAGGGTTTTGCAATTTCGGCGCAAAACTACCCAATTAATTTGTATTTGCATTTTGAGCATTTAAGAGAGAAATATCAGGGTTTATAATTTTCTTAGGCTTCAAAGCTTTATTAGATTTGTAATTCAATGTCATAAAGACAAGTCTTGAATACGTTCAATTTTAACATTAACCCAGCCTTTGTGATCTTTAGGTACAGTAGGTAACTAACAACTACGTAAAATAACACGTTAAGAATGATCTGTCATCTCTCATCAGTCCTTATTCTCTTGACCTTAGAGTTGTGTTTAGATAATTTTAACGGCTTGGTCCGTGTAACTCCTAAGGCCTCCACCCACCGAACGCGTGTCGTGCGCGGCGCGTGTGCTGCGCGGGCCCGCGCAAGTTGTAAAGCATTGAAAATATACACTTCAAACACACATTGAACGCGGGCCGAACGCGGGCTCGCGCGGGCCCGCGGCGCTAAAGTTACAACTCGGCAGCGCGGCCGCGTGTCGTGCGCGTCGCGTGTGAAGCGCGGGCCCGCGCGGGCCCGCGCTGCTGAGTGTGATACAGATGGTGAGATACATATTAAACGTGTTGTTAGTGAGAGAGATATGACGCGCGGGCCCGCGCTGCTGCCGCGCTGCTAAGTGTGATAGAGATAGTGAGATACATATTAAATGTGTTGGTAGCGAGAGAGATATGACGCGCGGGCCCGGGCGGGCCCGCGCGGCTGCCGCGCAGCTGCTGCGTCGCTAACGCGGCGGCCCCGCCGCGTCAGCGACGCGTTGCTACACGCCGCCCGCTTGCGGTGTGAATATACCGCTTCAACCGCGCCCGACACGCGCCGCGTACGACACGCGTTCGGTGGGTGGAGGCCTTGACTGTACGTGACTGTACTATGTACTGCAGACTTTATGTTAAGATTATTCGCACGAGTACGGAGTCTAGGTACAGGTAGGTTTTAATTACTGAGTAATATGTAATTATTCAGTAATTAAAACAGGGGATTGAGTCTAGAGTTACGAAGTAATTAATTATTGCTGTTCGATCTACTATACAGTGGTGCTAATAGTAGATTATACACTAAGGGGATAAAGCACTGTTTTATGTCACGGGAGCGAATTGAATCCCGAACGTAACGAAGGACTCATAATTTAACTCCTGAGCGTAGCGAGGGAGTTATAAGTTAATTCCTGAGCGACTGAGGGAATTAAGACTGAGTCCTGAGTGCAGTGAGGGGTTCAACCGCCCAAGACTAAAACAGTCTTGTCCCCGAGGTGTATACTCTACTTTTCACACCTTATGCGAGACAAAAAAACAGGCTCAGTAGATAAATAATGTTTATTTAGCAAATTAAAAGTACATAGTAACATTAGACACGTTAGTCCAATTATGGAAAGATAAGGTAATGTTTTTATTTGGTACGTTTATTGAGGTTGAGTTGGAGTTTATTTGAGTTGCGTTCATAGCTTCGGATACTTACGCATTAATTTATAATTGATATAAAATTTAGTCAAAACACTTTCATCACTCGACATTTTCAATATTATTTTTGAAATTAAATCTTCTATAGGCACCTACAAGAACTCGATTTGTTCGTCACGCGTGAACAAATGAAGGCGCGCGACGTTCCAAATTCGAAAGCACAAGCCGTGGTCCTAGATTCGAAATTCGAATTTCGAACACCGCGCTCCTCCGGACCGGGGTTCACACGGAGGCAAACTTCATTTATTTTGTCAAATCAAGTAGGCCATGGCCTAGGACAAATTGTGTTTAGCAAAATTAAACTTTATGCATATAGTAATAAGAATTATGAAAAGTGAAATCATATTATTAACCAGCGGGTTATAATGAAATTCAGTACAACATTATAACCCGGCTAATACCAAGGGATTTAATGTCTTGCTTTCGGTAGGGTTTACATGACCTATAATTCGGCATTGTCGAGCATGTGGTTTGAAAACATACTTATCTCTCCCTAAGTTCGTGCTATCCTTTTTTTGTTATAGGGGAAAAACGAGATATCATGAGCTCATAAGGAGGGCTGTAAGTTGTAACGACCAGTGAAAATGAGCCCTAAAGTAGCGGAATTTACGGCATAGAATTGGATTAAATGACAATCGCAATTCCAGCCGCGAGCGTGGCGTATTTACCGGACTGCCAAGAAGGGTAATGTTCTATTAATATCAGTTTAGTAAAAGTAGGGATGTAATGTACCTACACTCCGTGAGCACTTGAAACAGTCTTCGGGTCTGTACTTCTCGCTTGCTCTTATGGGCTGTTTACAGTTTGATTAGTGATTAGTGCAAGTTCATACATTTGCGGCAAGTGCGAGTAGCTTTTGTATGGACTCGCAGTAATCACTATTCACTAATCAATTTGTAAAAAGGCCCTTAGGCCTGCAAAAAAAAAATTGTTTCATCCAAACCCGAAAACTGTAAGACCTAAGACTTTTAAATTCTTTGAGATAACTAATTAGTATCATCGTTAATAAAACCATGTTAACGAATAGCCGAACAAAACCGAACTTAAACTTGATTTGAAGAGTGATTAAAATTAAAATGTGTGACTGCATTAATCTGATAAGGATTTTAATATTTTACTCCATTGAATTCTGCAGGGTTGACGAAACCAGTAAAAAGTCATAAAGTTTTATTAGGTAGGTAATAGGTATCCTTTTCGCGGGGAATGCGAAACGCGGCTGTTGGCTGTGGGTCCCATGTCGGGTGACCGCGTCGTATAAGTCGTATTACGACTGCCTATTTTAACGTTTCCATGATGATTTCATTCTGGTGTTTCAGAACTAGGTACATGTTATTTGTACTTATTGTTTGCGTTTCCCACGTTCGGGACGGTAGGGATGACTCACAGTCAACTTTTTATGAAACATCAAAAAAGCTATTTTAAGACTTACGAAATAGGAAAACATGATGTTGCGATTTTCTATGGGCATACAGCGTAAATTTTGTGATCTTTATGTATTCAAAAGTTTACAATACAATACAATACAATACAAATACTCTTTATTGCACACCTCACACAAACAAAGCAGTTAAAAAGAGAAACAATACAATAACATGTAGGTAGAGGTAGACAACAGGCGGTCTTATCGCTGAAGAGCGATCTCTTCCAGACTACCTTTGGGTATCGGAGAAAGAGATAAAACTAGATTATGTAGTAGGTGGTGCAGAGATTATAATAAGCCAAAAATCAAAATAATTATATTAATACACATACATAAATAGCTCTATATATAAACATACATACACAATCATACATAAATCATAAAGTTTAGTTGAAGTTCGGGAGTTTTGTTCATTGGCAATGTAGAAGAGTAGTCGAAGCATTTATTTTTACTGTTGTCTATCTACTCGGTACCAAAGACAAAGACTGTAGCGGTTTTTAAAAGAATCTTTTAATTCCGCTTGTTCAAATAAATTAATTTCCGACCGATGTTAGTGAAGTGTTATTGTGTTGTGTGGTTTATCTCAGATCGATGAATTTGTAAACTTAAAATAACTATTAGTTTCCTTGACATAGCTTTATTTGCAAGCACGAAATGCGCTCTCTCTACTCATTTTTCGCTACATCTCTCCTAACAATCGATCCTTTGAAATCCAAATTCTAAAGGGGTATAATCGCCACCAGCAGTGTCACCAATAAGTAGTTAGTGCCCCAGAGTAAGAGTGCTAGTGTAACCAGATTTCGATGAGAATCATAAGTTTTAATACCCTTTACACGTAACCCGACCCGCGGGTGTTTTGGTCGCTTTTAGTCCCGTCTCTGGTTACCGCGTCGGGTTACCGGTCGGCTATTTTTACCGCTCCGATCATCCTAATGTGGGGTTTAGTTGTAAGTTGAAATGTCTAGCTTTATGCTTGATTTTACTTGCATTGTCGTGGATTATTTTAGACACATATAAAATTGATCTAGATTGTATTAAAACATAATCGCAATGACTAAATAATTGTCTGCAACATTCAGAATCAGTAAACACTAAGTGACAAATATAATACTGTAAATGATTTTAGCGGTCTAGCTAGCAGGATCGCCTTTACTTCAGACAATAATGTTTAGTATTCGCTCCGATCACACTTAATTAAATATGGCCACAGAAAACAGTAATAAATGGCATAGGCTGAAATGATTGGAAAATATGATCTAACATTATCAAATTATAATCGCAATAATTACCTACTACAAATTACTCGTACAAAGTGGAATGCGGGGAAGGTAACATAATTACTACAGTTAGCTGAATCAAAAAACAGGAAGGAGTGACCTTGTACCAACACCGACACAAACTTTAAGATAATGTCACAGTTTCCTTTCCAGCTAGGATGCGAAACATTTAACTCAACTCACTGGCAACGAGAAAGCTCTAATATTAGCCTAAAGGTAGTGCTCAAACTTAACTTATCACCTTTAATGTTACTTAGTAACCGTGCCTCCAAGTCTCACATTATGGTTGCGGCGTAACTTTACAAAGGCGCTTCGAGCTCCGGTGTTGCCAGCTGAAACAAGTATTCCCTGAAAGAGGGCTCCCGTGACCGAAACAGGGTTGCTAAATTGAACACGATAACGAAATCTAGGTTATTTTTGAATACCTTAACAGTTGCTGAAGTACAATGTTTTCATAGATTATGGATTGGTTTAGAATTAAACAGCCATTACGTCCTGTTTGTGACTTTGTAGCCAAAGACTGCACAAGTCTTCGACGGCATGGTACAATTGTGGTCTTTAATACGCAGACTTGGAATCATCATTAAAAAAACATCTAAAATGTTTTTTCTTCCGGCTTTCCCGGATACTACGTTCATCAGAAACGGACTACTAGTAACTCAATGCATCTCCAAACTCAGATAGTCTGTACAGTATCTCTGTAAATTAACGTTTTGTTTAATTTTTCAGACTCCCGTAATAAGAACCAAACAAACCATAATCGCTGACAAAATAATTCGTGAATGCACGTCAAACAAAGCTCTACCTAGCAACCCTATCCCGATTTCCCGCCAAAAATAACCTGGTGTTGCCAGCACATAAAGTTTTCCCCGAAAGTGCGGGTTCGCATGACCGAACCGGGCGTTGAAGAGTAATGCACTGAAACGTGAGCCACGCTTTGTTTCCACAGACTGTTATAATGAGAAACATGTGAAACGTAATCGATTGGATACCGGAGACGTAACAGAACGCCCGGGCCTTTGTGTTCTATCCTAGATGGAGTTTGTTTCACGTTTGAGCCAGTCGATGCTATGCATTTTGTTTTGTACCAGCTTTTATTTCTCTTGCGCGCTTGCTACCTAAACTCTATTTCGATGCTGTGTGCAGTTGTTGCAGTTTTATACGAACATTGTTGTATTGATGATTAATTTTACGATTAAGTAACTATATGCACAGAGAGTGAAGCTGATATGTTTGAGGGGCTATAGTAGGTACCTGTATGTACTTATACGATGAAGCGTTAGCCAGCGACTTCGTCGGCGTAAATCTTCTTTTTATAGAGTCTTGGCTCCGTACAAACTTCCGCCCTCAATAAAAACACTCATAAGTCTTTCTCCGGGATTCAGACTACCTCGACACCAATTTTTATCGTAATCGGTTCTGTGGTAACAATACTTCTGCATTTTTAATATTAGCATGGTTCACCCTTAAATAAATAAATAAATCACCGTTAGGGAATGGTGAAACGTACCGACACACAAGGAAAAATAGGTACATCCTTATTTTTCCATACTTCAGCAAAATATTCCAATTAACAAATAAAATTCTAAATCAAATGTCAAAAAAAGCTTTACAACGTCACTGGCATGTCTTTCCGTCTGACATTATGTCATTGCTTCCTGTCACTTCCATGCAATGGGTATGGAACGAAATGTTTATACAATTTTTTTTTTTTGCTTTGGTGGTTAGTTGGATTATGAATTTTCATTTTGTACAGTAAGTTAAACACAATAAATTAATCGACGGGTAAGCTTCTGGTTAGTGTAAAAAAAACCACGCATCAGATTTGCAATTACGAATGCGTTCCCTGGTTTTCCAGCTGAGTTTTTACATCAATACTAGCTTCTGCCCGCGACTCCCTCCGCGTGGAACGCGTTTATATCGTAGCTCCATACAAACTTTCATCCCCCAATTCACCCCCTCAGGGGATGATTTCCGGGATAAAACTATCCTATGTCCTTCCACGGGATTCAAACTATCTCCATACCAAATTTCATCTCAATCGGTTCAGCGGTTTAAGCGTGAAGAGGTAACACAGACACAGTTTCGTACTTATCGAACGAGGGAGCGAAGCTAAAGAAGTTCTATTATCTCAGCTTGGCCCGAAAAGTAAGTATTACCGAAACAAAACTTTACGATCGCGTTTGCGTTTTACCCTCAATTTGTATGGGATTTGACAGCTAAACGCAAACGCGGTCGTAACGTTTTGTTTCGGCAAAACTTATACTAGAGCCTCAGATGTCTGGATGTCCCGCTTTCCCGCTATTCTCTACAGGTCGTATTTCTCAACCGATTCTCTTGAAATTTTGTAAGCAGGTTCGTTGATTATATAGAACTTTTTTTTTGAGCCATTTTTCGAAATTAAAAAAAATATATATATTTTTTTTAAAGATTGGTCGCGGGTTTTGTTCACAGAGCCACTATACTTTAGTTTATACTTCATATTTTTAGTAATATTAGTATGAATTGTTCGCAAGTTGTTTTGCTTCTGCAATATCTTTTGTCCTTTCTAAGACGCACCTAGTTGTTTCACATCCTTATCCTCTTTGCCACATCATCGTCTTTTTAGGAATTCCTTGACCCAGTGACCGTCCGGGCACCATAGTTGCCTCAACTATCGGTATCGCCATTCATTAGCCGACGGCAAACAGATCGGGTGTCGCCAGCCGAGCTTATAATTCACCTAATGCCGTGTAAACCGATCCTCACTCCGTACTAATGTACGGAAACAAATATGAACGCTACAAAATGGGGAGCGGCTTTGGTTTCGCTCCTACAGACAAATTGACATGCCCTGGGTATTTTGTAGGGATTGGATGCCTGCTGTTATTTGTAAGTGGCATTAAACTTAATACACAGCAGACATTACTATACATTAATGCCATTGTTCACTTTTTTGAAATAACGATGTCCTGTTAAGGGGCTACCCGGTAATTATACCGTGTAGGCTCGGACAAGAATAGGTCTACCTACGGTCTCCCCCGCCTGAGGTCATCGGGGTCGCAGTGTTCTGGCGGGGGCCGGGGGCCGGGGCACTCGCTTAAGAACCCCAGGGAAGGCGACAGCATTTCCTTGCCCTAAGGACGAGCCAAATGTGGCGAGGCGCGAAGGGGTCTCCAGTGCGTTCACCATGAGATCCTGGAGTCCCCTGCATGAGAGCGCAGATGCAGAGCACCGTGGAGTTTTTAGTGGATAGAAATACCACATAACCCAATCATCCCCCGGTGATTGGGTACCTGGCGCGCAGGTTTACTCCACGAAAAAAAAAAAAAAAAGGGGGCTACCCGAGGTTTTCATCGATTTTTGACGAGTTTCGAATCGTATCTCCTACTTTTGCACTACAGATAGAATTATAAGTCAAACGGCTATCGGTTCTTCAATATTTTATCTCCATTTTTGTCTACCGGATTTTGAAAGAAATGAATACTTAATTAAAACATTGTCCAAAAAAACACTTATTTCGTAATATAATAAAAAATAGAGATATCTATTGACGTGAAAGATCTAACATATACGAAATCTAGATATTTGGGTTCGTCTATGACGTCTGAAAAACGTGTCTAGGGTTTTCATTTTAAACTAATTAACACAAATGTTATGGCCAGAAAACCAGTTTTTTGGTCTAAAATTGTTCAACTTTGATGCCAAATATCTCGAAAACAATGAACTTTGAAGTAAATATGGGATACTATATTGCTTAAAGCCGTTGTTCTCAACATAGTAAATAAGCTACAAAAAACATTAGAAAACTTAGGGATTTAGATCCAAGGTCATTGGCATATGGGAGCCCCTTAATGACTTATTAATTTTATACGAGTAGGCAGAACTTAAGAATTGTACGATTTATGATCTAGTTGTAAGTATTATAGATTAATCATCGTTAACATGATCATGGCCTCCCAACTAGAACAACGTATAATTGATACTAAAAAGAACTCATAGATGGCGACACAGGTACCGAGCGAAACATTTGGACCAGTAATCGTGAAGATAGAATGATTTTTACACCTTAATAAATTTAACGTACCTTAATTATATCACAAACATACTTCCGCACATACAATAAAGGTATATTTTATAAGTATAGTAAATGCAATAAAATTGATACTAAATCCATGTAACTCGTAGTATACGAGTGAGCTTTCAAGCTTGCTACGTATTATTGGGTACTGTCACTAGATGGCGCTATCACGGGTCGCGAAAGTTCTATGGAACCACAGGCTCTAAGCATTTGGTTACGTATATTTTTGTGTGATGTGTAATATTGTCTCTAAAATACTACTTTTATATCGAAAAAATCAAAAATACTCTATTTGTTGCCCGGGAAGTCAACGCCATCTGGTGATATCTCAATCTCTCTAGTCTATTACTAAAGGCTGACAGCGTCATAGCCGTGGTAGGTCGGATACTGCATCTACTGGTGTAGCTACAATATCAACAATTCTTTTCCATTGCTTTAAATATACTGGAAATAGGCAGAAGTTACATGTTAAATGCTACGTATAAGTTATATTTTAAGATCTGTATCTCTCTCTGGGTGCCCTGAAAACCAGCGCCTTTAGCACATATTGGTGCTGCCATATGCTGAGTGGGATCCATTTTGGTGCATTTCAGTTATAAAAGCACTTAGCACATGTATAATTTAATTGTCACACAAAATAAATACATTGTCTCCTTCTTTCTTTCTTTCTATATCTAAAGGTCATTCTGAACGATGTTTACCAAAAAATTATAGCGAATAAAAAGCGGCTATTATAAAACGTGAATCCATATACATTTTTTACGATACGTTACTGTCTTCATATTACCAATTAGTTTAAAAACCAATATAGTAGATATCAATACCGAATTCATTACAAATTAAACATTTCCAAATATTACCAAACAACCAGACCCTTATTATATTACTAAAGTGTAGAAGCAATAATTTCCCATAGCCACCGTTTATTTTACAGACTGGCAACACTGTGGCCGTGCGTAGGTCGCCGCGCGGTGTCGTATTGCGAACGCTCCTAAATTTACCTTGCTAGCTGACATTAAAAGCATTTATGTTATATTGGATATCACAATATTATCGACTGCAGCTAACGTTACAAGCTTTGACCGCTTCTTTGAAAGTAAACCGGTCGAGAAGAGTATGGGAATAGTTAACAGCGAAATTAAATTAGTAGGAATTCGCTTGCCAAAGACCTTTGACTAACGAATACTACTTTGAGTCTCTTTCTACTTGAGAAGTAACTGAGTAAGGTTTGTATAAAGAATACATCATTTACGTAAACTCTTTTCCCGAATATCTATGTTTCGACTACTTAGAATCTAAGTCTTAGATAATGCCGAATTTGACTGAAGATATGAAGATTAATAAAATAGGTATACTTTTGTTAACTATAAATAATTATGATAAACATCTTTTGTATCCTTTAATATTTATAACAAAGAAAAGAATAAGTTTATTATTCTGCTCAGTCCAGTCAGTCGCACCGTGGAATTAATGCCATGCCAGGCGAGGTCGTCCCATCTCCAGTACGGCTATCACAAGACAGCGCGCGCGAGCTCTCGATTTTTCTCGCACTATATCTCGCTTTCTAAGTTTCCTAATTAGAGAGAGACGAATAGTGCGAGAAAAATCAAGAGAGCTCGCGCGCTGTCTTGTGATAGCCGTGCAGTTCATGCTAAAAATCAGCCTCAAAAGGATTTATTTTTGAATATTGTGAAACATTATAATTTTCATAAACAAGAACGAATTTCCCATTTCATATTCCGGATTGAACCCAGTTGCACCATTAATAAGTTAATAAAGCATGAACCTCGATATTAATTATCAGCCCGCTGGTAAACGATGTATTTTGTATTTCGCCTGCAGTTTGATCGGGCAAAAGCTGAATCCGAGCTGCTCCGAGTTTTACGTCAGACCAACGCCTTCGCTGCGGTGCGTTCAGGGTATCGTGTTTTCAGTGATAATTATTACGCAACACTACACTGGCAACACTGGCGCTGAATTAAAATGAACGGCAGGAGTGCAAGCGGCCTGTGTCCGTGTTTCCCATTAGAATACGTATCAGGTTTGTGTGGACGAGTAATGCACGTTCGCTCATGTTCTTTAATTAAACCACGGTTTACCTATATCGATTTATAGCCTTTAGCTAGTCCAATTAATAGATCGTAGGTGACCTTACGTGATTGAACTGTTACAGGTGAAAATCTACGGTTTGCATCAGCCGTAACAAATTCTTTCACAAATTATATTAAACTTGACGGTTAAAGACACGTTTTTTGTTTTTCTTTGTTCTGGCATAGACTACAGGTGGCTCCTGTTAATTAATCCCTAAATAGCTCTAATGAGAGACCTTAATTTTCCCACGGTTATGCTCAATATATTAATTCCCTGTGACTCTGTGTAATCGGAGCCCAATTAGACGGCCGGTGGCCATCTTGTCTGAAATATAACCTGTCTGTCCACAGCCTTGCACACGACATAATTAAATAAGGTTATTTAGGCGGTCGTATGACAAAGAAGGTACTCTTACTGCTAGGTACCAGTATAATGAAGGTGTCTAAGGTTCCTGTGTTACAAAGTTTACATATGTAAAGTTCCCTTTGTTTTATGTATACCCGCTCTGTACATATCGTGTATCAGAAAGTATCTAATGAACCTCTACAAACGTTATATTATTACTTAGGTACTTCAATTTTGCTTTAAGAAAATTTCTTGCGCTATTTTTTTCAATAGATTCTGGAATATCATGTGCCCACGTGCCTCAATTTGTATTGAATTTGTAATTATAGTTTATCTTTTACTATACATACATCTAAGTATGTATAACATATACATGATAGACAAGTAAAACCAAAATAAATATCACTCGTCAGTTTGGAATGTCAGGTAAGTATGGTGTTAGTAATGGGATGGTTGAAATCCGGTCTAATAGCCATCTATTTACATTTCTATCGTTTTCAGGCAATTAATTTGTCACTACAAGCGATAGAGTCGCAGCTATAGTTGGAAAGAGACAGAGTCATTCAATGCATTGCAAGTTGCACTACTACAAATTACAAGGTGTGTCATGATATGAGCATTAGCATTAGTAGGTATTGTGAAGTCAAGGACTTTGATTGTGACATTTAGGTGTCTACGAATTTTGGTTATTTAGTTAAGCTTTGAAGTGTCCAGTAGAAAGCTAGAAAATGTGTTCTAAATGGCTCAGCAATTAAAGTCAGTGACCGTACCCTAGTTGGCACAACCAAAAAAATCTTGAAACGCAGGAGCAGCACACCCTATGTATAGTGGCTTTATAACTTCTGCCAACTTATTAATTCCTAAAGTGACAGCAGAGCGCTCATAAGAATTTTTATTTTTCGCTGGCACAAATATTTCTTGAGTTACACACGTTGAATTGAATCACGGTTTATATTCTTAAGAATTTATCGCGATCGTCGACGATATAACGTAAGGAGGTCATCGACGCGCCATTTATTTTAAATAAATAGCTTTTTTATTTAAAAATAAACATCTAAAATAAAAGCGTTCAATGTCCGTCGGTGACAAAAAATGTAAACAACTCGTGGTCACTGGAATTGTATTGTAGTGAATATACCACTGAGGACAGGTGTACACGGTTTAAAACATGGTATAAATGCACAAAATGATATTACATAAAAACCGGCCAAGTGCGTGTCGGGCCACGCGCAGTGTAGGGTTCCGTAGTTGCCTGTCTGTCTTTATTACATCGACACGCGCGTGCCAACTGTTACTAAATGGCGTCGGACAATTTTTTACCCAAGTTGGCCTTTCTAATTACATTTTAAGTTGGTAAGTAGACTATTACTCGGTAACTAGTTATGCCTACTTAGCCGTGATAGTTTTCCTTAATATTTTTGAACAAACTATCCAACGATACCCCACACTATGATCCCATCGAGAAAAAAGAATTACATCCCAACTTTAGGTGTAAGGAAGGTATCCTAAATATATTTTATATTTTATTTTATTCTACTGTTTGGTCGGCGTGATTGATTTATATATCCATGCTAAATTACAGTTTTCTAGTCGTAAGGGTTACTGAGCTAAGCCGCAGACGGACAGACGGATGGACATGGCGAAACTTTGGGTTCCTTGTTGACAACGGAACCATAAAAACCGGAAAAGTATAACTCCTTTTAAAAACGATAACTTATGTACTTACAAAATTGCAGGCTTCGAAAATACATGAACCAATTTGTGACAGCCGAATGAATCTCTTTAGTTTTATCTTTTTTCCATCTAGGGCCCGCATACGGCCAGTAGGTACCAAAAAGTTTTTGTCCTATACTATTAAACGAGCAATATTTATAAGTATATAAATATATTATACATATAATCTGGTAAAAAATAGTGGAAAAAAATAGGGGCGCCACTATCGCTCATATGGCAACACGAATAGTACGATCTAGAGATTTTGATACTTCAGTTTTTACTAGGACATTATTTTAATTTGGTCCCTAATTTAGAAAAAATACATATAATTAAATACATATTGGTATAGACAACTCACAAACTCACAAACATTACCTCTATACAGGGTGATTCAGGAGACATGAGCAGCGGCGCTACCACGAACTTCGAAAGTCGAAGTTCGGGTATTTCCATCTCGATCGCACTCCCTTTATCGAGTGACAGGGATGCATGTACTACGAACTTCGACTTTCGGAGTTCGTGGTAGCGCCGCAGGATCAACCCTACGGATTCAATAGTTTATAAGCTACTCAGTCGTACCAGCATTGGTAAGATTAACGTGAATTTTTTTTTAGTTCTGTAGGGTGACCATGATTTATTGTGAATGAAACTTTTACACAAAATGTAAAAAAAAACTGTGGGCGTTTAACTTAATTACGATGGTAAAAGATCCATTAACATTAACTGTATGTGTAGGGTTGATCCTGCTCACGTCTCCTGAATCACCCTGTATAATGCTTATGTACACAGAATGCTAGTAATTGAAATACATGTTTTGTAGCCCAATTTTGTTCATCATCATCATCATATCAGCCGAAAGACGTCCACTGCTGGACATAGGCCTCCCCCAAAGAGTGTCAAAGTGACCGGTCCTGCGCCACCCGCATCCAGCGGAATTTTGTTAAATAGTACATAATACAGTTTCTTCTTCCTCCAAATATTGCATTTTGGTTTCAGTTACACTTAATTAAAACACTTAAAATTCATCAAATATATTCCAAGTTGATTCTGTGTAGCAGGGATGCCGCGGATGCGATTTTTTTGACATCCGCGGATGCGGAGGCGGATGCGGATATTTGGGGGCCCACATTCACGGATGCGGATGAGGATTTAGTCAAAAACACAAAAACGTAAACAACGTCCATTTTATGATATCACGCATTTAATCAAACACGTTGATACTAAATTACAATAGTTACGAACAAATCAAAAACGCGTCTGCTCTTTAGTCACAGAAACACAAGCGAAAATATCTTAAACTCGCGCATAAGCACCGTTTGGGCTTTTTTATTGTCGTGAATTACACTACATCCGCATCCGCAAAAACTCCGCATCGATTTTGGCGGATGCTGAGGGGCTACCGCGAAACGAAAACGAACTTCGTTCGTGTATATCCGTCTTTGTCGCTCGAACTAGCAAGTGCGACAGAGAGAGAGATACACAAACGAAGTTCGTTTTCGTTTCGCGGTAGCCCCGCAGATGTTGAAATTTGTGCGGAACATCGTTGCGGATGCGGATGCGAATGTCTGCAACATCCCTGCTGTGTAGGTAAAAATAACCTCTAATGCACTATGTAAACGGGATGAAAATTATCAATTTACTGTAATTGAGTTAAGTGTATTGTAGCGTTAGGAATAAATAAAATTAATGTAACCAATCTAGTTCAGTTAAATTATTTAACGAGCAGCAGTTCATCTACTCATATAAACATTGTCTAATTCCGACAAAATTTTTCCGGGTTGATATTCCGCAAGATATCGCTTGTATACGTTATAAATTACCTCCCGAGCGGAACCGGGTATTGTTTTGCTCATTGTATGGAGTTTTTGTTGCATTTGACTGTTAATAAATCCGCAAAATGTAACAAACTTTTTGGTGACGCAAAACATGGTGAGGAAACCGGCCTAATCCCAAACAAGATCTAGTTTTCCTTCTAAGTAGAAAGTTCAGATGGCAGGCACTTTCGTAAAACTGCCTAGTTGCCTTCGCTTATCAAGATTAGGTGCGGTTCAACAAAAAAAAAAACTGTACATAGTTTAACAATTTTTCCCCATCACAAAAAGTGCACAGCGCCGCTAAAGAACTTTTACAGTTTTTACCTTAATTTCTCTATATTTCTGTTCCAGGAGTTCGCCGAGACGGCTATGAATGAGCTGCTGGGCTGGTACGGGTACGAGGGGCTGGAGCTGCGGCGCTGGGCGGCCTCGCGCGCGCGCGGCGCCAGCCCAGACCAGGCCAGCGAGCATAAGAATAAAGGTAGGTTTTAAAGATCGCTGTTTAATAGGGGCCCACGGTGTGTCACAGTCTGCCAGAGATAAAAAGTGAGACAGTTTTATTAGGAAGGCATCCGATATCCAATAGTCCATAATTTTCACTCAATGTCCTGGTTAACTTTAATTCCATAAACCAGTAATAGACTAATAGATTATAGGTACAACCCTAGCACTTTCGGTGCTATTTAGGAGTTTTATTAGGAAGGCATCCGAGGTCTCATCCAATAGTCCATAATGTTCACTCAATATCCTGGTTAATTTTGATTTCATAAACCAGTAATAGATTAATAGATTATACACCCTAGCACTTTCGGTGCTAGGAGTTTTATTAGGAAGGCATCCGAGGTCTTATCCAATAGTCCATAATGTTCACTCAATATCCTGGTTAATTTTGATTTCATAAACCAGTAACAGACTAATAGATTATACACCCTAGCGCTTTGGGTGCTAGGAGTTTTATTAGGAAGGCATCCGAGGTCGAGTCCATAATTTTCGCTCAATATCCTGGTATTCCTGGTTAACTGTGATTCTATAAACCAGTAATAGACTAAGTAATAGATTATACACCCTAGCACTTTCGGTGCTAGGACGGCGGGGGCGCTGCTCCTATAATAGCCGTTTTCCTCTTCAAAGCAGAAAACCGGTATCACTACAAGCGTAGCGCTACGAAACTTTGGCACTGAATGAACTAGCACTTTCCCTGCCAGCCTACCAGGAACCTGTCTAGCGGGCGCCTACGCCGTAGGTTTCCGCTAACTTAGCGGGAAAACCGAAGCGATTTCTGGCAGTGAATGTGCTGGCGGGTGCTGTCTTTATGTGCCTCCCGTTCTATGACACGTTCTGTGGCGTTCTATGACATGGGCAGAGACAAGATACGCTCGGTGTACCTACTCTTTGCATTTCATTAAATTGTCGAATGGGAATCTACGTGTTGGCTGTGTGGTACTTGTTTGTTACGCTACCGAAAGGTTCGGGACATGTCCCGTGAGCGGGAAAGTCAAGGTAGACGACAGTTGCGATTGGATAAACAATATTTAACCGAATAGATAACGCTAAATATGGCACCATCAGATTTGCTGTAGGTATTACACGACCACATAACTAGCACAACAGCGGCATCATATCAATATCCTTTACAACATAGTTACCAACGTCGATGATATTGACAGTAAAATATTTACACTTTACATCCGTCCGCCATATGATCTACTATAATTATTATTATATTGCAGTTGCACTACAAAATAAGTAATAGTATTACGTTGCACTGAAAATGGTGGTATAAATGCTAAAGTATGGGTCGGATGTTTCAAACAAATTACAAACGTTGTAAAGATTGACAGTTCTCTATTGGATTACAGCTGAGGCCCGTTATATTTAACTTTTACCGGTGGGTAATATTTTTTTCAAACCACATGCTCGACAATGCCGAATTATAGGTCATGTAAACCCTACCGAAAGCAAGACATTAAATCCCTTGGTATTAGCCGGGTTATAATGTTGTACTGAATTTCATTATAACCCGCTGGTTAATAATATGATTTCACTTTTCATAATTCTTATTACTATATGCATAAAGTTTAATTTTGCTAAACACAATTTGTCCTAGGCCATGGCCTACTTGATTTGACAAAATAAATGAAGTTTGCCTCCGTGTGAACCCCGGTCCGGAGGAGCGCGGTGTTCGAAATTCGAATTTCGAATCTAGGACCACGGCTTGTGCTTTCGAATTTGGAACGTCGCGCGCCTTCATTTGTTCACGCGTGACGAACAAATCGAGTTCTTGTAGGTGCCTATAGAAGATTTAATTTCAAAAATAATATTGAAAATGTCGAGTGATGAAAGTGTTTTGACTCCTGAGTTTATCAAATTAGATGCCATAGGCATTGTCAACAATCTGCTGCCAGAGAAGTCAAAGGAAAAATACCTAAAAGCCTACAACGATTTTGACAAATGGAAAGCTGTAAAAGGCGTAAAGTCTGTGTCTGAATCAGTGCTTCTGGTCTATTTTGAATATTTGTCAGCTACAAAGAAGCCAAGTAGCCTGTGGTGTATATATTCGATGCTGAGGTCAGCAATAAGTGTCAAACATGACATACAAATTAATACATATGCCAAGTTATTGGCCTTTTTAAAAAGGAAATCGGATGGACATCGAGCAAAGAAATCAAACATTATTTATCTACTGAGCCTGTTTTTTTGTCTCGCATAAGGTGTGAAAAGTAGAGTATACACCTCGGGGATAAGACTGTTTTAGTCTTGGGCGGTTGAACCCCTCACTGCACTCAGTCTTAATTCTTACTCTAATGCACAGCGACAAGAAATGCAGGGCAAATACAGAGATCCCTTAGGTGGATGCACACTGCGCCGCATCTCCGGACGGAGATGCGGAGCAGTGGACGGACGACCGCCTTAGGCTTAGAGTGATACGTTCGCTTACTTTGTACTAGTAGTAGTAGTCACACTGATATTATATATTTAATAATTTGGAAAATAAATATAAGCTGCGTTAAAAAATATGAACTATCACCTCCCACCATTTAACGTACCTACTCATACGCTTTACTGCAATTGCTTTTCTGAGAAAACGCACCCACAACAGCTGTAGTTCTTTGAAATGTGACGAACGGAACGATTCCCCGCGCTATTTGACGGCAAAAAAAGGCGGGAAACGCGAGCGGGGTGCCAGCGATAAAAATCTAACTGCCGCTAATAAACTGATCATTCTTGGAATCGAGGGTTAATAATTACATTATCTTAGTATGAGTGTTATCGATGATATTATCCATATGATCCCCTTGTTTTCGGGGTTTTGCTCTATCACTGTTAGAATGTATATTCCAACAAAGCTAGGCCCACCTAAAACTGCTTACATGGCAGGAGGCGTACAAGCCAATCGTAAGCTTACTTACAATTCCATGGCACTTTTAGGAGCTATTTGCTTACTCCTAATTAAGTAGGATGGATGGATGTTTGGCACCTATTTTGAGACATTTTTGTTGGAACTATTGCTCCTAAAGGGCTCCCAGGGATTTAAACGGTACACTTACGTTGCGTTGCGTGGCACGACGCACCATGTAAGCTGTCCGTCTTGCTTGTGTCATTACAAAAATGAGTGTCGTTGTGGGTACCGTTTATTAGTGTCTGCTGGTTCCGTTCCGACTTTTATGCATTTAAGTGCAAGGCCTGTGTGCACGCCCCGCTAAGACCGGGCGAGCAGCGTCCGTATAAAACCAATGCAATTTATATGTACGCTCCACAGCGGGGCTTGCACTCATGCCTTAGAGTTATTTTCTGTGATTCTGTCGGAATTGGCGAGTCCGGTCGCGTATGACAAGCCTAGACACAGCAACAGCACCAGCACGGCTAGCACGCGACGGCGCGCGAGCTCTCTCGATTTTTCTCGCACTATCCGTCTCTCACTTATTAGACCACTTAGAACAAGAGGTATAGTGCGATAAAAATCGAGAGTAGGTATGTCGCGGCCGTCCTGTGCTAGACGTGCTGGGGTGCACATAACCAGCAACTTGACTTCGATTTTACGGATGCACACATAGTAATAGGTACGGACTGGATTGTTCAATGAATATATGTATAGAAAAAATATGAAAAATACGAAATGAAATCTCTGTAACCTTTACACGGCTAAACTACAGATATAATTAATAAGCTTAAGCCTTTGTTCTTTTTAATCCATCCCTTGGGGGAAAGAAGGAAAATTGATGATAATTACGGAATTGATATAAATCGTTTTATGCTAGACTTTCTGGAATTCCAAGTAAATCGCGAATATCGCGATCCAAGCTCTTACTAATGAGTATTCAGCTCAAATTCTTTGTAACGCGATATTTACCGATTTTAGGTACGGCATTAACGTGAAACTCGGGACGGAAATGTGAACATGAATATGATACCGCTACGGGTTTACTATTTCTAATGAACACAAAATGTTTTGATGTATTGTTGGGTTTGCGGTCGCTTTCTAATGTTCGTCTTTGATACACCTGTGTTAATATCGTTTCCTATAGTTTTTCCGATTTTTCCTTACTAGAACCCGGGTTCCGGTTCGGCATCTAATCCAAAGATTTGGCTGGGTTGGATACTAGCTTTACGAAAGCTGACTGCCATCTGGCCTTCCAGCCCGGAGGCAAAACTAAACCTTTTACGTTTCCTCACGTTTTCCTTAAAGCTGCTGTTAAATATCAAATGATGTTTCGGCCTTCGTACATAAGTTTTTTTGGTACCAGCCGGGATTTGAACCCACGACCTGCTTCAGATTGAAAGTCGCGTGCCTAACAGTTCGGCTACAGTGGCTTTAACGATTTTACCACGATCTTTTAATTATTTTATTCAGGGAACAAGTAGTATTACTTAACAAAGAAAAAAATAACCGTAATCGAATGTAGCCTAACTAGCCTAAGGCAGAATAAGGCCTAACCCGCCTCCTCTGTTTCACTGGAACAGTGCCCTTGCGTCTAGAGTTCTACCTAGACCGTCAACTCGAATTTTGGGGTTTTTATGGTTTTCCGTTTCTTGTATATATTGTTTTTATTTTTGGTGTGTATTTTATACCACCTATGCTATCGGTAATTAGTTGAGGGCCCCTTCGGTGCCCAACTTTGGAAGTTATGACAGGAAAAAAAAAAAAAAAAAAAAAAGCGAATTTTGGCCTTGCATTCGCTGTCGCTATTGTAACGTATTAATAAACGCGCTAGTTATGCTGGCAACACCGACTACTGTCTGTTTGACAGGCGATCTGTGCAGGCGGTATATACAGGGTGTGGCCTGTAATAGGAGCAAAAAATTAAACGGTGGCTTATTAAGTTAATCAGTAATTATTTCCAAGTGGTTAAATTGAAAAAAAAATAGAAAAAAAAATAGAAAAAAAAAATAAGTAAAAGCGTACGTGTGTTCTTTTGCTTAACTGGAATGATATCCATTTTGTTTTACTTCAAAAACACCAAAAAATCTTGTAAAATTGAAAAAAAAATACAAAAAGAATTAGAAAACCAAAGTTAGTATAATCGCAATTACGAAAGTGCCCAGTGTTCTACCAAGATAGTTAATGACTGGCATGCTACGATATCGAGATGTCGAGATCCATTACTTAGGTATCACAACTTCAGATAAGATTATTTCCGAATTCAAGAATCTGGAAACACTGGTACCTTTACAGAATCACTGCGGATAATACATAGAGTCAGCCCTTAAATTTATTGCTCCCATTACAGGCCACACCCCGTATTAGCGGAATATATAAATATTGTATTTCTACAATTACCCTATTAATACAAAGCATATATTACATGCAGAAACCTGTGGGTAAAGAGTTTAACTATAGATACGTTACAGCTATTATACTGTCGCTATACTCGCTATACAATCAAACCCAGCCCTTTCCAGTTTCCCTAAGGCCTGTTGTACATTTGTAAGTTCTTACGTAAGTTCAGTACAAATACTGCTCACGTAAGTCGTCTGTAAGCAATATTTGTACTGAACTTACGTAAGTAACTTACAGGTGTAAGGGCCGCCTAACTCGTACGTTAGTTTAGACAGATTGCTATTGAATTTACCACTCAATTAAGCTTATGTAACGAAAATTATGGCTGTAAAACGCGCCTCAAGCATATTTTTCAGCATGATAAAGCACTAGCCAACGAAAAACATTCGTATAAACTTTTTTCTGAAAGTAGCAGTGAATGATCGAGCGATGTATCGAATAACCCAGCGGATAGGATTCGTTAGCCACGTAAATTAATAAGGCAACGAGCCACCGTAATGAGACCGGTGTTCGGTTGCCGACTAAATGTTGCTTGTTTTTCGTGAAAAACCTCTGAATTGAGATGTAAGTTACGGTCAATGCTATGGACATTTTGGAGGGGGTGTTTGCAATTCAATGGGGTTCGAGCGACGTTGTTTTTTAATTAAATGGTTTCCATATATAGTTTAACATTAAATTTATGAGCAGCCAGAAAATATTTCAAAAAGCACGTCTGGCTGTGCTTAGGGGAGTGTCAGTCCCCACACTTATGTATGGTAGTGAAAGTTGGGTGTGGCAGAAGAAACATCAGAGTCAAATGAATGCAGTGGAGATGAGAGCGTTGCGAAGTATGTGTGGGGTGAAGCTGAGGGACAGAATAAGGAATAGTGTGATAAGAGAGAGATGTGGAATGACTATAGACGTAGTGACGAAAATTGAGAAGGGCATCCTAGCTAAGTTGGTATGGGCATGTAGAGAGGATGGATGAAAGAAGATTAACAAAGAGAGTGTATGAGGGAAAAGTTGATGGTACAGTTAAAAGGGGAATTAAGACCTCGTCGAACTTTTTCCGACCAAATCGGAGAAATCCTGAAGAAAGGTCAGGTCAAGAGTACCCTAAACCGACGAGCATGTATGCAGAATGTAATGAAAGTGAATGAAGCAAGAGAGGTTTGTCAAGATCGTAGCAAGTGGAAATCCGTGATCTCTGTCTACCCCTCGTGGAAATAGGCTTGATTATATGTATGTATGTAACATTTTAACCGATGGATGAATGTTTATGGTTTAAACGAGATTTTGGCGTTGGTACGAATCCACAATTATATATATTAAGCGCATAATTTATCCACATCTACCTCCTCTTGCTTACATAACGTAAAGAAGATTTATCGAGTTTATTACAGGTAGGTAGGCAATCAGTAACTGTAATATATACACTCGCGGTCAAAGAAACCGGGTCAGTGACGAAAACCTCAATATTTTGTAAATCGTTGGTCGTATCTGCATGAAACTAACTCTGTTTTATAGAGAATTTAATATCCTTCTAAATCCAACCTTCAATGACCTACGTAGTAACTGGAAAAAGGTTTAATTGAAAAAAAAGACCAATTAGGTACTTATTTGAAATTGCGTTCGTTTTACTTTTGCTTGTTTTTAAGCAATTGTTTTCAATCTGTCAAAGAACTATGATAAAAGGCTGTCATTGTTTTATTTTGTGGTCATTCTTGAATGTCTATCATGCCGCTAACACGAGATGAATGTACTCGTATCATCATTATGTTAGAAGAAGGAAGAAGTCAGAGGTATACAGCGAGAAGAACAGGTGTGTCACTTTCTACAGTGCAGCGAGTCCTCCAACGTTACCTACAAACTGGGCAGAACCTTAGAAGACCAGGAACCGGCAAAACAAGATGTACTACAGCTAGAGAAGATCGATTTATTGTTACAACCATGCTCCGAAATCGGCACCTCACAGCAGTTGAAGTGAAAAATCAGCTTTTAGAGACCCGAAGGGACGGCATCAGCGAGCGGACTGTCAGGCGGCGGCTCAAAGAAGCAAATTTGACCCCACATAGGCCGGCCAATGGCCCAAAACTTGAAAGAATACATCGAACAGCAAGACGACTTTATGCCCGCGATCACAGATACTGGGGTGACGAAGATTGGGCAAGAATTTTGTTTGCCGATGAATCCAGATTTATGCTCTATGCAAATGACGGGCGGCAAAGAGTTTACAGACGGCCTGGTGAACGTTTTATTCCAGCATGTTTTGAGGAAAAAGTGGCGTTCGGCGGTGGGTCAGTCATGGTTTGGGCTGGAATCTCTTCAGAGAGTCGCTCGGAGTTAGTTTTAATAGAAAATGGATCATTAACGAGTGCAAGATATGTAGAAGAGATTCTTAATGAGCATGTCGGCCCATACTTAATTAATATGGGTGGAAATTCTATGTTTATGCATGACAACGCCAGGCCACACACAGCTCAAATTGTCAGAGATTATTTTTTGGAGGTTGGTATCAACTGTATGAACTGGCCCTCGAGGAGTCCGGACTTAAATCCGATTGAGCATGTATGGGACGAGCTTGGGAGGCGTGTAAGAGCTCGAAACCCCGCCCCAGCTACACTTAGAGACCTGAAACAGGCGTTAGTGGAAGAATGGGACAATATCCCGCAAGAACGCATAAAGAACTTAATAAACAGCATGCCGAATCGTCTAGAAGCTGTAAGAAGAGCCCGAGAAGGCAATACGAAGCATTAATTTTTATTTTTTGTGTTGTATGTGAAGTACCTACTGCTTATTTTTGTACGTAAAATTGGTTGATTTTTTGTTTCCTATGTAATTTTATTAAACAAAAGAATTACGATTCCACCATTTGATGTTATTTAATTCAGTATAAAATTATCTACAATATGCAGTTTAATTCATGTCCCTAGCTTTATTATTTTAGGAGATATTACAGATTTTCGTACTGACCCGGTTTCTTTGACCGCGAGTGTATATAGTCCTCCTTGTCGTATCCGACGACGGCGACCCTTACAATTTTCTCTGATGAGTACGTATATGGCTCGAAAAGCCGAACTTAGTTTAAAATGTTCTGTCACATTGTGTGCAGTATAACTGGCCCTGGTCATTGTAAGTATAAGTATAGGATGGTTTGGGTCGAGTCTTCCGTAAATGGCGCTTTTGGTCCAAGTCGAGCTTCTTCGAAAGAAGCTACACCTTTTCTGACTTTATTATGCCATTCCGGTCTCATAGACGCGACCTCCTCCCAGCCCTTAGCAGGTATATCGCAGGCTTTGAGATGAAAGCCAGTTGAGATGGAGTGGTCACGTTAGTCGCATGACAGACTGCAGACTCCCAAAATCTGTCTTCTACTCCGAGCTCAAGGATGGAAAGCGTAATCGTGGGGGGCAGTTTCTGCGCTACAAGGACGTATTAACTGTAATATATTATAACTTGTGTTACGTATATAGTTACTTACAAGGTTCAAAAGTGGTATACCAGTTTCTTGGTTGACTGTAGGAACCTAAGTAACTAGGCAAAAATGGATACCTACGTCCCTTAGCAGTCTGTACATAGACTGCACATTAACGAGCCACGGAATTGAGAAATTAATGATTTCCGAAGTTCAATAATAACTGGTTGTGGTTTACCTATTACTTACGTAGACCATAATACACAAGTTTTAACACAGAAAACATAGTACCTACCTAGTGAAAGGAATAAACCAACATAGTCTACTGAACCCGCGGGTCGAGTTATCCGATTAGTGTGGGTCGAGTCACCTATGAAAAAAAAGACCGGGTTACACTCCGGGAGTGCCGGCAGAAGTGAAAACTCAATAACATTGTAACAGTTTTTCGATCAGGTCACCTGACATCTTACGGTATCACCCTAAAAATGAATTTGACGCAAATTTATAAACAATTATCAATTATTTAGGCGGACGGCCCGCAGGCGCGTTGGGTGCGACGGGCCGCCGGCTCCGGGCGGCGGCCAACACAATACCAATTTGTTTTTGCCATTGTCAAATATTTTGCAAAGCTCTTTAGGAATAACGTCTAAATTCGAACTATTCAAATTTGCAAGAACAGCAGACGGCGGTGGCGACCAAAATATCAATTTTGCCGTTGGTAAATATTTTTCTAAGCTTTATCTCTTTAGGAATAACGCCCAAATTCGAACTATTCGAATTTTCTCAATAGCAAAACGGTGAAGGACGCGTTGGTATCTATTATGTATCTATTACAAATTTATTTGCAGAATATGCTATTGCAAAAAGTGTTTAACGGCTTTATACTCTTACGAATAGCGTTCAGTTTTGAATGAAGTTGAATCGGCTAGCAGCAAAAAGTGACCTCCTTCACATCTGACGTCACAAAACTCTGTCGCGTATTTAACAATTTTTCCCCATCCCAAAAAGTGCTCAGCGCCGGGCAACTGAACCTGCGGGCTCAGTGCTCTGCGGGCCCAGTTGACCACCAAGTGGTGTAATAGTACATTGTTTAACGAGGGGCGTAAGTGGAATATTGCGAACAAGAGTCTATCAGAAGCCCGACGCCGAAGTTTGCAATGTTCTTACGCCCGTGTTATACACAATGTTTTTCATCACATTTGCAAGGAAACAAATACCTACATTTTAGATGAAATGAATACAAATCGTAATAAAAACTGCAACATGTCAGTCGTCCATTTTGTTGAATTTGACGTGAGGCGCGTATGGCAAAGACCCTTCGGTATACAGCCACGATTTGAAAACCCTTAAAAACATTTTACATAGACACTAAATAACTACATATTAAATCTGTAAATAATTCAATTAAACATGTTTAAGTAGTTTTTTAAGTTTAAATGTATTTATAAATACGTTTTCAGACATCGTATTTGATATAAAACCTCTTTGCTTTGTCACTGCCGCATGAGTGACAGATACAATTTAAGAAAAAAACCATTACGCCCGTGGGCGTAACACAGGCTATTACAGCTCTGTATGTCTGCGCATTATGAAGCCCTTTTCGAGCAAGTGTGGTGAAAATAGTACATTGTTTAACGAGGGGCGTAAGTGGAATATTGCGAACAAGAGTCTATCAGAAGCCCGACGCCGAAGGCGGAGGGCTTTTGATAACTCGAGTTTGCAATATTCTTACGCCCGTGTTATACACAATGTTTTTCATCACATTTGCGAGGAAACAAATACATTTTAGATGAAATGAATACAAATCGTAATAAAAACTGAAACATGTCAGTCGTCCATTTTGTTGAATTTGACGTGAGGCGCGTATGGCAAAGACCCTTTGGTATACAGCCACGATTTGAAAACCCTTAAAAACATTTTACATAGACACTAAATAACTACATATTAAATCTGTAAATAATTCAGTTAAACATGTTTAAGTAGTTTTTTAAGTTCAAATTTATTTATAAATACGTTTTCAGACATCGTATTTGATATAAAACCTCTTTGCTTTGTAACTGCCGCATGAGTGACAGATACAATTTAAGAAAAAAATCATTACGCCCGTGGGCGTAACACAGGCTATTACAGCTCTGTATGTCTGCGCATTATGAAGCCCTTTTCGAGCAAGTGTGATGAAAATACATTTTCAACACATTTGCTCGTAACGCACCTCTTATTATGTCGCTTTTAGGCTCATAATCCTGGGTATTAAACACGCGCGTTTTATAACATTACGACACTCGTGTGTTATGGTTATATCCCGATTAAGTCACGTTGGCACCTTGCAACAAGATGTATGCATGAACACGGTGCATTCTTACATTAACCGGGTTGTACAGAATGTACAGCTTTTTTTTAATTCTCGGCAAATGGATTTTTACTCGACTAAACAAATTAAATCCTTTTTGTTAATTAATTGACTATTTCTTTTTGGCTATGATCTTATGATATAGAAACGTTTATTTTAGTAAAAATATTCACTTTTGATAACATTTTATAGATAACATTTTAAAACGAAAATATTTATTTTATTTTGTATTGGCTGCTTAGAGATTTCATCTAAGTCTGGCTGTCTCAAAATTCACGAAAAAAAAACACTTGCGCGCCATTATAGGAAATGTTATTTCACAAATATTTAGTCACAGAGTACTTTTCTATATATAGTAAGAAGTAGTAGTGAACATTTTTGATGCGTGTTTGGTTATTATCAAAATTATTGACTCGTGGTGACTAGAAAAGTGAAAAATAGAATGAACGCCACTGGAAATTCTCGGCGATGTACAATATGTCAGTAAAAACCTATTGCCGTCATTAAGTAAGGAAGATAGCTTGGCAGGCCTATAAAATTTTCATCAAGAATATACAAGTCAGACAATAGATCAAAGTACAAAGGCGAATGTATCCCTATATAAGGGATCTCTTGAAATAAAATATTAGAAATACAAAAAAAATATTGAAAAAAATATATTATTGTCACGTTTAGCTTGTACCCTTACACTATAAGTAAGTAAGTAAGTTTATGTATTTAAACTTTCTGGTTTTTCCAGTTTCTGCATCCAAGTCTACAGAATTAATTGGAAATAGATACCGGAGCTCACAATTTGTTTTTCCCAACTTGTTATATTCGTATGGAGGTATCAGATCCTTTCATTTTAATTAATGGCAGTTCTTTCAGTAAATATCGATAACTATAGAAATAATCATTTTCTTATTTTCCTTAGCCCTTTCAGTTTGATACGTGTTTTCAAAGGAAATAGGACAACAAATGAATAGAGCATTTAACTAGGCGGATCGTGAAGTTAAGGGCGGGTTGTACCAAGTTACGATTACAGGCTGATCAACGTTAAATGGCGCCGGTAGCTATAATTCCATAAATATAAACTTGTCCATCTTTCCACTTACATTGAAATCTTAACGAACACCACTTACGATTAGGTACAGGCGGTTAGGTGCAACCCCGGATGGCCAAAAGGCCAAGTGAAAGAAATAAACTATTTATTCAAATGCCCAAAATGATGCCACACAAATATTATGTACCCAATGTTAAACATGTTTCTTGTCTAGGCAGTATGTTGTGTTGCGTTCCGTGGGTCACGTACGGTGCTGTCTGAAAATCAGCGCTGTAGGTGTCTGTCTGACACCTCGGCATAATGCTGAGACAGCGACCGATTCACTGCCGCGAAGACACACACATTATGTATCAATTGTATTCTATTTCTACTCCCTTTGTCTCTGTGTGTCTTGTGTAGTGAATAAATATCTTTTTTCTTTCTTTCTTTCTAGGTGTGCAACAATAATTATTTGTGTCACAAGGGAGCAAAATAGTATATTTACGGCGAGGGCGGTGTATTGAATCCTGAATGTAGCGAGGGATCCTACAATAGAATCCTGAGCATAGCGAGGGATTCTAACGTAGTATCCTGAGCGTAGTGAGGGATTCAAGTGTTAACGCCCGAGACGAAGATAATTTTGCTACCGAGTGACACATACTATTTTTCACACCATGAAGAAATTTAAAAAAGATGCTGTTAAAATTAGTTAACAAGTTTTAACAATTTTTTTTAATTTTATTACGAATTTTTTAATATTACGAAAAATTTATAAATTTTCATATTTATAACGTTGTTAAAGTTTAAACTTGAAATATGTTCGTTTTATTTTAATCGATTACGATGAAACGACAATCAATTATTTTATTAAGATCTGTGTTCAATTGGCACATTGCGTAAATGCTACATGCCAATGAATACATTAAAAAAAGTAGCTTGAACAGAAAAGTAGCATTTTGATCCCTCTCGTCGTGGAGCAAAACTTATTACTTTTCTGAATGAAAGGTGTGAAAAGACTATTTGTATTGCAATGTATTGTATTGTTTCTCTCTAAATTCCAGATGAATGCTCGTGGTGCAACAAGAGTATAACAGACAGCGGGGCGTTGCAGCAGGCGGGCGCGGTGTTCTGTTCAGAACTGTGCTTCAGCCAGTCGCGGCGGGCCAACTTCAAGCGCGCCAAGACCTGCGACTGGTGCCGGCACGTGCGACACACGGTCGCGTATGTGGACTTCCAGGTGAGCTGTCCCTCTTAACTAGCCGTGAGCTCCCTCACTTTAATAGGCTCGGGGTACAAGAATAAAATGGACAGCGGATGACTGTTCAGAGCTACGGTTCAGCCAGTCGCGATGTGTCAAATTTCAAGCGCGCCAGGATTTGCGACTGGTGTCGGCATGTAGGTACGACACACGGTCGCGTATGTGGACTTCCAGGTGAGCTGTCATTCTCTTTAGTAGGCTCTTGGTGAACAAGTACACTGTACAGGATCTCCCCAGCAGTTTTGTCAGAGCTTATGCCTCAGATGGTCACTGCGCTGCGGGGCAATTTCAAGCGCGCTATTAATTTGCGACTGGGCTCAGCACGTGCGGTTTTTTATTGTTCAGAGCTACGGTTCAGCGAGTCGCGATGGGTCAAATTTCAAGCGCGCCAGTATTTGCGACTGGTGTCGGCATGTAGGTACGACACACGGTCGCGTATGTGGACTTCCAGGTGAGCTGTCATTCTCTTTAGTAGGCTTGTGGTGAACAAGTACACTGTACAGGATCTCCCCAGCAGTTCTGTCAGAGCTTATGCCTCAGATGGTCACTGCGCTGCGGGGCAATTTCAAGCGCGCTATTAATTTGCGACTGGGCTCGGCACGTGCGGTTGTGTGTGGACTTCCAGGTAAGCTATCTATCTCATCTCCGAAATCCTGATGCTGGGCCAGCTGAGGAGTCCAGCAATTTTGCTTTTGGTAATGGAGGTCCAATTTCTAGCGCCAAGATTTGTGACGCGCGGGATACGGGGACCAACACACGTGCCGCACGACTCTCTTACTCTCTCTACTCTTTTTCTTTGCTATCATCTTGACGTTTATTGGGTTCTTTACAAGTAACGTGAGCCATATATAGTTGGGGGAAAATGTGAAGTCCTATTTTCAATTTTCCAAACGTATTTTTTATTGTTGTCGAAACATTTTAGAGGTGGACAGAAGTTAACGGCAACATATTTCTTATTACAGGATGGTGCCACGCAGTTGCAATTCTGCTCCGATAAATGCTTGAACCAATACAAGATGCACATTTTCTGCCGAGAGACGCAGGCGCACCTCGATCTCAATCCCCACCTGGTGAACGCCTCCTCCACCTCCAATCTCATCACTCCGGAGCTCTGGCTCAAAAACTGCCGGAGCAGATCCGCCTCACCAACATCTGAACGCTCCGGCTCTCCTCCAGAAAACACCAAGCCGCCGGAAAGATCAGAAACAATAGAGAACAGAAGTGCAAGAAAATCCCCGCTCCCACTGATCACTATAGCTCCCTCAGCGAAACTAATGAAACCAAAAACACCTGAAGAACGAATGCCCGTACAGAAATCCCCAGAAACTAAAAAAGAGTCCAGGCTAAAGATGAATTTGCGGAAGCGGAGGACGTCCAAATGTTCCGCCACCGTCACGTCACAAACGTTAAAGCATGCGTCCACCCCCAAGGCTCAGGATCTAAGAATGAGGAGTCCTTCTATGGAAGGTTCATCGCCAGCGTCAACCGTAGGCAACAGTGCTATACATTCACCGCCTCATCCAATAAATCCACACAATATACCAACTCCGCAATTTCCTAATCCAATGTACGGTATACCGCCTCCAGTATTCATGGATAGCAATCACATGGAACACAGGCCCATGTTCCCACCGCGTTTTGGATTCCTGCCGCGACCAGGAATGCCAATGCACCAGGAAAGACCGCGCATTCCACCTCCTCTGAACTTTCCACCGATGGGCCAAGGTCCACCGGTCACAGTTCTAGTGCCCTACCCTGTCATAATCCCAATACCTCTTCCCATCCCGATTCCGATACCTTTCGCGTCTTTCCTTCAAGCTCACAACGTTAGTAAAGTCAAAACGGAATCAAACCTGGACGATGCTGAAGGGCCGCTAGATTTCACAATGAACAGTGATAAAAATAAAAACGAAGAATCCAAAGAGAATAAGAATCAGGTTAACACGGAAACCGATAAGAATTCAAGCGTCCACAGCAGTGAGTTGAACGATCGGATAGAAGAGGAAAAACAGGCCGAATTGGAATCTAATGAGACTGGTAATGCTGAGCAGACCCTGCCGAAGTTCAAAATAACACGACTAGGAAATAAAATGGCGAAGATAGTTACTAAGACTCGGGAACCTTCGGAATCATCCAGGCCGCTCAGGAAGCGACGGAGACTTGTCGAAGTGGCCACAGAAGACGATCCCCTAATCTCAAAGACGAGAAAAATAGTCCAAGTATAAATTTCTAAGTAGATGTCACATAATCTCAAATTAAAGTGATACTGTTTTATGATTAAATACATATCAAAAATTCATGATAGTTAAGGTTTCTTAAAAATCGAAAGGTCGGCAGTATTTCCTGGCACTCAGATTCACGCTAAGCGTAGACATCTGAAGCCCACGGCTGATCCAAAATGAACTCTTTTACATTGCTCAAAGTAGGTATACTGAACAGTCAGCATAATATAGACAGTTGCAGTATATCGCATCTTAATTACTGTAGGAGTAGATACCTACTTAAGGATGTGTTACGTTACGATATATTTTAAATCTTTTATCTGCAATATGACGCTGACTTAACGGTAAAGGCAACTGGATCACCCGTACCTTTTAGTCACTTAGACCCGATTCTACAGTGGCCTCTAAACTTCCTAATGTTATTTAGGTGTCGCTAAAACACTGCGATTCTATGAGCAGCTGTCATAATCAAATGACAGCGCTAATTTGAATCTGACGTTTCTTATTTTAGGCGGTCTACAACTTCCTTAGCTGCCAAAATGCTATTCTAAATATGTCGTTTTTAATCTGCCGCATAAATTATGTCTAAAAATTAGACTATTTCGTTTCAGGCTAGTTAAGCCATGTGTGTACGTAGAATCGGGTCCATTGTCAAAATAACTAGAGGGAAAAAGATACATGTATATGTTTCAATTTCCGTGACTTTACCTATATTGCCTGGAATTTGCAGACTTCAGAATGGTACCTAATAGCTATGTTCTGTGGTTTCAAAATGAGAAACAATCCACTACAGAGCCTTTTAGACCTTTCACGGCCTCTGAGTGTAAAGCTAACGAGACGTACAGTCAGCCAAAAAATTGGTCGACCATTATTCGGATCATTTGTACATTAAGATTCAAAAGTGGTAGAACAGTTTCCTGGCTATCTGTACCTTTACCTAATAGGCATACAAATATAGCCTCCAAGGCTCGGTCCAGAGTAACGTAGCTCTACTTGACTAGCGTGTCCACATAATACCCAATTCACTCCACAGTGGTCCGCGCAGCGCGTTGCTCATCGTTTATTTGTACCATTCGGACCCAGGATTAGTCTTTGCTGAAGCGCCGTACGCACAAAAAAACCGTGACTTTGCATTCGAATTTAATATCAATCTGTTTTGCGCCCGTCCGACACAAAAGCTCGTCGCGTAACATTACTAAGAGCGTGTCCACATTATGCAGGACGATTTTGGTGTAAGTAGGATCCAGTTTTTTTTGCCTTGTTTGTCCTGTAGCGCGGCCAGTAACAAATCTTTTTGGAATAGCCTCCCCGAGAGCCCTCCCAGGGGGAAAAGGATCCAGCAACGATGTCGGGGCGAGTGGAATGTACTCATAAGGGAAACGTACTGGTCAGATGGCACGGTACGATATCGTTGCAGGATAGTTCCTATAGGTATGTTATAGTCCGTAAGCCCACTACCAATACATCTACGTCTTATGACAACATGATAAAAATGCATATATACAACGTGTTAATAAAATAACGCAAAACCTGAAAACAGTTTGTTCAGAATCGAGAGTAGAATGCGAAAAAAATAAAATTTAAATTTTTTGACGCGATTTATTTTTTACATTTGTATGGAGCAGGTCGCCCCAGTCGGCCAACGCTCCATACAAATGTAAAAAATAAATCTAGTCAAAAAATTTTATTTTTATTTTTTTCGCATTCTACTCTCGATTCTGAACAAACAGTTTTCAGGTTTTGCGTTATTTTATTAACACGTTGTATATAAAAAAAAATGGCCGAATGTTTGAAAATCCTTCATTTCCGGTCAAAGTTTGTATGGGTAGGTATATAAGTTGGCAACTTTGACGCTGTCTGCCAAGTACTTCCGGCCATTTCAGGACTGACAGACTTAGGTTTACTCTCTATACGATGAAAGGGCTAAATGATGCCACATGTCTCGTACTGTTGTCACATGAAATACTTTCAAACTTAAGGCCAATTAAAAAAAAAAAAAATCTTGCTCAGCACAACTTTCCTGACCATCTTTCTTGACCTGCTGCCGTGCATTTTATCATGTCATGAGGCGTAGGTGTATTGGAAGTTGGTTTACGGACTATTAGCTATCGTTGCCGGATCCTAGTCCTACCCCCATATCGTATTTAATAATCAGAACACGCTCTAAGTCGCTGATTTAATCATTTTTTTACAGTCGGCTGCAGAGAAACTTCACTGCAGGGGTGCATAGAAGTCTGTTTCTATGTAATTTTACTAAAAAACATTTAGGTAGCACCGCTCAGAGGCAGTCAGACACTTATTGAAAAGAGTATATATATACTTAGTATTTGAAACAATTCTAATTGCTAGTCTTAGTTGTAAGATGTGATGTAGCCATAAGATCTATACTAGATAATAATGAACGCACTGTACATGTGATATTAGTAACTTATTACCTATGTATAAAATTATAAATGGAATTAAAATCTCATTACGATATGTATGTTGTTTTGTTATCATTATTATTGAACGAGCTATTGCTTATATATATTTGTGAGGGTTACGTGCCAAAAAAGGTGACAGAGGTAGGGGTCATTTCGCCGGTTAGCGACCACCTAATTTTATGTTCCGGTGGGCGACCACTTAAGCTGAGTTGGTGAACTGAAAGGATATTTTCTCGGTTTTTTAGCAGATTTCTATTCTAAAACAACAAAAAAATGCATGTACAAGTAATTGTCTCAATAGGGTGTGTAGAATTGATGCTATCTTCAATAGAAAAAACCTTCTCCTTCAGGTGGTCGCTAACCGAAGGTGGTCGCGTAACCAGCGAAATGACCCTATTCATGGTGTGACTCAGCACGCCTATCACAAGACGGATTTCTCGCAATATCCCTCTCTCTCTTATTAGAAAACATAGAAGGAGACGTATAGTGCGAGAAATATCGAGTGAGCTCGCGCGCCGTCTTTTGGTAGCCGTTCTGTAAATCCATGCCCATAATGTCTGTAACGTCGCTATACGTGTGGGCGATCAGACAGGCGAACATCGTAACAAAAATAGTACCTACATTATTGCCGTGGCCGGGAAGGAGGCAATTGCAGGCTGAGTATTTGTTTAATTTTTTAATTACAATACGAAGCCTGAATTGCCATTCCGGCTGAGGCTAATATAGTGCTTTTCTCAAAAATGGGGGAATAAAAAATACTAAATTTATAAAAACTTTAAATATTGTTGCACAACGTGAAAATATTTACGATTTCCCGCCGTTTTTTTTTTACACAGAATCGCAAGTGTATTTTTCCACCAAAAAACGCAAACTATTTGAGACACATACAAAAACGTCGTGTTTGCAACAGAAGAATACGAGTTCAATTGGCTGAATACGAGCTGTGCCGTCTTTTATATGCATGTTTCTGGTTCTCTAAATCATCTCCGAAAATTTTATGTACGAATATGAATGACGTCGCAACCAATTTTTCGCATAATGTCATTTCGCCGAATGATCATGTTCCAATTGAATTTTATGGAATTGTTTCATTTCCCAACTAAATGGTTGGCAATTCTATCTTTGGGCTTGGTTTTTAATTGGAACTTTTTGAAATACATATAAATTTACATGTGGTTTATGATTTAGTCGGTATAATATACATTTAGTTACATTTAAATTTTATACAGGTAGGTTTATGTTTTTTAATTACAGCTTACACAGGGTTTTTTATTAAAGTTTATTAACAATAAAAAGTCGATTCTAAGCAATAAGTGACGAATCGTAGAACCGACTTTTGACCGATGAGGGGCCGCGATGCCGAGGGAATAAAAAAACAGTCGGTTCTGGCGCTGTAGGGTCACCATTGAACCTAACACTCCTCCTCGCTTCGCTCGTCGTCGTACCTAACTGGACTCTGTGAAATGTTTTCCTTTGTTTACTTAGTTTAAGTAAAAAGTTTCCTCATACATATATGAAAAGTGCACTGTTACACTGACGAAACATTATTCGTTTAATTGTTGTTATAGTGAAAGATTTGACAAATGATCAGTATGCCAAAAGTATTGATTCATTACAATAATCCGCTTTATAATAATTCTGCCAAATGAAACTTTGTCATACAAAAATTTGCTAATAGTTGGTTGTCAAAGTGAACCACCGGCGAAATGTTGGTTGGCAAATGAAATTCGAACAAAAAAAGTTCGGAGAAAAGGCAGAACACCCCAGTTTCTACTTTTAAAAAAATTTGGTACTCGACAAATACAGGAATTTATATATAACATTCCAGGCGGCCTGCAATGTTTTAAATTTTTTAATTTAGATCTGACCTTAAACTATACACTTTACCTTCCAATATGTAGCGAGTTATGTTTACTTTGCGGGCCATTTTTGAGAAAAAGTATTTACAGTACTTTTCCGCACTAGTGAGAGAGCAGTTTCCTATTTTCGGCACTTGTATCGTAAATAACTATTACGATACAAGTGCCGAAAATAGGAAATTCGCAACGAGTGGTGATAAATTAAAACACGACCGCAGGGAGTGTTTTAAATCGACACGAGTTGCGAATTGCCTATTCGCACGTGTATCGTACGTTTTACTGTACCTACATATGGCTCTTTAAAGTTTCGACATATGCACGGAAAGTGCTCTTTCCGCACCAGCGGCGCTACCACGAACTTCGAAAGTCGAAGTTCGTAATACATGCATCCCTGTTACTCGAGTATGGGAGTGCGATGGAGATGGAAATACATCGTAAATAACTATTTCGGTGCAGCATGGTTGTATCGTGGATGGGGGTGGCGCGCAGGACCTGTCTCTTAGTTGACGCCTTTCGGCTGATGTTTATTTTATTTTTATTTTATTAGGAACAGTTACAACTTACAAACTAAGCTAACTTATGCGACACGAAATTCATATTTGTAAGTTAACAACAACTGATGATTATCATGATGGTTGTGGACGGAGTTGGTTAATTAAGGTTAATATTATAATATTAACGCTAATTTAAGCATTTACGATTGAAATGATTTTAACCAGTCCTGTAGGTATCAACACTACACGCTGCACCGAAAATGCTACAAATTATTTTTTGTACTCGTCGATTAAAATCTGTGTATTAAGATTTCATAGAGAATGCTGCAACGTCACTCTTTTCATCGTTGAATAGTCTACTCGTATGTTACTTCCAAAACAACCGAAATAACTTTTTCGATACGCTCTAGGCAACCGAAAAAAATGAAAATAGAACTTCGTATTTCAATTATATGTGTCCTTGTTTAAGGACTCGATCCGATACAAGATTGCCAATCTATGGCGTTTCGGAACGTAGCAGCGTCGCGTCATCTGTCAATAATCTACTTGAACTTGCTGCTGTATTGGGCATAAAAAAGATGAAAAATCTACGCTTTGTGATTGGGTAGTATTTAGTTAGACAATCACAGCACAGTACTGCAACATTACGGACACCGGTGCGGTGTGATATGATATGATAACTTTTCTTATCAAAGCTAAACTTAATAAGTTAAAATAAAAACTAAGAAAATTAGTAGTGACAGTGACGAAACATCTTTAACTCCTCAAGAAATAACCAATAGGTATGGCAGAGGAAGCCACACTTACCTGGCTACCTTAAAAGTCAAAGAGCCTTTACAATAGTAGAACTAGATAATATAGTAGGTACTTACGATATCTAGTTTTCTTACATACTCGTATTAATGACTTAAATTATTAATTTTAATGAACTCGGACAAAAATTATTGTTCATAATAATGTCATAATCAAGCTTTTTAATCTCGCCTAAACACGGTACTCGACTAAAAAGCTCTCTATTATAACACGATTGTGAAAAATACTATCTGATGTCAGCACGGCTATGGCCCGCGAGATGCGACGACATAGCTCGCGGTCCATCACTAAACGAGTCTCGACTGTCAGATTTGGTGGATGATTTGTCGTATAAACAACGTCTACATACGTTTTTAGGGTTCCGTAGTCGACTTGGTACCCTTATAGTTTCGCTTTATCTGTCCATCCGTCCGCGGATAACCTCAGTAACCGCTAGCACTAGAAAGCTGAAATTTGGTACTAATATGTATATCAATCACGCCGACTGTGGTAAAATAAAAAGTGTTTTTTATTTTTATTAGGGTACCTCCCCTATACGTAACGTGGGGAGTGTTTTTTTTTTCATTTCAACCCTAACGTGTGATATATTGTTGGATAGGTATTTAAAAATGAATAGGGGTTTGCTAAAATCATTTTTTGATAATGTTAATATTTTCGAAGATAATCGGTCCAGAAGTAAAAACAAATGTGTCCCCCCCCTCTCACTTTTGAACCATAACTTTTAAAAATATGAAAACAATCTCAAAAGTAGAACTTTATAAAAACTTTCTAGGAAAATTATTTTGAACTTGATAGGTTGAATAGTTTTTGAAAAAAAATACAAAAACTACGGAACCCTACACTGAGCGTGGCCCGACACGCTCTTGGCCGGTTTTTTATTATATTACATCATTGGCCGTGCTTATAATAACTAGCAGACACTTCAGTTAAATATTGATGTCAATAGGAATTTTCCGACAATTTAGCATAAGTATTACAAACACAAAACAAAACGAATAGGCGCGCAGCTGTTGTAATATTGACTAAGTATTAGTCATTCATATGTAATGTAGGTTTCTATTTTATAGCAGTTTTATTTTGTGAGCAATAAAAGTAGCTGCTTACATAATCTTCAAAGGTAGGTTAGGAGTATAATTAAAAAGCTGCGGAAAACAAGGAATACCTACCTTAAAGTCTATATTAATTGAAGTCAGCCTTTGCTCTTAGCGCCAAACAAACCAAAGCCTTTGAATACAAACAATGCCATTCTGGTCGGTCAAATAATATAGGTACCTACATAGATAAAGAAGCATACAGATTGTTAAGCATACCTACTCGTAGAAATACCATATCCATAGCTTGAAGCCACTTAATTGTTCTCCCAAGTATCTGGGCCGACTTAGGGCGGGTCGACCGACCGGTGCGCTGGCCTAAGGTGGATGTCACACTGCGACGCATCTCCGGACGGAGGTGCGTTTCTCGTTGTATGCAAGTACCTCAGTTTGTATATAAATTCCGTGTGGTACGACACACTGCAACGCACCTCCGTCCGGCGAAATTTGTATGCAGCTCCGCACCTCCGTCCGTTGATGCGGCGCAGTGTGACGACCGCCTAAGACCCGCCATACACGGACTGCTTAGAGCAGTCGAGACCCGCCATAGACGGACTGCTTAGATCAGTCGAGGCCTTTTTAACCCCCAACACAAAGAGAGGGGTGTTATAAGTTTAACGTGTCTGTGTATCTGTGTATCTGTCTGTGGTATCGTAGCTAGTAAACGGATGGACCGATTTTAATGCGTTTTTTTTGTGTCATAGATAATTTTATCCCGAGTGTTCTTAGCCATATTTCATGAAAATCTGTTCAGCCGTTTTTGAGATATTGGACTTTGAAATGAAAATGTCGGGGGTTTTTCATCTTTTCCAATTAATATGGCGACTGCTCTAGTGCTCTGAGTCCGTCTATGGCCCGCGCGTCTAGATGGTCAAGGGTGAGTAGGTAAGGTACGAGGTTGCGAGGCGTTGAGCGAGGAAAAAATGGACCAATAAGAAACGAGCGCGGCCAGCCATTCTATTGGCCAGCTTTCATACAGCTATAGTGAATGCAGGCCCTGCCAGGTATTAGAGCAGGATTAGGTACACATGACAGAAAGTTGCATGTTCAAATCCTGTTTGCAGCAACATTTTTTCTAAGTTTCCTTAATTTTGAAAATTATAACTAATGATTTCACTTCCGATGGTGTCTGATCAGACTAGAGACTAAAACGAACGTATATTCCTGCTCTCTACAGGAAAGGAACCGGTCAGTTGGAAATTGGAAACCCTCAAAATTAAACGGTCACTCGCTATAAATGCTTATAAAAATAAGTGCACTACCTTGTGTTTATACTTTATCCTACATAATACAATATGTATAGTAGGTACACAAACGTTTGACTTATCTGAAGGATAAGATTAGCAAAGTCAGTGGCCTCCGCCAAAACAATAAACAGAATAATCTGAAATGATCGCGAACGCGTAATACGGCATGCTTGCTTCCCTAAACAAAACAAGTTTGGCAAACATTGGTATTTGGCAAATGTTTGCCAAGCTTGTAATAACAAGATTAGCAAATATTGGCCAAATAACACGTCATTCATAACGACACTCGTATACCATTATTGATGAGAATTTAAAAACACTATTCGATAGGTACGTACTACCTTCACATATATAGACACTTGGCACAGCGCGTTTCACTACACTGTCAAAACATTGTCGACCTAAATACATTAGGAATCATCATCGTATTAGCGGAAAGATGGCCATTACTGGACAAGGCCTCCCCCAAAGAGTGCCACAATGACCACAATGAGTCACATTAGGACTAGTATTCAAATTTCGCTATCATTTTTCCCAGAGACCATGAAAGCGACTCCAAAAAGGTCCAGTCTATAGAAGTACAATGTTGAAATTAAATAAAAGAAAAAATTCAAATGCTTTATTTTCTCAATTCACAGAGAAAACAATTACTAAAAACCATTGGAAAATATCTTTCAAACATTTAAACTTAATTTACTAACAGCTTGGCCGCACAAGGTGGTTAAGTTCGCCTCCTACGGCATTTGTACTCATGAGATCCAATTACAATTTACATAATAACAATGATAATGCATTCAATATAATTTTAATCCAAAAATCATAAAAGCAATAACGAAATTATTGTATTATAATTCGAAGGCAATTCTGGCACTGTTTCATATACAATTTTCATAGAATACATGTCAATTTTGATTTCATTTCATTTTCAGGGCGAAAGTATCCTATAAACTTTGTTTAGGAAATACTATATTTTTCAAGATATTGGCTTTGCATCAGGCAGTCTAAACTATTCTATTGTTACATCATTGATAAATGCATTATGTTACTGTTTATTATTGTATAAGTCCCAGAGGGTGATGGATCCGTCCAGCCCTCCAGCTGCCATTATATTCGCATTCCAAAAGGAAACCTTTTGTGACGAATAGCAGACATCTTGTATGGCTTGTCTGTGTTCTGTCAGCACAACTAATGGTCTCAAGGAGAACCAGGAGAATATACGGATGTGCCCATCCCATCCGCCTGATGCAAAAACTTTTCCATCCATGCGAGACTGAACTTTATTAATACCAGCGTTCTTGATGGCTATGTCAGTCTTGTGGGCCAAGCTCGAGTCTTTCCTCCCTATATTAAAAATCTGTATCACATCAGAGGCATTTCCGACTATGCCTCTTTGCTGCTCTACATGATAGTCCACAGACATCGGACATTCTTTTGTTTGCAACTTGCTGATGCATTGACTAGTGTTGAGGTCCCACAGGAGCAGCCATCCGGCCTCGTAGCCCGCTAGAAGGCAATGCTTGTCACTTGATAACTCAATATACTTCAAACACATTGGATCTCCTAGTTTGGGCGACTCTTCCGGTTCAAGGCATCCAATCTTATCTCCCGCAAAACTGTAGATGGCAATTTTAGAATCTTTGTCAGGTACATAGAGTGTTTCGAGTTTTGTGTTGGCGTCAAATCTACAGAAGCCTGGGTAGTCTATGTCAATGACGGCATCCTCTTTGTAGCCAGAGTTGGTGAGTTTGAAAATTTTGTACTTGCCGCCTTTTTCTTGGGTGATAAGCTGACTGCTGGTGTGCATAAGGTGAAGGATGGGAGCTTGACCAACTTGGATCTTCTGCTGCATGCGGTTTGTCTAAAAAAAAAAAATTGGGTATAACCTTACCATTCTCACCTAATTGTGCCATTTGGGATTTGTTACAAAACTGTAACGTAAGTTTTAGTTATTAGGGAACGGACGAACATTAGCAGTAAAAGAAGATTTATATAAAGCAGGGTAGGTAGTCAAAAATCACATTTAAAGTAAGACTGTACAAATTCATGTATTTTAAATCTCAATAGACATGTATAAAAATAAAACGCAGTCTAGAACAGATGCCATATAAATTGGGTTATCTGCGGCCTCTGCGCCGCAAGACAATTTATTTCATTTTTCTGGGTCAGAGAACGGGGGTAGTAAACAAAGGAATGCCGCGCAATACGGAGGCACGCGGCGACAGCCGTATACGTAGTTACACACGCCATGAACGACGCAAACAGCATCCTTGGAATATAAGATCTCACCTGAAGGTTGTATGCATAAACACAACCATTTTTCGAACCGGCTAGTAACCTCTCCAGACCGCCAGGCAGAAAGCTAAATGCCAGCGAATAAACTGGGATATTGTCAACGTTACGAATTGTATAAACTGGGTCGGGAGGTAACAGTGCCATTTCTGGTCAAGCTCAAACCGAAATACTTGGTCGGAATTTAAAAAGAAAATAATAACAAATTAATCAAGCCATCAGTAACTGAACCATAACTACGCACAACACAAAACTGACACAAAAACATTAAAAAAAAGTTTCGACGTCGGCACTGATTGGTACGTTCAGAACATAAACGTTTGGTGGATGAAGCATCTGGTTTTTTTTTAATCGTATACGCGACATGTGCTCTCAAATTTGAAATTCTAAAGTAATCCTAAAATGCATAACAAATGTACTTTCAAACGTAACTTAAATTCCAAAAAGTACATATTTGCAAAACCTAGAGTTCAAATATGTACTTTTTGAAATAAATATAGGTAAGTTTTTGAACTAATCTTTATGTATTTTTTTTGGCTTCCATGACTGTTCGTTAAGCCATTTTCAAACGATCCGACCAATAATACAACTTGGTCAACACAGTCAACAGACACAACCAGTGTCACGCAACTAGGAACAAAAAGTAGAATTACATCCATTTGCTCACATTCAGATCAAATCTGACAAGTGTCAGAACAAGTGACAAGTTTTCTATCTGTGCTTCTACCATGGCGAACACATGCTGTCTCTTACTTCCGTTCTTTCTCTTTCTGTCATTCTGTCATTGTGGCATTTGGATGGTTACCATTGATATTGTAACTTCAGGAGAAAACATGTGTGTCAAACAACCAATGCTTTTCACTTTTGACGAATACATTTAAATAAAACACTTAACTATTTTCAAATGTATATGTATATAAGATTCTCGTCATCAACCAGTTTAAAGCCAGCAATAATAGATAACAAGAACTTTAGGTACCTACCTACATACAAGTTTCTTTAACCTATAATGTTATAACGAAATATGTAAGTACGAAATGTCGAGCGTAAACATTGATTTACTTTTGAAAATCAACGGCACTTGGATAATCAAGCGGAAGCTGTCTAGTAACAAGAAGAATTATGGAAATCCATTGGGGCTGCTTGCGAACGAAAAAGAGATGTAGTATGGACGAATTGGTGAAATTTTGTAAACATAAATATACAATACAATACAATACAAATACTCTTTATTGCACACCTCACACAAACAAAGCAGTTAAAAAGAGAAACAATACAATAACATGCCTAAATAAATAAAACCTAACACCTACCACCTACCACCAACCTAATATACCTAACTACTCCTAAATATTTTTTATAATTTCTAAATGGGTGTGACATAAAACATTTATTATCCTTTTATTATTTTGTTACTGTCGATATAGTGCAATAATTTGCTCTTCATGCAGGGGACCTGACCATCATAATTTGTCGATATCGATAACGTTGCATACTAATATTATCGACATCGATAATGTTAAACTACATCCCTAATCCCTTTCGTGCCATGATGTTGGTACGAGTTACTTCCGTATTGGATTTTTTTACATGGTATGGCAAAATAGCTAAATTCAATTGAGTTATCATGTCAAAATCAAATGACAATGTCACTGTCATCCAAAACTTAGTTCGAAGTTCCGTCTCTTAGAACGTAGTGGTTATATTATCTTTGGACACAACATCTGTCTAGTGCAGTGCACAGTTGGTCAGGCGCAAGGCCTGACCAACTGCGCCGGAAACACGATTGCGTATTTTAGAAGAAAAAACTGCTTGTTGCTGCATATTGCAGGCACTGCTGTAATAAAATTTTCGCGAAACTACAAATAAAATTACAAACTAGAAAGGTAGTTTTTTAGGTAGCAGAGAATGTTAAACAGACTGTAATTCTCCATTATTAATTTATTTTAAGTATCTGACTGTACCTTTACTAAATAATTGATTAGAGTCTAGCCAGCACGTCTAGCATGGGACGGCCGCGACATACGCTCGATTTTTATCGCACTATACCTCTTGTTCTAAGTGTTCTAATAAGCCAGAGACGGATAGTGCGAGAAAAATCGAGAGAGCTCGCGCGCCGTCGCGTGCTAGCCGTGCAGGGGAAAGATGAGCGTAGAAAGAATAGCATTCTTTTTTAAATGCAGCTTGTATACTTAACGCGATAAAATAATAATGATACTTGAACATTTTTTCTTCAATTCACACAATGAAATCACCGAGTCGGCGGGTCGGATGAAACCAAGTACTCTATCTTGGAGCCAATGTACGACTTTGTGCCAGTGGCGGTGGAGACGGTGAAGGGGACGGCGGCCAAAGACTTTATACGGGATTTGGGTCGGCGGCTTATGGATAGGGGCTGCGATTCTCGTTCCAGATCGTTCCTGGGTCAATAGATTTATTTGGCCATTCAGCGTATTATGGGAACTTTTGAGCCACCAACGGGGCGGTACTTTTTGTTCTTTCCATGGCCAGATACTATGAAAAGTATATTTTTAAATGAATCATTTAAATACTTAGGTATGGCATTCCGAAAAGAAGAGGTTCCATATATATTTTAATTTGCATAACGTGACGTGACAACCCATGTTCATCTTCTGCCTTGCTAGTAAGGTCTCACTAAAATCATGTCTATCATTATTCTATGTCTCTTTACAAAATCGAATAAGATATAATATTTGACAAGTTGATATCAGCTTCAATCTATGCAGCCTACAAGTTCTGGACCTTTCTTTAAACCGTGTACTTACACAAAAACTTTAGCCCAGTCGATAGGTATTTCCTACGATTGGCATTTCTAGAATGTAATCGTTGAATAATTGTCTCTCACATTTAAGGACTCACGGGTTTAAGAAATTAAATGGATTAACTTTGTTTAGCCTAACAACGTTTTGCCTAATTTCGGTTTGCCAAATTGTATGTAGACTAATCTTGTTTCGCATAATAGCTCGTTTTGCCTAATTTTTTTATATGCCAAAATTGTTTTGTCTAATACTAACTCCAGCTAATTTTGTTTCGCCTAATTTAAGTTTACGTAATTTTTAGTAGTCTTATTTTGTATACCGTTTGACTGACAGTTAAATTTAGACTACCATACATTTCGCATAATTTCATTCCCCGCTCTCCGCTCGTACTGTGGCCAGAAACTGATGTAGGATTAGAATATAAGTTTCGCTACCTATGTAAATTCTTAAAAAAAATCGTTTCTGGCAAACAAAAGGGTCGCATTTCTACCTAACACTCCTCGCTCATCGTCGTACCTACACCGACCGGCCTTAGGCTACAAATTATAACCCGAACGCAGACAGCAGCAGCAGACGACGGGTCGAGGTGTAGCAAAGGGTAACCAGATAATTCATAGTAGTTATATAGTTGGACAGTGACAGGACTCCGCCTTAGCTCCAGCGCTGCGGGGAGAGCAGCCCTTTCTCCCTCGCGTGACGAAGCAGCTGCTCCCCTTCCGCGCCTTCGGCTGTTTGTATACACTCTATGGGTAGGGCAGACATGACCATGTAGATATTAGGGTGATCCGATTCGATATTGTTACCTGTGTCTCCAATGCATATGAAATACAATATCTCGGACAAAAATTAGGCAAAAAGTTAATAACTTTTACAATTCAGTATTCGACCTAAATATCTAAGTAAAATCGTTATTTGGCAATTGAACATTTAGCTAAAATAAGAATCAACAAAATGATTAATTTTGTATTAAGCAGTTACGCTGCTAACGAAATTATACATTTTTAAATAAAAGAAAGTTGAATCCGGCTCGGAGCATTAAATTTTTCAACAAAATGATTTTTAGATAAAATAACATTCGGCAAAAGAGTTATGACAATCGTCCTTTAGGGTAGGTAAGCGTATTTAAAACAAACGACTATTATGAAAAATGAAATTATACCAATTGACTTTAGACAAACAATGCATATTAAACTTTGTTAGACAAACTGAAATTAGACAAAACGTTATTAGCCCAAACAAGGGAATCCCGAGTTCAATTGTAAAATATGTTTTCACGCTCACAGCTATATTTCTGGGCCCGACACGCCAGTGGCGTCAACTGGTGAGGGCAAAAAAGGTAGCCCTCATTCCGTCCCATGCGCTGGATAGTGTAAGCACTTTTTAATACGTGGCGCTAGTGAGCCGCGCAGCGTTGTACTCCTCCCCCGTACCGCTCGTAACCCCTCTACGTTAGTCCACTTGTCAAATCAAATCAGAATTGAACGAAAGTGGTGCAGCATTTTACAAAATTTGCTAGTTTTATGAATGAGAATTCGTTAATCTTGCCTCTATAATGAGTGCCATATGTAAATTATGAAGATTAATTCGTTCGCGGCGTTCACAAATGGCTGCGGATTCGCTATTAAAAACGGGGAAGCACTCGAAATATATATCTTATAGAAAGATTTTGTATCATAGGTTTTTCGTTGGGTTGCTGTTGTTTATAGTGGTGACTTTAGCGTTGATTGTGTTGTTTAATGCTCTGTCGAGCAGTGGGCCGCGGACAGTAGTGCACGAGGCAGTGAGATTGGACCGGAGTTCAGTGGTAGTGTTGGCGCGAGATGCAGCAACTGCGGAGTCTAGGGATGACAACTGCACATACTGGGAGTGCTTCAATGTGTACCGATGCGGCAGAGGCGGCCACAATAAGATAACAATATACATTTATCCGAGAACGGACTACCACACGCCAGAGGGTCCTATATCAAAGTTTTCTAGAGAATTTTACGTAATTTTAGATACCATAAGACATAGTAAATATTATACAGCGAATCCGCAGGAAGCGTGCTTGCTAATACCTAGTATAGACACTCTGAATCAGCGTAGTTTTCTAAGCAAACAAGTGTCACAGGCTTTTCACACTCTTCCACAGTAAGTACACTACTTTGTAAATATTTAATTAGCTCACTATCCTTGCTACTGGTATTGTCCAATGTAAAGTTAATTGCTTTTAAGCACTAACAAGGCTCATATTATATTTAGACTCATTATATTTTATAATATTTAAGTTTGAGCCATACCAGTATCGGTTTCAATAATTGGTAGTATAAAATAAATAACCAGAAATTTTATATGTAAACACTTCACTTCTATCATAACTAAATTAACTATATTTGACAGCAACTATTTACATAATTTAAGTAAATACTATTTTGAGAGAGATGATTGCATATTACTTATTAAAATATTTATGTTAACCAGTTTTTTGCTTCTATCAGAGGCCCTAGCACGATAGGTTTTGTCGCCACATTATATGTGACGTTTCAGTAAATTTTCGCCGTAAAACGTGACGATAAAACCTATCGTGCTAGCTGGGCAGCTAATATCAGGCTTAACACTTTCGCAACCGGACTAAAAATGGAACAATTCACCAGAAACCGACAGAATTCGCTAGGCGTGTAAGTTCATACTACTACCTGCCTAGCGGGCTCAGCCGGCATCTGAGCAAACATTACGAGTGCCCGCTAGGCGGGTTCTTGGTTGCGAACATGTTAATTACCATTATATAAAATAATAATGAAATTATTCGTTTATACATTGTAATCCATGTTACACACAATGACTTATATATGGAAGTACAGTATTATTGAATATAAAATAAATATTCAATTTATATTAACTAAATTAAATTAAATCTAAGATAGACACTCGAGGCATTGTACTGAGGATGTTGGCAGCCTTTCCTTGCTGAATGATTATGTTATTAGTTTTGTTTATTCATCAGAAATTAAGTAGCAATCAGTGAAACTGATGAATGAAGCAGCTCTCTCCATCGGATAATCCGAAACCAACTCCTTGATTTCCTTTATAATACTAATTGTTACACATTCACTGCCAATGAATTTGTAGTGCTACAGCCAATGCCTTAAATTTCCCACTAAGGGTGGTGCAACCATTACGATTACAGACCAATCAATGTGAAATATGGAGTGGCAGCTGTCATTCTATAGAAACGTGACAAACTTTCAATACATTCAGATTTTAACAAACAAGGTTTACGATTACAGACGGTTTGGCATCCCACCCGTAGTAAGTAGAGGAAAGCACCTAGAAACTGGGCAGGTTTCTGGCAGTGAAAATGTTAAGCTACAACAAAGCATTGTTTTTCTTTTACATTATTCATAAAAGTGCATTATGTAACAACCGCCTCGTCTCATCTCATACACATTGAAGGGGGATTAGAAGACAGTAATTAGATTATAGACTTAAGGTGGGAATGTAGCTTGTATCATAAGGTCAAGTTTACAAACATACAAGTATATTGACATGAATATGTAGTCTACATACATGTTATCTAAACATGCTGTTAGTCTATGCTTGTTGTGCCAAAGTTATGTATCCAATATTGCAATATAGTATATAACTGGATATCTGAATTTTTTGGGAAAAATATTGACACTCATTTCATCAATAACATTGTGTTAGTAATATTGATGACAAATACTAACATCACTAACGTTTTCGGAAATCCCATAATTTATTGACAGTTCGGCATATGAACCAAATACTGGTTGGTATTCTTTTTTTAAAAATCAACTCATATAAAAATTATGTATGTTTCTATATTATTGCATTTATTGGATATACCTTATATACAGGGTGTTTGGTAACAGGATGCAAAGCTGAAAGTAGGTAATAGTTTAGGCCATTTAGAACATTTTAAGCCATACATGTCTCAGACAAATGTTATTAGTTTTTTTTTAGTTAAGTTTTAAGATTTTTCTGAGAAAACTCCAAAATGTTAGACTAAATCGACAATAGAACTTTTGTTACTGTAGGTAGTTTTTTTTTTTTTTTTTTGTATTGTGCAATGTCTATTGTACACCATAAAAGTAATTTGAAATATCTGTGTGTAAAGAAAAAAGAACTACAGCGATTTGAAAATCTAATAACATGAAAAAATATATATTTAAGTGTTTTTTTAGGACAATAAAAAAAATCAAAAATATTTATTCAAACCATTTTAGAAACATGCTTGGCTATTGCCCTTTCATTTAAGCTATCAAGCACGACTGTAGCTATCGTATCTTTGAAAATAAGCCACCTAAACCAACTAGAGAGCTAAAAGGTTTCACTCTACTTGTGATACTGCGACTGAAAAATCGAGTGGAGTTAAATCGGATGACCGAGCGGGCCAAGGGATTTGTCCGCCTCCGCCGATCCAACCGTCAGGGAAACAGTTATTCAGGTGTTCCCTTACAGCCAGAAAGTAATGGGCGGGACAACCGTCGCCCTAAACTATAACCTGTTAGTCCTGTTACCAAACACCTTGTATTTGAATTTACTAATTAAATCTCATATACATTTTTATTATCTAAATATAATCGTAAAAAACATGTTTGTCTGTTATATAGGAATTGTAACGAATTTCGTTCTCGACAAATGTAAAGCAGAAGTACAGCTTTTTTAGAAGTAGGGTAAATCGCCAGTGACTGGCTACCTCATACTAAAATGAACTCTATTCACCTATAATATAATTCATTTTTAGGGTTCTGTAGTCAACAAGGAACCCTTCAGTCAGTCAGTTGACGGCCGTCCGTCCGTCCGTCCAACTATCCGTCTTAGGCTTAGCTCAGTAACCCTTACTACTAGAAAACGGAAATTCGGCGTGGGTGTATAAATCAATCACGCCGACAAAACAGTAGAATAAAATCATGAAAAGTTTTTTTTTTTTTCCTTACACCTAAAGTGGGGATGTTATATTTTTTTAATTGTTAAACCCATAGTGTGGGGTATCGTTGGATAGCTTGTTCAAAAATATGATGTTTTTTAAAACCATTTTTCAACTTAGTGATTCGTTTGCGAGATATTGGGCTAATATATATAGCCCTAATTTTTGCTTGACTCATGTGTCCCCCGCTCTGCCGGCTAAATGGCTACTACTGGGGATGTGATAAAATTGGTGGCAGTAGTACGTATACCTATTGAATTTAAAAGGAAAACTTATCACGGCTAAGTAGGCATAACTAGTTGCCGAGTAATAGTCGACCAACCTAAAATGTACTTGAAAACGCCAACTTTCATAAAAATTCGGCCGTTGCAACCGCACCAGTACTTGGCGCGTGTCGATGTAACAAATACAGACAGGCAACTACAGAACCTTACTCTGCGCGTGGCCCGACACGCACTTGGCCGTTTACTTTATATACGAACGACAAGATTGATAGGACAGGATAGGCTATCAATATCATATAAATTCTTAAGTTTTGTACATAGTTTGGAAAAGTGACGTTAACTATTTGAGAATGACCCAGTGACCCAGGTATGGTCACTTTGGCACTCTTTGGGGAAAATCTACTCCAGCAGTGGACGTCTTTCGGCTGATATTGATGATGATGATCTTCACTGTGGTAATTATATTCCAAAGAAATGTATTAGTGATCCAAAAGGCAGGTGTTGTCATATATTTTTTTTTGTTACAGTTGGAAAAATGGAGAAAACCACCTTATATTTAACATGCTGCCAGGAGCAGCACCAAATTATGAGACTGTTCTCGATCTCAACACAGGGAAGGCCATTATAGCTGGCGCCGGGTTTGACACCTGGTCATTTCGATATGGGTTCGATGTAGCTATCCCTGTATACAGCCCTATCGCAGCTAACATAGACAGCTCACAGCCAGATGAGAAGAAATATCTAATATTATCAACGCAAGTAAACATCCCGAGTGATTACTTGTCCATGTTACAAAATATAGCATCATCATCAAATGATTTAGTCCTTCTAGATAGATGTAAAACAGACGGTGGTACAGATCACAGTAGACGATGCGAGTACGTAACTGGTAGGGTGTTCAACTATCCAGAAGTTTTGAAGGATGGAATGTTCTGCCTAGTTATTAGGAGTGCAAGACTGTCCCATGCTTTGCTGATGGATATATTGGCGTCACAATGTGTACCTATAATAGTTGCCGATTCTGTTGTAATGCCCTTCAATTCCCACGTGGACTGGAATAAGATCGGCCTGTTCGTGCCTGAGGAGAATTTGAAGAATATCTTGAAGATAGTTCACGCAGTGAGTCAGGAAAGACGAGGGGAGTTATATTGGCAGCAGAGATGGGTGTACGAGAGGTACTTCTCTAGTATACCGAAGATCACTATGACCATGCTGGAAATCTTCAATGAGAAGGTGTTCCCGTTGGCAGCTAGGAGTTACGAAGATTGGAACATGCCGGAGCATTTGGTGAGTTTAGTTTTTACTTTCTATCTAGGGATTTTAATTTGATATTTGGCCAAATCAACTTGATGAATGACTGAATGAAGTTTATTTCACAAGAACGTATGGTATGTTTATACAGAAGATCTTATGAAATAGGAACATTTGACCCTTATACGTCCAGCTAGCTGATCGGCATGTGAAGGTTTATCTAAGTCATCTAAGTGTGTTGTTGCGGCTCAGCTAGTTTTTATGACGGGTCCATTTTTTATGGATTATCTTTTCAACACGTTAGTAGAGTCAACTATTCTTCTAGTGTCCTGGCGAGTTTTAGCAGAGACACAGTGGGGTATTTTTCGTATATCCGCACAGCGCAATAAGCACATGTTGTATTTACCGCCTTATCTTTCGGCAATCCCAAACGTGTCTGTAGGAAGCCTTTATGGAAGTACTTTATTTTTCATGAAGAAAACCAAAGAATTTCGGGGAGAACTTAATTATGTGGTATTATTTATCTACTCATAATTCCACGGCAACCGGCTACGCGGTGCCGTGCGGAGGATTCCAAAATGCCAGATACTCCGGGAAAAATACGGTTTTAAAAAACATTAATTTATAATAGCGTTTTTTTTTGTTGATTTCTTTTTAAATGTTATTCTAAGATACTGTATTCAAGAATCCGTCAAACTTTCCACCCGGAAGTAATTATGTAGATTGAAATGAAGCATGCATTGTCTGTTTTGTATGATTTATCTTGAATATTATAGAGCAAATGTATATGAACCAAAATAAAGACAAAAATGACAAAATATTTATTATAATTTTTTCAGACTTTTCAGAAGCTAGTTAATTTATAATTTTATTGGTGTTTGAAATTTTGTCGGATTCTGTCGTTGGGTAACTATTTAATCGATAATATATCCGCTACACAGAAAAAATAAGCTATTTATTATAAATTATTTCCAAAATTGATTTTTTTTCCATACAAGTTGTCAGTTCATTGACTGGACTATGATTGAACGCTTTCGCGGCGATCTTGAGCCAAGTGCCGCGAGCCGTGGCCCTCCTCGCGAGACCTCCCCTAGTCCCCTTTTACGGGCAAGCGGGGCAAGATACCTACAGTCGCGCCAATTATAAAAAGCTGTGCTCATTAGCGTAACGTATGTAAGCTGGCTTACTCTCATTAAACAACTGTTTCCATTATACAATACAATACTATTAGTCCGCATTACCTACTCAGTCATAAATATAGCCACAAATCTGGCCGCAAGTATAAATTTCGCAGCAGGCAATTTTGTTTGAAAATACACCGAAACAATTCTCAACACAATTCGCTAGGGATTTGTATCGCTTTTCGCTGTCAAAAATATTGTAGCCAGTTAGCTCGGGCGCGCAAAACCGACTTTTACAACCGTTTTATTTAAACGCAGAGTGGTGTAATTCGATTGCGGTTTGGCAAAATGCTCTCTGAAGGATATTGGCACAATGGTTTTTCTTGATGAATATCCTGTGGTAGACGGACGAGAAAATCTTTCATCAGCGCTTTCTGAGTTCTTTTACACAGCTGCTCCAATTTTTTATATAATGCACGTGCTGTGTGGCACTTGAGTAGGTCCCCGGAGGTACTTTACTTTGCTATTGTTATAACTTCAATAGTTAATTAATTAAGCAGAATGAAGAGCGCGCTTGGTGCCTGGTGGATACCCTAAAATAAAAGCTAATAATATGAAGTAGTCCAACTACGAAAGAGAAGGAAAATGAACGGTCATTTTCCCCAAATTCGATAGTTTCGATAGTCGCAGCGTCGAAAGTCGCGCGTACGTGGGCAAACTTGCAAACTGTCTCGCAAAATTGGTATTTTAGTCGGCTGAATAACGCCGACTGGATACAAAGTTTGGTTAAGTAGGCCGCCCAAAAGTTCACAAACTTCGAATAATGTAGGGCTTTGTGACGCCTCGACTTTTAAAGAATTCATGAACGAGATCTTTCATATCTTTAGGGTACCGCGAATTTTCAATTATTGTAGTTCGCCATTAAATTGGTTTTTATTGAAACACAAGTCAGGTCCATGAGACGGCCGCGACATACTCTCGATTTTTCTCGCACTATACGTCTCTTTCTTATTAGAACACTTCGAACAAGAGGTATAGTATAATATTAAATAAATAAATAAATAGTGCGAGAGAAATCGAAAGTATGTCGCGGCCGTCTCATGATACACGTGCTGATTCTATTGTGCGTCTGGTCTTGATTGCCGTTTGGCCGATTTCCCGCCAGACCTAAGGATACCTAATCCGAAATCGCAACACGCTACCGAACATGCCTTTGATCGGTTCACACCCCATTTTTGATACATCTTGTATGCTTCTTTGGGTATAACTTCAGCTATACTCCCTTAAACTACCTATGGATTCCGCCCAAAATAAAAAAAAAGACCGGGTTGCACTCCGGGAGTGCCGGCAGAAGTGAAAACTCAACAACATTGTAACAGTTTTTCGATCAGGTCACTTGACATCTTACGGTGTCACCCTGAAAATGAATTTGGCGCAAAAAACAATTATCAATTATTTAAGCTGCAAACGCACAGAGAGCGGTGGCGGGGCGGCGCGGTGCGGCGCGGAGGCGGTACCGGTTGTAATGTTCGAGCTAATATGAAAGGATCCGCACAGAAAACCGCGCCGCGCCGCGCCGCTCTGTGCGGATCCTTTCATATTAGCTCGAACATTACAACCGGTACCGCCTCCGCGCCGCACCGCGCCGCTGCGCCACCGCTGTCAGTGCGTTTCGGCCTTTAGGCGGACGGGCCGCGGGCGCGTTGGGTGCCGGCGGCGAACAAAATACCAATTCGTTTTTGCCATTGCCAAATATTTTTCAAAGCTTTATCTCTTTAGGAATAACGTCTAAATTCGAACTATTTGAATTTGCAAGAACAGCGGACGGCGGCGGTGAACAAAATATGAATTTGTTTTTGCCGTTGGTAAATATTTTTCAAAGCTTTATCTCTTTAGGAATAACGTCCAAATTCGAACTATTAGAATTTGCTCAATAGCAAAACGGTGAAGGACGCGTGAACAAAATTACAATTTTATTTGCAGAATATGCTATTGCAAAAAGTTTTTAACGGCTTTATACTCTTACGAATACCGTTCAGTTTTGAATGAAGTCGAATCAGCTAGCAGCAAAATATAAAAGTTTGTGACCTCCTTAACATCTGACGTCACAAAAATCTGTCGCGTGCTTTAACAATTTTTCCCCATCCTAAAAAGTGCTCAGCGCCGCAATAAAGAAGTTTTCACTTCAAAAATATTATTATTGTTCTCTGTTTTGTCTCAGGGTAGGTTTTTACAATAATTATATAAGAAGGAAAATATGCTTAAAACTTACATACGAAACATTATAAAAACCTAACCTTCTTATTATCATTATTAAACATGTTCGAAAATGCGCTGAACTAATTTTCGAGTCTTAAATTTCCCCACCATTTCTTAATCAACCGAAGTCAAGCCGGCTAATCACACTCATCTGATTGACATCAGTCAACTGCTGAAGGGGTATGCTCACCTGTTCAACTATGAAACACAGTGGTACACCTCAATATGGACGTACTGACACGAAGCAATATTTTTTTATAAATGGTTTTTATACAGAAACTATACAAGAAAGCAAAGAGTTTAAATACGACGTGATTACTGATTCAATTATCTGTCTTAGTGCAAACTACCAGACTCGTAACTTTAAAAACGACGGGGTGCTTTGAAACTTTGGTGTTTCATTGATGCACATATAATATTTGGATCGATTTCGAATTGTAGGCTCAGAGTGGCTTACTTGTATTAGAGATACCATTATTATCCGATGTCGCTGTATTCTTATAATTCCGCACGCGTGTGCAGAAGAATATTAGAACACGCTTATGGCGTCAGACAACCTGTTTCTGTACAGTACACATATCAATATTTGTATAGGTCTGGAATCGCGTCGCTTTTCATCTAGTTAATCAAGTTATTGCAGTTTGCTGGATCTCCGTAGATAATTTGTATGTTCGTGTGTTTACTTGACCAAATTGAAGTGAACCACGCATTTATTTGAACAACTTTTCATAGTTCAATTCAATTGAAATTTGCACACTAATGTAAGGCAGAAAAGGTAACATTGTGGTAAGCGCCAACAGTTGATCTGATGAGGGAAGTTGAAGGTAAACTTAGAAACTCCTAAATTAGTAAAATGACAGGATGAACCCGTCATATTGATGATGACTATTGACAATACTAAACTACCTAGAGCAGGCTCTTTATTTTAAATGAACACAGCATGTAAACTAAACATTCATTTGGCAGTCTTAGTAATTTACTAGTCTCAGATATCACGAACGTTTCCATATGTTCGCATAATCGCTTGTGACGTCTTCAAATACCATAAAATCGGCCATATGGTCGACATTTCACGAACATCATATTGCGTTTCTCACGCTATAAAGTCTAGATAAAGCATCTGTTTAAATATGTTTATCGTCGTCTAGCACCCATAGAGGAAAAGCTTTGCTTAGTTTGAGACTAGGTCGATTTGTGTAAGATTGTCCGCAATTTTTTATTTAACTATGGTCCTATGAAATTGGCGTTTTGTATGGATAATTTTATGAAAACTGTGATTTCATACATTGAATTTTGCGGATTATTCAGCAATGTCAAATTCAAACCAAACATAATTTTGGTAGGAATATAGAAAACTTTTAAGCTACGGTACACATATCTTAATTACTTACTTAAAAATAGTTTGCATCCTAAACTATACGTAATTGAAACACTTGAAGAGGCAGTAGAAAAAGGTGTTTTCAAGCTTTAATTTGAAACACTAAATAAAAAATTAAAACCTATTATTTGTATTTAAAGCCTTTGTTATATAGTCTAATATCGAAATTAAAAAAATATCTGGAAGTTGCAATAGAAATGAATACATTACGTACAAAATAATATCTGTGAAAAAAACGCCAATTTCATAGGTAATATTACATATATCAACTGGTGTTAGAAAAAGGAAGTTTTTCTCATTTATAACACGATTAAAGCGATTATCATCATAAAGTCCATCCATTTCACATTTGCCATTTGTGTATTATGTGCAATAAAGTTTAAATTAAATAAACTCAAACTCACTGTACTGCCTTCCCTCCGGCTAACAGTTGATTTTATCATATGACTAGCTTCCCGTCGGCTTCGCCCGCGTATTGCAACCCGCGGGATAAAATATAGCCTAATAATAATAAATAAAATAAATAAATAAATAAATATTAGGGGACAATCTTACACAAATCGACCTAGTCCCATAGTAAGCTCAGTAAGGCTTGTGTTATGGGTACTAGACGACGATATATATAATAGATATAAATACTTAAATACATAGAAAAACTTCCATGACTCAGAAACAAATATTCCTGCTCATCACACAAATATTTGCCCTTACCGGGATTCGAACCCAGGACCTTCAGCTTCGTAGGCAGCGTCACTACCCACTGGGCTAACCGGTCGTCAAAAGCCTAATACCGTCCAGAAATTCTATTCTAAGCGCAGGTGAATAACATTTTGAAACCCGATATCCCATTGCAAACAAACTTATCAATTTACAAAGCTACAATATCACAGACTTTTCTTCTTTCTAATACAATACAATACAAATAATTACTCTTTAAAGCACACCTGTGTGTTACTCTTTAAAAAACATTGGAGCAGCCCAACTGGGGTAGTACCTCCGCCTTGCAGAAGACCACAGCCATAATAACACTACTACTTGCTCTGTAGTAGTGTTGTGTTCCTGGAGGTGAGCAAGGTCGCCAGAGCTCCCGAGGATGCGTTGTGTTGAGAGCGAGGGAATTTGTTCCTTCAGCTGTCAACACGGCGGATCCTCAAACATATCAAGGGTCGGCAACGCCCATGTTACACCTTTGGAGTTGCATGCGTCTATAGGCTGCGTTGTCCGCTTACCATCAGGCGGGGCCGTAAGCTTGTTTGCCACCGTCGTTGTATAAAAAAAAAGTATATTGGTATATTTTATATTAGTATAAATAAAACAATACAAAGTACTTTTTCTGACGTCAGTGGAAATGAACAGATGCTTTATCTAGTCTTTATAGCGTAATATTTTCCTCTGATATAATAAGAGTCCCGCTAAGTCTGATGTATAAGTTCTAAGCTGGGGATTATATGATAATACCGCTAAGTGTCACTAAAAGAACCAAGATGGTTCATAAATATCATTTGTTGTATATTTCTACTTTCACAATGGTTTTCGACGAAATGAGGATAAGTCTAGTCTGAGTCTTCAAAGTAGTTCAAAGTATTAACAGATTTGCTCCTGTAAGTTATCTAGGCTTAACATTCAGAGTTAAAGGATAAATCAAGCAGTATTAGGACGACCGTCAATTATTTATACCTAAATTTAATGATACTGTCTACTAATGATATAAACGCAAAAATTTGGAAGCATGTCCAGATGTTTGTTATTCTTTCATTTCACAAGAATAGGCATGCGGCCTCATGTTCAAATTGATAACGTAGTGATGCTAAATGGATAGTAAACCATCAAATTATCGTAATAAAGTATAAATTATAAAATATAATTAAAAACATGTAAATATATGAACCTTGAAAATTTTGAAAATATATGCATTTTTTTAATTGTCCAAGAGTAAATTTAAAGCTACAGGAACAAATATTCGTGCTCATCACACAAATAAATGCCCTTACCGGGATTCGAACCCAGGACCTCTTGCTTCGTAGGCAGGGTCACTACCAACTAGGCTAAAGCGGTCGGCATGACACCAAACGTTAACCTACATTATTTCGAATCAGTATCCTATTAATATTTGTTAAGAAAATTGAACAAACCTTATTACGGAATGATAGTCAAAAAATACACTCACCTGATTGCCTTGTTGTCATTCCCGCCGCCAACGATGTCGCTGCAAAAATGTCAAATCGTCGATTATCGTGATAGATGAATACTGAACCCCGGATACCCAAATTTCCCGAAGTCATTTGTTACCAGCACCGGCTGTGGCTGCGAGTTTGTTTGTGACGTCATATTTCTAAGATTTTTTACGAGGACCTTATAAGAATTTGGTTTAGGTGCTTTCATACCGTAGCATATTGGTGTGGTCGGAGAAATTAGGACGTTTTTCTTTTAGAATCAATAGCAGTTACTCATCATTCTTAATAGTGTTGTAGATAACGGACCTCGTTATATTAATTAAAAAAAAGTACTTAACTAAAAAAAAAGATCTACTTATAACTAAAACGTCATTACAGATACAGACTCGAGACGCGATAACGCGGTTGACCAGTGCGCTCGATTCTGAACGCTACTGCTTAAGATTTGTGTATTAGTCGTACATACTGAGGCATTCCCATGATATTTCCAAATTTAATAAAAAAACTACTATTTAACTACGGGGTGCGAACTAATATGAATTAGGCTATCAAAGTATCACAAAATCGGCGTTGCCACAAGACAAGCCTTAGGTATGAGGCAATTTCAAAATGTGGGGCGGGGCATCTGTCCGGGTTTTACCCTATTCATAAACATTCACCATGTCGGTAAGATTCGTTTTGTCTCTTAATCAGTCACTATGACAAATGTGTTTCTGAGAAAGGGAGAAAACACATTTTAATTAACAGAGGTTTGTAAAGAGGGGGGGTTATAAGGGGGTCAGGCTTCCCATCATGTTCCCTAGCGCTATTTCTTCCAAAGTTAAATAAATCTTTAATATCCTACAAAAAAAGATGGACAAAATATGTCCCTCAGATTTATAATACATAGCTTACATCGAAGTTAATGGAATGTCTTCGAAGCAGAGTCTGATATCATTTAGGTATTTCTCAAGAGGCTCTCTCGATATTTCTAGTTGGTGGATTTCTTTTCTTTGCATTTTCGCCAGATTGACGATACCTCTGCGGGGTTGGGTTCGTAATATTTCTCGATAAATATCTGTTAGCGAGCGGACGTGGGAATAGATATTAGGAAATTGAGTTATAAATTTGCCAGATCAATTGTCCGGACACTGGACAGAGATTCGTATGAAATTACGCTGTGGTTATCTCTATTCATAATCCTATACTATTAAAAGATTTAAATAAAACAATTGAATCGGATTTGAATGCGTATATTATGTATTAAATATCTACATCCCAGGTCATCAGTCCACCTTGTCGGGGGCCTACCCACGCCGCGCCTTCCGGTACGTGGTCGCAACTCGAGAACCTTTCCGCCCCAACGGCCATCGGTCATCGGAAGGTTGCGGGAGTCGGCTGGATGCGGGTGGCGGAAGACCGTTCGCTTTGGCACTCTTTGGGGGAGGCCTATGTCCAGCAGTGGACGTCTTTCGGCTGATATGATGATGATGATCTACATCCAGCCTTTACAGCCGTCGTGGTCTAACGGGTAAACTCCACCGGGGGCTAGTGAGTGTTGGAGATTTACATTTTCACTGCCAGGAACCCGCCTAGCGGCGCCTACGCCGTAGGCCGCAGTCGCTTACCGCTACATACGAGGAAAACCACGGGAAAAGCTACGAGCGTAGCGCGTAGCGATTCTTGACATTGAATGTGTTAAGGGAGAATGTCTACCAGAGATGTGCTAAGATGTAATTGACCTAGCTGACAAGCAAGGTGTAAAATACTTACGATTACAGACCGATCAACGTTAAATATGGTGCCGACAGCTGTCATTCCATAGTAACTTGTCAAACTTTCCGTACATTCAAATTTTAAAGATCACCGCTTACCGCGTGTTCACACTGTGTCCGTTTCCGTGTCCGGAAGGCATCCGTCTCTTTCGCACTCGGGCGAAACATCGCAAGCGAGAAAAAGAGGCATGCCTCCCGGTCACGGAAACGGACGCAGTGTGAACACGCGGTTACGATTACAGACGGTTTGGTGCAACCCACACTAAGGCTATATTTTTCATAATAAAAGAGTGTAATGGATTCATTCAACACGTACTCACGTACAGTCGACAACACAGCTAAGTGAACATCGGAAATCTAATCTGACCTTAAGTGCATTGTAATAAGGTTCTAGGTTTTCACGGTATGGTTAGTTAGGTGTGTTGCTGTGTGTACAAAGAAAATCTCTCTAGGAAAATAACAGTGAAAAAATAATGTGTCTAAGCATTAGCCTGGGGCATGGGCTCATGAAATAATAATTATTAGAAAAATATATAACAATATATATATTGTTTACAATTTATACCTGTGTGTGTGTGTGTTAGGTAATAGCGATTACTGTCGCGGATTTCATTCCGCCATCGTAATTAAATTAGTTAAAGATAGCTCTCCTTTTGGAGAAATATTTTAATCCAACATCGTCACTCTTTAACTATCGCATTATTAATGTACGAAATTTGATTCGGCTCCACGTGCCATGTGCCCCGCCCACTGCCACTCAAGTTTAGCGATTCGGAGGGCTATATGGATTACCTTAGTATTGCTGCGGATAACTTCATTTCTGATGTGATCATGCAGAAAAAGTCCCTGAATAGCCCTCTCCATTGCCCTTTGGGTGACTTTGAGCCTTCTATGGAGACCCATTTTGGGCGAAAAGGTTCTCGAGGGGCGACCACGGACCGGTAGACCTCCCACAAGACGGATGACCACTAATCGCGACCTTACCAAAAGGTAAAGGTCGCGGGAGTCCGCTGGATGCGGGTGGCGCATGACCGGTCATTGTGGATTGTGGCACTCTTTGGGGAGGGCTATGTCCAGCAGTCGACGTCTTTCGGCTGATATGATGATGAGATCTGATTAACGAACTATGCCATTTTGATGAAAGTCGCTCCAGTGGTCGCTCTTGCTAAGACTATACATGTCAAGGCACGTAGTATACCGTCTTATTTTATCTAAATATTCCGGATAATTACAGGAGGTAATGAGCATACTTCTCTGTATTCATTCTGTGATACGTAAAGGAAATAAGCTCGTTATGGTACGGGTATAAAGATGGTTGATAATTAAAAAAGACCGGGTTGCACTCCGGGAGTGCCGGCAGAAGTGAAAACTCAATAACATTGTAACAGTTTTTCGATCAGGTCACGTGACATCTTACGGTACCTAAAAAATAATTTGACGCAAATTTATAAACAATGATCAGGCGGACGGGCCCGTCGGCGTGCCGATGGGCGGCGGCAAACACAATACCAATTTGTTTTTGCCATTGCCAAATATTTTTCAAAGCTTTAATCTCTTTAGGAATAACGTCTAAATTCGACCTATTCGAATTTGCAAGAACAGCACAACAGCAGACGGCGGTGGCGACCAAAATATCAATTTGTTTTTGCCGTTGGTAATAATTTTTCTAAGCTTTATCTCTTTAGGAATAACGCCCAAATTCGACCTATTCGAATTTTCTCAATAGCAAAACGGTGAAGGATGCGTTGGTATTATTACAAATTTATTTGCAGAATATGCTATTGCAAAAAGTGTAACGGCTTTAAATACTCTTACGAATAGCGTTCAGTTTTGAATGAAGTCGAATCGGCTAGCAGCAAAAAGTGACCTCCTTCACATCTGACGTCACAAAACTCTGTCGCGTATTTAACAATTTTTCCACATCCCAAAAAGTGCTCAGCGCCGCTAAAGAAGTTTTCACTTCAAAAATTGGCATCATCCCGGCCGTAAAACGAATAACACCACGCTCGCAGAAATTCCTCTTTTCTGGCCGAGTGAAGACGTAAAGTTTGTTTCAAACCATGGGCGGTAATAATGAATCCCATATTTATGTATTTATCGCCCTTGCTTTCACATATATCAGCAATATGAGACTTTCTTTGTCTAGCCGTCCCAGATTTGTATTGAAATAATTCGCTCATAATGTTAACGTTGTTGATCGCTAAATACCGTCTCTTTACTTATATATGAACATTAACTATATTATGTTGCTCGTTGCCATGGTGACGTCTCTTGGATAACTCTTGAAAACTACGATTCTATAAAGGTTGAATCCACCGAACATGTGTTTTCGTTATACCTATTGGTAAACCCATTATATGGTGGGGCATATCTTAAGCATGTTAGTCCAATGTATCATATAATTTTCTAAGAAACTGTCACTATTTTCTCCTGGCTCACCCGGACACAATAACAAAAGTCGTTGATTTACTTTCTTAGAAAAACTCATTTTCCCCGCTCCAATATATAGTATCCTACATGAAACTGCCGTTTTAGGGGAACCTCGCATGTCGCTTTATTTCTCGACGAATTGCGTTTTTTAAGTGTTGTTTATTCAGCCTTTTCACTCGGAATAGTGAACATAATAGTACGCATTCATTTGATTGGATTTGAATATAAATCACCGCTGCATGGGTAGTATAAACTACGCGACGCGAAATAGGCGCGACAAAGCAATATTTTAGTATGCGTATTTTTTTTCGCGCTACTAGATTAGTTATTTTGTGCTAGCCAGTGCTACGTTGCAATTTTATCGATATAGCTTCGTATAAAATGCTCATTACGAATTAGTCGAGTTTCAGCGATCTACTTTAAAAATACGTGTACATGCATTTGTGTCTTATTCCTCCAGACATAAGTTCTGAAACTAGTATCTACATATAATACCTAAAGACATTTATTTATTTATTGAAACGTAAGAAATGTAACATTACAGCTAATACCAAAGCATTACAAAGATTCGATACTAAAGCTAATTAGTCTAATTACTTGTGTGGTTTGCTTATATTTTTTTTCTTTTCACGCAAAAACTACTGAACGGATTTTGTTGAGACTTTCCAGTATGCGCAGTTTCGCCTGCGTAATCCAAAAATACAGGCAACCCGCGGGATAAAATAAAGCCTATGTCCGTCCATCCACAAAGTCAATTCGAGGTATACACAGGCGAGGGTTTTTTTAAGGGGGTGCACTGGAAATTATCGCGTGCTTTGAAACGCCGTTCCGACTAGATTAAGAAATAATAAGGTCTGATTTTCAGATATATGATTCTTCACTATATGATTGTTGATCTGATTTAATCGATACATGACTAAACTTTACTCGATAGAATAAAATTCCAAAGTTGGGTCTTAATTTTCCTTTTTTTACTCAGCCTACTCAAAGAATACATTATTTTACGACAGAATCAAGTTAATACTATAGTATTTTATCTCATGTAAAATCTCACTTAATGAAATAAAACTTCACCAAGTTAGGTATTTATCGAAATTGGTCTATTAAAGCCATTCCCGAAGAGTGTTGCATTTCTTTTTCTCGTGCGTGGAAGGCATAAGCGTGTCTCTGTCAAGGGGGCGTGGTCGATTCGAATGAAGGCATCCCCTTAATCAGATGAGTTGTTCCGTAGATTACGCCCAACCCCACATATAAACTGCCGAACTGACTTTTCCATCCTGAAGGGCCATTCTATTGGTAACGTTTTTGAAATCGGATACGTAGTTTGGGAGTTTATACATACCTACCTATACTATTCATAATGCACAGTTTTTCCCTCTTTATAAAATTAATAGATACACACAGTATCCTACTAATATTATAAATGCGAAAGTTTGGATGTTTGTTACTCAATCACGCCTTAACGGCTCAACTGATTTGAATGAAATTATGCACGAATATAGTTTATAGTCTGGATTCAAATATAGGATAGATTTTATTCCGGGTACATGCAGACGAAGTCGCGGGCGGAAGCTAGTAATATATATTTTATGAATACATTTTTATTTTCGCTGTCGCGGGCCAAAGCAAGAATATTTATATTTAAATATATGTCCCGTTTTGCGGAGAACTTCCTCTTCGCTAATCTCTTCACGTCAAGGACACTTGGCCCATTTTTTACCCTCGACGGCACGCGAAAGGAACAGGTATATTCCCTTAACATTACAAGGGAGTTCCATTATTTTCCCAAAAACGTTTGGCTTAATTTAACTTGTCTTCCTATAGTGCTGAAGGCAGTTGCTTTTAATATCCTAATGTACCCGAAAATTCTCGCTATAAATCCTTAATAACATTGGAATTTGAGCGTTTTCAAAAAGTCCACCATTTATTTATTCCCTTACAATTTGGAATGTACGGGCTCAGAATTCAGCTAACACGTCTATCTTTAATAAAAATCGTTTTTTTTTTATTACGTATTATTTATTTAACCATCAGGTTTTTATTGAAAATAACGAAATTGTAATCGAATAAAAGTAAGCTTTAATTTGTCAGATAAAACTTGTCACTTAGTGTTTTATATGGAAAGTTCAATCTCGCAATAAAAAAATTCCTACGAAAATTGTAAGTGACTCAGTCTCGTAAAATATGGACGAGATTGAGATCGAGATTGCATTCCCTAGGCCATGTTCCGAAAGCCAATTACAAATACATCTGTACAACTGTTTTTTTTTTGAAATCGGATCATTTATTTTTGGTGATTACGCTTAGTATACACATAGGGTAAATCTCCAATAACTAACAATATAATTCATTTTTAGTATAAAATGTTAATTACTGGCCACCCTTATTGACCATTTACCCTACCTACAACAACTTACAAAGCGATAAGCTCAATCTATCCAGAAAGAGTAGATCATTTTCTGTTAAATATGTAGTTTGTGGTGAAAGCTGTCGATTGTGCTTTTTTACACAGTCTTCAACTACTCGTTGAGTGAATTCTAATGACCCCATAGTCCCCCATACACTATGGCTTTATCGTACAATAATTTTGCGCTGTAATCGGACCTGACTTACATAAATGCACAAAATTTCAACTAGATTCAACATTGGGAAGTGGGTCCAATTTTACTTGCTAGATTAGTTCCAATTTGGATGTTAGCTTAGATTAGCTTGTTTGGAACTTCCAAACAAGCTAATCTAAGCTAACATCAATAGCAGCTTGTTCAAACTACCTGTTTTAAGGAATGCACAATGTTAAAATATACGAATCCTGCAATGTGCAACAGGATAGGGGTTCTACACACAGAACACATTAAATACTGCACATAAGCGCGTAGTGCAGCACTGTACCGCACTGAGTGGTTTATAATTAACTTCGCCGTCCGCCATTGCTGAACATAGTGTCCGATAATCCTTTATACACGAGTACACTGTTTCATCCCTTTGAAAGGCTTATCCGGTTTGCAGACCTCACACCTTAGATTAGAACCTAAATGGTCACGTACGGTACGGTTTCAGAGAAATTACGTCCCTCGATCGCTCCGGTTGTGGACTGAGCTCGCTGCGGCGGTTTTGACGAGGAACTACAATATAGGTTCTTCAAGAAAGGAGTCTAAACATTTTTAACGTTTGGCAACGCGCATGTGACTCTCCTGGAGTTGCAAGCGTACATAGGCTGCGGTGACCGCTTACTATAAGACGGGACGAGCGCTTGTCTTCCACCGATGTGGTATAAAAAGGCGGACGCTTGTCTTCCACCGATGTGGTATAAAAAGGCAGACATGACGGATTTCTTTGAAGGAGCCTTTTCATTGTCATAATATTTTTTTCCTACCCTCGCGGTTTATCTCAAGACAAGTCTGAGCTCTCTAATCCTATACGCGAGTATGTCCTGGATTCAGTCCCGTCCCTCGTTCCAGTAGTTTTCCTTAAGGCTTATGTCACATTGGGGTCGGGCGAAAGTCCGATTTTGATTGGCTATAAAATTAACCAACCAAAAATTCTATAAAAGAATTGGATTAAACATATATATACGTATGTGTTAGTTCGCTACAGCTTCTAAATGATATATAGAAGTGATATATTGACAGTTCAAACTTTACAAAACATAATTGCTTATTTTATTTGAAATAATAATCCGTTTTTGAGGTTCGCGGTTTAATTCTTATTTATGATTAATCTATATTTATGACTAATACTTATTTATTAAAGATCTGACGCATGATCCAAAGTGGGTCACAAAGTAAACATTACGAATGTACGGTGTTTAGATATTTTCATTTTCATCATCATCATCATGCATGAGAAGGTATCATGACGTCGAAAGCGACGAATAACTTTGATGAATAGAATAAGAATAAAGAATAAGAATAATTTATTGGAAAAAACCTTATTGCTAACGTTACATTGTGCTAGCACTGTTACATGTTAGGGGAATTATTTAAATGCGCCTGAACTAGGATTATCCTGTATCTCAGGCAAAGAGATAATACTAATTGGAAAACAAACAAATTAAAATCATAGGTACATATCAAAGACGTAAATAATGAATTATCTTACAACATAAATAATGTGTGCATATTAATCTAAGAATATTTCTTTCATTTACGTACGGAATTGCAGTGTCAGCGTCGACAATAACTGCAAACTAGGTCATCGAGTTTATTTTATTTTTAGTGGACTTTTACCTTAGTGCATAATAATATAATAGCATACATTGCAGTTTGATAGATTTACAGTTTACTAATCATAAAACAAATAAACATAATAAAAAATTACGAGTTGGTAATAAAAGTATTGGTGACAGATCTATATAACATTTTATGGGCTTATTTGGGTAACCTACCTATTTAATAACTAAAACATCGTAATTAAAAATCAAAAAGATACTTAATGAATTGTCTGATACTTAGGCCTCTTCATAATCAATATAATTAATATATCGTCGTTCGGCCATTTTGCTGGCGGGGCATTCAGTGTCTCCTGTTTTATGATCGTGGGGCTTGTTAAACAGTTTGCATGTTGCGCATTTGGGAGGGTCTGCCTTGTTTGGGCACTCCTCGTCCGAGTGCCCTATCTTGCAACAATGTCCGCATGTGTGTTCTGGTTGCTTACATGTCTTAGCGGCGTGGCCAAACTGCTGGCATTTGAAACATCTAGTGACAATCGTGAAGTCTCTCACAGGGCACGATGACCAATTGATGAAAATTCGGTTCTGGGATATGAGCGCTTTGCGTACAAGGGCTGGAACTTCTATGACGTAGTTACACGTCTCGTCATCTTTTCTTCCCGACTTATGGCTTAATTTAATACTGGCTAAGATTTTGTCCCGAGTTAAGTCCGGAAGCTTGTCGGCAAGGTTTTGTTCGTATAAGCAACTATAAACTTCTTGTTCTCGCAGAGCTGACGGCACGCCGACTATTACAATCCTGGGCCTGCGCTTGTAGGGCTCATCGACGATGAGGTCCGCGGAAGTATGTTTAAATGTCTTTTTCAATTTTTCAATGTCAATGAATGTAGCACTAAAGCCTTGTTCGGACCATGTTTGACGTTGATCAGTCTGTAATCGTAAATTGGTGCAACCCGCCCTTAGCCTTGTTTGGACTAGGCTAGTATTTTAGTGCGAGTCCATACATTTGCTGCAAGTACGAGTAGCTTTCGCAGGGACTCGCACTAAAATACTAGCCTAGTCCGAACAAGGCTAAGGGCGGGTTGCACCAATTTACGATTACAGACTGATCATCAAACATGGCGCCGGTAGATTCCATAGAAACTTGTCGAACATCAAACATGGCGCCGGCAGCTTCCATAGAAACTTGTCGAACGTCAAACATGGCGCCGGCAGCTTCCTTAGAAACTTGTCGAACGTCAAACATGGCGCCGGCAGCTTTCATAGAAACTTGTCGAACGTCAAACATGGCGCCGGCACCTTCCATAGAAACTTGTCGAACGTCAAACATGGCGCCGGCAGATTCCATAGAAACTTGTCAAAAGTCACACAAGGCGCCGGCAGCTTCCATAGAAACTTGTCGAACGTCAAACATGGCGCCGGCAGCTTCCATAGAAACTTGTCGAACGTCAAACATGGCGCCGGCAGATTCCATAGAAACTTGTCGAACGTCAAACATGGCGCCGGCAGATTCCATAGAAACGTGTCGAACGTCAAACATGGCGCCGGCAGCTTCCATATAAACTTGTCGAACGTCAAACATGGCGCCGGCAGCTTCTATAGAAACTTGTCGAACGTCAAACATGGCGCTGGCAGCTTCCATAGAAACTTGTCGAACGTCAAACATGGCGCCGGCAGCTTCCATAGAAACTTGTCGAATGTCAAACATGGCGCCGGCAGCTTCCATAGAAACTTGTCGAACTTTCCATACATTCCGATTTTTACGAACACCGCTTACGATTACAGAGACGGTTTGATGCAACCCACCACCCCAAGTATCTGTACTCTTCGTTTTACCCCCTACAGAAAAAAATATGTTCAAAAGTGGTCACGTCGATTCACCCATTAAACAACTTTAGGATTTCGGTTAAAAGATGTTATCGTAAAAATTTACTGGAACCTCTTATTTTCTTAGGATAAGGCAAGTACTTCTGCCCAGGGCCCGTTATCAATGGGATGGTGAAAGAATTATTGAAATCGGCCGAACGGTTCGAAGATTAACATCCCATCTATAAGTCTCCCCTTTTTTGTCGTATAAAAAGAGACCATTTCGATATCTTTTAAAGTTCAGTAAGAAAAGGTTTTCAACTGTTTTTTTACGAACCAACGGAATTTTTAAATTCTGAGTCATGGAATGCAGTAACTCACGCAAGATTCATGATCATGTTTCACGTTTTAGGTCATAAAATGTACCATGTATTGCATGCATGTATATTGTTTGTGGGTATGTTGTTTGCATTATTTACAACCATTGATTGTCAGGCTTTGTATCCACCGGGGATGTGCTTAGCTCATTCGATTCAAGTGATATTACCTACCTAGATAGCTTTACAACTGAGTCTGCTTTCGATTACGCATAGTAGACTATGTATCAAATTATTTTAGAGTTTAGTACAAGATGTATTGTAAATTGTTCGGCTGTTATGTCATTCATACATGCCTAAAGAATAAAATAAGATAAGCTTTTATTCGTGACAATAAATAAAGCAAAACATGTAGGTAAAGAACGTTAGAGGACATTCTTGTATGACGTAGTGGTTAAGGGCACAGAGTGTAGGTCACGCAGCGGTAAAAAGGTGAAAGGGTAAACGCCCTTACGGTGCCGTGTCGTCGCTGTGTCGTTACACGATATTTATCAGAACGTATATCATGGTCGAGTTTATCACTCGATTGCCACGATAAATCGTCAACATCATTCTACTTACCAAGTCTTGTAAGATAGAGACGATTACGTCTTTGTCCCGCAATAAATATTATCAACAAGGATAGGACAAACGCCCGTCATTTTGAAAACTTAACCCTGTTCTGTACAGTAGAGACTTCCTTATATTAATAAAAAAAATTAGGTACTAAATAAGAATAAGAATAGTTTATTCGTGACAATACAAAACAAAGGACAAAAGTAATGTTTTATAAATTTATTTTAAGTACCATAATTTATATGTTTCCAGTGACAAATTATTCAAATGACGATGATTAAGGTGATAAATCACTCACAATCGCCAATGGAAAAGAATGACCACAATTTTTTCCAAATTTTATAATAAAAATTAATTAATAATTATTTAATTTTAATTTTAAATATCATTAGGAAGTCTCTACTGTACATAACAGGGTTAAGTTTTCAAAATTACGGGCGTTTGTCCTATCCTTGATTATCAAAGGCGGTTTACGCATCTTGAGGGAACCTTGGGAACCTCAACGAAGACTTGCAAGCCCATTCGAAGAGAAACTTTACGTAGGTATGCTACACAATAGCGTGTAGAAGAAGTTTTCTGCCGTGTTGCGGAAATCGTAGAGGCATTACACATGTGTGGGCTTTGAATCGCCCTCACCCTCCGCTGTTCAAAATACTTACAGCACTTTAACTTTAAAAATACGAGTAGCCAATTCACTAAACTTGCATCGTTCTAGCCCCATTTTAACGATGTCCCTAACACTTCACTACCAGGAACCCGCATAGCGGGCGCCTACGCCGTAGTCGCTTTCCGCTACAGCTATACATACTAGAAAAACCCCGGGATCGGCTATACGAGCGTAGGGTATTCTTGGCAGTGAATGTGTTATAGAATAGGCTTTACGAGGCTAGGATTAATAGGTTCCTATCAGAATCTGGCTATAGTAGCATACTGGAAAACAAAATGAATTATTATTCAGCCTTAAATTCCTAGGTACAATAGTAGATTGTATGACAAGAGTCTAAAATAAGCCATATTACCACCACGAGATGGTTATTTTCCCGAGCGAATTGAGGGAAAATTGATCGAGTGGTAGCTTTTAGATTACAGTTATACACTCTTACTTTTCACTTTGACTGCGAGAAAATAGTAAAAACAAAGAATATCCATCCATAATCAATAATAAACCAAGGCGAAGGGATTGTTGAATTTGGCACATTGGCGACATGTTTTTCCTCACATACTTTTCGAGCATGAGAAGTGAAAAATGATTTATTAATGAAAATCGAGTAGTTATTAGGTACTACATTTGCCTCATTATTATCATTGTTGTTTGTTAAATATATTATTAATGGAATCCAGACAGCTGTGCCATCGATACGTATGTTATCGTCGCGACGAGGAATAAGGAACTACGAAACTGGAACGCGTTATCTTGCCTTAGAAGGAGTGCGGTGCGTAAAGCCAAGAAAATTAATACGTGCCAGCCAAGCGATACTAGACCGTCTCTCAATGCCGTAAGACTTTTGTCAAGTATGTTATTAAAGTTGTCGCGTGATAAGCGAGCTCACCAGGTAGGGTTTTGCGATTTTGCATGTCAAGGAGGGAAAGGAGTTCGCAAGCCTTAGTAATGAAACCAGGTGACAATGGACTTTGAACTCTAGCGGTTTAAATCAGAGTAGTATTTGCAGGAAAAGTATTTCGTTAGATATGAGATTGCGGACGTTATTTCTTGATGTATATCTTATCTGTCTTTTAAAAAAGTGGGCCTTTTATCCTCGTAATATATGTAAGACTTACTTGAACGACTGCTCGTGAATTATTATACTTTCCAATTGTTTTTTTCTTACAATCAGATAAAAACAGACTAATCTTAAAGCCATTTTACCAACATGGGTTTGATATACGTGCATTAATTAATAACTTGGTTTAAAGTACCTGGATGTAAATACAGAAAACGATTTTCCTAGATATGAATTAGATCGATTTTTCGCCCCCGTAACACACTATGATTACCTATTGCAAATTTCATCGAAAGCGTTTGAGCCGTGATTTCAAATCCTACTATCCTGCTAATATCCTACTAATATTATAACTGCGAAAAGTTTTGATGTTTGGATGTTTAGATGTTTGTTACTCAATCCCGCTTAAACGGCTCAACCGATTAGGATGAAATTTTGTACGAAGATAGTTTATAGTCTGGATTAAAAAATATAGTTTTTATCCCGGGTCCACGCAGACAAAGTCGCGGGCGGAAGCTAGTTAGTACAAGAATACAACAAATTTCGCCAATAGAGGATAATAGCTTCTGCCCGCGACTTCGTCCGCATGAAACTCGTTTATATCGTAGCTCCATACAAACTTTCGCCCCCCTTTCGCTCCCTTAGGATTCCCGGGATCAAAGGTATTGTATATGGCGGGCCTACTTTGTGCTACATCAACAAGAGCTTAGCTCTTAAATAAGCAGAAGAAGAAGAATTAGTCTACGCTATAAGTTTTGTTTCTATTATTTCTTGAAATGAGTGTTTCATGCTTTTCTAACTTGCACTGTTCGTATGTGTACGTTCTGAATTAGCCGAGCAAACGTTCCTAGCAATCCGAATTTTAAAATAGAACAATTCATACACAATCCTTTCGTTGCGATGGCATGGCGTCATTTTAGCCATATATTTCTGACTTCAAAGACTTAAGATCCTAACTCTTCCTAGTTTGTATATCTATGAAATGTGCGTTTTCGTTAAATGTAACTCCCATTTGTACCTAAACTTTAAGAGCACTCGTTTACAACATAAAATAAGAAACTCAATGATACCCAATGTTATTACAAAAAAACCGGCCAAGTGCGTGTCGGGCCACGCGCAGTGTAGGGTTTGCCTGTCTATCTTCGTTACATCGATGTGCGGTGTGGTTGCGTCTCCCGAATTTGTACGAAAATTGGCCTTTCCAAGTACACATTAAGTTGGTCGACTATTACTCGGTAACTACTTATGCCTTCTTGTCTGTGATAGTTTTCCTTTTAAATTCACTATATGTACTACTACCACGAATTTTTTCACATCCCCAGTAGTAGCCATTTAGCCGGCAGGGGGGGGGGACACACACACCAATATCTCGCAAATGAATTACTGATTTGAAAAGTGGTTTTTTGGAAACCCATAATATTTTTAAATGAGCTATCCAACGATATCCCACACCATGGGTTTAACGAGAAAAATATTACATCCCCGCTTTAGGTGTATATTTTATTGTACCGTTTTGTCGGCGTAATTGATTTATGCCCATGCCGAATTATAGTTTTGTAGGAGTTATGGCTACTGAGCTAAGCCGAAGACAGACAGACAGACGGACAGACAGACGGACGGACATGGCGAAACTATAAGGGTTCCTAGTTGACTACGGAACCCTAAAAATGTATTTGGAATGGCCCCGAATATATTTAATAAATTACTAAAGTGTTTAATTTCAATAGATTAACTACAAATATTTAAAAAAGCCTTAAAAAATGTTCTAGCTCATAGAAGTCATTATACCATACATGAATATATAAATGATAGTGACTGACATGCATGCTCAACAATTTGTAAGCCGTAAGGGGCCACATAGTGAAACTGACCATAATTCTGTAACATTCTGTAACCTATGTTGGACAAATACATGATTTTATCTTTATCTTCCTCATCAAACTATTCCCGGAGCTAAGTTGGCTTATGTATTAATATTAATAATCAAATAGCTAAACTAGTGGCTCTTTGAGCTGTAGAACTCGCAAGCGTTTTTCGAAAAAAACATTTTTTTTGACAATTTAAAAAACCATCGAGAAAAAATACTATATTTTTAAAGAACCTGCTCACAAAATTTCACGATAATCGATTGAGCGGGGCAGCGGGACATCCGGACACAGAACCGAATTTCCACCCAAGCTCGCTTGTTCAATTAAGGGCGTGCATTGGAAAATATCGCGTTCTTTCAAGCGCAGTTCTGATCAAATTAGGAAACAATAAAGACTGATCTTCAGATATATGATTCTAGTAAAAACTTCATAAGGTTAGGTATTTATCAAAATTTGTCCAAAAAAGCCATGCCCGAACAGTGCTGCATCTCGTTTTCTCGTGCGCGGAAGACTAGAGTGTCTCTTTCACGGGGGCATGGTTTATTCGCATCGAGGCATCTCCCTAAGTATTCTACAGACATTATTGTTGGTTTAGTGAATTCTACAGATATTATTGTAGTTAGAAATTCTAGTCAAGCTTTTAATTTTGAAGTAGATTAAAAATATATGAATACAACTGAGCAGGCAAAGGGACTAGTGTTTCACAATGATCAAAAGAGCGAGCGCTAAAAAAATATAGTAAGCCAAATGAAACAGTCACGTAACGTTTTAAACAGTTTGCCAAAAAATGTTCGCTAATCCACTAGAATATCCTCAATTTTATGCAAACGGAAGAGCCGCTCTTTTAAGCATTTCTTTTTATCTTTTGAGTTCGTAATGCCAGGATAGCACAGAACGCAGGACCTGTATTTACCATATACAACAACAGATTTTCTATTCCAATTAGTTACGTGTACAAATTGCCAAAGGATTGATTGTGTAACTTTGACCTCATCCTACTAATCCTACTATTTAATATTATAAATGCGAAAGTGTGTCTGTCTGTCTGTCTGTCTGGTACCTCTAACCCGCTGCCTAAGGGGGTGAAAGTTTGTATAGAGCTAAGATATAAAAAACGAGTGTCACGTGGACGGAGTCGCGGGCAGAAGCTAGTTGTCTATAAATGTGGTGTATATATTGTAGCTGATGTAAACCGTACGTGTGTATGAAATTTAATACATACAAAGTGTCAGTATTTTCCCTCAAGGCAGCTGAATAAATACATTAGGCTATATGGATATTTAATGGTAGATAGAATGGATACCTACGCTACTTCTGGCTTCATTCTTACGCATTATTTAGCTATTTTGTAAATCAAATTGCCGAAAACATCTCATTTGCCTATTGTAGATGTCCTCCGCCACTTTTTCTCATTCAGAATTTCCCCAAAAGCGAATATTCCTTCACCACATTGTATTTAATTTTCCCTTCCATATGTTATCCGTATTTTTTACTTGGCAGCATATTTTATTTATAAACGCTTGTATCGCGATTCTATCGGCTTCCCGATTCCCTATTATCCTTACACGCGTATTCGATTGAACAATCTTGTTTATCGGCTTTTGGAGCTATTGATAGTACCTTATTACACTTGGATAAATAGAAAGGAATACATGCTTATTTTCATGTATAGATTTTATTTTTAGCCTTCAATAGAAGCTGCCTGCTCCTGCTGGTACTGCTGATGGTGCGACGTAGCTTAAGGGGCTCCACGCGCTTTTTGGCTAGTTTTGACGAGTTTTGAGTTGATATTCCTCCGTCAAAACTATTGATATATTTATGGCCCAAACACATCGGTTCTTCAATTCTTTATATATCTACAATTTACACGAGATTTTTTATGAAAATAATTAATATTTCGTTTTTATGATTTATTCAATTCAAACATGGTCCAAAAAAGCTCTGTTTTCGATATTAACTAGTATGTTGTTTATACACTTTTATATATGAAATCTACACATACGAGGGGCGTCTGAAAAGTTCTAAGCCTATGATAGAAAAAAACAATTTACAAAAATGAACTCGTGTTTATTTTTCAATATAGTCTCCTCCTAAATCAATGCATTTTTTACATTTTTTATACAGTGCTTTTAGGCCATTAAAAAAATAATCTTTATTTTGCCCTTCAAAATGCTCCTGTACAGCCGCCTTCATCTCTTCGTCACTTCTAAATCGCTTTCCCCTCAACTCTTTCTTCAAATTATTGAATAGAAAATAATCGCTTGGGGCTAGATCTGGGCTGTAGGGTGGGTGGTCAATTTCCTCAAAACCAACTTCCTTCAGAGCACGCCTCGCAACATTAGCGGTGTGAACGGGTGCGTTGTCTTGCAAAAACAAAATGCCTTTCCTTAGTTTACCCCGCCTTTTCTCAACTATGGCTTGTCGCACCTGTCTTATTAGATTTGCATAATAAGTTCCGTTTATCGTAGAGCCTTTTTCTAAATAATCGATTAAAAGAATGCCATCACAGTCCCAAAATACCGTAGCCATTAACTTAGAGGCCGACTTTTGCACTTTAAATTTCTTCGGCGGCCTTTCACCCTTTTCAATCCACTGCATCGACTCAGACTTACACTCCGGATCATACTGTCTGATCCATGTTTCATCAATAGTTACTATTCGGGAACAAACTTCATCTAAATCATCTTCGCACAATTCTAAAAACGCCCGAGAAGTTTCCACACGACGTACTTTATCGAAGGCCGTTAGCATTTTCGGTACCCAACGAGCACTGACTTTACTCATGTACAAATGTTCATGTAAAATTTCTCCGACTCTTTCTTTACTAATACCTAAGACCTCAGCTATTTGCCAAACCTTCATTCTTCTATCTTCTAATACCAGCTTTTTGACTTTTGCTACGTTTTCTTCGGTCACTACCGATATTGGCCGCCCTGAGCGGGGGTCGTCTTCGATCGATTCCCGTCCGAGTTTAAATAAGCGACTCCACTTTTTGACTGTGGCATAAGAAGGCCCAGAATCACCGTAAATAATAGCCATTTCCTCAAAAATACACTGCGGTGATTTGTCACTTTTTGTAAGGAATTTAATTACAGCACGGTGCTCAATTTTCGTAATATTCGTTGGTAATTCACACATGATGTACTTTTCCGTTGAATATCTCGAAACAGAATAATAAAAACGTGACATGTTATTTTTTAATAATTTGTTTTTAAATGGCCTTTCTAGTGGCCTGTATCATAAACGCATATATAACCTCGAAATACCTTAGGCTTAGAACTTTTCAGACGCCCCTCGTATCTGTTCCTTATTGACGTCTCTAACCCACGAGAGATTTTTAGTTTTAAAAAGTTATGGGCTTGAAATGGCCAAGCTTTGGTGCCATATATCCCGAAAACTGTGAGTTTTGAAGTACATATGGAATTTATATTTCGGTAAACCTCGTTGTTGTTATTACGATAAGCCATAAAAAACACGAAAAAACCGACAGTTACAGATCGAAGGTCTTTGGGAGCTAGGAGCTCGACTCGCTGGATAAATTACCTTAAAAGGACTGATAACAACTACTAAAACTGCACCGCCAACCATGGCGCACCTGATGGCGTGGCGTCCACGTGACCGCACGCTTGCTCGGAACATAACCTGAGAGGCGCGATTGCCAGAGTTGGCGGCATTGAGGAATTTCGACAAGAAAGAACTGCTGGCTGTGTAGGGGACGCCCGGGATCGAGTATTATATCGCAGTATTAAAAAGACGCACGTTTAGCTGTGGATGAATAGGCATGATGCCTAAGTTCAAATTGATAACGTATCTAGTGATGCTAAATGGATAGTAAACCATCAAATTATCCTAATAAAGTATAAATTATAAAATATAGGTAGGGTAAGTCCGGGGTAGTTGACCATAGTTTTTTTGGAACACTGTTAAAATAAAAGCGTACACATTACAAATACATTTTTTATTTTTTATTAAACTTTGGTTAATTAACTTTGGATTATTAAACAAAAAAAGTATAATATTTATATAAATCACCTCTAAAAAACTGTTGAAAAAAAAAACACGATTGGCCATCTCTCCCTAGGTGTACGGGTGTGATGACCATACCTTTACAGGAAAGATGGCCATAACTTAACTCTCTCAGTTAGTATGTTTTTCGTTATTTTTTTTTATTCTTAAGCACGTGTCCTCGAATTCGGTGCAATTCTCATGTAGCCAAACTACACTGAAACCAGTCTTCGAAGAAGATAACTTAGGTATAATAATTATCCCCACAGCCACGGCCGTTTCTTTCGTTTACACACCGATCTGGCAGTTTTGGATATTTTCTTCTTGTTAGCTTTCCTGGATTGTTTTATCATCTCCTTTTATATACTCTTATTTCCTTTTAGACACACATTCAGCATCATATCATATGACATACCGAATAAAACTAGCCAGTGGCCATCTCTCTTTTTCTTGCGGGAGAGAAGACCACACCTAAAATAAAAACAAGTCATGACACTCATGACACGACTTTCCAAAATCAGACCTTAGAACAATGAGACACTCATATACTTTGAAACCAATATAAAAAGCAGCATTATTTTGAGAAACTAACATCATAACCAGGTAAAACATAACCTCTCCAAAAAATATTGACACTAGTCTGAACAATCAAAGACGATTTTACTTACTTTGTGCTTTCTTTCGCCTAATTGTTAATTGCACCCGTGCTGAACGCACAAAGCGAAGCGAAATAAACAAAAAGTCGCGAAATCAGTCACTGGTTCCATGAAATATTTCGATGGGCAAACTCTCCCTTATGGCCATCTACCCCGGAATTACCCTAATTAAAATCGTAAAAAGATATGAACCTTGAAAGTTTAGAAAAAATATGCATTTTTTTTAATTGTCCAAGAGTGAATTTAAAGTTACCAATAGAATCCTTACGCTTTTATAGAAACAAAATTATATAACAACTATGTACTTAAACGCAGTATTTCGCGACCGAAACAACAATTTACCTGATTTTCCATACAAGGATACATGTACTTTGTACTAACAAATGTCGGTTGTGTGTGACGTCATACCTGTCTGTCAGTATGGAGCGTTTTGCGCTGCCGCCAGAGAGGTTAATCTTTGTCTCAATTGTTTGGGTATTTATGATCTTTAATTGTAGTTGCTTCTATATTCATATTCATATTCATATCATGACATCATAAAATGAATTTAGTCACCATCCCTATTATGGTGTTGGATCATGATGATGATGGAATCGAAGGAGGAGGCTCTCAAGTCTATTATATTTTATTTTTAGTTGCATATTTGAAGATATTATTGATATAATTATTTAATTTTGTCTCTGACTTAAAAAATTGTTTGAGATCAAACTAATAATAGTAATAATGACTTGAGACTACTCCCTATACGTGACTACTCCCGTATACTTTAACATCAAGATCTGATGAAATCGACCGTACGCCACAACACGGTTGACATTTGTTTCCGAGATTAGTGTTCAGTTCACCGAGCCGTAATTCATTCTATGAAATATTTTAAACCGCTCTACAGCAGCGGTACGTGAGGCCCTGTTTTAAGTACGAGTTATTTGTAGAAACCCTTATTCCTTGTTTAGTTAATATACTTCATAATGTATAAAAACAACAATTATAGTAACGAGCGTATTATCCGCCAACAAACTGTCCTCAGTTTGGCGGAACCTTATTTGTCTATCGTATAAGATTTTGAGAGATAAAAAAAAAGTAGGTACCTGAGTGTCAATGGATATGAGAATCATCATATCAGCCGAATATTCATACGCATAAAATGAGAATATTTGTTTATTCAAAAATGTTATTGACATTTAAACTTATATCAAATCGTTATTCCAGTTTGGTCAAGTTTGGTTTTATTTAAATTAGGATCCAGTGGGATGCGGGAATAATAAATGGCATTAGTTGTGCCCTGCCACGCCCTCGCAAACTTGGCCAGGACTTATGAGATAATGGCCTTAGTGACCTTTGCGCCATTCGGTACATCCCGTCTCGACCTATTTTACTCGGTTTACACTGAAGTACCTAACTGCCTTGAATGCCTACAAAATTAGATTAACTCGTTTGTTTACAAATTATATTGCAGGTCTTTTGCCTACCTTCAGTTTGATACAGAAAATGTGCCATAACTATTACATTTTGATGACCCTAATGTTTACAGTAATATTAATTGGGTGAATCGACTATTTCCAAGCTGACATGACAGATTTTTACATGCTTAGAAAATGGCCCATAAAAAGAGGGTTTAAAATGTCAAGGAAACCCCACTTTCGGTGGATTTAAACTTAAATAAAACGTGACACAGAACACGTATAACCATGGCTACTCACTGACACAAAAAAGTTAATTCGCCCAATGATCATAGTAATTTTTGATACATGCGTTTATTGCCGACTGTACTTTTCTGTATACCGTCATCAATTGAGACGATTCTAACGAGCTACTCAACGGGGTTACGTCGGTTAAGTACTGAATTCCCATGGCCACCTTCTGTCTCCATTATCAGATCAGGTCGATGGTACCATAATATTGAATTATTATCCAAACTATACCTTTACTTTACCCAACAGATCAATCGGTTGAAGATATCTGCTTCAAAATTCAGTTTCAAGATTCCCCGGACTAACATACTTATAAAACCCGTTAAAAAAAAGCTTGTGAAAAAGATCTTTTACAGTAACTTTTTGACTTTTCTGGCCACTCGCCATGATATATATTAGTCACCACCATAATAAATGAACACATGATTCATAATATATGCTTACCTTTACTTACCCGGAAGAAATAAATGAAAGTTTAGAGTATATTACTATAGGCTTCCCTGGAAAAAATGTTGGTAAGCTGGTGGGAATCGGCTTGTATGGGCGGTCCGCCACTGGTAGGTACCACATTTATACCGTCAGTAACATCGTCATAACTCATAACTATTTACAAGTATAATCCTAAACAATAGGAAGAGTTGCTTATAACACCTATTTATACATTTTACATTTCCTGGCTAGGTAATTATGTAATATCTTCAATCAAAGATGTGCTGAGGTCTTCAGTGGGTTTATTATGGTACTTTCTTGATAAATTAAGTACCTAATATTTACAATAATTTAATGTTCCTAGACCTACAATACGTCTGTCTAGTTCAAGGGATGTGAGACCTAAAAACTAACATTTTAAACATTACTTTTTAGGGATCCGTACCCAAAGGGTAAAAATCAATGACTAAAACTCCCCTGTCCGTCTGTCTGTCACCAGGCTGTATCTCATGAACCGTGATAGTTAGACAGTTGAGATTTTCACAGATGATGTGTTACTGGTGCCGCTAATATAACAACATATACTAATATTGAATGGGGCTTCCATACAAACGTGTTTTTTGCCGTTTTTATAGATAATGTGCGCGAGTCCGACTCGCACTTGGCCGGTTTTTTACCTGTCTGCCTCAGAAGGAAACTCAGCACTTGTTTTTCGAGACATGTATGTGGAGAAGAATAATTCTATTCCACGAAGAATAAGTCTATTTCACGGGCTGCAGTCCAAACACCAGGACAGGCTCGATGGATTTTAACATATAAAGTGTCGTTGGATTCCTCTCAATCGTGGGCGTTGCATAGGGTAAAATATTTGTTAAAAAGCAGTTGGGTTTCCTAAAAATTCAGTACTCCAGTCTAATAGCAAGAAACCCAAACCAACCTCTAGTAATAAAAGTAAACTTACTACAATAGGCATTTAATTTACGAGGCCTATTCTAAACGCGCAAAGCATAAACCCGCCTGAGTCCATCGATTGCTTAAGTTCGTTATCCGCGCTCAAGTACTTCTGAAAGTAGGGTGAAGCGCAGGCGAGATCTCGGCTCGCCCCGATAAAATCTTGGACACCTGACGGACGCTGAATTATGAACAGCTTTTATACTTTATATAGCTTTTATACAGCCATAAAATATACTCGTTTTATTTTAACAGGTTGTTTAACGGTTAAGCGTTAATTCGACGAACGCTTTTATTACGGAACGTTACTCAAGCTGGGTTTTTTTAATGATCAGATCAGATCAGTTACACCTTATGTATCTATGAAAATATATTTCGGTTAAGTAATGTCATAATAAGTTTCTGTCACGAATGACATGTTGCCCACAGCTTGTTGGCGAATGTCTTGCGCAGATACCAACTGCAACTTGCGAGGGTTCTAATGTGCCTAAATACGATGGGTTTATCGTGTGTAGGTAATTGAGGAGTTCCTATAGCCATCGTCCGTCTTCTTTAAGTTTAGCAAGATTAAGAATCATGTAGGAGATAAAATGGTGTTAACCTGTTGGTCACCTCTTGAAAATGCAAAACTTGCCTATTTGGCTAAGTTATGAAAGGTGAACCGCATAGCCCCTGGGGCACGGTGTTTCGAACTGGGTTTACCAGGGGTTAATGCTACTTTGGTTTGGTTCTAGTTCCAAACTACAGGCATCACAAATTGCAAGTTTACTCGTTCCTGTCCATCGATTCCGTAAGTTCGCCTAGACGCTCGAATACCTCCCGAAGTAGGTGAAGTGCAGGACTTACCGTTGTTGAAGTCCACAAATATGTTGCACTCGGAGATTTACTACAGTTTATATTGGTGTTAGGTACACAAACCTTTTCCACCGGCCAAAATCTTATGTCAATGAAATAAAGACTGGGAAAAACTTAAGTAATTTAAGTTCAAGTTAAAAGAACGATTAATCGCAATGTCAGAATTTGTCCCTACGAAGGAGGAACCGTTGTCGGTATTCATTTCATTTCAAACAACTCCCTGAACTTGTGATACTTCATGATATTATAATTGCTAGACTATTAATCAAAACATTTTTTTAGGTAAAATTTATTTGTCGAGATTATTCAATCAATGCCCGTAACTGGAAAATGCACATGTAAAAAAAAGTGGCTTTGTATTTTTCTAAAATTATGAGTGCCAACAGATTCACGTTTCTAGAGTTTGTGAATAGAGTTCGAATAGTAACGAGTGGTCGCCCCCGGTGACGCCCTTCCTCCTTCCATCCTTTTTGGCCGGTGCCTGCCGGTTAATGTACGGCCCAATAATCTGCGTCCACTATATCTCTGTTTCTTTTTAACTCATGCAAAAAGAGAGAGAGAAAGATAGACGGACGCGGATAATCTGGCCGTACATTAACCGGCACCTTTTGCCCGACTACGGCCGATACGAGCCGAAAGGAAGGGATATGTTTTTAGCAGCCTGTCTGTATTTTCGTGTGTTCCACCGTTGCGTTTAAGATACCGAACCGATTTTGATGAATGAGGTATCAATCGATTCGAAATCTTAGTCCGGGTGACATTGGCTACGTTGAGAATAAAAATAAATAAAAAAGTTCGTTTTATTTTCCGTTGCCGGGAATCAAGATACAGTTTTTTAAACGTTTTGTCCTTGCACTATTCTCTATTTTTAACGCCCATAGGAAATGGTACCTACGGCATTTACTTCTTGCATATATTGTAGACGCGTAGTACAAACGCCAACACAGTTAATTGACCATCCTGTATTTATCTAGAACCTTATTACAATCAGGCCTTTAAAACGTTATAAAATGAACCGGAATTATAACGGTATATTCCGTTAGTGTTCGAAAATTACGTTATAACAAAATGAATATTCTCCATAACGATATAAATACCGTAACAGAATGAATAACAGAACGATATATAATAACGTTATAATATCGTTTTAAAATGCGAGCCGCGCGCTACGGCTGCGCCGTTGCCGCTCTGTGCCAATGCCAACATGCCACCACGTGGGCCGTAGCGCGACGTGCGACGTTGCCGTTATGTTGTTGTAGCTTCTAAGTCTTATTAATGCTTGTTTACCTCGATCATTTGCGAATTGGTTGTGAATTGTGAATATTTGGTTGGTTGCGACGATAAATGGCGGAATAAAAATGGGACGCAGGAAACGCAACGCTGTCCACAGATTCGTGGACTTGCTCATAAATAAAAAGAAAGAGTGCCAATCTTAATAGCCCCTAGGTAAACACTATTACAATATGTAAGAGGGTCAATATTTTTTATGTTAATTGTTTGTCTCGGCACTAAATCGCAGACTCCCAGTATTAGGACCTATTCCAAACAAGCCCTACGACCGACGGTGTTGCCGTGAGCAAAAAATTATGCATAGGTATGTTGGTATGTGCTTTTGTTCATTAATCGTAATAAAATTAAAATATACTTTTAGTTTCCGACATTTTATTTTATTTTTGATTTAGAGCCATTCCGAAAACGACAAGTTAAATAAAATCTGATTATGAAACCAAAGAATGTGTGAATTTTCGATTTGGGTTCTTCGCCATAATCTGTCTAGATAGGCTCGCGATAGATAGGGGAGACCAATGACGGTTGGTACACATAAATATGTTTCGATCCTCCTTTTCTTACGATTCATCCTCCTTTGCTAATTAATCCTTAGTCACTAAATATTTATATAAATAACTAGCTGTTGCCAGCGACTTCGTTCGCGTGGAACTTGTTATGGTCTTAGAAAAAATATTGCTATTAAATTATGTTCGGTGCAAGCTATTTATCGCTGTCCCAAACACACTTCTACCATCTTAAAGATATACAAAAACTATCCTATATCCTTCCAAGGGTCTCAAATTATCTGTACGGGAAATTTCATCTAAATCCGTTCAGGGATTAGACCTACGTAAAAGGTAACAGTGCGATGAGTTCGTTAGTTTAAATTGATAAATCTAAATTGAAAACTTCGTTTTTACAAACATAAATATCTTAAGAATCATCAACAGACGTTTTCATACAGTATTAAAGAAAAATATATTTTTATATGTCTACTAAGCTACATTACTGTTATAATAATAAGTACCCAATGTTGATTAAATCTATTCGATTCTGGGAGCATCGCAGTTCTAACCTAACCTATCCTACATTTCTGGTAACTGTTCAAATCTTACTTTAAAAGAGGTCTTGCTCTCTATACAACCTTCAAACCTTTTAACCAAACTCTCTTAGGGGATTAATAAAAAAAACGCTGAAATCGTTTTCTAATCATTAAACAAACGGTCCATAACCTAAGTAATAAATCTATTTTTTTCGAAAATATCTTGCTCTTCGTATAAACTTTGAACCCCCTAGAAACCCTCTTGGGGGATGAATTTCAAAAACATTGAAATTTATTTTTTAGTTTTAAACAAACCGTCTAAAATCGTAGTTACACTAATGTTTTACTTTAAAATTGTCTTGACCCTATACGGCCTTCGAATCCCCTTTAAACACTCTTAGGTGATGAATAAAAAAATCTACTAATCTGCTCTCTTTATTTTAAGACCAAAATTAAAAAATCTTACTTAAAAAAATACTTTTCCCTCCACATAAACTTGGAAGCCCCATTAACGCCTATAGGGGATGAATTAAAAAAAAAAACTCTGAAATCAGTTTTGTTGTCTTTTAACATACAGACTAAGACTGACATTAGAAATATCTTACTATATTTTCTTGCTCTCCATATAAACCTTGAATACCGTTTTAACACTTTTAACCCCCCTAGGGGTGGTATTTTTCCAAGACGATGAAAGGATTTTTTTTTTCTAATAAGTAATCGTACCACAAAGTTGCCCATCTCTACCTCAAAAAAAAATGTTTCTCATCCTAATCTTGCATAAGTACCTTTTTAACCCCCTTAGGGATGGAATTTTCTAACACGTTAAAAGTACTAACTGTTTTTCTATTCTAATAAGTAATCTTTCTACAACGTTTCAAATCTCAAGCTCAAAAAAAGTGTTTCTCATACAAACCTTTAACCCCTATTTAACCCTCTTAGGGGTGGAATTTTCTAAAACGCTGACAGTCCTTTTTTGTATTGTATTTAGTAATCTTTCTACAAAGTTTGAAGTTACTAGCTCAAAAAATAAAGTTCCCTCCATACAAACTTTGCACCTCTATTTAACCGCCTTAGGGATGAAATTTACTAAAACACAGAAAGTACTTTTTCTATTCTAATAAGTAATCTTTCTACAAAGTTTCAAGTCTCTAGTTCAAAAAATAATGTTTCCCCCATACAAACATTGCACCCCTACTTAACCCCCTTAGGAGTGGAATTTTCTAAAACGCTGCAAGAACTTTTTATGCATCTTAATAAGTAATCTTCCTACAAAGTTTCAAGTCTCTAGTTAAAAAAAAAGTTTCCCTCATACAAACTTTGCACCCCTATTTAACCCCCTTAGGGATGGGATTTCCAAAAATTCCATCTTGTCCCTTCTTTTTAGTCCCAGTAGTTTCGGCTGTGCGTTGATGAATTAGTCAGGAAGTCTTCTTTTACATATATAGATAAATCAAATTTCTCATTCTCTCCACCTCATTTTAAGCATCTTAGCTGACCATCCATCCGTAATGTGCGTGCTGGTGCCATGAAACCGGTTTAATTTATTTAAACTTTGTGACACAATAGAAAAAAAAGTATATATGGTGGACTTAATGCCATAAGGCATTCTCTACCAGTCAACCAACGGGCTAAGCAGAAACATTTGATGCAGGCATTTAAATTATTAATAATTTACCATGTTATAACAATGCCATTAATATCTGGGGGCACGGCAGTGCCCCCGCCAAGTCGAGCGCGAAGCAAACACTGCCGTACCATCCTTTACTAGAACCATTTCGCCACATTTTCGGGCCCCTATTTGAGAACCTCTGGATAAGACCAGAATGCAGAAATTTTCGTCATCCAGTAAGCTATAATCACATACTTAAAATCCAAAATGTCAAGTCTGTAGGTCATTTAGTTCCGAAGTTAAGCGAAAGCAAAGTTTCGCATTTATGACACTCATGATCATACATCGGGGTTTTCGGAGCGGGAACGTTTGACATTAGCCAAAGAGTAGGTATTTACTTAAAAACAGATCGTACCCTAGTAGGTTTCTACCGAATGAATAATTGATTGAAAAATAAATAAAGATTAATCATACATATAGGTACATATTTTATATTGGTCATTCATTATCAACCTCTTCAGTTAAGTCTATTCATTTATAAGAAAATGCTTCATAGATATCGAGCGTCAAGATTGACATTGTATTAGACACCTATTGTCAACCGTTACCCTTGCTTGTCTAGTAGATAAACTTATATGCAATTGTATTTTAAAAAACTGTAAATAATCAGTCAACACAAATATGCCTCCGAGAAAAAAAACTCGTTACGAGTTTATGCGTTCGTGGATAGAAAATAATCCAGAGATAGAGGTTCGAGATTCTTTATTATTTTGCACCAAGTGCAATGTGAGCTTCGCTCAAACGAAATCTAGTGTAACGCGACATGTCGCATCTAATAAACATACAGGTATGAAATATGATTTCAATAGTGAGCTCTTGAAATTTGTTGTGGGCTGTAATATACCATGGACGCAGGTAAACAATCCGATATTTAAAGATTTTATCGAAAATTGTGTTACCGGTAAATTTGGAAAAACTGCAAAAGTTCCTTCGGAATGTCAACTGCGACGGGAATATTTAAATAAAGCTTACGATGAAAAAATGAATAAAATACGGAGCGAGCTAAAAAATGAATATATATATGTGAGTGTTGACGAAACCACGGATGATTATGGTCGTCAAATAGCTAACGTAATAGTGGGAGCATTACGTGATGATCACATTGGCATTCAACACTTGATATCCAGTAAACGGTTAGACAGCACGAACAATGTATCAATATCCAATACGGTCACAAGTGCTCTTGATGAATTATGGGGTGCTAACCATAATAATCACAATAAAGTACTTTTATCTACGCACATATCATTAGTGCTCTAAAATGCGTTCAGAAACCGTAGGAAATGACCAGCATTATTACAACCAATTTTACTATAAGAACTTTCTTGTCTGTGGTAATAGGTAAAATCTGTACTGTAATGTTATTACAGTACAGATTTTTGTAAGGTTATGAGTTTAAATTTGGAACAGCTATCAAAACTCAAATGGGTCTCTATTCTAATATCCATAGATATTAAAACGAGTATTAGAAAGGCAAAAAGAGCGTTTGGAAATGCAAATATAAAAAGCGACTTAAATTTCATAGCAAATCATTTGATGAGTATCCCAAATGCTATTAAAAAACTACGGGATGCGAAGCTGTCCATCAGCGATAGTTTAAAAATAGTTCATGAAACCTATAGAGATGTTTCCAAATTAAACATGAGCGTAAAAGGAAAACAGATTTATGATAAACTGAAGTTGGTGTTAAAGAAGAATTCTGGCTATAGCACACTAAAAATTATAAATGAGTTGGTACAAGGCAAATAAATAGAACTTCAATCTCAAACTTCTCGTGCATCAATTGATTCCTACAAAAAATTTAAATATGCACCTATTACAACTGTCGACGTGGAAAGATCATTTAGCTCCTTGAAATGGATATTTACAGCAAGACGCCGTAGATTAACTGTCCCAAATATAGAAAAAATATTAATAGTTTATTCTGAAAATCGTGTCAACTATTCAATTTACAGCAGGTAATTAATTAAAGTTATTTTAATTGTTACCTTATAAGTTATAAGACTTTTACGGAAATTAAAATAAAACTTTGTCACAGATTGTATACAACTCACAGAGAGGTAGTTATTCATTAGGCATAATAAGATATTTTCTTAGACTAACATATCTGTTTATCTCTACTCTTTCTCAAATCATTCCCGCTCCGAAAACCCCGATGTATGCTCATGATCATCAAAATAGAACTAGTACTTGCCATAAACTCAGAGAGCTGAAATTTGGTACAGAGTTAGGGTTTAATGGCCACATAAAGGGAAAACTACAAAAAATTGCTATTTCAACCCAGTTTTCTAGATACACCAACTGTATACATAACTTTGTAATCCTATACAAATATATAGGATTACAAAGTTACATTTGCAGTGAATGGGAAAATTCAAAAGCAAGAATGGGCCTGCGTTCATAGTTTGTATGTATGGATAACACATTAACCTTCAAAAAGAAGTGAGATTCCATAAAAAACACTCGCATGTAAAAAAGAGGCCAAGTCTCGAAACTCTTCCACCGTAAAAAGTTGTGAGATATTTCGTAGAGCCAAGTTTCAGGCATTCTTATTAATCTTTATTTGCTTGCTTGACGACCGGTTAGCCTAGTGGGTAGTGACGCTGCCTACGAAGCTGAAGGTCCTGGGTTCGAATCCCGGTAAGGGCAAATAATTGTGTGATGAGCATGAATATTTGTTTCTGAGTCATGGAAGTTTTCTATTTATTTAAGTATTTATATCTATTATATATATCGTCGTCTAGTACCCATAACACAAGCCTTACTGAGCTTACTATGGGACTAGGTCGATTTGTGTAAGATTTTCCCTTAATACCTATTTATTTATTTATTGCTAAATAAAATTTTGTGACTTGGCAATCACACAATACTACATAATTTTAGGTAAGTATGCAAAAATCTATAAATACAGTTAAGTTGTGTGATTGCCACGTTGCAGAATTTTATTTAACAAGCAAAAACATTCCATGTAAAAAAGAGGCCAAGTCTCGAAACTCTTCCACCGTAAAAAGTTGTGAGATATTTCGTAGAGCCAAGTCTTAGTATTCTTTAATCTTTATTTGCTTGCTAAATAAAATTCTGTAACTTGGCAATCACACAAATTTCCTGCATTAATGGATTTCTGCATACCTAAAGCTATGTAGTATTGTGTGATTGCCAAGTCACAAAATTTTATTTAGCAAGCAAATAAAGATAAAAGAATGCCTGAGACTTGGCTCTACGAAATATCTCACAACTTTTTACGGTGGAAGAGTTTCGAGACTTGGCCTCTTTTTTACATGGCATGTTTTTTATGGGATGATGCATTTCCGATTAATGAGGCACAGAGTAGCTAAAGACAATCTGATTTGAAAATTATTAGTCAGGATATTCGTATCAGGCTACAACCTGCGCCGACAAGCCGAGCAAATCGAAAAATTCTCTATTTTACTATGACGTCGTGCACTAGAGTGAGAAACAACCTACGTTACGTAATCACATCGCTTACATTGCACGAGTAGGCTATACTGAATGCGAGAAAGGGGTAGCCTATAACGTTATTATACATTATTATATCGGTTAAAAAAGTATCGGTTTTATATTAATGGTTTAGATTTATAACGTTATAATGGATATCGCTATACAGCGCGTCAAATATCGGTTTCGAGTATAGCGGTTTTAGGAATAATAACGTTATAAATGATAGCGCTATACGAAAATAGCGCTATTTAAAGGCCTGATTACAATGCACATAAAGTGCACGGATGGTGAATCTGAGCTGTGCTGTCGTTAGTACCTACCTACCTAATATTCAGTAAAAAAAAATCTGTTACTATTTGACCGTCCAAATTCAAGCTAAATAAAACCGTTTAAAAACAGAGTATATTAAAAACCTGCAGGTGCTTTTCCACCGACGTGCGAACTGAATCGAGATTGCATTCAGCGGTAGCGATATCGCCGATTGAATGAAATTTGGCAATTCCCTTTACCTCACTTAGTGGAAAACCATCATTATAGTTGCCACGTCACATGTGTATGGGTACGGATTAAAATTTAAAGTGAGAGGCTTGAAACTTTGTGTATGGACTCCTTATTACAATACAAGAAAAGTAATTTTAGGGTTTTGGAAAATCCCACCCCTAAGCCGGTTAAATAGGGGTGCAAAGTTTGTACGGGTGAAATTTGGTATACAGATAGTTGAGTCCCGGGGAAGGCCATAGAATAGTTTTTATCCCGGAAATCAGTCCCTAAGGGGGTGAAAGTTTGTATGGAGCTACGATAAAAACGAGTTCCACGCGGACGGAGTGGCGGGCAGAAGCTAGTAATATAATATACTAGCTTGACCCTAATGAAATCATTCAATATAATCATATTTCACTCGAAACGCGAATTGCTTCCCGTAACACCGGCTAGACGATCACGTTATTTCAAAAAAGGAAACGCTAATGGTGGTTTCGTGCTCAAAATTGGTTAGTGACGGTAATCTACGCATCTAAGGAGCCAGTTGACGTGTGACGACGACGGTTTGATTGCCTCTAGTGGCTTATTAAATATGAATAAACTAGATTTGGCCTGCTAGTTCTATCTCCTTTTGAACCCCTTCAAGGAATGATTTCAGGGATTAAACGACTTTAACGTATCCTATGTACGTCTGTATACGCCTTTATGACATTGACAATAGAGTCCTGTACAGATATTTATGTACGTATACCCCTGACTGTACATCATCGGGAATGTTTTTTTTTTATTTTTTTATTAAGTATAGGTACGCATTTGACCCCTATCTCGCCTGATGGTAAGTGATGATGAGGTCGAGGGTGTTACATGCATACCTAGATAGTGCCTATTCACTCTTGTCTTGAAAATATCCAAGTTATATGTAACTGGGAAAAGGTTTGCCGGTTTTTTATATTATAATCTATCTCCTTATCAAATGTATTCTAAGTGCGTTCAGACGCCTAAGCATAGAAAAGTATAATCGAACCGCTATTAGAATAGGATGGCAGGTGTTAGTTTTGCCATATGGATGAGTATAGTTGACATTATTTAATGTCGGCGACTTTTTATAAAACTGTCATTGCAATTGGAATCTTCTGCCCTAGACGGTATAGAGTTGCTTTTCGAATGGACTACTTTTATGCAATTCGACCAACTGAAGTAATCTCAAGTACATCATAGTATTATATTAACTGACAGCTATTCCATTCCCAAACTCATCTTGGTCGAATAATACACGCAGAATACGAACAAAGACCCCCGCATTTATAACATTACAGTCAGCTGCAGAGAAAGGTGACTATACTTTTATGCCATATACAGGATGTTTGGTAATAGGATGCAAAGCCGAAAGTAGGTGATAGTTTAGGCCATACTGAACAATTTTTACTAAGGGGCCAACCCCGAAATCTCAAAAAAAAAATTGTCCTCTTCATACAAAGTATCGACATTCGAAAACGGTCGAAATGTATGAAACGGCCAAATTTTTTTTTGAGATTTCGGCGTTGGCCCCATAGTTTTTACCAAACACCCTGTGTATTTGTTACGGAACCCTAAAAATGGATACATTGGATATTCTAGTTGACAGTACCTACATTATAAGTAGCAATTATCTTAAATCCTTACATTAAATCCTGATGTAATTTTTTCGACAAATGGGCCTCGAGTAAACTCTAATTAATGTCACAAATATTTTACTTTTAAGTCTCGGATCTTAATTGACAAATTAGGACGGAAAGACTTCGCTTTTGGAGCATTTTAACCCCTAGCCCTCGGGGGGGTGCTTTAAGTTATCTTGTTTGAGTGTGCGTTTGTTATCTGTCTGTACGTCCCAAACGGGTGAACGGTTTTCGTAGATTCAGACATTATTTTTGTTAGAGAGGTCGTGAGTGTTCTTCGCATTATTTAAGAATTAGGGTTTTATGAATTTATAGTAATTTTGGTATATTAATTATTTATACTACATTAAACTAGTAATATTTTTTTATATCTGTACGTTCACGAAAACGGCTCACAGTCAGTCAGTCACAGAATTAGCTACAATAAATATGAATATACCAAAATATATATTTATAATCTTACGATATATTTTGCGTACAAGTTGACAGAGTCCATACACTCAGCTATAATACCGAGTGTACCAAAAATGGGGTGTGAACCGATCAAGGGTATAACAGGTATCGTGTTCTGATAAGAAAAAAACCAAGAGATTTTTTTCTTATCAGATCACGATACCTGTTATGCCCTTGTTCGGTTCACATCCCATTTTTGGTACACTCTGTATATATTAGCGTACAACTGTTTTTTTTCCCACCGCTCGGTCGATTAGTTAGGCAATGACCCTGCTGATCATTAAACGAAAATAGCATGCAGAGTAATCAAATAGTTAGTGGTAGTAAAATATTCAGTAAAACTATTCTACTCACGTACAAGCATTATAATATATAATCTTAGTATTGGATAGGGTATCTGTCATGTTCATGTTCCTAACTTAGTATGGCACCGTACTTCGTATGCATTATACGAACACTTATTTTGGTGACTACTCATCTAGGTACTCGAAGTTACGGTAGGTTCCCCGTGTTTTGGCATATTTTTTTTAGTTAGAATTCTATTTGACATAACCTATGTAGGCATAATTGACTTTGCGCATAAACTGTTTTGGTGGAATCGAGATTCGCATAGTTCGATTACGCCGAATTTCAGTAGTCCGAATATTATTTGTGCATAATTTTGATGCTCCGAATCATGTTCACGCATAAAATATATGAACATATTTTTTTTTGTCGAACACTTCTCGCAGAAATATATATTGGATGTATAGATTTTTTTTTTGAAATCAAACGTTAATTATTTTAATCTAACTTAAACCTAACCTAACCGCCAGCGTGTCGACGTCACCCCGCTTCGCGGGGTGCCTATTTCCGTTCTAAGGGACACAAGCAGACCCTAACCTTACCTACTAACGATACCATTGTTACGATTATTTGGGTTTTTTTACTGCGGAGGGCTTCGCCCCCCGAGCCCCCCTTGTAGGAGGCTTCGCCCCCCCGTCCCCCCCCCCTTTTCTAGCTGCCCTAACCTAATCTACTATGTTATAATCCTTATCGAATTCATATAATTATATTGTTGTTATATCTCGTGAGACGCACCCCGTTTTAGTATGCTTAGTAAGTAGGTATCGGACAATCGATAATATGCCGAATAAAATTATGCGTAAATATAATCGGCTATAACAATAGTATGCAAATTTAAATTCGGCCAAACACATTTTCGGAACTTTAGAAATTCTATTAAGTAAAGTTTCTGCCACATTAACATTTGGCGAAAACCGAATATGCCAAGTCTGTCATGCGAAAAACGTTTCGGACAATCAAAGTTATGCTAAATAGAGGGAACCCGTTACGGTAGCCTCGTGGTTTAGGCATGCTGTCATGCGGCGGCGGTCGTGGGTCGAATCCCGGCTCGGACCAATGAGTTTTTCGGAACATTTACTGTTAGCTTTTCGGTGAAGGAAAACATCGTGAGGAAACCGGTCTAATCCCAATAAGGTTTAGTTTTCGTAAAACTAGTGCCTATGCCAAATCTTGGGATTAGGTGTCAAAGCGGACCCCGGGCTCCTTTAGGGCACAACCGGGAATAACGCTAGGAGGATGATGACTCAAGTATACCTAACTTCTACTCGGCACAAGGGGTAAGACAGCCATATAGAAAACGGCTTGAGAAAGGTTCTTATGTAATTTATCCGTGTCTATAAAACGTTCTACGGTCATACGATGCTTATGCTATCGCGTGATAATGACAAGATGTATCTTTTGTCCCTTTCTGATACTATCTGATACTTTTACAATACTTTCTGTACTGAGAGTTATGTCTCGTTTATCGAGTGATAAATACGATGTCCGTCAAGCATGCAAGAGCATACGCGTTTTATCATATTAAAATTTGGTATAATTCATCATCATCATCATTTATTTAAGAGCTTGGCTCTTGTCGGTGGAGTAATTTCCATTCTGTTCTATTCTCTGCCTTTTCCTTCAACTCTCTATAAGATTCAACTTCAATGTTTTCCTTTTAGGTATAATTAATTTTTTTTTGTTGTTTTATCTTTGAATTAATGAGTGTGTGTGTGTGTAAATGGTTTTATTACATTTTTAATTGTTTATTATTACATTATATTTGTAGCCCTAAACGATGTGATAGGCATATATGTATTAATAACTGTGCCTAATAATAATAACAATAATGCAATTTTTTACTACTGTGAAAAAAGACGCATATTCGATCCATAGCGTTACATAAACTCGACGATCCTCCTACCTAAGTTATGATGTTAACACGATAGTTGGAAGATAATTGTACCTCAGCTCGTTTAGAGGCGTAAAAGGAAAGGATTTTTCCCAAATCAGCCCATAAACGGGTGAAATGGGGTGTCAATATTTATAAGGAAAAGTCACGCGAAGGAAGACGCATGGATAATATTTCCTGTACGAATACGTGTATATTCTTTTTAACGCTGCATAGAAATTGCGGACACTTGGCAGTAACCTGCATTGCATCTTTATGCAGTGTAACATTTTAACTTTATAACAATGTATTAAATGTTAAGGACATTGAACACTGCAGGCAAAAAGTACAAACAAAAGACGACCTAGCAACGTCCTTAGTTACTCAAGCATTTTGACCTCTACGCAGGTTGAATTATAATAAAATCAATCGCTTCTTGATAGTCGCACAATACAGACAGTTTACTGCTAGGTAGGTACAGCAATAAAACCAATACTTACTTCGAGTATAATAGGCATGTGCGTCAGTTGATGACAGCTTTAGAAGTTCTTTTGCCTTTTACTATCGTTGGTGGTTGACTTGATAAGGATAACCTTTGGGCCCCTTTAGTCGACACCTAGTTTGCCTTATGTTTCCCCCACCTCACAAAAACGAAGCATTTAATATAACAATAACATGTGGGTAGAGGTAGACTAAAGGCGGACTTATCGATAAAGAGCGATCTCTTCCAGATAACCTATTCTACTAGCGGACTTATATCTTGACACAGACTGCGTCATCTAGCTACCGACATTTTTTTTGAGTGCGTAGGTAGATGAGTGCGTCAGACACTCTAAAATAAAAATAAACCGCTTGGTTTTGAATGGTAAAGATACAAAAAATATTTGATAAAATAATATATTTCCTGAAGAGACTTAGACAGAAAAACATTCACATTCAACATCACTTAAACATACAGTGTACAAATTAGACTTAAAACCTATATAGTACTATAGGAGGCATAACAATGTGTGATGCTAAATACACTGCCCAATTTGACCTTTGAAGTATAGGTTTTGGTCTGTATTCTAAGTCTGGTTAGGTTAGGTTATTCATAAATGTCCATCAAACCTATTTTAGCTGAAATTTCGGTAAAATTGGTTTGTCTTCATCTGTCCTTGTGCTTGCGGGAAAGGGTCAAAACACATTTTAGGTAACAAAGGTCTGTTAAGTTTCAAGGATAAGGGGGTTAATTACACTTAGTCACACTAGTCAAGTTACTAAGTCACAGAAAAGACAAAGGAGGACCTCAATATTTGTATGATCCACATAGTTTTGTTGCTCACAAACAGCGGGGTCGATATACCTGTATATACCTGATATGTTATCTTACTCATATTGTAATCTGTGTGAATATAGCATAGCTGTTGGTCTTTCCCCTAGACTTGGCAAAAAATAAAAAAATCGTGCGTTCAAGCCTCTGTTGTACTGTATAAAGCGCGAAAAATCATTCCACCAAAAATGCAAAAATGTGTGCATTTAAATTAAAGATACACTGTCAAGTTTAGGGTTAAGGTGGCTCGCTTTCCACACAAAACGTTATTTGACATTCGCAGGCTAACGGCGTGATATTTTAAGAAACTTATGTAACAAACTTTCATAATTGGCTTTCCATTTTGTATGGATAAAAAAAACGTTTTGTATGAAATGTGAAGTACCTAAAATAAATAAAATAATAGGGCACTACTGATCACCCAGAGGTCGGAAAAACAAGTATTGCCGGCCAAGTAGATAGAGTACGGAACGGAATACGAGGCTGGCAATCCTTTTTCATGCTGAGTATTACTGAGGTATGCGAGTGCTTTTCTGAAACATGCAAATGTTTTTTTTTTTATGGCTGAACGTCATGATATTGGAAACAAATTGACATTGACACATATGACGTTGCAGGTTTAATTTTGTATGAAATTTCATTATGAACCTCTCGTCTCACCGCACCAGAAACGTGATATTTCGTAGTCTTTTACAAGGAAGGTACATAACGTCAATATTCCATTGCGTGTTTGCGAAATCCGCCTTGCTACTCGGAAGACTGAAACTGAAGATTCGAAAATTGAACTTCATATTTCTTAGTTAGCGACCCTTGCCGAAATTGGATCTTCAGTTTTCGGGGGCGTCGCCGCTTTCAGACCTAGCGCTATCACCACGATAATCGAAACTCGGAGTGCGGATGTCTCCGTCTCTATCGCACTTATATAACTCGAGTGACATGGATGGTGTGGTGATAGCCGAACTTTAAAATGTTCGTGGTAGCGTCGCAGCGGTAATTCGTAAAGCCCCAGATCGTATATTTATGGCACAAACACCTGCGATCTGGGCCATTCACGAATTCGCCGCCCTAGGTACGTAATGTACTATTACGTCACACCTGGCCATAATGTGATATTTACCGCACGCAGCGCGTACGGTAAAACTCGCGTTATAGACAGGTGTAGACGTAAATTTACAAATACCTGCGATTTCGCGCTTTCTTTCTTTTACAGCCCTTGGTAAGTAATGTACTATTTCGGCATACAGTCACATAATGTGTAACCGGGCTTTTAACCTTTTTTTTTTACATAAACTGCCAACCACTAATAATGATTTTGACTTTACTAACTCATATGAATCATATCGTCATAATCGATAAAAAATAACAAATAGCTGACAAAATATCAGCCACAATTAATTATAGCTTGCCTGCCGCACAGCGGTGATTATGAAACCGATACTGTATTTGGTAATAAATGTTATAAATACAGTTGAAATGATCTTATCAGTTCCAGTTAATGTTAATGAGCTTCACGTATTGGTTTAACGCGAATGGGACTTAATTACATTTTATATCGACGTTCGGGACGTGTTGCGTCGTATATGACGCATGCGGTGTGGAGGCTTAGAAATAGGTACCTACCCAAAAATATATGATTATAGGACGTGATGCGATTATATCTATGATGGTAATCTGTCCAAAGACTTTGGCCAAAGGTGAATGCTAACGGCATTAAGTCCGCCTTTTGTACGATGATAAGTTCTTATTTTGTGCAATCGAGACTAAAAAGATAATTAATCTAAAATATAATATCAACGATACAATGAGAAGTAAGTAGATAAAAAAACATAAAATATTTATATTTCTCAGAATAAATGTTGTCAAAATTGATAAAACACTAAACTAAGCCTATACTCCTCAACGATTTTTAAATCTTGTCAAATAAAAGCCACTATGTTAGGCCAATGTTCACAAAAAAAAACATTTTGCGGAAAATCTTACACAAATCGGCCTAGTCCCAAACTAAGCCTAGCTTGTACCATGGGTACTAGATGACGATAAACATACAGATAAATAAATACATAGAAAACATCCATCACTCGGGAACAAATATCCGTGCTCAATGCAAATAAAAGCACTTACCGGGATTCGAACCCGGGACCTCCGGCTTCTTAGGCAAGGTCACTTACCAACTACACTACAGAGGTCGTCAATAGGAGTGTAGACTCAAAATGTATTATTATTACATCAAAAGAAAGATGGCACAAAAATATTTCTAATGACGAAAATCCCATTAAAATATCTCAAAAAATAACGAAGCTACAAACTATTAAAACTTTGGACACATTGCTTTTTTCTCCATTTAACTACATTTTTAATCCTTTTTCGAGAAAACACACAGTATTCATTGTTTTATTTAGTGTCTACATCAGCCCTATTGTTCTTAACTACAGAAGGCTCATTACTCACTGGTTTGAGATTGGTATTGTAGGTACTCATACCTACACCTTTTTAAATTAAAGAGATAAATTTAAAAGTTTATTCAGCTGGAGTCGAACCGGCGACCTTACCAACTGAGCCTACTATAAAGCCTTTCAACTAACTTTTCAACCAGTACCCTCTTAACAAGGTTTAGGGAGGCTTGCAACTACATCTGCCTTGAATAATAGGCTCCTTGAACTGCGAAAGCTTTTTTGTCTCTTTGTCCGTAAAGATATTTTCATTTTCGATGTCGCTTGTATAGACTGACAAGTTTATTTTACTGGCAAGGAGTACTCTTTAAAAAAAAGGATGCCGATGATTGTCTAGTATTTCTATAAACAATGTCTTGAAATTGGTTGTGGTCATGAACGGTACTGACATTTTATAGATGCCAATACACGCTGTCCCGACTATACATGACGTATATGTACATTATTGCCATATATAATGCGGTTTACAGCTACACTACCTCAGGGTTAAATAGGGACTTGTCGGGCCATACACACGACTGAGTCATGGTAATGACACGCAGAAATCAAACGTAACACGCAAATGGACGGTAATGGTTGCTGCATATATTGTAATAATTACGTGCACGACAATTATCATTCCTTTGATCGCATGCAATAACAAACATACGTAATAATTGTTTACGGTCTCGAAATAGATTGAGGTTCCTGTGTTACCTTTCTATTATACCGTTTTTTCTGGGATGAAAGTGGCTTGATATTCACTGCCAAATAATTTTGTCTGCTATGCTCTCCCAACGTGGCTGTAGGTTGTTGGACGCATCCAATGCACTTATGAAATTAGATTGGTTAGGAGTGGTGCAAGTGTAAAAAATCATAAAAGTACTTGTTTGTGGTTGAGATCTTTCCCTTTTCCTTAATACATATACTTATGAATATAAAAAAAATGGATCGCATGAATGTTTTCTGGTGCAATTTGCCTCACAAGCCATGGCCAGTATTTATAACTCTTCAACAGTTTGAATATCATAAACAAGGCAAAGTGTCCGTGTTTTAAATTATCCATTAAGTTTTAAGGCTAACCTCTACTCTTTTCCGGGTCTACAGAAAATGGTGAATATATGTAAAGCATGTTTTTCAGTTCTTATATAATAATAAGTCTTATCTTCAACTTTAAGTAAACTGAACTCGGGATAGGAGTTAGTTAAATAACACGCAGGTGAACTCGGAACTCAAGACATAAATTATATCCTTGTTAGTACAGAGTTCTCGATGTCGAATACAGTTGATTTTAGTTTCAAATGTGGATTAAATTATCAAAGTAAATACACGATATTTGTTTTAAACTTAGTCGAGACTTTAGTTCGGGTGCTCGTTAAAAATATTGAATATTGATTCGTAATGCCTTGCCTCCAGGCGGGACTATTCTCGTATTTACGATATTGTAAACTACATATTACTGATATGTCACTCTACATGATTTGTGGGGCTCCGGTATCAACTCGTATGATTAATTAATGTAAAGTTTTGATTATGTATGACATAATTATTGGTTTGGAGCGTGTTTCAATACATATACCTACAATTATCGTGTACATATTAGAAATTGTTATTATAAAAACGATTCACCGCTTCGGGCATATCAATCAAAGCTGAGAAACCTACTCGACGGACAAGAATTTCGATTAAATAAAAACCGCACTCATGTCGTTCTTCTGGTTCGGATCTACGATGCCATAGATGCACATGTTAAACATGTAATACATATATTAAAAATAATACATATGTAAAAACGTACAAAACAACAAAAATTTCCTGTTTATTTCTACACGCTTGTAAAAGCACCGCTCTTTTTAGTAAAGTAGTCTTACAAAAAGCCTCTATTGCCTTTTTCCAATAAAAAATACCCTCGTTTGACGGCCCAAGTCAATATAACGCTAATTGGGTTATGAACAAATAAACTCACGTCTACTAATGTGTCGTGTCTACTTACATGATAGGATAGGAGGGGTGTATAAAGTGACCTTCAATCCCAATTACTTGACAGTACAAACACTAGGGCCTCCATTAGGTTTATGTTTGCGCATCCCAATAGCATTTTAGTAAGGTCGTCAGATAATAAATAATAGTACTTACGAACAGAAGGAGGTCGTTCTTGTTTTGTTAGAGGATTGTCTGACAAACCCGATGTTTGTTAGATTTATCAAATCTTGGCATCCGGCTCGTAGTACGCGCTCGCCGCATATGGAATCGTCCTAATATAACGCGACAACGCGATTATCGCAAATTCGCGCGAGTTTGACTCGCGCGTACGCGCGATCAAACATATTGGACACGAATAGGTGTCCTAATTGACAATCGCGCGAACTTGCGATAATCGCGTTGTATTCGGACACGTGCTCTTTCGTCGACATCTCGGAGGTGCGCCTCGTATCATATAGCCTGGTTTCATACCTATGCTCTTTCAAACAAGTGAACTAGACGCGCGTGTAAACATTTTTAATGCATTGAAATATGATTTGGTTCGGAAACGAACGAGAATTGTATCACGGCCCAATTCCGTTTTTAATGTACTGAAAGATAGGAAAGATATGTCGCGCAAAGCCAAATGCGTGAATGCGATGTGATGATGAGATGGAATAAAATTAAACTGGAAATGTTTAATTGGCACTGCAGAACAGATCCCATTAACTAAATACCCTAAAACGAAGCGAAACATTGATTCGTCCGAGACCTCATTGGCTAAGTCTGAGGTCGTTTATATATTCAATCTGAAAAATCTCTGCCTCATTACCATTTCAGTGGTATTTAACGAGAATCATATCGGCTCGTTAAATACGACCAATCTAGGTTTTAGCATAAATTGCTAGAATTTTATACATTTACGGTTCAATTTTCGAGCTGAGACCGCAACGGAAATTCATTAATTATGTTGCTTCATTTATTTATTTTGTGGTGGTGTTACCGATAGACGCTACATTACAAGCGATACCCTATTCCATATAATACTAGTGTAGTCAATTTTTCTTTTTGAATATCGAAGTGTCTCGACAAAAACATCTTTATAATTAACGAACCTGTTCACAAATTTTCACGAGAATCGGTTGAGAAATGCGACCTGAGGCTCTAGTATAAGTTTTACCAATACAAAACTTTACGATTGCGTTTGCGTTTTACCCTCAATTTGTATGGGATTTGACAGCTAAACGCAAACGCGGTCGTAACGTTTTGTTTCGGTAAAACTTATACTAGAGCCTCTGGAGAGGAGAACGGCGGGAAAGCTGGACCTCCGAACATAAAAACGATTTTTGGCCTAAGCTGAAGTATAGAACTTCGTTCGCTTCGCTCCCGCGTTCGATTAGTGGCTCTGTGAGCGATAGAACTCACGAGCCTAATTTTTTTTAAATTGCTTTACTTAATTAACGAATCCGCTCAGACATTTTCGCGAGAATCGGTTGAGAAATAGGGTCTATAGAGGAGAACAGCTGGACAGCGGGACACCGGACACACGGATTTCCGGCTCAAGCTGAAGCATAGAACTTCGTTCGCTTCGCTCGCTCGTTCGAATATAACTTCTTCCGCTTCGCTCGCTCGTTTGCTTAGAATACCTAATCGTGTGTTAATCGTCATGCGATTTCAAGGAAAACCATTTTGAAACGCAAAAACAAAAAAGCGCTTAATGACCGAAATAAGTAAAATTAGTACAATAATTCCCTTCGATAAACGAAAAAACGTAGACGTCGTTGTCCGTTAAAAATCTAACATTGGGGTAGCTCAGTAAACATGCGAGCTATCAAAAATTAATCTGAGGCTCTAGTATAAGTTTTACCGAAACAAAACTTTACGTTCGCGTTTGCGTTTTACCCTCAATTTGTATGGGAATTGACAGCTAAACGCAAACGCGTTCGTAACGTTTTGTCTCTGTAAAACTTATACTAGAGCCTCTGCAAATATTTGGTAACTTGGGTACTTTTTAAAAGTTTGAATCAAGTGTCGAAACTATCTATGAAAATGACTGGGGTGCTCAATAGTCAATACTTTTGTCCAAGGCTGTATCTCGCATATCCTTTTCTCTAGATGCTTACATTTATTAAAAAAAAAACTGGGTCAAAACTTGAAACACACATATATCTTAGGTATTTTGGCATACCCTCTTCGCTTTATTATTTTACGATGTCACGTCCCCACAGCAGTGAAGTCTGCTTAGAATATTTGTAATAGGATGAATGGGTTAGACGTACGAGGCACAATAACGACTTGACCGTGAATTTGTATCACCGCAGTAGGCGCAGCATCTATTCACAATACTCGTCTCCCTTTATGCTCGCCTGGTATAAATTGACATCTAAATAGATTTAATCGGGGATGAGACTTATGCTGGTGTGTCTGTAGAAGCGCTCGCTAAGCTGTTTGAATTGCTGCTCGGAACGGTCCACTTTTATGGTTGCGACTTGCGACACGGATCACTTTCAATTCAAGTACACGCTACAGATTGAGTGTTGTGCTGGGTGTCGCCGTTTCTTGCATAATTACGCCTTACACCGGGTTTTGAGACAAATTCGTCGTTCAACAGCGCATTAATTGGATAGACTGTGGGATCCGTCTGACGACCAAATATAAATATACACAAACTCTTATATTAAAGCGGTGAGGCGGCAACTCCATAATATTTTATGAATACAGCTAACATTCCCCCGATATTAAACAAACTTCTCTAGGGAGCTCGAGTACAACCACATATTTTAATATGAGTTTGTAGGAGAACCCTTAACCTTTTTGATTAGCGTTAACGTTATTCTAGTACTTACTTGACTGAATATAATATCATGATTCATATTTTTGAGATAAATTTAATACTTTATGCAATGTTTTAACTTTATGTTGATAAATTGCGTTCAATAAAAATTGTAAAGAAGGAAAACAAACGGTAATATCATGAAAACCTCAGTGAATCGAAACGCAAACACTGTATTCCAAAGGTTACGGGCCGACGCCCACTGCTGATTTTGTTGCTGTACCTACTATTAAAAAAAAAATATGCTTTTTTGTTGTTTTTCGAATTGTTCGTCACCAAAACCAATTAACAGACCGTGCCGCTTTATGTGGACGTAGGGCTTTAGGCACACTCTATATAATAGACAGTTCTTGAAGTCTTTACGTTAAACGTAACGTAAAGACTTCAACGAACGAAACGAACGAAGATTGCGACTTTGCGACTGATGTATTTAACGAAATACATCAGTCGCAAAGTCGCAATCTTTATCCTCTCTAAACGTTGAAGGAAATCTATGAAATAGGTATTCATTTTCTGTTAACATTTTACCTTTTATATAATTTCATACTTTCCCTTTCAGTACGGTCCTGTGAACCCACTCTTCCTCCCCGTGACCGCTCCGAAAGGACCAGGGTTTACGGCTGTCATACTAACGTACGACCGCGTGGACAGCCTATTCACGCTGGTGAGGAAACTGGTGCGCACGCCCAGTCTCGCGAAGATACTCGTCGTGTGGAACAACCAGCGGAAAGCGCCGCCTCCATGTGAGTTTACTTAGATTTTGTATAGATGCCTCCGTGAGTGAGGTGGCGTGGCTCACAGCGGTCATACTAATGTATGACCACGTGGACAGCCTATTCACGCTGGTGCGGAAACTGGTGCGCACGCCCCTAGCGAAGATACTCGTCGAGTGGAACAACCAGCGGAAAGCGCCGCCTCCATGTGTGCTTACTTAGATTTTGTGAAGAGAAGGTGGCATGGCTCACAGGGTTCATACTGACGTAGAATCGCGTGGACAGCGTGTTATCGCTCGTGCGGAAATTGGTGCGCAGCGCACGCAAGATTTCGCTAAGATTTTTTGAGTGTTCCTTGTCCTTATTGACAGCTAGAGACAAATGCAAGTTCCTCACTCTTAACACAGCGCATCCACAGAAGCTCTGGTGATCTTACTCACGATAAGAAACACAACACCACATACCAGACCAACAGGGTCAGTAGTGGTGTTATTATAGCTGCGGTCTATGTCAGTTGGGTAAGTTAGACCACTCCGTATGTTGTTATGTGAACCTTGTCTTTATTCTCGTTGGATGGATTGCCATTAGCTAAACTCTATTAATCTATTCGCTTCTGGTCACGTTGGAAATGTCACAAAAAATATACGGTAGGCAGTTGACGTGCGAACGCAACAATATATTTGAAAAAAAAAAAAAAAAAAAACCTTGTAATGCGTCTTGCGTGACTAATGCTCGCAGTTTGTTTTTTATCGGATTCTACGGTCAAATATTTGTAGGTAATGCTATTAAAAACGTGACAGATACCTGACAAAACTAGATATTTATAACATAGATTTTAAAATACCTAAAAGAAAACCGGCCAATTGCGTGTCGGGCCACGCGCAGTGTAAGGTTCCGTAATTGCCTGTCTCTCGTTTAGTGCGTTTGCGTCGGCCGAATTTGTACTGAAGTTGGCCTTTCCAACTACATTTTACATTGGTCGACTATTACTCGGTAACTAGTTATGCCTACTTAGCCGTGATACTTTTCCTTTTAAATTCATTATACTGCCACGATGACTTGATCAAAAAGGGCTTTAAAGCCCAATATCTCGCAAACGAATCCCTGGGTTAAAAAATGGCTTCAACTTAATAATTTTGAACAAGCTATCTAATGGTACCCCACACAATGGGTTTAACGAAAAAAACAATTACATCCCCACTGTTATGAAGAGTTACCCTTAAAATTTCAAGATTTTATCCTACTGTTTTGTTGGCGTGATTTATATGCCAATGCCAAATTACAGTTTTCTAGTAGTAAGGGTTACTGAGCTAAGCCGCAGACGGATATGGCGAAACTATAAGGATTCCATGTTGACTACGGAACCCTATAAAAAGACGGCAACGTGTATGAATCCCATCCAATTGTTATCGGTTACCTACGGTAAAAAATATTAACTGTACTACTGTTATAGCTACCACGGCTCTTGGAATTATCCTACTGAACTTGATATATTTGTGCTTTAAATAGGATTTTAAATAATTAAAATTAAGACTCCACAAGAAAAAGCAAAAAAAAAATTATATACAGTAGAAATAATAAAAAATATTATATACTCGTATGTTAATCCATGTTATACACTATATGTCATACCAAAATTAATTTTAATCCGTTCAGCCGTTTTTGCGTGATTGAGGTCCAAACTTTAACATTCATAATATTAGTAGGATTTGCAAAATTTCCAGGGACACGACTCGCTTGACAGACTCTAGCAGGCATTTTAAGTTTAATGCATAAGGTTTATTCACGATTTTCGCTACGGTGCATGGTAGAATTGTGCTGAAGTTTACCAACAAAGTGAAAATGTAAATCATATTAATATTATAAATGAGAAAGTTTGGATGTTTAGAAGTTTATATGTTTAGTTAGATGTTTCGATGTTTGTTACTCAATGAAGCTTAAAGGGGTCAACTGATTTGGATGAAATTTTGCACGAAGATAGTTTATTGCCTGGATTAAAATATAGGACAGCTTTATTCCGGGTCCAAGTCGCGAGCGGATGCTAGCCGCGTGCCTCTGAACGTGTTAATACTTACGCAATTTCAGTTCTTTTTTACAACGGATATTACCAATAGTACACAAGGTAATATTCATGATTATGAGTCACAAATTCAATGTAAAAGAAACATTATTTATGGTTGAATTATCTAATGATAGCACCATCTAGCGAGCATAATTTTGGTACAATTTCAGTTTGATAGAGGTCGCTGATGTTAGTTGTAGATTTGCGCCATCCAAGCTCGCTAGAGCTTAATTTGAGTCCTTTTTCATTCAGCGGTATTCAATTCGCCTGATCGTCAACCCGCCGTATTACAAAACAGCGCTGTTTTGTGAAACGGCTAGCTGTTATGTAAAACGGCGGATTATACTATTCCACTGCGACAGATAATACAATTGTGTGATCTATTTTCTAATGACTGCTATAGAGAAATCGAGAACCCTTATTAAAATATTTCATTTCTTTAAAAAAAAATCTATAAATGCTCAATAGACTTTGTTGTATGCTGCAACGATTGAAAATCAAATCGCTTTATTCACTATGGAGACTGCGGTCATTATGCTCCAAATAGGCTAATACGCTCTTAAGGTTTTAAGGCTGTCAATAAATTCGTTAAATTTTTAGACCCCAAGTACAATGCCATGCGGTTGAAATTAGATGGGAGTGGATACTTCAATATCTGCTGGACAATATTATTACAATAGATTTCAAATTAACTTAGATTCTGTTTATACTGCTTCAATAAAACAGATGTTAACCTGGCATAGCCTAATAAGTAGTACAAAGCTCGTAACTCACGAAATCCCTTTGTTAAAAACTGTACTTAACGGCATTGTGTTACGGTTTATATTTCAAGTAAACGCAAGAGCATCATGAGAGCTGTCTTAAACCATAAGTATATAAAGCATGTTACTGTAAATTGTTCCTTTAGTGGGTTTATTAAGGTTTAGTTTACTTTGTGGTCAGATGGTTAACTAACAGATCATTAGTCATCGATGGGCTACGCACTGTTGAGCTGACAGTGAATCCGAGATTGAAACAGGCGCGTTTAGATTCATTTTAATTGTAGTTAATAGGTCTAATTAGAGTGAGTCGAACAATTGTGGGAGCTAAGTGAATGAGATATTGGAAATTGGATGGGATAATTGTGGAAAACAATTCTTGAAGACAAGACATGATTATTAAATAGTTAATCTAGCGCAATCTTGTGACAATGTCGTGTATATGCATCATAACATCAGTATGTATGTATATAAGCACTTTATTGTACACAATAACAGGTTCAATAATATACCTACATGTCACACAACACAATAGATCAAAGTACAAAAGCGAAGTTATCCCTATAAGGGATCTCTTACAGCTAACCTTTGAGCAATTGAGAGGAAGTAACGGTAGAACGAGATAGGCAAACTTATACCGTGTACAAAAATACAGAGAAAATAAAAACAATGTAATATTGTAATGTAATCATAACATGTATTAATTTTTGAAATTCGACATATTACATTTTAATCAAATGGTATATACTATGCATAGAATCACTATATAATTGTAATTGTGTCTTACGCTAATTCAAACACATTGTACATTGTTCAATGAATAAATGGAAAGGATTAAACAAAATTTCTGTTAAGATGTGAAAGAAGATGACGATTAACATAATGTTCGAACTTTGACAAAACTGGGGGAATAGATATATATCACAACTAGTATTAATTACTGTGGGAGTAAGGATGTGTTACGATATAATGTGATACCTTGGCTGCTACTATCTATGTGTTTTTCAATCGTTTTCATGCCGCGACCCTCTTACTACAGAAAAAAATATTTCGCGACCCCCCACCCTACGCTGTTATTTAGTTATATTGCTTACTGTACCCCCTTTAAAAGGCTTCACTATATCTCTCATCTATATGATGCTGACTGTCCTAAAAACTCCGTTCCCAACTATTATCGGAAGGCTTTTGTCATACGAATTAAAAATATTTGAATGGACACGGAAATAAAAAGTAATTAAACAAAACAATACGACAATATAAGGGACCACAATGGACTTAACTCGTGTAGCGGCCATTGTCAATTAGCACAGTGGGGTTTAATTTACATATCAGCAAAAATGGAGTCCGACACGGTGCATTTAGTAATTAATGTAATGAACAACACGTAGTTTGGTGATAGAGCTTTCGTCCTTTTGCGAACGAGGTCATTAAATTTCCACAATCAATTTAATTTAATGATTTATAAATAAGCTACGGTAGCCTAGTGGTTCAGGCATGCGGCTGTCAAGCGGCGGTCGTGGGTTCGAATCTCGGCTCCGTACCAATGAGCTTTTCGGAACTTATGTACGGAATATTTACCGTTAGCTTTTTGGTGAAGGGAAACATCGTGAGGAAACCGGTCTAATCCCAATAAGGTCTTGTTTTCCCTCTGGGTTGGACGGTCAGATGGCAGTCGCTTTCGTAAAACTAGTACCTATTCCAATCTTGGGATTAGTTGTCAAAAGGGGACCCCGGGCTCTTTTAGGGCACAACCGGGAATAACGCTAGGAGAAATAGGTACCAAAAGTCAATTTGTCAAGAGTCAAAAAAGTTTGTTTATGAGGCTTCCCGAGACGTTTCGTCACAACATCAAAATCAAAAAATCTAAATCAATTATTTATTCTGCAAATAGGCCACAAGGGCACTTTTACATGTCAAACGGTAATTTACAATAAAATAATAATACCGACCGGTTAGCCTAGTGGGAAGTGACGCTGCCTACGAAGCTGAAGGTTCTGGGTTCGAATCCCGGTAAGGGCAAATATTTGTGTGATGAGCATGAATATTTGTTTCTGAGTCATGGATGTTTTCTATGTATTTAAGTATATATATCTATATCGTCGTCTAGTACCCATAACACAAGCCTTACTGTGCTTACCATGGGACTAGGTCGATTTGTGTAAGATTGTGTCCCATTATATTATTTATTTGTTTAATAATCTTACACAATAATAATTTAAAATGATATATAAAAGGTTAACAAACTAAATGTCACTAAGTTAATGTAAACAAAACACCACCGCACCACATCGTCTTTAATCAGTTTAATCGTAAGCGGTGTTCGTAAAAATCTGAATGTGTGGAAAGTTTGACAAGTTACTATGGGATGACAGCTGCCGGCGCCATATTTAACGTTAATCGATCTATAATCGTATTTTTTTTTGGCTGAATGCGCCGAGAGCACGAAGCCATTAAAAAAAAAAAAAAACAATCGTAAATTGGTGCAACCCGCCCTTAGTCACGAGGCCGAATTTTAATTAGCAGAGGCATTTTATTTTGTATGAATTTGGCGGTAAGTCAAAGAGATAAATAAATAAGCCGCGCGATTAGTCCCGTTGAGTCAAAATAATGTGGGAAATTTAAACCAATTTATTTTTATTTAGAGCATAGGGTGCAATGAAATATATCCACTCTAGTAGCAATAAAAGTTTATACCCACTATTTATAGACGAAATCTATCCCATTGATAACAATAAAATAATTATTTTTTCTCAAACATGCTCGGAAATGTACGCATTAATATCACGAAATGAAGACGTGAAGTTTCTTGTTTATGGCTCCCTACATTACTTCTTGGCCTTACGCCAAGAAGTAATGTATGAAAACCCTAAGTAAAACCATTATTGTCCGCTACTCTAACTTTTTAAATTTGCTTACTAATATTAAACTGACAAAGGAAAATTTACATACTGCCAACCACCACTAGACACTGTAAGCATACTTGCTTCATAGAAAAAATAAAAATAATCTATGGTACTATACTTTATGTGCGGTTAAACATGGTGCTCGAACGGCTTGTTCAAATGGCATGTTTAAAAAATAAAAAAGGCGTAAATTACCTATTATTTAATTGATTACCTTGTATTTATTTTAATTTTAATATTTCCTCACATCATTTGAGAAAAGTACTATACAATCCTCGGCCGGAACAGGGATTGCTGGACTCGTTGTATTCGGCCTCGTCTACGACTCGGCCGTCTACCCCAATCTCGTCCAGCAATCCCTTACTTCACGGCCTCTGCAGTAATCTACTATTAACTACGACATCGACAAATTTATCGACCGTAAAAAAAATATAACACAGATTACTACTCCATTAGTCTTGTTCCTTATGTCATTTGCACTCGATCGTTCGATCCCTAGTAATTACTTCATTATGTTCAGAGTCACCCAATAAGTAGATAACTCCCATTATAATTGATATTTATTGATTATTACATTAAATCGGCTGTTAAATTTGATTATAGTCTTAAAATGTACGATCAAAAGGTTCATATTTCTATGAAACTTGATACTGTTGATCAGAGAACCCATCTACGTCATTTGTTTTTTGTCGTAAAATTTCTCTTTTCTTTAGCGGCCAGTAATTAGACATGAAATAGTATTAACGTAACTCCTAAACGGAGTGGTTCTACATGCTACATGTATGGAAAGAATTCGTAGACTGATTTATTTGCATTGAGAATATTATTTAAGGAAAAGGGAGGCATTTGCCCAGCCGTGGGACACCTAAAAAGGCTAAGAAAAAATTATGTTATATGACATGTAAACTAATAGGTATTCACATGTCATTTCTTTAAGCTAAAATCCTCTCCCTAAATTGGCCCTCGTATTGATAAATAATTGACTTACGTTGCATTTTTAATTAGACCGTGAGAAACACTGTTTTAAGTAACTTTACAGTACATATGGTGCTACTTTCCCGCACTAGTGCGGAAAAGAGCACTTTTCGTGCATATGTCGAAACTTTAAAGAGCCATATGTACAGTAAAACGTTGTACGATACACGTGCGAATAGGTAATTCGCAACTCGTGTCGATTTAAAACACTTCCTACGGTCGTGTTTTAATTTATCACCACTCGTTGCGAATTTCCTATTTTCGGCACTTGTATCGTAAATAACTATTTCTTCCTGAAAATTACAATCGTTAACGTAATGGAATTAATCGTAAAACAATTAGAAGAGTTTTGCATTAGTGTTGACATGTTCAGAGGCGTCTTTACCTATGGTGCAGGGTGTGCGTTGCACACGGGCGCAGCGGTCCTAGGGGGCGCCGAGCCGTACTTTGTAACCATTCCATTTTGACCGCGCGCTTACGCTTAGGGGGCGCTAGAGTAATGTTTGCACACGGGCGCGACATGGGCTAGAGACGCCTCTGGACATGTTCGAATTCGGAACTGGCTACGCAGGATCCCGAAGTAACTCGCTAAGACGCCGCTTCCATCTTTTTATATGTTCCGTGATCAAGACATATTTGGCAACCCCTACGTTACAATTGGAAGATTTTTTTAAACACGAATTTTCTTTTTTTTCAGCCTCCGAGTGGCCAGTGATCAACAAGCCTCTGAAAGTGATCAGGACCAAAGAGAACAAGCTGTCGAACCGTTTCTTCCCGTACGATGAGATAGAGACAGAATGCCAGCTCACCATCGACGATGATATTGTTATGCTGACGCCTGATGAGTTGGAGTTTGGGTAAGTGGACCATGCTCAATCAACTATTTCTTGTTATTCTTTCCAGTTTGCCAGGAGGCAATATGGCAGTTTCTTAGAAAAATGGTTACAACATAATAGTAGTGGGTGGGATGACATTGCTCGTCAGTGAATTATCATTCATATCATATGTTTTTAAAGCCCAGGTAAATATTACGGCTTAGTTGCGCTAGGCTGTATCATGTACGTTGAGCGTCCGCGGTCTGATTTATTTCAACTGTAGCACTGCAGGCTCGGGCCACGATTTCGAGCGGTTCGGCCTGAGGTATGCTCGCTCCGCGCGGCGGGCTGCTCGCGAGCATAAAGGTCACAGCTCATTAGAGCCACCCGGCACCCGACCCGCACCGCCTCGCCTCGGAACTCTACTAACTACGGAGTTGATGTAGTCAGCGTGTAACTAGAACTATGCCTATGGCGCTATTATGGTCTTTAATGAATGCTAAATGAAGGAATAATACAATATAATAAGGGTTAATACATTAATCATCATCATCATTTGGTATGAATCGAAATTATATGGGCACCTGAATAGAATATAATAGTAAATAGTTAAATCGACGTTCGTACGTAACAAAACGTAATATTTTCATATTTCTCAGTAAACTAAATACGTGTTGCCGCTACGGAGCTGGCGCAAACACTGCGTAATGAGTAAAGTTGGTTCCAATAGGGAATAAATACGTACGCGGCACGATTGAAAACAAACTTTAAGTTAATGATGGTAAGGTATTATTTCGTTTACGTCAAGCACATCAAGCGATTCATGTGGATCATGCATTTAAAGCGTTTCAGCCTTTTTTAGTGTATATAAGACCGGCGCACCGAGTAGACGTATTCATTCTTTCTCTAGCGAACTCTCGGATTGTCATTGATTCTGGGTCGAGCCTAAATTCATAACGTAAACATTCGTAGATACATTATTGTGGAGGCGGGAAGGTTCAATATTGTGCGATTGCTTTGCATAGTATTGAACTATTCCACTACTTATTAAAATCTGAGTTTATTCTAAGGTTCAGTATTGTGCAATTATGTTGCGTAGTAATGAACTATTTCACTTTCTGTTAGATTTTGAGTTTATTTTAGATGATTTTATTATTATTTCGAACCAGATCAAAGTCTTAGTTGCATGGTCAACTTAACGAAGTGCATTTCCCCTTACGGTGACAAGGAAGTATACTTCGGGATCCTGTTAGTAGTAGGCCAGGTTTGAGAGAAGCCTGGCACCATCTTTTTTATTTGCACAGATGGTGTAGCCTATCTTTGATGGGCCTCTTACTCGTCTTGAGGTTGGCCACAGGCTGAAGCGAGAAGATCGCCATTTCCCATAAGTCGATCGCTAGGATTGTTATCCACTCGTTGAGGTCTTGTGTGTGCTTAAGGCTTGTTCTTTTATTGGATATATATTTATATGTTATAAAATAGGGCGTGCATTTCACAGAACCCTTAAGTCCACGGACACGTTGTGAAATGTACATTACACAGGCTCTAGGTTGCATTCTCGGATTAGCCTTCCGAACAATTTACAGCTTAGATCCCTAGCTAGCTTAGAACATACACATCACATAACGTTAATAAAAGTAATGATGGGAGTTTTGCATACAGTAGTATAGGATTTAGTGGTAGGTAGGCTTAGGTATAGAGTCAAACACCGTCATAGGGTATTAGGAATACTATTCTTAGGGATGGATAGTTAGAATGAAGGTTTACAAATTAAATAACATTTATTTGAAGGTTTAATTGCAATTTATGAGTAACTGAATAGGAATTAGTTATTGTGTGTGGATCAGTAGTATTGGGTTCCGTATTTTATTACATATGAAATATTAAAGGTGTAATCGTCATATTGCTTATTGTCATCAAGGTGTTATACTTCCAGTTATGATTAGGATATCAGAATTGTTTCAGAAAGATGAAATGATTCTAGGCTAATGGCAAGCGGAGCAGTCCATTATGTCTAATATTAAGGTATCGAATTATCATGAGTGGAATATACTCATTACTTAGGGTAAACTTCAGGTTCAATATTTCATATTTAATGGACGGTAAACCTCAGTATTACAAATATCTTCACTATAGCAGGTTTATAGGAATTTAATGTATACATTAGTCTCTATGTAAAGGGTGGAATAATGCCTTAATACATAATTTTCCTTGAAGGAAATAATATTCAACTGTTAGGTCTGATGAGTTTGTTGAGTGCTTCTTCTCATCAGAAATTAGGTACGAAGCACAGGTAAATTTATTAAACATGTTAGGATTACCTATTAGAAACAAAATATAATAAAATGGGTATTTAATTAGCTAGATGGCCAGACCCACATCCAGACGGAAATGGTAGCATAGTATGGATCAAAGAGAATCTTCCATACAATAATAATAATAAACAATTAGCTAGCTAGGTTGGTCTGTTATCTGATTTGATGGTATGATTATAAATTGAGGCAATGTTTTGGTATATAAAGAAACAAAGGCTTTAATTTAAGAGGATATTATATGTTGAGAAAATATTGATAAAGCTACCATTACGTTAACCGGCCACGGTAGGATCTGGTTGGGGTTTATTAACCAAAAACAAATTTTATTTATTACATAATTAACATTTTGAACTAGGATGCAGTAGGATGACGTAGGGTTGAGTAGGTAGGGAGGAGTCAAAGTCTAATTTGCTACACATAAAAGAACTTAGGTTGCTCGGAACACAACGTAGACACTAGACGATCTATTGGCCATATTCAAGTTAATTTTAATTATTTATGTTCTGTAGGTAAATACATTAATTTAGCGTTAGAAACAGTTGTTTAGTTACAAGCGCATGCCCATACAAATCCATATAAAGATACTAACCGCTCGAGTCGAGGCGGTGCGGGTCGGGTGCCGGGTGGCTCTAATGAGCTGTGACCTTAAATATGCGCGCTTGAGGCGAGCCGACATTGCGCGTCGTTCAAAATGTTGCCGGACATGATTGGATCGCAGCTGATAGATTTCGGGTCCCACAAACGCCTTTTCAGTTTCATGTATTTGTCCGCCGCCGGTTGAAATCGTGGCAATACTATAACTACCTAATTAATTCACTTTCTCTCGTAATTAGTGATTACTGCTTAATATGGTATTGCTTGCATAGCGATTCGGTCGTTGCTGTAATGTGGTATCATGTCACTTATTTCTTGAGTGATATGTATGAGTGCCGGCCGAGTATTGGAGCGTGAAACTCATGATAGATAGATGCGCATTATGATGACCATACTTAACGCTCACACGATGTCTGCCATGATTCATTTGTCCTAACGAGTAGTTATGTGTGTCCCTCTCGCACTCACGTGCCTACTTACATACTGTTACTTAGATACCAACATGAACCATTGCTCCCGGAATGCTTTAATGTGGTGTGTGTTGGTCATAAACGCGATCAAGTCAACTAATATGATTTTCTTAAGCTGAAAGGTCAGCTTGTATGTCTTTCTAAACGAGCAGCGCCCCGTCAAAGTCGGCCCATGAATCTCAAAACTATAGCGTTTCAAGACAGTTGACGCGGCCCGTTGAATATCCATCCAGTGTGTCTGTCTGTCTGTCTGTTACCTCTTCACGCTTAAACCGCTGAACCGATTTAGATGAAATTTGGTATGGAGAAAGATTAAATCCCGGGATAGGAGTTTCTATCCCCTAAGGGGGTGAAATGCGCCCAGGTGAATGGGCAACTCAACACCGCTCTTGGAATAACCCCTCCTACTGATATTATAAATGCGAACGTTTGGATGCTTAGATGTTTGTTACTCAATCACGCTTAATTGGCTACACCGATACGGATGAAATAATGCACGAAGTTTATATATAATTTTTATCCCGGGTCCACGCAGACGAAGTCGCGGGCGGAAGCTAGTACTAAATAAAGACTCGAACCAATTTCATTAGCAAAATTAAGCTAAACGACTGCTCTGTACTTATAACTCAACGTTTTTATATTAAAATGTATTTTTTTCGATTGATATTTATTACTAATCCTTGCGCTTACAGCTTCGACGTGTGGCGCGAGTTTCCTGACCGGATTGTGGGGTTCCCGTCTCGTCTCCACGTGTGGGACAACGGCACGCACTCCTGGCGGTACCACAGCGAGTGGACTAACCAGATCTCTATGGTGAGCCGTAACATTAATACTATCTACCGTTCAAGCCGCTAAGAAGAGTCTTTCGCTTACCTATACCGACGATAACAAAGAAAACACACACGTTAAATGACGCGAAAAAATAAAATATTTTTTTTTTCCTGAATCTGCTCTCAACCAACTGAGCTATCGGAACGATCTGCTCGATCCATATTTTTTCAACCAGTTCCCTATTACGCCTTAGGGAGGCGTGCTGTCATATCTGCCTCGAAGACTCAGGCTTCTTCCCGGCATCAGCGTCAGTAAACGATGCGTCACTACAACTTTTCAACAAACCAACCAACTAACTGGGGAAGTACCCCCGCCTTGCAGAAGACCACAGCCATAATAACACTACTATAGTATAAAATCTGCAAGAATGAACTTTTGACAGCTGCCAACCCAGTACAATAAACGTCAAAAATGACATATGATGACATAAATAGTACTGGGATGACAGCTGTCAAAAGTTCATTCTTACAGATTTTATACTATAATTACTTGCTCTGTAATAGTGTTATTATGGCTCCTTTGGAGTTGCATGCGGCTATAGGCTGCGGTGTCCGCTTACCATCAGGCGGGCCGTACGCTTGTTTGCCACCGTCGTTGTATATAAAAAAAATAGAGGGAAAAATTGTCACCTAGACCCCTTGTCGCAAAGGTGCCAGCTGAATCAGCTGATACAATGCATCCTGAACAACCCTGTTAAATGATTATTGCAGGTACTGACCGGCGCCGCGTTCCACCACAAGATCTGGTCGTGGTACTACACGTACCGCATGCCCGCGGCGGTGCGCGCGTGGGTCGACGACAACTTCAACTGCGAGGACATCGCGATGAACTTCCTGGTCGCCAACGTCACGGGCAAGCCGCCCATCAAGGTAACGGCTCATACATTTGAGTCTTCCAGTTCCATAAATTCGAAGTTCGGGTATCTCAATCTCTATCGCACTTACAATACTCGAGTGACAGGGACGCATGTGCACCAACTTCGAGTTTCGATTTCGTGGTAGCGCCACAGTAGTTCTTAGCGTGTCATCGGCGCTTCTGAGACTCATCTGCGTATGTCATGTTATTAGTATACGGTCGCTTGGGCGGCAAGGTTCTCGAGTTGGAACCACGACCCGACAAGGTGGACTGCTTAATCTGGTAAAGGTCACGAGAGTCCGCTGGATGCGGGTGGTACAGAACCGGCCTTTGTGGCACTCTTTGGGAGAAATCTATGTCCAGCAGTGGATGTCTCTCGCTGATGTGATGATGTTAGGGCAGATTGCACTGATTTATTTATTTATTTATTTAATCTTTATTGCACAAAAGAACAACTTATAGTACAAAAGGCGGACTTAATGCCGTAAGCATTCTCTACCAGTCAACCTTTGGGCAAAGCAGACAAATTGTGGGCGGTGCAAGTACAGATATAAACACACATTAAACATACATTTATAATAAATAACAACAATAGTCAAATAAATAAAAATACATACAAATATAAATACCTACATATATAAATATATATATATATACATATACAGACGAAAATAGTGAACAGAAACACTAAGAATCTCCGGCTCTGCTAGCAAACAACTTGCGTAAAGATCTTTTAAACGCGAATCTGGTCGAAGACTGTCGGATTTTAACGGGTAGGCCGTTCCAGAGGCGAGCGATTCGAATAGTAAACGAATTGGACATGAAACCAGTTCGGCGAAGTGGAATAGCGAGAGAAAGATTGCCTGAAGAGCGAAACTGACGGGTACAGTTCACGCCATGGTACTGGAATAAACTTTTGAGATAGTCGGGAGATTTCGGGTCCTGGAGAATTGAAAAAAGGAAGCAAAGCATACGAAGATTACGGCGTTGGCGGATGGGTAACCAACCAAGCTTAGATCGGTAGGAGGAGACATGATCGTATTTACGGAGGCAGAAAACAAAACGAATACAGTTATTAAGGAGATGGTCTAGTTTATTTAGGAGTTCCTCGTTTAAGTCCGGATAACACACATCACCATATTCGATTATGGGTAGGATCAAACTTTGCACTAATAAAACTTTGGTTTAACGAGGGCTGCCTTTTAAGTTGTGTCGTTTGGAAAAACTAAAGACAATTTAAGTGCTAAATGGTATTTATTGTCTTTCAAAGGAATCACCGTGATATGTAATACACTTTTTCATTCGATCGAACCAGTTTTCGAAACACTTATTCCAGTCCGAAGTCGGGGTCTCCAAAATGGCCGTTTTGTATGCCTCAACCGCTTCTTCAGGCGTCTGGTACCGTTGACCACGAAGTCGTTGCTTGATTTTTGGAAAAGTAAAAAAATCGTTAGGGCTTAAGTCTGGACTGTACGGCGGGTGGTCCAGAATTTCGACGTTTTGCTCTTTTAAAAACGCAATAGTTTGCCGGGCGGTGTGCGAGCTCGCATTATCGTGGTGCAGTCTTATACGACGTCTTGGGTTATTTTTTCGAAACTCGCCGATGACTTCTGGTAAACAGACAGTGGTATACCAGTCAGCATTAACCGTTTTACGATCCTCGAGCACGATGGTGGCAACGTGGCCACTTTTCGCCACAAACGTGGCGACCATTTTTTTCGAAGTGCTCCGTGAGCGTATTACTTTGGTCGGTTTTGGCTCATCTTGGAACACCCAAACAGTCGACTGCTGTTTAGAATCGGGATCGTAGGCATATATCCAAGATGCGTCACCACTGATAATGTCGTAAACATGTTTCGAGTTTCCTCGGTTGAATTGCCGCAGAGTTTTGCGACACCATCGAACGCGAGCCGTTTTTTGGTCTTCACTGAGTAAATGTAGTATCCAGCGTGAGATCAACTTTTTTACGCCTAAGTGATCATGCAAAATACTGTGAACACTGGTCCCTGAAATACTTAAGGAAGCTTCTATCTCACGGTATGTCGCATGGCGATCTTCGATGATCAGTTGCCGTACAGCATCAATGTTCTCCTGGGTTACGGCTGTTTTTATTCGACCTTCACGATGTCTATCACCAAGAATAAAATACTGTGAACACTGGTCCCTGAAATACTTAAGGAAGCTTCTATCTCACGGTATGTCGCATGGCGATCTTCGATGATCAGTTGCCGTACAGCATCAATGTTCTCCTGGGTTACGGCTGTTTTTATTCGACCTTCACGATGTCTATCACCAAGACTAGAGCAACCACGTTGAAATTCTAAATACCAGCGTTCCACAGTCCGAAGGCATGGTGCTTTATCATTGAAAACCGTAGTCAACTCTTCGAAGCACTGAAGTCGCGTTAAGCCCCTTTTGAAGTTGTAAAAAATTATCGCACGTAAATTTTCCTTCGAAATTTCCATTTTCACAACTGACTTGTGAACTTTGAACGAACGCTGTACTAAAACGGTTGGGCCGATTTCGAGTCATTCTTTTGTTTTCGAATTCTAAATTCAAATATTTTAACGTGACACTAGTTCTTTTTTATGCAATCACGGGAGGTTTGCAAACGACAGAACTTAAAAGGCAGCCCTCGTAATAGGCAAGAAGTGTTTGAGTTTATTGAGGACATGAAGGGAGCCGATCACCTTTCGGCTAACTTCAGCAACATGGGTCCTCCAACTCAGGGTGTTGTCCAAATATACTCCTAAATTCTTTACCTTCTGGCTATAAGGGATAGCAGTGCCATTGAATTCAATATGAGGAATAGAGTTGAAATCTAGCTTAGCCACTGATCATTTCATTGAGAACTAAATTCCTCATATAAACAGATTTAACGGATACAAACGTATACGGTACGGATACGGTTTACAGACGGTTCGAAACGACCGCGTCGTGCGTCGTGGATAAAATTTGGCTCTGTAGTCCACATCCGACACATTTTATGAAGAGTTGAAAATGCTGAAATAACTGATTACTTGTGATTATAACGACAACAAATTCGATGTCCTTCATATGTAAATCAATTGGCTGTCTATTGTTTGCCCGATATTCATATACTATAATAATCATTTGTCCAAACTTCGCCTGCCCGAATTTCATTTGCCCGAATGTTTCGTTTTCCATAATATTCATATTGTTATTTTCCATAATGTTGTATGCCAGAATCATCCATATGCCAGAAACTTTACTTGCCATAATCTTAAATGCAATAATTTTATTAGACAGAATATTCGTGTGCCATAATAAAAACTACATTTCTGCGAGCCGTTAGAATGTTGTGAATGTTTTGTTCTGGCGCTTCGCCGGCCGCTGCCGCGGCACGCTCGCTTCGCTCGCTCGGCTCGCACACTGTAGGGTCGCAGTTCTACCTAACACTCCTCCTCGCTTCGCTCGTCGTACCTACACGGACCTGCCTTAGAGTAGAATTGGACCGACGGCAGCATGAATAATAAATCAATTTATAATCACCCAGTAACATACAAATTACTACAAGGATTATTATTTAAATTTAAGATACACAGTTATCTATAACCTAACCTAAACCTAACCGCCTGCCTATTTCCGCTCTGAGGGACACAAGTGAACCCTAACCTAACCTACTTATATTGCTACGGTTGTTTGTTGTTTTTACTGCCTCGCTTTTTCTGGCTGCCCTAATTTAGTTAAACCCCTGTAATCAAATTTTGATTTTACATGTAATATGGCTTTTGAAAGGTATGGCAAATTGACCATTATGGATTCTAAAGTTTATGGTAAATGAAATTATGGCATATGATATAATGGAAAATAACCATTCTGTCTAATGAGTATTATGGTAAATAACCGTTATGACACATGAAATTCTGGTAAACAAATTTTGGCCTACTAGTCAAAACTAGTATGGCAGATAAAATTCGGGCAAATGAAATTCTAGAAAGTAGACTCCTACTCCAAATCAATTCCATATTTGATATTCCAGGTAACGCCCCGCAAGAAGTTCAAATGCCCCGAATGCACAAACACCGAGATGATCTCCGCGGACGCGCGGCACATGAGCCAGCGATCGCAGTGCATACACCGCTTCACCGAAATATACGGCCATATGGCACTCAAATCCGTTGAGTACAGAGCTGACCCGCTGCAATATAAGGAGAACTCTGGGATACCACATATGTATCCTGAGATTGGCATGCTGTAAGGTTAGATTCTGTGGCTTATTCGTGTCGTGTCGTGTGCATCGGTTCAGTCAAGTACGGTCACATGACTCCAATCCGTTATAAGGAGAACTTTGGAATACCGCATATGCCTCCCGAGATCGGTATGCTGTAAGGTTAGAGTGGCTTATTTATATGACTGATGTCGTGTGCATCGATTCACTGAAATATACAGTCACATGGCTCAAATCCGTCGAGTTCAGGGCTCTACCGCTGTATAAGGAGAACTCTGGAATACCACATATATGTCGGGAGATCCGTTCTTATTCGTTCACTCAAATATAAGGTCACATGGCCCTCAGTGGAAAAGCTCTGGTACACCGCATATGTATCCCGAGGGAGGGAGGGCATGCCTTAGTTATATTCTGATTCAATGGCTCGAAATACGGGCATAAATATGGTCCCTAAACCGTCTTATTTAGGGCAGACCCAATGTAAAATACGGAGCATTCTGGAATACTGCATGCGCCACATATAACGCTAGTGGCAGTCAATAAGTAGTTAGGATAAGAGTCTTTGCACACGACACTTTCTCATATTTTCTACATGCTGATATGCGCGTCGAACGTAATATGCGAACGAATAATATTGAATGGGCTCTCAGTTCGATTATGCGAGAGAAACTTGTAGCGATTGTGTATTATTAGTACGTATATTATGTGTTCAAAATAGAAGGCAATACGTGGTACTTATCTGCAAAATATATTGGTTATATTTTTACCATCGAAAACCGAAACCGATTTAAAACTTATTGTAAAGTGAGATTCGAGATTGAGATTTTTTAAATTAGATTTTTTTATTCATATTCGAACTGAGAGTAAATATTAGTTATATTAGGAAGATATAATGCCAAGGTTAACGAATCATATAGCGTAGTAGTCTGGTTGAAAGCTAGAAGGATGGACAATAAAGTGTAAGAAGGCTGTATGAGATAAAAGAAATGGGAAAACGTCCCCAGTACCCAGGGTATGTAGATTTAACTGCCACTTCTTCAGTTACTGAAACTTGGCACTAGATGTCGTTAAAACACATAAAACGCATCGTGTCATAAATGCACATCGTGACTATAATTATGACTATCATTGAAATATGGGGTAAAATTGGTCTCCGTAGTTTATTGATTAAAAATCTTCATAAGTCCTTTGTATTTGTAAACGGGCAAATTAAAATCGACTTTTGATCAGCGGTACCTACTCGCAAATTCAAAATCCCAATTATTAATCGGGGATTTACGAGGACATGCATGTAACCATAGTAATGACATCTAGTGTGAGACAATGATACGAACGGATAATGTATAGTGGCACTGGCAGCAAACTTGGTTAAAAAACTTTTTTCGCTGTGCCATTTATCGACTCCTAGATAAGTCTGAAGCTATAGCTTTCTGCGTATTGAATGTCTAGTTTATTTGCTAGTTCCCACCTAATTTACACCCACAACTTTTATGAACTAAGTCACATTCGAATAAAGATTTTCCTGACACTATACATTATCCTCAAATAATTTAATCGAACATAAATTGACGTTTGGTGCGTATTAGTATCAATTGAGCGAGAATAATTAATTATCGATATTTTTTTTAGGACAAACCAATTGTGTTGTGTGTCGTTTTGTCGTTTTCGAAGTCAATTTTAGATGTAGGATATTGATTGTAATATGTATTGTTTACAATGAGCTTCTGTGTTTAGCGTTAGATGTTTAACCAAAGTATTATCCGGTAATGAAATTGACAATTAACGCCATCTGGTGAGAGTGATCGGAAGAAAAGTACAATTTTGTTTTGGACGTAGTTCAAGGAAGATAATTCATTCCACAAAAAATCACCATTTAAATGTATGTCTAGCTTTTGACAGAGTTTCTTATTTCAAACTTTTGGAGAACTTGGATCCATTTTCCGCGGAACTACGTTCAATTATTCAATTGCAATTCTACTTTTTGAATAATATCCTAAAACACAATGCCAAGCAAATCACTTCGTTTAAACGATTCGATCAGACAAGTTAAAGTCAATTTCTTTACAACGATTTTTATACTGAAGCATATTCAAGACTTGAATATGTTAACTTTTATCTTATCGGCATATCTTTAAATTAAGAAAAATGCTCCGTATATGGGTTATAGTGTCTATCCTGTCTCTTGAATTTACGGTCTAATTATTAACGAGATTTTGCTTCAATACACCATCTTGCCATATTCTGTAGTCGATAATTTTGTACTACAATAAGTTACTAGTTTATCCAACAACCCTACTTACTTTCATGTCAATTCTCTTGAAAATGTTGGCTGATCATTGCTTGGATCAATTGTAATAAATAATTTTAGTTAAAAGCTGTCAGTAGGTAAGTACTTATGGGTAACAAATATGTTTGGCAGGAGAGTGGTTTTGGTAATTTGGTTTAAAGAGAGTTTTTACCTCCTAAGACACCGCATTACTAAATGTTGTCTGATTACAAAATTAACACTGAACTGTTACTGAATAGCAAAGGGTTACTATTTCATAAATACATAAATATTTAAAGCTCACAAAGTTTACTTGGCATACTGTCGCTTTGTAACGCCACCATAGATAATCAAATTATATTGCCAAACACAAAGCAAAAGACAGCTATTAAAAATCTGATTGGTGTACCGTGTACCGTAAATAAACCACTCGAAATTGTATAATAGTTAGTTTAAATCAAGGCTGGAGAAACCTTTTTAGCACAAATGTACCTCATTGTAATGTGCACGGAGTTCAAAAGTGAAAATTGATGTAAATAGTAATTAATAATAATAATTCTGAGCAACGATCAGCCAAATCCGTAGTGTAATGCCGTCTGTCCTTAGTGTAAAGAAGATATTCTAAAACGTTAAATGAAAATAGTGTTAGAGAATATTAGTCCATCTTGACATATCGGTGCTTGCGTCGAGGTTAATTCCTACGTAGTTATATATATGTGTGTGTACTTTAATTGACGCACGAATGGATAGGTATATGAAATTATCGAGGGCATAATTTTAAACATATATCTTTTGTATTTTATTACGATACGACGACTGAAGTATATTTTAAGCGAATGGAATTTCAGTCGATTTTACGTAAAGTAACTCCAGTTTTTATTTTTAGTTTTTATTGTGTTGATAATAATCGATTTTAAAATAATGTTTGAGCCAATCGTGTAAGTACATTTTGTAATTTATTCGCCATTGTTTTCTATTTATGGTTTTATAATTTTATTAAATTATTTTTGATGAGTTTTTGTGACATTTGTTTGTACTTGGTAGTTTTTTAAATCGTAGCCAAAGACCTTTTAGACTAGTCTCGACGTTTATTTCGCATTTACTTTGTATTAGTATTGTAATATATAAGGTATCGGTTAACTAAAAGACTACAACTGAAATTCATCATCGTCCTAGCGTTTTTGCTGTGGAGACATCGTTTTAGGTGACTGAATACCGATACGAGACCATCATGGTCTTCCACATTACTGGCAAATAAAATTCATGCCAAGGGCTCTGGTGCCAGTCTGTTGTCTACGCAAACTTCAATTGGCTAGTGTCTCGAACCAGAGGCTCTAGTATAAGTTTTACCGAAACAAAACTTTACGATCGCGTTTGCGTTTTACCCTCAATTTGTATGGGATTTGACAGCTAAACGCGAACGCGGTGGTAACGTTTTGTTTCGGTAAAACTTATACTAAAGCCTCTGATGCCGTAGATAAGGTTACAATCGACAAGCGCTAACGCCAATAGAAACGAATAAAATGTAGGGAAATGACAGATGCCGACGAAACACTTTTCGTTAACATCTGTCATTCGCATAACTTTTATTAGTTTCTGTTGGCGTTAGCGCTTGTCGATTGTAACCTTGTCTAGGCCCCCTGGTTCCATCGTACAACGCTCTACCGTCCACAACGCGTTTGCGCCATTGATCTCTGTCGGCGGCAAGCTTTTCCCAGGCCTTCCAGTCAATTTTAAAAGTAGCCATCTTGCCTAAGGGCTAGTTCCCACTATGTCGGATGTTGGTCCGGATTTTAATCGGTGGTTTCAGTGGCAGAACATTTTATATGAAGCTATTCACACTTGTCGGACACCAGTTTGTATGAGCCGCCGACATCCGATATAAAATCGGGCCGACAGATGACAAGTGGTGACGGGGGGTAACACAGTCCTTAAAAATGGCTAAGAACCATCTGGACAGCCAAGACTTTTGATCTTAACTTTTAACACCTCGTTACTTTCGGGGGTTACATTTTAATATGTCGTTGAGTTTTTGTTCTTAACCTTCGTCTGGCAAATTTCAAGTGTTTTATTTGACCGATACCATATATTCGGTAGGATGTCGGAGCATGGAGTTACCAGGTATATCAAACGACAGACTGACGAGTTCGTTACGGCTAGGCGTATGCTAGGTGTTAGATAGGTACAAAGCGTAGGAGTAGGTGTACTTACGATCTTGTCCGTGTTCTAGGGTCATCTGACTAGGTATAGGGCTACCGTTTAACTGAGGGGCGCTGGGAGAGCTCCCCGCTCCCCGCCCGCGCCGTTTGAGTTAAGCGCTTGACCTATAAGGCTGGCCGCAAACAGTCTGAATTCATGCACTGAATCATAATCTGAATTACTCAACAGCAAATAAAACGTACACCCTCTGGTAGCAATGCTGTACAAAGTGTACCGTTTTATTTGCTCGTGAGTGATTCAGTGCATAAATTCAGACTGTGTGAGCCCAACCTAAGACGATCGTGTTTATATCCGACGTGAACCATTCGTCCCTTTCGCTCTTATAATTCTTATATACTTTCTGAGGGATCGTCCTAATACAACGCGAATACGCGATTATAGCAAGTTCGCGCGAACCTACCTATTTGAGTCCAATATGTTTGTTGCTTGCTTGTGACTTGCGGACGATCCCTGAGGAATTAATCTTTGATATTGGATATAACGCGATCATTCTAGTTTATCAGTGATATTTGCGGTATGGTTGTCCTGATCTGATGTATGAGATTAGAATGGGATAAACATATTTGATATTTATTATTGAAAGTTTGGTCAATTTGAGGATTCCATTCATTTTCGCCCGTTAACATTTACTGATATTACACTGTTGTTTAGTTATTCTTTACTTTTTTGATGGGTTTTAATTTCACAATATTGTTTAATATCAACGAACCTAAATGAATGGAATCTGTAATAAATAATGTGATATGTTCCAGAAAATGTTACAGCTATTTGGAATATCACATGTTGCTTTAAATAGTAATATTGCCGTCAGTCTTAAAAGTCATTGCACATTTTAGTAGGTACCAAGTCCCGATAAGTGTCAAATGAGTAAAATTATAAGTGTACTTAAATGTTAAATTACTTTTAAGGCTGATGTGCTATAGAACTCAACGATCGAAGTACATTAGATGGTTAGATAATTTGATAAGGAGAGATTTAATATGGATTTTAAATAATCGTGTTTAATGAAATAATAATTACTTTTATGTTTGTATAATTTTGTTATTCAGGCTCTATTAAACCGAAGATACATGATTCAGATTTGAAAGCTTTCTTTCTCGAAAAGGTATTTTAAGTCCAGTGGCGAGGTATTCGTCCAACCTTACCACAATACATGAAGGTACAGTCGAGTTTTCCAAATCTACACATGCGTCTTATGTCAGTAACAATAAAACCGTGTATACCTAGACATTTTTGAAAGGTTGTCTGTATGGATATGGGAGAACTCAACTGTACACGCAACTACATTAATAGCTATACAGAACTACAGTCAGAAATATCTGGAGGCGCCTTTCTGTTGTTGATAAAACAGATATATTTGACTATTGTTTTGTATAAATGTTTCTGATTGACAGGACTGCCCAAAATCTTTTTTCAGATTGGTCGTACCATATCCTACTAGACTATTCTGCCGTGCTAAGCCAAATGGCGCTATCTCAAAATTATATGTCATTGTAAGTTATGTCATTAGACGTAGATTTTAAATTGAATGTTCCAATGACATTTCATTTTGAGATATCGCTATTTGGCTTATGAGGGCAGTATTAGCCGCCACGAAAATATAATCTGAATATTATGTCTTTGTGCTAGTTTGAATTTATTTTATTAAAATATCTTTATTTTTGAGTTTTCTGACTAAATCACAGTGCATAGATGTTTGTGCAGCTATATTGTACTCATTTAGTTTTACCGTTCAACGTAAGTTATTGCTATAAGAATAATATTCAATGAATTAATTTGTCCAGCCAGCATTTTTGATACGTGAATTCAAATATAAAATCCTTTTCTTAAGATTTGTGGACTTGGTAGTCGTGTTTTTAACTGCGAAGAGCGTTTAGTCCTTTTAAAATGGTATTGTTGAGATTATTTAAGGTGGCCCTGTTTATAAAACTGTCATTGTAATTGGAATCTTCTACCTTGGATGGTATAATAGTAGTTTATGCAACTGATACATAATCAGAGGCCCTAAAATACGAGTGTGGTTTTTTGATACGAGCGTTAGCGAGTTTCATAATAGGATCACACGAGTGTTTTAAGGCCAAATTATGTACAGTTACATACACTACTTTATCTACACACATATCATAAGTACTCTAAGATGGGTTCAAGCCGTAGGAAAATGACCTGTATTGCTACTACCTGTAAAATATCTTTGTTGCAATCGTGGCTGCATTTACGATATCCGGCGGAGTGTGCATATCGTTTTTGGAGTCACTACTATTCATATTTTCAACTAAAATGTGAGTTACAAACAACTTTTCACAATTCTACCTTCGTAACAGCAAAAAACCAACAAAAAATGACAACAGTAATGGCGGCAATTCGATCCTACTTCAAGAAGAATGATTTTTTTAAATCATAGATAAACGAATGAAGTCCCTATTCTCATGTCACTGGAGATCAAATAGCGTGCGGTATATATAAAAAAAAACATACTGAATTGACGTTTCGCATCGATAACTGTTTTAATATCTATGAATACTAGAATAGAGACCCATATGAGTTTTGACAGCTGTTCCAAATTTAAACTCATAAGCTTACAAAAATCTGTACTGTAATTACAGTACAGATTTTACCTACTACCACAGACAAGAAAGTTCTCATAGTAAAATTGGTTGTAATAATGCTGGTCATTTCCTACCGTTTCTGAATGCATTTAAGAGCACTAATGATATGTGCGTAGATAAAGTTGTTTTTTGGATGGATTACTAAAGTAGTTCATTCAAAGTTATTCGGCCGACTCAAATAAACTCTTCTCAGGCCAGAAAGGAAGATTTTCTCCTAGCGTAGTATCGATAATAACTACTTTATGACATGGGGGACTTAGAAAATCGTAACTTGTAGCCAAGGGAACACGTACAGTAGAACTATTTGGGGTTTACCACTGACAGATAGTTTGCCTTCATTTAATTTTCAACTTTAACCTCATACAAATTAAGTAGTTATTTCTAAATCGGTAGACGTAGGTAACAGTATTCTGAAAATTGCTTTATTTGTATGACATTAAAGTTGAAAATTAAATGAAGGCAAACTATTTGTCAGTGGTTAACTAACAGTAATCGTACTGTAACATTGACAACTCGGGTGGTAATAAAGAAAGCCTGGGATTGCGTTTTATTCACCTTTGCCTCTGGTTAGGGCGACGAATAAGATGCGTGCCGAGGGGTATTTACTTTGCCACCTTGGGTATGTAACGATTATCGCCCTTACAGAACAATTTATACTTTACCAATGACCATGAGTGGTCTGGATAGTCATAATTTGTAATAATAACGGAATAATTTGTTATTTTTTATAATAAATTAATAATACAGTGAAAATAAATGAACATGTATGTGCGGACATTTTGTATGTTTGTTGTTGTCAAGTATAATCTGTTAACATTTTTTTTGGAAATTCTAGCTTAAGTACTTAATAGGTATTTAATTTGTTTTGTATGTACAACGTGTAAATACTATATATTGTAAATAAAAGAAGACATATCAATTTGTATACTTGGTTGTTTTACTGGTTATTTATTACCTACCTACATAATTTTATAAAAAAAAATTACTAGACCTCATTAAAACTTTCCATATATGTGGTGTACATGTACAATGTACACTGAATCCGAAACTAAAAGTAAATTCTGTTAAACGAACACAAGCAAAAAACGACTTGGTGCTCTGACAATAAAGTAGTGTTTTGCTTGCGTTTTTTGACAGGGTTTTCTCTGAAGTACTAAACACCGAAAACCCCCTGTGTGAGTGTCCTGGCCCCGTATCATGGTCGGTCTTATCACACGATAGAGCGTCCGTCCCTCGATGACACCGTGCGACAGAACGAGATGGACGCTCTATCATGTCACTTATCGTGTGATAAGGCCGACCATGACACGGGGTCTGGACAAGATATATGCCGCGTAGCAACGCACACTTGATCACGTACCAGAAGGCGCAGTGTGGCGCACGACCGGTCATTGCTGCACTCTTTGGGGGAGGCCTATGTCCAGCAGTGGACGTCTTTCGGCTGATATGGTGATGATCAAAACACAACACGGATAATAAAAGAAATAAAATAAAAAGCACATTTTTCTTTGCCACGATGATGATGATTGATTAAGTAAAAAGAAACGTGTGTTCAAAGCCTCGGAACACTTACTCTTACAAGAGCACAAAAACGTATACATCGTATTATTTGTTTTGTCTCGTTTCTTTCTTAATATTTGAGATTAAGTATTTGTGTTAACTCTACCGTCCGCGGTGGAAAACTGCAATTCTAATGACATTTTTTTTTAAAGTGCCAGGTATCATCTCAATCATACCTATTGGTGCCTACATCAAATACACTACCAAGTACCTATTGGGTTAAGAGATTAAATCATTTGGCTTTCGTTGCATTACGCTTTTCGTTGTTTACTTAGGGCGAGTTGCACCAACTTAGGATTACACTTAGAAACTTAGGGTTAGGTGAAAAAACATCAGTTGATAACTAAAGAAGACCCATATCGATAGTACCTAGCATCTCCAAAATTATCGAGTCAATTTTGTCGCAGTTATTGATGAATCACTTAGAGAATTACTTACTAACAGACAGACAGTTCGCTTACAGGAAATTAAAATCCACCACATCAGCCGCCTATGACATGATCAACAGCATTACGACAGGCATAGATGACAAATACAAAATGTTCCACGAGTGAATAGATTACTTTTGAAGTAATTTGTAGATGATTAAAATGATTTACGACTAATGATTAATAATTACAATAAAACTATTTGGGATCATCCTATATGCAGCGTGACGTCAAATTGATGTCATCGGCATGAAAATTACTGGCTCTGAATTTATAACTAAGTACAATAGGTACCTATCTATTACTCGTAATAAGTTAGCGCCGAGACGCTAAATAACAATAACGTGCAAGGATTTTAAGATGTAGTTGAGAATTTTACAGAAAAATGACATGAACTGTGTAAGTATAGTTTGACGAACGGTTAGCCTAGGGGGTAGTGACGCTGCCTACGAAGCTGAAGGTCCTGGGTTCGAATCCCGGTAAGGGCAAGTATTTGTGTGATAAGCATGAATATTCGTTTCTGAGTCTTGGATGTTTACCATGTTTTTAAGTAAGTATTTATATGTATTATATATATCGTCGTCTAATAGGTACCTATAACACAAGCTTTCTTGAGCTTACCGTAGGACTAGTCAGTTCGATTTGTGGAAGATTGTCCCCTAATATATATTTATTTATTTATTTATAGTTCTTAAGGTTACAGTTGAATATCGTCTGAACGATATATTGACGATACATGTTGACGTCTTATTGTAAAGAGGAATTATGAAAGCAACACTAGCTACATCTATCTGTTTGTCTGTCTCTTTTGAGCAAAGGCTCTCTGTGTTGCGAAAACAAAACATTAAGAGGGGAGGGTGAAATAGGGGATGAAAAATTGTATTGGATATATAAAACTACTCACGATAAATTCTTCAAGCAGCTACGGTCTTGAGCGACAGACGACTGTGCAACAAAGTAGAGCCAACCCATGGTATAACAACACAGGTACTCTCTTCCGAGACTCGCGAACCACGTGACTGACACAAGCCTGCGTCATCATGCTGTTAAATGCCGTTTGATGACGTAGGCTTGTGTCAGTCACGTGGTTCGCGAGTCTCGGAAGAGAGTACCCTGTGTTGTTATTATACCATGAGCCAACCTAAACTACAAGATTACTCCAGGCAAAATACGGTTTTGAAAAACATTAATTCATAATAGCGTTTTTTTTGTTGATTTCATTTTAAAATGTTTTTCTAAGATGATTTAGTCAAGAATCCGACAAACTTTCCACCCGGAAGTAATTATGTAGATTTAAATGAAGCATGCATTATCTTTTTTTGTACGATTTATCTTGAATATTATAGAGCAAATGTAAATGAACCAAAATAAAGACAGAAACATTTATTAATATGTTTACCTACTGACTTTTCAGACGCCAGTTAACTTATCTTTTTTTCGATGTCTGAAATTTTATCGGATTTTGTCGCTGGGTAACTATTTAATTGATAATATATCTGTTACACATAAAAAATAAGCTATTATGAATTATTTCCAAAATTGTCATTTTTTCCATACAAGTTGTCAGTTCATTGCCTGGACTAGATACCAAAGCACGTATTTTGGTAAAGAACCATTCACATGGTGCCACAAACTCGTATGCGATTTTCATTGCAATGCGGGCTGCGGGCTACCGAAATACGACGAATTCAATCAAACTCTGCTACGTAATAAAACTCGCATACGAGTTGTTGCGCCGTGTAAATTACCCTTAAGGCACTAGTTTTTATAGAGTTTGCTTTGTATCGTGGACTTTCAGCTAAGACCCCATCCATATCATTAATCTTCTACATAAACAACAACCATCTATTTATCCAAAATACTCTAAAGTCACCTACATAAAGTCCAAAATGGCTTATCTGTTTCTGTACCAAATATTTTAAAGCTCGGTTAATGTGTGTAGTTGTTTTGCGAAGCGGCCACCATATTAGCGGTGGTATGCGCGTACGCACAGCTCGAATACTTTAAGACAGTACCTATTTATTTATTTATTTATTAGGTTTACCAACAATTGTTTACACCATATATTACATGAATAGATTGCAATAACAGTTTCATGCTAGATGTAACAATCACTGACTGACATGCATATTACGGAAGCGCTCATAGCCTGGCGGCGCCTGCGAGTCGGAAACGATAGCGCAAGTTAAGCAAAGATGGCAGAGGTCAGTCTTTGGATGGGTGACCGCCTGATGTTTGAGTGGTTAATATAAATGAGCGCTTCCGTGTTTTGGAAGGCACGCTAAGCAGTTGATCGCGGCTGCTGTCTATGTCAGTAAGTAGTCGTTAAGCCGAGTTAGAGGCCTTCGGGTGGCTTAAGAACTTCTAGCAGTCGAGTTGCCCACTCATTTGACAAAGGGGGGACAACTGTCACTCGCGTCCGCAGGAGCTACCTACCACAACCCTGCACGTATCCCCTTTTTTTTTAACGTTGGGCGGCGTTGGGTGCCTTTACGCATCCCGCCCGCCACGGGGAGGGGGGCAGGGCGGGTATGACGGACTAACCGCGGCAGAAGCCTTGGACTACCGTCTAAAAACCCAACGAGTGCCAGCTCCGTCTTAAGGGAGGGGCGCCGCGGGATCGCTTTACGCATTCGACCGCGTGCAATGCACGTGTCCCCTGGGTGGTACTAAAGAGTGACAAACTTTAAAGGGCAAAATCATGTATGCCATACGATTAAATAAATACATATTACAAAAAAAAACCGGTCAAGTGCGAGATTGACTCGCGCACCGAGGGTTCCGTACAAACTATCAACTAACTCAAGGTAAAGTAATTGTCCCAATACTTAAATAAATAAATATTAGGGGTCAATCTTATACAAATCGACCTAGTCCCAAACTAAGCAAAGCTTGTACTATGGGTACTAGACGACGATAAACATACTTATATAGATAAATAAATACTTAAATACATAGAAAACATCCATGACTCAGGAACAAATATTCGTGCTCATCACACAAATAAATGCCCTTACCGGGATTCGAAACCGGGACCTGCTTCGTAGGAAGGGTCACTACCGACTAGGCTAAAGCGGTCGTCAGCTTATTTGTTAAATTACTTATTTTAACCCAACATAACAGAATCTAATTTCGAACAACGAATAACTTTTACACCAAGACCACGAACTACCAAGACAATTAAATCGCGATTTTTATTTGACCTGCTATTGAAATATACCCGTCCTAACCCCATGAATTCCCAACCTAATGTCGCGTAACAGTTTTTTTTCGTGAAGTTTGCGTATGCTGGGGACGTTACAATTTGTCATCTAAAACTGGGATTAGGTACGTGACAGTATAGAAAAGTACCCACTTACTTAAAGTACTTATAACTATCTACTTATAGACAGTACATACTACCTACATATACCTAACTTATATTATAAGTAGTATACATAAAGAAAATGTACATTTTAATGTTAGTAAACAGAATACCACACCGCCAGACGAGATCTCTGTACGAGTGAGCCTAGTTAAGTATCAAGTTTAGTAAACAATAAATGCACGTTTTCGCCCCGCTTCTAACGCTCCCATTCAACCTCAGGACCATCAATTCGTTCAAACTTGAATACAAACAATAAATACCAACAATCACCGTCCAAACAAACCTATTCTATTAGCAGGGAAAGATGTAATCGCGCGAACAAAGCTCAGGGCATCCATATATCGGGCGTTACTTACGACTCTACTATGGTATTGTGTCGACGCGGTATATTTAACGCTCGTAGCTCCCGCAAATCGTCCCAACACTCAGCCTTTGTGCCAGCTACCGACGCTTTGTACCTACCCAGCCTCCCGAGGTGTTAATGTCGGCCGCACAAATATGTAGCGCGACAAACAAAGCAAAACCACGAACAAGCACCCGGCTCGATTTATTTACGCGTAACCGAACTCAAACAATTTTAATTAGAAACGCGGGATTTTAATGAATAGAGACATAAAGTGTGTTGCCAGATTCCAGAGGATTCGACTGGCCATTTGTGCATGCCTCAATAATTGGCTACTAGATGACGATATTCTGGCAATGCCGAGTATTCGGTTGTCTCGAGGATATCTCGGATATTCAGCCGATTGTCCGGATAAAGGGGCTTGTATTGTATTAAACAAGAATCCTGGAATATTCGCTTGCGACTTTATTTAAAAATCTCAATGCGCTATTCAACATTCAATGCGCAACAAGCTAATGGATAACCCTGGAAATCTAAATTATTTGACAGCGTTTGATTTTAATTAACATTTATTTTTGCGTATTATAAATTATTTTAACGACCGCAAGTTTAACTTTTTCTTTTAGGGCCATTCATTATTGTGAAGTTTCAATGTTACATTGTTCTAGCTCGAGCTTCAAATATTGTAACAAACTATCTATATAAAGTATAGGTAGAGTCGACGTTTTACGCCTTATAACGGAATTAGTTTTAAAACTGTAAAATTATCTTTGACGTCGATTGTATGTTAGGTAGGTACCTGTACCTACTACCTATCTACCTAACATACAAATCAAATCAAATAACATACAATATCCTTAGGTTGCTTAAGTATATCTAGGTTATTTTTAAGAATATCCGAATGGCAAAAGTTTGACTTAAAACTTTTATAAGATGAAAAAAAACTCATACTTAGTATTTTATAATGACTTCGTCCTTTTTTACGGAATTATGATAATCTAAGTACCTACTTAAGCGAGTTGGTATCGTGTGAACAACGCATAACAGACAAGTATTTAAGGGCATTTTCAAAAACGTGGATACAGTCAGCATCAAAAGTAGCTACGCAAACATAGACGTCAAAAGTCTTCATTAAAAGGGAATAAGAAGTTTTGACGTCTTCGTTTGCGTCAAACGAAGACGTCTACCAGTCAACCACAGGGCATCATATTATCATGATATTCAGTTCGACTTATTTTAAGTAGGTTAAGAACTATCATTATGATTAGCTTTTTTTGGAAAAAAATGACTGACTGTTGAGTTTGTTTCGGCGTTTCTTCTTAACAGTGGTCTTCTTTTTCAGAAACGCTGGTAGAATTTTGACTTGTAAAAGTGCCATTACAGCCTACTTGCAGAATAAAATTCATTTATTTCATTTATTTATTTATTGAAATTTTGTTACAAAAATTAGAGCATATCGGAATTTTAGTTAATTAAGGTCATGGTTAAGTTGAAGCTACTTTTAAAAACTACTTTTAAAAAGCTCACTTGCCAGTAACCTACTTGAAGCTACGGTAGCCTAGTGGTTCAGGCATGCGGCTGTCGTGGGTTCGAATCCCGGCTCGTACCAATGATTTTTTCGGAACTTAGGTACGGAATATTTACCGTTAGCTTTTCGGTGAAGGAAAACATCGTGAGGAATCGTGTTGGAAGGTCAAATGGCAGTCGCTTTCGTAAAACTAGTGCCTATGCCAAACTTGGGATTAGGTGTCAAAGCGGACCCCGGGCTCCTTTAGGGGCATAACCGGGAACAACGCCAGGAGGATGATGACTTGCCAGTAACCTACTTGAAATCGACTTGATCTTGATCTTGATCGATTGATTTGTAGGGAAACAGGGTCGGGTAAACATAAATCGTTGTACCTAATCCCAAACTTAGCTTGGACTGCTTATCTGCACAGAAAGTCAGGGCGTCTATGAATTCATTTCTTTGTTTCGAATTACCACAATTCTCATCCCCACTTAAAAGTTGCGTCATCCTGTCATATCCTTATTATACGACAGCTCCATATATAGCAGAGTATTGAATTGCTAAAATAACATAATTAATATGAGTTGAAACAAAGGCGTGCCTAATTATATGTATAAGTACCTAATGTTTATGACAGAATCAAAGTCCGAAGGTGTTTGACCCCACACCCTGCATGGCCTAGCATGTGTATGGGGTAACCATGAATTTGACTTCGTAATGGGATATGTCTTCATTTCTACTGCATAAAATATTAGCGCATACGCGTACTACCTACCTAACGCATCCGAAGGTGTGCGTAGATACATAACAGGGTCTCATCCGTAGACCGTGGACCCACTCCCAATACACCTACCTACGTCATATGACAACTTGATAAAGTGCATGGCAGCAGGTCGAGAAAGTTGTGCTAAGCAAGAACCAATAAAAAAATAAATTAAAATTGGCCGTATACAATTGGTGTATTTCATCGTAGTTGGCAACATTGACACTGTCTGCCAAGTACTTCCGGCCATTTCAGGACTGACAGACTTAGCTTTACTCTCTCTACGATTAAAAGGCTAAATGATGTGCCACATGTCTCGTACTGTTGTCACATGATTTTTTCTTTTTTTCTTGCTTAGCACAACTTTCTCGACCTGCTGCCATGCATTTTATCATGTTGTCATGTGACGGTAGGTGTATTGGGAGTGGGCCCACGGTCTATAACTTCATAAAGACTCTGAAGACGACAGCACGACTATCACGGGACGGCGCGCGAGCTCTCTCGATTTTTCTCGCACTATCCGTCTCTCACTTATTAGACCACTTAGAACAAGAGGTATAGTGCGATAAAAATCGAGAGTATGTCGCGGCCGTCCCATGCTAGACGTGCTGGAGGATGGGGGGGCGAGTAAGGTACAGAGCTCCCGTTGCGCTGTGTTGAGGGACCAGCATAATTTGCTCGGGCTGTTCACTGTTCACTCCACCGGTCACCGGTCACGAAACTAGACCTCTGCCTACGCTTAGTTACTACGCATTGCGGTGTCAAGATATATTTGGGGGTGAGCGTTGAGGTGAGCTTAAACAAGTTACAGAATAGGGGGGCTGTACGAAACAAATAACGAAACCTCAAATTAATAAAGCCGCGCTGTGATTCTTCTGGAGTTGCAAGCGTCCATAGGTGACAGTGTCTGCTCATCAGGCAGGCCGTATGTTTGTTTGCCACCGTTGTAGCATTAAAAAAAGGTTATTGTCGGTGACAGAGATCGGAAAAATGCGGAAAATGGAGCCCATAAGCCTCCATCCATATGATCTACAGGCGTACCTAATCTGGACTTGTTTCTGGAATGAATTATTTTAATTTCAATCCTTATTTAACCGCTATGTGCCATGCCTATCCGGAGGACCATCGGTCATTATTTACCAGATATTTCAATTCAATCCGCAAAAAATCTAAAGTGTAGCTCTATGGAATTAAACTAGAGACAGGCGGCGGTTGGAAGATTCGGAAGAACGCAGAAATAGGCATTATTTCGGACCCGAACATCAGTGGAGTAACGAAAAACCTAAAAAGTTTCTGAAAAAAAAACTGTAATGAAAATTCTCTCCAGGAGTCAGTGAGCTTTGATCTCTCCTAAGATGTTAGGTTCAGCCACCAGACATTCTATCTCCAGGTTCTTTAGGACTCTCCAGCTTCCGTCCGGTCGTTGCTTTGGGTCGAGAATCTTACGAAGGATTTTTATTTCGGCGACTAGTAACATATTCTCTTCTTTGAGTGTCAGTGTCGGACATCCAAGGTACCGCTGGAGTGACATGGTCCAGGCGGATCTGCGCGAGCTCCAAATCTGCAATTGGCAAGAGTTAGCGCGGAACCGAGAAAAATGGCGCACTCTCGTGTCGGAGGACTCGGGGGCCAAGATTCAGTTTGGGTCGCTGAGCCAACAGAGTAAGTAGCAAGTAGTAGTAAGTAATGAAAATTCTGCGAAACAAATACACATTACATTCGAAAAGGACACGTCCCTACTCTTTCCGACGCTGTGAACGAATTATAACTAGATGGCTGTGTCATTTCAAAATAGGAAGTAGAGCTGGGTCGTTTCGACTTTTCCGTGAAACGAAACGTAACCGTTTTTTTCTGTCACAAAACTGTTTCGAAAAACAGTTTCAAAAATAACTAGTTTCTCCGTGCGTTGGCGCCGTCGCCGGTCGCCAAACGAAGTGAAATGAAAAAACGGATGAAACAGTTTACAGTGTTCGAGTTACGTTTTCACGTTTTGCATTGCAACCGTTGCGTGTGACCGTTCGTTCGTTTTTATAAAAACAGTTTGTGTTTCTAGCCACAAACTGTTATTCCGTTATTGTACGAGAAACCGTTTTTGAAAACGCTTACGGGAAAAAACGCCCAGCTCTAATAGGAAGGGGACCATTGGATGACGGTAGTCTTTTTATTAGGGGAGGGTTTATTCAAGGAATTAACAGTATAAAGATAGGGGGGAGGAAGGGGTCAAAAATCGACAAAAAATTATGACGTAATATATGGACAAGCCCTAGTACGGAATGAGGAGAGGCGCTTCCTCATGAATTGAATGATCTAAAAGTTAACCATATTCTCACTACGGCGTGGGTAAGGTCTGGGCCCCATTTCACAAAGTTACGAGTATTTATAAATTGTTAGGTTGGGGTTAGGATTGGATGTGTGACAATTCTGTTAACACAGTCACATTAAAAAAAACGACATGGTTGTCTTGTCTGTCAATGATTTGAATATACTTTGGCATTCTAGTTAAAGCAATGAAGCGTAGTTTCAGTGTCCGAGAGGCAACCGGATAGCGGTATTTGAAAAAAATATAATTGTCGCCAGATATTCGATTGAAAAGCATTTCATTATATAAACAGCGTACATAGTTTCAGGCAACCGCTGCACTGGTCCAATCGGCTACATCGCGACAAAAAATAAATTCATACATGTTTTGTCCGCCCCAGTCCAAGTTGACTCAGTTCGGGTTGCACATGGCGGTTCCACAACACTTCGAGAGTTCAAATACCGCGAGCCATCCAGTTAGTTGCCTCGTGGACACTGGAACTATACGCGTCATTGCTCTGAATATTCGGATAGCTACAATCTGGTGGTTTTATTATATATGTAAACTGGCAGCTTTGGTGAAAAAGCCAGTCGTTATTGGCTAAGCGCCTCAGAGTTGAAGGTATAGACTTAAAATAGTAACTCAGTGTCAAATTTATAAATGAGAGCGATGGAACTTCGGATCATACAAGTTCGAAAACAAGTGTCAATATGAAACAAATTCCGGAAAGTTAAATAAGAGAAGAAATGCGGTACGTACGTCTTTCACACGCTTCTGACGTAGATTAGATACGGTCTCAGTCGAAATTGTGGTCATTTAAGCAGGACACATCCGCGGAGGTTGCAGTGTGTTTTGTTTCTTGCCTTGGAAATTCTCAATTCACTAAAGCGTCTACAGGTACCTTTCCTTTTTTTTCGTGGAGAAAACCTGCGAACCGAGGTAACACGCATAGGGTCATTTCGCCGGTTAGCGACCATCTAATTTCATGTGCCGGTGGGCGACCACTTAAGCTGAGTTGGTGAACTGAAAGAATGTTTTCTCGGTTTTTTAGTAGATTTCTATTCTAAAACAACAAAAAAATGCATGTACAAGTAATTGTCTCAATAAGGTGTGTAGAATTGATGTTATCTTCAATAGAAAAAACCTTCTCCTTCAGGTGGTCGCTAACCGAAGGTGGTCGCGTAACCAGCGAAATGACCCTACTGTGACTCCTCTCGTTGCAAGCGCTCAACGCCCTACGGTCTCCGCTATGTACACCGCTTAAATACAAGTTACTAGCTTAGTCCGCCAGGCAGTAAGAAGTACGCTTGTTTGCCACCACCGCGGTATTAAGAATCTCAGACTTTAATAAAATTAACTGGACTGTATCCTGCTGGTCCGCATGGACACACGTGCGTTGAATAGCATTGCGTCAACGCTCCATCCCTGGCGCGCCGCATTTGGCAAGGAATGTGCGGTGGCACTGCCACCAGCTCATTTTATTTGCTTAGAAAGCTACTGTTACTTTCCGAACGATATATCGTGGCTGAACATGAGATGGCGAAGGGTGACGTCACGACACGACACCTATGATTCTGAGTTTTTACAAGGGATAGCTATAATTCTACTTCTATTTATCTTACAGGAAACATACCCAACTGTCCGGCGCCGATTTTAATGATTTTTATATATGTTATTGAGTAGTCCAAAATAACCGACACGTAATTTTTTTTAGCTGCCCAAACAACCTATCGTGAGATATTGTCCTCCAAAGTACCTACTGAAAGACGGCGAAACCCTCTAATTTCGGAAGAGAGTTTTGTTCAAACAAACTATAACTACTAGTTTTAATACAAACAACCAAAGTGAGTGAGTGATACGGTGAAAAGTATGAAACTTTTAAGTGTGTTTTTTTTTGTAAAATATTAGTTTTGAGCCGAAATAGCAAAACATGTGTCCATTATTTTTTCATGTTCTCCAACATATATTAAAACTAGTCATTAAAAAGCAGTTTGCTTGAACAAAACTCTCTTCCGAAGTTAGAATGTTTCGCCATTTTTCAGTAAGTACTTTGGAGGACAATATATCCCGATCGATACGTTGAGTTTGGGCAGCTAAAAAAAATTACGTGTCGGTTATTTTAGCCTACTCTATAACATATATAAAAATCATTGAAACCGGCACCGGACAGTTGGGTATGTTTCCTTGTTAGTGTTGTTGTACCTATGCTTAAATTGTAGGCATACTTAAAACGTTTTCATGAAGGTACAGGTCGATTCACAAGAGCTGGCGCGTAATGTCTATGAAATTAATGACAGTTTCATATATTTTCCGCGCCAGCTCTCGTGAATCGACCTGCACGTAAGTAATAGCGCTATTATATTGTGAAAAAAATGGATGCATATCATTTGGTTGAAGTTTTGCATTTTCGGTGATTAAATTTTAGTCCCTGGGCGCCTGAGCTCAGCTCGGGTCAAAATAGGGATAAAACGAATTTTCCCAGACATGAGACCTAACTAGATCGATTCCTTGCCCCCGTAAACCCCACATTCTTATAAAATTATTATTTTAATACAGATGCTCAAAAAGTGCTAATTTACGTAGCTGTTTAGCGTGCGGAAAGTTGGCTTTCGCGAACCAGTGCTTTTCACTTTTCTCACTCTATTGTACAAATTGTACCATTAAAATTATTATGTCAATAAAACATAAATAAGATAGAACTGGAAGTATTAAAAAAAATGATTTTTGAACAGCTTCATTATAGTTAGGGAGGCGAATAGGGGAATTTTCGGTAATACTCGAGCGTGGCAGTTTAAGATATGAGAGATACCTTAGACCTAATAGAACAACCTTGTAAAGTATTTAGCTCTATATGTAGTGACGCGCGCCTAGGATAGACGATCAGATTAGTAAAAAAAAATCGATAGTCTGAAATACTCGCGCGTCAGATTAAGATATTGGGGGTTGATTTTAGTGTTTTAAGACTAAATTTAACTAATCTGACGATAAGTCTTTGACGCCGCCGAGTTATAGGGTCGCGAACTTGTAAAAAAAAAAACGTTAATCCGGCATTCTCGAGCGCGATTTTTTTATTTTTTATTTTGAAGAATATAATCTAAAACTTACTAAAAATACAAAATCTGCCGGTTTCCGCATGACCGGAAGTGTGGAGGAGCCATTTCGTCTTCCGAAATACGCGTTGCGGCATATAAGTCGCGAACGATACATTTTACAAGAAAAATGTTTAAATACTTAAACAAAAAAGGTAATTTTATTTTACACAAAAAAGGTCTCTTTACATTTTTGTCCAAAGTTAAAACTTATTGACTTGAAGCATCATAAAAACTCAAACTCCCGGTTTTTTTAGTATATCTCAAAAAGTGAGGGAGTTAAAAAAAATTGATATGAAATAACGATGATTAAATTATGTGACTTTTATTATCACACTGCGCTGACACTGCAATTCCGTACGTAAATGAAATAAATATTCGTAGATTAATATGCACACATTATTTATGTTGTAAGATAATTCATTATTTATGTCTTTGATATGTACATATGATTTTAATTTGTTTGTTTTATCTCTTTGCCTGAGATACAGGATAATCCTAGTTCAGGCGCATTTAATTACTTCCCCTAACATGTAACAGTGCAAGCACAATGTAACGTTAACAATAAGGTTTTTTCCAATAAATTCTTGTTATTATTCTTATATCTCAAAAAAAAATTTTTTTCTAAAGCTTCTCAACAATTAAAGAAAGGAAAAAAAAGAAACCAAAAAACCTTCTTCGGTCAGATTAAGAGAACCCACCAACATTTTTGTCAGATTAAGAAAATATGCTTTCAGGATACCGAGATAAACCTCCCCTATAAAAATCTGACGCGCTCGAGTATTTCAAAAAAACTTTTTTTTTTGTAACTTAACTTAACTTATCGTCACGCCAAAATCGTCAGTTTTTTTAAAGGGAGCTTCCTTGGGGCCTACTTAACACCCCTTCCAAAAATCTGACGCGCTCGAGTAATTTTTTTTTTTTTGCATTTTTGACTACTTTATATTCCTACCCCCACCACGCAAACCGGCAGATTAGTATACCGTTGTTATCAGAGGCACTTGGGGCATACGTAGTATGAATATCTGACGCGCTCGAGAATGCCCAAGTAACTGTTTTTTTTAACATTTATGAAAAACCGTGCACGCCAAACCCACCGCTAAAATGGTTTTTACCATACGAGCTTTTCTTTTCGATATTATTTTATCTTTCGATTTTGATAGGTCTCGACGGCGCTTTTGAATTACGCCATTTAGCTACCTCGCCTCCCTTCCCTAACTATTATTTTTCAACTGTATTACAATGATGTTACAGAATTAATAACCAATATAAAAGTTTCGAATTCCGTACTTGTTGTTTTCTTATTTTTTCGCAACTGTATTAGAAAACGTCGTTCGATACACGTGCGGAAATGTCATTCTTCACTCGTCCCGAGTCTTGCCAATCGCCTACGGCTCGTGGCAAGATACCTCGGTACTCGTGACGTAATGACATACTTTCCGCACTACTTAGCATCGAAACCTACTATTACAATGCCTGTGCTCGAACATAACGTTTACAGTACATATGGTGTTACTTTCCCGCACTAGTGCGGAAAGAGCCCTTTCCGTGCATGTCTCGAAACTACATATGTACAATAAAACGTTGTACGATACACGTGCGAATAGGTAATTGGCAACTCGTGTCGATTTTAACACTCCCTTCGGTCGTGTTTTAATTTATCCCCACTCGTTGCAAATTTCCTATTTTCGGCACTTGTATCGTAAATAACTATTAAGTACAGTACATATGGTGCTACTTTCCCGCACTAGTGCGGAAAGAGCACTTTCCGTGCATATGTCGAAACTTTAAAGAGCCATATGTACAGTAAAACGTTGTACCTACGATACACGTGCGAATAGGTAATTCGCAACTCGTGTCGATTTAAAACACTCCCTTCAGTCGTGTTTTCATTTATCACCACTCGTTGCGAATTTCTTATTTTCGGCACTTGTATCGTAAATAACCATTTCCAAGCAGCCAAATCGTGCGGAAAGTGCCACTTTTTCGCACTAGTGCTTTTTACTTTTCCCTTTTATTTATTTATTAGTGCGTCATCAGCCAGACGCAAAGAGTTTTTATTACTTGAGAAAAGTCACAAATATTTCAATTACACTTTTTCTTTCATATAAAAGGTAGGTACTTAAATTAAATAAATAAATATATAAATACTAATAAATTATAAAATGTTTTATTCATCTATTTCAATTTTGAATTTGGCTGAATTATACCTTTTGCGATACGACAGCATGGTAATTTGCACATGCGCAGTAGTAAATATGTTGAGCGCGCATGTATAAGCATATAAAACAAAAAAGCCCGCCATTGTCATTTAGTTTAAGTATAAGTGTGTAAATTACAAGTCCGTTAATTTGATCCTATGTTTTAGTAGAAAAGGCTTACGGCCGTCTGATAAGATGCACAACAGGGAAAGAACAAGTTGTATTTTTCCAAGCAATTTCCTGAATTTCATAATTACGATACCGATGTTCTGCAGAAGGAATTGTAGGTTTTTCAGGTTATAATACTCTAACATACATTCCCTGGTCAGCTGACATGAGGTCATTCATGAGAACCGGTCGAAGCGGCTCATCAACCCCTCAGGGACCCCAGCGCTGGCGCTTACTTACCTCTCCCAAAGAATCGCCCTCGCGATACAGAGAGGTAACGCAGCCAGCGTCATGGGGACAATGCCGCACGAGGATCTCCTCGACGGGTGTTCTTATAATATGCATTTTACTTCCCTATTATTTAGTTTAGTTTTACTTTCTTATTACTTACTCTAACATAACCTAACCAACATACATATTCTATTAAATAACTTGAGTCATCATTGTTCGTTGAGCGGAAAATGGCGTTCGTAATTTTTGTGAAATTTCGAAATAATTATATGATGCTTTCGGATTTCGGACCAATTAATGTTCGGATTTTTTCTGTTCCCGGGTTATTCGATTTATTTTGGGACGACTTAAGCCATGGGGAAGAAATCATTGACTTATTCCTACCATCTCTGATGGTCTATGCTGATTATCTGTTTGGTTTGGGTCCGAGAACATCCAGATTACGAATTGCCATTCAAAGCGGAGTCTTTTCTACGGGCGGGTCGCATCAGCTTACGATTTCCGACCAATCAACGTTAAATATGACGCGGGCAGCTGCAATTCCATAGAATCTTGTCAAACTGTGTGTCAAACTTTCCATACACACGGTTTGGTAAGTATTGTAAGTGTAATCATGGAAGCTACTTGCAACTCTTAGAGGATTGACGAGCGCGTTCCAGAACTTTTTATAGAATTGGAGGGCACGCTGTTCTGGAAGGGTAAAAAAACCATAAAATGTTCAGAGAATAAATTAATTCAGTGAGTAAAATAGAGGTCGATTAAATAAAATTCGAGTTAAAAAAATGAGAAACTAAAATTTTGTGAGGTTGGTCTATGCCTTCAGTAGACATCGGAAGACTCGCGTGAGTACCTTTAAAGCAAGTAAGTCCTCCATATCTAGTTAATAATCAAGGAAACACGTTTCCCAACAACTAAAACGCAATTAAAATAATCTCGACCTTTTTAAGGCTTTTAAAAGTTGAATGCACCGTGACTAAGCCCAATAAAATAAACTTTAAAAGGAAAAACAAGCCGCCTTCTGGACGAACGTAGGCGGCTGGTTACGCGAAGGAAATTCACAGATTTTTGTTAATAACCCTATAAAATTTATTTGAAACTAATTTCAATTCGATTTTGGCAATATTGAGTAGAATAAACAGTTCCGCGTGTAGGCGAGCGTTTTAGTCCAGTCAATGAACTGACAACTTGTATGGAAAAAATAACAATTTTGGAAATAATTTATAATACTTACCTACCTAGTTTATTTTGTATAGGTACTTAACGGATATATACTATCACTTATCAAGTAAATAGTTACCCAGCCACAGAATCCGACAAAATGTCTACACCAAAAAAATATAAACTAACTAGCTTCTGATATTATCTGATAGTGATAAGTCACAAAAAATATTAATAAATATTTATGCCTTTATTTACATTTGCTCTATAATATTCAAGATAAATAAAAAAAAGACATTCATTTAAAACTACATAATTACTTCCGGGTGGAAAGTTTGTCGGATGAATAAATCATCTTAGAATAACATTTTAAAATGAAATCAACAAAAAAAACGCTATTATAAATTGACGTTTTTCATAACCGTATTTTTCCTGGAGTGATAACGTTTTGTGATTGCTTTAACAATTTTGAATAGATTCTTCTGCTATTCGTTATACTTACCTTTAAAATAGGACACCTCTTAATAATGACCGTAACTAGGTAGGAGTCCATATTTCTAACCAATTCGCTATATTTTATGTCACTTTATTCTTGTAGGTCTGTCCGCTTACAACACACCATACCACCATTCTACAAGACCCATATAATTCATACTTACCTATATATAGGTTTGTATTTTTATTGCATTTTTTTACTGTTGGAACCTCTCGTAGGTTATCTCTTCAGTTTAGTACATTAAACTATTTACTATTTACATAGGTAAGTCATATACTATCTACTTAAAACCTACCCATTTGATGCTTCTTACCTATTGTGATAGTAATAGAGAAATAGGTCACTATGATAGGTAGGTACCTAACCATCTAACTTATAATTCTTAATAATGATCTGTTGCTTACTCAGTGATTTACTTTGGAATGTACCGAAACCACACCAAGATGAATAGGAGAACATACTCGTATATTTGAATGGAACAAAATAGTCCAATCATAGGAATAATTATTGCATTGGTGAAGTTGGCTGTAGGCCAAAATAGGTTAGCTGGATTATTTACGGTTGTGGATATGTTTCGAAAATAGATGCACAAGATTTTCTGGTCGCTTTAATATTTTTTGTCGTCCTTTGGAAGTAAAATATTCGCCGTGAAATAGTTTATAAAACTTATAGTAGGTACAGAGCTATTACCACAAACATCGAATCCCGAAGTTCGTATATCTCAGTCTCTATCACACACGGTTTATGGTACTCGAGCGACAGAGACAGAGATATACGAACTTCGAGATTCGATTTTCGTAGTAACGCTGCAGAAAATAACCTTTCAGCACGGCTATCACAAGACGGCGACCGAGCTATCTCGATTTTTCTCGCACTATCTCTTTCTAAGTTTTCTAATAAGAGAGAAATGGATAGTGCGAGAAAAATCGAGAGAGCTCGCGCGCCGTCTTGTGATAGCCGTGCTGACATGCATAATGCGCATGCCTCAACTAAGTACAAACTTTTAAAAACTAAACCCGCGAACGGCTGTCCTGTCTGTCTACTGCCTAGTGAAGTGACATTCTTATTTAAAGGCTGTTAAGCTAGCGTCAAACGTATCGCATATTAAATTGACGTGACAGAGTTTTCAATTGATTATTAGTTGTGAAAATCGCCAGGTGCGAGTAGGAGGGATTTCAGTGGCCCCCATTTGACCGTCGATTGCCATATTTGGCACGGCTCGCGTCTAAATATGGCCGGGCCTGCCCACCGCCCCGCGCGCGCCGCTCCACTTCCGATTCTATTATTTCTATTTACGAAATAAACTCAAAATAAAAGCTCTATTTTAATACGGGATTTCGGCCACTGAAACTCGCGGCGCGGCGTCCCGGAGCACGCTTTTCCTACAGATGTGTCAGATTACGGCCGAAGTGCGCCGTCTCGCTCGCGGGGAGTTTGAGCCCGTGCGCGTGAGCGGGACGGCTAGCGGTGGAGGCGCGCGGGAGGCGAACGTCGCGAAGTCAGTCACGGTCCGAGCGGCCGACCCGTCAGTCCCGCCCTCGGTTCATTCGCGTTTTCGGTCAGTCTCCGTTCGGCATTTCGAACGGCGAGGTGTGCGAAGCGCGTGCGCGCACCGTCTACTGTGGCGTACTGTGAGGTTATGATGGACGCGCCCGGCGGAGCGCGGGAGCCCCGCTTCGGGTCGCCGTATGGGATGGGTCTCCTGGGAGACGTGGGAGACATGTACGGCGCGGGCCGGGCGCCGGGCTCGCTCGGCGGCGCGCTGCGGCCGGGGCTGCAGCCCTGTCCGGGCCCGCGCGGCGTGAAGCGCCCCTCGGACCAGTGCTACGACGAGCGGCCTTCGCAGAGCCTGGGCCTTGACCACTGCCCCATGCCTGATATAGCCGACGATGGCTATGCCTCGCTCCAGCCCAAGAAGTCACCCCCATCCAATGGCAAGAAGACCAAAGGCCGAGTTAAGATCAAGATGGAGTACATAGACAACAAACTGCGGCGGTACACGACGTTCTCGAAGCGGAAGACGGGGATAATGAAGAAGGTGGGTCGCTGAGACCGCTTTTGGCAATATTCCATAACCGTTCAACGCTGACCAGTGTGAAAGTGCAACCATTTCATCCTCCCAGTTCTATGCTTGAGCTCCCTGGGCATATTTATTAATACAATTCAAACCATTCCATCTTGACAGTACGAAGACAGGATGTATATTAATTTTCAATAAAAACATCTTAGTGCAGCCGAAGTTAACATTTTTCTCAAATGTAGTAAATATCAAAATTGTTTTCAAAGCTTTCACTTCAGTCAATCTCATTTAAAAATTTAAAATCTTGATTACATTTGCCTTTTGTAAAATATTAAACATTTTAAATTTCCAAAGTCAAGCGCACAAGTGTATGAATTTATACTTGCTGACATGGTTGTAAACCTTATATTTTAATATGTAAAATGCAGTTTGGCATAATAATGCCACAGCAAATAGCATAGAAGAAGTTCAAAATTAAGATACAGTTACAATTACCTTTATGAAATGTATTGCATTTAAAATCTTGAAACTGGTCAGTTAGCCAGCTAAAAATATGTTAAAAACGGCTGCAGAATAAGTGTTCTGTGTGTGCACTTAAGCCCTGAAGTTACACAACGTATTTCTTATCAGTTAAAATTATGGAACACGGTAAGTATTATGAATAATTATGATGAAAACTTATCTTCTCTTGATTTCGGTTGTCAAGTTTAGAGGTTATGTTGCTACAACTAAGAACTTATGGAATATTGCCGAAATTGTGTCCTAATGAATTTTTTACTATTTATACATATTATTTCGCTTAAGCCGTTGTCTAAAAGGTGCATATACAATATATTTTCGGTGTTTTAATGCTCATTTGTGATGAAAGTTTTGACAGGTGACAGCCAAGACGATTGCATTTAGTGAGTAATTTAGCGTTGTTTTAAATATACCTTGGCTAATGATTCTTATTACATATCATGATACACATTTGGGACTTTTAGGAACAGCTTTTCTTGTTGTAATAAGTGTTATTCTGCATTATTAATTCATGACAATCAGCTGTGACAGCGCCGGGCGTCATAACTTTGCCACTAGATGGCGTTACGTGTAACGATTGGTGAAGTTAGTGATGTACTTATTTCGATTAAAAGTTTACTACAAATACGACTGAAAAATTATACTGGGTTCGGTCTCGAAAATACAAATATCCAATAATGTGTATAGTTGTATTATATCACCGTAAATTTGACAAAACAAACTTAACACTACTACTAGACTACTCGTAGATTCCTACTAATATTGTAAAAGCGAAAGTTTGGATGTTCAGATGTTTGTTACTCAATTACGCTTAAACGGCTCGACCGATTTGAAACAATTGTGCACGAAGATAGTTTAGACCCTGGATTGAAACATAGGATAGTTTTCATCCCGGGCCCATGCAGAAGAAGTCGCGGGCGGAAGCTAAGTAAATAATATACTGACCGTTAGTGAAGTAATCTTACGCGTTAGATAATAAAAAATAAAAATATATGTATGTTGATAATTATTATGATGTCCTGCCAGACATATCTATCGACGGCGACATCCTGTCAAAATTAATCTAGGGTAGGGATCCTTTACTCGCATGGTCACGAACGTGATTTGCAAATTGCAAATTTAACCAAATTTGGTGACATTATATAACATTATGTTACAAGCCAATGCCGCTTCTGATGGCTCATCAATCCCATCATATAATTATTGATAAAACGCATTTGTGTATAGATAAATATAATACTTACATTAAATTACCCACTTGTCATAGCACTTTTTGCGCAGACATTCGTTAACCTATTTTTGATATAATTTGTTACGTTTAATCATTATTATAAACGATAATTATGGGTATACAACGTATTTTAATAAGTTGACCTCATAAATGCGCAATAAACATTTATTACGTACCTATAGATAAACGTAAATTATACCTAGACCTAAGTGCATACCTGCGGAATCACATTTTATATCGCTTTATATCAATAGAATGTTGCATTTCAATTAAATACCTATTTAGACTAATACAACTCTATATTACTACTTAGTAGGTAGCCTATTTACTAAATTAAGTAATTTTGAAGGTCAGATATCGATGTTTTTATTTCTATCCTGATTAAAAATAGGTATAATATGTGTTTATAATATGTGACAGGGATATTATTAGTCCTGGCATTTCATCAAATCCCTAAGCACTAGGTAGGTATGAATTATGAGCAATTCACTGCAGATGGTAAAATGAAATTTGCGTTTTGGAATTTTCATTGAAAAAAGTTCCAATAAAATTCCAATTCATGGAGAGGTTTATTTGTTACTAGTCTTATAATCTACTCAACACCTATTATTATTGTCATGTCACTACATATTTTTTTTATATAAAATTGTATCAAAATGGAAAATAGGTTAATAACGTTTCTGCATTTAGAGTTGAGACCTACTATACTTAGTCCAGTCAATGAAGTGAAAAATTGTATGGAAGAAATGTCAATTTTGGAAATAATTTGTAATAGGTGATATTTCTAAGTAACGGATTATTATCAATTAAATAGTTACCTAGACACAAGATCCAACAAAATTTCAGACATCTAAAAAATAATAGCTTAACTACTTAGCTTCTGAAAAAGCAGGCAAAATATTTATAAATGTTTTTATCTTTATTTTAGTTCATTTAAATTTGCTCCATAATATTCAAGATAAATCATACAAAAGAAGACTAATGCATGGTTCATTTAAATCGATATTATGTAATTACTTCTGGGTGGAAAGTTTGTTGGATTCTTCAATAAAGCATCTTAAAATAACGTTTTATATTGAGATAAACAAAAGAAAACTTAAATTAATGTTTTTCAATATCGTATTTTGCCAGAAGTAACTGAAGGTATTGTACACTGTTGAACATTATGTGCGCCAAGTTATTATTAGCCACTTCACGTCCTGTTACTTTGTAAATGTCCAGATTATGTATTAAATCCAAATTTGAATATTACGTGGTTTTTTTATATTTCTCAACTCAGTGATCCGTTTGCGGATATTGGGCTTTGAAGCCCTAATTTTTGTTAGAGTCATTAAAATGAAAACTATCATGGCTAAGTAGGCATAACTAGTTACCGAGTAATAGTCGACCAACTTAAAACGTTGAGTTGAGTTGAGTTGAGTTGAGTTACAACGTTGAGTCGTTAAACTCCATAAGAATACTCAGACGTTTAACATACTCATTGAACAAGTCGACGCATATAAGTTACCAATCAAAATCGCACTCGCAAAAAAATTAACGAAATCCGTCCATTATTACGTGAAATATCGAAACTGTAATTACCATACTTAAGCAGTAAGCATGTGGAACAACTTTTACTCTATGACGTTTGGAAATTCGTTTAAAATTGCTCTCGAAAACTCAACTTGTCAACAACTTTTGTTCATTGGCAAAACGGGTTTGGTTGCGTGAAATTTGTTACAGTTAACTTTTGACCGATTTGCACAAGTTTTTTTTTAAAGCTTTCTACCTACTTACATGTTATATCTGTTGGATCTTATTTACAAGTAAAGCAAGGTATTCATAAAAGTTTCGATAGATTTACAAGCTTACCTGAATAAAAGTAGTATTTGATGAGTAGATATTAGTTAATATGTATTAGTAAAGTTAAATTATGTACCACATTAATAAGTAATTTGTATAAAATCCTGATTTGATTCCACCCATTAAGTTTATATAGGCCTAATTTTATTTTAAGCCACTGAAGTTAAAGCTTTTGAAGCATCCTAAAGTTTTGATTACCCATCTGACGGGGGCGATATCGTGGCACAAGAGCTTAAACTTTGTTTTCCAATAGTAATTCAATTTGTTGGTAATATCTTGAACAAATTTATTTTACAAATCGCTCCTGCTTTTAATTTGTATGTAAAAAATATATCTGATGTAAAATAATGCCAAGTTTGTAAAACATCTCGGATAAGGGTGAGTATCCACCAGTGCTAACTTGCAACGCTAACCGAGGTCATTCATCGTAAGTCAGTTAAGATATCACAGTGTAAACTTCATCTTGCAACTTTTGTTTATGGGTTAAAATAATCGGCGAACCAACAACTAAGCAAAACAACGTATAATTTTTTTGTCTATGCCGTGTGACATCCTTAAACAATAGATATCGAACTACAATGTTCTGAAGTTGATTAAAAATGTAACGTCTTAATAGCCATCAAAACATTTCCTCGCGCAAGCGGCTTCATTATCCGCGCATTGTCAATCTATGCGCGTAGAGACGTCTCCGCGGCCCGTGTAGGGATGTCTGTCAAAATTCACCAGCCTTGCTGGCTGGTGCAAGAGACTGACCTAGCGGGATACATGAATAATAACGAGCTAGGTATCCTCCTATATATATACGTTAATGTATTTATGCTGCCCAAGCCATTATATCTGTCCGCGCAGCTCCGCCCGATAGCAGAGAGCGCAGGCAATGCCACATGATTCAAAATAGCATATGGCCATCCAGAAAGTACATTCTATACACAGATAAAAGATTTTCAAAATCGAATAATTCGCTCCGGAGATCACCTCCTGCATACAAATTTACAAAGCTACAACATCACACACTTTTTGCCTTTATAATATTAGAAAGTATAGATATACATAAATGACACAAAAGCTTTCCACGGGTATGAAAACCTTCAATGCTGTCGGCCAACTTTAACGGAGACAAATACTCTCGAGAGGAAATTTTATTTTATTTTATTTTTATTTTATTTATTTATTTATTTTTTTTAACCAACGTTGTTTTTACATGGTGTCGAATCCTCCTTTTAAGTTAGAAAAAACTTGTGTTAGGAGGAATCCGCTCTTTCGTACAATGGTGATACTAAGCTAAAAATAAACAATGTATTCAAAAGATAATACCTAAATAATAAGATAGTACTTAAATTAGAGTACCTAAGTAATTATACCTAGTTTGTTAATACGAAAGTTTACTACATAACGAGGTATAAGCAAGTAAAGCCTTATTTAACCTAGGGGTACTGATTTTAGTAGACAATAAAGTTGAACCTATTCTAGGGTATCTATCCTAGAATAGGTTCAACTTCATGGTTACTCACATTTACATACATTTACATACAATTAGAGATTATAATGACAGTAGTAATTCAGTTTCGTTATAACTTTTCTCCTTTAACCAAGATGTAAGAACGATTTTACACTCTGTATAACTTTTTGTGTAGATATTCAACATTCTATTTACTTTGTTATACAAATTAATAGATAGAACATAAAATTGTCTTCGTGCGAAGGATGTCCTAACCGGGGTTGGAAGCTTAATTACCGTGTGCAGCTTACGTTTTTTTAATAAATTTTCATCAATTTTTACAGTTTTATGGATTTTAAGGATACAATTAAGGATAAATAGTTGTCTAACAGTAAGTACATCAGCATCTCGGTAAACATGAATAGTGCTGTATCTTATAGTTTTACCTAAAAGTACTTTAAGAATAGAACGTTGCGCCCGTTCAAGAGCCAAGAGTTTGTTTTTATGAGTACCTCCCCATATAGGTAGACAATAAAGTAATATAGACTGAACAAGGGTTTTATAGATATATATTAATAGTTCTTTATCAGTTATGTGCCTAAGATATTTGAATAGCCATATAAGTTTCCTTATACGATTTGCGGTAACTTCATTTTGTTGATTCCAAGAAAGTAGTTGGTCAATATGGATCCCTAAGTATTTAGTAGAGGTAACATGGTTGAGAGTGGAGCATGAGCAATCATTAGTCGATCGGACGACGCAGTAGTGGGCAGTTAAAGTATCTTGTTGCGTATCCGGTTGAGACGCACTTCGCATTGAGAATGTAATATAATTTGTTTTATTAATATTTAATGAAAGTAAGTTGGTTTGAAGCCATGTGATCACTTTGGATAGTCCAGCCTCAGCACAAGCGTACACTTCCTGCCAGCTGTCTCCGTGAAACAATAGCGCAGTATCGTCAGCATACGAAATCACTAGCCCATTGTTAAGTTGAATATTGGTCAAATCATTTATGTAGGTCAGAAAAAGTGTAGGACCTAAGACACTTCCTTGCGGTACGCCAAAGTGGGTGGAGTGAGCGTCTACGCTATATACGTCGTTGTTCAATTTAACGCGTTGCGTTCTATTATTCAGGTAACTAGATATTAAGTTCAGAAATTGTCCACGAATTCCCATGGTATCAAGTTTACGGATAAGGATGGGGACAGAGACAGTGTCGAAGGCTTTTTTTATATCAAGAAATATACACAAAGTTTTTTTTTTACACTCTAAATGTTTAGTAATGGAGTTTATTAATTCAAGCACGGCCTCTTCTGTATTTTTACCTTCACGGAAACCGAACTGACGAGGTGATAAAAGGTTATATTTATTTAGATATTTAATTATTCTATTGTTAATTAATTTTTCCATTATTTTGGAAATCGTGGAAAGCACCGATATAGGCCTATAGTTGTTGACATCAGTTCTGTCACCATCCTTATAAACTGGGTGAATAACAGCCCGCTTGAGCGCGTCAGGAAAAATGCCTAGTGAGAAACAAAGTGAGCTTAAGTGGCCAATAATTGGGATTAATTCATTTTTTGCCTGTTTTATAAATGTAGTAGGAATGTTGTCCCAGCCTGACGCAGATTTAGTTTTCAAGTTTAGAATTATTGCCTCAATTTCTCCCAGATCAGGCTCTATTATACTAATTGATGATAGATGTGAAGGTAAGGTATTTAAGTAGCTTGTAAGACTGGTATTATTAATTGTTAGAGGTATATTTTTTTCCGCCAAGTGTTGACCAATGGTAGCAAAGTGTTCGTTAGCTAAATTAGCTGAAGAAATGGGAGAATTTGTTAGATTTATCAAGTCATTATTTTTACACTTTAGTTTGCTCAGGTTTGTTATGTTTTTAATTGCGTTCCATAAGCTTTTGTTATTATTTTTCGCCTTATTCAGAAGCTCCCGTTCAAACTTTTGTTTTAGCTTTCTGACCAAGTTATTACAATAGTTTCTGTAGCGCCGATAAGTAATCTGTAATATTTCATTTGTAGGATCATATCGTAAGTTACGTTGTAGTTTGTTTCTGTGTTGGATACATTTTAACACACCAGGAGTAATCCAGGGTTTTAACGTTTGCGTTTATAACGTGTCTAAAACTCAATTAGATGCTTTTTTATTTTGCTACTTGTCATTGACTATTTAGCTATATTATAATTTTACACAGGGTCCTTAAAAACAAAGGTGCTGTAAGTATGATAGAGATGGCGGCATTAGTGGTCTAACGTCTGTTTGACATTTAGTTTTTTTGTGTTTTATATTTAAGCTTTCGCCAGCCAAATTCTAGCAGTTAACGAGCCCTAGGCATTTCCTGTAACTTGCGGCACATTCCCAGGTCTCGCACGCAAGCGCTGTCGCGCAGCGGGTATCAAAGTCGGCGGCGTGCTCTGTTGTTACTTGTTAGCTGGACGCGCCCGCGCATCCGACCTCGTTACCGCAGTAATAGCCCTTTGCTTTTAAATTTTTAATTAATGGCAGTTGAGAATTGCCAATATTGCTGTATGCTAATTTTTATCGATATCGATATCGATATTGATGGTTTATCGGTAGCAGACCCTCACTGTTACTACTTCATATGCATTGAATGAGTGCGTTAAAATTTAATTGACATTCAAAAGAAGTTAAAATTGCTAAACGACTGCATTATTGTTTTTTAAAAAGATTGTTTCGGAACTGATAAAAGATAGTAAAAAAAGTTTTGAAATCATTTTTTTATCTTCGGACAATAGACGGGTTTTATTAATGTTTTCTAGTAAAAAAACTTACAGATTTTATAAGTGATTATTTCATTTAAGTTTAAGTTATTTCTATTGTGTGGTAATACTTTCTTAAAATAAAAACAGTCGTCATGTATATCCTTCTAAATGCCTAATCGTGTCTTTTGGTTTTTCGTATTTATAGACCCGGAATTAGGTGTCAATCTGAACCACAATTGATCCAGTATAGTATCGTTGAGTTATGAGTGAGCACCCCGCAAGCGGAACTTAATTACGAAGCCCCAGGGGCCCGGCCGGGGACACGACGGCATTTGTTGTGCATGCCGGTATTGTACCTCTGTTATGTAATTGCCGTGTACCTGGCCTTTGATGTAGTCTGCCCCGGACGGGACGTAAAGGTTGTCTATGGCCCTTTATCGGGCGCCCGCCATTTCTCTCCGCCGTTTATCTTTTAGCAAAAAGCATTTCCCTGTACACGTGAATTTCCTAATCAAATTTCAACGCCACAACCCGGATGGATGTCGATTCATTTTAAACAAAAAGATAAAACTCCTTTATAAAATATAATGACCCTCATTGTCTACTCCTTTCCGAAGCGTGAATTATACAGTCCGATATAGGAGCCCCGATAGTCCTTTAAGAGGACATTTTAATAAATTTAAAATAACGATTATCGTTGTCTGGCGGAGTCGTGATTTCGTTAGGTTCGTGGTTCGGTCTACGGCCGGAATAAGTCGTCACGAGCGATTACTAAATTAATTAGGACCTAGCTCGGATGTAGATTGCGCTCGAGATTATTTTCCCACACGACCCGACGTTTAGATCTTAACGTTTTGTAACTATTGTTTAACAAACTCTAGCGGGGTAAATTTGCATATAAACACGTACCACTTTTTTTTCGCCACGCCTCCAATAACCAGAGTATCATAAGCTATCACGGTTCTTTTTTTTTGTGAGTAACCTGCGGACAGGAGCGCGAACGGGGCTGTTCTGAAATGAGACAATTATATGTTGCGCCTACACTAATTGCGGCGCGGGCGCGCATCTGCGACCCATATCTCACGGCCCGCAGTTTTGTAATGCTAATGCGGCGGGTGCGACCTGTGTGGCGCTGCTTTGTATTTTGGTTGCTTCTGCTTGATTGTGTAAGGAGATTTAGCAGCCTGCCTTTTAATGGTGATTGTGTTCATTTAAATTTGCATAAATCGTTTTAGGGGATTGTACGATCAGATTGATATTATCCCCTTAAACGGTTAATGTTACATTCTGTACCTACCCTTACATCATATATATTTATTATAACTGATAAAAAAACGAGGTTTCAGATATTGTAAAATAAAAACTAAAATTATCGATTAGTGGACCCGTGTGGTGTCGGGTTATATATAATAGCCCCTTTCTTCGCGTGGGTGTCGTAAGAGTCGACTAAGGGAACAGGGTTGAAGTGTGTTGTGGGCGATGGGCTAGCAACCTATCACTGCGATATCACATTTTGTCGATCTTTTATACCCACATTTATGCTAACAGTGGCACTGGACACAAGTGCCATGTGCTCTGCCTACCCCTTTTAGGGATAAAGGCGTGTATGTATGTATCGATTAGAAATTTAGTTCGCTATCGGTCCATCACTAGTGTCATAATAGAAAATATTGAAAAATATTAATAAGGCCTCTCACAGACTGGCGCGGCCTGGCCGCGGCGGTTAATAGTAAACTTGGCATTAGCTGCCAAAATTACTATTGTCCGCCACCGCAGGCCGCAGCAGTGTGATGCAGGCTTAACTCGACAAGACTATCTTTCCGCAAGCAACTGACGCTTAGCAGTAAAAACTTAAAAATATCTGAAACTATTAAATTAAGGATTTTTAAATTATTCTTAAGGTTGTTTAAATCCCCACCCTTCCGTACTGCCACCCATATTACATCGCTGAGAATGCTAAAATTATCATTTTGTTTTGACTTTTTGATTTTGCAAATATTAGTGCATTCAGTCACAACCAAAAGAGCCAAATATGGTCTCCTTAATATCAGGAGCGCATAGGAGAGATGAAGTAATGCGTATACTTCTCTTTGTGTTTAATGCCATCTCTCGGCATTTTTCCAAACTTATATTTGATGTAAACAGCTCATCAGTATGCGACTAGGCAGCAATACCAAAGAGTTTTGTGAAAGATACTGGTGAGCTCACCGGTGGACTGTTCGTAGACAAAATAAGGTTTTATGTATTAATAAAAAAATACAAAAGACTATGTCAACCTATAATAAAGGTTTTAAAAACAAGTGGCACGTTGTGATTTATAGATTACATCGGCGACTTGTGAGGTGTCAACGAAGGGTGTTGCAAAACTGCTCGGTTGAACTTTAATGAGAATACCAAACGCGACTGTTTAACCAGCCAAACTACCAGGAGTCCATGACAATGGAGGTAGTATACGATAGGTTGCGCTGTGTGTACATGTTGAAGCGACCCGCAATTTGACTACCGTATGCCTAGCCTTAGGTGACGCCCGCGGGGTATAGGGAGGTCAAGCATAATTGGACGTTGGGAAGGGAATGTCTGGCGCGCTGGCCCGCCTCCCAACACCTTGCTCAAACGCCTCACTCTCATGCGAGCCTAGTACTTCGCGCTACCAATCTGCGGTGTAGCCACATCAATTTAAATTTAGTTAGTGCTTTTGTTTTGTTCTTGTATCTAATCAAACGTGAGAAAGTTTTATGGGTCTCCGTAACTTAAGGCTATCAATCGCATTGCAAATCCTTACGCCCTAGCTGACAAGTTGTCATTGTCAATAGTTAAACTGATTAGTCTGGAAGATCGACAGACTGTCCCGGTGCCGTCGGACTAATCGGCCGATTTATCGGCCGCGCGGTTCGTTAGTCGTCGGTCTATATCAAAGAGTTTTCGAGACTCACGACCAGAATGTTTATGGCGCGGTTTTTCGAGAAAACTCTACATAAAACACAAGTATGTGCACGATTGCGTTGTAGGTACAGGAACATTAAGCTTAGGAATGTTTATAGATCACCGGATCGAGTCACATTTCATTGTGACTGCGTATTTGAAGTTATTTTTACTTTTTCTAATTACCAAAAAAAAACACCAATACCTCAAACGTCATCGGCATTATGACCAGTTAAAATAAGAGATTTTCCTTGTATGAAGTGCATATGTAATGTTTTCAATGTACCTACTAACTAAAGAACTTAAGAGATGTGTCCATTTGACGGACATCTGTCAAACCGCTGTCAAGATTATCAACTGCGTGTGGGCAGACAGTATGCATACCGTAATTGCAACGCCATCTAGTGGATTTCAGTTTCATATCTCTTAATAAGCTTGTAAAGGTCTTTAACAAAAAATTATGCCGCCAGAGGCTTGGTGAGCGAAATGGATATACCTACATAGTTAACTGGCTACTGTATTTTAAACTGGAAGTTAATTGAAAAGCGCAAGCACCTGATGTTAACACCTTTGTCATTAAATTTGATATCTAGTCTGTTAAAAAACGTCAAGAGCTTGACAGGCCGTGGCGCGGGGTTCAGGTGTAACAGGTATATGGTAAAAAAAAGATATGCAATGTATTGGATCGCTTTCTCACCCGATATTAAGATGTGTGACTATACACGTGTGTGTGGTTTTATGTCTGGTTCTTTTACCGTTCAGGCAATTCGACTCTGGAACGCTCTTCCGCTAACTATCCGTCAAGCACAAAGCAAATTGACTATCAAGCGCAAGTTACGCAAGTATCTTTCTGATAAGCGCGTAGGATAGTTGTCACCATAGTATTTTTCACTAGGTACAAAAGGTATGTATATATATTAGTGTATATTATTTTGTATATGTGTATGTTTATTTCAGTATGAAGTCTTAAATAAGTGAATCCATAGTACCTATAACGGCTATAAATAAATAAATAAATATTAAGGGACAATCTTACACAAATCGACCTAGTCCCATAGTAAGCACAATAAGGCTTGTGTTATGGGTACTAGACGACGATATATATAATAAATAGAAATACTTAAATACATAGAAAACATCCATGACTCAGAAACAAATATTCATGCTCATCACACAAATATTTGCCCTTACCGGGATTCGAACCCAGGACCTTCAGCTTCGTAGGCAGCGTCCACTACCCACTAGACTAACCGGTCGTCGGTGGCTATAACTACATAATGTGTGTATAGTTTGACCGCGAAATCCTATATTAGCCTAGAGTATAACACATAATTGGAGTTATAATGTATTTGTCAATAAATAAATTAATATCGGCTTTCAAAGAAGCTGCTTTTTCGATTTCAATTTTAAATATTTACGTTTTAGTAGTTAACTTCAACAATTCCAGAATAATTTGAAATTATAATTGGAATAGTTTGAATTTCAGTATCATTTGCGAAGTGAGCATTAAAGGTTACATCTTTTTTGTCGTACTTTTTAAAGCACTTTGGCGCCCTACTAATGGAATATCTTCTTTGGCATTTTGTCAGTTGTTCTTAATGTAGTCGACGTCAAAGATATGTATACATTTTTCTCCTTGGTATACTGGAATAGGGTGCAAAATTGTAAACATGTCTATGATATATTTTAATGTGCTACGCTTCTAGTATCTTGTATAGTCACTAGAAACTTCACTTGTAGCCATTTTGTTGTCAACTGCATAATCAGAATATTTAAATTGAAGTCATTGCAATTTCATTACTTGATTTATTTTTAATTTTCCTGCTATTGTTTCACTTTGCCAATATTATGAAATCAAAACACAGCATTGCGTCATACTGTCTAACCGAACCTGAACAGATCTTGCCAGCCACTATTATGAAGGTGACAACGATAATAGACAATCCGCGGTAAAGGTTGACAGTGACCATAGCATGGCTACACTCTTACATAGTAACCTTGACCTATAGCGGAGAATCAATTATTGTACTGCTTACAGTAATACAAAAGGATCTCTGGTCCAGAGATGCCGTTTAACCTGACACGAAAGTGTGTTAATTGAGTATTTATGCTATTGAAGAAAGTTAAGCCGAATTAGCTCTGATGGTTTACCTACGGATGGCTTTGAAGCCACGCCACTGTGACACATGCACTTTCTTGCCCGATAATGTTTTTCTTTTGTGATTCACGTCACGCATTTATTATGAACTGACCTAAGGTTAACAAAGTTTTTATCATATCGGGTCTAAAATACCCTAACAAACGACGCTCTAAACTTCGTCATCCATTACAGTTAAAACTAGTTTCATCTCAATGCGAGAACCATAAACCATCGAGCAATAAGCGGTACACACACTGTGGACTCTGGTGCAATAAATTCCGTGCACCCTTAAGCACCCTTCACACGCACCTGCGAGCGCAAGCGCGTAACGAACGACCAACCTGTTGGACCGAAATAGGCAGCTGTTCACGCCCTATAGATCCTATAGATTTTGCTATCGGTATTTAATCTTGTACTTTTTTCATAGTTGCCGTGGTAAATTGAAACCGCGTGGTTTGATAGGTAATTGAAGCTGCAATGCTTACATAATACACGTTGAAAAATAAAAATATACGATGATTAAAGATGCGATTTAGGTATGCTAGGCGATTAGGTCCCGTTCTATTGTCATCGTATTTTTAAAAGTCTAGACATTAAAACAATCGATTATATTATAATAAGCTCAAATACCTCGTCCATTGCGGCATAGGGTCGAAGCAGCCCGACACATAATTATGCTTAATTACAACTATTTTTTCTCCCGCTGTAAACGTTTAATACCTAGTTTTGTAAAAGTACAAAAAAGTATGTTTAAATATGTATATTATTCAAAGCACACGTTTACCTAGTTAGTGTTAATGATGTTAAAAATAATTGAAAACTTATGGTTTAATACCAAGCTCACACTAGTTCTATAGTGTCCAACATTCAGAGAACATTAGGTACCAGTGTTTTATGGAACTTTGTTAAAGTCTGGACAAGCTGATCCGAAACGAAGAAAATGTTGAAAATAAAATTGGCGTCTGTAAGTAGTCTAGTAAGTATAAGTAGTGGTGAGGTCAAAAAACTTTAATCACTTTTCAGATGTTATCGGCCCCGAAAGCCAAAAAACGGAGAACCGAACTGCCATAGAGTCCGCCTGTTTTGTCAAATTTCCAAGCGCAGTCGCCGCCCCATACATAATGTATGGGAACCGGGAATTTCATACATAAAACATTGCTCCGTAGGTTTTTATTTGATTGCCATTCGTAAGCACAACGAAACATTTTTTAATCAGGCGCAAAAAAGCAAACGATCCCGGATTTCGGTGGGAAAGCGTGGGTTTCGCCATCGTTACCATGCAATTGGACAATACCAGGTTTTTGTCTCCATTGTTGATTTTTGCGGAATCCGCTATATTTTGGAATGGAACTGGATTTTGGCGATGTTCCGCCACGATTGAGAAGCTTTTTTGGGAGTGAGGTGTTGATGAAATTGGTTTTTAGGCATGTCGATGGATTGATAGACGTGGTCCGCTCAAACAAGGTTTTTTTGGAAATCGAGTCTGAGGTTATCCGTTCCCAGTAAAAAAAAAAACGATTTCTATGTGACTGATGCCCAAACGCAGATTGTTTTATTACGTTACCACTACCACCAACAAAGGGTCTTGAACAGCGAGTAGCAAAAATTATTAACGTTATGGGATATAGACTTTGTTATTGTGCAGTGCTCCTGATATCTATCTAGGATATCAAGGGAAATGTCGAGAGGATAATATGATGCGCGGAGGCACCCATCCATGTCCTCAATGGAGCGACGGCCTACCCACGCGCGGAGTCGCGTCACGAACCTCAGCCTCGACACGTGCGTGCGCCCACCCGACGCCTACCAACCCACAACATTGCGAAAAAACCAACCTAACTCCTCCAACCTTGAGATTTAATGCCTTCGTTAAATTACCGCATGTGGGCTACTTAGGCCGTATCATAAGTTTCCTCCAGTATCTTTTGTTCATTGTATTCAGAGAAATAAAGCTTTTTGCGGTCGCGCTGAGAATTAAATCGGAGGTGATATCGAGACACTGCCGCGATCTACATCAAACATAATTAGAGGGACTGTCTTTTTAGTATTAAGATGGGTATAAACTAGCAGTTAATTGTGCGAGAGCCCTACGCGGGCGCCTCGCGAGCCGCTGTAATGAACCATTCGAATAATCGCAATAATTCCCGTGTCGCGTGTTAGTCGTTAATTAAGCTATTTGTCAGGTGGCACGACAATTTACATTTCTCCCGGGTCCAGGGGATTCTCGGCTCGGGCTCGGGAACGACGTATTATTATCCTTTTAGGGACGCGGCATCCTCAGAGGCGCTGGCTTCCGAACCTTTTATTCGGACCACCTGTGTTTGTTGGAGACGTCTGAATTGTTCGTAAATAAGGTTAGCGGAATATCCCCCTCTTCGGGCTTAATGCTATTTAGTGGCTATGTTGTTAATTTGCATAGGATAGGGAAGGAATTAGCATTTAACGCGCGCCGCCGCCGCCGTCCGTCTCTCGATTGTATTGCCGCGACGTCAAATTGAATTAGATTTTCGATCGACGACGAGCGGGCGCCCGACATAAAACTGGGGTCCGTGGTCAATACATTAACATGTAAGCAAGGAGTACGTCTTGTCCGACAGAGGTATAAAAATGTCTCGCGCAACACAATTCATGGGAACGGGTTGAGGACAGCGACAGGCATCAACGGCCAGGCGCAGGTGAAATGTATTGACAACTGGTCTTCCTTGATGCGTATCGGCGTGATGGTATCGAGGCGGCGTCTCAGACGCCGTCCCTGCTTCAGCATTGTGCAGATCATAGATAACGCTTGTTTATTTAGCGCTAAAATTTATTCAGCAATGAGAGACCATTAAGGTAAGAATTATTAACAGCCGGACAGGTTTATGTTCATAAGCTCTGTAATAGCGTGTTGAGTTATGTTTGTTTTTTCGCGTCCGTTAATGAATTGAACGTTAATATATTTATTAAATTCATGTTCTCGCTACCTAGTATAAGAATGCAATTTACGAGGCGGCTCTGCGGAGTCCATACGATGTACGAATACTACAGGACCTGCACCTACAATGTGTACTCAATGAAATTCTTATTTCAAGGTCGCTCGAAATGATAGGCTACACGGACAACATTCGATAAATGGTAATAGGCGAACAGGAAACTATTGAAGTCGGGCGACAATATATTAAGGGCACGGCCGCTCATTCATAAAGCAATCTTGGTTGTTTATGAATGAAGCTGGCAACTGGCTGGCGTGTAATTATCACAGCTATTGATAGTGCATTTGCATCGTACCTGGAGCCTAGCATGTGTAGTATGAGATATACATAATGGCGATACTCGACGGTCTGAGTGACTGTGGTTACATGATGATAAACAAAAGTATGAGCAAAAACTTTGCACGAATGACGTACTGCCCATACAATAAAGAACACAACATTTTTGAATATTAAATCTATTGTGTGGGGCTTTTCAGGAATCTGATATGAAGACCCCCATGAGTACACTAGGTACCTACCTAACTGTTATAGATTTATTTGTCTTTCCTCCTTCGATCAATTGCAAAATTCGTACATACAATTTTGGCGTTCAACCTCTGAATTAGGTAAATCCTTAATCCTGGTAGTTCGTATGGTCTTTAACGTTCAAAATCAGCAGGTTGACCAAGTTATCAATCTTTTAAGCTTAGAAGATCAGTCAAGGTTATAATATAATGTTAGGAATGCCTGCAGGCGTTGACAGGTGAATAGTTATTGGCGATAGCACTGATATCAGTACCGAGCCTTGTCTATGGGTCACTATTTTGCTATGAGATCATCGCTTATGTTATCTTCTATTTACTGTACTACAACTTCTGCAAATGCTATGAAGTTATCATACACTTTGACATTTTCAACGCGTTCATTTTAAGAATTCATTTTAATTCTTTTATAAACTATATTAACTGAGATCATTGTGATGTACATATCGATGATGGTTATACACTTATGACGATTGCTCTTAATACATAACACAAAACTAACTACGTCCGTTCAATTACGTACTATCTCTGTACATTTAAACTTACTTAATAAAGCGATATATGTCATTATGAAAATAAGGTATTAACGCGATACAAAATGTTGTAGGTGACTACTGGAGTTACGCGTAAAGTGGATACTGGTTTAAAGTGCTAGCATGCTAAATATAGTTCAGCGCTAAACTATTTAATACAAAGGATAAAAGATTTAGAACGAATGCCAGAGAAACTCAAAATTTCAAGGGTAAATTATAACATAGCATATAAAAAACGTTTTTATTACAGTCCAGGTATTTGCTTTTCTCAGTAGCTGTTGGATCTATACATATTCATATTTAAAGAGAATAGACAGAGGTTCAACAAAAATCATCACCAATAAATCTGAACAAGATTTCGCAATCTTGTTTCATGATCCTGATCTGCGGGAAAATTACGCAGCATTTGACGGGCGCTATGACTTTTGAACCATTATCATCACGATCCTATGCTGGCCGATTCTGCCACGGCGACACGAGACAAATTCTGGCTAATCTGACCGTCTTTCGCAAGCTCACATATGATTTAGGTAGGTAGCCAATTCTTGCAATAAATGTGCAGCAAAACTTCTTGTAACACTTACGTCTAAAATGAAATCGACCATGTAATAAAATTGTTCACATACAACATTACAAATATCTAATCCACAATGTTAGAATTGTTCCAGGCGATCGCTTCTCGCCGGGTCTTGTGTGCTATGCTAGCACGCCGGTAATTATTGTCTAAGCGGCGTTTAAACTAATCGGCGCCGTTCGGCGTGCGCGCAGACCCAATCGTCGCGCCGACGCCAGCTCCTGCCATTACACGCAGTGTTGCCAGAAATACGTTTCTAAAATTATTGAATTTCGTTAATTTACAACTTATAGGTTTAGATTGAACAGTTTGAATAGATTAAGCAATCAATTCAATCAATGTATTATTAAATACAGGTATTTAACGTGACCTCCACGAATACAATATAAAATAAAATATAATTTGGCATACAGCATGACTATTTATCGAAACTCGTAATTTGCTTTTTTTCATCCATTTATTTTATTTTACTATCTGCTTCTGGTCGCACATTTGAAACCTGGAAAGACCTATTCCGATTCTGAATAAAAAAGGACAACATTGGAAACGATTAGAAAAGGCTAGAAATCTAGTAAAAATTGCAAGTGTGGCAACATTAGATGTGTGACAATTTCAGTCTCGTTGACATCGAAAACAACATTCACTCTGGCGCGATCCTTAATAATTACCTGCTAACTCTCAATTGATTAAACATTGGGTGGACTGACCGTGCCTTGGTGTTAAAAACATTGGTTTATTCAATTACTACGCTTCTTCAAAGTAAGATGAATTTGAAAGGACAGTAAAGGGGTCTACCGTCCTCCATACAACAAGCGCAATTCCTGGTCCGGTTTTCCTACTCCAAAGTTTGGCAGTCAGTGGCCTGCTTCTCAATATCTAGTCAAAAGCTACACCAAAAATCCCTTTTTCGACCGTTTGCCAATACTGTTACTACTGCTGTGCAGCATTGACAATACTTATTTACTGGCGACATTCATTTGCATTGTCACAGAGTCGTCGTTGGATCTAAATTGCTTTTTCTAGAGAAATTTTACCCGCAGGAGTCCTGTAATCAATATTATTGCATTCTTCGCAAAAACACTCCCTTTGTACTTATCTTGCAACTGATACGTCCCCCGTCAGATCATTCGTCTTTGTCTCACCTTAGCGTACACATACGGCGACTTTGACACCAAATTTGAATTACTTATTTTCAGTCTGCATCTCCCTTTCGTTCGCTACTCTTCGCGCATTAAAAAGGGCGATTATAAAAAAAACCTCGTGTGTTCCGACGCTTATCGCACAAAGCCATTTACATGCGTCCCGCTATCCGAGGAAGCGACTGGTTCGCACTGAATTATTGCTTTTTTTTCCCGTAATCAAGTTTTCGCTTCTGACGAGCTCTCAAAACAAACAAGCCGCTTTGCCAATTTTACATTTATCTCCCGCCAACAGCCCTTCAGCGGATTATGCGCCTTGTTTCTTTGAAATTAAGGGCACAATAATGAAGATGAGGCTTTTTTGAGTGCAGAATGACAAGAGGTTTTCTTTTTGAAGTAGCCAGTTAAAATCGTAATTAAAGTAGTAGCTTCGCAGGCTGTAGTAAGATAACGAAGCCAGTTCGATACTTTCACTTTTCCATCATTACTCGGACATCGTAATCGTTTTAATGGCCACGAGGGATCGGCACCCCCTCTGGTGCAGTATTCTTGATTTACGGTAATGTTGTTAATTCAAAGTTGCGTAAAACGCCGACTTAAGTGTAAAGATTGTTAAGAATGCACCTTGCTTGCTACTCTATAATAATTAATAACCACACTCAACAAAGTAAGGTCCCGTTAAAACGAAACGACTACTCGCATTTCGTATATTTTAGCACTGCCCAGTTTTCATATTGAAAAACCGCAGCTTGTCAATTATCATTTAATACGCCTGCATGCTAAATTTCAAGTCGATCAAATAATTGAATGTCAGTCAAAATTGCCTCTCAGGAGCCGGGGCGCGAATTACACCAGAAGTCTGAGCGGCTGATTTCTTAATTCGATTACATGTAAAGTGTGTGGAAATAATCGTTTTCTGAATGACGACACTTGAGCCCGTTATGGGGAACGTTGTCCAGACGAGTTCCAATTCCAAAATAAATAAAAAATCTCAAATTTGTTTACTGTTCAGGATACCAAAATATAAGTACTAATAGACGGTATACCTCTAAGACTATCCCCAATTTCAAACTGTACTCTCTCTGTGTTACATTACGTAACACTTATAAGAACAGAGAACTTGCTGACCTTACTGTCAAAAGCGTAAAAGGATCCTCCATAAGAAGGCAGTGACGTAGCAAACACATAAAGGCACGTGGCGCGCTCAGGTACGCAAAAGACGATCTCGGCCCGTTTAAACCTTTTACGACTAATCCAGTCGGCTACCCACAAATATGGCAACCTGGCCTTTCATAACCTGTTTTTGGGGTTTCCTTCCCTTATCCGATACACCACGTGCTCTTAAAAGTTCAACGCTCTTCTGATTTTAGAAAACGATGACACTAAATAAGAAACTGTGCCATTTAATAATGCAGTTGTCCATTATATTTAATGAAGATATTGTGATGTACGATGACGGTGACAATTTATCTCTAATTAAATCTCAATTGAATCATATTAAATTCGCCACACATAATCCTGTTGCAACCGGTGTTTCCTGAAAACTAATAAATGTTAATGGCGGGCATTTAGCCTTGTACCGTCACTGGGAACCTGTCCCATAACCCAGCTGGGTCCACATAGCTCATTTCCATAGGAATTGCGCTGTCTCGCCGCCAAGCGATAATAGGTAACACCACTGACACCTCGGGCTATAGTGAAAGTGGATCCGAGCTAAATAGTCCAGAGACTTGATGATATAAACGCCAACATCCAGCGCTTCAGAGATGCCATTACAAGTGGACACAAGGAGCACGATAGCTAGCCGTCTCGAGGACTCATTAATCATTTATCATGCCCTCCTGTTTTTCCGTTACATTAAACATTTGCTCGCACGGCACATCTTTTCATAATGACTTTAATATTCTCGTCTGAGCGTGTTATAATGAATGTTAACAACTTCTTGATACTAATGTGTGGCGGGTAATGTTCGACATAGTTCCCGTAGGTACCTCGTAAGCTTAACTAGCCAACAATGTCCCCGTCGTTATACTAAGAATGTACAGTTTTAATACGCGTTTGCATTTCATTAACCATCACGCATCTGCGAGTTAATGCTGCGAAGGAAAATATTGATACGGTTAACTTTAATGGTGATCTACAGGAGCCCGCTAAATGTGATAAAAATACCTGTACCCTGATGATGATGGCTACTATGAAGTTGTTAAAAAAACTGGTAAAAACGCGGTATTAACCAATACCATTAAAAGGTCGTAAAGTGCTGATGGCGCTGCCGATACGGGAATCACGGAGTATTCTTAATATCGTATTATTATTAGTCAGTTATTACGTTTATGCGTTTTCAGGTTTGGAGTTCTCGGAACGGTGACTGTTAGTGTGACGGGCTGAGTTTAACAAGCCGGAGTTGTAATTAAGGTCTGCTTACCGGACATTAATTTTTGGCAATAAAAGACGGGCGCGCGGGCAATGATCGGTACGCACGCGCGATGCGCCGTGGGAAAAGCGGTGGCTTTGTGCTCATTGTAGTCGCAATTAGTTTTTTCGCCAACGCATGTCGCACTTGCCGCAGTAATGTCGCGACGCGTAATGCCTTGTCCCAAATGTTTTCCATTAATTTGTGGCTGCGTGCATCACCGGCGCCCTCACTCGGCGGCGAATTTTCTGCTGCAAATAAATGCATTTGTTGCACGTGGAATTGAAATCCTTGGTCTTATTCTTTATATTGGGCTTTCCTCTTAAATTCCCTGTTGTCAATTTAAGCAATATCGTGATTATGACACTTATGTGACTTATTGACAGGCGTGGGCACAACATAAAAAACGCTGAAGATCGAAACATGAATTATTAAATATTCACATGTTTCCTTCAAATGCTATTTGAGTACATAAAGAGATTTTTCTGAACGGAATCCATGTGTGACGAAAAAATCAAGTAAACCATAAATAAAATAAACTTACACAAAATACGGTAATAAACTTTCGTATATCTAAACTACATGTAGACAAAACCGCTACTGAAACAAACCTCAGGTCATTTATGTTCGTAAATGTTTGTATGATCAACAGTTTTTGCAAATCATAAGTGTAGTAATTCATGTGTGAAGCCTCTGACAGACGTTTTTGATTGTCAGTCAGCCGTTTAAAATTTCTCCTTGCAACTTTTTTTTTTTTGACGGAGCACTTTAGTTTCTTTCGGCGTTTCTCACGATGCCCCTTTATCGATAATGTCTATTGTCGTGGCGTCCTGGGGTCACAAAATAAAGTAGATTTAAGCTGCGGCGATATTGGAAGCATCTTCGCCGTTAAGCTAAAGTGACTGCGCTTATTTTGCATTACAAAATTACAATGTTGTAAGGAAAGAGTTCGTCGTCATTTGACTTCGTCACATTGATAGCGTATTTCTTTAAATAGGGTTTAATTATAATATTTTAACTTTAAGGAAATTTCTTCATGCTTTAAATTTGAAATAGAGTCAATTAGTGAAATTCACATGACCATCAAGGGTACTCGTACTTTATATACTGGTCATTATAATCAAAGATAAACCTATTTAACAATATCATGCCTACACAACGTTTTTTGTGTCCATCTAACTCGCTATACAAATGCCAGGTATCGTTTAATTGTGGCAAACTCATCCATGCAGGAGGCATTTCATACATCGGTCGCATGGTTTCCCAGCGCTAACTAGACGATCATCTTGTTTATAGAGCTATTAGTTATCGTGCCATCGGATTCTGTATCTGATCTCGTGGCTGGCAAAAAGTGCCGGTTTCATCGCCTGCAAGCGAACCGCTACGCCAGGGTTGCTAGTATCATTCTCATATAATAATTGGTATTATTTGGTTTCAGCATCTGTGATCCCAATTGTGAACAACATAATTTCTATTGTGATATATTTATCAACTTGCGTGTTTGTACTGGTTTTATTATCGTTAAATGAATTAGATATATATGATTATTTTACAAATACGAGCATACTTACTCTTAACTTACACTTAGTGTAATTTAATATTACATTCACACACAACACATTACATTCACATTATTTAATATTGCATCACTTATGTTTGCCGAAGCTCACACGGATGGGTTTGACGCCATTGTACGGAAGAGGGTCGCATCTGTGGTGCGTAGGATGCGGAGCAGCTCCAATAGAATTTTGGAAATGTTTGCGGCGAAACCTGATTCCCCCATATACCTTCATGTCAACAAGTTGATGATTGCCAATCGAAAACTGATTGGTAATCATTAAGTTGTTGACAGGGAGTGAGTATTTTAATTATTTATAAGTTCTAGTGTAGGTATACATTAACAATAGTTTTGTAAGATTTTGTAATTACTAACCAGTGGATCTAAGTTATCTGAATAAATGAAATAAATTATTATTATTATTATTATTATTATTACTTACCAAGGGCTGTAAAAGAAAGAAGCCCTCTATCGCATTATTACAACCCTCGCCTGCGGCTCGGGTCACAAATACCTGCGATTTCGGGCTTTCTTTTTTACTGCCCGTGGTGAGTACACAATTTTAGTTTACGTCTTCACCTGGCCATAATGCGAGTTTTACCGTACGCGCTGCGTGCGATAAAACTCACATTATGGCCAGGTGTGACGTAAAATGATTTATTAGAAGTCTAAACCCCTTCTTTATAAACCCTTACAAACCTTCCTTAAGTAAAATGTGCTTTGTCCTTTTTCCGAAAATACAAATTTATTTAAATACAATAGTAACAGATAAAGACAAACTGAACGGCATATTAACTAAAATAGGATGTTAATGAATAAGTGCATTACACATTAAACACAAGTCTGAAAGTCATGCAAACATGTACTCGTATAGACAGTGGTTTAACATCGATGACATCACCTATTTAGTCCGTTCGATTTGTCCAATTGTAACCCCAACCGCAAAAGTTACGTTCAATTTCCTGCCTTTTACTCGAGTATTTTGACACGTAAACCTCTTACAGCGCTACTTAATTCACAAGTTGATAATTAAATTTGTAATCACGCATGTTCGTAATGACACTTAATTTTGACAGCAACACATTGACGTTCTGATTTTCGGCTTCGGGTGAAGTCGGCTATTTCCGCATGGATTCGTCGACTCGTGCGCACCGAACGAGTTTCGCAGTATCTGGAGCATTTATCCGGCGTTTTTTGCGCTTTAGATAAATCGCTGATCCGTCAATCTGTACTAGTGCAAATAAGATTTTCGCTTACCGGATGATTACGTCATTGAGGGTATTACTTGGTATTAATGTCTTGATAATGCGATTATAGAAAGTAACTTAATTAATGTTACACGAGTCTTTGATCGCGTTAAGTCCAATTACTTATTGAGTATCAGATTTTTCTGCTTACCCTCACTTGCAATTAGTAAAATCCCAAAGGTTACTTAACGCAGAATTTTGTAATAAATTGGGTATTCGTATATTTATTCTCAGTGTCAGCATTTGTGGCGTGACAATGACAGCATTCAGCATTGTCGCCTTTATTGTGACATTAGAAATTCCAAAACATATTCTTCTTTGTGGTAACCCTAGTGCGGGTCAATGGCGGAGTCAAACTAAGGTTAACCGAGTTAATCATGTTTAATCCTATTATTGGTTTAACTTCGACAAAGTCATTTATAACTGTAAAGTTGATGATGGCTCGAGATAAACTCGAATCGATTCTCTGAAATAGTGTCTTTATCATTCCTGTTTTTTTCCTATACTTTACTACATCTAAGTAGGTCTGTCTTCGTCTTATATAACCGTTGCTACAAATAATTTCCTTTTGACACAAAGTCGTGAATCAAAACAAAAAATCAATATTACCTTGTTTCTTACGTATCGTTCCAAAAAATGGGGTCGTATTCAGCATCAGACATTCCACCCGCTTCCTCGTTTATCATCACAACTTGCTCATTAAAAGTGCATTTGTAATTGTCAATTTGTTGGCCAATCCGAAAATCTACCGATCACCACGGTGCATCCAATCGAACCCTTATTACGATGCATTACATCTCAAATTTGAACAGCAGGATTGTAAGTAAAAACGGTTTTTGCAAAATTTGGGAGTAGAATATAGTTAATTATATGATGCATTAATCATTGAGGATGGTTATTGGGTGAAGAAAGATGCGCGAATCAGATGTTCTCACCTTTTGAGAAAGTCCAAAGACAGTTTGTGGAAAATATGTGCAGTGTACGTATTCAGTGTGAATTTTGCATTTATTTATTATTTATTTATTTATTGACAAATACATTTACGTGACATTCCAGTAAAAACCAATGCGTCACGAAACTAAAAACAACAAATAATACTATTTAGGTTTGAAGGATAAACTGATGTTTGGGTCTCGATAATACTAATAATTACACGGTTATAGTCTAAGAGATTTGGGACTGGTCTTTTGACACATCGCGACACCCATATAACGTAAATTGGCACTGCTCATCGAAATAATAAAAAAAAGTTTCAATAGCTTACGAGTTACGAAACAAAGTTCAATCTCGATGCACGCTCTTTTTAGCACTTATAAAGTGATTGTAATATTCTTTGACGGCTTATTTGTGCAGAAATTAGCATTGAAAACTCGGTATGCGGACAGGACTTTTTTTTAAATTTTAGTGTAACACTGCTTCAATCGATTAGTCTGTCAATTTAGAAATAAATCGGTATGAATCAAATAATTGTGAATTGGAAAATAACAATGTATTATTTAATTACTCTCACGATACTACGAATCGATCAAAACTGACATTTTTGATTGTGCAAAATGTTCCGTTTGACAATATGGCATTGATTTCTGCACGGCTATCATGAGACGGCGCGCGAGCTCTCTCGATTTTTCTTACAGGACACTTTTGTTAGCAGACGACTGTGTATAGGCTCTTTATTTGATTTCCTAAAAATAATTACTACACAGTAATCAATCGATTCCTTTTATTAGCCACCATCAATCGTAATCGGATATATGACAATCGATTTACTCTAGCCACATTACTCTTTACGTCATATTGGAACTGTCAAAAGACCAGTCCCGAATCTCGTTGACTATAGTCGGTTACGTTAGCTCACGTATTAAATGTCACTACAAAAATGTGGATTTGATTAAATTTGATTTAGGACTCCTTTTATGGCTGAGATGTTAGAGCGGTTTCCCGCTAATTCAATAAATATCACGTCATTCATATTAGTAAATTTACGTATAGTTCATTAGTTTCCTTGAAATTGTAATTCATTTTCACATAACATTGATCTTGCAATGCAATATTTATTCATAGAGTAGCTCTATACAAAGCCGCAGATTTTCCCATAGGTTTTTCTACTTACTACAGTAACTGTACTGATTGACAGAATTATCTTATATTGGATCAAATGCTGCCTCACATCTATGTCAAATTTGATATTTGATTGACCTGAGACCTTCATGCACTTTTAATGTGCCAATATTTACTCACTTCGTATTTCTCACGGCGCCATTAAATTCATAAATAGTCATAGTCAGTCACAGAAGTAGGTATAAAGAAATGATGTGTCATAGAAGCGCCACTATGTTTAGTTCATTATTAGCATATTGATATAAAATTGTCTTTTTAAACGCCGTGCTTCAACTTGAAATTGTATTATTTGTATCACGACATGGTGGTCGATATAGGTTACTTACTAGTCGTAGTAGTCACAAACTATACTTATATCTGTAACTTATTGTTTAGAATTATTTTCAATGATACTTAGCTGAAAATGTCGTTCATAAATTATATAGCGTCATCGCTATGCTAATATTGATGTAAAGGTATATAAAGTATAAGTGTTAGTTGTACCGAGACCTCACGTGTATTTCCATTTGTAGTCCAATAGTTCTCAAACCTGAACGCTATTGACTGATATTGCAAACAATTAAAAACACAAAATACTATAACCAGCACGGTAGAACCAGGAAAACAATGAAAACATCATATATAACAAGATCAGAGTATAATGGTTACCAAAGATCGCTATCTCCACTAGTGGGCGAACGCTCCGAACACTCATTACATAATCGAAAAGCAAATTCTTACCAACATAACTATGCGTTCAGAAATCAACAAACACCATCGCCTAGACCTGTATTACCCACGCACTAAGGTTTGCATTCTGGTTTACATCAATTTGAACATCAAAGGTCGAGCTACCGTAGTTTTGTCAATTGTCCGTGTCAAATTGCTCTTTATCAATTTCCTGTTCCAGTGTGTTTAAAATCTTAAGGGTTAGGGTTCAATTTTGAATGCGTTGGCTCTAGTTATGTTTGTTTTAGTAGGCGGTGTAGGCGTTCGGGCGCCAGTGGGTGTGATAATTCCTCCGGCACACACAAAGAGTACCGTGAGATAGTGATATGCTCCCGAAACATGCGGAGGTTTGCTTACGAATTAGCCGCGTGGGATAGGTGAAGGGTCACGGAAAATTTAAGGATAACTACTGGATGTAAGGAAGCCATAAAATCTTTTAAAAGGAAACCTAGTATTTTGCCTTGAGGGCCTTATGACGCCGACGACCGAACGAGAGTCGGGCATGTAATCGCACGTGGGCGGGAAGAAAGTTTTGTTTTACGATGGAATCATGCAGATTCGCAGGTTGGAGAGATAAATTTTATTTAACCAACTCGTGTCGTGTAACATCAATTCTTTATCGTATCTGGCACTGTGACGTTCACGAAGTTACTTGTGGTCGATGATGGATTCATTCATTGACTTTTAAAGTATTGACTCAAAGCATGGCCACCGACGGTTAGGGGTCTGTCACTTAGGTAAAAATACAACTTTTTGAACACCCTAAAAGGTATCTTGATTTTCTTCTTTTGCTGCGATAAATATATTATGTAAAAGTAAACCGAACAGTGGATGGAATTTTATGGACTAACAAACCGTAGAGTTTTTGTTTGCAGTGAAAATAATTCTATTTTTAGTTGCGCGAAAAAAAAAATCGTAAAACATCGGTTTTCACGGCTCTACTTATATATATAACTTCTTCAGAATATTAGAAAATAACATTTTAGAATACGTTTAATTATGTTACTGCCCCATTGAAATTAAATAAATGACACCATGTTTTCTTATTCACAGGCATACGAGCTGTCAACCCTGACGGGCACGCAAGTGATGTTACTAGTGGCCTCGGAAACGGGCCACGTGTACACGTTCGCGACGCGGAAACTGCAGCCCATGATCACCTCGGACTCGGGCAAGCGTCTCATACAGACGTGTCTCAACTCGCCCGACCCGCCCACCACCAGCGAGCAGCGCATGGCCGCCACCGGCTTCGAGGAGACTGAGCTCACCTATAACGTAGATAACGAGGATATGAAGGTGAGGCAACTGACATACCCGTCGTCAATCCAGTACCCTATAGAGCACCACCCGGGGCTCGCTCCGTCGCCGCTACAGCAGTACCACCAGCACCCTCCCTGTCCGTCACCACTCCCTATAGGCTCTCTCGGACAACCGTACTCCCACGCCCATCTATCACACCCCCACATGTCCCACCATCCTCAACGGTAGTTCAGATGGCACTCTTGTTAAGCCCAGTTTAGCGAATTGACTCGCGGTTCGGGTCATCGTCATAGTCACGTTCTAGCTGTAAATTAGATTAGTGAATTTTGATAGTCTATTTGTAAATAATTAATATAAAGTTTGATTTACGAGGGTTCGGGTCGTGATTGCGATGTTCAGTGGTGCAATGATGTTCCGCGAATCTGTCGGCGGGGGTGGTGTAAGTGATTGCGGATGATAATTGACAGGTCGCAACTGATCGCAAGATACGGGCGTCGCGGACGTGTAAAATGAGTTATGAGCTGCCACACTTTCTCGCTTCTGTTGAAAAATGTTTTACGGCAAGGGACCGATCGTGACGTTGCCAAAGCTGCCTATCTCAAGGAACAAATTGATTTATTTTCAAGCTGTCAAGAAACAAACAATATTTCCATTTAAAAGAACGGCAATACTTCATTTGAGTTCAACGCTCATTTTAAGCTCGTACAAGACGATTAGACGCTGTAATGGATCCCGCATCGCCCATTGAATTAATCATCCTAAAAATCCTATCAACGAAATTGATGAACGGTGTCCAAACGCATAGAGCATAATATTCGGTAGTAAAATAATCAGATTCAAAATCCGATTATAATTAACGCTCCGGACCGGTTTTACGATTTGTGTGACGCCTCGAATCGGAAATGGGAGCGGTGGTGCGCCTACCGATTCATTATGATCGATGAATCGGCCTTTCATTTATTGTCAGTGAAAAAAAAGAGTCTTTAATAATCGCGATTATTCTTGAAATTAGAGGAAGTCCGTTCTAAAAAAAGAGTAGGGTACGTATGTCAGCAGGACTCGACACAGGTACGTTTCGTTTCTTATATTGTCGAAGATAGGACAAATTCTCGACGCTGCTCTAGCTTGGTGTCCGTTACTAGAGACAGTTTCCAATTATCAAGGGAGCGCGCTGTCGCCGCCGGTCCCTCGTGATCCGGATTATCAAGAAACTTAATTGAAAATTACTTTCGGACACCGAGAGTGATTCTTATAAATTCCCCTGTCAAACTTGACCCGTCCGCTAGGACAAGCAATCTGTGTAACCCAGTAGCTTTCACATTTCGTGCCAACGCTCTTCAAATTATGAATTCATCGATACAATATTGGTGTAATCATTATTAATTTTACTGTTTTCATTATGTGCCGCGCACAGTTAATCAATGAAACGCGTAGTTGATCAAACACCCGCCAAATACGGCGTAGTAGCGCCATTCAGCGCTCGATTCATCCATTAACGCCGAACACACCTTGTGTTGCTAATCGGACACTATTTATTCATCGATTTGTACTCAGTAGCCGCTCTCGCTGCCGTCGCATCGATTGCAGCGAACGATTAATTCCCGCTCCCCATTTGCATACCGTTTTAATTTCGAACCCATCCGGCGCCCACTGCGCCTTCACCCCGACCTCGAATATCGCTTGTCAGCTCTGATATGTTGAAATCGATTACGTCGATTCGCTCGTTTCGCGTTCGCATCGATAAAAATCTTTCGTCTCCCAGTAGGTCCGTCATCCTCGTTTGACGTACGGAAATAATACGTCCGCGACGATATGCATCGTTATTGTTCATGCGGCGTCGATAAGCAGATTCGATTGAAATATTCACGCGGTAATTACGATTCCAAACGATAACTGCCCGAGATGGCCGCTCTTTAGATCTTTATCCGCTGTGTTTTTGTGTTCTATTCGTTCTACATCTCAATTCGTGACTCCGGTGAATGTGGCCAGCGAGTTCATGTTTTATATATTATTTATATTCAAAGGCCGCGTCTAGTTGGACGTCTAGGTACAGTTTCACCTGCCATGGTTGGCCGGGGTCATAAATATGATGCTTTGCGTATTCGCAGCATGCGGTTCTGAGGGCATGCTGTCTGTTTGGAGCACGTGAAATAGCCACGATATTGCGGTCGTAGGACGCAGATGCCCCGGCGCATGAATTAGCGGTGTGTGCAGAAGTCGGTCAGTGCCCCCGCGTATCCCTAATCGAGCGTCGGTTTCGTAACGGCGGGCCACTCGAGATTTCGCTTTCGGTGTAGTCCGGTGCGGAATCCGCTGTGAATTCTTTAGTTCTATTTCCGAGCACGTCTCGATCAAAAAACGTCTGTCGCCACTGCAGTGGTCCCGACACGAGTCGTAAATTCCTCCTCCTTTTTAGATAAGCGGGTCCCGCGGCTGACTCATGTCGCCTATAACGTATTCTGCGCGACGCGTGTCTATCCCGCCGCTGTAATCGCTCGTTAGTCGTCTCGCGCCTCCTTTATTAACTTATCAATACCATTGTTTTGATAAACGCCGGGTAGATTTGCTGACTCATCGCATTGTGCTCTAATGTTCCTACATAATTGTCCGGCTGTAAGCCGATCGCCGCGACTAACAATAAAGCTAATTTGACTAATAGGTGCGTTGTAATCGTCACCGCGTGTGGTTTAAGGATTAGGATTATTCAGTCGGCTTTCTTCGCCGCTCCCTCTTAATGAACGTTGTTCTAAAGCTATTGTTCTACTGTTGTTTCTTTCATCGTTTTCTAATCCCCGTTTTAGTTTGTTTTGATTGTGTTAGTATTACCTTTCTGTATTTACCGGCGCTAAACGTTCGCGTAAGGCCTTGTGCTTTTTGTTTGATTTCTGAAATTTGTGAAGATTCTTCGCGTCGCATCCCGCCGCGTCTGGTGCGATCATTAATTTATTATTCCATGCGTGAACGCACCGTTGCTTCGATTTTTTCGTAATTATTTAATGTTTGCAAAATTCGCATTAAATGATCGGTTCTCCCCTGTAATTAACATCCCGCCGACCACCCGCGAGAGATCGATGGTCACCGTTAATCCGCGAGATGGCATGCGCCTCGCCGTGTCGCCGGTGGACAAATGAAGAGATTCCTCGGGGAGTCAATTTGGTGAAATTTCCGCGAGAGCAATGGCCGTCGTAAATTCGATTCGCGCCGTCATTTAGGTAATGGATCATCCCATTAACCGAGCATGCGGCGACGGGACGATACGTCGTGATATCCCCAATCGGACGAACATCGAAGCGATGAAGCGTGTCGAACGGATGCGTAATAGCAGCTTGAGCAATGAACTTCTGAACATCTTTTTGCAAAGCACCCCCTTAATAAAATCGACCAACGCGCGAACGTTGTACCACATTTAGATTAGGAGTATAAAGCATCAATATTTGGCGCAGATGTTTTTATTAATCGTTAAAACAGTATGGGCGTTCCGGTGCGTTGCGTCCTGGCGTATTATTTTAGGCGTCGGTGCGCACTCCGTGCACTATTACAGCGCCGCCGAGCCGCTGTTGCATAATTCAGACACGAGCCTTGCCGTTTGCATTCCGATACTTGATATGTGCTTTCACATGTATTTATGGACAAGATTTTGTGTCTCCGTAATGTTTGCCGAATAAATAAATTGTGTTTAAGGCATAAATACAATGGGCGCACCGGCTTCCCTCGTTACGTCGGCGACTGCAAAGTCCAGCCGCGGCATGTCACCGCTGAGATATTTCGCTGATGCGTCGCTTATTTCGTTGTTTAGGGGCTTCGTTACACTACGCTTTATGTCCGCGGTTACAAATTGGCGTTCGATCGGCATCGGCGGGGGGCGCAAATCCAGTAAGAAATTATTCTACATTGTGCTTCATGCTCGAGACAATTTGACACATCCCGCATTCGTATGCATCTGAGCCGCCATCGCGGGAGGCGCCCGCGCGCATTAGGCGGAGCGGGCGCGGATCTGGCCGACATCATTATCTGCGCGCCGCATCATACACAGGATTCCCCTCACATCTCACTTACCGCAATTCTAATGATTTGCAACGGAGAGGCTCCTTTGTATGCAGACGACGGTCGCTGAGGTGCGACGCTATCCCGAGGAATCTCCCTTCCGCGAAGTGCCGATGCTCTAATTGAAATTTATTCGTGGTCTTGGACCCAGCGGGCGGACGCGGGCCGGGTGCCCAATGCCGTCGCCTTCTAATCCCATTAGATTAATGAATAAGCGCTCGGATCCAGGTTGTTTAGTTATGTATGCGCTTGCGATCTCGTTTACCGGACTCGCTCGGGATGCGCCTCATCCATTATAGATTTAGTCTGGAGTGTGCCGTCCGCTGGATATGGCCGACGTCTATGTCATTTCGATAATTGGCCCGCGATTATATTTCCAGTTGCGCACTTAACAAACATCTGCGATAGATCCCTTGATTGGCAGTTGACGATTGCGTCATTGAATCTCAGTCCAATTATACATTTCAATTTGAATTATTCAATTCTAATGCTAGTTTTTTGCGTCTTAATATAGTCGATAATAAAACCGCGGGATTGGTTCGCCGAATACGTCGGCCCACTTCCTAAAACTAGACTGGGAGACGCAGAACGCAGATGGTTAAAATTAGGCGCGCGCGCGCCCAGAATAGAGTAAAACCGCGCGCCGCGTCACACCGGCCGACTTCGGAGATTGTGTTACACATATGACCATGTTGCAACCGCTTGTGCAGATGGAAGATTCCTCCTCACTACATATAGAAGCTTGTCACAGCTATTTTAGATAACTTTTGTTGTTTAACGCGCATCATAAATCAGATAGGTATATTTTCTGCGAGTTTTTAGATGCAAGCGCATGTTCCTAATATAGCCTTTCATCACCTCTTCATATAATTAAAAGCTATCTACATTCCTTAGGAAATTCCCATTAAAATTATAACTCATTGTAAGGTCACAGTTCAACCCTCGAAGTGACATGAATCCGAACATTGTTCAACAAACTACGAAAGAAATAAACCAAACTTATCGGTCATCCTTTTGTATCGGCATCGCGATGCGCTTTTGCGGGCCCATTACTATCATAACACCACTTTATTCTCCATTGACGTCTCTTAAAGGGATTTTGTCGTGGTTTGTAGGAGCTTGGCTATTAAAGGAGCGTTGGATGGTTGGTGCTGCGGTGTTGTCGGGTCTATAAATTCAAACTAACGTGGAGGCTCTACCGTTAGCGCGTGGGAAATGATTGGGTCCGAGGCTTTGTTAGGCCGATTGTCCACTGGAGTAGATGCGGCGATAGGCGGCGGTGACAGCTACGTGGGAACGCCGTTCGCTGTTTTCGGTGCTGTTGTACGCTACAATGGCTAACGGATGAGCGGACATTCAGCAAGTGTACAACACTCTTTAGATATGAATCTTTGTTTGCATTTGTGCCACTTAAATTTGCTATAGAGTTGTTTTACTAGATTTTATTTTGACTGAATTTTCATGTTGAATAAAACAAATCGTTTGTACACCTGTTACATTGAATCGATCATTCGCAAAGTGATCTTCCATATATCATAAACACAAAATGAGTTATTACTCCTGCTATTTATAAATAAACAGCAATGAAATAGCAGTATTAATGATTAAGATAACCACGCGTCTAGAAGTAAAACACTAGGACAGTTAAAAAAAAAGGCCGAGAAAGTCTATTTGTGGCATTTCCGGGACTCGATTGTCGCTCTATCTCCGCTCAGTTCAGTCAGATTGATGCGATACGCCATTCGAAATTAGATCGTATTGCTTTGTTTATAAGGTCCTCTACATTTAGCATTATTAATTGTTGTGTAGATACGAGTATTATATCCGTATGAACGATGAAAATTATTAGTTCTCCTGTGAATACCTTTATTAATTTTACAGATGTGGCGTTGATCTTTTAGATAAAATTACCAAAATATGTTATAGAAATTCTTGAGGAAAAGCAATATAGTATAGATATAACTTACTAAATTGGGTAAATGCTCGTTAGTTAGCTATCTTTCATAAATAACACAGTTCATTATTCCAGTTGTAATTTAAAGTAGTTAATTGTTTGACATCAAAAAGATCGACATCAACTCAATTCCGATCTTTCCCAACGACTCAAGTACAACCATCCACCTACGTAGTTACAGCATTCCAGTTCTGCGCGGTATCTATGCGCTTTGCATTCTCCCCGCGCCTGCGCGATACGCGCGCTGCGTGCAACACAATAATTCCGGCATACATGTAGTTAAATGAGCCGAGGCGGTCATACATAAATCATGCGCGGGATCAGCTACGACCGACGCGTGCGCAGCTAGGGGGATAGACTATGATGATCCAATCGATAAGGTTTTTAAGACAGAAGTTTGCGAAATTGAAAATCGGTTTTTCCTGTGACGTAGGCACGGTTGAAGTCACCAGAGGACACTTGTACAGCTGGACACTTGTACCATGCCGCTTTAACGTCATGTTTAAACAGCCACATGACATTGGCAAACGGAACGGGTGAAAGCGACCAGTATTCAGCAACTTAGTTCAACTGTACTGTTTCACATTGTTGTTGAACCTTATCACATTGAACTTGTACCTGTTTAGACCAGAACCAATATTGCACAGCCTGTGTTACTTTTTCTTGATGATCCATTCCCAAAGCGACCATCTCTTGATCCATTAAACCACTCTTAAATGTGTAGGCCTGTCGTTCGGTGAGCAGTTGTGTAGGCTTTTTGAATTAGGGTGCATATGACAAACCTTTTGCCGCGACATCTTCACATACAGGGCACGATCAGGATCTTTCGCCAGATGCATTTGACCAACTCATATGTCACTTGACCCTTTGAACGCCGAAATCTCACGACCACCTCAAATGACAACTCGTTACGGTAATACTAAACACAATTATGTCCTCTACGTGTCCAGAAAGATTCCCACGTCAAAAAGCTCCGGAACTAATCCCCCGCACGTACTAAAGATTAGCATTTGAAAGCTTTGTTTGTGCAAGCTCGTCAATAGAAAAAGCTGTGATGGATCGGCGCTAGGGCACAAAGGGGGATTTGTTTTCAGACCTGAATAGGATGCGGGTTAGCAAGACGCGTGCGGAATACATTATGCTTGCTTATTTACTGGTTTATTCAAAACTGTTGCTGATCATTTTGTTAGAAAATATTAAATAATAGATGAAAGGATCATAGCAGAGCGTCATACAATCTTCCCTGTCATTAAGTAGGAACATGCGCTAGAGTAACAGTGTCGGAGATCTAGTTGTGTCCAATTGTATCGAAAAGAAGCTCCCATTCGGTAAGATATGTAGGCTATTTAGAAGTGTTGAATGGAAAGTTGAAAACCAAATTATTTGATTGAAAGATAAGAAAAAACTGGCGTTCTGTACCCCAACTTTATTCAATCTCTTCTCTTTGCCTCCTCCCGTTTTAGTTTTGAATTGAGTAAAAGAGATAGAATTAACTAAGTTGACTGCAGGTTAAAGTAATGGCTGCCTCGTTGCAACCTGCTCCAGTTATCCAAATTACTGTCATTAACTATCAAGTGAAGCGAAAAAACTGTATCAGCAGAACCAGTTCGTTTTCACTAGAAAACACTCAGAAGGTCGAAGATTCGATCCCAGGAACCGTATGAATAAATTATTCGTATTGTCCGAATTGGCCTGGATTTAAATGATCGTTATCTGAACGTTACCTTCGAATTTCAGACTGGACTGCACTTTCCAATTTAGGATTTAACGATTCCAAATACGCGAAATTTCATAACGATTTTGTAATAAGTCGCTAAAAACTTAATTTAACACGAAATAATATTTTAATTCGGTTTTTATGGTGTCTGAACTTATCATTCGCGGTAAGTGCAAATGTGTATTATTAACGTTACCCGTAACAATTAATTAAAATTTGGTGATTAAACTTGTTACTTCACAATTATCATTAAATTTCGTTTCATAATCATTGAAATCGTTTACTGCGTTATTATCGATCCATTAATGATATGTATCAATATGTGTAGTGACAGAATATCAATAAATGAATCGATCAGACATGCGCATTCCTGACTAAACGAAACTCTTATCGTTCAAAATTCGAACACATGCAAATACAGTTGCGTGTTCTTCCTGCTCACCAGTCACGCTTCTTATCACTCGATTGTAATCAGGAAGCCCAATGAAGTATGTTTTCCCGATCGCCAGTGCTTATGACTTGCTATCACGCTATGATCTGCGATCAAATCCTGTTGGCATCTTCTAGATATTTAGTACAAAAGCGGCGACAGTTATAGGCCGGTTCTATCGCCCCAGCCACCACACTCCATTCCCTATTGACCAATCAGCGCCCACTATTTCAAGATATTTGCCAGAAGTGTAAAAATAGACTTAAAAGGGACCGTAGAAATGATTGATTAAGTACTGAATTGATGGGTTTCAAATTAATCGCGGAAAAAGAATAATTACTTGTAATTGTGCACGGTAGCACAACTCCAATCTGATCGGTATAACTCATAAATACATTCATTTGATTGCATCATAATGGATATCGGGCTCATCGAAGCAATTACACCTGATGTTTATGGAATTTCAATACGTGCGGGTACATGACTCGTTTTAATTCGGCAGTAAATATAAGAATCGATGGCGCTCGTATCAATGAAGCTAAGAATTCTGCTTACGTCACAGAACCGAAAGTGGTCATAAACTGAAGAGCCTTGTACCAATCTCTGACATTGCGGAATTACTCTGTCTCCTATTCCGTTTGTACTTACCTGTGTTTGTATTGGTTAGATAAGGACGCGAGCGCGCTCTCACTTCCGCCCGCCCACGGCGGCTCGGGCGTCGCCTACGCATCAACTTAATTTAAAAAAAAAAAACCGCGAGTGTGGCCGACGCGTTACAATTGTTTTTGACGGTTATTCGCCATAAAGTCTCAGCGAATTGAGAAATAATAAGTGTGTTATTTCTCATGTTTTATTGTGTTTTTTGTGTGGTCAGCGAGTGTTGCGAGATACCATGCCGTAGGAGGCACCGATAAGCATTGCCCAACGTCCTTAAATTATGACTTAATTCTGCACGCCTCTTTCTTTCCTTTTGCTTGTTTTGTTGTAACGGTACACTGGCACTTGACTTCGTAAAAGTCACGATTATCCTTAATTTTATTGTCCAATAAAGTGTCGTGATAACGATACACGCGCTCTCAAGTATCTCTACACGGTTAAAGTTCTCCTATCATCCAAGCGAATATAAAAACTGTCAGTCGAAGCATTAGGGATTCTCGTATTTGAGTGTTGGACTTAATAAAGATATTAATAATCCGATGGACACCGCAACAGGGGTTCATATAGCAGTAAAATCTGTTTAAATGAATCAATTACTTACCTTAAACGACGCAGCTGTCGCAATCAAACATATTCGTATCCCAGTAACAGGAGCCGACATTGTTTAAGATGCACGATTTGACGTAAGCAATTTCGTAAGTGAAATAAATTTCTTGAAAGGTATATCCAGGTCGAATCCTCTTAAATCAAACGTAGCCCGAGGAGTCATTATCATAAATAGTTGATGGAGGAATACAGATGCAACTAGCAGAATGGCGGACGCAAACAAATATTGTACGGAACGTGACTCGGTTTACCAAATCAACGAGATGCGAGGCTTAGCAATACCTATTAAGTACGACGATTATGTACATTATGTTTATAATATCCAGTTTATGATAAGGTTTTTTGTTCTAATGCATTTTACTCATTAAGTTGCAGGCCATTAATAAAAGTGCCATCGTCTGTATAGTTTATAAGTACAACGAATTCCGAACGCAACGAATTCCATTTTCCAATCATTCCTAATCCCGTCCCAGTGTTGTTTTTAAAGTTACGTTTGAATGGAAACTCGGTGTTTTGGCGCCACCACTGACAGACAATAAAAAAAGGTGTAACTGACCAATCAGAAGCCTTTTCAGTGATGTCGTCATTTCGAGTTATTTCCCTCTTGGTGCTAGTGTTGGTGCTGCAGTGACTTCGGACGTTCTCCGCTTGCGTGGGTGATCTCTGTTTACTCAAAGTAATTCTAAAGTTATAAATATTTTTAATCATAAATCTTAATATATATTTTTGATACAGTAGTTAGTATAGTCGAGATCTGATGAATTTGTTAGGGTATAACCGACTTTGCATGGACTTTTTTATACATTTTTATTTTTTATTATATTTTAGAACGGACGTCGCTGTAGACGTGTAAAGTGGCAAATTAATGTCCTTTAATGAGGACTAGACAATAGTCCTGTTTAAATATGCATTGAAAATGTGTATTAGAATTCATGCAAAAGGTTAGCAATATTGATACCTGTACTTATCCAGTGTGCACCTGTGTTCTTACTTTGTTGTGATCCATCCAGTATATGAGAGCATGTTGTGTGTTTTGCTACGTGAGTAAAGTCTAATATGTCGGCGACTTGATCAAAACCTTTTTTATCATTTGCTGCCACCATTAAAGGTATAAATGAGCTTATGACAAGCGGTCTGTTTCAACCTTTATGTACAAAGTTGCAGAAAAGGTGGTCGGTCGAGTCGTAGTACGTTCAATTTTTTTTTGTCAAATTGAACATATAACAATAAATTAATTTAAGTGTTAAGTAACAAGCATCGTATCTATACCGATGCGTGTAGTGCCTTAATAAGATTGTACTTAAATTCGAAAACGACTGTTGAATTCAGTATTATTACGGATCGTGGTCACAAAGTGAATTTATAAGTTTTATTTGCACCAGGATGTTGGCCGGTTCTTTTCGAAGATTTTTTTCGATAAGTGGAGTAGTATTAGCCTTGTTTCATTTGTTTTAAAATACTAGCTGAAAACAATTCTCACTCGGACCTCAAACCGTCATAAAAAAATTGGCATTTGCATTTAATTGAAATTTAAACTTACTTAATTTCATAGCGTAAGGTCGAGTTTGCATCTGCATGAAATTGAAAGATTTTTATTGGTTGATTTTCTGTATTTACGGCCAGCGTCCCCGCTTAACTGAATGAAACAAGGAGGTTGTAATGGAGGCTTAACTCGAGTACTTAGTTAACCAGCAATTACTCTGCGAACTTATGCAGTGGTTTGTTTTTGTTATAAAAATAGTTGTACAAATGATTAGAGAGCTAGAACACTTGACAACGATATAGTAACAGTGTAATGTCAAGTAACGAATACGATTAAGAACTATGAAATTGAATCCTATTTAAAGATATATTTCGTAACGCATAAATCAGATTTATGAGTATACTTTTTAAAATTGAGTTGTCTTAAAGGTTGTATTAGGCATGCAAAGTTGCCGTTAATATTGTTCGGCTCTGACAGCATTACAAAAGGCATGTAAAGTCCAAAACATATATTTAAATGCGAAATTAAGTTTTTTGACACGTGTTGGCGATTATTCACGCCCCGAGAAAATACATATATCAATACTTTGGCTGTAAGACGTGTCCTTTTAAAAGTACAGTTGAAGCAACATTTATAGAAGGTAGATAACCATGCAAGTTTGCATAAGAATGAAAGTATTTCAAAAACTAAATAGTATATACAATGTGCTTTGCGGAATATATTGATTTTCGATATCTGACTTTAAGATATTATTGCGGCCGCGAATCCATTATTTTTAAATCAGTCTTGTGAACAAAAAGTTTGATTTCTGACTCGATATTGAGTGCCTTTGAAATCCTATCAACTCGTATTGACAGAAATTAAAATACAATAAATCGGTGGTACAGTCAATAGCAAAAGTAGGTACATGATCATTTTAGTACCTTGTCGCTCTCACTACTTTGACGCATCCCAACTGTCACAGTATTGTTACGTTAAATGCGACAAAGTACTAAAATTATCATATATATTTGCTGGTGACTGTACATGTTGGGTTTATAGAAGTAGGTTATAAAATATAAACATATCCCATGCCCTCCACCAAGTGTCAATTGTACTTAATTTTATTTTATTCCTGCAATGGTTTCGCCTTAAAAACTGTGGCAATAATTAAAAACGGATGTGAAACAACTGCGTTCAAATTGCGATATTGTATACTAGAGTCAATTACTAGTTAAATGTAATTTAGTTTAACTATAAGTTACTCAGTTGGGACCAGTGTCGGGCTGCACCGAATATGAACTCTACGCAATTGTGTTTAGATCGATTTTACAACGGTCGAAGTGTTAAAGACAATGTGATAGAACCTATACCTGACGATAGATCATTGTTACTGTTAAATACAGTTTCTGTAAATATGTACAATAAACTTTAAAAATTTAAGCAAGACTAATTTTAATACTAGATGCAATGTTATACAAGTTTTTTCTATTTAAATATTTTTTAAAAGATTTAATCTACTCTATTTTTAATGATGACTTATTTTTATCGTTCCGAATAATTTATATATGTGGTTGTACGATGTCGCAGATGAAATCGGGTGAGACATTAAAAAAATTATAAAAAAATAAAATGTTAAAAAATTTTGAAACGTTATTATTGTGTTAGTTAAGTACCCTTCAGTCTCAAGCACTGTCTGGCGTCGCTCGGCTGTGCGATACGTATGCGGTCTCATGCTGAACATTTCAGTTACGTTATCATACTTAATTGAAACTAGTTAGAGTCTAAATAGAGTCTAAATTTTAGACCATAGTCTGATTGATGATAAACGCTCACTGACGGTCTTTTGATGCAAATCTTTATTGCAAAGAGTTTGGGTAGTTAACATCCTGTCTCTGGTCCAAAAGACGATCGGTGTGAGTAAAGTTTTTTTTTTCATAATAACGGTCTGTTTTTTCAAATATTCGAAACTGGAATGTTGGCATCGCGCGCAAAATGTACACAGGGGCGGCGGTAGAAGGGGCCCCGATTAAAGTGCCTCACCATTCCTACGCATTCACCACGACGCCTAAAGGCCTAAGGCGCCGTGTTTCGCATACGTTGGAATTTTGGCGCACTTTAATCTTCCACCGCCGCCATCGGACCCTACGTACCCCACTCCCATTTTATTACCAACATTGCCGTAAAACATCCGAATTGACGTTTTTAATTACATCGCGATATTAATACCGATGTTTTAAAGGGTGTGTCCGATAGTGTTTGGCCTTTATCGATAAATAACGCCGTGCGATCGAAATGCTCACTTGACTTCGCGAGTCGGTTGTTTTTGGGGGTGTTTCGATTCGGTCGGTTTATAGTTTAAGGCGCGCTGGAGCCAAAAGTTGCGTCGCTGTCGTTGTAATTACTTTCGCTGTATGCGAGATATTATTACAATCATAAACATGCAATAATTGCCAGACGGTCCTCCCTCGTGTGTCGATATCTCGCTACGTTCGACTTTCTTTTGGCTCCGGGTTAAATTGCTCAAATTGTCTCGATTCCCGCACGAAACGTATTGCTATCCCTTTCGTTCAAGTAGATTCGAACGAGACAATACGATCGTGCGTTTTGGGTCAAGTTGTTAAAGTTAAATAGTGTAAGATTGGCCAATCGAAGTGAACAGAAGAACGAAGAAAGAAGATCCAAGGTATGTACAGTTTTTTTTGGTGCCAGTACTAATATAACTGATATTTGAACTAACGTTTTTAACCGTGTGATTGCATTTTGTTTGTTGTGCTTTTACAGGATTTACAGGTATCAATACGCCGACGTCAAATCGGTTTCTTTAATATAGTTTTTACTTGCCGATAGAACGGTATTTTCTTGAATCTATTCAGATGATCATGTATTCACATTCAAATATAAGAGGGTAATAAAACTATACCCAGAAATACGTAGAACATAGGAATAGCACATTATTGCGGAGGCCGAGAAAAAGCAATTCGTGGATGAGTTGATTTTGTAATGGATGAAGCGAAGCTGAATCCAACAATAGATTACGAATCCATGAATTGCCATTCCCGCCGAGGCAGATATAGTGCTTTTCTCCAAAAATGCGAGGAAATCAAATAGTATGTTCAATCATCCTAAAACAGCGAGGATGTCAATAATCTATCAAGTTCCCGCCCAACTTATATTTTTTTAAACCGTCACTTCAACAATTAAAAAAAAAGAAAACGCGGGAATAATTTAAGCACACTACATAAACGGGCGCAATTTGTCACACCAACTTGCAATATTTGGATAGAGACAGCCATACATTACTAACCAGTCTAACTATAGAAAGTGGTTGCGACAAATTGTAAGCCCTTAAACGTAAGAGCATTTGGCGGTTAAAAGGTAAAAAAATATACAGTAATTATACAGTAATGGAATTTCATACACTTTCCTGGCCCCTAAAACTGTACAGTACAGAGTTTTAACTTTATAAATTTGCGCCTGTCAGTAAAGAGGAACTTCACATACTATTTTTGCTACTGTAAGGCCCACATTTCCGAGCATACCGGAAAAAAAATATTAGGTACTCGCAGCGAATTTGACTACTGTTTATAAAAATGTATGAGAGTACTTTGGAGGTGTTATTTGTAGAATGGAACAATTAGGTAAGTATGTGTACTTTGTGAGTACAAACAATTACGTATATACTACACAATTATCAAACTGTATCACGTAGATATAACAAGTGTAACTTACCTTAGATTTGCGGAAACAATCAAAGCCAGTAGTAACGGAATAGTTATTTACGATACAAGTGCCGAAAATAGGAAATTCGCAACGAGTGGTGATAAATTAAAACACGACCGAAGGGAGTGTTTTAAATCGACACGAGTTGCGAATTACCTATTCGCACGTGTATCGTACAACGTTTTACTGCTATTTAAAAATTTCGACATATGCACGAAAAGTGCTCTTTTCCGCACTAGTGCGGGAAAGTAGCACCATATGTACTGTAAAATTACTTTTAAAACTATGCTCTGCAATAAAAATATTATATGTACCTATCTCAATAAAGTCAAGCCTTCATTTATCATAATATTTTTTAAACTTGAAAGGCAGAGATTGAATAAACTAGCTATTTTCTGCTGCTTTGCCCCCAACGTAGTAGTACATAAATATCTACTATTCAGATTTCTCATTGGGGATGGGCAGTCACTAAAACATGCCATTCTTGCGGTTCTTGCGTGCGTACTTTAATATTAGAAAAAAAACTTTTTTAACTTTTTTATGACATAATATGACGATAGCACGCATATTGCCTAATTATTCAGTCTAAAGTCTAATTGCTCAACGGTTAGCACGAAGAGATCCCTCATAGGGATAATTTCGCCTTTGTGCTTTGATCTATTGTGTGATATGTATATTCTTTAACCTGTTATTGTGTACAATAAAGTGCTTACTTACATACATACAAAGGTGAACAAAGACGAAATTATTAATTATTTTTATTACTCAAAAGTATGGGAATATATTCTACTATTTTCCTGTGAATTTACAACATACCTACTATAAAAACATGATGTAAAAAAGCGTAAACAAATCACTTAGATTAACATATTTGGAATAACCCGATTACGTGTTTCCTCTTAATACTTACCTATAAAGCAACATTTTTAGCCTAAATATTTTAGAGTTGGTAGGCAGAATTTGAGGCTAATTACCTATGTATATTTGGCCTTGCAGACGATACTGTGTATACGTAATTGCGTGACTTTGAGACTATAATTGAAATATTAAAGGATAACATGTTTGACATTACATTAAATTGACTCATTTAAAATACAATAATCTGGCGTACGACTGGAGCAAGTCCGCGAATCGACCGCGGTAACTTTGGATAAGTGCCGTTACTGAACGGGTTAGTATTCTTTTTGTTTGGATCTTTGTATCAATCCGACTTTGTATTTCATGATCAATTTTCGTAGGCAGGTTAAAGGACTGTTTCATAGAATATCTAAATATGTTCCATGACTCGGGAACAAATATTCGTGCTCATCACACAAATAAATGCCCGTACCGGGATTCGAGCCCGTAGGCAGGGTCACTTCGAACTAGGATAAACCGGTCGTCTCTACTTTACTTTAAAAAATGTAGGGTGACCCTAAATTCAAGGATACTATCAAGGATTACAAATGACTGTGAATAAGAATTAAAACAAAACCCAACCGAACGAACGAAACGACAGACAAGACTTCACACAACCGGTTCAAACCACGCTCTAATCGGTTATCCTTTTAGGAGCAACGATGCTACAGAAGGAAGACAGATACACATTTTAAATTTATAACACCCCGTTTTCGTCGGGGGTTAAAAAGATATCAGCTAAAATGACTTCACATTAACATGAAAAAAACTCCAAAAATAAACACGTTTCGAGGAACTTTCTCACAGCTTCGCGGCCATAATTCAACACCTTTTGTTTCTACATTAACTCCCTTGGCCATAATTCCGCGGCTCGTGGACCCATCCATTACAGGAGACACTGTATGGACTTATCTCAATATACGTACAAATATGAATCTTATTGTAATACGAATAAGAGCCACGGTTTTACCCGACTTAACAAGTTAATGCATTCCTGTAACCTGTAACCCTGCATGTTGAAAAGAGAAAGCTAGTTATTTTCAAGCCTCATACAGCTTAAACAAGAACAAAAATAAAGTATATTCGCTGTAAAATAGTAAGATCACGAATTTAAATAACTACTTTTAGGTACAGCAATAGGAATAACAAAATCTGGCAACCAATCACCATAAGTCAATAATGTTATGCAGATTATATGGTTTTCTTGAGCCCTTCCATCAGTAGGCTGAAAAAGCTACTGGACATCTGCGAGAGGTACTCGGTGGAACATGGGCTAAGGTATAATGGGAGGAAGAGCCTCACTCTTCCTAGCTACTAGTCTTCAAAGCGGGGAGAAAATCCTATAAAACAGTGCCTCCGGTGATCTTGGATGGAGAGCAACTCAGGATCACAAAAACCTTTAAATACCTTGGTCACTGGATCACCGAGGACCTCAAGGACGACCATGATATTGAAAGGGAACGCAGGGCGTTGGCAGTGAGGGGAAATATGCTGGCTCGCAGGTTCGCTAGGTGTAATAAAGACGTCAAAAAGACTTCCTTTTACACCTGCAGCCTGTGGGCCAGCTACACCCAGCGGTCGTATAACGCCCTGCGCATACAATATAACAACGTCTTCAGGATGCTGTTGGGGCTGCCGCGATATTGTAGTGCAGGGGTCACCAATTAGTTTCGCTCAGGGTCCGTTTTAAGAAATGAAATGACCATAGCGGTCCGCACAACATTTTACAGAAAAATAATGAGGGAGGCATACATTTTTATTTACTTACGTACTCTCTAGTGCAAGTTGCTGTGTTCTCGCGGTCCGCACAAAACGCGTCGGCGATCCGGATGCGTCCGACCCCTGTTGTAATGCGTCCGGAATATTTGCGGCAGAGCGTACGGATGACTTTTACCCAATAATACGCAGCAGGACAGCATCACTAATGCGGCGATTGTGTCGCAGCGGTAACAGTTTCCTGAGGTCGTTGGCTGCGAGGCTGGATGCTCCATTACATAGGCACTGGAACATCCTACATTGTGCAGGAACCCATGCCAGGGGGTGGAGCATCTAGTACTATTAGGATTAAATTAATTTGTACAAATAACCCTAGTTGGTAAGTCGTGATTGTATACTAACCTTATGGATATTATGTCCGAAATAAAGAATTAAATTGAATAAAAATATACCTATGCTAAGGCGTTCGTTTTCAGGGAACCCTGAAAAAAAAAAATTTTTTTACTTAATAAATGGCCTTTCTGCTCAATGAATTCAGAGTAAAGTGGTATAGTTTAAGCAGTGACGCGTAGTTTCAGTGTCCGAGAGGCAACCGGATGGCTCGCGGTATTTGAGCTCCCGAAGCGTTATGGAACCTTACTGTGCGTGTGCAACCCGAACTGAGCCAACTTGGACTGGGGCGGAAATTGGAGGGGGGGTGAAAAAAAACAAAAATGTCGCCAGGTAATCGATTTAGACTAGCATCTCATTATATAAACAGCACACGCAACACGCTTTAACGGCTGCCTCGCTACAAAAAAAAATGTATTTTTTCTATTTCTGCCCCAGTCCAAGTTGGCTTAGTTCGGGTTACACAGGGCGGTTCCACAACACTTCGGGAGCTCAAATACCGCGAGCCATCCGGTTGCCTCGTGGAAACTGCAACTACGAGTCATTGCTCTGAATAATATGAATAATATGAATATTATCAATTAATCAGGTTTAGGTAAGGTAAACATGTGACGACATTTACGCTAAATCTATTTGGTATATTGTCCTCTATTTCAAAGGAGACAATAGATAGGTACCTAAGTAATTTTAGGCATAATTTTAGGCATTGAAGAATTTTATTGTTGTAAGAATACGAGTTTATCCTACTAAATATTATAAATGCGAAAGTTTAACATCTAAACTCCAACATCTAAATGGATGAAATTAATGGACATGGATGTTTGTTACTCAAGCACGCTTAAACGGATCAACCGATTTAGATGAACATAGTTTATAGCCTGGAATAAAATATAGGATAGTTTTTAACCCGGGCATACGCCGACGAAGATGCGGGCGGAAGCTAGTTGTGTCATAATGCTTGATAAGTAGCAATGAAATATACGACTATAGGTATGGCGATCGTGAAATTAGAAGATATACAAAAGTTAGCTCGGACATCTATAGTACCTACTTGTCGATAACGAACAAACAATTTTTACGTTACCAATAAACACAATTTACGAGATTACACATAAAACGTCACGCGCTTTAACACATTTTTGCTATTTTAAAGATTTTCAAATAGGTGAAGATAAAAATTGGACGTTGTTTGAAAGCCCTGAAGTCACTTGTTCCTATTAACAGAGCGTTTTTTACGTTTCATAAAAAATGTTTTTAAGTCAACGTACTTATTGAGATAATGGGGTGGTTCCTTATAATAAAGTAGGGTCCTCATGTTAAGAGGAAACACAAAGGCCGTTTTTCCATACAAACTTAGTCCTCTGTTTTCTCCCTGGATAATGGCAGTAGAGCAATATTTTTTTTCCATAAATCTATGGCTACTATTGAGATGTTCCTATGTTTTCCTTTTTTTCATAAATTTATTCTTAAAAGAGATATTAACCTTCAAAAACCTAAAAAAATGCCAGATTTTCCGCTGTGTTAAAACATCCAGAAAACAATTTTGACTAGATTATTAAAAAAAGGAAAACATAGGAAGACGGCCAAAGCCAATAGTTAAATAAGTCAAGTTTTGGAGAAGGAATCAGGGGACTACGAAACGTTGATTTCATTTACTTTTAATAGGTATTTTCGGTCCAAGCTGCAGTTGTCTCTATCGCGCTCGCGCTCGCTTGATCAGGCACTGCGCGACAGCAATACTTTTTACAAATACCTATTTTTCAATTATCTCGGCCTTTGTGTTTCCTCTTATCATCATTCTCCTAGCGTTGTTCCCGGTTATGCCCCTAAAGGAGCTCGGGCTCCGCTTTGACACCTAATCCCAAGATTTGGCATAGGCGCTAGTTTTTACGAAAGCGACTGCCATCTGACCTTCCAACCCAGAGGGAAAACTAGACCTTATTGGGATTAGACCGGTTTCCTCACGATGTTTTCCTTCACCGAAAAGCTAACGGTAAATATTCCGTACATAAGTTCCGAAAAACTCATTGGTACGAGCCGGGATTCGAACCCACGACCGCCGCTTGACAGCCGCATGCCTGAACCACTAGGCTACCGTAGCTATTTTGTGTTTCCTCTTAAAAATGTAAAAATAGATAATGTAGTGTTTCTATATGGATAGTAAACCATTAAACATTAGACTCAAATTATGCAATAAAGTCTAACAAAATGTAATCTAATTCGTAAAAAGATATGAAATTTGAAAGTTTTGAAAAAACATGCCTTTTTTATCGTCGAAGAGCAAATTAAAGCTACCAATATAGGATCCTTACGTTTTAATTTACTAAATAAAAAAAAAATTACAATTATTTCGACTATGCATCTAAACGCAGTATTTCACCACCAAAAGAGCTAATAGAAAGCACTGACGTCATACTTATACGTGAATTAGTATGAGACGTCTATGACACAAGTTTTTGTCTATATGTGTTCTTTACAAATATTTGTTCCTCTTTATTAACTGGTTCGAATGGCAGTAAACTTAGGAATCTAGACTATTCCGGAACAAATCCATAATAGTCCAAGGCAATAAAATCATTTTAAAGGATGGACACAATTTCAGAACTAAGCTTAGCCCACAAGCGATATAACATTCTAAACCCCAGATCGTGTTGCAACTCTCAAGAGGTCAAACCATTTCTCCTGATGGCAGTAATATCAATCCCGTATAGCGAACCAATGCTGCACCTCTGTGGGAGGTACTAAACATAAGGGCATTTCCATGTGTAAATGAAACTAAAGTAAAAACATATTTGGGTGTTCATTTTGAATTTTTCTCCAATGATGTAAGTAAATTTCGTAGTTGGCTTTTGAAAGAAGGCGATCTTATTTAAATTAGGCGACTCATGACTTTAGTGTCAACTCATCTCAAGATCATCGTGAATTAGGCATCACAATTTTGCCTATTCAACCTACCCATCCGCTGGATGCGGGTGGCGCAGGACCGGTCACTTTGGCACTCTTTGGGGGAGGCCTATGTCCAGCAGTGGACGTCTTTCGGCTGATATGATGATGATATGATGAATCTACCCATAGCCCATACAGCGAATTTTGTGAAAATGCATCAAAATATCTCAAAATTGCAACTGTGCAAAGCTTTGTAAATTTCGTGACAATCATCAACAACAGGGCCCGCTTCACGATGCTACAAGTTATAAATTACAAGCGGAAGTCTCTTTCTATCAAAAGGTATTGAGTCTTTAACTCAACCAATATGGCCACATATATTATGTGAAAAGTGACCAAGCCTCCAACAATCTGTCAACGTCTGTTATTCAAAGTCAAAGTACATCAAACCATTGTAAGTTCGGCCATATGATTGTCATGTCAGCTGCCATAAAACATGTCGAATCAACCCCATTAGTATTCACAAACACTTCACCCCTCATTCACCCCAGTTTGTATAGAAACTGTTAGTCCTTTAACACGTCTCCCCAGACGTGGGGTCAAGCAATTTCTCCCAGTGATAGTCGTATCAATGGCTTAGATTTATGGCCGATGTCCGCGTATCCGTCAGTATGTCCCAACGCTTGTATTATGCAGATCACACAATGGTTGATTGAATTTGTTTGCCTGCATTGAGATTCATGGTTTTAATGAATGATTTGTTGGCTCGGGGAAATGCGTGTGTTTACTTGGTCTTGTAAATGTGGAATGGTGAAGGACACATGCGACATTCTTGTTTACGACCAGCCTTTTAAAATACTCCCCGAGAAAATTCTATTGATAAAGAAATTAAGAATTAAGTTTTTTGATTCCTTCATAGGAGAAAGTATACTTTAAAAGTAATGTGTAGAAACTAAATTTGCAATCTGATTCATTGCTAGACGATAAATGCTGGTGTAATTTTATGTTCAAGTGTATTTTCGTGTCTGCAATAGTTACTTTGATATGTTCATCAACAATATAGTTTGGTCATCCAGAACCCATTGCCGAAGCGCAATTATTCTACATATATAGTTAGGACGCGATCGCGTCAACGGCAGGGTTTACCATTGAATTGCCGACAAACATTTAATCGAATATTATTTGAAAGACAACGTTTCAAGTATTTTCATTTCATCGACAAGTCGTTGCGTCGAAGACTCGATACTAGGTAATTTGAATCGAGGTCTTTTAATTGGTAGTTGACTTATTTCAATAACATTCATGTCATGGCTTTTCATTTCGGGTTTTTTTCAATTATATTTTTTTTACATGTAATAATATTTATTCCGCTTAAAATTATTTTGGATCTGGATCTGAATCCCTAACGTTTTTTAACCTAATTTTGCCTTGCAGCGAGTCGACGCCGCCCCGCTGCGCGGGGCGTCTATTTCTGGTCTGAGGGACACAAGTGAACCCTAACCTAACCGACTTAAAACAGAGTTCGCTTATGACAAGCCATTTTTGTCCGCCCTGATATTTTTATGTAATAAACGATTTACACCAATGATTCTTAGTTTTATTATGCATAAATATTATACATACTTGTATGTCACACAATTAACTTTTTAAATGTGCAGTAGGATATATAAAATTGTATTAAAGTAATACGTCGAAGAAATGAATTGCAATGTTTTGTAGTTGTACCAATTAAGATAATTTGAAACAAATCAGCGATTAAGTAATATTCGTTGAATAGTATTTCTACGTAGTAAGATAAATTGAAATAAATAGTAGTTGAAATGAAATAACGCCAAACAATATTACTAGTACTGATGTTTCGATGAATCGTTGTCGATGAAATAATATTCGATGAAAAGGTTGTCGACAAAACAAGGGTACACCGTCAACGGCAGTCAATGTTTAAAGATCAATACCCAAATGATCAATAATAACGATACAATACAAGTAACACCTCAAAAAGAGCATACAATACAGAACATAAAATGTAAAAGTAGACGTAAAACAAAACGACGCATATTCTGAAATGTCCGGGGTTAAAGATTCACTCTCTACGAAAGTCTGCGTTGAGTTGTGGGACGTATATCGGCTGTATGATGATGATTAACTGACTGCGTAAAGAGCATGTCTAACCAAAATCACCATTATTCGGACTACTATTTATAAGCAGTAAGCTTCTATTTGTGTGAGAAGTTGTATCTATATACTATAAACTTTTATACTAATATTATAAAGAGGGAAAATCTGAGAGATGGTAGCATTGTTAGTTTGTATGTAGGAACAATCACCAGAACTACTCATCCACTTTAACAACAGTCTTGAATAGACTCTCAGGGTGGACATAGGTTATATTTTACCCGATGGCTTCGCCTGGGCCTATTACGCGGGCTGCGAGTATACTATATACACATTAACTCTACATATATCAGTAGATTCGGCGACACGCTCGTGCTACACTTTTAGAATGTATCAGCATTCCGCATTCGTGCATAAACGTTTAATTAGTTATCCTCTAAGGGTACCGCTTTGTCTGTATATACTAATATTATAAAGAGGAAAGGTCTGTGTGTGAGATTCAAATGAAAATGAAAATATTTTTGTAAATGTATTTTTAAATATTTTATTAGGTTGTACTAGACAGGTTCATATTGCGTAAGGTTGGGTACCTCCCTTAAAGTAACCATATACCTGTATCAGGAGGATCCACCAGACCAGACCCCGTATCATGGTCGGCCTTATCACGCAATAAGTGACAAGATAGGCGTCTAGTTCTATCGAACGGTGTCAGCCAGTGACGGACGCTCTATCGGGTAAAGTTTGTATGGAGCTGCGATATAAACGAGTTCCACGCGGACGGAGTCGCGGGCAGAAGCTAGTAGTCAATAAAGGCGATTTACCGAAGACACATATAAGTTGTTAAGTGTAGTCCCAACTACATATATACTGTAACGCTTCAAACATTTTCACGCTAACAGACTCATACGATATCGACGATATTAACTATTAGCCATTTTTGAACCTTACTGCAACGGCACAAGGTCTACCAATGGTCAGTGAACTGTGGCGGTGTACATAATAGGTATCAACAGTGTGTTTTTTGGTCGCAAAAGAAGGCCTCGTAATGGCCGGTAAACAGGTCTCGCTGGATGAACAGGAGAATGTATATTATCGCATTATGTAAATAGCGTGATAGCAAATACGGTGTATTGAAAACTTGTATGCTTTCGCCAAATGGTGAAAAAATTGTACTTATATGTTTTCCATGAACGTATTTGAATAGTCAATAGTAGAAATAAAGTTAAAAGAAAGCTTGCATTTGACGTTGACTGTTTGAATATGACAATAGTTATTGATATTAACTACTGGCTTGAATTATTGATACGAATCGAATAGAGAAGAAATCAAACGTTCTTGGACTACCAAGACTATTGACTTAATTAATTCGTTACCCACATGGGTGCATATGCATAAACACACAGTACAGCACTATAGCGAAGATAGAAAAATAATACAACCGAATTGAGAACATCATCCTTGTTTTATTTATGGGTTAATTATACGTCAATTAAAGGATTAGCAAAGAAAGCAGCTAAACCCGCGGTTAAAATATTGTCGTCCATCCGGAGAGTCCATTCTATACGCAGGTGAAAGATTTTTTTAAATCGGATCCAGAGATTACCGCCTACATACTTACCAAAGTACAATCAATAAAGGTACAATATTATAAAGAGGAAGTCCTCTTTATAATATTTAGCAAAAAGTATCCATAATTAGCTAAGTAAATCTGCGACGAAATGTACCTGAATCATTTGAAACATTCAGAAACTCGTACTTTTAACTTAAGGGGCTCCCATACTCCAATGACCTTCGATCTGAATCCCTTAGTTTTCTAATGTTTTTTGTAGTTTATCATATTAACAATAACGGCTTTAAGCAATATAGATCCCATATTTACTTCAAAGTTCATTGTTTTCGAGATATTTGGCATGAAAGTTGAACAATTTTAGGCCAAAAAACTGGTTTTCTGGCCATAACTTTTGTGTTAATTAGTTTAAAATGAAAACCCTAGACACGTTTTTAGAGACGTCATGGCCAACCCAAATATGTAGATTTCGTATATGTTAGATCTTTCACGTCAAGAGATATATGAAATAAGTCTTTTTGTAGACAATGTTTAAAAAAATCATACAAAATTAAATACTCATTTCTTTCAAAATCCGGTAGACAAAAATGGAGATAAAAGATTGAAAAACCGGTAGCCGTTTGACTTGTAATTCTATCTGGTAGTGCAAAAGTAGGACATACGATTCAAAACTTGTCAAAAATCGATGAAAACCTCGGGTAGCCCTTAATTGCTACATTATAACTCCCGTCGTATCGGTGTGTTACTACAATAAAATACCAAATTACCAATTTCATAAGCAAAGTTAAAAAAATACACGTAAATGCCAGTGTCACGTTTCGGTAGCCGACATCACCAAACCGTTTTAGCTACCGGCATTTCGCGACACAATAAACGTTTGTTGAGATGTCTTAATGCAAATCTGGTTAGTCCAACGACCTACCTTATCAGTTATCATTAAAATAAACGCTTTACGCGATTAAGTTTCGAAATTTTATGATTTTTCGGTATCGCATATCGTTCCGGTTCTGAGTGCCTTCCAGTTATTGAAGCGTGAAATTGCGGGTCACATTTTATTATTAATAACAATATGTAACAGGTTTCGTTTAATAGCTTCCAGTAAAAGTTGCATAACATTCACTGAATATTAAATTAATACGAGTATATCGAAAATCTAACGAGTATATCGAAAGTAAGAAGACTACAGAACTCGAGCGAAGTTAGAACACAGACAGGACAGAAGTTAAGTCGCTAATACACTATCCGGCTACATCGTCACAGCTATATAGTAGGGTCAGAGTTGAGCTATATAGAGGTGTCAAATCATTACGCCAAATCAAATCAAAATGTTTATTGCTGGTTATATGTGCGTAATACAGGTGTTCAATAAATAATATAGTTCAGTATAACCTGCCTCTAAGGCGTACAATAGGTATTCCTAAAATCGAATATATTTGAAAAATTACATGCAATCCGAATGATTACTTAATGAATGCTTAAAATGTGTATGTAACACCGAAAATCATAAAAATTACATAGAATTCATCAAAACCACATAAAAAATAAAAATTCAAAGTTGGATGTCATTATTATCATTAAAAAAAAATTTCATGTCATAATAACAACAAATATATTTAGAATGTTGATGGGACTACCCAGATTCTGCAGTGCATCAGGTATGTTTGCCGATGCTCGCGTAGATGATTTTCACGCCATAATGCGCAAAAAAATAGCATCCATTAAAACCAGAATACAGGGTAGTTCCAACAGTATTCTAAGTATATTAGTTGACAGAGCCGACAGTCCTCTGCAGAGGTACTGGATATCGGCATTAATAAACCCTCATTCTGAGCAGGTTTATTATGTCAATTAGGTAAAGTAGGTATTAGTGTAGCATAAGTAATTATATAGTTAACTAACCTAGTTTTAAGTTTACTAACTATCATGGACCACTGTTGTCTTGAATAAAGAAATTTTGAATTTTGAATTTGAATTTGAATAATAGGTCTTTCTGATTAGCACATTTTGTAGTTTTCGTATAAATTATGGTATTGGCAGTGACTTTAGGTTGTTCGGTAAGTGATTAAATATTTTTGGTCCCATAGCAAAAGAAGAATTGCGATAGAAACTGGTTTTAGAGTCATTGCTAGGCAAGATTGTAACCTCGTTTTTGGTTTTTCTAGGGAATTTGCTATTTTGACTCTTAAATTAATCCATATGTTCGTGAACAAATACGCAGGCTTCCCCATCCCTCCCCTACTAGTACTACTACCCCCCCCTCCCTACTACTACCCCCTCCCCCTACTCCCCCCTCGACTACTTCTCCCTCGAAATCTTGAGTCAGTCTAGAGTGCGACTGAGAGAATCCAGCGATGATCCAGCGTAATGCTAATGACGTACACTACGTACCTACAGTGTTCAATTTTAAAGTTGGGCGGCTACGGCTAGGGTGGGTTAGTACCTACCCAGGGCGAATGTAAACATTTTACATGATCCTACATAGGTACGGTGTGCCAGCACAAGCTACAGAAGTGCCGGTATGAAGAACCAAGAGACCTATATTCGCATGTGGCAACAGACGAAATGTAAAAAAAATCGAATAAGCGTTGGTTCGGCTGTTGCTAAATACAGGCAGGCAGGTAGAAAACTTTGAATTACTTCGCGGCCCATCCAACAATTCATTTTCAGGCCTTAACTCTTTACTGGCTTTAGACCCACCATAGTTCGGAAATGCTGTTATTATACTATGTACTTAATTGTAAGTGCAGCAGAGAGCGCAATAGAGGAGTCCCCTTCTCGCATTTAATGGCAAGGTTTGCAGCGAGCGTTTGATAATAGTATTTACAGACATTCGCTTACGTAGACTAAACGGCCAACACGCGTTTCGTCTCCGCAAATAAATCATGAAATATTGAATCGTGGCGTTTACGACCCAGGCTTTTTATCGGGGCATCTCTCTAAGTTATGGCGCTTTAATTACACCTTTATGTCACTATCGCGTATCCCGTTCATCTTGTTGCCTGAGGTGGAGTCATATGTCGAGAGGTACATGCGTTTTTCAAATTACGACACACTTAACTTGCGATGTAACGATGAGTAAATATTTGGCCACCGTAGTTGGTGTAAGTTTTTGTGAAATTTAAATGGTTCGTTTAACAAGAATCGAGTTGGTAGTTCTTTGTGTAAAGAGGAAAAAACATCCTCACCCTCACAAACTTTCGCGTTATTAATAAAATAATATTAATGCTTCATCTGATGTGAAATAAATAAGAGCTTGTAAAATACCTGATGTTATAGCATCAAATTTTTATTTTTTAAAATACAACGACGGTGGCGAAAAAGCGTACGGCCCGCCTGATGGTAAGCGGACACCGCAGCCTATAGACGCATGCAACTCCAAAGGAGTAACATGGGCGTTGCCGACCCTTGATATGTTTGAGGATTCGCCGTGTTGGCAGCTGAAGGCACAAATTCCCTCGTTCTCAACACAACGCATCCTCGGGAGCTCTGGCGACCTTGCTCACCTGCAGGAACACAACACTACTACAGAGCAAGTGGTAGTGTTATTATGGCTGTGGTCTTCTGCAAGGCGGAGGTACTTCCCCAGTTGGGCTGCTCCACATTCGAGCGGGATGACATTTCGCTGTGCCCTACAGTAGCATCAGAAATGAGTCCAGGATCCGCTTGCGACGTGTACCTAGGCCGCGTTTCCAATTGATTTAAAGATAGAACGAAACATCCCTAGAATATCGGTTTTCTTTCTGATCGACTTGGAATTGGGAATCACGAACCAGTGCACGTGATTTTAGAGCAAAGGCCACGTGTGTGTCAGTAGGTCCGTTCCATGTTTACCATGTAAATAGCTGTATCCCTTATCATCGTAGGGTGTGTTGCACCATACCGTTCGTTAAAATCTGAATGTATGGAGAGTTTGTCCAGTTAGGCGCCATATTGATCGTTTATCGATCTTGTAATCGTAAGTTGGTGCAACCAACTCTTAAGGGAACATCCTCAAGTAGCCCGGAGTCGGCGTAGCATGCATTGGTGCCACCCGGAGCAAAGTCCCGGGACCGCGTTGTCACTCCCAAAAGCGTCACACCGCTTATACCTACTAGCAATTACCTAATTGAATTTATACTTTCTCAAAAATGTGATGCGGCCCTTAAGCCGTCTGCACACGGCTTTCGGCGATATCGCGCGTTACATTAATGCAAATGACCGCGGGACTGGTTATAGCTGTTTTTATATTATTTTATACGCGTTGAAGAGAACGCCATTATGAAGAATAAGGACGCGGAACGATACGTTTACACGCGGACGTGTGAAGCGTCTCCAATTTATATACTTACTAATAAAAATGTGTTAAAACACGGAGTACGTGGTGGTTTTAAATGAAATGGTGTACGTTTAGTAAATGGTATTAATAAAAGTTTACGCGTTAATTTTTTGTCGCTCAGAGAACACATTCTTTGGAGTGCATCTTAACTTGTTTTAAAAACAAATGGCCATTATATATAACATGCATTAAGCAAACAGAATGGGGTAGTGGATAAACGCTATGTCTGTCACCGTCATTCAATAAGATTGGGTATATTTAGAATGCACGAACATAATGCAATTTGCTTATTCTATATTTGGTTATTTATCAAAGTATACTTTATTAAACATAGTAACGTTTTATCGATACTTTGTTCGCGTGAACTTGCGTATTAACTTTCATCACCAATTTCATCCCATTTGTATGTTGATTTTCGGCGTCTAATTTGTTTGATACTAGTTTAAGTTTTCTTCTACAGCGTAAGCAAAGCCAGTACGCAAGATATGTATGGCAATAAAAACAATATTTATTTTATCCATATGATAAATAGCATCCCTTTCTCTTTTGCACTCTCTTGGTTCGAATTAATATAAATATTCTGCGAGATTATCTCGTTTCGGTTAAACAATAAATGTTAAGTCGCCGCTGGAGATTTGTATTACATTTAATTTTGAATTATATTTGCAATAAAACTTACAATGTTTGCTTTGCGAAAAAGGCAATGAAACATCATGCAGTTTGTCGTACAACCAGCAGCAAATGGTGGACAGGTCAAAATTTTACTTAAAAGCTCTTAAAAATACCTTATTACAATCAATCGCATAATACCCTGTCACGTGAGTAGTATAATCCAACTCTATATTTAGTACAATGTGACGGGGATGGATGATAACATGTCACGTCACAAACAATCTGATGCTTACTATACCCTATTCCCTACACGATTAGAAAAGTCCTTTAATCGTCATGCGATTTTAAGGCAGACTCATTTGAAACGCAATAACATTATAGTATTGTTTTGTTTCAAAAGCACTTTATGACTGAAATAAATTATACAAGAACTATTTATTTGCCTTTGATCCTAGATAAACGAAAACATAGACGTATTTACCCGTTAAAATTTGAATTTTATATGGAATGACATATTAGGCCTTTTTGAGAGGATTAGCTACGTCAGATGATCCTTTTTTAAACGCTGAGGAGCTGGTGAATAAAACTGAAATGAAAAAACGTTATATTTAGAAATTTCACGAACAATATGAACGTTAGGATTTCGCGTAGAAGTAGAACATTAAATACTATCTCAAAATCTAAATCTTAAAATGCTGGCGTTTTCAACTTATAATTTACAAATACAAAGCTCACCAGAAATAGCACAAAAGAGAAAAACAGAAGTAAATTCATACTAATATTATAAATTCGCATTTTCACGGCAAAACGGAGCGACGAATTTACGTGATTTTTTAAGTGGAGATAGTTGAAGGGATGGAGAGTAACATAGGATAGTTTTTATCCCCGTAATCATCCCCTAAGGGGGTGAAATGGGGGGGTAAAAGTTTGTATGGAGCTGCGATATAAACGAGTTCCACGCGGACGGAGTCGCGGGCAGAAGCTAGTTAAACATAAACAATGGTCTTTGGGGAGGCGTATGTCCAGCAGTGGACATCTTTCGGCATATGATGATGATGATCATGATTGATGATAATGATGATGGTGATGGTGAAACAATGACATACAATTCACACAATAGACAACAGATTACTTCTAGTTTTTTAAAACTACCACTTGAGGTTTACCTCAAGTGGTATTTTCACGGTTCTTTCCAAAGAACCTGAATCTCTGTATAATTTCTGAGGATGACGTTACGGTCGACCAAATAATTTTAGTAATCAACTGTACCAGACCTACGTCGAAAATTACAGTTTTATAGCCTTTTAAGCGGGAACATTGATTCTAATGGCATCAGTTGGAACGGAAGCTGTGGGCTAAAGGTGGGCGAACTTGCGTAAGCCTTCTAGGTCAATACACATCACGTTCAAGATCGAAATACTACTGTTGGTAATTCTGATTTATGTCCAAAATAGTCGTTTGTGTTCCTGATAGGTAGGACTTATACAGCCGATTTATATACATCAGGCTGTGCTAGGTTCTTTAGTGAAGTAATTGAAAAAGTTAGGTTGTTCATTTCATAAATTTCATTTCGTTTATTCAGGCACAATTTACATTGTATATGAATTTTAGGTAAGTACATAAAAATGTCAATACTATAAAATACTATCACGTCTATCACGAGATCTACGTTGAGTACTTAATACCCTTTAAAAGATCTGCCTATAGCTAGCATGATCGGGTTTATGTCGGACTAGCGACCCGACCCGGCTTCGCACGGGTACTATATTATACATATAAACATTCCTCTTGAATCACTCTATCTATTAAAAAAAACCGCATCAAAATCCGTTGCGTAGTTTTAAAGATCTAAGCATACATAGGGACAGACAGCGGGATGCGATGTTGTTTTATACTATATAGTGATAGTGATATGAAGCATTCGCTATTACTATCAAGAGCAAGTATGTAAGTAGTAGAGAATGGTGTAACATTTAAGTAAACGATATTGACTCTCCCTTATATTAGTTACCTTATTTTTTATGTAGTTGTTAAGGTCCTCCTAACTCCTAATAGACTAATAAACAACTGCTAGACGCCTTCGTTTAATGATATACTCATATATATTTTTTAAAGTGTGTTGTGGACGATGGGCTAGCAACCCGTCACTGCGATATCTCATGTTGTCGATCTTTTATACCCACATTTATGCTAAAAGTGGTACTGCAACACAATTTTCATGTACTCTGCCTACCCCTTTTAGGGATAAAGGCGTGAACGTATGTAAGTATATTTTTTAAAGGTCTGCTCTCTAGAGTTAATCTCATAAACATTTGGTAAAGATATGCATTGGTGGCACCAAATGAAAAATTTACGGAAATTGTAGTTAACTATTTAGATATTTTTAAAAGTACCTACCACGTATTTGTTTCCTAGAAACATTTTATGTCGGTTAGTACAACTATACATTTCTTTTGCTATTAGACGGCCTAGACACATGTATGAACCGTCAATGAGGGCGACATGTTTCCAATCCTTGAAGAGTTCTTATTGGAAGATGAAATGGAACTATGAAGTCGTTTTTATTTGTCACTAATTGGTAATACCATTTAAAATCTCGAATTCCGTTCCTGTCCGTGGGGCAAATTTTTCGTTTTTCCTGGGCTAGAGCAGCTGCCGTCACATGTAACATTGACCGGTTCTTAACATTGTATCGATGCAACTCGTACCTACTCGATGCACTGCCTTTCGATTACATTGGCTACTAGTCAATTCAATATCACCATTTAATAACTAGGCAGATTAAACATTAAAAGCACATCCGACACAAAAAACATAGCTGATACCGTCTTGACAGACAAAGATTTCCTATCAAATCGGTGCTTCCGTTTGGCAGATGCGATGCCACAGACAGACACACAGATGCACAGAATCCTACACTTGGCAATGTTTAGAATAATGTGCAAAAAAAATCTAGAAACGATGCAAAAAGGTGACAAAAAATGCTTTTACATTTTTGGTCACCTTTTTGTATTGTTTCTAGTTTTTCTTTTGTTGTTGTAGTAGTGCGACGTATGGACGGTTTTTAAAAAATTGCCAAGATTTGGGTAAAGCCCTCTGTCTGCGTCGGGTGTTAAACATTATATAAATCGACTATCCTTCGCTGCTTGCTCATTTTGATATGGCTATGAAAAAGCTAAACATCGTTCCGTGAAATTCTTACATAGGTACCTATAATTATGTTTTACAAAACCAGTTGTGATCGCGTAATGCGCGCCATTTCGCGCCAGAGCAAACAACGGGACTCGAACCCGCACTTAACTGCAAGCTATTCACAACTGGTTTCACACTGCCTCACCACTGAACACTAGTGTATGTTGACGCCGGGATTCGTAGAAACAACGCGTAGGTGGAGTTCCGACTTACAGTGGCTCGACTGAGGCGATGTGAAGGAGTGTTGTGAATCAGCCCGGTAAAAATACCCTTGGAACCGCTCGTTTTGTGTCATAATTGAATAAATGACAGGTTTCATGTATTGGTTGTGACGTTACTTTCAAAAATGACTTAAAATATTTAAAATTAATGTTGTTTGTTTAAAATATAAGTAAGGCTGGCGTACGTTCAGTATTACGTAATCCCATAAAAAACATTCCATGTAAAAAAGAGGCCAAGTCTCGAAACTCTTCCATCGTAAAAAGTTGTGAGATATTTCGTAGGACCACGTCTCAGGCAGTCTTATTAATCTTATTATTCTTTATTTGCTAGCTAAATAACATTCTGCAACTTGGCAATGGTACAGAACCCTTTGTGCCCGAGTCCGACTGGCACTTGGCCGGTGTTTAAATTTTAAGTTATATTTTGCTTGCTCATTTATGCCCCAGGATCGATCACTTTGGCACTCTTTGGGGTGGCCTATTTCTGTGTCAATGTATCAATAATTGTCGATACACCGACAAAAATCCACTTGTTAAACTTATTACACCTCTTGTTTTCATGCCGGGTGGAAAAAAAACCAAGCAAATTATACTATTAGTTTTATTTATTATTATTACTATGATATCTTAAGAGACGAGAATCTACCCTCCTCATACTAATTTGCTAAGTGCGGGTGACACAAGTCGCTAAGTCGAAAGCGAAACTCATACCTCTCGCAACGCTCCCCAAGAAATGTGTTTAAATTCTAATGTCTCTTCCTCTACACCCCCCTCTCCGTCCCTGCATGGTGGAGGTGCGGGGTGCCGATCACAATTACAGTACCAAGTTGTCCTAGCCACTGGGATCAAATTAAATGCAAAACTCAGGTTTCAAATCGACCTCCAAGTGTAAAGTGTAAACCATCCTTCAGCACATGCGCGTCAACGAGTGCGGCAAAGATTTATTGACATAATTACACGACGCAATCTGCCCTCGCGTTTAAATGCAAAATCGAGTAACGTTGATAATTTCTCTGATACCGGCTTTCGGTTAAGTTTATTCGACTTGGGTCTGAGAGGATGAAACCGTCAACAAAGGCAGGGTTTTATACCTCTTAACTAAACAAATTATTTTATCTACACTTCTACAGTAATATTATAAAGAGGAAAGATTTGATTGTTTGTTTGTTTGTTTGTATTGAATAGGCTCCGAAAGTAAAGGACCTATTTGAAAAAATATTTAACATTAGAAGCCGACATTATCCCTGATGAACATAGGCTACTTACCGCGGGAAAATTCTTCATTCCTACGGGTAATCCGGGCAGCTAGTATTAAATATTTTTCTACATCATTGCATGTCCGGGGAGCTCAGAGGGAGAGCACTGTACCGGCAATACAGAGGTCGCAAGTTCGAGTCTTGTCCTGGGTTTCTGACGATGATGGTTTATTTTTCCATTATATTTGTTCTCTGTATCATATCGTTTAAAAGGCAGGAGGGTTATTCCGATTCGGAAATAAATTAAGGCAATTCTACATGCCACAACGCATGTAGAATGTACTTAATTATTTTTTTATATATATTCTAGTGGCCCTTTCTTTGTCAATCCATGCTTAGGTTAGTTTTAGTTGGTCGTTTTGTCACAATGCTGTTGCCCCCAAGTTCGGAGTAAGGGCATATGTTTGTGTGAGTAGCACGAATAAGTTTTCTCTGTAATTGTCTATATTTAAGCATATGATATCATCGTCATCGTTTAAAACTCAGAGTAGGTACAGTCGACCCACGAAATAAAAATCTTTTGTCGTGTTGAGTTTAAGTCACATTTTAAATCATATTTTATGATTTATGATTTAGAAAAGTGTAACCATGAAGATGGGCCGATGATTGGCAAGCGTGTGTACCGGCAGGAATTATACAATAATTTGTTTAGGCAATTTTCGGCGTCTCCGGCGCTGACGCGAGATTGCGCGGGAGTCGCAATTTACTGCGCATTTGAATTGTTTAATTAACAAGCAAGACTTCATTTTGGGGCCTGTTTATACAAAAAATATATCTCTTGCAGGCTAAGTTTTTACTTATTTCAATAACTTATGAAATTCCGGAAAAATCCACCGTTGTTATAATTGAACAACAGAACAAATACATGTGTATTTGTTAGCAAATCATAATTATTTTAAGCGGGCTTTATAGACGTAGGCTTGAAAAAACTGCTCAATTCAAGATGGTGTAAAAAACTGCTGAATTCAAATTCCTAAATACATGATTTGAATGTAGTAAGTATATGTAAGCCAGAAAGATCTGTCATTTGCACTTACTATTACAATTTACTGTACACTGCTAAAAATTAAACATTTGTTACAAACTAAATAAAGTCGTTTAGGTTAAAAACTATGTTGGCTTGCTCTTCTTCAAGAAAATCCCACTTGCTCGTCAGCATTCATAAATTACATGTGAAACATGCAATAATTGTAAACTTAATGTACCGCTGAAAGTAATTACGCACTAACTGTTGGCGTTAGTAGTCCCACCTCCGAGTAATTTTATTAGTACTTTACTTATCTGATGGTGACCACGCATTACTTTAAACTGAGAAAACTTTACAAATTGTGTCGCATCTGCTTGCTTTTTTATGTAATCATTAATTTTGAGGACATGCCCGATTTTTCTGTGCTAACTTTAGTATTGATCTTAAAGTGTAGTTAAACTGGTTTTTCAATTTATATTGTTGATTATTGTGATGCCTATAATTACTCTTATGTGTAGTTAAATTTTCAAAATGTCATGAAGATAAATAGATAAAAATTAGGGGGCAATCTTACTCAAATAGATTAGATTAGATTCATTTATTTCCTTTAGAAAATAACATATTATTTTACATCAAAAATAAGATGGATTCACTATAAAATCGTCAATAAGTACCATTAATCATTTGATAATTTAAAAACAATAGGAAATTTCAAACGTGAAAGTCAAAAAGAAAATAAAAACCGGCCAAGTGCGTGTCGGGCCACGCGCAGTGTAAGGTTCCGTAGTTGCCTGTCTGTCTTAGTTTATATAGGGCAGCTAGTGGCTCTTATATTTTTTATGCATTATGGTCGTATTCATAAACGGTCAACAATAGTACATTAACTGTAGAGGCCGTGAAGTAAGGGATTGCTGGACGAGTTTGGGGTAGACGGATACAACGAGTCCAGCAATCCCTGTTCCGGCCGAGGATTGTATAGTGCTTTTCTCAAACGATGTGAGGAAATATTTAAATACAAATAAATACAAGGTAATCAATTGAATATTAATTGTTGAAATTACAATAGGAGCGAAAGATCAGGAAATAATTTGCCGCCTTTTTTATTTTTCAAACATGCCATTTGAACAAGCCGTTCGAGCACCATGCTTAACCGCTCAATTTGTTTTTTTTTTACGTCGCAAGTATGCTTACAGAGTCTAGTGGTGGTTGGCAGTATGTAATTTTTCCTTTGTCAGTTTAATATTACTAAGCAAATTTAAAAAGTTGAATAGCGGACAATAATGGTTTTACATAGAGTTTTTATACATTTCTTTTTGGCGTAAGGCCAAGAAGAAATGTAGGGAGGCTTAAACAAGAAACTTCATGTCTTCATTTCGTGATATTAACGCTATAGGTACATTTTCCGAGCATGTTTGAGAAAACGTATTTTAGCTAAAATGGTTCTAAAATTCTTTTGTCTTTATCTGTCACTTAGACATTTGTGTTCGAAAGAAAGGGACAAAACACATTTTATTAATTAGATGCATTTTAAGTTTTATGAATAAGAGGGTTAGTCTGTAAAATTGACCGAAAACGCGACTGTAGGTACTATCGATACGGCCAACGTTAAAACATATTTATATACGTTCTTAATGTGAAGGCAATAAGATCGTACCTATATACATGTTTTTGTAACTTTGGCCGTATTTTTCTCTTTGTAGTCGACTGTACCTCGAATGTGACGGTTTTAGCCAAAGTTCGCATGCAACTCAGTCAACAGCGCGTTGATGTCTTTTCTACTCACGACTTCACCAGTACATAATACATCATATCATGAATATGTGACAACGTGAATTACCGTTATGGATGACACACTGAGGCCTGTAACTGGACATCCATGTTGATAAATTTGATGCAATTTGTCATGAATCAAAATTTGTACGCGATGCGCGTAGAATTTATGGCGTGTGATCGTCTTAGTAAAGTGGCCTTTTTGACTGTATATTTGAATAATCCTGGAACGTATTCTGTCACGTTGGGTTCTAATTATTATTTATTAGGCAGCAATGACCTGGTAAAGATCGCGGCAGTCCGCTGGATGCGAGTGGCGCAGGAGTGGTCATTATGGCACGGCCTATGTCCAGCAGTAGATGTCTTTCGGCTGATATGATAACGATGATGAGGCCGTTCGTTCTATTAACGATATTTAACCAACTTAGTCAGTTCGGGTGCATTTTTTTATATGACTTCACATTGATACATTATTTTTATCAACGGGACTTGGTAAAAAATCGCGCTTAGTAAAAAAAAAATGTGAAAGTTTTAACCAATATTTCACAATTATATTTTTCAACGTTTACAGATACTACTAGGAATGTATGTCTACAATTTGTAAAATTGTTATGTTAATATGCTTACTGCATGGGAAAATTTTACAGAATTTTCAGTGATATCGCAACACAAACATGTCACATGGCGTCTGTGTGTAAGCCAGCCAGAAAAAAATCCTTTTAAGTTTCATAAGTACCGTTTGTCTATCCGTTGGCAGCTGTCATCTCATGTTCACATTAATCGCTCCTCAAAATTGCATTCTAAGTCAAAATGAGGCACAAGCAAAGCACTAAGTAAGAGCTAGTCAGGCCAGAGTTATCGCCACAATTTGCCCTTCAAATTATTAAACAATAAATCTAAAACAATGCTGGCCGTCACTCCGCCCCCTAACACATAATAAGAGGGCCGTGTTCGGTAAACTGTATTGCTATCGCTATTTACAATGAGTTGAGAATCGCCCATGTCGTATTTGACTAATTTGTGTTATTGTGTAGTATGAAGTATTGTAGTCCACAATTCAATAAGGATGGATGAAAATCCATGATTCATTTTAATAAAAAAACGAAATAAATAGTTTCTAGCATAAAAAACAAAAAAATAGGAAATAGATATACAAGAAATCTGTTGCCACAAAATTTAAAATAAAATAGATTTTATTGTAATTTTGTCGTGTGTTATTTTGTAAATCGCGAGAGTGATCGATATATTTATTTTTCCTTACATTTACTGTACCTAGCTCTGTACGTATTTCGTAAGATACCTTCGAACTTTCAACTAGTCCATGCAACAATATTTGAACAAAAACATGACGTAGTCTTTTCAATTGTCCAATTCCCCCGGCCCTATCAGTTTTAAAATTGCTTTATAAACCAATTTAACTTGGCAGTCACGTTATCCTAGCATTTACATGCGTGACAAGCCTCGAAAGCCCATAGGGGTAAACGTAACTTTGCCAACGTAAGTTAGAAGTCATTTTCCCATACAACAACAACGTTATTCGAAGCCTTACCCAATCGACCAGCAGCACACAGTTAAATGGCAGAAAGTGAAGCCAAAAAATGCCTAAGTGCGATTGGTCCTAAAGTTTATACTTCATATAATTCCTCCAGCTAGGCTCCCAATTACATCTCATTTTTGGACCGACTGAAAGCGAAGCTGTGCGAGGACGCTTTTTACTCTATTGACGAATTCTTTCAGAGCCGAGAGGCGACATAACTTTAAGTACGACATGATAATTATAATCCTTATAACTGGACATAATATTAATGTAAAAATCGTAGGTTAAGTTTTTGAAATTTAAAATTGAGATTTTATGAATAAAATATTGAATTGAATTGATGGATGAACATCTAACGCACAACTGCGTCTAGTAACGCGTACATACAGCATGCTATTTAATTACTGCTTAAACGTAAGTAAACTCATCGTCTTACTAACTTGCTATTGGAAATATTTTGCATATAATTTACTACAATTTACAAAATTTTACTCGTAAATAAAATACCTTTAAAATGATTGGGGACGGTGTGAATGGCGAGATGACGCTCCTGCCATCTCGTCCTCTCCCTTCATACATCTCCATGTATGCAGAGAGGAAGATAGAGGTATGGAAGAAAAAGATATGCTTCGCCGACCCCAAAGAGAGTGGTGCCTACATATACCATTATTTTAACTACAATCTCTTACTCTTTGTACAGAAGGTTGCTATTATTGGATTGGATGCACTTCGGCTTTGCATCTAATTGAGTTTCGGCTAGAAAATAATAGGTACTAGTTAATTATTTTATTTATTTTCTCAAACTGTTCAAATGCAATTTACAAAAGAATAGTCTTCAAGAAAAAGCTCTGGTCCAGTCATCGCAGCCTTCCTCGTTATGTCAATTGAAAATTCTATTCTAAAAGCCATAGTTAAACGTAATGGGGCAAGGAACAGAGCAGCTTGGGTTGATTAAAACGGCGGGTCAAGCTGTTGATCCCGGTGCACGCGTCGTGGACGGACGTGGGTTCGAAGCCGGCGTAGTCAGAGAACATTAATTACAGCGGGTTTTGATTAACCATCATTTATAGTTTTATAGGATTTTAAATAGGAAATTTGGGATTAACTATATGACAGTAGTTGCCCGCGTACTTATTATAAAGAATGCAATCGACGTCGCGGGATAAAATGTAGCCTATGTCCATCCCGAAAGTTCATTCTTATATACTGATGTTTTTTTTTTAAATCGGAACAGTTTTTTTTTTTATATAACCATGGTGAAAAACAAGCGTACGGCCCGCCTGATGGTAACTGGACACCGCAGCCTATAGACGCATGCAACTCCAAAGGAGTAACCCTTGATATGTTTGAGGATTCGCCGTATTGACAGCTGAAGGAACAAATTCCCTCGCTCTCAACACTACGCATCCTCGGGAGCTCTGGCGACCTTGCTCACCTCCAGGAACACAACACTACTACAGAGCAGGTAGTAGTGTTATTATGGCTGTGGTCTTCTGCAAGGCGGAGGTACTTCCCCAGTTGGGCTGCTCCATAAAGTATCACCTGTTTAGGGTTAAATTTTCCAGGACGACCAAAAAACACCTGATCAAAGGCTACATCTGGAGTCTTGCATTATACGGGTGTGAGACGTGGACAATGACTTAAAGAGAAAGAACAAGGATTGAAGCGTTCGAGATATGGCTCTGGAGGAGAATGGAGAAAATAAGCTGGTCCGACAGAAAGACAAATGAAGGAGTGTTACAAATAGTAGGAGAGAAAAGAAACTTGCTAAAGACAATTGAAAATAGACGAGGCAACATAATAGGTCACTTGATAAGACACGACACTTTCTTTAAAAATATCCTAGAAGGTAAGATCGAAGTATCAAGGGTAGAGGTCGACCTAAAGAAATTAGAACTGGCGCCTACTCCACCGACAAGAGCCAAGCTCTTAAATGTTGATGATGTTGATGATGAGTATAGTACCAGAGAATACCCCCTACATACAAACTTACAAAGCTTAACACACTCACAATTAGTATCTCTTAAAAATATTAGTTCACATTTAAATGATACTATCGAAGCGGATTACATCGTGTATTGTTTTTTAGAAGAATAATAGTACTGTCCAGCCCAGGACATGTCCAACTGGTTTTATAATAAATTTTTGGCAACATGTGGGCATCTTGTGCGGTAAATCGTTCAAAATGCTTTCGCCGCGGGTGAACCTTTATTAAAATCGAATCAGTGTCCGGGTAACGAGACCATTGTTTTGCCATTTACTGATTAAAAATAAAGTAGAAGTTATCAAATCGACGATTTTTTTATGGTGTGAACTAGACTATGTATCCTATTGCGCACATAGACCGGTATGTTGCTCTAAAGTCTGTAAATATAATATATGCGACCCAGGCGTCGCAATATATTCCGATTATCCCGAGATTATAACTACCTAGTATGTGTTTTATGTTTAAATACATATAAGGCAAAGGTAAGGAAACACAATAATTTCTGAAGCCAAAATCCTCTCTATTCGGAATTTTTAAAGATCCGATAATAATCTTCCGCTGTCCGTATTTTTGATCTAATAGAATGTACATAACATAAGTGAGTCATATATTATAATGTTAGTGTGGTATCTTGAACAATCTAAAATTCCTTCAGTGATAGTTTTCTTAATCATGAAAATGGAAAAAAAATTGCCAGTGGCTCTTCGGAATTGTATATTGTACCCGTAGTATATTGTACCCATAGTAAACGCTTATATAGCCCAACTCGTCGTCATTTGCGGTCCACACACTATCAGTAAGAATTATATTAATAATTCGAAGGCAGATGTAAAGGCCAACTAAGTGCCAAACTGAAAACTGGCTATAATTATGTTGTCCGTTGTTTCATCCAATAGCCCAGCCATTATCATCGTCACACAATAACTCAGTTCGTTTAGATTTCATCAACCAATACGCAATAGTATTACATACTTACCTATTGTCATTTTTACCTTTGAAAATTGACAGTTGACCTACTGTCATAATTCACTTTAGAATACTTACGCAATTACCGCAGCAGTAAAAAACTCTTTCCGTACTTTTAATTTTTCTTCTAACTACATAATTCATTTTTAATGATTAATCGGTGCCTTATCTATACTGTAATTGTATCTATTTTAGTACACTACATATATTTGTTAGGACCATCAGTGCCAACAAGCCTAAATTATGAACCTTCTTTAGTTGTTGTCGAATTAAGGGCCATTATGACTCACTTCAGTAATTTTTGTTAAGTTTAAATTTAAACATTCATTTACACATTCATTCATTATTTTTTTTTGACATGTATGCAAATCTGTAATGTAATTTTGTATCATGAAATAAATAATCTAATCTATTGACAGCACCGTCTATTAATTGTTAATGGCCATATAATAAACTATGCGACTGTCGGGAAAATAAAACAATATAATACATCCTCTCACGAACATATAAATGGCGTTAATCGTTTTAAAATAAATTGCTATAAGTAGATAAATAAATGATTGGAAAACAATGGGGACAGGTGATGAGGCTAGAATATGTATAATATAATAAAATACGGGCGTCGAAATTATACTTAGACTAGTTTTTACCCAAACGAATGTTAACTGAGCGAGCGAGCGAAGTTCTCCGTTTCGCATTTTTTTTCTGTCCGGCCTTGCTTCTCTAAAGCTCGCATTTACCTAAACAAGTTTCCGACCTAGATATGGCGGATCCCATAAATACCACTGTGCATACAAAGTTTAATGTTATACCAGTATCTATGCGGTTTTAAAATTAGAATCAAAGTACGTTTTTATGGAGAGTCGATCGTCCTGGCGACTCTTAAACTGGCAATCCAAACAGACCCCAACAAGCCGTATGGATATCTCTAACAATCCGTATGGACATCTCCAACAAGCCGTATAGACATCTCCAACAATCCGTATGGACATCTCCAACAAGCCGTATAGACATCTCCAACAATCCGTATGGACATCTCCAACAAGCCGTATAGACATCTCCAACAATCCGTATGGACATCTCCAACAAGCCGTATAGACATCTCCAACAATCCGTATGGACATCTCCAACAAGCCGTATAGACATCTCCAACAATCCGTATGGACATCTCTAACAAGCCGTATAGACATCTCCAACAATCCGTATGGACATCTCTAACAAGCCGTATAGACATCTCCAACAATCCGTATGGACATCTGCAACAAGCCGTATAGACATCTCCAACAATCCGTATGGACATCTCCAACAAGCCGTATGGAGCGACGCCGCGCCAAAATAGGCCCATGATTGTCACATCACAAGTAGCGTTTAAAGATAGTTGGCGTGGCCCGTTGGATATCCAAACGGATCATCCAACACGCCAATCCGAATGGAGCGGTCGTGGATATCGAAATTCTATGTTGGAACTTGAACGTCAACGTCCATCCATTGGGAGGTATCCAATTTTCGCCGAGACAAACGCCGCTGCATGGCGCCTAGGTGAATGCCACGTTACATATGCCTTACAATTACAATGTACCTGTCGGCTTAGAGCCAGGGATAGACTCCTTAGGTTGCTCGGTATCCGACATGTGGGCGTGTAAGATGGCAGAACTCGGTATTCTAATAATGATCAAATCATATCATAACAAAATCACTTGAGGCACAACGATCCGTCGGAGGCCTGCAATTGAATGCCGGCACGGGCGGCAGCGGGCCGGTTTTATGCCGGTCCCCACTGCTCGTCGCCGCACCGCTCCGAAGTTTCGTTAGGTGCGCTGGTGGCGCCCTCTGGTCTGAAGCGCACCTTGGCCTCAAATAAGTCAATTGACGAACTTATTTTATTTTGCCGACACGGCCTTCCTGACTTTCGCACGTCCTCGGGCGCTAATCTGTAAAACTTTTAACCATACATTTCATTCAATTCATAGTTAAATCTTAACACCACAACTGTCATTTCACCCAATAACAACACTTGCGCAATAACACACGTAATAACACTCCAGCATATCCCATCCTGCACTTGTTACAGCTCTGCGCCTCTATCTGGGGGCCGACACTCATATAGAGTGAGGCAAGCCAGAAGATTGCAGCCAGTCAACAAGAATGCAGCTCACCTCTATTAAAAACACTGCAGTCTCACATTCGGCTAGTCCCAGGGACTACCGCAATGTCATCATCGCTTTCCATTACATTGTGTACCTCCGCGTTAACTGTAATCCGGCCTGCCTCATTAGTGTCACTTTATTTTGCCGACACGGTCTCATCCTCCGTAAAAACCTCATCACACATAACCTCTGCTACTTTCGTTAAGCCTGCCCTCCCCTTAGGCACCTCCCGTAAGTTTTCATGAGTACTTGAAAGTCCTACTTGAGCCATCAATGTTTTGCAGTTCATAGCGGTCACTTTTTCAAACTAGTGACCTTGAAAGGTCCTCTAAATTTACGATCTAGTTTAGTTTGGTTACGCTCGCAACATTTCCAAAGTCTACTGTTGCACACTAACAACACAACGTAATTGTTCAGAACAAGTCACATTAGAACCGCCTATCCCTTTTAAAATAACTGTATCGTGAAATTGTGTTCCCTTAATTTGTTGCGCAACGCTATGCTTTATCAATGAACATTCCGAACCAGAATCAAAATGAAAATGACAGCTTTTACCTGCTACATTAAGCTCACCAGTTACCGCTGCTTGCAACATAGCCTCACGTCCTTTTTTGTTAAGGCATCTTGCTTTCCTTTGGCTGCTTGGCAGGTTGAATGTCCTGGCTTGCCACAGGTGAAACAGGTAACAGGGCGTTTTTCTTCCAGGCGTGAAGAGGAATACTTTGAAATCTGTAACTTGGCAGGCTGATTATGCGGACAATTCAGTATTTTGTGGCCAACTTCACCACATCGGTGACAAGTCCCCGTAAAAACGCGAGGATCGAAATTGCGTGATTATTTATTATCGGAGTAGTGTTCAAAATCATCTAGTTTCCTCTTTTGGAAAGATACACCTCGCAACACTCGACACAGATGAGACTTCGAAGTTATAACGTGAGCGTTTAGTTCGCGTCGTATATTCGCATCACTGTTTGATAAAACTGATATGGTAGCCTGTGATCACGTTCTCCGGTAAATCAACATTTGGAATCTTTTCAATTAGCTGCCATAGTCGTACAGCAGCATCGGCTGCGGTTTCTTTGCTAGTTATTTGAAATTTAATTATACGATCAAAGTAATCTTGCATAAGCATCGGTTTAGCAAATTTAGATAATAGCAATTCCTTAATACTTCCCCAGGTAATGCAATCAGTTTTAATCTTTGTAAGGCATGAAGCTGCACGACCACGTAACGCATGTGTTAAAGCCAATAATAAATCGGTACCTTCAAGTTTCCTTTCTTTTATTATAACCTCGTTTATGTTACACCATCCCTCGATGTCAGCGTCGACGTCCTCCGGGTCAAAAAGAATGAGCCTTAGCGGTGGCCCATACACCGGCGCCACTTGCGATTGTAAACCACTTGCCATATTACGCAATAACTGCATAAAAATATCAGCCTAACTATTGTTTGCACCCGGCGGCACCGACTGATTGAATTCCGTACTTTCACGGTTGCCTTTACCGCCATTGGGTCCGTTTGACACTTCTGATGTCGGCTTAGAGCCAGGGATAGACTCCTTAGGTTGCTCGGTATCCGACATGTGGGCGTGTAAGATGGCAGAACTCGGTATTCTAATAATGATCAAATCATATCATAACAAAATCACTTGAGGCACAACGATCCGTCGGAGGCCTGCAATTGAATGCCGGCACGGGCGGCAGCGGGCCGGTTTTATGCCGGTCCCCACTGCTCGTCGCCGCACCGCTCCGAAGTTTCGTTAGGTGCGCTGGTGGCGCCCTCTGGTCTGAAGCGCACCTTGGCCTCAAATAAGTCAATTGACGAACTTATTTTATTTTGCCGACATACCTATATAATTTCATCATCATATCAGCCGGAAGACCTCCACTGTTGGACAAAGGCCTCCCCCAGTGCCACAGTGACCGGTCATCTGTCCATCTTGTAGGGGGAGGTCTGTCCACGTTGCGTCTTCCGGTACGTGGTCGCCACTCGAGAACCTTTCTGCCCCAAAAGCCATCGGCGTGCAATGTGCCCCGCCCACTGCCATGTGAGGATGAGTGTAATGATACAACTGATTAGTATGCGATTAAGATATATTCTGTCTAAATATGGTTGTACATTATAGCTTATATACTATGCTACTGTGAGAGTGTGCGTGTGTGGCGCAGCACACACTAGAGCCACTTAAGTTTACCGATTCGGAGGGCTATATCGGTTACCTTGGTTCCGCTGCGGACTGCCTTGTTTCTGACAGTTACAATGTACGTACGTAATTTTATTATATTAAAAATGACGGGCCAACAAGTCGATTGTCGCGAATGCAACTTAAGCTTGACTGTTTTTTAAATATCCTTTAACGTTTGCATGAACCTTGACATGATGACTATCGATTACATAACCTCAAACTGCGTCAAGCTATGTCACCAGTGACCTTTGCTATGTGTAGGCGCACTCGACGTCTACATAAACTCATATATGACATAGTTTTATGTGTTGTTGTATGGGATGTGTGGGTTTATCTATTTGATAGTTTTACTTGACCAGCTTTAACCTTAACTTTATGAACGACCCAAAAACTAGAATTTAATGAGGGCAATATCAGCATGAAATGTTGCTTTTCAAGAATAAAATATGGAGAGAGGGTCGTGCATGCGCGCCTATAAAATTTGAGGTTCTATAATAATATGACTATCATGGATTTCATCATCAAAAGGCTACTGTCTCTGTTTCTTTTCTTACTATTTTTGTTCTTCTTCTAAATAATGTATATATGTATTCCCGTCTCCTTTTTCACTCTTTCCCATGTTAACTGCATTAATCGATCATGATCTACAGTTCCCATCGCCTAATTGTCATCTCCTGGATAGAAACCCTGACTTGATGACTTCACTTTGACCCATTTGCTATGAATCCGGGAGTCGTACTCTCTAATGTCAAATTAAAATAAATGAATTACGAAAATTGTATACAAACAAAATAGACATGTTTATGTAGAACTGATTTCACCGTGGGCGCTGGCGTCGTGACGAATAACTGGCGCCGATTCTCCACTTGACCACAAAAGTGTCGCAAGTGACAATCGCTGACCATCGCATTATAAACCCAATTGGGGCCTTGTCGTAAGGCTCTAATTTGCATGGAACAAATCTATGTCAAGAGTCATTTGTTAGCTGTGCGTGCTCTTGTCTGTAACGTGTATGATTCACACTTTTAATTTGTGCGGAACTTGTTATAGTTGCCCAAAATAAGAGACCATATAAAGGAAATTAAGAAAAAAAACAGACAGGGAACTGTAGGATATTCTTTGTCTGTAACCATACAAAATCTCAATTGATTCCTTCTGTGTTTGGAGTTAGGTATAATAAATATTTAGAGAGAAGGTGGAAAGCAACGGTAGCCTAGTGGTTCAGACATGCGGCTTTCTAGTTTCCCTCTGGGTTGAAAGGTCAGATTGCAGTCGCTTTCGTAAAACTAGTGCCTATGCCAAATCTTGGGATTAGGCGTCAAAGCGGACCATGAGCTCCTTTAGGGCACAACCGGGAATAATGCTAAAAGGAAAGAAAAAGAAAGAAAGGATAAAAGGAACAACAGGTTTCCCTATCTCAAAACCAATGGTAAAATATAACATGACCTTTAATAATTGCTTCTCAATATGTAGGTATACCTATTCTTACCTGCTTCGTTCGTCGTATAGAGATAGCCTGTATAATCCAATAATGTTATTAATATTAAATAAATCCACGCGTAAAAAAATTGTTTCATGAGATTCTTATCAAGTGAGATACGATAACGATTTCTAGCGCCTTAACGTCAGATCGAAAAATCATATCTATATGTGATCTCATCAATAAATATGTCAACTGTTCTTCAATCTGAAATAAAGTGACCAGGAAAACAATAGCATAATTTGACGCCGCATCAAAATATTGAAGGAATAATAATAGAGATCTAAGGGAACCTCCTGCGAGCTGATCGAAGATAAGCCGTTTAGATCATCAACACAGATAAACACAGATTTGAAAGTATAAAATGTTTGGACAGCTCTCGTATGGAATCTTTCACGTTCACAACGCACGAATATGACGCGTTACTATTTTGTTGTTATCATTCTAAAATCAACTCTGTTCTTTCACGAGAAGAGTAGAAAGTCATTTGTGCTCCTATAGGTTTAATGTTAACCCGTGCACTTAACTTCCCGTTAAAGAAAAGTGCATCTTAAACGAGGCATGTTAAGAAAGAAACTTGATCTATCTGGATTCTTATCGAGTTCCATCGGCTGGCTTTCGCACGATTGATCGATAGTATTTTTTGCGAACTCTTTATTTATAAAACAATCGAACGTCGTTGCAATAAATGTGGGCTCCTACCACAGTCGCGGTGACATTTTTACGGAAAGCAAGCAAAAAATTGATCGCATCTTGGCTGTGTCTTTTTGCAGAGGCGATGTTTTTTTGTTTCCAAGTAATTGATATCGTTGAAAGTTAAAAATAAGTACTTAAATGTAATTAAAAAAAGGATCTGTGCGTAAATTCGTGTCGTGTTGGCGAGGGCCCTAATAAGGGAGCGAGAAGGCATCGAATTCACTTGGTACTGATTCAAGTTGTGTAATGTTAGGAATGCGCGGTTGTCGTAGGTAATTGTCATTTCATTATAGAAGTATTCGAGCGCAAATGCCAGCAGTATTTGGCTTTTTTGGCGGTCGAAATTATCGATAATCGAACCGGTCGATTCCAATCGATTTGGAAAAGTTTTTCGTGGCCTTATTGTTGTCTGCGCGGACGATCACCCCTAAAAGTTCAAAACGAATATAGTAAAAAAAAATACAACCGAATTCAGAACCTACTCCTTTTTTTTGAAGTTGGTTAAAAAGGCTTACTAATTAGGGTTAGTTTTATAATTGGCCACTCATTTAAGCCTTTAGGTGAACTAATGATTAAAAGCTCGTTATCATTCCCAAAGACAATATATTTGTATCTTTCACAGTTAGTCCTTTATTTATTACTGACAGAACTTGATTTTCAATTTTGAACAATTTCTATGAATCCAGATATTCTATTACACAACACAATTTGGAATGCGCTCACTTACAAAATAATCTTCGGATGTATTTGAGATCTGATTAGAAGCTGTTTAACATCACTTAAAAACAGAAGGTAGTAGGTATGTATCACTGAATGGATGCCTTGGGGTATACAATTATAATTGAACTCGCCATGACGTAATTTGCAGTAATAACACCCCGGGAGCTGTATAATAGCGATTCACCATATACCAACCGCCTGTCCCTTTCGTACGTGTCAGGAAACTTGATGCAGCTGTCGGTTTGGTATTTCCCTATGATCCGAGTTGAGAGTTAGGGCCTGCGTGTATCTAGCTGTAAACACAAACACACACAAGTTTAAGTTATCCTCTTGTCGGTGGAGTATATTCCATTTCTCCCTGTCGTACGCCAGCCCTTTTATTTGCTGATACGACTCGACACCAGCGTTTTCCTTTATTTGGTCCATATAACTGCGCCGTGGTCTACCCCTGCCTCTCATTCCTTCTATTTTTCTTGCGTGTTGGTTTTAAAGAAGTTGTCGTATCAAATAACCAATCTCTTCTAGTGCTGACGGTGTTCAAGATCGCTCCCTTCTCTTTACCCTTAATCCTCCTTCTAGCCGTAAACACAAAACAAAAATAGTAAAGGGTCGGCAATACACCATTGGGCAGGCCGTATGCTTGCTTGCCACCGACGTGATACAAAAAATGATTTATATTCTTAACCAGCTATGATCTACAACCATACCTTAACGTTATATCAGTGCCCCCTCAATCACCCGTGCAATAAACGAGGCTCATGTTTCCATAATACAGTCCAATTGTAATGCAACATTATGACACACAGTCCCCGTAAAAACTATTAAACGATCGATATTGAGCGCGTTTTCGATCCGCGGCGAGCGACATTCGTCTTCTATATGACTTCTGTATGACTTTAATAAGTTTTGTATTGATAGAAGCTTCTTGTTGTGTTGTGGGGAACTTTGTCTTGTAGTTTTTGTCCGATAACTTAAACCCGGGAAGCGAAGAGAAGCGGTTTGTTCTGAAAATGATGAAAGGTATTCAGCGGTTACTTTTTACTGAGAGCATTCAGTTATTTATCAAATAGCTTAGATTTAGACGTGTTTGTATTACGTCAAATGTTGTAGATTTAGAAATTATTATTACCGTAAAAGTCTGTTTTGATTTCCGTTCCTCAAAATCGCATATAACTACAGAACGGATTTTGACGAAAATTTCCCTTGTTGTTTCCAGTTCTGATTTTTTTGGGGAAAATTATTGTGATTGGGAAGTTGGTCCCTGTGCTTCAAAAAATATTACACGTTAATCTTACACAAATCGATCGAGCACGGCTATCACAAGACGGCGCGCGAGCTCTATCGATTTTTCTCGCACTATCGGTCACTCTCTTATCAGAAAACTTAGAAAGAAAGGTAGCCGTGCTGGCACACAGTAAGCTCAATAAGTTTTGTGTTATGGGTACTGTTACGACGATATTTAACTGTCACCTACCCTAAAGTGGTTGTCAATAAAGGAGTCAGTACACCGCAGGACTCTATTAAAGAATGTATAAAATAAATAAAAACACCTGATAATTCCAAACAGCTGAACACACATCATGGAAATTAACATTTTACAAATGCTGGTTTAAAATACCTCATTTCGCGCATAGTTAGACGATGCTATCCGTCTATTATTTTTCACTTTTCCCTGTTATTACCGCGTTAATCCTTTATTTGCGCCGACCGGCTCGACATTTACTAATGTGAATATTATGCTAAAGGCAACGGTCCCTTGTTAATTGATATAAGCTGTAAAGGTTGTAGCGCTCTGAATGATTTAAGATGGTTTGATAGATTAATAGACATTTAGACATAAAAAGTCCTCCCTATTAAGTTCGATATTTCAATCAAGCTCGCTTAGGAGTATTCAATCACAGAATGTGTCACTCAACCATACAATTTGGTGACAATTATTTTCTTCCGGTTTAATTTTGCTTGTCGTGTACCAGAACGAGCGCGCTAAAGAATCAATAACCAAGAAGAATCAAACATTTATTAACAGATTGAAATAAGATTGTGATGTGATAGAAATTAACCGAATTGAGGGCCAGCAGGGCAATCGCCACCGCTGATTGTCATAGAAAATTGATGTTTGACAGCTAGAAGACTCACATATTACCATCCCCCTCTAATGTATAGCACGTCTTCTTTCGTCTAGTTAAGGCTCTCGCATTTTGTGTGGCATTGACTGTGAGAAAGATGGTGTCAGTCGCGTTCGGGAATGTGCAGCTCGGGAGGTGTGCGGGAGCCGAGTTTGGCCGAAGTGGCAAGAGGGACAGGCCTGATCATACGAGTATATAGGCCCCGTAGCATGGATGGCGTTATCACGCGATAAGTGACAGGATAGGCGCGTCGTCTCGTTCTATCGAACGGTGTCAGCCAGGGACGGAAGCTCTATCCTGTCACTTATCGCGTGATAACGCCATCCATGCTACGGGGCCAGGATTTTTTACCAATAGACACACACCGTGAGGCTTTCATAACGTTCATATAAAACTCAAATATATCTCCAGAATACATCGCATCACATGCATCAACTGGGCAACACACCTAACGTAGAAGCACTAAGTGCTTTATAACGCGCGTAAAATTGGTTTTATTTTTACACCCGACGTTCAAGCAAATATTAGTACGTCAGCGTAATGGATGGAAGCTCCGAAATTGCTTAATTAATTTCGTTATACGGTTATTTATTTAATGCGGGATCATTTTGGAGGTTCATTAATTAAATTATTTGTATGAATGCGTCGTTTATTATACGATCTGGAAGTTAATCGGTTATGATCTGGTTTAGCCTAGTATTTTTTGATTTGTATAACATATAAGGTCAGTTCGGGTATGTGCGCCACCGGGGAGAGTGGGTTCCGGGGTACGTGCTGATATTGATTTAAATGACTGAATGATGAATGAGGCGCACTTTCCCCGGTGGCGCACATACCCGAACTGACCCTACTTCAAGTATTTAGTGAATGATACAGTGCAATAGCTATAGTAGGAAAAATGTAGACGACATGACGTCTATTTTCCGTTTTTAAAACAATTTTAGAATTATGCAGAAACCGGAGTCTTAGGGTCCTGGTCATAGGCAGGGAACGTAGTTTGAGCCTAGTAGGTACATTTAGGCGTATGGGTCGTATCTGTTTAAAACCCTGTGACAGATGAAGATTTCCCATTTTAATATAATAAATTCGTAGGCAAAACTGAAGACTAAATGGGGGTTGGGTAAAAATGTTATCATTGAAAAATGTTTTGTTGTTAGGAGGGCGGCCACATGTAATATTAAATAGATCTAAGTATTTAAAACTAGCTGCCGGCGCGGATCCGCCCGTTTTTGCAGTGCATCCAGGCGGAGCCCGGGATAAAATATAGGCATACCTACCTATATTAATATCCATCCCAAAGCTTATTCTATATACACTCGCGTCGCCTGTTCGTAGACGCGGCCTTAAAGTGACTGGTAGCCTGCGTATAACAGTAGGTATTATAGAAAGCTATAAAAGCTAGCACAAGAAACAAGTCATTACAAAAACAAATTAAGATCTGCGATGTTTTTCCAAAGCCAATGGGTTTTTGTCATCAGACATATGTCGACTGTGATGATATGTGACAAATGGCTTTAAATAGGCCAATGTGGGATATATTACTGTCGATCTCTCCAGCAAAGACGTATGTGTAGTTTGAACTGGAGAGTACATAAGTCGGTTTAGAATGTTGCTGTAGATTAGTGCAACGTCGGATTGAAAGGTAGACCAGATAGATAGGCATATAGGCGGAGTAGATAGCAAGATAGACGGTTGTCGTGGGCTTGGCGATGTGCTTTTTACAAAGAAACTGGTAAAAAGTAAGTTACAAAAACTGCAGTCTGTTTTGTCTTCAATTGCGCGGTTATCCTCAAAGGGAGTGTGCAAAAAGTCGGAATGTAAACCGACGGTTCCGTATCTTTTTGGTTTTTGCAATATACCTGCTATAGGTGCTATATAGGTATATATACATATATATAATAATAAGAATTATTATTATTGTAAATAAGGTAGGGCTTTACGTAAATGAGGCCTTAGACTATGGGTTTGTACAAATAGGTCAGCATAATATCTTGACAAAACCTTCAACCCCTTAACTAGTTGTGAACCCGTGTCTTAGGGGTTTGAGGGGTACACTACATAAATACGAAAAACTAAATTCCGATTGTCGGAATCACGAATTTCATTATACCGATTTTCATACTTCCGAATGTTTTAAAACTCCGAATTTAACTATTCCGATTCTTCATAAATCCGAATTTTATAAATCCGAAATCTCAAAAAAAGGTCTAACGGTTACAATACCGATAATCAAAATTCCGAATTTCAATACCCCGAAAAATAAGAAGTCCGACTGATTAATAATCCGAAATATCAAAAATACGAATTCCGATTATAAAAATACCGATTTTCAAAAATCCCAATATCATTACACCGACCAATTAAAAACCCGACTAAACAAAAGTCCGAAACATCAGAATTACGAATTAAATAAATTTGAATTTTGTGCGTATAAAGGCAGACTTAATGCAATAATGCGAGTTCAGTCATGGGATTACTACGGAACCAAGGACTTATTTTTTTTAATTTACGATGAAAAAAATAGACTTCCGTGACAGGGTCGACTGGACTCCGCCTTAGCTCCGGCGCTGCGGGAAGAGCAGCCCTTTCGCCCTAGCGTGACAAAGCACAGTCGGCCGTGCTCCGCTCCGCAGCTTCGGCTTGCTGGTCGCCAGGCGACCAGCCTCAGCCCCTCCACTTTACACGGCTCCCGCGCTTCGTCACAGCGGGCAAGGGCTGCCCCCCCCTCCGCGCCTCCAGCTTTTTATATACACTCTAGGGGTAGGGCAGACAAGACCACGTGGATATTGGGGTGCTCCGATCCGGTTTTATTACCTATGTCTCCAATGCATATAAAATACAATAGCTGGGCCATTTTTGATTATTAAGTCCTCTAGGTCGTTTTGTTATTCATAGTAGTTGTATACGTATTTTCGGATTCTTTATTGCCCGGTGCAGGTCCAAAAATCCGAATATCTTAATTAAAATAAATTCCGATTTTTGAAAACACGAAGTTCACTATCCCGAATATCAAATTTCCGAATTAGCAATGAAATTTCGGAAATTTGATAATCTGAATACTGTTTTTCGGGCCAATAACACTTCGCACTTTTGATTGTTCGGAGTTATAAAAATTGGAAACAAAAACTATCGACATTATGAATTTCGGTAAAATAAAATTCGTGTTTTTTAGTAATCGAAATTATAAGTCTTACGAATTATGAAATTCGGAGTTTTTTAAAATCCGAATTAGCAAATTCGGAATAAAATATTTCGGAGTATTTGGGTGTTCCCGGTTGTCTTGCCATATCTGATGTTTTATCCTTTAGTGTTGCGGCGATGTGGTTAAAGGTACATACATACATGCTCACTTTTTTTATCTTAGTTAACTTTTGTCGACTTGATAAAATCTAACTTGGGACCTATGCCAGAGTTCTCTGCGAGGCTATATATTAAAAAAAGAGTAAACCTCCTATCGTGGAGCTTTCTAAGTCCTGGAGTGCCCACAGTTAGTCCCGTATTTATAACCTAGCCGCCATCCACGCCAGCAGCAAATCAACTTATGACTTACAGTCCAATTTATCTGAAAAACAATCGCTTATCGGCCGTAAGTCAGCTTTCCTCGGCTCTTATTCAATTTGCGCCGGACAAGCGGTAACAATAAACGGGAGCTACACGAGTGAGCACTACCAGCCATTACGTATTCCGACCACGATCCTATCTCGACCATAGCTGGCTGGAAAATACCACGACTACATTTTGAACGTGAAATACATTGCGTGCTGGAAATGAATGCTCCTTTATAGTTCAGAAGCGTAGGGTGCAGTGGAAGCGGGGCGAGCTATACGGTCGTTTGATGAGCCGATGCGCAAGAGCAACAAAAACGCACGCAAACGTCATTTGCTGATAATTGTCGCTCCATGCACCACCGTATCGCCCTAGATAACCCTCCATCGCATTGTCCAGAGATAGCGGCCACAATGCACGGAATATTACTAATTAGGTTCAGTTTATGAGCACAGCCATTGTTGAAAGAATGAGATAGTTATCTCAACGTTGTCTGCAAATGAGATTTGCGATGCTTTGTCGGTTAGGTTGGCGAAATTGTAAAGAGCTTTTGTTTCATCTGAAATATTATCTACGGTAGGAACGAGGTTGTTTGTTTACGGGGACGGTGACAAAGTGAGCCGCTTTGCAGGTTTTTTTATTGTTGTTGAGATTGCAGTGCTTTTGCACTGACCCCGTTAGGAAGATGTTCCCTTGACGACATGATAAAGGCGTAGTGCCTATATTGTTTTTAATGTCCGAATTACATTATTTTTTTCATTCTATTTTGATGCAAGCATATTAATGCATTGGTGTTTTTATTTACTATTATATAGTTTTAGGTTACATACGCATCCAAAAGGTTCTTTTATTATGATTAAAAATGTACATTTTGAAACTTACCTACAATAAACAAACAACGCATGAAAATAGGCTTATTTGTGCTTTAATAGGTATTTATTATCATGTTATTAATTTAACACACATTATTTACAATATATTATTGGATAAAGTCGTTGGTTTGTCGAAGGCCGTCGTATTGCATGCAGCAAAAACTGTTAAGTCGTAAAATAACTGCGGGGTTGTGGACTCTTAAAATGAAACAATTAAGATTCGATTATACGAGCTTGCCTCAATGTTTATTGAAAATTTAGTTCACTTTTGAAGTTGAGTCTCGAATTCAGAACTTCTACAGAGTGTTTTTTTTAAATGGGACAGTATGGGGAAATCCGAATCTAAAGGAGATAGAGGAAAAGTGTCCAAGGAGACATTAGGTGTTTTTTTATGTAAACAAATTTGGCTCATTAAAATTTTTGGTCAAGCGTGAGTTGTTCTTAAAAAATTATAAAGTTGGTCAATTTTTTTTTTGACGCGGGTCGGCTCTGTTTCATGTAAGGATTATTTCATTGTATGGAAAGAAAAAAATCTGAACAGCAGAAGTTGGTCAAATTTAATGAAAACTAATCTTCATACAATTGCAGTATTCACCTTTTAATATTGTTACAAGTGCCTAGGCGTGTAAAAAAATATTTAAAATTATTCCATTTTTAAATTTCGATAATCGATAAGAGCTCCAGATGATTCAAGAGAAGAACATTTTTTTAAGGAACTTTGGTAAGATAATCTACCAACAAGATGGTGCACCAGCCCACAACAGTAGGGCAAGTAAACTGTGTTTGGACGAGCAGTTTCCAAACCGTTGGATGGGTACGAGTACATATGGGCCGATAAAGTGGCCCCCACGATCGCCCGACTTAACGCCATTAGATTTTTTCTTATGGGGTTACCTTAAGGGTCGAATTTATGAATCCCGATACAACTCCGTACAAGAATTAAAAGATGCTGTTTACAACACTTTAAACACAATTCACCATAAGTCTCTGTTAAATGCAACTAGAAGTGTCTTGAAGCGTGCTCGTACCTGCATACGACAAGACGGCGGCCACATCGAACATTTACTCAAGTAATAAACCAACTGTATGAAGATTAGTTTTCATTAAATTTGACCAACTTCTGCTGTTCAGATTTTTTTCTTTCCATACAATGAAATAATCCTTACATGAAACAGAGCCGACCCGCGTCAAAAAAAAATTGACCTACTTTATAATTTTTTAAGAACAACTCACGCTTGACCAAAAATTTTAACGAGCCAAATTTGTTTACATCAAAAAACACCTAATGTCTCCTTGGACACTTTTCCTCTATCTCCTTTAGATTCGGATTTCCCCATACTGTCCCATTTAAAAAAAACACTCTGTATACTCAGATTAATGAAATAAAAATTCTTGAAGTGAAACTCGTAACATGTTTTAAATCTATATTTCTAATTGTATTTGAGTATAGTTTTTAAGCAACATTTGATTGACTGATGTAAATAAATATTAGATTGAGTACCTATATTAGTATAGATATCAATTAGTTTTATGTTAATGGCTTGAGTCACATCTATAAAAAGAAGTACAGTACTACAGGAGAGTTGTTAAAATGTACGCACAACTTTACTCGAAAAATATTCTACATTCGCGAAATTTGACCGCCCTCGCTAGATAAAATCGCGGTTCGCATTTATTACACAATGAATTGTAGCACTTTATGTTAATAACAACAGCGTGGGCGGGGATGTCGAAATACTGACTAATCGGGCCGTGGGTTGCCGCCGGAAAAAATGGCAATTTTAAATTATTCATGCTTCCCACACCGAAAGTCCGAAATCAGTTCTTTACTTTATGCTTCTAGTTTATTAATTGCTTAATTATGGTATAATTTGATAATTCAAATAGACCGACATACCGATGATATTGATTATCCACATAAGTGTCTGTCACTGCCTTTGACGTTAAATCTCTTGAGTAAATATTACAGCTTTTTTAATGTGCGGTGCGACTTGCCCCAAAGTTCTTTTTTTTTTTTCATATAATGACCCATTTACATGAAAATAAAACAACTATATTATGTTACTTGTTGTCATAGTTATATCTCCAAGAAGAATCTTCGAAACTATAACTTTATAAGGTACATCCACTAAACAGGAACCCTACTTACCAGCGGCGTTTTCAATGGGCATCCCGGAACAAATAAAGATATGAAAGAGTATAGAGTATATAGATGTAGGAAACAAATAAATTTTAGGCAAGCAGGGCTGTTATTCGCTACGCTCTAATGCGGCTCACCCTGCGGTCAGCCGTCTCGAAACTAGACCTCTGCCGACGCTTAGTTCTACGCATCGTGTTGTCAAGGTATATTTGTGGGTGAGCGTTGAGGTAAGCTTAATTAATCGGTGATAAAAAGTTCAGAATAAAAGGAAATGAAGACTGAGACATTAGAAATGTACTTATATTAGGTAATATCAGCAAAGAACTCACCCACCCAGAACCCAGGCTGGTGGGAATCGGCTTGTATGGGCGTCCGCCACTGCTACTTCCGTACTTTTTTGTGACAATTGTATGGTCATCTATCTCCTAAGCATGGATGCTGGCTGCCATATAATAAAGCTTTTTCTAAGAAAGTCTGACTCTGTCACTATTGTCTCCTGGTGTTTTCGGTATAGAACAATAGCAAGAAAAAGTTGATCGACCCATATAATATTTGGGTCATTGTCAGTCAGTAAAGCAAAAATCGTTTTTTCAGTGGGCAATAGTTAAGGGCTTATGTTTATATATAATATGTTTTTATCGCATAGACTTATAGAAGAGGCTTATGCGGATTCAGAGTTCAATCAAAAATTAGGCTTTAAAGCCCTTAACTTTGGCAATGTTCACCGAAAAGACGCGCACCTAAATCTGACAATGACCCATTTTATACTTTACTATACTTATTACAAAGTTTTCGGTTTGTTGTTTAGAGCTAAGTCATTGTTTAGTTAGTTTTGAATACTGTAATAATATACTTGCAATTTTCACTACGTCTGCGTTGTTAATGTACAAATATGTTATATTAATCAACGAATTTTCGCTAAAAAACATACATTGATATGTTATAGGTACATTCTAGAGGCCAATAAATCTACTTAAATAATGATCAAACTTGCCAACGATTATGATTCGACGTCAGCTCTCGCCCACAGCACCTCTTCATTATAATTTATAATTCGCGTATTAATAAATAGCTATAATTTTGATAATGAGCTAAATCTCGGTTAAACGCTTCTCTATTTGGGTAGATCTCGTTAGCAGTTTGTTCGGTAACTTTTTTGCAAAGAAACAAACATGTTTATGGGGATAAACTGATATTTGTTCTAAGTTGCCTAATGGAACATAATAATCAAACTGTCATACAAAACTAAGAGAAGTATATGTTAGCTTTCTCAACGTCTTGATGTCTCTATTAAGTTAAGAGGAAACACTAAGGGCGAGATAATTGAGAAATAGGTATTTGTAAAATGTATTGCCGTCGCGCCAACCTCAAGCCTCCCCCCGCAGAACGCGATAGAGACAACTGCAGCTTGGACCGAAAATACCTATTAAAGGTACATAAAATCAACGTTTCGTAGTCCCCTGATTTCTCCCCCAAAACTTGACCTTTATTAAAAATCAAAGAAAGGCTTTGGCCGTGTTCCTATGTTTTCTTTTTTTAAATAATCTAGTCAAAATTGTTTTCTGGATGTTTGAACACAGCGGAAAATCTGTCATTTTTTTTAGGTTTTTGAAGGTTAATATCTCTTTTAAGAATACATTTATGAAAAAAAGGAAAACATAGGAACATCTCATTAGTAGCCATAGATTTAAGGAAAAAAATATTGCTTTACTGCCATTATCCAGGGAGAAAACAGGGGACTACGTTTGTATTTCCTCTTAATGCAAAACTTTGAAAATCAACAAAGTTTCAACTACGAACAATGATGCTCGTTCGTTTTTTCCTTTACTGGTAATTTAAAAAAAATTTAATAAAAAAGCACATTTCTCTAAATCAAAGTAAAGTTTTTTTATTAGATATATTTTTATTACAAATCAATCACATTCAAATAGGTCACACTTTTAATTTAAATCTGCAATTGATCCTTTTGTAAGTATATACGAACATTTTCAAGGTGAAATTTTCAACTCAATCTATTTTCTTACAATTATCTTTTGAATAGAGTTTACGATAGTTATTTGAATGATGTTATTTCCAATTGGTTAGGTACACATGCGCGGACCTTAAGAAACTATCGCCTGCTCCACAGTGCTCCTTGCCAAGCATTCATTGTTATTGTTTCACCTAATGCGCCAATGCGACACATGCGTCAAAGCGTTACCGGCGCTTTTAGCTACATATGGAGATTAAGCAGCTACTGACTACGGCGTAGCGCTACGAGCGTAGCGTGGTGGTAAATAGTTTACGAGACTAGGAGTTAGTTGACGTTATGTTCGAGCCAAAAATGTCACCTTGGAAAATTCTGTTTTTTTAACATGACGTTAAATAAGGATGACTTAAAATTGATAATATTCTAATAGTAAACGCTTAAAAATCCATGTTCACGCCCAGTGCCTCGTATGGGGTCAGAGCTTGTCCATATGGTAAAACATTTGTTTTGCTAATCGTCCTTACTTATGACCGATTTTATTAATGTGCCATACCGATTTAATGAACTGTTGAAATTTTGCTGATACATATATGGTAACGTCTACTTTATTAGCCTAATGTTATAAATTAGAAAGGTTTTATTTAATATCGTGTATTACGTTACTTTTTAAGATAGATTCTATGATCAACCAGTTCCCTCTTCTTACGCCATAGGGAGGCGTGTAGCACCATCCTTCTTGTAGACTCACGCTTCTTAAATGGAGCCACCGTCTCAAATTATATAAGTATATCGTTAGTAAAGCTTCAGCATTCCTGGTTTTCTTACTGCAGTGTGTCCTCGACGTCGTTATCCTACACTTAACTACCCATTCTTTAAAAAAAAATGTAGGCGTGCTATGACGCTTTAAGCAGACCAAGCCACGGGAAACGCTAGTTTACCTCAGAAATACAACTTTATCTCCTCACCAACCAACCATTTCCTCGGCAGCATCGTTACTGTAATGACTTAATAAGATCTTCGCACTAATCCGTAGGCTAACAGCAAAAAGGAGTAACAACCTGTGTCCTAATACATTATATTGCCTTCTAAAAACGGTTGCATTGTAGGCGGGGTCGCCAGAGGGTTTAGGCAGCAAACAACACTATTACCTTTATGATTTGTAATTCGCAACTTCTCACTTTCCAAGTGTTACCATATACCTATTGTTGCCGGTCGTATTACAGGTTTCACCTTTGCGATAAACGATCTTATTTCGCTCATTTGCTTTCATTTATTGAAAAATGTATGAACATATTTGAGAGTGTTAGTCTAATATTCCGTACCAAAATACGTATGACAGATGGACAGACCACAATGATCGTAGTGTGGAGATAGGTAGGGGTGTACTCGAAGGAAGAACACGTCTTTCTATGTCAAGCGGTTTATTACGACTCCCAACTTAACCTACGTACATTGATCTGCCCACTACAGTAGGTATAAGAGGTCCCACCGAAACACGCGATCATTTGCTGTCAGTCTGTCACAGGAAGTTTCAAGAAGAAGTCCAGACATCCTGATAAGAGCTAATCTAAAATGTTTGTCTATGATTCACGAAAAGAAAACAGTAATAATAACTTTTTCCCGTCTATTAACTAGGTACACCGATATACCTACCGAGCCCTTTTAAACTTCAGGCGACAGCTGAAGACTGCAGCTATTATTATGATTGCTTCCTTCCCAATATTCTCCATGTATTATAATATTGCATAATTCCCAAAATTTATGGCTTGTGTTGCTAAACCTTAACACTTTCCAGCAATTTCGCGTTCCAGGGAAATTAAATTTCACGCTTAATTATCACTTTTGCACGTATATTCGGAGTATGTCGTCGCCATAACTCACTGCGTAATAATACGGCGGCCATGTTGGAGGATGCGCATGCGTCGCACGGCGCGAGTCATGGGCGACTGCGATCTTTTTACACGTAATAAAAATAATTCGTGCAAATATTGTACTTGTGATCTAATTAAGAAAGGTTCAAATTGTAATGCAAGTTTTCGCTTTGTACAATTTAGTGAAATGCAAACACTGGATTTTACTTCGCTAATGCATATTTATAGGTACTTATAAATGTTTCTGCTTTTCCCAAAGGTTGACTGTTAGCGAATTCTTTATGCACGCCAGTCCGCCTTTTGTACGAAAAGTCTTTCTTTTGTCCATAAAGATTAAATAAATGAAATACTCCTCATTATATCTGTTGAAAAATTGTTGCCTGATGGGTTTTGTTGTTCCTGATTTTGACCCATTCAACACAATTATAAGTATAGTCTAAAAATATCTTTGATGTCAATTTCAAATTCTGCGTGTGTTGTATACGCGCTAGATAAAACCGGACATTTCCAATTGTATGAGCAGGTATTAGTAATTTTCTCTGTTCTATACAAACTTATTGTACAAATTATTAGCCCTACTACGCAGTTTTTCCATTGCGAACATCATCTTAACCCCCGCCAAACGGCTACCACTTACACCGTCCCGCAACGCAACCGTTCATTAAGGTCCGGATAATTACGCGCTGATAAACCAAGCAAATTGTCCGCGAATTATCCCGCGGTGTGATAGATATCTCTCCCCGACGCCTCCCGAACTGTCACTTAAAATACGTCCACGAATCCTCAATGTATCAAAGCAGGGGTCCGATTCGAAATGCGACATCTCTGGCGTCTCAAAGGTATATCTCCACATTAATTGATTTCTTTTAAAATGAGAACGACTGACACATGAAAGAAAAGGCGGGGTAATTGCGTAACTTTTTGAACGCACTACCCCTTTTGAACCCTATACAATGAGAGTTGATAAAAAAAATATTTCATTTAAACAGTGGTAGTTGATATACTTAGTCGAAGGCGCGTTTGTGATCGGGTGCTGTTTGTGGAGTCCGGACTGGTCATGTTTGCAAGGGCATAGTAACTACCTAAATACTACTGATATTATTATTATTTTCGTATTGAGAAGACATAATTCTGTTCTTGACACATTTTATTGTTATTCATCCTTTTTGACCTCTGAATATTGTCAGAGAGAAAGTTATTATAGATAGTGTGGATTAACATCTCGTATTCGGTTAGTAATCATTATTAGCTGTATAATGAATTTTTGAATTGCATAGGGCTTGTAGGTACGTTTAATAAAGTTTTGAACTTAGAAATTCACCATAAAGCAAAGCGCACTTTACACTCGCGGTGTCGTCAAATATTTAATTGTTGCAAAAAACTTTCAAAAGGAATTTCGGGAATCTGCATCTGATTAAAGATCAGGTTTTGGCCGGTGCGGTCTTCCACTGAGATTTCGTCTGGGGCGATAAGGTAATGCGAGGTACCTTACGTTGGCACTGGACACAAGTGTTTAGACTAATAAAAGTAATAAATGAGGTGGTTGACCCCGGCAATTATTAGTATTATTACAGTATACAAAAAAAATAGTAATTTCTAATCCCAACAACTTCTAGTTTGCCCTTTGGGTTGAAAGGTCAGATGGCAGTCCCTTTCGTGAAACTAGTGCCCACGCAAATCTTGGGATTAGGTGGTAAAGCGGAACTCGGGCTTCTTTAGGGTCCAACGGGGAAACGATGATACGATGTTGATGATAACAAAAATTATAGATTTTTATAATATTGTTTTAGAATATCTAATAAATTCTGTTAGCGAAAACCAAAAAAAGTTTTAACACCTTGAGATTAATAAAAGATAACATACAGGATATATTTACAAAGAAATGACAAAATATAAAACTTTAGTACTACTTAAAACAGTTATTATAAAATTAAAAACAAAGTAGGCCACACTTGAGACACTTGTCTTAGATGGTCAAAAATCGATAAAAATTTGTCGCGTTTTTAAGAAATACCCGATAAAGTCAATAAGGTACCTCACGTCACCTGATAAGCTACCTTATTGGAAGCAAGTGGGGAATAAAATAATTGTTTATTTTCGTCGATTTGGCCGTAAAAATACAGTAAAAGCGGGTGACAGTTCTAATTAAATAATCGTAAGATATCTGAAGTCGGTGATATCAAAACACCCAGGTACGCGTACAGTTCATTTATGATGATTAACACGGTTGGTTTTATCAGCTAGATTACCACCAATAGTAGAATATTACCTGACAAATCTAAACATTTAGAAAATACATGTGAACGGTCTATTACACCAAAAAATACGTCATATTCATCATCATCATCATCATCATCATCATCATCATCATCATATCAGCCGAAAGACGTCCATTGCTGGACGTAGGCCTCCCCCAAAGAGTGCCACAATGACCGGTCCTGCGTCACCCGCATCCAGCAGACTCCCGCGACGTCTTATTATACAATTTAAATTTAATAAACTATCATTTATTTGGGACTTTGAATCCATAATTTTATTTGTAAGTAACAATTATTTATTTAAAAACTAGTGTTAGTAACAAAGTAACTTAACAGCTAATTAATATCGGCGTGATGCACACAATGATAAAGGTTCTCGTTTGCTTTCATCAAAGGTTCTTTCTTAATTTCCTTAGCGTCATGGGGGTTTACACCAAATGATCTTAGGTAAAAATTCTAAAAAAAAAACTTGGGTCAAAATTCGCTGAATAATTGCAAATCCAATTAAATGGCTTTTAAATAATTATAATGATTAAATTTGAAATTAAAGGAAAAATTTAAAAATGTAATGCTCCGAGCCGGGTTCCAACCGACGACCACAGGCATACATGGCCCGTCGCTACTAACGAACTGAGCAAATGTTTATGGTTTTCCTTTGATTACAAATTTACAAATATAATATAATACAAAAATGTATTAAGGTCAGAGGGGGCAAGTGCGCCCTCGGGGTAAGTGCGCCTTTCTTCAAACATATCGAGATCTACAAATATTTCACATATTACATTCATGCAACCAACTACACTCAGAGGCAATGAAAACGGGTCACTTACCATGGATTACTTTACAAAGTGACCCGTTTTCATTGCCTCTGAGTGTAATTCCCAATGTGAACTATGAAGGTACGCTACCTCAGAGGCAATGAAAACGGGTCACTTTGTAAAGTAATCCATGGGAAGTGACCCGTTTTCATTGCCTCTGAGTGTAAATCAAGTTTATTGCATGCATTTCAGCGAATTTATATTGATTTAAATGACTGAATGATGAATCCCCGGTGGCGCACATACCCGAACTGACTTTATATTGATTGTCATCGTCGTCGTCTTAGCGCGTTGACTAAATCTACTACTACTACTAAATCGACAATTTTTTTTTTTATAATCGCATTGTCAAAAAAATACGAATTTAAATGTTCCCCGATTACTCAAAGATGCCTGGACCGAGTTGGAAAATTATTTTTTTTATTTTAAAGGGTATCCTTCCCGGGTGGTCCCATGGTCATCAGGTCACGATCTGATGATGAGATCCTGGACAAATGGAGGGAATTCTTCAAATAAGGCGAAGTACTGAATTGAAATCGGCTCATACAGGTTGTTTTTTAAAGTTAATTATTTAATTGCAGTTTTTCTTTTGTACCTCCTTCATGATACTCCAATAATATGCATATAGGTGCAAACTCATTATATTGATGACCTCATTGGTACCGCAGTTGTCTTAAAATACAACCTCTAATAATATGGCTCAAAATCACAGCTCGACGCGTGTTTGCTTTAAGTAAGAACTGTTAATTTCGCCGCCAATTTATTTTTATGACCTACCCATACTCCTGTCTTTATCTGACTACCGTAAACCGATAAATGTCCGGTGAGATAGCCTATAATTTGGTTGGAATGGTAGACAATGTAAATTTTTACGATATAATCGTGTAAAGAAGTGAGAATACGTGTTTGCTTTCGCGCAGGTGATTATGGTTACCTGGTTACAATACAATATGTCACTTTATATATTTAAACTGATGTTTACTTATGACTTACAAAACACAGTATATAAAAGTAATAACAAATCCATATTTTTTTACGTAAGGTATATATATACGTCCCAACGTTTGATTCCTTAATTCCGAATATTGTCACTCTGTCGTTCACCTTATTTATTGCTATGAATTTCAAATACAACTTAGGATTGAATTAGTGTCGAGCGCTGGGAAGTTTCCCTTTCCTCATTTACATGCACTTAGGTTACTGACTGTTTTCTAGACTAAGTGCCTACAAGTTACCTTGTTAACTTGTACTTAGAACATGATCTGAATTAGGGTGGTCCTTAAAAATCGATGTTAAAATTTAATTGAGGCACTTTCTTATATTGTTCTAATACGTGAAAAAGTAACGTATGTTTTTTTTTCGTTAAGATTTAGGGTTCTCGACTGAATTTTTAAACTTTTTAAGGGTTGCATTTCTTTATACTAAGTTTTTTTAACTTTTTAACATTTTTCTGCTTTTGTGAGCTACATTTGATAATAAGGAATAAACAATCCAGAAAATACAAAATTCGTTCACTGAATGTTTGACACTTATTTAAAATCAAATTTAAAGTCGCCAAATCAGCGCCAGATTCCGTTTTCAGCATATTAGCACAATAAAATTCATTTTTGAATTAATGAATGAAAATTTGTGTTTTCTTTTTATGTATTCAAGATTATTCATTTCCTATCATCAAATATAGCTCAAAAAAATTGGAAAAGTTGAATATTTAAAAAAAATCTTAGTACCTATGGAGAAATGCAAACCTTAAAAAGTTAAAAAACTCAGTCGTGACCCCTAAATCTTATCCAAAACTAAAAATAAAAAAACATATGTTAATTTACCTTTCACGATTCTCACACATTATTTATATATGTTATTTTTTCACGTATCAGAACAATATAAGAGGGTGCCTCATTGAAATTGACCACCCTAATCTGAATTCATTCAATAATAGAAAGTAACAAATATTATACCTATATATACTGATTGTGCGGCGACCACAATTGTTGATCTGCATCCGTCAGTTAGAACAATACGTAGCAGTGGCGGAGCGCTCATACAAGCCGATTCCCACCGATTCCCACTAATACTTAGTACATTACTACAAGAGGCCGGCAAGTAAGGGGTTGCCGGCCGAGTACATATAGACGGCCGAGCGTAGCGAGGACGGATAGTTATGAGGCTGGCAACCCCTTTTCACGCCGAGGTATGTATAGTGCTTTTCTCAAACATGCAATGAAATAAATAAATAAACTAATTTTCATGGCTGAACGCCGTGATCCTGTGCCACAAACTGTGGAATGGAAATTAAAAAAGACCATCTTGCAGGCCTAGGACTCCAATTTTGTATGAAATGTCATTACGGGTCTCTCGTCTCGCTGCGCCTGAAACGTGACACTTCGAAGCCCATTATTAAGAACACAACGTCAATATTTCATTGCATGTTTGAGAAAAATATATTTTTAGGCAAGTCTATAGTTATATAAAGTGGCCGTCAATAGAACTTGCTAACTATGTAAACAAACCGTCATACTGAAATGGACATTAAATGTCAATTTCAATACATTGTTTGTTTACATAGTTAGCAAGTTCTATTGACGGCCACTTTACACTAAACTCATTCATAACTTTTTTTGATCCGGGTTGCCCATCGAAAATGTTTACGCGCCGCCACTGATACGTAGATGCCACCACGTATTAGGGTTACCCAAACAATCAGGCGTACGGAGACTAGGATTTTGATTAACTGGTAGATATAACGAAAAATAAACAAAAACAAATTATTAGCATCGTACGTAAAAAAAGTTACAAAAAACCATGTATTATTGTTGAGTCTGTATCAAATAGATATACATAATTTTGTCATTAGGTACTCAATTCGTTACTTAACTACAATAAAATTGTATATTCAAACATTTCAAACTAACTGGTACATCTGCCTATACCAAACATGCCTTAACAGTAGGTCATCTTTACTAGTGATTATAGTGTAGGATAACCTCATATTGGTCATTTATTTAATGGTAAAACTTACCACTCACATACTTAGAGGCAAAGTTCGATTCGTCCGTACTTGCCCCTAATCTTATAATACTTTTAGCAACTTCAACCAAGTAGAAACAGAGTTACCTACCTACTAACCTTTATGATAGCCCTCACTTAATTATGTTTTATGACTCGAGTAGAAATCATCACCATTTCTGGTCACAAGTATCTTAATGACCATTAGCGCTTTAAGCCTCTCGCACCCTGGCGCGGCCTGGCCGCGGGAGTCAATAGGAAACTTGACATTAGCTTTCAAATTTACTATCGACCGCCACCGCGGGCCGCGCCAGTGTGATTCAGGCGCTTAACTGACAATATTCACACATTTTGATCACATTTGAACCCAACAAAACCGGTAATCAATAAGTGTGATATATATTTCTGGGCATTTAAAAAGTAAAAAGCTCATGTGACCACGCAAGTTGCCAGTACAATAGCACAATAGTGGGGACATAGTACAGCGTGTTTTGGACGCACAATGCGGTGGTCCGGCCGTGTATGCCGGCCTTATGATGATAAATGTTGGGGTATATTGTGCGAGTTGTCATAGCTGTAACGTCTGCACATACATTGGAAACGGAGCTTTTTTAAATTTAATATTTGTGGTTTGGATAGCTTGCCATGTTAGTAAGAAAATAGCTTAGAGCATCTTATCTTTTAGAAACAGCACTAACACTCCTCAGAAAGGAATGAGTGAATGTTTTCAGCTGCTGAGGCACTGAAGAATAATCAATGGTACAAATAATTTGATTCTACGCACTCATTTGATTAAATAAATTATCGATAATCATGTAACTTTTAAAAGTTAAATCATTTTACTCGATTGTGGCGCCAACTGCCTAGCTAGCATGACTGCGTTTATGTCGCACATAAGCGTACGTCGTTCTCTCGCTTACATACTTCCTAGTGCTTTATTTCCGACATAAATGCGATTATGCTAGCTAGGCTGGTGAGTGGTGAGTACAAAAACGATAACCCTCATTAGGTACATACCGTTTCAAACAACCGGCCCTTAACGTTATACATACATACCTATGTATTTTCACAATATTGATAACGCAAGAGGTTGTAATGTAAAATTTATAATACTTGACACATTCATTTATCATAAACATGTATTGTAAATTACAGATGTATATTTATATGACATATATATGTTAAAAAAATGTACTGAAGTTATAATATGTTTTATTTATTATGCAAGAATGACACCACACGACCACAGTAGTTATTGCCTTACTAGTGAACGCTTGACAAATGAGGTTTGGAGGAGTAGTTGTTGCACTGTAATATTAATAAATTGACTGAAAAAGTATTAAATAATATAAAAAATAAAGTATTAAGTTATAAAAAATATGATTTGGTTCCGTCGAGTTTGCTGACGCTACGCACGTGTGAATCGTTTATTTAGAGCACTGTACAATAACTTTTCGGAGGTGACCGGACTTTGTCCAAGATGCGTCCGTCATGCTCATGCTTGGGGATGGTTTTATGCAACAATAACCAGCACAAAATATTTACCATTTATTTCTTTACATTTACATGCACTCGAAGTTTAAGTAAATGTTTGAGTTTGAAGTATTACAGAACTACCAGCTTTTAATTAAACTTTAAATAACTACAACTTAGAAAAGTTGAACAACCCCCGACATTTTCATTTCAAAGTCTAATATCTCAAAAACGGCTGAACAGATTTTCATGAAACATGGCTAAGAACACTCGGGATAAAATTATCTATGACACAAGAAAAACCTCATTCAAATCGGTCTATCCGTTTGGGAGCTACGACGATACCACAGACAGATACACAGATACACAGACACGTTAAACTTATAACACCCCTCTTTGCGTCGGGGGTTAAAAAAAACGAAAGTTGAAGATATCCCTCATGACAGTAACAATACCGTATATGCCTCTTTATACTCGTACTACTATAGTTAGAGCAGTATTTAACGTAGCGCATTAATATTACAATTTATAGTCGATTTAAGAAATAAAGTATGTATTTTCTTCATCACATTACGTATTTATTAATGTGTATTTTTATTTACAACCTCATTACCCGGTTTTTATGCAACAATTTACACCCGTAAATAAATTTGAATATTTCACTCCGTTAATTCATGTGTAATGGATTCTAAATATTGCCTGGACATACGCTATTAACCTAACACCTGCCTCGCTGCGTTCACGCATCCTACTTAGAACCAATACCTGCGAAATGTGTTCAGAAACATATTCAATTTTCAACTATAACACCCACTACATAAAGTTTATAACACAAATGAGTAATCGCGGCACATAATGCTGTATTATTCGAAAGGGTACAGGTATTATAGTAATGTGAGACAATTTGCGTGAATTCATTATTTCTAATAGCAAAACAAATTAATAAAAACCCGTATCTTTTCCTTATATCTTGCATTTTTAATTCTAGTGCAAATACATTTCCATTAAACTATTTCTTTCTAGATTTATTATTTTGCTCTTTTCATTTAAGCAAGTATTCGTGGGCGTATGATAATGCAATGTGTGTTTGTGTCGTTGTATAGGGATCTCAATTGTCCTGATATTTACGGTGAATGCTTTTAAATACTACCCTTTATGATCCTAAAAATAGTACCTATAGACTCGTAAGTAGGTATTAGGCGGTCGTCACACTGCGACGCATCAACAGACGGAAGTGCCGAGCTGCATACAAATTTCGCCGGACGGAGGTGCGTTGCAGTGTATCGTACCACACGGAATTTATATACAAATTGAGGTACTTTCATACAACGAGAAACGCACCTCCGTCCGGAGATGCGTCGCAGTGTGACATCCACCTTACTCGTACTCTAGTTTTAATATTAAATATTTGGGTACAATATCATCTCGCACAGTTCGACGTAGTCCCGAGCAGTGCTATTCGATTATGTAATTTCGTCTTAAATCAACTACCAGGCAAGCTGCTTTAGCAAAAAAAAACAACCAACTATGTATAAGTTGTTTTTGGATTTTTGGTCTAAAATTATAAACTAAGTAACTGATACATGTGCAAACTTTTTAACCATTGAAAATTTTTGTTTCATCTTTGTATCACTAATAAACTGAAAACTCCAAATTAAGAACTATGAAATATAATAATTATTTATTATATTAATAAATACCACAATTTGCACCACAAATCCAGCTTGCGGGGTTTAGGTCACATATGAATAATCAATGAGTGAACTTGACTGCCATACTAAGATTTATATGAACTGATACGGCATTTAGCAGTTTATTGTAACACGCAATTAACACGGTTGTTGCGAGTGCGTGTCACCTTGCAGCCACGCCCGTCGTATAAAAGATATCGTTAAACCGCTCGTCATTACCGAGCATCAATATTAATGACGAGATTTGATGGCATTCAGATTAGTTCATACATGGTTATGATGGCTCATGTGTGGTGTGCCTGGTTCTGTTTTAATATAACTTCAAAAGTTCGGAGATGAAATTCAAATAGGAGTAGAAGTTTTATGATTTTTATACATACTCTTTATTGCATTATATATTTATTTGGTTCTATTTGTGTTTGCAGGTCAGTGGATGAACGTGCTAAGGTCGGTGTAAGCATGGGTGTTTTTGCATAGTGTTGTGTTACTACATTTATAATTAAACCATCTCTCGAATTTAAACTTTCGTGAGACATGTTGAAATAATACTAATAGTTACACGGTTCAACTCACGTACCTATTCAATGTGCCGAAGAGTTCGAAACATGTCGCCCGTAGTGACATTGAGTACGTGAGTTGAACCGTGTAATTATTAGTATTAAACCATCTCTGTTGGTTTAATAGTCGACCCTATCATTTTATTAGAAATAAAAAAAAAAAAAAATATTGTCTCTTTGTGGCTTATATCATCCGCAGTTGACACAATTACTGGAGGCTGCCCACGTCATCAATACGAGTATAATTGTTAAGATTTTTGCTTGCTGATTGCAATTCAGTTACTTTGCTTTAGTTGGTGCTAAAATTTAGTTAGTGCGAAATTTTTGTTTTTTTGTTTTTATCGCGATTTGCAATCCTTGAAAATCAAATCAGCAATGAATGATGAAGATACTAAACCTAGTTATTTATACAAACGTATCTAATGACTAAGTATGTTTTTTTGTTGGCATGGACATATTGAAACCCGGATGAGTATTTCGTAACTTTATGACCTTACATGCAACCAAGTACTGTACGCAATAAGCACATGATATCTCGATTTTTTTATACTTAAATAAATAAATAAATAAATATTAGGGGACAATCTTACACAAATCGACCTAGTTCCATAGTAAGCTCAGTAAGGCTTGTGTTATGGGTACTAGACGACGATATATATAATGGATATAAATACTTAAATACATAGAAAACTTCCATGACTCAGAAACAAATATTCATGCTCATCACACAAATATTTGCCCTTACCGGGATTCGAACCAAGGACCTTCAGCTTCGTAGGCAGCGTCACTACCCACTAGGCTAACCGGTCGCCATACTTATATGCCCACCCTCGTTACTTATCTTATTTGTGTATAAATGACATGCCGCCAGAACATCAAATTCGTAACACGTATATTGAACGTAATTTAATAACGCTCCAGTCGACATCCCAGTCATTAACAAAAATAAAAGTTTGCTTAATCAGGTTAACTGTACCGTATTATACCATCTAAATGTAAACTATTAAAGTGTGCTTAAAATGGCACCGCCTTTGCTCCCGTTACTTCTTATTTAACGAATACCGCCAATTATTTCCGATCGTGAACGCTGTAATGTGTGACAATATAATAAAATGAACTCTTTATTTTGTCAGGTTTAATCAACAGTTTGTGAAGTGAAGTTTTCAAATCAGTGGGTGGATGTATAAGTACTTACTACGTGGAACTTGCAGTTTGGGTTATTATTACACAAGCAGGAGCAAAATTAGAGCCTTATGTAGTACATTTTTAACCCCCGACGCAAAGAGAGGGGTGTTTTAAGTTTAACGTGTCTGTGTATCTTTCTGTGGTATCGTAGCTCGATGGACCGATTTGAATGCGTTTTTTTTGTGTCATAGATAATTTTACCCCATACCCATGAAAATCTGTTCAGCCGTTTTTGAGATATTGGACTTTGAAATGAAAATGTCGGGGGTTTTTCAACTTTTCTAATTTATAGTCTTCCTCACCAGAACCAAGGTAACCGATATAGCCCTCCGAATCGCTAAACTTAAGTGGCAGTCGGCGGGGCACATTGCACGTAGAACCGATGGCCGTTCGGGCGGAAAGGTTCTCGAGTGGCGACCACGTACCGGAAGGCGCAGCTTGGGTAGGCCCCCCACAAGGTAGACTGATGACCTGGTAAAGGTCGCGGGAGTCCGCTGGATGCGGGTGGCGCAGGACCGGTCATTGTGGCACTCTTTGGGGCCTCCCCTATGTCCAGCAGTGGACGTCTTTCGGCTGATATGATGATGTGAGTCTCCCTCATAGGTTTCGATGACCGCGCAGTGGCCGGTATTCTGTATGCGCGCATGCGCCTCAGCTCACCCGTTACGCTTAACGAAACTTGACCTCTCAGTCTTACTCTTCTTTTTAGGGTTCCGTACCGTAAAAGGAAAAAAACGGAACCCTTATAGGATCACTTTGTTGTCAGACTGCCTGTCTGTCAAGACCCCTTATCTCGGGATCGCGTGGAGGTATCGAGTTCAAATTAAAACCTTATACTGAGGTCTATAGTCCCTTGAAGCTGTGAAGAAATCAAACATATATCTAAGTAACGGCCGGCAAACTGGACACTTTCAAGAGAATCAAAATATATAGGGAACTTTCCGTTGACCTAGAATATCGTCGAGTGATATCGTCTTATACCTACTACAAGTACAGGGGTAAATTTGAAAACTATACATTTGTAATTAAGTACGGAACCCTCGGTGGGCGAGTCCGACTCGCACTTGTCCGGTTTCTTATATTAGTGAGGTTAAAACAAGTTCCAGAATAGCGGGGCTTAGCACTTATGAGTTTGCCCTATTGTGAGTTCTGATATGACGGGCTACTTGGCTACTATAGGTATCTTTTATTCTGTTTTCAGCACTTATGATGAGGTTTTCTTAAGTTCTCTAATTAGCTCATATTATTTCGTAGTAGATCAAGTTGTATCTATACTTCTATACTAGTAATATAAACAGGTTAATTCTGTAAGAGCTTTATAATTTTGTAGGTGGGAAATCCCGGAAACCATCCGATTTTAAATATTCTTGCACGTATTCAAAACTTAAGCATGTAAATTCCCAAGACCTTAGCGGGTATTGTGCCCAGAAAGCTGCCCACCCCGGATAGCAATTCTAATACTCTGAGCGAAATATTGGCTAACCCCTAAAGTCACTTCACAATTACGCATATATGTTCGTACTTTAGATTCATTTCTTGATCTATGTACTAAAAACTTTTAATTGGTATCTAGCATGTATCTTTCCCATAGTTAACTCGTAAAGTGAGTTACTTAAAATTCTGATCTAATGACAGGTTGCGTACTTTGAAAACTTGGTCTCTATACTTCTGAACTCAATATATAACACTAACTGCCCGAGCAGCTCCATCCGAGTATTACAAAGAATACCAAACCGCGGGTTGAAATATAGTCTTTGTAAGTGAGTAGTTTCGGGGATTGTAACATACAAACTAACGCTTACGCTCTACGAAAACGTAACGGCGTAAGAACGCTGTGTTATGTGAAGTATCACGAGTAGTCTTTTGAAACTGTCCAGTAATTAAGAATTAGCAGCGCACCGTGTCACAGTAGATAATAAAATAAACAATCAATAAAACTACATCAGGTATAATCATAAATCGAAAAATGCTGAGGTGTGAACTACACAAACAAAGCGACAAAAACAATCTCATTTGCATATGATAAGCGAAGATAATTGCCAGAATTTACGACACGTTTTATTTATGATGAGGCCTTAAACTTAAACGTCTTATCAACATTAAATTCAGTCCCAGATTAAACAATAACGCTTTTAACGGCTCCATAAATTCGAGCCAACCAAATGCAACAATTTAACGCCCATGTACAGAAGCTAATAAAAAGGATATAAAGTTAACAAACTTCCTTTGCCTGGCTGTCGTAAACGGCATGCAAAGAAAAGAGCAGTCTTATGTTGCTAGCCTGTAATAAATTCTATAGTCATATTAATTATCAGCCATAATATTTAAACTAGTATTTAATTGATATATAAATTAATGTATTCGAACCAATAGTGAAGTATAGTGAATTACACAAAATACGGCTTAAAAGCAAATTAAATTGGCAATACATATGGGTGAGGCCGTTATTTCTTGTTCCTGATTAAGCAGTTTAAATCGTCTACATTTTAATCACTTCCAGTGTGTTACGCCAATTAGCCATATAAATGGATTACTAATATTCGTAACACACTGGAATTGATTAAAATGTAGACGATTTAAGCTGCTTAATCAGGAACAAGAAATAACGGCCTTACCCATATATCTCAAGGCAATGTACTTGCTTTTCCCTTTTCTTGATACATGTCAATGACCCCCTAAGTTCATCATCCAATTATTAATTTTATTTATATGCATAACAAATCTATGTCTGTTGGTTTAAGTGTGCCTTTAGTAAGCCAAAGTGTGGTTCGCAAGTGCGCCGGCGCCACTCAAGGTTCGCAATTACACTGACATCTGGGTCACTACGTCTGAATATTATTAGGGTCTCTCTGCTCTTCCCTCCGCTATACGTGCAAAGGTTACTACGTAGATACTAAATATGACCCTTACCTAACCTTTGCTAAAAAAAAAATTGTCAAAAAAAAAATCCTCTTAATTTCCCCCTAAAATTGGCAAAAATTTAAAAAATCGTGCGTCTGTTGTACTGTATAGAGCGCGAAAAATCGTTCAACAAAAAAATGCAAAAATGTGACTAAAAAATGTGTGCATTTAAAGATACACTGTTTAGGGTTTAATTGACTGTTCTCAACACATCTTGGCATTTACGTTATTATTTTATTTACAACTAGCTGCCCGGCCCGGCTTCGCACGGATTACCCGTTTTCCCGTAGGAATGAAGCATTTTCCTACGGTAAAAAGTAGCCTATGTTCATCAGGGATAATGTTGGCTTCTAATGGTAAAAGCATTTTTTAAATCGGTCCAGTAGTTTCGGAGCCTATTCAATACAAACCCATAAACAATCAAATCGGCCGTAAAGCGTGTCGTCAGGAATTACGATTGTTTTGTCGCTTTTATAAAAGTCAGTTACCTGGATGTATTCGGCATTTTTTTACTAAATACCTATGTAATCGTGGATCGAGATTCGTCGGCCCTTATTGCACTCATTATTTTTTTATCCAAATTTCTCCTGTCATCGGGAACATCAAAACTTTCTCAGTACGTGATCCCTTCATATTTTTTACTGACTGGTACCACCGTGTCATAAACCTGTCCGATTGTGATGTTACCATTATTTTTGCAAAGTCGTATTTTAGCCAATAGTATAAACAACCTTGTAGCTTTCAAAATAGAGTTTGAACTCAATTGCATCAATACGAGAAGATGGGAGGTTGAAAAAGTTAATCAATTTTTATGATTACCGTTAATCGACGACTCGTTATTTATCGAGCATGGTTTTAATTATTTCGCTAATGAAATTAAACTGCCTTATAATTTAATTGCTTATTGATTTACAATTTTTGTTGCGAAATAGCTAGAGCGTTTTCAGTTGGATGGCATTATTTACTGGTCTGGTTTATCTCATAACTTCTGTTTTCTTTCCGTCATTGTCGTCTAAGCAAATATTATTAAAATATCGGATGATCAGAGAGTTTTTTTTATAAAAACGTAAATTAATATCGGTACTGATAAATTTTATTCCCGCGATTTGTGCTATCTTTGCGGAGATAATCATGTTGTGAGCCGACAATGACTTTAGAACCGCGAGTTGCAAACGCTCGGAGATTCGTCCTTTTTTGCTTCGAGTATGAAAGTCTGGCGTTGAAATCCTGCGCAGTATGAGAATGAGAACGCACAGATGACATCCAATCTGCTCCGTAGGAATAGGCTGCATTTGAAAATCAATTACCAACAAGGGAAGATATTGTTATACTACCCATGTCTATATTGGTTTTATACGATTTTTTTATCATCTTTATGATAAAGACTGTTTACATGTATTAAAAGTCAATTTCCTAAAATACAGTAAAACCTGGATAATTGACATCTCAGGGACCAGCAATTTTGTGTCAATTAAAGAGTTATTTCATCTAACCAGGTCGTACTAATTAACCAGGTTCAAAAAAATGTGGTCTCGTTTATATAGGTCGTCAATAGGTCGACTACCTTTTTTAGGTACATGGTAAAAACTATAATGTTTCAAATAGTCTTAGCTTAAATAAGTGCTTAACATGGTTACAGGTTAACAACGACGAATAATACTTAACAAGTAAATAAGTTATGACTAAGAATGATGTTTTATCTAAATGTCTCTAATAATTATAAGAATAAGTTATAGAAATACAATCAAGTTGTCTCATTTATTAACAAATTTTGCTGCGAAGGCATTGAATTGGTTACTGAATATATTTTGATTAATAAAATGCCTAATACCTTGGATGGATCATAACAAACAGATAACATGACTTATATTTTATATAACTGTAATCATTTTGGCTAGTAAAAAAATATGCTTTTATTATATTTTGGGTATAGTGAAGTGCATACAATTATCTGATTGATTATGTCGATTTGCAATTGTATAATCTTTCTTAATTCACTTGCCTGCGTTTTGTTGTGTATTTTTCTACTCCTACTTTAACATCGATACGATAAATGTCACGACAAATCGGACAACCGTATAGCGTCTATGTCTCAAGCATCGATTAATACCCGATTAACAATATGATTCGACCCTTAAATGACCCATGAAAGAGTAATTTTTTGCTGCTTCCCTAATAACACTAACAGCTTGTTTGTTTGTTTGTTTATAACAGGAGGAAGAGCCAACAGGGAAGGAAGGTTGCAAGGTAGGTCCCGAAGGTGACGAAAGTGACGATGGAGACGATGATTGACGCTGGAATATGTTTCGTTACTATACTACTATTCGTCGTTATCGACATGTTAGGAATAGAAGAGGACCCAGAATACCTCCTAGTGGTACTCTAAATTTTTTTAGTGATCAACTCACTATGCTTGGATATCATAGAAATAAACAGACCAGTTATTTTAGAACGAAAATCATAAATATTAGAAATATGTTGCAAACCATCTTAAATTAATATCATAAAAACTGAACTTAACTTACTAGCTCTCGTATACTGTAGTAAAAATCCCGATCTCATTTTAATGTACCTCTAGATAGTTCTAAAAGTTATTAGTTACCTAATGATTTAGTTACTTATTAAAAACGACTTTTATGTTTTTCATTTAACAATACAATACATTAAAAATACTCTTTATTGCACACCTCACACAAACAAAGCAGAATTTAACGTTTCTTAACTTGTGTTCATTGATAATGTTAATTTTAATTTATTGATTTTTAACGAAGAAATTGTATATTTAGGTTTGCATTATGACCAATCTTTATTGGAATCTTTCCTTTATCAACGACGGTGTATCAACCAAGTATTTGTGAATTGCCAAAACGATTTCCTACTCAGCTGTGTTAGGTTCCTTCCGCATTTGGCAGCACGGAATCGGTATGCGGTATTTTTACTTTATCGAGAGCTTAGTCGCCCAGCCCGTCTCTCGCACTATCCGTCTCTCTCTTATTATAAAACTTAGAAATAAACGGATAGTGCGATAGAGCTTAAGAGAGCTCGCGCGCCGTCATGTGCTAACCATGCTGTACTGACTGGTTACTGATGCCATACCGACTCCACACATCCAAATGCGGTAGTGACCTTAGTTTGTTTCTGGTACTATACCTAGAAACAACGTTCTGTTGTCGTTGGCATGATACGAACGAATTTATTAAAAAAAGAATTGCTTATGCACGTCGATGTCAAAGAGATGTTTACATTTTTTGCCTTATAGCAATGGAACAGGTGCAAAAGTGTAGACAAACGTTCAGTTGTCGTCTTGCTACAATTTGGTCAGTTAAGTTTCAAAAGTGTCAACATTTCGTCCATGTCAACTGTATCTATGTCTACTGTATTGTGTAGTTGTTTAGGTATAGCTATAGATAGCTATACCTAAACAACTAGATACACAATACATTCAATGACTTGTAGCGTAAACCTTCGTCGAATATGAGTGTTGGCATGTTTATGTTATTTATTGTGTCTAATTAAAAAGCGTGTTATTTTGTATCGTGCTGTTTTATTTTTAGATTACATACAATACAATTCTTTATTGATAACATTAGTGACAGATCCCCTGGCATGTTATAAACACTTTAAATTAAACTTATCAAATTCAGATTAGACCAAAATACGTTAATTACAAATACAAAAAATAACAATAATTTACAGATGGAATATAATTCAGATAAAAAAGAATGTTATGATATAACATATCCATATTCATGAAAAGCTAAGTGTTAACAAAAGTGACAAGTTATGATTTATAGTACCTATCATAACATGCTTAATATAATGCATTAGCATTAATATAATCTTCAATGGTGAACCTCATCCGCAGAACATAATTACCTACTCGTAGTAGGTTAATAAAATCTTTTATTTATGAGGGACAGGATATCGTAATGGTTAAAAGTTTCACTTTTGGCACATTCTATTGGACACTAATAGCAGTAGGTAGGCTATAGTATAGTAGATGGCAGTATACATATCTATGTTGAATGTTTATCTTCGTAAATACTGACGCGCCGCTTCTATACTTGTACAGTCCCGAGCAAAGCGTTGAAAATGAGTTATAGGGCCGCGAAACATCGTGAACTCGACCAGAACTTAGTTAACGAAACGAACAATGTTAAAAGCAATTCCGCTGTAATGACAGTCGTAACTGAGGATCAACTCGCGCGCACATTACGCCGTAATGGAGACGTCAGGCCAGAGATTAACGAGTACGTTCAGCATATTTAAGGTTAAACTTACATAAAGTGTTTTGGTATTTAAATGATACTCAGTTACGCCTCTGAGCAATAATATCCTTGGTCGTCCAATCGAGGACGCGATAGGGTTGAAGGACGTATGTAAATCTTGATGAACTTTTAAAGGGTCTTGAGTTGCAAACGTCGATAGGCTACGGTGACCGCTTACCATCAAGCTGACCGTGATCTTATTTACTAGGCCTACCAATAAAAATGCATGTTGATTTGGGTTTTATTGTTAGATTTCATATTGGTTAAATTTCATTGTATAATGTTTTCAAATGTTCGTCAAAATGTAAAAATTGTTCAGAGGTCATGTTATCAACGACAACATTTTAATCGTATGTTGCGTGTCACGAGTAAAGTCATTCATGTTGAAACACTGACGTAAAACCTCAACAATTCTCTTTCAAATAAACTTATCAAGGTCCGCCAAAGATTAACTAATCTCTCTCTGATCATGAAATAGGATCTCTATTAAACGAGCACCTAAGATTCCCACAATCGATCCACAGCGGCGTAACAAAGACGTCGGCGCCCGCGTGATAATCTTCCGCGCGGCCATTTTAAGAATCACGAAAACAAAATGGCGGATGGCGGCGTTTGAAAGTGGTCCTGTGTGGTTTTATCTTGAACTTCGCGTTTGGTATTTACCGGTAATCTATTAGGCATTTCATTATGCGGGGACATGACAAAGATGAAATACTTACAAAGCAAAAAAAAGCCTTGTAGAGTAAAGAGAAACAAGTCTTCACGGACGAGTAACTTTTCAAGATAGTTTCTGGAAATGGTTACTAGAGTTTTATATATAGCTTAGGAAATCTCAAAACTTCAATCTGACTATATACTGGCTTGTAATAAAATTAACATTTGTTGCGCGTCAAACCTAACGTATCAGAACGAGTGCGCGAAACAAATGAAAATTGTATGTAAACCCAATAAATATAATTAGTCCCTCTGCATCTTTCGAACACTTTAATTCATGTCAGTTAGTGACAGCATAGGATCCGTAACTAAAGCCCCATACTAATTCCTGTAGCCTTAAACAATAATCGAATGTAATGCAGTCTCCTGAAAAGTTACCCTCGTTATAGTAAATTATTCCACATTTTTATTATAACCTCCAACTCTCCAACTCCATGAAAAACTCCTTCGTTTGTGAAGCCAATTATTGAATAGACTGTGTATAATTTCTTATGTAAATACTAGTGATATATTATTTTCAGCACATGTCCCTCACGCGGACGGGATAATGGTCACCCTCGCCATCAATATCGTGGCGTGAGTCCCGACAATTTGTTGTTAGTGTTGTCACCGCGCAGGCGAGGGGCGCGTTCGCGTTGTTTTCGAACCGAGTTCGTAAAGTTTTTGAAAATAGCGACAGCATTTTGCTAATATCGTTGCTGATAATGTAACTTCCCTATTATGGAAGGTAGCAGTGGCGGAGCGCCCATACAAGACGATTCACACCGGTTTGCATAAACTTTATGTTTAGGCAATCCTATTGTTATTATACTCTTTCATGACTTTTTTGTTCCGGGTTGCATATCGAAGATTTTTATGCGCCGCCACTGGAAAGGGCTGGGTTAATCGGTTAGCTATTTTGACGTGAAATTAAGCAAAGCTTGTACCTTACAAGCAATTTTAAAAAACGTATGTAAAACATTACCAACGGTATTAGATCTTATGTCTGTCCGTTCGTACTTTAGAATCTATACACCCAGAATACTCAGAATTTATACTTTTTGGCAAACATTATTGTCACACAAGAACAATGCATCGATTTAACTCATTTGCATTTACTTGTAAATGTGTTGACTTGTTGACACAATCTTCGCCATTCTTCTATTTTCTCATATAAAAATAAAACGTCTGTGTTAGTTGTATCAAAAGTGACAAATTTAGCTTTGGCTCGTTTCTTGCTTGACGTGTGGTTAACAGTGGAGCCGCGCACCCCACTTTCCACCTGTACTCGTCGAATAAATTCCAAATTACCCTGAGAGCGTTTCGGTGTCAGTTTTTGCATGAGTTTTAAGTTTTATTACAATTGCACGTCCGTAAATAAATATAATAAAATGTGAGATATTTAAATTTGTATACGGTTATTTCTGATCATGCAGGAATTATTGACTGTCCGCTAGCTCTTCTTGTAAATGTCAAATAGGTAAGCTTGAAGAAATAATAAATGATGGGATACATTGTAAATATTATGATCGTCACTTGTATTTGAGCGAACATTTTATCATGTCAAGCAATTACTGTACTTAGCATTATTTTATCATTAGCGGATTTCTAAAAATGTTTGTACGAATTAAAGTCGTCTTGCTTGACGTTTTGGTTCGTTTACGGCATACTTTAATTTTCCTATGTTGTTTACCAAACTTTGTAACTTCTCAATAAGTACTTACAATATTTATATAGGTATATTAAATATTTATATTTGGAAACAATCTTACACTAATCGACCTAGTCCCAAACTAAGCAAAGCTTGTACTATGGGTACCTATTAGACGACGATATATACCTACTAATATACTTAGATAAATAAATACTTACATACATAGAAAACATCCATGACTCAGGAACAAATATTCGAGCTCATCACACAAATAAATGCCCTTACCGGGGTTCGAACCCGGGACCTCTGGCTTCGTAGGCAGGGTCACTACCAACTAGGCTACAGAGGTCGTCAATGTTTTGGTATAGACTCTTAATTTATTATTTCTCCAAAAGAAAGAAGGCAAAAAAATATCCCTAGCAATGAAAATCCCATTCAGATATCTCAAAGGGCCGTGGTTTATTTGTACAATGCATTGGGAGATATATGCCATAATCGCCACGGTTGGCATGCGGCTTGGCGATCGCAGTGTTTCCACCGCACTCCAGGGATGCAGCTGATGCACGTCCACATTATCATTTTATAGTGCCTTTTCGGTGAAGGAAAACATCGTGAGGAAACCTGCATACAACTGCGAAGAAATTAAAAAGTGTATGCGAGGTCCCGACCCGCACTGGGCCTGGGTGGGAATGGGACTATTGCCCGTTCCCCCTCACCCATAAGAGGTGGCCTTTCTATTGGCTAGTGACGATGATGATTTGAATGTCATGTTGTTGATAAATATTATATTTCGTTGAATAAAATTGTTTAATTGATTTATGTATACGTTACAATTGGTTACTCGTCATTTTTTTTACGGCGCTAGTCGAACTACTTTGTACAATTAGAGCACGTAAAAAGAGGACAAATAAAGGTGGACTCTCGCTGGTGACAGCCGAAACGGCTTATACAAATTAACATAGAAGTATTACGTCACGATTTTCTATTTGTACTAATCGTTGTATGGAAAATCTAGTGAATTACCGTTTTGGTCGTGAAATAAGTATGTACTGCGTTTAGGTGCATAGTCATCATACATTTTTTTTAAATACACTTTTTTTTCTAATCTTTCACGTTTTACATATTTTTATGGTTTTGATTTTATTTTGTAATTTACAATTTATTGTGCTAGTTTGATGGTTTACTATCGATATAGCAACACTACGTTATCAATTTCAACATGACCCTCACTTACCGTAAGTACATTTTTAAATTGAAAATACATAAACTATCAAGTTTATTGCAAACTTAGTAAGCTAAATAAAATAACGTTAATTTATTTAAATTATCGCCGATCCCCTTATTTATTGAGCTAGCCGACCTTCCATTAGCATGTAATGAGCACTTCTGTCTGTCTGTCTGTCTGTCTGTTTATGTGTATATTTATTCAAGCGTCTACCAAACGTACAATCAACGTTAAAGACATGGTTACACATTTGCACCTTAGGGCGGGTTGGTACAAATACAAATCGATCAATTTTAAACATGGCGCCGGCACCGGCAGCTGTCATTACAATAAATAAATAAATAAATAAATAAATAAATATTAGGGGACAATCTTACACAAATCGACCTAGTCCCATAGTAAGCTCAGTAAGGCTTGTGTTATGGGTACTAGACGACGATATATATAATGGATATAAATACTTAAATACATAGAAAAACTTCCATGACTCAGAAACAAATATTCATGCTCATCACACAAATATTTGCCCTTACCGGGATTCGAACCCAGGACCTTCAGCTTCGTAGGCAGCGTCACTACCCACTAGGCTAATCGGTCAATCTTTTCAAACTTTCCATATATTCAGATTTTAACGAACATCGCTTACGATTACAGACTGCATGGTGCAACCAACCCATAGCCTTTCATAAAAAAAAAAGTAGGTATGAGTACTGCACGGCTATCACAAGACGGCGCGCGAGCACTCTCGATTTTTCTCGCACTATCCGTCTCTCTCTTATTAGAACACTTAGAACAAGAGGTATAGTGCGAGAAAAATCGGGAGTATGTCGCGGCCGTCTCATGATAGACCGTGCAGAAGTCGACCGTACTTCTCTTATTTATTTATTTATTCATTTAAATCAGGCAACAAGGCCAATATTACAAATACCTTAAAAACTAACATACATATCAATATAAACTAATCAATAACTACAAAACACACAATTACTGCGACGAGTGTTTATATTCCAATCTAAGCAGCTGCTATCGACTTTCAATTAAAATGTTACAGTCGACTTTTTTGTAAGCGTTTATATGGAATACTAGGGAAAACACGTGGACAGTGAAGTGTGTCAACATGTCTATTGATTGTTTCGACTAAGTCGGAATTAAGTATAGGAATGTATTTTTGCATTTATCATTCGTATGTTCCTTATTTTTTTTTAAATATTGACTAACTATAATGAACATAACGTGGAAAATTTACGCGGCTATTCCTTCTATCATATAGTTAACATTGAAAAGATTATTATTTATTTGCTCGACCCCTTACTAAGAGCCTTATCACACTTGCGATTTGCGAGCGTATTTTCTATACAATTATCAGTCGCGGCGTACACGCTGCGTCAACGCCTTCATACAAAATACGCTTGCAAATCGCAAGTGTGATAAGGCTCTAACCCCAAAACTGCCGCCATAATAGGGGTGTAGACACTAAATAAAATAATCAATAATGTCGTTATTTCTCGAAAAAGGATTAAAAATGTAGTCAATTGGAAATAAGCAACGCTAAAGGTTAAATAATCACGAAGTTAATAAGTGTCCAAAGTTTTAAGAAGGGGTATGTTCTGTCCCTTTTTCGAAAAACGCAACTTCATATGAAACGATGATCTTAAAATTCTAAAATTACAAATTACAATATACTTTAATGTCTTTGTTTGCTACTGTTGTCGCTATTTGTCGTGTATGTACATGTAACTACTGTTAATCCTTAACTTCCTCCACGGGACAGGCTTTGCCTAGTGTGGAGGTCAGTAAACATTTGTACCACCTGTAACTTTAAGTGGAAATAAACGATTTATTTTATTTATTTATTTATGACAGTTAGTGACGTCACTTATTAGTGACGTGACACGGAAGGGGCACGGCGCCGCCATCGACGCGGCCTGCCGCGCGCGCGGCTTGCTCTGCGGCAGCCTCGCAGATTGTGACGTCACAAACTATTTGCGTTTTCTCTCTCCAACAAGCAATATCAAAACAGGGGGGCTAGCACAACTGACACCGCGCCCCGACGCGAGTCGAGAAAGATCTACCCTCCTCTTTCTAATTTGCATGGTGCGAGTGAGACAGAAGACGCTCAATCGCGCGCGAAGCGACTTGTCAGCAAGTTGTGCTAGACGTACAGTTGTAGCTTCGTAACTCTTTGAGATATCTGAATGGGATTTTTGTCACTAGGCATTTTTTTTTGCCTTCTTTCTTTTGGAGTAATAATAATTTTCAAGTCTACACCCGTATTGGGGTTCACCTCTTTTTAAATTTATTTATGTGATTAGGCCATACATTTCTATATACATACCAAATTTGAGCTTCCTATGTCAAACGGTCTTTGAGAAAACTGACTGTGGCAGGCGGACAGACTGAGTGATCGCGTAAGTGTTCCGTTGGACAGTCGAGGTCAAAGATATCTTTACAATTGAGTGTTACAAAAATATCTTTACATTTAAATAAGTTTACACACTACATGACAAAAACGAACTTACAACGCACATGACAGTTTCATCTTTTCACTTAATGCACCAAAGTCCTGTTTACCATCTGTCTTCCATAGAAACATTTTCACACATTGTGACATAATAGATTTACATTGCATGTTACAAAATAAGATTTCCTGTCAATGTGCCATATATATGTTTACATTAGCAGTGGCACTTGAAACTTTGCGTTCAAGCGTACTTTTCTTTTGCTTACAGCTATTGCTACATAAATATATTTACGTCACACCTGGCCATAATGCGAGTTTTACTGCACGCTGCGCGTACCGTAAAACTCGCATTGTGGCCAGGTGAAGACGTAAAATTGTGTACTCACCACGGGCAGTAAAAAAGAAAGCCCTCTATCGCATATTTACAACCCTCGCCTGCGGCTCGGGTCTCAAATGCCTGCGATTTCGGGCTTTCTTTCTTTTACAGCCCTTGGTAAGTAATGTACTATTACAGGTTGATTGAACTGTTCTTAATTTAAATAATGACATTCAATGTCATATGGTATGGTTCTTCCTTAATTTCATCATTTGCGTCTTGTATTTGTTATCAATTTCGGCTCTTTAACCGACTTCAACAAAAGGAGGAATTTCTTAAAATCGTTTTGATGGGATCCTGCCGTTTTGCCAAAGTTTTTCATTACCCAAACGAATTTTGGCAACCGTTGTATTTGGTAATGCAATGTTTGGAATAATTTTAGTAGGCACATTTTCATTTGTTCAAATTTTCACTCAGCATAATATTACCACGGAAAATAACGGTCAGGCATTTGGTCTTTAGCAAATACTTTATTAAAGCATAAAATGTCTAGACATTGAACATTTAGTCAAATGAATTGTTATGACAAACAATTTAAAGACGACGGAATATTACGTCGGAAAATAATATTTAGGCAGGTGCGTAACGATGCACGAATTTTTGAAACAATATTAGAGACCAGACCACTATTTACTACTTACCTAATACGTAAATATTATTTAAGTAAAATTTACTAAGCGTTTTTTTATGCGCCTTGAAAAATCATGCTTGGTTGCTTGCTTGAAAACTGACAACACAAATCATTTCCCTTATTATACTTGGCGTAAAATATGTTTTTCCAACTGAAACATTTGACTACATGAAATTTGGTCAAAGTAGGTAAGCGAGTAATTGTTTAAACGTTCACTTGCAAAAGATTGGGTTTGTGTTATAATGATGGTAACCCCGTTTTTATATTAGCTCCCTTGTCAACAAGAAACCCAATAGTTTTGCCATGTCTGACTGTCTGTCAATTGGCGGGTTCTTTATATATTCTTTATTATTATATTGTAGTCATGTTCCTATGAACATAAACGTAACGTTGTAATGTACTATTACATTGAGGTGTTACAAGCAAGCATAATAGATGATAGGTGCATGACACCCAGTAAAGGGCACTGAATATTTGTTGATCTTAAATCTAGATTCATATAATTAAACTAGCTGATGCCCCCGGCTTCGCCCGCGTGGTTATTGGAAAATGTAACATATTGAATTTTCCCGTGGGAATTAGAGGTTTTCCCGCTGGAAAAAGTAGCCTATGTCACTCTCCAGCTTCTAAACTATTTCCATATAAAAAAATCACATCAATACGACGCTCCGTTGCGACGTGAAAGAAGGACAAACATACAAACACACACTTTCGCATTTATAATATTAGTAAGGATGTATTGAGAAAGTCTTTTATACTGTATCATCTTAATTCTTTACTTAATTCACGTTAAATGTTTACTAATTAAAAATTATAACTTGGTGTTGTTGATCCATACTAATACTTTACCATTATCAATTATGAATGGAACGAAATTAATTAAATTAATGAAATTAATGTCGGTAGATAAATTATTAACAAGATTTCAATATGTTTACAGTATTAATATTATTATACAGGGTGAATTCTAAATCGTGAATCGTAACCACGTTTACCGGTAAAGCTACTTAAGACTATTGCAGAGCACTAGTGTTAATTACAATTAAGGACCCGCTTAATTAATTATGAACAAAACCAGAAAGTGCGTCCCCACTTGTCATCCGCCTTGGTCACCCTACACGAGTCACGTGACTTGCAACGCAATGTTTACCTAAGTGCAAAGGTTATCTTATCAATATCATGCATTAAATGCATTGTGCAGTTTGTTATTTTAACACTCATAAAATTTTCCTTTAGTTTACTCACATAAAAAAGAAACAGTTTTGCACCATCCTCATAATTAAATTTTGTCTCGGTACCGGCGACTCAGGATACCTTCTTCCGAATAGTTCTTGCGTTTGATCAATTCTGCCAGTCTGAGCGTACCAAGATACCATATCAAACCTTTGTATGTTCGTGTACGGATACGGTGGAGGCATTTTTATACCATTAATCGTAATAAAACTGAATTATTTTATGAGTAAATACGATTTAAATACTTATGTTGACAATGTCGACGATGTTGACATTATTGACAAAACATGCCAAAATTCTATCCAGCCAACCTCAATATTAGGAGGTTGGATATCTAATGTTGAAATTTTCATGACAAGTGCGAAACATAAATGTAGGGTGACCACGAGATTTTAAAAATTAGGATAAATCAAATTAAAAGTGGGCAAAATAAAAACGTACTTAATTTAGGTTTAAAAGCATTGTAAGTTATTGTTAACTATGTATAGACTTCAAAAAAAATATTACGATTCACGATTTAGAATTCACCCTGTATATTATTCTAGAAGATCACAAATTTATGTAAGAGGAATATTCGTTGAGTTTTAAACCTTTATGAAGCCAATGACGGATATATCCGCACCATAGCTCTAACGCATAGCTAATTTCAATTAAAAGCGGTTCAGCCATTTAAATGATTCACTAACTTTGAAGTAAAACTATTCGTTTTTTCAAAAAATTAAGCTGAATGTGTTAAGTAAAACTATAAACTGCACAAAACCAATATACAGGGTGATTCAGGAGACATGAGCAGGATCAACCCTACGGATTCAATAGTTTATAAGCTACTCAGTCGTACCAGCATTGGTAAGATTAACGTTAATTTTTTTTTAGTTGTGTAGGGTGACCATGATTTATTGTGAATGAAACTTTTACACAAAATGTAAAAAAAAACTGTGGGCGTTTAACTTAATTACGATGGTAAAAGATCCATTAACATTAACTGTATGTGTAGGGTTGATCCTGCTCACGTCTCCTGAATCATCCTGTATATTCTTACACATAACTTACAACAAAACAACATAAATACGTTTAATTAACGGCATAATCTGTATGTACCTATCCTGATTATAAAATAAGTAGGACAAACTATATTTTTGACGCGTAATTTTTCACTTTTCTATGTTGGGTTGACCTTCTCTTAGAAGACCTGGGGCCCGTTTCATGAAGCAACAAGTTACAAATTACAAGCGGAAGTATCTGTCTATCAAAAGGTATTGAAAAGAGACTTCCGCTTGTAATTTGTAACTTGTTGCTTCGTGAAACAGGCCCCCCTGCCCCATACAGAAAAAACGTCGTCGTTGACGTCACGCCCAAAATGAAAGAGATAGAAATATTTGACAGTATGGTTTGTCTGTTTTCGGTGATTGTCATTATTTGAAATGGGAACTGTGGTTTGTGTCAAACTGTAAAGATATTTATGTAGCAATAGGTGTAAGTAAAATAAAAGTAAGCTTGAACGTAAATTTTCAAGTGCCACTGCTATTGTAAACATATTTAGGGCACATTGACAGGAAATCTTATTTTGTAACATGGAATGTAAACCTATGTCACAATGTGTGTAAATATTTCTATGGAAGACAGATGGTAAACAGAACTTTGGTGCATTAAGTGAAAAGATGAAACTGTCATGTGCGTTGTAAGTATGTTTTTGTCATATAGTGTGTAAACTTATTTAAATGTAAAGGTATTTTTGTAACACTCAATTGTAAAGATATCTTTGACCTCGACTGGACCAATTTTGTCTCACTAACTTGAGGTTAGTATTATATAAGTATTATCCTCCTAGCGTTTTTCCGGTTATATCCTAAAGGACCCCGGGGTCCGCTTTGGCACCTAATCCCAATATACATGTCGCAGGCGGGTCCGGCATTGTTGAAATAAACTAGGAGATACTTTATAGAAATTCACTTTTATTGATTCAGTTTTATTTCACAATAATAATTTTATAAGATAAATGAAACTGCGTTGCACCAGCGGTTGGCCGACGCCACAGTCAGTAGAAGAATGCCCCACCCAATTTTTTTTTTTTTTTTTTCTTTTTTTTTTGAACCTGACTGTGGCTATGATAGGACGGACCCAATATAGCGGTCGAATTGCATGGTTGGAGGGTAGCCTGGGGAAAATCCAGGGGGAGCCTCCGGCACGACCACGCGGGAAAGTTTATACACTGGAATACTCTACGAGTTTGCGCTCCAGTGAGATTGGTTGAACGGTATCAACCGAATCTGGGGTGTGAGTGGTGTCGAACTGGGAGTTTTATCGCTGGTTCGCTAAAACCTAGCCTAGCTGAGAAGAGTCCAGCAAGAAACTCAGCTAGGCCCGACCTGGGTCGGACTGACTCTACCCGGTATGCGGCGGTACCGGGACGGCCCCACCCAAGACGGCTACCTGTCTTTTGTACCGGAGGGTAAACAAGTCTAGTGGTGGGGCGGAGGGGATGGCGTGGCGTGGCGTGATTGTCGGCCCATCGCAGGTGTTTACGCTCGTAATAATAGGTAGGTACGATAACGTTGCGCCGTCATATATATAATAGGTATGTCATTAAAATGCAATATGTTTTTGTATATATACCTTTGGTACAGTCAGCATCACATAGTTAGTAGCAGCCAAAGTAGTCAAATATATCGTAACACTTCTTTACTCCTATAGTAATACAGACGTGTGCCGATATATTTGGCTACTTTGGCTGCTACTAACTATATGATGCTGACTGTACTCCCCATATGTACGTGTGTCTTAAGAACTAAAAAACAAAGTGTCTAAAGAACTAAAAATAATGTGCTTAAATAACTAGAAAAATAGAACATGAATAAAAAAAGACATGAATCAACATTATTCCGTCGAGAAAAAGACTGACACATTACTACTTGAATAGGCGCCAGCGACTAGGTCAACTTTCCTGCTAGACACTTATCAGCTAATCTACGAAATAAACTTGTCTCATCCCCACAAAATAAGAATTCTATAGTTCAGTCCGGTTTTATTCGTTCACGCGAACCGTTTATGTAAGGTCGGGTGTTAACATAACCGTTATCAGCGACCAGTCCGTCAACTTGTCCGAAGATTCATCACAGTAATTAATCTGCTTCTTATCACTTCAAGCTCGATCACATCAAACTAGCACTCGGAGAAACACGAGCGGTTCAAAAGCGAGTCTTATGCGTAAAAAAATAAGGTACTTAAATAGGATATGCAATTTTTTGAGCTGCGCGCGTAAATTGGTTTAGCGATTCTTGGAAAGTCTTCTTGACACTAATGTAGGCCTTGTTTCATAAGTTTTAAGGTTGAGCATCGCATGTATGCATGAAAGCGACGTTTCGGCACATTGTTATAGATCGCTCGATAGGTAGCGCCATAAAGTAAATTGTTTCACTTTAATACTTTTAAATTTTAGCGTCTCGTAAGATTTAGCTGAGCTATAACCACGATAATAGAATTACGAAGTTCGGATATCTCCATCGCTATCGCACTTATGGTTCATGTTACTCGAATGACAGAGACAGAGATATACGAACTTCGACATTCGATTTTCGTGATAGCGCCGCCGCTGGTTTGATTTGCATTTGAAAGATGCGGCGCTGTTGCGAAAATATATTTAGTGAAAATTTATTTAAATTGTCGGGTTAGATCAAAACATAGATGTTTATCATGTCGGGCTTTAAACTTGTTTGTTCATGATCTGCTCAATGTAGGCCGAGACAGATATTTAAATGATTTGAGTATAAGTACCTAAATGTTTACTAAGCAGAAACGTCCGCTAACGAATTGTAAATTTTCCACTTTGATCGAAATTGAGTAAAACTATTGCTAAAATGCAATGTCGGTGGCAGCTCTACTTAAATAGAATTCTAGAACACCACTTTCAACGACCAGCTTTAATTTTGACTTCAGTAGACGTGTTTCGGCTGACGTAAAGAATACGATTATATATTCTAATATATTTGTATCTTATATCAATCGTTGTTCCAGAAAGTTAAGGCTATAGACCTAAAATTGGTTATACTATCTGCCATAGGTGAAGTACGAACAAGAATGAAATTAAACATCTGATGTTTATGTTTTATTTAACTTATATTGTAATATTTCAATTGATGGAGTATTTTCCCGTGGGATATAATAAATATTAATTAATAAACCTTATACATATGTAGGAGTAGCTCACGCGTGAAAAACATGACAATTATTATTATTCACGACGACGTTCCAACACTTCCAACTACTATAATATATTGGCCAACACTTGAAAGTAGGTGTAAGTATACCAAGAAAAAATAATACAGCAGGCAATAAGTTTAGTTAAGAAGTAGGCAGTTAAGTAAGCATCAGCAATGTCAAGCTAGTTAAGTTGGTAAGTGTCGACAGTGTCGACACGGTTGTCGCGACACTCGACACCAACACTAGGCCGCTGTTTAACTCGAGACATTTAATTAAGCTCTTTTACAAGCAAGTTAACATAAGTGGTTTATTCACCATTTATTTATTTATGATGTGCACGCAAATTGCTATAGGCCGCTGTAAAATAAATATGAAGTCCAGTCTTGAGTAAATATGGAAGTACTTAGATACTCAATTCATCAACACCCTGGCTTCTGTGTGTGAACCTGTATGCGGGTGAGGCCGTTATTTCTTGTTCCTGATTAAGCAGTTTAAATCGTCTACATTTTAATCACTTCCAGTGTGTTACGCCAATTAGCCATATAAATGGATTACTAATATTCGTAACACACTGGAATTGATTAAAATGTAGACGATTTAAGCTGCTTAATCAGGAACAAGAAATAACGGCCTTACCCATGCATATACATTATTATGATATTCTGAAGTATAGGTAAGCTAATAAAGTATAAAGTATTGTCAAAATATAAAAACCAATTTCCAATCATTCTCACAAACTTTGGCGTTTATAATATTAAGCAGAATTCTGAATAAATAAAAATGAAATATTCACCCATATTTTAACATTTAACTATTATCTCAGCATTTATAAAAATGTTGGTACAATTTGAGTACGTAGTTAGTGGAAATTATTTTTGCAGTGTCCTATTTCGTTACTACATTTTATTCCTAACACTTACAGTGTATTAAAAATAAAAAATCTGATTATTTCTAATTAAGAAAACTTATTTATCAAAAATAGCAATAGGTAAAACTTTTTGAAAATATTTATACAATGGCAACAAAATAGGACAGTTGGAATGACGCCTTAATTAAGGTCATTCAAACTTTTTTTAGCAAGCCTACAGATTTGGTCTCCGAAATGGTCAGCAGAGTTACCAAGCTCTTACCCAAAAGCTATTATGAAAATCCATACCAGGTTTATATTTAAACGCTCCAAAGTGACTCAAAAAAAGTACCATTATCATTTTGGAAAACAAACAGTTACAAATTTGCTCGTTATCATCCGATCGTGTGCAATAAGTCGCGACGATAAGTATCGAGTGGATATGAGTCGATAAATACTGTCGATATAACGTGTGGACAGAAGCACGCCACGAAGCACTAAGTTGGCACGCCTGTGATTGAGGTTATTCCGTTTAGGGTCCCGTAGTCAACAAGGATCAGGATACAACGGTACAAAAATACGTAAAAATACAGTTATCATAGCCAAAAATAGTGTCAACCCAACTAATTGTGTCAAAGTTTTGTTTCACTGACATAACAGCTTACTAGTGGCAATTAGTCCCGACGAATTAGTGACGACCGGTTAGTCTACTGGGTAGTGACGCTGTCTACGAAGCTGAAGGTCCTGGGTTCGAATCCCGGTAAGGGCAAATATTTGTGTGATGAGCATGAATATTTGTCTGTGAATGTTTGGATGTTTTCTATGTATTTAAGTATTTCTATCTATTATATATATCGTCGTCTAGTACCCATAACACAAGCCTTATTGAGCTTACTATGGCACTAGGTCGATTTGTGTAAGATTGTCCCCTAATATTTATTTATTTATTTATTTAATTAGTAAGTACAGCTACATATTTGTCAAAAATTACAATAAACACCACTCGAAATCGTCATTTCAGGGGGTGACAAAGATAACAAATATACCCGCTGTGTTCAACCTACGCTTTATTTAAATTGCACTCTGTTTTTTTTTTAATATTGAAAAAAAAACAATCAATAAAGCCAAAACCTTTTTTAGGGAAGTGGAGCGCCGCTTACAAGAGAGAGGTATCGATATCGATCCTCGCTCTGGGTCATTTCTGGTGCAGAGGTTGGCCATAGCAATTCAGCGCGGCAATGCGGCTAGTGTTATGGGCACCTTTGCACCTGGAGTGACGCGGGGCGGGCTTTTCGATACCTACTTAGTTTCTACTTGACTTTGTTGGTGTATTTAATTTTAGGTTTTATTTTATTTTTAAGGCATTGTGTTGTGTTCTTATTTTATTAATAAATAAAAATAAAACAATAAAGTAAGCATGTGTATTTAAAAGTCAAATAAATCCTTGAATACACCACTAATTTTTGATATTTGAAACTGTCGACAAACTCAATCTTTATAATACTCAACAGAAAGAAAAATGTATAATGAAAAAAAGACAGTTTGTTGTGTTGTTTCGAATTAATCCATCCTCATCGCCACGCCATCATTAGGGCCAATACTTTTTCTGAAAAATGAGAAAAGGTAGTCCTCAAAGATGTTTTACCGTTATCTATATGTCATGGCATGGCGATACATTGGTGAGCGCACCGAGTCTGAGATGTTTATAAAAACTTTTTGAAGAGAAGACTACTTAAAAACATAACAAACTTGGCAAGTATTTTAGGAATACGTAAATAAGCTTAATCTACACTAATCTACAGCAGCATGATTTGAGTATTCTTCTTAGTAAAGTAGCATATATTACACCATCTATATACATTGTATAAATTTTGATCAAAGTGAAAATTAAACAAAATATATCGTTACGAGCGGGATTTGCAACCACGACGTCTGCATACCGTGCAATCCGGTAGGTACCATACCGTGTTAGTAAACATTCACACATTTTATGTTTGCATTTGAATAGGCCAATAAAATATAAGTAAACCAAAAAAACCGACCGTCATAGAACGTTGATATAATTAATAGGCGCTTTACTAATGGACCATATTATTACAACGGTTTCTTCAATCGCACGTCCGCAACGCAATCACTCATATCATAGACGCTACCGTTCGCTGACGTCACACGACCGAGACAGAAGCATACAACCAACCCAAGCCAGAACAGCCCAACCGAACGGTAAAAACCAGCTGCCTTATTTGGGATCATATGTGGCTAAAATTTGCCATAAAAGTCGCCAGCGGGCACATAGGTGGTTAAAAATTCGCTTCCATATTGATTTTCGCGCAGGTTTCCTTTTTAAAACTAGTGGGGGGTTTTATGTGTCGTGGGGTGCGCGGGAGTCGGTGTTTTGACGACATGTGGCGCGCAGGTGCGATAGAGATGTGATGAAAGTCGTTAACGCATGTTTTTTTATAGTTTCTTGGATTGTTAGATAGAGTAAGGTCAGTGGTAATGAACGTTTTGTTTGAGTAACTGTTAAAGGACAGGCGTAGGCAGTGTTGTATCACTAGTTATAAATATTAGTGATCATTGCCTATTAATAGAATACTTGTTTCTATGTCAGCGTAATAACGACACAGTTACCAAGAAATGTTGAATAATAACAATTTCATCCATTTTTAATCTAGAGAAGAGATACTAAGGAATATTGGCAGTGAGCATTAGATCGGCATAGGTAGGTAAACTAATATCTAGGTATTATGCCTTGTCGGTTAAATAAAAAGTATGTTTGTAAGTATCGAACAGTAATATGATTTGAAGAAGCAAGAAGAATAAAGGTGAGACAATTTACACCTTTCCGTCCATATTGGTCTTTTCACACGCTAATACTAGTTGGTGAACACGAAATCGATTTAATCGTTAGTTTAGCAAATTAATTGCAAAGGTGGCGCCGAAAGTTCCATAAATGTATGTTGATATATTAAGTAATATTATATTTTATAGACCAAAGCCCGTCTAAGGGAGGCTTTAAAAGAACCATTAAAAGTAATCCCGAGGAAGAAAAAAGTTACCTTAAGAATGATAAGTTCAAACAAGGAGAAAATGACGTGGCTAAATAGAAAGTTATGTTTTTTTTTTTAACTCTGGTCTTCTTTTTATTTCATGTCACTTATGTCAAATTAATATTTATTGATACAACTTGATTACGAATTATCGCTTTTACCTACAACGAAAATACTAAATTCTCTTAATATTGAAATCTCAGTTGGAATTATACTACCTAAGAAGGGAATTTTCCGAGTATTCGCCACTGCCCCCATGGTTCACAGAGTCAGTCTTTCGTAATTCATAGCAATAACAACAAGTCATGGTGACAAGTATGGTATACATTTCATGTACATGACTTTACAAATAAACATTCCATTCTGTTCTATGGTGTAATTGAAACTAAGATCCTAAGTAAAACATTGATAAGGTTATCTTTATATCTAAAGTAGATACTCTCAACGCAGGTAGCTTTGCAATCTTCATGATTTCTTCGCTGTGGGCTATTTTCCGAATTTTATAATTAGTAGATATAGTTGTATTTTTTTTTTAATTTTTCATAATCGCTGCAGTGTGAACTCTCCCTTACCCCCCGAGCCTCCGGCGCAATCATAAATATCTCTTAAATCTACACACATGCGTACTAGCCAAGTTTATTACTCTGCCTGCCGATATCATACTTAGATTTCACTTAACACCTCCCGAAAGAAACAAAAACCAATCTTATGCGCTATTAATAACGTTTAAATTGTCTTGTTACGGTTTCTTGGAGTTGTGACGTATTGTGTTAAGGGCTAGGTAGTTAGGTTTAACAGATCGGGGGGAAATAGATTTATCTCTTTTCAATATTGTGTTAGATGTAAAGATTAGCATTAGTGTAGACAGTCGGTAGCGTACCGTAATAAATGAACAATTTAGTAGCTTTGAGAGGATATTTCTTCATTTTGTACTGTCGGACTGTTTTGACAATGGGAAATAATGTCTTGTAGTTTAATAAGCGGTAAGTGGTTAGACAAAGTGTCATTCTAGTTTCTTGGTAGAATTAAATGAAATATGTATATTGTAGAAGAAGTTTTGTAGCAATCGTAGGTCGGGTCGTGATGTTAACATAGTGAGATAACGTATATGACTACTATACTAGCCGCATGCGCAGCTTCAAAAAACCCAGGCGTAACCATGTGAAAAATTATAGCCTTTGGTCATCCCTATGTTCATTACCGATGACCTGGTAGAGGTCGCGGAAGTCTGCTGGATGCGGGTGGCACTCTTTGTGGGAGGCCAATGACCAGCAGATGGACGTCTTTCGGCTGATATGATAATGATGATGTTCATCCGGGAAGTTCATTTAATATACTGGTGAAATCGGACGGGTAGTTTCGGAGATTACACCCTACTTACCAAAGTATATACGGCCATATCTGTCGAAGGGACGATACCCGATGAAAACAGCAAGTTTTTTTTTATACAACGACGGTGGCTAACAAGCGTACGGCCCGCCTGATGGTAAGCGGACACCGTAGCTTATAGACGCATGCAACTCTAAAGGAGTAACATCGGCGTTGCCGACCCTTGATATGTTTGAGGATTCGCCCTGTTTACAGCTGAAGGAACAAATTCCCTCGCTCTCAACAGTCTCAACACAACGCATCCTCGGGAGCTCTGGCGACCTTGCTCACCTCCAGGAACACAACACTACTACAGTACAGAGCAAGTAGTAGTGTTATTATGGCTGGGGTCTTCTGCAAGGCGGAGGGTACTTCGCCAGTTGGGCTGCTGAAGTGAAGTGTTGCCTCGAAGACCTCGGGAACCGTAGGGTGGAGAGAGCGCCAGTCAGATGGTCGGATGATGGGCTGTTATTCGCTACGCGCTAATGCGGCTCACCCCGCCGGTCACCCGTCACGAAACTAGACCTCTACCTACGCTTAGTTAGTACGCATTGCGGTGTCAAGATATATTTGTGGGTGAGCGTTGAGGTGAGCTTAAAACAAGTTACAGAATAGGGGGGCAGGACCGGGGATGGTTCCAAAATGATCTGTATGCAGCGGATACAGATCATTTTGGAAACCCATGGAAGACGCACATGTCCAGCAGTGGACGCAATTATACTGATGAAGAAGATACAAACGTAGACAGCTACAAACTTACTTTTCACAGACATTATCTAGTTTAAAATCAGTTTGTTAGCCTGACATACATACTTTTAAAACAGGTATCTTAATGCCAAAAGCCTGGCATAGAGACACGTAGAGGTTTGCAACAATATCTGCGCTACCAAAAAATATTCACACTGCGACAGGAAGTCTGGCATTGTAATAAATTCGGAGCAAATTTAAGAGTGTACTCTTTGATATTTTGCATTCAGGGTAGATTTTTTCCTCGCACACCGCTTCCTCGCATAACTCTGGCGGATCCCTTACTGTTAAATATGAATATTCTAACCATTTATCACTGTTCTTTGACGGATTAATCAACAAATTCTAGTATGAGACATATTATTATTACCCTACAATAAATTTCACATCGTGCTCTTTAATACAATTGCCACAAAACCAATACGACTGCCCTTCACAATGCGCGTGACCATAAATTATGTTGAGCAAAAACAAAATGATCAGTAGCCATTACCATACTGTATCTGCATTGTGTTTTTTACTAAATTTAATGTCATACGTTTATTTTAATTACTTTTAGCCATATGTCTGTTGTACCGGTGGGAAGAAAAGTGTTAGCTTATGTTAAAAGTTCTGTTTGTTTTATTAATAATAAAAAAAAACACAAATAGGTATATGTATACGTTTTGTACAAGAAGTTTATTTGGAAAACAAGAAAATAGTATCTAACATTAAGTCTATAATAATTAGCTAACATTTTTTAATAAAATAGTACTTTTATTATAATTATCTGCACATACTTTTAATTATCGATAGTTGTCTATGTATAATAAATGACAATAGATCTTAAAAATCAAATAACCACTTAATATAGAAGTCACCACCAACATTTTCCACGTTACTTACACCTGTGTACATTAATTTAAGCCACCCGTTATTTTAATTAGAAGACCCCCTGAGACCTCATGAATTGTTAATCCATGTTTAATTAGACTTACATCCAGAGACAAAAACCGGGTTCGCGGTAGTCGGTGTTTTTTAAACAACCAGGAAATTTGTGAAATTCCTGGGTTTTTTGGAAAAACAGCGAATGATCTGCGCCGGCTGCATTTTATAGGTTCCTGCTGGGCTAAAAAATATAAGACGAGTATTGCAATTGAAGTACATAATTAATGAGATAAGCCTGTGTAGCGATTGCTAATTAATGTCAGGATATCGATGTTTAGTTCGATTTTATGCATTACCAATTGCATCATGTACATTTTCAAGTAATTTCGTTGAAAAGCATGATGAGAATGTCACAAGTATAGGTGGAATATGGAAACTGAAATAAACCGTTAAAAATATATAATTTTAAGGCGCTGTACATAGTAAAAATCTAAATTTTTGATAATATTAATAAAATACTTCTACCGATCTTACAACTGCAATTTTTTTATATGTATATTTTCAGTCTATTCACTAGTTTTTGACTTCATTAAAACACGATTGCTGTAAAAAACCTCGATAGTTTTTTTTTTTGAAATTAATTCTTTTTTTACACCCTAAACCAAATATTTTGATAACTATTATGAATATCATTTAATTTGATTTGATTTATATAATACATATTTTTTTAGTAGATTTAGATGTGTGCTTCAGTGAGAGGGAGAAAAGACTTCACTATAAGAGCGCCTTAAAGGGTCGCCCGTTTTTATAGAGAACCGTTATAGGTTAGTATACATATTTAACCAATTTTTCAATCGCGTGGTCATTTATACTCAAAGTAACTATTTTCCAGTTAATATTCTACTTTTTTTCAAATAAAACCAGATTTACCGTTTCGTTTCGTCACCAATTTATAAATGTAAAAATAATTCGTGATGTTATTCCTACATAATCATAATCATAATCTATTTTACTGTCAAGACTGTGTACAAAAGCTCACATTTTAGAATGAAAACTTTCTTCAAGAAAACCTTATTTTTTCAAATGACCACGAATAACAACAAACGCTCGAATTAAGAGGCAAATTAAGAGGCTCTTTTTTGGAGATTGGTTGAAAAAGATGAAATAAGGAAAACAAAAAACAGACAAATTGTGGACCTCAATTTTGGAAATCGGTTGAACAATATGAAATGAACTCTTCAAGAACGTAACAACCCATCTCATTAGTGTTTACGTTTTCATCAAATGGGGATGTAATACAAGCCCGCGACATGAATGACGCCGCGTGTCATGTTGCAATCGACACTTCTTGGTACAGTGACTGCGGATTTTTGTGATATATCACCGAATTAAGAAGTCTGCAACCTTTTAAATTCGAAACCATTCCTATTTTATGCATCAAAGATAAATCTATAATTAATTTATAATTGCGGCTATTGCTTATTACATTGTGTACATGATCCATTTAATTGTCAATCCGTAAATTTAGTATTTTGTTGAAGTAAATCATGATTTATTACATTTTTGTCGGTCGGTTTATTAACCAGCTGATAAAGTAAATATTGCCTGCATAAAGTAAGCATCAAGCTCCACTTGTCTCTATTTACCTGTTCAAACATTTCGGAAAAGGTTGCCGATCCCTTTAATCCGCGACCGAATCGGCTCCATCCGTGTCGAATAGCATTAAAATCAGCGGTGTTATTTCAAAGATATCTCACATTTTGGGGTCACGTCTCCTTTGGTGGCGATGCCAGCACCAAGATATCTAGATTTGGTGCTGACGTGACTTCTGTGTTGTCAGTATACACTCAGTCTTTTTTCATAGGCCACCGAAATAACGATATAATATAAGTATACTTACTATTGTTGAGGTATAAGTTGTAAGTTAACTGGCTAAAGTCCCCTTAAATAGTCTGATAAAGTAAGATAAAGTTTAATACTGCCAAAGAAAACGGATTTGATACAGATATCCCTAAATACACACTTTGGTTATTTAGGTAGGAATGCGCACATACTATATTTTATCACAACTATGTAAAATGGTCACAGAGGCTATTTGATATGAAGATGCTACTTATCACAAATGGCGGTGCCTCATTTCAAACAAATCCTCACTTAGTTATTGACCTAAACCTATTTCTTAAGGCGCCGTAGGTTCAGCGAAGTTAAGCGAACAGAGTTTTTGAAACAATATAATGCGTCTGTTTATAAGAATATGGTTTCAAAAAAATACGAATAGTAATCTTGAGGCTTTTCTGCGGGGAAACCAGTGCTTCGAAAAATAATTAAGCAAATTTCGCTCGACAGAAAAAAATCACGAACATAGGTCTAAAACACACAAAAATACACTTAAAATATTCGTAACAAATTATGCACGAAAGCTATAAATATTAACATTGCTTCTAAAAATCGGCAATATCATGTTTGAGGGAAATCAGTGTTTACATTTTCATTTATTTAAACGGCCAAAAAATTAAAATTAAAAAACATGATATCCGCGCTTCCGATCACGCACTTCCATCTCGCTCACGCTTATGCTCAGTGAGAGGGAGAGAAGACCATGAACCTACGGCGCCTTAATCACTAAGTACCTCTTTCCTTCGCTCACGGAAATCCGACCCGAACCATTTTTCGTTTCTGGATTGATGACTTTTGAAAACGTCCGTCCCACAATACCTACATGTCCTAACGTGCGTTGACCTACAGTGTCGGCAAACTGGAGCGTGCGCCGGGCGCGCCGTGACGTCACTTCCCTGTGTGCGCGTGCGACGCGCGGGGCGCAAGGAGGACGCTTTAGCGGAAATACGTACTTATAATGAGAAAAAACATTTATTCGAGACAAAAACATAAACAAAAAAGAACATAGTTGAAAAGAAAACACTTTCTTTACCTAAAGCATTTTGTCACGAAACGGCTCCATCTCAGCATAATTACTGCTAGTGCTGGTCTTCCGATGGAGCCGTCGTGTGATTCCAAGGCCGATAACAAACTTATCATGCAAGCAATAAAGAAAATAATAATAAGAACCTAGGTAACCATGAGAAGGGCCAATTAACGTTGTAAGAAAAAAAAACAATACAGGGATCAGTGAACGCAGCTTTAACACTCCGATCTGTTGCAGCACAACACAACAGAACTAGCGCCATTGACAGGTGGAAATACTATCATGACGACCCGGAGACGTAGGCAGAGATCACGGAAATCCACCCTGGAAATTGAAGATTTCGCAAAAATTTTTTAGAACAAATCGGAGAAAGATCCTCTGGTACCAAGGTTATTCTGCTATGAGAAATATTAAGAAAGTAAATAATGCGAAAGAAGTTTGGGGTGATCGTAGCCTTGCCATCCATCCAAAGATAATTCGTGATTTCCATGGGAGCAGGCTTGGACCCACTAGGCTGTTGGAAGAACACGTTGTCCTCCCAGACTTCAACGGCGATATTTATTTATCTATATAACTATGTATATCGTCGTCTAATACCCAAAGAAGCTTTGCTTAGTTTGGGATTAGGTCGATTTGTGTAAGATTGTCCCCAATAGTTATTTACGATACAAGTGCCGAAAATAGGAAATTCGCAACGAGTGGTGATAAATTAAAACACGACCGAAGGGAGCGTTTTAAATCGACACGAGTTGCAAATTACCTATTTGCACGTGTATCGTACAACGTTTTACTGTACATATGGCTCTTTAAAGTTTCGACATATGCACGAATAGTGCGGGAAAGTAGTACCAATATGTACTGTAAAAATATTTATTTATTTATCTTGACAAATTGATTCTGCGACATCCTCAGTCATTAAATGCATGGACGCGAGCTCAGCGAGCAAACAGCTCTCCATTGGAGAGGTGGCTGCCTTTTATTAGGCCTTTGATAAGCTGTCCACACCGTAAACTAGGACAAAATATGGGTAGTCATTTACTGAGGTAGTTTTAAGTACAATTTACCCCGATAGCTTCCCATAGCTATCCAAAAGTAGATGTACAATAAATATAGTCGTGTCGTGCCTCAAATTGTGTCATATAAATCGAAACCGCTTCAAACTTACAACTTAAAATCAAAGCACAACTTGAGGCCACACCGCTTCCGCCCAAGCACGCGTCATCGTACACCCACCCTCGACCTTCCTCCCTCGCCATAAGAGCCACATTCTCTTGCACAATCTAAGATAAAGATTGTGAGTTTTTTTGTGAAAAGCGGCATCGTAAAAGGGCACAGGGTGGAGGAAGTCTCTAAGTACCGCAAGTCCATGTTATAGATCTGGGTTTGATTCTAGTGAGGAATCTCAAGAGGGTCTGCGCATAGTGCGCATGCTCTACTGGCATTGCTTCCGGAATGGTGGGAATTTTGTTAAGACACGGTTGAGGTGTGCGAGGTATGTTGTTTTTGTTGAGTGGTAAAGCATTGTTATGCGGGGCACTGAAATGAAATAGTCTAGAGTTTAAAAATGCTACTGGGTTATTTAATGAGAATAACGAATATTACATTACTAGGTGTAAGTAAATAAGATTATGCAACGGTTAAGAAGTGTAAGTAAACGTTAGAGGATTATAAGAAATAATCATACAATACAATACAATATAAATATTCTTTATTGCTCACCAGACATAGTAAAAAATAAAATAGAGGTAAATTCAACATAAACAATGGTAGACAATGGTCTTGTCTAAAAAGCGGTCTTTTCCAGACAACCTTTCATCATCATACAGTTACATAATCCACACTAATATTATAAATGCGAAAGTGTAAGTGTTTGTTTGTTTGTATGTTTGTCCGTCTTTCACGGCAAAACGGAGCGACGAATTGACGTGATTTTTTAAGTGGAGATAGTTGAAGGGATGGAGTAACATTAGGATAGTTTTTAACCCCGTAATCATCCCCTAAGGGGGTGAAATGGGGGGGTTAAAGTTTGTATGGAGCTGCGATATAAACGAGTTCCACGCGGACGGAGTCGCGGGCAGAAGCTAGTAAGATTATATTTTCAATACTGGGGTCAGAAAAGTGTCGGTTGAACTATGAATGTACATATGTGTTTTGAAACTGAATGGGAGTATGCAAGTCTATACCTACTAATAATAAAGAGGTACGTACAGTCGGAGAAATGTGATTTTGTATTTAGGGTGTAATCTCCGAAACTACAGATCTTATTTTATATTTTTCGATTTTTTTTTTGATTTTGTAGATTTAAATGAAGCATGCATTGTCTTTTTTTTGTATGATTTATCTTAAATATTATAGATCAAATGTAAATGAACCAAAATAAGACAAATAATTATTACTTAATTATTTTTTTGACCTTTCAGAAGCTAGTTAATTTATCCGCAGCAGAACCAAGGTAACCGATATAGCCCTCCGAATCGCTAAACTTAAGCAGTGGGCGGGGCAACATAGCACGTAGAACCGATGGCCGTGGGGGCCGAAAGGTTCTCGAGTGGCTACCACGTACCGGAAGGCGCGGCGAGGGTAGGCCCCCCAAGTAGTAGGCAAGGTGGACTGATGACCTGGTAAAGGTTGCTGGAGTCCGCTGGATGCGGGTGGCGCAGAACCGGTCACTTTGGCACTCTTTGGGGGAGGCCTATGTCCAGCAGTGGACGTCTTTCGGCTGATATCATGAGTTAATTTATCATTTTTTTGATGTCTGTTTTGTCGGATTCTGTCGCTGGGTAACTATTTAATTGATAATATATTATATCTTACACAGAAAAATAAGCTATTATGAATTTTTTCCAAATTTGTTTTTTTTTCTATACAAGTTCATTGACATGGACTATTTGTTCTTAGCTTTGTGAGCGACGACTTTAGGCATCCTTACACGAAAAGGGTTATTATAGTAAATACATTCTTATTCAATCAGAGAAATGTATCTCTACAGATCAATTTCGATGCATTCTTGCGAAACCAGTAGCAAAGGCGACTCGGCTGAGATACTAGTTAAATTCTACCTCACTTCAACTTGTTACGTGTAAATTAAATTGTCCAGCGAACTTGAATAGTGGTGGACAGACGGACGGACAGGCGACGCCGGCCAATCGCCTGATCATACAACACCAGACACGAGAAGTAATACCTAACCGGTTTATAAGCTGTTGTCCACTAGAATCCCCTAGCCTGATCCCCCAGAGGAAAACACGGTTAGGTTGTTAGATGAACTGCGACACTACAGCGTGCGAGCAGAGCGAGCGAAGCGAGCGTGGCGCGGTAGCGTCCGGCGAAGCGCCATAACCGAACATTATCATTTTTTCCTAGTTGAATATAAAATAATTGCCGCTAGGTTCCCCTGGGTGATCGGGGTCAGGTGATTAACGTGGATAACGTGGTTTATAATGATATTCTGTTTACAATTAAGTGTATTGACACCTTTATATTTTATTACCTACATAATAATCCTTGTCAAACGGTGCCCGATGAAACTATTGACAGTCGCAAGGAAAGTAGGAGCACAATTTAATGTGTTCCCTAAAATGTTTCGTTGTGATTATGTATTATACTAATAGTGTTGAATGTGGGGAATATGTTATGTTCTACAATATCTACATAAGTATAGCAAGTAATAATTTACTTTAAAAACAAAGTTTTAACCGACTTCAATTTAGTACTCCGCCAAGCCACGAGAACATTTCTACATTTATTTTCCAATTTACCACATGAACTGATTTCCGAGAGCAAATGCGTTGATTATTAGAGAAAAAAACCCAATCGCTGTATGTGGCCCGATAATATTTGAGGACTTCTGTCAATTCCACAAGGATCACCTTTGGTACTTCATTAGCTGCTATTTCAACGGAATCTTATCAGAATCTGTGACGTGCTTTTGTACTTTAAGTACATAATTGAGGAATTCCATAAGTCATCTGTGGTCTTCATCATCAGTTCCACTCCACCAAATTTATGATTTCCGGATGTAAATACACGAGATATAATAGAAAATATCAAAATCACTACATGCGTGCCTAATATAATTGAGGAGTTCTCTCAATTCCTCATGAATCCCATCATCCAACTTAATTTAAAAAAAAATGGGACCCACCTGGATGCATATACTTACAAACAAAAAAAAAAAGTTTCGAATCGGCTCATCAATGACGGAGTTCTGAGGTAACAAACATTAAAAAAAATAAAAAAAACATGAAAAAAAAAATACAACCGAATTGAGAACCTACTCCTTTTTTTTGAAGTCGGTTAAAAATACCTTTTGTTGCACATGTACCTCTCGAAAACACAGCGGGTCAAATCTACGATATTTATTTGCTGTTGATTTGTGCATTATGCTTTATAATCCCCCTGAGATAGTTACTGTAACATTATTATGGTTGGCGATTGTATAAGTAATTCGTGGTTAACTACTACTGTACTTCAGTGTTCGCAATCATCCAAAAAAGGCCCTGAAATGAAAGGGCGGTCGCTTTTCAGTAACTTTTTTGGTTTTTAACAAATTAGCAACATGTTTAAAAATCTTATAATGATCATTTGCGAACGTACAAAGTGGACCAAAATTATCCTCTTGTCAGTCACGCGTCCGGTCTAAAACCAACGGTAAAATGTCTTTAAAGACAATTTAAGTATTCAAGTAAATCAGTAATGAGTCAAAACTGGAGCAAAATGGAAGGGGCTCGATTGAGATATCTTGAAAACCACCTTTTTTAAACGGTTTTTAAGGCATTGGTACTTTTATTGGACAAAAGCCGTGCATACTTAATTGATTTTAAGAAACATTTTCTCTTAAAACAAGTTTTCCCTAATTGGAGCCATTAAAACTGTATCAAATGTTTTTTTGGTTAATTACAGCTGATCTTTAGGTCGATGTAGCCCAAAACCTTAAATTTGTCTTTAAGATCTGAATAAGCATGAGTACATTAATCTTACTTAACCATTCGCCATTGCTTCGGTTGTACCTTGAGATGGAGACTCGTGATTATTGTAGTGTTTTGACAGCTGGGTTTACTAATGTCATTGGACAATGCACAAACGGACACTTCTCAGTCGTTTAACCGCCACTAACCTCGCTGGCTGCATTAATGACAAAGTAAAAAAAAATATCATTTTCAGATATTTTGCAGTCGTTCACTCTGGACAGAGTGGTCGTGGTTTCATGATGATGTATGGGTAAGGCACCCGTCGCGATGCTCCTCCACTTGTTACTGTCTTCAGCATCACGGCAACACTGGACTATGGTCGTGGTCGCGTGAACACACACATACGCTTTCTATTTGAGGAGTGCGGGGAGGGGGACATCTCAGTACCACGGTACTATTTGTCCGTCTGTTTTCGCGGCCCATTAATAAATGGGCCGGTAATCAATTGCTATCTCGGCTTGCACTATGGTGGATTATGTCGCAGCTTTTATCGAATCCGTCCAGCGCTTAGAAAAACGACCGCGTGATCGCTTTCCCTAGGACAACGAGTCGTTCCAATCAATTATTGTATCGAGAAATGTTGTAAAATGGGAGATGGCTACCATTTTTGTTAAAAAATAATAAATAATAGAAATAAACCTGAGCATCGTTAATAATGCAACCATGAAAGTCAGAATCAAAACGGTTGAAACTTGAAATGTTTTGAGAATTGCTAAATACATCTGGTAGGTACAACCTTTCTAATTAGCAAGCTAATAAGCAGGTTTTTTTTTTTTTTAATTTATTTCCAAAAACTTTGTTACATTGCACAAACATACAACTTCGCCAAACTGCAAGACAGTTTGTTGGCGAATAAAACACTCTTTAAAATATATAAACTTAATTTTAAGTGTGCTGGTAACAACATGCATAATATGTACATACGAGTACAGTGGTAACAGCCTTTATCAGCTTTATCACTGTATCCGTATTTTACGAGGATACAGAGAGGTTGTGAAACATAAGTGGCATTATACATTGCTTTTTTACAAAGTAAACATTATAAACTATTAACAAATATGTTATACTTAGGCATGTATTAATAGTATAACTCTGATTACTTATTACTCACTGAGTCGTAGGCTTTCACTGATAAGAGTGATAAGCGATGATTCAGTTACGATAAAACCTTGCAGATCAAAACAAACGCTTTTTCCAAGTTTCGCCACATTCGATTGTTATTTTTGCAACACAATTGACATTCACACACAGCCAACAAGTCCCAACGTGTTCATCTGTCTGTCAGGGAGCCTGTTGAATTTTACATGAATTTTGCTTCGCTCTAGACAGCTCTGTGGTGTGAAGACGATTTAAAATGTATTCTTGCTGTAAAATTGGCCGCGTATGTAAATCTTTATACCTAATAAAACAGTCAGGAAAGATGTCTACGAGTATACAATGTGTATTGCTTATACTTGATCAAACGAAATGTGCGGATACTAGACAAAAAAATATCGATTAAAAAAAAAAAAAAAAAAAAAAGCATACCAAAAAAAAAAAAAAAGCCAAAAAAGTGCAAAAAAGTCTACCTCAAACTAGAAAATGACCTAATATAATCGTCATGTTACAAGGATTTGTGCGATATATTTGGTCATGCGTACTCAGATAGAGTATATAGATCCTTATTGAAATAAAAAGTAAGATAAGTACCTAGTTATCTAGAAGGGTTCGAAAATGTATTATGTTTAATTAGTACAATCTTACTTTATCGATATATTATCTGTCCAGTTCAGCACTGTGCTAGTTACAAGTAGATTTGCCACATAACAAGAGATGTAATTTCGCTTGCAGCTGTTTCATCTACGTTGTGGGTTTTAGGGAAATTGGCTGCTCAATAATGTTTAAATTAAGTGAAAGAACATGGTGGCAACTGTGGCTATGTGTCTTTCTGACTGTCGAACACTATCCCGAGAGACTTTACTCATTATATGATGTACAAGCACCAAAACCTGCAATAAAGGCCAACCGATGTTTCCACCAAACAAATTGCGACCCGGTAATGTTGCTATAAATTAGTCATAATCTTATCAAGGCATTTTCTTCGTGCTGTCACATTGAACTTTACTGTGTTCAAGCTAAACTGGACGCTATACTGGCTGTAGTAGGTTAGTTTTCAAATGTTTCAATCCTTTTTCAGTAACTTTATCTCCACTGAAAAGTCGACCTTTTTGACTCGGTTCAAGGTACACAATTGAATGATATTATTTATTTTTGTCGATATTCGGCATTGGTTTGAATGAAGTTATCTGCCCGCTTCAAACAGTAGGTCTTATTTTGGTAGGTAGTCCTATGTCGCTTACGTTTTTCTGTGTCCCAGATTTTTTGGTGAAAGCAGGTAGTTTACGTATGTTCGATGCTGCTGATATCAATATTATTTCAATGTTTTTGCTGTCTCGTTTCCTCTCGTGTCGAGGTGAAGTGTCAGAGTAAGCATGCGAAACAATTGAAATACAATAGGAATGTGAAAAAGATTCCTAAATTGAGGCCCAGATTTATTCGCGGCTCAATCCTTGTGCAAGATGCGAACGCGCACGTGCGCGTTAATTAACAGCCGATTAAGACGGATTGTAATTGGCTACCTGATTTTCGAAAAAAACACATTTACATAAATTGATTATTTGTTACTTCAATGTATAGTTCAAGTTGCCAACTGTCCAGAATCACTGGCCGAAATTCTGATGTCTTAATATTTTCCTTCGTTGCATCCATGGGAAACACGCAAATCTTATCTTTTTCAGAAAATATTGTCAGCAATGTAATTTCATCTTGATGCCGATATTATTATTATGGTCCTCGCATAGTACCAAATAAAAATACCTACCAGCAAAACTAGGTAGAGTAATGGAGACACAATGGTCTTTCTACACGTTTATTCAAGTACGTTGCGAGAGAATAAAAATACTGCTGTACCTACAGCCAGCACTGTAGAAGTTGCATCTATAGACGACGTCTACAATACCGTATACATGTCTTAAGTATAGATTTCTAATGCCATTTGCGAACACGTTAACGTTTAAATGAGTAAAATTAAAAAAAAATTGCTAACGTCGCAGTCATAACCATGAATTTTCCAACAAAACATCTTGTTTAACTGTCCTGAACTTTCTCAGTCACAAATGTCACAATACCTGTGCTCAATTTACGCACATACCTACATTTAAATTGTACATGTAAGTAAAGTTAACAGTGTTAATGTAATTTATTGCTGTACATCGCTGCTCCCGGCGTAGGCGGCAGTGCCGAACACGGGCAGTTTAAAGATTTCACTAAAAAAACAACAAAATGCAATTACTTTCACGAAAAGCTTGCCGGTAAAATTGATATACAAAATCATCACCATCGTTTTCCCAGTTGTACCTACTCTCAAAGAGCCCGGGTCGGCTTTGGCACCTGATCCCAAGACTGAGCACCGGCATTAGCTCAATAAAACCGACTGCCTTCTGACCTTCGAATCCAGTGGGATAACTAGACCTAGTTGGGGGATTAGGGATTCGGTTTCCTAACGATGTTTTCGTTTACCGAAAAGTTCCTGTTAAACATCAAGTGATACTTCGGACGTAAGTTTTATTGGGAAACCCAAATTTTCGTGATAAAGTCGTTCGTGAAAACGTGAACAAAGTGTTTCGTGATTTAGTACTGTCACGGTTGGTACGAACCTGGGTTAGTACACCACTGTAGCGGAGCAGCCAGGCACAATCAGGTATAGTTATCTAGTTATCTGATATAATACGAGTTTTCTATCCTCCTTAACTAAGCCGACATCACAATGCGTGTGAATTTAATCCGATAGATATGCTCGTAAGATCACTCATTTTCCTCAGCCCTACAATCATCCTTTAAACTATGGCATAAATTAACAGAGCAGTTAAGTAAACCCATACAACACAACTAGTAAACAATGGAACTATCCGATCCGTACGTGCGTCGTATGTAAATATAGAGTGACTCAGTTTCCAAGTACAGATGTCGTTTGTTTTTGTTAGAAGATTCTGTGTAATGTACCAAGGTTTCTTTTGTACTTAATACCTAACTAAGTAACTATTTTGGCTCGCTGTTCCAAAGAGGTTCTTGGGTTCAGAGACGAAAGTACGCTACTTATCTCGATCGTGTGCCAGTTCCTGCCAATTGTCGGCTTGAAGCTTATAACCGCCTCCGCACTGTCTTCCCAGCTAAACCTGGGAAGATCGAGCCATCAGTATAATATCTAGTTTTTTGGATTTTGTTATGCAGATGCCTTAGAGTACAGCTTTGTAGAAGCCTGTACCTGCAGGTTAGGCCTGTAAAAAAACAGTAACTGTTATAGTTACTGCTTTTTTTACAGGCCTAACAATAACACCTATAATATAAGATAAAATGAATATAAGTTTTGTCGTTGACGTGACGATAGAATTGTTTTCATACATTTTCAATACATTTCAATAAAAAAAAATGTACAGTCGACGTCAACGATAGATTTACACTTTTGCACTTTATTCTTATTCTTATTATATATCTTTGACGCCTATTGTACCTGTAATGTTTCATATTCCTTGTCCGTTCTATGTGCAATAATCAGGATTCTTAGATATTTTTTGTGAAATTCGGGAATTTGATATTATATGCACTAATACCATTGAGCAATCGCTGACAAAATTGCATAAAAAAAATACCTAGTTTAGTAGTACATTGTGACTAGAAGTGGAAGGTGGAGGGTTGCAAGAGAAGACGTAGACCAAGAAAAGGGTGGATGGATTGCGTGAGAGAGGATATGAGTAGGAAGGAAGTGTCACGAGTTGACGGGCGATAGAGAAAGAAAAAAAAGGGTGAAAGGGGACAAAAATAATATTGCCCAAGTAAATGGGATAAGTACAAACGAATGATGAAGACTGATGGAAATCCAGTGGTTTAATTTGCTATTTGTATTAAAATAATGTTTGATTGATCCGGAATGTGGTTGCCGTATTTTCCAGATTCGAATTTTAAATTCAAACGGTCACAAAGGATAACAAAGGGAAAAAGTGGCCGGGATTGGCTTCCCCCGTGCTAATGGATAGTGCACACTGCCGCGGTAACTGTAGGTACGAGTGGGCGGGGCATGGGAACCGAGTGATGCTACCGTTTTTCACACTTGGATTTGTGGCACGCAAGTTAGGACCTAGCAGCGGATTGCCACTTTATACAGGGTGAAATAGTATTCACCGTTCAAATTTTGGGAGGTGATTCGGTGGGTCATCTCCATCAAAATTTGATAATAAGTTGTATCCAAATCGCGAACACAGAAAAAACAAATCAGCTGTTCCATACAAACGGCGTGACTTCGGCCGCCAAAATGTATGGAACAGCTGTTTTTTTTTTTTGCGATTTGGATACAACTTATTATCCAATTTTGATCGAGATGACCCATCGAATCAATCACCTCCCAAAATTTGAACGGTGAATACTATTTCACCCTGTATTATGTTGAATGATATAAGGTTGAAGTGTGTAAGAATAAACGGGGTGTAAAACATAAAGATAGTATCGCTGTCGATGTCTATAATTGGAGCAAACTGGTAAGTTAGTATCAGGTCATGTAATCATTTAGTTGATGATGACTTATCTTTCATGTAGGTACATTTTCTAAATGCGATGACTATTCCGGCCCATTTCATTTGTAAAAGCTTTTTCCAGCCGCAAATATATTTGTCAGTGATCGAAGATCGGGTCTTATAGCAACATTTATTTCTTTCAATCAGCATTATTAATATCCGCAGTAAAAGGAACTCCGAGTTTTAGACAGTAGACCAGGTTCGATACCTTTTGTAAAAATTGCACTTTTAATTTTTTCTAAGATCTGCTTCGTGACGCCTAAGAACAAATTTTCGTATCTCTTATAGTTTCAGTTCTTTCCTCACTGCCTCGTTTAAATAAAAAACCCTGTAAGTATATAGTGGATCTTCGTGATGGACTTACGGTATATATTATCCCACGGCTCCGCCTGTGGCCTTTATAACATTAATTAATTTAAGTCTGTACTTACTAACAACGATATGGGCCATGGCCTGAAATAAACGTTTATTAATTTAATTTTTGAATACGCAAGCAGAGCTGCGTTGGCAGCTAGTATATATGTATAAAGCCCAATTTTCTCGTCCGCTGCCGCCTGTCACGTGGCCCATCGCCGCAGGTTAAACTCTAATTGCACTGTAAACCTATGTAAGTGGCAAACGAGGAGTAATTGTTTTATGTACGTACTGCGAGTCTGTTTGTCCATTTAAACGATCCAGTGTTGGCTTAACGTTGTTTTCCCTTCCAGGTAAATTGATGTGGGTTATAAGAACTTCGAGCAGTTATTTGGTAAGCCAGAACGTTGACTGAATTGTGGATTATGAATGTGATGCTGTTATGGATTGCTTTGTGTGTTTAGTTTTAAAATGTGTTCTGTGTCATATGTTAAAAAGTTCCGTGTTCGTAAAGTATAGTCTTTTTCGGGTCAATGTATTCATTTTTATAATAATATACCTAATGAAATTTTGGCTCTACCCTTCCCAGCTCTTAAAAATTACTTGTAAAAACATTGATGTCAAAGGCTTATCACAGGGTTGAGGACTATCTTACTGACAGAAATGCATGGCCCAAACCAGAGTCCAAAATAGCTATATCATCCATATCCAGCTTATTCGGACATGTGTTCTTGTAGAACAACACATGATGATGATTTTTTTTTCTTTGTATTCATATTCAGTTTGACTTATTTTAAGTAGGTTAAGAACTATAATTGTAATATGCTTTTTTTTGCAAAAAATGATTGACTGTTGTGTTTGACTTCCGGCGTTTCTTCCGAACAGTGGTTTTCTTTTTCAGAAACGTTGGTAGAATATTGACTTGTAAAAGTGCCATTACGGCCTACTTGCAGAATAAAAATTCATGTCTTTGTCATTATGATTTTGACACCACAGACACAATATAGAATCGCTCCATCATATTGAATTCAGAATTTTGTAACATACAATAGTGTTTTTGCACTCTATAACGCGCTTACCTTTTTAAATTTTAGGGCATACTTATCATAACTAATGTTTCTATCATAACTAATACCTGATCGTGAATTATACCGTATATTTACGCGCTATCTCAAATAATCTTTATCTTTGTTGTATAAAGCAGTGGACACACGCTCGTTGTTATTCTCCGTTTCATCAAATGAAGGGTAATTGATCTTACTCATATTTTGAATCCAGATTCGCCCCCTTATATTTTAATCAATATTGTAAATCAAATAGAACAAGAATCGCCGCCTGGTACTATATTTGTTCTCGCCTGTTGAATAAGTTAAGAGTAATTTAACTTTACCTAAGTTAATTACGTCTTAAGTCGTGTGGGCTCGTGTGACGTGTCGACAGATCATTGTGGTCCGGCGCACCCTTGACCGCGTGAATCATGCGCAAGCGCAGCCTACCGGTAGATACGGCGTTTAACGTGGTTTAACAAGAACGTTACCTTTATTTCAGTTCACCATATTTGCGTGCTGCGTCTGTCGTCCGGCGTTATTTGCAATACACGCAAAGCCGCGCGGGCAGATGAATACACTTTTACTAAAAATTCAGAAATGAAATTCAGTCTTATAGAATAAAGAATTTACACACGTATAACAGAAATTAATAATTATCTGACGTAGAGCTATACGCTTAGTGCTGGCAACGCGTTTGCTCATGACTAGGAACCACGAATCGGTTCGAAACATGCCAAGCGATTTTCGACTTAAAATACGTGAGTGAACCGTTTCGCATTATAATACGTCTGATTCTGACGGGAGTTTTCTATATAAAAGTATAAGATACGTCATCATCGTCACAGATGTCCGTCGCGAAGATATACAATAGCAATCCTTATAACGTTAATTTATTTCATTTCAAGTTGAGGGACCCTAAAAGCATCAAAGCGGTCGTATACTTAAGCATCATTACTCAACGCATGCACATTAAAGCATACTTATATAATAATATACATTTTATCACTTACATTTAAAACTAAATATGTAATTTTGTGTCTGAGTTAAAGAGCTTCTACAATTCCCGACTTTCTTAAGTTGCAGTCGAAGTTGGATGTAGTTTGAGAGACAGAGAGAGATAGACTTTGATGAATTTAAAAATGATTTGAAAGTATTCCATACTATTTGACAAGCAGATTGGGTGCCAAATATGTATTTATTTAACAAACGATTTATTTATTTATTTAATCTTTAGAAAGAAAGAAAGAAAGAAAGAAAGATACATATTAGTCGTGACAAACACAAGGCAATTTACATACATTAACATACAGTTGCGTAATTTGCCACGAAATGGTCGCAACTCAGCGTAATGCTGGCGGAGCCAGCGCTGGTCTTCCGTTGCGACTTTATTGCACAAAAGAACAACTTATCGTACAAAAGGCGGACTTAATGCCGTAAGCACTGCATAAGCATAAGCATTTACGTGCATTTCGATCATTAGAACACTAATTTTTGTCTGTTTCGCGTTTTTTGATTTTGCCTTTTTTGTATGGACCGGGCGACTGTTTTGGGTGGATTGCAAAAAAAAATACATATTTAAGGGCTTTAATATAATCTATGATTTAACTTTTTCCCATTGCGTATAGAAAGTAACCCATATAAAAAAAAAATATGGGTAAATGCCGCTACACAATAAAAAAAAATAGAAGCGTAGATTAAGGCTCTGAACTATGTCATTTTTTTATGCAATCCACCCTTTTAGCATCATCATAACTTTGGCCCTCTGCTCACCCAGTAAAATTGGACAGTGTAGCGCCGCTTTAATTCGCCCTAACGAGGTGAAACAAACGAACACGTGTCCAGCTGCGCCCACGCACGCAATTTCACTGCGGGCTAATTGTTTACTGGCACCGTAGACGCCATGCTACTTTATTCTTAATAGTTGATTAACCGTAACTAAGGGGCTGTAAATTAGGAACAAGCTCAGTGTGACACTGACTTTTCGCATTCCATATTATACTAATCTATACGAATATTATACGTAGGAAAAGTGTAAGATTGTAGCTTTGTAAGTATATAAGTTTGAATGTAATGGAAAATCTCCGGAATTGCTTATCCGGTCTCGAAAATTATTTCGCCATCGTATAAAATGGACTTTCGGGCTTATTTTAACCTTTATATGCTATATTTTATTCAGCTGGTTTCCCTGCGGTCTTTGCAATACGCGGGCGAAGCCGCGTGTGCAGCTTGTATGTATACTATGTATACTACTATAATATTATGAATGCGAAAGATTGGATGTTTGGATGTTTGTTACTCAATCTCGCATAAACGGCTCAACCGATTTAGATGAAATTTTGCACGAAGGTAGACGATAGCCTGGTTTAAAATATAGGATAATTTTTATCCCTGGTCCACACAGACGTAATGTCTGTGAGTTCGAGTCTAGAGGGAAATCTCCGAAACTACTAATCCGATTTCTAACATAAAAAGTACTAACTATCAATCAGGTGTATTGATAGCAGACTAAAGGATTGGACGGAAGCGATGTAAAGGGTTTGTACCACGATGCAAGATCCATTAGTCTGTGAAGTACGAGATAATGGGCTCTACGAACCATACGATTATCACTTCTGATTTGTCGCATCCAATTTCTGACTAATTGTGGCAATTAGTCTGTTAAGTACGAGATAATGGGCTCTACGAACCATACGATTATCACTTCTGATTTGTCGCATCCAATTTCTGACAAATTGTGGCAATTTAGGGATACCATTTAGTAAAAATAATTTTGCCATACCAAAGCACTGTCTCATGATTGTGATATTATTTATTTTTCCTAAGATATCGCTGTTCGCAGTAAGAAGCAATCGTGATTAAAAAAAAATACTAATAGACATGACTCAGATCGACTAAAATCCGCGTTTTTCAAGCTCTAAAACACCTCTACAATACAAACTATTTCTAAATGCGTGTTAAAGTGGAAAGGCTTATTACACATTAGTATATAATATTTAAACTATTTTACTTCAAAATTATCTGACCAAAAACTTGGCTGATCATAAATATTTCCATGGTCCAAATTGTGTTGATTGTGATGTGCAATTGTGCATGCAATTTGTCAGTACAACTCGTTTGACAATCGATCAGCAGCACAACATGCCTCCAGACGACAGCAATTAGTCAGCTTCTGAAAAATTGGGGCAAATCATGACATGTATACACGCCATAAGGCGTAAACGTTTAGGCCGTTTGGCATTGCCTAGTAATGTTTATAACGTCCCGCGCCGCCTGTCCACAAACACGGCCTTAGAGCCGGTTGCACCAACTTACGGTTACAGACCGACCAACGTTATGGCGCCGGCAGCTGTCTTTCCATACAAACTTGTCTCACTTTCCATACTTTCGGATTTTAACGAACCCCGCTTATTACATACGCTTTGGTGCCCACCCTTAGTCTTCCAAGCCCACACGGAACATAAACCTACGAACAATTACAACATATGAGTAACACATATAGTTGACACATTATGTACCTATATTTCGTATATCATGCACGCCTTTTGTCTCCCTTCGTGACTCTAGCCCATATCACAAATCTGCCACATAATTAAACAAAAGGTTATACAAACAAGTGATAGTGACAAACGAGGCATTGTACACTTTCGCTGATGTACGGACAGACAAACAGACAAAGACACCTACAAGTACAGATAGCATCGACAGTAGAATTAATTATCTGAATTCGGCCGACTACTGTTGGGGCGGGTCATGTGAAGAATGTTGTAAGTGACTTTCGTGATAAAGATGAGGTGACACGTCACTATTTTTGACGTTTTATAAATTTTGTAATAAATGTTTTTTTTGAGGGCTTATTACTTTTCAATCTTAGTAGGTACTAGGTGTAAATACTAGATGAGTGAATCATGGCCTTTCTTAGGCGTCGAATTTCTCAAACAAATACTGAGTGCACATTAGCTTTGATGCATTGATTTGATACAAAATCAGACAACAAAGAAAATTTGACGTACGTGAATTGGTAAAGAGTTATGGCGCAAAGAAGACCAAAATAAACAGGTACTTAAACGTCAATACGAGAAGCAAAAACAGAAATTTGCCTAGTGTGACGGTGGTGCAGTTATTTGGACGTTAAACCAATCGGCTAGAGGCTTATATATACATATAATAGTTGGACTATATTAACATTGAATTACATGAAAATTCAGTAGCTTGAATTATTTTCATTCGGTTACAATTGAAACCTTAACCTGGTAGTGGAATAAATATTAGAAAAAAAAGTGTCAAAAAAGTCAGGTGCCGCATTATCCGTGGTAAGGCTCACCGCCCACGCGCGCGGTTAATACCGGCTCTAATGTGACGTTATTTATTATTCCAGTGCGGCGGCCCTTATCCGGCCGCTTTGTACTCGCTTTATTACAAATAAATATCAACTCGAATTAGTTAATATGAACGCTCTATGGCTCAATTGTTGCCACCGATCATAATTCTAGGGCGGTGGATATTATTTTCTGTTAGTTTTTTAATGTTTCCGTGACTGGAATATAAGAACAAGTAAAGCGTGGAGGTCTATTTGACTTGATATAGTGATATGATGTTTTTTGTTTGCATTCGTCCTAACGGCTTGGCAAGGGAGGGAATGCTCGCCAATAAAGTGATTTGGATATCAAATCAAATACGTCTACGTCTTGTCAGGTAGATATCCAAAATCATGTATAAAATAGGTTTGATATTTTGTAAAAAAATGTAAGGTATCCTTAAAGGTTTATTTTAACCCCTTGATAAAATGGTTTAAATATACTTTTACTTGATGTTTTGACGGTTCTTTACATTTAAAGAGCAGTACCTAGTCTCTGTGGGCTGAAATACATTTTGTTAAACTGAAGCATAAACGAACTTTCATTAAAAACTAATTTATAATTTGCAATTCGTTAAAAATAACAGAGCCTTTGATTTATCACAAAAACAGTAATTTAAAAGTTGGGACTTTTTTGCGACTCCCACGCCCTCCTACGCTTCACTTGTTCTTTAACAAGTAAAAAAACCAGTCCCGTGCCTTCCAAATTATGAAACACTAAAAGGGCATAAGATCAGTGTTATGAAAAATAAACTTAAGTCATTTTGGCAATTTGTGACGTTACGCTTAAAATGGTTGCGGTCTGATTAACTTAGATTACTTTGGGTACTTTATCGAAGTGTCTATTGAGGTAGTCCATTCGGTGAAGGATGGTGGTATACTAGAAAAGTTACTATCTACTAAAAACTGTTTAAGACAACCTATTTTAAGACCATGTTGTTGAGTAATCCATGTGCGTAGGGAGGGATATGAGGCCATAATAACGCTTTGTAAACATAACAGCAACTGTAAAATTTAAGTGCGAAATTATGTAGGTAAGTATATGGAAAATTATAACAGTTAGTTAAGCTCTGTTAAATAAGCCAATAAAATGATGTTTCAAGCTTAGGTGTCAGTTTTTTTACTCATTAGAGTTGGATGTTGTCATATTTCATATTTGATTTGATTATTTTGTTGATGAGCACGAATATTTGTTCCTGAGTCATGGTTGTTTTCTATGTATTTAAGTATTTATTTATCTATTTAAGTATGTGTATCGTCGTCTAGTACCCATAGCTTTGCTTAGTTTGGGATTAGGTCGATTTGTGTAAGATTGTCCCCTAATATATATTTATTTTATATATATATATTTATTTAAATTTTCTTAATATATCAGATAAGCGCTTTATAGAGATACCAGATTTTATCAGCGGACATTGCAAAATATGTCAAACTAAATGCTACAAGATGTTTTACTGACCGCACTAGTTTTTCCGCACATTTGATTGTAAGGATTACCGTGATAGCATCAGAGGAATGAATTATTTACAAGCCTTTACAATAGCGAGCTCGTACATCAGAACAATCATAAGGCGATGGTATCTCGTCGCGGCTGTAACATGATGTTAACTCCGCAGCTGTCGCCTCCCCGTATTGTGCTGTCATAATAATTATGTATCGCGAGCGCTAAAGAGTTTTCAGTTGCGGTCGTGTGCGCGGCGGGCGCGCGTGGACGAAAAATACGGGATTGTGGAAGCTACTATGTTATTAAGGATGGACATGCCGCAACGCAGTTTTGATGAAAATTCACAGACTCCAGACAAAACTGACAACTTTGTACAATTTTGTCGAATTGTAGACTTGTAAACTTTTGTGGTATAGGGGCCTGGCAGTGAATGTGTTAACAACTTTGGAAACAACTTGGAAGAAATTAAAAAAGTTGGCTTACTAACGCACTTTCAAAAATATAAAGTCCGTAGGTCCTATTCGGCGGCATATTTGCCCACATTAATCGCGATCATTCCTTGATCGAATCAAGAGGAATTCTTTACAAGCATTCAGCTCTTGCATATTCTGATGTTAAATGATAACTAAGAGGTAACCCCTTTACCATCGTTTTTAAGTGACACATAGTGATATCAGCTTCACACAAACACTCGGGTTTGCGTAGAAATAAAATGAAAACTACAAAGAATAAGACAATAGCAAAACAAGCGCCGGTGAATAATCTTTCAACTTCGTTGTTTTCCATCTGTCAGTCAATTAAAGCTCTTAATTCAAAGAGTTAGTGTCGTGTTTCGTGAACTGGTTTCACAGGAAGCGAGGGCGGAGGAGGATGTCAAATATTGGCTGAGACAACGTACAGCGGGGCAAATAGAACACGGTAATGAGACGAGCGAATTGAGGGTCAAGAAGGTAACACTTTTCTATCTAGACTCAACAGGGCTTTTTATCGGGACAGTAAGCTAACTGAACAGAACGCCATATGGCATTAAGTTCGCCATTTGTACTTTCTTTGTACAATACATACTTAATATTATTAATGCGAAAGTGTGTGTTGTGTCTGTCTGTCTGATACCTCCACGCTTAAACCGCCGATTCTGATGAAATTTGGCATAGATGTAGTTTGAGTCCCGGGGAAGGACATAGGATCGTGTTTATCCCGAAAATCATCCCCTAAGGGGGTGAGATGGGGGTGAAAGTTTGTATGGAGACTATGGAGCTACGATATAAACGAGTTCCACGCGGACGGATTCGTGGGCAGAACCTAGTAAAGTATAAATCCATCTTGCCCCCACCTGTGTATTTTAATTCAATTTATAAGATAGCTAACCTAGTATACATACTATTAACACCACTCTGGGCCTCACTTGTCTTAAATAAAGGATTTATTGTTATAAATAAATAAATAAACAAACCACTATATTCTTACCGCGATTAGTTTGTGAATGGGAACAGCAGTGCGTTGATATAAGATGATGTATTTATATGGGAAATCTGTCACCTCCGAATCGTACTGTAATCGCGGTTTGTAAACCAGTCTACTTGCTCTGTAGTAGTGTTGTGTTCCTGGAGGTGAGCAACGTCGCCAAAGCTCTCGAGGATGCGTTGTGTTGAGAGCGAAGAAATTGGTTCCTTCAGCTGTCAACACAGCGAATCCTCAAACATATGAAGGGTCGGCAACGCCCATGTTACTCCTTTGGAGTTGCATGCCTCTATAGGCTGCGGTGTCCGCTTACCATCAGGCGGGCCGTACGCTTGTTTGCCACCGTCGTTGTATAGAGTCTCGCCTCTAGTTACGCATGATTACTATAAAACAAGTAATATCATAAGATCTTTCAAAAAACCCGACTGCTTTTTTACAAAGCTATAGCGAGGAAACCAACGACACCTCATGTGTCGACATCCGTCAAACGGTTTAGGCTGCAGGGCGTGCCAAAGAATAAGACGTACACACATACATACATAACCTCGAAAAACATAACCCTCCTCTGCTTCGACAGTCGGGTAAATTGGGGCAAATAGAAACGAGCTCACAGTATACACTTTGGTTAGTGTAGGATAAACAGGTATTAGGTCTGTTTACTTACTTACACACGAACTTAAGAACGATTCGCAATAGTTACGCCAATTTTGGAAACTCTCCGTTGGCCAATCAGCAGTCAGTAGCCATTTACAGTGTAAGTACACTCCAAGTATCCAGCGTGCAGCGTTGAGAGACACAACGTGTAATACAGGGTGTACCAAAAATGGGGTGTGAAGCGATCAAAAGGGCACAGGCATCGTGTTCTGATATGAAAAAACTAAGAGAAAATAGTACATTGTTTAACGAGGGGCGGAAGTGGAATATTGCGAACAAGAGTCTATCAGAAGCCCGACGCCGAAGGCGGAGGGCTTTTGATGACTCGCGTTTTTGCAATATTCTTATGCCCGTGTTATACCTACACAATGTTTTTCATCACATTTGCGAGGAAACAAATACATTTTAGATGAAATTAATACAAATCGTAATAAAAACTTCAACATGTCAGTCGTCCATTTTGTTGAATTTGACGTGAGGCGCGTATGGCAAAGACCCTTCGGTATACAGCCACGATTTGAAAACACTTAAAAACATTTTACATAGACAATGAATAACTACATATATTATTAAATCTGTAAATAATTCAGTTAAACATTTTAAGTAGTTTTTAAGTTTAAATTTATTTATAAATACGTTTTCAGACATCGTATTTGATATAAAACCTCTTTGCTCTGTAACTGCCGCATGAGTGACAGATACAATTTAAGAAAAAAACCATTACGCCCTTGGGCGTAACACAGGCTATTACAGCTCTGTATGTCTGCGCATTATGAAGCCCTTTTCGAGCAAGTGTGATGAAAAAAAATTTACGCGTTTTTTTTTTTGCATTTGTATGGAGCGTTGGCTGACTGGGGCGACCTACTCCGTGCCCTTGATCGGTTCACACCCCATTTTTGGTACACTCTGTATATCCCAGTTTAATACAAGCACTAATATAAATACTATGAAATTGACATGTAATGTGAAACTTTTTTTAATGTATAATGACTTGTAAATGACAATATTTACCAATAAAAAATACAATGCAATACAATACTTTTACCCGACTGCCGAAGGAGAGGAGGGTTATTGCTAACGGTACTTTGCCACCATTCCTCTAAAGTTTCCCGACCCCAGCTTAATTTGGTCGGGGTGTCGCTACCGATGGATACGTCTGGGAGACGTCATCATCACAAACATCGTCGTCTACAATTTAGTCACCCAACTTCGCCAACCAGCCACTGGCGGCGAGTGAAAGTACATAAACAATGGTTTTAATTGCAGCATAACATTGTTAAAATATACTGAAACGGGTCACACATGTCTTTAAGGTAGAATATCGCTCGATATCTATCGAATCGGAATACGCAGTTCTTAATCAAGAGCGTTCGCGATGCATTGTGATAACAATAGGTAGCACTAGCTTTTGCTCGCGACTTCGTCCGCGTGGGTCTCGTTTATATCGTGTTTCCATTCAAACTTCCGGGATAAAAAGTATTCTATGTCCTTCCCGCGATTAAAACTATCTCCATACCAAATTTAATCTCAATCGGTTCAGCGGTTTAAGCGTGAGGTACCATAGAGAGACAGACAGAATTACTTTCGCATTTTAATATTAGTATAGATTGAGAAGACAGATGCCAGAAGACCAAGAGAACGAAGCCCCAAACGCTGGCTCAACCAGGTGTCGGAGTCTCCAGACCCCGTATCATGGTCGGCTTTATCACGCGATAAGTGACAAGACAGAGTGTCCGTCTCGTTCTATTGAACGGTGTCAGCCAGTGAGGGACGCTCTATCTTGTCACTTATCGTGTGATAAGGTCGTCCATGCTACATGGTCAGGACTTTCGGTCAGCTCTCCAACAGGCAGCCGAGCTAAAGTCCTGGAAAAGATTACTGGCCATGCTACGTCGGCAGAGCCACGATCCTCAGCCATGAGGATGGATTCCTGCTGACTAAGAAGCGCTAGATGAAACAACGATCTGGCGCGGCGTTTGATAAACATGGCTTGTTGAATTCACCCCTAGATCTCTGATTGTCGGAAACAACCTAATTGTCGTGCGGAGTCGCCCGCGCAGCGCGCGCGGCACCTTTGCGATCCCATCGCGCCGGCGCGATAGCGCTTTCCCTCGAGGTGCAGCTATGTGAGTTGCATTCTTTAGTTTTAGTATAACAGGGTCAAAGGTTTGTACTAACTGTAATATTGCGGTGTTGAAAATGTTTTTGTCCACCCATTACTTGGAGTCAATTGTCTATAATTGTTATTGACATCATCCTCCTTGCGTTTTTTCCCGGGTCCACTTTGTCACCTAATCCCAAGATTTGGCGTAGGCACTAGTTTTACGAAAGCGACTGCCATCTGACCTTCCAACCCAGATGGAAAACTAGACCTTATTGAGATTAGACAGGTTTTTCTAAAGATGTTTTCCTTCACCGAAAAGCCGCTGTTAAATATCAAATGATATTTCGTACATAAGATTTTATTACCACCAGTTATTGGCAGCTTAATAAAAATATACCTAGTAGCATAGAATGTTATTAAGATAATTACCTAGTACTTATTCTAGAACATTGTTAAAGTATTCCTTATAACAACATTGACGTACATGATTGTCGTCAGTAACAGAAAGCCAACTCAGTTGGCTAGTTGTGGACGGTTTACGATTTGGTTATACATATGCGCTTTTAATAACAAGGAACATATGACCAGACTGTTAAACGCATCTTTATTTCCTATATATACCTTGGCATACGTTGGTATTGATTACATTTCCAAAAGGCCTGATTGTTTTTGTCGACGTATAATTGCGATGAGTGGAGACATTATGTTGGCATTTTAAGATCTTCGTCAGAAATAACCACGTAAATACACATCCACTACGTAGACACACAAAAACCATTATCTGTATGTCCACAGTCGGAAAAGAAGCGCCATAAATTGCCCAAATGCCGCTGTCACTGACATTAAAGTTGAACAATGATTAAAGCCGATGATTATTTATAAAGGTTCGAGAGAAACGATTACACGTAATCAGTCCATCCTTACATACCGTGAACTTTCATTTTTTTTTCATTTACGTAAGACCACCTACGAAATCTCTCCACAGAACCACACCCTTATAATTAAACATCTAAGGTTCAGTTTTGAGCGAAATTTCCAAAAATGTATGAGCTAATTTAATGTGAGAACCTTAAAATTAATGTACGTTTAATTCGCTAATTTCGAGCCAACTGAGGGAAATTAAAATCAAATTATTACTGACCTGTGCAAAACTGTCAACATTCTTGCCGGTCCCGAGATTTTCAAACAGGTTACAGGTCACTTGTCGCTCTATGTGTAAAGTACATAGGAAAGTATTGAATCTTGTTTTTCACTTTGTCCACTAAGGGATACTATATCTAATTATTTGTCTGTGTGATGTGGATCTTGCTGCTAATGTTAATAAACTGTATTTTTACTTGATAACAAGACTTATGTCTTATTATTAACGATATCAAAATCAAATATATGAATCTTGTTTAGTCTATACTTCCTGTTATGTCTTTGCTTACTATGGGGCTAGGTCGATTTGTGTAAGATTGTGTCCCTCCCTTATATTTATTATTTATTTATTTTATTTATTATTTATTTATACTCTAACAACAAGATAGAACCACATACATACGTTATTAACTAAAATTGTATTAATACAATATTATAAAATAAAAGGTAAGGTAATTGTTATTTAATTAGGTATTTTTACCTACCCATATTTTTGAATTAGAGTGATCCGAACTTTTAAGTAACTCTTTTTTGCAACCAATTAATAATTAATTAATTTAATAATAAGCCGTCGCGTAAGCTTACGCAAGCCTTTTAAATAAAGTTAGTTACCACGTTCAGCAGGCTGAACCATAATAAAAATCCTAATTACTTAGTTGGCTATTGAAAATTCAAACGTAACGGACGTTCGAATCGACCAATAAAGCAACGGTGGCGACATCAGCATAAATCTAGCCTTTATAATTATTCAAAAACGGCCATTAAGGGCATATAAATCGGCCGTTAATAGTGTGGAAATGGCACACAATGCCACTGTGTATTGTGCATGATGGCTAAGGAAGCTGCCCGGTACAAGAATGGATCAATTGCCAACTAAGTTGTAATTTCTAGTTTGCAATTTGTCGAAGTTTACTACCTTTACCGTGACTTTACCATGATTGACTGGTTGACAGCTTAGAATGTTACTTAGACTTTTATATTTACACGAATGAAGATTTAAAAAACATAGAACGTATGTATATGGAAGTCTGTCGACTGGCTCGCTCAGGCTCAGCCGGGTCAGTTGACAAGCTGAACAAGACAACTGCAAAATGTTCACCATCAAATTGGCTTGATGTGAAAAATATCGGTCATTTCGGCTGGACTGTGGATATGACCGCCACGTAACGTAATGACAAGGTTACCTTAGCGCTTGGCCACACTTCGCCCGAATGTTGTTGCCATCCTTGTCTGACGTATAATATCCGTAAGACAAGGACGGCAACAACATTCGGGCGAAGTGTGGCCCAGGCATTACTGTAAACGCAGTCTGCATAGGCCATAGGTAACCAAGGTAGTAAAAATTTGTTTTTCGAAAGACTTTCTATAATTATGACCAGTATAACCTGTAGTTTTGAAGCAGTAGGTACCTACCAAAATTGAAGTTTGTAAACAGCGTCGTTTCTACAATTATTTTGGCATAGTATTTTGTGTCGTACTAGAAATTCAGTATTACAGAAATATTGAAAAATAATGTTTTGCCAGCTCATTTCAAAGCCTTCGCCCTCCAAAACCAACATTTTGCATATCTACTCGCCTTGAAGTGTTCCAGACCCACAACCCGTTATAACATTTTATAACCCAATTTAAGATCATGTTCCTCATTTCTTGTGCCTCGTCGCATACTACCGCAGCTTCGTCGTAAATAGAGCGGTGTCACGCGCGTACAACGAACAAGCCACCCCGGGAGTCAGAACTAGCTGTTCGAATCAGTGCAATAACCAAACGCGAACTCGCCTCAATCTAAATACAACCCCCTCTAGTGAAAGAACAAGGTTGGATTTAGAGTCTCAGGAAAATGGAGATTGGACTTTATGAAATCGGAATTCTGCCGCTTTTGATATTGTCGTATATGCATTTATGATAATAACGAAATTTGAAGCGTAATTAAAAGGATTAAGGTCTATTTTAGGTTCGAGTGAGTTTGTATGGGGAATAATTAAATTTGCGCTTGTGATATGAGTCATTTCGTGTAAGAAATGGGATGCCTATGAAAAGCTAGGTATTGTGCAGTTGTGCTGTTTGTATTGCTGAGAGAGATGATGTTAATGCGATGTTTTTGTAAATTAAGATGCTATATCTGCATTTGATTAGAGAAACTACTTGGGTGCTTCCGAACACAACCTTAATTACTACGATTGTAATAAAAAAAAATGCTGTCGATCTATTTAAATTAATTAAAATCAAAATACATACATTTTAAACTCTAAAAATGACAGGTAGATTTACCTAACGCGCGTTTAAGAAGTTACTTGATTACCCTTCTGCAGGTCTACAGTCTCTTGTAAGCTCTCTCATCTCTTGAAAGAAGTCTCGCTATAAAAAAAATAACTTTAAGTTAAAGTAAAAAAGAGATACGGCCGTTTATGCCGCAAAAAACGTGTATTTCGACGCTCTCAAGGGCATCAAAATTTATAGGACACTTTCCGGAAAGTACTTAATATCCCAACATAGCCCTCTCCATAGCCCTTTGGGTGACTTTGAGCCTTCTTATGAGGCCCATAGTAAGCGAACACGTTTCAGTACCATATGTCATCACTGGCAACACACACTGGTCAAAGACTCGTCTTGAGACACTGCGGAATATTGGACGAAAAGATGTGCCGTAGCTATGGGCTACGGAGAGGGCTATGTTGGGAGTTTCTCTGCGGGATCGCATCAGAATAGGCATGATGACAGTAATTGAAAATCACTAAAATATGGTATTTTCTTAGTGAAATTTTAATCATAGAATTCGAAAAATGCTTATATTTTTTTATTAAGTACTAGCTTCTGCCCGCGACTCCGTCCGCGTGGAAATCGTTTATATCGCAGCTCCATACAAACTTCAACCCCCCATTTCATCCCCTTAGGGGGTGATTTCCAGGATGAAAACTATCCTATGTCCTTCCCCGGGATACAAACTATCTCCATACCAAATTTCATCGCAATCGGTTCAGCGGTTTAAGCGTGAAGAGGTAACAGACAGACAGACAGACAGACAGACAGACAGACACACTTTCGCATTTATAATATTAGTATGGATAAGAGATTATTGTTTATTTTGATAAAATTAAACTGAAAAATACGGACGCCCGCCATGATATGTTAAACACCAATCAGAGCGCATGACGTCACACTCGTATAAACAAATACCCACGAACTTAAATAAGTACATACTGGACTTTGCCATTCAGACAATGTTTTGAAACAAGAAAAAAAGCGGCCAAGTGCGTGTCGTACCACGCACAACGAGGGTTCCGTGCCTATTAAAAAGGTCGTATCGTTACTGAAATCTTACGGCACTTATGTGCCTGTACGGCACTTATGTGTCTTGTTTTCTTTAAGGAAGGCAGTTTTTTAGAAATATCTCAAAAACCTTTTAACCGATCTTGTTCAAAACAATTTTCGCTGAGATAATTTAATAAGCCCTGAGCATGATTTTTTTCATATTTTTAAAATACACGGTTCAAAAATTAGAGGGGGGGGGGGGGGACACAATTTTAGTGAATTTCGAGGAGATTATCTCCGACTCTATTCACCTAATCTAAAAAAATGCTGAGAAACCTTATATTTATTTTGAAAGGCCTATCGATTAATGTGCCACACGTGGGCTTGCAATGAAAAAAAAAATGTTGACTAACAGGTTTATGTATGGAGTGCACCCCTAAAAAAAATTTTTTTTAGGAATTTAGTTACAAAACTATCTAGCGGTTAACAAAATACACCTCATCATCACTCTCCTAGCGTTGTTCCCGGTTATGCCCCTAAAGGAGCTCGGGGTCCGCTTTGACACCTAATCCCAAGATTTGGCTTAGGCACTAGTTTTTACGAAAGCGACTGCCATCTGACCTTTCGACCCAGAGGGAAAAACTAGACCTTATTGGGATTAGACCGGTTTCCTCACGATGTTTTCCTTCACCGAAAAGCTAACGGTAAATATTCCGCACATAAGTTCCGAAAAACTCATTGGTACGAGCCGGGATTCGAACCCACGACCTCCGCTTGACAGCCGCATGCCTGAACCACAAGGCTACCGTAGCTTCCAAAATACACCTATCCTGAAAATTTTATTCAAATACACCTTATAGTTTTCGAGTAAAATGCCTGTGACATACGGACGGACAGACAGACAGACAGACAGACAGACATGACGAATCTATAAGGGTTCCGTTTTTTGCCATTTGGCTACGGAACCCTAAAAATGACCTTGAATGACGTCACGTCTTTCTGTCATCTTTCTTTTAGGGTGTCCATTATTCTGAATACGCTAGGAATAACTGACAAATTTTAAGATACTTGATACTCATATAATATTATAGTAGTATAGTATATTGTGTAATGTAACAAGCTAATTATAATTATTTCCTGTTATTCCTCGCCTTGTAATATGATCCCAGTTGGTCGAAATAAATGTTTTTTTTTTTATATGTAAATTATTCTCATTACATCATCCTACTACCTAGGATGAATAAATAAATTTGAATAAGTAAAATTAATCATTATTATACAAATTAAACTGTATTATTACAGACTATAATTAAATTTGTCATGATATAATCTGTCAAAATGATACAATTTTGCTCCTTTCAATACGAAGAACACGAGGACGGAATGGTCACCCTAGTAATAAGATTACACATTTTTTATCAGCCTATAATGTTAGTGTTTACTTACAAAATGAACAATACACACTTACTAATGATCGAAATAAACCTATCTGAACGTTATTTGCATAGAATCTAACAAGTTTCACTCTGATCTTAGATTCAAATTGATTGCTAGTAAAACCGCCGATATTTTCGTGAAATAAAATTTATTCGGTCTCCAAGTACTTCCTCAGAGCGTCATTATACAAGACAATAACCATTTTGCGATTAAATTGTAGCAATTGTATATTTCACGAAATAAACTTTCGATATGGTAAAATCTGTTTTGACATAACAGCCATATGTTTTAATTAGTATTGCCATAACAAGCAGTACAAGCATACCGTCAAAGTTAGGATTTTGACTGCGTTGGTATTTTTGGAGTGATATTTAGAAAAGTCTATACATTTTTATTTCAGTAAATTAATTTTCATTTGCATTTAATTGAGTGAAATTATAACAAAATGAATGATAACCGTATAGCGTAGAGCACGTCTTTATAGAAATGTCGCGCTGTTTGTGTTTCAAGTTATAGCAACACATCACAAAACTAGAAAGAGATGACGGAAAGACGTGACCTCATTCAAGGTAGCTCATTTTTTTCTGGTTTCAAAACATATTTGAATGGCAAAGTCCAGTATGTCTATAAGTTCGTGGTTTATACAAATGTGTCGTCACTCAGGACGCCATGACACTGACAAGCGTTTTAGCGCCAATTTTAAATTTAAAAACTAAAATGCATTTTTTTCCTACTTAACTGTTATTTTCTCTAGAAAAATCTTATTCGTTGTACATAATAAATGTTTCTAAACATTATAGAACAGTTTTTCAAAATTGTTCATCATGCCTATTGAGGCTATCCGCAGCAGAACCAAGGTAACAGATATAGCCCTCCGAATCGCTAAACTTAAGTGGCAGTGGGCGGGGCACATAGCACGTAGAACCGATGGCCGTTGGGGCGGAAAGGTTCTCGAGTGGCGACCACGTACCGGAAGGCGCAGCGTGGGTAGGCCCCCCGCAAGGTGGACTGATGACCTGGTAAAGGTTGCTGGAGTTCGCTGGATGCGGGTGGCGCAGGACCGGTCACTTTGGCACTCTTTGGGGGAGGCCTATGTCCAGCAGTGGACGTCTTTCGGCTGATATGATGATGATGACTTAATATCGTCTTATACCTACTACAAGTACAGGAAAAAATCTGAAAACTGAACATTTGTAATCTAATCATTTCATTTTTATACTACTTCGGTGGCAAACAAGCTAAGCAAGCCTGATGGTAAGTGGTTACTGCTAAATATAGGATATATATATAATAGTCTTTCATCATCAGGGGGACATTTGTACGGAACCCTCGGTGGGCGAGTCCGTAGTTTTATTTAGTGACTAGTTTATTCAACTATTATACTTTCTTGCTTTTAATGTGTTCTTATATATTGATCTAATAGAATCACTAATTATCTTCGTCTTCGCTTACAACCTTAGATTTTAACGCATGTTGCCAACCATTTATTCCGCTAACGTTAGAATATGGAATCACCCGTCTCGGAACGCTATGTTTCTATTAAGTTTATCTCTTAATGCAGATGCGACAGTTTGCATCGGAATGCAATTATAATCATAATACACGGTAATGATACTGTCGGTCGCTTTGTGGCTTGTGTTCCATGCATTTTTGTGGGCAGTATACTATTGTACATGGATGCTATGTGATATGCGTCGTGGGTGATATTTTGTTGTTAAGCGCTTTAATATTAAAGGATACAGAGAGAAAGAATATAATCAATATAAATAAATAAATATTTGCGGACAATCTTACACAAATCGACCGACCTAGTCCCAAACTAAGCAAAGCTTGTACTATGCGTACTAGACGACGATAAACATACTTATATAAAGATATAAATACTTAAATACATAGAAAACATCCATGACTCAGGAACAAATATTCTTGCTCATCACACAAATAAATGCCCTTACCGGGATTCGAACCCAGGACCTCTTGCTTCGTAAGCAGGATCACTACCAACTAGGCTAAAGCGGTCGTCAAATGGAAAAATAAACCATCTTCGTCTGTAGCCCCCGACAAGACTCGAACCTGCGATCTCTCTATTAACGCTTTTAATTAGAGAGCTTTTGACCACTAAGCTACAAAGGACAGTGACTGAAGTGGCGTATCTTTCAACTTTATTCCCGCTACGAATAGCTTTAATATTGCTAGTAGATTTGAAATGATCTTAGTGATCACAAAATCCCTGCGTTAAGGCGCCGTAGGTTCATGGTCTTCTCTCCCTCTCACTGAGCATAAGCGTGAGCGAGATGGAAGTGCGTGCTCAGAAGCGCGGGATACCTACCTTGTTTTTTAATTTAAATTTTTTGGCCGTTTAAATAAATAAAAATGTAATCACTGATTTCCTTCGAACATGATATTGCCGATTTTTAGAAGCAATTTTAATATTTATAGCTTTTGTGTATAATTTGTTACGAATATTTTAATTGTATTTTTGTGTATTTTAGACCTATTTTCGTGTTTTTTTTCTATAGAGCGAAATTTGCTTAGTCATGTTTCGAATCACTGATCTCGCTGCAAAAAATCCTCAAGATTACTATTTATATTTTTTTGAAACCATATTATTATAAACAGACGCATTATATTGTTTCAAAACTCTGTTCGTTTAACTTTGCTGAACCTACGGCGCCTTAATAGCATTAATTCCGCCTTTTGTACTTTCAGTAACTAAGTGCAATAAAATTGAATATTGATGATTTCCGTGTCCTCACTGAATGGACCCAACGGAAGACCAGCGCTGGCGGCGAAGCCAGCATCATGCTGAGTTAGTCCCATTTCGTAACATGGCACAGATTAACTTTTTCTTTTGTCTTGTAATACTTTGTGTTGTGTTATCTTACGAATAAATGTTTGATTCGGATTCGGATTCTGAGATAGATAAATAAATAACACACTGTGTCGAACTACAGACTGAAACTTAGGTACTTTACGGACTCGTCTTAATTTATTTATTTCTTTCATGAATTTCGACCCAATACGTAGGATCTTTTGTGCAATTGCCCCCTTCCTTGTGCCCGATTGGGCACTTAAGACTTGGGCACTTGGGCGTTGGAGTCAACGCTCAAGTTTATGCTCTCTACAGTTGGTCTTATGAATTCGTCAAGTCACGTGCCCCCCTATTTTGTAACTTGCTTTAAGCTCACCTCAACGCTCACCCGCAAATATATCTTGAAACCGCGATGCGTAGTAACTAATCGTAGGTAGAGGTCTAGTTTCGTGACGGGTGACCGGCGGGGTGAGCCGCATTAGCGCGTAGCGAATAACAGCCCTGAGAGGTGAACACGAAAATACCCGCCTAGCAGCTATTCGTTTGCGTAACGCCGCGTAACTTTAGGTAGGTAGTCGTAAATGACAATTTTGTATGGGAAAATGATACGTGCGTTGGCCTAACGTATATACGTTGGAAATTTTCCGTAATCACCCCTCTGATGGTCACGCCAGTTTATAGTACACATAGACCTACCTACCTACCTTACGAAAGTACATACATAAAATTGTCGTAAGGACCTTTTCTGTGCTGCTCCTGTCCGATAGGCTTCTAAAACCATCGATGCCAGTTCTGAGTCCTTATTTTTTTTTTTTCGGACAACCTTACACAAATATATCTAGTCCCAAGCAAAGCTTGTACTATGGGTACTAGACGACGATATACATACTTATATAGAAATACTTCAATACATAGAAAACATCCAAGACTCAACAACAAATATTCGTGCTCAATACACGAATAAATGCTTTTACCGGGATTCGAACCCGGGACTTCTAGCTTCGTAGGCAGGGTCACTACCAACTAGGCTACAGAGTTCGTCAATATAGACTTAATGAATAATAGATTACAGTTCTAGTTAACATAAGTACCTAATTATATTTTTGTATTAAATGTGTAGTAAAGTAACATAAACACATACAGCACTTACCTATATATTTACCGCCATCGTAGATAATCGACTAGTAGCACTTCCATGCAAATATTACTGCTACACTTTAATTCAATAAACAAAGTTAGAGTTTTCCGGACCCATATTTTACTTAACGCCCCAGCTATGACTACGACCATTGACCACTCTATAGGGTCACCGAACAGGGTAGCGCGTGATACAGTTACTGGCCAAACCAGCGCTCAAAAACAACGCAACTCTAACTAAACTTCACTTGAAAACCTACCTTAACATCAAGGAAATTCAACTGATTTTCCAACGGAAGGAAGTTAAAGCAGCGCCTTAATTTAAAAAGGACTTTGCTGCGGATGGAATAGGATTGAATTTTAAAGACCAATATGTTGTTTAGGACGTATTGGGGCTTCGGAGATCGGGTAAAGGAGATCTCCCCAGGCGGCTTAGGGTCACATAGATAGTATCGGATGACCAAGAGGTCCGCAGGCATCGTTTAATTGCAGTGCGGGTTCGAATCCCGGGTGGGCGGTATAAATGGTGGCGCGGTAGCTATGGGTGGCGAATCGCTTGGCCATGTGGGATCTATGTTGGTAGTCATTACTCATTAGTCATTTGTGCCATATTTATTTTGTATTCAATGGTTACTATGAATACTATGGTACAATACAATACTAATATTGTTTGTTATTCACCAAAATAAATAATAATAACACAAGACCTTACGCTATACAATGTTAGTAGACATAAGGCACTTAAAGGTAAACTTTAGGTAATCGGTACTTGGCTAATATCAAATAGGTAACTTTTTAGAAAACGCTGACCCCAAAGTTCGTAGGGCAAATGCAAATAACGGCACGATTTTCTATAAGTATATATTTTTTTATAACAAATATAAGCCTGATTCTTTCTAAGTATTTTGGTCTTATAATTTTGGTACTTATATATAATTTAGTGTTATTTGAACAAAATGTCTCCGGCGCATTACGTTTCTTAGGGTTCGTTCAGGTTCGATTCTGCAATTTCAAAGATAAATAAATTGAAATACAGGAAATACATGAATTTAATTCAGCATATACCAATAACAATGCGCAAAGGCGCTGGTTTCTGATTTCTTCGAGCTAATTATTTCTTCCAATTTCGACCGTTGTATCAAGCAGGGATGTTGCAGACATTATCATCCGCATCCGCCACCGCGGAAGTTCTGCACAAATTTTAACATCAGACAAGAAAGGACTCCACGCGGCGCTTACCGTACGCGTTTTAGATAACTTCGCCATTAGTAAAAGAGAAACGCGTATTTTATTTGTTCGCTACGATTGTAATTTAGTCTCAAGTGTTTGATGATCGCGTGACATTATAAAATGGACGTTGTTTATTTACGTTTTTGAGTGTTTGACCCATAATCCGCCTCCGTATCCGCGGATGTCAAAAAAATCGCATCCGCGGCATCCCTGACCAGACTTACCAGTATCAAGTAACCACTACTGAATGTGATACAAGATTGACAGCAGCAAATTGTCACCAATATAGTTAACTTTTACTACAGTCGGCACTATCTAAACTAACTCGATTTAAGCGTCCGCCATCTTGTTCAGTTGATAGCTTCCGCCATTTCGAGAAAATGTTTTAAAATTCCTATTTTAAAATTCGTGTTGTTGCAAATGTAACTTTAACGTCGCGGTGCAAAGTTGTGTCTTTAAGATAAGGTAAAGTGAGATAGGATGGTGCGAAGTAGAAGGCGATTTTGCTTTATTGTTCAAACTGATCGAGGGCGAGAGGTCATTTGATTGACAAGGATGGGTAATGTGAATGAATAGTAGCGACATTTTAAAACGTAACCTGTGCTTTCATCAATGCTTGGTCTGGAAACAGTCACCATCATAGTATTATTTTGCGTTTAAAAGTTAAGTACCTACACTTACTTATGAACTGTAGGTACTGGGATGACAGTAAAATAATGGTATGTAAGCAGCAAAAGAAACCTGTACCTACCTACCTATGGGATTGAATATAATTTGGTAGTATTCATGATTCATAGAGGTTAACTTAAAAATGATTTCGATTAACCAAATTTCATATTCTCCGTGAATTCCAGTAGAGAGCTCTGACTGTGATGCGAGATACAAAAAACTGCAACATTTCGAACGGCTCCAATTCGCCACCACAAACTGGCCGCTTTACTTTTTTCTTAACAATAAAATTCTCACCTTCGATTTTCAAAACCATCGAAGATAACGAGCCATTCAAGCGGATAAAGATGTATAGCGCCACAACTTTAGCTTTGCGGGTGGCTGAATACTGTACTAAATGCTTGTAATACTGTGTTGTGGATAATCCTGCGGTTTGAGGGCGCTGTTGACGGAAAAGTTAAGTTTGCCGTTTAACCGAAAAAGTGAGTTTGGACCATTGAGACCACAATAGGCCGTTAGTGTCGTTATTACTGGCGGCTTCAGAACCATTTCAGCCTAATTGGGCCATCCGATATTAAATTTTATTAAGCGCAATGAACATGACGATAGAAAGTTTTAAGGGTCGTTTTTTGGATCGTGAATTATTATCTCAATTTAAAATCGAAAATCTTTGCCACGAAATTCGTCTCTTGATGTTCCACTGGCCTCCTAAGAATCTTACTCCTAAATAAATAGTGTGTGTCACTGCCGACGATGCGTTAATTTCAGCGCAATTCAATTTTGATCGGTCAAAATTGTTACTGCGGCGAGTTAAATGACGTACCTTCTTATCGTGGTCAGCGACCTTAGTCCTTATTATACTCACATTATAAACTTTTTCATTATAAATGGACAGTTGACATATGGGTAAGGCCGCAAATTTTGACTAATTTGGACGTTTCAAATTCAACATGCTCATAAAAAAAATTGGTAACACCGAGAGGTTTCTAAACAGTTTTATTATATTACGCGATAAAAACTGTCAAGGTCGCAAGTGACATATTTGATTAAAATCCTTTCATATAAATAATAAAAATATATTTCCGTCCAAAACGTGTACCTACTTAAAGCCCTGCTATTTTCACGATTTTCAACTTCTCATGATCATGCTTTTGTTTAAACAAAATATCATGATATAACGATAGTTCTACCGATTGCGAAAAAAATATAATAAAATAATTTACTTGTTTTATCTTGCATTCTTTTAACGGGCCACAATTTGCGTTTTCGTTACGAATACTTTCGTGACGCTTTTTAAAGCTAGATTTAACGCGCGTCGTCTGTAGAATAATGCGTAAACGGCTTATGACCCAACTCCGCTCCCTAATTAGGATGCTAAATTCAGGTAAGGGTCCATGAGCCCTTTACTATTTACCGTTAGTAACACACGTGTGTTACTAGCGCGCTCGACGGGTTAAAGCCAATTGTGGTAGAAATTCGTTTTTGTGCACTGGCAACTCATATTCTAGTAGGGCAACACCAGAGAGAAAAACCAACCTCGTTAGTTTGTTGATAAATGGCAGACAAAGGTGATGCGGACATTTTTTTTCTAAATAACTTGTAAAGTGCTTGTGTGATTTTAAGGGTAAGTTGTGATTGTTTTCAAGCGGATGTTTTTTCATATGATAGGTTAATGTTATTCACGTACGTGACATGTATTACTATATTCAATATATCGTTATTTAACCATGATAATTCAGTTCTATTCTATTCTAAAGGGAAGTGCACACAGAATTACTAGATTTCCATATTAACATATTAATAAAACATATTAATCGAACGAGCGAGCGAAGCGTTGTTGATAACGTGAAAATACTTTATTTGTATGTAGTAAAAAAAAAAATTGTTTTTAAATCATACATGTATTTTTTTGCGAATATTTACCAGTATGATCTAAGCTTAATAACAACTTATGTTACGTTTTATCGTAACGTCACTTTTTTTTAAATGTTAGTTCTATGTCACATTGGTCAAAATTCGTGGCCTATAAATTAAGCCCAAATCAGCTGACATTTTGTCATATAATAAATGACGTTACGCAATCGACCGTCACTTAGAACATCACTTTAGGTACAGTCAGCATCATATAGTTAGTAGCAGCCAAAGTAGCCAAATTCTATATCTTAACACATCCTTAAGTACTCGTACAGTAATAAAGACGTGTTTCGATATATTTGGCTACTTTGGCTGCTACCAACTATATGATGCTGACTGTACTACTATCATGTCACTGTACCATAATTATACCATTAAGTGGGCGCGTCAATACCAGGTTATCTGCCGCGGCAGGCTCTATGGGGCCCTAGCCAAGACTTAGCAGCGCTACATTACCCTAAAGTGCCAATAGGTTAACCTCCTAAAAAAATGTTTGGATTGTGGTTGACATGTTGATTGATATGATGTTATTAAATTATTATTTTAATGTTCTCTCCGCTTCTCCTAATTATTGTAACTGACATCTTTTATTTAATTATTATTTGACATTGTTATTCTTAAAAACGATATGATACAGAGAAAGAATATAATGGAAAAATAAACCATCTTCGTCTGTCCGAAACTACCTGATGTGGTTCGATTAGAATGGAGTGAGCGCATAGCTCGCCCATTAGAGTGGTGCCAAGACTGTGAAACAAGTCTATAACTTGATACAGAGAGGGCGCTAGTCTTAGCGGGAATATAGTGGAAAAATATACAACTTGCGTCACTGTCCTCGTAGCTCAGTTGGTAGAGCAGTCTAGCGTTAATAGAAAGGTCGCAGGTTCGAATCCTGTCGGGGGCTACAGACGAAGATGGTTTATTTTTCCATTATATTCTTTCTCTGTATCATATCGTTTATAAAATGATCGGGGTAACTTCCTCGTTAAAAATAACACGAAACAAAAATATATAATTAAATAATTTGTTTCGTTTAAAGGGTATTGTTATTCTTGTTTGCATTTCATATCATTATACTCGTAATTTTGACTTGTTAATGCTAATTTTTATAATTATTCGCTCGTTTCGATTCGCTCTTCAAAAAATGTTTTGCACGCCTGCACGCAGGCTGAATGCACTGGACTATAATGTTGTAATTTTAAGAACTACTGCATTCCGAGCAAAATAAAAATCTTTGAATCCTAAGACCCCGCGTACAAATGTTTGTACAAATTTCAAAATTGATTTTAAACTTTTACTGAATGTCAAAAAGTTCCTAATTCAAAAGCACTAAAGCGTACGCTGGGTCTCAGGAGGTTGATGTCTGTTGACAATATGTTGCTAGAGTCAACAAGAGGCCACTCTGGGTCCTGCGACTAATTAGTCCAGGCAATGAACTGACAACTTGTATGGAAAAAATGACAATTTTGGAAATAATTTATAATAGCTTATTTTTTATGTATAACGGATATATTATCAATTAAATAGTTACCCAGCGACAAAATCCGACAAAATTTCAGACATCGAAAAAATGATAAGTTAACTGGCTTCTACAAAGTCAGTAAAAATATTAATAAAAGTTTTTGTCTTTATTTTGGTTCATTTACATTTGCTAGATAATATTCAAGATAAATCGTACAAAAAAAGATAATGCATGCTTCATTTAAATCTACATAATTACTTCCGCGTGGAAAGTTTGTCGGATTCTTGACTAAATGATCTTAGAATAACATTTTCAAATGAAATCAACAAAAAAAACGCTATTATAAATTAATGTTTTTCAAAACCGTATTTTGCCTGGAGTATAATCTGGTCTCTCAGGGGATGCAGATGGCGTCTGCCATATTCCCTGGCTTAGTCTTCGGATTAGGCTCGCACTGTAACTATTATTTCAGTTCTTGTTTATTTGAGTCAAGCAACAAGGCCCATATTTACAAATACCTTACAGACTAACATACGACACAACAATATACAAAACTTATAACATACGACAGAGCGAAATGGAAAATACTCCACCAAGAAGAGGATAACTCTTAAATTAATGATGATTATAACATAACACAAAAACACATTATAACATAACACAAAAACACGTTAAGACGGCGACGCGCGGCGCAAGTTCTGGGTGTCAAAATAGGCCTCGAAATCGCCGGAAAACTAAACCCTTCAGCCAGATCTCCTTCATGAAGGTCGACAGCTTGTCAGTTGGTACTCTCACCACAAATGAATTGAAACTCGGTCTGTGGCGGGACGCCAACCTCCCAACCCTCAGGATGAGCATGGTCTTCAAACGCAAGTACTTACTCGATGATCTGTTCGGCTATCGTCGAGTAGGCAGACGGGACACATATAACAATGGCGGGTGCGCTGGATCTTATGAATTCCAGTGTTCAACTATAGATCCGTTCCTATTATCATCCCGCGTCCCCATGCCTGCGCACGCGACGCTCTCACGCTGTCGCGCGACAAAAACCCGCGCTCATTAGGATGCGCGCGACACAGCGCGCGGCATTGTCTGCGCAATTGCGCTTTTTGAGCGCAAGCCGCTTTTATACCATTTTTCGAATATTTTTCTCAGTTTTCGGAGTAGGGTTTTAGCTGTGTTTATTTTATAATTTCTTGAAATGGTGTATTGTGTAGCCCAATTTTCGAACGCGGCATGAACGTACCTATTGAATTGAAATCGTGTCTGAGTCTGGTGTGCTGCACGGTCAAGTTTCCGTGAGAATATTGCCACAGATACCAATACTGAGAAAAAAAATCCCTGTCCAAGTATTTATAACATTATCATAAGATTAATTTCAATTGGCACGTGGAAAAGGTTTTTTCTTTAAACCTGTAAAAATCTTAGGTTTTTTTGTTAAAAAATATAGGGCCAATTTCAAGTAGGTACCTATAGTTAAGTTTTACTGTCAGTTACGTTTCGTTATTATGGGGCTTCTAAATGGGCCACATTATCCTACAATTTCTGTGGCCGGCAACTATTGCTATCTTACGCTGACTTTGTACGCTAAGAGCAAGATGCACATAATTGCCGGCCACACATTGCCGTTAAAAATGTTGCCCGTTTAGAAGCCCCATTAGTACCCACCTATTGTAAATCTAAAATATAACTAACTAAAGGTAGATTTCGTGGATATCCGTCAGTGATCAGTTTTCAATTTTTTGTTATGATTCGGGGCTCCTGAAAATTTGGCCCCTAACTTTGTTTTATAATTTTCTTTCATTTCCATTATTAGCCCACATTGTCAATAGTCGATTTTATTACTTTAAATCAGATCAGAAAAATCTGTTACTGAGTGTACAAATGAAGTCGACTGTATCTACATCTCTGTAATTTGTACAACAAACACGTAACAACCAACAGTTCAAAAAGTCGGATCCTAATCAGAGCAGAGGCGTTTATTAGCAGTCTCACATTTAATAATTCATATTTCTTATTGTTTTTACGTCAACCAATCATTTCTTCACCCTTATTACAATGTGTTAAGGTTGAGTATGAATAATATCAAATTTTAATGAATTATTAATCGTTTAAAATGCGTTTTTAATTAAACGCCTCATTAATAATTTTCTTTGGAGTCATTGTGATGCAGGACACGAATGTCTCAATGACATTTGGTTATCTTTCCGCTGAATTTATGGTTCTATATTGTTCAGCATTATAATAAACATATTTTGAAGTTAAAACTTCTTTAGCGGCGCTGAGCACTTTTTGGGATTGGGAAAAATTGTTAAATACGCGACAGATGTTTGTGACGTCAGATGTGAAGGAGGTCACAAACTTTTATATTTTGCTGCTAGCCGATTCGACTTCATTCAAAACTGAACGATATTCGTAAGAGTATAAAGCCGTTAAACACTTTTTGCAATACCATATTCTGCAAATAAATTTGTAATTTTGTTCACCGTTTTGCTATTGAGCAAATTCGAATACTTAGTTCGAATTTGGACGTTATTCCTAAAGAGATAAAGCTTTGAAAAATATTTACCAACGGCAAAAACAAATTGATATTTTGTTCACCGCCGCCGTCCGCTGTTCTTGCAAATTCGAATAGTTCGAATATGGACGTTATTCCCAAAGAGATAAAGCTTAGAAAAATATTTGGCAATGGCAAAAACAAATTGGTATTTTGTTCGCCGCCGGCGGCGGGCGAGCCGGCCAGTCGCACCCAACGTCCGCCTAAATAATTGATAATCCATACTAATATTATAAATGCGAAAGTGTGTCTGTCTGTCTGTCTGTCTGTTACCTCTTCACGCTTAAACCGCTGAACCGATTGCGATGAAATTTGGTATGGAGATAGTTTGAATCCCGGGGAAGGACATAGGATTGTTTTCATCCTGGAAATCACCCCCTAAGGGGATGATATGGGGGGTTGAAGATTGTATGGAGCTGCGATATAAACGATTTCCACGCGGACGGAGTCGCGGGCAGAAGCTAGTATTGTTTATAAATTTGCGCCAAATTCATTTTTAGGGTGACACCGTAAGATGTCACGTGACCTGATCGAAAAACTGTTACAATGTTATTGAGTGTTCACTTCTGCCGGCACTCCCGGAGTGCAACCCAGTCTTTTTTTTTATTAATGGTATGGTCCCCGGACGCTAAGAAGTAAATTCTGAGACATTGCACGAACATAGAGTTAATCAGTTATGTCAAGTCGACAACAGGAAAACAATGCTATATTTATTTGTTATGTGACACCCGCCACCAGAGAGTATATGCCTACATGACAGTGCCCTTATACATGTAGCTACGCCACTTGGTGACACCCACACCCATGCTAGCTACGTCACTGCAAGGGAGGTGCTATCTTCTGCGACCGTAGCGACGGTAATTGCCGTTTTACAACTATGAGCTACATAAAGGAGCTAAACGTCTCATACGACATGAGGTTGGTCAAAACAAGAAAGCACAAATATAGTTAACACGTATAATCCTGGGTATATTTAAGGGCGACAATCTATAGACCGATGGCCGTTGGGGCGGAAAGGTTCTCGAGATGCGACCACGTACCGGAAGGCGCAGCGTGGGTAGGCCCGAAAGCACAAGTATAGTTAACACGTATAATCCTGGGTATATTTAAGGGCGACAATCTATAGACCGATGGCCGTTGGGGCGGAAAGGTTCTCGAGATGCGACCACGTACCGGAAGGCGCAGCGTGGGTAGGCCCCCCGCCGATGACCTGGTAAAGGTCGCGGGAGTCCGCTGGATGCGGGTGGCGCAGGACAGGTAATTGTGGCACTCTTTGGGAGTAGCCTATGTCCAGCGGTGGACGTCTTTCGGCTGATATGATGATGACGAATCTATATCTACTTTTAATGCAGCTGGTCATCTTTTTACAAGCTTTTATTTAACTTTGCCCTGTTAGTAGTAGTATGTTAGTATGGGACAGATCATGCAGGTTAAATTTGACCCACTTCCCGGTGACCGATTGAGCTGAAATTTTGGGTAGTTTGGATGACAATTCAATATTATGGTACCATCGAGCTGATCTGATGATGGAGACAGAAGGTGGCCATGGGAATTCAGTACTTAACCGACGTAACCCCGTTGAGTTTGGGTTCGTTAGAATCGTCTCAATGAATAGATGAATGCAGTCGGCAATAAAAGCTTCTACCATAAATTAAGTTTTGACAGAAACATATTAATATTCACTAGCTGCCCGCGTATAGCCAGGAACGCAGTGTCACTTTTTTCTACCTACTTTGACGTCACACGGGCGAATTAGTGATCTGAATTCGCCGTTGTCCGCGGAAAATCGATTCTGCAATAAGGTATTTTCTTAATATTCACGGACAACCGGCTACCACAACAGACGCGCGCGGAATGTAAGTCGGAGTGCCAACTCGGAGTGCGAATTCTGACCCGCGAAGTACATGCATTTGCGTGATCTATGTATATCTATATCTGTGGAATAGATTCAATCAATGAATTATCTTGTCAATTATTTGAGGTCTTTGAACTCCGAACTCTGGAACTCTTGTGTCCGAGTGTGTGGCACATAAATATCATGCTAAAGGGCTAAAGTGGGTTATAATAGTGCAAAGTTAAACGCATATCCTGATAGGAACTGACCCAAACCATCAAAACCGCTCTCGATCAGGCGTCCTCATCTCCGTGTCAGTAGTGCGTCCGGCAACGCATATCTCAATTTATTGCAGTGGTCATCGCCTCTATTCACTACGTAATAAAGTGCACTTTAGGAAAACAGGTTTCAAACTAATATGGTATTGCAAGCGGCTGGTGGAATGCATTCACCGGCTGCCTTATTAGTAACGAAATACGATCGACTTTGGAAAAACTATTGGTAGTATTCCCAACAGCCTGAGATACTAATACGTGTGGCTTATATCTTATCACGTGTGATATAGAGTTGATTCTTGCTAAGTGGGTTGTATTAGGTATTGTGGTAGACTGTAGGGCGCCGAGATTCTATGAACGCATCCTAGGAGTGGGACAACGGGAAGTGACGGAACCGAGCGGATGGGTGGAGGTATTTAGGACTCCTTGGATGCAATATCCGTCCTTAATCGCCTGTTTTTGTAGTTTAGGGTCGGTTGTTTTAAACTGTCGTTAATCGTTAAAATTATATTAGTATGAGAAGTTTGACAGTTCTTTATGAGATGATAGCAGGCGCCATATAATGTTTACCGGCTTGTGTGTTGTCTATGGAACCCGCCCCTAAAGTAATCTTTTTTTTGAAGTGAAAACTTCTTTAGCGGCGCTGAGCACTTTTTGGGATGGGGAAAAATTGTTAAATACGTGACAGAGTTTTGTGACGTCACATGTGAAGGAGATCACTTTTTGCTGCTAGCCGATTCGACTTCATTAAAAACTGTAAGTAATAATACCAACGCGTCCTTCAACGTTTTGCTATTGAGAAAATTCGAATAGTTCGAATTTGGGCGTTATTCCTAAAGAGATAAAGCTTAGAAAAACATTTACGAACGGCATAAACAAATTGATATTTTGGTCGCCATCGTCGTGCACCGCCATCTGCTGTTCTTGTAAATTCGAATAGTTCGAATTTAGACGTTATTCCTAAAGAGATAAAGCTTTGAAAAATATTTGGCAATGGCAAAAACAAATTGGTATTGCGTTTGCCGCCGCCCGTCGGCGCGTTGGGCCCGTCGCACCCAACGCGCCCCCGGGCCGTCCGCCTAAATAATTGATATTTGTTTATAAATTTGCGTCAAATTCATTTTTATGGTGACACCTTAAGATGTCACGTGACCTGATCGAAAAACTGTTACAATGTTATTGAGTTTTCACTTCTGCCGGCACTCCCGGAGTGCAACCCGGTCTTTTTTTAATCTCATTTATTTTATAAGCCATACATCTTTAGGCCCCCCCCATACTACCGGCGTCTTGTGAACGTTCTCATATAATTTTGTATGAGAAGGTTCACAAGACGCCGGTCGTATGGGGGGGGCCTTATGATTAAGTCGGCTAAAGTTATCTTGTTCCAAAAGAAAAGTACATATATATATTTATTTATTTATTTATACTTATCATTATTACATAATACACGGCCAGGCAGCGGACAAAACCCAGCAGGGTTTAACTGCCACTGCATATGTTGAAGTATTATTTGCATGGAGTGTTATATTGTATAGAAGCGGGGCGGTACGCATGCAGTACTGCATTCGCACCGCCCCTCTTCCTCATCCCGCTCCAATTAAGAGCACTCATTTAAATGTTTTTTTTTATAGCATGGCTTTTACTCCTTGCTGTTTTAGCAAGGTGGATTTGCCAATTTTAGTTTATGTTTTTTTACACATTTACACACGAGGAGAATGTTCGGTAAAATTTTGACGGTTTTTGGGGAAGGATCAGTCCGGAAACCTAAAACAAATAACAATTATGGACATCACATTAAATGTATTATAATTCTGTATTGACTTGGCTGACAGTTGACACTGACCGATTTTAAACTTTTTAAAATGTTTACTTCTCCGTTTGTCAGCTCTGAGGCTCTAGTATAAGTTTTACCGAAACAAAACGTTACGACCGCGTTTGCGTTTAGCTGTCAAATCCCCATACAAATTGAGGGTAAAACGCAAACGCAATCGTAAAGTTTTGTTTCGGTAAAACTTATACTAGAGCCTCTGTCTATCCCAGTTTAGCCCTCGTATACTTTCTAACTGAAGAAAAGTATCCGCTGATAAAGGTTTACAAGAAGCGTATTAGATAAAAAGTAAATAAATCGCAGATACGTGTTTCTTACTCCCGCTAGGATTCTTTAATTAAAAACATAAAGTACGAGGATTGTCCGTGGGAACGCCATCAACGCAGCGTATACGCAACGTTACTAAATAATTGGCTAAGTCTAATGCTATTTCTTATAGTTGTCCACCACTCTTCAGGCATTCGACGGTTAATAGTTGATACCATGATTCTCATTGCGTTGTTGGCTAGCGAATTCGCCTGACTAGTCTGACGACTAACACTATTCATATTTAACAAACCTCTGTTAACTAAAATGCGTTTTATCTCTTTCTCACAAACACTAAAATCAAAGGTGACTGATAAAAACTTTGATTTGTAAATTATTTATGTATGATGTCTTGAGAAAGTACATAGGTACCTGTATCGGCACATTCTGATGATTTAGGTATTAAGGTAGTTCACGTTACCGCAGGCCTATGCAGATTCCGTAAAAGATAAACTAGAGATCACAGATATAGATATATACTAGATAACTTAAATACCTCAATCTGTATGAAACGGTTTTCAAACCGTGTCACCTTTTTCTACCTACTTTGACGTCACACGGGCGAATTAGTGATCTGAATTCGCCGTTGTCCGCGGAAAATCGATTCTGCAATAAGGTATTTTCTTAATATTCACGGACAACCGGCTACCACAACAGACCAGCGCGGAATGTAAGTCGGAGTGCCAACTCGGAGTCCGAATTCTGATACGCGAAGTACATGCTTTTGCGTGATCTATGTATATCTATATCTGTGCTAGAGATCATTGTATTCGTTGTGAGAAGTAAACACGATACGTGTGGAAGAGGGCGCTCTAAAGTTATTGAAATCACATTGTTCTGTTATTAACTTTTTATAATCAAAATGGACGAACATGGTAGAAATTCTTGTAATCTTGACATTTATGTCAACTAATATTGTATTTTTGATCGTGTAATAAATAAATCTAAATCTAGAAATCTGTTCGAAGTCAGAACCATCACGAATGAACTTGACCTTCTGTCTTAATTACAGTTATCTGCATTTATTTATCTGTAATTGAAACTTTCTGATATACTACTAATAAACCCACGTTTAAACTCGCTTATTAAATGTCTCGACAGGCGACATGTTTCGAACTCTTCGGGAGTTCTTCTTCAGGAAGAGTGTTTTCGAGGCAATGTCGCTTTGAAGCACTCTGCAGTTTATTTTTCTTTATTCAATTCTGTGATAAAATCATGTTTCCACGTGATTCCAAAGGGTGTTACTTATAGTCCTTTGGGCAATGCCAGGCAACAGCACTGTTAATGACATGTGGCATGTTCTCATATCGTGCATTGACGTAAATATTACATTTCAAGTGTTCATTTGTTTTCATGTAAAAACTTTAAGATGTACGGACAGAAAGTTCAAAAGTTTTCACCATTTACATTTTGCAAATCCGGAAAGTATATTGAGCCGAGTCCATTTTATATATATTTTAATGTATTTTATATTTGTAGTCAACGACGCATGTCACGAGATTTTTTTTAAAACATTGGTATCTCCTTGTGGTCATTTTGTTCGTCATTATAGTCATTCTTATAGTACAACGTGATGAGCTAATTAATATATTGCCTTTAAAGCAGTATCTTCCCCAGCATTCCAACTACCATTCCACCTCGCATGTGCAGAACTTCCCAAGTGCGAAAAACTCCAAGTCCCTCAAAGTTCTTACGTTCATACGTCCTTTATATCACAAGGGCAGAAAGCTGGACATTCTTGCGCGTGCAAGTTTTTGCGGCGCGCTGACTCAAAACTTACGATATTTATACTAGAGTGCCTGGGAACTGTGTGGTTTCTAACAAAAACCGTCTCTCTATAAATATATAGGATTAAATCAACGAGAGCTATAAGTGACAGAACTCTTAAGACTGATGTCACAAGTTTGAGCCCTGGCCCCGTAGCATGGATGGCGTTATCACGCGATAAGTGACAGGATAGAGCTTCCGTCCCTGGCTGACACCGTTCGATAGAACGAGACAACGCGCCTATCCTGTCACTTATCGCGTGATAACGCCATCCATGCTACGGGGCCAGAAAATGGCTTGTTTGGAAAACTCCCGCGGGTTTCAGACATATTCGACATTTCGACATATGTCCACTATTCGAAATATGTCAAGCTAATTCTCTTATTATTTTTCTCCTCAGTTAAGCTAAGCTTAGCGATTTGGAGGGTTGGTTACCAGAAAATGAGGCTATCCGTAGCAGAACACGGATAGCCTCATTTCTGATGCGATCACTCAAAAAAACTCCCAACATAGCCCTCTCCATTCCCCTTCGGGTGACTTAGAACTTTCTTATGATCCCATAGTACCTACTCATACTAAAATCAAAAAATGTTTTTCTTGTCTTCGAAGGTTTATGCCAGTTGACAGCAATGGTCAAGTTTAGCTATTGACCGCCACCCCAGCCGGCGCCAATGTGTTTCAGGCTTTAGAGACGAATTATTGTAATTTTGTAGTAATCACACACGTTGTTTCGTTGGAGTGTGAATGTGTGAGGAAAAAAACTTGACAAGTGCGAGTCGGACTCGCGCACCGAGGGTTCCGTAACAAATGTATAGTTTTCAGATGTTTCCCTGTACTTGTAGTATAACACGATTACTTGCCAAATTTCATAGTTAACGGAAACTACCCTATAAATTTTACATTTTGATCCCCGTGAGAGTGTCGATATATACGTTTTTACGGCATAAAGGGCCGTATCTATTTTTTACGTTAACTTAGAAGTTTGATTTTTTCACAGCTTCAAGGGACTGTTGACTTGTGTATAAAGTTTTAATTTCAACTCGATACCTTTACATGTTCCCGAGACCCATCGGTCTTGACAGACAGACAGACGGACAACAAAGTACACGGAACCGTAAAAATAAAGACATAATTATAATAATCTCTACGTAATATGTGCTGGCTTGTAAATGTGTGTTGTCACTAACTGTGGTTTGGTTATTTAAATTGGTGTATTTACTGCTTTTTATTAGGCCTTTCAGTTTCATGTTTGTCAGGCGATCAATTAGTTAGCTGCCAGATCGAACATTTTTTATAAAATAAATCTCGTTGATAAAGGTTGTACAGTTTTTTTTACTGAATATAATTGCAGTAAGATACGAAAATCACATATGATCAAGAACAATAAGATGATGAAACACACCGCGGTCGTGCGTCCCGTTCGATTGTTCTTGTTCCGATCTTTATGTTATCTGCAGATACTACTGTAATGATTGTGTACGCGATACTGGCAGCATAACAATAGTATTTTATGCAATCGTTATATAATGTATGCTTTTTCAGTCGAGTACCACAGTAATAGGCCACTCAGCAAGCTTCGTGGCCTAATTAAGGTACGAGACTTAAAAAGCTGATTATAATATAACTATTGTATAAAAATATACTTTTTTATACTCGTCGACCTTAATGTTTGAATTAAAGTTTAATTAGTACACCAAACTTTAATCACATACTTTTTACTATGGAGCTCCCAGCTCAACATTTCATAAATGTTGAGACAACTAAAATGAAATTGACCAATCACGTGGCGCCTTTACTGAACTATAATGTACTATGTATGTGTATGTCGTGTAACCAATAGGACGCCGTCATGAGAAAGTCAAAAGGTAATAGACATCAACGCACAAAAAAGAAAAAGCCGTTGGTTGCACTTCGTTTCAGCAGGGCTTAGATTTTCAATAGATACCAAGTTTGTTTAATTAGTTCAGTTGACTCGTAGAAAAAGTATTGCATACAATAGTTATATAATTAGCTTTTTAAGTCTCGTACCTTAATTAGGCCACTCAGCAAACTTCGTGGCCTAAACGTGGTACTCGACTGATAAAGCATACGCATTATATAACGATTGCATAAAATACTATTTTGTTTACTAGGCTGTTCCTGGACTGTCGATTTATATCTACAGAATGACCAACTTCATAATATCTGTATATAATTTTAACATTTCTTACGATCTCATAAGCAGTATTTAAAAAAAACCTGTTGCTAAATATTCTGACAGTTGGAGTGTGATAGCAGCGATATACCATTGCTGTTGGATAGATAGTTCAATGAAGAAAAAAATACATACTTGTTTCCAAGGTACAACACCAGGCAGGCGTACCTTACCTACATTATTTCGTCGAGGAACATCATGATTTACATTATCATCAATAAATTCTGACGGTTGCATAATATTCGCGTATGCCATTTATTGTTGTTTTAAATGCCTTGCATATCTTATCAAAAGGCTTTTAAGTAGGTAACGAATTTACGAACATTGTCGCCTCGCATATCAAAGCTACCGTTTTACATTGTACTGAATGTGTAGGAGTAAGAATTTTAAAAACTCCCAAAACTCGCTAACCGTCAACGGACCGAACGAACGCCGTATGAAAAGCAAAATATCTACATTTAAACCAATTTACGCCGTTTTTACATCGTTATTAAGCACAATTTGACAGTCAAAATGGTGGAATTCAACAATAAAGTTTATTGCTAAGCCTTTATAAGGGAAATGTTAAGAATTTACTGAAGTTTGGCACGAGCCGCGGCGGTTACTTAGGCCAATTATCAAAATGGAGTTGTGTTATAATCGGGTGTGTTTCGGGCGAAGTGTTTAAGGAGTAACGGGCTCGAAAAGGTGTGAGCGGGTTAAAAAAACCATGATTCTTGGTGTGTTTTGCACGTTAATTTGATAACACTGAGTAATATAAAGATGCCGATTAGTTCGGGGAATATACTCTGAATAAATTCTTTATCAAATTAACTAATACCTTCTATTTCATTGGTAACATCATTTACCCCTGATATTTAATAATCATAAAGGTTCAAACTACTGTTAGGTCGTATTTTTAATTATTTCAATAATATCAATTATATTGAGATTCCGTGCACTTTAAATAGTATGATGTCGTGTTTATCTTACTTAATGTCTGAATATATTTTTTTTCTAAAGCAAGTGCCTAAAAGTATAAGTTAATTTAAGTTTCGAAGATTTATAAATCAGTCCACGCTCCAGTAGGACTTAAAAGCGGGCGTATCGCCAGGGAAAAATCAGAAATCACCCGCGCGCCCCGCAGCTGCCGCGCTGAATGCGTCTATTGCTGCCCCGCTCCTTCTTGCGTAGTATATGCCCCGACAGTCAGATGAAACATGATGAATACCTATATAGGTACCACTATCAATAGTAGTTTCTCGTGTAGTCAGATGTCCATAGATTGAAATCTAGACCAGTTTTCATTTGTTTGCTGTCGGTACGTTAATTAATACAGTATTACCGTGACTTTGTTTTGTCGTGTTTGAGCGAGTGCCTTAAGGCGCGGTGCGGTCAAAATTATAATCTTTCAGCGGCTATTTATTGGTCTGAAGAAAGGGAATAAGTGCGCATACGCCTCTTTTGATTGTTTTATCTATTTTTACTCGCGGTGGCATTGCTGCAAGAACTTAATACTAAGAGTTGAGGTGATGAGCACATAACTTTGTTTTAAGTTGCGTTGGGCTACGGAAAACATTTTCAATAGGTATTTTTCTTATCACACCGCGCAAACAGTCTATATTTTTACAAAATTTCACGAGAGTCTGTTGAGCACGCATTGTAGAGGATAAAAGCGGGAAAGTGGGACATCGGGAAGCATAGAACTTCGTTCGCTTTGCTCCCTCGTTCGAATATTATCAGTTCCGAAAAACTCATGACTACGAGCCAGGATTCGAACACACCCTTTGACAGCTGCATCTTGGAACCACTAGGCTACCAAAGTTAGCTTCAAATATACGCTTGTCCTTAAAAATATCAAAAACGCTATCTGTAACTTATATATATACGCAGGATACAGATGTATTACAATTATTAATGAGCTCGGCTCGGCGTTCTTACACACTCGTACATTTCCATTATTAAATTAAGCATGTTACAATGTTGTTTCGAGTACAGTTATCTTTTAGAAACAGCAAATACTTGAAAATATTTAGATCTAATCTTTAGTACCTATGTATCTGGAGCCGCAGGCTGCAATTGGGTACCGTATTTGCTTTTCATCAGGTTTGCTTTTGAACCATGCTTGTGCATTTGGGACTCTAAGGGTGGGATTCACCAAACCGTCTGTAATCTTAAGCGGTGTTCGTTAAAATCTGAATGTATGGAAAACTTGTCAAGTTTCTATGGAATGACAGGTTATTCTACGTAGATGGGTCTGTAATCGTATATTGGGGCAACCAAGGCACCAAGACGCGCATGTGTTCCTCGCCTAACTGGGAGGTTTTACGTAGGAATTGACACATCGTAAAAAAAAACCTCAATTCGCGGTATTTTTCGGTACTTATTCCAAAATCGCATTAAGGTATTGACGCTGAGATATTAGACGACTCGATTGGAATACTAAAATGTCCGTACGATAAATGCGAAAGTCAACATGTCTGGCTGTATGTGAAAAGGTATTTCAGCGCTGAACCGATTCAGATGAAATGTGATATAGAGATAAATTGAAATTCGGGAAAGGTCAAAAGATAGCTATTATCCCGGAAATCAACCCCTAAGGGGATAAAATGGGGGGTTGCAAGTTTGTATAGAGCTATGATATAAACAAGTTCCACGCGGACGGAGTTGCGGGCAGAAGCTAGTGGAATAATAAGCGAGATACCGAAATTTAATACGGGTATTTTTCTATAAGTTTACCGGTACACGGTACCTGTTTTTGCATCTAATATTGTGCAAAAGGTAACTGGGTCGTCTGAAACTTTAAAGTAGCGCCAACAACCTCACAAACTTTGCTACAAAAGCTCCCTCGCTTACGTGCCTTACGTTATGTTAATGCAAACAGTGAAAGTGCCTAAATAAGCTTTCAATTAACTAAAAGCTTTATTAATCGTGTTCGTGTCTGTAACTGGTGCAAATAAATATCAATTAAGTACCGGGGTTAATACTGTTTTGTGCGGTGTGTGGTGCAAAGTGGACATTTTGTATCTAAGAAGTTATGCTTCTTTTCTATCAGCTTTAGGTATTGTAATTTTTTTAATGTATCCTTCCTTACAAATCTAATAAACTCTTGAACAGAGGCCCGATTCGAGAAGACAATATGTAACCTGACGACCATGTCATTGGGATATCCTGGATCACTATCTAATATGTCTTTCAAAGTCTAAAGGAATGAAAAAAGCGGTGTCCTAGTGATGTCCCCTTCTGTCAAATGTAATCACGCCCCAACGTTCAGGAGTCATATTTAGTCTCCAAGTTTTAGTTATCCTGATAACGATCCATTTATCTCGCTTCCACGCGCACCTATCTAACATGTCAGAACGAGATACACACACATCTAGCACAGTTTGCCACCGAGTACGTAACTCAACGACTCCTCTCTCAGTCCTATGCGAATTGGAAAGAGGAGGGTTGATTTTCTAGTCACGTCGCTTTTTCACGACCTCGGGTGGCGGCGGCAGCTACAACAGTGTCTCATGTAGGAGCGAGATATCAGAGTTCGACCTCTCGCTCCTACTTTAAGCGCACCGCTGCCGCTTGACGTATTGGCCGAGCCTTGAGTGCTAGACACGCTAACCGCTACCGCTTATCGCGTACACCACCGCACCGACACGGTTGCGCAAAAGCACCGTTTTGTTACAATTAATGATTTTAATTAACAGAAAAGAAACTTACTGTATCAAAATTGCAGCTAATGAAACCCGGCTCGCCCGAATTACTTTATCACTTGGTATATCACAGAAATAACTCTGATCCAGACGATAAGGGAATTGGTACATGACGTTAAGTAACAATACTTTTGGATTAATTAAAATAGCGTTTTAATTGCCGGGACAATTTGGCGCGGGAGTACCTAATTAGGTGTGAAAATAAATCAGAACTGTTTGGTCAGAGTTTAAATTGATAGGTAATTTTGAGCCTTACTTTTATATCAAAGACAAACTGAACTGAAGAAAGAATGGCAACTATTTCATTATTTAATTCAAATCTATAAGTATCTACAGTTTATTTTGTAAGTCGCTAACACAAGACACAGGACTCAACATTAAAAACAAACAATAATAATAAAACAAAAAACTACCTTATATGTAGGTAAGTTTAACAAAAAAATTACAAAAACCAGCTTCCGCAAAAACCAGTGCCTGTGCCGATTCTGGAAATAGAACATGCAACCGAATAATGCTAAGAAGCAGGACGGCAAAATTGTTCATTAAACCTACATACCTATACCTATAGTTATACTGTTCATTATAAAGAAGTAAATTTTGACTTCGTAATTATCATATCAGCCGAAAGCCGTCCACTGCTGGACGTAGGCCTCCCCCAAAGAGTGCCACAGTGCCCGATCCTGCGCCACCCGCATCCAGCGGACTAGCTCATCAGTCCACCTTGTGGGGGGTCTACCCTTGCTGCGCCTTCCGGTACGTGGTCGCCACTCGAGAACCTCTCCGCCCCTACTGCCATCGGTTCTACGTGCAGTGTGCCCCGTCCACTGCCACTTAAGTATATAGGAAGCAATTTCTAAAACTACTCACCTGATTTAACCAAATCACCAATTTACCGAAAAATCGTTCAAGGACTATGGACATATGGTTAAGATTACATATATCCATCGACTTGCGCGCATTCTTTCAGGCGGAGCCGCAGGAACAGCTAGCAAGAAATACTTAAATCGCCCCATCTAGTTGAAACTGTTTTGAATGAAATCTACCTTTTTGATTGAACCCATGACCCTCGGCTGATAAACCCGGCTGTCATGATAGTTGTGCGGTGAAGAGGCGGCGCGAATTACGAGCGAGTCGCCCCACGGCGCGCACGCGCACCGATTTACGCGCATCACTAACCGGTAGGGATGGGGTAGGGTGTTGTCGGTAAACTGTTTACTACGAGTATTAGCATTCGTCGTGTTTGAATTAATTCCGCCCAAATCGCAATGGCGGGGCGATACGAATACAGTACTGCATGCGTAGAGGTACCTACCTACCGCACCGCTTCCGCGCAAACATTAGTGCGGAAATGTAATACTGACAGTGTATACCACCAATTAAGGAAATCTGGCTGAGAACAGTATGCTCTCGATAAAATCACCCATTCCGCCCCGCCGAACGTATATTTGAATACTTATTACCGAGTAATATGTGTGAAGCTGCGTTTTCATACATTTGTTTTTTCATTGGATGTGTAAAATATATGATAACACATCTTAATATCATTTAATTTATTTAAGGATCCCCAACATAATACATCAAAATGCTAAAAAACTAACCTAGTGCAAAATCGTTGTAAGATGCTTAGCCACTTTCAGGTGACCACAGCTCTTCGCACATCTCCCGTGGACCTTCATCCTAAGGGAACTTCATCCAGATACGCAAGCATGATCTGCATGACGTGTGCTTTAAGCCTAAATCTTCAACGAATCGACTTAATACACGATTGATTCCCAGCACGTCTATCATGAGACGGCCGCGACATACTCTCGATTTTTCTCGCACTATACCTCTTGGTCTAAGTGATCATAAGAGAGAGACCGATACTGCGAGAAAAATCGAGAGAGCTCGCGCGCCATCTTGTCATAGCCGTGCTGGTATTATATCAAAATAGGTATGGCGCGCATCCCTACCAGCCGTCGGCGACCACGCGCGTGTCGCTCGCTAAAACCGCGTCGTTCCGGTGCTCGCTGTTGTACCGGGAAATTTACTACACACCATGGACTAAAGCTATCTAATTATTAGAAAAATCGCCATAGATCGATCATCTGGATTCAATAACTACAGAAATTTAAAAATAAATCTTCGAACCATCAAACATATTCTAGAACCGCCTCGACCGACAAGAATTAAAATTAAATTAAATTAAAATATTAATATTAGGGGACAATCTTACACAAATCGAAGTAGTCCTATAGCAAGCTCAATAAGGCTTGTGTTATGGGTGGGTACTAAATAGACGACGACACATTTAATAAAAATAAATTTTAAATATTTAGAAAGCATCCAAGACTCAGAAACAAATGTTCATGATCATCAAATATTAGCCCTTACCGGGATTCGAACCCAGGACCTTCAGCTTCGTAGGGAGCGTCACGTCCCACTAGTCTATCCGGTCGTCCAACTATCGATTTATAAAAACCGCACTCAAATAGGCCCGTTTGGGAGCTCCGATGCCAAAGATACAATGTAAAATTTGTAACACCCCTCGTTTGCGTCTGGGGTTAAAAATGACTGAATGAATGAAGGAGTGAGTGAAACATTTATTCGTGACACAACACAACACATAGTATTACAAAACAAAAACAAAAGAAAAAAGTGAATCTATGCCGTGTCACGAAATGGGCCCAACTCAGCATGATGCTGGCTTTGCGGCCAGCGGTGGTCTTCCATTGGGTGCATCCAGTGAGGACACGCTACGTACAACACAACACACATAGCACATAACAATAACGGAAATAAAACATAACATGCGTTATGTCATCAAGTCAACCCATCCGCGACATTCGATAATATCCCATTTACATGTCTGCGCCATTCTGATTTGACATTAAATTGGAGATTTAGCCCGTTATGTCAAGTGATTATCGCGGGTGGACTATCGGCCCTTCGCACCGGTCAAAATCCAATAATCAAATGAATGATGATAGGATATTGATGATAGTGGTGGATTTAGATCAGCTATCCACGCCGTGACCGGCGACGGCCACGCTAGTTAGTTGCGAGCGTGAATTGGCTTGCGAAGCCGAATTTAACATGACGCACAGTAAAGCTGATCGAGACTATTGTGTATATAGTTGAAAGCGATTTTCTTGCCTGGCATCTCACATCAAGTTGACATATAATACACTAGCTTATGCCCGCGACCCGAGATAAAAACTATCCTATATTTTTGTCCAGGGTATAAACTATCTTCGTGCTAAATTTCATACAATTCGGTTGAACCGTTAATGCGTGATTGAGTAACAAACATCCAAACATCCAATTATTTAAACATCCTAACATCGAAACTTTCGCATTTATGATATTAGTAGGACTCTGGAAAACGTTAATTGCACTTGGTATTCCACCTTTGCTCAAGACGTGGACCTTTTTTATACCGCGAGACGTCGTTACTAAAAAAGAGTCCCGTAATATTTATTTAAGAACATGAGTCTCACAATTATTCTTAAATTCATTGGTCGATGAACATGATTAAATATTATAAATGACTCACTCAAACATCCTCATTAAACCGCAATAAACGATCAAAACAAAACGCCAATCTATTCAAATTATAAAGTTCAATAAAACCTTAATTTAATCCTTGCTTGGCAGCGACAATACGGTATTATTTTTTAAAGTTCCTTTGTCCGGCACGCCTTCGGTACGCCCGTAAAAAAGAAAATTAAAAAAGCCCGCATATGATTATGGCGAGCAATATCCGAAAAGATTACCATCTTATCTGAGATTCGAGACGTGAGCACATCTCGGGCTTTTTCTACTTAACGATCCAGCGCCGGGTGCCGTACGATTTGTGCCTCATTGAGGTTCGTCAATTAATAAGCATCGAGGGTCGGTTTTCAAGAGATAAAGAGGGTCAAATTGTGAATAATACTGCAATTTATTAAATACCTTTCCTCATACAAAAGGTAAAGAAATCTAGGAACTCGAAGATAAATAAATGAGTGTAGAAAAGATCCAAGTTTCGGAAGTAATTTTGCGTATTCGTCTCGCAAATAAGTGCCCTTTCCGATAGTCAAACCCGGGACGTGTACTTTCGTAGGCTGGGTCACTAATAAGGCTTGATATCTTCATCTTCTTTAATATTAATTTAATATCCCAAAGGAGACACTTCAGTTGAATGCAACCTAAAAATCCACGCCTCGGCGTATCTTCACATGTAAAGGTCTCTTATTAATGCGACCTTCTGTAATCTGTCTTGCGAAACCCCGCATTGTCCACTTTCTTCTGCCCGTTTGCGAAACCCAACGAAAAATATACTGACCAAGAATCGAATCCACTTTTAAAAGCCGTAATGATTCCAATTTACCTTTCCGCATTTAAATATTTTAACTGGCCATAGAGACGTTACTTAATAACAAAAGGCGAGTAAAAAACTTAACAATATTGTCTCCAAGTTTCAGATTAAGCCGAAAGTCGGGGGATATTTCCTTTAGGAATTTCTCGCGGCACCGAGCTCAGTCTTGTCAATAAACCCCATATAAATTGCCTGCACCAAAACCTTATTTGAATATAATAGCCTCTCCTATGGTTCGCTTTTTACCCCCTTTCCTTGAAGTCGGCTTGCAATCTTTGTCCGATTATATTGTAAGCAAATTATCTGGTCGGATCTGGCGGCTCAGGGACTCTTTGTTGATATTTTTATTCCTTTATTAATAAACTGTTGCGCTTTACTTAGAGTGATTCCTTGCTGACTGATACGTCTTTTGATGATGGCCGCTTCTTTTAGGATTGTATTCATTTACATGTGTTCATGTGTTGGTATACCAATATTCACCAGTTCTGTTATATTTTATATTGTATAGATGATGTTCTATCATATTGTTTATAGAGCCTATTTATAATAGAGCTTTATTTTTATGTATTTAAAACTCAATTATATATTAATTCATATCGATTGAGAATTGTAATTTTATCATCATCTAGAAATGTAAGATTAATACATTATGTAGGTACAGTCAACATATTAACTGGCTAGTTGTTATATCCCTATGTTTCAAAACCCCGCAAACCCCGCATTTTGTTTCTTTTTTGCCAACTTAACAACCGCAACAAATAATTAAACCTGTTTTAATAAAAACAGTTAGTCGTAAACGTGATAGCCAAAAACGGAACAGTAATATTCGATAAGGCCGTTGAGCAAGTGAAAATAATTAAATATATAATATTTACTTCCTTCCTATACATATGTTTCCTATATTATTCGTAGGTTGACTAAATAGCAAATTCAACAGATAGTTCGTAGTTATGTTCTGTTTTAGCACTAAATTATACTACCTTGCATGATAAAATGAATATAATAGTTTTTTTTATGTCTGTTGTATGATATTTCTGCGTCTGCCCGCTTCGATTGAGTGCAATTTATTCAAAATTATCCATGGATTACCTATTGCTGAAAGTGTCACTGAAAACTAAATATACCTTTTGGGAATACATATATGTGACCATAGTTATGCTTAAGTAACATTATTATATAATAAGAGTTTCTTTCATTGATGACGTGGAATATGCGTGCTTCTTTCAAGGCTATCATTTTTGATATGAAAATAAAATTACGCAAGAACCGTATTGGAACGGAGTCATAAAAATAACCAGGCTGCTAGCATAGCAGGGCTAGCAGAAGTCGCGCGCAATCTGCGACTCCTGTCTCACTCGCACGATTTCTCGTCGCGTAGCGCTGTCGGTTGTGCTAGTCCCGCAGGAAAATATTTTATGTATAGTTTGTTCCAGCTAAAATGATGAAAATCCACTAAACGTGGGATTTTACAACTTCTATTGTTGCTAAATGGGTACAAATATGAAGGGAAAATATAACAAAGAGACGTCATTAAACTGACCGAAGTGCATTAGAGTTGCTACTGTTTACGCGTAATTGTTTTAACAACCCTTGAAGATAACAATGAAACAATAGATGTCGGTAATGGTTGGTTTTAAGTCCTTTTCGCCATTTTAACTGGACAAAACTATATTTAATTACATAGTTGATGCGACAATTCTGCAACAAACGCGCTCTCAAGAGTCGTATGAAAGCCAAAAGCCACTGAAGGGTGTGTTTCACTTATCTTGTACAAGTCAATACCATCAGGGACACCAACATGACAAAACGAAAACAAATTAGCTTTAAGACCGTACGAACCAAATGCATAATTAACCAGCCCGCAGCCGTAGCTTTCATTACCTCGCATCTTGTCCTTTTCTACACACAAACAACGACTTTCACCGATTCAAAAACATCTCGTATTTGAACGGACGCGCTTGAGAATTACGATCTTCGAGAAAGTAATCAGCCTACAGTGATTACGAGTAAGGAATTACGATTTGAATAGCGTTTTTTAGTGATAAAATCGACTGAGTTATAAGTTCGGGCGAAAAATTAACGTTCAATGAAAGGTTTTTACAAAGTTCAATTAAAACGGTAGCGTTGGGTAAGTCGTGATTAACAGACGAATTTACGCAATACGATCGCGTCTGATAAACAAGGTTTGAGGGCAGTGCATGGAGCGAAAGAACAGCGATTCCTCTAAGGGAAATCATAATCATAAAATTCATAAATGAGAAAGCCTACAACAAATCGTGATTTCAATTAGTACGTTTACAAAAAGGCCGCAGTAAAATTGTACAGAATTTTCGAATTTTTTGTATTTTCACATGAAGTAATTAAATACCTACCTTTAAGTAGGTACCTACCTATTGTTTCAGTGGATGCTGTAAAAGGATATTTTTGTTAATTTCATTTATTATTTTACTTCTACATATACCTAGCCTAGCTAGTGTACCTATTGTTTTTTATTTAATAATGTTTATTCTTATATTTATACGATACGACAATAGTATTTTATGCAATCGTTATTAATTGTATGCTTTTTCAGTCGAGTACCTCGTTTAGGCCACGAAGCTTTCTGAGTGGCCTAATTAAGGTACGAGACTTAAAAAGCTAATTATATAACTATTGTATACAATACTTTTTTTTCGATTCAACGGAAATAATTAATATATTAAACAAACTTGGTATCTATTGAAAATCGCCCTGCTGAAACGAAGTGCAGCCACCGCTTTTTTTTAAACGCGTTTATGTCTTTCTGTAAATCGAGCCTCGTGATTGGTCAAAATTCATTTTAATTCTGCGTACAATTGAATAATAATTATTTCGATTGTCCATAGAGCATAAACTTTTGCATCAGAATAAAAGTATTCAATTGCGTTCTATGTTATATTTTACTTGATAACTATTTGGTGCTTACCGCTTACGCTTATGAATTGCATTAAAATATGTAAATTTGAAATGGCTCCCGATTTTGGTCATTAATTGTTGTTATGTAAGTACAAATATTTATAATCGTACCTGCATTTATCAGTACAAGTATGATTAATGCAATACAGTGCCATTTAGTGAAATTAATTGAAACGATACTTCAAGATTATACGTGTTTTTTTTTAACCGTATAGAGCCGAAAAAAAAACCAATACGTACTAATCATTCGTGAAAAAAATAATATTAGTTAAGCTTTTAGTAATAAAAGGTAATTAAGTTTGAAAAATCCTGTGTGGCGCGCGGTGCGAAGTTCATTCACCCGGTTAGAGTACGTAAGTACCTATTATTTTAATCTATCGAATGTATAATATGACGTTTATAAAATATGTTTGATTTACCAGGTCTTGATTGGAATTTATACAGGGTGTTCATGGCGAATTCTGTAATGTTTTACAGTGTTTTTACGGACGGACAGTCCCATTTACTGACTTAAAATTGTAAGTGTGTTTTATGATTCTTATTTTGGACTCGTGAACATTATGTAAGAACCCTACAATAGATGTACGGTATTTAAGCGTACAGTCCGGTATTTTCGAGGCCTATCCGGTAAAAAATAAATGGTCATACCGGGCAGAACAATGTGTTTGTGAACATTTTTTCGCGACTCACCTGGCAACCCTAACGGTGATAGAAAATGTATCTATAGTATTAGGTTTCATCTATTACTTTTTCCAGGCACCAGTGGCAAACTCTCTTATGTACTTATGCGTAGGATAATTAGTATAATTACATTCATCAAAATAATACATTTTAAAGAGGGGCCGAGGAAAGCAACCATATAAGGAGCTACAAGAGAATATAAGCCCTTTAAAGCAACTTTTATATGATACAGTCAATACAAAAGTAGCTATGCAAAATAACACGCTGAATATTATGTAGATAGTCCTAATCCTCTTGACATTAGAGTGGAGTGCAGGTCATATTGAGCACTTGACCCGCGAGCAACATGTGCTGCTGACTGTACTAAGCATACATCCGGACAGCTAAGTAAGTTTTTAATGGCAATAACGTAAAGCAAAGTATAATCTGGCAATCATCAGTCAGCATTAATTAATCAAGGCTGGAAACAGTGCTCCACCGACGGTCAGCGCGTATGCTCGGTCGGGCGTAGCTATCGCTGTAGAAAGCATACTGTGCGTTCAGACCGACGATGCTCACCGTCAGCGCGTATGCGGCCATAGTAAAACACGCGCGACCGACCATACGCGCTGACGTCGGTCGAGCACTGTTTCCAGCCTTAGAATATTTAAGTTTGGAATCCTAAAACTATGATAGTATCTTTCTTTACTCGAGCGTCATTCGTACGTGTGAAATTAAAACCAGAGATTTTGACCATTACTAGAATTGTCAAAAGTTGCCACATGTAGATTTTATTTTAATTGCCACTGTTTTCTAGTGACGCGAACGTCTAGACAGCCTATAGGTACTTATTTCTTATCTTAGGAGGCGTAGAGCATCAGAGAACTCAAGGCAGGTTAAAGATCGGAATTAAGCCGGACTGTCGATTAATTTCGCCACACAATCAGTGTTGCCGCATATTGATCGATAAATCAAGAGTAGCGAGTAATTGCTTATTTAAATTCGGCCTGGGGGCGGCGTGTAGGTTTTTACACGTATGTTCGGCGTTTTGAAGCAGACTGGGTTACTTTGGGCTGAATGGAAAAAAGGTACCACAGGTAAAATATTCAAAACTAAAAAGTGGCCTATTTGAAAAAGAAATATATGATATATGTACACATTTCTTTTTTGTCGAACGGTAAAACGATATACCTAAAATAAATGTTAAAATAACAGTTTTATTTCATAGTTACAAAACTAAAAGTTAGAGATGTAGATATAAGCACCAACGATTATTATTCTCTGTTTGACCAGGAAAGGTTGACATTTAGAGAGTGCCTTATGGCATTAAGTTCGCCTTTTGTATTTTGAAACGTGTTACTGTGCAATAAAGTTAAAATAAATACAAGGTTTCTATCAGAAGTAATAAAAAGTATTTGAAAATAAGACAATTTTAAATTAATAGCATATTATAAAGTGCATGTAACACACACAAGCATTATAATTTTGTTTTTCTTAGTCGTACTTACCCCAATGTCTGAGGAGCGTGAAACCTTGGTCGTTACATTTTGCGCTGTCGGAACTATCTGTAGTGTGGACTTGGAATTCTTGGTCTGCATCTTTCTAGAACGCTTAGAAAGAGATGGATTATCTATGTCACCGCAACACAGCTCTCGGGCCGACCTGCCCCTATTCTGTAACTTGTTTTAAGCTCACCTCAACGCTTACCCACAAATATATCTTGACACCGCGTTGTAAGCGTACGTAGAGGTCTAGTTTCGTGACCGGTGACCGGCGGGGTGAGCCGCATTAGCGCGCAACAGCCCGTGATGGGCCTTTCAAATTATGTTTTCTTAAATTGTAATTCTCAAATCGTTTCATAGGCATACTGTAATTGACGTTGACATAAGGCGCACGTTGAGTTGATATTGAAATATTTTGAAACGATTTTTTTTTATTAGGAGCCTGTGGTGTCCCACTTCTGGGCAAAGGCCTCTTCCTGCATTTCCAGGCATCCCGATGCCAATCCTTTAATAAGTTTCTATCAAAAAAATAATTTTTGGTACAAGCTTTTATTGCCGACTGTACTTTTCTGTATACCATCACCAAGGACACATTGAGACGATTCTAACGAACCCAAACTCAACGGGGTTACGTCGGTTAAGTACTGAATTCCCATGGCCATCTTCTGTCTCCATCATCAGATCAGCTCGATGGTACCATAATATTAAATTGTCATCCAAACTATACTTATACCCAAAATTTCAGCTCAATCGGTCAGCGGGAAGTGGGTCAAATTTAACTTGCAAGATTTGTAGCATACATACCTACATACTAACAGGGCAAGTTAAATAAAAGCTTGTAAAAAGGAGTTTTACGTCCTACGAAGGCATTTTTACCCAAGCTACAAGGGGTAACTTCGTTCGCTCCGCTCGTTCGAAATTCCATGGCAACAAAGGGTTACATCAGAGGAAGGATTTTAACATCCAAATGTGAATCACTGGTTTTAATTTATTTTTTACAGGAAAAGGTATATTTAATACTAATTATTGAATGTCGCTGTGTTATGGCTAGCATGAAAAGCGTTCTCACGTGGTCGAAGTACTTTTCATAGGGATAATGCATTTAATTTAGCATTTCTAGTTTTAGGTATGACAAATGCAGTATTAAGTATACTAATTTGTGTTAACATTAAAACTAAGGGCCTACACCTATTGCGTTGCTTTTTTCTCCAGTTCACTACATTTTTAGTCCTTTTGTGAGAAAATACAGCAATATTGGTTATTTTATTTAGTGTAACCGGGTGTCTATTATTTTATCGCTTACGTCGATTTTCATGTCGCCCAAAACTATTCCACGAATTTCATTACGTTTTTTTTCTATTTACGTAATCATCAATTCAATCCTATTTATATAATCGAACTAAATACTTTTAATAGTTCATCTTTTCGAATTGGTCTCATATCGTAGCGTAACGATTCATCGAATTTACCTTTCATAGAATAATTAGTTATTCATAGTATTAATTAATCGAAACATGATTGACAGATGGTAACATATAATTTATTATTATTGCCACGAACATTGTTTCGTCGCATTAATAAAGTATTTTTGTATGCTTAATATGTATTATTTAAAAAAATGTTTGTTTCTGGCGTTTCGCCGGCCGCTGCCGCGGCACGCTCGCTTCGCTCGCTAGGCTCGCGCGCTGTAGGGTCTCGCTCGCTTCGCTCGTCGTCGTACCTAAAGCATACTTGCCTAAGATAAGGCTACCAATGCTTCGAATATTATAATTATGATGAACAAAATTCGACCAAAACTTGTATTATACTATTTAAAATTCGGACACACGGATGATTGTGACTGTCGTTGAAACGTATTATCAAGTATATTAACCCTGGTAAATAATTTTCTATGTAATAAGAATTATGGGAACTGAAACTAACGTTAAACCAAAATTACAGTAAAGGTGATGGACAAATAAGATAATGAAGTAAAATTCGATGAGCTGATCCTTGTGTAAAAGGTGATTCGAGCAAATGTATGAGTCATCTAACGAAGTTCGATGAATGATTTCTATGTGATGATAAAATTCTGCGAAAAGTGTTAGAGGAAACAATAAACGATGAAACGATTTTCGGTAAAATGATGGATTCCCACAATAACCAAATGCTGAGGATATGATTGGGGATTATTAATAGAACTGTGGACACTATGGTAAAACCATATTAAGGTAGGAAGAAAGCAAAAAGTAATTTCTCTCGCGGCTCCATATAACCTAGGCACAGGTCATCTGTTTTTATTTTTCTTATTTTATTCTTTGCCTATTTCAGTGATCCACTTCTGGGCAATGGCCTCTCGCCTTGAATGCCATGACTCCCGTATTTGCGCTCCTACCTGAAATTATATTGCAAATATTAGAGAAATATATTTTATAAGCAAATTCAGAAAGTCTTATGTGTTTAAAGTATTTATTTCTCTTATTAAGTATCTGTGTGTGTTTGTCAGGAATAAATGTTTGAGTTTGAGTTTAAAATTGCCCACTAAAACTTAAAGACATTTTTTACAAATGTATTACACACAGTTCATAAGTAAATAGACGTAAATTGTCCTTCAAAATTAACAAACGATTTTCCAGCCACTTGCTTACAATCGGACACCGGATTGAGTTCTTTGGCATTATTATGTAAGTACGGGACTACGGGTACTCAATATTAAGGCGTAGTATTAATATGTAGAGGAACACAATGGCCCAATACAGGACGCAACTATGCGTTAGAGAAAAACTTACTTCCATCGCACTCCAACGCACAATCGCATCTCTGTCCTGCGCCATGATGGCCCATTGTGTAGAGGAGCCTTTATATTACCACCGAAATGATCTGACGAATGGGACAGGAGGCCATAGCAACGTCTGAACTATACAAGATAAACCATGTGGTCTTTAGGCTCATTGAAACCCTCATGAGTAGCTAATGATGCCAAAAACGTTGACTTATTTAATCTGTAAGTATACTTACTTATAGGGCGTTTTCAAATAATTATATACTCAATTAGAGTGAGTCGTCGAACAAAAATATACTCATTGTCAGTTTTGTGACGACAATTAAGTATCGAGTTTGTATAAAAATCTACTTTTTTTAAAACTTGTACATGATATGTATATCGTTAGTAATTTTCACATAATTTATATGCTTACTTTTCGTCACAAAACTGACACCGAGTTAATTTTTGTTTAACGCCTCGCGCTCATTGAGTACACTCTCGCCCTTGGGTGGGTTTATTTGTAATGCCCACTGATAATAAAGAGGTAATGTCTGTGATTTGTAGGTTTGTGGTTAAGATTTGTCAGTGTTTTTTGAAACTATTTAATTATTTATCTCATTAAATAATACCTGTGTATAGAATAAACCTAAATATAAGCTATATTTTACGCCGCGACGCCGCCTGGGTGTTTCTGTTTTTATGTATACTCGTACGAAATAAAAAACCCGTTGTTTTCATTTATACCTCATTCCATATAACATTAGAATTTAAACAGACATGTTCGTCTACGGTTCTGCGTTTATTTAGGATAACAAAGAGAAATATAGTATTAGTTTTACTTATATGTTTTTCAAACAACAATACTTACTAATGTTTTATGATTTCAAAACGGTTTTCCATGAAATTGCATTAAGATTAACGTACGATATTTCTAATTTTATCTGCTAGTCGATCGTTACACATTTTACTTCACTGGGTGGTAAGCGAGATTTACCGCCCACGGGCGCAGCGGCAAATCTCACTTCACACCCAGGAGAAGACGTAAAATTGTGTACGCACCACGGGCGGTAATTCGTAAAGCCCCAGGTCGCATAATTATGGCCCTCACCTTCGGTTCGGGCCACAAACATCTGCGATCTGGGGCATTCACGAATTCACCGCCCTAGGTGCGTAATGTACTAGTACGAGCGTTGGGTAGATCTAAATGTTAATTATATAATATGGAAAACGGACAGTTGAGTTGTCCTAACGCGCTTTCGAAACGTTACGTGAATAATAGAATCCTCTGGAATAGGGTATACGCGAAGTAACAATTAACAAATTGCAGTACAGTATCTTATTAAAAACGCCACTAATCACGCGGCTAGCCTAGATGAATGTTTCGCCACGGGGTGCGCGTCGGGCACGAGCGACCACCGGACGGGACGCCCGTGTGGCGCGCTGGGGATAGCGCATTTGTTTGGTGGAACGGGATTTTGCGTTGTTGAATTGTTATCATTTATTTATACACTATAATAATATCAGTGTGATTGACGAAATATAATAATAGTTATCTATGTCAATAGAGTTTGATTTAGATCACATTATTTATAATTTCGTTATTCATTTGAAAGTCACCATGAGAAAATTTTAAGATATGAAATATGCTGAGTGGCATCCGTTTTAGTGTTTATTCTTGTTTAATGTTTGTTTTTGTTGTTGATTTTTGTTTAATATTTTATATACATTGCTTTACACTAAATATTTCATTTTATGATATCCTTCATCATATTGCAGATTAATAAAAAATTACATGATAATTATAAAAAAATGTTTTCACATCTTGCCTTTTATGAAATAAAAATTATAGATCAATAAGTGTGGACCGTCGAATTAAAAAGCTGCAGTCAATTACCTATTGGATTCAAACTATGCTTAAAAAATTGTGTATACTATTGTATTAATTCATGTATATATAATGTTAATTGTATTTTTATTGTTCTAGGTATGTATGTCTTCAGCACAAAAAATACAGATGCAGACTTGAAAAAAATGCTCAGGTATATGTTATCTAATGACATGAAAAAACAATAAATTTAAATTAGCACCTGTCTATCCTAAATAGAGGAGGAGAGTTGAACCATCTCGCTTCAACGTATTCAGAAAGATGTAGGTAATAATTGGTACCACATCCTACATGCAGATTAGAATTAATTGATTGCCAACACATATGTATTTACATTATAAGACTTAGTACGTGCCGAAAGCTAGGTCTTGCAAGATGTCAACACGATGATTCAGATGTCGTCAGATCTTCAAACCACGTCCATATACAGCTAAACAATTCAGTGATCTAGGGGAGCTGGCGTGCCTGCGCAATATTGACGTCACCGCGCGCACGTTGATCTAGCGCGGCACGGGAAAGATACATTTAGGATAATCTCATGAAAAAATATCGTAATTATTATAAACACTAGCTTCTGCCCGTGACTCCGTCCGCGTGGAACTCGTTTATAACGTAGCTCCTTACAAACATTCACCCCCCATTTCACAAGCTTGGGGGATGATTTCTGAAATAAAAGCTATCCTATGTCCTTCCCCAGGACTCAAACTATCTCTATACCTCATCTAAATAAATAAAATAAAATAAATATATTCGGGACAATCTTACACAAATCGACCTAGGCCCAAACTAAGCAAAGCTTGTACTATGGATAGGTACTAGACGACGATATACATACTTTGATTGATTAAAACTTTATTCATTCCCACAACAAACATGGCATTGATAATACAAAATGTAAACATTGAAGGTAAAAGAAAATAATAATAATATACGTATCTAAAGCAAGAATGCAAAAAATACATACTAAAAGAAACCATGTGTTGTAGCAGAGAAATGGCGCTGGCTCAGCGTTATACTCGTATAGATAAATAAATACTTAAATACATATTATATAAATCGGTTCAGTGGTGTACGCGTGAAGAGACAGACGGACAGACAGATAGACAGACAGACAGACAGACAGGCACACTTTCGCATTTATAATATAGTATGGGTATGGATATGGAAGTATGGATGGATATTTTTGGCCGGCTACGTGAAATAGGGATAGTTTCAATATATTCAAATATCAAGAAGGTAATTTATCAGAGACCAGAATAAGTTCAACAACCTGTCACTTAATGTTTGCAATGCGCGTAACAAAATAGGACACATTTTTAGTGCAAGCGGAATAGCAAGCTACAGGTTGCGGCGAGGTCGCTACTTGTGCGTGGTAAAAAAAAATACTGGCCGTAACCGTGTAATTATATATTTCCGATGATTAAGGCATATTGTCTCGTAACACAGGTGCAACATAATGAGTATTAGCAATTCCTAATACAATGTTTTCAGTTCTAAACAATTAAAATTAATTTAATAAAGGTATGACAGTACCAAAAAAAATTGAAAAAAGGTAATAAAAAAGGTTATAAAAGCTATAAATCTACTAAGTAAAATGTACACATTACTACAGCACATCTTGAGTATAGAAATGAAAATCGAAGTTATATTAAACGCTTCGCAAAACTACTTATATCACATTAAATATCCTAGAATAAAATATATTATGTAGCCTAAGGAATCTTTCTTCGAACTTATCGGAGAAAAATAGAAAGCACTATTTACATTTAATTATATGGACATTATACCTTATTTGTTTTAATAAAGGACAAAGTGTCATTTCATGTACCTCCGTTGTTCTCATTGGATGTTCCTTGGGCCAAGCCAAACATGTTATTTAACCACCAAAGAAGGTTGATTTAAAATGTTAACACCTTCAGACATGCAACTAAAAAGCCTCCCTGCTGTTCGTTTACATCAATGCCTTCTAATTGGTCGATTGCGTAAACACTGCACGCTGCACCCACTAGTTGAGCCCCATTACGTAGGTACATATAGCATTACAAACTTATGTTTGCCGATAGCCAAATTAGGAATTAAAGCTGTCGCATACTAACTTCATGTAAAAGTTTGGCATCAATGGCGCTAGGAACTGTTCTGGTATGTTTGTTACTATATAATTGTGAAAAGGGCGGCGGCTATGATGTTAGTTTAAATGGCAAAAAGTTGGTTCAGGTTGTCAGCCTTGTAATACGAATTTTACTTACGTCTGGCACCTTACAGGTGTAACTAGATAAACATACTGAGTAGAAAGCGTAAATAATCGCTTAAGGCATGTGAGAAATAGTAAAACAAAAGATTATAACAATAAATAAATATCAAAATATTGTAGGAAATTCTACCATACATCGGCCTACTTAGTCCCAATCTAAGCGAGACTATTATTAAGAACAGTAGACGATAATATATGCATTTATACAATATAAAGGTTGAGTAGTAAAGAATGCTTACGGCATTCAGCCCTTTGTAATAATTGTAATAAAGATGAAATAAATAAATAACCTTATTACCTACGTTGAAACGTAGAATAACCCTACGAAATATAATTATGCAATTATAATTATACGTACGTGTACATACTATACGTGAATCCAAAACCCCCATCCAAAAGTTATATACGTCCTAATGCTTGACACTAACCCAACACTTTCAATCTTATTCATAACAATAATTAATGAAGGACAGTGATTGAAAAATTGATGCCTAATGCCAACGTAGGCAGTCATCCTATCGCAATTACTAAATTTCATGTCCCAACTGTATCGTTTGTCCGAATTTTCATTTCGGCAAATAGCAAAGCGTACAAACGATACAGTTGGGAAACAATTTTTAGTGATTCAGGTAGGTAACCCTATTAGGCATCTTTTTTTTCTAGAATAGGTAAGGTTTTTTCCTGTTGCTACTTTTACTGTTGCTGACCGTCCAAGCCTTTTAACACAGCCCCTTAAGCAAATAAGTCCCGTCAGTCAGGTGACATGTCTACTGCTACAAAACGTTGCATTACACATCACCCGTCGACGCCCCGCGGAGACAAACGAGCCACCGTGCTAGGTTTCCTTTGACGATGTGAGAATCATGCTAGCCTCTTGCATTGTAATTAGTCAGGTTTTTTAGTGGGAAATGGTATGGTTCTCTTGGAATCTGCACCTTTAAGTGAAACTTGTATACGGAAATGCTTAGGTTATTACATTTTGCAAGACTGTAGAATTCTTGGTTGTAAGGAAAACGTATTCGACAGCCTAATTCCAACAGTTGCAATCGTATTAGTTATCTCTTTTGCTTAGACGACCGCTTTAGCCCAGTTGGTAGTGACGCTGCCTACGAAGCAAGAGGAGGGTATGAATCCCTGTAAGGCATTTGTTTGTGTGATGAGTTGGAATATTGGTTCCTGAGTCATGGATGTTTTCTATGTATTGTTTTTTTTTATTTATCTAAGTATGTTTATTGTCGTCTAGTAGTTACCCATAGTTCGCAAGCTTTGCTTAGTTTGGGACTAGGTCGATTTGTGTAAGATTGTCTACAAAAATATTTACTTATTTATTTAGAACTAAGCTTGATATTGCCAAACATTGGGTCAGTGTCGCACTGGTGCGTTTACCGTTCAAAATGTTTCTAAACAACAGATCATTGAATATGAATGAAGATTATCTCAAGCTCCTTTTGTGATCCAAATTACTGTTACTAAAACAGAATTAAAAGATCGTAGGACTGATGCTACGATCATTTAATTCTGTGTTAGTAAGTACTGCTACTTAATCTATAATTGTAGTCGAAATAAATATTTAACAACGTCATTTACCAGAATGATTAGTAGCAGCTGACTTGCGCCACACGCACAACCAAGATTCATCAATATCTTCTGATTGAGCACAATCACATTAATCACTGTTTTAGCTAGCTATTATTGAATTATCAACACCTTAAATAGATTCAAAGTATTTCTTAGATTTGTTGATAAAATTAAGGCCGTCGACGATTTGCGACTCGTGGGAGATAATCGGTAACGCGAGTCGATTATCATGACGATTATGGGGATCGCTTCTAGTACTATTCGATAACAATTGCCACCAACTTGTCTTGCTGTTCTACTTAATTTATTTTCCGGGAAATTGTTGTGACGGTCGTCTCTAGAATTTGTGGCACGAGACGATTAATTTCGTCACGAAACGGCAGAATATAAATTATAAATTGCTACGTAAAAAAGCGATTACCTTCGTCTTTAATATCTTCATGCTGTGGTCAATTGTTTCGTCTCACAAAAGCGTGTTGACTGCACTTGGATTGTGGACCAATAAATAAATAGGACTGCCAACGTCTTTACAAAAACGCAATCCTTCAAGTTAAAAAGTGCAGATGATGTCACTACAAAGACGTATCTATACCATTCATTTCATATTGTAACTTGACCTGTGTTAACGTCGTCTATGACTCAAGCTGATAAAACCCTAGTAGATGAGGGTAATGCGTTACTCAATCACTGCTCAACTACACTCGTTACAGCTTCTTCATATGTAGTCCTCTGATATCATACGTAGTTCCTTAACATACATATTACGTGAGTACGCTTATATACCTACGAAATATTATTTGATATTTACCGTTAGCTTTTCGGTGAAGGGAAATCATCGTGAGGGATGCCTTCATACATCTGCGAAGAAATTCAAAGGTGTATGTGAAGTCCCCAAACCGCGCTGGGCCAGCGTGGGGACTGCTGCCCGTTCCCTCTCATGAAAGGAGGCTTGTGCCCAGCAGTGGGACGTATATTGGCTGATTTAATATTATTATTATCTTTGGGGTCCAGGACCTTTGGAAGGTATACGTGGGGCCGAAGCCAACAGCACAGAGGCCCTTTAACACAACACAAACACACCATACAGGCAGAATGAAGTAAAGTAGTCACAAAGCAGCAAACTTGCGCACAGACTCCAATTATACGATTATCGTAACAATCGATACGTCATATTTTTTATCTATCACCAAGGGTGGGATAATCGGAAGGAGCCCCGTTTTTGTTAATTGATTTTGTAAATGCCTAGACGTAAGTGTAGGGCCATGAAAGCAGGCTCAGTTAGGAGTCAAATCCTTGATCAAATCAAAGGTTGGATCAAAATATTGTAAGAAGTATAGGTAAATCGATTTTTATTTTTTTTGAACCTGTCAACACAACGAATCCTCAAATCAATAAAAAAGTCGGCAACGCGGTTGTTACTCTTCTGGAGTCGCAAGCGTCCACAGGCGATGTGTCTGCTAGCTTCAGGTAGGCCATATATTAATGCTTGGTTGTCATCGTCGTACGACTAATACAAATAATAATCTCCTAACCTAATCTCGTCAGGTCTGTAATTTGCTAAAATATAATAAATACTTAAATACATAGAAAACATCCGTGACTCAGGATCACACATCAAATGCCTTTACCGGGGTTCGAACCTCTCCCCCCCCCCCCCTGCCTCTTGCTTCGTGGGCAGGGTCACTACACTCACTACCAACTAGACTAAAGCGGTCGTCAAATCAAATGATGGATTTTTCCTATTTTGTTACGAATTATTTGAGTAACCTTACACAAATATTACTATTGTTGGTACTAATGGTATTGTTATACGTTTCTACTTTCTCAATTCTGAACAACCGCAGAACAGTGTATGAAAATTACAAAAAAAAGTAACAAACTAGGAAAATTCAACGTCTTAATTAAAATAATGACTTAATTAGAACAACTGTAACGTGGTATAGTCCGGTACGCGAACACTGTAATGTGTCGTCAAACTAACATAACTCCCAAGTTTGATTTTTTTTTGTTATCAGCGAGAGTACCTTAAGTACTAACAGCGAAAAATAATTTCTAACAGTTTTTGATATTGGTTTACGAATAATTAACTTTTTTGTAAGGAACACTTGTAAAACTTTGCAAAGATTATACAAGTTATTGTTTTTTCCTATAATGCATCGCATTTGATTATTCAAACCTTACTTATCGTTTTCTAATAGTTATGTCAAGAGATTACGTAAGCAAAAAAGGATACGATTAAAAAAATTATAAATCTCCTGAAAGAATATTCAAGTGACTAGTGGCTACTATAGTGTATTCAAAACTACTAAAATATATTGCAGCACAAATTTCTAACAGATTTATCAAGTCTTTTTTTTTATTAGGAATTATATCTTGAAACCATTCTCCTTACCATAAAAGAAATCTCATAAATTCTCAAGTCGGCGTAATTCATTTCAGTTCTATCGAAGAAAATATAAACACAAATTCTAACGGAATCATCAAAAGCTCTTAATTGCATTAGCTTATCAGTTATTATCCGCAATTTAAATCTTTCGCGCGCGACTCGCGCGATTCGTGTGCAGCGAGCTAGCAGCCGAGTACCTATCCAAGGCCGTGCCGTGCGTACGCTCAAACTTGTAGGTACAAACTTTTAGTACTTGATTTTACTTTATATTTAGTTACTAGTTGTTTTTCGGTTGCAATTATCTATTTTATTTTACCAATAAAGAAAGTTATATAGGGTTATTTAATATTAAACTGAAATTAGCTTCAATTTTATTTGTAGGTACTTATTTATTAGTCGCGATGTCATATCTGATGTTACTAATATGAAGTAGATACAGAAAGTATATATATACAGGGTAATTAGTATTAGTTATCTCTCTAAGTAGTAGTAGGTAGTAAAATTAGGGTGTAGGTAGGAGGTAAACTCCGAAAGTTAGGTACTCAAGAATCTTTCAAATTCCGATTAGAGCCTAACACTAAATGATCGAATTACCAAAAAAATTGTTGTTCATCGAAGCGGAAGAGGACTTTTTTAATTATTTAATACTAAAAATCCGGAGTTATTGAAATTATAGAATTTCGATCCATATTTCTTACTAGGGAATGCATACCGGTTAACCGGTCAAGTTTCTGAGTATAAGGCCGGTATAAAACCGGTAAATTTAAATCAAAACCGGTAATTTACCTAAACATGAATTATTAGTAAAATCATATTTTTTTACAATTATTAATACTTGATCGTCATGATTATATCTCAATCAATACCCTCCTTTTGTCATGTAAAATGACAATTGATTAACTGGTTAGCGTTATAGTACCAAATTAATACAATATCGTTTGCAGAAGCTTCTTAAAATACAAACACGGTTCCGTTCTATAAAATATGAATAATGATCTGCTTGGATAAGTACGACAGAGAGCGCCTTATTTAACATAGTTTGTAGGTAATAGGTATACTAATCATTTCATTTTCAAAACAAGGAAATACCTCTCTTTGTCTTAGTGAAAGATGAACGGCAAAGGCATCGAACAGAGGTGTGCTGGTGCTTTTCTTTAAAAATGGTGACAACACCCTGCTTAAGAAACACCGACCCATCTCACTTCTGAGCCGTGTGTAAAAGCTGTTTTCGAGAGTAATTACAAATCGTCTCGTGCGCAGGTTAGATGACTTCCAGCCTCCCGAACAAGCCAGTTTCCGATACCAGGGGCTTGGATACCAGGGCACGAGGGCTTCATCGGCAACGAAAAAGCAGATGAGCTTAAAGCAAGAAGGGGGTCTACAAATTACTTTTCTCGAACATGAAATTATATATTGACGTTGTGTTATTCATAATGGGCTTCGAAGTGTCACATTCCACAATTTGTGGCACAGCATCACGGCATTCAGCCATGGAAATTAAAGTTTGATTTCTTGGAGTTTAATTTATTTATTTCATTGCATGTTTGAGAAAAGCACTATACATACCTCGGCGTAAAAAGGGGTTGCCAGCCTCATAACTATCCGGCCTCGCTATGATCGGCATATGTACTCGGCCGGCAACCCCTTACTTCCCGGCCTCTGTAGTAATGTACTATTGTAGGTCCAGAACAATTTGTAGTACTCTCGTAGGGAACCATGATAACGGCCTTTGAAGCCTACGCCAAAACCAAACACCAACATGAGTGGAGGAATGAGGCTGGCTTAAGGCAATCTAAGCCAGCTTATAGAAGGAGTGGACTCAGGCTTGACCAAAAGCTCTGGAAATCCAGCAGAAAGCAACTCAGAATTATATTTGGGGTGTTGACAGGTCACTTCGGGGTCAAGAATCTCTTGGCCAAGATGGGACTATCGGATAGTTTAGACTGTAGAATGTGTGGTGAGGAGGATGATACTATGGAACACTTACTGTGTGAATGTCATGCCCTTGCCAGAAAAATAAATAATTACTTTGATAACGGCTATCCGCAACCAAAGGATTTCAAGGTTCTTCCGCTGAGCTGCATCATTCAGTTTGTAGAAATGATGGAGCAATTTGGGAGTAGTTATAAATGAGACGGCAAATGCACAAAAGATCCCACTGGGTCGAAGTGTATCCGAAATGGCCCTCACCTAGATAAGATAAAATAAGACCACCCGTCAAGTTATATAGAAGGCTGCGGAGTATAATCTGCCCTTTTGCTTAGCGTTTCTGGACTACGATTCAATCGAATCCTGGGCTGTACTACAGTTTCTCCAGCGTTGCCAAGTATTTTATATTTCAATTTTGTAATTCAAGGCCCTGGCATGGCTCGTTAAGCCAGCGCCATTTCTCAGCCACGACACATGGCTTCTTTAGAATGTACTTCTTGTATGCTTTCTTTAGATATGTATATTATTATTATTTTCTTTTACCTTTATTGTTTAAATGTCGTATTTTATCAATGTTGTGGATGTGAATAAAGTTTTAATCAATCAATCAAACGAGAATGCCACTTCACTGTGTAAATCCGACTCCAGAATTGGAACGCGAAACCTATTCCGCTGAAGCGAGTCGATCAAGGAGATTTTATTTCTCCAAAACTGTTCACCGCTGCACTGGTGGATGCTTTAAAGACTGGACTGGAGAAGGCGAGTATATCACTCACCTTCGGATACCATGGAGGACTTGAATACTATAAAGCCTCTGAGCGGGTTGGTCTAAGAATTAACATGGATAAGACGAAGATCATCTGATGCCCATGTATTACCGACTCTCATTACAATCGGACGCTTTACGCTCGAAATTGTAGACTATTATATATACGTAGGACAAACTGTCTCCTGTCGACTCAGGTGGGCAGCGTTTGTTCGGGAAGCTACGACACATCTTTTCGTCTAGTATTCCGAAGTGTCTCAAGACGAGAGTCTTTGGTCCATGTGTGGTGCCAGTGATGACATATGACACTGAAATGTGTTCGCGCACTATCGGCCTCATTAGAAGGCTCAAAGGGCTATGGAGAGGGCTATGCTGGGAGTTTGTCTGCGTGATCGCATTAGAAGTTAGGATATCCGCAGGAGAGCTAGGATACAGAAAGTATACATACAGACCTAGCCCCCCCAAATCGCTAAACCGATGCCACAATTTGGAACCCCATGAGCAACAGTACAATAAAGTTAATAAACCATTTGTCCGAACGCTCTTTAGTAAAATGTGCGGTTACTATTAGTGCCGTTGTCTCTATCTTTTCGCTCCTGGTATGGTTGGTTACGTCTTTTGAACATTCCTTAGAAACAGCTATTTGGTAAAATACTTTTTTTTACTACTACGTGGGCTTGTAATCAACTAGTCAGTTTGTGTTGTATTATTTTGATTGTTTTTTTATTCAGTAAATTATTGTTTTTTAGGATTGTAAATCCGTAGGGTTGCGTATCTGTAGATTTAGGAGTCAAAACAATGACCGAGGGAACTGTGTGACCCGCCGACGCCAATGATGGGTGAAGGGGAACAGGCAATGCACCATAATACTAATATTCACGTTAACCTTCGTCACTCCATATTCACTACTGGTACTGTTTTGTATTGTACTGATACTACTGATGTTGCAATGGTAATCTGTAAAACTGGGACCAATTCCTATTCCTACCGACCTGTTAATCCCCAAGGAACGTTTTCAGTTGTGTTTTAGCCCTCTTACCACGGAGCAAATTTTAAATATTAAAGAAAATGATTATTACGACATTTACGGAACATGTAACCACCTTTTACTCTTTATACTATCTTTTAGCTTATTTTTACGATAAATAAACATCAAACAACGCTACTTATAAACCAAATTGAAATTACCGGTAATTTACCGGTTAATAGGTTTTGTCCTACTCAAGTCGGTAATTTACCGGTTTTGAATTTTGCTCGGTAATTGCATATTGCATTCCCTATTTCTTACATACGTTACGTAAACGCTTGCTTTTAGTTTTGTATGTTAAGTTAACATACACATTGTATCATTCTCTTCAATCATATTTAAAGCTAACCTTACCAAATATAGCAACGAAACCAAATGGCTATACTATGATTACACACATACGCTGGACAAAGAAAACCACTTATTTGGCTGGGCATAATTCATATTTATTTCAACTTATGTAATGCCGTCTTCTCCCTAAGGCGTTGTAAGAATGAACTGATTGAAAAAAAAGGTGACCGAGGTGGATTGTTCCTATAGCTCAGTTGGTTGAGAGTAGGGAATGCAAAACCGGTTTTAACCGAAACCGAAGAAACCCGTTAACCGACTGTAAGAAATCGGGCCGCGGCTGGGTCGGCTAGAGATCTGAGGGGTAATCACAAAACGTTTCAAATGCGCGTTAGGACAATTCAACTGTCGTTTTTCGATATAAAAAAATACATTTAGATCTACCTACCGGTCACTCATACGTTGTTTCAGTGGGTCAACCTAGCTTGTTAAAGCTACACAATAAGTTGATTATTGAACAAGTAATTGCATAAGTACGTTGATAGTTACTCTTTAGGTTGATGAAGCTTATGAGTGTATAATTAATAGACGGAAAAGTCATCATTACAAAGATTTATTTATAAATTCATTCATCATAACAAAGATTTATTTATAAATTCAACACTTAATATAAATTAACACAATCGTAAAATCAACATTCTTTCATTTTGCAAGTGAGCTGATTAACAGAGGGGAGGCTCTCGCGTAGGAAACAAGCAACGACGGCGTGCTGTGATTGGTCATGACGCTCTCGCCGTCGGCGCACTAGACTCGCGCGCAGTTCGTCGTGCGTTCAAATTTAAAAAATAATTGATAAATGAATACAATGTGGAGCTATTGATGAATTACTTAGATTTATTATCAATAGATGACTATGATAAAGCTGGATTATACGTGTTGACTTGAAATTTTTTGAGATTTATTTTAAAATAATTAGAAGGCTTTCAACATTAAACTGTTCATACAAATTTAACCTATTGATAAATATGTTATTAATTCAAACTTAGGTTATCTTTGATAGTTTTTAATAGTATTCAGTAATTAAAACCAACTTGTATAATCTTTTAGAGGAAATATTTTTTTTTTATTCGTTTCGGATTATACTGACGTAAGCACTTGACGAAAGTTTTAGCAAATTAAAGTGGAGATTATAATATTAAAATGCGATACTCTATTTAAGAAAAATACCATTTGTATAATCTATCCCTGGATTTACAAGGGTCGCTAAGAAAACGGTGTGTAATACCTAAAGCAACGTCAGATTTCCCTATCTTTTTTTACTACTAGTAGTACTCATCATATTCTAAATATTAACAAAAAAATCGCGACCTTGGGAATTATCGAAGGTGCATTCATTTTACGTACCGTTAGTACGGTACGTAAAACGTACGTACGTTTTACTAGTGTAAGGTAAAACCTTAAATTAATAATTATCGAACATACATTTTAATCTCACTTTGTAAATACCGAAAAAATATTTGCAGAAATTATTAATCAATTGCGTAATTCATGTGACTAAACTACGTCACATTTATTCCTTATTCAAATAATTATGGGACTCACGTGACTAAACTACGTCACATTTATTCCTTATTTAAATAATTATGGGACTTAACCACAACCTATCCTGAGAAAATTATAAAAAAACTGATGTTTTTACAAGCTTTATATTAACTTGCCCTGTTAGTATGGGACAAATCTTGCAACTTAAATTTGACCCAATTTCGGTGACCGATTGAGCTGAAATTTTAAGTATAAGTATAGTTTGGATGACAACTGAATATTATGGTACCATCGAGCTGATCTGATGACGGAGACAGGAGCTTTATATTAACTTGCCCCGTTAGTATGGGACAAATCTTGCAACTTAAATTTGACCCACTTTCGGTGACCGATTGAGCTGAAATTTTAAGTATAAGTATAGTTTGGATGACAACTGAATATTATGGTACCATCGAGCTGATCTGATGACGGAGACAGGAGCTTTATATTAACTTGCCCCGTTAGTATGGGACAAATCTTGCAAGTTAAATTTGACCCACTTCCCGGTGACCGATTGAGCTGAAATTTTGGGTATAAGTATAGTTTGGATGACAATTCAATATTATGGTACCATCGAGCTGATCTCTTGATGGAGACAGAAGGTGGCCATAGGAACTCCGTAATAAAACCACATAACCCCATCGATATTGGGCTCGTTAGAACCGTCTCAATGAGCAGCTGATGACGGTATACAGAAAAGTATAGTCGGCAATAAAAGCTTCTACCCAAAAATGAATTTTTTTACAGTAACTTATATTCATTATTATGTTAATAAAATGGTCTTAGATACAATTGGAATGGTACATTTGCTCATGATTTGTCTGCTTTGCCCAAAGCATTAAATCCGCCTTTCGTACGAGAAGTTTTTATTTTTACAATTAAGAACGAATAAATACCTAGATATTAGAACAATATGTTATACCTACTTGGGCAAACGGCGTCATTAAAAAAGCAATTCGGTCATTCATGGTGCTTTTTGAGGGTTCCGTTGTCAACAAGGAACCCTTATAGTTTCGCCATGTCCGTCTGGCCTTCCATCCGTCCGTCCGTCCGTCTGTCCGTCCGTCTTCGGCTTAGCTAAGTAACCATTACTACTAGATAACTGTAATTCGGCTTGGGTATATTAATTAATCACGCCGACAAAAGTCAAAACAGAAGAATAAAATGTTGAAAAACTTTTTTTTTTGGGTATTTCCCCTACACCTAAAGTCGGGATCTAATTTTTTTGCTTGTTAAACCCATAGTATCGTTGGATAGCTTGTTTAAAAATATTATGCGTTTCAATGAAGTAGTGATTCTTTTGCGAGATATTGGGCTTTACAGTCCAGGCTAAATGGCTGCTACTGGGAATGTGAAAAAAATCGTGGCAGTAGTACATAATTATAATGAATTTAAAAGGAAAACTATCACGGCTAACTAGGCATAACTACGACGCGTGTCGATGTAACTAAGAAAGACAGGCAACTACGGAACCCTACACTGCGCGTGGCTCGACACGCGATTGGCCGATTTTTCTTTTGAGGATTCATTCGAAATTGGATACAACACTATAAATAAAACTATTTTATCGGCGATAGTGTGTCTCGCTCCAGCTCAAACGAGTAATGTACTAAGCCTGAAAACTATGTACCTAGTAGGCAAGGAAGCCAAGCAAGGTGGACAAACATGTGCATTCCTAATCGTTACTTAAAGGAAGCACGTAAGTAAGTAACCACTAAAAATACTTCCAACTCCTCGAAGCAAAACGGCGTTAAAAATCTCACAATAACTCACCAATTATCGAGCCAATTATGTATACTTATCAGCCTTGCATTATATGGCATACTATCTATCACTATCTATCACTCTGTTAAATTGTTCCTAAGAATGCTTTAATCGTTTACTTTTGATTTGACCTTTTCAAACCCATTGTTATTTGCCGGTAAAGCACTTGGTTCGTTGTTAATCAAAGTTGTTGGTTTTTGTTGGGTCTGTTGACCGTGCCAACCGTTCTGGTTTCTGGTGAATGTGGTATTTTTGTTACGATGACTTATACGAGTACTTAGGTATAATAGTTATAATATAGGTATAGGTACGAGTAAAATCAACTCGATTGCGTGATAATAGGAGACTACTGTTTTTCTTAAATTCCACTGAAACAAAAATAAATAAATCTCGCTGCTGCTGTTTTACATTTTTTTTTTACTAGCTTATATTTACTTTCACCTGTCCGTTGTCTGTTACCAAATCTTGCAAGTTAAATTTGATCCACTTCCCGGTTTCCGATTGAGCTGAAATTTGCACGAATATGCAAATCGCGTGACAATGCAATATTATGATGACGTGGAGCTGATCTGATGATGGAGCTGGAAGGTGGCGATAGGAACTCCGTAATAAAACCCCATAACCCCATCGAGTTTGGGCTCGTTAGAATCGTCTCAACGAGTAGGTGATGATGGTATCCAGAAAAGTACAATCGGCAATAAAAGCTTGTACCAAAAAAAAATATTGACAGACACTTGTTACCCGTCACTTCCAATCCCAAACACATTTAAATTCGTTTCACGCGCACATCCACACGCTCCCCACTAACGCGTCAGAACGAGCTCGCTAAAGATATTTGGATTTGAAAAAGATGAACCAAATCAGGGACAAGGTCCATGTTGTACTCGCCCGCTCTATGGCCCTACGTGATGTATTTACTCATTACCGCGTCAACTGCGCTTGCGACGGGAAAATGACGATTTACGGGGTTGCAGCGCGCGCCGCGATGACAGTGACGCTAACATATTGCGCGCTCTTAATTTGTTCCAATTTATATTTTATACACTTGTTTTGCATATGTATGATATCTAGGTGCGCTAATTTGTGTAAGTGGGTGCATTTATTTCGCGCGTCATTTGTTTGTGAGGTATTTTATCTAGATTATAGTAAGGCGATACTGGTTTTGATACAGATCTGGTTTTGAATAGTGCGCAATCAATACCGTCTTAATGACAGTATGGGATGCCGCAAATCAATGATATGGCCGCTATTTGTTTGCACTTCAACTTCGACAAATGACATAATGTCGACGAAAAATGTCCAAAACTGTGAAATTTTTCGGTAATTGGAGCAAAAAATCTTTACAGAATGAAATGTCTTTATAATAAGATTTAAGGAACTGCCTAAATGGAAACGAACTCGTACTTTAGTTTGCGTGGATATGTTTAGAAACTTTTAAAATAAATCCTGTAGTTTAAAAGTTAATCTAGGGTTCGTAATTAACTGTGACGTGGCATTAAAATCTCATTAAAAAAAACTTAAATTTTGCATAATTCAAAATGCCTAACTAAACTGCCATTTGTTGAAATAATTAGCAGTAGCAAGTAGGTTTAAACATTTATTGAAATAATTAGCACAACTTCATATCAGTTTCCGGTTTATATAAATTACTGGCCCGCGACTCCGTCCGCGTAGAACTCGTTTATATCGCAGCTCCATACAAAATTTCACCCCCCCATTTCATACCCTTAGGGGATGATTTCCGGGATAAAAACTATCCTATGTCTTTCCCCGGGACTCAAACTGTCACTATACCAAAATTCATCTAAATCGGTTCAGCGGTTTAAGCTTGAAGAGGTAACAGACAGACAGACAGACAGACAGATAGACAGACAGACTCACTTTCGCATTTATAATATTAGTATGGAGTATGGATGGATATGGATGGATTTTAGAAGTCAAGTGTAGGGCATAGCGGGATGTTATGTAGCTTGTGTTTGGAGCATGCCAACTGGAGAAGTACCTCAGCACGGCTATCACAAGACCCCGCGAGCTGTGTCGCGGCGAGATAGACTATGCGTCTCTTTCTAAGCAATCTTATTAGAAAAAGACAGGTAGACTACCTCGCACAGCTCGCGACCCGTCCTGTGATGAGCGTGCTGAAGACCGTAGACAGCTTGCTGTGTTGGTTTCTGGGTGTTGTGGTGGTGGGTAAGTCGCCACAGCTCCTGAGGAACATTATGTAGGTATGTATGTATCGCACTTTATTGTACACAATAACAGGCCCCGTATCATGGTCGGCCTTATCACGCGATAAGTGACAAGATAGTGTCCGTCACTGGCTGACACCGTTCGATAGAACGAGACTGACGCTCTATCTTGTCGCGGTAAGGCCGACCAAGATACGGGGCCAGGTTTAAGCAAATACATTGTCACACATGATCAAAGTACAAAGAGGAACTCAGACCTATAAGAGACATCCAGCTAGCCTTTGAGCAATTGAGAGAAAGCTAGGTAAAACGAAATAGGCAAACTTGCTACCTGTACAAAAAACGCACAAAAAAGTTAAAAATCAAATCAACCTGTCAAGATGCAATTTGAAAAAAATAAAATAAAAATAACTATACCTTTTAATGAAAATAATTAGGGGCTCAGTTTGACACATAAGTGACAACCGGTTAGTCTAGTGGGTAGTGACGCTGCCTACGAAGCTGAAGGTCCTGGGTTCGAATCCCGGTAAGGGCAAATATTTGTGTGATGAGCATGAATATTTGTTTCTGAGTCATGGATGTTTTATATGTATTTAAGTATTTCTATCTATTTAATATATCGTCGTCTAGTACCCATAACACAAGCCTTATTGAGCTTACTATGGGACTAGGTCGATTTGTGTAAGATTGTCCCCCAATATTTATTATTTATTATAAGTGATGCATTCAAATGAAATTCAATATGTTTTGCGCGATCGTAGTGAACGGTTGATACACGGGAAGGGAACCCAAACGCGCATAATATCAAGTTAGAATGCGAATATGTTTCACAAATACCTGCGTAGCTGTGTTTCACAAATACCTGCGTAGCTGTGTTTCACAAATACCTGCGTAGCTGTGTTTTTTTATATTTGAAGTCTACCTAGCTGTGGAGCATGCGAGGTTTCAAATACAGGGTTTCCACGGGCAGTGCAAGCTGATTATTTTTTTGATTTTTAATGCGGATTTTGTTATTAATAACTTTTTCTAAATGTTGAACACACTTTTGTACGCACACCTGAAAATTTACTTAAGATTTTTGCAAAACGCCGAGCTGAAATTCACGTTTACTGTATCCATTCTGTACATGAAAACACGTCTTCGGACATCTCTGGTGGATTTTCACTCAAGTGTCAAAATCGTTTTTAGTATGAGTGTGCATGAGATTTTTTTTTAATGATTGGTGCATAATTTAATTTCTTTGTACCTAAACCAGTAACATTTGTGTTGCCTACAGGGAAAACACCTAGTTTTTGATCCTGGTTTCAATAATGACAGAGAGGGCATGATTTTTACTATACAGTGTACCAAAACCGATTAAGGGCATAAAAGGTATCGTGTTCTGATAAGAAAAAACTAAAGGAAATTTAAACATTTTTTACGCGATTTTTTTTACATTTGTTTGGAGCGAGCTGCTCCATACAAATGTAAAATCTTTTAGTTTTTTCTTATCAGAACACGATACCTGTTAAGTCCTTGATCGATTCACACCCCATTCTTGGTACACTGTATACATGTATTGTTACGAACAACACTAATCAACTATCCGATGCTTTTACCAAACATGGGCCCGTCATCGCACCCGACAATTAAATCGACACAAAAAGCAATCGATACATATCGATGATCGTCGGAATAGATCGTTAATCGATCCGAGAGCCGAATCAATTACCCAATAATAACCGGCCGGGAGTGTAATCATATTTTCTTATTTGTCATTCACTGAAATTGCTACGTTCGGTTTAAGTTAGAGGTTAGTTCAGTGTTGAGAATTTCAACGAGAGCAAAACGACGCCACAAAATACCGTTTTTTTTGTCACATAATATGCCTTAAATCGACCCTCTTCGTTTGCGATGTATCTTCTAATCCACGAAAAAGCGCCCACTTATATGCGGGCCAGACACTATCAGTAATAATGACATTATTATCAAGTGAAAAACATTATTAAAAAATGAACATTACTAATGACGGCGAAGTGATTAGAACGAAGGAATCAACGAAACGAACGAAAGAATGACAGTATTATTCATAACATTGTTATTGATATTGACAGCACTTATCACACACTATTGTTTCGTTGGAGTATTATTGAACGATCCACAAGCGTTTTGAAAATACGATCCTGACACATATGTACAAACTTTTCTCTGTCTGTCATTGTTGTTTCTAACAAACCTTCTTAAGTCACATCATGGATTGCCTATAAATCGTTCAATACACGTAAAATCACCCCTATTCCTGCTCATTGTGTACTAGTTTGTGTTTCGCACATAGCTTTAGTATCGATTTAAGAATTTATATATATATATGTATATATATATACTCATACTCATTTATTTATAATGAACTAGCTTCCGCCCGCGACTTCGTCTGCGTAGACCCGGGATAAGAACTATTCTATATTTTAATCCAGGCTATAAACTATCTTCGAGCAAAATTTCATCCAAATTGGTTGAGCCGTTTAAGCGTGATTGAGTAACAAACATCCAAACATCTAAACATCCAAACATCTAAACTTTCACATTTATAATATTAGTAGGATTAGTAGGATTACATACATTTTACGGCCAAAAAAATCCAAAATAGCAGATTATAGCGTTGCCGTTCTAAACCACATCGATGATGTAATAAGTCCAAATCTCGCTACTTTTCTTTTTAAATCGCTTATCACATGGACCCCACAAAAATATCTTTATAATAGATTTAAACAAACATTTGTATTACGGCGCGGGTAGTTATAAAAAACGGTATTAACCGTAGCTGTAGGTGATAATTTTCACTAATGATAGCGTTGCGATGATGGATATCGGGATAACGTTTTAAGGGTAGGTCATTGAACTTTAATGAAGTATGAATGGATAGGAGTTGAGTCGGTAAATCTCGATTAAATGAATTATATAAAAATATGGTAGCGCCGCGTTTACAAAGCGAATTCTATAGAGAAATGTGTCACATGAGGCGTGTCGCTATTTATGATTATTCAGCACTACGGGTATATAGAAATTTTAAATTTTCACTGAAAAGTATTAAGGTACACGTCTCAGTAAACGACACTGGCCCACACATGACACTTTTAATCTCATTACAAAACAATAGAGGTGAACAATAGGTGTCAATTATTAGGTATTGAGCATTGGGATGTATTTCTTTGCAAAATGTGGGCTTTGAAGCGGACTAAACGGACAAGTTATTGCCAAAACGGAATATCCATTTCGTTTAATATTTGCCCGCGACAGTCATTATTTTAATAAAGCTTTAATGACAGAACCCACACGCCATCCCGCCAACAATTTATTCGAGCGCTTTCTCGAAGATGTTCCGAAAAAAGAAAGTGCACCGAGGGAAAAAAAGAGAGTTATGAGCTTCGCCCCGAGCGGCGCGGAAACAAACGGACAATTCATAATTATCGAGGGGCAGGGGTTCCTTTATCGATAATTACTAGGTTCTGTAAAAATTTAGTTTCAACTTGGCCAAAAATTCTTTCGCATGTCTGACGTTTGCCCGGTTGGGGGGGGTGTCTGGCCATTAAATGACGATAGTCATTTAATTAGGCGGGGAGGGTCCATTTCAAGGAAAAACAGGATGATGATAGGGCCCCCCCTAGGTGACCCTAGAAACGATGACGTAATTTATGAACAGCCCCTTTACAGGTCGCATTTCTCAACCGAAACTCGTGATTTTTTTTGACCAGGTTCAATTATTATATAGATTGACTTTGTCGATTCAGATTTTCGTTTCGCGGTTCTACAGCTCATAGAGCCACTACTTTATTAAAAAACAAATGCTTATTAGAGGGAACTAATTTAAATATTTGTCGAAAGATTGTTCGGACAGCTCGATCGCACTTTGAGTAAGTTTTTAACAAAACTTACTCAAAGTGCGATCGAGCTGCTAACGCAGACGTTACCATTTAATACAAAATTATTATATTTATAGATTTACAACGTGTTAATTAATGATTGAAAATCTGAAAATTGTTGGCTCAGAATGGAGAGTAGAGAGAGTCCGTCTCTAAATTTGACTGAGTAAGTTTTTTTTTTTTTTTTTTTATCTTTATCGTGGCGCATATAGTTAGAAGTCACCTTTGTGGAATATTCAAGCTAAATTTAACTTAAATTATGTAAACCGTATGTTCATAAAAATACATGTAAGTACTTAAAATGTTCAAGTCGCAAGACGCTAGTGTGGGACAACGATATTATCGTTATCGTTCGTTGGTGTTATCGTTATTATTATGTGTAAATTGGCAAAGTTGGAATTTTTATCGATACTTCAATTCCCATCTCTATTGACCCGGCAATTACGCGATGAGCGTTTACGCTGCGCGCGCGCCGATATTCGCGCCGAATTCACTTAATCGCTCACTTTGACCCAATACTTTACTTAACACAACTTAAAGCCCTTTGTTGCTGTAATTATGAACATTTACATGTCACGTTAATTTGCTCATTTGGGTTAATCAAACAGAAATTTACTTGATGGTCTACGGATGGTAATGATGCTTAAGATTTCAATAAACAGTGGCTGTTTATTTAGTCAGATTAAGATTAGGTTTTTTTCTGTAAACTTTAATCATTGTATCTACTGATTACACTTTTCTAACCATGCTGATACAGTAAATAAAACTGTGAATATCCTACCTAAAGGGTCCCGCCGAAAAAAATAGGCCTAACTTATTACTTATAAAAAAAATAAAAAACTGGGTTGCACTCCGGGAGTGCCGGCAGAAGTGAAAACTCAATAAGATTGCAACAGTTTTTCGATCAGGTCACGTGAAATCTTACGGTGCCACCCTAAAAATGAATTTGACGCAAATTTATAAACAATTATTAATTACTTAGGCGGAAAGGCCCGTCGGCGCGTCAACGGGCGGCGGCAAACACAATACCAATTTGTTTTTGCCATTGCCAAATATTTTTCAAAGCTTTATCTCTTTAGGAATAACGTCTAAATTCGAACTATTCGAATTTGCAAGAACAGCACAACAGCAGACGGCGGTGGCGACCAAAATATCAATTTGTTTTTGCCGTTGGTAAATATTTTTCTGAGCTTTATCTCTTTAGGAATAACGCCCAAATTTGAACTATTCGAATTATCTCAATAGCAAAAAGGTGAAGGATGCGTTGGTATTATTACAAATTTATTTGCAGAATTTGCTATTGCAAAAAGTGTTTAACGGCTTTATACTCTTACGAATAGCGTTCAGTTTTGAATGAAGTCGAATCGGCTAGCAGCAAAATGTGACCTCCTTCACATCTGACGTCACAAAACTCTGTTGCGTATTTAACAATTTCTCCCCATCCCAAAAAGTGCTCAGCGCCGCTAAAGAAGTTTCCACTTCAAAAACTCAATAAATTTGGTCAAAGTTGTAGCTCCCCCAATAAGCATTATCCAATATTTATCAGATCAAGTCAATGCGATGTGTTTGTTCTTCCGTTTTAATGATCCCGTGCAAAAACTAGGCGATGCAATGATCCGTGAATTGGCGCCTTTGTATCCCCTTCTAAGCTACTAATGACAACAACAGCAAAAAATTACAACTTAATTTCACTAATTGATTTTCAACTATGACAGAAAGAAATAGAGTCGTATATTGTTTATACTTCTGTAATAGAATCGAATCTTAAATATTATGAACAGTCAGTTTTATTTAACGTGTTAACCCAGACGTTTTGTAGAATTAATTAGGTGAACGCCTTTAGTTCAGTTGATATGATTGCACACATTATTGGAGGTCGAAAGTATGGGCATAATCTTAAATGAATTATTAAATAGATATTTTTACTGAATGATTAATGATTAGCACGGTAGTTACAATCAATATGATGAAGACAAGCTCGCTTATAAAATATACGTGGTACGGGCATAACTTGGAAAGAAAGAAGAAGAAAGAAAGTGAATAATGTACTCATAGTATTTTGAGTCTATAGATAGACACTTGTAAAAGTGCCCTCTTGGCCTATTTGCTAGTTAGTATTTTGAATTTTGAATCATTCGTGACAAAAACATACATATTGCCAATACATACACATATACATATTGGTCACGAAATGGTCACAACTCAGCGTAATGCTGCCAGCGCGGCCAGCGCTAGAAAGTGCGACATATCAGATAGCATATAAGCATAGTTTTACAATTTATTAGAGTACCTCTCTTATGGGTACTTATATTATGTTGCACTGTATAATAAGCCTTTAGACTGTATATAATAAACTGATGATCTACAGTCAGCAGGCTGATGAATTGATTATATTACAGAAAATAAAAGACTTAAATACCCTTATCACGAAACAAATTATTTTTAATTAAATATTTTTGTTTTCGTGTTATTTTTAACGAGGAAGTTACCTCGATCATTTTATAATCGATATGATACAGAGAAAGAATATAATGGAAAAATAAACCATCTTCGTCTGTAGCCATCATCATCCTGTCGGGGGCTACAGACGAAGATGGTTTATTTTTCCATTATATTCTTTCTCTGTATCATATCGATAATAAAAGACTTGGTAACGCTTAGTTGCGATCCTATTACTACTAAAAAGTGAAAGGTGTGCTTAAGCGCAATAAAATGCGATAAGTAAGTTGATATTGGATTTCTAAGCAGTGTAGATTTTATTTTTTCGAGTTTATATAGGTAGTATTAATAAATGCTAATAAAATTATTAATATCATTCCATACCAACCAGAAAACCTATGCAATTGTACACGGCACAAAACAGCATTTATTTCTTAATTTGTACATGCATCGTCTTAAAGCATAGCCGTAGCCGTACTGCCAAAGCCGGCATTTAATAAAAATCATTAATACAACACCGCCAGTAATCGAAACGTTTAATGAAAGCGGTTCGTTAGCGCATGCGCGTCGACAGCTCGATTTATCGACTCGCGACAATAATCGACATCGACGTGTTCGATTACGGCGGACGATGTACAACACTAGTGTTCGAGGAATTTTCATTTCAAGTGGCGCGGAGGGTTTTACATGGTTCAGCTATTTTTGAATGTATCTGCAGTTACGATAGTATTAACAATAACTCGGCTCGTCTGGCATTAATGTAAAATGATGATGATGTTTTGAAGCCTGATTTAAATTAAATAAACCTAAGTACCTATATTTCAATTATGAATGAGACTAGGCCTGCGGCAGAGATAGTGAAACGTGACGATGATGATGTACAGTCAGCATGAAAAGTAACTACGCAATCAAAGACGTCAAAAGTTCTTATTCCCTTTTAATAAAGACTTTTGGCGTCTTCGTTTGCGCAGCTACTTTTGATGCTGACTGTACCTAATTAGAGATGTGTTCTCGTGCATAATCGACTTTATTAACATTTATTAGTCTTAAGAGTCCCCAGCACGCTTGATTTATGTCGGATGCCCATACAAAGCTTCAAGTTATTCTAGCATGTCGTTTTAAAATAAGAACCGAACTACTTTTGTATGGAATGACGAGTGTCCTGGCGACTCTTAAGAGTCTTAAGCACTAGATCCGTCTATGATATAAATATCCTTACCTACCAGCTAGTGCTTCGCTAAAGACGAAAGTCAGGTTGAACTTAAATTTGTGAATCGAAACAGCAAAATATGAATCTATCCATGATTCTGAGCTGAACTATACTTTTACTATGGGACCAACTTTGTATTATGCAAAAGATATACAGGTTGTTCGGGATAACGATGTGACTTAAGGAACTTAAGGAGGTGAGAGACTTTTAGGAAGAGTTTGAACCTTACATGTGTTAGTCCAATATGTGATAGTTTTTTTTTAAATCGAGTATCGCAAAATTTTCAATTTGTACAAAGAAAGAACACATCATACCCTTTTCACGAAACAAATTATTTAATTAAATACAGACGAAGATGGTTTATTTTTCCATTATATTCTTTCTCTGTATCATATCGTTTAAAGAACACATCAGCTAAATATTGACTTCAGTCGCAATTTAAACTAACGTAACCAATGATTCAATATAAAAAAGAGGTAAATACGTTGTCTATATGAAATTCCGTGTTTAAAAATGGCTCCCAAATCTGACAGTTGAGACACGTTTAAAATTTAAATACGTACCATTGACACCGCGACACTGAGGCAAGGTCATACAATTGACTGAGTTTTAGTGTGCCACTTTTGGAGGGCTTATAACCTATCTACCTCTTTTTTATATTACGTCATTAAACGTAACGCAACGTAACTCATTGTAATAAGGGGAGTATGAGGAATCGCGGGACCGGTACCATTTACCCCATATTACTGTAGGTAAAAAACAAAAAAATGCCAACATTTAATTTTTAATTAAATAACTTTCCTTCCCTGTAAAATCCTATCAGAGACCACGCCTTATAAGGAAACACTTTTACCTACATTTTTTTCTCATACACGATATTGCCTAAGAGTTAATACGACTGAATGCATTTAATTGGTATCAGTTTTGTATTAGTAGTAACGGGATCGCTTCTTTTAAACTTACAGTAGGTCCAGTAAGAAGATATTTCGCGCTGTGTTAGATAATTTTTTTATCATAGTATCCTGTTTTAGTCATTATTAATGCGAAAGTTTGGATGTTTAAATGTTTGTTACTCAATCAGGCTTATACGGCTGAACCGATTTGGATGAAACTTTGCACGAAGATAGTTTATGGCCTGGATTAAAACAGAACAGTTTTTATACCGGGTCCACGCCGACGAAGTCGCGGGCGGAAGCCAGCATTACATATTTTAACTTACAAAAAAAAATATTAGCTGCGACCCCCTTCAAGAAGCTTGAAAAACTCTAAACAACCTACAGGTTGAAACACACTGTATATCACATAACGGGAGGCACCACTTACATAGTCATGTCATCAAGTCATACATTCCCTCAATGCAATTCATACAAAACTTTTTCATATAGAATTCAGATCGTTTTTCTCCAATCCATACACATAATTTTTATGAGACGTTCGCTTCATATGCAAAGGCGCCAGGCTTTCTTTTGATCACCTTAACCACTCGAAATAAAACCCAACGTGAATACATATAAGATTTATTTTCGATTGGACGGTTATCTCTCGTGACTGAATCGCATAAAAGCTTTGTATATTACTTCGTATTGTAATGACACGTGTTTAAAGAAGCGCAGCATATTTCAATACTATCTTATGTCTACTGACAAACTATTTACAACCTAAAGGGACGGAAAATAAGGTTCAAATTTGCAAGGTGATTTGGTAGAAATTTCGAAGCCACGCAGTCCAATACTATGGGGCAATGCATAAAGTTATTGATGATTTATTCGTATTTATATATCTTTTTTGCAGTTAATGTCGGTGCTAAGTAAATATAGAGCAATATTAGCATTTATTGATATTTACGACATTGATATGATATACTATATCTACATTATAAATGTGATTGAGAATATATGTCAATTTTGTAGACAAAGTGAAGGTATTTTACGTAAGGGAAGGTAATGGGACGTTGTACGTGGGTACTTAAAATTGTCCAACGAGCTGTGCGCATCCTAATTTCCTATTAATAATTATTAATATTATAAATACGAAAGTTTGGATGTTTGGATGCTTGTCTCAATCACGCTTAAACGGCACAACCGATTTGGATGAAACTTTGCACGAAGATAGTTTATAGCCTGGATTAAAATATAGGGTAGTTTTTATACCACCCACGCAGACGAAGTCGCGGGCGGAAGCTAACAGTAATAAAATAATTAATCAAGAAAGCCTAAGATAGCAACTTCGTTGGGTCTTAGGATATCACTTCAACCTCCTTTAGGTTCGATTGTCCTTCCCCGGGACTCAAACTATCTCTATACCAAATTTCATCTCAATCGGTAAAGCAGTTTAAGCGTGAATTGGTACCTAACAGACAGACAGACTTCCGCATTTATAATATTAGTATGGATTCTTAACACGAAGCTGCGTTTACAAGATTACTTTCTAAGCTCGCGACAAAAGCCTTAATAAACCACAACAGCACAATCGTGGCATCAATAGACGAAATAATTGGAATCGCGCAGACGTCTATATCTAACGAATTTCTAATTTATAGTGCGCGATAGTACTCCTATATTCCAAAAGACCACAAACACCTTCAAACACGCGTATATTTAGGTCTTTTCGAATTAGCCAGGTAGGATAGTCGGTGCGCCGTAAATTGTGCGCGTACGCATCTAATCGACGCGCGCGCTATCTCGCGGCGGCTTTGCGCACTAAGATGCAGACGTGCCGCTGTTTCTATGTCTATTATCTGTGGTGCTAGGTGGTGATAAGCGTTTAATTGTGCTGCATTTTAGTCGTGGTTTTAGGTTGTGTGACTACTGAACATTTCCGCTTTAACAGGCATTCCTTGTTTAATTATTTAAGCCCGTGGAAAGGCGTTTGAGTATATTTACTTAGGCAACACATTCAGTTCCAAAGATTTCGTAACGCCTCACTTGTGGCCCAAACCATGGGTTTTCTGATTTGTAAAAGAAAGCGCTTGCAAGCTGACTGCCCGCCTATCGATTTGATGGCACCTTAAGTGTCAAAGCATCAAAATAATAATGAGTTTCTGTCAAAAAAATCATGTTTAGTACAAGCCTTTATTGTCAACTATACTTTTCTGTATACATCACCAACTACTCATTGAGACGATTCTAACGAGACCAAACTTAACGTGGTTACGTCGGTTAAGTACTGAATTCCCATGGCCACCTTCTGTCTCCATCATCAGATCAGCTCGGTGGTACCATAATATTTATATTTCAGCTCAATCGGTCACCGGGAAGTGGGTCAAATTTAACTTGCAAGATTTGATTACAGACAGACAACGGGACAGGTGACACTAAATAAAAGTTTGTAAAAAGCAATAAAAGCGATATGCTAGGGATATCCAGTTTAAATATTATTTGAAAATAGAAATATAGGATATCCCTCCTTGGACGTCTATGGAACACGTCAAATTAAGTAGAAAACTGACGATGTTACTTGTGAACCATCTGCGAGTATCTATAGCCTTCTAAGAGTTTTAAGGCCCTCCATACAATATTAACATACACACATACATTCACGCCTTTATCCCTAAGAGGGGTAAGCAGAGCACATGAAACTTGTGTTTCAGTACCACTTTTAAATTAAATATAATTTTGCGTACCTACCTGATGCGAAAGGTTGCATCACCAAACTGCAATGAGTGTGGCATTATAGAAGATACCTATCATGTTATTATGGAATGTGATCGGAACGCGGACGCGAAAAGGAACATTACAAACGAGATTTTATTTGAAGCGGGGGGTTGCAATCAAATTTTGGCGCACCCATTATCTGATGAAGCAAAATGTTTGTATAAACTTGTAGCGATTAGATGAAGTAGAAGATAAAATATGTACAGTCAGCATCAGAAGTAGCTAAGCAAAATAACACGCTCAAAATGACCTACACAGATCCTTATTCCCTTGACATTAGAGTTCGAGTGAAGATCATTTTGAACACTAGAACTGCTTAGCAACTTCTGCTGCTGTACTGTGTTCTGCGACTGTATATAATATATTTGTTCATGTGAATTCATAGAGTGACATAGTCACAAAAGTGACTAAGCTCTTTAAATAAAGATGAAAAAAAAAACACCACTTTTAGCATAAATGTGGGCATAAAAGATCGACCAAATGTGATACAATATCAAATGGCAATGAAATTGTAATCATTTAGCACTCATGGCTCTTTGAGCCGGAGAACTCGCGAAACAATCTTTTTTTCAAAGATTTTTTTTAATATGAAGAACCTAATATACAAAAAGAAACTATACTATTCAACTTGCTCACAAAAGTTCACGAGAATCGCCTGAGAAATGCGACCAGACCCCGTATCATGGTCGGCCTTATCACGCGATAAGTGACAATAGATAGGAGCGTCGTCTCGTTCTATCGAACGGTGTCAGCCAGTGACGGACGCTCTATCCTGTCACTTATCGTGTGATAAGGCCGACCATGATACGGGGTCTGTAGAGGAGAACAGCTGGACAGCCGGACATAGGAAAGATTTTGGCCCAAGCTGCGGCGCTACCACGAAAATCGAATCTCGAAGTTAGTAGATCTCTATCTCTGTCGCTCGAGTACCATAAACCATAAGTGTGATAGAGACGGAGATATACACTTCGTTAGTTTAGCTCGCTCGCTCAATCAGGAATTCAGTTGGATTCCTTTTGTTTTGAATAACGATACCGTTAAATGAATGCAACTCTATTGCCAATTGAAAAAGATTGAAATTCTATTGAGATAATAAGTCCGCTGAGTAGGCCGTTTTTAGGGTTCCGTAGTCAAAAAGGAACCCCTATAGTTTCGCCTATCTGTCTGCCGGTCTTCGGCTTAGCTCAGTAACCACTACTAGAAAACTGTAATTCGGCATGGGTATATAAATTAATCACGCCGACAAAACGGTAGAATAAATCTAGTTTTTTTTTTTATTGTACCTCCCCTACACCTACATTTTTTTCTCGTGTAACCCATAGTGTGGAGAATCGTTGGATAAATTGTTCCTAGTAGCCTCCTGCCGATGCCGGCTAAATGGCTACTACTGGGGATGTGAAAAAAATCTTGGCAGTAGTAGGTATATTAATGAATTTAAAATGTAAACTATCACGGGGTAACTACACCGAGTAATAGTCGACCAACTTAAAAGGCCAACTTTCGTACAAATTCGGCCAACGGAACCGCACCATTTACTTGGCGCGTGTCGACGTAACACATACAGGCAACTACGGAACCCTACACTGCGCGTGGCCCGACACCCACTTGGCCGGTTTTGTTTCTAAATAAAATACGAGTATACCGATAGGTTATTGTTCAGAGAATTCAGTTCGCCAATTTCATAAATCTTATGATGCATATATTATCTAGACTTTGCAGACCTTTCACGAGTCTACGTCATTAACCCCTCCCCCCGCAAGAGAGGGGTGTTTTATGTTTAACGTGTCTGTGTATCTGTTTGTGGTATCGTAGGGTGCCCCCTGAAATCTCGACAAACTTTTCATCGAATTTCATTTCATCGAAAACGATTCATAGAATATTCAGTATACATATTATCTCTTGTAGTATTATGGCTTCATCGACTATTCATTATATATTAAAACAATAATTAGAGCAACTGTACAAGGAATATTAAATGCTTAAAATCTTTTTTAACCAACTATATAAAAGGCAGTACTACAAAATATCGCTTTTTATTTATTCGATATATCATTTTATAACTATTCAATTTTATACTAGATTACATATTTTAAGGATTGAATTCAGCATCTGTAGCATACCTTTTGGCAAATTTGAATTCTTGTATTCTTCTGAAAAACAAAATTCAACAAATTACTATTATTAAAACTAGTTTTAATTGCAACACATTGATACGCTAAACGACACTTACGAAGAATGACACACACGCAATGTGAAACTTACGCAGAATGACACACACGCAAAGTGACATTAAGGCAGGTCTCAGTTAGGTACGACGACGAGCGAAGCGAGGAGGAGTGTTAGGTAGAACTGCGACCCTACAGCGCGCGAGCCGAGCGAGCGAAGCGAGCGTGCCGCGGCAGCGGCCGGCGAAGCGCCAGAACCGACTTTTTTATTAGTATACTTTTTTTTAAACGGGCAAGTTAATCAAAAAATTGTATAGTTATGAGTAATATGTATTATTTAAAAAAAACAGACCCCGACTCGCTATCAGAAAGGAAATACTATCTCAGGTAGGTGCAACGACCAGTGACAATCTAAAAGGCTAGTTGTTAACAATTAGTATAATAATTAATTGAAGTAATAAATACTTAAATGATTTTCAAACATGTAAAGTTTACAATAAACAATAAAATATTAGATAATAAAGTATTAAATAAAGATCTGTGACATAAAGTATTTACTAAATAAAAATTATACACATTAAAAATCGGTGTTTTAAAAATACATCATTTAATTGTTCGATGTAAAGAATATTCGATCAAATGAAAATACGCGAAACGTTGACTTTGAACTGAAATTCGATTAAAAGTTTGTCGAGATTTCAAGGGTAAACCGGTATCGTAGCTCCCTAACGGATGAACCCATTTTCGTTTAGTTTTTTTTCTGTCATAGATAATTTTATCCCGAGTGTTCTTAGCCATGTTTCATGAAAATATGTTCAGCCGTTTTTGAGATATTGGATTTTGAAATGAAAATGTCGGGGGTTTCTCAACTTTCCTAAGTTGTAGTTATTTTAATTATGCAACCATAAGCGATAGGCTTCCATATGCCATACCTAGTGGTATAGCTGGACACTGTTACGCTATTGTGTGTCAATGTTAGAACGAAACAGAAGATAATAAGTTTTATGTAATGCATAAAGGCTTTTCAAGGCTTTCTGCACTTCCCTCTATACCTGCAGCCTGTGGGCGCAGTATACGCAACGGGCATGTGGGGCCCTTCGTGTTTAATATAACAACGCGTTCCGGGTGTTGATGGGACTGCCCCGTTTCTGTAGCGCGTCGGGTATGTTTGCTGCGGCGCGAGTGGATTGCTTTTACACAGTAATGCGCGGGCGCGCCGCATCCCTGATGCGTCGGGTGTGGGGCAGTCCCAACACCATCCTAAAGATGATAGCCGAGAGGGCAGACTGCCCCTATATGTTACACTGTGGAAGATTGCATGCTCCCACTAGTGTTATCAAATGGTAACCTCCTTAGTAAATTAACACTTAGTCTTTAAGGTATTCAAAATACTAACAAAATATGTGTCTATTGTTACATGAAATAAAAGATTTTTATTTATTTATTTTATAAGGTACATTTTTAAGTCCTGAAAATACCAGCATAAGTCCAGCTGCCGTATTTCCATGTCTAAAATGTTCTAAGACAGAAAGTAACTAAAATATATTACCTAAAGTAGGTACCTATATTTTCAATCATGCAAAATAATGTAACGTTTTATTCCGTATAATCTAAATTGAATTTCCGGCTCACATAAAGGTTTCATTTCAAAAAAGGAAATTACTGAGGATAAATAATTATTCCGTTTCGCAAAGAAATTTGGCGAGTCTTTTATCCACCGTAAGAACGAAAAAATGCTCAGTCAAATTAATAATGAAAAGAGATTTTTTATAGAAACCTTTGAGCATTTTCGGGTTATTTAAAACCAGTAAATCTTTGCTTATGTCTAGGTTTAAACATTACAGAAGTGATATTGAAGAATAAAGAATGCTATAAGATAGGTAAGTAAACTTACTGGCTTTTCGAATATTCAATACACTTTGATTTGACATACTCTCCGATATAAGAACTGTAGGGGTTGTTACTCAGATGGTAAAGACTTATTTATATATTTAACTTTTATTTATTTTATAACTTGCTAGATGAAAGCCTAGGGGGCCAATCCTTGACATCTTCGGTTGGGCCCCCGAGGCTTTCATCTAGCAAGTTATAAAATAAATAAAAGATAAATATATAAATAAGTCTTTACCATCTGAGTAACAACCCCTACAGAACCTTTGGGAGGCGATTCTCATCGCCCCCGTGTTTGTCGAGATATGAATCTCTTCTCGTGTTCTGTCGGTAGGAGTAGAAAAAAAGTAGGATCCACTAAATACACGTATTGGCTTTCACAGTAAGAAATTAAATAATACATGAAATTAAATTAGACATTATACCGTGTGATAACTTGTCAATCTAAACTGTAAAACAATTGAAGCTCGTAGCTGACAGAAAACAAATAATAGGTATCTAAAGAGTTTTGTTGCTAGGCAAAACGCCAAAAACCTATCAATCTTTTATTTTTTTCCAATAAGCGTAGCGGTAGCGTGTGAAGCCAAGAAAATGGAACTGGGGAGCCGTGTGTTTTACACGAAACTTTTGGAGCCACTTTTGACCCCTTTATATTGACATTACTAGATCGGTAGTTAGATATCCGAAGTAGCATACCTATTTCTCTAACTTAAGATCGAAGTCCCTCGACCGAGCTCTGCTCGGGAGGAAATAGAGAAAATACGGAGTAAACGAATTTTCCCAGACATGAGACCCAGGTAGATCTTTCGCCCCCATAAAATCTTACATTTCCTTCATTAAAATCGTTAGAGCCGTTTTCGAGAATGTGATTTCAAATGTACTTATACTTATACAAATATTGCTCGTTTAATAGTAGGTAGGTATAGGATATAGTGAATAGCTGCTTCATAATAATAATAATAATAAATACTCTTTATTGCACCACTACAAGAGAGAAACATCTTACAAAAAAATTTGCTTAATAAATAATGGTAACAACAGGCGGTCTTATCGCTTTAAAGCGATCTCTTCCAGACAACCTTACATATGTTATTTCCAATATGAACATCATTAACATGTATAAGCATACCCGGATTTTAGTAAATTATCCGCAGAGATAGTTATATACCCGGGTAGACGGACTAGGTACTAGGTACATTGTAAGGTGCATTAATATGGACTAAGGTCCGGTTATAATAAATAATAATAAATACTCTTTATTGCACCACTACAAGAGAGAAACATCTTACAAAAAAAAATGCTACCTAAACCCCTGCAACAACCCCACCCTGCACCCTGCTGCTTGCTATGCTTTTTTTTTTTTTTTTTTTTTTATGGATGGTTAACTGCAAGCCGGGCCTTCGCAGAGGACCCTTTTGCTTGGAAATGGCTTGTGCGTAATTGGCCAGAGGGGCAACCAGCAAATGCTTGCTATGCTGCTTTTGCCTTTTGGTTATATACCTAAAGCCGTCGGTAATCTAAAGGTATCATCTGTTTGTATGGGAAATTTGACTATTCTTTACGACATGATAACTGCCGGCGGCATACCTATTTATTTAACGGTTACTAAGTAACAAGTCTTGTCAAACATTTGTTAATTGATTGTCCAATGTATAACACAGAAAGATTATTTAACTGTTAACCTTCCTGAATGCTTAAAAGATTGTTTAAATAATTCAAAAAACACTGTTAAATTTCTAAAACTAATTGATTATTATAAGTCGATTTAATGTTGTGTTCTCTACCTATAGTGACCACTATTAGCGACTATTAGCGACCGCTAATGACCTTAAATGTTGAGCGACCTTAAATAAAAAAATAAAAAAGTCTTGTCAGTCAAATGCAACCAGAGGGGTGACCACGTAACTTTTCGAACGCACGTTAGGCTAGGACAACTTAACTGACATTTTAAATAAGTGACATTTAGATCTACCTCACGTCCATACAATGCGTTACGTGAAGGACCAGAGTCCTAGTGTCGGTTATTTTATTTCAACTTAGACTGTTCTCAAAGCGAGAGCTGCTGGCGCCATATTTAACGATTATCGGCCTGTGAACTGTGGTTTATGCACCCATCCTTAATCTTCCTTTTGTCTTTCCGAAACTGTAGACTGAATCGTTTATCAAATACTAGATCCACTATAGTAACAATGGTTACCACGCGTTTAAAATGGCCAGGCATCTGCGATGTATTCTGCGGATTTTCTTAATGACCAGCGACGATAAAGCACAAGAAATTAGCCATTAAGTCAACAGCTTGAAAAATCTAAAAACAATCGCGTACTCGTTTTAGTTTACCGTTCGTCATTATCTCTAATTGACGTTCGTTCGGTCGCAAACAATGTCGTCCGACTAGCCTGGTCCGCAAAAACTGTAATCTATCGATTCTTTCGTCTCACGTATTGGTTTTTTTTTTGCGGTCGAACGCATGCCGTGCGCTCTCGGCTCAAATTGCAAGGAACAATGCGGCGTCAATTATAATATCTACCATATGTACGTCCTCCCTACAACCATCTCCGACCCCCAAGCGAATACCGACAGTCTCCCAAAGACCTAAGGTTTAAGTATACATTAATAAAGTTTAAATACAGCTTCTATATACTTTTGCGACGCAAAAAGGGGATGAATAAGTCATGAGCTGCGACAAATAGTGTAGGTAAAGGTCAGTTGCTTAATTATAGATGCGTGCAGCTCACCTGTTGATTGGTCTGTTTGAAAAATGTGTCAATCATAGGATTTTTTTTAAAAGATCGCTAGCGCGGGAAAGCGCGGTGCGGAGTGACATGCAGGTTGTGTCGCCGGCGGCTGACCGCTCACTGAAGTTGGTGCCCCACCCCGCCCCGCCCTCGCCCCGCCCACCGCAGCGTGGCTCACTTCACGCCGGTCGGGAAAGTGGGAAACTCATCTAGTGGGGCGAGTGCCCCGTGGTGGGGTGGGTGGTTACTGGTTGTATGGCTTTGTATGATCGTAATCGGTTTCACAATATTTGCCGACTTACCTAGTCCATAGATTAGTTAAGTTATAAATTTATGAACAATCTAGTTGTTATTGTAAGATCAATTTGATTCAACATGTGGAGTCGCCTGCAAAAAGATGTACCTATCCATTGTTCACCTTACTACATGGAAATAAAGTAAAAAAATGGATTCCTACCAACCCCCTAAGATGTCCGCCTTTTATGATTTTTAATAATCTAATGTCTAGGTACTGTTGTGATGCGTAGTTATTATTATTTTAACTTTGAACCTGAGGTTTGTAATATCGTGGTAATATCTCTTAAATTAAATCTTCTTCTCATCTGTTTTAGGGGTATTTGAAACATAATTAAACCATTTATTTCTCCTCAAAGATACGACTTAACAGATACTTTGGGGTACTTACAGACACTTGCAAAGTTCACTCACTACCTTTTAGTAAACTTTTGTTTGTATCAAGTTCCCAACCAAAAGCACTCTACGTAGTGTATAAACTTGTAATGCATTCAGGATGCATCCGGATCTATATCCGTTTCCGGGAAAGCCCCGGGGATAACTGAGGTCTATTCTTGTTCATCTTTCTCATCACATTCGTATTTCAATGTGTTTCGCTCGCCTCTACACGCGAACTAATGTGTCAGAATATATTGAATCGCAATACGGCAGTTGACAATAGTAAAAATAAGAATAATAAAGAAAATTCTCGAAAACACTCGGAAAAATTGGCATTTTAAATTATTTTTAAACTTGTTCATATTTTCAACGAAATTCACTCTAAAGGCATGAAGCATTCTGACTAATTTACTGGTAAGAACTCACAAAATAAACAGGAGCGTTTTATCGAAGTTGTTTGTCACAGCATGTACCTAATAGAGCGTTTGCTAGATTGCTCGTGAAAAATGTTCGTGGCAATGTTTAGCCGTGTTCGTTGTTCAGATCGATAAATTAAAAACAGCGAATGCTTGATGTTCTTTTACATTACATGTCCATACTTAAGAGGAAACACAAGGGCCGTTTTTCCATAGAAACGTAGTCCCCTGTTTTCTCCCTGGATAATGGCAGTAAGCAATATTTTTTTTTCATAAATCTATGGCTAGGTACTATAGACATGTTCCTGTTTCCTTTTTCTCATAAATTTATTCATAAAAGAGATTGGCCGTCAAAAACCAAAAAAAATGCCAGTTTTTCCGCTGTGCTCAAACATCCGGAAAACAATTTTGACTAGATTATTTAAAAAAAGGAAAATATAGAAACACGACCAAAGCCTTTCTTTGATTAAAAAAATATTTAAATAGGTCAAGTTTTGGAGAAGATATCAGGGGACTACGAAACGTTCATTTTATGTAATTTTAATAGGTATTTTCGGTCCAAGCTGCAGTTGTCTCTATCGCGCTCTGCGGGGGGAGGCTTGAGGTTGGCTCGACAGCAATACATTTTACAAATACCTATTTCTCAATTATCTCTCCCTTAGTGTTTCCCCTTAAGTCTATCATCACCTTAACAGAGCGATGTTGACGTTTAAAAAAAAGTTGCTGATTTGACTATCATTCAATATCCCTATTGGGATGTGAAAGTGATCTCCCGAGTAGGGATTCTTGTATAAAATATACTCTTTTAGAGGTTCGGTGTTGCCTCGGCGAAATAGAAACTATATTTGTTTAATGTCTGCGAACTTGACGTTATTCTAAGGGGAATATGTGGACTAATACTAAAATATCAAAACTTTATCAATGTCACATCTCTTCATCATTTTAAGAGTAAGTAAGGTAAGATCCACTGTACCTAGAGGTCGTAGGTTCAAATATTTTTTTAGATTCCTTTATGCTTTCAAAAAAATGTTCTGAGTGGTTCAAATATTTTTATTTATTTATATGGATATTTATTTATTTCAGAGAAGTTTTCACAAAACTTTCAACTACATCTCGGCTATCGTAGACAGCAAATGGAATTAACTGCAAATGTGTATTTGTATTCTAGGTATCTACTATTTGACTACAAACATACAAATAGAGCTCAGGATACACTCGTGTCTAGCAGATATAGCGACCCAAATGCACCGAGAGATTTCCCGGGGGTCGCAAGTCCAAGACGTAATCCTTTGAGTCGGTGCATTCGCGATGTTATTTCTCTGTCAATGGTAAATAAAATGCGAGATGCTGTTGTTAGTGTGTCTCTGAGGCTTTAAAATATTACTTCGTGAACAATTTATGATGGGTGAGCCTAACAGCGAAGCCTAAAGCGAACAAAGTTGTCTGTGTATGAAATTTTGTGTACAGGTCCAATAACTATATTGAATTTTATTGTCAATCCATTTTTTTTTCTTTAAAATAATTGGCTCGCGATTTCTACAGCTCACACAGCCAAAAGTTATAAATATCAAATCGGCGTGCAGGATCAAAATGGTATGCATACCGTCAGTATGCAGGGAGTCGTGTCCACTGGTTTGTATGATATTATAATTGATCGATATATTTTACTGGTAGTCACACCGCCTGCGAGAAATACCCCCAAGCAGTAGAACGTCCGAGTGATCGACTGATGACTTTTATTAATAGTCGTCCCGTCTGGGGAGGACCTGCATACTGACTTATCCATCAATGAAAATGCGCCTTTACAGTAATCAGTAATTTAATGTGTGAATGACTCAGGCGCACAGAGTTAGGTATATCTGTATATATCTTAGTGATCCAAAAAATATGTGATCACTAAGATCATAGGGCACCTCATACGACATGACGACTTCATACTAAATATATATGTAGAGGGGAAGCTAGGAACAGGAAGACCTAGAATAAACTACATAGAGGAACTCAAAAAGAGATTGCGGTTAGGTCGTATCGAGATGACAAAGAGGTTGCGTGGGATCGGAGTAGATGGATGACCTACTTTGAGCTACACTGACTTAGCTCTTAAGGCGGTGAATTGGAAATTATCGCGTGCTTTGAAACGCCGTTCTGACTAGATTAAGAAACAATAAGGTCTGATTTTCAGATATATGATTCTTGACTATATGATTGTTTATCTGATTTTATCGATACACGATTGCTTAAAATTTTCTCGATAGAAAAAAAATCCAAAGTTGGGTCTGTATTGTCCTTTTTTACTCAGCTTACTCAAAATATACATTATTTTACTACACAATCAAGTTAATAATCAAATCTCACTTTATGAAATTTAAATAAAACTTCTATAAGTTAGGTATTTAACGAAATTTGTCCAAAAAAGTCATTCCCGAAGAGTGTTACATCTCTTTTCCTCGTGCGCGGAAGGCATCAGCGTGTCTCTGTCTAGGGGCGTGTTCGACTCAAATCAAGGCATCCCCTTAAGAGTCCGCAGTAAGCTCGATTCTCCATACAAACGTAGTTACGCTCTCATTTTAAAACTACGTGTTGGATTGTAACGAAATGCATATACAATGACATGAGGTATATCCAGGTCTGTAATTAGTTTATGTAGCTTTAAAAAAAATACAGCGAATTTACGTTTTTCATACAAAACTAGTTTTTGCTGTATTTTGTTTGTTTTATAAACTGGAACCATATAAACTAATTACAGACAGATATACCTAATTTCATTGTATATGAAAAGCTTCGTCACAGTCCAACACGTAGTTTAAAAATGAGAACGAAACTGCCGAGCTTACTGCGGACGCTAAGAAAAAGACGAAAATCCTACCTTATCAGGCGTACACACCCTAACACAATGTAATAAAAGTACAGATATAAGCATAATAAAGTCCGTGAGGATGGACACATGACAGATTGAGATGAAACTCTATAATTAACAACTGTTTTTAATTTCAGATCATACATACTTATGTACTTGTCGTTCTTAAAAAGTCAGAAACAGCGTAAAAATATTTGTCAACAAGTCATTGCATTAATTTCTTCAAATATAGTTAATTAATAGTCTTTAAATGCATCAGGCATTTGTTATAAATTCCTATGCACCTGATGACAGAACTCTTGGTACTGAAAGCTAGTTTAACTTGATGGTTTCAATTTATGTTTATACTAGTTTCTAACTCTCCGAGTGCATAAATACATCTTGTGTACAAAAATACATGTAAACGTTAGTATTTTATGTTCCAAATAATAGGCCGCAACATTATCTTTGTTTTATATGAAACTAGCCGATGCCCGCGGCTTCGCCCGCGTGGTTATAGGAAAATGTAACGTATTGAATTTTCCCGTGGGAATTTGATGTTTTTCCGCTGGAAAAAGTAGCCTATGTCACTCTCCAGCTTCTAAACTATCTCCATACAAAATCAGATCAATACGACGCTCCGTTGCGACGTGAAAGAAGGACAAACATACAAACACACACACTTTCGCATTTATAATATTAAGTAAGGATTTTGCTCTAATACATTTCCTTTGTATGGAAAATCGTCTCGGTTATTGTCACGTTGCATAGCGTTGTGTGTGCCGCGTCCAAAGGGCTTTCGGTATCTTATAGAAGCCTTCATATTCCACGTCTGCTCCGGATTTCCGCGCAAATCCGTGCTTGGGTGGTCTACGACATTTCCTAGGTGCGGACAATGAATAGTGTGGTTGGATTATTAACTAAGTTTACAAAGTTGAGTGAAAGTATGCAGTCAACGCGGATGTTACCGCGGACCATTAATGTTCCCGTTATTATTTGCTGTTTTTTAAATCTTGTTTCTATACATTTTAATATTATTATCTGTATCTTCTAGTTTTTGTGAAAATAAAATGACTCATTTATTTTAAATTTACATCACTACATAGTATAAAACAAAGTCGCTTCCCGCTGTCTGTCTCTATGTAGGTATGCTATGCTTAGATCTTTAAAACTACGCAACAGATTTTGATGCGGTGTTTTTTAACAGATAGAGTGATTCAAGGGGAAGGTTTATATGTATAATGTAGTACCCGGGCGAACCCGGAGCGGGTCGCTAGTTACTAATAAACAAAACACGAAACACTTGGAAATCGTCAAGTTTATACTTGTTTTTGCTATTTTACAGATTTTATTGAAATTGAATTAGGCGATGGGCTCGCCAGCTATATCGCAGTGATATCTTGTGTCGATCTTTAACCGACTTTAAAAAAGGAGGAGGTACTAACAGAGATTTATTGACTTCATAAATAAGCACCAGATTCGACTTTCAGTCAATACATACCATATACATATACCATAGTAAGCTGTTGAATTTCCATACAAATAGTATAATACAAAAGCGTAGGTATAGGTATAGATAAGTTACGAAGACTGAAAACGCACGTTTTGACTCCATACCTAAATCATTCAATCAATTACCAAGAACTGTCTAATTCAAAACCATTTACTGTCCTAAATCCCGATTAAGCAATGTAGACCACGATCACACATCGTGATCAACAAATCATCTGTTTATACTCAATGAGCGATTGTCGATGCGCGGGCGGCGGTGACGTCACCACGACACCGACCAATCGCGACCTTACTACCTTAGAAGGAGATTCTATTTTCAAATTGCCTTTACCAGTCCTTTATGATTATGAAGATTACAATTTGAATTTTATGCTAGTGTGTTAAAGTCGTTATTCGAGTGTGGGTTTCTGGTTTTGTGCGTGTCTTAATATGGTGTTAAGCGATTGGGTTTGATTGAAGGGAGCAATTAAGTGCTACCTTGACGGTGTATATGTTGTTGATATATGTTATCTGAAGTGTATCAATTGAGTTAGCCACCTGTCGCGTTGTGGGGTTTAATGACCTTTAAGGCCTTGATAGCAGGCGACGCGTGCGGCGACGCGTGAGGCGTGCTGTCAGGCGACTATGAAAACGCTCATGCTTGTTATAGACACTCTTAAGCAAAGTTGTTTAGGCGACTTACGAACGCCAGGACGCTTGACTGTTATACGCAGTTTAATGCCAAGAGCGATCCTGCGAGTACGCAGTTCAATGCCAAGAGCGATCCTGCGAGTACGCAGTAGAATGCCAAGAGCGATCCGGCGAGTACGCAGTTGAATGCAAAGAGCGATCCTGCGAGTAAGCAGTTGAATGCGAAGAGCGATCCTTCGAGTACTCAGTTGAATGCCAAGAGCGATCCTGCGAGTACGCAGTTAAATGCCAAGGGCAATTCTGCGAGTACGCAGTTGAATGCCAAGAGCGATCCTGCGAGTACGCAGTTGAATGCCAAGAGCGATCCTGCGAGTACGCAGTAGAATGCCAAGAGCGATCCGGCGAGTACGCAGTTGAATGCAAAGAGCGATCCTGCGAGTAAGCAGTTGAATGCCAAGAGCGATCCTGCGAGTACGCAGTTGAATGCCAAGAGCGATCCGGCGAGTACGCGCAGTTGAATGTCAGGAGCAATCCTGCGAGTACGCAGTTGAATGCCAAGAGCGATCCTGCTAGTACGCAGTTGAATGCCAAGAGCGATCCTGCGAGTACGCAGTTGAATGCCAAGAGCGATCCTGCGAGTACGCAGTTGAATGCCAAGAGCGATCCTGCGAGTACGCAGTTGAATGCCAAGAGCGATCCTGCGACGCCACCCTTTACAAGGCGGAGCCGGATGTCGTTGGTGGTTTTAGAAGGTAGTCCAGCTTCGGTTAGTCCGTCATACCCGTCGTGCCTCCCCGGATAGGGCGGGATACGTAGACGCATCTCCCCAACGTAAAAAAAAGGACGCACGACTCCTCAAACAAACATAGTTTGGTTCTCATTTTAAAACGACCTGCTAGAACAACATGAAACTTTGTTTCCGACCTAGATATCGTGGATCTCAATATGTATAAAAGTTTCATGTTATATACCTATATATATATATATTTTTCAGTATACCGTTTTAAAATGAGAACTAAACTACGTTCGTAGAGAGAGTCGACTTGATTCGACCGTGCTGGGGGCTCTTACTCTTGTCAATACGCTAAGGAGAAGACGCTTTAGATCGTTTGCTGGAAGAGATCCCTTAAAGGGACTAGGTCGCCTCTCTACTTCTTTTTTAGGGTTCCGTACCCACAGGGTAAAATGGGACCTATTACTAAGACTCCGCTGTCCGTCCGTCTGTCTGTCTGTCCGTCTGTCACCAGGCTGTATCTCATGAACCGTGATTGTTAGACAGTTGAAATTTTGTCGCTATAGCAACAAATACTAAAAAACAGAATGAAATAAATATTAAGGGCGCTCCCACACAACAAACTTGATTTTTTTGCCGTTTTTATAGATAATGGCATGGGACCCTTCGTGCGTGAGTCCGACTCGCACTTGACCGGTTTTTATTTGTTTTCATTTCGTCCTGTTTTATGTTCACGTGGTCTGAAACGTACTCCGGCTTGCAAACATAAGTTTACGTTTCATATTGGCCTTTTCCCTTAAGTGCACAAAATTGTCTTCTGCTTATAATCTTCTTAGAAGTTTGAGCCTGACTCAAAGGTTGGTCTTATTCGTGAACATTAAACTTTAACGTACTATGTGTATGATGTTCACAGGGTGCAAATAATCTACTGCTTTAACTAGACCGCAGTGCCTAGAGCCTAATGGGAATGATATGGTATAAAAAACACGAGTAACATAACATAATTAACCTTACATTAAATGCAGCAAAAATAGCTTAATGTAGTTCTCAGATTTTTACTACTTTGCCGTTCGCATGCTGTGACAATTATTCGTATCGACATCACACACAAAGAGACAAAGTAACCGCTCAAAAATACACTTAAACATCGACACGTGGGCGATATGACTCACAAAAGACTCTGTCTAGCCCCAAAACGGTCAAAAACAATTAGGTAACCATTCGTCTGTTTTTGTCCGAATTCAAATCGACACGAAACACCGCCTTTTTCGGTTATGCTACTGTGCTTGAATGGACTACTTAGTGTTTTATTCGTCAGATTACTGTTTATGGGGCTGACAATGGAGTTTGGACGCAATAAATCAGATTGGTCAGATAGGCGGTTTTGCTTTCTCCCTGATGTGCTAGGATTGTGTAATTGTACTCATTGTTGATGTTCGGTTTTGTTTTGATTTAGTTGTTGTATTTATTACCACGGTGTCCTGCTGGATTGTTGGGAAAGAACGACCGTTGGGACCAACCGTCATTTATACCTAACGTGCATTCGAAAATTTATACAATTACCCTGCAGTGTTTTTTGTAGCTTCTCTTCTTCGCCGTCCTCCTGACAGAGCAGTCGTGCTCATCATTTCATAGTCCAGAAAAAATACGGTTTTGAAAAACATTAATTTATAATAGCGTTGTTTTTGCTGTTTTCATTTTAAAATGCTTTATTCAAGAATCCGACAAACTGTCCACCCGGAAGTAACTATGTAGATTTAAATGAAGCATGTTTTGTCTCTTTTTGTATGATTTATCTTGAGTATTATAGAGCAAATGTAAATGAACCAAAATAAAGACAAACATATTTATAAATATTTTTTCTGCCTTTTCAGAAGCTAGTTAATTTATATTTTTTTGATGTCTGAAATTTTGTCGGTCTGTCGCTGGGTAACTATTTAATTGATAATAAATCCGTTACACATAAAAGATAAACTATTATAAATTATTTCCATTTTTTTTCCATACAATTTGTCAGTTCATTGACTGGACTATAAGGTGTTGGTAGCAAGCTTCACAACCCGCCGCCATTTTTGTCTGACAGTCGTCTTCCTTATGCTTGCGTGTAGTGATGCATCTACTGCAGCTTTAATCTGGTCTGTATCTCATTGGTGACCTGCCTCGCGGTCTGATGCCTCGCTACCTTTCCTTGGACCACAACATTACAACTGCTTGTGGTTTGTACCTTATCTAGTCCAGTCTAATTCACTGCTTTCACGTTGGTATAGTTATAATGCTGCCAATGCATAAAACGTTCAATAATATCATGCATAATTCACAAGTACCTACACCTTATATGTCCTAAATACTTGATACTAGTCTACCTACTACAACATTTGATATTAGCATTGCTACTTTCAAGATTTCCATTTTTAATTTCTTGAACGTACCTATTGAAACTATATCAAACGTTTTAGTTGTGAGTAACCCAGTATAAAAAACAGCTTAGCATTCAATATTAAGCAAAGAAATATAAACCACACTGTGTAATCTGCTAAGAAATTACAAATCTGACAAGTATCTAGTAAGTAATAAACCGTAAAACATGTAGGTATAGGCAAGGTGTCAACGTGCTGGCCGAAAAACGTAATATCCTGTGACAACTCAAAATAAAAAAATATGCACAATGAACACTTCCCGGTTTCCGCGCAGACACTTCCTTACAAATTACCAATTTATCTATGACACTGTCGTATTCCTTGTCACAACGGCATAGTGCCTATAATTCCTTGCTTTTGGATTTCTCTGGGTTTGTCGGTCTAAACCGGTCATTGACATTAGAAAAAATGCACCGAATTACGATTATGATGCCTACTCCGAATTTTGTAGGGTGTCACTAATATAACTGATTTTGCGGATAAACATATTTTGAAACTGATGGCACGTAATAAGAAAAAGTGGAAGTAATATAATATTATAAAATGAAATTGAAAGGTCAGCGAGACAAACATTGTTAAAAAAGATACGAATGGTTTTAAACAGGCGACTTCCGGAGAGTGATTAAATTTAGTTGTACTCAATTAAAATGTATATCTCTCATAATGCCACATTGTTATTGATAAATTACGTTTTACTTCCATAAATATATTTAATCACTGTACATATAGGTTTTTTCGAATTTGTCCTCAATTGATATGCATTCTTGCAGAAATGTTCCCTTCAACGGTAATAATCACTTAGTAACCAAATTATTAAAATATGCATTTAATGAATTAATTAACTTCCTTTTCGACAAGTTTTAATCGCAAGAGGTATTTCCAAGTCAAGCAATATTAGCAATTAAGACCAAAAAGGAAACAATTGTATTAACTAAGTCCCGGAAATCCTGAGCAGGAAACTTGCTGAAAATTGATAAAATAGAAAGAATTTTGACATGTATCGATACTAAATATTATTTATGTCCTTGTCACCAAGCTGTGGCTTACTGGTAGTGGTATTACACATTGGTGAAATACTTGTTATAATGACTATAATAACTTAAGAGTATTGGCACAACGCTTTCTAATAAATCTACAGAGGAATCAGTCTAAGATTAAGCACCATCGGTTGGAATCGCGGCATTGAGTACCTAACATTCGGTAAAGTATTTAAGACTTTGGGCCTCCGTGGAAGCAATATGGTTAGAACATTGTTGGGGGTTTTGTGAGTAGGTAGTCTGGAAGTTCTGCCGGGAGTCCCACACACCCGTCCGGTCCTCGATCAGGCGGACGTTGCGTCTGCATACCACCATCGCAAAATATAGAGAGAGCTTAACAGCTTCAGTTTTCACGGTTTTTGACTTGATTAGTCTAGATAAGCTCTTTAAATTATAGGAAACTCTCTAAAGTTAGCAATGACAATCAAACTTTTCAAAGTAAATGCAGCAGAAACATCCAAAAATTAGTAACAAAAAAAGAGTATCATAAAAATACTTTTATCGGCTCCATCGACGTGGTTACCCGAGCCCATCCGAATGTGAGCGGAAATGAACGAACGTGCGGCGAACGCTTCCGAGCGCGTCGCGGCGCGTGTCCCACCTACTAAACGGTCGCTTAATATTGTAGTCACCCTACATCTTAATGGCACTTTTTTTTGGTTATATTTTACTTTTGTTTGCAAGTTTTTTTGCAAGGAAAATATTTAAGTTAGTTTAATACTTGAGTATTCTTCTTTAAATTCTTCCTGGAGCTGGAGTGTCCTAACATAGTATTTCACTTATTTGTAATACCAGTAAGCCACAGCTTCCTATTGCAAGAAAATGACAGCTATCGCCATCTCTTAGGCACTGGTCATTCTGTACCGTTAGACGTTATTTGAGTCAGGCAACAAGGCCCATATTTACAAATACCTTACAGACTAACATACATAAAAAAGACCGGGTTGCACTCCGGGAGTGCCGGCAGAAGTTAAAACTCAATAACATTGTAACAGTTTTTCGATCAGGTCACGTGACATCTTACGGTGTCACCCTAAAAATGAATTTGACGCAAATTTATAAACAATTATCAATCATTTAGGCGGCTCGCCCGTCGGCGCGCCGACGGGCGGCGGCAAACACAATACCAATTTATTTTTGCCATTGCCAAATATTTTTCAAAGCTTTATATCTTTAGGAATAACGTCTAAATTCGAACTATTCGAATTTGCAAGAACAGCAGACGGCGGTGGCGACCAAAATATCAATTTGTTTTTGCCGTTGGTAAATATTTTTCTAAGCTTTATCTCTTTAGGAATAACGCCCAAATTCGAACTATTCGAATTTTCTCAAAAGCAAAACGGTGAAGGACGCGTTGGTTCAAATTACAAATTTATTTGCAGAATATGCTATTGCAAAAAGTGTTTAACGGCTTTATACTCTTGCGAATAGCGTTCAGTTTTGAATGAAGTCGAATCGGCTAGCAGCAAAAAGTGACCTCCTTCACATCAGACGTCACAAAACTCTGTCGCGTATTTAACAATTTATCCCCATGCCAAAAAGTGGTCAGCGCCGCTAAAGAAGTTTTCACTTCAACAATATACAAAACTTATAGCACAAAAACACTTAACACTTAGTTCTTAATAAACTTAGGTAACATAGCATAATCAAAGCGTAAAATTAACATATATACCGCAAAATTCCGGTAATTTCCCGGTTTACGTCAATCCTAATCGTGAATAATATTAGTCGACTATAATTATTATATAGATAAGGCTCACACGTGAATTCTGTTAATTAAGTGCGACATTACCGCAGTAATGACGTTAAGGTAAACTGACGTCGCGAATAATTGGAAATTCGAGGAATTACGTTTATTAATGTTATCAACGTTGGTATTTCTTTTTGCCATATAGAGGGACAAAATATACAGTACCTAATAGATTAGGTACAACACATACATTAGGTTTAGCAGAGCAGCGTGTGGAGAGGAAAAAAACTCATTATTCTGCATACATTAAAATTTTTACGGAACCATTTTTCGTACTGGCCACACGACATGAGCGCTTGCGACCCTTGCTGAAAAGTAACAACTTGTCATTCTTAGAACTGTCGACAGAAAACGCGGTTGTCAAAGTGCCGTATAAAAGATTTCCTTCGTACTTTTTCTTTTTCATAAAATACGTTCTGTTAGTGTTAAGTAGACTGACCACCGTAATATTAACTACTTATATCATCATTTTCTTGCCTTTGTCCCATTTACTTGGAGTCGGCGCAGCATGTCTTTTTCTTCCAGACCATGTCACTCGTCATCTCGTCGCTTTACTTCCTTCCTCTTCATATCGTCTCTCACACAGTACACCCACCTTTTCAATGCAATAATTCATGTGTTGAACACGTTAATTCAACAATCTTTCTTGGTATTACCGTGGACGAACATCTGAATTGGAAAGCACACGTTGAAGGGGTATGCTCTAGGTTAAACAGATTCGTTTTTGCATTGCGACGGCTTAGATCTATAGTATCGAAAGAGGCTGCGCTGTCTGCGTATCATGGTTATGTTGCTTCAATTTTACGTTATGGCCTTATCGTTTGGAGCAACAGTACAGATATCCAAAGGGCATTTGTTACCCAAAAAGAGTGCGTCAGGGCTATACATAGAAGTAAATATCTCGCCCATTGTAAACCAATATTTAAGGAACTTAAAATCTTGCCACTTCCCTGTCAGTACATATTGGAACAGGTATAGTTTGTAAAAAAAATCCACAGCTCTTTCCACTTCATGATAAAGTAGTTAATAAACAAAGACCTAGCAGGAATCCACTACAGCTTTTTCAACCTACACAAAGGCTCGAAGTTGCCAACTCGAACGCACATTTTATGGCTATAAAATTATTTAATAGACTGCCAGATGACTTTAAAATCCTGCCTACATGCCAATTCCAGAAGAAAGTGTTCATTTCATATATTGCTTGACAAATGTTATTATTCTGTTTCTGAATTTAAAAAAAAAAATTGTATTGTATATTTGTCGAGACTATAAGTACCTAAATATTTCTACGCCGATGCATGACGGCAGAATATGCTGACCTAACACCCTCTACTAACCAACATTGTACCATATTCTAAGAAATAAATGATTGATTGATTTCCTTAGCCTACCTCGTCTGTTCCATCTTCCATATTTTTTTTTTCTATAAAAAAATATTCAAGAACCGATACTAATTTGCCATTTTAAGTTCAACATTCAGACATTTCGCCATAAAACTGCAACACAATCTTAACACGTAATCATTTAAATACAATATACATCCGTTTTAAGCCATTATCCATTGATTTGCTTTAATTTCACGTCACGTCCTTGCCCGTGGACAACGACCCTAATTGCATCTGTAATAACCTTTATGGTAATTTCTGGCGCCTAATAATAAATACAGCGAAACTTGGATAATTGACCTCTCAGGAGACCAGCACTTTTGTCTCAATTAAAGAGGTAATCTCATTTAATCGGGTCGTACTAATTAAACAGGTTCAAAAAATTATATCGCATTTATAGAGGTTCTCAGAACAGAGATGCTATAATGGATGTATATATGTGCAGAGGAGAGAGATGCATGATGTATGTGCAGAGGTGATATGCTATGTCATATACTATGCAAGTATATAGTTGTCTTTATATTTATTGATAACATGGGTATATTTAAGAACAATTTAGAAAAAAAAAGTATGACGGTCAATAATCTCACTCAATAATTATACTCGTATCAATCCCATTGTGCCATCATATTAGATGATCCTCTAAAAATTTTTTATGTAAAATTATTCTTTCTGTGTATATTTTGAGTTATAGTCCAGATCCGAACTTATTGCATAATTTGTATTATTCTACAGACTTTAACTTGTTTTGTAAGCCTAATAAAAAGAAAGAAATAAATAAAAATAAATATTACACTCAAAGGAATTAAAAAAAACATCACAATGCCAATTAAATCACATTATAAATTAAATATATTTTATCTGAATATCTTACTTATTTCCCTGTAACTATCGCCTTTTTTCGGTAAATAAAGAGACTAAGAAATAAATGATTGATCACTTCTGGCCCTAATCTGGTACACAAACTTTAAAATCATCAAAACTAGCAATTTCAGTGATTTTGGTACCTACTTAAGTACCAAAACTTAACTTTACGTGTCGCATCTTCTTTGGAAGTACTGCCTACTTTTGTTTAATTTTACATAAGCATAAAATAGTGTCAAGTTTGGCTCTAACCAGTCTACCAAAAGTACTATCCAAAGCGATCAAAATATCAGTTTTTAAAAAATACGAGCCATTTCAGCTTTCGAAGTTCCGTTCCACCGTTCTATTTAAAAAAATCAAAGCAAGCACCTCTTTTTCCTGATTGCCAATGTCTATCGCATATGAAAATACCGGATGTCGCGTGTGAACCTCTCTTTACACCCCCGATTGGTGATACCGATACAATTTTGCTGATCCAAACTAGTCTGTATTACGATAGCTATAGGCTGCTTGTACTTTTTTCTGAAGTGTTGGTACAGTGTTGGTGTAAATTTAACATAAAGGAAGGACTGCACCGGTGCTTTTAAGTGTGGACGTGTTTTACGTGATCATTTTTACAAGCTTTTATTTAGTTTCACCTGTCCCGTTGTCTGTCTGTCTGTCTGTAATCAAATCTTGCAAGTTAAATTTGACCCACTTCCTTGTGACCGATTGAGCTGAAATTTTGGGTATAAGTATAGTTTGGATGACAATTCAATATTATGGTACCATCGAGCTGATCTGATGATGGAGAAAGAAGGTGGCCATTGGAATTCAGTACTTAACCGACGTAGCCCCGTTGAGTTTGGGCTTGTTAGAATCGTCTCAATGAATAGTACAGTCGGCAATAAAAGCTTGTACCAAAAATGAAATTTTTGACAGAAGCTTGTTTACTATTCAGCTGATTGGGTCTGTCAGCGTCACAGCTATGGTAAGTGATCTGCTTGTTATATAAATGGTCCATATTATGTTTTCGGTTTTCGTACTTATTGTGAATTTATTGTATGCAGGCACCGTAGCCTCTAGAATCACAAGCGCGTGGCCTACCTTTTGTTGATTTGAGGATTCATTGTGTTCACAGCTAGATACAAATACAGGTCCATTCTCAAGACAGTGCACCCTCGGGAGCTCTGGCGACCTTACTCGAAATCAGAAACAACACCTCATAGGTACCCACAGTGCAAGTATAGTACGTCGCGAGTCTCATTAAAAACTGTCTCTTTACGAGCCCAGAAACAAAAGAATAAGCTGCTCAATCCATAATTGCCTTTAAGTGTTAACGAGAAAGAATTGTTCAGATTTTTTTACATCATGTTTTGATTAAGTTATTAAGTCGCTCGATTATATGCGGAATCAACACGAGTTGAGCTTGACGTATAATACGTTTGTCAGAATTAACATCAAATTATAGTAAAAATTATAGTCGCCATCATCATCTGCATATATAGGTCCCACTGCTGGGCCCAGGCCTTCTCTCATGGAATAAATATACTAATTAATTACAACAATTATTATGATGCCACCATTTAAAACATGTGGGAGTTGACAACGGTATTTTTCATTATTATTCTTACATTATCAATAAATAAAACTTATGAAAATATTGGGAAAATAACGCGCTCCAACTTATTTTTGCTATTTTAAATATTTTTATATTTAAAGAGATCAACCAATAAACGCTGTTTAACGTGACGTCACGCGTTCTATTTCCCTACAAATGTTATACTAACGGACCGTTTGTAAAGTTTCATAAAAAGTTAATGATTTGACTACAGTTTATGGAGTAATCTTATAATAAAAACTTTAATCCATGTTAGTCGAAATGACACTAAAGGAGTTATGTATAACGTTCATGTGACCTGGGGCTGTGCCCAGGAATGCAATGGGACACAACGAAGCCCAATTGAAGTATCCAAAACGTACTATACTGTACTAATCACTCGTGATTAAAAAATGTTTTAAATGTATGAAGTAGTTAAGCTTTTAGTAATAAAAAGCTAATAAGTTTGAAAAATCCTGTAAGGCGCGCGGTGCGAAGTTCATTCACCCGGTTAGAGTTCGTACCTATCTACTAAAGATGGCGGCTAGTGGTCACTGCAGTCACTCGGCTGAATGATTAAAATTAATATTCATACAAAAAAAACGATATTGATACATAAAAAAAACCTCTTTTAAAGTTTTTTGTAATGTATGACATTAACTGGGCTTCGGCTCTAAGACGATTAAAAAAAGACCGGGTTGCACTCCGGGAGTGCCGGCAGAAGTCACGCATCGCCACTACGGCATCGGGCCCCCTCCCCGCCCCCAAGCCTCGTCCCGAATCACTCACCATTTACGGTCACGTGACACGTGTCGCGAGTTTAACTATTTTTCCCCATCCCAAAAAGTGCACAGCGCCGCTAAAGAAGTTTTCACTTCATAAAACACCCGTATAAGCTGATGATATTAATGATGAAGGACAAACGCCTCTATTATTCAGTAATTATTCGGCATTTGAACCGAATAATTCGGCTTATGTTTCTATGTTCGTTACATTGAATCATAAGCCGAGTTAGTATAATGTTGAGCTAGTACATTACTCACCTAGGGCGGTAAAATAAAGATCGCTGATCAGATGTGTGTAGATTCAATAACCTGAGGCTTTCTTTATTATACCGCTCGTGGTGAGTACATTTGATCTCTCTAGGAAAATGGGATTTTCCGCACACTTTATTACAAGTCTTGCTATGTATACAAAACTGTTTCTGGGAGTATCAATGACTTATAAATAAGAATGTTCTTTACCTTCTATGCTACTTTCTCACATTAGTTTCTCATAACGCTTTCTCTTTTCCGCGACGCACAGTTTCTCACGCACACGCAACCTCCATCTCATTTACAAGAAGTATGTACATTTTTCTACGACGATATATGTAATTCTAAGTGATGTACGAGTATTCCTGTTGAAACTCAGATGCACATAAGACCTTTTAAAATAAATGACGAACTCTTCGGTATTCTTGTTCGTTGAATATTGATGACTAAATATTGATAGCACCATACAATTTTCTAAACCACAAAAACGCTCGTGATCATCCATTGCAGTTAACCTGCGTTCCATAATAGTTTAATTTTAATTCAATATTCACCTCATTGTGTTGAAGCCCGTACAAGGTTAATTAAGTAACATGTAAAACGAATTTACATAGTTATGTTACGTAGATATTGATGGACAATAAAACTTGCATACACATTTGGAATGACATGATTCCTTACGATATTGGGTTTTTGTTACTGAACGCTACCTTCGAATACATGATATGCATGACGGTCCTAACAGATGGAGCCACTTGTAAATGATTAGTAAAAAAAAACGAGCGCGATTCGGGTTCGCACTGGAGGGTTCCGTACTTTGTAGGCTTGTGTCAATTTTTAATATCAAAGTTAGCCCTTGTTCATAAAATTTAAAATGCCTCTGCTAAATAAAATGTGCTTTGTCCCTTTCTAACGAACACAAATGTCACAGTGACAGATTACAAAAATTAATTAATTACATTATTTTTTTACAAACGAATTTTAGGCTATTATTTTAAAATAGGCTTGTAGAACGTTTATAAATACGGCCGAGTGTTTACGTTTTAATGGAATTTTAATACTTTGTTAAATTGAGATGATTCTCTTTTGGTCCTTTTGCGGAGATATTGTTCCAGTTTATGTAGTGATATTTTGAGCCTATCCTGATCGTATTTCTTGTTATTAACGGTCATGAATTATTATAATACTTATATTTTTTACACATATCTATGGATATGGAATGGAATCCTCCAATTTTGTATGAAATGCCATTACGGGTCTCTCGTCTCGCCGCGCCCGAAACGTGACACTTCGAAGCCCATTATGAAGAACACAACGTCAATATTTCAACGCATGTTTGAGAAAATATATTTATTTAATCAACAATCAATTCTCGAAGCGTTCTTACTTACTTGAAGGAAAAACTCAACTTCGCCGTAAAACTGTTGTCCTTGTCCCTAAAAATTGCTGTTGGTTTACACTCGTTTTTTTTGTAACGTTACTACAATTAGGTATATGGTTTTCGGTTTGTTTTCTAGGCTTATGACATAGACATATTTTTTTGCTAAAATTCACGATTCTAGGTCAACCGGAAATATTTTTCTTACTTCCCGCTGACGAAGTTAAGTTTTGCGAGTATCAAAATATACATTTTAACGGCGGTATCTTTAGATTACGTTTGCATACAAGTTTTTTTTTCACAGCTTCAAGGGACTGCATACTTCTTCTAATAAGTATTTTATATTAATTTCAAGTTGATACCACCGCTACGCTTTTCCGAAAAAAGACCTTAACAGACTAACAACGAAGCTATCCAATCTATACCTATCATGGGTTTTTTTTTCTTTTCAAGTACTGAACCCAAAAGTATTGCGTTTTCCAGTTGTTCTAAATGTCAAGTAATTCTAATTATTTTAATAACAGAACGAGTGCCTATTAGCGCCTCACGTTACTTTGTTCATTATGGGTACACTACGTACTCAGTTTTTTCTCTATAGGTACAAGTCTAGGTTCTTACCATGCCAGGAACAAACATTCTTGAGCCTACGATTGATTTCAGACCTGTTAGAATGCTTGTTTTTTCCTCTTGGGCCCACTAGAGTTATCTCAACTAGATTACGATTTCACTTTAGTATGGTTTATAAAAAATAGTTTTGAGTTCCATGTTGGTAAGTAAGGTCGCCAGAGCCCCGGGGAGGCGCTGTATTGACAGTAATTGTATGAGACCGAATTAATAAATAAAAATAAACACTCAAACCGGTTTCACAGCCAGACACAGAAACACAAATACCGTACCTGGAGATACTCATGATGACACCCTTTGCATCGGAGGTTAAAAAATACATTCAAAATGTCCCAACGTGCATTCGAAAAGCTACCCTGCTGATCCAGCACTGTCAGTTTGCCCTGTCCGGTTGCCAACAATATACCGATTAACTGTCAAATGGTTTTTCGTAGTTCATTGTACATGTGACACGTAATCAATACCGCGTTCGGCGCTGTTACCTCCTCAGCTATAAATAGGTATTTTGACAGCGTTCAATATTCGAGCGTCGTGCCGGCTTCCGGCAAACGCCGGAACCTGTCAGATTATCGCCGTATCGGCAATATCGCGGGTTCACTCACCGGTGACGTGAAAATTGGATTTGAGGGGAACATGATGATGGGTTTTCAATTACTTGACGGGTAGTCACTGGGGTTCATGTCTGCCGGAATAAAGCGGGCAACAATATCTGACCTCCTAACCGCCCTAGGAATAGTGTAGTGTCAGATATCAATACACGTTTTGTCGTGGCAGATATATTAGTACTAGATTTTGCATTAGAAATGCGGCATTAGTGCGTTATGAAATGCATGCTGCCAGAAGTTAGGAATGTGCACGAAATCCATATCAAATTAACACATCGTAAGCTGCGATACACCTAATGCCAAAATTTGGTTTAGAGACATCATCTAACCGACATCTCTAGCTTTTATTTTGTATATTTTTAGTTGACAGCTCGTTTTGTTAATCTGTATTCTTCAATCTATTATTAATGTCAAACAAACTTGTTTTTTTTATTGAATTTTGCTTTTTGGGATGTAATAGTGTATTTGTAAGATAAATAATTGATTCGATTTGATTGAGTTTTGGGAGGCGATTCTTCTTCGCTCCCATATTTATAGAGAAAGTATTCTCTTGTCATATTCAGGGCCAGCAGGAGGGGAATCAAAATATGGATTATCTGGTTAGGAATGTATTGGCTTCCACAATAGTAAACGTGGAATTAACCTGCCAATCTATCATTTAACAATTGCAGCTCGTAGACCTGATAGAAATAGACTAAACCAATCGCCACAGACTAAGCAATAGTGTATGATACCCATGTAAAACAAATCATGTAAGTAATTGCAACGTTCATAACGTATCTTGTTATACATCCAACGTGTATCAAGCACACAACATTTGGTTACCTTTCTGTGTAGGTACTCGTCAAGTATCCACACTCTCTCGGTTTACACGGAATCTGAATTACGAATCCAAATCGCCATGCTTTTACATCGAAGTAATATTTAGCCGGATTTTTAACGAAGCCCATGCCGCGTTAATCAACTCAATGAAACGAGTAAAAGCCGCGATTAACACGTTTCCGATTAACGTTTAACGATTAAAGATAAGGGACTCGGCACACCTCGGCAACAGATGGGCGCATTTTACCGTCCTTACCGCCCAAAGGCCTCAAATCAGAACATTTTTAGGGTTCCGTAGTCAACAAGAAACCCTTATAGTTTCGCCATGTCCGTCCGTCTGTCTGTCCGTCTTCGGCTTAGCTCAGTAACCATAACTCCTAGAAAACTGTAATTCGGCATGGGTATATAAATCAATTCCGCCGACAAAACAGTATAATAAAATCTTGAATAGCATTTTTTTTTCGTTAAACCCATGGTGTGGGATATCTTTGGATAGCTCGTTTAAAAATATTATGGGTTTCCTAAAACCACTTTTCAAATCAGTAATTCGTTTGCGAGATATTGGGATTTAAAGCCCTAATTTTTGTTCAGTCATGTGTCCCCCCCCCTCTGCCGGCTAAATGGCTACTACTGGGGATGTGAAAAAATTCGTGGTAGTAGTGCATATAATGAATTTAAAAGGAAAACTATCACGGACCATCGACCAACTTAATATGTACTTGGAAAGGCCAATTTTCGTACAAATTCGGCCGACGCAACCGCACCGCACGTCGATGTAACTAAGACAGACAGGCATCTACGGAACCCTACACTGCGCGTGGCCCGACACGCACTTGGCCGGTTTTTTTATTTCAAAATTGCTGCTTAGGTGCCGTTCAATGAACGAGGACACGGCTTCAATATAATTATTTTATTACTTTGCTGTTTGTAAGATCTGTCACTTACCTACGGTACCTTTACTTTAAATGAGTGGTGGATTTCAGACAGTCTATTCATACACAAATTTTACAGTAGGTAATGATATAGTAGGTATAGGCTTTTCGAACTTATGACGGGTTGTACCAACTTACGATTACAGACCGATCAACGTTAAATATGGCGCAGGCATCTGTCATCCCATAGAAACTTGACAAACTTTCCATACAATTAGATTTTAACGAACACCGCTTATGATTACTGACGGTTTTGGTGCAATGGGATTGATTATTATGAAGGGCATGGTTTTCATTCGTACATCAGTCTATATCAATCAATTTGAAACCTTAACGTCATTGAAATAAAATCGAAAAGTGACGAAACCCTTTTCTTCTTTAGTCTTTACCATCGGTTTTGAACTTGGGTATAATAATTATACCCAAGTTCAAAACCGATGGGGCTCCCGCTACACGTGTTAACCCGCCCGCCCGAATACACGTGTTCTTAAGCCCGCGGTGCTAAGAGTCCGTTCTACACGTACACGCCCGAACCCGCCCGGCCCGCGGGCGGGTACCCGGGTACCCGTGTACCCGTACACACGTACCCGCGGGTTCTAATTACACGCGGGTTCGGACGGTCCGTGGCCGTTTGAGTTGAGGCAAATAGAATATAATTATTTCATTTTACTCTATTTGCATTAGTAACTCTATGGGTTTGGTGTGTATGATGTTGATTTATATTAGGTATGTGGCAAATGGAAACTTCGCAGGAAGCCTATGTTTGCTTTATTGCGTCATAATATTGTATAAACCTAGTATTTTATTTAATGATTGCCCGACAAAGGGCACGCAAACTGTTTAACTTTTATTAATAGCCGCTTATAGATATGATAGCTAAACAAAAACAGTAGGTAAGTACAGTCAGCCAAGAAAGTGGTCTACCGCTTTTCGACTTTATTGCATGCAAAATAAGGTCCAAAAGTGGTAGACCATTTTCTTGGCTGACTGTACATGAGAACTATTTAATTTTAACCGAGCGCTTATTGTATTGTCCAGTCGAGGAAATTTAATGTTTAGCACTTTTGATCCTTATCGTCATTCAAATAGAGTTGACATTTGCCAAACCTTCATTTTCCTCGACCGTACATGCCATTATGGTTCTAAATAAGGGACCGAATGTGTTATCGAAATTAAGGGTATTAACGGTACTTAATAAAGCAAGTAAGCAAGCTTGCAAGGTATACCGTTTTAAACCTTACCTTTACTCACGAGGTTGAATATGAGCACCGAATAAAGGCACTGAATCAAAACGATACTTGCAACATTACTCTGCCTACGATACCATCTAAAGGATACAGTAATCATTTTAAAAGAAAGGTACTCGAACAAAACGATATCATTGCGACAATTTGCTACAGCTTCAAAGTATACCGTTATCATTATATAATAAAAGTACTCGAACAAAACGATATTGCGACAATTTGCTACTGCTTCAAGTATTCCGTTATCATTTTAAAATTAAGGTACCTACTCAACCAAAACGATACTTTAACTTTTACGTTACCGATTCAAAGTATACTGTAATTATTTCGATATCGGATAACGGTACCGTAATTTAAGAGTATAGTATATCCAAAACTCGAGTAAATTCTATCAAACGAATGCAAGCAAAAAACGATTTTGTACTCTCATGATAAAGTCGTTTCTGCTTGCGTTTTTGACAGGATTTTATCTTACAATTTCGGACGTACTAAACATTGTTGATGTAGTTTAACGAGGTAAAAATAATTTGCAGTAACTAGATTATCATTTGGATAGGCATTATTCAGTGTCTTGCAACTTTTTTTGGATAAACCCAAAAGTCATAGCGATTAAATATTCATAAACAAGTCGTTGAATTCCAAAGCAATATTAAGTATTATGCGTTTGCGATAAAGTCGAAATTTCAACAAAAAAATGGAAGCTAATTACTTACGTCTTAAGACTCCTAAGTTTCCTTTGTTTGTTTTGTTCGTCGCCTGCCGGCGAAAAACCTTTTATGGCATTACTTCCTACAAGTAGAGCAAAAACGTCATCGTTCTAAAGAAGGTAATAATCCTTTATCTGTTATCTTCGCCGACCTGAGCTGTGGTGTTTTACCGCTGAACGGATATATTATAATGAATGCACTTCCCAGATAAGGATTAAGTATTGTTTACGTCGGCTTCACACATATGGTATTTTTTACCTGGAGCTGTAGTGGGTGTGAGTGAGAGAGAACAATTGCAATTAGAACTATAGGCTCTGAATGAGTGATTTAAAATGTTCTAGTTGCAAATTAGTAAGACTCTAGTTGTCCAAGCAGTTGGTCGGTTGGATAAATCGTGCGGTTTTTGATACTTAATTACTTTCATGGTAGCTTTCATCGTTACTGTTTTTGTTAAAGTTTTGTGTTTTGTTTTTTTTTGTTGTTTATTGTTAAAAATGAAAAAAAGTTGGGTGTGGAGTTACGCCACTAGAATTGACGATAAAGCATATTGCAATTTGTGCTGTGACCGGACCAATAATGAATTTTCATGTGTTGGTGGTACAACTGGAGCTATAGGAAGGCATTTGAAAACAGTTCACCAAAAATCACCAACCGTGACATCGCCTTCTGAGTAAGTATTTGAGTCTTGAGTCCTACTTATATTTTACCATAGGTAACATGTATTATTTTTTCAATGAAGTTATTTTACCTAGTTTAATTAGATAGCTTACTGCTTTTAGTAAATTATAATATTGATATAAATGTGAGTATCATGTTAACTGCATGTAATTACTCCAACCCGTTAACTTGGACTTGTATTTTGCATGCATATCTACTAGGGCCTGCTTTTCAAAAAACCCAGTACCGTTTGTAGCGGTTTAAAATCCCGGTTCTTCGGTACTTTTCGGTATTGAGTACTTTTTGTATTTAAATGACAAATTATTGAAATAAAACGCCAATTCTATTTCAATCACATACTTCTGATTAAACACAATCGGTAAAAGTAATCGAATTAACAAAAGCTCACATCACATCAAAAGATGATTTGTTTAAGACCAATAAAAATCATATTAAGTGCTAAATTTTGCTGACTGATAACTTGTAATGTTATAATCATCTTTAAACTAGTAAATTCATTTTACGTAGGTATTGCTACTAGTTTGGGTTTAATTGAGAATTAAATTTTATTTTTTATTTCATTAAATTTGTGCGTTGCGTACTTAATAAGATTGATAGGTTCTTCTTCCATTTAACCAGCGAAAGAAAAAACCATAGAAGTCTAAGTAGTGCTGAAAAATGTTCCCACAGAACGGGTGCCATTCCCATTTTGAGATGGGGGCGGGGTGTCAAACAAAACGATGCCAGGGAGCTGTTTAGTTAACTTAGCAAACTGGGTTTTACGCACGTGTTCGAGTAGAAATTTGTAAGAAGCTCGCCTTCTATGGTTTTTTCCGTTCGCTGGTTTTAACACTTTCACACCACTGTAAAATTGGTTTCATATTTTAATGAAATACATACATATAAGAAATACTGTTTATTCTTTAGGATTGTTTCATTGTGCAATTTGTTGATTCATCGGTTAAAAAATAGCCTCTGTCCATCAAGAAAGTCCAATCATACTGGTAACATAATTTCTGAAATCGGTTAAGCGGTTTGCGGAACCATTATTTACCTCCTAGCCCCCTACATACAAACTTACAAACATATAAAGCTACAACCTCACAGACTTTTCCTTTTCACAATATTAAAATAGAGTTTAGATATAGATTAACCGATTGATGAGAACTATAGTGAGAACATTACACTCCACACCTTTTACTACAAGATTTTATAACAACTAATAATAACAAGTTATTTATTCACCAAAATTTTGCACCTAATATGATATTCATAAAGAATATGTTTTAGTATTGTTTGATTATTTTCCCGATTGTGTTTATTCAGAATTATATAATTGAAATAAAATACTCAGTACCGAAAAAACGGGAATTTCCGGTACTGGCTCAGTACCAGAAATCGCAGTCCCGGTTCTTGGAGCGGTACCGGTATTGCACCCCCATATATCTACTGAATGAGCGTTGTTTACTTATTCGGCATACAATATGTATCTGTAAACTATGAAAACCAACATAAATAAGTAACTCGCCTTAAACTTTCCCGATTTCATACAATTTCTGGCTTTATACGTTAATACGTTGTTCTTTTCTTTGGAATCCATAAAATAATATTTACCTGATTTGCGGTCACTTTACGATAACTCAGTGTAATTTTTTCAATCGGTCTATGGACTGTTGTTTTACCTTTTTAATAAATGTTTATTTTATTCTCAAGTACCATTGACTACCATTTTGGTCCCAAACATTTATAGGTAGCACTTAAAGTTTTCCGAATGCAGCAATATATATCTTGTAATGGTTGAAATATTTGGATAATGACCCTGGACAGAAAAGTCGATATAATTTTATATAAATAAATAGGGGTCCTGTCTCTTGACCAAACAACTTTTAGCCAAATGTATCATTTGACAATTGTTTCATTTGACCTAATGCATTTTTCGTCAAAACAGTGGTATTTTCGGGTATTCATTGAATATCATCAAATAGAAGTCATTAGGTTAGGTAAGGTCTGTTTTATAATAATCCTATAAAGCTTTCTATTTATGAAAAAAATGCATTATTTCAAATGAAACTTTTGTCAAATTAAACATTTGGCCAAAAGTCGTTTGGTCTAACAAGGGAGAACCGTCAGATACTGTTGTGTTATATTTAATTTGTGATATTGAGTGTTCGTAAAGGCCCACACAATCTGAAATAAATGTGACCAATTCTTAATAGATACCTACATGCTTTTTATTACCTGATTCCTTCCCTTTGTGAGGTTATTAATAAATCGTCGTGCTAATCTCATCATTATTTCTAATATCTACTATTAGAGCTGGTGGTCTAAAATTGGGACCGGCCAATTTTAGACCACCAGCTTCGTAACTATTCTGGTTCAAAACCAAAACTAGATTAATGCTACTACATTATTTTTCACATTTTAAGCTCAAATAAAAACCTGGGGGCATGGCGGTGCCCCCGCCAAGTCGAGCAAAACAGCGGCACGGCCGTACCATCTTTTTTCGAAGCACTTCAGGCCATTTTCGACCCCCCAATAACTTCGTTGTGAATAAAACTAGAAGCTCGAATTTTCAGTAAACAAGCAGGCATTGTATCACGGTATACTTACTTCAAATATCATTCAATTTGAATCACTAGTTTAAGAATTATAACTAGTCAAAGTTTCTTACTTTTGTCACTCACATACTCACTGACCGATCAACAAAAGCACTAATTTAGAACATTATTAGTGTTTAGTGTTTAAATCAAGGTAAAACTAAAATAGTTACCAAATTTCGGTCCAGATTTCTAGATACGCATAAATAACTTTGTAATCCCATATAAATATAGAGGATTACAAAGTTACATTTGCAGTGAGTGGGAGAAAAAATTAAAAAGCAAGAATGAGACTGGAATCATAATTTGTATCTATTGATAACACAATAACCTACAAGAAGAAGTGAGATCCCATAAAAAAAACATTCCATGTAAAAAAGAGGCCAAGTCTCGTAACGCTTCCACCGTAAAAAGTTGTGACAGATTTCGTAGTACCAAGTCTCAGGCATTCTTATCATTCTTTAGCTAAATAGAATTTTGTGACTTGGCAATCACACAATACTACATAGTTTTGGTGTGCAAAAATCCATAAATGCAGTAAAGTTGTGTGATTGCCAAGTGGCAGAATTTTATTTAGCAAGCAAAAAATATCTCACAACTTTTTAAGGTGGAAGAGTTTCGAGACTGGGCCTCTTTTTTACACGGAATGTTTTTTTATGGGATAAAACTTACTATCTTCTGCCCGCGACTCCGTCCGCGTGGAACTCGTTTATATCCTATGTCCCTCCCCAAGACTCAAATCTCTATACCAAATTTTATCTAAATCGGTTCAGCGGTTTAAGCGTGAAGGGGTAACAGAAAGACACAGGCAGACAGACCCACTTTCACATTTATAACATTAGTATGGATTCGTACTTACTTTTTCTTTAATCGGAATTGAGAAGGCGAACTTTACGTACCTACTTTGTTATAATTTGTTGCATTAGTTAATCTGTTATTTTTATTTACAAAAAAAAGATGTTATAATTGCAAAGCTACGAACACTCTTTTAGTATTTATATGTACATTCTTAGAACAACGGGATAGCTCCTAGCTTCACACCTCAAGGTCGGGTAGTACTACTCGCGTGTAAATAGGACGCGGGTACCCGTGTACACGTGTACACGTGTACACGGGTACCCGTGCGCTAATTACACGGATCCGTTAGGACCGGTCGCTTAAACCCGCGTGCGTGTTACACGAGCACGGGTACCCGACACGAACACACGAAACCCGGACACGACCGCGAGCCCTATATAATTACCGCTGTGGCTGGTAGCTGGCTGTGTAACAGCTATTCTTCGGGGGGTCACAGGGTTAGTGGTATCTCTAAGGGATACATAGATATGCTATTAGGCTATTAGGGGTTATAACTAGTAATGAGTGTAGACTGTAAAATGGGTGT